>JAVQMG010000133.1:46160000-55480000 GCA_032878915.1 Castanopsis chinensis
TTATCCTTGTGGAGTTAAGATTGTTTTCACAAATGTTGCCCTCTTTGAATATATGCCATCAGCAAGGCAATATCTCATTGTGTAGTCATGACCATTGATTGAGTAATGTACTACGAGCATGTCCTTCAGCAAGATCATTAAATATATGAGACCGCTCTAACACATTAATGTTATTATTTGACCTAGGTAACCCAAAAAATGCATGCCATATTCAAAGATGATATGATGCTACTGCCTCCAAAATAATAGTAGGCTCACGAATATGACCACAATATTGACCTTTCCATGTAGCTGGACAAATTTTCCACTTCCAATGCATGCAATCAATTGAACCTATCATACTTGAAAATGTCTTCATTGTTTGGCTTTCTCAATTATTCCTTAGAGAAAACATCAATTACCGAAGAAACAAATTTTTTCAAACTATTTAATGCAGTAGTTTCTTCAATCCGCACATATTCATCCATCAAATCACCCGATACTCTATACGCAAGCATTCTAAGTGCAGCAGTTTTCTTTTGTAATGAAGCCAAGTTTGTTGGCAACATTTCTTTTTTGGACAAAATAAGAGTCATGAACTTCTACCTTAGATTAAATACGGAGAAAAATAGAATGCTTCATCCGAAATCTCCTACGAAATAAAGCGAGTGGATATATTGGTGTGGGAGCAAAATAGTCAAGAAAAAGCCTCTCATGGCCTACTAAATGATTACATCAGATATAGTGACAACATTTAGATTGTGATATTTCCATAACAAGTTCTTTAATTATCTCATCTTCATTTAAGTCATCAAGAAGCAACTTGCGAAACAAAAAGCGATTCATGGATGCAACCTTAAAGACAATTGGAAAGTAATTATTACAAGAAACATAACCAATCCATGCTTTTAGTACCATAAGCAATCATTATACCCACAAGCACACACGCACAAGTCACAACACAAACATGAACAATAAATTTAAAAGTTTATACATGCATCTAGTTTAAGATTAAAAACAAGTAACATAAGCCACTACTAAAATACATGAACGCCTTTAAATTTATTGTAGTGCAGCCTGGGAACTCAATAAGCCCAGTACTAAACATAACATAATCATGTAAGCTGGACTACCCATAAACCACTTTCTGTTATTGTTGAAACTTGAAACTTATTAGGCCTATAGGGAATAGTTTCTCATTAGACTCAACCCCATGGTTGTTCCCAAGGGACTTAAAAAAAAAAAAAAAAAAATCTTAAAGGTATTGAGGAAATGCCACTTGCATGACTTACGATTACATGGCCCCATATACACGAGCAGTTAAATTTCAAACTAAACCTACACTTGTGAGAGAGAAATGACAAGGCATTGGCATCTAAACAGTGGATTAAAGCTAATTAAGATGTTAAGGTGAACCATTTTGCTACAACACAAACTCAAATCATTGCCCATTGCTCATCCTGACTTGAACAAATATGTAGAATAAGAAAGTTTTCCACATGACACTCAAATTTGAGATCATGTAGACCAAGCATCAAGATTGGTTGAAAGAGAGGGACAAGAATACTAAGTTCTTTTATGCTAAAGTAAAAAAAAATATCAAAGCAGAACAAGAGGAAATTAATCCCTCCCTTTTCCATTCCTCCACTCCAATTCACATCAACCAAACAATGATTTCCTATCCTTTCTCTCATCTTCTTATTACTATAGATGCAAGAAAAATAACCAATCCATGCTTTTAGTGCCATAAGCAATCGTTATACCCACAAACACACACGCATAAGTCATAACACAAACAAGATGAACAATAAATTTAAAGGTTTATACATACATCTAGTTTAAGATTAAAGTCAAGTGACATAAGCCACTACAAAAATATATGATAGCCTCTCATAAGTTACTACCAAAATACATAAAGACCTATCATAAGCCACTGACAAAGTATCACCTAAATGTGCCAACATTTTCCTAACATTACAAAATACATAAAAGTCTAAGCTACATCCAAAATGCAGTCAACCTCATTAATTACATGAACTTCGTATTGCTATGATTTGCTCTTGGAGTTGTTCATAAAAAGCTTTTTGTGCTCCGCCAAGGCACTTGTATCTTTCACCATGATTCTCTCCTCCTCTAATATATTGCATCTCAAATTTTTTTTTCCTCTCAATCATGACTCTTTCCTTCTCAATCTTCAGTTTTTCTTCGCCTCTTTCCTTCTCAATCCTAAGTTTTTCCCTCTCAATAATCATTTTTTCCTCTTCCAATCAAGTTATCTCCTTATCACTCAACTCTCCTAAGCGCAACTTCTCCGCTTTGATACGAAGACTCTCTTTGTCATGTTCTTGTGATTCCTCAATAAATTTTAATTTCTTGGTCAAATATTCCCCTACATCTTTTCCGGTGGCTCTATTCTTTCGGTTGGCCTTTTCGGCCTTCCTACTAATTGGCCTCTCAAAATTGGAAGTGTCACCAAGTCCAGACCCACAATCCTCTTCGTCAATAGATGTTGACTCCGGAGTTGGGGGCATGGATGCTCTCGATCTTCCATTAGGATCAACCCACTTTGGTTGGTCCTCTAACATGAGCCGACAATGTTTAAGAAAAAAATGTTTCTTGAAGGTCTCTTTATACAAAGCCTTCACATTGGTTACCTAAAAAAATTAAAAGAAATATAACATGATTAGTACCTTCAAACTATTGGTGAATAGATATGTTAACACTATTGTAATAAAATTTATACCTTATCTTGTTTGGTTATACCACTTCAATGACGTGCATTAACTTTAGCCATGCACCAACAAAACTTATTTGTCTTTTCATTAATCGTTGCCCAACAACTTATCAAGGAGATAGCAATACGTGTGGTACCGGATGTATTGTACTACGTAAAATATTCCCAAACTTTTTGACGAAATATATTTTGTGTTTGTTCATTACTGTGTATGACATCAACACTAGTATTGAGCCATGCTGACAATAGGACTTGATCTTCCTCTACACTAAAGTTAGTGCCCAATTTTCCTTTTGTAGAAGAGGCATTTTCAACTTGAGGTGGAGAATCAGAAAATGACATAGGAGTATTTTGAGATGTTCCCAAAAGTTGTGAGTCAATATCTATATCCCCATTCATGATACCCGTGTAATATGTTAGGTCTTGTTTTGACTCCATAAAATTAGAAACAGCAATATACTTCCAAGCAAACTGAAAGTGAAGACCAATACTGTATAAATTATTTATAAAAAAAAATGTAAACTTCCCTGCACACATAAAATTCCCAAACTAACATTTATATCAAAACTTAAAATACTTAGAAGTATAACGATAGAACATGATTATGCATAAGTACTTAAATTGCCATATAGCTTAATCCCACTGATAAAGAAAACAGCAGATTCATTTTTGAGCATCTCAAAACCAAACTAACAATTTCTCATTAAAACTAGAATTCATGATTCAAGTTTGATTGTAAGAATTTCAAAATCAAAAAATCAACTCCTCATAAATTAATTCCAAAGATTCACGAATCAAATATGCATCATACAGATGCTTGAATTCACAAATCAAGTTTGTTCGCCACAATTGTGAATCAAATAAACAATTTCTCATTAAAAATTAAAAAAACACTATAAGAAGATTCACCAAGCAATCATTCTAACACACACTGATACTCATCAAACAGATACTTGCATTTACGAATCAAGTTTGTTCGTCACAATTGCAAATCAAACAAACAATTCGTCATTAGGAAAAAAAAAAAAAAAAACCACACAGAATATTTCACCAATCAAACATTCCACACACATTGATACTCAATTTGACACGCATATTAACCTCAATTCATTACAACCAACTATTATTCTCATCCCACATTTTCCCAGCAACCAAACACAACCCCAGATCAACCATTCCCAACACCCCAAATGATATCCAGCTCTACCTAAATCAACACCCAAAATGCAACCATTTCATCACGAACTACCTACAACACATTGCACACAACAACAGAAGCAGCAATTTCCCATTGATCTCACTTAGCACAAATCAAATTCACGCAGTGCCAAAAAAAAAAAAAAAAAAAACCCAAATCACTACTCAAAATCTCAGATACCACAAACCACATATCTTAACTCGTAAGTCTTAACCACAAATCATATCGCAAAAATCATTATAAAAAAAATTATAAAAAAAAAAAAAGAGAAGAGAGAAAGAATAGAGTGATACCTGAGATCGACGGAAAACCAAAGCAATGGGCTGAGGAACGCAGCGGCGGATTCGACGATGAAACCCAGAGAAACCCGGCTTGTCGGCGCTGGGTGAGAGATGAGATGGAGGACTGGGCGGAGGCGTGGGTCGGAGGTGATGTTAAGGCCGGCGGCAGTGAGACAAAGAGGTGACGTTAAGGCCAGCAGCAGCGAGACAGAGAGGTGAGAGTTCAGAGGGAATTGAGACACGGGTTGGAGAGTTCAGAGGGAGTTGAGAGTGAGTCACGGTTGAGTAAAAAGAACAGAAAAAAAAAATCAGCAAACAAATAGTATTTTAATTAGGTGGAGAATAAAAAAGGTTTTTTTTTTTTGTTTTTTAGCTCTAAGATCACATCCTTCTCCAGCAATTAAAACTAATGGACCCACTTAAGAAACTAGACCCATTTCACTCGGAAATTTCAATTTTAGTTTGAAAGATTCAGTTATAATGCACTGTGACAATTTCAAATTAATCTAAAATATATAATTATAAAATTTATATTGCAGAATATCTCATTATTGACCTGTTCACTGGAGATTGTTGAATCCCATATTGCAGAATTAACATTTCCAATATGGACTTGCACGAGTTCTCCCAAAGCCCTTTGTCTTCACGTAGATGGTAGGAAATTTTTTGTCTGAAGGCCAGTTTACCTATTGTCTTTGTGTTGATTGTAGGAACCTATATGGTTGAAGCAGCTCTACTGGAAAACTAAAGGCCACTTTGTAAAGGCTACCACTTTTAAAGAACATGAAAAGCTCAACTGCTTATAGGTAATTAAAACTAACACATATTTCCATCCCAAAAAAAGAAAAAAGAAAAAAAAAGACTCAATTAACTATATCTTTATAAATAAATAAAAAACCACAATCTATTTTAAATTCTTATTGGTGTTTAGTAATGCTAAAATGAATTAATAAAACTAAATCTAATCTGGCAGTTCAATTTTTAAAAAACTAATGTAATACAACTATTGCATTTACCATGTCATTAAGAAAATGCCGCATTGATGCTCTGTTAGACACATAGGTAAAAAAAACTAACATAAGTTAATTGATGGACCAATAACACTCATTTTTTAAATTTTAGGAACCAATTGCGTTCATTCAAAACTTGAGGGACCAAAAATGCTTAGTATTTTCTCTATATATATATATAGACACACAACTACACAAGTTTTGTCACATAATTGGTGAAAAATTGAAGCACTTTTAAATCATTAAAAGAAGATGCAAATAATTTTTGTTTTGGGGGAAAGTACATAAAAAAGCTTACTTACTAATCTAACAATCCAAAATGTCATTTGTACCAGTATGTTGTGAGATTGCCATTTTACTCTTGGTTTTAGATTAATGGAGATTAAAAAATTAGGTGTCTATAACTATAATTGGGGGTGTCCAAGTCTGACCCACAATCAATCCACCCGCCGAAACCACCCGATCTAAACCAAAACCATTCGATCAGGCGTCGGCAAAAATCAGCAACAAATCTCCATGTTTAGGAACTGAAACCAGCAAATCGGTTGGTGGGTCTTCGCATGAAAAACTGAATTCAACCAACTCAACAGGCCTCCCCCTCTCTCTTAGACACAAATCCATTAAGATCCGCCCAGATCTCGACAAGATCCAGCAAGATCTCCACCATTGATGTCAAGATCCGGCCAAATCTCCACTATCATTTAAGGTTACTACTCTCTGTTGGTTTTGACTGAAACCGATCGCTGCCCACTTGATCCAAAACCAACTCAGACTTGTGGTTTCAGGCAGTCGACAACGGGTCAACTACTTTGCCACCTAAAGTTGTCAGGTCGGTTTCAGGTTAGGCACAAACCCAACTCGGGCTGACTCGTGCACAACTCTAGTCTATATGTTATAATTTTTATTTTCCTTATTATATAACCAATTTAATTAGTATCCTTTACATGGATTATGTATTTTTATTTAAGAAACATGAATTATGTATTTGACTCAATTTTAATTGACAAAAATAATCGTCGGGGTTATTTGTCATATAAATTGAAATCTCAACAGGTGGAATGTTGCCTATATAAACAAGGCGTAAATGCACTTTTAGTCCCTACATTTTGGGGTTATTTTTATTTTGGTTCCTAAATTTCTATTTTACCACTTTTAATCCCCAAAATAAAAAACGCGTTCTATTTTTGTCCTTATTGTCACTCACTTAACGAAAATATCCTACATGGCAAATGAAGTGCACTGTTAGTACAGTAAATACTAACATGTCAATTAAAATAATATTAAAAAAATGTTACGTCAGCATCCACATTAGCATCTAACTTAAAAAAAAAAAAATTTATCAATTTTAAAAATTATAAAAAACAAAAAAACATAATTAAAAAAAAGGTGGAATTTAGATCTATTATGTTTGGATTTCTCCCTCAATCTTGGTGCTTAGCCTTCTTTAACTCTTTGAGCAAGTTCCTCCACTTGTCAATGCACATAGTGGGCGATCGATTGAACCCTTTTTTCTATCATTTCCGATGAAATTTGCTCCCATAAGTGCTTGTTTGACTTCGGCTTGGACCCACATCTCGGCTTGCTTCTTGGGAGCCTTGACTTCGACTCCGACTCCGACTTCGTGGTCCTCATCGCCACCACTACTATCACCAAGAATCATTTGCTGGTACTGGTGGTGAGAGTGGGCGTGAGTGTAAGGGTGAGGTTGAGGAGCGTGGTGAGGTGGCAGGTCACTGCCGTCGCCTCCATCATGTGGGTTTCCAAGTAGGATTGACATCAAGAATTTGGTTGGTTGTCAAATTTGGAATTTATTTTTGTGAAACTGAAAAATTTGTTTGATTGCCAAGAAAATGGACCAGAGTATCTTAATTTTCCTCAAAACCAATCTGACTTCAAAGGATGGAGTTCTTCACTACCTTGAGTCCATTGGTTGTCGGGGTTTGTGTGTGTTTTGTGTTTGGTTGACAAGAAAGGGCAAGAAAATGCTAGAAAATTTGGGTGTGTGTTCTTATATTTAAAATCTAGGTTTGTGTTCTTGTTGAAGATGAACCTAGATCTAAATTTATGTATTTTTTGAATTTTAATTCTTTTTTTTTAATTTATAAATTAATTTTTAAAAAAAAATTGGATGCTAATGTGGCATTTTTAATATTATTTTATTTGTCACATTAGCACTTACTATGCCAACAGTACATTCCATTTGCCATGTATGATATTTTCGTTAAATGAGTGACGATAAAAACCAAAATGGAACGCATTTTTTATTTTAAGGACTAAAAGTGGTAAAATAGAAATGTAGGGATCAAAATTGAAATGACTCCCAAAATGTAGGAACCAAAAGTGCATTTACGCCTATAAACAAAGGGTCATGCTAACGAATGCCCTTAGGGAATTGGTTAACAATCCATTTTAGGAAAGTTTTGATACTACTTTTATGGGAAATAAAAAAAGCTATTATAACATTAATTACTTTTTTTTTCTTTTCGAAAAAAACTTTTTTAAATGGATTATTAACCAATGCCCTAAAGACACTTGTTAGCATTTCTCATAAACAAAATGGACACTTTAGTCAAATCTATACTACTATTTAAGGGGCTTCTCATGTTTGGACATGATTTTTTTTTTTTTAATTTCAAAATACCCCAACACTCCTAAGTTTAAGTGGAGACAAAATTAAAGGATGCTAAAGTAAAAATACATGTTTAACTTGTACTAAAATATTGCCTAAAAATTAGAAATACTTTCTGTTAAGATATTTGAAATGCTTCAACTACCTAAACTCAGGTTTTAAAAAAAAAAAATCACTTTTTTTTTACCGTTAATAAGTCTTAACAGTTTCACATCAACAAAAAAAAAAGTCTTAACAGTAAAAAAAATTAAAAAAAAAACTTATTATGATGAATGAAAATTATTTTCTTAACCCCAAAAAAAAAATTCTGTATAAAATCCACTCTGTCAGATTAATTCCTTAAAACTTTTTTTTAAGTCATTTGATTTTAAGTGTCATGTAGTTACTTCAATTTTCTTCGAATCCCTTTTTTTTTTTCTCTGTGACTAAAAATAGAAAGAACAAAAAAAAAATCTGAAAAGCAGAGACACCCAACAGCCATAGAGCCATAGCCATGGAAGACCCTGTCAAGGAACAGACCTAGACTCCACTTCCTGATATTCAACAACAACACCCTCTCTCTTCCTCTGTATTTTTTTTTTTTTTTTTGGTACTGAGGTTGTGGTTGAAAGCTCGGATTTGTGTTAAAAACACAAGAGCTTTTCAGGTTCTAAATTAAAAAATTACGGCTCAGTTAATTTTACTCTAACTTAAACTAAGTGCGGAATAGAGTAAATGTGAGCAAATAAACAAAACAACTACTCTAAGCCATATTTATTAAAGTACAGTAGTAAAATGAAAGTTAAAAAAGTAGGGAAGAGAGATGCAAACACAAGATAACATGTCGATGTGTTATCGAAGAAGAAATAGAAGAACTCGACGAAAAACCTCTTCGTCGCCCTCCAAGCTGTAAATCGATCTACTAGATAATAAGTTGAGATACACGAATAGCAAAAGACCCTTCAAGTCTAGTCTACCCAATGCATCTAAGCCCTCCAAGCTCCTACGCCAACAAGGCTTCTCGGAACCATGTTTTGTCTAGTTTTCTGGATCTCACAATGCGCCTGATAGCATCCGCCAAAACTTGGCTTCTTCTAATGCTTCCCAACAGCACCAAAAACTCATTGAACACTTAGTATGGGTGTGGTAAGTGTTTGAACTATCAACCTCTCAAGGATTTAGAAATGGAGAGATAGGAGTTGATTAAAACCACAATGGATGGTGTGTAAAATTGTAGGTATGACAATCTCACACTCTCAAGGGTTTGAGATTAGGGTTTTCTCTTCTAAAAAGCTCTCTACTCAATATGTAGGTAATGATGATATATATAGTGTGTATGAGGAGGTAGTGGAGCAAATAGGACAAAATAGCAAAACAGACTGTTTCGCGGGTATCTCGTGAAAAGGCCTTACCCGTAAGACACTCGCGAAAGCCAGCTGTCAAGATCTGTCATGAATCTTCGCATTCCAATCATGTGCAAAGCACATGCATCACTTCGTGGGGTGCTTAGTCGTGAGCTACCCGCGAGAATTTTTCTGTCTTCAAATGCTTAAGTCTTCACACACACTCTCTCTCTATCACACAACCCTTACAATAAAATCCCACAATAAATACATGGTATAAAAAGATTGAATAAAATTACAATCAAATTTGGCACGAAATTAAAGTCAACACAAAATAGTTGTAAATCACAACTTTACAGTGGTGTTGTATGTTTGTTTGAGGAGACATTGTAGGATCGGGGAAACAGAAGCTTCAACGTTATCCATTGCGTTCAGGGACTAAACTCAAGGAAGAAAAGCCACCGGCCCCTGAATTATCAAACCCTTCTTCTACTTCTGTATTTAAGCCATTGTACAATTTACTTACTGTTGCTCTCTTTCTTCATTTTTTGATGGTGTTTGGTGATGGATTTTTTTTATATGACTTACAAAATATATAGTATTCATTTTCTATACTTCACAGTAAAAAAAAAAAACAAAAAAGGATAGATTAGTTAAGCCTACAAATATTGGAGTGAATTCAGTACTAATAATAAAAATGAATAGATATGGACTTATAACAATTTTAACGGAGTAATATTATATTATTTAAGCATATTTTATATTTTAGGTATATATGTTCAAGTTATAGTGAATTATTTAATTAAAAAAAGTTATAGTGGACTAGTCTATAAACATGCGCTCATGTGCGTGTTCAGAGACTCTTCTATTTTTGAGTAAAAGTTAATAATTTGTTTTCATTATAATTTGGTATTGCTACATTTTCTAATCATAAAATAACTAAGGGCGCGATGAAAAAAATTACTAGGGGTGGATTAGTGTTATGCATTTGTGGATGAAATTTTTTTTTCATCACACTCCTATGTTTTTTATAATTAGAAAATGTAGCGATTTCAAATTATAATAAATACAAATTATTAATCTTTACTCCAAAAAGACTAGTTGTAATTTAAGTAAATAACAAACAGTTGGGATAAAAAAAAAAAGAAAAACAAAAAAAAAATATGCCAAAGAAAAGGGACTATTTTGTTAAAAAAAAGAAAACAGAGGCTAAAACCCTAACCCCTTCGAGGTTGTGCCTATATAAACACGAACTAAAGCAGAATCACAGTACTTCGCTCACAGCCTCTACAACGCCAATCTTAAACCCACGGGTACTTAAGACACTCTGTACAACCTCTCCATCTCTTTCAGTTCTGCTTCATATCTGTAATCTCTCACAATCCATGCATTTTTATTTTTTGTTATTTTGTTTCATACATAAAGATAGCACATATCGAAGGCTTGCGGGTGGTTTTATCAAAGCCCGTTGAGCTCAAAACTTGTGCAAGATCATGAATCATCTTCTATATCCTCATGATTTAATTTTCCACGTTTGCCTGAGGATTATTTTTGTTATAGATTGATGAAACATTTCTAAAACCCATTTTCCCTTTTTGGGGGTTTTGGTTTTTGCAACTCGTTTTCTGTCACTGACCCATTTGCACATTCTAAAATTTGTGGGTGTTTTTGTTTTTCTTTAAAGAAGAAAAATTAAAGAAAAAATTTTGCCAGTGACCCAGTTGCCTATTTTATGTTTTTGATTGATTTGTGTTGAAGTAAGGACAATACATGGTGATGTGGTAACAATGGTTAATACCTTTTGTTCCTAGTGTTGAGTCTTGACTGTTAATTATGGACCTGTTGAGTGACTGTTACAAAGATGGGCTTTTTGGTTGTTCTGGGTTGATGTTTTACTGGCTTGGTTGTTGGATAATGTTTGTGTAGTGTGTTTGTCTTTATAGACTTTACAATGTTGAAATATATGGGTTAAAGTAATAAATAACAAGTCAAGATCTAATTGTGATTAAAAGAACTAAATTTGTGGTTGATATGGGACTTTTTTGTCTGTTCTTGAAGGATTTGGATTAAGAGGAAGGAATTTGAACTTACAATAGTGTTTGTATTAGATTATTAGGAGTAGCTAATTTGGACTTTTGAAAAGCTTGGATTAAGAGTAATCAGTTTACAGATTATATAGAGTTTTAACTTTTCTTTTATATAAAATCTGTCTCTTGAATGTGTGATAAATGATAATCTATGATTCGGATATGTAAAAACAGTAACATTGGTAGGATTTATGTTTGAATTCGTAGGTATTGTTTGTGCTTTTTGTGGAATATGTAACATCATTTTAAAGAAATGAGAATGCTCACATTTTTCTAATTTGGACAGAAACTTGTTGTCTGAAATTGGAGTATTGTTTATAAGGATTTTAATTGGGAAAACAAGATGTCAAATCCGAAGGTTTTCTTTGACATTCTGATTGGAAAGATGAAAGCTGGACGAGTTGTAATGGAGCTATTTGCTGATGTTACACCTAAAACTGCTGAAAATTTCCGTGCACTTTGCACAGGGGAGAAGGGGATTGGGAGATCTGGGAAGCCATTACATTACAAGGGCTCGGGATTTCACCGCATAATCCCAAACTTCATGTGTCAGGGAGGGGATTTCACAAAGGGAAATGGGACTGGAGGAGAGTCCATTTATGGCCTGAAATTTGAGGACGAGAACTTCAAGTTGAAGCATACAGGGCCAGGAATTTTGTCAATGGCTAATGCTGGACCGAACACCAATGGCTCTCAGTTCTTTATCTGCACTGAGAAGACCCAATGGCTTGATGGGAAGCACGTTGTGTTTGGTAAAGTTGTGGATGGCTACAGTGTGGTTAAGGAAATGGAGAAAGTGGGATCGGATGGTGGGACTACTAGGGAGCGGGTTGTAATTGAAGATTGTGGTCAGATTACAGAGAATTGATCATGTTTTACTTTCTGTCATTGTTATTTAGGTTGTGTATGTTCAATATTAATTACTTCAGAGTTCAGAGTAGAGAAGTTGCACGGTTGATATATTCGGAAGCCTAGTAGTTTTAGAAGAGAATTGAATGCTTTTGTAAAGGGATATCAAACTTGTGCTAACTGCAATAAGAAGTACGGATCTGTTTTGGATCAATTTGTGAATGAGCTTCTGAAGTGTATAGTTTTGTAGATTTGTATTTGTGTTCTCAATGCTTATTGCTATCTTGATTATCGATCAAATCAGAAATTTTAGTTACAAAATTGGATGTAGCCAAAGTTAAATTTTGTATATCTGTATGTATGTTCTTGATGCATATTGTTGTCTCTTTTTTATTTTTTTTGCTAGGTAAGTGCGGGTGATAGAACCCCGGGTGCCACTTGGCTACGAGGCCATGGGCATCTTATTGTTATCTTAATTGCCAATCAAATCAGAAATTTAATTCCCCCCTTCCTAAAAAGCAAAATAAAAATATTACTACGTTCGAAGTTTATTTTTGTGCAATCCAAGTTTACTTGAGGTGGATTGCAGGGGTTTGCGATGGTTTTTGTGGTACTGTTTTCTCCTTTAGCTTTTAGTTCTGTTCTCTGCAGTTTATTAACTAGATAGAAAAACTGTTTTGTAGCCGGGATCTTCCCTGAGTTACAATGATACAATATACTGGACGTGATTGTGTACTTCAGCTACTTCAGAAAAAGAAATGAACTTGCTGAAAGGCAAGTTATGTGATTCATGTCCATGATATTCGTGTTTCACCATTATGTGTCATGTGATATTTCTCTAGTCTCAAATGAGCATGGAGTCCATAAAACATTCACATGAGATGATGGAGTCATGTTGTACGCATAAAGAGCTCAACTATTTTTATTTTAAAGAAAGTTTAAAGTAAAAATTCTTTTTTATTTTATCAAAAACGCATACAATGGAATGGAGATAGAAGGGTTGAATAATGGAATCTTTAATTTCCCCTAATTTAACTATTAGGCACTATTAGTCTAAAAAGATATATAACCAAAAGGGTCAATTATGAATAAAAAATTTGATATATATTAAAAAGAGCAAGACTTAGATACATTATTTAAGTGTTGTTCTTTAGATTCTCTTTTAAAATTTTGTCATATGAATTTTTTCTCATGGAATGAAATTATATGTTTTAGTTAAGTAGTCATATGGCTAATTTTAAAAGAGAAACCTAAGAAATAACACCGAAAGTACTATATGTAGGTTTAGAAAGGGCAAGACTTAAATATAGTGCTTAAGTGTTATTTCTTAAGTTCCTCTTAAGATTTTGTTATGTAAATTTTTTCTCATAAGATAGAAGTGTATTTTTTAATTAGGTAATCAAATGACTAAATCTTAAAGGAGACTTTAAGGAACATTACATAAGATACTGTACCTAAGTTTTGTCTTTTCTAATAGAAATAATTTATTTAGTTAAAAAAAATTATGAAATGAAATAATTTAAATTATTTTGAAAGTTTTTTATTTTCTTCTTTTTTTTTTTTTTTTTTTTTTGTTGTTGTTGAGAGTTTCAACTTATCATTAGATCAAAATACTAATCAGTTTTTGATATAGGCGGGGATTGAGTCTCAGATATCTTATTCAACCATTAGAAACTTTACTAGTTGAGCTAATTGAAACCCACATTTTTTTTCCTAATAAATCTACATTGCGGAAATAATACTAAATAAATCATGAAATAAATTGTATGCATCGATTTCTTTGCTAAATATTGCATTTTTTTTACTGAAAAAGGTAGATTTTATTTTTGTTGGAAAGACCAAAATTTCAAAATATTAATGAAACTTAAAGTTTAAAATTGGACAAATAAGTTATTGAAGCACATGAAAAAACTTACTCTTTTAAGAAGCCGTTGGGGTTGAACAAGTTACAAAGAACCCACCGATCGTTGGATTATATGAATAAATTTATAATTAAAAAAAAAAACTCGGATTTATATTTGGACCTACTTGGGTTTATATTAACTATGCTTGCAGTTACTATTCATATATATATATATATATATATATGCAGTTAGCCAAGAAGTGCTGGAACTTATTTTGAGGGCTTTTAGTTAGTAGTCAAATGTTATATTATGAGAAGAAAAGACAAGACAAACAAGCCGTCTTAGCTCAGTGGTAGAGCGCGTGGCTTTTAACCACGTGGTCGTGGGTTCGATCCCCACAGACGGCGTAAATCCTTTGTATTTGTATTTTTTATACAACGAATCATTATTGGAAACTAAAATGGCTGTGGAAACAAGTGCTAGGCCGCTAGGGGCATGGATTGTAAACAAACTGAAAGGTATGGTTTAAGGTATGCATTATGTAGACATTATGTGAATGGTCCCTATTGATTAGGGAGAGTAATTTGAGATGGTTGTTGCATGGTTGATTAATAACTGGTTTTGAAGATAGCTGTCTTTAAAACTAGAGCAATGGAAGAAAACAGACACATATGTCAAGGATATCATCATTACAGCCAGAACAACATCAGTTAGAGTGCTTGAACTGTCTCACTCTCTCGCCTGTAAACCAGTTGAAGGGTCCTGAACCTTTGCCATCTCCAGCTTCATGCTTTTCATCCTTCTTTGCAGGATCCAGTTCAAGGGAGAGAACATATATATATATATATATATATATATATATATAGGTAATAAGAGTGGTGTTATTGCTAAAAAAAATTAAGAGATCAAAAGGATATTCTAAGAGAAGCATGAAACTCTGTGCTGGATGAACAATCCAAGGAACCCCAACATCGAGACCGATCAGACAGAGTTCGCTGAAACAAATCTTAATTGATCCCCAATGATTTTTTAGATCCTCAAACAAATGACGATTCTGCTCCATCCAAACAATTTACATCAAACTAGGAACCAAATTCCAAATATCTTATCTATACTTCCCAAGCTAATATTTCCAACAAAATAGTAAACTCGCAATGGAGCCTAGCATGACCCATTGAACTTCAAAAATCTGAAACATATTCACCCACAAAGCATCACAATGAAGAAGAAGGTGGTCCATTGATTCCCTATAAAGCGGCACATACAACATTGATTTACTACAAGCAAACCCCTTCTTATGAGGTTATCCAAAGTAAGAATCTGACATAAAGCTACTATCCACACAAAGAAAGCAACCCTTTTAGGAACCTTTACTTTCCGAAGACCCCTCCATGGAAAGATGGATTCAAGATAACATGAGGCTTACCATGATCCATTTTGTTAAAGAACGTAGAATATCATTTTGAGATATTTCCCTGGTCACCTCTCACAATCCAAGCAAATTATGAAATGTAAATTAAATCTATCAATCATGTTATATAGAAGTCATTGAATTTCGCAGGGAGTTATCACATTGGTTGGCTTCTCACAAAACTTTTTTCCACTGATCATATCTGACTTTTCTGTACAGATAATTGCCATTATATTTGAGACGATATGCTACTTTTTTAACCAATTTGACGAAGCTGTCCACTCCACTTACGGGTACACAACCACACCATGACTGTTCCATATTGATTTCACCCATTTTGTTATCATGTCATACCAGTGGAAGTTATACCTGCAAAATATAAAGAACTCAAATATTTCCTTCTCATAGGCTCTCTCTCAACTTTGGAAAAATAAGTTTCTGATATTATTTCCAAACAAAATTGCTATAGTTTGCTTCATCCAAAAAAAAAAAATTGCTATAGTTTGCAGCCTACATTTTGACAAGCTGTAGATCATGTTTTGATTTCTGGGGATAAAACAAGTGGACTTTCTTCCAGATAAAAGTTAGTTAATATCTTTGGAAAAGGTTTGGTTCCAAACTAGTTTGGAGCTATCTTGCTCCAACCCATGGTGTGATTGAAAAGACCATCCATTTGTAGTTTTAGTCGTATGACTTTTTCAAATGAGTTATGTGATTTGTTTAAATACTACACATGGTTAGTCTTATAAATCATCATGTAACGGATTAGAAAAGATAGCTTGAAACCAGTTTGGAGCCAAACATTGTCCAATATCTTTCGCACTGAACAATGGCCAGTTGCTTTCATTTGGTGTGCCAGGCATAGCTATGGCAACGTCTCCTGTGCTAGTCCCAGCAATGGAGTCAATGTAGTCTGCCATACTAGCATCTTCATCATCCAGTTTCTATTTAAGAGAATAATGAAAGAAGAAAATCCCTGTGGTCTATTTCAGATAATGAAACGAGGCCAACGTTCTTAATCAGGTTCTACACAATTATTACACATAAAGTATAAGCATGGATAGATTCCACAAAAACTTGAAGCTGGTATTCAATAAAGGCAAGGATTATCACAGGAACGATGCCTCTCAGTACCCCACCATTAATGCTAAGAATGGTAATAAGCTTTTCATCACACCTTCCACAAATACATTGCCTATAAAAAACTGCCCCTACTTAAACATTGAGACTACAAGTCTACAACACAATTTGTCAACTCCACAAGAAAATAAACATGGTCGTCTGATATAGTACCCTATGTTGTACTTGAGAATGTATTTAGTAGAAATATTAAATGAGAGAAAATACAAGAACTCGCCTGTTTTACCTTGATGATTGGATATTGTTAAGTGATTCTGCCAATGGATGAGAAGGGCCAGAGACCAGCAATCTTGCGTCCTTTATATCAATAAAATTGCATTACGAACATAGAAATACAAGAAGATGAACTTTTCCCTTATAATTGAAAGACCAGAAGAAATGTAGGTAGTATCTACAAGAAACACACTCTTGCTGAAGAAATGGTTAACAAAAAGATGATTATACATTTGCTGTAGATTGTGAATACTTAAGGCAAGCATTATGTAACTAACAAGCACGTCTGCAACAACGTAAAAGGAAAAGAAAAAAGTAGTGAATATATATCATATTGTATTTTATGAATACAAGTAGAAGCAAGAATACAAAGGGCAAAATTCCCTATTAAAAAATAAAATAGAAGATTACAACAAGATTTTAAGTTAAACAAGAGCCATCTTTGGCAACAATGGAGAAAGAAAACAAAAAACCCCTTCTAGAGGTCATTAATTTTGAAGCCCATCTGACTGAACTTCAAGCTTCTACCATTGCTAAAATTCTACAAGACTTGCTTCAATCTCCACAAGTAATACTGATACTAACATAGTATTACTCTACCTCACTCCCAATCTTCATCAGCCAATTGATCATCAGTCTCTTCTCTTGGTGGCCTAACCACCAACACCACAGTCCCTAAACTCTCTGTCACACCCTTTTCCTTCAATGCCGACCCTCTTTCAACCTTCAAGCCCTCACCACGACCATCACCATTACTATCAATTGCCACCAAATAAAACCCGTCATCTGCAGCCACCTCCTTCCTACTCCTATCAGCCACCACCAAAATAGCCTCCTCCATATACCACCTATTCGCCTTCCAAGGCAACACCCTCGCATCCACAAACGACACAACAACTCCCCCATTTCCTAACCCGGCCACGGGCTCCCACGCTGGCAAAACCACCCACCTTTTCCACCCTTTTTCCGCCGCCACCACACCAAACTCCCCTTCACTCCTACACTCCCTCGGTGCATCCAAAACCCCAATTTCCCTCTCCTCATCTCTACAAACAGGCAACACCACCACACTACTCGCCTCCGCCACTTCACCAATCTTCAACCTGACAACCGGAACCCGAACCCCACTCTCGATACCCTCTTCCCCTCCTTTCCCTTCATTCGCCCCTTTCAACTCTTCCAACACCCTGTTCTTAGCTTTCTCACTTTTAGCAACTTCCAATGCTAATTCTAAAGCAGAAGTTCTCTCCTCAGACGGGTTCCCATGCTCTCTACTCTGCCTATAATACATATACGAAAGACAGTCACCTGGAATACTATAATCAAAACTGTCCCACCCTTTATCGCCTTGTCTGCGAGGGAAGTCCTTCATCGCTCGAGCGAGGTCTTGCGCACCCTTAACATCAAGCTTATTGTCAACAATGTAACGAGCCGCAGCCGCACGCTGCTGGGCACTAAGCAGGCGAATTTCGTACAGCAATTCGGCACCACCGAGGTCGAACGAAGAGAGCAGTTCAGGGTCATTGGAAGTGGACTGCACAAGAGAGTCTCGAACTTGAGCAGCAACCACTAACCTGTTCTGTTCGACGCCGGAAATGCCGGTGGCTTCTTCGAGGGAAGAAGGGGTGAAGCCTTCCCGGACAAGGGCGGGGATTAATGGGGCGTACTCGAACCATAGGCCGAGGCGGTTGGCGAGGATGTCGAGGCGGTTGGCGATGTCGAGGGAGTGGAATTGGGAGGTGAGGGGGTTAGAGGGGGGTGGCCTGAAGGGTTGATAGAGTTGGTTTTGGTTTTGGTTTTGGTTTTGGTATTGGGGTGGTTGTTGGGATTGGCCAGATGGGGAGAAAACGGCTGAGATGGGTTTAAGAGAGGTTTTAGGGAGAGGAGAGTGGAGGGAGTGGTTGGTGAGAGGGTTGAGGAAGGTGGAGGAGAATGGGGGTTTCAGGGGGTTTACACTTACAGAGAGCATGTTGCTGCCTTATCTGATGACTGATGATGTTAGATTTTTTTTTTTTTTCTTTCTTTTTTATGTTTTGAGAAAGACAAAAGGAAGAGAGAGGTAGGCTTTCAGTTGTATTAGAGATGAAGCCTGAAGCTAGTTGGTGACTTTTAGTAGAGGATTTAAAAAAAAAAATTAAAGGAAAATGATTAAGGTAGACCAATGCTGTGCCAAGACGGGGATAATTTTAAAGGTCTGTTTGGTTGAAGATGTAAAAAAGTGGTAAAATAAAAAATTGAGAGGATAAAAAATATTTAATTTTTCTTCTTGTGTGTTTGGTTGAAGGGGTGAAAAAGTAGGAAGATAGAAAACTCTTTTATTTTGTTGAAGAGAAAAAGGGAACGACAGAAAATGTAATTTATATAAATTGATCATTATACCCTTATTACATAATATGTGAGGAGTAGGTGAGAGGATATTTGTGTAAAATAGATTTCTCATCACTTTTTCCTTCTCATTTTCCTTCCAATTCAGGAAGATAAAAAAAGTAGGTCCAAGAGAGAAAACTTTCTCCCTTATTTTTTGTCTCTCTTATTTTCCTTCCTCAAACAAATAGTGAAAAACAACATTTTTTACCCTATTTTCTTCTTCCTATTTTTCATCTTCCCTAATTTCACCTCAACCAAACACACCCTAACGGGTTTGAGTAGGTGAGGTCAATAATCACATGCATGAGACATTTTTTTTGTTCATAAAAAAAAGAGAAAAAAGTAAAAAGTAGATGAGACTATTTTGTTTCAAACTCTTCTTAAAACAATATGATTATATTATGACAAATTATAATTGATACGAATTATACAATATATTCTATTTTCTAAATTAAGCTATTTATATTTATTATTTGAAAGTATTTTAAATTTTGCATGTTTATTTTAAGGAAACATAATGTGTTTTTACATTCAATTATTATATAAGTTGAGATATTTTGTAAATAATGTAATGTATGGTTGTAATTTGCTTATACTTTATAGTGCTATTTACAAATTGTTTATTCTCTATACGTCTTGATTGGGTTAAAGAGGGAGTTTTCATAAATAAATGCATTACTTATATTAAAAAATAAAAATAAAGACTTTACTGAATGGACTATCGTGGGCCAAAATGAACCAAACTAGACCAAACAAATTGTAATAGACTGAATGGATTGGGTGGATTGAAATGAATTAAAGTGAATTGCAATAAAATGAATGGATTGAAGTGGATTGCATTATTGAATTTTTAGAAGATTAATATGTAAATTTAAAAATTTTACAAACATAATTAAAATTGTATTATTAAATATATAGTAATAATTAATTATAAAATAACTTACTTTAATAAAATGTAGGATGCAACTTTGAGGAAAAGAAACACAAAAATTTGGGGTGTTGTGTGGTGTATAAGAGTTTAGAAATGATTAATAATAGGCTTTTAATTTGAATAGAATTTAGGTTTGTTAAAATTTAAATGATAAATTTTTACTTAAATTAAGTGATTGTTAAATCTTATATGTTAATTTGAGAAAATATATCTATGGTGCCCATGGGCCCAAATCATGTATTGGGCCGGCCCAAAGGGCCTCCATAGAGAGGAAAATCAGACCCGACAGTTTAGAATGATCCGAGGATATAATGACTATTTCCAGCGCTGCCACATGACGAAGAAAGTTGCCATGCATGAGCGTAGCACCACAGGACATCACGTCCGAGGATGATATTTCCCTCGGAAGCAAGCCGCCGAGGACAGTATTAATGCCCCGGTGGTTCAAGGACTCCATCTTTAAGGACCATATGTATAAATAACCGAAATGGTGAAGATAAGAGATAAGGGAAATTGATGGACAAATATCAGAAAAAAGGCTGCTGCCACCGCATTAAAGGCACCATACCTGCCCCTCTGGCCGCATTAATGAAGAGGTGACATCTGAACATTGAAATTCAGCCCTACTTTCACCACCAGGGATTTGAGTGAGGGGGAACGATGGGACAAGTATAAAAAAAAAAAGGAGACACCTGGACTACACGTGGGGGAAGGAAGGGTGAGAGAGGCAGGCCTATAAAAGGAAAAGGAAGACGAAAGAGGGAGGGGAGGAAAAAATCAAAGGCAGTGAGAAAGAGAGAGAAAGAGAGAGAACTTGTAAGGAAACCCAAACATTTGTCCTCGGCAGTAACACAGGAAGTAATATTTCGTCCACGTTTGATAAGTAAGCATATGTTCTGTGATCAAACCGAACCTTTTATGTTATCTACCGCCTAAACCCCTGGATTAGAATCCTACTCTCTATAAATTCATTGTTTAGGGCTCATAGGCTTAATCCGGAGGCTCGATTCAACACAAAGCTCGATTTGTGCCCTTACAATATCCTAACATAATAAAAATAAATTTAATAATTTATGAGAGTAGTCACTTGGTAGTTGGCACAATCACAACTTTTAAACCCGTGGATTCCAATTAGCTCAACTGGTAAAATCTCTGATGGTTGTATAAGAGACTTGGGGAACAATTTCCGCCTACATTAAAAACTAATTAGTGTCTTGGTCTGATGATAAAGAGCTATTATTAGGAGCGGACACTATAGGTTGAAACTCTCTCAAAAAAAAAAAAAAAAAAAACTTTTAAACCCAAAATTTATTATATAGTATAGTATATGATATGTACAATAGTGCACATTTATGCAAAAGTGTACAATATTGTCCACTTTTTTTTAGTCTAAAATATAAATCTTACATGAATAGTGCAATGTCAACCAATAATTATCCTTTTTTTTTTTACTTTCCAAAATTTTCATTTGACCATTTATATTGACTTTGCTTTCATATTTGTGGGACAGTTCATTTCTATTATTATTCTGGCCATTCATAATATATTTTTCTACTTATAACAATTAAAATTTCTTTATTTTACCGGATTTTAGATCTAGTACTTCATGAAATAGTTAAATATAAAGCACATTTAAAAATTAGATTACTAATAAAATTAAGCATAAAAAACTCTAAATGAAAATTTTAAAAAGTAAATGGTCAAAATGAAAACATCCCTAAAATTTTAGGTCAAAAGTGCAATTTTTTTGGGGTAAAATTAGGCAGATAATGGGGAAAGAGAAATTGAGATTGGAATCACAGATGGGCCACCACAAATGATGTCACTAACTGTACAATTCCAATTGATTTGTCTTTTTTAACCACTTGAAATTTAAATGGTTTGGTTTGTAAATTAAAAAAAAAAAAAAAATTGTAAATGTTAGTTATAGCTTCTTAGGTGCTATATGCTAAGTTCTCCCATCAAATTCAAACACATAATTGTATTAACTAATGAAGTACAAACAATTTTATCTTTATAGAGGAGGGGACTATTACATTTACAATTTTGCTATAAATACAACTTCAACTATAATTGTTCCACAACTTGTTGGGATTGCAAGTTACAAGAGATGAATAATCACTTTAATTATTTTTCACATAAATTCACTACTGACATTATTTGTATTTTTCACCACTTACAACATGTCACTTTAATAAGTGAAAAGGATAAAAGTTTTGATACAAGTTCTATCTTAAGCCTCGTTTTTAATACAATTATGTGTTTAAATTTAATAAGAGAATTTATTGTAACTTGTATAGTTTGTGGAAATGGTGAACTTAGAAAATTAATTTACTTAATGAGGAAAATTATATGGTCTCGTTAAAAAAACAAAATAGGAACATTATATGGTTATGGAAGAAAAATATCAAAAGAAATATTCTTCAATCATGTCAATAAATATGGCATCATACATTTAAGACAAGTGAAAAATAATTTTTGTTTACTAACCGGTAATGGAAGTAAGAAACTACTATGATTACTCTCAAATAGAGTAGTCGCTATCTCTCACCTTTATTATCCTCATTAATTGGGAAATTCTTCTAAAGAGATTTATAATTAAACTAGCATTAAGCCTGTGCGATGCATGGCTTAATCAAAATTCATATGTAAATACCATCACGCACTTTTGGTTTGGTGTGGTGGTCACTTTACAAGTATAAGTGCTTGTGGTGTGTAGGGGACAAGAGCCGGGGTTTAAGTGTCCAGAAGGAAGTTTCACACTCATATACACTTAGATTAAGTTAGAGTAGAAATTCTATCTTGTATAAAAAAAAAAAATCATATGTAAATAGTTTTTTTTATTAATTTACTTAAAATTAAATCATAGAATAGATAATAAAAAAAAATGAATATTTTACTTTTAAGTTATATAATGAATGCAAATTGTGTGAAACTAAGGTATTATAAAATGCATATATATATATATATATATATATTGAGTTTTAAGACTCAATTATCACCAACATATATTTAAATAGAAAAATCTTGAATTTAATAATTAAAAACTATCCAAAACAATAATTGAAATCATATTTAAGTGGAAACCTCAATTCAATAATTAAGAACAAACTAAATTACTAATTTTTTTTAAATAATGAAAAATTCAAATCCACATAAGTTTGAAGCAAAGCTTACAAATTTTGTTTCATGATATTGGTAAAAAATAATATACGAAAAAAATAAAAGAATAATTCATCTTATGCATTCTAAAAACAAACATATTTATTGCACTCTTTTAATAAGTTATTACTTTATATATATATATATATATATATATATTATATAACGGTAAATTTGTTTATATCATGAATAAGATTTTTTTTTCTTATATATGATTATGAAATTGTTTTTTTTAGCAATAATAAAAATGTTTAATTATCTTAACCCAACAAAAAGTTATTATTTTACTTCTTCAAGGCGAGCTTCAAATAGTCAACCATATTGGTTCTTCAAGTTTACTATTTCTGTTTGTCTCAAAAAATTCTCTTTAATTTATACTCACGGAAGAATATATGTTACCGAGTAAAACTCATAAAATACATATTGATAATCACAGTGAAGTACCATATCAAACCCTCCAAAAAAAAAAATAGCTATCATAAACTTTATTGAAAAAAACACATCCAATAAAATCAATGCCTTACAAAGAATAAGAAAATTAAATGCCAAAAAAAAAAAAAATGTTAATTCAAGAACCTAGTTTCAAATTATTTGGGAGACATCCTCTAGTAATATGTGTACATCGTTTTCATTTTTAACAAACCTAGTTGGTTTGTTTGCTGCCTTCAAATCCTATTACCAATATATATATATATATATATATATATATATATTAAAGCTATGCAATTTTTCCCATAAAGAAAAAAGAGATTGAAGGATTAAACTTGCTTAATTACCCGAGAAGATCAAACCAACCATATATAATAAAGACTGAATAAAAAGTAACTTAAATGAAGTATCGAAAAGAAAGAAATATAAATCAACCCATAAACTCAAAGTTATAGAGAAGTTCCTATTAAAAAATAAATAAAAAGTTATGAAGAAGAAATTGAAAATAACAATTACGAATAAAAATTTGAGAGAATGAAGTCTAATATCAATGTTAGGAAAAATAGTGAAGGTAAAAGCAAAAGATAATAGCAACTAAGTTTTTGTATTTATCTAAAAAATTGACAGAGATGTATAGAAAAAACTCGATAAGAATAATTATAATTTTTTGTCTATCTATGAGGTGTTTTTAAAAATAAAAAATAAAATTAAACAACATGAAATTAAATGTATCCGTGCAATATGTATAACGCATGCTAACTTAGATGAGGAGGCTTTAAGACTTTTACCTTTTAAACTTTCCAACCCCTTTAACAACCTTTTTAATTTCAATTTGTTTCAGGAGGGCCTATGGTTTCTCCCGTGTATTGAAGGAAAAAAAGCTATGCCTGGAAGAAAAAAAACTTACGTTTAATTTCTTATAAACTTAATCAAGATATTATGAAAATTAGAAGAATTAGACAAAGAATTTGGATTGTAATCAAATTAAAATTTTTATCAACTTAAAAATTATAGGAGAAGAAGATAAGGAAAAAATATATATATATATATATATATATTAAAAATCTAAAAAAATTTCTACAATTTGGTGAAGCCACTTGGCATAACCACAGCGTCTAAGCCCAAATTTTATTATATAGTATATGATATACTTTGACCAAGAATGAGAAGGTTATTCCCCATGTAGTTTCCAGTAGATTTTTTGCATAATATTTATTAAAAAAAAAAAGTTTTAGTAGCATTTTATGTTATATGGATGTGTGACGAAAAGCAACTAACTTATTTCTAAAACAAATTAAAAGTTGAATTATTTACACAAAATCTTTTCCTAAACACACTAATGTAACTCACCCATTGAACTCAAAAGAGTAAAATATTTATCTTTGTACTAAAATACTTTTTTTGGAAACATTTATGTGTGCATATATATATAAAACATAACAAATGATCTAGTTCCTTTGTGTTTAGGAATGGATTCATGTAGCGAATTCTAGTTAACTTAATTGGTAAAGTCTCTGATAGTTTAATAAAAGATCTAGGATTTAATTTCGCCTATACCAAAAACCAATTGGTGTCATCAGGAGTGGACGCTATAGGTTGAAATTTTCTCAAAAAAAAAAAAAAAAAAAAAAAGGTATGGATTCATGCAGGAAAGAGAAATAGGGTTGCAAACCCTTTGTGTGAGGTAAAGATATTTCATTACTACTTATATTGTGAAGAAAAATCCATGGGTTTTTGGGTTCGGCCCATGAAGTGAATTAATTGGTAACCATGGGGGAGTTCCAAAGTATACAAGGAATTGGGGCTAGGGAATATGCCCAAGAAGTTACTTGGGTTCTTGCGTTTTTACCTAAATATGACCCAATATCCATATTTATATCAAAATATTTTAGGGCCGGTTGGCATAGTATTTTAAACAATAGTTTTCAGTTTTTAAACAATATTATACATATTTATATATATTTTCTTATTTATACATATTTTCAAAAAATACAAATAACGTTATTAGAACAACGTTACCAAACGGACTTGTATAAGCTCTACCAAGAGGATGTGCCACTAGAAAAAATAAGACATGGTAATATTGTCTTAATAACGTTATTTAAGCGTTGTGAGAACACAAGTATGTGAAAAAATGTTGTACAAATACGCATTGTATTTTTTAAATAACAAAAACTATTATTTAAACAACACAATCAAACACTCCCTTAAAAAATGAAAAGATCTCTTGTCTGAGTCTCTCCAACAAAAAAATTTAGGAGTTTTACCTATTCTAAAAATTAATTGCTGTATTGGCCGATATATAACAATCGTTATGGAACAATGCTATAGGTTAAAAATCTACAGTGTTAAAAAAAAAAAAAAAAAAAAAAATCCAAAAACAAAAACAAAACCAAAACCAAGACAGAGCTTACTAATTCTAACTGTATCATCTTCTTCGATATATCCCAAAAATTCCACAGCCAAGTCTGCGGTGAGAGTTAGAAATGTTTGCAAATCTTGGTACGTAATACTAACATTCAACCTTTCTTTCATCCACCACTAATTAATAATCCACACCAACGCTCGTCTCTTCATCTCCTGCATTGGGAGCTTATCACCTCAGGTAACCATTCGATCATTTCATTAATTGTTCATAAAGATAAGTCTGTTTGAATTTCTCTTAACTTTTGTAATGAGATTGCCTTGTCGTTTTTTTCTTTGATAGTTAAATAGAAAAAAAAAAAACTGTATGAGATTGAAAGAAAATAGAAATGAATATTGATATACTATGTTCCACAATGTTTATTTTGGGTTGTAATGGGGTTTATTTCTACTAAGAGTCCTGATATTCGTATACAGAATTTTACATAAATGAACCCCTTTTTGGAAATTCTACGGGCCACCCATATTTTGATCCTTAGGAAAGATTTAGAATTTCAGAATTTGCTATTTTTTTTTTCACATATCCAATCCATATTTGTCCATAAAGTTTGGTTTAGCTCAACCCTCGTTCTTTCACTTGATGTCGTTATACTTGTGTTCATAAAACATGCCTTGAGTATACTATCTATTTTTTTTTTTTTTTTTTTTTTTTAATTTTTAAGTGAGTTTCAACTTTTAGTATCTGCTTTGATGATAGCGGAGATTGAATTGCAGATCTCTTATTTAACTATTAGATATTTTATTAGTGGAGTTAACTGAAACCCACTTGAGTATACTATCTTAATTATTATTATATGAATGTTTTCGTTTATCATATGATACAATTTATGTTTCTGGCAGTTTTTTTTCCTCTTGTTAAATTTCAGGACAATCAGGAATGAAGATTGAATTTTGCTGTTGTTGTGTCCTACATATGTCCAGTGTTTATGACCCACTTTTCTTGAGGTTTACCATTTTTTGTTTTCTTTTTATATTAAGTAAATTCTTCCCCATTTATATTTAAAAATTTATCTACTGCAGATTGTTTTAAATTTATGTGAATTTGTGTGTTCTCTTTTCTTAGAACTTTTTTTTTTTTATTATCTGGAAGGTGAGGACCAATACAAATTTGGCTAGGTTTTAATTAAATATTTTATTTCTGTAACATTGATGACTGAGTTATGATTTATGAATGTGCGATTTGATGAAGTGCTCAGAGTATGCTGTAATCATCATCAATGTCTTAACAGATTATTGACTTTCAGATTAAAGTTGGCCATTTATAAACTTGTTCATATGATTCTTAATGAAAATAAATCATTTTGTGGATGTTTGAGACAAAGATGGACTGCAGAATTGGCCTAATATATTAGTGGACTCAGGAATTATTGTCTGCCACTTAGTAACCCTTACCTTCACTCTTCTCCGCATCAGCTGCTCAACAAAAGTCAGACTGATGAAAATAAACTCCATCACTCAATTTATAATTCCCCAGCAGGCCGGTATTTTGCTAATCAACCTCCAATTAGCCACACTATTGACATCAGAGATCCTTCTGGATATTGAATCTCTTGCTGATGTGTTAAATATTTTCAGTATCCAAATGCTTAATGAGAATATTGATTACATGTTGATGATGCAGAATACAATTATTTTCTTGTGAAGATTTTGTGATTGTGATGACTGAAAATGAACATGATGAAAACAAGAATCAAACAATATCCAGAATGAAATAAGGAGAATTACTTTAATATATCTTATTGCAGTTTTTTTTTTTGGATAAGTTAATTAAATGTAGTGGCCTCACTGAGAAATACTGATTGCAGACTTATTCATAAATTATTCCTGGTAAAGACATGAACGCAAACAGTAATTTTATTTTCCATGGTCTATGACATGCCAATACAGGACTGTAAGGTGCATGGGTGTAAGAATAACCGACCAACTGAAATTTCGGGTTTTGGGTGGTTTTCTCTGATTATGTTTCGGTTTTAAAATACAATAATCAATCCTCTTGTGTATGTTTCATGATTAAAGAAAATATCATTGTTTTCTTTGCTCTCAAAGGTGGCAGTGCTTTACTCTCTCTTGGCTATTCTTTATCACTTTTTCAGCTGCCTCACTTCTTTTCTCAGACTTCTAACATGACTTGACTTAAGACTCTTTCTTAAACTTGGCAAACATGCTTATTAATTTAGCTCTCACAGGGTCTGGACCCACAACAGACTGAAGATTCAATTTTGCTGTTGTTGTTTCCTTCATATGTCCAATGTTTATGGCCCACTTTTCTTGAGGTTTGCCATTTTTTCTTTTCTTTTATATAAAGAAAATGCTTCCCTATTTATATCTAAAATTTTATCTTCTGCAGATTGTTTCTAATTGATGTGAGTTCTCTTTTCTTAGAACTTTATTTGTTTATATCTTGCTGGCGAGGACCAATACAAATTCAACTAGGTTTTAATCAAATATTTTCTTTCTGTAACATTGATGACTGAGTTATGAATGTGTAAATTGATGAAGTGCTCAGAGTCTACTGCAATCATCATCAATGTTTTAACAGATTATTCACTTTCAGATTAAAGTTAGCCATTTGTAAACTTGTTCATATGATTCTTTCAATGGAACTAAATCATTTTTTGAATGTTTGAGGCAAAGGTGGACTACAGAATTGGCCTAATATATTAGTGGACTGAGGAATTATTGTCTGGGTATTGAATCTCTTGAATATTAGTTCATTCTTTTCAGTATTCAAATGCTTAGTGAGAATATTGATTGCATGTTGATGATGCAGAATATAATGATTTTAGAAAATAGTAGTCCTTGTGAAGCTTTTGTGACTAACAATGAACATGATGAAAACAAGAATTGAACTATCTCAACAATATTAAAGCATGAAATAAGGAGAATTACTTTAATAAGTCTTATTGCAGTTTTTTTTTTTTTTTTGAAAAGTTAGTTGAATGTAACGGCCTCACTGAGAATTACTAATTGCAGACTTACTCATAAATTATTGCTGGTAAAAACATGTTAGCAAACAGTAATTTTATTTTCCATGGTCTATGATATGCCAATAAAGGACTGTAATGCGTTTTTTATTGTGTTCAATTTAATTCTGAATTGTTTGCTTTTTAAAATATATGCCTCAAATACTCAAACAAGATCAAGAAAAATTTCACCTCACCCTACCAAAAATCACATTGTCTACACCCTGTTTAACTCCAGTATCCACCTGTTCCATTTTAAAGCCAATTAGGTTAGCTCTAAAAATCAAGTAGTCATCACGTAGTGCCACACTGGTTGAGGTGGTTTCTTTTGAACTTTGAACCTAGAGTACAGCAAGCTGAGAAACAGCAACACAGAATACAAGAAGCTGATATGACAAACACAAAGCAAAATACCTGCTCATTGGTCTAAACAAGAGGGCCTACAAGAACTAAGAAAGTCTAAAGATAATCCCCATCTACAGAGAATTCCTTTGTTCTCATCATTAAAACTTAGCCCCCAAGCCAAGTTTACAATTTAAAGCCTTTAAAGCTCTGCCCTTTTCAATTGTTTGTGGCCCAAGTAACTACCTTCTCCCAACCAGGCTTCCATTGTGGGCTGAATTCCATAATCAATTTCCAACACTCCTTGCATCAGGGAATTCAATGATTTCTCTGTTTGCTGTACTGTGTTGCTGTTTTGGCAGCTTGTTTTCAATAAAAGATCTCTCTTGATTATGAACCAAAATAAAAACGTGAATGTAAAGAATACTGTCAGAAAAATGGTGGATCCCCATCTGCACCAAAATTCAGTCCAAGATGTTTTGGACTATGATAGAGAGAAAGAGCTGAAAGCCATTGATGATACTAAGGCGGGTGTTAAAGGAATTGTTGACACTGGGATAGTGAAAATCCCTCAAATGTTTGTCATACCAACAAATGAACTCTCAAGTGAGACATCATATTCAGGGTCAACCCACCTCCATATTCCAGTGATAGACCTCAAAGACATCCATGAAGGTGGTGTTCAATGTAAACAAGTTGTTGAGGAAATTAAGCGCGTTTTGGAGACATTGGGGCTTTTCCAGATTGTGAATCATGGGATCTCTGAAGATTTCATGGATGATATGATGAAAGGAATTCGCAGATTTCATGAACAACCAACTGAAGTAAAAAGGGAGTATTACTCGCGTGATGCAACAAAGAACGTTACATACATGAGTAATTTTCATATTTATAAGGAAAAAGCTGCAAACTGGAGAGATTCTTTGTCTTTTGCCATGGCTCCTGTTGCTCCAAATCCTGAGGAGTTTCCATCAGCCTGCAGGTACTCCTAGGCCTTGTGGTTTGATATTCTTGAACACTTCCTCTTTCTTTAAGCTTCAAGATTGATTTAAAAGTAGCTCTCAAATATGATGATGGATATTAATTCATAAAATGGTTGGCACTTTCATTTTGAGTGAGAAAAAGAAAAAGCTTCCTAAAATAAAATTTTATCAAGGAACAATAAGGAGTTTAAGATATTAGGAGATAATATATCCAGAATTCAATAAATGAGACAAAACAATTTTTTTATAAGATTTACTAAACTGTTCATTAATAAAATTTGAGTGATGAATTTTGTAGAGAACAGAAACTTTTATGAAAAATCTGAGAAATAAATTTCCAAAGCAATTTTTTCTTCTTAGAAAATTATCTTTTCTCATCATGGAAAGTTTAGGATGAAAAAAATTTGGATATTGTAACTTCCATTCTGATAGCTAGTGTAAAGTTTAACAGTTTAATCCATAAAAATTTCCCCATCAGATAAAAAATATTGTCTTGCACAAAATTGAGCCCTCCAATTTCAGATAGATGTTTTTCTCAAATAAAAAGAATTGGCGAGGAAGAGGTAGCCCTCACATAAATGGTAACATTGCAGTTGATGTGTATTTCCTGGTGCTAAGTAAGGTGAATTAAACAACTCCTGAAAAGACATCCTACTCAAATATTACATATTTGGTAAAAAAATTGATGTGGAATAATTTTCTGTACATCTATCCATTGGATAGATTTGGTAAGTTGAATTCTATTTAAACAGACTGCAGTTCAAGCAAGTGAAAGATGTTTTCAAATGCTTTTTAATTAGTAAAGAATACTCGTTTCACTGAACTCTTAAGTGAAGACCAATAAAAAGGATGATATTCATTACAAAAGAATAAAGCTTGAACTACGTAAAACCAACAAGATACTGGAAGAATGGGCTAACAATGAATCAAATTAAATTGAGCAATCACCCTTGATGTCAATTTGTCAAATGAGCATTTCAGCTGAAAGTTGCTTTTAAGATATAAGTTTAAAAGCAGGGTACAAAGCCTGGAGTAGTTACAAGGTGTTAGGGGTGTGCATGGGTCAGGTTGGGTCGGGTTGAGGGAATTTTTTGACCCACCCGCCATGGTGAGTCAAAAAAAAAATTCGACCCAACCCAACCCACATGGGTCGGGTTGGGTCGGGTTGAACCCATGGGTTAGGCTTTTTTATTTTTATTTTTTAAAAATTAAATTGAACTTATATTTTTTTATTAATTATATAATATATTTAAATATATATTAAAGAAAGTAATAGGATTTTATATTATATATGTTTGTAAGATTTTATTTTATATTATATAATATATTTTATATTATATATTACTAGGTTTTAACTTAAAAAAAAAATATTTATTAAATATATAATATATTTTAAATATATATTAAAATATAGGTGGGTCGGGTCGGGTTTGGCGGGTTGGTAATTTTATGACCCAAACCCAACCCGACCCGCTATAAAAAAACAAATTTATAACCCAACCCAACCCACCAAGCCCTAAAAACCGACTCAACCCGGCGGGTTGGGTCGGGTTGGGTTGGGTTTGGCGGGTCGGTGGGTTTTCTGCACACCCCTATAAGGTGTAACTAACAATATATGGCTATATAGAATTAATCAAAACAGGTGGTAGAATCATTTTCCAGTCAATGGTATCTTCAAGATTAGAGAAAAAGCATATGATTTTGAAAATTCTAGGAGTGTACCATGAGAATCAAAATTATAATAATTACAAGTATTTATTTGGCATTAATTCTTGCCATAAATTGTTCCTAGAAACATTAGCTAAGCAATTCAACTTGCCTGCTAATGGAGCTTCACTGGTTTCTCACGTAGTAATTTTCACACTCAACATGCAGGGACATTATAATCAGTTATTCAGAGCATGTACAGATGCTGAGACTTACCCTCTTGGAGTTACTATCTGAGGCGCTAGGGCTCAAACCTAATCATCTAATTGAGATGGGCTGTGCTGCAGGACACAACTTTGTCTGTAACTACTATCCAGCATGCCCTGAGCCTAACCGAACAATTGGAGCCAGCAAGCACTCAGATCCCGATTTCTTCACTATTCTTCTACAAGACCAAATTGGAGGCCTTCAACTACTTTACAAAAATCAGTGGGCTGATATCCCTCCAGTGATTGGTGCTTTAGTTGTTAATCTTGGAGACCTTTTTCAGGCAAGTACAGCTACACATCATAGAAGAAACAATTTATTAAGAAGCGATCATGGAAATGATTACCAATTACTCCCATAACCTGTTATTGTTATTATTGTTGAATTGATGATTAATATGAGTTTAGTGTGTTACATGTCAACCTATATTAGACGAACATGTCACAGAATTTCCACTTGTTGTTTGATTTCCAAGATGTTCTGAGAATTTGAAGAACAGGAAGATAACAATATCCACTCCAAACCTGTTATAAAATTCTACAATTTCATCTCCTTCTATCTGTCTTTTTCGTGAACAAAAAGGAGTTCAAACTTCCCAATGTTGATATATATATATTACTAACATGAGAGTGGGCAGGAAAATATATTAGCATGTCTGGGATCTACTCTATTATCTATATAATGCAGCTAGGACAAAATCTTATACATGTAGAAAACATGTGAATGTTGGCATTGTTTTTGGCGCAGCTTATCTCAAATGACAAGTTCAATTGTGCTATACACAGAGTCCTGGCAAACCAAGTAGGGCCAAGAATTTCAGTGGCATGCTTCTTCTGCACTCATCTGCAGCCAGTCAATCAGCTTTATGGTCCAATAAAAGAGTTGTTATCAGATGACAATCCTCCTTTATACAGGGAAACTCTGGTGAGGGAATATGCTTTCTCTTATGCCTGGAAAGGACTTGGCCACGCTGCACTTGCTCTCTTCAGACTCTGAATTTTGGATGGAAGAAAACTAAAGTAGGCTGATAAGAAATATATGCCTGAAGTATCTACAATATGACATTAAATTTTTAGAAGTCCTCCAAACCAATCAATCACGTGTTAGTTTGTGTTGTTCCAAGTATTGTTTGTGCGTGTGTATGATTGCGTTTCTGAAACTTGAGAATATACCTACAGTTGGGTTGTATATTTTACCACACCGGTGCTTTCTGTTTGGTCCATTTGTTCTTATTCCACAGGTACTCATTGGAGTGGTTTGGAGCGTACAATTCACTGACGATTTCAGCAGATCATCAGATGTGAATTTGTGTGTTCTTTTCCTTAAAATCTGATCTGTATTAAGTATTAATTGGTAGGTGAGGACCAATACAAAAAAATCTGTAAGGTTTTAATCAAATATTTACCTTCTTTAACATCGATGACAGAGTTATGAATTGTGTAGTTTGAGGAACTAGTCAAAGTCTGTTGCAATCATCATCAATGTTATAATAGATTATTGATTTTCAGGTTAAAGTTGATGCTTGCAATAGAAATAAATCATTGAGACACAGGTGGACATTTGCTGCCACAAATTAGTGTATATTAGTGGACTTAGGAATTCGCCTAATATATTAGTGGTAATTATTGTCTGCCATTACTTAATAACCTCTACCTTCACTCTTCTCCTCATCTATCACTTAAGAAAGACTTGACCATGAAAATAAACTCCATCACTCAATTTATAATCTCCGATTGGTGACACTATTGGCATCTGAGATCATTCTGGGTGTTAATTCTCTCGTCAGTGTGTTCAATCTGTTTGGATTACATGTTGATGATACAGTGTATAATGATTTGAGCACATATTAATCCTTGTGAAAGATTTTTTGATGGTGATGATTGATCATGAGCGTAATAAAGACAACAATTGAACCATCTCTGCAATTTGTTGGCTCTCACACCATGAACAAGGAGAATTACTTCAATAAATCTTATTGCAGTTTATTTATTTATTTTTGTATGTTAGTTAAATTAAATGTAGTGGCCCCACTAAGATTACTAATTGTAGACTTATGGTCTGTTTGGGGTCTGCTCATTTTGTTAGAACTGAGAACTTTTTGTTGAAAGTATTGTAGATAAAAATAAAAGTTACCTGAAATAGTATAATAGAACTCATAAATAGTACCAAAAAGTACAATGAAGCTTATAAATAATAGTAAAAATAAGCTAAATAGTAAAATAATCTATCTTTTTCATCTGGAGCCAAAGTCCGCCCAAAAACTATTGCGGCCAATATAAGACTATAATATAATGTGTTATTAATTAGTTACTTTTGTATTCAATTTAATTATGACATGTTTGCTTATTAAAATATATTCCTCGAATAAAAACAAAGATATAGAAAAATATCACCTCACCCGAGAGACTATTTCATGCTCCAGACGGATGAGACATCTCTCTCACTAATAGGTGAACCTCACACCTCTGAGGCTTACCTGTCTGTGTGAAGAAAAGCTTATACACGCATACAAGATTTTTTCCACCTCACCCACCCAACGAACATGGCATTATTCTTTTTCTCAAAAAACAAAAAAAAGGAAAAAACTTGGCATTGTCCTCAGAAGTCAGACCTCACCTTATGAGGTCTGACTCACTGTACTCCGCGTGTTCCACGCTAAAAGCAATTAAATTCGCCCTAAAAATCTAGTCCACAAAAGCGGTGCTACGTTGGTTGTAGATTTTGGACTTTGGAGTCCCTTTAAACTCCAAAATTGTTTCTTTTACTGCTCAACTCCAAAATTTTGAACCTAAAGAATACTACCAGAAAAATGGTGGACACCCATCAGAACCAAAATTCAGTCCAAGATGTTTTGGACTATGATAGACAGAAAGAGCTGAAAGCCTTTGATGATACTAAGGCAGGTGTTAAAGGACTTGTTGACTCTGGGATAGTGAAAATCCCTCCCATATTTGTGATTCCAGCAGATGAACTCTCATGTGAGAAATCATATTCAGGATCAACCCACCTCCAGGTTCCAGTGATTGACCTCAAAGACATCCATGAAGGCGGTGTTCAACGAAAACAAGTTGTTGAGGAGATTCAGCATGCTTCAGAGACATGGGGGCTCTTCCAGATTGTGAATCATGGGATCTCTGAAGATGTCATGGATGATATGATCAAAGGAATTCGCAGATTTCATGAACAACCAACTGAAGTAAAAAAGGGGTATTACTCGCGTGATGTACCAAAGAAGGTGAATTTTTTGAGTAATTATCACCTTTATAGGACAAAATCTGCTGACTGGAGAGATACTGTGTCTTTTTCCACGGCTCCTGTTGCTCCAAGTCCTGAAGAATATCCAGCAGTCTGCAGGTACTCCTAGTCCTTGTGGTGTAATATGCATAAACATGTTCTCTTTCTTTGAGTTTCAAGTTTGCTTTGAATACTTGCAACAGCACTATGATAAAAAGTAGCTCCCAATTATGATGATGGATATTTGATTCATAGAATGGTTAACACTTTCATTTTGAGAGATTAAAAAAAAATTCTCTATATGGTCCTAAAATACAATTTTATCAAGGAACAATAAGGAGCCATTAGAAGAAAATATATCCAGAACCCAACAAAAGACACGAAGAGATCCTTTTCCAAGATTTACTCCAACTGTTCTTTGATAAAAGTGAGGGATGAATTTTGAAGAAAACAAAAATCTCTGTGAATATTCTGAGAAATAAACTGCCAAGACAGTTTTTTCTTCCCAAGAAATTATAACAAAAGACTTGAATTAAATAATTTTAAAACTTAGAGGTTTGAAATAAATTTCAATTAAACTTAGAGGGTTCAATTTGTATTTTAGCCAATAAAAAAAAAATCATATTATAACTTCTGTTCTGATAAAAAGTGTAAAAAATGACACCAAGTTTAATCCATAAAATTTTCCCATCAACTAAACAATATTTCCTTGCACAAAATTGAGCTCTCCAATTTTAGATGGATGATTTTCTGACATAAAAAGAAATAGGATGTGCAGCAGTAGCCACATAATTATAACATTGCAGTTGATGTGTGTTTCCTGATGCTAAGTAAGGTGAATTAAGCAACTCCTGAGAAGGCATCCTTCAGATGCATCATATATGGTGAAAATTTGATGTGGAATAATTGTCTGTATATCTATCCATTGCATAGCGTTCTAATTAAACAAACTGCAGGGACATTGTAATCAGTTATTCACAGCAAGTAAAGAGGCTGGGACTTACCCTCTTGGAGTTACTATCCGAGGGCCTTGGGCTCAGATCTAATCATCTGGCTGAGATGGAGTGTGCTGGAGGACACAGCCTTGTCTGTCACTACTATCCAGCATGCCCTGAGCCTAACAGAACAATGGGAACCAGTAAGCACACAGATCCTGATTTCTTCACTATACTTCTACAAGACCAAATTGGAGGCCTACAAGTCCTTTACCAAAATCAGTGGGTTGATATCCCTCCAGTGACAGGAGCTTTAGTGGTTAATCTTGGGGACCTTTTTCAGGCAAGTACAGCTACACATCATACAAAAAAAACATCTATTAAGAAGTGATATTGCAAATGATTCCCAATTACTCCCATAAATTGTCTTTGCTATGACGTTTGAATTTGATTAATATGAGTTAACTATCAAACAAAGATGATTAATATGAGTTTTGTATGTGACACCTATATTTGATGAACTTCTCACATAATTTCCACATATTGTTTGATTTCCAAGATGTTCTGAGACATTGAAGGACAGGGAAACTAACAATATCCACTCGAAACCTTTTATTTCATTCTACAATTTCATCTCTTTCTATCTGTCTTTTTCGACAACAAAAACGAGTTCCAATGCTTAGGAAACTTGCAAAAGTAAAGAATGACAATTTTTGAAGCATCTATGACCCTTATATTGCCTTATTGGGATCTACTTTACCATCTCGATAATGCAGCTAAGACAATATCTGATACAAATATAAAACGAGTGAATGTAACAGCATTGTTTTGGTGCAGCTTATCTCAAATGACAAGTTCATAAGTGCGACACATAGAGTCCTGGCCAACCAAGTAGGCCCTAGAATATCAGTGGCGTGCTTCTTCAGCAATCATATGCAGATGCAGCCAGTCAATCGGCTTTATGGTCCAATAAAAGAGTTGTTATCAGATGACAATCCACCTTTATACAGGGAAACATCGGAGAAGGAATATGCTTTCTGCTATGTCTCAAAAGGACTCGGCAACTCTGCACTTGATCATTTCAGACTCTGAGTTTTGGAAGGAAGAAATTTATGCCTGAAGTATCTGCAATTTGACATTAAATTTTCAGAAGCCCCCTCAAACCAATCAATCACATGAGTTGGTTTGTGTTGTTCCAAGTATTGTGCACGTGTGTGTCTGTATGATTGTGTCTCTGAAATTTGAGAAGGTACCTACAGTTGGGTTAAATATTTATTTAAAGTTTGCATTCCACAACAAATAAGCACACTAATATAGGAAATTCTAAACTTAATGTAACATGCATGCTGCAATAATATAGGAATTATACTTATATTTGAGAAAAAAAAAATACTACAATTCTAAACTTAATGTAACATGTTACATGTGTTCCATGAAATGGTAGTATACATTTAAGAAAAAAAAATAAATCTTGGATATGTTCAAATTAGTCAATTAATTATAGTATATTACAAAAAAAACAAGCAAATGTTCTCCATTTTAATAAAACAATACTATAATTATGTAATTTAAATCTTTTTATTAAATTACTTTATATATATATATATATATATATGCATTATCTATTGTTGTTGAATACGAAGTACATTATATGTTCTATTATATAAAACTTTAGGAAAAAAATTATATTATATTTTCTACACATTTCATGAGTCTGCTACTAATGTTCATAAAATTATAAGAGATAAGAGAATAATATGATTTACAACCAAAGAATGCGACACACGTGGGTAAACAACCCATGAAAGGGATGGTTCATAAACGGTAAGAGAGAAAGCCATTAAAGATTCAAAGTAATACAAATTACAAATTAAAAGTCATGTAAACATTTGAAACTCATCTCGGTTGCTTTTAATATCAATGGTCAAATTTATATATATATATATATATAGAGAGAGAGAGAGAGAGAGAGAGAGAGAGAGAGAATAAAGTAATATATACAATTATTTATTTATATATTAATAAGTTAAAGTTCATACAATTTAATGAAAATATTTAAACTTATATCTCATTTTATATATATATATGGGTCCGGTTAATGTGTGCCCTTAGAGCACACATTAACCTATTCATTTTTAGAAAGTTTTTCTCGAGAATTGAAAAAGTTGTCAAAAATTTTTCAATTTTCGAAAAAAATTTTTCAAAAATGATTTATATGTGTGTAAGGGCACACATTAGTAAAATCCTATATATATATATATATATATATATATATATATTGTCTTCGAAATTTTTAAGTTGCACGACAATAGCAGCTAGTGTGAACGCTTCATGGTTGAACTTAGGAGAATAAAGTGCTAAAGGAAAAAAAAAAGTGCGTTAAGTTTGATTTGATGTTCACATGGCTCACTGACTTAGACACACAAAACAATGAAAGTTAAAAAAAGATAAAATTGTTTCCTGTTTGGCATTTGTTACCGTGTGCCCTTAGAATGCCAATGACAGGGGCCTTTTGCACAGGAAAAAATGCATAGGTAATTGAAATTATCTGAACAAGACAATGTCAATGACAGGGGCCTTTTGCACAGTAACAGCTCATCCCATTTTTTTACACAAGCCGGACCAAACAAAGCAAAATGACAATATTATCCTCTAATTTTTTAACTAGCCGGACCAAACAAAACAAAAGATAAAAATAATCTTTTTGACTCCATTTCTTATTTCCCTCCGCTTCTTATTTCATCTCTCACCAATTCTTACTTTGCCAATATTTACTTTTTCCTCTCCTCCACTTTACCAATATCATGGACAAAACTAAAACAAAAGTTCAAAGTTGAACAAAAAGACAAGAATGAAAAAAGAGTTCAATGAATGATCAAAGCATGTCTACAAGAATATAGTGTTCAAGAAATTATAAATAAGGTACATATATTTCTTTTGTTCTTAATTTATTTTTCAAATATATTAAAATATGATGTTAATATTTATTTATCATGTTTGTTAAATTATTGTAGAATCAATAGATGAGAATTTTGTTGAAAGTGAGATTCATCAATTAGTTCCAATGAGTTATTTTGACTTAAATGAATTACCTCAAGAAGGACGTGAATAATAGACACAATTGACACTTATAAAAAATTTCACAATAAATTTATTTTTTCTCAAATACTTTTAATAAATTTCACAATAAATTTTACTATAGTTAAAATAATTAATTGTGATATAAAACTTAAATAATTTCTTAAACACTTATAAAAGGTTGCAGTTGTAACATTATTGGGCAAAGGAGCAAAAAGCTATAGTGAAAAAGTTATTTACCTCTTTACGGAAAAAAAAAACAAAATAGTTGTGTGGCTCTTTGTTCACCACGTACTCACATGAGGACAACAACCTTTCCACTGCTACATTTTTTTTCTTTCATTTTTTCTCTTTCAAAAAGTTATTTACCTCTTTACGAAAAAAAAGAAAAGAAAAAAAAGAAGAAGAAGAGGGTGTGTGGCTCTTTGATCACCACGTACCCATATCAGTACAAGAAGTTTCAGAAATTTGGTCTTCCTTACAACTGCTACATCTTTCTTTACTTCTTTCATTTTTTCTCAGATCCAATCTCTCTCTGTTTTTTCTTTCTTTCATTCCCTCAACAGACGGACAACTGCTACATCTTTCTTTCCTTCATTTTCTCTCAGATCCCATCTCTTTCTCTCTTTTTTTTCCCTTTCTTTCTTTCATTCCCTCAACAGATAGAGACCACTAAAATCAAAGAGAACTCAAGCATGAAATGGGGATGGCTTCCTCCGGTCATGAACCACGCCTGGCCGACGCACCCATTTCAAGGCCCCTCCTGTCGTCGGCAACAAATAGTTGTTCAGCTTTGAACAATTCCGGTGCCGAGATTTGTGAGATTCACGCCTGGCCGTCGCACCCATTTCTAGTTTTGTTCTAGTAACATCTGAAATTTGTATGAGTATTGAGTTGTAATTTTTGTAAGAGGAATTTTTTTTAATGAGAATTTTTGTAAAAGGTTGTTTGGTGGTAGAGTGTTGTTTTCGGTTAGCTTGTTTGAGTTGTGTAAACTTGGGTTTCAACTTTCGAAGAGGAGGCGGAGAAATGAGCGAAGGATAGTTTAGTCTTTTTTGAAAAAATATAATTTGTCAGACGCTTTTTTCTTGTTCTCCTGAAAGTCACTGATGTCTTCTGAAAAAACAAAATAAAATTATTAAAAAAATATGTATGGTTAACGTGTGCCCTTAGGGCACACGTTAACCGCACCCAAATTGTTTTATTAACTTTTGTATTAGCGGACTCAGCACATAAAATGAGAAAAGACACGTGATGAATAGAAAAAAAAAGACATTTGGTACGGCTGTATGGGAAAGAAGAAGAAGGGAGCTCGCGAAATGGAATCACCATCAGCAACGTACTCCGGCGGCATTGTGAGGGAAACTAAATTAGAATGTTACTGTCTTAGGAATATTAGATCTGTAAGCGAAATCTTTTTTTTTTTTTTTTTTCTTTTTTTCAGATCTGAAAGTCTTGATTTTCCTGTTCCGGACCAGTATAATGGCCTCTTTGGAAGTTTAAAGAGGAAAGAGAGAGGAGGAAAGTAGAGAGGAGGAGAGTAGTAGAAAGTGGAGTAGAGATGAATGGTTATCCTCCATCTCGTTTGGATGTTTTTAAAATTAGTAAAAGGAAATGGAGTAATTAGCACTTCATTTTTTTTTTAATGTTTTAAAAATTAGAATAAAAAGGAGAGAAAATGATTTAAATAGACAAATTTATCCCTATTTGAAAATGAACTTGCAACATTAATTTATGATTAATTTGTTATATTAAATAATTATTTAATCAACATTCTCATTCTATCAAATAACACTAATATACTCTAACAAAAAAATAATAATAATAACACTAATAAAAGTATAAAACTACTATTAACTATTATAAAATAATTTTTTTACCTCAAAAAAATTATAAAAAAATAAAAATCCTTCATAAATTTATACACAGGCTCCTCCCATTTCTCACCAACCAAACAAAAAGTGATATAACATCCAAAAAGTAAACTTAGAATTCAAAATTTTCTGAGCAACCAAACAAGGTGGAAATGAGAGAGAGATCAACCGGTTTGATCAAGGTGGAGTAGCTCTGGGGCTCGACAAGCTTTCTAGGGCAAACCAAGATGGCTCCGACTAATGACATGGAGAGACCAATCTCTACAACCTCGGCGAACGAAGATGACTTGGACGAGATCCGGGAGCTATTGGATTCCAGCGTCAACGTCAACTTCAAGGACAGCGATGGTCGCATGACTCTCCACGTCATAGCCTGCAATGGACTTACCGATGCCGTTTCGCTCTTGCTTGACTCTGGCTCTAGACTTGATCCCAGTGATTGCTGGGTAGCACAGCCCAGTTGGGTTTCTCTTTTCTATTTGGTTGCTGAGAGAATATATGATAGAAACTGTAAAGATATTAAATTTGTAGTGTTGCTAAGAAATTGTGTTTGGTTTGTAAGAAAGCACTGAGAAGATTTGTCATTTGTAGTGTTAAACCATTTGGGTTCAAATTTTTTTTTTCATTCGCCTTAAATTTTCTCAGGAAACAAACAAGAATTAATTATATAACCGGTTTGTAATTTTGTTAACTTAGGAAGGGTAAATTGGGGAATTTATTTTGTTAATAATTTATTTACTTTACTCTCCCTCCAAATCTCTCCAATTTGGGGGAATTAAAAATGAGAGGTTAGAGGTAGTTGAAACCCTTCCAAATCCCTCTCCCTCATTCCTTAAAAAACTTCCAAATAAAGTAATTGAATTACTCTCCATCCCTTTACTCTACTCTCTCTCCTTTTTTTAACTCCCAAACAGGCCATAAGTTTTTCGATCAAAATATGGTATTTGCTCTGGTAAGGCCGGAATAACCCGGTATAATCGGTATTTTAACCGGTACGAAACAAATGTGTTTTTGTACCGGTTTAGGTTCTGGTAAGAAAAATACTAGTCGGTACGGTACGAAATCGACACCATACAAACCAAAATCTTATTTAGAAAAGGAAAAAAAAAAAAAAATGAAAACAGCATAACATGAAAATCTTTTTGAAAAAAAAAATTACACATATAATTGACATGAGAGTGCATAAAATAATAATAATAATAAAATGAAAGTGCACTTTTGGTCCTTAAAATATGAATGATATTATTTTTATTTTGGCCCTTTACATTTATAAATTTCATTTTGGCATTTCATGTTTGATTGATTTTTTACTTTGTTGTTTGATACGTTTTTTTGTTTGTTCTTTCAAGAAAATGAAAATTTTGAAACACAAATAAATCAATAGGAAAACAGATCAAACATGCGAGTAAAATAAAAAATTTAAATCGTAAATAATCAAAATGAAAACAATTCTAAACTTTAAGAACAAAAAATTGTACTTTATGGTAGTATTATTTTTAAGAGAAGATAATTTAATCTAGTTAAAAGTATAATTGATGCGAGAAGAAGACAAAGAAACCCACAATTTCTTGTCACCTTATTTATTTTTATATTTTTTGATGGGTTCTTGCGGTCTTGTCACCTTCATGGCCAAATAACATTGACAAAGGTAGGAGATGATATGACTAAGCAACGTAATTATATATATATATATATATATATATATATATATATATATATATATAATAGATTAATTTTGTTAGAAATTGGGCTGGTTATGACTCAACTTATAAATCATGACCCATGGATCGTCCATATGGATTGTCTGATAAGTAAATTTAAATTTAAAATAACTGATATTGGTATGAGTTATCAATATTAATAGTGGAGTAATTTAAACTTAACAGATATTGATATGAGTTATCAATATCAGTAGTAGAGTAATTTAAATTTAACAGATGTGATCTTTTAGGAATTACATATATCTGATAGTAAGTGAATATCTATTAGTATTTAAAATACTCTTACATCAGTTAAAAAAAAAAAAAAGAAGACAGACACAGTGAGTGATCATACGTATAGTTTTGAATGTTCTCTAAAAATAAGCTATCTCTCTGGGACACCATCAATTGTTCTTTAAAATTTGAAACGTGAAAATTAGGAGAGACTCTGGTGGCCTCTCCTACGACTTGGAGGTGTTTCACAAAAGAAATTGTGAGGAGTTTGCAAAGTAAGTAAAGGACAAGAATCGAAAATTTGGTAATCTATTCTACCAAAAGTATGTGTTTATATGACCTCTAGTAAAGTATATTATTATTCAACAAATTTAAACAAAACACATGGGAATTTTTATTTTGGTGGGTGGGACCGTGGGACTACTGAAAGATTGACGTGATCTATCAAGTGCAACTAATAATTTATGGAGGTTTTTGTTTTTGTTTTTGTTTTTTTATCTTTCTTCAAATTAGTGTTAGTTTACTTAAAAAAGTATTGCAGAATGCTTATAGTATTGGCTTGCAAACATTGGAGACGACATGAGTACAACACATCCTAAAATAATCATGTGTCACCTCCATATCCTATCCAATGCAAAGAGTAAGGGAAGCCTTACTTTTCCTTATAAAACTTCATTTAGTATATCAAGCTATATAAAGTACGAGGGCATAATATCTTGTTTTTGTAAAATAAATAAATACTAGGGCAGATCTTTGAGTTGAGATTTTTTACCTTTTTTTTTTGGTTACCACAAAAAAAAAAAAAAAAGTGCTTTTCATGAGAGAAAAAAAAAATATAAGACCATACACTTTTGTGCAATAATTTTGATGTGACATGTTGTAAGTGGTAAAAAAATAGTATCCATTTATATGGAGTTTTAATTAAATAGACTATCAAGGTCATTATAATAAGTTATTCATAGCACGTAAAGAGGCTAAATGAACAATATGATTAACAACCAAAGCATGTGAAACAATGTGGGTATGCAACCTCTGGAAGAGATGACTTATAAATAATAAGAGATATGATTTACAACCAAAACGCGCATGTGACACAATGTGGGTAAGCAACTTATGAAAGAGATGGTTCATAACTTATAATAGAGAAAGCCATCAAAGTAATACAAATTGCAAATTACAATAACTAAATGAGTTACAACACCACCTCAATAAAAGCCAGGCGTCCATACTCGTTATTTCTGATGCCAGCATTGAATCTCATGCACATTCACAATTAGGGGTGGCAAATGGGTGGGTTTGGGTGGATTTGGGGTGGGCATAATTGGGTTGGGTATATAAAACTTATTTGTCCATTAAAACCCATTTAACTAATTGCTTCTAACCCAAATCCAACCCAACCCAATTATTATGGGTAAACTCCAACCCACCCAATTACCAAATTATCAAAATTACCAAAATGCCACTAAAGTTCAATTCCTATCAGGCAATTCAATTAAAAAAAAAAAAAAAAAAAAAAGGAGAATTCAACAAAAGAATCCAAATTTTCTTTTTCTTTTTCTTTCTATCCCTTTCCCAGTTCACTTTCCTACAGTTTCTCAGCAACCAAACATAGAGTACAATTTCAAATTTCACAGAGAAGAGGGAGAGGATTGAGTACTTGTGAGATTCTTTATTAGGTTCATCCAAACACCAAATAGAATTACACAGAGCAGAGAGCTTTTTATTTGTTTCTTCAATGGATTCGAATCAATCGGAAATGCAAGAACCGAGTATCGACACCAACAAGCTGAGCTAGGAAATCTTCTCTATTCTAGAGACGAAGTTTCTGTTCAGCTACGACGACTGGAAGCTTTGGATCCCCAAGCAGATCGCTCCGGCAGCCAAGTCCAAGCCAGAAACTCAGCCTCAAGCTCAACCGCAACTGACGATGGTCGATAATGGCGTATCGGCGATCAAAAACCAGAGAGGCAAAATCTGCATTCTGAGCATCGACGGAGGAGGCATGCTAGGCATTCTCTATGTTTTTATTAAAACGTGATTGGAGGCCAAGAAAATGAGGGAAACGTCTGAGACTTTGAGGGCTGGGTTTCTTTTTCTTTTTCTTTTTTTTTTTTTTTTTTTTTGTGGGAAGGGCTGAGATGAATTTGGGTGTATTGATTTGGGGTTAAATGGGGTTCAATGGGTTTTTAGTTAAAACTCAATAATTGTTGGGTTCAATTGGGTTGATGTCCAATTAATGCAACTAATAATTGGGTAAGTTTGGGTTTAATTAGAGTGGGTGGGTTTGGGCGGGCAAATGGGTTTGGGCTTATTTTGACACTCCTATTCACAATCACTAAAATTGGAATTTCTTCAACAAAATCCAGCCGAAAGACAATGATTGAACACAAGGAGAATAACAAAAACAAAATAAAAACTCAAAGCACATTCAGACAATTCCAAAATTTTCACTACCAAAAACTAAATACTGAACAAAGCGTCACTTTGGCTGCAACATTATAGCTTGTTTGGATGGATGGAGGGTAGAGAGGAATAGAGTGGAGAGGGGGTAAGTTAAATTACCTTGTTTGAATGTTTTTTAAAGGAGGAGAGAGAGGGATTTGGAGGGGTTCTAACTATTTCTAACCCTTCATTTTTAATTTCCCCAAATTGGAGAGATTTGAAGGGAGAGTAGAGTATAGAAGTGCTTGACCAAATAAATTATCAAATTTATCCTTACCATATTAATAAAATTACAAACTAGAAAAAGACTAGTTATTCCTCTTGTCCTTACTTAATTTTAAAAACATCCAAATAAGTTGGAGATAACCATTTCTCTCTACTCTCCTCTCCCTCCAAACTGCCAAACATAACATTAAAGTTGTTCTTGGAGGTCTTTTGTTGAACACTACACATACCCTTGTTGACATATAATAACATCCTCTACAAATATGATTTTACCTTTATGAATAATGAATCCATCACGCGCGAACTGATGATTGTATAATTTGGTAACTTTGTACTCATTTAGGGGTGTAGCCAGGAATAATTACTTGGGAGGGCCGGGTTGTAGTAGAGATATACGAAATTCATCCCCATCACAAAGACAGAACTCAATAACCATCACAAAGACGGGTGCTAAAATACCAATGTCACACATACTTTAGTATTTAGCTAGGTAATCACTTGGTAATCACATGTTACAGTACATGGGTAGAACATAAAGAGCTCACAAATTACATTTAATTCAAAATGTGTTATTCATTTCCATGTAGTTTCATAAAATATTTGAATACCTAAGATATTCACAAGGTTCTCAAAGCCTTCAAAACCATTTCTTGTAAAAACAAAATTTGTATTAACTTCCCAAATAGCATAGTTCAAGATAAAGCATCTTTAGAAATTGCAAACAATGCAATAATTTCCAGAAATCCAACATCAAAGGATTAAATCAGCAATGGTTATATTCTCCATACTAACAACTCATGCATTTTCCTATATGCAATACCAGATATGATGCACTTTTCATAAATAATCATATACATTAAGGTTACAACACAATAGTTTTTAGGAAAATATAGTTTCCATAAACAATTTTCCAAAATGTGTTTGACCCAAAAATAACATTTCATGCAACATGTTTATTTAAAAAAAAAAAAAAAAATCTCATTAAAAAGCTACTTACCTTGTAACCCGCAAAAGCTTAAATCCCCAAGTTCCAAAGGGAGATTAGTTAGAATATAAACAATATCAAGCAAATCTATCACAAAAAGTATAAGGCTTGACATTGCATCTAGTTATGAATTAGAGATTGCTAAATAAGCAACTAATTAGTCAAACCTAAGTATTTAACCTCACAAGTAATGTATCCCACTTCAAAAGTTACCCAATAATTTAATTCACAAGGCATAGACTTCAAATTATAAAATTAACCCATTCAAGATCATCTCCCTAATGCTAAAATCTTTAACAATTTATTAGTAACTCCCATAAGATTTACAGATCATCATCAAGAGACACCCATAAAAAAAAAATCACAATATCTACCGTGATAAGAATTTAAAATTTTCTACTAACTCCAAATAAACTCAAAAGTAATGGAAAATTAGATTTACCAATTCTCACATGATATAACTCAAAACCTCTAAATTTCCACTATAACAAACCTTAGATAGCCACTATTGTAAAAACCATAAACCCACTCATCAAATAAATTTACCAAGACGAAACCTATATGCACGAACATATAAATATCACTTTCAAAGTTCATAAATCACATGAATATCATTATTAAAACTTAGATTAAAAGAACATCTAGCAAAAGCATATAAATTCACCAAAAAATTATGAATTTTTTAATTCAAATAATATACATGAATGAGCCTTATCTTTTTCCTATGGACTTTTCCTGTAAACTTTGCCGGAAAAAGATGACCGAGGTGGTGGAGAATGATGAGGTAGGTGAGGCATGTGTGAGCCATAAAAAAAATCTGACTTTCTCTCTCTCTTTTTTTAATATATATATATATATATATATATATATATATATTTAAGGGCTGGGGCGTCACAGAGAGAGAGAGAGAGAAACGGGGAAAGAGGGGAGTGGGGTTTGATATTTTATTTGAGTAAGAAATAAAGAGATTGACGTGATGAGTGGCTTATTAGGGAATATGGTTTCTTTTAGTTCATTAATTATAATTTATAATAGGATTATTTTACCGTTTGAAATTGGGGAAAGGACTATGCAAATAGAGTTGCAACTCAATCTAATGAGTGGTATTGAATCATTTTCAGTTTGAATTTTTTTGAGCTTTGAATTCTGGGATTTTAACTCTTGTTTGGTTCCGCAGAAAGCAAAGAAAAGAAAATGAATGAAAGAATGAAAACAAAATCGAATTTTAGTCTATAATAAACTAATTTCAAATATATTATTTTATTTTTCAAAACTTAAAACATGTGGCAGCATATGTGTGGCTACTTAGGTGGCATAAAAATAAAGATTTTAATAACATCGTTAGCCATATCAACTTTTTTCATCAATCACTAATGACATAGATTATTTTAACATAATATCAAAAAATTACGAGCTAAATTGATAATTTTAAAATATTAAGCAACATTTTGACAGATAGGACAAATGCTAGGATCTAAATTATAGTTTAGCCCTCTTTTCCCTATTCTCTTTATTGCTTCATAACTTATTTTTTCAAGATTATCAAGATTGTAGGATTTGAATGGTCATGAGCTAACGGTGGGTCGAGACTGGGTCTTTTGTAGGTGCCTGAAAATGGCACAACTGTCAAGCGGATGGTCAATTTTTGTTCTTAGGGGTCTAAAGAACAAAATTGATAGTATATGGCCTATGTTTGCAATTGACTCAAACCTCAAGGGTCTTTTTGTATTTTGCTCCCCCAGAAAAAGGTACAGGCTCAAACACAATTTTAGCTAAAAAGGTACAAACCAAAACCCTTTTTTTTAAGAAAAGGAAAAAAAATTGAAAACAATGAAATGAAAATCTTCAAAAAAAAAAAAAAAAAAAATGACAACACATAATTGACATGAAAGCACATAATTAAAAAAAAAAAAAAAAGAAGAAGATTAAAGTACACTTTTCACTTTTGCTATTTTAAAATAATGTATTATTTTTATTTTGACCATTTACATTTTAAAATTCTCAAGGGTCTTTTGTATTTTGCTCCCCCAGAAAAAGGCACAGGCTCAAACACAATTTTAGCTAAAAAGGTACAAACCAAAACCCTTTTTTTTTAGAAGAGGAAAAAAAAATTGAAAACAATGAAGTGAAAATCTTCAAAAAAAAAAAAAATGACAACACATAATTGACATGAAAGCACATAATTTAAAAAAAAAAAAGAAGATAAAAGTACACTTTTCACTTTTGCTATTTTAAAATAATGTATTATTTTTATTTTGACCATTTACATTTTACAATTTTCATTTTAGCATTTCATGTTTAATTTAGTTCTCTATAATCTCAAGGGTCTTTTTGTATTTTGCTCCCCCAGAAAAAGGTACAGGCTCAAACACAATTTTAGCCAAAAAGGTACAAACCAAAACTTTTTTTTAGAAAAGGAAAATAAAATTGAAAACAATGAAATGAAAATCTTCAAAAAAGAAAAAAAAAAATGACAACACATAATTGACATGAAAGCACATAATTTAAAAAAAAAAAAAGAAGAAGATGAAGGTACACTTTTCACTTTTGCTATTTTAAAATAATGTATTATTTTTATTTTGATCATTTACATTTTAAAATTTTCATTTTAGCATGTCATGTTTAATTCAGTTGTCTATATTGTCCTTCATATTTAATGCATTTTTTTTTTTATTTGGCCCTTCATGAAAATAAAATTTTAAAATGCAAATGGTCAATATGAAAACAAAATAAAAAATTGAAACATACCAAATTGAAGAATATTTCAAATCTTAAGGACAAAAAAATGTATTTTAATCTATACTATAATTAATTGATGCGAAGAGAAAGACAAAAATAAACCACTATTTCTTGTCACCTCAAATTTTTTTTGTACGTGTTCTTGTGACCTTGTCACCTTCACGGCCAAACAACGTCGACAAAGGTAGGAGATCCTTGTTTTTATTTTTTAGTATAATATGACCAAGTTACCTACTTAGACCACTATCATCAAAAGTTACATTTTCTATTTTATCACACCAATTTATAATACACCATACATCACTTTCTATTCTACAATTCCATACTTTAAAATAATATATTCGCCACCTAAAACTACCATAATTAACCGACCACCACAACACAGCCTACAACCACCACTACCACCCAAAGCCTACCAGCCACCACAACCACAAACTCACCACCAAACCCATCCATTTTTCCATAGTATTCTCACTCTCTCGCACTGCAGTGGTTTCCTCTATTCCATTCTTTTGTATTCCTTAACTTAAACCCCGTAAATAGCTGCAAATTGGCGAACATAGTGAATTACAGATTCCAAATGCCCCATACTTACCACAACCATCACAGTCACAGACACTCCGCAAACCCTTCAACGCACCCGCCCAAACCTTCTTCTCATCATCCCAAAATCTTTGCACCAAACCTTCCATTCGGATTGAGGGAAAAATGTACCAAAGTATTGGTCAGATAATAAAAAAAATTATAGAAATTCAAAATCTAAGAAATTTAAAACTTAATGAGAGTCTCTTTCCTTTTTCCAAATCAACCCAAAACCAAAAAAAAAAAAAAAAAATGAGATAGACCCCCGGGTGGGCGAGAGAGGAACATCGAGGCCATGGGTGGCCGAGATTGGCTTCGAGGTGAGATCAATTGTAACTTGCAAGATCGGAGGCTGGCCCAGGTCGGTGGCTTGGCGAGAGTCAACTAGCGAGGTCGTGGGTTGGCGATGTGCAAGGTGGCGCAATCGGAGGTGAGAGAGAGTGAGAGAGGAAGAGAGGAGAGGCTGAGGGTGAATGTTTGAAGAGAGGAGAAGAAGAGTGAAGTACACAGGTGACAGTGACAGAGGAGAGAGGAAAGTAGAATAAAAAAATTATTAAAAAGATTTTGTCCCTACATTTTCATTTTACTATTTTTAGTTTCTAAATCAATTAATGCGTGTTATTTTAGTCATTTCGTCATTCAACAAACCAAAAATGCTGACATGGCTAATAGATGAATTAAAATATTATTAAAAATTCACCATAGCACTCATTACCCATGCCACGTCACATTATAATTTTAAAAAAAATTAATTTCTCAATTTTAACAAAAGAAAAATGTATATATTAGTTTAGATATGTGTTCATCTTCAATAAGAATACTAAAGAACACAAACCCAGATTTTAGACATAATAACACTTGCCCAGATTTTCTCACATTTTCTTGCCCATTCTTGTCAACCAAACATAAGAACACGAACACAAGCACAAGCACAAACACAAACACAAACACAAATCGATCTCCAGCAAGAACACAAACACAAAACCAACAGCAAATCTCAGATTTTCTCAAACCAAAAAGCCCAGATATACAAAATCACAGCTCAAGCCCAAATTTTCTCATCTTTTCGAGAAACCAACACAAATCGATCTTCAGCAAGAATACAAACATAAACCCAGCAACAGGTCTAGAGCAAACCCACAAATATCAAACCTAGAAAACAAAGTAACCCATAAATTTCAGAACTAAAAATTCAAAACAAACAAAGACCATTAGAGCAAGATCCCTTCAAACCCAACCAATCCTTGCAACTTCCCAATACAAACAAACACATATGAAACTGAGAACCCAAACCCATATAAATCTAAAACCATAACCGAAGATCTGAGATTTTGAACCTAAGAATCCAAGTCTTCAAGTGGAGGTGTCGAAGTCTTCGATTTCAGCGTGGTTGGCCGCCTTCACTGGTCCACAAAGCTCCATTGTTGAAGTGAGCCCTAGTTTGAGATTTGATCTAGACGAAGTTCCATTCTTAAGCACTCAATCAGTTAAGGAAAAGAGAAAGATCAAAGACCCATAAACCCATAAACCCGAACCAACAACCAAAAAACATACCCAGAAAACTAAAATTCCATAAATGAAAATCGGCTTCTGAGAGAGAGAGAGAGAGAGAGAGAGAGAGAGAGAGAGAGAGAGAGAGAGAGAGAGAGAGAGAGAGAACATATGAATGTTCTTTGGGAAGAACTTATTCTTCCAAAAAATCTAATTAAAAACCTCATGTGGCATCCAACCCATCTATTAATGCTTGGAAATTAGGAATTGGGAGATATACAATCGTATGGCAGCCATGTGTTTAAATTTTATTTATTTATTTTGGGTGTGTTAATATTGTGGTTGTAAATCGGTTTGGTATTTTGTCCATATTTGGGTATTTTGAGTTTGTTAACATTTGGGTATGTGATGGGTTAACTGATGATATTGAATTGGGGTTGTGTTCTTGTTCAAGTTAATTTAGATCTTAATTCATGTTACTTTTAATTTTTAATTCTGTTTTTTATTTTGTTAAATTGAGAAATTATTATTTTAACTCATATTTTTTCTTTTGTTAAAATTGAGAAATTAATTATTTAAAAAAAAATTATAATCTGACGTGGCATGGGTAATGAGTGCCACAGTGGATTTTTAATAATATTTTAATTCTTCCATTAGTCATGTCAGCATTTTCTGTTAGTTGAGTGACGGTAGAGACTAAAATAATACGTGTTAATTGGTTTAGGGACTAAAAGTGGTAAAATGAAAATGTATGGACCAAAATAGAAATAGGGTCAAAAAGTGCATTTACGCCTTTAAACAACATTAAATACATTTTTACACACATTTTCACCCACACGTATATCAAAAACACCCAAATAACATAACTCAAACTACTCTACCAAGTAACCCCTTAGCAATTTTGTTCGCACAGTTGTATTATTAGAATTTCACTGTTCACAAATGTTAAGCTTTTAGCATTTACAACATGCGATGCGAGAGAGTTTTTAGTATTTCGTGTACTAAATACCAAATATTTAACATTTGATACACTTGATACTAGTGCTTTTTATATATATGTATGAGATTTATTAACGTATATTTTTAGAGCGTACATTAATAAACTATTTTAAAAAATATTTTACAATAAAACAAAAAAATAATTAACTGTTTTAATAGTTTTTAAATTTTGGGTAAAAAGTTTTTAAAAGTAAATGGTTAATTTATATATATATATATATATATATATATATATATATGACCAACCCAATTACAACACGTGGGAAATTTTAATTTGGTGGGTGGACTTCTGAACAAGATTGACGTGATAGCAAGTGCAACTAATAATTTGTGGAGGTTTTTGCAGTTTTTCCATGGATTGACTTGCGAACATTGGAGACGACACATGACATGACAACACATATCCTAAAATAATCATCTGTCACTTCCATATCCCATATTACCATCTAATGCAAACAAGAAGGGAAGCCTTATCTTTCCATCTAGGGCATATCTTGTTTTTATCACCCCAAAAAAAAAAAAAAAAAAAAAAAAAAAATCACTAGGGCAAATCTTTGAGTTCTTATTATTATTATTATTTTTTTTTGGTTATGGCTTACGGGAAAAACAATATGCTTTTCACTAGAAAAAAAAAGTATAGGATCCCACATTTTTGTGCTATAATTTTGATGTGATAAGTTGTAATTGATAGAGAAAAAGTATTGGGTTCGTGTGAAGGTGATAAGTAACTAATCATAATCTACCACAAATTAATTGTACAAAATTGTGTGGTAAAAAATATGATCCTAGAATTATTCTTTCACAAAATATAGAATTACTCTTTCACAAGATTTTAACCATTGATTTATGAGAATTAAAAAAGTATATACTTGCTAGATATTCGAATACAGATAATCAATTAATCTATAAGGTTTAGAGATGTACCTTTGCATACCTTGAGCAAAATTGTTGTAATACCAATAGCAATAGCAATAGACATGCATGTGCACATCCAGTACATGGCTCACGAAGATCTTCCTCCCCATGCCCCTCCTTACAAGACGGCTCTCGATGGGGGCAAACCACCCTAATTTCTAAAAGGATGAGATCTAGGGTTTTGTCTAACATTTGGACTGGAGAGGAGACCTAGTCTTCTATTATATACAATAAATATCCACCATCATATATAAAGTCTAAAATTCTACACTCTACTGCACATTAGACCATGACATAAGTCCAATAAAACAAGGTGTACCAAGGCTCAGTACTAAATATGACCACAGCATATTAATGGGCATTCCCAATATATTAGTCAACTCACATCTAACCCATTTTATGAATCCAAAAATCCAATTAATGGAAGCCAAATTCTAACATAATCATGTTGGTATAGGGAAAATCATAGAATGACACTTTTTTTTGGCAAGTACAACAAATTTTGGGATTCCCATTCCTCTATTTATACTATTCTCACTTATTTAATTAGCCAAAAAAGGAATGTCGATAAAGCCCTTGATTATGATCTAACTAAATAGTAACCCTCACTATAGACTTTAATAGATGAATGTTTCAACCTACGACCCTAAACCCTAAACCTTAGACTCTAAAATCAAGTATTTATGTAGCATTTTTGTGTTTGTGAGAAAGAATTTTGAGTCCAATTCTCTACTCTATTTACCCTTAGAAAAACTCTAAATTAACCCTCGCTAGAGCCATTATTAGATATATGCTTCAATGTAGGTAATCCCTTATCAGCTAAAAATTAATATATATATCCAGAATAATTTTCGTGTTTGAAAGAATTTTAGAATAGTCCAATTTTTTATTCTAACTACCCTTAGAATAACGAGTACGGATTTTTCTTTTCTTTTCTTGATCTCCAACGAGGAAGGAGTAGGATAATTAATTTGTTGTTATTAATGTATATTTATACCGCATATTCTTAACAAATTTTATTAATCCATTTTGAAATAAAAGAATTAGGTTTTACCGTGTTGTCAATATATAAACAAACATTAACTATTACTATGTTATCTATTTATATTTTTGATGGTGTGACAGAATAAAATCCTCTTTAATTGAAATGAATGGATAAAATCTAAATAATTGCACTTGGAGTTACCCTAAAAATCATGGAGGACTCTACTGAAAGTGCTAACTCTAGTGAGTACATTTATATGTTTACATTGTACTTACAATATACACTTACATTATAAACATATAAAAAGTAGCAACTAGCAAATATTATATACATTTGTGAAAAGTTTATATTGCTAGTAAAATATAAACATAAAATTTTAACAAATAAAACACCTAATATTGGCACATGTCACATGTCTCTGTTTCTAGACCACTCAAAGTGCTCAGCTCATTGTTGTCTTGTCTAATCTCGTCCTCCTACTTCCTTAAAGTTTATTATAAAACTTGTTAATCTCATTGTGATTCCTGAATTTGATGCGAGTTCTTGAAAGTTGGACACTAAAAATACTACCAGAAAAATGGTGGACACTCAACTGCACCAAAATTCAGTCCAAGATGCATTGGACAACAATAGAGAGAAAGAGCTGAGAGTCTTTGATGATACAAAGGTGGGTGTTAAATTATTTGTTGACAACGGGATAGTGAAAATCCCTCGAAAGTTTGTCATACACTCATACCCACTAAACTCTCTTGTCAGACTTTATGTTCAGGTTCAGCTCACCTCCAGATTCCAGAGATTGACCTCAAAGGCATCCATGAAGGTGGTCTCCGACGCAAACAAATCATTGAGGAAATTCAGCATGCTTCAGAGACATGGGGGTTCTTCGAGATTGTGAACCATGGGATCTCTGAAGATGTCATGGAGGACATGATCAAAGGAATTCGCAGATTTCATGAACAACCAATTGAAGTTAAAAGGGAGTATTACACGCGAGACACGAATAAGAAGGTGAGAGCTGTGAGTACATTTGATAATCAGGCAAAAGCTGTGAGTTGGAAAGAAACTTTGTTTTGTACAATGGCTCCTGAGGCTCCAAATCCCGAGGAACTTCCAGCAGCCTGCAGGTACCTTTGGCCTAGGTTCATAAAAATAAAATAAGTTAAAGATATTATTTTCGTACCTAAACGGTTATATGGGCCGTTTTCCATCCTTAAACTTTTAGAAGTTTTATTTTTATTCCTAAACTTTGTAAAAAGTTTTTATTTTCATCCCTCCGTTCATTTTTGTTTGTTTATATTTTATGTGGTCTAATAGAGTGTTGATGTTGACGTGGCACCTGACTTGGACTACATTATTTTATTCTCAAAAATATAAATATGTGGCCAATAATTATAGGGACAAGTGGGAACCATTTTTAAAAGCCCAAAAGTACCCCTTATTCCCTTACTTGACCCACACTCCCTCCATTCGTGAAACCCATCCCCATGACAACAGCCCAATCGACAACCAAAATCGAGAGTACAAACCGGTGATGTAGTTCAACTTCAGCCTCCTTTGATGACGTCGAGGAGATGAAATAAGGTTTGAAACCCTGCAGTGAAGTTGAAGTTGCTGTTGAAATCGAAGCCTACTGAGTAAGATAAACCCAACAAAAAAAGGCTGCCATAAATCCATGACAGTAACAAGAAATTAAGATCCTAAAGGTTTTGCTTTCATCAAATATAGTTGGTATATTCCTAGCACTAAATAGAACCAAATCCCACAAACACTAACTGATGAATTTAACTTGTGTGTTTGTTTCTCAAAAAAAAAGAAGTAATTGTCTCACATTGCTTAAGAGAGTGTGTTGTGTGTAGTATAACATGCTCCACTTTTTCTTAAAAGTTACCATAACTTTTGAGTGGAGTTGTAGTGTACCTTTGTGTTAGAACTCATTTCTCTCTTCCCTGTGCGTGTTTGTTTCTCAAAAAAAAAAATTACTTGTATGTTGATCTTTGACAATTTTTTGTCTAGTGATGTACAAAAACAAATTGCAGGGATATTATAATAAGTTATTCAGAGCATCAAACTAGGCTGAAATTTACCCTCTTGGAGTTACTATCAGAGGCCCTAGGGCTTAAACCTAATCACCTGATTGAGATGGAGTGTGGCGTGGGGCACAGCCTTATAGGTTACTACTATCCAGCATGCCCTGAGCCTGACCAAACAAAAGGAGCTAATGAGCATACAGATCCTGATTTCTTCACTATTCTTCTACAAGACCAAATTGGGGGCCTCCAAGTTCATTATCAAAACCAGTGGGTTGATATCCCTCCTAAGACTGAAGCTTTGGTAGTTAACCTTGGTGACTTCTTTCAGGTTTGGAATCTATGTCAACCATATGTTTGCTACAAGTTTCTTCATTTTTTGTTTTCTGCAACAAACCATACACTCTTCCAGTGGCGGCTCTAGAAATTTTTTTCAAGGTGTTCCTTAATAAGCATAAATTACACAATTTAATAAAAAAAAAAAATTGTATATTGACAATAACAACAATAAAAAAAATGCAAATACATAAAGTTTACAATTGCCTTTTATGTGATTTTCTTATCAAATATTTGTCCATAATCCTAGTAAAAGAATAAACAATAAACTATAAGTTCATTTGAAATATTAATAAAATTATTAATTATTGTTGTTTAGTTGTTTCATTAATTTGTTTGTTTTTTATAACCTATAATTTGCTATATTGTTGTTTTATTAATTATAAAATTATTAATTATTATTTAGCCTAACATAATTTACTTGTTTAATTTGTTTATTAATTGTCTTCTATAATTTCTTATGTGTATAATTAATATGTATAATGTAATTAAAAGTTGAGTGGGCCAATCAAGTGATAAATCCAAGCCTTAAATTATACCCATGTCATAACCCAAACCATAAACCAAGGCCCAACCTTTAATTTAATTTAATTTTTAATAACTTTTTTTCCCTTTTCCTTTGTTTTCTACATCAGTTTTTTTTTTTTTTTGGGTAAAAGGGAAATTAACTAAACTGAAAAAGAGATATCAGGACTGAGTCTAGGGTAATACAGCACATTAACATCAGAAAGAAGAGCAAATTCTAGGTCCATAGACGGACTATGGAATAACCTTATTTTAACTTATGTGTCATTTTTGCTTTAAACTTTTTCTCTCTTTCACACGTCTCTATCTTATCTCTTCTAGATTTTTCTTCAGATCTACTTTCCTTTTTTCTTTCTTCTTTGGGTAAATTGCAAAGTACAACCCTAATGTTTGGGGGTGATTGGATTTTACATCCCAATATTTTGGAACTTTGATTTTACACCCTAACGTTTGGTTTCGTTAACAAATCACCCCCAGTTAGTTTTTACTATTAACTGAAATGTCATTTTGCTGGCGTGTTTTTTTTTTTTTTGCCAAATAAGCTCCAAAACAACACAGTTTCAATGGCAATGAAGTGATGAGCTAGCACATGCAAAACGGTGTCATTTGCCCAAAGAGGGGAAAAAAAAAAAAATTTGCAACTTCACCGATTCACCGATTCCCCACCAAACGGAAAATAAGGCCCACAAACCCCTTCCCACGTGACTCTTGGAATCTCCTCTACTTTTTTTTAGTTTTAATTTTACTTTTTTCACCTACTCAAAGCCTCACAAAGAAAAAAAGAAAAAAGAAAAAAAAAAAAAAACCCAGAAAAATCCAACCTTTTTCACTTAACCAAAATTCCAGAACAAACAAGCAATTGTAGAGCAACAACAACAATGGAGACATTGAGAATCAGCAAACAAAGACAATCACAAGCAACACCAAAGGCACTTTGATACTGTTGATTGGGACGAATTTTTTAAAGGATTGGAACTCTGAGTGTGCTTTAGGATTTTGAGATTTTCTTTGGTAGGGAATCAATGAATTGATGAAGTTGCAATTTTTTTTTATTTTTTTTTTGGAAAAACGGCACCATTTTGCATGTGCCAGCTCATCACTACATTGCCATTGAAACTGTGTCGTTTTGGGGCTTATTTGGAAAAAAAAAAAAAAAAAAAAAACATGTCAACAAAAGGACATGGCAGTTTACAGCAAAAACTAACTAAGGGGTGATTTGCCAATGGAACCAAACGTTAGGGCGTAAAATCTAATCACCCCCAAACGTTAGGGGTGTATTTTGCAATTTACCATTCTTCTTTTCTTTCTTCGTCCTTATTTCATAGTCACAACTTTTCTTCTCTCTCAATGTTCTCCTCAAGCATCATTTTACGCTTCCACCATGCTTCTTTCAACAAGCATCGTTCATCCCTAATAACACGTCCATGCTCCTCTCTCAAGCTGCCTCTACCCAACACAACGTCTCCTCACCTCCATTACTAATCTATATCTACTTTGTTTGGATTATAGGTTTATATTTTCATTATTTTGTATAGAAAATCAAGAGTTTTTTTTTTCAACCCGGAATCTGTTTTTGGTTGAGAGTGTTCCTAAATTTTTTTTAAGGGTAAACAAATAAAATAAATCTAATTATTATATATAATTTTTTTTTTAGGTCAAGGTGTTCCTGGGAACACCCTGGCCTGAACCTGGCGTCGCCACTACACTCTTCTTGTTAGGGGCGGAACCACCCTTGGACTAGGGGGGGCAATGGCCCCCCTAATTTTTTTTTCAATATATTATTATATATATGTGTATTAATTTTAGCAATTTTGTTCTATAAAATTATATTTTATTTTCCTTTAACAATATCATTGATTCTTTTAAGACTATTGTTATACTCACAAATTTTTTTATAACATTTTTACACACCTTTTTGGAAGCAAATTCTTATTGGTTCGCATATAAGTACACCACTTATATCATTTTTTTACTTACCAATAACCACTTATTATATTAGTAATTTATAAAAAATTTTCTAGCATTTTCCTCATTTTAGTGACCATAAAAAAATTTATAGATCTAAAATCTAAAAAAAAAATGTATACAAACCCAAAAAAAAGAAGCTCAACAACAAAAATTACGAGTAAAACTAAAAACAAAATTATGCTCAATTAACTAATTTTATCCAAAATAAATAACCACGCCCTTTAAAAAAAATTCTAAACAAATATAATTTTGTTCATACCTACAAAAAAAAAAAAAAAAAAAAACTCTCAGTAGTTAAGTAGCAAAATCAGAGGTTGAAATCACTGCACACAGTCAACAGTAAAATCGCCCCCCTGACCCAAAGTTTTGGCTCCGTCCCTGCTTCTTGTCTTTTCAAAAACCAAAAAGAAGGTTCACAAATTTAAGATTAAGTGTTAAATTTTGCAGTTTATTTATTAACCCACCCAATTATATTAGATCTTACGTGAGAGAGAATCATACTACTAATAATGTTATAGACACAAATTTTATAATTGCTAAGTTGGCCAAGAGAAGTAGTAACTCTTTAAAGGAAAATTATTAGGTATTCCTGGAGTACTATAAATGCGTACTCCCTCATCTCACATGAATAGTGGGTCCCAGTACCATCATTCATGTGAGAGGAGAGAGTACGCATTTATGACACTCCGGGAGTACATAATAATTTCCCCTCTTTAAATGTCATCTATTCACTATTTACACCCAACCGTTTCATTATTTGTAAAATTTGCTGTGAAAAAATAAATTTTGCACATAACATTAATTATTGCATTACAATATCTGGAAGGATTATCACTATATCTAGGATTACCATCAATAATGATACTGATTACCTTATTCAATTATATTACATGTGATCGATAGCATTGTTTTGGTACGGTGCAGCTTATCTCCAATGACAAGTTCAAAAGTTCCAAGCATAGAGTCCTGACAAACCTTGTAGGCCCAAGAATATCAGTGTCATGTTTCGTCAGCACTCATTTGCAGCCATTTAACAGGGTTTATGGTCCAATAAAGGAATTGTTATCAGATGACAATCCTGCTTTATACAGGGAAACACTGGTCAGAGACTATGTTGCAGATTATGTCTTAAAAGAACTTGGCAGCCCAGCACTTTCATATGTGAGACTCTGAATCTTGAAAGAAAAAAACTAAATAATTAGGCAAATAGTGAGTATATGCCTGTAGTATTTTCAGAACCATTTAAGTCCCATTGAATAATCTGTTTCTATTTCACAGTCTTGCAAATCATAATAACTTTGTGTTGTTCTAACTATTATGTGCGTGCCTGGGCGTGCATGTGTATTATCAATTGTGTCTGAAGCTTGAATATTCCTATAGTTGGTTTTCCATTTTTCATCAATTAGTCAAACTATTTTAAAGCAAGTTTAGTACTGAATTTTTTTGGTCTATTTGCTTTACGTTTGGTAGTGAAGTGTGCATCGTAATATACTATTTATTTTATAATACCAAAAGAAGAAGATTGAATTAGGTTTGTTAAAAGATAATATAATAATTTATTATGTATTGGTCCAACTGGCCCAATTTAATTAGCATAAACTCATCTACATATAACCTAAGATCTTGTAGCATATATATATACACCTTATCAGGATTTTTTATATTATGCATTTCGTCGTATAGTAACAATGTAGCCGTTAAGGGCTTCCTTTGTATAGACTGAATCATGTAATTCTAGTGTATTATCTTTTTTTCTCTTTGCTTTGACATTTATCTATATTACTATTTAAGGGGTTTCTCTTATGTAGACTGGATTTTTTTTATTCCAAAATACCCCTACACCTTATGTTAAGTAGGGGCAAAACTTGGTAAAAATGCTTATTTAACTTCCACGTAAAACACTATCTACAAAATAGGATTACACTCCCCGTAGTTGGTTTTCAAACTCAAATTGCTTCTTCTTCAGTTCTCCAATTCTCTCAACTCAGTTTTAATCTTTTTTTTACCATTATCATCATTTTTTCTATTTGCTATAGCTTCAATTCTCTGTATATACATTGGTCCCTTCTATACTATTTCAAAACATTTAAACACCACACCGTTTAATAGTTTCTTGATATAAAAAAAATCAACCGGTTAAAAACTTAAAATATGGAAAGGCTTGAGATTTAGAGGTAGAGAGGGAGAGAGACAGAGTTCGTAAGCCACACCAAGGCCGGCCAGCATCAACCGTTCCCTTGGCATACTCAAACCACCATAACCACAAGGATATAGAGATACAATCCGTAAGGCGCATCGTTACCATAAGATCTTCGAAACTACCATGGTTAAAGGTTTTTTCCTTATTTCTGAGATCTAGGAATGAATTATGACATAGTTTTGGGTAATTTGGTTGGATTGATTTATATTTAGGTATTTGGATTACATTAGGTTCTGATTTTCTATGTTGTCGCCCCAGATATCTCTATTTTTTTTTTTAAGATAGAGAGAGGGAGGCAGAGATGGAGGAGTATGAGGAGCTTGACATGGTTAACAAAAAAAACACCAAAAATGCCAATGAAGCAGTAATGCTTTTTTTATTTTCTTTTATTCGATTCATTCATACCCCTTAACATCAAACTTTTTATTTTATAAACTAATGCAATCTGATCAACTTTACTCAATCAAACAAAAAGACAGTATTTTTGGGACACTCATTCCAAACCAAATTGGCGTATGTGTTCATGAAAATGATTTTAGAGAATAAGAATGGTTTATCTGTCTTATTATGTTTTCACTAATGTTGGTAATGTCGTATTGGTACTAAGACGACATTTTAGATTGGTATATTATTGTTGTTAACCATCAAAATTTTGTTCATGTGGTTGTTTAGGTTTGTGTTGGTAGTAATGGTTGTAATACATGCATTTTTTTCGTTCATGCAACACCAACTTCCATGAACCAAGTGTTGATGTTTCTCTTACACATAAACTAGATGTTTGATAAAATTCTTAAGTGATTTTTTTTTTTTTGGTTATTCTAGAAGTCATAATACATGGAGATTGGTAAGGAAAAAGATAATTAAAGAATGTGATGTTGTGTTGTTGATTTAATCAGGGTGAGATATGTTTGTTGGCCTTCTTTTCTCAATGTTTGTGGGATGTAAAAACATGATTGGCTAGGTTGCTTATGCCTCTAGACAATTAAAGAATTAAAAAAAGAAAAAGAAATACCCAACTCATTATTTGGAATTGGCTGCTGTAGTTTTTGCTTCAAATTTGATGATAAAGTATTGAGTGTTAACAATAGGCATTTGGTTACAAAATAAGGAATTGCAACTAGTTTTGAAGGCTTTTTATTTTTATTTTTTAGATTACATTTGTCAGCTTACTTTGACAATCTATGAATTGTGGATTGCTTCTGATATTTAAAAACCATAGAATTTCAGCAAGTTGAGGTTACAAGTAGATAATTTGTTATGCAATCACATGAGAAAATTAAGTAATTCAAGGCTTTATGCGGTACTTAACTCAATTGAGATGATTTCTTTTCAATTTGTGAATGATGAAAGTTTATGATTTACCTAAATTATAGTGTAATATACCAAGTTATTTCAGACATTTTTCTTAATCCTCTCATACTTTTAAGGTCTATTTTGGAAGAGAATGATGGATGGCAAAGCTTATAAATTGAGAGGTTCACACACTAAAGAAGTCACAATATTAGGTTATGTGGCTTTAGAAAACTTTGATACTTGGTCTTACTACAGTTTGACAACACTGCAATTTGATGGTGGGCATGATATTCTATGTTTATTTCAGACTTTTAGTTTTGCTATAAAGTAACATGCCTTTAGTGCTCCTTTTAAGTACTATTTATCTATTTTATTATCTTATTTACCTCATTTAATGCCTTTTATGTTGCAACGTATAATAAAAAATATTTCAATGTTATTGCTTGAATGCCAAAAGAAAATGACAATTTTATGGTTTTTAGTAATTTTGTTTAGCAAGTCAATGTAATTAAGTTTTGTGATAGGTGATCTGCAAGATTAGCAAACTCACAATCCTATTATGTAATTCATAACTTAAATCACAAAAGGTATTCATTCATGATTAGAGAATAACTACTAGAGGCACAATTGCAATTTGATTCTGCATACCAACTTGGAGTCTTATTAAGTATCTCATTTTGAACCTATAGTTTATCATTATATAAGCATTATAAAAAATGTAGACACACGCACACACTCTCAAAGAGATATCATCATTGTCAGAAACATCAAGACATTTCTCCTTGCATCCTCTTAATTTTGCTTTTGCTTTTGCTTTTGTTTTGTTTTTCCAGGATTGAGAAAATCTTATTAGCTCCAGGAAATGTTTGTAGCTTAAACCCATTGGTCAAGAAAAGTAATACTTATTTAAGTTTTGAAGAATAAATATATTGAAATGGGGTTAATGTTCATCCTGGATGGATTTTTTTGAAAAATTTCATTGATAATTAAGAAGTTGTTTCTAATGCATATTTGTATAATACAATTGATTAGGTAGATTAGGTAATAATCATTATGAGTTATCTAAAAATTACCATAATGATCATTATTGCGTTAAATCAATATCTAATATATGATTTAAGAATCATCAAGATCTACCACTGTGTACCCTGAGTGTGATGGTCACTCTACAAGTATAAATGGTTGTGGAGTGTGGGAGGTAAAGGCCTAGGTTCAAGTCTCTAGGAAGAAGTTTCACACACATATATACTTAGATTATGCTAAAGTAGAAATTATATCTTGTATAAATAAAAAAAAAAAAAAAAAAAAGAAGAAGAAGAATCGTCAAGATCTATTATTGCTTAAATTCTATGAATTTTTTATGCTTTTAGACAGTGTCATTTTTATGGATGATTTATAAAAATCTTCAATGGCTACATTATCATAATTCTTAGTTATTTAAGGATAGCAACATATTGGTGATTTATTCAAAAGTTGGCATGCATGATTTATGTTAGACAAGTGTTAGATTTAACTGATGACTAGGTCAATTAGGAATAACACCAAAGCTCTAGATGGAGTAAGAGTTGCTACTCACACTTGGTGAATATTGATCATTATTCAAATCCTTCTTATATATGTGTGTTACATTGGTATCTCAATATTTTATAGCAATAACATGCATGTAGCAGAGTTATTTTTGGGTTTTATTTACTTAAAAGATATGTAACCATAAATTGCTCTCTTAGAAGAAGAAGGATTTCAAATGGGTGTTATGCATGTGGCTGAATGAGCAAGGATACGAGGAGGAAAACTTTTTAAGACAAACAGCTCAAACTCAACAATAAAAATAAGATGGAATCTAGAATCTAGCCTTTTGTTTAGGGTACTTTCGGTATATATATTTTTCTTTAACATTCATTCTTTGATTTTTATTTCATGAAGTCCTTATATCTCTTATTCTCTTTAGTGAATGTGACGTACTTTTTGTAAAAATTGAATGCTGGTGTTTTCTTTTGGAATGTTTACCTCTTTGTAGCCCCACTTTATATGTGTTTTTTTTATTCTTTTTTTTTTTCTCAATAATATTAGTACCACACATTTTTATATACATTTTATTACAGTTTTTTTATGTGGTAGACTGTGAATGGTGGAGAAAAAATAGTGATCTATGTAATAGTAATAGACAACCAATCATATTCTGTCATGTAGGACAATTGTGAGAACAGACAACCAATCGTAATATGCCATTAGGACAATCGTGGAAAAATGTGTGGGTCATCAGTATTGTTATTATTTTTTGTTGAAAATATTCTTTTTCCTTTTCTCAATTCTCAGTACAATTTCTTCTCTTCCCTTAGATTACTTCTCATAGGTTCATGGAAAATGCTATTGGAAAGCAATTAGAGTAGGCAACACAAAACAATGCTCCACCAACTTCTCTACCATAACCTGCATAATTTTTAAATTATAGCATTATAAGATTTGCTTAGAGGATTTTTTTTTCCCTCTCCTTAATGGTTAATACTGGATTATAGCATTATCTTCCAATTATCAAAACATTGATCACTGCATTAACAAAATTGCCAAAAAATGATGATAATGGTAAAGCTTAATAATTTGAATTTATTATAATTTGGGATTACTACATTTTCCAATCACAAAACACCTAAGAAAATGATGAGTGTTATTTGCTTGTAGTTTGTACCAAAGGTTAATAATTTTAATATTTGGTACAAACCCACAAACGCATAACACTCATCACACCTCTAGGTATTTTGAGATTGGAAAATGTAGTAATCTCAAATTATAATGAATTCAAATTATTAAGTTTTACAAAAAAATAGATGAGTCTCTGAACACGCATGTGAGTACGTCCTTAGAGGCTAGTTTTGTTTACTCTAATTTCAACAAGATTAAAACCCTCGGTTAGTTACACTACTAAACCACTAAGAACTTGTAATCTAAAACAATCTCAAATTTAAATAATTACTCTCAATTACTGGCCAAGAGGTGTTGTTTCTGCAGTTTAAAATATACTAACACTAGCTTTTTTTTTTTTTTTTTTTTTTTTTTTTTTTATAATTATGACCAACACTAGGTTTGAAGTTCTAAGGTCATACTTAAAAGAAATGAGTTTGGCTTACATTCAATACTTTCTTAATTGGAATCTCTTTTTATTTTAAAGAGAAACTGTTACATCACCGACTAAATAAATAAAAAGTGGAGATTAAAACCCATTGCTACTTGCCATTGTTATTTAAAACAAAAAGAGATATCTAGTTAAAAAAAGTATTAAAAATAAGCCAAACCCAAAAAGAATACACAACTCCACTTCTATTGACATTTTCTTTAACAGTTACTACTGCTTTCATTGTTCCCTACGTATATTCTAGGAAATTACTACCTTAAAGAAAACTTACTAAAAGTGTTTTACGACTTATCATTAGTTTATTACAACTTGCAGATTCTCCGAATGAGTATGACTGTATGAGACAAACGATTTTAATTGCATGTTTAGTGGATCTAACAAATTATTCTCAAATAAGGATGTGATTTCAAAATTTGGGTGTTCACTGTGCATATATCATTTTTTTTTTCCTGAGAAACACAAATATCATTATAATTAGAGTTAATTACAACTTACACACCTATGGTTTAATCGAAATTTAAGTTACCTACCCATGGTTTGAAATTTGACTCTTTATCCACTTGAGGTTAGTTTAGTTAGGGTTCCATAACCCACTTCTATTAAAAATGGGGCTAAAACATAAAAACCATAGTATCTTTTTGTATAAAGGAACTTTACAATATTCTCATTACTCATTAGTATCTAGGTATCCTAAAATGAATTATCTGACTTTGCATCCTTGTTTTTATGTAACTTTATCTTTTTGTTAATCTTGGGTTGCTTTGTGATCTGTCTGTAAAGTTTTTTAGACCCTTTAAAACACAATTAGATTAACCCAGTTAACAAGCCAAGTTAATATTTAGTTCAAATTCCAAATCTAGGTTAACACAATCATATAATCATATCAATGTAAAGTGCAGAATATATAAAAAAAAAAACACAAAGATATGATGACCCAGGAAAACCAAACCGGTAAAAAACCTGGAGAGGATTTAACCTAGCTATCCTCAAGGTAAAACAGAATCCACTATGAAAGAACCAAAGTTTGTACAATAGAGACTTAGACCACTAACATCCTATTGCTACCCACCAGTAGAAAACTTACTGACATGACCATGTGCAAGCTCTGAGACCACAGATTTCTTCTTTCTTGGATTCTCCAGCAAGTACAAGCACTCCCGCTTGTGTATCTTTAAGCTCTTATGGCAGCAACTGAATGATCATCAAGCTCTTAAAGAAATCTCCTTCTTGATAATCATACGCTTATGTGAAAGCAAGCACTTCTTAGATCTCACAAGAGATTCACACAAACAACAATATGAGCAACCACAAAAACGCGGTTAGGGTTTGCCTTTTATACCTAGAGTAAAACATAAAACCTTACACGTCATATGGACTTAGGGCTGAGTTGGAAATTCTGCAGAAAAAACAATCTGCATGACTTTTGATCAGTCGAGTCTAATTCTCGATTGATCAAGCCAGGCAGATTTACATAGTAACTTCTGCATTTAATTCGATTTCAACTTTACATAAATGACATACTTTGAGCAAGTCTAGAACAAGACTAAACACCTGTTTTGATTATGGTTTGCCTATAATATAAATTAGAGTTTTAATACATTAGTTCCTAAGTACTTAGAACCTAACAAACTCCTCATTTGGTAGACAAAACACAAAAACTCAAAGATTACAACGAAAAACCCTTTACAAAAAATGCCCATTATAACAAATTCAATCCTAACTACTATCCATCAGTTGCAAGTGTAGACAGCAGCTCAATTGAATCAACTTGTATATTTCCTGAAACACTAAATAAAACGCATAAACGTATGTGTGGAAACTATAAGTAAACCAAACAAAATTTTCTTGATTTCACAAAACACAAAATATAGACATATATCAATGAATAACTCATAAACATAAGTCAATAAGCAGTGAAACAAGAAACATATATATATATATATATATATATATATATATATAAAATGTATCTCCCCCTAACATGAATTCATCAAGAGCCAAAAATATAAATACAAAGTGAAACACCTAGATACAATCTAATCTCCACAGGCTCACAAAAAAAATCTCTCCCCCTAACTACAAAAATCCTCTACAAGTGTCCAAAATGTACTCAAAAGTACTCCCCTTTTTGTGACGGAATGCCAAAGGGCAATTAGAATCCATCATCAAAAGAAGGTGGCAAAGCAGAACGTCTAAGATGCGCCAAATTTGCTTGCAAAGCACGGAGCTCATCAAACATGTCCACCAAAATCTGACCATGAGTCGCCTGAACAGTCATGACAGTCTCCAATGTACGACGAATGTCAAAGTCATCCGAAGTAGATGGTGGAGGAACAGCAGACGCCTCACTAGAAGTAAAACCTGTAGAAGAAGAAGGGGGTACGGTACTAGAAAGCTCAACTCGAGGACATTTAGAGCGCTCTCTTATCTGAGTAGCTCTCTGCTTAAGAAAAGTGGCACCTATGTGAGCAATAATGTGTACGGGCTTAGAAGCGGGGAAGTCATCTAAACCTAAAAACAACAAAATCCTATGAATGAAAATAGGATGAAAAAGAGCATGAGCAGTAGGGGAACTCCTATAAACTTCGTTCAAAGAACAAAGAAACAGATGGGGAAAACTAATAGGAGCATCCGTAACAAGAGCATAGAAAAATGCACATCGCTCCAAAGGAATGGAGTGCAGATGAGAGATAGGCCACAAGGAATGACACACTATCCTAAAGATAAGATAGGTAGACTTAGTGAGCTTAGCAAAAGTGATCTGAGGATCAGAACCCCACCGGATAGAAGTACCAATAATGTATGACATGATGTCGTCTAGGGGAGGAGACTCAGCATACGAGTAAACAGGATGATGGACCACAGGTATCCCAAAAGCATTCGCCACTACATTAGGAGTAATGGTGAATTCTACACCTCGTATCCAACTCTTTACTAAAGTGATGGAATTAGAGATGTGGATAGAGAGATTCGAGTAGAACTCTCTGATCAAGGTTGTTGGAGGAGGATAATCAATATCCAAAAGTGGCAACCAGCCCCGACGCTCAAAGTTTGCCCTAATGGCAGGATCTAGCTCATCTAACAAAACCTTACGCTCAGCTTAAATCTTTCTCTTAAGGTTAAGTATCTCATAAAATTCTCTGCTTTTCTCACTCGGAAACAAAGTTCCCACAGAGGAAGGAGCAGAAGAAGAGGAGGGTGTCCTATGGGCTCTAGTCTTCCAAGGTATGGTGCTAGGGTAAGGACAGAGACACAAGAGAAAGAACAGAACAAAACAAAACAAAACACAAGGGCAGACTGCAAGTTAGCACAACAAAAATATATAAAAAAAACTATATGATGCATGAACAGATAAATGTCATGATGCATGATCTAATGGAGTGATAACAAGTTCAATTTTAAGTTTAGAATCACAAAATTGGCTTGAGCAAAGAGTTTATAACAAAAACTCCAAAATTTTGAAAAACCACTTGTAGAAATTTTACTAAATTGACCAATTGATCATCACACAAGTTAGATAACAGTTTATAATGATCAAATGCATCAAACCAACCAGCCAATTTCATTAATTAAACTCAATTTGAACAAAAACCCCAATTCGGATAAATACAAGCCCTAAAATTTTCAACTCCTCACAAAACACCAAATTGATCAAGTTAAACATCATAGATCATGATTATAACATTGTATGACAAAAACCCATTGATCAATTTTAGAAGATATGGCTGGAATCATAAAAAACCCCAAAATATGCATAGGTCCGAGAATCACCCTTAAATGCATGAATTTATGCATGAAACATGAAATAAAATACAAAAGAAAGGGTAAAAAAGTCTTACTGGCCTTGGGAGAGGAAAACCTTGCAAAAAGATTGGAGAAAAATGACAAAAATCTTGATTGGAGCCTTGACCGAATCGTATAGAGAAAGAGAAAAAGTTAAAATGTTTTTGAAAAGTGAGTTGGACATGTGAAAATCAGCCTTTTAAAAAAAATTCTCTACACGATTTTCGATCGATCGAAAAACATATTCGATCGGTCGAAAATGCTTTGATTGATCTAACACCAATCGAGCACCAATCGAAATAGACAGAGGTTGACCAAAATTTTTAATCACAATTTCGATCGATCGAAAAACAGGTTCGATCGGTCAAAATTCTAGAAGAATAAGTTTTAGAAAATATAGAGCCATTTGCTGTAGAAACTCCTCAAAGCATTGAATTTTATGAATAAAATGCATGAGTATGAGATGAAATGTTTTTCAAAAACACATGTTTTGAACCCAATTTTCCCAAAATTAAGATTTTTAAAACATTCTCCTTGAATTCTCAAGCATCAAATCTATTTTGCATAAAACTCAAGGCATTTTCAAACTTGGTTGGTCAGACCAAAAACACAAACAATAACATGTACAAAGTTTAGCAAAGAGTAACTTATGTAGTGTGTGCAACTAGCAAAATAAAATTCAACCACAAAGTCTATAAAATTCATCACAAAGAATTTGAAAGAGACTATCACCTAAAGAGTTACATCTTATAACTCTCACATCTCCTAGATCGTAAGCTTGCAATCATGTAAATTTCTTAATTTTGCCTAATATTGTACACATAAATTTTAATTGTTCAGAACCTTATTAAAAATAGCCGGGATAATGTATACACCAATTTCATTTATTTAATTTAGCATTAAGTCCAATAATGTACACACCAATTTTAAGCATTTAAATTGAGGCTGCACCTTATGTTCTTTTTGTGTATGTGTTACACTTTCTAGAGCACAAAATCTTATGATATGTTCTAAGGTGTTCATGATTGGCTAGTGAATAGTGGTGAGATAGTTATTTATGCATTTCTCAAAAGGTTCAAGTCCGACAGTCAAAGACATGTGACTTCAAGATCAAGACAAAGTGATCAAGAACTATAAACATCTTCCCACACAACATGCACTACAAAACTTCAACTAGTAATGTGTAGGAAATAATCTCATCCAAGCTAAACAAGGTACATAGACATGTTATGTGAAAATAAATTGACCAACCTTGTTTTCAAAACCAAGAAAATAAATGCAAAACACAATTTTCTTCCCCTTTTTTTATTAACAAAAAACAACCTAGAATGAAATGCAAGAATTTAATGCAATGCAAATCCTAGAGACAGGAAAAATGGTCACAATGAGTAGAGCAACGAAGCACAAGGACCATGTCAAAGAGACTCAATTAGATTAAGCATTTTACATCCAAAACTTTTTAAATGCACCTCGAGCATTTGAGTTCTTATTCACATAATGATTTCCAACTCTAAGATTGGAATAAAGGTTAAGAGTCTTTACCAATTTACCAATGAGTACCATAGGATCTTGTGCTTGAGACACAGGTACTTTTGGTTTGTTTACTCTTTTAGCAACTTGTAGCTTGTAACAGTTTGGACGAATGTGACCAGACTTTTCACAAAAATGACAAACTCACGCAAGAATGTAATGCAATGCAAATCCTAAAGACAGAAAAAATGGTTACAATGAGTAGAGCAACGAAGTACAAGGACCATGTCAGAGAGACTCAATTAGATTAAGCCTTTTACATCCAAAACTTTTTAAATGCACTTCGAGCATTTGAGTTCTTATTCACATAATGATTTCCAACTCTAGGATTGGAATAAAGGTTAAGAGTCTTTACCAATTTACCAATGAGTACCATAGGATCTTGTGCTTGAGACACAAGTACTTTTGGTTTGTTTACTCTCTTAGCAGCTTGTAGCTTGTAACAGTTTGGATGAATGTGACCAAACTTTTCACAAAAATGACAAACCCATGCAGGCTTATCATGTGACTTGTCCTTAGAAAAGGGTAGACTTCTTAGATTTAGACTCTTTCAGATCAACCCTAATCTTCTTGGGAGGTGAAACTATTATGGGTTTGACAACCTCACGCATAGGGGGTTTAGAAGAAAATGAAGGAACAAAGATTGTGAAATTAGGTGCAGACACATTGATGCTTTCTATAAAACCTAAACTAGTTTTGCCAGAAGAAGATTTTTGAACACTCAACATTTGATCAAGTTTGAAACTAGCAGACCTATTAGTTTGTTCTCTAGCAACAGATAGTTCATGTTCCAAAGATTTAATTTTATCAAGCAAAAACATGTTCTCAGTCTTCACATTGTTCAAAAGTTCAGTAGCATCAAATAAATTCACATGCAAATTTTTCTTATCAAGCTCAAGAGATGCAATATTCTTTAAGCCTAATTCAACACTTATGGCATCCTTTGCAACAACTTTGCAAAGTTTATTATAAGCTTCTCGAAGATTTGCATCTTCAAAGAGTTCCCAATCAGAAGGGTTCTCTTCAATAGTCACACTTTCATTGACTATAATAGTAGCAGTGAAAGTAATGAAGTTTCTATCCTTGTTACAACTAAACTCATCATCAGAAACTTTATCATCACTAAGGGTTATAGCCATAACCTTACCCTTAGACCTCAAGAATATTGGACATTCAGATTTCATATGACCATATCCTTGACATCCAAAACATTGAGGACCCATAGAATTATTAGAAGATTGACGTACTTTTTCTCTAGGTTTTTCAATTTTGTTAACTTTAGTGGGATCATTCTTCCTAAAGTTTCTAGGTTCATCAGTAGTTTTACCTCTTTCCCTTCTGTTGCTATTTCTAAGGAAATTTCTAAAGTTTTTAACAAGGTAAGCAATCTCTGTAGTAGAGAGCTTATCATCAAATTCACCAACATCAACATCATCAACAGACTTAAGAGCCATTGATTTGGATTTGCTAGTTTTAGGTAGATCCAACTCATAGGATTGAAGAGATTCTACAAGTTCATCAACAAGGATGGAGTCCACATCCTTGCTCTCAGTGATGGCAGTCACTTTGGGTCTAAAATCTTCAGTTAAAAATCTAAGAATCTTCCTAACAATTTTAGGTTGATCATAGATTTTGCCCAAGTTGTATGCAGAATTAATAATGTCATTAAGTTTAGCATAGAATTTATCAAAAGATTCATCATCAGACATCCTAATGCTTTCAAATCTAGTTGTTAATTGTTGCAACTTATTGATCTTAACTGCCTTTGTGCCTTCATGCACAATCTGGAGGATATTCCAAGCAGTGTGAGCAACCTCAACATTAGAGATTCTCTTAAATTCCTTCATAGAAACAACATTAAAGATAGCATTCATAACTTTGCTATTGAAGGCGGCTGCTTCTTTTTGAGAAGTTTGCCACCCACTCACAGGAGTAGTAGACTTCTCCCATCTGTATTCAATGGAGTTTCATACTCTCTCATCAATGGATTTCAGGAATGTTTTCATCCTAACTTTCTAGTAAGCATAATTATTCCCATCAAAGCGAGGAGGAATAACAAGAGAATGTCTGTGTTCCATGACAACTGGGGTCAAGGATCAGCTCAGAAATCAAAAGATCTACACACAAGAGCTACCTGCTCTGATACAACTTGTAAAGATTTTTAGACCCCTTAAAACACAATTGGATTAACACAGTTAACAAGCCAAGTTATTACTTAGTCCAAATTCCAAATCTAGGTTAACACAATCATATAATCATATCAATGTAAAGTGCGAAATATATATTAAAAAAACACAAAGATATGATGACCCAGGAAAACCAAACCAGTAAAAAACCTAGGGGTGATTTAACCTAGCTAACCTCAAGGTAAAACAGAATCCACTATGAAAGAATCGAAATTTGTACAATAGCGACTTAGACCACTAACATTCTATTACTATCCACCAGTAGAAAACTTACTAACACGACCACATGCAAGCTCTGAGACCACGGATTCCTTCTTTCTTGGATTCTCCAGCAAGTACAAGCACTCCTGCTTGTGTATCTTTAAGCTCTTATGGAAGCAACTGAATGATCATCAAGCTCTTGAAGAAATCTCCGTCTTGATAATCTTAAGCTTGTGTGAAGGCAAGCACCTCTTAGCTTGTGTGAAGGCAAGCACCTCTTAGATCTCACAAGAGATTCACACAAACAGCAAAATGAGCAACCACAAAAATGTGGCTAGAGTTTGCCTTTTATACCTAGGGCAAAACATAAAACCTTACACATCATATGGACTTAGGGCTGAGTTGGAAATTCTGCAGAAAAAATAATCTGCACGACTTTCGATCGATCGAGTCTAATTATCAATCGATTGAGCCAGACAGATTTACACAATAACTTCTGCATTTAACTCGATTTCAACTTTACATAAATGACATGCTTTGAGCAAGTTTAAAACAAGACTAAATACCTGTTTTGATCATGGTTTGCCAACAATATAAATTAGAGTTCTAATATATTAGTTGCTAAGTACTTAAAACCTAACACTATCAAAACTACTATTATCTACTAACTCAAAAAAAAAAAAAAAAGTTAATCTTATCTTATCCACAGGCCAAGGTGGTTAGAATATCAATTTTTTAATTCAGTTATAAAAAGTTGATGCTCTTGGTTGGCATCACCTACTTTTTGGGGTCAACCATGAATATTGTGGTGAGAAAGGAGGAAGACCCATTCCGAAGGTAGGCCAGGCCCAATGGAAGGTGACATAGTTAGGAAACGTGGTCTAAAAGCTAAACTCCACTATCTTTGCCAAGGACATGAAGTAACTCAAGGATGGATGTGTTGCTGAGCACCAAACTAGCGTTAGGCACAAGTTACCAAGTGGTCTTCTTAATGTAAAAAATTTGGGCCCCACCTCTGATAAATGATGTGACAAACAAAAATAGTGCTATGGACACAGGGAGCCACTTAAGCCCTAAGGATGGTAGGGTCTACACATGTGTGAAATATTCTACTATCATGAGGGCTCCACTAAGAGGAGAGTATAAAAAGGGGAAGGGAATACAATTTTAGGGGTTATGGCAAAATTTGAGTTAGTGAGACACGAGAGTAACGTGAGAATACAATTTTGGGCACAAAGGTCCTGCTTGGATCTCAGAAGCGAAACTTGGCCAACTGGGCGCATCCTCAGCCAGACTTAAATCTAAAAAGCCCAACGACAAATTAGTACTAAGGCATGGTCTATCATAGCATAAACCACTTTTTGGATCTCCTATTGTGGCCCAATAACCTTACCCAAGATACAAATACATTGGGGCCTTGAGCCCAACTAGCCCAAGGTTGTTGGGTAAGAGGGTACCACAAATATTATTAGATGTCCCAACTTCAACAAAAACTTATATTAATGATAGATAGTCAATTTATATAAATAAATAAAAAACTTAATCTTTATTTTTTCTCCAATGTTTCTCTTTTTTTGATTGTAAATTGATCCAATGCTTCTCTTTTTGTTTATGTGATGCTAACCTAGCTCGTTAATGCGCAATCCTTCCATAGGTCCCTCCTAGAATCCCATTTTTATTTTTTCTTTTTATTTTTTCCTTTTGGATTATTTGATGGAATCATTGCTCCAGCCCACGTTTCTCTATTAGAAAGTTTTGCATTTATAATATTTTCACAACAAATTATAAGTGATTATTGGTTAGTAGTTATTAGTTTTAATTTAAACTTACTATTAAAGTTATGTTTTTGTCTTACTAATAACAACTTGTAACAATCTGTTATTTAAAATTTGTTATAGAAATATTATAGACATAACATTTCTTCTCTTTCAAATATACCAAATTCAGATCTACCATGTTCTAGTCCTTCCATCTTTTCACTCTTTTCCAATAGCCAAGTTCCTTTCTTGTATTCATTGGGTATTAAATTAAGGTGTTGTTACCAGTAAAATCGAAGATCATATTAGTTTAAGGGATTAATATTCTCTAGATTTTTTAGGGTAACTACTAACTGGTCTACAAAATTCCTAAAATTCTAATAATTTATTTTGAATCAAGTTTATCGAATTCTCAACAATTTAAATAGATACCAAAATAATGATATCCAATGTTTTTAAATATTAATGAAAGGTTAAAATCTAATCCACTTTTTAAAAATAAATGGATAAAATTTTAACTGAAACTATCTTAAGAATTTTAAAGAATCTTTTTTTCTTTTTAGAAACATGTTATATTGCAGCAGCCCAATACATGATTTTAATATAATCATAACCATGGATAAAACAAATATTATAAATACAAAATACTCCATAAAGTATGGAATACGTAGTGTCTTATATATTTACAACCAACCGTCATATAAAAACAGTTTCCTTATGGAGAATTAGTCATTACACAAAATCTTTCTCCGAAAAAAAGGGTTATCATCACACAAATTTGTGAATTGATGACCTTTATTTTGCAGGTTTCGCATCATCATCATCAATTTGCTTAAGTGGCCATGGTCTGAAACCTTTGCGTAGAACCTTCTCAATCTCTTCAAGGGACACACCTTTGGTTTCAGGAACCACAAAGTAGATAAGAACAAATCCAAGGGCCGAAAAACCAGCATACAAAAGAAACGTGCCCCATGAACCAAGAGCCTCTGTGAGTGACAAGAAGGTCATGCTGACAACCAAGTTGGACGTCCAGTTTGACATAGCCGCGACTCCTCCTCCAAATCCTCTAAATCTGAGCGGGTATATCTCCGCATTGACTATCCACGGGGAGGTTCCTATTCCCGGAGAGTAAACAATGATGTAGAATGCAAGTAGTACCACGGCGAGTAACCCTAATTTGCTAGGGCAACCCTTATCGTACCAGATACGATGTTCATTTTTACACATTTTTCCTACATCCTTTTCATTATCCAAGCAAGCTCCTGGATCAAACTAGTTGCAGACAAGAGAGAGAGAGAGAGAGAGAGAGAGAGAGAGAGAGAGAGAAGAAGAAGAAGAAGAAGAAGAAGTCAATACATGAAGGTCATGAAGCACATTGTATAAGAGTACGAGAAGCTGTTAATTTGTAGATTAATCTCACAACTTAATGTGTTAAGTTTTATAAAAAAAAAAGTGTAATTCAAAATTTGTTTGATTATGTTGGTGAACCATTGACAACTAAGATGACCAAATATGGAAAATTGTCTGCACAGTCTTATATTAGTGTTCTTAGAAGTAAGATGATCTTTTTTTTTTTTTTTTTTTGATAATTTATATTAGACTTTATATTAATGTTCTTAGAAGTTAGATGATTTATTATGTGACTATTTGATAATTTAACTTCAAAAAAAATTTTGATCAATTTATTTGACAAATAATAATTTTTTTTTCTAAAATTATTTTGGATATATTGCCGGTTTGATTTTTTTTTAAAAAAAAAAAAATTATGAAAATAGAATGATTGTAAGAAATTGTACATAAAGAATGGGATTTTAAAAAAAAAAAATTACACTTTGAAAATATAGGGTTTAATTCAAATCACCCTCCAATAAAGACTTAAAACACTTTCTTGATAAACATCATTGCAGGACAAATGACAAGAAGTTCTTAGTTTTATCATATCTTGTGTTGGAAAAAATTCATGCATGTATAAGGCACTAGATTTCCTTGTTTCATTGGTTCATAGGAAAATAATGATACTCATGAAAACCACATATCTAGGTTATAAAACAAGTAATAACCTTTTATGGTCAAAACAAATTGTCTTGACATCAATTATACTCATTATCATGTTAATTTGTAAATGTATGATAACAAAATTGGTAGTAACTTGAGCATTTTCTAAAGAGTGTTATAATAGTGAGAGCAAGAAATCTGACCTCGTCACTTGCTGCACAGAAGCCACATTTTTGTTTCAAACAGCCCATGCAATTCCAGCTGGAAGAATCAGGGTTTGAAGTGTATTTTATGCATATGGTGTTGTTGCCGAAATGGGTTGACTCATAGCTGTTGATGTCTGGTGCATTTTGAGCAGAGACATTAAACACTACAGCTAACGAAAGAAGGCCAACGACAATGAGGACTAGAGAAACAAGCATCAATCTTCTCCTCCCAAATCGATCAACTAGTACCAAGCTGATGAACGAACCCAATGTATTCAACCCGGTAGTAACAAGTGACAGTCCCATAGCCACAGTCTTTGAAGCATAACCAGCAAGTTGCATGATAGTTGGAGCGTAGTACATCACTGTATTGATACCAACAAATTGCTGGACAACTTGGACAGCGACACCAGCGCCTAAGGCTCTTCTTACTTCTGGGTGCTTCATGGCGCTACGGAATTTCGTGATCAAATTGTTCCCTATAGCAGCTTCATTAGCTTCATCTTCCTCAATTGACAGCTTCAAGAGCTGTAACTGTTCTCCAACCTCATCAGCTGGATAAATCGTTTTCAGACCTGCTGTGGCTTTTTCTATTTGGTTCTGGTAAAAAGAAAGTAAAACAAGAGAAATTTAAAACTAATGAATAATGATTCATGAGTTTGTAATCAAAACTAAATAAAAGAAGTCAAATTGTTACTATATTCGGTCAGCATATTATGTAATCTCACAGGAATGGTTAGAATTTACTTCTTCTAATTCTAACTTCAGCTAGTTTTATTTTACGCAACTAATGAATTTTATATACCTTCAATTAAGCTATGGTATACAATCATGTACATTCATCTAATTACATTTTATGAGTAAATAATATACGTTCAGTTTTGTGATTCATGTAGAGTACAAGCTGTGCTATATATTGACTCAAAGTTTTTCTTTGACAAAGGAACTCCTAGGAGAGTAAATATGAACCCAAAATATTTGTGTATGGAATCATTTAGAGCAAGGATCAGTAAGATAAAACAAAAAATATCTAGATCAAAACTTGAAATATTCGCTATAAGTGATATAAATTAGGGAGATTAGAGAGAAGATGGTCAGAGAGAGGATTTTCTAAATAAGGATTTGGCTGTCACAGCATACACCCTATAAAAGAAAACAACACAATGACTAATGTAGATAGAATTAGACATGTTTCTACTGTATGTGAATAAATAATAATCAAGATGCTAAAATTGTAAACTATTTATGTGAATAAATAATGAACAAAATCCTAAAAATTAACAATGAACCAGATTGCTGGTTAACATTTTGCAATGAACCCAAAATTTGGGCCCCTTCAACCAAGTAGAAAGCCACACAATCATACCTACATTCAATCAGCATAATCCTACTACATTTATAAAAAAAAAAAAAACCAATGTTACATTCGATCAGAAATCAACTAAGATTCAAGGCAATCTATCTTTAACCTATTATATAGACATTCTAAAGAGCTATGAATTTTAAAATTATCCCATATATGTAAAATCAGAATTGGAACCATGGAATTAATATACAAGCATACTTAATCTATTAAACTATGGATATAAAAGTTACATGTAAGTTATCTCACATTCTTGTATAGCCAACGAGGAGTTTCGGGTAGTGTAAGCATTAAGAAGAATTGTACAACCGGGGGAACTCCTGCCACTCCAAGCATCCACCGCCAAGTTCCCGGAGCCTGAAAAAGAATCAAAATATGAGAAAACAAAATAAAATAATTAAAAAAAAAAAAAAAAAACTTGAGTCAAAGTGAAGAGATTTTTAAATACCGAGGTAAAGGCTAAGTTGATACAATATGATAGGAATTGTCCAAAGGTAATTAAGATGCCGTTCATGCTTATCAAAGCTCCCCGAATTCGAGTCGGGGAGGATTCAGATATGTATAATGGCGCCGTCATAGATGCCATACCGACACCCAATCCGACGAACACCCTACCGATCACAATCACCCATGGAACTGGTGCAACTGCCATTACCAACGCCCCTAAGAAAAATAGCACATCAGCGGTTAAGATTGCCTTTTTTCGTCCCAGACTATCGTTCATCCAGGCTCCAATAGCGGCACCAAAGATGGCAGCTCCGACTGCCATACTCACAATCAACTCTTGCAGCCATGTATTTTTGTCAACTGTTTTGAAATCATCACGTATGTACAACAACGCTCCAGAGATCACACCTAATAATCCAACATAACAAAGAACAATGTGACAATATGAATCACAATGAAACCACCGGTTTATAATCCACAAGTCACTTGACTTGCTTAAATAATACACAAAGATTGTTCTATTAATCACCACATGATGAGTTTATGGCAATTCCTTTAAACTTGTGTGTCTAACTTACCAATCAATACATATCATAGTTTATATATATATATATATATATATATAATTAATGAAACCAAGGATGAAAAAATACAAGAGAAAAAGGGATAGGGTATATATATATATATATATATATATATATATATATATGAAACCAAGGATGAAAAAATACAAGAGAAAAAGGGATAGGGTGTACCAGTATCATAGCCAAAGAGGAGACCACCAATACCAGCGGTCGCTGCAAGTCGCAATATATGTGGAGTTTTCCATGTAGTTCGAAAAAACTCAGAAAACTCGGTCCTGCTCACACCTACAATACCTCCTTCCACCATTTTTTGAGAAAAGAAGATCCCTCTTTTTTTTCTTTGTTTCTTTTTTTAATCAGAAGATCCTTCTGAATAGCCTAAAACAACATATTATTATAAAAAAAAACTAGCATTCACGCAAACAAAGATATTCTACATCTAAATAACAACAAACAAAAAACGACAAGAAGCATGGGATTTACAAAAGAAGTGCCAATTATTTCAACGAGGGAAAAAAACTAAGAAAAGAAAAACCACAAAGATCACTTATCCTTGTGCAGTTTTGAGGAAACAAACTTTGTCTTTAAAATTGAGTTTTCAGAAAGCATGAAAAAGTGGATGTTTGAGACGTAGGATCTTAATGCAACTGAAAAAAAAATGCAATATATATGACATATTATTACCTTGGCTATTCGAGCATTCCCCAATGACTGTGAATTATCGCAATTTTACGTTTGCCCTTCTAATAATAATAATTAAAAAAAAAAAATCCAAATAAAAAAGGCAATATAGTTTGAATCTAGATACAACTCTTAGTCAGCTCTAACATGTAAAAGACCAAATAATATACAGTGTTCTATTATCTAGGAGGTAGAATAACTTTTAAAAAAGAAGTAAATTTTTACTGATCGTATGATAAAGAAGTAAATTTTTTTTACTGATTCTGAACCAATAACAACTAACTACTTATGATTTGTTGTTAAATTGTTGTAAAAATATTGTGGACGTAACACCTCTCTTCTCGTATCAACCTATCACTAAACAATTGGCCACATAGGTAGTTATTAAATTTTTTGTCAATTTGTATTATGTCCCAAGACTATCTCTTTGGACAAGCTTATAACTAATCAGAAAATCCTACAAATGCGTGAAGGAAGAAATGCTTCATGAACAGAACATTCTACGCTTATAATTGGCCTTCATCGACAAAAAAATAAAAAATAAAAAAAAATCCTACGAGGCAAGTTGTTATTGGTTATTATTATTAAATGAAAAAAAAAATCTCAGTATTAAGTTCAAATTTGAACTAATAATAACTTACTACCTATGATTTGTTGTAAAAATGTTGTGGACATAGCAATTCTTCAAAAATTAAACATGCTTGAACAGTTCTATTAAGAATGTTTAATACAACTAACTACCTATGAATTGCTCACGGTTCTTTTCTACAGGAAACAATGCATGATCAAATTCTGGGAATGTGGAAAGATATACAAATGCAGATAATAACGAGCGTGATCGAAAAAATTACCCAGTGAATCAAAGGTGCCGGCAGGAGTTCGATTGGTGTGATTCCAACAAGACTGAATTCCTTCAATGTTAGATTTATACTTGTGTTTGAGAGAAAGTACTCTGTGGCTTAACACCTTTCTCTCCACAAATTTTCTATTTTCTTCAAACTGCGTTGGCAGTACGTACATATTAGGCTTTTTGACGACTAAAATACGACGGAGAATTTTAACTACTAACCGTAATTTAGGCAAAGATTTTGCAAGTACTAGAACTTTTAGTTGTCATAGACTTATCTAGAACTAAACTAAATACTCCCTTGTCGCAATTAAAAATTTTCAAATAAAAAATAACTAACAGTAAATAAGATAAAATATTTGATTTTTTCGTATTTATTATGAGGGTTAATATGAGCTATGTCTTTTCTCATCATATCGAATATATCCACGAAACTAGGGAATATATAGGGGATTTTGTCAAGTTATTAGCATTTCACGGCTTTTATCTGGTGGTTCGACGCATTGAGACGTGGACATTTGTCCAATTTTCCTAACATGTTTTTATAAAAGCTTAACCCTTAAACAAAGAGAAATGTTATATTTATAATATTTTCACAACAAATCCTAAGTGACACGTTGTTAATGGTGGGGAAAAAAAGTAATTTCGGTGATACGTTCAAGTTAAAACTAATAACAATTAACCACTTATGATTTATTATGAGAATGTTGTGGATGTAACACTTTCCTTAGACAAATATTAATTAACCATCTTTATTTTAGTAGAGAGGTGCTATTATTTCTCAAAAAAAAAAAAAAAAAGTAGAGAGGTGCTACGTACGTACACAACATTTTCACAACAAATTATAGGTGTAATATTGTTATTGATTCTAATTTAAATTCAAAACTTAAATTACTTTTTTATCTATCCGTAATTACCAATAACAACTTACCATTTAGGATTTGTTGTAAAAATATTGTAACAATATTAAATGTAAAAATGTTGTTTAAATTGTTATTAGTGTGGAAACTTTCAATCAACTTATTTTAAAATGGATAGATAAGATAAGATTTTGAAACTGAAATTATCCATTCAAAATAGACCAAAAAAAAAATTTATTTTTATTTGTTAGATAATTCAATAGTTAAAACAGATAGGAGATATTAAATATAAGCCTCAAAAAATTCGGCTACAAGTAATCAGTATTCAACTTTTTTATTGGGATAAAATAGGATAATATGTGTGGATTTGGAGTGTGCCATTAATCCCAACATTTTCTCTTGGGTAACATGAGGAAGTGATTGGTGGGTAAGGTTCAGTATGCTCATGAATAGATCCTACGAGAGTTTGGACCTGTCCCTTTTTTGGAGGAAAGAAGTTGGATCAGTCTTAGCTTTTATAGGCGGCTGGACATGTGTTGTTAGTTACCTTAAAATCTGTCAAGGATCATTAGTTACCTCAAACTAATTCATGACAGTTTTTTTTTTTGGAGAAAAACAGATTTAGTTAATGTGATTCATTGAATCCAACGTTCAACGATGGAAATCATGTAAAAAAAAAAAAAAAAATTTGATATCTAATTCAATTTATATGACAAAATCCTTGTAAGATTGGCATATTATTGCTATCTAACGTGGTGGCTTTCTGTCCTTGCCATTTCTATTTTCAAATCCGGGGTCAAATTTCCACAATTTTTACCTAGGATTTTTTTTTTTGGTTAATTATACAAGTTTATTTTTTTATTTTTAGAAAACTAAGTATTTTAATACACACATGGAGAGAGGGAAGAAAATCTTAAAAATACTAACCATGGTGTATATCCAAAAAGGTTTGAAGATAATCATACAAGTTGGCATTACTTACAAAAGCTAATTTAGAAGTTTTTAGTTGAAGTTTAAAGGTATCTATCTATATATTATTAATAACAGAATTTCTTATTTGAGTTTCAACTTTTTTCCGTACTAAAATACATTCATACAAATCCTTAAACTCTCTAAAAATACCCTCATTTTTACTTAAATAATTTCAAATTAAAAAACACAAACTGGTTAAAAGAGTAATTTATTGTTTCTAAGTTTTAGGTTTTTTTCTTTATTTTCTCAATTTGGCCTAAAACTTAGGACACTATTTTCTTTTCATTTTTAAATATTATTTTACGTTACCTTACTTCTTTCTTTAAAAAAAATACACAATTATTTATATATCAATTTTAAACATTATAACACTAAACCAAAAAACCAAAAAAAAAAAAAAAAATATTATTGCACGTGATGAGTCTAGTTATACATAATGTAGTTTTGCCTCTACAATTCTTTCTCTTACATATAATGACTTTTTTGGGGGGAGGGGTGTGAATAGGACATTCATAAATAAATTTTATCGTGAATTTATTTAGTAAAATTTGTTTTTTTATTTTTTTAGGATATTTATCGTACGTAATGTCAAGTTATTTAAGCTGAGATTCTCAACTGCAGAGTTTTCTTCGAGCAGAAATTTGAAATTTCTTGGATCTTTGAAATCATAAGGATTTAAACTAACGGTAGCAAAGTGAGAATTTATATTTTAGGAGGGGTGGTGGTTAAGTAAAATTTATTTTTATTTATTAAAATTACAAGAGGCATAAGGGGATCTTTTAAGACCCAGGTTCCCCATATATAGCCTGCCTTCCTCCTCCATTGTGGACAGGTGGACTTGGAACCAAGAAAAGACCAAGAGGGGCCATGGTCGCCCTTGGAATTTTAAATTTTTTTAAATAATAGATTAATTTTTTTTTAGGGGAAATAATATATCGATAGTTAATATAGCTTAATATTTGAATGTTTTGGTCTAAATATTTCATATTTGGCATCTCCAAAATTGAAAGTCAACCGCCCCTAAAAACCCACACATTAAAAAGTAATCACCTAACTCATATCCATAATCCTTGGTCTCCATCCCCCAAAAAAAAAAAAACAATAACCCCTTTTAATAGTAATAAATTTCATTATAAAAAATGCTGTACTCTAAGAGAGAGAGAGAGAGAGAGAGAGAGAGAGAGAGAGAGAGAGAGAGAGGACCTATGTATTATATATATATATATATATATATATATTTTAAGATAGTTACATAAATTAAAAAAAAAAACTTTGAAACTTCAAGATTTGGGTGCTACTATACTGTCTTGCTACTATAAGATGATTTTACAATAAAACAATACATATTAATTAGATATTTATTATTTTGTAATAAATTCTCAGTTACGAAAAATAAATTATCGACTTAGTGAATTGATAAACAATACACTTACGAAAATAAACAATACATATTTTTAGATCAACTCTATATCCTCAAAATACACATAATTCATTTTAGAATTGATGACTTTTTTTGTTGTTGTTGGTAGATATATTTTATTTGCAAAAAAACATAAATCATGAAAAGCTACTATTAAAAAATGAAACTTTTTAATTGTAAGCATAATGTAATTTGACATATGGAGTTCAAAAAATTATTAAATATTATCGATCTGTGCTAATGATGAGTAAGAATAAGAAAATCAATACCCTACAAATTTGATTATAGAGTGGTTACAGAATATACTTTTTTATTTTTTTGAGACACATAGAATATACTATTTAATAAAACCAAGTTTTACGACAAAATGCAATTTGGTATTTTAACAAATTCTTTAATTGTATATTAAAAAGAAAATTGTTGTGGAGTTTGGTATAAAATCAATCATAGTTGAGTTTTGGGATTTAGGAGAACATCAAGTTCCATATTAATATTTAACATAAATGAATGATTGGAAATGTATTAAGACATGGACGAAGCCAATCTTTGACCAAATGGGGTTGTGTCCTGGTGTGGCCCTTGTAATTTTTTTAAAAAAAATAGTATATATATTTTATGAGATTTTAGAATTTGAGCCAAAGATTTTAGAAAAAGAAATGATTTTTTTATTTATATTTTATTTGAAAATTTTTAATTATAAAGAGATACTATTTTTCTTAATACTAAATTCTAATATATATATATATATATATATAAAATATGCAATAGTCAAAATATTTTTGGTCTCAGTTAATATGACCCCAAATTCTGTTTCTCAATTAGGATACATTCCCCATATTCCAAAAGCTTTAAACATGTTTTTGAGAGAAAGTTTCCCATCTAAAATTGATATGGGAAAATCTATTAAATTTATATTGAGTTGCACTTTTCAATTAAGAATTTCGGTGAATATATATATTCTTGATACATATAATTGCAATCAAAACAACAAGCTTCTCAAGAGTACATATCTTTCTCATATTCCTTCTTCTTTGTAATCATGTTTCCTAAATTTTCAAATGAAAAAATAATACTGGCTTATAAACTAGCATTGCTTATGATATCATCCACAAAATACTTGTCTTTTCCCAATATAAACTAGAGATAAATAATAAAACTCTTTAACTCTTTTGATGGACAAATGAGCTTCATTTCCTTGCCGTGGAGAACTCAAAATAAAACACCACTCATTGATAAATAATATATATAACACCTATATATTCACTTACCAATGTGAAAGCAATGAATGTCGGATTAAAACCTAAAAAGGGCTACATCAATTGAGGCATTCAGATCACCCAGACTATGAACTTTTGACCACAAAATTTTGTGAAAACTTGGAACTTCAGAAGATGTTCAAACTCTTCTGGAAGTTCATTAAAGTTTCAGATTGACCAACCAGTTAGGGGTACACTCCACCCTTCATTATTTTACTTTTCTCACCCAGCCATCATCACTACTTATAATCCATTTGAAAATTATATGCGTAAGTTGAACACCTTTTGAAAACACGAGCAACATGGATAAAATGACTTGGCTATGTTGTAATTTTGTAATAATATTATATACCAAAGTTTGAGTAATTATATCTTAATATTCAAAGTCTGTTAGATAATCATCTACCTCTCTTTTCTTTCTCTTTTTCTTTTTTAATCTCTCTTGAGTGGGTCCAACGCAAAGACTCAGTCAAATATATCCAATCGGCCAATAAATACCTAGTAGTTCTGGCTAAGTGGCTGTATTGGAGTTTACTAACTGTCACTTTCAGGTCAAAATATCAAACAAGCTTCAATAATAATAATAACAATTATCCATGGCACAGTTGTGTTTTGATTGCTTGGTGAGAACTGAGAAATTATAAAGAACTTAAGAATATGTTTGATCAAGTACTAACTCGTTGTGGCCGCAAACAGCTCCATTTTCATGCATGCGTTTGATGGGGTGGTCTATCTAAAATGAACCAAAAGAGCTTTATGGAGTCCAAGGAATCAACACCATCCCCTTTTTATTTCACAAAATTGCCAACCTATTCATATTGTGAGCCAAAAAGTTAATTTCTCTAAAAACGTGAACTATCAAAAAGTGTTAGAGAACACCACATAATTAAAGATAAATATTATGGCCACAATGTTTTCATAATATTTTTACATCAAATTTTAAGTGATAAATTATTATGGGTGAGTAAAAAAGTAATTTTAAGTTGTGAATTCAAATTAAAATCGATAACTACTTACCACATATAAATTATTATAAAAATATTGTAAAAATATGAAAGACTAGGACTTCAACTAACTAGTGTGGAAATATAGGCAGAGGATTAAGGAGGAAGAATGATATTTATGGCTTCTCCTTTGCAAATTAGAAATTGGAACCCCGTTTCTTTTTGTCTTACATATGTAGTGCCAGCATTACAGCTTTTGTCTCTACAATTTAGGGATCACAGAAGGGGCTATTCTGACAATTTCTATGTCTGCGATTAGTAAGAGTATCCATTTTCTAGTGAGAGAATATATCTGGTTGGGCTATATCCAACAGCTTTTTAACCAGTTTTTAAGAAAAATATTATGTTTACAATATTTTCATAACAAATTTTAAATGTTAGATTGTTATAGGTTGTTATCGATGTGTAAGGAAGTAATTTTAATAGTAGATTCAAATTAAAAACCTGTAATAACTTGTCATTTAGGATTTATTGTGAAAATATTATAGATGTAACGCCTTATTTTTTCAAGCTATTTTATGATTAGATTACCTCCATAGATTATCATAGTTTTTAAAATTTCAATTATTCATCTTTTTTTATGAGATATTAAATGAATAATTCAAAAACCATGTCTTATAATTAAACCAATGTGATTTTTTTTTATATTAATTAATTTAAATTAACTATTTTAAGAACCAATCAAAATCAATTAATTACAATCACATGTTTTAAACCATAGTTCTCAAGAATACATATTGATTGTTAAAACTTGGCATAGCTTAAGCTTTTGATATGGTGGTCTAATTTTCTCTTTCAACTAATCGTTTTGAATGACACCGATTCTTAATTACAAAATGGACTAGTGTGCAATTTCACGTAAAATGAGACCATAAATTAATTAAATAAATAAAAGCTAGAGAAATAAAAAATTAAAAGCAAATCATAGTATTTGTTTTATTTGTCCAAGTATTTATATTACTAATGGAAGTAGAAAAATTTATGATGAAGACTTGATTTTCACCAATCCTAAGACATGAAGGGCATAAATTTTTCTATTACATTTATAGAAACATTAAATAAGAGTGTTTTTTAGAAATGCAATGTTTGAGAGGAGTGTCATTTTGTAAAACCTCGAGGAAAGTTGGCCTTATGAAACAAATTTAAATTATATAATACTTCATATAAGTTGATATTTGTGAAAATTACATCTTGATTATGAATTGATAATTATTATTATTAGGAGATAATTAAATGAAAGAAAAATCAACCCCATTTGGGTTTAGACTATGGAGTGAGTCACAACAAAATTTATTCTTTGGTCATCAAAACTAATTAAGGACCCCTTAGTAAGGGGTTAGATTCCTCTAGCTGTGAGGCACTCAAGCTAAGAAGAAAGATTAGAGTACCTCTACCAGAAGAGTGGAAATTAAGAAGAAAATTCTATGCAATTGCAAAAACACTCTTAATTTGTTACCTCACATTTGGGAAAATGAACCAAAATTGTACACATGATAATCCTTTTTGGTCTTCGATTCAAAAAAATTCAATTCAAAAATCAACCAAACAAAAAATAAAAAAGAGAACCCTTGAAGCCATCTTCCAAAACAATGAATGATGCACTGGGAATCTATATGACCATGGAAAGTTCTAATTGTCATGACTGGAATGAATGTCAGTATATATCTAAATGATGAGTTATTTGTCACGTGAAAAACAATGTTCCAAATATTCAGTTGAACCTCAAATAATAATAATGTTGATGGTTAAAGGATCCCCCAACTTGTTTGAATGATATATACAGGTTCATGCACAATCTCAAATTGAGTTAAAATTGTATGGTCCTTATTGTATGGGCCATCTTACCTTAGCAAGTACTATAATTTCTTTCCTTTATGCTTTTCCTTGCCCTTATTCATCGTTCATTTTTGAAGAAAATTACAGAACTGTGTAAGTGAGTGAATGAGACAACTTAGACAAGGTAGTGTGCTACACAATTTTTATGACAAGGAGCTGTTTTGGAATTTGAAATTTTGGATATGGACTGAATGTTCAAGGCTTCTTAAGTCAAAAGTAGATGGCCCACGGAGCTTGTACAGTTGCTCTACAAATTATTAGCCTTTCATTTTTTTCTTATTTCTTTTTAATTTTTTGGACTTTTAATCTGAATTGCATGCATGAGAAGAAGCTAGATGATAAGAGCATCTATATCAGTGGGAGCAAATTTTCCTACTATTTTAAATAAAAAAAACTTATTTTTTTTATTTTACACGTTAACTTTTATAAAAGACTCGCGCTAATTTATTTATTCTACACATTTATTCAATAAAATATTCTTTCTTTTACTATTTTTTATTATTTTCTTCGCTGATTTTCTTCACTGCCTCTCTCTCCCTCTCAGACCCAACCACCATAATGATTACTACCCGATCGACGAACCATTCAAGATCAAACCAACCCAAGATCAGAAAACCACTCAAGATCAAACTAACCCAAGATCAGAAACCCATTTAAGCTGAAACCCACTCAATTCGAAACCCAAAGCATCACCCACCCACCCACCCACCCACTCGACTTCTCAACACACCATCGTTTTGGGATGCGAAACTGGACCGTTCTGGGATGCAAAGACGTTATGGGATGCGAAGATGTTTTGGCAAGGTGGGATGCGAAGACGTTATGACAAGGTCTTTGAAGGACTGAGATTTGAGAACCAGAACAGAACCTAGGACCAAGGAAGAAGTTGACCCACTTGCCTTAATGTTTTGTTTTTCCAGTTATCGTCATTCTCTGTTGCCGGTGGTTTGATGTTGATCACGGAGAGTGAGGACTGTGAAGTGAGAGTGAGAGCAACAGAGACAAAGAGAGAGAGAGAGAGAGAGAGAGAGAGAGAGACAAGAGAGAGAGAGAGAGAGAGAGAGAGAAAACTGATAAAATAATATATGCACATGCTACAGTAATTATGCATATATGCACGGTTACTGTAGTAATTGTGCATAAATGCATAATTTTACGCCACTGATATGAGTGTTTTTTTACCAAAATGTGTAAAAAGTGTAACTTTTTCTATTTTGCAAAATTTTTCACAAGCTGATATGGTTGCTCTAAGTGATAAGCTACATAGTACATGGTTCAGATGAGTGGAGGTTTTGTATTAATTAAAATGCTTTGGGTTTTGGATTGATTTATTTTCATTAAGATATTATTATAAAGAAAAAGTTAAAGTATAATTATAGTGTATTTTTTTTTTGTAACCATAATTATAGTGTATTTAGGTGGGAAAAAAATGATGTTTTGAAAAGTTGTATGGTTAAGGCTAAAGATAAAGATAAGTATAGTTTTATATTAAAACAGAACAGTTTCTATCTATGGAAACTTTTTATGTTGTTTAGGATGTAAATTATATAATTCAATTGTATTGGCTTATTTTAAAAAAGAAGAAGAAGATAAAAGTATACATATATCTAAATTAAAGTAATTGTAATTCATTGAAATAATATTACTGACACTATAGTTTTCATATTTTTAAATTTTAATTGTAGTTATATTGATAAGTTTTTATTAGTTTTCAATTTTCATTTGAAGGTACAACTTATATTACTTTTTATTGTGATAAAATAATTACTTACTTTTTTATTTAAGTATATTTTGCCGCTCATTAAGGACGAATTTAATAAGTCGCATTACATTAGCAGTGCCAGCTCTATATGTAAAGCAACTGATACAGTCGCCTAAGGTCCCCAAGAAGAAAAAAGGCCCCCAAATTTTAACCAATAGGGTTTGAAAAAGATATATATTATAATAGTATTAATTAAGTCCAAATATTAGCCAAAAAATAAAATAATATTTTTTTTTATAAAATGAAAAACAAGAAAATAAAAATGTCACATCCATAACATTTTTTATAACACTTTCAAAATAAATTCTAAGTGATAGATTGTTACAGGGTATTATTGATAACAAAAAATTAATTTCAGTGATGAGTTCAAATTAGAACCAGTAGCAAATTAACACCTAAGATTTGTTATGAAAATATTATGAATGTAACACTTCTAAAAAAAAAAAAAGAAGAGCAATACCAAAAAAAATTCACAATATTTTTCAAAAGTTGAGTTGACAAACTTTTACTAGTTTTTATTTAAGTCCACTACTAACATCATTTTTTTACTTACTACTATTAATTTGCCACATCAACAGGTGTGAAAAGTTTTATCTAATTTTTTGTCTATAGAGTTTAAAAAAAAAAAAATCTAATGATCATATTAATTAGTAGTAATTTTGCATTTAAAACAAGATAATAGAATTTAAGTAATATTCATTTTTTTCAAAAAAAATCATATTTAAATATATAAAAAGCCTCAAATTCAGTTTTTCCATTAAACCCCCAAATACTTTAAGCTATTAAGGCAATAAAAGCCAATAAAAACTACATACTTCAAAATTTGCTCGACTCTTTAAAAATAGTTAATCAATAGTAATAAAAAAAAAAAAAAAAAAAAACTTAATTTTAACCATAACACTTCAACACTCGTTATCTAGATCTATAAAATAAGAGTTTGGTTAACGAATGACCTTAAAGTATATGTTAATATACCATTTTTAAAAAGTTTTGTTATTAATTTTATAAAAAATGTAAAAATTAAAAAAATCAGTTCCTTTCTTCTTTTAAATTAAAAAAAAATTATTTCTTAAATCAGTTCCATTATATTATGGTTATCATTTTCTATAAAATATTTTATTAAAATTTTGATGACAAGAAATTTAGTTGTTTTCCGTGACATCCTGAAACAAGATTGACAAATTCCCTACTCTTTTATTTTGTTTTAAAATTTTTTTGGGTTTTTGTGGCAAATTGCTTAATTTGATAATTGAAGTACTGTTGTATAATTGACCCGACAGTTGAAGTTGAGAGCAACCAGCCTTGTCTGGAAGGAAGGACTGCCTTATCGTCCAAATCAATTACCACTCGTGCATTAATATTTAATACGGTGTAAAACACCGCCGACGGCCATTCCTCTCTAAATAAAATATTCCCAAGTGTTTCGACTTTTCAAAAAATAATAATAATAATAATAATAATAATAATAATAATAATAATGCCGCTTGATACTTTGAATGAGACTCTGAAATTGAAACTGGTACTGGTCAAGAGGACCACAAAGAAAACCCAATTTTTGGTCAAGACTAGCTCAAATCTTCTGAAGCAAATTACTTGGTTCCTTTCATGCAAAAATTAAAATTGTGGGGCTAGTCTTTGACAAAAGCTACTGATTGATGTGATGATGACACGTTTTAAATCTAGTTTTTTGTTTTTTTTAATAATGTATCTATAATAAATAGATGCATGATTTTCTTATGTATCTTGAATGCTTGCCCATGAATCAATTCTGTTATAGACAACGATTTTTTACATCGAAGAAATCAAATTTTCCCACAGGCTATCTTTCTTGAGCCGTGTCAAACACAGATAGTACAAATCTTTATAGGACACACACATTTGTGCATTTGTCAATTTTTGTTAAATATTTAGATTTATATATGGGACTATCACTGGTAATTTATGAAAAATAATCGAATTACAACTTGACACCTTCATAAATTGTGGTAATGTTTGTAAAAAAGCGTGTGTGTTCATATTCCTTTGTAAATGATATGATGTGGAAAAATCTCATAAATCGCTATTGCTCTTAAGTGTTATGATGATCCCTATATTAATGCATGTCTAACACAGCCACTCTGCTTGAATGGATTGAAAGAGGAGAGACAAGAAGGGTTGAAAAGAAAGGACGGATCATTTCCTCCCCTAATTTTGCGGGGGAAGAGAGAACAAATGGGTCAATTTGGAGGAAAAGATTGTTAGTTTGGGCCCACCATTTCTTGCTTGCCCGCTAAGTAGGTAAGGGTAGTAGGAAAAAGACAAAAGCATACTGACATTTCATCATCATTAGTCATTGTAACAACTCAAGTTAATTCCACAAATTAACACCTCAACGTTTCTCAAAAAAATTAACACCTCAAACTTTTCGCTTTGTTTGGTACTTCGGTTGCACTGAAGGGGGGAAAAGAAAAGAGCATGGAAAAGAAAAGGGAAAATATATATATATATATATATATATATATATTTGGAAATAAGGAAAGAATGAGAAAGGGAAGAGAAAAATATGCTCATATTTCCTTTGTTTGGTTTGCGCAAAAAAAAAAAAAAAAAAGAAAAGAAACGAAATGAAAAAAAATATGATATATATTTTATTTTTATTCCCAACAAAGTAGAGAGAAATGAAATTTTATGAGAGAAAAAAAAAGTGAGGGAGTGTTTTTTTTTTTTTTTTTTTGAGAAACCAGACTGTAAGTAGTCTGGACATTTATTTAAAGGCAAAAGAAAACAACCTCAATGAACGTCCAAAGCTACAAGACGGGCAATATCTTCAAGGAGGGAAGCAATCCAAACCCGGGACTCCCTACAATTCTTGGCTTTTTTGGCTAATGCATCTGCTACAATGTTGCAGTGCCTAGTATTAAATAAAAATTCATAGGACGAGAATACAACAACCTGAACTCTGATATCCTCAATAATGTGACCATAAGGCAAGTATTCTGAAGAAACTTGTGAGATGGCTTGAATCACTTGAAGAGAGTCACCTTCAAAGACAACATCTTGCAAGCCGAACTCCACAGAAAACTGCACAGCTCTGCGACACGCTAGGGCCTCCAACTCCACAACTGATTGAACTGTAGGGACTGACAAAAGTGAGTGGGTGTTGGTAGAGTAGTTTGAGATGTAATTTCTGTAGTTTTTTGAAAAATATGCTCATATTTCCTTTGTTTGGTTTGTGCAAAAAAAAAAAAAAAAAAAAAAAAAAAAAAAAAAAAAAAAAAAAAAAAAAAAAGAGAAATGAAAAAAAATATGATATATATTTTATTTTTATACCCAACAAAGTAGAGAGAAATGAAATTTTATGAGAAAAAAAAAGTGAGAGGGTGTTTGGTAGAGTAGTTTGAGATGGAATTTTTGTAATTTTTTGAAAAATATGGTCATATTTCCTTGGTTTGGTTTGAGCAAAAAAAGAAAAAAAAAAAGAAAGAGAAATGAAAAAAAATGATATATATTTTATTTTTATACCCAACAAAGTACAGAGAAATGAAATTTTATGAGAGGAAAAAAAGTGAAGGGGTATTTGGTAGAGTAGTTTAAGATGAAATTTCTATAGTTTTTTGAAATATGCGTGGATGAAAAAGTTTTTGAGTTTCTAGAAGTCAAAAGTTGTGATGACACTTTTTTTAGTGGAGTTCTCTCTCCATTTCCAACCGGTGGACGCAAAATACAGGCTCGAATTGATTTACTTTCCTCCACTTCTATTCTTTTTCTCTTCTCTACTGTTAAGCATATAGAGAAAAAGCCCCCTTTTCCTTCCATGCCCTCCTCTTTTCTTTTGGAAGCCCTCCTCTTTCCGTAGTTCTAAATGTAGAGTTAACAATGTTTATGCTTCATTTCTCCTCCCTTTCAAACCAAATAAGTGAAATTTAAATTCTTATCTTTTTTATTTTCATCTCCTTTCCACATCCAAACACATCAATCGGAAAACATATTATTTTACCTTTCCTTATCATTTTTCTTCCCTTTCTCCTTTTCCTTTTCCCCAGGTGCAACCAAAAACAACATTAAAGTCTCAACTCCTCCCCTCCTACCACCCACGTCTATTCATAACAATGAAATGGGTAGTATTGTGTGAACAAGCTTAATAAATAAGTTGTGTTAAGGTTGAAAGTTTTGACATCGTTATTGAATAAGTTAGGTGAGAGTTGACTCATATAATTGAATACCCTCATCTTAACATGAATACGAATTTGCTAACACAAATTGCCATGCCTAGGTTAAGAATATATATGGTCAAAATTTTCATTGAAGTTTTTAATTAACATAATCAAAGTTTTGAAACTCAGATCGTTCATTGAATCGTAAAAGGGAGAGGTTCAAGGTTTTTGAGGTCGAACCGTGATGATGATATAATTAATTTAATAATTAATTAAAGCCTGAATATAGATATTAAATTTATAAAACTAGCAAAGTTGATTAATATATCTATATATGTGAGGGAAATTTAATGATTTTTAAACATCTATTTAATAATTAAATAAGACAGTTAATAAAATAAAATAATAGCCATGAGAACATTAAAATTTATGATTAATTTTTGAAGTAAAGTTGAATATCTTTGAAGGATTTTAATTATAATTTTTTTTATTCCTTGTAAGAGATAGATAATTTAATTAAGTAGAATAAAATTGTGTTTAGTTGTTTTTATAAAAAATAAAAAAAATTGCTAAGGGGTTGGACCGCACGGTTCTTGATCGGTTCGTATGGTCCAATCCCGGTTTTAAGGGTTCACGGAATTAACTAAAAATACGGTTCTTTATGCTAAAAATATCGGTTTTCATCCCGGTTCTCGGTTTTCACGGTCCGACCTCTCAGTCCGATCCGGTTCTGAAAACAGTGAACATAATAACAAATTTTTATAAAATTTTGGTTTAGTTTAAAATGTTTTGTAATTGGTTTTAAATGAATATGAAATAAAATGAGACAGAAGTAATTTTACATGAGTTTGAACTTTGAATTAATTTTTAGGGGTGAATCTAGACCTACCTGTAGTTTGACCCGAAATCACTTTGCCTACCCGTAATTTAAAAAGTGTCACTTTACCCACCTAAGGTATATTCCATTTGAATTCCATAACCCACCTCTATTAAAATCATGAGTAAATAGGTATTTTTACTCAAAGTTTATGTCTCTCTTCTCCCAAAACAAAAAATAACACAAAAATGCAAGAGAAACAAGATCAAAAAGTGGTATTTGTCTCTCTCTCTCTCCATTCACACAAATTTGAACATGAAGAACATTCCCAAAAAAAATAAAACCCAAATCATGAAGAACATACCCAAAAAAATTGTCACTTGGGCCATTCCCAATTTTTCTTTTACATTCTTTTCAGTCAAACACCAAAACACAAAACTCAAAAACAAATTTGTACCATATCTGACTATTCTTCTCTCTCAAACTCTTTATCTTACTATCTTTCTTTCTCACTTGCAAACCCAAAGTTCTCGCTTTCTAATGACTCTAATCTACAACTGAACCTAGCTTCAATCCTCTATGACCAAAGTCCTTATGCTCTTCTAGCATTTACTACCAGCAGTGCCACCGCTTGATTGCCAGTGAAAATGTCTTCACTCTCCTTCACGGCCATTGACAGCCTCAACTCCATCGAACACGATGTTGCCATAGCAGATAACACACACACGCAAACTTAGACACCTTCCTTCCTTCAATTCTTTCCTTGGATCTATTCTCTTTGCTTGCCCAGAAACAAAACAACATATAAAAAAGCAATTGGAATATTGGTCTTCTGGGAATTATTTTTGAATACGTGTCTTTGTTGCTGTTAGTTTGATTGTGAATTTGCTGAGAGATTTTAGAGATTGTGAGAGAGAGAGAGAGAGAGAGAGAGAGAGATTGTGAGAGAGAGAGAGAGAGAGAGAGATACTGGAGAGGGATCAAATTTGGGTTTTACATTTGCTCCCCTTAAGGGATTTTCAAGCCGGTAACCACATCGAGCATGGTGATTTGATTGTGGAGACACAATCAAACGGTCTCTGTTGGGTTAAAGGTCTTGTGGGGTCGATTTTGATGAGATTGATGTCGCATTGTTTGGCTTGGTTGATTAAAGAGTTTTGAATGAAACTCTGAACTTTTTTGGGAGAAAGAGCGTAGCCTATGCAGTGCCTTTGAGAAGACCAAGAAGAAGAACATGGAGATGAAGATTGCACCACACTTGGATATGGGTCCTCTTGTAATAATTTGGATACTAATGGGAATGCCTCGTATTCATTTAATATGTATTTCTAGATACAAAATCAGGATACAATGGCCTGTAATTTTCAAGGGTTGGCCCAAGTGACAATTTTTTTGGGTATGCTCTTTATGATCTGGGTTTTATTTTTTTGGGTATGTTTTTCTTGTTCAAAATTTGTGTGAATGGAGAGAGAGAGAGACAAATACCACTTTTTGATCTTGTTTCTCTTGCATTTTAGTGTTATTTTTTGTTTTGGGGGGAGAGAGAGACATAAAATTTGAGCAAAAATACTTATTTACCCCTGATTTTAACAGAGGTGAGTTATGGAAAATAAACGAAATATACCTCAGGTGGGTAAAGTGACACTTTTTAAATCACGGGTAGGCAAAGTGATTTCGGGCCAAACCATAGGTGGGTTTAGTGTAATTACCCCTTAATTTTAAATTAATAGAACACTTGGCACAAAATTAAAATATGTGAAATTTAATTAAGGTAATACTTGACACAAAATTAGAATGCAATTAAAATACAATTAGAGTATTTTATTGAGTTTCTAATTTAATGCTTGATAGACATAAAATTCAGGAATAATGAATTCCTACTTTGTGTGACTTATGTTTTGCTTATGCTATCAATATCAACAAATAATTTTTTTAGATGTAGTTTATTTTTAGCTAGTTTGTTTAGAGTAGTTTATTTATGATAAATACATAGTGGGAAGGAGGAGGTAGGATTCAAACCATAAATATGAGGCACCACGAAAGATACTATTATTGTTATGTAATCACTTAAATTTTGTAAGAGTTTATTTTTAAGTTTGCTTAGTTTATATAATTTTTAAAACATTATTCTTTTAGGTACTTATGTATTTTTGTCCAAAATTATTTTATATGCCCAATAAACCAAGAAAAGAAAAAGCTCTCTCAAACCATCATTAAGAAACTAAAGATAAAGAGGTGTTTAAAATATAAGAATACGTGCCAATGTGAAAGTGACCACGAGATTATTCTCTCCCACACCAAAGCTGCAAAGCATATACCATTTTTGTCGACCTCACTTAGTTTATATCCATGGCTTATAAATTATACATGGTCATGTGCCAATCTTATCATCGTAGCCACTATGTGGATGGGAGGTCATTGTGGCTATGGCTATGAATCTTGATTTCATGACAAAGACAAAACAGCTTGGTAGTTGGGTTAGTGACAGAGGAAAAAAAAGAGTCTTTATAGTTGTCTACAAAGGCATTGGGTAGTAACCCAAGTGGACAAGTGGACGGGTCCCAATGAAATCATCAAGCTGATGTCACACTGAATTTTAACCTGACCTGGCCGCCATGCCTATGAGTCCTTTGACTCACGTGTATGAACTACTACTCAATCACTCAATTTTGGGTCCCATTATACACTTTCCTTTTGAAGTGGCATTCCAATGTTCATGTAATTCTGCCCTCTTTCCACCTTTATCATAGTTTTATTTTATAACTTTATCAGTGCTATGTATTTTTTAAAAGAACTTGTCAATTTTCCCTCCTTTGTCCCTATATAAAGGCCTAAACCTTTCAAATGTTGAATATATGACCAAATACAATACCACTCCACTCAAAGACCTCTAGTGTGTGTTCAAACTTCAAACATATCAAGCCTTTCAAGCCAAAAGAATTCAATTTCAATTCAACATGGATTCTTCATTCTATCAAAACCCATATCCTGAATTTTCTTCTTCTTCTTCATTCAACTCATCAGAATCTTTGTCATGGAATAATTACATGCACAATTTTGAAAATCAGTACCTTCCTTTCAATGAAAATGACACCCAAGAAATGCTTCTTTATGGTGTCTTAGCTGAAGTCACTAAAGACTCATCCGAAACATCATCTTCAGTTCATGTCAAAGATCATGAGGAGGTGAATTCAAGAGCCAATGAAGGAGGGGAGCCCATGAAGGAAGAGATCTCCTATAGAGGGGTTCGAAGGCGGCCTTGGGGAAAATATGCGGCGGAGATAAGGGATTCTACAAGGAATGGTGTTAGAGTTTGGATAGGAACTTTTGACACTGCTGAGGATGCAGCTTTGGCTTATGATCAAGCTGCATTTGCAATGAGGGGATCAATGGCTGTTCTCAATTTCCCTGAAGAGATAGTCAAAGAGTCACTCAAAAAGATGAATTATGGCTATGATGAGGGTTGCTCACCAGTTTTGGAATTAAAAAAGAGGCACTCTTTGAAGAAGAAATCAAAGAGCAAGAAGAAGAAGAAAGAAGAAGAGATCAACTCAGGAGGGTTGGAAAATGTGGTGGTGTTTGAGGATTTAGGGGCAGACTATTTGGAAGAGCTTTTGAGTATTTCTGAAAGTGCTAGTCCTTGGTGAATGAATCATGGTCATCATGACTCATGGCCAGCACAAAAATTAGTATCTCTGTTAAATTTTCAGATAAAAATTGACCACTTTCTTGGATATCTTTAATTGTTTGTCTTTTTGTAAAATTTTTGAGATAATGGAGGTTTCAACTTTCAATTACTACGTAGGACATGAGATTTTGAGTCAACGTGGACAAAGGGACGGCAATTGTACTGATTCTATTTCTAATTGGTCACCTTAACTGTTGTGACGGATAAAAATCCATTTGTAATAATTAATATATTATATGTTCTGTCACACTCTTTCTTTTATAACTCATAGAACTTCCCAAACTTTCTTTATGCCAGTAGTTAGCCAGAATCAAATTTCCACAAAAGTTCTTTTTTTTTTTTTTAACTGTCTAACTTTTTTTAAAACGGTAAATGGTACGGTCAAAAATTTTAAGCCATTTTGTTCATCAACTACCATATCAACTATTTTACGTTCCATTTATAAATAAAGGATCATATTAACATGTATATTTAGGACAATTATTAATAGATTATTTTAAAAAAAAATTGACATCACTTGTATGATAAAAAAAAAAAAAATTATCAAAATATTAATTATTTTTTTTAAAATTTCTTAAAATGATTCACTAACAAATACCCTTAAAAACATCCATTAACATTTTCCTAAAATAAATACAGATTTTGTTTATTTAATTTTTACTTGCCCGAAATTAACTCTGGCCAATAAATGAGTAAATATAACATGAGAGGGAGAGGTAGGGAAACTTTGGCCATTAATTAAGGGTTCGAACTATATTTAATAATTTCAGCACCTCTTTCCACTTATGATGATTTAGATTGGGATTCAAACACCCACCAACCCCTATCCCCTATTCACCAAACCAGAAAAGAAAATTAACGGAACTTTTACCATTTCTTGTTGATATAGGTTGTATTTAGTATTGGCTTAAAAAATAGTTTTTTTTTTTTTTACTATTTAGTTTTTTTAAAAACTATTTAGTTTATTTTTAGTATTATTCATAGGTTCAATTGTACTATTTCAGTTACTTTTTAGTTTTATATATAGTAATTTTAGTAAAAAAAAAAAAAATCAATTTTAGTTAAATTAACTGTTCTCAAACGGATTCTTAATAAAGCGTGGTTACAAGTTCAGGCTACTAAACTCAATTTATCTTGTTCAATTATAAATTTTAAAAAGAAAAAAAAAATTATAATGGTACTCATTATGTTTGAAAGCTGACATTCAAAAAAAAAAAAAAAAAAAGATTGTGTGATTTACAAATTCCACGGCAAGCTTGTCATGTTGATCTCCTTTCTTTCTTTTTTGTTTTTTGTTTTTTTCGTTGGTCATCAAAGCTGTCCTCGTCTTGGAAAATGATAGAAAGAGTCGTTGGTCAAGGCAGCTGATGATATTCCATGTGAGGCCTTAGCAGCGCCATTAGTTTAGTATTGGCTATGCTACTAGCAACTTCTTCTTGTTGGTGGGATCCATCAAGCACTCAGAACAAGTGTGTGCGTATTAATTGTAACAAATTTGCCCCAACTCCATGCCAATTTTCATTTTCCTTTTTTTGCTTTTCAAACAGGGCCATGAAAATGCTTCCCATATTTTGTTTTGATCTTCAATTTGTTCCCAGTAGATTGGCCCTTCTATAAAATTATTAAAAAAGAAGAAGAAGAAGAAGATGAAGAAGAATTTCTTCTGTTGATGTCATGACTTTCAGCTATTTTCTGATGATGTAAAAAATAGATATTTGACATTCAATTAGTTATCATTGATCAGATGAGAGAAATATAAAATCAATGCCGAAAACTGTTCCTAATGAGAGTTTCCATGTCATTTTCATATTTTTTTAGTTGCAAAATTAAATTAAGAAAATATTCAATACTATTGGAGTAATACACTATTCATTTACCCAACTATTGGGCTCTAACTCTCATCATAAAAATAAAAAGTGAGACTTTTTTTTTTTGATGAGCAAAAGTGAGACTTACTATCATATATCAGAGAAGAAGACATTGTTACGAAGTACTATTAATTACTTGCATCATTAAAGAATCATTTTTTTTAAGTAAAATTTAAATTAACTAAAAGTACTTAAATTTATAGTGAAATATACTATATAATTTCATTGCAAATGAAGAATATTCTCTTATGATTTATTTTATCTCACTTTTATTTTTTTAATCATTGTCAGAAATTCTTAAATCTACCCCACTCCTTGTCCAACCCAGGTCTCGAATTACTCACTTTAGGTACTTAGAACCAAAGGAAGTACCATTAAACCATAAAGGTCATCGACTATCTCACTCTCTTCTAAACTTTTTAACATTATGCTCAACAAATTATTGGGTTAGAGGATTTTTCATAATCCAACCCAAGTCTTAAAAATAATAACAAGAACATAGTGTTGCATATTACTAGGAGAGTTAAAAAAAGAAGGAAAAGATCAGAGTGGAGGACTTGGAGGTTACATTTGACCAGGGAACAATTTGATTTATAGTTTTTTTTTTTTTTTTTGGTTTTATAAATAGACAGTGGCGAGGGAAGGATTGAGTTGAACCATAAAGATATTAGGATATAACTTGATCCATTTAAAAATTGAAATAGTCCTGGATCATTATGATTTAGGCTAATTATATATACTAGCCTCATCCCACCCGCTTCGCGCGTGAAATGAGGTTCTTTTTTTAGTGGTAGTAGAAAATAAAAATTTTATGTTTTTTTTTATTAGATATATAATTTTTATTTTAAGAACATAATTTATAAGTGGATAAATAAATTTGAAAACCAAAGAAAAGTGACCCTATTTTTTAGATAATTTTTTAGTGGAAGTTAGGGTTTTATTTTTACCGGATTGTCTTTTAATTTTGTATCCACTTAAACATAGGAATGTAAGGGTATTTTAGAACAAAAACAATCCAAATTGTCTTTTAGTTTTTTTTTAATATATTTAGATTTGTTTTTGGATAAACGTGAGGTGTTTAACTTATTTTTCTATTTAAAAAATAATAATAATAAACGTATAGTTACTTTGAAGAAGTGAGTTAGTAGAAGAATGTTTCTATTTTGTAGATAATATTTTAGTGCAAGTTAGACATGTATTTTTACCAAACTATCTTTTAGTTTTGTCTTTACTTAAACCTAGGGGTATAGGGGCATTTTGGAAAAAAAAAATCCTATCCAAATAGATTCAGTCACTTAAATAGTAGTATAGATGTAATATAGTAGTATAGATGTAATATGGCCAAGTGTTTTTCAATTGTTTCACATTTGGGACTGGCCCCATTATCAAATATATGATTGGGCTGGGGCCATCAGCTAATGGTTTTCATTGGACTATTAATATTCCACGTTTCAAACAAAACATCGGGCTTCGTTTCGGACAAAACGCACTCTTGCCTGGTTGACTCTTGCAGTCGTTGTCCTAACATGGGCCTATCATTTGGGCAATGGCCTATTAAAGTCGCAGCGTTATGTTTTTTTTTATTTTTTATATATATTATTTTTTGAGAAACTAGTGGCAGCATTAGGTTGGAATTTGAATGTTCTATATATGACACACTATTTCTTAATTAAATACAATTAATATAGGAACAATCAAACGGTAGATTTTTTTATGAAAAAAAAGCACTTTTTTTTTTTAATGATTAAGAAAAATGACAACATATAGGCTTGATTATTTGGGTTGGTCTCTATATCAAATCTTGGATTTAGAAAACCAGTTCTTGGTGATGAATGATATACAATGAGCATACATCTGCAGATGGTTTTGAATTTCCTCCAACATGTTTCTATTTTGCCAAAGTATCTAGTCAATAATGTTTAATAATGTGGATATGTTATGGACCCAATTTTGTATTGATCGTTTCAAGACAACCAAAACCTCCTAATTTGATAAATAGATTACTTCAAGGGAGTCTAGACCAATAAATCAATTGGTTTTTACTATATGCGGAGTTTTGAACATTAGGCTTGCGTTTGGATATTGCGTCCATGTCCACCTCCAGCGTTTCACGCTCTTTTTTTTTTTTTTTTTTGAGTTTTAGTGAATCCTGTGCACTATTCTCCGGACTCACAAACTTATTTTTTCAACAGAACTTTCATTAAAAATAGGTCCCACGATACTATTCACATAATTAAAAACTATTTGGCTACAGTGTTTTTAATTTTCAGCAAAATAAGCGGTATTAAAACGCACTTTAGATCTCTTATTCAGCAATAGGTGACTTTATTAATTGAGCTAACTAAATAATAAAATTTGAAGCATTGAAATCACTAAATTCCATTCTAGACTTTTTAGTGCTATTTACTTGGTATTTTTTTTCTCCACTTTAACTTATTTTTCAAATATTAGGATTTTGTCAAGTGTCTTCATTGTCTTGTAGTTTAAATGGCATATTTTGATGCTTTCAATGGAGATATCTAAGATTTAAACATCCTCCTGCCCCCTCCCCCTCTCCCATTGTTGTAACTATTGAATTATATAAAAAGATTTTAATCTCTACAAAATCAATGAAAGATATATATGGTGAAGAAGAAGTAAGGTTTTTATTGATAAATTTATTAAAACAACTAGCTTCAAGTCTCATATAATTCACATATGAAATTGGATACAATGTGGCCTTATTGAATCATTAAGAGAGAGAGAGAGAATAAATTATCTCATAATTTAAAAATACTACCACCACACACTCTTGGTTGTGCGGTGGTCACTCCACAAGTATGAGTGCTTGTGGGTTGTGGAGGGTAAGAGTTGGGGACAAATTTCTAGAAGGGAATTTCACACACATATACACTTAGATTAGGCTAGAATAAAATTTCTATCTTATAAAAATTAAAAAAAAAAAAAAAATTGGATTCAGCCATTCGATCTTCAGGAAATGGAAAAGTAGGAAACAAACTAAGGAATTTAACTGTATTTTTTAATAATCAAGTAAGCAAACAAACTAAAAAGTAAGCATACTAAAACCATGACGGTGGTAGTGGTCATGGCTGAAAGCTCGGATTTGTGTAAAAACACAAGAGCTTGTTTAGACCCCTAAATTAAAATTACAACTAGATTGCTTTTGCTCTAACTTATGCTAAGTGTGGAACAAGAGTAAATGAGCGCAAACAACCGTTATCACTAACCTAAGCCATATTCATCCATTATCAACAATATAAAGTAAAGCTTAAGAGTAGGGAAGAGAAATGCAAATATAAGATAACACCGAAACGTGTTATCGAAGAGAAAATCGAAGAACTCGACAAAAAACCTCTTTGCAACCCTCCAAGTCGAAATCGATCCATTAGGGAATAAAGTTGGAGTATATGAATAACAAAAGACCCTTCAAACCTAGTCTACCCCAATGTACTTGAGCCCTCCAAGCTCCTGCTACCAATTGGCTTCTCGGAATCTTGTCTTCTCTAACTTTTCGGATCCTTCAATTTAGCCCGATTGCATCCGTCAATGAATGGCTCCTTCCAATACTTCCCAACAACATCAAATCTCATTTTACACTCAAAATGAGTGTGGTAAGTGTTTGGGCTATCAACCTCTCAAGGATATAGAAATGGAGATATAGGAGTTAAGGAAAATTACAATGAAATGTGTAGATGATTGTAGGTATAACACTAACTCTCAAGTGTATTTTCTAGGGTTTTCTCTTTGAAAATCACTCTTTACAATTTGTGGGTAATGAGGATATATAGTGTGGGTAAAGACTTGGTAAAGCAAAACATAACTTTTTGCCAAACAGAGAGTTTCATGAGTACTCCGCGGGATGATCTTTTTTGCGAGACACTCACGAAAACCTCCAGGCTGGCATGACTCTTCATCTTCCAGTCATGTGCTCTACACATGGCTCTTTCGCGGGTAACCTTCTCGCGAGACACTCGCGAAGTCCACTTGTTCATCCTTTTAAATTTGAGTCTTCACACTCTCTCACACTCATTCTTTACAATTAGAAACCCACATACATACAGGGAAATATGATTGCAGAAATTACAATCAAGTTTGATACAAAATTTAAACCAACACAAAATAGTTGTAAATTACAACTTTACAATCTCCCCCTTTGGTTATTCCGCCCCTAAACAAACTCTAAACTTAAACGTGAATTTGGAAATATAAGCAAAACTCACTCACACTTAGTTCTAGATGCTGTGAAGCACTTGCATCGTATACACTTGTATCCTGAAACACTCGCACATACAACAAACTTTCATTAAGCTCATGACAAGTAGAACACAAGGTATGTATAAGAACAAGTAAAATGCAATCAAAATATCAAAAAAGATATAAGCTATGAAGAATAACTTGATCAAACATGAACAGTCATCAATAAATGACTACAATAAACATTTATCTAGTAAATGATCATCCGGACACGCAATGCAATTAAGAGCAATGCTAAAATCAATTGCATGTATAACAAGCATGATGCATTAAGGAAACTAAAGCTAGAAGCAATATAAAAAAAATAAGCATAAAAATGGATATAAAAACCAAGATACAAAATAGTACTAAAGATAAATAAGATTTAAACTAAAGTACTTAAACGCTTTAAACTAAAGCAATGTATATATCCAAAAGCTATAAAAACTTAGAGTAAACTAATAAACTAAAATCCACCAAAATGAACCAATGTATATTAAGGTGTGCTAAACTATGCTCCCCCTCAACCTGTACTCCTCCTCAAACTACTCCCCCTTTTTGACCGGAATGGCCAAAGAGGCTAGAAAAGACTCGAACTCTGACTCTGAGTTTTGCTGTTGCTGGTCCCTCATTATGTCATCAATCTGAGATGAGAGAGAGCAATGATCTGGCTTTCTAGATAGGTGAATTGAGATGAGGAGTGTCGCATGTGGGAGTCTAGCATCCCGTACATCTGTTCAACCTTTTCGATTAGATGATCAAGACGATTAGGTGCCTGTGCACGCGCTTGAGAAGAAGGTTGTGCAGTGTCCTTTGAAGCTGATGTGAAATGCCCAATTTCTTTTTCTGTGTCTCCACCTTCTTCAACAACATTGTCTCTTGGAATTTGAGAGACACCAACAGATGGTTCAGGAATATGAACTTTGCTTTGGGTCATGGTCTGTGCACCGATTGGATAATCTCTTTGCATCATTTGAAGTCCACTCAGAATCTTCACCCTTGCCCTTGTGACAAGAGACATGATAAGGCTAGAGAATGGTAGAGTTAGCCTTGAATTCCTCTTGGTGATGGATTTTGTGAGGAGGTGGTAGATGTGGTTGCATATGTCAATCTCCTTGTGTGTGAAGAGATCAAATAGAAATATGGACCTTGGTGCTGACAAGTTCGTCAAGTTCCTCACCGGGTAGAGGTTGAAGATCATGATGTAGGCCAAGGTTTTCATCTTCGTAGAGAATGGAATGGAGTGCAGGGCCTTCTTGTTGATTTGGCTACCAAGGACTTCCACAATCGGTCCAAGTGTCTCCCTTCTCTGATCATATTTTAGGGATGTATGTGGAGTCGTTGGACAAACCTCCAAGATCTCTTGAATGGACTCCCTTGTGACATAGAATTCTCTCTCTTTCAACCAACAGTTTATGCGATCGCCTTCTACGAAGGTATTGACATAGAATTCCCGAATGATTTCTTAATGGACATTGCTCATCTGGTTCGACAACTTTGTCCACGTCCTTTCCTTGAACACTTCCAGAATGAAAGTGCCATCTAAGGACTCTAACTCCACAATCCTTTCCAAGATGATTGGGGCCCTTTTGTAGTGATCGTTATAGACCATATTAGCATCATCGTTTCGCAACACATCCGAGAAAGTGCGTTGATGCTTTGAGGACTTCTTTGTGGCTGATTTCTTAGGAGGGGACATCTACAAAACAAACACAAACACAAAGAAACAAAGGCAAACGCAAACAAGGATACAAACTTGATTAGTTACAAGTTAGTCCATAAACAAGAATAAAAGTCCTAAAGAGAACATAAAAACATAAAACTTAAAGTCACAAGACCATGTTTTAATTGCTAAACATGTAACAATACTTATCTAGCATAAGTGAAGTGCAAAACATGTCAAATGATCAAGTGTGTGCATCAAGTGGATATGTGGTGTGCATGTGTGATGCATGTACAAAGCAAGACAAAGCATCCCTGGGGAATAGTGTGTAAAACACACAACCAATGATTAAACCATGTTAAGAATGTCAAAACATAGTAAACCCCAACGTTTGGTACTCATCGGAGTCCAAAACAACAACAATGCTATTTGGGCATTTCATCAAACACATAGTGTGCATACAAATCACTAACATGTAAAACAATGCATGAACATGTTAAAATCTTGCCTAAATACATGTTAAAATGCCACTTGGGGCCAACACAAACACAAACAAATACAATGGGACACAACCCAATCAAGAAAATCAAAAGATTTTGCAAGAAAATAAGTTTTTCCCAAACCTTTCAAAAATAACTCAACCCTAGAAATCCTAGAATCTAAGGCTTAATCTAAGGATTTAAAAGTAAAAAGGTGTTGAAACATACCTTAGATGAGTCTTAGGAGGGATTGATCTTCAGTTTTGGGTGAGTTTTTGAGAGAAAGTGTGTTTTGGGTTGAGAGAGGCACAAAGGAGGTACAATGAATAGGTTTGGAAAAACTATCATTGTTTTCCTTTAAAAACTACTGAATCGCGCTTTTCACGGGTAAGCTTTTAGCAAAATGCCACTGAAGCGTACTGACAGTTTTCGCGGGTAGCTCTTACTTGCAAGCTAGTTGCGAAACTCTCTGTCTGAAATTCAATGAATTCTGAAATTTGCCAACCTCATTTTCGTGGGTAGGGCTGACTCGCAACTTACTTGCGAAAAGGCCTTTGTAAGAGTTTTTTTTTTTTTTTTGGATAAAAAATGAAATAGACATTTTGGACAAAACTCTAAACACTCAAAATACATAAAAACACTTTCAAAAACATATAAAATACTCAAAAATATTTTTGGTTTTGATCAACAAGCAATTGAGTATATACATCACATTTAAACACATACAATCACACAAATGGAATAAGTATTCATTGAACATTAATTTTGTGTAATGTGTGTGTGGATCAAGTATGAACTAGTTCATAATATAGTATGAAACTGTAATAATCAATTCAATTAAGTCATACAAAACTAGTACGAAGTCAAGTGACTTATCTCACTTATAAAAATGAAATATATATGACCCCTCACCAATGTGTTTACATTTGATTGAAAGCTTTTCATTTGGCTTCCATTTTTTATACTTTTGATCAAATACAACTCAAATTTTTGAGAAACGATGCTATAAACTTTTTGATGAATTTTTGACAATTGAGCTTTTGGCTTTGGCACCATACATTTTCATACATATTTGCTCCACATTTTCTAGTCAAACTAGTTTTCCAAGAAAGACTTTTTCAGCTTTTTCTCCTTTTGGAGATTGACTTTTGAAGAGCTCTTTTGAAAAAGAAAAAAAAGTGAGGAGATATATAGGCACAAGTCTACTTATGTATCAAGATCAAGCAAGACTATTGACCAATCATTCATGATAAGCTTGAAAATCTATTTACAACAATCAAACATAAATTTCTAGATGTCACTCACACTTAGAAAATATGTATATATAACAAGCTATGCTTATAAATGCACTACGCTATTTGTACGGAGGTACTAGGCCTAACTCACATGTGATATACATAACACAAGCGATCAAACTTTTTGAAATTTTTCAATTTTTAGGGGTTTTTGAATTTTTCAACACACTCAAAAACAGAACAAACAAAGTAAGATCAACAAACACAACAAACAAAGATTTAAAAAAGAAACAAGCTAAAAACCAAAAGCAATGACACAAGAAGATTGCATATTTCATGATGCATAAGACTATGACCCTAATACGTTGGAAGTATTAGTGCATGGGTATAGTGAGTGATCATGCATGAGTACCTTTTTTCACCCACATTGTACGAGTGTTTTTGGTGAGATCCCTAGATGGAGGGGTACGATCGACATAACTCTTAGACCTCGAGGTGAAGTTAGCAAGGCATGATGAAATGTTTTTCAATATCTCCATAACATCTCCAATGAGTTGTTCCTCATTTTCTCCTTTAGCTTGGATTCCCATTGGCATTCTTCTTGAGTTGTCTTAGCCACGCACAGAATCAACCCTCTTTAGTGCCTAAATCTTGAAGAAATTTGGCCTTATGTGCCCTCGCACACCACAATGATGACAAAAATTCTTCACTTGAGGTCCCCTTTGACTTTTGAGTAATGACTTCCTTTTGTCTTTTGGTTTCGCACCAATGATTCTCTTTGCTACAGTAGGGGTCTCAATTTCGGGCTTCTCCATTTTAGATTTTCTATATTTTTGGCCGAAATGAACCTCACTTCCTTCATGGGTTTGCTTCATAAGCTTCCTTCACCGGTATAGCCTAGATCGGCTTTGTCATTTGAAAGTTTTTGAGAAAAGAGCATGCTGTCAGGTTTCTTGGTGGAAATGCGCTCCACTTTAACATTTTCTTGGATGATTTCAAGTTCAAGGAACTTGAATTCGAGTAGGCATTCATCAAATCTTCCTTCAGCTCTTGAACTTCACATTTTGCCTCCTTAAGTTGCACAAGTGTACACTTATACTCTTCTTCAATTTTCTTCATCTTCTTAAAGGTGTTGTTTCCAACCTTTGCATATTTTCCACAAGCTTCAAGCAACACATCATACACTTCTTGAAGGTTCTTCTCACCTTCGTTGAGGCACACATCCCTATCTTTCGAATCTTCAACTTCTTCACCTTCGAAATGTACACCAAGTTCATCAACCAAGTTGCTTAACTTATCTCTAAAGTCAACTGTTGTAATTGCCATGAACGCCGAATAGTTTCCCTCACTATTACATTCTCCTTTTGAGTCGGAGTTTGAGCTTTCGGAATCACAAAGGGTGGTAGTGAACACTTTCCCTTTTCCTCTCAAATAGTCTGGACATTCTTGCTTGAGATGTCTGTGCCCATTACATTCATAGCAAAAGATTCCTTGAGTTGATGATGAGTCTTTCCCATCCTTCTTCTTGAACTCCTTCTTGTCACTTTTTGAGGACGAGAATTTTCCTTTGTCAAAGGACTTCCCACTGTTCTTCATCTTGAGAAATTTCTGAAAGTTCTTTGCAAGAAACACCACCTCCTTTTCTACATCGTCTTCTTCGGAGGAGTCACCCATTCTCTCATTTGTAGTTTTGTGAGCAAGTGATTCGCTAGACTTGTGAGAGAGGAGTCCAAGTTCATAGGTTTGGAGAGATCGAATAAGTTCTTGAATCTTTATCTCATCTAAATCTTTACTCTCCTCTATGGCTGTAACCTTAGCTCAAAAGCTTTTGGGTAAGGATCTCAAGATCTTCCTCACCACCTTGGTATCTTTCGTCTTCTCCCCAAGATTGAGTTTGGTAATCACTATCTCGTTGAGTCTCCCATAAATGGAATCAAACGACTCATTATCGCTCATCTTCGCTTCTTCAAATCGGGTAGTGAGCATTTGAAGCTTAGTATCCTTAACCTTCTTAGTATCTTTATAGGTTGTCTCAAGAATGGTCCACGCCTCTTAGGCAGTCTTCACTTGCGAAATCTTATGAAACTCATCAGTAGAAACATCACAGAAAATAGCATTAATGGCTTTGCTATTAGCGTTTGCTAAAGCAAAAGCAGCTTTATCCCATTTGGATTTGGAAGTAGTGGGTCTTACTGTGAGAGACCGCGCCCCAAGCCCGTTTTAATAGGAGTTGGGCCAAACCCACGTGAATGAGTGGAGTCGTGTTATTGTCTCTCAAAATAGAGGTTCGACTAGTTATATTTTTCCCTTTAGATTAAGGGTTTTACAATGGAGTCGCCACTTATTTAATTATTGGAAAAATAAGAAAACCAAAATTGAAAAATTCATCATTCTATTAATTTTCAATTGAATTTACATTGGTCATAGGAAAATTACATGGCTTTGGTCCTAGATACAATCTAAGAAAAAGTACATAGCTTTGTTTCCTAGTTACAATCTAAAAATTGAAAATTACATGGACAAGTATTTGATCTACTAACCCTTGATCTAAGTTCAGAGGCTATGTTACAAGGTGGGAAGGTGTTAGGCACCCACCTTGCCCGGTGAAACCGGTCTTCTAGACTATTGTGGCCAACATTCATATCATATCATCCAATAAGTCAATTAATTTGCATGTTGAATTTAAGATGTGTGCATGTGATGAACCCTAATTCAATTTATTAAGCATGGCATTTGGATTGAAAAATGAATTCTAGTGAATGTGTGTGGATGGTGATACCCTAGATTCAAAGATTTGAAAGAATTATGAAATAAACATGTTTTTCATATTTTTGATGTGAATTTAGGATTAAAACTAGTGTTATGCATGAACATGTGATGAACAACCAAGAACATGTGAAGAACACATAAGAACATTCAAACATATTTAAAGGAATTTAAATAATTAATATCATGCTTTAATCTTAAATTCTCATCATGGAAACATAGAAAACAAGTTAGGGGAAGAGATTATACCTTCATGCAAGATCCATATGGTGGATGAGGAGACTCTTGAGGGAGGTCTTATGGGTGGAGGAAAAGAAGAGTTAGGAGAAGAAGAGTGAGTCTCACTCAATATTTTGAGTCTCAAGAAGACCAAAATATGACAAGACTACTCAACTTTCTAGAACTCAAGAGAGGAGAAGAGAGGGGGGGTTTTTTCGTGTGTCCTGGAATGAAGGAGAGGTGGGTTTATATAGTATTGGTGGAGGAAATAGGAATGGAAGGCCATTAATAAGGGTTGACAATGAATCATGAACCTAGACCTCATTTTAGCCTTTGGGGAAATTTGGTGCATTAAATGGAGAGATTTGTGGGAGTGGGGAGCAAGCCAAAATTCGGTTTTTCCGTAGCTACTGTAACAGCCCGTAGAACCAACTTTGAAAACTCATATCTGACTCAATTTTGATCGGAATTGTGTCGTTCTTATGCTCAAATTGAAGCCCTAGATGTCTAGTTTCTGGGAAAATTAACCTCATTCACAGATTCAAAATATTCTGAGAGATATCAATGAAATAGTGAGTAGAGGTCATTTCTTAGAAAAATAGTTTCAGCACAATTAACATTAATAGGTCCCAAGTTAGTTTCCAATTAACATTAATAGGCTCCAATCACTCCCATTTCAGACCTAATTAGTTCCAAATTTACCCTAATTAAAAGATAATTGCACAAATTACTCATTGAATAATTAATGTTTAACTATCTAATTAATTAGGTGTATGCAACCTTAACATAAAATGTAGTCTTAACCAATCAAATTATGACACATCATTAATTTCAAATTGATTATAATTATAACCAATTGGAATTAATTGTTCATAAGGACCAAAGGTTGTGGATCCTGGCTCATGTTTCCAGAGGACTCAGGATTCTTTTGGGCTTTGGCCTCATGTTTTCAGAGGACCAAGGGTTTTTTTGGGCTTTGGCCTCATGTTTTCAGAGGACCAAAGGTTGTGGATCCTGGCTCATGTTTTCAGAGGACCTAGGATTCTTTTGGGTTTTGGCCTCATGTTTTCAAAGGACCAAGGGTTTTCTGGGCTTTGGCCTCATGTTTTCAGAGGACCAAAGATTGTGGATCCTAGCTCATGTTTTCAGAGGACCTAGGATTCTTGGATCTTGGCCTCATGTTCTCAGAGGACCAAGGGTTGTGGATCCTGGCTCATGTTTTTAGAGGACCTAGGATTCTTTTGGGTTTTGGCCTCATGTTTTCAGAGGACCAAGGGTTTTCTGGGCTTTGGGCTCATGTTTTCAGAGGACCAAAGGTTGTGGATCCTGGCTCATGTTTTCAGAGGACCTAGGATTCTTGGATCTTGGCTCATGTTTTCAGAGGACCAAGGGTTTTCTGGGCTTTGGGCTCATGTTTTCAGAGGACCAAAGGTTGTGGATCCTAGCTCATGTTTTCAGAGGACCTAGGATTCTTTTGGATTTTGGCCTCATGTTTTCAGAGGACCAAGGGTTTTTTGGGCTTTGGGCTCATGTTTTCAGAGGACCAAAGGTTGTGGATCCTAGCTCATGTTTTCAGAGGACCTAGGATTCTTTTGGGTTTTGGCCTCATGTTTTCAGAGGACCAAAGGTTGTGGATCCTGGCTCATGTTTTCAAAGGACCTAGGACTCTTTTGGGCTTTGGCCTCATGTTTTCAGAGGACCAAAGGTTGTGGATCCTGGCTCATGTTTTCAGAGGACCTAGGATTTTTTTGGGCTTTGGCCTCATGTTTTCAGAGGACCAAAGGTTTTTTTGGGCTTTGGGCTCATGTTTTCAGAGGACCAAAGGTTGTGGATCCTAGCTCATGTTTTCAGAGGACCTAGGATTCTTTTGGGTTTTGGCCTCATGTTTTCAGAGGACCAAAGGTTGTGGATCCTGGCTCATGTTTTCAAAGGACCTAGGACTCTTTTGGGCTTTGGCCTCATGTTTTCAGAGGACCAAAGGTTGTGGATCCTGGCTCATGTTTTCAGAGGACCTAGGATTTTTTTGGGCTTTGGCCTCATGTTTTCAGAGGACCAAAGGTTTTTTTGGGCTTTGGGCTCATGTTTGTGGGCTTTTTACCCTAGTACCTGCAAAATAGATATTTCCAATTAGTAACAGAGTTATTCATTGAAAAGAATTCGGCATACCTGGCAAATGCCCCTAGTTTGGGACATATTCTGTGCTTCGATGAATGTTGAGGATGGACATTTGACTTAATGTTGCCCCACTGGAAAATATGGAAGAGGATCATAATTTTCTTATCCTGAAGAAGAATTTAATGTGGTTCTCTTCTAGGACTTTTGAATTTCTCTTTTGAAAAATTTGGAAACCTTGAATTTTTTGATGGAATTGGGAAATTTCTTTCTTTTGAAAGATTTGGAAGTCTTGAATCTCTTTTCTTTTTTTTTTTTTTTTTTTTTTCTTTTTTTTTTTTGAAAGCCTAATTGGAAGTCTTGAATTTTTTGAAAAATTTTGGAAATGGAGAAATTTGGAAATCTTGAATTTTTTGAAGGAAAAAAATTTTGAAATTTTTTTTAAATTAACCTAAGAAGTAGGAACCCAATGCCCCTAGTCCCAAGGATTTTTTTTATTTTTTTAATTTTTTTTTTAAAGCAACCTAATTGGAAATCTTGAAATTTTTTTGAAGGAAAATTTTTTTTGAAGGAAAATTTTTTTTTTTTTGGAAGATTTGGAAATTTTTTTTGAAAGAATTGAAAATCTTGAATGATGTTTTTTTTTTTTTTTTTGAAAGCCTAATTGGAAGTCTTGAATTTTTTGAAAAATTTTGGAAATGGAGAAATTTGGAAATCTTGAATTTTTTGAAGGAAAAAAATTTTGAATTTTTTTTTTTAAATCAACCTAAGAAATAGGAACCCAATGCCCCTAGTCCCAAGGATTTTATTTTATTTTATTTTTTAAAGCAACCTAATTGGAAATCTTGAAATTTTTTTGAAGGAAAATTTTTTTTGAAGGAAATTTTTTTTTTTTTGGAAGATTTGGAAATTTTTTTTGAAAGAATTGAAAATCTTGAATTATGTTTTTTTTTTTTTTTTTTTTTTTTTTTTTGGGAGATTTGAAAATTTGTTCATTATCAAAAAGTGAAGAATATGAAGATGAAGATGAGGTAAGAGTGATGAAGATTTATTCATGATGATTTTTTTTTTTTTTTTTGAAAAACCTATCATTTGAATGAAAATAACCTTGGCTGGAAGTTGATACGGATTGCTAGATAAGTCCTTACTTAATTCCTACCAGAAAATAATTTCAATTAGTAATGGATTTATTTATTGAAAAGAATTGGAAGTACTTACCCAATGCCCCTAGTTTGGGGCATATTCCATGCTTAAATTGAAGCTAAATTCATTTGATGTTGTGACCATTAAGGAACATGAAAGAAGATCATGGTTCGCCATCCTTGGTTCCTGCAAAAAGACTTTCTTTCTCTAGCTTGTTAGAAACCAATTATCATGAAAACATTTTTTGCCAATGTCTTTAGTATGGACATGCTTGCAAACAAATGAATTAATGCCTCAAATGAAAACATACTTCCATGCAAGAAAAATAGATTTGCACACAATATAAATAGGCCAATGCTCCAAGTTTAAACATGCTTAATGCAAACAAATGGGCTTAACCTAGCACGCACCCAAACAATTTTGTCACATTGTTTTGACTTTATTTTCCAAGGTTGATTGGGTGATTGGGACCGGGCCTATGCAAGGCTGCCTACGTACCTCTCTCATAGAGGATCAGGTCAAGACGTAGTTCAAATTATGAAATTTTTTTTTTTTAAATGAACAAAAGGTGATCCCTTGAACAACCATTTTGGCAAATCAAAGTGTTTAAGAATCAAACAAATTTCTTTGATTAGGAAGTATCAAGATCATTAAACTTATGTAATCAAATTTGCTTCTCCCTTTTGAACATTGTCAGATTGAGTCTTCAAAGGCAATCAAGAAATAAAATGTGATAATATTTGGGTGCAAACAAGGAGAGTGCTCCAAGTTTGAAAGTTATTTTGAGTCATTTGGGGATTTGAGAAATTGAGAAGTTTTATCCTTCAACATATCATCTAGTGGGGTTTGACAATTTTAAGCATTTTTTCTTTTTAATTCAAGAGAAAATAATATTAGAGTTTAAGATGCGCCTACAATTAGCAAGACTTCAAGGAGGTCTTTACTCATGGGTTGTAATGTAGGCCGGGTTTGGGTTATGAAATGAAAGATATAAAAGGCCCAAAATTCCCTATGATGTTTCCCCCAAGTATGCATTACTTAAAAATCAAGTATTGGAGGAGTTTCTCCATTTTTTCTTTATCATCTTCTCACTAGTCTTCATTGGTCACTCGAATCAACATTATGCTCATTCATCTTGGATCATACCTCTAGACATCTTGTAAAATTCTTCTCTTTTTAGATTGCACCCTCAAGTTTCCAACTTTGTAGGATTTTTCAATTTTTTCTTTTCTTCTTCTTCTTTTCTTTGACCCTAACTTTTGCCTAGACCGCCCTTTTGGGTTTTCAGCCTAGCGGGCCCTTTTTTTTTTTTTTTTTTGGCCCTAGTTTTGCCTAGACTGCCCTTTTGGGTTTTCAGCCTAGCGGGCGGTTTTATTTTTATTTATTTTTTCATCTCTTGATTGAATGAACTTTTGGGGACCTTTGCTTTCTTTTTCTCAGCTCAATGATTTTTTGTCTTTTTGATGCACTCTCTAGACTTCTTTCTTCCTCAATGCACTTGCACTTTTTGGTGCTTGATGAATCTTTTTTTTTTTATGAACTCTCTTTTAGATGAATCTTGTATTCTTTTTGGCACAATGAATTTTAGGCTCTTCAACTTTACGGACACTTTTTTTTTTCACATTGATGGAATTTCATTTCTCTTTCCATGATTGTGTAAAACCTCATTTTTCTTTGATGATCTCCTGTCTTTAGCCTAATGAATCTCCACTTGTCTTTCATGTCTTCTAGGAGAGATTTATCAATTAGCTTCAAAGCTACAAGGTTGACTCCTCCTCAATATGAGACTTAAGTATGCATATCTTGATTTTTCCCACCCCAGGTTTAGATTTTAGTGGGTTCATGCAAGAAAAAAGCTAAATATTTGAAGGCTCAAATGGGCTAGCAATGGATAATGAACATTCTAGGTAAGAGGAAATAATTTGGTTAACCAAAGATGGCCTCCTATCCCTAGTAATGCTTTCTTGTAGGCATAGTGACTCAAGCTCTTTTAATAAATTCATCTTAAAAGAAAAAGTATGAATGCTCTAATGTTGTGAAACAAAAGATCTTTGAAAATTGGATCGAATGCATGGATTCTTAGGATTTTCTGATGGAGGAATTCTTTTTGATTGCCTCTTAAGACCACTTCTTCTTATATTCTAAGTTAAGTAGCAAAAGTCTTTACATGGATCAAATGAAATTAATCATTCCTTGGTACAAGTTGATTGTTCAAGCCTTTAAACATCAAGATTTAGAAAATGTTTTGTCCAAGGGATCCTCATGTGCCATTTTGAAAAAGAGACTTTTTTTTTTAATATCTTGAAAGAAAAAAAAAAAATTGGGTCTTATTGAAAAAGTCACTAGGAAGTTCAATGGCCCTAGTTCAAAGAATTTTTTTTTAAATGACTCAAAGGCCCAATGCCCCTAGTCCAAACACTTTCTTATTTGAAATTTTTTTTATTTTTTTTTATTTTTGATTTTTTAAAAATATATACATGAAAAAAAGTACATCAAATGCTACATGAATTTTTAGAATTTAAAGAAATATAGAAACATGGAATAAAAAAAAAAAAAAGACTTTAAGCTTAACCATGATGTTGCAAATCATATGTGGAGTGAGGCAAAGTTGAGCCACTTGCTTCTTCTTGGTCCATTTAGCGTGCTTGAGACTTGGTATGCTTGAACCTTGGTTATGATGAAATGGCTTGGCTTGCACTTGGAAGGCTTGAACCTTGATTATGATTTTTTGGTATTTACTTGAAATGGCTTGGGCTTACACTTGAAAGGCATGCATCTTGTGAGCTTTTGACCTTTGATGTGGATCATGTGTATACACACCTTTGATGGCCTCAAGTGTTGGGCTTAGACTCATTCAAGAAACAAATTGGGCTTCCATTTCAAGTAGAGTTTAATCATAGGCTTTTAGGCTTGAGTTTCCTCATAGCATACAAGGTTAAAACAATTATGATGGGCTCAAGCATTGGACTTGAGTCATCATGGTTCAAACAACGGCCAAACATATGCATAATGCAATGCAATTTACATGGACTGACCTAAGGGTAGGTTCTATGGGTCATTACAAAATGGGTAGAAGGTAAGTTAAAGGTCCCCACAAGCTAGGACGTCGTACCTCCCAACTTGTGACGCCAGTAGCGCCGCGTTGGTCCGAACGGCACAGTTTGTCCCTATGAACCACCATGGCATAACCATGATGATCCTTGTCGCGGTGGGTGGTAGGTTCACCGCTGGGTATGTGAGTCTCAGGAAGACCACAATCCACGGCAAATACTACTGGGCTTCCGGGCTAGCACACAAATAAAATAAATTTCATTCAAGCAAATGATGCATGACATGCAACATAATAACATATTAGACATATTATATACAAAAAACAATAAACAAACAATGATATGGTTGGCCACCACAACCTAATTGAAGCCTAGCCCTCAATATCCCCAGCGGAGTCGCCACTGTGAGAGACCGCGCCCCCGGCCCGTTTTAATAGGAGTTGGGCCAAACCCACGTGAATGAGTGGAGTCGTGTTATTGTCTCTCAAAATGGAGGTTCGACTAGTTATATTTTTCCCTTTAGATTAAGGGTTTTACAATGGAGTCGCCACTTATTTAATTATTGGAAAAATAAGAAAACCAAAATTGAAAAATTCATCATTTTATTAATTTTCAATTGAATTTACATTGGTCATAGGAAAATTACATGGCTTTGGTCCTAGATACAATCTAAGAAAAAGTACATGGCTTTGTTTCCTAGTTATAATCTAAAAATTGAAAATTACATGGACAAGTATTTGATCTACTAACCCTTGATCTAAGTTCGGAGGCTATGTTACAAGGTGGGAAGGTGTTAGGCACCCATCTTGCCCGGTGAAACCGGTCTTCTAGACTATGGTGGCCAACATTCATATCATATCATCCAATAAGTCAATTAATTTGCATGTTGAATTTAAGGTGTGTGCATGTGATGAACCCTAATTCAATTTATTAAGCATGACATTTGGATTGAAAAATGAATTCTAGTGAATGTGTGTGGATGGTGATACCCTAGATTCAAAGATTTGAAAGAATTATGAAATAAACATGTTTTTCATATTTTTGATGTGAATTTAGGATTAAAACTAGTGTTATGCATGAACATGTGATGAACAACCAAGAACATGTGAAGAACACATAAGAACATTCAAACATATTTAAAGGAATTTAAATAATTAATATCATGCTTTAATCTTAAATTCTCATCATGGAAACATAGAAAACAAGTTAGGGGAAGAGATTATACCTTCATGCAAGATCCATATGGTGGATGAAGAGACTCTTGAGGGAGGTCTTATGGGTGGAGGAAAAGAAGAGTTAGGAGAGGAAGAGTGAGTCTCACTCAATATTTTGAGTCTCAAGAAGACCAAAATATGACAAGACTACTCAACTTTCTAGAACTCAAGAGAGGAGAAGAGAGGGGGGTTTTTTCGTGTGTCTTGGAATGAAGGAGAGGTGGGTTTATATAGTAGTGGTGGAGGAAATAGGAATGGAAGGCCATTAATGAGGGTTGACAATGAATCATGAACCTAGACCTCATTTTAGCCTTTGGGGAAATTTGGTGCATTAAATGGAGAGATTTGTGGGAGTGGGGAGCAAGCCAAAATTCGGTTTTTCCGTAGCTGCTGTAACAGCCCGTAGAACCAACTTTGAAAACTCATATCTGACTCAATTTTGATCGGAATTGTGTCGTTCTTGTGCTCAAACTGAAGCCCTAGATGTCTAGTTTCTGGGAAAATTAACCTCATTCACAGATTCAAAATATTCTGAGAGATATCAATGAAATAGTGAGTAGAGGTCATTTCTTAGAAAAATAGTTTCAGCACAATTAACATTAATAGGTCCCAAGTTAGTTTCCAATTAACATTAATAGGCTCCAATCACTCTCATTTCAGACCTAATTAGTTCCAAATTTACCCTAATTAAAAGATAATTGCACAAATTACTCATTGAATAATTAATGTTTAACTATCTAATTAATTAGGTGTATGCAACCTTACCATAAAATGTAGTCTTAACCAATCAAATTATGATACATCATTAATTTCAAATTGATTATAATTATAACCAATTGGAATTAATTGTTCATAATCACATAAGGTCGGACTCAATTTGTGATAGTGCATCTCGGCCATTAAAACTTGATTTGATGATAACTTTCAATCTGATGGTCCGATTAGGGCTTATAACTAATCGATTTGATCGTTACAACATCAAGATCATTTTGGTGAAATGAGATTAAGGATCTAATGACCAAAATCAAGATGCATATTTCTAAGGTGAAATTACCCTTTTACCCTCCAAGTGAGGTTAAATGTGGGTTGCAAAATGAGGTGTCAACACTTACATACCTATTCTCAATAGAATCCCACACCGTCTCATCAATAGCATAAAGAAAAACACGCATACGTACTTTCCAAAAAGCATAGTTACTCCCATCAAAGAATGGAGGAGCATTAAGAGATTGAGATATATCCATCTCACTTGAGGTCTAGGATCACACTAGGATAATGTAATCCGGTAAGTGTACTCGCTCTAATACCAATTGAAAGCTCGAATTTGTGTAAAAACACAAGAGCTTGTTTAGACTCTCAAATTAAAATTACGGCTAGATTGCTTTTACTTTAACTTATGCTAAGTGCGGAACAAGAGTAAATAAGCGAACAACTGTTATCACTACCCTAAGCCATTTTCATTCATTATCAATAATATAACGTAAAGCTTAAGAGTAGGGAAGAAAGATACAAACACAAGATAACACCGAAACGTGTTATCGAAGAGGAAACTGAAGAATTCGGGGAAAAACCTCTTTGCATCCCTCTAAGTCGAAATCGATCCACTAGAGAATAAAGTTGGAGTATTACAAAAGACCCTCCAAGCCTAGTCTATCCAATATACTTGAGCCCTCCAAGCTCTTGCTACTAATTGGCTTCTTGGAGCCTTGTTTTCTCTAGCTTTTCGAATACTGCAATTCAGCCTGATTGCATCTGCCAATGAATGGCTTCTTCCAATACTTCCTAATAATACCAAAATCTCACTTAACACTCAAAATGGGTGTGGTAAGTGTTTATGCTATCAACCTCTCAACGATTTAGAGATGGAGAGGTAGGAATTGAAGAAAACCACAAAAAAATGTATAGATAATTGTGGGAATAGCAATCTCTAACTCTCAAGTGTATCTTTTAGGGTTTTCTCTTTGAAAAGTACTCCTTACAATTTGTGAGTAATGAGGGCATATATAGTATGGGTAAAGACTTGGTAAAGCAAAACATAACTTTTTGTCAATACAGATTTTCGCGAGTATTTCGCAGGATGGCATTTTCTGCGAGACATTCACGAAAACCTCTTGGCTGGCATGACTCTTCATCTTCCAGTCATGTGCTTTACACGTGGTTCTTTCGCGGGTAAGCTTCTCGCGAGACACTCGCGAATCCACTTGTTCATTCTTTTAAATTTAAATCTTCACACTCTCTCACACTCATCCCTTACAATTAAGAAGCTTAATTTTAGAAAATCCACGCAAGATGAAACATCAAGGTAGTTGATGTCACAAATATGGGTTTAAGGAATAGTTTCAGTGAATTATTCTAGATAGTCGAACTTGTACTAGTCTACTAGATGATAAAAAAAAAAGTAAAAATACAAAAAAAAAAAAGTTTTACTAGGAATCTTAATCCTAATTATATATCCTAACTATTTTGTATTATATAATCTTATAAAGTTATCCCTAATATACCTCATTCTTTTAGATTAATTGGATTTTTTTTTGGGTTTATTTACAATTGAAGATTCCTTCCAATGGATAAGATATTTAGCATCACCATTCACCACGATATATTAAATCTCTTATGGACCTAATTCCTTATGAGAAAGATATGATATATATATATATATATATATATAAAATATAATATAATATAACTATGACAGAATAAGAATTTCTCCCAATGCACCTCAAGCTCTATGCATTTCTTTTTTGTTTCTCTAGTTTCTTTTGTATTATTTTTAGTTTCTATTATTATTATTATTATTATTATTGGGGGGTAGAATGACTTGCAGTTATTCACTCGGAATAGTGCTTGTTTTGAGTCTGATAACTTTCAAATTCCTTAATAAGTTTGATTTCTTAAGGAGAATATAAATTTGTTTACTTTTGTGATGTGAACTTCAATTTTAATTTTTATAATTTTGTAAGACAATTTATTTTTTAAGATGATTGAGAGTAAATTGATAAAGTGATTAACCGATTAAACTCAACTGAACTTTATTTAGCACTCTTAGATAAGCATGAAGTTTTGTTTTTTGTTTTTTTTTTTTCAGAAACAAACACACACGTAGAGAAAAGAAAATGAGATTCTAATACAATGGTAAACCATAACATAGAAATATATGTTAGAGCTTTTATAGACAAGACAAAAAAGTCTTCTACACTAAAAATATCAATGCGAATTTGATTCATGCAATAGCAAGCTTATAGGAGCAATATTATACTAAAAATGGATTGATTTATTACTCAGATGATAAAAGCAATTAGATGCCAAAAGTACTATTATAAAAATAAAAAACAATAATAAAAAACTGATTTGAGCAGTGGACCATAGTTCCAAATAACTTCCACGATTCCATTAATCTCTGCTCAAGTCAAGTCGTCTCTGTATACAAACTTTAATGAGCGGTCCAGTTATGAGATGCTATTATCATTTGATCTTTTTTGTCCGATATTTTAAAATCTAATATGCATGATTATTAAATATGAACCACTGGAGTGATCAGACCTCCCAAAGAATGTTGTGCGATGTGGATTTTGGCCAGGGACTATAAATTTGAAATTCTACGGTATCTTTTATAATATAAATAAAAAAGTTTTGCAGCGGTTCAACACTCAAGTGGAACTCAAGCTAGAAATGTTTGTGCTTTGGTGAGAAGCAAAATACAAAAATGGCCTACTAATACAGATACCGGCCATTTCGGTCTGTTTAATGTGGGCTATGAAAATTAGTTTTGGGTAAAACTTATGAGAACAAGATATTCCAATAGATTGGGATTGAACCTATGCTATTCGGCTAATATATCTTTAACAATTTTCATCCATTTTTCTGATGATGTAAAAATTGATGGTTATCATTGTTTTGCTTAGATGAAAGCAATATAAAATTAATGGCTAAGGATGTTCGTAATGAGTTTCCATATCAATTTCATATTTTTCCTGTAGCGAAATAAAATTGAGAAAATTATTCAATGCCATCGAAGTATTAATGCTTCATTCATTCACACAAATAAGGGGTTAATCATAAGAGATCTGGAGTTCAATCGCCGTCTACAACAAAAATCGATTGGTATCTTAATCTTATAATAAAGAGTTATCATCAAGAATGGACGTCATAGGTTGAAACTTTCTAAAAAAAAATACTAATAATTATTCACAACTTAAAAGTATCATTTTTTATAATATAAAAGTTTACCGGCAATTCTATAACTCATAATTTTGCTATATATATATATATATATATATATATATACTAAATATGTCAAAGGTTTTATAGGTTTCTCGTTGTGGATAGAGGATGTTCTTCCACACCTCAATATTGTACTTTTAGCCGATTCAACTTCTCTCTAATGAAGCTATAGCCTTCTTCTCAATTTTTTTTTTGAAATAGTTTGTTTAAAAAAAATAGCAATTTTAATAGGTACATTTTAAATTTTAAAATCAAAATTAAGTGTTTCATAAAACTTATGAAAAATTAATTTCTTTTGTTAATTAAACATTTGATATTTAGAATTGTTGTGCATTATATTGCTATTTTTCAATACTGTCAATATTAAAAATTGTAATAATAATAATAATAATAATGAAGAAGAAACTAATAAGTGGAATTTCTAAAGTCACTAAATTTTTTATTATAAAAGTTTTACAAATTTACGTTTTAAAATATAAATTTGGTGTCACAAAACATTGATAAGGATCAATGTACTTATGTTGCTTTCTTTCTGCGAAATCCTCACTGATCACTGGCTTATACATCGCTGTGTCCAATCTTTTTGTTAACAGTAACACACACGATGAGACTTTGGGAATGCAAAGAGAGAAGTGTTTTTTGGCTTATTTACAATTATTAAACCGCGGAACAATTTTCATTTCGTCCTACCTTTAGTATCACTTTTTTTAATTATCAAGCTATCACAAACAATGTCAATTTTGTTGTCAGATTATATTTATTTATAAACTTTCTCTAAAAATGCACTTGTGCTCTGCTAAAACAGGGACAAAAGAGAGTCAAAATACATTTCGTATCATTTTAAATGAATAAATATTGTTGTACACACTTTAATGCACATATTTTTGGATTTAGATATTTTAGAGTTCTTAGGGTACTTTATCAGGTAAATTTCTTTAAATCCTTGCCCTTCATTTAAAATTAATGGTTTAAGATGCTGCCGCATCATCAATCCATTAACCTTACGCTTTTAAAAACACACACACACCAAAAAAAAAAAAAAAGAAGAAAAAAGAAGAAGAAGAAGAAGAAGAAGAAGAAGAAGAAGATAAGCTTAAGAAGCAGTTGTCATCCTTAACGTTAGCAAACGGAGGTAACTTTTTTTGTTGGATGGAACAAATCACAAACGTGAGAAATTCATCAACCCCAAATTACTCCCGCCAATTTTTCCCATCTGAATCCAAAAGACACTTATATGCAAGAAGAAAACCGAACTTTCTTTTACAACTCTCTCACTTTGTTGAAATTTTCAAAACTTTCAATCACAAATGATGAATCCACCCAGTTCAATTCCTTCAAATCGTCCATAGATGACCATTGAAAGCCCAATGGAGGCCAGGTATATTAGCTATCCTTTGTTCTTTGTCTATTGTCTACTGACTATTAGTTTCTTCCTTTCTTTCTTACATTTTTTTTTTTTTTTTTTTCGTTTCTTTAGCTATCTTTCGTTCTTCCGTTTCTCTATTTGTTGTCTACTGATATTAGCTATGTTTCTTTTCGTTTTTTTTTTTTTTTTTTTTTTCCGTTTCTGACTATGGTTGATATTAGATTTTTGTTGTTTTGCATTTCACTACTGCAAAACTGTTTAATGATTGCTCAAGAAAGGCTGTGTTTTTTGGGCTATATCCTCTGCCTGCAAGGAGTTTGATAAATGTTCAAAATAAGAAATAGAGCTGTACTGCAATGCCTAGTTACTAAGTCTTACTTTTAGTATCTATCAAGACCACCTCACTTTCAGTATCTCTATCACCTATTTCTCCTATGGTCCGTACATAGTGGCTAGAAGGATATCGAGAAAGACGATCCCAAGAATCAATTGCAACAATAATTCTCTTGTCGAGAAGATTCTCAAGGTGCCGAGTGTGGATTCGAATCTTAGGAATTCTGTGATCTTTGGAGACAAATAAGGCATGGGCTGTACCACCACTACCTGCAGGCATAGGCATTGGCTCCAAAGATCCACAATAAGAATGCCATGTATAGTTTACAAGCACCTATGAAATAACAAAGTAAGATAAGAGTGATAAAACTGATATTATTGCCAATAACCATTCATTACATATTTATAACTATTGAAACATTGGTAATACATGAAGCATTTTAGCCACTATTGATACATATTCTTCTTAAATATTGTGATCTCTACTACTGTCTTTTTTCCAAAGAACTAAATCCTAAAAGCCACTGTGAATGCTACTCATTGATAGCCACCCGCATAATTAGTGTGCAATCATAGATCATAAACATCCAAGCTTTCAAGTGAACCTGAAATTAGAAGCTGGAAAGAAAAAAGGTGTCAAAGTGGGACCGTAAAGATCAATATGATACATTAAAATAAGTGTCAAAGTGTCAAAGAAGACTCAAAATTATCATTTGAGTGAAAATAAAGGGTAATAAGCACTTATCAAAAAATTTCATCATACAAATTTCCCCAAAATCATCATACAAATTTCATTGAATCCATGTGAAGAACCAGTCGATTCAATAGTTCTAGATTTAATTAAAAGTCATGAAAAGCATGTTTTTGTATAGATTGAGAAGACTGAACCCGGGTCTAAGGTTGAAATGCAATTTTCAAGTCACCACATTGACAAAAATTGCTGAATAGTTCCCTCTAAACCTTCCACAACATTTTTATTGAGTGCAATTTCAGCATGGCTAACATATATATATATTTATTTTTTGATAAGTGAAATAGCAGTCCTATTTTTTTTTTTCAGGTTTTAATAACAAATGCAACTAAAACCCAAACAGCATCTGTCAATAATATATTCCCACAAAGACCCATCCAACCCTTATTGAAACCCCAATTGGTCTTCTTTCAACAGAGACCAACCAATTTCTCTCCTCCATAACATCCACCCCAAACACAAAAGCCCCTACCAAAAAAAAATTCAACACCTAACATCCTAATAAAAGTCACAAATTGTAAAAGAAACCATCAAGCCGGTCCAAATATCAAATATATTGGTTTTATATTGGTTTTCTCGATATGCCTTGTTTTCTTGACTCTTCTCAGTACCTGTAGTGAGCAGGCTTGTATGGACCCTCTGCAGGGACACTAATGTAGTCAGCCTGGTCGTTGCTGAGCTTGATGAGCCTAGCCCCAAGTTTGCCAAGGTGAAGTGCAGCAACAATTGCCACGGCTAACATATTGCTTTGACAGTTCACCAATTACTGTATGGATCACACATTCACACGGTATGGCCCACACCATGGAGCCCAAACTAGTACAACTATCTTCTTTGTCTGCTCTATTTCTTATCTAGAACATTTATCAAACACCTTCGAATCCTAGTTATTCAATTTGACAGCCAACAAATCATGTAAAACTCACTCTAAATACACCCAATAGTTGTATTGGACTGCGCCCATTGGGTAAAACACACAAAAACTTATTTATTTATCAAATCTAAAATAATAACCACACCATTTTTAGCATAAAAAATTAATAACCACTCCATCAAATTCAGATTTACCATCTTCACATACATTTTCTCAGCACCCAAGGCTCAAGCAGAGATTGCCCAATACAAGTAAACCCAATATTTGAAACAAAAAGGGTTTGCAAAATAAATGTCAACAACAACAGCAACAACAACAACAGCAACAACAAAAACCCTCTGAAATTATATCTCAAAAATGAAACATATTTGTGTTCAGATAATTTTCACAGAGAACATTTAAAAGAAATCAAATACTAATAAACTACGGCAAATGAAAGACTTGAAAATCAACTGATAAGTTTAAAACCTAAAATCAAATCCCTAATTGAACGAATTATTATAAAATGTATAAAGAGAACGGAAAAAAGGATCAAGAAAATGGAGAAGGAGAGATAGAGTACCAACGACAGCTTCCATATACGGAAATGCCATGACTGATTTCTAAGGTTTAGGGTTCAAAGTCTGAGAGAGGGTGAGTGCGAGGGCGAAGAAGGCTTTCCTTTTACGGAACCGGGTCTGGCGTGTGCATCTCTCAAGTCTCAATATATATAGGGGAAACGAAGAAACTAATAGTTAGTAGACAATAGACAGAGAACAAAGGCTAGAGAGAGAGAGAGTAAGATAGCTAATATACCTGGCCTCCATTGGGCTTTCAATGGTCATCCATGGATGTTTGATTGAGCTGAGTGGATCCATCATTTGTGATTGACAGCATTGAAAATTTCAAGGATATAGGAGAGTTGTAATCTCAAGTCCGATTTTCTTCTTGCCCAGGAGTGTCTTTTGGATTTTGATGGGAAAAATGGCATGTGAGATTTGTGGGTTGATGAGTTTCTCAAGTTTGAGATTTGTTCAATCCAAAAAGAAAAAAGTCCAAAGAAAAAAAAAAAAGTTTAGTTCCGTTTGCTAATGTTAAGGTTCACGGCTGCTTCCTAAAGTTATCCCTGTTTTGTGTTTTAAAAGAGTAAGCTAGTGGATTGATGATGTAGCAACATCTTAAACCATTAATTTTAAACGAGAGATGAGGATTTAAAGAAATTTACCTCGTAGAATATCTTAGGAACTCTTGAAGATTTGAATCTCTTATTTTTACACATAATTGAAAAGATAACTGAAATCATAACTTTTAAGTAATAAATTATCTTCACATAAAAGCTTAGATAATGAAAAGCTAACAGTGGAATCATATTTAAAGAAATTAAAATTTCCGACGTGGGAAACTTAAATAGAGAGTATGCGTGTACAACATTCATATTAATGATGGTGGCAGCGATGGTTGAGGAGGACTTATTTGATAAATTGGAATATTGCTAGCAGGAGGTGGTGGTGGACTGCTGGAGTCCCTGTGGGACACTAGCTTCAATTTATAAGATAAATCATTGTGTGGAATTTTATCTATGGATAACACAGAAGCAGCTTGATCAGAAGCGTTTCCCATATAACTAAAACGAGATAGTAGCAGTCCATGGATCAAAACCAACGTGACCAAGTATGATATAAGTAACACCCATTTCTTACTACGAATTGTGAAACTTTGCTTGGGTATATGTGCTTCTAAATATATACACGTATATTACATGTGATCAGTGATTTTGATTTGTGACTTGATAATATGGCAGCCTTAATCGTGGTAGTTAAACTAAAACATCAAGGTGGTTGGGCGCTAAACCAATTAGTCTATGGACGAAGCTTCTTACCCAAAAACACAGAGAGAGAGAGAGAGAGAGCAAAAAGTTTGAACAGATGTTTATAAATTTTGGAGACCCTTGATTATCTTTTCTTCTGCTTCCTTTCTTAGATTGAATATCCAATTTGCCAGTTTTTTCATCTTCTTGTATTTAGAAGGGAAAATGTTGTTACATATATATAAACTAATCCACACACTCTTACACATACACCAGAAATGCACTGAAATCAATTTCAGTACATTTTTTATGTATATGTAAGAGTGTGTAGACTAATGTATGTGTAATAAACATTACTTCTTGTTAGAATTTATTTTGTGACACACAATTATTTCCTGTAGTCCTGTACATGCACCAAGGAGCAGACCTATGAAATAATTTTGGACCAAAATAACGCCATATACCTAATAAAGCGTGCAACAAACTCCTGGCTCATGGAAATCTTTGTACAATTCATCACCAAACATGTTGCCTGTATTCTTTGCATGTTAGTAGGTTGTATTTCACATTCCAATTTCGATGAAAGGAACAACGAGGCGATAGAGTTCCAATGGAAGAAGAGGAGTTGCTTCTGTTGACTCTTCTTCCTTTGAATTCAATATAGGGAATTTCCACGAATTCCTAAACCTGTGAGAAACAAAAATATAGAGAAAACACACGCCAAAGAAAATAATCACACGCACAAGACAGTATTTACGTGGTTCGGCAATTTGCCTACGTCCACGGAGTTGCAAAGATTTCACTATTATCAGAGAAAAATACAAGTTGCGGCTACAAACTGTTTTTTCTCCTCACAAAACCGACTACATTCGGAAACCCTAATTAAAAACAATCTTTTATACTAAAAACAGGATTCACAGTGGGCCACACACAAACTAGGCTCCACAAAGCCCAACAAATCTCCCACTTGGAGACTAGTTCAATCACCAACATCAGCCGCTATCTTCCAAACATAATCCCTCATCCCTGCAACTCATCCTTCTGTCTTCAAGCTAGAAGGCCAACTGAAGCTGCACACAGCTTCAGCTTCTCAATAGTGACACCCTTAGTCAACATGTCTGCCGGGTTCTTAGATCCACAAATCTTCTCAAGTATTACCAGCTTATCTTCAACAAGGTATCGGATAAAGTGGTATTTAGTCTGTATATGCTTCGACTTTGAATGAAAAGCCGAATTTTTAGCAAGAAAAATTGCACTCTGACTGTCACTGTGTAGAATACCCATCTTTTGCTTCTTACCCAATTCATCTAAGAAACCATGCAACCAAATCATCTCCTTCCCAGCTTCAGTTGCTGCAACATACTCAGCTTCTGTAGTAGACAAAGTAACAATCTTTTGCAAATTTGAGGCCCAAGATATAGTTGTACCACCCAGAGTAAATACAAACCCAGTAGTACTCTTTCTACTATCAATATCACCAGCAAAATCAGCATCTACATAACCCTGCAGTTTTAAATTTGTACCTGTAAAACAAAGACATGTATCTGATGAACCCCTCAGATATCTCAGAATCCACTTGACTGCCTCCCAATGCTGCTTTCCTGGCCTACTCATGAATCAGCTCACAACTCCCACTGCATGTGCAATGTCTGACCTTGTACACACCATGGCATACATCAAGCTGCCAATAACTGAGGCATAGGGCACCTTACTCATATAGTCCCTTTCTTCTTCTGTCTTCGGTGACTGTTCTTTGCTTAATTTGAAATGACTACCCAAGGGTGTGCTCACTGGTTTGGCTTCATTCATGTTGAATCTGCTGAGAACTTTCTTCACATACTCTGACTGTGAAAGTTTCAATGTACCATTAGTCTTGTCTCTAATGATTCTCATCCCAAGGATTTGCTTTGCAGCTCCCAAATCCTTCATTGCAAACTGTTTTGACAATTGCTTCTTTAGATTATTAATCTCCTCAATGCTAGACCCTGCAATGAGCATATCATCCACATACAACAGTAAAATGATATAAGAATTGTCAAAGAACTTAACATAGCAACAATGATCAGTTTCACATCTTTTAAACCCAATTCTATGCATAAAACTATCAAACTTCTTGTACCACTGTCTAGGAGCTTGTTTGAGGCCATACAAGCTCTTTCTCAGTTTGCAAACTAGATTCTCTTGTCCCTGAATAATGAACCCTTCTGGCTGAATCATGTAGATGTCTTCCTCCAAGTCACCATGAAGGAAAGCTGTCTTCACATCTAGCTGCTCAAGATGTAAATTTTCTGTAGCCACTATTCCCAGTACCAGTCTGATTGTTGACATCTTCACAACTGGAGAAAATATCTCTGTGTAATCAATACCCTGCTTCTGCTGGAATCCTTTAACAACTAATCTGGCCTTGTAACGTTTGCTACCATCGTGTTCATTCTTTATTCTGTATACCCACTTGTTGTGCAAAGCCTTCTTTCCTGCTGGCAGTTCAGTCAGCTCCCATGTCTGATTCCCTAACAAGGAATCCATCTCATCTTTCATGGCTAACTCCCACTTGCTTGAATTTTCATCTTGCAAGGCTTCATCATAGCATTCTGGCTCACCACCATCAGTCAACAGGAGATAATTCAAAGCGGGTGAATAACGCTGTGGAGGTCTAATGGTCCTGGAAGATCTACGGACCTCAGCTACAGGTGTACTCTGATCTACCTGTGAATCTACATTCTCCTTATTTTCTTCACCCATTTTCTGGACAGTGCTTTCAGTCAATTCATCTAAGTTGACAAACTCAGATTTATCTTGAGCTACCCCTGTAACATTTGGCACTGCAGTTGACCTGTCCTTATACATAACCTGTTCATTAAATATTACATTTCTGCTTCTGATGATTTTCCTGTTTTGTTCATCCCAAAACCTATAGCCAAATTTCTCATCACCATAGCCAATGAAAAAACATATTTTAGACTTTGCATCAAGTTTACTACGAGCATCAGAATCAACATGAACATAAGAAACACAACCAAAAACTTTTAAATGAGAAAACTTTACCTCTTTACCACTCCAAACCTCCTTAGGAAGTCTAAACTTCATAGGAACTGATGATCCTCGGTTTATTAGGTAAGTTGCAGTGCTAACAGCATCAGCCCAGAAAGTTTTTGGCAGTCCAGCATGCAACCTCATACTTCTAGCACGCTCATTGAGAGTTCTATTCATACGCTCAGCCACACCATTCTGCTGTGGTGTTCCAGGAATGGTCTTCTCCATTCTAATTCCCTGTGCAGCACAGTATTCATTGAACCCTCCATCTATATACTCACCTCCATTATCTGACCTCAAATATTTTACTTTTAAACCTGTTTCTGTCTCAACCATAGCCTTCTATTTCTTAAAGGTTTCAAATACATCAGATTTATTTTTCAGAAAATAAACCCATACCTTTCTGCTTGAGTCATCAATGAAAGTAATGTAGTACCTTGAACCTCCAAGGGATGCAACCGGAGAAGGCCCCCACAAATCAGTATGCACTAACTCCAATTTTTCAGCCTTCGGTGTCCTACCAGTTTTCAAGAAGCTCACCTTTTTCTGCTTTCCTAAGATGCAGCTTTCACACATGTCAAAATCAACAGACTTCAATTCTGGTAGTTTCCCTTTTGACAACAGTATCTTCATCCCTTTCTCACTCATGTGACCAAGTCTGCGGTGCCATAGGCTTGTATCAGTACTTGTTTCAGCAACTGCAATTGTGTCTCTTGGACTTGAGGTCATATAGAGAGTACCAGTCTTCTTTCCACGAGCCAACACTCTGGCTCCCTTTGTAACCTTCCAAGTACCACCAACAAATAGTATTGCATGCCCTTCATCATCAAGCTGTCCAACAGAAATCAGATTCCTCCTTAGGTCAGGAATATGTCGGACCTTCTCCAATAACCAAACAGACCCATTGGGCAACTTTATCCGGACGTCTCCCATACCCACAACATCCAAGACTGAATCATCAGCCAAATACACCTTACCAAAATCACCTACAACATAATTCTGTATGATTTCTCGGTGTGGAGTGGTATGAAACGAAGCTCCTGAGTCCAGAACCCAATCATCAAGTGGACTGTCTACTGCAAGAAGTAATGCATCCTGTACCTCTTCTATTACAGCATTAGCAGAGTCATCTTCATTCTTCTTCTTAGGATTTCTGCATTGCTTCCTAAAGTGGCCTGTTTTCCCACAGTTCCAGCATTGTACTTGTTGGCCTGATCTAGATTTACTTCTGTTCTGGTTAGAATTTCTGGATTTTGATCTACCTCGGTTTGAATTTCTATCATTCCCTCTGCCTCTTGTCTCAAGATTTAGGGCAGAATCAGATTCAGAGGTTTCACCTGCATCTCTTCTTCGAACCTCCTCAGCCAGAATTAAATCTCGTATATCGTTGTACTTCAGCTTTTCTTTTCCTGTAGAATTACTTACTACCATCCTCATTGCCTCCCAACTGTTTGGCAAAGAAGCTAAAACGATCAGTGCACGGATCTCATCATCAAAATCAATTTCTACAGACGACAATTGATTTGTGATAGTGTTAAATTCATTCAGATGTTGTGCTACTGATGCGTTCTCTGCCATCTTCAAATTAAATAATTTCATCATTAGATGCACCTTGTTGTTGGCTGACGGCTTTTCATACATACCAGACAAAGCCTTCATCAGGTCTACAGTGGTCTTCTCCTTCACAACATTGTGTGCAACAGACCTAGACAGCGTTAACCTGATAACTCCCAGTACCTATCTGTCAAGAAGAGCACATTCCTCATCCTTCATAGTCATAGGTTTTGTCCCCAAAAGAGGTAGATGCAATTTCCTCCCATAGAGATAATCTTCAATCTGCATCCTCCAATACGCGAAATCTGTGCCATCGAACTTTTCTATTCCAGACGCCTTTCCTGCTTCCTCTGCCATTGCTCCCACTCAAACCTAACCCTAGGCTCTGATACCAATTGAAGGGAATTTCCACGAATTCCTAAACCTGTGAGAAACAAAAATATAGAGAAAATACACGCCAAAGAAAATAATCACACGCACAAGACAATATTTACGTGGTTCGGCAATTTGCCTACGTCCACGGAGTTGCAGAGATTTCACTATTATCAGGGAAAAATACAAGTTGCGGCTACAAACTATTTTTCTCCTCACAAAACCGACTACATTCGGAAACCCTAATTAAAAACAATCTTTTATACTAAAAACAGGATTCACAGTGGACCACACACAAACTAGGCTCCACAAAGCCCAACATTCAACACTTAGAACTTTAGCATAGCTTTCTTTCGTCCTTTACATTATACCTATTTAATGCAATGTATTTCTTTTGTCTCCTTTGTGTAGCATAGGTTAGTATCGATCAATTTAATACCCATTCCTTCAAAACACCTAGGTGTGAAACACTGCATTATATAAATTTGGTCCTATATACAATTTAAGGAAAAAGTTATGTGACTTTGATTCTAGTTACATTTTAAATATTGAAAATTACATAAGTACTAATCTATGAACCACTAATCTAAGTCTAAAGGATAAGTTACAAGGTGTGAAGGGGTTAGTCACCACCATACCTAGTGAAACCGATCTTCTAAGTTATGTTTGCTAATATATAATTATGTTGCATCTCCCATACAAACAATATGTTATGCATTAGATTGCAATCATTACTTGAGATAGATCAAAAGCAATTGAAATAAGAGAAACAAGTGATTGTGTGCACTTGGTGTTAATCCTAGATCTAACATGTGACTAGATCATGAAATTCAAAAAGGTAATCATAGTGGTTGTGTGTGATTAGTGACAATCCAAGATCTACCATGTGACCATTTTATTGAATTTGAAGGATGAACATCGTGATTGTGTATGATTGGTGTTAACCTTGAATCTATCTTTTGAGCATAGTGAAGGGAATTTGAAAACTAGCATATTTTGTCATGGATTTAACAAAATCTAGGATCAAAACCCAGTGGGATGCATGAACATGTAAAAAATAACCAAGAACATACGAAGAATAGTCAAGAACATAGCAACAAACTAGCATGCTTTGATCCTAATTATCATCACGCAACACAAACAAACATGTTTCTAACACAAATCTAAACTTACATGTATACATATCTAATAACAAAAAAAAGGGGTGGGTATTCCTCCAAAATCTTAAAGGGGTGGCATTGAAATAAAGTCGTATTCTGAGACACAAGAAGACTAGATTCATGACAATATATTTTTGTTTCCTCTATAACCCTAAGTTAATTACTATAGAATTCTAATAGGCTAACAATGTATTGACCCTTTGTGATAAATTAATTGATTAATTAGTCAAGTTAATTAATTAATTTAATTAACATGCAAAATGTTTGGTAACATAAACAAATTACTAACTAAGTTAATATGCAGCGGAAAATAAAGTTGACACAGTGATTTGTTTACGAATGAGGAAAACCTTCAAGGCAAAAACCCCACCGGGTGATTTAAGGTCACCACTCTCGAGAATCCATTATTATCACAACAAGCGGTTATAAGTAAAGGAATCCTGGTACCTTACACCAACCTACAGTTAAACCCTTACCGTAAATTGGACTTGTTCTGTAGTTACAATCTCTCATTTTCAATGCATGGCTCCTAGTACGTGACTAATAAATAAATGCACAAATCTCAGTATGCGACTTAATCACCAATTTGAGAAAGATGTTGGTTACAAAGTTTTTCAGTTCATCAACACGATGAAGATCACAAAGCTCCTTGGTCACAAAACCCAACGGCGTACAAACGTAGTAGTTTCTTCAAGAGAAAGATGAACTAGGGCAAATTCTGTCTTCGGTCATAATTTGCATGAACAAAACTTTGCTCTACACTCACGCAACTTTTGACGGCTCTTAAAATAATCTTTATATATATTTAGAGTTGTGAGAAAAGAAAGCCTAAACATGTATACACGGATTGTAGTAAAATCAGATCTGAAAAACTGATTTTCATAAATCTCGATAGATACGGTATCTATCAAGCAACTGTCAAGCATCCGGCTAAAGCAGCCTTTTAAACCTCGATAGATGCTATCTGTCGAGCTAGCTGTTGAGTTTTGAAATCCAGCACTTCTTCACTTGTTTCTTAGATAGATTTGCATGGCTTCTATACTTGGACTTGAGACCTTGTTCCTTGAAGTATTAAACACATTCTAGATCTATCCAATTACAAGTAAAGTGCGTTTTGTCATAGGATTAGCTAATTCTAAATAACATATATTCCTAACATATATGTGACATATGTTCCTAATCTGATTCATATATGTCCTAACAAATTCTAAAGAGAAGTACAAAAGTATTCATTCAATATCCTAAATCTCAAGAGGACTATGATATGACAAGCATTCTTTACTTCCTCTCTCTTTAGAACTCTAAGGGAGTGAGGTGCTTTGGAAGGAGAATCTATCCCCTTTTTATAGTAAAGGGAGATTGAGAGTTGACATATTTGGGGATCAAGCGAAGCAAAAAAAGAGTAGGGGCCAAGTAAATCTTGGTTATTCCCAAAGCTTCCTATAACAGACTATAGTGCTAACTTTAAAAAATCACATCTCACTCATTTTTTATTGACAACAATTCATTCCTAGGCTCACATTGAAACTCAGGATGTCTACTTTCCGGTTAAAAGTATATCACTTAAAAATTTGTAGTGGCTTAAGAGATATTAACAAAAGAGTGAGTAGAGATTATATCTTGAGGAGGAGTTTCAACACAATTAACATTAATAGGCCCCAAATTAACTCCATTTTAGTATTAATAGGACTCAATCAACTCCAATTCAGCATTACTAGGCCCCAATTATTATTAAATCAACCCCTTTAAAAGAGTAATTTCACCATAAATTCAGGGATCATATTAGTGCATGACGACCAGATTAATCAGGTATGCTCATTATTGCCATTAGTTTTAGTCCAACCCAATAGAAATGTTAATACGAATATATATGTTGGTCAAAGGACTCAAGAAACCAGCTCATCAACATAAAATCGCTCATCCGTCCATTGGAACTATCCAACATCAAAGCATAACCTACAACATAATTATTACATTAATTAATAACTCTTTTTTTAACTAAAATAAAAATTACTTCATTGGCTTTTCCCATTAGTAAGTTTCATGCAATCAAAATCAGGTTTTATTTAATTTTAATGTTAAAGTACCCCAACAATCTATGATATTCAACGATCCTGAGCAACTATATCAATTGATATAGTTGTTCAGGATTGTTGAATATATTTAATGAGCCTGGTTTTTGAAAATAGCCCAGTCAGCCGGGATGACCTAAAAGATGTAGACAACATGTCCCGAGCTTAAGGATCAGAACTCATGAAGTTAAGACTTATTACTAGTGACTTCCAAAAATTCTTTATTTTAGAGTAGCCGCTGATTTTTTCACAATTCATCTCTTAATACAAGTCTAAAAATCCTTTATGATTATATAGTACAGAATCGTCTAAATGGCCAATAAACTTGGTACGTGGAAAATTGCCATGGACAAAATTAACAAGCTGAAATTCTTAGGCTTTGGGATCCGTTCAGAGCATGTCTTTGACGGACCACAGTATTGTTCCAAAAGTTGAACACTTGATAGGGTTAAGACTTGAGAGAGAGAGAGAGAGAGAGAGAGAGAGAGAGAGAGAGAGAGAATTGTAATGAATTATCTTAACATAAAGTACTCGATTAATGAAACACAATAGTAGAATAATATTCAAGGAAATTCAAATTTCCATACTTTTTTTTCTCTCTTTTAATCAACATGAATAGAATACAGGTAGTAGTAAACAAACACAGGAACTTAACTGTATTCTTTATAATCAACAGAGATATAAGTAAGCGTGTACTACAGCGATGGTGGCGGTGATATCGTTCCTGATGGTGGTGGCGGTGGTGTCACTGGTCGAGGAGGAGGACTTTTGAAATGAGTAGGAGTATTGATAGCAGGAGCTGGTGGTGCAGGAGCAGATTCCCGGTGAGACACTACCTTCAATTTATAATAAAAATCGTTGGATCTCACAGAAGCAGCTTGAACGGTGTTGGCCTGGTAACTAAACTGTGATAGTAGCAATCCATGGATCAAAACCAACGTGACCAAGTATGATACGACACCCATTTGTTACCTTCAATAGCCAAAAAATTCTTGGGTATCTTCTTTTATATATACGTGTAGTGTGTAGATATTACTAGACGAATGGTCATAATCGTGGTAGTTAAACTAAGGCAATTAGTCTATGGATGAAGCTTCCCAGAGAGAGAGAGACTTTGAACAGATCCTTACAATTAATATGTTAGAATTTACTTCCTTCATGGCATGCGCACATCACATACCTACTAGAATGATATTATAATATAGTGAGAAACACTTACACGTTTTGGAAATCTTTTTTCTAAGCTAATAAATTAATGGATGTAAACTAGTTTAGAAGAATATATATTTTGTCTTAATTATGAGTCCTGTGATGAAGGCCAACTATAAACTCGATAATGTGAAAACAAAGCTGTTATCCGACATCAAGTAATATTTACTTTATATTAATCTTTCTTTTTAATTAATGGAAATTTATGAAATATAATCTAAACTTAAGACCTATCTCGTCATTAAAAATCCTTTGAAAAAAAGAATTATATTGAATGTATGGACTCCCTTCTCCTTTGCCTCCAGCTCCCTCTATTCTAAACAGACTATATAGTGTTATATATAATTCTGGTAATTAATCAAACCTTATACTTTTAATTGTGACCATTTGAACCTCACATATATAATAATAATAATAATAATAATAATAATAATAATAATAGGTAAAACTGAGAGAAACTCAAATTAGAGTTCTAATTTTACGCCATGTGTTCTAAATTATTTATTTTTAAAGAGTTTTATTTCTTAAATTTAAAATAAAATATGAGACCACATCATAAATATTCATTCAAGTAAGTTATTAAGTACAAAAACCAAAAAGTCTAGAATAAATTAATCATAAAAAAAAAGTGCTTCACAATAATTTAAAAAAAAAAAAGGAACAATTTACATTTTATACCTAATAATATCCTTACAAAATTTTTTAAAGAGTTAATAAAATATAAAAATTACTATCAATATTATTTAATTATATATATAGGAATTATATTATGCATTTTATTGTATATCTTTAAGTATTTGCATGCATATGCATGAGGTTACAAGCTAGTTTTTATTAATATGATAATCAAAACCTCACAGTCTCATTCCGTTAAATTTTATCCAAAGAAAGAGAAATTCAACACCAATACATAGTTGTATATACTGAAAGCTCAAGTTTGTGTTAAAACACACGAGCTTTTTTAGACTCCAATTTTAAAATTACGGCTAGATTGCTTTTACTTATCTAAGTGCGGAATAAGAGTAAATGAAGCGCAATTACCGGATCTACTCTAGTGCATACATATAAACCAAAACAATAAAAGTAAAGCATAAGAGTAAGGGAAGAGAGATACAAACACAAGATAATATCAAGATGTGTTATTAAAGAGGAGACTGAAAAACTCGGCGAAAAACCTTTCCGTAACCCTCCAATTCGAAATCGATCCACTAGTGAATAAGTTGGAGTACACGAATAACAAAAGACCCTCCAAACCTGGCTTATCCAATTACTTAAACCCTTCAAGTTTCTGTCACCAACAGACTTCTCGGAGTCTTATTTTCACTAGCTTTTTGGATTCCATAATACACCTGATTGCATCCGCTAAGCCTCACCGGCTTCTTTGGCAAATCCTCAAAGCTTCCCAAGCTCCAAAACACTCTCTACACTCTCAATAGATGTGGGTTGTGCTTAGGTATAAATCTCCTCTCAATGTATGACAATGGAAGAGGGAATAAGAAGAGGCTACAATGATTTCTCACTAAGGATGAGTAGCTCTCTTTCTATGTTAGGGACATATTTATGTAATTGGTTAATCATTTGAAAAAACGCACTTTACTTGTAATTGAGTAGATATAGGATGATTTTAGTATTTCAAGAAACAAGTGATCAAGTTAAGTATTGAAGTCATGCAAATCTGACCAAGAAACAAGTGAAGGAAGCGATATTCATTAAACCTCGACAGAAGTCTTGCTAATTCTTTTTGTCGAGATTTAATATTGAAACTCGACACAAGTTGTATCCGTTGATAATTACAAAATAAGACTTTTCAGATCTGATTACACGCATATGCTTATGTATTTGTGTAGGGTTTTTTTTTCTCATAACTCTAGATATATATAAGGCTTATTCTAAAGGCCGTCGCATCATGCACAGAGAATGAAAAGGTGATGCAAATAGAAAATAGGCATTGTGTGACAGAATGCAAAAAGTGACCTAGTTCATCGTTCTCTTTATAGAAGCGACTGCGTCTTTACGTCAAGGGTTTTGTGACCAAGGAGCTTCATGATTTTTAATGTTGATGAATTGAAGAACTTTATAGCCAACAATCTTCTTAAAGTTTGTGAGTTAGTCATGTACTGGGATTCGTGCATCATTGGTTAGTCACTACAATACAAGTCCAATTAGGTATTGGGGTAAGGGTTTCAATTGTAGGTTGGTATTTCAGGATAGGCCATAGGGTTTAGTAAGATTCCTTATACTTGTAACTGCTTATGATTGATAATAGTGGATTCTCGAGAGTGGTGACTTTAAATTCACCCAGTGGGGTTTTACCTCCGTGGTTTTTCTCATTTGTAAACAAATTACTTGTATCAAATTTATTTCCTTCTGTATTTAGCTATTTGGTAATTTGTTTGTGCTACCACGCTATTGCATGTAATTTAACTAATTAATTAACTTGGGTAATTAATTAATTTGCAATGGGTCAATTCATTTTAACCCAATAAGTGGTATTAGAGCGGGCACACTATGATTAGATTTTAATCTTTGCTGTGTGATTCATTGACCCCTGTTTGTCATGGACAAAGGACAGTCTCTTATTATACCTCCTTTATTTGATGGCACTAACTATGCATACTAGAAAGTATATATTAGAGCTTTCTTGCAGTCTTTAGATGAGAAAGTGTGGTAAGTTGTGGAGATTAGCTGGACTAAGCCAAAGGAAGCGTTGGCTAATTAGGATGATGCAAAGATCAAAGAGGCAAATTTCAAAAGCAGAGCATTGAACGCCATATTTAGTGTGGTCACGAATGAGGAGTTTAAGAAAATATCCTTGACTGAAAGTGTAAAGGAAGCATGGACCATATACAAATGACCTATAAAGAAACTAAGGCCGTTAAAGATTCCAAGCTTCAAAGGCTTACTACAAGCTTTGAGGAAATCAAGATGGGGGAGGATTAGTCATTCAATGAGTTCTATACCAAACTCAAGGACATAGTCAACTCAGCCTTAAATCTTGGGGAAAATATTTCTGAGCCCAAGGTTGTGAGAAAGGTGCTCAGATGTCTCCTTGAGAGATTTCATACCACGATAACAGCGATTGAAGAATCGAATGACATTGACTCCATTCCTTTGACAGAGCTGATTGGCAACTTGCAAACCTATGAATTAAGTTTGACTAGACTTGGGAAAAGAACCAAAAGTAAGAGTATGGCACTAAAGGCCAAGAGTAATGAGACTGATGAGTTTTCAGATGATGAAGATTCCAAGATGAAGTCCTACATCACTAGGCAGTTCAAGAAGTTCATGAAGAATGCCAATGTGAAAGGTTTTGACAAGGACCGCAAACAATCCAGTTCATCTCAATTCAAAAGTCAAGACAGAGGGAAGAAGGATGCTAAGGATGATGGTCAGTATACTATTTCCATCGGACCAAAGTGCTTCAGATGTCAAGGTTTTAGACACATGAAACAAGAATGTCTAACATATCTCAAGTAGATTGGGAAAAGCAAGGCTCTTGCTACTACCTTGAGTGATACCGAGCCTGAGACTAAGTCAGATGACAGTGATGACGAGAGAATCTTGAGTGCTTTCAGTGCCACAGTGGGTCCTTCTGAGGGAATCATAGAAGAAGTGGATGAAGAAGAGGACTTGGTGGAATCTAAGTTCAAGAAGATGGATGATTAGGATGACATCCATACAGACTATGAAAAGCTATACAAGGTGTCTGAAAAGCATGAGAAGTTGTATAGGCTATCCATTAAGAAGCTTAATGAAATGGAGCTGGAACGAGAGGAGCTCTCTACCATGGTCGATGGAGCTAATCAAACCATTGGAGCACTGCGATTTGAGAACAATTTCTTGGCTGAAATGACTAAGAAGCTTGAAGCAGGGTTGTTTCAAGTCAGAGCTCAATTGGAGAGGACTTCCAGTGCAAAGCTCAATGAGATGCTAAGTTTTCAAAAAGCTACTTCTGACAAATCTGATTTGGGGTATGATTTCTCTTCTCCTAATATTGCCTTCTCTACTACAATTGTGTTTGTCTCAACTGCTGATAATGTTAATTTTGAGAACAATGAATCTAAAACTGAAATAGCTAGTGAGAACTTAGATAATGACAAATCTATTCTAGGAGCACCCCCTAAGGTTGAAAAGAAAGAGATTAGAAACCCTAGGAATATGAAGAACAATAATAAAAAGTCTTAACAGAAGAAGCTGCATTTTTGTAATCAATGTGGAGTTTCAGTACACATTCGTACAAAGTGCTATAAGTGGTTAACTACTCAACAGAGAAACAGTGTGTTATTGTCTAGTGGTCAAGGTCAATTTCCACCATCTTTGGGTCCTCTTGGAGATTTTCTCAAGACCCTCATGTTTCTTTCGAACTTGAACGGTCTCAACTCTTCCCCTTCTCCTCAAGGTCAAAGGTTTGTACAAAGGAAAGGTATTTCCAAGGTGTGGAAGGAAAAATGCTCAAAGTGATTTTGTCACTTTTTCTCTCTCTCTCTCCCTTTACATTTTTACATTACTTGTTTGTTTTGCTTTCTAGCTTTTGAGTTAGTCTAGCTTTATGCTTTGTGTGTTTCTTCATGTTTTTGTTTGTTTGCTTTCTAGTTTTTGCTTTATCTGCTTTTCATAAAAAAAAATTTTTGAAAAATTAGAAAAATACAAAAACAGTATGTGTATGTGTATATTGGTAGTTGTGTGTCTCTTATAGCTTAGATGAGTATTTTAATGCACAACTAAGCAAATGAGCTTTGTGGCTCATGTTTGTGATGATTTGTCTCTTTTACACTTAATACTTATATCACTCTTTTTGACAGAAAGGACTAGAAAATCCTAAGAGAAATGCATAAATAATCATCTCATCACTATAGCCCGCCAATCATGTATAACTTCTGTGTGCTTCGGCATAACAAAATTGTGATATTTTGGCTTACATAATTGGGCATTTCTTCTCTCTCTTATATGCCTATGAATGATATGTTCAAAAAGAAATTATGCAAAGAAAAGTAAATGCAAAAAGAATTAAAACACTTTCAAATATAGTTGCAAGTGTGTTTCTAAGAGATGTGGGAGTTATATGATGTACCTCGAAGTTGATAGTTCCCATCAAATAGTTATGATTGTGTGTGAGTGTATTAGATTCTCTCATATCTCAAACATCATAATATGAGAAATTGTGCACACTTGTTATGTTTTCACACACAGTACCCAAACTCTTTGCTACTTTTGATACATGTGCAAGTACAATGTGATTTGGCCATCACAAGAAATACATGTGTTAATATATGCTCACTAAACTGTCTTAACTTGTTTTTGAAATATAAAATTAATTAGACTTGTTTAGTGTGTGTGTGTGTGTGTGTGCGTGTGTGTGTGTTTGGATCTATGGATTCTATGCTTATATGTTGAGAGATGTTTTGAGAGCTTAATATGTTGCTTGGATCTTTGTTTGAGTAGCTTGCTTGTTGCATCCATCTTTATGTGTTTTTCCTCCCTTGAAAAACTCATTTTCTTCAAGCTCGATAATTTCTTAGCAAATTCCATTTCTATTAAGCTCTCTTCCTTCAGCCTCGATAGAATCTTGACTGATTTTAGATCCATTAAGATTTCTGGGTTTCTTCTCGACAGCTTCTTGATCTATCGCGCCCAATTTCTGAGCATTCTGTTGGACCGATAGATTCTCGACAGCTTCTCGGTCCATCAAGGTGTTTTTGCTGTAGACAGATCCTCGACAGCACCTCGATAGATTCATTTTTGTCGATATTTAGTGCTCAACAGATCTCGATAGCATCTTTGATCCATCGAGCTACGATTTCTATATAAAGCTGAGGTGCAATTCAAATTTCATTTTTCTCTCTTCTCCTCGACATAACTCACTTCTCTCTCGACCTAAAACCCTCCCTCACTCTAAAATCCTTCTACCCATCAAGTTTGCAGTCCTATCCAAGTTCAAATCACTTGGTAAGACCTCTTAATCCCTCTTTCTACATGCATTCATGCATTTTAGACCTAGGTTTTGGGGTTTTTCAAAATTTTAGGTTTTTGATTTTTTATGAAATTTTTGGGTTGGGCTTTGTGAAATTGTTGTTATATGTTCATGCATTCCATTTTCTATGCATTATAACAATGTTTCATGCATTTTAGGATTGTGTGCTTGATTAAAATTGTGAATGCTGTTAGGTTGGATTGGGTTTTGCCCATGATGCTCTTATTTTTGCATGTTACATGTTCCTTCATTTTTTCATCCATACGTTCTCTCTTTTCTTTCTTTTTCTGTGTTGTGATGTGTTTTATTTCTCTCTCTCTCTCTCTCTCTCTCTCTCTCTCTCTCTCTCTCTCTCTCGGGTAAACTATGCTATGGCACCCAAACAACGCAAATCTACTCCGGCTCAGAACCCTTATCAAGGTTCTGGGTCTTCTTCTTCTTCTAATCCTCCCTCTCACATTTGGTTTTGTGATGAGAAGGCCTAGAAGGACTTCTCTGAGAACTTCTAGAAATATGGCGTTCATCTAAAATGCCAAGTTATGTTGTTGGACTTTACCAACACTCCTTTCCCCACTGTTATTTGGACCCAAGGTTGGGATTCTCTTTGTAAGAGTCCTTTGAGGTGTCCCATTGTGTTTATACAGGAGTTTTACTCCAATATACACGGCATCGATACCTCTGTACCTTGGTTTGCTACTACATTCAGAGGTACACGTATTGTAGTTACTCTAGATCTTATATCCGAGGTACTACATGTTCCCAGGGTAGCAAATCCTGACTACCCTAGATGTGAGCGTCTCCGGATAGTGTTTAGAGACAAACTTCTCTCTCACTTCTGTGAGACTTCTTCCACATGGGGTGGTAAGCTAAACACCCCATGCTCGGGCTTTGCCAAAGGCCCGAGGTTCCTTAATTTGTTGATGACATTTAGTCTTGCTCCTTTGTCTCACTATAACTTCATCACTGAGCCTCATGCCTGTTCTCTTCTTGCTTTGTTGGATGACCTCTTTATAGACTTTCCCTCTCACTTCATCACATCCATTTTGGATGTATATTTGGACACTACCACCCGTGATAAGCTCATCTTTCCTTCAGCTATCACACGAATTTTGTGGTACTTCTCCATTCCTACCCCTTCCTCTCATTTCTTCACCACTATGGGTGCCATTAGCGCTTGACCTGTTCGACGGAGTGAGGCATAGCTTCGTCCGAAGCGGCCATGAGTAGAGATGACCGATCTTACAACTTCTGCTGATATTCCTTCTTCCTCAGCTTCTTCTACCTCTGTAGCTGGTAAAGTGACTTTGGAGGCCATCATGATACAGCTTCAGCGGATGAAGGCTAACTTTGGTGTTCGTCTTGACTATCTCACCGATGAGATGTGTCAGATGAACACCTGAGTTGGTCGCATTGCCCGCCTACATGCTCTTATGACTGACTTTGCACCTTCTCCCTCTCCTTCTCCAAAGGCCTCGGCTGATGAGGATGGTGATGATGATGATGATAAGGATGAGGATGATGCTAGCTCTTCCGGTGATGATGAGATGTCGACCTCTCAGTGACTTGCCCTTTGTCATTCATAACAAAAAGGGAGAGTAGTTTTAGTTTGAGAGAGTAGTCTTGTTTTTAGGGGGAGAGTTAGTACATGACATTTTTTATAGGGGGAGTGTTTATAGTTTTGAGGGATATAGTGAGGTATACATGTATTTTCTTCTTTCTCTTTTTACATTAGCCTTTTATATACTGGTCTTATGATCGTTTATGACATACATTGTACTTTATTTTTATATATATGATGATATATGTTTTTCTTCACCTATCTCTTCATGTGTTGTTTTTTTTCTCTCTTTATACACATGTTTCTTTATGTATGTAATCTTTATTTCTATTTCACATATAATGCCTTGATGAGTTTTGCTTAAGTGTTTTAGAAAGACAGGTTCTAAAAGTCTGTCATGCCATGAACTCTTTTCTTGCAAAATTTTTCAAGAAAATATGTTAGGGTTTGATTTATGTTGTATTTCAACAAGTGGTTATGAGTTGAGTGATTTAAGACTTCTCTTATGATTATTTGTTTTGTTGTGGTTTTGTCATGGATTGTCAAATGAGGAGATTGTTAGGGACATATTTATGTAATTGGTTAATCCTTTGACAAAATGCACTTTACTAGTAATTGGGTAGATCTAGGATGGATTTAGTACTTCAAAAAATAAGTATTCAAGTTAAGTATTGAAACTATGTAAGTCTGACCAAGAAACAAGTAAAGGAAGTGTTGTTTATTAAAGCTCGACAAAAGTCTCGCTAGAATTTTTTCTATCGAGAATTAATGTTGAAGATCGACACAAGTTATATCTGTTGAGAATTACAAAATTAGACTTTTCAGATCTAATTACACATATATGCTTATGTATTTGCGTAGGGTTTCTTTTCTCAAAACTCCAAACATATATAAGGCTTATTTTTAAGGCCGTCACATCATGCATAGAGAATGAAAAGGTGATGCGAATAGAATGCAAGCATTGTGTGACCAAATGCAAAAAGTAGAAGCTACTGCGTCTTTACGCTAAGGGTTTTGCGACCAAGGAGCTTCCTGATCTTCATTGTTGATGAACTGAAGGACTTTGTAGCCAATGATCTTCTTCAAGTTGGTGAGTGTCACGACCCAAACCCGATACCCGGATTTATGACCATGACCGGCATGTTAATATCAAGTTTAAACCTGATATTAACAAGAACCAACTTAACTTTTACAAAAGCTTTTTCAAAAGCTTTCATCTTTCTTTTCATTCTTGTTTCTTTACTTAAAAGATATAACCTTTCACTAGACATTCAGAGCATCTACATTGTACTTCAAAGAATAATGTAATCCACCAATTACTCAAATTCTGAACTTCACATAATACATCTCTTAATACTTTAAGGTACACAACTTTCATTAAATCCTAAAATACACAATTCTATAGAACTAAATATCAAACTACTAATTCAGGGTCTATACTTTTAAAACTAAAACTAGCTCCTTCCAAAACTCGACTAAGGTTCCCTCTGCTCCAAAATAAAACCTGTAACTGAAAGGGTGGAAGGAGTGAGCTACACAGCTCAGTAAAGGTAAGATACATAAGAATTTAATAAGAATGCATGTAAATCAAATCATTTCATTTTATAAATAATCAGATAGAAGAACATCTTTTTATGCATAGTATTTTATACTATTTATAATAATAACTTATACGTTCTTCGTAAGAAAATAATTGCTCCCCTTTTTCTTATCAGATTAATATTACTAAAACCTTTCGGATTTGATTTCTTTCATTTCTTACAAAGTCACCAAATATAATATTGATTGTTTTAAAATCATATACATACATACGTGTATATATATATATATATATATATATATATATATATATAGGTGTGTGTGTGTGTGCGTATTCTTGTTACAAAATAATCATTTTAACTTAAATCAGATAATTGGTAACATTGTCTTAAACTAGAAACATTTTAACAAATAAAAAGACTTTTCTTTATAAACTTTTTATCGTAAAATATCATAACTTTCATAGTTATAAAACTTAACGTTTCATAAAGAGCAGATATCTGATAATTTTTTTAACGTAAACTTGTACTTTCATCAGAAGCTTTATCTTTATAGAACGCTAAAACCTTTTCATCAGATTCTTTGTCTTTAAAGCATAACAAAACTTCAGAAACATTTATCTTTAAAGACCAATTTTTCTTTTCATCATAAACTTCTTTTCATGAGAGCTTTTAACTTTTCATAATGCATATAAACAATTCATTCTCTCATGATCAATAAAATAATATAGCTGTTCATAATATATTGGTTAGTCCATATCTGATAAATCTGTACTTATGAGCGCGGACGTACTGCCATCCTCAATGCATACTTTAATTGAGCGCGGATGAACCGCCATCCTCAATACATATTTTGATCGAGTTTAGATTACCAGAGGACATAACCCGAAAACATTTTGTACTTATACATCATACTGAAATTCATAGTTTGCATACATTTCACAATAATAGCATTTTCATTATTTTCTTTGAACATCATGTTCGTGGAAATTAGTAATAGCATCAATATGCTTAAATCATTTACATAAGGTTTCAAAAGCTCACGAACATATCTTTGTTTGAAACATGATTATATGTCATATCTCTAATCAAAAACCTTTTAATGCATAATATACTTTAAAATAACCTCATGACTTACCAAATGCTCATATAACTTATCCTTTACCTGAAAGCAGAGGAACCAAGAGCCTACAGTCAAAGGAGCTTAGACTTGGGTACTGGTAACACCTAAACCAATTATCAAAACTTATTACTATCAGTTACTCCTTATCATAAACTTACACACTCATCTCAAAACCTATATCTTAAAATCAAGGAAATCCTAATCCCACCTCAACGAGGTTCCCACAAACACAAAATACATTCATCAAACAACATAATGTACCAAATCATAGAGAAACCAACATTCTCACATTAATCTCATATCTCTAGAAGAGCCAACTTCATTTCAAAAAGTTCTTTGAGATTAGGGCAATAAAGCATGCATAAACATAAAATACTTTAAGCATAGTCATGTAACCATATACACTCACATGGAAACATAAAAAAGTAGTAGAATGGTTCAAAACCCCTCCTTTGAGTATCAAACCTTGGACCAAGGTATACAAAATTAAGATATGATCTAGACATACCAAATGATGAGCATAATAAATTATAGCTCAAATCATTTACCCTAACTTTAGAATTAAATTCTCAAAGTCAGGCATGTCCCTTACTGTTCCCTGTTTTATTCCAGCAGCATATGCGTCATTTGTAAAATACAAAAGGGCTATCTAAACACATCAAATTCTCATGAAATTTTACAGAACAACTCCTTTGGATGTCTATTAATTACCATATAAATTTCGGAGTCAAAGCATAAAACCATAATTTACTAAAAATCATACAAGACAATGTACTCAAATCTGTCCTGACAGAATTTCATGCAACTTAGAAACTAAACCATTAATTTTATGTTCATCCAAATGCTGTGTGTCTTAGTATTCATAAGAATTATCCCTAGCATCCAAATTCACTATATACAATTTAATACCTAATTTATCATGCATAAACACAGAATCTGTCACTGTGACAGCTCTGTAACGTTTTTCTTGTAAATTCACAAACAATTATCAAACGATGGTATTTTCCTATGAAATTTAATACACACATACTAGACATATTATATAATAATCTCCAATAAACCTTTTACCCATAGCTATCCTAGAAAAATACAAAATTCTTAATAACCAAACAGGCTAACAGTGAGTGCAATTCTTAACAAGATCAGGAACCAACACTCAACCAACTTCAATTACTAAATCAACTACCCATATACAAAATCATATAACCATCACTTAAGTTTAAAATGAACAATAGACTAAAAGAATTAGATTTTCTCCTTACCCTAAGCATGGTTCATGGAGTGATTGAGCTAGAATCACTCTAGCTTTAAATTGGGAACAAAAGCTTGAGAAGAATTGAAGAACTCTTTGTCCTTGCTGCTGGACCCATAAGTGTGAGAGGGAGAGAGAAGTTGAGAGATTTTCTTTCTTTTGGTATGTGAACCCGTGGACTCAAGAGAGCTTCTAGCTCTTTCCTTTAGAGAAAAGAGAGAATAGTGAAGTTAAAATTCTGATTCATTGGACCCGTGAGAAATGAGAGGAAGAGAGTTTCTTGAGTCTTCTTTCTTTGAGAAAGTCAAGGAAGAGATAAAGGTGCAGCCAATAAGAACAAAGAAGGAAGAAAACAAAGAAGCAAAGCAAGAAAGACCAAGGAAGTTTCAGCCGTGTAAGTACAAGGAAAGAACAAAGAACTAAGACAAAGAAAAAGGAATGGGAAAGAAGAATTAAGGGCTGAACCTTCAGCCAAAGAAGTCAAGAGGAATTAACTTGGTGGGACACGTATATGCTAAGGAAAAAGTGATTTGATAACTCACCTTTGCAACTTTTTTTTTTCTCACTTTCCACCCCCTCACAAGCTTATATCCTATTAAGGCCCAAACTTCAAAATAACTTTGCATATTAATCCTTACCTTAAACACTTAATTAAACATCAACAACTATATATCTAATAACTTAACCACTTAATATAGTTTTGCACATACTTAGTATATTTTATAATACAACTAGTCATTCACTTATTTATGATCTTTACAATTCTTATTCAAAGGCATTATAAAATACTGTGTTTATTAAATACTCTTTTATTAATTATAGAAAGAAAGTGGCTTAAAATAATAATTAATCATCAAACACATAGTTTGATTATAAAGTTGGGTCGAGGTGTTACAGTGAGTTAGTCACGTACTGGGATTCATGCATCATTAGTTAGTCACGTACTGGGATTCGTGCATTGGACGGAGAGCTTGTTGCTACAATACAAGTCCAATTGGGTATTGGGGTAAGGGTTCAACTATAGGTTGGTATTTCAGGATAGGCCATTGGGTTTGGTAAGATTCCTTATATTTGTATCCACTTGTGATTGGTAATAGTGGATTCTCGAAAGTGATGACCTTAAATTCACCCAAAGGGGTTTTGCTTCGGGGGTTTTCCCCATTCGTAAACAAATTACATTTGTCAAATTTATTTTCCGCTACATTTAGTTATTTGGTGATTTGTTTGTGCTACCACGTTATTGTATGTAATATGAGTAATTAATTAATTTGCAAGGGTTCAATTCATTTTAACCCAACACTAGCTCTTGTGTGTTAACCTATATAGGGTTTTCTCTCTAAATAGCCTTACCTATATTTTTGTGGATAATGAGAGTATACATAGTATGGGTGACACGTAAGAAAGTCACACTTAAAATCCTTAAGGTAGAAAGTTTCAAAAATACCCCATGAGATGGCTTGTCTCTCAAAGTACTCACGAAATACAATCTGGCATTTGACTCTTTAGCTTCTAGCATGTGCTTCTCACATGGCCTTTTTGCGGGAACCTTTACTTGTATGCTTCTTACAAGCTAGTTGCAAAATTACACTGATCTTCATTTCATGCTCAATCTCGTACCAACTTAATACTAAACCCAATACAATAAAATCCCACAAAATACAAGGAACATAATTAATGCAATTACAACATTTTTTGTCATGGAATAAATCCAACATGAAATATAGTTGTAAATCACAACTTTACATATACAAAAGGGTAATGTTCTTAATTCCGTTTTTTTTTTTTTTTCCAACAGGAAAACCTCATACTGGTACGCAACTTTGAACATTAACACCCTTTGTTCCACCTCGAATAGAATTTTGGCCCATTTTAATGCGTTTCAAGTGTTCCAGCCTTCTAGGACGTGTCAGTTGATTTCGGCCAAAATAGAGAGAGAGAGAGAGAGAGAGAGAGAGAGAGAGACTTTGACACTACAAAAAACTGGTTCTAAAGCCACGTTTTTTTCCCAACAATTTTGAAAACCGCCACTATAGGAGACCTAAAACAGCACTTTTAGAAACTATTGCAATAGATTGACCTATTACGGCAGTTTAAAGCTGGTGCTTTTTAAACTGCTGCTATAGATAGCCTACTGTGACACTATAAAAAACTGCCACAATAGATAGCGCTATTACGATGTTTTAAAACCGACACTATAGGTTTGAAATTAGATTTTTTATTTTTATTTTTTGTATATTAAATGACCTATTACGGCAGTTTTTTTTTTTGTAAATGATTTATTGTGGGTCTGATTAGAAAGAGAGTGAGAGGGGGGAAATAAAAGCAAGAGCTACTACTGGTACTCCCAATGACCAAAGAGAAAGTGAGCTTGAGTAGACTGGTCTTGGTCCTCTTGGAGGGATTTTTTTTGGCATTTAGCATTATTTTTGGAACATTTTAGTTAGTAAGTTGTCAAGTTTGCAAACTATTACCAAACTAGCATCTCGAGGCTCTAAAACTCAAGTTCAATACGGAACTCATGTCTCTAAAACTCGAATTTCAAGTGGTGGTAATATAATATGGAAGAAAAAATCCACATGGAACTCGAGTATCTAAAACTTGAGTTCCAACCACTTTCCACATCTTCTTTTTCTTCTTTTACTTCTATAAAACTCGTGCCTCACATCTTCTTTTTCTTCTTTTACTTCTATAAAACTCGTGCCTCACATCAAAACATTGTTCCACGTCTATTGCGTTCCAGTATTGGAACTCTAAATTTGTCACCAAATTTGAATCTCTAAGACTCGAGATGTTAATCTACAAAATAATTTCAAAAACTTGATAACTAATAAAATTGTTAGAAAATTTGATGCTAAATGCCAAAAATTCTCCTCTTGGAGGGTATGTTGAAAGAAGAGAGAGAAGAAGACAGATGAGATTGAGAGAAGGGTAGAAATTGATAGGAGAGGACTGGACTTTGAAAAGAAATAGTGATAAGTAATCACGCGGGTGCATGGGAATCGTGGGATACTTCTTGGAAGTATCCTATGTTAGAAATGCTGCACGTCTCTATTATTTGCCCAAAACAAAACCAAATTATTTTTGTTTTTAATTAACTAATATTAGTAATCTGAACAATTTATTGGTAAAAACAAAAAATCAGTTTATTAGAAAATTGATTGAAAGTTAAAACTCTACATTAAATTCATTAATTTATATTATTATTTGACCAAATAATTGTAATAAATAATAAGTTTATTACAAATAAATAAATCGGTATTGAAATATTACGAAGACAAACCGAAATAAATGCCAAATATGTAAGCGGTATTTGGTGCCCATAATATATATATATATATATATATATATATATGAGTTATGTTCAAATTACAAAGTGAAACATAGTATAATTAAAAGAAATACACAATTACACTTAGTGGATGCCATACCATTACTCACTCCATAACTCTTGGATGGGGAATACAAAAGGACATGCCCACTTTGGGTGTCCATCCAAATCCTTTTTTATTTTTTTTTCAGTTTCTAACATCTCCCACTCATCCACTGTGGGCATGGCCCTATTATCCATCTCTCAATGTGTTTCTTAGTGCGTTCATACTGGCAAATAGGTTGTGCGACCGTCGAGTATACTTGAAAAACATATTTGGGAGCACTATACTAAATCTTATACCAAGACCAGCATAGCAACATCCCTAAAGCGTCTCGTTATGCCCTAGACATATATTAACACATCGAATCAAGCATCTCTAACCCCTCTTGAGTTTAATACTCAGACTTATGCTTGATCCATCATAATTATCTAGATGTACTCACGATTATTTCGCTACCATAAGCGTTATAACCTGTCGACAGTGAGTGCAAATATAAGGATGTGTTACAAAATAGTCTTCCCTTTGCACTCATGTCCTTCAACTTTGGTCCAATCGCTTTCCTAGCAGTGTCCCTTTAGACCGAATCCAACATGGCCATAGGTAACATGCCAAAGTAGCAGACATCAAAACCTTAGCTTCGTGACATAGTCAAAAGTAACAAAGGCATAAGTAGGATCTTAATGAAAGATCCATGGGACTCACACGGTGAAGAAGCAGGAATTTATTCTCTCACCTCCGCTTTTGGTCGAGTAAGCACATGTAGTATGAAATACATGCTACAGTGGAGTTCTCTTAAGTAAGAGTGTATGTCTCAACTCAATACACCATACAAATCTTAGTCTAGTCGCTACTTAAGCGCCTAACTCGAGTCCTTTATTCGCTTGCCAAGTCAAGCATCAAATAAGATCTCGCATCTGGCTAACCATAGGCTACATGGATCATGGGCTATCCATGTATGGTCTAATTAAAATAAATATATTATAGACCTCATCTTAGTTCCAACTAAGGCGACATCTGTTTATGTCAACCATCTATATATGCTACATAAGCATTAAACGACACAATGTGTCATCTCTGCTCACTACTCAAGTGCCAGAGGCGATCGCTCATGTGAGTGAGCCGACCTAAGCCTGCCGACATACCTTTCATACCGCTGAACTCATCATATGGTATATGTGTGTGTGTAAACATACATATTATTAACTGAATAACATCATATGCATTTAACAAAAAATATCCCAAAAGAGTACAATAAATGGTAACTAAAAAACAACATATCATTATATTCTACGTAGCCCTAAACTCTTAACATGAGCCTGAAAGACATCCCTTCCTATAGGCTTTGTAAGAGGATCAGCAATCATCAGGCTTGTAGAGATGTGTTTTAGAACCACTTCATTGTGAGCAACCATGTCTCGAATGTAGTGATACCGTATATCAATATGTTTGGTTCTACCATGATACTTAGAGTCTTTAGCATAGGCAAGTGCTGCCATGCTATCACAATGTATCGTAACAGGATACGAGGCATCCTTGACAACCTCAAGATTTTGGAAGAACCTCCTCAACCAAACTGCTTCCTGAACAGCTGTTGAACATGCTACATACTCTGCTTCCATAGTTGATAATGCTACACAGGGTTGTTTCTTGCTACTCCAAGTGATGGCACCATTATTTAGCAAGAAAGCATATCTAGATGTAGATTTGCGTTCATCTAGGTCACTACCCCAATCAGCATCGCTATAGCCAATCATACGCAAATTTGAACCCTGATAACAAAGGATGTAGTCCGCTGTCCCTTTAAGATACCTTAATATCCTCTTGACAGCTTTCCAATGAGCAAGTCTTGGATTAGACTGTAATCTACTGACTAATCCAACAGCATAACATATATCAGGCCGAGTACACATCATTGCATACATCAAGCTTCCAACTGCATTAGCATAAGGAACACGAGCCATCTTTTCTTTTTCATCTTGAGTCTTAGGACACATATCAAGGCTTAAGCTCTCATTTTTTGCAACTGGAGTATCTATGGGTTTGCAATTATGCATTTGGAAATGCTCAAGAACTTTCTTAATGTAGGTTTGTTGTGATAAACCTAAAAGTTTCTTTAAGCGATCCCTGAGGATTTTAACCCCCAGAATATAATATGCCTCACCCATGTCCTTCATCTCAAAGTTAGAGGACAACCACCCTTTTGTGGCGATAATCATCTCCATGTCATTACTGGCCAACAATATGTCATCGACATATAATGACAAAATAATGAAACTTCCTTTGGATCGTTTTACGTAGACACAGTGATCTTCTTCGATTATCGTAAACCCATTCGATAGAACGGCTCGATGAAATCTCAGATACCACTGTCTAGATGACTGCTTTAAACCATATATGGATCGCTTAAGTTTGCACACTTTGTGCTCTTGACCTTTGGTCACAAAGCCAATGGGTTGATCCATATAGATTTCTTCATCTAGTTCTCCATTAAGAAAAGCTGTCTTAACATCCATTTGGTATAATTCCAAATTCAAGTTTGCAACAATGGCCAGAATGAGTCGAACAGAGGCAAACCTCACAACCGGAGAAAAGTTTCCTCGTAGTCAACACCCTCTTTTTGAGTGTATCCTTTTGCCACTAATCGAGCTTTATACCTTTCTATTGACCCATCCGCCTTGCGCTTGATTTTAAGAACCCATTTGTTCCCAATTACTTTACGCCCTGACGGTAGGTCTACCAGATTCCAAACCTGATTAGTCCTCATAGACTCCATTTCATTATTCATTGCTTTCATCCACTCACCACTAACATAAGATGAAAGAGCCTCTTGCACAGTTTTTGGCTCATCATCATCCTATGAAGCAATCATGAAAGCTTCCCCCTCAATCTTAAAACGACGACGAGGAACATTTCCACGGTTGCTTCTGCGTGGCTGAGGTTGTTGTGGATCAAATTTTAGTGGTGTGCTCCCACTAGGTTATGAGTTTCTCCCACTGTCTCTAGGAGTTTCAGGAATTTCTTCCTTGTCCTCTACTAGTCCACTTAGGGCACTTACTTCTTGATCCATCATTTCATATAGAGTCAAGTTCTTTTCAACCTCACCTATGTTAGGGAATTCACTTTCAATGAAATCAACATCATGTGACTCCAATTCAGTCACACTTCCATCAGGTTGTTCACCTATCAGCACATAGCCTTTGGAATGTTCAGAATATCTTATAAAGATACACTTCTTTCCTCTAGGCCCTAACTTCCCATATCTATGAGAAGTATTGTGAACATAACCTGTTGAACCCCATGGCCGCAAGTTATTCAAGTCAGGCTTCTTGCTGGTCCATAGTTCATAAGGTGTGGAAGATACTGATTTAGAGGGCACTCGGTTAAGTATATAGGCTGCAGTCAAAAGTGCATCCCCCCAATACGAAATCGGTAAGTTTGCTTGCGCCATCATTGACCTAACCATCTCTAGCAGTGTTCGATTTCTCCTTTCCGCCACACCATTTTGTTGCGGTGTATAAGGCATCGTTAATTGTCTTTCAATTCCTTTTTCATCACAGAGCTCCTTAAATTGCTCAGATAGATACTCACGCCCACGATCAGTTCTGAGAGCCTTAATGCTCTTGTCTAATTGATTTTCAACCAATCTCATATATCGTCTAAAGCAATCTAAAGCCTCAGACTTATGAGAAATCAAATAGACATGACCGTAACGTGTATAGTCATCTATAAATGTGATGAAGTAGAAACCTCCATGCCTTGCCCTCACATTCATTGGACCACATATATCAGAGTGGATTAGTTGCAATGGAAAAGATGCCCTTGTGGCTTTTCCAAACGGTTTTCTTTTTGACTTTCTCATAAGACAATGTTCACATGTGGACAAAGTGACCTTAGCGAGATTGCCCATAAGGCCTTCTCTAGCTAACCTAGTCATCCTCTCTTGCCCTATATGGCCAAGCCTAGCATGCCATATAATTGAATTATCAGAAGCATTATCAGATGAAGTCAAAAAAATTGAACTATCATTATTATAATATTCAATATCTAAAATTAAAAAACCATCGGAAATAAAACCACAACCATAATAAACTGTTCCCAAATGCAACAAAACATAATTATTCTAAAAAATAAACCGGAAACCAAGTCTTAATAAAGTAACTACGGAAAGTAAGTTCCTCCGGATGTCTGGAGCATACAACACGTCATGGAGTAACAGAGTGCGACCACCTCGCAACTCTAGCTTGTAAGTACCAATTCCAAGTACCTCCACGCTAGCTCCGTTTCCCACCTTGATGTCTCTAATCCCAACAGGAATCTGGCGGTACTCCACAAATCCCACTCTATCTCTCGCTACATGTTCTGTTGCTGCTGAGTCTACAGTCCACATAGGAGCAGAATTAGCAACAAGGACATGACTAGTTACAAAAACATGGTGAGATGTAGGATTAAGTGTTACCTTTTTTGGCTCAGTGCAATCACGAGCAAAATGTTCTTTCTTTCCACAATTATAACAAGTTAATTTAGACTTGTCCTTCTTTGCGCGCTTTCCTCTAGTATTGCGCTTGACAAACTTAGCCTTCTTAGGCGGTGACCCATTAGGTCTCTCTTGTCTAGGAGCGTAATCAGGTTGCTTGCGTTTAGGCCTAGATGCCTTACGCGAGCTAGTCTCAGCCATGTGCACATAACTAATCGGCTTGGCTGCTTCAAGGCGCTCAGCTTCAAGTTCCAAGTGACGAGCCACATCATCAAATGTTTTGATGTTCTCATTATGTGTCAAGTTTTGACACATCGTCTCCCATGAACTTGGTAGTGAACGAATCACTGCCTAGACTTGTTGTTCGTCAGTAAGATTGTTTCCAGGTGATTTGAGCTCTCGAATCATGGAGGATATCGCCCTAAGATGCTGCTTCATTGTGTGTTCAGAGCGCATCTTATATGAATCAAATTTCATTGTTAAGCCACGCAGTCTAGTGGCTGATGTCCCTCCATATCTTAGTTTTAGAGCTTTCCACATGTCTTATGCAGTTGTATACTGCTCAAATTCACCAATCAAGTCATTGTGCATGCTGCTCAGCATTGTAAAGCGCGCACACAAATCCTTTTTATGCCAATTTTCATAGGCAGCAAGATCACGTTGGTCTTGCTCAGTGCTTCCCTCATCGGGTTTACTCAACGAATGAGTTAGAGTCTCTAGGACTTCTTGCTCATTCAGCACATACTGGATTTTGCGGTGCCAAATATTATAATTTTCACCATCCAGTTTCTCTCCTTTATTGAGATCAGTAACTATACCTTTGGAAGCCATTTCACTACAAAATTTCACAAATGGGACATTACACACACATTTCCAAAAATTTTGACGTTCAATCTAAAATAAACTTAGATAATCAACACACGTCACAAGATCGAAAATTCGCTAAGCTTCTTAATCATCTCTTGCGTCACTAGTGTTTATTACTAAGCTTAATTTTAATCTATTCGTGCAAAATTATGTATGGGAGATAACGCAACTCAACCATACTCCCACTATTTCATATTTACAAAAAATATGTAATAAAAACAATTCACCAATTTTATCAATTAACTATTGAGCCAAACATGCTATCACAATTTAGACTCATAAGAACAATTCATATAGGCATCTCATTATTTCACTAAGAAATAATTATTGATTTGTCGCGTTAAATATAGTATTTAACGTTGTGTAAATATTTTTAATCCCATATTTCACTAAAGAATAATAACCAAAAAATAATTTAAAGAATCAATTAATTCCATATCATTAAATATTTCTTAAAAATATATACACCACCAATAAAGAGCCTAATCAACAATAAAAATTGCAACAGTCCTTTGAATTTAAGAAGAATGAATTGCCATGGTATTTAAACACTCTTCACGTGCCATGTTAATAAACTATTTGTGGGACTTTTTTTTTATTATTAAATGTGGTGAAACGGATGGAACACATGTGCACACTGATAGAGCAAAAAGATGAGCAAAACCATTCATGTGTCATGCAAAAAAAAATAGGTGTTTGCCAAAAAAAAAGAGGTAAGCAAATTTCAAACCATATTTTTAACATACATACCATATATCAATTTAAAGCTTGTAACATATAGATTCATAATATGAAATCATATTTTGTAAACAGAAATCATATAAGAGCAGTTTTGTCCTTAACGTTTTGCTGCTCTGAGTTTTGTTAAATTATATCTCATGGCACACTTAGAGATTTGCTACGAAACTTAGGGAAGATATTAATACATGTAATATGAACAACATATATTAATTTCAAGGCACGAAATTCTCAAAATCAAAACTTGCCATTGAAGGCTATGTGAGGTGCATAGAAATTTATGGCATGTCACAGAAGCATAAAACGCATTAAGGACTAATCATATATGCCTATAACATCGAGAACAACTTATAAACGCTCTGATACCAATGTTAGAAAAAGAAACTTGCAGCGGAATATAAGTAATCGGTTTTTTCGGCATACCTCTCTTGGCCTAAACCGATGATCACACAGGAACTTTGAGGTTGTTCTACGCTGTCTAGAGCCAGCCTCCACGCCAACCAGCAATCCAAACACGTTCTCAATTCCAGCTTGTGTAACCAACGAAAAAAATTTCTCCTACGGTGTTGCACATTACTAGAGTGATGCAAACATAACCCACAACCTAAGAGCCTCACAACACTCTATAAACACTAAGAGAAATATAGAATTTGTACACACACCTCAATGGATACCACTCTTGGTGTTTATATACACACCACTCCATTAATATTGAGTGGGATAGTGGACTTAGTGGAGTAGAGTAACGGTCCAAACCATTACTCACTCCATAACTCTTGGATGGGGAATACAAAAGGACATGCCCACTTTGGGTGCCCATCCAAATCCTTTTTTTTTTTTTCAGTTTCTAACAGAACCAATCTCCTTGTCCAATGCTGCTTGAAGTTCCTAGAGCATATAATTCAGCCACAAAGCACATAACTAATTTCCCTCCCCTCCTAAAAACAAAAAATAAAAATAAGGAAAATGATAACAGATACCCTTAGGCCAATAGCTAACAATTCATTTTAAGAAAGTTTTTATGAGAAAAAAAAAAAAAAAAAAAACTAATGTTTTGACAACTTTTTTTATTTCCCATAAAAGTGATGTAAAAATTTTCTTAACATGAATTGTTAACTATTGCTCTAAGAGGGTTCGTTAGCATGATCCTAAAAATAAAACCAATACAAAACAAAACAAAAACAAAAATGAAGGGAGTGTTAATCAGAGACACGACAAAGAGCAAAATGGGAAAAATTGAAAACTTAAAATCAAATTAAAGCAATAGCTATAGCTACAGTACAGTTTAAGTTAAATCCAAAAAAATTCAATGACAGAGTAGCAAATGGACCAAGGAAATAAAATAGGTTTGAAATTGAAAAAAAAAAAAATTGAAAGGAACTCACCTACACTACACTTGGATGTTGATTGCCTTAGTTCTCTCAGTTGCAAACAGGAAAGAATAATGTTAGTGTGAAATATGAGATGGGGGTCGCTCTTTATGGTTGTTGAACCAAGGATACTTAGGTATTCCAGTGGTGCAGTGGAAAGGAGGGTGAAAGAAAGAAAGTGAGGATAAGCGGTACAACATCGTAGTTGGGTGGAGCCTGTTTGGAGTGGAAAGTAATAATGTGTGTGAAAGCATGGCGGAGGTTTGAATTGAAAGTTTGGAAAAAATGGGTTTCAGATTCCAGGGAGAAGAAACTAGAAAGAGAGAGAAACTTCATTTTGGAGAAATGGGATTTCAGAGAAAAGAAAGAGTGCGGTGGGATTTCAAAAATTTTGAGGACAAATTTGTCTTTTGGTTATATAAAAGGTTGAAGTGTTGATGTGTTTTCATTGTTACACATGCCATTTTTTCATTAGACTTAGAAACACCACATAGATACTGACTTGGAGTTCTTGAAACAGCATATACTCTTTGTTAAGAGTACCATGTGAGAAAAAGTCACAAGAAACAACATATACTTTCTCCAATTTTTTTTATCAGACCAAGATACCAATTGGTGTTTTATGTAAGTGGGAATTGAACTCTAAATCTCTTATTCAACCATCAGATACTTTACCAGTTAAGTTAATTGGAACCTACACTTTTTTTTTTTTTGAGAGACTTACTCCATTTAAACACCCACAAAAATTATTTTCTTCCCATTTGTCACTCTTTTTTTTCCAACCACAAAAATCATTGGAGTGTAAAAAAAAAAAAAAAAGACTTATGCGCACCTTGGCCTAGGGACGGACCTAGGACGGGGCCTAAGGGGGCCCGGGCCCCCCTGGGCCCAAAAACAAAATTTTTTAGTATGTAAAATTTTCAAAAAAAAAAAAAAAAGGGCTTGGGCCCCCCTTGGTTTTTAGCTCAGGTCCCCTTCACCTAAACCCTCCCCATCCCAAAAAATAAAAGACTTGGGCTCCCTCCAAATTTGTAAAACCCAGCCGGCCAACCCACTGCCCACATTAAAACTCAGCAGTCCAAAACTCAGCCGGCTAGCCCACATGTAGAAAAGAATAATAAATAAATAAAAAAAGAAAGAAAGAAAAGGGAATAAGGGTAAGTTAAAAAATTGTAAATCTAGGCTACCCTACCCAGCAGTCTGAATAGTACATAGTCTCCAAATGGGGGGGAAAAAAAATCCTAAGTGCTAAGAGGCAACTGGTAAGACAGAGAGAGTGAGAGGAGAGAGACTAAGAGAGACTCTGCCGCTGCCCACACCGTGAGTGAAGTCACCAAAACGCGAGGTGAAAGCTTGTTGTTGTTGCCCACGCCGTGACGCCACCACCACGCGAGACCTATTTCGTAGACCCACATGACACTCATCTCGTCGTGACCCCGCTGCTGGCTTTGATCTGCTTCAGCCTTTACACTTCACACTCAACTGAGTTAAGTATTTAATCTATCCTTCAAAATCTCAGAATCTGTGCTTGTGGTGTTTGTGTTTTAGTGAAGATGTGCTTGTGTTATTTATTTATTTTTTTGGCTTTTTGGCTTTGTGACTACCTTTGTGTCTTTGTGAATTGTGACTGAGTTTGTGACTATCTCTCTTATATTATATAGGAGAGAGAGAGAGAGAGAGAGAGAGAGAGAGAGAGAGAGAGAGAGAGGTTTGAGTAAAGATCAGAGTTTGACTGTTTGTTGTGTGGTGGTTGGGCAATAAAATAGGGATAAGTCATAGCAATAGCAAAAGTGATTCAACTTTCAAGGAATTGAAATAGTAAAGTGTTTGTTAGTAGTGCATAATAAAATCATAGTGTCGATAGTGTCCTTCGAAACAAAATGGTAAATGAGTTTTTGACGGACTTTTTTATGTTATACATTGAAAATGATATACCTTCGATGTTTAGTTTGGATTCAATCATAGATGAATTTGAAGATTTAAAAGAACGTCGAGTTCCCTTTTCATAAATGATTGTATTAAGAAACAATAGTATTTCGTGTTTTTTGTTTTTGTTGGTAGATGATTGTATCTTAATATATTAAGAAACAATGATTTTTGAGTATTTGTCTTGGTTAATAGTTTATTAATACTATATGGATGCGTATTTGAAATTTTTTTTTTCGCTTATCTCTGGGCTCCCCTAACTTGAAATTCTGGGTCCATCCCTGCCTTGGCCTATACATCAAGATCAAGAGTTGTGTGATATTGTATATATGACCTTCAGTATAGGACTATCAGGAAGCTCTATGAGAATATAAATATTGGTTTGTAATTGATTGGTTCACCCAGGTTTGTTTTTCACTACAGCAGATCACTTTTTCATATTTAATTAATCACTTTTATTAATTAATATGATACTCTTATTTGTCCAAGGTTATTGTCGTATTGTATGTAGTGACTACTGAGTACTAACTAGTGAGAATTATATATGATGGACTACAAATTTATGGTCGTCATTATACGTAAATCGTCATTCACTCAGAGAAGATGTTACGCATTTAGTACGGTCATTGATGACAAAACATAATTGACAGAGCAACGGTCAGAGAATGAGTTGTGGCCTCTAGACAAAAATTCTATAGCGCACTAGCTGTTGAGCATAAATGCAGCATATCATTACCCATTAATGAGATATACAACTATAAAAGAAAAGAGAACAAAAGCCAAGGTACACACAAATACTCTACGAAATCACTCTCTACTCATTTTCTCTCTAGAATCTTTCTCTCTTATTGACTTAAGCATCGGAGGCGGTTTGGTTGATGCCACATCAGCGTGTTACTCTTCCACCCAGTTCATTTTGTAGGTTTCTCATCAACAGAGACGTCCCCATTCACAACATCATCCATTCGCTACGACGAGGAGCTCAATTGTTGATCTTTATTACATCATCAATATCTATGTTTTGTAACATTTTTATTTCAAAAATTATCAGAAGAATTATTTGTAGTCATACTGATTTTAGTTTTCAATCAATCCTTTTCTTCTTCTGTTTCTTTCTTTTTTTCCTTTGAAGAATCATTTGCAGATATTATATATTTTTCATTCTTTGAAATATTATGGTGCTGTGATTAATGAAGTTATTTTATTTTAGACAAAACATGAAAAAATAAAATAAAATAATGAGCCCTTATTTAAAGCCAAGTAATATTGGTCAATGAAACATGAATAACTACTAATTGTTGGAATCTGTCTAAATTTATTCAAGTTCTTACATGCTTTATTTGTGCCAAGTGGCTATCTTTTCAGTACAATAAGTGGCTATGTTCTTATTAATTATTAAATTATTTTATCCTTTTTTACAATTTTTATCTTATTAATATTAAAAATTTTAAGATAGTTTAAAAAGCCTACTCCAATTAAAATTCTATTTCTCTTGTTAATTTTTAAAAATAGTTTAATTTAAGTAAAATTATATTATATAAATTTCAAGAAATTTAAAATTCTTCTCTAACTAAAATTGTATTACCAAAAATTGGGTATTAATTGTTAGTATAGTTTAATTTAGCTAAAATTCTATCACCTAAATTTTAAGAAATTCAAAATTTACTCAAACTAAAATTTTATTTGTCTTAGGAACATGTTTAGGGTCATGGGCTGTAACCAGTAACCACCTATAGGAATATCATGTGTAATGCATATACTTACTGGGTTAGCTGGGTTAAGTAAGTCATGTGCAATAATCTCATCTTCCTATTAGTAGTTGGAGCTCAAGGCTCTAAACATGTTTGGAGTCAAACTTTGTAAAAGAATATAAACAAGTGTAAAAGAATATTTTATCTCAATTATGTGTCCTGCGATAAAGGCTAACTAAACTCTGTAAAATGTAAACAAAAGCTAACATAAATTAACATTCACTTACAGTAATCTTTTTTTTTTTTTTTTAAATAATGGAATGAAATCTAAAATTAAGACCTATATATCTTGTCAATAAAAATCCCGAAAAAAAAATCCTATACCATATGTTTGGAATCCCCTCTTCCCTAGCTCCCTCCATCTCCCTCTATTCCAAACAAACCAATAGTGTTATACAACTAGTAAATCATAACTTATACTTTGTAATGGTGCCCATCTGAACCCCACATTTTCATTAGTATGATAACCAAAACCTCCCAGTCTCATCCCGTTAAATTCTGTATGAAGAGAGAAATTTGGCACCAATCACACAAAAAAGGCACTAATTTTTTCCAAAAATAATGGTGGCTTTCCTGTTGAACTCAAAGAGAGAGAGACCAATAATGGTTTCTAGATGAGTTTTTGCTTTTTGGTGAAGACTCTCCCCTCTCTAATGTGGGGAAATAAAACAATGGGCTATATGAATTGAAACAGTGCCTTCTCTGTTTGTGTTGTGTGTGTATTGGTCGTACAGCTCTCGCATAGAATTTAACATGGTGTGATGGGGTTTTTGATTGTCAAAGTGATGCAAACGCATGTAAGGTTTAATTAAATTGATGCAATTAAAAGTTTAAAGTTAATTGGTGACAACCTCAATAGAATCTTTTCAATTTTGGATTTTCCCTAATCCTTTATATAAACGCCAAACGCTATTAAAATATAAAAAAGAAAAACCTATAAAATAATGACCTTTTAACTTCTTTCCAACTATCAGGATTTTATTCTCTTAAAGATTAATGGCAGGTAATTATGGTGAAGGAAAAAATATATATGTATTTTTATTGATCAATTGATTCAAAGAAAGTCAGTTAAACGAACTTGGTTATTATACATATAAGATTTATTAAATCGAGATGAAGAGAGAAAGAGAGAGACAGAACTTATAGTATTATAGATTCATGACATGGAGAGTAAGCAAAGAAACTAGGGATTTTAGCCATATCCCTTATAATCAAGTAAAGGTAGTTGGCACACAACAATCATGTGGATCGAGAAAATGATGAATCTGATGATGGAATGGTTGTCGAGACCGTGGCGGTGTTGATGATGACAGTATTCGTTGTGTTGATGAGGAATTTTGAAATAACTCTGGCAACATTGAGACTAGCCGTTGGAGGATGAAGCTTTTGGTGGTGGTGATGGTGGTGGCGGCGGCTTCGGTTTAGGATGTGGAGAAACTGGTGGGACTAGTGGTGGCTTTGGAGAATGACCCGGATTGAGTTGAGGTGGTGGGGGTGGAGAAGCACTACCCTTATGGGATACGACCTTAAGCTTATGAGAAAAATCATGAGAGGCATCGGCCATGTAACTAAAATGTGATAGTAGTAGTCCATGGATCAAAACCAAAGCGAGCAAACATGATAGGACTCTCATTTCTTACTGCCCATATTGTGTAACGGTGTTTGGGTATGCTTTTATGCATGTAGATGATAGATGGATGAAGCTTCCGAGAGAGAGAGAGAGAGACGGGTACGTTGGGAGCTAAATCAATTAGTCCGTGGATGAAGCCTTCCATAGAGAGAAAGATGAGGTGATTGGTTTTAGAAATTTGGATTTACCTATTTTAGTCAAAGTGGTGGATATAGAATTTTTTTTTTTTTTTTTTTTTTTGTTAATTTGGTAAATTATGAATTTGTTTTTTTTTTTTTTTTTTTTATGAATTTGGTAAATTATGAATTTGGTCCTTAAAATTTTATTTTTTATGGCAAATAAATTATTAGATGCAAAAACTAAAAAATCTAGATCTAATTAGATTCAAAATTTAATATATATATTGTCAGTACTCAAAAAATAAAGGCCCAAGCCTACTTAAAACAATGATACCTTACCCTTACACCAAGCCCAAACAATAAAATTTCTAAGAGAGTGAGAAAAATACTTCAAGTGTAATTCTAAACTAAACCTTGGGATACAGCCGAAGATATTAGAGTAATAGAAAGGAGAAATTTGAATAGTGATTAGAAATAATGCTCTCCACAAGTTGGTCCAAAGGTTAGTTTCTTATTTATGAGTGTTACAAGTTCTAGACCAAGCTATACACTATTCATTTCCTTCTTTTCCTATTTTTCTCCAGAAAAAAATCATCCCCCTTGTCTGGGAGGTTTTCCCCCCATATATACCCTTCCTACTTGCATCCTAGTTCTCCACTTATAGGCCTCCGAGCCTTTCTCAAGATACTTGTCCCATCAAAGCTCTACTAAAGGTGGTAGAAGGGGCTGCTAGCTGTGAAATCACTGTTCAGGTGTCATTTTCTCATTTATACAACTGATAAAGTTGTTGCAAGGCATTTTATGCGGAGGGGGTAGGTATGCCCTTCCAAGAAGCTTCCTCCCACCATCTTTGCCCCCCTTATGGTCTTCTCTCTTCTCCCTAGGCTTTCATAAGACACTAACTATCCTGTCTCCACTCCTATCATCGGGACGGCGAAGTCCTTGGAGTTGATATACTTCTTTGGATGGGATTTATGCATGATATTCTGTGTTCTAATCCTCTTCGGTCCTCAGACCTCCCACAATAGCCCCCTAAAACCTTGCTACTAAGAGTTACTCTGAGAGTAAGGTTTTAGCAAAAACGGGAAGGCTGATACGTGCCAAGTGCGTTCCCACGTGGATATGTCATTTCACTTGCCTTCTGAACGCTCCTAACTCTTCGGTATGCATGTTCCTGTAGTTATTGCATTAGGTGGCTACTTGTTCCCCCATGTTCTACAATGTGATGACGATCCAACAGTCACGATCCTTTAGAGCTTATGAGCAGGAAATTTACTGCCCATTTTCATCTCCTATATATAGAGGGGATGGGGGTGATTTTTCCCATTTACATGCTCTCTACAACTTTTATTTGAAGTAGCAGTCCGAGGAAATATTCTTCCAACGCTCGTAAGTGCCCTTGGCTCTTCATCCAATATTGTAAAAAGAACTTTTTTCCATTCCTCTTCATTTATTTTCTCCTTATAGGAATACATGGGTAATTTTGCTAAGCTAGTTAATACTCTCGAGGGTATGGCTGCCTTTAGGACTAAATATAGGATCCCAAAGAATGTTGTACCTCAACATTGCGAACTAAGAGAATGGGTAGTTATAAATAAACTACTTGGGGCCGTAGTTATTCCCATGATCGCCTTTATAAAAGGTGGGATGCAAATTCCCATGAATAGAGTAACTAGGAATTTCCTTATTAATTTTAGGTTGTCCACAACCCAATATTCTCCCAAACTTATTAGGGTCTTCGGTAGAGTAGACATGATAAACAGAAAAATGGGAACTAACCTTACATGGCACGACGTAAATTGGGTCTATATTTGCCAAAAAGGGAAAGAGACGGGCTATTTCTTGAAGTGTAGAATCTCTTCCGTTAGGTTGATATCCTGTATTCCCGAGTCGAATAAAGGTATGAATGAAGACTTTTTTATAGTCTCGGGTGAATGGCACAATGGTTTGCACTACCTTACCCAAGATGAGGAACTAGGTGGGGTGCCCAAGGCTTGTAGAATAACTTAGAATGCTCTCTTTCCATATCTCGCCATTTTTGTCTTTAAAAGAAAACCTAAAACTTACGTTTTTCTTTACTTCTCTGCGGATGAGTTTCACATTTCCTCGAACAAAAACTTAATGAACTTTACAAGCCTCAACCAGATTCTCTTGTCAGAAATCTTCCTCCACCGAGACGAACAAAATCGGGCAGTACACGTGATCCTCGGACTCAAGCCCATCTCCAACCATTTCCAGAGCCCCAAAAATGTAATCAAAGCAAAGGACCCGAGGCTTGCCCTAATCGACGTAATTGTCCCCAGTTTCCTTACTAAACCTCCACCCTCTGGTACTTAGGACGCTCAGTTGCCTGCTTCACTTTCATCCAAGCTCCTCTGCTCTCACGAGCAACCTCTTCCCTTTAACGACAAACAGGATGAGCCAACATCTGAACCTACTCAGGAAGACATAGATAGAGACTTCAAAGTCTTCTATCAAGAGGATTCCAAGGACACTTCAACACTTGCTCACCATCACCTCGTTGTTGCTTAAGTCAGTACCAGCCAAGAAGCAACTAACGTTCCTGAAGCCACAATACTAGAAGAGAAAATGCCTGACTTATTGGCCTTACTCACTACCCACGCTGGGGGTGACACCCCCATGGTTCCCATCTTTCCTTGTCCACCAAACCCTGTTCCGACTCACACTTCTACCGCAGACGCCCCCGAGAAGAAGAGAAAAAGGGGGAAACTGACCGAAGGCTCAGAAGAAAGGAAAATACCCCAACCAACACAACAACTGCCCGCTAAAGAGCTCAGAGTTACTAGGGCCCAACAGAAGAAGGGTACTACTTCTGGGGCTGGCAAAGGCACCGAAAGGGAGCAACGCTCCAAGGCTACCATATGGAACCCGACCTTCATACTTAACTCGAGAGACCCGTTACCATTGACGCATCCCTCAAGGACCCTTAGAAAGGCAGGTTAGGGCTATTATCTAAATGCTTGGAGAAAGCCCTACTTCTTCTTAAGGACATGCAGGAGCTCCAAGGGTAAAGGAAGCGTGAAGTGTTCCTCTCACTCAAGAGGGACCTTGCAAAGGTTTGTCTTCTCATATTCACCTTGTTGCAATCTTTTTGTGTTCTTTTCATTAAGTCATAACACATGTACTTATCACATATATTTTTTTGAACACAGGCTATGCAAGCGCTCTTTGTGGATTGACCACACTCCATCAAAAACCTAAGAAGTGGAGGGTAAACTGGCTCACTCTGAGAAAGCCCAGGCCGACGCTGATAAAAAGTATAAAAACTCACTATTTCACTTATTTGAGGTCGAAAAAGGGCACAAAAATGCTAAGGCTGCCTTAGCTAGGTTTGAAAGGCAAGCTAAAAAGCTGTAGGCGTCTCTGAAGAAGAATAAAACATGACTGACCTTGGCCAATGAGTAAATTAAACGCCAGCAAAAATAGCTTGAGGGCAAAGACGCTGAAAAGGTGAAGGCCGAGCAAGCGACCTATGACGCTGATATGACTAAGACTGCTCAAAGTCTTACTACCCAGCTCAAATACGTAGCTCGGGCCTTTTTCCTCGAAGTCTGGGGCGAAGCCCTCAATGTTGTTGGGGTTGATGCTGATGCTGAATTGAGAGGGACTGATAAGGTCTATTACCTTTCAACTCTACGCATTGCTCCAAGCTCTGCCCTTCCTCCTCCTGATTCGAGCTTTGCCTCCTCGGCACTGAAGTCCACAATAGTCTTGACTTCTACACCTTCTAGTGGAAAGGAAAAGGAACAACAACCTTCATCCCCGATGGTAGAGTTAAATCCAAAAGACGTTGTAGAAGTTGAGTAGCTAAAAAGGAAGAAGAAGGAAAAAGAGAAAAAGGTTGCTACCTAGTCATTCCTTACTTAACACTTAGGCTAATTTTGTAATAGGACATGTTTAGATAACGCCCCTCTTTTTTTCTTCTACTATAATCAACTTTTTGGACTGAATGAATATATCCAGTTTTTGTGCCATTTCTATTTTGCATGATTTTCAACTCTCTATTTTATCAAGAATAACACATGTTCTTTTGACTTTAATACATAACCTTAAGTATGTTACACCATCTTAAATTCAACTTAACCTTAATAGCACGTTCCCCAAGCTCGGATGGATTTTTAACCAAACTTGTGGGATTGAACCTTACTTACCTTAAGGTTAAGCTCTTTTGACATCTGACCATTCTCTTAATTTACCTAAGATTCAAGAACTGAAGATGCAATTAAGACCAAGGTTTAATTCACCCAAGGTTTATAACCGAGGAGTTAAACAAAATCAAGATGTTATGTAACACTTAGCCTAATTCACTTAAGGGATAGTTTACCCAAGGATTGTGACCCGAGGAGTTGAACAAGACCAAGGTTCTGTTTAACACTTATCTCATTTTACATAAGAGTTAATTTACCCAAGGCTTGTGACCCGAGGAGTTGAACAAGAACTAGATTATGTTTAACACTTAATCAATTTCACATAAGAGTTAATTTACCCAAGGCTTCTGACCCGAGAAGTCGAACAAGACCGAGGTTCTATTTAACACTTAATCAATTTCACATAAGAGTTAATTTATCCAAGGCTTGTGACCCAAGGAGTCGAAAAAGACCAAAGCTCTATATAACACTTAATATCAAGGTTAATTTCAGTGTAAAACAACTTGTAAACCGAACATCAATCAATGAATAGATGAAAACTAAATAGAATCCACTGTATTATTAATAATAATACCTACGTAGGTTATTTACATTCCATAAACTTGGAACAATATTTTCATCTAAATTTTCTAGGTAATAAGCCCCAATTCTCGCTACTGAAGTTATCCTATACGTGCCTTCCTAATTAGGACCTAACTTTCCCCATGATGGATTCCTTGTCGTTCCCACTACTTTTCTTAAGACCGAATCTCCAAGGGCCAATCACCTCGTCTTTACTCCTTTGTCATACCCTACTTAAGTTTCTGCTAATAATATGTCATTTTAACCATGGCTACTTCTTAAGACCGAAAGCAAGCAATTGTTCTCTTCTTCATTAAACTGATTAGTTTTCAAGGTTAGGAATCTTGCTTCAAGAGGTATAACTGCTTTAGATCCATAGGTCATTGAGAATGGAGTCTTACCTGTTGATATTCAGGGGGTGGTGCGATACGTCCATAACACATGGGGTAACTTATCCACCCATTTTCCTTTCACTTCGTCCAGCCTTTTCTTCAACCCAAATACTATGACTTTATTGACTACTTCTACCTACCCATTTCCTTGGGAATAGGCTAGAGTAGAATATCTATTTCAGATACTCAGCTCTCCACAATACCTTCTAAAGGCCTTATTGTTAAATTGGAGTCCATTATTCGAGATCAGTGTATGAGGAATCCTAAATCTAGTGATAATGTTCCTCCAAATGAACCTCTTAACATCCACGTTTCTAATGTTAGAAAGGGGCTCGACCTCCACTCATTTTGCGAAGTAATCAATTCCAACGAGAAGCCATCTTTGGTTTCCAGCAGCTCTGGGAAATTGTCCCACTATGTCCAAACCCCACTAGGCAAATGGTCAAAGACTAGATAGTGGATTCAAGACCCCTCTGGGCTAATGAATATTGGGAGCGTACCTTTGACACTGATCACACTTCTTAACATAATCTTGGGCAGCTTTTTGCATACTTGGCCACCTATATTCTTGGGTGAGAGCTATGAGATAAAGACCTTCCCCTAGTGTGACTTCCACAATTCCCTTCATGCAGTTCCTCCAACAAGGGTTTTACAGCTTCTGGATAAACACACAGTAGATAAGATCCCGAGTGGGAGCTTTTATACAAATTTTTCTCCTCGGAAAGCCAATATTGTACGGTCGTCCTACGTATTTTTTTAGCTTCATTTTTATCCTCGGGCAGCAATCCTCTCTTTAAGAATGAAACTAAAGAGTCCATCCAACTTAGTCCCACCTATATGCTATGCACTCTAACTAGTAGCTGATCAACATGGCTGGGAGCTACCAAATCTTCTACAATTATAACTCAAGACAGGCCTGGTCTCGAGGAGGTGGCTAACATAGCCAACAAATTTGTATAGGAGTTCTGCCCTCTTAAGATCTGCTTGAGAGAGAAACATTTAAAGCGAGATTGGGCATGCCTAACTTTGATGAGATACCCTTGCATTCGTTGACCTCTAGCCTCAAATTCTCCATTGACTTGCCCGACCACCAACCGTGAGTCTGAATAAACTTTTATAACTTCCCCTCCAAGCCTGGCTACCATTTCCAACCCGACCAATAAAACCTTATACTCAACTTCATTGTTTGTGGCTGGGAAGCCCAACCGCAAGGATTTTTCCACAACTAGCTTCTCGGGGCATACCAGAACAATCCCCACTTCAGAGCCCTTTTGGTTCGCCACTCCATCAGTATACACCTCCCAGGTTGCAGGAGAAGAGGCCGAAATCACTAAGACACTCGGTTCTACCCTCTCGTCCCTTGCAACATCCTCAATAAACTCTGCAACTAAATCCTCGAGAACTTGCCCATTTACAGCAGCAAAAGGAAAGTATTTAATATCAAAAACCCCGAGCATGGTTCCCCATTTAGCAGTCCTTCCAGTATAGTCAGACTTCCATAGCAATGCCTCCAAAGGGAGTTGCGTGAGCACCACGCCAGTATGTGCTTGAAAATAATGAGGAAGCTTCCTTGTAGCATGTATAATGGCCAAAATTGCTTTTTCCAAGGGTAAATAGCAAGTCTTTGCCTCTTGCAAGGATTTGCTAACACAAGACAAGCCTTTGCACTCCATTCTCTATTCTAACCAAAACCAAACTTACTACATGATCAGTAACTGCTATATAGGCATATAATAACTCCTCCCTCTTAGGTCTAGAGGGAATAGGAGGATGTGACAAATACTGCTTCAACTATTTAAAAGCCGTTACACATTCCTTGGACCACTCGAAATATTTCCACTTGTGAAGGAACTGGAAAAATGGCCAGCATCAATCTGCTGACTGAGAAATAAACATTTTCAAGACAACATCATTCCTATCAGCTTTTGCACTTCTTTGGGATTCTGAGGTGGATGCTAACCATTTATGGCCTTGATCTAGTTGGGATTAACCTCTATTCCTCGGTGAGTTATCATGTATCCCAAAAAGTTTCCTAAGCTGATGCTAAAAAAGCACTTGGAGGCATTTAGACCCAGCCTATGTTTCCTAAGAACTAAAAACACATCCCCCAAATCCTTCAAATGCTCCGAGGTCTGCTTACTCTTTACAACCATGTCATCGATATATGCCTCAAAAGTCTACCTAATTTCAAACTTAAACATCCAGGTCATTATCCTCTAATACGTAGATCCAATATTCTTAAAGCCGAAGAGCATTACTTGGTAATGGAAACTCCTTGTTAGAGCCCAAAAAGCTGTTTTCTCTTGGTCATGGAGGGCCAGTGGCGGCTCCATAAAGTTTTTTGAGAGTGGTCATTAAGAAACTTAAATCATACAAAATCTAATAAAAAGAGATTTTTATATATTGACGACCAAAAAAAAAACCCTTGCAAACACATAAAGTCACAATTTCTTTCTACGAATTTTCTTATTTTGAAATCATTACGTGATAGTCTCATTATCAATGTTGCAAGCTACATCCTTTTCAAAATTTTAGTTATGAAAAATTTTTCTTGGACTTTTTTTTAAGGACCTAATATATTGTTAAGGGCTCTAAAGGTTAAGGACAAAGTTTGGCTACAAACTAAGTTGTAACACAAGGCTACAAATCTTACTAAAAAATTAACATTGATACATATTTTGAAAATCTAACCATTGAATGACATGTTCTCTATGTTTTTAAAACACATGTCAAATTTCATATCAATCGGATGTTATTTTGCTAATCGATCCATAAACATATTTTTTATGTATAATTTTAGACTACAAAAACTCGAAATTTAAACATTTGATTAATTACATAGTTATTGATCTTTGACCTTCTTAAAATTTTACAAATATGGAAAATATAAGAAGAAAGTGCAATTAAATGGCGGATTTGTCAAAATTCACATCCAATAAAAAAATATTAAATGAAGTTATAACCTTAACTTACAACCAAGTTTGTTGCCAAATTTTGTCCAAAATTTAATTATGTTGGGCCTAAAAAAAATTTAGGGTTGTCACAAAAATTTTTAAGGAAAAAAAAATCATAAATTTTTAAAATTTTTACATAATAATTATTATTTTTTAAGGCCAAGGTGGTCCTGTGACCACCATAGACTCTGTGTAGAGTCGCTAATGGGGAGGGCCAAAGGTATCTGGTGATATCCTTGGAAGACATCCAAAAAAATCATCTGAGAATGTCCAACCTTTGCATCCACCAACTGATCAATCCGAGGGATGGGAAAAGGATCCTTCGAACATGCCTTGTTCAGATACGTGAAATCAATGCATACACACCACTTCCCATTCTTCTTCTTTACTACCATAGTGTTGGCCAACCACTCAAGGTAAAAAACTTCCTCAGTTGCCCCCGCTTACTTGAGCTTGACTACCTCTTCTTTTACTACCTCAACATGCTCCTTTAAAGAGCATTCGCGCGGGGGGGGGGCAACCTCCTTGGTACAGCACTTTGGATCTACATTCAGGTGATGGCACATGAATTTTGGATCAATCCCTAGTGCCTCGTAAGTACTCCATGCAAAAATATCCACATTATTCTTCAAAAAGTTTACAAGTTCGTCCTTTTCAGCAAGGGGTAACTGAGCCCCCACTTGAAAATACTTATCCCCTTCTGACTCTATCACCACTTTTTCTAGTTCCTCTAACATCAACCCTTTCGAATCAGTTCCAAGTTCATCCTTAGGTTTAGTTAATTGCTATGAAACTTCTTCCAATATGGTAGAAGCCTCTTGCAAAGATTGCTGCCTAATAGCAGCCACCAAACATTGCCTAGCCACTGCCTAGCTTCCAACCAATTCTCCTACTTACCCCCCAGTGGGATACTTAACCTTCAGATGCAGGGTAGATGATACTGCTCCCAGTGAATGCAACTAGGGCCTAGCCAAGATAGTTGTATATGATGAATAAGCCTCAACTACAATAAAGTTCACCTGCACCACCTCATTCCCCGCTTGTACGTGTAGCCTGATCATTCCTTGGGGGATGACAGTTCTCCCATCGAAGCCAACCAACGGCGAATCATATTTCTCCAGATCCTCGGGCTTGAAATTCAACCCCTTATATAGATCTAGATACATAATCTCAGCTCCATTTCCCGAGTCCATAAGGAACCTCTTCACATCGTATCCTCCGATTCGAAGGGTCACCACCAAAGCATCATCATGGGTTGAAAAGTCCCCACTTTATCCTCTTTCGAGAAGCCTAGGATTGGCAATTATTCCAATCTAACCCTCTTGGACTCTCAGTCCTGTTCCCACGGCTTTGGCTTCGAAGCCACAAACATAATGCCTGAAAATGAGCTGACGTCACATCTAGTCGTGGCAAAAATTACGTTAATTGTTCTTAAGGATGGTCGAGCAACAACATCCCTCTAATATCCAGACCCGGCCTAATCTATCTATCCTGAAAGTTGGTGCAGGAACTGTTTCAACTTCCTCGCCTTCACTAGTTGACCCAAGTGATCACGTAAGGTTCAACAATCATTGGTCGTATGTCCCCTATTTTGGTGGTAATGGCAATAAAGACTCTGATATCTCTTAGTCAGATCTCCCCCCATCTTACTGGGCCATTTGAAGTATGGCTCCCTTTTTATCTTTTCTAAGATTTGATACACTAGCTCCTTAAACACCAAGTTGACCAGCTGTGTGTTAGCCCCAGATGATTGATTAGTGAGATCCCTCTTGGGTTGATTGTGATTATACCCTCCTGCCCGAGAATCTCTCTTCTCTGGGAAGATTTTGGCCTTGCCTTTTCCTAGGGTCTAACTTCCTCAACCCGCTTATGCTCGTCTATGCGATCCATAAGTTGACGCATACTACGAGCAGGTTTCATAGTCAAAGACTTCCTCAAATCATGCTCCGTTGAAAGCCCAAATTTAAAGGTCCTTATGGCCACATCCTCAAAATTCCCATCTATTTCATTAAACGTTTCCCAATACCTATTCGAATAGGTCTTTAGGGTTTCCCCCTCCCTAATTACCACGTATAATAAAGAATCCAAGGGTCTAGGAACTCTACTGCATGTTACAAACCTCGCTCTAAATGCCCTGGTTAACTCTTCAATGGATCTTATTGAACCTTCCTCCAACCCATTGAACCACCTCATAGTGACAAACCCGAGGCTAGAGGGGAATACCTTATACATAAGAGTCTTATTCCTCGAATGAATAGCCATCCTCTAATTGAAATGGCTCACATGCTCTACAAGATTGGTTCTTCCATTCTAAATTGTGAACGTAGGCTGTGTAAAGTGATGAGGAAGCTTCGCTCTATCAATTCTCCACATGAAGGGTAACTTTGAGATTTGGTGAAAGGCTTTGCTCATCGCATCATTTCTCATATTCCCAAGAGATGAGCTCTCTCCTCACCTTCTCCTTTGCTTCTCTAACTTATCTAAGTGTGATGATGTGGAGAAAGATTCACTAAGAGGAGTCCTTAATCTTCATCTATAGGTTTGGTCCCTTTGCTCACCAGATCCTTCACTTGATAGGGGTTTTGTATTTCTCCTGTCATGCTCCTTCGAACACAACTTTTTACGTAAATGGTCAACCTCCAACCTAAGATTTCGAGTTTCTTGCTCTTGCGAAACATGGCTTCCAGTTCTCGAGTGACTCCGGCCAGTATGCTCAGTATACTATGCCTCCTCCATATCTCTTCTCCTTTCCAAATTAACAAACTAATCCTCACGCTAGGAGCCAATAGACTCCTCCCTATCATGCCTGGAGCTGGCCATAACTTAGGAAGAGTGAATTACAAATGATATTCCCACAAACAGGCGTCAATTGTAAGTACTCAAAAAATAAAGGCTCAAGCCCACTTAAAACAGTGGTACCTTACCCATATATCAAGCCCAAACAATAAAAATTCTAAAAGAGTGAGAAAGATACTTCAACTGCAATTCTAAACTAAACCTTGGGATATAGTCAAAGATATTAGAGTGATAGAAAGAAGAATTTTGAATAGTGATTAGAAATAATGCTCTCCTTGAGTTGGTCCGAAGGTTAGTTTCTTATTTATGAGTGTTACATGTTCTAGACCAAATTATACACTGTTCATTTCCTTCTTTTTCTATTTTTCTCTAGAAAATAATCATCCCCCTTGTTGTGGAGGTTTCCCTCCCTTATATATCCTTCCTACTTGCATCTTAGCCCTCCACTTGTACGCCTCTAAGCCTTTCTCAGGATACATGTCCCATCAAAGCTCTACTGAAGGTGGTAGAAGGGGCTGTTAGTTGTAAAGTCATTGTTCAGGTGTTATTTTCTCACTAATGCAGCTGATAAAATTGTTGCAATGCATTCAATGCGAAGAGAATAGGTATGCCCTTTCAAGAAGCTTCCTCCCACCATCTTTGCCCCCCTTATGGTCTTGTCTCTTCTCCCTAGGCTTTCATGAAACACTAACTATCCTATCCCCACTCCCATCCTCAGGATGACAAAGTCCTCAAAGTTAATACACTTCTTTGGGTGGGATTTATGCAAGATATTCTATGTTTTGATCCTTTTCGGTCCTCGGACCTCCCACACACACACACACACACACACACACACACACACACACACACACACACACACACACACACACACACATATATATATATATATATATCATTATTTTTAAATGTACATGTGCATATACATGGAGTTATACACTAGTTTTCTATAATTATAGAGTACAGAATTGTCTAAATGGCTGATCTCAAACTAGGTACATGGAAAATTGCCATGGATAAAATCAACAAGTTGAAATTCTTAAACTTTAGGATCCGATCAAAGGCAGAGCTTGTCTTTATTTAACCATTGTATTGTTCCCAAAAGTTGAAGACTACCTTATTTGAAGTACTTGATGGGGCTAAACCCCTAAGAGGCAGAGCTTGTCTTTATTTAACCACTGTATTGTTCCCAAAAGCTGAACACTACCTTATTTGAAGTACTTGATGGGGCTAAACCCCTGAGAGAGAGAGAGAGAGAGAGAGAGAGAGAGACCACCTTGACTTGCTAAAAAATGAATATATATATATATATATATATATATGTATGTATGTATATATATACTTGCCAAAAAATTATTATCTGCTAAATTAACCTGTTGTTACTATCTTAATAAAAATTTTGAATACCCTGACTTTGAGAATTACAAAAATTTGGGTTTAACAAAAATAAAAGTAGTGCTACTACATTTACAATATTTTCATAATAATTTTACAACAAATCTTATATAGCAAGTTAATACTGACTCTAATTTGGGCCAAATACTAATATTATTTTTTTACCCACCAGTAATAGCTTTTTGTATAAGATTTATTGTAAAAATGTTGTGGACTTAGCATTACTCCAAAATTAATTCTGCCTCCAAACATTATTCTTAATCCCTGTTTTTTTTAAAGCTTAAATAACAACAAACAAAAACCAAACAAAAACAAGAAAAGACCCAACAACAACAAGTGAAAAAGTTATTCAACAAAAAGCCTATTATAAAACAAAAAGATAAAATTTGTAGCTCATTCAACCTATTCAATAAAAATAATTTCTAATTTCATTTTTCTTTTAAAAAAATGGTACCAAGAAAAATATTATTGTAATTTAAATTTTTTAGTAACACCCTAAAAATAATTTCTAAAACCGCCACTAATAGAGAGAGGGAATTGTAGTGACTAGTGAATTATTGCAACATAAAGTACTCGATTTATGAAACGCAATAGTGGAATCATGTTCAAGGAAATTAAACTTTACATTTTTTTTTTTTAATTCCTTTATAATCAACATGAATAGAGCACGGTAACTAAAGATATAGTAAACATTCACTACGTAAATGACACTGGTGATGGTGGCGGTGATAGCAGGCCCTGGTCATGGTGGTGGTGACATGTCGTTCCTGATGGTCATGGCAGTGACCGTGGCGGTGTCACCGGTCGAGGAGGAGGACTTTTAAAATGAGTAGAAATATTGATAGCAGGAGGTGGTGGTGTAGAGCTAGCACTAGATTCCCTGTAAGAGCATTCGCATTTGCAACTTCCATCTTATTCTATTTTACTATCTTAAAAAACTACTTTATCAATTATACCATACCATTTTACAACACAACTAAGATCACAACTTTTATTTTCCTATTCTACTCATTAAAATAATATATATTATCCACTAAAATAATATAATATATAATTTTTGTGCTGCTGCTACATTGATCTTTTGGAATTAAAATATAATATAATTTTTACAATTGTGCTACAGTGCCATCCTACATTTAGGATGGCACTGTAGCACAATTGCAAAAAAAATTTGCAATTCTCAAATTTTACAAGTCCAGCTGCTGGGCTCTTTCTGTGCCTTGATGCTAAATTTTCCCTACATTTTTCATTTACAATTGCCAATGGGAATGCTCTAAGACACTACCTATAAATTATAATAAAAACCGTTGGATATATAACACAGAAGCAGCTTACTGAGTTAGTAGTAATCCAAGGATCAAAAAACAACGTGAGCAAGTATGTTGTGACACCCATTTCTTACTGTGCAATAGTGAAACAATTCTTGCGTATCTTCTTTTCTATGTTCGTAGTGTGTACGTATTTAATACTGGACGAATGGTCATGAATCATGATAGCCATAATCGTGGTAGTTAAACTAAAGCAGTTAGTCTATAGTTGAAGCTTCCTGAGACGAATACAAATCTCATGTAGCACACTTATTGTGTTCTATTTTATGTTCTACTAATTACAATTTGTTATATATTTGTTTAACATTTTTTATAAAATAGCCAAAGTTTAAAATGAAAAAAAATAAATAAATAACCACATGACAAATTATGATTAGTAGAATATAAAGTTGTACAGAAAATTTGTATTTTCCCGAGACAGACTAAGAACAACAATTTCGTTTAATAAAATTACACATAATAATATCGTTGATCATTTTAAGAGTAATGCTATAATTACAAACTTATTTATAATATTTTTACAAACTATTAAGGTAGTAAATTCTAACTTGATTACATCAAGACCCACCGCTTAAATCACTTTTTAATTTACAAATAACCACACATCACATTAGCAATTTGTAAAAATAAAAATAAAAAATTTGTAGCTCTAGCATTTTCAAATTAACCCAAAATATACAAGTCCAAAGAAATTAGCTCAACAATAAAATTTAGCAATAGCAAAATTAGAAGAAAAAGACATTAAGCATAATCAACCAATTTTACCCAAAATAAATAACCCACCCTTTAAAAAAATTTAAACAAAATAATTGTAACCCTAGCAACAGCAAATGCAAGCTACAAAAAAAATAAAAAATAAATAAAAAGAAGAAGAAGAAGAAGAAGAAGAAGAAGTATGAAGCTGAAGCTGCAGCACGCAACCAACAGCAAAACCACTCCTCTTTAAATTCAAGTCTTGTCTCCAAGCCTGTTATGGATAGATCCTTATCCTTATTGATTATTTGGAAGACCTTGATTGACTTTGGGACTTCTGATATTGCTAGTTAGAATACATTACCTAATAAGTTTGAAATGTTGACAACCTCTTGTGTCAATCTATTTCATCGTTGCTGTATTAGAATTTACTACATGGCATGTACACACCGTGTTAGGAGCTTTGCAAGTCGCTGATGAGAGCATGAGGAATTTGAGTGTTTGGACAACATCAAGCCAGTCACATGGCTTAATGTTTTCTTAAGACACCTATGGCTCCTCATGCCATACTAGTGAAGCTCCTAAGTGCTCTTTGAGGGAGACAAGTCTGGTCTCCCTGCTGAGTTCAGATTGATGAGTATGATGAGGGGCAGCATGTGGAGGCACCTTACTCCATATGAGGCCCTAAGGCCATGGCAGTGGTCAGCCATGGTGGGCAGAGATGGTTCGATGATGATGGACAGCAGCAGGTGGTGCTGACCCTTTGTGATGGTTGATGGCATAGTGGCTTGGTTGGGTTGCTTTGTGTGTGGGCTGGAGGGCTTGTGTACAAGGCAGTGCTGGGCTGCTGTGTTGATATTAGGCTATGCAAGGCATTAGGCTGGTTGATGCTGGCAAAATACATGGACTTGTATGTGTGGGCTGATAGCAGTTACTTGGTGAGCTGCGTATGGACATGTTATGTGGGCTGTGTTGCTAATGAGAAGGGCTTAGGCAAGGGCCAAGCTTTTAAAACGTGATGGGTTAATCATGTGTGGGCTGCTGGCGCATGGGCAGAGGCCTCATGAAGTGATGAGGGATGGGCTAGCATGTGCAGAGTGTGCAGTAGCAGTTACTGACAGTTATCAGCAGTTCCAAACTTATTGGACATTCAGACCTGCTGAGTAGGGGCTGGAAACATAGACGGCAAGCCAAGACAACATCAGTTGCAGGTGTCCTAAATCAAACCACATGTGGCAGCAAGTCCTGGATAGGAGGCAGTTACTGGACAGTAACTGTCGCGACAGTTATTTTTGTGCATATAGCCTAGGCTGTTGGGGCTATCAACAACAGAGTGTGGATTTTACTTAGAGAATTTCATGTGTATTCTCCAGACTTCTTTTGTACTTGAATATTGAGTAATAAAGGTTGGAGTTGGTGTCCTGTAAATACTATGTGTACTATGTGTGTGTGTGTGTGTGTGTGTGTGTGTGTGATTTCCCTGCATAATTCTGTTTTGAATGTTACTGCAATATATGTGTGTGGTGTATTGGCTGAGATTAAGAGAGGAACTTAGTACCATCACAGGCAGGAAATTTAAAAGAAAAATTGACCCTGTGACACACCGCATACCTAGCAACTACAATGATATTATATTGAAAATCTTATATATACAACATTTTCATAATATTTTCATAACAAATATTAAGTGGTAGGTTGTCACAAGTTTTTATTGGTAGGAGAAAAAGTAATTTTAATGATAAATTCAAATTATAACCAATAATAACTAACCATCTATAATTTGTTACAAAAATGTTGTAAAAAATATTGTGAATGTAGCACTTCTTATTTATAATATAGCGAGAAGCTCTTATTATTTTCGGACATAGTTTCTACGCTAATTAATTAATGGATGTATACGAGTAAAATATAATATTGTCTTATTAATTTTTGTGTCCTTCAAATGCAATAAAGGCCAACTAAACTTTTTTTTTGGAGAAACACACACACACACACACACACTCACACTTGCTTCGTGACACTAATTGCTACATGCAGTTTTGGTGTTGGGGTGTGAGTGTATTCTCTTATTTCATCCCCCTTCCCCTATATGTGTGTGTGTGTGTGTGTGTGTGTGTGTTTCTCAAAAAAAAAAAAAAAAAAAAAAAAAAAAAAAAAAAAGATAATCAATGTTGTTGAGTCATCCCACATTAGTAAGGTATGATATTGAGAAGGGGTTTATCACTTGCTCCACGACACTAAAGCCAACTAAACTTGATAATGTGAAAATGAAGTTGTAAACCGACATAAATTAATATTCACTTTATAGTAATCTTTCTTATTATATCGATCGTCGTTAAAAATCCTTGGGTTAAAAAAAAAAAAAAAAAAGAAAAGAAACTCCAATGTTTGGACTTCCTTCTCCTCTAACAGTCTAACTTTCTTCATCTCCTTTCGTTCCAAATAGACCAATAATGTTTATACATATTTATGGTAAATCAAACCTTATACTTTTAACATGGTTCATTTGAACCCCAGGTTTTAATTAGCATGATAACCACAACCTCCCAATCTCACTCAGTTATTATGCCGGAAGATAGAGAAATTTGGCACCAATACACACACAAAAAAGGCACTAATTAATTTTTCCCAAATAATGGTGGTTTTTCTGTTGAACTCAAAGAGATAGAGAGAGCCCAATAGTGGTTTCTATATGAGATTTTGCTTTTTGGTGAAGCTTCTCCCTCTCTAAGAGAACTAGCATCAGATGTGCTAAATACTAAATTTTTAGTATTTAGCACACCAAATAAATATAATAAAAGAAACACTAACATTAGATGTGTCAAATGCTAAAAAAAATTGGCACATATTAGGGCCCCGTTTGTTTCTATTGTTTAAATAACAGTTTTCAGTGTTTAAACAATATTACACGTATTTTTACATATTTTTTCACTTACATGTATTTCTAAAAAATATAAACAACGTTACTAGAAATCTTTTACCAAATAGGCCTTTATAATAATATTCTACTTTTAGGAGGGTACGGTTAATATGCTAAAAAATTTTAGTTCTATTTTATTACTTTCTTTCTCTTATATTAATAAAGAAAGAATTAAAAAAAAAATTTAATAAAATGGTAAAAGAATAAAAGATGATCAAAGCATGGTTTGACAACAATATTGTTACCAAAGGTTGAACACTTGATAGGGTTAAACTTAAACCCCTACTTGAGAGAGAGAGAGAGAGAGAGAGTAACACGAATAGAATAGAGGAACATGGGAACTTCCAAACTAAACTATATTCTTTATAATCAACTAAAGATATGGTAAGCGTGTGCTACAGTGATGGTGGAGGTGATATCATTCCTGAAGATGTACGTTGACGGTGGTGTCAGTGGTCGAGGAAGAGGACATTTGAAATGAGTAGGAATATTGATAGCAGTATTAGAAATTTGGTAAAACTGATTTTATTAAATTCATTCACTAACTGATCTGATTACAAGGCTTATATATATATACTAGTCGCTAACCCGTACGATGCACTGGAAAACTATTATGTATGTAGATGTTAACAATTATTTGTCTCTTCCTCTTTGATTGTATATTAAGATTCTAAACTCAAAATTTTCTATCCTTGATATTAAACATTAAATTACATAATGAAAAATATAAATCAAACTTAAATTAAAATTAAAATTAAGATTCCAATCCTTAACATCCTCAATCATCCAATAAATATATAAAACACAAATTTAAAGAGTTACTTAAATAATATTTGAAATAAATTGAAAGGCAAATTTAAAGTATTATTTGTATTTTCTTCCTTTGTTGCTTCAAAGCAGTCACCGAACAACTCCTTTTATTTTTTATTATTTTCCTTGATTACAAATGTTAGTGTAAGTTGTACATTGCTTTCAACATCAACTTTTTGAAACTTTGTAGAATCACCACCTTTTTCACTTGATAAGTTGTCACATTCATTTGAAATACCACTAATGTAAGCCTGTCAATAGAATAGGTTGAGAAATCTATTACAACATATACAAGTGAAATATTAAATTTGTAATTTTGCTATATTAAAATACATACTTCTGTCATCTTATCATGTAGATTCCCATCCATATTTGAGATTATAGTCATTTAAACTAAACAGTTAAACCAAACATAAAACCAAGTTTGAGATAACAAAGAAATTTAAATATGCAATCACATTCCAATTTCAAATTCTTTCTAAAAGCACATTACCAATAAATACACAAGAAACAATATAGAATAAAGGAGAAGACTGGTAAATAACAGGCTTTTCTCATCTTGTTGTCATATTAAGAGTTTTACACAGATAAGAATCTACAGTTCCAAATAACCCAGATAACAAAATGCCAAATACCTATCTACAAAACAATAAAATCCAATTTTCAGCCAACATTCAAGAAACATTAATAGAATAGAACATATTAAATAAACCAACTGCAACTGGAAAAGAACTACAAATGCAGAGAAAAAAGTACAACAAAAGCATTCAGAACATAAAAATCATCCAAGTCACAATTAGGAATGGCTAAACACTTGAGGGTTGCTACTATATTTGTGAGCTAAAGTAAAAAGTTCAGTCCAACACATAGAGGAGAGCTCTAGTAATTTAATCATTATTGATTCTAAATATGAAGGAAAGAATGTTACAGGAATTCAAATTAAGATCATCCATGGCAGTACTGATGTTTTCCCAATATATATATATATATATATATATAGACACACACACATTCAATATGTTCTACATACTCACTGAGAAATTTAAACAAACACAAAGATAACCAAGACAAAACCCTCAAACCCACATTGCTTCTTTTATAGAACTTGACATACGAAACAGAAAATTGGTTATATCATAGGTGCTAAAAAGTACTTAATACAAAAAGTTATTTAAAAACAATGCAGAAAGTTATTCAAAACAATGCAGATTTTATGAAATAGTGCAGTGCAGTGCAAATTTTTATGAAATAGTGCCGTGCAAATTTGGTTGTAAAAAAAATGCAGATTTTAGATGTAAAATAGTGCATATTTTATGTAGAAAAATAGTGCAGAAATATAACATTTTGAAGAAGAAATATTTTTTAACAAATTGGATCCATAGACCAAATTTTACACATAGAGAACAATACACAAAGATAACCAAGACAAAACCTTCAAACCCACATTACTCCTTTTATAGCACTTGACATACGAAACCTGATTTATTTAGATTCGAATGCATGTGTAGAGAGGGAAAATTCCCGGCCTATCACAAGCTGACACGTCATGCCACCAAATCCGCTAGGTATGGCTAATTACAAAGTATCATATACTGCTACTAAAAATTTGCTAAATTTCAGGAACAGGAAAAAACATGCAAAATGCTAATCACATGGAGGCGCGTGTAAGCGATGATGCAAGCGAATCCGACTGTGTAAGCGATGACTCAAGCAATCCGGCTGTGTAAGCAATGACTCAAGCAATCCGGCTGTGTAAACGATGACACAAGCAGACCAATCAAGTTGTGACATGTGTCACCAATCAAACTCCGCCACGTGTCGCTCACCTACCTCCAAACTCCTATAAATAGAAGCCTTCCTAAGGCATTTGGACACACCAGGCTATCTAGAGCACAAGCTGCATCAAAGAAGCACTCAGAAGTATTGAAGCTCTGCTGGAATCAAGCCTTGAAGCCTCCAGGAACTTCAAGAACTTCAACTTCGAATACAAAGAACATTCGAAGAAAGATCATCCAAATCATCCTCCTAGATCTTGAAGGTCACTAGAATCAAGCTCAAAAGCCTCTAGAAACCTCATAAATCACAAATCAGTAAAGCTCTACGGATTCAAGCCTCTAAAGCCAAGAAGAACTTCCACCACAAACCTTCGAATACGAAGAACATTCAAAGCTAAATCATCCAAATCATCCTCCTAAATCTCAAAGATCACTGGAATCAAGCTCAAAAGCCTCCAGAAACCTCATAAACCACAAATCAACGAAGCTCTACGAATTCAAGCCTCCAAAGCCCCGAAGAACTTCCACCACAAACCCTCGAAGACAAAGAACGCACGAAGAACACGAAGAACACAAAGAACGTGAAGAACAAAGGATTTCTAACAAGCTCATAGCCAGAAATTCATTGTAATTCTGTTTCAAAGATCTTCGATCCATCCTTCGACCAAATTGAAGGATACTTTGTGTTCAAATCAAAACCACATCACAAATCTTTTAAGGAGATCGAATCAGAGGATCAATCCTTGTAATTATAGAGAATTGTACCACACACTTTCATCAATACAAATTCGCATTTGTGGAACTATTTTACTCGTTTGATTTATTTCGAACCAAGAAATTTAGTCCTCTACAGCATGTTAGAAACAAAAATCCCAAAGCCAAAACCTATTAGTAAAATCACATACCAACCAATACAAAGTACAAATTAAATCATAGGAACAAACCATAGTGCTCCTTTTATTGAACTTCACATAAAAAAATAAATAAAAAATCCTAAAGCCAAAGCCTATTAGTAGAATGACATACCAAACAACACAAATTTTAAGCCATGAATTGCGATTGTAACAAATAATCTCTAAAAACACACTATTTATAATATAGAGTTCTGTATTTGCCAACATACTTGAAAAATGTAGCCGTCCATGGGTAGGAAGTATCAGAATTTGGGGGAGATATTAAAAATCACAAACCAAAACAGCGCAAAATTAAAACCTTTTATATAGACAACAATGCATCAACCACACACTAATAACACTAAAAGAAAATTAAACATTCAACTTTTCATATATACATTACTAATTAAATTCACACACATGCTCAATGTTTCGGTATCATATTTCACTAAACAATCAATGAGTAAAATAAGAAACATAGGAATATTGTACATTGTTGACACCTTTACCAAGTGTAAAATAAGACAAAGTATTGTACCTGTCCAAAAATATGTCTAATTCCTCTATCAAAATTATCCATTGACTGCATACCTTCGCACATGATCAGTTCTCTGTATACAAAAGCTCCTTAGCAACCACCTATTATTTTGCAATACAACTCTACAAAGTTTTGTTCATAATTCACTCCTTAAAATTTTCAAAAATCAAATGAACTAACAACAAAAATCTAAAGATTTTCTAAAACAAAACCAATAACTATTTAGCATCAAATCAACCATGCGGGGACTCTTTGATGGTGATCATGCTTAAAATTTTCAAAATTCAAATGAACTAATGACAAAAATCTAAAGATTTTCTATAAAAAAAAAACAATAACTATATAGCATCAAATCAAACGTGCTTAAGATTTTTATTGAAACCCATAAACAAAATCTATCTGCACTACACAACCCATATATATCATTGAAAATTCTAAAACCACAATCTAAATCAATGCATCAACTTCAATTTAAAAAAAAAAAAAAAAAAATCAGAGATAAAGCAAATGGAGAAGGAGAGAGACTCTTAAAGGATTGGCACAACCTATATAGATTACCAGTCAAACAAAATAAATTTAGAGTGACCCTTCAATGAAATGAATTTAGCCCAAATAATCCATTTAAATTTTGAAATTTAATCCAAATAATTCAAAAAAAAAAATTAACCACCAGCCCATTCTTAGACCTTTCAAAAACATAGGAACAGAAAATCCAATAAAAAAACAACATGGCTTTTACTAAAACCTACAGCATGAACTCCAATGGCATAACCAGCATTGGCCTCTCTAAATAGACCAAACATGCAATAAAAATATAGATTAATGCAACAAAGATCTCCTCCATATTGACATCAAGACTATAAGTATTTTCAGCACCACTGGCCTATGTGCTTGGTGCATGTAACTCTAGAACTAAACTGGCCTATCTAAGCAAAGGCCAATCAGATCTGCTAAAAAAACTTAGATATCAAAATTAAGAAGAGCTTGAAGATAAAGCAAAATACATGCTTTCTTGGTCTCCACTCTCAGACTCTTCAATACTATCTCCACTACGAAACCCATCCATATCCACAATATTTTCTTACAAAAAGATAGGAATTGAAATCCCTAATTTGACAGAAAACCTAATTGAAGGCATAATTAAAACTCAACTTTGAGCCTCCGAATTTTAACCCATATCAGTAACTATCATTTCATCAAATGAATAGCTATGCAAATTTCAGCAACTATGCAACAATATTAAAACCTGATGTCAGTAAGAGCACCTCAATGTTCCACACATTCAGCAACTATGTAACAATATTGGTTCCTAAGAAAAAAAAAATGCACAACCCAAATATATAATCGAACAATATGCACAAATGCTCTTCTTTTCTAATAAATCAGATCATTCACATAAGGAATAAAAGAAGAAGAAGATGAATAGATAAAGAATTTCACTTGGCGATGCTAACGGTGACAACCGAAAAGGCAACCACACCTTTGCTTGGGTTCACTTGGCGTTGGGACTAAGTAATTGGCATCATCGTCATTACCTAAAATCGAAACTCAAAAAATAAGATTTAGAGAAAATCGTAGAGAAAGAATTTCTTGATACAAGAAATACTTCAAAACCACAGAAATCCCCAATCATATCTAAGAGACCGACTCTCATGGGACATTTGGACAAATCAAGTTTAAGAGACTGAGACAATTCCATTGGAGAGAGGCTACAATTCCATTGGAGAGAAACTGAGACAATTCCATCGGACAAATCTGGCCGTTGGGGAGACGATAGCCTTAGGTATAGGGTTTGCCTTAGATTGATGATTAAATTTGGGTACCAAGGGAAGCGAGAAGAGAAGGTTTTAGGGAAGTCTTAGTTTTTGAGAAGAGAGTGGAGAAGAAGATGGCGTTTGGGATTGATTTTCAGAGTTGGGTTTTGGGGAGAAGGGTAGAGAAATAGTGCGATAGGATTCAGAGTTGGGTTTGTGGAAAAATTAGACTACGGTTAGAGAGAGGGGTATCAGGTTTGCTTTTCACTGATTGTGGAAAAATTTTTGGGCTGCTGATTATTATTATTTTTTTATTTAATTAAAGCTAATGTGGAAAATTGTGGAGTGAGCAGAGTTTCGGTTTTATATATGAGAAATGATATGTCCACAACATCTTCATAATATTTTTACAACAAATCTTAAGTGGCAGGTTGTTATTAGTTGTTATTGTTAGGACAAAAAAGTAATCTTAGTGTTAGGTTCAGATTTGAACTAATAACAGCTAACCACTTATGATTTGTTATGAAAATGTTGTAAAAATATTATAGATGTAGCATCTCTCTTTATATATATATATATATATATATATATATATATATATATATAAAGATAAGCTGTACAAAGAAGGAAATAGAGTAAACTCACTAACTAACTCACGTGCTATACTAATCCTAATTAACATACACACGTGTAGAACTAATAACAGAAACAACAATTGCAAAACTACAAGTTGTATAGCTATTTCACTAAGCGAAGCTACTGTCGTTTTGTCTCTGGTGTAGAAGCACTGCTGCCCTTGTCTTCTTGATAAGCTTCACATCTCTCTAATTTCTTCTTATCTTGATAAGGAGGTGGTGCCGTGGTGGTGCATCAACAGATATCCGATTAGAGTTGACTCTACCTTCAATTTATAATAAAAATCGTTGGATAACACAGAAGCAGCTTGAACGATGTTGGCCTCGGTATCTAAACTGTGACAGTAGCAATCCATAAATCAAGACCAACTTGACCAAGAATGATATGACACCCATTTCTTATACCTTCAATTGTGAAACAATTCTTCGTGCCGAGACTGTGATGGTGTTAACGTTCATGCCGGTATTCATTGTTGACTAGCAACATGGAGATGGTCGTCTATTCCTAGGATTTCTAGGCAGATTGGGTTTTGGTGGTGGGGGTGGAGAAGGATTAACCCTATGTGATACAACCTTAAGTTTATGAGAAAAATCATGGGTGGTAACTTTATCCCAGCTGGATAACATAGAAGCATCACGAGAGGCATCGCCCATGTAACCAAAATTTGATACTAGTAGCCCATAGATCAAAACCAAAGTGAGCAAATATGATATGACTCCCATTTCTGACTCCCGATATTGTGGAAAGGGGTTTGGGTATGCCTTTTATGGTTGCAGTCCTGTAGATGCTAGATATGGATGGTCCTTGAGAGTTTAGACCACTGATATCCTGCAACGTGAAGATTGGGCATTATATATGTCAATTAGCACTACAAACAACATGACCTGTTTTGACCTTTTTTTTTCAAGGGTTATTAAAATTTGTCCTAATAAAGCATGACTATTACTAGATTTATTAAGGACCTTCAAAATAATTAACACAACCCTTGAAAAATAATTAACACAACCCTTAAAATAAATATATAAAAAAGTATTTAGTTTTGTCACTAAAATGTAATCCTCTTAAATTCACAACCCCTAATAAAAATACCCAAAAAAAATTCAACCCTTGAGAAAAGTTTCAAAAAAATATTTTAAAAAAACAAAAGGATATGCTATACGACAGCTTGAAGCTAAAAAACTAAATGCAAAAAAGTCATGCGCTCTCCCTCAACTCTTAATCTCTTCCCTCCAAAAAATTTAAAAAAATAAATAAAAATAAAAAAAAAACAACTCTCAGTCTCTCATATATCATAAGCTCTCTCTTTGAGATCTCTTACTATCTCATTTTCCCCAGATACAAATCTAAGCTTGGCATTCAATATTGAATCTCTATTTTTAGTAAGTAATCTCAATATATAAGCTTGCATTCTGTGTGTGTGTGTGTGTATATATATATATATACACACACACACACACACATTGTGCATGATTGTGGTTTTTAAAAATTAAAATTAAAAAAATCTTATTTTAAGGGTCAAGAGACCCTTTAAATAACCTTATTTATCAAGAGTTTATAAATGTAAATCTTTTAAACATTGGTAAAAGGTTATTTAAGGGTCTCTTGACCCTCAAAATAAGATAGAGCAATTGTTTTAAGGGCCACGAAGGCCTTCAAAATTTCCTTTTTGATGGTATAAGTTTCGAATATCCAGAGTCAATTAGACTCTCAAAATATTTTTCTCAAGGTTTTTTAATACCTTTTTCAAGGGTTTTGACCCTTGAAAAAAGCCAGATTTGCTGTAGTGTAGTCTAAGGATGATGCTTTAGACAAAGAGAGAGAGAGAGAGGAAATATCATGGTGTTGAGGACCAAAATTTGTCCGTCTACCTACAACATGTGTCACTTCCTTTCTTTGTACGTCAACCTAGTACAGCTTGCCCATGGTAGGTTCTGTAAAACCTAACCATCTACCTTAATTTGGTCATCTTCAGTCCCCCCCCCCCCCCACTCTATGGGTTCATCGCCATATCTTCTAGACGGACCAGTAGAGTGACGGTTTAACATAACCTTTAGAAAATGTATTCTGACTTGACTGGCTAGCCTAGTGCTATTAATGCAATAGGGATACATGGCATGTTTCTAGTAGTTAATTGTTCGTATCGATGCGTCCCTTCGTCTTTCGTGCCGTTCCCTTTGTATATATCTATTGCTTCTCCCTCTCATTTTTGCTTTCCATAATAAATTTTTAGTGCCAGAGCGGTACCATCTGCTTTCCATTTCAGCTTTGCCTTTTTCGTCGCTTTTGTGTGACCGTTCACTTGTTATGACCATCTGCTACGCTGTGTATGTTTCTTCTTTGCATCATTTAGTTGGTGAGCATCTGTTGCCTTTCACTAAGCTTTCTTTTCCTTATTTTAAATATTGTTTCCCGTTGTCTACGTAGACCTGTAGAGTCTTAGGGGTTTGTCAGTCACATGTAGGTGACAGATGTCTAATGAGGCGTCAAGTGACCAATTGTGGGTCCGCGAAGGAGTGAACTACGATGAGGTGTGACTGTCTGGTCATGATGACCCCGACACCTCTCATGATGAAAGGGATTCGTCTGCTAGTTCTCCTTTGGAGGAGGATAAAGACGTAGACGTGGACGTGGACGTTGTCGGGTCAGAGGGAGGTTCAGGAGTTGACTCAAACAGTTAGGACGTAATCTATGTTGATCCTCCCGTCCAGTCCGTCGTAGGCCTAGATGGCCTTAGGGAGTTTATTCTTCTCCCGTTGCAGGCGGTAAATGATTTCAATTCTACTGTCAAGTGAAAATATTTTAAGACCCTTAGGGAAAGGTACCAAATCCCTGTCGGCATTCCTATCCGTCTACCATTTAAGTCTGAAAAATGTTACTACGAGGGGGTCGAAGACGTCGGGGTATATGAGCAGATGTTTAAGGCGGGGCTTAGGTTCCCCCTTAGCGCTCTTCACCATCATATTCTCTAGTATTTGGGGCTTGCTGTCTCCCAAATCTCTCCGAATGCTTGGAGAGTGTTTCTTGGAGCGGAAGTCCTGTATGGAGTCTTGAGTGACGGGAAGCGTCGAATGACGGTGGAGGAGATCTTCCATTGCTATCGTCCATCTAAGATCAGCCAGGGTGATGACTGGATGTGTCACCCTAATGACCAGGAGTATATGCCCGTAGACAAAACTTGGGACATAATGCCTCCATCTGGTAAGAATCCATCCTGTTTATATTTTATCTTCTATACTGTCGCTGTTCTAACCGTCCCTTTCTTGGAGCTCGAAACCGTACATAAGTGACCTTGGAGCAGTGGAGTTTTTTGGAGAAAATTTTTATAATTAAGTTGAGAAAGAGGACATAGGCGAGGCGTGTCACTTTGGACATGATACATTGGTACTACGACAATCCCGAACCAACCGAAGCTGCCCTTCACTACGACATCCAAGCATGCAAGCATAAGTCCGTCGCTTTTTATTATGTTTTATTTCTACTCTTAATTTGCCTAACCTTTTCTATCCATCCACCTTGATGTAGAAATGGAGGAGGGTAGGAGAAGGGCTTATATAAAGCAACAGGCCATTACGAAGAAGAAACAAGAAGGCAACTTGCCTCTCAAGGCTGCCACCCAAGTTCTTCCGTCAATAAAGAAGAGACCGTCAGAGAAGTCTGACCGTCCTCTTAAAAAGCCCAAGGTGGCGGAGTCAACTGTCAATGTGAAAGCTGAAAAAAAGACGACAACTCTGCCCAGGCCGAGGAAGGGCAAGGGTCAAATGACGGGTTAGGTCCCCATCACCTAAAAACCACCCGTGCTCCTCTTTAAGGACCATCAGTACACCCTCAAGCAGCTTTCGTCCATCCTCAAAGCCAATGATTACAAGGACCTAAGCAATCACGCAACGGAGGCGATAGGGGAGACGGGCTCTTCAGCATCACACAGGTAAATTTTTCCTACCGTTTCCCTCTTAAGTCAGATGGTCTCCGTCCTCTTTTAATTATTTTCTAGTTTTGCAAGGGGTGGTAATAATGAAGTGTCTTATGGACCGTTGTCTTTCCCATGAGACGGCTTTGGAACGAGTTAGGGTGAAGACAAAGGTGACGTAGGCGGAGCTGGAGAAGTTGAAGGCCTAGAAGGTAGTCCAAAAGAAGAAACTTGCTGCCTCAGAGCAATTAAGGGGCGAACTGGAGACGCAGACAGAGGTGCTGAGGAAGGTCTTTGAGGACAAAGAAGGAGAAATCAAGGTCGCTAAGGACCAAGGCCATCAGGCCAAAAAGGATGCAATACAGGAGTATCGTGACTCCGATGCCTCCTAACGGAGCTTGGTAGCTCGTTCGCAAACGGCTTTGATGACTGCTTCCGTCAGGTTAAGGCCTCTTTTCCTAACCTGAACCTATCTCACATGTCCATCAACCTCCAAGCCCAGACACTAGCCCAGCCTGTCTACACTGAAAGCACCAATGAGCTATTCGCTGATGACACTGTCACTAACCCTCAAGGTGATGAGGAGACAACTCCTGCAAATCAAGCCACCTCCATCGATGATGACACCTGTCAACTTTAGGGGGACCAACGGCTAGGGGGATGGACGGAGAAAACCCCACGGATCAGGACTAGATTTTTCTTAGCTTAGCTTTAATTTTTCTTTCTTTTTTTGTATGTAAAGATTTTTAGGAGAATAATGTTTCTAGTTAACCATCCCCTATTGTTATTTAGGCCTTACATGTAGACATTTGCCCTTTACTGGCTTTTTCATAATATTTTGATATTTGTTATTTTGATCATGTATTTGTTAATAAATATTTGCCATATCCCGTCTACTTTGGATGCATTAACCCTATGTGATACAACCTTTAAGTTTATGAGAAAAATCATGGGTGGTAACTTTATCCCAGCTGGATAACATAGAAGCATCACGAGAGGCATCGCCCATGTAACCAAAATTTGATACTAGTAGCCCATAGATCAAAACCAAAGTGAGCAAATATGATATGACTCCCATTTCTGACTCCATATATTGTGGAACGGGGTTTGGGTATGCTTTTATGTTTGTATTCTTGTAGATGCTAGATATGGATGGTCCTTCAAAGTTGAGACCATTGATACCCTAAAACGTGTAGATTGGGCATTATATATGTCAATTAGTCCGGGGATGAAGCTTGAGAGAGAGAGAGAGAGAGAGAGGAAATATCATGGTGATTGGTTTTAGAAATATGGATTTAAGTCAAAAGTGGTGGCTCTATAGCCTAGGGCCGGCCATTCCACTATGTCAATTAGGCAATTGCCTAGACCCCAAGTGGAAGGAGAGCCTCAAAATTTTGGAAAAGAATGGGCTAGCAAGAAAAAAAAAATTTGGAAAAGAAGTTGGTAGCAGGAAAAAAAATTAAAAATTTTGGCTTGCAAATGAAACTCCAAAAAAATGTTACACCTTTGCTACCAAAGAACAAAAAAGAAAATTCTTTAGTCTAAACAAAATCAATTGTCTAAAAAATAACTTCATTAAATCTTTAGACAAACCAAAATTCAACCAGATAAAATACAAATTCAGTCTAAAAATATTACACACAAAACAATCACAAATCAAAAATCTTAAATCCCAAAAAATTACCCATCGTTGCTCTCTCTCTCACTCTTGCTCTCTGCCTCTCTCTATCTTAGCTCTACTTCTCCTTCGATCTCATCAAGGACCTAACTTGAGGTATAGTTTGTTTCACTCTTTCCTTCTTTAAAATCTTTTTTTTTTTAGTTTTCCTCAATGCATTGTGATTTGTGAACCTTCATGCGTGCTTTCTGTTTTGTTTTTTTCATCATGGTGGACTTTTTTGGACTGTGGTTCTGCTGTGGGCTTTACTTTACTTATGGGCTTGTGAAGTTTTCGTGATTTTTTTTTTACCTTTTTTTTTTTTTTAATCTTGCTTTTTTAGCTTTGTTATATTATGATATTATATTTTATTATTGGATCCCGTTCAACTTTTACTATGTATTAGTGGAATAGTAGTACTATACTTTTTTGAGAACTTTGACTATGTATTAGTGGAACAGTCGTACTATACTTTTTTGAGGGGGAGTAGTACTATACTTAAGGGTCCATTCAGTTGAAGGAGTAAAAAAGTAGGAGGATGAAAAATATTTAATTTTCCTTCTTGTGTGTTCGGTTGGAGGAGTGGAAAAATAGGAGGGTGGAAAACTCTTTTGTTCGGTTGGAAAGAAAAATAGAAGGATGGAAAATATAATTTATATAAATTGACTATTATACCCTTATTACATTATACGTAAGAAATAGATTTATTTGTTTTCATTATATAATATAAAATTTATCACATTGTATATATAAATTTTTATTATTATAATGTAAAAATTAGATTAGGTCACATTGAAAAAAAAAATGAAAGAAAGAGGGAACGTTCAAGTAACATTTAAAAAAAAAAAGAATGTTCAGGTAACGTTGAAAAAAAAAAACATTCAGGTAATGTTGAAGAAAAAAAAAGAGAGAAGAAAACGTTGAAAAAAAAAAGGTGAGAAGAGGGTATTTTTGTAAAAGTGATATCATAACACTTTTCTCTCTAGATTTCCCTTCTGATTTGGAAGGAAAAAAAAATGTGGGTCCAGAGAGAAAATTTTCTCCCTAGTTTTCTCTCATTCCTATTTTCCTTCCCCAAACGAACAGTAGAAAACAATATTTTCTACCCTATTTTCCTTTCTCTATTTTCCATCCTCCCTATTTTCCACCCAAACGGACGAACCCTTAGTATACTATATATACTAGTGTCACATAAAGCAAGCAAAGAAATAATAATAAAAATTCAATCCAAAAAATAAGATATTGTAAGTTATAACTTAGAATAAATATATAAAATTTTTATTAGTGTCAATTCATTGAATAATATAATAAGTACGTCTTTATTCATGCAGTTGCTTATGTGGAAATAAGTTTTTCAAAATTAAAATTAATAAAATTATATCTAAGGCTGATAATGTCCCAAGAAAGATTAAGTAAATTAATATTATTATTGATTGAAAAGATGTTAAAAGAAATTGAATACGAAAATTTAATTAGTCAATTTACATCTCAAAAGGCAAGAAAAATAAATTTTAAATAAAATATATTATAATATAAAATATTAAATAAATATTAATTTAATTAATACATAAGTATTAAAAAAAAAAAAAAAAAAGACCCAATTTTAGCTTTTTCTTAAGGCCCCAAAATGTGTAAGGCCAGCCTCGCTATAGCCTATAGAGATGAAATATCCTGGTGATTGGTTTTAGAAATATGGTTTTAAGTCAAAAGTTGTGGTTATAGCCTATAAGAATTGTTTATAGAGAAACCATTAAAAAATTGAAATTATACAAAAATCTAATAGTTTCCTAGTTTATCATACCAGTTAAAATACACCAAATAATACTCTCTTTTTGCTGCAGCTAAAAAAAACAATTTTTCTTTTTTGGAATAGACGTCTTCTATACATTTTTAAAAAAATACACTAATAAAAATTCAGGAGTCAAGCAAAAGCCAAAAGCGGTTAAAATTAAAAACTAACAAAATGGAAAAAGCAAAAAACGATTGATTGCGAACTAAGCCAAGGAGAACTCATAGCCCTAATAATTCTTTGATAGTTTATTTTAGGAAAATAAAACTAGTGATTTTATGGAATGGGTTGAATGAGCTATAAATATGAATGATTAGAGATTTTAACTTTGTGTTTGAACGGGATTTTTGTTAAATGTTTTGTTCATTATAATGCACTGTGTTAAAACTAAACATATAGTTTTCAAAGGTTTTCCTCTTAAAAATAGGCCGTCGTTAAACCAAATCATGTAAATTCTTTTCTCTTTCTTTTACCTCACTTTGCCTCTCTATATACTTTTTCTATTTTCTTTTTTCTTTTCTATCAAGATATAATTTGGATAAATTGAACCCATAAATGATCATTACGGATAACCACTGCACAAGAGTTAGGAATTTAGCAATGTAAATGTGGTCCATGAGTCAACTTTCAATCTCCGGGTGACAATTTCCAGGCCAATTCACAGGCCCTCCAGGTAGCCAGATGAAGATTAATGGGGGAAGAACTTACCTAGCTAGAAGAGCAAGGATATACTACATTTTCATAACTTTTATTAAAAGGAAAGTAAAAAAAGTGTCAAGAGTCTTGGTAGTTCAATAGTACTATTGGGCTTTCTTTATAAAGGGAAATTAGTAATAGTAATAGGCCAGTGTGTTGCACTCTTTTTTTATAATGTTTTTTATAGAGGGAAACTAGTAATAGGCCCGAAGTTATCTGTAAATTAATTGGTGTTAATGCTATTGATACCAGAACCTTTGTTGCCCCACTTGAGAGACTAAAGCTGGAATATATAATTCGAGGTGAACAAAATAATCTGTTTGAACTTGTCAAGACAATTGCAGTTTCTCAGGGTTTGAGGGGATTTTGGAGGGGAAACCTTGTCAACATTCTTCGTAACAGCCACTACCACCACAATGAAAACCCATTTCCACTATGAAACTGAAATGATTTCAACCAATCTCCTTGTCCATTGCTGCTTGAAGTTCCCAGAGCATATAATTCAGCCACAAAGCACATAACTAATTCCCCTCCTCTCCTAAAAATAAAAATAAAAAAACGAAGGGAGTATTAGATAATCAGAGACATGACAAAGAGCAAAATGGGAAAATTGAAAACTTAAAATCAAATTGAAGCAATAGCTTTAGCTTCAGTACAGTTTAAGTTAAATCCAAAAAATTTCAATGATAGAGCAGCAAATAGACCAAGGAAATAAAATAGCTTTGAAATTGAAAAAAAAAAAAAAAAAAAGAACTTTTTTGAAAGGAACTCACCTACACTGCGCTTGGATGTTAATTGCCTTAGTCTCAATTGCAAAAGAAAACACAAAAAACAAAAAAACAAATGTTAGTGTGAAATATGAAATGGGGGTGGCTCTTTATGGTTGTTGGACCAAGGATAGTTAGGTATTGCAACAGTGCAGTGGATGGGAGGGTGAAAGAAAGAAAGCGAGGATAAGCTGTGCGACAGCGTAGTTGAGTGGTGCCGGTTTGGAGTGATAAGGAATGTGTGTGAGAGCATGACGGAGGTTTGAATTGAAATTTTGGGACAAATGGGTTTCAAATTCCAGGGAGAAGAAACTAGAAAGAGAGAAAGAAATTTGATTTTGGAGAAATCCGATTTCAAAGAGAAGAAAGAGAGAGTGTGGTGGGATTTCAAAATTTTTGAGGACAAATTTGTCTTTTGGTTATATAAAATGCTGAAGTGTTTTATGTGTTCTCCTTGCTACACGTCACTTTTTCATTGGACTTGAAAACACCATGTGAATGCTGACTTACCGTTCTTGAAGCAGCATATACACTTCCTCCAATTAAACAGCCACAAAAATCATTTTCTTTTCATTTTATCTCTATTTTTCTGACCACATATCCTTGGAGTGTCCCAAAAAGACTCATGTGCTATGTCCTAATAAGTATTACTACCTCAACAAAAATTGGGTATTAATTGTTAGTATAGTTTAATTTAGCTAAAATTCTATCACCTAAGTTTTAGGAAATTCAAAATTTACTCAAACTAAAATTTTATTTGTCTTAGGAACATGTTTGGGGTCATGGACTCTAACCATCTATAGGAATATCATGTGCGATGCATATAATCACTGGGTTAGTTGGGTTAAGTAAGTCGTGCAATAATCCCATCTTCCTATTAGTGGTTGGGGCTCAAGGCTCAAAACATGTTTGGAGTCAAACTTTTTAAAAGAATATAAACAAGTGTAAAAGAATATTTTATCTCAATTATGTGTCCTGCGATAAAGGCTAACTAAACTCTGTAAAATGTAAACAAAAGCTAACATAAATTAACATTCACTTATAGTAATCTTTCTTTTTAATTAATGGAATGAAATCTAAAATTAAGACCTATATATCTTGTCAATAAAAATCCTGAAAAAAAAAAAATTCCTATACCATATGTTTGGACTCTCCCCTCTTCTCTAGTTCCCTCCATCTCCCTCTGTTCCAAACAAACTAATAGTGTTATACAACTAATAAGCCAAAACTTTATACTTTATAATGGTGCTCATCTGAACCCCATATTTTCATTTGTATGATAACCAAAACCTCCTAGTCTTATCTCGTTAAATTCTGCCTGAAGAGAGAAATTTGGCACAAATACACACAAAAAAGGCACTAATTGTTTCCAAAAATAATGGTGGCTTTCTGTTGAACTCAAAGAGAGATAGACCAATAATGGTTTCTAGATGAGTTTTTACCTTTTTGGTGAAGACTCTCCCCTCTCTAATGTGAGGAAATAAAACAATGAACTATATGAATTGAAACAGTGCCTTTTGTGTTTGTTTTGTGTGTGTATTGGTCGTAATCAAAGTGATAGGGATTTTGATTGTCAAAGTGATGCAAACGCATGTAAGGTTTAATTAAATTGATGCAATTAAAAGTTTAAAGTTAATTGGTGACAACCTCAATAGGATCTTTTCAATTTTGGATTTTCCCTAATCCTTTGTATAAACGCCAAATGCTATCAATATATAAAAAAGAAAAACCTATAAAGTAATGACCTTTTAACTTCTTTCCAACTATCAGGATTTTATTCTCTAAAAGATTAATGGCAGGTAATTATGGTGAAGGGAAAAAATGTACTTTTATTGATCAATTGATTCAAAGAAAGTCTCAGTTAAACGAATTTGGTTGTTATGCCTTAAGAGCTTTATTAAATCGATATGAAGAGAGAGAGAGAGAGAGAGAGAGAGAGAGAGAGCTCATAGTATTATAGATTCATGACATGGAGAGTAAGCAAAGAAACTAGGGATTTTAGCCGTATCCCTTATAATCAAGTAAAGGTAGTAAGCACACAACAATCATATTGATCGAGACCATGATGAATCTGATGATGGAATGGTTGTCGAGACAGTGGTGGTGTTGATGGCGACAGTATTCGTTGTGTTTATAAGGAATTTTGAAATAACTCTGGCAACATTGGGACAAGCCGTTGGAGGATGGAGCTTTTGGGGGTGGTGATGGTGGTGGCGGCAGCAGCTGCGGCTACTTCGGTTTAGGGTGTGGAGATACTGGTGGGATTGGTGGGGTTGGAGAATGACCTGGATTGACTCAAGGTGGTGGGGGTGGAGAAGCACTAACCTTATGGGATACGACCTTAAGTTTTTGAGAAAAATCATGAGAGGCATCGGCCATGTAACTAAAATGTGATAGTAGTAGTCCATGGATCATAACCAAAGCGAGCAAACATGATAGGACTCTCATTTCTTACTGCCTATATTGTGTAACGGTGTTTGGGTATGCTTTTATACTTGTAAATAATAGATGGATGGTCTTTGAGTACAATTGATATGCTGAAACGTGTAGATTGGGTTCTAAATCAATTAGTCCATGGATGAAGCTTCCTCGATAGACAAAGAGAGAGAGAGAGACGCATAAGAATATGGATTTAACTATTAAAGTCAAAGGCGGTGGCTATAGATTTTTTTTTTTTTTTTTTTTTTTTTTTGGTAGATTATGAATTTGGTCCTTAACATAAAGAAAAAAGGAACTTCAACCTCTATGCAGCTCAATTAGAATAGGGTGGTCAAGGACTCAACAGCATCATCAAGGGGTAGTCTACAAAAAAATGATTACATCAATACTTTTTTTTAAATTAACGTACAAATCCCTTTAAAAAAAAAAAAAAACTAACCTACACATTACTTCATTGACACTCCTCCCTTTAGTTAGTTTCATGCAATCAAAATCAGGTTGTATTTATTTTTAATGTTATGCTACCCCCACAATTTAGCTATGATATTCAAAAATCCTGAACAACTATATCAAACCTGGATCATGAAACAGCAAGTCCAACATCATGGTCAGATTATTTAAATTTACCTTTCAATAATTGAATGTGTTTAACAGCCTGGTTTTTGAAAACGGCCCCCTTTGCCGTGATGGACTTGGAAAATGTAGACAACATGTCCCGAACTTAAGGATCAGAACCCATGAGATAAAACCTTCAATTTATAATAAAAATCGTTGGATAACACAGAAGCAGCTTGAACGATGTTGGCCTTGTAACTAAACTGTGATAGTACCAATCCGTGGATCAAAACCAACGTGACCAAGTATGATATGACACCCATTTCTTACCTAGTTACCTTCAATTGTGAAACAATTCTTAGGTATCTTCTTTTAGATATACGTGTAGTGTGTAGATATTACTAGACGAATAGTCATAATCGAGGTAGTTAAACTAAAGCATTCAGTCTATATATGGATGAAGCTTCCCAGAGAGAGAGAGACTTTGAACAGATACTTATAATTAAATTTCGGATGTTAAAAATACTGAATTCAATAGTATTGTATTTCTCAATTAAAGAATATAAGTGTGTGCCTTTATATAAGAGGTACAAAAGTGCAGTACAAGTAAAGGTGTAGTACAAGAATGTGTACTATACAAGTAATCTAATTAGACCTAAAGTCCATAACACTATACATGATAACAACCCCCCTCAAACTCAAGATGGATATGAGACCAACTTGAGGTTGTCAACCAAAGTACAAAGGCGTTCCTCAAGATGTGACTTGGTGAAGATATCTACAAGTTGATCTGTAGAGGAGACTAAGATTAGCTTGAGAGCACCATGGACAAGATGATAACAGATAAAATGATAATCGATCTCGATGTATTTAGTCCGTTCATGGAAGATATCATTGTGAGCAATATGAATGGCACTCTTATTGTTACAATAAAGAGTAGTAGTAGAGGATGTAGACACACCTAAGTATTTGAGAAGCCATCGTAGCCAAAGAAGCTCAAATGTGGTATCAGGAAGGGCATGATATTCTACTTCAGTACTGGAGTGGGCCACATGAGTTTGTTTCCTGCTTCACTAAGAAATTAGAAAAAAACCAAGAAGAAAGCAATAACCAATGGTGGACCTGCGATCAGTGGGATCTCTTGCCCAATCAGCATCAGAAAATGCATGGAGAATAAGAAGAGACTGAGCAGAGTAGAAAAGATCATGGAAGAGAGTGCCCTTTAGGTACCGAAGAATGTGCAGAACAGTAGCATATTGAGTCGATCGTAGAGCAGACAGATACTGGCTCACCTGGTGAACAACATAGGAAATGTCTAGACAAGTAATAATGAAATAAACTAGGTTGCCAACTAAGCATATGTAAAGAGAGGGATTAGACAATGGTTTCCCCCCTGAGGGAGTCAAGTGCGCATTAAGCTCAACTAGAGTGTCAACAGTCTTATTATCAGTGAGTCCAGCTCGAGACAAGAGTTCAGAGGCATACTTGGCTTGAGTAATGTAAAGTCCATCTGTAGAATGAGTGATTTCAAGACCCAAGAAGTAGCTGAGATGTCCAAGATCTTTCATCTCAAACTGCTGACTGAGAAAATCGTTGAGTTCTTGAATACCATTGAGGTCATCACCAATTATGATCATATCATCCACATACAGAAGAAGTAAAATAGTGTCTTTATCAGTGCGATGAAGAAATAAGACAGAATCATAATGACTAGCCATGTAACCTAAGTGAGAGATGGTAGAGCTAAATTTGTCAAACCAAGCTCGTGGAGCTTGTTTAAGGCCATAAAGTGCACGTCGAAGGTAACAAACCTTGTTTGATTCAACAGAGAGACCACAAGGAGGTTGCATATAAACTTCTTCACTTAAATCTCCGTTATATAATGCATTTTTGATATCCATCTGAAAAAGGTCCCATTTACTGGCAGCAGGAACAATTAAGAGGGCACGAACAAATGAGATACAAGCAACCAGAGCAAAGGTCTCTTCATAATCAATCCTATACTCCTTTTGTAAAACCTTTTGCCACAAGACGAGCTTTGTAGCGCTCAATGGACCCATCAAAGTGCTAATTTGTAGATCCACTTACAACCAACCACAAATTTCCCAGGGGGGAGAGTGACTAAGTCCCAAGAATGGTTTTTAGATAATGCATCAAGTTCCTCTTTCATTGCAATCTGCTATAAAGGGTAAGTGGAAGCCTCACGATAAGTGTGAGGCTCGTGCAATATAGCAAGAGCAGTGTAACAATGATAGTCAAGTAAATGTGTAGGAATGGATCTTACTCGAATTGAGTGACGAGGTGGAATGTCTTGTACAAGATCTTCAGGCAAAGTAGGAGCAGGGGACCCAAGCTCAGGGTTAGGAAGCTCGTCTTCAACCTGTTCATCTTCCACCTGTTCATTAAAGGGAGAATTAGGAAAGGGATCAAGGATATCTAGTGGTGGGATCAAGGATATCTAGTGGTTGGACAAAGAAGTCTAAAGGAGAATTAGAAACAGCTACAAGAGGATCAGGAGCAGCTGCAAGAGGAATATGTGCCTAATTTGGAAATAGATCTAAGACAGAGGAGGAAGATAAAGAAGCACGGAAGTGAGAGAGCTCGACAAAGAGGCGATGTTCCCAAAAGACAACATTGCAGGAGATGTGAAAACGATGAGAAACAAGATCATAACACTGATACCCCTTTTGAATTTTGACATAGCCAAGAAAACAACAAAGCCTTGACCTAGGCTCAAGTTTGTTATGCTCATGTGGCTGAAGAAGAATGAAACAAGCAGAACCGAAGGAGCGAAGGTGGTGATAATCTAGAGGTGGCGCTCATATGGGTTTGATTTTGGATGACAGGACTGGGAATGCGATTAACAGCATGAAAAGCAGCTTCGCCCTAAAAAGAAGCAGGAAATTTAGCAGAAAGAATGAGAGCATGAACAGTGTCAAGAATATGACAAAATTTTCATTCGGCTCTACCATTTTGCTGAGAGGTACCTAGACAAGTTAGTTGATGAACAGTGCCACAGGAATGCAAAACAGCTTGAAAATCATATTAAGTGTACTCAAGAGCATTATCAAATCGAAAAATTTTGATACATTTGGAAAATTGAGTTCCAATTATTTTTGCAAAATTAGAATATACTTGCAATAATTCAGAACGATGTTTCATATTAAAAATCCAGCTATAGTGAGAGTAATCACCAACAAAGACAACAAAATATCGAGATCCTCCAATATTAGAGACAGAAGAAGACCCCCAAATATCAAAATGAATAAGGTCAAATATATCAGTGGATATTGATTCACTAGTATTGAAAGGCAATGCTGGTTGTTTTCCTAACAGATATGAAACATAATTAAAATTTTCTGTAGACACTGAACCTAACAAACCTCTAGAAGCCAATTGTTGTACCCAAGAAGAAGATGCGTGACCAAGTCGAGCATGCTAAAGTGCAAGAGAAGGAATAAAAGAAACTGCGGCAACGAAAACAAGAGTAACAAGTGGAAGACAAAGATTGTCCACAGGAAACATACACCCAACTCTGGGACTGGTCCTAAGCTCTTGTCCCATCCTTGGATCCTGCATAATACACCCAGAATAATCAAATATAATGTGATAACCCAACTCAGCTAATTGTCCCACAGAAAACAAATTGTAAGAAAGGTCAAGAACATTAAAGACCCCAGGAACTGAGAGGTTGGAGGTCGAAATGGAATCTATATTATGACCAAACATTGTGAAACCATTTGCTGTGCAAATATTAAAAGGGTGTGGTGCAGGTTTAAGTTCAGAAAATAAGGACAAGTGAGGTGTCATGTGATTGCAACAAGCGGAATCCATAAAGCTGAAAGAGAAGAGGAATAAGATGCATTACCAACCATACGAATGACATTGGCAATGATGTTTTTAAGGTCATTTGAGGACATGGTGAAAATGCAACGTGAAAACTTAAACTGTGCAAAGACAGGAGCCATTGGTTGGACACTCTCAGTGTTAGCAACAGTAGCAGCAGAAATTTAACAGTTGATTTGTTGTGATGATAGCAAGTCTCAATATTGTGGCCAAAAAGTTTGTAAAAATTGCAAAAACATTTGCTGGATTGTCGGCGACGATTATTGCAACAAGAAGAAGACATGTCCTTATTCTTCATTTAGAAGCAAAATATGCAAAAATGGACTGGAAAAATGAAATCTACGCAAAAAAAAAAAAATAGGTAAGGAGCACCTACACTGCAAAAAGCCAACCTTGGAGAAAAGTCAACGGTCAAAGTCAACCTTTAGTCAAGGTCAATGCTCAAGTCAACACGGGGTAACTACTGGTCAACGCAGGTCAACGGTCTGGTCAACGAAGACGTGGTGGGTGACGTCAGCAGGTCACTGGATGCTGATGTCAGCTGATGACATCACCTAGGGCTGAAGTCAGCAGGTGCAAATCTAGCGTGTGCAACGCGTGGCGGGGCGTGAGTAAGGCTTTCGCCACATGGAGGCACGTATACGCATGTGAAAGCATGTGACAATTCAGAAGTGGCGCATGAGGGCACGTGGAACTACAACCGAGATGGGCAGCGACACGTGGTGGCGCGTGAGGCGTGTGGCTTTCGACGCAGATTACTTTGGCAGTGCATGCAGGCGCGTGTTGACTCTGTTGGCTACAGGACTTCCACGAGTAAGTAGATCGGTGCAAGACGATCTCAGTGGTATTTGTAGAAAATTAATCGGAGTAATTTTTTAGTTGGTGATGAGAAGAGCAAAGGTCTTGGTAGTGCGGAACTCCTTAACGACGGCTACAGGTCCGGAACCTAAGGACGACGATTGGGAGACGTCAGAGGTTCAACGGCAAAAGGCTGCGGTGGCTACTAGGATGGCGGAAGCGATGTTGAGAATGGAGTAATACCAATAAAGACAAGATTGCTAGGAAAATGTTAGAGCAGTGACTCTGATACCATGTTAGAAATACTGAATTCAATAGTATTGTATTTTTCAATTAAAGAATATACATGTGTGCCTTTATATAGGAGGCACAAGAGTGCAGTACAAGTAAAGGTGTAGTACAAGAATGTGTGCTATATAAGTAATCTAGTTGGGCCTAAAGCCCATAACACTATACATGTTAACATCGAAGACCTTGATTTTCTTTTCCTTTCCTTCTTTTATTAGGTGAAAAACTTAAGGGACCATAGCATTTCCATATTTCTAGTCAGAATACATTACTTAATACGTTGAAATTTACTACCTTCATGGCATGCACACATCACATTCCTACTACAAGGATATTAATTTAGCGCACGAGAAACTCTTACACGTTTTGGAAATCTTTTTTCTAAGCTAATAAATTAATGGATGTTAACTAGTTTAAAAGATTATCTTGTCTTAATTATGAGTCCTGTGATGAAGACCAACTAAACTCGATGATGTGAAAACAAAGCTGTTATCCGACATCAAGTAATATTTACTTTATATTAATATTTCTTTTTAATTAATGGAAATTTATGAAATCTAAACTTAAGACCTATCTCATCATTAAAAATCCTTAGAAAAAAAAAAATTATACGGAATGTATAGACTCCCTTCTCCTTTCCCTCCAGCTCCCTCTATTCCCAATAGACTATAGCGTTATACATACTTTTGGTAATTAATCAAACCTTATACTTTTAATTGTGACCATTTGAACCCCACATTTTCATTAATATGATAATCAAAACCTCCCAATCCCATTTCGTTAAATTTTATATATACAAAAAGGTAATGTTCTTAATTCTGTTTTGTTTCAATAGGAAAATCTCGTACTAATATGCAACTTGGAACATTAACATCCTTTGTTCCACCTTGAATAGAATTTCAGCTCATTCTATTGTGTTTGGAGCAGTCCAACCTTCTAGGACGTGTGAATTAATTTCTGCCGAAATAGAAGATTCAGCCAGTGTTAGAATTTGACGTTATGGGTTTGAGAGAGAGAGAGAGAGAGAGAGAGAGTTTGAGATTTTGACACTACAAAAAATTGGTTCTAAAGCCGCGTTGGCTTTGAAAACCACTACTATAGAAGACCTAAAATAGAGCTTTTAGAAACTGCCACAGTAGGTTGACCTATTATGGCAATTTGAAGCCGATACTTTTTAAACCGCTGCTATAGGTTATAGATATCCAACTGTGACGCTTTAAAAAACTGCCAAAATAGGTAGAGCTATTACAGTGTTTTAAAACCTCTGCTATAGGTTTGAAATTCTTATTATTTTTGTATTTTAAATGACCTATTACGGCGGCTTTATTTTATTTATTTTTCTGTATTTTAAATGACCTATTGTGGGTTTGATTAGAAAGAGAGTGAGAGGGGGAAAAATAAAAGCAAGAGTGAGAGAGGGGAAATAAAAGCAAGAGCTACTGCCAGTACTCTCATTGACCAAAGAGCAAGTGAGCTTGAGCGGGCTGGTCTTGGTCCTCTTGGAGGGATTTTTTTTGGAGCATTATTTTTTGGAACATTTTAATTAGTAAGTTGTCAAGGTTGCAAACTATTAACAAACTAGCATCTCGAGACTCTGAAACTCAAGTTCAACATGGAACTCATGTCTCTAAAACTTGAATTTCAAGTGGTGGTAATATGGTGTGGAAGAAAAAATCCACGAAAAACTCGAGTATCTAATGTTGGGTTTTGTAGAACCTGGTTGTGTTTGATCTAAATGACGACCTAACCCGACCCGAATAATGTTGCATGGTTTTTAATGGGAGATTTTCTGAGGCTTAGTCCATGGAGTAAAGGCTTGGGCCGATAGGCCCAAGCTGTAGCACTCATAGACAAGCCTCTTGGGGTCCGAGGGCAACGTACCCAGGGAAAAAAATTTTGCCCATTTTGTAGCCCATTGTGAATCCTGTGCGCAGGACATAGAAAATACTGTTTTGGTGATTAGGGTTTATTGTTGTTGTTTTTTGAGAGAATGAAAAACCTATAGCTGCACTTTGTATTTTTTTTGGACGTAGACAAATTAACGAACCACGTAAATACTTTCTTATGCATATGATTATTTTTTCTTTGGCGTACGTTTTCTCTATTTTTTGCTTTTCACAGGTTGGAAATTTCATGTTAATTCCTTACAACTGGTATTAGAGCCTAGGGTTAGGTTTGAGTGGGAGCAATGGCAGAGGAAGCAGAAAAGGCGTCTGGAATAGAAAAGTTCAATGGCACAAACTTAGCGTATTGGAGGATGTAGATTGAAGATTATCTCCATGGGAAGAAATTGCATCTGCCTCTTTTGTGGACAAACCCTGCGACTATGAAGAATGAGGAATGGGCTCTTCTTGACAGACAAGTACTGGGAGTTATCAGGTTAACGCTGTCTAGGTCTATTGCATACAATGTTGTAAAGGAGAAAACCACAACAGATCTGATGAAGGCTTTGTCTGGTATGTATGAAAAGCCGTCAGCAAACAACAAGGTGCATTTGATGAAGAAACTGTTCAATCTGAAGATGGCAGAGAATGCATCAGTAGCACAACATTTGAATGAATTTAACACTATCACAAATCAATTGTCGTCTGTAGAAATTGAGGCAATGAGGATGGCACTAAGCAATTTCATAGGAAAAGAAAAGCTGAAGTACAATGACATACGAGATTTAATTCTGGCTGAGGAGATTCGCAGAAGAGATGCAGGTGAAACCTCATGATTTGGTTCTGCCCTAAACCTTGAGACAAGAGGCAGAGTTAATGATAAAAATTTAAATCGAGGCAGATCAAAATCTAGAAATTCTAATTGAAACAAAAGTAAATCTAGATCAGGCCAATAAGTACAATGCTGGAACTATGGGAAAACAGGTCACTTTAGGAGGCAATGCAAAAGTTCTAAGAAGAAAAATGAAGATGATTCTGCTAATGCTATAACAGAAGAGGTACATGATGCATTACTTCTTGCAATAGACAGTCCACTTGATGATTGGGTTTTGAACTCAGAAGCTTCATTTCATACCACTCCACACCGAGAAATCACACAGAATTATGTTGCAGGTGATTTTGGTAAGGTATATTTGGCTGATGGTGCAGCCTTCGATGTTGTGGGTATGGGAGACATCCGGATATTGTTGCCCAATGGGTTTGTTTGGTTACTGGAGAAGGTTTGACATATTCTTGACCTAAGGAGGAATCTGATTTCTGTTGGACAACTTAATGATAAAGGGTGTGCAATACTATTTGTTGTTAGTACTTGGAAGGTTACAAAGGGAGCTAGAGTATTGGCTCGTGAAAAGAAGACTGGTACTCTATATATGACCTCAAATCCAAGAGACACAATTGCAATTGTTGAAGCAAGTACTGATATAAGACTATGGCACCGCAGACTTGGTCACATGAGTGAGAAAGGGATGAAGATCTTACTGTCAAGAGAAAAACTACCACAATTGAAGTCCATTGATTTTGACATGTGTGAAAGCTGCATCTTAGGAAAGCAGGAAAAATGTGAGCTTCTTGAAAACTGGCAGAACACCAAAGGTTGAAAAATTAGAGTTAGTACACACTGATTTGTGAGGACCTTCTCCGGTTGCATCTCTTGGAGGTTCAAGGTACTACATCACTTTCATTGATGACTCAAGCAAAAAGGTGTGAGTTTATTTTCTAAAAAATAAATCTGATGTAGTTGAAACTTTTAAGAAGTGGAAGGCCATGGTTGAAACAGAAACAAATTTGAAAGTAAAATGTTTGAGGTCAAATAATGGAGGAGAGTACATAGATGGAGGGTTCGGTGAGTATTATGTTGTACAAGGAATTAGGAAGGAGAAGATCATTCCTAAGACACCACAGCAAAATGGTGTGGCTGAGCTCATGAACAAAACTCTCAATAAGCGTGCTAGCAGTATGTGGGTGCATGCTGGACTACCAAAACTTTCTGGGCTGATGCTGTTAGCATTGCAGCTTACCTAATAAAACGAGGGCCATCAGTTCCCATTTAGTTCAGACTTCCTAAGGAGGTTTAGAACGGTAAAGAGGTAAAGTTTTCCCATTTAAAAGTTTTTGGTTGTATTTCTTATGTTTATATTGATTCTGGTGTTTGTAGTAAACTTAATGCAAAGTCTTAAATATGTTTTTTCATTACCGATGGTGATGAGAAATTTAGATATAAGTTTTAGGATGAATAAAACAGAAAAATCATTAGAAGTAGAAATGTGATATTTAATGAACAGATTATGTATAAGAACAAGTCAACTATAATGCCAAATGTTACAGAGATAAATCAAAATAAATCTGAGTTTGTCAACTTAGATGAATTGACTAAAAGTACTATGCAGAAGATGGGTGAAGAAGATAAGGAGAATGTAGATTCACATGTAGATCAGAGTACACCTATAGTTGAAGTTCGCGGATCTTCCAGGACCATTAAACCTCCACAGCATTATTCACCCGCTCTAAATTAGCTCTTGTTGACTGATGGTGGTGAGCCAAAATGTTATGATGAAGCCTTACAAGATGAGAATTCAAGCAAATGGAAGTTAGCCATGAAGGATAAGATGGATTCCTTATTGAGGAATCAGGCAAGGGAACTGACTGAATTGCCAGTAAGAAAGAAGGTTTTGCATAACAAATGGGTATACAGATCAAAGAATGAGCATGATGGTAGCAAACATTACAAAGCCAAATTAGCTGTTAAGGGTTCCAGCAGAAGAAGGGCATTAACTACTTAGAGATATTTTCTCCAGTTGTGAAGATGTCAACAATTAGACTGATATTGGGAATGGTGGCTGCAAAAAATTTACATCTTTAGCCATTAGATGTGAAGACGGCATTCCTTCATGGTGACTTGAAGGAAGACATTTACATGATTCAGCCAAAAAGGTTCATTGTTAAGGGAAAAGAGAATCTAGTCTACAAACTGAAAAAGAGCTTGTATGGCCTAAAACAAGCTCCTAGATAGTGGTACAAGAAATTTGACAGTTTTATGCATAGAATTAGGTTCAAGAAATGTGAAATTGATCACTATTGCTATGTTAAGTTTTTTGACAATTCTTACATCATTTTACTATTGTATGTGGATGATATGCTAATTGCAAGCTCTAGCATTGAGGAGATTAATAATCTAAAAAATCAATTGTTAAAACAGTTTGTAATGAAGGATTTGGGAGCTGCAAAGCAAATCCTTGGTATGAGAATCATTAGAGACAAGGCTAATGGTACATTGAAACTTTCACAGTCAGAGTATTTGAAGAAAATTTTTAACAACATGAATGAAGCTAAACTAGTGAGCACACCCTTGGGTAGTCATTTCAAACTAAGCAAAGAACAGTCACCAAAGACTGAAGAAGAGAGGGACTATATGAGCAAGGTGCCCTATGCCTCAGCTATTGGTAGTGGGAGTTGTAAGCATATTCATGTGTAAGCTAGGAAAGCATCATTGGGAGGCAGTCAAGTGGATTCTGAGATATCTGAAGGGTTCATTTAATACATGTCTTTGCTTCATAGGTGCAAGTTTGAAACTGCAAGGTTATGTAGATGCTGGTTTTGCTGGTGATACTGATAGTAGAAAGAGTACTACTGGGTTTGTATTTACTCTGAGTGGTATAGTTATATCTTGGGCTTCAAATTTACAAAAGATTGTTACTTTGTTTACTAGAGAAGCTGAGTATGTTGCAACAAATGAAGCTAGAAATGAGATGATTTGGCTACATGGTTTCTTAGATGAATTGGGTAAGAAGTAAGAGGTAGGCATTCTACATAGCGACAATTAGAGTGCAAGGCCAGACATTGCACATGCAGTGGGAGTTGTGAGCAGATTCATGAGTAGGCCAGGAAAACAACATTAGGAGGCAGTCAAGTGGATTCTGAGATATCTGAAGGTTTCATCAGATACATGTCTTTGTTCATAGGTGCAAGTTTGAAATTGCAGGGTTATGTAAATGTTGATTTTGCTGATGATATTGATAGTAGAAAGAGTACTACTGGGTTTGTATTTACTCTAGGTGATACACTATATCTTGGGCTTCAAATTTACAAAAGATTGTTACTTTGTCTACTTCAAAAGTTAAGTATGTTGTAGCAAATGAAGCTGGAAAGGAGATGATTTGGCTACATGGCTTCTTAGATGAATTGGGTAAGAAGCAAGAGATAGGCATTCTACATAGCGACAATTAGAGTGCAATTTTTCTTGCTAAAAATTCAATTTTTCATTCAAAGTCGAAGCATAATACCACTTTTACCCGGTACCTTATTGAAGATAAGCTGGTAATACCTAAGAAGATTTGTGGATCTAAGAACCCGGCAGACATGTTGACTAAGGCTGTCACTATTGAGAAGCTGAAGTTGTGTGCAAAGTCAGTTGGTCTTCTAGCTTGAGGACAGGAGGATGAGTTGCAGGGATGAGGGATTTCTTTTGGAAGATAGCGGCTAATGTTGGTGATTGAACTAGTTTCCAAGTGGGAGATTTGTTGGGCTTTTTGTGGAGCCTAATTGTGTTTGATCCGGTTGACGACTCGAACCGACCTGAAGAATATTGCATGGTTTTTAATGGGAGATTTTATGGGGCTTAGCTCATGGAGCGGAGGCTTTGGCCCATTTTGTAGCACATAGTGAATCCTGTACGCAAGACATAGAAAATGTTGTTTTGATGATTAAGGTTTCTTGTTGTTGTTTTTTGAGAGAGTGAAAAACCTGTAGCCACAATTTGTATTTTTTTTTCCCCTGATAATAGTGAAATCTTTGCAATTCTATGGACGTAGGCAAATTGTTGAACCACGTAAATATTGTCTTGTGCGTGTGATTATTTTTTCTTTAACATGCGTTTTCTCTATTTTTTGCTTCTCACAGATTGGGAATTTCGTGTTAATTCCCTACGTCTAAAACTTGAGTTCTATCCATTTTCCACATCTTCTTCTACTTCTATGCAACTTGTGTCTCACATGGAAACATTGTTCCATGTTTGTTGTGTGCCAGTATTGGAACTCAAGCCTAAAATGGTCAAGTTTTGTCACCAAACTCAAATCTCTAAGACTCAATATGCTAATTTAAAAAAGGAGAATGTTAACCAGCACCACTTGGTGCTGGTTAAGGGCAGAAAAGATAAAAAAAAAAATATTTGTTAAATAAAGTAAAAAATTCTAAAAGAGAACCTGCAACATTGAAAAAGTAATGTATATTAAAAAAAAAAAACAAATATAGGCTGGGTTTGGATACGGCTGAACGCGTTTAGCGTTCAACGTTTCCACGTTTTCCTCTTCTTCTTCTTTTTTTCTTTTTTTTTTTCTTTTTTTTTTTTCCCTGCTGCTGCTGCACGCCTCAAGGGGGACATCGGCTACTGTTCATGAACAGTAGCCGATTTTGTTGACTTTTCAATTTTTTTATCACATTTATGGGTCCCGTTTACTGTTCACGGGACCCACAAATTTCACTTTTCAGAAAATTTTTTATTAAAAATGGGTCCCGCAGTATTATTCACACATTTAAAAATTATTTTGCTACAATATTTTCAGTTTTCAGTTTTTAATTTTCGGCAAAACGCTCTATCCAAACCGACCCATAATGTCAGAAAAAGTTGGGTTTAACGGGCACCGTGCGGTGCCCGTTAACACATCCCTTTAAAAAATAGTTTGAAAAATTTGACAACTAATAAAATCGTTAGAAAAAATTGATGCTAAAAGCCAAAAAAATCCCCTCTTGGAGGGTATGCTGAAAGAAGAGAGAGAAGAAGACAGATGAGATTGAAAGAAGGGTAGAGACTGAGAGGAGAGTACTATTCTTTGAAAAGAAAAAGTGATAAGTAATCACGTGGGTTCATGGGAAACGTGGGATACTTCTTGGAAGTAGCCTATGTTAGAAATGCCGACATCTCTATTATTTGCCCAAAACAAAACAAAACTATTTTTGCTTTTAATTAACTAATGTTAGTAATCTGATCAGTTTATTGGGAAAAAAATCAGTTTATTAGAAAATTGATTGAAAATTAAAACTCTACATTAAATTTATTAACATATATTATTATTTAACCAAATAATAGTAATAACTAATCAATAATAAGTCTATTATAAATAAATAAATCAGTATCAAAATACTACGTAGACAAATCGGAATGAATTCCAAAACGCTTTTCATAACTTAGCAAAGAAGCACTGATTTTTTTTTTTTTTCCTGAAATAGTGGTGGCTGTTTTTGTTGGAGAGAGAGAAAATGATTTCTTGATGAATTTTTGCCTTTTTGTGAAGGTCTCCCCCTCTCAAATGTAAAGAAATAAAACGATGAGCCATATGGATTGAAACATTGCTTCTTCGTTTTTATCTTTTTTTTTTTCTTTTTATTATTATTATTTTTTTTTTTTTTTAGTGTGTGTGTGTGTTAGAGCTCTCGCATAGAATTTAACATGGTGGAATGGTAAATGGACACCACGCAAGTGTATATTTGTCAGTCTTACAGGTATAAAACTTAATGGCTGTTTTTTTTTTCGGATTTTCCCCAAACCCTTTTTACAAACGCCAAAGTCCAAACGCTATAAAAATATAAAAAGAAAAACCAATAAAATGATGACCTGACAGGTAATTATTGATAAATTGATTCAAAGAAAGTCTTGAGTTAAACTATATATGAACTTGGTTGTTATGCATACGGGAGCTTAATTTGTTGAATCAATACATATATATGAAACCATGCCCGCAGAGGGAGAGAGAGAGAGAGAGCTTCTTGTATTAGATTCATGACATGGAGAGTAAGCAAAGAAAGTAGGAATTTTAGCCATATCTCTTATAATAAGTAAATAGGTAGTAGGCACACAACAATCATGTTGATTGAAACCGTGATGAATCTGATGATGGCATGGTTGTCGAGACCGTGTTGGTGTTGATGATGACAGTATTCATTGTGTTGATGAGGAATTTTGAAATAACTGTCAACAACATTGGAACTAGCCGTTGGAGGATGGAGCTGGTGGTGGTGGTGGTGGTGACTTCGGTTTACGATATGGTGGATGATAAGGAATATGACCCCCATTGAGTCGAGGTGGTGGGGGTGGAGAAGCACTACCCTTATGGGATACGACCTTAAGTTTTTGAGAAAAATCATGAGAGGCATCGGCCATGTAACTAAAATGTGATAGTAGTAGTCCATGGATCATAACCAAAGCGAGCAAACATGATAGGACTCTCATTTCTTACTGCCTATATTGTGTAACGGTGTTTGGGTATGCTTTTATACTTGTAAATAATAGATGGATGGTCTTTGAGTACAATTGATAAGCTGAAACGTGTAGGTTGGGTTCTAAATCAATTAGTCCATGGATGAAGCTTCCTAGAGAGAGAGAGAGAGAGAGAGAGAGAGGGAGAGAGAGAAACGCATAAGAATATGGATTTAACTATTAAAGTCAAAGGCGGTGGCTATAGATTTTTTTTTTTTTTTTTTTGGTAGATTATGAATTTGGTCCTTAACATAAAGAAAAAAGGAACTTCAACCCTTATGCAGCTCAGTTAGAATAGGGCGGTCAAGGACTCAACAGCATCATCAAGGGGTAGTCTACAAAAAAATTATTACATCATTACTTTTTTTCTAACTAACCTGCAAATTACTTCATTGACACTCCTCCCTTTAGTAAGTTTCATGCAATCAAAATCAGGTTGTATTTATTTTTAAAGTTATGCTACCCCCCACAATTTAGCTATGATATTCAAAAATCCTGAACAACTATATCAAACCTCGATCATGAAACAGCAAGTCCAACATCATGGTCCGATTATTTAAATTTACCTTTCAATAATTAAATATGTTTAACAGCCTCCCTCTGCCGCGATGAACTTAGAAAATGTAGACAACATATCCCGAACTTAAGGATCAGAACCCATGAGATACTACCTTCAATTTATAATAAAAACTGTTGGGTAACACAGAAGCAGCTTGAACGATGTTGGCCTTGTAACTTAAGGGTGATAGTAGCAATCCATGGATCAAAACCAACGTGACCAAGTATGATATGACATCCATTTCTTACCTTCAATTGTGAAACAATTATTGGGTTTCTTCTTTTATATATACGTGTAGTGTATAGCTATTACTAGACGAATAGTCATAATCGAGGTAGTTAAATTAAAGCATTCAGTCTATGGATGAAGCTTCCCAGAGAGAGAGAGACTTTGAACAGATCCTTATAATCTAATTTCGGAGACCTTGATTGTCTTTTCTTTTGCTTCTTTTATTAGAGGAAAAACTTAAGGGTGCATTGCCATATTTATAGTCAGCAATCAGAATACGTTACTTAAGACGTTAGAATTTACTTCCTTCATGGCATGCGCACATCACATACCTACTACAAGGATATTATAATATGGCAAGAAACCCTTGCACGTTTTGGAAATCTTTTTTCTAAGCTAATTAATTAATGGGTGTAAACTAGTTTAAAAGAATACCTTGTCTTGATTATGAGTCCTGTGATAAAGGCCAATTAAACTCGATAACGTGAAAAACAAAGCTGTTATCCGACATCAAGTAATATTTAATTTATATTAATCTTTCATTTTAATTAATGGAAATTTATGAAATTTAAACTTAAGACTTATCTCCTCATTAAAAATCCTTTGGAAAAAAAAATTATACTGTATGTATGGACTCCCTTCTCCTATCCCTCCAGCTCCCTCTATCCCAAACAGACCATACAGCGTTATACATACTTTTAGTAATTAATCAAACCTTATACTTTTGATTGTGGCCATTTGAACCCCACATTTTCATTAATATGATAATCAAAACCTCACAGTCTTATTCCGTTAAATTTTATCCAAAGAGAGAGAAAATCGGCACCAATACATTATTTTATATTCAAAAAGGTAATGTTCTTATTTCCATTTTGTTTCAATAGAAATATCTCGTACCGGTATGCAACCTGAAACAATAACACCCTTTGTTCCACATTGAATAGAATTTCGGCCCATTCCAATGTGTTTCGGGCATTCCAGCCTTCTAGGACGTGTTAGTTAATTTCGGCTAAAATAGAAGATTCAACCAGTATTAGAATTTGACATTATGGGTTTGAATATGAGAGAGAGAGAGAGAGAGAGAGAGAGGTTGTGGGTCTAATTAGAAAGAGAGTGAGAGGGGGCAAATAAAAGCAAGAGCTACTGCCGGTACTCCCACTGACCAAAGAAAAAGTGAGCTTGAGCAGATTGTCTTGGTCCTCTTGGAGGGATTTCTTGGCATTTAGTGTTATTTATGGAACATTTTAATTAGTAAGGTGTCAAGTTTGCGAACTATTAGCAAACTAGCATCTCGAGGCTTTGAAACTCGAGTTTAATATAGAACTCTTCTTCTTATCATGCTGCTCGAAATGCTAATTTACAAAATATTTTCAAAAACTTGACAGCTAATAAAATTGTTAGAAAAAATTGATACTAAATGCCAAAAATTCCCCTAGGGTATGCTGAGAGAAGAGAGAGAAGAAGACAGATGAGATTGAAAGAAGGGTAGAGACTGAGAGGAGAGTACTAGACTTTGAAAAGATAAGTAATAAGTAATCAAGTGAGTGCATGGGAATCGAGGGATACTTCTTGGAAGTATCCTATGCTAGAAATGTCGCACATCTCTATCTATTTAACAAAAAAAAAAAAAACCAATTATTATTTTTGCTTTTAATTAACTAATGTTAGTAATCTAATAATCAGTTTAATGATTAAAAAAAATCAGTTTATTAGAAAATTGATTGCAAGTTAAAACTCTACATTTCTCAAAAATAAAAAATAAAACTCTACATTAAATTCATTAACTTATATTATTATTTAACTAAATAATAGTTATAACTAATAAATAGCAAGTTTATTATAAATAAATCGGTATCGAAATATTATGTTCTAATAGATAAACCGAAATGAATGCCAAAACGGTATTCATAACTTTGTAAAGAAGCACTGATTTGTTTTCTAAAAATAGTGGTGGTTTTTTTGGTTGGAGAGAGAAAATAATTTCTTGATGAATTTTTGCCTTTTTGTGAAGTCTCCCCCTCTCATATGTAAAGAAATAAAACGATGAGCCATATAGATTGAAACATTGCTTCTTCGTTTTTATTTTTTTTTTTAAATTTATTTTTTAGTGTGTGTGTGTTAATTAGGGGTGTCCACCGGAACCGAGAACCCGCCGGAACCGACCAACCCGACCAGAACCGACCAGTCAAGACCCGATCCGACAGCAAAGGTGGTCGGACGCGGGTGGTGAGCTCTAAAACCCGACACCGGCGGTTCGGGTTTCGGTTCCCTTCCTTCAAAACCCGTTCAACCCGACCCGCCTGAAAAAAGATTGACTTGCTGAGATTTCCAGTTTTCCGACGAGCTTTCCGGCACGATTTGGCGTATTTCGGCGACTAAAACACCAGATCCAGCGACTAAAACACCAGATTTAAGGGAAAAAACATTAGATTTGGCGAAATCTCTGCCAAATCCGGCTAGATCGCACCGGATCTTCGCCGGATCGAGAGAGATATCGGCGTTTTTCTTTTTTTTTTGGTCCTCTCCGGCGGGTTTCGGCCTCACTCGAAACCGCCACTCACCCGACGGGAAACCGACGGCTCCCCACCCGATCTCCGGCGGGTCGGTTGCGGATTGGGCACAAACCCGACCCACCCGAACCGTGGACACCCCTAGTGTTAATTAGAGCTCTTGGATAGAATTTAACATGGTGTAATTGTAAATGGACACCACGCAAGTGGGTATTTGTCACAATCTCACAGGTATAAAAGAAAACATCTACTATATATTTTATTAAAAAAAAAAATACACTAATAAAAACTCTAGTCAAGCAAAAGCCAAAAGACAAAAAGGGTTAAATAAAAATTTAAAAAATGAAAAAAAATAAAAAATTAGTGATTAAGAGAATTCATGGCCACAATATCTTTTTGATATTTTATTTTAAGAAAAATAAAATTAGTGATTATTTTTATGGAATGGCCGGATTGAACAAGTTATAAATATGAATGATTAAATATTTTTATTTTTTGTGTTTAAACACTAAATAGCCTTTTTTGTTGACTATTTTGTTCATTTACATATTTTGTTCTTTATACAAAACTGTGTTAACACTAAACATATAGTCATCAAAAGTTTTCCTCTTAGACTTAGGTCATCGTTAAACCAAATAATGTAAATTCCTTCTCTTTCTCTTACTTCCACTTTGCCTCTCTATATATTTTTTCCTCTTTTTTTTCCTATCAAGATATAATTTGGAAATATTGTACCCAAAAGATAACCATTGCAAAAGAGTTAGAAATTTGGCAATGTAAGTGTCCACAAGTCAACTTTCAATCTCCAAGTGACATTTTCCAAGCCAATACACGGACCCTCCAAGTAGCAGGATGAAGATTAATGGGGAAGAACTTACCTAGTTAGAAGAGCAAGGATATATTACATCTTCAAAACATTTGTTAAAGGGAGTGTGAAAAAAGTGTCATAAGTCTTGTAATCCAGAAGTACTATTAGGCTTTTTTTTAAAAGGGAAATAGGGTTCAAATATCTCTCCTCCACTTGTTATATCTTATAACAATTCAATTAAAAAAATACAGTCTTTCATCAATACACCTCCCCCAAAAATTGCATATAGAGATTATTGGGTTACACATGTGAGTAAAATCCCACATTGAATAATGATGAGAAAAATAAGTGGTTAATATAACATAATTGAACACATTCACATTGGGCTTAGGCCTTTTGAGTTAAAATATGTCTATATATTATATTAATTATTCAAGGAATCTCTCCAATGTGTTTATTTTCCAAACAAATGGTATTAGAGCCCATGGTGTCAAGGTTATTGAGGTTCCTCTCGTAGTTAGAGCAAAAATGGGGTGTGTGTACTTGAAACCCTTTCGTAAATGGAGTAAGGCAGGTCCCTTTTGTAGTTAGAGTGGGGATGGTATATTGCACCAAGTTAGCCCATAAAACCCACATAAACGATCTTAGAAAAGGCCTAACAAAGGAGTATTATTGCCAATGGTGCTAGACAATGATGTCGTGTTTATCTTTCCAACAAGTAGTATTAGAGCTCATGGTGGTGTTGGGGCAAAGGTAGCAAGGTTATCAAGGTTTCTTTCACATTTGGAGCTGAAACAAGGTGTGTGTACTTGAAACCCTTTCGCAAATGAAGCAGGGCAAGTCCCTTTCGTACTTGAAGTAAGGATGATATATTGCACTAAGTAAGCCCGTAAAACCCACACAAACAATCTTGGAAAAGGCCAAACAAAGGAGTATTACTACCAATAACGCTAGCCAACGATGAGGTGCAAGGTTCCCATGGAAGATAAAAGACATGCGATGTATGGATGGGGCACTAGTAGAGCGAAAGGCCCATTAGGCAAGGGGAAGCAAGTAGAACTTGTTCATGACCCATGGAGAGGACTTGAATGAGGATGAGAAAAATAAAGAGTTCATATAACATAATTAAATACATACCTATAGGGCTTAGGCCTTTTGGGTTAAAGTATGTCACTAGTAAAGCGAAAGGCCCATTAGGCAAGGGGAAGCAAATAGAACTCGTTCATAACCCATGGAAAGGTCTTAAATGATGATGAGAATAATAAAGAGTTAATATAACATAATTAAATACATACACATAAGGTTAGGTTTTTTGGGTTAAAATATGTCTCTATATATTATATTAATTACTCAAGGAGACTCTCTAATGTGTTTATCTCCCTAACAGAGATAGCATTTGACTTCAATTTGCCCTTGAATAGGGCAAACTTAGTTTTGATAACTATAAAATTATAAATCAGCATACTTTTATCTAATGTATATATTATATGTACAATTATTATCTTTTATATAATTGGTAAAATATAAATATGAAAATAAAAGAAGGATTTACCTAAGAGCATTCACATTAGTGGAGCTAAAAATTTAGCTTTTTAGCTCCACAAAAAGTTATTTTATCTATTTTACCTACACATTTTATCAAACATGCTGCAGCAGTGAATCTATTTTAGCTTTAACCACAATAAAATAATATAAACATTACAATAAAATAATACATCTACTACAATAAAATAATACATCAAACCCAATAAAAATTAATTTCTCTATGACCCACAGCACAACCATAATCATCCACAACCCATAGCAACCATTAGAACCACCATGATTACCACCGACAACCAATCAAAAACTTTAAAAAAACCCACTATAATCTACCCAACCAAAACCCCACTACAAAAGCCACAATGATCAACCCAGCCAAAAACCCAGATCAAACTCAGACGGATCGGCGGCGTGGGTCTGAGGCGGATGGCGGCGTCAAAACCCAGAACCACCATGATCCACCACCGACAACCAATCCAACATTTAAAAAAAAAAAAAAAAAAAAAAAAAAAAAACCACTATAATCTACCCAACCAAAATCCCACTAGATCAACCATAGTTGACAAAAGCCACAGTGATGGCGGCGTAGGTCTGAGGAGGATGGCGGCGTAGGTCTGAGCTGATCGGCGGCTTGGGATGGCTGGTGGATCGGTGACGTCGAGCTTTGGTGGTGGCGCCTTGACGACGAGTCAGTCCGACGGCGGTAAACGAAGTGAGGAGACCGGAGTTGAGAGAGAGAGAGCTTAAGAGAGATGAGAGTGAACGAGAGAAAGAGAGGCACGGTGATAAAAGAATGAAAAAAGAAAGGAACAAGTGGGATTATTTTAACATTTAGCTGGAATAAAAAATTATTTTTTTTTTAGCTTTGAGCTACAGTACACATGTACCTATACATGTGTATTGTAGCTGAAAGCTAAAAAAATATACCTATACCTCCACTGCTGGAAGGTAATTTCTTGTGTTTTGGTGGAGCTAAAATAGCTATATAGCTATTTAGCTCCACTGCTGCAACTGCTCTAATTCAACTTAAGGGCACTAGCATTGGTGGTACTAAATAGCTAGATAGCTATTTTTAGCACTACCAATTCGAAAAAATTTGTAGTGGAGTTATAGTCAAATGGTTTGCCACCTCAGCTCCAGTACACAGTTAAAAATAGTTGCATACTGTAATTCAAAGGCAAAAAAAAAAAAAATATATATATATATATATTAATTGGTTTCACCCTCTTCTTTTACTAAATTAATCTTTTCTCTCTCTCTTCCTTTCTTTTCTCTTTCTTCTTCACATTCCTTCTTTCTTCTTCACCAAACCCAAACCCAGCAATTCTCCCTTTCAATTTTTTTTTTCTTTTTTTGGTTCCTTCCTCCAGCCATTTTTTCTCTATTTTTTCTTTCTACTTCACCTTTCTTCTTCACTGAACCCAATCCTTCTCTTCTCCCCCTTCATTTTTTTTTATTTCTTTCTTCCTCCAACTCCTCACCACTCCTTAGCCCTTGCCCGCCAAGCTGCCAATGACCCAAGCCCCAAGCCGTTGCCGACACAAGTCCCAAGCCGCCGGCGACCCAAGCCTGGTGGTGGTGGTTTTTTTTTTTATTTTAAATCATAGTTGTGGGTGGTGGTTATTGAGGCGGGTTTGTGGTGGTGGTGGTGGGGGGTTGTTGATTGGGTTGTGTTCATGGGTCTGTGTTTGTGGTTGGGGTTTGGATTGGGATCGGACTATGTTTGTGTTTATGGGTTTGTGTTGGTGGTCGGGATTGGTTGTGTTGAAGCCTGGTTTGGCCTGGTTTGGCTTGGCATTGCTATGGGCGATTTTTGTTGGCTGTGGCAGTGGTGTGGGTGTGGGTTTTTTGTTGGTTGTCACTGGGTTTTTTTGTTGCTAGATTTGTGGGCTTGTTGAATTTTGGTTGTTTTTATGTGTGATTTTGGTTGGTTTTTGAGATGGTTTTGTTGCAAATTTGGTGGATTTGGATTGTGTTAATGTTGGCCTGTGAACAGTGGAGGTGGCTGTGGGTTGTGGGTAGCAGTGGAGGTGGCTGGGGTTTTGGGTTTGCTTGTTTTTCTTCAGAGTCTTCAGATGAGAGGGGGAGAGAGAGGTGTGAAAGAAATAATGAAAAATTAATAAAGAAATAATACTTAAATGAATAGGTATGAAAAATAGAACTGATGTTTTTTTTTTTTTTTTTTTGAGAGAGTTTCAACCTATGGCGTCCGCTTCTGATGATTGCTCTTTATCATCAGACCAAGACACCAATCAGTTTTTGGTATAGGCAGGGATTGAACCCCAGATCTCTTATACAACCATCAAAGACTTTACCAGTTGAGCTAACTATTTAATACTTAAATAGAACTGATGTTGGATGTGTTATAAAGGGAAAATGTAAAATAGATAAAATAATTCTTTGTAGTGCCAAATAGTTAAAAAAATAGTTTCACCAATGCGGATGCTCTAATGGCCTACTATTACATTGAATGACCTTTATTGGATATGCATTTGTTATTCTAAGAATAATTGTGTTTACAACAAGCTCTAAGTAGGTATATATATGAATCGGGTTAAATAGGTACATTGACCATCAGGGCGGCCTAATATAATCTGGGGTCTATGCTATGATTTTAATATCCCATATGAATTAAGATAATTAGTTAGTCCATTCAACATGTGTCCTATGAATTAACCATGTTTTAAATGACCTATACGTGCTCAAATCATAACTAGCTCATCTTAATCTCAACTAATTAACTATAATGATTACAACAACTATGAGGAGATTGCAAGGCATATGACATAATTTGGGGTTTCTATCATATTTTCCTCCCCTTTAAAACACCTTGCCCACGAGGCGTTGTTATGGTTGTCATCTTCATCAAAGGAAATCTTCCAATGGACTAATATCTTAATGACATTTTGATCGCCATATTCATGCACCTCGCTTTGACAAGCAGTCTCACGTGCATAAAGGTTTCTTTTTCATAGATCTTCAACCTTTGCTCAAATTTTTAAGTCTTCAATGGTTTTTCAATCTTCAAGGTCTCATTAATTCGTTGGACCTTGGAATGTTTTTAGATCCTTAAGACCTCATTTGATTCTAAAACTATTAGAATTGTTGGCACTAGCATCTTTGATTCTCAGATCACTGACACTTAAATTGCCGATTCTTGAATCGTGGACTCTTGAGTGGGAGCCTCCATTAGTGCATCAAGAATTGGTTCTTAGTTCTTTAGCATGAAATTTGTGAACTCTACACCTTAGATTCTTGGGTGGTAGTCTCCATTGATTCATCAAGGATTGGTGCACCAAATTGATCTTGTTGGGCACATATAAAAATGTGCCCAATTTGTGCACAAACCCAATAATTTTGCATCATGGAACCATTCTCACACTTCTCCTTCCATGTAACAAGAGGCAAGAGCTACTACTGGTACTCCCAATGACCAAAGAAAAGGTGAGCTTGAGCGGACTGGTCTTGGTCCTCTTGGGGGAATTTTTTGGCATTTAGCATTTTTTTTTTTTGGAACATTTTAATCAGTAAGTTGTCAAGTTTGCAAATTATTTGCAAACTAGCATCTCGAGGCTCTGAAGCTCAAGTTCAATATGGAACTCGTGTCTCTAAAACTCGAGTTTCAAGTGGTGGTAATCTGATGTGGAAGAAAAAATCCACTTAGAACTCGAGTATCTAAAACTCGAGTCACAGTTCACGTAGAAACATTGTTACATGTTTGTTGAGTGCCAGTGTTGGAACTCAAGTCTTAAATTTTCAAGTTTTGTCACCAAATTTGAGTCACTAAAACTCAAGATGCTAATTTATAAAACAGTTTCAAAAATTTGACAACTAATAAAATCGTTAAAAAAAATTGATGCTAAATGCCAAAAATTTCCCTCTCGGAGGGTATGCTGAAAGAAAAGAGAGAAGAAGACAGATGAGATTGAGAGAAGGGTAGAGACTGAGAGGAGAGTACTAAACTTTGAAAAGAAAAAGTGATAAGTAATCACTTGGACTTGGGTGCATGGGAATCGTGGGGTACTTCTTGGAAGTATCCTCGGTTAGAAATGCTGCACATCTCTATTTATTTACCCAAAACAAAACCAAATTATTTTTTCTTTTAATTAACTAATGTTAGTAATCTGATCAGTTTCTTGGAAAAAAAAATCAGTTTATTAGAAAATTGATTGAAAGTTAAAACTCTACGTTAATTTCATTAAGAATGGTGCAATTAAATAATTCAATGATAGGGCGCTCTATCGTTGAATTATGTAAAAGAAAGGTTGAAATATTGGTGGCAGAGAGAGACAAGAGACAGAAGTCAGACTCCCAGTAATACTATTTATTAGTCTACTATCTCAGATATGTTGAGTTCTTGGAGGTATTGGATCGACATGTTCAGGTCCTTTAATCTCAGTCTAATCTTAATTATGTATAAATAAAATAAAATGAACAATGTGTACAATCGGTAACTTGACAAAAACCAAATCATCTTTTTGAAAAGTGATCTCAAAAGCTATGGTATGGTTTCGTTGCCTTTATATTTCAGTGAGTTTCCACTCCATTGGATTACTTTTTATTTTGATTCCAATTCATCCTTTCATTATTAATCAATCTCAACCATTTTTTAAGCTTAATTTTTATCCATTTCTACATTGTAGCGTTGTTGTTTGTGTTTGGGATCTGGTATGTGACCAAGTATGAACTAGTCAGAATCTCATAACTGTTAATTGGTTAAAGGAAGCTTCAAGAAAAAGATGGAAGATTTAGATGAAGACGTAGAATTTAAAAATCAAATAAATACCATATATATTGCACTTTAAGTTCTAACTAAAATTGGAGAGAAATAAAGGATTTAATTGGGGAAGACCCTTAATAAATAATGACAAACCTGGATTTTTTTTTCTTTCTTTCTTTTTGTCCTTTTTGAATAAAACTTCAAGGCTTTAGTATTAGGTTTTATACACACATTTTGAATAAAACTTCTGAGGTTTTGGGATTAGGTTTTAATGTTTTATGTACGCACAAACCCACAGGTATCTTATCTATAGCCAATTATACAATAAAGGAGTGTTTCATGGTTGACATAATTGCAAATTTAATATGTTTCGGGTATTTGGAGAAATGCTAGAGACACACATATTTGCACAACTTTAGTCACAACTCGCCACATGGCGAGTTGTGATTGATTAAAATATGTCCCCACATGGCCCACTAATACACTCTAACCGATCATAACTCGCCATGTGGCGAGTTGTGACACAAAGTTGTGCAAAAATATGTCCCTAGCATTTCTCTTACTTAACAAACCATCTCTATCACAAAGACTTGACTATTGAATGAACTAAACTCCAAGATTATACATTCGTGAACGTGATACTCTATTTAAGATAGTACTAAATGTTTAAGGGGGAAAAATGTGGATATAAAATTCAAGATACAGCTAAAAAAGTTCGCATGCCATTTGTCACCATGTATTGAAAGCTTGGCTAATGAGTAAAACACCTATCTAAATGAAAACATTTAATATTACCTACAATTTTTCAAATATAATTGCCATAGGAAAGAAAATTTATATCATTAATGGCTTTAGGATTCCCTAAAAATTTTCGCTTGTTGTGCTTGGAAGTTCAGGTTGGTGCAAACGAGTCCTACCTAAAGCGGTCAACTGGACCATTCAAACCTTCAAATGGCCATGTTTCAGTTCTCAAATGTTGACTCGATTAATAGAAGTTTATACTGCTGTCACAAACAAAATACAAATACTGTAGTAGTTTCTCTGTACGCATATTGATGATGCATAAACTTTTGACAATGTACTAAATCGGTCCAGGGACCAGGAGTGAAAGAAACATCAGTCAAAAGAGTTGGATTTTACTAAACCAATCAGAGTTTCGGCATGTCATCCCAATTTCATACACAAATGAATCTTAAAGAACCTTAAATTGGCTATTTTATTATAAGAACAAGAAGAAGTTCTAATAGCCAGAATAGCTGCTAAGGGAAACAAATAAATAAAATCATAACATACAAATCTACAAGATGTATAACCAGTTTAACAGAGCTATACAATGAATCTCCAATGTGATTCATAACTGCTGGGTGGCCACACATTTTGGTTTCAAGATACAGATCTCCTTCCTTCAGGATCTTCAGAAATTAATGACGGCTTGAGCCCTCTCAAGGAGGCAGCAAAAATCTGCAAAAATCATGTAAAGCAATTTAGTAAAACATGAGGTATACATGGTTTCATTTGCTTCAAAAGACCAATACATAAAACAGAAACGAAAATGGTAACAATTGTGGCATCTCTCTCTCTCTCTCTCTCTCTCTCTCTCTCTCTCTCTCTCTATATATATATATATATATATTTTTGTGATGCATCACGCATCATTATTATCATGGTGCACCCAATACGTTGCAATGATTTAGCCATAGAGATCCAGCCTTACGCTCAATTAAACATCATAAAACAAATAATAAATTAAATGAGTTCCGGATTCTTTTTTTTTAGTCAAACCGTAATGAGCAATGCACTTTATAATCTACAGAGGCATAATTCATGTTCAGTACAGTTTACAATAAAATCAAAACCCAGCATCCATATAAAATGGATGAGAGCACATGCTGGATGCATCTGGAAATGCACCAAATTTCATAAAGTTCTAACAGAGCATTGGTTAAAAATGATTTCAATTGGGGACTTGAACAAGTTTGGGTGGAACCTCAGAAGTACACAAGATCTAGGAAGCAAGGACACTTCATTTAGAATCCCATATTTGTATCATATCCGTGTCATATCCATGTCGTACCGTCCATTTCATGTTATAATTTTTTAGAAATTGCTCGTGTCATTACGTCATACCCGTACCCGTGTCCGTGCTTCCTAGCACAAGATGCAGCCACAAAGCCAGAAGCTTATAATAAATGTAGTTTAAATGGGCATGTCAGATGGTCTAAGCAGGCTTCCTAGACTAAAAAAAAAAACTCTTATGAAAATGAAGAGTTTGGTGATTGATTTAGAACTAGCTTTTGTGAAAAGACTTTCATACAAGTCTAATGTGTAAATTTGAAGGTAGTTTTTGACATCACTCTGCAGGAAGCAACTCTGCCCACTTAACTACATGACATTGTTGTTCGTGATTATGTAGACAAATTGGTAGGTATTATTACTACAATGTCAAAATGCTTCTAAATGATATTGAGAACACTAGAACCTCAAGAATATATTTTGATAAATAATAATACTTATCGAAAAGAGGAAAATCTTATGTACACAATAAACATACACAAATCTCTCCTAAAGAATTACCAAAAAAAAAAAAAAATCTAACTCTACAAAAAAGGTAGCCCATAAAATCTACAAGGCAATGCCTTTCAAGGGATCCAAGGATCTGAGACCACTCAAACAAAGATCTTAAAAAGATAATATTTCAACTCCATAACTGAAATCACAACAATATAAAATGTGCAGTTATCATTTCCCTCTATTATGCCCACTGCCAACATAAGACACAGTGGAGCTACCTTCCAAACAATTGAGTTGTCATGATTACAAGCATAAATTGTCCACCCAAATAGAACAAAACGTTCCCAAACATGACCCATTGAACCCCAAACATGGGAAATACGAAGGACCATAGCTCTTGAGCAAAAGCAAAGTGAACTAATAAGTGATCCCCAATTTTGCTATTACATTTGTACATATAACACCTATTTACCAAGGCTATGCCTCTCCAAGATTATCATGGGTTAGGATTTTTCCCCAGATAGCAACCAAGACAAAGAATGCCCCTCTTTTAGGAAATTATGTGCACCGTACACTCAATGGGAAAACCACTCCAGTGGAGCCTCTTAGGGTTTCATAGTAGGAACAAACATCAAACATATCATTCCTCTTCAGATATACCATACAAGGCTCAAATGACTAATTGACTTATTGAAATTCCCAATCATTGAATGCTCATGTAAAAAACATATTCCAAGAATGTGTCTCCCTCTTAACTGCTATAAAGTACAGCTAACACCATCAAAGTTTGAAACCCATTCCAAACATCATGCTAGAAAATCGCTCTATGCCCATCTCCAACTAAAAACTAATTGTGACAGAAAAACTTTTTTTACCCCGTCCTGATACACTAAAAAGACTGCATGCATGATTAGTTCTAACTACCTTCATAATCCAGTGTCCCCACTATTCTGCATATCCCAAAAAAATGACCAGTCTCAAAAACGATCCCCCCCCCCCCCCAAAAAAAAAATCCATCAAACTTTGTTTTTGTTTCTTGTGTACACCATCCATTATTCAGATTGTGAATGTTGTTCAATATGGTGGAATATTATGTCTCTGACACTGATGTAATCAAGCAACCACCTGTCCCCCACAGAAAGATTTAATTATACTAGAAATATATTCAGAGATAGGTGAAATCTTTGTCTTAGAAGAACTTTTCTAATACAAAATTCACTTAATTATTTGGAAGACTATCTCCAATATGAGATTTACATTTGTTTAATGGAGATGTTTTCTCTTATATGTTACTAAGCGATTGGTGTAATCTTTATTTGAGATCTCTAATATCTCCCTAACACTCATGGAATGGTCAAACTCAGTCTGTCATAGAACCCAAACGATAAATATTCTTCTCGAAACGGTGAAAGAGTTAGTATCCAACACAAATGAGTAATTATTCAATGTCAAAAAGCTGACAGTCAATAACTAATTCTCACTAACCCACCTACACTGGATCTATAATCAGAAATTGCTACCAAAGAATCCCCAAAAGGAATCATTGATAGGTGTTTCACAATTTTAGGTTTCAGATGATACCACATACTACAAGCAGCTCAAAGAGATACAAAGCAATGGGTAAAACTGAGTCTATTTACACTAGTACAGAGTGGGAGACATGTAAGGGGTTTTGAATATTTTATGCTACTCTCAATAGAAACAAACACTCTCCTAAGGGTACATGTCACCATGAATTTTGATGCTACTCTCAATATAGAGAAACACTCTCCCATGAGCTTTCTGGTTCTTGTCTGGCTGAAGCCTTTATGGGAAGGGCAGTCTTTGACTTTGTGGCCCACCTTGCCACACCCAAAACAGGCTCAATTTTTCCAGTAACAGGGTTGGCCCCCATGGTTTTGCCACAAACATAGGCAAGCTTCAACAGTTTTCAGAAGTGGTGCTCTCAGCTCAGACCCTGCTGAATTTTTCCTCTTGAATAATTCCCGCATTTGCCTTCCCTTTTTGTGGTCCTACTCTATGAAAAATTATATCCTGTACACGGCATATATGCCGGGTACACAATATACCACCTCCTAGTCTACACCGTCTTTTCTGTTATTGTACTTTCTGATATTTTTCAATGTCCCTCTCCACCATCAAAGCCACATTCCATACCTCAGCACTAGTTCTCAGTTTCACAGTGGAGATATGGCCTGATGCTAGGTTTTAACCCCCTCTCAAACATTCTGGCTAACCATTCATCATCCATCACCCTGTGATCATCACAATGGACCAAATTTAAAATTTTGGCATCATACTGATATACTTTCATGATCCCCTGTACTAGCTCCATGAACTTGGCCCTTTTCTGCTCTTGCAGAGTCTGAGGAAAGTGCCTATCATAGAAAGCATCCACAAATAAGGCCCAAGCCATAGGCTCATCATCCTTAAAGGTCATAGCCCCCTGCGTCATATTCCACAAACAATCAGCTTCAGCTTTCAGCATGAAAGTGGCAAAAAAGATTTTCCGCTCATCAGTACACCTCAGCACTAAAATATTTTCTCTATCTTTTGAATCCATTCATAAGCCTCCAAAGGATCAGGGGCACCCTTAAAAGCAGGAGGGCTTAGATCCATGAACTATTCTGACTGTTCAATGCTTCAGCCTCTTCCCTGCTAAGGTTTCTCCTAACCCTAATATAATGTTTAATGGCTTCCGTTAGGCTCTCAATGACCTTATAAGATTCCTCAATGACTACAGGCTGAGTGGTAGAAGTTGTAGACCTAACAAGTGGCTCCTATAACCAAAATAAATAAATAAAATGCCTTAAAACCATCAACAAAATACAATATAGATCTAACCTTTGACTTACTATGCAACACCATACAACAGTACATAACTTAACGCTCTAACCAAATTCCATAATCCTAAGCCTAACACAGATAATCTGCAGAATCATAGCCTACAGAATCATAAACCTAAGCTCAATTAGTCTCAAGAATTGAACCCATGCTTTCATATCACTACTGTCATGAACCAGACCCAATTCAAGTGAATTTAGGTACAAAACTTTTTGAAAGCATATCTTCTCCACAAAAGATGTCCTAATTCAACTAGAAACAAACACAACCTAACTATCCTCAGTCCCGGGCCTAAAACTCAATGGTATGGATACCCACTAAGTCAGAAACAGAATCTAGACATATGTTCCATCTGATTCTGTATTGTACTTGACCTGAACACAGTACGTATCAAATCCTTAAATCAGTCACACATGGACTTCTGGTTTCATCAATGGATGAAATGCAGATCAGTAATGCTTCACTGTCTACTCAAGGATCTAGACCTAGGATCCAAAATGTTCAATCAGAATCACACACAGGATCCCAATCAAATTGGACACAGACCTGGAAATAAGAATTATATGAACAATACTTGTTTAACTAGTTTTTGTGGTTAACTATCGATAGCCATGTTTTCATGCATGTTCATCTTTTTCCTAGTCACATAGTTTAATGCTCATATTTTATAGCAACATAGAAAAGAAAATCCCATAATGACAGCCAAAGAGAAGAAGTTGCAGACCTTATGAGGTCCCCCACGTTCCACACCTGCAGGTGTCTTATTACGGCTACTACTTGCCTCACACTTAGGGAGGAAACTTTGCTCCTTGTCATTTGACACCAAAGTCCCATCATTAGTTGATCTTTCATTAATATTAGTGTCTAGCATTGCATCCTCTTTCAATGATTTGCTTGTCGATTGATCAGTTCTTACAGTATCAGGTGTACCATTCGGGATCACCATTGAGAGATTTTCATCCTTTTTTGTGAACTGTGTCGCTGCTGCTCGTGCACCAGCTATGGCAGCACTGAGGCTTGATGATTTTTCTATGTCAGATGCTTTAGATTTAGGGAATTGCACAGAGATAGATCCTGGCTTCAGGGAAAATGGATCTCGTGGATTTGGAAGTGGAAATTTCACTGGCAGTGGACCTTCAACTGAAACAAGACCTCTAACTGCAGCCTCATATATCTATAACAGGTAATATAAGTTAGCTAATAGTCTCTCTTACAAAAGAAACCCACAGAGAGAGAGCATAGACAGTATCTGCAAAAATATACCTTCTTTTCCAAGTTATATACACGTTGGTATCCTCGCATCTCAAAAGGAATCAGCAATTTCTGAATTGTTTGTATAACAAAATCATTACTAAATATCATCAAAACAATCATAAATGTGTAGCGCTGTTAATGTTCACACCTGTGGCTGTTCACAAAGCCAACAAAAATCAGTCTGTCCTTCCAGCCTCACCTGTATGCAAACAAAAATGAATAAATTTTAGTCAACAAAGTCCAGGAAACCATATATGAAGGAAAAACTCAGAAAAAGTGGGTTGCCCACCCCTTCAGGTACCATCTCCCAGCTTGCTAGTTCTTCACCTCTAATACATCCAACCACTTCGATGCACCCTGAACCAAAGACGAAACCATCGAGTTTGTCAAAATATGTATTCTCAAGTGAAATTTCAACTTTATAGAAATCCAAGATGTTCTACTCAGAAATTCTAATTAGTAATGCCAAAACAAAAACAAAACAAAAAATGAGGAAAAGAAGAAGCAAAAAAAAAAGCTTAGAGAAAAGGCATTCAGAATGCAGTTGTGATAATAATTGTATCCCATAGAAACATGGAAGCATGTATTACAAAATCCCCAAATTCTGAATACCTAATAATCTTGAAATCGGATAATGCTCTGGAAACTTAAGATCAGTAATTCCATTCACTGCATAAATTTCCCGGTAGAAATCCTCCATTGCTTTGATTGTAGACTCATCTGGAACCTTACTTGCAGCATGAATCCAAAGTCGGCCTTCAAAAATCAAGATTCTGAACTATTAGAAACATTATCAGAATGTATAGAATGAAAGAAAACAAGATAATAATTAGAACTAGTAAATCAAATCAACATTAAGCATTTTTCTCCTCAGGAAAACAGTATGATAAATTGATAATTCAATCAGAAAAAATTAGAACATATGACAGTATCAATTGCTTCTACTAAGAATGAATTATAGTAATATTATGGTGTTCAGATCCAACACCTTTTTCTTATTTAAAAATGTAAATAATAGAAATTTGTATTACCAAAGTGAGACAATTGAGTACACAAATATAAAAAAGAGCCTATAAAGATTTACAATCTGAAATTCGTACAATCAATAAAATCAAACAACGAATAGAAGTGAAAGAATTATGAACGGAACAGATCCAATCATACAGCCCTCTCATAAAAGAACATTCAATGGGAAATCCATATGCTCCATCCCCTCAAATCTCCAACTGTTGTGTTCCTTTCTAATAGTTCAAATAAGGCACAATGGAATAGCCATCTTTTCTCTTTTTTTTTTGATAAATAAAATATTTATCCAAATATTAACATTACTTTATTGACCAAACTTCCCATTCCAATCAAACAGCTCATAAACTGACTTAGCCATCACTCGGCCTCAAAATGGTGAAGCACAAAATATTTAAGGAAAACTTAACCTCAAAAAGAACTTTTCTTTATTAAGCAGCGTTTCTATTTTTGCTAAATTAAGCACCTTTTTTGTTTTGGCTAAATTAAGTAGCGTTTAGAAAATAGTCCGCATGACTTATACTGGTAACAGACTCACACTCACACCACACACCACACACCATCACAATGAAAATCAGTATGTCTTAACCATTCAAGAGATCTAAACAACAATACAAGCTACACTCCACTTCACCTAACACTTAGTTTTCAAGAAAATACACTAGAATACCCCTTTTTCCATAAATTTCAAAAATCATCCATGATTCAACAAAAACCCAAAAGAAAAAAACTTAAAGAAAGGGAGCCCAGCTGAGCAAAATCACTTTTCTTATCACTTCCCAAATGAAAATAGATAGAGAGAAAGAAAATACCATAACCAAGGTTTACTCCTTTTTTATCTAAGCAACCAAAACCAAACTTGAAAAAACAATAACTCAACTCCCAGAGCAAAAAAAAAAAAACAACAAAAGGCGAAGTGGGTATGAAAAATTTTGACTGAATTCATTCAAAGATTAAAGCTTAGGGTATTACCTCTGATTGGAGAAGGCCATGACCTGCCTTCAATGCGTTTGATGCCATGAACAAGCAGTGAAGCCCAGGGCTGGTGCATTGTAAGACATGGGTTTCTGTAGTTCCCAGAAGGGTTTCCTCCTCCTCCTCCTCCTCCTCTCCCTCTCATGTTGCTGAAACCAATAACTCAAAAGTACAAACGCTGTTCGTTTCTCGAGAATCAGAGACAAAACAGGGAGCTAGAGAGAGAACTATGAAAAGGGTCTAGGTGGTGCAGTTCTTTGATAGAAGACTATAGCATACTCAACTACTGATCTTTACCGTTTGATCTATGATTTATGAAATTGATTATTGGATTAACTCGTAGGGATACGCCTAATCCATTCAGCCAAAAAAAGGAAAACTCCTAATCCATTCTTAAAAAGTTTTCTTTTTTTTTTTTTCTTTTGTTTTTTTATATAGCTTAGAGTACTAAAAAGTTCTTGACTTGACTTGGGTTCTAGGTTTTTTCGAATCAACACGTGGTTCACGAGGTTGCTTTTTTTTTTTTTAAACTACTTTAACTTAACAAGTAAAAAAACAAAAACAAAAACAAAAGAGATCATAACCATCAGGATTCAGACAACTAGAAGTTTTGCTTTGTTAATTTAGTATTCATCATTTGTTGCAGGACCATCAACTGACAGTCAAACACCATATGACAGAAACTATTATTGAATCAAAGATTTTACGCTAAATAAATAAGAATTTAGGTTTGGCTTATCTTCTATCTTTTTTTTTTTTTTTTTTTTACTAGATCTCATTTTATTTTAATAAGAAACTATCATTTCATTTACTAACTAAATAAAATATGAATATTAAAACTTACAACTTGACATTGTATATTTAAAACAAAAGAATATATCCAGTTAAAAAAGTACTGGAAGTAAGCCAAATCAAAGAATTTATACAAACAAATAAAAAAAATTAAAAAAAATCTATGATTGTTTATGCTCGGGTGGTTATCTTATCTTTATATATATATATATATATATATATATATATATTTGAGTGGTAGGTCTCTAAATTTTTTGGATATATATTACTGTTAGTTTCTTTAAGAACTTCTTCCCTCTCTTAATGTGTGTTAAAAATACTTAGTATATTAAACATGAACTGCCAAGGCCAAAACACAACGGGAAAGAATTGATCCTATCAAGTTGAACAAAGTTGTCCATTGGCCTAAAATATGGGAAATGGCATTTTCCCTCCTTGTACATAAAGGGAAAAAAAATTCAAAAGAATTTATTAGTTCCATAATATATATTATGACTCTGCTATGCTCCAATATAGGGTTGAATTAGGGTTAATCAATGGCTCATTAACATTTCAAGCATCACCTTCCACTACAATTCTCACTATTTTAAAAATTGGACTAAATTGGCCGATTCAACCAAAAACTAGTATTGGAATCGGTCTGATAAAAACTAGTAAGGGTGTGCATGGATCAAGTTAGGTTAAGCTGGAAAGTTTTTACAACCTAACCCACCATGGTGGGTTAAAAAAAATCCAACCCAACTTTACTCAACCCACTTGAATCGGGTTGGGTCAGATTTAAACCATGGGATGGACAATTTTTTTAATTATTATTTTTATTATTATTATTATTATATTGAACATTAGAACAATATCACTACAAATAAAAGCAAATTTATAACTACATAATCATGAACATAACACCAAACAAACACAAACTATATGAGAACTTAGGATTTAGGTTTTATTTAGGAAGAGGGGCAAAAAATTAAATAACAAAATTGTATAATATATTTTTAAATTTTAAATATATATATATATATTAAATCTTATGTGAATCGGGTCAAGTTAGGTGGATTTGTGAATCTTATAAATCAAACTCCACCTAACCCATGGTTAAAAAGAGAAAGAAAAAAAAAGTCATAACCCAACTCAACCCAACTTGCCAAGTTGGGTTGGGTCATATTAGTTTTGGTGGGTTGCCAGGTTCATTGCACATCCTTAAAAACTGGAATACCGAGTTTCTCTTCGAGATAGTGTTCAAATCATTATGCCTTTTGTGCGGGTCAAAACTTACCTGACAAGGAATTTCGCTACCTTAGGACTGTTATAGTTACAACCATCGTTCACTAGGGCTTCAGTTACAACCATCGTTCACTAGGTCACCAACTTCCTTAACCTTCTAGCACTGGGTTGGCGTCAACCTCCATACATGGTCTCATGACTTTGCGAAGACTTGTGTTTTTGGTAAACAGTTGCCTAGGCCTGGTCACTGCGGCCCCCTTTGTGAATTGTGAGGAGGCACCCTTTCTCTCGGAAAAAAACTGAAACCAATCTGCTTTTTGGTTCTTTGACCATTCCAATTTTTTAAAACCATGATAATTCTAAACTGCTCTCTTAATTACACATAAAGATGCCTTCACTTCGCAAGCAAAGAACTACCAGGATCGGTTTGGTCTGCCCAAGCCATCAAAATATTTCCTTTATCATTCCTACTCACCAGTGTTATTGTTGTTTTCTGATCTCTTATAATTGCATCAAAGTTTAATTTACTCCAGCCTATAGGTGGGCCTTGCCATTTGATCTTCTTTCTTAGGACATTTTGATTCGGTATTCCAGACTTGTTTTTGTTCTCCGAAGGATGGGAGAACATGTCTTGATAGCTGCACTAGGTTGCCCTTCAATTCTGACCTTAGTTCTAATCATTTATATATGGCCACATTCATGGCATAGAGTTGGAATTTCTTGCTTCATCATCTTCAAAACCCAAAGCATTCTTTGGGTTCAGAATCAGTTTGATCCACTCATTGATAGACACATTGTTCATATTATTCAAGTTTAGGGGCCATGGGGCTAGAAGCCAAAGTTGATATACCCAGTCATATTTCAGAAAAATATGCTCCAACGATTTTGGGGTATATTTGCACAAAACACAATCAAGAGATGGTATGGAGAATCTATTGTTTATGGTACAAACGTTGGGAGAATATCCCATGCCATTTTCCACAATATATGTTTGTGCCTAGCATAGATTTTGAGCTTCCAAATATCCTTCCAGTCTTCGCTGTTTAAGTATTGATTAAGGGAGAAGAAGGTGCCCTTAAATATTATGGATTTTGACTTCTTTTTTTTTTTTTTTTTTGGGATGAATAGAAAAATTATAAGTAGACTTGACTGAGAATTCATCTATTATAGATAGACATGGAATCAAATATATGAAATGGCAAAAAGCTAAAGAATCCTTTATCCCTCTATGGCTCTGTCAGTTAATAAGAAAATTTTCCTACTTTTGGGCGGGGGAATTCACAATCTTATTAATTGTCTTCAGAGTGCATAACGATATTTCCAAGATCTGAAATTCAAGGAAATAAAAATAAAGCATACAAATATTTATGACAATACACGTTTGTTAGTGTTTTTTTTACAATGTTTGTAATTGTTGTCTCCAATGTTTTAACTTTTTCAAAATAGTTTTTCAGTTATATTTTTGTGAACTTTATTTTGGTATAAAGAACAATCGTAAACACTTTTATTCTTCTTCTTTTGGGAGAATGTTAATATTCTCATTCTTGAAAACATGTGTTTGAGAATTGTTTTTTCTTAAAAAAAAATCCAATCATTTGCTCATATTGTTTGGGATAATCTCGAGTAGCCAAACATATATTATGTATCTGATATAGCATTACACTCACAAAAATAGGTCCTAATGGAATATATAATTTCTTCAATGACCTTATAGATGTTTGATGTCTCCACCATATTCTTCATTTTTTATATTTGCTAATTCCACTATATGCTTTCATTATTAAGGGCATGTTTGGTACGTGAATATAGAAAATGTTAGAAATAATGTTGTAGCATTTTAATATCATCTAATTAAAATGAATAAACATGACAACATAAATTTAAAAATATGAGAATTGATATGGAAGATAAGAAATTAGTGAAATGTTTAATCCTACATTGAAAAAGAGATACACTTTTATTGTTTTTAAGTGTGGTGATTAATGGGTTGAAATGTATTGGAGTGGATATTGAGCTAAATACGTGTGTAAAGGAGAGGTAAAAAGAAGATGTGTCAAAGTTGGAAATGAATCAGCCTTAATTGAGGGCTTGAATCTTCTAAAAGAGAATAAGTGTCGCGCCTTAGTCCAAATAATGTGATGTAGAGGTTATTCTAACCATATAACATTTGTTGGGCTATGTTAAAATTGGGTGAGCCGTTGAGTTATGCCTAGCACTTTTCGAAATGTAACTCCCAATAGTTCCTTAGTGCAACTATGGTCTTAGGCCCTTGTTAAGTTTCTTTATTGCACATTTTTGTTATTGATAAATTCCATAGTTATAACAAACATGATTGAATTTGAATTATAAATGTCTCTATTGAATTTGTGAGTTAAATTATAAGAATTTTTGCATCTTTTTTTTTTTTTTTAGGGAGACTTTTGGCATCTTAGTTAGAGCATTTGCATTAAACAAAGAAAAATAGAAAAAAAATGCTTAATTTTACACATCTAAACCCCAAATCACTCACATTGGTTCAGTTAAAAATGTGTAAATTTGTAAAGTTGCTACAATACCTGTGTAAATATACATGGTCATTAGCATTAGCTTATGTAAAAATTCATGTCTATTTTAGCACAATAACTATTTTTTTTTGGTTCTATTTTACACAACCACATTAGATTATTTATTCTACATTCTATTTAGTTATAATAATCGTGTATATTTACACAATTACTTTAGCAATTTTACAAATTTACACATTTTTAACTTGATTAATGTGAGTAATTTTAAGGTTTGGATGTGTAAAATTGTACCATTTTTCTATTTTTCATTGTTTGATGCAAATGCTTAACTGATGTTTTGTATTTTATTATTTTATTTATTTTTTCTCTCATCTCCTCCTCTCATCAATTATCTTTTCTCTCTCTCTCTTTATGAATTTTTTTTTTTTTGCTGAATTCTCTCTTTATAAAGTTAATAATAAACAAAGAATAAAAAATATTATTTAAATAAAATATAATACATAATAGATAATCTAATAGGTGTCTTTTTGAAAGTGATGGTATAAAATAGCAAAAACTAGAGTTTTATACTAAAATAAACAACGGTTTTTGTAGGTTTATGTGAGATGGGCCGCACCCAAGGTTTTATATTGAAAACAAGCAGATGGGTTGGTAATGTTGGGCATAGGTTGACCATGACTCAATTCATAAAGACTATGAATTATCATGTAAGGCCTTATTGACCATGTCCAAATCACAGGCCATAGCTGCTGTTTGGGGGCCAAATTTAATCCACCAAAAACTCTGGGTCATTGGATGCTATTTTCTTATTATATGGACTCGTCCGGTAGTTACAGAATCCATTAAAAAAAAACAACAGAAGAAAATTTCATTCATATATTCTAGAAAGAAACTTTGCACTGAAGTTTATGACTCATTTGTTTTTGTAGGTCAGCCGACTCAGCCCTGGATTGTAGTGTACACGCCTACATGCCCACCCGCACATCTTCACATCTTTTTTTTTTTTTTTTTTTTTTTTCTCTCTCTCTCTCTCTCTCTCTCTATTCTCTCTGCTTAAAAGGGAACATCTCAAAATCTCTCAAATCTTCAAAGTTCAAACACACCACCAACGACATCAAGCCTCTTCTTTTCTTTTCTAATTCTTCTATCCACAATATCTATATAAAAGAAAAAGAAGACCAAACCCAACCAAAGGCATGTTGATACTATTCCTTACTCACCACTCCCTCTCTCCGTCTTCTTCTTCTTCTTCTTCTTCTTCTTCACTGCTCTCTTTCTCTGTCTCAGTTTTTCACTCTCTTTTCAACCACATCCAATAGAACTCTTATACTACAATCCAAACCCAACCCCACAAAGCGTTGACTTTTGTTTTGTTTTTGTTTTGTTATTCTGTGTCTGACCAAACAGTGGTTAAATGGAGCAAATAGTTCTGGACGACATCATCAATCGGCTTCTGGAAGTCCGAGGTCGACCGGGCAAGCAGGTCCAACTCTCCGAGTCCGAGATCCGACAACTCTGTGCCTCGTCCAGAGAGATTTTCTTGCAACAACCTAACCTGTTGGAGCTTCAAGCGCCTATCAAGATTTGTGGTACTACTTTTTCCCAATACCCACTTTTTGTTTTTCGGTTTTATTTTCAAATTTTTGGTTTTTTTGAGGTTTAGTTTGGGAATTTTGATGTGGGTTTGTTTTGATTGGTTCGTTTGTGTGGAAATTTTTAACAAACCCAGTTGTGTTTTTGTTTTTTAAATTTTGGTTCAGTCTCTGTCTTAGGTGTGTTTCATTTGATTCTGTGTGTGTGTGTGTGTGTCTATTGTTGGACCCCATGAAGAATTTTGGTTGTCGAAGTTTAAAGCCCACTCGGGGTTTTGGGTGTTGTGATTTAAAGTAGTCTGATGGAATCATTCAGATGTTAGAGTTTTGGTGTTAATTGCAGTTATTGGTTCTGATTCATTTGTTCTTTGCATAATGATTGATTGACTGTGAAATTATACTGTAATTTTGTTATTCATGTTTTGGACAGTGTTGTTTTATGTGTCTGAAAATGAATATAGTTGGTTGTGGAAACTATATTCTGGATGATATGTTTTTTGGGTTTGGATCTTCCCTGTTAGTAATGCAATGCGAGTGGTAGTTTAGGTTTTATTTGTTATGAGTATGTGTAATGACTGCAGCCTGGGTTGAGTTGCTAAACCTGGAAGGGCTTTGTGAATTCGCGTTTGCATTTTGATATTCCTATCAATTTTTTGTTGTATTACTAGATACGTGAATTCTTTATTGTTTTCCATTTGCATTGTGTATCAGATCTTGTATGGTGGGTTTTATTTCCATCTGTGATGATGACCTGTGAACAATGAAAAGTTGCTTGGACCTGCCTGCCTTATGGGCCCTTAATTGCGTGCCTATAATTGGCATGTTATGGAGTTTTAGGAGCTATTATTCATGGGAAGTTTGTCCTTTTGTCTGTTTTGTTGTTCTTTTACTTTTCAACGGTAGTCAACAGCTAGAGACTTTTTGATGATCTGCAGGGTGTGATTGTATTTTTCCTTTTAGTTATTTACCTTGGTGTTCACATATTATTCACAATAGCATTATGCATTCATGACTTTTTTAGAAGCCTGTGCCCTTAAGTGCCCCTGGTACTCTTAACAACACTGGATGTTGGTTCGTGTTGTTTGGTTGTGGTACCACCAAAAGATGTTCTCTAATGATTGTGTGGCTGACGCAGGACAATCAAAACAAAATTGAAAGAACAATAAAATAAATGGATATGATCTAGGAGTCAGCACCTAGGCTTTGCTTGGAGTCAGCACCAAGTAGAGAAACCACTAGGAGTCAGCACCTAGAATAGACCTGGAGTCAGCACCAGACCAAAAGAGAGACCAAACTGCCATTTTTTTCATTCATCAAAATATCAACTAACTCCTCAAGGAGTACAATAGGTTGCTTATAAAAGATTACTAAACCCTAGTTCTAATTGGCTAGGAATCCCTAATTGCCTTATTACGAAAATAACCTTGCTTCCAAAATAAAATATTAATAGCCTAATAAACTACTAGGACCTAAAATATAAAAATACAATTGACTTGCAAACATAAATAAAACTAAATAAAAATCTTCTTGCGTCTCCTGCACCATTCTCCTCTACTTGGAGAAAACTCGACCTCGAGTTTTAAAGCATTGAAGGATTAGGATGCTGACAAGTAATACTTGCTACTTGCTTCAAGTCTGGAATCACTTGAAGGAGTATAAGTAAAAGAAAAACTTGAATTCCACCATGTCAGACTCTTTTGGAATAACAAATCAACGTAATCTTATCTTGCACCATTGGAAGCACTATGTTATCCACTTTCTCCACTTTAGCAAACTGTTTGTCTTCATGCACCATGGAAGGCTGATCAAAAGCAGATTCATTAGCTTCCAATATCACATCATGTGCACCCTTTAACATAATACTCTCTTTAGAAATCATCCCTTCACCTTGCTGCTCTTCAATAGATTCATTTCCTTGCACGCATGTTAAAGCAACACTTGTCGAGGCATGTACATCTGTATCAACATTAGGCTTTGGTGTTGCTTTCTCCACGACCAAGATATCGTCATCAATGTTGTCTTCTATGGGGGCAGCGGTAATTTCATTGTGATCAATCATCCTCGGTTTTCCTATTGAATAAGTTTGAGTCTTCATTTGTTTCATCTGAGCAATAATGTCTTGAACATTTTTCCTGATCTTTTCAGATAACTCCTTTAATTCCTTGGTAAATTGTTCAAAAGTGCACTGAGGACATGAAATGGAATGTGAATTTATAGTATTTGCTTCAACTTGAAAAGTACCGCACTGAGATTGGGGTAGATACTTAGCTCGAAGGTATGGTGACAAATACTCATCACAAAGCTTTTCTTTCATATCTTCCCACACACTAAGGGCAGGTTCATAGTTTAGATAGCAGAAATATTCAAGTTTTTCCCAAAACTTTTGTGCTCCACCTCTTAACTTTAACTTTGCATACCTAACCTTTTTGTTATCTGCCCAATCTGTTTCTTGAAAGAATTGCTCCATCTCATTCATCCAATAGACAAAATCCTGTGGATTAGTTTTACAACCAGCAAAATAAGGTGCTTCTGATATTACCATAGCTCACCTTCCTTGTTAGTGGCCAACAACTGCACTTGATAGTCACGGATTGGCTCTGCAAGAGTGGGTCTAATTGCACAAAGTGACCTGTAGATGAACAATTTAAAGGCCCAACGCAATGGGCTGACACAGCAAGCACTACTTTCTTTCTTTTTCTTTTAATTTTTTTTTTTAATGAAAAAAAGCAAAATACAAGAGTCAACCACGGTAAACTTAAAGACAATATTTTTTAATGAAAAAAAGCAAAATACAAGAGTCAACCATGGTAAACTTAAAGACAAAATATAAACTCAGAACTAACTAACAAAACTCAAGGAATCTAAAAGGCTGCCTCTGCGATGAGAGTCATCAGCTGGTGCGGGGAGCCGACGCCTTGCGGCGGCGCGAAGGAGGCACAGGCAGCGGTGGCGTGAAACATGGAGGACCAGCGGCGGCTTGTCTCGGGTCTTGGCAGCGGCAGTGGTTCAACAATCTAAGCAGCAGTGTTTGAGACAACAACAAAATAAATGGATATGACCTAGGAGTCAGCACCTAGGCCTTGCTTGGAGTCAACACCAAGCGGAGAAACCGCTAGGAGTCAGCACCTAGTGTAGACTTGGAGTCAGCACTAGACCAAAAGAGAGACCAAACGGCCATTTTTTTCATTCATTAAAATATCAACTAACTCCTCAAGGAGTACAATAGGTTGCTTATAAAGGATTACTAAACCCTAGTTCTAATTAGCTAGGAAACCCTAATTGTCTTATTACGAAAATAACCTTGCTTTAAAAATAAAATATTAATAGCCTAATAAACTACTAGGACTTAAAACATAAAAATACAATTGACTTACAAACATAAATAAAACTAAATAAAAATCTTCTTGTGTCTCCTGCACCAGTGGCTTTGGCTCTACAAGACTTATTAGTATATTGTGCTCTAATTGAATGGTATCTTTGAAATTGGGCAAATGCAATACTCTTGAGGCTAATGCAGTACCTATCAAAAATACTCTTGAGGATGCTTTTTGTTTTATTGGTGGCTGTATCCTTTGAGGTCCAAAAAAGGTCTTATTATCTTGCTCTTCTGTGTTTGATGCTTTAATGGCCTCAACTAATCTTTATATTGCCATATGTCATCAGTATTGGTTTCAATTTACGAGATATCACGTAAGAGTAAGAAATAGTTCAACTTTGAAAATGCATTCGAATATTAATAGTAGTATTGTTTAATCCATTTGACATGAGTATTTCAATGCTATAGATGATTATATATGAATGGAGGTGAGAAAGATAACAAAATTAAGGAAATAGATAAATTGATGAGTTTTTAATGAAAATAATAGCCCTCTATTACAAACCTGATTATGAAAAGAGAAGATTCTGGTTTGTTGTTTGGTGATCCTTGTAATGAAATCTGAAAAGGAAAAGAGTGATTATTATTGTTTTGATAGATAAGGTAGTATTTTAAACCTATGACATCCGCTCCATGGTGATTGCTCTTTATCATTAGGCCTAGGCATCAGTTGATTCTTGGTATAGGTGGAGATTGAACACCACCCCCCCCCCCCCCCCCCCCTCTCTAGATCTCTTATTTATCTGGAAAAGAGTGAGCTAGAATATAGACATGAATATATTAGTCCATTGTAAATAGAACATAAAGAGTAACATTAGATGTGTTGAAGTAGTTATCTACTTTTTGCCATAGTTGTTAGAACTTAAGACTACAATACATACAGGGGGAATTACAGATTATCCACCTGTGGTTTAGCCCGAATTTAACTTACCCACCCATGGTTTCATTTTTGACACTTTACCCACCTGTGCTTCCCTTCGTTACTACTCCGTAACCCACCTCCCTTTCAGACATTACTCAAACACATTTTTTTATCAAAAACAAAACCCAAAACAGATCAAACACTTCTCTCTCCCCCAAAACACACTCCCATCCACATACAAATTTTCAGCATTTTAAGCTTGTACCAATTTTGGTCAGGTTTGGATTAAGAACCTTAAAGAAATATACATAAATGTCAGATCAAAACCCTAATAATGCTCAAAGAGTGATTTATCAGGAAAAGAGTGATTTATTATATAGACATGAATATATTAGTCCATTGTAAATAGAAAATAAAGAGTAACATTAGATGTGCTGAAGTATTTATCTACTTTGTGCTATAGTTGTTAGAACTGAAGATTATAATACATACAATTGAATACAACTTGTACATTGCACGATATGCATTGCTAGTATGTTTTACAAGTTAGCTTTATTTTACAATACACATGCACAATGTTTATGACACTTCTCAAACAAATGAGAAAAATAGTCAATATTAATTTGATTATTTTTTAAAAAATAGTACAACTATTATTTGAGAGGGATTTAAAGAGGATCCATTGTCTGGTAAACTTGTAAAGGTCTTTTGCTGCCATGTGCAAATGCACGGGTTTGAGTCTTGAAAGTGGCTGATTCATGTAAAACTTCTGAATGGGTTGGTAATTTTTTTCAAAGCGCAACAGAAATAGAACCACTTGAGGGACAATGGCTTTCTATTGAAAGAATAATTAGTTTTTCCGTTCTTTATTTTCTTGCACATTAGTAGATGAGGGCAGACCATCTAGCATATATGATTTCTTCTATTCATTGTCTTGTTAATTAATATTGCATGAGCAGTATAGTATATAGCATGTAACATAAACAGATGTCCCAAAATGTTGTGAAATTCTTTCTATTAATTCAAATTTTCCTACTAGAAAAAAATGCACACTTAATTGCAAAGTCCTTCTGGGGCCTTAAGTCGAAAGTGCAAGTGCACATCTGAATAAAGTAAAGCGCAAATCGTTAAGTATAATATATAAGATCTTTTAAAAAAAAAGATTATAACATATCATTAAAATCAAAATAGTATTATATATAACCTATTTGGTTGGAATGTTGTGTCAATACTAAACAATTAAATGCTGTGGAACAAAAGTTACGAATCTGTTCAAGAACTAAACAAATATATTAAACAAAAACTAAATCATGATATATTTTCAGGTGAATATTACAAAGTAGTTGCTTTATTTTTGGGTTAAGGAACGCAAAAGGGGAAAAAAGAAAGACATATATAGAGAGATGGAGGCAGTAGGTTGAGGAAAGAAAAGCCAGATATTACTCTTTCTTTTTGTCCGCGGGGGTGGCTGATAACTTCCCAGATAAAAGTCCCCAAATTATACAGATTCCCTTAACAATAAAAGAAGCATACTTTTTAGCATTTGTTTTTTCTGAAAAGGACAACTCTTAGTAATCATGCTTTGCTTCATGCATTAGAAATGCTTCATGCCTCGATGTCTCACTTTATGTGTGCCTTTTAAGAACATTGGGCAATACTTTATCCAAGCCACTTGTCCCAGGTTTAAAGTGTCCAAGAGACTTTTTGCATATTGCTCAAGATGTAAACCATTTTAATTCTTTGTCAAAGCCCAATTGCATACATCTTTTGTAAAATGTAAGGAATGCAATTTTTTGCCAATGCTGAATTGTGCAATGAAGATCATGACTGTCAAGTTGGTACCAATGAATATACCAATGCATTAAATGTACATACTTATTTATAAAAAAGTGTTAAATTGTAAACTAAATAATAATCATAATTTTCAATTATGGAAACAGTGAAACACATACTAGGTTGGTCTGTTAGTTGACTTGTTTTAGCTTCTTCTTCTTCTTCTTCTTCCTCTAAATTGGAAGGTTGGAAGCTCATAGCTTTTATATTTTTCTTTTTTGCTGGATATAGCTTTTATATATTACCACATTTTCTTTGCTATTTAATAATTAATTCAATGTGATAATTGTTTATTTTGGAGACATGTCTTACCTATATCCTTATTTTAGTGTTACCTATATAACTCGGTACTTGTAATTTGTGATGTAAATTAATACTTTATGATTATTATGGTAACATATTTTGAAAATTTAGGTGTATACTCCATTGTCCTAATTATTAGGACATTTGTTCATTAGTTTTTTTTTGTTTATTTGGCGTTCATTACGTTATGGCTAACATGATGGTCAAGTCGTTGGCTTGTGGGAAAGGTAGGTGTATGAGGAGTATGGTTGTTCTGAAAGCCATTCCTTGTTATTTGAAATCAACATTCAGATGGGAAGGGATAGTAGAGCTTTTGAGTAGTGGAGCTTACCGATGGTCTTAAATATACTGATCTCATGGCTTTTAGTTTAATATTCCTTTGTTACTTGCATTAGTTTGCTAGATTTATTGATGCTTTGAACTTTAGGTGTGGAATACTTTTCTTTTGCTTTGTGAATTCTAGTTAACTTAATTGGTAAATTCTCTTTTGGTTGAATAAGATATCTGGGATTTGAATCCCTCTTACACCAAAAACCAAATGATGTATTGGCTTGATGATAAAGGGTAATTATCATGGCACAGACGCCATAAATTGAAATTCTAACGTATCTATATAAAAAATAATTTTTTAAAAAGTTTTTTTTTTCTTCTTCTTTAGGTGTCTCTCATATGCTTCCCATTTATTAGGGATGGCCCTTTGTGTTTTGGTGCCATTATTACTTCTCTTGGTTATGAGAAGAAAAAAAAAAAAAAGAAAAAAAAAAAGGAAGATGGTGTGAAATGATAGTGTGATACTATGAGATGTGAGATCACGGTGAATTAACTTTCACATTGTACTAAGATCTTTAAAATCCATAGCCAAAATGCCTAGGTTTTAACATATCAAGGCACTAGTCTACTTTTCATCAAAAAGGTATTAGACTACTAGAATACATTTTGAAAGTAGCTTAAGGTACACTTTTGGATCTATGTTTTGATATTATGAAGTTTTTTTAGATTAATTATTTAGTGCACCTATCTAATTGTCTCAAAATATTGGTTTAGTATAAGTTGGAATGGAAGTGGCTAAGGGGAGGCCAAAAATTGAGTTGTGATTCTCACTGATCTTACATAGAATGTGCTTTATATAGGGTTGGATGGTGAAAAAAGGTCCAGATAGCTAACACCTATAAGTAGGAATTTGCATAGTCGTGTGGAGTTTTTTTATTTTTTATTTTTTTTGTTATTAAGTTATCTCTTTTTAGGACAAACCAAGTCTGTCATTCCTTGATGTTTCTATTGTAGGATATTTCTGAATGCGGGGCTTATCACATGGGCACAAACACCCTCCTTGCGCTCTCTCTCTCTCTCCCTCTCACAATTTTCTTCAGGTGACATTTTGCAATAATTCTAAGATAGCGAGGGTCCTTGCAAACTTGAACATGCAATAAAAATTCTTCATGTAGAGAAATTAGAATTAATGGGATTATAATAAGTAAGTTATTATGGTAATGTGGCAAAGAGACCAAGGAATATGGTGGGAGGAATTATAATCTTGAGGATGTTTTGTGTTGTAATGTACTTGTTGTTGCTTGTTAGTACTAGTAATTGTGCTTTAAGCCAAGATCCTTGTAACTTGAGCAACCTTGAGTGAATATCCTTGTTGAGTATGCATTAAGGAAAAAAGCAAATTAGAGATGAGGAACCTTGAGCAGATTGCCAAAGCTTAGAAAGGATTGAACACAACTAGTGAGGCCAAGTAGAAGCTATATGGTGATTGATATTATGCCTTACTTTCTGAAGGAAGAGTGGAAGTTTTCTGGCAATGTTGAGATATTCATAATAGCAGTATTTTGTGTGAAATTTGATATGTGCTTCTGTTGAGCATGATATTGCATGGGCTTGGATGTAATCCATTCTTTATGCATCTTAATATCTTAATTGGAATTGGTTAAATTTTTTGGATAAGTTCATTGTAATCAGTTAAAAATATAGTAGCACTCTTTGATTCTTTTCTATTTTTATTTTTAAATTATGCCTTCTTTCATACACCTGCTAGTGCATGAGATTTTTTTTTCCTTTTGCATGTGTTGATTGAGATGACTTTTTTTTTCTCTGTTGAACTTGTTTTTGGATACTTAGCTATATAAATAAATAAAATAAAACAAAACAATTTGGATGATAAATTACTGAGTCCATACAATCAGGCTTGACTCTTGACTTGTTTGTGGATGATAAGCTTCTAAGTCCAAATGTATGGTTACAGTGTGGTAGTATTTCACATTATTTCGATCATAAGTTTAACATGGTTTTCTCAATTGTGTACATAATTTGTGCGGGATAAAGTCATTGTGTTTTTCATGAGAGCCTCTCTCTCTCTCTCTCCCCCCCCCCCCCCCCCCCTACAAGCTAATGCATTGATGTTAAATATCAGCATGTAATGAGCTGCTAGTACTTTTGTGGTGCTGAAGTCACTGATGAAAATATTCAATTTTAATAGGTATGCCAACTATTAATTGTCTGATGTAGCCATCTGACAGATGATGACATGAACAAATGCTTCCTTGCGAAGCGCTATTATTCTAAGATGTTAATTGGTTTTTTTTTTCTTTTTTCTATTTTTTTCCCTTTAGAAAGAATGAATTTATGAATATCTGTCCTGGTAACCAACTCTTTTAATGACATTCAGGTGACATACATGGTCAATATTCTGATCTTTTAAGGCTTTTCGAGTATGGAGGATTACCTCCTAATGCCAACTACTTATTTTTGGGGGATTATGTGGATCGAGGCAAGCAGAGTTTAGAAACAATATGTCTACTCCTAGCATATAAAATAAAATATCCTGAAAACTTTTTCCTCTTGAGGGGAAACCACGAATGTGCTTCGATCAATCGTATATACGGTTTTTACGATGAATGTAAGAGAAGATTTAATGTACGGTTATGGAAGATATTCACAGATTGCTTTAACTGCCTGCCAGTGGCAGCCCTAATTGACGAAAAGATTCTCTGCATGCATGGGGGCCTTTCTCCTGATCTACATGATTTGGATCAGATTAGAAATTTGCAGCGGCCAACTGATGTACCAGACACAGGTTTGCTCTGTGATCTTCTCTGGTCCGATCCCAGTAAAGATATTAAAGGTTGGGGAATGAATGATAGAGGAGTTTCATTTACATTTGGTGCTGACATGGTGTCTGAGTTTCTTCAGAAGCATGATTTGGATCTCATATGTCGTGCTCACCAGGTTTGACCAGCCATAGTAGTTCATTTTATTACTCACAGTGTTCAGAGTTGAGTTCATTTCCTCTTTCCTACTGGTAGTACAGAATATTCTGTTGAAGCCATACAACTTTCCTTTCAGGAGTTGCATATATATATATATATGTATATATATATATAGATATTGGCTGGAGTTGTCTAAATTATAATCTTTACTTATTGAAAAAAAATATATAGATATTGGCTGGAAATTATACATTCTGTGAAAGTTCTACAGAAATTTTACACCTATTTGATAGTTGCCAAAATTTTAAATTTAAAACCTTGCAGGTATTCAAAAAAAAAAGAAAAAAGAAAAGAAAAGCCTTGCACATAAGAATCAAACCTGAAATTACTTCTGTTTAGATGCTGTGCCTCCACCCCTTTTATAATGACTGCCACCAGTTACTCCTTTCTGTACAGTCCCATGTTGGGTACAGAGGTCATGAACCTTCATTAATTTTAGCTCTTCTGGGAGTAGTTAGTGTTTTTCTATTATTGTTGGCAGGTTGTAGAGGATGGATATGAGTTCTTTGCTGAGCGACAACTTGTAACTATATTTTCTGCACCTAATTACTGTGGGGAGTTTGACAATGCTGGTGCCATGATGAGTGTGGACGACACACTAATGTGCTCCTTCCAAATATTAAAGCCTGCAGATAAAAAGTCAAAGTTTAACTTTGGGAGCACAACTACATCTAAACCTGGAAATTCTCTAACAGGGATGAATATGTTTGGGAGCACGACTACAACTAAGCCTGGAAACTCACCAACTGGAGTCAAGGTAAACACACCCCATTTAGCTTCAAAGACAAGATCTATGTTTACTAATGTAACTTTCTAGTGTATTATCCAGTAATTGAACCAAATATTCTGATTCCCAATCTTGCACTTCTCTAATGATCATGGAACCCAATAATAGTGCCTTTTCCTGTTCTCTATATAATCTGCCACCTTATAATTTCTGTCCCTGGCTAGAAGAATGAGGTTAGGATGTCATCTTGCCAATTCACAACATGCCAAAACTGTATTCTAGAATCGTCACCAACAGCATATCTGATAAAGAGTGAGAAGCTATCCCATCTTATTATAATCTTTCTTCCGCAAACCAACACCATAAGTTTACCAACCTCATTAGAGCACTAACTCCTCAATTAATGGCATACCTTATGTCTACCACCTTTCTCCATAAAGCACTTTCTTCTTTCCCATAGCGCCATAAGCATTTACCCAACAAAGCTTGATTAACAAAAGTTAGCTTCTTAATCCCCAAGTCGTGAGCCCAAATCGAAGTACAAAAAACATTCCAATTGACTAAGTGAAATTTAAACTGCTCACCCAAGCCACCCCTTAGAAAATACCTCTGAAATTTTTCAGTGCCTTTTGTCACTCCTAGGGCAACAGGAATAAGAAATAAGTTGGATGCTTGGATAAAGTAATTTTAATTAGTGTAAGTCTCCCTTTTCTTGATGAGTATAATTTCTTCTAGCCAGCCAATCTCTATGCTTCCTCTCAATGATAGTGTCCCAAATATTCCTTGCCTTCAATCGAGTTCCCAAAGGCAAACCTAAATATTTCATAGGAAGGGAGGTCAATGACTTTTGAATTCATCAAATATTCAGCACCTTTCCGTCTGGCACAATTTCAGATGTGCTCAAATTGATCCTCAACTTGATACCATTTTGAAACAAATGAGGATACTAATAGTAATTACACAGGGTATTCATGTTTCTTTTACTCATATTCTCCTCAGATAATATGCTGTAATGTGTTCAATATTCTTCTCATATTTGTACTAAAGCATTTCTTATCTTTATGTGTACCTTAATCCTTAGAGCCAAAAAGTTATTATTGCTCTTAAATTTATGAACTCAGTTTCGCTATGTCTGATTATAATGAACCATTTTCTCTCAATTGAAGTAATATTTTCTGTCATTTAAACTTAGTTCTCCATTCAGAATACAAAAGTATTTCTTGTGAAATGATTTCTTAAAAATATCACGCAGTGCATGGATATCTTTGGTTGAGAAAAAGAGAGAAAAGGGTAAGAAATGAAGGAAATTGTAGAGGGGTTGTACAGGTTAAAACTGGAAGAAAGGAAAAAGGGGGATTAGGTGGATTTTCCACCCAGGCTCGCATTACTTTTCTCCTCAAACGTGGGAGGCAAATGGAGGAAAAATTAAATGAGAGACTAAAGGCATATGATACGACCAATTTACCCCCTCATTATAAATTCCTGTCTTTATCAAAAAATAATGCCATTACTATATGAGGGTATAATGGTAATTCAACATACCATAAATTATTATTTTAATAAGTTCAATTTTTTTTTTTTTTGATAAGTTATTATTTTAATAAGTTTAAACACCCACTAGCAGGTTTTGAACCCATGACCTTGCTACCCCCTCTTTTTTGAGGCAAGGAAATGTTGTTTGAGTTAGAGCTCATTGTCTTTCCTTCCTCACACCCTTCTGTACTACCAAACAAGGAAATGGCACACTAATTTTCATCCTTCCGACCAAATACTTAGAAACACCTAGTAATGGAGAATTATTATCTTTCCTTTTTCTGTCTGTCGTTCTTCTCTCTTCCTTCATCTCACTATCTCATCCTACCTTAAACTTGGGGAAGCAACTTGTCTTTCCTGCCCTGACATGAGATGCTGAATATCTGCAATCAAAGACTCAATTTTTTCTGCTGCAACACCGAGACTTCCGTTCATTTATTTGTTAAAGAAAAGTATGTCTAGATTCGATGATTCTGCTTGCTTGTGTTGATACAGGACATAATTTGATCTTTACAAGTGTTGCTGTCACTGCCCTTGATCTGTGTAAATGGCATCGTTAGATTTAATGCATGCATCTGCATATTACTGATTAACTAGCAATTTATTTTATTTCTTTTGAGGCTTTGCAGTCCTTCCTTGGGGCAATGTGAGATTTGTGTTGGCAGATAGAGGAGGTGCGACAGCCCAGTTGGGTCAAGAACACGTGGGGTTGCCCATAAAGGAGGAAACTTGAGGTCCATTCAATTATTCTATAATATGTTCAAATTGTATAAATTGGAAGGAAAATATATTTAGAAAGTAGTGCAAAAGTTTGTTTTCCTCGATACAAAGCTGTGTTTGAAGATAGAGGCTGTAGTCTCCTTTTCCACCTTGTACGCTAATAGCTGCGATAGATGCTGCTATGAATTATTAACTTAAAGTGTTTTCTTCCATGTCTGTTCTGAAACCATGAAACATGCCTAAACAGTACTCGTCGTTATTGGTGATTTAGGGATGAAAACATGAAGTTGTTAACAGATTTTTTCATGTATGATTGTTGTATGTTTATTTTATTTTTCATGGGGAACCATCTCTGTGTTTGATTAAGTGGCCTAGGTTGGGTATGATAAACGACTTGGTGATTGTCTTAGGATCCTTCAAGCATGTGCAATTTTCCATTGTATATTACAACGAAGGACACTCCAGAATGCCTATAACAGAGATTCCTGTAAACCATGAAGGCCATTTTTTTCCCTTTCTAATCCAATGTAAGCGCGGTTACTTTAGTTGCTCTAATCATTGTGAAGGCTACTTATTACATACATATGATTCATCATTGAGTAAATATTGAGTTTTTGATAAGTTCTTCTCAAGGATAGATGGAAAGTGAGATTCGAACCTGTTTCATAAGCCGACTCCCAAAAGATTGAGCTTAGGATTGAGTTTGAACCCTTTTTTTTTTTTTTTTTAAATTAATTTTTAATGTCTGTTTGAGCAATGTTAGGTGTACTATAACCTTTTTAATGTTTGGTACCATAATGAAAGTGGCAGTGCAAAGAGGGTTAGCATCAAGTCAATTAAAAGAATAGCTTTGGCTAATATGCATGAAAGATTAACTTGCAATATCTGCTAAGCTGGACGTTCCTGCAGAGCCTGCTTGCTTATGAGTTTGCACCAAATTTTCATCTATCTCACCATTGTCCATATTTCTTTCATTATTACCTGTATGTGCCAGATAGGTGGCTTTCTTCTTTGACAAAGCGGTCACCTCATTGCTGTTGTGTCAAGTATATGACCTTGCTGTCAAGTATATGATGACACAAGTCTTTTAAATTTGAGTTGTTTGTTAGGGGCAAAGATTGGGTCTAGTTTTCATGTGTATTGGATTTGTTAGGATTATGACCCATGTCAAAACCTCTCTCAGAGCTTAATCCAGTTGCGGCAGCTCTGTCTTGACCATCCCAGCTAAAGTGGAAGACGAGACACCTGTGTGTAAAGGGTATTTGTATGGCTAGAGATGCCACTCCTTTTATTGTCTGCAGATGATTGTATCCTTTTCTTCCAAAATCACTAATGTTTTGAAAGATCTCCTTGATTGGTATAGCGAGCTTTTGTTCCAAGTTATTAATCTCAACAATCTGAGATGTACTTTAGTCCCAATACTCAAGCTAGCGTTCATGATCGTTTAGCATTCTCTCTAATTTAAGATTAGATGCGTTTTGGTCAAAAGAATATGATTTGTTGAAAGTTATTGTGTAATGCTATATATTAATCTTCAAGATTGGAAAGCCAAAGCTTCTTTTTCAGGCTGATAGTCTTGGCTATAATTATTAGTCAGTTTTGGATTCCATCCCCAAATCTTTCAACGAGAAGATTGGCTATATCGTATGGAACTATTGTTGGGGAAATGATGTCAATTCAAGGAAAGTCCAAATGTTCAATTACTAAAATGGCAGTAGCTCTGTCAACCAGGGAATTGGGTGGAGTTGATTTCAGAAATACATCACTGATAGTGAACTAGTTTCTATTGGCTAAGAAGTTTTGGAGAATAATTTTGCAACCTCCATTTATTCTCTCTAAAACTCTTAGGTCTAAGTACCCAGAGACTGTAAAAATTCGATTCCCTTCTGATTGTAAAGCAATAAAGCTTCATGCCAAAGAATTTTGGAAAAGCATCTTATCAAGAGAGAATTAAGCTTTTGTTGATTAGCACCCTTGCAGATGGATTGAAAAACTAGTGAAATCCCAGTTCGCTCCTTCCAATGCTCAGAAAATTTTGAGGCCTCCACTATTCATGTTTGCAATTCCCAATAGATTAATTTGACTATTGTTCTTCTTTGGGTAGATATGAGAGCTCAACATAGATTATCAGCCGCTTGAGCATACACATACACAGTAAGAAAGCTAAAAAATATAGCTTTTAACACACCACTTTATAATACATCCAACATTAAAAGTTTTATTTTAACATTTAACATATTAAAATAATATAAACAACATAATAAAATAATATGTTCAAAATAACAATTACAACCATCAACTCATTAAAATCATAAATTAAAATTTGTTTTTAAATTTTTAAGCTACATAGCTCACTGTAGCTAATACTCAATTTTTTATTTATTTTATTTTACCTCCTCTGCTGTGCAATACATTTTGAGAATATGGGTTGCTAAATTGACTTTTTAGTCAATTTAGCAACCTTATTGGGGATCTTGGAGCTAAGAGGAATAATGGGGTGTTTATTTTTGATCCCGTGGCAAAACTTTTGGAAATTTAAACTAAAAAGTAATAATCTTCATTTGGGAAACCTATAATAAACTTGTTGGTTTAAGTTTTGGGTTAAGTGGTATCCTAACATGTTATATGAAATACTCGCTAAAAAATTCTTCAAGGTGCTAATATTTTAACTATCACAAACCCAAAATTCCAATTAGTGAAATGGTTTATAGGGCCAAGTCTTCAATGCACAGCTATTGCAATTTAGTAGAGAGAGGATGACTCCTATGTTAGCTCCAGTCATAGTTGAGTAAGGTATTCTATAAGTGAGCATTAGTTAGTGTTCTAACAAATTACATGAAACCCTCACAAATAGTGTTCCCTGTGGTCTAGTCCGGCTAGTGTGGATTGGGTCAGATAATACTATTTACACTTAATGCATGGTTACAAACTTTATTTAGCACTGTATAAGAAAGTGGTTAAGTGAAAGGGCAAGAGTAACATCATGAATATTTTGATTTTTCTACAACGTTTGCTGCCAATAATCTGTGGTCAATTTGGATTGCAAGAAGGAAGCAAAAAATTTTGAAGGGTGTACAGAAATTTACAGGGTTAGATCCTACCAGAAATTTAAGAAATTCTTGAGCTGTTACTTTAAAAGAATTACAGACTCACACATCGCATTTTTCATGCCATACATCACACAAACCCATCTACCATGACTACAAAAAAGAATTTCAGGGTCTTGGGTAAGCCCAAAGGGGTTTAAGGCCCAACCAAACTTTGTTGGCACCGGTCTTACTAATACTTTGTGTTTACTTTTCTCTTCCCATGAGAATATTCATCTTTTTAGACCTGTGTCCAATTAGAGAACTCTTGGGTCTTGGCCCAATACCTACCAGATTCTTAGAAGCCCATCTGAGAAACAGAAAAAAGAATGAGACTTCCAGGTTTTTGGAAGCCTCACCGTTCTTCTTTTCCTGTATTTTGTGTTGTTCTGTTTTATCCTGCCCGGTGCGAAAGCTCCTTGCCCTGGAGAGATCTAGGAATTACATGTTTCAACCTTTATATTTGACATTGCCTAGATTTGTAGGATGGAATTGACTTACACTTACGGTTTTTTTTTAGGAGAACCATGGTTAAAATCCTCCCTCATTTGTTGTAACAATTAAATTATAATAAGAAAAGTTTTATCTAAAACAACAAATCAAGGCATTCTGGAAAAAGTTTAAGGCAAAAGAACATTTTTGGTTCTTATTTTTTTGGCCTCATTTTTAATTTGGTTCTTTAGCTTTTCGCAGATTTCATTTTACTATTTGACTACATTGCAAGTTTAAAAATAACATTTTCTATATATAAGTGAGGCGACAAGGACCAATGATAACAAATTTAAAAGAATAAAGTTTAGTTATTAAATTAATTGTAGCCTAAGACTACAACTCTATTCAATAAAATAAACATTACTGTATAATTTGAAAATTTAACTGTTGAATTGCATAATCTTTACGCTCCTAATATATATGCCAAATTTTGTATTAATCAAATATTATTTACTTTATGATCTATAAGCTTATATATTATGCATAATTTTAAACTACAAAAACTTGCAATTTAAACAATTTATTGATGACATAATTAATGATTTTTAATTTTCTAGAAAGTTTGCAAGCATGAAGGATATAAAAAGAAGATGTAATCAAATGGTGGAATTGTCAAAATTCACTTCTAATAAAAAAAATTAAATAAAATTATAACCTAAGGTTACAACTAATTTTGCAACTAAATTTTGTCCAATTTAAAAATATATAAACCAAGATGAAAACTGTGAAACTTGAAAACAAAATTAAAATTAGGGCCAAAATATAAAGATCATTTTTTTTTCCCAAAATTTAGAAGTAATCAATTTTTTTTTTAACAGCAATGCTACATACACAACAATTTTCACAATTTTTTTTTGGTAATAATTGAGTTAACAAATTTTAACTGTTTTTCATTTGTACTCACTGCTGATATAATTTTTTTTTTCTTCCATTAACAATTTGGTAGATGAGATTTTTATTTTATTTTATTTTTTATTTGTGTGTGTGAATAGACTTTCTCCCTTTTGGAAGACAAACATTTTGGTCTTCTTGCAGCATGTGCGGTAATCACAAAAGCACAGACTTTCAAACTTCGGAGCTCGCATGTCTTTCACAATCACATGGTTTCTTACATTTAGTCGTAGGAATTCAAATGGAATATTTATGGGATATCCGAAAATTCAGTCAACGAAGTGAAAAAAAAGCTAAATGTCTTTCGAAGTTTCTGTGGTCTTAGAAGGGCCTCATCTATATATGACGCATGCACTCACGCTTTTTTTTTCAAACTTAATTTCTACATACTTTACTATCTTTAAAAAATTTATACATAATTCAATATCTACAATTTGTATATAACACCTTCAACTACAAGAATTCAATTTTTCAACCATCAAAATAAAAAATTATAATAAGGAGAACGCAGAACCTACTTTACAGAAGAGTGGTTTCAAGAATAAAATAAAACCATGCTTGATAAAGTCTATATAGCTTAGCTGTACCTTAATTAATTCTTAAAGCATAATATGTATGTAGAAAATGTCAAAGAGATATGGTGATTATACCCATGTTTGTCTTTAAAATAAAAAAATCATTATTAAGTCAATGCTGCGATTTTATATCTTGTTATTTATTATTAGAAAGGAAAAAAAATTCTCAAAAAAAAAAAAAAAAAGAAAGGGAAAAGAAACTGGGTTTTTTGTGTGAACCTCCTTATGATTAACATTTCCCTCCTTTGTGTGAACCTCTAGCATTAAATAATTTGTTGCTTTTATTTTAGGTAAAATTACAGGTAACACCAAAGGGTATATATATTCTGGCATATCCTGTATTTTTATTTGTGACCATTACCTTCTTCTGAATGATGACATTAGATTAACAATTAAATTTACTATTTCAATTTACTAGTTTTTTTTTTTTGAACAATTGGTAATTTATCATTTTGTCAGAACAATTGGGCACAATTCATTGTCTTCACTTAACCTCTCACACACACACACACACACACACACACACACACATATATATATATATATATATATATATATATTTAATAAAAAATTCACTTGTAAGTCCCCCAATTATTAAGGATAGCTCATGTGACTCACATATGAAAATGGAGTGTTAAATTTAAGAATCTTGTTAACAGGTGTTTTTAAGTTATTTATTAATGGACCAATTTAATAAAATTTTAATACTACTTTTATGTGAAATGTAAAAAAATATTATATATATATATATATGTCAGTTACTTTCTTTATTTTCTATAAATAGTTTTTAAAGATATTTCTTAGACCAATGTATTTAGAGCTTCTATTAAATTTTTTTCCTAGATTAAATAATTAAATCCAATATTTCTAAATAGTTTAATCAGACCATAGATAATTTAACAGATAAAATAAAAAAAGAATTAAAAAAGGAATGTTTTTGGTAGCATATTGCATAACAAGAGAACTTATAATCTTGGTTTGGTTTATGATGTGTAAGTTAAAACTATTTATCAATTAAAAAAAAAAAACTGGTATCTCAAATCTCATTTATTTTTTCTATGGGAGCTTAAAATAAAACAGGATTTTGGTTAATGTATGTCTTAAAAGTATATATTAATTATTTATTTTTAAAAATATTTTATTAAAAATTGAGAAAATTGTCAAAAAAAATTTAATAACTTTTTTTTATTTTTCAATAAAATGTTTTCTCTAAAATGGGAGTAAAACCCATAAAACAATAGAGGCAAAACCGCAAAAGACTTTTGTATCTCTCCTGGACTTCTTTCTTGAATTCTTTAAACACTGACAGCCCAAAAAGAAAGTGGTCCCTGTCTCTCTGAACACCATGTGCAATATAGGGGACCAAGATATGACTTGTCATAAAACATCGATGGACCCTTTTGGTCCAAAGAGACTGCCACACTTTCACGGTTTCACCTAGATTCTTTATTTTATTGATATGCTGTTGCACAAATCACTTCACATTACCTTTAACTTAAGTCTTTTTTTTCCCCCATTTGGGTCGGGTTTTACTTCTCTTCATTTCTTTAATGATAAATAAGATTTAAAATCTATTACTTTTATTTCAAGATGGTCAAAATAAAGTAATGCAAATTTTTTTTTGGGGTATAGGTAACATTTGAATTAAAGTATATATATATATATATATATATACTTTTTTTTAAGAGAAAATTTCAATTTATAATGTTAGCTTTTGAACTTTCACTACACCAAGAGAATTAACAGACACACATCTACTGCATTTTTCGTGCCACACATGACACGTATCACACAGACTCATCTCCTATGACTAAAAAAAAAGGAATGGTTTCCGGATATGACTTTGAATTAGAATCAGGGTGTTGGGTAAGCCCCAAGGGTTTAAGGCCCAATAAAACTTTACTGACACTGGTCTTACTAATATACTTTGTGTATACTTTTCTGTTCCCATGAGAATATTCAATTGTGGACCTCTGTCCAAATTGAGGTCTTGGGTATTGGCCCAACAAGGTTTTTATTTTATTTTATTTTTATTTTTTTTAAGTAGTAAAAACTTAAGGACTGAAATAACCTTAGGGAAAAAATATGACAAATTACAACTTACATACCTTTGATTTGGTCAAAATTTAAGTCATTTATTTATGGTTTAAAATTTGACACTTTATCTATTTAAGGTTAGTTCAATTAGATTTTTTTTAACACATCTCTGTTAAAAAGATGGTTAAGGGCCCGTTTGGTAGATGTGTTTAAAAACTGAAAATTGTTGTTTGAAAATATTTGTGGAAATACGTGTGGGTGAAAAAGTGTGTGGGAATGTGTGAAATGCTGTTTAAAAACTGAAAATTGTTGTTTGAGAAGAGTTGCCAAACACCCCCTAAGTATGCGATTTTGCTTTACTTTTATATTTCTTTCCTCGAAAAACGCAAAAAAACATAAAAATACAAGATAAAATAAGTCAAAAAGAATTCAGCGGAACACTTACATCATGGGATTTCAAATAATAGGTGGGCAACTTAAATTTCAGTCAAATCCTAGATGGGTAAAGTGGTACACTCATGGTTGCTCCAGAAGCTTATAAACCATGAGTGTGACGCATCTCTAGGCGATGTGGGACTCGTACGCCGCTCCCAGTGAGCTCTCGATCCCCATCCCTTGAGAACAAAACCTTGTGGGCCTGGCTCTCTAAAGAGGACAAATGGCTTGCTGGGTGGCTGATCAAAATCTCCACCTACATATTCCATAGTCTTAATTCTTAAAGCATAATATATACACACACACGTAGAAAATGTCAAAGAGATACGGTGACTACCCATGTTAGTCTTAAAAAAAAAAAAAAAAAAAATCAATGCTGCAAGTTTATTTCCTATTATTTATTATTAGTAAGAAAAAAAAAAAAAGAATACATTCTCATAAGGTTGGCTTGTACATATTAGACGAGCAACCAGAAAGAGAGAGAGAACTTTGTTTTTGCAATTTCAAAGGACCTAAAATTTTTGTTAATTGAATATAATTTTATAAAAAAAAAAAATTGTTGTTTACAAATTACAATAGTAAAGACGGCACTAATTGTGTCGCACTTTCACTCTCCAACCGCCAAGATCACGGGCAGCCTGCAATTTCACAAAAACATGACAAGGATATGTTGAATGCGGCAAACAGTATACGTCATTCCTGCTTCTTCTTTTTTTGGGTATTATTAAAGGCTTCTTGTAAATCATTTTCCTCCTTTGTGTGCAGGGCCGGCCCTAGACATTTTGGGGCCTAAGGCGAAAATTAAAAATGGGGCCTTTCTTATATTTATATATTAATTAAATTAATATTTATTTAATATTTTTATATTATAATATATTTTATTTAAAATCTATTTTTATTGCCTTTTGAGATGCAAATTGACTAATTAAATTTTTGTATTGAAGTTCTTTTAACATCTCTTTTTTAATCGATAGTATAGCTAATTCACTTAATCTTTCTTGGGACATTGTATCATTTCATTATCTTTTAACTCTTTTTGGTGAATTTCTTGTTCATTTGTGATATTTTCATCTAAATTTTGTGCCATATTTTGTTTATTACTAATAACAAATTTATACATTGATCCTTTTTTAAACTCAATTAATTTTTCTTCTTTTTTTCTTTTTTTAAGTTTTTCATATCCAGATGGATATTTCCTTCAAGAAATTTCTAATCAAATAATATATTTATAAAGACTAAAATAAAAAATAACTTACAAGTGTAGAGCAAATGAAAAATAGAACCTGATTTATATAAATCGTATTGTTGTAGTTTTACCGATGACTGAACAATAACAAATTTTTAGCAATTTTAACCTGTATAAATAAATAAAGATTTAGTCAGTATATGGCCATTAACTAAAATATATATATAAAAACTGAAAACACAAGATTAAAATTAAAAAGAAAAAAGCACAACCATAACAAAAATTTAAGCACAATTGCACAACTATAACACAACAAGGCTAATTAATAAGACCCACCAAAAAAAAAAAAAAAAAACACAAAACACAAAACAAATTAATAACCCAATACGCAATACCCAATACGCAATACCCAATACAAATTAAAAAAACACAACAAATTACTATCCCATTCAGATTTCACACTTATCTATAACCCACCCAATACCCAAAAAGACAAAAACGCACAGTAACATCCTTTATAAAAAATCCCATCTAACCCAAATCTAAAAAGAAGAAAACGCAGCAGCAGCAAGCTCTATTTAAAAAAAAAAAAAAAAAAAACCTTGAACGATGCTGAACGAACGTCTGAACGGAGCTGAGACTGAGGAAGAGCTGAAGAGGAAGAGCCGAAGAGGAAGAAAGGCCGGAGGAATTGAGGAACTGAGAAAGCTTGCTGCCAGGGCCGGAGAGCAGATGAGATCAGTGAGATTTGAGAACAGGGGAGAGAAAGGGATTCAGGGAATTAGAGAGAATGAGAATGAGAGACACTGAGACAGAGAGAGGCGGAGAGCAGAGATTAGAATAGAGAGAAAGGTAAAATTTTTAGGGTTTTGAGTTATTTTATTTGTTGTGATTTGTAATTGTTTTGTGGATAATGCGTTAGACCGGATTTGTAATTTATCCGAATGATTTTTGGGTTGTCTGATTTATCAAAATTTTTGTTTTTTGGTTAAAAGAATGTGCTAGAATTTTGTGCTTTACCTTAATCTAATTTTTTTTTTCTCTACTGTGTCATCTTAAACTAAATTTTTTTTTCCCTGCGGCATCAGATTTTTGGGGCTTCCCTGAAACTAATTTTTTTTTTCCCTCTAATCCCTCTTATTTTCTAAAATTTTGGGGCCTCCCTTCCACTTGGGGGCCTTAGGCAACCGCCTAACTCGCCTAAGGGAAGGGCCGGCCCTGTTTGTGTGAACATCTACTAATAATTAAATTTTTTTTTCTTTTATTTTAGGTAAAATTATAGATAACACCTAATGGTACATTTTGGGATATCCTCTCTCTCTCTCTCTCTCTCTCTCTCTCTCTCTCTCTCTATATATATATATATATATATATCGAGTTAGGTTCAAGTTACACCTGGTGTTACTCTAAGTAATGTTACACCACTCAATAACTTGTTATCGAATTAATATTTTGAAGATCCAACCGTTAAATTACATGTTCTATATGTTCTTAATATGCATGCCAATTTTCATATCAATCAGAAACTGTTTACCATTTGATCCATAAACTCATCTTTTATGCATTATTTTAAACTTAAAAAATTTGAATTTTAACAATTAATTGATGACATGACTATTAATTTTTTATCACCTTGAAATTTTGTAAGCATAAAGAATATATGAAGATAATGTAATCTAACGGTGGATTTTTTAATATTCTTATCCAATTAACAAATATTGAATGGTGTAACATTGCTTAGAGTTACACCAGGTGTAACTTGAACTCAACCCATATATATATATATATAGAGTTGGGTTCAAGTTACACCTGGTGTAACTCTAAGCAATGTTACACCACTCAATAACTTGTTATTGAATTAATATTTTGAAAATCCAACCGTTGAATTACATGTTCTATATGTTCTTAACATGCATGCCAATTTTCATATCAATTGGATGCTATTTCCATTTAATCCATAAACTCATATTTTATACATTATTTTAAACTACAAAAATTTGAATTTTAACAATTGATTGACGACATGGATATTAATTTTTGATCACCTTGAAATTTTGCAAGTATAAAGAATATACAAAGATAATGTAATCTAACGGTGGATTTGTCAATATTCGCATCCAATTAAAAAATATTGAGAGGTGTAATATTGCTTAGAGTTACACTAGGTGTAACTTGAACTTAACCCATATATATATATATATATATATATATATATATATATATATTGTGACAATTGTCACTCTTGTAAATGATGATGTCAGATTAAATTATTAAATTCATTATTTTTTAAGAATTTAGTTTTATTTAAAAATTCAATATCTATATATATAATAATAAGTAAAGTTGAAAGAAATTCATATCAAAATTTCAAATTGGAGTTCCAATTTTGCATCATGTGTCTTAAAATATTTATTCTTAAAGAGTTTTATTTCTTAATTTTAGAATCAAACGTGGGATTACATCATAAACATTCATCCAAGTGAGTTATTAAGTACAAAAACTAAAGAGTTAAGTATAAATGAATCGTAAAAAAAAGTACTTCATAATATTTTTTTTAAAAATAGACAATTTACATTTTATACCTAATAATATCCTTACAAATTTTTTTAAAGAGTTAACAAAATATAAAAATGAATATCAATAGTATTTAAATTATATATATAGGAATTATATTATGCATTTTATTGTATATCTTTAATTGTATTTATGCACATGCATGAGATTATAAGCTAGTTTATCATAATATCATAACAATAGGTATTGGGTTTAATTTCCTATCTACATTTTACCCCACATTTAAGAAAAAAAAGAATCACTTGTTCTTATAAAAAAAAAAAAAAATGAATCACTTGTAAGGTCCCAATTATTAAGGTTAGCTCATGTAAAGATAAATTATTAGATTAAAGGATACTATTAATGGGCGCCCTTAGAATATTTATTAATATTATTTTAAGAAAGTTTTGATACTACTTTTATAAAAATATAAAAAACTAAAAAAAAAAATGTTAGTTGCTTTTTTATTTTTCATAAAAAGTTTCTAAAAATATTTTCTAAACCAATGTCTTTAGGATATCTGTTAATTTTTCTCTAAGTTAAATAATTAAATTCAATATTTTTAAATAATTTGAAATTTTGAGAAAATAAGTAATTTAGCAAATAAAATAAAAAAGACTTAAAAAAAAAATCAAATGTGATAAGCAGCATAATATAGCATAACAAGAGTACTTATCATCTTGGTTTGATATATGAGGTATAAGTATTTGTTATCACCTATTAACTTAAATATAGGTGGCGTTTGGATTCAAGTTTTGCGCCCACTTTTGCTGGAGTTTCACGTTTCCTTCTTTTTTTTTTCTTTGGTAGACAACTTTCACTGTTACACTACTGTTCATGTATTATTGTATTATTCATGAACAGTAGCTGCAGTTGTTAACTTTTCTCTCGTGAACAGTGCACTCGTGTACTATTCACGAAACTCACAAATATAACTTTTTCATTAAAAATGAATCTCACAGTATTATTCACATATTTAAAAATTATTTTGTTACAGTATTTTTATTTTTAATTTTTAGTTTTTAACAATAAATTCTATCCAAACAGACCTATAGTGTCTCAAATGATAAAAACTATTGATAAGCTAATAAAGAATAATCATTGCAGTGGATCATTTAAGTTCAAATTATTATTATTTTAAAAAAAAACTGGTATTTCAAATCTCAATTACTTTTTCGATGGAAGCTTAAAATAAATGCAAACCGGTTATAAAACAATAAGGGCAAAACCGCAAAAGATTTTTTGTTTTATTTCCTGGACTTCTTTTTGAATCTTAATTCAAATCGAACGTAAAGACTAAAGACTGACAGCCCCAAAGAAAGCGGTTCCTGTCTCTCTGAACACCACGTGCTAAGGGCACCAAAACATAGCTTATCATAAATGATGGACCCGTTCTGGTCCAAAATGACCGCGTGGCTCTCATTTGATTGATATGCTATTGCTCAAATCAGTTCACATCACCTTTAACTACCAGCCACCCACCACTTGGTTTGGGAGCTACTTCTGTTCCTTATTCAACGGGATAAATTAGGTTCATCACATGCGTTATAAAAGATTTTTTTAGTGGTTTTATTTTGTAAAAAAAAAATTTTATATTTATTTTATTATATATATATAATTTTTATTTTGAGAATTTGATTTGTAAATGAATAAAGTAATTTTGAAAATCAACAAGAGAGTAACTTTGTTTTTTAGGCCATGTTTTAGTAAGAATTAAAGTTGCATTTGATTGATATGCTATTGCTCAAATCAGTTCACATTACCTTTATCTACCAGCCACCCACCATTTGGTTTGGGAGCTACTTCTGTTCCTTATTCAACGGGATAAATTAGGTTCATCACATGCGTTATAAAAGTTTTTTTTAGTGGTTTTATTTTGTAGAAATTTTTTTTATATTTATTTTATTATATATATAATTTTTATTTTGAGAATTTGATTTGTAAATGAATAAAGTAATTTTGAAAATCAACAGGAGAGTAACTTTGTTTTTTAGGGCATGTTTTAGTAAGAATTAAAGTTGTATTTTTACAGAATTGTCCTTTAGTTTTGTCTTCACTTAAACATAGGAGTGTAGGGGTATTTTTGAACAAAAAAATGAGGATCTCTAACAAGTGAAACCCCAGTGTAGTATAGATAAGATTTAAAATCTATTACTTTTGTTTCAAGATGGTCAAAATAACTAATGTAATTTTTTTAAGGTATAGCTAGCATTCTCATTAATATATATATATATATATATATATATTGTTTTTGTAGAGAGAAAATATTTCAACTTATAACATCTACTTTTGATGGTTACCTTTACTATCAAACTAACATATCAATTGGTTTTTGGTATAAGCTGGGATAAACCTCTAAGTGTGCGTTTGGGTTAGGATTAAAAATTAAAATTATTTCACTATTTAACTTATTTTTACTACTATTTATGAGTCTCACTGTACTTTTTGGTACTATTTATATATTTTACTATACTATTTTAATTAATTTTTATCTTTATATACAGTATTTTCAACAATAATTTTTTAATTTTAGTAAAATAAATAGTATTTAAATATATCATAAATATTTTATTTGACAATAAGAGACATTCTCATAAAGTGTTTCTTGTAAGACACCTTGAAGTGATGTGTCATCTTCATATAATGCCACAAGAAATTTGGGATTCAGTAGTTAAAGTCAGAAATGGCATTAATCAAAACTATTAAAGCATGCGCCATTGGTGACACGCTTTTGACTCATGGAGTAATGGTCCCAACTTTTTTCGTTTTCATCTTTTACGGGATTCCCTTTGTTTGGCCACCTGGTGTAATGTGTACCATATAGAGTGTAAACTTCTCTTTTTTTTGTTGGATCTTTCTTTTTTAATAAAGTTAAAAAAAAAAAAAAAAAAAAGCAAAGGAAAAAAAACAATATTAAAGCATGCGCTAGATCGCATCTTTCTCTCAACATTAATTACGTGCTTAGGGAAAAGAAAAAAAAGAATCACAACCGAAACCTAAAGCTGTCCAAGCCTCCAAGCAAAAATGTAAATAAAGTCCTAGCTAGCAGCTTAATTGATTATCCGTACATATTAATGGTCTTAGATTATCTTTAATATGTTTATTAAAAGAATAAAAAATGACTAATTAGTACTTGATTGCCTATGTTCATGTGGATTGTCCCTCAAATTTCGCACTAAAGGCCGAGCTCTACAAGTACAATCACGGATCTTGATGGAGGAAAAAAGAATTCATAATATTACATGTTTTATAGCATTTGCAAATTTGAATTAGATTAACATCCACTGAGGTATAATAAAAAAAAATTATATATATCTTAAAAACCATCCCTGAGGCAATTTATTAAAAGTCTACATATAGTTGTTGATGAAGATTATTATGTGATCAAATCTTCAGAAAGCACATGCCTCTTAACGTTTATGTTGGTGCATCTGGATCTGCCATGGCCATCACAATGGTCCACAAATCAATTTTCTTGTTATTTTGTTGTTGTTGTTGTTATTATTATTATTTTTTAAATCAACTAGCAGCCAAGTTAAGTACACATAATATTAGTTCCAACTAAATTAATTCAATATCTATTACGTTTGTGTTGCCCATAAGATGTTTTTACTCAAATTATATATATAAAGAAGAAAAAAAGATGTACTTATCAACTAATTCAACCTTAATCATTTAAAAAAAAAAAAGTAATTCAACTTTAAGAAGTATGATAGCTTATCAAGACCAATTCTCAAATGATCTGAAACCCACATGACATCCCAGGTTATTTTTTGGTAAATACCACCTATACTTTGCTAACCCTCCATTTACCCAATTCTTGAAGCTCCTAGTAGGTTCTTTTTAGGTTGGAGTCGTTGGACCCAATAATTATTATATACCTGACTCTTTAACCAACCCATAATTCATGGCTCATCTTAAAGATTGGAGGTTGGACAATCTTGTTCTTTGTGAAATTAAAAAAGAGAGATGCAATTTTTTGTGGTCCTTGAAGAGTCAAGATTTAGATAATCAACTGAACAACCCACATGACTAGGTTGGTGGTTCCCATGTTAGGCATTGACACTTTGGAGCTAATCTTGAAAAAACCTAATGATGTTAATCTCGTATCTCTAATCAATCAGCATTTTGTTATGAGAAAAGAGAATATTCTTTAAACAAAGACAAAAAAAAAAAAGGGTTATTATAATAATTAAGTAAAAATTTATTTAAACTTCTGAGAAATTGTTGTCAATGTCACCATCCCAGGAACATGAAAATTATAGAAAAAGATATGGTGGCTTCATTCATTACATTACAGTAGGTGACTTAAAGAGTCAGTTAAATAGAAAATAATTTTCTATCTTATAAAATAAATATAGTACAAAAGCTTTAAAATAATAACACTTGCCAAAGTGGCAGACTTCTTATGGGAGAGTTCAAAACTCTTTAACAATAAAAATAACAGCTGTTAAGCTATTTGTAGAGTTACGTATGATGTATAGTGTCCGTTTGGATCATGCTTGCGTTTTGCCCTTTTTTTTTTAGTGCCTTTTTTACTGTTCATATAACATGATCATGAACAGTATATTAAGACAAAATTACAGTATTTTCAGTAGAACAATGACCCAAAAATTATTTTTTTATTATTTTCAATAATAAATCTTTAGTTTAATTTTAACAAAATAAGCGATATCTAAACGCTCACGTTGTGTGATATTGAACATCACAAATTACTGTAGTTTGAAAAAAAGACAAGGGGATTTCAACAAGTCTAGGTGTCACACTTTTGACATTTTATGCATTGTATTATTATTTTTTTCTGCAATCCAATACTTCCAAAATTATAGAGGAAAATAATCAAATTGAAAAAGACTTGTGGGAATCCTCAATATGGGGGGCATGACACCTTTGACATTTGATGCATTTGTATATTCTTCAATGGAAAGTGGGAAGAAAGGTAAAGAATTTTACCTGTTTCCAGCAAGGATTGAAAATATAAGAGATGGTATATATCATAGCATATGCTTTATACCTCACTCAGTTACACATTTATTATATTCTTTAAAAACCTTATCCTCGATCTCTTCCCATGTGTTAAAAATATTTAGCTTTCAATTTTCAAAACTTGACTTCTAAGCTTTGGCATCGCATGGTAAATAAATTTATGAATTATTTTTTAAAGACTTTAATTTTTAGCTTTCTTGGCCTGTTATTTATAATGATATAATTAAAAGCTCATACAAATTACCTGCATATTCATAGGTGCAGAGAAACTTCAGCTGAATTGTTTGATACGTTTAGATTTGCACAGGAAAACCTGGTTTCTAGTCTTCTAGAACCCTCGTTCAAAGGACAAATATATGAGTAGAAAAAGATGCAGCATCTTTCTTTGATTTTCGGTTTCTGTTTTTTTGTAAGCAATAACTTGTACAATAATTTGAGCTGACCATTTTGGAAATTTGAAAGGTATAACTAACAAGTATAAATAAATGGTGGCCCACTAATAACCAATTTGGAACTAGATTTTTCATTTTAAACGAAAGAGAAGGTTTATAAACACAAAAAATTGGATAGTATCTTTTTATAATTGTTGATGTCACAGATTTAAAAGAGTGATTTTAATGGTTAATTAGATGAGAATTAGTAAAAAATGGTCAATTTAATTGTTGTAAAAAATATTGTGATTTTTTTTTGTGTATACCCTGTACGAAAATAGAAATGCCGAAAGACAGTGCTTAAGCTCCTAGGGCAACAAGTAATTAGGAAAATGACAGCAGGAAAGAAAAGAAGAAAGAAAATGTAACCCTTTTTCTGCTTTAGCCCCAAATTATTCCTGAGAATGATGTAAAATAAATTTAATAGTGCAAGAATGAGACCCTTGATGACTTGATGTGCACGCTTGAATATTGATAAAGTAAGAAAAAATTGCATTTATCATTTCAGCTTTCAGATATACGTTATTGTCTAGATACGTTGTTGTCTATATATTAATATAAGATGACATGAACATGATATACTAAGTGACATTTTGACAATGCTAATTAGCAAGGTTTTCAAACCCGGACCGTTCAAAGAACCGTTAAAAGAAGAGTCGTGAGCAATGACTTTAATGATGACCATAATTAATTTAATAATTAAATTAAATAAATATAAAGATATTAAATGTGTAAATATTAACAAATTTGACTAAAATATCTTTAAAAATTGAAATAAACTTTCAAATAAAATATTATTACTTATTATTATTATACCTAAAATGATATAAATTAATGAATTACCTATAATTTTTTATACAAAATCCAAATAAGAGTAGAGATGATGAGATTTAAAAATTAAAAGAAAAAAAAAAAAAAAAAAAAAAGAGGTAAAAACTGACTTTTAGCAAATAAACTAATAAAGTAGTACGTAATAGTATAATAGATATTTGACTATTTGCATTTTTCAAAAGCTCAGAAGGTGCATTAATACATTCTGACTCCCACCCACCCCCGTCATTTCAGACCCATCTATGCACGTTATTACTTTACTTTTGCTTTTGTGATGCTTTACTTCCTTCACAGTTCACACAGTTTCCTAGCACCGTCTTCTTCTTCCTCCTCGCGTCTGCGACTCATCTCATTTCCTTCTTTTTTTTTTTTTTTTTTTTTTTCTTTAAATCTCACCACACCATTGGTGCTTCTTATATTTTTTGCTTCATTTTCGGATCTTCTTTATCATTTTCTCATTTTATTATTTTTTTTCTCACTTCAGATCCATGCCAGAATTTCAGATCAGAAAGCAAATTTTTTCAGACATGCGGTTGAACCGGCTTACGGTTTGAACGGTTTTTCAGGTTAGACCTCAGTTCAAACGGTTCTCTCATATTGTTTAAATGCCCGGTTTTTGTATATAAAAAACCGTTTTCATCAACGGTTCACGGTTAACCCGGTCGGACCGTACGGTCCGGTCCGGGTTTAAAAACCATGCTAATTAGAAGAGTCGTGAGCAATGACGACCGTATTTTACTTGTTCATTGAAAATGGATCACTTTTGAAGGAAAATTATTCGTTTGGGTTTTGAGGGTGAATTTTTCTCTTGTTGAGAATAGCTAAAAAGTTGGGTTATTTATTTATTTTGATACAAGATATAATTTCTACTCTAGCATAATCTAAATGTATATGTATGTGAAGTTTTCTCATGGAGATTTAAACTCCAGCCCTTGCCCCCCACACTTCACAAGCATTTATACTTGTGGAGTGACCATCGCACCAAGGGTGTGCAGTGACAAGGGTTATTTTATTTTAATAAGCCTGAAATACAACTTTTTTTAAACCTCATTTAAAAAAAAAATACAATTACACTTTTTCAAAATAAACACTTTAAATAAAATGAACAAAAAAAACCAATCATAGATGCCCGTGAAATTTCAAAGAAGAGACAAAACCGCAACAAGGACTTTGAATAGAACTAAATAGGGCCAAAATGGGCATTTATCCATTTCGCCCAAAAGATGTAACAAAATACCCCTGTTTTGAAACTGTCTAGTAAAATGCCTCTATGTTAAAATTTGATTTTTAGAAAATCGAGTTATTTGGAAAAATTCACATGAAACTCGAGTGGCATAATTTTTTTTTTTTTTTTTTTTTGATTGCCTATAACTCTTTGTTTTAATGTAAAACTCGATTTTTTAGAAAATCGATTTTCAAAACAGGAGCATTTTACTAGATAGTTTCAGAATATGAGCATTTTGCTACATCTTTTGGGGCGCAAAAGCCTATTTTTGCCAGCTAAATAGTGATGAATTCTTGTATCTTGTTCACTCCTCACTTAAAAAAGAGAGACCTCAATCGTACTTGACCAACTCAGCGTTGGCCAAGGAGGCTTGAATGATCAAGTCAGTATACCTATGAAAAAGGAAGAGAGATGAATTTTTTTTTTTTTTTTTTTGAGAATCCAAGAGAGATGAAATTGGTAGAGTAATTATGCCCAAAACTTGCTAGTTGATCGTCCCCTCAATTCACCTAAAGGGACTCGTGTCTATACAACGACTTTTAGATGAGAACATTATTGTTATGGTTTGTACACGCGACGGTTTGGACGGAGGAGTAAATTGCAATTTGAACTCTTCACAGTTACTTTATAAACCTAAGATTTACCTATTTGCTATTAACACTCTATATGGGACTCTGCTATAATATTCTTGTATATTGTTCTAGAAATGAAATGTAATATACTTATTGAAAGTGCATTCAATTAAGAGAAGTATTACGTTCATAATATTTTCACAATATTTTTAAAATAAATAATAGATGGTTAGTTGTTATTGATTTAAATTTAAACCTATTACTGAGATTACTTTTTTTACTCTAACAATAACAATCTATCACTTAGAATTTGTTGTAAAAATATTGTGGATATAACATTTTTCTTCTATTAATGAGTATTGGAAAATTGCATACTAATAGTATTTTATTTATATTAGACCCATGTAAAATCAAAGTGGTTAATATACAATAAATATATATTTTATTTATTTATTTATGGTATCCTCTTTATGATAATGATTATTTATCATCAGACTAAGACACTAAATACTAACTGGTTTAGCATTTGTTGAGAATTTAAATCTAGAACATTTATTGGATAACAAAAAATATTATCATATAGCTAACTGAAACCTATCGAGTAATTATTTTCTCTTTTACATAATTATTAAAGGATATTACTATGTTTTCCCTAAAAAAAAAAAGGAGGATATTACTATGTTATGGATTGAGTTTACATTTTAGTATCGTCTCAAAAAAATTACATTTTAGTACTAATTAATAATGACTGATGGATAAAGATTTTGAATTTCTTTTTTAACTTTAATTACTCATAGATAAGAATAGTTATTGAAAATATTTACTTCTTTTTTTGATAACAAAATATTTACTGATTCGTTATAAGCTAGTTATAAATCATAACCATATGAATTTTAGGTAGGTCAAGGTAACCGGATGCTAGATAATTTTGGTAGTATCATACTATTATCAGATGACAACATTTCTTTCCATAAACTGCACCTTTTCTTCAAAGTTCAAACCCATTGAAAATCCAAAGAGGTCAGATCACCAAACTGCGAATTATAAGTTATCAAAGCTGTATCATCCATGGTCTCAGTCCCAGAGCACTGATTACTATTATAATATGATTAACTTCTTGATCAGGACCTTGACAGATCATCAAGATTCTTATGAGTTCTGATCCTGCACACTACATATTTTTTAACGAAGACATGTAAGCTATTTTGGATTTGTATGCTATAAGCTGTAGCGTGGGCTTCATGATTTATTAAATGGGTTATAGAAACTCGTAGGGGAATTATAAGTAAACTATTTTAAGAGAATTTTTATATTATTCTTATAAAAGATTGAAAGCTGTAAAAATAATAATAATAATTTTTTCTTTTTTAAATTTTATTTTAAAATAATTTATTAATAAATGTTCTTAAGACGTGGTTAACTTTTCTTTTATTAAATTACTAAAAAAAGAGGGTACCCCACCCAAAATTTTGTTCAATGGTATCATCTATTAATCTAACATTGTTATGGATATTGATAAACAACAGTTGTTGCTTTTGTTTGGTTCTCAAGAACTGGATAATGAATTTGATTTGTTATTCGAACATCGCATGACTTATTTTAAAAATTTTTTTATATTATTCTTATGAAAAATTGAAAAGCTGTAAAAATATTAAGTATTATTTTTTCTTTTCTCATAATTTTTTTAAAAATAGTTTATTAATAAATGCTTCTAAGACATTGGTTAACTTTTCCTTTATTAAATTACTAAAAAAAAGAGGGTAGGCCACTCAAAATTTTGTTCAATGGATTCATCTATTAATCTAACATTGTTATGGATATTGATAAACAACAGTTGTTGCTTTTGTTTGGCTCTCAAGAACTGGATAATGAAATCGATTTGTTATTCGAACATCACATGATTTATGGTATATTGTTGGGACGGCCACTTGGGGAGTAAGATTAAATAAAAGATAAAAAAGAAATGAAATGATAGGAAAAAGACATATGGCAGTTAAAGGTCTACTAACCTATATATTAAAAAAAAATTAAAGGTTTACTATTTTTTTAAAGGTCTACCATAACATGATAGTAAGGGTCTGTATCATAAATTCATAATTACCAAAAAAAGAGAGGGTCTGTATCATATTTTGGGTGATCATTATTCTCTCTCATATGCATATTCATTAATATATTTTTTTAAGAAATCATATTCATTTAATTAAGAAGCCACATAAGTTTTGGTTCCTAAAGAGGCTAAAGATCTATCTGGCTTTATCTTAACAGACATTTTTCTTAAAAATATTTTTAATTGAGGTGTGCAGATTCAAATCCTCCCTCCTCTAATGTAACTACCGAATATTTTTAAAAAAATGTTAACTTTTACTTCTTTTTTTTTTTTTTTGTTAGAAATGATAGCTTGTATAACTTTTGGTAAATTCTTATATAAATCTTATGATGAAATAAGAAATTTTTTTAATATAAAAATTAAAACAATATATCATTCAATTAAATGAAATATGCATAAATGTGTGCAGGATTAAAATCCTCCATCATCTAATGTAACTATTGAATTATTAAACAGTATATATGATAACTTTTGTTTTTATTTTTTTGGGCAAGTAAAAATGATAACTTGTATAACTTTTGGTAGATTCTTATGTAAATCTTCTTATGAAATAATTATTTTTTTAATATCAAAATTAAAATAAATATCATTCAATTAAATGAAATATGCATGAATGTGAATATTAGTTTGTTTCGTAATTGGGAATGCATTCAAGCTCCTTATATTGTTGATTCTTAGTATTAGGATGAAGAATAAGAACTGACCGGTTAAAAATATTCTGTGTAAGAGATTTGAAATTTGAATTCTACCTATATAAAAAATCATTTCATATCTTGACTTAATGATACTGAATAGTCATTATGGAAGGAATGCTATAGATTGAAATTTTATTGTAAATTTTTAAAAAATTACAAAATTATGCATTTAGTTGAAATTATCTTCATATTATAGTTGAAGTAAATAACTTTCAAGAGGGCCAAAATATTTTTAACTAGAGAGGTTTTCAACTCGAGAAATGCACATACACATTCTCAAGATAATAGTAATTTAAAAAAAAAAAAATTATCAAAGTTATTATCTTCTTTTATATGGAAATTGAAAAATGAATCCTGAATTATTTTATATTTCTGAGTAGTAATATTTGAACCTAAAAGTAAGGTTTATCCAAGGCAAAAAGCTACGTGGGGTTAAGGGTTTTCTATTATTTCTAAAGTGGGAGAAAAATATTTCTAAAATGCCTTCTTTTTGTTTGCACCTATTAAATCCTTTTTCCTTCTTTATAAGAAACCATGGGCGAACACATCTGCATTCGGATATATATAATTTTTGATTCAGAACAAAAGAAAGAATATTTAAATTTTGTGCTGCGGTCATTGCTGATGTGCTCATAAGGTTCTAACTAGGTGCGCTAATTACTCATGATGAGGTGTTAATTGGTTAGGTCTGCTTCTTGAAAGCATTAGTTCCTATGCTGCAAATGGACAATAAATTTCCAATATAATTTGCAAAGGGACAATGATGTTGTCATACATTTTGCACATATACAATATAAAAATATCAATATATCATGGTGCAATAGATCCTTGGTTAAGAATAATAATACGGCGGAGTTTTAGTGATAGTTCAATGATAGTCTTTCTTCTACAATCTTCCTATCAATAAGAATTAAGCATTTAGTTTAAAGGCACCTATCATCTTCCTCATCTCTCACTATCTTGTTTTGCATATTGACCCACCTCTCCTAGGGATAAAAACAAACAACTTAGCGTGATGATACGAATTCTTAGTGCTAGGTATTTAATTATCAAAAAAAAAAAAGAGAGAAAGTGCTAGGTATTGGACTTATGTGGCATCAGTTTAAGCTTTAGTTTTGTGTTTTTAACTTTTATATGTAGTATTTTAAAACTTCATTTTTTTTTTCCGTTTTCCCATTTTAAAATTTTTTTTTCATTATACCAGTATACTTTAGTATATTTTCATAAAAAAAAAAATTTCAGTAAAAAATTAGACAAACTGTTCCTAAACATACACTTAAATCAAAGCATATTGGTGTATGCTTACACATAGAGGCAAATAGGTGTGAAAAAGAGGGATTTTGCTTAACTGTCTGAATTTGGTACTTGTAACTCACTTATCAGTAGCATGTAGCTCTAGTTTTCTTTGATGCTAGAGTCTAGGACTATATTCATAATGTTGGCAATACTACTTTTTGGGTAGATATAAGATTCCCAATATTCTTAAAAGTGGATTATCAAAAAAAAAAAAAATAAAAGTTCTTAAAAGTGAATAAGTTCCAATTTACCAAAAAAAAAAAAAAAAACTCAAAAAAGGCTAAGCTTGGATGTGACTTTATTAGTTGTGAGAATTTGTTTTGCATATACTGCAAACACACCAAGAAAAGAATCACACGTTTTTTAAGCAAGGTATATATAAGAGATGGTATATATCAAAGCATATGGTACATATCTCCATCAAGGATGCACGTTTATTCCAACAAGGAACGAAGAAGAGAAAAAGATGTAAGAAAAGAAAGTCAAATTTAGATTCCCAAAACAAATAATACACATTCACATTCCCAATATTTTCCATTCACAAAACATACACCTCAACCTCATATTCCATTACACAAAAAGAGAACATACATGGCAGCATCATATGCTTTCTCACTTCCCAATCTTTTTATCAAAAAAAACAACAAAAGAAAAGGCGGGGAAAAGCAGAATTCTAAAACCGTACATGTGCATATCTACATTCGACAGTACTCTCAGTTTCTTTCCAAAACGTTCATCAAAAAAAGATTCTCTGCAATACCTTTAGACAAAAGAAAAAGAAACAGAAGTACAGCTACTTGCAGAGCCTCATGTGGACCACATCTCTCTCTCTCTCTCTGATTCTATTATTCCTCTTTTGTCTGATTGGAAAAGTGCCATGTATAGTGGAGAATTATTGAGCTTATGCAGACAGAGAGAGTAGTGGGATCTCTTATTCATAGGTCCGCAGCAGAAATATGTACATTGCTGAAACTACCTTTCCTTTCTTGCTTGCTTATTGCCTTTGAACCATTTCATTCTATTGCACTTGTACCTTCATTTAGGATCCATGGGTGCCCTGCATTTACAAAAAACAAAACAGAGCTCAGCACTTTTGTTCTAATATTTAAAGCTAAAAGAAGCCAAGGAATCAAAACACAGATTCAAAGTGAAAGTATTAAAAGTTAAACATAAAATTAGATCAAGACAAAAACAATTTACCACACAAACAAGAGTTGATAAGCAAAAACTGACAAAATCAGAGCTAGAAAGGCTTTTGTTAGAGTTATAACTAACAACTCCATAAATCAATCTCAAATCTAACAAAAACAGGCCTTAAAACTTCGGTTTGGCTGCTCAGAAACTATTGGAAAGGAGAAAATATTAAAAAATTCAAACCTTTAATCCTTCAATACGTTTGAGAAACTACATGGTTGACAAGATTCAAAATTTTTATTCCCTACATGATTTACAAGATTCAAAATTTTTCCCCAAACAAAAAATAACTAAAATTAAACAAAAAACCCAGATCCAATTATGCATATGCAAATCAAACACATACACACCAAAAAAAAAAAAAAAAAATTGAAAAGATTGGAAAAAGCAACAACTTACTTAAGGCTTGTTCTGCAGATAACCTTCTTGAAACATCCCTACAAATCATCTTCCTCAACAAGTCCTTGGCTGCAGAAGACACTGACCTGAAAATCCTCGTTGGAAATCTCAAGTTTGCCCTCAAAACTGCCTCGAAAATCTCAGCGACGGACTCACCATAAAAGGGAGGAACCCCGGCTAACATTATATACAATATGACTCCACAGCTCCACACATCGACTTTTTCATTGTAGTCTCTTCCCATCAAAACCTCAGGAGCAACGTAGTATGGCGTTCCCACCACACCTGATTCCGTGCAATTTCCTTCAGGTAACCATACTGCAGAGCCAAAATCAGCAACCTTCAGATTGTTTCTTGAATCAAACAACAAGTTATCAGGCTTGATATCTCTATGCACAACACCAAGCTTGTGACAATAAGATATCGCTTCAAGAAGTTGCTTCATATACAAAGAAGCTTCATGTTCAGACAACGGTCTTTGGATTATCTTGTCGTACAGAGTAAAGGGCTCGCAAAGCTCCATTACCATACTAAGAGAGTCTTCGCTTTCGAAGACATCGAAGAGTTGAACAATGTTGGGGTGTGGAGAAAGAAGGGTCATGATCTTTGGCTCGTTTTCAAGACATTCACGGTCTGTTTGATCGGTAAGAGACCGTTTGTCAATGGTTTTGCAGGCAAAAAACTCAGATTTGATTGGGTGGAAACATCTTGAAATGGTGCCGAATTTGCCACGGCCGATTTCTTCACAAAGCTGGTAGTTGTTCTTCAATGTCTCACACATTTGTTTGTTGGTTTGTATGATTTTGTTTTTTTTTTTTGGGGGGTGGGGTTGTGTGTGTTTCTCGGTAAAAGTCTTATGTATTATTTATAGAAGAATTGTGAAGAGAGTTTTGGAATAGAATAGATAAAGGAATATCCGTTTGGTGAATATGCCAGTTATGATTTACCACGTTTTGGGAAGAAAAAGAGAGGCTGTAGTTGCCTTGTTCATTTTGGTGTATTTTGACAGTAACAGCAACACCGCAGCAGTTTATTAGTACTACATTTTTATTTTTGCTACACAACAATTTTGACATAAGTGATGAGACAATACATTATACTAATTGATAATAATAAATATTGCAGGGGCGTACCCTAAACGTAATGCACATTTTTATGGTATGACATTAATATTTTTTTTAATATTATAATAATATAATAATATAAAATTACAAAATATCTTAATTTAAATTTTAAAATATATCACATCATTTTAATCTTATCACTTTCTTAAATAATAAAAAATATTATACTCTTGTATTAAGACCGTATTAATGTAAAATTATAATAATGTAATATTACAGTATAATGTAATATCACGGCAAATCAAATGCCTCTAAGTGTTTTGTATAAACGTAATGTTGTACCTCTCATAATTAATATATTAGTAATGACTTTTGTTACACATTTGACATAACAAGTATCTACAAATTTTATGTGGCAAATTGATATCAATAAGTAAAGAAGTAACGTAAGTGGTGATGCGAAGTTAAGATTAGTAACGGTTTGCTACATAAGACCTACTCTGAAGATATCATAGACGCAACATTACTTTTAGCTAAAAAATATTTATATATCATATTTAGTAAATAAGCTATCGAAAAGTACGGCCACCCCGATAAGAATAACTAATATAACTGTACCGGAGTTTTGTCTATATTCTCAGCACTACTGTTATTTTTGAATGCTAATTTGGGACCCTTGTGAAAAAAATGCTAAATTAAATGACAATAACGTGGAGGAGTTTTGAACTTATGGGCTTTCGGAAGGAAGGGAATATACTTTTCAAAATCTAAAGTTGGGAGTCAGAGAGACGTAGGAAGGGAAAGTACAATTGAATTTTTTATTTCTGAATCAAGCATTAGGACTAGCCATCTCATCCTCTTCTCAACCAAAAATAAAAAATAAAAAGGAAGGTTCATCTCATCCGGTGCTCCGTGCTTTTAAAAAAATTACCGAAATTCGTTTTCCTTTAAAAAAGGCAAATAATAAATAAATATTTTTTTTGAGAAACACAAATAATAAATAAATGACTGTAACTTAACTCTTTTAGCAATTGTTATTATTATTATTATTATTATTATTATTATTTGATTTCAATTTTCAATCAGTTGTTAATTTGTTATTATTTTTAATTTTTTGTATATATCAAGAAACTTTTACTAATTTGCTGTGCATCACGGATTATGTCAAAAAGGAAGAAGAAGCAATTATTATTAATTAGTTGTCCATGTATAAATCAATACTTATATGCCTTTAAGATATATTTTTTTTGGAGAATGTATATGCCTTTTAAGTTTATTTAAGCATTCTTCTAAAAAAAAAATGTTTATTTAAGCACAACACTTTTTGTAAGTACGTAATACCATGGCATTACAAGGCTTGTAGCCTAAATTTTTTTTTTTTTTGAAGTAGGGTTGGTAGTGTTTTTTATTTTATTTTTTTATATAAGGGGGTTGATAGTGTTTAAACTATATTTGTTGTTCACAATTACTTGAGATACATTATTGAATACTTTTCGAGAGTAAAGGCAATAAAATTAGGCTTACTTCATATAAAGATGCCATGCGAAAAAAGCTGTTGGTTAGTTTTTTTCAAAAGCCTGTTATGTGGCATGATTTCTACCTAGTGTCTCATTATAAAATATGAATATGTATTTTTTTTTTGTGTGGATAAAATACGAGTATGTAAAACAAGAGAAGGAAGACATTTGTTTAGACTCTTTAGAGCAATAAAACTTTTCTACCATATGACACAAAGGGCCTGTTGGACTTTAAATTCACAACAAATTGAGGGCATGTTTGGAAAGAGAGTTTTTAATTTTGTTTTCAAAATAATATGAAAATAGATTTCAAAAAAACAAATTTGAAACTAGTTTTCAGATAATAATTTTTACATCATACATATTTGGCTCCCACTTTTAAGAAAAACTTTCAAATACTGAAAACGAAATTAAAAAAATATTTTTGGGAGATTATTTCTACTTTTGAGATTTTTTATTATTTATTTATAAATTATTTTACATTATATATGTTTGGCTCTTATTTTTATGAAAAATTTTCAAAATACTAAAAAACAATGTTTAGGATACCATTTATATTTTTGAATTATTTTTATAAAAAAGTCTACAAAAAGTAATGTGTAGAATTGTAGGTTACTTTATTTTTTAAGATAACAAAAAGGGAATAGATCTCATGTACTTTTTTCTTTTGGATATTGATAAGCTTCAAATTTGAAGTTTAAGAATTTTTTTAAGATAAAGATAAACCTCTTAATTTAAGAGATATAAGAGTTTGGACAAATTTGTGGAGTTCACTAATTTCAATTTAACTATGCCATTAAATACATTTTTTGTATCTCAAAAGCATTCTTTTAGTGGTTTTCAAAATCCTATTTTGAATAGGAAAATAGGAAATAATATTATGAAAACTGTATTTAGAAAACATCATCCAAACAATATATTTAAGTATGGGACCCACCACTTTTCTGGTTTTCAAAACAAAAATTGCATTTAAATCCTCTTACGAAACATGCCCTAATATTCTGCACGTAAAATATTATACCTAAATTTTCCCATATGAATATATAGAAGAAGAATATAGAACTAACTCAACGAACATTCTAAATAGATAACTGCTAGGGATTTAGATGATATTTCCAATATTTGTTAAAGCTTTCGTATTATTATTATTTTTTTGTTAGTATTTCTTTAAAATGTAATTGTGCTACTCTAACTCTTGCAAGTGTTGCAAAAGAGAAGGAGAGAACCTCTTTGGTTAGATAAATAAAGTCTACTATCATTTCCTTGAAAATAAATAAAAAAATCTAAATAAAAGGCTTGATACATAGAGGCAAGTATTTAAAATTGAAATTGGATGTAATTTACAATTCAAAATTCTGTTTTAAATTTGGTGGGGGCATATTATCAATTATCATTATGTATCTCTATATATTAAGAGGATACAGAAAATTAGTTATGATATTTCCAAAAAGTCAAAAATACCTTTAATCTAATTAGATAATCATTATTCCTAAAAAATAAAAATGGTGAAGATTGTAATTCAACAAAATTAAAAATTAAAAAAAAAAACTACTAAAGAAATTTTTTTCCTAAAAATTAGCATGCATTCTTTCTCATATTTAAATATATTTCATGCACGTTTAATATATTTTTTTCCTAAAAACTAGCACATACTAAACCTAACAATTTTTTCCTTTTTAAATCTTAAATTTTAGTTTCTTAAAAATTCTTTTCTACATAACATCATTAACAATAGATAAATTTATATTGACAAATTACATTAAACTCAAAATTAAAAAAAGAGTCTCATCACACGTGTAGAGTGTGTGACAAGACTAGTTTATATTATATAAGTAAAAAGAAGGTTATCATTTTTTTTTTTTTTTTTTTAATTTATGATAAGGAAGTTAGGGGCTTATACATAAAGAGAGTTTGGTCATAAACACACAACCTACCTTACCCAAATCTTGGTCCCCCAGCTGAGCTTCACTCTAAATGTTACTCTAAACTAAAAATCCATTGCCTCTGTATGCACACTTGCTTCGCTAGCCAGTCATGCTTGACTATTTGCATGTACGTCGACGTCGGAATCAAATATACCTAATTTCCCTTTCAGATTACATCAAATATACATAATTGGTTCGATAATAGAAGGGTTGTGTCATCTACTTGGCTCGATCATAGCAATGCAATGACGACATCACTTACTCATTTCAGCCAGACTCCTCATATTTGTATTCGGGTCCTTTCAAAATCGCTGTCTTTAAAGTTCTTACGCATCCTCTCAGCCCCAATACTGCGCTTTCTTGTAGTTTTATTCTTTACTTCACGCTTTGAAGACACCCTTCAAGCGTCTCAATGTGCTCGGAGAGCCCTCACGCGCTATATATTTTTGTATTGGTGACATGCTCCATACTTTACAAAGCATACAAGTTTGGATATACGCACTTACTCACACTCTTTGGTCTGAGTTCTTTCGTTTCTTTAATACATGTCGCACGCTTCACTGGCTTCTTTCTCTTCGATGGTGATGTGTTTTAAGCATTTCTTGGTGGGTCTCAATTCAGTTAATGGGCATGATAGATCTTCCCTACATTGAAGACTTTCCTTCCAAACTAAGTTTTAGTCTGGTCCCCGGCTATCTTTGAGTTTAACTGGTGTGGATATTAGAATATTAGGATATTCGCATAAATAAGTAGATCATTCTATTGTAGATTCACTATTATTGTTTTGTAATACCATTGCCTATTGTGGTTTTAGAGTTATCAACTAAGCCTATTCCGTATATTGGTTTACTTTGTAATATACAATTCCGAATGGTAAATATGTAGACATAGGCCATCAAGATGAACTTTGTTATTTCTCCTACCTTTCTTCTCCTATGTATTTTTTATTTTCTTATTTAAGGATAACCATTACTTAAAGGGTGAGTTAGAAACTCCATTCATCATTTGAATTGTTTCGTGTCTCTTTAACACGCGTACTTTCTTCTTTTTTCAAGTTTATTTTAAGGAAAAGTTGTGTATAAAGATGAAGAAGTTTCCATTAAATTCGTTCTCTGCCTTCCTTTATCACTATAATACAGAACACAACATCTGCTTTGTTATAGAATATATAATCTATCCTATAAGAGGCTGATAGGGTAATTCTCCATATCATCACACAATCTTCTATTTTAACGATATTGATGTTAACATTCCAAGACAGTATCACATATTATGGCTATTCTGCTTTAAATAAAAAGTTGGGTACAGGGATGAAAAGTTATGGAAATTTCAGAATGAAGATTGCGTCCAACGTTTCACTTTGCGTTTCACGATTTCTTTTTTTTTTTTTTTTGGAGAAGTCCATCTTTTTTAGTAATTTCGTGCACTGTTTACAGGATCTATAAATCTTTTTTTTACTTAAACTTTCATTAAAAAAAGATTCATATAGCACTATTCACACATTTAAAAATTATTTTGTTATAGTATTCTTAGTTTTTAGTTTTTAATTTTCAATTTTCAACAAAATAAGTAGTATCCAAACAAACTAAAATTTAAATATGCTTATCAAAATTTCAAAAAAGAAGTGAACAGAAAAATTTAATCAAAAGATTGCTACTCCACAAAGCTCCACACTCATTGTCATTTCAATTGGCTTATCTTTGAGTGCTTTGCTGCATGGATGTCCCTCATGTCACTGTTTCCTTGAAGGTGGAGTCTGCCGTGGTCCAATCTTTGTTTCAGGGCATTCTAATTCTAAAGATAATGATAAAGCCTTTCACATATTTTATTTCTAATTAACAATCATTCTTTCACATAACTCCAAAATTTTGCTTCAGTTCTACAATGACACATTTCTTTTGGATAATGAATTTAGTGAGACTAAGAACAGATGCAAAGTTATCTTAGTGGGACACATCACACACGTGTCTCCACTATGACTACTTTCCCAAATATAATTCTATCTCACACTCAAATGTACTATTCTTTTAGCTGTCACTTTTATATTTGTAGCTGAATAGATGTTATCTTTGCTGGAGCATGAGGGTTCCTTAAGATATGGAGCCCAACTTTTGGCATGTCAATCTTGATCATTAATGGCCTGTTTGGACGTTTAAAAATAGAGGGGGTAGAGTAGAGGGAGGGAGAGTAATTTAATACCATTGTTTGGAAGTTTTTTAAGGAATGAGGGGGAGGGATTTGGAGGGGTTTCAACTCTCTCTAACCCCTCATTTTTAATTCGCTCAAATTGGAGAGATTTGGAGGGAGAGTGGAGGATAAAAATGTTTAACCAAATGAATTACCAAATTTACCTTTCCTATATTAACAAAATTACAAATGAAAAGACTAATTACTCCCCTCCCCCTTACTTAATTTTAAAAACATCCAAACAAAGTGAAGGACAATCATTTCCTTCTACTCTCCTTCCCACTACTCTCCTCCCCTCTACTCCTCTCTACTCTCCTCCCTCTCTAAACTTCCAAACAGGCCATAAGGTTTAGCTGATTCCAGAAAAGGGTTGAACTCATTTCACACTTGGAATTTGGAGAGTGAATGAGTTGCTTTGCAGGACAGTGCAAAGTACAAAACTGGGGGACAATAACATTGGGTTTAGGAACGTGCATAAAAGTATAACCCGATAAAAAATGATAAATTTTAATCACTTAATCAATTATTATAGATACCTATGCTATGAAGAACAAAAACAGAATAAGGGGAGCCTCTCTTGGCAAAGTAAGCAACCATAAGACTCTCTCTCTCTCTCTCTCTCTCTCTCTCTCTCTCTCTCTCTATTATAATAGCAGCATAGTTTTATCAGTGAACTCTAATTAATGAAAAAATTATATTCTTTTTCTCTTTTAATTAAGGACAACTGAATTCAATCATAAGATTTATTGGTCATTGCATCTACACGGTTAAATTTAATTACAAAACCTAAACTTACTAAGTAACTGTACTTATATTTTACCCCAACTTACAACACTTGGACTTATTTACTCAAGCTATTCTTTTGACAAAGGTTAGTTAAGAGAATTAATATTTAATGTGTAGGTTAGAAAATTAAATGAAAGACCAACAAGTAGATATTAAAAATAGTTTAAAAAAAAATTTATTTATTTTTAACAGAACTCCACTCGATTTAAATGTTAAAATAGGACGACTGCTTTACTACCCAACAGAACTAAGTTTCTCACTTTACAGTCTAGATCCAAATAGTACCATGCGTTAACATGAGTTTTGGTTGGTTCCGTGCTTCCATAGTCATGAATGGGACACACATTTATGTGTCATTATTCATTAAGAAATAGTTTATTTCCTCAAAGCAGTCCACCAGTGCCACACTCTAGGTTGTCCCTTATTAAGAGCAAGTCAAATACCATCCACATCTGGTAGCACTTGGGTTATTAAGTAGTATGAGTTAGGACTGAAAGAAGACGTTCCTTTGAAATAATAATAGTTCTCATCCCATCAACTTGCAGCTTTGATGGAAATACATTGCATCATCTCCATGGAATATTCAATAATAGAGATTGGACATCTTTCCTGATAGCTTGTATTAGGGGCACTTAGACTTAGTCCAAATCCTCTCAAAGAAATTGGATAAAGCCAATGCTACAACACCATGCATTTATCCATGATTAAATGTAGATTAAATTTTAAATTACACCCTTCTACTGGCTGCTTTAATAAAAAAACAACTTGAATATTTCAATGTTACAAAAAAAAAAAAAAAATATATGCAAATATATAAAATAGAAGATTTTTTTGTTTTTTTACTAACAAAGAGAAAAAGAAAAAAAAGTCTGATAAGAGATAATGTTATGATCATGTGTTAAATAAATTATTTGAATTTAATTTAGTGATAAAATAAAACATTCTAGATAGAATAGTATTGTTATTTATATGTATTCAAATTAATTCTTATATGGGTAAATTTGAATAAATCACCCTGAGATTTGGGCAAATGCCAAGTAGGTCCAATAGATTTCAAAAATGGCCAATTTGGTCTCTAAATGAATTGGTCCCTAAACACTGTTAGACATCCTAATAATTCATACATAGATTCATGATAATTAAAAAAACAAAAAAATTCTTCTCTTATACAAAACCAAATGAACCCCTCAATGCACAAACAAAATGAAACCAACGCATAATTCCTAAAAAGAAAAAGAAAAACAGAGAATTATGAGTTGTACATCCCAAATTATAACACCATCAAAAACACCTTCTTAGACCCATTTTGAGACAAACCCCAAATCAAAAAATACCCACAAATTCGCAAATGACTACACCCCAAAACGCCACCTTTCAAACCCAAATAAAAAATCATCAAATCTTTATCAACTTAAGAAAACCTAATCCCTAAATTTGCCAAGATCCAAACCAAAAGAAAAAGAAATAAATAAATGAAAATAGAACAGAGATAGAAGAAAAAGCCACTGGTGGCGGCGTTGCCTACATGATTTGTCGCCTGTGGTGGTGGCAAAGCCCGTGGGTCTCCGCCAAATGTATACTAGACGTTTGGTACATAAACTCAAACCCAAAAACAAAGATACAAGCCTTCTCTTCCATGGCTGAGCAACACCAAAAGCTTGAGAGAGGGAGTCTTTAGCCAGGTGAGAGAGAGAACGAGAAGAGATAGGAAAAGAGGTCTGGAAGAGAGAAGAGAAGGGTCTGAGGAGAGAGAAGAAAGAAGAGATAGGAGAAGGTGAGAAAAATAAATGGCATTAAAAACCAAATTTTGTTAAGGGATGAACTTGGTCACTTTTTAAAAGTCTTGGACTGGGTTGGTATTAGCTTACACCTCAGGGTAATTTTTTGGAATTTATCCTTCTTATATTCTAGCATAGAAATGATTTTTATGTTTTAGGATTTGTTGATGAGGTGTATTGTTTTTAACTATTTATGTATTTGAATTAGGCCTGTCTAACAAAATTGAAGACCAGACCCACCTAGCCAAACCTACTAAACTCAAGCTGTCCACCGTCCAACCCGACTACTTGGTGGTTGGCAACGAGTTCCTGCCATCCCAAACTGATTCTGGCGGGTCGAGTAGTGGGTCTTCCCTTCCAAAACCCGATCCACTTGAACCGACCATGATATATAACCTTCAGTGCTTAGTGTTTAGTTAGTTTCCTAGTTCTCTCATTCTTTCTCAATCTTAGCCTCTTTCTCACTCTCTCTCACTCTCAACATCTTTGATATGTGTCGATCTACCCCGATATCTCAACATCATCGAGCTTTCAACCTTTATCATTGCTAATCTACGCTCCATCATCGTAGATCTGCATTGATATCTCAACATCAACAATCTACGATTCTTTTCCATTCACCATCCTCGATCTGCGATCTCTACCATTCACCATCTTTGATCTGCAAGTCAAGATTGTAGTTTTGAGTAATTTTCTCTCTTTATTTCTTTGTTTCAGTCTTATGGAAGTTCAAATTTACTATCATCTCTCTATTTCTATTTGTGTTCTTTCGATTTGTGGATTATTGGTGTTTAGGTTTGTAGATTTGTTCTTTTAGATTTGTGATATATTTGGTCTTTGATCTTTGTCTTTTTGGTCGAAGTAGGATCCGACTGTTGTGCACCCCAGCCTAATCTAACTTGACCCGTGGTTTTCACGGTTGGTAGTGGGACCCTCGCCTTGCCACCCGACTAGATCAAGTTGGTTCCGGGTTGAGCATAAACCTGAACCAAATCGACCCATGAATGCCCCTAATTTGAATGCAAAAATTAGAATTAAATATAAAATTAACCAAATATCTACTTCTTCTCTCAAATGTAGGAAACATATAAAGTGGAAATTAAGAATGTTGAGATGAGAGTAATAAAGTGAGAGAGTGTCTAAAATGATAATAGAGCATAGAAAAATGGAGAGAGAGAGAGAGAGAGAGAGAGAGAGAGAGAGAGAGAGAGAGAGAGAGAGAGAGAGAGAGAGAGAGAGAGAGATGATGAGGGAAGGGAGAAATTAGGGCGGGGCAGTCTCTCCTATTGGGGACAAAGCTCATTTGGGGATACATGAAGTAGTGGTAGAGGTGGGCAACAATGGTGGCGTATGGTACTTGTGGGTATGTCTGAGCATGAGAGAATCTTTGATGGGAGATGAAATTGGGGTTGAATACTAGGGAAAGTGAAATTAAAGATTTGTTTTTTTTTTTATTATTATTATTATTTTTAATTCTGAATGTGGAATGTGGGAGCGTTTTTGGGTTTTGGGGCTTGGAAAATTTTGGTGGGAATTTTTTAAGTTTATGAATTCTAGCGTCTAAAACAAATCTTTATTGTAGCATTTTAGCAGTAGTGTATATAGAACTGCTTCAAAATCCAATGTGAGAGTGTTTTTTGGTTTTGGGGGTTGGAAAATTTTGATGGGAATTTTTTTAGTCTATGATTCTAGCACCTAAAAAAAGCTTTATTGTAGCATTTTAGTAGTAGCGTATATAGAACCCGCTTTAAAATCCAAATAAATTAGTAGCATTTACCTTGCTCAGTGCCAAAATATTACTCTTTTAGTAGAGTTTTATGAAAACATTAGAATGTCACCATATATTGGAGTCAATTCTTCTGTATCATTTTTTATGTACCATTCTATGTTCTACCAATCACTGCTTGTCATGTTTTCTTTTTACTTTCATTATAAAATAACTGGAGTTTAAAATGGAAAACAATCATACACATGATAAGTAGTGATTAGTGGAACATAGAGTGATACACAAAAAGTGGTACAGAGGATTTGCATTCCATATATTGAAGCTTAATTTTTTCACAAACATTGCAAGCCAAATAAATAATGCAAAAGTCCACTTTTTTTCCTTTTTTTTTTGTTTGAATAGCGAAGGTAGGAGAAGCATTACATGCCACATTGTAATTGATATGTTGGGGGAAAAAAGGTCCATACATTCTCTTCATACATTACCAAAGAAGAAAAATTCTTTATTTTCCATTTTCGGCATACCTAAATTTGATCATTGAGTAAACAAATGTCAAAGTACCATTACAAAAAACGCGAGCTATAGCCACGTTTACAAAAAAACACGGCTATATTTGACCTATGGCCGCGTTTCTAAGAAACACGGCTATAGACCCAACCTATGGCCGCGTTTTTAAAAACCCAGCTATAGGTTAGGTCTATAGCCGCGTTTGTAAGTGTCTTTAGCTGCATTTTTCAATAAGGTCTATAGCCACGTTTTCAAAAATCCAGCTATATGTCCAGCCAAAAAATATTTTTAAAAAGGATGGCCGCGTTTCCCAGAAAATGCGGCTATAGACTCAACCTATGGCTGTGTTTTTTAAAAGGCGGCTATAGGTCCAGCCAAAAAATATTTTTTAAAAGGATGGCATGTACGGCCCAACAAATTTTTTATTTTTATTTTTATTTTTATTTTTATGAAGGAGGTCCTATAGCCGCGTTTTTGAAAACACGGCTATAGGTCCAGCTAAATAATATATATTTTTCAAAAAAATGCCTGTACAGTCGAATTAAATTTTTTCTTTTTTTTTTAGGAGGACCTATAATAATAAAAAACCCCACTTTCCCACCTACCCCTCCGCTTTTCTTTTCTTTCTTTGGTCTTTCTTTTTGTGCTTTTCCTGGGTTGCTTTCTTTCTTCTCTGCAAATCACGCTCAGCTCTTCTTTCGTTCTTTTTTTTTTTTTTTTTTTCTTGGCTACTGCTACTTTTTTTTCTTTCTTTCCTTCTTTTCTTGCTTTCAACACAACACACGCTCCACACCACCATTTTTCAGGCAAGGGTCAATGGAAAACTTCATAAGAAAAGCTAAGGCTCACTCTCTCTACTATTTGAGGTAAAAAATTTCAAATCTTGTTATGGGTATTATACTTTTGCTAGAGGTTATTTTTGTTATTGTGTTGTGATATTGCGCCTATGTGTAAATGGGTTTGTATTCTTGAGCTTGTTCTTGTGTTTCTAAGCTTGTACTTTTGTGTTCCTTGAATGGATTTAGTGTTAAATTTGGGTTGGTTTTGTTGAATGAGATGAAATTCATGGGTTTGTATTGTTATATTTTGGAGCATGTTGTATTTGTATTGTCAATATGTTGTGTTTGATTTTGAATTTTTTGGGTGTGTTTATATTGTAAGTATGTTGTGTTTGATTTTGAATTTTCTGGGTTTGTGTTTAATTTTGAATTTTTTTTGTTTGAATTTTGAATTTTTTAGGAGAAAAAAAACCCAGAATTTTTTTTTTGGTTTTTAAAAAAACCTATAGCTGCGGTTATAAACGTAACTTAAAGTGGGTCTATAGCCGCGTTTTCAAAAATGCAGCTATAAGCCTGCAGTCTATAGCCGTGGTTAAAAAACGCGGCTATAGGTTTGACCTTTAGCCGCGATTATAAAAATGCGGCTATAGATTCGTAAGGGTCTATTGCTGCGCAGTATTGGCCTGGTTTGTAAATGCAGCTATAGGAAACGCGGTTATATCCTATGGCTGCATTTTTGGGGTCTATAGCCGCATTTTTGAAACGCGGCTATAGACCCCATTTTTTGTAGTGTATTAACTGATAAAATCTCTAGATTTCCTACTAGAAATGAATGATTCAATTTCTACTTTCACCAGGTGATTAGGGGTTTCAACTTCAAGGGAAGTGGGGGCTATTACAGTATTACCGCTATTCCAATGTGTCTATATCAAATATTTGAGACATGAAGGTGTCAAACAGTATTGTTCGTTCGCAATCTGCTTGGATTGAGAGAGAGAGAGAGAGTTGCTGCCTAATGTTCAATCACTTCAATGGCATCATGAACACATATTGATAATAATTATTTGAGACATGAAGTGTATAAGAGTCACTGATACTGTTTGCTTGTGCAATATCTTTGAAGAGAGAGAGAGAAGAAATTTACAATGCCATGGCATCACCACCTATTGAATATTTAAGGCATGATCGAAAGTGTTATAGCGTTACCATGTGATTGCACATTGCATTTGTTGTATTTACTTTAATGACTAAAGCCTAATTTAAAACAAAATTCTTATATCTTGCATGGGTGCTTACGTAGTACGTAATTACTAAAACTGCCAATTGTAATTTTCATGACGACCAAAAAAGGGTCATGAAGACCTGAACACAATCTGGATCTTAAATTTGCAAAATTTCAAGGTAATAAAAAATTAATTACTATATTATCAATCAATTGTTTAAATACATGTTTTTTAGTTTAAAATAATGCATAAAAAATGAGTTTATGGATCAAATTGTAAATAACATCTGATTGATATGAAAATTGACATACATATATTAAGAACATATAAAACATGTAATTCAACGATAAGATTTTCAAAATATGAATTTAATAAGAATAAGTTACTGATTGGTGAAATATGTCTTAAAGTTACTCCAGGAGTAATTTAAACCTAATTTATCCACACACACACACACACAAAATATTATGAAGGGATTAATTTTCTTTAAATGGAGCAAGAGTCTAGATGGATTCCATGCTATCCCTTTCTAAGAGAATGGTACTTACCACGCACTCAATTGCATATCTCATGCTGCATGCTGTTATTATATCGTCAATGGTTAATAAGCATAAATTTTAAACTAGGTTGTAATTCTATGCAATGCACGAAATTTTTTATAATAATTAATTTATAAATTTAATTATTTATTTAGTTTTAACTTTTAGGTACATGTATTTTCAAGCTGACATATATAAATTTCTTACACTTCTTCTTCACTTGTAAATAAAACAACTAACAAAAATAAAAAGAGTATAATAGAATTTATATAAGAGTCTTCAAATAGATTTCTACAAATGAAAATAATAAATATTTGAGTGGCATAAAATAAAATCAAATAAATTTAAGACAAATTTATATAAGTAGTTAATGTAATTTGGTCAGACCATGGTGACTACCCAGCCACTAACGACAATCATTGTTTCTACCCACCTAACGAGATCTTGCTACTACCTCTAGATTGAACCACTAGTCTCATCGCCATGGCCTTAAGCTCGTCATTGTTGCCTCCTCAAACCAACGAGATCTTGTCACCTCTCTCTCTCTCTCTCTCTCTCTCTCTCTCTCTCTCTCTCTCTCTCAAGTGTCTAGTTTGAGGACGATTGATTATATTATTTTGTTTTTTTATTTTTTATTTTTTTTTGTTTCTTTGGATTTATATATTGTAATTTTCTATTAAAATATTTGTTTGAAAGTTGGGAAAATGTGAGAAACTAATAGAAAATATATTTTCTAGAGCATTTTCAATAACGCAACCAAACACTTGAAAAGAAAAATTTCAAAGCATTTTTCAAAATGCAACCAAACATCTGAAAATATTTTGCACTTAGAAAACATTTTACATCGAGCTAGCCAAACATAGACTTAATTTGATTTTCTCTTAATTTTGGTTATATGTGTATGTGAGACATGCTTGGCACTCAAAAAGAGGGGAAAAAAAAGAAAAAAAAAAAAAAAAGGAAAAGAAGAAGACATACTTGTTAATGGCTTAGAAACTCTAAAAAAGCTACAACCTAGTTTGTAATCAAACTTTGTTCTAAATTGTTTCAAGAGAACAAAACTATACATGTCTTCATACCCAACTAATTATTGTATGTCACACTTTGAACTGTACAATGTTTCACACGATGTCTATATTTGCACTTCAGGTGTCCACATTTTACATTATGTGAAACAATGTGGACACGGTGTGAATTGAGTATGGAGCGAGGCTTATATATGATTTTGAGGGTGTTGGAGCAACCCTTGGTCATCTATCATTGGAAGAATAACATATTTCTTGATTTTATGCTTTATGGGATCTGTGGGACTAATGGGTTGGCTTTGTGAGAAGATGAAGCCATGATTTTTTTTTTTTTTTTTGAGAATTTGATAATTAGGGATTGGGAGATTTGAATCTTAAACATCTCTATGAGAAATACCAGGAGGCGATAGTTGAATCACAAGACTCTTTGCAAGATGAGGCATGATTTTGTATGAAAGGTTAAGGAAAAAAAAAAAAAGTGAAAAACAACGAGAAAGCAATTGCGAAATCAGGAAGACTGTGAAAGAAAATAGAGAAGCTGATGAAGGAAGAAAAGTTTCTTTTTGATTTGCCCATTGCTTCCTTCTTGTTGTTGTTTTTTCATTGGCCCAAATCCGGATTTTTAAAAGAAAAATGGACAAAAGGCCCAAAAACCTTTAAAAAGAGCGCAATTAATCTTTCAAGCCGAACTTAAAATTTGTTAAGGAAGTCCACGCATAACGAGAGCCAATAAGTCATGCGAACTCAGAGAAAAGGCCCAACTTAATGACCAAGATAAGGTTCTCAAGCCCAAGTCTAAAAACTAAAATTTAAAAGAAAAACTAAAGTCAAATATGATTCAAGTTTAAAATTTTCAACCTTTGGAATTCTCACGGCTACCAAATACCAAAAATGTTGATTTCAAACTTAATGGAATAATACTTTAATGGATAAAATTGGCAATTTTTCTTCTAGAGAAATTAAAAAAAAAATCCCTGGTAAAGTTAATTTCCCAAATCATTTTTTAGAGTATAAACATTTTCTTTCGAAACAATACATTTTTGGTTAAAATTCCTAGGTTTTGGAGTACTATCCTTGCGGTTCAAAATCTTACTTCTCAAAATCTTATTTTTGAACTAGCCTCATCACATATGTTTTGCTTGTGCGATGAGTTTCTTTTTTGTTTTTTATTTTGGTTTAGTGTCAAAATATTTAAAAATTAGATAGAGATAGTGTCATAATTCTTAGGATCTTTTTCTACGTGAGTTTTTTTAACATGGAATATTGTTCAAAAGTGAGATAAACAAAATGTCCTAATTTCTAGAATATTTCTCCTTGTGAGAGTTGATAAAAGTTTGAAAATTTGAATTAAGAAAAAAGGTAATTCAAATTGGAGAAGGGAATGTGAAAAAGCCTAAAACTTAGAAACTTTTTAAAAAATAGTGAATTAGTCTTTTAAATGGTTAGTGTTTTTAAAATTTAAAATTATTTAACTAAAAGATAGGGGTATTTTAGAGAGTGTAAAAATTTTTGTGATGATATTTTAGTATGCAAAACGATGAAACTCAAAAAGGGAATCATGTTATTAGTAGTATAGATAATACCCTTAAATTAAAAATGTCTGAATATCTTGAAGAACAAAGTTTAGCTTCAAAACCAATTATAGCTTAAGGCTACAAACTGCTTTAATAAATTGACATGTATAAAAAATGGCATGTGTACTGCATATGATTACTTTAGTAAACTTAACCCAACTAACCCTACTTAACTATACCATCTATTAGGCTCTTTTGAATATACATCACTGTAAATTTCTTTAAGACCTTCTTCTCTCTCCCCGTGTGTGTGTGTTAAAAATGTTTAATATTCTAAAAAAAAAAAAAAACTATACCACCTTTTAAAAAAAACTAAAAAACCTATATGTATACTGTCTCTCTCTCTCTTTCATTGACTTCTTTGTAAACCTAGAAACACAGCTCCCACCAGTCACCCAAATCTTCTTCTCCTTTCACCAGTCACTCTAATCCCTCGTCTCCCTCCACCACCGGTCACCCCAATCCCTCCTCTTCCTCCATTGCTGACCCACCCAAACCCTCCTCTATCTTCATCGCTAGCCTGCCCAGTCTTTGCAGCTCAAACCACCTCTTGTATGTCACTCTGCCGCTTCATTGGCAAATCTAAATTACCTTTTTTCCTTGATACCCATGATTCCTTTAAGAACTGAACAAGATTTGCTAGCTGTTTTTTTTAAGCTACCAATCATTTTTAATTTACTTGTACAAAATGAATTTATGTGTACTTTTTCTCTGATATATAATAGTGCTGCTATGTGCATTGTTACGAGGTTTTGCCGTCTTGTACTGTGGTTTTGGTGTTGTTATTGTGATGCTAAATTTAGTTAAGTGTATGTATAGGGTGTATTTATCTCAACAAGGAAAGGAAAAATTGTGGATGTTTCTTTGGATGAAATATAGAAAAAGCAGAAGAACAAAAAGAAATCTATGTTTCTGAATCAAGCTCCATTCGTATTGATAAACAAGCTTCATTCGTACGTACTTATGTTTCTAAAACAAAGGGAGATCTAATCTATAGGGTTTTGGTTGTATTTATCTCAACAAGTAAATAAATCAATGATGTATCTTTGGTTCAAATAGTAAAAGAAGTTAGTTGTGTCGTTGCTTGTTATTATGTTAAAACATATGCAACTGGATAGCAAAATCCTCTTCTACACAGCATAAACAATACAAATAGCAGCATTATTACATATTAGAGAAGAAGAAATACGCATAAATTCATTTTTTATAAGTAAATTTAAAATGATTTGGTAACTCATAAACAACAACTAGCAAATTTTCTTCAGATCTTGAAGGAATCATGGTTATCAATGAACAAGCAAACTAAAACAGAAAATCCAAAACTCACATTAATAATCAGACACAATTCAATTAGAAAAAAATAAATAGAATTAAAAAAAAGGTAAATTTAGTTATCTATGAATAAAAGAAAAGAAAATTTAGTTTTGACTAGTGAAGCGATGAACTACAAGAGGTGACTTTGAGTGGTAGAGACTAGGTGGGCTAGTGGTGGAGACAGAGGAAGGTTTGAGGTGGGCTGGCCGTGGAGACAAAGGAGGGTTTGGGTGGGTTGGTAGTGGAGGCAGAGGAGGGCTTGAGGCGACTGGTGGTGGAGGGAGAAGAGAAATTGGAGGTGACCGATGGAGTTGGGTTTTCGAGTTTACAGAGAAGTCGATGAGAGAGAGAGAGAGAGAGAGAGAGAGAGAGAGAGAGAGAGAGAGAGAGAGAGAGATTATGCACATAGGTTTTTTAGTTTTTAATAGGTGGTGTAGTTAATTAGGGTTAGTTGGGTTAACTTTACTTAAATAATTATGTGCACTGTACATGCTATTTTTTACACGTCAGTTTATTAAGGCAATTTATAGCTTTAGGCTACAACTGGTTTTGTAGCTAAAATTTGTCCTATCTTAAATCATACCTTAATTGGTTAAAATTCAACTTTGTGTAAATGGCTAATATTCCCAACCACCCATATTTTGGTGTTGATAAGCTAATACCCAACTGCAAAATCAAATATGCTTTCTTGACATTGGTGTTCACCTAACCTAGTAAGTACCATCAATTAGAGGCATTTGTATATACCCTATTTTGCAATCGGTCACAAATTCAACTTTTAGGTCAAAATGGTCATTTTACCAATATGATGGGAAATACCTTATTTTTCCCACCTCAATGGCATAAGCACTAGCATTGGGGGTTCTAAACACTCCCGTATTACTATTTTACAACCCAAGACATTCAAAATCCACTCCATTCAAGTTTGTGTACTTAAAAAATTTTTAGCAACCTATGAATAGTAAAGAAAAAAAATTAATCTTGTGGTTTTGTATAAAGAAAACAAGATAGTGGGAGGAAAGAGAGAGGGGAAAAAATTATTTTTATTATTTTAGGAGGTAGTTTATATTATTTTATTAGCTTGTTTGTAAAAATAAAAACTAGGATGTAGGGTGAGTTGTAAAATGAGTTAATAAAACAGATAAAGTGATGTTTGAGGATGTAAAATAGTACAGAAGTTGTAGTACATAAAAAAAACTTCGGTTTCCTGTAAAGTTTCCAAATGTACAAAAGTCGTCGTGTAATTTTGGAATTGAAAGTATTTTTACGTTATTAAAGGTAAATTTTGACAAATCCACCATTAGAATATATATTCATCTTATATCATCCATACTTACAAAATTTAATAAAAATTAAAGTTAGGCATGTTTAGGTACTATTCAAAAGAAAAATAGTATGTAGGCATGTTAAGCTAAAATATCTTCTAAAAAAAGTTCATATAAAATAGACAAAATATCAAACAAATGAACAATTTTATTATATTATTTTTATCTAAGTAAGATAATTTATTCTATACCTATTAATAAGTAGAGCATTATTTGATATAAAATTAAATTATTATTTTTCGCACAAAAATTAGAGTTATTGTTGATTTTTTCACATGATTATTGAAATAATATTCTTATCAATTAGATTATTTCAAATTAAATTGTTTGGAATTTTCTATATGACTGTAATATGTTAAATTATTGTAGTTATCTCTAAAAAAGTAATGCTAATGTTTTCAAATTTTTATTGTGAAACCTTAAAATATGAACATATTAGACTCATATATTATATTCGTATTCGTTTTCTTTCCGTAACGTATTTTTCTTAAAGATGCCAAATTATAACCATCCGTATATTTATCATATTATATGTGTACCGTATATTACTAACCTTGTTTACCACCATTCATTCGCCACCAATCTCTCTCTCTCTCTCTCTCTCTCTCTCTCTCTCTCTCTCTCTCTCTCTCTCTCTCTCTCTCTCTCTCTCTCTCTCTCTCTCTCTCATTTTACACATTCTCTTCTTTAATGAACCACTCATGGTGGTCAAGAATCATCAACACTTGCATTGGTTGGAAAATGATGGATGTCGTTGCTGGCATGAAAACTAAGCACCTATTTACTATTGACAATTGCTAAAACAATTTAGCAATACCCACTAGGGTAAAGTATTAGTTGGTTACAAAATAGTAGTTTGGGAGGTGTTACACCCCTAATATTAATGCTCGAAAGAGTCCCCTTACCACCAACTCGCTAAAGTCTGTTTAGAAAAGTTTAACACACCCCATCTATTATAGCCAATAGATTAATAAAAAAAAATAAAAAAAAATAAAAACACCCTCATTTGTTATATTAAAACGACGCCATATTGCTACCTCTTCGCCCTTCGGTCGGCAAGCCCTTATTCACAACCCTTACCCTTCACCTACCATCCCCGACGTTGAACTCTTCACTGTGTATGCCAACGATCACATGAAACAGTAAAAATATATAAGAAATTTAATGCATTTTACAATCTCAAATAATGAAATCATTAAAAGATACTTCAATAGCATTGGCCAAAAATCAAAGTGCTCTATAATATAATATCAAGTTCTTATCATGGCAACAACAAGAACAACAAAAATTGTGGATCGGCACAGTGAATATTGAATGTGAAATGATTAATTTGAATCCAAGTAAAGTATTACATTTTATTAATAAAAAAATCACTACTAAAATTCCAGTAACCCCATTTTGGTTTATTCAAATCTTCAATCACGTTGTGGAGGCCTAGGACCGCCACGGCAACGAGTTATTCTTGAGCAACCGCGACTATATGGGTTAGCTGGTATTGGAGTCACTTCTGTAGGTAATTTGGGTGTAGGGTATGGATCTCCAAGTGGGTCAATGACATTAAGGTCATTTGGACGAGCTGCCTTCACATGTGTTAGCATAAACATGCCAATCAAAGCCAAACACAATAGCCATGACTTCATGTTGGAGTGTGCCATCGTTATGAATCTAGATAGTTGAGAACTAGGGTTTATATAGGACCTTTTGCTAGGTTTCAAAAATGAAATTAATTATGGTACAAGAATACGATATGTACATGTAAATGCATTTGCCATCTGTCAATAATAAATTGTGATTGGAAAGGGAATGCTCTTAAATATTTAGTATTAAATGCCACAAATGAGATTTCCCTTAAATATTAACTATTAAATGCAATTATTTTCTACCTAATGCTATGGTTTTAAATACTAATAATTTTCCTACAAAGAAACTTTACTACAAAACCAATCTAATCAAATTAAATCTACTCTATTTATTTTTTTTTTTTTGAGAAACAAATCTACTTAAATAGTTCTAAATACTAATAATTAATGCAATGGTTCTAAATACTAATAATTTTCCTTATAAGGAAAATTTACTACTTAACCAATTTAATCTAATCAAATCTATTCTAATTTATATATACTATGTGAGGACAAAAGGTCCAGGACATGTTCTTGGGCCTTGGGCCTAATTCGAGGATACTTACTTGTCCAAGGACGATTTAATAGTAATAATGATATCAAATTTAAAGTCCCACGAGCAAACTGTTGCGAAAGAGGTTAATGGAAGTAGTTCGAGGAGGGGTATCTCATTGGCTAAGTGAAGTGAAGGTCAGTTGGTACGCCATGTTTGCTAGAATGATATTCTAGAAGGTCTTGTGGGTGAAGATATGTTTCACAAGAGCACAGAGAGGAAGAACAGATAGAAAATATCTTAGAAAAAATTGCTACCACCGCATTGAATGCTCTGTACCTAAGTCTCTGGCCGTATTAATGAGGAAGTGATATCTGAACAGTGATGATTAGCCTTACAGCTGTTATCTAAAGACTTCAGGGAGGGGATGATGAGACAAGTATCTAGATCGATGATCTGATCCATACGTGGAAGATGGGGAGAAGGAGGAAGATGATATAAAAGGAAAAGAAAGGCATTTAGAAAGGGGGATTGGAAAAATGAGAGAAAACACTGTACACATCGCCATCTATTATTGTAATCTATCTTTGAAAGAAAAAAAGATAATACAAATCATCCTTGGCTTGTGTCCGAGGTAAATTTTTGCTATATAAACAGTTCATTGTGTGTTACGTTGTAATCTAGCCCATTATTTTTGTTATCCAACATTACTAGAACCTAGATTTCAAGCTCACTCTCTACAAATTTCATTGTATTGAGTTTTTTAGGCCTACCCCCTTCTTACTATTGGGTTTGGGTGCAAATTGTGACCTTACAATTGACGCCGTTTGTGGGAAATCTTGTGTTCTAGGAAGGTTAACACTATGGTAGGATTAGGTCCGCACCATGCAAAGTCTATAGGGTCCCAATGTGAAGATCATTTCCTGTATTTTGAACAGGAAAGAGATCAGGAAGGCAGTGTGCACACAACGCATACTAGTACGAGTCACTCACGAGGGGGAAGTAAAATTCTCCATGAGGAAAATGCAAAGGCCATGCAGTTGGAGATTGACCACCTAAAGAAGAAGTTGCGTTGTGAAAGGCGAAGGCGAAGTCCCTCCTTTTCTGACCCTTCTTCTGAGGGTACCTAGGGTAGTAGTTACAGGCCCAGGTTAAGAACTCCTCCTAGTGAGCCTTTTTCTTATGAAGAGGATTACCTTTATGGTTATGAGGGCAAAAAGCCTTCCTCTAGAGGCTTGGGAAATGATGCTATGAGTAGGGCGTTGTACCAAATTTTCAAGTCACCTTTTCACACGTAGGGTGGAAAAAGGGAAGCTCCCTCAACGATTCTCCCAATTTTCATTCACCATATATAATGGTAGAACAAACCTTGTGGAGCATGTAAGTCATTTCAATTAGAGGATGGCAGTGCACTCCAAGAGTGAGACTCTGATGTGCAAGGTCCTCCCATCCAGCCTAGGACCAGTGGCAATGAGGTGGTTTAATGGCTTGAGGGCGGGTTCTATTGATTCCTTCATGGAACTCACTTGAGCATTTGGATCTCACTTCATTACATGTAGTCGAGTTCCTCGGCTTCTAGATTCATTATTGTCCATGGCCATGCGAGAAGGGGAAACCCTGAAAACATACTTTAACAAGTATTGGGAGATGCTCAATAAAATCAACGAAGACTTCGATGATTTGGCAATAGGGACTTTCAAGGTTGGCCTACCTACTGAGCATGACTTAAGAAAATCTTTGCCCAAAAAACTCGTGAGAAGTGTATGTCGACTCATGGACCGCATAGATGAGTATAAGCAGGTAGAGGAGGATCAGCAATAGGGTAAGGGAAAAACGAAGGTTATTCCTCAAGAGAGAAGGGATTTCAGATTGGACAGATACAACAACAACAAGCCCTGAAGAGATTTTGCTAGACAATCTGGTCCTATCACTTCTCAGGTGGTTAATACTATTTTTCGAGAATCGGTGCATCAGCTGTTAGAGAAAATCCAGAATGAACCATATTTCAAGTGGCCCAACAAAATGGCAGGGGACCCTATGAGGCGTAGTCAGAATCTTCATTGCCAGTATCATCGTGAAAGGGGTCATACCACTGAGGGTTGCAGGACCCTGTGGAATATTTTGGAACAGTTAGTTAAAGAGGGGAAGTTAAAACAGTTTCTGTGTTAGCCTAATGGACAGGGAAATCATTCAAGTTCTGTGCATCAGGGTAATACTTCTTCAAGGTCTCCTTTAGGTACAACCAATGTTATCTTTACTGCTCTTGGGAGGACTAGTTCTCATCCTTCCAGGGTGATGTCCGTAGCACGAACCCTAGCCGAGGATTCTAGTCATGAGTCGAAGAGGGCTAAGGCGAATATCTTACTAGCATTGAGTTTCTCAGAAGAGGACAAGATTAGGACTATACAACCACATAATGACGCTTTAGTGGTTACGTTGAGGATTGGGGGCTACGACGTGAAGAGGGTGATGGTAGATCAGGGCAGTGGTGTAGATATTATGTACCCTGACCTATATAAGGGGCTGAATTTAAAGCTTGAGGATTTGACGGCTTATGATTCACCATTGATAAGCTTTGAAGGGAAGGTTTTCACACCAATGGGCCAAATTAGATTGCTTGTGCAATCAGGTTCCGAGGTGATAGAGGTGGATTTCGTTGTGGTGGATGCTTATTCTCCCTACACGGCCATTGTCGCAAGACCTTGGCTTCATGCTCTAGGTGCGGTTTCTTCAACTTTGTATTTGAAGATAAAATTTCCATCTGAGGACCAGATTGAAGAGTTGATTAGGAGTTAGTTTGTGGCTAGACAGTGTATGGCAGCTACAGTTTTGCATCAGCCTGAAGTGGAATCCTAGGCCTCTGCTGAGGGGAGCTCATAGCAATTAATGGCACTTGCCACGCCCATGATGGTGGCAGTAGAAGACCCCGTGTGTGAGGGGTTGGAGGAGGTTGTTATAGATGATGACCCTGAGAAATTCTTTCAGGTAAGAGTTCAATTGTCACCTTAAGAGAAGGAGGAACTAGTTAAGTTTTTGAAAAAGAACGTTGATGTGTTTGCATGGAATGTTTATGAGGTCCTCAGGGTATATCCGAGCTTCATTTGTTATTATCTAAATGTCAATCTAGCTGTAGTGCTGAGGAAGCAACAACCTTGACACTCATTCAAGGAGCATTTCGAGGCAGTCAAAGAAGAAGTACTCAAGCTCAAAAAAGCTGGCCTTATCAAGGAGGTATTTTATCCTGAATGGTTGGCTTATACGGTGGTAGTGAAGAAGAAGAATGGGAAGTGGAGAGCATGTGTAGACTTCACAGATTTAAACAAGGCTTGTCCTAAAGACTCTTTTTCAATGCATTGTATAGATCAACTGGTGGATGCCATTGTTGGACATTCTTGGATGAGTTTTTTAGGTGCCTTTCAAGGTTATCACCAAATACCTTTGGCTTTGGTTGATCAGGAGAAGACCGCTTTTGTCACTCCTACAAGGAATTATCATTACAAGGTGATGCCTTTTGGTTTGAAGAATGCAGGCGCCACCTATCAAAAGATGATGACTAGGATATTTGAGCCACAGCTGGGAAAGACTATTGAAGTGTATATGGATGACATGGTGGTGAAAAGTAAAATGGTTTCCAAGCATGTGGAAGACCTAGATGACACCTTCCAAATGCTAAGAAAGTACAAGTTACGCCTTAAAGGTAAATTTATAGGTTACATGGTAACTCATCGAGGAATTGAAGTTAATCCTGTGCAGGTCAAGGCAATTAATAGCTTACAGCCACCTTGGAATCCTAAAGAGGTTCAGAAGTTGATAGGGATGATCGTTGCCCTCAACTGGTTTATTTCTCGTTCCGCAGATAGATGCCTGCCTTTCTTCTAGTTGTTGAATAAATGGAAGGGATTTGAATGGAACGAAGAGTGTGCTTTAGCTTTTCAGCAACCTAAGGAGTATCTTTCATGACCACCCATTATGTCTCGGCCAGAAATGGATGAAGTTCTGTTCGCGTATATTGCTTTGGTTAATCATGCTGTTATGATACGAGTTGATAATGGTGTACAGAAGCCAGTTTATTACGTGAGCAAATCCCTACATAAGGCTGATGTGCATTATTTACCGTTGGAAAAGGCGATTCTGGTGGTAATGCATGTTACGCGTAAGCTTCCCCATTATTTTCAATCTCATACAGTTGTTGTTTTAACTCAACTTCCTCTTAGGTCTGTACTTCGAAGTGCTGACTAAACGGGAAGGATAGCCAAGTGGGGTACCATTTTGGGTGCTTTTGATATCAAGTATATGCCTTGCACCTCTGTGAAGAGCCAGGTCCTTACTGATTTGGTGGCGGAGTTTGCTGAGCCCTCATTAGAAGAGAATGCTAAGGAGTTGTGCATGGATGAAAAATCAGTTGGCATGATTTTGTGCAAGGAACCTTTGGTGTGAAACGAGTACGTTGACGGAGCAGCGAACCAAAGAGGATCTGGTGTGGGGCTCGTTTTGGTGTCTTTTGAGGGAATTACCTTTGAGAAATCCTTGAGACCAGAATTCTTGGCCACCAATAATGTGGCAGAGTATAAAGCTTTACTAGTAGGAATGAATATGGTTCAAAAAATGGGTGGAAAAACAGTGCAAATATTTTCAAATTCACAATTAGTAGTGGGCTAGGTGGAAGGAAAGTTAAAGGCTAAAGATCCGAGAATGAAAGAGTATTTAACCTGGGTCAGTTATTTACAATCCAAATTTGAATATTTTACCTTGTTACATCTAAGAGTATAAATACCCATGCTAACTTACTAGCTACCCTTGCGATATACTCGGTTTAAGGCCTACCTCAAGTCATCCTTATTGAAGACTTGTGTAGACCCACTGGGACGAATGGTGACACCGTCCGTATTCATTAAATTAGGGTGGGACCTAGTTGGATGGATCCTATAGTGTCATTCCTTAAAAATGATATCTTGCCCGAAAAGAAGTCTGAAGCAGATAAAGTATGCAGAAAAGCACCTCGGTTCTGGTTGTCCGAGGACTAGAAGTTGTACAAACGCTCTTTTTCAAGACCATATTTGCTGTGTATAAACCATAAAGCAATGAAGTTACTTTTGGAAGAGTTACATGAAGAGATTTGTGGAAGTCACACAGGAGAAAGGTCTTTATCTCATAAAGCTCTTACACAAGGGTATTGGTGGCCCTATATGCAGAGCGAGGCACATGATTATGCAAAGAAATGTGACCAATATTAGAGATTTGCTTCCAACATCCATCAACCAAGGGGTGTCCTTAACCCTCTATTTAGTCCTTGGCCTTTTGTTCAATGGGGCTTAGACATTGTAAGGCCTTTTCCAAAAGCAACAGGGAATAGGAGGTGGTTGTTTGTTGGAACAGATTATTTCACTAAATGGGTTAAAGTTGAGCCATTGCCAAACATTAGAGATGTGGATGCAAAGAAGTTTGTCTAGAAAAACATTATTACCAGGTTTAGAATCCCTCATACTCTTATTTTAGATAACGGCTTGCAATATGATAGTAAGGCCTTCAGAGGATATTGTTGTGATCTAGGCATCACGAATAGATATTCCACTCTAGCTTATCCGCAAGGGAATGGGCAAGCCAAGACAGTCAATAAAGTTATAGTTAATGGGCTCAAGAAAAGACTGGATGATGCTAAGGGAAGGTGGGTGGACGAATTGCCACATGTTTTGTGGACATATCGAACTACATCTCGAAGATCCATTGGAGAGACACCCTTCTCTATGACTTATGGGGCCGAGGTTGTAATCCCTTTGGAAATTGGGTTTTCAACATTAAGGATGAGCTTTTTCATTCCAAGCAGTAATGACAGTTTGTTGAAAAAAAGCTTTAGACCTAGTTGAGGAACGGAGAGAAAATGCCATGGTTCAGCTAGCTTATTATCAGCACAAACTCAAGCAGGGGTATGATTCCCATGTGAAGCTACGGCCACTTGCACTTGGGGATTTGGTATTGAGGAAGGTTTTGGGTACAGCAAAGAACCCAGCATAGGGAAAATTAAAACCTAATTGGGAAGGACCTTATCGTATCACTTCGTTAGCTGGCATAGGGGCATATTATCTTGAAGATATAGATGGACATGTTGAACCACGTCCCTGGAATATAAATAACTTACGAAGGTACTATTATTAATGAAAGGCCTTTTTGCCATCTTATTTCTGTTGACACTGTGTTCCGTTGATTATTATTTTTCTAAGTATCAAACTGAAATTTGGTTATTCTTGACTCCTCGGACCACATATCTTGAATAAATTGATATTTTTATTAAGTGTTAAATAGAACCTTAGTTACGTCTGGTCCTCGGACCATCTACTTTGGAAAAATTAACATTTAAATTCATTTTTTTAAGTATCAAATTGAAACTTGGTCTTGCCTAACTCCTCGAACCACATACCTTGAATAAATTGATATTTTTATTAAATGTTAAACAAAACCTTAGTTATGTCTGGTACTCGGACCATCTATTTTGAGAAAATTAACACTTCAATTCATTTTTCTATGTATCAAACTGAAACTTAGTCATGCGTGGCTCTTCGGACCAAATACCTTGAATAAATTGATATTTTTATTAAGTGTTAAACAGAACCTTAGTTACGTCTGGTCTTCGAACCATCTACTTTGAGAAAATTAACACTTTAATTCGTTTTTCTAAGTATCAAACTGAAACTTGATCATGTCTGCCTCCTCAAACCACATATCTTGAATAAATTGATATTTTTATTAAGTGTTAAACAAAACCTTAATCACGTCTGGTCCTCAGACCATTCACTTGGGAAAAATTAACACTTCAGTTCATTCTTCTAAGAATTAAACAAAACCTTGATTGTGTCTGGCTCTTCGAACCACATACTTTGGCGAAATTGGTATCTTTCATTGTTCGCCTAGGTATTACATAAATCTTAGTCTTAGATTATATTTCTCTCGCTTTGGGTTTATGCACATACATTGGTTTTCATTTGTTTACTACTGCTTGTTAATCTTGGGAAGATAGTAATCCCAATATACAAGTTATCAAATGAAAATATGGGTGTATCCAGATTAATGGTACAATTGTGTTAAGAGTTCATTCATCCATTCTAGAAATGAGATTATTTCTTTTTCAGATTACCTATACTATCAAACTCTATGTTAAGATTTACGCTATTCAATTGAACATCAGATCATTCATTTTGTGAATGTGAGTTGCATTAAGACAAAGAGTTAAACATTCCAAATAAATAAAGTATGTATGAATTGAAGGATAAAAAATCTTGAACTTGTCATTATAACTGTGTATAATTACAATGAAGAAAAAAACATGGGCAAATCTGTAAAAATAAACTCATAACAAACTAAAGCTATCATAAAATTGAGTAATGGTGAGTAGGGAGAGAGTCTTAGGTAGTTTATGCCTTGGTATTCGGCAGAGGATCTTCTATGGACTTTGATTCGACTTCTTTTATTTTGTCCTCTGTCCCTTTTGGTTTGGGCTCAGTCTTTTTAGATTTGGGAGCCACTTTTTTTATGGTGAGGGGAGCATTTGGATCTTTGTCCTGAGACTGGGTCATAATCCTTTTTTCTTTTCTTTTTTTTTTCTCTCTTGCCCGAGGATCAACCTGACTAATTTTCCTACTCAAAGCCTTGTTAGTCTTCTCACCTTGGTCCACAGCTTGGTCAAGACCTGTAGATACTTCAGGGGGAGGAAGAGAGCCATGGGCGATGGAGGGTTGTATAGGAGGAATTGTCTCGGGGGCTGTTGGAGGAAGAGGAAGAGCTTCAATTGCACAGATATCTGGGAGATACCATACGATTTCAGCCTTCCTCCACTCAGAGGTAGCAGGAACTCCTGCCACATTGAGGGCTTCTGCCCATACCTGTTGCCAATAGTCCCTACATACCTTAGCAATCTCCTCAGCCAGTCGGATTTCTGTTTCTTCGACCCCATGATTGAAGGATGCCATTGATGCGGCATCCACGGTCTCCTTGATAGTGCGAGTCGCTTCCTTAGCCTAGGCAAGTTCCTTTTTCAGATCCAAAACTTCTTGTTGAGCTGTGGCTAGCTCTATCCCTCTATGATGAAGCAGTTTACGTTGCTCCTCTGCCTGAAGTTTGGCAGTTTTTAGTCCCGCCTCAGCGTTCCTCCTTCCATTCCCTTTTTCTACCAATTTATTGGCAAGCTCTTTTTTCTCTTGCTTAGCTTGACTTAGAGCTTTTTCAGTCTCGATCATGACATTAGCCTCTATCTTAGCCTCGTTCCAAGTATCATCTACAAATTTCTCCACTACAAAAACCTCATGGATGGCCTGTGCAAAGGTGGTGAACAAGTGTATTATGACGAGAATAAAATAAAAGTATATATAGGATTGATGTTGTTGATGATGACACATACCAAAGCTAAATCCCTTTTTAGGGATAGAAAAAGTTCTGGTTGTCTCATTTTCTTCAGGGCAGCCATATTCTTTGGCAGTAGGATGGGCTGTTCCAAGGCCTCGGCCAAGTAATGGGTGTACCATTTTTGGAATTACCTTATGGTTGAATGGCGAGGAATGGGAGCTCCATCCAACTCCAACGGAGGTGACCAATGAGACTGAATTTAGCGCACCTCGACCAAATCGTGGCTCTCTTTGCTCTCCATAAAGGAAGAACGCATTTGGCCCTTTGTTGTTTTTGTTTTTTCTGTTGGGCCAGCTCCAATTCCTCAACCTCGTCCGTTTTTTTTTTTTTTTTTTTTAAATCTTGAGGTTGGGTATGGGAAGAAAGGTGCCTAGAGGAGGCGGAGGGGGTGGAAGATTGGTAGGAGGCTGAGACCCCGAAGTGCCCTTCGTGGTGGTCTGTTTACCCCTTTTGGCAAGAAGAGTCCTTAAGCTTTTCCCTTGTTGCAGAGACATGACTTCTTCCTCTTCTTCAGCGTTGCTATCCACACACGTAACTACGAAACCTCTAATACCAGAGCTTTCGTCGGATTCGTTTTCTTCGTCCGAGAAGTTAACAATGTGGCCCTCTGAAGTTTTCACTATTTCCTCTTCGAGAGACAAGCATGATGATGTAGATTCTTCTCAAAAGGATGCTGCTTCAGTTTGTACAAGTGGGGGGGACTATTTTTATTGGGTCTACGTAGAGGATGATAGAAGGGTCATCCGACAGATCACGTGAGGCAAGGAATCTCGTTTTTGAGATGTCTATTCTTTTACATCTCCAGTCACCTGCAATGATTGTGTTATCGCTGTTTTGGAAGGTAGTTGATAGAGGTTCGTATCCTAGGATGAGATAGGCTACCCTCACCTGCCCGTCTTCACTCACAAACACCTCAGATCTTAAAACACTATTGAAGTCCTCGATGTTGGATAGGCTCAAACGCAGTGCTATGTGCTGCTTATCTATGAAAACATTCGAGAAAATATGGTTAGACTAATAATAATCGCCAACCAAGGAGAAAATAAAGTGCAATATAAATCTGAATGATAAAATTAGAAGAACTAAACCCCATGCCAGGGGACATAAATTCTAAGGAATCACACTTGGTGTTCCCTCCGTGACTGGACAATGAGGACCGTCGTACCACTCTCCGGAGGCAATTAAGTAGTAGTCCTTCATGCCTTTGTTAGATTTGGGGAGACACGATATGAGTCTAACGATGTTAGACCTAGACTTGAGGTAATACCCCGCTTCCTGAAGTGAGTGACACTTATACATATGGACAATGTCGTGACAGTCATTGAGAGCATTGACACAACCTAAGATTCTAAACATGTTAGGTGTACATTGGTCTGGGCATAGTCTAGGATTATACAAGTAGTCACGGGTTATGTTCTTCATGGGAAGTATCATTCCTCTTTCTAAAAACGTGATTATGGGAATGACAACTACTTCTTCTTCCCTATTGTCATATATGGCATCTGGGGCACGGTACCTCAAACCCACTCCTTGGGGAATGTTGTATTTGGCTCGGAAACCTTCCATACTAGCGGGAGTATCTACGAAACATTTGAATATAACCATTTGGTTGAAATAAAAGTGAAGATTTAGAAAAGAAAAGGGGTAAAATTAATGGCCAAGGACGATAGCCGAGGAGAAAAAGAATTTAGAAGCGTGAAAACTTATAAGAGAATGAGTAGAAGACTCTTTAGGAACTTCTTGGGAGTTAAGAAAATGAGGAATTCTTAAGAGTTGGTCGATTTCCGGAGTAATGGAAAAATTGCAACTTCCCAGGTGTTTTATATGAGAGGCGGCATCGAGTGGGTGTTATTTTGCTCAAAATTCAAGAAAAAATCCAGACCTTTAGATGTATATCTCATCGTTGGACGTGGAAGACAATGCTTTGCTTGAAGCAATTAATAGGGGCGTTGTGGATTTCGAGAAGTCAGAAGCTGTTTTAAAGGAGGGAAATGACGTTTGTACGTGTAGCAGTTTAAGAAGCGTGCGAAAGCTGTAGCATTGGGTCAAAACCTATATTTTCTCCTCGGATGGAAGAGAAAAATGAAATTTTGAGGGATTATTGTGAGGACAAAAGGTCCAGGGCATGTTCTTGGGCCTTGGGCATGATTCGAGGATACTTACTTGTCCGAGGATGGTCTGAGATGGTTTAATAGTAATAATGATATCAAATTTAAAGGCCTACGAGCAAACTGTTGCGAAAGAGGTTAGTAGAAGTAGTTCGAGGAGGGGTATCTCCTCGACTAAGTGAAGTGAAGGTCAGTTGGTACGCCATGTTTGCTAGAATGATATTTTAGAAGGTCTTGTGACTGAAGATATGTTTCACAGAGAGGAAGAATGGATAGGAAATATCTTAGAAAAAGCTGTTACCACCGCATTGAATGCTCTATATCTAAGTCTCTAGCCGCATTAATGAGGAAGTGATATTTAAACAGTGATAATCAGCTTTACAACTGTTATCTGAAGACTTCAGAAAGAGGATGAGGACAAGTATCTAGATCGGTGATCTAATCCATACATGGAAGATGGGGAGAAAAAGGGGAATGATATAAAAGGAAAAGAAAAGCATTTAGAAAGGGGGATCGAAAAAAGGAGTGAAAACACTGTACACATCACCATCTATAATTGTAATCTATCTTTGAAAGAGAAAAAGGTAATACAAATCATCCCTGGCTTGTGTTTGAGGATAAATTCTGCTCCATAAACAGTTCATTGTGTGTTATATTGTAATCTAGCCCATCATTTTTGTTATCCAACATTACTAGAATCTAGATTTTAAGCCCACTCTTTATAAATTTCATTGTATTGGGCTTTTTGGGCCTATCCCCTTCTTACTGTTGGGTTTGGGTGCAAATTGTGACCTTACATACTATAGAATAAAAAAGCTGTCTAACATTATGTTTACTTGATGAGAGGTTGCTACATAATTTGAAGCTTTCACGATTTTCAACATTATTATTATTATTATTATTATTATTATGATAATATATTTTTTTTATTTATTGTTTAATTAAAAAATAGCCCACATCAGCTCAGATTTTGTTTTTATTTTTTTGTTCTATAATTCTCAGTTTCTCAAGCTGCTCAGCCCTCATATACTTCAAGTTTGTCGCGATTGTTTCCACCAAAGAAAGAATCTTCTGGGTTGTTTCTTTGCAACAATTGATTCAGTCTCCTTAATGATTAACATGTGGATGCTTCATCAGATTATTTAAGATTATGTGGACTAACCATTCTACTTGACAAATTAAAATTCAGACAATTGGAAAGGAAATGCTCTTAAATATACAATATTAAATGCTATAAATGAGATGCCCTTAAATATTAACCTTTAAACATAGTAATTTTTTACCAAAATGTAATGGTTTTAAATACTAACAACTTATTTCTAAAAAGAAAAAAAAAAACTAAAAAATTTACTACTAGACCAATTTTATCTAATTAAATATAAGGGAAAATACTAACGTGCATCTTTGGCGCAATGATCACTCTACAAGTATAAGTCTTTATGGGATGTGGGGGACAAAGGTCGAGGTTCAAGTCTTCAGAATTGAAGAGAGCTCCACACACATATGTACTGAGATTAGGTTCGAGTATAATTTATATATTGTATAAAAAAAAAGAAGAGGACAATTACACTTTACCACCCTAAATTATACACAATATTATACTTTGCATCCTAAACTTTTCGAATGCACGTTTTGCACCTGAAATTATGAATTTTTTTATACTTTGCATCCCAATGTTAAGTTTATTAATAATTTTTATAGAAATACAAAATTTAGGATGCAAATTGTAATTACGAGTATAGTTTAGGGCCATAAAAGTTTAATTTCTCTTTTTTAAAGGGATTCAGAATATAGTGCATTAGGTATTTTCACATAGTGTCATATTTTTCCATTCACGGTAACAACAAACTTGATATTTGGGTGCAAAGTGTAACAAAAATCATAGTTTAAAGTGCACAATATGCATTCAAAAAGCATAGAGTGCAAAGTATAATTAGTGTGTAGTTTATGGTGGTAAAATATAATTTCTCTTAAATATAATAGATAGTAATAAAGGCTTATGCTAAGCCTTTGCCATTTGGGAAGTTTTGCGCTTCCAATACTTTACGTGGGAAAATTATTGTGTACTCCTGGAGTACCATAAATGCGTACTCCCTCCTCTCACATGAATGGTGGGTCTCACTAATTAAATTCATGGTAGGACCCACTATTTATGTGAGAGGAGGGAGTATGCATTTATAGTACTCCGGAAGTACCTAATAATTTTCCCTTTACGTGTGGTAGTATCGTCATATTATAAACAACCTATTTCACATGACAAGTTATTATAATTCGTACAATTGGAAAGGGAATGTTCTTAAATATTCAATATTAAATGCTATAAACGTGACACCTTTAAATATTAACCATTAAATGCAATAATTTTATGCGAAATGTAATGGTTTTAAGTTTTAACTGTATATTATTTATTAGATTAGATTGGTCTAGTAGTGAATTTTCTATGTAAGACAAGTTAGTACTATTTAAAACCATTAAATTTGGTAGAAAATTATTGCATTTAATGGTTAATATTTACGGGCATCTCATTTATAGCATTTATTACTGAATATTTAAAAGCATTTTCTCTCCAAATTTCTGAACTATAATTTCTCATGTGGGATTGTTAGTCCACATAGTCTTAAGTAATCTGATGAAGTCGAGCGCCACACTTGAAAATATATTTGTTTGGAAGTTGGGACTAGTAGAAAATATATTTTTTAGAGTATTTTTAAAAATACAACCAATCACTTGAAAAAAAAATTTCAAAACATTTTTTCAAATGCAACCAAACATTTGAAAATATTTTGCACTCAGAAAACATTTTACATCGAGCTAGCCAAACGTAGACTTAATTTGATTTTCTCTCAATTTCTGTTATATGTGTGTGAAACATTCTTGGCACTCAAAAAGAGGGGAAAAAAAGAAGAAGAAATTAATGGAAAAGAAGAAGACATACTTGTCAATGGCTTGAAAGCTCTAGAAAAGCTACAACCTAGTTTGTAATCAAACTTTGTTCTAAATTGTTTCAAAAGAACAAAACTAAACAAGTCTTCATACCCGTCTAATTATTTTATGTCACACTTTGAAATGTACAATGTTTCACACAATGTCCATATTTGCACTTCAGGTGTCCACATTTTACATTATGTGAAAATATGTGGACATGGTGTGAACTGAGTATGGAGCAAGACCTATGATTTTGAGGGTGTTGGAGCAGCCCTTGCTCATCTATCATTGGAAGAATAACATATCTCTTGATTTTATGCTTGGGATCCATGAGACTAATGGGCTGGCTTTGCAAAGAAGATGAAGCCACCATTTTTTTTTTTTTTAGACAATTCGATAATTAGGGATTAAGAAATTTGAATCCTAGACATCTCTATTAAAAATATCAGGAAGTGATAATTGAATCACAAGACTCTTAGTAAGACGCGACTTGATTTTGTATGAAAGGTTAAGAAAAAAATAAAGTAAAAAACAATGAGAAAGCAGTTGCGAAATCAGGAAGACTTGTGAAAGAAAGTAGAGAAGTTGATGAAGGAAGAAAAGTTTCTTTTTGATTTGCCCATTGCTTCCTGTTTGTTCGTTTTTTTTTGGAACAAACCCGGATATTTAAAAGAAAAATGGACAAAAGGCCCAAAAACCTTTTAAAAGAGCGCAATAAATCTTTCAAGCCGAACTTAAAATTTGTTAAGGAAGTCCACGCATAACGAGAGCGAATAAGTCATGCGAACTCAGATAAAAGGCCCAACTTTATCACCAAGATAAGGTTCTCAGGCCCAGGTCTAAAAACTAAAAAGTAAAAGAAAAACTAAAGTCAAACATGATTCAAGTTTAAAATTTTGAACCTTTGGAATCCTCACGGCTTCCAAATACCAAAAATGTTGTTTTAAAACTTAATGGAATAATACTTTAATGGATAAAATTGGCAATTTTTTTCTAGAGCAATAAAAAAAAAATTCCTGGTAAAATTTCCCAAATAATTTTTTAGAGTATAAATATTTTCTTTCGAAATAATACATTTTTGGTTTAAATTCCTGGTTTTTGGAGTTATATTTTTGTGGTTCAAAATCTTCTCAAAATCTTATTTTTGAACTAGCCTCATCACACACGCTTCGCTCGTGCGATGAGTTTTTTTTTTTCTTTTAGTTTGGTTTACTGTCAAAATATTTAAAAATTAGATAGAGATAGTGTCCTCATTCTTGGGATCTTTCTCTATGTGAGATATTTATTTATTTATTTATTTTTTTTATGTGGAATAATATTTAAAAGTGAGATAGACATAATGTCCTAATTTCTAGGATACATTTCTTTACGTGAGAGTTGATAAAAGTTTGACAATCTAAATTTTAAAAAAAGGTAATTTAGATTGGAGAAGAGAATGAGAATAAGCCTAAAACTTAGGAACTTTTTTAACAAATAGTGAAATTCTCTTTTAACTAGTTAGTGTTTTTAAATTTAAAATAATTTAACTAAAAGATAGGGGTCTTTTAAAGATTTTAAAATTTTTTGTGAGAATATTTTAGTATGCAAAATGATGAAACTCAAACAGGGAATCCTGTTATTAGTAGTATAAATAATATTCTTAAATTAAAAATGTCTGAATATCTTGAAAGACAATTTAGCTACAAAATTAGTTGTAGCCTAAGGTTACAAATTGCTCTAATAAACAAACATGTGTAAAAAAGGCGTGTGCACTGCACATGATTACTTAAGTAAACTTAATCTAACCTAACTAACCCTAGTTAAGCATACCACCTATTAAAAAAAATAAAAAATAAAAAAACCTATATGTATACTCTCTCTCTCTCTCATTGACTTCTTTGTAAACTTAGAAACGCAACTCCCACGGGTCACCCAAATCTTCTTCTCCCTTCACCGGTCACCCCAATCCCTTGTCTCCCTTGACCACCGGTCACCTCAATCCCTCCTTTTCCTCAATCACTGACTCACCCAAACCCTCCTCTGTCTCTATCGCCAGCCCACCTAGTCTCCGCAACTCAAACCATCTCTTGTACGTTGCTCCACCTCTAACTGAATAGGATTTGCTAGTTGTTTTTTTTAAGCTACCAATCATTTTTAATTTACTTATAATTTTATGTGTACTTTTTCTCTGATATATATGTAATAGTGTTGCTATTTGTATTGTATCTGCAGTGCAAACGGGGTTTTGCCATTTTGTACTGTGGTTTTGGTGTTGTTTTTGTGTTGTTAAATTTAGCTGAGTGTATGCGGAGGATGTATTTACCTCAACAAGGAAAGGAAAAATTGTGGATGTTTCTTTGGATGAAATATAGAAGAAGTGGAAGAACAAAAAGAAATCCATGTTTCTAAATCAAGCTCCATTCGTACTTATTTTCCTGAAACAAAGGGAAATCTAATCCATAGAGTTTTGGTTGTATTTATCTCAACAAGTAAATAAATCAATGATGTATCTTTCGTTCAAATAGTAAAAGAAGTTAGTTGTGTAGTTGCTTGTTATTATGTTAAAACATTTGCAACTGGATATCAAAACCATCTTCTACACAGCACAAAAAATACAAATAGAAGCACTATTATATATTAGAGAAGAAGAAATACACATAAATTTATTTTTTTTATAAATAAATTTAAGGGTAAATTAGAGAATTGGTCTTTATTTTTTACACTATATTTCAATTTGATCCTTAATCTTTTAACTATGTCAATTTAGTTCTTAAGCTTTCAGTGTCGTGTCAATTTAGTTCATGTTATTATCTTTTAAATGAAAATTGCTGACATAGCACACAACTTAAATAAAAATAATTATATTTTTCCATGTCATCAGACAACTATATTGCCATGTCAATTTTTTTTTTTAATTTAAAAAAACTAAAATAACTTAAACACTTTGAAATGTTTTTTGAAACACTAAACCAAGCCGAAAGCCCTCTCGCAATTTGACTGAACCAAACCTCCATGGCTAGAACTTCAATACTTTGGTCTTCTCACCTGTCTCATCGTCCCCGTTTTCGCTCCCTTTATTATCACCCATCTCTCTCTCTTCGCTCAAACTCAAGAAGGACTTGACTGGACCATCGTTGTTGCTTCTAGTCTATCACTCTGTTTCCTTTCTCATTGAAGTCTAATATGGAAATTGAATTCTACAGGAAACCCAACAGTAATTTTCAAGGAAGTTACCTAACTATTGGAGGAATATCAAAGGTTAACAACAAGCCAACAACACCCATGGTCTTGTAACCTTCTATTTGTTTTTATTCTCTGTTTTGTTATTATCCTAGACATGCCAAACCTGGGCTGGTTTTGTGTCTCCAAGGCTTCTGTATACTCATGATTCAATTTCAATAAAATTTCTATCATTTACTCAAAAAATCATTGTATCTTTTCAATCCAAGCTCGCCGAATTGAAAACAACTAATAAATTCCCATATTCAATTTAGAATATCATATTTTAAATATTCATATTGTAGCACACAATTTTGATACAAACCCAAATCCCAAAACCAACAAGGAATTGTCAAGCAACCCAATACAACTGAAGTGCAATTGTATACCACATGCCAATTTTAAAACCCACAACAAAAACAAACCCAATTACACAATCAACAACAAAACAAAAACCTATCTTGTTTGACTGAGTTAATGCAAATTTTGATACAAGCCCAAAAACTAACGTGAACAAAAAATAAGAGCAAACAACGGTGGTTCCAGCTAAGTCCTTCCCAGGTTTGATAGGTACAAGAATTTGGCCAGATTAACCGATCTGGGTTTGAGGAGAGAGAGAGAGAGAGAGAGAGAGAGAGAGAGGGTGGGAATAGAGGGAGTGACAAAGGGATGACAAGTTCAAGGCCATGACCAGGAAGGCGGTGGTGAGCGGTGAAAGCATTGAATATTCGGCCATGGAGGTATGATTTGATCAGGTTGAGAGATGATAAGCTTCACCTGGGTTTTAGGGCTGTTTAAGCTAATTTAGTTTTTTTTTTTTTTTTTGTTATAATTTTTTTTATTTAGGCCATGTGGCAGTCCATGTGGCAATCTAGATGGCATAAAAATAATTTTTTATTCTCACTGATAGTGAAGTCAGTATTTTTCATTCATTACTTAACGACAAGGATCATTTTGACAGAATATCAAAAGAATAGGGACTAAATTGATATATTCAAAAGGTTAGAAACTAAATTGACTTACATCGTAAATGTTAGGGACCAAATACGTAATTTACCCTAAATTTAAAATGATTTGGTAAAACAAAACTACATTAATAATCAAACAAAACCAAAAAAAAAAAAAAAAAAAAAAAAAAAAATCCAAAATTGACATTAATAATCAAACACAATTCATTCAAAAAAAAAATTAATAGAATTAAAAAAAGGACAAATTTAGTTGTCTATGAAAAAAACAAAAGGAAATTTAGTTTTGACTGGTGAAGCGGTGATGTACAAGAGGTGGTTTTGAGTGGCAAAGACTAGGTGGCCAGTGGTGGAGACAGAGGAGGGTTTGAGGTGGGCTGGCAGTGGAGATAGGAGGGTTTGGGGGGGTCGATAGTGGAGGCAGAGGAGGGATTAGGGTGATTGGTGGTGGAGGGAGAAGAGGGATTGGGGGTGATTGGTGGAGGGAGAAGAAGGCTTGGGTGACTCGTGGGAGTTGGGTTTCTGGGTTTACAGAGAAGTCGATGAGAGAGAGAGAGAGAGAGAGAGAGAGAGAGAGAGAGAGAGAGAGAGAGAGAGAGAGAGTACGTATAGGTTTTTTAGTTGGGTTAAGTTTACTTAAATAATTATGTGCACTATACATGTCATTTTTACACATGTCAGTTTATTAAAGCAATTTATAGTTTGAGGTTACAACTGGTTTTGTAGCTAAAATTTGTCCTATCTTAAATCATACCTTAATTGGTTAAAATTCAACTTTGTGTAAATGGCTAATATTCCCCACCACCCATATTTTGGTGTTGATAAGCTAATACCCAACTAATCAAATATGCTTTCCTAACATTGGTGTTCACCTAACCTAGTAAGTACCATCAATTAGAGGCATTTGTATATACCCTATTTTGCAATCGGTCACAAATTTGACTTTTTGGTCAAAATGGTCATTTTACCAATATGATGGGAAAGACCTTATTTTTCCCACCTCAATGGCATAAGCGCTAGCATTGGGGGTGTAAACACCCCCGTGTTGCTATTTTACAACCCAAGATAGCCAAAACCCACTCCATCCAGATTTATATACTTCAAAAATTTTGAAACCCATGAATAGTAAGGTTGTATATATGCAATCTTACTATTAATAGGTTGTAAAGAAAGAAAAAAAAAAAATTAATCTTGTGGTTTTGTATGAAGAGAAAAAGATAGTGGGAGGAAAGAGGGAGAGAAAAATTATTTTTATTATTTTATGGGGTAGTTTATATTATTTTACTAGGTTGTACGTAAAAATAAAAATTGCAATGTATGGTGAGTTGTAAAATGAGTCAGTAAAATAGATAAAATAATTTTTGAGGATGCCAAATAGTAAGGAAATTGTAGTATATAAAAAAACTCCGATTTCCTGTAAAGTTTCCAAATGTACAGAAGTTGTCGTGTAAATTTGGAATCGAAAGTATATTTTTACATTATTAAAGGTAAATTTTGACTAATCCACCATTGGATTATATCTTTATCTTATATTCTTCATGCTTACAAATTTTTTTAAAAAAAATTAAAGTTAGGCATGTTTACATACTATTCAAAAGACAAATATTACGTAAGCATATACAACTAAACTATATCTTCTAAAAAAAAGTTCAACTAAAATAGACAAAATATCAAACAAGTGAAAATTTTTATTATATTATTTTTATCTAAGCCAGATCATTCATTCTATACCTATGAATAACTAGAGCATTATTTGATACAAAATTAAATTATTACTTTTGTACAAAAGTTATAGTTATTGTTGATTTTTTCACATGATTTTCATAATATATATTAATAACTGATAGACCAAAAACGTATTAATCTTTTGTGATGAATTAATTGATTAATTAGCCAAGTTTCATTAATTAATCAATTTAACATGCAAACACGTGGTAGCACAAATAAATCACCAATAAACTAAATGCAGCGAAAATTAAATTTGACAAGGTAATTTGTTTACGAATAGGGAAAACCACCGAGCAAAAATCCCACTGGGTGATTTTAAGGTCATTACTCTCGAGAATCCACTATTATCAAAACAAGCGGTTACAAGTAAAGGAATCCCAGTACCTTATACCAACCTACAGTTGAACCGTTATCCCAATACCCACTTGGGCTTGTTTTGTAGTGAAAATCTCTCCTTTTGATGTACGGCTCTCAGTACATGACTAACTAATTGCGTGGATCCCAGTACGCGACTTCAATCACCAACTTGAGGAAGATGTTGGTTACAAAGTTCTTCTTCTCTTCAACAGATGAAGATCGTGAAGTTGCTTGGTCATAAAACCTTACGAGTACAAACACAACAGCTTTTTCAAGAACTAGGGCAAAACTAAGTTTCCAGTCACACTTGTGGAATTATGCTCTTGTGCAATTGTGCTCTCAGCTGTGTTACCAGATTCGGCCCTTCAAATAATTCTTATATGTGTTTAGGGTTATGGGAAAAGAAAACCCAAACACATGATCACGGATTGGAGTCAAAACAGATCTGAAATTCTATTTTTCATAAACCTTGACAGATGGCTATTTGTCGAGCTGCTGTCGAGTCACGGGCTTCAACAACTCTACAGGTCTCGATAGATACTAGTTGTCGAGCTTTAATGAACAACACTTTCTCAGCTTGAATCTTAGACAGACTTGCATGGGTTCAATACTTGGACTTGGACTCTTATTCCTTAAAGTATTAAACACATCCTATATCTACCCAATTATAAGTAAAGTGTGTTTTATCAAAAGATTAGCCAATTACATAAACTATTGACATATGTTTCTAACAACTAATCACATATGTCCTAACAATCTTCTCCTTTAGCAATTCGTGACAAAACCACAACAAATAAATGAACATATAAGAGAAGTCATTGATCACTCAACTCATACTCACTTGTTAACTACAATAAAATCTATCCTAATAGAAACTATTGAAAAGCTTTACAAGAAGAGAGTTTATGACAAGTAGACTTTGACAACCTTATTTCTGAAACATTTTAAACAAAACTCATCAAGACATCTTTGTGTGAAGTAAAAATAAAAGATTGCATACAATTAAAGAAATATGTGTATAAAGAGAGAAAAGAACAACACATATAGAGATAGGTGAAGAAAACATACATCATCAAATATATATCAAAGATAAGCACAACGTATGTGACCATGGTCACAAGACCTAAGGTACAAGAACAATGTATCTCTAAAAGAAAGAAAAGAAAAAGATACAAGTAATCCTCACTACATCCCTCAAGATATCAACACACCCCCTAACAAAAATCTCCTATATACTAATCTTCCCCCTAAGCATGACTACTCTCAGAACCAAAACTACTCCCCCTTTTGTCATGAGTGACAAAGGGTAAAAGTGTCAAGTAGACATCTCGTTAGAATTAGAAGAGCTAGCATCTCCATCCTCATCATCATCATCGTCGTCAGAACCATCATCGTCGAATGCCTTGGGAGGAGGAGAGGGAGACTTCACAAAGCCACCAAGGTGAGCCTGCCTTCTAGTAATACGACCGACATGAGTGTTCACTTGATACAACTCAGTAGAAAGTGTATCAAGGCGAACATCTATATGTTGAAGCTGCACCATGATCGCATCCAAAGTCACACCTCCCGTTGAAGTAGATGGAATGGAGGTGGATGGAGCTGAAGGAGTAGGAGGAGCTACAGAACCAGACCGCCTCGATGGAAATTGCATCTCACTCCGTTTAATGGCAGCATAGTCAATGGCACACATAAAGAAGAAGTGGTTAGACGAGGAAAAAGGAATAGAAAAATGGCATAAAATTCGCGTGATAGCTGAAGAAAAGATGAGCTTATCACGGATTGTCGTATCCCTATACACATCTATGATAGAAATAATGAAATGTGAAGGAAAATCTATAGTGAGATCCTTAAGAAGGGAAAGCAAAAATCGAGAACGGGGCTCTGTGATAGAGTTATAGTGAGAGAGAGGGTGCAAAACAAATGTCATCACCATGTTTATGAATCTAGGCCCTTTAGCAAAGGTCGAACATGGTGTAAACTAATGATCGCCCCAATCACCTGGGCGTTCACAAAAAGCAGAAATCATCTCGTCTTTGGACACAGTCCTTAGACGCTTACAACCGGGGTAGTCAAGATGTGCAACCCTCGGGACACAGAGCACATCAGATACCAACTCCGCTGTGACCATTATGCGCGTACCTCGAACGCGAGTATGAAATAGAGGTACTGAAGTATCAATTCCATGCATGTTGGAGTAGAACTCCTTGATTAGCATGGAAGGACATGTGATCGGAAGATCACACAGTGACTCCCATTCCTGACTGTGAAAGACAGTGGGAAGGTCAGTGTCGGCAAAATCTAGCAAAATAACTCGGCATTTCGAATGAACACCTCATTTAGAAAAGTTCTCTAAGAAGTCCTTTTGGGTTTTCTTCACGGAACCGAATAGAAGAAGGGGTAGGATTAGAAGACAAAGAGGCCCTAGAATGAGAGGGTTCTGGGACGAAGTAAACTTACATTTCGATGCCATTGATGCACTAACATAAACTAGAGAGTGAAGGGGAAGAAAGAAACACTCAGAAAGTCCCAAACAGTTCAAATATACATAAATATATTGAAGGTAAAGGATGTATGCGTAAAAATGCATGAACATGTGACGTGTAATAGTAATATCATCATGGGCTCAGCTTAATCCAAACCTACCAGCACATAAATAGCTTAACTTATATAACACACGTCTAAATGCATGAAAATATAGTTATAATGCACATGAGATGCAATGCATGAAGTTTTTAAGATCAAATCTACAAAACTCATCCCAAAAATTTCACAAAAACTTAACAATTTTGAAAATCCCCAAAAATTTTCAAAAACTCAAAACCTAGATATGAATGCATGAAAAGATCATGAAGAATGAGAGGAAGAGATATCATACTAAGTGATTTGAAGCAAGAAAAGGCTGAAAATCACGTGGGTTTGAAGGTTTTGAGAGAGAAGTGAGTGTTTGGGAGGTGAGCAGACATGGACAGATAAAGAGAGATCGAGAAAATGAGGATCGGATTGCATTGAAACCTATATATAAGTGTTCAGTAATTCTCGACAGATAAAGGTGTCGAGAGGTCTTCATAACATAAGCTCGATGGATCAAGGAGGTATCGAGGGGACAGGAGATTTCTCAATCGATCCACCTAGCTGTAGAGAGGTATCAAGATTGTGATAAAAATCAACTAAAGAGCTCAATAGATAAGCCAAGTGTCGAGAGGTGTTGAGGAGCTGTCGAGATTGCTTAAAACAGTTTTTTAAGAAGAGAAAAACACAGATATGAATGCAATCAAGCATGTAACTCAACCAAGGATCCAAGCAACATTTTAAGTTTTCAAAATCATCTCTCAACAACAATTTTAAGCACATTGACCCCAAAAACACACACACACACACACACACACACACACACACACACACACACACACACACACAACAAGTCTAACTGATTTTATATTTCAAAAACAAGTCAAGACAGTTTAGTGAGCATACATTAACACATGTAAACCTTGTGATGACCAAATCACATTGTACCTGCACATGTATCAAGAATAACAAATAATAATGCATGTTGTGTGTGAAAAACATCGCAAGATTGCATAAGTGTCTCTATGTTATGATGATTTGGGATATGAGAAAATCACTTTAACTCAAACACAATCATAATTGTTTGATCGGGTCTATCACCTTTAGGTACATCCTATAACTCCCGCATCTCCTAGAATACACGTTTGCAATTTTGTTTTAAAGCATTTTGTTCTTTTTGCTTTTATTTTCTTTGCATATATTCTTTATTTTTATTAAGCATAACATGCATGGGTGTATAAAAGAGAAAAAGGAATACTCAATTATGTTAAACCTTTTGTCATTGCACTTTTGCTATGCCGAAGCATACAGATGTCATTGACACTACACTTTTGCTATGCTGAAGCATACAGATGTCATGTCATGATTGGCAGGTAACCGTGGCGAGGTGGTTATTTATGCATTTCTTTTAGGATTTCTAGTCATTCCCGTAAAAAAAAGTGATATGAATGTTAAGTGTAAGAGATTACTTAATCTTACTCATCACAAACAAGAGCCATAAAGCTCACTTGCTTAATTTTGCATAAAGATACTCATCTAAGCTACAAAAGATATAAAGTTTAGAAAACTTTACTTCAATAACCAACCAAGGTACACAAGTACCAATGTACACATGCACACACTGTTTTTATATTTTTCAAAATTTTTAATTTTTTTTATATCGAAATAAATAAATAAAACTGAAAACTAATAAACAAAAGCATGTAAAACAAAACAAAGCAATACATAAAACTAGACTAATTCAAAACAGTAAAGCAAAACACACAAGTAATGCAAAACCAAAAAGAAACAAGAAGGGGAGAAAGAGAGAGAAAGTGACTAAATCACTTGAAATCCTTTTCCTTCCACACATTGGAAGAACCTTTTCTTTTCGTAAACCCTTGAATTGGCGGCGAGGGGGAAGAATTGAGGCCGTTCAAGTTTGAAAGGAATATGAGGGTTTTGAGAAGATCTCCAAGAGGAGCAAGGGAGAATGGAAATCGATTCTGGTTTCCTGACGCCATCATGCTGTTGCTATTTTGAGTGGCTAACCACTTATAACAATTTGGTCGAGTGTGACCAATTGCTCCACAGTGATGACAGAGATGCTGCTTCTTCTGTTAAAGCTTTTGAGAGTTAGCATTCTTAGCCCTAGAGTTTTTAACTTCTTTCTTATCCTACTTAAGAGGTGCTTCTAAGATAGATTTACCATTGTCTATGTTCTCACTAGCTAATTTAGTTTTGACATTAGTGTTCTCAATTTCAACATTATTACTAGGAGGAACAAAAACAGTAGTACTAGAAGAAGTAATATTAGGAGAAAAGAGATCATACCCTAAACCGGTTCGATTGGAAGCAGATTTCTGAAAATTGAGCATCTCATTGAGCTTAGCACTTGATATCCTTTCTAGCTGAGCTCTAATTTGGAGTAGTTTTGCCTCAAGCTTCTTGATCTTCTCAGCCAAGAAGTTATTCTCAAACCTTAGTGTTCCGATAGTTTGATTGGCTTCATCAATTTTTGAGGAAAGCTCTTCACGCTCAAGTTCCATATCACTGAACTTCTTGGTGGTCAACCTATACAACTTCTCATGTTTTTCTGAGACCTTGTATAACTTTGTATAGGCTGTGTGTATGTCATCTTGTTCATCCATCTTCTCAAACTTGGACTCCACCAATTCCTCTTCTTCATCCACATCTTCAACAATCCCCCTAGTAGGATTGATTGTGGTAGTGAAGGTGTAACACCCCAACCTAATTGCATGATTAAATTATGGGTTTATATGTTTGTTATTATCTTAATTAATTTAAATGCATTAAGCTTTGATATTGTGATATTATAAAACATATATACTCTTTTAATGTTGTAGAAATAAATTTTATAAAGATAAGGATATATATATATATATATATATATATGCAAAGTTATATTGTCATTGGGCCTTTCTTGAAATATAAACTTATAAGGGGGTGAAAAGTATAAATGCCAAAAGTTGGAAAAGTGGGTCTTGATCATTTTTTCTCCATTTCCATACACGTGCCCCACCTTAAAGTCAAGTCCTTATCTTTCTTTTGCTACACCAGGAGCTTCTTGGTTCATTTCAATTTGCTTCTTTGTTTTCTTTCTCTCTTTACTCTTACACGGCTACACATCTCTCTCCCTCTCTCACCAAAACAACATATACCTCTCTAAGAAGGAATTAAGAGCCTAACACTAAAGTTTTAGCTTCAAAATTGTGGGTAAATAATTAAAACCTTATTTGATTTTAGAGTATTTTGATAGTATAATTGTTTTCCTTCTTTATTCTCTAATATGATTTTAGAAGTTAAAATTGTGTTTTTGTTTTAGTAAGTTGAAAGATTGATGGTGTTATGGTCTATTGGATGCTTAATAATTTATTTTAATATTTATAGTATTGGAATAAAAATACCCAAATGAAATGTAGATCAATTGCATTTAATTGATGATTTTGTAAGAACATGCACTGAAGCTGTCATTGTGACAGATTTGATATTTACCACAAAAAATTCTGTATTAAATCACTTGCTGTGAATTAGGATTCTAGGAGTAGTTTTTATAAATCCTAAGACATATATGGTTGTTATGGAAGTGGTTTCACTGCATTTGGATTAATACAAAAATAATGATTTAATTTCTAAGTTGTATGATTTTCTGTCAGGAAAGATTTGAGCATGTTGCCTTGTATGATTTTTAATAAATAATAGTTTTATTCTTTGATTATGAAATTTATATGATATAGACTAGACATACGGGGAAATAGCTCTGTAAAATTTCATGATATTTGGATATGTTCAAATATCCCATTTGTATTTTAAAAATGAGGTATTTGCTGCTGAAATGAGCAGTAAACTGTGAACTATAACTTTGACTTTGTGGATTTAATTTTGAAGTTAGGGTGAATTTTGTGAGCTATAATTTAATGTTCTTATCTTTTGGTATGTTTAGATCATAGAAGAATTTTTATGGCTTGGTTTCTCTATGTTTTGGTATTTAATGTGTTTGATGATTATACCTTGCTTCCTGGGAACTCTATGTGACGGGAATTAAGATTTTATTAAGTTTGAGAGTTAGGTTGTGTTCGAGGTATAAGTTTATATATTTAGGAAGAGTAGTTAGTAATAAGTTTTGGTTTTTCATTTAGGTGACGAGAATGAGAACATAGACACTTGAGCTCCTCTTCTATAAATCTCTTGCCTTTTCTATTTTGAGGTAAGGGAAATGTGACATGTACGTTTGATAAGTATAAAGATTGTTTAGAAAATTATTATGCATCAAAATCTTTTAATTGGAGATATTACATATAAGCATGATTTAAGTAAAGATTTATGTTCATGACTTATTGAATCCTATATATATGATAATTTTAGCATATTGATGCTATTATCCATATCATGAACATAATGTTTAAAGAATGAAATGGATATGCTATTGTTTTGTACAAGTATACTATCTAAAAAAAAAAAAAAAAGTTTTCAGTTACTCCATTGTCATGATTTAAACTCAGCCAGTAGGGGTTACAGCCAGTAGTGGTTATAGTACTGGTATTTTCATGGAGATTTTGATTGGCCATTAAAAGCGGGACTGGCTCTGCTGTACCCGCCCTTGTTGGTAACCGCCAACTTGTGGAGGATGTCAACCTATCCCCATGGTTGAAAGTATGTATTATGATATGATTTCGGAATAACCTAGCATTGTAGGGAATGCTGGATGCCTGGCACTATGTGCTGGAAGCCTCTTAAAGTTGTGACAGACTTACAATTGGACTAATTAATATGTATTATAAATGAGCTATTAAGCTATTTGGAAGTTATAAGAAAAGTATGATGATAAGAAAATTATGTTGAATTATGTTTAAATTCCTTATTATGTTCTTCTGTAATTATATGAAAGGAAAATGAAGTATTTTCATCTGTAAGTTCATAAGTTAATTTGAAAACAATATGAATAATATGAAGGCTATTTTATCAAAGCTGGCATATCCATAAAATATTTGATTTACATGCATTCTTATTAAAGGCCCATGGAGCTTAAAACCTTACTGAACTTCACAGCTCACCCTATTATATTTCAGTGCACAGGTTCTTCTTAGAAGCAGTGAGAGTATTAGAGGTAGTAAGGATTCTGTGATTCTCATTTTTTAGATTGTATAGTATTTTTTGTTGTATAGTACTTTAGCTCTTTTGTTGTATAGGAGGAATCAAGATGTACTTGATTCTTGAACACAGATGTAATTCAAAACCCTAGTTTGGTTTAAACCATAGTTGTATATCTTTAGGGTTGGGTTTGTAAATAATAATTTTTGCTAAATGTTTAGCTATGTAATATTTACATGAATACCTGAAGTTTTAGCCAAGTGGTAATCTTGCAAAGTTAAAATGAAATGAATTTTCAAGGTTTTCCTCATTTTTGTATATTATAGCTTTTATGCAAGAAAATAAGCAAGTATACAGGAAACAATTCTTGATAAGCACCTTCAGTGTAGGTTAGTTCGTGTTAATATTGAGGTAAATTTGATATTAACATGCTGGTTATGCTCTAAATTCTGAAGTACAGGTTTGGGTAGTGACAGAAGGCATTCAAGATTCCGTCATCCACATTGTCAGAATCATCTTCAGGCTCGGCGTCGCTCAATGTAGTAGCAAATGCCTTGCTTTTCCCGATAGTTTTGAGATATGTAAGGCACTTCTGTTTTAATGTGTCCGAAGCCTTGACACCCAAAGCACTTAGGTCTTGTAGGAACAGTGTACTGACCTCCATCCTTAGCATCCTTCTTCCCTTCGTCTTGGCCCTTGAACTGAGAAGAATTGGATTGCCTGTGGTCCTTGTTAAAGCTCTTCTCATTGGCATTCTTCATGAACTTCTTGAATTGCCTGGTGATGTAGGACTTCATCTTAGAATCTTCTTCGTCTGAAGACTCTTCCGTCTCACTGCTCTTGGCCTTCAGTGCCATGCTCTTGCTCTTGCTCTTGCTCTTGCTCTTGCTCTTGCTCTTACTCTTGCTAAACTTCACGATTCTAGACAAACCCAACTCATAGGTCTATAGATTTCCGACTAGCTCTATCAAAGGAATTTTATCAATATCCTTTGATTCCTCAATTGCAGTGATCTTGGCATGGAATTTTTCTGGCAAAGATCTGAGCACCTTTCTCACAATCTTGGGTTCTGGAATGGTTTTCCCAAGATTAAAAGTAGAGTTCACTATGTCCTTGAGCTTGGCATAGAACTCATCAAACAATTCATCCTCCTTCGTCTTAATTTCTTCGAAACTTGTAGTAAGCCTCTGTAGCTTTGAATCTTTGATAGCCTTTGTTTCCTCATAGGTTGTCTGAAGGATGGTCTATGCTTCCTTTGTAATTTCAGTAGAGGATATCTTCTTGAATTCCTCATTAGTGACTGCACTGAATAAGGCATTCAATGCCCTGCTGTTTTGCCACCTTGATTTTAGCATCATCCCAATCGGCTGGTGCTTCCTTTGGCTTGGTCTAGCCAATCTCTATAGCTTGCCACACCTTCTCATCTAGAGACTGAAAAAAAGCTCTCATGCGTACCTTCTAGTATGCATAGTTAGTACCATCAAATAAAGGAGGTATAATCAAAGATTGTTCTCTATCCATGACAAACAGGGATCAATGGATCACACACAAAAATTAACCCTAATCAGATTGTGCCTACTCTGATACCACTTGATAGGCCAAAAATGAATTGACCCCTTGTGATGAATTAATTGATTAATTAGTCAAGTTTAATTAATTAATTAATCAATTTAACATGCAAACGTGTGGTAGCACAAACAAATCAACAATAAACTAAATGAGCAGAAATTAAATTTGACACGATGATTTGTTTACGGATCGGAAAAACCTCCAAGGTAAAAACCACATCGGGTGATTTTAAGGTCATCACTCTCGAGAATCCACTATTATCAAAACAAGCAGTTACAAGTAAAGGAATCACAATACCTTATATCAACCTACAGTTGAACTCTTACCCCAATATCCAATTGGACTTGTTCTGTAGTGACAATCTCTCCTTTTGATGCACGGCTTCCAATATGTGACTAATCAATTGCGTGGATCCCCGTACGCGACTTCAATCACCAACTTGAGAAAGATGTTGGTTGCAAAGTTCTTCTTCTCTTTAACAGATGAAGATCGTGAAGTTTCTTGGTCACAAAACACTATGGTGTACAAACACAGCAGCTTCTTCAAGAACTAGGGCAAAACTAGGTTTCTAGTCACATTTGTGGAATTATGCTCTTGTGCAATTGTGCTCTCAGCTGTGTTACCAAATACGACCCTTAAAATAATCCTTATATATGTTTAGGGTTGTAAGAAAAGAAACTCAAACACATGATCACAGATTAGAGTCAAAACAGATCTGAAATTCTGTTTTTCATAAACCTCGACAGATGCCTATTTGTCGAGCTGCTGTCGAGTCACGAGTTTCAACAACTCTACAAGTCTCGATAGATGCTAGCTATCGAGCTTTAATGAACAACACTTTCTCAGCTTGAATCTTGGACAGACTTGCATGGCTTCAATACTTGGACTTGGACTTAGACTTAGACTTTTGTTCCTTGAAGTATTAAACACATCCTAGATCTACCCAATTACAAGTAAAATGCGTTTTGTCAAAGGATTAGCCAATTATATAAAATGTTGACATATGTTTCTAACAACCAATCACATGTGTCCTAACAATAACTATAGTTCAAAGTTTAAACCCATATCAACTACTAAATCAATATATATGGTAAAATATTGGCTAATTAATAGCATAAGAGGAGAGATATTTCAAAAGTTGCATATCCAAAAATCTAATGATAACTCTCAAGCAATCAAATGATAAGGGGTAAGTCTATCTTTTCTTTGAAAAAAAATGATAAGGGGCAAGTTATACACTTATACTAAATAAATATATAATAAATTTTTTTCATCAGTTTTTTTTTTTTTTTTTTTTTTTTTTTTTTTTTTTTTAAGAATCGTTTTCCATCAATTAGTAACAGCCATAAATAAATTTTTTACATCATTTTATTTTCCTTTTTAAATGCTTATCACATATACAGATAAAGACAAATCTAAACGTCACAAAGCCTGCAACAACTTAAAAAAAAAAAAAAAATACTACAATACTAAAATAGAGAGAAGTTTAGAGAACTCATCAAAGTAGACACAATAATCACAGAGAGAGAGAGAGAGAGAGAGAGAGAGAGAGAGATCAGAGAGGGAGAAAGATGAAAAGATCAAATCAAAGAAGATAGTGATCAAGAAACCATACCTCAGCCAATCATGGAGTCACCAATGGACCCAAGGGAGAAGGCTGGAGCATTTGTAATTTATTTGGTTAGGTATTTGTGATTTGTAATTGTTTTGTTAGTATTTTGTTGTTGTTATAGACTAGCTATGTTATTTGTTTGTTGGTAATTTGGGTTTGTCTAAAGGTTTTCATTATTATCTAGATTTGTGAATTGTTTGCTGGTGTTTGGGTTTACCTAAAGGTTTATCTTGGTGTTCTTGGAACAACTAGGCAAAAGGAACGGTCAAATAATTTTCTTTTGGGTTTTCATTTGTCAATTTGTAAAACTTTTGTGGGAGGGGGGCCAAGAATAAATATTAAGGGTCAAGATCTAAAATTTTATGTAAATTTATATACTAATATATAGTTTTTCAAAAACTGAGGGGGGCCATGCCCCCGCCCCCAGCCCAAAGATAGGTCTGACATGTGCTCAACTCTTAAAGATGTGGCATTATAATAATATTACAGTCTTCTTCTTCTCCTCCAATCCCAATCCATTCTTCTCACACAATCAAATTTCCAAATATGAGAGATTTCAAATTTGGGAATGCTATTATGATTCTATCATCTTTCTTCTTCATTTCAGATTCATCTATTCCCAAAAATTCATCACTCATCTTTTTCAAATACTTCCCGTTCACTATGTGTAATGATTCAAGGAATTGAAGTTGAAGAGTTTAAGTGCTTGATGGAATCTCGTGAGTGGTTCGCAACTTGGCCAACTTGCGACTTGACTTGCGAGATGCACTACAAGCCTGTTTGTGTGTTTTTCCTTATTTCTTTACTCACACTATATAAACCCACATTACCCACGAAATTGTAAAGAGAATTTCAGAGAGAAAACCCTAGAAATCCATTTGAGAGTTAGAAATTGTACACCCACAATCCTCTACACATTTCTCTTACTTTTCCTCTGCTCCTACCTCTCTAATTACATATCCTTTTAGAGGTTCTTAGTCCAAACATATACCTCATCCATTCTGAGTGTTGTGAGTTGTTTTAGGGCTCATGGGAAGCATTGGATGAAGCCGTTCTTTGGTGGATGCAATTGGAGCTAATTGTGGGATCCGAAAAGCTAGTGAAGACAAGGATCGATGAAACCCGTTGGTAGCTAGGACTTGGATGGTCTAAGTCCAGAGGGTAGTCTAGGCTTGGAGGGTCTATATTATAATCCTTGTACTCCAACTTATTCACTAGTGGATTGATTTGGCTTAGATGACCATGGAGAGGTTTTCACACCGAGTTCTTTAGTTTTCCTCTTCGATAATATATTTTCGTATTATCCTGTGTTTTCATCTCTCTTCTCATACTCATTGTGTTTTACATTTAATTTTTAATTATGTATACCTATGCACTAGGAAGTAGTCCCGGTTCATTGTGCTTTGTTTACTCTTATTTCACACTCAGTTGAGTAGATTAAAAACAATTAAGCTGTAATTTTAAAATTGGAGGTTTAAACAGGCTATAGTAGTTTTACTATTGAGCTTTCAATATCTTTCATTATCATCCTTGCCAATTACACTGAAATAATTTAATGTTCTAAGAGAAGTAAATCTCCCGAATCCTCTTGAAAACTTTACATTTGACATAAAGTCTTTAGAATCCAAAAAAAAAAAAAATGTCTTAGATAAATTAGTTTACCCATCCCTTGAGGCAACTTTGTGAAATTGCCACTATGAATTATAATGTTCAAAATTTGTAAATTGCATAAATTACAAATCATTCTTCAAACAATCATTCGCCACGATAGTTGAGTAAATTTAGATACCTCAAATGTATGAAATTTTTCACTATATTAACATATCACCATATACAAAATTCAAAGCTAATGTTCATAAATATCTAAAATGCTGGAATAACTTAGTTAGTTATAATAAAAATGAGAGTGCGTAGATTTTTAGCACAATAAATGGACTCAACAAATTGGGTTTCTTCATAAATTTCTAAATGCAAGTGGCAAACATATTTATAGTCTAATGACAACTCTACGTCAGAATTGATTGCGAAGCATTCATTTTTGACATTAATTGTGCAAGTCATGCACCATGTCATGCATTTTGCAATTTTTTTTTTATCTTGTCATCATCCTCATCTTTCTCAAAATCTTGGAAGAGAGAGCGTATGACTAACTTTGCAAAGTAATCTTGTGCCATAATTTCCATCTCCATATTTGTGTTTGACATGATATATCATTGTGCCATCCACGTAAATACCAACTCATTCCTAAAAAAGACAATCGTTTGGAAAGATAGCACAATATGAGAGACACCATTTTAATTGTGAGAGAAAATCATAATAACTCAATAACAAAGGTGCAAAAAGACTTTTTATTTCATCATCCTCTAATTCCCACAAGTTGTTATCCAAAATACTCTTCCATTTTTCTTTACTATTCTTGAAGTGCATTAGACTTCCTAGAGTCTTTGCAGCAAGTGGCAAGCCTTTGCATTTCTCTACTATTTTCCAGCCAAGGTCTTCTAGTTGTTCACATAGAGTAGGATCCTTATATATATAAAAAAAGAAAGAAAGAAGAAGCTATTTTCCTAAACATTAACCAATAATCTTCCTTAGACAAAACTTCCAAATTGATGATCCTTACACTTTCTATCTTATCAGCAACTCTTTTATTATGTGTGGTGGCTAAAATTCTACTACCTTAGGAACCATAGTTGAATGCTTCTTTGATTGGCACCCAATTTCTGTCATCTTCAATCCTCACATCATCCAAGATTATATAGAATTTCTTTCCCCCAATCAATTCACAATTTTTTTCCAATAAACTTTGCAATTCAGTAATGTTAGGATCAACACCTCCAAATGCTTGAATGATTGCTTTGGCAATAGTACATTGATCAAAAGGTTCAGAAACACAAACCCAAATTCTTTTGTCAAAATGGGCCTTCCCTTAATGATGATTATAGACTAGTTGGACAAGAGTTGATTTGCCAATAATACCCATGCCCATTAAGGAGATGACATAAGGCTAATTGCTGGTTGCATGTTATTTATGTTCTAAACATGCATGTCAAATTTTGTTCACATCAGATGTTATTTACTATTTGATAAATAAAATTATTTTTTATGCATAATTTTAGACCACAAAAACTTAAAGCTTAAATATTTAATTGATAAAATAGCTATTAATTTTTTATCCTCTTGAAATTTTGCAAGCATATGAATAGAGGATATAATAAAAATATGTAATTTAACGGTTAGATTTTCAAAATTTATTTGTAATAAAAAGATATATGAGGAGTTTTTTAGAGTATCCCTCCAAACTAATTTGGAAATAAACTTTTTCCAACTAATTAATATATATATATATATATATATATATATGTAGTGCCAATGGGCCCAAAATACATGTTGGGCTAGCCCAAAGGCTCTCACAAGGAGGAAAGTCCAACCCAATATCATGAAATGGTCTGAGAACATAATAAGTCCAGCCTACGAAGTCACGTGACAAAGAAAGGTGCCATGCATGAACAAAACACCATTAAACATGACGTCCGAGGATGACCTTGTCCTCGGCTGCATGCTGCCGATGACAATATTAGTGATCTGGCGGTTCAAGGACGTCCGTACTGAGGACCTTGGATGCAGCAACTGAGAGAACGAGATAAGGGATAAAGGGAAGTGATAGACAAATATCAAGGAAAAAGCTGCTACCACCGCATTGAAGGCTCTACACCTACCTCTCTGGCCGCATTAATGAGGAAGTGATGCTTGAACATTGAAATTAAACTTCACACTTACCGCCAGAGACTTTGGTAAGAAGGAATGATGGGACAAGTATCCAAAGAGAGGATCTGGACCACACGTAGAAGGAAGGAGAAAAAGATGCAAGTCTATAAAAGGCAAAAGATGAAGAAAGAAAAGGGGGGACACACACACACTACAGAGAGAACTTGTAAGGAAATACCAAGTATTGTCCTCGGCACCAATATATAAAACAATATGTCATCCATGTATGAAATGTGCGCATGTGTTCTGTAATTTAATCCAGCTTTTACGTTATTTGCCGTCCAAAAACTTAGATTAGAAGCCCACTCTCTATAAATTCATTGTCTAAGGCTTATTGAGTTGGTCCAAAAGTGCAACTTTGATCCAGCGCGATTTTGAGCCCTTACAATATATATATATATATATATATATATATATATATTAGTGCTCAACCTTCAATCCTAATAGCAGGGGTGGCCCTATAGCCAGCCCAGGGGTTCAAATGAACCCCCTAACCTGGTCAAAAAACAAAAATTACATATAATTTTTGTTTTTGTTTTAAACCCTAAATTAAAATTTTGAACACCCTAATCTTAAATTTTGTTTAATTCCAGTTGAAATAAGATTTAATATGATCATTTAATGCTATTTTCACAATAATTTTACAATGCAAGTTTTAATTGGTGTTTATCTAGACCTACAAATAACATTATTTTTTTTACATATCTTTAATAACTTACCACATAAATTTTGTTGTGAAAGTGCTGTGATAGTAACTCTACTCTTAAAATTGTTGCTTCGTTTTTATAAATAAATAAACATTCTCTCTAGACTATGGCTTACCTTGCGATTGGTCGCAAAATAAAATTGTTTTTCCCTACATTTTTCTTCTTCATTAGCAAGAAATTACCACTTTTAAAACACAAAAATTACAGCACTATATATTGACCCCCTAAAAAAAATCCTGAATCTGCCATTGCCTAAGAGAGGATTTGAAGGATATAAGGAACCTGCTTCAATTATTGTAATTTGATTGAAGTAATGTGTTTGTTTTTTCTTATTGTTAATTTCATATAGTGATATACGAATTATTTTTCTTGATATGTGAGTTGTTTTGCTTATTTCATAATTATTTATTTTTGGTATAGGAATTAAATGTTAGCTTTTCCCGTCCTTTTAAATTTATGAATTTTTGACTTGAAGAGTACTATTGACATTTCAAGTTTAATTAATTGAAATATAATTGGATAGGCCATGCGTTTCAAGACATTTGAATTTTCTGTTAAAAGTTTGAAATTGACTGAACTTTTTGAGTGTAGGGGCAAAATTACTTACTATCAATCAATCAGAGAGAACACTGCTTAATTTTATAATTTGATCGGGAATTGAACTTTTGACCCTATACTTTACGGAGTCAATGCAAAAAGAATGAAGAAAGAGGAAAAAATAAAAAAATAAAAAATGGAAAAAGTTGACAGATTTGAGAGAAATATTTTTAAAAACTTTTTATGAATGAAAAAAAAAATTTATGACAACTTTTTATATTTATGAAAGTGGTGCATAAACAAGTGCTTTAAGAGTGTACGTTTTTAAACTTCTTAAACAAAATTAGATTAATCTAGTTATTTAGTTAAGTGATTAACTTAGATAAATTATGCAGATCTAAGTTAACAAATATAAATCATATTATTGTAAAGTGTGAAAAATAAAGAGCACAACAATATAATAACCCAAGAAAACCAAACAGGTAAAAAACTTGGAGAGGATTTGATCTAGTTATCCTCGAAGTAAACCGAATCCACTACGAAAGAATTGAAATTTACACAATATCGACATAGACTACTAACAGCCTACTGCTACCTCAAATATGAAACTTACAAGTCCACAAACTACTTCTTTCTTGGATTTCCAGTAAGTACAAAATGTATATTAAAGTTCTAATACATTTAAACTTAAATTCTTAGAACCCAACAAAGAGCATCAGTAAATAGGACCATAAAAGTAAAAATAAAAAGAGCGAAAACATCTTTTGAATTGTGAGACCAAAAAGTGACCAGAAAGAGAAGTTAAAGATGTACACCTTGGTAGTTGGTATTGTCAAAGTAAGACGGTCTGTCCTATATATACACCTTTTTGAACCAAAGTGAAGTGGATGTGTTTTCTTGTAGTAGAGTTCAAAGATATGCATAGAATTCCCAATTGTTGATGATGGTAGTGCTGGTGGGGACGGGGGTTTTCTATTCTAATGTATGCTTTAGTTTACTTTTGGGGCCAGATCCAGTGTCGGTAAAGAGCGGGGATCTGCAGAGAATGGATTCAACCCTCAAAAGAGTTTCAAGGACAACTTTGTTGGTATCTTTTTAAGCAAAGTAAAACCGAAGATCTTGCATTGCACACCCAAGTCAAGATTTTGAATATGATGGATGGCTTGACCAATGCTATACGATTAATTAGGACAATTAAAAAAAAAAAAAAAAAAAAGAGCAAACAAAGGAAATATGAGTTTTGCAATTAGTTTATGTAGAAATATGTGTTTGGCATAGTAGTAAATCCTTTACTTACGTGTCAAGTTATTTTATTTTTCTTCTTTGTTGTTGAGATGATTTGACGGTAGATATATATATGTGCAGATTAAACGAAGGGAAATCGTAGGAGCAAAATAAAGACATGATAGAGTTCATGAAATTCACATAGACAATAATTAATTTATAGGGTATATTCTTATATACTTATGATGGTAACAAGATTGAATTACGTACGTGGTGGTTCCTTAATTTTGGGCTTTATTGGAAGCTGATAATGCATCATGTGGAGAATGCATAGACTATTGATATGAAGATGCGTATGGTCTAAACTTTCAAGGCCACGTATGGTTCCAACTAGAAATTAATTACTTGCTCAATTGGTGCAATGACAGCAATGCCAAATAATTCTTAGTCATGAAATTTTAGGATACCATATAGATTTTCAAAAAATTAGTTTAAAAAATATTATTTTCTATCTTTCTATTCTTTTATGAAATCTTTTAATTAGATTGCATTTTTTATTACTTTTATAATGTTATTTTAAATAATTTTTTTTTATTCTCTAGACTTGAATCAACTTATTCTTCTTGATTTGAGAATTAATTGCCCTCCTCTACACATGATTTACTCTCATCCTTTCATCATAAGCAATTTTTTTTCATTATTTGAATCCTATTTTTTACTTGTATTTCCAATTATCCATTTTTAATTTTTTTTAATTATTAGCCACTTATCCATTTTAATAACATCATTTTTTATACCCTCAATTTATGAACATGTTGCTTTTGAACATCCCAACATTCAGTATTATAAAGCATAGCTAGTGTTAAAGTCATATTTTCTATATAATTGGCTATTTCTCTAGCAAAACACATTTTACTTGTAATTGGGTAGACCTAAGGTAGATTTAATATATCAAGAAGTATGTTGCTCAAACATATCAAGTGGTATTTTTAAAGTTATGAAGATTGATCAAAGAAACAAGAAAAATTGATTCATTAATTCTCAACACAAGCTTGACATAAGCTCAATCTATGAGAATTACAATTTCAGAATTTTCATATCTAAAATTTGGCTCATACTGTCTTATTTAATTAAGGTTTCTTTTCTTATAACCCTAGTCATATATAAGACAGATTTTAAAAGCCATCATACACAGATACAGAGACCTAGGACTCATATACTTTGTGTGAAGCTACTGCGTTTGTGCGCCACAGGGTTTTGTAACTAAGTGTTTCTTGATATTCATCGTTTATGAAGTGAAGAACTTTACAGTCAACACAAATCGTTCAAGTTGTTGGATTTAGTCACATATTAGGATTTGGGCAAAGGAGTTAGTCATAGATTAGAGATTTGTGCAACAAAAGAAAGAAGGTTATTACAAGATCAAGTCCAATTAGGTATTGGAGTAAAGGTTCAATTGTAGGTTGGTATTTTGGAATAGACCAGGATAGTAATAAGATTTCTTATACTTATAATCGATTGACTATTGATTAGTGGATTTTTGGGAGTGGTGATTTTATATTCATCCGATGGGGTTTTTGCCTTGCGAGAGGTTTTTCCCATTTGTCAACAAATCACCGTATTAATTTATTTTCCGTTGCATATTAGTTATTTGGTGATTTGTTGGTGCCTCCACGATTTGCATGTAATTTGACCTAATTAATCAACTTGAGTAATTAAATTAATTAACCGGGGTCAATCTATCTTAACCTAACAAGTGAGATTAGAGCTGGCACACTCTGATAAGTTTTAATCTTTGTTGTGTGATCTATTGACCTCTATTGTTATGGATAGTGGACAATCATTGATTATACCGCCTACTTTTTATGGTACTAGCTATGCATACTAGAAAGTTTGCATGAGAGTTTTTTTGCAGTCTTTAGATGAAAATGTTTGGTTGTCGAGGTTAGACGGACCAAAATTACTGATCTGCCCAAGTCTTAGGATGATGACAAGATTAAAGTTGCAAATTTCAACAGTAGAGCGTTAAATGCCTTGTTTAGTGCTATGACTAATGAGGACTTTAAGAAGATCTCATCCATTGAGAGAGTAAATGAAGCATGGACAATCCTTCAAAACACTTATGAAGGTACCAAAGCTATGAAAGATTCCAAGCTTCAAAAGCTTACAACAAGTTTTGAAGAAATAAGAATGGATGATGATGAGACGTTTAATGAATTCTATGCTAAGCTCAAAGACATAGTGAATTTAGCTTTCAACTTAGGTGAAAAAATCTTAGAGCCTAAAATTGTGAGGAAAATCCTCAAATCTCGTCCAGAGTGATTCCATACTAAAATCACCACCATTGAAGAATCAAAGAGCATTGACTCCATTCCCTTAACATAGTTGATTGAGAATCTGCAAACCTACGAATTAGGTTTAGTGAGGATTGGCAAGGGAAGCAAGAGCAAGAATATGGCTCTAAAAGCCAAGAATGATGAAGAAGATAAGTTGTTTGAGGATGAGAGCTCAAAGTTCAAATCTTACATTACTAGACAATTCGAGAAGTTCATTAAGAATGCAAATGTCAAGGCAAATGACAAGAATCACAAATAGGATAAATTTTCTCAATTTAAGTCTCAAGATAAATTCAAGATAGAATCCAAAGAAGGTAGACAAAGCTACAACATTCCAACTAGTCCATAATGCTATAGGTGTCAAGGATACAGACTCATGGAGCAAGAATGTCCTACCTATCTCAAGTCAATTGGCAAGAGCAAAGCCCTAGTTGTCACCTTGAGTGATACTAAACCAAAAGCAGACTCAGATGATAGTGATCAAGAAGGGATAGTCAGTGCCTTCACAGCTACTATTGATTCATCCAATGAATCTGAAGAACTGGTTAATAAGGAAGAAGATTTGATGAAGTCCAAGTTTGAAGAGATGGATGAAAAAGATGATATCCATACTACCTACTCAAAGCTATACAAGAACTTTGAGGAGCATGAAAAGCTTTATAGGCTAGCCACAAGGAAGCTGAGTGAAATGGAGTTAGAATGAGAGGAACTCTCCACTAAAGTTGATGAAGCTAATCAAACCATTGGAGTATTATGGTTTGAAAACGAATTTCTGGTTGAGAAGACTAAGAAATTGGATGTAGAACTGTTTCAAGTGAGAGCTCAATTGGAGAGATCTGCAAGTGCTAAATTGGATGAAATGCTGAATTTCCAAAAAACTGCATCTGATAAAACTGGTCTTAGGTATACTCACTCTTTCTCTTCTTGTAGTACTTCCTATAGTGCTTTGAATAATGTTATGTTTGTTTCTCTTGCCTCTAATGTTAAACCTGAGATAACAGAGCCCAAAATTGAAAATGTGAGTGAGGCTAAGCATGATAAGGGTAAATCCATTCTGGGAGCATTCCCTAAGGTTGTTGAAGAAACTAAGCAGAACAATCATTGCTCCAATAATAAGAAGTCTCAACTAAAGAAACCTCACTTTTATCATCATTGTGGAGCATTGAGACACACTCATCCAAATTATTATAAGTGGCTTGTCACTCAACAAAGCAATAGTGTGTTATCTTTTGGAGGCCAAAATCAATTTCAAAACTCTTTGGCTCCTCTTGGAGAACTCTTAAAGGCTATGATGTTCTTGACAAACTTCAATGAGTTTAATCCTCCTTCGTATTCTCCTATTCAGAGGTCTCAGAATAGGAAAGTTTCATCTCCCTCCAAGTCTCCTATTTGGAAGGAAAAAGACTCCTTCAAGTGATTCCATCCTTGTTCTTGCATCTTATGTGTGTCTGGTTAGTTGTTTTTTGAGTCAGTCTAGTTTTTATTGCTTTTTAATATGTTTGTTTGTGTTTTTTGTTTATTGCTTTCAATAAAAAAGATTTTAAAAAAAGGAAAAAAAAATGAAAAATACAATAATAAAGTGTTTTTGTGTATACTGATATTTGTGTACTTTAGGATGGCTAAAGAATTAAGATTTCTTAACTTTGTATCTCTTTTAACTTAGATGAGCATCTTCATGCACAACTAAGCAATGTGAGCTTTGTGGTTGGTTATATGATTTGTATGATTTGGTTAATCATTTATTATTCATATCTTTATCACTCTTTTTTACGGGAAGAACTAAAAATTTTTTAGAGAAAGACATAAATAACCATCTCACTACTGAAATACATCAATCATAAAACATTTGTTTGTAATTCATAAAAGCCGTGCACAGTAAGATGTAGCACTTGCATAGCAAAAACAAGATATTTAGCTTACCTAATTGGGTGATTCTTTTCTTTCTCTTATTTGCCTATGCATGATATTCCGTTATATGATTACAAGAAAAATATACAAAGAACATGAAAAGAAAAAAAAATTAAAATGCTTTTAAATATGGTTGCAAGCGTGTTTCTAAGAGATGTGAGAGTTATATGATGTACCTCAATGGTAATGGTCCCCATAAAACAGTTATGATTGTGTGTGGAGGTATTTGATTCTCTTATATCATTGTTTTTATATGATGAGACACTTATGCTTTCTTGCAAAAGTTCACACACAACACGCATACTTTTTGCTACTCTTGATACTATTGTACATGTATAATGTGATTTAGCCATCATAAGGAATACATGTGGTAGTATAAGCTTACTAAATTGTTTTAACTTGTTTTGAAAACAAAATTAGTTAGATTTGTTTTGTGTGTGTGTCTGTGTGTGTGTGTTGATCTAGAGATGCTTTGCATCTAGAGGTTGTGTTTTGTTAAAGTGCTTAACATGCTTCTTTGAGGTTTGGTTTGGTGTCTATCTTGGTTGCTTTCATCTTATGTGATTTTCCCTCTCCGAAAAACCTTGTTTCTGTTTGCTCAATAGCTTCTCGATAGTAGCTCGATACCTTTTGACACAAGCTTCTTCTATTGAGATTTTCTGGGTTTCTCTTGATACCTCTCAATAGATAGCCTGATCCATCAAGTCATTTTTTCTGATCTCTTTGTCTACTTGATAGAAGGTCGACACCTCCTCGATCAATCAAAGTTTTTGGTCGTCGATACCTCTTCGATACCTTTAAATCTTTCGAGAGTTTTTTCTCGACACATCCTTGATACCTCTTGATCGATCGAGATGCCTGTTTCTATATATATTTGAGGTTTGACCTGATTCATTTCTCACTCAAATATTTCAATCTGTCTATCTTCTCTCTCAATCCAAACCCTTCTCTTTCACAAAAATCATTCTTCCTTTCAAGATTTCACGCCTTTCCAGCTCCAATTTGTTGGTATGTGCTCTAAAATTTTTCTTTTCTTCATTTTCATGCATTATTAACCTAGGTTTTAGAATGTTTTGGGAAATTTGTGTTTTTTGAGTTCTTGTGAAAATTTTTGAGTTGGGTTTTGTTGCTATGAAATCATATGATTATGAATTATATTCTCTAGCATTTTCTTCACATGTTCATACATTCTAGGATTGTGTGATTGATTAAATCTTGTGAGTGTTGTAGTTTGGACTGGGTTTTGCCCATGATGCAAGTTCTTTTTGTATGTAACATTCTTATGCAATCTATGCATTACTCATTTCCTCTTCATCTGTTCTAAGCAGCGTTTCTATTATGTCCCCTCTTTTTCTCTCCTTCCTTAGTTTCTGTCTATGGCACCCAAGAAATCTTCTCCTTCAAAGAATGCGATCTCTCATCGTGGTTCTTCATCCTCTTATTTTCTTCCTTCTCTTCCTGCTAGAAATAGGTTTTGTGATTCAAAATCCTAAAAGGATTTTGATGAGAACTTTTGAGACTGGGCAATTCATTTGAAACATTGAGTCATTTTGTTTGATTTTCTAGACTTACCTCTTCCAAGTCCGTTTAGCTCTAGGGACTGGGAATCTTTATGCGAGAAACCCTTAAGGTGTCCTAGCATGTTTATATAGGAGTTCTACTCCAACATACATGCTATCAATACCTCTATTTCCGGGTTACTACGGTATTTTGAGGAACACATATTGTAGTTACCTTAGAGCTATTTTCCGAGGTACTACATATCCCTAGGGCAGTTCTTTTTGGACTATCCTAGTCATCCTCGTCTTCGCTCTATCTCTAAAGATGAGTTGGCTACACGTTTTTATGAGACGGCCATAGTGTGGAGTGATCTTCTAAATTTCACCACACTAATTTTATCAAGGGTCCAAGGATCCTTATTATGATGATGACCTTTGTTCTCACTCCACGATCTCACTATAACACCATCATTAAGCCTTGTGCTCGCTTTCTTTTCTCTCTCTTTGAGGGTCTCTCTATAGACTTTCCTTCACATATGATACTATCTATGATAGATATCTATAAAGAAACAACTACACGTGATAAGTTAATTTTTCCTTCAGCTATCTCATAATTATACTTGTGGTTTTGTCATGGATCTACTTAAGGGGGAGATTGTCAGGGCCACACTTTCTATGTAATTGGATAATCCTTTGACAAAACACACTTAACTTGTAATTGGGTAAATCTAACGTGGGTTTAATATATCAAGAAGTATGTTGCTCAAACATATCAAGTAGTATCTTTAAAGTCATGAATGTTGATTCAAGAAAAAAGTGAAGAAAAGTTTATTCATTAAGTCTCGACAGAAGCCCGATAGATAATGCTATCAAGTTTAAATGAAGAAGCTCAACACAAGCTCGATCTATCGAAAATTACGATTTTAGAATTTACAGATCTGAAATTTGGCCTTTACTATCTTATTTGCTTAGGGTTTTTTTTTTAATTATTTATTTTTTCTCATAACCCTACTCATATAAAAGACAGGTTTAAAAGCTGTCATACACAGATACAGAGGCCTAGAACTCATATACTCTGTGTGAAGCTATTGTGTTTGTACACTATATAGTTTTGTAATCAAGTGCTTTATGATCTTTATCATTTATGACGCGAGGAACTTTGCAGCCAATAAGAATCGTTCAAGTTACTGGAGTTAGTCACATACTGAAATTTGTGCAAAAGAGTTAGTCTCAAATTGGAGATTTGTGCAATAAAGGAAAGAATGCTACTACAAAATAAAGTCCAATGGAGCATTGGAGTAAAGGTTTAACTGTAAGTTGGTATTTTGTGATAGGCTAGGGTAGTGATAAAATTCCTTATAATTGAAACTGCTTAATTATTGATTAGTGGATTCTTGGGAGTGGTGGCCTTAAATTCATCCGGTGGAGTTTTTGCTTTGTGAGAAGTTTTCCCCATTTGTCAACTAGTCACCATGTTAATTTATTTTCTACTGCATATTAGTTATTTACTGATTTGTTGGTACCTCCACAATTTACATATAATTTAACCTAATTAATTAACTTGGTTAATTGAATTTGTTAACTAGTATCAATCTATCTTAACCCAACAATTAGTCTAATGGTAATCTCATAAAAATTTTCCCTTAACTTGATAAGTATGTTGCCATTCATTACAAAATACTCCTTAATTAGGCACTTTTCAACTTATTCATTTATTCATCTTCAATCAATCAATCCTTATGAATTATTGATCCAAAAGAACATAAACTCTCACTATTTAATATTTCCTGACTATCAAGTTTTACAACCTCTTCATAACCAATAATACAGTCTTCCATGCCTGAACATGTGAAACACATGGAGATCAATTATCAAATCTTTCAGGAATTACTTGCATGTGGTGCTCTACAAGTTAATTAAGGCAGATATCTTCACAAGGGGCTCACTTGTGTACACTAATATTGTTTTTGCTTCCAAGCTCAATCTCCACTATGATTCATTTCGTTTGAGTGGGTGTAACGAACACGTACAAGATTGAGACATAACTATTCGAAATGACTCTATGATTTTCTCCTACCATGGTTTTCTCATTTTTTATTAATATATATTTTGAATTTCCCTTGATTAATTTCTATGTATAAAATTCTTGATTGATGTATAATGTTCCCAATTGTAAGTCCCATTATATAAAGATTAATAATTAAATAACACCCTATTGTGTGGGACGTCCTCCATTTTTCTTCAAAACCATCATAATCATATGCAATAAAATTCTAAATATATTTGAGTTTACTTTTTTTTTTTTTGGTTTTCTTCAAACAACATAGTGCACATTTGACATGCTCGTCCTTTGTGAAACCCACGTGATCCCAATTTCTACCCGTGCCGCACATAAATTTTGACCATTATACACAAATCAAAAGGAAGAGGCTTAATCTTTTGAGACACAGAGAGAAGCAACCAAGACGAATGGTTATTAAACAGCTTCTCAACAATGGTACATGACAAAATGATTTCGTCATATGCTTTAAAATCAAGGAAAAATGAAACATTTGAAGAAGTCTCCAATGGTCCGTCACTTAGTGATTAGATATCCACAATATTAAAAAGAAAAATGTCCGTGAGTGAGAGAGAAAGAGATAATCATCTTCCTAGAAAAAACGGGGCCTGCTTTTGAAAATCCTGCCGCATTTTAAAGAGAATATAAGGCTATTTGATGACCTTCCAAGAGCATGAGCTTAAGAAACTCATTTGAGAGAGAGAGAGAGTAGAAAAAGAAAGAAAGAAAGAGAAAGAAATTCAGAGTGCAATTCAAGAACAAGGATGGTGAGGACTCCTTGTTGTGAGAAGATGGGACTAAAGAAGGGACCATGGACTCCTGAAGAAGATCAGGTATTGATTTCATACATCCAAACATACGGACATGGAAATTGGCGGGCGCTTCCCAAACAAGCAGGTATGAACAATGTTCCAACTACGTATTTTTAATACAAACATAGAAAAACCCTTTTGCACTCTCAAAAAATATTGCATGTTTTTGTAGTTGTGTTGTTTTAGAGCCCTAGATTTTTACTTAATTCAAATATAGTTTTTTGATAATTCAAAAGTTGAGGAGAGAGATTTGAATATTATATGTCTTCTTTAAAAATAGCAGAGCATGTCATTTTAGTTATATATATATATATATATATATATATATATGTATATATAATTTTAGTTGTTCAAAAGACATAATTTAAATATCTTTTTTTTTTTTTTTTTTTTTTGAGATTGAAAATATCTTCTTTCTTGAATAAATAGTAAGCATTTCCAGAAATACTTGGATCCGTTTTAACTGTTCTGTTTTAATTAAGTTTTAATAGAGTTATAACAGCTTGTTTAATTTGTTTATGCATTCTTCAGGTTTACTAAGGTGTGGAAAGAGTTGCAGGCTTCGATGGATTAATTACTTGCGGCCAGATATCAAACGAGGAAACTTTAGCATGGAAGAAGAAGAAACCATTATCAAGCTACATCACATTCTTGGAAATAGGTACGTACAGATTGGTTTGCTGCACTTCTTAAAAAATCAATTTTTTATTTCTCTCTCTCTTATACACACACATATATGCGCCAACACACATGCATATCAGGGAAGCAAAACGCATAGAAGATTATTTAATGGTTAACATGGCAAATTAAACTTTTTCAACTGTCGAGAACATACTCATAGATTTGAAGGTGCATTTAATTAGTAGATTCTTTCATCATTACTATTATCACAAAAGTGACCATTTAAAATGAAATAGGTACAACTACCGCGCATTCTTGGTGTGGTGGTCACTTCATAAGTGTAAAAATTGTGAGGTGTGGGGGACAAGAGCCGAGGTTCAAGTCTTTAGGAGAGAGTTTCACACACATATACACTTAGATTAGGTTAGAGTAGAATTCTACCTTTTATATATATATATATATATATATATATATATATATATATATATATATAAATGGAATAGGTACAACCCAATTGGTTAATCCACTTAATTGCCTACTTTTCAAATATCCTAAAATATAATTACATATTTACATTGTTAAATTTAACTTAAAGAAATACTCTAGAGTCAAGATTAAGGTCCCAAAGATAAGATTATAAATTTTAAATTCTTACATATTAGCACATATTTTAAGGAAACCCATTTGCTTTGTATTAATTCAGTCTTTTATAAATGAAGCTTATTTAATACTTCCAAGATTAATACCCTCTCTTCTCAGATGAATAATAAATCCTTCCATAAATTTTCATGGATTAATGATTAATCCACTTTAATCTGTATCCTAAATTTTGACTTCCACTGTCATTGCATTATAAATAATGGTTGTGTTCATGGATCGCATGCATACACTTCTAGTCTCATGTTAAGATTACAGCATTTTAAATCCTCCGATTACAAATTATAAAATTGTTAAACAAGATGCACACTACCCTAAGTATCTAGTTGATTCATAAATATTCTTCTATGTCCAGATGGTCAGCCATCGCAGCAAGATTACCAGGACGAACTGACAACGAAATCAAAAACTTCTGGAATAGCCACTTGAAGAAGAGATCACTTGCACAAAATTTAGCCACTCCAACCACTACAAATCAGTCTGTTGGAACGCCTGGTTATAAGCTTGATAGAGATTTTCAAGGTCATGTGCATGCACCAAATTTCCCCCAAGAGTCTTGGAAATTTGTGTGTTTAGATCCAATCAGGATGGAGGCAGAGGGATCATCACAAACCATTTCAATGGAAACAGAGGAAACATTTAACAATGATAGTTCCAAAAACAATGATGAAATGGATTTTTGGTACAAGCTCTTCATAAAATCTGGCGAGTCATCACAACCTCATGTAAACTTAGGACAGTCTGGCTAGTTTTTCATTAATTTTCTTTTGGTAAGCATCAGTTTGAAATGTTTTACTTGTAATGTTAATTGTTAGTGTCGGTTGAGATAAATCTCTATGTATATTCATAAAGAATATTCAAATAACTTTGGTGGTCCCGAAGGATAAAGTGATTAAAGAAATTTAAGGTTTTCTAAAGCATCTATGATCAAAGAATCAAAACATATTCAACTTTGGTTGTCCAGAAGTATAATATTATCTGTCCTTATTCGTACGTAAAAAGACGTAAAATATGAACTTTTATCATAGTAGCTAGTGAGGATCAACACATCCTTTAGGAATCCTACTAATTTCTCTTAACCATTAGGCTAAGACACCTACTAATTTTCTTTTTGTGTAGACAAAATTTGAGTGGATGTGTTTTTTATTCAACAACAAAAGTCGTTATCTATAATTAACTAAAACCAATATTCTTTAAACATTTTTTTCGGACCGTGAACTATGTCATTCCATCTCAACCAATTGGAGATGAGAAAGACACACTCAAATATTTAACGACATTCGACATCGTATCCCACGGGCCTACTTTTAAAGTAGTTGTAGGGAGTCAAATTGCGGTCTCCTTAGTAATCCCTCCCTCACAATAACACTCTCTCGACTTGAATCCATGACCCTTGGTTCTGATACCATTTGTCAAATCAGGAGTTGTATCATTTTATCTTAAAATCAATTAGTAATGAGGAAAACACACTCAAATCTTTCATGTCATTTGACATAACACCTCGTGGACTTATTTTTAGAGTGGTTATAGAAAGTCATTTTGTGGTCCTCCAACAATCCCTTCCTCATAGTGACACTCCTACGACCTGAACTCATTACCCTAGCTTTGATACTATTTGTTGGATCATGAGTTATGCCATTCTACTTCAAAACCAATTGGTGATGAGAAAGACACATTCAAATCTTTTATGGTATTTGACTTCATGCCCGCAAACCTATTTTTAGAGTGGTTGTAGGGAGTTAAATTATGGTCTCCCCAAACATCCCTCCCTCACAATGACATTCTCGCAACTCGAACCTGTGACCCTGGCTCTTATACTATTTTCTGAATTGTAAGTTGTGTCATTCCATCTTAAAACCAATTAGAGATAGAAGACACACTCAAATCTTTTGTCATTTGACATTGAGCCCCACAGGCCTATCTTTAGAGTGGTTGTAATGAGTCAAATTGTGATCCCCCAACAACTTTAACCAACATTTTCATTAAATATACTCAAGATTAGGCACTAAATTAGATTTAATTTTAGAAAACATAAAATGTATACAAATCAATTAGTTTAGATAATTTGAATAATACCACTACACACCTTTAGTGCGATGGTCACTCTATAAGTATAAGTACTTATGGGATGTAGGGGGTAAGAGCCGGGGTTCAAGTCTCCAAGAGGAAATTTCACACATATACACTTAAATTTTATTAGAGTAGAATTTCTATTTTGTATCAAAAAAAAAAAAAAAAGGATAAAAGATAAACTGAAAAATAAATATTATTTATATATGCCTTAAACGTATATAATGTATTATAAGAGAAAAACATAATAATAATTAACAACACTAATGAAAAAAACTTCTTTTGTTTATAGATAACAAAGTAGGCCATGTCTCATACTTTTAACCATAAAAATTATAGCATCTTTCTTCTAATGAAAAAAAAAAAAAATCACACATTATTGTATATCTTAAATATCTAACTGTAAAATAAAAAATAAAAAAAAAAGAGTTTGTTTTTAGAAAAGAAAAGGAATTTTGGTAATGAGATTTGCTTATATATAATTTGAAATATATGGTTGAATGATACAAAATTTGAATAACAAAAGAAAGGAAAAAAGGAGACATTAAAATTTTAGATTTTTTTTTTCGAGAGCATCAAATTTTAGATAAGTGGCCATAATGTCGTAGATTTTTTTTTATTTTTTTATTTTTAATATAAGGGGAAAAGTTAAGTAAAATTTGGCCCTAGCATAAAATTTTAGTATTAAAATAAAGGATTAAAGGGTGAGGGTCTTTAGCATCTTGCATCTTGCTCTCCCAGAACAAATTAGAGATTCACTTAAAGCTAGGTGACGAATAGGTGGGGGTGGCTAGCTACAATGTCGAGAAAATAATGGATGATAGCCATGTTTTTGATGGCTAAGGAAATGGACAAGTAGTACATCAAAGAACAAATCGCCGTAGAATTTTTACTTTTAAGTAAGATGTCATTGACATAAATCAAGAAGTAGAGAGTGATGCTGATAAATGATGAGTAAAGTGTCTTTCTTAAGGCGACAAAACCATAGATATGAAGGAAATAGTTGAGGTGATGGTACCAAAACCATGGTGTCTCTTAAAGTGTCTTTCCTAGAGATTTTTTTCGAGAGAAAAACATGATTGGGTTTACTATCCTATCAGCTGAACCGTGTGCACTGTTCAATCAAATTGGCCATGAAAAAAAGCATTTTGAATATCCTGCTGAATTTGCCAACCATGCATTACGACAATTGAGAAGACGCCATGAATGGCTATTTTAACAAAGTTTTATAAATCTAATTTGTGCAAAATTCTATCTAAAAAAACTATAAAATAAAATAATAACCACCCCCCCCCCCCCCCCCAAAAAAAAAGATTTAGTATCATGTATCTACACTCTACTGGGGAAATTTTTTGTAATGCCTAGTACAAAAATCTAATCATGGCCTTATAACTAAAGCCCCGCGGACAGATCCTTCCCCAAGGATGCAAAAATCCATTCACACATCAAACTCAGGAACCTTACCATAACATGGTCAAAATTTATAGTAACTCCAAAATTTTATTTTTGCCTACGTACGTAATTATTGTTGATTTCGTAGAGTTATTAGTCGTTATTTCATTTTGAAAGTCTTTCTATCTATATTTATATCTATATATATATATATATATATTTTATATTTATAAAGGTTTCCCTAAATTATTGATGTTCTATAATGAATTGTGAAAAAAAAAAAAATAAAATAAAGCCATTTGTTATTTTTAGAATAATCTTGTAAAGAATTTTCCAAAATTTTCCTAGCCACTAACTGTTTATTAGCTAATTTTATAAAAAAGAAAAAAAAAAATCTTTCTCAAGAGGAATTTTCCAAATTAAATAGCTATTAAATTAATTATTAATTGGCTAACAAAGAAGGCTTCTCAAGGCATTTTTCAAGTAAAAAAAAGGTTTTCTAAATTGATTTTTTAATAAAACAAAAATGAAATGTAAGAGACGTCACCCGGATCCAAAACTTTTTGGGATTCAGTTTGGCTAACTCACGTGAATGAGTGAAGTTGTGTTGGTGCCTGTTAAGACATTCTACTAATGTTATTATTCCTCTTAGGTTTATAGTTTTATAGTGTAGTTGCCATTTACTTAATTGAAAGAAAAGAAAAACCAAAATTGAAAACATACATCTTTATTGTTGAATTGAAATTGTACATCTCATGAAAATAACTAGAAAATAGATGGCTTTGGTTCTAGATATAATCTAAGAAAAATACACGGCTTTGATTCCTAGTTATAATCTAAAGATTGAAAAGTATAAGGAAATACATAATCTACTAACCTCTGATCTAAGTTTGAAGGTTAGGTTACAAAATGGGAAAGTGTTAGACACCCACCTTGCCTAGTGAAACCAGTCTTCTAGACTTTGGTGACCAATGATCATATCATATTATTTAAATAGTTAATATCATTGAAAAAAATGTTATTGAAAGGTTGAAATGACCATTCAAGAGCATGATGAAATCTTTTCTAAGCATGCAAAGATAGATTGAACGTATTGTAATTGAAAAACATGTTGAATATGTGTGTGATGTGTGATAAACCCTAATCTAGAAAAATATGAGCATGTTATTCAAATTGAAAACCTTAGAACATACAAAAGCTAATGCTGCAACTTGAATAATGCTCTCAAATGCAGGATTTTCGCGAAGTGATAGCTCAGTAAGTCCGAGGTCAAATCCACGGGGAAAAGGGAATTAATTAGCAAACCACAAGAGAACAAAACAAAAACAATATAATTATATTGAAGATAAATTTTGACAGTTTGGTGAAGGTAATTTCGAATGAAAGGAAATAACAATATATTAAGGCGCTAAGGTTTAGAGATCCACATATTACACATCTATTGGTAGTCTTAACAATATTTATTTTATAACTCAACTAAATTCATACGAATGATGATCTTAGTCGAATAATTTAACAATAAGAACTTAAGAATTAATTGTCTAAGGTAATTTCATGAAATTGATTGATTTTAGGCAAAACAAAACTATTGAATTAGGTCGCAGGGAATACTAAGCATTTAACGTGTCTTGAGTCTATGATAAATCAAAGAATTATATAGAAAAAAGCCCTTTTCTAGATGAATAAATCAATCAAAAACATAAAAATATAAGCATTAAAAACATAATTGTTAAAAATATACCAATAAATGATTGAGTTTCACTCCTTGCCTTAGCAAGGCTTCTAGCAAGCCATAATACAAATAAAATTCTAAAAACTGTGAAGAAATTTTAAGAAAACCTAAATTAAGTTCTACGGCAGCTCTCCTTCTTGAAGTTTTCCCTAAAGAGTCTTTAAATAGGTCAAGGAATCCTATTACAAGTTGAATTCCTATTTGGAGAAAATCCTTGGGTTTTTGGTTTCACTTATCCGATGTTTATGGCCCATTTAACATCAGAATTATGACTTTTGGTAAACAACAAATTTGTGTCCCTCTAAGTTAAATTTCTATTCCAACTTAAATCATCTTGATTAGATATCAGAGCCGAAAGTTATGCTCAAATTACTAAATGGTGTGCAAGCTGGAATCCTAGTCCAAATTGGACTTGGATTTGGTGCAAATTTCCATTGATTTCTTGCTCCAATTGGACTCAAATTTTATTGGGTTGGCCTTCTTTAACTTCATTATGGAACTTGTAAAATTAAAGTCCATTAGCTTTCTTCTTTGCACAAATCCACTTGTTTCTCCTACAAAAGACAAATTCACACATTAAAATTCAATTAAGCACAAAATTGATTATTCAACATTATTCCAATATCAAAAATATAAAATTCATGAATTAAGTCAAAATAAGTATGATAATGCTTTTTAATAATGATATAAATATGCAAAATTAAGCTATTATCAGCTAAGAACAACCTAGATCTAAAATGCTAACAATCAAGAACATGCAAAGAACTTGAAAATAAAACATGCTTGAATCTAAATAACTAGGGCATAATTAAAAATAAATGTATAAAATCCCTACTTGCATGCACTACCACTCCCAAGCACTCCAAGTAAGAAAGCTTCTCTAAAGGGGGGCTTCATTAATAGGAAGTTGATAGGTTGGGACAAAGAGAACCGAGGTACCTCTTCTAGTGAGTTGAGCCCAAAACACCAAAGGAGCCTTCCTAGTACTAACTCTAGATAATAGGGAAAGAGAGAAGAAAATTTGGATTTGGAATCCGGGATGGTTGTGAAAATCCGATAGACTTTGAATTGATATTGGAGAGGATTGTTTATACTCAATGCTGGGGGTCAAGGATGAGTCTTTGGAGAATTTAGGACTCAATAAAATTAGGTTTTCTGAGTAAAAAATGTAGAGTTTATAATCAAACTAAGTGAGAAGTAAAATGGAGCAAAAAAGGAAAGAGATTTGGGAAATCTGGTCCATGTGCCGATCAACACTTGGTCTTAATCCTCCTTGAATCTTTTTCTTTTCAGTTTGTTTCCTTCTGCTTCAGTTGTGCTTTGATTTCCATACAAATTTCAACTCTTTTTGTTGACTACCTTGGTTCTGAAATTTAGCAAATTAATTCAAAAAGGTCCAATTAATTAATTAATTTTTACCAATTTTTCTTGGAATAAATTAATGTTTTGTCTCCAGATTGAATCAGGTGCATGCAACCTTAACATAAATTATATCCCTAACCAATAGTATTATGGCACATCATTTAATTTAAATTGAACTAAAAATAGACCAATTAGAATTAAGAGTTTCTAATCACGTACAGTTCGGACGTAATTCATACCAATTCACTTTACCGTTAAAACTTGTTTTTTTAATATCTTTCAATCTGCTTATCTGATTAAGGCTCAAGAACTATCTTTTTTATTGTTATGACTTCAAGATTTATATCATGCAACTAAATTAGAAATCCAACGGTCAAAATGAGCCGCATCTTGCTGAATGGGACTGAGAGAAAGAAAGAACAATGGTGCAACCATGCATTTACAACTTTTCCCTATAATGTGGTGTGCAACAACATATAAGGTGCAATACAAGTGAGGTTAAATGTGAATTACAAAATGGGATGTCTACATGAAGATTTCCAAAATCTCTTTAAGCTTTAGTTAATCTTCAAAGAAAAAAGAGGGACGATGCCAAAAAAGTAAAAAAAAAAAAAAAAAAGATTAATTAATTAATTGATTACTTTATCTTGTGAACCATCCCAAACAAATTTTGAGTCAAACCCAGATTGATTCATCTAGACCTAACACGAGTAACATCCATGCACGTATATTTAGGCCCAACCTAGTTCACTTAACATGTAAACTTAATCCAAAGCCCAAAATGAAAGAAAATCGTATGTTAATTTTAACTTCATTTTATTTTCAGAGTTGTGGTTTTTTTCCCTGGCGTGGCACTTTTTAATTTATTAAAATGCTGAGTGGCAATTTTTAATATTAATTAAAAAAATTTAATAATAATTTGGCCAAAATGAAAAACCTGCTTTCTAAGTTCCACCACTTTTCATTTCTGTCCTCTAATTTTGAGTTTTGTCATTTCAATACTCTAAGTTTTATTCATTTCCAATTGAGTTCTTTGTAAGTGTTTAGTTAATTGTTGTCACCAACTTACCAAAGCGATTAACATCGTTTTGGTCTTTAGTTAATATTTATTTATATTTTCTTTCTTAATTTCACAAAAACGTTAATTAGAAAAAAAAAAAAAAAAAAAAACACAAACACAAACTAAATTAGAGGGAAAGACTAGGGGTGGCAATTTGTGTTCACATGTCGAGTTCGTGTCGGGTTGAGGTGTGAGTATTATGTTATATGGGTCAATCCGAACCCGACCTGTTTTGTTAACGGGGTCAGGATTCCTCAACCCTAACATGATCTGTTTATTAAATTGGGTAACTCGACACAACATGTTTAACCCATTTAATTAGTAGGTCAAGTTGAGATTGACACAAATAACCTGTTAATAACTTGTTTGATTATGACCTAAAAAAGCTGTTTAATTAAACTTAACCCGAATAACCTGCTATCAACTCCCATATATCTAAATTTATAATTCAACCATAAATCAAGTAATAAAAATTCAAATAATAACAATAGCAAATAATTCTTTCATTAGTTCAAAATAAAATTACTAGTCCAAAGGTTCCAACCTCCATACTATCAAATTCAATAATATGTCAAAGTTCCATAATAAAAAACCAAGATTATTACATGACATCCAAGTGCCATATCAAAAACTAAAAGACAAACCAAAATAATTACATGGCAGATCAATATTTCATGATGGCAAAATCCAAGTCCAACCATCCAAGTGCCACATCAAAAAGGAAAAGACATCACTAATTAAGAAACTGAATTAGAAGAGATTGATGGTCCCATTGAAGAGGTGTCTTCCATGTGGTCATCCTTATTGATATTCATGTTCATTATATCTTTAGTGAGCTCTTCTAACTGTGATTGTGCAAGTTCTACATCAAAAAATTTAATGAAACATTAAAAACTTATCAAAGTATTATAAATAAGAAATTTAGAAACTGTAGGTAATCAAGCAATTGAATCAATTAAGTAAATAATAGTAATTCACATAGCAGTAATTAGTAGTAATGAACTTGGATAAATGTTAATAAAAATACAGTTGTACCTAGATAAATTTAAGTTTAAAAAAATAATACATTCAACTCTACATTAAGCAGAACTTAACCTGTGAGTTTTTAAAGCTAAAAAGAGCCTTACGAGGAAATAATGAAATTTGAAACTTATAGAAAAGCTCCATAAAATTTAGAGTTCGTATTTTATAAATTAATAGCTATAAAACACTAATTCCACAGGTAAAGTTTTAGTTTCTACCACAATGTCATAAAGAGAAAATGAGAAGAAATTCCATGATCCTACATAGATATTGACAACTAAGTTGGACAACAAAGATAGGATAACACATATCATAGATACTATTGATAGATAAGTTGGACAACAAAGATAGGATAACAAATATCGTAGATATTGTCTACTATCTACCAAGTCTGCCAAATAACAACATCTATAAGCTATTATATTTTGTCCATAGAGCAACGTTTCTGCCATTTAAAGTTGACATAATATGGGAAATTTGACATATATATTATTTTCTTTTAAAAAAATCATCATACAACTTATAACTCATTCAACCAACTTGTAAATAAAAATACATTACCTATATCTGCATATAATTAATCTTTACTAGAAACCAATGCCTGGACAACATCAGGTTTAAGTGCACTCTTGAATTGATCAATGACTTGTCCCCTAACACTGAAAGTGGATTCTGAAGCAACTATAGAAACAAGAATGCTTAAAACATCACAAGCCATAGCAGCAAGTTCTGGATACCGAAATTCATTTCCTTTCCAAAGAGTAAGAATGTCTAATTTTGCATTCCTATCTAATCTTGGTTCATCCAAGTAGAGCTCCAATTGAGTTTTTTGTGCTTGCCTACCCATATCCATACTATGAAAAGAATAAAATTCTTACATATAAACAACATAATAGACATTAATTTAGGCAAAATATAAATAACATAATATAAATAAATAAAAAAGAAAAAAAAAATACTTGCGTCATAAACAAAAATCCCTTATTAGCATCTTGTTCTTTAGTTTCTTGAGTAGCTTGACCAGCCATTTTAGAAGATGTTGAAGGTGCAAAAACATTACTCACATACTCCCCAAACAAAGCAAATAATTTTTCACGAACCTTCAAATATTGGAGTGAACTAGCATGCCCATAAAGCTTTTGATAACACCAATCAATAAAAGGCAGCTTATACCTAGGGTCCAAGACCACTACATGCATGGCCAACACAACACTAAATTTTGTCCAATACTTCTCAAATTTCACAAGTATTTGATCTACCTTTTTTCTCATATAGTCATCCTCACTATCACTTTCTTTCTTCAAGGTAAAAAAAAACAATGAAAACTTGTGGAAAATATAAGTTAGCTGTTGGATACTTTGTGCCAGAAAAGACCAATGTTGCATCATAAAAAACAACCAAAAACATTTTAATTTTTTCTGCCTTTTCCCACTCACCACCAGTAGGACAATGCTTAAAATTGTAGTCAGTTAACTCGAGGTGTTGAAAAGCATGTCGATAAGAGAGAGCACTTTGAAAGATTAAAAAAGTTGAATTCTATCTAGTAGGCACATCTTGCCTTAAACCTTTCTTACCATCCAAATCCATTTGCTTAACAGATTCATATAAACTTTTTTTCCTCCCTTGTGAGCCTCTTACATACTTAATGCTTTTGCGGATTTTTTGGACAACAACATCAATTTCTTTCAAACCATCTTATACAACCAAATTGAGAATATGAGCACAACAACGAGGATGAAAAAAATTCACCATTACAAACAAGTGCTTTCTTATTTTTCAATTGAGTTCTTAGCATGTCAACAGAAATACCATTGGAAGAAGCATTGTCCAACGTCACACAAAAAATCTTATTCTCAATACCCTACATAGATAGCAATTTATAGACTTTTTCCAACAAAGACACACCATTATGTGGTGGTGGCATAAAGCAAAGTTCAACACTCTTTTCTGTAAAACCCAATTAACATCAATAAAATGAGCTATAACACATATATAGCCATCAGTTGCTATAGAAGTCCACAAATCAAATGTCAAACAAACTCTACTAGGAACAGATATCAACATAGATTTCATCCTTTCTTTTTCCCTCTTATACATTTTAACGATATCATTCTTAACAGTATTTCTGAAGATATTAGAGACATCAATACACAAGTAAGAAAATATTGCCTGTATACCAACATTCTCAACAAACCAGAACGGTAATTCATGCATTGTAATTGTAGCACATAACAACTTCCTAAATTTTGCAGGATCAAATTTAGTTGAACTTACAGACAATGCATTTTGGCCAAGTATAAGCTGCCCAACATCCCTTGTGTCTTTGCTTGGACATACCTTCAAATGGCGCTTCAAATTTCCAATACCATTTGCTCCAGCAGCAATATATATTCCTTTCCACACTTCTTGCATTTGCATGTAAGCTTTTTTGCATCTTTTGTGGGAAGCATCTGAAAGAAACGCCAAATAGTTGAAGTCCTCCTCCTTATCTTGTCTTTGTTGTTTGTCTTATTCTTAGACTTAGTCTTAGCCTTCTTTGGTGGAGGAAGTTCAGCCACTTCATCAACTTCATCTTCCAAGTCAAGGTCTTCTCCTTCATACTCAATGTCAATAGGAATCGGCTCATCACTTTCCAGCTAGACCAATTTAAAGAAAAATTATTGATTAGAAATTTAGTAATTCTAAGATGACAAAAACAAATAAACTTGAAAAGAAATCATAAAGAACGACAAATAAATTTAAAATCAACAAAACAAACAAACAAATCTACTGTTAGTACTAAATAGTCAACATTATAGTGATTAACACAAAAAACAAATGGATCTTCAATTATTTTATTTTAAGATGATAGAAATAGAAAACACTTGAAATTAAATCATAGAGCAAGACAATTTTTTTTAAATCAACAAAAAATAAACAGATCTACTTTATTTTTTATATTAGTAAAAAAAGATCTATTATGTACTAAAAATCAACAGTATAGTGATTACTAGTATACTAAAAAGTGTAACAAGAGTGACAAATATGCAACAAGAGTGTGAAGCAGAATTGCTCTAGCATTTCTAGTATTACATAATCTAGATTACTAGTCTAATGTGTATATGACAGTAGAACAGAATAACATTCATCTCAACATAGAATAAGGCTATCAAGAAAACAACAAAGCAACAAACAAAATAAGATGCTAAATCACTTTTACTTTCATCAAAACATGGTTAGTACATTCCTAGCACAACATAGAACCAAAAACCATTCATCCAATAACACATATTCCTCCAAAAAATAAAAATGAACCTAAACTCTATTAATTCCCAATGAAATTCAATACACAAAAAACACTTGGATTTTCTGCACAGTGGTGTTTTCTGCACAATGTTATTTTTCTGCAATGTAGTTTTTCTACACAATGTTATTTTTCTGCATTGTTTTTCTGCACAGTATTATTTTTCTACTGTGTTTGTTTTTTGCGGTATTTATTTTTTCTACAAAATAGGTCTAGTTTTCCCTTATTTTGATGTTACATGTATTGTTTATCATATAGTATATATTATAGTGATGGGCTGAAGCCTCGTTTTGAATGTTACTACAGTATGTCCTATAGCCGCGGTTATTGAAACGCGGCCATTGGTCCTGGCCTATAGTCACATTTGAAAAAATGCAGCCATAGACCCCTCAAGCCTATAGTCACGGGTTTTAGGCCATGGTTGAAAACATGGCCTAAAAAAACGCAGCTATAGACCAAATCGTCCTATGGCCACATTTTTCTGAGCTATAGCCATGTTTTAAAAATGCGGCTATAGAACCTTTTTTTTTTTTTTTTTTTTGATAGTGCATCTAATAAAATTTCTATCTTTTATCTCAAAAAAAAAAAAAAAAAAAAAAGAAAAAAATCAACATGATAGTGATTAACAAAATAAAAGAATGGATCTACAATTATTTTATTTTAAGATGACAGATACAAAGAAACTTTAAAAGAAATCATAGAGCAAAACCTAGTTATTTTAAAATCAACGAAAAGAATACAAACAAGTCTACCATTGGTACTAAACAATCAACACTGTTAGGACATATGTGGTTCAAGTCTGTGAACATATGTCACTATTTTATGTAGTTGGCTTATCCTTAGACAAAACGCACTTTACTTGTAATTGGGTAGATTTAGGATGAGTTTAACACTTCAGTTCAAAGTTAAGTGTTGAAGCCGTCAAAGTTTGTCCAAGAAACAAGCTGAGAAGTGCAAGATTTTAAAGCTCGACACATACCTCGACAGATACATCTATCGAGCTTTAAAGGAGCTGTTTTGCCCGAGCCTCGACAGCTATCTCGACACCTCTCGACACCTCTATCTGTCGAGAATTAAAGAAAACAGATTTCCAGGTCTGTTTCAAGTTTAATCCGTGAATGTGTCTTTGGGACTTCTTTTCTCCTAACCCTAGACATATAAAATGATTATTTTAAGGGCCGTCAAAGGAGAGATCACAGAAAACAAGTTGCACATTCTTTGAGAACTTGTTGTTCATGCAATTTGTGATCTGATAGACAAAGTTCGTGCCCTAGTTCATCCTTGATGATTTGAAGAACTTTGCAGCCAACTCTCTCTCTCTCCATAGTTGGTAATTGAAGTCGCTTACAGGGATCCGCGCATTTGGTTAGTCACGTACTTGGGAGCCGTGCATTAAAAGGAGAAACTGTCACTACAGAACAAGTCCAATTGGGTATTGGGGTAAGAGTTCAACTGTAGGTTGGTGAGGTACTGGGATTCCTTACTTGTAACTGCTTGTTGTGATAATAGTGGAGTTTCGGGAGTGGTGACCTTAAATCACCCAGTGGGGTTTTTGCCGTAAGGGTTTTCCCCATTCGTGAACAAATCACCGTGTTCTTTATTTTCCGCTGCATAACTTAGTTTGGTGATTTGTTTGTGCTGCCACGTGATATTGCATGTTAATTTGATTAATTAAAAACTGGGCTAATTAATTAATCTAAGTTATCACAAGGGGTCAACGCGTTTGTGGCCTGTCAAGTGGTATCAGAGCAAGCACACTCTGATTAGGGTTTAATCTATTGTGTGTGATCCATTGACCCCTGTTGTCATGGATAGTCAGTCTCTCATTTGAAAGAGAACTGTGATATCAAATACATCTTGTTTTTCTAATCTCCCTTCCTTGAGTGTCTCAGAAAATACAAGTCTAAAAGCTATTTGATTCTCTCCATGATGATTATTGGAAAAGATCTCAGTTTGTATAAGCAGGAACTAGACTGTCTCAAATTCAAAATGTGCCAAGGAGTATGTCTGAACAGAGTTAAAGTTAAAGGCCTGGCTCGGAGAAGGCAGATAAGAGAAGATACCATTCCCACTGATCTGTTGTCTAAGCATGAAGTGTGTTTCATGATGAAGTCCGCCTTTAAAGTGATGGACACGTGCTTATGGTACCTTGATAGTGGTTGCTCAAGACACATGACTGGAGACCGATCCCTCTTCAAAGTCTTCGAGTCTAAGAAAGGTGGAAATGTCACTTTTGGTGATGGGAGCAAATCACAGATAAAAGGGAAAGGAACTATCTCTCTACCTGGACTACCAGACATTGCAAATGTTCTCTACGTGGATGGCCTAAGAGAACCTGTTGAGTATAAGCCAGATATGTGATCAAGACTTCATGGTGTTATTCTCCAAAGGAAAATGTCTTGTTATGAATGAATCTGGAAAGAAACTCATAAGTGGTGTACGTACTCTGGACAACTGTTACGGATTGGTACCTGATGCAGACATTGTATGCAATAGTATTCGGTTGCCAAATGAGGACTTGTGGCACCAACGGATGGGGCATGCTAGTTACAAACATCTTTCTAATGTATCTAAGCATGACTCTGTTCTAGGGATGCCAAAGCTGAGTAGGTTGAACAATGTTGTGTGTGGACCATGTCAATTTGGGAAACAGACGAAAGCTAAGCATCCAAGTACTCAGACATCAGCTACATCCAGACCGTTGGAGCTATTGCATTTAGATCTTATGGGTCCTACAAGAACCGAATCTCTTGGAGGTAAGAGATACATCATGGTTGTAGTAGATGACTTCACCAGGTACACTTGGGTTATTCTTCTACGATCCAAGTCTGATGCTCCTGAGCACATTGAAGCACTGTGTACAAGACTACAAAATGAGAAGAACCTGAAAATTGACCGAATTTGAAGTGATCATGGTAAAGAATTCGAGAACTCATACATGGAGTCATTCTGCACAAGATCAGGTATATCTCAAGAATTCTCTGCTCCCATTACTCCTCAGCAGAATGGTGTAGTAGAAAGAAAGAACAGGGTTATCCAGGAGATGGCTAGAGCCATGTTGCACAGTAAGGATGTGGCTAGAAATTTATGGGGAGAAGCAGTTAACACTGCATGTCACACAGTGAACAGAGTATACTTCAGACCCGGCACCAAAAAGACTCCATATGAGTTGTGGAAAGGAAGAAAGCCAAATGTGAAGTATTTCAGAATTTTTGGAAGCACCTGTTTCATTCTAAAGGATAGAGAGAATGTAGGAAAGTTTGATTCCAGAAGTGATGAAGGGATATTTCTGGGATACTCTACTACAAGTAAGGCTTATCGGGTATATAACAAAAGAACCATGAAAGTCATGGAAACAGTGAATGTTGTTATTGATGAGTCTTCAGATGTCAATTCTGAGAAAATTGATGAGGAACTTCCTAAAGAGATTCTCCCTCCAGAACCTAGGAGGGCTCCAGAGCTCATGGAACAAGAGCCTACATCCCCAAGTACTCCTGGTACTCCTAGTGTTGTAGAAGAGCCAGCAGATATTTCTACATCACCAGATTCTGAGTGTCATGAAGACAAAGGACCTTCCTCCAGAATCAAATTAAATCATCCTCCAGAAACTATTGTGGGAAACATGAATGAACTCACATTGCAGAAATGCACAGTTGATAAATGTGTTGCTAACTTTGTGTCATACTCTTGTTATTTGTCACAGGTTGAACCCACTAAAGTTGAGGAAGCTCTTCAGGATGAAAGTTGGGTAGAAGCAATGCATGATGAACTGCTTCAGTTCCAGAGGAATGATGTGTTGACCTTTGTTCCCAGACCGGAGGGCGAGCATGTCATCGGCACCAAGTGGATTTTCCGAAATAAGACTGATGAGGAAGGCAATGTAATCCGCAACAAGGCTCGACTTGTAGCTCAGGGATACACTCAGATGGAGGGTATAGACTATGATGAAACATTTGCCCCAGTTGCTCGTATGGAATCCATCAGAATCCTTCTTGCCTTAGCATGTCACTTGAAGTTCAAGTTATATCAGATGGATGTGAAAACCGCCTTCTTGAATGGATTGCTCAAAGAGGATGTTTATGTGGCTCAACCAAAAAGTTTCATTGATCCTCACTTTCCAGATCATGTGTTGTATCTCAAAAAGGCCTTCTATGGATTAAAGCAGGCACCTAGAGCTTGGTATGACCGATTGACTCAATACCTGATATCCCATGGTTTCACAAGAGGAAAGGCTGATCAAACTCTCTTCGTAAAAAGAAAAGCTGGTGAGCTGGTGGTTGCTCAAGTCTATGTTGATGATATCAGCTTTGGATCAACAAAGGATGAACTTGCTCAAGAATTCTCAAAACTCATGCAAGCAGAGTTCGAGATGAGCATGATTGGAGAGCTGTCTCACTTCCTTGGACTGCAGATTCGTCAACAAGATTCAGGTATATTCATCTCTCAATCTAAATATGCTAAGAATCTTGTGAAAAAGTTTGGTTTGGAATCTGCTAGTTTTGTTAGAACCCCCATGAGCCCAAATGTTAAACTCACTATTGACATGTTAGGTAAAAGTGTAGACTCTTCACTGTATAGAAGCATGATAGGTAGTCTTCTTTACCTTACTGCTAGTAGACCTGACATTAGCTACAGTGTAGGAGTGTGTGCTAGATATCAGGCTAATCCCAAAGAGTCACATATGACTGCTTTAAAAAGAATCATCAAGTATGTCAAAACTACTGCCAACTTTGGTGTGTGGTATAGCAAAGACACGAATAATGTCTTAGCTGGGTATTCTGATGCTGATTGGGCTGGGAATGCTGATGATAGAAAAAGCACCTCAGGAGGTTGTTTTTATGTGGGAAATAATTTGGTCTCTTGGATGAGCGAAAAGCAAAACTCCATCTCATTATCCACTGCTGAAGCTGAGTATATTGCTGCTGGTAACTGTTGCACCCAACTCCTATGGATGCAAAAACTCCTTCATGATTATGGTATTTGTCAAGAACATCTCACCATCTACTGTGACAATACCAGTGCCATCAATATCTCTAAGAATCCTGTTCAACATTCTCGAACCAAGCACATAGAGATTCGACATCACTTCATTAGGGAGCTTGTCGAAGATGGTGTTCTCACCCTTGAGTTTATCCATACCGATGACCAAAAAGCTGATCTGTTCACCAAACCTCTGGATAGCAAACGGTTTGAGTTCCTTCGTCAAAACATTGGTGTCATCTTCATGGATTAATTTCCTTCCTTCCCTCTTCTTCCTCATGCATGTGCATCTAGTTTTATGCATTGTTTTGCATTACATGTTTTTGTTTGTGTGTTTTCAGTTTTGTGTTTTATTTTTGCTTTGCAAAAAAAAATATAAAAAAAAAATTGAAAAATTGAAAAATACAAAAACAGTGTGTGTTTGTGTGCATTAGTTCGTGTGAACTTTTGAAATGGCCATTGAAACAGAGTTTTCTAAACTTTGTATCATCTATAGCTTAGATGAGCATTCTTTTGCACAACCAAGCGAGTGAGCTCTGTAGCTCTTTGTTTGTGATGAGTAAGGTTAAGTGATCTCTTCTCTTAACACTCGTATCACTCTTTTTGATGGGTTGAACTAGAAAATCCTAAAAGAAAGGCATAAATAACCATTTCATCACTGTTACTCGCCAATCATAAAATGACATCGGTATGCTTCGGCATAGCAAAAGTGCAATGTCAAGGACACCTGTATGCTTCGGCATAGCAAAAGTGCAGTGTCAAAAGCTTAACATAATTGGGTAGTTCTTTTCTTTCTCTTGTATGCCCATGCATGATATGCTTGTTTAAAAAGAAAATATGCAAAGAAATAAAAAGCAAAAAGATTAAAAATGCTTTAAAATATGGTTGCAAGCGTGTTTTCTAGGAGATGTGGGAGTTATAGGATGTACCTCGAAGGTGATAGTCCCCATCAAACGGTTATGATTGTGTGTGAGTTAAAGTGATTTTCTCATATCTCAAATCGTCATAACATTGAGACACATATGCAATCTTGCGATGTTTTTACACACGACACGCAATACTCTTTGCTATTCTTGATACATGTGCAGGTACAATGTGATTTGGCCATCACAAAGTTTACATGCTTTAATGTATGCTCACTAAACTGTCTGGACTTGTTTTTGAAATATAAAATTGGTTAGACTTGTTTAGTGTGTGTGTGCGTGTTTTGAGATACATGTGCATCAAAATTCATGTTGAGAGATGATTTTGAGAGCTTAATGTGTTGGTTGTATCTTTGGTTGAGTTGCATGCATGATTGCATTCATGTCTGTGTTTTTCTTCTTTTGAAAAACTGCTTTTAAAGGCATCTCGACACCTTCTCGATACCTCTCGATACATAGACTATCTGTCGAGCTCCTTAGACCTTTTCTTATCGCAGTCTCGACAGATACCTCGACACCTTCTGGATCGATCGAGAAACTTTCTGTTTGCTCGACAGCTTCTCGATAGCTTCTGGATCGATCGAGGTTCTTCCTTGTTTATTCTTCTTCCTCGATAGCTGATCTCGATAGCTACATCTGTCCATGTGTAATTCTCGACACATACCTTCGATAGCAGTCTCGACACCTCCCGATAGCAGCATCTGTCGAGATTTAATGGGAACCTATATATTGGTTTTTCGCGATTTTGCTTCTCATTTGCTCGATCTCTCTCGCTCGAAACTCACTGTTCTCTCTCAAAAACTTTTCTTTTTCTCTCCAAACCTTCTCCCAAGGCTTTCTCAAGAGTTTCTTTGCGATCTTCATCTCTTGGTAACCTCTTTGTCCCTCTTTTTCATGCATTTCATTGTTTTAAAACCCTAGGTTTTGTGTTTTTGAAAATTTTTAGGAGTTTTCACAATTGTTGGGGTTTTCATGAAATTTTTGGGTTGTTTTTCTAGTTTTGATCTTCAAAACCACGTGCATTGCATCACATTAGCATTCTAATTTTATTTTCATGCATTTTGATGTGTGCAACTCTATTGTGTGCTGTTAGGTTTGGATTGGGCTGAGCCCATGATGTTTTTATGTTGCATGTCACATGTTCATGCATTCTCATGCATACGTTCTTTTCATTTCAATATTATTCTGCCAATATTGAACTGTTTGGGATTTTTCTGTGTGTTTTCTTTCTCTCCCCCTCTCTATGGTTGCGTTAGCTGTGTCTATGGCACCTAAGCGTAAGTCCATTCCGTCCCAGAACCCTCTGCGTTCTAAGGGACAGTCTTCTTCTGATTCTACCCCTCTTTTTGTCCGGTTCCGTGATGAGAAAGCCCACAAGGACTTCTCGGAGAACTTTTCTAAACGCGGTGTTCATTCGGAACGCCACGTAGTCCTGGCAGACTTTGCCGACACTGACCTTCCCGATGTCATTCACACTCGGGGATGGGAGTCACTGTGTGACGTCCCGGTCACTTGTCCTCTCGTGTTGATTCAGGAGTTTTACTCCAACATCCACGGGATAGATTCTTCAGTACCTTCTTTCTACTCTAGCGTCCGAGGTACGCGCTTCTGTGTCACCCCAGAGTTGGTCTCTGAGGTTCTCCATGTCCCTAGGGTGGATCATCCCGATTACCCTAGCTGTGAGCGTCTCTGGACTGTGTCCAAAGACGAGATGATCTCGGCGTTCTGTGAGCGTCCTACCTCTTGGGGAGATCACATGTACACACCATGTCGACCTTTTGCTAAAGGTCCTCGTTTCCTTAACATGGTGATGACTTTTGTTTTACACCCTCTCTCTCACTATAACTCTATCACCGAGCCTCGCGCTCGATTTTTGTTGTCCCTTTTAGAGGATCTTTCTATAGACTTTCCTTCACATTTCATCTTTTGTATTATCGATGTCTATAGAGATACGGCCACCCGTGATAAGCTCATTTTCCCTTCCGCTATCACAAGGATTCTGAGTCGTTTTTCCATCCCTTTCCCCTTGTCCGATCCTTACCGCGTCATGTCCGCCATAGACGCCGCTACCGTAAAACGTAGCGAGGCACAGTTCCGATCGCGACAGACTGACGATGCCACTCCTTCCACCCGTCCGGCCACCTCCAGATCCGCTCGAGCATCTGCTTCTACTTCTTCGAGCGATGTCAGCTTGGGAGACATCATGGCGCAGCTACAGCGCATGGATGCTCGCCTAGATACACTCTCCACGGAGTTGTATCAGGTGAACGTTCGTGTTGGTCGCATCGCCAGGCGACAGGCGACCATGAGCGGCTTTGCTGCAGAGGCTTCTCCTCCGCCACCTCATGTGTCGACTGAGACCAAGGCTGATGATGATGGCGATGATGATGATGCTTCCGATGATGATGATGGAGATGCTAGCTCTTCAGATGAGATGTCTACTTGACACTCTACCCTTTTTCACTCGTGACAAAAAGGGGGAGTAGTTTAGTATGAGAGTAGTCATACTTAGGGGGAGTGTTAGCATAGGACATAGGACATTTTTGTTAGGGGGAGTGTGCATTGAGGGATGTAGTGAGGTGATTATATGTTTTTTTTTCTCATCTGTATATATTGATCATGTATTGACATACATTGTAGTTATTCTCTTCTTATATATGATGATGTATGTTTCTTTTTCACCTACCTTTCATGTGTTGTTTCTTCTCTATCTTTATACACATGTTTCTTTACTTGTATGCAATCTATTATTTCTGTTTCACACAAAGATGCCTTGATGTGTTTTGTTTATAAGTGTTTCAGAAATACAGGTTGTCAAAGTCTTCTTGCCATGAACTCTCTTCTTGCAAAGTTTTTCAAGAGTTTGTGTTAAGATAGATTTTACTGTATGTAACAAGTGAATATGAGTTGAGTGATTTATGACTTCTCTCATATCTTCATTTGTATGTTGTGGTTTTGTCACGGATTGCCAAAGGGGGAGATTGTTAGGACATATGTGGTTCAAGGCTGTGAACATATGTCACTATTTTATATAGTTGGCTTATCCTTAGACAAAACGCACTTTACTTGTAATTGGGTAGATTTAGGATGAGTTTAACACTTCAGTTCAAAGTTAAGTGTTGAAGCCGTCAAAGTCTGTCCAAGAAACAAGCTGGGAAGTGCAAGATTTTAAAGCTCAACACATACCTCGACAGATACATCTATCGAGCTTTAAAGGAGCTGTTTTGCCCGAGCCTCGACAACTATCTCGACACCTCTATCTATCGAGAATTAAAGAAAACAGATTTCCAGGTCTGTTTCAAGTCTAATCCGTGAGTGTGTCTTTGGGACTTCTTTTCTCCTAACCCTAGACATATAAAAGGATTATTTTAAGGGCCGTCAAAGGAGAGATCACAGAAAACAAGTTGCACATTCTTTGAGAACTTGTTGTTCATGCAATTTGTGATCTGACAGACAAAGTTCGTGCCCTAGTTCATCCTTGATGATTTGAAGAACTTTGCAGCCAACTCTCTCTCTCTCCATAGTTGGTAATTGAAGTCGCGTACTGGGATCCGCGCATTTGGTTAGTCACGTGCTTGGGAGCCGTGCATTAAAAGGAGAAACTGTCACTACAGAACAAGTCCAATTGGGTATTGGGGTAAGAGTTCAACTGTAGGTTGGTGAGGTACTGGGATTCCTTACTTGTAACTGCTTGTTGTGATAATAGTGGAGTTTCGGGAGTGGTGACCTTAAATCACCCGGTGGGGTTTTTGCCGTAAGGGTTTTCTCCATTCGCGAACAAATCACCGTGTTCTTTATTTTCCGCTGCATAACTTAGTTTGGTGATTTGTTTGTGCTGCCACGTGATATTGCATGTTAATTTGATTAATTAAAAACTGGGCTAATTAATTAATCTAAGTTATCACAAGGGGTCAACGCGTTTGTGGCCTGTCAAACATAATAATGATTAACACAATAAACAAAATCCACAATTACTAAAAATTTTGTAAGTAAGAAAACAAAACAAATATATATAACATATATACCTTGCTAAGGGATTCGGTGGTTGAAACTGAAGAAAAATAACTGGTGAAACTGTGAAGTCATGAAGGAGAATAGACACCAGAGAGGACAGCCATGGTTTAGAGGGGAAGAGATATTAGAGGGGTTGGCTAGGGATTTGAGGGGAAAAGACATGAGGCGGACAGGGTTTTGATTTTATAGCGTAGATTGTAGAATCTATATCTGTAGAAGTGGTTGGAATTTTGAGGAGAAGAAGAAGAGTCGGAGAAGACAAAGTATTGACTGTTGATGAAAACGAAGAGACACAAGGTTCAGAGAGGCGTGAGGTTTGGTTTTGGGAAGGAGAATAAATCATAGCTACGCTTATATACCTAGGTTTTAAGGGTATAATTGTAAAATTAAATTTATAAGCTAATCGGGTCAAACAGGTTCAATAGGTTGAACACGAACAAGACCCGTTTAATAAATGGGTTAGCTGTATCAACCTGAATTTGAACCAAACTCATTTAGCCTCAACCTATGACCTGTTTATAAATGAGATAACATTGTTGGGTTTGAGAGTCGTGTCGGATTTTGCCACACTTTGGAAAGATGCCATTCCTTTTACACAACTGAAGAACAAATTTATTTCCCACCCCACCAATAGAGAAAGAGGGATCAGGAGAGGCTAAGTTGGTAGGTGCACCTTAGGTCGAAATCCACTTGTTTCCTTGGACGAATTTTTTCACTAAATATTTGATAGCTACTTGAAGATTAATGGTTACCACTCCCTTTGATTTGACTCTATTGTTTGTGGAAGAGCCAGGTCTATAATTTTGGTATTCAGAGTAAAATATAGTGCTTGGGGCTGATGTGCCTACCCATGGACCATGGTAACCATCCATTGGAAATGATTAAGCTCCCTAGATTGTAACACTATTGATAGGCCCAATAAATTTCATTGTCCAGACGAACCCATCAAGCACCATCGTCCACCCAAACCTAGCATGGACAACGGAAGAGAAGCCATAAAGAAGAGCATTCAATATCTCAGATAATTACAAATCAGCCAGAAGACCGTTGGGAGACCCATCAAAGTCCACATTGAATGAGCTCAGAGGCGTTACAAAAAAGGCACTTATGCCACCATAAATAGGGTACAACGGCTAGAAGAAAAAGGGATATAAATATATGCATTTTAGAACTAAACAAGGTCCATATACAGACAAAAATATTGATACTTTTACTAGTCCATCTTGCTCTCACAAGCCTTTACTGCCAATTCTATTCACTGACTTTATCATTTGAAATTTCGTGGCCGACACCACATCAGTGACCACTCAGAAAGAATTCTGTTCTTAACCTTGCAGTTACGAAGACGAAGCCCATGCTGACCTATCTGGACGAACCTAATTAACTGACGATCTTGGCATTATCAACTATAATAGTAAAATGTAGAGATCAAAATGATAATTTAGCCTTTATTTATTTATTTATTTTGTGAGAATCATATTAGGTAGATTTGGTGCTTCTAGTGTTAGGTATACAGAAACTTTTGATCCTTAAATTTGACTAGATTGAGACATGAGGTTGGTTTTTTATTCTTTTTGAGGTGGGTATGCTGAGTTGCTTGAGACGACGAAGAAGCACGGACTGAAGATCTTGGCCGTCATGTCATTTCATCAATGTGGAGGAAATGTCAGGGACTTTGAAGCGTGCATTTTGCAAATTATTTATTTTCAATAACTTATTTTATATAATGTAAGGTAAAAAGTTAAAACGTAATTTATTTTGTGTGGGACATATAAAAATATATTATTTAAGCAAAAAATTAACTTATAATTAGTTGCTAAATGCACACATAAATTTCAAATGAGTTTCTTTTTAAAGTTCACAAAATTTTGAAAAATAAAATTTGATTACGCTTGCTAATTTTTGGTTTAATTTTGAAAAATAAAATTTGATTACGCTTGCTAATTTTTGGTTTGCTAGACATTTAGTATATTTTTAACATTATTGATTTTTTGGACCTCATTCAAGTAAATGAATAGTGTTAGAAAACATACATGTGTTTAACATGGAACATGGCCGACAAACCCAGAGTGGGCTCCCTCCCCCCTCCCGAAGGCCCAAACCATGTTTCTATCTAACTCTTGTTAATTTGTCCTGTAATGAATTGGGCACATGTGTACTGTAATCTAGTCTATAGCCATCTATGTATAAGAAGCAGTAGCTGGACCTCATAGAGAAGTGAAAGAAGCATAGAATTGAAGAGATAGATAAGCACTAAGATGGATCTCATTCATGGTGAGGGAGTGAGTGAGTTATTTCAGGTTTAGTGTCATTTGTTTAAACACATTATTAGCTACACAGATTCCATGTCACTAAAATGTGCAATTCAGCTTGGCATTCCTGACATAATCCACAACCATGGCCAACCCATTACTCTCCCAAAGCTAATCTCTAAGCTTCATATTCATCCCAAAAAAACTAGGTGTGTGCACAGGCTTATGCGACTGTTGGTGCACTCTGGCTTCTTCACTAAAACAATAGTTCATGAAAACCAAGAAAAAGTAAAAGAAGAAGAAGCCTATACTCTCACACCCTCTTCTAGGCTCATCCTCAAAGATAATGTCACTAGCTTTTCACCATATGTTCTGGCAATGCTTGACCCTGTTCTTTTAAGCCCATGGCAGTTCTTGGGAGATTGGTTTCAAGGGAGTGAGCTCACACCCTTTGAGAAAACACATGGGAAGGGTTTCTGGGACCATTGCAACCAAAACCCAGAGTTCAATAACAATTTCAATGAAGCAATGGCCACTGATTCCCTATTGATGAACTTGGTTATTAAGGACTACAAGCCCTTTTTGAGGGTTTAGGTTCGTTGGTTGATGTTGGAGGTGGTACTGGGACAATGGCAAGGATTATTTGAGAGACATTTCCTCACATGAAATGCACTTTGCTTGACCTCCCACATGTTGTTGCAAACTTGCCAGATAGTAAAAATCTGAAAATATGTTGGCGGCGATATTTTTCAGTATATCCCTCCTGCCGATGCTATCCTATTCAAGGTATTTGACATACTAATGTGTCTTTAATATATGGAATAGCATCATCTGAATATCACTTAAATTTGAGAGAGTTTAATTAGTTCTTGGTTAGTACTCTATTTTTTGGATTTGACAGACTAAAATGTATCATGTTATTTAAAATTTTATGATGTGACAGTGCATTATGTGCATATATACACTTCTAGATTATATACATGTACTATCCACATGATGTACAAAAGTTTTCAAAAAACAATTGCTTTCCATAACTTGTTTACAAACAGTTAGATAAAGAGGTAATAGGTAGGTAACTGCATGTGAACGAAATAAATGATAAATTTCCAGACTTCCATAAGGATGTTTTGAGTTTAGCTAAGTTTAAAAGAAGCTAAAGTCTAAAGATATGAAGTTCTCAATTAATACTTTTTGGTAGTGGATTTTACATAATTGGAGCGATGAGGAATGTGTCAATGCACTGAAAAATTGCAAAGAGGCTATTATGGGTGAAGGTAAGGAAGGAAAGGTAGTTATCATAGACATCATGATGAATGAGGAGAAAGATGATCATGATGTTACCACAACAAAGCTCCTCCTTGATGCAATAATGATGGTTTTGCTCACTGGAAAAGAGAGAAACCAGAAAGAATGAGAGAAGCTGTTCTTGGAGGCTGGCTTTAGCCACTACAAAATTGTGTCATCATTTGGCATGAAGTCCCTCATTGAGGTTTATCCTTAAGAGATAAACACATACATGTGTACGTTAAGCTGGCAAAGATTGTTGACATTTAGTTATTATGTATTAATTAAGCATGATGCCTTGGAATAATGCTTGTGAGCATATGAATTAAACTTATGTCAATCTTGAATTTGCCTATGGTAAGATATCATAATTAAGCATAATAAATTGTGCTTTAGTATCTTCTTATTATCTTAACTAGCCTTTGACACACTATGTGCGGGTACCTTCCTTTTATATATTTTTAATTGGCAAGAATTTTCACCAATACAAACCATGCAAATAGATGGTAGAAAACTAAATCTAAAGTACATGAGCCCGGGGGGGGGGGGGGGGGGGTGGGTGGGTGGGTCAAGAGGGACACCTACCCCTGGCCTCCTGACTCCTCTTAAACTTTCTTAGCTATAGGCTATGAGAAAAGCTTGCCCCTTCTAATTCATTAACATAAAAAAAAATCAAAAAAAGCAAAAAAAAAAAAAAAAAAAAAAAAAAAAAAAAAAAAAACACTCAGTAAAAGAGAGCAAAGAGTTACCTGACATGTCAAAGTCTTTTAATTTTTTTTTTACTTTTGATGTCAACATAGCAAAGTTAACAAGTCAAAAGAACTATTGGCTTTGGTTTGTCCCACCTTTTCACTTTCTCACTAATATACTATCACTGACTCATAACACTTTTGCCTTTTATTTTTTATTTAAATGGTAAGAAACACAATATTTTTACAATAATTGAGTTAGTAAATTTTTACTGATTTACAATTGTATATTTATTTTGTTATAAATATTTATTAATAATTTCAATTAATTTCCCCCCTGAACTAAAATTCTGGCCCCGCCATTGACATGAGCTGTCCTTTTGTTGTGTTAAAACAAAGTACAATAATTAAAAAAAAATTTCTTAATTTTCAATAATAAATAAATGATACTTGAATAAAAATGATTAAATAAAAATCAGGTTTAAATTCACTTTTGCCTCAAGTTCTGAACTTCCATAAGAAGTTTCTATAATCTGCCATGCATGATGTACTCAGAGCTGTGTACAAGTGACTTCTACCCACCTAAGGATATTATAAGATCACTGAACACCTAGAACATAACAATCCAAAACATAGAAAGTATTAAACAACCATCATCCCAAGTTTAGAGTGTGAATGATATGAAAGATTAATGAACATTAAAAGTAGCATCAATCATAAATTCGTAATCAAAATTCAAGAAAGCATGCAACACCAGATTATCATTAGCTAAAATCCACAATCATGATTTTTATTACAGTCATTGCCATTCAACAAAAAGTTAATTGCAAGGCTTAGGACATATTCAATATGTTGCAAAATTGACGTAACCAACTTGACTTATGGGCAGATTTAGAAGCAAATATTGTTCAGATAGAAAATATATACTAAGGTAAGAAGTTGTGTTATAGAACCGCATATATATATTTACTAGAGGACCATCCTTAATGAATTTTGAAAAAATCTTTCTTTTTTTCTTTTGATAGATATGAGTGTTGAAAAACTCTTTAAAGAGAGCTTCCAAATAGATGGCTTTGTAGGCATTTTACAAAAGGATAAATTGCAAATTGCACCCTTGAAGTTTGGGGTTGATTGGATTTTACATCCCAAAGTTTTGAAAACTTGATTCTACACCTTGAAGTTTGGTTTCGTTAACAATTCACCCCCCACTATTAATTTTTGCCATTAAGTGACACATCATCATGTCGATGTGTTTTATTTTTGACAAATCAACCTCAAAACTAAGCCGTTTTAGTGATGACCAAGAAAAGAGCTAGCATGCATCAAAACTAAGTAGTTTCAAAGCTAAACTTAAAGCAAAAACCTTCCCCTAAACGGCATAGTTTCAGCCAAAATCCTAAAATCTAAAAACAAAAACTCACCACAAAAAACTATAGGTTCCCACAAATTTTCAACCACTTCAAAATGGGAACTACGACTTTGGATGTTTAGCTTTATCCCACTAGGAACTATGAATGTTGCTCCAACCACCAGGGATTAGCCTTGTTTTGGGGAAAAAATACAAGAAATACAACTTGAATTTCCACAACACACAATTGCCATGAAAAGAATGAATTCAAGATTTTCATCAGTGTCGTCTTTAATTGCCAAAGTAACAATAATTCCTCTACAACGAGATGCGGAGTACAGCAAGACCTACTGCAAATTTTGAGACGAGGGTACCTATGCAATATTTGATCACGACATACTTTGTAACTTCTAACTGGGCTTTTAATGAATGAATTTCCTATTGACAAGATTCAAAGAATTATGAATTAGTTCATAAATCAAGGTGCTTGAAGAATACATTTTCCAACGCAGTCGCTACACTCACTTTGGCAAGTTTGTTAGTGAGACTCGTAGTTCCCATTTTGAAGTGGTTGAACATTTGTTTTGATGCATTTTTTGGGCTAAAACTGTGCTGTTTAGGGGGAGGTTTTTGTTTTAAGTTTAGTTTTGAAACTACGTAGTTTTAATGCATGCCAGGTCTTTGCTTGGTCATTACTAAAATGATATAGTTTTGAGGTTGATTTGTCAAAACTAAAACACATCAACATGATGATATATCACTTAATGGTAGAAATTAACTATGGGGGTGAATTGCTAACAGAATCAAATTTCAGGGTGTAAAATCAAATGTTTGAAATTTTGGGGTGTAAAATTCAGTCAGCCCCAAACTTCAGGGGTGTAATTTGCAATTTACCCTTTTACAAAATACAAAGAACCTAAATGGAAAGTTCTTTCCTTTTCAAGTTAGTTGCCTTATTATAATAGCAACCTTATAGCAATATAGAAATTATTGTTTTAGTAGCTCATGTGATATTAGAGCCAAAAGCGTAAGTTGTTGGAATAGTTTTACAAAATATCATAATTTTGATTAAATGGTCTTGTATATGACATCTTTATTTACAAAGATCTTAAATGTATTTATGCATGATATCTCAAAAAAAAAAAAAAAATCTTTATATTTACTTTGTTAGTTTTCTCATCTTTTATGAAAATAAAATATCTTTGAATTACTATATTTTTGGGTAAAAAAAAAAGTAATAGTGAGGGCTTCCTATCCTACAATCAGTGTAAGCTTGAAGGATAATCAGCGAAGGTGGCTAGGTTGTTGTATCCCGGGGGTGGCACGCATAATGTTTAGTCTATTACACCAAAAACCCCTAAAACGCGTGCATCATCTCAAGATACTGACTTGGTTCACGCTTCAACCCCACCATCTAAAAACATATATGAATTGGCGATAATATGCTTCTAATGTTATGAGATTAATTTGAACCATCATCTAGGTAATATCCCTCCATTGTTCTCTAATTTTATGGTCAATTCTAAATTATGAGAATTTTAATAATTTATATGATATATTGAATGTAATAAAATTCAATTTATATATCAATTATTGTTCTTAGGAACAACATAAGTCATATCCAAAGTCAAAGTGTTTAGCCAAGAATATTACTACCATCTAAATCTTTTTCAATAGATATTTTAGAAACTATAAACAAAGTTGAATCGAAAAAGATAACAATGAAATCCCTTAAACTGGAAAGAATTAATGAGAAACCTGTGTCCCTATAACTAATTGATTAGAAATATACCCCATCCCTTTTCATTTTAGAAAAGCAACTCTTCTTCAATAATGACAACGAGGCTTCATACAAATGTTTCTTCTAAAGTATTCCAGGAATTAATATAATAAATTCCCCTTAGTTAGACTAAGCCTCATCGCATATCCCATGTTAGGAAAGGAAAGCAGAGAACAATGTGCCCAAAATTTTCTATGATCAACGTATCATAATGCCTAAAAAATGACATGAAAGAAACAGATTTTTTATAATTGTCACCGACCATAGTGGGTTTTTTTATGTGCCCTAATTGCATAGCATTTTAATAAGTATAAATCTATTTGTGTCGACATGTGTATATGTAAATTATGCCACATTTCGATAAATTTCATTACATAAGATTAAAGGTGGATTATAATATTCAAAATATTAGTACAGCCATCCGAAATTCATACTTTGGGAAATGATCATATGTATTTGTACAATGATCATCTATTATTCTTCATGGTGGAGATCGATTAATTGCCTTCTGTCAAGTGGAATGTTTAATGAAAACTGTTGCATTGCTATTTATTTTCAAAGGATAGAGGTGGGGTGGGGTTTCGCGACATTCATGCTTTTAATCTCGCAATGCTGGCTAAGCAAACATGGTGGCGGACTCAGGAAACTCACTCCTTGTTTTACCAAGTTTACAAAGCTAGGTACTTCCCCACTTGCTCCTTCATGGAGGCTGATTTGGGAAGCAATCCCTCTTTTGTCTGGCGCAGCCTCCTCAATGCAAGGGACGTGCTTTGGGAAGGGTCAAATTGGAGCATTGGAGATGGAGGCACGGCTGGCATTAAGAGCCATAAGTGGCTACCTCACCCCCCCGACCTTTCACGATGGTGTGGATACGTCGCTAAAGGTGAGATTTTATTGACCCACACACCAAGCAATGGGATAGAGGAAAGGTCAACGCCTGGTTTCAACCACCATCAAGGGATGAAGTGCTGGGGACACGGTTGGGGAGTTTAGACAGCCGTGACAAATTAGTGTGGAACGAGAATAAGTCGCAGACCTTCTTGGTGCATACAGCGTACCAGGTAGTTCTTCGAATACAATGGAGGACAAGTGCAGAGCACTCCAGAGCGTGGGACGACAATAGGCTGTGGAAGCTACCCATCCCGCCTAAGGTGCGTAACTTTGTATGGAAGGCTTGCTCGGACATCCTACCAACACGGGCAAACCTCTGTCGAAGGAAGGTCCACATTGACCCTATGTGTGAGGCTTGCGGAGAGCATGAGGAGACTGCCATCCACATCCTATGGCAGTGCCCCTTAGCTCTAAATGTCTAGGCGCTCGTTCGGGGGAAGCTCCAAAAGTGTGATTCCTCAGCTCATAATTTCCTCAGCTTAGCCCAGGCCTTGGTGGAGAAACTGAGTAGGAAGGATCTCGAGACGTGGGCTATGGTGGCGTGGTCAATTTGGAATGCACGAAACCGGCTCCAGTTTGAAGCAACGCAAACTCCACCGCATGCTATTCTAAAGGGAGCTGTCTCGCTTTTGGACGAGTATCAACGCTTGGCCTGTAGCATGGCACGTACTTGAGCACCTGTGTGTGCTGCCTACCCAATGGGGGCCCTTAGTATACTTTATTTTTCTCTTGTGGTTAACTTTCTCACGTTGGCTGTAAGTTTTATCAGGGCCGGGTCAGTGGAAACCACCCTGGCACTGTCTTTGTTTGGTGTTTTCCTTTCTTAATATATTTCTACCTTTTCCGTCCAAAAAAAAAAAGTTTTATAGGACATTAAGGAATTCATGAGAATATGCACATGTTTAGACAATATGGTGGAGAAGCACGTGGATATATAACACTTCTCAGAGATATAAAAAACTCAATAAATCTTCACACTAGTCATGGAAAACATAAACAGAGAAATCAGGATTTTGAATCAGGAATTATTAAAAAAACAAACGAAGAAACATAGATTTGAATTTAAAAAAACCCATTACAAAAAAAAAAAAATCGCATATTGGAATTTCGATTTCCAAAAGACAAGAATTCAAAAATACTCTGTGAAAAAATTACCCAAAACCAATCTAAAACAAATACTTTAAATGGAAACCAATTCTAACCTAGTAATCATAATCAAATCCAAATGCCTCAATCAAAATCCATCCAACCAAACGACCAAACATAAATCATAGTTCTGGCGAAATTTAAAAATTTAAAAATAAATAAATAAATAAACAAAACCTTTACCTGTAGCTATTTCAGATGTATAATAGTGGAGGGCCGCCATTTTTTCAACAGTTGAAGACCAACAGTGGTGCCTGCTCATAAATATCTTTCTCTTTATAAATCTTTGTAATTGGAAGTTGAGAAAGGTAGTAAGGAAAAGAGAAAAGGCTCTCTTGTACCCATATTTCTACCCCTAACTTCAGAATTAAGAGAATGCATCTTGGTTTAATGGGCTTTTGCTCTAAAGGTTAATAACAAAAGTGCATAAAAATGCACAAAAGCAATAGGTCCTTAAACTTCGACTCAGAGTTAGTGAGAAGAGAAAATTAAGAGAGGTCGTGAGGAAAAGAAGGAAGGCTCCCTTGTATCAATATTTCCACCTCTTGACTTCAGAATTGTGAAAATATTAGCTAGCTGAATGAGTTTTTGCTTTAAAGTTTCAACTATATGGGTAAAACGTGGTTGACTTTATTTTGAGCTGAAGGCAGAGTTTTATAGCAACCTTTTGGTATCCTTATTGACTAGTTTTTAGGCTAAAGATGAGGCTATGGACCTCCCAAGTGCTAAATTTATGTTTGGTTTAGATTTGCTTTAGTTGGATAAAAGAGTTAACTTGCTTTATGCATAATTTGGAAAAGATTTGACTAAGCCTTCATTAGCTTTTCATTTATAGTAGTTTCGGACTCTTGGGAGGCTCACCTAAGTGAGGGCTAGCAAGTTGGCTAATAAGAGCTAATTATGTTTTAAAGGCAAAAATGGCTTATGGTAAAAACTTTGGGCCACAGTAAGTCAGAGCATAAAAGTTCTTTTGGGGTAGAAATTTCGGGTACAAGACCTCTTCCATGAGCTTGAGAAGCTACCAGTGTCCCTTGTCCACTTGGTAGCACGCATGGGCTGGGCTGATGCAAAATATTCGAAAGAAACCTACCCATAAGCTCCAAGTCACACTTCCTTAATTTTCCTAATATGTTGCATTTCCTCGAGCCATGCTGAAAAAAGAATCAAATGTAATATAATATATGAATTAGGCCAACAAGAAGTTTAGTCTTGGTCAAGTCGGGCTTGTAAAAAATGAATCGCAAAAAGCAAAATTGATAATGACCCAAAATTGTAGAGACCAAAGTGGTATTTTTGTCTAAGTAATTACTGCTGATTTTGTAGAATTATTAGTTGTTATTTCATTTCAAAAGAATATATATATATATATATATATATATATATATATAAGGTCTTTCTAAATAATTAGTGTTCTACAATAAATTGTGGAGGGAAAACAAACCATTAGTTCTTTTTAGAATAATTTTGTAAAGAATTTTCGAAAATTTTCAAAGCCACTAACCATTTATTAGCTAATTTTATATATAAAAAACATATTAAATATAATTTTAGAGAGGAATTTTCCAAATTTAAATAACTATTAAATTATTAATCGATTACGAAGAAGACTTCTCAAGGTAACTTTCCAAAGAAAAAAGTGGCTTTCCAAATTGATTCTTCAATAAAAGAAAAATGAAGATATCCAAAATCCATTTTAAGCTCTTTTTTTTTTTTTTTTTTTTTTTTTTTTATAAGATAGAAATTCTACTCTAACCTAATTTAAGTGTATATATGCGTGAAACTCCCTCGTAGCAACTTGAACGCCTTCCCTTGCCCCCTATATCTCATAAACACTCTAGCCTAATTTTAAGCTTTAGTTAATCTTCAAAGAAAAAAGTGGGTGGATGCAAAAAAAAAAGCTAAATTAATTAATTGATTACCTTATCTAGCCTGGGTCAACTAACCTTAACTAGGTTTGAGTAAAACCTAGATTGTAAGGGTCGCCAATGGGCTGGGTTGGGCATTTTTACTTGGCCTATGGGCACCAAGCTCTTAGCTAGTTAACAAGAGGGGTAAGGCTAGGCCGGAAGAGAAAACCCCAACCTATGAACCTGCCCATGAACAATGTCCATTTTTTCCCTAGTGAGCTAGGCTACTGGGCTAGGACTAATGGGCTATCCATAGACTTGTGTTGGCATCTACTTTTATAAGGAAATATTCGATTTTTTATAAGAAAAGAATCAATTTAATTTTTTAAAAGGAAATAATCAAAGAATTTAAAGCTTACTTAAAATTTTTTTATGATCAATTCAATTTAATTTTTTATTTTGTCAAAGGAAACTATAGAGTGCACAACTCGGTTAATGAGCTTACAACTAATTTGAGCTCACAATCTATTTGTTGTTATGGGTATTAGGATATCCTACAATGGGAAGCTCCTAAGGACGAAAGTTCATTCTCGAAGTACATTTGCTTGCTTCTTTCTCGAGCGGGCTTTATCTTTGCTTCTCTCTTCCCCACTCTACTTCTCTGGTTCCTCCCTCTAAAGTGTCTAACCTCTTTCTCTTCTATTTTCCCACTATTTATAGGTTTCCTAAGTGGGTCAGTAATGATTACTTTTGGTGATTTTTTGTGTAGGTGGGGGCCTTTAGGATTATTCCTAACAAAAAGGGGCCTCGCTTTGGAAATAGGCACGTCAGTTTTATGACTTGCAACAAATGCCAAATGTTGTTCTGCGGTGACTTCCCCTAAGACATTACAGAAGTACCCCAGAGCAGGCTCTGAGCAACATTAGACCCCGAGGCAGAGATAAGCCATGGCTATTTCAGCTGAGCAGCACAGACTAGGCTCGATGAATGACCCTATCCGACCTATAGACCATGGGCTTCCCAATGATGGGCCGATAACCGTACAAAAACTTATTTAACTTTTTTTATTAAGGTTTTAAATGGTTTTTTATTTTTTATTTTATCTTTTAATATAAAAAATGTCAAATGGCTAATACCAAGTAGCTAGACTACAATAAAAATATATATTTAATAAATTAAGTTTAAAACAATCACTTTAATTATCTTAGTGGTTAGAGAAATTCTCTTAAGAAATTTATTTATAATATTTTAATAGAATATTTGGTGACCCTTACCACAATGATTCATCTAGGCCCAACCCGAGTAACACCTATACACACCTATTTACGCAAAGCAAGTGCACTTAACAGTTAAACTTGATCCGAATCCCAAAATTAATAAATAAAAAAAAGGCCCGAACGCAAAATAGCAATACCCAAAGGTCCCAAACCTAATCTGTAAAAACCTAGGCCCAATACGATTCACACAGTCACCAAGCCCATGGAAATTAGATAAAATAAATAAAAGTTTCTCTTAGTTAAACTAAGCCTAAAATGAAACCCACTTTGTCTAGACTCTAGCCTGACCCATCTATAAAATCCACAACGTCCCTTCCCTTTTAGAATTTACAAAATTACCCGTCAACATTTTAAAATTTTGAAAGTAGCCCCTGACCTTTCCAAAATATCAACATTTCCCCCCAAAATTTTAAAAAATATCCAAATTATCCAAACTTTCCAATATTCTCAAGTAATAGTTTAAAAAAAAAAAAAAAAAAAGGTAGGATAGAGGGATTAAAGTGACTTTTCTACCTGAGTATTACCATAGCAACACCCTATTCATTGTATAATTGTTATACCAAGGACATGGAAATACTAGTGAACATTGAAAATAGAAGTGGTGTGTAATAGTTTCTCTACTTGAGACTTATCCTAGATTACATAATACAAATGTGGAAAGTGATTAGAGTGACTTTTCTACATGAGCATTATCTTAGTAGCACCCTACTTGCTGTGTTATAATTGTTATACCAACCACATTAGAATACTAGTGAGCATTGAACAATAGAAGTGATGTGCAATAGTTTCTCTACTTGAGACTTATCCTAAATCACTTGTTCAAATGTGGAAAATGCATCCCATAAGATATGTTCTTCATTACCATGCTGTCCCCCATAGGACACGTTCTACATGACTCATTATTTTTTGGGAAAAGAGAATTCTAAGATGTATTTTTTCATTTTTCCCTCCTTTGATTGATTTGATATAATTTATATTACTTTATTCTAAATCATACCTACTGAAATTTTGACTATACATAGTGTCTTAATATTCAATTGTATTTTTGTTTGAGAGATAACCACTAAGCATTAATCAATTGATTAGTTTAAGCACGTTATATTAATTGACACATATAGCATCAACTTCATGGGCTAAAACAATAATTTACCCCAAATTTATTTTTCATTCTTCTCTTTCTTGATAATTAATAATTTTTTAAATTAATATTGAAACTTATTGAGAAACTTTTTTGTTGTTCTAGAAGAAAAACTTGAGAAACGATTACACGGATATCCTAGGCCACATGATAGATATAAGTCTCATAGGATATGCAATTGTGCTGTGATGATTTTTCATTTCATTTTAGTTTCCAATTGGGATTCATTTTTCTTTTCTCATATTTCCTTTGAAGGTAAAATATTTTATGTTTGATTCATAATTTTTTTTTTTTTTTGGTTGTCTTTTTGTTTATCTTTCAATCTCTATCCCACAGCTTCCACCTCTTGGTTCTCTAAATCGTAGACTGATAGAAAAAAAAAAAAAAAAAAAAAAAAAAAAAAAACAAAAAACAAAAAACAAAAAAAAACAAAAAACAAAAAACAAAAACAAATGCAAACTTGGTAGCACACATGAGCAAAAGTTCGAAAGAAACCTACTTATACTCTCCAAACCACACTTCCTTAATTTTTCCAATATATCGCTTGAGCTTGGGCCATGCTCAAAAAAGAATCAAATATAATATAATATATGAAGTTGACCCACAAGAAGGCTGGGATTGGTTAAATTGGGCTTAAAGAAAATGTGTCACAAAAATGGGTATCAACAATGGGCAAAACTAATAATGACCCGAAATTGTAGAGACCAGTATGACATATTCGTCTAAGTAATTATTGCTGATTTTGCAGGATTATTAGTTGTTACTTCATTTCAAAAGCCTACATTATATATATATATATATATATATATATATATATATATATAAGAGGCCTCTCTAAATTATTAATGTTCTAAAATGAATTGTGGAGGGGAAAAAAACCGTTAGTTCTTTTTAGAATAATCTTGTAAAGAATTTTCCAAAATTTTCAAAGACACTAACCGTTTATTAGCTAATTTTATAAAAAGAAAAAACATATTAAATATAATTTTCAAGAGGAATTTTACAAATTTAAATAGCTATTAAATTATTAATTGACTACGAAGAAGGCTTCTCAAGGTAACTTTCCAAAGAAAAAAAAATGGTTTTCCAAATTGTTTCTTCAAATAAAAAAAGATGAAGATATCCAAAATCCATTTTAAGCTTTAGTTAATCTTCAAAGAAAAAAGAGCAAGGATGCCAAAAAAAAGATTAATTAATTAATTGAGTACTTTATCTAGCCATGGTCAATTAACATTAGCCAAGTTTGAGTCAAACCTAAATTGCAAGGGTTGTTAATGAGCTGGGTCGGGCATTTTACTTGGCATATGGGCATAATAGACTCGATATAGCAAGTTGTTGACTAATTAATAGATTAGGTAGGGTTGAGCTGAAAGAGAAAACCCTAGCCCATGAACCTGCTCATGAACAATGCCCATTTTGTCCTTGACGAGCTATGGTATTGGGCTGGGCCTAATGGGTTATCCACGAACTTGTGTTGGCATCTTCTTTTATTATTTTTTATAAGAAAATAATCAATTTTTTTATAAGGGAAGGATCAATCGATTTTTTTTTTAAGGAAAGAGTCAAAGAATTCAAAACTTTTTAAAAATTTTTTACGATCAATTATATTTAATTTTTTGTTTTGTCGATAAAACGTATCTAATTTTTTTACAGAGGCTTTAAATGGTTTTTTATTTTTAATTTTATCTGTTAATATAAAAAAATGTCAAATGACTAATTCAAAGTAGCTAGACTACGATAAAATATATATTTAGTAAATTAAGTTTAACACAATCACTTTAATTAACTTACCATGGTGTCCCCATGGGACGCGTTCTACACGACTCATTATTTCTTGGGACAACAGAATTCTAAGATGCATTGTTTTATTCCCCCCCCCCCCCCCCCCTTGGTTGATTTGATATAATTTATATTACTTTATTCTAAATCATACCTACTGAAATTTTGACTATACATAGTGTCTTAATATTCAATTGTATTTTTGTTTGAGAGATAACCACTAAGCATTAATCAATTTATTAGTTTAAACACGTTATATTAATCGACACATATAGCATCAACTTCACGGACTAAAACGATAATTTACCCCAAATTTCTTTTTGATTCTTCTCTTTCTTGATAATTAATAATTTTTTAAATTAATATTGAAACTTGTTGAGAAACTTTTTTGTTGTTCTAGAAGAAAAACTTAAGAAACGATTACACGGATATCCTAGGCCACATGATAGATATTAGTCTCACAGGATATGCATTTGTGCCATGATGATTTTTCTTGGAAGTTTAGAGAGGGAGGAATGAGGGGAGGAGAGTAATGAAGAGGAATTTTAGTTGAATGTTTTTAAAATTAGTAAATGGAAATGGAGTAATTAGCCGTTTTTCTTGTTTGGATGTTTTAAAATTAGGATGGAAATGAGAGAAAACGATTCAAATTTTTATTTAAAAATGAACTCATATTTCCTTTGAAGGTAAAATATTTTATGTTTGATTAATAAAAGTATAAAATAATTAAATTTTTTTTTTTTTGGTTGTCTTTTTGTTTATCTTTCAAAATTATCCTACAGCTTCCACCATTTGGTTCTCTAAATCCAGCAGAGAGAGTGATAAGAGTTCCATTTTGTTAAAGTAAAAAAAAAAAAAAAAAAAAAAAAAAAAACAAAAAAAACACACAAAACAAAAAACAAAAACAAATGCAAACTTGGTAGCACACATGAGCAAAAGTTCGAAAGAAACCTACTTATACTCTCCAAACCACACTTCCTTAATTTTTCCAATATATCGCTTGAGCTTGGGCCATGCTGGGGAATTAAAAATGAGGGGTTAGAAAAAAATCAAATATAATATAATATATGAAGCACAAGAAGGCTGGGATTGGTTAAATTGGGCTTAAAGAAAATGTGTCACATGCTCAAAAAAATGGGTATCAACAATGGGCAAAACTAATAATGACCCGAAATTGTCACAAAAATAGGTATCAACAGACCAGTAGAGACCAATACATATTCGTCTAAGTAATTATTGCTGATTTTGCAGGATTATTAGTTGTTACTTCATTTCAAAAGCCTACATTTTATATATATATATATATAAAAGAGGTCTCTCTAAATTATTAATGTTCTAAAATGAATTGTGGAGGGAAAAAACCGTTAGTTCTTTTTAGAATAATCTTGTAAAGAATTTTCCAAAATTTTCAAAGACACTAACCGTTTATTAGCTAATTTTATAAAAAGAAAAAACATATTAAATATAATATTCAAGAGGAATTTTCCAAATTTAAATAGCTTTTAAATTATTAATTGACTACGAAGAAGGCTTCTCAAGGTAACTTTTCAAAGAAAAAAAATGGTTTTCCAAATTTATTCTTCAAATAAAAAAAGATGAAGATATCCAAAATCCATTTTAAGCTTTCGTTAATCTTCAAATAAAAGAGAGGGTGGATGCCAAAAAAAAAAATTTAATTAATTAATTGATTACTTTATCTAGCCATGGTCAATTAACCTTAGCCAAGTTTGAGTCAAACCTAGATTGTAAGGGTCGTTAATGAGTTAGGTCGGGCATTTTACTTGGCATATGGGCATATAGACTCGACATAGCAAGTTGTTGACTAATTAACGGACCAGGTAGGGTTGAGCCAAAAGAGGAAACCCCAGCCCATGAACCTGGGCATGAACAATGCTTATTTTGTCCTTGACGAGCTAGGATATTGGGCTGAGCCTAATGGGTTATCCATGAACTTGTGTTGGCATCTTCTTTTATTATTTTTTATAAGAAAATAATCAATTTTTTTTTTTTTATAAGGGAATAATCAATCGATTTTTTTATTTTTAAAGGAAAGAGTTAAAGAATTTAAAACTTTTTTAAAATTTTTTTACAATCAATTCTATTTAATTTTTTGTTTTATCGATAAAACCTATTTAATTTTTTTAGTGAGGCTTTAATGGTTTTTTTATTTTTTATTTTATCTTTTAATATAAAAAAATGTCAAATGGCTAATTCAAAATAGCTAGACTACCATAAAATATATATTTATTAAATTAAGTTTAACACAATTATTTTAATTTGTTAGGACATATGTGGTTCAAGTCTGTGAACATATGTCACTATTTTATGTAATTGGCTTATCCTTAGACAAAACGCACTTTACTTGTAATTGGGTAGATTTAGGATGAGTCTAACACTTCAAGGAACAGTGGTTCAAAGTTAAGTGTTGAAGCCGTCAAAGTCTGTCCAAGAAACAAGCTGGGAAGTGTAAGATTTTAAATCTCGACACATACCTCGACAGATACATCTATCGAGATTTAAAGGAGCTGTTTTGCCCGAGCCTCGACAGCTATCTCGACACCTCTCGACACCTCTATCTGTCGAGAATTAAAGAAAACAGATTTCCAGGTCTGTTTCAAGTTTAATCCGTGAGTGTGTCTTTGGGACTTCTTTTCTCCTAACCCTAGACATATAAAAGGATTATTTTAAGGGCCGTCAAAGGAGAGATCACAGAAAAACAAGTTGCACATTCTTTGAGAACTTGTTGTTCATGCAATTTGTGATCTGACAGACAAAGTTCGTGCCCTAGTTCATCCTTGATGATTTGAAGAACTTTGCAGCCAACTCTCTCTTTCCATGGTTGGTAATTGAAGTCGCGTACTGGGATCCGCGCATTTGGTTAGTCACGTACTTGGGAACCGTGCATTGAAAGGAGAAACTGTCACTACAGAACAAGTCCAATTGGGTATTGGGGTAAGAGTTCAACTGTAGGTTGGTGAGGTACTGGGATTCCTTACTTGTAACTGCTTGTTGTGATAATAGTGGAGTTTCGGGAGTGGTGACCTTAAATCACCCGGTGGGGTTTTTGTCGTAAGGGTTTTCCCCATTCGTAAGCAAATCACCGTGTCATTTATTTTCCGCTGCTTTACTTAGTTTTGGTGATTTGTTTGTGCTACCACGTGATATTGCATGTTAAATTGATTAATTAATAACTTGGCTAATTAATCAAAGTAATTTATCACAAGGGGTCAACGCGTTTGTGGCCTGTCAAGTGGTATCAGAGCAAGCACACTCTGATTAGGGTTTAATCTATTGTGTGTGATCCATTGACCTCTGCTGTCATGGATAGAGGACAATCTCTCATTATACCTCATTTATTTGATGGCACTAACTATGCATACTGGAAAGTACGCATGAGAGCTTTCTTGCAGTCTTTAGATGAGAAAGTGTGGCAAGCTGTGGAGATAGGCTGGACCAAGCCTACAGAAGCGCCGGCCGACTGGGATGATGCTAAGATCAAGGCGGCAAACTTTAATAGCCGAGCATTGAATGCCCTATTCAGTGCAGTCACCAATGAGGAGTTCAAGAAAATTTCCTCAACTGAAACTGCTAAGGAAGCATGGACCATCCTCCAGACAACCTATGAGGGCACCAAGGCTGTCAAAGATTCAAAGCTGCAGAGGCTCACCACACGCTTTGAGGAAATCAAGATGGAGGAGGATGAGTCGTTTGATGAGTTCTATGCCAAGCTCAAGGATATAGTGAACTCAGCCTTCAATCTTGGGGAGACCATCCCTGAACCCAAGATAGTAAGGAAGGTGCTTAGATCGCTGCCCGAAAGATTCCATGCTAAGATCACGGCGATCGAAGAGTCGAAGGATATTGACAGAATTCCTTTGACTGAGCTGGTTGGAAACTTGCAAACATATGAGTTAGGGCTAACTAGGTTAGGTAAGTCAAGCAAGGGCAAGAGTTTGGCTCTGAAGGCTAAGAGCAGTGATACGGATGACTCATCAGATGATGAAGATTCCAAGATGAAGTCCTACATCACAAGGCAATTCAAGAAGTTTATGAAGAATGCCAACGGAAAGGGCTTCAACAAAGACCGTAGACAATCCGGTTCTTTATAATTCAAGAATTCAGATAAAGGGAAGAAGGATGTCAAGGATGGCGGTCAGTACACTGTTCCTGCTGGGCCAAAATGTTTTGGGTGCCAAGGCTTCGGACACATGAAACAAGAGTGTCCTACGTACCTCAAGAGCATAGGGAAAAGCAAGGCACTTGCTGTTACCTTAAGCGACACAGAGCCCGAGGATGATTCCGAAGATGAAGACGACGGAATCTTGAATGCCTTCACTGCCACTGTTAATCCTACTGATGGGGTTAATGAAAAAGTGGATGAAGAAGAAAATTAGTGGATTCCAAGTGTGAAATTATGGATGATCAAGATGATATCCATACCACCTATGAGAAGCTATACAAGCTTTCTGAGAAGCATGAGAAACTATATAGGCTGGCCACCAAGAAGCTCAGTGATGTGGAACTCAACCGTGAGGAGCTGTCCACAAAGGTCAATGAAGCGAATTAAACCATTGGAGCACTGAGGTTCGAAAACAATTTCTTGGTTGAGAGGACCAAAAAGCTTGAAGCGGAGCTGTTTCAAATCAGAGCACAACTGGAGAGGACGTCAAGTGCTAAACTGGACGAGATGCTGAGTGCTCAGAGATATTCTTCAGATCGTATTGGATTGGGGTATGAATTCTCTCTCTCTAATACTCCTACTTCTAGTACTACTATGTTTGTTCCACCTGCTAATAACATTGAAAATGAAGAAAAGAATGTTAAATCTGAATTAGCTAGTGAGAACGTAGACAAGGGCAAGTCCATTCTAGGAGCACCCCCTAAAATTGAGAAAAGGGAAGCTAGAAACCCTAGGAATAAGAAGGCTAACTCTCAAAAGGCCAAACTGAAGAAGCCGCATCTCTGTTATCATTGTGGTGCTGCTGGTCACACTCGACCTAATTGCTACAAGTGGCGTGCCACTCAACAGAGCAATGGCACTATAGCATCTGGGAGTCAGAATCAGCTTCAGTCTTCTCTCGCTCCTCTTGGAGACATTCTAAAAGCCCTCATGTTCCTTTCGAACTTGAACGGTTCATATTCTTCTCCCTCTTCACCGGTTCAAGAATCGACCAAAAGGAAAGGATCTTCCAAAGTGTGGAAGGCAAAGGAATCTAAGTGATTTCAGTCACTTTTTCTTCTCTCTCCTGTTTTTGTGTGTTGCATCACTTGTGTGTTTCTTTACTGTTTTGAGTCAGTCTAGTTTTATGCATCGTTTTGCTTTACATGTTTTTGTTTGTGTGTTTTCAGTTTTGTGTTTTATTTTTTGCTTTTCTGATAAAAAATAAAAAAAAAATTGAAAAATTGAAAAATACAAAAACAGTGTGTGTTTGCGTGCATTAGTTCATGTGAACTTTTGAAATGGCCATTGAAACAGAGTTTTCTAAACTTTGTATCATCTATAGCTTAGACGAGCATTCTTTTGCACAACTAAGCGAGTGAGCTCTGTAGCTCTTTGTTTGTGATGAGTAAGGTTAAGTGATCTCTTCTTTTAACACTCGTATCATTCTTTTTGATGGGTTGAACTAGAAAATCCTAAGAGAAAGGCATAAATAACCATCTCACCACTGTTACTCGCCAATCATAATATGACATCTGTATGCTTCGGCATAGCAAAAGTGCAATGTTAATGACATCTGTATGCTTCGGCATAGCAAAAGTGCAGTGTCAAAAGCTTAACATCATTGGGTATTTCTTTTCTTTCTCTTGTATGCCCATGTATGATATGCTTGTTAAAAAGAAAATATGCAAAGAAATAAAAAGCAAAAAGAAATAAAAAGCAAAAAGATCAAAATACTTTAAAATATGGTTGCAAGCGTGTTTTCTAGGAGATGTGGGAGTTATAGGATGTACCTCGAAGGTGATAGTCCCCATCAAACAGTTATGATTGTGTGTGAGTTAAAGTGATTTTCTCATATCTCAAATCGTCATAACATTGAGACACATATGCAATCTTGCGATGTTTTCACACACGACACGCAATACTCTTTGCTATTCTTGATACATGTGCAGGTACAATGTGATTTGGCCATCACAAAGTTTACATGCGTTAATGTATGATCACTAAACTGTCATAATTTGTTTTTGAAATATAAAATTGGTTAGACTTGTTTAGTGTGTGTGTGTGTGTTTTGAGATTCATGTGCATCAATATTTCTTGTTGAGAGATGATTTTGAGAGCTAAATGTGTTGATTGTATCTTTGGTTGAGTTGCATACATGATTGCATTCGTGTCTGTGTTTTTCCTCTTTTGAAAAACTGCTTTTAAAGGCATCTCGACACCTCCTCGATACCTCTCGACACATAGCTATCTGTCGAGCTTCTTAGACTCATTCTTATCGCAGTCTCGACAGATACCTCGATAGCTGCTGGATCGATCGAGAAACTTTCTGTTTGCTCGATAGCTCCTCTATAGCTGCTGGATCGATCGAGGTTCCCTCTTGTTTGTTTCTTCTCCCTCGATAGCTGACCTCGATAGCTGCATCTGTCCACGTGCATTTCTCGACAGCTTACCTCGATAGCTACCTCGACATCTCTCGACACCTGCAGATGTCGAGATTTACTGAGAGGCTATATAATGGTTTTTCGTGATTTTTCTGTTCATTCTCTCGATCTCTCTCGCTCGAAACTCACTGTTCTCTCTCAAATTTTTTTTCTTTTTCCCTTCAAACCTTCTCCCAAGGCTTTCTCAAGAGTTTCATTGCTATCTTCATCTCTTGGTAAGCACATTATCCCTCATTTTCATGTAGTTCATTGTTTAAAACCCCAGGTTTTGTGTTTTTAAAAATTTTTGGGAGTTTTCAAAATTGTTGGGGTTTTCATGAAATTTTTGGGTTGGTTTTCTAGTTTTGATTTTCAAAACCACATGCATTGCATCACATTAGCATTCTAATTGTATTTTCATGCATTTAGATGTGTGCAAATCGATTGTGTGCTGTTAGGTTTGGATTGGGCTGAGCCCATGATGTTTTTATGTTGCATGTCACATGTTCATGCATTCTCATGCATACGTTCTTTTCATTTCAATATTATTCTGCCAATATTGAACTGTTTGGGACTTTTCTGTGTGTTTCTTTCTCTCCCCCTTTCTATGGTTGCGTTAGCTGTGTCTATGGCACCTAAGCGTAAATCCATTCCGTCCCAGAACCCTCTGCGTTCTAAGGGACAGTCTTCTTCTGATTCTACCCCTCTTTCTGTCCGGTTCCGTGATGAGAAAGCCCACAAGGACTTCTCGGAGAACTTTTCTAAACGCGGTGTTCATTCGGAACGTCACGTAGTCCTGGCAGACTTTGCCGACACTGACCTTCCCGATGTCATTCACACTCGGGGATGGGAGTCACTGTGTGACGTCCCAGTCACATGTCCTCTCGTGTTGATTCAGGAGTTTTACTCCAACATCCACGGGATAGATTCTTCAGTACCTTCTTTCTACTCTAGCGTCCGAGGTACGCGCTTCTGTGTCACCCCAGAGCTGGTCTCTGAGGTTCTCCATGTCCCTAGGGTGGATCATCCCGATTACCCTAGCTGTGAGCGTCTCTGGACTGTGTCCAAAGACGAGATGATCTCGGCGTTCTGTGAGCATCCTACCTCTTGGGGAGATCACATGTACACACCATGTCGACCTTTTGCTAAAGGTCCTCGTTTCCTTAACATGGTGATGACTTTTGTTTTACACCCTCTCTCTGACTATAACTCTATCACCGAGCCTCGCGCTCGATTTTTGTTGTCCCTCTTAGAGGATCTTTCTATAGACTTTCCTTCACATTTCATCTTTTGTATTATCGATGTCTATAGAGATACGGCCACCCGTGATAAGCTCATTTTCCCTTCCGCTATCACGAGGATTCTGAGTCGTTTTTCCATCTCTTTTCCCTTGTCCGATCCCTACCGCGTCATGTCCGCCATAGACGCCGCTACTGTAAAACGTAGCGAGGCACAGTTCCGATCTCGACAGACTGACGATGCCACTCCTTCCACCCGTCCGGCCACCTCCAGATCCGCTCGAGCATCTGCTTCTACTTCTTCGAGCGATGTCAGCTTGGGAGACATCATGGCGCAGCTACAGCGCATGGATGCTCGCCTAGATACATTCTCCACAGAGTTGTATCAGGTGAACGTTCGTGTTGGTCGCATCGCCAGGCGACAGGCGACCATGGGCGTCTTTGCTGCAGAGGCTTCTCCTCCACCACCTCATGTGTCGACTGAGACCGAGGCTGATGATGATGGCGATGATGATGATGCTTCCGATGATGATGATAGAGATGCTAGCTCTTCAGATGAGATGTCTACTTGACACTTTACCCTTTGTCACTCGTGACAAAAAGGGGGAGTAGTTTAGTATGAGAGTAGTCATACTTAGGGGGAGTGTTAGCATAGGACATAGGACATTTTTGTTAGGGGGAGTGTGCATTGAGGGATGTAGTGAGGTGATCATATGTATTTTTTTCTCTCATCTGTATACATTGATCATGTATTGACATACATTGTAGTTATTCTCTTCTTATATATGATGATGTATGTTTCTTTTTCACCTACCTTTCATGTGTTGTTTCTTCTCTATCTTTATACACATGTTTCTTTACTTGTATGCAATCTATTATTTCTATTTCACACAAAGATGCCTTGATGTGTTTTGTTTATAAGTGTTTTAGAAATATAGGTTGTCAAAGTCTTCTTGTCATGAACTCTCTTCTTGCAAAGTTTTTCAAGAGTTTGTGATAGGATAGATTTTACTGTATGTAACAAGTGAATATGAGTTGAATGATTTATGACTTCTCTCATATCTTCATTTGTATGTTGTGGTTTTGTCACGGATTGCCAAAGGGGGAGATTGTTAGGACATATGTGGTTCAAGTCTGTGAACATATGTCACTATTTTATGTAATTGGCTTATCCTTAGACAAAATGCACTTTACTTGTAATTGGGTAGATTTAGGATGAGTCTAACACTTCAAGGAACAGTGGTTCAAAGTTAAGTGTTGAAGCCGTCAAAGTCTGTCCAAGAAACAAGCTGGGAAGTGCAAGATTTTAAATCTCGACACATACCTCGACAGATACATCTATCGAGATTTAAAGGAGCTGTTTTGCCCGAGCCTCAACAGCTATCTCGACACCTCTCGACACCTCTATCTGTCGAGAATTAAAGAAAACAGATTTCCAGGTCTGTTTCAAGTCTAATCCGTGAGTGTGTCTTTGGGACTTCTTTTCTCCTAACCCTAGACATATAAAAGGATTGTTTTAAGGGCCGTCAAAGGAGAGATCACAGAAAAACAAGTTGCACATTCTTTGAGAACTTGTTGTTCATGCAATTTGTGATCTGACAGACAAAGTTCGTGCCCTAGTTCATCCTTGATGATTTGAAGAACTTTGCAGCCAACTCTCTCTCTCCATGGTTGGTAATTGAAGTCGCGTACTGGGATCTGCGCATTTGGTTAGTCACGTACTTGAGAGCCGTGCATTGAAAGGAGAAACTGTCACTACAGAACAAGTCCAATTGGGTATTGGGGTAAGAGTTCAACTGTAGGTTGGTGAGGTACTGGGATTCCTTATTTGTAACTGCTTGTTGTGATAATAGTGGAGTTTCGGGAGTGGTGACCTTAAATCACCCGGTGGGGTTTTTGCCGTAAGGGTTTTCCCCATTCGTAAATAAATCACCGTGTCATTTATTTTCCGCTGCTTTACTTAGTTTTGGTGATTTGTTTGTGCTACCACGTGATATTGCATGTTAAATTGATTAATTAATAACTTGGCTAATTAATCAAAGTAATTTATCACAAGGGGTCAACGCGTTTGTGGCCTGTCATAATTAACTTACCATGGTGTCCCCATGGGACGCGTTCTACACGACTCATTATTTCTTGGGACAACAGAATTCTAAGATGCATTGTTTTATTTTTCCACCCTTGGGTTGATTTGATATAATTTATATTACTTTATTCTAAATCATTCCTACTGAAATTTTGACTATACATAGAGTCTTAATATTCAATTGTATTTTTATTTGAGAGATAACCACTACGCATTAATCAATTGATTAGTTTAAGCACGTTATATTAATTGACACGTATAGCATCAACTTGATGGACTAAAACGATAATTTACCCCAAATTTCTTTTTTATTCTTCTCTTTCTTGATAAGTAATAATTTTTTAAATTAATATTGAAACTTATTGAGAAACTTTTTTGTTGTTCTAGAAGAAAAACTTGAGAAACGATTACACGGATATCCTAGGCCACATGATAGATATTAGTCTCATAGGATATGCATTTGTGCTGTGATGATTTTTCGTTTCATTTTAGTTTCTAGTTGGGATTCAATTTTCATTTCTCATATTTCCTTTGAAGGTAAAATCTTTTATGTTTGGTTCATAATTTTTTTTTGGTTATTTTTTATGTTTATCTTTCAATCTCTATCCTACAGCTTCCACCATTTGGTTCTCTAACTAAAAAAAAAAAAAAACAAAAAACAAAAACAAATGAAAACTTGGTAGCACACATGAGCAAAAGGTTCGAAAGAAACCTACTTATACCCTCCAAACCCCACTTCCTTAATTTCTTCAATATATCGCATGAGCTTGGACCATGCTCAAAAAAGAATCAAATATAATATAATATATGAAGTAGACCCACAAGAAGGCTGGGATTGGTTAAATCTAGTTTAAAGAAAATGTGTCACGAAAATGGGTATCGGCAATGGGCAAAACTAATAATGACCCGAAATTGAAGAGACCAATATGATATTTTTGTCTAAGTAATTATTGCTAATTTTTTAGGATTATTAGTTGTTATTTCATTTCAAAAGCCTACATTATATATATATATATATATATATAAAAGAAGTCTCTCTAAATTATTAATGTTCTAAAATGAACTGTGGAGGGAAAAAAAACCGTTAGTTCTTTTTAGAATAATCTTGTAAAGAATTTTCCAAAATTTTCAAAGCCACTAACCGTTTATTAGATAATTTAAAAAAAAGAAAAAAACATATTAAATATAATTTTCAAGAAGAATTTTTCAAATTTAAATAGCTATTAAATTATTAATTGACTACTAAGAAGGCTTCTCAAGGTAACTTTTCAAAGAAAAAAAAAAGGTTTTCCAATTTGATTCTTCAAATAAAAAAAGATGAAGATATCCAAAATCCATTTTAAGCTTTAGTTAATCTTCAAAGGAAAAAGAGGGAGGATGCCCAAAAAAAAAAGATTAATTAATTAATTGATTACTTTATCTAGCCATGGTCAATTAACCTTAGCCAAGTTTGAGTCAAACCTAGATTTTAAGGGTTGTTAATGAGTTGGGTTGGGCATTTTACTTGGCATATGGGCATATTAGACTCGACATAGCAAGTTGTTGACTAATTAACGGACCAGGTAGGGTTGAGCTGAAAGAGAAAATCTCAGCCCATGAACCTGCTCATGAACAATGTCCATTTTTTCCTTGACAAGCTAGGGTATTGGGTTGGGCCCCATGGGTTATCCTTGAAATTGTGTTGGCATCTTCTGTTATTATTTTTTATATGAAAATAATCAATTTTTCATAAGTGAAGAATCAATCGATTTTTTGTTTTAAAGGAAATAGTCAAAGAATCTAAAACTTTTAAAATTTTTTTTTTTACGATCAATTCTATTTAATTTTTTGTTTTGTCGATAAAACCTATTTAATTTTTTATTGAGGCTTTAAATGGTTTTTTATTTTTATTTTATTTTATCTTTTAATAAAAAAAAATGTCAAATGGCTAATTCAAAGTAGCTAGACTACAATAAAATATATATTTAATAAATTAAGTTTAACACAATCACTTTAATTAACTTACCATGGCGTCCCCCATGGGACGCATTCTACACGACTCATTATTTCTTGGGACAACAGAATTCTAAGATGCATTGTTTTATTTTTCCTCCCTTTGGTTGATTTGATATAATTTATATTACTTTATTCTAAATCATACCTACCGAAATTTTGACTATACATAGTGTCTTAATATTCAATTGTATTTTGTTTTGAGATATAACCACTAAGCATTAATCAATTGATTAGTTTAGGCACATTATATTAATTGACACATATAGCATAAACTTCATGGACTAAGAAGATAATTTACCCCAATTGTTTTTTATTCTTCTCTTTCTTGATAATTAACAATTTTTTAAATTAATATTGACACTTGTTGAGAAACTCTTTTGTATGTTTTTAGACCCCTTAAAAGACAACCAAATTAACCTAGTTATTTAGTCAAGTGATTAACTTAGGTAAATTATGTAGATCTAGGTTAACACAAATATATAATATCATTGCAAAGTGTAGAAAATAAAAAACAAAACGATATGATAACCTAGGAAACCCAAACCGGTAAAAATCCTGTGGATGATTTAACCTAGCTATCCTTAAGGTAAACTGAATCCATTATAAAAGAATTGAAGTTTTCACAATAGTGACTTAGACCATTAACATCCTATTGCTACCTCGAGTAGGAAACATACTACCACGATATGTGACAGCTCTGAGTCCACAGACTTCTTCTTTTTTAGATTCCCAGCAAGCACAAGCACTCCCGCTTGTATATCTTTAAGCTCTTGAATCTGCAACTGAACTGATCACCAAGCTCTTGACATCAATCTAGATCTTGATAACCCTAAGTGTATATGAAGGCAAACTCCGCTAGATCTCATAAAAGATTCACACACACAGCACAAAGAGCAACCACAACAACCTTGAAAACGTGGCTAGTGTTTTCCCTTTTATACTTAAGACAAAACATAAAATCCTACACGTCAAACCAGGCTTAAGCTGAGTTGGAAAATTCTGCAGAAAAACAATTTACACGAACTTCAATCGATTGAGTCTAATTTTCAATCGATCGAGCTCGGAAAATTTACATAGTAAATCCTCCAGTACTTTCAATTCCAACTTTACAACTTAAACATACTTTGAGCTAATCTAATATGAGACTAAACATTTTGATCATGGTTTGCCAACATTACAAATTGAAGTTCTAATACATTTAAACCTAAAGTCTTAGAACCCAACAAACTCCCCTTTTGGCAATCCGTGACAAAACACGAACTTAAACAAAATGCTCAAAATTAAAAAAAAAAAAAAAAACAGCCCTTTACAAAATCATTGCCCAACACAATAAATTCAACCTAACTACCATCCATCAGTTGCAAGTGTAGACAATAGTACGACTGAATCAACCTGTATATTCCTATAACACTTAACAAACTCAAAAATGTATGCGTGGAAAATACAAGTAAAACACAATGACTTCTTGATTTCACATAACACAAAATATAGACATATCATGAATAACCTCATAAATATAAACCAATAAACAATGTGAAACAAGAGACATATATAATCAAAGTATCTCCCCTTATCATGGATAACCCATACACAATACATCATGAGCCAAAAAAATAAATACAGAATGAAGCACCTAGATACAATCTAAATCTCCATAGCTCCAAAACAACAGAATCTCCTCCTACATATGTACTTCCCCTTTTTGTGACGAATTGCCAAAGGGCGCCACTCATCATCAAAAGGAGGTGGTAGAGGTGATCGTCTAATACTCTCTAAATCCGCCCACAAAGCATAAAGCTCATTAAGTATGTCCACCAAAAGCTGATCATGAGCAGCCTGAACGGTCATGACAATCTCTAACATACGACGAATGTTTGAATCATTCAAAGTAGCAGGTGGAGAAATAGCAGCAGCAGCAGTCGGATCGACGGACTCCTCAGTAGAAGTATCACCTATAGAAGAGGGAGGAGGAGGAGCAACACCATAAGTCTCAACCCTATGACATTTAAAGCTTGCTTTCATTTGAGCAGCCCTTTGTCTAAGAAAGGTGGCACCTATAGGCAAAACTATATAGACAGGCTCAGATGTGGAAAATTTCTCTAAACCCAAATGCAAGAGGATCCGATGAATAAAAATAGGAAAGAAAAGAGCATGAGCAATAGAACTACTTCGATGAACCTCAATCAAAGAATGAATGAAAAGATGAGGAAAGCTCGTAGAAGCATCGGTAACAAGGGTATACAAAAATGCACATCTCTCTATAGGGATGGTGTGCAAATGAAAGATAGTCCACAAAGAATGACAAGCAATCCGAAAGAAAAGATAATGAATCTCGGTCAACTCAGTAGATATGATTCGAGTATCAGAACCCCACTGGATAGAAGTACTAGTGATGTATAACATTATGTCATCAAGGGGAGGAGACTCATTGTAAGGACAAACAAGATGCTAGACCAATGGCACCCCAAAAACATCAGCCATTACCGAAGGAGTAATGGTGTACTCGTCACCTCGTATCCAACTTTGCACAAGAGTGTTGGCATCATAGGAGTGGACAGAAAGTTTCGAGTAGAATTCTCTGATCAAGGTAGCTAAATGGGGATGTGAAATATCTAGCAACGGTAACCAACCCCTATGCTCAAAGTTTCTCCTAATCTCAGTGTCAAGCTCATCTAAAATAACCTTTCTCTCAGCCCAAATGTTTCTAAAAAGGTTCAAAGTCTCATTGGTTTCCTGGTTTTTCTCTCTCAGAAACCTGTCACTCTCAAAAGAACGTGCAGAAGAAGAGGAGACTTTCCTATTTGCTCTAGTCTTCCTAGGCATGGTGCTAAGGATAGGACAAGACACACAATAGGGAACCAAAAGAAAAGAAAAGAAAAGAAAAACCAAGGGCAGACTGCAAGTTAGCACAAAACAATATAGAAAAATAACAATCTATATGATGCATGAACAATATAATCAGATGATGCATGATCTAATGCAGTGAGAATAAATTCAATTTAACTTTAAAATCATAAAATTGGCTTGAACATAGAGTTTATATCAAAAACCCCAATATTTTGAAAAACCACTTGTACAATTTTCAAGATATTGACCAATTGATCATTAAACAAGATAGATAACACATTATAATGATCAAATTAATCAATCCAACAAGCCAATTTCATCCAATTAAACCCAATTGAACAAAATCCCCAATTTGGGTAAATTTAATCAATTTTTCAAAATTCATCAAATTGATCAAATTAATTTACCAAGAACAGTTGTATATCATCTCTCAACAAAAACCCATTGATCAATTTCCAAAGAAAAAGCTTGAACCATAAAAAATCCCAATTTCCCTTAGGTTCAAAATTTCCCTTTAATGCATGATAAAAATGCATGTAAACATGAAAATAAAAGAAAAAGGAGGAGTATAAAGGTCTTACCAGTCTTAGATGACAAAAACCCTTGAAGAAATTTGACGGAAAATGACAAAAAACTTGCTTTGACTCTTAGATCGATCGAATAGAGAGAGAAAAAGTTTTGAAAATTTTGAAATAGTGTTTGAACACGTGAAAAACTTAGTTTTTAAAAAAACTCTTTATACGATTTTCGATTGATTGAAAATTAGATTCAATCGATTGAAAATGTCTTTGATTGATCCAACAACAATCGAGCACCGATCGAAACACATAGAACCAAACCAAAATTTTAATTGCAATTTTGATCGGTCGAGAAACAGGTTCGGTCAATCAAAATTCTAGAAAAACCAATTTTTTGAAAAACAAAGCAATTTTATGCAGAAACTCCTCAAAGCATATTATTTTATAAGATAAAATGCTTTTCAAAAACACTTGTTTTGAACCCAATTTTCCCAAAAATTAATCTTTTCAATCAATTTACCTTAAATTCTCAAAACTCAAAATACGTTTTGCATAAAACACAAGGAATTTTCATCCTTGGTTGGCCAAACCAAAATCACACAATAACATGTACAAAGTTTAGCAAAGAGTAAACTTGTGTAGTGTGTGCAACTAGCAAAAGCTTGAGATACATGTGAGGTGATATGTAACTAATAATTAAGCACAATTTCTACAAAAGTCATCACATAGACTTTGAAAGAGACTAACACCTAAAGAGTTACATCATATAACTCTCACATCTCCCAGAATAAAAGCTTGCAATCATGTAAGGTTCTTGATTTGCCTCATAATGTACACACCAATTTTATTTGATTAGAAACTTATTAAAAAATAGTCGGGATAATATACACACCAATTTTATTTGATTGATTTAATTATAGTCCAATAATATACACACCAATTTTATCATTTAAACTGAGGCTACACCATATGTTCTTTTTGTGTATGTGCTACACTTTTTTGAGCATAAAATCTTACGATATGCACTAAGATGTTCATGATTGGCTAGTAAACAGTGGTGAGATGGTTATTTATGCTTTCTCATTAAGATCAAGTTCGACAATCAAAGACATGTGACTTTAAGATTAAGACAAAGTGATCAAAAACTATAAATATCTTCCCACATAACATGCACTACAAAGCTCAAACTAGTAAAGTGCAATAAAATAAGCTCAACCAAGCTAAACGAGGTATATAAACATGTTATGTAAAAATAAATTGGCCAACCTTGATTTCAAATCCAAGAAAAAAATGCAAAACACATTTTGCTTCCCTTTTTTTTTTTTTTGTTTTGTTTTTGAAAAAATAACAAAAACAACCTAGAATGAAATGCATGAATGTTATGCAATGCAAATCCTAGAAAGACAAATAAAACAAAAACAACAAAGAAGAATGGTCACAAAAAGAAGAGTGATGAAGCCCAAGGGCCATGTCAGAAAGACTCAATTAGATCAAGCCTTATCCAAAGCTTTTTAGATGCAACTCTAGCATTGGAGTTATTATTCAAATTAGAATTTTGAGCAACTCTAGGATTGGAATAGAGGTTTAAAGCCTTTACCAACTCACTAATAAGTACCATACGATCTTGTGTTTGAGGCACATGTACTTTTGGTTTATTTGCTCGCTTAACAGCTTGCAACTTGAAACAGTTTGGACATATGTGCCCAAACTTTCCACAAAAATGACAAACCCATGCAGGTCTATCATGCTACTTGCCTTTAGGAGGATTAGAAGTCTTAGGTTTAGACTCTTGAAGATCAACCCTAATCTTCCTAGGAGGTGTAACTTCTACAGGTTTGACAACCTCACTCACAGGGGGCTCAGAAGAAGGAACAAAGTTTGTGGAATGTGTTTCAGAAACAGAGATGCTTTCTACAAAACCTAAGCCAGTTTTGTCTGAAGGAGACTTTTGAACACTCAGCATATGATCAAGTTTGAAACTAGCAGACCTATTAGATTGTTCTCTAGCAATAGATAATTCATGTTTCAAATTCTTAACTTTATCAAGCAAAAGCATGTTCTCAGTCTTCGCATTATTCAATAGTTCATTAGCGTCAAACATTTTTACAAGAAAATTTTATTTATCAAGTTTGTACGTTTTTAGACCCCTTAAACACAACCAGTTTAACTTAGTTATTTAGCCAAGTGATTAACTTAAGTAAATTAAGCATATCTAGGTTAACACAAATATATCATATCATGCAAAGCAGTGAAAACATAAAAAACACAATGATATGATGACCCAGAAAAGCCAAATCGGTAAAAAATCTAGGGAAGATTTAGCCTAGCTATCCTTAAGGAAAAACTGAATCCACTATGAAAGAATTGAAGTTTACACAATAGTGACTTAGACCACTAATATCCTATTGCTATTTCGAGTAAAAAACTTACTACCACGACCACGTGACAGCTCTAAGTATATGGACTACTTCTTTCTTGGATTCCCAGCAAGCATAAGCACTCTCGCTTGTATATCTTTAAGCAATTGAATTTGTAACTGAAACGATCATCAAGTTCTTGACATAGTCTTGATCCTTGATAACTCTAAGTATGTGTGAAGTCAAACACCTCTAGATCTCACAGAAGATTCACATATATAGCATCAACAACTTCTAAAAACGTGATTAGGGTTTTCCCTTTTATACCTAGAGTAAAACATAAAACCCTACACGTAAAACGAGCTTGGGCTAAGTTGGAAAATTCAACAGAAAAAACAATCTGCACGACTTGCGATCGGTCGAGTCTAATTCTCGATCGATCGAGCCAGGCAGAATTACACAGTAAATTTTGTAGCAACTCGATTCCAACTAACTTATAAGACAAATACTTTGAGAAGTATAAACAAGACTAAAACGTTTTGATCAAGGTTTACCAACATTACAAATTAGTGTTATAATACATTTAAATCTAAAGGTCTTAGAACCTAACAAACTCCCCCTTTGGCAATTCGTGACAAAATACAAACACAACAAAATACTCAAAGTTTACATATAAACATCTCATTACAAAAAACAAAGCCCAACATAACAAATTCAACCTAACTACTATCCATTAGTTGCAAGTGTAGACAGTAGCACGACTGGATCAACTTGTATATTCCTATAACACTTAACAAACACATAAACACATGTGTGAAAAATACAAATAAAACAACACAACTACTTGATTTCACAAAAACAAAAACTACAAGACATATATCATGAATAACCTCATGCATATAGATCAATAAACATTGTAGCACAATGTGAAACAACAAGCAAATAAATAAAACAAAGTATCTCCCCCTATCATGGATAGCCAAATCACAAACAACATGAGCCAAAAAGATACATACAGAGTGAAGCACCTAGATACAATTTAAAAACTCCGCAGCTCCAATACAAAATCTCCCCCTAACAACAAAAAACTTCTCTCTACACCATATGCACTCTCCCTTTTTGTGACGAATTGCCAAAGGGCACTCACTCATCATCAAAAGGAGGTGGCGGTCTAACACTCTCCAAATCTGCTCTCAAAGCACGAAGCTTATCAAACATGTCCATCAAAAGTTGACCATGAGTTATCTGAACGGTCATAACAGTCTCCAACATACGTCAAATGTCTGAATCATCCGAAGCAAAAGGCGGACGAATATTAGCAGCAGCAGCAGCAGGATCGACAAACGCCTTAGCAGAAGGATCACCTGTAGAAGAGGGAGGAGGAGGAGGAATGACACCAAAAGAGTCAACCCTAGGAAATTTAGAGCTTGCTCTCATCTGAGTAGCCCTTTGCCTAAGAAAGGTGGCACCTATAGGAGCGATAATATGAACAGGCTCAGACGCGGAAAACTCCTCTAAACCAAGATGTAAGAGAATCTGGTGAATAAAAATAGGGAAGAAAAGAGCTTGAGCAGTAGAACTACTCCGATGAACCTTGTTCAAAGAACGAATAAACAGACGAGGAAAACTGATAAGAGCATCAGTAACAAGGGCATATAGAAACACACATCTCTCAATAGGGATAGTGTGTAGATGAGATATAGGCTACAAGGAAAGACAAGCAATTCGAAAGAAAAAATAGTGAACCTTAGTGAGCTCAGTAGTAGTGATCCGAGGATCAGAACCCCACTAGATAGAAGACCTAGAGATGTAAGACATGATGTCGTTTAGGGGAGGAGACTCACCATAAGGGTAGACAGGAAACTGAACAAGAGGTACCTCAAGAGCAGCAGCCACTACCGAAGGGGTAATGGTGTACTCATCACCACGAATCGAACTCCTCACAAGAGTCCCGAAATCATAGGAGTGGATAGAGAGGTTCGAGTAGAACTTTTTTATCAAGGTAGCTAAAGGGGGTGAGAAATATCTAACAGAGGTAACCAACCCCTACGCTCAAAGTTCCTCCTAATCTCGGGATCTAGCTCTTCTAAAAGAACCTTTCTCTCAGCCCAAGATGAAGTGTCTCAAAAGTCGCTTGGTGTTTCTCACTCAAGAATCTCTCACTCTCAAAGGATGGAGCAGAAGAAGAGGAGGATGTCTTGTTGGCTCTAGTTTTCCTAGGCGTGATGCTAAGGAAAGAATAGAAACACTAAAAAAAAAAAAAAACAAGGGCAGACTGTAAGTTAGTACAAAACAAATATAGAAATAACAATTCTATATGATGCATGAACAAAATCAACACATGATGCATGCTCTAATGTAGTGATAATAAGTTCAATTTAACTTTAAAATCACAAAATTAGCTTGAGCGTAGAGTTTATATCAAAAACCCCAAAATTATGAAAAACCACTTGTACAATTTTCAAGAAATTGACCAATTAATCATTAAACAAGATAGAGAACACATTAAAATGATCAAATTTATCAATTCAACAAGCCAATTTCATCATATTAAACTTAATTGAACAAAATCCCTAATTTAGGTAATTTCAAGCCCTAGAATTTCCAGTTTTTCACAAACCATCAAATTGATCAAATTAATTCACAAGAATCATGTTTATAACATCCCACAATAAAAACCCAGTGATCAATTTCTTAAGAAAAAGTTTGAATCAACAAAAAGCCCAAAAAATCTTAGGTTTGAAATATGCCCAAAATGCATGACAAAAATGCATGAAACATGAAAATAAATGAAAAAGGAAGGGCAATATAGTCTTACCGGCCTTGGGAGAGAAAAACCTTGCAAAAGAATCGGGAGAAAACGACAAAAAATAGCTTTGACCTTTAGACTGATTAAAAAGAGAGAGAAAGTGTTTGAAAAGTTTTGAAATAGTGATGAACACGTGAAATTCAAACCTTTTTTAAAAAAATTCTTGTGCGATTTTCGACTAATCGAAAGTTAGGTTCGATCAATCAAAAATACCTTCGATTGATTCAACAGCGATCGAGTACCGATCGAAACAGATAGAATTTGACCAATATTTTAATTGCAATTTCGATTGGTCGAGAAACAGCTTCGATCGATCGAAATTCTGAAAAAAAAAAAAAACATATTTTTTTTGAAAAACACAACATTTTTATGCAGAAACTCCCAAAGCAAAGAATTTTATGAATAAAATGCATGAGTATGAGATGAAATGTTTTTCAAAAACACATGATTTCAACCCAGATTTCCCAAAAACTAAGATTTTCACTCAGTTCACCTTAAAAGCATAAACTTCATAAAACTTGCATTTAAACTCAAGGAAGTTTCAATCTTGGATGGCCAACCAAAATCACACACAATAACATGTACAAAGTTTAGCAAAGAGTAACATGTGTAGTGTATGTAACTAGCAAAAGCTTGAGAGACATGTGAGGTGATATGTAAACAGTAATTAAGCACAATTTCTACAAAACACATCACATACAATTAAAAGAGACTATCCCTCAATGAGTTACATCATATAACTCTCAAATTTCCTAGAATAAAAGCTTGCAATCATGGAAGTTTCTTAATTTGCCTCATAATGTACACATCAATTTTATTTTATCAGAAACTTATTAAGAATTAGTCAGGGTAATGTACACACCAATTTTAATTGATTAAAATTATTATAATCCAATAATGTACACACCAATTTTAGCATTTAAACTGAGGCTACACCTTATGTTCTTTTTGTACACATGCTACACTTTCTCGAGCACAAACTCTTATGATATGCATTAAGGTGTTCATGATTGACTGGTAAATAGTGGTAAGATGGTTATTTATGTTTTTCTCATTAAGATCAAGTTCGACGATCAAAGGCAAGTGATTTTAAGATCAAGAACATGTGATAAAAAACTATAAATATCTTCTCACACAACATGCACTAAAAAGCTTAAACTAGTAAAGTGCAAGTAAATAAGCTCATCCAAGTTAAACTAGGTACATAAACATGTTATGTAAAGATAATATGACCAACCTTGATATCAAATCCAAGAAAACAATGCAAAACACATTTTGCTTCCTTTTTTCTTTTTCTTTTTCTTTTTTTTTTAAATTTTTGATGAAAATAACAAAAACAACCTAGAATGAAATGCATGAATGTTATGCAATGCAAATCCTAGAAAAATAAAGACAATAAAAACAACAAAGCAAATTGGTCACAAAGAGATGAGCAATGAATCACAAGGACCATGTCAGAAAGACTCACTTAGGTTGAGCTTTTTGCATTCAAAGCTTTCTAGATGCACCTTAAGCATTAGAGTTCTTGTTCACATTAGAATGATTTCCAACTCATAAATTGGAATAAAGGTTTAAAGCCTTTACCAACTTACTAATAAGTACCATAGGATCTTGTGCTTGAGGCACAGATACTTTTGGTTTATTTGCTTACTTAACAGCTTGCAAGGAAACAGTTTGGATGAATATACCCAGATTTTCCATAAAAATGACAAACTTATGTAGGTCTATCATGCAACTTGCCCTTAGAAGGATTATAAGTCTTAGGTTTAGACTCTTGAAGATCAAACCTAATCTTCCTCGGAGGCATGACTTCTACAGGTTTGACAACCTCACACACAGGGGGCTTAAAAGAAGAAACAAAGTTTGTGGAGTGTGTTTCAAAAACAGAGATGCTTTCTACAAAACCTAACCCAGTTTTTTTTTAAGGAGACTTTTGAGTACTCAGTACATGATCAAGTTTGGAGCTAACAGACCTATTAGTTTGTTCTATAGCAATATATAAATCATGTTCCAAATTCTTAACTTTATCAAGTAAAAGCATGTTCTCAGTCTTCACATTATTAAACAATTCATTAGCATCAAACAATTTCACAAGCAAATTTTTCTTTTCAAGCTCAAGAGATGCAATTTTTTTTAAGCCTAGATCAACATTCATAGCATCCTTTGCAGCAACTTTGCAAAGTTTATTGTAGGCTTCTTGAAGATCTGCATCCTCGGAAAGTTTTCCATCAAAAGGGTTCTCCTCAACAGCAACACTTTCATCAACTACAACAGTAGCAGTGAAAGCAATGAAGTTTCTATTCTCATCACTACCAGACTCATTGTCAGAAACTTTATAATCACTAAGGGTTACAGCCATAGCTTAACCCTTAGACCTCAAGTATGTAGGACATTCAGATTTCACATGACCATACCCTTGACACCCAAAACATTGTTGTCCAATAGAATTATTAGAAGGTTGACCTACTTTTTATTTAGGTTTATCAATGTTATTAACCTTAGTGGGATCATTCCACCTAAAATTTCTAGGTTCAACAATGTTCTTACCTCTTGCCCTTCTGTTGTTGTTCTTGAGAAAGTTTCTAAAGTTCTTGGCAAGATATGCAATCTCTGTAGTAGAGAGCTCATCATCAAATCCACTCAAATCAACATCATCAACAGACTTAAGAGTCATTGATTTGGATTTGCTAGTCTTAGGTAGGTCTAACTCATAAGACTGAAGAGATACTATAAGTTCATCAATAAGGATGGAGTCCACATCCTTGCTTTCAGTGATGGCAGTTACTTTGGGTCTAAAGTCCTCAGTCAAGGATCTAAGAATCTTTCTAACAATTTTAGGTTGATAATAGATTTCACCCAGATTATATGCAGAATTAACAATGTCATTAAGTTTAGTATAGAATTTATCAAAAGATTCATCATCAGACATCTTAATGCTTTCAAATCTAATAGTTAATTGCTGCAACTTATTAATTTTAATTACTTTTATGCCTCATGCACATTTTGGAGGATATTCCATGCAGTTTGAGCAACCTCAACATTAAGATTCTTTTCAATGCCTCCATAGAAACAGCATTAAAGATAGCATTCATAGCTTTGCTATTGAAAGCGGCTGCTTCTTTCTGAGAAGTTTGCCACTCACTCATAAGAGTAGTAGGCTTCTCCTATCCGTATTTAATAGAGTTCCAGACTCTCTCATCAATGGATTTTAGGAATGTTTTCATCCTGACTTTCTAATAAGGATAATTATTTCCATCAAAGTGAGGAGGAATAACAAGAGAGTGTATGTGTTCCATGACAACCGAGGTTAAGGATTAGCTCAAAGATCAAAAGATCTTCAACAAAAGAGCTACCTGCTTTGATACCACTTGTACCTTTTGAGACCCCTTAAACACAACCAGATTAATTGAGTTATTTAGCCGAATGATTAACTTAGGTAAATTAAGCAGATCTAGGTTAACACAAATATATCATATCATGCAAAGCAACGGAAATATAAAGAATACAATAATATGATGACCCAAGAAAACCAAACCAATAAAAAACCTGGGTAGGATTTAACTTAGCTGTCCTCAAGGTAAAACTGAATCCATTATGAAAGAATTGAAGTTTACACAATAACGACTTAGACTACTAACATCCTATTGCTACCTCGAGTAGGAAACTTACTGCCACGACCACGTGACAGCTCCAAGTCCATGGACTACTTCTTTCTTAGATTTCCAGCAAGCACAAGCACTCCCGCTTGTATATCTTTAAGCTCTTGAATCTGCAACTGAAACGATCATCAAGTTCTTGACATAGTTTTGATCCTTGATAACCCTAAGTATGTGTGCAGGCAAACACCTCTAGATCTCAAAGAAAATTCAAACACACAGCATTAACAACTTCTAAAAATGTGGCTAGGGTTTTCCCTTTTATACCTAAGGCAAAACATAAAACCCTACACGTAAAACGAGCTTGGGCTGAGTTGAAAAATTCTGCAAAAAAAATAATTTGCCCGACTTTCGATCGGTCGTATTTAATTCTCGATTGATTGAGCCAGGTAGAATTGTACAGTAAATTTTGAAGCAACTCGATTCCAACTTACTTACAAGACACATACTTTGAGCAGTCTAAACAAGACTAAAATGTTTTGATCAAGGTTCGCCAACATTACAAATTAGTGTTAAAATACATTTAAATCTAAATGTCTTAGAACCTAACAAAGTTCAAGAAATGCAATTTTCTTTAGGCCTAGATCAACACTCATAGCATCCTTTGAAGTAACTTTGCAAAGCTTATTGTAGGCTTCTTGTAAATCTGCATCCTTAGAGAGTTCCTTATCAGAAGGGTTCTCCTCAATAGTAACACTTTCATCAACTACAATAGTAGTAGTGAAAGTAATGAAGTTTCCATCCTCATCACTACCAAGCTCATTGAATGAAACTTAATTATCACTAAGGGTTACAGCCATAGCCTTACCCTTACACTTCAAGAATATTGAACATTCAGATTTCACATGAACATACCCTTGACAACCAAAACGATGTTAATCCATAGAATTATTAGAAAGTTAACCTACTTTTTCTTTAGGTTTCTCATTATTGTTCACTTTAGTGGGCTCATTTCTCTTAAAATTTCTAGGTTCAACATTGTTTTTACCTCTTGCCCTTCTGTTATTGTTCTAAGAAAGTTTCTAAAGTTCTTGGCAAAATAGACAATCTTTGTAGAAGATAGCTCATCATTAAATCCACTCACATCAACATCATCAACAGACTTAAGAGCTATTGATTTGGATTTGCTAGTCTTAGGTAAGTCCAACTCATAGGATTGAAGAGATCCTACAAGTTATCAACAGGTATGGAGTCCACATCCTTGCTTTTGGTGATGACAATAACTTTGGGTTTAAAATCTTCAATTAAAGATCTAAGTATCTTCCTAACAATTTTAGGTTGATCATAGAATTAACAATATCATTAAGCTTGGCATAGAGTTCATCAAAAGTTTCATCATCAGACATCCTAATGCTTTTAAATCTAGTTGTTAACTGCTATAGTTTGTTGATCTTAATTGCCTTTGTGCCTTCATGCATAGTTTGGACAATATTCCATGCAGTGTGAGCAACCTTAACATTAGAGATTCTCTTGAATTCCTCCATAGAAACAACATTAAAAATAGCATTCATAACTTTGCTATTAAAAACAGCTGCTTCTTTCTAAAAAGTTTGACACTCACTCACTGGAGTAGTGTGCTTCTCCCATCCGTATTCAACGAAGTTCCAGATTCTATCATCAATAGCTTTCAAGAATACTTTCATCCTTACTTTCCAATAAGGATAATTATTCCTATCAAAGTGAGGTTGGATCATAAGAGAGTGACCATGTTCCATGATAACAGGGGTCAATGATTAACTCTTAGATCGAAGGATCTAAACACTAGAACTAACCTACTTTGATACCACTTATATGTTTTTAGACTCCTTAAAACACAACCAGATTAACCTAGTTATTTAGCTAAGTAGTTAACTTAGATAAATTATGCAGATCTAGGTTAACACAAATATATCATATCATTGCAAAGTGCAGAAAATAAAAAACACAACGATATGATAACCTAAGAAAACCAAACCGGTAAAACACCTGGGGAGGATATAACCAAGCTATCCTCAAGGTTAACTGAATCCATTATGAAAGAATTGAATTTTTCACAATAGTGACTCAAATCACTAACATCTTATTGCTACCTCGAGTAGGAAACTTGCTACTACGATCACGTGACAGCTCTGAGTCCAAGGACTACTTCTTTCTTGGATTCCCAGCAAGCACAAGCACTCTCGCTTGTATATCTTTAAGCTCTTGAATCTGCAATTGAACAAATCACCAAGCTCTTGACATCAATCTAGATCTTGATAACCCCAAGTGTATGTGAAAGGAAATAGTTTCTCAACGAATACTGAATAATTTGCTAAAGTTTTAAACTTATAATATGCTATTCTACTCTTTTACTGTAGATATATGAGGTACCTTTAGCGAATTGCTACTGGTGCGGGTGAATTGCTACTGGATTATAGCCCTAGAAGATGAGTCCAAATCTTCTGTCTCATCTTTACTACTCCACCCCATGCTTCACTAATAAATATTTGCCATATGTACACCTATTTAAGTCAAATTTAATTTTTAGATTTTTGTTATTTAGTTTCCTAAAATAAATCAAAAAAACCAAACCCTCCCCACAGCCACCATTACTATTCCTCCACCCCCACCACCACCACCACAAACAACCTTCGTTGGCGCCATCAAGAGGAGATCCGACATCGTCAATGGCCAGCCACCCCTGCCGGCCACCCTCCCACCACCACTGGTTGTCAGTTACCGAAAATGAATTTAAAATAAAAAAAAAAACCCAACACATCCCCCATTAATCACCATCGGTCCACCACTCTTACTCAACGCCTCTAGGAAGAGATGATGACACCATCAAAGCCGCCATGTCTAGGTACCAACCATGGATTTGAAGAAGAATGGTGGCCATGGATACCAACCAACAAGATGTCATAAAAGTAATATTAGACATGGATTTTGAAGACAAGGAGTGGTGGTGGATAGCTGTTGATGTCACCGGCGATCTTCTCCAGGTAGTGACGGCGAAGTTGGTGGTGGTGGAGGAATGGTGGTGGTGGCTGGTGGGGATTATTTGAGTTTTTGTTTTTTACTTTTTTGATTTTTGATTTATATTAGGAAACTGAAACAATGAAAGGCTGAAAAAAACTAGATTTGACTTAAATAAGTGTCCATATGGCAAATATTTATTGGTGGATCATGGGGTGGAATAGGAAAGATAAGATAGAAGATTTGGACTCCTAGAGGATGGTCCAAAACACTGGATTTCTTTCAAGTATGAGAGACTACCACACTTATGCTACTAGTGTGGGCGTCTCACAGACAACGATAGAGATTGTGATCGTTGGATTGATAGTGAAGGAACCCTATCCACTGAAGATCAACAGTTGGGCTCATGGCTGCATGCACCACCCTTCTCAGCGACTCAAAAAAACGTAGTTGTTGTTTTAGGTTTTTACTAAAAAACCTGGTGGTTCCATGACAGCGCTGGCAACTCCACCACCCAAACCACCAACTACGGAGGCTTCAGAGACGGACTCTCTAACCATAAATGCTCATCCTGATAAGGTAAACGCTGAATCTGAAAAAAGTTCAATTTCCTTTCCTTTTTCGGAGGCAGTAAACGGTTCTATGGCCAAATTGTCAACGGAAGATACGGGTCATGAGAATCAGGGAGGGTTGAAATATTCAAGACAAAAGGAGCACATAAATAGGGATGAGCTGTTCTCGACGACATTATCAGAGATTGACCAAGATTTACAGAAATTTGATTCTACAGAACAAATTCTTCGGGTAAAATATTAGGACATAAAGAAGGAAAAGATATCAAAAGCCGGAAGGGTAGCTAAGACACAATCTAATGAAGATATTGCCCAGCCTGTCATGAATATCTCTCCAAAAAATCAGCCCTCAGCAGTGTTATTCGATATCTTCATTTACTCACAGCCAGGTTGGGGTACAAAAATTGCAAAGTGGACATATCAGGTGAGGACTATCAATGGGACGGACAAAATCATGGAGGAAGTGGTGGGGCAGAAAAATACTTTGAAAGAGGGGAGTACTCATGGAGTGTTACCAACTAAAAAACGGGTGGTTTCACAAAATGAAAAGGAAAATTAGAAGATATTGGCGGCAGCTAGACTCTAGCCCTACCAAAAGCAATGAGTCTCCTTTGTTGGAATTGCCGTGGGCTTGGAAACTCATGGATAGAAAATCAGCTCACAGATTTGGTATGGGATAAAGATCCCTCTGTTGTGTTTTTAGCTGAAACATGGACTGATGAAACAAGGCTAAGTCAAGTTCAAGAGCGTCTGAAGTTCAAGAATAAGTTTATAGCCCCTAGGAGGAATAAGTCAGGGGGTTTGGTAGTTTTTTGGAAGGAAGAATTTGATCTCATAGTCGAAACTTTTTCCAAGAATCACTTTGACACTACGATAAAGAAGAACACTGAGGAAGAATGGAAATTTACAGGCTTTTATGTAGAGTTAGATACACAAGATAGGCATGAAGCTTGGTTGAAAATGAGGTCCTTAAAAAACAGAGGGTCTGCTCCTTGGCTTTCTGCAGGTAATTTCAATGAAATCACAAAATAATCAGAGAAAAAAGGGGGATGGATCAGACCTCACAGTCAAATGCAACCGTTCCAAGATGTTTTGGATGAATGTGGCTTTATGGACATAGGCTACATCAGTCCTCACTGTACCTGGCATAAACACTTCGCTAGGTACACAGTTTGGGAGAGATTTGACTGGGTGGTAGCAACGAATGGTTGGTTTGGAAAATTCCCGGATACAAAGGTATATCACTTAGATGTTACTACATCTGATCACAAGCCTTTGTGGGTTGTTCTGGAGATCATGGAGTGTTACCAACAGCGTCCTTTCTGTTTTGAAAAAATGTGGATGACCGAGAGTGGATGTAGTGACATGATAGAAGCAATTTGGAGGAGTGGGAATCAGACCCAGGGTCTGTCAAACTACTGAACAAGGTGGACAGGTGTGGTATTGCTCTTACCAAAAGGAGCAAGAAATACTTTGGAAGTGTTCAGGCTAAGCTAAAGAAAAAAAGAAAATTACTACAACAAGCCGAGAGAAGGGCTATTCAAGAGGGCAGCACGGTGTGGATGAGAAATTTTGAAAGGGAAATCAACGGGTTGATGGATAAAGAAGCAAAAATGTGGGCCCAACGAGCTCATGTATCTTGGCTGAAAGATGAGGGTTGAAATACGAAGTTTTTTCATACAAAAGCTTCGAAGAGAAGAAGAAGAAACTATACATATGGGCTCTATGATAATAATGACAGGTGGTGCACACAAAAACAGGGCATCGTTGATATAGTGGTTGACTTCTATTAGTCACTTTTCACTTCAGCTAAGTCGAATAGCTTTGATGAGGTGCTAGACGAGATACCACATTTGGTGACTTTAGATATGAATGCCCAATTGACAGACACGTTTACAGCAGCCGAGGTAGAAGCGGCCTTGACGGAGATGGCACCTTTGAAGGCCCCTGAGCCTGACAGAATGCCGCCACTATTCTACAAAAGCTATTGGTCACTTGTTGGTTCAGATGTCATTGAGGCAATCCTCCACTATCTAAACACCGGCTCCCTACCCCAATCTTTATGCCACTCTTTCATCACCCTCATTTCCAAGGTCAAGAACCTAGAATTTATCTCTCAATATAGACCTATTTGTTTATCTAACGTGCTTTTCAAGGTCTTCTCAAAAGTTTTGGCAAATAGACTAAAATATGTTTTGTCGGGACTAATCTCAGAGTACCAATCTGCCCTCTTGACAGACAGACTCATCTCGGATAACATCATTGTGGCCTTTGAGACACTGCACTACATGTGAAACCATAGTTTCAGAAAAACAGGATATATGACACCAAAGTTAGATATGAGCAAAGCGTACGACCGAGTGAAATGGGCAATCATGGAAAACCTGATGGTAAAAATGGGGTTCAATGAGAGATGGATCCAACTCATGATGGTGTGTATTACTTCGTTAACTTACTCAGTTCTAATTAATGGAGAAGCTTAAGGGCATATTACTCCAACTAGGGGACTTAGACAGGGCGATCCACTATCTCCCTATCTTTTTGTTCTCTGCACGGAGGGCCTACATGGTTTGATTAAAAAGGCTACAGCTGTGGGGGATATTAGGGGAGTCTCAATTTGTCGTAATGGCCCTAAACTAACCCACTTGCTATTTTTAGACGACAGCCTTGCCTTCTGTAGGGCAACAATGAATAAATGCCAAAAGATAATGGAAATAGTCTCGACTTACCAAAGAGCATCGGGGACAAAACAAATCTTTTTTCTTAGCAAGTCTACTTCATAGGATATGCAAATGCTAATCAAAGATACCATTGGAGTTCCAATTGTACAACACTATGAAAAATACCTTGGGTTGCCATCTTTTGTGGGCTGAAAGAAGAAGGAATGCTTCAACAACATCAAATAGCGGGTTTGGAAAAAATTGCAAGGCTGGGAGGGCAAATTTTTATCACAAGCGAGGTGAAAAATCCTAATTAAGGCAGTGGTTCAAGTTTTACCTACATATTCGATGTCGTGCTTTAAACTCCCCATGGGTTTATGCTAGGATATTGAAGCACTTACAAGGAGATTTTTTTGGCGCCAAAAGGTGATAGCCAAAAAATGCACTAGGTTAAGTGGCAGGAGCTATGAAAATCCAAGGGGGGATGGGGTTCAAGGATTTAGCAATTTTCAACGACGCACTCCTAGCAAAAAAAACTTGGCGTCTACTCCATGACATAGAATCTTAATTCTATCAAGTATTTAAGGAGAAATATTTCCCAAATAGCTCGATCATGGAAGCCTAAATCCCATCTTCTTCTTCATATGCTTGGAGGAGTATAATCCATGGGAGAGATGTCATTCAGAGAGGATTGGCTTGGAGGATTGGGAGTGGAAAGAGTACATGAGTTTGGGATGACAACTGGCTTCCAATTTGGCATCAACCACAATTGATTTCTCCTTGTTTGTAGGCTAAACAGGACATGAGAGTTGCTCTGCTTATTGACTAGGAAAACAGAGGATGGAGAGATGACTTGTTAAATCGATATTTTTTCAATTTTGAAGCAGAGATTATTCAGGCAAGCCCCATATGTAGATTTGAGCAAGATGATTTTTTGATATGGCCCCACACTCCAAATGGAGAATACACATTTAAATCCGAATACAGCTTTCTCCAAGTAGAATCTCAACAACAACAACTAGGCCCATCGAACCTAGGTATGATGAAACCACTTTGGTAGGCGATATGGAAGATGAACGTGCAAAGCAAGATAAAGAACTTAGTGTGGCGAGCATGCCGTGATGCTTTACCATCCAAATAAAATATGGTCAAGCGAAAGATTCTCACTGATGCAACCTGCGATATCTGTCAAGCAGAAGTAGAAGACGGGGTACATGCTCTCTTTTGAAGGGAAATTACCACCAAATTCCCAACCTGTGAGAAACATAAAAATAGATAAAACATACGCCAAAGAAAAATAATCACACGTAAAAGAAAACTAATCACACGCACAAGACAATATTTACGTGGTTCAGCAATTTGCCTATGTCCACGGAGTTGCAGGAATTTCACTATTGTTAGGAAAAAAAAATACAAAGTCCAGCTACAATATTTTTTCTCTCTTGCAAAAAAAAAAAAAAAAAAAAAAAAAAAAAAAAAAAAAAAAAAAAAAAAAACAACAACAACAACAACAACAAAAAACCCTAATCACCAAAATAACGTTTTTTTTTTTTTTTTTCTATATCACGCTTATACTCAGAGGCTCTTTCATTTTTTAAAAAAATTTAATAATTTGAATCCTTAATAATTTGAGATTGCTACATTTCTTAATTACAAAAAAATATAAGGGTTTGATGCATATTATAATGGATGCAAATTATTAACCTTTACAAATAAAAAAAAAAAAAAATAGAAGAGCAATTTGAAAACTATCAGGAGAGTGGTCCTATTTTGTAGGTAACGTTTTAGTGGGAGATAAAGATGTATCTACTTTTAAAAAAAAAGTGTATATATCTATTTAGTTTAGTTTTTTTTTTTGGTAACTATTTTTTTTATATTTAGTTTTGTTTTTGGATAAATATGGGGTGTTTTTTTAAGGAAAAAAAAAGTAGCAACGTGGGTTGTTTAACTTATTTTTCTATTTAAAAAAAATAAAAATAAACGTATAGTTACTTTGAAGAAGTGGGTTAGTGGAAGAGTGTTTCTATTTTGTAGATAATGTTTTAGTGCAAGTTAGATATATATTTTTACTAGACTATCCTTTAGTTTTGTCTCTACTTAAATCTAGGGATGTAAGGATATTTTGGAACAAAAAAAGAAAAAGAAAAAAACCACGTAACATTATTCAAGTTGTGTCGGGTTGTCAACTGGATCAAACACAATTAGATTCCACAAAACCCAACAAATCTCCCACTTGGAGACTAGTTCAATCACAAACATTAGCCGCTATCTTCCAAAAACAATCCATCATCCCTACAACTCATCCTCTTGTCCTCAAGCTAGAAGGCCAACTAAAACTGCACACAGCTTCAACTTCTCAATAGTGACACCTTTAGTCAACATGTCTGCCAGGTTCTTAGATCCACAAATGTTCCCAAGTATTACCAGCTTATCTTCAGCAAGGTACTGGATAAAGTGGTATTTTGTCTGTATATGCTTTGACTTTGAATGAAAAGTTGAATTTTTAGCAAGAAAAATGGCACTTTGATTGTCATTATGTAGAATGCCCATCTCTTGCTTCTTACCTAATTCATCTTAGAAGCCATGTAGCCAAATCATCTCCTTTCCAGCTTCAGTTGCTGCAACATACTCAGTTTCTTTATTAGACAAAGTAATAATTTTTTGCAAATTTAAGGCACAAGATATGGTTGTACCACCCAGAGTAAATACAAACTTAGTAGTACTCTTTCTACTATCAATATCACCAACAAAATCTGCATCTACATAGCCCTGCAGTTTCAAACTTGCACCTATGAAGCAAAGGCATGTATCTAATGAACCCTTCAGATATCTCAGAATCCACTTGATTTCCTCCCAATGTTGCTTTCCTAGCCTACTCATGAATCTGCTCATAACTCCTACTGAATGTGCAATGTTTGGCCTTGTACACACCATAGTATACATCAAGCTGCTAATAGCTGAGGCATAAGGCACCTTGCTCATATAGTCCCTTTTTTTCTTCTGTCTTCGGTGACTATTCTTTGCTTAGTTTGAAATGACTACTCAAGGGCATGCTTACTGGTTTAGCTTTATTCATGTTGAATCTACTGAGAACTTTCTTCACATACTCTGACTGTGAAAGCTTCAATGTACAATTAGCCTTATCTCTAATAATTCTCATACCAAGGATTTGCTTTGCAGCTCCCAAATCCTTCATTGCAAACTATTTTAACAATTTCTTCTTCAGATTATTAATCTCCTCAATGCTAGACCCTATAATGAGCATATCATCCACATACAACAGTAAAATGATGTCAAAATTATAAAAAAAAACTTAACATAGCAACAGTGATCAGCTTCACATCTTTTGAACCCAATTCTATGCATAAAACTGTCAAACTTCTTGTATCACTGTCTATGAGCTTGTTTTAGGCCATACAAGTTCTTTCTCAGTTTGCAGACTAGATTTTCTTGTCCTTGAACAATGAACCCTTTTGGCAAAATCATGTAAATGTCATCCTTCAGGTTACCATGAAGGAATGCTGTCTTCACATCTAACTATTCAAGATGTAAATTTTCTGCAGCCACTATTCCCAGTACTTGTCTAATTGTTGACATCTTCACAACCGGAGAAAATATCTCTGAATAGTCAATGGCCTTTTTTTGCTGAAACCCTTTAACAACTAATCTGGCCTTGTAACGTTTGCTACCATCATGCTTATTCTTTATTCTGTATACCCACTTGTTGTGCAAACCCTTCTTTCTTACTGGCAATTTAGTCAATTCTTATGTTTGATTCCCCAATAAGGAATCGATCTCATCCTTCATGACTAACTCCCACTTGCTTGAATTCTCATCTTGCAAGGCTTCATTGTAACACTTTGGCTCACCACCATTAGTTAACAAGAGATAATTTAGAGCGGGTGAATAACGCTGTGGAGGTCTAATAGTCTTTGGAAGATCTGCGGACTTTAGCTACAGGTGTACTTTGATCTACTTATGAATCTACATTCTTCTTATCTTCTTCACCCATTTTCTGGACAGTTTTTTTCAATCAATTCATCTAAGTTAACAAACTCATATTTATTTTGATCTATCCCTGTAACATTTGGCATTACAGTTGACCTGTCCTTATACATCACCTGTTTATTAAATATCACATATCTACTTCTGATAATTCCTATTTTGTTCATCCCAAAACCTATTGCCAAATTTCTCATCACCATAGCCAATGAAAAAACATATTTTAGACTTTGCCTCAAGTTTGCTACGAGCATCAGAATCAATATGAACATAAGAAACACAACCAAAAACTTTTAAATAGGAAAACTTTACCTCTTTATCGCTCCAAACCTCTCTAGGAAGTTTGAATTCCATAAGAAACGATGGTCCTCGGTTTATCAGGTAAGCTACAGTGCTAACAACATCAGCCTAGAAAGTTTTTGGTAGTCCAACATGCAACCTCATACTCCTAGCACGCTCATTGAGAGTTCTGTTCATGCGCTTAGCCACATCATTCTGCTGTGGTGTCCCAAGAATGGTCTTCTCCATCCTAATTCCTTGTGCAAGACAATATTCACTGAACCTTCCATCTATGTACTCTCCGTCATTATCTGACCTCAAACATTTTACTTTCAAACTTGTTTCTGTCTCAACCATGGCCTTCTACTTCTTAAAAGTTTCAAATACATTAGATTTATTTTTCAGAAATTAAACCCATACTTTTCTGCTTAAGTTATCAATGAAAGTGATGTAGTACTTTGAACCTCCAAGGGATGCAACTAGAGAAGGGCCCTACAAATTAGTGCGAACTAACTCCAATTTCTCAGCCTTTAGTGTCCTACCAGTTTTCAAGAAGCTCACCTTTTTCTACTTTCCTAAGATACAGCTTTCACACATGTCAAAATCAATAGACTTCAATTCTGGTATTTTTCCTTTTGACAGCCGCATCTTCATCCCTTTCTCACTCATGTGACCAAGTCTGCAGTGCCATAGGCTTGTATCAGTACTTGCTTCAGCAACTGCAACTGTGTCTCTTGGACTTGAAGTCATATAGAAGTCTTCTTTTCACGAGCCAATACTCTAGCTCTCTTTGTAACCTTTCAAGTCCTAGCAACAAATAATATTGCATGCCCTTCATCATCAAGTTGTCCAATAGAAATCAAATTCCTCCTCAGGTTAGGAATATGTCGAACCTTCTCTAGTAACCAAACAGACCCATTGGGCAACAATATCCAAACGTCTCCCATACCCACAACATCCAAGGTTGTACCATTAGTCAAATAAACCTTACCAAAATCACTTGCAACATAATTCTATATGATTTCTCGGTGTGGAGTGGTATGAAACGAAGCTCCTAAGTCCAAAACCCAATCATCAAGTTGACTGTCTATTACAAGAAGTAATGCATCTTGTACTTCTTCTGTTACAGCATTAGTAGAATCATCTTCATTCTTCTTCTTAGGACTTTTGCATTGCCTCCTAAAGTGACTTGTTTTTCTACAGTTCCAGCTTTGTACTTGTTGGCCTGATCTAGATTTACTTCTGTTCCGATTAGAATTTCTAAATTTTGATTTGTCTCGATTTGAATTTCTATCATTACTTCTACCTCTTGACTTAAGGTTTAGGGCAAAACCAGATCCTGAGGTTTCACTTGTATCTTTTCTGTGAATCTCCTTAGCCAGAATTAAACCTCATATGTCATTATACTTCAGCTTTTCTTTTCTTGTGGAATTGCTTACTACCATCCTCATTGCCTCCCAACTGTTTGGCAAAGAAGCTAGAACAATCAGTGTATGAATCTCATCATCAAAATCAATTTCTAAAGACGACAATTAATTTGTGATAGTGTTGAATTCATTCGGATGATGTGCTACTGATGAGTTCTCTGCCATCTTCAGATTTAACAGTTTCTTCATCAGATGCACCTTGTTGTTTGCTTACAGCTTTTCATACAAACCAGACAAAGCCTTCATCAGATCTACTGAGGTCTTCTCCTTTACAACATTGTGTGTAACAAACCTAGACAGTGTTAACTTGATAACTCCCAATACCTGTCTGTCAATAAGAGCCCATTCCTCATCCTTCATAGTCGCAAGTTTTGTCCCCAAAAGAGGCAGATGCAATTTCTTCCCATAGAGATAATCTTCAATCTGCATCCTCCAATATGTGAAGTCTGTGCCATTAAACTTTTCTATTCTAGATGTCTTTCCTGCTTCTTCTGCCATTGCTCCCACTCAAACCTAACCCTGGGCTCTAATACCAGTTGTAGGGAAATTATCACGAAATTCCCAACCTGTGAGAAACATAAAAATAGCGAAAATACATGCTAAAAAAAAATAATCACACGTACAAGATAGTATTTACGTGGTTCGGCAATTTGCTTATGTCCACGGAGTTGCAGAGATTTCATTATTATTAGGGAAAAAATACAAAGTGCAGTTACAATCTTTTTTCTCTCTCGCAAAAAAAAAAAAAAAAAAAAAAAAAAAAAAAAAAAAAAAACAACAACAACAACAACAGAAAACCCTAATAACCAAAGTAACGTTTTTTTATATTTTGCACGTAGGATTCACAATGAGCTACAAAACGGATTAACTGGATCAAGCACAACTTGGCTCCACAAAGCCCAACATCTTTAAGTGCCCGAAACTTACAGCTCTCTGGGAAAAGATGCCTGTATGGAATGTGGATAGCTTAAAAAGATGTTCAAATTTCATAGACTTGATTGGATGTATCTTTGCGGACAATAAGGACCCAGAACTATTCTCTACGGTGGTATGGTTTTTGTGGAATCAGAGAAACAATCTACGGCTTGGTAAAGGGTCAATCGCTTTGGACCAAGTGCTATAGCAAGCAACAAACTGCAAGAATTTAAGTGTACAGACCAGAACAGGGATTGCATCGACAAATCATAGTTCTTCGCAGTGGCAGCCACCACCTACTTCGGTTTATAAAATAAATTTCGATGGAACTCGTTTCATGAAGGAGCAGCGGGCTGGCATAAGGGTTGTTATTCGAAATGAGCACGGGCTCATAATGGTTTCATCCTCTCAACAAATTCCCCTCCCAGGTACAGTGGTTGAAGTAGATGCATTGGCAACAAGGAAAGCGCTGGAATTAGCCCTTGACTGTGGGCTAGACAGAGTAATACTTGAGGGTGATTGTGAGATTCTCATGAAGACGCTACGGGCTGACTCTAAGTCCCTGGCACAGTTTGGGAAGATTGCGGAAAAATTAAGAGTATATGCTTCTATGTTTTAAGATGTAAGTTTCTCACAAGTACGTAGGAATTGTAATTCGGTTGCTCATTCATTAGCAAGAAGAGCAATCCTTTTGTCTCAATTTTTAGTCTGGATGGAGGATTTTCCACTAGACGTTGAACTTGTATTTCAGGCTGATTTAAGGAGCCTACCTTAATAAAAATCCCTGAACTATTTCTCAAAAAAAAAAAAAAAAAAAAAAATGAGGTACCTTTAGGAAAATATTGTGTATACTTAGAATTTAATACGACATTCTACTCTCTTAGGGTTCTACTCTTACTTTTACCCCTTTACCTAATTAATTTTGTTAGAAAAATTATTGCTGACTAGGTTTTTCTGGGTTTCTCGAAATTGAGTAGACAAGTTCCAAAGAGAAAAACTCTTCTTTATTGCTGACTTGGGGTTTTACATTCTAATGAAGATGGAGTTTTAAAATTTGTAACTATAGCATTACTCTATCAGTAACTATGAAATTTGTTTTTGTCACAACTTAAGTAAGAAGTGACATCTCATATACCAATAAAAATAAAAGGTATCCTAAAATTATTGGAAAATTTTATTGCACATACTCACTTACAAATGCATTACTCTAAAATTATTATTTCCAAAATTTGAAATGCCCCTCTCCCCACCTAAAACCACGTTCGTTTCTATCTAACTCTTATTTGTCCTGTTTTGAAATGCCCCTCTCCCACCTAAAACCATGTTCAGTTCTATCTAGCTCTTATTTGTCCTGTTTTGAAATGCCCCTCTCCCCACCTAAACCATGTTCGTTTCTATCTATCTCTTATTTGTCCAGTAATGAATTGGGCACCAACGTACTGTGCATTGAAATGCAGCGTAGTCTACAACCAATCTATATATAAGAAGGCAGCTGGACCTCATGAAGAAGTAATAGAAGCTTAGAGTTAAAGAGATCAGCAGTAAGATGGATCTCATTCATGGTGAGGAAGTGAGTGAGTTATTTCAGGTTCAGTGTCATTTGTATAAACACATTTTTAGCTACATAGATTCCACGTCACTTAAATGTGCAATTCAGCTAGGCATTCCTGACACAATCCACAACCATGGCCAACCCATTACTCTCCAAGAGTTGGTCTCTAAGCTTAACATTCACCCCAAAAAAACTAGCTGCGTGCACAGGCTTATGCGTCTATTGGTTCACTCTGGCTTCTTCGCTAAAACAATAGTTCATGAAAATCAAGAAAAAGAAAGAGAAGAAGAAGCCTATACTCTCACACCTTCTTCTAGGCTTATCCTCAAAGATAGTGCCACTAGCTTATCACCATTTGTTCTGGCAATGCTTGATCCTGCACTTGTAAGCCCATGGCAGTTCTTGGGAGATTGGTTTCAGGGGAGTGAGCTCACACCTTTTGAGAAAGCACACGGGAAAGGTGTCCGGGACTATTGCAACCAAAACCCAGAATACAATAACATTTTCAATGAAGGAATGGCCAGTGATTCCCGACTGTTGAACTTGGTTGTTAAGGACTACAAACCCATTTTTGAGGGTTTAGGCTCATTGGTTGATGTTGGAGGTGGTACTGGGACAGTAGCAAGGATTATTTCTGAGGCATTTCCTCACATTAAATGCATTGTGTTTGATCTCCCACATGTTGTTGCCAACTTGCCAGATAGTAAAAATCTGAAATTTGTTGGTGGCGATATGTTTCAGTATATCCCTCCTGCAGATGCAATTCTGTTTAAGGTATGTGACATACTAATGTGTCTTTAATATTTGAAATAGTATCATGTCAATTTCACTTAAATTTGAGAGTTTATTTGATGGTTAGTACTTTATTTTCTAGATTTAATAATGTTCAAAGTATCACATTTTTAAAAAAAAATTTATGATATACACTTTTAGACTTGCAGTGTTTAATCTAAACAATGTATTGGGTGTGTATTTTTTTAAGTTGCGTTCAATTGTTTATTTTGGCCGTTAATATAGGCTATAATAGGTTTGTTTCTTCTTGACTCGAATGTGGTAATAGGAATTTTTCTTTACGCGTGCGTGGATGTTGTACTTAGATGTACCATTCATATCATGTAAAAAAGCTCTTTAACCACAATTACTTTCCATAACATGTTTACAAACAATTAGATAGAAAGATAAGTAGATATATAACTGACAAATTTCAAGACTTCCATCGGTGAAAGATTTTCGAAGATTATTTAACATTATTTTGAGGTTGGCTAAATTTAAAAGATGCTAGATATATGAAGCTCTCAAATTTGATTGTTATATTACTATTTGGCAGTGGATTTTGCATGATTGGAGCGATGAGGAATGTGTCAACATATTGAAAAATTGCAAGGAGGCTATTACAAGAAAAGGTAAAGAAGGAAAGGTAATTATCATAGATGTAGTGATAAATCAAGAGAAGGATGAACATGATGTTACCACTACAAAGCTCTTCTTTGATGCACTAATGATGGTTTTGCTCACTGGAAAAGAGAGAAACAAGAAAGAATGGGAGAAGCTGTTCTTGGAGGCTGGCTTTAGCCACTACAAAATTGTATCATCATTTGGCATGAAGTCTGTCATTGAGATTTATCCTTGAGAGATAAACAAGTACCAATGTATATTGAGCCAGCAAAGACTGTTGACAATATATATATATATATATATATATATATATAGAATAATGCTTGCTAGCATAGGAATTAAACTACTATCAATCTTGAAACTACTTATGGTAAGATATCATAATTAAGCATAATAAATTTTGCTTTAGTATCCTCTTATTATTTTAATATGGTTTCAGTGCAAGATGACCCAAAATTTAGGATTTACTTCTAAATTATTTGACCTTGTTTTTCGCCTAGGAAAAAAAAAATAGTATTAAAATAAAGGGAGAGGGGAAAGCCAAGGGCCATAGCCTGCGTTTGGTTGTGGATTTGGAGTAATCGACATTATTCTATTACCCATACCTTAATAACTACAGTTTTGACCTTGTAAGAGCATTATCATCCGATGTTCTATAAATATGCCACTTTAACACACTAAAAATGCTATTTTATTATTTTAACACACCATTTTACAATTCATCGTATATCACATATTCTATTCTTCAATTATATCCATTAAAATAATATATACAAATATTAAAATAACATTAAAAAACTAACAATATAAAAAAAATAAAAATACAAAATGTGTAGCAGTGAATGTGTGGCAGTGAAGCAGTGAATGTCTGGCAGAAAATGTAGATAAAGAGATTTTTTATTTGAGATGAGAGAGAAAGATGAATAAAAAATAATAAAAAACCAAATGCCATTTTCTTCCATACCATGCCAAAGATGAAATGTATTGTAACACGTCTCAAAATTTTTTGGCATTTAACACACCTTATGATGGTCTTTTTTGGTGTTTGGTGTGCCAAATGCCAAATATTTGGCATTAGGCACACCTGATGGGAATGCTCTTCTATGGTTTTTGGAGAATTAGCTAGTCTAGGTGTTTGGATAGATCTTTATATTGCTGAAGGTATCTAGATATTAGAGAGAAGCTCAAGTTTTGATGGAGAAATAAATCGTGTTTGGTTTTGGATTTGGAGTTATCAAGATTTTTTTCATTACTCATACTTTAAAATCAACACTTTTGGTCGATCTTTCTATTACTTAAGGCATATGGGTATAAGAGAGAAGAACAACTTTTGATAAAGAAACAAACCGTATTAAAATAATGGGGGAGGGGAAAGCCAAGTAGCACCTAGCTCCCACTCCTCTCCCTCGGTCGTTGGATGTTTTTACAGCCTTAGCCTATGTCATGATCTTGCTCTTTGTGAGAAAATTAGAGATTCACTAAAATCCAGACAAAGAATAAGTGGCTACAATGGTGACAAAATAAGCCATGTCTTTAATTGCAGAGGTAATGGACAGGTGATACATATATCGCAAAATAAATGTCTGTAGGAAATAACGAAGTGTCTGTCTTAAATAGAGTAATACTTGAAAGTTCACTTAGTGTATAAAACACTTGTGAATGTTTAGACCCTCAAATACAAATTTTTCAAAGCAAGCTTATATTCAAACAATATATGTGTGGAATATGAACTATAAGCAATACCCAAATTATCAACCTACTCTAAGCCATATTTTAATCATAGCTCAACAGTAATTAAAAGTAAAGAATAAGTAAAAGAGATATGCAAATACAAGATAACACCAGCACGTGTTATCGAAGAGGAAACAGAAGAACTCAGTAAAAAACCCCTCCGCCGCCCTCTAAGCGGTAAATGATTCACTAGAAAATCAGTTGGAATACATGAATAGCAATAGATCCTCCAAGCCTAATCTACCCGATGCACCTAAGCCTTCCAAGTTTCTTGCTCCAATAGAGTTACGCTGAACCTTGTCTTCTCTAGCTTACCCAATCCCACAATAAGCCCATTGCATCAACCAAATGAATTGGTTCTCTCTTGAACTGCTTCCCAAACACCAATAACCTTCTCACTACTCTAGATTGGGTGAGGTAAGGATTTGGTTTATGATCATCTCATGGGTATGACAATGGAGAGGATTAGAGTGGAGGAATTTGGAGAATCAAATGTGTAAGATTGTGAATGAATCAATCTTGTTATTCTCTAGGGTTTCTCTCTCAAAATTATCTCTGGAAGCTCTCTACATTTCGTGAGTATAAGGTTATTTATAGTAGGGTATGAGATGGAATGTGAAAAGTCATTTTTCAGCAAAACAGGGTGCACTAGCGAGTCACCCACGACTGGGATGTGTCATGAGTTCCAATCGCCAATTAATAGAAAGGACAGAATGTACTTTTTGTCCTGTAGTGATCTAGCTGTCATGACTCTTCAACTTCCTATATGCTTCACACGTGTGCCACGTTTTGGCACGTCGCCACTCGTGAGTCCAGTCGCCAGTTTCTTCCTTGTTACACACACTTGATCAATTCTTCACACTCTCTTACACACAACTCTTACATTATTACCACCTAAATATAGGGTTTTTAAATGCTGAATTACAAGCAAATTTAACATGGAGTAAAGACAACACATAGTTGAATATATTTAACTTTACAATCGCCCCCTTTGGCTATTCCATGACAAAACCCTAAAATAGACTCTAGACTTAAAATGTGAGTTGGGAACAGCTGCCAAAACTCACTCACACCTAATTCTAGATTCTGTGATGCTCTTGAACCATGCAAACAAATCTCTTGAAAACAATTTTAAAAAATGCAACCATTAAGTTCATTGTAAGCGGTAAACTTAGAATGCATATGGAGCAAGCACAATGCGATCAAGCAAGTATGAATATGACAATTAAGCATAACTTGACCATATATGAACAATCAATATAAATAGAGACTACAATGAACATTTACAAAGTAAATAAACATCCGGACATGCAAGCAAATAAGTTCAATGCAAAGTATCATTTGTATGTCCAACACTCAACCGATGCAAGAACACTAATGCATGTTAGGTTTGAATTGCATTAAGGATATAAGATCCAACAAGGGCACAAGAGTGGAGTACTAAAGAAAATGCAAAACATTAACTAAAGGTACTAAGCTACATTAGCAAGGGCACATAGAGAATATCATAACATAGTTAAGTACATCATATAAGCAAACAAATGAAATGTAAAATATGAAGTAAAATTAGCAACAAAAAAATAATCTTGTCTTTTTGTTTGCATGCTTGCTCGCCTTTTGATTTAGCTTTCTCTCCCTCTATCATAGCTTTCCTCGTTTCATGCACACCATCTCCCCTTTTTTGTCATGGAATAACTAGTCATCATCTTCTTCTAGCTTCCCTTGGATTTGATCCAACTGAGTTTGGAGAGAGGTAAACTTTGTCTCAAATTGAGTTTATTGAGAGTGCATGATAGATGTGAGGCCAGACATTTTTGTCCTAATGTCTTGCACATAAGCCATGATGTTGTCCCACTTCTCATCATAGAAGTGTAAGCTAGAGCTTGTATCACCTTAAGGAGCATCACTCTCTTGCTTGTCATTCGTTCGGTCACGACTTGTTATAGCATTAAGAGTGGTAATGGTCTTTGCTTAGGATGAAAAATACTCATCTTCCATTGTGGGTATTCCTTTTAGCTACAATATCTTTGTGATGAGGCAACAAAATGGAAGATAGTTCCTTGAGGCCGTCCACTCAGCAGTTTTGACCAAAATGTGAAAGATATGAGAGCACACATCATTTTCTTCATTAGTAATCAAGTCATGAAGAAATAGAGCCCGACCAAGGTTCATATGTCTAATTGTTATGAGCAACCTTAACTTGGGAGATAAAGATGAGAGACCAATTGATTTCCCATTTGAAGACATATCCAAATTTTCTTCGAAAGCTTCGCGAAAAATTTCAGGATCCTGGTCCATCTCATCATAAATTGGTGGTTTTGCAAACCTTGGTTAGTTGATGTTTAGAATGAGAGCAAGATATGAAGGCGTGATAGTGAAGTCCCTCCCTCTTACCCAACATCATAGCTCTTCCCCGTCAAAGTTATCATACGCATAGAACTCTTTCACAAGCTCTTCCTAAGGATCTTCTAGATTTGATAGAAGGTAGTTCCAATCCTTAGAGGTGAACCATTTTGGAATGTTTGTATCAAGAAGAGTGTCTTGCTCAACAACCCGTTCTATTACCATGGGGCATTTTGGAAGTAACTCAAATATGCTTGATAAGCAGCATATTTGAATTTGGTGTCGTAGAAAACTCCTACTGAGGAACGAGTTTTCTTTGACTTGGGAGAGAAACTGCTAAGGTCAATGACCAATTCTTTCCCCTTGCTACTTCCTCCTTTTATAGATGACTTTTTGAACAGAGACATCTTCAAGCATAAATCAAGAAATTTCAAAGAGCAAGATGTACAAAAACTGCAACAAACTTGATTAGCAACAAGTTGGTACCAAAAACATACACTACGAATTAAACCTTAAAAACTGAAATTTAAAGAACAAAATAAAAATGACATGTGAAGATACTAAACATTAAAGCATGACATAATCATGACATTAGACACTCAACACATCAAATATTGTGTGTTTGTGCATCTGAAAAAGTGTGCACAAAAGAGGCATGAAAACATGCAAGGGGCAAAGTGTGAAACACATAATCATTGTCTGTTCCAAACATGGAAACATGATTATCCCCAAATATTGTACTCAACAGAGTGCAATATAGCACACAAAAACATCTAAATAGACATTTTCTCAACAAGATGATATGCACATCACAACACAAAACATTGTATAATGCATGAGCATATAGTAAAAACAAGTGCAACAAGCATCATACCATCAATCTCAACAAAACCCACATGACTATTTCATCAAAACACAAAAAAAAAAAAAACCCATGTTCTTCATCAATATTCCAATATCTCAACAAAAACAACAAATCCATGAAATATAATGCTTCAAACTTAAAATAAAGTGTAAAGAAGTGAAGACCCATACATTTTCTTGGATTTGGAGTGAAGATTGAAGAGAAAGATGGAGGTTTTTGGAGTGAAAATGACAGTTTTGAGAGAGGGAGAGGCAGAGAAGACGAAGGGACTCGCACGTGATGCAAGGGAAAATGAAAAGTTTTGAAAATACTATTTGATTTTAACCCTATTTTTGCAAAACACGCATTTTTTGCGACTCAACTGACTTGCAAGTGAGTTGCCAAGTAAGTTGCCAAAATCCCTTAAACCCAAATTATGAAAAATTTCTCTAAATCTTTTTTGCAACTAGGACTTCCACTCGCCAGTAAGTCGTGAAATCCTTCTAGATAAGCTATTGACTGGAGCTTGAAAACTCACGACTCGCAGGTGAGTGGACAAAATACAGAGTTGCAAATTTTTGGATTTTGGTGAGATTTTTCAAAATAAAATACTTTCTTAAAACAACTAAAATACTTTAAAATATTTTTGGGTTTGATCAACAGATGCTTGAGTATGTACATCACATTTAATCAAGTGCAATCACACAAATGAATGAGACATTCATTGAACATAAACATGTGTGATGTGGGTGAGTATCAAGCATGATATAGTCCTTAGTCTAATATGAAACTTCAATGATCAATTCAACCATATCATACACAGTTAATACTAAGTAGTGTGACCTATATCAATTGTAAAAATAAACATACATGATCTCCCATATAAACTTGATTACATTTAAATTAGAAGCTTTTCATTTGGCTTTTTTCTTTTGATCGTTACATCTTATTTCAGATCGATGCTTGAAATTTTTGATATTTCAATTTGATGAGTAAGCATTTGGCTTTTGGCACCATACATTTCAATACAAGACGCTTTCCCTTTTTCTTAGTCAAATACTAGTTTGTGTGATGGCTTTTTAAGCTCATTATCTCTTTTCGAGATTTGACATTGGTTGAGCTTTTAAAGAAAACAAATAAATGAGTGAGAAGAAATATAGGCACAAGTCTACACATGTCTCAAGATCAACAAAACTATTAACTAGTCATTCATGACAAGTTTAAAGATCTATTTACAATAGGCATATAGATGTCAAGATGTTTCCCACAAAGATACAAGTAAATAGAGAACAAGCTAAGCTCATGAATGCACAGAGCCATTGGTACGGAGGTGCAAGACTAAATATGCATGTAACAAGGTACAACACCGCCGATCAAACTTTTTGGATTTTATACGTTTTATGTGTTTTTGGATTTTTAACACAAAGTAAGAAAAGAATGATAAAAAAAAACAACAAACAACCAAGAATTTTAAACATCAAAAACAATAAAACATGAAGTGCTACCAACAAAGTAGTGTGTGCTTTACTCAATTAAGATCATTTCAAGATAGATATGTAAAACACAAAAAACACATGAGTTTCAAGGAATGATATCGACACCTATGCTCTTACAAAGCAATTCGAACCGAGGACCATTGAGAGGTTTGGTGAAGATGTCCACCTTTTGGTTGTCTGTGTGAATGATTTCAAGACATACGATTTTATCTTCCACCAAATCACGGATAAAGTGATAGTGAATCTCTATGTGCTTGGACTTTGACTGCTAAATAGGATTCTTGGAAAGATTTATGGCACTAGTGTTGTCACAGAATACACTCATTATTTCTTGAGGAATCCCATAGTCATGAAGAAGTTTCTTCATCTAAAGTAGTTAGTGCAACAATTCCCAGCAGCTGTATACTCGGCTTTAGCTGTAGATAGAGATACCGAGTTTTGCTTCTTACTCATCCATGATACAAGATTGTTTCCGAGATAAAAACATCTACTCGAAGTGCGCTTTCAGTCATCAACACTTCCTGCCCAATCTGCATCCGAGTAACCGGCTAGACAATCATTAGAGTCTTTTGAGTACCATAGACTATACTCGGGAGTGCCATTAATATAGCGTATGATTCTCTTCACAGCTGTCAAGTGAGACTCCTTAGGAGCTGCTTAATAACGAGCACATACTCCCACGCTAAACGCAATGTCCAGCCTACTTGCAGTGAGATATAGGAGACTTCCAATGATGCTCTTATACAAAGTTGGACTTACTTTTACTCCAAAAGAATCAGGACTAAGCTTGGTAGATGAACTCATGAGAGTGGAGGCATGTTTTTTGGAATCTAGTCCAAAATTCTTGACAAGATTTCTTGCATTTTTTTCTTGAGAGATGAATATACCATCCCTTCTTTGTTTAGCATATCCCCTTTGAAATCCTCTATCCAAGAGAGAATTTGTAAGTAGATCATACCATGCTCTAGGTGCTTGTTTCAATCCATAGAGTACCTTCTTCAATCTTAAAACATGATTTGGGAAGTGAGGATCTTGGAAACCTTTGGGTTGTTTAACAAAGACTTCTTCATTAAGGAACCCATTGAAAAAGGGATATTTCTAATCCATTTGGTAGAGTTTGAAATCCATGATACATGCAATGGAAAAAAGGATGCAAATAGACTCAAGTCTAGCCACGGGAGCAAAAGATTCATCAAAATCTACTCCTTCCACTTGAGTGTAACCTTGAGCAACCAACTGAGACTAATTTCTTATTAAATCACCATCCTCATCAGTTTTATTTCTGAAAATCCACTTTGTGCCGATGACAGGAGTGTCTTTGGGCCTAGGGACAAGTTCCCATACGTCATTCCTCACAAATTGATTCAATATTTCATGCATTGAATCCACCCAATTCTCATCTTGAAGAGCTTCTTCTACCCTTTTTGGCTCAAATTGAGCAAGGTAGCAATGATAAGTCACATGGTTTGCAACAAGCATGCTCCCTTTTCTAAGACAAAAACCTTCATTTAAAGAACCGATAATGTTACTTTCTAGATGATTTTTAACCACTCTAGATGATGGCTTCTTTGAGGTGGATGCTTCATCATTTCGGGAGATAGGAGGATGAACTTCCGGAACACTATCATCATTTTCTACGTTTCTTATGGCATCATCAATAACCACGTTGATGGACTCCACCATTTTTGTTCTCTTATTGAAGATTTTATATGCTCGGCTAGTGGTTGAGTACCTACGAAAGATACCTTCATCACTTTTTGCATCAAATTTTCCAAGGTTCTCCCAATCATTTGGAATGTAACACTTACTTCCAAAGACTCAGAAGTATTTTACATTTGGCTTCTTCCTATTCCAAATTTCATGTGCGGTCTTCTCTGTTCCCGCTCAGAAGAATATTTTATTGCCAATGTGACATGAGGTGTTCACGGCCACCCCCCAAAGCTTTTGAGGAATTTGCTTGTTGAATAGCATAACTCTAGCCATTTCTTGAATCACCTAGTTCTTCCAAACTCTTTCTTAATCCCATTTTTCTCAAAAAAAGACTCAAATCTTGTATTCTCAAACTCTTTGCCATGGTCACTTCTTATCTTCACAATTGATACACCTTTCTCAGTTTGAAGCTTCATACAAAGATTCTCCATCTTCTCACTTGCTTCCGATTTCTCTCTAAAAAATTCCACCTATGTGTATCTTGATAAATCATCGACAATGACCATAATATACCGTTTTCCTCCTAAGCTTTTCATTCCTGTGGACCCCATTAGATCAAGATGGAGAAGCTCTAAGCAACGTGATGTAGATATCACATTCACCTTTTGATAATTCGCCTTTGTTTGTTTTCCCATTTGACAAGCACCACAAATAGTCTTTTCCACCTTCCTGAATTTTGGGAGCCCCACAACGGCTTCAAGTTTGGACACTTTTGCCACTTGTTTGAAGTATGCACGGCCTAGTCTTTGATACCATAGTTCCAACACATCGACTCGGGCTCTCCTACAAGAGATATTTGGCGTGGGAACCACTCCATAACAATTGTTGGTGGTCCTATATCCCTCCAAGATTTGAATCCCTACTTCATTTATGATCACACACCCCTTCTTTGAGAATTGAACAAGGAAGTCCTCATCACATATTTGAGTGATGCTCAAGAGATTCGCCTTAATCCCTTTGACATATAGAAATATTTTAATAGAGGTAGCTCCAGTATCTCAATAATTCATTTGCCAAGAACTTGAGTATGGCTTCTATCCCCAAATGTTACATAGTCACCAACCTTCTCCTTGGGAGACTTAAATAGTGATTTATCTCTTGTCATATGATGAGAACATCCACTATCAAGTACCATAAATAGGAATTGCATACTTTCAAAAAGGTGTGCACAAACAAGCAAGCATGAGATAAGCATTCTTGATCTTTAAAGAGAAAATTATCTTTATTTTCTATTCTCTTACTAGATTGAATTCTCTCTTTAAGGTGATCAACCTTGTCACACAATATTCTATTTCTTCTTTATACTTCTCAATTAATGAATTTGACTTATATAGACTATTGTGTAAGATAGGGTTCTTGTGTTCAAGTTCTTGTGTTCAAGATACTCATAGAGTCAGTATCACAAACATTTGCACCACAATTCAACATAGCATTTTCCATAGCTTCATCCATAGCTATAAGGGGTCAAGGATCACACTAAGGATATAGAAATTCGTCAAAGTGTACCCCCTCTAATACTAATTGAAAGTTCACTTAGGCTACGTTTGGTTTAATGGAAATCGAGTTCCGAGTGTAAAATAAATACAGGGGAAAGTGAATTCCCGTAAAGAAAATGAAATCTGAGTGTTTGGTTCTACAATGGAAAATAGTCTGGAAAACGATTTTTAGTGTTTGGTAACATTCTAAAAATGCTATTTTTCTACAAATTTTTCATATTTTCTCAACTATTTTCTCAGCATCCAAATTTTATTACAAAAAATTTCAAAATATACGCTTAACACAACCAAATATACACTTAACACAACCAAAAATCAAAATAAAAACATTAAGGGAGAGGAAGAAAGAGTGAGATTGGAGGGAGAAAGAGTGACAGAGTGAGGGAGAAAGAAATAGATCGAGAAAGAGAGAGATCAGAGTGGATAGAGGATAGCGGCCCGATCAGGTTGGTTTGGGGGTGGAATGGAGTAGGCTGGTGGTCGGTGGAGGCCAGATCGGCGACATTGAGTAAGAGGGAGAACAAGATCAGTGTGTCGAGAAAGAGCTCGGTCTTGGGTGGGTCGACAATGAGATCAGTTTTGGGTGGATTGGTCTTGGGTCCTGACGATCTAGATGGTGGCATTGATGAGCTTCCAACTATAACTATGGGTGTTGGGGTACAATCTTATTGGTGCTGCAATGTGATCTCGTTGGTGCAATAGGCGGCGCAATCTCGCCGTTGCTGGGGTATGACAAGACCGGTACGATCTAGGGTTAGGGCTAGTGTTGGGGTGCGACTCGCCGGTGCTTGGTGCAATCTCTTCTTGCTGTTTCTCTCTCTCTCTCTTCTACTTTCCTAGGGTGGACTTCATTTGAAGGTAAAATAAAACCTGAAATGGTTTTACGCCCGAAATGCCTTATTTTACAGTCAACGCGGAATACCAATTCCGTTTGACCCAATTTTCAGTACCTACTAAACACACACGTGGGTGTAAAAGCATTTTCGGAAATCCTTTGAAGTCGAAACAAACACAGCCTTAGTGTATAAAACACTTGTGAATGTTACACCCCCAAATACAAATTTTCCAAAGCAAGCTTATATTCAAACAATATATGTGAGGAATATGAACTATAAGCAATACCCAAAATATAATCGTACTCTAAACCATATTTTAATAAAAACTTAGCAGTAATTAAAAGCAAAGAGTAAGGGAAAGAGAGATGCAAACACAAGATAACACCGGCACATGTTATCAAAGAGGAAACTGAAGAACTCGGCAAAAAACCTCTCCACCGCCTTTCAAGTGAAAAATGATCTACTAGAAAATCAGTTGGGATGCATGAATAGCAATAGACCCTCTAAGCTTAATCTACCCGATGTACCTAAGCCCTCCAAGTTTCTTGCTCCAACAGGGTTAGCCGAAACTTGTCTACTCTAGCTTATCGGATCTCGCAATAAGTCCATTGCATCAACCAAATGAATTGGTTCTCTCTTGAACTACTTCCCAAACACCAATAACCTTTTCATTACTCTAGATTGGGTGAGGTAAGGATTTTGTTTATGATCCTTTCATGGGCATGACAATGGAGAGGATGAGAGTAGAGGAATTTGAAGAATCAAATGTGTAAAATAATGAATGAATCAATCTTGTTGTTCTCTAGGGTTTCTCTCTCAAAATTCACTCTAGACACTCTCTACATTTCATGGGTATAAGGGTATTTATAGTAGGGTATAAGATGGAATGTGAAAATTCATTTTTCAGCAAAATAGGATGCACTGGTGAGTCACTCACGACTAGGATGAGTCGTGAGTTCCAGTCGCCAGTTAATAGAAAGGCCAAACTGTACTTTTTGTCCTGTAGTGATCCAGCTGTCGTGACACTTCAACTTCCTACGTGCTTCACACCTGTATTACGTTTTGGCAGGTCGCCAGTCACAAGTCCAGTCGCCAGTTTCTTCCTTGTTGCACACACTTGATCCATTCTCCACACTCTCTCACACACAACCCTTACATTATTCCCACTTAAATACAGGGTTTCTAAATGTTGAATTATAAGCAAATTTAGCACGGAATAAAGTCAACACATAGTTGAATAAATTCAACTTTACAATACTGATAAATGAAGAGTGAATGAAGTCTTTGTCTTAAGGCAACAAAACCATAGACGAGAAGGAAATAGTTAAGGTGGTGGTACCAAAACCATGGCAACTCTTTAAGCCCATTTAGAGATTTTTTTTCAAGACACAAACATGAATGGGTTTATTAAAATCATGGAATCTTAGCAGCTGAACCATGTATACTAGTCTTCCATCTAACCGGCCTTGAAAAATGAAATTTTGAACGTCTTGCAAACATAACCTCTTGAAAATAGAAATGAGCATCCTCGATCAAAGCTTTGTCATACCCTAAATTGTGTGGCTTGAATTGGATTAGCTTGTGTGAGTGTATGTTACACGATTTTGAACTGAGTTCTATATATAGCATATACTAGGTAGATTTAAGCTATATAAGTGATTACAGTAAACCTTAATTATACTTTTACTAGTACTTTAAGGTATGATTCAAATATGGTTAACACTTTCCTCAAGTCATCAAAAATGATATTAGAACCAATCAAATAACAAATATGGTTTAAGCCTTAAGGAAATTACAGTGTGTTAATGTCCATTTTGGCAAAAGGGCTTAATGACAGAAGAAGCCCAACAATATAAAATGGGTGAAAAAAGAAGAATTAGAAAAGTAAGGAAAACCATTAAGTCTGAATGGTAGAAATAATCGTACACAAGCCTACAAAATAGTAAAAGGGCTCCAAAGAAAGCAAATGAGCTCAAGGGAACTTCAAAGAAGGAAGTAGTAAGCCCATGAGAATTATAAGAAGTAGAAAGTAAGAAAAGACAGGCCGAATGAGCCCAAAGAAAGAGATTAGTAAATGGGATTGGTTCTAAGGCCAATAAACCCAAAAGTAAAGAATATGGTAATTGGGCTAGGGAAAAGATTTAGCAAAAAGCCCATGGGAATGTAAGAAGAAGGAAAGAATGAGATTGGACTAATGGTACCCCAAGGAAAGAAACGAGTTGAGGATGCCCAAAGGAATAAAATGGGCCGAAAAAACTCAAAATGATAAGAGAATTGGCCTAGTATGAATATTGGGCAGCTTAAACTAAAGGGAGAAATAATACATGGGACTGGCATGGTGGGCCTAGAGGAAGCCCAGCAAACGCAAGTTAAACAATATCATGGCAAAGATAATGCAATGGCGGGGCAAGAATACCAGTTAGCCCACAAACCAATAGTAAAAGGAGACAAGGGTTGAATTAAAGAAGAAAAGGCCCATACCCAAGCAATACCCAACCCAAAGAAGAAATGAGATACAAAGAATGAATACCTAATGACTCATCCACGCCACAAAGAGTTAAACGAGCAGCAAAATGCGCAACAAGACTAGACAAACTTGCAGGTAATGGCAAACGCGTGAACACCAAACAAGTAATGGACTCATATGGGAGTAGAGTACGCATAAGATTCAGACACCAAACACTTGTACCCAGCCAATACAGGGGCAGTGGGCCATGGGTCAGAGGTAAGAGAGGGTACAGTCTAGCGGTAGTGAGAAGGGGGAAGCCTATTCTGGAGTTCTCGCTCAAGCTCTTTTGAAGTAAATGTCTTACTAGGATGACATATCACCTAAAAGAGGCAAAGATAAGTTATAATCACTAGGTGCATGCTATAGGAGTTAGTAAGAGAGAAGCCCAACCCTTATTTGGATGAGAATGCCACTGGAAACAAGAAAACAAAACAAAACTACTTTTGTTTGGGAATGAAACATGGAGTGACCAGCACAAGGTAATGATGGTGGCTGGGCAACCAATAGACTAGTGGGCAGTCCAGAAAGGACACCCACAATAGGCCAAAGGTAGTTAAGGGGTAAAATGGTAAGTTTTATCATGGCAAGCAAAATAAAAAGGTCTTAGCGGTGCACAATAAAGAGGGAGAACAACGGCAACAAAAAGGAACAGGAGAAGCACTGAAAAATAGAGATATAGAATACAAAGAAAACAGAGAAGATAAACGAAAAGAAAAAAAAAAAAAAAAGAGAGTAGAGAGTGAAGTGAGAAAAAAGGAGTGTAAGGAGTGATAGAGCATGCACCAATAGGTTACACACTTCTCTTCCTCTCAAAAGCCTACTCTCTAGCAAGCTAAAAAAATGAGATTAAACCACTTAGATCCATTTTTCAAAGTAGGAAATTTTTATGGAAGGATTTCCCTATGAAATTACCCATATTGGAAATTGGTTTCCTTCTTGAACTTAAATCTACAGAGGAGTAAAGTTTAGCAGACTAATCCCCTTCCTTCTTTTATCATGATTGTTTAAGTACTAACGTTATTTTTCTTGTTACTGATTTATTTTTGCTATACTCATATTATCGTATTTTCCTGTTGCAAAATTGTTTAAAACATTATCTTTGGTTAGTAGCAAGTACTTTAGTTAGAATATTTTAGTAGTCTTGCTGTATTATGTTTCTCTTGCCATAATGTTATTTGCGACAGTATTTCCTACTGTGGGAACGTGACCAAGATCCCTACCAGGGGTCTTAGCTTGCACACTAGTTAGCTTAATGTGAATTTCAATTGAGCCAATCCCAACTCTTCTACTCCAGAATCACTAGACCACAGTACGTCAGGAGCAGTCCAGCCCAAGATACAAAAAGGCCCACCGCACAGTGCAAACTTGGCCCTTGTTGAGAATGCTCCACTTTAAAAACATTTTCTTTGGATCATTGAGTTTTGTTTTGCTTTTGCTTTTGCTTTTTTTTTTTTTTTTTTTTAAATGATTTGTTAATTATTAGGTTGATTATGTTCTTGGTCCGTATTTAAATGACACATTGCATATACCCATACCTCCTTCATTCGTAGCCTAGCTTTAATTTATTTTTAATACCTAGTTTCACATTTACTCAATTGCAAGATTTGAAATATGTACATTGAAACAAAGTTGTTTTTTAATTTGGAACGAAATCATTATTATGATTGGGTTTTTTCATAATCTCAATTGATTATATGTGTGTGTGTGTGTAGGAGCCTCTTTGCACCTTGGGTTAGGGCTTTCTGTAAAGGGTAGGAAAGTTGGGTCTAGCTCTCTCTGCGGAATTCTCCTGGAACTAGTCTTTACACAAGACCAAACACACCAAAAAAAGAGAAATATATATACCTATATGTATATAGTAACAACAGAATAGCTGTTAGTCCGAGAATGTTAGCAGCATAAATAAATAGTAATAACAGTAAACATAATGATAAAAGTAAACGGGTTCTCTGTAGGATAATACTAAAGAGAGCCCAAATTCCAACTTACTTAACCTTATTACCTTCGAAGGCCATAAATTCTCTATCCTTCTAATTAAGATGACAGAGAGTATGGTTTTGTATGAAGGAGGCAAAATATCGCCTAGTGATGCATGCTAGGTCTGCCGTGTATACTCTACTATCTTAACTCTCCATTCTCTTTTATGTATCACTTTCTTTTCCATTTTCTCTCTTCTTTCACTTTCAACTTACTATTCTAATTCTCTTGGTTACTAGGTTGTTGTTCCCATTATTCTTCCTACCGTTGTTACTATTCTCTCATGATTGATGTTGTGTTTTTCTCTCATTCTTGTTGTCTTCCTCCCCATATTCATGGATATTGTTCATTTTATCCCGCAAGAACAATCTTAAGTGATTTCACCAACTATTTTATCTACCACAAGCACTCAGCACGTTCTAGCCATATATAAGTGGGTTCAATAACACTATCTTCCGACTGCTGGTAGTGGGTTCACTCCCACTACTTGCTTAGTGGCGAACTTCTTTCCACTTTTGGGCAAAAGTCAATCCAGCCACAATACCACTATTTCTCTCTTTCTCTTAAAGACAAACCCTCATTAATCTCTTCTGTCCTCACTCTTTAACATGCATTACATGGCTCCCACCAATTTTTTATCCATTTTGCTAAGTAAGCTTTCCCAGCAAAGTATCTTATAAAAAGGGTCTTAGTAGGATACCAAAACTAGGTCTTTTGCCCTCCCCTTCCCCCCCACCCCCCACCAAACCATACCCTCTTTTCCTTCTCAATCATGGGCCCTGCCAACCTTGCATTGGCTGGGTTGTAGGTCAACAAGGCTCCAACTACTCCACTTCCCATTCTTTGGCTTCTTCTTCTTCATGCGTTTTCTGCTGTGTTTTTTTTTTTTTTTATTATTTTGTCTTGTTTCCTCCTCACGTGTTTCCTACCACTTTTGATTTTCTCTTGTTTCTTCATGCGTTTCCTGTTGCTGTGGCTTTATCTTGTTTCTTCATGTGTTTCCTACCGCTATGGCTTTGTCTTGTTTTTTCATGCGTTTCTTGCTGTTGTGACTTTATCTTGTTTCTTTGCGTGTATCCTGCCACTATGGCTTTGCTCGGTTTCACCTTGCTTTACTTCGGCAAAATCAGAATTTATCCTTATCCCTTTATACAAGGGCATTATGGGCTTTCTACCATATCTATATTGGATTGGGCTTGCTAACATATTTTGCTTTTTTTTTTTCTCTTCATTTATTCACTACATTGAGTTGGCCCTATTGTTTTTTCATTTATTCACTACATTGAGTTGGCCCTATTGCTTTATTTTCTCTTCATTTATTCACTACATTGGCCCTTTTGCTTTTATTTTTATTTTTATTTTTATTTTTATTTTTATTTTTTTGAAAATATATTGTTATGAACCTAGGATCTAAGATTGTGCTTATGTCAAGGGCCAAAATTATTTGTATTGTAATAATAAGGGGTTATTATATAGGATTTTTTCCTATCACACCCATGGTTATGGAACCCGGACCGGACCGTACGGTCCGACCGGAAAACCCGCGAACCTCTCAACTTTACGGTTCTTTTAACTTCAAAGACCGTTCTAGGCGAAAAAGCAAGGACCCGTGCGAACCGTGGTCGGACCGCACGGGTTTGAGAACCGTGAACGGTTTTAACGGTTCTCACGGGCCCTTTTTCTTAAAGAGAAATAAAGCCTTAAACGGCATCACTGTGTCTGTGTTTTCCTTATACAGCGTCGTTTAGGATGCTCAAAGAGTCAAAATTAGAAACCAAACCAGATCTCCATCATTCGGTGCTCAAGCTCAAGAAAAATCGCCTCCCTTCGTACCCTCCTCGCCTCAAATCGCCTCTCTCCCTCGTCAGCCACCATGCTAAGTCAAATCTCTGATGATATCCTCGTCGGCGTTGTCGTCTATTGTTGCCTCCAGTTGATGACCAGCGATCAGATCTCTCTAACCAGTGAAAGACTTGCTTTTTCTCACTGTGTTGCTTTCTCTTTTTTTGCTGAGATGATATGTCTTTTGTTTGAACTCTATTGATGTCTTTCTCCGTTGGGTAAAGGTGTAAAGTAGTACAATGCTTAGTAAAAAACGCCAGACTTCGTGTATCACCACAGATCACATAAATTGATATATTTATTAATTATTATATTTAGTTTTTATCTTTTATGATATTATTTTAGTGTATTTCAACTTTTATAGTATCGCCTGTACTATGGCTCTAAGCTCTCCCGTTTTTTAAACTTTTTAAGTTCTCCCATTTTAATAATATTATAATGTTAGATTTAGACTTGATAATGGTTTTTTTTATACGAAAAAATTGATAGTGGTTGTTTAATAGTTGGTTACTGCAATTGTGGTGTTATACTCATAATACCATCTACTATGATGCTGTTATACATTTATTTGTTTGTTTATTTATTAGGTTTGCTTAAGATTTAATATTTTCTATTTGTTTTATGAAAATTATGATATAAAAAATATATTTAAAAGATAAATCTCATATTTATTTGGCGACTATTTTAGTTAATTTTTCTATTTTTACTAATTTAATGTATTTATTTATATTTAAAATAGTTATTAAATTAATTATGACGTCATCACGGTTCGACCTCGGTTCGACCTCAGTTCGACCTTAAAAACTTTGAACCTTTTCTTTTTACGGTTCAATGAACGGTCCGGGTCTGAAAACCATGATCACACCTCCCTTTGGACAAGGTAGTTTGGAGGTAAAACATTTCATATAACTATTTATTTGATGTGAATTTTGAAAATCTAATTATTTAATTGAATGTTCTTAATACACATGTCAAATTTCGTTCAAATTAGATGTTATTTACTTATCAATTAATAAAATTAATTTTTATGCAAAATTTTAGATCGACAAATTTTGATATTTAAATATTTGATTGATGACATAGTTATTGATGTTTGATCTTCTTGAAATTTTTCAAGCATTAAAGATATAATAAGAGCATGCAATCCATTAGTTATATTTTTAAAATTTATAACCAATAAATAAATATAGGAAGAGTTTAAAAAGTTTCTCTCTAAACTAGTATATAATGGTGAAGAATAATTTCCTTCAGTGTCTTTTTATTTTTAATCAGATGTGTGATACGTGACATACATAATTAAATTCATTGTGGAATTAACCATTCATGTGAGAGGAAATAGTATCTCAAGGAATACTAATCATTTTTCCAAAGTTTTAAACTTATAATATGCTATTCTACTCTTTTACTGCAGATATGAGGTACCTTTAGGAAAATATTGTCGATACTTAGAATTTTATATGATATTCTACTCTCTTAGGGTTCTACTCTTACTTTTACCCCTTTAGCTAATTATTTTTGTTGGAAAAAATTATTGCTGACTTCGGGTTTTTTTTTTTTGGGTTTCTCGTAATTGAGTGGACGAGTTCCAGAGAGAAAAACTCTTCTTTATTACTGACTTGGGGTTTTACTTGTCATTCTTTTACTTTTTCCTTTTTCATGTTTTATTTCATATGACAAATCTAATAATTTGGTTTCCTGTGTGGATAGGCCAATCACCCAAGTAGAGAAGCGACTTTAGTTGCTCCTCCTACCATTCTTGTTCGTAAAAATAAATGTAGACGGGAAAATTGAAACTCGAACCAAAGTTATCTTTTCCGTTTCCTAAATATCTCTATGGAATGTTTCGCAACTCATGATTTTTTTTTTCAAATTAATTCCAATATATATATATCAATTTAGCTGTAGATTTGTTTAGGTTCATATGTAATTTGTTTTGTCTAAAGAGAAAATTGCTTTTTCTGTTTGAAAAACAAATGATTTGATTAATTCTAGTTCTAATTTTTGTTTTAAAAAATAATATAGGAATTAGTTCCCTATTAATTTTATAAAGTTCACCAAATTTTGAAAATAAAATTCAATTACATTTTCTTAGTTTTTGGTTTACTAGACATTAAGTATATTTTTGATAGTGTTGATTTTTGTGACCTCGTTCAAGTAAATGATTTTTAGAGAACCTACATGTGTTTGACATGGTCAACTATCTGCCGACCATGTTGAACTGTGATTGCCGACCATGTTTTTTTTTTTTTTGAGGATAAACAGCAGATTGTCGACCATGTCAAACACATGTAAGTTCTCTGAAAATCATTTACCTGACTTGAAATTTGGAAGTACTTTCAAATTTCAAGTCAGTAAGGTACTCTTTAATTAATAAGTGTAAGCAAATAGATATTCTAACTTTACGCTAGTCCTACTTTTGATTGCTCTTAAGAGAATTAAAGCAGGGTGTAAAAATAATAAAAAGGACAACCAATCTATATATAAGAAGGCAGTTGGACCTCATGGAGAAGTAAAAGAAGCTTAGAATTAAAGAGGTCAGCACTAAGATGGATCTCATTCACGGTGACGGAGTGAGTGAGTTATTTAAGGTTCAATGTCATTTGTATAAACACATTCTTAGCTACATAGATTCCATGTCACTTAAATGTGCAATTCAGCTAGGCATTCCTGACACAATCCACAACCATGGCAAACCCATTACTCTCCAAGAGTTGGTCTCTAAGCTTCATATTTACCCCAAAAAAACTAGCTGCGTGCACAGGCTTATGCGTCTATTGGTGCACTCTGGCTTCTTCGCTAAAACAACAGTTCATGAAAACCCAGAAAAAGAAGAAGAAGCCTATACTCTCACAACTTCTTCTAGGCTTATCCTCAAGGACAATGTCACTAGCTTATCACCATTTGTTCTGGCAGTGCTTGATCCTGCACTTGTAAGCCCATGGCAGTTCTTGGGAGATTGGTTTCAGGGGAGTGAGCTCACACCTTTTGAGAAAGCACACAACAAAGGTGTCTGGGACTATTGCAACCAAAACCCAGAATACAATAACATTTTCAATGAAGGAATGGCCAGTGATTCCCGACTGATGAACTTGGTTGTTAAGGACTACAAGCCCATTTTTGAGGGTTTAGGTACATTGGTTGATGTTGGAGGTGGTACTGGGACAGTGGCAAGGATTATTTCTGAGACATTTCCTCACATGAAATGCACTGTGTTTGATCCCCCACATGTTGTTGCCAACTTGCCAGATAGTAAAAATCTGAAATTTGTTGTCGGCGATATGTTTCAGTATATCCCTCCTGCAGATGCCATTCTGTTCAAGATATGTGACACACTAATGTGTCTTTAATATTTGAAATAGTATCATCTCAATTTCACTTAAATTTGAGATTTTATTTGATGGTTAATTGGCTAGTACTTTATTTTCTAGATTTAATAGTGTTCAAAGTATCACATTTTTTTAAAATTTTATGATATACACTTTTAGACTCGTAATATTTAATCTAAACAATGTATTGGGTATGCCTTTTTTTTAAGTTGCATCCAATTGTTTATTTTGGCTGTTAATATTGGCTATAAAAGGTTTTATTTTTCTTGACTTGAAGGTGGTAATAGGAATTTTTCTTTAAGTGTGCGTAGATGTTGTACTCGGATGTACCATTCATATGATATAAAAAAGCTCTTTAACCACAATTACTTTCCATAACATGTTTACGAACATTTAGATAGATAAGTAGATACTAGTTAGGTACTGAACAATATATATATTTCAAGACTTCCATAGGTGAAAGAATTTCGAAGAATTATTTAACATTATTTTGAGGTTGGCTAAATTTAAAAGATGCTAGATATATGAAGCTCTCACATTTGATTGTTATATTACTATTTGGCAGTGGATTTTGCATGATTGGAGCGATGAGGAATGTGTCAACATACTGAAAAATTGCAAGGAGGCTATTACTAGCATAGCTAAAGAAGGAAAGGTAATTAGCATAGATGTTGTGATAAATTAAGAGAAGGATGAACATGATGTTACTACCACAAAGCTCCTTTTCGATGCATTAATGATGGCTTTGGTTACGGGAAAAGAGAGAAACAAGAAAGAATGGGAGAAGCTGTTCTTGGAAGCTGGCTTTAGCCATTACAAAATTGTGTCCTCATTTTGCATGAAGTCCATTATTGAGATTTACCCTTAAGAGATAAACAAGTACCTATGTATATTAAGCCGGCAAAGATTGTTGACAAAAAAACATATAGAATAATGCTTGCCAGCATGGGAATTAAACTAGTATCAATCTTGAAACTGCCTATTGTAAGATATCATAATTAAGCATAATAAATTGTGCTTTAGTATCTTCTTATTATTTAATATGGCAAGATGGCCCAAAATTTAGGAATTTCTTCTAAATTATTTGACCTTGTTTTTCGCCTAGCAACAAAAAAATATATAGTATTAAAATAAAGTGGGAGGAGAAAGTTAAGGGCCATAGCCTGCGTTTGGTTGTGGATTTGGAGTAATCGACATTTTTCTGTTACCCACACCTTAATAACAACACTTTTAACCTTTTAATCTATGTTTTTTGGAGAATTAGCTAGTCTAGGTGTTTGAATAGACCTTTATATTGCTGAAGGCATATAGATATTAGAGTGAAGCTCAAGTTTTGAAGAAGAAACAAACCGTGTTTGGTTTTGAATTTGAAGTTATCAAGATTTTTTTTTCATTACTCATACCTTAAAATCAACACTTTTGGTCGATCTTTCTATTACTAAGGCATATGGGTATACGAGAGAAGAACAACTTTTGATAAAGAAACAAACCATATTAAAAGAATGGGGAGGGGAAAGCCAGCGCCAGGTAGCACCTAGCTCCCACTCCTCTCCCTCTGTCGTTGGATGTGTTTACGGCCTTAGCATTTGGCATGATCTTGCTCTTTGTGGGAAAATTAGAGATTCACTAAAATCCAGTTGAAATATAGGTGGGTACGATGTTGACAAAAAAACCATGTCTTTAATTGCAGAGGCAATGGACAGGTGATACATATATCGCAGAACAAATGTCTGTAGGAAATAAACGAGAAGTGTCTGTCTTAAATAGAGCAATACTGATAAATGCAAAGTGAATGAAGTCTTAAGGCAACAAAACCATAGACGACAAGGAAATAGTTGAGGTGGTGGTACCAAAACCATGGCGACTCGTTAAGCCCATTTAGAGATTTTTTTTTCTAGACATAAACATGAATGGGTTTATTAGGATCATGAAATCCTGGCAGCTGAACCATGTATACTAGACTGCCATCGAATTGGCCTTGAAAAATGACATTTTGAACGTCTTGCAAACATAAATTCTTAAAAATAGAAATGAGCATCCTCGATCAAAGCTTTGTCGTACTCTAAATTGTGTGGGTCAAATTGGATTAGCTTGTGTTAGTGTATGTTATGCGATTTTTAATTGAGTTCTATATAGAGCAAATACTAGGTAGATTTACGCTATATAAATGATTACAGTAAACCTTAATTATACTTTCACTAGTACTTTAAGGTATGATTCAAATATGGTTAACACTTTCCTCAAGTCATGAAAAATGATATTAGAACTGATGGTGTTGTGATCGTCAGTCAGAATGATTGTCCAGAAGGAGAGTCGACCAAGGTCATCTAGAGACCTGCAAGAATACAAGATAAAGGAACACCGATGTGGCGCTGGCCACAGAACTTCTGATGGTAAAGTCAGGTAGTTGAGAAGGAAAAAATGCTAAGTGTCAGAATATCAGAGATTCTGGGTTAGATTTTTCGTACCTTCTCTAGTCTGAGGTTCTAGCATATATACCTGTTTTCTTCTCCTAGCCATTGGAGGTGTATTGATGGTGGCTTTCAATGTGGTATCTGTAACGCCTGGATGAGGTGTTAATGGTAAGATTTTCTTCCAAGGGTAAAGAGACTCATAACTGTTGTGTAACGCTTCGCTATTGATTGTGAATGGATGCCCTTTTCCTCGTCAGATGGAAACCATATTGGACAAAGACGGAGACTGTCCTCGTCAACCGTCTTTTTCTCTAGACGAGGATATTCTTGAGCCCATCAAGAACCACTTAAATAACAAATGTGGCTTAAGCCTTAAGGACATTACAGTGCAAACTTGGCCCTTGATGAGAATGCTCCACTTTAAAAACATTTTCTTCGGATGATTGAGTGTTTTTTTATTTTATTTTATTTTATATTTATTTTTATTTTTAAGGATTTGTTGATTATTAGGTTGATTATGTTCTTGGTCTGTATTTAAATGACACATTGCATATACCCATACCTCTTGATTCTTAGCCTAGCTTTAATTTATTTTTAATACCTAGTTTCACATTTACTCAATTGCAAGATTTGCAAAATATACATTAAAACAAGGTTTAATTTTTTAATTTTTTAATTTTAATTGAAATCATTATTATGATTGGGTTTTTTCATAAGCTCAATTGATTGTGTGTGTTTGTAGGGGCCTTTTTGCGTCTTGGGCTAAGGTTTTCTGTAGATGGTAGGAAAGTTGGGCCTGGCTCTCTTTGCAGGATTCCCCTGGAACCAATCTTTGCACAAGACCAAACACTCCAAAAAAGAGATAGATATATATACCTATGTGTATATAGTAACAGCAAAATAATTGTTAGTCCGAGAATGTTAGCAGTATAAATAAATAGTAATAACAACAAACGTAATGATAAAAGTAAATGAGTTCACTACAACAAAATGTAACTACAGTGACGAATTTTAGTGAGGAAAATTTTTTCGTCGCAAAAAAGTACCATATAGCGATGAAATTTATATTTTGTCGCTATTTATAAAAAAAAAAATTGGTAACATTTAGCGACGAAACACTGATTTTGTCACTATAGGGGGTGCTAAATCAGAGGCGCCAAATGAAAGTGGAGGTGCGAAACTAAATGGATCTACAGTGACGACTTTTTTTGTCGCTAAACATTCTAGTTTTTTGTGACGAAAAAATTTCGTCACTAAAGGTGCTGGTAGTCATGCTTTTAGTGATGAAACAAGTTTCGTCGCTAAAGGAGACCATTAGCGATGAAAATACTTCATTGCTAAAAAGAAAAACACAAGATTTGTGTGGAGCATCTACGACGAACTCAGATTCGTCGCTAAAGGAAATGAATAGCGACGAAAATAAATTCGTCACTATAGATACATTTGGCGACGAAACATAGATTTCATCGCTATAGAGGCAGCTGAATTAGGGGCGCCAATCAAAATTGCAGGCGCAAAATCAAATGGAGCTATAGCGACGAAATTGTTTCATTGCTAAAAGTTCTAGTTTTTGCGACGAAGAAATTTTGTCGCTAAAGGTGTTGCTGCCATGCTTTTAGCGACGAAACCGGTTTCATCGCTAAAAATGACAATTAGCGACGAAAATTCTTCGTCGCTATAAAGAAAAATACATGATTTTATGGGGAATTTGTGACGAAATTGGATTCGTCGCTAAAGGAACTGAATAGTGATGAACTTGAATTTGTCACTATAAATGTCCTATATATAGTAACTCTTTGTTTTTTTTTTTTCCTCACTCATTCAGAAATACCCATTCCCTCACCTCACACCGATACCCACTCCCTCACACCAATACCGATACCCACTCCAAATCGCACTAACACTCCAACACCGATGACCTTCAACGATGCTTCAGCACTGGCGACCATCGGCGACGCTCCAGCACTGGCGACGCTTTGCCGCGACGCTCCAGCATTGGCGACGCTTCGTGGCGACGCTTCGTATCAGACTGCGACGCTTCGTATTGCACAGACGCTTCGCATCGGACCGAGACGCTTCGCGGTGACGCTTCCATTGGACTGCAACACTTCGTGGCGATGCTACCCATCGAACCGCGACACTCTAGCGACGCTTCGTATCAGCGACGTTTCGCACCACGACCTTTCGATGACGCTTCGCACCGACGACAAAACGGCGACTCTTCAATGATGCTTCAGCTTCCATCTCCATAGGTAATTTCCTTTTCTTTTTTATTTTCTTTTTGGGTTTTTGTCATTTATTTTTTATTTTATTTTCTATGTTTCTTTTTTGGGTTTTGTCATTTTAATCTCTCTACATTCTAATCAAATTCTCCTTGGTTCCATTCAGTCTGTAAAGGGGTTTTTTTTTTTTTCCCAATTTTTTCAAAATTTATGTTCTATTTTTTTCCCTTCTTGCTTTTCTGGTTTGTGATTTTAGTATATTAATGCTGACCTTATTTTTGGGATGATCACGCATAAATTTATGTGATTTTTCTATGTTGGTTTGGTCCTGGATGGATGGATAGGATTAGTGAAAGAAACAAGTTAGCCCTTATCTATGTGAATGCTTGAACTTAAATATATGATTGAATCCTAGTACTATCTATGTTGTTGTAGAGTGTGGTTTGGTGCTGAGAAAGTCCACTTTTTAATTAAAAAGATTATGAAATTTATTTTACGTTCTTAGGAACAACAGTTGGTGCTATCAATGGTTTTTCATATATGGGTTGAATGTTGAATGCCAAATAGAATACTGTGACTGACCCTAATTAGTCTGCAGAGGAGAACATATACAAATTTGCCAAGAAGGGTTTGTCACCGGAAGCAAGATCCTCCGTGTTCTCAAGGCTCACGGTGCATTTTTTTTTTCTTCTATTTTTGGTGTAATATTTGATCTGTGTTTAGATTCTGAGAAATTTTCATTTGGTTTAGGTGAGAAATTTGATTGAGAAATGATAGATAGGTAGTTGTCATTGTGAATAAGAGAAGAAATTATATGGATTTTGAGAAAAAATTGTTTGCTATGATGCTTATGTTAGAATTTTGAGAAAATTTTGTTTGGCTTAGAAGAGAAAATGTAGTGTGACACCATTAGGTACTGTGATAATGTACCGTAGGATGAAAGAAACAGAATTCCAATTATAGTATTTAAGCAATTGAGTACCTGAACACCAAAGAGGAGTTATCATGAGGGACTCAATTTCGTTATGTCTTCTCGTTATAATGTTATTTATTTATTTATTTTATTTCTCTTTGTTTTATGGTTTAGTTCGTTATTTTAGATTATTGTTTGTGCTCCTCAATTTTCAATTTTGTTTCTCTTGTATTGTTTGAGTTAGGCAGCTTCTTCCAAGACTTATACTCAAGGACCCTAAAGCGGAGTGAATTGGAGAAACTAGAAGAACGTATAGTTCTTATACTATGCAAGCTTGAGAGGTTCTTTCCTCCAGCATTCTTTGATGTTATGGTCAAGTCTTGCATTCTTATACTTCCAAGACTTATGCTCAAGTCTTGTATTGTTCTTTCCTCCAACGAGTTAGGGAGCAAGAGGAGTGAGCTAGGGAGCAAGAGGCACGAGCTAAGCAAGAAAAGGTCCAACAGAATATTCTTAACTTTTTGAGGAGCAAAGGTTATGATGACGCTCTTACTTATAGCGGTTGTTTATCCTCAAATTAAAATACTTATTGGTTAGTACTTTATATTACACTTGAAAATCTATATTTGCTTTCTACAACTTATACATTAGGAGTTGTGATTTTAATTCATTGGTGTGGCTACTCTTAATGCATTGTTAGAAATGTTTTTTATAACATAGTTAATGTTTTTACTTTACGATTTTAATGTAGTATTGTTTTTATATTTGTGCAAATTTCTTATTGGTGGTTTTTAGGGGATTTACTTTTGGCATTACTTGAAGACATATGAGGACATCTTTCATTAGTTCTAATTATATTATGCTACACTTTTTGTATTGTTATAAAACATCTTGAGTTATTTTATGTGTTGCAAACAATTATTGTATGGAAGGAGTTTGAATTGGATACTTCTTTTATTTTTTACTTGTGAAATGTATAGATCTTTTTTTATAAATGTGTTGTTCAAATTTGAGATTTTAATATGTACCCAAAAATAGTTTTAGTGACGAAATTTTTCGTCACTAAATATAATTTAATAAACTGAAGTGTTTTTAGTGACGAAATATTCTCGTCATTGAATAGTGTTTTTAGCGAGGAAAACATTTAGTGACGAAACATTTTCGTTGCTAAAAGTTTTTTCTTTTTAAAACAAATCAGACTTTTAGTGACGAAATTTTTCATTGCTAAGACTTTTAGCGATCGAGTTTCAGGGACGAAATGAGTTTTGTCTCTAAAAGTCTGATTTCGTCACTAAAGGTTCTTAGTGACGAAATACTGGACTTTTAGTGACGAATTTGTTCCTCACTAAAAATACATTTTGTTGTAGTGGTTCTCTGTAGGATAATACTAAAAAGAGCCCAAATTCCAACCTACTTAACCTTATTGCCCTACAAGGCCATAAACTCTCTATTCTTTTGATTGAGATGTTAGAGAGTATGGTTTGGATGAGGGAGGGAAAAGGTTGCCTAGTGATGTATGCTAGGTCTGCTATGTATACTCTATTGTCTTAACTCTTTATTCTCTTTTTATGTATCACTTTTTTTTTTTTTCCTTTTTCTCTCTTCTTTCACTTTCAACTTACAATTCTAATTCTCTTGGTTACTGGGTTGTTGTTCCCATTATTCGTCCTACCGTTGTTACCATTCTCTCATGATTGATGTTGTGTTCTTCTCTCATTCTTGTTGTCATCCTCCCCATATTCATTGATATTGTTTATTTTATCCCCAAGAACAATCTTAGGTGATTTCCCCTTTTGCTCTTACTTTCACCAACTGTTTTGTCTACCGTCGGCAATGAGCACGTTCTAGCTGTATACAGGTGGGTTCACTTCACTATCTTCTGGCCGCTGTCTCAACTCTCTATTCTCTTTTATGTATCATTTTCTTTTCCTTTTTCTCTCTTCTTTCACTCTTAACTTACTATTCTAATTCTCTTGGTTATTGGGTTGTTCCCATTATTCTACCTACCGTTGTTACTATTCTCTCATGATTGATGTTGTGTTCTTCTCTCATTCTTGTTGTCGTCCTCCCCATATTCATGGATATTGTTCATTTTATCCCCAAGAACAATCTTAGGTTATTTCTCCATTTGCTCTTACTTTCACCAACTGTTTTGTCTACCGCAGGCACTCAACACGTTCTAACCGTATATAGGTGGGTTCACTCCACTATATCTGGCCGCTAGTAGTGGGTTCACTCCCACTACTTGCTTAGCGGCGAACTTCATTCCACTTTTGTACAAAAGCCAATCCAGCCACAATACCACTATTTTTTTTCTTTGTCTTAACAACAAACCCTCATTAATCTCTTGTGTCCTCACTCTCTTGCATGCACTAGATGGTTCCTACCAATTTCTTACCCATTTAGGTAAGGAAGCTTTCCCAGCAAAGTATCTCATAAAGGGTCTTGGCAGGATACCAAAACCAGATCTTTTGCGCCTTTCACCAAACCACACCCTTTGTTCCTCTTCTATCGTGGATCTTGCCTCCCTTGCATTGGCTGGATTGTAAGTCGACAGGGCTCTAGCTACTCCACTTCCCATTCTTTGGCTTCTTCTTCTTCATGTGTTTTCTTCGGCTTTTGATTTTGTCTTGCTTCCTCTTCATGTTTTTCCTACCACTTTTGATTTCTCTCTTGTATCTTCATGTGTTTCCTGCCGTTGTGGCTTTTTTTTTTTTTTTTTTTGTTTCTTCATGCATTTCTTGGCACTGTGACTTTATCTTCTTCCTTTGCATGTATCCTGTCGCTATGGCTTTGTACGGTTTCGCTTTGCTTTACTTCTGCAAAATCAAAATTCATCCTTATCCTTTTATACAAGGGCATTATGAGCTTTCTACCATATATTGGGTGGGGCTTGCTAACCTATTTTGCTTCTTTTCTCTTCATTTATTCACTACATTGCATTGGCCCTTTTGCTATTCAATTAATAAAATTAATTTTTATGCAAATTAGATCGCAAAATTTTGATATTTAAATATTTGATTAATGACATAGTTATTGATGTTTGATCTTCTTGAAATTTTTCAAACATTAAAGATATAATAAGAGTACACAATCCAATAATTAGATTTTCAAAATTGTTGAAAAATTTAGATCCCAGTTGATAGAATTAACAAGTTTTAAACCCAAGTCATTAATTAGATTCATTATGCATAAAACTTGTTAAAACAAACAAACATCAATATCATGTCACAAATAATGTAGCTGGAAAAAAAAATAAGACAAGATATGATGGCCTAAGAAAACCAATAAAACCAACAAAACCAACTAGTTTCACAGTAAAAAACCTAAAGGGAAACCATCCTGAAAAGCAATTCACTATAATAAAGAGAAGTTTCAGATCTAGTACAAAACCTTTGTCTATAGACTTTACAATCCCCGTAGATGAACTCACAATAGAAACCTTCTACTGCTTTAGAATCTTTGAACTCTTCAATATATGAAAGCCACCCTTTGATGCACGGATCCCAATACGTGACTCGCTCCTTTGCACTAATTCTAGTACATGACTCACTCACCAACTTGAGAAAGAAGAATTTTGGCTGCAAAGTTCTTCACTTCATCAACAATGAAGATCAAGAAGCATTTGATTACAAAACCCTAAGGCGTAAAGACACAATAGCTTCTTTCAAAGAGAATAAGGCTTCGGTTACCTTTTTACATGTGTTCTCCTTGTGTTCTCTTATGTGACGGCCTCTAAAATAAGCCTTATATATGTTTAGAGTTGTGAGAAAATAAACCCTATACAAATACATAAGCATGGGCCAAAAATCAGATCTAGAAATCTGAATTTTCCTAACCTGGATAGATACTTCGATAGATAGTATCTGTTAAGCCCCATTAAACCTCGATAGATAGCTATCTGTCGAGCAGCTGTCGAGCTATCTATCTAGCTTCAGTGAACAACTTTTCTTTACTTGTTTCTTGGTCTAGTATTTCATAGCTTTAATACTAGACTTGAATAACATGTTCTTTGAAGTATTAAATACATCCTAGATTTACCCAAATACAAGTAAAGTGCGTTTTGTTAAAGGATTAACCAACTTCATAAAATATGTCCTTAGCAATCTCCCCTTTTGGCAATCCGTGACAAAATCACAACAAATAAATGAACATATGAGAGAAGTCATAAATCACACAACTCATACTCATTTGTTGAATACAATAAAATCTACCCTAACACAAACTCTTGAAAAACTTTGCAAGAAGAGAGTTCATAACAAGTAGACTTTGGCAATCTGTATTTCTAAAACACTTTAAACAAAACAAATTAAGACATCTCTGTGTGAAACAAAAATAATGGATTGCATTCAAATAAAGAAACATGTGTATAAAGAGAGAAAAGAAACAACACATGTAGAGATAGGTGAAGAAAACATACGCCATCACATATATATATATATATATATATATATATGTATCAAAGATAAGCACAATGTATGTAAAATAGTCACAAGACCTAAGGTACAAGAAAAAGAAGCCAAAAGTAGCTCCTACAAATAACAAAGAGATAAACACTCCCTCTAATAAGATGAAACACATCTCCCTCTTACAAGGGCAAACCACATATTCTCCAATTTCTTCCCCTTTTTGTCATGAATGACAAAGGGTACAAGAAGTTATAAAGCTTTACTCGAGAAACATAAAGATGATCAAGGATGATCAAAAGGGAACAAAGAATCTATAAAAATGCATGAATGTAATGAAACAAGATGCTATGGATGACAAGATCAAAGAAATATGCAAAACATGTGAAAAACAATGCATGCAAGAGAATCTCGATCGATCAAGAGGTGTCGAGAAGCTTTCGAGCCAACCTCGATGGATCGAGAGGATGTCGAGGATCTATCGAGCAGACAGAAAATTTCTCGATCGATCGACCTATCTATCGAGAGGAGTCAAGATTGCGATAAGAAAAAGGTGAAGAGCTCGATAGATAAGCCAGGTGTCGAGAGGTGTCGAGGAGTTGTCAAGATGCTTTAAAAACAGTCTTTCAAAGAAAGGAAAAACACAAATATAAATGCAATCAAACATGCAACTCAACCAAAAATTCAAACAACATTTTAACCCTCAAAATCATCTCTCAACAATAAAAATGATAAGAATTTTGGATCCCAAACACACACACACACACATACACACTAAACAAGTCTAATAAATTTTATATTTCAAAAAACAAGTTAAGGCAGTTTAGTGAGCATACATCAACACATGTAAACCTTGTGATAGCCAAATCACATTGCACCTACACATGTATCAAGAGTAGCAAAGAATATTACGTGTTTTGTATGAAAAACATTGCAAAATTGCATAAATGTCTCAATGTTATAATAATTTGAGATATGAGAAAATCACTTTTAACTCACACACAATCATAACTGTTTGATGGGAACTATCACATTCGAGGTACATCCTATAACTCCCACATCTCCTAGAATACACGCTTGTAATCATATTTTAAAGCATTTTGTTCTTTTTGCTTTTATTTTCTTTACATATAATTTTTTTTATTAAGCGTATCATGCATGGGTATATAAAAGAGAGAAAAGAAATACATAATTATGTTAAGTTTTTTGACATTGCACTTTTGTTATGCCGAAGCATACAGATGTCATTGACATTGCACTTTTGCTATGTCAAGCATATAAATGTCATGTCCTGGTAACAATGGTGAGATGGTTATTTATGACTTTCTCTTAAGATTTTCTAATCCTTCCCGTCAAAAATAGTGATACAAGTGTTAAATACAAGGAATCACTTAACTTTACTCATCACAAACAAAGAGCCACAAAACTCACTTGCTTAGTTGTGCATAAAGAAACTCATCTAAGTTACAAAAGATACAAAGTTTTGAAAACTCTGTTTCAATGGCTATTTTAAGGTTCACAAGAACCAATGTACATAAACACACACTGTTTTTGTATTTTTTTGATTTTTTCATTTTTTTTTTGAAAACAAAACAAAATAAAAACTAAATAACCAAACAAAAACAGACAAACAACATAAACATATGAAAGAAAGATGCAAATACATGAAGGAATGATAGAAAGACGTAGATGCATGAACGCTTGATTCCAAAAGCAGATAAGAAATCAAGCAAAGAGAGTCTTACTATAGATAGAAAGAATTAAAGCAAATGACAAACAGAAAAGGCAAGTAAGTCTTAGGCTCCTTTTTCACCCACACAGCATGAGTCTTTGGCCGTGAAGATGAAAAGGCACGTGTCCTAGTATGTCTACTAAAGGACATAGAAGAATTAAAATTCTCCTAAAATTGGGTTAAAAAACTCAAAACTTTTAATAACTCACCAAGAGTTTCCATGACAACGGGGGTCAAGGATCACACTCAGGAAATTAATCCAATCAGAGTGTACCCAAATGATACCACTTGTTAGAAAATTTAGACACTGGTTGATAGAATTAAAAATTTTAAACCCAAGTCGTTAATTAGATTTATTATGCATAAAACTTGTTAAAACAAACAAACATCAATATCATGTCACAAATAATGCAGCGAAAAAATAAATAAGACAAGATATGATGACTCAAAAAAACCAATGAAATCAACCAGTTTTACAGTAAAAAACCTGGGAGGAAACCTTACTGAAATGCAATTCACTATAGTAAAGAGAAGTTTCAGATTTAGTACAAAACCTTTGTCCCTAGACTCCACAATCCTTATAGATGAACTCACAGCAGAAACATTCTACTGCTTCAGAACCTCTGAACTCTTCAATATATGAACGCCATCTTTTGATGCACGGATCCCAATACATGACTCACTTCTTTGCATCAATCCTAGTACGTGACTCACTCACTAACTTGAGAAAGAAGAATGTTGGCTACAAAGTTCTTCACTCTATCAACAATGAAGATTAAGAAGCACTTGGTTACAAAACCCTAAGGCGTAAAGACGTAGTAGCTTCTTTTACAGAGAATAAGGCTTCGGTTACCTTTTTGCATGTGTTCTCCTTGTATTCTCTTATGTGACAACCTCTAAAATAAGCCTTATATATGTCTAAGGTTGTGAGAAAATAAACCCTACATAAATATATAAGCATGGGCCGAAAATTAGATCTGAAATTTGAATTTTCGTAACCTCGATAGATAGTAGCTATCGAGCCTCATTAAACCTCGATAGAAAGCTATCTGTCGAGCAGCTGTCGAGCTATCTGTCCCCAGGCAATGTCGAGCTATCTGTCTAGCTTCAGTGAACAACTTTTCTTCACTTGTTTCTTGGTCTAGTCTTCATAGCTTTAATACTAGATTTGAACAACATGTTCTTTGAAGTACTGGACACATCCTAGATCTATCCAAATACAAAGAAAGTGCGTTTTGTCAAAGTATTAGCCAACTACATAAAATATGTCTTTAACAAAAATTTATATCTAATAAAAAGATATAGAAAGAGTTTAAAAATTTTCTCTCTAAACTAGTATTTAATGGTGAAGAATAATTTCCTTCAGTTTCTTTTTATTTTTAATTGGATGTGTGATAGGTGACATATATAATTAAATTCATTGTGGGATTAACCATTCATTTGAGAGGAAAAAGTATCTCAAGGAATACTAAAATTTTTTCCAAAGTTTTAAACTTATAATATGCTATCCTACTCTTTTACTGTGGATATGAGGTACCTTAAGGAAAATATTGTCGATACTTAGAATTTTATATGATATTCTATCTCTTAGGGTTCTGCACTTACTTTTACCCTTTTACCTAATTATTTTTGTTAGAAAAAATTATTGCTGACTTGGGGGTTTTTTTGGGTTTCTCGTAATTGAGTAGACGAGTTCCAGAGAGAAAAACTCTTCTTTATAACTAACTTGGGGTTTTTCACTTTTACTTGTCATTCTTTTACTCTTTTTTTTTTTTTTTTTTCATATGACAAATCTAATAATTTTGTTTCCTGTGTGGATAGGCTAATCACCCAAGTAGAGAAGCGACTTTAGTTGCTCCTCCTAGGCTCCTACCATTAATTCTTGCTCATTAAAAAACAAGTAGAGTGGAAAATTGAAACTCGAACCAAAGTCATCTTTTCCGTTTCCTAAATATCTCTATGGAATGTTTCGCAACTCATGAATTTTGTTCAAATTAGTTTCAAATTAATTCCAATAAATAATTCAATTTAGCTGTAGATTTGTTTAGGTTCATATGTAATTTGCTTTGTCTAAAGAGTAAATTGCTTTTTCTGTTTGAAAAACCCATGATTTGATTAGTTCTAGTTCTAATTTTTGTTTTAAAAAATAATATAGGAAATAGTTCCCTATTAATTTTATAAAGCATGGTCAACAATCACAGTTCAACCGTCTAATCATATACTTTCAAATTTTAAGTCAGTTAACTTTGTGAATCTGCATGTGAAGGTTCTCTTTAATTAATACATGTAAACAAATGGATATTTTAACTTTACACTAGTTCAACCATTGGGCACTTTTAATGTGGTGGTCACTCCACAAGTATAAATGCTTGTGGGGTGTGGGAGGCAAGGACCGGAGTTCAAGTCTCCAAGAAGGAGCTTTACACATATATACACTTAGATTATGCAGAGTAGAAATTCTACCTTGTATATAAAAAAAAAATAAAAAATAAAAAAACTTTACATTAGTTCAACTTTTGATTTGCTCTAAGAAAATTAAAGCATGGTGTAGAAATAAAACATAGAAACACATCATAAAGGTCTTAATTTGTTTTACTCGAGACAAAGTTAGTGAATTGATCATGAGAAGCAAGATATTTTTTATTTGTTCAACTTTATTATTGTATACAACAAAATTTGTTGGATGCAGTGATTGGTTATTAGTAAAGAGAAATGATATTTAAGTAGTAGGCTTAAACAAGAACCTGTAAATATTTGTCACCTCAATAATTTGTAAAAATGTTATTAAAAAATTTGTGACAGTAGTGTTACTCTTTTAATAATCATGAAATTAATTTTTGTAGCAACAACGTAGGTGAGAAGTCACATGTGGACAAAATATATGTACAGTACCTTAAGTATTGTTTATTAAATTCCCCTTTTAAGATTTAGCTATGTGGCTACTTAACTAAAAAATACACTTCTAGCCTATAAGAAAAAATTCACATGGCAGAATTTTAAAAAGAAAACCTAAAGAACAGCAACTAAATATAGTATCCAAGTCTTACTCGTGACATATCTCATACCAATAACAATAAAATTATTGCACACACTCAGCACATACATTGCACACACTCACACGTACGAAACTCGGAAAGCACTCCCACCCAAATGAATTGGCACCAACGTATTATATTAATGAAATCCAAGTCTTACTCGTGACATATCTATCGAACTCTTATTTGTCCTGAAATGAATTGGCACCAACGTATTGTACATTGAAATGTAGCAATAATCTACAGCCAATCTATATATAAGAAGGCAGCTGGACCTAGTGGCGGAGCCTGGAATTTAGGTCAGAGGGGGCAAGATTAAAAGACAAGATTGGAAGTAAAAAATTAATCAATATTAATAACAAAATGAGTAAACAACTATATGATAATGTAATTGTCATACAAAATCTAACATAAAATGTAAACTTTAATTTATTTTTTCACACATAGCTTATTTTACTCAATTACCCTCGACAATTTTTCATATTTTGAAACCGTTGCATAATTTCTTCACACTCAATAGTCTTGAATATATCTTTCTCAATATATGTGACTAAGCAATCATTCATCCGTTGATCTCCTATTCTATTGCGTAATCGATTTTTAATTATGTTTATTGCTGAAAAAGCTCTTTCAACCGTAGCTGTTGCAACTGGTAAGATCAAGCTTACTAAGTACTGAATTCTATTCCATGTAAGTGTAGCAAAGTTGTTATTTTTTTTATTTTTTAATCATTACCAAGTGGGGCCCACAGTTTTTTTGAATTTTTTTATTCATTGAATAATAGACTTCTACAGTGGCCCGGCTTGGTATAGAGCATAAAAAAATTTTGCAAGTTTGTCTAGTCCATCAAGCTTACTAAGTGGGATCAATCAATTTTATATATGGAATTGTACTAGGAGTAGAAGTCTACTCCTAATAGGAAAGCTGGAGAGGTTCTATCACTTCTGTCAATGTAAATAAAATAAATAAAAATAAAAAAAAGCTGAAAAGGTAACGTAGATATACTTAATTGGTTTTTTTTTTTTTTTTCTCTTTTGTGTAAGGGGGCAAATATGGTATTTCAGGTATTATTAGTCAAAAGAATTGAAATTTCAGGGGGGGCACCTGCCCCTGCCCCCCCCCCCCCCCCTCCGCCCCTGGTTGGACCTCATGAAGAAGTAAAAGAAGCTTATAATTAAAGAGATCAGCACTAAGATGGATCTCATTCATGGTGAAGGAGTGAGTGAGTTATACCAAGTTCAGTGTCATTTGTACAAACACATTTTTAGCTACATAGATTACATGTCACTTAAATGTGCAATTCAGCTAGGCATTCCTGACACAATCCACAACCATGGCCAACCCATTACTCTCCAAGAGTTGGTCTCTAAGCTTCATATTCACCCCAAAAAAACTAGCTGTGTGCACAGGCTTATGCGTCTATTGGTGCACTCTGGCTTCTTCACTAAAACAATAGTTCATGAGAATCAAGAAAAAGAAAAAGAAGAAGAAGCCTATACGCTCACACCTTCTTCTAGGCTTATCCTCAAAGATAATGTCACTAGCTGATCACCATTTGTTTTGGCAATGCTTGATCCTGCACTTGTAAGCCCATGGCAGTTCTTGGGAGATCGGTTTCAGGGGAGTGAGCTCACGCCTTTTCAGAAAGCACACGGCAAAGATGTCTGGGACTATTGCAACCAAAATCCAGAATACAATAACATTTTCAATGAAGGAATGGCCAGTGATTCCCGACTGATGAACTTGGTTGTTAAGGGCTACAAGCCCATTTTTGAGGGTTTAGATTCATTGGTTGATGTTGGAGGTTGTACTGGGACAATGGCAAGGATTATTTTTGAGGCATTTCCTCACATGAAATGCACTGTGTTTGATCTCCCACATGTTGTTGCCAACCTGCCAGATAGTAAAAATCTGGAATTTGTTGGTGGCGATATGTTTCAGTATATTCCTCCTGCAGATGCCATTTTGTTCAAGGTATGTGACATACTAATGTGTCTTTAATATTTGAAATAGTATCATCTCAATTTCACTTAAATTTGAGAGTTTATTTGATGGTTAGTACTTTATTTTCTAGATTTAGTAGTGTTCAAAGTATCACATTTTAAAAACAATTTATGATATACACTTTTAGAGTTGTAATATTTGTTAATGCTCATTTTCGAAAGCTCAGTAGCAAAAAAAAGCCTAACAATATGGGTAAGAAGAGAGTTAGTGGATTGATAGGAATGAACCATTAATGACAAGAATAATAGATCATAGGCCCATAAAATAAGTGAATGGGTCTTGAGAAGAGCAAATAGGCTTAGAGGAGCCCAAAGGAGGAAATAGTAAACCCATAGGCATTATGTAATGAAGAAAAGCAAGAATGGGCCACAGTAGACCCAAAGTAATGAAGTAAGAAAGAAAGGTGTTGATGGAAAGCCCATGAGCCTCAAGGATGAAGAATAAAGTAATTGGGTCAAGGAAGCCCAAAAGAGTCAACAAAGTGCCCATAGGAATGCATAATTAGGAAATAGGCCGAGGATGCCCAAGGAAAGCAAATGGACCAAGAATGCCTAAGGAGAAAGAAATTGGACAAAAGAGTCCACAAGCAATGTAACGGATTGGGAAAGCCCAAAGTAGCATGAATGACCATATGGAGGCATTGAAAGAAGGATGAGCAGCAGGCTTAAAGAGGCTCAGCAAACACGGGTCAAATAACACCATTGCAAGAATAGCAGAGTGGTATGACAGGAACGAAAACAAGACTACAAGTGGAGAAAAAAATAAATAAATAAAAACCCAAGCAAGGCCTAACCCTTGAAAGAAAAAAGCTAACAAAGAATGAAAGACTAGAAGATAGTTCACGCCATAAGAGGTCAAGGATGAATGGCAGAATGCACAGATGAGCCTTCTAACTATGGTAAACGTATGAGCAGCAGACAAGCCTACAACGTACACAGGAAGTGGAGCACGCGCAAGACCCAAGCACTACCAGCCTGTACCCAGCCAATACATGAGTGGTGGGTCATAGGTCAAAGATAAGAAAGGGTATGACCTAGTGGTGGGGAGAAGGGGAAGCCTATTCTAGGGTTCCCGCTTAAGCTCTTTTGGAGGAAATGATCTGCTGGGATGACATATCACCCAAAAGAGAGAGGATGAACTAGAACCACTAAGTGCATGCCATGAGGGATAGGAAGAGAGAACACCCACATCGTAGCAGATTAGAATGTCACGGTGAACAAACAAATAAAATAGTCTTCTTTGTCTGGTAATGGAAAGTGGCACAGCGAGCACAGGTAAGGGGTGGTGGCTGGGCAGCTGACAAACCAATGGTGATCAGCAAGGACACCTAGACCAGATAAAGGTTGTTAAAGGCTAAAATGGAAAAAAAACAGTCGCGGCAAGCAGTATATAAAGGGGCCTTTGCCGTGCACAAGGGATCATCGCAACAGTAGTAATCACCACGAGAGTGATCACCATCACAATGCATGAGAAAACACAAAAAAATGGAAGAAATTGAAATAGCAAAACAAAAGAAAAGAAACCGAGAGTTAGGAAAAGAGCAAAAGAGAGTAAAATGGCAGGCATACACCAATAGCCATTCTTTTCCTTCTCTCCCTCCTAAAGCCTACTCTCTGCTTAAAGAAAAAGAACTCGTTTGGGCACAAGCCATTTAGGTCTGTTCCCTCAAAGTGAGTAATTTTCGCGGCAAAATCCTCCTACGTGGTTACCCACATTGATGAAATGGTTCCCTCCTTGGCCTTAGTCCTATGACAAAATTGAATGTGGCAAACTAATCATCGTCTTCTTTGACTTTACCAATTATTGCTATCGTTTTTCCTCCTGTCTTTATTATTACACTTATAACGTGTTCTTTTCTCTTGCTTTAATGAAAATTTTCTTACTTAGTTTGCTTAACAATAACGTATCTCGTTTATCATTGTTTCGTTGCACGCATCTGCCATAACTTTTTTGCGGCAACTTCGCCTACCATGGGCATGTAACTAGAGTTTTGGCAAACGGGGCATAGTTTGTGCATAAGCCGGACCAAAGTGAGTTGCAGTTAGGCCAATCCTAACTCTCTTATCCAGAACACTTGGGCTCAGTACAGTAGGAGGTAGTCCAGCTCAAAACCACAAAAAAGGCCGACCACAATATTTAATCTAAACAATGAATTGCATGTGTGTTTTTTTAAGTTGTGTCCAATTCTTTATTTTGGCCATTAATATTGGTTATAATAGGTTTTTTTTTTTTTTTTTTTTTTTCCTTAGCTCGAAGGTGGTAATAGAAATTTGTCTTCATGTGTGTGTGGATGTTGTACTTGGATGTACCATTCATATGATGTAAAAAAGCTCTTTTACTTTCCATAACATGTTTACAAACAGTAAGATAGAAAGATAATTAAGTAGATATTAGGTAGGTAAATCTGAACAATATAAATGATAAATTTCAAGACTTCCATAGGTGAAAGAATTTAAAGAATTATTTAACATTACTTTGAGGTTGGCTAGATTTAAAAGATGCTAGAGATATGAGGCACTCAAATTTGATTGTTATATTACTATTTGGCAGTGGATTTTGCATGATTGGAGCGATGAGGAATGTATCAAGATACTGAAAAATTGCAAGGAGGCTATTATGAGCAAAGGTAAGGAAGGAAAGGTAATTATCATAGACGTAGTGATAAATCAAAGGAAGGATGAACATGATGTTACCACTACAAAGCTCCTCTTTGATGCACTAATGATGGTTTTGCTCACTGGAAAAGAGAGAAACAAGAAAGAATGGGAGAAGCTGTTCTTGGAGGCTGGCTTTAGCCACTACAAAATTGTGTCATCATCATTTGGCATGAAGTCCGTCATTGAGATTTATCCTTAAGAGATAAGCAAGTACTTATGTATATTGAGCAAGTTAAGACGGTTGACAAAAAAAAAAATATAGAATAATGCTTGCTAGCATAGGAATTAAACTACTATCAATCTTAAAACTGCCTATTGTAAGACATCATAATTAAGCGTAATAAATTGTGCTTTAGTTTCTTCTTATTATTTTAATATGGTTTCGGTGCAAGGTGGCCCAAAATTTAGGAATTTCCTCTAAATTATTTTACTTTGTCTTTTGCCTAGCCAAAAAAAAAAAATAAATAAATAAATAAACTGGGTGGAGATAAACTATGCGGTAAAAAGAGTTCTTAGGGAGCGAGTAGGTCCCCGTCTTCTCCCTGTATCATAGGCTGTTTCCTTCTCCTTGAGAAAGACGTTTTGTTCCCTCTAGTACTCTTAGTGCTAGGATGGGTGGGTTTGTGGGATACTACCATTGAGGCGACATGGAGGATCTTGCTCAGCGTTGGAAGAAGATGTTGCTGTCTGAAGCAGAGTGAACAAAGTGTGACCTCTCAAAAGACAAAAAGGCGTCGGAGTTTGTACTTGCTGCAAAGTTTTTCACCCGAAGATCGATCAATATCGAGGCAATGGCGAGAACTTTTAGACCAATATGACGTCCTAAACGTAACTTTGAAGTTAGCGTAGCAGGCGATAACATCTTACTAATAGCTTTCGAGTTGGAGGTGGATATAGAGAAGGTTCTTCAAGGTGACCCATGGGCTTTTGACAGACTCTTGGTGGTTTTACAACGATACGAAGGTTCATGCCCGATCCAAGAACTCAGTTTCAATAGAACATCTTTCTGGGTCCAGATTCATAATTTACCATTCTCGTTGATGACGGTGGAGGCTGCGATAAGTCTTGGAGCAACCCTGGGTACGGTCTCAAAACCAAGGGATGTGGCCGAGATGAAAGGTAGTAATTTCATAGGAGTCAGAGTGGCAGTGGATGTCACAAAACCGTTGAACAGAGGCAGAATGATTACATGGGATCAAGGCAGAGAGGGTTGGGTTTCGTTTATGTACCAGCGGTTGCCGAATTTATGTTACTGGTGTGAACACCTTACGCATGTTGATAAAGAGTGTGATGTATGGCTTAGCAGCAAGGGCACTCTATCGAGGGAGGAGCAACAGTTCGGTCCGTGGCCCAGAGCTCCTCAATTCAGTTCGGCGTGGCAAACAACAATCGAGGTGCAAGGTTTTGACAGCTTGGGTACTAACTGGATTCCACCAAGACGGACTGAGGGAAGCCGTTTGGCCGAGATCTCAAATGTGGGTGGGGATGTCAACGCTGGTGCCGGAGAAGTGGTCACTGAAGCTTAAACGGCGCCGATGTCTGTGGATGTGATGAGTAACGGCGACGCACAGAGTGAAAGCCACGTGCATGGCATTGACACGGTGAGCCCACATACATAAATCCCGGATTTTAAGGCGAGGATAAGGGAGGTTGATGAGGCAATCAACACTGATCCTGTTTTCTTGAATTCAAACATTCCCAATCCGGATCCATCTCTGGCTATAGATGGCAAGGAGTAGCATATCGGGAATAACGTAAGTATAACGAAAGATCTGGGATCTCCACCACAAATTTTGGAAAAGGAAGTAGCTGACTTGCCTTCCCAAATACCTAAGCTGTCCCCCATGGAAGTCAAATTTGAAGTGGGCCGGGTTGAGACTACTGCTGGAAGAAAATAGTAAAAGTGGGCCTAAGAAAAATAATGGTAAGACCTCAACCATTTTTAAATACTCTACTGGGCTGGGTAGTGGGCATGTTGGGTTTAATAAATTGCCTAAAGGAAGCCCAAAAAGGGGTTGTCACTTGTCAGGCTAGACTATATTCGAGCTCAAACAGCTAGGATGGGATGGAATGTATTGAATTGGAGAATGACCCAAAGAGAAAACGTGAGGTTTTTAACATTGATCCTTCTGAGGTTACGTGCATGGAAAAGAAACTAAGGTTGGACGAGGAAACTAGAAGCTTAAGCATTCTTATGGCGACACACTTGGGATCAGCAGAGGTTGCTGAGTAGTCTCGCCAAATCCAATGATTCTAATCAATTGGAACTGTCGGAGGTTTGGGAACTCCTAATCAATTAAAGCCTTTGAAAAGGTGATCAACAATGAAGATCTCATTATAGTCTTCCTTATGGAGACAAAGTTGAATAAAGAGTGGATGGAAATAGTAAAGAAAGGGCAAAAGTAACATGAAACATGGTCTGATAGTACCAAGTGAGGGGAAGAGTGGAGGACTGGCACTGTTTTGGAAGGAAGGGATAACAGTGGAGGTTTAGATGTATTCTTAGACCCATGTTGACGCATTAGTCGATGGTGGTGTAGGCATAGGGTAGTGGCACTTTACAGGCTTCTATGGCAATCCAGACACAACGAAAAGGCCTAAGTCGTGGGCGAAGCTCAGACACTTGAAAGGAACTTCAACCTTGTCGTGGCTCACTATTGGTGACTTTAATGAAAATTACAGGAGCTTCAGAGAAGGAGGGTGGGAGTGATAGGCCGCCATAGCAGATGAAGAACTTCATTGAAACTATTAACTATTGTTGTCTACATGACTTGGGCTTCACTGGCCCAAAATTCACATGGATATATCACCGATCTGATGGCATGCAGACAAGGGAAAGGCTAGACAGAGCTATGGCAACACCGGAGTGGATGAATATTTTCACTGAGGCCAAATGATTCCACCTAACTTCCTCAGTATCGGATCATTCACCCCTAGCCCTCCAAACGGTCCAGAAACTGAGAAAAAGGAAGGCACGAAAGACATTTAGATTTGAAACAATGTGGATGAGAGACCAAAGGTGTGAAGAGGTGGTAAAGAAGGCATGGGACCAAAGGTGACTCCCTCAATGAATCAGTTACTGACTATAGAATTTACCGAAGCAGAGGTTAAACTGGCTTTGAAGCAAATGTACCCATTAAAAGTGCTAGGACCGGATGGGTTACCTCCTCTGTTCTTCCAGCAATTTGGGTGATAAGTGGTGAGGTGGTCACAACAACGGTATTGAATTTTCTTAACCATGGTATTGTCTCTCTTGATTTTAATAAAACTCATATTATGCTTATTCCTAAAGTAAATATGCCAAAGAAGGAAATTGATTATAGGCCTATTAGCTTGTGTAATGTGGTGTACAAAATTTCATCAAAAGCCATTGCTAACAGGTTAAAGAAAATTTTACCTTCCATTATTAGTGATACCCAAAATGCTTTTGTGCATGGTAAGTTAATAACTGATAATGTCCTTGTAGCTTTTGAGACTATTCACCATTTTAGTCGGAAGAAAGGGGGAAATGTTGGGGAGATGGCTCTAAAACTATATATGAGCAAGGCATATGATAGGGTGGAGTTGGTATGCTTGGATACAATAATGGAAAAGTTGGGTTTTGATGTAAAGTGGAGGAGGCTTATTATGCAATGTGTCATAACTGTTACGTATTCTATAAAGATTAATGGTGTTCTTAGGGGTAATATTATTCCATCTAGGGGAATTCGTCAAGGAGACCCTTTATCACTTTATCTCTTTATCTCTTTATTTTATGTGCAGAGAGACTCTCATCAATGATACAAGCCTTAGTTGCAAATGGAGTAATGGAAGGAATTGTGTGTCGTGGTGGCCCAAAACTATCACATCTCTTCTTTGTAGACTATAGCTTGATCTTTTGCAAGGCTTCTGTTGCAGAATGTGATGCCCTTCAAAGAATCCCAGGAGTTTATGAGAAAGCATTGGGCCAACAGCTAAATCGAGCCAAAACATAACTATTTTTCAGTAAAAACACCCCCACTGCAATCCAAAAGGAGATAAAGCAAAGATTTGGTACACAAGTCATAAAGCAACATGAGAAATATTTGGGTTTGCCTTCACTGGTAGGGAGGAACCAAAGGAATACTTTCAATGAGATTAAGGAGAAACTTCATAGAAAACTAGCGGGATGGAAGGAAAAGATGCTTTCTAAAGCGGGCAAGGAGGTGCTCATTAAGGCGATGACACAAGCTATACCAATATATACCATGAGTTGCTTCAGATTACCGGATTCACTACGTGAAGAGTTGACAAGCATGATAAAAATTTTTTAGTGGGGTTCAAAAGAAGGAAGAGAAGAAAATAACTTGGCTTAGCTGGGAGAAACTGTGTAAGCCAAAAAATTGTGGAGGTATAGGTTTTAAGCAACTTAAATATTTCAATATGGCCCTCCTAGCCAAGCAAGGTTAGAGACTCCAAACCAATCAAAACTCTTTGGTGTACTGGGTGCTCAAGGAGAGATATTTTCCACGGTGTGATTTCATTGAAGCTTCCCTTGGTAACAACCCCTCTTATTCGTGGCGCAGTATTATGTCTGCCCAAAACTTGGGGAGAAAGGGGGCACGGTGGAGAGTTGGCAATGGAAATAAATGGTTACCTTCATTCTCCAACTACAAAGTTGCTTCCCATAAGTTCTCCAACTACAAAGTTGCTTCACCCAGGATGTTTCTTCACCAAGACACAAGAGTAAATGAACTGATTGACCAAGCCACTGCAAGTTGGAAGAAAAGTGTAATTGATGCCTTTTTCATGCCCTATGAAGCAGATGTGATGAAAGATATTCCCATAAGTTCTCGCCTTCCTGCAGATAAACTAATATAGGCGGAAGCACCTAATGGCATGTTCATTATCAGGAGGGCTTATGGTGTAGCAATACAAATATCCAAATCTGCGGACCATGGTGCAATTTCAGACAACAATAAGCTACGCCTATTCTAGAAGAGGGTACATGGCCTACCTTTACCACAAAAAATATGCCACTTTGCATGGTGTGCATGCAGGGATATCCTCCCCACTAAAGTCAACCTTATACAAAGGAATGTGGTGCAAGATCAAACCTGTGATGAGTGCCGAATGGATGCCAAGACTATGGGTCATTTTGTTTTGGACGTGCCCACGAGCAAGAGAGGTTTGGTCTTGGTCGAAAATAGTTGTGCCGTCAAACCAAAATGGAGTGCAATCGTTCCAAGATTTGCTATGGGACATGTTGGTGGGGGACCGAGTCGACGAAGATATGGCGACAAAGGTGGTCAGTATCGCTTGTGCTGTGTGGAATAATCGGAATGTATAATAGGTGGGAAGTGAAATATGGGCAAGGAGGTGGTCTGTTGGGCTATGCAATACATGGAGGAGTACAAGGTTGCCACGGAATGTATGGCTAACAAAGACACGGTGGCTGAAGTCTTGGGCGCATAGGTCCCTCCACTTGGAAATGTCTTCAAAGTTAACGTCGACAAGGCTTTTTTTATACAACAAAAAGCAGTGGGTATCAGCATAATTATTAGAGATGACAGTGGTAGAATAGAGGCTGCAATGAGCAAAAGGATTGATGCGCTGTTGGGTGATGTGGAGGCAGAGGCATTGGTGTACGAAACTATTGGATAAATACATGTTTGTATCGCGTACAACACATACACTATGAAAAATTAACACATCTACTTCATTTGCAATTGCTAACATGCAATAAGTAAGTTTTAGAATTCAAGAATAAGAGAGTGTACTTTAAAACGGTGAATTTCAAAATAAAGATCAGAAGCACTTAAGAACACTTTTAATTTTCACTTCAATTCCACTAATGTCCAAGAAGTGTAGTCTCTCAATCAGTTTTCCAAGAGAGAATTAGAGAGAGTGGCTTACACTTACATATACACACCCTTTGACAATCGTGTTTCTCTACTACGAAATTCTGTATGTTTCTCACTTTGTATCTAACTGATTATCTAATTGGACTAGCCTTTTGGGCCTTTCTAATTGGGCTTAAGTGTGTGGCATGAAGTGGGACCAAAAATGACCAATAAGACATTAGCTTTAATAGGCCTTAGGTTTTTTCGTCAACTCTTGACAAGTCTAAAGTTACCATTAACTATATTTAATACCACTATATAAATATAGTTTCACTCTAGGCCTTATTTATAAATTAGATCCCAAGACTTTATTGTACATGCAACCCCTTCATAAAATATTCGTAGTAATACAAAGTCATGAATGTAGACTGCTACTTTGTAAATTACTACATCTTAATCCTTGAGTACCCGGTTTAATCCTTTATGTTATTCATCATATATTTATGAAATCTAATTTTATAAATATATACTTTAGTAACTCCTTACTAAAATGGTTAGGCCTAATACTTTGAATAAAATAAACTTATTAAACTTATCTCAAGGGAATATTTTGTATCTCCATTAAGAGATTATGAATTCTATCTTAAGAATATATGTTCCATCAACACTAAATGTGGCTGCTTAACATACTGAGGTTTTGATCGTGACTTTTAACCTCACTCATGATATATCAAAGTAACCTACACTTTATGATCAAGTCCATTATCCTCTCAAGACTAAGAGTTCACGTAAATAGAAGTCGTGAGTTTATTATTCTTTTGATAGTCTTTAGGAGAATAATAAATCTCACAGTGGTCCAGTTCAATATGTCTTAACTCTTAAAACTTATTAACATATCAACTAGAAATTTTCATTTCCATGATCAAGACAAATCATCTTAGTTGATATATAATAGTCTTCGCAGTTGAAATGCCCAATTTCATCACTGACTACGAACTATAATTCTGAGTTTACAAAGAACTTGTGATTTATATCTTCTGTGACTTTTCATATAAATCACATACTATGCATCTCATGGACTATATGATAATGTCCTTATATTTATGTTACCCTTATTTTTAGATAATAATAAAATAACTTTATTAATCACAATATCAAGTCATACATAATGTTATACATAATATCATACTTAATATCATACATAGCATCATACAATAAGATTTAAGAGTACTAATCCTAATAGAAACATGTTACACCCCAAACTTGTCCTTCAAAATATAGAGCATGACTGGCATGTTAATATCAAGTTTACCTCAATACTAACACGAACCAAACTAAGTTGAAGGTGCTTAACAAGAATTTTTTCTTTTATTCCTTCCTATTTTCTTGCATAAAAGCCATAATATATAAAAATGATGTAAACCTTGAAACTTCATTTCATTTGAACTTTGCAAGATTACCACTTGGCTAAAACTTAAGGTATTCATGTAAATATTACATAGTTAACCATTTAGCAAAACTCTTATTTACAAACCTCACCCCACAAACGTACAATTGGGGTTCAAAGCAAACTAAGGTTCTAAATTACATTTGTGCTTAAGGATCAAGTACATCTTGATTCCTCCTATACAACAAAAGAGCTAAACTACTATACAACAAAAAAACTATGCATTCTACAAACGAGAATCACAGATTTCTTGCCACCTCTAATACCCTGGCTGCTTCTAAGAAAGAACTTGTGCACTGAAATATAATAAGGTGAGTTGCGAAGTCCGGTAAGGTTTTAAGCTCCTTGGGTATTTAATAAGAATGCAAGTAAATCAAATATTTTATGGATATGCTAGCTTTGATAAAATAGCCTTCATGTTATTCATGTTGTTCTTAAAATAACTTATGAACTTTCAAATGAAAATACTTTGTTTTTCTTTCATATAATAATAAAATGACATAATAAGGAACTTAAACATAATTTAGTAACCTTATCTTTAAATAGACTATAAAATACCTTATCATAAACTTCTCATTAGACTTATAATACATTCAACATACCTTTCTTATCATCATACTTTTTTTATAATTTCCAAATAGCTTAATAGCTCATTTATAATACATATTAGTTAGTCCAATTACAAGTCCATCACAACTTTGGGAGGCTTCTAGCACAATGTACTAGGCATCCTGCATTCCTCACAATGTTAGGTAATCCTAGGATCATATCAGAGAGTATCACCTCTTTCGGTGTGATCATATCATCAACCATGGGGATTAATTGGCATCCTCCAAAATTTGGTCATTCTTAACAAGGACGGGTATAGTAGAGTCCTCACCACTTTTAATGGCCAATCAAAATCTTCATGGAATTGCCAGTACTATAACCCCTACTGGTTGAGTTTAGAACATAATAATGGAATAACCCGAAAACTATATTTTTCTGATAATTATACTTTTACATAAATATTTCATAACAATAGCATATCCACTTCATTCTTAAACATTATGTTCGTAATATAAATAATAGCATCAATATGCTAGAATTATCATATATATAAGATTCAACAATTCACGAACATACATCTTTACTTAAATCATACTTATATGTAATATATCTAATTAAAAGGTTTTAATGCATAATCATTTTCTAAATAGTCCTAATATTTATCAAATACACATGTCACATATCCCTTACCTGAAAATTGAAGACGCGAGAGATTTGTATACGAGGAGCTCAAGTGTCCATGTTCTCATTCTTATCACCTAGATGAAATACCAAAACTTAATACTGACAAACTCTTCCTAGGTATTTAAACTTATACATGAGTCACAACCTAACTCTCAAACTCAAGAAAATCTTAATTCCCATAACACAAAGGTTCCCTAAAGCACATGATACATTCATTAAACACATTATGTAACAAACCATAGAGAAACCAAGGCATAAAATTTATCTATGGTCCAAACATACCAAATGATGATTGTACTAATTTATAGCTCAAAACATTCACCCTAACTTTAGAATTAAATCCTTAAATTCAGGTGTATCATATGCTGTCCACTGCTCATTTCATTAGTATATGCCTCATTTGTAAAATACGAATGAGCTATCCATACACATCCAAACTTCATGAAATTTTACAGAGCTACTCCCCTGGATGTTTAGTATATACACTATCAATTTCAGATTCAAAGCATAAAATCATAATTTATTAAAAATCATACAAGCGAACATACTCAAATCTATCCTGACAGAATTCCCTACAACTTAGAAATTAAACCATTATTTTTTTATTAATCCAAATTCTGTGAAACCACTTCCATAACAACCATGCGTGTCTTAGAATTCATAAAACTACTCCTTGCATCCTAATTCACAGAATATGATTTAATACAGATTTTTCATGCTCGAAGTGTCCTAGCATGTTTATACAGGAGTTCTACTCCAACATACACACTATCAATACCTCTATTCCCTGGTTTACTACGGTATTTCAAGGAACACATATCATAGTTACCTTAGAGCTCTTTTCCAAGGTACTGCATGTCTTTAGGGTAGTTTGTCTAGACTATCCTAGTCATTTTCGTCTCCACTCCATCTCTAAAGATAAGTTGGCTACACGTTTTTATGAGACAACCATGGTGTGGGGTGATCTTCTAAATTTCACCACACATGACTTTGTCAAGGGTCCAAGGATCTTTAATATAGTGATGAACTTTGTTCTCACTCCATGATCTCACTATAACACCATCATTGAGTCTCGTGCTCACTTTCTTTTCTCTCTTCTTGAAGGTCTCTCTATAGACTTTCCTTCACATATGATAATATCTATGATAGATATCTATCAAGATACAATTACACGTGATAAGCTAATTTTTCCTTCAGCTACCACACACACGCTCACACACATGCACATCTCTATTCCTTCCTCTCTTCTCTTTCCTTACATGGGTGCTATTAGTCAGGAGTATATCTGGAGGAGTGATGCACAACTAGCCTCTAAGGCCAATGGCCTCGTGTTGAGTCCACTCCCACTTAGCAACAAGAGGCTGACATTTATGCTGCAGAGGATGTTACCTTTGCCCCTCAACCCCTTTCTACTTTTGCTCCATCTTCTTCTTCTTTTGGAGTGGAGGCATCTCTTGCTACCATCTTAGATCAACTTCATTATCTACATGCTAATTTAGTAGTCATCTTCACCATCTTTCTAATGAGATATGTCAGATGAACACCAAGATTGGACACATCACTTGCCGCCAGTCACGCCTTGGTAGTTTTGCTCCTTCTCCCTCACTCGATCCTTCTGAGGAGTCTTTAATGGTGGAGATGATGAGAGTAGTGATGCTTCTGGCTTGGAGTATGATGATGAGATAACTATTTCTTGGTGATTCATCCTTTATCATTCGTGACAAAAAAAGAGAGTAGTTTTGGTTATGAGAGAGTAGTCATGTTGTTAGGAGGAGAGCTAGTCTAGTGGTAGATGGATAGTGTTGTTGAGTGATGTAGTGAGGTTTTGTTGTATAGTTCTCATTACATGTACCTTGGTCTTGTGACTTTTTACATATATTGTGCTTCTTCTTTCTATATATATGATGATGATATATGTGTTTCACCTTTATCTTACATGTGTTGTTTCTTTTCTCTTTTTATACACATATTTCTTCTTTTATATAACTTGTCCACATTTCACACTTGATGCCTTGATAGATTTTGTTTAAATGTTTTAGCTAAGATAGGTTGCAAGTCTTTCATGCCATGATCTCTCTTCTTGCAAAGTTTTTTAAGAGTTCATATTAGTAGTTAGACTAATGTACTTTTTATGTAATAGTTATGGAGATTGTTGTTTTATACCACTCTCATAATTATGCCAGTGGTTTTGTCATGGATCTACTTAAGAGGGAGATTGTCAGGGTCATATTTTCTATGTAATTGATTAATCTTCTAACAAAACACACTTAACTTGTAATTGGATAGATTTAAGGTGGGTTTAATATATCAAGAAGTATGTTACTCAAATATATCAGGTGGTATCTTTAAAGTCATAAAGATTGATTCAAGAAAAAAGTGAAGAAAAGTTGATTCATTAAGTCTCGACAGAAGCTCGATAAATAATGCTATCGAGGTTAAATGAAGCTCAACACAAGCTCGATTTATCGAGAATTACAATTTTAGAATTTACAGATCTGAAATTCTACCCATATTGTCTTATTTGCTTAAGGTTTCTTTTCTCACAACCCTAGTCATATATAAGACAAGTTTTAAAAGTCGTCATGCACGGATACAAAGACCTAGAACTCATATACTCTGTGTGAAACTACTACGTTTGTGCGCCATAAGGTTTTGTAACCAAGTGCTTCATGATCTTTATCGTTTATGAAGTGAAGAACTTTGCAGCCAACAACAATCGTTCAAGTTACTAGAGTTAGTCACGTATTGGAATCCGGGCAAAAGAGTTAGTCTCAAATTGGAGATTTGTGCAATAAAGGAAAGAATGCTAGTACAAAATCAAGTCCAATTGAGTATTGGAGCAAAGATTCAATTGTAAGTTGGTATTTTGTGATAGGCAAGAGTAGTGATAAGATTCCTTATAATTGTAACCACTTGATTATTGATTAGTGGATTTATGGGAGTGGTGACCTTAAATTCACCTAGTGGGGTTTTTGCCTTGTGAGAAGTTTTCTCCATTTGTCAAGAAATCACCATGTTAATTTATTTTCCACTGTATATTAGTTATTTAGTGATTTGTTGGTACCTCCACAATTTACATATAATTTGACCAAATTAATTAACTTGAATAATTGAATTTATTAACTGGGATCAATCTATCTTAACCCAACAACTAATCTTATGGTAATATCATAAAAATTTTCCCTTAACTTGATAAGCATGCTGCCATTCATTACAAAATACTCCGTATGCACTTTTCAACTTATTCATTTATTCATCTTCAATCAATCAATCCTTATGAATTATTGATCCTATAGAACATAAACTCTCACTATTTAGTATTTCCTGGCTATCGAGTTCTACAACCTCTTCATAACCAATAATACAGTCTTCCATGCCTGAACGTGTCAAACGCATGGAGATCAATTAGCAAATCTTTCAGGAATTACTTGCCGTTGGTGCTCTACAAGTTAATTAAGGCAGATATCTTCACAAGGGGCTCACTTGTGTACACTTACATTGTTTTTGCTTCCAAGCTCAATCTCCACTATGTTTCATTTCGTTTGAGTGGGTGTGACGAACACTTAAAGATTGAGACATAACTATTTGACATGACTCCATGATTTTCTCCTACCATGGTTTTCTCATTTTTCATTAATATATATTTTGAATTTCCCTTTATTTATTTCTATGTATAAAATTCTTGATTGATGTATCATGTTCCCAATTGTAAGCCCCATTATATAAAGATTAATAATTAAACAACACCCTAATGTGTGGGACGTCCTCCATTTTTCTTCAAAACCATCATAATTGTATGCAATAAAATTCTAAATATATTTGAGTTTACTTTTTTTTTTTGGTTTTCTTCAAATAACAAAGTGCACATTTGGCATGCTTGTCCTTTTTAAAACCCACGTGACCCCAATTTCTACCCGTGCTGCACATAAATTTTGACCATTATACACAAAACAAAAGGAAGAGGCTTAATCTTTTGCGACACAGAGAGAAGCAACCAAGAAGATTGGTTATTAAACAGCTTCTCAACAATGGTACATGACAAAATGATTTTGTCATATGCTTTTGTTAGTACATTTTAAATTAAATATGTTGAAACTCAAAATAACTGAAGATGAATAAGGAGATGAATTATAATTTGTTAAAGAAAGAGTTACTTGTATGTAAGTTAGATTAAATAAATTAAGTGAAGTTTTCTAAATTTATAAATAACATGTAGGTTATGTGAAGGTTTGGAAGACTATATATATATATATATATATATATGGCTATGCTATGGACTAATTTCATATCAAGAGTAAATGAAGAGAAATAGTTAAAAGTAAAGAGTATTGTGTGAGAGAGTGAATTCAATAATATTCCTAAATACTTGAGAGATTTCGAGCCAAAGAAATGTGTTCTTCTAGTGGAGCTTTGGACTTGAACACTTTGTGCAAAAGCTTTTCTAGCCATACAACATTTGTTGGGCTGTTGTATTTAGGGGGAGACAAGTCAGAGAAGATCTACACTGATTACAAAGATTAGTCAACCAAGGGCTTGAATCTCCTTAAAGAGAGCAAGTGTAACGCCTCAGTCCAAATAGTGTTGTGTTCATCTCTTCAAATTAATATTATTCAGCGTATTATTCAGTTTCTCTTTGTGTTGTTTCCATTATTATTGTGTTTGCACCAACAATTTTAAACAGATTCAAACACATAAAGCCTACACAAGAGAAATCAAATGAGCCTATTGGAGATCTCAACAAACCCTTTCGCTTTAAGGGAGCCCATTTCAAGAGGAGGAAAGGAAAAGAAAGGTTCTCTTCTACTTGAGTCTTCTCAAAGTCACCTACATCCTCACTGCAAGAATCCATCAAAGGTTTCTATTGATGAGATGAGTGAAGAAGAATATAGTCTCCATCAAGAAAAAATAGATAAATATACAAAAGATGAATATAATTGTCGCTCTTATCTTTTGAATTGTTTTGCCGATCATTTCTATGATTATTATGATACATCTTATAATTTTGCCAAGAAAATTTGGAAAGCTTTACAAAGCAAGTATGGTACCGAGGAGGTTGGTGCAAAGAGGTATGTTGCCAATAGATTTTTCTGTTTCCAAATGGTGGATGGAAAATTGGTGGTGGATCAAGCACAAGACTTCCAAATGATTGTGGCAGAATTGAGATCCGAAGGCATAAAGATTGGAGACAATTTGGTGGTAACTGGCATAATTGATAAACTACCACATTCTTAAAGGGAGTTCCAAAAGACTTTACAGTACAAACAAAAGGAGACATCCTTGGAGATTTTGATCACAAGCATCCGTGTGGAGGAGGAGGCTAAAGGACAAGGTTCACTCATGACACGAGAAAGCAATGGTAACTCCACCACAAAGGTAAATCTTATTTCAGCCAATAATAATATGCCCAAAAATCATTTTCCTAGAAATAGTCAATTGAAGCCTAAAAAGAGAGCCTTTAAAAATAATAATAGACCTCAAGAAAAGGGAAACCCGAATAAAAATTACAATAAGAACCAAGGACTCCCTTCACAGGATCAATTTTATAGATCTTGTTTTGTTTGTGACAAGAGTGGGCATATTGCTCGATTTTGCAAATTTCGGAAACGTGAATCTGTCCCACAGGCTAACGTAACCGAAGAGCCTTTAGTGGCTATGATTACAGACATCAATATGGTGCAATATGTTGAAGGTTGGTGGGCAGATTCTGGTGCTAATAGGCACGTCTACTATGACAAAAATTGGTTCAAGTTGTACACTCCTTTTGAAGAAGAAAAAACTGTTATGCTTGGTGACTCTAGCAAAACCAAGGTTCTTGGGAGTGGTGAAGTTGAATTGAAATTCACTTCTGGACGTGTGTTAACATTGAAAGATGTACTTTACACTCCATCCATGAGGAAGAATTTGATGTCAAGTTTTTTGCTTAACAAAGCTAGCTTCAAGTAAACTATGGAATCTGATAATTACGTAATTACTAAAAAGGGATTATTTGTGGGCAAGGGTTATGCTTGTGATGGAATAATTAAATTGAATGTTGAGAATAATAAAGCATCTACCAGTTCAGTTCATATGCTTTCTTCCATTAATTTTTGGCATGCTCGTTTGTGTCATATAAATAGTAGATATGTAAGAATCATGAGTAGTTTAGGATTAATTCCAAGACTGTCAAAAAATTTTGAAAAATGTGAAACTTATAGTCAAGCTAAGATTACAAAAAGGCCTCATAAAAGTGTTATAAGAAATACCGAATTGCTTGAGTTAATTCACTCCGATTTATGTGAATTTGAGAGAATTTTAACTCATGGAGGAAATATATATATTATCACTTTTATTGATGATTTCTCAAAATATACAACTATTTATATGTTGAAAAATAAAAGTGATGCTTTTCAAATATTTCAAGATTTTTTAAAAGAAGTTGAAAATCAATTCGGTAGAAAAATAAAAAGAATAAGAAGTGATAGAGGCCGTGAGTATGAATCAAGTGCATTCAACTCATTTGTTCAGTCTTTGGGAATTATCCATGAAACTACTGAACCATATCCACCTGCTTCTAATGGTGTGGCTAAAAGAAAAAATAGAACTTTAATTGAGTTAACAAATGCCATGTTAATTGAATCTGATGCACCTTTAAATATATTGGGGTAAAGCTATTTTAACTAAATGTTATGTTTTGAATAGAGTGCCACATAAAAAGTCACATACCACACCTTTTGATATGTGGAAAGGACATAAGCCAAATTTGAGATATTTGAGAGTATGGGGTTGTCTTGCTTATGTAAGGCTTATTGACCCTAAAATACCTAAATTAGGTATAAGAGCTACTACCTGTGCTTTCCTTGGTTATGCGATTAATAGTGCAGCCTATAGATTTTTTTATCTTGAAAAAAAAATAATTTTTGAATCTGGTGATGCAATTTTTCATGAAGAAAAATTTTCTTTTAAATTGAAAAATAGTGGGGCTGAAGAAAATATTTTGTCACAACCTAGTTCTTTTACTTCACATTTACAAAATCAAGAAAATTTTGAAATTAACCTAGAAGGAGTAAAAGAGTTAGAGCTGAAAAGGATTTTGGTCCTGATTCTTATGTTTTTAACATTGAGGAAAATCCCCAAAATTTAAAAGAGGCTTTAACATCACTTGATGTTATATTTTGGAAAGAGGCTATAAATGATGAGATGGAATCTCTAATTTCTAATAGAACTTGGAAATTAGTAGATCTTCCACCGGGTTGTAAGACTATAGGTTGTAAATGGGTCTTTAGAAAAAAGTTGAAACTGGATGGATCAATAGATAAGCTTAAAGCTAGACTTGTTGCAAAAGGCTTTAAACAAAAAGCTAGTCTTGATTTCTTTGATACATTTTCTCTGGTAACAAGAATTACATCTATTAGATTGTTAATTGCTATTGCTGCAATTTTTTATTTGAAAATTCATCAAATGGATGTAAAAAATACTTTTCTAAATGGGGACCTAGAGGAAGAGATTTATATGGCTCAACCCGAAGGCTTTGTAGAGCATGGACAAGAATGCAAGGTATGTAAGCTAACTAAATCCCTATATAGCTTAAAACAAGCCCCTATGCAGTGGCATGAAAAGTTTGATTCCTACATAATTGAGAATGGTTATAAATCAAATGAATGTGATAAATGTATTTATTCTAAATCATGGAATAATTTACATGTTATTATTAGCCTCTATGTGGATGATATGTTGATTTTTGACTCAAATATGCATGTTATAAATGAGACAAAAAAATATGCTTAAAAGCCATTTTGATATGAAAGATCTTGGTGAGGCTAATTTTATTTTGGGCATGAAAATTAAAAAAGCATGTGATGGAATATATCTTGATCAATCACATTATGTTGAGAAAATATTGAGAAAATATAATTTTCATGATCACAAAAGTATAGCTACTTCTTTTGATTCTAGTTTTCATTTATTTCCTCTGAATAATGATGATGAGATTTTTAATCAAAAGGATTATGCTAGCATCATTGGTAGTTTGCGTTATGCTACTGATTGTACTAGACCTAACATTACATATGCAGTAAGAGTGCTTAGAAGATTTACTAGCAAGCTTAGTAAAGATCATTGGCTAGGTATTGAGTGAGTCATGAGATATTTAATTGGTACCAAAAGTTATGGCCTATTTTATAAAAAGTACCCTGCTGTGATTGAAGCTTTTAGTGATGTCGATTGGAATAATTTTGTCAGGTAATTCTCTCTTTACCATCGTTTATATTTTTACCTTAGGTAATGAGCTATTTTTTGGAAATCTAAAAAGCAATCAATAATTGCTAATTTAACAATAGAAGCTGAATTAATAGCATTAGCTTTAGCTAATGAAGAGACAAATTGGCTTAAAGATTTATTGTACGAAATTCCACTTCGGGAGAAGCCAATTTCACCTATATTAATTCATTCTGATAGCACTGCCGTAATTAGTAGAGTTAAAAACCGTTACTACAACGGTAAATCCAGACTTATAAGAAGAAAGCACAGTGCCATGCGATCTTATTTGAGTAGTGGCATTATAACTGTGGATTATATTAAATCTAATGATAATTTTGCAAATCCATTTACCTAGGCCTTGGCAAAATATAGGGTCTGGAATACATCGAGGGCATGGGACTAAAGTCCATAGAATCATGAGCCATGTATGAGGATACTCAACCCAAGGATCAGAGATCTTGAGAATTGGGTTCAATGGCAAAAACAAATCATACAATGGTCGTAAGAAATGCACTATTTATTATTTTTAATTATTTATTTTGTAAATAATTTTTTTTGGTTGTTCATCCTTATGATGTAAGTACATTTATCCTGTAATGTGGAGAGTTTGAGTAAAAAACTCTTAATGAAATTTGTAGCTCGTATTAGTGGAGTGTCAGAATTACAGGAGCATCCTTGACAAAATTTCACCTATGTGAGTGTAGGGTGGGGCCGCTCCCTATGAGATTTGGACTTAATCTCAAATACATTCATGAAACTGTGATCAGCACACAGCTGTAAAGTGCTAGCTATAAAAGCTCATGTCAACACCTGAATTATTATGTGTGAGCAGTAATATTTTATTTCCCTTAAGCAGTCATAGTTCAAGTCGGAGACCACTACTAACTTTAGAGTAGAGATTTTTGTTTCATTAAGTGAAGGTTCAATGCAGAGCATACCTTCATGATGCATAATAATCCCTCTTTGCTCGGTAATCTCTCATTTTTCGAATTTAATATTAAAATGAGTGGAGGAATGTTAGTACATTTTAAATTAAATATGTTGAAAATCAAAAAAACTGAGGATGAATAAAGAGATGAGTTATAATTTGTTAAAGAAAGAGTTACTTGTATGTAAGTTAAATTAAATAAATTAAGAGAAGTTTTTCTAAATTAATAAATAACATGTAGGTTATGTGAAGGTTTGAAAGACTATATATATGGCTATGCTATGGACTAATTTCATATCAAGAGTGAATGAAGAGAAATAGTTAAAAGCAAAGAGTATTATGTGAGAGAGTGATTTTGGGCCAAAGAAATGTGTTCTTCTAGTGGAGCTTTGGGCTTGAACACTTTGTACAGAAGCTATTCTAGCCATACAACATTTGTTGAGCTGTTGTATCCTAGGAGAGACAAGTCAGGGAAGGTCTGCATCAGTTACAAAGATTAGTCAACCAAGGGCTTGAATCTCCTTAAAGAGAGCAAGTATCGTGCCTCAGTTTAAATAGTGTTGTGTTCATCTCTTCAAATTAATAATATTCAGCGTATTATTTAGTTTTTCTTTGTGTTATTTCCATTATTATTGTGTTTGCACCAACAGCTTTAAAATCAAGGAAAAATGAAAGATTTGAAGAAGTCACCAATGGTCTGTCACTTAGTGAATAGATATCCACAATATTAAAAAGAAAAATGTTCGTGAATGAGAGAGAAAGAGATAATCATCTTCCTAGGAAAAACGGGGCATGCTTTTGATAATTGAAAAAATGTTAGAGAAATCTAAATAAAATTGGGAGCATTTCATTGATTAGAAAATGAATACAAGAATGGAATTAATGAATAACATACATCATGCTCTGTTTTATATACACAGTGAGCATAACTAACATCTAAAAATGGCGCCAAAAACAGTTATTGAAACTTCTAGAATATACACGTGTCAAATAATCAACTACTTCCTAAAATCTCGGAATTTAAGCCTGTAGTGCTCTAGAATGAAGAATTCATGATGTGGCGTTTCCTTAATGACTTCCAAGACTTCAGTGCTAATCAGACCAGATTTTGATGCACACTGTGTGGCTTGATCACTGCACTGTTCATCAGCAAGTGCTGCACTCCCTACCACTCTTGTGGCTTGGCTAGTGCACTTCATCTCAGCAAAAATTGCATCACCTGCCACACTCGTGGATTGTCTCATGCTACTCTACCCTGCATCATGCCCTGTAATTGTAACACTCCCCCTCAAGAGCACAGCTCTTGCCCTTTGACTTGGCGTAGGCAAGTGAGGATATTCCACTATATGAACAAAAATATTGATGGCACCCAATCTAGTGATCAACCTCAAATAGTTTTCAACCCTAATGCTTTTGTAAATACATCTACCAACTGATTTTTGGTTGAGACATAGAAGGTTTTAAGTGTAACATCAATGATTTTATTCCTCACAACATGGCAATCAGCTTCTATATGCTTGGACCTCTCATGAAACATTGGGTTTGTTGCTATATGAAGTGCTGTCTGGTTATCACAGTACAACAACACAGGTTTGTCATGTTTAACATGCAAGTCTTGCAACAAATGTAAAATCCAAGTCAGTTCACATGTAGTTGTGGCCATTGCCTTATACTCTGCTTCAAAACTTGACCTAGACATTATGCTTTGTTTCTTAGATCTCCAGGATACCAAAGCATCACCCAAAACACACACAATAGCCTGTCAACGACTTCCTTGTGTCAGAAAACCCTGCCCAATCTGCATCACAGTATGCCTTTAAGTGTAAATCAAAATTTGTGGGAAAGAAAACACCTTGTCCAGGTGTGCCTTTAATGTATTGTAGTATCCTGGTAGCTGCCTTCATATGTGGTACTCTAGGTTGTGCCAACAATTGGCTAAGCTTATGTACTGCATATGTGATGTCTGGCTTGCTCAAAGTCAGATACATTAGCTTCCTAATAAGCCTTCTGTACTGCCCAGGATTGGAAATCATATCCCCACTACCTTTAAACAACTTCAATTGTTGTTCCATTGGTGTGTTGAACTAACTTGCAACCTGTCATTCCAATTTCTTTAAGAACTTCAAGAGCATACTTTCTTTGTGTTAAACTGATGTCAGTCTTTTTTCTTGCAATTTCTAAGCCTAAGAAATACTTGAGTGATCCCAAGTCTTTAATCCCAAACCTTTGATCTAGAACAGACTTCAGAGAAGCAACACAATCAAGATCATTACCTGTGATGATCATATCATCTACATAAACTAGCAATGCAGTGAACAAAGATCCTTTGCTATAAACAAATAAGGAATGGTCTGCTTGAGATTGAACAAAACCAAGCTGTGTGATTGTTGCTGACAATTTAGTGTACCATTGCCTAGAAGCTTGTCTCAAACCATAAAGGGACTTTACCAACTTACAAACCTTAGGAGTAGCTGCTGAAGAAGAGATTGAACACTCCCCCTTACTGTGAAAACTAGGAGGCAAAGTCATATAAACCTCCTCATCCAAATCCCCATGGAGAAAAGCATTATTAATTTCCAATTGATGCAAAAGCCGGGACTTACTAGCAGCAAATGCAATTAACACCCTTACTGAAACAGTTTTAGCAACTGGAGAAAAGGTTTCTAGAAAATCAAGGCCTTCTTTTTTAGTATAACCTTTAGCCACCAACCTGGCTTTATACCTCTCAACATTGTCATCAAGATTGAATTTAACTTTGTAGACCCACTTGTAGCCAATGAGGGATTTACTAGGTGGTAAAGTAGTCACATCCCAAGTGTGATTAATCTCAAGAGTCTGTATTTCTTTGTCCATGGCAGCTCTCCAAAGAGGATCTTGAACTGCCTCGGAGAAACTCTAAGGTTCCTGAGGACTAGAACCAACTGTCAACAAGTAAGTTTGGTAACCAGGCTCCAAATGAGAGTAGGTGAGGCACTTAGCAAGGTCATAAGGGCACCAGAAGCAAATGTAGTACAGGCATAGTCCTGCAAGTAAGTAGGAGATCTAGTGTCTCTAAATGATTTCTTGAAAGGCACTGGAGGAGTTGATACAACTGGTGGAGAAGAGGGAACATCAGGAGGAAAAACCTGACCTGGACTAGGTGAAACATCAGTAGACATCAAAGGAGAAGTAGTGTCAACAGAAATGAGGTCAGTAGAAAAAGATGAGGGAAATAAGGCATTATCGGTAACATTAGGAACAAGGTCAAGGCTACTAATAGGAGTGACAAAGGAATCATTATCTACTGAAGAAGGGGGAGCATTAACATCCTCAAAAGAAGTAAATGGATCTGCAGCATTAGTAGAAACAGATGCAAAAGGAAAAGAATGTTCATGAAAAGTAACATGCTTAGTGTGATGGTCACTCTATAAGTATAAGTGCTTATGGGATGTGGGGGGTAAGAGTCAAAGTTCAAGTCTCTACGAGGAAATTTCACACACATATACTTAAATTATATTAGAGTAGAATTTATATTTGTATCAAAATAAATAAATAAAAAATAAGAAAAGAAGAAGAAGAAAAAAGATAAATTGAATAATAAATATTACTTTGATATGCCTTAACGTATATAATGTATTATAAGTAAAAAACATCATAATAATAATTAACAGTACTAATGAAAAAAAAAAAAACTTCTTTTGTTTATAGATAACAAAGTAGGCCATGTCTCAAACTTTTAACCATAAAAATTATAGCATCTTTCTTCTAATGAAAAAAATTAAAATTAAAATCACACATTATTGTATATCTTAAATATCTAACTATAAAATAAATAAAAAATAAAAAGAGCTTGTTTTTAGAAAAGAAAAGGAATTTTTGGTAACGAGATTTGCTTATATATATTTTGAAATATATGGTTGAATGATACAAAAGTTGAATAACAAAAGAAACGAATTTTTTTTTTTTTTTTTTTTTTTTTTTTTTTTTTTTTTTTTTTTGGGATGGAGAGCATCAAAATTTTAGATAAGTGGTCATAACGTAGTAGATTTTGTTTTGTTTTGTTTTTTTTTTTTTTTTTCAATATGAGGGGAAAAGTTAAGTAAAATTTGCAACTAGCATAAAATTATAGTATTAAAATAAAGGATTAAACGGTGAGGGTCTTCTTTTCTCAAAAAAGAAAAAAGGGTGAGGGTCTTTAGCATCTTGCTCTCCCTGAACAAATTAGAGATTCACTTAAAGCTAGATGACGAATAGGTGGGGGTGGCTAGCTACAATGTCGAGAAAATAATGGATGATAGCATTTTTTTTTTTTTTGGAGAAAGCTGATAGTGGACAAGTAGTACATCAAAGAACAAATCGCCGTAGAATTTTTACTTTTAAGTAAGATGTCGTTGACATAAATCAAGAAGTAGAGAGTGATGCGTATAAATGATGAGTAAAGTGTCTTTCTTAAGGCGACAAAACCATAGATGTGAAGGAAATAGTTGAGGTGATGGTACCAAAACCATGGTGTCTCTTAAAGTGTCTTTCCTAGAGATTTTTTTTCCAGAGAAAAACATGATTTGGTTTACTATCCTATCAGCTGAACCGTGTGCACTGTTCAATCAAATTGGCCATGAAAAAAAGCATTTTGAATATCCTGCTGAATTTGCCAACCATATATTACGACAATTGAGAAGACGCCATGAATGGTTATTTTAACAAATTAAAGTTTTATAAATCTACCCCAACCCCCCCACCCGCCCCCCCCAAAAAGAAGATTTAGTATCAAGTATCTACACTCTACTGGGGAAATTTTTTGTAATGCCTAGTACAAAAATCTAATCATGGCCTTATAACTAAAGCCCCACGGACAGATCCTTCCCCAAGGATGCAAAAATCCATTCACACATAAAACCAGGAACCTTACCATAACATGGTCAAAATTTATAGTAACTCCAAAATTGTATTTTTGCCTAGCTAGGTTAATTAAAGGGTTAAGTTATTTCATTTTGAAAATCTTTCTATATATATATATATATATATATATATATATATAATAACCATTAGTTGTTTTTAGAATAATCTTGTAAAGAATTTTCCAAAATTTTCCTAGCCACTAATTATTAGCTAATTTTATAAATATATATATATATATATATAAATCTTTCTCAAGAGGAATTTTCCAAATTAAATAGCTATTAAAATAATTATCAATTGACTAACAAAGAAGGCTTCTCAAGGTATTTTTAAAGTAAATTAAAAAAGGTTTTCTAAATTGATTTTTAAATAAAACAAAAACGAAATGTAAGAGACTGCAATTCGGATCCAAAACTTTTTGGGATTCAGTTTTGTTAGGACATATGTGATTCAAGTTCTTTTGAACATATGTAATTATTTTATGTAATTGGCTTATCCTTTGACAAAACACACTTTACTTGTATTTGGGTAGATTTAGGATGTGTTTAACGCTTTAAGAAACTGTGTTTCAAGATCAAGTGTTGAAATCATCAAGTCTGTCCAAGAAACAAGCTGGAAAGTGCAAGTTATTAAAGCTGGACACCTAGGCTCGTCACCTGCATCTTTCGTGCTTTAAAAAGCTGTTTTAGCCCTGAGGCTCGACAGCTGCTCGACAGCACCTCGACACATCTAGCTGTTGAGATTTAAGGAAAACAGATTCTAAGTTCTATTTTGATTCCAATCCGTACTTGTGTCTTTGAGACTTCTTTTCTTCTAATCCTAGACATATAAAAGGATTATTTTAAGGGCTGTCAAAGCGTACACAAGTTGCACAAGCATTGAGAAATCCTTATTCAAGCAATTTGTGATCCGAGACAAAGTTCATGCCCTAGTTCATCTTTCTTGTGAAGAAGTTACTGTGTAACGTGCACCGTAAGATTTTGTAACCAAGCATCTTCTTGATCTTCATCGTGTGGATGAATTCAAGAACTTTGCAGCCAACAACGCTTTCTCTAATTGGTGAATTGAAGTCACGTACTAGGATCCACGCAATTGGTTAGTCACGTACTGGGAGCCGTGCATCAAAAGGAGAAACTGTCACTATAGAACAAGTCCAATTGGGTATTGGGGTAAGGGTTCAACTGTAGGTTAGTAAGGTATTAGGATTCCTTTACTTGTAACTGCTTATTCTGATAATAGTGGAGTTTCGGGAATGGTGACCTTAAATCACCCGGTGGAGTTTTTGCCGTGTAGGTTTTCTCCATTCGTAAACAAATCACCGTGTCATTTAATTTCCGCTACATACTCTAGATTATTGGTGATTTGCTTGTACTACCACAATATTTGCATGTTAACTTGATTAATTAAAAACTTGGCTAATTAATCAACTTAATTAATCACAAGGGGTCAACGCATTTGTGGCCTATCAAGTTTGGCTAACCCACGCGAATGAGTGAAGTTGTGTTGGCGCATGTTAAGACTAAAGGTTCTACTAATGTTATTATTCATCTTAGGTTAATAGTTTTATAGTGTAGTTGTCATTTATTTAATTGAAAAGTAAGAAAATCAAAACTGAAAACATACATCTTTATTGTTGAATTGAAATCGCACATCTCATGAAAATATCTAGAAAATAGATGGCTTTGGTTCTTAATACAATCTAAGAAAAATATATGGCTTTGATTCCAAATTATAACCTAAAGATTGAAAAGTAAAAGGAAAAACATAATCCACTAACCTTTGATCTAAGTTTGGAGTCTAAGTTACAAGATGGGAAAGTGTTAAGCACCCACTTTGCCTAATGAAACCAGTCTTCTAGACTTTGGTGACCAATAATCATATCACATTATTCAAATAGTTTATATCATCCAAAAACATGTGATTGAAAAGTTGAAATGAGCATTCAAGAGCATGATGAAATCCTTTTCTAAGCATGCAGAGATAGATTGAACGTATTGTAATTGAAAAACATGCTGAATATGTGTGTGATATGTGATAAACCCTAATCTAGGAAAATATAAGCATGTTATTTAAATTGAAAACCCTAGAACATACAAAAGCTAATGTTGCAACTTAAATAATGCTCCCAAATGCAAGATTGTCCCAAAGAACTCGGTAAGTCCGAGGTCAAATCCATAGGGAAAAGGGAATTAATTAACAAACCATAAGAGAACAAAACTAAAACAATACAATTACATTGAAGATAAATTTTGATAGTTTGGCAAGGGTAATTTTTAATAAGAGGAAATAACAATATATTAAGGCACTAAGATTTAGAGATCCACACATTACACATCTATTAGTAGTCTTTACAATATTTATTTTATAACTCAACTAAAATTAATACGAATGATGATCTTAGTCGGATGATTTAACAATAAGAACTCAAGAATTAACTGTCTAAGGTAGTTTCATGAAATTGATTGATTTTAGGCAAAACAAAACTAGTGAATTAGGTTGCAAGGAATACTAAGCATTTAACGTGCTCGGAGTCTACAATAAATCAAAGAATTATACAGAAACAAACACTTTTCTAGATGAGTAAATCAATCAAAAACATAAAAATATAAGCATTAAAATCATTAAATAATTGTTAAAAACATACCAATAAATTATTGGGTTTCATCCCTTGCCTTAGCAAGGCTTCTAGCAAGCCATAATACGAATAAAAATCTAAAAACTGTGAAGAAATTTTAAGAAAACCTAAATTAAGTTCTACGGCAGCTCTCTTTCCTGAAGTTTTCCCTAAAGAGCCTTTAAATAGGTCAAGGAATCCTATTCCTTGTTAAATTTTCCATTTGGAGAAAATCCTGTTGGGTGTTGTGGAGCCTAGTTGTGTTTGATTTAGATTATAACCCAACCTGAAATAATGTTGTTACAATCTTTTATGGAAGATTTTTTGAGACTTAGTCTATGGAGCGAAGGCTTGGGCCAATAGGCCGAAGCCGTAGCGCTCATGGACAAGTCTCCTTGGGGGTTCGGGGGCAGGATATAAAAACTGTTGTCTTAGAGATTATGATTTGATGATTTTTTTAGAGAGGAAAAAACTATACTACCACACTCTGTAATTTTCCTTGAGAATAGTGAAATCCCTGGAACTCTGTAGACATAAGCAAATTGTCAAACTACGTAAATACTGTATTATATGTAATTATTTTCTTTGGCAAATAATTTTTCTCTATTGTTTTATCTCACGAATCTGGGAATTTCGTAAATATTTCTATCAAATCCTAGGTTTTTAGGCTTCACTTTACCAATGTTTATGGCCCATTTAACATCAGAATTATGACTTTTGGTAAACTAAAAATTTGTATCCCTTTAAGTTAACTTTCCATCCCAACTTGAATCGTCTCAATTAGATATCGGAGCCAGAAGTTATGCTCAAATTACTAACTGGTATGCAAGCTAGAATTCTAGTCCGAATTGGACTTGGATTTGGTGCAAATTTTCATTGATTCCTTGCTCCAATTGGACTCAAATTTTATTGGGTGGCCTTCCTTAACTTCATCATGGAACTTGTAAAAGTAAAGTCCATTAGCTTTCTTCTTTGCACAAATTTGCTCGTTAAATTCCATTATCCTACAAAAGACAAATTCACGCATTAAAATTCAATTAAGCACAAAATTAATTATTCAGCATTATTCCAAAACCAAAAATATAAAATTCATGAATTAACTCAAAATAAGTATGATAATGCTTATATAAATATGCAAAATTAAACTATTATCAGCTAAGAACAACCTAGATCTAACATGCTAACAATCAAGAACATGTGAAGAACTTGAAAATAAAACATGCTTGAATTTAAATAACTAGGGCATAATTAAATTTTAAATATATAAAAACCCTACCTGCATGCACTACCACTCCCAAGCACTCCAAGTAAGAAAGCTTCTCTAAAGGGGGCTTCATTAATAGGAAGTTGATAGGTTGGGACAAAGAGAACCGAGCTACCTCTTCTAGTGAGTTGAGATCAAAAGGACCAAAACATTAAAGAAGCCTTCCTACTACTAACTCTAGATAATAGGGAAAGAGAGAAGAAAATTTGGACTTGGAATTCGAGATGGTTGTGAAAATCTGATAGACTTTGAATTGATATTGGAGAGGATTGTTTATACTAAATGCTGGGGTTCAAGGATGAGTCTTTGGAGAATTTAGGACTCAAGAAAATTAGGTTTTTTAAGTAAAAAATGTAGGGTTTATAGCCAAACTAAGTAAGAAGTAAGTTGCAGCAAAAATGGAAGGAGATTTGGGAAATCTGGTCCAAGTGTCGATCGACACTTGGTCCTAATCCTCCCCGAATCTTTTTCTTTTTGGTTTTTTCCTTTTGTTTCAGTTGTGCTTTGATTTGCATACAAATTTCAACTCTTTTTGTTGACTACCTTGGTTCTGAAATTTAGCAAATTAATTAAGAAAATGTCCAATTAATTAATTTATATTTACCAATTTTCTTGGAATAAATTAATGTTTTGTCTCCAGATTGAATCAGATGCACACAACTTTAACATAAACTATAGCCTTAACCAATAATATTATGGCAAATCATTTAATTTAAATCGAACTAAAATTAAAACAATTAGAATTAAGAGTTCATAGTCACATACAGTTAGGACCCAATTCATACAAATTCACTTTACTGTTGTTAAAGCTTTTTTTTTTTTTTAAATATCTTTGAATATGCTTGTCCAATTAAGGCTCAAGAACTATCTTTTTTATCATGACTTCAAGATTTATATCATGCAACTAAATTAGAAATCCAATGGTCAAAATGAGCCGTATCTTGTTGGGTGGGACCGAGAGGAAGAAAGAACAGTGGTGCAACCATGCATTTACAACTTTTCCCTGTAACGTGATGTGCAACAGCATATAAGGTGCAATACAAGTGAGGTTAAATGTGAGTTTCTTTCTCTCAAAAAAGAAAAAAAAAAAAAAAATTGTTAGTTGCAAAATGTAATGTCAACCTGAAGATTTCCAAAATCCCTTTAAGCTTTAGTTAATCTTCAAAGAAAAAAGAGGGACGACGCCAAAAAAGAAAAAAAGAAAAAAGATTAATTAATTAATTGATTACTTTATCTGGTTAACCATCCCAAACCAATTTTGAGTCAAACCCAGATTGATTAATCTAGACCTAACCCGAGTAACATCTATGCACGTACATTTAGGCCCAACCTAGTTCACTTAACATGTAAACTTAATCCAAAGCCCAAAATGAAAGAAAATATTATTTTTAAATTCATTTTATTTTCAGAGTTGTAGTTTTTTTTTTCCCCCTGATGTGGCACTTTTTAATTTATTATAATGCTGAGTGGCAATTATTAATATTAATTAAAAAAATTAATAATAATTTGGCCAAAATGGAAAACTTGTGCTTTAAGTTCCACCTCTTTTTATTTTTGTCCTTTAATTTTAGATTTTGTCATTTCAATACTTTAAATTTTATTTATTTCCAATTGAGCTCTTTGTTAATGTTTAGTTAACTGTTATCATCAACTTACCAAAACGATCAGGTCTTTAGTTAATATTTATCTATATATTTTAGAGAAATGATATGTCCACAACATTTTTACAACAAATCTTAAGTGGCAGGTTGTTACTGGTTGTTAGTGTTGGGGCAAAAAAGTAATCTTAGTGTTAGGTTTAAATTTAAACTAATAATAACTAACCACCTATGATTTGTTGTGAAAATGTTGTAAAAATGTTGTGGACGTAACATCTCTCTATATTTTATTTCTTAATTTCACAAAAACGTTAATTAAAAAAAACATAAACTAAATTAGAGGGAAAGACGTCGTTCCCTCTGCACAAGAAGAAAAAATTTATTCCCCACCCCACCAATAGAGAAAGAGAGAAAGAGAGATCGGGAGAGGCTAGGTTGGTAGGGTACGGTGCACCTTAGGCCGAAATCCACTTGTTAACTTGAACGAATTTGGTCACTATAAATTTGCTAGCTACTTGAAGATCAATGGTTTCCCTCCCTTCCATTTGACTCTATTCTTTGTGGAAGAACCAGGTCCATAATTTTGGTATTCAGAGTAAAATATAGTGCTTGGGGCTGACGTGCCTACGCGTGGGCCATGGTAACCATCCATTGGGGTTGATTAAGCTCCCTAGATTGTACGTAACACTATAACAGTAAATCAAAATGATAATTTAGCCTTTATTTATTTTTATTTTTTTTGTGAGAATCATATTAGGTAGATTTGGTGCTTCTAGTGTTAGGTATACTGAAATTTGGTTGTATTCACTTTTAAGTGGTACACTTTTGATCCTTAAATTTGGCTAGATTGAGAAATGAGGTTGGCTTTCTATTCTTTTTGGGGTGGGTATGCTGAGTTGCTTGAGATGACGAAGAAGCACGGCCTGAAAGGTCTTGGCCGTCATGTCATTTCATCAATGTGGCGGAAATGTCAGGGACTTTGAAGCGTGCATTTTGCAAATTTTTTATTTTCAATAACTTATTTTATATAACGCAAGACAAAAAGGTAAAATATAGTTTATTTTGTATAGAACATATAAAATAATATATTATTTAAGCAAAAAATTAGCCTATAATTAGTTGCTAAATGCACACATAAATTTCAAATAAATTTCTTTTTAAAGTTCACAAAAATTTGAAAAATAAAATTCAATTACATTTGCTAATTTTTGGTTTACTAGACATTAAGTATATTTTTAACATTATTGATTTTTTGGACCTTATTCAAGTATATGAATAGTATTAGAAAACTCACATGTGTTTAACATGGAACATGGCCCCCCTCCCAAAGGCCCAAACCACGTTTCGACCTAACTCTTGTTAATTTGTCCTGTAATGAATTGGGCACGTGTGTCTGTAATCTAATCTACAGCCATCTATGTATAAGAAGCAGCAGCTGGACCTCATAGGGAAGTGAAAGAAGCTTAGAATTGAGGAGATAGAAAAGCACGAAGATGGATCTCATTCATGGTGAGGGAGTGAGCGAGTTATTTCAGGTTCAGTGTCATTTGTTTAAACACATTTTTAGCTACATAGATTCCATGTCACTTAAATGTGCAATTCAGCTAGGCATTCCTGACATAATCCACAACCATGGCCAACCCATTACTCTCCCAGAGCTAGTCTCTAAGCTTCATATTCATCCCCAAAAAACTAGCTGTGTGCACAGGCTTATGCGACTGTTGGTGCACTCTGGCTTCTTCACTAAAACAATAGTTCATAAAAACCAAGAAAAAGTAAAAGAAGAAGAAGCCTATACTCTCACACCTTCTTCTAGGCTCATCCTCAAAGATAATGTCACTAGCTTTTCACCATATGTTCTGGCAATGCTTGACCCTGTTCTTTTAAGCCCATGGCAGTTCTTGGGAGATTGGTTTCAAGGGAGTGAGCTCACACCCTTTGAGAAAACACATGGGAAGGGTTTCTGGGACCATTGCAACCAAAACCCAGAATTCAATAACAATTTCAATGAAGCAATGGCCAGTGATTCCCTATTGATGAACTTGGTTATTAAGGACTACAAGCCCATTTTTGAGGGTTTAGGTTCATTGGTTGATGTTGGAGGAGGTACTGGGACAATGGCAAGGATTATTTCTGAGACATTTCCTCACATGAAATGCACTGTGCTTGACCTCCCACATGTTGTTGCAAACTTGCTAGATAGTAAAAATCTGAAATATGTTGGTGGCGATATGTTTCAGTATATCCCTCCTGCAGATGCTATTCTATTCAAGGTATATGACATACTAATGTGTCTTTAATATTTGGAACAGCATCATCTCAATATCACTTAAATTAGAGAGAGTTTAATTATTAGTTAATTGTTAGTACTCTATTTTATGGATTTGACAGACTAAAATGTATCATGTTATTTAAAATTTTATGATGTGACAGTGCATACACTTTTGGACTACATATATATGTACCATCCATATGATGTACGAAAGTTTTTTAAACACAATTACTTTCCATAACATGTTTACAAACAGTTAGATAAAGAAGTAATAGGTAGGTAACTGCATTTGGGTATTTTGAAGTTAGCTAAATATAAAAGAAGGTAAAGTCTAAAGATATGAAGTTCTCAATTTGGATTGTTATAAATTTATAATACTTTTTGGCAGTGGATTTTACATAATTGGAGTGATGAGGAATGTGTCTTTTTTTTTTTTTTTTTTTTTTTTAAGCAAGTGTTGATTCTCTGTGTTGATTTACTGAAAAATTGCAAAGAGGCTATTATGGGCAAAGGTAAGTAAAATTAATAATTTTTTATCATTTTACACATTTATACACTTTTATACCTTCACTGATGGGAATGCTCTTATAAGTTTATAATACTTTTTGGCAGTGGATTTTACATAATTGGGAAGGAAAGGTAATTATCATAGACATCATGATAAATGAGGAGAAGGATGAACATGATGTTACCACAGCAAAGCTCCTCCTTGATGCACTAATGATGGTTTTGCTCACTGGAAAAGAGAGAAACCAGAAAGAATGGGAGAAGCTGTTCTTCGAGGCTGGCTTTAGCCGCTACAAAATTGTGTCATCATTTGGCATGAAGTCCCTCATTGAGGTTTATCCTTAAGAGATAAACACATACATGTGTATGTTAAGCTGGAAAAGATTGTTGACATTTAGTTATTATGTGTTAATTAAGCATAATGCCGAATAATGTTTGCAAGCATAGGAATTAAACTTCAATGAATCTTGAATCTGCCTATGGTAAGATATCATAATTAAGCATAATAAATTATGCTTTAGTATCTTCCTATTATCTTAACTAGCCTTTGACAAGCACTACGTGCAGTACCTTCTTTTTATTTATTTTTTAATTGGCAAGAATATTCACCAATACAAACCACACAAATATATGGTAGAAAACTAAATCTAAAGTACATGAGCTTTCCTTTAGTTGTGTTAAAACAAAGTACAATAATTAAAAAAAAAAAAATTTCTTAATTTTCAATATTAAATAAATGATACTTGGATAAAAATGATTAAATAAAAATCAGGTTTAAATACACTTTTTCCTCAAGTCCTGAACTTCCATAAGAAGATTATATAATCTGCCATGCATGATGTATTCAGAGCTGTGTACAAGTGACTTCTACCCACCTATCAAAGGATATATGAAGATCACTGTACGCCTAGCTAGAACATAACCCAAAACATAGAAATTAAGTATAATTAAGTATTGAACATCCATCATCCCAAGTTTAGAGTATGAATGATATGAAAGATTAATGAATGTTAAAAGTAGCATCAATCATAAATTCATAATCAAAATTCAAGAAAGCATGCAATACCAGATTATCATTAGCTAAAATCCACAATCATGATTTTTATTACAGTCATTGCCATTCAACAAAAAGTTAATTGCAAGGCTTAGGACATATTCAATATGTTACAATATTGACGTAACCAACTTGACTTATGGGCAGATCTAGAAGCAAATATTGCTCAGATAGAAAATACATACTAAAGTAAGAAGTTGTGTTCTAGAACCGCATATATATATATATATATATATATATATATATATATATATATATATATATATATATATATATTTACTAGAGGACCATCCTTAATGAATTTTGAAAAAATCTTTCTTTTTTTCTTTTGATAGTATATGAGTGTTGAAAAGCTCTTCAAAGAGATCTTCCAAATAGATGGCTTTGCAGGCATTCTACAAAATATGAAGAACGTAAATGGCAAGTCCTTTCCTTTGCAAGTTAGTTGCCTTATTACAATAGCAAACTTATAGCAATACAGAAATTATTGTTTTAGTAGCTCATGTGATATTAGAGCCAAAAGCGTAAGCGCCCATTTGTTTCAGCTTTTAGGGACTGAAATGCATGTTTGTTTAAAAGCTGGATTTCTATTACCGTTTGGTTCAGCAAAAACGCAAATTTTGGGTAAAAGTTGCGTTTTGGGCCAAGACATAAAACGCGCAAGCCAATTATGGAGCTCTGGAGGTCCATAAACAAAAAGTTGATCTGCGTTTTGAAACTATCCGTTGGGCACTTCCGAAAATTGCCAAATTACCCTTCTTCCTCTTCTTCTTCTTTCTTCGTCTTCTTCAACACGCACTAATCTGTAATTTTTTTTTTAATTTTATTGGTATTATTTTAATAATGTTTGGGTAATAAAAAATTTCAAGATACAATCAAAATCAAGATACAAACTCAATCACAATCAAGATACAAACTCAAAACACAATCTTAAAACTAATCAAATCAGAAACACAAAAAAAAAAAAAAAAAAAAAAAAAAAAACAACAACAACAACAAAGCAAATCTAACCCATCTGAGCCGCAGTGGTGAGGCGGATGAGCGGTGGTAGAGTGGACGAGTGGTGGTGGAGCGGACAAGCGGCATGCGTGAACGCCGATTTACGCTCTCTTGTCGGCGATCTGCGTGTGCATGTGCGTGTGCGTGTGCGTGTGCGTGTGCGTGTGCGTGTGCGTGTGCATGTTCGTGTGCGTGTACGAGTGAGAGTGAGAGAGACAGAAAGAAAGAGAGAGAGAGAACTAGAGGTATGTCTGGACCCAAGTACTGAAGTAGAAACAAAAAATGAAATTGAAGACAGATAAGAAGTATACGTGTGTGGAGGAGAAAAAAAAAAGAAAAAAAGAAAAGAATAAAATGTATGAATGAAAAAAAAAAAAAGGATGGAGATAAAAGGAAATAAAATAAAGAATAAGTAATTAAAACTGAGAAATGTTACAGCAATATTTCCACAATTACAATTTAAACTTGGGTTATTGGTATTTATTTTATCTTCTTTTTTTACATTTTTGTGTTGTACAATTTAAACTTGGGTTATTGATATGTATTTTATATCTTTTTACATTTTCATGTAGTACAATTTAAACTTGGATTATTGGTGTATATTTTATCATCTTTTTACATTTTCATTTTGTGCTTCATGATGATGAAAATTATTTAGATTTAATTAATATTAATAAGAAGTCATTAATGATAATAACAAATAATTATGACACTAAAAAAGAAAAATTGCCCAAACATTATTAGAATAATACCAATAATATATTATTATTATTATTATTTAGTAAGTATATGAAGTAGTTGATTTAAGTATGAAATAAACTCACATAAAAAAAAATATATGAAATAAACTCCCTTATATATTCATTTTCCTTTTTGGTAATTTATCCCTCAAACTACCACTTTTATAAGTGCTAGTCAAATACTCAACTTTTTCAAAAAGTACTTTTTAACAGCTTTTACCAAATACTCAATTTTTTGAAAATGCACTTTTTTATTATGCACTTTTTAAAAACTCCACTTTTTCATTATGCACTTTTACAAAAAGCTGAACCAAAGTTGAATCGAAAAAGATAATAATGAAATCCCTTAACTAATTGATTAGAAATATACCCCAACCCTTTTCATTTTAGAAAAGCAAATCTTCTTCAATAATGACAACGAGGCCCCATACAAATGTTCCTTCTAAAGTATCCCAGGGATTAATATAATAAATTCCCCTTAGTTAGACTAAGCCTCATGGCATATTCCATGTTAGCCAGAGAACAGTGTGCCCAAAATTTTCCATGATCAACGTATCATAATGCCTAAAAAATGACATGAAAGCAACAGATTTTTTATAATTGTCACCGACCATAGTGGGTTTTTTGATGTGTCCTAATTGCATAGCATTTTTATTTGTATACATTTTTTTTTTGATAGGTTTATTTGTATAAATCTATTTGTGTCGACATGTGTATACATAAATTATGCCACATTAATTTCGATAATTTTCATTACATAAGATTTAAGGTGGATTATAGTATTCAAAATATTACTACAGCCACCCAAAATTCATACTTTGGGAAATGGGAAAATTATTAGGTACTCTCGGAGTACCGTAAATGCGTACTCCCTCCTCTCACATGAATGGTGGGTCCCACTAATTAAATTCATGACAGGACCCACCATTCATGTGAGAGAAGGGAGTACGCATTTATGGTACTCCGAGAGTACACAATAATTTCCCTGGAAAATGATCATATGTATTTGTACAGTGATCTTCTATTCTTCATGGTGGAGATCGATTAATTGCCTTCTGTCAAGTGGAATGTTTAATGACAACTGTACGTTGCATTTCTATTTATTTCAAAGTTTTATAGAACCTTAAGGAATTTATGAGAATGTGCACATGTTTAGACAATTTGGTGGAGAAGAACTAATGTAAAGAGTGAAATTTTAACACTTCTAAGAGACATAAAAAACTCAATAAATCTTCATAATTTTGAATCAAGAATTATTATAAAAAAAAAAAGAAATAAAAAAAAAGAAACAAAGATACAAATTTTTAAAATCTATTACAAAAAAAAAATAAAATTGCATTTGGAATTTCGATTTTCCAAAAAACTACCCAAAACCAATCTATGTTTAGACAATTTGGTGGAGAAGAACTAATGTAAAGAGTGAAATTTTAACACTTCTAAGAGACATAAAAAACTCAATAAATCTTCATACTGGTCAGGGAAAACATAAACATAGAAACCAGGATTTTGAATCAAGAATTATTATAAAAAAAAAGAAATAAAAAAAAAGAAACAAAGATACAAATTTTTAAAATCTATTACAAAAAAAAAATAAAATTGCATTTGGAATTTCGATTTCCAAAAGACAAGAATTCAAAAATACGCCTTGTGAAAAAATTACCCAAAACCAATCTAAAACAAATCCGAATCAAAACAAATACTTTAAATAGAAACCAATTCTAACCCAGTAATCATAGTCAAATCCAAATCTAATCCAAATGCCTAAATTGAAACCTATCCAACCAAATGACCAAACATAAATCATAGTTTTGGTGAAATTTTATATTAAAAAAAAAAAATAAATAACCTTTACCTATAGCTATTCCAGATGTATAATGATGGAGGGCGGCCATTTTTTTGACAGTTGGAGAGCAATGGTGGTGCCTACCCTTAGATTTCTCTCTTTCTCTTATAAATTTCTATAATTGGAAATTGAGAGAGGTCATGAGGAAGAGAGAGGAGGCACCCTTGTACTTATATTTCAACCACCTAACTTCAGAATTTCGAGAATACATCTTGGTTGAATGGACTTTTGCTCTAAAGTTTAATAACAAAAGTGCATAAAAATGCATAAAAACAATAGGCCCTTAAACTTCGACTTACAATCAGCAAGAAAAGAAATTGAGAGAGGTCGTGAGGAAGAGAGAGAATTCTCCCTTGTATCCATGTTTCCACCCTCTGGCTTCAGAACTATAAAAATATTAGCTAGCTAAATGGGCTTTTGCTCTAAAATTTCAACTATATGGGTAAAACGTGGTTGGTTTTGTTTTAAGCTGAAGGGAGAGTTTTATGGCAACCTTTAGGTGTCCTTATTGATTGGTTTTTAGGTTAAAGACGAGGCTATGGACCTTCCTAGTGCTTAATTTATGTTTGGTTCAGATTTGCCTTAGTTGGGTAAAAGAGTTAACTTGCTCTACGTATAATTTGGAAAAAATTTGACTAAGCTCTCATTGGCTCCTCATTTATAGTATTTTGGACTCTTTGGAGGCTCCCCTAAGTGAGGGCTAGCAACTGGAGTTAGCCAATAAGAGTCAACTCTGTTTTAAAAGCAAAAATGACTTATGGCAGAAGTTTAGGGCCACAGTTAGTCAAAGCATAAAAGTTCTTTTTGGGTAAAAATTTCGGAACATTCTCCATGAATTTGAAGTGCTACCAACGCCCTTTGCCCACTTGGTAGCATGCATGCATTGAGCTTATGCAAAAGGTTCGAAAAAAACCTACCTATACCCTCAAAACCACACTTCCTTTATTTCCCCAATATGACAGCATGGGTTTGGGCCATGCTTAAAAAAGAATCAAATATAATATAATATATGAAGTAGGCCCACAAAAAGGTTGGGCTTGATTAAATTGTGCTTGTGGAAAATGTGTCACAAAAATGGGTATCAGCAATGGACAAAACTAATAATGTCCCGAAATTGTAGGGACCAAATAGCATTTTCGTCTAAGTAATTATTGTTGATTTTGTAGAATTATTAGTTTTTATTTCATTTCAAAAGCCTATCTTATATATATATATATATATATATATATAAGGTCTCTTTAAATTATTAATGTTCTAAAATGAATTGCGGAGGGAAAAAATAAATAAAACCGTTATTTCTTTTTAGAATAATCTTGTAAAGAATTTTCCAAAATTTTCAAAGCCACTAACCGTTTATTAGCTAATTTTATATAAAGAAAAAACATATTAAATATAATTTTCAAGAGGAATTTTCCAAATTTAAACAGCTATTAAATAATTAATTGACTACGAAGGAGGCTTCTCAAGGTAACTTTTCAAAGAAAAAAAGGTTTTCCAAATTGATTCTTCAATCAAACAAAGATGAAGATATCCAAAATCCATTTTAAGCTTTAGTTAATCTCCAAAGAAAAAAGAGGGAGGATGCCAAAAAAAAAAGATTAATTAATTAATTGATTACTTTATCTAGCCAGGGTCAACTAACCTTAGCCAGGTTTGAGTCATACTCAGATTGTAAGTTTCATTAATGAGCCAAGTTAGGCATTTTTACCAGGCATATGGGCATAATAGACTCGACATGGCAAGTTGTTAACAAATTAACAAACCGGATAGGGTAGGGTTAGGTCGAAAGAGAAAACCCTAGTCCTTGAACTTGCACATGAACAATGCCCATTTTGTCCTTAACGAGCTAGGGTACTGGGCTGTGCCTAATGGTTTATCCATGAACTTTTGTTGGTATCTTCTTTTATTATTATTTTATATAAGGAAATAATCAATTTTTTATAAGAAAAGAACCAATCTATTTTTTTTTTTAAACGAACGAATCAAAGAATTTAAAACTTATTTAAAAAATTTTTACGATCAATTTTATTTAAATTTTTGTTTTGTCGGTGGAAACCTATTTAATTTTTTTATTAAGGCTTTAAATGGTTTTTTATTTTTTATTTTATCTTTTAATATTAAAAAAAATGTCAAATGGCTAATTCAATGTAGCTAGACTACAATAAAATATATATTTAGTAAATTAAGTTTAACACAATCACTTTAATTAACTTAGTGGTTAGAGGAGTTCTCATAAGAAATTTCTCTATAATATCTCGATGGGCTATTTGGTGGCTCTTGCAAAACTAATTATTCATCTAGGCCCAACCTGAGTAACACCTATATATATATATATATATATATATATATATATTTAGGCCCAAGCAAGTTCACTTAACAGGTAAACTTGATCCAAAATCCAAATTAACAAGTAAACAAAAAGGCCCGAACACAAAATAGCAATACCCACAGGTCCCAAACCTAATCTGTAAATGCCAAGGTCCAATACGATTCACACAGTCACCAAGTCCATGGAAATTATAGAAAATAAATAAAAGTTTCTCATAGCTAAAGTAAGCCTAAAATGCAGCCCAATTTGTCTAGACTCTAGCCTGACCCATCTATAAAATCCACAACGTCCCTTGTTTGAATATACAAAATTACCCCTCAACATTTTAAAAATTTGAAAGTAGTCCCCTGACCTTTCTATAATATCAACATTTCCCCCAAGATTTTTAAAAATATCCAAATTACCCACAAACTTTCCAAAATTCCCTAGTAATAGTTTTTTTTTTTAAATGGATAGGAGGGGGCGATTGGAGTGACTTTCTATATGAGCATTACTATAGTAGCACCCTACTCGTTGTGCTATAATTATTATACCAACCACATGAGAATACTAGCAAGCATTGAACAATAGACATAGTGTGTAATAGTTTCTCTACTTGAGACTTATCCTAGATCACAAAATGCAAATCTGAAAAGTGATTAGAGTGACTTTTCTACAAAAGCATTACTATGGTAGTACCCTACTTGTTGTGATATAATTGTTATACCAACTATATGAGAATACTTGTGAGCATTGACCAATAAAAGTGATGTGTAATAGTTTTTCTACTTGAGACTTATCCTAAATCACATAATACAAATGTGGAAAATGCATCCCATAAGATATGTTCTTCATTACCATATCATCCCTCGTGGGACGTGATCTACATGACGTATTATCCTTGGGACAATAGAAGTCTAAGATGCATTGTTTTATTTTTCCACCCTTTGATTGATTTGATATTTATATTAGTTTATTCTAAATCATACCTACTGAAATTTTGACTATACATAGTGTCTTAATATTCCATTGTATTTTTGTTTGAGAGATGACCACTAAGCATTAATCAATTGATTAGTTTAAGCACGTTATATTAATTGACACATATAGCATAAACTTCACGGACTAAGACGATAATTTACCCCTTTTTTTATTCTTCTCTTTCTTGATAATTGACAAATTTTTAAATTAATATTGAAACTTATTGAGAAACTTTTTTTGTTGTTCTAGAAGAAAAACTTGAGAAACGATTACACGGATATCCTAAGCCACATGATAGATATTAGTCTCATAGGATATGCATTTGTGCTGTGATGATTTTTCATTTCATTTTACTTTCTAATTGAGATTCATTTTACATTTTTCATATTTCCTTTGAGGGTAAAATCTTTTATGTTTGATTCATAATTTTGTTTTTGGTTATCTTTTAGGTTTATCTTTCAAACTCTATCCTACAACAGCTTCCACTGTTCGGTTCTCTAAATCGCCGACTGATAGGATCAAAAACAAAAAACAAAAAACAAAAACAAAAGCAAACTTAAAACCTATGAATAAGAATAAGGAATGAACTAGGAAGCATTGGCTGTAGCAAGTGTTGGTTGAAAGAAGAAAGTCGAGTCTTAAATATGTTGAAAGGTCTTGAGCCTTTGATGGGTTTGTCGATTCAAGATAAAAACTAGTCATATCAAAGTTTTTTTTTTTTTTTTTTTTTTTTTTTTTTTTTTTTTTTGAGAAAGTTTCAACCTATGGCGTCCGCTCTTGATAATAGCTTTTTGTTATCAGATCAAGACACAAATCAGTTTTTGGTGTATACGAGAATTGAACTCAAATCTCTTATTTAACCATTAAAGACTTTACCAGTTGAGCTAACTGGAACCCACTAGCCATATCAAAGTTGATATAAATATTGTGTGGACGTGTGTTAAGTCCTAAATACTTCCATTTCAAGTGTTTAACAAATTGAACTAAATTATATATGTAATTATGAAAAGATCAAATTATAGCTTGACTAGATTTTTAGAGGTATACCGCAAATTTACAATTAGCGAATTGCAAACATTAATATTATAATATAACTATTATTGAAAAAAAGCGTTTGATCTTTTTCACGTTTTCACTTTTCACCGCTAGTAGGTTCACTTGGCGCTTCTAGTGTTAGGTATACTAAAATTTCTTAGATTGAGAAATCTGGTTGGTTTTTTAATCCTTTAATGAAGTTATCTTTTTCTCTCTCTTATAATGTGTATTCCACACGTTATGAACGTGAACGTCAAGAATCATAAGCAAAATAACGGAAGGTGTTGCTTCATTTTCTATTTTGATAAGTAGGTAGGATCTTATTCAACCAAAAAAAAAAAAAAAAAAAGGTAGGTAGGATCTTATCAACGGTGTACATAGATCACTTTTTGTAATAATTCCTAAAAACTTGGTGCGTGAAAATATAACGATGCGGTGTTTCTTTATTCTCTAGTATAATAGTAGGTCTTACTAATTAATTCATGATAAAATATAGTGGTAGAGCCAAGATTTTAGTTTAGAAGAACAAAATTAAAATGAAAAATAATTTAAATAATAAAATGGATACTAATAAAAAAATAGATAAAATTTTTTATACTAATATAATTTTCAAACAAATCTAATATTTATGTAAGCTTTAATTTATTTCTAATACCTAGTTTCACACACACACACACACACACACACACACACACACACACACACACATTCATTTATTTATTTATTTTGGATTGGATTCAGTCACAACTAGTGCAACTTTAAATAATGTTACATCACTCAATATTTTTTAATTGGATGTGAATTTTGACAAATCAACCGTTGGATTACGTTATCTTCGCTTTGTATATTCTCCGTGCTTGCAAAATTTCAAGGTGTTCAAAGATCAATAATCATATCATCAATCAATTGTATAAATTCAATTAAGTTTTTGTAGTTTAAAATAATACATAAAAATAAGCTTATCGATCAAATGATAAAAAACATCTAATTGGTATGAAAATTTGCATGCTTGTTTTTAAAACATATAGAACATGTAATCCAACGGTGAGATTTTAAAAATATAAATTCATTAACAAGTTATTAGGTGGTGTAACATTATTTAAAGTTATACAAGGTGTAATTTGAACTCAACCCATATTTTTTTACATCATTAAAATAAAGAAAAAAAAAGTAATCAATTTATAATTAATAACAATCACATTAAGAGATTAATCTAAATATACATAGAATGCTATTAAGGATATTAAGAATAACTATAAAACTATTAAGAATATTATAGAAGTATAACTAAATATTTGTATCTTTACTACCTTGAATGCTATTAAAAAATTAAGCATAATTTAACATTTCTTTCTCTATTCTTTTAAGCAATTAACATTCAACTTTATAGCAAAAATATAGAGTTTGAAACTTCGAAAAAGGGAAAAAGTAGTGTTGCTGTTGTGAATCTTTTTTAAGAATATATTGTTATGAATGTAGGATCTAAGATTGCCCTTTTTTCGAAGTATGGGACGTTTATGTCAAGGGTCAAAATGCTTTGTATTGTAAAAATAAAGGGTTATTATATACGATCTTTTTCCCATCAAACCACCCTTTGGACAAGGTAGTTGGGAGATAAAACATTCAAACTCCTCCTATAACTTTTTATTGGATGTGAATTTTGAAAATATAACCGTTGAATTAAATGTTCTTAACATACATGTCGAATTTTGTTTAAATTGGATGTTATTTACTACTCAATCAATAAAATTAATTTTTACGCATAATTTTAGATCACAAAAATTTGATATTTAAACATTTGAGTGATAACTTAACTATTGATGTTTGATCTTCTTGAAATTTTTCAAGCATGAATGATATAATAAGATCATGCATTCCAACGGTTAGATTTTCAACATTCATATCCAATAAATAAATATAGAAAGAGTTTAAAATTTTTTACTCTAAACTAATATTTAATGGTGAGAAATAATTTCCTTCATTTTCTTTCCATTTTTAGTTGGATGTGTGACACGTGACATTTATAATTAAATTCATTGTGGGACTAACCATTCATGTGAATGGATGGCATCTCAACGAATACTAAATAATTTTCCAAAGTTTTAAACTTATAATACGCTATTCTACTCTTTTGCTGCAGATATGAGGTACCTTTGGGAAAATATTGTGGATACTTAGAATTTTATATGATTTTCTACTCTCTTAGGGTTCTACTCTTACTTTTACCCCTTTACCTAATTAATTTTGTTAGAAAAAATTATTGCTGACTTGGTTTTTTTGGGTTTCTCGTAATTGAGTAGACAAGTTCCAAATAGAAAAATTGTTTTTTATTGCTGACTTGGGGTTTTACATTCTAATAAAAATGGGATTTTAAAATTTGTAACTGTAACATTACTCTTTTAGTAATTATGAAAATATTTTTTGTCACAACTTAAGTAAGAAATAACATCTCTCATATAATAATAAAAATAAAAGGTATCCTCAAATTATTAGAAAATTTTATTGCACACACTCACATGCATTACTCTAAAATTATTATTTCCAAAACTTGGAATGCCCTCTCCCCACCAAAAACGACATTCGTTTCTATCTAACTCTTATTTGTCCTGTAATGAATTGGGCACCAACACGCTGTGCATTGAAATGCAGCAGCAATCTACAACCAATCTATATATAAGAAGGCAGCTGGACCTCATGAAGAAGTAAAAGAAGCTTAGACTTAAAGAGATCATTACTACGATGGATCTCATTCATGGTGAGGGAGTGAGTGAGTTATTTCAGGTTCAGTGTCATTTGTATAAACACATTTTTAGCTACATAGATTCCATGTCACTTAAATGTGCAATTCAGCTAGGCATTCCTGACACAATCCACAACCATGGCCAACCCATTACTCTCCAAGAGTTGGTCTCTAAGCTTAATATTCACCCCAAAAAAACTAGCTGCGTGCACAGGCTTATGCGTCTATTGGTGCACTCTGGCTTCTTCGCTAATACAATAGTTCATGAAAATCAAGAAAAAGAAAAAGAAGAAGAAGCCTATACTCTCACACCTTCTTCTAGGCTTATCCTCAAAGATAATGTCACTAGCTTATCACCATTTGTTCTGGCAATGCTTGATCCTGCACTAGTAAGCCCATGGCAATTCTTGGGAGATTGGTTTCAGGGGAGTGAGCTCACACCTTTTGAGAAAGCACACGGGAAAGGTTTCTGGGATTATTGCAACCAAAACGCTGAATACAATAACATTTTCAATGAAGGAATGGCCAGTGATTCCCAACTAATGAACTTGGTTGTTAAGGACTACAAGTCCATTTTTGAGGGTTTAGGTTCATTGGTTGATGTTGGAGGTGGTACTGGGACAGTGGCAAGGATTATTTCTGAGGCATTTCCTCACATGAAATGCACCGTGTTTGATCTCCCACATGTTGTTGCCAACTTGCCAGATAGTAAAAATCTGAAATTTGTTGGTGGCGATATGTTTCAGTATATCCCTCCTGCAGATGCCATTCTCTTCAAGGTAAGTGACATACTATCATCTCAATTTCACTTAAATTTGAGAGTTTATTTGATCGTTAGTACTTTATTTTCTAGATTTAATCGTGTTCAAAGTATCACATTTTTTAAAATTTTATGATATACACTTCTAGACTTGTAATATTTAATCTAAACAATGTATTGGGTGTACGTTTATTTAAGTTGCGTCCAATTGTTTATTTTGGCCATTAATATTGGCTATAATCATTTTTTTTTCTTGCCTCGAAGGTGGAAATAGGAATTGTTCTTCACGCGTGCATGGATGTTGTACTTGCCATTCATATGATGTAAAAAAGCTTTCTTATCACAATTACTTTCCATAACATGTTTACAAACAGTTAGAAAGATAAGTAGATATTAGGTAGGTACTGAACAATATAAATGGCACATTTCAAGACTTCCATAGGTGAAAGAATTTCGAACAATTATTTAACATTATTTTGAGGTTGGCTAAATTTAAAAGATGCTAGATATATGAAGCTCTCAAATTTGATTGTTATATTACCATTTGGCAGTGGATTTTGCATGATTGGAGCGATGAGGAGTGTATCAACATATTGAAAAATTGCAAGGATGCTATTACGAGCAAAGGTAAAGAAGGAAAGGTAATCATCATCGATGTAGTGATAAATCAAGAGAAGGATGAACATGATGTTACCACTACAAAGTTCCTCTTTGATGCACTAATGATGGTTTTGTTCACTGGAAAAGAGAGAAACAAAAAACAATGGGAGAAGCTGTTCTTGGAGGCTGGCTTTAGCTACTACAAAATTGTGTCATCATTTGGCATGAAGTCCGTCATTGAGATTTATCCTTAAGAGATAAACAAGTACCTATGTATATTTAGCCGGCAAAGACTGTTGACAAAAAAAAAGAAAAAAAAGAAAGAAAAGAGAATAATGCTTGCCAGCATAGGAATTGCACTACTATCAATCTTGAAACTGCCTCTTGTAGGATATCATAATTAAGCATAATAAATTGTGCTTTAGTATCTTCTTATTATTTTAATATGGCTTCGGTGCAAGGTGGCCCAAAATTTAGGAATTTCTTCTAAATTACTTTACTTTAAATTTCGCCTAGCAAAAGGAAAAAAAAAAAAAAAAAAAGTACTAAAATAAAGGGGGAGGGGAAAGCCAAAGGCCATAGCCTGCGTTTGGTTGTGGATTTGGAGTGATCGACATTTTTCTATTACCCATACCTTAACAACAACACTTTTGACCTTCTAATCTATGTATTTTTTTGGAGAATTAGCTAGTCTAGGTATTTGGATAGACCTTTATATTGCTGAAGGCATATAGATATTAAAAAGAAGCTCAAGTTTTGACGAAGAAACAAACAAGCGTGTTTGGTTTTGGATTTGGAGTTATCAAGTTTTTTTTTTTTTCATTACTCATACCTTAAAAAATCAACACTTTTGGTCGATCTTTCTATTACTTAAGGCATATGGGTATAAGAGAGAAGAAAAACTTTTTGATAAAGAAACAAACCATATTAAAATAATGGGGGAGGAGAAAGCCAGCGCCAGGTAGCACCTAGCTCCCACTGCTCTCCCTCTGTTGTTGGATGTGTTTACAGCCTTAGCATATGGCATGATCTTGCTCTTTGTGGGAAAATTAGAGATTCACTAAAATGCAGATGAAAAATAAGTGGCTACAATGTTGACAAAATAATCCATGTCTTTAATTGCAAAGGCAATGGACAGGTGATACATATATCGCAGAACAAATGTCTGAAGGAAATAAACGAGGTGTCTGTCTTAAATAGAGTAATACTGATAAATGAAGAGTAAATGAAGTCTCTATCTTAAGGCGACAAAACCATAGGCGAGAAGGAAATAGTTGAGGTGGTGGTACTAAAACCATGGCCACTTTTTAAGCCCATTTAGAGAGTTTTTTTTCAAGACACAAACATGAATGGGTTTATTAGGATCATGAAATCCTGGCAGCTGAACCATGTACACTAGTCTTCCATCTAATTGGCCTTGAAAAATGACATTTTGAACGTCTTGCAAACATAACCTCTTAAAAATAGAAATGAGCATCCTCGATCAAAGCTTTGTCATATTCTAAATTGTGTGGGTCGAATTGGATTAGCTTGTGTGAGTGTATGTTACGCGATTTTGAATTGAGTTCTTATAGAGCATATACTAGGTAGATTTAAGCTATAGAAGTAATTACAGTAAACCTTAATTATACTTTCACTAGTACTTTTAAGGTATGATTCAAATATGGTTAACACTTTCCTCAAGTCATGAAAAATGATATTAGAACGAATCAAATAACAAATGTGGTTTAAGCCTTAAGGACATTACAGTGCAAACTTGGCCCTTGATGAGAATGCTCCACTTTAAAAACATTTTCTTTGGATGATTGAGTTTTGTTTTGCTTTTGCATTTTTTTTTTTTTTTTTTTTTTTTTATAAAGGATTTGTTAATTATTAGGTTGATTATGTTCATGGTCCATATTTAAATGACACATTGCATATACCCATACCTCCTTGATTCGTGGCCTGGCTTTAATTTATTTTTAATACCTAGTTTCACATTTACTCAATTGCAAGATTTGCAAAATATACATTGAAACAAGGTTGTTTTTTTATTATTATGATGGGGTTTTTTCATAATATCAATTGATTGTGTGTGTGTGTAAGGGCCTTTTTGCACCTTGGGATAAGGCTTTCTATAGAGGGTATGAAAGTTGGATCTGGCTCTCTCCACAGAATTCCCCTGGAACCAGTCTTTGCACAAGACCGAACACTCCAAAAAAAGAGAAATATATATACCTATATGTATATAGTAACAAGCAAAATTGTCAGGCCACAAACGCGTTGACCCCTCGTGATGAATTAAATTGATTAATTAGTCAAGTTATTAATTAATCAAGTTAACATGCAAATTCATGTGGCAGCACAAACAAATCACCAAAACTAGAGTATGCAGCAGAAAATAAAAGACACGGTAATTTGTTTATGAATGGGAAAAACCTGACGGCAAAAACTCCACCGTGTGATTTAAGGTCATCACTCCCGAAACTCCACTATTATCACAGCAAGCTATTACAAGCAAGGAATCCCAAGTACCTTACCAACCTACAGTTGAACCCTTACCCCAATACCCAATTGGACTTACTTTGTAGTGACAGTTTCTCCTTTCAATGCACGGCTCCCAAGTACGTGACTAACCAATTTGATGTGCGGATCCCCGTACACGGCTTACTCCTTTGCATGAATCCCAGTACGTGACTAACTCCACAGCAACCCTTTGATTGTTGTAGTTGATTTGCAGCAGCTTCACATTGAAACACCAATAAGATCTTCATTGTTGGTGCAAGAGACTTTGCTTGGTTACAAAACCCTACGGCGTACAAGAAATGCAGCAAGAACTCTTTATTCTGTAGGAGGAGGCTAGGGTTTCAAAAAGAAAACGTTATGAAGCTCTCTAGGGTTAGGTTTTTCTTTTTCCACCTCCTTTAAATAGGAGCTTAATGGGCTCTCTTATTCCAAATAGGTTTACACAAACCTTGGGTTTTCCTAGTCCAATAAGAATTATACAAACTCATAAACAATTAGCCTTTTAGAGTAAAAACGTTGCTGACTATAATCTGAAACCCGTAAGCTCGATCGATCGAAACATCTATCGAGCTTTAATGAATCTCGACAGATCGAGCTTCTATCGAGGAGGTATCCAGACCTGCAAATTGTACTTTTCTTGAGCAGTTCTTGAGTAATCTTCATGTCTTCAATTAAACCACTTGTAATGATCATCTTGAACCTACTTAAATTTACCCAAATACAAGTAAAGTGCGTTTTGTCAAAGGATATGCCAATTACATAAAAATATGTCCCTAACAATCTCCCCCTTTGGCAATCCGTGACAAAACCACAAGAGTACATTGAATGTCCAAGAATACATTCTACTCAAGAATAAATAAACCTAGTCTAAAAGATTTGAACCTTGGAAGTTGCTGCAAGAAGAAGGTTCGGAATCTTGACTTGGCTTTAACTTGTCTTTCTTGAAAGGCACTAAACAAAACACATCAAGGCACCATGTGGAAAACAATGACAAGTTGAATAAACAAGAAACATGTGTATAAATAGAGAAAAGAAACAACACATGTGAGATAAAGAGTGAAACACATATATCATCATATATACCACTTGATAAGCATCATGTATGCAAAAATGGTTACAAAACCAAAAGATACACAACACAAAAATATATCAATCAATATCAATGTGTATCAAACTAACTCTCCCCCTAAGATAGTTACAACAAAAACTTTCTTCCCTTTAACATGAAGTTCTCCCCCTAAGTCTATTACTCCCCCTTTTTGACACGATTGACAAAGGGTATAAAAAGCCAAAAGACTTGACCGGAGAAAGACAGAAAACAGATAAAGAGGGAACGAGGAGAACAAGGAACCATAGACCTACAAGAGAAAGAAAAACAAGATACTATGGACAAAAAGGGAAAACATGCAAACAAAGAAAAATGAAATGCATGCAAGGGTATCTCGATCGATCGGGAGGTGTCGAGAAGCTATCGAGACAACCTCAATGGACCGAGAAGGTGTCGAGAATCTATCGAGCAGACAGAAACTTCCTCGATCGATCCACCTAGCTATCGAGAGGCGTTGAGATTACTTAAAAGCAGTTTTTCAAGAAGAGAAAAACATAGATGTGAATGCAATCAAGCATGCAACTCAACCAAAGATCCAAACAACATATAAACCTCTCAAAAACATCTCTCAACAGAGAATTTTATGCACATGTATCCCAAAACACGTGCACACACACACTAAACAAGTCTAACCAATTTTATATTTCAAAAGTGAGTCAAGACAGTTTAGTGAGCATACATTAACGCATGTGAACCTTGTGATGGCCAAATCACATTATACCTGCACATGTATCAAGAATAGCAAAGAGTATTGCGTGTTGTGTGTGAAAACATCGCAAGATTTTATAAGTGTCTCAAAGTTATGATGATTTGAGATATGAGAAAATCACTTTAACTCACACACAATCATAACTATTTGATGGGGACTATCACCTTCGAGGTACATCCTATAACTCCCACATCTCCTAGAAAACACGCTTGCAACCATATTTTAAAGCATTTTGATTTTTTTGCTTTTTATTTCTTTGCACATTTTCTTTTATTAAGCATATCATGCATGTGCATACAAGAGAGAGAAAAGAAATACCCAATTATGTTAAGCTTTTGACATTGCACTTTTGCTATGCCGAAGCATACAGATGTCATATCATGATTGGCGAGTAACAGTGGTGAGATGGTTATTTATGCCTTTCTCTTAGGATTTTCTAAACCTACTCGTCAAAAAGAGTGATACGAGTGTTAAGTAAAAGAGATCACTTAACCTTACTCATCACAAATAAAGAGTTACAAAGCTCACTTACTTAGTTGTACATAAAATTGCTCATCTAAGCTACAAGTGATACAAAGTTTAGAAAACTCTGTTTCAATGGCCATTTTAAGGTTCACAAGAACCAATGTACACAAACACACACTGTTTTTGTATTTTTCTGATTTTTCCATTTTTTTTTTATTTTGAAAAAAAATAAAAAACTAAATAACCAAACAAAAACAGACAAACAACATGAATGCATGAAAGAAAGATGCATATGCATGAGAGCATGATAGAAAGGTGTAGATGCATGAAAGCATGATTCCAAAAGCAGATAAGAAATCAAGCAAAGAGAGTCCTACTTTAGATAAAAAGAATTAAAGTAAAGGACAAACAGAAAAGACAATTAAGTCTTAGGCTCCTTTCTCACCCACACAGCACGAGTCTTTGGCCGTGAAGATGAAAAAGCACGTGTCCTAGTATGACTACTAAAGGACATAGAAGAATTAAAATTCTCCTGAAATTGAGTTAAAAAGCTCAAGACTTTTAATAACTCTCCAAACAAAGGTGTAGGTCATTGAGAGGAAACCTGTGACTATTTGGACAATTGCTTATGAGGATACAACTTAAAGCAATTAGAACGAGTGTGTTCAGAAACACCACAATGGTGACAAACATGAGCAGTTTTAGAGCTACTCGGCTCCCTAGAAGGAGGTCTAACCTTAGAGGTTGACAGAGTCCTCAGCTTAGAACAATTTGGCCTAATATGACCAACAATGTGACAATGATGACAAGTGGGGACAAAAACAGATTTATCATTCAACCTAGGAGGAGTTTTAGATATAGGTTTAGAAACTTCAGCGTTAACATCAGTTTGTTTACCTTTGTCTATCCTAGCAATATTAGCCTTCAACTCTTCATTATTCCTTTTGAATGGGGGAATAAAAAGATCATTTTCTTTTGAGTTAGGCTTAACAACAAGTTTGGCACTTGTTAATTTTTCAACTTCAGTTTTAAATTCAACTAGTTGCTCTTCCAAACTCTTAATTTTGTCCACCTGAGATGAAATTTTATTTTTAAAATTCTCATTCAAATTAGTGGTTTCATCCAATTTTGCAATCAAATCATCTTTTTCAAGCTTGACCTTTTTAAATTTAGCTTTTAATTTTATAGAACACTTAAGAGATTTCATACAAAAATTATAAAGCTTGCAATAGGCATCAGGAATATCATCATCATCATTCAACACAAGATCATGCAAATCAAAACAATCAAGAGTTTTCATGACAACAGGGGTCAATGGATCACACATCAAAGACTAAACTCTAATCAGAGTGTGCCTGCTCTGATACCACTTGTCAGGTCACAAACGCGTTGACCCCTTGTGATGAATTAAATTAATTAATTAGTCAAGTTATTAATTAATCAAGTTAACATACAAATTCATGTGGCAGCACAAACAAATCACCAAAACTAGAGTATGCAGCGAAAAATAAAAGATACGGTGATTTGTTTACGAATGGGGAAAACCTGACGGCAAAAATCCCACCGGGTGATTTAAGGTCACCACTTCCGAAACTCCACTATTATCATAGCAAGCGATTACAAGCAAGGAATCCCAAGTACCTTACCAACCTACTGTTGAACCCTTACCCCAATACCTAATTGGACTTGCTTTGTAGTGACAGTTTCTCCTTTCAATGCACGGCTCCCAAGTATGTGACTAACCAATTTGATGCGCGGATCCCAGTACGCAGCTTACTCTTTTGCACAAATTCCAGTACGTGACTAACTCCACAGCAACCCTTTGATTGTTGTAGTTGATTTGCAGCAGCTTCACATAGAAACACCAATAAGATCTTTAATGTTAGTGCAAGAGACTTTGCTTGGTTACAAAACCCTACGACGTACAAGAAACGCAGCAAGAACTCTTTATTCTGTAGGAGAAGGCTAGGGTTTCAAAAAGAAAACCTTATGAAGCTCTCTAGGGTTAGGTTTTTTTTTTTTTTTTCCCACCTCCTTTAAATAGGAGCTTAATGGGCTCTCCTATTCCAAATAGGTTTACACAAACCTTGGGTTTTCCTAGTCCAATAAGAATTATACAAACCCATAAACAATTAGCCTTTTAGAGTAAAAACGTTGCTGGCTATAATCTTAAACCCGTAAGCTCGATCGATCAAAACATCTGTCGAGCTTTAATGAATCTTGATAGATCAAGCTTCTGTCGAGGAGGTATCGAGACCTGCAAATTGCACTTTTTTTGAGCAGTCTTGAGTAATCTTCATGTCTTCAATTTAATCAATTGTAATGATCATCTTGAACCTACTTAGATTTACCCAAATACAAGTAAAGTGCGTTTTGTCAAAAGATATGCCAATTACATAAAAATATGTCCCCAACAAAAATAACTGTTAGTTTGAGAATGTTAGCGGCAGAAATAAATAGTAATAACAATGAACATAATGATAAAAGTAAATGGGTTCTCCGTAGAATAATACTAAAATGAGCCCAAATTCCAACTTACTTAACCTTATTACCCTACAAGGCCATAAAATCTCGATCCTTTTAATTGAGATGACAGAGAGTATGGTTTTTTATGAGGGAGGGAAGAGGTCGCCTAGTGATGCATGCTAGGTTTGTTGTGTATACTCTACAATCTCAATTCTCTATTCTCTTTTATGTATCACTTTCTTTTCCTTTTTCTCTCTTCTTTCAATTTCAACTTACTATTCTAATTCTCTTGTTTATTGGATTTTTTTTCCCATTATTCTTCCTAAGGTTGTTACTATTCTCTCATTGATAGGCCAAGAATGTATTGACCCCTTGGGTAAATTAACCAATTAATTAGCCAACTAAATTAATTAAGTCAATTTAACATGTAATACGTATGATAGTACAAACAAATCACCAAAAAACTAAATGCAACAAAAATTAAATTTAACACGTGAGATTTGTTTATGAATGGGGAAAATTACCAAGGCAAAAATCCACCAGATAAATTTAAGGTCACCACTTCCGAGAATCTACTATTATCAAAACAAGCAATTATAAGTAAAGGAGTCTCAGTACCTTATACCAACCTATAGTTGAATCCTTACTCGAATACACAATGGAACTTGTAATGTAATAACAATCTCTCCTTTCAATGCACGGCTCCCAGCATGTGGCTATAGGAAGCAAAATTTTAAGCCAATTATAAAATGCCACATCAAAGTTTAGTGACAAATTCTAAATTAATATGTCATTAAATTAGTTCAATCAAATGATTACATGTTTCATCCAAATTGATGTTACACTAGCATATTGAAATTTGCCATGTGTCACTTGGCCCACAAGATAAAGATAAATCCCCTATTCAAAGTTTATGGATAATTATCTTTATTAAAATAAATAAAATAAAGTTAAAAATAAATTTTCTATTTAAAATTGATGGATAATTATCTTTATTAAAATTAAATAGAATAGTGATAATTATTTAGCTTCATTGATTATTATCTCCATCAAAATATGATCTTTATCAAAATAGATAAATAGAGATAATTATCTCTAAGCAAATTTGGGTTAAACAAGAGTCTACTACATCTTTTCAAGCATATCAATTCAAAGTAGAGTTTATCCTCTGAAATCAGTATAAATGGAGGACATCTCCTCTCATTTTAAGGAGGAAGTTTTCAAGACGACCAAGCTCTGGAGAAATTCTGTGTCAAGAATCTATGAAGAACTTGAAGAACATTCAAAGGTCTTAAAGAACTTGAAGGTCAACAAATCTCTAACAACCTCAAGGCTAGAGATTTGTTGTGAAGATCGTTCAATCCATTTTCCAACCAAAGTCAAGAAGATCTCTTGTTTGAGTTCTTTGAAGTTCTATTGGAATTAAGCTAAAAAGCCTCCATAAGTTTCAACAAATCCAAATCTAAAGCCCCGAAGAACTTCAATCTAAGAGCCTTCACATTCAAAGACTTGAAGAACAATAAGTCTCTAACAAGCTCAAGGCTAGAGATTTGTTGTGAAAACCATTCAATCCATTTTCCAACCAAAGTCAAGAAGATCTATTGTTTGAGTCCAGTTCAAAGAAGATAGAATCAGAGGGTATTCTTTTGTAAAATAATTGAAACAGAGATTGTACTCATTATTCATCAATACAAATTTATATTTGTAAACCATATTTCTTTTCAATTGTTTGATTTTCTGCAATTGAGAAATTTTGTGTTTACAAATTTTTAGTACGCCCGGTGGGACAATCTCTACCTCTCATCTCTTCTTCATCAAATTGTCACATCCTTTGAAGCCCTGTGGCTTCAAAGAACACTTAAATCAACAATCATCTTTTTGGAACAAGTGAAGTTGATCCACTCGATTCAAACTCTTCATCAAGTTTTGACACATCCTATGCTGGACCTATGACAAGGGGAAGAACAAAAGCTCTTGCAGAGGTTTATGCTCAAACAACACCTATACCCTAGTCTTCACCTGTTTTCAACACTTCTAAAGCTCAAAAGTCACAAAAAACTTCATCTACGCAGGGGGCAAGCAAAGACATAGCTCATCTTGTCAAAGAAATGTTATCTCAGCCAGCTTTGTCTCAAACTTCGGAACCAATCCAAGAAGTTCCAATAACTGAAGAAGAAAACAAGTCACCTAATGGCTCTGAGTTCTCATTTCAAAAAATATTCCTACTTCCAAGCTTAAGGACTCTCCTCGCTCTGTTAGCTTATTCGCCATGCTAGTCATAATGACTAACACAACATCTCTGGATGAACAAGTCTCGACTATAGCTCAGACTTTAGAAGAATTAATGAAGTCTATGAAAGAAAGGGAAGCATTGGGAGATGCACAAAAAACTCTCCTAATGCATAAGATGGGGAATACATCTGGATTGAATCGTGAAGATGAAAGCTCTAAGCCGAAACAAACCCATAATGACAAACCCGAAAGTTCAACAAAGGATCTCAAACTCTTTACAAATAGGTCTATTTCTTTTAACCAGCTCAAGGAATTAATCAAGGAAGCTATCAAAGACCAAGTTGGGGGTGGAAGTCAATCATCCATTGACTCTGCCAAGCCATACACTCAAAGGATACATCTCTTAAGGATGCCACAAAACTATCAACCACCAAAGTTTCAAAAATTTGAGGGTAAAGGCAATCCAAGGTAGCATGTAGCTCATTTCGTGGAAACTTGTAGCAATGCTGGTACTTATGGGAATCTCAAGGTCAAGCAATTTGTTCGATCATTGAAAGGAAATGCATTTGATTGGTATACTGATTTAGCACCTAGCTCTATTGATAGTTGGAATCAAATGGAAAGAGAATTCGTAAACTATTTCTATAGTACTCGACGTACTGTTAGCATGATAGAACTCACCGATTCAAAGCAGTGGAAAGAAGAGCTTGTCATTGATTACATTCAACGGTGGAGAAATCTTAGTCTCAACTTCAAGGATCAATTATATGAGGCTTCTGCAATTGAGATGTGTATTCAAGGAATGAATTGGGCTATAAGCTATATCCTTCAAGGGATAAAGCCTAAAACATTTGAAGAATTAACAACACGTGCCCATGACATGGAGCTTAGTATTGCTTCCAATGGTCACCAAGGCCTACCTATTCAAGAACCCCGCAAGGGGAGAGAAAGACAAGATACCCACAAAGGGGGCAAATTCCCTTCTAAATCGAAAAACAAGCAGTCTTTGATTGTAACTACAGCTCCTCTCAAAGTTCCAGTTAAGCCCAAGATGAAAGAACAAGCGTCTACTCTCACTCAAGATAAGAGAAGAAGAAGAATATTACAAGAGATGCAAGAAAAGCAATATCCATTCCCTGATTCTGATATCTCTAATATGTTGGATCATTTACTTGAGTTGAAGCTAATTGAGCTACCAGAGATGAAACGATGAAATGTCCTAAAGAGGCTAACCAAAAAAATGATCCCAAGTATTACAAGTATCATCGCCTTGTAGGCCACCCCATAGAGCAGTGCTTTGTGTTGAAAGATAAAATCATAAAGCTAGCTCATTAAGGAAAAATCACGTTTGATGATGAAGTTGCGTTGCCAATTTAGCCATGGTGGCCAAAATAACTATTTCTACTGTTCTCAGCATACAATTTGGTTCATTTGAGCATATTGAGGTGAAAGTACCTTTCTGCCCAGTGCCAGTTCCCAAGAATTATATCTTTTCATCTCTTACAGGTTATCAAGTAAGTGGTGAAGAAGAATCTTCAGATAGTGAGGTAGAAATAGAGCAAGTTATTGTGTATAGAGCATACTGGTCTTCAATCATTTTCACTAATGATGACTATTTGTTGGGATCCAAGATTCACAATCATCCCTTATTTGTGACTAGCTACATTCGAGAACAAAAAGTCAATCGTATCCTTATTAATGGTGGATCTGCAGTTAACATTCTGCCACTCAAAATATTGAAAGAGCACGGAATCTCCCTAGATGAACTACTTCCCAGTAAATTGATGATTCAAGGCTTTAATCAAGATTGACAAAGAGCCATTGGGAATATTAGGCTTCAAATGCTCATAGGTGAAATGGAATCAAGTGCACTCTTACATGTCATTGATGCCAAGACCACTTACAAACTACTTATTGGAAGACTATGGTTGCATGAGTATGGTGTTGTGCCATCTATGTATCACCAATGCCTTAAATATTTCCAAGATAAACAAGTCAAGAAGATAGTAGCTGATCACACGCCCTTTACTGTAGTTGAATCACATTTTGCTGATGCAAAATTTTACTTGGAAGATGATATGCTAAAAAAAGCACAAGGCATTGTTTCACCATCTAGCAAAGAAGTAAACCTCCACTCCAAAACCGCAAGGATTGACTCTCCAATTGAGGAGAAGGAAACCAAGCAAACAAAGATTTCCACAAAAGAGAAGAAGCATCAAGCTTCTAAAGCAACTAAGGCAGCTCTCATGTTACACTCTGTCCCAGTCACCAAAAGAAAAGAGGGCCAATCACCCTTTTTAGGAGATGGAGAGTTAGTATTGGAAGATCTACAAGGACTAACTCTTCCAGTTGCTAAAATCACAAAACCAAATATCTCAAGCCAACCATTGAAAGGGTTCATAAGACCATCCCAAGGATCGATTGTTGAACATGGGACTTTGCCCACCAAACGAACCAAAGAGGGTTTTGACCCTAATGTATATAGACTCATGGCTAAAACTAGTTATGACCATGAGAAGCCAAGTGGTTTGGGAAAGCTCATTCCTGAAGCCTCTGGAAAAAGAAGAACATGAGGTGTAGAAGGCTAAAGGTTTCAATGTAACAATTTCTAAGGTTGGAATTGGATATACTCCACCAACTCTTGTTCATATTCCTATCCGAAAAGCTAGTGTTTCAGTAATTTCAGCAAATTATGAGAAAGAAGAACAATCTTCGAACCTATCAAAGAAATCATATGTTTTTTACTGCATTTGGCGACCCACTTCCCATATCTCAGTCTTTGATAGGTTGGAGACACAAAAAGATAACTCTGTTGTTGGCACTCAAGGCTCTATTTTCACAAGACTCAATCACTCAACTCCTTCTCAAGTTGGCACTCGAGGTTCAGTTCCCACAAGGCTCAGTTATCCAATCCCTTCTCGACTCTCAAAAGATTTAAAGGCAAAGCAAAAGTAGAATGAGAGGAAAAATTTCCTCCCTAGACGTGCTAATGACACACTTATTATTGAGCAAGATTTGAATTTGATTCAAAGCTCCATTCCATCTTGTATGAAACGTAGAACCATTTGGGGAGTGAATACTAGGGAAGCCTTAACTGTAAAAAGGCATACAATGGTGACCACAAACCAAGAAATCAAAGACGATGTTACGGATGCTCCACCCTTATTTAAAGAAGGCATACAAGCTACAGTTGATGAATTGAAGGAAATAAACACTAATACAACTGAATACTTTTTGAGAATTGACCTTATCAACGGAAAGTTCTTGAAGCATTACCATGCTTGGAGTTTGAAATGCTACTTGGTAAGAGCCTAAAACTGCCTACTTCAATACTTAAAGAGTACATGATGTTCTCCCATTACTTTTGAAAGTGTTCATAAATTAAAAACAAAAAAAAAAAAAAAAAAACAAAAACAGAGAAAGAGCCCTCTAGGTTGAAAACCTTTTAAAAGGCGACCTAGGCAAAAGTTAGGGTATTAAAACCTCTTTAAGTTAAAATCCTTTAAAAAGACAGCCTAGGCAAAAGTTAGAGAAAAAAAACCAAAAACAAAAACAAAAACCAAAAAAAAAAAAACCCTTTGAATTACGTGGTGACTTGATGCCTCTCAAGGGGTAAGTAGGCAGCTTAGTATTTTGTACTAAGTTCAATCACGTTTCAAACCGAATTACCCTTTGAACTATGCGATGACTTGATCCCTCTCAAAAGGTACATAGGCAGTTTAGTATTTTGTACTAAATTCAATCATGTCTCAAACCAGAAAACCCTTTGAATTACACGATGACTTGGTCCCTCTCAAAAGGTACATAGGCAGCTTGGTATTCTATGCTAAGTTCAGTCACATATCCAATATATATATATATATATATATATATATATATTTCTTGAGCCATGAATAGTCACCATGAAAGCAAACATTATTATGAGAATGTCGCTTGGCGTCTCTAAAATGTGCTCTCTCTCATCTTTAAAGTCTAAGTAGTGTTGGCTTTCATATTTAAAGTCTTGGGGGTATCCCCTTCATCTTCAAAGGCTTGGTGGTACTTCTTGGGTCTTCAAAGACTTAATAGCCTTCTCCTTCTTTGCTTGGACGATGAAGAAGCTGCCAAGGCACTTGAAGAAGCTCATTTAGGGATTTGTGGTGCTTACCAATCTGGTCTCAAACTTCATTTTCAAATTAAGCAGATGACTTATTATTGGCCCACTATGGTCGAGGATTGTATGGAGTATGCAAAAAGATGCTTAGCGTGTCAATTCCATGTAAACTTTCATTCATCAACTTCCAGAACCCGTACACCCTACTGTAGCTTCATGGTCATTTAATGCTTGGGGATTAGATGTGGTCGGGTCATTGACACCAAAATCCTCTGATGTACATTCATATATCCTGGCTGCGACAGATTATTTCTCCAAGTGGGCTGAAGCTGCTGTATTTTGTGAAGTGAAGAAAGAAATTGTCATAAACTTTATCAAAAGAAACATCATCTTTAGGTATGGTGTACCCCATTATATCATCACTAATAATTGGAAGGAATTCTACAACAAATCGATGGACAAGCTTTGTAATGACTTTGGTTTGAAACATCATAATTTCTCCATGTATAATGCTCCAGCCGATGGTCTCGCAGAAGCCTTTAACAAAACTCTATGCAATTTGCTCAAGAAAGTTGTAGGGAAGTTGAAAAGAGACTGGCATGAAAGAGTTAAGGAAGCTTTGTGGGTGTATCATACAAAATATCAAACACCTACCCAAGCTACACCCTATTCTTTTGTTTATAGGGTTGAAGCTGTTCTACCACTTGAACGCCAGATTTCTTCATTAAGGATTGACATTCAGGAAGGCCTTTCTAATGAAGAAAATGTTCGTCTATGACTTGAAGAATTAGAAGTTTTGGATGAAAAAAGGCTGGAGGCACAACAACGCTTTAAGTGTTATCAAACTTGCATTTCTAGGACTTTCAACAAGAAAGTTCGTCCTCAATCTTTCCAAGTTGGAGATTTGGTTCTTGCTGTACAAAAACCCATCATGGTTACCCATTACACTAAAAATAAGTTTGTTCAAAATGGGATGAACCATATGTTGTTCAAGAAGCCTATACAAATGGAGCATACAAGTTGGTTGCTGAAGATGGTTTCAGGATTGACCCTATCAATAGCAAATTCTTGAAATGTTATTATGCTTGGAGCACTCCTTGGTAAGATCCTAAACTGTCTACCTCAACACTTAAAGGGTACATGATGTTTTCCCATTACTCTTGAAAATGTTCACACAAAAAAAAAAAAAAAACCCTTGAACTACGTAATAACTTGATCCCCCTCAAAGGTTACGTAGGCAGCTTGGCTTTCTATGTTAAGTTCAATCACATGTCAAAAAAAAACTTTCTTGAACCACGTGATGACTCAATCTCTCTCAAATGCTACAAAGACAACTTGGTATGTCACACTAAGTGCAATCATAGTTTTGGGAGAACATCACTATGAGAAAGTTGCTACAAGAAGACAATGGTTCCATATGAAGGCAAACATCATTGTAAGACATTGCTACCAAAAGGAATGCAAAGTCACCATGAAAGCAAACATCATTGTGAGAATGTTTCTTGGCATCTCTAAAATGTGGTTTCTCTTTTGTTTTTAAAGTCTAAGTAGTTCTACCTTTCACATTTAAAGTCTTGGTGGTGCGTATCTCCTTGCATCTTCAAAAACTTGGTGGCATCTCTTTGCATCTCTAAAGTCTCTGCCAAGTTGGATCACTTCAAATCCTCAAAGTTTTGCTGTTATCTCCTCGCATATTTAAACTTCGAGTGGTGTCACCCTGTATCTCTAAAGTCTGGTAGTCGTCATTTTATACCTTTAAAAGTATCATAGCAAGAAGCCAATGCACATCCATTGCAAAGAGGCCAATGCACATCCATTGCAAAGAGGCCAATGCACATCCTTGCATGGACAAACTCCATCTTCAAGGTTGTCCTCATCTTCAAGGTCTTGCATTGACGATCTTCATCTTCAAGGAGGCCTTCGTCTTCATGGTATTCTTCATTTTCAAGGCATTCTTCATCTTCAAGATAGTCTTCATCCTCAAGATTGTCTTCGTCTTCAAGATTGTCTTCATCTTCATGATTGTCTTCGTCTTCAAGGTGTCTTCAAGGCAATCTTCTTCATCTTCAAGCCAAACTTCATCTTCAAGATTGTCTTCTTCTTCAAAATCGTCTTCATCTTCAAGGTAGCCTTCATCTTCAAGATTGTCTTTGTCTTCAAGGCAATCTCTATTTTCAAGATGTATTCAAGATTGTCTTCATCCTCAAAGCAGTCTCCGTCTTCAAGGCAGTCTTCATCTTCAAGGTAGCCTCTATCTTCAAGATTTTCTTTGTCTTCAAGGAAGTCTCCGTCTTCAAGATGTCTTCAAGATTGTCTTCATCCTCAAGGTAGTCTTCTTCTTCAAGGAAGTCTTCATCTTCAAGGCAGTTTTTGTCTTCAAAACAGTCTTCGTCTTCAAGATTGTCTCCATCCTCAAGACTGTCTTCATCCTCAAGGTAGTCTTCGTCTTTAAGGAAGTCTTCATCTTTAAGGCAGTCTTCGTCTTCAAAACAGTCTTCGTCTTCAAAATAGTCTTCAGCTTCAAAATAGTCTTCGTCTTCAAGATTGTCTCCATCCTCAAGATTGTCTTCATCCTCAAAGTAGTCTTCTTCTTCAAGGTCATCTTCGTCTTCAAGGCAATCTTCATCTTCAGAACAGTCTTCATCTTCAAGATTGTCTCCATCCTCAAGACTGTCTTCATCCTCAAGACTGTCTTTATCTTCAAGATTGTCTTCGACTTCAAGGTGTCTTGAAGGCAATCTTCGTCCTTAAGGTGTCTTGAAGGCAATCTTCGTCTTTAAGGTCTTCTTCATCTTCAAGCCAATCTTCGTCTTCGAGATTGTCTTCTTCTTCCAGATTGTCTTCATCTTCAAGGTAGCCTTCGTCTTCAAGATTGTCTTTGCCTTCATCTTCAAGATTGTCTTCATCCACAAAGCAGTCTTCATCTTCAAGGCAGTCTTCATCTTCAGAATAGTCTTCATCTTCAAGATTGTCTCCATCCTCAAGGTTGTCTTCATCATCAAAGTAGTCTTCTTTTTAGAAGCCATCTTCATCTTCAAGATTGTCTTCATCTTCAAGGCAGTCTTCGTCTTCAAGACTGTTTTCATCTTCAAGGCAGTCTTCATCCTCAAGATTGTCTTCATCTCCAATGCAATCTTCGTCTTCAAGATTGTCTTTGAGATCGTTGTTTTGGTAGCTACTTGGCTTGAGGAACAAAATAAACTCTTGCAAGTTCTTCGTAGTGCCACTAAATCATCATATTACCTATTCTAAACAGAGGTGGGACAATACAAAACAAAAATAGACATGCAGGAAGAGAAATTCACAATTAAGAAAAGCTTTGTACAAGAATGTACCTCCAAAGATTAATTTGTGTGTGATCAAACTCTTGCAAAACTTGAAGCCGAATTCTTCAACGATGGACCAGCTTCTGCATGCAAAAGAAATTCGCAAAGGAAGAGTTATTTTCATTAAAAAAAAAAAAGGCTAAGTCATCCAATCATATAAGCCAACTTATGTGGCATACTACTTATGAGCAAGCTATACCAAGAGCAAGGTCAATTCATATATCATGATCAATAATATGATTGCGTCTTTGAGGCAACTATGCATGGACGTGAGTCAGGTAGAGGATAAAAATTCGCATAGAATTCAAGAAAAACCTTGTCCATAGAAAACAAAATATATTTAAAGAAGGTTGTTATACCCAAGGGAGAGAGATGCTATCTGATGGGACTGGCGAGACAAAACACAGACGAGGAAACCAATACAGACGAAGGATAAGGCAGGCAAGAGTACACGAAGGTGAGTTAAACCAACTGTACAGCCTGTTGGAGGTGAGTTAAAGCCCCATTTTTTAGCAGGAAGCGTTACTAAAAGAGGCATTCAAGCCACAATAACTGCCACAACAGCTAGGGGCTGAAAAAGCATATATAAAGCCCCCACAAGTGCAAGTCAGGGGTAAGAAATTATACAATAACATACTTATTCTTTATCATTTCTGTAAAAGTCTTCTGAGAACTGACTTGAGTATCGAAGATGTTTTGGCAGGCACCACACCGGTGACCACACTAAAAGATCTTCCCCACCATTTTTATACCTGCAAGAAGGGAGAAAAGAAGGTTTGGTTCCGTCTGAACCCATTTATTCTTAACTGACGAATTCTTGCTTCATCAGTTTGGCGCCGTTTGTGGGAAGGACATTTTCATATTCGTATTTGGAGAAGTGGTTTCCACCAACTTCTACATTCAGATGGAACCCAATCAAGATCCCGCAACCTTGGCTCAACAAATCCAAGCCCTTGCGGCCACCGTCGAAGAACTCACCAGACATAATCAGGAAATGAAGATACGGCTTCAGCAGGTTCAACAGGAAGAAAGTCGATCCAAGGGTAACCCAGAGGATGAAGGGGACAGCCATAGAAGAACTAATACTCATAGACCATTCACTGCTAACAAGCAAAATTCAGATGTTCTACGAGAGATGAGGAAAGAGATGGATGAGCTACAGAATGCTATCAAGGAGAAAATGAACCGAAGCATGGATAGAATGATAAGGGCCACAGATTCACCTTTCACTACAGCAGTCCTCGAGCATCTAGTGTCGTCCAAATTTCGTTTACCTCAGCTCGAGCAGTTCAACGAATTGAAAGACCCTCAAGATCACCTCAACACATTCAAAACGACGCTAGATCTTCAGCAGCCCCCTGACGAGATACTATGTCGCTTCTTTCTCACCACTCTCAAAGGAACAGCTAGGGAGTGGTTCGCCAAGCTGCCAACATCGTCAATTGACAACTTTGAGCAGCTGAGTAGCGCCTTCTTACGTCATTTTATTGGGGGGCAACGTCTAAAGAGGCCAGCAGATTACTTACTCACCATTAGACAGGGAGAGAAGGAGACATTGAGGTCGTACGTAAAACGCTTCACCTAGGAGACCTTAGAGGTAGACGAAGTGGATGACAAAGTACAGTTGACGACTTTCAAGGCGAGGTTGAGATCTAGGGAGCTTGTAGCTTCACTCGCGAAGAATCCTCCCAAGACGATGGTAGAGATGCTCTTAAAAGCACAGAATTACATGAACGCTGAAGATGCTTTAGCAGCTATAGGGGACGCAGAGAGGCTTAGAAGTATAGGAAGGAAGGACAACAAACATAGGGGACAAAAGAGGGAACGTCAAGATTGTTGAGCCAGTGACGGTAATAGAAGAAGAGATGATAAAAGCCCTCGAACGGTAAGGTTTACCCCTCTAGTTATGCCCGTTGACAAAATTCTATCGCAGATTAAGGATGAGCATTACCTGAAATGGCCAAGACCATTGCATTCGTCACCCAACGTTCGTGAGAAAAATAAGTATTGCCGATTTCATAAAGATCATGGCCACTACATAGAAGATTGCCGGGACCTTAAGGAGCAAATTGAGGAGCTGATACGGAAAGGGAAGCTGCAAAAATATGTGAAGAAGGGAGAATACGGTAAATCCAGAGACGGAAACAAGAACCAGCAAGAATCCTCGTCAAGAAAAGACGATCGTCATCCCTAACCTGCACAGGATGTTATCGGGGAGACATCGACGATTGCAGGAGGGCCCTTCGCTGGAGGGTCATTTAGGTCCCTTAAGAAGGCATGTCAGAGACAGGTGAACAGTGTCTATATGGTGCCTCCAATCAAGTAAAGACGGACAGACCAGGATATGTCCTTCAATGAAGTGGATGCCAGAGGGGTGAAATAGCCACACAATTACCCTTTAGTTATAATGTTAACCATAGAGGGATTCAACACCAAGAGGATCCTTGTGGACAATGACAGTTCAGCAGACATTATCTACCTTCTCGCTTTCCAGTAGCTAAAGCTAGATCCAAAAAGGCTGCGCCCTTTTGACTCCTTACTTGTTAGTTTCAGTGGAGATCGGGTATATCCCAAAGGCATGGTGACGTTAACAGTGACAGTTGGGACCTACCTGAGGCAATTAACTCGTCAGCTAGACTTCTTAGTGGTAGACTGTCCTTCATCCTACAACGCCATTATTGGAAGGCCCACACTCAACAAATGGAAGGCAACCACGTCTACTTATTGCCTAAAAGTGAAATTCCCGACGGATGATAGGGTTGGCAAAGTAAGAGGAGATCAAGTCTTAGCCCGAGAGTGCTACTAGGCCATTTTAGTTGCAAGAGAAAACCATACATGGACGATAGAAGTGAAAGAAGAAGAGAAGGTAAAAGCCCTAGAAACAGTAGAGTTAGCTAAAGGGGAGACAACCAAGATGACGAGGATAGGGAAGAAGCTAAGTTTTGAGATGAGAGCCAAGCTCGTCGAATTACTTAAAGAAAACTTAGATGTATTCAAATGGATAATGGTCTGGAAAAATATAGCTTGCAGGTTCGGGATCCCAATGATGATTATATCAGATAATGGTCGGCAGTTCGACAGCTAAGGCTTCAAAGAATTCTGTTCAGGCCTGGGCATCAAAAACCAATTCTCATCCCCAGGACACTTGTAGGCCAACAGTCAGACAGAAGTGATGAATCGAACGTTGCTGAAGATCATTAAAGCCAAGCTAGACGACGCGAAGGGTGCCTGGCCAGACGAACTTCCCACGCGAAGCTGTAATCCCAGTCGAGATAAGAGTCACCAGCACCAGGTGGGAAATGTTCCATAAAGAGGACAATGACGATAAACTCCGAGTCAACCTAGACTGCTTGGATGAAGTGAGAGACAAAGCTTCCCACAAAATGACGAAGTGCCAGCAAAAAATGGAATAATATTACAACAAGAGAGTAAAGCTTAGACGACTTGAAATAGGTGACCTTGTCTTACGAGGGTCAATACGGCTATAAGGGACTCTGACCAAGGAAAGCTTGGTCCCACATGGGAGGGACCCTACCAAGTTGTTCACTATTTCAGACAAGGAAGTTATCACCTAAAAACCTTAGATGGGAAGAGACTCCCACGACCATGGAACATTGAGCACTTGAAGAAGTACCACCAATAGATGTAACCAGTAAATGTATTCATATTCAAATTAATAAAGGAATTGTTCAACTAATGTCTCTGCGTCCACAGGTTTAGTCAGTTGCAAGGCAAGAGACGTCCAATTTCAAAAATGGCTAAGTAACAAAATTTCTCCCTGACGAATGTAAGTTGCTGACGAAGCCAAAAGACATCCAATCTCAAAAATGGCTAAGTAACAAAATTCTGCCTTGACAGATGTAAGTTATAGACAAATCCAAGGGGCATCCAATCTCAAAAATGGTCAAGTAACAAAATTCCGCCTCGACGGATGAAAGCTACTGATAAACAATGATTGTGTGACAACGAAGTACCTAAAGGAGCTAAGGATTCCTAAGCAACAAAGCACAGTTCACTGACACATAAAAAAGGTAATAAGTGTGCAAATCACAGAAAACAAGTAAGTGCATTTAATTAAAGCCCAAAAACAACAAGCAGATTCCACTGTTTTTACAACTAAAGACCCATAAACACTGGGCCAAACTGATGTTCCTGAAATAGAAGTTCTTACAAAATTAGAACTAAAAAAAGTAATAATAAAAAAGAGGAGAAATTTTTCAAAGCTTAACAGTCAGCGGTAAGAGCAGCATCATCGGGAGCATCATTGACGTGGGCATTCTTTGGGGCGTTAGTTTGGGCAGAAGAGGATTGAGCAGCCTCGTCAACAGCCATTTCCTGGTCGACTTCCTCAAGATCTAGACTATCTAGGTCCACTCCAGAAGAATGCTTGATGAGGTACCTCCTTAAGAGTTCGAAGGCTTTGAAATACCAGCTGAACAGGACCATGTTATACTCATCCGTGGTCTAGAAGGCTTCAACGAACCTGACAGCAATGGTCTTTAGCTTCTCTTTGGAGGCCAAAAGTTGCTCATCCTTCTCAAGGGTTAGCTGGCGCTCAGCCTTGAGATCGTCATTCAAACCCTTCAATTAGATCCTTTCTTAAGTTGGAGTTCTCTGCCTCCGAGACCTCCACCCTCGACGCAAGAGAATCCACCTTAGTCTCCTGGGTTAAGTACTCTGAGGCGATATGAAGGCTTTCCCCCAATACCTGAAATAAAAATCAAAATCGTCAGTAGGCAAAAAAGAAAAAAAAAGAAAAAAGAAAAAAAAAGGGGGAACCAAAGGCTGCCATACCCAAATATCTCACTTGAACAAGCTTCTGGACGTGGCGACTCACGACATTGTTAAAAGGCACTCCAGAAAGGGCCTTCAAATCTTCAGCAGCCACGGCCCCGTGAGCCCTATCAACCGCCAACCTCTCGTCATCCCATATAGTAGATGAAGGAGGAACAACCTTCTCCTTTTCCCTCTCTGACAAACGCGGCCTCTTGGAGGTAGGAGTAGGGAGTTCCTCGAACGAAATCGAAGGAGAGGCTGTCCTCGTCACCTCTGCGCCGGAAGTGACGGGAGTGGAGTGGACGGCTGGAGAAAGGGGGGCACCCTTCCCGGTGACTCGCACCGTTTTCCTCCCCAAGTTACATAATGGCTCACCCTTCTTCGACCTCATTTTGGCATACATATCCTTGTTAAACTTCGTCGTCATCTCTGCAAGGGAAAAACATGTTTATAAAAAAGTAAGGTTAAAAAGCATTGCACCCAAATCTTAACACTTGCTTTTCTTTCCCTAAATTTCGATATTTTAGAGGACGAAGGAAGAGGGTTCTGGTCCAATACAATGGAAAGCAAGAGTCCTGGGATCTACAAGGTTGTCCCAGTTCTCAATCATCTGTGTGTACTCGACGGCTTTCTGTACCCTCTCCCTGTACTTGCTTTTAAGTTTTGGTCGTCTCTTAACTACAAAGAACAAGAAGCAAAGGAGTCAGTTGCAATAATGACGAACACAAAAAAACTGAAATAACAAGGAAAGATATTGACGCACCTAAAGTCGGGGTTCCCCACCGACAATGTAACCTCAGGAGATCACCCCAAGTCTCGCTCGAAGGGGTCTCAAACTCATCCCCAGACACAAAGAAAAATCTGGACTTCCAATAGCTGAAAGACGATGGTAAACCTTTGACAATCCTAGTTTTTCTCTCCCAGGGCACCAGTTCATAGTACCCATGCTCCTTCGATGCTTTTAAGCGATATAAGTGGACAAGCTCGTCAACCTTGAGCATATCCCCGTCCACAATTGCTAGTCATATCTCCATATAGCTAATCACGATCCTCCAAGAGTTAGGCATAAGTTGCCCAAGAGCGATACCAAAATGGTTTAAGAACTCCATCAGGAAGGGATGGACGGGAAACCTCAATCCACAGATGAAGGCCACCTCGTAGAAGCAAACCTCCCCTGGGAAGAAGTTACAAGCTCGATCATTCCCACTGGGTAAATGAAGTCTCACTCGCTCCCTCACTAGATCTAACCTCAGACATTGTCCCTCGCACTCTTTCCCGATCTTTAAACGAATCAATTAACTAACGAAGCAGAGGCAATAGGTCAGCCAATACAACACCCAAACAGTTATCCTCAAAAATGAAACCTTCAAAGTGTGGGGAACTACTTAAAAACCCCCCTAAGCACTAAAACAATAAAGAAATTGATGGAAAAACTATCCTAACCTCAGAGCTACTAACCATGGAAATCTAGGAATTATGTGAAAATTGGGAGAAAGAAGAAAAAGATGAAGAAATCAGAAAACTGCGAAAAGAAAAGGAAAAAAGCAGAGCCAAAGATAGAGAAAATAAGTACCTTGAAAATGGCAGAGAGAAGAAGCACCACCGTGCAACGCACCAATCCAAGGAAGAAATTGCAGAGTGAAGTTTTAGCAAAGAAAGGAGAAGAGACTTAGAGTGATAAGAGTTTTTTTGAGAAGGGTAAAGGACAAGGAGGAGGGGTTAAAACCATGATACATAGAAATTGAAAAACAACGGGAAAAATGAAGAGTCGTATGATAAGGACATTAACTTCACCAACTGGAATGCGCCACGTGGCCACGATCAACACGGCGCCACCACTACGCATTTAATGCGACACGAAACTCCAGGAGTCGCCTGCCAAACTTTTCATCTTCCATGGTCGTCGTGACATATCATGACGACCAAAGAATCCGGGGGCAACTGATGGGACTGACAAGACAAAACACAGACAAGGAAACCAATACAGACGAAGGAAAAGGCAGACAAGAGTACATGAAGGTAGTAGGATCATTCAATATCGCCAGTGACGCCCCAGACTGGCAAAACCAGCTGTACAGCCCATTGGAGGTGAGTTAAAGCCCTATTATTTAGTAGGAAGCGTTACTAAAAGTGGCATTCAAGCCACAATAACTACCACAACGGCTAGGGACTGGAAGAGCATATATAAAGCCCCCACAAGTGCGAGTCGGGGGTAAGAAAATATACAATAACATACTTATTCTTTATCATTTTTGTAAAAATCTTCTGAGAACTGACTTGAGCATCAGAGGTGTTTTGGCAGGCACCACACCGGTGACCACACTAAGAGATCTTCCCCACCATTTTTATACCTGCAAGAAGGGAGAAAAGAAGGTTTGGTTCCGTCTAAACCCATTTATTCTTAATTGACGAATTCTTGCTTCATCACTATCAATTAAGGCTAGTGGCTGATGGGATTGACAAGATCGATTACTGATGTGGACGAGAGAAAAGAAAGACAGACAAAGTAAAGCAAGACAGACGAGTAAAGCAAGATAGACGAGAGTAAAGCGAGACTAACGAGGGCAAGTATGGGCAAGTACCCACGACACCGATGAAGGCATCAGGATCATTCAATGTCACCAATAATACCCCCGACAGTTGCGAAACCAGCTATACGGTCCGTTGAGGATGATTTAAAAACCCCATTACTTGGCAGAAAACGTTGCTAAAAGAGGCATTAAAGCCACAATAACTGCCACAACGGCTAGGGGCTGGAGAGGCATATATAAAGCCCCCAAAAAAGCACGAAGAGGAGGAAGACACTATAAGCTACCTATTATCCTACTACTTCTTTCTGTCCTTTCATAAGATCTTCTTGATACTGACTTAAGCGTCGGAGGTGTTTTGGCAGGCGCCACACCGGCGACCACACCAGAAAGTCTTTCCCACCATTCTCATACTAGCATGAGGGAAGGATTGGCTCCATTTGGATTCCTTCATTTGGACTGACGAATTTGCACTTCATCAGTGGCGTTAGACAATTATTGTGAAGTTGAGATCAAATTTGCACCAGCAAACATAAGCCAATATATTTGAGAGCATACAAAGACAAGATATGGTTTACAAAGATATAAACATGAAGGTAAAAATCATGAGGAAAGAAGATTATTCTGTTACCCGATTGAGAAAGAAGAAAAGAAAAATCCTATGCCTCTTTCAAGATTTTTTTTTTTTTTTTTTTTGAGATTTCTGAACTTATGCGCTACCAAAAAAAATAATAATAAAAAAAAAAAAAAAAAAAAAAAAAAGTGAATTATGTGCAACTGAGGCTACCCTTTTATAGTGCTGGTCAGAGAGAGTTTAACTACAGCTAAAACTCATCTAAGTCAAGACTAGATTGGCCAGGAAAAGAAGTCAAAATAAAGAACAATTCTTTATATAAGTATATGAAGGAAGAATTTAAATTGGAGAAGAGCTCTTGAGTTGTGATAAGGATAAAGTTTCAGGAGTAATAATACTTCATGAGTTCAATGCCCATATTCACGTGGAGTCATGTTGGCATATAAGTTTGATGGTTATCAGAAGTATTTATCTAGTCAAAGATCAATTTGGCTAGGAAAAGAAGTCAAAATGAGAGACAATTCTAGTATCTGATGGAAGGCATGAAGGATCGTCATTGCGAAGGATAAAATTTCCGTTGGTTACTACTTTGACTAGGAAACAAATTTCCTTCTTAAAGGTATCTTCACAAGACAAATTGATTAGGAGCAAAGCTCTTCTCATAGTGGTAGACTCCTGCACATGTTCAAGCTCGTGAAGAAATGCCTGCTTGCGAATTTCTAAATAAATAAAAGGTGCTGAAACTAAATTCATCAAAGCATGAAGTTGTTGAGACTTGATCACTTTCCACATTCAAAATTGTGAACATGACCAAGTCTCGAGGGGGCATTTGTAGGAGGCAAAATTTTAAGCCAGTTATAAAATGCCACATCAAAGTTTAGTGACAAATTCTAAATTAATATTTCATTAAATTACTTAAATCAAATGATGACATGTGTCATCCAAATTGATGTTACACTAGCATATTGAAATTTGCCATGTGTCACTTGGCCCATAGGATAAAGATAAATCCCCTATTCAAAGTTTATGGATGATTATCTTTATTAAAATAAATATATAAAATAGAGATAATTATTTATCTTCATTGATTATTATATCTATCAAAATATGATCTTTATCAAAATAGATAAATAGAGATAATTATCTCTAAGCAAATTTGTGCCAATCAAGAGTCTACTACATCTTTTCAAGTATATCAATTCAAAGTGGAGTTTATCCTCTGAAATCACTATAAATAGAGGACATCCCCTCTCATTTTAAGGAGGAAGTTTTCAAGAGAACCAAGCTCTGGAGAAATTCTGTCTCAAGAATCTTTGAAGAACTTGAAGAACATTCAAAGGGCTTGAAGAACTTAAAGGACAACAAATCTCTAACAAGCTCAAGGCTAAAGATTCATTGTGAAGACCCAAGAAGATCTCTTGTTCGAGTTTTTTGAAGTTCTATTGGAATTAAGCTAAAAAGCTCCATAAACTTCAACAAACCTAAATCTAAAGCCCCGAAAACTTCAACCTAAGAGCCTTCACATTCAAAGACTTGAAGAACAATAAATCTCTACTCAAGATTAGAGATTTGTTGTGAAGACCATTTAATCCATCTTCCAACCAAAGTCAAGAAGATCTCTCGTTCGAGTCAAGTTCAAAGAAGATAGAATCAGAGAGTATTCTTTTGTAAAAGAATTAAAATACAACACTTCTTCACCTGTTTCTTGAACAAACTCGCATGGCTTTAACTCTTCACTCCCACTACTTGCTTAGCAACGGATTTCTTTTCACTTTTGGTCAAAAGCCAATCCAGCCACAATACTACTATTTTTCTCTTTCTTTTAAAGACAAACCTTTATAATTCTCTTCTATCCTCACTCTCTAACATGCATTAGATGGTTACCACCAATTTCTTACCCATTTTGGTAAGTAAGCTTTCCCAACAAAGTATCTCATAAAAAGGGTCTTGGTAGGATACCAAAACTAGGTCTTTTGCCCCCTCTACCAAACCACACCCTTTGTTCATCATCAGTCATGGGCCCTGCCTCCCTTGCATTGGCTGGGTTGTAGGTCGACAAGGCTCCAACTACTTCACTTCCCATTCTTTGGCTTCTTCTTCTTCATGCGTTTTCTACAGATTTTGATTTTGTCTCGTTTCCTCTTCATGTGTTTCCTACCAATTTTGATTTTCCCTTGTTTCTTCATGCATTTCCTGCCATTGTGGCTTGGTATTGTTTCTTCATGCATTTCCTACCGTTGTGGCTTTGTCTTGTTTCTTCATGCGTTTCTTGCCACTGTGGCTTTATCTTGTTTCTTTGCGTCTATCCTACTGTTGTAGTCTTGCACAATTTCACTTTGCTTTACTTCCATAAAATCAAATTCATCTTTATCCCTTTATACAAGGGCATTATGGGCTTTCTGCCATATATTGGGTTGGGCTTGCTAACCTATTTTGCTTTCTTTTCTCTTCATATTTCCTACATTGGCCGTTTTGCTTTTTTTTTTTTTTCAGAATATATTGTTATGAACCTAGGATCTAAGATTGCAGTTATGTCAAGGGTCAAAATTCTTTGTATTGTAATAATAAGGGGTTATTATATTGTATTTTTCCCTATCACACCTCCCTTTAGACAAGGTAGTTTGGAGATAAAACATTTCATATAACTTTTCATTTGACGTAATTTTGAAAATCGAATTATTGAATTGGATGTTCATAACACACATGCCAAATTTCTTTCAAATTAGATGTTAATTAATATTCAATTAATAAAATTAATTTTTATGCAAAATTTTAGATTGTAAAATTTTGGTATTTAAATATTTGATTGATGACATAATTATTGATATTTGATCTTCTTGAAAATTTTCAAGCATTAAAGATATAATAAAAGCATGCAATCCAATAGTTAAATTTTCAAAATTTATATCCAATAAATAGATATAGAACGAGTTTAAAAAGTTTATCTCTAAACTAGTATATATTGGTGAAGACTAATTTCCTTTAGTTTCTTTTTATTTTTAGTCGGATGTGTAATATGTGACATTCATAATTAAACTCATTGTGGGATTAATCATTCATGTGAGACGAAATAGTGTCTCAAGGAATATTGTTGGGTTCTAAGACTTTAGGTTTAAATGTATTAGAATTTCAATTTGTAATGTTGGCAACCCATGATCAAAACGTTTAGTCTTGTTTTAGACTTGCTCAAAGTATGTTTAAGTTGTGAAGTTGGAATTGAGTGTTCTGCAGGATTTACTGTGTAAATCTGCTTGGCTCGATCGATCGAAAATTAGACTCAATCTATCAAAGCTCGTGCAGATTATTTTTCTGCAGAATTCCCCAACTCAACCAAAGCTCGTTTTATGTGTAGGGTTTTATTTTTTGCCCTAGGTATAAAAGGGAAAACGCTAGCCACGTTTTGAGGATGCTCTTTATGTTGTGTATATGAATCTTTTGTGAGATCTAGAGGTGTTTGCCTTTACATACACTTAGGGTTATCAAAATCTAGATTGATGTTAAGACCTTGGTGATCAATTTAGTTGCAGATTCAAGAGCTTAAAGATATACAAGCGGGAGTGCTTGTGCTTGCTAGGAATTCAAGAAAGAAGTAGTTCGTGGACTTGGAGCTGTCACGTGGTCATGGTAATAAGTTTCCTACTCGAGGTAGCAATAAAACGTTAGTGGTCTAAGTCGCTATTGTGTAAACTTCAATTCTTTCATAGTGGATTCAATTTTACCTTGAGGATAGCCAGGTTAAATCGTCCACAGGTTTTTTACTGGTTTGGTTTTCCTGAATTCTCATATCGTTGTGTTATTTATTTTCTGCACTTTACAATGATATGATTTATATGTGTTAACTTAGATCTGCATAATTTACCTAAGTTAACCACCTGGCTAAATAACTAGGTTAATTTGGTTGTGTTTTAAGGGGTTTAAAAACGTACACCATTCCTATTGAGAGATGTGTATTTTTGTATGTCCTTGTTACTGATGCTCCTACGAGTTTTCCTCATCTTTTCATTCGTTCTTTGATTAAGGTTTATCGAAGTAGTTTTGTTTCTCATGCTCTTCTTCCTTGTTTTTATACATCAGATTCTTTTGCATTTGGGTTTAGAAAACTTTTCCAGCTTTGAGCTTGTCCATATAGTTGCTCCTATAGGTACCACTTTTCTTCGGTAGAGGGTTGCTCAGATGAGAGCAAGCTCTAAACATCCTAGGGTCGAGTCTTCTGGTCTCGCTCCTCCTCTTCCCTCCTCTACAGGTGATACTTCTGCTGAGGTGTCTGTTAATCCTGTTGCTATTGCTGCTGCTGTTCCTCCACCTTCTACTTCGGATGATTCAAACATTCGTCGTATGCTAGAGACTGTCATGACTGTTCAAGCGGCTCATGGTCAGCTTTTGGTGGGCATGCTTGATGAGCTTCGTGCTTTACGAGCCAATTTGGAGAGTTTTAGGTCGCCACCTCCTTTTGATGATGAGTGAGTGCCCCTTGGCAGTTCGTCACAAAAAGGGGGGAGTACAAATGTTGTAAAGAGGAGTGTTTGTTGTTAGGGGGAGATTTTTGATTTTGATGTTTTGGAGCTATTGAGTTTTTAGATTGTATCTAGGTGCTTAATTCTGTATTTACATTTTTTTTTTGGCTCATGATGTATTGTGTTTGGGTTATCCATGATAAGGGGAGATACTTTGTTTTTTATATGTTTCTTGTTTCACATTGTTTATTGATTTATCTTTATGAGGTTATTCATGATATATGTCTTTATTGTATGTTATGTGAAATCAAGAAGTTATATTTGATTACTTGTATTTTTCACACATGTGTTTATGTGTTTGTTAAGTGCTACAGGAATATACAGGTTGATTTAGTCGTGCTGCTGTCTACACTTGCAACTAATGGATAGTAGTTAGGTTGAATTTGTTGTGTTGGGTTATGATTTTGTATTGGACTGTTTTATTTGTAACTTTGAGCACTTTGTTTATTTTGTGTTTTGTCACGAATTGCCAAAGGGGGAGTTTGTTGGGTTCTAAAACTTTAGATTTAAATGTATTAGAACTTCAATTTGTAATGTTGGCAAACCATGATCAAAACGTTTAGTCTTGTTTTAGACTTGCTCAAAGTATGTTTAAGTTGTAAAGTTGGAATCGAGTGTTCTGCAGGATTTATAGTGTAAATCTGTCTGGCTAGATCGATCGAAGACTAATAATTTTTCCAAAGTTTTTGAAGAGGAAAAAATATGATATGACGGATATAAAGGTGGACCGACCCTTTATGGACGGGTGAGTATGACATGTGGCAGGTGTTGGCTGACTTGCGATTTACGTTAGGATTACCAGGGTTTTGCTTGACCTACACGCATAGCCCTAACAAAGAAGACACTTATAAGGAAAAGGATTAACCACGAGTTCCTCTCTTAGAAGGAAAGGACTTCTTGACCAAGGCATGAATTTCGATTCTACGCTACTATAAATACTCAAAGACCCTCAAAAATCAAGGTACGTATAATCAACTCAACTCTAGCACTTTAGGGTTGAAGACAATTCTAAGTTGACCTTCGGAGGGTTTTTGGCCGGCACAGCACAGATGCTCTTTGTTAGGTTCTTTCTTTTGTTTGTGCATGTTTTAATTCAGTCTTGTGAGAGCCGCGTAGCTTACTGGTGAATTTCGGCATCATCAGTTGGCGCCGTCTGTGGGAACAGGGTGATTAAACATTGCCTTATTCCTGTGATAAAAAGTTGCATGGCAATCACTAGATCAATGGCGACAACCAACAACCAGGGCGATGAACCGCATGCTACGGCGCTGGAGAGACAGGTTCAAACACTCGCAGCAGCGATCGAACGTCTAACCAAACAGAATCACGATTTAGAGGAGTAGTTATGATAAAAGAACGCACATCCTGGAACACAAGAGGAAGACCAGAAGGGAACGAGCGCTAAAAGGAGGAATCCCGAAGGACCTGAGGGTAGCAGTGCTCCAAGCAAACTAGAAAGGCGGGATACCAACCGACCACCTATCTCAGAGACTCTACCACCCCACATCGCCGCAGAGATGCAAGAGATGAGGGAGCGAATGGACATGATGATGAACGCCCTTAGACGGCGAGTATCTAGCGACCTTAACGACCTGGTCTAGCGCACTGATTCGCCTTTCACGGCACATGTCACTTTGTGTCCTCTTCCCCCAAAGTTCTGAATGCCCCAAGTGGAGAGCTACGATGGAACCAAGGACCCCTTGGATCATCTAGAGTCCTTCAAGACTATAATGCACCTTCAAGGGATTCTAGACGAGATTATGTGTAGGACCTTCCCAACCACGTTGAAGGGATCTGCAAGGGTCTGGTATAGCAGGTTGACACCTAATTCGATCAGCACTTTTAAGGAGTAAGGTGCCCAATTCGTATCACACTTCATCGGGGGTCATCGATATAAGAGGTCCACGGCATGTCTGATGAGCATAAGACAATGGGAAGACGAGACACTAAGGTCGTATATAACACGATTCAACAAAGAGGCTTTTTCGATAGATGAAGCGGACTATAAGATACTAGTAGCAGCATTTACCAACGGGCTGCGAAAGGGTAAGTTCCTCTTCTCCCTGTATAAGAATGATCCGAAGACTATGTTCGAAGTGCTTTACAGGGCGACAAAGTACATGAACGCAAAAGACGCACTAATGGCAAGGGAAGATAAGCCTAAGAAAAGGGAGAGGCAGGAAAATGCACGATCAGAGGGGGGACGAAAGATGGCTAGGACGGGGGAACGAAGGGAAGATAGACGCCCAAAACCGTCCATGGGGAAATTCACAAGCTTCACCCCTCTGACGGCCCCGATCGACCAAGTGTTGATGCAAATAAAAGGTGAAAAAGCCTTGACATTCCCCGGTAAGTTGAAGGGGGATCCCAACAAAAGGTCAAAAAGCAAGTACTGTCGCTTCCATCGTGACCACGGCCATGACACATCCTACTGTTACGACTTGAAGCAACAAATCGAGGCGCTTATAAGGCAAGGGAAGCTGCAGAGGTTTGTCAGTAAGGAAGGGACGAATTTGCCACAAGACCAGCCCCCCCTACGAGAGAACAAGCGCCCAAGGCCGCCAATTGCAGACATAAGGATGATCGTCGGAGGTAACGTTAACACAGGATCGTCCAAAAAGGCCCCTAAAACTTACCTACGAATGGTACAGAACGTCCAGATGACGGGCTCAACACCAAAGATGGCACAAATCGATGTCCCAACCATCGGCTTTTCAGAAGAGGATGTCCGACGTCTTCACCATCCACATGACGATGCGCTCGTGGTCAGCATACGAGCTGGAGAGTACAACATGCATCGGGTACTAGTTGATAACGGAAGTTCAGCAGACATTCTTTATTACCCTACGTTTCAACAGATGGGAATTAGTAAAGAGCAACTCGTTCCAACCAACGCTCCCCTTGTCAAATTCGGAGGAACAAGAGTCTACCCCCTTGGAGCCGCCACATTGTCCGTAACGGTGGGGGATCACCCACAACAAATTACTAAGGATGTGGTTTTTGTGGTAGTTGATTGCTCATCTGCCTATAATGCAATCATCGGACGGCCTACTCTTAATGCATGGAAAGCTGTAACTTCGACTTACCATTTGATGATTAAGTTCCCTACAGAATATGGAGTCGGAGAGCTACGCGGGAATCAGGCTGCAACACATGAATGCTACGTTGCCATAACGGAGATGGACGACCACCTACAAATACTAAATGTCGAAGGACAGCGGGCAACGGTTGAAGCAGTGGAAGAACTAGAAGAAGTATCACTCGACGACTTAAGGCCGGGACGAACCACGAGAATTGGTTCAATGGCCGGTCAATCGATACGACAAAGCAGTGGAAGAACTAGAAGAAGTATCACTCGGTGACGTTTTTGCATAGAGTCATGAGGACATGTTGGGGATCGATCCGATAGTGATAGTGCATAAGCTGAACGTGTCACCTTCATTCTCTCCCATCCAACAGAAGAAACGAGTGTTCACTCCAAAAAGGGACTGGGCTATCGCCGAGGAAGTCCAAAAGTTGCAGGAAGCAAGTTTCATACGTGAAGTACACTATCCAGGCTGGTTAGCAAATGTAGTGATAGTCAAGAAGGCGAATGGGAAGTGGAGAATGTGCGTGGACTTCACGGATCTGAACAAGGCTTGCCCAAAAGACAGTTATCCTTTACTGCATATTGATACCCTAGTAGATTCAACTGCAAGACATGAGTTTTTAAGTTTCATGGACGCGATCTCTGGGTACAATCAGATCAAACTGGATGATGTTGATTAAGAGAAAACATCGTTTGTTACAAGTCAAGGGCTCTTTTGCTATAAAGTAATGCCCTTTGGACTTAAAAATGCTGGGGCCACGTAGCAGAGGTTGATGAATAAGATGTTTGCACATCAGATTGGAAGAAATGTGCAAGTTTACGTGGACGATATGCTTGTAAAAGTGTTCGCGAATGCAACCATTTGGACGACCTCCAAAAGACTTTTAACACCCTTCGGTCCTACAACATGAAGCTAAACCCCAGCAAATGCGCATTCGGGGTCACGGTAAGAAAATTCTTGGGTTTTATGGTGTCCTAGAGGGGTATCGAGGTCAACCCAGAGTAGGTAAAAGCAATAATGGACTTAGCTCCCCTGAAGACACTAAAGGAGGTCCAAAGCTTGAATGGCAAGATAGCCGCCCTAAATAAATTTGTTTCAAGGGCAACGGACAAATGCCTCCCATTCTTTCAGACATTAAGGAAATCATTCGAATGGACGGACGAATGCCAAAAGGCTTTCGAAGATTTGAAGACATACCTCTCCTTTCCGCCATTACTTAGCCCGTCTAAGCAAGGTGAAGAACTATTTCTATATGTAGCCGTCTCCCCAGCAACTGTTAGCGTGGCTCTTATTAGAGAAGAAGATAGAATACAGAGAACTGTATACTTTACAAGTAGAGCGCTCCGGGGGGCAGAAGATAGGTACCCAGCGATGGAAAAATTAGCCTTCGTATTAGTGACTGTGGCCCGAAAGCTCAAACCGTACTTTCAAGCACACGTCATAAACGTCGTGACGAACCAGCCCCTAAGAAGAGCAATGAGTAGTCCCGAAGCAGTAGGACGAATGGCATTGTGGGCAATCAAGCTGAATGAGTACGACATTCGCTATCAACCTCGACCCGCAGTAAAAGGCCAAATCCTTGCAGACTTCATTGCGGAGTTTACCAACATGGAGGACCAGGGGGCAGATCAACTCCCCGTATGGAATGTTCACACAGACGGATCCTCTAACGAACATACAGGTAGAGTTAGTGTGATAATCCGCACACTAGAGGGGGATAACATCCGTTTGTGCTTTTCAACAACGAATAATGAAGCAAAATATGAAGCCCTGATAGCAGGATTAGACCTCACTATAGCTGCAAGAGCTGAAAGCATGGTTGTCTACTCTGATTACCAAGTCATCACCAGATAGATTAATGGAAGTTACGAGTGCAAGAATGAAGAAGTATCTCGACGAAGTGAAAAGTCGAACGAACAACCTCCAGATCGAATTGATCCAAGTTCCAAGGGAGGAAAACCAAGAGGCTGATCAGCTTGCAAAGGCAGCTTCTGCAGAGCCAATGACCGCCTTGACTAGGTACTATCCTTCGTTCAAAGTTCACCATTGATAGATAGTACTGGTGTGCAAGAATTGAGTAGTGAGCATTGTTGGATGACTCCTATAGCCACATACTTAAAGGACGGCCATTTGCCGGACGACAAGGAGGCTGCAAGGAAACTAAGAGTTAAAGCCTCCCAATTCATCATGATAAAAAATGTTCTATACAAAAGGGGTTTCTCTCGACCCTATCTAAGATGTCTAGCTCCTGAAGAAGCAGACTATGTCATGCGAGAGGTCCACGAAGGGATTTGCGAAAATCACTCAAGATCAAGGTCTTTAGTGCACAAGCTTCGCAGGGCAGGATACTACTGGCCAACAATGCAGAAGGATGCCAATGCATACGTCAGATCTTGTGACAGGTGCCAGCGCTTTAGCAATCTCATAAGGCAACTAACGGAAGAGCTCACGCCCATGACGGCCCCATGGCCATTCGCACAATGGGGACTGGACATCATGGGCTCGTTCCCAACAGCGGTCAGGCAGCTGAAATTCTTAGTGGTTGGCATTGATTACTTCACCAAATGGGTGAAAACTGAGGCCTTGGCCACTATCACGGAGAAGAATATTTGTAGCTTTGTATGGAGAAATATTATTTGCAGGTATGGCATACCAAGAGTGCTAATTTCAGATAATGGCAAGTAATTCAACATCGACACATTCAGGGATTTCTGCTCCCAGCTAAGAATAAAGAACCACTACTTGTCACCTGCACATCCACAAGTCAATGGACAAGTTGAGGTCACAAACTGATCCTTGGTCAAAATCATCAAGACTCGTCTTGAGGGGGCAAAGGGTATATGGCCGGACGAGTTACCAAGCGTCTTGTGGGCGTACAGGACAACGGCAAAAACATCGACGGGAGAAACACCGTTCCATTTGGCATATGGTAGTGAGGCGGTCATACCGGTAGAAGCTGGGCTTACAAGCTACCATGTTGAAAACCATGATGAGCACAGGAACGATGAAGCCATGCGCATACAGCTTGATCTAGTGAACGAAGTCAGGGCAACCGCAGAACAAAGATTAGCACGGTACCAGGACCTAATGGCGAAACATTACAACTTTAGAGTTAGGCACAAAGACTTCCAAGTTGGGGATCTTGTCCTGAGGAAAGTACTCGGCGCTACAAAGAATGCCTCCCAAGGGAAGCTTGGACCAAACTGGGAAGGACCATACAGGATCACATCATCGCACAGGAAGGGAACCTACTACCTAGAGACCCTGAGCGGAAAGAAGCTAAGTCACCCATGGAACTCAGAGCACTTGAAGAAGTACTATCAATAGAAGGCGGCCGAAAACGATAGCAGCAGCACTACACTCCTCACATCCAGTTTATCTTTTCTAGCATATAATTATAGTTCTTATTTTCTACAGTACTTTTAAAAGCCTAAAGGGCGACTTTCTTATTTTTTGAACAATGTTCTACGTATCCATTATAATAAGAGGAGTTTTTAAGAACATACGGAATGTATTTTCGCCAACTTCCACGTTATTTACAGTCCACAAGATGGACGGATGGACGGATCATCCGAAAGAAGGATGTTATTTACCAAGTCTGCAAAGTGGATAGAGCATCTAGAAGAAGGATCATATTTACCAAGTCCACAAAGTGGACAGAGCATCCAAAAGAAGGATGTTATTTACCAAGTTCACGAAGTAGACAGAGCATCCAAAAGAAGGATGTTATTTACCAAGTTCACAAAGTGGACGGAGCATCCAAAAGAAAAATGTTATTTACCAAGTCCACCAAGTGGACGAAGCATCCAAAAGAATGATGTTATTTATCAAGTCCCCAAAGTGAACAGAGCATCTAGAAGAAGGATGATATTTGCAAAGTCCACAAGGTGGACAGACCATCCCAAAGAAGGATGATATTTTTGTAAAGTCCACAAGGTGGATGGATCATCCCAAAAAAGGATAATATTTTTGTTCAGTCCACAAGATGGACGGATCATTCCAAAGAAGGATGATATTTAGTCCCCAAGGTGGACGGATCATCCAAAAGAAGGATGATATTTGCAAAGTCCACAAGGTGGACGGATCATCCCAAAGAAGGATAATATTTGGTCCACAAAGTGGACAAATCATCCCAAAGAAGGATAATATTTTTTTCCAGTCCACAAGATGGACGGATCATCCCAAAAAAGGATGATATTTAGTCCCCAAGATGGACGGATCATTCCAAAGAAGAATGATATTTACAGAATCCACAGGGTGAACGGATCATAGAGAATGAAAAGCAATTAAGGCATTCATGTGAAAAGCATGTGACGGTTGAAAGTACTTAAATAAATTGTTAAAAATTACATGGACGATTGTTCTCCCATTCAAAAAAAAAAATAAATAAAAAAAATTAAAAAAAAAAAAAACTATTCTTTAACTTGGACGACATCAGCTGGGGTGTCAGGAGCGTTTGGAGAAGTTTGATGAGCATCATCTTGGACGGGTCCAGTCTCACCGTCCCTCGGGGCCTCGTCTCCATTAGGAACTTCACCAAAAAGCTCCGCGGTCCCCTCAGAGTCAACGGGGTGAGTGAGGGTTTGGCCTCCGGCATCAATGTTCACATAAGAAAGGTTGAGGTCAGGGAACGATGCCTTTACCTGACGGAGATAGTCGTTAAAACCATCGGCAAAGGAGGTATCCAATTCCGTCAAAAGAGCATCGGAGTACCGATACTCCTGGACAACCTCAACCTTTGCCCTGCGAACATTGTCTTCATGGTTCTTCACCGTCTCCCTCCAGTACTCGACCTCCTTCTCTAGGTCTTCACGAGCTTGCCCAAATAATTTTAGCTTCTCCTCGTGACGGAGCCTCCAAAGCTTCAGCTCGTCAAGCTCCTCCCCCGTCGTCCTGGCCTTGGCACGAACGCGCTCTAAGGACTTCTCGCGTTCAAGGTAGCGGTCCATCACTCCTTTGGCCATTAGAACTGTCTACACCATTAAACAACAAAGTAAGTGTATGCATTTGAAGAACACGACGGAAAGACAAATTCCCAGATACTAACCTGGGCGAGGCTGAATAAGGCCATCTCCCCCATAGCCTTCGTCACGTGGTTTACAAGGTCCTCGTAGTCCTTCTCCTTGATGATAGAAGTCAGTTGGGTGAGGGCGTACTGCGAGTCCTCTCTAATCAGGACAGGAGCTTTCTTCTTGACAGGATCAGGGTTGGTCATGAGACCCTTACCCTTACCCACACCAAGTTTAGGGGGCAGCTTCACTATGCCGGACCCTTGGCCGGCTGGCAGGCCCGTCACCAGCCTTGGTTTCTTCCCAGTACGATCAGCCTTTTTCGGACTTCTTTTGGTAGACGGGTGGGATAAACCCGTCTTGGGTGGAAGATCACCCCCAAGCTTTTTCTTGTTAGCGGCCTGTTGCTTAATAAGTGCCCGCCTCCTAGCGTCGTCCATTTCTACAAAAAAAGTAGACGGTAAGAAGACATTAAGAATGTAATAAAGCCAATAACGCTTAGTCAGAAAAGACTTACGTTTGCGTATTCCCGAGTTGTATTTCCATGCAGGAGCAGAAGGCTCAGGACCACCGCAGTACCAATATAGGGTGTCCAAAGTAACGAGCTTTATCCACGTCCTCTCCGATAAGTTGGTTTTCTGAAAAATTCTTTCAAGAAAACCAAACTGCTTAGTGGTAATCTGTGGATGGCTACGCGCTGCCAAAAAATGAAAGGTTAGAAAGACATCAGCAATAGAAGGCAAATCAGGATAGACACATACTAGACCGTTATAGTGACATTAACAATTGAAAACCAAAGAAGAACGGACATGTACCGGACGGTGACAATATGCCCCACGTCTTATCGACGGCCATGTACTCATGGTCACTAGGACGATTCATCCACTCATCCCCTTGAAAGAAGAAATATCGTCCTTTCCAGTTACGATTGGAGTCTGGGGTCTCGGACACTAGCCTAAGTTTCGGACCCCTCGGCACGAAGCTGTATATACCCTTTGACTTGGCGATCTCGGACGAACGGTAACAATTGAAAAATTCCTCCACTGTTAACCGTCTCGCCCCATGAGACATGACTCCGTACAAAACCTCCACGCTCAAGAAGACTCTCCAGGCGTTTGGTGAAACCTGGGTGACGGCTAAACCTAAGTATTGAAGGAGGCGACGGTGCAAGGCACTTAAAGGGAAGCGAAGTCCCGCTTTAAGCATCTGCTCATACACACCCATGTCTTCAAGACCCTTGTAGTAGCACCTCTCGGACTTAAAAGGTAGACAGATGGGTACGGTGTCAGGTATTTGGTACTTCTCCCTAAGTGTGTTGAAATGTTGCTGTTTGATAGAGGAGGTGAAGTCGTTCACCGTCCATATTGGGAGCATGACGAATTCTCTAAGACCATCTTTTCTTATAATTGACTGGACGGGAGGATCTACACCGTTTACATCGTCAATAGAGTCTTACTCCGACCCGTCTTCACCTTGCCCTTCATCTTCCACGTAGGAAGGAGAGCTTAATGACGGTTCCCTCTCCTCAACGGAGGTGCTCAGGTCTTCCTGACCTGACGGGTACACCTCCTTATAGCCCGCTCCCTCACGGACAAAAGACTAACCGCTGGAAGTCTCACTAGACATCGGACACCTACAAATTTTGGTAAAGGAAACCTAAGACTCTAGATCTACACAAACGACGGACTAACATACAAAGTAAAAGGGAAAGGAGAAAGAAGATACTTACAATTGGATGAAGCAAAGAAGGGATGAAAGAGAACTGAGTGAACAGTGAAGTGGCAGCTTTGCAAGGTGACGATCGCACGGAGAGGACGGTTGAGCTCTGGCAACCAAAATTCTTTCCAAAATGTAAAAATGAAAAGAATAGGTGATATATATATAAGGAGAACGACGCGACAAACGAAAGGACGCCTCGATTGCAGTAAACCATCAATCAAGACTCGCCACGTGTCCTCAGCGTATTTATGACCCTAATCCAGCCTAGCAATCAACGTGAGTCCGTAGGAAATACATGACGGATTCATAAGGTCAAAGCAACTATCATTCCATGAACCCGGCAAGTTTAGGTGACGGATTCATGGAATGGGGGGCAACTAAAGAGGAAAAAATATGATATGACGGATATAAAGGTGGACGGACCCTTTATGGACGGGTAAGTATGACACGTGGCAGGTGTTGGCTGACTTGCGGTTCACGTTAGGATTACCAGGGTTTTGCTTGATCTACACGCCTAGCCCTAACAAAGAAGACTCCTATAAGGAAAAGGATTAACCACGAGTTCCTCCCTAGAAGGAAATGACTTCTTGACCAAGGCATGAATTTTGATTCTACGCTACTATAAATACTCCAAGACCCTCAAAAATCAAGGTACGCATAATTAACTCAACTCTAGCACTCTAGGGTTGAAAACAATTCTAACTTGACCTTCGAAGGGTTTTTGGCCGGCACCGCACCGGTGCTCTATGTTAGGTTCTTTCTTTTGTTTGTGCAGATTTTAATTCAGTCTTGTGAGGGCCGCGTAGTTTACTGGTGAATTTCGGCATCATCAATTTTAAACTTATAATATGCTATTCTACTCTTTTACTGTGGATATGAGGTACCTTTAGGAAATTATTGTCGATACTTAGAATTTTATATGATATTCTACTCTCTTAGGTTTCTACTCTTACTTTTATCCCTTTACCTAATTATTTTTGTTAGAAAAAATTATTGCTGACTTGGGGTTTTTTTGGGTTTCTTGTAATTGAGTAGACGAGTTCCAGAGAGAAAAACTCTTCTTTATTACTGACTCGGGGTTTTACTTGTCATTCTTATTCTTTTTCTTCTTTTTTTTTTCATATGACAAATCTAATAATTTGGTTTCCTGTGTGGATAGGCCAATCACCCAAGTAGAGAAGCGACTTTAGTTGCTCCTCTTACCATTCTTGTTCATAAAATAAATGTAGATTGGAAAATTGAAACTCGAACCAAAGTTATCTTTTCCGTTTCCTAAATATCTCTATGGAATGTTTCGCAACTCATGAATTTTTTTAAAATTAGTTTCAAATTAATTTAGCTGTAGATTTGTTTAGGTTCATATGTAATTTGTTTTTTCTAAAGAGTAAATTGCTTTTTCTGTTTGAAAAACCCATGATTTGATTAATTCTAGTTCTAATTTTTTTTTTTTAAATAATATAGGAATTAGTTCCCTATTAATTTTATAAAGTTTACCAAATTTTGAAAAATAAAATTCAATTACGCTTTCTCAAAAAGAGCATGGTCAACAGTCTGCCGTGTATCCTAAAAAAAAAAAAAGGTCGACAATCACAGTTTTACTGTCTAATCATATACTTTCAAATTTTAAGTCAGAGTTAATTTTGTGAATCTGCATGTGAAGGTTCTCTTTAATTAATACATGTAAAGAAATGGATATTTTAACTTTACACTGGTTCAACTTTTGATTTGCTCTAAGAGAACTAAAGCATGGTGTAAAAATAAAACATAGAAACACATGTATAAAGGTCTTAATTTGTTTTACTCAAGACAAAGTCAGTGAATTGATAATGAGAAGCAAGATATTTTTTATTTGTTCAATTTTATTGTTGTATACAACAGAATTTGTTGGATGTGGTGATTGGCTATTGGTAAAAAAAAAAAAAAAATGATATTTAAGTAGTGGTCTTAAATGAGGCCTGTAAATATTTGTCACTTCAATAATTTGTAAAAATATTATTAAAAAATCCGTGACAGTACCATTATTCTTTTAATAATCATGAAAATAATTTGTGTAGCAACAACTTGGGTGAGAAGTCACATATCATATACCAATAGCAATAATATTATTGCACACACTGACACATACATTGCACACACTCACACATACGAAACTCACCCCACCCCTACCCAAAACGGCGTTTCTATCTAAATCTCATTTGTCCTGTAATGAATTGGGCACCAACTATTGGGGATATTACATAAAATAATAATGGAAAAACAAGGTTAGCACAAAAGATAAACAGAAAATAGATAATTTGAAGACACTTTATCGTTTTCCTTAGACAATATTTGACCCCCACACTATTATTACTAAAGGGTTATCACAAATTTGTCCTCAAGATACAACTAAGATGTTGGATTCTACAGATAGCAATTCTGGATAAAATATGCAATTTAGCTAAAACGTATACCCATAGGGTTATATTTCATCCAAAGACACGTATATAGAGTCAAAATGTTTCATAAAACCGTCAACAAGGCTTAGAACCTCTTCAACCTTTTTGAACAGTCATCAAAAAATTCTGCAAAAAAATCTTGTTTTACGATTTTCGATCGGTCAAACGAGAATCGAACAACAATCGAGACATCCAGAAAATACTGATTTTTGATCGATTGTGCCAAAGTTTCGACTTATCGAAAATACTAATTTTCGAATTTTCACTTAGAAAATTCTAGAACTTGAATTTTCACTTTATAAAACCATATTCTCCAAACTCAAACATCATTATTACAACGTATCCTTGAATATACTTATATATACAGCACCAACGCACTGTCCATTGAAATGCAGCCGTAATCTACAACCGATCTATATATAAGAAGGCAGCTGGACCTCATGAAGAAGTAAAAGAAGGTTAGAATTAAAGAGGTCAGCACTAAGATGGATCTCATTCATGGTGAGGGAGTGAGTGAGTTATTTCAGTTTCAGTGTCATTTGTATAAACACATTTCTAGCTACATAGATTCCATGTCACTTAAATGTTCAATTCAGCTAGGCATTCCTGACACAATCCACAACCATGGCCAACCCATTACTCTCCAAGAGTTGGTCTCTAAGCTTAATATTCACCCGAAAAAAACTAGCTGCGTACACAGGCCTATGCATCTATTGGTGCACTCTGGCTTCTTCGCTAAAACAATAGCTCATGAAAATCAAGAAAAAGACGAAGAAGAAAAAGCCTATACTCTCACACCTTCTTCTAGGCTTATCCTCAAAGATAATGTCACTAGCTTATCACCACTTGTTCTGGCAATGCTTGATCCTGCACTAGTTAGCCCATGGCAATTCTTGGGTGATTGGTTTCAGGGGAGTGAGCTCACACCTTTTGAGAAAGCACACGGAAAAAGGTTTCTGGGATTATTGCAACCAAAACCCAGAATATAATAACATTTTCAATGAAGGAATGGTCAGTGATTCCCGACTAATGAACTTGGTTGTTAAGGACTACAAGCCCTTTTTGAGGGTTTAGGTTCATTGGTTGATGTTGGAGGTGGTACTGGGACAGTAGCAAGGATTATTTCTGAGGCATTTCCTCACATGAAATGCAATGTGTTTGCTAACTTGCCAGATAGTAAAAATCTGAAATTTGTTGTTGGCGATATATTTCAGTATATCCCTCCTGCAGATGCCGTTCTGCTCAAGGTATGTGACATACTAATGTGTCTTTAATATTTGAAATAGTATCATCTCAATTTCACTAAATTTGAGAGTTTATTTGATGGTTAGTACTTTATTTTCTAGATTTAATAGTGTTCAAAGTATCACATTTTTTAAGATTTTATGATATACATTTTTAGACTTGTACTATTTAATCTAAACAATGAATTGGTGTGTGTTTATTTAAGTTGTGTCCAATTGTTTATTTTGGCCATTAATATTGGCAATAATAGTGTTTTTTTTTTCTTGGCTCGAAGGTGGTAATAGGAATTTTTCATCGTGTGTGCGTGGATGTTGTACTTGGATGTACCATTCATATGATGTAAAAAAGCTCCCTAACCGCAATTACTTTCCATAACATGTTTACAAACAGTAAGATTGAAAGATAATTAAGTAGATATTAGGTAGGTAAATATGAACAATATAAATGATAAACTTCAAGACTTCCATAGGTGAAAGAATTTCGAAGAATAATTTAACATTATTTTGAGGTTGGCTAAATTTAAAAGATGCTAGAGATATGAGCCACTCAAATTTGATTGTTATATTACTACTTGGCAGTGGATTTTGCATGATTGGAGCGATGAGGAATGTGTCAAGATATTGAAAAATTGCAAGGAGGCTATTACGAGCAAAGGTAAGGAAGGAATGGTAATTATCATAGACGTAGTGATAAATCGAGAAAAGGATGAACATGATGTTACCACTACAAAGCTCCTCTTTGATGCACTAATGATGGTTTTCCTCATTGGAAAAGAGAGAAACAAGAAAGAATGGGAGAAGTTGTTCTTGGAGACTGGCTTTAGCCACTACATAATTGTGTCATCATTTGGCATGAAGTCCGTCATTGAGATTTATCCTTAGGAGATAAACAAGTACCTATGTATATTAAGCCGGCAAAGACTATTGACAAAAAAAATATATAGAATAATGTTTGCCAGCATAGGAATTAAACAACTATCATTCTTGAAACTGCCTATTGTAACATATCATAATTAAGCTTCATAAATTGTGCTTTAACATCTTCTTATTATTTTAACTAGCATGTAATCTCATGCATATGCATGGATACACTTAAAAATATACAATAAGATGCATATTATAATTATATATATAATTTAAATACGATTGATCGTCATTTTTATATTTTGTTATTTCTTTAAAAAATTTGTAAAGATATTACTAAGTATAAAATGTAAATTGTCTATGTTTTTTTTTCAATTATTGTGAAGCACTTTTTTCTTTACAATTCATTTATTCTAGACGCTTTGATTTTTGTACTTAATAATTCATTTGAATAAATATTTATGATGTGGCCCCACATTTAATTCTAAAATTAAGAAATAAAACTCTTTAATAATAAAAAAATATAATAAATGGTGCAAAATTGAAACTCTAATTTGGAATTTTAATTTGAGTTTCTCTCAACTTCACTTATTATTATATATATAGATATATAGATATGTTTTGGTGCAAGGTGGCTCAAAATTTAGGAATTTTATCTAAATTATTTTAGACAAAAATGCGAAACTGACCCTCTAACTTTCACTCTTTTTCATTTAAGTCCTCTAACTTTTAGTTTTGTCAATGCAAAATTCCATTAAACCCAATCCATAACTGCCATTAATGTCACTGTTCCTTTTTTTTTTTTTTTTTTGCACTCATCATTTATTAATTAACTATCTGTATTACTAGCTTCCCGTTTGTTTCACGAGAAAATAAAAAAAGAGAAGGCATCAAGATCCTGAAACTCCTTCTGGTCCCACCATCTCTTCCCTTGAGTCTAGCAGAACCATGCATTTAGTGATGCCTCACATGCATCAATGTGGAAGCTCTTGTAAGAGGCTACAAAGGGAGCCTTGGACCAATCTGTCTTCTCCAAGCCACCCCTTGTGGCCCAGTCTTATGCATTCCAGAGGCTTGAATATATCAACGATTTCCCAAATTTTATTTTTAGTATATATGATAATAACTATATATTACAATATTCGATTGAGGGTAGTATCGTAATTCCACACCCCATCTCATACAGTTGTCGCGTTCTCCTACCATATTTCGTTCTTCCCCCACCTCCTTCAACCTCAATCTCCCGCCACACACAGACACAGAGCACAGAGATCAACTATTTTTCTAGGGTTTCATCAATTTCAATTTTCAATTTTCCCCCAAAAATCTCTTTGAGATTTAGGGTTTCTGATACATTTGAATCGAATTGGGATTGATCGTTAATCGGAGTTTGTAGCTATGGATGTAGATAGCGGAAGCAAGAGAGTGTTTCAGAGACTAGGTGGGCCTGTGGAAAATTCAAAAAACCACCACAACAACAACAATCAAATCCAGAAAGTGTTACCATTGGCAAGCCAGGAATTGCAGCCACCATCTGTGTCCGTATCTTCACAGAGAGCTACCTCCGCCTCCCAATGGCTCCTCCAAGCACGGCGGCGGCGGAGGTGGATTCTCCGATGGGTTGGTTAAATGGGAATTATACCCCAAAGTCTTTGTTTTCAAGAAATGATGGGAAAAAATATTATCAACGATTCATTTCTAAAAGCTAAAATCAAAAGCTCAGCTGAAAGCAAAAAGCATCAGATCAACTTCATCCAAAACCAAAGCAGAAACCAGTTTCTTCTTTTTTCTATTATGGCGAAAATGGAGGCTATAGGTCGCTGGAAAAGGAGAGCCGACAAGTGAGAGCAAAAATTGATTTCTGGGTGTAGAGTGATTCCTTTGACTTCAGGGAAGGGGAACGACAACGGGAAGGGGAACGACGTTGTCTTTTTTTTACAGATTTTTCTTTTTTTCCTTTTAATGTCAAAATGAAAAAAAAAAAAAAAAAAAAAAAAAAAAAAGAAGGCAAAACAGCGTCTTTTCAGTGACATTAACGGTAACCCATAACTGAGATTTAACAGAATCTCACGTTGACAAAAATTAAAAGTTAGAAGATTGAATTGACAAAATTAAAAGTTAGAGGACTGAAATGAAAAAGAGTGGAAGTTAGAAGGCCAGTTTTGCAATTTTTTCATTATTTTATCTTGTTTTTCGCCTAGCAAAAAAAAAAAATATTACTGAAAACCAAAAACTGAAAATACTATAACAAAATAATTTTTAAATGTATAAATAGTACCATAAAATTCAATTTTTATAAAAATTTTACTGAAAAAAAAAGTTTATAAGTCCTATAAATAATGCACGGATCCACACAAACCCACAACGCGTTGTTAAAAACGCTATCCAAACTCCACCTTATTTTGGTTGCAAGTCAGGGTGTTCACACGCCATTCATTTCTGGAAAAGAAAGCCAATCTGACGTAATACTTTTATGTCATCCGCCGTAAGAGATATCTCATATGGCATTCAAATTTTTTACTTGAAACCAAGTTTTCTAGCAAATCTACTGCCAATTAGACCTGATTTGTTGTTGGCGTGTAGCCAATTGGTAATAGTGTAACAAATAGTTTTTTTAACATTTTTCACCCTGAATTGTTCCTTTAATTCTTTGGCTCTATCAGACAAATTAACTAAGCTTTGTGCCGCATAATTTGTTTCATCATCATAAGAAAACTCCTGTGAATTTACCAATGTGTCTTCAGTAAAGTCTCCTTCCTATGTGCGTTTTAAGAACCTCATTTGATAAAGTCAGAAGAATTTTTCTTTCTGCTAAATTAGTAATATATTGTCTGAACTTGCCTTTTTGATTTGGGACATGAGATTTCCAGATACCATTGAGTTCTCTGCAAATTTCTTGAAGAACTATTATATCTTCTGTTCTATAAAATAACCTAGAGATTTTGTTATCGCCTTGGCTATTCCTGCCATCTAGTGAGGTATTTTCTATTTTATCAACTAAACCATATAATACTTCTTTAGTCTCTAGTTAGAGATCTAAGTCTACTATTGTACTTAATTGTTTTATATTATTATCTATCTTATCTATGGTTTATTGATCTAATTAGCTTCTACATATAATCATAGAATCTAATAAAATCCAAGCTTCTACATATAATCATTTAATTTTTCACCGCTATTTTTTTTTAGATTCTTTTTATTTTAGGTTTTTTTATTATTTCTCTTTAACTTGTAATTATCTTTCAAGTGTTACAATAGTTTAGTTCAAGTAAAACTCTATGAATTTTTATTAGATACGTGTAAGATTTTTTCTTTCTGCTAATTTGGTTCCCTATTGAATTCACACTTCCTTCTCTCTCACTCCAATTCAATCTCTTATCTACCTAGAAAACCAGATTGCTTTCGTCCATTGTAAATGTCACGCTTCTTTTCCTCCTCTATGAATTTTACTTCCTTTGTCTTTGGTTTTTCGCCTTTGAATCTCCGTACTTTCCTGTTTTTTCCTCTCTTTTTTCCATATGGATTTTTTTTTTCTTTTATTTCATTTGGTTCCCTATTGAATCTCTGCACATCCCTGTTTTTTCCTCTCTTTTTTCCATATGGATTTTTTTTTTCTTTTATTTTGTTTGGCTCCCTATGCTTGATTATTTTTCTTTTTCTTTTTTTTTTTTGAGTGGATAATGCTAATCATTTTGTTCCTTTGACTACTATTAAAAAAAAAAAATATGGTTCATCGTTTTAAGTTATTTTTTTTTTTTTTTCTATGTTTAGAACAAAGTTTAAAAATTTAGTAATTTTAAACCATGAGTGATACTATCACTAATACTATTTTAACTAGCACTAATACTACTTATATTATTTTCAAATTTATAATCTGTCTGGGTAGGAGAGGCAGTATTTTGGGAAAATTCCAATTGAGTGATTTTTTTTTTTTTTTTTTTATAAAATCCAATCTTTATTCAATTTAGAGTTTCCAACATTTTTAAAACAAAAACAAAAAAACCCAGATCAACAATAACAATGAAGACTTGGATGAAGAACAAAAAAGGGAGTTATTTTTCTTTTATTTATTTATTAATTATTATTATTATTATTATTTTAAGTTTCTTTTCAGGATCCATCTTAGCCACTCAAACCAATCTTAGCCTCATCCTCAAGAAATGGTATTGTTTCTTTTCAGTATCCATCTTAGCCACTCAAACCAATCTTAGCCTTATCCTCAAGAAATGGTATTTACATGGTGGAGTTTGATTCACTTCAAACTGCCATAAAACTTAACCCACCAATGACTTTCAAGAAGAAATGGTTGTGGAACCCCCTTGAATTATTGTTCTCCAAATTGTACTACCCGAAGGGAGGAATGATAAACTAGAGGTGACATTGTTCGTCCTTGCAAGGAGGAGCTATTGACCCCAGGAAAAGAAAAAAAAAAATTAAGAGAGAGGTTTCTTTTTGAGAGGCCAGAGAGTGACAAGGCAACATAGAGAGAGAGAGAGAGAGAGAGAGAGAGAGAGAGATGAATGGGAAGAGAAAAGACATGAATGAGTGACTGTGAGAGCTGCTTAAGAAAAAAAAAAACTAAAATGCAAAACTAATTCTCTAATTTTCTTCAAATTTCATTTCACTCTTTTAACTTTATTTTTGTTCATTTTAGTTCTTTAAATTTCAGATTTATTCAATTATGGCATTTCCGTTAACTTTTGTTAAAATTTTTTGAAAAAAAAAATCTGGAAAATGTTTTCAATCATTAATTGAATTTTTTTAATTTAAAAAATTTGAAGAAAAATTTATAAAATTGAAAAATTAACTCCAACATATAACAAAAGTTGATGAAAAAGTCTTAATTAAATAAACTTGAAAGTTAGAAGACTAAAATGAACAAAAACAAAATTAAAAAAACTTAAATGAAATCTAAAAAAATTTAGAAGGCCAATTTTACATTTTATTAAAAAAAAAATTAAAGAGAAGAAAAATGAATTGAGAAGATTACTACGAGAATTGACAAAGACTCAAAGCTATTCATGTTTCCCACAACAAAAATAAGAGATTATTTATAGGTGTTTCACGCCGCACAAGCAACAAACTTGTTTTGCGTGCAAAGCGGATGGTTTATTCAGGTGTGATTGTCAATTTTTTTTTAATTTATATATATAATTAGAAAATTAGTTTCAGAAACATTACTCAATTTGAATGCTTCTTAAATTAATGCTTTTGTTCAATAACATAAGTACGCTACAATGTACACATTAGCCTCTTCATGCGTAATCAAATGTTTTTCTATTTTTTTAACATCAATACTTTCTTTTTCCTAATATTATTTATATTTATTTTTATTTCTGTTTTTATTTTTTTGCCATTAACATATAAATCGTAATGATAATGTTGCACCAAATCGTATTTAAAGGCCTAAAAGTATTAATGTCTGTCGCTTTAAATATTTAACCAAACTAATCCAAAAAACACTACTTTTTCTCATTTAGCTATCTATGTTTTTTTTTTCTTTTTTCTTTTTTTTGATAGGATCTATCTATGTTTTTTATGCATACATATCAGAGTCAATACTCTAATTTTTACTTGATTTAATTACTATTTATTTTTTCTCTCTCCTCTCTCCTCTCTCCTTTCTCTACTTTCACCATCATGCTTTTCAAACTCAGACTATTCAATGAACTATAAATGGAAAGGTTCAATATTTTTAAGATTAAACTGAAATCCAACCAAGGTCAAACTGTGTTGACGTCATAATTAATTTAATAATTATTTAAAATATAAATAAATATATTAAATTAGTGCAAATAAAAAAAATTAACTTAAAGATAAATAAACATATTTTAACTAACATTTCAATCTCTAAGTCTAAATATCCAATTCAATAATAGTAGTTATAACAGGGTAAAAATAATTTTTTAAACAATATAATAAGGATAATATAATGTACCTTAATAAGAGTAATAGTGTAATACATATACTACATATTATCAAAAAAAAAAAAAAAGTAATATTGATACTCATGATTTTAAAAACCAAACCGGACCGACCAAGAACCGAGTACCAATCTGGTAAAAATACCCAAAACCTATCAAAACCGAAAACTAGAGGTAAATTCGGATTTGTCCCAATCTAGTTTTTAAAACCATGTAAATACTAAAACTTTAACAAGAGGTTTTTTTTTTGGGTTAAGAGGAGATAATATATAAAGAATTAACTGGTCACAGAGACCATTGTAGCGACTACAAGCCTACAATAATACAGATTGTTAATATCCGAAGCAAGTAAGGAAGCAAATTCTACAAAGGGGGGGAAATAAAAAATAACAAAGTCTTCCCGCATGGAGCATCCCCTTTTAACCAAAGGTTGGCACATTTGTTCGCTTCCATAAACACGTGAGACACCCTGACCTGAGGAAGCCTAGCTAGAAGAGACCTGCAGTCATACAGAATAGGGGAATAAGCTCTATTAGGATTTTTATCAGAGTTAATCAGATCCACAATCACCTTGGCATTGAGCTCAACTTCTAGTTGATAGAATCCCAGTTGAATGGATAAACTTAGCCCATCTCTCAAAGCCCATAACTATGAAATAATACTGGTGGTAAATCCAATAGATCTCAAAAATCCTTTAAACCAAATTTCCTTGGTTGTCTCTGATGATACCTCCACCCCTGGCCTTCCCTGGATTCCCAAAAGATTCACCATCCGTATTAAGCTTGTGCCACCCCACCAATGTCTTGGTCCTTCTGATAGGGATAGCAACCTTCGAGGATATTTTCTTGGATTTGCTCACACAATAGAAAAATTTCAGGGCTTGGTTGAGACAGATTTTATGGAGATTGTGGTTGGGGATGGCGTTCTCAAAAAAAATCTTCTTCCAAAGGAACCAAATGGCAAAAAGGAAAAGGGTGTTCCAAGGGTCGGAGGACTTATGCCCAACAATGATCAAGCAATTGGTCTTCAGCCAATTCTCTATATTTCCAATAATTGAAGTAATGAGGGAAGGGGGGGACCTCCAATTTCCTCCAGAATTTACAAGCCACTTCACAATCTCTAAGGAGGTGTACAATTGTCTCATCTCGACATTTACATATTGGGCAAACTCTATCACAGTTGATGCCCTTGAAGCCAGCACATCTGTCATAGGGATGCTACTATGAAATCATAGCCAAAGGAAATTAACAATCTTTGGTAATATGTCAAGTTTTCATATCCATTGTCCTTGAAAAGGGGGTTCCGAACTCTCTCCCTGGTTGGCTAGTAGATAAGCTGAACTACTGGAGAATTCTCTATCTTTTGAATACTTCCACATAATGGTGTCTTTCCTGTTTCCGATATTCTGAATTGGGGTAGCTTTGATCTTATTCTTGATGGTTTCTAGGAGGTCAAAGGAAAAAGACTCCCAATTCCAATCACAATTATGACGAAGATCTGAAAAAAGTTAGGTTGTAGTCTTCTTGTCTTAGGGGTCCTTCAATCATTTCCCTTAAGGATTCGCCTTCTAACCAACTATCCGACCAAATCCTGACCCTCGAACCATCCCCAATTCTCTAATAAACTCCTTTAGAGATGATGGGGAACCCTAATTTAATGGTCTTCCAATTAAGGGATGAACGGAGTTTCTCCGAATTCTTAGACCTCGCTCTCAAGGTGGAGCAATACTTTTTTCAGAATTACTTTTGCCCATGGTGCATCTTGATCATGGTACATCCTCCAATTCAATTTTGAAAGCAATGCTATATTTTTAGCTCTGGCCACCTATATCCCTAGTCCCTCTTCTTTTTTGGGCTTCACAATTTCATTCCAAACCACTAGGTGCATCCTTTTCTTTTCACTCGTGGACCACCATAAAAATCCCTGTTACTTCTATACAATTTGTTGCAAACATGGATTGGAAGTGCAACCCCTTGCATAATGTGGGTAAGGATGGCAAACATGACTGACTTAATTAATACAACCCATCCAGCAAATGACAGGAACCTCTCCTTCCAACCTAAAAGCTTATTCATAACTTTCGTACAGTGGATTCTGACATTCTTTTTGAATATAAAAAAATATACTAATATTAGCTCTGCCATAAGTCTGACAAGCAGCACATCACTCTCCACCACACATTTCACAACCAGTAAACTATCTACTTGACCAAAATCAAAAGAGAACACAAACTAGAAAAACCAAATCTAACTTTTGCAAGGATCAGCACATGTTATCTCTCCACCTTCCAATCGATTTCCGCCTTCAAAGCAACAACAAGGTACTAAATCATTTATCTTCAAATCAACTGGAAGACACAAGCCTCAATAAGAGAGTTTCAAATGGCAGCCAAACCTTAGCTAAGTCCACCAAGACCTAAATTTGTGTCTTCGTCCTCCAAGAGAGAAATAAAGGTGGAGAGTGCAAAGGATTTTTCCTCTTTTATTTTTCTAGGAGAACGAGAAAGAAAGTATCACCTAGACTAGTCTACTAGTACTTATATTAATAACGCTTGTCTTATGTCTATGTCTTTCCTTCTCTCTCCTTGTATTCCCTTTTCCTCTTAGTGTGAGTTTGGATGTTGCTGAAAACTAAAAGTTTGGTGTTTAGCGTTTTTTCTGTGGGTTTCGTGTATTGTTCATGAGACCCACAAGTACAGAATTCAGCAAATTTTAAGTTAAAATTGGGTCCTACAGTACTATTCATACATTTAAAAATTATTTTGCTACATTATTTTCAGTTTTTAGCAATAAACAGTATTTAAACAGACCATTACTATAATTGTAGATTATCCAAAAAAAGCCCTTTACATGATTTATAAGGAAAAAATCAATTCACTACAAATTAGTGCATCATTAATCTCAACATCTCAAATATTAAGAATAATGAAAATACTCGGAATCCACCATTAAATATATTTTTAATTTATATATATATATATATATATATATGAAATAGAAATTCTACTCTAACCTAATCTAAGTATATATCTGTGTGAATCTCCCTCTTGAAAACTTGAACCCCCATTCTTGCCCCTCACATAATTAGAGAATATTACACTTAAATATTAAAGCAATAATACTTCGTATCATTGTTATGATTAATACGATACAAGACTAAGACTCAACTTCAACTAAAATATTCTTAATAACTCATTGTAAAAAAAATTTAAAATTTTTAGAAAGCAATACTATTCTTGGAGGACAAAATAAAAATCATTATGGAGAAATTTGTAATTTTTATAGAATCTAAATTCAAATAAGAAAAGAATGAAGGGGAAAAAAGGGACTTGAAAGAAAAATAATTTGTATATCATGCAAAGCTATGATATTTTTAAAAGTTTTGATCGCCTGTGTGTAGAAGCTTTTTCTTTTCTAGTAAAATTTTTCATTCATGAATTGAACATGAATAAGTTTTATTATCACTATTATTATTATTATTATTATTATAGATGAAACGCTTGACTTTTTGTTGACCACTTCTCATTGCACCACATGACTACATAAATTTATGTCACACGTCTACATTTAAAAACTGAACAGCTATATTTCTTCATTTTGCAGAATAAAAGGGTTTAGCTTACATTCAATTTTTTATTTTCTAAAGAAACCTTACATCCTTTTTTTTTTTTTTTTTTTTTTTTTTTTTTTTTAGAGAAACCTTACATCTAGTTAAAAGTTAACAGGGCGTCTCCTTTTCTTTTAGTAAAATGCAGCCACATAATCTACTAACTTAACAAACGGTTGAGATTAAAATATAAGGCCACGTTATTTTTTATCTTCTTTCAAGGGAAACTGACAATTTCTCAAGATAAGCATCTCCTCCGCAACAAATGAGGGGTGAAGGAAATTTGCACAACACCTTGGATCTCTCTTCGTCAATATCTTTTCTTCCTCCTTCAAAGAAACTCAAAAGAAAAGAAAAATATTTATTGATCTAAATAGACAGAGTTTTCACAACTACTACAATTATTCCATTTTAGATTAAGTCTCTCTAATGTGTGTCTCTCCCTGGTCGTATTACATTTTTTATTAAATCCAGGAGATAGCGTAAACGAAAAAGTTAGAATCCAATACTTTCCTTTTCTTCTTCTTCTTTTTTGGTGTGATTTAATTTAGAGCTTTTGAGACTAGGTTCTGGGCTTTTGGAACCAAACATTATTTGTAAAGATTCAAAGAAAAAAAAAGAGGAATGAAAGGGTATGATTCCTTTTAGGAGTTCTTAGTTAGTTTCTTTGAAAGAAGAAGAAAGAAAAAAAGAACTAAGAAATAAAGGCATTGATGAGGAATTGAGGATAGGTTTCAAGCGTTGTCCAATTTGCTTTAATGGTTCAACCCTGTTTTGTGAAGACAGATGTTGCGATGTGTTGGATCTAAAAGTGTTAACAGTAAAGTGATAGTTTCAATGGGTTTGAACCATGTTGTGACTTTTTATTTTGCTCCTTAAGTTTTAATATTTATTCACTGTTTCACATAAGATGTATACATTAGAACAAAAAACTATTATTGAGAAGAAAAGCATTGGTAAGGCCCCACAGGTTTTTTGTATTTCTAAGAAAGATGAAAGAAAATAAGTTACCAAATGAATATGAACTACTATTTATACTCAAAGGATTATGACCTTCCAATAGACATATTTTCATTCAAAAAACATATTTTCGATTAATAGATACATTTTCATTCAATAGGCTTATTTGTGGTCAATAGACACATTTTCTTTCAATAGGCACCTTTATTATATATTCAATTTGAAGGGTTATAACCTTTCAATAAACAACTTTTGATATATATATATATATATATATAGTGTATCAAGCTTGAAGCCTTAGAATAATGCTTGTGAGCATAGGAATTAAACTACTATCAATCTTGAAATTGCCTATTGTAAGATATCATAATTAAGCATAATAAATTGTGCTTTAGTACTTCTTTTTATTTTAATATGGTTTCGGTGCAAGGTGGCCCAAAATTTAGGAATTTCTTCTAAATTATTTTACCTTGTTTTTTGCCTAAAAAAAAAAAAAAAAAAAAGTAATAAAATAAAGGGGGAAAGCCAAGGGCCATAGCCTGCGTTTGGTTGTGGATTTGGAGTAATCGACATTTTTCTTTTACCCATGCCTTAATAACAACATTTTTTACCTTCTAATCTATGTTTTATGGAGAATTGGCTAGTCTAGGTGTTTGGATAGACCTTTATATTGCTGAAGGCATATAGATATTAGAGAGATGCTCAAGTTTTGATGAAGAAACAAACAGTGTTTAGTTTTGGATTTGGAGTTATCAAGATTTTTTTCCGTTACTCATACCTCAAAATAAAGGGGGAGGGGAAAGCCAGGTAGGTATTGAATTTTTCAAAATTAAATAGCTATTAATTGGCTAACGAAGAAGACTTCTCAAGGTGATTTTACAAAGAAAAAGATATTTTCCAAATTGAATTTTCAATAAAAACAAAAATGAAGATTTCTAAAATGCCCTTTAAGCTTTAGTTAATCTTCAAAGAAAAAAGAGAGAGGATGCCAAAAATATATAAATAAATAATTGATTACATTATCGGGCCTGGTCAACCAACCTAAACCAGGTTTGAGTCAAACACAAATCGATTTCCCCAGATCCAACTCAGGTAACACTTGTTTATGTATTTAGGCCCAATCTAGTTCACTTAATAGGTCCACCTACTTCAAAGCCCAAGCTCAATAAAAAAAAAAGGCCGAAACCCAATATAGAAATACCTAAACATAATATGCAAATGCCCAGGTCAATCTGATTCACACAATCCAAGCCAATCTCTTACCCAAATAAACCCAAAATCCAACCCGATTTGCCTAGCCTAGCCCATTATAAATTAGCCTCAGCCAATCTAATCAGCCCGGCCCCATTTTTTGTACTCCCTAATAGCCACCATATACAATGAAACACCTTTTCTTTTCTTTTTTAATTAAGATACAAGAGATTTTCAATTTATGTCATTTATTATATGATGATCGTTCTTTATCATCCCAAAACACATGTTCAAATCATAAATTTCTTGTTGGACGAGAAAATATTTTTCTAACTAACTGGAATTTACCAATAAAACACTATTAAGTTAACATCATAAACACTATTGGTCAATAGTAGCAAATAACTCTACGGGTGGCACCCAAAAACACACGTCGTCTCTCCACTTTTTAGATTTTACAAAATTACCCTTCCACTATAAAATTTTGAAAGTAACCCCCTAACCTTTCCAAAAATATCAATAGTTTTGGAAAGTTTACTTTGATATATCAGCAGTGAGATTTAATATTCACGGTCAAAACCTCAGTATGTTGGGTAACCACAAGTAGTATTGAGTGAATACATATTCTCAAGATGGAATCTATAATCTCTTTTATAGAGATATGAAGTATCCCCTTAAGATAAGTTTAATGGAAGCTGGTTATTCAAGGCGCCCACTTTAGTAAGAAGTTACTAAAACTTATATTTATTGAAATTAGATTTCAATAAATGTGAATAACTAAAAGATTAAACCAGGTATTCAAGGATAAAATAGTTGTTTACAAAGTGACAGTTTATTATGACTTTGTTCACTATGAATACTTCATAGAGGGGTCAAATGATATCATTAGAGTCTTAAGATATAATTTATTAATAAGACCTAGAATGTAATTATATTTATATAGTGGTATTAAATATAATTAATAGTAACTTTTGACTTGTCAAGAGTTGACAGAAAAGCCTAAGACCCATTGAAGCTAGAGTCTTATTTGTTCCCTTTGGTTCCATCTCAAGCCCCAAACTAAAACCCAATTTGGTAGACCCAAAAGGCTAAACTAATTAGATAATCAGATTTTATTTAATAAGAGTTATTAAATAAAGTAACTACTAAGACAGTTAGAATGTACGTATGATGAAAAGAAAGAAAACAATTTTTTCTCTACAAGGAGAAGAAGAACGATTTTTCTTTAAGAATCAACGTACATAAAGACTGATTGAGAAACCATACTTCTTAGGCACCATGTGGAATTGAGATGAAGATTAGAGGTATTCTCAAGTCTTGTTTTTGAATTTCACTGCATCAAGGTATGCTTTCTATTATTTGTTCTAAAATTCAAGGTTACATGTCATCCCTCATGAATGAAATAGACCCGTGTTTGTTGCTTCTGCTGTGTGTTTGTATGAGATGCAAAACCAGATTTTACAAAATATTTTGTCCCCTCCACCAAACCACACCCTCTATTCCTCTTCAGTCGTGGGCCTTACCTTTCTTGCATTGGCTGGGCTGTAGGTTGACAAGGCTCTAGCTGCTCCACTTCCCTTCTTTGGCTTCTTCTTCTTCATGCGTTTTCTGTGGCTTTTGATTTTGTCTTGTTTCCTCTTCACGTGTTTCCTACCACTTTTGATTTTCTCTTGTTTCTTCATGTGTTTCCTCTTCCCTTCTATTCTTTGTTCTAGAATTCAAGATTATTATCTCTTATAAATGAAGTAGATCTATTTCTGTTGCGTCCACTGCGTGTTTTGTATGAGTTGCAAAACGAGATTTTCCAACATTTTCCCCCTCAACCAAACTACACCTTCTATTCCTCTTTAGTCGTGGGCCCTACCTCCCTTGCATTGGTTGGGTTATAGGTTGACAGGGCTCCAGCTGCTCCACTTCCCTTCTTTGGCTTCTTCTTCTTCATGGCTTTTTTGTGGCTTTTGATTTTGTCTTGTTAGCTCTTCACATGTTTCCTACCACTTTTGATTTTCTCTTGTTTCTTCATGTGGTTCCTACCACTGTGGCTTTGTCTTGTTTCTTCATGCATTTCTTGCCGCTATGGCTTTATCTTGTTTTATTGTGCATATCCTATCGCTGTAGCTTTGCACAGTTTCGCCTTGCTTTACTTCTGTAAAATCAAAATTCATCCTTATCCCCTTATACAAGGGCAATATTTTTTTGCCATATATTGGGTCGGGCTTGCTAATCTATTTTACTTTCTTTTCTCTTCATTTATTCACTACATTGGGTTGGCCCTGTTGGCCCTTTTGCTTTCTTTTCTCTTCATTTATGAACCTAGGATCTAAGATTGCGCTTATGTCAAGGGTCAAAATTCTTTGTATTGTAATAATAAGGGGTTATTATATAGGATTTTTCCCTATCACTCCTCCCTTTGGACAAGGTAGTTTGGAGATAAAACATTTCATATAACTTTTTATTTGATGTGAATTTTGGAAATCTAATTATTGAATTGAATATTCTTAACACACATGTCAAATTTTGTTCAAATTAGATGTTATTTACTATTCAATTAATAAAATTAAATTTTATGCAAAATTTTAGATCGCAAAATTTTAATATTTAAATATTTGATTGATGACATAATTATTGATGTTTGATCTTCTTGAAAATTTTCAAACATTAAAGATTTAATAAGAGCATGCAATCCAATAGTTAGATTTTCAAAATTTATATCCAATAAATAGATATAAAAAGAGTTTAAAAAGTTTTTTTTTCCTAAACTAGTATTTAATGGTGAAGAATAATTTCCTTCAATTTTTTTTTTTTTTTAGCCAGATGTGTGATACGTGACATTCATAATTAAATTCATTGAGGGGTTAGCTATTCATGTGAGAGGAAATAGTATCTCAAGGAATACTAATTATTTTTCCAAAGTTTTAAACTTATAATATGATATTCTGCTCTTTTACAGCGGATATGAGGTACCTTTAGGAAAATATTGTCGATACTTAGAATTTGATATGATATTCTACTCTCTTAGGGTTCTAGTCTTACTTTTACCCCTTTACCTAATTATTTTTGTTAGAAAAAATTATTGCTGACTAGGGGTTTTTTTAGGTTTCTCGTAATTGAGTAGATGAGTTCCAGAGAAAAAAAACTCTTCTTTATTACTGACTTGGGGTTTTACTTGTCATTCTTTCTTTTTCTTTTTGTTTTTCATATGACAAATCTAATAATTTGGTTTCCTGTGTGGATAGGCCAAATGGCCAATCACCCAAGTAGAGAAGCGACTTTAGTTGCCCCTCCTAGGCTCCTACAATTCTTGTTCATTAAAAAAAAAAAAAATGTAGATAGGAAAGTTGAAACTCGAACCAAAGTTATCTTTTCCGTTTCCTAAATATCTCAATGGAATGTTTCGCAACTCATGAATTTTTTTTCAAATTAATTCCAATAAATAAATCAATTTAGCTGTAGATTTGTTTAGGTTCATATGTAATTTGTTTTGTCTAAAGAGTAAATTGCCTTCTCTGTTTGAAAAACCCATGATTTGAATAATTCTAGTTCTAATTTTTGTTTTAAAAAATAATATAGGAATTAGTTCCCTATTAATTTTATAATGTTTACCAAATTTTGAAAAATAAAATTCAATTACACTTTCTTAGTTTTTGGTTTACTAGACATTAAGTATATTTTTAATATTGTTGATTTTTGGGACCTCATTCAAGTAAATGATTTTTAGAGAACTTAAATGTGTTTAACATGGTTGACAATTTTGCCGTTTATTCTTAAAAAAAAACATGGTCGACAATCTGCCGTGTTTCCTCAAAAAAAAACATGGTCGACAATCATAGTTCAACCGTCTAATCATATTCTTCCAAATTTTAAGTCAGTTAATTTTTTTTTTTTTTAATGAGAGTCAGTTAATTTTGTGAATCTGCATGTGAAGGTTCTCTTTAATTAATACATTTAAGGAAATGGATATTTTAACTTTAAACTAGTTCAAATTTTGATTTGCTCTAAGAGAATTAAAGCATGGTGTAAAAATAAAACATAGAAACACATGTATAAAGGTCTTAATTTGTTTTACTCGAGACAAAGTTAGTGAATTGATCATGAGAAGCAAGATTTTTTATATTTGTTCAACTTTATTATTTTATACAATAAAACTTGTTGAATGTGGTGATTTGTTGAATGTGGTGATTGGTTATTAGTAAAAAAATGATATTTAAGTTGTGGGTTTAAATAAGAACCTGTAAATATTTGTCACCTCAATAATTTGTAAAAATGTTATTAGAAAATTTGTGACAATAGCATTATTCTATTAATAATCATCAAAATAATTTTTGTAGCAACAACTTAGGTGAGAAGTCACGTATCATGGCCAAAGGAGGGATGGCCTAGCGGTAAGGATCCCGCGCACATGTGCAATGATCCCTCGTTCAAACCCTGGCGGGTACCGAGGATGGGAGGTAGGAGCACTCACACATTGCACCTTACTACTAGCTCTCTTAAGATGCTAAGGTGAGGTCTGTAGCATCCTAGTCACATTAGCTATGACTCAATCCAACATTGTCTAGCGGGATGTTCCTATGATCACGCCTAAGAAGGTAAGTCACACATAATCACTCCCGCCCCTTTTGGTTCATAAAAAAAAAAAATGTCACATATCAAATACAGCAACAAAATTATTGCACACACTCACACTCACACATACGAAACTCGGAAAGCCCCACTCCCACCCAAACGACGTTTCTATCTAACACTGTTGTATCCTGTAATGAATTGGCACCTACGTACTGTACATTGAAATGCAGCAGTAATCTACAACCAATCTATATATAAGAAGGTAGTTGAACCTCATGTAGAAGTAAAAGAAGCTTAGAATTAAGGAGGTCAGCACTAAGATGGATCTTATTCATGGTGAGGGAGTTAGTGAGTTATTTCAGGTTCAATGTCATTTGAAATAGTATCATCTCAATTTCACTTAAATTTGAGAGTTTATTTGATGGTTAGTGCTTTATTTTCTAGATTTAATAGTGTTCAAAGTATCACATTTTTTAAAATTTTATGATATACACTTTTAGATTTGTAATATTTAATCTAAACAATGAATTGGTGTGCGTTTTTTTAAATTGCATCCAATTGTTTATTTTGGCCATTAATATTGGCTATAATAGGGCTTTTTTTTTTCTTGGCTCGAAGGTGGTAATAAGAATTGTTCTTCTTGTGTGCGTGGATGTTGTACTTGGATGTACCATTTATATCTACTAACTACATAAAAAGCGGCTATGCCACTACAGTGACTTTGCTACAGTGACTTTTGGTTTAGTATAGTTTGTTGTCTTTTGTGAAGCCAAAACAGTTCGTTTGGCTAAAATGTAAAAACGAAATAAAAAAGAAAAGAGAAAGAAGCCAGAGATAGAGAGCAAGAGGCCTAGAGAGGTCTGGAACTCTCTTTGCTTCTCAACCTCGATCTTTCTCTCTTTCTCAATGTCTAGAGAATTTTTGGAATGAGAGAGCAAGCCATGGTTGCCGATGGCCTTTTTTGCACATCTATGGTGGTATATCGACTGATCTGAATAGAGCAAAGGGGGATGGGTAGATCGGAGTGAGGGAAGGCTTTGAGTTGAAAGGTATGATCTTTTGCTTTCTTCCTTTTTGCTGGTCTTTCTTCCTTTTTGCTGATCTTTTGCCTATATACTTTGCTTTTATTTGGAAAAGACTCTCCCAACACTTCTCATACCCTCTTCCGTTTCTTCCAAGATCACAGCCAAGCGTATGAAGCAAGAAGACCGACTGAGGTACTGATTTCACAAAACTCACCATTTCATTGTTTTATCTTTATCTTCTCATACAATCTGCTGCTTTATCTTTATCTTAACATTGTTTTATTTGGGCTTAAAAGAAAGCTTTCACTTTATTTTTCGTTTTTCCTGTATCTAATTATTATTATTATTGTTTATTTGGGCTCATATGATTTAAATTTTTAAAAGAAGAACACATAACCCATGGCCAATCTGTTATCTCATTTTTAAAAGAAGAACACATAACCCACTTTGGGCTTATATGGTTTAAATTTTTTAAAGAAGAAACCCACGGCCCATCTCTTATCCCATTTTTAAAAGAAAGAGCACATAACCAACGACCCATCTCTTATCCCATTTTTAAAAGAAGAGCACATAACCAGTGGCCCATCTCTTATCTCTTATATATATATATATATATATATATATATATATATATATATATATAATATAATTCACCAAATGTTTTTTCCTGGGAAAGAGAAGCAAGTTTGGCAGTATTAAAAAAAAAGGAGTCGCAAGTCCGGTGGGCAAAAGTGAAAGAAATATGTTCTTCTGATAGATTCTGATAGAGAGATAAGCTTAACTGGGTACGTGTGCAGTGCCATTGCAATCCGTACATATTTGGGGAGAGAAGGCTCAAAGATAGAGGGCTGTAAGTTTGTAGGGGTAGAGGATTTTGTGGTTTAAAGGATGGTCGTGGGTTATGTGCCTTTCTTGGAAGTTGAGATTGTTGGTGGAGATTGTCGGTGGGTATGGATTTCTTGGAAGTTGAAAGAGAGAAGTAGAAGATTACATAAAACTTTTTACTTTTATGTGGTTCGGCATTCTCAGCTAATCACAATACAGGTATCTCTCTAAAGTTTTCTTCTTATGGCTTGATTGATATTTTTTTTAAGATTGATTTATCGTTCCTTTTTTAGTTCCGTTCTGTTCTCTATGGATTGATTGATTTCTTAAAGACTGATTTATCATTCTCTTTTAGTTCCGTTGCTTCATTTTTTATTAAACATTTGATGAAGAAATATGGAGTTTGTAGGTTCATTGATTTTTTTTTAGATTAATTATCATTCGATTTTTGTTCCATTAAACATTTGATGAAAAAATATGGAGTAGTTGTTGAATATTTATTTTTATACATGCATGTTATCAAGGTCAGCTTTGATTTCCCCTTCTTCTATTAATCTGAAGCTTACAACATATTAATTCATTTTTTAACAATATTAAAAAATTTGTGACCTTTGGTATTTTATATCTGTCTTCGGTTTAATTTTGTTTTCAATTTGGTGAATTTTTTAAAAAAAAAAAAAACAAATATTTTATATTATTTTTTCATATATATTTTTTTATCTGGTATAACAGCTAGCTAAAGGATCTCAGTCTAATTGGAGCTCAGCCTGTTAAATTACGAAATCTTGCTCATTTGTGAAAAATGTAAGAGAAATATGCATGTTTTACTCAATTGTAGAAGTAATTTCAACTCATCATGTTATTATTTTGCTCAATAGTTCTTAGAGATTATTAATCTTTGACAGTTGTTAATGAGTAATCCATACAAATTCCATTGTTTAAGTCTATGAAAATTGTTTATACATATGATTTGTATGCGATCGTTTTCGATTGTGTGTAAGTTCTATAAACAGCTTCCTACAAATGTTATTGCATTCTTGGTGTTAATTGTATAGTGTGTGAGATAATTCTTTGTTATGACCTTCATTTGGGTAAACTTTGGTTGTATGTGTATGTCTTGATTTGTCTTAATTGCAAGTATTTTGATTCATAATTTTTTTTTTTAAATGCCAAACCAGTAGCATTCTTTGTGAAATAGGTAGTGTATATGGAGAATGATGATTTAATATATCAAGAAAACAACCTATGACACAATAGAAACATCTAAGCATAAATTACAAAAAAGACTCTTTCATTTGCGCGCTTTGTATGGCTAATTTTAGAGATTTAATTGTTTTACTTTGTATATGGTGGAATATTATTTTTCTATTGTTATTGTGAATTTTTTGGAGTTTTCAGAGGCATTGGAAGTTAAATTGTTCAATTCTGATTTATATTTTCAAGATTTCTTTTAAAGAAATACAATTTTACCAGCTGTCTAATTTTTATGCTTTGTATTGTTTATTGGTTCATTCTAGATCTTTGTGTGATTATTTATTTTTATTTTTTTCCTTTGTGGATTTGTAGAAAGTTTAATTCTTGATGTGTATGATATAGAATAACTACTTGTCAAATTTTCAATACAATTTGTGATAAAGTTGTTGTGCTTTCACCTGCTATGTAAACAAGGTACATAATTGGCTATACCTTAGAAATTTAATGGGAACATTAATAGTGATTGTATGGAGTTACAAAATTATTTATTTTTTTTGGCTTAAGCTCAAATGGTCAATGTTAATGTATTTATCTGTACAAAATAAGTTTTCATTATGCTGTTTTCAATCTAATTCATAAAATTTGACTACCTTCTCAATTTCACCATTAGTGGCTTGTTGAAACTGGTTCAAAATGCTCTACTCACTACACAAAAGACAAAGTATATCTTCAAGTTGTGTTTTATAGAGATAGAGAATCAAGAAACTTTAAATCATTTATTTTTGCTTGTTCAATTTTCAATTGCCAAAGCAATGTGATTTGCTTGTAGCATCAAGGTTTGATTTGTTGCAACCTCAATAACTTTTTAGCAATTACCAATTATTTTGAACATGATTTTAATAGTTTTGATGAAAGGTGTCTTATTCCTAGCCTTATTTTGATTATTTGGTTTTTTAGAAACAAAGCTGTGTTTGAAAGATAGTCTATACAGATTAATTGAGACTCAGATTGATAAAAGGAGGATTGTTTGTGAGTTTTTTCGATATTGATAAATGGCTGCCATTATCTAAATACTTGATATCAAGCACTCTATAGTATGTATTTTTTCTTTATGTTTGATGCACTAGCATTGATTTTAGTGATCTTGGAATTATGCCTAAACTTTGTAGCTCACAAATCATTTGCCTATAAATTACACAACGAGACAGGGTTGCGTATGTACTTAGCTTTATGATGTACCTTTCAAAGCAAATGTTTGCATTTGAAATATAAGGATTCAAGTGATAGCTCAATAGTAATAATATGTTTTGTATTGACCCTTTCTATGGTTCAAAACTTACTTACTCCTCTCTCACTATCTATCTATTAAAAAATATATATATTTGAAATACATTATGATGTTCGTATTATATCAATTCAAATATTTTGTCTCACTTTTTATTTGCATTTTATACTCCACTAATTATGTTATGTCATGTGTATAATTTTATTCCATTTAAAATTTGGACTATTTTATAAGGAAAAAGAAAATTTTGACTGCTATCGGTTGAATTATACATTGCAGGCTGAAACCAATAATTCTAACAATGTGGGATCAATTTGTTACCAACAAATCAACCGCCATTGCACAGAAGATCAATGCTAGACGTTATTATGGCAATTAGATTAAAAGTAGTTTCCCACAATGGTAAAGTCTTCTCAAAAAAGTACAAAATATTGGCTTAGTAATTACTCACTACACTAACATTTTTATCTATAACAGGTTTGTCTCTCTCAACAAGATCATCAAGTTCCTTCATCATTGATCCACGCATCCCTGAAGCAACTACATTACAAACTTGGTAAATTATGCATCTCTTTTAAATTCTTTACTACTCCATATAAATGATTAATATTGACTTTTTAAAGCATTCAGCGAAATGACTTCAATTCAAATTATAAATGCATTAGTCTTTGCAAACTTTAGGATTCAATTTTTTCCCTTTTTATTTTTTTACCTCTATACACAACTAAACACCTTGTGTAATGCACTTAATACATGTATATACTTTCTCTGTTCTTTTTTTCCTTCCCTTCCTTGCTGGTTAAACGTTGAATAATATAAATTGAACTCACAAATATAATCAATTCTTAGATGACTCTTTGCAAAGAAATCACATGTATATGGTCCTTGATCATTAAGATATTTGAAATTTTCTCAACACCTTTACCTTTTACTATTCTCTATTACTTATCAATATATGATTACAACTTTTTTCTCTATATAGAATACAATGGAAATTAACATCACAATCTAAAACATTTTAGTCGTTGGAACAGTACTATTCGTTCACTGTTATAATCCTTGCAATATATGTATTTTTATTTTTTATAGGGCTACTGAAATGGAAAAGCATCTAAAAGACATAATCACTGAAAAGCAATATCTCACAGCTTCATCAAGCTCCCTGGCACCAATAATAGAAAATATTATCGAGATTGCTTTAATAGCAACTTTGGTTCAAACGGGGACATCTATTTCTACCTCTGATTATAGTTTCTTCCATCTAAATTAAAAAAATAAAAAACTATAAAGTAAACAATGCCAATCTGTAACAATCAATTGATGCAGTGATCCAATTTCTGGATAAATGCAACAATATGCATTACAAAGTTGGACCAACATTTTTGGTACATGGCTTGCAATAAGTGTCACAAAGCCACTGGTGTAGATTTTAATGAAGAATTTTCATGCTTATATTGCAAGGAAAAGGCTGTTGCAAATCCACGGTATGTACGCTACTAAAAACCCCTTGTAATACTAATGATATGAGTAAAAAAAATCAGCTGATCTTGAATTCATCTTTGTATCCAATTGATTATTAATATCATTGTCCAACTTCCAGACGTCGAATTGAAGTTAAGGTGGACGATAAAACTGGACATATAATGGCAACTCTATTTGGAGATCTGGCTGAAAAGTTTTTATCATGCTCAACAATTAAACTAATGAAGGAAACTACAAAGGTACTAAACAATCATAACTAATCCTTAAATAAATAGTTTATTCACTTTCACATACAAACATGACAGAAAATTAAAAGCTAAATTTTTTATTTTTTATAACAAAATATAAGAAACTCCGCATTTTTTATGTATGATCTGACCTTTTGGCTCTTTATGAGAATAATAAGTTTTACGCATTAAGGGAATTGAATTTAATTTGGCCTTTGGATTTGTGTCAAAATATGGAGTTTTTTTGGGAGATTTATTGATTAAAAGAATTTCTTGGAGAATTGTGATTTTTGTCTCCTTGGAGATTTTTATGGTTCTCTAAATGCATCTTGAAATTTTTCCGCTGGTATTTAGTGAATGACAATCTTTTGAATTCTTAGTTATTATTAACACTGATATTATAAAATGATATTATGATACTTCACTTCCTTCACCTTGTCAATTTAAGTTAGATCAAATCCTTATTTTAGTTAAGGGTCATCAAATAGCCCATGGCCCACAGCCCGACCCAGAAACCTAACGGCCCATGGGGCTAATGGACGGCCCGGCCCGTTGTTATTAAGGCCCATGGGTAGCCTACTAGCCTAATGGGTTAGGTTGTGGGCTAGTTTTTATGTCTATGGGTACCCAATGGGTTAGCCCAGTAGCTCAGTTAATTAGCCCAACCCGTTGCCCAGTCCAATAACTCATAATTCATAAAAAATATATATAGGAGATATATGAAAGATTGATCTTGAGAGAACTCCCCCTACTACTAAGATACTTAAAGTAATTGCTCTAAACTTAATTTACTAAATATATATATTTTTTAGTAGTCTAGCAAATTTGAATTAACCATTTGACATTTTTTTTTTATTAAAGAGAAAAAAAAATATTTAAAGCCTTAATAAAAATATTAAATAGGTTTCTGTCAACAAAACAAAAAATTATATAGATTTGACTATAAAAAAAAATGTAATTAAGTATTAAATTCTTTGATTCTTTCCTTTTAAAAAATAGATTGATTATTCCTTTATAAAAAAATTGATTCTTTCCTTATAAAAATAATAAAATAATATGCTAACATAAACCTATGGGTAGCCCAGCTCGCTAAAGACAAAATAGGCATTGCCCATGGGCAGGGTCATGGGCTGGAGTTTTCTCTTTTGGCCCAGCCTAACCCGGCCCGTTAACTAGTTAATAGTCCATTATGCCCAGCCAATTGTGCCCATGGGCCAAGTAAAAATGAGTCAGGCCGGCCCAACCCGGCCCTTAATTTTAGTTTAATTAAGTGTACTTATTTGGCTATAGGATGGAATCAAAAATATTGAAAGCTTTGTCAAGCTCCCCTCTGATAAGAACTTTCTCATCCAAGTGAGAGCAGTAAAGCTGGATATCCTTGCAGAATCACGCTATAAGTTCAACATCATTGCCATTCATGATCTGCCTGAAGAAAATCCATAAAAATGAAGTTCAAAAACAGCTATATAATGCAAGACAAGTCCTTTTTTGAACTGTATCAAAAGACAAATAGTTACATTATTCCTAAATAATGCATCACTTTGTCTTTTGATATAACTAAATGAACTGAGCAAAACATTACCTTATTTTTGTTACTTCATTAAGTGCCTATTATTAGAAATCAACATTTTGGGGTTCTTTTTGCACATCATATATACTTATCATATGGTGCTTTTCAAAGCACATGTATATATCTGAAGTATGTACCTCATATATACTTATGATATCGTCCATATGTATATATTTGAAGTATGTGTATCCTATATACTTATACTATGGTGCTTTTCAAAGCATGTGTATATATTTGAAGTTTGTTAATATATTATATTGTGATGTATTTTGTTAGCTATTATAATCTTTGTATTTCTTTTAGATGCAATTAATTTAATGTCTCTTTTGATGGTAAAATACATATGCACTTTAAAAATCAATTGATTTATATTTTCCCTTCATGTTAAAAATATAATATAAATTTCAACTTAATTACTTCTTTTTTTACAAAAGCCAGCACGTGCCTTGCACGTGCTGCCCTACCTAGTGATGTAAAAAAGCTCCTTAACCACAATTACTTTCCATAACATGTACACATACAGCAAGAAAGATAATTAAGTAGATATTAGGTAGGAAAATCTGAACAATAGAAATGATAAATTTTAAGACTTCGAAGAATTATTTAACATTATTTTGAGGTTGGCTAAATTTAAAAGATGCTAGAGATATGAGGCACTCAAATTTGATTGTTATATTACTATTTGGCAGTGGATTTTGCATGATTGGAGCGATGAGGAATGTGTCAACATACTGAAAAATTGCAAGGAGGCTATTATGAGCAAAGGTAAGGAAGGAAAGGTAATTATCATAGATGTAGTGATAAATCAAGAGAAGGATGAACATGATGTTACCACTACAAAGCTCCTCTTTGATGCACTAATGATGGCTTATGTTACCGGAAAAGAGAGAAACAAGAAAGAATTAATGGGAGAAGCTATTCTTGGAGGCTGGCTTTAGCTACTACAAAATTGTGTCATCATTTGGCATGAAGTCCGTCATTGAGATTTATCCTTAAAAGATAAACAAGTACCTACGTATACTAAGCTGGCAAAGACTGTTCACAATATATATATATATATATATATATATATATATATATATAGAATAATGCTTGCCAGCCTAGGAATTAAACTACTATCAATCTTTTTTTTTTTGAGAAGGACCTACTATCAATCTTGAAACTACCTATTGAAAGATATTATAATTAAGCATAATAAATTGTGCTTTAGTATCTTCTTATTATTTAAATATGGTTTCAGTGCAAGGTGGCCCAAAATTTAGGAATTTCTTCAAAATTATTTTACCTTGTTTTTCGCCTAGCAAAAAAAAAAAAGTATTAAAATAAAGGGGGAGGGGAAAGCCAAGGGCTATAGCCTGCGTTTGGTTGTGGATTTGGAGTAATCAACATTTTTCTACTACCCATACCTTAATAACAACACTTTTGACCTTCTAATCTATGTTTTTTTGGAGAATTAGCTAGTCTAGGTGTTTGGATAGACCTTTATATTGCTGAAGGCATATAGATATTAGAGAGAAGCTCAAGTTTTGATGAAGAAACAAACCGTGCTTGGTTTTGGATTTGGAGTCATCAAGATTTTTTTTCATTACTCATACCTTAAAATAAAGGGGGAAGAGAAAGCCATGTGGCTATAGAATTTTCCAAAATTAAATAGCTATTAATTGGCTAACGAAGAAGACATCTCAAGGTGATTTTACAAAGAAAAAAAGAGGTTTTCCAATTTGAATTTTCAATAAAAACAAAAATGAAGATTTCTAAAATCCCTTTAAGCTTTAGTTAATCTTCAAAGAAAAAAGAGATAGGATGCCAAAAATATATAAATAAATAATTGATTACATTATTGGGCCTGGTCAACCAACCTAAACCGGGTTTGAGTCAAACTCAGACCGATTCCCCTAGACCCAACTCAGGTAACACCTGTTTATGTATTTAGGCCCAACCTAGTTCACTTAATAGGTCTACCTAGTCCAAAGGCCAAGCTCAACAAAAATGGCCAAAACCCAATATAGAAATACCCAAACATAATCTACAAATGCCCAGGTCAATCCGATTCACACAATCCAAGCCAATCTCTTACCCAAGTAAACCCAAAATCCAACCCAATTTGCCTAGCCTTGCCCATTATAAATTAGCCTCAGCCAATCTAATCAGTCGGACCCCATTGCTGTACTCCCTTATAGCCACCATATACAATGAAACACCTTCTTTTTATCTTTTTTTTTTTTTTTTAGATACAATGGATTTTCAATTTATGTCATTTACTATATGATAATTGTTCTTTATCATCCCAAAACACATGTTGGACAAGAAAATATTTTACTAGCTAACTGGAATTTACCAATAAAACACTATTAAGTGAACATCATAAACACTATTGGTCAATAGCAGCGGCTCCCAAAAAAACACGTCGTCCCTCCACTTTTTTGGATTTTACAAAATTACCCTTCCACTATAAAATTTTGAAAGTAACACCCTAACCTTTCCAAGAATATCAATATTTCTTCTGAACTTTAAAAGAAAAATATCCAAATTACCCACAAACTTCCTTAAATTCATGAGTAATAGTTTCTCTACTTTTTTTCTTGGAAAAAAATGGTTAGAAGATGATGATTAGAGTAATTTTCCTACCTGGATACGGAAAATTATTAGATACTCCTAAACTACCATAAATACGTAGTCTCTCCTCTCATATAAATAGTGGGTCTCACCCTGAATTTAATTAGTAAAACTCACTATTCATATGAGAAGAAGGATTACGCATTTATGGTATTCGGGTAGTACACAATAATTTTTCCTAATACAAGCATAATTGCCCCCTACTTGCTCGGTATAAGCTTATAAACAAGGAAACAATTCACCTACAAGTCTATAACTATTATTCCCAGCTCTCAGCATCACCAAAATACTAGAAGACAAAAAATCAGGGGCGGGTGGCGTGGGGTGTAACAGTTTCTCTAGTTGAGACTTCCTAGACCACATGATATAAATGTTGAAAATGCACCCATAAAATCATAATCAATTGTGCTTTAGTATCTTCTTATTATTTTAATATGATTTCAGTGGCCCAAAATTTAGGAATTCCTTCTTAACTTGTACTTTAAGGGTCTGTTCGGTTGGAGGAGTGGAAAAGTGGGAGGATGGAAAATTGTGAGAGGATGGAAAAGTGGAAGAATGGAAAATATTTAGTTTTCCCTCTTGTGTGTCCGGTTGGAGGGGTGGAAAAGTGGGAGGGTATAAATTGACTATTATACCCTTGTTAATAGTAATGTTGAAATGGAAAAAAAAAAAAAAAAAAAAAAAAAAAAAAAAAGAAGTACAACGTTGAAATTGAAATGAAAAAAAAAAAAAAAAAAAAGAAGTTCAACTTTAACGTTGAACTGAAAAAAAAAAAAAAAAAAAAAAAAAAAAGAAAGAAAAAGTGTAACGTTACTGAAGGTCTTCAACAACGTTTAAAAAAAAAAAAAAAAAAAAAAAAAAAAAAAAAAAAAAAAAAACCAAGCCATCAGGTGGGATGGGGGCATTTTAGTAAATGCCCCCATCCCATGTTTTCTCCCCTCTCATTTTCCTCCCAATTTGGGAAGAAAATTTTTGTGGGCCTGGGAGGAAAATTTTCCTCCCGGTTTTCCACCCCTCCTTCATTTTCTCTCTAAACGAACAGTAGAAAATGCTCATTTTCCTCCCTTAGTTTTCCATCCTCCCTATTTTCTCTCCAAACGGATGCACCCTTATGCTTGCAAAGATAGTAGAAAGAAAAATAATTATTGTGTGGTCTAGGATACACTGTGCGAGAGCCAAAAAAAAAAAAAAACTCCCAACTTCAATAATAGTACTAGTAGACTGTTGATAGTTGATACCCGCTAATGTGACAGATGGATGAGTATGACCAGCGAAAAAAATTAGGGATACTCACAGCATTAACATCTCAAAATTCAATCTCATCTTATTTTATCATCTTAAAAAGTTACTTTATCAATTATACAATATTATTTTATAATACTCTCAACATCTCAATTTTTATTTTACAATATAATCTATTAAAATAATATTTCTATACAATAAAATAATATATCCCAAAACCCAAATAAAAATAAAAACCAGAAATCTAAAAACCGGTGAGAGAGAGGAATTAATAAAGTAAGTGAATAAAATATTAGTTTTTTCTTTTTTTTTTTTTTTAGAATTGAACTACAATGCAATTCTACCTTTAGAATTAAACTACAACACTATTGCAAATTTTTTTGTAATAGTTGATTTTTACAAGTCCGAATGTGTAAAGAGTTTTGGGCTTTTATGGCATATGCTATTCCCCATCGCAAATGCCCTCATAATTGTATATGCTATTCTACTCTCTTACGGTTTTGCCCCTTTACCTAAACTTTTTTGTTGGAAAAAAAATTAATAAATTTTTGCCAAGTTGAGGATTTTTGGTTATATCTTAATAATTATTTATTTATATATATTATAAAATAAAACTAAAACTTTTGGCCAATATTTGACTTTTTTTTTTTTGCTTCCTACAATGTTTTTTCAAAACTTTCAACCAAAGACTAATTACTGTTCGCGACGAATGGGCCCATAGTGAGGTAAATCACTGGCTCAGAGAATTTTTTCAAAGTACTAGTACCTGGACTAAAACAATCACTTTAAGACAAAGTGTCCAATCACTTGGCCAATTCTACTGGGTTATTTGACATTTTTTTTTTTCCCCTTAAAACTTGCCCCGTAAATTTACATTTTTCCACATCAGCCATATTTTAAATAAATAAGTCATCTCATTCCACTAATCCTCTCTGAGTTCAAAGCTATCCTTCACATCCAATTTGTCTGACTTTATTGCTGCTGTACAAACTACAAACACGTGGAGCCAGAGTTGCGTAATTGGATAGGATTGTTATTTGCTTTGGAATATGAATTATTAAAAAGAGTGTTTAACAAAGTAAGTTTAAACACATTTTTATATATTTTTAACAATATTACACACATTTTTATATATATTTTATATATTTTTTTACTCACACATATATTAAAAATACCTAAACAACATAACTTAAACTACTCTTTCAAACACCCCCTAAATAATTAAATGGGTTATGCTATTGAGTACATTTTAAAGTATTAATTAACAATTTACTTTAAGAAAGTCTTGATACTATTTTTATAAAAAATGAAAAAAAATTGTAAAAACATGAATTGCATTTTTTTTTCTTTTTTCATAAATTTTTTTTTTATAAATTGATTATTAACCAATACTTTGAAGATATTAGTTAATATTTCCCTTATTAAATTAGCTTGGTGACAGGTGAATAGTCTTTCTTTTATCACAATTTTTATAATTGTTAATCACCTTTGTAACGTTATATACATGACATTTGATGAAATTAATAACGGCAATTATAATTTTTTCTAAACTTTTTTAATACATTGGATTCTTATTGTTTTGCATAGAGATTTGGTATTTTATTATCTTGGTTATTAATTAAAACGACACTTACAAATTGAATAAAAAACCATTATAATTTTTCCTAAACTTTTTTAATAGCATTTCCCTTATTAAATTAGCTTGGTGACAGGTGACTAGTTTTTCTTTTATCACAATTTTTATAATTGTTAATTACATTTGTATCATCATATACATGACATTTGATGAAATTAATAACAGCAATTATAATTTTTTCTAACCTTTTTTAATACATTGGATTCTTATTGTTTTACACATAGAGATTTGGTATTTTATTATCTTGGTTATTAATTAAAACGAGTACAAATTGAATAAATAACCATTATAATTTTTTATAAACTTTTTTAATAGGTAAAAATACCGTTTTAATCTTTAAATTTTTGGGTCACAGTCAATTTGGCCCCTACGTTTTAGTAACAGTCAATATGATCTCTGTTATTTTCAACTTGTAATCAATTTAGTCACTATAATTAACTCACTAACGAAAAATACTTACTTGGCAAATGAGATGCACTATTAGCACACTACACATCTACCTGACAACTGAAATAATAATAAAAATTTATTTATCATTTTGAAAATGCCACATCGGCATTTTTTAAGAAGCATTTAAATAATAAAAAAAACGCATTTATTTGTTGCTTCTGTCTGGTTTAGATTGAGGTTTTTTATTTTTATTTTTTTGAACCCAATTCTCAAACCTTCAAAGACTTGCTGATTGAAGTTTAATAACATTTGCAAGGCTGGTTTTAGAAACCTCAAGCAACTGAGGAACCATTTAGCGACTCTTCAAGCCACTGTTAAATCTCCCATATCACCACCTTCAATTCACAAGAGCCCCTCTTTCCCCCTCTCTCACACACATTTTTCCTTCAGACCGAGATCAAACGATCTTAACGACAATGTTGTACGAGAACAACAATTCCAGATCCGGATCTACAATCAACGGAGAATCTCCTCCTTTAAACCCACAACACAAAATAGCACTACTCACTAGAAGTACTAGCCAAGATGGTTCGTACTTGACTGGGTTCCTCTCAACAAATGGGTTCCTCCGTTGGTTTTGGATCTGCAAAATGTGTTGGTGGCTGGTGGGTTTCGATTGAGGTTTATTTGTGGCTGTGGAACTTTCATTTTGGAACTTGTGGGTCTTGCCAATCGTGTGTTGTATATGTAGATGTGTATGTGATTGTTTTCCTCCATTTTCTTGGCAACCAAACAAAGGCTAAGAAAGAATTTGAGATTAAAAAAAATATTCTATACGTATATTTGAGAAATAATTTTTTTTTTCCCATTTAGACGTTCACGTGCCATTTTTAAATGATAAATAAATTTTTTATTATTATTTCAATTGCCATGATGTGTAGTGTGTCAACAGTAATCACTTTTTGCCAAGCAAGCATTTTTTGTTAGTGAGTTAATAGTAGGGATTAAATTGATTACAAATTAAAAATAACAAAGACCAAATTGACTGTTATCAAAATGTAAGGACCAAATTGACTGAGACTCTAAAATGTAAGAATCAAAATAGTATTTTCGCTTTTTTAATACATTGGATTCTTATTATTTGGTACACAGGCATTTGGTATTTTGTTATCTGGGTTGTTATATAAAATGACGAGAACAAATTAAATAAATAACCCTTTAATTAAAAGCCATTTATTTGGTACAAAGGAAAAAAAAAAATCTTCATACACAATAGCGATGCATGGGTTAGCGACAAGTTATGAAATATTAGTCAAGAGCCTTGTGTGTATTAATGGTATTGTCTACCTTCTCATGAAAGAGAATGAAAGCTAAATTAGTATGAGCTTTCATTCTAATGGTTTTAAATTACAGCTTAATTGCTTTTACTCTAACTTATTTAAGCTTGGAATAAGAGTAAATGAAGCACAATAAACCGGAACTACTCTAATGCATGAACATAAGTAATAAACAATAAATGTAAAGCACAAAGAGTAAGGAGAGAAAGATGCAAACATAAGATAACACTGAGACGTGTTATTGAAGAGGAAACCGAAATACTCGACGAAATACTCGACGAAAAACCTCTTCGCGGCCCTCTAAGTTAAAACTGATCCATTAGTGAATAAATTGAAGTACACAAATATCAAAAAAACACTCAAAACCTAATCTACCCCTAAAAAAAATTAAAAGGAGGGGTATTTAAGTAAATTTGTTTATGGGGTCAATATTATAGTTAATATTACTAAGGGGGGTTTTTAGAAAATAAGGTTAAAACTTTAGCTATATATAGTCTAATTTTCATCAGCATATAATGATAGATATTTTGAGAGAGAAGACTGCCTAAAATATTCAAGTAGAAAATATTTGATTGTACAATTGAGGTAAGAGCCTAAGAATATCTTTCTTGTCAAATCTAATTTTTATTTGGAATTAGATTTTTTTTTTTTTTTTGGGTATTTTTAGCAAGAAGTTAAACTATTTAGATATTCAAGGAATTTTATGACGTGATAGAAAAAGGGATTAAATTATATTTTTGGTACCTATACTATTTGGATAATAGTTATTCTTTTCCTATGTCACTATTGCGTTAAGTGTAGATGAATTTGTAGAAGGCTTTAGATTTATATTTTAGGTAAAACTGAATGCTAGGTACCTACAAGTTTTTTATGCTCAAAATTCAATCTTTATCTATGCCTTTTGTTGCGTTGAGTGGAGATAGAATCTGCAGATTTTTAGGCTTGGTGGGACAAGTTTCTGCACAGCCCTTTATTAAAGGGATAGTACCAATTTGATGGAAGGGATAGTATGCAATACTTAGGGTATTGCACCTGGTCAATTGCAATGGAGATTGAAAGAAAACAATCTTCAATCTCAATCATTAAATAAAATATATTAAAGAAGAGTTAAAAGTTAAAGTTAAAAAGTGAAAAAAGTAAAAAAAATTGTAGGTTTGCAAGTCTAACAAGTAAAAATAAATAAATTAATTGTGTATCTAACAAGTAAAAATAAATAAATTAATTGTGTATCCGTAAAAGCCCACGTGCTTTGATTTAGATGATATAGTCATGTATCTAGTTTTGTCCTTATCTAAAAAGTGAACTAAGGGTGGCAGGTGGCAGAAAGTAAAGTGTATATATTATGAATATATGGATTTTTTGTGTGAGTTAATAATAAGAAATTATTAGTTTTTTTTTTAGTCTTACTTCTAACCGAGTATCGTTATAAGTTTTTTTTTTTTTTTTTGAATTATTGATTATTAAGTATAATGTTTGAAAATTGTTTAGGTGATATCCAAGGATTTTAGAACAGATGTTAAGGAGAAGTTTTTTGTGGTGAGCTAGCTGAGATAAGTAACTTTATCCTAATTAGTTTTATTTTGCATAATTTAACTACTAAAAATTGTTTACACTTGTTACAATTTTAGTTTAATTGTTTTAGTTACAATTTTATTTTAATTGTTTTAACTACATTGATTTAAAGCAAAGAATTATCACAAATATATTTGATAACTGAATATATAATTATATATATATATATATATATATATATGTATTTGAATGAGATATATTTTTGTTTGAATTATGATTTGATATATATGATTTTTAGACAATTCGACTATATTTTGACTCTGATACCCAACCAATGAGAGTTATTCGTTAATACTTTGATATCCGAGCAATGGGGGTTATTCATTGTTACTGGAACTAGTTTTATCTGGGGCATCATGAGCCTATCGTGTTTCTGGACCCCGCTAATGGAGAATATACATTAGCATGGAACTAGTTTCATCTGAATCTGATGTCCAATCACAGGGATATAGTGTGACTATAGCAGTAAAGATTGTTAAAAATATGAATTATGTTGAATATTTGAATTGTCTAAAGTCCTTGAAACTACTTGTGTTTTTGGAACTTATTGTAAATTATAGGTTCATATATATGGAAAACTAATTAATTTCTAATTCATCTATGATATATTTGTAAGATTTAAAATATTTGATCTATATACAAATTATTATTTTACAGATCTATTTGCTTGATAAAGCTTTTTAAAACTTTGGTTACTTATTGAGATGTCAACTCACCCCTTTCTTTCTTCTTTCAAATTCTGATCAAGAAGAGTAGCATGTGTTTAGGCTTCCGTTGGGATGTGTGTATGTGTGAAATTTAGGAATCATTGGAATAAGATTTGGACTTTTAGGTTTAATATTGTCTTTTGTTTAGACTTTAGTCTTAAAGATTTAGATTATTTTCTTTATGATGTGGGAAGATTATTATTTTGGAGATCCTTTAAGAATTGCATTATTGAAGATATTTTTGAATTTATTGATAAAATTTTCTTTGAGGATAATTCTTTAGTTGCTAAGAAGGCCTTCCACACTTAAAGGGTGTGAACTTTATAAGTGTGTGGCTGTTGTCACACGCCTAGCTCTTACTTGGGTTTGGGACGTGACAATATTTATGGTATCAAAGCTCTAGGTTGGATCCTTAGGCATTGATTTATGAAACTAAATGTTGAGAGGGGTAGAAATTAGGCATTTGGGGATACATTGTATGATATATATATTAGATGAGTTACTGATTTTTTTTTTAATTAAATTAGAAATTTGATAACATGTTAGTTTGTCATGTGCATAATGAACAGAGGTTAGGATGCCACCTCGCAGCAAAAACACTGAGAACACTCCCAACAACTCTGGCAATGGTAGGAATCAGCAAGATGGGAACCGAGAACTTAAGCACAACCAAGGCCAACCACCACAGATGATCTAGAGGATGCAAACCTTGGTTGGAGTGGTCCAACAACAGGTAACTACTGGAGATAACTTGGCTAGGATGATGGAGCAACGCCAAGGTCATCATGGTGGGATGATTGAATTTAAGAGGTTGTCTCCTCCAGCTTTTAAGGGGACTACTGCGCCTATGGAAGCAGAAAAATGGATCATTGAGATGGAGAAAGTATTCAGAGTTCTTGAATGCTCTAAGGGTGAGAAAGTGGCTTATGCAACCTATATGTTGCATGGAGATGCTTATGATTGGTGGCGGCTGGAAGAAGACAAACGTGGCCAAGAGACTGGGCCTTGGACTTGGGAGCTACTTAAGTCTATATTCTAAGAGAAATATTTTCCTAAGAGCATCCGATTTCAGAAGGAAAATGAGTTTATCAAGCTAACACAAGGTAACATGACAGTTGCTCAGTATGAAGTAGAATTTTCCAAATTAGCTAAATTTGCTCCAACAATGGTGGTGGATGAAGAAACTAAGACTCGAAGGTTTAAAGATGGATTAAGGTTCCGAATCAAGCAAAGAGTTGTGCCCTTTAAGTTGACTACCTTTAGGGCAATGGTAAGTAAGGCTTTATTAGTGGAGATGGGGCTTAATGAGGTTTAAGCAGGTAGAGATAACAACCAGAAGAAGAGGCCTAGGCAAGGAGAGCAAAGTTCTAGCTTTCAAGCCAAGAATAAAGGAACGCAACGTGCTGATACCAAGGCACTGCCAAAGTGCTCTCAATGTGGTAGGTCTCATGCAGATAAGGATTGCCACTAGAATATTGGAGCATGTTTCTCATGTGGACAAAAGGGTCACAGGATTGCTGAGTGTCCCTAATGGAAGGAGGTTCAGACCATTCGAAGACTAACAATAGGACAGAGTCAGGGAGCAAGCCCAAAGCCCAAGATCCAAGAAAGGGTTTATGCACTCACTTAATAGGATGCTAATACTTCTAATGCTATCGTAACAGGTTTTATTCCAGTTTCCATAACTTATGCTTATGCATTGTTTGATCTTGGTGCCACTCACTCCTTCATATCTACTAATTTTGCAAAAAAACATAAGTTTAAATTTAAGCCTATGGAGTATGAATTATGTGTGGATGCCCCAGTTAAGGGTGTAGTGGTTACTGATAGTGTTTGCAAGTCTTGTGTTGTCAAAATAGCAAATAGAGAGTTACTAGTAGATCTGACATTGTTGGAAATACGGGATTTTGACATAATCTTTGGGATAGATTGGTTGGCTACCCATTATGCCATAGTTGATTGTTATAGGAAGAAGGTAATTTTCCAAGTACGTGATGAGATTGAGTTTTGTTTTGTAGGAAGTAAGGCATATACTTCTCCATGGGTGATTTCAGCTTTACAAGCTAGACTTATATTGAAGAAAGGGTGTAAAGAATATCTGGCCACTGTGAGAGACACACAACAAGGTGAATTGAAGCTGGAGGACATCCCTATAGCGAGAGAGCTTCCAGATATATTTCTAGAAAACGTGTCAAGGTTACCACCAAATAGGTAGATAAAGTTTTCTATTGACCTATTACTAGATTCTAGCCCAATTTCTAAAGCCCAATACCAAATGGCACCTGCTGAGTTAAGGGAATTAAAAGAATAGTTACAAGAGCTGGTTGACAAAGGCTTCATCAGGCCTAGTGTTTCCACTTGGGGTGCACCTGTGTTGTTTGTAAAGAAAAAGGATGGGAGCATACGACTTTGCATTGATTAGAGGGAGCTGAATAGGGTGACAGTGGGAAATAAGTACCCTTTACCAAGGATAGAGGAGTTGTTTGATCAACTCCAAGGAGCATAGGTTTTCTCTAAGATTGTTCTTAGTTCCGGTTACCATCAATTGAAGATTAAGACTGGGGATGTGCCCAAGACAGCCTTTCGTACAAGATATGGCCATTATGAATTTTTGATGATACCTTTTGGCTTAACCAATGCACCAGCAGCCTTTATGGAATTGATGAATAGGGTGTTTAAAACCCTCTTAGATAAATTTGTTGTGGTTTTTATTGATGATATCTTGATATATTCCAAGAGTGTGGAGGAGCATGAGAATCACTTGAGGCTTGTACTACAACTATTGCTAGAGAAGAAGTTGTATGCAAAGTTTAAAAAATGTGAAATTTGGTTAGAAAGTGTTGCTTTCCTTGGACATGTTGTATCTAAAGATGGGATTTCCATTGACCCTAAGAAAGTGGAAGCAATAGTAGAATGGAATAGACTGAATAGTGTGACAGAGATTCATAGCTTTTTGGGACTGGCTAGTTATTACAGGAGGTTTGTTGAAGGATTTTCTCACTTAGCCATGCCTTTGACTTGCTTGACCCAAAAGGGAGTTAAGTTTGAGTGGACTGGAAAGTGTGAACAAAGCTTCCATGAATTGAAGAGAAGGTTGGTGTCAGCACCCATGCTCACCATACCTTTGGGTAGTGGAGGTTTCACCATTTATAGTGATGCCTTTAGGAAAGGCTTGGGGTATGTTCTTATGTAGTGTGGGAAGGTAGTGGCATATGCCTCTAGACAATTGAAGCCTTATAAGTAAAATTATCCTACATATGACTTGGAGTTAGCAGTGGTGGTTTTTGCTCTAAAAATTTGGAGGCATTATTTGTATGGATAACAGTGTGAGATATTCACTGACCACAAGAGCCTCAAGTATCTCTTTACTAAAAAAGAGTTGAATATGAGACAAAGAAGATGGTTGGAGCTATTAAAGGACTATGATCTGACTATTAGTTACCATCTTGGAAAAGCCAATGTGGTACCTGATGCCTTAAGTAGGAAGTCTGCAGGAAATTTGGTAGCATTGTTGACTACACAAAAACACATCTTGGAAGATTTGAGAAAGATGAGGACAGAAGTACGGTTTCATGAAGCAGAGGCATAACTAGCAAACCTTAGAGTTTAGCCTACCTTGATTGAAAGGATAAAGACTGCACATGGTAATGATCCACAGTTACAGAAGATAAGAGATTTGATAAATCTAGACTTTCAATCTTAGTTTTGCATTCATGAGGATCGATCCTTGAGGTTTGGTAATCAGCTTTGTGTACCAAATGATCCAGACCTTAAGGCAAAAATTCCAAAGGAGGCTCATAACACGGGTTACACAATACACCCAAGAGGCACTAAGATGTATTGGGATTTAAGGGAGATGTTTTGGTGGAACAACATGAAGAGGGAGATTGCTTAATATGTTGCTCAATGTTTAGTGTGTCAACAAGTCAAGATTGAGCATTAAAGACCAATTGGATTTTTGCAACCTCTTCCCACCCCAAAACGAAAGTGGGAGGACATTACTATGGACTTTGTGATGGGGCTGCCTAGAACCCCTACTGGTAAAGATGCAATTTGGGTGATTGCGGATCGGTTGACAAGATCTGCACACTTTTTGGCCATTAGGGTGGATTTCTCACTCGAAAGGTTAGCTAGATTATATATCAAAGAAATAGTGAGATTACATGGTACTCCTATGTCCATTGTGTCTAATAGATACCGAAGCTTTGTGTCTCAATTTTGGGAGAGCGTGCATAAGGCAATGGGTACTAACTTGAAGTTTAGTACAACTTTTCACCCTCAAACAAATGGACTTTTAGAAATAACTATACAAACATTGGAAGAAATGCTGAGAGCTTGTGTAATTGATTTCAAAGGTTCATGGGATGAACATCTACCTTTGGTGGAGTTTGCATATAATAATAGCTACCAGGCAAGTATTAAAGCAACACCATATAAGGCTTTGTATGGTAGGAAGTGTAAGTCTTCTATATGTTGGGATGATGTTGGAGAAAGAAGATTGTTGGGTCCTAAGATTGTACAACAAATAGTGGATAAAATTCAAGCGATTAAAGAGCGGCTCCAAACTGCTCAGAGTAGGCAGAAGAGTTATGCATACCTTAGAAGAAGGAATTTAGAGTTCCAAGTGGGTGATGATGTGTTCTTAAAAATTTCACCTACTAAAGGAATTATGAGAATTGGTTTTCGAGGTAAGTTGAGCCCTCGTTTTGTAGGACCTTTTGAAGTCTTGGAAAGGATGGGTAAAGTTGCTTATAGGTTCACCTTACCACCTTCTTTATCAAGGGTACATAATGTTTTCCACGTCTTAATGTTGAGGAAATATGTTCCAGACCCTAGTCATGTAGTGGATTATGAGCCTCCAAAATTAAGAGATGATTTAACTTATGAAGAACAACCAGTTAAAATTTTGGATAAGAAGGAGCAAGAGTTGAAGCGTCGTACCATACATTATGTCAAGTTTCAATGGAGGAACCAGTCTGTGAGAAAGGCTACATGGGAGTTAGAAGATGAAATGAAGGAGAAATACCCATATCATTTTAAGGACTCAAGTATGTCAAGTTTAGAGGACTAAACTTCTTTTAAGGGGAGGGGGGGGGGGGGGGGGAGGGGGAGAATGTAATACCCGGAAAAAAAAAAGATTTAAAAGGAGGGGTGTTTAAGTACATTTGTTTATGGGGTCAATATTATAATTAATATTACTAAAGGGGAATTTAGAAAATAAGGTTGAAACCCTAGCTATATATAGTCTAATTTTAGAGAGATCAGACTACCTAAAATACTCAAGTAGAGAAGGTTCGACCGCACAATTGAGGTAAGAGCCTAAGAATCTCTTTCTTGTCAAATCTACGCTTTATTTGACATTAGAGAATTTTTTTTATGTGGGTATTTTTGTCCAGAAGTGAAACTATTTAGATATTCTAGGAATTTTATATGTGATCAAAGAAGAGATTAAATTATATTGGTGGTACCTATACTATTTCGATAATAGTTATTCTTTTCCTATGCCACTATTGCGTTAAGTGTAGATGAATTTGCAGAAGGTTTAGATTTATATTTTAGGTAAAACTAGATGCTAGATACCTGCAAGTTTTTCAATGCTCAATAATTCAATCTTTATCTTTGCCTTTTGTTGCATTGAGTGGAGATAGAATCTGCAAATTTTTAGGCTTGGTGGGACAAGTTTTTGCACAGCCCTTTATTAAAGGGATAGTACTGAATTGATGGAGTTGGGGAAATACAAAAGTCTAATAGCATAGGTTTGAGGCCTGACAAGTAAAAAAAAAAAAAATTGTGTATCCGTAAAAGCCCAGGTGCTTTGATTTAGATGATATAGTCAAGTATCTAGTTTTGTCCTTATCTCAAAAGTGAACTAAGGGTGGCAGGCGATAGAAAGTAAAGGATATATATATATATATATATATATATATATATTATGAATGTGTGGATTTTTTTGGTGAGTTAATAATGAGAAATTATTAGTTTTTTTTTTAGTCTCTCTTCTGGTCGGGTACCATTATAAGTTTTTCTTGAATTATTGATTATTGAGTATAGTGCTTGAAAATTGTTCAGTTGGTATCTAAGGATTTTAGAGAAAGTGTTAGGGAGAAGTTCTTTATAGTGAGCTAGCTGAGCTAAGTAACCTTATCCTAATTGGTTTTATTTTGCGTATTTTGACTACTGAAAATTGTTTACACTTGTTATAATTTTAGTTTAATTGTTTTAGTTACAATTTTATTTTAATTGTTTTAGCTACATTGATTTAAAGTAAAGAATTATCACAAATATATTTGATAACTGAATATATAATTATATATATATATATATATGTATTTGAATGAGATATATTTTTTATTGAACTATGATTTGATATATATGATTTTTAGACAATCTAACTATGTTTTAATTCTAATACCCAGCCAATAGGGGTTATTCATTAGTACTCTGATACCCAGCCAATTGGGGTTATTCATTGGTACCGAAACTAGTTCTATCTAGGGCATCACAAGCCTATCGTGTTTCTGGACCCAGCTAATGGCAGATATACATTAGCACGAAACTAGTTTCATCTGAATCTGATGCCTAGTCACAGGGATATAGTGTGACCATAGTCGTAAAGATTGTTAAGAATATAAATTATATTGAATATTTGAATTGTTTAAAGTCGTTGAAACTACTTATGTGTTTTTAGAACCTATTGTAAATTATAGCTTGATATATATGGAAAACTGATTAATTTCTAATTCTTCTATGATATATTTGTAAGATTTAAAATATTTGACCTATATACAAATTATTACTTTACAAATCTATTTGCTTGATAGAACTTTTTAGGACTTTGGTTACTTATTGAGTTATCAACTCACCCCCCCCCCCTCTTTCTTCTTTCAAATTCTACTCAGGAAGAGTAGCATGTGTTTAGGCTTCCACTGGGATGTGCATAAGAGTGAAGTTTAGGAATCTTTGGAATAAGATTTGGACTTTTAGGTTTAATATTGTCTTTTGTTCAGACTTTAGTCTTAAAGATTTAGTTTATTTTCTTTATGATGTGGGAAGATTATTATTGTGGAGATCCTTTGAGAATTGTATTATTGAAGATATTTTTGGACTTATTGGTGAAATTTTCTTTGAGGATAATTCTTTAGTTGTTAAGAAGGCCTTCGACACTTGTAGGGTGTAAACTTTATAAGTGTGTGGCTGATGTCACGTGCCTAGCTCTTACTTGGGTTCGAGGTGTGACGTGAACATAAGCAATAAACAATAAATGTAAAGCATAAAGAGTAAGGGAAGAAAGATGCAAACATAAGATAACATTGAAATGTGTTATTGAAGAGGAAACCGAAATACTCGACGAAAAACCTCTTTGCGGCCCTCTAAGCCGAAATCGATCCACTAGTGAATAAGTTGGAGTACATGAATATCGAAAAGACTCTTAAAGCCTAATCTGCCCAATGTACTTGAGCCCTCCATGATCCCGCTACTAACGGATTTTTCAGAGTCTTGTCTTCACTAGCTTTTTGGATCCCGCAATTCCACCCAATTGCATCTGCCACTCAATGGCTTCTTCCAATGCTTCCCAAAGGCACCAAAACTTCTCTCAATACTCAGGATGGGTGAGGCAAGTATTTAGGCTAAGAACCTCTCAAGAATGTATAGATAGAGATGTGGGAGTAGATGGAGATGTGGGAGTAGAAACTTTAGAGAAATGATGTAGAGGATTGTGGGTAAAACAATCTCTAACTCTCAAGTGTTTAGCTAGGGTTTCTCTCTCAAAAAAATTTTTTTTTCCAGAAAAGTACTCCTTTTCTTCTTACATTTCATGGGTAATGAGGGTTTATATAGTGTTGGTAAAGAATGGGAAAAGTCACACTCCAAAAAGCAACAGGAAGTGGGTTTTGCAGGTCACTCGCAACTTGGCTTAAGTCGCAAGTCACTCGTGAAAACAAGTCTGTCAAAGTCTCTTCAAATTCCAGCATGTGCTTCTCACATGGCTTGTTTTGCAGGTAATCAATCGCAAGTCAGTCACGAGTCTAGTCACGAAAACCACTTCTTCATAGATTCTTCACCAAACTCTTGCACACAGTGCTTACATTAAATCCCACAAGTATATAGGAAAATAATTGAACAAAATTTCAATCAAATTTGACACGGAATTAAAGCCAACATTAACAGAATTGTAAATCACAACTTTACAATCTCTCCATTTGGTTATTCCGTGACAAAACCCCTAAACAGACTCTAGACTTAAAACGTGAGCTTGGGAATAGAGACAAAACTTACTCACACCTAAATCTAAAATCTGTGAAGCACTTGAACCATATACACCTATATCCTAAAACACTTGCACATAACAAATAACTTCATTAAGCACAAGACAACTATAATACAAGGCATGTATAAAGAATAAGTAAAATGCGATCAAAATAAACACAAGATATGAAAGCTTATGGCAAAACTTGATCAAACAGGAATAGTCATTAGGAAATGACCATAATGAACATTTAACTAGTAAATAATCATCGAGACATGAAAACAATTAAGAGCAATGCAAAAATTAGTTGCATATCCAACAAGCACATGATGCATCAAGAAACGGCTATACAAACCAAGGTACACATAGTACTAAAGTAAACTTGTAAACTGAGTTTTAGGTGAAAGTACTGATAGCATTAAAATAAAGCACTGTAAATAAAACTTAAACCAACTAAATAAAACTCAGTAAACAGAGTCTCAAAATTCTGTTCCTCCTCAAGTTGTACTCCTCCTCACTAACTACTCCCCCTTTTTTATTGTAATGGCCAAAGGTGCTAGTCCATACTTGTCAAGTCTCTAATCTGAGTGGAGAGAGTGGTAATTTTCTCTTGAAGATAAGTATCTGTGTGGTGGTGTGTGCATAGTGTTCGTCCAACGACCTTTGCATAGCTTCCTGTGATCGCTGGAAATGCTCGAATCTATTAAGAAGCAGGTCAATACGATCGGGAACATGAGGCGGTGCATGAGGCTGAGCCTATGGCTGCTGCGAAAACGCACAGTTGATAAATGTGTTGCTAACTTTGTGTCATACTCTTGTTATTTGTGCCGATATTTTAGCAACAAATCCAATAAATCTAAGTGTAGTGCTCGGCCTATTGATTTTTTTTGGAAAGGGAGTGTGTGCGAGTTGTTTATTTCAAGAATAGGCTGGATCCAACCAACTGCACTTTTTTTGTTATAACAGGGAAGGGTGCATGATCGCGCGAATTACTTTTGAATAAATTAAGAAATCATATTTCAGAACCATAGCATTTCGCGATTCATTGGTAAATTCGCTTTGATTCTCTATGAACCAATCATAATGATGTGGAATAATTAACATGGTTAAAGCTAAATCGTTTGAAGTCCATACTCAGCAAGGTATTCTTTCTACTATTAGGCTACTATTAGGTTAATATGGAAACGGTTTCAAAATGAATAGTTAGAAAGTTTTTTCGATATATAACACTCATGTCGATAAAATGATTTGAACCCTTTATATTATAATTATAATAATATTATAATTATAATATTTTTTTTCTATTTATTTATTATTTATTGGAAAAAAATTATGAGTATTTCAACCCCTCTTTTTTATCCAATGCTGAATCGATGACCTACGTATAAATTAATAAAAATTTTTTGGATTTGAAAAAAAAAAAAAAGAAACAACGTTGCTGACAATTATTTGTTTGTTCAGAAGAGTCCTCCGAATATTCTGGTCTTGGATAAGAAAGACTTAACTAGCTTGAATGAATGCAAAAACATGTCAAGTGATAAAGTGTGTGCATCGAAGATGCATTAAGTGTGCATGTGAAATGCATGATCAATGCATGAACAAGCCCTCATGGGGCAAAGTGTGTAAAACATACAACCAATGATCAAAACATGATAAACATGAATAATCATGGTAAACCCCAAAATTTGGTACTCACCGGAGTCCAAAAAAATGAAAAAATACCATAGAGACATTTTATCAAACACCTAATATGCACACACTACATATATGTGATGCACAATGCATGAACATGTAAAAATATTGCCTAAATACATGTTATAATGCCACAAGGAGCCAACACAGTCATCAACAAACATAATGGGACTCAGCCCAAACAACAAAATTTAAAAAAAAAAAAAAAAATGCAAAAATGAAGTTTTCCCAATCCAAAACACAAAATAAACCCAACCCTAGGTTTTATGAAATCAAAGACACATTCAATGGATTTGAAAGATGAAAAAGGTTTGAAATTACCTTAATGAAGTCTTAGAGAAGAAATCCAATGAAGATTGGTTGAGTTTTTAGGGGAATGTGTGTTTTTGTGTGTGGGAGTCGCGAAGTGCAAAAAGACTATATTTTTGAAAATAGAAATTTAGAGCTCTTTAAAAATTGTCTTTTTTTTCATTTCACAAGTCAGTGACTCACGAGCCAGTCGTGAGCCTACTCGCGAAACATGCAAATGCATAGGGAAAATTTTTGCGGGTCGAGTCTGAGTCTCAAAGCACTTGCGAGGGACTCGTGAAACTCTCTTCCTGAAATTTTTAAGAAACTGAAATTTCTTAAAAATTTTGCGGCTAGAGGCCACTCTTGAAAGCATTTGCAAAAAGGACAAAAACTGAGTTTTTCAACACTAAAAATTTGACATTTTGAGAAAAACTTTTAAAAACCAAAGTGACAAAATTCACTTCCAAAAACACATGAAACGCTTAAAAATCTTTTTGGTTTTGATCAAGAAATTGAGCACACACAAATCACATTTGAACACGTACTATCACACAAATGAAATAGGCATTCATTGAACATTAGACTTGTGTGTTGTGTGTGTAAATCAAGTATGAACTAGTCCATAGTCTAGTATGAAGCTTTAATGATCAATTCAATCAAGTTATACACAAATAGCACGAAGTCAAGTGACCTATCTCACTAGTAGAAATGAACATATATGACCCCTTACCAAAGTGTTTACATTGATTGAAAGTTTTTCATTTGGCTTCCATTTTTCATACTTTTTTATCAATGCAACTCAATTTTGGAGCAACGATGCCATGAAATTTTTTATATTTCTTTAAAGAATAATCCTTTGGCTTTGGCATCATACAATTTGAATACATTTTGCTCTACCTTTTCCTAGTCAAATTAGTTTTCAAAGCAAGGCTTTTTCAACTCTTTCTCCTTTTAGAGATTGATGTTTAAAGAGCTTTTTGACATAAAAAAAAAAAATGTAAGGAGATATATAGGATCAATTCTACACATGTATCAAGATCAAACAAGGCTATTGGCTAGACATTCATGACAAGCTTGAAGATTTTGCAACAAACATAGATTTCTATATTTCGCTCACATATAAAAATGTGTATACATAACAAGCTAAGCTCGTAAATATACTATGCCATTAGTACGGAGGTTCTAGGCCAAACTTAACATGTGATATAACACAACACAAGCGATCAAACTTTTTGAGATTTTATAATTTTTATGAGTTTTTGGATTTCTACTCACTCAAAACAAAGTAATAAAGTAAGATCAACAAAACAAAGCAAACAAGGCAGAAAGAACATTAAAAGAAACATTACAATGACATGAGTGACCCTTTCTACATGAATGCACCAATAATAGAAAAGTGAGCATCACACTAGAGAAATGAGTCAAGGAATGATATCGACACCGATGGAGAGACTCAAACTAAGGACCATCAAGGGATTTAGTGAATATGTCAGCCTTTTGATTATCGGTGTTGATGAACTCCAACCATACTACTTTCTCTTCCACCAGGTCATGAATGAAGTGATATCGAATTTCAATATGCTTTGACTTTGAGTGTTGAACAGGATTCTTGGATAGGTTAATGGCGCTTGTATTGTCACAAAAAATGCACATGGTGTCTTGAGAAATCCCATAATCATGAAAAAGCTTCTTCGTCCATAAGAGTTGAGGACAACAACTACCTGCAACAATGTACTCCGCTTCAACAGTCGATAATGACACTGAGTTTCGCTTCTTGCTCATCTCTGACACCAAATTGTTTCCGAGATAGAAACATCCTTCTAAGGTGTTTTTTTTTGTCATCAACACACTCGGCCCAGTCAACATCCAAGTACCTAGCTAGGCAATCATTTGAATCTCTTGAGTACCAAATCCCATAGTCGGATCTTCCATTGACATAACAAATGATCCTTTTAACCTCCATCATATGGGACTCCTTTGGTGCTGCTTGAAAATGAGCACATATTCCAACACTGAAGGCTATGTCCGGCCTACATGCGGTGAGATAGAAGAGGTTGCCAATAATTCTCCTGTAAAGGGTTTGATTAACTTCCACACCAGTGGATCAGAGCTAAGTTAGATGAAATAACTCATTAGAGTGGATACATGTTTCTTTAAGTCCAAACCTGTTAGGACATATGTGTTTCAAGGTATTTTGAACATATGTCATCATTTTATGTAATTGGCTTATCCTTTGACAAAACGCACTTTACTTGTAATTGGGTAGATTTAGGATGTGTTTAACGCTTCAAGAAACTGTGTTTCAAGATCAAGTGTTGAAGTCATCAAGTATGTCCAAGAAATAAGCTGGAAAGTGCAAGTTCATTAAAGCTCGACACCTGCCTTGATACATGCATCTATCGAGCTTTAAGAAGCTGTTCAACCCCAAGGCTCGACAGCTGCTCGACAGCACCTCGACACCTCTAGCTGTCGAGATTTAAGAAAAATAGATTCTAAGTTCTGTTTTGATTCCAATCCGTACATGTGTCTTTGGGACTTCTTTTCTTCTAACCTTAGACATATAAAAGGATTATTTTAAGGGCTGTCAATATATACAAGTTGCACAAGCATTGAGAAATCCTTGTTCATGCAATTTGTGACCTAAGACAAAGTTCGTGCCCTAATTTATCTCTTGTGAAGAAGTTGCAGTGTAATATGCACCGTAGGGTTTTGTAACCAATCATCTTCTTGATCTTCATCGTGTGGATAAATTGAAGAACTTTGCAGCCAACAACTCTCTCTCTAGTTGGTGATTGAAGTCGTATACTGGGATCTGCTCAAATTGGTTAGTCACGTACTGGGAGCCGTGCATCAAAATGAGAAACTGTCACTACAGAACAAGTCCAATTGGGTATTGGGGTAAGGGTTCAACTGTAGGTTGGTAAGGTACTTGGATTCCTTTACTTGTAACCGCTTGTTGTGATAATAGTGGAGTTTCGGGAGTGGTGACCTTAAATCACCTGGTGGGGTTTTTGCCGTGTAGGTTTTCCCCATTCGTAAACAAATCACTGTATCATTTAATTTCCGCTGTATACTTTAGTTTATTGGTGATTTGTTTGTGCTACCACGCGATTTGCATGTTAACTTGATTAATTAAAAACTTTGCTAATTAATAACTTAATTTATCACAAGAGGTCAACGTGTTTGTGGCCTATCAAAACCAAATCTCTTAACTAGATGTTTGGCATACTTCTCTTGAGATATGAATATCCCATCTTTTTGTTGATTCACTTGAAGACCAAGAACGTAGTTTTTGAATTCTTTCTTCATTTCTTCTAAAAATTCTTGAGCAAGTGCATCAATTGATGAACAAAACACAATGTCATCAACAAAAACTTAAGCTGCAAGAAGAGATTTCTCATCTCGTTTGACAAAGAGAGTTCGGTCGGCTTGACCTTTTTTGAAGCCACAATCTAAAAGATATGACGTTAAACGATCATACCATCCCCTTGGTGCTTGTTTCAACCCGCATAGAGCTTTCTTCAATCGAAGAACATGGTCTAGAAAATGAGGATCTTGAAACCCTTTTGGTTTCTTAACAAATACTTCTTCTTGGAGAAGCCTATTTGAAAATGCACTTTTCGCATCCATTTGGTAAAGCTTGAAATTCATGATACATGCTATGAATAGAAGAATCTGAATGGACTTAAGTCTTGCTATTGGAGCAAATGATTCATCAAAGTCAACACCTTCAACTTGAGTAATTCATTGAGCCACTAATCTTGATTTGTTTCACACAACCTCACCATCCTCATCAGTCTTGTTCTTGAAAATCCACTTGGTGCCAATCACATAAGTGTCTTTTAGTCTTGGAACCAATTCCCACACATTGTTTCTAACAAATTGATGTAGTTCTTGGTGCATGGAGTCTACCCAATTTTTATCTTTCAAAGCTTGTTCCACCCTTTTTGGTTCAAATTGAGTAAGGTAACAATGGTAAGTCACATGATTTACATTCTAGCTGGGTCATCTTCTTAAACAAAGTCCCTCATCCAAGTCTCCAATTATATTACTTTTAGGATAATTTAAACTCACTCTTGATGATGGTTTCTTTGATGTAGAAGGGTCATCATCACAAGATAATAGAGGTTACACTTCCGGTGGAGTGAGTGGACTTGATGACACTTGGGGTGACCTAGTTTCCCTTCTTGATGTGGTAGGTTTAGTTTCCTTTTCCAGTGATTGTTTCTCAACATCATCACTTTGTGAGGAATTACCGTCATCATCATTCTTCTTGAGGCTTGAAGCATTTCCACTTTCATCAACACTCTTTTTTGGAATGGCATCATCTATGACTACATTTATTGACTCCATGACCATCTTGGTTTGTTTGTTGTAGACTCTATATGCTCGGCTATTCACAAAGTACCCAAGAAGATTCCTTCATCGCTTTTGGCATCAAACTTACCAAGATTCTCTATCATTGAGAATGAAACATTTGCTACCAAATACCCGGAAGTATTTCACCTTAGGCTTCTTTTCAACCCATATCTCATACAATGTTTTCTTAGTACCCGCTCGAAAGAATATTCTATTCCCAATATGGCATGATGTGTTCACAGCTTCACCCCAAAACTTTTGAGGGATATCCTTGTTAAGAAGCATTACTCTTGCCATTTCTTGTATGACGTGATTCTTCCTTTTGACAACCTCATTTTATTATGGAGCTTTTGGAGCCAAGAATTCCTTCCTTATTCCATGCTCAATGCAAAATGATTCAAACTTTGCATTCTTGAATTCCTTCCCATGATCACTTCTTATTTTGATGATAGGACCCCCTTTTCATTTTGAAGCCTCTTGCAAAGTTTCTCCATCTTCTCACATGCTTCTAATTTATCTTTAAGGAATTCCACCTAAGTTTATCTTGGGAAATCATCAACCACAACCATGATGTACCTCTTGCCACTCAAGCTTTTGGTTCTTGTGGGACCCATTAGATCAACATGGAGTAACTCCAAATGTCGAGACATAGCTATAGCATTCACTTTAGGATGGCTTGACTTGGTTTGTTTTGCCAAACTCGAGTTCCAATCCAAAATTGAGTTTGGCAAACTCGAGTTCCAATTGATAGTTGTCTGACATGGATTTAAAAATAGATAAATAAAAATCACATGGAACTCGAGTTTACTAAACTCGATTTCTAGGCCCTTCTTTTTCACTCCTCTTATGAAGCGTCCACCGCTTCTCTTCCAACTTCCAACAAAAAAAAGTCAACCCTATTTGAAATTTGAAGCACTGGTTTGAATTTAGTCCGCATTTGGTTCATTTGTCAAAAAGCAAATGATTAAACCCTAACCTTTTTTATATTTAAAGCACTGACTTTGTCTGAAAAGAAAACAAAGCAAGCAAAGAAATAGTGTGTTAATGTTTTGTGAATTAATTTTTCTAGTTTAGAACTTGAGTTTGGTAAACTCGAAGTTCCACATGGTTTTCTTTTTTCTTTTTTCTTTTTTTAATTCTGTGTTAGACCTATACTAGCTAGACCTTGAGTTTGTTAAACTCGATTTTGAGTTGGAACTCAAGTTTGCTAAATTTGAGTTTCAAAAACAGTCTACATAACTAAATAACTTCAAACAGATGCTATGCACCTAAAATTTTCCTAAAAAGTTACTATTCAGCAAATTTTGCCTTCCATTATGCAATATCTAGAATACCTCACTAAATTTTGATGTCCAAAAAATTTTATTTGTGTATTTTAATTTTTATGTGTTAGTTATACTTAGAAAGTTAAAATAGTGATTTATGGTATTCTATTTGTAACCTGGAGAAAACTAATTTATCAAAGGTTTAAATCTTCTAGATTTATAATTTTATCTAATAAAAACTTCAATGACATATGTCTTTTGTTATCTTGTTCTTTTTTTTATTTGTTTTCTTGCTTAAAAGGGTGTTCATTAAAAATTAAGTAAGCTAAACATCATAGTTAGGCTTATAAAATAAGATAATAAAAAAGGAGGTATGAATATAAAAATATTTGTACAGGCGTCGACCCCATTGAAACCATCCAGCCACGAAGGCCCATCACTACGACGCCATGTGGCCGAAAGTACTCGGCCAGAACTTATTGGCGCACACCGTGTAGCTTCCTATGCTCGGCAAACTTCCAATGACCCCTAAGGGGTACCTCTACCGGGCAACACGCCCAGCCGTGGATCTTTTCCCAATGCCATTACCTCCACTCACCCACCAACCAACGTCCACTCCGGAGCAATGGTATTGAACCTCTCCTTCCATTGCCTAGGGAGCGCCCCCGCCGAGCAACAAACCCAATCGTGGAGCTAACCCCCATGCCATTATATTCACCCACTCACCACCTGAAGTCCACTTCGGAGCAATGGTATTGGACCTCCCCTTCCATTGCCTAGGGATAACTCCGCTGTGCAACAGGCCTCGCGGTAGGTCTAGTTCCCAGGCCACTATCATTACCCCACTCTCATTAAATGCCCCCATTTAGGAGGAAGGAGATTGGACCCTCCCCTCCACTGATCAGTAAGACCATTATGCAGTCACGACAACTTGGTCTATAAATAGGCAAAGGATATTCAAAGTTAGAGGTTGGCAACTTGAGGGGGGGGGTTGGGGAAAGGGGTAGAGGGAAACAAAGGAGGGGGCTTGGGAGTTGCACTTACGTTAGATAGGACTGCCCATTGTAGGAAACACAAAAGCCCACTAAACAAGTAAATTGTGAGCCCAAACTCGTGTCCGGCCCAACAGGCTCAAACGCGGTTCGCACAATTGGCACCGTCTGTGGGAATCTCCTATCAAGCTGCGGTCCTGTGTAGCAACACACGGAGAAATGTTTGGGAACAGATAGGGAAGTCATGCGGAGAGCGATTCTGGAGGGTCCTCGCGAGGGTCCACATGGCGAGAAAGAAGGCAGAAGAGGCAAGAGGACAGAGGGAACGAGGAGGCAGTAGAATCCGGGCTTGGAGACGAGTCGTACCAAACCCTCCGGACAACATTTAACGCCTTAGGGCACAACCGCCATGACTGGAGAGATCGGGAGCTCGAGCGGAAGGATCAGAAGTCGGAGCCCCTGCGCAGGACAGTAAGGGATTTGGAGTTATAGGGACGGGGGATACATAGAAGGAGAGATAAAGAGGACTGGAGAGAAAGGTCGGCCAGCGTTGGAGAGCGGCACGAAGCTGGACCCTATCAGTCCGGGTCGCGTCGGCGCCGTGAGCGTTCGCGGGAGCATGTGGACCATGGATCGGTTTCCCCCAACGAGGAGCGACCGTAGAACGTAGCCATGGATGCAATGGGCCGAGCATTGCGCCAGGTCGCCCGGTCCCCATTCACGAAGGACATTAAGGAGGCGCCTATGCCGAGCCAGTTCACGCGGCCTCCGTTTAACTCCTACACGAGAAAGACCGATCCGGTCGAGCATGTAAGTCACTATATTCAAATGATGTCCCTCCATGCACAAAATGATGCACTGATGTCAAGTCTCGGCCCCACTGCCTTAAGGTGGTTTAATGGATTAAAGAAGGGCTCCATCTGCAGTTTCTCGGAGCTAATTCAAGAGTTCGAGGCAAGGTTTATGACGTGCAGTTGGGTTCTGCAACCCGTGGACGCATTATTATCAATGAAGATGGGAGCTGGGGAAACCCTTCGCAACTATGCCAGCCGATATTGGGACTTGTACAATGAGATTGGAGGGGGTAATGAAAAGATTGTAGCGAGCACATTTCGGATGAGGCTACCAGAAGAGTCCGGACTGAGGGAATCATTAACCCTGAGACCGCCCGAGGATATGCGGCAACTAATGAGATGCATCGAGGAGTACAAATGATTGGAAGATGTTCGGCTACAGGCCAAGGGGAAGGCCCCAATCGTCAGTTATCCTCGGAGCTCTAGCTTCATCCCCAGACCAAGGAAGGATTTGAGGGTCCAAGAGCATGGCCATGGTGTTGGGGTGGTCGGCGCAGTATTTAAGGAACCCGTGCACAGGATTGTCGACAGGATAAAGAATGAGCCATACTTCAAGAGGTCGAACAAGATGCCGGGTGACCCATCGAGGAGGAATCAGAACTTGTATTGCACCTACCACAGAGACAAAGGGCACACCACGGAACAATGCAGGGTATTGAGAGACCATCTAGAGCAGTTGGTGAAGGCTGGCCATCTGAAGGAATTTCTTGTAGAGACCAGGGATCAAGGAACAAGGAAAGCAAACCGGGTGAGCCGAGACGCCTTCCCACCCCATCTGGGAGTGATAGAAGTCATCCACGCCGCACTGAGACGTTCGAAGGAGCCGATCACGGGAGGGATACTGGTCGTGCTACCAACAGATGATAACAATGATGAGCACCCATTAAGAAAGAGAATGAGGTATCCTCTATAACCCATAACGTTTGACGACTACGACCTGGAAGGGACTGCTCAGCCACACCATGATGCTTTAGTGGTCTTGGCCCGTGTAAGGGGCTTCCAAGTAAAAAGGATCATGATAAACCAAGGGAGTGGAGCTGACATAATGTACCCGGACCTTTACAGGGGGCTTAGCCTGAATAAGGAGGACTTGTCCACATACGACACACCGTTAATGGGGTTCAACAGTCACCTAGTGAGACCGGAGGGACAGATCTCACTCCCGGTTAACATGGAAGGTAAGGAAGTAGTCGTGACATTCATAGTAGTCGCCTCGTACTCACCACACACAGCAATTCTCGGAAGGCCGTGGATACACGACATGGGGGCCGTGCCGTCCACCTTGCACGTCAAAATCAAATTTCAGACTGATTACGGGGTGGCAGTGGTACGGGGCGACCAACAGGCGGCCGCGTAGTGTGTGGTAGCCGCGGCCCACAAACAAGCCGAGCAAGGGGCCGAAACCGAGGGAAGTGCATTATAGTAATCACAGCAGAACCAGCCGGACGGGAAGGCCTCAGCAGAAGGGCTGGTGAGAGTAAAAATCCTGCCGGGGGACGAAAGGAGTTTCCAAATAGGGGAAAGCCTGGATGGCTGGGCAAGGGCAAAACTGCTGCCTTTTCTGATGCAAAATTTGGATGTGTTCTCTTGGAGCCCGTACGAAGTGCCCGGGTTAGACTCGGAATTTATAGTTCACAAGCTGAACGTGGATCCCTTATGCACCCCGAAAAGGTAGAAGCCAAGAAGGTCCGCGAAGGAGCACGTGGAAGCCGTCAGACAGGAGGTTGGGAGACTGAGAGAAGCGGGGGCTGTCAAGGAAGCATTTTTTCCAGAGTGGCTCGCAAACACGGTGGTCGTAAAAAAGAAGAGCGGCAAGTGGAGAGTTTGCGTTGACTTCACGAACTTAAACGGAGCATGCCCGAAAGATCCGTTCCCAATGCCGAGAATTGATCAGTTGGTAGACGCTACCTACGGGTACCCGAGGATGAGTTTTCTTGACGCCTTCTAGGGTTACCACGAGATTGCTCTCGCCGCCGAAGACCAGGGGAAGACGGCGTTCATAGCACCTGACGCCAACTACCATTGTACTGTAATGCCATTCGGCTTGAAGAACGCGGGAGCAACTTATCAACGAATGATGACGAGGATGTTTAGGTATAAGATCGGGCGCACGGTTGAAGTATACATTGATGACATGGTGGTGAAGAGCAGGCAGGAAGGGCAACACATCGACGACCTCAAGGAGGTGTTCGAAGTACTCCGGCGACGTCATCTACACCTTAACGCCGACAAATGTGCCTTTGGAGTAGCGTCTGGTAGGTTCTTGGGCTACCTTATTACAAAAAGGGGAATCGAAGTCAACCCTGATCAAATTGAGGCTGTGCAACAACTCAAAATGCCAATCAATCCCAAGGAGGTACAGAAGTTGACCGGCATGTTGGCCGCTCTCAACCGATTTATTTCCAAGTTCGCGGATCGGTGCCAACTGTTTTACCAGCTTTTGAAGAAATGGAGGGGTTTTCACTGGGATAAGGAGTGCGATAAGGCGTTTCAGAACCTTAAGGAAGACCTTGGACAGGCACCTACGTTGACAGCACTGAAACTAGGAGAGGACCTTTATATGTACCTCTCGATTTTCGAGCATGCAGCCAGCGCCGTACTACTAAGGGATAATGGTGTGCAGCTTCCGGTTTATTACATCAACAAGACGTTTGTCGACGCCGATACCAGATACCTGCGGTTGGAGAAACTAGTATTGGCCCTTGTACATTCAACCAGAAAGCTGCCGCACTACTTCCAGGCCCACACCGTCCACGTCCTTACGGAATACCCACTTCAGTTGTTACTAAGAAGATCTGACTTCACAGGAAGGATAGCTAAATGGGGAACTCGGGTAGGTTCCTTCGACATCAGGTACAGGCCAAGGACTTCAATGAACGGACAAGTACTTGCGGACTTCATTGCCAAGTTCACACCGAAAGGCGCGGATATGATTTGCATCATGGAAATCCGGCCATGGAAGGTATTTGTGGATGGTGCGTCCAACGCGACAGGAGCAGGAGCAGGAATTGTGATCATTACGCCAGAAAGGCTCAAATTGGAGCATTCGTTCAGACTGGGCTTCAGGGCCTCCAACAATGAGGCCGAGTATGAGGCCATGCTCGCTAGACTCAGGGTCGTCAAGGATTTGGGGGCTAAAGAGGTGGAGGTTTTCTCGGACTCTTTGCTGGTAGTTAACTAGGTGCTAGGGAATTTCGAAGCTAAAGACGCCCGGATGGTTGAATACCTACGGCTGGTGAAGCAAACCTTAGCTGTTTTCTTGAAAGTAAAGGTTCAGCGCGTAGCTCAGGGATAGAATTGGCACCCCGATTCTCTGGCGACGCTGGCATCATTAATTACCAACATGGTTCCTCGAATAATCAGGGTGGAGTTAGTCGCCGAGCCAAGCATAGTGCCTAGGTCACCAGTTGCCCAGTTGACGGTCACCGAGGATTGTTGGATGGACCCCATAATCAGCTACCTCGTAGATAACCACGTTCCGGACAACAAAAAGGAGTCGGTGAAAATACGGTGCAACGCCCCTCGGTACTGGCTGTCTCTCGATCGTAAGCTTTACCGGAGGTCATTCGAAGGGCATTACCTGTAGTGCCTTCGACCTACTGAGGCCAAAGAACTGCTGGCCGAGCTGCATGAGGGTGTGTGCGGAAGCCACGTGGGGGGACGATCATTAGCGCACCGGGCAATGACTCAAGGGTTTTGGTGGTCGTAGATGAGGAAGGAAGCAACCGAGTATTCCCAAAAGTGTAAGCAATGCCAAATACACGCGCCAATGATTCACCAACCCGCTGGGAACTTGAACCCGGTCACCGGCCCTTGGCCATTCGCTCGCTGGGGGCTAGACATAATTGGGTCATTCCCCCGGGCCATAGGAAACAGGAGATTTGTGCTGGTGGCGGTAGATTACTTCACCAAATGGGCAGAGGAGGAGGCGGTGGCAAACATCCGTGACATGGACGTCAAGAAGTTCGTATGGAGAAACATCGTAACAAGATTTGGCGTGCCGGAGTCTCTCATGTCAGATAACGGTCTCCAGTTCGATAGCAAAGCCTTCCGGGCATTCTGCCACGACCTCGGAATTAGGAACCGGTACTCTACTCCAGCTTACCTATAGAGCAACGGCCAAGCAGAAGCAACCAACAAGGCCATAGTGAGCGGTTTTAAGAAAAGACTGGAGGGGGCTAAGGGAAGGTGGGCCGAGGAGTTACCGAGTGTCCTGTGGGCCTACCAAAGAACTCCAAGGAGAGCCACAGGAGAAACGCCGTTCTCTCTAACCTATGGGGCTGAAGCTGTCATTTCGGCCGAAGTTAACTTGTGCAGTGCCCGGGTCAAAGGATACACACCGGACGAGAACGAGAAGCAGATGGTGAAGAAGTTGGACTTGCTTGAGGAACACCGAAGAACGGCCGGCATTCGGCTGGCGGAATATCAGCAGAAGCTTGCTCAGAGGTACAATAGGACGGTGAGGAAAAGAGAGTTTGTAGCCGGGGATCTGGTACTTCGCAAGGTCGTGGGGAATACCCGTGACAGTAATGCCGGAAAGCTAGCTCTGTCTTAGGAAGGGCCCTACCGAGTAACGGCTATTACCGGAGCCGAGTCGTACTACTTGGAAGATTTGGAGGAGAAGCCGCTTAAATGGCCTTTATTGCGGATGTGACAGCCTGGCATGACACTGCCCCCCCAAAGAAAACATCAACAGTCGTCCAGAACCTCACGCGAAGGGCCCTTGGCCACCTTAGAAAATCGCCAGGCGCTCTATAAGGTCATTGATTCATTGCCGAGATCCGAGCATGGATCAAGGGGGGGCTAATGTACGGGCGTCGACCCCATTGAAACCATCCAGCCACGAAGGCCCATCACTACGACACCACGTGGCCGAAAGTATCGGCCATAACTTATTGGCGCGCACCGTGTAGCTTCCCATGCTCGGAAAACTTCCGATGACCCCTAAGGGGTGCCTCCACAGGGCAACACGCCCCGCCGTGGATCTTTTCCCAATGCCATTACCTCCACTCACCCACCAACCAACGTCCACTCCGGAGCAATGGTATTGGACCTCCCCTTCCATTGCCTAGGGAGCGCCCCTGCCGAGCAACAGACCCAATCGTGGAGCTAACCCCCATGCCATTATATCCACCCACTCACCACCTGAAGTCTACTCTGGAGCAATAGTATTGGACCTCTCCTTCCATTGCCTAGGGACAACTTCGCCGTGCAATAGGCCTCGCGGTGGGTCTAGTTCCCAGGCCACTATCATTGCCCCACTCTCATTAAATGCCCCCACTTAGGAGGAAGGAGATTGGACCCTCCCCTCCACTAATCAGGAAGACCATTATGCAGTCACGACAACTTGGTCTATAAATAGGCAAAGGATATTCAAAGTTAGGGGTTGGAAACTTGGGGGGGGGGGGGGGGGAAGGGGTAGAGAGAAACAAAGGAGGGGGCTTGAGAGTTGCACTTACGCTAGATAGGACTGCCCATTGTAGGAAACACAAAAGCCCACTAAACAATTAAATTGTGAGCCCAAACGCGTGTCCGGCCCAACAAGCTCAAATGCGGTTCGCACAATATTCATTGTAAATGGTTGTAGGTATTCAATTTGATGAAGAATTTTAATTGTAGCATATGTCATTCTTTATTGCAAAAAATTAAATATTATGATAATGCAAAAAATTAAATATTATGATAATGTTTTATCAAAACTTAGTTTTTTATTGTTGGAAGATGATGACATTCGTTATTATTCTCGATAGAATTTTTTGTGAGTAGATACTACCTTTAGTAAATAGTTTCTAAGAAATTATTATAGTAAATAGATATTAATATGTTAAATAGCTATTCTAAATTTAAGTATATGATTTCATATTATTTCAAAAAGAAAAAAATCTATCTTAATTTTTTCATTCAAGGGCACATGCCTTGCACGTGCAACCCAAACTAGTGAATATAAAAGTGTTTGTTCACGTGTTCTACTCAACAAATGAAAATATTCCTCACCTATTGCCATGTTACTGCATTGCCACAAATTTTCTTGTATACTTTGCAATAACCACAATTCCTATAAAGGGAGCCTTAACATGCGTTAATACTCCTTTGAACAAATCAAAATTAGAATGAGTGGAAGGTCAAATATATATTCATTTTTCCCAAAAAAAAAAAATTTAGAGAATTTTTATTCCACAATCTTTGCTAAAATTCTGAAATGATTGACTGTTAGTATTGAAGAAAAAATTATGAGTTTATGTGAAAGTGATTATTCACCCTTTAAAATTGACAACTTCATCAAATTGTGGCAAATGATATGATTATAGAAGAACCATTTTCCATCTATACATATATACATACATACATACATATGTGTGTGTGTGTGTGTGTGTGTGTGTGTGTGTGTGTGTGTGTGTGTGTGTGTGAGGGCAGGGGGGGGGGGGAGGGAGGGAGTCTGAGGGCACTGGCCTTATTGGGCCAATTTTGAGGAGCATGCAGGTCCAATTGATGATTAACTTGATCCAAGTGGGCTGAGATAACTTGGACAAATAATTTTTGTGACTGAGGAGCTGGGCACCAGAGGAAGACTTTCAGATGGAGTCCACCTAAGGAAAACAAGATGAAGACCTCTCCAAGCAAGAGTGTGGGAGTTGAGGGAAGCCACAGTTACCATTGTGGATAAGGGAGAAGGGAAGCTTTCCAGTAAAGCATCCATCACCTTCGCATTGAATGCATTGCAACAACCATGTCAGCTGTATTAATGGCTGAATGACACCTGAACAGTACCAAAATAGCCTGTATTTCATTTAGCACATCCTCCAAAAGGGGGATGGGACAAGCATGTTGATGAAGATCTACCACCCTACATGTAGAGGGTCAATATGAGAACCAAATCATTATAAAAGGGGGAAGAATCCTAGTGAACAAGGACTGAAAATGGGAGATTAGAGAGAGAAACACACTAAAAGTTGTAATAATCCATGTGTAACAAGGCTCCTCAAACATTTCGAGGAAACACAAATATATGTTTTTTCCTACAAATAATATTGTTAAATCAGACTTTTCTATCTTGATTCGTTTCTTGAAATTGATACATTAGATAAGAAGCCCAAGCGTTGGTCCGCATATCCATCTCTACAAATTAATTGTAGTGAACCCAATCCTCCTATTGGGCTGAGGTTTTTATCCCCATACAATATATATATATATATATATATATATATAGACACACACGTACATACACACACACACTCCTAAAGAGAACCAAACATGCATGCTTCAATTCTTTTTGGGCCAATCAAAATTTGAATGAATGGGAAGTCAAAATTTTAGAGATACAAACATCATTTAAAAAAATTTCAAAGTTTATTGACTTTATTTGTTTCCAAATGTCTTTTATTTCATTTCATTACCAAAAAATTGTTGAGAGAGAGAGAGAGAGAGAGAGAAAGAGAGAGAGAGAGAGAGAGAGAGAGAGAGAGAGAGAAAGAGAGAGAGAGAGAGAGAGAGGTTGGACCTGTAGTTGTAGAGATAGAATTTCAATTTATGAGGGGCAAGATTAAGAGAATATCAAAAACAAACAATTCAAAAGGTTATTCTAACTACATCAAATTTAAACTTTTCATTTAATCTAAAATAAGTTTAAACATGTATTTTGATTACTCAAATTAAATTGAGAAGATGTATATCGCGTCACTGCCTTGACTGTGTTCAAAGAATTATATATAATTTAAAATTCTTTGTCTATTCTTCTAATTATTTAAATGATGAATTGTGAAAGAGATAAGAGATTGAGGGGAAAAAGATTAGTGTAGGGATGGAGGCCTTAGACATTTAGTGTCTTATATGGTTTTTTAATAATTAAAATTCTAAGTTTAAAATATGTGACCCTTAGTTTTAGTTGAATTGTAGCGAGAAAGATGAAATTAATTTAAACTTAAAATGTTTTGATATGGAAAATTTAAATCTCAATTATATATATTGTAAAAAACCATAACTTCTCTGGGGAAATTTTTATGTAATCTTTTTAAAGAAAAAACTTTTATATATATATATATATATATATTTTAAATTATAGTTCTCTCTCTCAATAAAAACAAAGATGTGAATTGAGAAACAGTTACTTACACAATAGAGATATATTAAAAGAGTTTGAATTTGGTAAGGATGTGATGTAAAACCTATGTTTTAAACCATATCCTAATGGTTTAACTATTATTTTGGCCCCTAAGAGTATTCACACCAGTTTCACCAATTTAATATTTCAGCAAAAATTTATCTAAACTCAATCAAAATAAACATGCATCAGCCTCACTAAATTAACTAAAGTTTTTAAAGAGGATAGTCACCTCTCTACATGTAGTGAGCCTCTATCATCGCTACATTAAATTTCAATGTTTATAAAGTAGTGAGGCTAGTGTATGTGCATGAAAATAATAGCTAGCTAATTAACAAAAGCAAAGTTTTTTGGATTAGTTTAGCTAAATATTTGAGGAGGCTGACATGAATGCTCTAACATTTGCTTTATATGTCAAAATGGTCCCTAACATTTCAAGTATGTCAATTTAGTTCTTAACATTTTGATATTGTGTCAAAATAATTTCTGCCGTTATGTGCTAGATGGAAAGGGTCAATGATGTGCTATCAGTGGTATTAAAATGGTTTGGTTAACTTCCAGTATTTTTTTAACCGAAATCTTCTTTTGTTTTAATGAGAAACTGTCACATTGCCCACAAACTAAATAAAATATGCAGATTAAAATCCACTACTACTTGTTATTGCGTATTTAAAACAAAAAGACTTCTCTAATTAAAAAAATACAAGTAAGTCAAACTTGTATTAAAATATTATTATTTATCCCACTTGAGCTGCCATGTGAACTGCCACGGGTCCTTAAAAAGTTAATTTATTTGTAGTGAATTCATGACGTTTTGGAAAATGTTTTCCCCTCTTAAAAAAAGAAAACGTTTTCTGTCGTATAAAATACCAAAATATGCAAAAACTTTTTAGAAAAATATTTTCTGCTGAAACAAATGCACCGTTAATTTGTCTTCCTTCCTCCTTATTTTCTTACAACTACGTCATTCTTGTACACTTTTTTCTTCTGATTATGCGGGGGTATTATTGCCTGCGAGGTGCTTTGACTTGCTTGTGACATGATGCGTGCACTTGCTTTTGACTTGCTTCTGTTAATTATTATTTTCTTTTTTTTTGGTGAAACTGTTTTTTTTTTTTATAACCTTTTTTGGTGAAACTGTTAATTATTATTTTCTCACTCAGTGTTATAAATTTCTAAATTCATAATGTAATTCATCGTATCTAAGTTAGCCTACTCTGCAAATGTGTCTCACATTTAATCCTATCTCCACGTGGTTGGTATTTGGTATGTGTATGAAATTATAATATAGTAGTTACTACTAGCTACTAGACAATATGCTCAGCAAACCCAAAACATAGGGAAAGGGTTGTTTGAGATAAATAGTATAACTCTTGTTAATGATGTGGAATCTGCGCTTCCAACAATTCCATCCTTTATATATTCAATAAGTTAATTTTAATTACACACAAAATTTCACAATTTTTTTCACAATCATTAAAATGATTTGTTGTAATTGATTTATATGACATTAAAATTGCACTAATCATGATTTATCACTTCAATAAATTTTGAAAATAATTACAAAATTGTTTGTTTCTATGATTGCTGTCATATCTAGGATCTGTTTGAATACCTCTTTTTGCTAAAAACTGAAAACTAAAATGATTACAATCGAATCATTACTGTAACAAAATAATTTTAAATGTGTGAATAGTACTGTGTGACTCAGTTTTAAAGTTATTTTTCTAAAAAAAATGTACTTGCGGGTCCCATGAACAATGCACGAGACTTACTAAAAAACGTTGGACGCGCAAAACGTGCTTGGCTTGCTGCTATCCAAACATACACATATTTGACTTGTGACACATAGAGAAGGGTTGTCTAAAATACATAGTATATGAACTCTGATTTACATTGTTGATAGATACAAGCCTACCACCCAACTTCACCATCTATATATATTTAAAATTTTACAATACATATTATATGACCTTTTTTTAAATATTAAATGACTCTTCTTACATGATAATATTTCACTTTAAAGTACTATAGAGAGGCAATGGGTGGCTCTTTAGTTGGCTAATCATCACTGTAACAAAGATGTCATGATTCAAATCGTTCATTTTTAATAATAAAAAAAATGATAGAAAACAATATAAATATGACTATAACCTAGAGACAGGAGGTGGTTCAATCAGTCGAATCATCACAGTAACGGAGACGTTGTAATTCAAATAGACTGTTTTTAATAATAATAAAAAATAGAAAATTATATAAATATAAATATGAACATAGATATAAAGATATGAGATAAAAATGTGGAGGACTTTTTTAAGGGAGAGAATCTTTAATTGAGGGTGGGCAAATCCACAACCCAGTAAATGAGGCAATTTTTCTTGGACAATTTTATATACATACAATTCAAGAATCTAAAGTGGTCCATATTGTGTAGTACCTTCGTTAATAAAAGAAGGCAAAAACACTATTTTAATCTCTACATTTTGGAATTAAAGTCAATTTGGTCCCTACATTTAGTAACAGTCAATTTGGTCTCTCTTATTTTCAACTTGTGGTCAATTTAATTTCTATTGTTTACTCACTAATGGAAAATGCTTACGTGGCAAACAATTTGCCTTGTTGGGATACATGTGGCTAACTTAATAATATAAAATCAATTAATTAAATATTATAAAAGCCACATCAGCATTTTAATAATAAAAAAATCCAGGTCAGACAAAAAAATTCTGAAAAGATTAATTAAAAGAAAAAAAAATAAAGAAAATGAATTTTTAAAAGAATCCTCACTTTCTTTTATTTTCTATAGAATTCTTGCACTTTCTTATTTTCCAAACACAATATCGACATCAGCACTAAATAAGCACTCTAGAATGAATATAAAATTACGTTTAATTCTTTAAATACCCATTATCTCCCTTTGAGGGACAATTCAAATCCCAAGACTCCTGGATTTGGAAGAGTTTCTGCTCATGTCTGAATTCCCCTCTGGTACAGGCTAGCTGGAGAGTAGGGAAGCTGGGGAAGATATGCTCATTTGGTCTCTATATAATAGGGGAGTTTCTGAAGTTAAAAGCGGATATCAGCTTCTTGTAGAAGGCACTCAACATAATATTCACACAAGTACAACTACAAACAGTGAATGGATTTAGAAGAATTTATGGAGGTTGAAAATTCCATTCGTACTTATTATCCTTCTGTGGAAATTTCTGAATAATTTTCTTTCAATTATATTGTGTATCGAGAGAAGGTATATTGTCACAGATAATTAAGGTGTGTGTCTTGTGTCATTTAGAAGGAGGGGATTTAGATAATCTCTTCCTACCCTGCTGGGTATTGGGATTTTTTTTGCTGAACACTCGGTATTGGGATTTGATTTCATATTGTGGTGTTGCTGGGTATATTGTGTTTGGAAAATAAGAAAGTGCAAGAATTCTGAGGAAAATAAAAGAAAGTGATGATTCTGTTAAAAATTCATTTTCTTTTTTTTTTTCTTTTAATTAATCTTTTCAGAATTTTTGTCTGACATGGATTTCTTTTATCATTAAAATGCTGATGTAGCTTTTATAATATTTAATTAATTAATTTTATATTATTATGTTAGCCAAATGTGCGCCAACAAGGCAGACCATTTGCTACATAAGCATCTTTCTTTAGTGAGTTAACGATAGGGACTAAATTGACTACAAATTGAAAATAATAAAGATCAAATTGACTACTACTAAAATGTAAGAACTAAATTGACCGTAAATCCAAAATGTAGAGAAATAATTAAAAGAATTCAAGTCTATAAGACCTTTTTAAAGAGAAAGAATCTTGATTAAGGTTGAGATCCACAAACCTGTTAATGAGTCAAGTTATTTTGGACAATATTGCCCTTTTATTATTTTATATTTGCAAAAGAATATAAGTGGTCCCTTTTACTTTAATTAATAAAAGAAAAAACTTTCTTTATTGCAACATACTACTGTACTAGTTGGATATTTTTAAAGAATTAATAAGATTGCTTTCCATAAAAATAGAGAGAAAGGAAAGGAGAGGAATAACTATTTCTCCCTCTCAATTCTTAGTAAAGAACAAATAAAATGAGTACTAAGTAATGTTATGTCCATAATATTTTTTATTTTTACAATAAATTTTAAGTAATATCATCTTTTTTTATTTGTGTCATGAAAAAGAATTCTATTATCTTTTCTTGCTAGGAGTCCTTTCTTCCGTGGAATATCCTCTTTCTTTTTGCCATTTGGAACCATGATCAGGGCAATGTTGTTATACATGCTGCCAGTGAGCATACGTTTTGTACTAGTCAGTTTGGCACGGTCAAGAGAATGCATGTGAGTAATGTTATGTGGAACAAGCCGGCCTCTGGTAGAATGGTACAAGCTCAACACAGATGGTTCATCGCTGGGTAATCCAAGAAGGGCTACTTAGATGGGACTTCTTCGAAATCGTAATGGCATGTGGATTAAAGGTTTTACCAAAAACATTAGGGTGTCCACTAATTCACAAATAGAAAAGAGGCAAGGAGAGAATTTCATTATTTTTCAATTAATATTTTTAGAACAAAGATATAAAATAGAGCTGAACGTGGATTCCTTCGTTATACCTAGGTCCTAAACACAGACAAAGACAGTATTCTATATATATAGGAATAAGATGTAGGTACAAGGTGGTACCACTGTACCAGAACTTGCACTTCCTAATTCCTAACTGCATAATTCGATAACTTTTTTTTTTTTAAAATTTTATTTTACAGAACATAAGATGTCCCATGTATTTCTATTATAAACGAAATTAATGAAAATACTGAGGGACCACAATTTCATTTCCTGACACTTTTTAGAATTGAATTTATATAGTCTCACACTTTCATTTCTTAACACTCATATTATTATTATCTGAAAACGAAAATAAGAAATATTGCTTACCTAATCCTGTTCATTTTTATGGTATATTTCACCAAACAACGTCTAAAAATCAACTGTAAAAATGTTTTTTTAATATTAAGTAACTAGTCGCTAATCTATGCTATGCACGAGAACTTACTTATTTGTGAGGTAGACTAAAATAATTTTATAAAAAATTTAAGAAATTATACCATTACATGATTTGCTCTTGTATGAGTTCGATTTGTGTTACAATTTAATGAAGAAGCTATTGCTTGAACGTGCAATGATTTACAAAACATTTGTCAAACAGTTTCAGATATTGCAAAAAAATAACTCAAAAATTCAAATATTAAAAATTCTAAAAGACCAAAAAATATTAAAGAATCAGATGATTCAGTGCTTAAAACATATTAAAACATAACAAAATATATATGACTATACAATAGAGCAATATAAGAGAAAGATGGGTAACCTTCAAAAGAATAATTTCAATTATTGCAAGCTTTTTTATCTTGTAAAATACGGCTAAAACAGTTTGATGGTTCATGTACGAAAATTACATTTTAAAAAATACATGAAAAACCATAAAATAAAATCATACACTATATAATAAAAGTTGAGCTTTAGACGCCGTGGTTGCGCCAAAGTAGTGGCACCAAATTATAGAAATTTTTTTAGATTTTTAGATTTTAAAAAGATAGCATTTAAAAAAAAAAAAAAAGTCTAATGCATCTTAAATTGCAGCAACATAGAGTGTAATCTAATTATTCTTATTTTTTAATTACTCCACTAAATTAAAAAAAAAAAAAAAAAGGTCTAATGCATCTTAAATTGTAGTAACCGTATACTACACTTAAAAAAGGTTTGAATCCAAGAGAAGTTGAGTTGAACTAAAACTATTTAAGAATGCTAAAATCAATCAATAGAAAAAAACCAAATTACTACACGTAAAAAACAATAGATATAATTTTTTTTCCTTATCTTCTTCTCTTATAATTTCTAAGTTGATAAAAATTTTAATTTAATTACAATACAAATTCTTTTTTTCATCTATTTCTTCTTAATTTGATTACAATCCAAAATCTTCATCTTCATCTAATCCTTTTTTTTTTCATTTAAATTAGATTATTACACCTATTAGCTACAATTTTTTTGGATTAAAAAAAAAAAAAAACAGCATGAAATTAGGTCAAAATGGTCCCTCACACCTCCACAAATTAAGTTTGAATCCAAAAGAAATTGAGTTAAACTAAAACTATTTAAGAATGCTAAAATCAATCAATCAATAAAAAAACCAAATTACTTCATGTTGAAAAAAAAAAAAAAAAACTGCAACGTGATATTTGATTGAGTTAATGTGATTATTTTTCACACCTCTACAAATTAAGTTTGAATCCAAGAGAAATTGAGTTGAACTGAAACTTTACTAAGTCTACTCTACTCTACTATTTAATAATGCTAAAATCAATCAATGAAAAATCAAAATTAAGTGAAGAACTGCAGAAGGAAGGATTAGTACTTAAATTCTATGATTTTTTTTTAAAAAAAAATTTACATAATGAAATTCATCTTAATTATTGATGTATTTTTTGATTTGGTGTTTTTAATTGATTGTGCTGATTATTTCCTCACTTATGGCAATATCAAAATGACTAGACATGAATGTCAATATCAAAATGGCTAGACGCAGGTATTTTATGTGTAAACTTTACATTTATATTGCAATAATTTTTTTTTTCTCTTTATGTACTTTATCTATTTTTGAAACTATTTTGATTGTGGTGCCCTAAAAGGTTTAGATACACACAAGTAATTTATATGTAAACTTTTACGTTTACATTGCAATATAATTTTTGCTTTCTCTTTATATACTTTTATTTATCTTTTTTTTTTTTTAACTATTTTGATTGCGATAACCTAGAAGGTTTAGATAATTATATATATATATATATGTGTGTGTGTGTGTGTGTGTGTGTGTTATATATATGTATATATATATATATATATATAGATAGATAGATAGATAGATATATAATTTATGAAATTTTTATTTTGGTCAAAATTTTAACACTGAATCTATTTGGGATGGAACTCATCTACCATATGAAATTAGGAGATTTATGTGAGAAGAGCTATCTTTTTTTTTTTAGTATCAATTTTTCTATTAAGGAAGTTAATTCAATTACGGCTTAAATTATATGATTTTTAAAAAAAATTTAGATAATGAAATTTGTCTTGATTATTGATACTATTTTTTGATTTGATATTCTTAATTGATTGTGTTGATTATTTCCTCATTTATGCAACATGAAAATGGCTATGACTAGTAATTTATAGGCAAACATTACATTGCAGTTTAAATACTTACCGTGGGGGCAGAAGGGCCGGAATATGTTCTTGGGCCTTGGACTTGATCCGAGAGATTTAGCTTGTTCGAGGAGGTTTTAGTGGTAATAACTATACTGACTTTAAAAGCCCACAAGAAAATAGTGCGAAGGAGGTTGGTGGAAATAGTCCGAGGAGGAAGATCTCCTTGGTTATTTGAAGTGAAGGTTGTACTATACACTCTGATGTTTATAAGGAAATTCTAGGAGGTCTGGTGAGTGAGGATGTGTTCCACACGAACACAGAAAGAAGGTGTGACTAAGAAATATCTTAGAGAAAGCTGCTACTACCGCATTAAAGACTCTGCACCTACCTCTCTGGCCACATTAATGGAGAAATGACATCTGAATAGTGTTGGTCAGCCTTACAGCTATTATTTGAAGACTTCAAGAGGTGGTGGATGAGACAAGTATCTAAATTGGTGATCTGAGCCATACGTGGAAGATAGAGGGAAGAAGAAGGATAATATAAAAGGAAGAAAAAGACATTAGAAAAGGGGGAGAAAAAAGGAAAAAGGAGAGAGAAAAACACTGTACACATCACCTTCAAGTGTAATCCATTTTTAAAACAAAGATTAGTAAGATAAATCGTCCTCGGCATACGTCAGAGGAGAATTTCTGTTACATAAACATCTTGTTGCATATGTATTGGGGATCTAGCCCATCATTTATGTTATCTAATATCCATAGAACCTAGGTTGTAATTCCACTCTCTATAAATTTCATTGTATTGGATTTTTTGAGCCTATTTCCTTCACATTGTTGGATTTGGGTGCAAATTGCATCCTTACAATTGGCGCCGCCTGTGGGGATCTTGTGTTCTAGGGAGTGTGTAGCATTGTGGTAGGTTCAAGTCCACACCATGCAGAATCAATGGGGTCCCAACGTAAGGATCAGCTCTTGCATGAAGAGCAGGAAAGAGATCGTGAAGGCAGTGTGCATACAATTCATACCAGTAAGAGCCATTCACAAGGAGGAAGCAGAATTCCTCATGAGGAAAATGCTAAGGCCATGTAAAAGGAGATTGATCATTTGAAGAAGAAGCCACGTCATGAGAGACGAAGGCGAACTCCTTCTTCTTCTAATTTTTCTTCGTCTAAAGATTCCTAGGGTAGCAATTATAGACCTAAGTCAAGAACTCCTTCTAGTGAATCTTTCTCCTATGAGGAGGATTATCTTCATGATCATAAGGGTAAAAAGCCCTCCTCCAGGTGCTTGGGAAATGATGCCATAGGCAAGGCGTTGCACCAGCTTTCTAAGTCACGTTTCACAAGCAAGGTGGAAAAGGGGAAGCTTCCACAGCGATTCACCCAACCCACGTTTACCATTTACAATGAATGAACAGACCTGGTGGAGCATGTGAGTCATTTCAATCAGAGGATGACAGTACACTCTAAAAATGAAACATTAATGTGCAAAGTCTTTCCTTCCAATTTGGGACTTGTTGCGATGAGATGGTTTAACGGCCTAAAGGCATGTTCTATCGATTTCTACATGGAACTCACTAGGGCCTTTGGGTCTTGCTTCATCATCTGCAGTAGAGTTCCTCGGCCTCTGGATTCATTATTGTCCATGGCCATGAGGGAAGGGGAAACCCTGAAAACATACTCCGACAGATACTGGAAGATGTTCAATGAGATCGATGGTGATTTTGACGAAGTGGTAATCAACACTTTCAAGGTTGGCCTTCCAACTAAGCACGACTTAAGGAAATATCTGACCAAAAAGCCTGTAAGGTGTACGTCAGCTCATAGATCGCATTGATGAATACAAACGGGTTGAGGAGGATCAACAGCAAAGCAAGGAGAAGGCGAAGGTTATCCCTCAAGAGAGGAGAGATTTCAAGTGGACAAACACAATAACAACAGGCCCCGGAGAGATTTTTTTGGGCAACCTAGTTCAACCCCTCCTCAGCAGGTAATTAATACTTTATTTCGAGAACCTGTGCAACATGTGTTAGAGAAAATTCGGCATGTACCATACTTCAAGTGGCCCAACAAGATGGCAGGGGACCCCATAAAGCGTAATCAGAATCTCCATTTCTATTATCATCAAGAGAGGGGTCATACTACTGAGAATTGCAGGACCTTGTGAAGTCATTTGGAGTAGTTGGTTAAGGAGGGCAGGTTAAAGCAATTTTTGTATCAGCCCAATGGGCAGAGAGATCATTCAGGTTCTGTAAATTAGGGTAACGATGTTTCAAGGCCTTCTTTGGGTACAATCAATGTTATTTTTGTTGCTCCAGGTAGGACTGGTTCTCGTCCTTTTAGGGTGATGTCTGTGGCACGAACCCTTGCCGAGAAGTCTAACTCTGAGCTGAAAAGGATTAAAGGGAATGTCCCACCTCCTTTGAGCTTCTTGGAAGAAGATAAGATTGGAACTATCCAACCTCATGATGATGCTTTGATGGTCATGCTGAGGATAGGCGGTTATGATGTAAAAAGGGTAATGGTGGACCAGGGCAGTGGTACGGATATTATGTATCCCGACTTGTACAAGGGGCTGAAGTTAAGGTTGGAGGATTTGGCGTCTTATGATTCACCACTAATAAGTTTTGAAGGGAAGGTTGTTATACCAATGGGCCAGATTAGATTTCCTGTCCAGTCAGGTTCTGAGGTTGTGGAAGTGGGTTTCATTGTTGTGGATGCCTATTCTCCCTATACGGCCATTGTTGCAAGACCTTGGCTTCATGCATTAGATGTGGTTTCTTCAACTCTGCATCTGAAGGTAAAATTCCCTTCTGGGGATCAAATTGAGGAGATAGTTGGGAGTCAGTCCATGGCCAAACAATGCATGGCGACTGTAATTCTACATCAGCTTAGGCAAGAGTCATCGGCCTCAGCTAAAGGAGGCTCATAGCAATCACTATCTTCGACCACACCCAAGGTGGTAGAAGTAAAAGAACTTGTGTGTGAGGAGTTAGAGAAGGTTTTTATTGATGACGATCTTGAGAAGTTCTTTCAGGTGGGAATTTAGTTGCCACCTCAAAAGAAGGTGGAGCTGGTTATGTTTTTGAAAAAGAATATGGATGTATTTGCATGGAATGCTTATAAGGCCCCGCGGGTTGATTTAAATTTCATTTGTCACCATTTAAATGTGAATCCGGCTGCAGTGCTGAGGAAGCAACCACCTCAACACTTATCTAAAGAGCATGCTGAGGCTATCAAGGAAGAAGTACTCAAGCTTAAGAAGGCTAGTGTGATCAAAGAAGTGTTTTATCTAGATTGGTTGGCTCATATAGTGGTAGTGAAGAAGAAATATGGGAAGTGGAGAGTATGTGTAGACTTCACAGATTTGAACAAGGATTTTCCTAAAGATCCATTCCCAATGCCCTGCATAGATCGGTTGGTGGACGTTTCTGTTGGGCATCCTCGGATGAGTTTTTTGGATGCTTTTCAAGGTTATCATCAAATACCCTTAGCTTTGGGTGATCAGGAGAAAACAACCTTTGTCACTCCTATAGGGAACTATCATTATAAGGTGATACCTTTTGGTTTAAAGAATGCAGGGGCTGCTTATCAAAGGATGGTGACCAGGATATTTGAACTGCAGTTGGGAAAGACTATTGAAGTATATGTGGATGACATGGTGGTGAAAAGCAAAATGGTTTCCCTACATGTAGCAGATTTAAATGATTCTTTTCAAACGCTAAGGAAGTACAAGTTGCACCTTAATGCTTCTAAGTATTCTTTTGGGGTGGGATCTGGTAAGTTCTTGGGCTATACGGTAACCCACAAGGGAATTGAAGTTAACCCTGCGCAAGTCAAGGCAATTAATAGCTTGCAACAACCTCAGAATCCTAAAGAAGTTCAAAGGTTGACAAGGATAACTGCTGCCCTTAATCGGTTTATTTCTCGGTCTGCGGATAGGTGCAGGCCTTTCTTTCAGTTGTTGAATAAGTGGAAGGGGTTTGAATGGACTGAGGAATGTGCTTTAGCTTTTCAACAGCTTAAGAAGTATCTTTCGCGACCATCCATTATGTCGCAGCCATAGGTTGATGAAGTTTTGTTCGCATATATTGCTGTGGCTAACCATGTTGTTAGCTTGGTTCTAACACGGGTTGATAACAACATACAGAGGCTAGTTTATTACGTACGCAAATCTTTACAAGAGGCCAAGGTGCATTATTTGCCGTTGAAAAAGGCAATCCTAGCTATAGTGCATGCTACTCGTAAGCTTTCCCATTTTTTTCAATCTCATACAGTTATGGTTCTAACTTAACTTCCTCTTAAATCTATACTTCGAAGTGCTGATTACATGGGCAGGATTACTAAGTGGGGCACCATCTTAGGGGCTTTTGACATCAAGTATATGCCTCGCACCTCCATGAAAGGTCAAGTGCTTGCTGATTTGAGTTGCTGAGCCTTCATTAGAAGAGAATGCTAAAAGGTTGGACATGGATGAAAAATTAGTTGGCATGATCTCGTGCAAGGAGCCTTTGACATGGAAAGTGTGTGCCGATGGGGCAGTAAATCAAAGAGGATCTGGTGTAGGACTAGTCCTAGTGTCCCCTAGGGGACTTACTTTTGAGAAGTCCTTAAGATTGGGATTCTCGGCCACTAACAATGAGGCAGAATATGAAGCTTTACTGGTCGGAATGGATATAGTTCAGAAAATGGCGAGAAAAATAGTGCAAATGTTCTCGAATTCACAGTTAGTCATGGGCCAAGTAAAGGGGACGCTAGAGGCTAGAGATTTGAGAATGCAAGAGTATTTAGCCCGAGCCAGGTATTTACAATCAAAATTTGAATCTTTTACTTTGTTGCATGTCTCTAGAAGTATGAATACGCATGCTGATTCCCTGGCTACCCTTGCAATGTCCTTGGCACAAAGCCTACCTCGGGTCATCCTTATTGAAGACTTGTGTAAGCCCTCTAGAATGAATGTTGATACCATTTGGGTTCTTCAAATAAGAGTAGGATCTAGTTGGATGGATCCTATAGTGTCCTTCCTTAAAAGTGATGTCTTGCCCGAGGAGAAATCTGAGGCAAATAAAATATGTAGAAAAGCACCTCGATTTTAGTTATCAGAGGATCAAAAGTTGTATAAATGCTCCTTTTCAAGACCATATTTGCTGTATATACATCTAGAAGCAACAGAATTATTTTTGGAGGAGTTGCATGAAGGGATTTGTGGAAGCCATACGGGAGGAAGGTCTTTAGCTTATAGAGCTTTTACCCAGGGGTATTGGTGGCCCAACTTGCAAAGAGAGGCACAAGATTATGCAAAAGGTGTGACCAGTGTCAAAGGTATGCTTCCAACTGCCATCAACCAAGAGGTGTCCTTAATCCATTGTCTAGTCCTTGGCCATTTGCACAATGGGGCTTGGACATTGTAGGGCCTTTCCCGAAAGCATTAGGCAATAGGAGGTGGTTGCTCGTTGGATAAGATTATTTCACTAAGTGGGTTGAAGTTGAGCCATTGTCAAATATTAGGGATGTGGATGCGAAGAAGTTTGTCTAGAAAAATATTGTCACCAGGTTTGGAATCTCTCATACTCTTATTTCAGATAATGGCTTGCAATTTGATAGTAAGGCCTTCAGAAGGTATTGCTGTGATTTAGGCATCACGAATAGATATTTCACTCCAGCTTATCTGTAAGGTAACGGACAGACCGAGGCAGTAAGCAAAGTTATAATCAGTAGGCTTAAGAAGAGACTGGATGATGCTAAAGGGAGGTGGGTGGAAGAATTGCCACACGTTTTGTGGACGTATTGAACTACACCTCGAAGATCTACTAGAGAAACACCATTTTCTATGACTTATGGAGCTGAAGCTATAATTCCTCTAGAAACTGGGTTTCCGACACTGAGAACGAGCTCCTTCATCCCTAGCAGTAATGACAGTTTACTGGAAAAAAGCTTAGACCTAGTTGAGGAACGGCGAGAGAATGCTATGGTTCAACTAGTTTATTACCAGCAAAAACTCAAGCAGGAATATGATTCCCATGTAAAGTTACGGCCATTGGTCCCTGGAAATTTGGTGTAAAGGAAGGTCTTGGGTACTGCCAAGAACCCAACATGGGAAAAATTGGGACCTAATTGGGAAGAACCTTACCGTATAACTTCAGTAGCTGGCATAAGGGCGTATTATCTTGCCTATTTAGATGAAAATGTTGTGCAACGTCCTTGGAATGTAAATAACCTATAAAGGTACTATTATTTATTACGGACATATTTTATGTAATTGGCTAATCCTTTGACAAAACACACTTTACTTGTATTTGGGTAGATCTAGAATGTGTTTAATACTTCAAAGAACATTTGTTCAAGTCTAGTATTAAAGCCATGAAGATTGGACCAAGAAAAAAGTGAAGAAAAAGTGTGTACTAAAGCTGGACACCTGCTGGACAGCTGCGGACACCTGCTGGGCACTTGCGGATAGCTGCTAGACAAATAGCTATCTATTGAGGTATCTATCGAGGTTTAATGAGGCTCGACAGCTGCCCGATCGATCGAGGTATCTATCGAGGTTACGGGAATTCAGATTTCTAGATCTGATTTTTGGGCCTGACTTTTGTATTTGTGTAGGGTTTATTTTCTCACAACCCTAGGCATATATAAGGCTTATTTTTGAGGCCGTCACACAAGAGAATACAAGGAGAACATATGAAAAAAGGTGACCGAAGCCTTATTCTCTCTGAAAGAAGCTACTGCATCTTTGCGCCTTAGGATTTTGTAATCAAGTACTTCTTGATCTTCATCGTGTGGATGATTTGAAGAACTTTGCAGCCAACAACTCTCTCTCTAGTTGGTGAATTGAAGTCGCGTACTGGGATCCGCGCAATTGGTTAGTCACGTACTTGGGAGCCGTGCATTGAAAGGAGAAATTGTCACTACAGAGCAAGTCCAATTGGGTATTGGAGTAAGGGTTCAACTGTAGGTTGGTAAGGTACTTGGGATTCCTTGCTTGTAACCGCTTGTTGTGATAATAGTGGAGTTTCGGGAGTTGTGACCTTAAATCACCCGGTGGGGTTTTTACCGTCAGGTTTTCCCCATTCATAAACAAATCACCGTGTCTTTTATTTTCCGCTGCATACTTTAGTTGTTGGTGATTTGTTTGTACTGCAATGTGAATTTGTATGTTAACTTGATTAATTAATAACTTGGCTAATTAATCAATTTAATTCATCACAAGGGGTCTACGTATTTGTGGCCTGACAAGTGGTATCAGAGCAGGCACACTCTGATTAGAGTTTAGTCTTTGATGTGTAATCCATTAACCCCTGTTGTCATGGAAACTCTTGACTGTTTTGATTTGCATGATCTTGTGTTGAATGATGATGATGATATTCATGATGCCTATTGCAAGCTTTATAATTTTTGTATGAAATCTCTTGAATGTTCTACAAAATTAAAAACTAAATTTAAAAAGGTCAAGCTTGAAAAAGATGATTTGATTGCAAAATTGGATGAAGTCACTAATTTGAATGAGAATTTTAAAAATCAAATTTCATCTCAGGTTGACAAAATTAAGAGTTTGGAAGAGCAACTAGTTGAATTTAAAACTGAAGTTGAAAAATTAACTAGTGCCAAACTTGTTGTTGAGACTAACTCAAAAGAAAAGGATTTTTATATTCCCCCATTCAAAAGGAATAATGAAGAGTTGAAGGCTAATATTGCTAGGATAAACAAAGGTAAACAAACTGATGTTAACGCTGAAGTTTCTAAACCTATGTCTGAAACTCCTCCTAGGTTGAATGATAAATTTTTTTTGGTCCCCACTTGTCATCATTGTCACATTGTTGGTCGTATTAGGCCAAATTGTCCTAAGCTGAGGACTCTATCAACCTCTAAGGTGAGACCTCCTTCTAGGAAGCCGAGTAGCTCTAAAACTGCTCATGTTTGTCATCATTGTGGTGTTTCTGGACACAATCGTCCTAATTGCTTTAAGTTGTATCCTCATAAGCAATTGTCCAAAAGGTCACAGGTTTCCTCTCAAGGACCTACACCTTTGTTTGGAGAGTTATTAAAAGCCTTGAGCTTTTTAACTCAATTTCAGGAGAATTTTAATTCTTCTATGTCCTTTAGTAGTCATACTAGGACACGTGTCTTTTCATCTTCACGGCCAAAGACTTGTGCTGTGTGGGTGAGAAAGGAGCCTAAGACTTAATTGTCTTTTCTGTTTGTCCTCTGCTTTAATTTTTTCAATCTAAAGTAGGACTTTCTTTGCTTGATTTCTTAACTGCTTTTGGAATCATGCTATCATGCATCCACATCATTCTATCATGTTCTCATGCATATGCATCTTTCTTTCATGCTTTTATGATTGTTTGTCTGTTTTTGTTTGGTTGTTTAGTTTTTATTTTGTCTTGTTTTAAAAAAAAAAAAAAAAAAGGAAAAATCAGAAAAATACAAAAACAGTGTGTGTTTGTGTACATTGGTTCTTGTGAACCTTAAAATGGCCATTGAAACAGAGTTTTCTAAACTTTGTATCACCTGCAGCTTAGATGAGCATATTTATGCACAACTAAGCAAGTGAGCTTTGTGGCTCTTTGTTTGTAATGAGTAAGATTAAGTGATCTCTTCTACTTAACACTCATATCACTCTTTTTGATGGGTAAGACTAGAAAATCCTAAGAGAAAGGCATAAATAACCATCTCACCACTGTTACTCGCCAATCATGATATGACATCTGTATACTTCGGCATAGCAAAAGTGCAATGTCAAAAGCTTAACATAATTAGGTATTTCTTTTCTCTCTTGTATGCCCATGCATGATATGCTTAATAAAAGAAAATATGCAAAGAAATAAAAAGCAAAAAGATCAAAATGCTTTAAAATATGGTTGCAAGCGTGTTTTTTAGGAGATGTGGGAGTTATAGGATGTACCTCGAAGGTGATAGTCCCCATCAAACAGTTATGATTGTGTGTGAGTTAAAGTGATTTTCTCATATCTCAAATCGTCATAACATTGAGACACTTATGCAATCTTGCGATGTTTTCACACACAACACGCAATACTCTTTGCTATTTTTGATACATGTGCAGGTACAATGTGATTTGGCCATCACAAGGTTTACATGCATTAATGTATGCTCACTAAACTGTCTGAACTCATTTTTGAAATATAAAATTGGTTAGACTTGTTTAGTGTGTGTGTGCGTGTTTTGGGATACATGTGCTTAATTTTTCTGTTGAGAGATGTTTTTTAGAGCTAAATATGTCGTTTGGATCTTTGGTTGAGTTGCATGCTTGATTGCATTCACATCTGTGTTTTTCTCTTCTTGAAAAACTGTTTTTAAAGGCATCTCGACACCTCCTCGACACCTCTCGATACTTGGCTTATCTGTCGAGATCTTTATTGCATGTTATCGCAATCTCGATACCTCTCGATAGCTAGGTAGATCGATCGAGAAAGTTTCTGTCTCCTCGATAGCTTCTCGATAGCTGTTCGATCCATCGAGGTATGCTCAATAGCTCCTCGATACCTCTCGATCGATCGAGATTCTCTGCATGCATCGTTCTTCATATGTTTTGCATGTTTCTCTTATCTTGTCATCCATAGCATCTTGTTTCATTACATTCATGCATTTTTATGGATTCTTTGTGCCCCCTTGATCATCCTTGATCATTTTTATGTTTCTTGGGTAAAGTTTTATAGCTTCTTATACCCTCTGCCAATCGTGACAAAAAGGGGGAGAAATTGGAAAATTTGTGGTTTCTTTCTTTAAGATTCTACAAGTTAGGGGAGAAATACATGCCCTTGTAAGGGGGAGTTGTGTTTCATCTTGTTAGGGGGAGTGTTTACCTCCTTGTTCATGTACCTAGGTCTTGTGACCATTTTTACATACAACATGGTATTTATCAAGTGGTATATATATGTTGATGTATGTTTTTTTCACCTACCTCTTCATGTGTTGTTTCTTTCCTATCTTTATACACATGTTTCTTCATTTGTATGCAATCTATTATTTCTGTTTCACACAAAGATGCCTTGATATGTTTTGTTTAAAGTGTTTCAGAAATACAGGTTGTCAAAGTCTTCCACGCCATAAACTCTCTTCTTACAAAGTTTTTCAAGGGTTTGTGTTAGGGAAGATTTTATTGTATTCAATAAGTGAGTATGAGTTGAGTGATTTATGACTTCTCTCATATGTTCATTTGTTTGTTGTGGTTTTGTCACGGATTGCCAAAGGGGGAGATTGTTAAGGACATATTTTATGTAGTTGGCTAATCCTTTGACAAAACACACTTTACTTGTATTTGGGTAGATCTAGGATGTGTTTAATACTTCAAAGAACATTTTTTCAAGTCTAGTATTAAAGCCATGAAGATTGGACCAAGAAACAAGTGAAGAAAAAGTGTGTACTAAAGCTGGACACCTGCGGACACCTGCGGATAGCTGCTGGACAGATAGCTATCTATCAAGGTATCTATCAAGGTATCTATTGAGGTTTAATGAGGCTCGACAGCTGCCCGAACGATCGAGGTATCTATTGAGGTTACGGGAATTCAGATTTCCAGATCTGATTTTTAGGCCAGGCTTTTGTATTTGTGTAGAGTTTCTTTTCTCACAAACCTAGGCATATATAAGGCTTATTTTTTAGGCCGTCACACAAAAGAATACAAGAAGAACGTATGCAAAAAGGTGACCGAAGCCTTATTCTCTCTGAAAGAAGCTACTGCGTCTTTGCGCCTTAGGGTTTTGTAACCAAGTGCTTCTTGATCTTCATCGTGTGGATGATTTGAAGAACTTTGCAGCCAACAACTCTCTCTCTAGTTGGTGAATTGAAGTCGCGTACTGGGATCCGCGCAATTGGTTAGTCACGTACTTGGGAGCCATGCATGGAAAGGAGAAATTGTCACTACAGAGCAAGTCCAATTGGGTATTAGAGTAAGGGTTCAACTGTAGGTTGGTAAGGTACTTGGGATTCCTTGCTTGTAACCGCTTGTTGTGATAATAGTGGAGTTTCGGGAGTGGTGACCTTAAATCACCCGCTGGGGTTTCTGCCGTAAGATTTTCCCCATTCGTAAACAAATCACTGTGTCTTTTATTTTCCGCTGCATACTTTAGTTATTGGTGATTTGTTTGTGCTGCCACGTGAATTTGTATGTTAACTTGATTAATTAATAACTTGGCTAATTAATCAATTTAATTCATCACAAGGGGTCTACGTATTTGTGGCCTGACATTATTAATGAAAGGCACTTCTGTCATCTTAGTTCTGTTATCATTGTGTTGCATTGACTATTAGTTTTATTGAGTATCAAACAAAAACTTAGTCATGCCCGGCTCCTCGGACCACATACCCTGTGGAAATTAATATTTTATTAGCTGTTAAACAGAATCTTAGTTACGTCTGGTCCTCGAACCATCTACTTTGGGGAAATTAACGTTTCAGTTCATTTTTCTAAGTATCAAACAGAAACTTGGTCATGCTTGGCTCCTCGGACCACATAACTTGTGGAAATTGATATTTTATTAACTGTTAAACAGAACCTTAGTTACGTCTGGTTCTTAGACCATCTACTTTGGAGAAATTAATATTTCAGTTCATTTTTCTAAGTATCAAACATAAACTTGGCCATGCCCGGCTCCTCGAACCACATACCTTGTGGAAATTGATATTTTATTAACTGTTAAATAGAATCTTAGTTACGTCTGGTCCTCAGACCATCTACTTTGGGGAAATTAACATTTCAGTTCATTTTTCTAAGTATCAAACAAAAACTTGGTCATGCTTAGCTTCTCGGACCACATACCTTATGGAAATTAATATTTTATTAATTGTTAAACAGAACCTTAGTTACATCTAGTTCTCGGACCAACTACTTTGAGAAAATTAACACTTCAGACCATCTAGGTATCAAACAAAGCCATTGCCATGTCTCAACTTTCTGACCATATACCTTGGTGAGATTGATAATTTACTTTTGTGCTTTAATTTCACATAAGATTCAGTTTCATTTTTATTTACTTAACTATCTGCTGCTGCAGATAAAGATTCCAACATACGGGTTATTTCTATAACAGATTGTAGCTGTTACTTAATGTATTATTAAGACCTACCCTGTTCATTTGCGCACTAAGTCATTCCTACTATGTATATGAATTGTGCCAAGATAAAGAGTTAAGCATTCCTAGTAAGTGAAGTTTGCAAAGAATTAAAAATCCAAATCTTGAATTTGTCATTATAAGTGTACGTAATTACATGGGAAATAACAAAAAAACACTAGACAGAACAACAAAAAATAAGTTTATAACAAAAAAGAGCTATCATGTCTTGGCTTTTGGTGGAGGGTCCTCTTTGGACTTTGTCTCAGCCTCCCTGATCTTATCCTCCGCACCTTTTTGCCTAGTTTCTTTGGACTTAGGGGCCACTTCCGTGATGACTAGGGGAACATTTGCAGATTTGGTCTCGGGCAGGGTCATAATTTGTTTTCCCTTGTCTTTCGCCCCAAGTGGAGGATCACCCTGGTTAGCCTTCTTGTTCAGACCCTTATTAGTCATCTCACCCTAGACTGTGGCCTGGTCAAAGCCTATATATGCCTTTGTAGGAGGAAGAGAGCCTTGGATGGCGGAAGGTTGTGTAGGAGGTAATGACTCGGAGGCAGTTGGAGCAGGATGGGCTTCAAGTGCACGGATGTCAGGTGGATACCATACACTCTCAGCTTTTCTCCATTCAGAAGTAGCAGGAACACCTGCCACATTAAGAGCTTTCATCCATACTTGCTGACAGTAATCCCTACATACTTCAGCAAGTTCTTCAACTAGTCGGGCTTCCGTTTCTTCAACCCCGTTGTTGAAGGAAGCAAGCAATGCAGCATCAACAATCTCCTTAATGGTACGAGTCACCTCTTTAGCTTGTGCTAATTCACCCTTCAAACACACAATCTCTTGTTGGGTAGTGGTTAGCTCCTTTCTTTTACTTTAAAGCTACTTGCGTTACTCCTCGGCCTGTGCCTCGGCAGTGTTAAGTCCAGCCTCAGCGCTCCTCTTCAGTTTCTCCTCTTCCACTAGCTTATCAACAAACTTCTTCTTCTATTGCTCAGCTCGGCCTAATGCTCTTTTAGTCTCGATCCTGACCTTGATCTCGGCATCAGCCTTGTTTTGTGCATCTTCTACCCATTTCTCGGCTGCAAAAACCTCCTGGATAGCCTATAAGGGGGTGGTGAAGAAGTATATTATGACGGGAATAATAAGGAAGTACATGTGAGAAAGTTTATATAAAGAAGATGATAAAAATAACAAAGTAGAAATAGTTGAAGGATGTATACCAAAGCCAAATCCCTTTTGAGGGAAAGGAAGAATTGCGGTTGCTTCATGTTCTCTAGGGCGTTCATGTCCTTTGGTAAAAGGAGGGGTTGTTCCAAGACTTCAGCCAAGTAGTGAGCGTGCCCTTTTTAGAATTATCTTATAAAAGAATGGCAGGGGATGGGAACCCCATCCAACTCCAATGAGGGTGACCAGTGGGATTGAGCTTGGCGCACCTCAAACGATTCCTGGCTATCCCTACTTTTTACGGTGGAAGCTCGTGTCTGGCCCTTTGACACATTTTGTTTTCTTTGTTGGGCCAACTCTTCTTCCTTAGCCTTGCCCGTTCTTTTCTTCTTCTTGAGGTCGGGTATGATGATTAGAGGGCCCGGAGAAGGAGGTGGGGGAGGGAGATTGGCAGGAAGTTGGGATCCCGAGGCGTCTTTCACAGTGGCTTGTTTGCCCCTTTGAGTAAGCAGACCCTTCAAACTGGTCCCTTATTTTCAAGACATTTCCTCTTCCTCCTCGTCACTACTATTAACATGGGCAACTATGAGACATTTGATACCAGAGCCCTCGGGGGATTGTTTTTTATCGTCTGAGAGATTAATAACGTGACCCTCTGATGGTTTCTCTACTTCCTCAAGTCGGAAGTGGTCTATTTCTTCCTCAAGGGACAAACGAGAAGATGCGGATTCTTCTCGGATTGTTGTTGCTTCAAGTTGCGCAAGCAGAGAGATTGCTGTTATTGGACGTACATATAGAATGACAGAGAGATCGTCGGGCAGATCTTGTGAGGCGAGAAACCCCGTTTTTGAGACGTCTATCCTTCTGCGCCTCTTATCACCCACGATGATTACGTTATCGATATCTTGGTAGGTATCTGATAAAGGTTCATACCCTAAGATGAGATGCGCTGCCCTCACTTGCAAGTCTTCACTAACGAATATCTCAAATCTTAAAACTCTATTAAGATCCGCGATGTTGGATAGGCTCAGACGTGGCGATACGTGCTGTTTATCTACAAAAAAAAAAAAAAAAAAAAAAAAAAATACAGAGAAACCAAGCATGGTTAAATCAACAACAAATGTGAAATAATGATAAAGCAAAGAGCGATGTAAATCTAAGTGATAAAGTTAGAAGAACTAAACCTCATGCTAGGGGACCTAAATTCTATGGAATCACACCTGGTGTTCCCTTTGTAACTCGATAGTGAGGACCGTTGTACCAGTTCCCGGAGGCGATTAAGTAGTCGTCCTTCATGCCTTTGTTATATTTGGGAAGACATGATATGAGCCTAACGAAATTAGACCTAGACTTGAGATAATACCCTATACCTTTGAGTTTTTGACACTCATGCATATGCACAACGTCGTGCCATGTGAGGTTCAAACCCATTTGCTCATTGAGAGCGTCGACACAACCTAAGATTCTAAACATGTTAGGTGTACACTGGTTTGGGCATAATCTATGATTACACAGGCATTCATTGGTTACATTCTTCGTGGGAAGTGTCATTTCACCCTCCAAAAAGGCAATTATGGGAATGACGACTTCCCCTTCTCCCCTATCGTTAGCTATGGATTCTAGGGGGCAATATCTTAAACTTATATCCTGGGGGATGCGGTATTTGGCTCGGAAACCTTCCATACCGGCATTAGTATCTACTAGGCATTTGAATCTACCCATTTGGTTGGAGTGAAAATGGAGATTTAGGAGGAGAGGGGGTACAGTTAATGGCCAAGGACTATGGCCGAGGAGAAAAAGGAATTTAAAAAGAGTAAAAACTTATGGGAAATGAGTAGATGATGCTTCGTGAGCTTCTTGTGAGGATAGAAAAGGAAGGAGTTTCAGGATTTGATTGATTTCTGGAGTAATGAGTAGAATCGCGACTTTCTAGGCATTTTTATGTATAAAGGGCAGCATTGAATGGCAGTTATCCTACTTAAATTTTGAAGAAAAACCTGAACCGTTGGATATGCATCTCACCGTTAGACATGGAGGGCAAGGCGTCACTTGGAGCAATTAATGGGGGCGTTATGGATTTTGAGGCGTCAGGAGTAGTTTCAAAAGGAATGAAATGAAATTCTCACGTGTAACAGTTTGAGAAGCGTGCGAAGGCTATGGTGTTGGGTCAAAACTTCATTTTTTCTCCTCGGATGAGATAAAGATGAATTTTTGAGGGGCTATTGTGGGGGTAGAAGGGTCGAAATATGTTCTTGGGCCTTGGGCTTGATCCGAGGGAATTAGCCTGTCTGAGGAGGTTTTAGTGGTAATAACTATACCGACTTTAAAAGCCCACAAACAAATAGTGTGAAGGAGGTTGGTGGAAATAGTCTGAGGAGGAAGATCTCCTCGGTTATTTGAAGTGAAGGTTGTACTATACACTCTAATGTTTATAAGGAAATTCTAGGGGGTTTGGTGAGTAAGGATGTGTTCCACACGAACACAAAAAGAAGGCGTGACTAAGAATATCTTAAAGAAAGCTGTTACCACCGCATTAAAGACTCTGCACTTACCTCTTTGGCCGCATTAATGGGAAAATGACATCTGAACAATGTTGGTCAGCCTTACAGCTATTATTTGAAGACTTCAAGAGGGTGATGGATAGGGCAAGTATCTAAATTGGTGATCTGAGCCATACGTGGAAGATGGAGGGAAGAAGAAGGATAATATAAAAGGAAGAAAAAGACATTAGAAAAGGGGGAGAAAAAAGGAAAAAAGAGAGAGAAAAACATTGTACACATCACCTTCAAGTGTAGTCCATTTTTAGAACAAAGATCAGTAAGACAAATCGTCCTCGGCATACGTCCGAGGAGAATTTCTGTCACACAAACATCTTATTGCATGTGTATTTTAGATCTAGCTCATCATTTGTGTTATCCAATATTCGTAGAACCTAGGTTTTAAGCCAATTTTCTATAAATTTCATTGTATTAGGTTTTTTGGGCCTATTCCCTTTACACTGTTGGGTTTGGGTGCAAATTGCATCCTTACACTTACATTTTTGTAATTTATGGAATTTGTTTTTAGTCATATATACAAGAAATTTATATATGATTAGTACTTCTGCTACTATACATGTTAGCAAGTGTTAAGGAAAGATTTTTAAGTGTCAAACAAATATATATATATATATATATATATATAATTAAATTACAATTTTACTACTAAGAGCTTTTAGAAATTTAAAACTTGCCATAATTTTTTAAAATATTTTATAATATATTTTTTTTACCAAAAAAAAAAAAACTTACATAATATACATTTTTCATGTAACTTAATTTTCAAAAATATTTTTACTATTTTATTTTTTATTAGATTTGATTATATTATCAAAAAATATATTTTTTTAAATTTATATATAATTTTTTTTATTAAGCCATGCATCGCGCGGGCATAATAATAGTTTTTTTTTTTAACAAAGTAGAGGAGAAGAAAATAACATAAGAAGAGCTCATACCCTCTACTCGGCTTTAAAAAAAATATATTGGGTTTGTTTTTCTTTTATAGTGTTCATGATTAACCTCACAAATTTGGAGATAAATTATCAATGTTTAAATTTGAGTTTAAGTTAGACTTGTTAGAGAGATAGAGTTTTACTCCTTGTTAAGTTTGGATTAAACAAAAATAATTTGTTTTTTTTTAAAATGATAATGATGAGTTTGAGTTTAGTTGGACTTGTTAGAGATATAGAGTTTCACCCTTTGTTAAGTTTGGACTAAAAAAAAATAATTTTATTCAAATAAAATGATAATTTTATTTAAATATTGTACTAAGGTGGAAAATTGTGAAAGTTTAAGAGGCTTTAGTTTTATATATATATATATATATATATAGATTATCCATGTTAATAACAATTCTGAGGTTTCCAATGAGAATGAGATATCTTATAAGTGAAATTGAACTAAATGAATGTGTGCTGGTTTTAACATTGGGTTTTTAAAAATGACTTTAAAAAAGACAAAATTCTGTTAATTTAGTTTACACTCCTATAAAGAGAGATCATATTATAATTATCCCATGTGATGAAGGGGGATTATTGAATGATCAATAAATCTTAAGAAGGCGTTGTAATATGTCCATTTAATTTCTTGTAGATAATGGTAACCGCATATAGCTAAAAACAGAAACAAAAACAAAAACAAAAAAAAAAGTAAAGAAAAAGAAAAAGAAAGCACAATATTGCTTGGGAAAGCATAGAAAGTTCAAGACAATTCTGTGGACTTCAACTATATTTTATTTCTTCTTTTATGGAACTTCTTTCTTCATTCTTCCCTATAATGGTCTACCATGAGTAACTAAAGATGTTTTTGGAATGCTTTTTTAATTGAAAGAAAAAAATAATAGTAATTTATCAAAACACCTTTGGTATAATCGAAAGGAAAGGATATTTTGTTTCATTTTTAAATGTGCTGAGAACTTTTGCCATGCTTGAAAAGAAAGAGGAAAGGAAATAGCCCACCTTAATTTATTGTATATATATATATATATATATATATATATATATATATATATATTTAAGTTCTTTTAGCAATAAAAAAGATATGTTATTCACCTAAAATTTTCCTAAAAAGTTTCTATTCAGCAAATTTTGCCCACAATGGAATATTCTAAGAATCATAAGATTTTTTGAGGGTTTAACTAAGAGAGTTACAACAAGGAGTCTATGCTTGTTTACAAAATATAAAGGAGGAAATTATTCAACTTTAAAGTTTAGGAGGCGGGGGCGAATGAAACTACCCAGAAATGCTTAATTTTTCCCCCCTTTTTTGGTAGGCAAAACTATATGTGTTTATATATATATATATATATATATATATATATTTATTTATTTTTATTTTTTTAACTTCAAAAAAAGTTATAAAAAAAAAAAAAATCAGCCCAAGAAAATTTTCCGCAAAACTTTGAATTTTTCCTCAACAAATTGACTAAACCAAAAAAAAAGTCAAGAACACAATAAATGTTACGATATTTTTACAATACCTTTATTTTTAGCTATGGTGGGCCTTGATATGATATTTTATTATTTTATTTTAAAGTAATATTACATCCACAATATTTTCATAGCAAATCTTAGGTGGCAAATTATTATTGGTTTTTAATTAGGACAACCACTTTAAACTATGCATTAAAAAAAAAAAACAACAAACAACCAATTGAAGAAAATTATGTGTGAGACAGTGAATTTGGCTCACCAAATTTGACTAAACCTAAAAAGAAGTTTAGGAACATAACAAAATGTCACAACATTTTCACAATACCTTTATTTGTGGAAGTGGTAAGTCTCGATTTGATATTTTATTAGATATTTTATAGAAATGATACTTCCACAATATTTTCATAACAAATTCTAGATAACAAGTTGTAACTAATTTAAAATAGACTGATGACTAATATCATTTTTCTATCCATTATTAATAGCTTACCACCTATGATTTGTTATAAAATTAATATTAAAATGTTGTGAAATTTTAGCATTTCTTTTTATTTGATCTATAAGAAACTGATATCTAGGCAATTGTAAAAATGTTGTAACAAAATATTGTGATAACAAGTGTTACAACTTTTCACAATATATTTATTTTCAGTTATGGTTGGTCCCTGTCTCATATTTTATTATTTTATTTTGACCTATAATATATTGACACTTCAATAATTATAAAAATATCGTGAAATTTGTTATATTTATATAACAGTACAGTGCCAACTCATATAAATATTTAAAAGAAAGAAAAAAGAACAAACCGTAATGGCGTGACCAAAAAAAAAAAAGGCGTAAATGCACTTTTAGTTCCTACATTTTGACTTTCTTTCATTTTAGTCCCTACATTTTATTTTTACCACTTTTAGTCCCTAAACCAATTAAAGGGGACATTTAAGTCCTTAAAGTACCATTCCGTCACCAAACTAACAGGGAAAGTTGATGTGGCTGACGGATCAATGAAATAATGATTTTTTTTACACATGGATCAATAAAATAATGGGGAAAGCTCACGTGAAGCATGGGTTAATGGTTGAACTCTGTTTTGGGATATATGAAACAGGGAATGAGGTTAATTTGGTTTGAGAGGTAGAAGATGGCAAAAGACATGTACATGCATGGGTTGGGATGTGAAGGGTTTGTGTGGGTCCCAGAAAAGAGAGCATCGCTAGTTCATAACATAGAAAGTCTTATAAGCACTATGCTGGTTCAAAGTATAGCATATAAAATCAAAAACTCTCTCAGACTCTTTGCATTCTTCACAATCATTCACACACTCTCTCATATGGTAGACTATTAGTTTGTCCCAAATGTCTCTCTTTGCTCTTCATTTTCTTTATTTTTTTTTATCGTATTGGTAATGCACTACAAAAAAATAGGGCTATCCCAGCATTTTCAAAACCGCTGGGATAGCCCCAGAATGTGCTGGGATATGATCAAAATTCCTATCTCGACACTTCAAACCACCACACAGTGACAGTCGGTATAGGATCGCCAGATCTGTACCAACGCTTTTCAAAAGCGCTGGGAAAAGACATGCCCTATTCCAGCGCTTTTTAAAGCGCTAGTATAGGCCTTTTATATTCATCTAAGACCTATAACAACACTTTTGAAAGCCCTGAAGTAGGTAATACCTATGACAGCACTCTCAAAAGCGCTGGTATTAGTCTTTAATGAATAAAATTAAAAAGGCCTATACCAACGCTTTTGAAAACGCTGGCATAGGTAGTACCTATTCCAGCGTTCTTGAAAGCACTAGTGTAGGTCTTCAATGAATATAACTAAAAAGGCCCTATTGCAGCGCTTTGCAAAGCACTACAATAAGGTCTTTTTTAAAAAAAAATAATAATAATTTTATAGCACCTGAAATGTACCTACAATACATCTTTTCCTATACATATTTTATAACACCTGTAATGAACCACAATTCATATTTTCCAATAGCAAATACAATACCACATTAAACCAACAAACTAAATATATTTACTTACAGTTATTTACAATAGCAAATACAATACCACAATACCAACAAACTATTTACACTAAAATGGCACAAAAATGAGTTAAATTTACAGGTATTTCACTATACTTTCAACTAACTACATCAGATTATACTCTTATTACGCCTAATTTTCACTCAAATTTCAAAGCAGAATATAAGGCAATAATTCCTTGCATCTAATGATTTAACTAAGCTCAATGTCCATGATCTACAACACTGATTATGATAGTGCGTTTAATGAATAATACAAAATACATTAGGTTGACAATTACACTTTCAACTAGTACTTTACATGATACATAAAAAAAAATAAATAAAAAATAAAAAACAACAACAACAACAGGGAAAAGATAAAATGGTATAACTTTCAAATATACTAATACCAATGAAAAATAAACATGAATAGAATGCTACTAGATACATCTCAACAACAATCTTAATCAGCTAATAAACAAGAAACACTCTTCATTATAAAAATAATATACTACTTCATGTCCACCTACGAAATGTATAAAAGATATAGCCTACTTCATGTATAATTCACCATAAACTCATAGCACAAAATCAAGAAGAAAAAGAGAAGAAAACATACCAATAGCAAAATCAAACCGTAATGCTATGTTCAGAGCCAACTTATGTACAGCTTTTAAAGTATCACTTTTCCTAGTTACAGTTATACTTACTTTTACACTACTTATTTTGTAAAACTAAACTCATCTAAGAAAACTTAAGATAAACTTTACATAAATTATGCACTTCAATAGTGATAATTGCCAACTGAATAATAGTAGAATAATTAAATGACTATATTTCATGAAAGTGTGATTCTATGGAAAGAATTGGGATAGAAAATAAAATTAAATGCTTTATCGAGGGCAATACTTCATTTGAATATATAAAAAAGGTTGATTCACTCTTGTTCTCCTACCCAACAACATCAATTGAGTTTATGCCTAAGTAGCTGAAAAGTGATAAAAATAAAAAGTATAATCTGACTAGCATTTTCACTAATTTCCACAAAAAACTATTGTATTACAAATAAAAATTAGACAGTAGAACAATTGCATCCATAGTCAAAGTTGTACATGTAGGAAGGCTAGCAATTATGTGGAATCCAAGAAAACATTAAGGAAAAAAAAACATGATTAATCCAACTCTAAGGCTCCACATATTCCTGAACATTCCCAGTTCTAAGGCTCCACATATTCATGAACATTCAAGGGTATTCTGGTCATTTTTAGGTTTCGGAATTATTTTGGTAATTGGGTTTTGGGGGTATTTTAGTCATTTTTAGGTTTTGAGGGTATTTTGGTCATTTTTTTTAGGTTTTGGGGATATTTTGGTAATTTTTTTTTTGGGTATTTTGGTCATTTTTTGGGGTTTGGGGGTATTTTTGTAATTTTTAGGTTTCGGGGGTATTTTGGTCTTCGCGCTTTAGAGGTATTTTAGTCATTTTATAGTTTTGGGGGTATTTTGGTCATTTCTTAGGTTTGGGGGCATTTTGGTCATTTGCCAGAAATTTAGATTTTATGTTATTTATTTAAATTTTAGATGGGTTTTGGGGTATTAGTGGGTTTATCCATTAAGACCCATATAATTAATTAATAAAAAATACACTATAGGTTACCTATCCTAGCGCTTTTGGAGCATTGGAATAGGCTACCCTATTCTACCACTTCCAAAAGCGCTGGGATAGGCCTTTCTCCATAAGGGAATGGACAGACCTATCTCAGCGCTTTTGGAAGCGCCGAAATAGGTAGGCCCTATTCCAGCGCTTTCAAAAGCGCTGGGACAGGGTTATCTCTATAAGGGAATGGAGTAATCCTATCCCAGCGCTTTTCGAAGTGCTGGAATAGAGTCCACCTATTCCAGCACTCCTATTCCAACACTTCAAAAAGCGTTGGGATAGGTCTTTCTCCATAAAGTAATGGAGAGACTTGCCCCAATGCTTTTCAAAGCCCTGGAATAGGGTCCACCTATTCCAGCGCTTCCAAAAGCGTCGAGATAGGGTCACTCCATTCCTTTATGGAGAAAGACCTATCCCAGCGCTTTTTGAAGCGCTGGAATAGGTGGACCCTAATCTAGTGCTTTAAAAGTGCCGGGGTAGGTCTTTCCCAGAAGGGAAATTAGTAACCCTATTCCAGTGCAATAAGACTTCCTGTACTAGCATTTTTGAAAACTGCCACTATAGACCTCCTCTTGCAGCGATTTGTAAAGCGCTAGTTTTGAGTTGCCATAATAGGGTTTCCTATACCAGCGCTTTTAAAAAACGCTGGTACAAGCTTATCTATTACAACGGTTTTTAAAAGCGCTGGGAAAATAAGACTGGGATAGAACAATTTTTTTGTAGTGATGGTAGCTCTTTTTTCTACCATTTTTTTAGTATATAAATAGGTGGTGCTTCTCGCTTCACTGGCTCTCTCTTTCTCTCTCTCTCTCTCTCTCTTTGAATTATAGAGATATTTTCATTTATATTATAGCTTGAGAGCTCTCTCGTCGTCGTCGTCGTCTCTAGCTTCCACCATGGGTGGCGATAAGCCTATCAGTCTCGAGGAGATCAAAAACGAGTCCATTGATCTAGTATCTCTTCCTCTTTTTCTCTTTGTGCCTGTTTGTTTGTGTTTTTTTTTTACGCTGTGTTTTGATATTTCTTTCTTATATATATATATATATATATCAGAGAATTGTATTGAAGGTAAGCTATACAAGCATATGGATAAGTATATGGTATTTTCATTTCCTATAGAGAATTTTGCTTTTCTGTTACCTACAAATGATTTTTCTGGATGCTTTGGAATTTCAATTTTCGGATTTTTTTTTGCCGTGTACTTTCTCATCCACCAAACATGAAACAACGGTGAAAACAAATGTTTCCGTAGAGTGAGAGAAAATGTGAAAGAGATCTCTGTTTGTTTGGTGCGAGTGGTAGATTTTGTAATATTTTTGAAAATTTAAGGGCTAATTTCGAAAACAAATCGGAGATATTTTATACACTTGTGCATGTACATGTCCTTTGCAAACTTTTACCTCTCAAAACAAATTAACCTCATCCCCTGTTTCATATATCCCAAAACAAAGTTCAACCATTCACCCACGCTTCATTATTTTATTAATCCGTCAGCCACATCAGCTTTCCCTGTTAGTTTAGTGACAGAATGGTGCTTCAAGGACTTAAATGTCCCGATTTAATTGGTTTAGAGACTAAAAGTGGTAAAAATAAAATGTAGGGACTAAAATAAAAAAATGTCAAAATGTAGAGACTAAAAGTGCATTTACGCCTTCACTCACAAACACTGTTAAAAGAGTTCTTCTCTCTTTAAATTACTACACTTAACAAACATCAGTGCTTCAGTCACATACACTGACAATAGTGCACCGCACACACGGCACTTTTCAAACACCTACTGTCACTTTTGACTTTGCTTCACTCTAGCTACTCTCTCTACACTGCTGTCTATGCCACACTTACCTTACTTCACACTTGCTGCACATCACATCACCTCACACTTCACTCTTGCTTCATATTTTACATGGTCCTATCTAATTCATGTTTTTCTGGTAATGAATTGGGCACTCACTGTAATCTAATCTACAACCATCTATATAAGAAGCAGCAGCTGGACTAATACAGAAGTAAAAGAAACTCACAAAGAGATCTGCATTAAGATGGATCACGTTCATGGTGAGGGAGTGAATGAGTTATTTCAGGTTCAATGTCATTTGTATAAACACATCCTGGGCTTCATCGATTCCATGTCAATTACGTGTGCAGTTCAGCTAGGCATTCCTGACATAATCCACAATCATGGCCAACCAATTACTTTCCCAGAATTAGTCTCTAAGCTTCATATTCACCACAAAAACACTTGTTGCCTGCACAGGCTTATGCGTCTATTGGTGCACTCTGGCTTCTCCACTAAAACAAAAATTCATGAAAATCAAGAAAAAGAAGAAGAAGCCTATACTCTATGCCTCTTTCTAGGTTCATCCTCAAAGATAAGGTCACCAACTTGTCCCCATTTATTCTAGCACTGCTTGATCCAGTTCTTGTAAGTCCATGGCAGTTCTTGGGAGATTGGTTTCAAGGGAGTGAGCTCACACCCTTTGAGAAAGCGCATGGGATGGGTTTCTGGGACTTTTGTGACCAAAGTCCAGAATTTAATGCCATTTTTAATGAAGCAATGGCTAGTGATTCCAAACAAATGAGCTTGGTCGTTAAGGACTACAGTCCCATTTTTGAGGGTTTAGGTTCATTGGTTGATGTTGGAGGTGGTATTGGAACAGTGGCAAGGATTATTTTTGAGGCATTCCCTCACATTGAATACACTGTGTTTAATCTCCCACATGTGGTTGCCAACTTGCCAGATAATGAAAATTTGAAATATGTTGGCGGCAAAATGTTTCAGTATATACCTCCAGCAAATGCCATCCTACTCAAGGTGTGTGACATTTTATGACTAAATATTTACTGCCCGTTTGGTAGAAGAGTTTAAGTAATATTGTTTCTAGTTTTTTGAAATACATGTGAATGAAAAAGTGTGTAAAAATGCGTATAATGTTGTTTAAAATATGAAAATGTGAGTTCTAACTACTCTACCAAACAGGACCTTAGTATTTGAGAAGTAATAGTAGATTTTTGTTAATGAAATTCACTGTTTGCTTCGATAATTTTATAACATTTTATTGTTTCTTTAATATTTATAATTTTAGTTTCAAATTGGGTTTTTTTTTTTTTTTCCTTCAAATTTCATAATTCGTCCATGTTGGCCAGTAATATTGGTGGCAATAGGAATTTTTCTTCAATTTTTTTTTTTCTTTTTGATAATGTTTTTCTTTAATGCTTCCTTGGGTGTTGTATGTATTACATTCCTATTGTTTGATTAAATTATTACATTTATCATTTTGTAATTGCTTAAACTTTCGGGACAAACTCTATCTCCACTTTATTAGGCAAATCTAAAGAATTAATTAACATTACTTTTTAGGTTAGTTGAATTTAAAAGAAGTTAAAGCTATGAAACCCTCAATCATGATTGTTAAGACTATTATTTAGCAGAGTATTTTGCATGATTGGAGTGATGAGGAATGTGTCAACATATTGAAAGGGAAAAGGAAACCAAGAAATTGGAAAATTTTCTAACATTAACAAAAATTACCATTAGTGAAATAGATTGGAAAATTACCATTAGTGAAGAAAAAAAAGTACCAAAAAACAAATCCACCAAAAGATAAACCAAATAGAAGAAATAGAAAGAGTATAGAAGAACGGCAGCGGAAGATTGGACCATCGCTGCAAACCACTAGAGAGAGAGAGAGAGAGAGAGAGAGAGAGAGAGAGAGAGAGAGAGAGAGAGAGAGAGAGAGAGAGAGAGAGAGAGAGTATTTAATTGAATGAAGAGAGAGAAAACTGAATAAAAATTAGTATTTTATTTTTTGGATAAAATGCAAAACTCACCCTTTATATTTCATTAGAATTCATTTCAGTCATCTAACTTAGCTTTCATTCATTTTAATTTTCTAAGTTTCAAATTTATTCAATTAAAGTCTCTCCATCAACTTTTGTTAAATGTTGCTGATAGTTGTCCAAATTTTTTATTTTAATTTTTCTTCATTTTCTTTAAATTTAAAAAATCCAATTAATGATTTAAAAATATTTTCTTGAATTGTTTTTAAAAAGTTAACGAAAGTTGACAAACAAACCTTAATTAAATAAACTTAAACTTAAAAGACTGGATTGAACAAAAATAAAGTGAGAAAACTGAAACAAATTATAGTGAAACTTACAAGGTAGATTTTGCATTTTAGTCTTATTTTTAACTTCTTGTTACAGTAACTACTGTAGATAGCAGTTTACTGTAGCAGATTGCTAAAAAGATTTAGATTTGAAACCCGAATAAAGCATGTATTTTTGGTATTTTGAGTGCTAATATAACAACACCTATATGACTATAAAAAAAAAAAAAAAAACACCAATATGAATGCTATTAAACTTTTTTTTTTTTTTTTTGAGAAACTAATGCTCTTAAACTTAGAAATGATACGAAAATAATGAAATTATTAAGAACAATTATTAATAATTAATAAAAAAATTTATTATGCAATAACGTAAAGCATGCTGAAAGGTAACTTATTTAAAATTTTAATCCCAATTTTGGAAGGAAGAAGTTAAATTTATTCCAAAAGAAAAAAAAGGGAAAAGTTAAATTTTACTTTTGTCCTAGAATTTTATTTAAGAATGAGTACTCGGGCAGTGTTCCAAACAAAGTGGTGTTTCTTTATCAAACTTATTTGGTTGTTTTTATCTAAGCTAACCCACCTAACATTCTAACACATTCACATTTGAGAAGACAACTTATTAATTTTCTTTTATTAAGCCATTTTTAAAGTCTTCATATTTTCAACTGGTATTGACGGCCCATTCTTAAATCTTCCATTCTCTCTCGTTCTGCAAACCCAAATTTAAAAATTTACAACAACATCAACCAATAGATCAAGCATTCAATGAACAAAGAAGTGCAGAGGTGGAGTTAGTAGGTGAGTTTAGGAATATACTAAACTCTCCATTGCATGTGTTCTCTTTTGAGCAATGTTAGATGTATAATTATTTTACAACTTGTTAAAGAAATTAATTATCACCAGAGCAATAAATTTTCATTTGGCTACCACTTTTATCACATGCTACTATCTAACTCATGTTTGTCCTGTAATGAATGGGCACATACGAAAGGATGTAATCTAATCTACAACCATCTATATAAGAAGAAGCAACTGGACGAATAGAGAAGTAAAAGTTCACAAAGAGATCTGCATTAATATGGATCACGTCCATGGTGAGGGAGTTGATAGGCCACAAACGCGTTGACCCTTTGTGATAAATTAAATTGATTAATTAGCCGAATTATTAATTAATCAAGTTAATATGCAAATTCACGTGACAGCACAAACAAATCACCAATAACTAAGGTATGCAGCGGAAAATAAATGACACGATAATTTGTTTACGAATGGGGAAAACCTGAAGGCAAAAACCCCACCAGGTGATTTAAGGTCACCACTCCCGACACTCCACTATTATCACAACAAACGATTACAAGTAAGGAATCCTAAGTACTTTACCAACCTACAGTTGAATCCTTACCCCAATACCCAATTAGACTTGTTCTGTAGTGACAGTTTCTCCTTTTGATGCATGGCTCCCAAGTACGTGACTAACCAATTGCGCGGATCCCAGTACGCGACTTCAATTCACCAACTAGAGAGGGAGTTGTTGGCTGTAAAGTTCTTCAATTCATCAACATGATGAAGGTCAAGAAGATGCTTGGTTACAAAACCCTACGGTGCACAATATACAGCAACTTCTTCACAAGAGATGAACTAGGGCATGAAATTTGTCTTAGGTCATAAATTGCATGAACAATGATTTCTCAATGCTTGTGCAACCTTGCATCCCTTTGACGGCCCTTAAAACAATCCTTTTATATGTCTAGGGTTAGGATAAAAGAAGTCCCAAAGACACATTCACGGATTGGAATCAAAACAGAACTAAGAATCTGTTTTTCTTAAATCTCGACAGATAGAGGTGTCGAGGATCTGTCGAGCCTTAGGGCAAAAGTAGCTTCTTAAAACTCGATAGATGCATGTGTCGAGACTAGGTGTCGAGCTTTAGTAACTTGCATTTTCCAGCTTGTTTCTTGGACAAACTTGATGACTTCAACACTTGATCTTGAAACACAGTTTCTTGAAGTGTTAAACACATCATAAATCTACCCAATTACAATTAAAGTGCATTTTGTCAAAGGATAAGCCAATTATATAATAATGGCATATGTTTAAAACACAATGAACCACATATGTCCTAACAATCTCCCCCTTTGGCAATCCGTGACAAAACCACAACAAACAAATGAAGATATGAGAGAAGTCATAAATCACTCAACTCATAGTCACTTGTTAAATACAATAAAATCTATCATAACACAAACTCTTGAAAAACTTTGCAAGAAGAGAGTTTATGGCAAGTAGACTTTGACAACTTGTATTTCTAAAACACTTTTAAACAAAACACATCAAGGCATCTTTGTGTGAAGCAGAAATAATAGATTGCATACAAGTAAAGAAACATGTGTATAAAGACAGAAAAGAAATAACACATGGAAAGGTAGGTGAAAGAAACATACATCAACATATATATATATATATCAAGAGATAAGCACAATGTATGACAATAAATGGTTACAAGACTGGGGTACATGAACAATGTATCTCTATGAGAAAGAAAAGAAAAGAAATGCATGTAAATCCTCACTACATCCCTCATATCAACACTCCCTCTATCAAAAATGTCCTATACTAGCTCTCCCCCTAAATATGACTACTCTCATAACCCCTAAGTATGACTACTCTCATAACCAAAACTACTCTTCCTTTTTGGCATGAGTGACAAAGGGTAGAGTGTCAAGTAGACATCTTAGTAGAAGAGCTCGCATCTCCATCATCATCATCGGAAGCATCATCATCATCACCATCATCATCCTCTGTCTCAGAAGCTACATGAGGAGGTGGAGGAGACGCCTTAGAAGCAAAGCCACCCATGGTCGCCTGTCGCTTGGCAATGCGACCAACACTAACGTTCACCTGATACAACTCTGTAGAGAGTGTATCGAGGCGAGCATCCATGCACTGAAGCTGTGCCATGATATCTTTAAGAGTGACATCATTCGAGGAAGAGGAGGGAGCAGATGTGACTCGAGCAGATCTGGATGGAGCCGGATGGGAGGAAGGAGCTGCAAGATCCGACTGTCGCGCTCTGAACTGTGCCTCACTACGTTTTACTGTAGTGGCGTCTATGGCAGACATGACATGGAACAGATCGGACGATGGAAAGGGAATGGGAAAACGATGAAGAATCCTCGTGATAGCTGAAGGAAAAATGAGCTTATCACGGGTAACCGTATCTCTATAGACATCGATGATAGAGAAGATGAAGTGTGAAGGGAAGTTTATAGTAAGATGCTCTAGGAGAGACAACAAAAATCGAGCACAAGGCTCTGTGATGGAGTTGTAGTGAGAGAGTGGGTGCAAAACAAAAGTCATCACCATGTTTAGGAAACAAGGACCTTTATCAAAAGGTCTACATGGTGTGTACTGATGATCTCCCCAATCAGAGGGGCGCTCACAGAACTCAAAGATCATCTTGTCTTTGGACACAGTCCATAGACGCTCACAACACGAGTAATCAGGATGATCCACCCTCGAAATGTGAAGAACCTCGGAGACCAGCTCCAGAGTGACAGCAAAGCATGTACTTTGAACGCGAGTATGAAAGAGAGGTACTGAAGAATCAATACCGTGGATGTTGGAGTAAAACTCCTAAATCAACACGGTAGGACAGGTAACCAGGACGTCACACAGTGACTCCCATCCCCGACTGTGAATGACATCGGGAAGGTCAATGTCGGCAAAGTTTGCCAGGATAACTTAGCGTTTCGAATGAACACCGCGTTTAAAAAAGTTCTCCGAGAAATCCTGTTGGGCTTTCTCATCATAGAACCGAACAAAGAGAGGGGTAGAATCAGAAGAAGAAGAAGAGCCCCGAGAACGCAAAGGGTTCTCGGACGGAATAGATTTACGTTTAGGTGCCATAGACACTACTAACGCAAACATAGAGAGAGGGAGAAGAAGAGAAACACACAAAAAAGTTTCAAACAGTTCAATATATGACAAGTATATTGAAAAGAAAGAACATATGCATGGGAAATGCATGAACATGTGACATGCAACTTAAAAAACATCATAGGCTCAAGCCAATCCAATCCTACCAGAACACAAACAGAGAACACACATCTAAATGCATGAAAATACTGTTAGAATGCTAATGTGATGCAATGCATGTAGTTTTAAAGATTAAATCTATAAAACCAACCCAAAAATTTCAATAAACACTCATCAATTTTGAAAAATCCCAAAATTTTCAAAAACCCCAAAACCTAGGTTTTAAAGCATGTAATGCATGAAGAATGAGAGGATAGAAGCTTACCAAGTGAGGAAGATTTTGAGGAAAGCTTGAAGAAACCTTAGGAAGAGGTTTTTAGTGAGTGAGAATGGTTTTGGGAGTGAAAAACAAGAAGTATCGAGAGAGAGATCGAGCGAAATGAGAGAAAAAATCACGAGAAACCAATATATAGACCTTCAGTAGTTCTCAACAGATGTAGGTATCGAGAGGTGTCGAGACAGCTATCGAGGTAGGTATCGAGAAAATGTACTTCGACAGATACAGCTATCGAGAACAGGTGTTGAGAAAGGAAGATCAAACACAAAAGAATCTCGATCGATCCAGAAGCTATCGAGCAGACAGAAAGTTTCTCGATCGATCCACCAGGTGTCGAGAATGTGTCGAGACTGCATTTAAGAAAAAGCTGAGAAGCTCGACAGACAGCCAGGTGTCAAGGAGGTATCGAGGAGGTGTCGAGCTTACCTTAAAAAGCAATTTTTCAAGAGAAGAAAAACACAGACATGAATGCAATCACGCATGCAACTCAACCAAAGATCCAAGCAACACATTAACCTCTCAAAAACATCTCTCAACAAAATTTTAAGCACATGGATCCTAAAACACACACACACACACACACTAAACAAGTCTAACCAATTTTATATTTCAAAAAGAAGTTAAGACAGTTTAGTGAGCATACATTAACGCATGTAAACCTTGTGATGGCCAAATCACATTGTACCTGCACATGTATCAAGAATAGCAAAGAATGTTGCGTGTCATGTGTGAAAAACATCACAAGATTGCATAAGTATCTCAAAGTTATGACGATTTAAGATATGAGAAAAGCACTTTAACTCACACACAATCATAACTGTTTGATGGGAACTGTCACCTTCGAGGTACATCCTATAACTCCCACATCTCTTAGAAAACACACTTGCAATCATATTTTAAAGCATTTTTAATCTTTTTGCTTTTTATTGCTTTCATATTTTCTTTTATTAAGCATATCATGCATGGGCATATAAAAGAGAGAAAAAAAATACCCAATTATGTTAAGCTTTTAGACATTGCACTTTTGCTATGCCGAAGCATACAGATGTCATTTCATGATTGGCAAGTAACAGTGGTGAGATGGTTATTTATGCCTTTCTCTTAGGATTTTTTAGTCCTACCCATCAAAAAGAGTGATACGAGTGTTAAGTACAAGTGATCACTTAACCTTACTCATCACAAACAAAGAGCTACAAAGCTCACTTGCTTAGTTGTGCATAAGGATGCTCATCTAAGCTACAAGAGATACAAAGTTTAGAAAACTCTGTTTCAATGGCCATCTTAAGGTTCACAAGAACCAATGCACACAAACACACACTGTTTTTGTATTTTTCAATTTTTTATTTTTTTTATTTTTTTTATTTTTATCAGAAAAGCAAAAATAAAACACACAAACAAAAACATGTTAAAGAAAGCAAAACAATGCATAAAACTAGACTGACTCAAAAACAGTAAAGCAACACACAAGTAATACACAAACAATAAAACAGGGAAAGAGAGAAAAGGTGAACAAAATCACTTAGAACCCTTTTCCTTTCCACACCTTGGAAGAACCTTTCCTTTTTGTCAACCCTTGAACCGGTGATGAGGGGGAAGAATTGAAACCGTTCGAGTTCGAAAGGAACATGAGGGCTTTGAGAATATCTCCAAGAGGAGCCAGAGAGGTCTGGAGTTGATTCTGGTTCCCAGATGCTATCATTGCATTACTTTGTTGAGTGGCTAACCACTTATAGCAATTTGGTCGAGTATGACTAGCAACACCACAATGATAACAGAGATGCTGCTTCTTCTATTTAGGCTTTTGAGAGATAGCTTTCTTAGTCCTAGGGTTTCTAGTTTCCCTCTTCTCAAGCTTAGGGGGTGCTCCTAAGATGGACTTACCCTTATCTACGTTCTCACTAGCTAATTCAGTTTTAACATCTTTATCCTTAATCTTAATATTATTAGCAGGAGGAACAAAAACAGTAGTACTAGCAAAAGGAGTATTAGAGAGAGAGAATTCAAACCCCAATCCTTTACGATCCAAAGCAGATTTATGAACATTGAGCATCTCATCCAGTTTTGCACTTGATGTCTTCTCCAATTGTGCTCTAACTTGAAACAGCTCCGTTTCAAGCTTCTTGGTCTTCTCGACCAAGAAATTGTTCTTGAACCTCAGTACCCCAATGGTTTGATTTGCTTCATCAACCTTAGTGGAAAGCTCCTCATGGTCAAGTTCCACATCATTGAGCTTCTTGGTGGCCAGCCTATAGAGTTTCTCATGCTTCTCAGAAAGCTTGTACAGTTTCTCATAGGTGGTATGGATATCATCTTGATCATCCATAGTTTCAAACTTGGCATCCACCAATTCCTTTTCTTCATCTGCTTCTTCAATAATCCCTTCAGTAGGATTAACAGTGGCTGTGAATGCATTCAAGATTTCGTCATCTTCATTGTCGGAATCATCCTCAGGCCCAGTGTCGCTCAAGGTAGCAGCAAGTGCCTTGCTCTTCCCAATGCTCTTAAGGTATGTAGGACACTCTTGTTTCATGTGTCTGAAACCTTAACATCCGAAGCATTTTGGTCCAACGGGAATAGTGTATTGACTGCCATCCCTGGTATCATTCTTCCTTTTATCTGGGCTCTTGAACTGAGAAGAACTGGATTGCCTACGGTCTTTGTTGAAGCCCTTTCCATTTGCATTCTTCATAAATTTCTCGAATTGTCTGGTAATGTAGGACTTCATCTTGGAATCTTCATCATTAGAAGACTCATCTGTATCATTGCTCTTGGCCTTTAGTCCATGCTCTTGCCTTTGCTTGACTTGCCCATTCTAGTCAACCCTAGCTCGTAGGTTTGCAAATTTCCAACCAACTCAGTCAGAGGAATCTTGTCAATATCCTTCGATTCCTCTATTGCTGTGATCTTAGCATGGAATCTCTCGGGTAGAGATCTGAGCACTTTTCTCACTATCTTGGGTTCAAGAATGGTTTCCCCAAGATTGAAAGCTGAGTTCACTATGTCCTTGAGCTTTGCATAGAACTCATCGAATGACTCATCATCCTCCATCTTAATTTCTTCGAAGCTTGTAGTGAGCCTCTGTAGCTTTGAATCCTTGACAGCCTTGGTTCCCTCATAGGTTGTTTGGAAAATGGTCCATGCTTCGTTAGCAGTTTCCGTGGAGGAAATCTTCTTGAACTCCTCATTGGTGACCGCATTAAATAGGGCATTCAATGCTCTGTTGTTGAAATTTTCCACCTTGATCTTGGCATCATCCCAATCGGCCGGCGCTTTTGTAGGCTTGGTCCAGCCTATCTCCACAGCTTGCCACACTTTCTCATCTAGTGACTACAAGAAAGCTCTCATACGTACTTTCCAGTATGCATAGTTAGTACCATCAAACAAATGAGGTATAATAAGTGACTAACATCTATCCATGACAAACAGGGGTCAATGGATCACACACAAAGATTAAACCCTAATTAGAGTTTGCCCGTTCTGATACCACTTATAGGCCATAAACGCATTGACCCTTTGTGATAAATTAAATTGATTAATTAGAAGAATTATTAATTAATCAAGTTAACATGCAAATTCACGTGGCAGCACAAAAAAATCACCAATAACTAAGGTATGCAGCGGAAAATAAATGACATGGTGATTTGGTTACGAATGGGGAAAACTTGAAGGCAAAAACCCCACTAGGTGATTTAAGGTCACCACTCCCGAAACTCCACTATTATCACAACAAGCGATTACAAGTAAGGAATCCCAAGTACCTTACCAACCTACAGTTGAACCCTTACCCCAATACCCAATTGGACTTGTTCTGTAGTGACAGTTTCTCCTTTTGATGCACGGCTCCCAAGTACGTGACTAACCAATTGCGCGAATCCCAGTACGCGACTTCAATTCACCAACTAGAGAGGGAGTTGTTGGCTGCAAAGTTCTTCAATTCATCCGCACGATGAAGATCAAGAAGATGCTTGGTTACAAAACCCTACGGTGCACAATATATAGCAACTTCTTCACAAGAGATGAACTAGGGCATGAACTTTGTCTTAGGTCACAAATTGCATGAACAATGATTTCTCAATGCTTGTGCAACCTTGCATCCCTTTGACGGCCCTTAAAACAATCTTTTTATATGTCTAGGGTTAGGAGAAAAGAAGTCTCAAAGACACATTCACGGATTGGAATCAAAACAGAATTAAGAATCTGTTTTTCTTAAATCTCGACAGATAGAGGTGTCGAGGATCTGTCGAGTCTCGAGGCAAAAGCAACTTCTTAAAGCTCGATAGATGCATGTGTCGAGACTAGGTGTCGAGCTTTAGTAACTTGCACTTTCTAGCTTGTTTCTTGGACAGACTTGATGACTTCAACACTTGATCTTGAAACACAGTTTCTTGAAGCGTTAAACACATCCTAAATCTACCCAATTACAAGTAAAGTGCGTTTTGTCAAATGATAAGCCAATTACATAATAATGACACATGTTTAAAACACGATGAACCACATATGTCCTAACAGGAGTGAATGATTTATTTCAGGTTCAGCGTCATTTGTATAAACACATCCTCGGCTTCATTGATTCCATGTCAATTAAGTGTGCAATTCAGTTAGGCATTCCTGACATAATCCACAAACATGGCCAACCCATTAGTCTCTTAGAGTTAGTTTCTAAGCTTCTTATTCACCCCAAAAAAACTTGTTGCCTGCACAGGCATATGAGTTTGTAAAGTTGTGATTTACAATTATGTTTTATGTTGGCTTTATTCCATAACAAAAAGTGTTGTAATTTCATAAATTTGTTTCTTTGTATTTTTGTGGGATTTTATTGTATTGAGTTTAGTATTAAGTTGGTGAAGACTCAAGCTTAATTGAAGAATCAGTGGATTTCGCGACTGTCTCGCTAGAAGCTAACCCGCGAAAGAGCCACGTGAGAAGCATATGCTGAAAGCTGAAGAGTCATGCCATCCTGAAAGATTTCACGAGTGTCTCACAGGTAAGGCCTTCCCGCTAGATACTCGCGAAACTCCCTGCCTGGAGGTTTTTTAAGTGTGACTTTCTTACCCTTCACCCATACTATATATACCCTCATTACTCACAAAAGTATGAGAGGTCATTCAAAGAGAAAAACCCTAGATAGGTTTTCAACAACACACACACACCCATCTTTTAGAAAGAGAGCTACTAATCCTTAGTGAGAAATCATCTTAACTTCTTCTCATTCCCTCTCCCATTGTCATACCATGAGAGAAGATTTGTACCCAAACACAACTTATACCTTTTCGGAGTGTAGAGAGTGTTTTGGACCTTGGGAAGCTTTGGAGATTTGCCAAAAGAAGCCGATGAGGCTTGGCGGATGCAATCGGGCCTATTGCGGGATCCTGAAAGCTAGAGAAGACATAACTCCGTGAAGTCAGTTGGTAACAGGAGCTTAGAGGGCTCAAGTACATTGGGTAGACTAGGCTTGGAGGGTCTTTTGTTATTCGCGTACTCCAACTTTATTCTCTAGTGGATCGATTACCGCTTGGAAGGTGGAAGAGAGGTTTTTCAGAGAGTTCTTCGATTTCCTCTTTGATAACACATTGACGTGTTATCTTGTGTTTGCATCTCTCTTCCCTTACTCTTGTGCTTTACTTTTATTGTTTATTGTTCATGTTTATACACTAGAGTAGTATCAGTTGTTTGTGCTTCATTTACTCTTGTTTTCACACTTAGATAAATTAAAGTAAAATCAACTAAGCCATAATTTTTATTTTGAGGTCTAAACAAGCTCTTGTATTTTTAACACAAATCCGAGCTTTCAGAGTCTATTGGTTCACTCTGGCTTCTTCACTAAAACAAAAATTCATGAAAATCAAGAAAAAGAAGAAGGAGAAACCTATATTCTCACACCTCTTTCTAGGGCCATCCTCAATATACCTACATATGCCCATGTACAAAAAAAGTTTTACTATAAAATCATGATATCACAATAGCAACGCAAAGTCGCTCCCATAATACCCAAACCTAAAAAATACACTCTTGGCTTTCTCTTACAAAGAACAAAGAACACCCTATTTTATTTGATATGTCTATCGACGTGCATAAGGGCATAGCCAAGAATTTCACTTGGGTGGACCAAGTTATAGTATTGATATGATAATCATAATTCATATATCTATTGAATAGAAAAAAAAAAAAAAATAGTTTTGATCATCACACATTCATAAACATTAATTAACATATAAAAACTATCTAGTTTACCATACAAAAACTATCTAGTTCATCATAGACTTATACAAAAATATCCCTATAAAAAGAACAATCCGCATTAAAATTATACTTGATGGCGATTTTTCATAGAATAAAATCTATCTATTATCATTTCTGTAGTGAAATTGTTTGCAATTTCCTTTTCTATATGAACTACTATATTTTGTGCCAAAAGCTCATCCTCCATTGTATTGCGAAGCCTTGGATTTGTAAGTTTCATAGCTAAAAAGGTTCAACACTAGAATCTATTATTAATTAAATAAATAATAAAACACCTTTAATTAAATAATAACCCTTTAGAACCCCAAAAAAAAAATTGTAAACAAAAGTATAAATAAATTACATAAACCAAAAAAATTAACAACACCCATATGTAAATTTCATGTGATACCAAAAACTTAGACAAATCTAACTAAAGAGTATGTTAAAAAGTCAAGTTGGGAGTCACTGAGAGAATTCACTAAAGACATTAAGATTGATTGACTAAGGGTTAATAAATAATGAAATTAAAGAATGATGAATCTCTCAAAAAAAGTATTTTGAAGTTGTTGTGCTAGCTAGAGAGAGAGAAGAAAACACACCACGATACCAATCAGAGTCCCAATTAGATTTTTCTTTTTTGGGGGGTTTTTGTTTGGTTGTTCAATGTCCTTGGGTAATTAGATGGACCAGTTATTGAAAATGTCAGATTTTGTTTGACGTATTGGGCACATTCAAAATACTAATAAGAGGTCTTATTGGACACTTGGACTTTGGAACAAATAGGGGGCGGCTCTTTTTTTTTTTTTTTTTTTTTTCAAAAAAATAGAAATTTTACTCTAACCTAATCTAAGTGTATATATGTGTGAAACTCCTTCTTGAAGACTTGAACCTCGGCCCTTGTCCCCCACACCCAAAAGCACTTATACTTATGGAGTGACCATCGCACCAAAAATGTGCAGTGGTGGGGGCAGTTATTTAATGATCATAATTCATAACCATAATATGGTTTGAGTTTGGTTTACCTCCAATACTTTTTTGATTGGAATCTCCTTTTATTTTAATGAAAAACTGTTACATCACTCACTAACTAAATAAAAGGCAGAGATTAAAATCTGTTGGGTTAAAATGAATTGACCATTTGCAAATTAATTAACTGCCCAAGTTAATTAATTAGGTTCAATTATATGCAATGGCATGGTAGCACAAACAAATCACCAACTAAACTAAATGCAGCGAAAATTAAATTTGACATGGTGATTTGTTTACGAATGGGGAAAACCACCAAGGCAAAAATCCCACCGGGTGATTTTAAGGTTACTACTTCCAAGAATCCACTATTACCAAACACAAGCAGTTACAAGTATAAGGAATCTTACCAAACCCTTTGGCCTATCCCGAAATACCAACCTACAATTGAACCCTTACCCTAATACCCAATTGGACTTGTATTGTAGTGGCAATCTTTCTGTTCAATGCACGAATCCTAATATGTGACTAACCAATGATGCATGGATCCTAGTACGTGACTAACTCTAGCAACTTGAAGAGGTTGTTGGCTGTAAAGTCCTTCAGTTCATCAACAATGAAGATCAGGAAGCTCCTTGGTCACAAAACCTTTGGCGTAAAGACGCAGTAGCTTCTTCAGAGAGAATAATGAACTAGGGCACTTTTTGCATGTCTTCTCTTTTGTGATGGCCTTTAAAATAAGCCCTACACAAATATACAAGCATGGACTGGAAATCAGATCTAGAAATTCTGATTTTGTAAGTCTCGACAGAAATAGCTTGTGTTGAGCTTCTGTTGAGTTTCAACTTTAAATCTCGATAGAAGTCTTTTCTGTCGAGATTGTTGTTGAGCATTAATGAACAACTTTTCTTCACTTGTTTCTTGGTCAAATTTTCATGGTTTTAACACTTGGCTTGAACAACATGTTTTTTGAAGTTAGTGTACCCAATTACAAGTAAAGTGCATTTTGTCAAAGGATTAGTTAATTACGTAAAATATGTCCCTAACAAAATCCACTACTATTCGTCATTGTATATTTAAAATAAAATGAGACCTCCAGTTAAAAAAGTACTGGAGGTAAACAAAACTCATATGGTTTCGGTGCACAGAAGTTGCCCAAAACTTAGGAATTCCTTCTTTTTCTTTCCTAGTACCGATTATGTCAACAATCATTGATTGTTGATGCTCGCTAATATAAAGATAAGGGCCAAATATTATTTGTCTGCATGTTCTTCTAATTTGTGGAAGTGATACTTACTCTGCATCTTGTTGTTAAATTAGGTTCGGCTTACTTCTAGTAAAATTTTAATAGGATATCTCCTACTGAATTAGATTACAAACCTATGGTGGAAATTAAAACCTAAATGCCACACCAATAAATTTCAAGCTAAAACTAACCAAACAAACCCAATTTGAAACTAAAGTTTTAGTGTAAACGCTTTTAAATCCAAACGCATTAAAGCATTTGAACCATTGAAGCAAAATTGGACAAAGCGTAGAGATCTATCCTTAATTACTCATCATGGTCTTTTTTCTTTCTTCTTCTTTCAAAGAAACAAAATAAGAACTCCATAATGGAACCACACCCTTTCATTCTGTTCTTTTTGTTTGAATCTTTACAAATAACCTTTGATTCCCAAAACCTAGAACCAAGTCTCAAAAGCGTTAATAGAAAAAGCCCTGAAATCTTAAAAATAAAAAATACAACCATCAAAATCAAAGCCATGCATTAGAGAGAGACTTGAAGCAAAAATGGAATAGTTGTAGTAGTTGTAAAAACTCTATATATGGAGTTGTGCAATTTCCTTCACCCCTTATGTGTTGCGGAGTAGATGATTATCTTGAAAAACTTTGTTAGTTTCTCTTACAAGAAAAAGAAAAAGAAAAATATCGTGGCCTTATCTCATCTGCTTGTTAAGTTGGTAAATGATTGGCCGCATTTTACTAAAAGAAAAAGAGATATTTATAGACACCACATTTTGTACCCATTAATAAATTTTGGTTCCCAACCCCAATGATGAGCTTGACATATGTCAACCAAGGGTAATTGAAGAGGTCGCAATAGTTTGGAAGTAATTACAACTCAAAAGTGCTAAATCGCTTTGAAATCGATACTGAAAGATTACCTTTATTCACTTTTTTTACCATAACTTTTGATCCACAAAACGTTTTTGAGTGAGGTTTATTTTATTAGAAAGTAGGCATCCTGGGCTTCAGTTCAAATACAAATTTTGCCTAATTTGGACTTATATAGAGTGAATTACAACTTTTTGAAGTTGGGGCAACTAGGGAGTCCGATTTTTTGAGTTTTAAAATTTCATTTTAAAGGCCCAAAACATTCTGCTTTGATGTGGGCTGGCCGATAGATCTTTGAGAATGTCTAAAGATCATTAAAAAGTTTAAAAACCTTAATTTTAACATATAAATACTCATCTTATACCTCCAATCAAAACCTTAGCTAAAGAGAGTGATTTTTTGGCCTCCATCTTCTCTAAAACTTTTTTTTTTCTCTTTTCAAAACTGGAGGGCAGCCCCTTCGCACGTTTTTTAATCATCAAAAAAGTTCTCTTTAGTTAGTTCTAAGGCAGAAAATTTGTTTTCAAAATTGTTTTTTAAAAACTTTTTCAAAACCTTTTGTTCTTGAGTTGTGATTACTAACAAATATTGTGTTCTTTGATTTTTTTTTTTTTTGTCCTCTACATCTAACCTTTGTGATTGTAGGCACGAAGAGGCCGGTTAAATAACATCAAATTTGTGATTCTAAAGCAAGGTGAGTCTCTTTTCCATGATTTACCACCTTGCTTAATATGATTCACATGATTTTCTTGATATGGTTTCTCCATTTGTTATATTTGATGTGTTTGATGTTTTAATTATGTTTGATATGTTCTAATATGATTTTAGGTTGTTTATAATCTATTCTTGTTGTCCTTGGTTTGTAATATTGGTTTCATGTAAAGTATAACATTCATGTAGTTTAGTTTAATTATTTGTTTTGTTTCATGTTTATTTGTTTATGTTGATGCTTTGTGTTTTTGTTTTATGTTAGTTTATTTTTTAGGGTTTCTAACATGCTTGTTTGATCTCACATATTATATATTTGTTTGATTAAATCTCTAAAAATGTAATTTTTCGAATTTGTGCTAAAAGATGCGTACGCACTTTTGAGTATGCGTTGCGCATGGATTAACCATGCATACGCATAGTTGAATGCGCGTACACAACCCAAACCCAGATTAGAGCAAAATCTTGTTTTTTATTATCTTAATCACTTTTTCACATAATCTTTGATTTTGTTGGACTCTATTTTAGGTTAATTATTTATGTTTAATTATTATCTTAATAACATTACTTTTGTGTTTGTGTGTTCTAAAAAGTAATACGGTTTCCTCAAAAAAAAAATATAGGGATGTTTATTCCACATTGATTGTGTGTTAGAGTTTTAGTCCTTATAACCCCAGCTACTACTGCAAAGGTTAGACGATTTCGTAATGGTACTCTAGTTATGTAAAATATTATAAGCCTATTTAAAAAACTCTATATATTACTTTCATGTTTGTGCATTCTAATAAGTATTACTATTTCCTCAAAAAAAAAAAAAAAAAATATAGGGATGTTTATCCTACATTAGTTATGTGTGTTAAAGTTTCAGTCCTTATAACTTCAGGCTACTACTACAAAAGTTAGCCCATTTTATAGTGGTACTCTGGTTATGTAATGTATTAGAGTTTATCCCACATCGGTTGAGTGTGTTAGAGTTTCTTTATTGTTGACTTGGGGTTTCACATGCTAATGAAGATGGGGTTTTAAAATTGATGACTATAGCATTTCTCTTTTAGTAATCATGAAAATAGTTTTTGTTGCAACTTAAGTAAGAAGTGACATCTCATATACCAATAACAATAAAAGGTATCCTAAAATTATTGGAAAATTTTATTGCACGCACACTCTTACACATATATTGCTCTAAAATTATTATTTCCAAAACTTGGAATGCCCCTCCCCACCCAAACCGACGTACGTTTCCAACTCTTATTTTCCTGTAATGAATTAGGCACAACGTACTGTGCATTGAAATGCAGCAGTAATCTACAACTAATCTATATATAAGAAGGCAGCTGGACCTCATGGAGAAGTAAAAGAAGCTTATAATTTGAGATCAGCACTAAGGTGGATCTCATGCACGGTGAGGGAGTGAGTGAGTTATTTCAGGTTCAGTGTCATTTGTATAAACACATTTTTAGCTACATAGATTCGATGTCACTTAAATGTGCAATTCAGCTAGGCAATCCTGACACAATCCACAACGATGGCCAACCCATTACTCTCCAAGAGTTGGTCCCTAAGCTTAACATTCACCCCAATAAAATTAGCTGCGTGCACACGCTTATGCGTTTATTGGTGCATTATGGCTTCTTCGCTAAAACAATAGTTCATGAAAATCAAGAAAAAAAGAAGAAGAAGAAGCCTATACTCTTAACACCTTCTTCTATGCTCATCCTCAAAGATAATGCCATTTACTTATCACCATTTCTTTTGGTAATGCTTGATCCTGCACTTGTAAGCCCATGGCAATTCTTGGGAGATTGGTTTCAGGGGAGTGAGCTCACACCTTTTGAGAAAGCACACGGGAAAGGTTTCTGGGATTATTGTAACCAAAACCCAGAATACTATAACATTTTCAATGAAGGAATGGCCAGTGATTCTCGACCGATGAACTTGGTTGTTAAGGACTACATGCCCATTTTTGAGGGTTTAGGTTCATTAGTTGATGTTGGAGGTTGTTAGGACATATGTGTTTCAAGGTATTTTTAACATATGTCATCATTTTATGTAATTGGTTTATCCTTTGACGAAATGCACTTTACATATAATTGGGTAGATCTAGGATGTGTTTAACGCTTCAAGAAACGGTGTTTCAAGATCAAGTGTTGAAGTCATCAAGTCTGTCCAAGAAACAAGCTGGAAAGTGCAAGTTCATTAAAGCTCGACACTTGGCTCGACACATGCATCTATCGAGATTTAAGAAGCTGTTCAGCCCCGAGGCTCGACAGCACCTCGACACCTCTAGCTATCAAGATTTGAGAAAAACAGATTCTAAGTTCTGTTTTGATTCCAATCCGTACATATGTCTTTAGGACTTCTTTTCTTCTAACCCTAGACATATAAAAGGATTATTTTAAGGGCCGTCAAGATATACAAGTTGCACAAGTATTGAGAAATCTTATTCATGCAATTTGTGACCTGAGACAAAGTTCATACCCTAGTTCATCTCTTGTGAAGAAGTTGTTGTGTAATATGAACTGTAGGGTTTTGTAATCAAGTATCTTCTTGATCTTCATCGTGTTGATGAATTAAAGAACTTTGTAGCCAACAACTCTCTCTCTAATTGGTGATTAAAGTCGCGTACTGGGATCCGCGCAAATTGGTTAGTCACGTACTGGGAGCCGTGCATCAAAAGGAGAAATTGTCACTACAGAACAAGTCCAATTAGGTATTGGGGTAAGGGTTCAACTGTGGGTTGGTAAGGTACTTGGATTTCTTTACTTGTAACCACTTGTTGTGATAATATTGGAGTTTCGAGAGTGGTGACCTTAAATCACCCGGTGGGGTTTTTTCTGTGTAGGTTTTCCCCATTCGTAAACAAATCACCGTGTCATTTAATTTCCACTACATACTTTAGTTTATTGGTGATTTGTTTGTGCTACCACAAGATTTGCATGTTAACTTGATTAATTAAAAACTTAACTAATTAATCAACTTAATTTATCACAAGGGGTCAACGCGTGTGTGGCCTATCAAGTGATATTAGAGCAGGCACAATCTGATTATGGTTTAATCCTTGTGTGTGATCCATCGACCCCTGTTTGTCATGGATAGAGGTCAGTTTCTTATTATACCTCCACTGTTTGATGGTACTAACTATGCATAATAGAAAGTATACATTAGAGCTTTCTTGCAATCACTAGATGAGAAGGTGTGGCAAGCTGTGGAAATAAGCTGGACCAAGCCTACAGAAGCGCCGGCCGATTGGGATGATGCCAAGATCAAGGCGACCAATTTCAACAGCAGAGCATTGAATGCCCTATTCAGTGCGGTCACTAATGAGGAGTTCAAGAAGATTTCCTCCACTGAAACTACTAACGAAATATGGACCATTCTCCAAACAACCTATGAGGGAACAAAGGCTATCAAGGATTCGAAGCTATAGAGGCTCACTACAAGCTTCAAAGAAATTAAGATGGAGGAGGATGAGTCATTCAATGAGTTCTATGCCAAGCTCAAAGACATAGTGAACTCAGTTTTCAATCTTGGGGAAACCATTCCTGAACCCAAGATAGTAAGAAAAGTGCTTTGACCTCTGCCCGAGAGATTCCATGCTAAGATCACGGCGATAGAGGAATCAAAGGATATTGACAAGATTCCTCTGACTGAGCTGGTTGGTAATCTGTAAGCCTACGAGCTAGGGTTGACAAGGATTGGCAAGTCAAGTAAAGGCAAGAGTATAGCATTGAAGGCCAAGAGCAGTGACATAAATGAGTTCTCAAACGATGAAGATTCAAAGATGAAGTCCTACATTACGAGGCAATTCAAGAAATTCATGAAAAATGTCAATGGAAAAGGCTTCAACAAGGACCGTAGGCAATCCAGTTCTTCTCAGTTCAAGAGCCCAGATAAAGGGAAGAAGGATACCAGGGATGGCGGTCAGTACACTGTTCCCACTGTACCTAAGTGTTTCGGGTGTCAAGGTTTCGGTCACATGAAACAAGAGTGTCCTACACATCTTAAAAGCATTAGGAAGAGCAAGGCACTTGCTGCTACATTGAGCGACACTGAGCCCGAGGATGATTCCGACAATGAAGATGACGGAATTTTGAATGCCTTCACTGCCAATATTAATCCTACTGAAGGGATTTCTGAAGAAGTAGATGAAGAAAAAGAGTTGGTGGATGCTAAGTTTGAAACTATGGATGACCAAGATGATATCTATACTGCCTATGAGAAACTATACAAGCTTTCTGAGAAGCATGAGAAACTCTATAGGCTGGCCACCAAGAAGCTCAGTGATGTGGAACTTGACCATGAGGAGTTTTTCACTAAGTTTGATGAAGCAAATCAGACTATTGGGGCACTGAGATTTGAGAACAATTTCTTGGCTGAGAAAACCAATAAGCTTAAAGCAAAGTTGTTTTAATTTATAGCACAATTGGAGAGGACATCAAGTGCAAAGCTAGATGAGATGCTCAATATTCAGAAATCTGCTTCGGATCAAACAGGATCAGGGTATGAATTCTCTTCCTTTAATACTCCTTCTGCTAGTACTACTGTTTTTGTTCCTCCTGCTAATAACATTAAAGTTGAGAACAATGATGTTAAAATTGAATTAGCTAGTGAGAACCTAGACAAGGGTAAGTCCATCTTAGGAGCACCCCCTAAGCTTGAGAAAAAGGAAACTAAAAACCCTAGGACTAAGAAGGCTAACTCTTAAAAGCCTAAACCGAAGAAGCAGCACCCCTGTCATCATTGCGGTATTGCCATTCATACTCGACCAAATTGCTATAAATGGTTAGCAATGGCATGATAGCATCTGGGAACCAGAATCAGTTTCAAACCTCTCTTGCTCCTCTTGGAGATCTTCTCAAAACCCTCATGTTCCTTTCAAACTTGAACGGTTTCAATCCTTCCCCCTCATCACCAGTCCAAGGATTTGGAAAAAGGAAAGGTGCTTCCAAGGTGTGGAAGGAAAAGGGTTCTAAGTGATTTTTTTCACGTTTTCTCTCTCCCCCCCCCCTTTCTTGTTTTTGTTTTTGCATTACTTGTGCGTGTTGCTTTACTATTTTGAGTCAGTCTAGTTTTATGCATTGTTTTGCTTTGCCTAACATGTTTTTGTTTGTTTGTTTTCAGTTTTATGTTTTATTTTTTTTTCTTTTCAGATAAAAATAAAAATAAAAATTTGAAAAATACAAAAATAGTGTGTGTTTGTGTACATTGGTTCTTGTGAACCTTAAAATGGTCATTGAAATAGAGTTTTCTAAACTTTGTATCTCTTGTAGCTTAGATGAGCATCCTTATGCACAACTAAGCAAGTGAGCTTTATGGCTTTTTGTTTGTGATGAGTAAGGTTAAGTGATCTCTTGTACTTAACACTCGTATCACTCTTTTTGACGGGTAGGACTAGAAAATCCTAAAAGAAATGCATAAATAACCATCTCACTACTGTTACCCGCCAATCATGTAATGACATTCGTATACTTCAGCATAGCAAAAGTGCAATGTCAAAAAGCTTAACATAATTAGGTAATTCTTTTCTCTCTTATATGCTCATGCATGATATGCTTAATGAAAAAAAATATGCAAAGAAATAAAAGAAAAAAGAACAAAATGCTTTAAAATATGATTGCAAGCGTGTTTTCTAGGAGATGTGGGAGTTATAGGATGTACCTCGAAGGTGATTGTCCCCATCAAACAATTATGATTGTGTGTGAGTTAAAGTGATTTCCTCATATCTCAAATCGTCATAACTTTGAGACACTTATGCAATCTTGCGATGTTTTTCACACACAACACGCAATATTCTTTGCTACTCTTGATACATGTGCAGGTACAATGTGATTTGGCCATCACAAGGTTTATATGCGTTAATGTATGTTCACAAAACTGTCTTAACTTATTTTTGAAATATAAAATTGGTTAGATGTGTTTAGTGTGTGTGTGTGTGTATTGGGATCCATGTGTTTCAAATTGTTGTTGAGAGATGTTTTTGAGAGCTTTATATGTTGATTGGATCATTAGTTGAGTTTCATGCACGATTGCATTTATATCTGTGTTTTTCTCTTCTGGAAAAACTGCTTTTTAAAGCCAGCTTGACACCTCCTCGATACATGGTTGTTTGTCGAGCTTCTTAGCTTTTTCTTATCGCAATCTCAACAGCTTCTCGACACCTGGTGGATCGATCGAGGAAATTTCTGTCTCCTCGATAGCTTCTCGACAGCTTGTGGATTGATCGAGATTCTTTTTGTGTTTGATCCTTGATCCTCGACGCCTCCTCAATAGTTGTATTTGTCGAAGTTGTTTTTCTCGACACCTACCTCGACAGATGTCTCGACACCTCTCGATACCTGCATCTGTTGAGAATTACAGAAGCTGTTTAAATAGGTTCTGCGTGATCCTTTCTCTCATTTCTCTCGATCTCTCTCTCGATACTTTTGTGTTCTCTCTTCCAACACCTCTCTCACTCACTCCAAACCTCATCCCAACGGTTTCTTCAAGCTTCCTTCACGTTTTCCTATCTTGGTAAGCTTCTTATCTCATCATTCTTCATGCATTTCATGTTTTGAAACCTATGTTTTGGGGTTTTTGAAAAATTTTGGGGTTTTTCAAAATTGATGAGTGTTTGTTGCAATTCTTGGGCTGATCTTTGTAGATTTGATCTTAAAAACTCCATGCATTGCATCACATTAGCATTCTAACAATATTTTCATGCATTTAGACGTGTGTTATCTGATTGTGTGCTGATAGGTTTGGATTGGGCTGAGCCCATGATGTTTTTCATGTTGCATGTCACATGTTCATGCATTTCCCATGCATATGTCTTTTCTTTTCAATATACTTGTTATATTTGAATTGCTTTGGGACTCTTCTGAGTGTTTTTCTCTTTCTCCCTCTCTTTCTGTTTACGTTAGTAGTGTCTATGGCACCAAAACATAAGTCCATTCCATCCCAAAACCCTTTTCGTTCTAGGGGTTCTTCGTCTTCTGATCCTACTCCCTCTTCTGTTCGGTTCCGTGATGAGAAAGCCCAACAGGACTTCTCAGAGAACTTTTCTAAACGAGGTGTTCATTCGAAATGCCAAGTTATTCTGGCAAACTTTGCCGATACCGATCTACTCGATGTCATTCATAGTCGAGGTTGGGAGTCACTATATGACGTCTCGGTCACTTGTCCTTCCATGCTGATACAGGAGTTTTACTCCAACATGCATGGAATTTATTCTTCAGTACCTCTCTTTCACACTCGCGTTCGAGGTACGCGCATTGTAGTCACTCTGGAGTTGGTTTTCAAAGTGCTTCATGTTCTGAGGGTGGCGCATCCTAATTACCCCGGTTATGAGCGTCTATGGACTATGTCCAAAGGCGAGATGATGTCTGCTTTTTATGAGCGGCCCTCTAATTGGAGTGAGCATCAATTCACACCATGTAGGGCTTTTGCTACAGGTCCTCATTTCTTGAACATGGTGATGACATATATTTTGTACCCTCTCTCTCACTATAACTCCATCACAGAGCCTCGTGCTCGGTTTTTGTTATCTCTTTTAGAGCACCTCACTATAGACTTTCCTTCACACTTCATCTTCTCTATCATCCCTTCACACTTCATCTTCTCTATCATCGATTTCTATAGGGATACGGCTACCCGTGATAAGCTCATCTTTCCTTCTGCTATCATGAGGATTCTACGCCATTTCTCCATCCCCTTTCCTTCGTCTGACCCCTTCCATGTCATGGCTGCCATAGACGCCACTACTGTAAAATGTAAAGAGGCGTAGTTTAGGTTGAGACAGCCGGATTCAGCAGCTCCTTCCTCCCGTCCAGCTCCATCTAGATCTGCTCGAGTCACATCTGCTCCCTCCTCTTCCTTGAGCGATGTGTGACTAGGAGACATCATGGCGCAGCTTCAGCGCATGGATGCTTGCCTCAATACACTCTCTACAGAGTTGTATCAGGTGAACGTCCATGTCGGTCACATTGCTCAGCGACAGGCGACTATGGGCGGTTTTCCTTCTGAGACTTCTCCTCCACCACCTCCTGTGGCTTCTGAGTCTAAGGATGATGATGGTGATGACAATGATGCTTTGAATGACGATGATGGAGATGCTAGCTCTACCGATGAGATGTCTACTTGACACTCTACCCTTTGTCACTCGTGACAAAAAGGGGGAATAGTTTTAGGTTATGAGAGTAGTTATTCTTAGGGGGAGAGCTTGTATAGGACATTTTTGATAAGGGGAGTGTTGTTATGAGGGATGTAATGAGGATTACATGTATTTCTTTTCTTTTCTTCCTTTTAGAGATACATTGTTCTTGTACCTTAGGTCTTGTGACTATTATTTACAATCATTATGTTTATCCTTAATCTATATATATATATATATAAATGTATATTAATGTATGTTTCTTTCACCTACCTATACATGTGGTGTTTCTTTTCTATCTTTATATACATGCTTCTTATATCTGTATGCAATCTATTATTTCTGCTTCACATGAAGATGCCTTGATGTGTTTTGTTTAAAAGTATTTCAGAAATACAGGTTGTCAAAGTCTACTTGCCATAAACTCTCTTCTTGCAAAGTTTTTGAAGAGTTTGTGTTAGGATAGATTTTATTGTAATTAACAAGTGAATATGAGTTGAGTGATTTATGACTTCTCTCACAAGTTCATTTGTTTGTTGTGGTTTTGTCACGGATTGCCAAAGGGGGAGATTGTTAGGACATATGTGTTTCAAGGTGTTTTGAACATATGTCATCATTTTATGTAATTAGCTTATCCTTTGACAAAACGCACTTTACTTGTAATTAGGTAGATCTAGGATGTATTTAACGCTTCAAGAAACCGTGTTTCAAAATCAAGTGTTGAAGTCATCAAGTCTGTCTAAGAAACAAGCTGGAATGTGCAAGTTCATTAAAGCTCGACACCTAGCTCGACACCTGGCTTGACACATGCATCTATTGAGCTTTAAGAAGCTGTTCCGCCCTGAGGCTCAACAACACCTCAACACCTCTAGCTGTCGAGATTTAAGAAAAACAGTTTCTAAGTTCTGGTTTGATTTCAATCCGTACATGTGTCATTGGGACTTCTTTTCCTCTGACCCTAGACATATAAAAGGATTATTTTAAAGGTCGTCAAGATATACAAGTAGCACAAGCATTGAAAAATCCTTGTTCATGCAATTTGTGACCTGAGACAAAGTTCATGCCCCAGTTCATTTCTTGTGAAGAAGTTGCTGTGTAATATGCACTGTAGGGTTTTATAACCAAGCATCTTCTTGATCTTCATCGTGTTGATGAATTGAAGAACTTTGCAGCCAACAACTCTCTCTTTAGTTGGTGATTGAAGTCGCGTACTGGGATCCGCGCAAATTGGTTAGTCACGTACTGAGAGCCGTGCATCAAAAGGAGAAACTGTTACTACAGAACAAGTCCAATTGGGTATTGGGGTAAGGGTTCAACTGTAGGTTGGTAAGGCACTTGGATTCCTTTACTTGTAACCGCTTGTTGTGATAATAGTGGAGTTTCGAGTGTGGTGACCTTAAATCACTCGGTGGGGTTTTTGCCGTGTAGGTTTTTCCCATTCGTAAACAAATCACCGTGTCATTTAATTTCCGCTGCATACTTTAGTTTATTGGTGATTTGTTTGTGCTACCACGCAATTTGTATGTTAACTTGATTAATTAAAAACTTGACTAATTAATCAACTTAATTTATCACAAGGGGTCAATGCGTTTGTGGCCTATCAGAGGTGGTACTGGGATAGTGGCAAGGATTATTTCTGAGGCATTTCCTCACATGAAATGCATCGTGTATCTTCCACATGTTGTTGCCAACTTGCCTGATAGTAAAAATCTGAAATTTGTTGGTGGCAATATGTTTCAGTATATCCCTCTTGCAAATGCCATTCTGTTCAAGGTATATGACATACTAATGTGTCTTTAATATTTGAAATAGTATCATCTCAATTTCACTTAAATTTGAGAGCTTATACGATGGTTAGTACTTTATTTTCTAGATTTAATAGTGTTCAAAGTATCACATTTTTTTAAATTTTATGATATACACTTTTAAACTTGCAATATTTAATCTAAACAATGTATTGGGTGTTCTTTTTTTTAAGTTGCGTCCAATTGTTTATTTTGGCCATTAATATTGGCTATAATCGTTTTTTTTTTTTTTTGTTGGCTGGAAGGTGGAAATAGGAATTTTTCTTCATGTTCGCGTGGATGTTGTACTTGCCATTCATATGATGTAAAAAAGCTCTCTAACCACAATTACTTTCCATAACATGTTTACAAACAGTTAGATAGAAAGATAAGTGGATACTAGGTAGGTACTGAAAAATATAAATGACAAATTTCAAGACTTCCATAGGTGAAAGAATTTCGAACAATTATTTAACATTATTTTGAGGTCGGCTAAATTTAAAAGATGCTAGATATATTAAGCTCTCAAATTTGATTGTTATATTACCATTTGGCAGTGGATTTTACATGATTGGAGCGACGAGGAGTGTGTCAACATACTGAAGAATTCCAAGGAGGCTATTACGAGCAAAGGCAAAGAAGGAAAGGTAATCATCATAGATGTAGTGATAAATCAAGAGAAGGATGAACATGATGTTACTACTACAAAGCTCCTATTTGATGCACTAATGATGGTTTTGTTCACTGGAAAAGAGAAACAAAAATGAACGGGAGAAGCTGTTCTTGGAGGCTGGCTTTAGCCACTACAAAATTGTGTCATCATTTGGAATGAAGTCCGTCATTGAGATTTATTCTTAACAGGTAAACAAGTACCTATGTATATTTAGCCGGCAAGGACTGTTGACCAAAAAAAAAAAAAAGACGAATAATGCTTGCCAGCATAAGAATTAAACTACTATCAATCTTGAAACTGCCTATTGTAGGATATCATAATTAAGCATTATAAATTGTGCTTTAGTATCTTCTTATTATTTTAATATGGTTTCGGTGCAAGGTGGCCCAAAATTTTGGAACGTCTTCTAAATTACTTTACTTTGTCTTTCGCCTAGCAAAAGGAAAAAAAAAAAAATATATATATATATATATATATATATTAAAATAAAGGGGGAGGGGAAATCCAAAGGCCATAGCCTGCGTTTGGTTGTGGATTTGGAGTAATCGACATTTTTCTATTACCTATCAGTTCTTGTAAAAGGTTTCGTTTATTTTACAATAAGAGTCTACTTTTTTTATTTTACACCATCATTTTTACAAAGCATCTACATCAGTCCATCTATTATACAATCTATTATATATAAATAATATTTTTTTATTCTTCTTTTAACATTATTTTAATTTAAATAATAAAATATCTCTTTGTCTAAATTCTCACATGTCTCCTCCTCAAACTCTTCGCTTCTCTCTATCTCTAACCCACAAGCTCATCCCTTGAACTCTCTGTCTCTCACTCATATTTCTCTTCTTAGTTTTCTCTCATCATTTTTACAAAGCATCTACATCAGTCCATCTATTATACAATCTATTATATATATTAACATTATTTTAATTTAAATAATAAAATATCTCTTTATCTAAATTCTCACATGTCTCCTCCTTAAACTCTCCGCTTCTCTCTATCTCTAACCCACAAGCTCATCCCTTGAACTCTCTGTCTCTCCCTCATATTTCTCTTCTCAGTTTTCTCTCATCCATCATCTCTCTCTCATCTTCCTCGAAGCTTGCTCTCACAAGTAAAACCCAGCCCAACCCAACCCAGCCCAGCCTAGCTTGTCGGTGGTAGATCTGGTGGCAGTAGCAACATCGGGTTTGGGATGGGTTTTCCACTAGGTTTGAGTTGATTTGAGTTGGATTGGTATGGTTTTGGGTTCACTTTGGTTTTCCAATGGGTGGTGCTGGGTTGTTGTACTAGTGGTGGTTAGGTGTTGGGTTAATTAGTGGTGGCATCTTCTTCTTCTTCTGTCAAGAGCTATCAACATTGGGGGAAAAATAGAGAATCTGACAGTAGATGTCAACTGTGGTGAGAGAAAATAATAATAAACTAATTTATATACAGCTACAGTAACTGTGTATATATACACAGATACTCTAGCAAATGTATAAATATGCACAATTTTAAAAAAGATTTTTGGAGTAAAATGTGTAAAATTAGTTATTTTTTATATTTTGCAAAGGTTTACATCCACTGACGTGGATGCACTTAATAACAACACTTTTGACCTTTTAATCGCTTATTTTTTTGGAGAATTAGCTAGTCTAGGTGTTTGGGTAGACCTTTTAGGCTCCGCTTGGGAGTTTATAAAGGAATGGAATGGAATGATCATTAAAGGAATGGAATGGAATTGAATGGAATAGAATGGATTTAGTAGGGAAAGGAATGGATGGAATGGAATTTAAAAATCTTGTTTGGATGTTATAAAATAAAGGAATTGAATGGAATGGAATGGAAAGTAAGTAACACCATTTAGAAGTGACGTTGGAATGAATGGAATGGAATCATTTTATAATAACATTACTATTATACCCCTCATTTTAAAGAACATAAAAAATAATTAATGAGAACTTATAATTGCTTTGAAATGTTTAGTATTTAGTGGATGATGTGAAACTAGTTAGCCACAATTGGGTCTGTGTTAGATTATTGAATTACAATATAGTTTTTCAAAGTGAATAGTTTTTTATCGTTTCTAGTTAAAGCACTCTTTATTATTCTTGAATCTGAAGCAGTTCCTTCCAAACCTGGTAATACGTATGTGAATTTTAAATCAAATGAGCATGCCGCCAACACATTTTGTGTTGTGTAACCCTTCCTAACCCGATATCTTGGTGCATCCTCATTAGACACTTTGACACGAACATGTGTTCCATCAAGTTCCCCAATACAATCATGAGATTAACAATACCTCTCAAAAACATTTACCTTAAAATATATTTGTACTGAACTACTATCAAATATAAATTATAGGCATGATATATTTACCTTAAAATATGAGTTAAACCTACTACTTTGTAGTATTTCAAGTGGCACTTGGGTTCCATCAAGTTGTTGAAGGAATTGATCCTCTAACATAATTATTGATCTTAACACGTTATGAAAATGGCGACTAATGGTCTCACAGGAACGACAAAAAAAGGACATCGTACGATGCGTCTGATTATGTGCTAGCATGTGAAGAAACTTGCCAACTTGCTCTTCAACCGTGGCACGCTATGTGCCTTGAAGATCACCATCTCTCTGCAAAATGTCACACAAATCTTGAAAAGCTTGTGGACCCATGCGTATTACATCATAGCATTTTTCACTATTCCTAAGTCGAGACATTATTTCATCACGAATTTTTTGTCTTTCTATGGTTGATTGTGTAGGAATGTAGGGAACACATTTTCTTTTTAGTCGTTGCCTTTAATGGATAATGTAACACAAACAATGACATGCAGCATGAACCAAGGCTAGTTTACGCATAAAGTCCGAAAAATTATGGTCTTAAGTACCTCATCATTCAAATCCATCTATATAAAAAAAACTAGTTATGTTATTAGTCCAACTTAAAAAATTATGGGCACATGTTCTAAAAAAATAATTACGTTATTAGTCTAACTAATTATGAATGTGTTACAACTAATTTAAAAATAAAACTATTAAACTATAAACATTAGCATTCATTAACACATAAGACAATGATAGGAATTAAAGCACACGTAATGGAGCAAAAAGAGTTGTATCTTCTTTTGTTCAATTTAATAGCCAAGATGATGAAGTGTCCCTTGACTTGCATGACCATGAACCCAAGGACGTTGCACACTCACTGAGGCTTCATTTGACTAATATTTGTGGCATCCAAGGTAAGCCCATTCTTCTCCTCCATTTATCCTCTTAATTTGAGAACATATGACATGACTTTGGATTCTGCCTCTTAAATCCTTTGGTTCAAGACATGTCTTTCTTTCTCAAGAGACCAAAATAAAAAGACAAAAAGGGGATGACAAGACTTTGGATTTTGCATTTATTTTTTTATTTTTTTTATCAGGTTTTAAATACTTGAAGGACACATTGGGGACCAACAATGAAGGTCCCAAAAAAAGGGGCTCGGAAACAACTGGTATGACTAAATTCTCAAGCCAATAAGCAATTTAAACCTGTTTTATTTGCTTTTGAGGCTATTTTTTTTTTTGTTTTTTTTTTTTACATTTTTGTTTGAACTATTAACTAGAACTCATTTGTTAACGTCATCCTAGTTTTGGGTTCAGTTAAAACTTAAAAGTGTACCAATCTCTTGGGATAGATCGACATTCAAGTCAGCCTTATCAGAATAACAAGCTACACCACAATGAGAGATAATAGGGATAGATAATTAATTCAAAGTCAAATATATCTGCTCTAGGCAAATACTTGTACTTATCTGATCTACTAAAGTCATGTATATCTAATGTACTATATATATTAACAATAGCAATAGAGGAAATTCATTCGGCCAAAAGCATTCTATTATTTTATTGTTTTACTGGAAACTCTAAAGCAGCAACAATGTTACTCTGTTCCAGCATACCAAATACAGGGGAATGAAAGGAAAAACAAAAAACAAAAACAAAAACACTACGTGTATCAATGATAGGAATTAAGAACACATGCACTCGAGTTCATCATATAGTTGAGTACGGCTAGTTGAGAAAATATCAATGAAAGCAAAACAATTGAAACAATTGAAAAAAAATTTCAATAGCAAATAAATCAATGAAATCAAAAACATTGGAAAACTCACAGTTGTGGGTGGCTGGTTGAGACTAGCAGCAGTGTGAGAAAGGAGGAGCAACAAACTGCATGAATCAATGAAAGCAAAACAATTGCACAAGCAGAACACATATAGTTGAGTACGGCTAGTTGAGGAAAAATCCATGAAAGCAAAACAATTGAAACAATTGAAAAACTTTTTAATAGTACCAATAAATCAATGAAATCAAAACAATTGAAAAACTCACAGTTGGGTATGGCTGCAGCAACGTGAGAAAGAAGCGGCAAAGAGAGAGCACAAATATTGGTACAACACCTATCAAAAAAAAATATATTGGTACGGCTGGTTGAGAATAAAGAGGGCTAAGATTCAAGGGGTGATTTAGGAATTTCAATAAAATTTTCATTAAACTTAAATCCATTCCCTCCTATTCCTCCCAATTTGGGGGGAACAAAAATTTGAGATTTTGAGGGCTTAGGAGGGAATGAGTATTCCCTTTTAACCATTCCATTGCCTCTCACCTAAACTCGCAAATAAGGGAATGAACTTTCCATTCCCTCCGTTAAAACTCTCAAACAAGAGGGAGGGAAGAATATTTTAAAAATATTCTTTTCATTCCATTCCATTCCATTCTCTCCTCCCAAAATTGGTATTTCTAAACCAAAATTGTGCTTCAAGGCACATAGCACAATTTTGGTTTAGAATATTCTAAAATATTCTTTTATATTGTTGAAGGCACATAGCTGTTAGAGAGAAGCTCAAGTTTTGATGGAGAAACAAACCGTGTTTGGTTTAGGATTTGGAGTCATCAAGATATATATATATATATATATATATATATATATATATATCATTACTCACACCTTAAAATCAACACTTTTGGTCGATCCTACTATTACTTAAGGCATATGGGTATAAGAGAGAAGAAGAACTTTTGATAAAGAAACAAATTATATTAAAATAATGGGGTAGGGGAAAGCTAGCCAGGTAGCACCTAGCTCCCACTCCTCTCCCTTTATTATTGGATGTGTTTACAGCTATAAAGCACGGGTGCGTTTCAAGACTTGGTGCGGATGCGAGTGCTGGTGCAGGTGCAAGACTTGGCAATTTTTGAAAAAGGTGGGTGCAGGTGCGACGGGACTCAGCAATTAAAAAATTATTAAAAATATTTTTATTTATATTTTCTATACATATTTACTATTAAAATATTCTTAAAAAACATATTACTATGCCTTGATTCACAAAACAATGAAAGAAGAGTGCAAGAAACACAAAACAAAACACAAAACCAAAAAGAAAACACAAAAGAAGCAACAAATATTCCAAATAAAATTGAGGAATGACAAATTTAGGGTGTTTGGGCCTCATTCAAAGCTGATTTTTGCTGTTTCGGCATGATTCAAGGCCGGTTTCGGCCGTTTCAGTCACCAACCGATACGACATGATTCTGGCCAAATCTGCCCAGTTCGGCATGAATCAAAGCCGAGTCGGTGCAAATCCGTGAAAAAAAAGAAGCTCAAACGCGGCACCAATGCGAGGGCAACCGCATCGGAAGCCGCATCCCACGTTGGACTCGGGTGCGGCACCCTCCCAGCCACGTCCATGGTTTCTAGGTTTATAGCCTTAGCATATGGCATGATCTTGCTCTTGTGGGAAAATTAGAGATTCACTAAAATCCAGATGAAAAATAGGTGGGTACAATGTTGACAAAATAAGCCATGTCTTTAGTTACAAAGGCAATGAATAGGTGATGCGTATATCGCAAAACAAATGTCTGTCAGAAATAAACAAGAAGTGTCTATCTTAAATAGAGTAATACTGATAAATGAAGAGTGAATGAAGTCTCTGTCTTAAGGCGACAAAACCATAGACGAGAAGGACATAGTTGAGGTGGTGGTACCAAAACCATGGCGACTCTTTAAGCCCATTTAGAGATTTTTTTCAAGACACAAACATGAATGGGTTTATTAGGATCATGTACACTAGTCTTCCATCTAATTGGCCTTGAAAAATGACATTTTGAACATCTTGCAAACATAACCTCTTAAAAATAGAAAAGAGCATCCTCAATCAAAGCTTTGTCATACTCTAAATTGTGTGGGTCAAATTGGATTAGCTTGTGTGAGAGTATGTTACACGATTTTGAATTGAGTTCTTAGAGCACTCACAAATATCCATACTACAGTAGTGGAGCTAAAGGTAAAATTTTTAGCTTCATTGCTACAGTGCACAGCTATATATGGCTGCGCACTATAGCTGAAAGCTAAAAAAAAAAAAAAAAATTATTCTCCGCCGGATTAAAATAATATATGTTTGTATATACGTCTCACGTACATCCATATTAAGGGTTTCATTGTGCTAGGAGAAGACGCTGAGGAACACATCTTTGAGCGGCCACGTGCACCAGTAATAATCCAATATATATTCATTGTCTCTCAGGTATTCTGGCAACTCCTCGTACTTCACCAATCGTCGCTCGAATCTCTACCTCATCTTCTCCGCCTTCGTCTTCTTCATCTCATGTTGAGCTTCTGAGCTGGCTCGGTTTGGATTCCTTGCGCTTTTTCGACGAATGAAACTCATCGTCGTTGCCATAGCTTTCCTTGAGATTTTGTTCTCTAGCAAAAAATTCGCCGAATCTGAACTCTTCAGCAAATCTGTGAGGTCCGAGTCCCAAGAGGTTATGATCGATCATTTCCTTCAATTTCTGAGCCCTTTTTATTTATGCCCAATGAGGATCAGTGTGAGCCAACTAAATAAAGCTACTACATGAAAACCATGAAGCTTCTCAGCGTTTTTAGCTTTTTCTTTTAGGTAGGGATAGAGTAAGAAATAGTATGTGTAATTTTTGTTGAGCTCTGATACGTGTCTCTGAATGATTGGGAAGAGTCAGTGGCAGCGGTAGTGGCAGCGGGTAATGATTGCGGTAGCAATGGAAGAGTCGGTGGCGACAGCGGTAGCAGTTGCGAGTGATTGTAATTGTTGTTTATTGTAGTAGATATATTATTTTATTGTAATGTTTATATTATTTTATTGTGTTGAAAGTTAAAATAGATCCACTGTTGCAACATGTTTTGTAAAGTGAGTAGATAAAATAAATAAAGTAACTTTTTGTGATGCCAAATAGCTAACTTTTTAGCTCCACTGCTGTAAATGCTCTTAAAGAACATAGACTAGGTAGTTTTAAGCTATATAAGTGATTACAGTAAACCTTAATTATACTTTCACTAATACTTTAAGGTATGATTCAAATATGGTTAACACTTTCCTCTAAGTCATGAAAAATGATATTAGAACTAGACATGGCAAAACGGGCGGGTCGGGTCGGGTCGGGTTCGGGTTCGGGTCGGGTCAAACAGGTTGCGGGTCAAATGGGTCACGGGTCAAAATCGGTTATCTTAAGCAGGTTAAAAACGGGTTCAGGTTCGGGTCGGGTCGGATTGGGTCAAGTTGACCCGTATTTTTCACACAAATTTTTTTTTTTTTTTTTATAAATAAAATAACATGTATCTGTCATTTGGAAAGTTATGCAACAAATTATTTGATATAAAATGCATTATTTTGACTTCACCACTTATATCAAAAATGAATTTAGTTAAACTTATTAATACTTATTTAATGATTTTAAAATTATACAAATCCTAACATTGCTATCTAAAACAAAATAACACAAACATAAGTAAAACAAATACACATGTTTTGTTTCTACACAATATCAACATTCCAAAATATAAAACAAAATTACAAATGACTTATTGGATAACTCATTTAATAAAGAATAAAAACATATAAGAAATTTACAATCTTGAAAATTAATTTTATAATCTATTATCAATTGTGGTTGGCACTCTATTTCAATTTGAGATATATATTAAAATTTGATTGCTTACTTATTTATATATGGTCTCTGTTATGAATATCATATCATTGTTAAGCAACACATACTCTAGGAAATACCATAATTTATTTTGAAAAGTCGTTTATTTTGGACATAAATTGTTAAAAAATAAGTCTAAGCATTCATAATTTATGCTAATTTGATACTTTAGCTTCACTATCTTTACACTTGTAAATGTTTCTCACACATGTCTACAATTTTAAATCTATATTTTTAACTCTACTATAATCATATTATCTTGGCATGTACCTTATTATTTGATATCTAAAAATCTTTACTCATTACAGAATACTCAACCTTTTATCTTTCAATTAATTTGCGTTTGTAAATATATCAAATGTTTCCTTAAAACTCACAATAAACAATTAAACTACTATTGTCTTAATTTTACTCTTTTTTTTTTTTAATAAAAAAAATGTTTTAGAAAAGTGATTCGGGTTCGGGTTGGGTCACGGGCCGACCCGTTTTTGTTTCGGGCCAAAAAAATCGGGTTCAGGTTGAGTATTTTTCGGGTCGGGTCAGAAAATTTTGACCCATTTTGCCATGTCTAATTAGAACCAATCAAATAACAAATGTGGTTTAAGCCTTAAGGACATTACAGTGCAAACTTGGCCCTTGAGGAGAATGCTCCACTTTAAAAACATTTTCTTTGGATGATTGAGTTTTGTTTTGCTTTTGCTTTTTTTTTTTTTTTTTTTTAAAGGATTTGTTAATTATTAGGTTGATTATGTTCTTGGTCTATATTTAAATGACACATTGCATATACCTATACCTCCTTGATTCGTGGCCTGGCTTTAATTTATTTTTAATACCAAGTTTCACATTTACTCAAATGCAAGATTTGCAAAATATACATTGAAACAGGGTTGTTTTTTAATTTGAATCGAAATCATTATTATGATTGGATTTTTTCATAATCTCAATTGATTGTGTGTGTAAGGGCCTTTTTGCGCCTTGGGTTAAGGCTTTTTGTAGAAGGTAGGACAGTTGAGCTTGGCTCTCTCCATGATTCCCCTAGAACCAATTTTTGCACAAGACCAAACACTCCAAAAAAAGATAAATATATATACCTATATGTATATAGTAACAGTAGAATAACTGTTAGTCCAAGAATATTAGCAGCAGAAATAAATAGTAATAACAGCAAACATAATGATAAAAGTAAATGGGTTCTCCGCAGGATAATACTAAAAAGAGCCCAAATTCCAACTAACTTAACCTTATTACCCTACAAGGCCATAAACTCTCTATCCTTTTGATTGAGATGACAAAGAGTACGGTTTTGTATAAGGGAGGGAAAAGGTCGCCTAGTGATGCATGCTAGTTCTGCCGTGTATACTCTACTATCTCAACTCTCTATTCTCCTTCATGTATCACTTTCTTTTCCTTTTTCTCTCTTCTTTCACTTTCAACTTACTATTCTAATTCTCTTGGTTACTAGGTTGTTGTTTTCATTATTCTTCCTATCGTTGTTACTATTCTATGATGATTTATGTTGTGTTCTTCTCTCATTCTTGTTGTCGTCCTCCCCATATTCATGGATGTGGTTCATTTTATCCCTAAGAACAATCTTAGGTGATTTCCCCCTTTGCTCTTACTTTCACCAACTATTTTGTCTATCGCAAGCACTCAGCACGTTCTAGCCATATACAGGTGGGTTCACTCCCACTATCTTCCTGTCGCTAGTAGTGGGTTCACCCCCATTACTTTCTTAGCGGCGAACTTCTTTCCACTTTTGGGAAAAAGCCAATCCAGCCACAATACCACTATTTCTTTCTTTCTCTTAACGACAAACCCTCATTAATCTCTTATGTCCTCACACTCTAACATGCATTAGATGGTTCCCACCAATTTCTTACCCATTGTGGTAAGTAAGCTTTCCCAACAAAGCATCTCATAAAAAGGGTCTTGGTAGGATACCAAAACTAGGTCTTTTGCCCCCCTCTACCAAACCACACCCTCTGTTCCTCTTCAGTCGTGGGCCCTACCTCCCTTGCATTGGCTGGGTTGTAGGTTGACAGAGCTCCAGCTACTCCACTTCCCTTCTTTGACTTCTTCTTCTTCATGCGTTTTCTATGGCTTTTGATTTTGTCTTGTTTTCTCTTCATGTGTTTCCTACCACTTTTGATTTTCTCTTGGTTCTTCATGTGTTTCCTACCACTGTGGCTTTGTCTTGTTTCTTCATGTGTTTCTCGCCACTGTGGCTTTATCTTGTTTCTTTGCACGTATCCTGCCGCTGTAGTTTTGCATGGTTTCACCTTGCTTTACTTCCATAAAATCAGAATTCATCCTTATCCCCTTATACAAGGGTATTATCTTTTTGCCATATATTGGGTTAGGCTTGCTAACCTATTTCGCTTTCTTTTCCCTTCATTTATTCACTACATTGGGTTTTCCCTTCATTTATTCACTACATTGGGTATTAGCCCTTTTGCTTTCTTTTCTCTTCATTTATTCACTACATTGGCCCTTTTGCTTTTTTTTTTTTTTTTTTTTTTTTGGAGAATATATTGTTATGAACCTAGGATCTAAGATTGCGCTTATGTCAAGGGTCAAAATTCTTTGCATTGTAATAATAAGGGGTTATTATATAGGATTTTCCCCTATCACACCTCCCTTTGGACAAGGTAGTTTGGAGATAAAACATTTCATATAACTTTTTATATGATGTGAATTTTGAAAATCTAATCATTGAATTGAATATTCTTAACACACATGTCAAATTTCGTTCAAATTAGATGTTATTTACTATTCAATTAATAAAATTAATTTTTATGAAAAATTTTAGATCGCAAAATATTAATATTTAGATATTTGATTAATGACATAGCTATTGATGTTTGATCTTCTTTAAATTTTTCAAACATTAAAGATATAATAAGAGCATGTAGTCCAATAGTTAGATTTTCAAAATTTATATCCAATAAATAGATATAGAAAGAGTTTAAAAAATTTATCTCTAAACTAGTATTTAATGTTGAAGAATAATTTCCTTCAATTTCTTTTTATTTTTAGTCAAATGTGTGATACGTGAACATTCATAATTAAATTCATTGTGGGATTAACCATTCATGTGAGATGAAATAGTATCTCAAGGAATACTAATTATTTTTCTAAAGTTTTAAACTTATAATATGCTCTGTTTGACTCTTTTATTTGGTTTAAATCCAAACCATTCACCATTCAATATATATATATATATATGCTATTCTACTCTTTTACTGCGGATATGAGGCACCTTATACTTAGAATTTTATAAGATATTCTACTCTCTTAGGGTTCTACTCTTACTTTTACCCCTTTACCTAATATTTTTGTTAAAAAAAACTATTGCTAACTAGGGGTTTTTTTGGGTTTCTCGTAATTGAGTAGACGAGTTCCAGAGATAAAAACTCTTCTTTATTGCTGACTTGGGGTTTTACTTGTCATTCTTTCTTTTTCTTTTTCTTTTTCTTTTTCTTTTTCTTTTTGAGGATACACGGTAGATTCTCGACCATGTTTTTTTTTTTAGGATACATGGCACATTGTCAACCATGTTTTTTTTTTTTTAAGGATAAACTGCAAAATTGTCGACCATGTTAAACACATGTAAGTTCTCTAAAAATCATTTACTTGAATGAAGTCACAAAAATCAACACTATTAAAAATATACTTAAAGTCTAGTAAACCAGAAACTAAGAAAGTGTAGTTGAATTTTATTTTTCAAAATTAGGTAAAGATTATAAAATTAATAGGGAACTAATTCTTATATTATTTTTTAAAACAAAAATTAGAACTAGAATTAATCAAATCATGGCATGGGTTTTTCAAACAGAAAAATCAATTTACTCTTTAGACAAAACAAATTACATATGAACCTAAACAAATCTACAGCTAAATTGATTTATTTATTGGAATTAATTTGAAAAAAAATTCATGAGTTGCGAAACATTCCATAGAGATATTTAGGAAAAAGATACTAAAGCACAATTTATGATGCTTAATTATGATATGTTATAATAGGCAGTTTCAAGATTGATAGTAGTTTAATTCCTATAATGGCAAGCATTATTCTATATATTTTTTTTGTCAACAGTCTTTGCCGGCTTAATATACATAGGTACTTGTTTATTTCCTAAGGATAAATCTCAATGACGGACTTCATGCCAAATGATGACACAATTTTGTAGTGGCTAAAGCCAGCCTCCAAGAACAGCTTCTCCCATTCTTTCTTGTTTCTCTCTTTTCCAGTAACATAAGCCATCATTAGTGCATCAAAGAGGAGCTTTGTAGTGGTAACATCATGTTCATCCTTCTCTTGATTTATCACTACGTCTATGATAATCACCTTCCCTTCCTTACCTTTGCTCGTAATTGCCTCCTTGCAATTTTTCAATATCTTGACACATTCCTCATCGCTCCAATCATGCAAAATCCACTGCTAAATAGTAATATAACAATCAAATTTGAGTGCCTCATATCTCTCGCATCTTTTAAATTTAGCCAACCTCAAAATAATGTTAAATTATTCTTCGAAATTCTTTCACCTATGGAAGTCTTGAAGTTTATCATTTATATTGTTCATATTTACCTACCTAATATTTACTTAATTATCTTTCAATCTTACTGTTTGTCATGTTATGGAAAGTAATTGTGGTTAAGGAGCTTTTTTACATCATATGAATGATACATCCAAGTACAACATCCATGCACACATGAAGAAAAATTCCTATTACCACCTTCTTAATGGCCAAAATAAACAATTAGACGCAACTTAAATAAACGCACACCAATTCATTATTTAGATTAAATAGTACAAGTCTAAAAGTGTATATCATAAAATTTTAATAAATGTGGTACTTTGAACATTATTAAATCTAGAAAATAAAGTACAAACCACCAAATAAACTCTCAAATTTAAGTGAAATTGAGATGATGCTATTTCAAATATTAAAGACACATTAGTTTGTCACATACCTTGAGCAGAACAGCATCTGCAGGAGGGATATACTGAAACATATCGCCAGCAACAAATTTCAGATTTTTACTATCTGGCAAGTTGGCAACAACATGTGGGAGATCAAACACAGTGCATTTCATGTGAGCAAATGCCTCAGAAATAATCCTTGCTACTGTCCCAGTACCACCTCCAACATCAACCAATGAACCTAAACCCTCAAAAATGGGCTTGTAGTCCTTAACAACCAAGTTCATCAGTCGGGAATCACTGGCCATTCCTTCATTGAAAATGTTATTGTATTCTGGGTTTTGGTTGCAATAATCCCAGAAACCTTTCCCGTGTGCTTTCTCAAAAGGTGTGAGCTCACTCCCCTGAAACCAATCTCCCAAGAATTGCCATGGGCTTACTAGTGCAGGATCAAGCATTGCCAGAACAAATGGTGATAAGCTAGTGACATTATCTTTGAGGATAAGCCTAGAAGAAGGTGTGAGAGTATAGGCTTCTTCTTCTTTTTCTTTTTCTTGATTTTCATGAACTATTGTTTTAGCGAAGAAGCCAGAGTGCACCAATAGACGCATAAGCCTGTGCACGCAGCTAGTTTTTTTGGGGTGAATATTAAGCTTAGAGACCAACTCTTGGAGAGTAATGGGTTGGCCATGGTTGTGGATTGTGTCAGGAATGCCTAGCTGAATTGCACATTTAAGTGACATGGAATCTATGTAGCTATAAATGTGTTTATACAAATGACATTGAACCTGAAATAACTCACTCACTCCCTCACCATGACTGAGATCCATCTTAGTACTGACCTTAATTCTAAGCTTCTTTTACTTCTACATGAGGTCCAACTGCCTTCTTATATATAGATTGGTTGTAGATTACCGCAGCATTTCAATGTACAGCACGTTGGTGCCAATTCATTACAGGACAAATAAGAGTTAAATAGAACTGTTATAAGGATATTACAGGACAAATTTGTAAGGATATTATTAGGTATAAAATGTAAATTGTTCATGTTTTTTTTTTCAATTATTGTAAAGCACTTTTTTTTTACAAGTCATTTATTCTAGATTTTTTGGTTTTTGTACTTAATAACTCACTTGAATAAATATTTATAATGTGGACTCATATTTGATTCTAAAATTAAAAAATAAAACTCTTTAAGAATAAAAAATTTAGAACATATTGGACAAAATTGGAACTCTAATTTAGAATTCTAATTTGAATTTTTCTCAATTTCACCTACTACTATTATTATTATTATTATTATTATTATTATTATTATTATTATTATTATTATGTTTCAGTGCAAGGTGGCCCAAATTTAGGAATTTCATCTAAATTATTTTATCGTGTTTTTTCGCCTAGCAAAAAAATAATAATAATACAAGATGAGCTTACCATTCCTAGGGATGATGAAGAATTGACATTAGTAGACAAGTTGAATAACGATAAAAAAATTTGCTTATAACACAATGAGACCCACTGATAGAGACACAAACGCACAACGCGTTGTTAAAAACGCTATCCAAACACTCCACCTTATCTTGATTGCAAGTCAGGGTGTTCACACGCCATTCATTTCTGGAACAGAAAGCCAATCTGACGTTATACTTTTATGTCATCTGCCGTAAGAGATATCTCATATGGCATTCAAATTTTTTTCTTGAAACTAAGTTTTCTAGCAAATCTACTGCCAATTAGACCTGATTTGTTGTTGGCGTGTAGGCAATTGGTAATAGTGTAACAAATAGTCTTTTTAACATTTTTCACCCTGAATTGTTCCTTTAATTCTTTGGCTCTATCAGGCAAACTAACTAAGCTTTGTGCCGCATAATTTGTTTCATCATCATAAGAAAACTCCTGTGAATTTACCAATGTGTCTTCAGTAAAGTCTTCTTCCTATGTGCGTTTTAAGAACCACATTTGATAAAGTCAGAAGAATTTTTCTTTCTGCTAATTTAGTAATGTATTGTCCGAACTTGCCTTTTTGATTTGGGACATGAGATTTCCAGATACTATTGAGTTCTCTGCAAATTTCTTGAAGAACTATTATATCTTCCGTTCTATAAAATAACCTAGAGATTTTGCTATCTCCTGGATATTCATGCCATCTAGTGAGATATTTTCTATTTTATCAACTAAACCATATAATACTTCTTTAGTCTCTAGTTAGAGATCTAAGTCTACTATTGTACTTAATTGTTTTATATTATTATCTATCTTATCTATGGTTATTGACATAGAATCTAATTAGCTTCTACATATAATCATTTGATTTTTTTTTTTTTTTTTAGTTTTTTAAACCATGAGTGATACTATCACTAATACTATTTTAACTAGCACTAATACTACTTATATTATTTTCAAATTTATAATCTGTATGTGTTGGAGAGATAGCATTTTGGGAAAATTCCAATTGTGTAATTTTTTTCTAATTTTTATAGAATCCAATCTTTATTCCATTTAGAGTTTCCAACATTTTTAAAACAAAAAAAAAAAAAAAAAAACCCAGATCAACAATAACAATGAAGACTTGGATGAAGAACAAAAAAGAGAATTTTATTATTATTATTATTATTATTATTATTATTATTATTATTATTATAAGTTTCTCATCAGGATCCATCTTAGCCACTCAAACCAATCTTAGCCTTACCCTCAAGAAATGGTATTTACATGGTGGAGTTTGATTCACTTCAAACTGCCATAAAACTCAACCCACCAATGACTTTCAAGAAGAAATGGTTGTGGACCCCCTTGAATTATTGTCCTCCAAATTGTACTACCCGAAGGCAGGAATGATAAACTAGAGGTGACGTTGTTCGTCCTTACAAGGAGGAGCTATTGACCCCAGGAAAAGACAAAAAAAAAAATTAAGAGAGAGATTTCTTGTCGAGAGGACAGAGAGTGACAAGGCAACAGAGAGAGAGAGAGAGAGAGAGAGAGAGAGAGAGAGAGATGAATGGGAAGAGAAGAGACATGAGAGAGAGCTTAAGAAAAAAAAACTAAAACGTAAGACTGACTTTTTAATTTTTTTCAAATTTCATTTCAGTCTTCTTATTTTATTTTTATTCATTTCAGTCCTCTAAATTTCAGATTTATTCAATTAAGACATTTCTATTAACATTTGTTAAAATTTTTTGAAAAAAAATCTGGAAAATATTTTCAATCATTAATTGAATTTTTTTAATTTAAAAAATTTGAATTGTTTCTCATCTTAGCCACTCAAACCAATCTTAGCCTTATCAAACCAATCTTAGCCTTATCCTCAAGAAATGGTATTTACAAATTTATAAAATTGAAAAATTAAGCCCAACATAAAACAAAAGTTAATGGGAAAGCCTTAATAAATAAACTTGAAAGTTATAGGATTGAAATGAACAAAAGCAAAGTTAGAAGACTGAAATAAAATTTGAAAAAATTTAAAGAATCAATTTTACATTTTACCACAAAAAAAAAAAAATAAGCAAAGAGAAGAAAAAAGAAGAAAATGTGAAAGCTTACTATGAGAATTGACAAAGACTCAAAGCTATTCTTGTTTCCCACAACAAAAATAAGAGATTATTTATAGGTGTTTCACGCTGCACAAGCGACAAACTTGTTTTGCGTGCAAAGGGGTTTGTTTATTCTAATGTGACTGTCAATTTTTTTTAATTTGTAGGTGAAAATAGCCAAATACCACAATTTTCAGAAATTTGTAGCAAAAAAACACTGCTTCGGAACTAAATAGGGAAATACCATTTTTCTAGAACTCGAGTTTCAAAAACTTGAGTTCCTCATCAGTTCCACCACTGAGGCACTGCTGAGCTAGAATTTGTGCGATTAAAAAAAAATATATCATACTCGATCTTGGTAAACACAAGTTCCATGCAACACAGTACTTGAGTATACCATACTCGAGTACCTATTATAAATAAAATTATGTTTACTAAACTCGAGTTCCTTATAACTTTTTTTTTTTTTGGGGGGATAATCAATAAATAAACATAAATATAAACATAAAAATAAGTAACTTTTTTATGTTTTCATTTATTTAAATAGAAATATTTTAAAATATAGAGATTTTAATTTCAAAATATGAATTAATTTCTACATTAATTAAAATTATTCATTGTTTACTCATAAAAATTGTTCACTATTTTCTACATAAACTATTTCTACAATTTTGCATAAAATTATTTAAAAAATTATTCACTCTCTTTTCTGTGTAGATTATTTTCTGTTCACTATTTAAAAAATTGCTCACCGTTTTCTCATAAAACACCTAGTGAAATCGTGTTTTCTAAATTTAAACGTCAAATCTGAATGCTTTTTCAGCATTTTGAATTTCACAATAATCGAATCTATTTTTTTGCATTGATAAAATCTATTTCTACATCAATAAAATTTACTCTTTGCACATCATGGTTACTGTATATTCAAATCTGCTTACTGCATTCATAAAATCTGTTTTCTGCATTAATTAAAACTGTTCATTGTTTTCTTATAAAAATTGTTCACTATTTTCTGCCTAAACTATTTCTACAATTTTGCATAAATTTATTTTCTGTTCAACATTATTTAAAAAATTGTTCACTCTCATTTTTGCGTAAATTATTTTCTGTTCACTATTAAAAAAATTGTTCACCGTTTTCTCATAAAACACCTAGTTACATTGGGAACATTTAAAATCTTATTCATGTAGTATTTTTCCAGCCTGTATTGACATGACAAGCCTAATAACTCAAATTATAATGCTTGGAACATGAAATGAGGTTATAAATGCACCACAATAATGATCTTATTTCTACCCCCACTAACTTCGTAGATTGACTAAGTTATGAGTCACAACGCCTCAACATCAAATCGTACAATGTGAAACAAGTTTGGATTTGTTTCAACAAATGGATTATCACAAGTTCTAGCAGATCAACAACTACAGACATACACAGACTACTATGGAGGAAAATGTCTGTAGTTGTTAATCTGCTGGAACTTGTGATAATCCATTTGTTGAAGCAGATCCAATCTTGTTTCGCATTGTACGATTTGATGTTGAGGTAATGCGACTCATAGCTTAGTCAATCTGCGAAGTTAGTGGGATAGAAATAAGATCATTATTGTGGTGCATTTATAACCTTATTTCATGTTCCAAGCATTATAATTTCAGTTATTAGGGCTTGTCATGTCAATACAGGCTAAAAAAACACTACATGAATAGGATTTTAAATGTTCCCAATGTCACTAGGTGTTTTATGAGAAAATAGTGAACAATTTTTTAAATAGTAAACAAAAAATAATTTACGCAGAAAAGAGAGTGAACAATTTTTAAATAATGCTAAACAGAAAATAATTTTATTCAAAATCATAGAAATAATTTATACAAAAAATAGTGAATAATTTTTATGAGAAAACAAGGAACAGTTTTAATTAATGCAAAAAACAAATTTTATGAATGCACTAAACAGATTTGAATATACAGTAAACTTGATGTGGAGAGAGAAAATTTTATTAATATAGAAATAGATTTTATCAATGCAAAAAAATAGATTTGCTTATTGTGAAATTCAAAATGCAGAAAAAGCATTCAGATTTTGCGTTTAAATTTAAAAAACACGATTTCACTAGGTGTTTTATGAGAAAACAGTGAGCAATTTTTTAAATAGTGAATAGAAAACAATCTAAGCAGAAAAGAGAGTGAATAATTTTTTAAATAATGCTGAAAAGAAAATAAATTTATGCAAAATTGTAGAAATAGTTTATGCAGAAAACAGTAAATAATTTTTATAAGAAAACAATGAACAATTTTAATTAATGTATAAATTAATTCATATTTAGAAATTAAAATCTCTATATTTTACAATGCTTCTATTTAAATAAATAAAAACATTAAAAAAAAAAGCTATTTATTTTTATGTTTATGTTTATTTGTCGATTATCCAAAAAAAAAAAGATATAAGTAAACTCAAGGTAGTCGAGCTTGGTGAGCTCGAGCACCATAGAAAAAAACATAAACATAATTTTATTTATAATAGGTACTCGAGAGTACTATGTTGCATGGAACTCGAGTTTACCAAGTTCGAGTACCATATTATTTTTTCTAATCGCACAAAGTCCAGCTCAGCAGTGCCATGGTGGCAAAAATGATGAGGAAATGATACTCGAGTTTATGAAATTCGAGTTTTAAAGAAGTGGTTTTTCCCTATTTAGTTCCGAAACAATAGTTTTTTGCTACAAATTTCTGAAAATTGTGTTATTTGGCCATTTTTGCCTTAATTTATATATATAATTAGAAAATTAGTTTCAGAAATATTACTCAATTTGAAGGCTTCTTAAATTAATGCTTTTGTTCAACAACATAAGTACGCTACAATGTACACATTAGCCTCTTCATGCGTACTCAAATATTTTTTCTATTTTTTTTTTAACATCAATACTTTCTTTTTCCTAATATTTTTTATTTTTTTTTTTTGTTTTTATTTTTTATTTTTTTGCCATTAACATATAAATTGTAATGATAATGTTGCACCAGATCGTATTTGAAGGCCTAAAAGTATTCATATCAGCCTCTCCAAATATTTAGCTAAACTAACCCAAAAAACACTACTTGTTCTCATTTAGCTATCTATGTTTTCTATGCATACATATTAGAGTCAATACTCTAATTTTTACTTCATTTAATTACTGTTTATTTTTTTTCTCTCCTCTCTCCTTTATCTTCTTTCACCATCATGTTTTTCAGACCTAGACTGTTCAATGAACTGTAAAATAGAAAGGTTCAAGATTTTTAAGATTAAACCGAAATCCAACTGAGGTCAAAATGTGATGACGTCATTATTAATTTAATAATTATTTAAAATATAAATAAATATATTAAATTAGAGAAAATAAAAAAAATTAACTTAAAAATAAATAAACATATTTTAACTAACATTTCAATCTCTAAGTCCAAATATCCAATTCAATAATAGTAGCTATAACGGGGTAGCAATAATTTTTTAAAGAATATAATAAGGATAAGATATTGTACCTTAATAAGAGTAATAGTCTAATACATATACTACCTATTATCAAATAAATAAATAAATAATACGGATACTCATGATTTTAAAAACCAAACCGGACTGGCCAAGAACCAAGTACCAATCTGGTAAAAATACCCAAAACCGATCAAAACCGAAAACCAAAGGCAAATTCGGATTTGTCCCAATCTGGTTTTTAAAACCATGCAAATACTAAAACTTTAATAGGAGGTTTTTTTTTTTTTTTTTTTTGGGATAAGAGAAGATAATATATAAAGAATTAACTGGTCATAAGACCATTGCAATGGCTACAAACCTACAATAATACAAATCGTTAATATCCGAAGCAAGTAAGGAAGCAAATTCTACAAAGGGGGGAAATCAAAAATAACAAAGTCTTCCCACATGGAGCATCCCTTTTTAATCAAAAGGTCGGCACATTTGTTCACTTCCATAAACACGTGAGACACCCTAACCTGAAGAAGCCTAGCTAGAAGAGACCTACAGTCATTAAGAAGAGAGGAATAAGCTCTATTAGGATTTTTATCAGAGTTAATTAGATCCACAATCACCTTGGCATTGAGCTCAACTTCCAATTGATAAAATCCCATTTGAATGGCTAAACTTGGCCCATCTCTCAAAGCCTATAGCTCTGAAATAATACTGGTGGTAAATCCAATCGATCTCAAAAATCCTTTAAACCAAATTTCCTTGGTTGTCTCTGATGATACCTCCACCCCTGGCCTTCCCTAGATTCCCAAAAGATGCACCATCTACATTAAGCTTGTGCCACCCCACCAATGTCTTGGTCCATTTGACAGGGATAGCAACCTTTGAGGATATTCGCTTGGATTTGCTCACACAATAGAAAAATTCCAGGGCTTGGCTAAGACAGATTTTATGGAGATTGGGGTTAGGGATGGCGTTCTTAAAAACAATCTTATTTCTATTCTTCCAAAGGAACCCAATGGCAAAAAGGAAAAGGGTGCTCCAAGGGTTGGAGGACTTATGCCCAACAATGCTCAAGCAATTGGTCTTCAACCAATTCTCTATATTTCTAGCGAAAGAAGTAATGAGGGAAAGGGGGGGACCTCCAATTTCCTCCAGAATTTACAAGCCACTTCACAATCTCTAAGGAGGTGTACAATTGTCTCATCTTGACATTTACATATTGGGCAAACTCTATCGCAATTGATGCCCTTGAATCCAGCACATCTGTCATAGGGATGCTACTATGAAATCATAGCCAAAGGAAATTAATAATCTTTGGTAATATGTCAAGTTTTCATATCCATTGTCCTTGAAAAGGGGGTTCCGAACTCTCTCCCTAGTTGGTTAGCTGATAAGCTGAACTGCTGGAGAATTCTCCATCTTTTGAACATAATGGTGTCTTTCCTGTTTCCAAAATTCTAAATTGGGGTATCTTTGATCTTATTCTTGATTTTTTCTAGGAGGTCAAAGGAAGAAAGACACCCAATTCCAATCTCAATTATGATGAAGATCTGAAAAGGTTAGGTTGTAGTCTTCTTGGCTTAGGGGTCCTTCAATCATTTCCCTTAAGAATTTGCCTTCTAACCAACTATCCGACCAAACCCTGACCCTCGAGCCATTCCCAATTCCCTAATAAACTCCTTTAGAGATAATGGGGAACCCTAATTTAATGGTCTTCCAATTAAGGGATGAAGGGAATTCTTAAATCTCGCTCTCAAGGTGGAGCAATGCTTTTTCAGAATTACTTTTGCCCATGGTGCATCTTGATCCTGGTACATCTCGCTCTCAAGGTGGAGCAATGCTTTTTCAGAATTACTTTTGCCCATGGTGCATCTTGATCCTGGTACATGCTCCAATTCAATTTTGAAAGCAAGGCTATATTTTTAGCTCTGGCCAACTGTATTCGTAGTCCCCTTTCTTCTGTGGGCTTCACAATTTCATTCCAAACCACTAGGTGCATCCTTTTCTTTTCACTCGTGAACCCCCATAAAAAGTCCCTTTTACTTTTATCCAATTTGTTGCAAACATGGACTAGAAGTGCAACCCCTTGCATAACGTGGGTAGGGATGGCAAACATGACTGACTCAATTAATACAGCCCGTCCAGCAAATGACAAGAACCTCGCCTTCCAACCCGAAAGCTTGTTCATAACTTCCGTACAGTGGATTCTGACATTCTTTTTGAATATAAGAAAATATACTAATATTAGCTCCACCATAAGTCTGACAAACAGCACATCACTCTCCACCACACATTTCACAACCAGTAAACTATCTACATGACCAAAATCAAAAGAGAACACAAACTAGAAAAACCAAATCTAACTTTTGCAAGGATTGGCACACATTATCTCTCCACCTTCCAATCGATTTCAGCCTTCAAAGCAACATCAAGGTACTAAATCATTTATCTTCAAATCAGCTAGAAGACACAAGCCTTAAGAAGAGAGTTTCAAATGGCAGCCAAACCTTAGCTAAGTCCACCAAGACTTGAATTTGTGTCTTCGTCCTCCAAGAGAGAAAGAAAGCCAGAGAGTGCAATGGATTTTTCCTTTTTTATTTTTCTAGTGAGAAAGAAAGTATCGCCAGGTCTGGCGAGGTATTATCTAATGCTTTGACCCCTTCTCCAATCCTACTTTCACCTAGACTAGTCTACTAGTACTTATATTAATAACACTTGTCTTATGTCTCTGTCTTTTCCTTCTTTCTCTCCTTGTATTCCCTTTTCCTGTTTGGGTGTTGCTAAAAACTAAAAGTTTGGTGTTTGGCATTTTTTCTGTGGGTTCCGTACATTATTCACGAGACCCACAAGTACGAAATTCAGCAAATTTTAAGTTAAAACTGGGTCCCACAGCACTATTCACACATTTAAAAATTATTTTGCTACATTATTTTCAGTTTTTAGCAATAAGCGGTATTTAAACATACCCTTACTATCATTGTAGATTATCCAAAAAAAAACCTTTATGTGATTTATAGGGAAAAAATCAATTCACTACAAATTAGTGCATCATTAATCCCAACATCTCAAATATTAAGAATAATGAAAATACCCAGAATCCACCATTAAATATATTCTTAATTATTTTATATATGAGATAGAAATTCTATTCTAACTTAATCTAAGTGTATATATGTGTGAAGCTCTCTCTTGAAAACTTGAACTCCGGCCCTTGCCCCCCACCTAATTAGGAATATTAGAGAATATTACACTTAAATATTAAAGCAATAATACTCTTAACACCTTCTTCTATGCTCATCCTTGAAGATAATGCCACTAACTTATCACCATTTGTTTTGGTAATGCTTGATCCTGCACTTGTAAGCCCATGGCAATTCTTGGGAGATTGGTTTCAGGGGAGTGAGCTCACACCTTTTGAGAAAGCACACGAGAAAGGTTTCTGGGATTATTGTAACCAAAACCCAGAATACGATAACATTTTCAATAAAGGAATGGCTAGTGATTCCCAACTGATGAACTTGGTTGTTAAGGACTACAAGCCCATTTTTGAGGGTTTAGGTTCATTGGTTGATGTTGGAGGTTATTAAGACATATGTGTCAAGGTGTTTTGAACATATGTCATCATTTTATGTAATTGGCTTATCCTTTGACAAAACGCATTTTACTTGTAATTGGGTAGATCTAGGATGTGTTTAACACTTCAAGAAACTATGTTTCAAGATCAAGTGTTGCAGTCATCAAGTCTGTCCAAGAAACAAGCTAGAAAGTGCAAGTTCATTAAAGCTCGACACATGCATCTATTGAGCTTTAAGAAGCTGTTCAGCTCTGAGGCTCGACAGCACCTCTACATCTCTAGCTATCAAGATTTAAGAAAAACAAATTCTAAGTTCTGTTTTGATTCCAATCCATACATGTGTCTTTGTGACTTCTTTTCTTCTAACCCTAGACATATAAAAGGATTATTTTAAGGGCCGTCAAGATATACAAGTTGCATAAGCATTGAAAAATCCTTGTTCATGCAATTTGTAACCTGAGACAAAGTTCATGTCCTAGTTCATCTCTTGTGAAGAAGTTGCTATGTAATATGCACCATAGGGTTTTGTAACCAAGCATCTTCTTAATCTTCATCGTATTGATGAATTGAAGAACTTTGCAGCAATAACTCTCTCTCTAGTTGGTGATTGAAGTCACGTACTAGGATCCACACAAATTGGTTAGTCACGTATTGGGAGCCATGCATCAAAAGGAGAAATTGTCACTACAGAACAAGTCCAATTGGGTATTGGGGTAAGGGCTCAATTGTAGGTTGGTAAGGTACTTGGATTCCTTTACTTGTAACCGCTTGTTATGATAATAGTGGAGTTTCGGGAGTGGTAACCTTAAATCACCCAGTGGGGTTTTTTCTGTATAGGTTTTCCCCATTCGTAAACAAATCACCGTGTCATTTAATTTCCGCTGCATACTTTAGTTTATTGGTGATTTGTTTGTGCTACCACGCAATTTTCATGTTAACTTGATTAATTAAAAACTTGACTAATTAGTCAACTTAATTTATCACAGGTGGTTAACGCGTTTGTGGCCTATCAAGTGATATTAGAGTAGGCACACTCTAATTAGGGTTTAATCCTTGTGTGTGATCCATCGACCCCTGTTTTTCATGGATAGAGGTCAGTCTCTTATTATACCTCCAATGTTTGATGGTACTAACTATGCATACTAGAAAGTATACATGAGAGCTTTCTTGTAGTCACTAGATGAGAAGGTTTGGCAAGCTATGGAAATAGGCTGAACCAAGCCTACAGAAGCACCAACCAATTGGGATGATGCCAAGGTCAAGGCGGCCAATTTCAATAGCAGAGCATTGAATGCCCTATTCAATGCAGTCACTAATAAGGAGTTCATGAAGATTTCCTCTACTGAAACTACTAAGGAAGCATGAACCATTCTCCAGACAACCTATGAAGGAACAAAGGCTGTCAAGGATTCAAAGCTACAGAGGCTCACTACAAGCTTCGAAGAAATTAAGATAGAGGAGGATGAGTCATTCGATGAGTTCTATGCCAAGCTCAAAGGCATAGTAAACTCAGCTTTCAATCTTAAGGAAACCATTCCTGAACCCAAGATAGTAAGAAAAGTGCTCAGATCTCTGCCCGAGAGATTCCATACCAAGATCACGGCGATAGAGGAATCAAAGGATATTGACAAGATTCCTCTAACCGAGCTGGTTGGTAATCTATAAACCTACCAGCTAGGATTAACAAGGATTGGCAAGTCAAGTAAAGGCAAGGGTATGGCACTGAAGGCCAAGAGTAGTGACATAGATGAGTACTCAAATGATGAAGATTCAAAGATGAAGTTCTACATTACCAGGAAATTCAAGAAATTCATGAAAAATGTCAATGGAAAAGGCTTCAACAAAGACCGTAGGCAATCCAGTTCTTCTTAGTTCAAGAGCTCAAATAAAGGGAAGAAAGATACCAGGGATGGCGGTCAGTACACTGTTCCCACTGGGAAGAGAAAGGCACTTGCTGCTACATTGAGCGACATTGAGCCCGAGGATGATTCTGACAATGAAGATGACGGAATTTTGAATGCCTTCACTACCACTGTTAATCCTACTAAAGGGATTTCTAAAGAAGTAGATGAAGAAAAAGAGTTGGTGGATGCTAAGTTTGAAACTATGGATGACCAAGATGGTATCCATACTGCCTATGAGAAACTATACAAGCGTTTTAAGAAGCATGAGAAACTCTATACGCTCGCCACCAAGAAGCTCAGTGATGTGGAACCTGACCGTGAGGAGCTTTCCACTAAGTTTGATGAAGCAAATCAAACAATTGGGGCACTAAGATTCGAGAAAAATTTCTTGGCTGAGAAAACGAAGAAGCTTGAAGTAGAGTTGTTTCAAGTTAGAGCACAATTGGAGAGGACATCAAGTGCAAAGCTAGATGAGATGCTCAGCATTCAAAAATCTGCTTCGGAATTCTCTTCCTCTTATACTCTTTCTGCTAGTACTACTGTTTTTGTTCCTCCTGCTAATAACATTAAAGTTGAGAACAATGATGTTAAAACTGAATTAGCTAGTGTGAACCTAGACAAGGGTAAGTCCATCTTAAAAGCACCCCCTAAGCTTGAGAAGAAGGAAACTAAAAACCCTAGGACTAAGAAGGTTAACTCTCAAAAGCCTAAATCGAAGAAGCAGTATCTCTGTCATCATTGTGGTATTGCCGGTCATACTCGACCAAATTGCTATAAGTGGTTAGCCACTCAACAGAGCAATGGCATGATAGCATCTGGGAACCAAAATCAGCTTCAAACCTCTCTTGCTCCTCTTGGAGATCTTCTCAAAGCCCTCATGTTCCTTTCGAACTTGAACGGTTTCAATCATTCCCCCTTATCACTGGTCCAAAGATTTGCAAAAAGGAAAGGTGCTTCCAAGGTGTGGAAGGAAAAGGGTTCTAAGTGATTTATTTTCACATTTTCTCTCTCTCTCTCTCCCCCTTTCTTGTTTTTGTTTTTGCATTACTTGTGTGTGTTGCTTTACTGTTTTGAGTCAATCTAGTTTTATGCATTGTTTTGCTTTGTTTAACATGTTTTTGTTTGTTTGTTTTCAGTTTTATGTTTTATTTTTTTTGCTTTTCAAATAAAAATAAAAAATTGCAAAATTGAAAAATACAAAAACAGTGTGTGTTTGTGTAGATTGGTTCTTGTGAACTTTAAAATGGCCATTGAAACAGAGTTTTCTAAACTTTGCATCTCTTGTAGCTTAGATGAGCGTCCTTATGCACAACTAAGCGAGTGAGCTTTGCGGCTTTTTGTTTGTGATGAGTAAGGTTAAGTGATCTCTTGTACTTAACACTCGTATCACTCTTTTTGACGGGTACTACTAGAAAATCCTAAAAGAAAGGCATAAATAACCATCTCATCACTATTACCCGCCAATCATGAAATGACATCTGTATGCTTCAGCATAGCAAAAGTGCAATGTCAAAAAGCTTAACATAATTGGGTAATTGTTTTCTCTCTTATATGCCCATACATGATATGCTTAATAAAAGAAAATGTGCAAAGAAATAAAAGCAAAAAGAACAAAATGCTTTAAAATATGATTGCAAGTGTGTTTTCTAGGAGATGTGGGAGTTATAGGATGTACCTCGAAGGTGATAGTCCCCATCAAACAATTATGATTATGTGTGAGCTAAAGTGATTTCCTCATATCTCAAATCGTCATAACTTTGAAACGCTTATACAATCTTGCGATATTTTTCACACATAACACGCAATATTCTTTGCTACTCTTGATACATGTGCAGGTGCAATGTGATTTGGTCATCACAAGGTTTACATGTGTTAATGTATGCTCACTAAACTGTCTTAACTTATTTTTGAACTATAAAATTGGTTAGACGTGTTTAGTGTGTGTGTGTGTATTGGGATCCATGTGCTTCAAATTGTTGTTGAGAGATGTTTTTGAGAGCTTAATATGTTGATTAGATCATTGGTTGAGTTGCATGCATGATTGCATTTATATCTGTGTTTTTCTCTTCTGGAAAAACTGCTTTTTAAAGCCAGCTCGACACCTCCTTGACACCTTCTCGATACATGGTTGTTTGTCGAGCTTCTCAGCTTTTTCTTATCGCAATCTCGACAGCTTCTCAACACCTAATGGATCAATCAAGGAAATTTCTGTCTCCTCGATAGCTTCTCGACAGCTTGTGGATCGATCGAGATTCTTTTTGTGTCTGATCCTTGATCCTTGACACCTCCTCAATAGCTATATCTGTCAAAGTTGTTTTTCTCAACACCTACCTCAACAGATGTCTCGACACCTCTCGATACCTACATCTGTCTAGAATTACTGAAGCTGTTTAAATAGGTTCTGCGCGATCCTTTCTCTGATTTCTCTCGATCTCTCTCTCGATACCTTTGTGTTCTCTCTTCAAAAACCTCTCTCACTCACTCCAAACCTCTTCCGAACGGTTTCTTCAAGCTTCCTTCACATTTTCCTATCTTGGTAAGCTTCTTATCTCATCATTCTTCATGCATTTCATGTTTTGAAACCTAGGTTTTAGGGTTTTTGAAAAATTTTGGGGTTTTTCAAAATTGATGAGTGTTTGTTGCAATTTTTGGGTTGAGCTTTGTAGATTTGATCTTAAAAACTCCATGCATTGCATCACATTAGCATTCTAACAATATTTTCATGCATTTAAATGTGTGTTATCTTATTGTGTGCTAATAGGTTTGGATTGGGCTGAGCCCATGATGGTTTTCATGTTGCATGTCATATGTTCATGCATTTCTCACGCATACGTCTTTTCTTTTCAATATACTTGTTATATTTGAATTGCTTTGGGACTCTTCTAAGTGTTTTTCTCTTTCTCCCTCTCTTTCTGTTTATGTTAATAGTGTCTATGGCACCAAAACGTAAGTCCATTCCGTCCTAGAACCCTCTTCGTTCTAGGGGCTCTCCGTCTTCTGATCCTACTCCCTCTTTTGTTCGGTTCCGTGATGAGAAAGCCCAACAGGACTTCTTTGAGAACTTTTCTAAACGAGGTGTTCATTCGGAACGCCAAGTTATTCTAGCAAACTTTGCTGACATCGGCCTACCCGATGTCATTCATAGTCGAGGTTGGGAGTCACTATGTGACGTCCTGTTCACTTGTCCTTCCGTGCTGATACAGGAGTTTTACTCCAACATGCATGGAATTGATTCTTCGGTACCTCTCTTTCACACTCGCGTTCGAGGTATGCGCATTGTAGTCACTCCGGAGTTGGTTTCCGAAGTGCTTCGTGTTCTGAGGGTGGCACATCCTGACTACCCCGGTTGTAAGCGTCTATGGACTGTGTCCAAAGACGAGATGATGTCTGCCTTCTGTGAGTGCCCCTCTGATTGGGGTGAGCGTCAATTCACACCATGTAGGCCTTTTGCGAAAGGTCCTCATTTCTTGAACATGGTGATGACATTCATTTTGCACCCTCTCTCTCACTATAACTCCATCATAGAGCCTCGTGCTCGGTTTTTGTTGTCTCTTTTAAAGCACTTCACTATAGACTTTCCTTCACACTTCATCTTCTCTATCATCGATGTCTATAGGGATACAGCTACTCGTGATAAGCTCATCTTTCCTTCTACTATCACGAGGATTCTACGCCATTTCTCCATTCCCTTTCCTTCGTCTGACCCCTTCCATGTCATGGCTGCCATAGACGCCGCTACCATAAAACGTAGTGAGGCACAGTTTAGGTCGAGACAGAAGAATTCAGCAGCTCCTTCCTCCCGTCTAGCTCCATCTCGATCTGCTAAAGTCACATCTACTCCCTCTTCTTCCTCGAGCGATGTGTCACTAGGAGACATCATGGGGCAACTTCAGCGCATGGATGCTCGCCTCGATACACTCTCTACAGAGTTGTATCAATTGAACGCCTGTGTTGGTCGCATTGCTTAGCGACAAGCGACCATGGGCGGTTTTCCTTCTGAGGCTTCTCCTCCACCACCTCCTATGGCTTCTGAGTTTGAGGATGATGATGGTGATGACGATAATGGAGATGCTAGCTCTACCGATGAGATGTCTACTTGACACTTTACCCTTTGTCACTCGTGACAAAAAGGGGGAGTAGTTTTGGGTTATGAGAGTAGTCATTCTTAGGGGAAGAGCTTGTACAGGACATTTTTGATAGGGGGAGTGTTGTTATGAGGGATGTAGTGAGGATTACATGTATTTCTTTTCTTTTCTTCTTTTTGGAGATACATTGTTCTTGTACCTTAGGTCTTGTAACCATTATTTACATACATTGTGTTTATCCTTGATCTATATATATATATATTGATGTATGTTTCTTTCACCTACCTATACATGTGGTGTTTCTTTTCTATCTTTATACACATGCTTCTTATATCTGTATGCAATCTATTATTTCTGCTTCACACAAAGATGCCTTGATGTATTTTGTTTAAAAGTGTTTTAGAAATGCAGGTTGTCAAAGTCTGCTTGCCATAAACTCTCTTCTTGCAAAGTTTTTCAAGAGTTTGTGTTAGGATAGATTTTATTGTAATTAACAAGTGAATATGAGTTGAGTGATTTATGACTTCTCTCATAAGTTCATTTGTTTGTTGTGGTTTTGTCACGGATTGCCAAAGGGGGAGATTATTAGGACATATGTGTTTCAAAGTGTTTTGAACATATGTCATCATTTTATGTAATTAGCTTATCCTTTGACAAAACACACTTTACTTGTAATTTGGTAGATCTATGATATGTTTTACGCTTCAAGAAACTGTGTTTCAAGATCAAGTGTTGAAGCCATCAAGTTTGTCCAAGAAACAAGTTGGAAACTACAAGTTCTTTAAAGCTCGACACCTGGCTCGACACTTGGCTCGACACATGCATCTATCGAGCTTTAAGAAGCTGTTCAGCCCTGAGGCTCGACAGTTGCTCGACAGCACCTCGACACCTCTAGCTGTCGAGATTTAAGAAAAATAGGTTCTAAGTTTTGTTTTGATTCCAATCTGTACATGTGTCTTTGGGACTTCTTTTCTTCTAACCCTAGACATATAAAAGAATTATTTTAAGGGTCGTCAAGATATACAAGTTGCACAAGCATTGAGAAATCCTTGTTCATGCAATTTGTGACCTTAGACAAAGTTCATGCCCTAGTTCATCTCTTGTGAAGAAGTTGCTGTGTAATATGCATCGTAGGGTTTTGTAACCAAGCATCTTCTAGATCTTCATCGTGTTGATGAATTGAAGAACTTTGCAGCCAACAACTCTCTCCCTAGTTGGTGATTGAAGTCGCGTACTAGGTTCCACGCAAATTGGTAGTCACGTACTGGGAGCCGTGCATCAAAAGGAAAAACTGTCACTACAGAACAAGGCCAATTGGGTATTAGGGTAAGGATTTTTTATGAGGAATTTCCTCACATGAAATGCACCGTGTATCTTCCACATGTTGTTGCCAACTTGCCTGATAGTAAAAATCTGAAATTTGTTGGTGGCGATATGTTTCAGTATATCCCTCCTGCAGATGCCATTCTATTCAAGGTATATGACATACTAATGTGTCTTTAATATTTGAAATAGTATCATCTCAATTTCACTTAAATTTGAGAGTTTATACGATGGTTAGTACTTTATTTTCTAGATTTAATAGTGTTCAAAGTATCATATTTTTTTAAATTTTATGATATACACTTTTAAACTTGCAATATTTAATCTAAACAATGTATTGGGTGTTCGTTTTTTTTTAAGTTGCGTCCAATTGTTTATTTTGGCCATTAATATTGGCTATAATCGTTTTTTTTTTTTTTGTTGGCTGGAAGGTGGAAATAGGAATTTTACTTCATGTTCGCGTGGATGTTGTACTTGCCATTCACATGATGTAAAAAAGCTCTCTAACCACAATTACTTTCCATAACATGTTTACAAACAGTTAGATAGAAAGATAAGTAGATACTAGGTAGGTACTGAACAATATAAATGACAAATTTCAAGACTTCCATAGGTGAAAGAATTTCGAACAATTATTTAACATTATTTTGAGGTTGGCTAAATTTAAAAGATGCTAGATATATTAAGCTCTCAAATTTGATTGTTATATTACCATTTGGCAGTGGATTTTACATGATTGGAGCGATGAGGAGTGTGTCAACATACTGAAGAATTGCAAGGAGGCTATTACGAGCAAAGGCAAAGAAGGAAAGGTAATCATCATAGATGTAGTGATAAATCAAGAGAAGGATGAACATGATGTTACTACTACAAAGCTCCTCTTTGATGCACTAATGATGGTTTTGTTCACTGGAAAAGAGAAACAAAAAAAACGGGAGAAGCTGTTCTTGGAGGCTGGCTTTAGCCACTACAAAATTGTGTCATCATTTGGAATGAAGTCCGTCATTGAGATTTATTCTTAACAGATAAACAAGTACCTATGTATATTTAGCCGGCAAAGACTGTTGACAAAAAAAAAAAAAAAGAATAATGCTTGCCAGCATAGGAATTAAACTACTATCAATCTTGAAACTGCCTATTGTAGGATATCATAATTAAGCATAATAAATTGTGCTTTAGTATCTTCTTATTATTTTAATATGGTTTCGGTGCTAGGTGGCCCAAAATTTAGGAACGTCTTCTAAATTACTTTACTTTGTTTTTCGCCTAGCAAAAGAAAAAAAAAATATATATATATATATATATATTAAAATAAAGGGGGAGGGAAAAGCCAAAGGCCATAGCCTGCGTTTGGTTGTGGATTTGGAGTAATCGACATTTTTCTATTACCCATCAGTTCTTGTAAAAGATTTCGTCTATTTTATAATAAGAGTCTACTTTTTCTATTTACACTATAATTTTTACAAAGCTTCTACATCAGTCCATCTATTATACAATCTATTATATATAAATAATATTTTTTTATTCTTCTTTTAACATTATTTTAATTTAAATAATAAAATATCTCTTTATCTAAATTCTCACACGTCTCCTCCTCAAACTCTCCGCTTCTCTCTATCTCTAACCCACAAACTCATCCTTTGAACTCTCCGCCTCTCACTCATATTTCTCTTCTCAGTTTTCTCTCATCCATCATCTCTCTCTCATCTTCCTCTGAGCTTGCTCTCACAAGCAAAACCCAACCCAACCCAGCCCAGCCCAGCCCAGCCTATCGATGGTAGATCTGGTGGCAGTAGAAAACATCGGGTTTGGGATGGGTTTTCCACTAGGTTTGAGTTGATTTGAGTTGGTTTGGTATGGTTTTGGGTTGATTTTGGTTTTCCAGTGGGTGGTGCTGGGTTGTTGTAGTGGGGGTGGTTAGGTGTTGGGTTCATTAGCGGTTGCATCTTCTTCTTCTTCTTCTATCAAGAGCTATGAACGTTGGGGGAAAAATAGAGAATCTAACAATAGATGTCAGCTGTGGTGAGAGAAAATAATAATAAACTAATTTATTTACAGCTACAATAACCGTGTATATATACACGGATACTGTAGCAAATGTGTAAATATGCACAGTTTTAAAAAAGATTTTTGGAGTAAAATGTGTAAAATTAGTTATTTCTTAAATTTTGCAAAGGTTTACATCCACTGACGTGGATGCGCTTAATAACAACACTTTTGACCTTTTAATCTCTTTTAATTGGAGAATTAGCTAGTCTAGGTGTTTGGATAGACATTTAGTCTCCGCTTGGGAGTTTATAAAGGAATGGAATGGGATGGAATGATCATTAAAGGAATGGAATGGAATTGAATGGATTTAGTAGGGAAAGGAATGGATGGAATGGAATTTAAAAATCTTGTTTGGATGTTATAAAATAAAGGAATGGGATGGAATGGAAAGTAAGTAACATCGTTTGGAAGTGACATTGGAATGAATGGAATGGAATCATTTTATAATAACATTACTATTATACCCCTCATTTTAAAGAACATAAAAAATAATCAATGAGAACTTATAATTGCTTTGAAATGTTTAGTATTTAGTGGGTGATGTGAAACTAGTTAGCCACAATTGGGTCTGTGTTAGATTATTGAATTACAATATAGTTTTTCAAGGTGAATAGTTTTTCAAGTTATCGTTTCTAGTTAAAGCACTCTTTATTATTCTTGAATCTGAAGTAGTTCCTTCCCAACTTGGTAATACATATGTGAATTTTAAATCAAATGAGCATGCCGCCAACACATTTTGTGTTGTGTAACGTTTCCTACCCTGATATCTTGGTGCATCCTCATTAGACACTTTGACACGAACATGTGTTCCATCAAGTGCCCCAATACAATCCTGAGATTAACAATACCTCTCAAAAACATTTACCTTAAAATATATTTGTACTAAACTACTATCAAATATAAATTATAGGCATGATATATTTACCTTAAAATATGTGTTAAACCTACTACTTTGTAGTATTTCAAGTGGCACTTGGGTTCCATCAGGTTGTCGAAGGAATTGATCCTCTAACATAATTATTGATCTTAACACGTTATGAAAATGGCGACTAATGGTCTCACGGGAGCGACAAAAAAAGAAGGACATTGTACGATGCGTCTGATTATGTGCTAACATGTGAAGAAACTTGCCAACTTGCTCTTCAACCGTGGCACGCTGTGTGTCTTGAAGATCACCATCTCTCCGCAAAATGTCACAAAAATCTTGAAAAGCTTATGGACCTATGCGTATTACATCATAGCATTTTTCACTATTCCTAAGTCGAGACATTATTTCATCACGAACTTTTTGTCTTTCTATGGTTGATTGTGTAGGAATGTAGGGAACACGTTTTCTTTTTAGTCGTTGCCTTTGATGGATAATGTAACACAAACAACGACATGCAGCATGAACTAAGGCTAGTTTACGCATAAAGTCCGAAAAAATTATGGTCTTAAGTACCTCATCATTCAAATCCATCTATGTAAAAAAAATAGTTATGTTATTAGTCCAACTTAAAAAATTATGGGCACATGTTCTAAAAAAATAATTACGTTATTAGTCTAACTAATAATGAATGTGTTACAACTAATTTAAAAATAAAACTATTAAACTATAAACATTAGCATTCATTAACACATAAGACAATGATAGATATTAAAGCACACGTAATGGAGCAAAAAGAGTTGTATCTTCTTTTGTTCAATTTAACAGCCAAGATGATGAAGTGTCTCTTGACTTGCATGACCATGAACCCAAGGACATTGTACACTCACTGAGGCTTCATTTGACTAATATTTGTGGCATCCAAGGTAAGGCCATTCTTCTCCTCCATTTATCCTCTTAATTTGAGAACATATGACATGACTTTGGATTCTGCCTCTTAAATCCTTTGGTTCAAGACATGTCTTTCTTTCTCAAGAGACCAAAATAAAAAGACAAAAAGGGGATGACAAGACTTTGGATTTTGCTTTTATTTTTTTATTTTTTTTATCAGGTTTTAAATACCTGAAGGACACATTGGGGACCAACAATGAAGGTCCCAAAAAAGGGGCTCGAAAACAACTAGTATGACGGTCTCAAGCCAATAAGCAATTTAAACCTGTTTTATTTGCTTTTGTGGCTTTTTTTTTTTTTTACATTTTTGTTTGAACTATTAACTAGAACTCATTTGTTAACGTCATCCTAGTTTTGGGTTCAGTTAAAACTTAAAAGTGTACCAATCTCTTAGGATAGATCAACATTCAAGTCAACCTTATCAGAATAACAAGCTACACCACAATGAGAGATAATAGAGATAGATAATTAATTCAAACTTAAATATATCTGCTCTAGGCAAATACTTGTACTTATCTGATCTACTAAAGTCATGTATATCTAATGTACTATATATATTAACAATAGCAACAGAGGAAATTCATTCGGCCAAAAGCATTCTATTATTTTATTGTTTTACTGGAAACTCTAAAGCAGCAACAATGTTACTCTGTTCCAGCATACCAAATACAGGGGAATGAAAGGAAAAACAAAAAAACAAAAACAAAAACACTACGTGTATCAATGATAGGAATTAAGAACACATGCACCCGAGTTCATCATATAGTTGAGTATGGCTAGTTGAGAAAAAATCAATGAAAGCAAAACAATTGAAAAAAATTTCAATAGTAAATAAATCAATGAAATCAAAAAAATTGGAAAACTCACAATTGTGGGTGGCTGGTTGAGACTAGCAGCAGCGTGAGAAAGGGGGAGCAACAAACTACATGAATCAATGAAAGCAAAACAATTGCACAAGCAGAACACATATAGTTGAGTACGGTTAGTTGAGGAAAAATCCATGAAAGCAAAACAATTAAAACAATTGAAAAACTTTTTAATAGTACCAATAAATCAATGAAATCAAAACAAATGAAAAACTCACAGTTGGGTATGGCTGCAGCAACGTGAGAAAGAAGCGGCAAAGAGAGAGCACAAATATTGGTACAGCACCTATCAAAAAAATATATATTGGTACGGCTGGTTGAGAATAAAGAGGGCTAAGATTCAAGGGGTGATTTAGGAATTTCAATAAAATTTTCATTAAACCTAAATCTATTCCCTCCTATTCCTCCCACTTTGGGGGAAACAAAAATTTGAGGTTTTGAAGGCTTAGGAGGGAATGAGTATTTCCTTTTAATTATTCCATTCCCTCCCACCTAAACTCGCAAATAAGGGAATGGACTTTCCATTCACTCCATTAAAACTCCCAAACAAGAGGGAGGGAAGAATATTCTAAAAATATTCTTTTCATTCCATTCCATTCTCTCCTCCCAAGCGGAGCCTTATATTGCTGAAGGCACATAGCTATTAGAGAGAAACTCAAGTTTTGATGGAGAAACAAACCGTGTTTGGTTTAGGATTTGGAGTCATCAAGATTTTTTTTTTTGTTTTTTTTCATTACTCACACCTTAAAATCAACACTTTTGGTCGATCCTTCTATTACCTAAGGCATATCGGTATAAGAGAGAAGAAGAACTTTTGATAAAGAAACAAATTATATTAAAATAATGGGGGAGGGGAAAGCTAGCCAGGTAGCACCTAGCTCCCACTCCTCTCCCTTTATCGTTGGATGTGTTTACAGCTATGAAGCACGGGTACGTTTTAGGACTCGATGCGGGTGTGGGTGCGGGTGCGGGTGCGGCGAGACTCAAAAATTAAAAAATTATTAAAAATATTTTTATTTATATTTTCTATATATATTTACTATTAAAATATTCTTAAAAAACATATTACTATGCCTTGATTCATAAAACAGAGAAAGAAGAGTGCAAGAAACACAAAACAAATTACAAAACCAAAAAGAAAACACAAAAGAAGCAACAAATATTCCAAATAAAATTGAGAAATGACAGATTTAGGGTGTTTGGGTCTCATTCAAAGCTGATTTCTGCTGTTTCGGCATGATTCAAGGCTGATTTCAACCGTTTCAGTCTGTTTCGGCCGTTTCGGTCACCAACCGATACGGCACGATTCTAGCTGAATCTGCCCGATTCTGCGTGAACCAAAGCCAAGTCAGCGCGAATCAAGCCGAGTTAGTGCAAATCCGTGAAAGAAAAGAAGCTCAGATGCAGCACCGATGCGCGGGCAACCGTGTTGGAAGCCGCATCCCGCGTTGGACTCGGGTGCGGCACCCTCCCAGCCACATCCGTGCTTTCTAGGTTTATAGCCTTAGCATATGGCATGATCTTGCTCTTTGTGGGAAAATTAGAGATTCACTAAAATCCATATGAAAAATAGGTGGGTACAATGTTGACAAAATAAGCCATGTCTTTAGTTGTAAAGGCAATGAATAGGTGATGCGTATATCGCAAAACAAATGTCTGTCAGAAATAAACAAGAAGTGTCTATCTTAAATAGAGTAATATTGATAAATGAAGAGTGAATGAAGTCTCTGTCTTAAGGCGACAAAACCATAGACGAGAAGGACATAGTTGAGGTGGTGGTACCAAAACCATGGCGACTCTTTAAGCCCATTTAGAGATTTTTTTTCAAGACACAAACATGAATGGGTTTATTAGGATCATGTACACTAGTCTTCCATCTAATTGGCCTTGAAAAATGACATTTTGAACGTCTTGCAAACATAACCTCTTAAAAATAGAAAAAAGCATCCTCAATCAAAGCTTTGTCATACTTTAAATCATTTGGGTCAAATTGGATTAGCTTGTGCGAGTGTTTGTTACACGATTTTGAATTGAGTTCTTAGAGCACTCACAAAAATCCATACTACAGTAGTGGTGCTAAAGGTAAAATTTTTACCTTCATTGCTATAGTGCACAGCTATATATGGCTGTGCACTATAGCTGAAAGCTAAAAAAAAAAAAATTATTCTCGGCCGGATTAAAATAATATATGTTTGTATATACATGTATGAATAAGAAGAGAAGGTTGAGAATCAGTCTCACGTACATCCATATTGAGGGTTTCGTTGTGCCAGGAGAAGACGCTGGGGAACACATCTTTGAGCGGCCACGCACACCAGTAATAGTCCAATATATACTCATTGTCTCTCAGGTATTCTAGCAACTCCTCGTACTTCACCAATCGTCGCTAGAATCTCTACCTCTTCTTCTCCACCTTCGTCTTCTTCATCTCCTGTTGAGTTTTTGAGATGGCTCGGATTGGACTCCTTATGCTTTTCCAACGAATGATACTCATCGTCGTCGCCATAGCTTTCCTTGAGATTTTGTTCTCTAGCGAAAATTTCCCTGAATCTGAACTCTTCGGCAAATGTGTGAGGTCCGAGTCCCAAGAGGGTCTGATCGATCATTTCCTTCAATTTCTGAGCCCTTTTTATTTATGCCCAATGAGGATCGGTGTGAGCCAACTAAATAAAGCTACTACATGAAAACCATGAAGCTTCTCAGGGTTTTTAGCTTTTTCTTTTGGGTAGGGATAGAGTAAGAAATAGTATGTGTAATTTTTGCTGAGCTCTGATACATGTCTCTGAATGATTGGGAAGAGTCAGTGGCAGCGGTAGTGGCAGCGGTAATGATTGTGGAAGCGATGGAAGAGTCGATGGTGGCAGTGGTAGCAGTTACGAGTGGTTGTAATTGTTGTTTATTGTAGTAGATATATTATTTTATTGTAATTTTTATATTATTTTATTGTGTTGAAAGTTAAAATAGATCCACTGTTGCAACATGTTTTGTAAAGTGAGTAGGTAAAATAAATAAAGTAACTTTTTGCGATGCTAAATAGCTAACTTTTTAGCTCTACTGCTGTGAATGCTCTAAAAGAGCATATACTAGGTAGTTTTAAACTATATAAGTGATTACAGTAAACCTTAATTATACTTTCACTAATACTTTAAGGTATGATTCAAATATGGTTAACACTTTCCTCTAAGTCATGAAAAATGATATTAGAACTAGACATGGCAAAACGGTCGGGTTCGGGTTGGGTCAAACGGGTTGCGGGTCAAACGGGTCAAGGGTTAAAAACGGGTTATCTTAAGCGGGTTAAAAACGGGTTCGGGTCGGGTTGGGTCAGGTTGACCCGTATTTTTCACACGAATTTTTTTTTTTTTTTTTTTTTTTATAAATAAAATAACATGTATCTGTCATTGGAAAGTTATGCAACAAATTATTTGATGTAAAATGCATTATTTTGATTTCACCACTTATATCAAGAATGAATTCAGTTAAACTTATTAATACTTATTTAATAATTTTAAAATTATATAAATCCTAACATTGCTATCTAAAACAAAATAACACAAACATAAGTAAAACAAATACACATGTTTTATTTCTACACAATATCAACATTCCAAAATATAAAACAAAATTACAAATGACTTATTGGATAACTCATTTGATAAAGAATAAAAATATATAAGAAATTTACAATCTTAAAAATTAATTTTATAATCTATTGTCAATTGTGGTTGGCACTCTATTTCAATTTGAGATATACTTTAAAATTTGATTGCTTACTTATTTATACATGGTCTCTTTTATGAATATCATATCATTGTTAAGCAACACACAGTCTAGGAAATATCATAATTTATTTTGAAAAGTCGTTTATTTTGGACATAAATTGTTAAAAAATAAGTCTAAGCATTCATAATTTATACTAATTTGATACTTTAGCTTCACTATCTTTACACTTGTAAATGTTTCTCACACATGTCTACAATTTTAAATCTATATTTTTAACTCTACTATAATCATATTATCTTGGCATGTACTTTGTTATTTGATATCTAAAAATCTTTACTCATTACAGAATGCTCAACCTTTTATCTTTCAATTAATTTGCATATGTAAATGTATCAATTGTTTCTTCAAAGCTCACAATAAACAATTAAACTACTATTGTCTTAATTTTACTCTTTTTTTTTTTTTTTTACCAAAAAAAATGTTTTAAAAAAGTGATTCGGGTTCGGGTCGGGTTACGGGTCAACCTGTTTTTGTTTTGGGTTAAAAAAATCGAGTTCGGGTCGAGTATTTTTCGGGTTGGGTCAGGTCGGGTCAGAAAATTTTGACCCATTTTGCCATGTCTAATTAGAACCAATCAAATAACAAATGTGGTTTAAGCCTTAAGGACATCACAGTGCAACTTGGCCCTTGAGGTGAATGCTCCACTTTAAAAACATTTTCTTTGGATGATTGAGTTTTGTTTTGCTTTTGCTTTTTTTTTTTTTAAAGGATTTGTTAATTATTAGGTTGATTATGTTCTTGGTCCGTGTTTAAATGACACATTGCATATACCTATACCTCCTTGATTCGTGGCCTGGCTTTAATTTATTTTTAATACCAAGTTTCACATTTACTCAAATGCAAGATTTGCAAAATATACATTGAAACGGGGTTGTTTTTTAATTTGAATCGAAATCATTATTATGATTGGATTTTTTCATAATCTCAATTGATTGTGTGTGTAGGGGCCTTTTTGCGCCTTGGGTTAAGGCTTTTTGTAGAAGGTAGGAAAGTTGAGCCTGGCTCTCTCCATGATTCCCCTAGAACCAATCTTTGCACAAGACCAAAAACTCCAGAAAAAGAGAAATATATATACCTATATGTATATAGTAACAACAGAATAACTGTTAGTCCAAGAATATTAGTAGCAGAAATAAATAGTAATAACAGCAAACATAATGATAAAAGTAAATGGGTTCTCCACAGGATAATACTAAAAAGAGCCCAAATCCCAACTTACTTAACCTTATTACCCTACAAGGCCATAAACTCTCTATCCTTTTGATTGAGATGACAAAGAGTACGGTTTTGTATAAGGGAGGGAAAAGGTCGCCTAGTGATGCATGCTAGTTCTGCCGTGTATACTCTACTATCTCAACTCTCTATTCTCCTTCATGTATCACTTTCTTTTCCTTTTTCTCTCTTCTTTCACTTTCAACTTACTATTCTAATTCTCTTGGTTACTAGGTTGTTGTTTTCATTATTCTTCCTACCGTTGTTACTATTCTCTAATGATTTATGTTGTGTTCTTCTCTCATTCTTGTTGTCGTCCTCCCCATATTCATGGATATTGTTCATTTTATCCCCAATAACAATCTTAGGTGATTTCCCCCTTTGCTCTTACTTTCACCAACTATTTTGTCTATCGCAGGCACTCAGCACGTTCTAGCCATATACAGGTGGGTTCACTCCCACTATCTTCCTGTCACTAGTAGTGGGTTCACCCCCATTACTTTCTTAGCGGCAAACTTCTTTCCACTTTTGGGAAAAAGCCAATCCAGCCACAATACCACTGTTTCTCTCTTTCTCTTAATGACAAACCCTCATTAATCTCTTATGTCCTCACACTCTAACATGCATTAGATGGTTCCCACCAATTTCTTGCCCATTGTGGTAAGTAAGCTTTCCCAACAAAGCATTTCATAAAAAGGGTCTTGGTAGGATACCAAAACTAGGTCTTTTGCCCCCCTCTACCAAACCACACCCTCTGTTCCTCTTCAGTCGTGGGCCCTACCTCCCTTGCATTGGCTGGGTTGTAGGTTGACAGGGCTCCAGCTGCTCCACTTCCCTTCTTTGACTTCTTCTTCTTCATGCGTTTTCTATGGCTTTTGATTTTGTCTTGTTTTCTCTTCATGTGTTTCCTACCACTTTTGATTTTCTCTTGCTTCTTCATGTGTTTCCTACCACTGTGGCTTTGTATTGTTTCTTCATGTGTTTCTCGCCACTGTGGCTTTATCTTATTTCTTTGCACGTATCCTACCGCTGTAGTTTTGCAAGGTTTCACCTTGCTTTACTTCCACAAAATCAGAATTCATCCTTATCCCCGTATACAAGGGTATTATCTTTTTGCCATATATTGGGTTAGGCTTGCTAACCTATTTCGCTTTCTTTTCTCTTCATTTATTCATTACATTGGCCCTTTTGCTTTTTTTTTTTTTTTTGGAGAATATATTGTTATGAACCTAGGATCTAAGATTACGCTTATGTCAAGGGTCAAAATTCTTTGCATTGTAATAATAAGGGGTTATTATATAGGATTTTCCCCTATCACACCTCCCTTTGGACAAGGTAGTTTGGAGATAAAACATTTCATATAACTTTTTTATATGATGTGAATTTTGAAAATCTAATTATTGAATTGAATGTTCTTAACACACATGTTAAATTTCGTTCAAATTAGATGTTATTTTCTATTCAATTAATAAAATTAACTTTTATGCAAAATTTTAGATCGCAAAATATTAATATTTAGATATTTGATTAATGACATAACTATTGATGTTTAATCTTCTTGAAATTTTTCAAACATTAAAGATATAATAAGAGCATGTAGTCCAATAGTTAGATTTTCAAAGTTTATATCCAATAAATATATATATAAAGAGTTTAAAAAGTTTATTTCTAAACTAGTATTTAATGGTGAAGAATAATTTCCTTCAATTTCTTTTTATTTTTAGTCAGATGTGTGATACGTGAACATTCATAATTAAATTCATTGTGTGATTAACCATTCATGTGAGAGGAAATAGTATCTCAAGGAATACTAATTATTTTTCCAAAGTTTTAAACTTATAATATGCTCTGTTTGACTCTTTTATTTGGTTTAAATCCAAACCATTCACCATTCAATATATATATATATATATATATATATATGCTATTCTACTCTTTTTACTACGGATACGAGGCACCTTTAGGAAAATATTGTCGATACTTAGAATTTTATAAGATATTCTACTCACTTAGGGTTCTACTCTTAATTTTTCCCCTTTACCTAATTATTTTTGTTAGAAAAAACTATTGCTGACTAGGGGTTTTTTTGGGTTTCTTGTAATTGAGTAGACGAGTTCCAGAGAGAAAAGCTCTTCTTTATTACTGACTTGGGGTTTTACTTGTCATTCTTTCTTTTTCTTTTTGTTTTTCTTTTTGAGGCAGATTCTCGACCATGTTTTTTTTGAGGATACACGGCAGATTGTCGACCATGTTTTTTTTTTTGAGGATAAACAGCAAAATTGTCGACCATGTTAAACACATGTAAGTTCTCTAAAAATCATTTACTTGAATGAGGTCACAAAAATCAACACTATCAAAAATATACTTAATGTCTAGTAAACCAAAAACTAAGTAAGTGTAATTGAATTTTATTTTTCAGAATTTGGTAAATATTATAAAATTAATAGGGAACTAATTCTTATATTATTTTTTAAAACAAAAATTAGAACTAGAATTAATCAAATCATGGCATGGGTTTTTCAAACAGAAAAAGCAATTTACTCTTTAGACAAAACAAATTACATATGAACCTAAACAAATCTACGGCTAAATTGATTTATTTATTGGAATTAATTTGAAAAAAAAAAGTTCATGAGTTGCGAAACATTCCATAGAGATATTTAGGAAAAAGATACTAAAGCACAATTTATGATGCTTAATTATGATATGTTACAATAGGTAGTTTCAAGATTGATAGTAGTTTAATTCCTATAATGGCAAGCATTATTCTATATATTTTTTTTGTCAACAGTCTTTGCCGGCTTAATATACATAGGTACTCGTTTATTTCCTAAGGATAAATCTCAATGACGGACTTCATGCCAAATGATGACACAATTTTGTAGTGGCTAAAGCCAGCCTCCAAGAACAGCTTCTCCCATTCTTTCTTGTTTCTCTCTTTTCCAGTGAGCAAAACCATCATTAGTGCATCAAAGAGGAGCTTTGTAGTCGTAACATCATGTTCATCCTTCTCTTGATTTATCACTACGTCTATGATAATCACCTTTCCTTCCTTACCTTTGCTCGTAATAGCCTCCTTGCAATTTTTCAATATCTTGACACATTCCTCATCGCTCCAATCATGCAAAATCCACCGCTAAATAGTAATATAACAATCAAATTTGAGTGCCTCATATCTCTAGCATCTTTTAAATTTAGCCAACCTCAAAATAATGTTAAATTATTCTTCGAAATTCTTTCACCTATGGAAGTCTTGAAGTTTATCATTTATCTTGTTCATATTTACCTACCTAATATTTACTTAATTATCTTTCAATCTTACTGTTTGTAAAAATGTTATGGAAAGTAATTGTGGTTAAGGAGCTTTTATACATCATATGAATGATACATCCAAGTACAACATCTTAAATAAACGCACACCAATTCATTATTTAGATTAAATAGTACAAGTCTAAAAGTGTATATCATAAAATTTTAAAAAATGTGGTACTTTGAACATTATTAAATCTAGAAAATAAAGTACTAACCACCAAATAAACTCTCAAATTTAAGTGAAATTGAGATGATACTATTTCAAATATTAAAGACACGTTAGTTTGTCACATACCTTGAGCAGAACGGCATCTACAGGAGGGATAAACTGAAACATATCGCCAGCAACAAATTTCAGATTTTTACTATCTGGCAAGTTGGCAACAACATGTGGGAGATCAAACACAGTGCATTTCATGTGAGCAAATGCCTCAGAAATAATCCTTGCTACTGTCCCAGTACCACCTCCAACATCAACCAATGAACCTAAACCCTCAAAAATGGGCTTGTAGTCCTTAACAACCAAGTTCATCAGTCGGGAATCACTGGTCATTCCTTCATTGAAAATGTTATTGTATTCTGGGTTTTGGTTGCAATAATCCCAGAAACCTTTCCCATGTGCTTTCTCAAAAGGTGTGACCTCACTCCCCTGAAACCAATCTCCCAAGAATTGCCATGGGCTTACTAGAGCAGGATCAAGCATTGCCAAAACAAATGGTGATAAGCTAGTGACATTCTCTGTGAGGATAAGCCTAGAAGAAGGTGTGAGAGTATAGGCTTCTTCTTCTTTTTCTTTTTCCTGATTTTCATGAACTATTGTTTTAGCGAAGAAGCCAGAGTGCACCAATAGACACATAAGCCTGTGGACGCAGCTAGTTTTTTTGGGGTGAATATTAAGCTTAGAGACCAACTCTCGGAGAGTAATGGGTTGGCCATGGTTGTGGATTGTGTCAGGAATGCCTAGCTGAATTGCACATTTAAGTGACATGGAATCTATGTAGCTAAAAATGTGTTTATACAATTGACATTGAACCTGAAATAACTCACTCACTCCCTCACCATGAATGAGATCCATCTTAGTGATGACCTCCTTAATTCTAAGCTTCTTTTACTTCTACATGAGGTCCAACTGCCTCCTTATATATAGATTGGTTGTAGATTACCGTTGCATTTCAATGTACAGCACGTCGGTGCCAATTCATTACAGGACAAATAAGAGTTATATGGAACTATTATAAGGATATTACAGGACAAATCTGTAAGGATATTATTAGGTATAAAATGTAAATTGTTCATTTTTTTTTTTTTTCAATTATTGTGAAGCACTCTTTTTCTACAAGTCATTTATTCTAAATTCTTTGATTTTTGTACTTAATAACTCACTTGAATAAATATTTATAATGTGGACTCACATTTGATTCAAAAATTAAGAAATAAAACTCTTAAAGAATAAAAAAATTAGAACATATAGGACAAAATTGGAACTCTAATTTAGAATTCTAATTTGAGTTTCTCTCAACTTCACCTACTATTATTATTATTATTATTATTATTATTATTATTATTATTATTATTATTATTATTATTATTATTATGTTTCGGTGCAAGGTGGCCCAAAATTTATGAATTTCATCTAAATTATTTTATCTTGTTTTTTTGCCTAGCCAAAAAATAATAATAATACAGGATGAGCTTACCATTCCTATGGATGATGAAGAGTTGACATTAGTAGACAAGTTGAATAACGATCAAAAATTTGCTTATAACACAATGAGACCCACTGATAGAGACACAAACACACAACACATTGTTAAAAACTGACAGGCCACAAACGCGTTGACTCCTTGTGATAACTTAGATTAATTAATTAGCCCAGTTTTTAATTAATCAAATTAACATGCAATATCACGTGGTAGCATAAACAAATCACCAAACTAAGTTATGCAGCGGAAAATAAAGAACACGGTGATTTGTTCACGAATGGGGAAAACCCTTACGGCAAAAACCCCACCGGGTGATTTAAGGTCACCACTCCCGAAACTCCACTATTATCACAACAAGCAGTTACAAGTAAGGAATCCCAGTACCTCACCAACCTACAGTTGAACTCTTACCCCAATACCCAATTGGACTTGTTCTGTAGTGACAGTTTCTCCTTTTAATACACGGCTCCCAAGTACGTGACTAACCAAATGCGCGGATCCCAGTACGCGACTTCAATTACCAACTATAGAGAGAGAGAGAGAGAGTTGGCTGCAAAGTTCTTCAAATCATCAAGGATGAACTAGGGCACGAACTTTGTCTGTCAGATCACAAATTGCATGAACAACAAGTTCTCAAAGAATGTGCAACTTGTTTACTGTGATCTCTACTTTGACGGCCCTTAAAATAATCCTTTTATATGTCTAGGGTTAGGAGAAAAGAAGTCCCAAAGACACACTCATAGATTAGACTTGAAACAGACCTGGAAATCTGTTTTCTTTAATTCTCGATAGATAGAGGTGTCGAAAGGTGTCGAGATAGTTGTCGAGGCTCGGGCAAAACAGCTCCTTTAAAGCTCGATAGATGTATCTGTCGAGGTATGTGTCGAGCTTTAAAATCTTGCACTTCCCAGCTTATTTCTTGGACAGACTTTGACGGCTTCAACACTTAACTTTGAACTGAAGTGTTAAACTCATCCTAAATCTACCCAATTACAAGTAAAGTGTGTTTTGTCTAAGGATAAGCCAATTACATAAAATAGTGACATATGTTCACAGACTTGAACCACATATGTCCTAACAATCTCCCCCTTTGGCAATCCGTGACAAAACCACAACATACAAATGAAGATATGAGAGAAGTCATAAATCACTCAACTCATATTCACTTGTTACATACAGTAAAATCTATCCTAACACAAACTCTTGAAAAACTTTGCAAGAAGAGAGTTCATAGCAAGAAGACTTTGACAACCTGTATTTCTGAAACACTTATAAACAAAACACATCAAGGAATCTTTGTGTGAAACAGAAATAATAGATTGCATACAAGTAAAGAAACATGTGTATAAAGATAGAGAAGAAACAACACATGAAAGGTAGGTGAAAGAGAAACATACATCATCATATATAAGAAGAGAATAACTACAATGTATGTCAATACATGATCAATGTATACAGATGAGAAAAAAATACATATGATCACCTCACTACATCCCTCAATGCACACTCCCCCTAACAAAAATGTCCTATGTCCTATGCTAACACTCCCCTTAAGTATGACTACTCTCATACTAAACTACTCCCCCTTTTTGTCACGAGTGACAAAGGGTAGAGTGTCAAGTAGACATCTTATCTGAAGAGCTAGCATCTCCATCATCATCATCGGAAGCATCATCATCATCGCCATCATCATCAGCCTTGGTCTCAGTCGACACATGAGGTGGCGGAGGAGAAGCCTCTGCAGCAAAGCCGCCCATGGTCGCCTGTCGCCTGGCGATGCGACCAACACGAACATTCACCTGATACAACTCCGTGGAGAGTGTATCTAGGCAATCATCCATGCGCTGTAGCTGCGCCATGATGTCTCCCAAGCTGACATCGCTCGAAGAAGTAGAAGCAGATGCTCGAGCGGATCTGGAGGTGGCCGGATGGGTGGAAGGAGTGGCATTGTCAGTCTGTCGCGATCGGAACTGTGCCTCGCTACATTTTACGGTAGCGGCGTCTATGGCGGACATGACGCGGTAAGGATCGGACAAGGGGAAAGGGATGGAAAAACGACTCAGAATTCTCGTGATAGCGGAAGGGAAAATGAGCTTATCACGGGTGGCCGTATCTCTATAGACATCGATAATACAAAAGATGAAATATGAAGGAAAGTCTATAGAAAGATCCTCTAAGAGGGACAACAAAAATCGAGCGCGAGGCTCGGTGATAGAGTTATAGTGAGAGAGAGGGTGTAAAACAAAAGTTATCACCATGTTAAGGAAACGAGGACCTTTAGCAAAAGGTCGACATGGTGTGTACATGTGATCTCCCCAAGAGGTAGGACGCTCACAGAACGCCGAGATCATCTCGTCTTTGGACACAGTCCAGAGACGCTCACAGCTAGGGTAATCGGGATGATCCACCCTAGGGACATGGAGAACCTCAGAGACCAGCTCTGGGGTGACACAGAAGCGCGTACCTTGGACGCTAGAGTAGAAAGAAGGTACTGAAGAATCTATCCCGTGGATGTTGGAGTAAAACTCTTGAATCAACACGAGAGGACAAGTGACCGGGACGTCACACAGTGACTCCCATCCCCGAGTGTGAATGACATCGGGAAGGTCAGTGTCGGCAAAGTCTGCCAGGACTACGTGGCGTTCCGAATGAACACCGCGTTTAGAAAAGTTCTCCGAGAAGTCCTTGTGGGCTTTCTCATCACGGAACCGGACAGAAAGAGGGGTAGAATCAGAAGAAGACTGTCCCTTAGAACGCAGAGGGTTCTGGGACGGAATGGACTTACGCTTAGGTGCCATAGACACAGCTAACGCAACCATAGAGAGGGGGAGAGAAAGAAAACACACAGAAAAATCCCAAATAGTTCAATATTGGCAGAATAATATTGAAATGAAAAGAACGTATGCATGAGAATGCATGAACATGTGACATACAACATAAAAACATCATGGGCTCAGCCCAATCCAAACCTAACACAAAACCTAGGGTTTTAAAACAATGAAATGCATGAAAAAGAGGGACAAAGAGCTTACCAAGAGATGAAGATCGCAAAGAAACTCTTGAGAAAGCCTTGGGAGAAGGTTTGGAGAGAAAAAGAAAAGTTTTTGAGAGAGAACAGTGAGTTTCGAGCGAGAGAGATCGAGCAAATGAGAAGCAAAATAGCGAAAATCCAATATATAGCTTCCCATTAAATCTCGACAGATGCTGCTATCGGGAGGTGTCGAGACTGCTATCGAGGGTATGTGTCGAGAATTACACATGGACAGATGTAGCTATCGAGATTAGCTATCGAGGAAGAAGAATAAACAAGGAGGAACCTCGATCGATCCAGAAGCTATCGAGAAGCTGTCGAGCAAACAGAAAGTTTCTCGATCGATCCAGCAGGTGTCGAGGTATCTGTCGAGACTGCGATAAGAAAAGGTCTAAGGAGCTCGACAGATAGCCTATGTATCGAGAGGTATCGAGAATGTGTCGAGATGCCTTTAACAGCAGTTTTTCAAAAGAAGAAAAAGACAGACATGAATGCAATCATGCATGCAACTCAACCAAAGATACAACCAACACATTAAGCTCTCAAAATCATCTCTCAACACGAATTTTGATGCACATGTATCTCAAAACATGCACACACACACTAAACAAGTCTAACCAATTTTATATTTCAAAAACAAGTCCAGACAGTTTAGTGAGCATACATTAAAGCATATAAACTTTGTGATGGCCAAATCACATTGTACCTGCATATGTATCAAGAATAGCAAAGAGTATTACGTGTCGTGTGTGAAAACATCGCAAGATTGCATATGTGTCTCAATGTTATGACGATTTGAGATATGAGAAAATCACTTTAACTCACACACAATCATAACCGTTTGATGGGGACTATCACCTTCGAGGTACATCCTATAACTCCCACATCTCCTAGAAAACACGCTTGCAACCATATTTTAAAGCATTTTTAATCTTTTTGCTTTTTATTTCTTTGCATATTTTCTTTTTAAACAAGCATATCATGCATGGGCATACAAGAGAAAGAAAAGAACTACCCAATTATGTTAAGCTTTTGACACTGCACTTTTGCTATGCCGAAGCATACAGGTGTCCTTGACATTGCACTTTTGCTATGCCGAAGCATACAGATGTCATATTATGATTGGCGAGTAACAGTGGTGAGATGGTTATTTATGCCTTTCTCTTAGGATTTTCTAGTTCAACCCATCAAAAAGAGTGATACGAGTGTTAAGAGAAGAGATCACTTAACCTTACTCATCACAAACAAAGAGCTACAGAGCTCACTCGCTTAGTTGTGCAAAAGAATACTCATCTAAGTTATAGATGATACAAAGTTTAGAAAACTCTGTTTCAATGGCCATTTCAAAAGTTCACACGAACTAATGCACACAAACACACACTGTTTTTGTATTTTTCAATTTTTTTATATATATATATATTTTTTTAAAAGCAAAAATAAAACACAAAACTAAAAACACACAAACAAAAACATGTAATGCAAAACAATGCATAAAACTAGACTGACTCAAAACAGTAAAGAAACACACACACAAAAACAGGAGAGAGAAGAAGAAGTGACTGAAATCACTTAGATCCCTTTGCCTTCCACACTTTGGAAGATCCTTTCCTTTTGGTCGATTCTTGAACCGGTGAAGAGGGTGAAGAATATGAACCGTTCAAGTTCGAAAGGAACATGAGGGCTTTTAGAATGTCTCCAAGAGGAGCGAGAGAAGACTGAAGCTGATTCTGGCTCCCAGATGCTATTGTGCCATTGCTCTGTTGAGTGGCAAGCCACTTGTAGCAATTTGGTCGAGTGTGACCGGCAACACCACAATGATAACAGAGATGTGGCTTCTCTTGTTTGGCCTTTTGAGAGTTAGCCTTCTTATTCCTAGGGTTTCTAGCTTCCCTTTTCTCAATTTTAGGGGGTGCTCCTAGGATGGACTTGCCCTTGTCTACATTCACACTAGCTAAATCAGTTTTAACATTATTCTCCTCAGTTTTAATGTTATTAGCAGGTGGAACAAAGACTGTAGTACTAGCAAAAGGAGTATTAGAGATAGAGAATTCATACCCCAATCCAGTACGATCTGAAGAATATCTCTGAGCACTCAGCATCTCGTCCAGTTTAGCACTTGACGTCCTCTCTAGTTGTGCTCTGACTTGAAACAGCTCTGCTTCAAGCTTCTTGGTCCTCTCAACCAAGAAATTGTTTTCGAACCTCAGTGCTCTAATGGTTTGATTCGCTTCATCGACCTTTGTGGACAGCTCCTCACGGTTGAGTTCCACATCACTGAGCTTCTTGGTGGCCAGCCTATATAGTTTCTCATGCTTCTCAAAAAGCTTGTATAGCTTCTCATAGGCGGTATGGATATCATCTTGATCATCCATAATTTCACACTTGGAATCCACCAATTCTTCTTCTTCATCCACTTTTTCACTAACCCCATCAGTAGGATTAATAGTGGCAGTGAAGGCATTCAAGATTCCGTCGTCTTCATCTTCGGAATCATCCTCGGGCTCTGTGTCGCTTAAGGTAACAGCAAGTGCCTTGCTTTTCCCTATGCTCTTGAGGTACGTAGGACACTCTTGTTTCATGTGTCCGAAGCCTTGACACCCAAAACATTTTGGCCCAGCAGGAACAGTGTACTGACCGCCATCCTTGACATCCTTTTTCCCTTTATCTGAATTCTTGAATTGTGAAGAACCGGATTGTCTAAGGTCTTTGTTGAAGCCCTTTCCATTGGCATTCTTCATAAACTTCTTGAATTTCCTTGTGATGTAGGACTTCATCTTGGAATCTTCATCATCTGGCGAGTCATCCGTATCACTGCTCTTGGCCTTCAGTGCCAAACTCTTGCCCTTGCTTGACTTGCCTAACCTAGTTAGCCCTAACTCATAGGTTTGCAAGTTTCCAACCAGCTCAGTCAAAGGAATTCTGTCAATATCCTTCGACTCTTCGATCGCCGTGATCTTAGCATGGAATCTTTCAGGCAGCGATCTAAGCACCTTCCTTACTATCTTGGGTTCAGGGATGGTCTCCCCAAGATTGAAGGCTGAGTTCACTATATCCTTGAGCTTGGCATAGAACTCATCAAACGACTCATCCTCCTCCATCTTGATTTCTTCAAAGCGTGTGGTGAGCCTCTGCAGCTTTGAATCTTTGACAGCCTTGGTGCCCTCATAGGTTGTCTGGAGGATGGTCCATGCTTCCTTAGCAGTTTCAGTTGAGGAAATTTTCTTGAACTCCTCATTGGTGACTGCACTGAATAGGGCATTCAATGCTCGGCTGTTGAAGTTTGCCGCCTTGATCTTAGCATCATCCCAGTCGGCCGGCGCTTCTGTAGGCTTGGTCCAGCCTATCTCCACAGCTTGCCACACTTTCTCATCTAAAGACTGCAAGAAAACTCTCATGCGTACTTTCCAGTATGCATAGTTAGTGCCATCAAATAAAGGAGGTATAATGAAAGATTGTCCTCTATCCATGACAGCAGGGGTCAATGGATCACACACAATAGATTAAACCCTAATCAGAGTGTGCTTGCTCTGATACCACTTGACAGGCCACAAACGCGTTGACCCCTTGTGATAACTTAGATTAATTAATTAGCCCAGTTTTTAATTAATCAAATTAACATGCAATATCACGTGGCAGCACAAACAAATCACCAAACTAAGTTATGCAGCGGAAAATAAAGAACACGGTGATTTGTTCACGAATGGGGAAAACCCTTACGGCAAAAACCCCACCGGGTGATTTAAGGTCACCACTCCCGAAACTCCACTATTATCACAACAAGCAGTTACAAGTAAGGAATCCCAGTACCTCACCAACCTACAGTTGAACTCTTACCCCAATACCCAATTGGACTTGTTCTGTAGTGACAGTTTCTCCTTTTAATGCACGGCTCCCAAGTACGTGACTAACCAAATGCGCGGATCCCAGTACGCGACTTCAATTACCAACTATGGAGAGAGAGAGAGTTGGCTGCAAAGTTCTTCAAATCATCAATGATGAACTAGGGCACGAACTTTGTCTGTCATATCACAAATTGCATGAACAACAAGTTCTCAAAGAATGTGCAACTTGTTTACTGTGATCTCTACTTTGACGGTCCTTAAAATAATCCTTTTATATGTCTAGGGTTAGGAGAAAAGAAGTCCCAAAGACACACTCACGGATTAGATTTGAAACAGACCTGGAAATCTGTTTTCTTTAATTCTCGACAGATAGAGGTGTCGAGAGGTGTCGAGATAGCTGTCGAGGCTCGGGCAAAACAGCTCCTTTAAAGCTCGATAGATGTATCTGTCGAGGTATGTGTCGAGCTTTAAAATCTTGCACTTCCCAGCTTGTTTCTTGGACAGACTTTGACGGCTTCAACACTTAACTTTGAACTGAAGTGTTAAACTCATCCTAAATCTACTCAATTACAAGTAAAGTGCGTTTTGTCTAAGGATAAGCCAATTACATAAAATAGTGACATATGTTCACAGACTTGAACCACATATGTCCTAACAAAAACGCTATCCAAACACTCCACCTAATTTTGGCAAGTCAGGGTATTCACACGCCATTCATTTCTGGAAAAGAAATCCAATCTGACGTTATACTTTTTTGTCATCTGCCGCAAGAGATATCTCATATGGCATTCAAATTTTTTTTCGTGAAACCAAGTTTTCTAGCAAATCTACTGCCAATTAGACCTGATTTGTTGTTGGCGTGTAGCCAATTGGTAATAGTGTAACAAATAGTCTTTTTAACATTTTTCACCCTGAATTGTTTCTTTAATTCTTTGGCTCTATCAGACAAATTAACTAAGCTTTGTGCCGCATAATTTGTTTAATCATCATAAGAAAACTCCTGTGAATTTACCAATGTGTCTTCAGTAAAGTCTTCTTCCTATGTGCGTTTTAAGAACCACATTTGATAAAGTCAGAAGAATTTTTCTTTCTGCTAATTTAGTAATATATTGTCTGAACTTGCCTTTTTGATTTGGGACATGAGATTTCCAGATACCATTAAGTTCTCTGCAAATTTCTTGAAGAACTATTATATCTTCCGTTCTATAAAATAACCTAGAGATTTTGTTATCTCCTAGGCTATTCATGCCATCTAGTGAGATATTTTCTATTTTATCCACTAAACCATATAATACTTCTTTAGTCTCTAGTTAGAGATCTAAGTCTACTATTGTACTTAATTGTTTTATATTATTATCTATCTTATCTATGGTTATTGACATAGAATCTAATTAGCTTCTACATGTAATCATTTGATTTTTTTTTTTTTTTAGTTCTTTAAACTATGAGTGATACGATCACTAATACTATTTTAACTAGCACTAATACTACTTATATTATTTTCAAATTTATAATCTGTATGTGTTGGAGAGATAGCATTTTGGGAAAATTCCAATTGTGTGATTTTTTTCTAATTTTTATAGAATCCAATCTTTATTCCATTTAGAGTTTCCAACATTTTTAAAACAAAAACAAACAAACAAAAAACCCAGATCAACAATAACAATGAAGACTTGGATGAAGAACAAAAAAGAGAATTTTATTATTATTATTATTATTATTATTATTATTATTATTATTATTATTATTATTATTATTATTATTATAAGTTTCTTTTCAGGATCCATCTTAGCCACTCAAACCAATCTTAGCCTCATCCTCAAGAAATGGTATTGTTTCTTTTCAGGATCCATCTTAGCCACTCAAACCAATCTTAGCCTTATCCTCAAGAAATGGTATTTACATGGCGGAGTTTGATTCACTTCAAACTGCCATAAAACTCAACCCACCAATGACTTTCAAGAAGAAATGGTTGTGGACCCCCTTGAATTATTGTCCTCCAAATTGTACTATCCGAAGGCAGGAATGATAAACTAGAGGTGACGTTGTTCGTCCTTACAAGGGGAGCTATTGACCCCAGGAAAAGAAAAAAAAAAATTAAGAGAGAGATTTCTTGTCGAGAGGACAGAGAGTGACAAGGCAACAGAGAGAGAGAGAGAGAGAGAGAGAGAGAGATGAATGGGAAGAGAAGAGACATGAGAGAACTCACTGTGAGAGCTTAAGAAAAAAAAAAAAAAAGTAAAATGCAAAACTGACCCTCTAATTTTTTTTCAAATTTCATTTCTGTCTTCTTACTTTATTTTCGTTCATTTCAATAATCTAAGTTTCAGATTTATTCAATTAAGATATTTCTGTTAACTTTTGTTAAAATTTTTTGGAAAAAAAAATCTGGAAAATATTTTCAATCATTAATTGAATTTTTTTAATTTAAAAAATTTGAAGAAAAATTTATAAAATTGAAAAATTAACCCCAACATATAACAAAAGTTGATGGGAAAGCCTTGATAAATAAATTTGAAAGATAGAGGATTGAAATGAACAAAAGCAAAGTTATAAGACTGAAATGAAATCTGAAAAAATTTAAAGAATCAATTTTACATTTTACCTAAAAAAAAATAAGCAAAGAGAAGAAAAAAGAAGAAAATGTGAAAGCTTACTATGAGAATTGACAAAGACTCAAAGCTATTCTTGTTTCCCACAACAAAAATAAGAGATTATTTATAGGTGTTTCACGCCGCACAAGCGACAAACTTGTTTTGCGTGCAAAGGGGTTAGTTTATTCTAATGTGATTGTTAATTTTTTTTAATTTATAGGCGAAAATAGCCAAATACCACAATTTTCAAAAATTTGTAGCAAAAAAACACTGTTTCAAAACTAAATAGGGAAATATCACTTTTCTAGAACTCGAGTTTCAGAAACTCGAGTTCCTCATCAGTTCCACCACTGAGGCACTGCTGAGCTAGAATTTGTGCGATTAAAAAAAAAATATATCGTACTCGACCTTGGTAAACACAAGTTCCATGCAACACAGTACTCGAGTATACTATGCTCGAGTACCTATTATAAATAAAATTATGTTTATGTTTATTTCTATGGTGTACCTTGTAAGGAACTCGAGTTTACTAAACTTGAGTTCCTTATAACTTTTTTTTTTTTTGGGATAATCAATATATAAACATAAAAATAAGTAACTTTTTTATGTTTTTATTTATTTAAATAGAAACATTGTAAAATATAGAGATTTTAATTTCAAAATATGAATTAATTTCTACATTAATTAAAATTGTTCATTGTTTACTCATAAAAATTGTTCACTATTTTCTGCATAAACTATTTCTATGATTTTGCATAAAATTATTTAAAAAATTATTCACTCTCTTTTCTGTGTAGATTATTTTCTGTTCACTATTTAAAAAATTGTTCACTGTTTTCTCATAAAACACCTAGTGAAATCGTGTTTTCTAAATTTAAACGTCAAATCTGAATTCTTTTTCAGCATGAAAGGGTGTGAAAGGGTGTGATTCCTTTTTGGAGTTCTTAGTTAGTTTCTTTGAAAGAAGAAGAAAGAAAATAAGAAATAAGAAATAAAGGCAATGATGAGGAATTGAGGATAGATTTCAGGCCTTGTCCAATTTGCTTTAATGCTTCAACCCCTGTTTTGTGAAGACAGATGTTGCAATGTGTTGACTCTAAAAGTGTTAACAGTAAAGTGTTAGTTTCAATGGGTTTGAACCATGCTGTGACTTTTTAGATTTTTTTTTCCAAATAACTTTACTATGCTAACTATTTCATTAGTTGGCCGGACAAGAAAGAATGTGGGAAACTAGCATCTCGAGTTTCTAAAACTCGAGATTCTTATAGAACTCGAATTTTTAATACTCGATTTTACAGGTTTTTCATAGGATGATGAGGACTAAGTTTTTCCACGTGTATATTGAGTTTATAAAACTCGATTTATGAACTCGAGTTTTATAAACTCGATTTCTAATCCACGTTTTGACTAAAACCGAGTTTCAGAAACCCGTTTTTGACGGCTTAAAACCTAAACTCTGCCCTCACTCGTCACTCTCAGACACTCTCACTCTCACTCTCACACTCACGATCACACTCATTCTTCTTTTTCTTCTTCTTCTTCTTCTTCTTCTTCTTCTTCGCTAGTCCACCACCAATTCTAGTCCTTAAGAGCACTCAAGCGCCCTAAACCCATTGCTCCCATTACAGCATCTCGAGTCTTTCCCCACTGCTCCCATTGACCCACCATGCTGAAGGTACTCTCTCTCTACTCAATACTCTCTCTCTCTCTCGCGCGAGCTCTCTTTCTCCAATTTTAGATTTTGGAATTTCATGATTTTGGATTTTTGGTGATTCATGTTTGGTTTCCGAGAAAAAAAAAATTGAGGTTTTGGATGATAGAGAGCTCTTGTGAGACTTTGCTTAGTTAGTCTAAATTGCATTGAGTTTTTATTGTTTATTTGCTACTACATCAGTTTTAATTAAGTGTTCCTGAAATTAGGTCAATCTAGTAAAGGAGTTTTTATTGTTTATTTGCTACTACCCGTGAGTCTTATTCTATATTTTGAGTCCTTTTTCTGTTTGGTTTAGAAGTTGTGAAGTACTTTTTAGTTGTTATTAGTAGTCCTAGTTTTTCTAGCAAAGGATGTTGCAAAATTGCAGCAACTTAGTTTTAAGCTTTAAGGGTGTGATTGCCTTCTCCTAGCTAACTGTGATTGCTATGGAAAACCTAGTGGTGATTGCCTAGAGTTTATCTTGCTTTGTTCTATACATTACTTTAACACCAAATAGCCATCAAACTCATTTATGAAGCAATTTTTTTTATTGCCTAACCCTACCTAAACCTGTACATACCCTATTCAACAATCCATGAAGATCTCATCAAAAACCCTAATTTAGAAATGAATTCCTGAAGGTTCCACATCATTTTTAATTCAAAATTGGACTTCATTTTGATCGTGGCCGTATTTGAACTATATATATATATATATATATAAAAAAAAAAAAAAAAAGCTATGTTTGAACTTTATACCACCAGTTGATCACATGATTGTCATACTGTCCATTAATAATTTCTTACAAAATACTACATTATATTTTAGAAAAATGCATATTTCTCAATTTCACATTCAATCAGCTGCACACGATTGAGCTTTACACCTAAGCTAGTCCTTTCCCTTTTAAGTGTGCCTCACAGAAGAGTCTTACAATTTTTTTTATCGGGGGCAATTGCCCAATGAGTAGTTAATATAACATATAAGATGCCACTTATCTTAAAAGCTTAACTAATGGACATAACTTATATAATGTCCTCGTTGTTTTTCCTTGTATGTAATGAATTTAGCTTGTCCTGATCCCTAAATTTCCTCTATTTTGGTAGAACTTAGAAGTCTGCATTTGGTGGGTACTCTTGTATATGCACAATATATGTACAGTCTGCATTTGTCCTGATCCCTAAAGCCAAGTTTTGTTTCTTTTTTTATTTATTTTTCAGTCTATGACCAGTGTTACATAATGACAAGAAGTTATTTGCCCCCACACTATTAATGCGAAATATTTTTGCATTCTTTGCAGTATGGAGCTAGAGATTGTGCGCCCTGGTCCAGAAGATCCTTCATTGTTGACACGACAACGAAATCATCGATCCGAGGACATTTGGAATGGCGAGGTGAAATATCTAGTTCGAACAACCGATTTAATTTTTACGTTGTCTTTGACATTTACCAACTTTTTTCAAAGTTGTATATCTAGTTCTAACAACCGCTATAATTTTTATCCATTTTGCAAGATCCGAGCCCACTTACGTGCCATGGTCATGCTAAGGAGATGGCAAACATAACGATGCAAGATAATCGAGTGATTGACATTATCAAGTTGGTGGGGCTAGAAGGATTGTTTAGGGCCCCTTCTAGAGAGATAAATCACTGCCTAATATCGACCCTAGTTAAGCGATGGCGGCCGAAGACACATACGTTCCATCTTCCACATGGTGAGATGTCAATCACCCTAGAAGATGTGGAAGTCATTTTGGGACTTCCTATAGACGGTGAGGTCTTGGTTAGGCCGACTGCTATGGAGGATGGGGATTGGAAGCAACTGTGCGAGGAGTTTCTTGGTTTTGAAGTTCCGCAGAATGACAACAAAACTTTGGTGGGACAAAGAATTCTCATCAGCCACCTTATTAAGCGCATTGAAAAGCCACTACCTCATGATGCAACGGAGATGCAAATACATCAGTATGCCCGGTGCTATATATTAGCACTACTAGGGGATAAGATTTTCATGGACAAGTCAGGAGATAGGGTGCATCTGATGTTCTTGGAGTTCCTGCGAAACTTTCGTGATCCGCGACAGTATAGTTGGGATAGTGGTTGCCTGGCATGGTTGTATAGAGAGTTGTGTCGGGCAAGCCATAAAGAGTCATCACAGATTGGTGGGGCATTGCAATTGGTCCAGTATTGGACATAGGCGAGGTTGCCATTCTTGTGCCCAAGGATAGAGCCCCCACCTGGATGTGATTATGGCTCATGGCCAAATGCTCCACTTGCATTGAAGTAAGTATTTTCATGAAATTTACTTTTCTTAGTTATGGAATTTACTCTTCTTAGTATCTAAGTGGTATTATCTTATCTTATGTTATTCGCTCGTAACTGTAGGTGGGTGCAAGTGCCAAGCTCGAAGAGTAGGCCATCCGACATGGCGTTGATCCACCATCGCGAGCAATTAGTTAGAATGAAGCCGGACCAGGTAATAATATACAAAAATTATGTTTGGTTATGCTGAATAAAGATTATTATCACACATTCAATAATTGAAAGCCTAGGGTGTCCACTTAAGTTTTAGGCCATTATCAAGCTTTGCAGTTACTTGAAAGTACTTGTTGTCTCATTAGTGTGCATGTCATCCTTTGGCAGTGCTACAAGGGACCCTCCCCCTTTATGTCAATCGTAGATAATAAAGTTCCTACTTAATTGCCTTTTCAAAGAACCTCTATGTATAGGATTATGGACCAATGACTGAGCCACTGAAACTATACCACATTTACATTTTTAGCACCCACAAAAGCTCAATGAGAAAACAGGTGTTCAGGATAAACATGTTGAGGGTTCCTTTGAAGTAAATACTAAACAACTTCATCATATTTATTTAATTGACTTCACTAATGTTTCATTTCTTTGTTTTTTTCTTGCCTAAAGATTGGATCCGTATGTATAATTTTCCTTAAGAATATGTTAAAATCATTTTCCCTTGTTGCACATTTTAAGATGTTATGATAATTATTTTTGTTTCTATTATAGATTATGTGGCAGCCATATCAGGCAGACTTAGGCCACCTTCCTGCCTTCTGCGTTGCAGGGAGGGATATGTGGACGGCAAGGGTGCCACTTGTGTGTTTTTGCATAGTAGAGACACACCACCCAGACTGTGTCCTTCTACAATTTGGGTTGGCACAGGAGCGGCCCAACCATGTTGAGTATGATCATAGACTGCATGGAATAGACTTGCGTGGGAAGGTGAAAAAAAAATTGCAGGGAGGAGCAAGCACTGTACATCCTCTCATGGGGTATGAGACAACGATGACTTTGCCATGCACCTCCTCAGATGGGTGAGATGCCCCACGATCATGCCTATTACCTTTGGTACCGTTTGGTCACTTGAAAGTATGTCAACCAAAACAGCGCTAAATTACATATGATGGTAATGTGTTCTAATTAGATTTTATTGCCTGCTTTGTTTTTTCTTCAGTACATGTATGAACGTAGAATCAATTGATTTCTTTCTTGAGCAATTTTGGTTTGATCTGACTGACATCCAATTAAAAAGACTTTCTATTACATATAGTATTCTAATAAAACTTTTAGTTCTTAGTTAAGTATTTGAGTAGATATTAATCTCAAAATTGTAATTTTCAATTCAGTATTTGAATATAAAATTAATAAGTACTATATTATCCATTATGTAATTGATACATAAATGTCTCAAATCTGATTGAACTGGTCGTTTCTCTGTTTCAGATTGAAAACCATAAAGTGCTATTGGAGTTGCTTCCTGAAGGAAGCCCAGGACACAACCACGTCCGGCACGTCCTAAATGCTATCGTTGGGCTTCGTGTTGGTCCTACAGCAAATGGGCTGGCAAACAATAGGCATGGGACTGAATCAGCAGCTGCTGCAAGCCCAAGCACAAGTGCAGCACCCCTAAGTACACCGAGCCGTGGTCAACTTGCTACTACAAGCCCAAGCACAAGCACAGCTAGGGGCCGTGGTCGGTGTGCTACAACAAGCCCAAGCACAAGTGCATGTAAGGGCCGTGGTCGGCGTGCAACAACCCCTCGGGTTGTAACTAGTCCTGAGGTACCTACACCCATCCCGCACGCATCTCCTCCGTCTGAGGTCCCTCCACCCATCCCAGATGCACTCTTCAGCCCGAGGTCCCTTCACCCACCCCACCTTCGCAGCCTAGTTTTGATCTTGGTATTGATTTTCATATGACCCCTCCTACGCACCTTGAGACATTCTCATACTCCCCCACCAGCTCCAGTGCACCCACTTTGCACATGACAATGATCCCCACTCCTAGCTATATAGAGCATCATTACCCACCTACCTCATCCTCATCCGACCCTCTAGGACCTCCGGTTGGGATTGACACTGATGTACTGGACGAGCATCCCCCTCATCAGCCCTCACCCCCCACGAGGTAGACCACAACATAGCAGAAGAGCACCCACTTGTGGGACAGGTGGACACAAAATAGGACACAAAGGCAGTTCTATGGTATGATAACATTAATTACAATGTAATGATATATTTTGTAGTTCACTTTATTCTTATCATTACACCGAATATTGATTGTATGCATCTAATGTCTTTGCAGCACGATGATGAGCCTAAGGATGATGCCCCGCAGCCTCCTCCCCCACCCAAACATTACACGAGGGTTAAAAATGCAAAATTGGTTAGTCTACCACTTATTATCATTTTCTGCCAAATAGATTATAACGATGTATGTTGTGAGCAAGGGGATTATACACATTTTTTAGCAATAAGGTCATTCTATCCATATTTCATTATTGTTGAAGACGTGCGTTCTGTTTGTAGGTGATTGACATGGTATCTCTAATGTGGTACTTTGTGCAAATAATAGATAAGCTTGCACATGCCGTCGTAATACAACATTGTTCAAACAAGGTTTTTTATATATTATTTTGATTTACTAATTTTTGTTTAACTTTTTTCCTCCATATATTCTTTGTTAAATTTTTATTATTTGCTAAAGTTTTCTGGAGTTGCATTTATGCACTTTGGTCCTAGAGCTTATACATTTAGCTTTATACTTCAATTGAATTTTTTTGGGGCTGCAGAACTCCACTGAGGCTGACGGGATTGTAGATTCTTTGCTGAGACATTCACCTAAATCTGAAGGTATGCACTCATCTTTGTGATCTATATTCCTAAATCTGAAGGTATATGATGATTAGTTATTACACTTTTATTGATGAAATTGATAATTTATCAGCGCAGTGAACTGGTACTTATTATTATTTATTAATGATTTCTTGTTTTTGGTTTAATTCAATAATTAATTGATTTAAGAAACAGATAACACTATTGCAAGTTCTGTTTATGGGATGCAGTCAAATTATTTGATTTATTGTGGTTTTCTTTATTTCCAAATTGATTTCAACTGGAATATCTCTATAATTGTAATTGTGAGAAGGCCCAATCGGTTGTATTTCTTTAAATCAGTCAAGGCTTTCTTATAGGTTTATGGAGCTATTAAGGTCTATTGGTTCTTTCAGCTTCTGTGAGCCTGATGTTGCTTTGATCGTTTACTTGTATAAAAATGAGCCTTTAGTGAATGGACCTTTAGAGTCCCAGTGGTATTTATTATCCTCATATCATTATAGTTAATATCTGAAAAGATTCATTTCCTTTTTTTGGATGAGGAAAAAAAAAAGATTCATTTCCAGTGAAGTTTAGTCCGTAGATGTGCTATTTTTAGACCCATAGAAGCCTTGGTTTACATGATAGCATTTATTAGCATGAGAGACACTAAATGTCCTTCTGTGGTCTTCTATTGTATGCTTTATGCTATGTTCTTATTGTTGCATTCACAATTACTCTTAGATTCCCCCCCTTCCCCATGCATCTTTTGGGTTCTAACTTGATTATGGGCATTTTTGTTTCACCACCCTCTTCATTGTCTTACTATTCTGAGTCTTCTGGTGAGTTCAGTTGATCGGCATGAATGGTATGCCCCTCCACAGATATACACTCGTGATGATAGTAGTGTGACAGGCCACAAACGCGTTGACCCCTTGTGATAAATTACGTTGATTAATTAGCCAAGTTATTAATTAATCAATTTAACATGTAATATCACGTGGCAGCACAAACAAATCACCAAAACTAAGTAAAGCAGCGGAAAATAAATAACACGGTGATTTGTTTATGAATGGGGAAAACCTTACGGCAAAAACCCCACCGGGTGATTTAAGGTCACCACTCCCGAAACTCCACTATTATCACAACAAGCAGTTACAAGTAAGGAATCCCAAATACCTCACCAACCTACAGTTGAACTCTTACCCAAATACCCAATTGGACTTGTTCTGTAGTGACAGTTTCTCCTTTTGATGCACGGCTCCCAAGTACGTGACTAACCAATTTGATGCGCGGATCCCAGTACGCGGCTTACTCCTTTGCACGAATCCCAATACGTGACTAACTCCACAGCAACCCTTTGATTGTTGTAGTTGATTTGCAGCAGCTTCACATAGAAACACCAATAAGATCTTCAATGTTAGTGCAAGAGACTTTGCTTGGTTACAAAACCCTAAGGCGTACAAGAAACGCAGCAAGAACTCTTTCTTCTGTAGAAGGAAGCTAGGGTTTCAAAAAGAAAACCTTATGAAGCTCTCTAGGGTTAGGTTTTTCTTTTTCCACCTCCTTTAAATAGGAGCTTAATGGGCTCTCCTATTCCAAATAGGTTTACACAAACCTTGAGTTTTCCTAGTCCAATAAGAATTATACAAACCCATAAACAATTAGCCTTTTAGAATAAAAACGTTGCTGGCTATAATCTGAAACTCGTAAGCTCGATCGATCGGGACATCTGTCGAGCTTTAATGAATCTCGACAGATCGAGCTTCTGTCGAGGAGGTATCGAGACCTGCAGTTTGCACTTTTTCTTGAGCAGTTCTTGAGTAATCTTCATGTCTTCAATTTAACCACTTGTAATGATCATCTTGAACCTACTTAGATTTACTCAAATACAAATAAAGTGCGTTTTGTCAAAGGATATGCCAACTACAAAATATGTCCCCAACATAGTGGTCTATGGACTGCAAAGCCAGCTTTTCAAAATGACTTCCTTCTACCATCCTCTGGTATCAATGATGTTGGGGGTCTGGCAAGCCAGACAATTTCAATGGGTGGTGAGGGTAATTTTGTGGAACATATACGTCAAAGTAATGGGCAGGAGTTGACTGATGGTGTTACTAGTATGGAAATGAATTGTGAATAAGCTTCTGATGAAGCACGTCCTGGGAATGACCCTGTTGGATTAAAGAAACGACGAGTGGAAGAGGATTTGTCTGCTGAAGGCAATGTTGTTGCTGATTGTTCCTTGCTTGAAACCAGAGAAGCGAAGTTGGAGGATCCTAATACTATGCAAAATGATATCTTAAGAGAGTTTCAAGGTGCAACGGTGACAGCTGCTAATGCTTCATTTTCTGAACGTGTGATAGAGCCCACTCTTGTAATGTTTGAGGTAATTATCTTAGAAATATTAAATCATATTTTCTTCAATTGCCTGCCTAATTCAATTGACCAAGCTAGTTGATTTTCACCCAAATAGTTTGTAATGCCTATTGCTTTATTCATATTAAGTTAAACTTAAATAGTAAGGGGCTTTACACTAGCTTTCTGAATCTTGCTTGCAAGTTGAGTCAAGTACCCCTTTAATTGTTTCCTTTTAAAGAATAGCTTGTCCATTTAGCCCTTCTATGATTAATTCTCTGGAATTGTCTTGGAAGGTGACCTTGCCTACAAATACAATTGAGAACCCATGTTAATTTGAATGTTATTATCGTGTGGTTTCAATCAATATGATAATAAATTCATTCATGAAAAGTGACTAAATCTTACACTTGCTAGCAATGCACTGCAACCCTCCTTTTTCCAAGTTTGGGACTGGTTGTGAACAAAATATACAACACTAGGCACTGATAGTCGATCCATCCATATGAGTTTTTATCATGCCGTTTATTTATTAGGTTATGTCAAAAGATTTAGGGTGTCCTTGTTTGGAACTATCTGATGAAAATGTATAGGGACAGAAGGCTTGTATATTTCATTAGATTTTGGGTTTGGAGGCCCCTTTTCCCTCTTTTATATTTGTTACCAATATTTTGCTCACAGAGTCATTGTTCTATATATATATATATATATATATATATATATATATTCTACTTATCAAAAAAAAAAAAAAAAACTACTGATTTTACCTTAGTGGCTTGTTCAAAATTGTAATAACCTACTTTTATTCAATTGTTGAGGTGAAACTTTGTATATGTGTGAATATGTATGCAAGGATGGCTGGGAGTGTTTCTTTCCAGGGCTTACAATTTATTAGTAAGTTGGTCTTTATACCTGCAGGTCCATGTGCCACCATCGTGTATGCTTGATGGTGTGCACTGACAACATTTTTTTGGGACTGGTGTCATTATACATCATTCTCAAAGCATGGGACTTGTCGTAGTTGACAAGAACACAGTTGCAATATCTGTATCTGATGTGATGCTGTCCTTTGCTGCTTTTCCAATTGAAATACCTGGGGAGGTAAATCTTTTAGCGTCAGTAAAAGTGAAAAATATAATATAAAATAAAAATCTGCTACTTGCTTAAGTTGTTTACATTCTATATAGGTGGTTTTCCTCCATCCTGTTCATAATTATGCTCTCATTGCATATGACCCTCTGCTCTGGGAGCTGTTGGTGCCTCAGTTGGGCGTCCTGCTGAAGTACTTCCAGGTAATTTTGACTACATTAATTTTAATTTCTCTTTGTTCAATTGTATTTGGAGTTTGTCAGATTCCCTATTCTGATACAATTCTATGTTTATAGCGTGTCACATGTTCGAATCATTCATACAGCTGGTCTTCTTCCATGTGTGCAAATATTATTATATTTGTATTAATTTCCAAGTACGTTGACAGTTATTTTACCTAAAATATGCATACTGAAGGAGAATTTTCATACTTTCTGAGACACAGCCTACATTACGTCGTGGGGACTCTGTTTATCTTGTGGGGTTGAGTAGACACAGCCTACATTTCATATTTTCATACTTTCTCTACTACATTTCATTTTCAATATTTTACACCCCTCCCTCTTGTTGGAACTGGGTGTGTAAGGCAGGCAAAGTAGCAGAAGGGTTTGGAATGTAGTGCCATTATGCCATATGTGGATGTTTTGGTGCAAGAAGATGAAAAGAATGTTTGATGGTCTTAGCTTCCTTTTAATAGGTTGAAAGGTTGTTTTGAGTGCCTTGTTCAAGGGGATATCAACAGAGAGCAGAATAACTTCTTCTCATTTGTTATTATTTTTCAAATTCTCTATATGTTAACTTGTAGTTCTTAAAGGGACCAAAAGTACACTGCCTGTAGTAAAGTTCCTCCTTTTCTTTGTGTGTGTGTGCGTGTGAGAGAGAGAGAGAGAGAGAGAGAGATCTTGATGTTTCTTCCTGTTGGACTTTTCAGTGTTTTTTGTCCATTTAATTCTCAGAAGTCATACTAATTCCATGTCTGAGATTGGCTCTTGGGTCACTTTGAATTAAAGTGAATCTCCCCAGCAATGTAATAACTAATAACAAGCGATGCTGGCTCATGAAGCATTATTTTTATATTGCAGATAGAAGTCCAACTCCACTATCTTGATCATTCCCTTGCCCATGATAATCATGTGGTGATGATGTTCAAGTTTGTCATGTTGTAATCTTGTCTTTTTTGGTATGTTGTGTTAATAATCTAAGTATCAAAGGGCATAAGATGTGCTTGTATCAAACTTTGTTTTTAACCTCTTTTCAGATCTTAACCTGGATCCATGTTAGAAATATCAATGTAGCAAATTTAACTGAACTTTGGGCAATCTTGTTTCTATGTGTAGTATAAGTAATTGCTTTTTTCCAGTAGATATGGGAAGCAATACACTGCACATGATTGATTAGACCGCCTCTACCCATTTCTATAATTATTTCTGATTGTCTACCTCTAGCTATAAACAATTCAATGTAAGATTTTGAAGCTATTGTCTTCCTTCAATTAAATACATACTGCAGCTATGTTTATGGTCCACATATTCAACAGTAGATGTTGATAATTGATGTAACTATTTTAGTTTCGGTTTACGAACTACAAAGGGAGTGCTTCTGCATGGTCCTCCTGGCACCGACAAGACTACTTTGGCCCAACTACGTGCCCGAGATGCTGGTGTCGAACTTTTCTGTGTGAATGGACCTGAAATTGTGAGTCAGTTTTATGGCGAAAGTGAGAAAGCTTTGCACAAAGTTTTGAGTCGGCATGCCAAGCAACACCTGCAGTGGTTAGATTTCTTTACTCCAAAATGTCTAATTCTCTTTCAATTTTGCTGTTCTGTTGTTGAAGTACTGATGGACATAGTGTTGAAGTTAGGGATTTGAATCATTAAAACGATTAAGTTTAGAACATATCAATTTCACATGGAGTACAGTTTTGTGTTATTTATGTTGTAGTAGCATACATTTTAACTGCAGGCATTTTATCTGCAGTGAACTCTAATTTGATGGATCATAGAACTATAGCCTAGGAGCAGTTTTGTGTTTCGTCGAGGCAATAATGGAAATGTTGACTGTAAGTTCTGACTCATCCTTCTATAGCTTGCCTAGACTACATTATTGCTCTAGGAACTGATTCTCAAAAAAATTTACACTAAAATGAAAAAAGAAAGAGAAAAACATTTTGACAGTGGGAAAGATATAGAAAGAATACTGTGGAGTGAGATTGGTGAGAAGTTTAAATTTTATTTTGTGGACTGGAATGTGGTTTGTAGCCGTATTAAGTGTGGAGTTTTGGGAGAAGTTGAGCTCTTCCTTTGAGCTTTGTTAGGGAAATGGTTATGGAAGTAGACCGAGGAGAGGAACCAACTTTGGAGACAGGCTATAGGAAAGAAATACAAGAAATCATTTAATCAGTGAATTACTAAGATTGGTGATAAGGTTCCATGGATGCAACTTATGGAAAAGTATGAGTACTAGAAATAGCTGGGAGTGGTTTTTAGGATTTATAAGGCTGGATAGGGAATGGTGAAGAGTTTGCTTTTGGCATGATGTGTGGTGTAGACCGTAGAGGTGTCATTAAAGGATATCTTCCTGATTTGTTCTTAATTATAAAGCACAATGATGTATTGGTAGAATCTTTTATTCATGCTTTTTAAGATTGGAAATTAGAGCTGGTAGATTCTTTTTTTTTTAGCTGCTCTATACAATATTCCTTCAGGCAGAGGGGATGAGATGTTTGGAGGATTAACCACAGTGGCAGGTTTGATGTTCAGCCATTTGTAAAGGTTTGCTGCAAACTTCCTTGGAAGTATGTTTGGTGTGTTAAGGTGCTTCAGAAGGTTGCTTTAGTTATGGTCGTTAAATTTCCTGTTCTTTGGGTTATTTGAGTGACGCCTAAAAAGTCAATTGATAAGCTTTGTTATCGGAGAGGGTCCTCTGGCCATCATAATAATAGTATGATTTGGAGTGATGTCCTGCTTTTCATTATTTAGATTATTTGGAGAGTATGAAATGGTTGGAAGTTTGATGGAGCTGAGCTTTCTTTGAACATGGTGCCAGCATATTTGATGTGGCTTATTTGGAAGGAGTGGAATAGATGCACTTTTGAAGACATGGAGAGCTCATTAGACCAATTGAAAACTTTGTTTGCTTGTACCCATTTTGATTGGTCCCGAGTTTGGGGTTTCCCTCAGTGTTCTATTTTAGAGTTTCAAGTTGCTCTTAGATTTTCCTTTTAAGGCTTCTATACTTATTTGACACTTTGTGTTCATCATTGTGAACATAAAGTATATTTGATATTCAATAATATTACATTGCTTTTTTATCAAAAAAATAAATAAATGAAGAGATGACTGTCCTGGGTAGTCTTCCTTCTTTATCTCTTTTGGATTTTCTTGATTGTTAAACTTCAAAATGTAATCTACTAAGGGTCATGTATGCTTGTTGTTTGCTTGAGCCTGCCTTGGATCCCTCCCTTAACTATTAATCTTAACGGAGAGGAGACCAAGGATGAAATTGACACAATTAATAGGGACCCAATTGAACCTTTTCCAATAGTTGGAGGACCAAATAAGTGGAATTGGTTGCAAAACATATGAACAGAGCTCTATTGGAGAGGGCTCGTTGTATGCTCTCAAATTGTGGTTTGCCTAAGGACTTTTGGGCTGAGGCAATTAATATGGCTTGCTATTTAGTTAATAGGTCTCTATCAACTACAATTGAATGTAAGACTCCTTTTGAGGTATGGTCTGGTGCTCCTGCTGATTACTTTAATTTGAGAGTATTTGGTTGTCCTGCTTATGCTCATGTGAATGATGGCAAACTTGAGCCAAGGGCAAAGAAGTGCATATTCCTAGGCTATGCATCAGGGACAAAAGGTTATAGATTGTGGTGTAGAGATTCAAAATCCCCTGGATTAATTGTCAGCAGAGATGTGAAATTTGATGAGTCTGCTATTCTTGACCAGAAAAAGGAGAGTAATGGGGCAATAAAAGACCATGGTGTCAGTAAGCAGGTGGAGCTTAAGATTGAAGCTTTGGATAAAGTTCATAATAGCACTTCAGTTCAGCCTATTCAAGATAAGGTGCATGACTTTACTAATGAAGTGGATGCATCACAGTAGCAACAGCAGTATAGTATAGCCACTAGTAGAGAGAGGAGACAGATTAGACCACCACAGAGGTTTGCTGAGGCAGATTTGGTTGCTTATGCTTTGTCTGTGGCTGAGATTATTGAGTATCAGGAACCTTCCAATTATCATGAAGCTGTCTCTAGTGAGAATTCGGCTCAGTGGAGTATTGCTATGACTGAGGAGATTGAGTCTCTTCATAAGAATCAAACTTGGGAGCTAGTGAAACCACCTAAAGGCCACAAGATTGTTGGTTGCAAGTGGGTCTTCAAGAAAAAGGAAGGAACTATAGGGGTTGAAGCACCGAGGTTCAAGGCACAATTGGTTGCAAAGGGCTACAGTCAAAGAGAAGGTATAGACTTCAAAGAAGTGTTCTCTCCTGTTGTGAGACATAGCTCTATTTGTGTGATGCTTGCTATGGTTGCATTGTTTGACTTGGAATTAGAACAACTTGATGTCAAGACAGCTTTTTTGCATAGGGAGCTTGAAGAACAAATATATATGCATCAACCAAAAGGTTTTGTGATCCAAGGAAAAGAAGACCATGTTTGTTTATTGAAAAAATCTTTATATGGTTTGAAGCAATCTCCAAGGCAGTGGTATAAGCGATTTGATACTTTCGTGATTGGGCATGGTTACTTAAGAAGTGACTATGATAGTTGTGTGTATCATAGGAAGCTCTCAGATGGTTCTTTTGTCTACTTGTTGCTATACGTTGATGATATGCTCATTGCAGCTAAGAATCTGGTAGAGGTAAACAAGCTAAAGACTTTGCTTAGTGGTGAATTTGAGATGAAAGATTTGGGTGCAGCTAAGAAGATTTTGGGAATGGAGATTCATAGAGATCGACAAGCTGGCAAGTTATTTCTGTCACAAAAGAATTATATTGAGAAAGTACTTGAACGTTTCGATATGCAGCAATCTAAGCCAGTGAGTACTCCATTAGCAGCACATTTTAAGCTTTTAGCGTCTTTGTCACCAAAGTCTAAGGTGGAAAAGGAGTACATGTCTCATGTCCCTTATTCTAGTGCAGTGGGTAGCATAATGTATGCAATGGTATGCACTCGTCTAAATATTTTACATGCAGTTAGTGTGGTTAGTAGATATATGGCTAATCCTGGTAAAGAACATTGGCAAGCTGTGAAATGGATTCTTCGATATTTGAGAGGTACTGCAAACATTGGTTTGGTATATGACAGGGCTTCTACTGATAGTGGCAGTGTTATTGGATTTGTTGATTCTGATTTTGCTAGTGATTTGGATAAGAGGAAATTTCTAACAAGTTATGTTTTCACATTATCTGGTAGTGTCATCAGTTGGAAAGCAACGTTACAATCAACAGTTGCTTTGTCTACTACAGAGGCAGAGTATATGGCAGCAACAGAGGCAGTGAAAGAAGCTATTTGGTTGAAGGGTTTGGTTGGTGATCTGGGTTTACAACAAGATGATTCTGTTGTATTTTGTGATAATCAGAGTGCCATACATTTGACTAAAAATCCGATGTATCATGAGAGATCTAAACACATTGCTGTCAAATATAACTTCATTCGTGAGACTGTATCTGAAGGCATAGTTGCAGTTAGAAAGGTTGCTACAGCAGACAATCCAGCAGATATGATGACCAAGCCAGTCCCTTTGCACAAGTTCAAGCACTGCTTGGACTTGATTGGCATTTGCAGTTTGTGATGGCCCTTAGGGGTTTTGGTGTTAGCGGTGGAGAAGTTTCATTTGTGGGGCTTGACCAAATTCAAGCCAAGGTGGAGATTTGTTATGACTAGTGGCTTGAATAGTGCACGTGAGAGTGCATAGTCCTTGTCTTGGAAGGATTTGTAAACCAAGTCCTAGTACTAATAGGACTGTTTTGCCGACAAAGTAAGCAATTCCACTTCTAGGTGGAGTTTGTATTTCACTCAATGAAAAAAGGCCCACATCTCTATATATATACACTAGTTATGTGGCTATTGTGGTTGTAGTAAGGAGTGCCACAATATTAGAATAGGTTTTTTATATTCTCTGGTATTTAGTATAGAGTTTTAAGGCGTGACTTTGTTATAGAGATTATCAGGTTTCTCTAGTCACGTGCTTCTGGTGATTGAGAGCTCTTTTGGGTGTATTTGAGGTTTGGGTTTTGTGAGAGTGCTTTGGGTACTACCTTTGTAATCTCTTCCTTTTGTTAGTGAAACTTTCTCCTTGACACCCGTGGATGTAGGCCAAAAGCTGAACCACATAGATCTTTGTGTTCCCATGTGATTATTTCTTTTGTCGTTCTATTTCTATTTTGCATAAACCTAGTGTTATTTGGATCCGCACACAACAAATTGATATTCATGCTTCTACTATTCACAACAAATTGGTATTAAATCTTCCGCTTTTACAACAACTAGTTGCGAACTCGCGCACTATGCGTAATAATTAATTTTATGGTGGTTTTATTAATTATTTTTTACAATTTAAACTAATCTAATAATGAGTAATGTATCTTGTAATTATACTTTTATTTATTATAGGAACAATCATAAATGTAATATACGACAATCCAAAACACCGAAAAAACTTAAAGTAAAAAAAATTAATAAAACTTAACAATGATTAATTGAACCAATATTAGGATAAAATTTTGTTTTTGATAATCTATTAAGGTTATTTTCTTTGTAGAAATTATAATTTCGGCCACCCAAAACATATTATCAAATAAACAATTATTAGCAAAATCTAAGAATTAAATTTCTATACATGCATTGTTATAAAATAATAATAATTAAAATAAAATTGCAAAAGTTAAAATTTGTCACCTATCCGATTATTTTTGTTTGGTTAACCTTTGCTTTTCTTTAAATGAATGGCAGTATAGAGTAATTCTAATACAACTATTAAGAGTGCTTTGTCCACCACAAAAGATTAGAAAATAAACAAAAATTAGTAAAGTCTCATAGTTTAACATCTAAATTGAGCACTATAAAAAATCATGCTATATGACAGAATAAATACCAAATCATCCAAATCATGCTATGTAATAGAATAATACTATATTTTTATATGCTATATTTAATTCTTTAGAATGCAATAGGATAATATTTAACAATCAAAGAGAATAAAAAATATAAAAAAGCCACAACAACAATTTAAAAAAAAAAAACTAAATCACATTAACCCAAAATAGAGTTTTAAAGAATAAAAAAAATTATCAACCTAAAGTAGAGGTGCAAGAAAAAAAAAAAATACACCAAAAAATTTAGAGAGAGAGAGAGAGAGAGAGAGAGAACCTTTTTTTTTTTTTTGTGAGGGAAAACTATGCATAGAATAGAAGAGATGGTGACAAATTTATAGTAAGAAGGTGTGAATAAGAAGAGACAAAAATAAAGGAAGATGAAGGGAAAGAGGAAGAATGATATTAATGTAGAGGGTAGTGAGGAGATGAAAAGGTAAGGGAGAGAGAAAGATTGAAGAAGTAGTGGGGAGATGAAATGGTAAGGGAGAGAGAAAGGTTGGAAAAGTCTAAATATTAAAAAAATAAATGTTAAAAATAATTATAGGAAAATTGGAAAGAAAAAAAAAAAAAAAAAACACCCTAAAGCTTGAAAGGCTTCAATGTTTTTTTTTTTTTTTTTTCTTCCTTTAAGCTGAAAAAGGCTCACACAAAACCCTGAAGCTAAACTGAAGAGGCCTTGGGTTGGCTTGATAGTGGAACTAAATAAATAAGAGGTGGGTTGGATTAATTATATAGATTTATTATAGGGTGATAGTGGAAGTAAATAAATAAGTAGTGGGCTGCATTTATAGGGCTGAAAATTGTAAAACCATTTTAAAATTGTAGGACAAATTATATTTATAAAAAAAATAACGTGGCAGCTGATGTGGCGCAACATGAGAGTAACAGCATTAAACGCTACGCTTAAACTTTTAGTAATACTAGCTTATAACCCGTGCAAATGCACGGGATTTTTATATTTGTGCTAGTTGTTTGTTTATAACATCATCAAAAGTACACTTCTTTTTTTATATAACATCATCAAAAGTAAATAATACTTCGTCATAATAATATATATTAACATAATTTGAATAACGGGAAAAAATTAAACTTACAACAAAAGAAAAACATAAACCTTTCTTCATAACATCATAAAAATTTAGATCCATAGCTCAAAATAACATTTATAATCCTAAAATAAACCAAAAGTCAAATAAACCAAAAGTCAAATAGTTTAGCCCTTTGTTTATGGACTTCATGCTTTCTTTGTTAAAAGTCTTAATAGGTCTAATGTTGTAAGCAACCAAGCTGTTGAGGATCTTTTTGCATTCCTGGACATATCAGAAGATTCAGAACAAAATGTTAATGTTAAATTGATTCCAAATGAAGATCACATACAATATTAATAAGTTGAAGAAGAATGAATGATATTCTACACATTCCCATAGGCAGCTCTCATACCTACATAATACGCAACAAAGACTAAAAACTTAATTAAAAATTCTAAAAGAAGAAGATGCTTCTTTTTATTTCTCCCCAAATCTTATAATTTTGTGGTTCCATTAGCCAAAGTCAGAAAACCTAAGAATGAAAATGTATAACACAAAATGAGGAAATTAGTAGAGATGAAAAAAAAAATTATAGCAGCTAATCTAACTTATGAAATTTACAAATGATAAATTTCTCAAATGAGACCAAATAGAAATTCTCCATCAAATGAATAATACCCTTCATTCTTCCTCACACCTACACTAAAATTAGAGTTCAGAAGCAAATCATGACCGGGCATTTTCAAAGCCTTAAAATGTCTTTTTTTTTTTTTTTTTTTTTGAGATAAAAGTTAGAAATTTATTTAATGAATATGCAAAACATTACATAAGAAACCTGCATAAACAAAACACGGGATCCGGACCTCTGACCCTCTACTAACAGCAACAATTATACATAAAAACAACTTCTACCTAGCCAAAAAAAATGAACACTACCTAAATCAAACAGCAACACTAATATATAAAACAACAACTCCTGCCTAGACAAAAACTAAACACTATCTACAGCAAAGAGAGAAACTGGTCCACTCCTAATAACATAAAAAATATGCAGAAAACAACAACTTCTACAGAAACACAAAACAATGAAAGAAATTCACATTAAGAATATTGATGAAGATATATACATTAATCAAATTAATAAAAGAAATTCCTTTTTTTATTTTCCTAAGAAACAAAGCAGAAACAGATATTGACTCATAAGTCATAACATAGATGATTCTGATATAATTGAAGGTTGAAAGGCAGGATTTTTAGCTAGAAATAGGAAGGGCAATGTCTACTCAAGTTTTGTAATGCCATCAATAGCTGGTGGTAATTGTTTTCAGTACTAAATTCTTAATTAAATTGTAAAGTAATAGCATCTTCAGCTACAAAACATTATTTTAGGACTTCTACAATTGAATATTAAACATATAACCACAACACAATGCTACAAATGCCAAAGGACTTCACTTTCCGCCAAACATAAAGAATGCTTCTGTTACCAAAGATTTGTAGGGCTGTAATATCCTAAATATTAATTACAAAGGCAGGTATCAATTATATAGAGGATTCAAGGGATAACACTAACAACTTAAACAATTGTTTTTTTTTAATCCACATACTTATCTATGAATTTCTCGTATGGAGCTATACCATCTACCTAAAGTTTAATGTTAAACAATATTCATATTCCTTTAGTTATCTAATCAAAAGTTTCAAAAGTGTGAACTTTTATAAAGCATTGAGTTTAAAGAGACTAACAATAAACCTACTGGTATGGATCCTGATTTAGAAAGATTTCGTTTCAAAGGTGGCAAAAAAGAAAATGGATATCCAGAAGCAGTGAAAACTAAATTAATTCTTGGACCTGAAATGTGCATAATTTTGAAGCATTTTTAATGCTAGAATTAAATGAAATCAAAATTCAGAGGCAGAAGGAAAAAAAAAAAAATCTAACATAAAAACTGCCAAAAAAAAAAATCTAACCAAAATACAATAATCAACAAAACAGGATACCAATTCCAATTTCAAGGGCAAATGGAAAAAAGTACAAATCTAACAAAAATCAGCCCCCAAAAAAAAAAATCTAACCAACAGTGAATGGTATAGAAAGAATAATAAGGCATGAAATATGTAAGATCAGAAATTATGAATGGAACCTTTCTTGTTACAGGGAAGGAGCAGAAAAGCAGAAGAAGATGGAATTGTAGGCAACAGTTTTTTTTTTTTTTTTTTGAGAAAAAAATACAATGAATTTCATAAATGATCACTCAAAACCAAACCAATCTAATTCACGCCAGAACCAATGGAAAAATTATTTAAAATGTAAAAAATAAACAACCGTCCAAATTACGTATTAGAGGCATGCTAATGGAAGCCTAACTCAAAATCAAATCTAACTATAACTAAATCTAAACCAATCCAACCAAAAATTCAAACCAAAATCATATTCAATCCCCAGATTTGAAAAAAAAAAAAAAACAATAACTTTACCAGTTACGTCACACAGCTTGTCTCTATATGCCTTAGAGACTATCTGGTGCATGCTATTCCGGCAAGAAAAGCCTAAAATAAGATTGGAGGAGGAAAATAAATGTTAGAAACGGAAATATCCAGTGATTTCAATCTTACAATCTCAATGATTTAGTGAATTTACAGATAACAGTTTCAAGAACATTTATAATTTGTAGCAACCAAGTGAATTTTTAAGATTTGTGCACTTCTGCTAGGAAGTTAATATCTATATTTGGATGTATTTACAACCCTTCTGCACTCTCCCAAGTATAGGAGAACAAAATAATTACTTTGAAAAAAAATAAACATGCCGTTTTACAATTACTTGGAGTCTATCAAATTAGACTTTAATTTAATATAATTGTAATCATGATCAAATAGTGTTAAAAGGTAAGAGTTTTGAAGTAAAACCTGATCCATTGAACCTATGGGACAATAGAAATACAAAACATAAACTTCAAATATACTTTAACAATGTTTCAATTTTTAACTGTGAACGTGGCAAATTGTTAGATTGGTATTTTTACCTGTGTCACAAAATACTTGATTGTAGTCGAAATTCAGGGGGGAAAAAATACAAATCTAACAAAAAAACTGCCAAATAAAAACCAAATGTAACCTAAATACAAAAATCAACAAAACATAAATCAATTCAAATTTCAAGGGCAAGCGAAAAAGTACAAATCTAACAAAAATCTTCCAAACAAAAACAAAAACAAAATCTAACCAATACAATAATAGATAAAAAAGAACTCAAGAAATTGAAAAGCAAAGAAAAGAGAAAAAAAAAACATAAAAACCCAATCCCTAATTTAACTCGAATACCCCAAACTAAAGCATTTTTACCCAGATTCCTTCATCAAAATCAAATTTAATCCAAACACCTAAATCGATATCAATCCAACCAAAATAACCAAATCTAAATAACAAACACACCAATTCAATAATTAAAAAGAAAACACAAATAGAAAAAGACCTCTCTTTTCGTGAATTATGCTTCTCCTCCTCAGTCAGTTGCAAAGAAACGCAGAATTGCTCGGCACAGCGGATCTTCTTCTGAATATTGGAAGCCGGATCCACATCAACAACATCCCCTACTACAGGCAGCGACTACAATGCTCTTCGAATCCTCACCGTACTTCGCATCAAAATTGACGGCGGTTACAGAAGGCTGATCGGAAGCCTCATCGGTTGGTTCTTCGCGGTCTAGTGGGCGATCTGATCGCTTACTTCTTGCTCCGCTTCTTTCCCCGTTTCCTTGTCGCCTCTCTCTCTTTCATCACCTCTTTCTCTATTTCTCTCCGTGTCCCAGGCTTCTCTGTATCGCTAGGGATATTTTTATGAGCGCTAGGGTTTTTTTAGTTTAGTTGTGACGTTTTTCTTTTTTTTTTTAACCGATTTTTTTTAATATATACCCCATAACCCTGAAATGTTGTTAACCTTGCAAACATGGCAGGGTTTTTAAAAGCTAAACGTTGTAACGTGCGGCTTTTTAAAAGGAAAAAAAAAACAGTATACATGGCAGCATTTTAAGGTGCCTTTTTTCCTATTTGTCATCACCTCCTTAAATATAGGAACCAACTTTCTCTCAGCTTCTGCTATTATATATATAGAGCTAGAGATATAGATATAGATTTGTGAACACGTTATGTTGTTATCTTAGGAATCTTACTGAATTTGTTCTGGTTAAGATTTCGCATGATTCACACTGTCCAACATGGTCAAACTTATGACCAAAAAAATAAAAAGGATATTGTTGAGCTGTTTATGTCATAGGTCTGATGTGTCTTTTATTCTAGCCGCCTCCTCATGACTGTTGAGTAACACTATCCATACATCTTAGTCGACAAATTTATGTCATACATCTGATGTGTCTTTGTTGATATAGTGCTCCTCAATTCAGCTACATGTTCCATCAGGATTATCTACTTTAGCATCTGATCGTTCATGCTGCAAAAGGAGGATTTCTGAACAATACCCGTTTCAGACGTCGAGAATGTATGTCAAAGAATATTTTAAAGTGCCTCTGTCATATCAGAATATGGTACAAATACTATCAGTGCTGATATTTATCCTCTACAGTTTCTTTGCTTTTGGCATTGATTCTAATTTACGTGTCCACATGAATACAGTTGGATCTTTTGTCAGACCAGGTCCGATGGATGAAATCAACTGATGCAGAAAAGTACATGTTTCATGATGTATCTGGCTTAAATGGCATTGGACCAGAAGCTTTTCTCCACATGCTGGCTCAGTCTGGAGCATCCTTGCAATATGCTTCAAAAGAGTAAATTATCTAACTTATCAAAAAGAGTAATTGTCTACTACATTTCATTGTCAATATTTTACACCCCTCCCTCTTGTTGGCTGGAAGAACATTTTTTACAGTTACATTGCTTCTCGGTTTGTAAATGCTATATTGATCTTTGCGAACTTTGGTGACAATTTTAGCTTTACATAATGTATCATTGACTTGCATGTGATTGTTGACATAGAGTTGGGCTGCCCATGTTATTATTAAATAGGTTTGGTCCGGTAATATGGATTGGTTGACTTATGCAGCAACCTTGAATTTGGCTATTGTGAACACTGTTTATAGGTCTTCAGCAGTGCTTATGTTGATGGCTTAATGCTGTTTTATTAGTTTTTAAAAATTTTATTCTGTATCTTAGTTTTTGTTTAGCATTTTAAATTATCTGTCTATCTAGATGGGTCATCAATCACTACAAGTGGATTGTTTGGAAACTGGCATGTTATGAGAGATGCTATCCAGAAATAGCTGCTGGAAAATTCTTGACAGTGTCCAATGTGCTCGAGGAATTGAAGTATAGGTATCTAATTATTGTATTGGTTATACATTTAGTCCTGTGTTTATAAGACATCCATGAGAACAATATTGTATGCATTTACATAGATATTAAAGAGAAGTCAATCATGGTCACTGTTCTGCAACCAAATGAATTCTGGAAGGGGGTGCATCACCTTCTTCAATGATGGTTCTATGCGTGAAAATATTTGCTCAAATTCTGACCTAAAGAATGAGACATGTTCCGTGGCTGTAATTGGGGCTGAAAATAGTAACGTGACAAAGGTTGAACTGACTGACGAGTGGTAAGAATATGCCTTGACACATGCTTTGATGGTTACACTACATCTGAAGTTCTTTGGCTTGTAATTTGACCTTGTCTCACAGGTATGCAATAGATGCTGTACTGTATGAACCACTGTCAAAGCAGCTTGCTGCCGAAAAACTGTTTGTGGGGCAGAAACTTCGAGTAAGACGTTCATTACTATGTTTTTTTCTGCCTTCCTTTCATTAGAAAATTTTCTTTAGAATTGCCTCTTCCTTACAGTTTATTTTTCCCTGTGAAGATCTGGGGAGCAGGATTATGTGGCTGGCTTCCGCCTGTTTCACCCCTTGAGGTTCTTTCTGGTTTATTTTGTTGTTGTTGAATTATTGGAAATGTTTACCTTGTCTTTACAGGCTTTTCTGAGGCCTTTGCTTCAATTTCAGGTGTCGAGGACAGTTAGTTTGCTATTGCATATGAATGGCACATATAAAGCTCATTGGGCTGATCGGCTGGGATTCTGTAAGCATTGTTTGGGTTGTCTAAATTTTTGTGTACTTCTAGTCTTATAGGGCGCAAGAAATATATGCAATTTTTCTTCTTGCCTTCTAATGCATGTTCCTCAAATCTATATCCTTAGCTAAAGGTGTTGGTTCTCTTTAGCATTTAGGTGCATTAAGAGTAACGGTGGTCTAGTCCCTCAGACTATAGTTGGAGTCACACGAATATACCTTGTCCTCAACAAGGAGAGGTAATTTGAAAATGATATAGTTTAAAGTTCTCTTCAGTACATTCTGAATGATAAATTGTTCCTTTTGCTTTCATTTAGGTTAATTAATGGCGGGTCTATTGCCAGATCGGAGAGGATGGAGTCTAGAATGGTGCAAGTATATAATCAGAGGTGACTTTATTCTTCCATAAGAAGACAAATTTAAATGGTTTACCTTCTTGAAAATATTCATTGATAGTGTTTACTTGATCTATAAGTAGATGTCTGTGTAGCCTACTCAAAATTTTAAATATTTATTCACTCTAGTAGTTCTATGATTTTTTGTCATTGAACTATGTTCATTAATCACGTCTGTCATACTTTTTCTAATCATTCAGAGTGTAAAGCATGTTGTTGCACTTGGTCTTGCTAGAAAGCTTGGGATGGAGCCAAAGAATATGCTAAAGGTATGTCAAAACCAAACCTTCATTACTCCAAAAAATACAATTATAATGCTGCTAAGTTGATGTACTGAAATTATTTTTGTTGCTTGAATTGACTATCATCCAGCCATAAGAGGAATCAAAGCCAGCAAAATGCCTATAGCTGTTGCAGTGTGAAATGACCTCAAGAATTGCAACTCAGCAGATCTGTCGCCAAAAGTGGCTATAACAAAGACTCTTAGGATGCATCATAAGTGATTTCATAGTGTTCGATATAACAAAACCATTTTAACCTTATAAAAAAAAGGAAGAATCTTGCTTGTACAATGCCAATTTGATGTCAATACAATTGTTGCTTTGATATTAGAGGCCTTGAGCCATATTTTGGTCACTGTGACCCTTGTAAAAATCCCTTTGTAAAAGCAACTTCAAGGCACTACCTGCTAGGTCCTTTCCATCAACTGAACCTATTCATCCATCCCATTCAAAGCCGGAGGTTGCAAATGGTACAATGCAAACTAATGAGGCTTTAGACTCTGCATCGCAAACTATTGAAACTTCAGATGTTGCATCATTAACTAATCATCCTAGTAATCAACTTCCAAAGCATTTCCCATTTTATTCATGCTTTTGTTCCATGCACCAGACCCTGCTCGTCCTTGCTGCTGATCCACCCATAGCAAGGTCTACGTGGATGGGCTGGGAGAGTATCCACCCGCTGTGGGGTGTGCAAACCAGGAGGAGGGCAAGTAAGACTATTCCCAAGGTGTTTACCAGCACCAGAGACCCTTATATCTCCCTCCTCCAATGAGGATTGTTCCAATACAGTGGAACAATCTTAACTTCCACTGTATTGGAACAATCCTCACTAAAGGAGGGAGAAATAAGGGACTCTGGTGCTGGTAAACACCTTGGGAATAGTCTTACTTGCCCTTCTCCTGGTTTGCACACCCCACAGCAGGTGGATACTCTCCCAGCCCATCCACGTAGACCTTGCTATGGGTGGATCAGCAGCAACGACAAGCAAGGTCTGGTGCATGGAACAAAAGCGCCATTTCCAAAAGACATAGCAAGAAAGCACGAGACCAGGTGGGATGTTAGGCTTGAAGATATGTAATGTAGCTGCCTCCTTTGTACTCCATTGACTAGGTTTTGTAGACCCAGAAAACCACTTTTGTGCACTTGTGAATCCTGAATTGTAGTTTATACTAGATAACAATAGGATTCTATTTTACTCTATGGTGCAATAAGAAATGAGTTTTTTTTGTTTGTTCCTATTTTTGATAGTGTTTTCTTCCCACCAATGCCAAATGAACAAGTTGTATGACATTAGTCACATAATCTAAGCAATAAAGGCCCTTCATAAACCACTTGTTCACCTCCCTAAATGAAGTGCTGGGTTAAATTTAAACTCAATGCAACTAGCTACGAAGTCAAAAAAATGAGAAAAAAGCAAAGCAAGCGAAGTACACATTTAATGTGAAGTTTTAAAAAGTTGTAAAAAGTTTTAAAAGGGGAAACAAAAATGAAGTTTAAAAAAGTTGTATATAAAAATTAAAAGTTAAAAGTTAAAAACTAAAGCTTAAAACTGATGTCAAAATCATGTACACAAAACAAGCCATGTTTGCAATCTGAATGAGCATGATGGGGGTGTCAAGGGAATTTCTCAGTGCACACAGTTGCACATGGGCGCAAGATGTCTAGGTCCTTGGGAAATGTCATTGATCCGCTTGAAGTAATAAGTGGGATATCCTTGGAAGGTCTTCATAAGAGGCTAGAGGAGGGTAACTTAGGGGATGATTATGTTCCGCCCACAAATGTAAATCCAAATTTATTACCAACTATGTGATCCAAGCGACTGTGTGCTGTTTTTATTAAGACTGACAAGAGTTTTGCTCGAAACACACTTTGGTTATGAGTAAGGATGGGCTACGATTGCTTCATCCTTTTATGTCTTATGTTACGGAAAAAGTATGGAAGCGCTTTCCTTCATCAAGGGATTAGACAAAAAAGAGAGCTCTTGGAGCTTTGATTTTGACTATTCCCTTCCCAGCAGATGTGGGATTAACTTGTTGAATTAGATGTGTATATTATGTGAGTTTAGACCATAATTTTCACCAAGTACTTATAATTCTTACAAACACTAATACTGATAGGCCACAAATGCGTTGACCCCTTGTGATGAATTTTTAAATTAATCAAGTTAACATACAAATTTACGTGGCAGCACAAGCAAATTACCAATAGCTAAAGAATGCAGTGGAAAATAAATGATACGGTGATTTGTTTACGAATGGGGAAAAACTAACGGCAAAAACCCCACCGAGTGATTTAAGGTCACCACTCCCGAAACTCCACTATTATCACAGCAAGCGATTACAAATAAGGAATCCCAAGTACCTTACCAGCCTACAGTTGAACCCTTACCCTAATACCCAATTGGACTTGCTCTGTAGTGACAGTTTCTCCTTTTGATGCACGGCTCCCAAGTACGTGACTAACTAATTGCACGGATCCTAGTACGCGACTTTAATTCACCAACTAGAGAGAATTGTTGGCTGCAAAGTTCTTCAATTCATTCTCACGATGAAGATCAAGAAGATGCTTGGTTACAAAACCTTACGGTGCACAATACACAGCAACTTCTTCACAAGATATGAACTAGGGCACGAACTTTGTCTTTGATCACAAATTGCATGAACAAGGATCTTAATGCTTATGCAACTTGCATCCCTTTGACGGCCCTTAAAACAGTCCTTTTATATGTTTAGGATTGGGAGAAAAGAAGTCCCAAAGACACACTCACGGATTGGAATCAAAACAGAACTGAAAATCTGTTTCCTTTAAATCTTGACAGATAGAGGTGTCGAGGATCTGTCGAAAAGCTGTCGAGCCTCGGGGCTGAAACAGCTTCTAAAGCTCAATAGATGCATGTGTCGAGACTAGGTGTCGAGTTTTAGTAACTTGCACTTTCCAGCTTGTTTCTTGGACAGACTTGATGACTTCAACACTTGATCTTGAAACACAGTTTCTTGAAGCATTAAACACATCCTAAATCTACCCAATTACAAGTAAAGTGCGTTTTGTCAAAGGATAAACCAATTACATAAGAATGACATATGTTTAAGACACGATGAACCACATATGTCCAAACAAATACAATTACACCTTACCATTCTATACCAACAAAGAACAACAAGCCAAAAATGAGCAACTGATTTTCATATAAACTTAGCCACAAGTTGTGTGCAATTCATCATAAGATGATGTGCAACAAGTCAATGTATGGTGTCATGATTTGTCAAACATTAATAACAACATTTAAAAATTGCACACAATGTGTAGATTTTAACAACAACATCGAATGTTCGTAGGTAGAAATTTTTGAAAATCATCATTGCTTGAATCTAAGAAGTCTGAAATATCACGTTCATCATCTAACGTAGTAATTTTATTAATAGACTTCATGGCTCGCTCTTGCGCCTTCTCCTTTAGATGCTTCCTAGCTTTTTGGATTACATGAAAACGGTCTAGTCGCCTTTGCATTTGATTGTTCTCTCGTTCGAGGCGAGCAAGTATGTTGGCAGGTTCATCTCTAAGTAACTCGGCTGAGCGTGCCTTAGGAACTCGTAACCCATGCCATCAACAATACACCTCCAACTCACACCTCTTCTCGTATAGAGTTGACCATGGTGGTTTTATTACGGTGAACTCTATTGCGGTGGTATCTGTACTTAGTTTTGTAGGTTTGCCGACCGTGATGTGCCTGACACTTCCAAGACTTTCGTACGTGTATATTGGCATATTAACGAAATCTCCCTTCTTTCCAACCCATTTCCCTTTATAGTGGTCTGTGTATGTTTGTAGTTGTTGATCTGCTGAAACTTGTGATAATTCATTTGTTGAAGTAGATTGAAACTTGTTTCTATGTGTACGAGATGATGTTGAGGCGTTGCGACTCATAGCTTAGTCAACGTACGAAGTTAGTGGTATAGGAATAAGATCATTATTATGGTGCATTTATAACCTCATTCCACTGTGTATTGAAGCATTAAAATTTAACATATTCGGGCTTGTCATGTCAATACAGGCTGGAAAACCATGATATGAATTTTTTGTTCAAATGTTCCCAATGTCACAATGAGATTCTCTTGTTATGGGCAGTAGTTGCAGTGTACTACCATGACTATTCAGCTGAAGAGTATTCACGTGAAGAGTTTTCAGCATGCTTGTGCTTCATCTGACATGAACTTGACGAGACAATACCGAGTTGTGTTAAATGCATAATAAACTTTTCAGGGGTATGTTGCACCCTTGAAAATAGTGCATTGCAAAAAGATGCATATCTGTGTATTGACGTGAGTGTGGATGACATGACTGGATAGGGTTCAACAATGCTAAGCTATTGAGCAGCAGATGTAGCATTGCGAACATCAGTGTAGCAATGGTGGACAGCTGTGTATTCACGTGAGTGCGGATGGGTTGCATATCTGTGTATTCAAAGTGTTGTCCCTAACATTCAACTTATTTGAAGGTATTTCATTTTACAAAATTTCTTAAAAATGTTTGTAGCTCATTTCGCTACCATCTCTTCTATGCAACCTATATTTGTGTAGATTTTTATTTTTATTTTTGAAACACAGTGGCAAAGCCACAAGTAATAATTAGATAGTAAGCTTTGTGAGTAAATAGTGGGACCCCTAATTTTTAGCTGAATTTCAAGAAAAAAAAAAAGGCTCATATGTCTAAAAAAAAAAAAGTGACATTTAAAAATAAAAAAAAAAAATGTGAAAGGAACTTGAGCCTTTGAAACTTGAGTATATTTTTAATAAATTTAGATTTAGAATAAGGGCTCTCAACCTAAATGAATCGAAATTAACCAAAATGGACCAAAGTGGTCTGAATGGACCAAAGCTGACCAAATGGGACCAAAGTAGATTTAATAGACTGAATATGACCAAATTAAACTAAATGAACCAAAAGGACCAAAGTGGACTGAATTAGACCAAACTAGACCGAATTAGACAAAGTGGATGCTGAGGACAACTCAAGTCTCTGACACTCGAGTTTCATAAGTAACACTCGAGTCTTAGAAACTCGAGTTTTAATAAACATTTTTGCAAAGGTTTCCCAGAAGAATGCTCTGTTTTAGGCAAAGAGCAATGCTCTATTGCAGTGTTTATTTCCCAGTGGAACTCGAGTATATGAAACTCGATTTTCAATGTGAGTAAAACTCGAGTTTTAATAGCCAAATTTTCCCAACCCAAGGGGAACTCAAGTCTATAAAACTCGAGTTTCACTGGGATTTCCCCCCCCCCCCCCCCTCTAAACATGCAGCAAACCAAAAGTTGCAATATGTGCACACACCTACTGAGAAACAGAGATAGAGAAGCTAAGAATGTAATCCACAAATACTCATTGAGAGGTAGAGAAGTTGAGAATGTAAATGCACTTAAATTACATCAAAAGGCGTTCTCAATACGTACCAAACTATAGAAATTGTTACGCTTTTTGCATAACCATAGTTTTACAATGTAAATGCACTTAAATCACAACAAAAGTCATTCTCAATACATCAACATTCTACACATGTCCAACCACGCTTAATTTGTAGTTCTAACCATACTACTCAAATTACAATCTTCATAAAGGTACATTAGATAGAGAATTACAAGTACATTCAACAAAAACCAAAACATTAATTGTGCCAATACAACGTAGTCACTTTTCCTAAGATTGGCGGCCCGCACTACAAAAACGTTGTCCATGGAAGCATGCCTGAAAAACATAAACTAATCACGTTAGGAGACAAGACAGTAAACATTAGGTAAACATAGAATGAACAACCCGATCCAGAACTTTTTGCCATCTGTCACTTACCTAGTTTGGAACATGACCACTTGTGGAAGCGCCACCGAACTGCGGATATTTTCTGCGGTTATGCCCGGAAGCATGACACAGTCCACATATCTGCTTGGGTTGACTCTCTATCAAATCTGCGTCCTCCCTCCGCCATCCCGGTTCTCGATCCTTATTCCTCACTTCATCCATCTCATTCCTTATTCTTGACTTCACTGATCGACCTTTGGCCCGCAACAATTCTAGATTAGGCAACCACTTTGGCCCCCGTGGGATCCCTCCACAATGACTGTGACTTAGGAACCGCAAATGCATGTGAGTAAGTTTTAAAGGCATAGTCCAAACTATAACATGGGTGAATATATATGGACGAATCAATCTGTAGATAGTCAAAGACTCTAATTGCATGTGAACACGGGATCCCTATATTTTGCCATTTCCCACAACTACATGTTCTTTCCAATAACTGAACTTCATAACTGTGGTTTCGCCCTCCTCTGCTACACATGTTGAATGAAGTAACTATTTGATATACCAAACATTGATTACTAAATTCCTTGAGATAGTGCTTCTCAGATTTATGCCTATTTTCCGACCACGTGGAGGATGCATATGTACTCCATTTCTTACCCTCCGCTATTTCATGAGTATACACCTTGTGCCAGTCATGAAAATATTGAACAAGTTTAGACCAAGTGAACTCAACCATTGTGGCAATAGGAAGGGCCAGGGCACCTTTCAGTACACCATTAAAGCACTCTGTTATATTGGTTGTCATTACCCCAAAACGTCTCCCACCATCATGTGACTGGGTCCACATATCCACAAACTCTTTCATTAGGTATGTGTATGGAAGATAATCTTGATTCTTTTCCTTGCCATACTTCCCCATCACCTTCTTCTTATTCCTAATGGCCTCAATTTCCACCTACTTAATGGACTCCATTATGGTATCAAATTTAACTACTTGAGTAGCATATCCCACTTTCAACGCCTCTGACTTTAGAGTCGAGTTCTGAAAATGTGTGTTGAAGTTGCTAACAACATGTCGAAGGCAATATCTATGAAATACCCGTGTTTTTCTATCATCCCTTCTAGGCCACTTTGCAATGGCATTTTTTATACCTAAATGTCAGTCAGAAATTATGCAAATGCCTTCGGCAGGTATCACGTGGCCAATCGTATCTCTGAGGCATTGTAAAAACCACCCCCAACTGGACCCTGACTCACAATCCACAACAACAAAGGTGAGAGGGAATACCTTGTTGTTAGCGTTGCTTGCCATTGCTACCAACAACTTCCCCTAGTATTACCATACAAATGGGTTCCATCAATACTGATCACTAGCTTGCAATATTTGAATCCATCAATGCACAGACCGAAAGACCAAAACACATAATGCAACATTTCAGTGTCATCTTCATTGGGGTCTATGGTACGAAAGAACACCTGAGTAGTCGGATCCTGATCAATATATGCCATTAGCAACTCTTGCAAGTTCTGGTAAGACTCTTCCCAATTCCCAAACATCCTCACAATCGCCTTTTGTTTTGCATCCTATACCTTATAGTAAGAAGGCTTATGACCCTCATATTTCGTCTCTATCATAGATATGAGATGTTTAATTTAGGTAGTGTGATCCTCACTTATCTTCTTAAGGATGTCTGATGCAATAAAATTAGAAGTCATCATTCTACCATCATTTCGCACCCTAATCGGTATACACGTGTGAGGACTCATATACACGGTGAACATCCACAGTCCGTGGAGATTGGCCTTCATGACTGCACAGACATACCACTTGCATGACTCATCCACGCATTTCACAGAAAGTTTTTTCTTCGTCGACCTACTGATCATAAAATGTTTATTTTCCTTGAGGGCACAAGTTCTTAATGCGCGCTGCACCCCCACTTTATTGGCAAAAGTCAACCCTTTGCACAAATTCATCCCTTGTCTCCAAGTAGACACAAATGGTATCTCAATATGTGAAGGATCAACCATATTTTCCCAAGTATTTGCAGAAAATGACAAGGCAGGAGGTGCGTAGGCAGGGATTGTGTTCGTAATGTTTTGGACACTAATAACATTGTCTGTATCAGGTTCACTACCGTCCAATGTCTCATCATCATCAATATCCCTCTCAAGGCCCCAAAAGTCTCTTTGTTCAATTATCTCTTCAAACTCATCTCTATCGACAAAATTTTCACCGTTAATGGCAGTATTCTCATTAACATAGTTTTCATCATCATCGTCGTCGTCATCATCATCTTCATCACCATCATCATGAACATTATCCTCTACATGTGTAGAATAATCATATTAAGCATCCGGAACTATAACCTGTAAACTCGTGGTTGTTTGTTGGAATTTCTCGATACCAACTTCTGCACGCGGCTCCAACTGTATGTACAACTCAATCATACTCACTTCGGCTATTCTCTCCAACTTGTCAAACATCATCTTTACATGTTTGTCGACTTTTATCGCCATACACTTGTAATTAATCTTCTCCTTTAAGATTTCAGTTGGCATACGATAAGTAATTCGTACGTTGTGCACAGCAGGATTCACACCCAATTCTTCGATAACTGTCTTCTTCAATTCATCAAGGGTCTTCAACCTACGATCAATTTGGGTGAACTCCATGTTTATACCCAGCCCTGCAAATGGCAATTCCTGTTCTGCATCGACGTTCTTAAACGGATCACCGTAATATAGGATTATATCAATTCTACTCATTGTGAACCTGTTCAAGTCAAGTGACTATGTTAATTTAAAAAAAAAGCAAGTCATCAACCTCACATTTCAAAATTGTACAGATGATTAATAAAAAAGTTTATAAATTATAGCTAACACCCAAGTTCAAAGACTAGATGATACTTTCTTCTCCTCCCAACTTCAAAAACTTAACCAAGAAACTGATTAGAATACTACTTTTGATATTGTTCAAAGTTAAGAATAATTAAAGAAAACAAATAGTAGAACAATCAACTGGGCAGAAAAAACAACAGTGAAAGAACGGGAAATAGAAAAAATTTAAATGGGTGTCAAATGATTAATCAAAAGTTCACAAATTTATCATTCAATTTCAAAGACTAGACCACATTCTGTCTCCTCCCAACTTGGAAAACTTCAAAAACTAAACCCAGAAACCAATTGGAATGGCACACAATAGGAAGGACACGAAATTTTTCACAACTAATGTTGACAAGAGACCTATTGTGATAATGTACGATAATATAATATAGCAATAGTTGTGAAGCAGACTTGCCACACATGCATTATATGTATCATTTGAGGCATAACAGCCTTGAACAATATTAGCCAGCATTATTTGCAACACCAACACATAGATTCAAGGCTTAAAGCAAACTACAAAACTTCTATTTTCTTTAACTATATATACCAAAAACAGGCAAATCCCAGAAATCCAGTGAGAAATGGACGTTTATTGTAGAGCTCATAGACCAAATGTAAATGACAAATGCAAAAAAACAAGCCTATCCTGAATTATATTGAATGGTCATTGTGGCAATGGGCCAAACAACCCACCTGTAAAATTAATGGGATAATATTTCTCTTTCTTTTTCTTTAAGATGAGCAGTCATTGAGAATACTAAACTAAGATTCCTTTCCTTTGGTTGCAAATTCTAGTCAGTCCAAAGTTGTCCTCCATCAGTGTATATACATTCTATTCAGAGACCAATTACTAGGAAGGCATATAATGTGGCTCACAAGCTTGGGGAAAGACACACCATGATTTATCACATTACACTAGACATGACCTTCATCACGTACAGGAGAATAAAATGAAGGAAAAAAAAAAGAGATAGGGTTTGTATGGCTGAACCAGGTGATTTTGGAAATGCTTTGTTCACTTCGACTTCAAGTACAGAGAGATATGAAACAAAAATAGGTGAAAATGACACTCAATTTCAAGAAACAAAAACTTAACCCATTTCATGTATATTGTTCAGAGTTAGAGTAATTCATGAAAAGAGAGAGAACAAGCAAAAAATAGGTCAAACAAAAAATAATGGGAAAAAAATGAAATTTAACAATCCAAAAATGAGTCAAACAAAGCAAGGTATCTTAACTATGTTATGTTAACTATCTACAAATAATACCCAACAACAAATAATACTACAAATAATACCCAACAATAAATAATACCTAACAAACAAATAATACCCAACTACAATGAAACCTATACCTGATATATGAATTTGTTAAGAGGGAGGAGCAGTGAGAGAGGCAATGTGGTGAGTGAGGCAGTGAGGCTGAGTGTGGGTGAGAGAGTTCTAAGTGAGGATCTATGTGTCAAAAATGGTTTCTACATAAAAATCAAGTGTCTAAGACTCGATTTTTTTTTTGCAAAGAACTCGAGTCTTCAAAACTCAATATCTATGTGGCGTTTTTCCACGTCATCGATTACAAAACGGACTTAAAGCGAGTCTTTGAGATCGAGTTGTACCCACATCTCAAGTTTCTGAAACTCAAGATGCTAGTTTCCCTAATCTTTACATACCTGCGTTAACTTATTATATTCTTTGTTCCTACTACGCTAGCCTGCAAATTCCCCCTGACTTTTTATTTTGCCCCTTCAGTTTCAGTATTTATTCACTGTTTCACATAAGAGGTATATATTGGAACAAAAAACTATTATTGAGAAGAAAAGTATTGGTAAAGAGCCACAGTATTTTTTGTGTTTTTAAGAAAGATAAAAGAAAAGAAGTTACCAAATGAATATGAATTACTATTTATACCCAAAAAATTATGATCCTCCAATAGACACATTTACATTCACAAAACACATTTTCGGTTAATAGAGATACATTTTCATTCAGTAGGCTCATTTTTGGTCAATAGACACATTTTTTTTCAATAAGCACCTTTATTATATATCCAATACGAAAGGTTATGACTTTCAATAGGCACATTTTGATATATTCAATTTGAAGGGTTATAACCTTTCAATAAACAGCTTTTGATATATATATATATATAGTGTATCAAGCTTGATGCCTTAGAATAATGCTTGTGAGCATAAGAATTAAACTACTATCAATCTTGAAACTGCCTATTGTAAGATATCATAATTAAGCATAATAAATTGTGCTTTATAATTAAGCATTAATTTTTTAAATTAAGTGCTTGGTAAAAATACAACTCTAACTTCCACTAAAACATTGCCTAAAAAAAGGACTACTCTCCTATTAATTTTTATTGATTTATTCACTTATTTATTTTCAAAATAAAAATTAATATGGTTTTGGTGCAAGGTGGCATAGCCGTGTGATGAGGCTAGTTTTATTTTAAAAGTTTTAGGTGGTCCAAAATTTTTCTTCTAAATTATTTTACCTTGTTTTTCGCCTAGCCAAAAAAAAAAAAAAAAGGGAGGGGGGGAAAGCCAAGGGCCATAGCCTGCGTTTGGTTGTGGATTTGGAGTAATCGACATTTTTCTTTTACCCATACCTTAATAACAACACTATTGACCTTCTAATCTATGTTTTCTGGAGAATTGGCTAGTCTAGGTGTTTGGATAAACCTTTATATTGCTGAAGGCATATAGATATTAGAGAGAAGCTCAAGTTTTGATGAAGAAACAAACCGTGTTTGGTTTTGGATTTGAAGTTATCAAGATTTTTTTTTCGTTACTCATACCTCAAAATAAAGGGGTAGGGGAAAGCTAGGTAGGCATTGAATTTTCCAAAATTAAATAGCTATTAATTGGCTAACGAAGACTTCTCAAGGTGATTTTACAAAGAAAAAAATATTTTCCAAATTGAATTTTCAATAAAAACAAAAATGAAGATTTCTAAAATCCCTTTAAGCTTTAGTTATTCTTCAAAGAAAAAAGAGAGAGGATGCCAAAAATAAATAAATAAATAAATAATTGATTACATTATCGGGCCTGTTCAACCAACCTAAACCAGGTTTGAGTCAAACACAGACCGATTCCCCCAGACCCAACTCAGGTAACACCTATTTATATATTTAGGCCCAATCTAGTTCACTTAATAGGTCCACCTACTTCAAAGCCCAAGCTCAATAACAAAAAGGCCAAAACCCAATATAGAAATACCTAAACATAATATGCAAGTGCCCAGGTCAATCCGATTCACACAATCCAAGCCAATCTCTTACCCAAATAAACCCAAAATCCAACCCGATTTGCCTAGCCTGATCCATTATAAATTAGCCTCAGCCAATCTAATCAGCCCGGCCCCATTTTCTGTACTCCCTAATACACACCATATACAATGAGACACCTTTTTTTTTTTTTTTCTTTTTTTTTTAATTAAGATACAAGAGATTTTCAATTTATGTCATTTACTATACGATGATCGTTCTTTATCATCCCAAAACACATGTTCAAATCATAAATTTCTTATTGGACGAGAAAATATTTTATAAACTGGAATTTACCAATAAAACACTATTAAGTGAACATCATAAACACTATTGGTCAATAGCAACAAATAACTCTATGGGCGGCACCCAAAAACACACGTCATCTTTCCACTTTTTATACTTTACAAAATTACCCTTCCACTATAAAATTTTGAAAGTAACCCCCTAACCTTTCCAAAAATATCAATATTTCTTCTGAACTTTAAAAAAAAAATATCCAAATTACCCACAAACTTCCTTGTTTCTACTTTTTTTTTCTTTGAAAAAATGGGTAGAAGAGGGTGATTAGAGTAACTTTCCTACCTGAACACAAGCGTAATAGCACCCTACCTACCCAATATAAGCCTATAAACTAGGAAATATGTCTATAACTATTATTCCTGGCTCTTAGCATCACCAAAATACTAGTAGACAAAAAAAAAAAAAAAAAAAAAAAAAAAAAAAAAAAAAAAAAGAGGAGGGTGGTGTAAAATACCTCTTTAAATTTTGATGTCCAAAATATTTTATTTGTGTATTTTAATTTTTATGTGTTAGTTTTTTTTTTTTTTTTTTGAGAATACACTAATTGGGTGGCCCAATTTTATTTGTGATTTATGGTATTCTATTTGTTACCTAGAAAACACTAATTTATTAAAGGTTTAAATCTTCTAGATTTATAATTTTATCTAATAAAAACTTCAATGACATATGTCTTTTGTTATCTTGTTCTTTTTTTATTTGTTTTGTTGCTTAAAAGGGTGCTCATTAAAAATTAAGTAAACTAAACATCGTAGTTAGGCTCATAAAATAAGATAAGAAAAAAGGAAGTATGAATAAAGAAATATTTATTGTAAATGGTTGCAGGTATTCAATTTGATGAAGAGTTTGAATTGTAGCATATGTCATTATTTATTGCAAAAAATTAAATATTACGATAATGTTTTATCAAAACTTAGTTGTTTATTGTTGGAAGTTGATGTCATTCGTTATCATTCATAGTATAATTTTTTGTGAGTAGATACAACCTTTAGTAAATAGGTTTTAAGAAATTATCATAGTAAATAGATATTCATATGTTAAATAACTATTCTAAATTTAAGTATATAATTTCATACTTGTACGTTTTTAGACCCCTTAACACAAATTGTTTAACCTAGTTATTTAGCTAAGTGATTACTTAGATAAAATACACAGATCTAGGTTAACACAATAAAATCATATCATGTAAATAATGCGAAAATATAAAGAACACAACGATATGATAACCCAGGAAAACCTAACCAGTAAAAAACATGTGGAGGATTTAACCTAACTATCCTCAAGGTAAAACAGATCCACTATGAAAGAATTGAAGTTTGTACAATAGAAATTAAGCCACTAACATTCTATTGCTACCTCGAGTAAAAAACTTACTACCACGATCACGTGACAACTCCAAGTCTACGGACTACTTCTTTCATTGATCTACTGCAACCATAAGTTCTCCTTCTTGTGACTTTGAGACTTCACTCAAAGATTTCAGATCTTCTTTAAATTCTTTATGCAACAACTAAAGCGATCACCAAGTTCTTGACATGAATCTTGATCTTGATAACCCTAAATGTGTATGAAGGTAAACACCTCTAAATCTCACAAGAGATTCAACACAGCACATCAAAGACCTCTAAAACGTAGCTAGGGTTTTTCTTTTTATATGTGAAGTAAAATATAAAACCCTACACATCAAACGAGCTTGAGCTGAATTGGAAATTCTGCAGAAAATTAAATCTGCACGATTCTCAATCGATCAAACCTAATTTTCGATCTATCGAGCCTTGCAAATTTTGTCCAACAATTTCTGCAATCACTTGATTCTAATTTTACAATTAAACATACTTTGAGCATGCCTAAACCTAGACTCTATGTTTTGATCATGGTTTGCCAACATATTATACATTGAAGTTCTAATACATTAGTCTCTAAGGTCTTTGAACCTAACAATACTACTTCAAAAATAAATTCTATCTTAATTTTTTTAACTCAAGGGCAGCATGTGCCTTGCACGTACAACCCAAACTAGTGAGTATAAAAGTGTTTGTTCACATGTTCGACTCAACAAATGAAAATTTCCCTCGCCAATTGCCATGTTACTGCATTACCACAAATTTTCATGTATAATTTGCAATAACCACAATTATTATAAAGGGAGCCTTAACATGCGTTAATACTCCTTTGAAAAAATCAAAATTAGAACGAGTGGAAAGTCAAATATATATTCATTTGTCCAAAAAAAAATTTAGAGACAATTTTTATTCCACAATCTTTGCTAAAATTCTGAAATGATTGATTGTTAGTATTGAAGAAAAAATTATGAGTTTATGTGAAAGTGATTATTCACCTTTTAAAATCAACAACTTCATCAAATTGTGGCAAATGATATGATTATAGAAGAACCATTTTTCATACATACATACATACATGCATACATACATACATACATACATACATACATGTGTGTGTGTGTATGTGTGTGTGGATGGAAGGGGGGGGAGTTCGAGGGCACGCACTAGCCTTATTGGGCCAATTCCGAGGAGCATGCAGGTCCAATTGATGATTAGCTTGATCCAAGTGGGCTGAGATAACTTGGACAAAGAATTTTTGTGACCGAGGAGTTGGGCACCTGAGGAAGACCGTCAAATGGAGTCCACCTGAGGAAAACAAGATGAAGACATCTCCAAGCTGGAGCATGGGAGCTAAGGGAGGCCACAGTGACCATTGTGGATGAGGGAGAAGGGAAGCATCTATCACCTTCGCATTGAATGCATCGCAATAAACCATGCCAGTCGTATTAATGGCTGAATGACACCTGAATAGTACCAAGACAGCCTATATTTCACTTAGCACATCCTCTAAAGGGGGGATGGGACAAGCATCTTGATGAAGATCTACCACCCTACATGTAAAGGGTCAATATGAGAACCAAATCATTATAAAAGGGCAAAGAATCCTAGTGAACAGGGATCGAAAATGGGAGATTAGAGAGAGAAACACACTAAAACTTGTAATAATCCAAGTGTAGCAAGACTTCTCAAACATTATGAGGAAACACAAATATATGTTTTTGCCTACAAATAATCTTGTTAAATCCGACTTTTCTATCTTGATTCGTTTCTTGAAATTGATACATTAGATAAGAAGCCCAAGCGTTGGTCCACGTATCCATCTCTACAAATTAATTGTAGTGAGCCCAATCCTCCTATTAGGCTGAGGTTTTTTTCCCCATACAATATATATATATATATATATATATATATATATATATATATATTTATTTATATACTCCTAAAGAGAATCAAACATGCATGCTTCAATTCTTTATGGGCCAATCAAAATTTGAATGAATGGAAAGCCAAAATTTTAGAGATACAAACATCATTTAAAAAAATTTCAAAGTTTATTGACTTTATTTATTTTCAAATTTCTTTTATTTCATTTTATTACCAAAAAATTGTTTAGAGAGAGAGAGAGAGAGGTTGAACCTGTGGTGGTGGAGCTAGAATTTCAATTTATGGAGGGTAAGATTAAGAGAATATCAAAAACAAACAATTCAAAAGGTTATTCTAACTACATCAAATTTAAACATTTCATTTAATTTAAAATAAGTTTAAACATGTATTTTGATTACTCAAATTAAATTAAGAAAGATGTATACTGCGTCCCCGCCTTGATTGTGTTCAAAAATTATATACAATTTAAAATTCGTTGTCTATTCTTCTAATTATTTAAATGTTGAATTGTGGAAGAGATAAGAGATTGAGGAGAAAAAGATTAGTGTAAGGATGGAGGCCTTAGATATTAGTGTCTTATGTTTTTTTTTAATAATTAAAATTCTAAGTTTAAAATATGTGACCCCTAGTTTTAGTTGAATTGTAGCGAGAAAGATGAATTTAATTTAACCTTAAAATGTTTTGATATGGAAATTTTAAATCTCAATTATATATATTGTAAAAAACCATAACTTCTCTAGGGGAATTTTTATGTAATCCTTTTAAAGAAAAAAATATATATATATATATATTTTAAAAAATTATAGCTCTCTCTCTCTCTCTCTCTCTCTCTCTCTCTCTCTCTCTCTCTCTCTCTCTCTCTCTCTCTCTCTCTCTCTCTCTCTCTCTCTCTCTCTCTCTCTCTCTCTCTCTCTCAACAAAAACGAAGATGTGAATTGAGAAACAGTTACTTACACAATAGAGCTATATTAAAAGAGTCCGAATTTGGTAAATATGGGGTGTAAAACTTATGTTTTAAACCATATCCTAATAGTTTAACTACTATTTTGGTCCCTAAGAGAATTCACACCAATCTCACCAATTTAATATTTCAGCAAAAATTTATCTAAACTCAATTAAAACAAGCATGCATCAACCTCACTAAATTAACTAAAATTTTTAAAGAGGATAGTCTCCTCTTAGTGAGCCTCTATCCTCGCTACGTTAAATTTCAATGTTAATAAAGTATTGAGGTTGATGTATGTGCATGAAAATAATAGATAGTTAAACTAACCAAAATAGAGTTTTTTGGATTAGTTTAGCTAAATATTTGAGGAGACTGACATGAATGCTCTAACATTTGCCTTATATGTCAAAATGGTCCCTAACATTTCAAGCATGTCAATTTAGTTCCTAACATTTTGATACTGTGTCAAAATAATTTATGTCGTTATGTGCTATGTGGAAAGGGTCAATGATGTGCTAACAATGATATTAAAATATTATTGTTTATCCCACTTGAGCTGCCATGTGAACTGCCACAGGTCCTTAAAAGTTAATTTATTTGTAGTGAATTCATGACATTTTGGAAAATGTTTTCCCTGTTGGAAAATCTGGTTTTGCATCTCATACAAAACACACAGCAGAAGCAATAAACATAGATCTATTTCATTCATGAAAGATAACATGTAACCTTGAATTCTAGAACAAAGAATAGAGAACATACCTTAGTGTGGTGAAATTCAAGACAGATTAGAAGTACTTGGGAACACTTTTAATCTTCACTCCAATTCCACTTCCGCCCAAGAAGTGTGGTCTCTCAATCAGTTTACATATATGTGTTTAAGGGAGAATAATAGGGTAGCTTACACTCACATACACACTATTTCATAAATTACCATCCATCATAAAATTCTGTATGTTTATCTCTTTATATATAATCGATTATCTAATTTGGCTAGCATTTTGGCCATTCCAATTGGGTTTTAATATGTGGCTTGGAGTGGGACCAAAAGGGAACAAATAAGACTCTAGCTCTAATGAGCCTTGGACTTATCTGTCAACTCTTGACAAGTTCAAAGTTACCATTAATTATATTTAATACCACTATATAAATATAATTGCACTTTAGGATTTATTAATAAATTATATATCAAGACTTTATTATATATGCAACCTCCTTATAAAAATATTCGTAGTAATACAAAGTCATGAATGTTGACTGCTACTTTGAAAATTACTACATTTTAATTCTTAAGTACCCGGTTTAATCCTTTAAGTTATTCATCATATATTTATGAAATCTAATTCCATAAATATATATTTTACTAAAGTGGTTAGGCCTAACACTCTGAATAACCAAACCTATTAAACTTATCTCACGTGAATATTTTATATTTCCGTTAAAAAATTATGAATTCCATTTTGAGAATATATGTTCCATCAACATTAAATGCGGCTGTTCAACATACTAAGGTTTTGATCATGGTTTTAGATCTCACTCTTGATATATCAAAGTAACCTACACTTTATGATATATCAAAGCAACCTACATTTCATGATCAGGTTTATTATTCTCTCAGGATTAAGAGTTCATGTAAATAAAAATTGTGAGATTTATTATTCAATTGATAGTCGTTGGTAGAATAACAAATCTCACAGGTCTAGTTCAATATGTCTTAACTCTTAAAACATATCGGCATATCAACTAGAAGTCTTCACTGCCATGATCAAGACAAATCATCTTAGTTGATATGTTATAGTTTTCGCAGATGAAATGCTCAATTTTACCACCGACTACGAACTAAAATTCTAAGTTTATAAAGAACTTGTAATTGATATCTTTTAAGACTAAATCACATACTACGCATCTTAAGGACTATGATAATGTCTCATTAGTTCATTTACAAATGGTCTCATATAATTAAACAATTTAATTATTTATGATATACCAATAAATTAGATTCTAGTACATAAACTCCAACATTCGAAAAATTATAAGATCCTTATGGTGGACAAGTGATGTGAGCTACCATTCTACTAAAATACTCCCATCTGTTTAAAATTACTGAGTTGGAAACTTCTTTTAAACAGAAATCAATTACTGACTCAACAATTTTAAACAAATGGGAGCGTTTTAATGGAATGGTGGACAAATGATATAGTCCACTAAAAAACTGTATAATTTCTCCCAACATTCCCCTCTTAAAAAAAGAAAACGTTTTTTGTCACATAAAATACCAAAATATGCAAAAACATTTTTAGAAAAATATTTTCTGCTAAAACAAATGGACCGTTAATTTGTCTTCCTTCCTCCTTATTTCTTATTTTCTTACAACTATGTCATTTTTGTACACTTTTTTCTTCTGATTATGCAGGGGCATTATTGCCTGCGAGGTGCTTTGACTTGCTTGTGACATGATGCAGGCACTTGCCGAAAAAAATTATTATTGTCTCACTCAGTGTTATAAATATCGAAATTCATAATGTAATTCATCGTATCTAAGTTAGCCTGCTCTGCAAAATGTGTCTCACATTTAATCCTATCTCCATGTGTTTGGTATTTGGAATGTGTATGAAATTTTAATATAGTAGTGACTACTAGCTACAAGACAATATGCTCTGCAAACCCAAAACATAGGGAAAGGGTTGTTCGAGATAAATAGTATGATAACTCTTGTTAATGATGTGAAAGATGCGCTTTTTCAACAATTCCATCCTTTATATATTCAACTAGTCGAGAATTCGTACCATGCACGAGAACCTACATATTTATGAAATAAACTAAAATAATTTTATAAAATTTTAAATTAATTAAGAAACTACATCATTATATGATTTGCTCTTGTATGACTTCAATTTGTGTTACAATTTGATGAAGAAGTCATTACAAAAAATTTGTCAGAAAATCTCAGATATTAAAACTTCTAAAAGACCAAAAATATTAAAGAATTATATAATTCACTGCTTAGAAATTATTGAAACAAAACAAAATATATATAACTAAACAATAGAGAAATATAAAAGAAAGATGGGTTACATTCAAAAGAATAATTTCAATTATTGCAAACTTTTTTACCTTGTAAAAAACGGTTAAAAAAAGTTTGGTGGTTTATGTACGAAAATTACTTTTTAAAGAAGCTATAGTAGAATTGTTCTATTATCCAAAGAAATTGAACTTTATGAATAGTTGATGATTTTTATATTTATCCAAATAAAGCCATGTTTAGGATAATCTTAATATATGATTTATTCACGTTTTTTTTTTTTTTTATCAACGTTTGAGTTTGAATTTGAGTTTAAGTTAGACTTGTTAGAGAAATAGAGTTTCACTCTTTGTTAAGTTTGGAGTAAATAAAAATAATTTTATTTAAAAAAATGATAAAATAAAATGATGATTTTGAGTTTAAATTGGACTTGTTAGAAAGATAGAGTTTCACTCCTTATTAATTTTAGATTAAACAAAAGTAATTTTATTTAAATAAAATGATCATTTTATTTAAATATTGTGCTAACGTAGAAAATTATGAGTTTCAAAGGTTTTGGTTTTATATATATATATATATATATATATATATATATATGTATATATGTATATATACATAGATAAGTTAATTTTAATTACACATAAAATTTCACAATTTTGTTCACAACCATTAAAATTATTTGTTGTAATTGATTTATATAACATTAAATTGCACTAATCACAATTTATCACCTCAATAAATTTTAAAAATAATTACAAAACTGATTGTTTCTATGATTGCTGGTATATATATTTGACTTGTGACACATAGAGAAGGGTTTTTTGAAATACCTAGTACAAGAACTCTGATTTACGTTGTTGATTGCTACAAGCCTACAACCCAACTTCACCATCTATATATACTTAAAATTTTAAAATACATATTATATGACCTTTTTTTTAATATATTAAGTGACTCTTCTTACATAATAGTATTTGTCTTTAAAGTAGTATAGAGCCAGGCAATGGGTGGCTCTTTAGTTGGCAAATCATCACTATAATGGAGATGTCATAATTCAAATCAATCATTTTTAATAATAAAAAAATGGTAGAAAACAATATAAATATGACTATAACGTAGAGACAATAGCAATAGGTGGCTCAATTAGTCGAACCATCACTGTAACAGAGATGTCGTAATTCAAATCGACCATTTTTAATAATAATAAAAAATAGAAACTTATATAAATATGAACACAGATATAATGAGATGAGATAAAAATGTGTAGAACTTTTTGAAGGGAGATAATCTTTAATTGAGAGTGGGCAGATCCACAACCTGGTAAACGAGGCAATATTTTTTTTTTTTTTTTTTTGATGAGAAACGAGGCAATTTTTCTTGGACAATATTGTCCCTCTGTAATTTTATATACACACAATTCAAGAATCTAAAGTCGGCCATATTGTGTAGTACATTCATTAATAAAAGAAATAAGGTAACATTCCATTGGGAAATAGTTAAAAAGAATTCAAGTCTGTAAAACGTTTTTAAAGAGAAAGAACCTTGATTGAGGTTGAGAATCTGAGATCCACAAACCCATAAATGAGTCAAGTTATTTTGGACAATATTGCCCTTTTATAATTTTATATTTGTGAAAGAATCTAAGTTGTCCCTTTTACTTTAATTAATAAAGGAAAAAACTTTCTTTATTGCAACATAATACTGTACTAGTTGGATATTTTCAAAGAATTAATAAGATTGCTATCCATAATCCTATCAAAAAAAAAAAAAAAAGATTGCTATCCATAAAAATAGAGAGAAAGAGAAGAAGAGGAACAACTATTTTTCCCAATCAATTCTTAGTAAAGAACAATTAAAATGAGTACTCAAAGTAATGTTATGTCTATAACATTTTTACAATAAATTTTAAGTAATATCATCTTTTTTTGTTTGTGTCATGAAAAAGAATTTTATTATCTTTGCTCCGAGTCCTTCCTTCCTTCCCTGGAATATCCTCTTTCTTTTTGTCATTTGGAACCTATGACATTTTCACAGGAATAAAATAGTGTTTAAAAACATTTCTCCAGACCATGATCTGGGCAAAGTTGTTATACATGCTGCCAGTGAGCATATGTTTTGTGCTACTCAGTTTGGCATGGTCAAGAGAATGCATGTGATGAATGTTATATGGAACAAGCTGGCCTCTGGTAGAATGGTACAAGCTCAACACAGATGGCTTATCATTGGGTAATCTAGAAAGGGCTACTTAGATGGGACTTCTTCGAGATCATAACGGCATGTGGATTAAAGGTTTTACCAAAAACATTAGGGTGTCCACCAATGTTGATGCAGAGCTTTGGACTCTAAGGAACTGGTTAACTTTGTGTATTAATCTTAATCTTTTGGTAGTGGAGATAGAAAGTGATGCTAAAGTTGCGTTTGGTTGGGTGGTAGAAACCAACAATATTGCAATTTATATAATGCTTCTCTTATTATGGATTGCAAGACTCTCAAGAACCAAATTACTCAAGTGAATATGAATCACTGTTACCATGAAGCAAACAATTGGGTGGATGCTCTTAGCAAGAAGAGCCTCGGAGCTTGACCAAAATTTTGCTGTATTTGATAGTCCACCTATGGACCTTTGTATGTATTTATTTTATGACTATTTGGGTTTGTACTATGAGAGGAGTTGTCCTCAAATTTCTATCATTTCGATTAAGTCCATGAAAGTTGTGATTTACCAAGAAAAAAAAATAGTAAGTTGCTATTAGTAGATAAAAAAATATTAAAACCAACAACAACATGACAACCTAGGATTTGTTATAAAATTTTTGTGGAGGTAACACTACCTTAGTAACTCACAAATAGAAAAGAGGCAAAGAGTAAATCTCATCATTTTTCAATTAATATTTTTAGAACAAAGATATAAAAGAGAGCTAAACGTGGATTCTTTCGTTATACCTAGGTCCTAAACACAGACAGTATTCTATATATATAGGAATAAGATGCAACTACAAAGTGATACCATTGTACCAGATTTTGCACTTTCTAATTCCTAACTGCAAAATTCGATAACTTTTTTTTATTTATTTTATTTTACAAAACATAAGACGTCCCATGTCTTTCTTTTAAAAACGAAATTAATGGAAATACTGAGGGACCACAATTTCATTTCCTGACACTTTTTAGAATTGAATTTATGTAGTTTCATACTTTCATTTCTTAACACTCATATTATTATTACCTGACAACGAAAATAAGAAATATTTCTTACCTAATCGTGTTCATTTTTATGGTATATTTCACCAATCTACTTCTAAAAATCAACTATAAAAGATGTTTCTTAACAATAAGTAACTAGTCACTAATTGGAACCATAGTTTTCAGACCCGGACCGTTTAATGAACCGTAAAAAAGAAAGGTTCAAGGTTTTTAAGGTCGAACCGAGGTCGGACCGTAGTCGAACCGTAATGACGTCATAATTAATTTAATAATTAATTAAAATATAAATAAATATATTAAATTAATAAAAATTGAAAAATTGCCTAAAATAATTCCAAATATTTAACTATTTATAAACTTTTTTATTTTATTTTTATGAAACCCAACATAAAAGTTAATAAGAATTTTTCATGAAATTAATTGGGAAAAAAAAAAGTTAATAGACATTTTGGGTTTTTCTTAAAAAAAAAAGAAAAAAAAAAGAAAAAGAAAAGAGAACAGTGGCGGCAGTGGTTATTGATTTACTCCCAATCAGTTTTTGTCTTTTGTTGAGAGACCCAAGCTCTGATGCTTTTCCCATTGCCCCATAAAATTTTAAAAATAAAATATAAACTAAACCTAAAAGCTGAAAAGAAGCTTACGTCCAGCTCATTTCCATCCACAAATTCAAACTTTTCACCTTTCCAACGCAAGTGCCAGCAGTAGTCACGTGGAGGCTTAGGTCCCTTAAAAAATAAATAAGAGAAGACCTAACTTGGTGCTCTGCAAAAAAAAAAAAAAAAGAAAAGTAAAGAGGGAAGATCGGTGATTACAGAGAACTGAGAGAAGTGGAGACGGAGTGACGAATAGCAGAAGAAGAAAAAGAAGAACCACCACTGCTTCGTTGTCTTTTTGACTTGTGAGGGTTGATTTCTCCATTTTTGTCTCTTTTTTTTCCTTCCTCTTCGTTGTCTTCTTCTTCCTCTGTTGCTTCTTCTTCTCTGTTTTTTTTTTCTCTTCTCCCTTTCATTTGGTTCCAGATCATAAAAAATCCAAAGTACTGCTGAGTGCTGAAGTATTGGCCGAAACTTTGCCGGAAAAAAGGAACCGTCCGAACCTCAAAAACCGGTCACGGTTCTCAGAACCGTACGGTCCGACTACGGTTTGTACGGGTCCCTGCTTTTTTTGCCATAGGCAGTTCTTGAAGCTTAAAAAACTGCACAACTGAGAGGTTCGCGGTTTTCCCGGTCGGACCGTACGGTCCGGTCCGGGTTTCAAAACGATGACTGGAACTACGTACGGAAACCTACCTATTTGTAAGGTAGACTAAAATAATTGAATAAAAAATTTAAGAAACTACATTATTGCATGATTTGCTCTTGCATGGCTTCAATTTGTGTTACAATTTGATGAAAAAGTCATTACTTGAACATGCAATGACTTACAAAAAATTTATCAGACAGGTTTAGATGCTGCAAAAATAAAATTCAAATATTAAAATTTCTGAAAGACCAAAAAATATTAAAGAATCAAATGATTCACTGCTTAGAAATTATTAAAACAAAACAATATATATATATATATATATGACTAAACAATAGAGAAATATAAGAGAAAGATGGGTTACAACTAAAGAGAGTTTGGTGGTTCATGTACGAAAATTACTTTTTAAAAAATACATGAAAAAGCATAAAATATTTTTTTTTAACAAAGTAGAAGAGAAGAAAATAACATAAGAAGCGCTCATACCTCTACTCTGCTTTTAAAAAAATATTGGGATTTGCTTTGCTTTTAAAGTGTCCATGATTAACCTCGCAAATTTGGAGATAAATTATCAATGTTTGAGTTTGAGTTTAAGTTTAAGTTTAAGTTTAAGTTAGACTTGTTAGAGAAATAGAGTTTCACTCCTTATTAAATTTGGATTAAATAAAAATAATAATGATAAGTTTAAGTTTAAGTTGGACTTATTAAAAAGATAGAGTTTCACTTCTTGTTAAGTTTGGACTAAACAAAAATAATTTTATTTAAATAAAATGATAATTTTATTTAAATATTGTGCTTACATGAAAAATTGTGAGAGCTTCAGAAGCTTTGGTTTTATATATATAGATTATCCATGTTAATAAAAATTTTGAGGTTGCCAATGAGAGTGAGATATCTTAGAAGTGAAATGGAACTAAATGAATTGTGCTGGTTTTAACATTGGGTTTTTAAAAATGACTTTAAAAGAGACAAGATTCTATTAATTTAGTTTACACTCCTATAAAGAGAGATCATATTATAATTATCCCATGTGATGAAGGGGGATCATTGACTAATCACCAAATCTTAAGAAGGCCGTGTAATAAATCCATTAAGTAGAACAAGGAATGAATGGATGAATGAGGTGCAAAGGGGGTAATAAGTAATTTACATTGAAAATAAATTAAATATAGAAGGGCAATGGTTGCATGAAGAATAAGGTGAGAATTGAGAAATTATAAAGGAAGAAGAAGAAGAAGAATGAAAAGTGAGGGGAGGAAGGTTAAACAAAATGTAACCTAGAATATATATAAGAAGGTACATGAAGGAGAGGATTGAATAAAGCTTTAGAGAGAATGAATTTGAAAGGCAAAAGGAAATCAAAAAATTTGAAAAATTTTCTAACATTAACAAAAATTACCATTAGTGAAGAAAAAAAAGTACCAAAACAAATATCCACCAAAAGATAAACCAAATAGAAGAAATAGAAAGAATATAGATGTACGGTGGGGGAGAATTGGACCACCGCTGCAAATTAACCACAATCTACAAGGAGAGAGAGAGAGAGAGAGAGAGAGAGAGAGAGAGAGAGAGAGAGAGAGAGAGAGACAGAGAGAGAGAGAGAGAAATTAATTGAATGAAGAGAGAAATTTGAATAAAAAATAGTATTTTATTTTTTAGATAAAATGCAAAACTTACCCTTTATGTTTCGTTAAAATTTATTCCAGCCCTCTAAATTTACTTTATTCATTTTAGTCTTCTAAGTTTGAAGTTTATTCAATTAAAGTCTATCCATCAACTTTTATTAAATGTTCCTCATAGTTGTCCAAATTATTAATTTTAATTTTTCTTCAATTTCTTTAAATTAAAAAAATCCAATTAATGATTGAAAAATATTTTTTAGAATTATTTTCAAAAAGTTAACGAAAGTTAACGAAAAGACCTTAATTAAATAAACTTAAACTTAGAATATTAAAATAAACAAAAGTAAAGTGAAAAGGCTGAAATAAATTATAGTGAAACTTACAAGGTATGTTTTGCATTTTAACCTTATTTTTAACTCGTTGTTACAGTAATTGCTATAGATAGCAGTTTACCATAGCAAATTGCTAAAAAAATTTAGATTTAAAACCCGAATAAAGCCTGTTTTTTGAGTGCTAATATAACATCACCAATATGAATGCTCTTAAACTTTTTTTTTTTAGAAACTAATGCTCTTAAACTTAGAAATGACACAATAATAATGAAATTATTAAGAACAATTACTAATAATTAATAAACAATTTTATGATGTATTTAAAATTTTAATCGCAATTTTGGAAGGAAGAAGTTAAATTTATTCAAAAAAATAAAAGGAAGAAGTTAAATTATACTTTTGTCCAAGAATTTTATTTAAGAATGAGTACTCGGGCAGTGTTTAAAACAAAGTGGTGTTTCTTTTATAAAACTTATTTGGGATCTATTGGAATACTGTTTATTGTTGAAAACTGAAAACTTATTACTAAAAATATTGAAGCAAAATAATTTTTAAATGATAAATAGTGCCCGTGGGTCCCATAAACAGTTTTTAAATGATGAATAATTTGTGTTTTTCCATATAGCTAAGTCCCATGAACAATGCACAGGATCCAGCTGCTAAATGCAAACGCCAGACGTGATGAGTTTGGAACGCAATCCAAACTCACACTTGGTTATTTTTATCTAAGCTAACCCACCTAACATTCTAACCAATTAACGCAGCCACATTCACATTTGAGAAGACAACTTATTAATTTTCTTTTAGGAAGCCATTTTTAAAGTCTTCATTTTTTTCAACTGGTATTGACGGCCATTCTTAAATCTTCCATTCTCTCTCGTTCTGCAAACCAAATTTCTAAATTTACAACAAAATAACCCAATAGATCAAGCATTCAATGAACAAAGAAGTGCAAAGGTGGAGTTAGTAGGTGAGTTTAGGAATATACTAAACTCTCCATTGCATGTGTTCTCTTTTGAGCAATGTTAGATGAATAATTTTTTTACATCTTGTTAAACAACTTAATTATCGCTAGAGCAATAAACTTTCATTTGGCTACCATTTTTATCACACGTTACTATCTAACTCATGTTTGTCCTGTAATGAATGGGCACATACGAAATGATGTAATAATCTAATCTACAACCATCTATATAAGAAGCAGCAGCTGGACTAATAGAGAAGTAAAAGAAGTTCACAAAGAGATCTGCATTAAGATGGATCACGTTCATGGTGAGGGAGTGAATGAGTTATTTCAGGTTCAGTGTCATTTGTAAAAACACATCCTCGGCTTCATTGATTCCACGTCAATCAAGTGTGCAATTCAGCTAGGCATTCCTGACATAATCCACAAACATGGCGAACCCATTAGTCTCCCAGAGTTAGTTTCTAAGCTTCATATTCACCCCAAAAAAACTTGTTGCCTGCACAGGTTTATGAGTCTATTGGTGCACTCCGGCTTCTTCACTAAAACAAAAATTCATGAAAATCAAGAAAAAGAAGGAGAAACCAATATTCTTACACCTCTTTCTAGGGCCATCCTCAACATACCTACATATGCCCATGTACAGAGAAAGTTGCAGTATAAACTCATGATATCACAGTAGTATCGCAAAGTCACTCTCATAATACCCAAACTTACAAATACACTCTTGGCTTTCTCTTACAAAGAAGGAAGAACACCCTATTTTATTTGATATGTCTATCAACATGCACAAGGGCGTAGCCAAGAATTTCACTTGGGTGGGCCAAGTTATAGTATTGGTATGATAATCATAATTCATATATCTATTGAATATAAAAAAAAAAAACATTAGTTTTGATCGTCACACATTCTTAAACATTAATTAACATATAAAAACTATCTAGTTTACCATACAAAAACTGTCTAGTTCACCATAAACATATACAAAAATATCCCTAAAAAAAGAACAATCCGCATCAAAATTATACTTGATGACGATCTTTCATAGAATAAAATCTATCTATTATCATTTTTGTAGTGAAATTGTTTGCAATTTCCTTTTTTATATAAACTACTATATTTTGTGCCAAAAGCTCATCCTCCATTGTATTACGAAGCCTTGGATTTGTAAGTTTCATAGCTAAAAAAGCTCAACACTAGAATCGATTATTAATTACATAAATAATAAAAACACCTTTAATTAAATAATAACCCCTTAGAACCCCCCAAAAAAACTGTAAACAAAAGTATAAACAAATAACATAAACCAAAAAAATTAACAACACCCATATGTAAATTTCATGTGATACCAAAAACTTAGACAAATCTAACTAAAGAGTATGTTAAAAGTCAAGTTGGGAGTCACTGAGAAAATTAACTAAAGACATTAAGATTGATTGATTAAGGGTTAACAAATAATGAAATTAAAGAATGATGAATCTCTCAAAACAAAGGATTTTGAAGTTGTTGTGCTAGAAAGAGAGAGAGAAGAAAACACACCACGATACCAATCAGAGTCCCAATTAGATTTTTTTTTTTTTTTTTGGGGGTTTTTGTTTGGTTGTTTAATGTTCTTGGGAAATTAGATGGACCACTTATTGAAAATGTCAGTTTTTGCTTGAAGTATTGGGCACATTCAAAATACTAATAAGAGGTCTTGTTGGACACTTGGAATTTGGAATAAATGGGGGGCTATACAAAATAGAAATTCTACTTTAACCTAATATAAGTGTATATGTATATAAAACTCTCTCTACGAGACTTGAACCCCGGTTCTTACCTCTCACTTCCATAAGCACTTATACTTGTAGAGTGACCATCGCATCAAGGGTATGCAGTGGTGGAGGTGGCTATTTAATGATCATAATTCATAACTATAATATGGTTTGGGTTTGGTTTGGTTTACCTCCAATATTTTTTTAACTAGAATCTCCTTTTATTTTAATGAAAAATTGCTATGTCACTCACTAACTAAATAAAAAGCGGAGATTGAAATCCACTACCATTTGTCATTGTATATTTAAAACAAAATGAGACCTCAAGTTTAAAAAGTAATGGAGGTAAACCAAACTCATATGGTTTTGGTGCACAAAAGTTGCCCAAAACAGAATTTGAGCCATTGAAGCAAATTGGACAAAGCTTAGAGATCTATCCTTAATTACTTATCATGGTCTTTTTTTCTTTCTTCTTCTTTCAAAGAAACACAATAAGAACATTCACATCTGGTTTTTACAAAAAATTCTATTTTACTATCTCAAAAGCTACTTTATTACCATACCATTTTACAACACTCCCAACATCCCAACTTTTATATTACCATAATACACATTAAAATAATATAAAGTAAAATAAAAATAATATAAAAGTATTCTCACTTCTCTCTCTAATCTCTAGTTCTCTCTCTCTCAACCACCCACCACAATCACCACCACCACGCCATCACCACACCACCACCAAACCAACCAATCCAAATCCAAAATCCAAAGTCCAACCATGCGGAATCCAAAATCCAACCAAAGTCCAACCAATCAAATTTACCCCATCAGAAATCGATAGCAAAACCCCATCAGAACCCACGCAAAATCAAAACCCACTCACCTCTGCCATGACCCACCCAATCTCACCACACCATGACCACACCCATCTCCACCACGCACGACCTCACCATGACCCACGCCAATCTCCACTGCTAGATCAAAACCACAAACCACGTCGATCTCCACCGCCATGACCCATGAACCACTCGATCAAAACCCACAAACCACGCCGATCTCCCTTGCCTTGACCCACAACCCACTCGACAAAACCCACGCTAATCTCGACCCACCCGACAAAACCCACGCTGATTTCTACCCACTCGACAAAACCCACACAAATCTCAACGATCTCGACCCACTTGATCAACCACCATGCCGATCTCATCCCACTCTACCAGGACCACGCCGCTGAACCACCAGACAACACCAGACCCATGACCACAACAAAAAAAATGAACCACTGTGAAAGCGATGTGAGACCAAGAATGTTTTGGAGAGAGAGAGAGGAGATGAGACAATGAAGAGAGAGAAAGTGGCAGATATTTATAGGTGAGAATAAAAAATTATTATTTGGTTTTACAACGTTGCTACAGTACCATCGTAAATTTACGATGGTACTGTAGCAGTATTGCAAATTTTTTAGGAATAGAAGACTGGGTAATGGTGTTTTTTGTGCTTGAATGGTAAAATAAAGCAACATATGACATATAGCATGTCGGGTACTAATGCTCTTAGAACTCCAAAATGGAACCACACCCTTTCATTTTGTTCTTTTTGTTTGAATCTTTACAAATAATGGTTGGTTCCCAAAGCCCAGAAACCAACTCTCAAAAGCTATAATAGAAAAGGCCTTGAATTCTTTAAAAAAAAAAAAAAAAAATACAACCATCAAAATCAAAGACATGCATTAGAGAGAGACTTGAAGCAAAAATGGAATAGTTGTAGTAGTTGTGAAAACTCTATATATGGAGTTGTGCAATTTCCTCCGCCCCTTATGTGTTGTGGAGTAGATGCTTATCTTGAAAAACTTTGTTAGTTTCTCTTACAAGAAAAAGAAAAATATTGTGGCCTTATCTCATCTGTTTTTTAAGTTAGTAAATGATTGGCTGCATTTTACTAAAAGAAAAAGAGATATCTGTAGACATCACATTTTGTACCCATTAATAAATTTTGATCCTCAACCCCAATGATGAGCTTGACATATGTCAACCAAGGGTAATTAAAGAGTTCACAATAGTTTGGAAGTAATCACAACTCAAAAGTGCTCAAATCGTTTTGAAATCGATACTGAAAAATTACCTTTGCTCACTTTTGTTACCATAACTTTTGATCCACAAAGACTGTTTGGGTGAGGTTTATTTCATTGGAAAGTAGACATCATGAGCTTCAATTGGAACACAAATTTTGCCTAATTTGAACTTATATCGAGTGAGTTATGACTTTTTGAAGTTGGGCCAACTAGGCAGTCCGATTTTCTGAGTTTTAAAATTTCATTTTAAGGGCTTAAAACATCATGCTTTGATATAAGTCGGCCCATAGACCTATGAGAACATCCAAAAATCATTAAAAAGTATAAAAGCCCTAATTTACACATATAAACACTCATCTTATACCTCCAATCAAAACCTTAGCTAGAGAGAGTGATTTTTTGGCTTCCATCTTCTCTAAAACCTTTTTTTTCTCTCTTTCCAAAACTGGAGGGCAGCCCCTTTGCACGTTTTTTTGTCATCAAAAAAGCTCTCTTTAGTTAGTTCTAAGGCAAAAAAAAAAATTCAAAATTGTTTTCTAAAAACCTCTTCAAAACCTTTTGTTCTTGAGTTGTGATTACTAACAAATATTCTATTCTTTGATTATTTTTGTCTTCTCCACCTAAACTTTGTGATTGTAGGCACTAAGGGGCCAGTTAAATAACATCAAATCTATGATTCTAAAGCAAGGTGAGTCTCTTTTCCATGATTTACCACCTTGCTATATATGATTCACATGATTTTCTTGATATAGTTTCTCCATTTGTTATATTTGATGTTTTAATTATGTTTGATATGTTCTAATATGATTTTAGGTTGTTTATAATCTATTCTTGTTGTCCTTGGTTTGTTATTTGGGTTTCATGTAAAGTATAACATTTATGTTTATTTTATGTAGTTTAGTTTTATTATTTGTTTTGTTTCATGTTTATTTGTTTATGTTGATGCTTTATGTTTTTGTTTTATGTTAGTATAGTTTTTAGGGTTTCTAACATGCTTGTTTGATCTCACATATTATATCTTTGTTTGATTAAATCTCTAAAAATGTACTTTTTTGACTATGTGCTAAAAGATGTGTATGCATTTTTGAGTACGTGTGCGCATGGTTTAACCATGCATACGCATAGTTGAATGCGTGTATACAACCCGAACCCAGATTAGAGCAAAATCTTGTTTTTTATTATCTTAATCACTTTTAAACATAATCTTTGATTCTGTTTGACTTTGTTTTAGGTTAATTATTTAGGTTTAATTATTATCTTAATCATATTACTTTCGTGTTTTTGTGTTCTAATAAGCAATATTGTTTCCTCAAAATATATATATAGGGATGTTTATCCCACATCGATTGTGTGTGTTAGAGTTTCAATCCCTATAACCTCAACTATTATTGCAAAGGTTAAACCATTTTATAGTGGTACTATAATTATGTAATGTATTATAAGTCTTTTTTAAAAAAACTCTATATATTACTTTCGTGTTTGTGTGTTCTAATAAGTATTACTGCTTCCTAAAAAAAAAAAATAGGGATGTTTATCCCACATTGGTTATATGTGTTAAAATTTCAATAGTATTCTAGTTATGTAATATATTATAAATCTGTTTAAAAAACTCTCTCTCTCTCTCTCTCTCTCTCTCTCTCTCTCTCTCTCTCTCTCTCTCTCTCTCTCTCTCTCTCTCTCTCTCTATATATATATATATATATATATATATATATATATATATTACTTTTATGTTTGTGTGTTCTAATAAGTATTAGAGTTTATCCCACATCGGTTTAGTATGTTAGAGTTTCTCTATTGTTGACTTAGGGTTTTTCGTGCTAATGAAGATGGGTTTTAAAATTTATGATTATAACATTACTCTTTTAGTATTCATGAAAATAGTTTTTGTTGCAACTTAATTGAAGAAGTGACATCTCATATACCAATAACAACCCATTCACCCCAAAAAAACTAGCTGCGTGCACAGGCTTATGCGTCTTTTGGTGCATTCTGGCTTCTTCGCTAAAACAATAGTTCATGAAAATCAAGAAAAGAAAAAGAAGAAGAAGCCTATACTCTAACACCTTCTTCTATGCTCATCCTCAAAGATAATGCCACTAGCTTATCACCATTTGTTTTGGTAATGCTTGATCCTGCACTTGTAAGCCCATGGCAATTCTTGGGAGATTGGTTTCAGGGGAGTGAGCTGAGCTCACACCTTTTGAGAAAGCACACGGGAAAGGTTTCTGGGATTATTACAACCAAATCTCAGAATACTATAACATTTTCAATGAAGGAATGGCGAGCGATTCCCGACTGATGAGCTTGGTTGTTAAGGACTACCAACCCATTTTTTAGGGTTTAGGTTCATTAGTTGATGTTGGAGGTGGTACTGGGACAGTTGCAAGGATTATTTCTGAAGCTTTTCCTCACGTGAAATGCATTGTGTTTGACCTCCCCCATGTTGTTGCCAACTTGCCAGGTAGTAAAAATCTGAAATTTGTTGGTGGCGATATGCTTCAGTATATCCCTCCTGCAGGTGCCATTCTGTTCAAGGCATGTGACATACAAATGTGTTTTTAATATTTGAAATAATAACATCTCAATTTCTAAATTTGATAGTTTATTTGATGGTTAGTACATTATTTTCTAGATTTAACAATGTTTAAAGTATCACTTTTTTAAAAATTTTATGATATGATAATCCATATACTTTTAGATTTGTAATATTTAATATAAACAATGAAGTAGGTGTGAATTTTTTTAAGTTGCATCCAGCTGTTTATTTTGGCTATTAATATTGCCTATTGAAGAGGATAAACTTAAGATGGATGACCAGATTTTACAGAAACAATTTTGGACAGATGCCCTAGGGGTACGAACGAAGAGAGTAGGTAACGCGACGACGTGCAGTGAGTGGACGGATTAACCTTGTAGGACGGACAGGAAGGTAGACGAACACTAAGGTGGATGGTGGCCAAAGCCACATGGCACCTACATGGTTTACTTGGTCCTCAAGGAACCTCAAATGGAGATAACTTATGCTCCACGATTAACCATAATCAACAGGATCTCTATATAGAAAGGATCACACAAAATATGCGCGTTTATGAGGATCTTCTCTACAAGAAAATATCCCCCTTTGCCAAAGAACCAAGGTCAGTTCCCCCACTACTATAAAAACTCAAAACCCTCTGAAACCAAGGTACGCATTATTCCCCCACCTCTAGCACTCTAAAGTTATGATAGTTTTCTGACTTAAGCTTCGGAAGGTATTCGGCCGATACCACACCGGTATTTTCTTGAAGTTTTCTTTTTCGATGTTGTGCAGATGTTTTGAGCATGTAAGGACTGTGTAGCTTACTGTGTAGTTTTAACCATATATGTGAACAAATATAGTAAGTTACCTTTAATTTTTAAATTATATTTATTATATAAGTTGTGAAAACTTATTAACATTATAAAAATAAAATTTATTCATCATTATTTATTTATATAATTTAAAAAATTATTAATTAAATTATTTATGACGTCACTAGTTCGACCATCGGTCGGACTAGAAAACCAATAGTCAATCCCTTTTTCGGTTCTTTCACTGTACCGGTTTTTAAAACCACGTATTTCTAGCAATTTTATCATCTTCTAAATGTTTTTCATATTGCCCCCATTCACAACTCATTATGAATAATTAGCCCCATTTAATTTTTTAGTTTTGCCTAATTCTTGACTTACAACTTTACCAGTTATGATCAATCAATAAGAATTAAAAGGATTTTAGTTTAGAAAGCTGACCATGATGAAGAAACCCAAAAAATAAATTTGTGTGTACCAAACCTGTACTAACGTCTCCTCCAGCACTCCGTTTCTTTTTTAGCCCAGCCAAGCTTTCTCGTTGAATAAAAAAAGTCCTGGAGTAATTTCATTGGCCTTCCACCACGTAGCAAGAGTCCCACCCAATCACAAAATCTACTTGTCCACGGCAATGCAACCTTTTCTCTAACAAACTTCTTCTTCACAATAGTAGCAATACGCCAACAAAAATCATTGATGAGATTTTCTTCCTTCGTAGGCTCGTGGAGTGGAGTAAAGCAAATATCCAAATGAAAAGAAGTTGGATTCAAAAAATAAAAATACTTGCACTCCTTTACTGGGAAAGTAGACTTGCTTCAATGCTCTGATACCAATGAAGCAAAATTGAAATATAAGTCAAATTGAAATAGAACTGTTATTTAACTAAAACATTAAGGAAGTAAATATTTGAAAAGTATATTCAAATGGAGAGATAAGAGTGAGATAGTGTTTGGGTTGCAGTGGGTTTTTTCACTCTGTAGGATTTTTGTGTGGTTATCTTATCTAGAGATCTCAAGTAGGATATTTAAAGACCCACAAAAGTTGCCAACGTTCATTTCAGTTCCTACAAATTAGGACATGAATGTTAAAATCTCTAACATTTATGTAAACGTTAAAATCAAATCTCTTATCCACCTCACTGCCCCCATTCACAACTCATTATCCTTGAGAAATCTCAACTGCACATTTGACTATGTCAAACCCCACACAGCCAATCATTGCCAAAACATGCAATTCCATTATTCAAACAATTTTATTAATAATAATCATCTCATTTACAATATTGTGTAAGGTAATTTCTTTTGAGAATTACACACATACACATTGTGGGCTATTTGGCCACACTATCCAACATTACATGCGAACGAATGTGAGGTTTTAAAGTTTATAACTATAGCATTACTCTTTTAGTAATCATGAAAATAGTTTTTGTCGCTTAAGAACTGACATCTCATATACCAATAACAATAAAAGGTATCCTATAATTATTGGAAAATTTTATTGCACGCACATACTTAAAGCACTCACAACAGTGGAGCTAAATAGCTATATAGCTATTTTAGCTCCACCAAAACACAAAAATCCACACTACAACAGTGGAGCTAAAAGTAAAATTTTTTAGCTTCTTGCTACAGTGCACAACTATTTATGGTTGTGCACTGTAGCAAAAAGCTAAAAATAATAATAATATTTTATTAAACTTCTCTCTCTTCTCTCATTAAAATAATATTTTCCCTTTTTCTTTCTTTCTCTCTCTTCGGCATCCCTCATCTCCTCTCTGCTTCGCCGGCCAGCTCACCGGCGATGGTGCTCATAAAATCCATGTAAAACCCACCGAATCAGACACCCAGCCACCAAAAAAACACCGGATTGGACCACTAGCAACGCCGATCCACCAAACCCACATCACAAAACACCACAAAACACAAAACACAAACCCACATAGATAGAGTAGAGAGCAAGATCGAAGCAACGCCGGTCCAGATTCCATTCAACCACCACAAAACACAAACCTTTGGCAGATCGATTAAAGTTGAGAGAAAGATCACAAACCCATGGCACAATCCACAAACCCACCTCCCGGTAACCTCCAAATCGTCAATCCCACCGTCTCCTCCATCTCAACCGTAATCTCAGCCTCGCTCTCGCTCGCTCAGCAACTCGTGCCGGCAAACCAGGCAAGGCATTTCGCGAGCCTTGGATCCGAGTTGGATCTGTTCCTTGCAGACCGCGTAGTGCGACTCGGCCGAGACGTGGGTCTCAACGATTTGGAGGTGGCTATGGCTGGGTTGTGATGAGGGGGTTTAGGGGGCAGTGGGTTTGCTGAGTTGAGAAAAAAAGAGTGGAAGTTTGATCATTTGTTGGTTCATCTCGATTCAAAGAAAGAGAAATAGATAGAAAGGAAGAGAGAGAAAGGGATAATAAAAAATAATAAAGAAAAAATAAAGAAGGGATATTTAATTGAAGTGGTAAATTTTCTCAAAAAAAAAAAAAAAAATTGAAGTGGTAAAAAAATATCATTGCAGTGGTGGGGGCGGCAATGGTGGAAGAGTCGGTAACGAAGGCGGTGGAAGAGTTAGTAGCGGTGGTAGTGGAAGAGTCAATAGCGGCGACGGTGGTGGTGGCGGTAATGGCAGCCGTAGCGGTTGTGGTGGTTGTGATTGTTATTTATTTTAGTAAATATATTATTTTATTGAGATGTTTGTATCATTTTATTATGTTGAAAGCTAAAATAGATCCACTACTGCAGAATGTGAGTAGGTAAAATAGATAAAGTAATTTTTTGTGGTACTAAATAGCTAACTCCACTGTTGTAGATGCTCTTACCCATATATTGCTTTAAAATTATTATTTCCAAAACTTGGAGTGCCCCTCTCCTCACCCAAAACGACGTACGTTTCTATCCAACTCTTATTTGTCCTGTAATGAATTGGGCATCGTAGTACTGTGCATTGAAATGCAGCAGTAATCTACAACCAATTAATCTACATATAAGAAGGCAGCTGGACCTTATGGAGAAGTAAAAGAAGCTTAGAATCAAAGAGATCAGCACTAAGATGGATCTCATTCATGGTAAGGGAGTGAGTGAGTTATTTCAGGTTCAGTGTCATTTGTATAAACACATTTTTAGCTACATAGATTCGATGTCACTTAAATGTGCAATTCAGCTAGGCATTCCTGACGCAATCCACAACCATGGCCAACCCATTACTCTCCAAGAGTTGGTCTCTAAGCTTAATATTCACCCCAAAAAAACTAGCTGCGTGCACAGGCTTATGCGCCTATTGGTACATTCTGGCTTCTTCGCTAAGACAATAGTTTATGAAAATCAAGAGAAAAAAATAGAAGAAGAAGCCTATACTCTAACACCTTCTTCTATGCTTATCCTCAAAGATAATGCCACTAGTTTATCACCATTTGTTTTGGCAGTGCTTGATCCTGCACTTGTAAGCCCATGGCAATTCTTGGGAGATTGGTTTTAGGGGAGTGAGCTCACACCTTTTGAGAAAGCACGCGGGAAAGGTTTCTGGGATTATTGCAACCAAAACCCAAAATACAATAACATTTGCAATGAAGGAATGGCGAGCGATTCCCGACTGATGAGCTTGGTTGTTAAGAACTAGCAGCCCATTTTTGAGGGTTTAGGTTCATTGGTTGATGTTGGAGGTGGTACTAAGACAGTTGCAAATTTCTGAAGCTTTTCCTCACATGAAATGCACTGTGTTTGACCTCCCCCATGTTGTTGCCAACTTGCCAGATAGTAAAAATCTGAAATTTGTTGGTGGCGATATGTTTCAGTATATCCCTCCTGCTGATGGCATTCTGTTCAAGGTATGTGGCATACGGATGTGTCCTTAATAATTGAAATAATAGCATCTCAATTTCACTTAAATTTGATAGTTTATTTGATGGTTAGTGTTAGGACATATGTAGTTCAAGTCTGTGAACATATGTCACTATTTTATGCAGTTGGCTAATCTTTTGACAAAACGCACTTTACTTGTATTTGGATAGATTTAGGATGTGTTTAATACTTCAAAGAACATGTTGTTCAAGTTTAGTATTAAAACCATGAAGATTGGACCAAGAAACAAGTGAAGAAGAAGTGTGTACTAAAGCTGGACACCTGGTGGACACCTGGCGGATAGCTGCTGGACACCTGCGGACAGATAGCTATCTATCGAGCTATCTATCGAGGTATCTATCGAGATTTAATGAGGCTCGACAGCTGCCCGATCGATCGAGGTATCTATCGAGGTTACGGGAATTCAGTTTTCCAGATCTGATTTTTGGGCCAGGCTTTTGTATTTGTGTAGGGTTTCTTTTCTCACAACCCTAGGCATATATAAAGCATATTTTTGAGGCCGTCACATGAGAGAATACAAGGAGAACATATGCAAAAGGTGATTGAAGCCTTATTCTCTCAGAAAGAAGCTACTGCGTCTTTGCGCCTTAGGGTTTTGTAACCAAGTGCTTCTTGATCTTCATCGTGTGTATGAAGTGAAGAACTTTGCAGCCAACATTCTTCTTCCTCAAGTTGGTGAGTGAGTCACGTACTAGGATTCGTGCAAAGGAGTTAGTCACGTATTGGGATTCGTGCATCAAAAGGTGGCGTTTATATATTGAAGAGTTCAGAGGTTCTGAAGCAGTAGAAGGTTTCTGCTGTGAGTTCATCTACGGGGATTGTAGAGTCTAGTGACAAAGGTTTTGTACTAGATCTGAAACTTCTCTTTACTATAGTGGATTGCTTTTCGAGAAGGTTTCCCCCCAGGTTTTTTACTGTGAAACTGGTTGGTTTCATTGGTTTTCCTGGATCATCATATCTTGTCTTATTTATTTTTCCGCTGCACATAGTTTTGACATGATATTGATGTTTGTTTGTTTTAACAAGTTTTATGCATAATAAATCTAATTAACAACTTGGGTTTAAAACTTGTTAATTCTATCAACCGGGGTCTAAATTTCCCAAACAGTTAGTACATTATTTTCTAGATTTAATAATGTTCAAAGTGTCACGTTTTTTATGATATGATAATACATACACTTTTAAATTTGTAATATTTAATATAAACAATGAAGCAGGTGTGAATTTTTTTAAGTTGCATCCAATTGTTTATTTTGGCTATTAATATTGCCTATAATAGGGGGTTTTTATTTTGGGCTCGATGGTGGTAATAGGAATTTTTCTTCATGTGTGCGTGGATGTTGTACTTGTATGTACCATTCATATGATGTAAAAAAGCTCTTTAACGACTATTACTTTCCATAACGTACATGTTTACAAACTACAAACAGTTAGAAAGACAATTAAGTAGATATTAGGTAGGTAATCTGAACAATATAAATGATAAATTTCAAGACTTCCATAGGTGAAAAAATTTCGAAGAATCATTTAACATTATTTTGAGGTTGACTAAATTTAAAAGATGCTAGAGATATGAAGGCTGAACCTCTCTAATTTGACTGTTATATTACTATTTGGCAGTGGATTTTGCATGATTGGAGGCTTGGAGCGATGAGGAATGTGTCAACATACTGAAAAATTGCAAGGAGGATATTACGAGCAAAGGTAAGGAAGGAAAGGTAATTATCATAGATGTGTTGGATTAAAATCTGGTTTTGTATCTCATACAAAACACACAGCGGAAGCAACAAACAAGGATCTATTTCATTCATGATTGACAACATGCACTCTGTAAATTTCAGAATTTAAGAACAAGATAGCGTACCTTGGTGTGGAGAATTTCAAAACAAAGATTAGGAGCACTTGGGAAAACTTTTAATCTTCACTCCAATTCCACTTTACGCCCAAGATGTGTGGTCTCTCAATCAGTTTCCAAAGGGAGAATAAAAATGTGTCTCACACTCTTTATTTTTCTTTTCGAAAAATCACGTTAAAAAATTCTGTATATTTCTCCCTTTATAATTAACTGATTATCTAATTGGGCCGGCCTATTGGACCTTTCCAATTGGGCTTTAATGTGTGGCTTGGAATGGGACCAAAAGGGACCAATAAGACACTAGCTCCAATGGGCCTTGGGCTTTTCCGTCAACTCTTGACAAGTCCAAAGTTACCATTAATTATATTTAATACCACTATATAAATATAATTGCACTCTAGGCCTTATTAATAAATTATATCCCAAGACTTTATTTTACACGCAACCCCTTCATAAAATATTCATAGTAATACAAAGTCATAAATATAGACTGCCACTTTGAAAATTACTACATCTTATCCTTGAGTACTCGGTTTAATCCTTTAAAGTTATTCATCATATATTTATGAAATCCAATTTCATAAATATATACTTTAGTAATTTCTTACCAAAGTGGTTAGGCCTAACTCTCTGAATAACCAAACCCATTAAACTTATCTCAAGGGAATATTTTGTATCTCTATTAAGAGACTATGAATTCCATCTTGAGAATATATGTTCCATCAACACTAAATGTGGTTGCCCAACATACTGAGGTTTTGACCGTTACTTTGGATCTCACTCCTGATATATCAAAGCAACCTACACCTCATGATCAAGTCCATTATTCTCTCAGGATTAAGAGTTCATGCAAATAGAAGTCGTGAGATTTATTATTCATTTGACAGTCGTTAGGAGAATAATAAATCTCACAGCGGTCCAGTTCAATATGTCTTAACTCTTAAAACATATCAACATATCAACTAGAAGTCACCACTTCCATGATAAAGACAAATCATCTTAGTTGATACGTTATAGTCTTCGCAGATGAAATGCCCAATTTCATCACCGACTACGAACTATAAATTCTGAGTTTACAAAGAACTTGTGATTTATATCTTCTGTGACTAAATCACATAAATCACATACTATGCATCTCATGGACTATATGATAATGTCCAAATATTCATGTTACCATTATTTTAGATAAAAATAAACAACTTTATTAAATACAACATTAAGTCATACATAATGTCATACATAGCATCATACAATAGGATTTAAGGGCATATATCCTAACAATCTCCCACTTGCCCTAAAGACTATTGTGCATTAATCTAACTCCCATTCCCTCCAAATGTGACTCGAAGGTCCTTTGAGGCAAGGTTTTGGTAAATGGATCTGCTAGATTATTTGCACTTTCAATCTTTGCCACCACAACATCTCCACGAGCAACAATGTCTCGAATGATATGGTACTTCCTCTCAATGTGCTTTCCTTTCTTGTGATTTCTTAGATCTTTGGATTGTGCAACTGCTCCACTATTATCACAAAATAATGTGATGGGAACTTGCTCCATTCTTATAACACCAAGATCAGAAAGGAATTTCTTGAGCCAAACAGCCTCCTTTGCCGCTTCACAAGCAGCAACGTACTCGGCTTCCATGGTGGAGTCCGCAATGCAAGATTGCTTAACACTCCTCCAACTTATGGCTCCACCTCCCAAGGTGAAAACACATCCTGAAGTGGATTTTCTGAAATCTAGATCTGATTGAAAATCTGAATCTGTATAGCCAATGGGAATCAAATCCTCACAATGGTAAACAAGCATATAATCTCTCGTTCTCCTAAGATACTTGAGAATGTGCTTTACAGCTTGCCAATGTTTTAGTCCTGGATTTGATTGATATCGGCTGACCATGCCAACTGAATAACAAATGTCTGGTCTAGTACAAAGCATGGCATACATGAGACTTCCCACTGCAGAAGCATAAGGAACTTGTCTCATCGTATTTTCTTCCTCTTGAGTCTTAGGCCTTTGGTCATCAGACAGAGGAACTCCATGTCTAAAAGGAAGCAATCCTTTCTTGGAGTTTTGCATGCTAAACCGTTCTAGAACCTTATCTATATATCCAGCTTGTGATAAGCCTAACATCTTATTCTTACGATCTCGCCAAAGCTTGATCCCTAGAATAAAGTTAGCTTCACCCAAGTCCTTCATATCAAATTGGCTAGACAACCAAACTTTAACCGATGACATTACCCCTACATCATTCCCAATGAGTAGAATATCATCAACATAAAGCACTAGGAACATTACTACTTTGTCTCGATGTCTCTTGTACACACATGGTTCATCAAGATTTTGTTCAAAACCAAATGACTTGATTGCTTGATCAAATCTGATGTTCCATGACCTAGATGCTTGTTTAAGTCCATAAATGGACCTATTCAACTTGCATACCATATGCTCTTGGTTCTTTGCTATGAATCCCTCTGGTTGCATCATGTATATTTCTTCTTCAAGATTGCCATTGAGAAATGCAGTCTTGACATCCATTTGCCAAATCTCATAATCATAATGAGCAGCAATGGATAAGAGAATTCTGATAGACTTAAGCATGGCTACTGGCGAAAAAGTTTCATCATAATCAATACCTTCTTTTTGTGTATACCCTTTCGCCACTAGTCTTGCTTTAAAGGTTTCAACCTTTCCATCTATCCCTCTCTTCCTCTTGTAAACCCATTTGCAACCAACAGGTTTAATGCCGTTAGGCGCCTTTACAAGATCCCATACATGATTGGAATACATAGAATCCAATTCAGATTTCATAGCTTGGATCCAATGATGTGCATCTATATCATTAATTGCCTCTTCATAAGTGTAGGGATCCGATTCAGCCTCTTCTGAGATAGCTATATAAGTTTCTCCCAAACCTCTAAATCTCATAGGAGGTCGAATAAATCTCCCACTACGACGAGGCACCTGTGTACTAGACATCTCATGAGTAATATCTTGTGGTGTATCTAATACAGCCACATCATCCCTAGTTTCATCCATTGGTTGTTCAACTACAGGTTCATCTATTTCAGCCAAGACAACTCTACTTCTAGGATTAAAATTATTCGCATAATCATCTTCCAAAAATTTGGCATTGGTGCTAACAAACACTTTGTTATCCTTATGATTATAGAATAAATAACCCTTTGTTTCTTTTGAATACCCTAAAAACATGCATACTTCAGTTTTAGTTTCCAACTTATCAGACTTCCCTTTCAACACATGTGCTGGACATCCCCAAATGTGAAGATATTTCATACTAGGCTTGCGCCCACTCCACAATTCCTTAGGTGTGTTGGGAACAGATTTTGATGGAACTAAATTCAAAACATGCATATCAGTTTTTAGTGCATATCCCCAAAAAGAAACTGGTAAAGTTGAGTAACTCATCATGGACCTGACCATTTCTAAAAGAGTCCTATTCCTTCTTTCTGCTACACCATTTTGTTGGGGAGTTCCAGGTGCAGTCAATTGGGATACAATCCCATTCTGAATTAGATAATCCTTGAAATCCCCAAGAAGGTATTCGCCACCTCGATCAGATCGAATGGCCTTTATGCGTTTACCCAATTGATTTTCAACTTCAGCCCTAAACTCTTTGAACTTGTCAAAAGTTTCGGACTTCCGTCTCATTAGGTACACATAACCATATCTTGAGTAATCATCCGTGAACGTGATGAAGTACTCATAACCTCCTTTTGCTTGGGTTGACATAGGACCACATACATCTGTATGAACTAATTCAAGCAATTCTTGGGCTCTTCTACCTTTTGCATTAAAAGGTCGTTTAGTCATTTTACCTTCCAAACAAGATTCGCAAACTGGAAAGCCATCAAAGTCCATGGGCTGTAAAAGTCCATCTTTGATTAGTCTTTGAATCCTATTTGAATTAATATGACCCAAACGCAAGTGCCATAGATATGCATCACTAGTAGAAGGAAACTTTCTCTTTAATGATTTTACATGAGAGCTACTATCTATTTCAGAATTGTATAATTCATGCATGTCAGGAGTTAAAATATAAAGACCATCCACAATATTGCCAGAACAGATAAAAATTTTATCCTTCTTTATTACAACATTGTCTTTCAGGATAACACAATATCCATGTTTACCTAAGTAAGTTGCAGAAATTAAATTCCTACGAACATTAGGTACATACAAACAGTCTTCCAATATTAAAACTCTAGACTTAAAACACAAATTATACACTCCAACAGCTACAACCGGAATCTTGCTCCCATCAGCCAAAGTAAGAAATAGTTCTCCCTCATTCAACTTTCTGGTCTCCTGGAACCCCTGCAAAGAATTGCAGATATGATTAGTACAACCTGAATCCAAACACCAGGAATCTATTGGATTCTGTACCAAACATATTTCAAGAAGAAAGGAACTTTTCATACCCTTATTCTTGGCAGCCTTGAATATTGGACAATTCCTATTCCAATGTCCCTTTTCACCACAATGGAAACACTTTCCTTTGCTTTTCTTTCCTTTATCGGCAACCCTTAAAGCAATTTGTTTACCAATTTTCTTAGTGAAGTCCTTCTTCTTCTTCTTACCCTTGCCTTTCGACTTAGGTTGAGAAGTAGAACCTTCACCCACATTGGCTTCAACACTAGAAGTACCAAGGATGCCTTCCGCCGCCACTAACTCATTCATTAATTCAGACAAAGAGTAAATCTTTTTGTTCATATTATAATTGAGTCTGAATTCCTTGAATGAATCTGGTAGTGACTGGAGTATCATATCCACTTGGGATTCTCCATCAATGTCAGCACCTAAAACTTCTAATGTGTTCAGATTAGCAATCATCCTAAGACAATGCTCCCTTACTGAACTTCCTACAGCCATTTTGGTATTATAAATTTGCCTCATGGTTTCTTGTCTTGCAGACCGGCCTTGCTCACCAAACATCTCCTTCAGACTTTGCATGATGTCCGAAGCATGTTCTACATCCTGCATTTGATGCTGTAGAACATTTGAAATAGATGCTAGGATATAGCACTTGGCCATCTCATTAGATTTCTGCCAACGATCATATCGCTGTTTTTCCTCAATAGGAGCATCTAATGAAGGAAAGCTAGGACATGGTTGAGTAAGCACATATTTGTGCTCTTCAGGAGTAAGAACAATGTCCAAATTCCTTTTCCAGTCAACATAGTTGGATCCAGTCAGTTTGTTTTGGTTAAGAATAGCAATAAGTGGGCTAAATGATGCCATGATTTAAATCTGAAAATAATAAACATGAATATAATAAGTAAACTGGACATTATCAATTTAGCATATAAGCATACAATATGGAACCTTAATAAAACCATAAAATAATATATGCAACGACAACCCAATCCATGTCTATAATTCCTTGGTAGCAAGTTTATTATAAACACATTAATTGGTTGAGAACTATTCTCATTATTAGTGCTATCATGATAACTCTTATCAAACACTAATAATATGCCGTATTACCTTCAGCCTCTAAGTAATAATGACATAGCTCCTTTGGGAGGTTAACATTACACTTAGTCTAGTGTATACCATTATCTAGAATCATGTGTAGCCACATTTCATCTCCCTTTTTATAGTGTTTAAACTTGTAGTACCATGAAACAAAACACCCTCCTTTGGGATCGAGAGGCATATGCGCCAAGACGAGGTGTTTGTCCACACTACTTTAAACGGGTAAGTTCAAACTTGTAGTACTATGAAGTAAACACCCTCCTTTGGGATCGCGAGGCATATACGCCAAGACGAGGTGTTTACCCACACTACTTTGAACCGATAATGGAGGCTGTGAGATCCAACCCTTGTATCTCTCTCCTACTAGAAATTTTAAAATAAAGGTTTTTAATGTCAAGAGCCATAAAAATGCTAGACACGTGAAAAACACAATCCTAATCTCATTAGGAATAAATTTCATTAAACTAGCATTAATATATATAACGTAATATAAACTCATATTATATTATATATATAATATAATATATATATTACGATATAAAATTATATTATATTATATATATATAATCCGTATATATATATATATATATATATATATATATAAAACCTTCAGGACATTGAAAACCAAAAGGTACGGATTCACTTTGATGGCATTAATACTTGCAAGACAAAAGGTTCTTTAAAAGTCAATATATGTAAGCCATGCAATCCATGCAATGCCAATCCTTGGTGTTCACGTTCATGCCATGCAAAAAAAAATTCTCATGCATGATGGCCATACGGTACTATCACCATGAAAAATCACATGGCAGTTACATCAAAAAGCAATAACCACCAAAAGACTTTGCAATCCGCGTGCCTTGAAAAGCATATATGGCCGCACTATTGAATCTCCATTCAATCTCAGTTGCAGTATATATACACGGATTTCATGGAAATTAAAAACCATGGCACAATATCACAACTTGATGCAGAAAATTGTAACACAAAGATAACGGTTTTCTTAAATTCCAAAAATTTAATCACACGCTATACAATCATGAGATGAAAACCTGGCTCTGATACCAATTGTTGGATTAAAATCTGGTTTTGTATCTCATACAAAACACACAGCGGAAGCAACAAACAAGGATCTATTTCATTCATGATTGACAACATGCACTCTGTAAATTTCAGAATTTAAGAACAAGATAGCGTACCTTGGTGTGGAGAATTTCAAAACAAAGATTAGGAGCACTTGGGAAAACTTTTAATCTTCACTCCAATTCCACTTTACACCCAAGATGTGTGGTCTCTCAATCAGTTTCCAAAGGGAGAATAAAAGTGTGTCTCACACTCTTTATTTTTCTTTTCGAAAAATCACGTTAAAAAATTCTGTATATTTCTCCCTTTATAATTAACTGATTATCTAATTGGGCCGGCCTATTGGACCTTTCCAATTGGGCTTTAATGTGTGGCTTGGAATGGGACCAAAAGGGACCAATAAGACACTAGCTCCAATGGGCCTTGGGCTTTTCCGTCAACTCTTGACAAGTCCAAAGTTACCATTAATTATATTTAATACCACTATATAAATATAATTGCACTCTAGGCCTTATTAATAAATTATATCCCAAGACTTTATTTTACACGCAACCCCTTCATAAAATATTCGTAGTAATACAAAGTCATAAATATAGACTGCTTTGAAAATTACTACATCTTATCCTTGAATACCCGGTTTAATCCTTTAAAGTTATTCATCATATATTTATGAAATCCAATTTCATAAATATATACTTTAGTAATTTCTTACCAAAGTGGTTAGGCCTAACTCTCTGAATAACCAAACCCATTAAACTTATCTCAAGGGAATATTTTGTATCTCTATTAAGAGACTATGAATTCCATCTTGAGAATATATGTTTCATCAACACTAAATGTGGTTGCCCAACATACTGAGGTTTTGACCGTTACTTTGGATCTCACTCCTGATATATCAAAGCAACCTACACCTCATGATCAAGTCCATTATTCTCTCAGGATTAAGAGTTCATGCAAATAGAAGTCGTGAGATTTATTATTCATTTGACAGTCGTTAGGAGAATAATAAATCTCACAGCGGTCCAGTTCAATATGTCTTAACTCTTAAAACATATCAACATATCAACTAGAAGTCACCACTTCCATGATCAAGACAAATCATCTTAGTTGATACGTTATAGTCTTCGCAGATGAAATGCCCAATTTCATCACCGACTACGAACTATAAATTCTGAGTTTACAAAGAACTTGTGATTTATATCTTCTGTGACTAAATCACATAAATCACATACTATGCATCTCATGGACTATATGATAATGTCCAAATATCCATGTTACCATTATTTTAGATAAAAATAAACAACTTTATTAAATACAACATTAAGTCATACATAATGTCATACATAGCATCATACAATAGGATTTAAGGGCATATATCCTAACAAGATGTAGTGATAAATCAAGAGAATGATGAACATGACGTTACCACTACAAACCTCCTCTTTGATGCACTAATGATGGCTTTGGTTACTGGAAAAGAGAGAAACAAGAAAGAATGGGAGAAGCTATTCTTGGAGGCTGGTTTTAACCACTACAAAATTGTGTCATCATTTGGCATGAAGTCTGTCATTGAGATTTTTTCTTAAGAGATGAACAAGTGCCTATGAATATTAAGCCGGCAAAGACTGTTGACAACTATATATGTATATATATATATATATGTATATATATATATATATATATATAGTGTTTTAAGCTTGATACCTTCCTTCTCAAAAAGCTTGATACCTAAGAATAATGCTTGCCAGCGTAGGAATTAAACTACTATCAATCTTGAAATTGCCTATTGTAAGATATCATAATTAAGCATGATAAATTGTGCTTTAGTATCTTCTTATTATTTTAACTAGTATGTAACCCATGCTACCGCACGGGAATTGATATAATTTAATAAAACAATGGAAATAAATATATTGCATTTTATTATTTAAGTGATACTATTGTTTTTGTTTTTTTATTTTTATTAATCATGAGTTTAGTCATGTTTAAAAGACTAAGTTTATTCATGTTTAATAAGTCTTAGCATTATGTAATTTTTTAACAAATATTTTTATCATACAAAATTCTAAAGAAAGAATGCTACATAGACATATATATTCAATGTTGATTTATACATGGTACATATAGCTATGATTAAGTTACTTTATCACAAACCATTTTTAGCAAAATATTTTAATCAATTAAATGTGAATCTCATAACATGCATTTCATAACAATATATAACAATAGAATAACGTGAATCTCATTAAAAAAAAATTAATCAATTAAAAATCACTAAAATTATGAGTATAAAACGTAAAGACGAACAAATAGGATAAGCTCTAATTGTATATATGATCTGCAAAACAGCTTGAGTTCATGTCTTCGCCAATTGTATATAAGTCTGAGTTTTGAGATCCAAGATCTATGAGTAAATATCTAAGAAGACTGTAATTCAATCTTGAGAAGATTATCATATTTAATAATTAAAAAAAAAAACTATACATCTAAAGTCTACCTTTGCAGCAAACACTATATATCTCTTTAACACTCCAAAGAAAAAAAAAAAAAAAAAGCCTATCATCAATCCTTTAAACCAAAAATTCTTGAGAAAAAGAGATTGAGAACATAGGATAAAAATAAATAGATCTAATGAAAATAGAGAGTGAGAGCTAGATTATAAACCCCATAAAACTTGCAAACAAAAAATAATAAAAAAGAAACTTTTATTATTGTTTAACAAAAAACTTAAATAGACAAGCAAATGGCGAAAACTAAAATAGAAAAGATGAAAAAAAAAAGTAATCAAACCTTAGAAGCATAAACCAGATCATTAAAATTGTGAGTACAATCTGAATCTATGAAAAACCTCTTCTTATATAAGATACACGAATATCCAAATACATGCATTATTGTTAGTGAGAGATACATATCAAATGCCACACCATTCATTGAACAACATAGAGCTATATATGAAGGTTATTATTGGAGAAGGGGAGATGAATCTTGAAATACGCAGATATGGAGAGATGAACCTAAAAAAACAAAAAACACTTCAAAAATACAACCGATCAACTTAAATTTAAACAAATGGAACCACATAAATCTTGACACATGGTACAAAATTAGGATTCTAATTTAGACTTAAATGGAACCACATAAATGTTGACACATGGCACACATAAATGTTGACACATGACACAAAATTAGGATTCTAATTTAGAATTCCAATTGGAGTATATATATATATATATATATATATATATATATGATTTGGAATCTAATTAGATCTAGATTCTTCAATTTTTGCACCCAATAATTCACTTGCTATAAAAGTTAAAAAATTAGACGGGCACATGGCACAAAATTGAACTTAAAAAAAATTCAATTTAAAATCTAATTGAATTCTAAATTGAATTTAGACTCTTTGATTTTTACACCTAATAATTCACTTGATACAAAAATTATAAAATTAGGTGAGATACATACCGCAAAATCAAACATGATTTAGAATCTAATTGGATCTAGACTCTTTGGTTGTTGCACCCAATATTTCACTTGCCACAAAAATTAAAAAATTAGATAGGGTGCATGACACAAAATTGAACTACAATTAAAATTCAATTTAGAATCTAATTGAATTTAAACTCTTTGATTTGTGAACCTAATAATTCACTTGACACATAAATTTAAAATTAGATAAGACATGTGGCACAAAATTAGACTTCAATTTAGAATTTAATTGTATTTTCATAGAGAGTGAGAGCTAGATTATAAACCCCATAAAACTTGCAAACAAAAAATAATAAAAAGGAAAGTTTTATTGTTGTTTAACAAAAAACTAAAATAGACAAGCAAATGGCGAAAACTAAAATAGAAAAGATGAAAAAAAAAAGTAATCAAACTTTAGAAGCATAAACCAGATCATTAAAATTGTGAGTACAATCTGAATCTATGAAAAACCTCTTCTTATATAAGATACACGAATATCCAAATACATGCATTATTGTTAGTGAGAGATACATATCAAATGCCACACCATTCATTGAACAACATAGAGCTATATATGAAGGTTATTATTGAAGAAGGAGAGATGAATCTTGAAATACGCAGATATGGAGAGATGAACCTAAAAAAACAAAAAACACTTCGAAAATACAATCGATCCACTTAAATTTAAACAAATGGAACCACATAAATCTTGATTCATGGCATAAAATTAGGATTCTAATCTATATATATATATATAATAGGTGAAGCAGAGAGAATCTCCAATTGGAACTCTAAATTAGAATCCTAATTTTGTGCCATGTGTCAACATTTATGTGGTTCCATTTAAGTCTAGATTAAAATCCTAATTTTGTGCCATGTGTTAAGATTTATGTGGTTCCATTTGTTTAAATTTAAGTGGATTAGTTGTATTTTCGAAGTGTTTTTTTTTTTTTTTAGGTTCATCTCTCCATATCTGCGTATTTTAAGATTCATCTCCCCTTCTCCAATAATAACCTTCGTATATAGCTCTATGTTGTTCAATGTATGGTGTGGCATTTGATATGTATTTGTCATTATCAATAATACATGAATTTGGATATTCGTGTATCTTATATAAGAAGAGATTTTTCATAGATTCAGATTATACTCACAATTTTAATAATTTGGTTTATGCTTCTAAGGTTCGATTACTTCTTTTTTCATCTTTTCTATTTTAGTTTTCGCCATTTGTTTGTCTATTTTAGTTTTTTGTTAAACAACAATAAAAGTTTCCTTCCTTTGACTACCATGTGTTTTAGAAATTTAAAAAAAAAAATGATGACCATTATTGAAGAAGGAGAAAGATTGATGGGTTAGATCTTAGAACTTAGAATAGTGGTATGGGAGTGTCAGAAATGATAGAATATCTATACAAAAAATACTAGCAAGAGTGTTATGTGAAAGGTGTGACGTGCGTGGATGACAGTTGCTCTGTCTTTGTTTGGTGTCGGTGAGGACACGTTCAAATTAAGGACCTGACTAGCTCTTTCACCCATGACACTGTGATAGCATTTTGGTGACGGTAGATGATAAACTTTCTTTTCAACGTTTAACAAAAATTCCAGTGAGTACCAAAAAAAAAACAAAAATCCCAGTTAATTTTTTTTGGGTAAATTTTACTAATTACTCCTGTGTTTCGGATAATACCAAGTAGACCTGCGACTTCTCAAAACGAACCAATTTGGCCCAAGTACAACTTAATCTTCATTCGAACTTAACAGACGTAATTTTTTTTTAACTCTCACTTCTCTCTCTTCTCCTCTCTGACCCAAACGTCTCTTCTCTCTTCTCACTCTATGTCAAACGTTTCTTCACTCTTCTCCTCTCTAACTCAAAGCTCTCTTCTCTTTCAAATCACCACTATAACCACCGAGACATTATTGGGGAGACCTACAGCAAAAGGTTGCGGAATGGGCTTTTCCGCCTTAATTTTTCCACCGGTATGCCGCTCCATGAGCAAGGAGAGCCACGAACGAGCTGGCTCTGATCGCCGATCCGGTCGGAGATGTCACTTTTTGCCAGGGATGTGGGCACAGACAGCTGATCAGAGTTTCTTTAGCAGCTTCAACGGAGTTCACATCTCAAATCTCAGCAGTAAATCTTGGTTCGAATCTCGACGGTGATCAGACTTTCTTTAGCAGGTGATCAGACTTTTTTATTTGGTCTTTTTCTGGTAGGTTGGATTTTTTTTTGGTTGGTGGCGGTGGTTTTTTGTTTGTGGGTCTAATTGATTATGGGTTTGGGTTTAAGAAAAGGTGGGTTTTGTTGAATTTTCTGGTGTTTTTGGAGTGGTGATTGTGAACCTTGAGTTTGGGTATGTGGATATTTTCTGTGTATGTGAACCTCGGTGCCTGGGTTTAGTGGTTTGGGCGGCTGAAATTGGTTTGGCTTGGCCATTGGTTTTTGAATTGGTTTGATTTGGGTGCCTGTCACTGTTGATCTGTGGTGGTCGGGCCCTATTTATGGTTTTGGTTTGTGGTGGTGGTCTTTGTGACGATGGTGGTGAGGCGGTGGTTTTGGTATCTCAACGAATGAATTTTTGGGTTGTGGTTGTCCCCCCCCCCCTTTTGGGCGCGAATTGAGTTCGGGCTTGTCGTGAATCGGCGGCGTATGTGGGTTGTGGACATGTGGTGTTGTGGCTTGGTGGTTGGGTGTCTTGTCGTCTGAGTTTTGGTGGTGGTCACACGGTGGTGGTTTAAGATAGAGTGAGAAGAGAGGAGAAAAGTATGGATCAGAGAGAAGAAGAGACAGCAGGGATAGTTAAAAAATAACTCCTGTAAAGAGATTCAGTTGTACTTGGGACCAAATTGGTCAGTTTTGAGAAGTTGTTAACCCGCTTGGCATTACCCCAAACGACAGGGTACTTAATTTTTTTTTTTTAAAATGATGCCCATCAAATTTAGACAGTAATGTGTTCCACAAAAACAAAGAACGCTTTGGCTGGCTATATTTATGTCAGGTTTTAATTTTTTTTTCCTCCTACTGAATAATATTTATGTCAGGTTAGTCACCCTATTTGTTTATCACATGATTGAAAGTATGGCCGAACTTCTTATGACATTCAACCCAAACATTTTGCTGACAAGATTGAGTGAGAAAGAGAACACTAAATAGTAAATACTACAAGCAGACCCTAATTCAAAGTCCATCTATTTACACGCATGTGTAATGAGCATCATGCATTTTACTTCCATACAACTCTAATAGCATAAATTGCATTAGTTGCAGAATACAAGAAGAATAGACACATACAAATGTTGGTTTTTTCTTACACTCATGGGTCATCAGTTTCCATCAATTTACTCCACATAATTAGTTTTTGTAATTCAAGGCTCATCTGCATACTATTTTATAAATTAGTAGAGAGCTAGCAGAGTTGGAAATGAGGAAAGCTCAAAGACAAGCAAATAAGTAAATTATAGAACTTAAACTTAAATTTTTTGTGAATAATTTTTATTCGTTAATTAAAAAGTTTGCCTGTTTGCCTATGATTGATGTTACATGTTTAGTTCCTGTTTCATGACACGTTGCAAGGAAACTAGGGAATTGTTTGAATTGCAAATGAGAGATCTCATAAATTAAATTAAGTTAATGTATTGTAAATGAGAATGCTGATAAAATTATTTCGTTTTTTAAGGAGTGATTCTTAAGGATGGATATTTATGACCTACTACTAACATTGATTAGCATGTGCAATTCTCAAAGATTAATATTTTATGACCTACTACTAACAGTAATTAGATTGAATAGTATTAGCAAATTTATCATAGATCTTTATGTTTATTCGTTCTCTTTTATTCTTACAGCTCTTTGAAAATAAGTTGTTTTCACAGGAGATTGTCATACAATTGGGAAACTTTGTTGCCAACGAATTGACGCTTTTGAAAAAGGTTATCTACTTTTATTACTTATGGTGTTTTTCATATTACCAGCAAATTATATGACTTATTCTAAACATGCTTTTCATTAGAGCTTTTAGCATTTTTGTTGTAATGGTATTCCCAAACTACCAACACTTTGTAATTTTCCTGCTAATAAATTTTCAAGTAATTAACAAATATGGTGAGTACTTAGCAGTAATGTCGTGCTAGTGGTTTGATAATATTAGTATATTATTTGAGGTGGTTATGGATGAAGCACAAGCTAGAAGGTTAAAAAGACGTTTGATTTTAAATAAAAAAAGAGCTTCCCAAACTCAAGTAAAAAAGCGTTGTAGAAGTAAAGTGGATCCTCGCAACCTCTTTGATGTCCCTATTTCGTATGGCCCTGGTACCTCTACCCTTCAACTTAAAACTAGCAATGAAAATATATTTGAGCTGCCTATTTCGCATGGTTCTGGTATCTGTAACTTTGAGAGTCATGAGAAAACTGGTGCTGCCAAGAAATTGAGATCGAGGAAAACATTGGGAATTATCAACAAACAATTAGTAAAGGCTCCTATTATTGGATGCGATTTTCATTCTGGTAATGTTGACAATACGTTGGTACTGTCTCAATTGAATGGCGAAATCCTCCAAAGATGTGACAAAGAAGTTCAAGATGACAACTTATTAGATGTTCCTGTGAATGTGATGGTAGAAGAGGTGGCACCTAATTTTATTCCAAATAATGCGAATACTATATTTGGGAGCACTTCACATGAATTCAATCCAATATCAGGTTAGCCTTTTGTTATATTAATAATGTCCAATGGTTGCTCGGAAACTATCTTTGCACTACTAATAATGGTAAATTTAGCAGATGATCTTTGTAATGAGCACTCGATCCACGTGATAAGCCCCACCGAAGTTCCTGCCCCTGCAGGTAATGAATGGAATAGAGATTAATTTTTCCCTTTGAAATCTTTTTTGTCCACATGCCTTTTAAAACCATATGTATCGACATCCAAATTAGAATACATATAGATGAATGTTTAGAAAAACAGCTGAAATCCAATTTGTTTTCCATTACTTCAAGAGTAAACCCAACTACCTAAGTAGCTGAAATAAATAAATATCTGCCTAGATTAGCAATTTTATAGAATTATCTATTCAATTGTAGAGCTAAACAAGTTGGTTCCAATAGCTACCGTTTTCGTACCCTTTTTTGCTAAGTGGCCTCCTTCTCATGCCATATCTCTTGATTGACAGATTTATTAGCTCCGCAGGATACACAACCTGAGGCTACTTCTTCGAATGTCCCCTTGAAGCGTAAGTTCCCTTTTATTCATTATTTCCAAATCTTTTGAAATTTATGTTTGACACCATTACACATGCTGTCTAACTCCCATTCGATATTGCTGATTCTAATAGGTAAATTCACTGAACCATGGAATTTTGGCAAGCCAACGCAAACTTGTGAGAGCTGCGGGGCTATTCTATGGTATGAAGAAAGGAATGTAAAGTCAAGAAGTCCATCACAACCAAAGTTTTCGTTATGCTGTTCAGAAGGACTAATTTATTTGCCTTTGTTAAAACACGCACCTCTAGTTTTGGAAGAATTGCTGAATTACAATAGTCCTTCGTTTGTGCATTTTCATGACAACCTCCGGCGATATAATGCAATGTTTGCAATGACATCAATGGGTGGAAAAGTTGATAGAACTGTAAATGATGGAAATGGTCCCTATGTGTTTAGGCTAAATGGACAAAATCATCATCTGATTGGCTCTTTGCTACCAGTTGAAGGATCGAAACCAAAGTTTGCTCAACTTTACATATTTGATACAGAGAATGAAGTGCAGCATAGGATAAGGTCAATTTCATCTGATAAAGAGAATGATGTCATTGATCCTGAAATTGTTAACTCTCTAATCCATATGCTTGATGAAAACAATGCTTTGGTTAAGGTTTTCAGAATGGCCAGGGATCGCTACACTGAATGTCATACTGCAGATGTCAGATTGCGACTCATTAGTTGTTGTACCAATCGTTCCTCACAGTATAATCTACCTACTGCCTCAGAAGTTGCTGGTCTTATTATGAATGATTTTGACCCTAATAATGGGTATCGTGATATTGTTGTTGAGGATCGTGATTGTGGGCTCCAGCGTATAAGTGAAATCCATCCAGCTTTTATGGCTATGCAATATCCTCTACTTTTCCCTTATGGTGAGGATGGCTTCTCTGTTGGTATACCAAAAAGATTAAGAGGTTCAAAGGAAGAAAGCGAAGATTCCACTGTCACGATGAGAGAATATTATGCATTCCGTGTTCAACAACGGCTTAGTGAAGGCAACACTTTAATTTCTGGTGGCAGACTTTTCCAACAATTCATTGTTGATGCTTACTGCTGTATTGAACGGATTCGTTTGAGGTGGATACAACAAAAACAAGACTACCTAAGAGCTGAGATATATAGTGGCCTTCAAGATACAGTACTACGAGGAGACACAACACGAGCATCTATTGGTAAACGGATTGTTTTACCATCTTCTTTCACTGGTGGGCCAAGATACATGATTCAAAACTATCAGGATGCCATGGCAATATGTCGATGGGCAGGCTATCCAGATCTCTTCCTTACTTTTACGTGCAATCCTAAATGGCCAGAGATCATTTCTTTCCTAGAATTGATTCCTGGTCAAATGCCGGAAGATCGACCCGACATTGTTGCAAGAGCTTTTAAAATAAAACTGGATGCACTTTTGCAAGACATCAAGAACGGAAAACATTTCGGCAAAGTCCTTGCAGGTAATACAAACTGAACATACATTTTTCCCCTAAATAATTATCATCATTTTTACAAACATCCATGCTTGCACATTATTTACTTTAATTCCCCTGATTTATATTTGATGTAGTTGTATACACAATTGAGTTCCAAAAAAGAGGTCTTCCACATGCACATATATTGGTATTTTTGCATCCTGATGACAAATATCCAGTTCCAGATGATATTGACAGCATAATCAGTGCTGAAATTCCAGATTCTTTGGAAGATCCAATTGGACATGAAGCTGTTAAGCAATTCATGATGCATGGGCCATGTGGAGCAGCTAGGCCAAACTCTCCTTGCATGGTTGATAGCAAATGTACCAAGCATTTTCCTAAACGTTTTGTCCATGAAACAATCATTGATGACCAAGGCTTTCCGACTTATAGAAGACGAGAAGATGGTCATTTGGTGGTGAAAAATAGAGTTGAATTAGACAATCGATATGTAGTCCCATACAACATTGATTTGCTGGTGAAGTATCAGTCACACTTAAATGTTGAATGGTGTAATCGATCAAAGGCCATCAAATATCTTTTTAAATATATTAATAAAGGCACAGATCGTGTAACTGCTGTTTTGGAAGAAAATGTAGTCTACAATCCAAATGATGGAATAGAATCTATATTAGAGAAAGATGAAATAAAGACTTATCTTGATTGTAGATATATATCAGCATCAGAAGCATCATGGAGAATTTTCCAGTTTGAGATTCATTACCATGAACCAGCTGTTCAGAGATTGAACTTTCATATGAAAAATGAAAATCAGGTCACTTTTTCTGATTATGAATATTTGGATAATGTGGTAAATAGACCAGGAATTGACAAAACAGTATTTACAGAGTGGATGACAGCAAATCGGCTATATGAAGATGCTAGGCAGCTAACCTTCCAAGACTTTCCAACAAAATGGGTTTGGGACAAGAAAAACAAAGAATGGAGGAGAAGAAAGTCAGGTCGGTCCATTGGTCGAATCTATTATGCACACCCTTCGAGTGGAGAACGGTTCTATCTTAGAATGCTAGTAAATGTTGTAAAAGGTGCTACAAGTTTTGATGACATCAAAACTGTTAATGGCCAATTGTGTCCTTCTTTTAAAGCTGCATGTTTTGCTCTTGGGCTACTTGATGGAGATAAAGAGTGGAATGATGCTATAAAAGAAGCATCAAATTGGGCTACTGGACAACAACTTCGAGAATTGTTTGTGACTATACTTATTTTTTGTGAGGTTTCACAGCCAGAACAGGTGTGGGAATTGAATTGGAAAGATTTTTCAGAAGATATTTTATTTAGGCAAAGGCGAATCTTACGATTTGATCAACTTCAGCTTTCTGAAAATCAATTGAAAAATTATGCCTTAAATGAAATTGAAAAGCTTCTGATTAAAGCTGGAAAGTCATTGAAAGACTATCCACCTATGCCTTTACCTGATATGTCTCTTATTAGGGAAAGGAATAATAGACTCCTTGAAGAAGAATTGAGTTATGACAAGGAAGCATTGGCTGCAGAATATGCCTCATCATATACAAAATTGAACATTCTACAAAAACATGTATTTGATCGGGTTGTAGAAGCTGCTCTGAAAGGTGAAGGAAAGATGTTCTTTTTGTATGGCCATGGTGGAACTGGCAAAACTTTTGTGTACAAAACAATAATGTCTTTCCTCCGATCTCGTGGTGAAATTGTTTTAGCAGTAGCATCTTCAGGAATTGCATCACTCCTTCTGCCAGGTGGACGTACAGCTCACTCAAGATTTTGTATCCCATTATGTGTGAATGAAGATTCAGTGTGTGACATTAAACAAAAAACACAGTTGGCTGAATTGCTTTGTGCTACAAAATTGATAATTTGGGATGAAGCTCCTATGGCACATCGTCATTGTTTTGAGGCTCTTGATAGAACATTGAGAGACATATTGCGCTTCTCCAGTAACTTTGATCCTAATAAAGTTTTTGGTGGTATAACAGTTATTGTTGGGGGAGATTTCAGACAGATTTTGCCAGTAATACCAAAGGGTAGAAGAGAAGATATTGTTGCATCAGCCATAAACAAATCTGCCATTTGGAATCATTGTGAGATATTTATGCTTACAAAAAATATGAGGCTCAATCAAAATTCCAATAATTTGGAACATGATCAATCTGTTGTAGACTTTGGGAATTGGATTTTAAGGATTGGAAATGGTGAATTTGAGAATGTAGATGGAGAAAGTTGGATTGAGATTCCAGAGGATTTATTAATAAAACCAACCAGAGATCCAATAACTGATATCATTAATGTCACATATCCTGATATGCATGATAAGATGAAAGACTCACGATACCTGCAAGAGAGAGCAATTTTAGCACCAACAAATGAAATTGTTAACAAAATAAATGATCAGATTCTTTCTTTAGTTGATGAAGAAGAACGTGTCTACCTTAGCTCAGATACAGTATGCAAAAGTTCTAATAGCATTACTGATTTAGACATGTTGTATCCAGTTGAGTTTCTGAATTCACTTGAGTTCCCTGGAATTCCCAAACACGAGCTGAAGCTGAAAGTTGGAATCCCTATAATGTTGTTGAGAAACCTTGATCAAACTGCAGGTTTATGTAATGGAACACGGTTAATTGTCACCCAGCTCGCTGATTGGGTTATCGAGGCACGAATTATAACTGGGACAAATATTGGCTCTAAAGTCTTTATTCCAAGAATCATTTTGTCCCCTACAGCATCGAAGTGGCCGTTCATTCTGAAACGAAGACAATTCCCCATTTCTGTATCATTTGCAATGACAATAAACAAAAGTCAGGGCCAATCTTTAAACAGCGTAGGCCTGTTTTTACCGCAGCCTGTTTTCACTCATGGCCAGTTATATGTCGCAATATCTAGAGTCACTAATAGAAATGGTCTTAAAATCTTGATACTAAATGACAAGAACCCAACACAGTTTCTAGCTAAGAACATAGTGTACAAAGAAATATTTTCCAATTTACCAAGAGGTATATGATATCCTATTTGAAAACTTTTGCTGATCTACAAAGACATGCTGGTTTTATTTTACAGTGTTTTAATAGTAAAACTTCCACTATCATTTTTAATAGTATCTCTAATACATTTACATTTTATTGCAGCTGTTCGGTATAACAATGTCCAAAGGATACAACTTTCTTGATCAAATATCTAATGCTAAGGAGACATGGAGAATTAGAGTGAGAATATGCAGAATGTGGAAAGCAGTGAACAAGAGAAGTGGAAATAACCTCATCAGTCTTGACATGATCTTAATTGATGAAAAGGTAATCATACTTCACAACAATAAAATGTCTTAATCTTTCAAATATTTGTTGTATTTGTTATAAAATATATAAACTAATTTTTGAGTTCCATTTTTTTTTTCCAGAAAAACTTAATGCATGCAATTGTAAGAAAGAATGTGTTTCAAAAATTTGGTCCCATCCTACATGAAAGAGGAACCTTCATCATTTCAAACTTTAAAGTAATCGTGACAAATAAAGGTTATAGACCGGTTTCAAATGACCTAAACATCATTTTCCTGTTAACAACTTCGGTTAAGGAGTGCAATGAAAAAAGTGAACTCATACCTATGCATGCCTTTGAATTTGCAACGTATGATTGTATCAACAGTCGTTTGAATAACAATTCTTACCTAACAGGTAAATCATCTTTTACTTCACCTCTTCCCCATTTTAAATAATCGATATTCATCCTTCAAACATTATTTTTGACGTGTACGAACTTGCAGATATCATTGGCAAACTTACTGCTGTTGGACCCATTGAACAAGTACACTTTGACAACGGCTCTACAAATATAAGGAATCTTCAAATCCTACTACCTGAGTAAGGAACATTTCATTTTACTCGCATTTATGGCTGAAACATGTTAACCTAATTCAACTTCGAACCTTTTTTTTTATGCCAAAATTTCAGTAACTTTTTAACATTAAATAATTATTATTAATTTTATAGTATGGATGGTAAGGCAGGTTGGGTTTGAATCTTGCGGTCTTGCACACAATATTAAGTTGACTAGGTATCATTTCTAATTGGACTTTAGAGAGGGTTGCACTAAATATAATTCTATTTAAAAATTAAACATGAGATGCACATTGCACACATCATAAAAGTTATACTTGAATTTGAAATTACCTTTTACTATGCATGATTGTGTGAAATTAGAGGTGAATTGCTTATTCGTTTTTTCAAGTTCTCGACTCTTTGAATTATTAACATTAGGATTGTTGATGCCTACTGGTAGTTGATCTGGTTGATGACTTCTCTGAACACTAGGCCATAAGTCAGCTGGCTAAAGCCTTTTCTGTTTTAACTACTGTTTTTAATTATGAATGGTAGCAAATCTAAGATTTTAATGTCTTTTGAATGTTGTAATGTACCATTAGGGAGAGAGAGCTAAAAATATCATTGTGGGATGAAAGTGCTGAAACAATTACTGAAAATGACTTCAAAGAAGATGAAGGCCCTTATGTAATTATTGTCACTTCAACAACTGTAAAAGCATTCCAAGGTATTTAAAGATAAGTACTATATGTCTATATAACACTTTTTATATAATAAAAAAAAAAGTGTATAAGAAATTCTACAATGTGTGATATGGTTTTTTTTTTTTTTTTTTTTTAAAAAGGCAAATTGAATCTTAACACCACAAGTGCAAGTAAAGTATACGTCAATTTGGACATTACGGAGGTTTCTGAACTCATTGACAGGTTCATGAACATTTACTTTACTAATTCTCTAAGATGGATTACAAACGCATTTATTTAATAAAGAACAAGAAAAATTGATATCTTGCTTTCTTCAGATATAAAGTTGTTGAGGATGAATACAATAATGTTGTCCGATCTATTCCAGCACGTGACAAAAAACCCAAATCTGAATCAGAATTGATATTGCAAACTACGATGTCCTTGGCAGAAATTAAAGCATTGGAATGGGTGGAAGGAGTCAAGGTTTTCTTTATCTTTAACTATTACAAATCTAAAACTTTATTATTTAATTAAAACTAACTAGAATGAATGATTTTCCAGGAAAGATTTTGTACCTGTTATGCTGATATTGTAAACATAGAATCAGAATTTGGGTGGAATTATATCTCATGTCAACTTTGCAAGCGAAAAGTAAAACAACAAAATAATATGTTTTGGTGTAACAGTTGCAACTCTGAATCTCAATTCCCTATGCCTAGGTAATTAAATTCTTCATTGTTCATACTATATAACTATTCAAATGACTGCATTGGAAACAAAATGATGATTGCTTTAATTATAAATATACAAATGACCTTATTATACTTTCTAACTTCTATCATTATTATGTACAGTTACAAACTACAAATCCAAGTGAAAGATCATACTGGGACAGCTTCTTTTGTTCTTTTTGATAAAGATGCAGAAAAAATAATTCAAAAAACTGCTATGGAACTTTCTTCAAAAGTATCTTATCTAAATTCTTAATCACTTCCTATTTTATGCTTAAACCTAATGTTTTTATTATACTAACAATTTATGAGCTTCACCTCATATTGTGCAGAATCAAGAGCCAAATAAAGTGCCTCAAGAAATTCAAAACTTGCTTGGAAAATCTTATACATTCCAAATAAAAGTTGATGATTACAATGTCAAAGAGGGATGGGAAGTTTACACTGTCACAAGTGTCTTTAAATCTGAGTCTACCGATACTATTGCTGCTTCAGATATTAAATTACTTACAAGCTTGAAGGATGTAGCTGATGACAACCTACTAGATGATGTCTTTGGAAATACACAAATGGTAAGAAGGCAAAAACTCATTACTAATTGCTTCATCATAACCTTTCTTACTCATAATGTTTTTCCTGTTATCGTTATTAGAAATTAAAATATTTATGCACAATGAACAATGAATTTGAAAGATGTATTCTCCCCTTACTGTGCAGAAAGATCTTACAAAAAAAAGAACCTCCAAGCAACCTTCTAACAACAGCACAGGCAGCTCCCAGAATAAGAAGAAGAAGTAATTGCATATCATATGTCCTAAGAATTTTACTTTTGTTATGTAATACATATGGAAAAAATAAACTTGTGGATTGAGTTGTGCATTTGTATAAACTGAGTTACTATAACTTAACAATGGTGGTGGATTTCGTTTTCATTATGATTTGGAAAGATTTGGAATGGTGCACTGGTTGACTTGAAATGGTGCATTGGTTGTTTCGCACTGAATGTGTTTGTGTTTGCACTATATTGGACAGCTTCTTATTAGTTGTTTGAACTCCACAGAATTTCGGCTCTACCATTTCATGATGTATTATGATTGTTTACATTTCAGTTGATTTTATTTATACATAAGTACTTCAGTTTATCCAAGGTTTACATCACAACATTACTGTGGGTGCTGAATTCATGTCCAGTGAGTTTGCGCTGCTGAACACATCCATTCTATTAGTTCTCTGGCATTTTATTAGTGAGATAAATATACATCTCTTATTCCCATCTTTCAGGCACTTGATTGTGTATTGATATCCCCATTACAATTTGGTGATTGGATGTGCATGTTGATCAAGACACCTCACTAACTCATATCACCATCCGATTGAGTGGTTCACGTAAAATTCCATCTTCTTTTTATTTTCTCTATTTCGTTTGAAGCACAACTCATTAGATAATAGTTTAGTGCACCAACTGCCTAAGGGGTATTCCCAAGTTCAATCCTGTCTCTTACCCAGTTGACCTCTTTTTAAAGGGATATTTTATCATTGTTATGATAAGAGGTTTGTCCTTTACTAATTTAATTTCATGGAATGAAAACTAGGGGCATAATGGTATATAGAGTTAACTTTTGAATGAGACTAGCCTATAATGATGATTCATCTAAGTGTTACCAAAATGGAACTTACTTCCTCATCTCATGGTCAACAACCAAAGTTGAGCATGTGACTTCAAACTGAGAAAGAAGATTAATTTGAGTTCCCTTTGAAATTCCACTTTTGAAATAATCTTTAATTAAACTTTTATTAATGGGATGGATGGGGACTGTGGAAGCTTTGACATGAGGTAAGGTGCATTGACGTGGCACAAAATAGCAGCCTGCTTAGGACATGATTTAAACAGCTACCTTTCATGATGTTGTCGCATTGGACTCATTGAAAATCTTTACTACTAATTCATCTAAATAAGGTCTTATGTCTGCCAATTTTACCCAATATTACCGGATTCAAATTGTTCGGTGATCATTAAATATCATAAATTTCTTATATTTTTCCATCTAATAACTTTTTACCAATAGTCATAGTTTTCCCTTTTTGGAAGTGGGGGAGGGAAATATCATATAAGTATGTATAGGGATTTTTTAAAAATGTGAAATATGGATTGACTTGAACCCATATATATGTAAATTCGAATTGAGTTGACACATCACTTCAACCATCTCAGTTTGTTTCTTTTATTTATTATCATTGTTTTCTATAATCACATCACTTTGCAAGGACGACTAATCGAAGCTTCAATCACAAACAAAGCCTTTATCTCATAAGTCAACCATGTTTTTAGAGTTTCAAATTTGTGCCATTTGTACTAACTTATTAATTGTTTCAGAATTTTATTTATTAATTTTAGAATAAAATGTGGGACCATATCATAAATATTATTGATAGTCAATAAATTTTTTAAATATTATTGCAGACTAATCAACCAATTTTACCAAAAACAAACAACTTAGCCCTTTAAAAAGTTTTAAACAAAGTAATTTGGTCATTCCTAGCAAAAGACACATTGTACACACACATGAAAAAAAATAATAATAAAAGAAAACCATTGCCGGCTAAGCAATAGAACCGAAAGTCAAAGCCACTGCATATAATTAACAATAAAATTGCCCCTCCTAACTCCAAGTCCTAGCTCCGTCCCTGTGTAGTGTGGTACATTGTTGCTTGCGGTGCAGCGCGGTTATGTCATTTTACGACCGATTTTGGTGTGGTTTGTGCGGTTTGATAAACACCCCTTAAATGTATCATAGGTTTTCAATTAAATTTAACCATATGACTGTCTTACTTTACTGCATTAAACTTCGGATCCTCTCACATAAATTGAAAATATAATTTGAGGATGAGAATTTCAAGAATTTCTCTCTTTGACCAAAATTTAAATGATTTTGGCTGGAAATGCGACCCTATGCGTACAAAATGGTGCAAAAATATTGCCCTGGGTATATCCACGAAAAACTCATCTACTGTACTACGTTCTTTACTATATGTTAAGAAATGACAGCCTTGCTCAAATGAATGGCAATGGGTACAGCATGCATGATGCATGTACATTACTTCCTTGTGTCCTTGAAAGGACAATTTATAGATCGTTTCAAGTTCACGAAATTGAACATATCAAGGAAACAATAGTAAAATATATGCAGACTTCTTTCTTCTTCTTTTTTTTTTTTTTTTTAAAGAAGATTATGTATTATGCAAGTTAATTTAGAAGTTTCACTTAATAAGTCATATTAAAATTGGACAAGACCAATAAATTCTATTATGCAACTGACTACACAAAATAAAGTACATACAATAAAATATATAGAAATACGTTATTCAATTGAATAGGGATTCAAAAGTGATGTAAGTTGACTACACGTGTGTAAGGAAAAAGCAAATAAAATTCAATGTTTCACATTGATTTTAGCTTTTCTTGATTCATTGAACTGGTTTTCCTTCCAATCTTGGGATTCGAATCATTGCCTATTTTTAAAAAAACTCATTAAGAACCAATTGCAATACAAATTTCTATATGAATTTAACCACTTTACCATCAAATTCATGTATAATCATTTTAGAATTCTTAAACACATTATTATTATGTATTGTTATTTAATATGATACTATGAACTTTTAAAATGATTTTATTATAAATAGTACATGAAATGTTATCACACTATTTCAAACAAAACAACAATATGAAAACTTTAAAAAACCTTCCTAATGACATTTGGGTTGAAATCTTTTCAAAACTGGGCAAAGAATCGGCAACACTCCTAGGAAACATAAAGTTAAGGTAAAAAACAATTTCTTCAATTTGTATCTATTTTGTTATTTTCCCCTATATAAATAATTCAGTCTATTAATTGAATTTTCTCTTTTTTCTTAATTAGTTGTAAGCGCTTCAAGAAGTTGACAGAAAACAGATTAGTCCTCCAACAAATTGAACTGACTCCGTATTTCAATCATCCAGCTTTACTACATGACGAAGAAAAAATCTTAATATTTTCATGTTATGAAGCTGAAAATCCCTATGTGCTACTAATAGTGGGAAGCTACAAATATTTTTTGAATGAAGTTATAGTAGGAAAAAAAATAATTGAAAAAACTCTTCCATGTGGTAGTTTCATTGCACCTTATATTTATGGAATTATGCTGCTTTGTGAGTCAAATTATGAAGGCATTGAACACCTTTTGGAAATTTTAAATGATAAGCATGGGAAGCATTGGTTTGTAAAATGCCGAAAAATGCTTAGACTACTTACTGCAGGAACCGACCAATATAAAATTCCAAATTTTCAAGCATGCCACAAAATAGGGATGGGACATTGGAGACGAGATGAACCTTATCCTTATGGTTATGAAGAATTCATAGTTACGTGCAAAAGATGCTCAATCGACCTAGAAATCTTTAAGTTGGTGAATAGGCTTCTTTAAGTCTCTTTTGTTGTATTGTTTTACTTTCATTGTAGTAAAAAAAGTTTTGCCAAAAGGAAGGATTATTGATTGTGGAAAATTCAAAGTGCAATCAACTTTATTCTTGTGATTATCAAAAATTTGTAGTTGCTTCTCATTGAATATAAAAACTTGACTCTTCATGTTTTTTTCCCTTTTTCCCGTTTCCACATCAATCCCAATCACTCTAAAATCCTTTCTTAACTTTTGTGCCTAAGGAATTATATATATATATATATATATATATATAATCAAAGCTAAAAGAAAATATAATGTAAATTATAAATTGGATGGTTCATTTTGTATCATGTATCTTATCTAAAATTTTAAATTTTTGTACATGCATTAACAAGAGACAAGAATTTTAAAAATTATTGACCAATAAACTCATGATTAATAAAAAAAAAAAAATAGTATCACTTAAATAATAAAATACAAATTTTTTTCATTGTTTTTTTAAATTATATCCATTCCCGTGCGGTAGCACGGGTTACATACTAGTTTTGACTTAAATGGAACCACATAAACGTTGACACATGGTACAAAATTAGGATTCTAATTTAGAATTCCAATTGGAGTTTCTCTCTGCTTCACCTATTATATAAACGTTGACACATGACACAAAATTAGGATTCTAATTTAGAATTCCAATTGGAGTTTCTCTCTGCTTCACCTATTATATATATATATATAGATATGGTTTCGGTGCAAGGTGGTCCAAAATTTAGGAATTTCTTCTAAATTATTTTACTTTGTGTTTTTTCTTAGCAAAGAAAAAATTAGTATTAAAATAAAGGGGGAGGAGAAAGCCAAAGGCCATAGCCTGGTTGTGGATTTGGACATTTTTCTATTACCCATACATTAATAACAACACTTTTGACCGTCTAATCTATGTTGTTTGGAGAATTAGCCAGCCTAGGTGTTTGGATAGACCTGAAATTAGAGATTCACAAAAATCGAGATGAAAAATCGGTGGCTAGAATTAATGGGTTTATTAGGAAATAGGTAAGGTGGTGGCACCAAAATCATGGCGACTTTTAAGCCCATTTAGAGATTTTTTCAAGCGACAAACATGAATGTGTATATTAGGATCATGAAATCCTGGCAGCTGAACCATGTACACTAGTCTTCCATCTAATTGGCCTTGAAAAATGACATTTTGAACGTCTTGCAAACATAACCTCTTAAAAATAGAAATGAGCACCCTCGATCAATGCTTTGGGGTGTATGTCACGCGATTTTTAAGCTATATAAGTGATCACACTAAACCATAATTATACTTACTCTAAGATATGATTCAATATGTTTAGCACCACCTTTAACTTATCAAATAATGAATGTGGCTTAACGACCGTTACTGGAAAAATGGTAAAACGTAGAGGAAAGGCGTTCACGGTGGGACTCGAACCCACAATCTCCCGCTCCGGAGGCGAGCGCCTTATCCATTAGGCCACGCGAACATTTTTATTTGAAGTGTAGTAGATTTTTTTATATAAAGTATAAATGAGTTCAATAATAATCAGTACTCCCACGTGAGCGCTAATTGACTTTTCACTAGTCTGTCTGAGCAGCCGTACGACTTTTTTCTTATTATTATTATTATTTTAAATTTTTTTCCCTTTTACCACATGAGAAGTTGAAGGAGCCTTTTTTTTAGAGGTAAACAATGAATTCTTAAAGTATTCTCCCCAGGTGTTGTATCTCAAATGCCATTATCACACATAAAAACCTATTTTTTCTATTTTAACACACAACTTTACAATACACCATTCATTAGATATTCTATTCTTCCTTTCAACACATTAAAATAATCTAAAAAAAACACCTACACATTAAAACCCCACCACAGCCCACAACCAACAAGCACCCCAAAAATCAAACACCAACCACCAATATCAGCCACTGCTACCAAAAAAAAAAAACACCACAACGACCATGATCGAGATCTTGAGGAAAGGGGGTTGGGTGAATTACTGCCAGCTTAGGGAGAGGAGGTTCGGCGCTAGTGAGACTGAGATCGGTGGTGATGTTGAGACTAAGATTGGCGGCGGCACTGGTGAGACCAAAGGAGTAATCGGCGGCGAGTTCAAAGGAGAGATTAGACGGTGGCAAAGTTTGATTAGACGCTGGCATGGATTAGGTTCTTAATCTTGTCCAATTGGTAGGATTAGTGGAGAGGAAGAGAGGATGAGAGAGTAATCAGAGGGTTGCGGTGAGAGAAGAGAGAGAAAAGTAGAATAAATAAATATTAAAAAGTTTTAGCGTTGTTATCCATACAGTTGTATATTTAGAATTGTACTATTCATTCATGCCAAAACTTTTAGCATTAAGAACACCTCATGTGAGAGGTTTTTTGGTGTTTGGTGTGCCAAATGCCAAATATTTGGCATTTGGCACACCTGATGGTAATACTCTTATAAACTGACACATATTCTAGATTCTCTTAAGTCTTCTAGTTTCATATTATACTAGTTCCTAACCCATGCGATGCACGAAAAAGTTATTAACTCTAAAAAAAAGAATCCAATAATGAGTAAATAAACATTTTGCTAGTTAGTATTTTTGAAAAAAAAATGAAGAAATATTTAACTTCTATATTTTTCCATAGTTTAGAAGTGCTATCTAACATCAAGCATTATTGAGTTGCAAAAGCATAGTTACCGAAACTTACAAAATAATTTACAATTCTTAAATTAATAAAGCAAAACTATCAGTAGTTATATATATACACACACACTCAAAACAAATATAAACTACAAATATATAAACAAAGACTATGATATGAGGAAGACACACCAAGTTTCAAATTTGAGTAACAATATGACTTTCTTGTAGTAATAACAATATAGACAATTCAAAACATGGAACAATATCAAAATTATAAATCCTAATGTCATTATCTTTTATGTTGAATCCAAACAAATAATTAATTGAAATTAATCCAAACAAAAAATTAATCAACCAAAAATCATAACTTTTAATAAGAAAACAAAAAATCACATGAACATAAATAAAAAGCATTTAAGGTAAAGAATTAAGATCAACCTACTAAGACGCAAATGCCAAAAACCCCAAGACTTAAAACTTCAAAAAATTATAGAATCCTTAAATTCTACTTTAAAACCAAACCAAATTCAACAAATTTTTATATATAACATACCAAATAAAAATTTATCGCTCCCTAAGCTGAAAGACATAGGTTGCATCTTTGATTTTTCTCCAAAAAAATAAAAATTCTTTATCTGCCATGTACAATATAAAAAAATAATTAGTAAAAATTTCAACCCAAAAACGAAACTGATGATTATCAATTTGAGTCTCTTTGTTTTTTTAGCATTAGTCTTTATTTTTAGTCCTATCATAATTTTTGTTTTTATATAGATTATCGACGTTTGAGTTTGAGTTTAAGTTGGATTTGTTAGAGAGATAAAGTTTCACTTCTTGTTAAGTTTTGATTAAACAAAAATAATTTTATTTTTTTAAAAAAATAATGATAAGTTTGAGTTTAAGTTGGACTTGTTAGAGAGATAGAGTTTCACTCCTAGTTAAATTTGAACTAAACAAAAATAATTTTATTTAAATGTTGTGTTATCGTGGGAAATTATGAGAGTTTCAAAGGTTTCGGTTACATATAAAGACAAATTTTTCCTTTGTCCGGATTTGTTGCTATTTCTGGAGATATCTTGTAGAATATATATATGTATATGTATATATCTTGTAGAATATATATATGTATATGTATATTACCTATTACATCTATTTGTATTATTGCTTATAATTAGATTTGTATGTTGTTCCTTATTGCTTAATCACAAAAGTATATTGTTGAAATATATCCAACAAAAGATACCGACAACAATTTTATGAGCAATTTGAATGAAATTTTGCATCATAATGGTATTAAAACCTTCATTGATGATGCGCTCCAAAGGAAGGAAGAAATTTCTACAAAACTTCTGGAAGCCATTGAAAGTTCAAGAATTTCAATAATTGTATTTTATAAAAACTATGCATCGTCCCCATGGTATTTGGAAAAACTTGTCAAAATTCTTAAGTGTAAAAAGAATGGCCAAATTTTGTTTCTAGTTTTTTATATAGTGGATCCATAAAAGATACATAACCTAAAAAAGAAAGTTTGAAAAAGCACTAACAAAACATGAACAAAAATTCAAGGATAACATAAACAAATGCAAAGATGGAGGGCAGCTCTAACGGAAGTTGGCAATTTATCTAGTTGGCATTACAAAAATGAGTATGTATATAACACTATAAGAAAAAATGTTTATTGCAACGAAAGAAATCATTGCAATAACATTAGATTCATTGCAATAGTTAATGCAGGGTATTGTAATAAAATTTGAAGTAACAAGTTTGTATAACAATAATGTTCCTTGTTTATAAACCCAATCTAATACTACAAGACTTAGGCCCTTTTATAGTGGTACTCTGGTTATGTAACCATTTGGTAAGAGATTTCTAGTAATATTATTTAAGTTTTGTGGAAATATGTGTTGTGGTATTTAAATAATAGTTTTCGTTGTTTAAACTTCGTTATCAAACGAGGCCTAATGTCTTATAAACCAGTTTAAAACACTAGTATATATACTTTCGTGTGTGTTCTAATAATCATTATTGTTTCTCGAAGAAAAATAAGTTTGTACAACAAAAACCTTTGTTATCGTAAACTCCAAATATTTTAATGAAAACTTTGATATATATATATATATATATATATATATATATATTGCTGCAACAAACAATCTACTGCTTTGAATATCTTATAGTAATAGACTATTTATTACTTTACGAGTCTTATTGCAATAAATTTCAAATAATTGACAAAAATAATTTGAATCAAAATATTGCAATAATATTTTTGTTGTAATAGATAATTATTTCATTTTGTCATTGCAAGAGATTATAAAATAAATGATATCAAGTTATTGCAATAAATATTCGTTATAGTTTTGAGTTTGCTATTGCAATAGATTGCAAAAGAATTTATATCAAATTATTGCAATGATAATTTCATTACAATAAACTATTAGTTTGAAATTTTCATTGCAATAGAATCAATATGATAATGGAAATTCTTTGCATAAAAGGATTCTTTTAATTCTTAATGATGTGAAAAATTTAGTGTAAGTAGAAAATTTGCTTGGAGAATGCATTAGGTTTGCTTCTAGAAGTAAAATCATTATAACAACAAGAGAGGAAAAGTTGCTAGTTGCTCTTCGAGAAGATTGTCATTTAACCGACTACAACTACAAGGTCAAGGAATCAGATGAACATGAATCTCATGAACTCTTTTGTCAACTTGCATTCAAAAGAAACAAGCCTAAGGAAGATTATTCAAAACCTGTAGATCAATTTATATGCTATGCCAAAGGTCTTCCATTAGCTTTAAAAATAATAGGCTTTGATTTGTATGAGAGAAATATACGTTGTTGGAAAAGTGCATTATAAAAACATTCCTAATTTAAATATTCAAGAAGTACTCAAAGTAAGCTACAATGGATTGCACGAAAGTCAATAAGATTTTTTCTTGATATTGCATGTTTCCTCAAAGGATTCTACAAGGATATTGTTATGGATATATTACAAAATTGCAATTTCTATGACTCATTTTATGAAATTGAAAAACTTGTTGATAAATGTCTCATAGTTGTTGGTGAATATGACATATCAACAATGCATGACTTGATACAACAAATGAGTTTGGAAATTGCTTGACAAGAATCAATAGTTCCCAATGAGGATGCTCCTGAAGTACTAACCTGAGAAGCGGTATAGGTCATTTTAATTTACTATTTCCTTGTTTACATGAGGTAGATGTAATGATTTTTTTCTCATTTTATTAATATTTTTGTTCTTTCTAATATTGAAGAATATGTAAGTTTTTTAATATGTATACTGTTTAAAATTTAACCATCGTGAATTCCATTGTGTAATGTGATTTACACAATTCTTTATCCAATTAGAGATCTGATGAAATTTGTGGCATAACATTGTGCTTACCACAACCAAGAATCATGCAATTGGATCTTGAAAAGATGAAAAATCTCAAATATTTGAAAGTTCATAATATAATTTGTGGAGACCTTAAATATCTTCTCAATGAGATAAGATTGCTTGATTGGCTTGAATTTTCTTTATCTTCCTTGCCATCCAATTGTTTTCTTCAAAAGCAAGTTGCACTTAACATGCCAAAAAGTAATATCCAATTGGACATCATCTTCTTCTGCTTTTGGTTCTACCAATAATACTCCTTCTAGATCAAGATCAAACAAATCTAGATCTGTGTCATCAATTAATGGAAGCACAAAAGGTTCCTTTGGGTCTTCAAAGGTAAGGGTTTTGAGAAATCATGAAATTGGGTTTGAAGGGTTAGGATCTATTACCAACATGCTCATATCTGGAGGCCTTGAAAAAGCACCAACAGTTGGATTTGGGGGTTGGAATAATGGTTCTTTGTCCTTTTGCTTAAAAGAAGGTTCATTCTGTGATCTGGTTTGAGGTTCTAATTGAAGTGGTGCTGAATATGTTATGCCAGGAAAGATTCCACTTGGTTTAAAAGGGTTATGATCAAGATGTGTCATGGCTAATGGTCGAAGGTTTTGGTAAGGAGAAGTTGGTGTGAACGGTGAGTTTAAAGGCATGGACATGTCTCTATATAGTGATTGGCGAGGTTGGTAGGGCATATAAACTTGCATCGAGAAAGTTTGAGTGGCCTTCTGCTGTGATTCTTCCATAGACTGAAGTTGTGTTAACAATTGTTTTCTTTCCTTTTCTTTTTGTCCAATGGGAGGAAAAGAAACAAACAAGTCTTTGACTGTGGAAGCAATAGTTGCTAATTCTTGTTCAACTGCTTAGATTTTCTTCAAAGTCTTCAATAAGGGGATTTGAGAATGAGAAGGTATGAGTAACTGCTTCTGCCATCTTTTGTTGGTTATTAAGGATCTTTGAAAGGACTTGGTTTTATGCCACAACATTTTCTGCCTACCAATTTAAAGCTGCTTCAGCTGAAGAAACCTATCTTGTGGTTCCATTTGGATTAGTTCCAACAAGATTTTTGATTTTTCAAACATGTTTAGTGTTGGTTTGGGGATGATTAAAACTCTTTAATGGAGGAAAATTCTGTGAATAGGAAGTTAAGACCTGGTCAAACATGTATCAAGGTAAAGGCTTTTGTATATGGGTTTGACCGGTAGGAAGGGGTTGACATTTTGGTATTTGGAGAAGGACTTTCTAGTAGTATGGGATTAATGGAGGTTTTTTATTTTGATCATGATTTTCTTTGCATGAAGAGGGAGAGGGAAGTTTTTGCTTTCTGGTTCTAGGATAGAAAACATAATAATCAAATTTTCCAGAAGGTTCTCCAAGGAGGTCAACTTCTGGATCTCCTGCTTCATTCCTTTCTTGGAGTATTTGCTGAGAAGATTTTTTCTTTCTTCTTGAATGATCTTCTTCAAAAGGTTCTTCTTCTCGACAATCAGCACAATCATAAATATCCCACCATATGTGACCAGAAGGTGATTTTCCTTTATAGCAAGGCTTTCCATCATCTCAAAATGCCTTGATTTTGAGGCCTTTTTCACCAACATATAACACTGGCTAGAGCATAGCAATCTTGAGTAGGAAAGACTGTTACATCTTTCTTCTCTGGTGTAGCTGCCAAGAACCTAGTCTCAACTTCACCATTTGCTTTCCTGATAAAGAAAGAATTATTAGACTGTATTGGCTTAGCCGCCTGATGGAGCATCTCATATTTCGTAATCCATTATTCTGGAAAGAGAGAAGTCATCTGGTCTTTATTGAGTTGTCTTGGAACAAATGTACACATAGGTGTCATTAAAAGGATCGACTTGGATCAATAGAGCATCATTGGATTGAGCTATGTCCAGAATTGCTATGTCAAACGCATGATTTTGAAGTCTATAGGCTAGCTGGTAATGAAGTGTGGCAGCAAAGGCGTCTTACACTTGAGAAGCACCTAAAATTTGGACTTGTACTTTAAGAGCATGACAAATGTGAGGATCTTTGAGAGACATATTGAAGTTGGGGAAGCGTGTAACAAAAACTATTCCCACATTTAAAGTGGTCTGAACAGTTCCTATGACTGCATTTTGATATTCCAGGAATCCAGAATTGAGGAGTGAAATTCTAGAGAATACTGGGAGTCCCTTTCTTCTGTGGAAGGCTAATGCCATCCTTATTGCACCAAAATGAAGGCACGTGTACCCTTGTTTTTGCCATGGAATTACAAATTCTCTAGGAAGAGCAAGGGTGATAAAGTTCTCATTCTCACATGCTAGAATATTAAACTGATCAAACATGGAGGCCTAAACATATTCTTTTATAGTAGAAGGATGAGAAGGACCTAAAAACTTTTTTATGGATTTTTTGAAAGAAGTTTGAGGTTTATCAAACACGGTGTAGGGATTTACAATAAGGAAATCAGTAATAGGAATCTTACCATCCTCACGTACGTGGGAGATTTCATACAAATAATCTAACCTATTTGTAGTGGATGTACGAAGAGAGAGATCAAAGGTGGGTTTAGTGGTATCAGTAACAATTGAAGATGAACTGGCCATGATGGTTTCTTCAAGAAGGAACAGTTTACCTAAGACCTAATAGGACTCAAACGCCAACTCTAGGCTTAAACGTCCATAAGGTGACTCGGGAAAACAAAGTTCTTTAAAGCTTTGAAAACAAACCCCTTAGTGTTCTACTTGATTATCAAATCCAGTGTTCTAATGTGATTAATACAGATGATCCACGTATTGTGGCAACTGTAAATCACAGAGCATACTAATTAGGACAATAATCAAAGTATACTAATCGAAGGAGGGAGAAACTGGTCACAGGGCTCTGATACCAACTAATAGAGGATGCAAGAGAATAAGAGAAAAGAGGGTGTAAGAAGATTATGGAAACTGGTTAATGACATATATTGTTAAGAATGTATAAAAGATAACATGAACATAGGAAATGGAACACAGAACAAGATACAACAAGCTTAAAGGTATTATTAGATTCAACAGCTTCTTTACATCAGACATAAGAGACAATGAGAGACATCTTACGAGGGCTTTCTTCATTCTGCCCATTGCAAAAATACAAGAGGCCTATTTATAGGTAATAACTTACAGAAATAATTTACATTCAGAGCATAAGGAGTTTCTACAACAGACGGTAAGGGCTGGCTCCTTCTTGACAAATGTCTAGGGGAGTAGGGGTCTTGGTTGTCCAATAATGTCATTGGGTTGACAAATGTCAAACTGAGTCAGGGGGCTTGGGATGTGGTGATCTTCATTCAGATATGATTCTGGCGAAGGAGTAAACATCTCTTCCTTGGAACCATTCTTCATCAACGTCAGCATCGACATCTGGATCATGGTTATGGTAGTAAAAGTCATCATATCCAAAAAGAGGATTGGGCATTTCCCAATGGTCTTCATTTGGCCACTGTTGTCTACAAACATCTATATCAGTTGGTATTATTTCAGATAAGATTCCCTTATTAAGGGATTCTACCATTGTGAAAGCATGGTAACAAGATACCCAAGAAACATACATATGTGTGTGGCAAGTGCCATATGAATTAGTGACCCAATGCATATCTGCCGGGTGGAAGATTCCTTTTGTAGGTACATCATTTTTAGAATTGAGTTTAGCAACTAAATATGCTGAAGTGATCTTATTTCCAAATCTTGGATGATCTGTTTTAGGATTCTTTATCCATTCACCATCATGAGCATCATTTTTCCAAATTTCAGGCCAGAATTTGTGAAAATGTTTATTTCCACGTGGGAAAATATATCTGTAAAACTTTGGCTCAAAATGAAGACACTGGTAATACTCATTGAGTAAATACCATATGTTGAGATAATGTACAACTGTACAATTGGTTATCCAAAAGGCAAAAGGGGTTTTCCATAGTTGGTTTATATTAGGGAAGATAGCAAGAAAGTGTCTTTGATGGTCTTTGAGTTAGATATAGAGGATTCTAATGATTCTTTTAGATTGGACTTCTAGAGTCAAGGTCTTTATTTGGTCTTTTATCTCCGGGGGAAGGGTTTCTATCATATTAAGAATATCATTAGAGGTTGTAGAGGAAAAGTCTGAAGATGAGGATGGATCTGTAATTGGATATACACACAAAGGTGGAGGAATAATTGTGGTGTTAAAGACTGAAGGTTTTCTAAAAAGGTAATCAGTGATAAGTGTGCGCGCCCAATATCAGCAACTGGGCCTGGGACAAGTTGGGCTCACAATCTATTTGTATGGTGGGCTTTTAGCGTTTCCTGTGATGGGGTGATTCCTTGTAAGACTGCCCCAGTGTTTCTATTCTTCTTTTTTTCTTCCTTCTTTTCCCTTGTCTCTTCTTCCTCTCTCTCGCCCCCTGTTTCTGATATCTCATCGTCTATTTATAGCCACAGCTTGCTGGTTTGCTGTGGTCACCTTCTGGTTTAGTGGATAGAGAGGTCCAATGTCATCTTCCCTTAGTGGTGCGCATTTATGAGCATAAGGAGGACAATGGTGGCATCGGAACTTGATTCCATTGTCACGTTCGCTTCTCGGCATAAAAGCCTCCAGGGTGGACGGCAATGCCCGGTATGGCGATCTGGGCAGTTGATCGGTGGAACGTGGCGGAATACCGAGCATAAGGACCAGGCTATGCGTGGCTTGCTTCTGTCGACCATAACTGCGATGGCTTCGCTTTTGGTGTGCTACGCTGGTTTGGGGTGAAGCCCTTTAAACTGATTAGGGCCGGGGCCCAAGAGGGGATGGCTGTTCTTGTGGGCCTAGGTTTAAACGGGCCTGGGCGTGGCCCGTACGGGCAGCTATCCTTGTGGGCCTGCGGGTGGCTGGCTTAGGGGGGTGATGCCCGTACAATAGCCCCCCCTTGATTCATGTACCGAGCTTGGTGATGAATCAAGGTCTCCAAGGCAAGTTGGCGAAAATTCCTGCTTACTCTGTGCGTGGGATCAGTTGCTGCCGTGGAGTTGGCAGGGGTCAGTTCCGAGGCAGGCGGTCACTTCCGTAATAATGAGCCTTTGGTTAGCGAACCGTCAGAAGGCAACAGGCTGACGGTTCGTAATCCGTGAGCGCGTGTAAGCGGGTCTCCCAAGAAAAAGCCTGGCGAGCGGGGACTGGGGCGTTCTTTTTCCCGCCTCTCCTTTCATTTAATGCCCCTGGGCCTATATAATCCTCTTCTCAAGCTCTCATTTCACTTTTTACACATCCACAACACATTTTCTCTGCCGAGCATTCCCTGTGCGAAAAAAACCTCTCCAGTTCTTCGCTCCTTTAGAGTTTCAAGTAAGTGAGTTTTATTTCTCTTCCTTTTCTGCTTCCTTTCTTATTTTGTTTCCTAAGAAATGGGTTTCTCCCACTTGCTAGCCCCTGGGATGGCCTTGGCCAATTTTAGACGGACCTTTGGTGTCCCTAGGGATGTGGATATAGCGTTTTGTAAGGAGGGGGATATTGCCCTCAAGAGGGCGGTCAGGCGGAACGTCATTTTTGTTCCGCTGATGGCCATATTGGAGGGAGGCGTTAGGTTCCCTTTAGACCCCCTGATAGTGAGCACCCTAGGGTTTTACGGCCTATGCCCCGACCAACTCCCTCCCAATTTTTATAGGGTCGTTAGTTGTGTCAGCCGTTTAAACCAAATGTATGGTCTGAACCTAAACCATCATGACATTAATTTCATGTACAAACTGTGCAGGAACTTTTCGAAGGGCTACTACTTAAAGACTAGGGACACCCGAGTCCGGCTGATATCTTGCCTGCCGGACTCGAATAGGAATTCTGCCGGAGAGTTTGTAAAGGTGAGCGGCAGATGGCTCGCCGAAGGGCTACACTGCCCACATACGCCTTGCGACGTTGGTCGGTACCGTGTCTCCTTAGTTATTTTAAATTCCTGTTTCCTCCGCTCTTTTAATTAACCATTGCTTCTTTGGGGATTCTTGCAGAGTCAAAGCGGTTTTTGCCGGACATCAGGGTCGTGCACGAAAGGGATCTGAACTTCGTCCTCAGGTCAGAAATCTTTGTGCACATCGACGGGCAACTCCGAGCGTCTCACCTGATTCTCGGAGTGAACCCTGTGTATACTACGTGGTAGTGCACTCCTGGTCGACAGCCCCCTTTTGTCGTATATCGATGTTCGGCACGGTCAGTTCCTTCCTCCATCGCTTACAGTGGGTGAGGCTCGGGACATAGGCCCTCGTTACACAACCGCGGATGACATCCCACCGGTTAGGGACGAGTCTGCCGAGCGTGTTTCGTAAAGTAGAGGGCGGCACGAGGCCAGTGAACACACAGAACGACCCCCCGTTAACCGAGGAACGAGCCCCCGCCCCGGTCTCCGCCATACCTATCCAGCGAGAGAAAATGGTAAAGAAGAGGACGTCGACCCTGTCTCGGTTCATTCCCGAAGCCGGTCAGGCCAACCAATCTCCTTCCCCGGTGAGGAGCCCAGTCCCCCAGCCTACCGGTGAAGCTCGGAAAAGAAAAAGGCCGGCTGACAAGGAGGTAGACGCTCCTGGCGATGCGCCACCGAGGTCACCAATCCGACCCAGGGGTAGGGTGACCATCCGGGAGACACGGGCCGTCTCCCCTGCACAGGCACAGACCATGGAAAAGCCTTCTCCCCCCATCGAAGGCGGTTGGAGGCATGCCTTTACTCTCGGTGGGAAGCCACTGCCCGAGACGGCCTGTGTGTGGAGATGGGAGAAGGGCAACGGGGGGCGTATAGCTCAGAGCTTAGCCCAGGGCCTTCTCCTGCCCGAGGACGTGCACATCTACTCGAAGGGGGATGATGAGTCACTTGCTCGTCGGCTACAGTGGCACACTGTTGCGGTAAGGTTTTCCTTCGTCACGTTTGACTATGAGATTTTGCCAAGAATTTATAACACCTAACTTCCATTGCGTTTATAGGCAGCACAGCTTACTTCTATAGTGGGCGACAGGCTGAGGGAAGGAGCCGAGGCAACCGAGCATGCGTTGGAGCTGAGGAATGAGGCAGAGAGGCTTGCCAAGGAGAGGCTAGAGGTCGCCATTGCCGCGGAGAGGAAGGCGGTCGACGCCGAGAAAGCACGGCTATCCGTGGAGGGCAAGCTAAGGGAGCTGACGGCTAAGCTGGAGGAGACGAAGCTCGAACTGGCGAAGGCGAACAGCCTGAACCTGGCACAGGCCGACCAGTTCACTTCCCTGAAGGACGCCCTCGAGGCTTGCAAAGAGAAGTGGTACAACGAGGGTTTCACGGAGGCGGAGAACTTGGTGGAACCTATCGTTCAGCAGGCCCGACAACATGGTTTTGGCGAGGGCTGGACGGCTGCGCTCCACGCTGCGGGAGTGCCGGAGGATTCCCCCCTGATGGATCCTAAGCAGGTCCCTTACCCCGCCCAACCCCAGCCTGTCCATAGTCAGACCGGCGCTGAGGATGACGATACTCCAAGCCTGAGGGACCTCATTCAGGCCATCGATACTCACGTGGAGATGGTTGACCTGGAAGCCTCGAGCAACGCCCCTGCCGGAGATGCCGCCGTGCAAAACGAGACTTCCCTCCCCTCACAACCTGCCGAAGAGGACCCCGGACAAGCCCAGACCCTTCCTTCCGACCCAGATGCGCGGGGCTGCGATGTTTGATGTTTTTCTCTCAGAAAGTTTTATTTTGTTTTTGTTTTATATTATTATTATTATTTTTATTTTTATTTTTATTTTTTTTGGCAAAGGCCTAGGTCGCCAGGCTGTGGCGACGAAACATTCGAACTATCATTGTAGTCGTTTTACCTCGTACTGCTTGGTTTATGATTTTTGTTATAATGGTTTCAAAGCATATGTTCCGCTATTTCTTTCTGTTTTAATTATGCCTAAATATGATCGGTATTTACTATTGTGTGCTTGCGATTAGCTGTGTGTTCGTGCCTTGCGCGGGCTTAAATGCGTAGGGGCAACCGAGGTTATGCTTCTGTCTTTAGTGTTAACCTTTCCACCTGCTCGGTGACAGTTTCGATCCGAGGTTAGGTTTTTGCCCTTGGTGTTAAGGTTTCCACCTGCTCGGTGATAGGTTCGAACTGAGGTTAAGTTTCTGTCCTTAGAAGGAAGTGTTAAGGTTTCCACCTACTCGGCGATAGGTTCGAACCGAGGTTAGGTTTCTGTCCTTAGAATGAAGTGTTTAAGGTTTCCACCTACTCGGCGATAGGTTCGAACCGAGGTTAGGTTTCTGTCCTTAGAAGGAAGTGTTTAAGGTTTCCACCTGCTCGGCGATAGGTTCGAACCGAGGTTAGGTTTCTGTCCTTAGAAGGGTGTTAAGGTTTCCACCTGCTCGGCGATAGGTTCGAACCGAGGTTAGGTTTCTGTCCTTGGAAGTGTTAAGGTTTCCACCTGCTCGGCGATAGGTTCGAACCGAGGTTAGGTTTCTGTCCTTGGAAGTGTTAAGGTTTCCACCTGCTCGGCGATAGGTTCGAACCGAGGTTAGGTTTCTGTCCTTAGAAGTGTTAAGGTTTCAACCTGCTCGGCGATAAGTTCGAACCGAGGTTAGGTTTCTGTCCTTAGATACCGCACTTACGCTTGTTAATGAAAAAGGATGCAAAGAATGCAAGTCATGTAATAGTACGAACAGGCATTGTATTGACATGTGCCGCCTCCTTTAGATTACATTGTTCGATAGCGACAGATCAGTGGTAAAACCTCTTAAGATTACATACATTCCACGGGTGAGGCAGAGGTTTCTCACCTAGATCTTCCAAATAGTAGGCTCCTGCACCAGCGATGGCCGTTACTCAGTATGGTCCCTCCCACGTCAGAGCCAACTTCCCCGCATTACGGTCTTGAGAGTTCCCAACGGCTTTTCGCAACACCAAATCGCCGGCTACGAACTCCCTCTTCCTTACATTCCTGTCGTGTCTCTGGGCGAGCCTCTGCTGGTACTGTGCCAGTCGGATTGCCGCCGATTCTCGGCGTTCTTCCAGCAGGTCCAGCTGTTTTAGTATTAACTCATCATTTTCGGTCACCGCGAATTGGGATACCCGGTTGCTGCACATGTTTATCTCGGCAGGAATGACTGCTTCTGCCCGGTAGGCCAGTGAAAAAGGGGTTTCACCCGTAGATCTCCTTGGTGTTGTCCGGTAGGCCCACAGGACACTAGGAAACTCTTCAGCCCATCTGCCCTTGGCTCCGTCCAACCTCTTCTTTAACCCATTGACGATAGCCTTATTGGTGGCCTCGGCCTGACCATTGCTTTGCGAATATGCCGGGGTAGAGTACCGATTTCGGATTCCGAGATTCCCGCAGAATTCGCGGAATTTCCTGCTGTCGAACTGCAGTCCGTTGTCAGAAATGAACGCCTCGGGTGCGCTGAACCTAGTTACGATGTTCTTCCATATGAATTCTTGACGTCTACATCCAGGATATTGGCCAGTGCCTCCGCTTCCGCCCATTTAGTAAAATAATCTACTGCGACTAGTACGAATCTTCGGTTCCCGGTTGATCGGGGAAAGGGCCCGATTATATCTAATCCCCACTGGGCGAAGGGCCATGGGCTGCTGATAGGGTTTAGATTCCCCGCAGGTTGATGGATCATTGGCGCGTGTTTCTGGCACTGTTCACACTTTCGCGCATATTCAAGGGCGTCCTTTTGCATCTGTGGCCACCAAAATCCCTGGGTCATTGCTCGGTGAGCCAAAGATCGTCCACCGATATGGCTGCCGCAGATGCCCTCATGGAGCTCGGCTAGCAATGAATTAGTCTGGCTGGGGTGGAGGCATTGCAAATATGGACCTCCGAATGACCTCCGGTGAAGTTTCCGATTCGGTGATAGCCAATACCGAGAGGCATTTCGCCGAATTTTCACTGCTTCTTTTTCGTCCTCCGGGACTTTGTCTTTAGCTAAAAACTTGATTATGGGGTCCATCCAGCACCTCTCGACCGCCCGAATCTGTAATACTCCGTCCTTTCTCCCGATGCTCGGCTGTTTTACCAATTCTATCCTGACTTGCCGAGGGAGTTCGCTGTTTATCGATGACGCCAAGGTGACCAGGGAATCGGCGTGGCGATTCTGTCCCCTCGGGATCTGTTCTACAACCGCCTTGGAAAATCGGCCCAATGCCTGTTTCACGACTCGCAAGTATTCGACCATTCGCGGGTCTTTGGCTTCAAAACTTCCCCGTACATGGTTGACAATGAGCCGGGAATCCGAGAACACTTCTACCGCTGTAGCCCCTAAATCTGCGGCAACTCTTAGTCTGGCCAGCAGCGCTTCGTATTCGGCTTCGTTATTGGAGGCCCTAAAGCCTAATCTGAATGACTGTTCCAACCTTGTTCCATCCGGGGTGATGATTACGATTCTAGCCCCTGCCCCGGCAGTGTTGGAGGCGCCGTCTACGAATATCTTCCAAGGCTTGGCTTCTACCGTACAGACAATGTCCGGCCCTCTTGGCGAGAATTCGGCAATAAAGTCCGCGAGAACCTGTCCCTTTACCGAGTTTCGTGGTCGGTATTTGATGTCAAAAGAGCCCAAGCGGGTCCCCCATTTCGCGATCCTCCCAGTGAAGTCTGATCGTCTCAAAAGTGACTGAAGTGGGTACTCCGTTAGAACGTAGACGGTGTGGGCTTGAAAGTAGTAGGGTAGTTTCCGGGTGGAATGTACTAGAGCCAATACTAACTTTTCCAGCGGCAAATACCTCTTCTCGGCGTCCACCAAGGTCTTGCTTATGTAGTAGACAGGTAATTACACGCCGCTGTCCCTAAGAAGCACGGCGCTGGCGACATGCTCTGACACCGAGAGGTATATGTAGAGGTCTTCCCCTGGCTCTGGTGCCATTAGTGTCGGTGCCCTCCCGAGGTATTCCTTCAGGTCGTGAAAGGCTCTGTCGCATTCTGTGTCCCACTGGAATCCCTTCCATTTCTTCAAAAGTTGATAGAATGGGCGGCACCGATCAGCGAATTTCGATATGAACTGATTCAGGGCAGCCAACATGCCGGTTAATCTTTGGACTTCTTTTGGGTTGGTTGGCGGTCTGAGCTGCAGCACTGCATTTATTTGTTCGGGATTGACCTCGATGCCCCTCTTCGTGACTAAGTATCCCAGAAACTTGCCGGACCCTACACCGAATGTGCACTTGTCGGCGTTAAGACGGAGTCGGTACTACCTTAGTATCTTGAATATTTCTTCGAGGTCGTCGATGTGTTGTCCTTCCTGTTTGCTCTTTATCACCATGTCGTCGATGTACACTTCTACCGTCCGTCCGACCTTATCCCTGAACATTCTCGTCATCATCCGTTGGTATGTAGCCCCCGCGTTCTTTAGTCCGAACGGCATCACCGTATAGTGATAATTGGCGTCCGGCGTAATAAAAGCCTTATTCTCCTGATCCTCGGCAGCTAGCGCAATCTGGTGATAACCCTGGAAGGCGTCTAGAAAGCTTAGTCGGGGATGCCCACACGTAGCGTCCACCAGTTGATCTATCCTCGGCATGGGAAATGGATCCTTGGGGCATGCTCGGTTCAGGTCTGTGAAATCGACGCAAACTCTCCACTTGCCGTTCTTCTTTCGGACCACCACGGTGTTGGCGAGCCAATCAGGAAAGAAAATCTCCCTTATAGCCCCCGCTTCCTTTAGTTTAGCCACCTCCAGCCTTACCGCCTCGACATGCTCTTTAGCCGACCTCCTCTGCTTTTGCCTCCTCAGGGGATGCAACGGATCTACGTTAAGTCTGTGAACTATAAACTCGGGGTCGACCCCCGGTATTTCGTACGGGCTCCATGCGAACACATCGACATTTCGTACAAGAAAAAGCAACAGTTCCGTTCTTTCTTCGTTCTTGAGACCTGCCCCCAAGTGAAAGTGTTTGTCGCTGTCCGGAAGGATCCGTACCTTCAATACGTCCTCGGCACAACCAACTCCCGTTCCCGTCTGGGATTGCTGTAATTGCTATAAGGGGCTTTCCTCGGCAGAATTTGTTTGATTAACCACTCTGTTTGCGGCAGCCACTAAGCATTGCCTTGCCGTCTGCTGGCAGCCTCTCACTTCTACGATGCCGCCCTCTGTCCGAAATTTGACCTTGACGTGCAGTGTGGATGGTACGGCCCCCATCCCGTGAATCCAAGGTCTTCCGAGGATTGTTGTATATGGAGAATACGAGGCGACGACTATGAAGGTCACCGTCACTTCCTTCCCCTCCATGCTGACGGGGAGCGAAATTTTCCCCTCTAGGATAACCATGTGGCCGTCAAACCCCATCAGTGGTGCGTCGTACCTGGACAGATCCTCTTTCCTCAACCCGAGCCCTCTGTATAAGTCGGGGTACATCACGTCCGCCCCACTCCCTTGATCTATCATCATCCTTTTCACTATGAACCCCCTTACGCGGGCTGTGACTACCAAGGCGTCGTCGTGTGGTTGGATTGTGCCCTTCATGTCGCCGTCATCGAAGGCAATTGGCTGGGATATGCACCTTAGTTTCTTTTCTGGGGGTCGTCCGCCCGGGCTGTCTCCTGCAGAAGCCACGGTTAGGACGTCTCTTGCCGGGACCTCTCTTGGGACGGCGTGGATGACTTCAATTATCCCCACGGGAGGTAGGAGGGGATTCCCGTGGGCATGATCGCCGTGTCCAGCTTCCTGGTTCCTTGCTGCTACGAACTCCTTCAGGTGCCCGGCATTCACCAGCTGCTCCAGGTGGTCCTTCAGCACTCTGCACTATTCGGTTGTGTGGCCCTCATCTTTGTGGTATGTGCAATAGAGATTCTGGTTCCTTCTTGACGAATCGCCGGGCATTCTGTTCGGCCACCTAAAATAAGGCTCATTTTTTATCCTGTCGATAATTCTGTGGACCGGTTCCTTGAATGCTACGTTCACGTTCCCTACTGCCGATCCGAGTTCTGGAGCTCTGGCGTCCCTCCAAGGCCGAGATTGGAAACCGCCATTCCGAGGGTAATTCACTACAGGGGCTTTCCCCCTGCTTTGCAACCGGTCATCTTCCAGCCGCTTGAATTCTTCGATGCGTCTCATCAGTTGCCTCATATCCTCGAGGGGCTTCCTTGTAAGAGATTCCCTCAACCCGGAGTCGTCGGGCAATCCCATGCGAAAAGTGCTTGCCGCGATCTTCTCGTTGCCTCCGCCGATCTCATTGTACAGCTCCCAATACCGACCAGCGTAACTACGAAGGGTCTCTCCGGCCCCCATCTTCATTGACAGCAGGGCGTTTATGGGCTGAGGGACCCTGCTGCACGTCATGAACCGTACACCGAACCCCTCGATTAGTTCCGAGAAGCTGTGGACCGATCCTTTTTTTAGCCCATTGAACCATCTCAGGGCCGTTGGGCCGAGGCTCGACGGGAAGACTTTGCACATCAGCGTGTCATTATGCGCGTGTAGGGACATCATTTGGATGTAGTGGCTCACGTGTTCCACCGGGTCGGTCTTTCCTGTGTATGAGTTGAACAGTGGTCTTGTGAATCGGCTCGGCATTTGGGCAGCCTCGATGTCCCCCGAAAATGGGGATCTGGCAGCCTGGCGTAGTGCTCTACTCATGGCATCCATGGCCGCGTTTCGCGGTCGCCCTTCCTCTAGGGATGCCAAACTGTGATGCACGTATTCCCTCGAACGCTCGCGATACCGAGGGTTTTCAGACTACTGCGACCCTCCTTGGCGGCGGACCTCAGGGCTGACGGATCTCCCCCTGCGCCGTCCATGTTCCTCTTGCCGTCTTCTGTCTCATGCTTCTAACTCCAAGTCTCTCACCAACCTTCGCAGCCGCTCTAGCTCCCGATCTCTTCTCCCGGGATCTTCGTCCCCTATCTCGCGGCGGCCTCGCCCCGAGGCGTTAGACAGACTCTGAAACGATCCTACCCCGGGCCCGGATTCCCCTTCCTCGTCTTGCCGCCGGTCTTCGTACCTCTTCTGTCTCCTTTCCCGCCATGTCGACCCCCGTGACGACCCGCCAGAACCACTTTCAGCATGGCTTCCTCGTCTGCTCCCTGACATTCCTCCGGAGTGCCTTACAAAAACCACCGCTGCGCAGGAGATCCCCACAGACGGCGTCAATTGTGCGCGCCCAATATCAACAACTCGGCCTGGGACAAGTTGGGCTCACAATCTATTTGTATGGTGGGCTTTTAGCGTTTCCTGTGATGGGGTGATTCCTTGTAAGACTGCCCCAATGTTTCTATTCTTCTTTTTTTCTTCCTTCTTTTCCCTTGTCTCTTCTTCCTCTCTCTCGCCCCCTGCTTCTGATATCTCATCGTCTATTTATAGCCACAGCTTGCTGGTTTGCTGTGGTCACCTTCTGGTTTAGTGGATAGAGAGGTCCAATGTCATCTTCCCTTAGTGGTGCGCATTTATGAGCGTAAGCAGGACAATGGTGGCATCAGAACTTGATTCTATTGTCATGTTCACTTCTCGGCATAAAAGCCTCCAGGGTGGGCGGCAATGCCCGGTATGGCGATCTGGGCAGTTGATCGGTGGAACACGGCGGAATACCGAGCATAAGGACCAGGCTATGCGCGGCTTGCTTCTGCCGACCATAACTGCGATGGCTTCGCTTTTGGTGTGCTACGCTGGTTTGGGGTGAAGCCCTTTAAACTGATTAGGGCCGGGGCCCAAGAGGGGATGGTCGTTCTTGTGGGCCTAGGTTTAAACGGGCCTGGGTGTGGCCCGTACGGGCAGCTATCCTTGTGGACCTACGGGTGGCTGGCTTAGGGGGGTGATGCCCGTACAATAAGGTTATCTTTTCCTTTGATGTGCTTGACTTAAAAAGACCATTGTGAAAACCAATTTGACCATCTAACTAATTGAAGATGTGGAAGCATTTTCCTTTTGAATTGGAGCATTTTGGGAAAGGAGGACGTGTCTATCTCTACTAGAAAATTATGCCCAAGAAGATGAAATTGGAATTTTTCAATCGGAATTTTTCAATCCCATGCTTGACTGCTAGGATTTCTTTGAAAGTGGAATGGTAATGAAGTTCTGAGGGTTTGAATGCACCACTTTTATAATCACAAATACTTCTCTTGCCATCAATTTCTTCAAAGAGAGCTGCTGCCCAGTACTCGTCACTTGCATCTGTCTGCAAAATCCATTTACCTTGTCCTGGAATTTGTAAAGGGGGAAGCTTTTTTGCTAATTTTTTCAATTGTTGGATTACTTTTGTATGAACAGAATTCCATTCTGGAGGAGATTTCTTCAGCAATTGAGCTAAACAATCCCTGTATCTGGAGATTTTTGAGATGAAATCTGACATGTAATTAACAATTCTAAGAAACTGTTGTATCTGTTGGGTACTTGTGAGCTTATTCGGAAATTCACCAAGAGAGACTGCTATGTGAGGCTGCAAAGTATACTTTCCATCTGAAATGTTTACTCCCAAGAAGTCTGTAGAAGATGCTCCTATGACCATTTTCTTTTCTGAAAGCATTATCCCTTGGGTTTTTACTAAATTGTAGAATTCAATAAGCAACTTTTCATGGGATTCTGCATCTTTTGAGAATAAGAGAATGTCATCTACATAGATTAATGCATTGGTCAATATTGGCTGGAACAACGTTACCATTGCTTTTTGGAATTGAGATGGAGCATTTTTTAGACCAAAAGGCATAACAGCCCATTGGTAATGGTGGTCTAGGATGTAAACCGCTGTCTTGTATCTCTCTTCTAAATGAATTCCTAATTGCCAAAATCCTACTTTAAGATCAAACTTGGAGAATACTTTAGCATTTGAAAGATGCTGGAAGAGAGCACTTTTGTTTGGTAAAAGGAACTTCTCATCGGCAAGGAAATGATAAAGATCCTGGTAATTGATTACCAATTTGAGTTTTCCTTTAACTTGCTCAGCATGCTTGTTGACATAGAAAGCTTCACATGACTATGGAGAGGTTGTGGGTTCAATGAGGCCTTATGAAAGAAGAGTAGATAATTCTTGATTAGCCAAGGATAAATGTTTTGGATTCATTCCTTTATGACTGGCTTTTGTAGGATTAACATCTTCATTCTTTTTAAAGGGTAGGTATATGAAAAAATTTGGGTTTTTCCACAAAGGATTTGAATTTTTAAGGAGGAATTCAGAGTGGCTGTTTGCACAACATTCATTGATAATCTGGAGTCTCAATGAGTCAAAAGGGTCCACTGTGATGGGGTAACCAAAAATCTGCAGTTAAAATCTTAGAATAGAGAATTGTTGCTATTACTCTTGTATCAAACAAGGCTATTACTGGAATGGGTCTAAAATAAGTGTCAAGAAGGATATGTACTTGGGCTATGGGTGTGGGACTGGTTAGAAGGGCTATAATTGGCTGGGATGTGTAAATGGTTTGGATTTTTAGGTCTGAATCATCTTCAAAAGTAGAATAGGCCATGACTACCAAAGCTTGGGGAGAGTAATCATCATCTAGTGAGAAGAGTGATTCTACATCTGAGAATGGAGTATCATCTGAATGGATCTGGGCTTGTTCAAGAAGTTTTGTTGTTTTCTCTTTTTTTGGACAATTTTTTGGAAAGTGACTTGTTATTCTACATACAAAACACACTGCTTTCTTTTGGGAAACTTCCATTTTTTCTGCCAAAAGGATTTTTTTCTTTCGGCTTGCACAATGTCTTTTCTTCCAAGAATACTTCTTGAAATGATCTCTCTTTTTTGTTGGACAAGCACAATTTTTGTCATAGAACTTTATTTGTAAATCATTTCTTTTACAATTATCTCTAAGCTTGCTATAAACCTTGTCAATTTCTAAAAGAAACTTGATCTTCTACATACAAAACACACTACTTTCTTCTGGGAAACTTCCATTTTTTTGCCTAAAGGATTTTTTCTTTTGGCTTGTATAGTGTCTTTTCTTCCAAGAATACTTCTTGAAATGATCTCTCATTTTTGTTGGACAAGCACAATTTTTGTCATAGCACTTTATCTGCAAATCATTTCTTTTATAATTGTCTCAAAGCTTGCTATGAACCTTGTCAATTTCTGAAAGAAACTTTCTCTGGTTGCAGAGTTTTTCAAGAGCAATAAGCACATGCTGGTAAATTTCTCCCAAAGAGGCTTGCTGCAAGGTTATTTTTTGGAGATTCATCATGCGGAGAGTTTCATCTCCCAATGGTTTTGGAAGGGAGTTAAGAAAGGTGTGCTTGGAACTAACATCATCCATGTCATTAAAAGAGTAGTATTGGCTAAACATCTTGTTAAAATGTTTCTCCAAATCTTTCCTTTCAAATGAGCAACACTTCATCAATAAGAATTCTTCTCTTGCCACTTCTGTATAATAGGTCACGAAGCCAAGAAATTCATTATGAATGATTGTGAAAAAGTCTTCTGGAGTGTTACACTGAGCTATCTGTCTTTGCCTGTACTCTCTTAGATTGATCCACCATTGTCTTAGTCTTCCTGTGATTCTTGCAACAAATTTGGCAATGATTTGTGCGACAGTAGCATTTGGGGCTTGTAGTTCAGCTATGCACAATGAATACATGTTAAAGATCCCATCATGCCATTTGGAAGGAAGGGTATTGTCAATGATGATTACTCTCCCCAAGCTTTGGTAGTCATGGCCTATTGTTGAAGAAATCTCCTCCAATATGGAACATATATATATATATATATATATATATATATATATATAATTTGTGTGCTGGACCCCAAAAATTCCAAAAATTCCAAAAATATTATCTTTTCTCCATGGGGCTATGGAAACATCTAGATTAACATGGAGCAACCAGTTCGGGCATCAGGGCACTCGAATTGCCATTTCAGGTCAAATTGACCAAAATGCCCTTAGTCAACCCTAGGTTGATCGAAAGTCAAAGTTGATCAAAATCATTCCAAAATAAATATTTATCATGTTTCTACATCAAACCCGAGTTATTCGGTGATTTTTGCCAAGTTTGACTAGAGGTTGACTCTTAGAGGCACCAAAAACCCTAATTTTGATCTGACTATTAGAATGGGTTAGGACTAGCACCATTGCAAAAACTATCAAATTCCCTTTCCAATGACTATTCATGGGTTGAAATCGAACTTAAAACGGTTGAGATATCCAAAAAACCATGAAAAGAGCATTGACACACTTCCCAAGGCCATAACTTTTGATCAGACCATTGAATTTTGAATTTCTTTAGTGTTCTAGAAACTAGAAATCTAAAGATTTCCAGGGACACCAAGATCTACTCAATCCAAGTTTAGGAATGCCTTAAAATACACGTCTAAAGTGGAACCAAGACAAGGCCAAAATTGCTGACATCAGCAGGGTGGCTGACGGCCCTTCAAGGTGCGCTGAAAAGCCGAAGGGGCACGTATTCAATATAAATGACCCCAAACCCCTCATTTTGCAAAAAAAAAAAGACTTTCTAGGCAATTTTGGGTAGAATCTCTCTCTCCTTTCTCCAATTTCTCTCCCATACACATCAAAACACCCTCAAACATGTTAGATTCTCATCTTTTTTCTACAATCTTTAAGGTAGTGTTCTTGCACCCAATCTTTCTCTCCTTGGTTCCATACCTTGGATTTGAGGTTTAAGGGTGTGGATGTAACTTTTTAGCTACAATTCACACCCTTTTATCTTTATAGCTTCTTCTAGCTTTATTTTGCTTAATAAAATGCTTTTATTGCTTTTCCTAGCATATTCTTGCTTCCTAGCATGTATTTATAGCTTTTCTAGCACCCATGATTTATTGCTTTATAGCCTTCATCTTCTAGCTTTATTTATAGCTTCTTAATAATAAAATGCTTTTATTGCTTTTCCTAGCATATTCTTGCTTCCTAGCATGTATTTATAGCTTTTTTAGCATGTTTCATTGCTTAATTCCATGATTTATTGCTTTGATGTTGTTGGCCTAGCCTTCATGGGGTAGGATATGTAGGGCTACAATTCACACCCTTTTATCTTTATAGCTTCTTCTGCTTTATTTTGCTTAATAAAATGCTTTTATTGCTTTTTAGCATAGCATGTCTTTTAGCTTTTATAGCTTTTCTAGCATCCTTGCTTAATGCCATGATTTATTGCTTTGATTTTAGCCTTCCTAGGATATTCTATGATCCACATGATTTTAGGCTTCTTGCCATGTTTTTGCTTAAATCTACATGCTAGTGCTTAGATCTATGTCCCTAGATCTCCCTTTGCTTAGATCTATGTGTTTATGTGCTCTATGCCATGCTTGTGTGCTCAGATCTATGTTGGTTGCTATGTCATGTGCTACTTTAGCCCTTTTTGTCCCTTAATATCTCTCTTTCTTACTTTTTGGCCCTTATTGGTGGGGTATAGATCTAGATCCTATGGTCTAGGCCTACATACGCGCACCTAGGCCTATATTAAAGGATTTGGATCATTTTTTTATTCATGTCTATATTTGCTTCTATGCTTTATCTCTGTGTTAGCCTTTCTAGATCTAGGCTTTGCCATGTTTTGTGCCCTCCATGGGTTCGTGCTTGTGTGGTCACATCCATCCCTCCTAGTAATTGATTGGGTGTGACCACTTGTGAGATACATTCCCGTGGTGTTGGTGTTCTTGATATACACATTTCTTCACTCTGTGTGATGTTGATATGCTTGCCTTGCTTGCTTTGTGCCACCCGTTTGGCTTTCTGTGCTTCTTTGCATCTTTGCACGCTTGCCTATATGTTCATGCATGAGTCCGTGTGTCATCCATACTCCCATCTAATGGATCTATGGACACTCAATCCAAACCTACATTTGTTCTCCAATGACACCCCCTTATGTTTGATAACATGTTTCTTTGCCACTTCTTGTGCTTCACATGTTTGTTTGCCCCCATTTGATATATTTTCCTAGCTTGTCTTTAGCATGCTTTTCTTTCCATTTGTTTCTTTGCTTGTTCGCTGGCATATTTCTTTTGTCCTTACATGTACACGCATGGAGCGAGGAAGCTTAGAGCAAAGGTGTGACCTCCTCGGCGCAAGCAAAAGGGCAAGGATGCAAGCCCACAAAAGGCAATATTCAGTAGATTAGGGGGCCTAGCCCCTACAAAGTGGTCTTTTCTTTCCCTCTCTCTAAGCCTCTTCTCTAGAGCATGTATTAAGGTCCCTCTCCATGTACCCCCTTTTTATTTTCCTGCTCCTTACTTGGGCTGTGTTCCCTAGGTATGGCAATATCTATTTTACATTTCCTGTACCTTGTTGGGCCATACCCTTGGAATGATAGCAATGTCTTATTTACTTTCCCACTTTGTGTGGTTGCATTGCGCATGATGTGTGTGTGTGTGTGTGTGTGTGTGTGTCTGCGCGTGTATGGGTAATTGTGCACTTTGTATGATGGACTCTTGTGGCTACTTGAGTAACCCTCTCTAGTCATGAGAGCTCTTGACATTGTAGTGTGGGTATGCGCTAAAGGTGTATGCCATAAGTGCATATTCATGCTATATTGTGTGCACGATCATCGCGGTGTAATTGTCTTGATCCATGTCACCAAGTGACATTGGTTTCCTCGTGTATGTGACATGCATCAACATGCTTAACACTTTGGAGGGCTTTGGGTTGTCATGGTGCGAGCATGTCGGTACGCATCGTATACACAGATGCGAAACCTTGCCGGTGCACCATAGCACACCAAACGCGAAACTCTGCTAGATTTTCGTCGTGAAAATGAGGCATCTCAATTGTTGTATTCTCACGTCGAAGCTTGGTGAAAATAGTGTTTTGCGTGTTATGATGCATTTGAGGTGAAGCGCTACCGGATTTCCGCCACAAAAATAAGGCAAAATATTGTTGGATTTTCACCATGGAAATTTGGCAATGACTTCAAACACACTTGGAAAGCATCGATCGAGACCACACCCATTCTGAAACCAAACCTCAAAGCCCAACACATTTAAAACCCCGAAAGCTAATGCTAATAGCTCGTTTTTAACTGCCAATGTCCTTGAATTATGATTTTACCAAAACAAAGGATTGTCCTCGGACAGGCGTTGTGGGGTGCCTAACACCTTCCCCATATGTAACCAAACTTCCGAATTCAAGAATCAAGATTTTTTGCCCATTCACATTAGATTAGGAAAAGCGACATTTTTCTTAACTTAGTATTGGTAATAAAATCAAATGGAGTCAAGGTGACCAATCACACCTTAGAAAAAAAACCTAATGATTGATGGTGACTTCATTTACCCTTGGTAGTATCCTTAAAAACGACTCATATTCTAGTCACACATTAGAGGTACGACACACCTCCTCCACACGTATATAAGTGTACAAGCATCGTCGCGATGGGTGGTGTGTGTGTGTGTGTGTATTAGAAAGCACACTTAACAACAATTAGTTCAAACTGGGTGAGTTCAAAACAAACTTCGATGGTGCTATGTTTAATGAAAGTGATAAGGTGGGGATTGGAGTTGTAATTTGAAATGCAATTGGGGAGATCATTGATGCCCTCTAGGGAAAAATCCATAAACTTGCTTTAATGGCTATTCTCGAGTTGCTAGTAGCAAGAAGAGCAACCAAATTTGTCCAAGAGATTAGTCTTCGTCAATCTCATTTTGAAGGTGATTCAAAGGCAGGTGTTAAAGCCCTCCAGATAAGAGATTCTTCATTCTCTTCTTTTGGTCACTTTGTCAAGGACACTTTATTTTTTGTTAGCTCACTTAGGAGTTTTCTTTCTGTCACACTATAAGGCAAGGGAATGTTGTTGCGCTTTCCTTAGCTTAGAGATTGAGACTTTCTTTTCCATTGCTAGTTTGGATAGAGCATGTTCCACAAGACTTAGAATATGTTGTTCTTGCTAGTTTATCAGGTCATTTCTTTCTCTCACATTGTAAGGCAAGGAAATGTTGTTGCGCATTCCTTAGCTTAGAGAGTGAGACTTTCTTTCCGTTGCTAATTTAGATGGAGCATGTTCCACGAGACTTAGGGGCTGTTTAGATGGCAAATTTCCATAATTCATAACTCTGTTTCCATAACTCATAAGTAAAAAATGGTGGGACCCATAGCAAGAAGTTCATTTAGGAGCACCATAACTCTGTTTCTATCACTCAATTCTCTGATTTTTGAGTTATGAGTTATGGAAACTGAAAACACATTTTGGCTGTTTTCAGTTTCCATAACTTATAACTCAATGGCATTTTTGTAATTAAACACACATGGGAGACCTACAGACGTAACTTTTGACAAGCTGACTTTTTTTTTTTTTTTTTCTAGGTTCAATCTTCACATCAGTTTTTTTTTTTTTTCCCCACTGGGTTCAATCTTCAGTTTTGGTTTTTTTTTTTTTTTCTTCACTGGGTTTGGGTGATCTGGGTACTAAAAAAAAAAGAAAAGAAGAAGAGAAAAAGTTACACAAATTGACAGGAATGGAACCCACAAATAGTGTGAAAAATATTGAGTAATGGAAAGTGAGTAATGGTGCCAAACGGATGTGGTATTTTAAAGTGATGAATGATAAGTGATGAGTGATGAAAATTGAGTGACGAAAAAAATTCATCCAAACAAGGCCTTAGAGTTTGTTGTTCTTGTAGATTTATCAGCTCTTTAATTCTATTCATGCCGAGTTGGCTTCTCAATAAAAAAAAAAAAACAATAAAAAATCTACAATTAGTTTGTGCGCAAGACCCAAATATGTTTGGAAAATGTAATAAATACTCTAAAAGAATTGGTTTAAAAAAAATATTTTTAAGAAACAATTTATGAATTTTTTTTTTTTTTTTTGATTTCCCAGTAAGGTGGTATAAAATTTTTGGCCCAATTAACAAATATCAAGGACCCATAAGTGATATTTCCCAAGAATTCGAATTCCCATTATCTTTTATTTTACGCTCCCAATACCCCTGACAACAAAACCAAAACCCTATCAAAACCTCAAATCCAATTTCCAAACCCCCCATTTTCACACAGACACAAAGAGAGAGAGAGAGAATCACACAGCAATGGCTTTCGCAGTCACCAATGCCTTTCACTGCCCCGCACTCCACTCTCCGCAAAGGAATTTGGGGCCCAAATTCTCAAAGCTCCCACCTTCGTTCCTCAGGTAATTGGGACTTCAAATTCCTTTCATTTTCCCGTAGTTTCTCGTCGACCAAAACAAACTTAAGCTACTTTGTAAACTACAGGAGCTAATTGCTATTAGTGTTATCAGTAAAAGTAAAAGCTAAAATAATCTCTGTGTCGTAAACAATGGAGCTTTACGTTTTGGGAATTTTCTTTTTTTTTTTTTTTTCAAAGAAAGAAAGCATAAATTAGTTGCCTTTGTTTGTGAATCAAAACAGTGGTGTATTGCATGAATGTATACTTAGTAATTCAATTAGGATTTCTCTTCTTTTACAGATTTACGATCTTCTTCAAGATGGGAAGCATCGATTCGAATATGGGATACACATACAATATGATATGATATGATATGTACACAGCCAATAATGTTTTGAAAAATCTAGGATACAACATAGGAGGGATACTGTAATTAATATCGTGAAAAATAGATATTATTTTAATTTGTAGCTTAAAATTTAAGCAACAAATGCTAAAGTAATTTAGAAGTGCTCTCCGCTTAAGCAATGTATCGTGGGGTCGAGTCTGAAAACGGGCTTTTAAAAAAATTGAAGGTAAAGCTGCCTACCAACGTCCTATACCGGATCCCACAAAAGCAGGAGTCTTGTGCACTGGGTACTACTATTTTTAGTTTCATCGGGAGAGTTGTTGTATCTGGAGTATCCTTATTATATACGTATTTGATGTGGATGTGGCTACTTGTTTGAAGTATCTGTGCTTCCCAATGAGTTCAAGGAACCAAACTGATATGAAAGAAATTATAGTTAGTTTTGGGAGTTCTTTACCGAAATTTTCTTTGGGTTGAAAACATATAGGGCATTAGTAACTATATCTCTTTTTTAAAGTTGGAGTTGTTTGGAGGCTTGGCTATATGATTTAGGGAATTATAAAAATAAGAAGCATGTGAAATTTCCTATATGGTTTTATTGTTTAAAATTTGATTTGTGCATTCGACAAATAACAATAGCAGCAGGTTGTTGATTTTACCAGATTTCCTAGAACAATCCTGCGGACTAATGGAAGGGTGATCTATGCTGCTGCATCTGCTGCAGGAAGCTCTAATCCTGGCAGTGATTTAAATCCGTATGAGGTATGTGCTTTGACTTTCTTTGAACCCTATAGATAAGAGTTCCAGGTCATGGAATTATTTGAGTATGTGTTTCCACTTCTTGATCAATGTTTTTAATGCTCTTATTTTCAGGTGCTTGGTGTGAGACCCATTGAGGGATTTGAAAAGATCAAGACAGTGTATACAAAAAAACGCAGGGAAGCTGAGAGAGCAGGTGATGAAGCAACTGCTGCCAGAGTAGGTCACATATCTTGCATTCTCTGTGAGAAATTATTTGGCTGCAGAAGGATCTTTTTCTCATAATCATATACCAATGGAAATGCTCTTATGATAGTGTGTTGCCTCATGAGAATTACTACAGCTTCTTTGATTTATATATGGAAAAACATCAGAACATTAAGCATTCTAACATATCATCAAAAATAAATCGGTTAGACCGGATCCCATTAGAACTCCGCAGTTAAGCATGTTTGGGCGAGAGTAGTACCAAGATGGTTGACCTCCTGGGAATTCCTCGTGTTGCACCCCTCTTTACTTTTATATATATATATATATATATATAAATGAAATATAAATCGGTTAGGGCCTATTACACTCTTGGTAACAAGGACAAAGTATGAATCTGAAGATTCTGTTTGTCAAAAGTAATTGAACTTTATTTACTAGCTCATAGCCATTCATTGATAAGAACCTGCTGATTCTCTCAAGAATAGTTCTTCAAGGGAACTGGACCTTCTAGGGAAATTAGGACAAGAAAGGAAGAGAGAGAACCAAGAGAGTAAGAATGAAGAATGTACTTTGCTTAGTATTTCCAAAGATAATCAATACAGAGTAGTAAAAGTCCCTTACATCCAATACAATGGACTAACAAACTGATTATCCAACTAACCCACAATTGGTACACCCTGTTGCAAGAAAGCTACATCTATTCTAACTGTAACTAACTTAGAGAAAGCTCAGTAACTAGCTCCAACTTGGGACTTCCAGCATCAGCTTATCCACTTGTACTTCCCTTAACCTAACATGCATAAAGTTCTATTATCATATAATTGTAAGAACATTGACCCTATTATGATCTATTTCATGATTTAGATCAATAAGGATATAAACAAATTTACTTCTTTAGAGTGCGTTCCGATTGAGATGGCTCACTGCTGTAGTTTGTCTCCTATGTATAGTTACTTATTCACACATGTGTGTCTGTATTGAAAATCAGAAAGTGTGCTGATGTATAAGATCTTGTGGGTTGTAATGTGTAACCTCCAGCTTGAGCAAGCATATGATAAAGTCATGATGGAACAATTCACAAATCGGAAGAAGGGCATGGCATATGGTTCATTCAAGGTACAGTTAATGATACTTTCTTTGTTTTATTTGAGTTTTCTTGAGTTTGAGAAGAGGACGGGCGGGGGGGGGGGGGGGGGGGGGGAGGTTGAGAATACATGATTCACATGTTGATTATGATTTGACATCTAAGATTTTTTGCGAACTTCAAAATTTACAATTTGTGTAGCATTCCATAATGTTCTAATGCTCTAAATGAAAGGTTTAACCAAATTCTCATTGTTTCAATAACAAATACTATTATTTGAGATTGGTTTTCTTTCCAGGAAAAATATAAGTTTTCATTCCAATGATACCTTCAGATTGTTCTTTGTCGAATATTTGAATCCTATCACTCACTCTTTGTTTGTAATTTTCTTTTTATTTTTCAGGTTTTAGGTTAACTGTGTTTTTCCTTCTTTTCTGTTTTTTTTTTTTTTTTTTTTTTTTTTTTTTTTTTTTTTTTTTTCTGTCTCATGCTTATTAATCTTAGATGTTTGTAAATTTCAGGTTTCGAAGGACATCAAATATGCTGATAAGCAGCCAATAGTACCATGGGGTCCAAGGTTTGGCCTTGCATCATAGAAATTTTAATAAAGGCATGATAGAAGATTGCTGACATGCAACTGTCATAATTAGCATTGGATGATTTAAATGTTTTTTTTACTGTATATTCTCTGTTCTTTTATATTAAGTACTGTTAGTACTTTTTTTTTTTTTTTTTTTTTTTTTTTTTTTTAAATTATCAAAATATTAAGTTCTGTTAGTAAGAGGGCAAGGGCTGATCAAGCAAGCAAGCAACCAACCCGATTCACCCGCCCGACCTGGTCAGACGTGAACCATTTTGGGTGGTTTTGCCCGGTGATTCAGTTGGAGTTGGATTTCATACTCTCAAACCCAACCTGTTTTGGTCGGAAGTTGATTCCTCAAATCTCAACCCAGCTAACCCAACCCAACCAAATCCTTGAATTCTCTGCCCATCATCCGCTTCCATTCCTTGCCTTTCCCAGTTCACTCACCTCACCAAAATCCAATGGTCCTAATTCTGAACCCCAGAAATAATCTTAGATCAAGTCAACCCCAAGCATCACTGTCCCTAAGTTGCTGTTCTGCCTAGCCAAGGGGAGTATTGAGAGCTGCTGTCATCATCCTCTGGCTTGGTAGAGTGGAAGTCTCTTAGATCAAGTTGCACCACTCACTTCATCACTTAATCTCCATGTGACATAGGACAAATTGGAGGTATTTGTCTACGTGTGGTTGTGTGGGTTAAGGTTTAGGAGGATTTGTGCATTTTGGGGTTTAGAACCTCTTTCTAGAAGAAGGGTTAAGGTGCAAGAGAGAAAAGATTGGATTTATGTTTGAAAAGAGAAGAAAAAGAAAGAGAATAGAATTTTTTAATATGTGAATAGTAACAATGAACAGTCCTGTGAACATTACAGTGATCATGAAGAGTACTTGAGAAAAGAAAAGAAGAAAGAAAGAAAGAAGAGAAAGGGAGAAAAAAGAGCCCTAAGCAAATGTGCCTCATTTCTCAATAATTTTATTAATCAACTATAATTTGTTTGAATACAATAACAAACTTATTTAGGCCACACTCTTGACTTCTCCTAGTAGAATTAATACTTCTACTTTGACTTGTAAACCAAAGCCCATGCATAAAAACCCATAAAATAAATAAGAATTACTTACTAATAGAAGAAAACCCATGGCCCATAACGATGCCCCATACCCAACAATTGTAGAATTACTAAAATACCCTTGACTCTAGAATAAATAAAATAAAATTATAAAATATAAAAACCTAATGACATGGACCCTTACTCTTGGATTTTGCCTTGGCCTCAAGCTTCCAAAGAGGATCTTCTTTCTCTAACCATGCTATGGTTGCCCCATCACCGTGACTCCACTATATCTCCTCTGGTAACCTTAACGAACAAACCCAATGAGAAAACTGATTTTAACCACCAACCCATTTGTGAAATTGTTATAATCCTAGTGTTCCACAAGGATTAAGTATAAGCTTAACCATGTGTTTATAAGCTCTTGGGCACCCTCCCCTTGCAAGCCGGTTTCCAAAGGTGAGTTCTACCCATGAGTTTGTATCATTTAGTATCAAAGCCAACTACCATCCTGAGTAATCGGGTGTAGCTCATTGAGTATAGGATCAAATGAGTTGGGGCTTTCTAGTTGGATCCTAGAAAGGGTGACCTAGAGGCTAGATTAAAATAATTGATAGGTGAGTGGAGCTACCAAAAGAGAAAGGGCTACCATTAGGTCAATGTTGCTAGAGTGAGCCGTCGTGAACGTCGGCTACGGAGGTTGGTGGTATGTTATGATCCTAGTATCCCACATAGATTAAGTAAAAATTTAACCATGTATTTATAAGCTCCTGGGCACTCTCCTCTTGCAAGCCGGTTTTCAAGGGCTAGTTCTACCCATGGAGTTGTATCAGAGATTCTGTCAATTCAACTATGCTTTTTGGTCAACAATAGGTGACAGGTGGTTGACTCTAAACCTGACTGAACTTGACCCATGATCACCCTTAAAGAGGGCATGGCTTCCTTTCAGTTTAGCGGGAAAAATGGATAGAACCTGGCTGTATCTTGTGGCAGAGGTAATTGAATAGTTGCTATGCCATCATGTGCCTGGAGGGTGGTTCACAATATTCACATGGTGTACCATGTCCCATCCAGTTCTACTGGAGCCGGATACCAAGTAATTTCTAATAATTTCATTGAGCCTTAAATTAAATTGGTTGGAATTTAAGTAATTGATTATTCATGTCTGCTTAAATGAGAAGCTAGCACATTTTCCTTCAAAAAGCTGAAATGTGACAATAATTCCCTTGTTAGATGGTTAAAAAGGTTGCATATACCATCATGTTTGAATTTGTAAGAACACTCCTATGAATGTGTATATAACTTCATATTTTTTATTTTCTATTTTCCTTTGATTCATAAACATGTAACCTCTGGCTTATTGTGTCTTATTTATCTATTAGGAGAGTTCTAGCCAAATATCCACTCTCCCTTCCTGTCTGACATGGCAGATCTTGTTACAATTTTCTGTAGTCTCCTGGTGTCCTAATTTTTGAGCTCTAATATGTTTCCAGGTTCACCAAGTCCAGTGAAAAAGATATGCGCATCAACATGGCTATATCTGCAATATTTGTAAGTAGTGATGATGCTCTTCTTGTTTATTTGTTTCGGTAAACTGTTCACTAATTTATGCTAGGCCGAAACTTATAATCTTGTCATCTGTTTTAAGTATTAAGGCTTGGAAATCGAGTGTACATTTACTATTGGATATAAATGGCTGTCATATACTAAGCATGCCCCTACAGTTATTATAAATATCCTTGTAGTCCTTTCAATCTTGAAGACCATATGGTGCATTCACTGCTCATTCTACCAATGGACCTGTTAACCAAGGTTTTAATGAAGTCTGACATTATTGACTATCTAATGTTTCCTTCTTTTTACCTGATATTCACAGGGACATGTAGTCTTTTTGTAATATTTTATAAACTGACTTTTACATATTTTGAGCATATGTCTATGTTCTGATGTGCGAAGAAAGAGGAGATTTCTATGAACATAATTAGCTTAGACTAATCATGCAATAGCTGTCTTAGCTGGAGCCTCCCCCTAAAGCCCTGATGTACCCATATCAACACAAAATGGCATGGGTTAGGGTGTGGTTATTGGAGACTCCAAAATGGTGGAAATTTATTCATAAATAGACAGATCTGACACATGAACGCATTCTCCCCCCCAACACAAATTCCCAAGCCCTTGAAATCACAGCCAACCAAATATGTTCTTATGAGCTTTCTACCTTTGCCAACGTGTGATTTGCATGGCTGTATCTCCATGATCGTTTGTGTCAGAACGAACTGAGTACCAATGGCATGTCTGGAAATGTGTGGTCATGGCATGACTTCCATTATGCAGTTACTCAGTCATTCATGTTTATAACTTTCCCTTTTCACACTCATCTTTTGTTGTCAATCTGCAGGCAGCTTGGATTTTTATCAAGCGCAGTGCTGAATACAAGCCTTTGCAATTTTTGGCCTTTGCTTTTGTTTATCGGATTTTTGAGAAGTTGAAGTCCTTTGAGCCATCTGTGTCACCAACATATACAGTGAGTTCCCTTTTTTATATTTAGCACCATGTGCACGGCTGCAAAGAAATTAATGCTCAACTTTTTTGAATTACCCTTTCAATCTGTATATATTCAAGTTGGTCTTGCCTGCAGGAAGATGGTGAAGATACAGGGCGAGCACTGCGTATGGGGAAGCGCCTGCTTCGTTCTCTTGGACTAGTTTTTGGCTGTATTGCTGTTTCATCTCTGGTATGATGATTTATTTGACTTCTGTATGTCTTTAAAATGTTGCTGATAGGTCAAAATGCCAGAAGCCTGAATCTTATGGATTCTCCAAATCAAATCTGATAATGTTACCTATTGAAAATATAAAGTAATATGATTATGTCAGGCTACTTGTGTTTTTTCCCCCCTTTTTGTCTAGTTGATTTAGGACAGCCTTTATATTATTCAGTTTAGGGCTGTCTTATGTTATAACAGGTGGTGGGTTACTGTTTTTGAGAAAATTGGATGCTGTGAATTTCCTGGCGGTGTCAATTTATTAAGCCAGTTTTATTAAGTTTCTGGCTTTTATGTGTGGACTTAAGTCTATTCCAATTCGGAGTTTGTTTACTGGTCCAAGTAGTTCCCCTTGTCTTCAATTTCTTGCAAAAAATATGTGAGAGAGAGATGGTGGAAGGGATATAAAGCTGCTCCTGCTGGACAGAGAGGTTGAGAAAGGCTAGTTGAGAGTTAACAATGGTTTTGGTACTAAATTGACTCTTAATTTCTTTCTCTTTCAAAGGGAGAGCCTGCTAACCTGTACAAGTTGGGAGGTTTAGATTTTGGCAAGCTGAGTTGAAGGCAAATTTAAAAAACTTGGCTTAGCTTGGCTTGTTCATAGATGCATTTCAAGGTCCTGAAGTGGTTGCAATCAATTCTTTTCAACTTAAAATGTATTTACACTTAACCAGTTAATTTACAAGATGAATGCAAGTGGTTGTTTTTTTCCTCGCCCTTTCATGATTGAAGATATCCTCTTTGAAATATTGCATGATTTGTCTCTTAATATTGATATAAAAATGTGTCATGGTTTTCTTCTTCTCATCTATCTGTTCTTTTAAATGATCTTCTGTAATTGAATTCTTGCAGGCATACACTGGTGTTTTAAATTTGATTGAGTTTGTAGGTGGTTACATACCTGCCTTTCTTTACAACAACCAGGTACTGGCTTTTACTTATTGACATTAATCATAGGCTTTGTTGTATTAATAGACAGTCTGTCTCATACTCTTTTTTTTTTTTTTGGTCATGACCTCACTCTATCAACTAGCTTGATGCATGTCTAGTTATACACATTTTTTCATTGAATGTCTTATTTCAAAATCTTCCATTTTGACCTACTGTAGAGTTGGAAGTAAGGGTGTTCATGGGTTGGGTTGGATTGGGATGGGTGAAAAAAAAGTTCCTAGGAATTGTGTCTTCCTAAACAATTTAATAGACTGCTCCATCCCAATTGATATGAAAAAAAAAAGGTGCTGTCCCAATGGAACCAACCCAACATATTTCAATCGGTTTGGAAAAGGTTCATTGGGACGGGGAAAAAAAATCAAAACCGAAATTGAACCATATCTATGATAGGTAAACATCAATAATGGTTACTATATATTTATAAATATGTGCTTATTTCTTTTCTATTATGCTTGAATATTTTATACACACACACAAACTTTTTGGTCTTCATACCCCTAAACGTTTGTACTATTGCACTAAATTTTCCTCTCTTTTTTTGGCCAATTTGGTGTAGTAACTTTGATGCATTACCAAATAGGCCCTTCTCTCAATGCTTCGTTCATTTTTCTAGTGGAGAGAGCACGTGGATCTCAGATTACCCACCAAAAAACCAAACCCTGAACTTCCAGCTTTCATAGCTCTCTAATAAGTACTTATAAAAAAATAGCTCTGTAATTATTGCTTATTTTATAACAAGCCACTGAAATTCACACGAAGATTTCTCCAACTTTTCTCCAAGACTTCATCTCCACACACAAAACAAAAAAAGACCTTGATTCTTCAAGTATTCCATTATGCACTTCAAAACCCATACAAGTTCATGTTTACATACAACATGCAAAAACCAACAAAACGTTGCAACTGCATCATACCCCAAATCAATACCAAAAAAAAAAAAAAACCTGGACATCTCTTCTTCTTCTTCTTTTACATCAAATTGAGGTCCCAACTTTGCATGCACAATTTCTTTAACCTTAAAAATCACAATTTTCTGTTTTGTATCCACCTCTGCAAGATTCATCATCAAACAAAAAGAAACACTTCAACACACACAAATTTTAAAACCTAGAAATTTCCAAAACCTGCAAAGACAATTTCATAATAAAATGAAAAGCATGAGAGAGAGAAAACTTTTGCTATGTTGAGGTTGAGGGTGAGGTCATGGGTTTAATACCTACTGAGTGTATGTGTGTAACTTACCATTTAAAAAAAAGGAATGTCAGTTCAACTGTAATGTAAATATCATTTTGTGCAGTGTACACCACCATACATTGTTGCTATTGAATTACTCCCAGATATTTTTTTCAAATGTTTTGTTGTTTATTAATTATTTTGAAATCCTAACATTAACATAGATGTATAAAATATATATCAATGTTCTAGTTTTTTAAGAATTGTTGTATTGTGGTATCCATATATTATTGAATTTGCATCTTGTGTCAATATTGGTGCTTTCTAAGTTGCATTCATACGTAGTACAAGAAGCTACTTAGAGTGTTCAAGTTCTAAAAAAAGTACCAAATCTACAAACGTATGCTGTGGTTTTCAAATCTAACCTTCCCACGATTCTAACAATTGTTGACATGCATTATGCTTATATTTAGTTCACAAATGTAACAAAAGCTTAACTTCTAGTTATCAAGTACTTTTCCAGATAAACGGTTAAGCAAATGATGCCGAACACCATTTTCATGCATTTTGCTTAGCATTTGTCATTTCTGTGTCTTCCCATCTTATGGCTTATTCTTGTACACAATACTGAACAATTTATGTATGCACAGGAACTATTAGTCACTGCTTCAACATCAATCATGCTCTACGTTATGGCATCATATTATAGATAAAAATCTCTCAAGAGATTGAGGAACCATATGGCAACTTATCATTCGAGAGTCAAATTCTTGATCTGTTATGTCAAATTTTGTTAAGTGAGGTACTAATATCTTTTGTTTTTTTTTTTTTTTGTATTTTAAATACTACTGCTTTTGGTGTTAGCATTTTTATTTATCTGTAAAAAAAATGTCTGTTTCAAAGACTTTCATGTTGATGTATAACAAATGAAACTCTTTTCTACTTCCTTTTTCCCTTGCCTTGTGCCTTGCATAGTGATTGTTGGTTAATGGTCACCATTAAGATTTTAAGATATTCAAGTATGGTTGTGTAGTGATTGTTGGTTAATGGTCACCATTAAGATTTTAAGATATTCAAGTATGGTTCACGTCTTCGATTCCTTGAAATACTAAGTTAAAATCATAAATCAATGGTCATGGTTGTCAAAATTGCAATATGGATTGTAAGATCGCACGATTTTACGGTCTCACTTCAACAAAACATTTAGGATCACACTAAGATCGTAAAAATTGTAGGATCATTTGAGATTTTATTGATCCTACTACACCATTAGTTTTTTGTTTTTTGTTTTTTTTATTGTTTTTTTTATGGGATAAATATTTGGTTTTGATGAAGCTTTAAAGGTATGTTTGGTTGGGGTGAAACAGGGAGGATGGAAAATAGGGAAAGGAAAATAGAGTAGAAAATGACATTTTTTACTATTTGGTTGAGGGGGGAGGGGGAAGGGGAAAGAAAAGTGGTGGGGCTCACAAGTTTTCTCTCCTTCTTCAAAATACGATCTCTCCAAATTAGAGAGAAAATTGAAGTGAAAGTTGGGAAAAATATTTAGACAGAACTGTCCCTAAAAAAGTATAACGTATTACTTTTTGTTTTATTTAAGAGGAACATGATGGTAAATTTATACAAACCTTATTTTCAACTAAATCAAAAAGTTTTTTATCCCTCCACTTTTTCTACCCTCTCAACCAAACACAAATGAGGAAAACTAAAATCTTTTCTATCCTTCCACTATTCCATCCTCCCTCTATTTTCTATTTTCTCCCTTTTCTATCCTTCTAACCAAACGGATCCTAAGGATTTTCATTTTTTTATGTTGTGATTGTATAACTTTTTTTTTTGTTTTTTATTTTTATTTTTTTTATATATAATTATGTTAACAAGCAATTTTTTTTCTAGTTTTTAGTTCACTTGTAATCAAAATGAAGGAATACTTCGTCATTTTTAAATTAAGAATTTATATTGGCTTTGTTACCTTTTAAGCTATAATGTTGTTAAATTTGTTTGATTAATATACTAATTTGTAATCTAATATTACTAAAATGTTTTTCTTATATATAAGTTAGTATGCTTGTATTTGTATATTGATTAATTGATTTTCTTTTAGCATGCTCTATAATTGTTGCTAAGTGGTATAACTTGAGTAGTTGAGTGTGGAGTTGTCTCTTGATCTCTTTTGTAGCTTTAGTATACAAATATACGTCTACATAAATGATGAAATGAATGATGATGATTAGGACGGTGGTTATAAGAACCTTAGAATGTAAATAATTAAATGTTCGCAACACCCTAATATTCATCTTGCTTATGAATTTCATATTTAAGTTAGTTAGTTTTCATTTGATAACTTATTTTGGATTTTAAACTTAAAATTTGGAAATTATTTTCATATGTGTTGATAAATATTTTGGTATTTGGTTACTAATTAAACATTTATTGAACTTTTTAGATACATTGGGTTTAAACTTAAATAAATTTGGTTCGTTAATATAGACACAACGATGTATGACATTCAAATTGTATCATATGATGCGAATATTTGTTTTTTTATGGATAAATTCACAATTTACATGATTATTCAACGTACAAAGTTATTATCAATGTGTTTTTTGCTTTAAACCTGAAAATATGTAGAATCTTATTATCCATAATCCGATCTTATAATTCACGATTCTATCTACCTCCTACGATCTTGTATAGGATCCCGATTTTGACAACCTTACCTATGATGTATTTGGAAGTTGTATGTACGTACGTTGCATTTGGAAATTGCACTTGTACTTTTATTGTTTGAACAATAAAATTATATGGCACTACCTCCTTTTTTAAGGCTAGGTAGAGGGTGAGATATTGGGTTCGACTGTTCAAGACGCACCAAGTGTGCATGTATAATTATCAAAGAAAATTCAATAACAATAAAAACAAAAAGTTGTATGTTGATTACCATTATTGTTATTGGGGAGAAAAAACATGTCTAACTCTACAATCCTACGTTCATGATGGATTGATCCAAGTTTATACTAAAGAAGATGTAGGGCTCGTTCACTGATCGTTTAGTTCATATTTACAGAGGAAACTGAAATGAAGAAAAGAGGATAAAAGAAAAAGAACGGAAAATTGTACTATTTGGTTATGCAAATAAAGTCGGAAAGTTCAAAGAATTTAAAGAGAATGAACTCAATGAAGTACGATTTTAAAATCGTTTGTTTCTTGCACTTGATTTTCTCATTGAATCTCACCCATTCTAGCTGGGAGATTTGAGTGGATTTGACATGGAAGAGTTTAAGGGGCTGTTTGGATCAATTTTTTTTATCACTCAATTTCTATTACTCAATTTTCGTTACTCATCACTCATCACTTATCATTCATCACTTTAAAATACCACACTCATTTGGCACCATCACTCACTTCCCATCACTCAATATTTTTCACACTATTTGTGGGTCTCATACTTGTTAATCGATGCATTTTTTTTCCCTAGTACCCAGATTACTTGAACCCAGTGAAGAAAAAAAAAAAAAACCAGAACTGAAGACCAAACCCAGAAAAAAAAAAAAAAAAAAAAGTCAGTTGGTCAAAAGTTGCGGTTGTGGGTTTTGGCTGTTTTCAGTTTCCATAACTCATAACTCAAAAATCAGAGAATTGAGTGATGGAAACAGAGTTATGAAAATAAAGTTATGGTGCTCCCAAACGGACTTCTCGCTATGAGTCCCACCATTTTTAAGTTATGAGTTATGGAAACAGAATTATGAGTTATGGAAATTGATGATCTAAACAGCCCCTTAACTTTGGTGGGACCCACATTCTTTGGATTATGGGTGATGGAAACTGAGTTTCCACCTAATCCAAACAACCCTTAAGTCTCTAGGCACCTAATTGTGCTCATGTGAGAGGAGGGAAGACTCTTCTCATAATAGTGAATCATTTTTCCATAATAGATGTAACAAAATTTGAAGGAAAAAGTTCTCTTCAAAATTTCCTGGCACGTAAAAATTCATTGAAACGCTTTTGCCGCTTGTATTGTGGTGGGATCCCATACAATATGTAAAAGTGATTTGGTGATTTTTTATATGGATGATTTTTTTTTTAAAAGGTTAAAATGCAAAACTCACCTTCTATGTTTCACAAAAATTCATTTACTCCTTAATTTTGTATTCGTTCATTTTAGTTCTTAAAGTTTCATGTTTATTCAATTAAGGCATCTCCATAAACTTTGTTAAATGTAGCAGTTATTTGTCCAAATTTTTAATTATTTGCTTCAAAATTTTTACATTAAAGAATTTCTTTTATAAAAATAAAATGGAAGTTGACTAAAAAACCTTAATTGAATAAAGTTGAAATTTAAATAACTAAAATGAACAAAAGTAAAGCTAGAAAACTGTAATAAATTTTGGTAAAACTTAATATTGGTTCTTTTTTGCATTTTAGCATTTAAAAAAAAAAATATTTTTATGACGTTAAAACCCGCTAAGGCAAGGCCCAATAGACACATTCATTAGGAGTAAACTACAAATCCACGATCCTTAGAACCATGTATCAAGTAATTCAAGGAAATTCCTAGTGGTGAATGGGCTTAGGATGTCTAGGTCTATAGCTCATCCTAAGCTTCCAGCCATCCTCTGACCATTAGATTGCACCCCGATTGTTTTTCGTGGATTATTTTGTGTTTATGGTGACCATACCCACCTCTCCATTGCCAATTTCACCTTATGGGTCTTTCGTTTCTTTCTTTTTCTCTTTTCTCCTACTTTTTGTTTTTAATTGTCTTGAGCTTAATTGCTTTCCCTTAAACATATCCTTTAATTAATCCTTGAGTTAAAGGTAGAATAGCTTCTTTGCCTCTTCGTACTTGCCTTGACTTGAGGAGAGCATAATACACATCTACATTGGAATCTAAAAGGACTAGTCGGGTTACAATTAAGACTCTTTATCATTGCTTATATGGCTAAACTCTACTTAGCACACCCAACTTAAAACTTAGAGCACGTCTGTAGAAACCACTCTCATATCCAATCCAATACCAAATCAGATAATTTGAAGTATTACAATCTTCCCCACTTATGTCCCTAATGATCTCATTTAAGGCCTAGTTGCACTGTAATGCTCTTAAGCCATGCGTGCTCTACTAGCTCTGACAGTTTGTCATGACTTGGGAAATAGGCTAGCCACATCCATGTTATACCTTTAAAGAACTAGTTAGCTTACAATTAGGGCTATTTGTAATTGCTTATATTAATATTAGCTAACATCTACTGAATATGTAGGACTAAGAAAATGCTTACACAAGCAACGCCCATATCAATCTGATACCAATTTACACAATCCAGGGTATCAAAATATGCACCTTTCCATGGAGTGGGGTCATGTAGGCATGCTTGAGGTAAATATTGGGGGAACTGAGTTCTTTATGGGTTTGTCGGCTTTCAAATTTGGTTTTTCTTTGACACCTTATTTTGTACTTATTAATGACTTGTGAGACCTGCAGTCTATGAGTGGCCCACACCATGAAGGGGACTCACTAAATGCAACCTTGTTAATGAGGTACCATAGTTCTATGGTATTTTGCTTAATTATAAGCTAGTTTAATGGAGCACTTGATTAGGGCTACACAAGTTAGAATTTGGCTAAAACAAAAATGTTGCATCATACATAAAATAGTCACATAACACATTTTACTTTTTATTTTTCACAACTTATTAAAGAAGTCGATTATGATTAGTACAATATTACTTTTAGATGAGATTATTATTGATATCCCTTTTATTATATACTAATTAAAATTTGATCTAAATCAAAGAAACTCATGTTTTAAAACTTGGATTAAAAAAATGGGTAAAAATCTAGATTTTAACTAAAATAACATCTTTTCCTTAAAAAAAAATAAAATAACATCAAAAATATTATCAATGTAAATAATTAATATTAAAATGATATTATTATTATTATTATGTTTTTAATTTTTCCCTCACTATAATTAAGGCAATTTTGTTTTTATTTTTAAAACAAAAGGTTAGGGAACACGCAGACACACACACACTCCCCTTTTAGTTTTAACAGGAAAACAAAAATAAATAAAACTCCTTTCCTGCACAGACACACACAGAAGGGAGAGAGAGCGCTGAGGGTTTTGCTGCAGCTAGCATATTGATTTGTGGTGGTGGGTTTTTGAGGGTTTGAAACCCAGAAAGCAGAGAAGCAGAAGTAGTAGGAGAAGCAACACAAGAGAAGGGCGAAGATGAGGATAATGATAAAAGGAGGGGTGTGGAAGAACACCGAGGATGAGATCTTGAAAGCGGCGGTCATGAAATATGGCAAGAATCAATGGGCTCGAATCTCCTCTCTTCTCGTCCGCAAGTCTGCCAAACAGTGCAAGGCTCGCTGGTACGAGTGGCTCGACCCCTCCATCAAAAAGGTCTTTGCCTTGCCTTGCCTTTCTCCTTTTTTTCAATTCAGATGGTGAATGCTATTGCTATAAAAGCTATGGAGTTTAGATTATAATTTGGATAATTTTCCACTATTTGCTTTCTGGGTTCTTTTTTGTTTCTGGGTTACTCTCATCTTAGTGTGTTAGATTTTGCAATTTTGTTTTGTAGATTGAAAATGGATGACTGTTTGTTTTTGTGGGTTCTTTTATGATTTTGGGTTACTCTGTTCTTCTGCTGTTATTTTTATATATTTCCAATAGAGTGTTAGATTTTGCATTCTTGTTTTGTAGATTGAAATTGGATGACTATTTGTTTTGTGGGTTATTTTTTGTTTTTGGGTTAATTTTTATTTTTATGTAGTTCTAAAAGAGTGTATATATAGTGTGTTGGATTTTGCATTTTTGTTTTGTAGATTGAAGTTGCATGACTGTTTGTTTTTGGGTTACTTTCTTCTTCTGCTGTTATTTTTATATGTTTCCAATAGAGTGTCTATAGTGTGTTAGATTTTGCATTTTTGTTTTGCAGATTGAAATTGGATGACTATTTGTTTTGTGGGTTCTTTTTTGTTTTTTGGGTTACTTTCTTCTTCTGCTGTTATTTTTTTTATTTATTTATATGTATTTCTAAAATAGTGTATATATAGTGTGTTAGATTTTGCATTTTTGTCTTGTAGATTGAAGTTGCATCAAGGTATACTATTTTTTTGATACATTAATTAATGAGCACAGGAAATTTGGACCCTTCCTTTAATGTGTGTGTTTGTATTTCTGCATTTTTTGCGTTGTGTGATTATATATGGAGGGAGGGACTGTGATAGTCAGGTGTCCCATCAAAGTTGGTGGGGTCATATCCTTTTTAATTATAGTGGTGAACTTATGTTGTAATTTGTATCATTTAATAGGTTATGCTTTTGTTACAGGGTAGATAATTGAGTGAAAATTATAAATTCAATACTTATTTTTACTAGAAAACAATGGTTATATTTTTGCTCATATATTGTATATATGAGTAAAGATATGGATCACTTTATTTCATTGGTACAAATGACATTTGAAAATTGGCTACTCTTATATGATTTCTAGATTTGTTTAAATGGTTTGGGTCTATAAATGATATGATTATTATGGACAAAGTAGGGTGTGATCTTGTCAACTTTGATAGGAACTGGTTAATTGATTTCGGTGAGTTTTTGCAGACTGAGTGGACAAGAGAAGAGGATGAGAAACTGCTTCATCTTGCTAAACTCATGCCCACACAATGGAGAACAATTGCACCAATTGTTGGTCGTACTCCATCGCAATGCCTTGAGCGGTATGAGAAACTCCTTGATGCAGCCTGCGCTAAGGATGAGAACTATGAACCAGGGGATGACCCTCGGAAATTGCGTCCTGGAGAGATTGATCCAAACCCCGAGTCCAAGCCAGCACGTCCAGATCCTGTTGATATGGATGAGGATGAGAAAGAAATGCTTTCTGAAGCACGAGCTCGGTTAGCCAACACAAAGGGAAAGAAGGCAAAGAGGAAAGCTAGGGAGAAGCAGCTTGAAGAGGCTAGGAGACTCGCTTCTTTACAGAAGAGAAGAGAATTGAAGGCAGCTGGGATTGATAATAGGCACCGAAAGAGGAAAAGAAGGGGAATAGACTATAATGCGGAGATTCCATTTGAGAAGAAGGCTCCTGCTGGATTTTTTGATGTCTCCGATGAAAATAGGCCTGTAGATCTGGTCAAATTTCCGGTCACAATTGAAGAACTTGAAGGGAAAAGAAGAAATGATGTGGAAGCACAATTGAGAAAACAGGATATTGCGAAGAACAAAATTGCGCAAAGGCAGGATGCTCCGTCATCTATATTGCAAGCCAACAAGATGAATGATCCGGAAACAGTTAGGAAGAGGTCGAAACTTATGCTTCCTGCTCCACAGATTTCGGATCATGAATTGGAGGAGATTGCAAAGATGGGATATGCTAGTGATCTTCTTGCAGGAAGTGAGGAAGTTAGTGAAGGAAGTGGGGCAACACGTGCTCTTCTTGCAAATTATGCACAGACACCACAGCCAGGAATGACGCCTTTACGAACTCCCCAAAGAACACCTGCTGGTAAGGGTGATGCCATTATGATGGAAGCAGAAAATCTAGCCAGGTTGAGAGAGTCTCAGACACCATTATTAGGAGGAGAAAACCCAGAGTTGCATCCTTCTGATTTTTCAGGGGTCACTCCTAAGAAACGGGAGTTACAGACACCAAATCCGATGCTGACTCCATCAGCAACTCCTGGAGGTGCTGGACTAACTCCTAGAATTGGCATGACACCATCAAGGGATGGTTTTTCTTTTAGTATGACCCCTAAAGGAACTCCACTCAGGGATGAACTTCATATTAATGAAGGCATGGATATGCATGAATCTGTGAAACTTGAACAACGAAGGCAAGCTGATTTGAGAAGGAACTTGCGGTCGGGTTTAACTAATCTTCCACAGCCCAAGAATGACTACCAGATAGTTATGCAACCAGTTCCGGAAGATAATGAAGAACAGGAGGAGAAGATTGAAGAAGATATGTCTGATAGGTTAGCTAGAGAAAGAGCTGAGGAAGAGGCACGGCAGCAGGCATTACTTAGGAAAAGATCTAAAGTACTGCAAAGGGAGCTTCCTAGACCTCCTGCAGCTTCTTTGGATCTAATTAGAAATTCTCTGATGAGAGCAGATGGAGACAAGAGTTCCTTTGTTCCTCCCACTTCTATCGAGCAGGCAGATGAAATTATAAGAAAGGAACTTCTAGCCCTGCTAGATCATGATAATGCAAAGTATCCTGTTGACAAAAAAATGAATAAGGAAAAAAAGAAAGGTTCCAAGCGTTCTGCAGATACAACTTATGTCCCAGAAATAGAAGATTTTGAAGAAGATGAGCTTAAAGAGGTATGTGTTTAGCTCTTCTGTATTATTATATTGTATTTATTGCTTTCATCACTGCTTCTCTAATCATGTCGCTTGTCGCTTTTCCTTTTTTATTCAGCTTTAGTTGAAGCACATTGTTTTAGTGACTTGTCCTGTCCTTGTTGTCAGAGTTGTTCATTGATGTAAAATTGAAGCTATAGTCTTTCATGTTTGAATTAGTAGAATTGTCTAGAACAGATGCTGCTGTGAGGGAGCTGTAAGGTAACAAATTGGAACATCTTTGATGCTCTGTAATATCTACTGGTATATGATATTATTATTTCTTTCTCTAGAAAGTTTAAACATTTATTTGATATATTTTGATGTTGATGTAGGGAGCACAACCAAAATTATTTCATAATTTATTAATTTAATTTAATTTTTATTTAAAATCTCATATTTCATTTTTTTTTTGAATTTTGAATTTCAGATTTTTCTTGATTTCTATTTTGAATTTAGAATTTAAAATTTAATGTTGGGGATTTATGGAATGTAATTGTGGCTTGATGTACTCTTGAATCATATTAAAAAGTGTCTCCAGGAATGATCTAGAGCTATGCAATTTGGATAAGAAATATGATTAAATATACTTAACAAAAAAAAGAATTATGATTAAATATGTTTCTCTATGCTTGGTGGCAATTTCAAGCATCCGTAGGTGTTCAAGCATAGGGTTTTAGGAAAATTCTAGGTGGTGAAGTTTAGGATTTTTCCTGTTCTTTTTTCTAATTTCTACTCATCATTTGACTCCAACTTGGTATCAAAGCAAACACCGATCTTTTTTTTTTGATAAGAAAAACACCGATCTTTTATTTGTGTGCCTTTCAAACCAATAGTCGAAAAAAAGAAAAACTCTTAATTTGTCCCAATTGGTTACAACTTGTGCCAACATAGCAACCCATCCTACCACCATTAGGGGAAAAAAAACCCAAAAATCATCAACAACCCACAATCTATAAGGCCCATCACCAAGCCAAACTTGCCTGAACTTCAAACCACCCACATGGCCAATAGTAAGCCCATCCATCATGCAAAGTCCCATTACCAGTTCCTCAAGGTCCCAACCTAAAAATCTCCAAATCAACAACCCAAGGCTGACACAATCACCATAGCAACCCAACCCAATGAGGCGTTCTCACCTATCGTTGAGGACACATCACAAAAATAGTACCCCTTGTCGCCATCCAGAACCAATGCCAAAACCAGGAACCACAATTATAGCCAGAAAACTCATTTGGCACTTTGACATCACAGCTAAACAAAACTTCACTAACCTGTATCACTCTAGCTAGGAGCCACCAACCCAATTGAATCTAACATGTACTCATCCAACCTCTGCCCTTAAACGCAAGAGAAGTTCAATTTGCTTAAGCTAAATCCATACCTAACTACACAGTCACCACTATTGAACCAAATGGCCATCATCCCCATCTCCCAAATCCTTCAAAACTTTGTCCTTTTAGCCTTCTTTCATCACTGCTGATCTCTGTAGTTATAGCCCGTTGATATTGTAGCCTACCATTGTGGAACTGGGATTGGGCATTAAACCCATGTTCGAAATTGAGTTGCCAATTGCCCCCGTTGTGTGCCCTTGTGTTACCACTTGCCGTAGGACCACCGTAGGCCCATTGGATGCCACTTTACTCATCATTAGTGCCAAAACTGAGTCGGTGAGTCGATGACCACTGCTTGACAAATTCCCTTGTGAGGACCATCAGTTCAGAGTCACACACCCATCCTATTGGTTATTATTTTCGTAGTAGAGAATTAAAAGTAAAAAAAGGTTTGAAGGCTCAAAGCAGACTGTGATGGGTCCAGGTTGTTAGTGTGTGATCAACCCAGTTGATAATGTGCCAGCACCACTTGTTCACAACATTGGCTCGCTATTGACAGCATTTGGTCCAATTAGCATTTCTTCTACAGCCTAGACTTAAGACCTTGCCCGGTCCTGTGATCCATATTTGCACAAGCTAGAAATTAGCCTAGCCAAGGTCAGTAGATTGATTCTTTTTTTGATAGATAGGTCAGTAGGCTGGTTCTTATTAGTTGAAGCTTTATTCTAGTGAACCATGGTAGTATTAGAAGCACTATATTGCCAATGAGCTATAGCTCAACTGGCACTTCCTTTAATAATGCTCCATTTTTTTGGAAAACCTTATATAATGATAGTTTTCCGCATTTTCCACTGTTTGGTAGCATAAAAAAAAAAAAAAGAAAGAGTTGAGGAAAGTTATCTTTGGTCAACATAAAAAGTATTGCTTATATTTTAGAGATTGTTTTCCATTAAATTTTTTTGGAAAACAACTCTATCACTTATTAGACTAAATAAGGAAAGTTAAGAGATTATTTTCTAACTCATTTAAGGTTGCAACCAAATGTAGGAAAATGAGATAGCTTTATAGAAAATACCTTTTGGAAAATGACTCATTTTTTAGAAAATATTAACGTTTGAAACAAATAGAGCGTTAATAATGTGATGGAGGGAGGAAAATGAGATAGCTTTATAGAAAATACCTTTTGGAAAATGACTCATTTTTTAGAAAATATTAACGTTTGAAACTGGCTGTTTTGACCCATATAACTTACTAATAAAAGATAAGTATTAGAAGCACCCATGTTTGATGACTGTTCAAACCCATGGGCCCTCATCAATTGGTTAGGTGAGATGAACCAATTCTTTAATCAAATACGTTTTTAGATACTAAGAAGGTTAGGTTTGCCTAGGTGGAGCCCAAGAATACTGGAATAGCATCGAGAACCTCCACCTTAGAAAAAGGCAAACTTATTGACAATAACTGATTGGGAAGAAATGAAACAAAAACTAAAAGGGAAATAAGTTTCGTATTACTCTATAGAGAAATACTTGTCCCAATTTTATCAGAGTGATATTTAAATTTTTTTTTTTTAAAAGAAACTATTTGAGACTGGGGAATAGCTCCGTATTTGTTATGTGTCACAAATTGAAAGGACAAAATGAGGGTTCAAGTCAATGGCTCCTTCCTCCAAAGGGATGAATGGTAGCAATGAAACTATGGTTTCATACGCGAAAAGCAGTGGTGTTGGTAATGAAATCTTGAAGATGAAGAAAACTCAAATACTGCCTGAACTTAATGCTGAAAAAAAATACAAGTGCTAACATTTGAAAACTTACCACATCCTAAACCATAGGTGGTAGAGCCAATACATAACGTTTTTAGTGGGTGCTGAGTGATTTGAAAGAGAAATTTGATACAATGATGCTTCCTGTCAAGCAAGATAAGGCCGTATCATTTATTCCACCCGTTAATTTTATCATTCCCAATGAACTTAATATGGTGGAACAAAAAGTTATTTTGTTCTAAGTGTAACCAGAAGTGCTTCTAGAGTTGGTGCAAGTGTCAAGCGTAAAATTTCATATTCTTCAAAACCCGAGATCTAGTTTTATCCAAATCAGGGGAATATGATAATTTTTTTTTGAATTTTTGAGTCTCCAAGATTTCACTTTTGAATTTAGAATTTAATGTTGTTGAGGATTTTATGTAATTGTGGCTTGATGTACTCCTTGAAGCCTATTAAAAAGAGGCTTTGGGAATGGTTTGAAGCAATTCAGTTTGATAATAATTTTCTTATTAGAGATGTTTCTCTAAGCTTGGTGGTGATTTGAAGCACCTTAGATGGTGAAGCTTAGGGTTTCGAGGAAATTCTATGTGGTGAAGCTTGGGATTTTTCTTGTCCTCTTCTTTTTTCTATTTATATTTTGCACTCTAGCTGTCTGGCTTTAGATATCTTCTGATTTTTTAGTGATCACCCTTTGAACGAGTGGACATGACCCTTTCTAGAGTAGGAAAGGAGGAAAAATAGCTGTGAAAAGCATAAGAATCTAATGTATCCTATTATTTTGATGAAAAAATTGAGTTAGAGGATTGCTCGTTGCCCGGTTTACAGTTATCCAACTTTCTTTCAGAATTAAGAGGGGTGTTTCAATTATCCTTTGGTGGCTTGGAAAAAGGTGTGTTTATCTGTCGAGATGGGTGGTTCGGGGATAAGAATTGTGGTGCCTTTTAATCAAGCTTTTTTAGGGAAATGGCTGTGGAGATATGGTCATGAAGTTAGCCACTTTTGGCAACGAGTTATCTCCACTAAATATGGTGAGGGTCAAGGGGGGTGGACGACTAATGTTTGCAAGAGGTCTCATGTGCGTGGTCTATGGAGAGGCATTAATGAAAGGTGGGAGAGCTTTTCTAAGCATCTGTCGTTTACAGTGGGTGAAGGCACTCGAATCCACTTTTGGCATGATAGATGGATTGGTGACAATACTCTAAAAGATCTCTATCCTGAGCTTTATGTGTGCATAGCGGTTAAGGATGTTTGTATCTCTGAGGTTTTGTGGATTTTAGAAAGGGGTACTGTTAGAGTGTAGAATTTAAGGTTTTATAGAACCTTTGAAGATTGGGAGTTGGCTGCTTCATATTCTCTACTTTAGCTTATCTAAACTCGTATTTCTCGGGATATTAGGAGAGATACTCTTTACTGGCGGCTTAAAAGGGATGGTAAGTTTGACACTCGGTCTTATTACCATGCGATTCGAGGTGCTTCGAATTCTTTGTTTCCTTGGAAGGGTGTTTGGAAACCAAAGATTTCTAAGCGTGTGGCGCTCTTTCTGTGGACCACTGCACATGGTTGGACCCTCACTTTGGATAATCTTATGTTTAACGGTCGCCCCTTGGCTAATAGGTGTTGTATGTGTTGCTGTGATGGGGAGTCGGTTAACCACCTTCTTCTTCATTGTTCTGTTACCCATTCCCTATGGACTTTTATACTTCAGGCCTTTGGTATTCTTTTGGTTATGCCAGGATCGGTAGCGGGCTTGTTATCTTGCTGGCATCAGTGGCTTGCGAAGCATAACTCAGACATTTGGAACTTGGTTCCAGGGTGCTTAATGTGGGTCGTGTGGTTGGAATGAAATCGTCGATCTGTTGAGGACAAAGAGAAGACGTTGGATGAGTTAAAACTTTTATGCCATCGTAGCCTTTTGGAGTGGTCTCGGTGTTGGGGTTTTATTGATTGTTCTTCTCTCTCTGTGTTTTTGTCCTTCCTTAGTTTAGTTTCCTGACTTCCCTCTGTTTGTTGTGCTGTTTGTTCCTTTTTTGTTTTTTCTAGTTGTTCATCATCATGAACTCATTGTATTCCTCTTTTTTCTATCATTCATAAAAGTTTTCTGATTACCTATCAAAAAAAGAAGAAGAAACAAATACCACAAGAGCATAGGAAGAATTTTGTATATTTGGATGGAAGTTACTCACTGAATGGTGATTTATATTTTAGATAATATCGGTGTTTTCCTGACCCACAAGAGTGTGGAATGGATTTTTGGGGGGGGGGGGGTTAACTAGGTGATGCAACCTTGATGAGGTGGTTGACTATTCCACTAGAGCATGATGAGGTGGTTGAATCAAGTACTCCACAACCACAAGAGCATGCAGACATGATTGAAATCTACTACTCAAGCAAATGCTTTCTTTGTAGATGTGATTAAATACTTTTAGACATATGGATATTATAGTAGAATCCCCATAACAAAGGCTTCCTTTGGAGACGTGATTAAATAATTTTAGACATATGGATATTCCCCCCAGTTAAAGGAGATTTTCCCTGAGTTGTATTGCATTGCTTGATACAGGGATGCATTAGTGGCAGAGCTAATTTCTTTCTCAGGGAGAGCTATATAATTTTCATTTGATCGGTTCAGATTCAGGAGTTAGAGTCTGCTGTCTCCTTCATGGATTTACTGTATAACGGAGTGCAGAAAGGGGAAAGGGTGGATAGGCTGTGGTGGAAACTTGCTTCTCGGGAGATTTTTGATGTTAGATCTTACCATAAAGTTTTACAATCCCTTTCCCAATTGTCGTTTCCCTGGAAGACTCTATGGAGTTCCCAAAGTGGCTTCGAAGATTAATTTCTTTGTGTGGATGGCGGCGTTGGGTAGAGTTTTGACTAATTATAATTTGAGGAAGTGTAGGCTTATTGTTATTGACTGGTATGTGTGAGAGGGAAAGGGGAGACTATTAATCATTTACTCCTGCATTGCCTAATAGCCAGAGAGTCGTGGAGTATGGTGTTTACACTTTTCAGGGTTATTTGGTTTATGCCCAAGGATGTAGTGGAGCTTTTTGCTAGCTGACCAGGCATGGTTTAGAAAACATAGAAATGGGGTGATATGGAATACAATCCATCACTGTTCGATGTGGGGTATGGAGGTAGAGTAATGCTCGGATTTTTGAAGGAACTGAAAGATCGATTCAAGACTTGAAGATTTCTTTCTTCCAGACTCTGTTTGGGTGGACAAATGTGTCAGGTGTCTTCTTTTTTAAGTCTTTGTCTGATTTGCTTGATAGATGCAGTTTTTACACTTTAAGTTCTTTCTGTTCTCAAACTTTCTTTAGTACATGTCCTGTGTGCGTTGTCTAGGTTATTCATGTCACTAATTGATTTAGACATGTGAGGTAAATGTTGTAATAGCTAACTGTAGCTTGTGATTTTTTAGCATGTGACTGATTGTATTACACGTGCTAACTATAGCTTAGGGAGGTTTTATTTGTGATGATGTCAGCATGAGATCATCATAGCAAAATCCTTAAACGATAAATCACTATGCTTAGCCATTGTAAACTCAGTTTTTCCATTGAATAAAGATTATTCTCTAAGTTTCAGATTGAGGTTGAGATTTGTTTTTCTCTAAATTTTTTTTCTCTTTCTTGAATCTTCTCAAATTTCCCTTGCATCGCTAGGGATAGTTATAAGTGGATGATGGTTGAAAGCCCCCCATATGAACAAAGGACACCTGAATAAGATTACCCTTAGCTATCAAAAAGAAAAAGATAATCACCAATACATATTCTTTGGCGATATTGGTAAATTATTATATTTATTCTTCATTAAACGTGTCATTCCAAAATCAAGACATTTTGAAACAAAGGATAGTGTATTAATATATATGTATGTGTGTTTTCTTTATTAGGTTCAAGTTACATCTTGTGTAATTTTTGGTTAATGTTTTGCCACTTAATATCATTTTACTAGATAAGAATTTCTTTTTACTGTTTAATGTGATTTCTGCTGTAGATTTTTAAGTGTTGTGTTTCCTGTTACTAATTTATGTAATTTCTTGGATCTTTCCTCTGGTCCATATTACATCTTATATGATGCAAAGCACATTATATATCACCTATATATACAGTTTAAACTTATGCTTCTGTCTTTGTAGTTTATAGCCCTTATATGATCCAGTCTCAAAGTTTTAATAATTACACTGTTGTTTGCAGGCTGATTCTCTGATAAAGGAAGAGGCACAGTATCTTCGTGTGGCAATGGGGCATGAGGATCAATCCCTAGATGAATTTGTTGAAGCACACAAAACTTGTCTAGGTGATCTCATGTACTTCCCCACCCGTAGCGCTTATGGTCTCTCAAGTGTTGCTGGAAACATGGAAAAACTGGCGGCCTTGCAGAATGAATTTGACAATGTGAAAAGGAAGATGGATGGAGACAAAGCTAAGGCAGAAACCCTTGGGAAGAAGGTTGAAATTCTCACACAAGGTTATGAGGTATGTTTTCCTTCTGAGATACTAGTTGACTCTTAGCTACTGGTGTCATTTAATGCTATGCGAGTGCAATTTCTTAATATAATTTCTTTCTGTTACCAGACACCAAAGATGTATTTTCTGATCAAGCTTACTTTTGTTATTAAATGATAGGAGTGAAGATCTTTCTACTCTCATATTTGCTTCAAATACAGAATATGGTTAAACTTATAGCTGTGTAACACATTTTTCTTTGAGACAATTTTTGAAGATTTCTCAACATGCATATTTGTTGTGCAAGCCCTCTGTTGGAATAATTTTTTTTATCAATTAAATCACATTTCCGGGGAGCAGCAATGTCTATTGAACGACTCATTAGTATTATCTTACAAATATTTTGCCAACTAAAAAAAGGGTGCTCATAATATAATAATTTTTTTCCCAAAACACACAGTATCTTTGATCAAGATCATGGAAGATTTCCCATTAATGATTTGTGATATTAGCTCATAGATTTATTGCTTTTCAGTGATGATGTTGTTATGAAACTCATAGATTACTAAGTAATTGGACATTATGATTGTTCAGAAACGGGCTAGAATGGGTCTCTGGCCACAAATTGAGGCAACCATAAAGCTGATGGACACTGCTGCAACAGAACTTGAGTGCTTCAAAGCTTTACAAAAGCAAGAGCAATTAGCAGCGTCGTACCGTATAAATGGTATCCGGGAGGAAGTTCAGAAACAAAAAGAGCTGGAGCGAACTTTACAGGGGCGGTATGGAGATCTTGTAGCAGAGCTGGAAAGGGTACAAAGCCTCATGGAAAAATACAGAGTACAAGCACAAAAGGAAGAAGAAATTGCAGCCAAGAATCGTGCTCTAGAGTTGGCTGAGGCTGAAGAAGGTAAGACTGTTGTGCCAAGCACAGAGACTCCTGTGTCTATATCCTCTGATGAACAACTTGGAAGCTCTGTTCCAGTTGGACCATCCCACGATGAAAATGAAGGACAGCAAATGGATGCTTCACAAAGCCCAAAAACTGATATGGATGTTGATATCGAGAAGGAGCATGAAACACTGTGCATAGACACAACAGTTGTTCAAGATAATGGTCCGGAAGGTTCTGATATTCAGCTCTCAGAGTCTGAAAGAAACCCTGGTGGAGTTCTGGACACGGTTGTGGAGAATGATAAGACGATTACCAACTCAGTTGATGATGCGGCTGGTGATAGTAGCACGAGTACTGAGGTTGCCAAGGAGGCTCAGGATATTGAGGATCAGCTGAATGTTGTGGAAGCTGGAAAACTGGATGGTGTCTTGGCCAAGCAAGAAGACCAAGACTCAGAAGCAAGTGGCAATGATGATTTTGGCAGTGGAGGTGCCATGCAAGTTTCTGGTGGCAAATAGGAGGTGGTGATTTTGGCTAGAGATGGCATATATCCAATTTTAAATGTTTGGAAGTTGAGAAGAAATCAAACTCTTTCTGAATGGGATTTAGCTGAGAAGCAAACTAAACTACAATTGCAGATAAGAACAGGAAATGAAGTTTGAAATGTAACAGAAGTTGTGATCTGAGAGCAGTAATCAGGGACCTTTAAGAGTCAAGACTGTTCTAATTTTGTCATTAAGATCTTAATGTGGTCAAGGATAAGATCATAATCTGGTCATGTGTACGGTATAGCTGTTATTAAATGAGGAACTATTATAGCTTTCCTTGCGATAATTTGTTGGTAACAAATATGTATATTCTGGTGGATTTAATAGAATGCTTAATCTAGTGTATTGCCATTATAGAATACCTAGCTTTTAGGGTGGAGTAATGTGATCCCCTAAAATAATTTATTAGAATTAGAGGAACAGATGAGGTCTATTATGTAAAATCCGAGTCTCTCTCGAAAAGAGTATTGACTTCTGAGCACAGTGACCGGGTACGATTGCTATCAATAGTTGAGATTGATAATTGCAAAAAGAAACTTTCAATCTCAACCATTGATTAAAAAAGAAAAAGAAAAAAGTACATAAAATTAAAAAGCATAAGTTTAAAAAAGTAAAATGTAAAAAAAAATTGTGAGGGGAGGGTGAATTGCACCCGGTGCAATACCCTAGGAATTGCACCGGATCCAAATTCCTTTTGGAAATGTTACTCTCATCTTTTAGGTGTTTGAGGTGCACATCCCTAGAACGGAAACTTTTGCAAGGATTGATAATCGGGCATGATATTAATGCTAAAACATTGGGTGCCATTTTGAATAGGTATCAATGGCAATGGGTTTGCCAAGGAAGATTAGTTTCTTTGGATGGGGGAATAGAGAGGATGGAAGGGGTATGGTTTAATGAGCCTTGTTTGAATGTTTTTTAAGAGGCCAGGGGTTTGGACTTTGGAGGGGTATCTCCCCTCTTAATCCCTCATTCTTAATTAGGAGTGTGCATCTAATCTACCAATTTGCCAAAATCGACCCGATCCGACCCAAGTCGCCGGGTTGGGTCAGTTTTTAGGGGTGGATGGGTTAGGTTGGATTGTGATTTTTTTTTGGGGGTAAATTCTACAAACCACCCCTGAGGTTTGAAATAATACCAACTAAGTCCATAACATTTTAAAACCTACCAATTTCATCCAAAAAGACAATTTTGACATTGAACTTCAAAAAAAAAAAAAAAACTCCATTACTTTTTATTTTTTTTTTTTATTTCCTCTCCCACTCTTCTCTCTCAGAACCCTCTCTCTCCACAACGCTAAGGCCATGAAGGACCTCCGATCCTGCATGGACGTCGACGTATCCCTCGTTCTCAAGAAGACAACCTGATCAAAGTCAAGCTCGAGGCGCTGTGGACCTGGTTTGTCTTTGGATCGGACCAAGACTTCCGTGGTGAACGGGCTGAGGAAGAAGCTGAAGGGTTTGATGGAGAGTTTCAATAATCTCCAGCAACAGATCTCGTCAGAGCATTGGGAGACCGTACAACGCCGGTACTTCACCATCACCGGCAAAAATCCTGACGACAAAACCGTTGACCTTCTTATTTCCATAGGTCAGCTTTTGTTTCAAACACTTTTCGAATTTTCTATTGAGATTTCATTGGGAATTTTCAAAGGGATTTATGTGTATTGTTTGGCTTGGATTTTTGCTGTTTTTTTTAGGGTATTTTGGGTTGGTTTTGTTGGGAATTTTAGGAAATTTCATTGTGAATTTACAAAGGTTTATGTGTAGTTTGGCTGGGATTTTCGCTGGTTTTTGGGTGGATTTTGTTGGGATTGTTAGGAAATTTCATTGTGAATTTACAAATGGATTTATGTGTTGTTTGGCTTAGATTTTTGCTTTTTTTTTGTTTTTTTTTTCTGGGATTTTTTAGGAGATTTATTGGGAATATTCAAAGGGATTTATGTGTGTGGCTTGGATTTTGAAAGAGTTTTTTATTGGTACTGTTGTTGATGCTGGTGACCAAGTCATGGGCTTCACCGTGGCTAAGGTTTCATTACAGAGACAGAGAGAGTTCTGAGATGGAGAACTCAGAGAAGAGAGAGGGAGATGGAAATAAAAAAGAGTAACGACGTTTATTTTTTTTTAAAGTTCAGGGACAAAATTATCTTTTTAGGATGAAATTGGTAGGATTTAAAATGTTGTGGACTTAGTTGGATATTATCACAAACCTCAGGGGTGGTTTGTGGAATTTACCCTTTTTTTTAATAGTGGGTTGGGTGGGGTTTGGGTCATAACAATCACAACCCACCTAACCCGACCCGATCCACTTATATATTTAAATTTTAAATTATATATATATTTAAACACACACACACACACACACTTAAAACTATATTATATAATTAATAATTTTTTATATAATTTTTTTTTCCTATTAAGCTCTTCCTATATAAAACTCAATTACTTTGCAAACTCTAACAATCTTATTTCTCTCTTTGCCGCCTCCCATTCCCACTCTCTCACTCCACTCTTATTTGTTTATAATTGAGCTGGGATACTAGTTCATGTATATTTTGAGCTGGGATACTAGTTCATGTATATTTTGTTTATCAACTCAGTTAGATATATTTTGTTTATAATTAAGTTGGAATACTAGTTTATGTATATTTTGTTTATCAACTCAAGTGGCAAATGAGATATATTTTTTTGCTCAATTTAATAATAATAGTAATAATAACAAAAATTGTCCAATCCATGGGTTTAACTCGACCCAACCCGATCCATGTGGGTTGGGTTGAACCCCTGTGATGGGTTGGGTTGGATTTTTTTGATCCACCGTGGTGAGTTGGGTTGAAAAATTCCCTTAACTCAACCCAACCCAACCCATGCACACCTCTATTCTTAATTATTCTAAATTGGAGGAATTTAGAGGGATATAGGGACGTTTATGGGTTGGATTGAGTTGGGTTTATGCTTAACCTGCACCCGACAAGGAGTAGCCTGTTGGGCTCTTTACTATGGTCACTACGACAGAGAGAGTCAGAGAACTACTCTAAATAGAGAAGATCTGATGGAGATTTTGCTAAATATTGGGAAGATCTTAGCCCTTGTTGGGGAGAAGAGAATGGAATGGAATAGAAATGAATGAAAAGAATAATTATAAAATCTTCTTCCCTTTCCTTGTTTAGGAGTTTTAATGGAGAAAATAGAAAATTCATTCCCTTGTTTGGGATTTTAAGTAAGAGGGAATGGAATGAGCAGGAGGGAACACACATTCCTTTCTATTCCCTTAAAATCTTAAATTTTCATTCATTCTGAAATTATGAGGAATAGGAAGTATTGAAATTAGATTTAATGAATTTTTTACTAAAACTCCCAAAATACTCTTATATATTCAACCCTTTATTTTAAAATAGGAATTTAATAGTAATATTATTATAAAATGATTCAATTCCATCCCATTCCCTCTATGTTACTCCCAAACAAGATTATTTACATTCCATTCCTTTCTTTTAAAATATCCAATCAAGGTTACTTAATTCCATTAATTTCTCATGCTTAAATACATTCCATTCATTTATAATGATTCAATTTCATTTCATTCCATTCCATTCCATTCCATTCCTTTCAGTTCCTTTATAATAATTCAATTTCATTCCATTCTATTTCTTTATGAACTCCCAAACAAAGCCTTAATGAATCCTATTGATCTCCTTCAGATTTGAGTGGGTTTGTAGATGGATCTAGCGGATCTTTGCTAGATTTGACTAGGTTCATTAGTTGGATTAGCTGAGTCGGATTTTGGAGGAGGAAACCCACCACTCAACTTGTCGTCGTTGGATTTTGAAGGTGGTGACTTGCCATCGACTACCACAATTACCGGATTGGATTAAGTTCGATTTGGGTCAAGTTGGATCCCTTAGGTGGGTCAGGTTTGACATGTCTTTGGACAACCCAAGATGGAGACAATAGGGGAGGGGATTAAAAAAAATGCCAATTTTGTTCTTAAAGTATATATTTTTTTAAATGTCAAATTTATATTTATTCCTTTAAAATTAATAAAATAAGGTGATAATTGTTAATATATATAAAATTCCCCTCCCCTCCCCTCTTCTTGTCTCTTTAATTTTTGAAACATTCACCATCGTGCATCCTTAGTGTGATGATTACTTTTTTAAGTACAAAACTCTTATGAGGTGGGGGGGAGGGGAGTAAGGGTCAGGTTCAAGTCTCCATAAAAGAGTTTTACATATATATACATTTAGATTAAGTTAGAGTAAAATTTCTATCTAATATTGAAATATTTTTTTGAAGGGAGAAATCTATTCCCTTTCCCCCTTGCTTAGTTTTCAGAAGTTCAAAACAAGAGGAAGGATTAATCATTCCCTTCTCCTCTCATTTCCTCTCATCTCCTTACCCTCTACTCACCTTTGTCTCTAAACTTCCTAACAATGTGAGAGAGTTGGAGGATTCTTAGAGAGAAGGGAGTTGGACCAAGCTTCTTTATAAAATGTCAAAATCTTGAGGAATATAAATGGTGAAGGCATTGTAGAGACTAGAGACCCATCTTATTGCACAAGAACAATCAGGAGCTTCAAGTGGATAGAAAGCTCTTGAATATAGGCATATAACCTCTATCACTGTTTGCTACGTATATGACAAATGATAATATAGTTCTGAAACAGTCTAGGGGTATCAATTAATTGTGATAGATCTTGAGATTTTTATTTTTTTATTTTTTATTTTTATTATTATTATTTTTTATTTTATTTTTTTTTTTTCAGATGATAGAATTTGACTCTATAGTGTTCACTTCATAATGATTGTTCTTTATCAGGCTATGAGATCAATTTGTTTTTGATATAGGCAGGGTTCAAACTCCAGATCTTTTATTTAATAACAAATTTTTATCAACTGAACTAACTGAAACCAAATTAGATCTTGAGAACTTGATTAGCCTTAATGATGTAGGGACATTTCATGAGGACGACGGTGGCAACAATTTTGGAGATTTAAAAATCAACAAGAATCAACGAGATGATGGCAATCCATGGAAGAAATCAAAGGGAAAAATTAGCAAGCCAGTGTCTCTAGAAAATTACATTCCTTGATTAAAGCTAATTTGTCAATTGAGATGAGTCTGGTGGAAGAACCATTAATATTGATGTTTTGAGTTTGAAAAATTATTGAATACTTCGGGAATACCATAAATGTGTACTTCCCCATCTCATATGAATTGTGGACTTTATCATGAATTTAATTAATAGAACCTACAATTATGTGAGAAGGATGAGTATGCATATATGATACTCCAGAAATACTCAATAATTATCCTCTGAGTTTAGAGCGTTCTACGCTAATTCTCCTGGAATCCTACAATGGATTGGGATCCAAAAACAATTGAAAAGATATCGTCTATCTTCGGTGGAAGTCAGAATCCAAAAGTTGGAAACCAGCAAATCACTTCCCTTAATTATTTCCTTTTACTTATTTCCCTTATTAGTATATTAGTTGTCTTAGGTGATTTTGAATTTGATTTAGGATCTTCAAATTTTTTTCATTTCCATGTTTATCTTTATCATTATTGTTATTCTTGTTCTCCAAGTTCACGGTAGGTGGATTTCTACAATAAAAAGGTGTAAAGAGACCTTAGGAAGACAAAGTTTTGTATTATCCCATTGATTATTATAATAAAACTAGTAGGTTTTCATCGAGAGTTGCTGTAGCACCCTTTTATCCCCTTCTTTTCGTCTTGATCATGGCTCGATAACCCATAGATCGGAGTAGAGTCGTATTGTTGACTCTTATTTCACAATCCATTTCACTGCATCATTCTGCTGTAGCCATGGTCCCTACCTGCCCTGCGGCACTTAAAAACATATTGAATTGTGAGTGGAAAAGATTTTGAAAACTACCAATCTACTATTTTTTGAGTCACAAGATTCTTTTTTTTTTTTTTTTTTTTTGCTTAAAAAAAAAAAAAATTAAGTAATCAAGTATCAGTTTGGCTGTATGGTTTCCGTAGCCTTGTTAAGTTTTCAGCAGTTTAACAGTGATAACTGATAATTACTCAACTTCAAGATTCCAATAACTTAAACTCCCTAAGAAAATAACAAACATAGCAATTACTCCTTAAATTTTAATGCTTTTCATTGCTCTTAATTTAATACTAACACACAACAATCATTGAACCTCCAGCCTTCCTTATGTACCAGGTGATGTCACATTGAGCATTGTTAGCCACCAAAGGCTACAAAGGCAAAAAGTAAAAAAGTATCCATGAAAAGCAAAGAACATGAATTTAAAATCAATGGTTTTGGGGGCCATTTGAAAATTAAAGTAAAGGAAACAAAATCAAACACATTCTCTTACGTGTCAAAGACCTAATGGTCATCAACAAGGAAGAAATTGTTACACCCCCTTGTTTTTTATAACAAGATGGAATGTTTCACACCCCAAACTAGGTGCATATTAAAAATATATTTCTGGATAACCATCCCAACTAAGCAGAGGCCAAAAGGAACATTTCTTGGTGCTTCTGGATCAGCTTAACTCACCATTCAAACCTGCATAAAAAGCCTTCTCACCTTCTCTTTCTCTCCAAAGTTGCAGACTTGCAGTGCCTTTCATGTTTTATATGGTGCTTACTTCTTGCAGGTACGTAAATTTTCTTATATCTTATAGATGCCATTAATACTAGTCTTCCCATGTGGTGTGGTTACTCGTTAGGGCTGTACCTAATAGCTTCATGTATTTAAGTGTATTCATGCCTTTGTCATCATGTTATCCGCATTGATGTAGATAGAATCCTAAGGTCATAAATATGACAAAAACCAAAATGCCAAAATTGTTTACCTTTTAAAAAAGGGAAAAAAAAGGAGCAAATTACAATTTATTACTTTGTAGTTTGGCAGAAATTTAAGTTATCTACATGTGATTTGAAATTTGACACTTTAATTACTTGATGTTTGATTAAAATTTAAGTTGCTTACTTGTGATTTGAAATCCTATGATGCAAGTCTTCAGCTAGATTATTTTTTATTTTATTTGATCTTGTATTTTTACGTTTATTATATTTTTGGAGGAGAGAGGCATAAAAATTGAGCAAAATTACATATTTAGCATTGTTTTTAATAGATGTGGGTTATGAACTTTGATTAAGCTAACCTTAGGTGTGTAAAGTGTCAAATTTCAAACCATAAGGAGACAACTTAATTTTCAGCTAAATCACATGTGGGTAAGTTATAATTTTCCAAAAAAAAATTTCACATTGTGAGTTGTGACTAAGCCAAATGCCATTACTCATGGTATAATACCCCCACACCTTTGGTGTGATACCATAACTGAGTGCCTAATAAGCTATCTAACATTTCTTCTAAAGAATTGAAGTTGAATTTATTCATCTAATTTGAATTTTTTTTTTAATCCCTCTGTCTATTTGAAGCTCTTTCCAAAACTAGATTCTAGTTTAAACTTTAAAAGCCCCTAACCAAAATATTTAAGAACTATAGTAATGTCATTGGGTGCATTACTGTCCATATAACACATTAAACATCACAATATTAAGAAATGAGAGGTGCTACGTTCACAACATTTTTACAACATTTTCACAACAAATCAAAGGTGGTTAGTTGTTATTGGTTTAAATTTGAAATTATCACTGAAATTACTTTTCTACCCCACCATTAACAACCCGTAACAATTTGCCACATAGGATTTGTTGTAAAAATGTTGTGGACATAGCATTTTCCTTAAGAAATCATATGAACAATATTAATTTTTAAAATAAATAGAGCAACTAAATCTAGCACCTTTTTTTTTTTTTTTTTAATTAAAATTTAAGAATAAAGTTATGTACTACTAGTGTAATACATTCCTTCCAATTCGATTTCAACTTTCAAGTTCTAATTTAGTCTAATATTTGTGTGAATTTTTATTAAGACGTACTACATTCATAATATTTTTATAACAAATCATAGGTGGTAAGTTGTTATTGGTTCTAATTTGAATTCACAACTTAAATTACTTTTTTGCCCACCCATAATAACTAATAATAGCCTACCATTTAAAATTTGTTGTGAAAATGCTGTGATCATAACATTTATCATTTTCATTTACATCTAGTAATGGTCTTCCCTACCCAAACTTTATGACTATCTCGTTAAGTATACATAACAAAATTAAAAAAAGAAACATGAATGATGTGATTTTCGGAAAGAGGTAAAATTTTGATATAGTAACTTTTTTTTTTAAGGAGAACGATATAGTAACTTAAGTGTAATACATTAAAATTTTCAATTAAATTTAAATACTTGGTTGCATTAATCAGTAAAACACAACTTATGTTATCTTTTTAAAAATCAATTAAATTTTAACAATAATTTTAGAGCAACTACTTTTCTCACAACTATCATATATAACTAATGGGAAATGTTAACGACTACCCTTAGAGTATTGGATAATAATCTATTTTAGAAAAATTTTGACATCGTTTTTATGAGAAATGAAAAAAGTTATCAAAATATTAATTTTTTTTTTCTCATAAAAATTTTCTTTAACTATTTTGTTAACGAATATCTTAAAGATACTCATTAGTAGAACCCATTCATAATTGTGAGTGAGGTAGTAGAAGTAATGATTCTGTGTAAAAATGTCAAACAACTAATTATAATTTGCCGCTTAAAAAAAATCTATAGAAAAATGAGTGCTAAAGATCGTGGTACTCAATTTTTATGCGAGATTGTATTTTGTCCCGTTCTTTCTTAACAGTGATAGGCTACAAAAGTAGTGGTTTTGAACTGTAAAGGTATATGAACTGTAAAGGTATATATATATGGGTCCCATCTCAGCAAGTTCGTCCTTGATTCCCACAAAATCGGAAAGCCAAACGCAAATTTTCTTCCGGAAAATTAAGGCCGCCAGAAAAGTTCCATTCAAAGTAAAAAAAAAAGAAAAAAGAAAAAACCTTTTTTGGTTTTTTATATCTTTTTTTTTTTTTCAAAAAATTGGCTGATTAAACGGAAAGTACAAAACAGTTAATGGTAAAAAAAAAAAAAAAAAAAAAAACGAAAAAAGAAAAGGGAAACGACCAAAAAAAAAAAAAAAAAACAGAAGGGAAGCAAAAGCCAACTTTGGCTTTTGTTTTACAGCTATGCTATACCATCCTAAATGGTATGGATGACGTTTGTGCGGATTTAAAGTTCTATTTTATTTTATATTGAGAAGTGTTGCGTATGTAATAATTTTTTTTATTGGTTCTATTTTGAATTTATTATTTATATTAATTTTTTTCCACTCTTAACAATTAATAGCAACTTCTCATTTAGAATTTATTGTAAAAGTGTTATAAAATATTATGAACGTAGTATTTATCTTATATTTTGGACCACGATATTATTTGCACACTTTAGTCCGTTTTTGTGGATACAATATTTTTGTTGTGGCTTTAAATTAGCTTAACTGATAAAGAATAATCATAAGTTGATATTATCTAAAAAAAAAAAAAGTTTGTTTCTGCCAATATATATCCGGTCTTCTTTTCTTTTGTGATAATTAGGAGCTATTACACTTAGCCGAAAAAAAAATGTAGCAAATGTAGTTTCAAAAAAAATACTAGGGTGTTTCTCGAAAAAAAAAAAAAATGCTAGGTTTCTATTAAAAAAAACTGGTTGTGAGGGTTTCAACTTTCAAGTCATGGTAGGATCTGAATTTTGAACCTCTCTTGTATGAAGGAAAAAAAAATAAGTTTTGACTATTTGTGTGTGTGAGAGAGTTCTGAGAGTATTTGAATTTAGGATTATTTGAGAGAGCATGTGTCTATTTCTATCTCTCTAAAAGTGAAACTTTTTCCTCGTTCTTATGGATGTAGAAAATTTGCCGAATCATGTTATTTATGTGTATGTTTAATGATTTGTTTTTATTTTTTTTATTTTTACTATTATTGTTGGTTAGAATTGCAAGAGAGTATTGCACAACATTGCAATACAAGGAAAAATACAAAATGATGTTTAGGTGATGAAAATTAAGTTTGATGGGAGACTATAGGATGTAGGGTTATAATAAAGTAATTGTTAGTGTTTACATAAAGAAATAAAAATACCCCAGTGTGTTGTGTAGTTGTTGATTTATTATTAATTTTACATAAATATATCATAAACCCCATCTGATTTGTCATTATTTTTACTATTATTGGTTTGAATGGCAAGAAAGTATTGCAGGACATTGCAATATATGAGTAAAAATACATAATGATGGTTAGGTGATGAAAATGAGCTTGATGGAATTGTAAAACTAACGTGTGGTTAAGATTTAATTTGTCTAAAAAAAAGAAATTCACAAATCCACCAATTGCATCTCATGCATGCATTGTCTATTGTTGTCATTTTGCAATTGTCATGCTGGATTTTAGAACCACTAGTTCAAGTTCTTGTGATTTTTGTCTATTCTTAGCTTTTGTGGGTGGTTTTGTCATTTCATTGGCATATAGAAGACATGCTTTGATTTCAGTGCAAAAGTATGCAATTTGACGCTGATACATACAAATAGTACCCACACTCAGCCATATTTCTATGTCTCTATATATATATATATGTTTTTTTTGCTGAATTATATATATATGTTTTGAGTGGTGCTAAGGTTAGATTATTAGGAATTTTTTTCAACATTTTCAAAGTTCCTAGCTCCTAGTAGTTGTGATTTTCACAGGTATCACAGACTCATAAGCCCTGTCAAGTTTGAGAAAATAATTAAGGTGTTTATTTTGATTGGTGAAAGTATAACTTTTGTTTGAAATTCTTGGGATTTATCCTTCCAAAAAAGAAAAAATTACTGGGGTTATTTTTTTTTTATATTTTTTTTTTGCTTTGAAAGTTGGAAAATTGTACAAAGATTCTTGAGTAACTTTCAGTGGTAAAGTAGTTTTTGCCATTGCATGTATGTCTTCTGGGAGCTTCTTTAAAAGTCTGTTTTCCTGTCTCCAGCTTTAGATTTCACATATAATTTTATGGGGTTTTCATAAAATTTGTGTATATATACCATCATATTGCTTATTTTTGTTAAAATGTTTCACAATTTTTTCAATTCTGCAGGAACTTTTGCTAAAATTAAGTTAAAGACAGAGAAGAAGAAAAAGAGTTTGTAAAGGTATGAGCAAATATCTTCTCTCTCTCTGTCTCTTAATGTTATATTGGACATGAGAGATGACATCTTGAATTCCTTCCTCAAGACTAGTTCAAGACGAATTGGCGTGGTTTACCTCTTTGGTTGATAGGTTTAGCCATTCAGACAGGGCAATTACTAATAAAACCCTCACTGTGCTGTTTTAGCCTTGACCATAACAACTCAACTCCCACGTAAAATTGGTGACTAGGACAAGTTGAGGGTCAAGAATCAAAATGGTTATAGCCTAGCTTAATTCCGTTTATCTTGGCACATCTGTTGCACTCAGAATCTTATGAAAACTGTTCTTAGATTACTGTTGGGTATACAAATGTGAGTGGAAGTCCCACGTGGAGAAAAAAGTAAAGGAGACGGGGAATAACCCTTCGGCTTAAGATTTTGGGTATTATATTGATTAGTTAATTGGTGTCTCTCTAGTGTTATCTAGCCAACAATTACATATGTTGTGCCTTTGCAGTTAGTTCCTTTCTGGATTTCACAGAGGAGATTAATATTTTTATCTATTTTGTTCAAATTTTGGTGGGCATTACGTGATCATTTTGGTGGATATTATCCAAAAATGGTTGCAGAAAAACAAACCTGTAAGCATCAATATATTCAAAGCTATTGAGATTAAGTGATTTAAAAAAAAAAAAAAAAATTGATGCATTGCTATCGTGAATATGGTGTATGAATTATTTGATTTCTTGTTTATTATTTACTTATTCATTTCTTTTTAATTTATTTTTCTGTGGATTAGTTCAAGCAAAAATGGTTACTAGAACTGTGGATCTCCGGTCTGACACAGTCACCAAACCAACTGAAACAATGCGGGCTGCTATGGCAACTGCTGATGTTGATGATGATGTTTTGTGCCATGACCCGACTGCTTTACGCTTAGAAACAGAAATGGCAACGATCACAGGCAAGGAGGCAGCCTTATTTGTTCCCTCAGGCACAATGGGTAACCTTATTAGTATGCTTGTACATTGTGACATTAGAGGGAGTGAAGTAGTTCTTGGAGACAATTCACATATACATATCTATGAGAATGGTGGCATTTCAACAATTGGAGGTGTACATCCGAGGACTGTGAAGAACAATGAAGATGGAACGATGGATATTGATTTGATTGAAGCTGCCATTAGAGATCCTAGAGGGGCGCTTGTGTACCCCATTACAAGGCTTATCTGCTTGGAAAATACACATGCAAAGTAAGGATTATTATAATTCCTGAAAGAATTACTTTTAGCTTTTTGTGGATAATAAGTACCATATTCACTTTCTATTATCTGATGGCTCTACGTATATATTGGTAGATCCCAACTCTGTGTTCCGTCAAAGCTGGTTATTTTATTGTACTAATTCATTCTGTTGGACTGTGAAAATGTTGCCGCTGGATTTATATTTGGCTGTTGCGCATAATTCTTTAACAACTTTCCTCATGGCTACCTCAATTAGCGTGTGGGGTTCAAAAAGTTTCTTAACATTCCAATTATTGGGGACCTGAGTGCTCATTCAGTTGGAAAGTAAACTTTTCCTGAGCTTGAGAGGCATACTTAAATTGCCCTGCATTTGCAGAGTTAGGGAAGAATTATCTGGCTTTCTCATTCTGGTTGTTGATAATACCTTGCAATTCTATTTTTCAGTTATCATTTTATTCTCTAATGTGACTATTTTTTTTTTTTTTTTTTTTGAGGCTTCTTCAATTTTCATGTATAGATAACATGTTCCCTTCTTAAAGTGGCCAACAAAATAAAAAGAGAAAGGGAATCTTCCCTTTGTTAATTTTAAGTTCTTCTTAATTTTATTCATATTCATTTCACTGTCCAAGGAGGCTCCAATCTATCTGCAATAGCTTATCTCTCCCTGAGAAGTTGTCTTTGCATGGATTCTGATTATGGACTTGAGATCTTATTTGTCTGCTCTTAATAATTTTTTTTTTGATAAAATTGAAGACTTATGTGTAGTATTGGGATAGAAAAAGATTGGGCTTGAACAGCATTTTTCCTGTTTCATTGCCACTATTAGGATTTGCGGTGAAATTATGACATCCCATTTTGTGGTTGGATTGGGTCGATAACTGAGTTAGACAGAAAAATCAACAAGTTTGTTAAGACATTGAATTTGATTATGTTTTGAAATTAGTGCCATTTTTGTTTTTGTTTGAGAAAGAATGAGACTCATATTTTGGAGTAACTTTCACTACCCTTTTTTGAGGTTTGATGGGATGGGATGGACACAGAAAAAAGTTTTATATTATTACTACTTGAAAGCTATATTGTGGTGTCACAATTTGTTAAACATCCTTGATGCATGGCACCTCAAACAACATTTGGCACAGTATGGCATTTACTGGAAAATTTAAGCAGTAGCATTAGTTTTAGGCAACACATTGTTAGTGTATTTTAAGTATAATGCTTATTGCTATTAAAAATACACATTGTAGTGTATTTTTTTCATGGAATGTTTCTTGAAGGTTACATACAAACACACACACACACACACACACACACACACACACACACACACACCCTTTTCAATTCATTGAGCCATTACTGTGTTGTTTCCTTGATTGTAATGTCTTATGAGTGGTATCTCTATTAAATGCAGTTCTGGAGGTAAATGTTTGTCTGTAGAATATACAGATCAAGTTGGTGAGCTAGCTAAGAAGCATGGTTTGAAGCTTCATATTGATGGGGCCCGCATTTTCAATGCATCAGTTGTAAGTAAAAGTTTTTAATAAGTTTATTTGATTATTATATATTATTGTGTGGTACATTTCCAATCATCCATATGGACGTTAATGTAAATTCATCCCTAGAGTTATGAAATGTAAGCATTATTGGAGTGTATCTTCTCATCACAAAAATCAAATTGCAAATTGGCCATGTTTTATGGGGTGTAGCTTTAGGCACCACCTAAGCAACATGTTTATATTAGCTCCAGTTGAAATTTGCTACTAGGAAGATGTCTTGATATCAAAGGAGACTAGTATTGGAAACTTCTTGAATGAGTGCATTCTCAATGTTGAGAGGTAACTTGAATGAGTAAACTTCAGAAAAGTTGATTGAAAAATGTTTGCAATTATAGAAGACACACCCCATAGAATTATTTCTTTGGCATTATATGTTGTTACCAGCATTAGACATGACATCACTTTGGAGCTTCTAAAATTTCAAGTGAAGCACAAGATGCAATATTGCCAAAAAGGCATATAATAAAATAATTATTGATGTACATCTACTCGGGAACATAGTTTGGAGAATTTGACCTTTACAAATAAAAAATTTAAGCTCTGATGGAAACCATGTGATTCCTCATTAGAGAGAGCAGTTCAATAATTATTACTAGCAATTTTCATTTTTCTCAAATGAATAGCTAACTGAACTTGTCGTGCCATTGTCAAGCATATGCAAAGAGAAATGTGCCAGTCTTAGTATCTCAATGTTTAGCATCATAATTGCATTATCAGTTTTTCAGTGAAATAATGTTGTAGAAAGCCCTATGCTAGCCATCATGTGGCATGAAGTGGCCAGTTACCTTAGAGTACTCTGTCTCTGTATACCTTCGTATATTTAACCTCATCCTTGAACATTTTAGCAAACTAAATGTTGCACAATTTTCTTTTTTTCTTGGTTACAAGTGGAAAGTAATAAAACCAAAAACTCAAAGCAAGCTGAGACATAGTATTCTGGCAAATCTTGATCAGTTTTTGTCTGCACTAAAACATGTAGTATACTTTTTTATTACCTCATAACTTGTCTTTAAATATCATAATGAGAAATACCATATGTATAATTGTTAATCATTCTACAGAAAATTCTACCCTTCTCATCTACAGTAGTTTAAGTCTTTATATATATGACCAATCCTGACTAATTGAAAACCATTCTATCGAGCCAACTAAAAAATATGTACAAGTTTGTATTTTCTGCCTTGAAATATCGAATGAGAAGACCAAGTGTGAGTTTGGACTAGCCATGCCATAACAGGGCTCATTTCATTAGTCCTCGTGAAAATTTCAATTTTACGTTTAAACGCATATGATAGATGAAGTTCTGAAGACGTATCTGGAGGGAATTGAAATAATAAATCTGTTAAATTTTCTTTTTAATTGTTATAAGTGATGGGCTCCATATCTGTTTTTGAATCTAATTTTGTCTTTCTTTGTCGAATTTTAATTGTTTTAACTGATTGGTCTGTCAGGCTCTAGGAATTCCTGTTCATAGGCTGTTGCAAGCTGCTGACTCAGCTTCGGTAGGCATTCTTAGCCCTCTTTATTATGAAAATTTTTGGTAATTTTGCTTATTATTTAGTTAATATTAGTTTGCACCTTAATTTTGAAATTCATGATTTTCTAACACATTTAGATGGATAATTTGATTTGGAGGGACCTAGCATAGCAATGTCTTTACTTTCTTTTCTGTTGTCAAATTTGTGAACCAGATATGTCTATCGAAAGGTCTGGGTGCTCCAGTTGGATCTGTTATTGTTGGTTCCAATAGCTTTATTGCCAAGGTACTGATAAAAATTATGCAGTTTGGAAAATCGACAGCCCCTTTTACAATTATTAGAAGATTAATCATCGAACTCTTCTTTTTCTACCTTTTAGGCTAAAATACTCAGGAAAACCTTAGGTGGTGGGATGAGACAGGTTGGAATTCTTTGTGCTGCTGCTATTGTAGCAGTACAAGAGAATGTTGGAAAGCTAGAGGGCGATCACAAGAATGCTAAGGTTCTAGCAGGTAGGTATTCTAGTATGTTTGATTCATATGACATCATCCTTGATGGGAAGACCAATTATTGCCTTCTCTCAAACATCTTTTTAATTCAATTTCTCTCTCAGTGCAATCACTGGAAACATGTTTTCTCTTTTCCCCCAGAAGGATTGAATAAAATTAAAGGAATAAGAGTCGATGCTGCTTCAGTAGAGACCAATATTGTGAGTATCTCTTACCAAATTTGGTGTTTTGCTATGTTATATACAAACTTGGGGATTCTAGTTAGCAAAAACAAATAAATAAAGATTGGGAAATTTCTGGACCAAGAAATAGGTTAAGAAAATTGTCTTACCTGTTTCATCTTTATTTGTTATCAAAGCTTTGTGTATTTTAGCCTGAGAAAAGAATAGATTAAAAGTTGGACACATGAATTTATACTTCAGGCAAAGTTTGAATACAAATTTGCACAGGATTCTTGCCTACTGGCTCATACTTGAACCAAAGTAGCTCTTTTGGAGGACTTATTGTCCTACACATGCTATCTCTCTCATCTTTCTTGTATGGGGTGTTGGGTTAATATAATGGATATATAGAGCAATTAAAGTTACCTGGTCAGTTACACTGCAGATTTGTTTCATTTGTTATATTTCATACTAGTCCTTTTCTTGATCTTAATGTATATACTCTGAACAAGTACTTAAATATAATTTTTTTTTTTTTTTGATGCACGACCAGTTCTATTTTGATATAGAAGAGAGCTCAAAGCATACAGCAGAATCATTAAGCAAATACTTGCAACAACGTGGTATACTTGTGATGTTAGAGGGCCCATCAAGGTCTGTTTTTACCTCACACAAAGAAGCTTAGATCCATGAACTCTTATATAATTAGTTTTTCATTGCTTGTTCCTTAATAGGCAAAACAATTGGGTTTATTTTTTCTACAAATAGCTTCACAACAAAAGAAGAAAGCATGTGTATGCATATTTATTGGGAAAATAACAATTTACTTCCATGTGGTTTGAACCTTTCACTGATACAAATTTATTCTGCATACTTCCAATTTTTACATTTGGCCCCATAAAGTTTGGATTAAAATGAAATGATTAGGTTTTGTTTAAATAACATTTTGCACTAATTAAAATTTTCCTCTTTATGATTTGGTCCTATACTGATTTAATTCTACAAGCTTTTCAATTGTCATATTTTGACCTCCTAAAGTATGGCTTAAATTAAAATCATGAAGGTGTCACATGCCCCACATGTGCGGAAAGATGATACTTTAGACAAAACCTTAATGATTTCATTTTAGTTCAACCTTATGGGGTCTATTGTAGTAATTGAAAGTTTGTCGATTAAATTGTGATAAGACCACATTACAGGGGGTATTTTCACTGTTATTGATTGTGTGTCCTGATATGCAAAAGGAACTATGCCATGTGCGTGTTTGCTCTAAGAAAGCTTAGTTTTTGTGGGTTCCTTCTTGATTTTTATTTATTTTATTTTGTACAAACAAAGTTTATTTTTATTTATTTTGCATGAATGCAACCCAACCCTTTCTTTGACAGTTTTACAAAAAGTCAAATGTGTTGAAGGGCATCACTTTGTGGTTCTTACCTTAAAAAATTCTTAATGAAGCTTAAAGTTTCCATATGTCAGCCAAAAATTTATCTCAATTTCAAATTTTATAATCACTTTCAATACTCTGTTTATGTCAATTTCACAGTTTCTGCTAGCTTCATAATTTTGATAATATGACTTTTATAAAGATCCTGAAAATTTTGTTTTACTGTATATTTATTTTAATATTAAGATGTAAAGTTTCTCAGCTAGATTGTATTCCAAGAATATGTACCATTTCTTGGTTGAATCCAGATCTAATACCATGCAGCCTTATTTTTCTTTGGTTGAATCTACATGTTTTTTTTTTTTCTCATTTATTTTTCTTTTTATAGAGGAAATAGAGGTAGGACTAAGGAATTTGACAAACTAGAGAGAAAACTGGCAAAAAGCCCCTAAAACCCAGCCAAGATCAGCAACAATGCATGTCAATGTCCTCTAAAAGCTGCTAAAAAAGTCTGCTCCCTATTTTGACTAGAAGTTTGTTCTGCTGTAGAAAATCTTGCACACTAAAAATATTTACAAATTTTTGTTTGAATTTGTTTGTGTTAGAGATTGGAAAACTGTTCTGCTCTCAAGCACTGAGAGTCAGGACTCAGGCAATAGAAGTAGGATTTTACAGGAAGGCTAGAATTCTGAATGCAGAAGTTCAAATGGCACATTGTTAATGATCTAGTTTTACCATTTAGCAGTCAATGTTTTTATTCATTAAGCAATATGAAAATTAATTCAGAAGATAAGGTGCATATAGATAACAAAATGATGTTGGTATATTTACTATTTCAGAGTCAGGATCGTCCTCCACCACCAAATTTCTGAAAGCGATGTGCAATACACCTTGTCATGCTTTCAGGTGATCAATCACCCTTATCTCCACCTCCTTTTTCTAATTTGTTTCCCAAGATTATGACTTACACTTCTTCATTGAATTTTACAGCAAGCTCTAACTGGAGTACCTGATCAAAATGGCATCTAGTGGGAGAAATTGTCATCATTCTCTGTATCTCCTTTAAATTTTATAGCAATCCTTAAATGTCATAGACATGGGAACAATTGCATTATTTTATCAATCTTCTACATGGGACAATTTTTAGTTTTGAATTGCATTTAAACTAGGGAAATTGATCCTTTTCTACCTATTTCTCGCTTTTTCTTTACTCTGAATTTGGTATTTCACTACTTCTGCTAAACAGAGATGATGAATTTAGATAGAATAGAATAGTGGAATAAGATGCATGTTGCATATTACAATGAGGGTGGTGGTTTTTTCACACACCGTGTGTTTTCATGACTGAAAACATGAGTTAAAACTCACATTTTCAGTTATGAAACACAGTGTGTGTAACAGATTTTACCCTTCCAATTATATGCAAAGGGACGTGTGGAGCTTACCCCAAATTAGTTGGTATTATAAGAGTCAATTGACTATAGTGGACTACTGAGTTGTTTAGTGTTTTTGCCTGGCATGTGATTTAGCTATCTTAAATCTACAGATCGTCATTTTAGGAGCTACAAGGTATTAACTTATAGTAGGATTAGAAGTTAAGATTGGCAATATTGATGTACGTATAATTGTATTTAGTTGGATCATTGATGGTACATGTCCATGAGATTTGATCTCTCATCTCTGAGAACTGAGATATATTTGCACCTTGTCATGTACATGTGCGGACAACCGCTACCCTCTTCCACATAGCTATACTTTGATTTTCTATAAAGATCCTCCATACCATAGCACCCCAAATTTCTCTAGCCATTTTAATTTTCCCATATGTATCCCATTCTTGATTCTAAGAGAATCCTAGCACATATTATGGTTGTATTGTCTTTTTGTAGTCTTTATCCTCATCATCCCACATATTGTTAGCTCCTGAAAACCCTAGCGCATTCACTTCCCTCGATAGGCTGGATTAGGCTGGTATAACTTTGTCCTCCTTCCCCATTCTTAATCTTTTTTTTTTTTTTTTTTGGGAGAATCTCCCCAGTGTAATGCTCTGTTTATTTTGAAAGAAAACCTTTTATTAAAATTATATAATATATATAATATATATATATTTATATATATTCCAGTATTTGGTAGCATAAAAAAAAAATGTCTAGGAAAATTATTTTGTTTAATATAATACCCTATAAAAAAAAACTTATCCTAAAAAAAAAGAAAACTATAAGAAAATTAATTTATTTTTTAGAGGTTGTTTTCCACTAAAAAGTTATGGAAAACAACCATATCTTATGTCACAGTATGGAAATTATTAAAAATAACTCTATCTCAATTTTAAAGTCACTACTTAACATAGGAAAATAAAATAATTTTTTCCAAATTCATTAGCATTATGCCTGTGTGATGCACAGTTTAATCAAAATTCATATGTAAATAATTTCTTTTTATTAATTTACTTAAAAATAAATAATTAAAATAAATAAATATTCTACTTTTAAGTTATATAATGAATGTATATTGTGTGAGACTTAGGGTATCATATATATATATATATATGTATATATAATTGAATGGAAGATGGTAGAAATACCTAAAAAAATATATAAAATGATTTTCATTAAGACATTGAACTTTAAGGCTCAATTAATCATGTATTTAATGGATAAACCTTGAATTTAATAATAAAAAACTATCAAAATCAACAATTGAAATCATTTTTAAATAGAAACCTCAATTCAATAATTGTGAATAATATAAATGACTAAATATTTAAATTTTTGAAGTAGAGAGACTCACATGAGAATTTAATTTTTGTCCTTAAAAGTTTGAGAGAAGATATTGAAACTTGAAGTTTAAGTCCCGTAAGTATAAACTCATAAAACACATAATTTTATTAAAAAAATAATAGCTAAATGAATTACAATTATATAATCAAAAGTAAAAATTGAAAGAAAAATCACGCTTCATGTTTGTGTATATGCATGAAAAAAGAACACAATTCAGCATGTTTTATTTATTTTTATAATACATATTGCTAATTTTTATTATATCAGGATTAGATGGATTATGTAAGGGTGCGGTTTGGATCCTAAACTCAAAAGATAAAGGGATTAAAACCTAAAGAGCTCAACACAATGAACTTGTAGAGAGTGGACTTGAAACTAGATTTCAATAAGTTGGACAACAATCATAATGGGTTAAAGATGACAAGAAAAACAAAGATAAACAGGTTTTGTGCAAAGTAAGGGCCCGTTTGGTTTAAAATTTATCATCACTCAATTTTCATCACTAATTACTCATCACTTACAATACCTCAATTTCCCAAACCCCCTGTTTGGCACCTTAACTCAGACCTAGTTTTCAACTTCAAAAGGTGCAGCTGGGTTTCACCCAAAAAAAAAAAAAAAAAATCCATTTGTCAAACATTACAGTTGGTATATGGGTTTAATTACGAAAATGCCATTGAAAATTGAGTTTTGGAAACTGAAAACACCTAAAATGTGTTTTTAGTTTCCATAATTCATCACTCAAAAATCAAAGAATTGAGTGATGGAAACAAGGGGTGAAAACCAAGCCAAACAAAAAAATTTGTGCGGGTCTCATGTGTTTTGATAACTCAGTTATGAGTTTTAGATCATATCATTCAAAACTCCTCTAAACCAAACAAGCCCTATATCTTCCTCAGAAAAGTCTGAGGAGAGTAGTTCTTGTATATATCTCTCTTGAATTTGATTACAAGTTCGGTTTTTATTGCTATAGTATTTTTTCCTAAATGTTCTCTGATCCCCGTGTAATGTCCTTGAACAAGGCCCACGGCCCCATAAACATTCCTGGGCCTTTCATCCCTACAATAGCCCCTCGAAATTCCCCTCTTTTGCAACTCGGGGAAAAAAAAGGAGGATTTCGATATAACCACAATTACTTTGCTCCGTTTTTACGCCATTTTTGTCTGTGCAGGTGTCTTCTCAACTACCCGAAAGCACGCTACTGACATTTTGGCATTTGGGATGCATTTGAATTTATTTTTTGTGGCTCCATGTTCCCCATGCTTTATGGTATGATGGAGATTCAACGGTTGGAGATTTTATGGGGACTTGAGTGGGAGTTTTCCCGCTTGCTTTTCCCTCTCATATATATATATATTGCCTAAAGACTTCGACTATTACACTATTTGCATTCTTAAATCTCAAGAACTAGTCTGAGGAGCAATTCTTCGCTTCCATAAGTCATCTTTAACGTTTTCTTCTCCTCCTCCTCCTCCCTTCTTCTTTTCTATTTCTTTTTATTTAGAGCCCTTTCTTCCTCAGCCCTTCCAATTCCATCTCGTCTCCTTACTTCTTTCATCCTTTCTCTCTTGTGGCTAGATTTACTTACCTAGTAGACACCCCAGAAGGTATAGAGAGCTTTAAAGCTCAATATCGAATCCAATCAAGGGTCTTTATTAGGTATTGCAAACAGGAGGAGTGACATACCATGACGCAGAAGGGAGAAGTAGTAATCCCTATGATTGCCTTTATAGAGGGAAGGATGAGAATCCCTATAGGTAGAGTTATTAGGGAATATCTAATAGCTCATAGGCTTTCCCCCACCCAGTGCACCCCTAATATGTTTAGAATTTTAGATAATGTAGACGCCTTCAATGAGAAGATGGGTGTGAACCTCACCCACCATGACGTCAACTGGGTTTACAATCGTCACAAATTAACAGGGCAGGGGTATTACTTAAAAACTAGGGTTCTTGAGGTCATGCTCATATCGTGCCTCCCTGAGTCCAACATAGGTATGAATAAGGATTATCTAATCACCTCAGGGGAGTGGCACGATGGCCTTCACTGTTTGACGAGAGAATGGACACCAGGTGGGGTTTTTAGGTCTAAGTCTATTATTCTAACGACACCCTTTTTTCTCACTAACATTTTCTATACTCGCTCTTGCTATTTGTACTTGTAATTTGACTTTTCTTTGATTTGCGCTATTTTCTAACAGTGTTTTTGATGGGTTTGTAGACAAGTACTCTGCTATTCCGAACTTCAGCCTTGTTAATGAGCCAGATTTGACCAAAATACTCAAGGCCAAGATATTTGTCCACAAGGACGGGCAATTAAGAGCAGCCAATCTCATCCTCAGCTACGATCCTATATCGTCCAGCTTTTAGTAGCCCAAGCATGTGATCAAAGTGAAAGACCAATGCCTGCACCTAATAAACATCGTCTTACCAGGTTTCCTTAACTCAGGCCTTGCTCCAGAAGGTGAACAAAAAGTAGAGCTACCCTTCCAGTTCACAGCCAAGGAAGAAGCAACTCCTTCCCAACCAGCAATCAAGGAAGAAGAAGAAGAAGTGGTTGAAGTCTCAGACTTCAAGGATGACTTCAAGGTCTTCAACCAGCCCCAGTCACCAAAAATCCTAGTTGGTGATTTTGGCCAACTTCCCTTGGCCCAAGTAAGCCATACCCAGGTAACTTCTACCATTCTTGACGCCATGGTGCTACAGCGCAAGACAAGATCAAGCCTTCTTGACCTATTGGAGTCCCACGTTGGAGGCAATGTGCCAGAAAAGGCAATTAAGACCAAGCCTCCCACTCCTCCATCTAATCAAGCTCTCCAACCTGATCCCGCTGACAAGAAAAAGAAGAGGGATTAAAAGGGTAAAGAGGTGATGGAAGAAGGAAAATGTCGTTCCTCCAAGGAAGCTGAGACCCAAAAGGGGGCCAAAGCGACTAAAACTACTCATATAAGGCTCTCAAGTGAAGGATCCATGGTGGAGAGGGGGCATGATTGCCAAGTCACAGTGCCAGCCTGGAACCCCCTTTGGTGTTGGACGGAGCTCCCTTTCCAACAAATGCTTCTATAAGGGATTTACAACACGGGAAGGTCGGGTATGTGGCCAATGCCGTGGAGTAGGCCCTTCTACTGCCTGCTGACATGGCTGACCTCAAGTCCATGAAGAAACACAAAATGTTTCTTAGTCTGAAGAGGGACCTTGCACTGGTAAGTCTTTTAATTGGTTTTCTTTTACTTAAAATTATAGTTGCCTTCTCTAATTACTATTTTTTTAAAGGCTATTCAAGATGTGCACAGCGCCGAGGAGTTGGTGAACAGCTCCCACAAGAAAATAAAGGAGAAGGAAGGGAGGCGCATTGATGCTATGGATGCCTTTAACGTGGATGAGAAAGGAATCTATGAGTTAAATACCAAGCTAAACGAGGCTAATAGAGACAAAAAGAGGGCCGAGGCTGCCTTTCAATTAGCTGAGAGGCAGCATAAGCAACTTCACCAGATCGAGGACCAGCTAGCTGCTACTAAGAAGCAAATTGCAGCCTTGAAGAAAAAATTGAAGGAGGCTAAAAAGGCTGCAAAAAAAGATGAACAAGACAGCTATGAAGTGGAGGTGGTAGAGACTGAGGAGGCCCTCAAGGCTGAGGTCTTGGGGGTGTGTAGAATTTACTGCCTCCAAGTGTGGAATGAGGCTCTCAACCAGGTTGGGGTTGAGGCCTCCTCTGCCCTTAGGAGAGCAGAGAATGTCTATTACCCCTTGGCCATCAGTGCATCAAACTCCTCGGGCTCCTAGACTGACACTGCCTCCAAAGAGATAGATGCTAGCAAGGACAGTCGTGCCAAGGCACTCCCTTCTTCCGAAAATCTTCCTAAAGAGGCAGAACAACTTGAGGTCACTGAAAAGGAGAAAGACACAACTAAAGGAGTAGCCCCTGATGCCACCAAGCCTCTAGCTGTGCCCAAGGACTCTTCCAAGGGTAAAGAGGCCTCCTAGAGCCTAGAGATTGTCCTGGCCACCCTCCCTATGCTTGCCAAGGAGGACCCCAAGGGTAAAGGTCCAATCTCCACAGCTGTTGAAACTGCAAAATCCAAGGCCACAGGAAAAGACAACCCTCCTTTAAAGATTAAGTAGTATTTAGATACATTTTGTAGTGTTTTTTTTTTTTTTTGGTAATTGTAAATGGCATTTCTGAAATTGTACTTACTTTGTATTCTTCCAAACTTTAATTAATGACAAGCTCTAATTTCTTTCATGTTTCATTATACTTATGCAAAGTTAGATGTAACTTCTATTCTGTCCTACTCTTAATTGACCTAAGTATAAGATGTAATTCCTTTCAATTCATGATATACCTTCATTCTGGATTCTGATAGTTGCTTACAGAGGTGATAACATAATTACCATATTCTATGCAATTATCAACATAATAAGCTAAGTCTTTCAAACTTACAATCTTTAAGGAAGTGCACTCTTAACTCCAGATACATACCTTATACATCTGAAACAAGTAGCACACTTGACTACATGTGCCTTAGGCTTTCTTCCTTAATCTCAAACAATGGTAAAATATTCACTTAGCAGTAGATCTAGACAATAATAAGTGTTAATTTACCCATAGTATATGCTTCATGAAACAAAATATGACTAAGGTTCTGTTTAACATTTAGGTAGATATTGAATGGTGTTGATTTACCCAAGGTACAAGGTCCGAGGAACCAGACATAACCAATGTTCTGTTTAGTACTTAAAAAATAATAAGGAATATTAATTTACCTAAGGTATGTGGTCCAAGGAGCCAAGCATGACCAAAGTTCTGTTTAATATTCAAACAAGTAATAAGGAATGTTAATTTACCCAAGGCATGTGGTCCGAGGAGTCAAGTATGACCAAGATTCCATTTAATATTCAAGTAAGTAATAAGGAATATTAATTTACCCAAGATACGTGGTCCGAGGAGCCAAACCTGACCAAAGTTGTGTTTAATATTCAACCAAGTAATAAAGAATATTAATTTACCCAAGGTATGTGGTCCGAGGAGCCAGGCATGACCAATATTTTATTTAATATTCAAACAAGTAATAAGGAATATTAATTTACTTAAGGTATGTGGTCTGAGGAGTTAAACATGACTAAGGTTCTATTTAATATTCAAACAAATAATAAGGAATATTAATTTACCTAAGGTATGATACGTAATGTTAGAAATAAAAACATGGCAGAGCTGCCTTTCATTAATAATAGTACCTTCGCGGTTATTTACATTCCAAGGACGTTATATGACATTTTCATCTAAATCTTCTGGGAAATAAGTACCTATACTAGCTATCGAGGTGATATGGTATGACCCTAATTGGGCCCTAATTTTTCTCATGCTGGGTTTTTTTCAGTACTCACAACCTTTCTTAATACTAAGTCTCCAGGTGCTAATGGTCTTGATCTCACACTTGAGTCATAATCTTGTTTGAGGTTTTGTTGATAATATGCTAATTGAACCATGACATTTTCTCTTCGCTTTTCGATCAAATCCAAACTTTTATCTAATAGGTTGTCATTGCTATTTGGAGTGAACAAGCTTGTCCTCGGCGTTAGGAATCCAGTCTCTAGAGAAATCACAGCCTTGGCCCTATAAGTCATTGAAAAAGGGTGTTTCCCTTGTTGACCTACGAGGGGTAGTCTGATGTGTCTAGAGGACATGCGGCAGCTCTTCCATCCATTTACCCTTCACATCATCTAAAATCTTCTTGAGCTCATTCACTATGACCTTATTGACAGCCTTAGCCTATTCATTCCCCTGAGGGTAAGTCTGAGTTGAATACTTATTCTTAATACTCAATTCACAACAATACCTCCTGAAAACTTTGCTATCAAATTGAAACCCATTATCCGAGATGAGGATATGAAGAATCCCAAATCGAGTGACAATATTTTTCCATACAGACCTCTTAGCGTCCACATCCCTAATATTTACTAGTAACTCATATTCAACCCATTTGGTGAAGTAGTTGGTGCCGACTAAAAGCCATCTCCTATTTCCCGCTAGTTAAGGGAAGGACCCTACAATATCCAAGCCCCATTGAGCAAAAGGCCAGAGACTAAACAGAGGATTGAGGACACCCCATAGCTGATGAATGTTTGGAGCAAATATCTGACATTGATTACACTTCTTCACGTATTCTTGTACTTCCTTTTGTATACTTGGCCACCAATACCCTTGAGTGAGGGTCCTGTGAGACAATGATCTGCCTCCTGTATAACTTTCACAAATCTCTTAATGTAACTCATTTAGGAGCAACTCTACTGCCACAGGATGGATGCATAGCAAGTATGTCCCAGAAAAAAAGCGCTTGTATAATTTTTGATCCTCGAACAACAAAAAAAGAGGAGCTTTTCTTCGCACTTTATCAGTCTCCCCTTTTTTCTCAAGCAAGATGCCATTCTTAAGGAATAGAACTATGAGATCCATCCAACTAGGTCTCACTCTAATTTGATGAATCTCTGTGCTGAGAGGTTGTGAGAGTGGCAAGATAATTAGCATACATATTTTTGCTTCTAGTGATTTGCCGTAAGGTGAAAGACTCAAACCCTAATTACAAGTGCCTAACTTGATTTAAATATTCTTGCATTCTCAAGTCCCTAACTACCAATTCTCCCTTTACTTGGCCTACAATCAACCTTGAATTTGAAAATACCTCCATTATTCTTCCTCTCATTTTCTGAACCATAACCATCCCTACTAATAAAGCCTCATACTCAGCCTCATTGTTTGTGGCCGAGAAGCTCAACTTTAAGAATTTCTCAATAATAATCTTTTTAAGAGATACCACAACTAGCCCTACCCCAGATCCTCTCTGATTTGTTGCACCACCAACATATACCCTCCAAGATAGAGGTCCTTGTAAGGAAACCATCCCAACTGATTTTCCATCCATGTTCCGTTTTTTTCAGTCATCTTCCAGTGGAGATTTAGTAAACTCAGCCACCAAGGTTTTGGTCTTTAATAGTAAGTTATATACTTAATATCAAAAGCCCCTAGGATTGTTCCCCATTTTGCAATTCTCCCAATGTAATCAACTTTCTGCAGTAGTGATTGAAGAGGAAGTTGGATTAGAATCACAACCATGTGAGCTTGGAAGTAATGAGGAAGATTCCGTGTAGCATGCACCATTGCCAAGATGGCCTTCTCCAATGGTAGATAATGAACTTTCGCTTCATGTAACAATTTACTCACATAATAAACTAGTCTTTGCACTCTATTATCAACTCGTATCAGTACTAAGCTTACCGCATGAGAGGCTACAACAATGTAAGTAAATAGAACCTCCTCCTCCTCAGGCCTGGACATAATGGGTGGTCGAGAAAGGTATTCCTTCAACTACTAGAAGGCCAAGACACATTCTTCAGTCCACTCAAATCCCTTCCACTTATGCAACAATTAGAAGAAGGGCCTACATCTGTTTGCTGATCGAGAGATCAATCGATTCAAAGCAGTAATCATGCTGATTAACTTCTAAACTTCCCTGGGATTCTGAGGAGGCCGTAGAATGTTAATTGCCTTAATCTGATTATGGTTGACTTCAATTCCACGATGAATGACCATGTAACCCAGAAAATTACTTGAACTAATGCCAAAAGAACACTTGAAATCATTAAAGCATAGTTTGTGCTTCCTTAATATTTCAAAAACATTGCCAAGGTCATCCACGTGCTCAAACTCTACTTTACTTTTCACCACCACATCATCTATATAAACCTTAATATTTTTGCCTAGTTGAGTATCAAACATCCTAGTCATCATTCTTTGATAAGTAGACCTTGCATTGTTTAACCCAAAGGGTATTATCTTGTAGTAGTAATTTCTAGTAGGCATAACAAAAACTGTCTTCTTTTGATCCTCTAAAGCTAATGGTATTTGATGGCATCCTTGAAAGGCATCTAAAAAGTTCATCCGATGATGGCCTACAATTGCATCCACTAATTGATCTATTTGAGGCATGGGGAAAGGGTATTTTTGGCAAGCTTTGTTTAAATCAATGAAGTCTACACATACTCGCCACTTCCCACTCTTCTTCTCTATTACTAATGTATTAGCCAACCACTCGGGGTAAAACACCTCTTTTATTACCCTTGCCCACTTAAGCTTGATCATCTCCTCTTTGATAGCATTAGAATGTTCTTTAGAAGAGCACCAAGGTGGTTGCTTCTTAGGAGCAACAGATGGGCTAACATTTAAGTGGTGGCAAATAAAATTTGGATCCACCCTAGGAGCCTTATAAGCACTCCACGCAAGCACATCGACATTTCTCTTAAGAAATACTATCGGCTCTTCCTTCTCCCGATGAGGCAACTGAACTCCAACTTGGATAAACTTATCCTCATCATCAACTATAATAAATTTTTCCAACTCCTCATACTTTTCCCTCTCTATCACCACGTCTGTAGACAACATTGGCATCTTTGATTACTATAAACCCTGCTCAGCAAAGGCCGAAGACTCACCTCCAGTCTGATGCCTAACTACAGCCACCAAGCACTGCCTAGCCATAGACTGGCTCCCAACTAGCTCCTCAACTTGGTTCCTGGATGGATACTTCACCTTCAAATGTAGGGTGGAAGAAACGGCCCCTATGGCATGAAGCCAAGGTCTTGCCACAATGGTAGTGTAAGGGGAGTAGGCATCTAACACAATAAAGTCCACCCCCACAACTTCTGACGGGTAGTCTAATCTGGCCCTTTGGGATAACAGTTTTCCCATAAAAACCCACCAAAGGTGAATCATAATAGGCCAAGTCCCCAGGTCTCAATTTTAGCCCCTTATATAAATCAAGGTGTATGATCTCTGCACCGTTGCCCTGATCTACCAACACTTTCTTCACATCATACCCTCCTATCCTAAGAGTGACCACTAAAGCATCATCATGTGACTGCGAGGTTCCAACTTTGTCTTTATCAGAAAAACTCAATACTGGTCCGACCTCCATTCTACCCCTTTTTAGCCTAGAGGACGAGTCTTCTACGAGTGGCCGAGCTATAGACATCACCCTAGATGGATGAGAACCAGTTCTTCCTAGAATAGCAAGAAAAACACTAATTGTGCCTAAAGGTGGTCTGGAAGAAGCATCCCTCTGAGCCCCTAACTCAGCCTGATTACCCTGTCTGTCGGGCTGATATAGCAACTACTTTAACTTCCTGGTCTTAACCAGTTGCTCTATATGACTCCATAAAGTCCTGCAATCTTCTATGGTGTGTCCTTGCTCCTGGTGGTATTGGCAGTGAAGGTTTTGGTTGTGCTTCGTGGGGTCTCCTCCCATCTTATTTGGCCATTTAAAGTATGGCTCATTCTTAATCTTTTTGAAAATTTGATTTACAGGCTCTCTATACACGGTGTTAACTACTTGAGCAGTAGTAGATCCGGTATGCCCTGCAAAATCTCTTCAAGGTCGGTTGTTATTGTACCTCTCTGGCCTGAAATCTTTTTTGTCCTGAGGGTCTACTTTAGCTTTCTCCTTTCCTTGTTGTTGGTCCTCCTCGACCTGTTTATACTCATCAATACGATCTATGAGCTAACGCACACTCCTAACATGCTTCCTTGTCAAAGACTTTCTCAAATCATGCTCAGTGGGTAAGTCGACCTTGCAAGTCCTTATAGTCATATCATCAAAATTCTCATCTATCTCATTAAACATCTCTCAGTATTTGTCAGAATACGTCTTTAGGGTTTTTCCTTCTCGCATAGTCATAGACAATAGGGAGTCCAAGGGCTGAGGAACCCTACTACAAGTAACAAAACGAGCCTTGAATGCCCTAGTAAGCTCCTTAAAGGAGTTAATAGAACCTTCTTTTAGACTGTCGAACCACTTCATCGCCATAGGCCTCAAACTGAATAGGAATACCTTGCACATCAAGGTCTCATTCTTTGAGTGAACATTCATTCTTTGGTTGAAGTGGCTAACATGCTCCACAGGGTCTATTTTGCTATTATACATGGTAAATGTTGGCTATGTAAACCACCGAGGACGTTTTCCTCCTTCAATCTTACATGTAAAAGGCGACTTAAAAATCTGATTCAAAGCCCTACTTATAGCATCGTTGCCTAGACCTTTGCGAGACGGACTCTTCCTTCTTCGCCTATAATGATGATCTTCATCACATGAAAAATATTCATTGGGAGGAAACCTTGACCTAGGTCGGTAACTATTATCTCTATCATCATCAGAAGAAAGGTTAGAACTTGAAGGAGTTCCTCTATGTTGCTCGTGGCATAACCTCTTTCGCAAATGGTTAATCTCCAATTGCATGCTTCTAGTATTCTTTTTATGAGAGACGTGACTTCCACGTCAAGATTGGCTCCCATTAGTACATATGGTATGCACACTAATCTCCTGGTCCCTCTTTTGTTCAAGATTGAGAAATTGATCTTGACGTTGGGAACCAACAGACTTTTCTTGATTTGGCCCTAAACCTACTATAGTTGAACGTTAGTCTCACTCAAGTTCAAGTTTCCCACAAACGACGCCAATTGTAAGGGTGCGGTTTTGATCCTAAGCCCAAAAGATAAATAGGGATTAAGGCTCAAAGAGCCCAACACAATGAACTTGTAGAGAGTGGGCTTGAAACTAGATTTCAATGAGTTGGACAACAATCATAATAGGTTAAAGATGACAAGAAAAATAAAGATAAATAGGTTTTGTGCAAAGTAAATCTTCCTCGGCAAAGTTCGAGGAGAGTAGTTCTTGTATATATCTCTCTTGAATTTGATAACAAGTTTAGTTCTTATTGTTATAGTGTTTTTTCTGTATGTTCTCCGATCCCCTTGTAATGGGGTCTTTCTCCCTTATATTGCTCTGTTTTGCTTCATCTTCACCCTCCATGTGTCGGTTAAATTGCTTGCTTTGACCCTTGTCCCATCAACACTTTCATGAAGTCTTTAGGGATAGTTGTAAGGCTAAATATCACTGTTCAGGTATCACCTCCACATTAATGAGGCTAGAGAGTTAGCTACAGAGCATTTAATACGGTGGTAGCAACTTTCTCTTAGATATTTTTTAGCTTCTCTTTGCTTTATTCCTTCCTGCTATTTATCCTTACCAATAGAATTGCCTTGAGCATTGCTCTTAATGGCAAGTTAACCCTTCTGACCTCTACTCTATTATGTCGAGGAGGCATTTCTCCTCAGACTACCTTCCCAAACCCTCATAACTAGAATCCTTCCATAATTCACTAATTTGTACTTCTCCACCAATGTCTATCTGTCCTTGGACTACTAAATGTCCTTGGACAAGGTCCACGACCCCATAAACATTGTTAGGTCTTTCATCCCTATAGATTAGTTGAAGAATTTGAGAAGGATTAGATTAAACTATGTTGCTGCATTTTTTTTTATAATACACGTTGCTTTTTTTTTTTTTTTTTATAATACATGTTGCTACCTTTTGTTTATTTATTATTATTTTTTATATATATATATATTATAAATGTTTTCTCTTACGTGTAGTATAATAATTAAATAAGAAGTAGATGGATCAAATAAAGAATTTGAATTGTAATTAGATTAAGATATTTATCCACATAGAAATTATAGGAGAAGAAAAATTATATATATTTTAAAAATTATAAATGTTTTCTTTTACGTGTAGTATAGTAATTAAATAAAAATTAGATGGATTAGATGAAAAATTTAAATTGTAATTAAATTAAGATATTTACCAACTTAGAAATTATAGGAGAAGAAAAAATATATATATATATATATATATATACATTTTTATAATAAACATTGCAGTTTATTTATTTATTTTTAAATAATACACATTGCTACCTCTTTTTTATATATGAATGTTTTGTTTTATGTGTAGTATAGTAATTAAATAAGGATTAGATGAATCAGATGAAGAATATGAATTGTAATTAAATTAAGATATATATCAACTTAGAAATTAAAGGAAACAAAAATTATATATATATTTTTAAATCTAAAAACATTTTTGCAATATGGTGCAGCCACTTGGCGCAACCACGGTTTCTAAGCCCAATTTTTTAGATTCACTAAGCTCAATTTTTATTATATAGTATATAATGATTTTGAAAAATTATTCATTTTTTAGAAAATGTTAATGTTCTAACAAATGGAGCACTATGATTTTTGTTTTTTTGTCATTTGTTCTAAAGCCAAAAAAAAAAAAAAAACTTATTTTTATTCTTTAAAGCAGCTATTGTTTAATTTATATACACAAATACACAAAATATATAATTTTATTATAATGAAAATCTTCAAATGACATAGTACACAAACTGGTACATATTTAGTGAAAGCAATTCATTACAATAGATTGGTATTAGCTTCTTCATGCATACTTAATAGAATACTCTTTTTATGATAATCACTTGTAGCTTGTTTGGATGGATGGAGAGCAAAGGAGAGGAGATGAGAGTAGAGGGAGGGCAAGTAATTTAAATTACCTTGTTTGGATGTGATGATGCACGAAAATCGTTAATGAGTTGTTGGCTCCAAATTGCGCTGAAAGACACCTGTAGAATAAAAACACAAGGATTGAATAGAAGGCACCAGTGTGGTACCGGCCAAAAACCCTCCGAAGATCAAGTTAATGGATGAGAAATCTCTAAAAACTCTATAGTGAGAGAGTTAAGGATTTTTTGCGTATTTGAGAAAAGAAGAGGTCTAGTGTTTATATAGTGGTGAGTAGTGAACCAAAATCCCTTGAGTGTGTGGGTTTTTCCTTGTAGGGAAGATCTGGCATTAGGGTTCCCGAGATTTTAGGGTGTCTTTCCATATGAGAAGGATATGGGTGTGTAGTAGGGTTTTTGTGTGTGATACGTAAGATGTTTCTATATATGGGCATTCATGAGGGCCAAGTAAAGTCACATAGGATCCGTTGGCTTTTCTTTATGTTGGTTCATAGCCCTTCTATTTCTTAGGGACCTCCCGTCGGTGCATGGGAGGCGTGCTCGTCGGTCTTGTGGGTGCATCGTCCATACCACTATCTGTTGGAAGGTTCTGTTGGTTATTTATGAGGCCGACAGTTCCATAGATACTGTCGGTGTTCATAGGCTTCACTTGTCTACATATTCAAAAATACCCTTATCAGGATGTTTTTTAAGGGAGGAGGGGGAGGGATTTAGAGGGGTTCTAACTACTTTTAATCTCTCATTTTTAATTTCCCCAAATTGGAGAAATTCAGAAGGAGAAGGAGAGTAGAGTATATGAATACTTGACCAAAAGAATTACCAAATTTACTCTTATCATATTGAAAAAATTGCAAACTATGAGAAAGCTAATTATTCCCTTCACCCTTACTTAATTTCAAAAACATCTAAACAAAGTGGAGAATAATCATTCTCCTCTACTCTTCTCTCTCTCCAAATTTCCAAACATAGCATTAAGCATGCCAAAATATTCTACTGTCTAACCACGTTAAGCATGCCAAAATATTCTACCGACTAATGGCCTTAAGCATGCCAAAAAAAAAAAAAAAAAAAAACTAACAGCCTTATACATGCCAAAATATTCTACCGACTAACGGCCTTAAGCATGCCAAAAAAAAAAAAAAAACTAACGGCCTTAAGCATGCCAAAATATTCTACCGACTAACGGCCTTAAGCAAGCCAAAAAAAAAAAAAAAATAATAATAAATAACGGCCTTAAGCATGCCCAAAAAAAAAAAAAAACTAAAAGCCTTAAGCATGCCAAAATATTCTACCGGCTAGCGGCCTCAAACGTGCCAAAAAAAAAAAAAAAAAGGCACTAACAGCTTTAAGCATGCCAAAATATTTTACTGACCAATGGCCTTAAGCATGCCAAAATATTTTGGTAAATGCGTATTTAATTAGCAGCATTGTTTAGCAGAGTTATTAATTAATTAATATTCGTTTCTAGGATTGAAAAATGAAAATATTGGGAGCATATCCCCTGCAATTGACTAAGATACATTCCCTGCAACTTCCCACTAAGCCTAACGGAATCCAGCCAAAGCTCAGATCAACGTTAAGCCTTCTTCTCTCTCTCATTTTTCCATGTTTTTCTCGGCAACCAAACAAATCCTATCTCATAGAATTCACAATTAAACCAGATTCTGTGGTGAAAGTCGTTTGTGCTGGATTGGTGCAATCATGATATTTGGATGTGTTTGGTTAGCTAGGAAAGTGGGGGATAGAACAAAGAAAGAGGAGAAGGAAAATAAACAGAGGTGACAATTTTTTCATGGTTCCGTTAGCCATGGATGAGATGGAAGCTGACTTGGATTTTTTTAATCGACTTGGCAAATTATAATTGGACCAACTATATCATATTTGTAGGGGTTGCACCTTCATGAATTGCACGTGATATTCTCCCGAATTGAGGAACTATCTTAAGCAACATTTACGAGAGTTACGGACTTATGGGGACCACCCGCTGCAGATGGCTGCTTTTACGCAATGATTGAGTACTTCAGGAGGACATTCCCTGTATGGTGAGACCCACCTCCACGTGTAAGGGAGAGAAAATACTCATAGAGTATTTAATAAATGGGTCATGCTAACGAATGCCCTTAGGGCATTGGTTAACAATTCATTTTAGAAAATTTTTAACATCATTTTTATAGAAAATGAAAAAAGCTGTCAAAATATTAATTGTTTTATTTCATTTTCCCATAAAAACTTTCTTTAAATAGATTGTTAACTAATACTCTAAGGGCATTCATTAGCATTTCCCTTAATAAATTTCCGCTTTTATATATATATATATATAGAGAGAGAGAGAGAGAGAGAGAGAGAGAGAGAGAGAGAGAGAGACAAGGCCATATTCATTATACATGGGAAGATTGGTTTATTGGTTGTGTCAGTTGATTTTATTGATAAAAGTTTCTTCTTCATGAGAAAAAAACAGGTGCATACTTGAGGGAGAGGCTTGGTTTTTAGCGTACTATTGATCGAGCTACCATGGCGACAGCTTCTCACACATACGATGTTTTTCTGAGTTTTAGAGGTGAAGATACTCGTAATAATTTTATAGGACATTTATATGACTGTTTGAAGAATAGAGGTATTCGCACCTTCATGGATGAGTCAAAGCTTAAGAAGGGGAAAGCAATCGCTCCAACACTTGCTAAAGCCATTGAGGAGTCAAAATTTTCACTTGTAGTGTTCTCAAAAAATTATGCATTTTCTACTTGGTGCCTGAATGAACTTGAAAAGATTGTTGAGTGTAATAATTCAAGAGATCATACTATTATACCCATTTTTTTCGATGTGGATCCATCTGAAGTACGATACCAAAAGGAGAATTTCGGAAAAGCATTGGCTAAGCATGAACAAAAATTCAACATAAAGAAGGTACAAGGATGGAGAGCAGCTCTAAAACAAGCGGCCAACATAAAAGGATGGACTATAGCAAACCGGTAACTACTTATATATATACATTTGCATTTAATCATACTTAGCACAATCATAATCATAAAAACACATAAATAATTATCCCCTTTTTAAGGGTTAATTATCATGCAAGATTGTTTAAAAAATTAGAAAAAAAAAAGAAAGAATCATCACGCATTCTTAGCATAATAGTCACTTCATTAGTATAAGTACTAGTGGAGTGTGGGGAGCAAGGGTTGGGGTTCAAGTCTCCAAGAAGGGGCTTCACACACATATACACTTAAATTAGGCTAAAGTAAAATTTCTATCTTGTATAAAAAAATTAGAAAAAGAAGCACTAATTGTTTCAAAAATTACTACTTAAATTATGGGCAAAATTTGGGAAATATGTCAATTGGATTATACAAATTAAAATTTATAATTTTTTAAATCGTCATGTAATAAATTAGAGGAACTTTTTACCAAACAGATTCAAGGGAAAACTCTATCCTTGTATTCTATTTCTACCTGATTTCGAGTTCCAATCTTTAATTTGCCATATGTTTATCATTTTAAACCCATTTGATATATCATTTTGAGGCTTATGAATCCTTCTCCTAGCCATATAATTTTTAGTCACTAAGGATGTGTTTGGTGGAGTGGATTTTAGGGAGGATGGGAAAAAATGAGAGAAAATGAGAGAGGGGAAAATTTTTTGGAGAGTGTTTGATAGAGAGGGGGAGATGGGAAAATGATGGTGGGGCCTGGGCGTTTTCTCCCCAAAATGGGGAGAAAACTAGATGAGGGAATTTGATAGGTAAATAGCAAAAATGCTCGTATGTACTTACACAAGGGAATGGACTTCATCCAATATGTTGTTGTTGTTGTTGTTGTTGTTGTTGTTGTTGTTTGTTTGTTTGTTTTTGTTTTTATTTTATTTTATTTTTTTGTTTTTTTTTTCTTGGGGTCGTGGACATGACAATCACCCAATCAAACAAAAATGAGAGAAATTAAATTCTTTTCTATCCTTCCACTTTTCCACCCCTCCAACCAAACAGACCCTAAGAAAGACATTTTACAAGCAAAATACAAGTCATATAATTTGGTCTCATTTTAACCAAGTTAAAGTTCTGATCTTCTCCTTCTACAAGTCACAAAAATTGAACCATATATATTTGAGATCCTAAGCATCATTTTCATGTAAATTTTCCCATTTAAGACATGCTTTAACATGTGATTGTGCATAAAAGCATTAGTATTGGGGCTTGTATATATATGTTGTTATATTTTAGCATCAAAGCACAAAACACCCATTAACTAATCTCCTAGTTGTAAAATTTTTTACAATTGTACTACAATAACCTCTGATATGTATGAGGGTCCCATAGCAAAAATTGTATAATTTTTAATTAGTTTATTCTCTCTCCTCCCACTCACACGTCTCCCACTACCTCTGTCTCTGTGTCTTATTTCTATCTCTGGTTCTCTCTCTCCTTCACCTTCAGTCCTCTCTTCCTCACTTCCACTTTCTGTCTCTTCGTTTTCCACTCTCTATTTCTCTCGGTGTGTAGTGGTGGCCTAGTTGTGGTGGAGATCTTCGTGGCAAGGTCATGGTGGTGGTGATGTGGCGTTCTATGAGGTCACGGGGTGGCAAGATTGTGTGGGTTGTGGCACACTGCGCTGGCTCGTGGTAGGGGTGGGTCGTGGCAGAGGTGGCAAATTAGGGTGGTGGTGCATCGTGGGTTGTTTCGTGGTGGTGGATCGGGGTGGTGATGACTGGGTTTTTTGTTATGGTGGTGACTGGGTTTTTTGTTATGGTGGTGACTGGGTTTTTTTGTTAATGGTGGTGGCTAGGTTTTTTGTTTAATGGTGGTGGTGGGTTTTTTGATTATTGTGATGGTTGTGTTTTTTGTTTATGGTGGTGGTTGAGTTTTTGTGTAAATGGCGGTGGCTATGGTTTTTTTTTTTAATGGTAGTGGTGGGTTTTTTGTTTATTGCGATGGTTGTGTTTTTTGTTTATAGTGGTGGTTGAGTTTTTGTGTAAATGACGGTGGCTATGTTTTTTGTTTAATGGTGGTGGTGGGTTTTGTGTTAATGGTGGTGGATTTTTGTTTATGGTGGTGGCTAGGTTTTTGGTATAATGGTGGTGGTGGGTTTTGTGTTAATAGTGGTGACTGGGTTTTTAATTTATTATAATTATTATTTTTTTTATAATTGATGGTGGCTAGATTTTTTTGTTTATTGTGGTGATTGGGTTTTTGTGTTTGTAATGGTGGCTATGTTTTTATTTTGGATTTCCCTCTATTTGTTTGTTTCTAAATTGGGATTTTTTTTTGCATTCTTTTTGATCTCCATAGTTTGCAATGTGGGTTTGGTTTTTATTTGATGAGAATGTTGTGAGTTTTCCTTTTGTAAAGGAGAAGCAGAGAAATGTTAAAGATGAGCAGAGAAGTGCCGTTGGGTGGATGAAAAAAATAGAAATGATTGATTGTTAGAGAGAGAAAAAATAGTATTTAAATAGAATAGAGAGATATTTAATTAAAATGGCCCAAAAAAAAAAAAAGTTTGGGATGTTGGGTGTATTGTAAAATTGTATGGTATAATAGATAAAATAGCTTTTGAGATAGTAAAATTTGATAATTTGTAGATAATGGATGCTAATGCTCTAAAAGAAAAACCTCAACTTCAACACAAAACATGCTTTATAATAATAATAATAATAATAATTTTAAGAAACAATCATTTCATTAACAAAGAATAGAATACAAGCAATTATTTTTTTAAGAACCAATCATTTCATTAACAAAGAATAGAATACAAATAACAATACAAGACCTAGCAGCTAATTGCACTCAACCAAGTGCAACCCCTACAGAAAACAGAGCCGTAGCACAGCAAAACAAGACCCACCCTCAACCTATAGAGAATCCGCTGAGACTATCCAGATAATTTACAAAGCACAACTTAAGTCCCACCCTTCAGCTCACTGAAGCATTCATCCCCCATTTATAGCATAGCATACGATTCAGCATTGAATCCTGAACATCCTTTTACCTTCATTTTTGCCTTTAGCATATCTCATTATGACTCTAATAAGGTGCTCTTCAGTATACAATCTCTTAGCATGAAGAATTGCATTTCTTCGGCTCAACAGGTGTGTTGTAGATGCCCATCAAACTAATTTACAAAGTATAGCTCTCAAGCCCTTCCCCTTTAGGTGTATTACAGTCCAATCAACTAAACTTTACCTGCTAAATTTGGGATCAGAGAGTAAACATAAGGTCATGACAGATTCACATACCCTTTTAGTGAACGAGCACTCGAACAAGAGATGATTTCAATCCTTAGTGAAGGGCATGCAGAAACCACATACGATGTCTGATGATGCCGATGTCTACCAGTGAGCTGCACAGTCCTCAATAGAGCGATATAAGAACCTGCAAAACAACAAGACGGGACCTAGCAGAGAGCACTGGTGTAGTGCCGGCCAAAGACCCTCCGAAGGTCAAGTTAGGAACCTTGTTTTCCACCCTAGAGTGCTAGAGTTGAATTGATTATGCGTACCTCGTTTTGTGAGAGTTTTGGACTATTTATAGTTACGTAGACCTAATGCCCATGCCTTGGTTAGGAGTATTCTTGCACTTGGGCCCAAGCGTGTAGATCAAGCAAAAAGCCTCAATAGCCCAAATGGGCCGCAACCATCCTTGTGTAAAAAGGCCTTGGAGCCCAACACATGATGTGTATTATACATACCCGTCCACCACAAGTCCATCACATATTTTCCTCTTCAGTTGCCCTCCATTCCATGAATCTGTCACCCAATATGACGGGTCCATGGAATTATCGAATATGACGGGTCCATTGGTTCGTTCTTATTAATCCGTCATCGAATATGACGGGGCCATGGAATTCATAACCCGTCACCATTCGTGACGGACAAATGGGACGAGTTGCTCCGTTCTCATAAATTTGTCGTGCACTTGCTGCGGATGAGCTGCCAGGTTGGAATAGTCATAAATGCTCTCGAGGACACGTGGTGGACCTCGATTGAAAGCTTACTAGAACCAAGGCGTCTCTTCGTTAGTCGCGTCGCTCCCCCTATATATTCAACAACTGCTCCAGTCATTTTCTCATTTTGGAGAAATTTTCGCTGTTCAGAGCACATCCGTCCTCTTTGTGATCATCGACGCACAGCTCTCTACCGTTCAGTCATCCTTTCCATTTTCTACCGTCATCTATTACTCGTAAGTCTATTTCTTACTTCTTCCACCACCCCCATTTTTTATTCAAACGTTGGTCCGTTGTCAGTGTAGATCTAGAGTTTTAGGTTTTCCTTCTCCGTCGTTTGTAGGTGTTCGATGTCTAGTGAGGCTTCCAGTGGTCAATCTTTTGTCCGTGAAGGAGCGGGCTATGAGGAGGTGTACCCGTCAGGTTAGGGAGACCGGGGTACCTTTGTCGAGGAGAGAGAATCGTCATCCAGCTCTCCTTCCTTCACGGAAGAAGAAGGGCGAGGAGAAGACGGGTCAGAGTATGACTCGAATGAGGAATTATAAGTTGTGGATCCTTCCGTTTGGTCTGTGATTGGCAAGGACGGTTTAAGGGAGTTCATCCTGCCTCCCGAGTGGATGGTGAATCACTTCACTTCCTCCATCAGTCTGTCACACTTCAACTCCCTTAGGCAAAAAGACCAGATACGGAACACAATAGCCATCCGTCTACCCTTTAAGTTTGAAAGGTGCTATTATGAGGGACTAGAGGACGTCGGTGTGTACGAGCAAATGCTCAAAGCCGGCCTGCGCTTTCCTTTGAGTGCCCTGCACCGTCGTCTTCTCCAGTATCTGGGTGTGCCCGTCACCCAGATCTCTCCAAACGCCTGGAGGGTTTTCTTAAGTGTAGAAGTCCTATATGGCGTCATGTCCAATGGGACAAGACGGTTAACAATGGAGGAGTTCTTCAATTGTTACCGTTCAGACGAAATCACTAAGTCAAAGGGGATGTATAGTTTCGTGGCAAGGAGCCCGTTGCTTAGATTAGTGTCTGAGACCCCAGACTCCAACCGCAACTGGAAGAGTAGGTACTTTTTCCTACAAGGGGACGAATGGATGGGTCGTCCTGACGACCCAGATTTTACGCCCGTCGATAAGACATGGGGCATAGTATCTCCGTCCGGTATGCTTCTTTCTTTGTGTCCATCCTGTATTATCTGCTTATTGGTTGTTTAACTTATCCGTCTGTATTTTGCAGCGCATAGCCGTCCGGAAATCGCCGTCGAATAGTTCGGTTTCCTTGAGTCTATCTTCTAGAAAACTAAACTGTCGGAGAGGACTTGGGCGAAGCTCGTTACCCTCGACACCATCCATTGGTACTGTGACGGCCCTGAGCCTTTGGCTGCAGCAATAAAGTACGACGAGGGAATACGCAAGCGTAAGCCTATCTTTTGAATGTGATTTTGGGTTTCTTGTCCGTCATATATCCTAACCGTCCACTATCGCAGAAATGGACGAGGCTAAGAGACGAGCCCTCATCAAGCAGCAGGCTGCTAACAAGAAGAAGCTTGGGGGTGACCTTCCACCCAAGGCGCCCCATCTGTCCGGAAAAAGGGGTTCGGAGAGGACCGACCGTCCTAGCAAGAAGCAGAGGCTGATGACGGGTCTGCCAGTCGTCCATGACTCGACCAAGACTCCGTCCAAGCTGGGCGTGGGTAAAGGCAAAGGTCTAATGACCAATCCCGACCCCATCCAAGAGACAGCTCCCGTCCTACTCCATGAAGACTCTCAGTACGCCCTTGCCCAAATAACCTCTATAATAAAGGAAGAGGATTATGAGGACATCGGCAACCATGTGACGGAAGCTATGGGGGAGACGGCTTTGTTTAGCCTTACCCAGGTATTGTATCCGTCCACTTACTATCTCGTTTTGACTTGTCGTGCTTATTTGCTAACTTTCTGTGTTTGATGCAGACGGTGCTAATGGCAAAGGGGCTGATGGACCGTTGCTTGGCCCGTGAGAAATCCTTGGATCGTGTGCGTTCCAAGGCTAGGTCGTTGGGGGAGGAGCTGGACGAGATGAAACTCTGGAAGCTCCGTCACGAGCAGAAGCTAAAAGCGTCCGAGTAGGCTCGTGAGGCATTGGAGAAAGAAGTGGAGTTCTTGAGGGAGACGGTGAAAGCTAATGATGAGAACATCCGTCGAGCTAGGGTTAAGGCCGTCCAGGAGTACAGAGATTCCGACGCATTGCTGACGGAGCTCGGTACTTCATTTGCTGACAGATTTGACGACTGTCTCCGTCAGGTGAAGTCGTCATTTCCTGACCTCAACGTTGGCCACATCAACATCGATGCCGGAGGCCAGACCCCTGCTCACACCGTCGAGTCCGAGGGAGCCACCGAACTTTTTGGTGAGGTTCCCAATGAAGATGAAGCCCCTCAAGCTGGCCATGACGATGTCCGTCCTCCCGAACCTGACGGTGTTGGAACACAAGCCGATGCCCCCCAAGCGTGAAGATAGTCTTGCTATTACGCTGTCCTGTTATTACGCTGTATTTGAAAACAAGTTGTAATTTTAAGAACAATTGGTTATATAATCTTATAACCATCATGTGTATTTTTGTGAACAATTTATTCAAGGTTGATATTTATTCGTCGCATGTTTACTTCATGAATGTTTTAAATGCATTTTATTGTCTGGTGTATGTTTCCACTAACCATCCATCCATCCTATACTGCAAGTATAACCGTCTACTTTATATTCCGTGCAATATCATTATTTTGGGCAATCTATCCACCTTGTGGATTCGGCATATAAACATCTTTTTTTTTTTTTTTTTTTTTTTGTGGGTTCGTCCACTTTGGGGACTGGATATATTTCAATTCCTTTATATGGTCCGTCCACTATGTGGACTTGGTAATAGTTTCCATCTTTTAGATAGTCCGTCCACATTGTGGATTTTGGAAGGTTCGTCCACTTTTTGGACTTGGTAATCATTTCCAACTTTAAGACGGTTCGTCCACTATGTGGACTAGTAATAATTTCCATCTTTTTTACAGTCCGTCCACTTTGCGGACTTTTAACAATTTCCATCTTTCCACTTTGTGGACTTGGTAATAAAATCTTTTAGATGGTCCGTCCACTTTGTGGACTTGGGATATATGGTCCGTCCACTTTGTGGGCTTGGTAATAATCTCCATCTTTCCACTTTGTGGACTTGTAATAATTTCCATCTTTTAGATGGTCCGTCCACTTTGTGGACTTGGTAATAATTTCCATCTTTTAGATGGTCCGTCCACTTTGTGGACTTTTTAATAATTTCCATCTTTTAGATGGTCCTTCTACTTTGTATATTTTGGATATAAGGTCCGTCCACTTTGTGGATTTCATATTCATTTAAGATGGACCGTCCACTTTATGGATTTTGGATGGTTCGATCACTTTGTGGACTTAGACAACACGTAGACATACAAGTGTAAGACACTCAGTTTTTCTGAAAATTCCTCTCATTGCAAATGGATGCGTAGAAATTTGTTTAAAAACATGAATAAGCAGCCTTTAGGCGTTACGGGAGTACTGTAGGAAATAAAAACTACAATTATCAAGGAAAGATAAACTGGCGGCGAAAGATAAACTGGCGGTGAATAATGCTGTTTATTGTGTCGTCTACTGATAATACTTCTTTAGGTGCTCTGCATTCCATGGGTGGCTTAGCTTCTTTCCGTTCAGGATCTCTAGGTAGTATGTTCCCTTCCTGTGCCATGCTGTGACCCTGTATGGCACTTCCCAATTTGGTCCAAGCTTCCCTTGGGCGGCATCCTTCGTAGCGCCGAGTACTTTTTTTAGGACAAGATCTCCGACCTGGAAGTCCTTGTGCCGAACTCTAGAATTGTAGTGCTTCGCCATTAAGTCCTAGTACCGTGCTATTCTTTGTTCTGCAGCTACCCTTACTTCGTCCACTAGGTCAAGCTGTATGCGCATGGCATCATTGTTTCTGTGCTCGTTGTGGTTTCCAACACGGTAGCTTGTAAGACCTACTTCAGTTGGTATGACAGCCTCAGATCCATATGCCAATCGAAACGGCGTTTCTCCTGTTGGTGTTCTTACCGTTGTCCTATACGCCCATAAGACGCTCGGTAACTCGTCCGGCTATATACCCTTTGCCCCCTCAAGCCGAGTCTTGATGATTTTGAGCAAGGATCGGATTGTGACCTCAACTTGTCCGTTGGCTTGCGGATGTGCAGGTGATGAGTAGTGGTTTTTTATCCCCAGTTGGGAGCAGAAATCCTTGAATGCTTCGTTGTCGAATTGCTTGCCATTATCCGATACAAGTACTCGTGGTATGCCATACTTGCAAATGATGTTTCTCCATACAAATTTCCGGACATTTCTCTCTATGATGGTTGCCAAAGCCTCAGCCTCCACCCACTTAGTGAAGTAGTCGATGCCGATCACTAGGAACTTTAGCTGCTTTGCCGCTATTGGGAAGGGGCCCATGATGTCGAGTCCCCATTGTGCGAATGGCCATGGGTCCATTATGGGAGTGAGCTCTTCTGTAGGTTGCCTGATGTGGTTGCCAAAGCGTTGGCACTTATCACAGGATCTGACATACATGTTGGCGTCTTTCTGCATTGTTGGCCAGTAGTATCCCGCCCTGAGGAGCTTGTGCACTAAGGACCTTGATCCTGAGTGATTCCCGCAGATCCCTTCGTGGACCTCTCTCATGACATAGTCTGCTTCTTCGAGAGTGAGGCATCTCAAATAGGGTCGGGAGAAACTTCTTTTGTACAGCACATCTTTCATCATGACGAACCGAGATGCCTTAACTCTTAGTTTCCTTGCGGCCTCCTTATCGTCTGGTAACAGGCCATCTTTCAAGTACGTAGCTATTGGAGTAATCCAACATTGCTCGTTGCTCACCTCCTGCAAACCCGTACCGTCTATTAGTGGTGATGTTTGGGCGAAGGATAGTACATGGTTGAGGACAATCATTGGCTCCGCGGATGCTGCCTTGGCAAGTTGGTCAGCTTCTTAGTTTTCCTCTCTTGGCACTTGAATTAATTTGATCTGAAGATTGCTCATTCGATTTTTCACTTCATCGAGATACTTCTTCATTCTTTCACCCCTGCACTCGTAGCTTCCATTAATCTGGCTTGTGATGACTTGGGAATCAGAGTAGACATCCACTCTTTCCGCTCCAGCTGCAATTGCGATGTCTAATCCTGCTATTACGGCTTCGTATTCTGCTTCATTATTCGTCGCTGAAAAGCACAGGCGGATCATGCACTTTATCTAATCCCCTTCCGGTGTGTGGATCACCACACCAATTCCTCCTGCATGTTTATTAGAGGATCCGTCCGTATGCACCCTCCATACGGGAAGCTCACGTGCCCTCTAGTCGTTTGTGTCAGTGAATTCTGCAATGAAGTCCGCTAGGATTTGTCCCTTTACCGCGTTTCGAGGTTGATACTGAATGTCGTACTCACTCAGCTCGATTGCCCACAATGCCATTCGTCTTGCTGCTTCGGGACTTCTCATAGCTCTTCGTAGGGGCTGGTTGGTTATCACGTTTATTACGTATTCTTGAAAGTACGGTTTTAGCTTTCAAGCCGCAATTACCAACGCGGAAGCCAATTTTTCCATCGGGGGATACCTCTCTTCTGCCCCTTTGAGCGCTTTGCTTGTAAAGTAAACAGGCTTCTGAATCCTGTCTTCCTTTCTAATAAGAGCTGCATTGACGGCCGTTGGGGAGATGGCAATGTATAGGAACAGCTCTTCACCTTGCTTGGATGGGCTAAGTAATGGTGGGGAGGAGAGGTATGTCTTTAGATTCTCGAAAGCTTTCTGGCAATCGTCCGTCCATTCAAACGATTTCTTCAATGTGCGAAAGAATGGTAGGCACTTGCCTGTTGCCCTTGAAACGAATCTGTTCAGGGCAGCTATCTTTCCATTTAAGCTTTGGACCTCCTTCAGTGTCTTCGGGGGAACCAAATCGACTATCGCCTTGACCTTTTCTGGGTTGACCTCGATGCCCCATTGAGATATCATGAAACCCAAGAATTTCCCTGCCGTCACCCCGAATGCGCGCTTGCTGGGGTTCAACTTCATGTTATAGGACCGAAGGGTGTCAAAAGTTTCTTGGAGGTCGCTCAGATGGTTGCACTCTCGAACGCTTTTCACCAGCATGTCGTCCACATAGACTTGCACATTCCTTCCACTCTGATGTACGAACATCTTATTCATCAGTCTCTGGTACGTGGCCCCAGCGTTCTTGAGTCCGAAGGGCATTACCTTATAGCAAAAGAGCCCTTGACTAGTGGCGAACGACGTTTTCTCCTGATCCGTCTCATCGAGTTTGATCTGATTGTCGCCGGAGAATGCGTCCATGAAACTTAAGAGTTAATGTCTTGCAGTCAAATCCACCAGCGTATCAATACGCGGCAGGGGATAACTATCCTTTGTGTAGGCCTTGTTTAGATCCGTGAAGTCAACGCACATTCGCCATTTTCCATTCGCCTTCTTGACTATGACTACATTTGCAAGCCAGTCTGGATAGTGTACTTCTCGTATGAAACCTGCTTCCTGCAATTTCTGGACTTCTTCGGCGATAGCCCGGTCTCTTTCTGGAGCAAATACTCTCTTCTGCTATCGGATGGGAGAGAATGATGGCGATACATTCAGCTTGTGTACCATTACTGTCGGATCGATCCCCGGCATGTCCTCATGACTCCATGCAAATACGTCCTGATTTTCCATCAAGAACGTGGTTAAGCTTTGCTGCACCAAGGTGCTGGCCATTGTGCCAATCCTCGCGGTCCGTCCAGGTCTTGAGTCGTTAGGTACTACTTCCAGTTCTTCCACTGCTTCAGCCGTGACTCGCTGTCCCTCGACATTTAGTGCTTGCAAGTGATCATCCATCTCCGTCATGGCGACGTAGCATTCTCGTGCTGCGGCTTGATTCCTGCGGAGTTCTCCAACTCCATATCCAGTGGGGAATTTAATCATCAAGTGGTAAGTTGACGTGATGGCTTTCCATGCATTAAGAGTAGGTCGTCCAAGGATCGCGTTGTAGGCAGATGAACAATCTACCACCAAGAAGACCACATCTTTGGTGATTTGCTGTGGGTAATCTCCCACCGTTACAGATAGTGTGACAGTCCCAAGGGGATAGACTCTCGTCCCCCCGAATCCGACGAGGGGGGAATTAGTCGAAGCAAGCTGTTCCCTATTCATCCCCATTTGTTGGAACGCAGGGTAATAAAGGATGTCCGCTGAGCTTCCGTTATCAACCAGTACCCGATGTATGTTGTACTCCCCCGCCCGTATGCTGACCACGAGGGCATCGTCATGCGGATGGTGAAGGCGTCGGGCATCCTCTTTTGAAAAACTGATAGTTGGTACATCCACCCGTGCGAACTTCTGTGTCAGACCCGTCGTCTGGACGTTCTGCACCATCCGTAAGTAGGTTTTACGAGCCCTTTTGGACGGTCCTATTGTACCTCCGACGATCATTCTTATATCTACAATTGGTGGCCTTAGGCGCTCGTTCTCCTGTCTTGGGGGCTGGTTCTGTTGCGGATTCGCCCCTTCCTTACTAACAAACCTTTGCAACTTCCCTTTCCTTATGAGTGCTTCGATCTGTTGCTTTAGGTAGTAGCATTCAGAGGTGTCGTGGCCATGGTCACGATGGAATCGGTAGTACTTGTTTCTTGACCTCTTATTGGGGTCCCCCTTCAGCTTCCCGGGGTACGTCAAGGCCTCCTCATCCTTTATCTGCATTAGTACTTGGTCAATTGGGGCCGTCAGAGGGGTGAAGTTGGTGAATTTCGCCATGGGCGGCTTTGGGCGCCTATCCTCCCTTCTTTCATCCGTCCTAGCCTTCTTTCGTCCCCCCTCTGATCGTGCTTCATCCTGCCTTTCCCTTTTCTTTGGCCTATCTTCTCTTGCTATCAATGCATCTTCTACGTTCATGTACTTCGTCGCCCTGTAAAGTACCTCGGACATAGTTTTCGGATCATTCTTATACAGAGAGAAAAGGAACTTACCCTTTCGCAGCCCGTTGGTAAAGGCCGCTACTTGTATCTTATCGTCCGCTTCGTCTATTGAGAGAGCCTCCTTGTTGAACCGTGTTATGTAGGATCTCAGGGTCTCGTCTTCCCTCTGCCTGATGCTCATCAAGCATGCCGTGGACTTCTTATACCGGTGGCACCCTATAAAGTGTGACACAAATTGAGCGCCTAATTCCTTAAAGGTGCTTATTGAGTTGGGCGTCAACCTGCCATACCAGACCCTCGCGGATCCCTTCAATGTAGTAGGGAATACCCTACACATAATCTTGTCCAGCACCCCTTGAAGGTGCATTGGAGTCTTGAAGGACTCCAAGTGGTCTAAGGGGTCCTTGGTTCCATCGTAGCTCTCCAACTAGGGCATACGAAACTTCGGTGGAAGAGGGCACGAAGTAACAGGTGCCGTGAAGGGCAAATAAGTTCGGTGGACTAGGTCGTTGAGGTCGCTAGATACTCGTCCTTTGAGGGCGTTCATCATCACATACATTCGCTCCCGCATCTCCCGCATCTCTACGGCGATGTGGGGTGGTAAAGCCTCCGACAAAGACGGCTGCTTGGCATCTCTCCTTTCAGTCTTGCTTGGAGCGTTGCTGCCCTCAGGTCCGTCGGGGTCCCTCCTTTCCGCACTTGTTCCTTCCTGGTCCTCCTCTTGTATTCCTGGATGTGCATTCTTTTGTCGTAGCTGTTCTTCTAAGTCGTGATTCTGTTTAGTCAGGCGTTCGACCGCCACTGCTAGTGTTCGGACCTGTCTTTCCAATGCCATAGCATGCGGTTCGTCACCCTGGTTGTTGGCTGTTGCCATCGATCTAGTGTGGGCCATGCAACTCTTTGTCCCGGGAGTAAGGTGACGCTTTAATCACCCTTGTTTGTCAGTTTCCCACAGACGGCGCCAACTGATGATGCCGATGTCCACCAGTGAGCTGCACGATCCTCAATAGAGCGATATAAGAACCTGCAAAACAACAGGACGGGACCTAACAGAGAGCACCGGTGTAGTGCCGGCCAAAGACCCTCCGAAGGTCAAGTTAGGAACTTTGTTTTTCACCCTAGAGTGCTAGAGTTGAATTGATTATGCGTACCTCGTTTTGTGAGGGTTTTGGACTATTTATAGTTACGTAGACCTAATGCCCATGCCTTGGTTAGGAGTATTCTTGCACTTGGGCCCAAGCGTGTAGATCAAGCAAAAAGCCTCAATAGCCCAAATAGGCCGCAACCATCCTTGTGTAAAAAGGCCTTGGAGCCCAACACATGATGTGTATTATACATACTCGTCCATCACAAGTCCATCACATATTTTCCTCTTCAATGTCTACATCAATTCCCTATCGAATGATTCTGGCTTTTGTGGAATTCTGTTTAACATGACCATCCAGTCTATGGCTGAGGGCCTGGGAATAGACAAATTAAGTCACAGTAGCTTTCACCAATCCACTTTAATCCTTTTTTCTCTAGTCTCATTCGATGTTTCAGCGCACACAAACTTAGGAGATGAGGACCATAAAGCTTTATCTTCTTACTTAGTTACTTTAATTCAGCCAGAAACAGTTTACTTTGCAGGCTTTCAAATCTAGACTTTATACCTTAGCACAGACGCAAGCTTAGCTTCAACATGACTAGCAACATCATAAATGACTACATGATGCGTTATAATTATTCCATTTCATTAATAATAATGGCATAACAATTTCACAGCTAAAACAAATCCTAGAGGCTGTGATACCAGTGTTTAAATCTTAAAATAATTAGTTTACTTAAGTCAAAATAACCGGTTTCTCAAAATAACAAGGTTCACGTGTTGAGTCTTCTACAATTAGTAAATATTTTAGAGAGAGGATTTTATTATTATTATTATTTAGACATTATAGAATTTCAATTTATGGCATCTACTTCATAATAATTGTTTTTATCATTTGGATAAAACACCAGTCGGTTTTTTATGTAGACGAGATTTAAACCTTAAGTCTCTTATTTAACGTTAAAGAACTTTACTAATTGAGCTAATTCAATCTTACAAAGAGAATCTTAATTTATTGTCTCCTTTATCTGTATTTAACGTTGAAGAATAAACTCTTTGAGTAATGGGAGGCCTAATTTTAGGATGGTTATTCCAGCTCCCACTTATAATAACTTTTTTTTAAAAATTTATTTTTTATATTAGAATATATATGAAATAACTCTTATTAGATATAATGTTTCATACTTTCATTTGAATACAAGTACATGACGCATGTGGACACTTCATGATCATCGGTTGGGAATGGTCCTGCGCAATTTTTAACAGTACTAATAGTTTTTTTATTTTTTTGAACATAATGGTAGTTATTACTAAAATGAAATATTTACATTGGACCTCATCTATATGGCTTTAATTCACAAATCTAAAATGATGAGTCGAGTTCGCCTTCGTATGTAATTTTAATGAGTTAATAACTTAATATTGGCAGGAGTCAATCAGAAGTCATCAAAGAAATTGTTAGACACATTATGGTTGAAGTAAAGCCTGCACCGGACATAGAAATTCCTGATTGCGTGGTTGGAATTGATACTCACCTCAGCAAGATTGAATCGTTTTCGTTTGCTGATATCAATTCAGAAGAGGTTCAGATGATAGGGATCTATGGGGTTCGCGGAACCGGAAAGACAATCCTGGCCAAAAAAGTTTATCACGATCATAAATCTGATTTTGAATTTAAAAGCATTGCAGAGGGCATCAAACACAGGGCAAAAGAAAATTATCAAATAGTCGAAATACAAAAAGCAATTCTTTCTGAAATCTTGGGAGAAACGGATGTCGCTGTGTACAACGCGGAGGATGGAGCTAAAATGATGGAGGATGTTCTTTCCTCTAAAAGGGTTCTTTTACTTCTTGATGATGTCGATAATGAACTGCAGTTAGAAAAACTAGCAAGGAGATGTAATTGGTTTGGTCCTGGAAGCCGAATCATTATCACAACACGGAAAGAAAGTTTGCTGCGTAGACATAAAGTACATTTTACCTGTGAGATGAAGGCGATGGGTCCAATTGAAGCTCTTCAACTCTTTAGTTGGCATGCTTTTAAAAGAAATGAGCCTCGTCAAATTAGTAGGGAACTTACAAACGCTATCTTAAGTTATACTAAAGGAATTCCATTAGCTTTGGTGAAATTGGGTAGTGTTTTGTCTTCTAAATATGTGAGTTATCAGCATTGTGAAGTAGATGGAGAAAATAAACTGGTAGGAGATTTGCGCACCCTAGTTCGGAAAAAGCTAAATAAAATGTTCAAGCGCGGACAGAGGGTTGCTGATTCAACTGGAAGACTGGACAAGACATTGGAACAAATTTTGAGAGAAGCTATGGACGACATAAGTATAAAAGAAAAGTGCTCTGAAGTAGAGAGGGAAGATGATGACTCGTTAGAGAAGGAAGAGGAGAGCGAGAACTCATCAGAGTCCGAAGAGGAGAGTGAAGAGGAAAGTAGTGAAGACAAAGCGAAGAGAATGACCAATAAGCCAAGTTCAGATTCTAGGATTGTGGCATCCTCGTCCCAAGTCTCCAATGGTTATAACTACGAGCATGGAAAGGAACTTATTCAGCAAAATCCATATGCAACGAATTTTTATGGATTTGGTACCTCAAGGGTATACCACCACAACTACCCAATGACGATTCCTGGATATTATGCTCCCCCCATTCCTACGTATATTCCCCCCATTCCTCCCATCCATGGCTACTACCCAATGGTGACACCCATGAGGCTGGGAACCTCACATGAATACAGCTTCTGCCCAGCAGGGGAATCCGGATGCCATTGTCAAGATTGTGCAATGAAAATTTCTCCAGAATTTAGACGTTATTAGAGCCAGAGAACCATTGATTTGATGTAACCAGGTACAATCTATTATACCCTACGTTGCACGGACACGGCATTTTTGCCAACGTACCGGTGTCCGACACGTATCGGACACCGGTACCGGTACGACTCGCCGGACTCCGGTGTCCGAGCGGTGTCGTTTTTTTTTTTTTTTTTTCGCTTCTCCGACACGGCACTGACACGTCGCCGACACGGCCCTGACGCGGTGGACACGCCAACTGTGGGAAAAAAAAACAAAAACAAAAACCCACACAGCCCAGAAGAGAGAAGTGAAAATTTTCAAAAAACCCACACAGCCCAACCGGCCCGCTGCCCTCTGTCCCTCGCCGGAGCTACATCAGGCCGATCGGCGAGTCGGCAAGATCTCTCTATTCCTTCCGATCTCTCTTTCTCTCGGTGTGGACACTGGACACTACTGGACAGATCTGAGCTTCTGGGCTTCTCTTCTCTCTTTCTGTTCTGCGATTTTTTTTTTCTTTTATCTGCTGACTGCTTAGACTGTAGCGTGTTATATTTATCACACTCAAACCTCTTTTTTTTTTTTTTTTTTTTTTATTCCCATCACTGTGTTATTATTATTATTATTATTTTTTAAATCTCCTCACTGTGTTATACTTTAATGTATATATATATATATATATATTTTTTTTTTTTCTTCTTTACTCCCCTTATCTTATAAATTATAATGTTTATTATGAATTTAGCGATTTTTGTTTTTGTGTGTCCTGCTTATTTCATTTTATGTTTTTAGTTTGATATTGAATGTAGTCTATTTAAACTTTTGGTTTGTACTCTAAACATTTTATATGTATTATTGTATTACTTTGAGTGTTAATTTACTTATCTATAATTAGTACATAATTTAAATTCTATATATAAACATATTTTATATCTGAAAATATTAAAAAATATGTCTAATTATAAAATTTAATTAATTTTTAATTGCCGTGTCCACGCCGTGTCGTGTCCTTATTTTTCAAAAATTGCCGTATCGCCGTATCCGTGTCCGTGTCGTGTCCGTGTCCGTGTCCGTGTCCGTGCATCATAGATTATACCTCTCTCTCTCCCTCTGGAATGGACAAAACTTAGGTTGTTTCTTAGATTTCTCTCTTAAAATTTAGTCATGTGATTTTTTTCTCACGTGATGAAAATGTATTTTTAGTTAAGTACTGCTGAATTGAATTTTAAGAGAGAGATCTAAAAAACAATATTTAAGGACTGTACTATTTTGGAATTATGAAAGTGTATTTTTTGTTAAGTACTACCACATGGCCGAATTTTAAGTTGAGATTTTAAAGAATAACACTTAGGTATTGTACTTAAGTTTTGCCATTTTATAATTATATATATATATATATATATATGTTTGATGTGATTTATATATTTATTTTTGTCAAGGAATATGAGTTTATTGTGTATTATATAGATAATGATTCAAGAGGTCCAAATATATTATTGTAAAGCACATATAGGGTTCACCCTAATCTTTATAGCTTGTAAATATATATACACAATAATTTATTAGAGTAAAGATGAATCCTGTAAACATAAGTTATTATATCAAACTGCATGTCAGTGAGACTAGGGCATATAAAATTTTCTTATTAACTAGAGCCATCTCTTTGATTCATGTACCCCAAGCAAACATGTTGACCAAGGGGGGATAACAAGTAAGCCAATAAAAGAAAAAAAAAAAAATCACTCCCCTAATTCCCCATATACAATAAATTTTGAATTGTCTATGGGCTTGGGCCATGAGTTAGAAATGATTAAATGTTAGTTTAGTGAGCCTGGTGCCTTTGTTTGTGCATAACCCATGTTTCCCATTATTGAATATGTTCGTAAGGCCGCCTAGAACTTAGAGGATTTTTTTTTTTGGATTAAGAGGATAGAAAAGAAAATTGGGAGTATAAAAAGGTTAGGAAATGGAAATGATTGAAGATTTCCATCATCTGTTTGGTTGGGAGAATAGAATAGTGAAAGGTTGGAAGTAGCAAACAAGAAGAAATAGATAAGAAATGAAAAAAGAAAAAGAAAAAGAAAAAGTAGGGTATCAGCAATAGACTAATAGTCATGAATGTTACGTCATTTTCTTTCAAGCCCTCTTCTTCCTCTTCATTTTCTCTCTGCTTTGGGGAGCTTGGATTTAGGAGGACCTGGGTTAAAAACATGGGACTACCTATTTCCGTCTCCATTGTCTATTGTGTAACAGTATAATGGAAAATGAATTTTTTTTTTCTTTTTTTCTACTTTTCCTTTTTCCTTTTCCAACTATGTTTTTTATAAGATTGAATGCAAATGACTTTATCTTGTTTCAATATTCACTTGCTTTTCCCACGTTAAAACTTTATTGGCTTTCTGAGCTATGTCTTAGTACTAAGTTTCGTTGTGGTTAATTTCAGGCTTTCAGCTGGATTGGGAGCTTCTTAGGGCATGTTTGGTAACAGATTTCGAGTATTGTTGTTCAATATTGTCCAGGATATAATATTTTTGACTTTTCGTTGTAAGATTTGTCACAAAGGCATACAATAAACTGATAAAGTAATCATTGTCTAGTACATCTATTCAGAAAATATAGGAAGTGTTTGGTTATGTTGTTTGTATTTTTTGAAAATATGTGTGGATAAAAAAACGTGTAGAAATACGTGTAATATTGTTTAAATACTGAAAACTATAATTTTTTAATGGAAAGAGAAATCCAACAATTATCATTAGTGATTTCAAGTTTGTCAAACAAATAGCTAACTGCATGCACTTGTCTTGCCATTGTCAAGCATTTGCAAACAGAAATGTGTCAGTCTTGGTATTTCAATCCGGCCGCCGGCTTAACCAATTTTGGCGTTAAGGGAAAAACTTTAAACAGGGCCTATTCTCATCTTATATTTTAAATATTAATTTAGAAAATATTTTTCTTGCTTTTTTTATTGTGTTTTTTTGATACTAGTAACAAATTTATTTTTGAGATTCAATTTTTTTTTTAATTTTCTCTTTTTTTGTAGTTTTTTTAATATCTACATGAATATTTTCTATTGAATTTTAGTTAGCTCAATTGGTAAGGTCTCTTGTTCTTGAATAAGAAATCTGAATTTCAATCTTTATCTATATTTAGAGTTGATTAAAATATTTATTATTAAAAAAAAGTAGAATAACATATGAAAACGTATATAAAAAATACAAAAATAAACTAATTAAAATAAAAGAATTGGGTCTATATTAGCGTAAAAAATTCCTGGGGTAACGAAAAAAGAGGAAAACAAGAAGAAGGGTAAAGTGATATAACAAATAAATAAAAAAAAGTCAAAACTAATTAAAAAATAATAGAGCAAAGTAACAAAAGTAGGTTAATGTGATGTCACGTCAACTCACGTTTTATCTAAAGAGCTAAGGTATTCACACTCGGACTTGCAAATACCATATGTTGGCATATTTAGAGGCTTTTTGGATTTATAATTTCCATAACTCATAACTCTGTTTCCATCATCCACAACTCAAAATATGTGGGTTCCACAAAAAAAAAAAAAAAAAAAAACTCTGTTGGGATTTGTTTCCAGTTTTTGTTTTCATCACTCAATTCTCTGATTTTTGAGTGATGAATTATGGAAATTGAAAACACATTTTAAGTGTTTTCAGTTTCCAAAACTCAGTTTTCAATGATATTTTTGTAATTAAACACATACTGAGAGACCCACCAGCCACAACTTTTGACTTCACTCCACTTTTCTTTCTTCTTTTTTTTTTCTCCACTTTTCTTTCTTCTTTCTCTGTTCTTCAGTTTGTTCTTTCTTTTTTCTTTTTCTTTTCTTCCTTTTTGCCTTTCTCATCTCAATTCGTTCTTTTTTTTTTTTCCTTCCTTTTTCCCTGTGTTTCTCTGCTTTTCTCTTCATTTTTCCTCTGTGTTTCTCACAAACCAATGGAGATCTTCAAAATACACAAAAAACCCCAACTTTAAAAAAAAAAAAAAAAAACCAATAGAAGTGAAAATGAAATCCAGAACAAAATTAAAAAAAGCAAACTCAAATCATAAGAAAAAAAAAAAAAGCAAACTCAAATCTGCAAACTCAGATTTCCAGATTTCCATAACAAACCCATCGCACCAACAAACCCATCTGCAAACTCAAATCTTCGTTAGTTATAGCCACACTTTAGCAGCAACACCACAAACCTATCGCACCACCAAACCCACCAATCAGCTGCCACCGTGGAAAGCCATCCACCACCTTGGGGTTTTCAAAAATCAACACAGATAAAACATGGAGATCGATGCTGGGTTGAGAAGGTGGGAGATCAGCATTGATCAATGCCGCTACACGTCAGAGGATCAACATCGATCCACGCTACTGCTACACCAATCAACGCCGATCGTCTTCTATCTTAGCTGGGTTTGGGTTTGTGTTGGGAGAGAGAGTTATAGGGCAATGGTGACTGAAGGAGAAGAAAATGAAATAAAAAGAGTTGAAGAAGGCAGGTAGGCTAACTATACTCACTAACATGGTGCTCAGGCAGTTGGTCCCACAAATAGTAGAAACTTTTGAGTAATGTGAAGTGAAAACAAAAACCAAACGGGAAAGTATTAGAAAATTGGGGTATTTTAAGTGATAAGTGATGAGTGATGAGTAATGAGCAACGGAAATTGAGTGAGGAGTGATGAGTGACGAAAAACAAAATCCAAACAGAGCCTTAGCACCAAAGCCTTAAAAACTTCCCATTACCCAGAGTTGTAAACCCAAAAAAATTACAAGTCCGCTACAGTACCGTCTCAAATATACAAGCGTATTGTAGCACAATCTTAAATCCCAAATACTATTTTTTATTCCAAATCTCTACTCTTTCTCTCTCTTCAGTGTCTCTTCTCAGTCTTCTGCTTTCCCTCTCCCTACAACAATCCAATCCAAACTCCTCTCTCTCATCACATCTCTCTTTAGCTCATTGTTGTGGGTATTTTCTAGCGTACGCTTCAGCGTGGGGTTAGGTGATGGTGTGGGTCATGGGTATGGTGGCGTGAGCTGGGTTGTGGGTTTGGCAGCATGGAGGTGGGTTGTGGCGAGGTGGGTCGCGGCGAGCTAGGTCACGAACTCATGACGTGGATTCCGACGTGGTGGGTCACGGACTCACGACAGAGATGAGTGGGTTTTGATTTTGGGTGAGTTCCAATAGGGTTTGGGGTGGATTCTAACTCTGATGGGGTTTGGATTTTGATTTTTTGCTATGGATTTTTGTTTTTTGGATTTGGATGGATGGATTTTTTGCTATGGATTTTTGTTTTTTGGACTTTGGATTCCAATAGGGTTTGGGTTTAGCACGAATTGGTTGGTTTGGCGTGGTGGTGGTGTGGTGGTTGATATAAAATGATTCTTGGTGGTGGGTGGTGTGAATGTTGCTCAGTGGAGGTGGGTGTGGTGACTGGGAAACTAGACGGTGGTGGGTGGTTTAGAGAGAGTAAGAGAAACACAAAATAGAGAGAAGTGAGAAATATTTTTATATTATTTTAATGTGTGGTATAGTGTATTAAAAGTTGGGATGTTAGGTGTGTTGTAAAATGGTATGGTATAAACGATAAAGTAACTTTTGAGATGATAAAATAGAATTTTTTGTAAATACCTGGTGTGAATGCTCTAATAGGTGCAGTGCTATTCCACAGTAGTGTATAACCACATGCATATATATGGGTACAATTAAAAACAATCATAATTACACGGTTTAAATTTTACATTTTTTTGGAAAGAAATTAAAATTATACATGATGTTAGGTTACACATTTTTAAAAGCATAAATCTCTAAAATATGTAATGGTTTCTCATTATACACACACACACACACACGATTTAGAATCTAATTGGATTTAAACTTTTTTATTTTTACACACAATAATTCATTTGTCACAAAAATTAAAAAAATTAGATGAATATGTGGCACATAATTTGGCTCTAATTGAAATTAAATTTAGAATCTAATTGGATTTGAACTTTTTCATTTTTACACTCAATATATAATTCATTTAGCACAAAAATTAAAAATTAGATAAAACACATGACATAAAATTATACTCTAATTGAAATTCTTTTTTCATTTGATAAACACACACACACACACACACACACACACACACACACACACACACACACACACACACACACACACACACACACATATATATATAGGGAAAGGGAAATGAGATAAGGGAATACATTCACACACCAACACCAAAACTGCATGTGGCAGCTAGTGTCACGGATCAAGTAATAAACCCATTCTCTAATTGATAAACATATATATATATATATATATATATATATATGTTTAACCTCATCCTGGAACATTTTAGCAATCTTAGATGTTGTACCATATTTATAATTGCTAATCATTCTACAACATAGTCTACCCTTTATATCAATAGTAGTTTAAGTCTTAATATATGGGATCAATCTTAGCTAGTTGAAAAACGTTATATAGACCAACTTAAATACATGTACAAGTGTGTATTTCTGCCTTGCAATATTGAATAAGAAGTTAAAGTGTCAGTTTGGAATTGCCATACCGTAACAGTCTAAAAGAGCTCATTTCATAGGTCCTCCTATTGCAAAATATGGATTTTCGTCTTAGAAGGCCTGTATGATGCATTGGAGACAATTTCAGCCAAACATTCTAAAATTTTATTGTCTATGTAAATGCATATGTTGGACGACGTTTTGAAAACATATATGGATGGAATTGAAAATAATAAATGAGTTAAATTTTCTTTTTAATATTTTTATAAGTGATTTTGGTTCCATGTCTATTTTGAAGCCAATTTTGTGTTTCTTTTATCAAATTTTATTTGTTTAAAGTGATTGGTCTGCCAGGCTCTTGGAATTCCTGTTCATAGGTTTGTTGTTGCAAGCTGCTGACTCAGCATATTGGTTTCCAACTTAATTTTGAACTTCATGATTTTCTGAACACGTTTATTATGTGTTAGGTTCTAAGACTTTAGGAACTAATGTTTTAGAATTTCAATTTGTAATATGTTCGCAAACCATGATCAAAACATGGAGTTTAGGTTTAAGCTTGCTCAAAGTGTGTTTAATTGTAAAATTGGAATTGAGCGTTTGTAGGATTTATTGGACAAAATTTGCAAGGCTCGATCGATCGAAAATTAGACTTGATTGATCGAAACTTGTATAGATTTATTTTTCTGTAGAAATTTCAATTCAGCTCAAACCCATTTAACATGTAGGGTTTTGTGTTTTACTTCAAGTATAAAATGAAACACCCTAACCACATTTTAGAAGTCATTTTGAGTGTTTTGTGTTGAATCTTCTATAAAATCTAGAGGTGTTTACCTTTATACACATACATAGAGTTGTCAAGATCAAGATTTGCATCAAGAACTTGATGATCTATTTAGTTGCTGCATAAAGAACTTTAAAGAAGATCTGAAATGTTTGAGTGGAGTCTCAAAGTTACAAGTAAGAGAACTTATGGTTGCAGTAGATCAAAGAAAGAAGTAGACCTTGGACTCAGAGCTATCACGTGGTCATGATAGTAAGTTTTTTACTTGAGGTAGCAATAGGATGTTAGTGGTCTAAATTTTATTGTACAAACTTCAATTATTTCATAGTGGAACTATTTTACCTTGAGGATAACTAGGTTAAATTCTTCCCAGATTTTTTACCGGTTAGGTTTTCCTAGGTTATTAAAGCGGGTTAGCTCTTGTGTTTTAGATCTTTTGATCTAAGAGTTAATCATTGACCCCTGCTGTCATGGAACATGGTCGCTCTCTTGTGATCCCACCTCACTTTGATGAGAACAACTGTGCCTACTAAAGAGTAAGGATGAAAGCATTCCTGAAATCTATTGATAAGAGAGTTTGAAATTCCATTGAATATGAATGAGAGAACAGACTACTCCTATAAGCGAGTGGTCAACTTCTCAAAAAAAGGCTGCTGCTTTTAATAGCAAAGCCATGGATGCTATTTTTAATGCTATTTCTATGGAGGAATTCAAGAGAATCTCAAATGTTGACGTTGCTCAATTGCTTGGAATATTCTCTAAATTGTGCATGAAGGCATAAAGGCAGTTAAGATTAATAAGTTGCAGCAGTTAACTACTAGATTTGAAAGCATTAGAATGTCTGATGATGAGTGTTTTGATGAATTCTATGCTAAGCTTAATGATATTGTTAATCATGCTTATAATTTTGGTGAAATTTACGATCAACCTAAGATTTTTAAGAAAATTCTTAGATCTTTAACTGAGAACTTTACACCCAAAGTGACTGCCATTACTAAAAGCAAGGATGTAGACTCCATTCCTATTGATGAGCTTGTAGAATCTCTTCAGTCCTATGAGCTAGAGCTACCTAAGACAAATAACTCCAAATCAATGGCTCTTAAGTCAGTTGATGATGTTAATGGGAATGGATTTGATGATGAACTCTCTTTTACAGAGATTGCCTATCTTGCCAAATACTTTAGAAACTTTTTTAAGAACAACAACAAAAGGGCAAAAGGTAAAAACAATGCTAAACCTAGGAATTTTAAGAGGAATGAACCAACTAAACTGAACAATACTGATAAATCTAAAGAGAAAGTTGGTCAAACCTCTAGTAATTCTCTATGTCAACAATTTAAGGGTATCTTCATGTGAAATCTGAATGTCCTACATGCTTGAGGTCAAAGGGTAAAACTATGGCTGTAACCCTTAGTGATGATGAAATTTCTGATCATGAGTTTGGTAGTGACGAGGATGAAAACTTCATTACTTTCACAGCTACTGCTATAATTGATGAAAGTGTTGTGGTTGAAGAGAACCCTGCTAATGAGGAACTCTCTGAGTGTGCTGATTTGCAAGAAGCTTTTAATAAGGTATGCAAGGTTGCTGCAAAGGATACAATGAATGTTGACTTAGGTTTAAAGAAGATTGCCCCCCTTGAACTTGATAAGAAAAACTTGTTGCTGAAATTGCTGGATGCTAATAATTTGATTGATACGGTGAAGACTGAAAACATGATGTTGCTTGATAAGATTAAGAATTTCGAACTAGAATTATTTATTGTTAGAGAACAAACAAATAGGTTTGCTAGTTCTAAACTTGATCACATGTTAAGTGTTCAAAAGTCTCCCTTAGAAAAAATTGGTCTAGGTTTTGTAGATAGCATCTCAGCGTCTGAAACTCATTCTACAAACTTTGTTTCTTCTTTTGAGGCCCCCAAGTGTGAGAGTGTCAAACCAATAAAAGTTACACCAGCTCCTAGGAGGATTAGGGTTGATCTTAAAGAGTCTAAGCTTAAGAATCCTAACCCCCAAAAGGATAAGAAGCATGATAGACTTTTATGGGTTTATCATTTTTGTGGAAAGGCTGGGCATACTCGCCCAAATTGTTACAAGCCGCAAAGCGAGCAAATAAGCCAAAAGTGCTTGTGCCTCAAGCACAAGATCCTATGGTACTCATTAGTGGATTGGTAAAGGCTTTAAACCTTTATACCAATCCTGGAGTTGCACATCATTCTAATATGAATAATAACTCCAATGCCAGAGTTTCATCTAAAAAGTTTTAGATTCAAAAGGCACAATCTAATTGAGTATTTCTGACATAGTCCTTGTGCTTCGTCTCAATACTCTTTGTGACCATTTTTCTTTTGATGTTCTATTTTCATTTTGCTTTTAGGATTTGCATTGCATTACATTCATGCATTTTGTGATAAGTTGTTTTGGTTTAAAAAAAAAAAAAAGAAAAAAAAAGAAGGAAAGAGGGATGTGTTTTGTATTATAGATCTTGGATTTGTAATCAAGGTTGGCCTATTATCTTTGCATAATATGCTTGTGTACCTTGTTTAGCTTGGATGAGCTTATTTTTTCTGCATTTTGCTAGTTTTAGCTATGTAGTGCATGTTGTGTGCGAGTTGTTTATAGTTTTTGATCACATGATCTAGATTTTGAAGTCACACACTTTTGATTGTTAGGACTAGAACCTAAAGAGAAAGGCATAAATAACTATCTCACCACTGTTTACTAGCCAATCATGAATACCTTAGTGCATATTATATGATTTTGTACTCGAGAAAGTGTAGCACATGTACAGAAAGAACATAAAGTGTAGCCTCGGATTAATAATAAAATTGGTGTTTATATTATTGGGCTATAATAAAGATGACACAAAGAAATAAAATTAGTGTGTAAATTATTTGGTTTAAATAACAATTTCACAATGAAATAAAAATGGTGTGTACATTATGAGGCAAAAAATAAACATGATTGCAAGCTTGTTTTCTAAGAGATGTGAGAGTTATATAATGTAACTCTTTAGGTGATAGTCACTTTCAAATTTATGTGATGAATAATATAGAAATTGTGATCGATTATTATCTACATATCACCTCACATGTATCTCATAATGTTACTAGTTGCTCACACTAAAGTTATTATTTGCTAAACTTAGTACATGAAATTATGCATGAAGTTGATTTGGCCATCCAAGATTGTATGTTCCTTGATTTTGATACAAAATATGTTTATTGTTTGAATTTTGGGGACAAAAACAAGTGTGAAGATCTTGTTTTTGGAAGATTTGGGTTGAATTCAATTGTTTTTTGAAAAACTTTTAAACTTATACTCATGCATTTCATTCATGAAATATTTTTGGTTTAGTGGTTTCTGCATAAAACTTTCTGTCTTTCAAAAATTTCAAAATTCCAAAATTTCGATTGATTGAATGTGTTTCTTGACCGATCAAAATTGTGTTAAAAAATTTGGTTTGAATCTGCTTGGCTTGATTGGTTCTTGATTGATCGAATCCATTTTCCGATCAATCGAAGAACAATTTCAATTGAATCGAAATTTGAAAGCTGAGTTGTTTAAAAAAAGGTTCTCTTCACGTGTTCTTCACTATTTCAAAGCTTTTCAAAACCTTTTCTCACTTTCTCTCTTCGACCGATCCAATCTAAAGAATTTTTGTTGTTTTCTTCCACAAATTTCTCCAAGGTTTTTGTCCTCAAGTATTGGTAAGTCTTTTATACCCTTTCTTTTTCAAGTCAATTCATGCATTTTTCTCTAAAGATTCGAACATAGGAATTTAGGGATTTTTGTTCAGTTCAATTGTTTTTAATCATTTTTGTTCAATGGGTTTTTGTTCTTAGATGCTATTAACATAATTCCCATGTATTAATTTGATTAATTTGTTGGTTTAAGAACAATTGAAAATTCTAGGGTTTGGAATTTTTGTGAAATTGAAGATTTTGTTCAATTGAGATTAATTTGATGAAATTGACTTGTGATATTGATAAATTAAGGCATTATATGATGTTTACTAACTAGTATAATGGTTAATTGATCAATTTGGTTTATTTTTTGAAATTGGGATTTTCAAAATTTGGGGTTTTTGGACTAAAACTCTATGTTCAAGTCAATTGTTGATTTATAAAGTAAAATTGAACAAATTTCAATGCATTAGAGCACGCATCATATGTGCATTCATTTTATGCATCATATGGATTGTTATTTATTGATATTTTGTTTTGTGCTCTAACCCTTTCTAATGTAGTCTGCCCCTAGTATTTTCTTTGTTCTTGTTTTCTTTTTCTTTAAACCCTTAGCATCATGGTTAGGAAGACTAGAGCCAAGAAAACCACCACCTCTTTTACTCTTGAGTTTCAGAGTGATAGGTTTAGAACCATGAAAAACCAAGAAACATAAGAGAAGTTTAATATTTTTAGATCAGTTTAAGCTGAGCGTAAGGTCATTTTAGATGAGCTTGATCCTGAGATACGTAGGAATTTTAAGTGTAGGGGTTGGTTACCACTCTTAGAGGTAGAGCATCCTCCTCCGACTACATTGATTAGAGAGCTCTATTTGAACCTCTCTATCCACTCCGATGATTCCAGCATTTAGTTTGTGAAGAGTTGGATAAAGAGTGAAAAGTATGACATTACTCCTACTGTAGTGGCCTCTTCTTTTGGTGTACCTTTGGTACAGCAGCCCGTGTACCTTTACACTGAGACCCCTCACCTTGATAACATTATGTCACTCATCACTGGTACTTCCATTAGTTGGGGTACTGATTCTCGTGTCATTTCTTATGAGCTTACTATGCTCAATTATTTGTTTTTTCGGATTTGTTGTCATTGCATTTGGCCTATATCTCATCTTCATACTATTCCTAATGAGAGATGTGCATTCTTGTACACTCTCATCACTGATGCTCCTATGAGTTTTCTCACTCTTTTCATTCACTCACTTGTTGAGGTTCATAGGAGTAGTGTTAAATCCCATGGTTTATTCTTTTCGGATTTTATTCATAGGATTCTTTTGGACTTAGGTTTAAAGGACTTTCCCACATCTGAGCTCATACATATCATAGCTCCTATAGGTGTTACCTTTCTTTGGCAAAGAGCAGCTCAGTATAGGAGTGTGCAAACCATTACTGGAGCCGACAACACCAATCGGCACCAGCCCTCCCACACCGCCATTGGAACGAACTAACGGAGCCGATGCCGAAGATCGAAACGTGAACGGAGCTCCGATGTCGGTGTGGTGAGGACATCGGAGACGCAAAGCACGCATCGAGTAGAGTTGAACCGAACTAATACAAATAGACATAGAGAAATATTTTTCAGATCAGGGATACGGCATTGTTTAGGTGTGTATACATTTTAAATTTTTTTACTAAAATGTCGTCATATTAGGTTATTTGAAAAAAAAACACAAACCACAAAACACAAAACGACACCATTTTATGTAGGTTTTCAAACATTATACCTCAGTGCCTCACTATAAATTCAGTCTATTCGCACCTGGGGACCCTTAACTATCTCTCTTGCTCTCGCCAGTCGCCTCTAGCTCCCGCCAGTCGCATCTAGCTCTCGTGGTCTCGCCGGCCTGAGTCACTCCTCGCAACAGCAGCTCACTGTGGGTCCACGGCAAACCACAGTAAGCCATCAGCCCTTTTCTTTTGGTTTTAATGGAAACAGAGTGAGAGAGATTGTGTGTGTAGCTGTGAGTTAGAGATGGAGAGTGTAGAACTAGAAAGCATAGAAGAACTAGAAAAAGAGATTGTGTTTGTACAAAGCAGTGAAGCACTAAAGCAGAAAGCTAGAGAGTGTTGCTTTGACTTTGAGATTTTGAGAAGAGACTAGAGAGTGTGGCTCTCTCTTTGAATTTGGATATTGGATAAGAATCAAGAAGTGGGGACTATACCATGTCAGTGGGAACTAAGGAGTGTGGCTAAACTAATTCCACTTGTCACTTGTCAGTTTAGTTAATTTATATTTTATATCGTGTAGTTAATTTATTTAGTTAGTTTTTACTTTTTAGTTATTTATTTTTTTAGTCAGTTTAGTTAATTTATACTGTGTAGTTTTATAATGCTCTCTTGCTTATAGTTAATACTTGCCACTTGTTAGTTATAATGCTTGTCAGTTTAGTAATCAAATTTTCAGCACTTATTTGTCACAGTCTACTAAGTAGTAAGTACCAACGTTTTTTTTTTTTCTTCAGCATTTTAATTTTTGAGGGAGACAAGATTGAGAGAGTTCTCGCTTTTAATCCTTCATCGAGAGGTAATCACTAAACACTCACTATATTCAACATTATGAGTTTAAATTTTTAGTACTTAGTAACAACTGCTTTAAAATAAAAGCTAATTCTCTAGTTCTGAATTGTTGTTAATATTAGTGACATGAATTGTTGAGTAATGATAAATGATTGTTAGTCTATTATTGTTGCACTGTTGTAACTAAATTGATTAGTTATTGCTATTATTAAATCTTGTTGTGACATTCATTGATTGAGAGTGAGCTATTTATTAGATGGATGTCGATGCTCCACTTGAATTTGGTGCACTTGGGGACCCAAACCCACCTCCTCCTAGTCCTGGTAGTGCTAGCCCTAACCCACCTTAACTTGTAGCACCAATTGGACTTGGTGCATCACTTCCCCCACTATCACCTAATCAAGGTGGTAAGGACCCGTTTATAGTATGGCAACACTTCATTAAGTTGGCTGATTTTGATCCCAAAAATCCTAGGACTCAATGCAAGTATTGTAAAAATCAATATAAAAGTCATGGTAAGAAAAATGGTACTTCATGCATGTTGCAACACATGAAGGTGTGTAAGAAGTGGCATTTTCCCTGCGATGATAAGAAAAAAACTTTGTCTTTCCAAGCGAAGAGAGAAGGGAAAAGTGGTTCAAATATGTTAGTGGTTGCAAACTGTAGTAAAGAGAGGATAAGGTTGGCGTTAGTAAGGATGATTATCATTGATGAATTGCCTTTTAAATTTGTGGAGTGTCAAGGTTTTCAAGAATTTATGGAAATAGTTGAGCCTAGTTTTCTTATTCCCCATCGCACTACCATTGCAAGGGCTTGTATGAAGATTTATTCTAGTGAGGTGGATATTTTGAGAGGGAATTTTTTGGGCAACGGGTTTGTGTGACAACAGATACTTTGATATCCATACAAAACTTGAACTACATGGTAGTCACCTCACACTTCATTGATGGGAATTGGACTTACCAAAAGAAAATCTTGAATTTTTGCCCTATAGCTAATCACAAAGGGGACACCATAGGTAGAGTGGTTGAACCATGTTTGTTGAAGTGGGGTATAGACCGGTTGTTTACAATCATTGCAAACAATGCTAGTTCTATTGATGTGGCAATTGATTATGTGAAGAAGAAAACAAAAGAAAGAGATAGTAGCATATTAGGTGGTGAGTTCATGCATATGCGTTGTTGTGCGCATATCTTGAATTTGATAGTGCAAAGTGGGTTGAAGTCCATTCATGAATCAATTGCCAAAGTTAGAAATGCAGTGCGATATGTGAGAGCTTCTCCTGCAAGGTTTGAGAAGTTTCAAGAATGTGTTGGAAATGAAAAAATCAAAGCTAAATGTTTGTTGTCCCTTGATGTGCCAATAAGGTGGAATTCCACTTATCTCATGTTAGAATGTGCTTTGAAATTTGTGAGAGCATTTAATAGATTGGAAGAGGAGGATGGGCATTACAAACTTTATTTTTGTAAATCAGATGGGAATGGTAAAAAGTCCATTGGTCCTCTTAACTATTTTGATTGGGAAAATGTCAGACCTTTGTGAAATTTCTTGGCATATTTTATGAGGCGACACTTAGATTTTTTGGGTCTTTGTTTGTCACTTCTAATACATACTTCCATGAGCTAATTAGTATTGAAGATCAATTGCAACAATTGTGTAGTGTTGATGGGGATTCACTTTTGAAAATTATGGTGGTAGAGATGAAAAAAAAATGATAAGTACTGGAGAAGTATGGATAATATCAATTTGATATTTTTTGTTGCTGTTGTTCTTGACCCAAGGTATAGATTGAAGTATGCAAAATTTTGGTTTAAGGAGTGGTATGGAAAGGACAAGGGGGATGAGATGAGCTTTAAGGTTAGGGATGCATTGAAGAGGTTGTATGTGGAGAGAGTGGGTCAAAATGGAGCTTTGAGTTCTAGTGGTAGTGATGCTTCATTATCTAGGGACTCCAGGCTAAGTGTTGGCAATGCTTCATTGTCTAGGGACTCCAGGCCAAATGTTGGCAATGCTTCATTGTCCGTTCACATTAAAAGTTATAATAATAGGTTTCAACAACACTTGGCTGATGATGACAGTGTGGAAAGCAAATCTGAGTTGGATAGGTATTTGTTGGAATATTCTGATGACCTTGATGTGGAAGATTTTGACATCTTGATGTGGTGGAAAATGAATTCTTCTAGATATTGAGTCATTTCTCAAATTGTCAGTGATGTGTTGGCTATTCTTGTTTCTACAGTTGCATCTAAGTCTGCTTTTAGTATGGGGGTTGTGTTTTGGATTCATTCCGTAGTTCACTATCTCCTAATACAGTTGAAGCCCTTATTTGTACCCAAAATTGGTTGAAGGACTCAAAGAAAAAAAGACCAATAAAGCTTCGGGAGTACATGGATGATGTGGAGGATACGGATGGTTTTGAGATTGACACTAGTAAATACATGTTCATTTTGTCTGTTGTATATATCAATTGGATGATGATGAGTGATGTGCTGCTCTTTGCTTAGAGTTAGTTAGTAGTTAGTATTATGTAAGTATATATTCGTTTGTGTTAATTATAAATATTCTATTGTTCATAAACATTTTATTGTTATTAACACCTGTTTATTTTATTTTGTTTAGTATTTTGTAGGAGCTCTAGAATGATGCGTAGTGCACAAACTTATTGGACAAATGACTTACAAGAATTAGCATTCTTTTGCCTATATGCTAATTATATTTGTACATATTATTGGTAGTAGACTTTTCACTAATGGTAGTTATTTAGGTATTCATGGGTGGGATTATTATTGAGGATACAAGCAATTAGCATTCTTTTGCCTAAATGCTAATTTAATTTGTATATCTTTCTTTTGGCATTTGTGCACATTGACAAATGGTTCTGTAATACGTTATTAAGTGGATGCATTAACACTTATTGTTATTGACATTGGCACACACAGTGACACTAATGATATTATATGCTATATGATAGTATTTTGGGAGTTGAACTATTATTGAGGCAATTTCAAAATATTTTTGCATGGTGAATGAAATGAAAAAATTTGGATCATTATGTGAACAAATTTTTTGCACAGGTTTTGGAATATGCTTTTGTGTGTTGGTTGGATGTAGAAAAATATTATTTGGCATTTTTACTTTTTTTTTAATAACTTTTCTTTTCCTTTTGTTTTATGTTTAACTAGGTTGGCACAGGTTTCATGAATTATTTGGCATAGGTTTCTTGAACAGGTTGATATATTGATATTGGTCTTGAAAGCCCAATTTTTTTATTATTAAAAAAATAGTTTTTTTTTTTTTAATATTTTAAACCGACCAAACTGACTAAACCACACAGCAAAAAACCGTACCGCTATAGGTCAGAAAACTGACCTTAGATGGTATGCATCGGTACCAATTATTAAAAAATTGATCTCTATTGGTTCAGTAATAAATTTGGAAAAAAACCACCCCTACCGAACCGCACACACCCCTAGCTCAGTTGAAAGCTAGCTCTAAGCGCCCTAGAGTCAAGACTTCTACAGGTGATGCATCTAGGCCTCCTTCATTTAGTGACCCTTCTGCTGAGACATATGTAGACCCTACAACTGCTGTGGATCCTCCACCATCTACATCGGGTGACTCTTTCTTGCGGAGCATGCTAGATACTGTTATAACCATTCAGGAGGCGTATGGACAGTTTCTGTTGGACGTGCTCACTGAGTTTCAAGCTTTATGAATAGATTTTACGAATGCTAGAGGTTCTACTCCACAGGCTTCACCTTTTGATGAGTCTTGATTGCCCTTTGACAATTCGTCACAAAAAAGGGGAGTACATAAATACATACACATGGAGATAGGGGGAGACATTTATGTGTTTTTGATGTACTTTTTTTATTTTGGCTTTGATGTATTTCTTTTTATATGGGTTGTATGTGTTAGGGGGAGATATTATGTTTATGTGTTTTTATGTTTCTTGTTTTACATATGGTATATTGCTTATTGATTTATATTATGAGGTTATTCATGGTATATGTCTTTTATTTTATGTTTTGTGAAATCAAGAATTTTAATTTGTTTTACTTGTATTTTTGACACATGCGTTTATGTGTTTGTTGAGTATTTCAAGAATTTACAAGTTAATTTAGTCGTGGTTGTTGTCTATTTTAGCATCAAGATGGTGCTTTAGGTTGAATTGTAATTAGAGCTTTTTAATTGAATGGGCTATTTTACTTTGAGCATTTAAATTTTTGTGATGGGTTTTGTCACAAATTGCCAAAGGGGGAGTTTGTTAGGTTTTAAGATTTTAGGAACTAATGTATTAGAACTTCAATTTGTAATATGTTGGCAAACCATGATCAAAACATAGAGTCTGGGTTTAGGTTTGCTCAAAGTGTGTTTAATTGTAAAATTGGAATCGAATGATTGCAGGATTTTTTGGACAATATCTGCAAGGCTCGATCAATTGAAAATTAAACTCGATTGATCGAAACTCATGCAGATTTATTTTTCTGCAAAAATTCCAATTCAGTCCAAGCCTGTTTAAAGTGTAGGGTTTTGTGTTTTACTTCAAGTATAAAAGGAAAAACTCTAGCTACGTGTTAGAAGTCATTTTGAGTGTTGTGTGTTGAATTTTCTATGAGATCTAGAGGTGTTTATCTTCATACACACACATAGAGTTGTCAAGATCAAGATTTGCATCGAGAACTTGATGATCTCTTCAGTTGCTACCTAAAGAACTTTAAAGAAGATCTGAAACCTTTGAGTGGAGTCTCAAAGTCACAAGTAGGAGAACTTGTGGTTGCAGTAGATCAAAGAAGGAATTGGTCTATGGACTCGGAGTTGTCACGTGGTTGTGGTAGTAAGTTTTCTACTCGAGGTTGCAATAGGATTTTATTGATTTAAGTTCTATTGTACAAACTTCAATTCTTTTTTAGTGGATCTATTTTACTTTGAGGATAGCTAGGTTAAATTTTCCCCAAGTTTTTTACCAGTTAGGTTTTCCTGGTTATCATATTGTTGTGTTCTTTATTTTTTTGCATTATTTACATGATATGATTCTATTGTATTAACCTAGAACTGAATAATTTATCTAAGTAATCACTTGGTTAAATAACTAGGTTAAACAACTTGAGTTAAGGGGTCTAGAAACGTACATTACACAACTAGTAATTTTTCCATCTGCATATCATTCTTGATTCTATAGAGAATCCTAGAACATATTCTGGTTGTATTGTCTCTAGGTAGTCTTCCTCCTTATCATCCCACATATCGTTATCTCTTGAAAACCCTTGCATTTACTTCCTTGATAGGCTGGATCAGGCTTGTATAATTGTGTGCTTCTTCCCCAATCTTAATTTTCTTTGGTTTTTTTGAGAATCTCCTCAATATAACGCTCAGTTTGTTTTGATGAAAAACATTTTATGAAAATAGTTTTTTCTTTTTTACAGTGCTTAGTAGCATAAAACAAAAAAATAAGTTAAATGAAAACAACCTTTGGTTAATAGAAAATTCTATAAAAAAAAAAAAAAAAAATCTGAGTTATTTTTTAGAGATTGTTTTCCACTAAATTAAAAAAAAAAAAACAGAGAAAATATGAAAATTATTAAAGATAACTCTATCTTAAGTTTAAAGTCACTACCAAATCTAAGAAAATGAGATAGTTTTCAAAATATACTTTTTAGAAAATTACTTAATTTTTAGAAGACGTTATTAATGTTGTAACATATGGAGCCATATTAATTTGTCTGTTATTTTTTTGAAAGAAACTTATTTTTATTCTTTATGTAGCTACGGTTCAATTTTTATACATAAATATACAAATAAATATACAAATTTATTATAATGATAATCTTAAAATGACACTCTAGGGTTGGAAATACAACAATGAATAAACAATTTTAATACAACAAATACTATCTCAAGTATTTTATCATGAATGCAAATTAGAAAGAATGAAAATAAATATATGCGAATATAGAAACAATCTCAGAGTGCTATAGAATCACATAAAAAAAGTCATCCTTCAAGGTGAATTCGTGCCATCCAAAATATATATTGGTATCAAAATCCTCTGTTTCAATAGCCAAATCAAAAACAGTATTCAAAACATCCAATCATTTGTTGGAAAGATACTACAACTAATTAATATGGATGCTTCGATTAGGATCGGCAGTACCAAGTGCAAGTACCCTCTTCTCACTCACAAAAACTTTTTATCACCTTCACTTTTATTATTTAATGGTTGAGATTGAAAGTTACTTTTTTCAATTTTCAATCTCAGCCATTGAGAGCTATTGTATTATTTGCAATGTACTTGACATTGTGTATTTCCCTCAAAAAAAAAAAAAAAAAAAAAAGACATTCTGCATAAATTTAAAAATAATAAAAATTTAGAAACGCATATTTAGTAAAATATTTTGGTAAATGTGTATTGGTTAGCATTAGTAACACCGTTTGGGTGTTTACTAGAGTTATTCAATAGTCACTAATTAATACACGTTTCTAAATTTTTACTTTTGAATTTATGCACTGGAATGCACAATGTTAGGGATGAAACTATAGGAATATAAGGAACGTTTCTTAATCAACAGTTACGACTTACGAGTTATGGGGACCGCCCGCTACATTAATTATCTCCTACCGGAATATAGAGAGTATCATATTCCGATATTCGTAATACATGGAAAGGCTATTCCTTTGTTTTGTCTGTTGCTTTTCTTAATAAAAGTTTCTTCAGAGAAAACGGGCACATGAGCTACCATGGCGGTAATTTCTCACACATACGATGTTTTTTTTTGAGTTTTAGAGATGAAGATACCCGTAATAATTTTACAGGATATTTATATGACAGTTTAAAGAAAATGGGTATTCGCACTTACATGGATGAGCTGAATCTTAAGAAAGGGGAAGAAATTTCTCCAACAATTGCTAAAGCCAGGCTCAAAATTTTCACTCATTGTGCTCCCAAAAAATTATGCACCTTCTACATGGTTCCTAAATAATTCTTGAGATGAAGTATTGTGGGGATTGGGGAAGCTCTGGAGGCAAGCAATCTAATTAGAAGATAATACACTAAACATCTTCCTCGGTGTGATAGAATTAAAGTTTGGACTCAACACTGATACTATGTTATAATTTGTCATTTGTGTTGGGATTAAGAGTGAAAGAGAGGAGAGAATGAGAAAGTGGAAGCATAGATTTGCGCCTAGATTGGATAGCTCTTAGTAGCTATATAATCACTATCTTGGATTGTGTATTATAACGAACCCATTTGGTGGTATATTATATATAGAGACTAACCCTAAGCTAACAATATACTAACACCCTAGGTTACTTGCACTTCAAGTTGAAGTACTTAGTTTTTACAAGAAGTTTGTCTTGTTACATTGAAACTAGATTACAATGGGCTTAGGACAAGGGCCTTGATATCTCTAATCCCCCTCTCAACCTTAAGGTGGACATTTGAAGATGCCTTGAGTTTGAATTGAGAAATTATAAAGGAAAACATGAGCATGAAGGAACAAATAGAATGAAAAATTTAGTGAGCACGCAGAGTAGAATTTGTGATACAATTGTAGTAGCCGCCAATGATGATTGTTAGTGGTGGATGGAAGTCATAAGACAGCTGCTGTGGTTGGAGGATGGTTACATCTATATATATCAAGTATGGTTACTATGACCCGGAAATGGCTACACTGGTTCCCTTGGGGACATCAGGACATCAACATTGGCTAGTGGCTTGAGGATGACACAATGCAAGACAGACATTGGTGGTCATAGAAGAGCAGTGGTCGAAGTACGATATCAAAAATGACCAAAGGAGAGCAACATTGTTTGCCAAAAGACATTGGATAGGGATAACATCGCAAGTGGCGGAAGAAATTAGTTGAAGACAGTAGTTGTGCCGAAACACATGAGAGAGTTGGCAACCTTTGGGGTGAAGCAAAATTCAAAATAGAACTCAAATTGAAATAGAACTCTTATTCAACTAAAACACTAAGAGAGTAAAAATCTGAAATGTGTGTTTAAATGGAGAGATAAGAGTGAAATAGTATTTGGATTACAATGGATTTTTTCACTCTGCAGGATTTTTGTGTGGTTATCTTATTTAGAAATCTTAAGTGGGATATTTAAAGACCCACAAAAAGTTGCCAACGTTCATTTCAGTTCCTACAAATTAGGACATGAACCTTAAAGTCTTTAACATTTATTTAAACGTTAAAATCTGATCTCTTATCTACTTCATTGCCCCCATTCACAACTCAGTATCCCTGATAAAGCTCAACTGCATATTTGACTATGTCAAACCCCACATAGCCAATAATAGCCAAAACATACAATTCCATTATTCAAACAAATTTATTAATAATAATCATCTTATATACAATATTGTGTAATGTAATTTCTTTTGAGAATTACACACATACACATTATGGGTTATTTAACCACACAGTTCATCATCCATATTGTGGGCTGTTTGGCCACACAATCCAACATCTCCCACCTGGCCAAATAATTTGAGATGTACAATAATTATTCAATAACTCCCATAGTACGGACATGTCCCTTAAAACTCTCTGTAGCAGATGCCTTTGTTAATGGATCGGCCACCATCTCCTTTGATGATGCATATTCTACAAGAATTTCATTTCTTAGCACCACATCAAAAATATAATAATAATGACGTTCAATATGTTTACCTCTTTTACCAAGCTCACCACTTTTTATGGTGCATATTGCAACTTGGTTATCACACATAACTTTTATAAGCTCATTTGGTATTTCTTTTATATTTAAACTTTTAAGAAAGCCTTTTATCCAAACAGTTTTTGATACAACACTACTACATGCTATATATTTTGATTCCATAGTGCTTTTAGCTACACAACTTTGTTTTTTACTACACTAGAAAATAGGTCCTCCTCCAAGGAGGAATACGTAACCTGATATGCATTTCCCATCATCCATGTCACCAGAGAAATTAGAATCTGAATATCCAATAACTTTTAAATGTTTCCCACTATAAGTCATTATATGACTTTTTGTACCTTTAATATATCTTAAGATTTTTTAAACAACTACCTAATGGGCCTTACCTGGATTGCTTTGAAATCTACTCACAAGGCTTACAGCAAAGTTTAGGTCAGGTCTAGTACATAGCATAGCATACATTATGTTACTAACAACTTGAGCATAAGGTCTATGCTCCATTTTTCTTTTCTCTTCATCATTTATAGTACACATTTTCTTAGACAATTTGGTTTGTTTATGGGTAGGAGTATCAATAGGATTTGAAGTATCCCTATAAAATCTTTTTAAAATTTTATCAATATATTTTTCTTGAGATAATTGAAGTATCCTTCATTTTTTATTTTTAATAATTTTAATTCCTAACACGTAAATATTTTTCTTGAGATAATTGAAGCTTCACCCAAATCTTTCATTTCAAATTGGGATTTTAAAAAATCTTTAATTTCACATATAGATTTAACATGATTACTAGCAATCAAAATATCATCAATAGACAAAGATAAAATTATAAAATCACTCCCACTATTCCAATGATATACACAATGATCATAATCATTAGCTCTAAAACCAAATTTTACAATTGCATTGTGGAAAGTGTAATGCCATTGTCTTGATGCTTGTTTCAAACCATACAATGATTTCTTAAGCTTATGCACTTTATATTCTTGACCCTTAACTTTATAACCACCAGGTTGTTGCATAAAAATTTCTTCCTTTAGGTCTCCATTTAGAAATGCAGTTTTAACATCCATTTGAAATAATTCTAAATCTAAGGCAGCAACAATGAACATTAAAATTCTAATGGAAGTGACTTTAGCAACAGGAGAATATGTTTCCTCATAGTTTATACCAGGTTTTTGTGTAAATCCTTTTGCCACTAATCTAGCTTTATATTTTTCAATACTACCATCACACTTAAACTTTCTCTTTAATATCCATTTACTACCGATTGCTTTCCTATTTTTTAGCAATTCCACTAATTCCCACACATCATTTGTAATTATTGACTCTAATTCTTCCTTAAGAGCTTCTTTCCATTTCAATGAATCTGGGGCAGACAAAGCTTCTTCAATTGTTAAAGGGACTTCAACATCCCCTTCACTTATAAAAGTGAAATAATCTTTTAATTTAGTAGGGGGATTTCTTTCTCTTTGAATCCTATTAAGTGTATCATGAGGATTTTCACTATTAGGAACAATAATATATTCAATATTAACCACTTCCTTCTCCTTAGAAATTTCAAATAATTCTACTAATTTATTCGGATCCCTTGTATCTATTTCATCTTCTAAGAATCTTGCATCTCTACTTTCAGTTACACTAATAGTTCCGTCACTATGGTGAATAACAAATCTATACCCCTTAGAATTTTCAAAATATCCAACAAATGTTCATTTGATAGTTTTACTATCTAACTTCTTAAATGTGATGGGATTAATATATGAGCTGAAGAACCCCCAAACCTTTAAATTTTGTAGATTGGGTTTTCTTCCAGTCCATAATTCATGTGGTGTTCTATTATGAATTTTTGTAGGAATTAGATTAAGCAAGAACATAGCAGTTACAATACCTTCTCTCCAAAAAATAGAACCTAATGAAGAATGGCTTAACATAGACCTTACCATGTCAAACAAGGTTCTATTACGTCTTTCAGCAACACCATTTTGTTGTGGTGTATAGCCCATAGTAAGCTGATGTATTATTCCTTTTTCTTTCAAAAAATCAATAAATGGATCTGACATATACTCTCCCCCATGATCTAATCTTAGTATCTTAATATTTCTTCCTAATTGATTTTCAACATCCTTTTTGTACTGTTGAAATTTTTCAAATACTTCAGTTTTTTTATGCATCAAGTATATGTGTCCATAACGAGAAAAATCATCAATAAATGTGACATAATATAACATACCCCTATGAGTTTTAATATTTAATGGACCACATACATCAGAATGTATAATAGTTAATAATTCATTGGATCTTTGTCCCTTGGGAAAAGGAAGTCTAGTCATTTTACTAGATATGCAAGGTTCACAAGTAGGAAAAACAATGTTCATATTTGGAATTAATCCCATATTAATCATCCTTTTCATTTCATTTTTATTAATGTGTCCTAATCTCATATGCCATATATAAGGATCATCAATACATAAACAAGCATAATCATAAGCATAAAAATGATTAATAGACATATCAAAGTAAGCAAAGAACCAACTATTGCATTATTATTAGCAAAAGAAATGTCATTAAAACGATACAAACCATCCATCTTAATACCCGACATTAAGATTCTCCCATGCTTTCCAATTGACATTTTTCTGGAACGAAAAGGAATTTCAAAACCTTTTTCATACAAACAAGGGATAGAAATGAGATTACATCTCATGGTGGGTGCAAAAAGTACATCTAACAGATAGAGGTTTCTTTCTCTAGGTATCATGATCTTCACAGTTCCAATGCCTAACACATCAAAATATGTGTTATTTCCCATGGATACATGATGATCACCGGCTTTAACCTCTTTCATGTCAACAAAGAAATCTCTCGTCTTTGCCACATGGCGTGACGATGTAGAGTCTACCCACCATGCTCTAAAGTCAACATCAGTTAACAGAGATTCATGTACCACACAAATTACATCCTTGGAACTTCCATAATTTGGTTTGTTATTATTTTTATTTTCAAGACAATTAGCTTGATAATGGCCAATTTTTCCACACTTAAAACACTTTCCCTTACCCCTTTTATTCTTATCATTGTTCTTGAAATTTTTTCCTTTGCCTTTGAAATTTTTAAAAAAGTTTTTCTTGTCATTTTTAGGAGTTTCATTCTTTGGGGGTTAACTAGTTGAAGCAATTGTCAAGAGAGATTTAGATGTATTCTTTTTTATTTCTTCCTTCCGCTTCTATCCCCAAAAGAGTTGGTAAGTTTTTCATGTTTACAAGGGTTGCAGAATAGTTTAGAGCTAACACTATAGAATCCCATGAATCAAGAAAGCTATGCAAAATAGTAGACATTTGCATCTTATCAGGAATTGAATTTCCTAAGATAACTAGCTCTTTTGCAATCACAAACATTTTATTGACATGTTCAATGACATTATCACTTTCATTCATCATGATTCCATTAAATCCCTCAATTAAAAGTTGAATGTATGTTTCAGAAGATGCACGATATGCTTTAGTAATAGCATCAAACATGGTTTTAGCAAGTGTATATTCTTCAAAAAGAATTTCAATGTTAGGTTCCATTAATGTAAGCAAAATATTTCTAGTAGTTTTATCATCTTCTACATGTTTTTTATACATTCTTTTTGCATCAACATTAGAATTTTCAAGTAGTGGAGTTGGAATGCTAATATCAATAACATACTCAACCTTGTCTTGAAAGAGTGTAAGGGATACGACGTTTCCAACCAGAATGATTAGCCCCATTTAATTTTTCAATTTTGCTTAATTCTTGACTTACAGCTTTACTAGTCATGATCAATCAATAAGAATTAAAAGAATTTTAGTTTAGAAAGTTGACCGTGATGGAGAAACCCAAAAAATAAATTTGTGTGTACCAAATCTGTATTGATATCTGCTCCAACACTCCCTTTATTTAGCCCAGCCAAGCTTTCACGTTGAATAAAAAATCCTGGAGTAATTTCAATGCCCTTCAACCACGTAGCAAGAGTTCCACCCAATCACAAAATTTACTTGTCCACGGCAATGCAACCTTTTCTCTAACAAAATTCTTCGTCACAATAGTAGCAATACTCCAACAAAAAACATTGATGAAATTTTCTTCCTATGTAGGCCTGTGAAGTGGAGTAAAGCAAATATCTAAATGAATAGAAGTTAGATTCAAAAAATAAAACACTTGCACGGCTTCACTAGGACAATGGACTTGCTTCAAAGCTTTGGTACCAATGAAGCAAAATTCTAAGTAGAACTCAAATTGAAATAGAACTCTTATTGAACTAAAACACTAAGAGAGTAAAAATCTGAAACATGTGTTTAAATGGAGAGACAAGAGTGAAATAATGTTTTGGGTTGCAGTGGGTTTTTTCACTTTGTAGGATTTTTGTGTGGTTATCTTATCTAGAGATCTCAAGTGGGATATTTAAAGACCCACAAAAAGTTGTCAACGTTCATTTCAGTTTCTACAAATTAGGACATGAACGTTAAAGTCTCTAATGCTTATTTAAATGTTAAAATCTGATCTCTTATCCATCTCACTAGCCTCATTCACAACTCAGTATTCTTGAGAAATCTCAACTGCATATTTGACTATGTCAAACCCCACACAGCCAATCATAGCCAAAACATGCAATTCCATTATTCAAACAAATTTATTAACAATAATCATCTCATATACAATATTGTGTAAGGTAATTTCTTTTGAGAATTATACACGTACACATTGAGAGTTATTTAACCGCACAATTCCACGTCCTTATTGTGGGCTATTTGGCCACACAATCCAACATGGGGAATCACACAAGGGGTTGATGGTGAGATGTAGCATTGGTAGCATATTCGAATTTATGTTTGGGATTTTGAGAAAGAGAGAAAGCAAAAACACATAGTAATTAATATGGTTTGACCTAACGCAATTGCTAGGGGAACGAGTCTAGAACTATGATTAGGCTAGGTTTGGATACAGCTGAATGCGTTAGCGTTCAGCGTTTTCACGTTTTCCCTTTTTTTTTTTTTTTTTTTTTCTTCTGCTGCTGTACGCCTCAGGGTGGACAAATTCTACTGTTCATGTTGCTGTTCATGAAAAGTAACATGAACAGTAGCTGTATTTTGTTGACTTTTCAGCTTTTTTTTATCATATTTGTGGGTCCCGTTTACCGTTCACAGGACCCACAAACTTCACTTTTTAGATAATTTTTTATTTAAAATGGGTTCAGCAGTACTATTCACACATTTAAAAATTATTTCGCTACAATGTTTGCAGCTTTCAGTTTTTAGTTTTCAACAAAACATTCTATCCAAATAGACCCTTAATGGGTCACCCATTGATCACTATTGTTGTGTATTCCCTTGACAGAAGAAATAATAATGTGAAGGAGCTTTTTTTCTTTATAAAGATAAATGAGGAAAGAGTAATAGTGTTCATACTTCATATATAATATAAAAGTGAGTTTGAAATAATACTGTACAAATCTTATTTTGTAATTGCTTGGAACGGAAAAAAGAAGTTCAGTAGAGTAGGCCTTCTAGGCTTCTACCTCCAACGCGTTATTGCTCTATCAGGTTTTTGTCCATTTGCGAAAAATAAGAGCTTGTTTGGCAGGTATGTTATAACTCATTTTCACACATTTTAAACAACATTACATTAATCTATACTACTATTTAAGCGGCTGCACCTGTTTGAACCGAATTTTTTTTGCTCCAAAATACCCCTACACCCTTAGGTTTAAGTAGAGACAAAATTAAAGGATAATTTAGTAAAAATACATGTCTAACTTGTACTAAAATATTACCTACAAAATAGGAACCCTCTTCTACTAACCCACTTCTTTAAATTAACTATACGTTTATTATTATTTTTAAATAGAAAAATAAGTTAAACACCCAACATTATCCAAAAACAAATCTAAATATATTTTTAAAAAAAACTAAAGAATAATCTAGATTATTTTTGCTCTAAAATATATAAAACTTTAACTTCTACTAAAACATCGCCTACAAAATAAGATCACTTTCTTATTAATTTTCAAATTTATCTATCCATACATATATCAAAAACACCCGAATAACATAACTCAAACCACTCTCTAATACCCCAACATAACCCACTGCTGCCTCCCGTAAGAGTCTGGAGTGCTTTTGCATTAAAAAAATACTAGCCTCTGAGCACGCGCTCACGCGCATGCTCAAAGGCTCTTCTATTTTTTAGAGTAAGGGTTAATTTAGAACATTTATTACAATTTGGGAATACTACATTTTCCAATCACAAAAAAAAAAAAAAAAAAAAAACCTAGGGGTGTAATGAAAAAAAAAATAGATTATGCGTTAGCAAGTGAAATAATTTTTCATCACATTCTTAGGTTTTTTTTTTTTTTTTTTTTTTTTTTTTTTTTTTTTTGTGATTGGAAAATGTTGTACTCCCAAATTGTAATAAATGTTCTGAATTAACCCTTACCCTAAAAAATAGAAGAGCCTCTAAGCAAGCACGTGAGCGCATGCTCAGAGGCTAGTATTCCATAATTATTATCCTTTTTTGCCCATTTTATGCATGTAGTAATCAATGTGTTATTAATTGTAAGATAATGCTATAATTTACTATTAACCTATAGGGGAAGGGAAAAAAAACATTGAATAAATCGTATAAATAATGCATATAATGAAAATGCATAATGAAATCGTAACAATAAAACTACTTACAAAATACATGTGATAACCTTTACAAAAGCTATTATGAAATGTTGATGGATCAATGTAGAAAAGTGAAATATTTACATAAGGTAAAACAACAAAATAATTCACTACATCTAAAGCATGGAATATGTGAACTTATTAATATTATGGCGGCTATGGTGGAGAAGTTGGTGGAGCAATGTTATTTGTTCCACATTCTAATTGCTTTCCAGTAGCATTTGTCATGAACCTATGATACAAAATGTGTGTGTTTGTGTTATTAATAGAGAGTTTAAAACGTACACAATAATGATAAGTACAATAAACAAGAAGCATAAACTTGTGAAATGAAATTTTTGAACTGACCTTGTGATGATATTGCATAGCTCCATGTATGTGAAATGGTCTACTTCAAGTTGGGACTTGAAGAACTATCATTTAATTACCAATGTTTAAAAAAAAACAATTATATCCAAACTATGTAATTAAGTATTTTTCTTTATTTAAAAAAGTAGATGTGGTAATGATTTGTACCTGCTTTATTATTGCATCGTCTTTCACTCTCATTTTCTGTTTGTCTTTACTATTTTGAATGTTGAAAATTGCATCGTCCTCAGTTTTTTTTTTCGCTTCTTTTTTTTCTCATAGATACCGGAAACCACATTGTCTTTGATTTTAATTCTCCGTTTGTCTTTGTTGGCATAAGTGTTAGAGATCACATTGTCCTTCATTTTTCCTTTGGCTTTATTCTTATGAATGCTGGAAATGTCATTGTTATTGACATTGATTTGTTGTTTGTCTTTGTTCTTGGAACTTCAAAATGAAGAAAAAAAATTTGTTTGTAAATTAAGATTATCAATTAGTTATTTTCCTATTTTAAAAAATAGTGTAACAAACCTTTGCAATTTTTGTGACTCTAAAACTCGTTTAACTTCTTTCCAAAGCTCTTTCTTGTCAGCTCGAATAGTGAATCTCCAACCAGGTGAATAAATTTTCAATTTGCAAGCCTAACCCATATGCAGCATGAAATTTTTAATATTAATTTTTATAAAACAATAGAAAGGGATGCTGATTAAAGATATCATTAAAAAGAAATATACCTTATTATCAATGGCTTCCATGTTTAATATTGATTGATCATCCTTCCAATTCTCCCAATGAGTAGTAGGAACAGAATGCACTCCATTATTTAGCATAGTGGACTCGATTCTCACATTTGAGCTAGACATCCTTCCAGTTACAAATTATTAACCATTAAAATTTGTAAATTATTAAAATAAATCTATATGTAAGACTGTTCCTTCCAATTGTTAATTAATACCTATGATGAAGGGAACAAAACATCTTTATACATAATATTTCTTGTGTGAACACCTTCCTCCTCAGGTATTGTTCCTTTTTGCACCAATATTTTTGTGGTGGATTGGGAGACTCCTCTTGATAATGCCACATATAATTGGCCATGACTAAAAACATGATCAGGAAGATAAATTCCAATAGTTGGAATTGTTTGACCTTGCGCTTTGTTTATTGTAATTGCAAAGCTCAAGCGTACTGGAAATTGTCGTCTGATCATTACAAATGGCAGGTGTACACTTTCTGTTGTCTTCAAAGGGATTCTTGGCAAGAAAACACGTGTACCCACATATTGTCCAGTCAAAATTTCAGCGTCAATTACATTGTTAAAACATCCATGGCATATCAATCTTGTACTATTACATAATCCAGCTTTTGGATCTATATTGCGCAACAACATATTAGAGCACCCTTTTTCAACCTTAATATATGTGGTGGTAAACCCCCTGGAGATATAGAATTTAGGAATTCTTGTTGATATAAATTTTGCATATCTCTTTCAACCTCATCAAAAGAATGTAACGTAAACTCATCTCTTGGGAACTGAGAAATTATCTTTGCATTAAGTTGTTCAACATCATCATTTATAAGTGTTAGCAAAGCCCTACCAACCATATATCTTGCATCATTGGCATGTTCTTGCAAACTTAGGAAAACTTGGTCAATCAAGTTGTATATAGAATGCTGACCCTCCTATTGCATTGCCATTGAAGGGGGTAGTTTAATCAAATCATCCATTATAAATGGTTCATTCCCATCACCGATGTGTTGTATATACTCAGCAAACTCTTCATCGTTGACAGACCTCATATTCTGCTTCAAATGTAACACTTTGACATCTTTCCATAATGGGGACTTCACTATGCATGCATCAATCATTTCTGCCTTTGTACCCTTTGGAACAACTGGAAGTACTTGACGAAAATCTCCCCCCAAAATTAGCACCTTCCCACCAAAAGGTAAATTTACTTCCATAATATCTTCAAATGTTCTATCTAAAGATTCAAGTGCACGTCGATTGACCATTGAGGCTTCATCCCAAATAATTACGGTGGCACGTCTAATAAGTTCAGCAAATTCTGATTGTTTACTTATTGAGCAAGTAGATAAAGCATCAGGAGTTAAAGGAATCTTAAACCTAGAATGCGCTGTTCTTCCACTAGGGAGTAATGTTGCTTCTATGCCAGATGTAGCTATGGCAATTGCAATGTGACCGGCTTTTCTCAAGGTTGCCAATATTGTTCGATACAAAAATGTTTTTCCAGTTCCTCCTGGCCCATCAACAAAGAATATCATGCAATAACTGTCATGATTGTTTGATATGCAACTCTCTGGTCATTATTCAACTTCTCAATTAAAGTGAGTTCTTCATTTACATTAGGAACAGTTAGCTCATCTTGTATGAGTCTTGGTACAGTTGAATCACTGTCACATTCTCCAGTTGAAATCGACAAATCATACTCTATGATGTGCTTTCCATGTTGCAAGAGCAACGCCTCTAAATCATTGAGAAGTTTATTTGCACGACGTGTCTCTGTTGTAACAAATGTTGACGGGTAATCTTCTACCATATATGGGTAGAACTCATTCCACAATTCTCTTACTCCAGTTGGTAGAAAAAATACCAATATTGTTGTAAACAATCTTCTTAAAGCTGACGGCATTCGAATGTCTCTTGTCTCAAGCAGACACTATCGTATGTTATCATCATTCTCTAGTAAACCCCTTTATTCAGCTGCTTGCTTAAAAGTTGGATACGTTATCCTATTGACAGTCAATAAAGCAGCAAATCCTATTGGCCCCTTCACATGATTAAGAAGAACACGAAGATTGAACTTCTCTCCATCAAATGGTGAAACAGTATATACCCTACCCACTACTTTTTTATAAGATCTTCTTCGTGTCCATGTTTTGTTTTTATAATCCCAACAATAATGCTCAGGAAACTCTCTATATAGATAATTTCGTGCATTATAATCAATCATATTCATATAAAAAAATTTAGTGAGCATTGTCTTTTTACTTCACTCCAAAACATTAGCAATAAGCTCATGTAATCTAAAGCGTACTTGTTGTCTATCTGGAAGATGAATTTGCAAACGAAAAACAGCAGGGTCCATTCGATACATAGGAAAAGCAAATATCTTCCAACATGCCTCTGGAGCACATATCCATCTTGCATCAATATACTGTTGAACCTCATCATAATTTGGGCCTGGTCTAACTTCCATAGAGACACAATCTGGACCTTTATACACATATTTATATAAGTATTTTACACTCTTGATACTGTAACATATTTCAACATTAATATGGAAATTATATTTCAACAGTAACCAAGGATTATATGGAACAACCCAAGTGTTATCTACCATAATCCTACAATGATCATTCAACGGCACAGGATTATTAGTATCAAATCGTTTGATATGAGTCATTGCCTTGGTAGGTTTCTGGCGAGAAAGGCTCTGGGTATCCTTTTTTACATTGCCCATTTTTCATACATGGTGATCTTGGATTTTGTATCCCGCAAGGACCATGTATCATATGCTTCAATACAGCTTTATGTAACTGAGGTTGTTCTTCTTGACACGGTATTTCTGCTTTAACAACCCGATCGCAGTCCTCTGGATTATGCAATTTATCATCTTCATCAAGAATTATAAGCATGTGTGCATGTGGTAAACCTCTTTTTTGGAACTCAAAGACCTGCACATATACAATAACTCTTCCGAGAACCCTCTTAACCACGATATCATCTTTCAATAATTCAAATTTTGATTTGAAAACTCTAGCAAGCAAGTCTAGATGATCTTAGGCGGTTTGTGCAGGTAAAAGCTCATTTTGGATTTCTTTCCATCCTGGATTGCACGTCATTGTGATGAATAAACTGGCTTTCCAAACTTTTGAACCAATGACATAGCATCTTAAAATCATTGGATCATATCGCGTGGGCTTCCCACAAATGATGATGGTAAAATGGTTCTATGACCAACATTTCCTAAATATAAGATGACAAAGTGCGGCCATTAATAAACATTGATGCAAATTCACCATTAATGAAGTAATGTAAATTTCAAGTGTAAAGTTTACATTACCAGTATCACACTCTCCTTCATGGAAAGCATCTTGTAGGCCTTGGTACAAATCTACCCTAATAGAATCTTAATTGTGCTCAAACCACCTAAGCTTGTGTGTTTCAATTTTGACATAATTATCAACAACATACTATTGTGAAAGGCGTCCTCCACACCAAATCATTGATAGATCATCGAGACGAATCTTCGACAATAGTAAAAATAGATTTAGGTTTAGTTATTTCATAGTGTAAGCGGCATTTTGAAGTAATAGATTGAAAATAATAAAACTATTACATGAAGGACGTATGCATAATAATCACGACATTACACTTTATTTCTATTAGTGTCATGTGTGTTGATATCCCATCCATATGTTCCAAATGGAAAAAGTATTGGATACTGCAATGGATCATAATATCCTACCGTATCCTGAACATTGATCAAATTACCACCAAACGTTTGAACCAAAATTTCTCTGCCACTTAAACACCCAACTTCTTCACCTCCTACAATAATAGCTGCCACTTGGGAAGCGCTAGGAAGGCAATATTGAGGTTGGTTTAGAGGTTGTTCTTTAATGAGGAGTTTACATTGATGTAAATTTGGAGTTCGAGATAGTTGGCGAAATTTCTCCACAAATGGGTTATGCATGTCTAAGATCCATGTCTAAGATCCTTTGAATAAGTCGCACAATATCTTCATGAGCTTCTACAGATTGAGACATTCTACGTTGTATTTCAAGATGTGTGTCGTAGATGTACAACTATATATGCCACACACTTAGAGGTGTTTGTGGTAAAAGACTACCGATTCTATGATAGATGGCACGTTGGGCACAAAATGTATATATTCCTCGACTATTTGAGGCCATGCTTTCATCCACATGCACACCCATTAAGGTAAATGCAAACATGTTGTAAAACTGTATATATTGCCTAAAATGTCTGCTTCGTGGTGTTTGCTCACAAATGAGCTCCATAAATTCAGGACAAATTGGTATGTTGGGTAAAGATATATTTCCATCCTTACAACACATCAAGGATGTCTCTCGATAGAACAAACGGGCATTACAAAATGGACATGTCTTTGGTTGTGGTAGTTGGTACCTAATGGTCTCTCTACATTCTTTAAAATCTTTGGCATGATTATATCTGGCTCGCATACAATTTGTTACATGTGTAGTGACATCAAATGTGTTATCAACACCTAATTTTATTTTTGATGAAAAAATTAGAGATAAAGAGTGCAATGATAGTTGTAAAAGAAAATATTAAAAATTGTATGAAATATTATGTCGTGAAATAAGCAAAATATTAATAATGTTTCGAATATGAAGCATGTAAACAAATAATAAAATTGAATAATAATAAACATGTAAATTGGAATAAAAATGGTGATATTGAGTAACAAACCTTGTTCTCTATAGCCATCCCCATGATTTTGATCATTTATATTTTCAACTTCTTCAGTTCTTTCCACATTTGCAATGTAATTATAAAAAACGCTAATTTTTTTTTAAAAAATTATAATGGTGCAAAGTTTAGAAATATTTGACATAGAACTTACCATCATTAACATCAGGATTTATATGACTTGGTCCAGCCTTAAAGTCATTTGGCATTATAGTTGGATATATTGGAGGTAAACCTAAAGCTATTATAAACATTAAGTTAGCATTGTTCTTAATATTGACATAAAACTAACATGCCAAAATTTATATTTTTTCCCAAAATAATTATAGTCCCACCAATGAATATTTTATATAAAAGGTACAAAATTATGATCTCACCATTAGTTTCTTGCATAGCATTTTGCTCAACTGGAATATTTCGCGCCAAGTTACGAATATGCGTAAGACGGCAACTTGGTGTACCCTTGCGATTAGGTGCTATTAATGATACACATGGTGATGTTGCATTAGAATGCACAACGTCTTCATTTAAATTTGTTGGACTTCCCACTAAAGTAACATCACCACCCAAAGTTTGTTGTCTTCGTCTTGCATAATTGGCACAACGTCTTGCCAATCGAATTTGTCTGCTTTCATTGTCTTCTACTTGTCTACTACGTCGATCATAATATCTCTGTAGTTCTCGATGACGTTCTACGTCATTGGTATGAGTCGTAGGTGTATTTTCCGAACTCATTTCTGCATTAAAATAGACAAAAATAAAATAAAATAAAATAAATAATCATGTTAGTTGCACATATATACATATTTAGCGCAATAATTATTACCTAGTCCAAAAAGGGTGTATTTAAACTTGTAAACATTGGAGTAAATTATAAATGCAAGGCTTTTGGCCAATGACATGTAAGAATTGTAGTAATATATGCAATTCTAATAAAATTTAGTAAAAGTGGAAGCATGTGCTATGTTAAAATTTTGTAGTCAAACTTCTTATATAAAAGTTTTGCAAAATAATATTGCATCCTTATCTTTGAGTTGCAATGGTCTGACACTAAAATATGTAAACACAATATTTTAGCCATAATATAATGTTTTTTTAAAAAAAATAATAGCTCAATTGGTTGAAATTTCCCTCCCCCAACTATTGAAGGATATTATTATTATTATTATTTTTTTTTTTTTGTATAGAAAAGGCTTCATGTTATCAATTGGTTGAAAATGTATAAAACTTGGGTTTTTATTTTTATTTTGTTTCATTTTTTCTTTGAATATAAAACAAAAAAATCATGGAAAAAATTACTTCTAAATAATAGGCAAAATTTTAGGAATAAAAATACTTAGAACATTTTAAAAAAAAAAGTTTTAATGTAAAAAATTGGTGGCATATTATTAAAATACCTAAAAAATAGGGATTATTTTGTTTTGCTTGAAGTTGGCCAAAAAAAAAAGGAAGCCAACGTTGAGTTTTTTTTTTTTTTTTTTGCTTGAAGTTGCAAAAAAAGGAAATCAATGTTGAGTTTTTTTTTTTTTTTTTTTTTTCTTTTTTCTTTTGCTTGAAGTTGTAGCAAAATAGGAAACCAACGTTGAAGGACTCACCACCCTCAAAAAAAAAAAAAAAAAACAACAACAACAACAACATTGATGCAAATTTATTAAAAGTTAGTATATTATTTAGAAGCAATATTCAGCACAATTTTAAAATTTTATCTTTAAAGATAAGTTTTCTAGTATCATTCTTGCTTTAGTATCTAAATAATAGGCTAAATTTTAGAAATAAAAATACTTAAAACATTTTTAAAAAAATTTAAATGTAAAATAGTGCTGGCATATTATTAAAATACCTAAAAAATAGGGATTTTTTTTTTTTTTTTTTTTTGCTTGAAGTTGCAAAAAAATAGGAAACCAACGTTGATGGATATTTTTTTTGTTGAAGTCGCAAAAAAAAGAAAAAAGAAAAAAGGAAACCAACGTTGATGGTTTTTTTTTTTTTCTTTTTTTCTTGAAGTTGCAAAAAAATAGGAAACCAATGTTGGTGTTTTTTTTTTTTTTTTTTTTTTTTTTTTTTTTTTTTTTCGGGTTTGAAGTAGCAAACGAATAGGAAAGCAACGTAAAAGGATTGACCACCCTCAAAAAAAAAAAAAAAAAAAAAAAAAAAAAAAAAAAAAAACATTGATGCAAATTCATATTGGCAATTTTCACCACAATTTTAAAATTTTTTCTTTAAAGATAAGTTATCCAATATCATTCTTGCTTTAGCAAATTTGCATATATAACAATTGCTTACAAAGTCATCAAATGTGCAATGAAAGACAGAAAAAAGAACAAAATTAAATTTCATAAGGTAGGATATTTATATTACAAAAAATGTTTTCTAACAACTACTTCATAGATTGACTACCACTTCGCTCACCCGAATTCATCCAATGTATCTACTACACACTCTAACCAAGTTGTTGATATGTCACCCTAAAATAAATACAAAAAAGAAAAGAAAAGAGAGTAAGGTTTAAATGTAAGAAAAACAACAAACAAAAATAATAAGAGGAAGAGATGGCACCACTTAAAACATATACACTAAAATAATGAGTCAAACCTGATAAACCCCCCCCCCCCCCCAAAAAAAAACAAATCAATATATATCATTCCTATTCTTTAAAAAATAGTCATTAATTAGAGAAAATACTTAAACACCCATCAAACTATCCAAATAAAAGAGAGGGTGATAAAATCCATCAACCTTGATTTCCTATAAAATCCATCAACGCTAGTTTCCTATTTTTTTGCAACTTCAAGCAAAAAAAAAAATCATTAGCGTTGGTTTCCTTTTTTTTTTTTTTTTTTTAGCAACTTCAAGCAAAAAAAATAAAAATAAAAAACCATCAACGTGGGTTTCCTTTTTTTTTTTTTTTTTCAACTTCAAGCAAAAAAAAAAAAAATACCATCAAGTTTTGTTTCCTATTTTTTTGCAAACCACCAACGTTGGTTTCCTTTTTTTTTTTTTGCAATCCACCGACGTTGGTTTTTTTTTTTTTTTTTTTTTTTTCTTTTGCAACTTCAAGAAAAAAAAAAAAAAAAAAGAAAAGAAAAGAAGAGAAGATAAGGTAAGATAATGATATAATAAAAGAAAAGAAAAGAAGAGAAGATAAGGTAAGATAATGATATAATAAAAGAAAAGAAAAATAAAAAAAATATAAGAAAAGATAAGATAATGATATGAAAATGATAATGTTAACAAAGTGGAGTCCTTTAAGTATCTAAATCACAATTAAATAATATATTTTTGTTGGAGATAAAACAACCCTTTTTTTTTTTACAAATTAAACCATAATTCAAGGCTTTCAAAAAAAAAAAAAAAAAACGTTACTAACCTGAGGGAAACAACCTTCAACCCTGAGCATTACAATGGCAAGACATTAATCTTGTTAGCAAAAAAAAACTTGCACATAAAAATGGCAAAAAAAACCCTGTACATCAAATAGAACATGTTTGATGTGGCCCAAAAAAATAAATCACTCTTAAGAAATGAACATGAGGGGAACAACTTCATGCAATCATCATTAAAGACAAAAAAGTGGGATGAGAGAGACCGTAATCCAAGACTTAAAAAAAAAAAACAAAAATGTTACAAACCTGAGGGAAACCACCTTCAACCCTGAGCTTTACAAAGGAAAGGCATTAAGCTTGGTGGCAAAATAAAAAACCTGTACACGTAGAACATGTTTGATGTGCCCCCCCCTAAAAAAATCAGTCTTAAAAAATGAACATGAGGGAAACAAACTTCATGCAATCATCATTAAAGACAAAAAAGTGAGATGAGAGAGAGGGCTAAGATTTGATCTATGAAAAAGTTTACCTCAAATCTATACTGTTGTTGTTGTTGTTTGTATTGAAATTTGAAGCAAAGAGGTGGGTGAAAGGAGTTTGAGAATACAGAATTGAAAGAATTGCAAAACTGTAGAAGAAGTAATTTGAGTTTGAAAACTAACGTAATTGTACTGGAAATGTGCTCTTATTTTGTAGGCAGTGTTTTACGTGGAAGCTAAAGAACCATTTTTATTAAGTTTTGCCCCTACTTAAACATAGGCTATAGGGATATTTTATACCTAAAAAAATTCGGTCCAAATAGGACCAACCGCTTAAATAGTAGTATAGATTAGCCCACTAGTGGTGGAGAGGATTTAGTAACAAGTCAATACGCTAAAGTTAATCTTCCGTGGTTCTTCTTAAAAAAAATAAAAAAAGGTTAATCTACCATGAAGTAGGAGAAGGTATTACATGCAGTAGATGCATGTTTTCTCTCTCTCACAAGGGGGTGGACCCCACACAGCTGTGCACCATGAATACATATTGAAAATTTCATCATGCCATTTTGAAGGAGGGATATTGTCAATGGTGAACAAGTGTTTTGTAAAGACCCTTTTCATCATACCATAATGCAGTCATTGGTACAGTCCAGACTACCTTAAATGCAGGAACAGTTTTTGTCACCCTTTTCCCCAATTTTAATATGTCTCTTAAAGACCCTCACCTTTGTGATGCTCTAAAAGTACAAGTTCAAATTACAGGAGCCTCCCAGGTGCAAGATACTTTTGCAGCCACACTCCACTATCAGTTAGCCTATAGACTCCAAAATCATGCTTTTGATGTAGCAGTTCCGGAGATGGCTCAATCCAATGAAGCCTTACTTATACAAGTTGATCCAGGTGTGACACCTATGTGTACATTTATTCCAAGGCAGTTAGACAGAAACCAAATGACCTCTCTCTTTCCAGAATCATGGATTACAAAATATGAGATGCTTCACCAAGCAGTCAAGCCAGTACAGTCCAACAATCCTTTCTTTGTCAAAAAAGAAAATGGTGATGTTGAAGTCAGATTCCTCACCAATACACAAGAAAAGAAGGAAGTCACAGTCTTTCCTACCCAGATTGCCATGATCCACCCGGTATCATATGAGGGCCTAGATGGTCTTCAAATCAAAGCATTCAGAGAAGACGGACAGCCTTGCTATGAAGGAAAATCATCCTCCGGTCATATATGGTGGGATGTTTGTGATTGTGATGAATGCCGAGAAGAAGAAGTTTTTGAAAAAAGCAATTCAAGAAGAAAGAAAAAGTCCTCCCAGCAGATTCTTAAAGAAAGATATGAAGCAGGAGACCCAGAAGTTGACCTCCTTGGAGAACCTTCGGGAAAGTTTGATTATTATGTTCTCTACTCCCGAACCAAGAAACAAAATCTACCCTCTCCCTCTCCATGCAAACAATATCCAAGTCAAAACCATAAACCTCCTTTGACCCCTCCTTTGATTCCATACTACCAGAAAGTCCTCCCCCAAATACCAAAATGTCAGCCCAAACCAATCAGTCAAACTCATGTTCAGAAACCCCTACCTTGCTACATGTTTGACCATGCCTCACCCTCATACTCACAAAATTTTCCTCCCCTTGAAAATTTTGACCATCCCCAAGCAAACACCAAACATGTGTGGAAAATAAAAAATCCTGTTGGAACTAATCCAGATGGAACCAAAAAGCAAGTTTCCTCAGCCGAAGCAGCTTTAAATTGGCAAGCAGAAAATGCTGTGGCACAAAACCAGGTCCTTTCAAAGATTCTTGATAATCAACAAAAAATGGCAGAAGCAGTTGCTAATACCTTCTCGTCCTCAAACTCTCTTATTGAAGATTTGAAGAAGAAAATACAGTTGGTTGAACAAGAATTGGCAACCATCGCCTCTACAGTAAAAGATTTCTCTGTCTCATTTCCACTTATTGGACAAAAAGAAAAAGAAAGAAAACAGTTGCTGGCACAACTTCAGTCTATGGAAAATCCAGGAAAAGAAGTGATCCAAGGTTTTCCAATGCAAGTTTACATGCCTTATCAACCTCGCCAATCATTGTATAAAGACTTGTCCATACCCCCAGTCTCACCCTTCTCCCCAGTTTCCCCTTACCAAAACCTCCAACCATTAACCATGACACACCCTGACCATAACCCCTTCAGACCAAGCGGAATCTTTCCAAGTATACCGTACTCTCCACCACTCCAACCACAACCCCAAACCAAACCACAAAATCCTCCCTCTCCCATGAAAAAAGATAAAGAACCATTATACCAACCTCCAGATCCAATTGTTGGTGCTTCTTCAAGACCTCCAGATATGAACATGTTAGCTACAAACCCAGACTCTCCAAACCCGATATCATCCTTCCTCAAATCCCTTACACTTCAAGACTCACAAACTCCTTTTGTGCTCCCAGTCATAGATGATACAGATCTAGACCTCTCTGATCTTGGATTAGATGAAATATTCATGACAGATCCAAAGGTAGAAGAAGATGATGATGTCCTTCACAATGACCAACCTCCACCACCACCACCACCAATATTTCCTCCACCGCCCCAAATACCTGATTACCATGCAAGATTAACCTACTCATCCACCACAGACTCAAAACACTTGCTCACCATTGACAATATCCCTCCTTCAAAATGGCATGATGAAATTTTCAATATGTATTCATGGTGCACAGCTGAACTCCAAGCCCCAAATAACACTATTGCACAAATCATTGCCAAATTTGTTGCAAGACTCACAGGAAGACTAAGACAATGGTGGCTCAACCTTGGAGAATACAGACAAAGACAAGCAGCCCAGTGTCCCTCTTTAGAAGATTTTTTCACCATCATCCATAATGAATTTCTTGGCTCTATGGCTCATTATACAGAAGTAGCACGGGAAGAATACTTGCTGATGAAATATTGTTCTTTTGAAAGAAAAGATTTGGAGAAACACTTTGACAGAATGTCTAGCAGATACTACTCCTTCAATGGTATGGATGATGTTAATTCAAAGCACACTTTTTTGAACTCTTTTCCAGAACCATTAGGAAATGAGACTCTTCGAATGATGAACCTCCAAAAAATAACTCTGCAACAAGCCTCTTTAGGAGAGATCTACCAGCATGTGCTCATTGCCCTTGAAAAGCTCTGCAATCAGAGAAAATTTCTTTCAGAAATTGACAAAGTCCATAGCAAGCTCAAAGACAATTGCAAAAGAAAAGATTTACATATAAAATGCTATGACAAAAGTTGTACTTGCTCCACAAAGAAAAGAGATCATTTCAAGAAGTATCCCTGGAAGAAAAGGTACTATGCAAGTTAGAAGAAGAGATCCTTCAGAAAAAAGAAATGGAAATTCCTCCAAAGAAAGCAGTTCAAAGGGAAAACTTCAAAGGTCTGTTTTGTGTGCTGAAAACCAGGTCATTTTGCAAAAAATTGTCCAAAGAAAGAAAAAGCAATCAAGTTACTTGAACAAGCCCAAATTCATACAGATGACACCCCCTTCTCAGATGTAGAATCACTCTTTTCACTAGATGATGACTACTCTCCCCAAGCCTTAGCAGTCATGGCTTATTCTACCTCAGAAGATGACACAAGTTCAGAAGATTCAGACCCAGAAATCCAAACCATCTATGCATCTCAGCCTCTCATAGCCCCCTTAACTAGCCCTACACCCATAGCCCAAGTGCATATTCTCCTTGACACTTACTCCAGACCCATTCCAGCAATAGCCTTGTTTGATACAGGTGCAGCAGCTACAATTCTCCACCCCAAAATACTACCTGACCAATATTGGCTACCCCATAACCAGATGTTCAAAGCAGCCAATGGAGAAACATTTCTGATCACCTTGAAAAGCAAACCTATTCTCATTAGAATCTTTCCAACCCTTACCATTAGACACCAAGTCCTTGGCTCTCCTCTCATAGGCAGAGACCTCCTTATAGGATTTGACCTTCTCCGCCAAATACCTAGTCTCAGATGGTCAACAAAAGGACTTTTGCACAAACAGCATCTTCTCACCTGGACTCAAGTACCCCATTTGTTCACAATAGACCCATTTGACTCTCTCAAACTCCAGATTATAAGAGATTGTTGTGCAACCACCCATTCTGAATTCCTCCTTAAAAATCCAAACCCTTTGTGGAAAAACCCATCCTTCTTCATAACCTTACCTTTCAAAAAGAATGAAGATGTCAATCCCACAAAAGCCAGTCACAGAGGAATGAACCCAGATCACTTGAACTTAGCCAAGCAAGAATTATCCACTCTTCTTTCAGAAGGCCTTATTGAACCCACAACCTCTCCATGGGCATGTGAAGCTTTCTATGTTAATAAGCATGCTGAGCAAATTCGTGGAAAACTCAAATTGGTAATCAACTACCAAGATCTTAACCATTTCCTTGCTGATGACAAGTTCCCTTTACCAAACAAAAGTGCTCTTTTCCAGCATCTCTCACATGCTAAGATATTTTCAAAGTTTGATCTCAAAGCAGGATTTTGGCAATTAGGAATCCACCCAGAAGAAAGGTACAAGACAGCTTTTTGTATTCTAGATCACCATTACCAATGGACTGTTATGCCTTTTGGTCTCAAAAATGCTCCATCCCAATTCCAGAAAGCAATGGTAACTCTTTTTCAGCCACTGTTAACAAATGCCTTGATCTATGTTGATGATATCCTTCTATTCTCAAAAGATGCAGAATCCCATGAAAAATTGCTTACTGAATTTTATAATTTAGTAAAAACCCAAGGGATAATGCTTTCAGAAAAGAAGATGATCATAGGAGTCTCCTCTATAGACTTCTTGGGAGTAAACATTTCAGATGAAAAATACACTTTGCAGCCCCACATTGCAATTTCTCTTGCAGAATTTCCAGATAAGCTCACAAATACCAAACAGATACAGCAATTTCTTGGAATTATGAATTACATGTCAGATTTCGTTCCAAAAATCTCCAGATACAAGAATTGTTTAGCTCAATTGTTGAAGAAATCTCCCCCAAATTGGAATCCTGTTCATACAGAAGTAGTTCAGCAGTTGAAAAAGTTAGCAGAAAAACTTCCTCCTTTGCAGATTCCAGGACCAGGCAAAAGAATTTTGCAGACAGATGCAAGTGATGAATATTGGGCAACAGCCCTCTTTGAAGAAGATAACGGCAAAAAAAACATTTGCGGATATAAAAGTGGTACATTTAAGCCTTCAGAGCTCCATTATCATTCCACTTTCAAGGAAATTTTGGTAGTCAAGCATGGCATTGAAAAGTTCCAATTCCACCTCCTCGGGCATAATTTTTTAGTAGAAATGGATATGTCCTCATTCCCAAAAATGCTCCACTTCAAAAGAAAAATGCTTCCACATCCTCAGCTACTCCGATGGTCAAATTGGTTTTCACAATGGTCTTTCCAAGTCAAACACATCAAAGGTAAAGACAATCTTATCACTGATTACCTTTCCAGAAAACCTCCAGTTCTTACCACCACAATCATTCCTCCACCTTTATGTGTATATCCAGTCACGGATCCATCCTCATCCTCAAGCTCCACTTCAACTCCTGATGATATTCTCAAAATGATAGAAACCCTTCCTCCAGAAATCAAAGAACAAATAAAGAACCTGACCCTTTAAGCCATATCCAAAAGAATCATTAGAATCCTCCATGATTACCTCAAAGAACATCAGAGTCATTTCCTTGCTGTTTTCCCAGACATAGATGAACCATGGAAAACCCCTTTCGCCTTTTGGATAACCAGTTGTACAGTTGCTCATTATCTCTACATGTGGTACTTACTCAATGAGTATTACCTATGTCTCCATTTTGAACCAGAATTTTATTCATACATTTTCCCCCGTGAAAATAAGTATTTTTACAAGTTTTGGTTTGAAATCTTGAAAAATGATGCTCATGATGGTAATTGGTCCAAATATCCCAAAATAGAGCACCCACACTTTGGAGAAAAACTCACTTCTGCCTGTCTAGTTGCTAAGCTCAATTCCAAAAATGATGTTCGAGCACAAGGAATCTTTCATCCTGCAGACATGCATTGGGTAACTAATGCTGATGGTACCCTTCACAGACACATAGATGTATCTTGGCAATCTTGTCACTATTCCCTTACAATGGCAGAATCTCTTAACCAAGGAATTCTCCCTGAAATAGTGCCTACAGACCCAGATATATGCAGACAACAATGGCCACATAAAGATCATTGGGAAATGCCAAATCCTTTAATGGGACATGACGACCCTTACTACCATAACCATGATGGACATCCTGATTTTGATGATCTTGATGAAGAATGGTTTCAAGGAAGAGATGGATGTGATGATTAATGTATTGTAAAGAGTTTATTGAAAATATATATATATATATATATATATGTACATATATATATATATAAAATAATATAAATATAAGTATATATATAACTATATCTACACCAATATCTCAGAAGACTTTCCATGCAAAGAAAGTTTCTCCATGCAAAGACTTTCTTTCCCCAAGACTTGGTCCACCTTCAGAAAACTTCATTTCCTATGCTAACCTTTTTCAACAAAAGCATGACTTTGTTGCCAACAAGATGGACTTCTTCCAACAACTCATGCTATTGTCTCAGGCCATACCTCCCCCTTATGACACTTGTCACTCAACTCTGCACACTTTGAAATTTGGTACTCTTCCACCAGACAAGATATCTTCAACATATCAGGACGAAGGAAAAGTTCTCAAATCATTTTTGGGGTCTCCCACATCTTGTGACATTTGTCCCATGCCAGACGACACACACTATTTACTGTGCAAAATCTTATCCTCAGATTGTAATATAATATTGTATCATATTGCCTATAAATAGGCCTTTTGAATCTTTAGAAAGACAAGGAGTGAAAAGAGAGAAAGAGTGAGAAAGAAAGCCATTGTAATATCCAGTCTCTCTTATGCCTGATGTAAAAAAGTTGTTAAATCTAATAATATCCTTGAGTTTATTGTATCTTGTATTGGGGTCCACCCCCTTGTGAGAGAGAAGAAACATGCATTTGTTGCATGTGGAAGTTTTTCGTGAAGTAGAGGCAAGTCGAGTCAGTCAATACACGGGTCAAGACGCGAGTCAACAAGTCAAACCAGGTGGGATGGCGTGGCCTAGAACTAACGTCAAGCAAGTTCAGATCTGGTACGTACGGCGCGTGGGAGGGCGTTTCAATTCCAATTGGAGATTAAGCTTCCGCGAACGAGTAGATCGGAATGATACGATCACGTTGGTGACGGCAAGGTCTGGGTGGGAGCTGGTAGCGCGTGGTCGGTCGTGTGTGGCGGTTCAGCGAAACTTTGTGCGGCGCGTGTGAGGTCTGATGGGGGCTGATTTAGGTGGGATTTGGTTTTTGTACGGATTTGTGATTTTTAAAGGTATCAGATTGAGTCCGTGGGATGAGTGCGACGGCGTTGCTCGTGGGCAGCGGAAGAAGACCGTCAAAAGTAGCATAGGAACTTTGGTAATATGCTCAGAAGCCGGGTACGATCATAAAGAAACTTTGTGTTGGATAGTTTCCCCATTTACCTTTTGCCTTATTAATTGACTCCTACAGTCCAGATAACTATCTTTATTTATTTATTTATTTTTTTTTTTTGAACTTTCCTAGCAACTGTTGGATAGTTTCCAACATTCACCTTTTGCCTTGCTAATCGACTCCTACAGCCCCGAAAATTATCTTTTGTTTTTTTTTTTTATGATATTACCCGGCTTCTGAGCATGTTACCCCGAAAACTATCTTTTGTTTTTTTATGATATTACCCGGCTTCTGAGCATGTTACCAAAGTGATATGCTCAGAAACCGGGTAATATCAAATTACCAAAGTTCCTATCTATATGTTTCTCCCCAAAAAAAAAAGTTCCTATCTATATATGGCTCACTTCACAGTTCGTACTTCACAGTTCGTACTTAAGAGGGCTTGGTTTTTGGCAAACGTATTACAAGCTACCCACATACCTTTAGCTCCCCCCCAAAAAAAAAAAAGGGGTTACAAGCTATCCTATCAAAAAAAAAAAAAAAAATTACAAGCTAGCATGGCAATGTCTTCTCATACATATGATGTCTTTTTGAGTTTCAAAGGAGAAGATACTTGTAAAACTTTTACGAGTCATTTGTATAACAGTTTGAAGAAAATGAAGATTCGCCCCTTCATGGATGAGAGGGAGCTTAAGAAGGGGGAAGAAATTCCTCCAACACTTGCTAAAGCCATTGAAGAGTCAAGACTCTCAATTGTCATCATCTCAAAAAATTATGCATTTTCTGCATGGTGTTTGAATGAACTTAAAAAAATTGTTGAGTGTAAGAATACAAAGGATCATATTATTAAACCCATATTTTTTGAGGTGAATCCGTCTGAAGTGCGGGACCAAAAGGCATCGATTGGAAAAGCATTTGCTAAACACAAACAAAATTTCAGCGTGGAAAAGGTGCAAGAATGGAGGAAAGCTCTCCGCCAAGTTGCCAATTTGGCAGGATGGACTACAAAGGATAGGTAACTACTCCACTGCCAATATGAACGCAAAACATGTTTAATAATTAATCTATCTCATCAGTAATCATTGCATAACAATTTTATGGCTAAAGCAAACATTGTAATTAACAATTGCATCGTGCAATTCACCCTCACCCTCTCACAATTTTTTTTTTTTTACTTTTTCAACTTATTTTTTATACTTTAACTCATTTTTTATATTCAATGGTTGAGATCTCAGCCGTTTATACCAATTGCATCAACTGCAATATTCTAGAAGGCTCTAGTTCTAGTGTTTAAATTTTAGATAATTATGGTCTGTTTAGATACATCTTATTTTGCTAAAAACTGAAAATACTGTAGCAAAATAATTTTTAAATGTATGAATAGTACTATAAGACCCATTTTTAATGAAAAAATTGCTAATAAGTAAAGTTTTTGAATCCCGTAAACAGTGCACGCGACATACTATTGTGCATTGTCCACCGCTTATTTTGCTAGTGTGAACAGTGCACTCATAAATAAGTCAAAAATCACAGCTAAAAAAAAAAAAAAAAAAGACAGAGTAGTTTCATCCGAATCCAAACTCCACCTTAGAGTACTTCAAAAGAACTGGGCTCTCAAGTTGATTATTTTACTACTTTGTCTTACTCTTGACTATTATATTTGTTTTATATATATATATATATATATATATAATAATAATTTTATTCTGTGTATGACACTATTCCCACTTATTGACTCTATTAAATAATGTTTCATTTAAATTTAAATACATGACGCATGTGGACGCTAAATGGTTGGTGGGTTGGGCAATGCCTTGCTAGTTTTTAACACTACTAATTGCAGTTTTTTACAAACATAATGATACTTATTACTATAATAAAATATTGTTACTATACTTCAGCTTTAATTCACAAAGTTAAAATGATGAGTTATCAATTAAGTTCCCTTGCTACAATACACCACTGGCATGATAGTTAATATTGTTATTCTACAAGGACCTAATTCTTGTGAGGTGGGGAGTAAATGTTAGAATTTAAGTCTCCAAGAGAGCGTTTTATGCACATATATACTTAGATTAGACTAGAAAAAAATTATATCTTGTATAAACAAAAAAAAAAAAAAAAAAAAAGAGTCAAGTACACTTTTGTATGGAATTTTTGTGGCCAAGTCAAACGTAATACAAGTTTTTCATGTCTTTATATTGGCAGGAATCAATCTGAACTGATCGAAGAAATTGTTAAACATATTAACATTCAAGTAAAGCGTGTACCGGTCATATCAATTCCTGAACACCTGGTTGGAATTGATGCTCACCTCAGCAAGATTGAATCGCATTTGGATATCAAAAATCCAAATGAGGTTCGCATGTTAGGGATCTATGGGCCTCAAGGAGTAGGGAAGTCAACGCTTGCCAAAGTTTTTTATTACAAGCATTTTTCTAAATTTGAATGTAGCAGCTTTGTAGAGTGCATCAGCGAAAGGATCAAAGGAAAATATGAAATAGTTGAAGTGCAAAAAGCTCTTCTTTCTGAAATCTTGGGAGATTCGAGTTTGGTTGCATTTTACAACCGGGAGGAAGGAGCTCAATTGATAGAGGATGTGCTTTCATCTAAAAGGGTTCTTTTAGTTCTTGATGGCGTGGATGATAAACAGCAGTTAGAAAAACTAGCAGGGGGGTTTCATTGGCTTGGTCCTGGAAGCAAAATCATTATAACAACACAGAAAGCGAAATTGCTACATAATTATGAACTACATTTTACCTATGAGATGAAGGGGATGAATCCAGCTGAGGCTATTCAGCTCTTTAGCTGGCATGCTTTTAATAGAAATGAACCTGATCAATGTTGGAGGGAACTTACAAACGCAATTGTACCTTACACTAGAGGAATTCCATCAGCTCTGGTAAAATTGGGAGCTGATTTGTTTTATGAAAGAATGAGTTATCGACAAAGTGAAGTAGATGGGGAAAATAAAGAGGAAGGACTAGAATGCACCCTAGCACGGAACATGCTAAAAGAAATGTTCAAGCAGGGACGGGAGTGTATTGTTGAAACAAGAAGACTGGGCACATCATTGGAACAAATTTTGAGAGAATATATGGAACCTCTGGACATGAATGTACAAGAAGAGTGCTTAGAGGAAGAGAGGGAAGATGATGACTTTAAGCACAAGGAGTTAGAGACCGAAGAGGTGTACGAGGAGGAAAGTGAAGACCTGGGGACCGTTGCTGGAACTATGGCCTTGTTGTTTCAAGCCTCCGCTTTTATAATTAGTGTTTCATTGATTTTTTATTTTAGGTAAAACAAGTGTATTTAATTTTTCTACAATATATTTTTGAATTGCATTGAAGTTGTGAACTTTATCTTTTTTTATCTATTTCTCTCCCTTTTTATTTTTATCTACATATATTAGGTACTTCTGCTGAATAAAGGTGATGAAATGAATAGAATTAGATAGTAGAAATGTAGAATGGTGGAAAAAAAAAAGCGTGTAGCACTTTTATATGCAAAGGGACTTATGGAGCTTAACTCAATTTAGTTGGCATTATAAGAGTTAATTGAGCTTAACCCATTTTTACACATCTTATTTTAAAATAAATTTGTTTATTTAATTTATTTTATAGTAAAGTCGTCACATACACACCAGAAAACTATTTTCTATTAGTGAAACTAAGATTGGGTCAATTATTTTTAAATCTCGGGAATCCATAATACACAATCACTAGCACATAGGTCAGTTTGAAATTGACCAAATATCGGTGGTTTGTCTTCTTTTTTTTTTTTTTTCACATTTTGGCTCGGAAAGAAATTGTTCTCAAACTAAGCTTCTATCATTTTGGATATTGGCATTACACTTAGATGGTTGGTACTTGGTTCCCTGTTGAATGCATCCTGGACCTGGACTCTTCTGTTCAAAATGTTTTCATTTTTTTGGGCTTTGTTCGTTTAGGTTGGGCTGGTTTTGTGACTTTTGTCTGGGTTCAGTTGGTTCATGTTTCCTTTGGTGTAGCGAGTCAATTTAGGAACCAGTTTTGTATGTACTGTTCCCTCTAATCTTTCTTTCGTGTCAGCTTGATTGGGTGGATTTTAGAGAGGATAGAAAAGAAAGGAGGGAAAAGGAGAGAGAAAATAGTTTTTGTGGGTGTTTGGTTGGAGAAATGAGAGGAGGGAACACTGGTTGGGCTCAGGGTATTTTCCACCCAAGCCCATCAAAATTTGATCTATATAGCTTTTAGTTTACAAACTTTCTATTGCTACATTTGAGCCCTAAAGCTTGGATAAAATGAAATTGTTAAGGTTTTATCTTTTATATGTACTAACAGATTTTGCAGTAATTACAATTTCCCTCTTTATGATTTAATCCTATCACAATTTAATTTCGAAAACTTTCATTTGTCATATGTTTGTTTATTAAATTATGAATTAAATTAAAATCACGTGAATATCACATGTCTCACATGTGTGAAAAGACGTATATTTTGGACAGAAGTTTAAAAAATTTCATTTCAGTTTTTTTTTTTTTTTTGAAAGGGAATTTCATTTCAGTTCAAACCTTATGGGATCTATTGTAGTAATTGAAAGTTTGTTGACTAATTGTGATCAAGCCAACCCACGGGGTACTTTCCTAGTTATTGATTGCGCTTGTCCTGATAAGCAAAAGGAACTATACCGTCTGTGTGTTTTGCTCTAAGAAATATTGGTTTTTGTGGATTTCTTCTTGATTTTTATTTTCTACAAACATAGTTTAGGTTCTATTGTTGAAAGTTTGCTGGACTTTCTTTACTTTACATGAATGCAAAAATTTGCTGACTGTTTTGAAAAAACTTCAATGTGTAGGAGGGCATCACTGTGGTTTTTACCTTAAAAATATATTCATAATGCTTAAATTTCCATGTCAGCCAAAAATTAATGGCAATTTCAAATTTTATAATAAGTTTCAAAAACTCAACTTTTGTAAATTTCAATTTTTCTGCTAGTTGCAGATTTTGATAACATGCCTTTTATGCGCGCCCAATTGCAGCGACTGGGTCTGAAAGGTGTATTGGGCTCACAATTTATTTATATTGTGGGTTTTCAGTGTTTCCTGCAATGGGGTGACTCCTTCCTTGGCGGCCCAGATGTTTCAATTTCCCTCCTCCCTCTTCCTTTTTCTTCTCGATTTTTCTCCCCTCCCCCCCCCCCCTTCCATTGATCCCCCCTTCCCTATTTATAGTTACAGCTTGTGGGACTGCTACGACCATTTCGTAGTTTAGTGGATGGTGAGATTCAATACCATTCCCCCTAAGTGGATGGTTAGTTATGAGTGTAAAGAGAACGATGGTGGCATTGGAACTTGATTCCACCGCCATGTCCGTTTCCTGGCAGAAGGGTTTCCAAAGCGAAGGTGGCATGGTTCGGCACCGACAATCTTGGTTGGTAGTTAGGTAGCGGAAAAAGGACGACAGTGACCTCAGAACTTGCATGGTCGGTAGGCTTGATGCCCGGTGACACCCCGGGTATGACGTGCATATCACGGGCGACGAGGTTTACCACTGCCGCGCATATCACGGGCGGTTTCGCTTTTGCCTTTAGGACGCCCGGTGCGCGTTAGGCCGGTCCGGGGTAAGCCCGTTGGACTGATCAGCGTTAAGACCCTAAGTGGACAATCGTTCTTGTGGGCTTATGGGCAAATGGGCCTGGATTAGGACCTAAGCGAGCAGTCATTCTTGCGGGCTTATGGGCGAATGGGCCTGGCAGGGCGATGCCCGTACAATAGCCCCCCCTTGATTCATGCACGGTACTAGATGATAAATCAAGGTTTATGAGGCCAGGTGTCAGCGAAATTACCAGTTACCTTTTATATGCGCGGTTAGGGCAATTGTTGAGGATTTTACAAAAAACAGTGCCGCAACAGGCTGTCACTTCTGTAATTATGACCCGTCGATTGGCAAACCGTCAGATGGCAACAGACCGACGGTTTGTAAGCCGTGTCCATGCATGTGTGCAGTTTACCCAAGAAAAAACTTGGCGGAGTGGGATTGGGGGTTTCTTTTTCCCACTTCTCCCCTCATTAATTGCCCCTATGCCTATATATTCCCCCTTTCAAGTCCTCATTTCATTTTTTGCGCTTCCTCTCAACATCTTCTTTGCCGAGCATTCTTCGTGCGAAAAACACTCCTCCAGTTCTTCATCTCTTAAAGTCCCAAGTAAGTTCGTTTTACTTCTTTCTCCTCTTTTTCCACTTCCTTCTTGCTTAATACCTCTAGGAATGGGTTTTTCCTACCTTCTAACCCCTGGGGCAGCCTTGGCCAATTTTAGAGAGACCTTTGGTATCTCCAAGGATATAGATATTGCATACTGCAAGGAGGGCGACATTGCTCTCGAGAGGGCTGTAGGCCGAAACGTCCTCTTCCTTCCGTTGATGTCCATATTAAAGGGAGGTGTTAGGTTCCCTTTAGACCCCCTCATTATAAGTACTCTAGGGTTTTACGGCATGTGTCCCGACCAACTTCCTCCCAACTTTAATAAGGTTGTCAGTTGCGTTAGCCGACTGAACCAGTCATTCGGGCTACACCTGAACCACCACAATATTAATTTCATGTACAAATTGTGCGGGAATTTTTCAAAAGGCTACTATTTAAAGACTAAGGATATGCGAGTCCAGCTGATATCCTGTCTGCCGGATTCGAATAAGAATTCTACCGGGGAGTTCATCCGAGTGCGTGGCCACTAGCTTGCCGGGAAGCAGCATTGCCTGCTTATGCCTCGCGACGTTGGTCGGTATAGAAACCTTTTTTTCATTTTGGGTTTATACTTTGTTTGTGCGTTTAATCGACCATTGTTTTTGTCGACTGTATTGCAGAGTCGAAGAGGTTTTTGTCGGACATAAGAGTCATCCACGCACAGGATCTTAACTTCGTTCTTGGGTCAGAGATTTTTGTGCATGACAATGGGCAGCTAAGAGCTTCCTATTTGATCCTCGGAGTAAACCCCATGTACACCACTTGGCAGGGTTTCAGCCAGGCACTTTTGGTCGACAGCCCCCTTATGTCGTACATCGACGTTCGACACAAGCAGTTCCTCCCTCCCTCGCTCATGGTAGGTGAGGCTCGAGATTTAGGTCCCCGCTACACAACAGCTGACGACATCCCACCGATCAGGGACGAGTCTGCCGAGCGTGTGTCACAAAATCGAAGGAGACACAAAGCTGTCAATCAGCCGGCCAACGACCCCCCGGTAGCCGAGGAGGTAGCCACCGAACCAGCAGTCGCCGCGCCTACCCAACTAGAAAAGATGGTGAGGAAGAGAACGATGACCCTTTCCCGGTTCATACCTATTGCCGGCCAGTCCACTCAGCCCCAATCTCCGATTGGCATGAGCCGAGTCCCTCAGCCCACCGACGATGCCCAGAAAAGAAAAAGGACCGCCGAGAAGAACGTAGTAGTCCCTGGCGATGGGCTGTCGAAAACCGCACCCTGACCGAGGGGTGGCGTGACGATCCAAGAGCCTCAGGTCGTTACCCTTTCACCTACCCAGGTCGGGGATGGCGCAATGCCCTCCCCCTCCGCCGAGATCGGCTGGAGGCATACCTTCACGCTCGGTGAGGGATCATTGTCGATGACAGCCTACGTCTGGGGGTGGGACAAGGGCGATAGGGGACGAGTGGCTCAGAGCCTGGCACAAGGTCTCCAGCTGCCCAAGGACGTCCATATCTACTCGGAAGGGGATGACGAGTCGCTTGCCTAGTGGCTACAATGGCATACCATCGCAGTAAGGTTTATAGCTTCTTATCATGTTTGATGACGTGTAGGAATTTGTCTAACTTTAACACCTTGCTATTATTATCCTCGTAGGCGGTGCAACTGTCATCCATCATCGATGAGAGGCTGAAGGAGGGAGCCGAGGCTACCGACCGGGCACTGGAGTTGAGGAATGTCGCGGAGGTGTTGGCCGAGGAGAGGGCTGAGGCTGCCATTACTGCAGAGAGAAAGGCGGTAGATGCCGAGAGGGTGCGGCAGGCGACGAAGAGCAAGTTGGGGGATCTGACGACCAAACTAGAGGAGACAGAGCTTGAGCTGGCGAAGGCAAACAGCCTGAATCTGTCCCAGGCCGACCAAATCACCGTTCTAAAAGATTCCTTTGAAGCTTCCGAGGACAAATGGTACAACGTAGGCTTCACAGAGGCCGAAAACTCGGTGGAGCCCATTGTGCAGTAAGCTCGGCAGCATGGTTTCGGCGAGGGTTAGGTGGCTGCCCTTCATGCTACAGGGGTTGCTGAGGGTTCTCCTTTGTGGGACCTCAAGCAGATCCCTCACCCGGTCGTCGCACAGCCTGCGCAAAGCCAAACCAGTGCTGACGACGAGGACACGCCAAGCTTAAGGGACCTTGTACGAGCGATCAATTCCCATGTCGAGATGGTGGATTTGGAGGCCTTGAGCAACGCCACTCCTGGAGACGATGATGCACAGAACCAGGCTCCCCCTACTTCTCAGCTCGCCGAAGGTGGTACCGGCCAGCCTCATGCCTAAACCCTCCCCTCCAACCAGCAAGTATGAGGACGAGAAGAAGATGAAGCCCCCCTTCCCCCCTTTTTTAAGATTTCACTTTAGTTTTAATTTATTTCAATCAATAACTCAGGTCGCCGAGATGTGGCGATGAGACAATTTGAGCAACTGTTTTGACCATTTTAATTCATATCGTTCGGTTTTAATTTTCATTATCATGACTTAGATGCATGTGTTTCGTTTTTCCTTTCATAACACTCTTATGCACCTAAGTGTGCTTGATGGTCACAATGTTTGTGTACGATCATGATCGGCTGTCTGAAAATAATCGTTCCTTGTGCAGGCTCAGATGTGTATGGACAATTACCCCATTGGATGGAGCCGATGTCAGTTCTGTCCTTAGAAAATAGTGATAAGGTTTCCACCCGAGTCGAGAACGGGCTTATGCCCTTAGAAAATAGTAATAAGGTTTCTGCTCGTCCGACGATAGGAATCGAGCCAGGGACGGACTTCTGTCCTTAGAAAATAGTAATAAGGTTTCTACCTGTCCGGCGATAGGAATCGAGCCGAGGACGGGCTTCTGTCCTTAGAAAATAGTGATAAGGTTTTCACCTGTCCGGCGATAGGAATCGAGCCGGGGACGGGCTTCTGTCCTTAGAAAATAGTAATAAGGTTTCCACGCTGTTCACACTTAACAATTACAAAAAATAAAAAGAATGCAGTTTTGCGCGAGAATATGTACGGGCATTATATTGACATGTAGCGATCAGTGGTAAAACTTCTTAAGATTATAAACATTCCATGGATGGGGCAGTGGTTTTTCGTTCATATCTTCCAAATAGTAGGCTCCTACGCCAGCAATGGCCATTACTCGGTATGGCCCCTCCCAAGATGGGGCCAATTTCCCCGCGTCACGATCCCGAGTGTTCCCCACAACTTTTCGTAGGACCAAATCTTCGGCGATGAATTCTCTCTTCCTTACATTCTTGTTGTATCTCTGGGCGAGCTTCTGTTGGTACTGTGCCAATCGGATCGTCGCCGCTTCACGGTGCTCTTCCAATAGATCTAACCGGTCAAGTAATAGTTTGCCGTTCTCGGTTGGGTTAAATTCAGCTACCCGGGTACTGCACAAATTTATCTCGGCTGGAATGACGACTTCTGCTCCAAAAGACAGGAAAAAAGGTGTTTCTCCCGTAGACCTCATCGGGGTTGTCCGATACACCCAGACGACGCTTGGTAGCTCCTCGGCCCACCTACCCTTGGCGCCGTCCAGTCTTCTCTTTAGCTCGTTGATGATAGCCTTGTTCGTAGCTTCGGCTTGGCCATTGCTTTGCGGGTATGCCGGGGTGGAGTACCGGTTTCGGATGCCATGGTTGCTACAAAATTCACGGAAGACCCTATTGTCGAATTGTAGCCCGTTATCCGAAACGAATGATTCCGGCACCCCGAATCTTGTTATGATATTCTTCCATATGAAATTTTTAATGTCTACGTCTCGGATGTTCGCTAGTGCCTCCGCTTCCGCCCATTTAGTGAAATAATCCACCGCGACCAACACAAATCTTCGGTTCCCGGTTGCTCGGGGGAAGGGCCCGATTATGTCCAATCCCCACTGGGCGAAGGGCCATGGACTGCTGACGGGGTTTAGGTTCCTTACAGGCAGATGGATCATTGATGCGTGTTTTTGGCATTGTTTGCATCTTCGTGCATATTCAAGGGCGTCCTTCTACATCCGCGGCCACCAAAATCTTTGAGTCATTGCCCGGTGGGCCAATGATCGTCCACCAACGTGGCTGCTGCAGAGGCCCTCATGGAGCTTGGTTAGAAGGCCTTCTGTCAGGCTAGGGTGTAAAAATTGCAAGTATGGACCCCCAAAGGACCTCTAATGCAGCTTTTGATTTGGGGATAGCCAATACCGAGGAGCTTTCCACTGTACTTTGGCTGCTTCCTTTTCGCCCTCCAAGAGTCAACCCTCGGCTAAAAACTCGACTATGGGGTCCATCCAGCACCTCTCGGTGGCTGTGGTTTGTAATACATCCGTTTTCACCCTGATGCTCGGCTCTTTCCCCAGCTCTATCCTGACGAGCCGTGGGAGTTCACTATCTATTGAAGATGCTAATATGGCCAGGGAGTGGCGTGGCGGTTCTACCCTCTCGGGATTTGCTCTACCTTCGCACTTGAGAAATGGCCCAAAGCCTGTTTTACAATCCGCAGGTATTCGGCCATCTGTGAATCTTTGGCCTCGAAACTTCCCTGTACCTGGTTCACAATAAGCCGAGAGTCCGAGTACACCTCTACCTACCTAGCCCCCAAGTCCGTGGTGACTCTTAACCCGGCCAGCAGCGCTTCGTACTCAGCTTCATTATTGGAGGCCCTAAAGCCCAGTCTGAATGATTGTTCCAACCTCATTCCTTCTGGGGTGATGACCATAATCCTAGCCCTCGCTCCAGCCGTGTTGGATGCGCCATCCACAAATACCTTCCACGGCTTAACCTGCACCAGGCACACAACATCCGGACTTTTCGATGAGAATTCAGCAATAAAGTCTGCGAGAACTTGTCCCTTTATCGAGGTCCTCGACCTGTACTTGGTTTCAAAAGAGCCTAGACGGGTCCCCCACTTAGCTATCCTCCCGATGAAGTCTGATCTTTTCAGTAGTGATTGAAGTGGGCATTCGGTCAGAACATAGACGGTGTGGGCTTGAAAGTAGTAGGGCAGTTTCCGAGTGGAATGTACTAGAGCCAATACCAATTTCTCTAGTGGCAAATACCTTGTCTCAGCATCTACAAATGTTTTGCTTACGTAGTAGATCGGCAATTGCACACCATTATCCTTCAAGAGGACCACGCTGGCCACGTGTTCGGATACCGAAAGGTACATGTAGAGGTCTTCCCCTGGTTCTGGGGCCGTCAGTATTGGGGCTCGCCCAAGATATTCTTTTAGGTCGTGGAAAGATTTGTCGCACTCCTCGTCCCACTAGAAACCCTTCCACTTCTTTAAAAGCTGGTAAAAAAGGCGACACCGGTCAACGAACTTGGATATAAACCGGTTGAGGGCGGCCAACATGCCAATTAACTTCTGGACCTCTTTCGGATTGCTCGATGGTCTGAGCCGCCTCACGGCTTCTATTTGCTCCGGATTGACCTCGATATCTCGCTTTGAGACTAAATACCCCAGGAATTTGCCGGAACCTACACCGAAAGTGCACTTGTCAGTGTTGAGGCGAAAACGGTGTCGCCGCAGTGTCTCGAATACTTCTTTCAGGTCGCTGACATTTTGTCCTTCCTGTTTGCTTTTTATCAGCATGTCGTCAATGTACACCTCGGCAGTTCGCCCGATCTTATCCCTAAACATCCTCGTCATCATCCGTTGATAGGTGGCCTCTGCGTTCTTTAGTCCGAATGACATCACCATATAATGGTAATTAGCATCGGGCGTTATAAACGCAGTTTTTTCGTGATCCTCGGCAGACAAAGTAATCTGGTGGTAACCTTGGAAGGCGTCTAGAAAACTCAATCTGAGGTGTCCGTACGTAGCATCAACCAACTAATCAATTCTCGGCATAGGGAATGGATCCTTTGGGCATGCTCGGTTTAAATTGGTGAAATCAACGCTAACCCTCCACTTGCCACTCTTCTTTCTCACCACCACGGTATTGGCGAGCCATTCAGGGAAGAAGATTTCCTTTATAGCCCCCGCTTCCCTTAATTTCCCGATTTCCTACCTTACGGCCTCGGCATGCTCTTTCGCCGACCTCCTCAGTTTCTGCTTTCGAGGGGGGCATAAGGGATCCACGTTGAGCTTGTGAACTATAAACTCGGGGTCGACCCCCGGCATTTCATATGGACTCCAAGCGAACACGTCCATATTCTGCACGAGAAAAAGCAATAACTTCACCCTATCTTCTCCCCCTAAGCCCGCCCTTATCTGAAAATGCCTATCACCGTCTGGTAGGATCCTCACCCTCAGCACGTCCTCGCCACTGTTAACCCCTGATTCCACTTGGGGTTGCTGTAGTTGCTATTAGGCCTTTTCTTAGGCGGGCTCTATCTGCTTGTCGCCCCTGTTTGCGACAGCCACTAGGCACTGCCGGGCTGCTTGCTGGTTGCCTCTTATTATTGCAATTCTGTCTTCCGAGCGGAACTTGACTTTCATGTGTAGCGTGGAAAGCATAGCCCTCATTTCGTGAATCTAGGGCCTTCCGAGGATTGCAGTGTACGGTGAGTAAGATGCGACCACTATGAATGTTACGGTCATCTCCTTCCCTTCCATGCTGATGGGAAGTGAAATCCTCCCTTTCGGCACCACCACGTGGCCATCGAACCCCATTAGTGGTGCGTCATACTCGGATAAATCTTCTTTCCTTAGTCCGAGCCCCTTGTACAGGTCGGGGTACATCACGTCTGCCCCACTCCCCTGATCTATCATTATTCTTTTTACTACAAATCCCCTTATACAGGTCATGACCACCAAGGCATCGCCGTGTGGCTGAATGGTGCCCCTCAGGTCGTCGTCATTGAAAGCAATGGGCTGGTTGGTGCCCCTCAGCTTCTTTCTAAGATATTCGTCCGTGCTTCCTTCTGCCGACGTCATAGATAGGGTTTCCTTTATCGAGAATTCCCTCGAGACTGCATGGATGACCTCTATTATTCCTAAAGGTGGCGGGGGGGGGGATTCCTGCGTGTACAGTCATTATTCCCAGCGTCGTGGTTTCTTGTAGCTACAAATTCTTTAAGATGCCAGGCATTCACCAACTGCTCCAAGTGGTCCTTCAACACCCTGCATTACTCGGTAGTCTGGCCCTTATCCTTGTGGTATGTACAGTATAGATTCTGGTTTCTTCGTGCTAGGTCACCCGTCATCCTATTCGGCCATCTGAAGTATGGCTCATTTTTTATTCGATCGATGATCTTGTGGACCGGCTCTTTGAAGGCAACATTCACCCCTCTTGTTCCCGGGTTGAGCTCTTGAATCCTCAGATCCCTCCTCAGTCTAAGTTGGAAGCCACTGTTTTGAGGATGATTTATTACTGGAGCCTTTCCTCTATTCTGCAACCAGTCATCTTCCAGCTGCTTATACTCCTTTATGCGCCTCATCAGCTGCCTCATATCCTCGGTAGGTTTCCTTGTCAATGACTCCCTTAGTCCCGATCCATCGGGCATTCCCATGCGAAAGGTACTTGCCGCGATCTTTTCATTGCCTCTGCTGATCTCATTATACAGCTCCCAGTACCGGCTGGCATAGCTACGGAGCGTCTCTCCGGCCCCCATTTTCATCGACAATAATGCGTCCACGGGCTGAGGAACCCGACTGTAGGTCATGAACCATACACTGAACTCTTGGATCAGTGCCGAGAAACTGTGAATCGATCCCTTCCTTAACCCGTTGAACCACCTCAGAGCTGTGGGATCAAGGCTCGAAGAGAAGACTATACACATCAATGCGTCATTATGGGCGTGCAAAGACATCATCTGGATGTAGTGGCTCACGTGTTCTACCGAGTCTGTCTTTCCCGTGTAAGAATTGAATGGTGGGCGCATGAATCAATTCGGCATACACGCATTCTCGATGTCCCCCGAAAACGGGGACCTGGCAATTTGGCGCAGTGCCCTGCTCATGGCATCCATGGCCGCGTTTTGAGGTCGTTCTTTGTCCAGGGAGGTCGAATCGCAGTTCACATATTCCCGTGAACGCTCGCGATGCTAATGAGAACCGGACGATTGGGATCCCCCTGCACCGTCGTTCTTTATACTGGCAGATCTTTCTCTGCGTCCCCCGTGATCCCTTCCTCGACGCCTGGCCCTTGCTCATAATTCCAAATCTCTTACCAACCCGCATAAACGTTCGAGCTCACAATCCTTCCGTTCGAGCTCTTGGTTTTCTCCCTCGCGGTGGCTACGTCCCAAGGCATCAGATATTTCCTGAAGCGTCTGGAACAACCCTTCTCCAAGCCCGAACTCCCCTTCCTCATTTTGCCGCCGGTCCTCGTACCTCTTCTGTCTCCTTTCTCGCCATGCTGACCCCCGTGACGACCCGCTAGAGCCACTCTCAGCATAACTTCCCTATCTGCTCCCTAACATCCTCCTAGGGTGCCTCGCGAAAAACCACCGCTACGCAGGAGATTCTCACAGATGGCGTCAATTGTGAGCACCCAATTGCAACGACTGGGCCTGAAAGGTGTATTGGGCTCACAATTTACTTATATTGTGGGTTTTCAGTATTTCCTGCAATGGGGTGACTCCTTACTCAGCGGCCCAGATGTTCCAATTTCCCTCCTCCCTCCTCCTTTTTCTTCCCAATTTTTCTCCCCCCCTTCCATTGATCCCTCCTTCCCTATTTATAGTTACAGCTTGTGGGACTGCTACGACCATTTCGTAATTTAGTGGATGGTGAGGTCCAATACCATTTCCCTTAAGTGGATGGTTAGTTATAAGTGTAAAGAGAACGATGGTGGCATTGGAACTTGATTCCATCGCCATGTTCGTTTCCCGACAGAAGGGTTTCCAAAGCGATGGTGGCATGGTCCGGTACCGACAATCTTGGTTGGTGGTTAGGTATCGGAAAAAGGACGACAGTCACCTCGGAACTTGCACAATCGGTAGGCTTGATGCCCGGTGACACCCCGAGTATGACGTGCATATAAACGCAGATTAGGTCCTGGAGAGGCGTCCGCCCAGAGCGACAAGGTTTACCACTGCTGCGCATATCGCGAGCGGTTTCTCTTTTGCCTTTAGGACTCCCGGTGCGCGTTAGGCCGGTCCTGGGTAAGCCCGTTGGACTGATCAGCGTTAGGACCCTAAGTGGGCAATCGTTCTTGTGGGCCTATGGGCAAATGGGCCTGGATTAGGACCTAAGCGGGCAGTCATTCTTGCGGGCCTATGGGCGAATAGGCATGGCAGGGCGATGCACGTACCCCTTTTATAAAGATACTAAAACTTTTATTTGGCTGTATATGTAATTTATTTTTTAAGATGAAAATTTTGCTCAGCTAGAATTTATTCCAAGAAATATTTATCATTTCTTGGTTGAATCCATATTTGCTACACTGTAGCCTTATTTTTCTTTGTTTCTACATTGAGCTTCCACATGTTTTTTTCATATGTGCTGCTCTTTATTAGAAAAGATAGAGTTAGGACTAATCAATTGGACCAATTAGAGGCATATATATATATAAATATATGTGTGTGTGTGTGTGTGAAGAACAGGTGCAAATTCGAGTTCGGGTGCGAGTGTGGGAGTCATCTATTTCTGAAAAAGTAGAATGCAGGTGCGGGGGGATACGTTTACTAATAAATTATTAAATATATTTTTATTTACAAATTATTAAATGTATTTTCATATAATGGTAAACATATACCAATTTAAAAGCAATAATAACTACAAATAATTCAGCAATTTCAATTTAAGTTGTTTAACCTACAAATAATTTGACAAATATATAATAAGTTCATAATTAAATAAGAAATCAACTCAAGTTTTTATTTTATTTTTTAACATGTATTTCGGCCAATTTCTCAGCCAATTTCGGTAGATTTCAGCTAGAATCAGAACCGAATCGCTGTGAATCAGGAAACGAAAAAAAAGAAAAAGAAAAAAAAAAAAGAAGAATGAATCAGTGCACCGAATGCGAATTAGCGCGTCGCCGAGTGTCCGGTGCGAGTGTGGTGGCCCTGGAGCTGCACCCGTGCTTTCTAGGTGTGTGTCAACAATTTGAACGATTACGTACAAAGGAAATTGACCAACCCAATTTTGAGTAGACGTTTGTTCTTCTGTAGAAAATCTTGCACGCTAAAAAACTTGTTACAAATTCTTTTTTTTTTTTTTTTTTCTGAATTTGTTTTTTTTGGAGATTGGCCAACTATTCAGCTATTAAGCATTGAGAGTCTAGACTTAGGCCATAGAAGTAGGGGTGTACTAAAAGGCTAGAGCTAGATTGCCAAATGCAGATGGCACATTGTTGATGGTCTAGTTTTTTTTACCGTTTGATGGTCAATGTTAATATATATTAAGCGATATGAAATTAACGAAGAAGATATATAGGGTGTGCATACAGACAACAAAGACAAAGTCATGTTGGTATTTTTGCTATTTCAGAGTCAGGATCGTCCTCCACCACCAAATTTCTGAAAGCGATGTGCAATACACCTTGTCTTGCTTTCAGATGATCAATCATCCTTATCTCCACCCCCTTGTCTAATTTGTTCCCCAAGATTATGACTTACACTTCTTCATTGAACTCTCTCATTCTCCTTTCAAGAGTTACATTAAATTTATAGCAAGTTCTTGATACGATGCACATTACGATAATGTGACATTAAATTTTTTTTGTTTATTTTATTTTTTCTAACATTACGATAATTTAAAATTACAAAATATATCACATCATTTTAATTTTATCGCCTTCTTGAAGAATGTTGTGTTTTATTCTTATATTGAAATTATATTAATGTAAAATTACAATAGCGTAATATTGCGGTGTATTGTAATATCACGGTGAATCAAACTCCCCCCAAATGTTAGGGAAATGAGAAATTTTGGCACTCTCTTAAGTGGGACAATTTATATTTGAATTACATTGAACTAGTGAATTTTATCATTTTCTACCTATTTCTCTCCATATATTGGGTAGTTCTAATGGACAAAGGTGATCAAATGCATATAATTAGATAGAATAGAATGGTGGCAAAAGATACATGTAGCATATTCCAGCTTAATTCAAAGGGACTTATGGAGCTAAATCCAATTTAGTTGGCATTAACTTATTAGAGTTGATCAAATAAAGTGGAGTTATAATTGTAAAGTGTTTTTGCTACTTTATAGGGTGACTGCTACATGTGATTGAGCTATCTCAAATCTGCAGATCATCACTTTAAGAGCCAACAGTATTAGACTATTGTTGGATTAGAAGTAAAGATTGGCATTATTGATGCATTTACACAATTGGATGGTACATGTGATCTCTAGGATAATTGCATCTTGTCATGTACATGCACACCCAAGTGCTACCCTTTTAGAGTTAGGCCTCAATCAAATTGAACACAACATTTATATTTCATGTGGGTGTGGCCATGCTTGTGCTCACCTGCAATGCTTTACAGTTAGTTTCAAAAAAGGCATATTTAAGTGAGATTGAACATCATTTTTATTTACATGAAAAGGTTTTCATGTAAGCGACTCCCTAGTTGAAATGACTACAGTGTTGAACACAGGTTGTAGTCCCACCTCATTCCCTTCTGGCTTCTACATCAAAGACTCCAAAATACAACTTCCACTTGCCTCACGCTGCTCAACTCTCAGGCCTAGGAATTAGTAGTAGTAGTACTTAATAAAACACAAGCTCTTGGGGTTTGATGTAGAAGTAGCATGAATAATTGAAAGAATGGCAAAATGCAAAAAAAAACCTCTAGGGGTTTGGGTCAACTGCAATCGAAAGAAAATAGTCATCTGTTGCAAATATTATTTTTAAAATAGGTTTTATATGGTAAAGTCGTCACATGCAGGTTATGTAACAATTTTTTTTTAGTTACAGGTAATCAAAAATTAAGATGTAATGGTCAATTTGGAAAATTCTTAAAATTCTTAAAATTCAAAGGTCAATACTATGAAACTGACAGCACCGAGGGGTGGTCTGTGACTAACCCAAATCCCAGGGGTTTGTTTCTATTTTGGTCTTGAAAGATATTGTTCTGAAACTGAGCTTCATCTGGCATGTTAGATATTGGTATAATGGTATTACATTAACATGGTTGGTTTTTTTTTTTTTTTTTTTTTTTTTTTTTTTTTTTTTTTTTGTTTTAGAGATGCTACGTTCACAACATTCTTACAAAATTTTTACAACAAATCACAAGTGGTTAATTGTTATTGGTTTACAGTTGAGCCTAACACTAAGATTACTATTTTGCCCCAACAATAACAACCAACAACGATCTGCCACTTAGAATTTTTTGTAAATATATTGTGAAAATGTTGTTGACATACCATTGCTTTTTTTGCCCTTTTTTTTTTTTTTTTTTGAGGAACACATGGTTGGTTCCTTTAGAGCGCATTCTAGACCTGGATTCCTCTCTTCATAATGTATTTCACTTCTTTTTTGGGCATGTCTGTTAAGGTTGGGCTGGTTTGTCTGGGTTCGGTAGTTCATGTTTCCTTTGGTTTGGCAAGTCCACATAGGAAGTTCCTCAAGGTTGGAAACAAAAGGTGGGTAGGAACTAGTTTTGTATGAGGTGTTCCCCCCAACCAACCTTTAGTTTCCGCCCCACTTTGAGCCCCAATGGTTCCACACCAATAAATATAAAAAAAAAATATATATATATATATATATATATATATATATATATCTTTTAACTATATAAAAAGAGCCTACGCCATCTACAGTAATTTTGGTTTATTCAACCCGGACTGTGCTTCACTGCTTTGACCTTCTTTTTTTTTTTTTTTTTTTTCAGCCGGTTTTATTTCTGCTTTTTGTTTTTGTCTTTTCTTTTAAATATTTGTTATTTATTCGTACATATTCAATTACACTGACTTAACAATTTCTTACAATATTTTTACAACTATTTAACAATTTGCACCATTCATGGGCCTCTTTTTCTTTACTTTTCTTTTTTCTTCTTTCCACCGTATGCCGGTTTTGCTTGTGCTGTTTTTGTCTTTTATTTTAAATATTTATAAGTGCATACATAGTTACACTAACACAACACATTCTTACAATATTTTCATAATTATTGAGGTGTCAATTTTTTAAAGGTCAAAATAAAATAATAAAATAAGAGACTGAGAATTACTACCATCTAAAACCCAAAATACATGGAGAAAATTTTGGGAATATTAAAATTTAGTAGGAGTATTTTTAGACATTTATTCCTATGCATGCGCAAACAGTATTTTGCATGGTCCATTCGGTTTGTTCAACATGCACTATGCTTTGGCCCTTTTTTTTCCAGCCGGTTTTATTTGTGCTTGTTGTTTTTTGTCTTTTCCTTTAAATATTTATTATTTATATGTATATATTCAATTACACTGACTTAACAAATTTACAATATTTTCACAATTATTTGACTATCTGCACCATTCATGGGCCTCTTTTTTTCTTTTTTCTTTTTTTTCCTTTTTTCCATCGTATGCCGGTTTTGCTTGTGCTCTTTTTGTCTTTTCTTTTAAATATTTATATGTGCATACATAGTTACACTGACACAACACATTCTTACAATATTTTTACAATTATTAAGGTGTCAGTATTTTAATGGTCAAAATAAAATAATAAAATAAGATACTGAGAATTACTACCATTTAAAACTCAAAATACAAGAAGAAAATTTTGAGGATGTTAAAATTTAGTGGGAGTATTTTAGACATTACACAATAAATATTTTAAGAATCATAAGCTTTTATTAAGGTTTAACGGAGAGAATAACAATATGACATATTTGCTATTTTCCAAAATATTAAAATAAAAATTTCTTAATTTTAAAATTTAAGGAATAATACTATGTCCACAACATTTTCATAATAATTTCACAACAAATTTTATGTGGCAAGGTATTTTTGATGGATAAAAAAGTGATATCACTAGTGGGCTCAGTTTAAAACCAATAACAACTTGTCATTTAGAATTTGTTCTAAAAATATTATGGACGTAGCATTTCTCTCAAATAAAATAAAAAATATCTCTTCCGATCCTAAAAATGAAGGTATTGTGAAAATGTTGTAATATTTTGTTGTATTCTTAGACTTCTTTTTTAATATAGTCAAATTAGGTGAGCCAAAATTCACGGTTTCACACACAATTTTCTTGTGCTGTCTTTTTGTTTGTTTGTTTTTAATGTATAATTTTAAAACTAATAATAATTTTTCACCTAAAATTTGTTGTAAAAATGTTGTGGAAGTAAAAAATAAAATAACAATATCAAACTGAGACCTACCATAGCTGGGAATAAAAAAAATTGCGAAAATATTGTGACATTTTGTTGTGTTCTTAGGATTCTTTTTTGTGTGATATTTTGTTTTCTTCCTAGGCTTCTTTTTTTGTTTAGTCAAATTTGGTAAGCCAAAATCCATTGTTTTAGGCACAACTTTCTTCAATTGGCTTTTTATTTGTTATTTTTTTAATGCACGGTCAAAGTGGTTAATTTAATTTAAAACCAGTAACAATTTACCACCTAGGATTTATTATAAAAATTTTGTGGATGTAACATTACTCTAAAATAAAATGATAAAATATCAAACCAAAACCCACCATAGTTAGAAATAAAAGTAGTGTATAAATATCATGACATTTTGTTGTGTTCTTAGACTTCGTTTTTGGTTTAGTCAATCTATCGAACTAAAATTCATTGTTTTATGCATAATTTTTTAGGTTGATTTTTTTAACACATTGTTTCAAGTTATTAAAAAAAAAAAGACACATTGTTTTACACACACACACACACACACACACACACACACACAAATTGACGAAGTAACACTTTTCTCCTTTATGTTTGAGGTAGTTTCATTCCCCCCTAAATTAAAGTTGAATAATTTCCTCCTTTATATTTTGTAAATGAGCATATACTTCTACTGTTACTCTCTTGATTAAACCTTAACAAAATCTTATAATTCCTAAAATTTTCATCATGCAATGTCTAAAATACTCCTACTAAATTTTAATGTCCCAAAAATTTCTTCTTGTATTTTGAATATTATATGGTAGACTGATAGTCATACTTTGAAAGTTAGAATGATGATATATAATGTTCTATTTTTTACCTAGAGAACACTAATTTATTAGGTTTAAATCTTCTATACTTATAATTTTATTTAATAAAAAGTTTAATGACGGATGTCTTTTGTTATTTTTTTCTTTTTTTAATTTCTTTTCCTACTTAACAAGGTGTTCATTAAAAATTAGTAAGCTAAACATCGTTGGTAGACTCATAAAAATAAATGATAAAGAATGAAGTATGAATAATAAAATCTTCATTGTAGATTGTTGCAAGTATTTAATTTGATGAAGATCTTCAAAACAATTGTAGCATATATCATCATTCATTGCGAAAATTTAAATATTGTGGAAAGATGATGACACTCATTATCATTCTTTGTAGCATTTTTTGGTTAGTAGATATTACATTTAGTAAATAGGTTCTAAGAAATTGTCATAGTAAATACTAAATAGATATTCAAATAGCTCTTTTAAATTTAAGTACATGATTTTATACTTCTTCAAAAAAAAAAATCTATATTAATTCTCTCACTAAAGGGGCAACACGTGCCTTGCACGTGCAACCCACACTAGTATATATCTAAAAGCTGAAATATAACATTTATTATTATTACGCTCTAGTTGAGCAACATCAACATCCACGTCATTATCATTTTTCTTTCCAATTTTTCTATAATTTTTTTAATATTAAATCATTTTTTTTATATTTACACTTTCTCCAAAAAAATTTCATGCCCCTTACCTTTTCATCTCCCTATTACCCTCTACTTTAATATCACTCTTCACTTTCCTTTCTTTTGTCTCCACTTATTCACACCCTCTTACTATAAATTTATCATTCTCTCTTCCATTGTATTCATAGTTTTCTCTCACAAAAAAAAGGTTATCTCTCTCTCTCTCTCTCTCTCTCTCTCAATTTTTTGGTGAATTTTTTTTTTTTTAAATTTTTCTTGCATCTCTACTTTAGGCTAATAAATTTTTGTATTTTTTAAAACTCTACTTTGTGTTGATACAATTTAGTTTTATGTTTTGAGGTTTTTTTTTTTTTTTTTTTTTTGTTATCTTTCATTGTTAAATATTACCTCATTGCATTATAAGGAATTAAAGATAGTCTATATGAATATAATATTATTCTATTACATAGCATGATTTGGTTCATTTGGTGTTTATTGTTGTATCTTTTATTTTTACTTAATTTTCGTCTCATCTTATTATATTCAACATTTTAATTATGTCACATCCTCTATATCATTAAATTATTTACATATTCTCTCATTTTTTATTTTAAAAATTAAACATATAACATTTTACTTAAATTCAAATAAATAAAATAGTTCTCATAAATTGTGTACGTGCAAGTTAGATTATCAAAACTATGTGAGAGAGTGAGAATGTCTCTCACTCTTTGAGCTCTCTATTATGTGAAAATGAAAGCCTTTGTACAGTGGTGATGTTCTTCCCAAAGAAAGCCTTTTTCTCTACCTTACTTTCCTACACAAACTCTCTCTGCGCTTTCTCTTGTTTTCTCTAGGCTCTTGCCTTAATTGTTCAGCAAAATGTTCCTCTTATAGTACGAGGAATGTTGTTAGGTACATTAAGATAGGTGTCAAAACTTTATTCACCCATTTCAAATTCTAATACAACTATTGTACTATACTATGGTTGGAGGAGAGAGAAAACACACCAATTTCAGGGTAGTGGATCGAAGAGTGGCTCTACTACTACGTGAAGAGCAAACCATAGACAAGGAAAAGGACATCAGGGAGGCTATGAGTGATGTACGTGTCTTCAATAGTGGACCAACAAAAAAATCAACTAATAAGGAGTGTTCTATAGCATTTGACCATAAGGGGTTGCTATCTCCCTTTTGTGCAAGTGCTGGGTGTTCATGTTAGGTGCAAATCTCACTCTTCTCCAAGGTGGTCACGCCATTGGCACTAGCCAAAGATCCCCCTCTTCAACCAACATTTCTTTTCCTTTGCTCACAGCTATTCCACATGTAGGGTTTGAATCTAGCCACATCAGCATTCTCACGTGCCTTGGTTGGTGTAATATACAAATTGTACTCTTTTTTTTTTTTTTTTTAACATTTACACTTTCTTCATCCTTTCTCATTCCCTTTACCTTTTCATCTTTCCACTAACCTCTATCTTAATATCACTCTTCCTATTTCCCTTAATCTTCCTCAATTTTCTTTCTTCTTATTCTCATCCTCTTAGTATGAAGTATAAAAAGGTCTCTCTCTCTCTCTCTCTCTCTCTCTCTCTCTCTCTCTCTTAATATTTTGGTGTAATTTTTTTTTCTTGCATCTCTACTTTAGGTTAATAATTTTTTGTGTTCTTTAGAAATCTACTTTGTGTTGATACAATTTAGTTTTTTGTTTTGAGTTTTTTTTTTTTTTTTGGTTCTCCTTCATTGTTAAATATTACCTCATTGCATTATAAAGAATTAAAGATAGTATATAAGAATATAATATTATTTTATTACATAGCATAATTTGGTTAATTTGGTGTTTATTGTTATATCTTTTATTTTTACTTATCTTTGGCCTCATCTAATTTTATTTAACATTTAAATTTAGTTACATCTTCCATATCATTAAATTATTTATATATTCTCTCATTTTTTATTTTTAAAAATTAAATATATAATATTTTACTTAAATTCAAATAAATAAAATAGTTCTCATAAATTGTACTCATTTTTTTTTTAACATTTACACTTTCTTCATCCTTTCTCTTTCACTTTACCTATTCATCTCCCCACTACCCTCTACTTTAATATCACTCTTCTTATTTCCCTTAATCTTCCCTTATTTTCTTTCTCCTTACTCTCATTCTCTTAGTATTAAGTATAAACTAACTTAGAACATGTGCAAATGCACGAGTACAATTATACACACACACACACAATATAATATTCATATATAGTTAGACAAACAAATGACATGGGAAAGTAAAATCATTTAAATCTCTCTTCTTATAATTTTATTTTATTCAAAGAATTAGCTATATGGTTGGGTTCCTAATGGTTCATTTATATTGGGCTTCTCTTATTTACATTGAATTAATTCATTTGATACAAAAATTTAAAAATTTAGATGCGACATGTGGCATAAAATAAGACTGCAATTAAAATTTAATTAAATTTTCTTCCTATTATATATATATATATATATATATATATATATATATTGTTCCGACTTCTACATTTACCTAAATACCAAGCGAATTGAGGTCCCTTTTTGGCACTTTTTTATGGTTGGAGAATTAATCTAGGTTTCCACAATTCCAATCACACAAAAGCTTCATACACCATCTAAAGTTTAAAAGAACAAACTATGCTATAAAAAAAAATTAAATGGTTAAAAGTCCAAAATCATGTATAAAAATAAAAATAAAAATATAAACTGTCACAATGACACAATTGCATACCACAACACTAGCATCCAGATATTATTATTGTGAGCGAACAGTATACACATACACAACAGCGTTTTGAAAACTAAATTATACCACTAGATTAGTATTGACAAAAACTATAAAAATGAGGAAAATGAGTTTGACCTTTTGGCTTTGATTGCGATTGTTAAAATGAGAAGCAGGATGGCAGCCTCAAGTCCCAATTTAGAGATTGTAAAATAAGTTTAACAATAACAACAAAAACATTTTTTGTGCTTCTTCCAGAAGTATAATTCTTGAGGTGAGAATGGGTATTCATAAGACAATGAAACCTTAATAAAAATCAAATAACACCTCTCTCCCCCCCCCCCCCCCAACAAAACAAAATCCTATCCCAATTAATGGATGGTAAATAGGCAAATCCGACAAATATATTGCTCTAGTGTATAGTAATATAGTATATACATATGAATCCCTAACCCTAAATCTGAACTTAGTAGTAGTGTGCTTTGTTAGCCCTTAAGTTATTACTTACCTTCTCTTTTCTCAATCCATAGGTTCTATGGAGGATGAATTTGAGATTTGTTTATGTGGGAAATGTAGAGATATTGATGATGTAGAGATTTGTTTATTTGGGTTGGACCCGGTGGCTCGGGTCTTCGGTTAAGCAGTTTGAACCCGTCAAGTAATTTCGGGTCTGATGCACAAAGAGAACACAGAGAAATAAAAAAACCAGACCTAAAGAACACATAAACTAAAACCCAAACCCAAGAGAATTCAACCCAAAGAACACTGAGAGAAGTCAAAAACCCAAAGAACAGAAACCACAATCCAAACCTACAGAAATCAAATAGCACAAATAAGTCCACAAATCCCATATCTATGGGATTGAAACGAAGAGAGAGAAAACATTAAATCAGCAATACCCCCACTCCATCACCATATCCATCACAAGACCAATGCGATACTAAACAAAAAAACTTTGACCCATCATCAGATGCACAAGATCAAAGCTTCAGATGTCAGATCAGAGGATGTTTCGAAAGAAAGGGGTTTAAGCGAATCAATGACGATGGTGTTTGAGTAGCTAAAAAATACCAATATACTAATATAACACCACTGTTGTGAGTGCTCACTGCAATGGAAAATCAAGTTTGACAATATATCTAACATGCATTACTTCTAGATGACAGTCAATTCTATCTTGTCAACAAGCCTATAGAACTGCATGCAATGTGCCTGCATCAGCTATTCTAGCCAACAACAATTTAACAATAGTTGTAGGGGAATAACTGAAATTAAGCATTTCACAACCAATGGTATTACATCTAGGTCACTAACTATTTTTCTAATACAAGATTTTAAATTAAAAAATTTTCTTTTGTAGAACCATAATGAATTTCCACATAGCATGCCAATGGTATTGGAAACAACATAATTAGTAGGCCATGATGGGATTTATACATCAACTATTACTATCTTTGAACAGTCATGGAACTTTATTTTTCTCAAAGGGCTTCCTTAGTTTCTTTACCTGAATCATCCAACATGAGTTCTTAGGAATTAGAATGGGCTAATTAGGCATTGCAGACAGTTTTATTTTTCTACTAAGCAACAACAAGGATAGAACATAAACTACAACCAACAAAACATACACATTATCAGCCAACATGCTATAAGGCTTAGAAAGACAATGTGAGACCTTTCACAAAAGGCTCTATAAAGCTTTTGTGTGGACTTAAGCAACACAGGAACCTAATAAAATTTGAAATAGAAAGGGACCATCCATCACTAGTGTATGAAGTCATCATCTACCTATCTGGAAGATAGATAGGACCAAGCAATAAAACAACATAGTAGAACCATGTGCATTCGTGCATAATTTGTTCTCACCCATAACAGTAAAACAGAATAACAATAATTTTTTTATTAATCAAAGTTAGGTAGGTTGTGGTTTTTTTTTTTTTTCTTGTCGAAGACCTAGCCGTGGAGGTGGAATAGCCGTAGAGGAGATAGAGATAGAAACGTGCAAAGAGAAAGAGAGAGAGAGAAATAGTAGACGTATAATTTTTTTTTTTTTTTTTTGAGTTTAGAAATAACTATCGAATGTATTCAATAAAGAATAGTAAATGAGATCAATTAGAATATTAGTATTAATAAGGTTTTTTTTTTCTCTACTTGAATCCAATGGTTTAAAAAATGTGTAATTCTAAAAGGGCTTTCTTAGTTTCTTTGCCTGAATCATCCAACATGAGTTCTTAGGAATTAGAATGGGCTAATTAGGCATTGCTGACAGTTTTTTATTTTTTTTCCTACTAAACAACAACAAAGATAGAACATAAACTACAACCAACAAAACATACACATTATCAGCCAAGCCAACATGCCATGAGGCTTAGAAAGACAATGTGAGACCTCTCACAAAAGGCTCTATAAAGCTTTCATGTGGACTTAAGCAACATAGGAACCTAATAAAATTTGAAATAGAGGGGGACCATCCATCACTAGTGTATGAAGTCATCTATAAATTTGAGGTTTTGGATGTATACCCTTTTGGATAGTTATTTATCTTTGTATTTTCTACTTGTGCAACACAACAATAAAATCACTATCTGGAAGATTGATAGGACCAAGCAATAAAATGACATAGTAGAACCATGTGTATTCGTGCATAATTTGTTCTCATCCATAATAGCAAAACGGAATAGCAATAGTTTTGTTATTAATCAAAGTTAGGTAGGCTGTGGTTTTTTTTTTTTTTTTTTCCTGCCGATGAGCTAGCCATGGAGGTGGAAGAGCCGTAGAGGAGATAGAGATAGAAACGTGCAAAGAGAAAGAGAGAGAGAGAGAGAAATAGTAGACTTATAATTTTTTTTTTTTTTTTTTTTTTGAGTTTAGAAATAACTATGGAATGTATTAAATAAAGAATAATAAATGAGATCAATTAGAATATTAGTATTAATGAAGTTTTTTTTTTCTCTACTTAAATCCAATAGTTTAAAGAATGTGTAATTCTAAAGAGTTACACTAAGTGTAACTTGAATCCATCTCTCTCTCTCTCTCTCTCTCTCTCTCTCTCTCTCTCTCTCTCTCTCTCTCTCTATATATATATATATAATTAATTAATATAATATGTAAAGACACATTTAACCTAAAAAGTTTGTAGCTGAATTGCCACCTAGGAATAGAGTTTGAGCCAATTATAAGATTCATATTAGTTTTTTGTTTTTTTTGTTTTTTTTTTTTTTTTTTAGAGTTGTTGGTTGCTTGGTAATTATGGGGTTAAAAATTAAAACTTCACTTTGTAATCAAATTGGTGTTTAGATTGTGTGTAGTTTTGGCTCTATTTGAGTGAATAAAGAAAAGTTACCATTGGAAGAGACTTTTGTAGTTAGGAATTTATTTGTGGAGGTTTGTTGATATTATTAAAAAAAATAGACTTGTTAGTCCTAATTGATATTAGTTGTTAATATTAAAAAAAAGGACTTTTTTTAGTCTTTTTATTTGGATGAAAGACTTTTGTTTAGTCTTGAAATTAGATGATATTATTAAAATTAAAGGTTTTTTTTTTTTTTGCAGTATAGATCATGCTTTTACTTTTCATTTATTTTTTTAGTGTATTCTTTAAAATAACACTTTCGGAATATGAAAATTAGTGCAAAAAATTGTAACAAGTTATTCAGGCCCGTTTGGTAGAAGAGTTTGATTAATATTGTTTGTAATTTTTTGAAATACGTATGAGTAAAAAAGTATATAAAAATACGTATAATATTATTTAAAAATTAAAAATGCATGTTTAAGATGCTCTATCAAATGGAGCCAGAATTATATGTATCAAACCAGTTTTGTCTTTTTGTTCAGCTCTTCATATTGTGCTTAGGACTTGGGATCCTTCACGATAATTTACACATCAACATTATTTTTTTAATTAATTAATTTTTTTAACGTTTATTTTGGGTTGACGATTCTCTCTCCCTAATCTTCATCTCTATCAGACAAGACAGCAAGTATTTTATATTTTTCTTTAGTTTGACTGTCAAATGTTCATGAAATTGATTGATCCCTTGCTGGGTACTTACAAATTTCTCTGTTGTTGCTATGTTTGGTTCCAAACTTGTCCTTTTAGAGTAGCGAGCTATTCTGGGTACTTGATATTTCTAAGCTTAGCTACTATATCTTTCTTCTGGGTAAAGACTAGCTTTTGATAGTGAGGCATTTTTGGGTTTTGACTGTCTGGTAGTGAATTCTGCAAAGGTTATGCACAATTGAACTTTTTTTCTTATTTGTATTTTGTACTCCTTTGCAGAGGTAATTTCAATGAGTAGACTTAGGGTCTGTCTGAATAAGCTGTTTTAAAAAGTGTATTTTCTAAAAATAATGTTTTTAAAACGTGCGTTTTGAAAACACTAATTATCAAATCACACTTAACCATTTGGTAAAACTATGAAAAAGTGTGGTTTCTGTAAACCATAGTTTTAAAAATCGGACCAGGCTAGCTGGTTCAATCGAGAACCGAATGCCAGTTCAGTCTGGTTAAAACACATAAAACTGGTCAAAAACTGGGGTTGAACCGAAAATTTTCAAAAAAACAATTTGATGCCCGGTTTGGTTTTTAAACCATGCTGTAAACTAAACATTTGGATGAAATTGGTGTAAAATGTATGTGATAGGTGTAATTTACCAAAATGGACATAACTATGTTGTCAATACTCCTTTCTTATCTTGTAACCCGTAAGACATATAATAATAGAATTCTTTTTTAGGTTACTGACTTGTTATAAAATAAGAAAAAGTTTTCATAAAAATTAAAAAAAATTATAAAAAAGGAAAAAAAGAAAAAGGACCCTCACTTTAATGTTTTATATTTAATTGTGTGTGTATGTATGTGTGTGTGTGTATATATATATATATATATATTTTTTTTTTTTTGTGTGCAAAAGAATCAATCCCCTAGACTCCTACCACAATTTTTGCCAATATACATCTTCTACGGGCACTACTTTTCTACTTGCTTGTCTTCCTTTTCTCATCCCTACAACGCTGCCACCCATTAATCTTCTTTAGCTCCAATTTTTACCCTTGCCCTTAAGATTCTAGTCAAGCAAAACAGTGAGGACAACTAATCCTTGCAATGAAAACGAAGCAACAAGCTAAAAAGTGAACAACTAGAGGCAGACAGGAGATAGATAGAGGCAACTGGGCAAAAGCATAGACGAGATCGATAGTGTCAAGGAAATAAATTTTTCTCAAGTATTTTGGTCATTATGCAATTTTGTGAGGATATTTTAAGAATTGCACACTTAAAAAGGAACATTGATAGTAAACCCATAATTGCGTTTTCATCTGTGTTTTTGAAAAAACTTGAACTTGTTGTGTTTTGAAAACTCAGTTTTTAGTAATTCTGAAAACGTGATTTCTTTATAAACGCAATGCTAAACGTTTTTATTTCTAGCAATTTCATACATAAACACGCATTTTGATTACCAAAACACTTGTTCAAACAGGCTCATAGTAAAGTAGATTGAAAATTTTTGCAATTATAGAAGACACTGACACACCACCTAGAACTAGAAGCGTTTCTTTGCCATTTCATGCGGTTACCATCATTGGTCATGACATGTACGTCACTCTGTAGCTTCTAACATTTCAAGTGAAACACCAAGATGCAATATTGTCCAGGATACAATATTTTTGACTTTCGTTGTAAGATTTGTCACAAAGGCATACAATAAAGTAATCATTGTCTAGTACATCTACCGGGGAAACATAATATAGTTTGGAAGATGTGACTCTTTCAAATACAAGTTGTATTAAGCTTTGATGGAAACCATGTGATTTTTTAATAGAAAGAGCAATCCAACAATTATCATTAGTGATTTTCATGTTTGTCAAACAAATAGCTAACTGCAAGCACTTGTCTTGCTATTGTCAAGCATTTGCAAACAGAAATGTGTCAGTCTTAGTATTTCAATCCGGCCGCTGGCTTAACCAATTTTGGGGTTAAGGTAAAGACATTAAACAGGGCCTATTCTCATCTTATAGTTTAAATATTAATTAAATATAATTTATTTAAAAAGTATTTTTTCTTGTGTTTTTTTAATACTGGTAACAAATTTATTTTTGAGATTCAATTTTTTTTTTTTTTACTTTGTTTTAATATCTATATGAATATTTTCTAGTGGATTCTAAGTAGCTCAACTAGTAAGGTCTCTTGTTGTTGAATAAGGAATTCTGAACTTCAATCATCGTCCACACCAAAAACCAATTTAGTTTTTTAGTTGAGAGAGTGGAAAAGTGGAGAGATATAAAGCTCTTTTGTTTGGTTTAGTAGAAAAGTGAGAAGATAAAAAAATGTAATTTGTATAAATTTACTCGCATGCCTTTAGTTCATCAAAAAAAATTAATAGTTTATAAAAATTAATTTTTTTAATTACTACAGACTTACAAACTAAGGATTCTCAAAAAAAAAATTACAAACTAACACAATTAATAAAACATCTAGTAAAAGAAAAACTAATAATAATAAAAAAGTTGTTGTTAATATGAAAAAAAAAAAAAAATTAAAATAACACCAAGTTCAATGTGTGCACAGTAATATACTTGAAAAAAAAAAAAAAAGGAAAGAAAAGAAGAAGAAGAAAGAGGCAGTATCATTTCCACGAGAGAGAGAGAGAGAGAGAGAGAGAGAGAGAGAGAGAGAGAGAGAGAGAGAGAGAGAGAGAGAGAGAGAGAGAGAGAGAGAGAGAGAGGCAGAAACTTTAAATAAGGGGAGGGTAGATAAGTAATTTCCCACCAAACCCACTCCCTCCCCACTTTTCTCTCCGATTTTCTTCCAAATTTGAGGAGAAAAATATTTTCTTTTAAATGGTGGGCTTGGGGAGAAAACTCCCCCCCCCCCCCCCCCCCCCCCCACCCCCCCAAATTATCTTCCTTCCAACCAAACACCCACTTTCCTCTTCTGTTTTCTCTCCCCTTCTATTTTCTCTCCTTATTACACCCCAACCAAACAAACTCTAAATGAACATATCTAAAAAGTTTATTTATCACATAACTCAATAAATTAACATTGATACCAAAGTAAATTCTAAATTAAAATTTTCACTATTATATTAACTTTTATACATATATTTAGAGTTTATTAAAATATTATTATTAAAAAAGTAGAATAACATATGAAAACATATATAAAAAATACAAAAATAAACTACTTAAAATAAAAGAATCGGGTCTATATTAGCATAAAAAAATCCTGGGTGAATGAAAAAAGGGAAACAAGAAGATGGGAAAAGTGATATAACAAATAAATAAATAAAAAGTCAAACTAATTAAAAAAAAATACAGCAAAGTAACAAAAGTGGGTTAATGTGATATCACGTAAACCCATGTTTTATCTAGAGAGATAATAGGTGTAGTGCTATTCTAAGGTAGTGTGTAACCACATGCATATGCACAGGTACAGTTAAAAATAATTATAATTACACAATTTAAATTATATATTTTTTTGGAAATAAATTAAAATTATACATGATGTTAACTTACACATTTTTAAAAGTATAGATTTCTAAAATATGTAAAGGTTTCTCATTATATATATATATATATATATATATATATATTATACACACAATTTAGAATTTAATTGGATTTAGGCTTTTTGATTTTACGCACAATAATTCACTTGTCACAAAAATTAAAAAATTAGATGGACACGTGGCGCATAATTTGGCTCTAATTGAAATGCAATTTATAATCTAATTGAATTTGAACTCTTTCATTTTTACACTCAATATATAATTCACTTAGCATAAAAATTAAAAATTAGATGAAACATATGATATAAAATTATACTATAATTGAAATTCAATTTGGATTCCAAATATATACACACACACACAATTTGGATTCTAAATATATATATATATATATATATATATATATATATGTTTAGCCTCATCCTGGAACATTTTAGCAATCTTAGATGTTGTACCATATTTATAATTGTTAATCATTCTACAACATAGTCTACTCTTTATATTTAAGTCTTTATACATGTGACGAATCCTAGCTAGTTGAAAAACGTTATATAGATCACCAACTTAAATATATGTACAAGTTTGTATTTCTGCCTTGCAATATTGAATAAGAAGTTAAAGTGTCAGTTTGGAATTGCCATACCGTAACAATCTAACAGAGCTCATTTCATAGGTCCTTCTGTTGCAAAATATGGATTTTCATCTTAGAAGGCCTGAATGATGCATTGGAGCCATTTATCAGCCAAATTTTCTAAAATTTTATCATGTAAATGCATATGTTGGACGACGTTCTGAAAACATATATGGATGGAAATGGAAATAATTAATAAATATGAGTTAAATTTTCTTTTTAATAATTATAAGTGATTTTGGTTCCATGTCTGTTCTGAAGCCAATTTTGTGTTTCTTTTATCAAATTTTAATTGTTTAAAGTGATTGGTCTGCCAGGCTCTTGGAATTCCTGTTCATAGGTTTTGTTGTTTCAAGCTGCTGACTCAACATATTGGTTTCCAACTTTTTTTTTTTTTGTTGATACAAGATAGAATTTCTACTCTAGCCTAATCTAAATGTATATGTGTGTAAACTTCATGATTTTCTGAACACATTTATTATGCAACTGGTAATTTTTCCATCTGCATATCATTCTTGATTCTATAGAGAATCCTAGCTAGAATAACATATTCTGGTTGTATTGTCTCTGGGTAGTCTTCCTCCTCATCATCCCACATATTGTTATCTCTTGAAAACCCGCGCATTCACTTCCTCGATAGGCTGGATCGGGCTTGTATAATTGTGTGCTTCTTCCCCAATCGTAATTTTCTTTGGTTTTTTTGAGAATCTCCTCAATGTAATGCTTAGTTTGTTTTGATGAAAAACATTTTATGAAGATTGTTTTTTCTTTTTCCAGTGCTTAGTAGCATAAAACAAAAAAATAAGTTAAAGGAAAACAACTTTTGGTTAATAGAAAGTTCTATAAAAAAAAAATTTGAGTTATTTTTTAGAGATTGTTTTCCACTAAATTTATTTCAAAAAATAGAGAAAATATGAAAACTACTAAAGATAACTCTATCTTAAGTTTTTCATGTTTACAGGGGTTGTAGAATAGTTTAGACCTACCACTACAAAATCCCATGAGTCAGGCAAACTATGCAAAATAGTAGACACTTGGATCTTATCAGGAATTGGATTTCCTAAGATAGTTAGCTCTTTTGCAATTACTGACATTTTAGTGACATATTCAATGATATTATTACTTTCATTCATCATGGTTCCATTAAATCTCTCAATTAAAAGTTGAATATATATTTCAGAAGATGCACAATATGCTTCGGTAATATCATCAAACATGGTTTTAGCATGTGTATATTCTTCAAAAAGAATTTCAATGTCAGGTTCCATGAATATGAGCAAATTTTAAGCAATTTTATCATCTTCTACGTGTTTTTCATACATTCTTTTTGCAGTAGAATTAGAATTTGCAGGTGGTGGAGTTGGAATGCCGATATCAATAACATACTCAACCTTGTCTTGAAAGAGTATGTGACGGATATGACGTTTCCAAACAGAATAATTAGCTCCTTTAATTTTTTAGTTTTGCTTGATTCTTGACTTACAGCCTTACTAGTCATGATCAATCAATAAGAATTGAAAGGATTTTAGTTTAGAAAGCTGACCGTGACGAAGAAACCTAAAAAATAAATTTGTATGTACCAAATTTGTACTGATGTTTGCTCCAACACTCCCTTTATTTAGCCCCAGTTAAGCTTTCACGTTGAATAAAAAATCCTGGAGAAATTTCAATGCCCTTCCACCATGTGGCAAGAGTTCCACCAATCACAAAATTTACTTGTCCACGACAATGCAACCTTTTCTCTAACAAAATTCTTTTTCACAATAGTAGCAATACTCCACCAAAAAACATTGATGATATTTTCTTCCTATGTAGGCCCGTGGAGTGGAGTAAAGCAAATATCTAAATGAATAGAAGTTAGATTCAAAAAATAAAACACTTGCACAACTTCACTAGGACAATAGACTTGCTTCGAAGCTCTGATACCAATGAAGCAAAATTCAAAATAGAACTCAAATTGAAATATACCTATTATTCAACTAAAACACTAAGAGAGTAAAAAACTGAAACATGTGTTTAAATGGAGAGATAAGAGTGAAATAGCGTTTGGGTTGCAGTGGATTTTTTCACTCTGTAGGATTTTTGTGTGGTTATCTTATCTAGAGATCTCAAGTGGGATATTTAAAGACCCACAAAAAGTTGCCAATGTTTATTTCAATTCCTACAAATTAAGACATGAATGTTAAAGTCTTTAACGTTTATTTAAACGTATATTTGACTATGTCAAACCCCACACAGCCAATCATAGCCAAAACATGGAATTCCATTATTCAAACAAATTTATTAATAATAATCATCTCATATACAATATTGTGTAAAGTAATTTATTTTGAGAATCACACACATACACATTGCGGGTTATTTAGCCACATAGTTCAACATCCATATTGTGGGCTATTTGGCAACACGATCCAACATGGGGAACCACACAAGGGGTTGATGGTGAGATGTAGCATTGATTGCATATTAGAATTTATGTTTGGAATTAAGAGAGAGAGAGAAAGAGAGAAAGCAAAAACACATAGAAATTAATATGGTTGACCAAACGCAATTGTTAGGGGAAGGAGTCTAGAACTGTACGTAATGGGTCACCCATTGATCAGTATTGTTGTGTGTTCCCTTGACAAATGAAATACCATAATGAGTATTTGAAATAGGATAGTCAATAATGTGGAGGAGCTTTACTTTTCTTTATAAAGATATATAAGGAAGGAGTAATAGTGTTCATGTTTCATATATAACTAGCCTCATTACACGCACTTCGCGTGTGAGATGAGGCTTTTTTTTTCTTAGTGGTAGTAGCCAAAAAAAAAAATCTATGTTTTTTATTATGTATATAATTTTTATTTTGAGAATCTAATTTATAAATGGATAAATAAATTTGAAAATTAATAAAAAAGTGACCTTATTTTTTAGGCAATGTTTTAGTGGAAGTTAGGGTTGTATATTTAGCGAATTGTCCTTTAGTTTTGTCTTTACTTAAATAGAGGAATGTAATAGTATTTTAAAACAAAAAAAAAAAAATTGGGATTGTCCTTTAGTTTTATTTTTTATTTATTTTTATATATATTTAGATTTGTTTTTGGATAAACGTGGAATGTTTAACTTATTTTTCTATTTAAAAAAAAACAATAAACGTATAGTTACTTGAAAGAAGTAGGTTAGTGAAAGAGTATTCTTATTTTGTAGGCAATATTTTAGTGCAAGTTAGATATTTATTTTTACCAAATTATCATTTAGTTTTGTCTTTACTTAAACCTAGAGATATATGGGTATTTTGAAAAATAAAAAAATTCAGTTTAAATAAGTCCAGCCGCTTAAATAATACTATAGATATAAAAGTGAGTTTGAAATAATAGTGTACAAATTTTATTTTGGGATTGGGATAAAGTGCAATTGCACTGTACAATTCACCTAATTCCTTCATAAATTTTTTTATCATTTTTTTACTTTTACTTATTTTTTATATTATATAGCTGAGATTTAAAGATACTTTTTACAACTTTAAATTTCAACCATCCATACCAATTACATCAGTGCAATATCTTAGCTATTGCACTCGATCACAATCTCTTATTTTTTAATTGCCTGGAACGAAAAAAAGAAGTTCAGTTGAGTAGGCCTTCTAGGCTTCTACCTCCAACGCGTTATTGCTCTATCAGGTTTTTGTCCATTTGGGGAAAACATGGTGGAGAGGATTCAGTAACAATACGCTACTGCAGTAGAGGCAAGTCGAGTCAGTCAATAGACGGGGTCTAGACGCGGGTCAACAAGTCAAACCGGGTGGGATGACGTGGCCTAGAACTGACGTCAAGCAAGTTCAGATCTGGTGCGTACGGCGCGTGGGAGCGCGTTTCAATTCCAACGGAGGTGAAGCTTCCGCGAACGAGTAGATCGGAATGATACGATCACGTTGGTGCCGGAAAGGTCTGGGTGGGAGCTGGTAGCGCGTGGTCGGTCGTGTGTGGCGGTTCAGCGAAACTTTGTGCGGCGCGTGTGAGGTCTGATGGGGGCTGATTTAGGTGGGATTTGGTTTTTGTACGGATTTGTGATTTTTAATGATATCAGATTGAGTCCGTGCGAGTACGACGGCGCGCTCGTGGGCAGCGGAAGAAGACCGTCAAAAGTAGCATAGGAACTGTGGTAATATGCTCAGAAACCGGGTAATATCATAGGCATTTGTTACCGTGTGCCAAAAGGCACACGGTAATGCCAATGACAGGGGCCTTTTGCACAGGAACAAATGTATAGGTACTTGAAATAATCTGAGCAAGACAATGACAATGACAGGCGCCTTTTGCACAGGAACAGATCATGCAATTTTTTTACACAAGCCGTACCTAAGCAAAGCAAAATGACAATATTATTCTCTAATTTTTTAACTAGCCGGATCAAGCAAAACAAAAGATAAAAATAATCTTTTTCCCTCCATTTCTTATTTCCCTCCGCATCTTATTTCATCTCCCACCAATTCATATTTTATTAATATTTACTTTTTTCTCTTCTCCACTTTACCAATATCATAGAAAAAACTAAAACAAAAGTTCAAAGTTGAACAAAAAGGCAAGAAAGAAAAAAGAGTTCAATGAATGATCAAAGCATGTCTACAAGAATGTAGCGTTCGAGAAATTATAAATAAGGTACATATATTTCTTTTGTTCTTAATTTATTTTTCAAATATATTGAAATATGATGTTAATATTTATTTATCATGTTTGTTAAATTATTGTAGAATCAATGGATGAGAATTTTGTTGAAAGTGAGATTCATCAATTAGTTCCAATGAGTTGTTTTAACTTAAATAAATTACCTCAAGAAGGTATACTATTTTATTCTATTTTATTTTATTTATAGTTTATATTTCATTTATAATTGAATATGATGTTGATTTTTTTTTTTTTTTTTTTATCCTTGTTACAACATAGAGCAAATGAATGATATTGTAACTGCAAGTGAGATTTATCAAAGTGTTGCAAGGAATTGTGTTGACTTAAATGAGCTTCCAAACGGTGGAGAAAATAATGACATTTGTGGGGAGGACTTAGTGGTTTGGAATGAATATCCAATGGAAGAAATAGGAGTTATTGAAGAAAATGAAGATATTATTTCAATAGAAAATGAGTTTGAACCTTTTGTTGGACAATGTTTTCTTAGTGAAGAAGAGGCTTTTATTTTCTATAAAAATTATGCAAATCGATATGGTTTTACAATTCGAAAATGTCGTTTTGTCACAAAAAATGGAGAAAATGTAAGATGTGATTTCTTTTGTCACCAAGAAGGTAGACAACAATTAAAAAGAGTGGATTCATCTAAAGAGCAACGAAATAAGATATCTACGCGATGTGGATGCAAAGCTTATCTAAGAATCACATTGCGAAAGTCATTTGACATTTTTCCTCGAGAATGGCATGTCACTAAGTTTGTTATAGATCACAATCATGAATTGTTGTCCCCTTCGGAAGTGAGATTTCTTCCGGCCAATCGAGTTATCACTAAAGAAGATAAAGATCACATTCTTTTATTGAAAAAGGGTAGACTTTCGGTTAGGCAAATAATACGTGTTATGGAGCTTGAGAAAAGTGTGAAGCATGGAGATCTTCCATTTTTTTAAAAAGATATTCATAACCTTTATGTGAAAATGAGAAAGATGCATGCAATGAATGATGCTATGGGTCTCTTACAATTGTGCAAAGTTGCTAAGGAAAAGAATTCTAAATTTCAATATGCATATACAACTAATAAAGAGAGTAAGTTGGAGCATATTTTTTGGGCGCCTACTCCTTGTTTTGATTGGTACTAAAAATATGGAGATGTGGTTGTTTTTGATACTACTTACAAAGTAAATGCATATGACATGCCTTTTGGTATTTTTGTTGGCATCAATAATCATGGAAAGACAATTTTCTTTGGTTGTGCACTTCTTTGAAATGAAACAACTAGTGCATTTCAATGGTTAATGAAGGTACGTAAATTATTTAATTATCTTGTAAGGTTGTGAAATTATTTTTCGATTTTATTTGATTAATTAGAAGCTTAATATTATATATCCTACTATATTTTTTCATGTGCTAATAACTTTATATTTGATTAATAGACTTTTGCAAATTTAATGAAGAAGTCACTTAAGGCAATTTTAACAAACCAAGATCCATAGATTACAGAGGCAATGTCAAAAGAATTGCCATCCACAAAACATGCTTTTTGTATATGGCACATTACTGCTAAATTTAGTGGTTGGTTTACGGCAATTCTTTGTAGTCAATATTCAAATTGGTGCACGGATTTCTACAAGCTATATAAGTTAGACTCATGTGAAGAATTTGAGCATCAATGGTCTCAAGTTATGCCAATGAATATCATGCATTCTTGAAAAAATAGAAAATTTTGCCATGGAAATAATAGTGTTTCATTAAAATTGAAATCTAATGTCCCATATCATATCATGTATCATGACACTTTTTCAATCCAAAGCAAACCGGTCTTCTCACGACATTTGAAACACAAAATAGCGAGGTACTATTTTTAAACTTAAAATAATTTAAAAAATTACTATTTATGTTTTATTGTCTCAGGACACTAAATCTCTAACACCTCTAACCTACTACTAATCAATAAAATATTTTTATTTCTTTCATTTTGGATTTTATTATTTTTACTATTTAAATAAAATATATGTCAGCTCCATGTAAAACTCTAAATCTACGGGAAAATATAGCAAGGCACCAACACAACCCCACCAATTCACGCGGGTTTGTCCCAACAAAAAGTCGGTGGACTAAGGGTGGGGCCTCTCACATACTTACTCTGATAACGCTAGTGGTACAGGACCAGAAAAAAAAATAGAAATAATAGTGTTTCACTAAAATTGAAATCTAATGTCTCATATCATATCATGTATCATGACACTTTTTCAATCCAAAGCAAACCGGTCTTCTCACGACATTTGAAATACAAAATAGCAAGGTACTATTTTTAAACTTAAAATAATTTAAAAAATTATTATTTATGTTTTATTGTCTCAGGACACTAAATCTCTAACACCTCTAACCCACTACTAATCAATAAAATATTTTTATTTCTTTCATTTTGGATTTTATTATTTTTACTATTTAAATAAAATATATGTCAGCTCCATGTAAAACTCTATATCTATGGGGAAATATAGTAAGGCACCAACACAACCCCACCAATTCACGCAGGTTTGTCCCAACAAAAATTCGGTGGATTGAGGGTGGGGCATCTCACATACTTACTCTGATAACGCTAGTGGTACAAGACCAGCCAAAAAAAAAATAGAAATAATAGTGTTTCACTAAAATTGAAATCATATGTCTCATATCATATCATGTATCATGACACTTTTTCAATCCAAAGCAAACCGGTCTTCTCATGACATTTGAAATACAAAATAGCAAGGTACTATTTTTAAACTTAAAATAATTTAAAAAATTATTATTTATGTTTTATGGTCTCAAGACACTAAATCTCTAACACCTCTAACCCACTACTAATCAATAAAATATTTTTATTTCTTTCATTTTGGATTTTATTATTTTTACTATTTAAATAAAATATATGTCAGCTCCATGTAAAACTCTAAATCTATGGGGAAATATAGTAAGACACCAACACAACCCCACCAATTCACGCAGGTTTGTCCCAACAAAAAGTCGGTGGACTGAGGGTGGGGCCTCTCACATACTTACTCTGATAACGCTAGTGGTACAGGACCAGAAAAAAAAAATAGAAATAATAGTGTTTCACTAAAATTGAAATCTAATGTCCCATATCATATCATGTATCATGACACTTTTTCAATCCAAAGCAAATCGGTCTTCTCACGACTTTTGAAACACAAAATAGCGATGTACTATTTTTAAACTTAAAAACAATTTTAAAAATTGCTATTTATGTTTTATTGTCCTAGGACACTAAATCTCTAACACCTTTAACCCACTACTAATCAATAAAATATTTTTATTTCTTTCATTTTGGATTTTATTATTTTTACTATTTAAATAAAATATATGTCAGCTCTATGTAAATCTCTAAATCTATGGGAAAATATAGTAAGGCACCAACACAACCCCACCAATTCATGTGGGTTTGTCCCAACAAAAAGTCGGTGGACTGAGGGTGGGGCCTCTCACATACTTACTCTGATAAGGCTCTTGAAGATGTATACTGTTTACATTAGTAGCCTCTTCATTTATATTTTTCCACTAAGTGTCACAAAATAATGTTAGTCGTGTGTAGTTTGTCCAATAAAATAATGTCATGTTATAAAATAAAAATGAAGATAATAGACACAATTGACACTTATAATAAATTTCACAATAAATTTATTTTTTCTCAAATACTTTTAATAAATTTCACAATAAATTTTACTATAGTTAAAATAATTAATTGTGATATAAATACTTAAATAAACACTTATAAAAAGTTGCATTTGTAACATTATTTGGCAAAGGAGCAAAAAGCTATAGCCAAAAAGTTATTTACCTCTTTACGGAAAAAAAAAAAAAAAAATTGTTTGGCTCTTTGTTCACCACGTATTCACATGAGGACAATAACCTTTCCACGGCTACATCTTTCTTTCTTTCATTTTTTCTCTTTCAAAAAGTTATTTACCTATTTACGAAAAAAAAAAAAAAAGAAGAAGAAGTTGTGTGGCTCTTTGTTCACCACGTACCCACATCAAGACAAGAAGTTGTGCTGCATCTTTCTTTATTTCTTTCATTTTTTCTCAGATTCAATTTCTTTCTCTGTTTTTTCTTTCTTTCTTTCTTTCTTTCTTTCCCTCAACAGACGGACAACTGATACATCTTTCTTTCCTTCATTTTCTCTCAGATCCCATCTCTTTCTCTGTTTTTTTTTTCCTTTCTTTCTTTCATTCCCTCAACAGACGGAGACCACTGAAATCAAAGAGAACTCAAGCACAAAATGGGATGGCTTCCTCCGGTCATGAACCACGCCTGGCCGACGCACCCATTTCTAGTTTTGTTCTAGTAACATCTGAAATTTATATGAGTATTAAGTTGTAATTTTTGTAACAGGATTTTTTTTTAATGAGAATTTTTGTAAAAGGTTGTTTGGTGGTAGAGTGTTGTTTTCGGTTAACTTGTTTGAGTTGTGTAAACTTGGGTTTCAACTTTCGAAGAGGAGGAGCAGAAATGAGTGAAGGGTAGTTTAGTCTTTTTAAAAAATATATAATTTGTCAAAACTATCTTTTTTGTTTTTTTTGTTTTTTTTTTTTTTTTGGGAACTTTCCTAGCAACTGTTAAAAAGATTGTTTTTCCCCTTTACCTTTTTACCTTTTGCCTCATTAATTGACTCCTACAGTCCTGAAAATTATCTTTTTTGTTTTTTTTTTTTTTTTTTTGGAACTTTCCTAGCAGCAGATAAAAAGACAGTTTTCAACTTTTAAGACTGTAAGGAAACTATCCAACAGTTGCTAGGAAAGTTCCTATCTATATATGGCTCGCTTCACAGTTCATACTTAAGAGGGCATGGTCTTTGGCAAACGTATTACAAGATACCCACTTACCTTTTGCTCAAAAAAAGGAAAAAAAAAAAAAAGGGGTTACAAGCTACCCTTTCAAAAAAAAAAAAGATAGAAATGTCATCTCATACATATGATGTTTTTTTGAGCTTCAGAGGAGAAGATACTCGTAAAACTTTTACGAGTCATTTATATAATAGTTTGAAGAAAATGAAGATTCGCATCTTTATGGATGAGAAGGGGCTTAAGAAGGGGGAAGAAATTCCTCCAACACTTGCTAAAGCCATTGAAGAGTCAAAACTCTCAATTGTCGTCATCTCAAAAAATTATGCATTTTCTGCATGGTGCTTGAATGAACTTAACAAAATTGTTGAGTGTAAGAATACAAAGGATCATATTATTAAACCCATATTTTTTGAGGTGACTCCGTCTGAAGTACGAGACCAAAAGGCGACGATTGGAAAAGCATTGGCTAAACACAAACAGAATTTCAGCATGGAAAAGGTGCAAGAATGGAGGAAAGCTCTCCACCAAGTTGCCAATTTGGCAGGATGGACTACAACGGATAGGTAACTACTCCTCTGCTAATGTGAACGCAAAACATGTTTAATAATTATTCTATCTCATCAGTAATCATTGCATAACAATTTTATGGCTAAAGCAAACATTAAAAGGGTTTGAGATTTTGTGTAATTAACAATTGCATCGTGCAATTCACCCTCACCCTCTCACAATCTCTTTTATTTTTTTATTACTTTTTCAACTTTATTTTTTTACTTCAACTCATTTTTTATATTCAATGGTTGAGATCTCAGCCATTTATACCAATTGCATCAGATGCAATACTTTAGAAGGCTCTAGTTCTAGTGTTTAAATTTTAGATAATTAGTGTATTTTAAAAGAACTGGGCTCTCAAGTTGATTATTCTACTACTTTGTCTTACTAGCATTTATAAAACAAAATGGAAATGTAAATTTGACTGTTATATTTGTTCATATATATATATATATATATATATATTATTCTGTGTTGACACTATTCTCACTTATTGACTCTATTAAATAATGTTTCATTTAAATTTAAATACATGAGCGCATGTGAACACTAAGTGCCTGTATATTTCAACTTTCCTAGCTCAAAAAGTGCGTTTTGAAACCCCTAGTCCAAAAGACCATTTTGGTTAGGTTCAAAAACCAACTTTTTGTTAAAAGTTGCGTTTTGGGTTTGTGAAGAAAACTTGCATTTGCAAAAAGGAGCTCAGAGCTACAGTTGCAAAATGTGCACAAATACGTTTTCTCAAAATAGAATATTATCGTTGGTGGGTTTCTTTTTTTCCTCAATTGTCCATAGTTTTTTCCCCCCTGCTCCTCTATGCTGTTGTGCTGCGGCATTTCATCTTCTTCTTCTTCTTCTTCTTCTTCTTTTGTGTTGCTTCTTCCTCTTCTATTCTCTATATATATATATTTTTTTTTTGATTTACGTCTTACATATCTAATCTCAAAAAAAAAAAAAAAAAAAAAACGTTTTGAATTTTGTAGAGTTTTTGATAAATGGAACCTTTGGAGACATGGAGTAGAGAAAGGGAGCTCGAGAGGGAGCTCAGACTTAATTGTGTGTGTGTGGAGGAAAGTAAAAGAAAAGGAAGATAAGAAGATGAGGACGAAGTGAACATGTGGATGAGAAAAAAGTGAAAAAAAAAAAAAAAAGAGTTTTTGGGTTTGGGTAAAGCAACGTGGAAGAAGATATAAAGAGTAGGAACACATATTATTTTACAATTTTTTTTTCATAACTATAATGTTATAGAGTATGTGGTGGAAAAAAAATTGTGGGTATTAGAACAACTCATTTAAAAGATAAGTGTTAATAAAATTTTCTTTTACAAAGATAAATTTCAAATTAATATTGTGAAAATATTGTGACATTTTATTATATCTCTAAACTTTTTAAGTTAGTACTATTTTTCTCTAAAGAAAAATAGTACTATTGACAGAATATTTTTATAACAATTTCATAATAAAGTTTACATAGTAAGTTGTTATTAGTTCTCATCTAGACTTACTAGTGACATTTTTTTCCTACCATTAACAACTTTTTATATAGACTTTATTGTGAAATTTTTATGAAATTATTGTGTCCATAACTTGTATTAAAAGAGGTAATTAAAATAAAAAATTCTTTTTATATAGACATTATCTTTTTTAGTAATTTATCCTCAAACTGCCACTTTTATAAGTGTTAGCTATCAACTTTTTCAAAAAACACTTTTTAACAGTTTTTACCAAACACTCAGTTTTTTGAAAAAACACTTTTTCATACTGCACTTTTTGAAAACTCTACTTTTTCAAAAAACCCAGTTTCAAAAAGCTGGACCAAATTCACCCTAAATGGTTGGTGGGTTGGGCAATGCCTTGCCAGTTTTTAACTCTACTAATTGCAGTTTTTTACAAACATAATGATAGTTATTACTATAATAAAATATAGTTATTATACTTCAACTTTAATTCACAAAGCTAAAATGATGAGTTATCAGTTAAGTTTGCTTACCACAATGCACCATTGGCGCAATAGTTACTTTACAAGTACATAATTCTTGTAAGGTGGGAGATAAAAGCCAGAGTTTAAGTTTTTAAGAAGGAATTTCACGCACATATACATTTATGGCTTGTTTGGATGTTTAAAAATGGAGGGGGAGTAGAGTAAAGGGAGGGAGAGTAATTTAATACCCTTGTTTGGAAATTTTTTAAGGAAAGAGGGGGAGGAATTTGGAGGAGTTTGGAGGGATTTCAACTCCCTCTAACCCCTCATTTTTAATTCCTCCAAATTGGAGAGATTTGGAAGGAGAGTGGAGGATAAAAATACTTGACTAAATGAGTTACCAAATTTGCTCTTACTATATTAACAAAATTACAAATGAAAATGTTAATTACTCCCCTCTCCCTTTATTAATTTTAAAAATATCAAAATAAGGTGGAGGATAACCATTCCCCTCTACTCTACTTCCCACTACTCACCTCTCCTCTACTCTCCTTCCCACTGCTCTCCTCCCCTCTACTCTCCTCTCTCTCCCTAAACTTCTAAACAGACCATTAGATTAAGTTAGTGTAGAATTCTATCATGTATAAACAAAAATAAATAAATAAAAGTCAAGTTCACTTTTGTATGGAATTTCCGTGGCCAAGTCTAACGTAATACAAGTTTTTCATGTCTTTATATTGGCAGGAATCAGTCTGATCTGATCGAAGAAATTGTTAAAAATATTAACATTCAAGTAAAGCGTGTACCGGTCATATCAATTCCTGAACACCTGGTTGGAATTGATGCTCACCTCAGCAAGATCGAATCGCATTTGGATATCAAAAATCCAAATGAGGTTCGCATGTTAGGGATCTATGGACCTCAAGGAGTTGGGAAGTCAACGCTCGCCAAAGTTTTTTATTATAAGCATTTTTCTAATTTTGAATGTAGCAGCTTTGTAGAGTGCATCAGCGAAAGGATCAAAGGAAAATATGAAATAGTTGAAGTACAAAAAGCTCTTCTTTCTGAAATCTTGGGAGATTCGAGTTTGATTGCATGTTACAACCGGGAGGAAGGAGCTAAAATGATAGAGGATGTGCTTTCATCTAAAAGGGTTCTCTTAGTTCTTGATGATGTGGATGATAAACAGCAGTTAGAAAAACTAGCAGGGGGATTTCATTGGTTTGGTCCTGGAAGCAGAATCATTATAACAACACAGAAAGCGAAATTGCTACATGATTATAAAGTACATTTTACCTATGAGATGAAGGGGATGAATCCAGCTGAAGCTATTCAGCTCTTTAGCTGGCATGCTTTTAAAAGAAATGAGCCTGCTGATCAATGTAGCAGGGAACTTAAAAACGCTATTGTAACTTACACTAAAGGAATTCCATCAGTTCTGGTAAAATTGGGAACTGATTTGTTTTCTGAAAGAATGAGTTATCGACAAAGTGAAGTAGATGGGGAAAATAAACAGGAAGGACTAGAATGCACCCTAGCACGGAACATGCCAAGAGAAATGTTCAAACAGGGACGGGAGTGTAATGTTGAAACAAGAAGACTGGGCACATCATTGGAACAAATTTTGAGAGAATATATCGAACCTCTGGATATGAATGCACAAGAAGAGTGCTTTGAGGAAGAGAGGGAAGATGATGACTTTAAGCACAAGCAATTAGAGACCGAAGAGGTGTACGAGGAGGAAAGTGAAGACCTGATGACCTTTGCTGGAACTATGGCCTTATTGTTTCAAGCCTCCGCTTTTATATTTAGTCTTTCATTGATTTTTTATTTTAGGTAAAACAAGTGTATTTAATTTTTCTACAATATATTTTTGAATTGCATTGAAGTTGTGAACTTTATCTTTTTTTCATCTATTTCTCTCCCTTTTTTATTTTTATCTCCATATATTAGGTACTTCTGCTGAATAAAGGCGATGAAATGAATAGAATTAGATAGTAGAAATGTAGAATGGTGGAAAAAATATGCGTGTAGCACTTTTATATGCAAAGGGACTTATGGAGCTTAACCCAATTTAGTTGGCATCATAAGAGTTAATTGAGCTTAACCCATTTTTACACATCTTATTTTAAAATAAATTTGTTTATTTAATTTATTTTATAGTAAAGTCGTCACATACACACCAGACAACTATTTTCTATTAGTGAAACTAAGATTGGGTCAATTATTTTTAAATCTCAGGAATCCATAATACGCAATCACTAGCACATAGGTCAGTTTGAAATTGACCAAATATCGGTGGTTTGTCTTTTTTTTTTTTTTTCTTTTTTTCACATTTTGGGCCGGAAAGAAATTGTTCCCAAACTAAGCTTCTTTCATTTTGGATATTGGCATTACACTTAGATGGTTGGTACTTGGTTCCTGTAGAATGCATCCTGGACCTGGACTCTTCTGTTCATAATGTTATCATTTTTTTGGGCTTTGTTCGTTTAGGTTGGGCTGGATTTGTGACTTTTGTCTCGGTTCAGTTGGTTCATGTTTCCTTTGGTGTAGCGAGTCAATTTAGGAACCAGTTTTGTATGTAGTGTTCCCTCTAATCTTTCTTTAGTGTCAGTTTGATTGGGTGGATTTTAGAGAGCATAGAAAAGGAAGGAGGGAAAAGGAGAGAGAAAATAGTTTTGTTAGGTGTTTGGTTGGAGAAATGAGAGGAGGGAAAACTGGTTGGGCTCAGGGTATTTTCCACCCAAGCCCATCAAAATTTGATCTCTCTATAGCTTTTAGTTTACAAACTTTCTATTGCTACATTTGAGCCCTAAAGCTTGGATAAAATGAAATTGTTAAGGTTATATTTTTATATGTACTAACAGATTTTACAGTAGTTACAATTTGCCTCTTTATGATTTAATCCTGTCACAGTTTAATTCTGAAAACTTTCATTTGTCATATGTTTGTCTGTTAAATTATGAATTAAATTAAAATCACGTGAATATCACATGCTCCACATGTGTGAAAAGACGTATATTTTGGACGGAAGCGTAAAAAATTTCATTTCAATTCAAACCTTATGGGATCTATTGTAGTAATTGAAAGTTTGTTGACTAAATTGTGATCAAGCCAACCCACAGGGGACACTTTCCTAGTTATTGATTGCGCTTGTCCTGATAAGCAAAAGGAACTAAGCCGTCTGTGTGTTTTGCTCTAAGAAAGATTGGTTTTTGTGGATTTCTTCTTGATTTTATTTTCTACAAAAATAGTTTAGGTTCTATTGTTGAAAGTTTGCTGGACTTTCTTTACTTTACATGAATGCAAAAATTTGCTCTGACTGTTTTGAAAAAAATTCAATGTGTAGGAGGGCATCACTGTGGTTTTTACCTTAAAAATATATTCATAATGCTTAAAGTTTCCATGTCAGCCAAAAATTAATGTCAATTTCAAATTTTATAATCAGTTTCAAAAACTCAGCTTTTGTAAATTTCAATTTTTCTGCTAGTTGCAGATTTTGATAACATGCCTTTTATAAAGATACTGAAACTTTTATTTGACTGTATATGTAATTTATTTTTTAAGATGAAAATTTTTCTCAGCTAGAATTTATTCCAAGAAATATTTATCATTTCTTGGTTGAATCCATATTTGCTACACTGTAGCCTTATTTTTCTTTTTTCCTTCTTGAACTTCCATATGTTTTTTTTTTTTTCATATGTGCTGCTTTTTATTAGAAAAGATAGAGTCAGGACTAATGAATTTGACCAATTAGAGGCATATATATGTGTATGTGAAGAACACGTGCAGATTCGGGTTCGGGTGCAGGTGCGGCGGGATACATTTACTAATAAATTATTAAATATATTTTTATTTACAAATTATTAAATATATTTTCATATAATGGTAAACATATACTAATTTAAGAGCAATAATAACTACAAATAATTCAGCAATTTCAATTTAAGTTGTTTAACTTGCAAATAATTTGAAAAATATATAATAAGTTCATAATTAAATAAGAAATCAACTCAAGTTTTAATTTTATTTTTTTAACATGTATTTCGGCTAGTTTCTCGGCCAATTTTGGCAGATTTCGGCCAGAATCGAAGCCGAATCGGTGTGAATTAGGAAACGAAAAGAAAAGAAAAGAAAAGAAAAGAATCAGTACACCGACTGCAAATCGGCGCGTCGCCGAGTGTCCGATGCGGGTGTGGTGGCCCTAGAGCCGCACCTGTGCTTTATAGGTGTGTGTCAACAATTTGAACGATTACGTACAAAGAAGATTGACCAACCCAATTTTGAGTGGATGTTTTTTCTTCTGTAGAAAATCTTGAACACTAAAATACTTGTTACAAATTCTTTTTTTCTTTTTTTTGAATTTGTTTGTATTGGAGATTGGCCAACTATTCAGCTATTATGCATTGAGAGTCTGGACTTAGGCCATAGAAGTAGTAGTGTACCGAAAGGCAAGAGCTAGATTGCCAAATGCAGATGGCACATTGTTGATGATCCAGTTTTTTTTTACCGTTTGATGGTCAATGTTAATATTCATTAAGCGATATGAAATTAACGAAGAAGATATATAGGGTGTGCATATAGACAACAAAGACAAAGTCATGTTGGTATTTTTGCTATTTCAGAGTCAGGATCGTCCTCCACCACCAAATTTCTGAAAGCGATGTGCAATACACCTTGTCTTGCTTTCAGATGATCAATCATCCTTATCTCCACCCCCTTTTCTAATTTGTTCCCCAAGATTATGACTTACACTTCTTCATTGAAATTTTCAGCAAGCCCTAACTGGCGTACATGATCATATTGGCATCTAGTGGGAGAAATTGTTACCACTCTCTCAATCTCCTCTCTCAAGAGTTACATTAAATTTATCGCAAGCTCTTGATACGATGCACATTATGATGATGTGACATTAAATTTTTTTTGTTTATTTTATTTTTTCTAACATTACGATAATTTGAAATTACAAAATATATGACATCATCTTAATTTTATCACTTTTTTAAAGAATGTAATGTTTTATTCTTATATTGAGATTACGTTAATGTAAGATTACAATAACGTAATATGTATTGTAATATCACGGCAAATCAAACTCCCCCCAAATGTTAGGGAAATGAGAAATTTTGGCACTCTCTTAAGTGGGACAATTTATATTTGAATTGCATTGAACTAGTGAATTTTATCATTTTCTAGCTATTTCTCTCCATATATTGGGTAGTTCTGCTGGACAAAGGTGATCAAATGCATATAATTAGATAGAATAGTATGGTGGCAAAAGATGCATGTAGCATATTCCAGCTTAATCCAAAGGGACTTATGGAGCTAAATCCAATTTAGTTGGCATTAACTTATAAGAGTTGATCAAATAAAGTGGAGTTATAATGTGTTTTTGCTACTTTATAGGGTGACTGCTACATGTGATTGAGCTATCTCAAATCTGCAGATCATCACTTTAGGAGCCAAAAGTATTAGATTATTGTTGGATTAGAAGTTAAGATTGGCATTATTGATGCATTTACACAATTGGATGGTACATGTTATCTCTAGGATAATTGGATCTTGTCATGTACATGCACACACAAGTGCTACCCTTTTAGAGTTAGGCCTCAATCAAATTGAACACAACATTTATATTTCATGTGGGTGTGGCCATGCTTGTGCTCACCTGCAATGCTTTACAGTTAGTTTCAAAAAAGGCATAATTAAGTGAGATTGAACATCATTTTTATTTACATGAAAAGGCTTTCATTTAAGTGACTCCCTAGTTGAAATGACGACAGTGTTGAACTCAGGTTGTAGTCCCAACTTATTCCCTTCTGGCTTCTACATCAAAAGACTCCAAAACACAACTTCCACTTGCCTCACGCTGCTCAACTCTCAGGCCTAGGAATTAGTAGTAGTACTTAATAAAACACAAGCTCTTGGGGTTTGATGTAGAAGTAGCTTGAATAATTGAAAGAATGGCAAAATGCGAAAAAACCTCTTGGGGTTTGGGTCAACTGCAATCGAAAGAAAATAGTCATCTGTTGCAAATATTATTTTTAAAATAGGTTTTATATGGAAAAGTCGTCACATGCAGGTTATGTAACAATTTTTTTTTAAGTTACAGGTAAACAAAAATTAAGATGTAATGGTCAATTTGGAAAATTCTTAAAATTCAAAGGTCAATAATATGAAACTGACAGCACCGAGGGGTGGTCTGTGACTAACCCAAATCCCAGGGGTTTGTTTCTATTTTGGTCTTGAAAGAAATTGTTCTGAAACTGAGCTTCATCTGGCAGGTTCAATATTGGCATTGTATTACATTAACATGGTTGGTTTCTTTTTTTTTTTTTTTAATAGATGTCACGTCTATAACATTTTTACAATATTTTTACAACAAATCACAGGTGGTTAATTGTTATTAGTTCAAATTTAAACTTAACGCTAAGATTACTATTTTGCCCCAATAATAACAACCAGTAACAACCTGCCACTTTGGATTTGTTGTAAAAATATTGTGAAAATATTGTTGATATATCATTGCTTCTTTTTTTTTTTTTTTTTTTTTTTTTTTTTTTTTTTAATTGAGGAACACATGTTTGGGTCCTTTAGAGTGCATCCTAGACCTGGATTCCTCTCTTCACAGTGTATTCATTTCTTTTTTGGGCTTGTCTGTTGAGGTTGGGCTGGTTTTGTCTGGGTTCGGTGGTTCATGTTTCCTTCGGTTTAGCAAGTCCACATGGGAAGTTCCTCAAGGTGGGCGGAAACAAAAGGTGGGTTAGGAACTAGTTTTGTAAGAGCTGTTCCACCCAAGCAACCTTTAGTTTCCGCCCCACTGGTTCCATACCCAATCAAATATATATATAAATATATATATATATAATATATATATATATATATATCTCTCTCTCTCTCTCTCTCTCTCTCTCTCTTTTAACTATATAAAAAGAACGTATGCCATCTACAATAATTTTGGTTTATTCAACCTGGGCTGTGCTTCACTGCTTTGACTGTTTTTTTTTTTTTTTCCCCAAACGGTTTTATTTGTGCCTTTTTGTTTTTTGTCATTTCTTTTAAATATTTATTATTTATATGTACATATTCAATTACACCAACTTAACAAATTCTTACAATATTTTTACAACTATTTAACAATATGCACCATTCATAGGCCTCTTTTCTTTTCTTTTCTTTTCTTTTTTTATTTTTTCCACCGTATGCCAATTTTGCTTGTGCTCTTTTTGTCTTTTCTTTTAAATATTTATATGTGCATACATAGTTACACTAACACAACATATTCTTACAATATTTTTACAATTATTGAGGTGTCAATTTTTTAAAGGTCAAAATAAAATAAGAGACTGAGAATTACTACCATCTAAAACTCAAAGTACATGAAGAAAATTTTGGGGATGTTTAAATTTAGTAGGAGTATTTTAGACATTTATTTCGATGCGCAAACAGTATTTTGCACAGTCCATTTGGTTTGTTCAACCCGCACTATGCTTTGGCCCTTTTTTTTTTTCCAACCGGTTTTATTTGTGCTTTTTGTTTTTTGTCTGTTCTTTTAAATATTTATTATTTATATGTACATATTCAATTACACTGACTTAACAAATTTACAATATTTTCACAATTATTTGGCAATCTGCACTGTTCATGGGCCTCTTTTTTTTTTTTTTTTTCTTTTTTCTTTTTTCCACCATATGTCGGTTTTACTTGTGCTCTTTTTGTCTTTTCTTTTAAATATTTATATGTGCATACATAGTTACACTGATACAACACATTCTTACAATATTTTTACAATTATTAAGGTGTCAATTTTTTAATGGTCAAAATAAAATAATAAAATAAGAGATACCATCTAAAACTCAAAATACATGAAGAAAATTTTGGAGATGTTAAAATTTAGTGGAAGTATTTTAGACATTACACAATAAATATTTTAAGAATCATAAACTTTTATTAAGATTTAACGGAGAGAATAACAATATGACATATTTGCTATTTTCCAAAATATTAAAAGAAAAATTGCTTAATTTTAAAATTTAAGGAGTAATATTATGTCCACAACATTTTCACAATAATTTCACAACAAATTTTATGTGGCAAGGTATTTTTGATGGATAAAAAAGTGATATCAGTAGTTGGCTCAGTTTAACACCAATAACAACTTGTCATTTAAAATTTGTTTTTAAAATATTATGGATGTAGCATTTTTCTCAAATAAAATAAAAAATATCTCTTTTGATCCTAAAAATGAATGTATTGTTAATATTTTGTTGTGTTCTTGGACTTCTTTTTTAATATAGTCAGATTAGGTGAGCCAAAATTTACGGTTTCACACACAATTTCCTTGTGCTGTCTTTTTGTTTGTTTGTTTTTAATGTATAATTTTAAAACCAGTCATAATTTTTCACCTAAAATTTGTTGTGAAAATGTTGTGGACGTAAAACATAAAATAACAATATCAAACTGAGACCTACCACAGTTGGGAATAAAAAAAATTGCGAAAATGTTGTGACATTTTGTTATATTCCTAGGATTCTTTTTTGTGTGATATTTTGTTTTTTTCCTATGCTTCTTTTTTTGTTAAGTCAAATTTGGTAAGCCAAAATTTATTGTTTTAGGCAAAATTTTCTTCAATTGGCTTTTTATTTGTTATTTTTTTTAATGCGCGATCAAAGTGGTTAGCTTAATTTAAAACCAATAACAATTTACCACTTAGAATTTATTATAAAAATTTTGTGGATGTAACATTACTCTAAAATAAAATATCAAACCAAAACCCACCATAGTTAGAAATAAAAGTATTGTAAAAATATCATGACATTTTGTTGTGTTCTGGTTTAGTCAATCTATTGAACTAAAATTCAATGTTTTATGAATAATTTTTTTAGGTTGATTTTTTTAACACATTGTTTCAAGTTATTAAAAAAAAAAACACATTGTTTTACACACACACACACACACAAATTGACAAAGTAACACTTTTCTCCTTTATGTTTGAGATAGTTTCATTCCCCCTAAATTAAAGTTGAATAATTTCTTACTTTATATTTTGTAAATGAGCATATACTTCTACTGTTACTCTCTTAATTAAACCCTAACGAAATCTTATAATTCCTAAAATTTTCATTATGCAATGTCTAAAATACTACTACTAAATTTTAATGTCCCAAAAGTTTCTCCTTGTATTTTGAATATTATGTGGTAGACTGATAGTCATGCTTGGAAAGCTAGAATGATGATATATAATGTTCTATTTTTTACCTAGAGAATACTAATTTATTAGGTTTAAGTCTTCTATACTTATAATTTTATTTAATAAAACTTTGATGACAGATGTCTTTTGTTATTTTGTTCTTTTTTTTAATTTCTTTTCCTACTTAACAGCTAAACATCGTTGTTAGACTCATAAAATAAATGATAATGAATGAAGTATGAATAATAAAATCTTCATTGTAAATTGTTACAAGTATTTAATTTGATGAAGATCTCCAAAAAAATTGTAGCATATATCATCATTCATTGCGAAAATTTAAATATTGTGGAAAGATGATGATACTCATTATCATTCTTTGTAGCATTTTTTGGTGAGTAGATATTATATTTAGTAAATAAGTTCTAAGAAATTGTCATAGTAAATGCTAAATAGATATTCAAATGGCTATTTTAAATTTAAGTACATGACTGCATACTTCTTCCCAAAAAAAAAAAAAAAAATCTATATTAATTCTCTCACTAAAGGGGTAACACGTGCCTTGCATGTGCAACTCACACTAGTATATATTTAAAAGCTGGAATATAGCATTTATTGTTATTATGCTCTAGTTAAGCAACATCATCATCCACGTCATTATCATTTTTTTTTTCAATTTTTCTATTATTTTTTTAATATTAAATCATTTTTTTTTAATTTACACTTTCTCCAAAAAAAATTCATCTCTTACCTTTTCATCTCCCCATTACCCTCTACTTTAATATCACTCTTCACTTTCCTTTCTTTTGTCTCTACTTATTCACACCCTCTTATTATAAATTTATCATTCTCTCTTCCTTTCTATTCATAGTTTCCCTCACAAAAAAGGTTATCTCTCTCTCTCTCTCTCTCTCTCTCTCTCTCTCTCTCTCTCTCTCAATTTTTTGGTGAATTTTTCTTGCATCTCTACTTTAGGTTAATAAATTTTTGTATTTTTTGGAACTCTACTTTGTGTTGATACAATTTAGTTTTATGTTTTGAGGTTTTTTTTTTTTTTTTTTAAATTAAAGATAGTCTATACAAATATAATATTATTCTATTACATAGCATGATTTGGTTAATTTGGTGTTTATTGTTGTATATTTTATTTTTACTTAATTTTTGTCTCATCTTATTATATTCAACATTTTAATTTAGTCACATCCTCCATATCATTAAATTATTTACATATTCTCTCATTTTTTATTTTAAAAATTAAACATATAACATTTTACTTAAATTCAAATAAATAAAATAGTTATCATAAATTGTGTACATGCAAGTTAGATTATCTATGTGAGAGAGTGAGAATGTCTCTCACTCTTTAAGCTCTCTATTATGTGAAAATGAAAGCCTTTGTACAGTGGTGATGTTCTTCCCAAAGAAAGTCTTTTTCTCTACCTCACTTTCCTACACAAACTTTTTGCTCTTTCTCTTGTTTTCTCTAGACTCTTGCCCTAATTGTTCAGCAAAATGTTCCTCTTATAGTACGAGAAATGTTGTTAGGTACATTAAGATAGGTGTCAAAACTTTATTCACCCATTTCAAATTCTAATACAGCTATTGTACTATACTATGGTTGGAGGAGAGAGAAAACACACCAATTTCAGGATAGTGGAACGGAGAGTGGCTCTACTACTACATGGGGAGCAAACCATAGACAAGGAAAAGGACATCAGGGAGGCTGTGAGTGATGCACGTGTCTTCAATAGTGGGCCAGCCAACACAAAATCAGCCAATAAGGAGTGTTCTATAGCATCTGACCATAGGGGACTGCTATCTCCCTTTTGTGCAAGTGCTGGGTGTTCATATTAGGTGCAAATCTCACTCTTCTCCAAGGTAGTCACGCCATTGGCACTAGCCAAAGATCCCCCTCTTCAACCAACATTTCTTTTCCTTTGCTCACAGCTATTCCACGTGTAAGGTCTGAATCTAGCCACATCAGCATTCTCACGTGCCTTGGCTGGTGTAATGTACAAATTGTACTCATTTTTTTTTTTTTTTTAACATTTACACTTTCTTCATCCTTTCTCATTCTTCCCACTACCCTCTATCTTAATATCATTATTCCTATTTCCCTTAATCTTCCTTAATTTTCTTTCTTCTTATTCTCATCCTCTTGGTATGAAGTATAAAAATGTTTTCTCTCTCTCTCTCTCTCTCTCCCTCTCTCTCTCTCTCTCTCTCTCTCTCTCTCTCTCTCTCTCTCAATATTTTGATGTAATTTTTTTTTCTTGCATCTCTACTTTAGGTTGATAAATTTTTGTGTTCTTTGGAAATCTACTTTGTGTTGATAAGATTTAGCTTTTTTTTTTTGAGTTTTTTTTTTTTTTTTTTTTGGTTCTCCTTCATTGTTAAATATTACCTCATTGCATTATAAAGAATTAAAGATAGTATATAAGAATATAATATTATTTTATTACATAGCATAATTGGTTAATTTGGTTTTTATTGTTATATCTTTTATTTTTACTTATCTTTGGCCTCATCTTATTTTATTTAACATTTAAATTTAGTTACATCTTCCATATCATTAAATTATTTATATTTTCTCTCATTTTTTATTTTAAAATATTAAATATATAATATTTTACTTAAATTCAAATAAATAAAATAGTTCTCATAAATTATTCTCATTTTTTTTAACATTTACACTTTCTTCATCCTTTCTCATTCACTTTACTTATTCATCTCCCCACTACCCTCTACTTTAATATCACTCTTCTTATTTCCCTTAATCTTCCTTTATTTTCTTTCTCCTTACTCTCATTCTCTTAGAATTAAGTATAAACTAACTTAGAACATGTGCAAATGCATGGGTACAATTAAACACACACACAATATAATATTCATATATAGTTAGACAAACAAATGACATGGGAAAGTAAAATCATTTAAAATCTCTCTTCTTATAATTTTATTTTATTCAAAGAATTAGCTATATGGTTGGGTTCCTAATGGTTCATTTATATTGGGCTTCTCTTATTTACATTGAATTAATTCATTTGATACAAAATTTTAAAAATTTAGATGCAACACGTGGCATAAAATTAGACTGCAATTAAAATTTAATTAAATTTTCTCCCTATTATATATATATATATATATATATATATATATATATTGTTCCAACTTCTACATTTACCTAAATACCAAGCCAATTGAGGTCCCTTTTTGGCACATTTTCATGGTTGGAGAATTAATCTAGGTTTCCACAATTCCAATCACACAAAAGCACACAAAAGCTTCATACGCCATCTAAAGTTTAAAAGAACAAACTATGCTATAAAAAAAATAATAATAATAATAAATGGTTAAAAGTCCAAAATCATGTATAAAAAAAATAAAAACATAAACTGTCACAATGACACAATTGCATACCACAACACTATCATCCAGATATTGTTATTGTGAGCGACACTTATCATGAACAGTATACACATACACAATAGCATTTTGAAAACTAAATTATACTACTAGATTAGTATTGACAAAAACTATAAAAATGTAAAAATGAGGAAAATGAGTTTGACCTTTTGTTTCTGATTACGATTGATAAAATGAGAAGCAGGATGGCAGCCTCAAGCCCCAATTTAGAGATTGTAAAATAAGTTTAACAATAACAACAAAAACATTTTTTGTGCTTCCAGAAGTATAATTCTTGAGGTGGAATGGGTATTCATAAGACAATGAAATCTTAATCAAAATCAAATAACACCTCCCGCTTCCCCCCAAAACAAAATCCTATCCCAATTAATGGACAGTAAATAGGCACATCTAACTCTCTAAATATATTACTCTAGTGTGTAGTAACATAGTATATACATACGAATCCCTAACCCTAAATCTAAACTTAGTAGTAGTTGTTAGCCCTTAGGTTATTACTTACCTGCTCTTTTCTCAATCCATAGGTTCTATGGAGGATGAATTTGAGATTTGTTTATGTGGGAAATGTAGAGATATTGATGATGTAGAGATTTGTTTATTTGGGTCGGACCCGGTGGCTCGGGTCTTCAGTTAAGTAGGTCGAACTCGTCAAGTAATTTTAGGTCTGATGCACAAAGAGAATACAGAGAAATAAAAAACCAGACCTAAAGAACACATAAACTAAAATCCAAACCCAAGAGAATTCAACCCAAAGAACACTTGAGAGAAATCAAAAACCCAAAGAATAGAAATCACAATCCAAACCTACAGAAATCAAATAGCACAAATAAGTCCACAAACCCCATATCTATGAGACTGAAACGAAGAGAGAGAAAACATTAAATCAGCACCACCACCACTCCATCACCATATCCATCACAAGACCAATGCGATATTAAAAAAAAAAAAGCTTTGACCCACCATCAGATGCACAAGATCAAAGCCTCAGATGTTAGATTAGAGGAGGTTTCAACAGAAGGGGGTTTAAGCGAGTCAATGACGATGGTAGTATGATCAAATTGAGAGAGAGAAAGGTGGAAATTTGAAAATAAACGATGAGTGAAACCCAATCTCTCATGAGTCAGGTTAGTTTCTACGAGTTAGTAAATGTGGAATCCAAACTTGAACCGAAAGTCAACTTTTTAACACTAAAAAACCTGCACTTGACCCGTCTGGGCATTCAGGTGGGTCAAGTATGACGAGTTGATGGACAACCCTACTTTATATATAAATATAAAGATATATATATATATATATATATATATATATATTTCTCTTCTATTCTATGCATAATTTTACCTCACAAAAAATGTCATTTCTCTCTCAATTTTATGGTGGATTTTTTTTTTCTTACATCTCTGCTTTAGGTTAGTAAATTTGTGTTATTTAGAACTCTACTTTAGGTTGATGCGATTTAGTTTTGTGTTTTGAGTTCTTTTTTTTTCTTTTGTTCTCTTTGATTATTATATGTTTTCCTATTGTATTATAAAGAATTAAACATAGTAAATAAGAATATAATATTATTATATTACATTGCATGATTTGAATAATTCGGTATTTATTGTTATATCTTTTATTTTAAAAAATAAAACGTTAATTTGTAATCCTTAAGGGGGGTCGTTCTGCTACTGGTTGTATGCGATGACTCTAGCCTTCTACTCTGCTGCTTAACCATTAAGGGTTTTTTTTTTTTTTTTTTTTTTTTGCATGTATGCTGGATAATGAAAAAAATATATATATATATATATATATATATATATCAATACTTTAAAAAATCTAATGAACGATTCTTCCTCTCATTTAACATCTCTATTATGCAAATTATCATATAGTAAATATATGATAATAGTAAGAAACGTTACAAATGAGAAAATGAAAAAGTAATAGTAAAATTAATTAGCCACTATCATCATGGAGTAGTAGTCTATGGTTTTATTCATCTAAATAAGTGGAATATATAGATTTTACTTAAGGTACATGTAAAGATTCACATTTAAAAAAAAAGTATATGTAAATGTTAAAAATAATTTGTATATGTAAGGTTTTTATTTACTTAAAAGATAACCAAAAAAAAATTGTTAATAACTAAAATATTAATAATTAAAATAATAATAATATATATATTTAATTAACAAGACCATCCTAAAAAATTGCCACGCGCAACGTGCAGGGTTGCGACTAATAATAATAACAAACAATAACAAAATCATCGATTTCCCACCCCCCTTACCCTGACCAAAGGTCTGCCTATATTTACTTATGAGTCATATACAAGAGGTAAATTTTAGGTAAAATTATTTTGTTGTAGTACATTAAATTTTCAAATTAAATTGAACATATAATTGTATTGAATTAATTATTCTTAAAAAAATAATATTATTTGTATTTTATCAATTATTGCAATCATGTGTTTGAATTTAATTTAAAATTCCAAAGTATAGTACCTAAAAAAACTATATTTAAGTATTGCCTAGAGGAAGTCCAAGTAGATACTCCATTTGATTCTCAAAAAAAAAAAAAAAAAATAAATAAAAATAAAAAGATACTCCATTTGGACCCTTTCAAAACCTTTTGATAAATGCACATCAAATCTAATAATCATAACCCAAAATGATAACCTAAACTAACCAAAAGTACTCTCCAAACCCAAACATATGCCACCTAAATCTCCTTTTATGAATTGGTTGGAGTTCGGATTAATTTAGAAGTCCATTCTCGCAGCCCAAATCATAACTTAGTAGTAGCAACCCTTTACTACATGCATGAGCACCCAAGACTACTAGCCTTGCTCTAGGCCTAGGCCACTTAAGCCTTTACCTAAGGTCCATTGCAAAAAGACCCCAAAATTGTAAGTTAATTAATAATCGGTACTTATAATAATAATAATAATAATAATAAATAAATAAATAAAAAATAGTTAGGCTATGCACACTCTCCCCTACTCCCAAAAAGGTCCGAAATTTGAGGGTCATTAAAAATTCAACCCAATCTAAACCTTAAGTTATTATTATTATTATTTTTAGAAGTTGTGAATGTGCTAAATCATTTTTGATTATCAATTTCCTATAACAATTTATGGCCATAATTCTTGTAATCCAATCTTGCACACAGTCACATACCAATCTCTCTTTCTCTCTCATGCGGTTAACATCCATCCCCATCGGTTTAATGAAAACATTTGTCTCCCATCTCATTCTGTTGACACCCCACCAACCACTTTAATCATGCAGAAAATAACTTGGATACTTGCCCCTAGACTTGCTGCACAATAAATGACTTTCTTTCTGACACGTACTATTGCTTACTGTTCCGTAGCCGTTCCACACAAACCAGAAAATCAACAGGGTTGTCTATATATAACATGTAACTACTTGGCAATTGCTTTACTATTATGTTGTCTTTTTCAACACAAGTGTACTGTCTAGCTATACGCATATTCCAGGCTCTCCAGCCCAACACAAGCCGTGCAAATCAGCCTAGCAACCCAAACAAATTGCCCAACACACTCAACCTTGACACATGTCGTACACTACCACTTCCCAAATTTGGGTCATACAGCTAGTCCCACAGGCCATAGCATCATCATTACCCATATATATGCAACCCAACCATCCATGCACATTCTAGCAAGCACGCCATAGTACCTGCTAGATCATGATCATGGTTCCAATACAATCACAAGTTCAGTGTCACATTGCGAATTAAAGCCAACTCAAGTAAGAATTCATCATAAAAGGATATTATCCATATATACCTTATTCAAACCATGACATGTCTCTCTCATACCCATGGGTTTATATGTATGGATGATAAGAGTACAATGTGCCATTACATGAATAGCCACACTCCTCTCTAGAATCATTGATCTAACATATGGTGTGAGATGTACCACATGCGTTCCAATCATATGCACAATTATTGTTTTACCATCTTTTCATTTTTAGTTTGGTACTATTATATGTTAGGCACGCGCATGTCTGTGTCCCATTGGTTTGTTAACTTTGTTCATGTAAAAACAAAATCAAGCTAGACATTTAAGGAAAAAAGATACATTTCTCAGCCAAAAAAAAAAAAAGGAAAAAAGATACGTGGGATTGCTTGCTAGCTAGCTAAAGTAAATATAATTCCAAATTGTTCAAGACTTATCAGTGAGACAGATCCTCAAAAAGAAAAAGAAAAAGAAAATAAAAAAAAATAAAGAGAGAGAGAGAGAGAGAGAGAGAGAGAGAGAAAGAGAGATTGGTCATGGGGCCCAATATAAGAAGAGTATGAAGAAAGTTTAGGGAATTGCAGTGAAGGTTCCTAAATTTGTTGCTTTAATTTTTAATATGTAAGTTTTGTGAATTTCTTTATAGTGGCAAAAGCGCATATATATATATATATATATATATATATATATCATGTCCAGCAACTTAATTATTTTCGGTAGCTTATTTACATAGTATTTATCAAAAAATATAGTTTTGAGAATTTTTATACTAAATTTATGTCAAAAAATTAGCTTATTTTAAAAAAAAGTTAAAAGTTTGATTATTTGGAAAAAAATATTAAAATTAGAGAAAAATAAAATAAAATAAAATAACTCTTTTAGCAAATAAACAAAAGTCAAACGCACTCTATCTCGCAACCTTAGCAATGTGTTGATTGTGTTCCCTTTTTTTTTGGGTTTGTGCTCTTGAAGGCCTCGTGAGAGAGTCCTAAGGTTTAGGTTAAGGTTTAGCTAGTATATAACTTGAGCCATTCCAACAAATATATATATATATATATATATATTTTATGTAATTATCTGATGTGTTTGAAATGGAAGGACTATGCTCACTGAGAGAATAGTTAGGTATTGGATTTAAGAGTTCTAAACACTGATCTTAAGAAAAAGTACATCTCTTCCGCTCATGCCATATTGTTCCCAATTTGCAAATTTATTTATTCTACCATTAGTTTAGTATTTAGTACTAATTTACTTTTTGTAGTGCGATTTTGTTAATAGATTACAGAATGAGGCCAAGCCCATGAATTCCCATATCCCCAAGCCCAACACTCATTACTCAAATTTGGCCTAAAAATTTTCGTGTAAAAAGAAAGTATATAATTACCAAATTTGGGCTCTAATTAAGATGTCTTAAATATCAAGAAAAAAAATCCATATGATTTAAATATTTAACAATTTTTCGAAAGTCTTATAACTTAATTAGTACATTTTAATATTTTCAACAAAAAAAAAAAGTTCTTGATTTAAATCTTTCATTCCTCGTTATTGTAAATATTGAATTATTTATTAAAAAAATAACTTACTTAAAAATGAAGCAATGATCACAATATCTTGTACACAATGCTTGTCACTAATGTTGCTTAAAGGATAGCAGGATGTAGTTGTGTGTGTACATATTGCCAAAAGGGGAAAAACATTAATCATCATTTTGGAGCTAGTAAACAAGAAAAGGAAAAAACTTAGAAGAGACATTGGGCTCCGTAACGTGAAATTGAAACAGATCGACAAGGCTAGAGAAGTTACGGAAATGTGGTTAAATCTTATGCGTTCAAATTATTCTGTTATTATATTATTTATTGGGATAAATTATATTTTAAAATATCTGGGTAATGTCTTAAAATATCAAAATTAAACCCAAAAATTTTAAAATTCTTGTAAATTATATCTTATAGTTTCATTTGTTTCTAACCAAACTCTGAATTTTTGAACCCTAGAGATTTCGGGTTTGATTTGGAGTTTAAATTGATTACAACTTTATAAGTTTCCAAATTTGAAACTAATAAATTTATGGAGATATCATATGTATCAATCTTAAAATGCAGGGTTAATTTAAAATTTTTAAAACTATAAAGTTTAATTTGAAATCAATCATAAAGTATAAGATTTAAATATGATTCTTCCTACAGTATTTTTTTAATGGCTCAAAGTTCTTAAGAATATGATTTGTCATACAGTATTTTTTTAATGGCTCAAAGATACTTACTAAAATAGGAAAGAATCCCACATACTAATTTGCTTTTCTTGATTTTATAAGCTATATGGCCTATGTAAATCTTTTTGGCGTCCCAATATATTAGTCATGTAAAACTTTAGGTTTGAAATTACAAATGCAGGAAGTCTGTTTCTTACTATAAGTGGAAAAATATAGACATGCCCTTTTTAATTGTGTGTATTCTTTAGTCTAGGTGGAAGGATAATACTCTTTTTCCTTTTTGTTTAATCTTTTGAAACATATGCACAGAAGAAACAAAAGGAAAGGAGGAGGCATATTTTAGATGGAGCATTTTTGTTCCCTAACATGAAACAGATAAGGCCATAGGGAAATTAGGATTATAGAACTGTGATTATATTTGTTAATTCTTTTGTATTTTGTATTCTTTCTACTCTTGGATAGTGCTGTTACTTTAAATGGAAAATATATTTCTTGGTTGTATCAGCTATGGCCATTATAGTTGTCAGGTTTAAGGAGTCTTTTAGGTATTCAGTCAATGCTCATACAAATGCAGGAAGTCTGTTCCTTACCCAAAGTGGAAGGTTATGGACATTCCTTTTAAAGTTGTGCATGTTCTTAATTTAGTGGTAGGATAATTGGTCTTCTTCTTTTTTTAGTGCTCCTTGTGGGCTCACCAATTTATTGTCTCTGCCTTGCCCCCCTTAGAAATGTTAAAATGGGGTGAACTTAGTTCTTTAATCATTATTCTAATTTTCTTCTCATGTAGAATTTTTTTTTCTAATTTTTTGGGTCAAGTAAATAGAGTACATAGACCTTTCTCTTTTTTCTTTTTTTTTTGGAAAAAAATTAAAAACGAAATAATATTATTGATAAGAAAACAATAGACGAATATATAGCCAAAATCAACAAAGTGATCAACACAAGGAGGTGTTTCCTCCATCCAGTATACACTGACCTGAATATGAATTGTAAAAAAGCAAAGGCTGTTAACTCAAGCCAAACACATTAGTACAGAGGAGGGAGTGAATATTAACATTTCTAATCAACTGATCATGATATTGTGTTGCATACTTACTAGTTTTTGTTGATAACAAATGCAAGGGAAAAACGTGCTTGGCTACTCCTGACTTCATTCCTTTCATAACAAATTATCCATATAGTATAGTATAGAGATTGCCAATATTCTCAGGCTCATTCAAGTCTTGGGCCATTCTATCAATGACATCTATCATAGCTAAATTAGAAAGCTAGCTAGGAGTGAACTTCCTTCAAACTACTAGCATGCTAGACTTCTACCGCATATAGGCGAAGTCCAAAGAACATGAATTATTGATTCATGCTCTTCCCCACAAAATGCACAAGTTTTTTTTTTTTTTTTTGCTGAATATCAAAATTCAAAATTCACAAGTTGAGCTCGAAAGTATCTTCCTCTTGAATAGATTACACTTAATTTAGTCGTTATCATAGCCAAAGTATCAACTTCTTTTTAGATTTCATGAATAACACTCCCTAAAAGTTTGATGAAATGACACTCCCTAGCTATTAGGGTTTATATAAATGCAACAGATAGTCTATACATATATTTTTATTATATTTTTTCTAAATGGCCCAAATTATAGATGAAATGGCATTCTCTTAATGTTTGTATGCAGGAAACTCCACCCTTAGAGGTTTGTATAAATGTATAGGAATCTTTTTTTTTTTTTTTTTTTAAATTTTAAAATTGAATGTTTTTACAAGAGAAATAACACTATTGGAGGGCATTGGTTTCTCCTTTGCATTTATAAAAGCCTCTAGAAGAGGAGAAATTATTAGATCTACCAGGAGGACTATGAAGTGATCCTCTTAAACAATAAAATAATGCCACCAAAGTAAATGTATGAGTCAGCTTCGTACAATCAACACAAGAAATTAAAAAAAAAAAAAAAATCAAAAAGTGATGTCACATTTGCATGAATAGTAACATTTTATTAGTTAAGAGAATTACAAAGGACCATCTTAACAGTCTTTTGGTGGATCTAATAATTTCTCCTAGAAGAGTGTAATTTATAAAAACTTTTGGTGTGATTTTCCCAATACTAAACATGGAGATAGAATAAACTATGGGTAAAAATGGAAATTTAATTCAAATTAATGGCAGGAAAAATGGAGATAGAATTCAAACTAAAAACCATATACTCTAATATTGTAATAAACTATCACTTGTCACAAAAGCATAAAAATTTAAGAAATTGTCAATTCAATTATGTAAGTACCTTATTATTTTTAAATGATAGATTTGAATCCGTGTATATGCAGCATATTTTACTCTTATTTTTTAAGTGTTTGTGACAAAGAAATTAAATTGCTTTATAAGGTATTTCACTTCTCCTTTTTAAGGGGATTTGATATTCAACCTAATATGAATATGAAAGTAATGGGATATATGAGATTTTTTTTTTTCATATAAAAAGAAAAGAAAAAGAAGAAGAATTAAACATTTAGCTCATGGCTATTTACAGAGGGAAAGATTTTGAGATTGAGATACGTGAATTGCTTGTTTAATTCTTTCTCTCAAGGTAAAGTATAGTGTGTTGAATGAAATTTCTTTCTAAGAATTCTTTCTCCTGAGGGAAAGAGAAGCCTTCGTTTAGAACTCCACAAAGTAAAGATAATCATGGATTGATAAAAGTCAGATTTGTGGAGAAAGTAACTGATATAGTTGTGAAGCCAAGTTCAACTTAGAAGTTCAAGCATTGACTGAACACAATAAAGAATTTGCTTGTTGAGCACAAGGTTAAGCTCCCTTACTTTACTAACAAAAACCCTAATTCATCCACATGTGCCCTTATACTAACTTACTGAACAAGGCTAAGTGTATATTTGGCTCCAACTTAAAAAAGTCAACTTATTTTACTATTCATCTTATTTTGCTACTATTCAGCTTATTTTGCTACTATTTACGGGCTTTACTGCACTTTTTAGTACTATTTATGAGTCATATTGTACTATTTCAGCTAACTTTTACCTTTATTTATAGTACTTTTAGTAAAAAAATTTCAGTTTCGACAAAATAAGCGGATCCAAATAGACCCTAAGTTTTTAACTCTATCTCAAGAAAAACCTATACATATAACTCTCTCACACACAAAACAATCCTACAACACCACTTTATGTATAGAGAATGACATATCTCCTTACTTCTTTTCTTTTAATGTGGCAATACCACTTCTAATAAAATTAGAGCACATCCTTATTCTTTTAGCCAATGTAGAATTTTAAAACAAATAAGAAATTCTCTAAAATTCTCTTATCATGGGCTAGACTTAACAGATCTCCACCTCTAGCCCATGTGTTGTCTTGACTAGTATATTTGAGAGTTCTTATGAGAGTTTGTGTATGTAATTCCTATTGTTAATGGTGAATTTTAATTGGTGTTTCTCGTGAATGTAGGTTTGGAATTAACCGAACCACGTTAAATTTGTGTTGTATACTAACTATTTTATTGTTTTGTGTGTACTTTTCAACTAGTATGGTTATGGGTTTATAGGAAACTTGACCCGTGAATAGCCCCACCCATAACATTAGATATTCGTTATAAAATTAACCAAAAATACAGCTCGATTATAAATCAAACCGAATAAATCCAAAAGTTCAATATACCCATGGTTGAAACAAAAATTTCATGGTTAGCTAGCATGCGTATTTGTATGATGATATCTCTTACACATGAAAGGTCCATCACCTGGACAATTAGCAATAAATTGTACTATCTTCATTCGTCCAGATTCCTTCTACCAATTGCTAGATTGCAACAAATTTTTCCTAATTGCCATTGATTGTTCTCCTATTTCACCACCTTATTAGATGCTAGGACAGAATTTATTAGACTACTCGAACTTTTGAAGGAAATTTAAGTGTAAGCGGTCTCCACCCACCACCACCACCCCTACACCCCCCCCCCCCCCCCACAAAATTACTATCATTAAAGATTAATACATGCAATGTCTTTCTTTCCTCCAAAGCATCCAAAACTGCTGTAGGAAGATGGTGCATATTACAACAAAAGGAAGACTTATAACTCAGAAGCACAGACACTTCATTTGAGTTGTCATATTCATGCCGTACCTACTGTGTAATATTATAACTTTTCAAACATGACTTATCACTATGTTATACTCGTACCCGTATTTGAGTTTGTGCTTCTTAGCCTATGAGTAACGTCTCACAAATTTAGCTTAGCAATCAGTTACAGAATTAATCTCTCTCGTAATCCAACAAAAATTACAATTTGAAAGCTCGGATTTTTTTAAATACACAAGAGCTTGTTTAGACCCCCAAATTAAAATTACAGCTAGATAGCTTTTACTCTAATTTATACTAAGTGCGGAACAAGAGTAATAAAGCGTAAACAACCGTTAACACTACCCTAAGCCATAATCATCCATTATCAACAATAAAAGAAAAGCTTAAAGAGTAGGAAAGAAAGATGCAAACACGAGATAACACTGAGATGTGTTATCGAAGAGGAAATCGAAGAAACTGACGAAAAACGTTTCCGTGACTCTCCAAGTTGAAATCGATCCATTAGAGAATAAAATTGGAGTACATAAATAACAAAAGATCCTCCAAGCCTAGTCTACCCCCATGTACTTGAGCCTTCCAAGCTCCTGCTACTAATTGGCTTTTCAAAACCTTGTCTTCTCTAATTTTTCAGATCTCGCAATTCAGCCCAATTATATTCGCCAATAAAAGGCTTCTTCCAATGCTTCTCAAGAGCACCAAAATCTCATTTGACACTCAAAATGAGTGTGGTAAGTGTTTACAGTGGCGACGCCACTCAGAAACCAGGGTGTTCCTAGGAACACCCTGGCTTGAATTTTTTTTTATATAATAATTTAATTTTTTTATTTGTTTACCCTTAAAAAAAAAAATAAGAATACCCTCAAGCAATTTCAAGAACACCCTCAAAAATTTTATGCCAAACAAATTTTGAACTAAAAGGCATGCAGAAGCAAGGGTGTGTGCACACATGAGGTGTGTGCACACATGAGGTGTGTGCTAACGCACCTAGTGGGGTGTGTGCAAGACTCCTAATAATTAGTAAAAAAAATAAATGAAGCAACTAAACACCAATAATAAATAATTTAATTAACTAATCTATATATATATATATATATATATATATATATATAATAGGTGAAGCAGAGAGAATCTCCAATTGCAATTCTAAATTAGAATCCTAATTTTGTGCCATGTGTCAAAATTCATGTTATTCCATTTGTCTAAATTTAAGTGGATCAATTGTAATTTCGGTGTGTTCTTTTTCTTTTTTCCACACCTGCGTATTTCAAGGTTCATCACACCTGCGTGTTTCAAGGTTCATCTCTCCACATCTGCATATTTCAAGGTTTATCACACCTGTGTGTTTTAAGGTTCATCTCCTCACATTTACATATTTCAAGGTACATCTCCCCATCTCCAATACAACTCTCCTATATAAGAAGAGGTTTTCCATAGATTCCTATTGTAATTTTTTGATTTCATGTATTTTTTCTCAAAAAAAAAAAAAAAAAAAAACACGCCTCCACTATTCATATTCATCCGAACCTCCTCTCTCTTTCTCTCTCTCTCTCTGCAAAATTCAATTTCTACTTCTCTACTAAATCTGTTTTATCAAGATTTTTTTTTTTTTGGTTTCGTTCCATCTCTGCAAAATTCAATCTAATCTCTCTTTCTCTCTCTCTGTTTTGCAGATCAATTATATATCTCCTTTACAAAGGCAGGCTTCATATGCAAGGTAATTGTTAATTAGATATGATTTTTTTTTATTATTATTATTTTTTGTTCGCAAGTTTTATGGGGTTTATAATCTAGCTCTCACTCTTTATTTTCATTAGATCTATTTATTTTCGTCTTATGTTCTCAATCTCTTTCTCTCAAGAATTTTTGGTTTATAGGATTGATAATGGGCTCTTCTTTTTTTTCTTTGGAGTGTTAAAGAGATATATAGTGTTTACTGCAAAGGTAGACTTTGGATGTATAGTTTTTTTTTTTAAATTATTAAATATGGGAATCTTCTCAAGATTGAACCACAATCTTCTTAGATCTTTACTTATCAAAACTCAGACTTATATACGATTGGTGAAGACATGAACTCAAACTATATTACATATCATATATACAATTAGCACTTATCCTATTTATTTGTCTTTACGTTTTATGCTCATAATTTTAGTGACTTTTAATTGATTACTTTGTTTTTAATGAGATTCACGTTATTCTATTATTATATATTATTATGAGATGCATGTTATGAGATTACATTTACTTGATTAAAATATTTTGTTAAAAATTGTTTATGATAAAGCAACTTAATTATAGCTATATGTACCGTCTATGAATCAACCTTGAATATATATATGTCTATGGAGCATTCTTTCTTTAGAATTTTGTATGATAAAAATATTTGTTAAAAAATTACATAATGCTAAGATTTATTAACATGAATAAACTAAGTCTTTTAAATATGACTAAACTCATGATTAATAATTAAAAAAAAAAACAAAACAAAACCAATAGTATCACTTAAATAATCAAATGTAATATATTTTTTTCCATTGTTTTATTAAATTATATCTATTCCCGTGTGGTAGCATGGGTTACCTACTAATACATTATAAAAGACAAACAAATTAAATTATGTTAGGCTAAGCAACAATTAATAATTTAATAATTAATAAAACAACAATACAACAAATTATAGTTTATAAAAGACAAAAAAATTTATGAAACAACTAAACAACAATAATTAATAATTTTATTAATATTTCAAATGAACTTATAATTTATTGTACCGGTACCTTTATTCATTAATTTCTTTTCTTTTTAATTTTTTTTTCCTTTTGAGGCTTTTCGGTGAATGCAAATTTGTTTTGGTTTTAAGAATTTTTTTTTATTTAACTATAAATTTCATACTTGCCAAATTTTGAATTTCTGCCAGTATTTACCGAAATGTCCCGAAACACTCGAAATAGACCAAAATGACCCAAAATTTTTTCAAAGTGAAATAGGAACACCCTGGACAAAATTCCTAAAATCGCCACTGAGTATTTAGGCTATGAACCTCTCAAGGATACAGAGATAGAGAGGTAGGAGTTGAGAAAAACCACAAGAAAATGTGTAGATGATTGTGGGTATAATAATCTCTAACTCTGAAGTGTATTTTCTAGAGTTTTCTCTCTAAAAAATACTCCTAATAATATGTGGGTAATGAGGGCATATAAAGTATGGGTAAAGACTTGGTAAAACAAAATCTCATTTTTGTAAGTACTTTGATGGAATGCCTTATCCGCAAGGCACTTGCGAAAACCTCTAGGCACTTGCGAAAACCTCTAGGCTAGCATGACTTTTCACCTTCTAGTCATGTGCTTTACACGTGATTCTTTCGCAAGTAAGCTTCTCGTGAGACACTTGCAAAATCCACTTATTCGTCATTTTAAGGTTGAGTCTTTACATTTTCTCATACTCATTTCTTACAATTAAAAACTCAAATACATATAGGGAAAAATGATGAAAGAAATTACAGTCAAATTTGACACGAAATTAAAACCAACATAAAATAATTGTAAATTATAACTTTACACAAATATCGAAATATATGTTATGGTCTAAAGCATTACCAATTAAAGTTTGGATAGGCCAAGTAGCATAGGAGCAATTCTCTTTAATAGCAACAAAACAATTTTTAGTAACGCCTTCCAGTTTAATTCTCTTCAGATTATCGGCTTTTGCAAGTTATAATGCTCAGATAATTGTAGCTGCTTCAGTCTGCACCGGTTGACATATTTCTTACACATTACCCCACACATTAACCACAAGTTCCAATTAAAGTGCGAGCTTTCAGTTTACCATGATTTTGTTTGTATGGTCATTTTCAGTATTTTGAAATCACAAACAGCCATAGTTAATCAAGTGCAGTGACTAATCCTGCAAACAACCACCAAGCTCTCATCAATTTAAACTGTTATCAAACTGATCAGTAAGATTGTTTTTTCGTGCGAAATTTCTTAACAAGGAAATAGTGCTGTTGGTTAACTAAATTAAAGGTCCTGTCCTTTTTTCACCTAAAGAGATAGTTAATTGTCCCTAAAAAGAAGAGTACCAAAGTGTAAAGTTTTATATTCCGTACGGGAAATATAAAAACACAGTTAACTTATCTAATCTAATTAATAGAGTCATTATGTGAAAATTATAGGTGTGATGTATAAACTAATTAATATTGATAGTTAACATCACACCCCAATTGGGACCCTATATACACAACTATGACTAAATATAATTAATGGAGAATTACCTAACACATTGAGGAGGACAGAGATATTTCCATTTCAACCGAGTACATGTTATACACTTTGTTTAACATTTCGCAGTACCATGAGTCCATTGATATTTCACCTAAGATAAAGCTTGAGACATGGTACACCATTTTGGACGAGAGTATAGAGGTAGTTGCTTTGAAGGTTCCTCCAAATGTTGCTATCAAAAAAAAAAAAAATTCACTTCCCCACGAATCCAAATTCCCAATTCCCATTAATTCTCCAATTTAAACAGGAAAGTACTCTCAACAAAGTAAAGGATATTAGAGACAAGGAAAAAAGGAAAAAAAAATTATAAATGTTAAGGAAGTGTATGCACGCGCCTAAGAAGTGTGTGATGACAACAGTATGTCTGTCTTTCTTTGGTCACCATCATCTTTCTATTCACTGCCAAAGTTGTCCTATTATAACAAGACACCCTCATGTTATCTTTACTTCCTTATTTCAACCTCAAGCTCTTTACACAGACTGAACTCTCTTGACCCTGTAGACCACTTGATTCTCTTTCTATCTCTCTCTCTCTCTCTCTCTCTGAGACCAGTATTAAACTCTCAGTTGCTTTCCCTTTTCCTGGAAAGAAAATCTAATAAGCTGCAGCCATTCTTAAAGCGCTTTTCTCCTCAATAACTGCAGTCCTTAAAGATTTCTTGCTGACTCTTTGCTTAAACAAAAGAAGCCCAAAGACAAACATTTAAAGAGAAAGAATCTCTTATTCTCTTCTCATTTTACCATTATTTTCCACATAAACACCCCTCTTTTTTCTCTCTCTCTCTCTCTCTCTCTCTCTCTCTCTTCGTTGCCATGCAAAATCTTAGCATTTTTCCTCTTTTGGATACTGTAATTTTCCATTTCCCATCTAATCATTCACAGCTGTAAGAATCATACTCTTTTTCTCTCTCTGAAAGCTGTTTTCAGTCTAAACTTGCAGAGAAAAACCCTAAAATAGTAGTAGAAGAAGACCAAGAAGACCAACCACAAAATCTCAACTTTTCAAGATCCAAGCAAAATTCCTACGAAAGAAACTAAACCCAGAAGCAAAAACCTTTTCTTTCACCATGGATTTAGTTTCACAAGCAAACAATCCCACCTACGAAAACCACCTCATACCCAACATGGCTACTAGCCCAACTACTCCCACCACTCCCACAACTCCATCGACTGCCACATCCTCATCACCATCGTCTACTTCTACTACTACTCCAAGCCGCTATGAGAACCAAAAGCGCCGAGACTGGAACACCTTTTGCCAGTACTTGAGGAACCACAGGCCTCCACTCTCACTCCCCATGTGCAGTGGTGCACATGTCCTTGAATTCCTTCGCTACTTGGACCAATTTGGCAAGACCAAAGTCCACAACCAGACTTGCCCTTTCTTTGGTCTCCCTAACCCTCCTGCTCCTTGTCCTTGCCCTCTACGACAAGCTTGGGGAAGCCTTGATGCTCTTATTGGCCGTCTCCGTGCCGCGTATGAAGAACATGGTGGAAGACCAGAAGCAAACCCCTTTGGTGCAAGAGCTGTGAGGCTGTATTTGCGTGAGGTTCGTGATTTTCAGGCTAAAGCCAGAGGGGTCAGCTATGAGAAGAAGAGGAAAAGGCCTAAGCCAAAAATGAATACTTCAAATACTCCTCCTCCTCATCCTCCTAATGCAAGTTCATAGAGAAAGAAAGAAAAAGAAAAATGAGTTATTGGGTATATCTTTCTTCTCCTACTCCAATTCTCTCTTAGATGGTTGTTTCTTTGTTTTTTTCTTGGTGGTTATTATGTGTCTGATCAGAACATGTTTTGGGAATATTTGCGGGTATACCCTTTGAAATTTCTCTAATATATGAGTGGGAGTATAAGTAGCAAGTAGTGGATTTTAGGAGGAGCAATTATGATGGTTGTGCTAGCTTGAAAAATTTGTTCTAGTAGTGGATTTTGTATAAATATATGTTGTTAATGACTACTCTATGTAATTTTAATTGGAAATGGGATATCGGCCATTTATTGAAGGGAAAGATGATTGCAGTTTGGAATGATGATATGTGGATATGTCTTCCATTATCTAAGCAATTCGTCTAGTGGGTCATTTTAAATTTAGACAATTTATCAAATAGTATGAAGATAAGGTATATGTTGCCGGTACTAGACAATGTGATCTCGAGCCCGTCCATATTGGTTAATAGACGTGGAACTTGTTAGGCAGTTATTCTCTCTCTCCCTCTCTGTGTCATGCAGAGAGAGAGAGAGAGGGGGAATTCGACTTTAATGACACATCTGCTGTGTATAGTATTTACCCAAATAAAGAGGAAAAGTGTCCTAACGAAGGACAAAAGTATTGGAGAAGTGGAAAACTCACGAGCCTATAAACAGTGAGATCCGGTTAGGTAGTAGGTTAAAGATAGTCTAATTAGATCTATAATCAAGCAAACAGACAAAAGCTAGATTATCTTTTCTATAATAGATGCCAGCTAAAAATTCACACACATGTTCGATATGATAGATAATAAAATAGATTTTGAGCCCATGGAAGAATGGAATATTGAGAATTCGAGAGGCTAGTTCCTTATCCACCTGACCTGGACAACAAACCCTTCAAAGTTCAAACATGATTAAAAGTTGTTTTTTATGGTAGGCTGTTGTTGATTTTCCTTTTGGGTATCTCATCCATGTCTCCTTTGAAGGATGCATTATTATATTTCCATTTTTAAAGCTTGATGAGGGAAGCACTCAAATCAATCTGACATGATTGAGTTAGGGAGGTAGATGGTTTATAACTTGTGGATACAAGTGATCAGACTATTAAACCTTTTTTTGTGTCAAGTGATAATTTTGAATACATAAATATAAATGCTACTCCAAAAACAAATGGTTTAGAGTTCACTCGTAGCCATCTCGATTGGTTTACTTAGGTTTCATTACATGTGTATTCAGAATTTGATCAAGAAACAAAAAATAGAAGGGTGAGAAAAATTGAATGCATTTTGTAATTTTCTTGTATCATCAAATTATCATGTGACCATATAAATGTGGGTTCTTTTTCCTTTTTAGTTTTTGCAAGAGACTATTTCTTATTGGAATCTGAAAAATATAAAGATTGACACATGTTTTATGTGGTGATTTTAGGACATTCCTTGATATCTTGATTCATAACTGCCAGATAACGATATCTCTCTCTCTCTTTGAAAGTTTGAGTCTGAGGTGAATGTTCAAAGATCATAGGGATTGCAGTTTTGTATTTGAATCTAGTATATATGTTCTATTAATCCTTAACTTGTTTTGAGTGGTCACTGGTCAATGTGATATGATCGTTGTTTTTGTTTTCCTTCTAGTATCTTTTTTTTCCTCTTTTATATATATATATATATATATATATATATATATATATATATATAATATAGGAATGGACTCAACTAAGTCTAAATGCTAATTATACTGAGTTGAACAGATGAATCATGTGCCATCATTCATATTATTTTTTTTTATGACTTTGGAGAATTTTTAAAATATTGTGATTGGAAATTGAAATGTAAAATATTGCAATGATGTGTAATGTTGACCAGTTCGAGGGGATGCATGGTAATTTTTTTTTCTCTGCCAAATTGGTGCATATTGTGGAAGTCAAAATGCTTTTGAAAGAAGAAATATGCTACCCAAGAGTTTGCTTATTGTTGTAGTAGAGTTATCCTTGAATATATTTTCAATTTACAAAATTATTTTCGTTCCTTTTCCCCTCTGCTTTTGGCAAACATCAAAATCTATTTATAAATGATTCTCCTACAGTAGTGCTTTAAAAAGGAAATTAAGTTATCAATGAATTACTTCATGTCTTTTCTTAGGAAGTAACTGGATGTGAATCATACGATGGCATTGTGACCAACTTCTCTTCGGCCTTTGGTGATGATCATGATCCTGCTTTGACTTATACCAAGCGCTATGGTATATGCTTTTTCTTGTAATCACACTATTAGAAATACTGTGCATATATATGATAGAACTCAACTCCAAAACTGCATAGCATTACAAAGGACCTGATCACCAGAGCTTATTTCTCCAGTCTGCTTTGTAAGGAGAGTATGTCTTGTTCTCTCGTTTTCCAACATCTATATCAAGCTTATCTATTTAATTTTTAATTATCAGTATAATCTTTCTTCTCAATGGTTGCTTCAATAATCATGTGCTGCAAGGATGCTACAGAATTCTTTTTTAATAATCAACTACAGAAAATTTTTCTATAATCCCACATGCACTTCAACTAGAACAATTTGATTTAAACCCCAATAAAAGTGTTGGCGGGAAGACAAAGGGAGGAGATGGTTACCGTGTGTGTGTGTGTGTGTGTGTGTGTGTGTGTGTGTTATAATAAAACCAAAATTTGTGTGTATGCATGTGTTATATATATATATATATATATATAGATAAAGTGGGTTCTGCCATCAGTACATTCATATATAATAAAATATTTTGATAACGTAACTTTCTTACATAATTTATTTTTCACACCATTAAAAGACATGTAAAACAGAAAATAGTTGGGGGGAAAAAAAAAAGAAATTGCCACTGTTCTCTATTTTCATAAAAATTTAAAGTTAACACATAGGGAAGTAATACTATAAGAATTAAGCCCTATCATGAATATAAGGAAAATCCAATCTGATATTAGAGAGGCAATGCATGTAGAATTTATAAAGTCTATAAATAAATATATGTTAAATAAGGTCTAACTAAAAAAGAAAAAGAAATCGGCTGAAAGTAAGTTCAAATCAAAACAGTCTAGAACTTATTGGATTAGGATGTTCTCTATTTGTTCATGATGAAGATTTGATTTTTCATGCATATAAAGATGTACATGGTGTTACGTCATTAAATTTTGTACAACCAAATAAGACTATAACTACTTTTAACTAATATGATATTATTCTAATTTTTATATTTTGAATTTTAAATCTTCAGCATATAATGGACTCTCTATATAAAAGAAATATTAGGGAAATTATTATTTATATGCAATAATTATTCAGTTATTTGATTGTGTTTTTGTTAGTGGAAATGGTTATTCCTTAGAAGAATATAAAAATTTTATTCACCATTTGTTTTTCACTTTATACTCCATCAATCATGGTATGTTATGTGTTTGATATATATATATATATATATATATATATATATATTTTTTTTTTCATTTTCAGCTTTAGTTATTTTACAAGAAAAGTCAAACGAATACATAGTATATTACGATTAGTGAAGTATAAAATAAAGAGTGTGAATTTGGTGAGAATGGGGTGTAAAACCCAATAAGTGATTGATATATCAGCATTTTAATTAAAATTCAATACATCCTACCACACTTAATAATATTTTAATAAATTTTTAATTTGGTTGAATTTATATATGAGAATTAGAATTAATTAGGTGTGTTTGTGTTTATTTTTAAATATTTAAGAATATGATATGCATACTAGGACGGGAGGCGTAAAACATGGGTTTTACAACACATCTTTACAGAATTTAATCTCTAAAATAAAACACAAAAAGTGGAACATGAAATTTGTATTTATGACAAGTGGTTGTAATAACTATTTTGTATGGATGACAATGGGGTAGGGTGGAGCTAGAGGATGGATGCTTCACCCTCACCCCAAATGGTTGTTGTCTTGTCCCGGCTTCACTTCAAATTTGTTGAAAATATTTAAAAATGGAGACATACATAACTGAAAATTTATTAATATGCTATTTGTATAATTTTATAAATTATAAAGTAATTTTCTTTGATTCTTTTTAATTAATAAATTTCTTGCTTACTTATTGTCTTAAAAATAAAACTTTGATGATTATTTACAATGAAATAAGATATCTCATTCCAAAAATGTTTTGAAGAAAAGGATCACACAATAATTATATAGTAGGAAGCAAGCCTTGTTATCAAATTCCTGAAAACAAACCCTATTACTAATATTTAAACATTCTAATAGAAATTTGTTGTATTATATTTTATTTAAATGGAAGAATAGATAGTTCCATATACTAATATAATTATCTTAAAATGTCTACTAATAATTACAATAAATTTTATAATTTATATTGAGACAAAAAATAAAAAAAGTAAAAAAAATTATAATTTGTTAAACTTTCATTTGCATTGCAAGCAAGGTTGTCAAAATCGGAATTCTACGTAAGATCGTGAGAAGTAGGTGAGATCGTGGATCGTTGAATCGGATCGTGGATCATAAGATTCTATAATATTTGGGAAAAAAATAAAAAAAAATACACATTAGTATGTTAAATAATCACATAAATTATACATTCATTGATATAATTATCATACATCACTACATTCATTTGTAAGCACCATTTAAAAAGGCCAGAAACCTCAAAATGTGACATTTTATTAGGATATTTTTTATGTGAGTCCAACTGACACTCTCTTTACATTAAAGTGAAAAAACTTGGTTTATTGGTATTTTATCTTTCATTTGAGTCCAATTAAGTCTTCTGTCAAGTTAAAGGAGATTATAAGAAATTAAGATCGTTTGGGATCATCAGAATTGTACGATCCTACCGATCTTAAACGATCGCAAAGATCCTTGAAAGATCCAGATCGTTTTGGGCAAGTAAGATTGTAAAATCGTAGGATCGTAGAATTCAGATCGAGATTTTGACAACCATGATTGCAAGAGTTAACCACTAGTTATATGTATTAAAACTAACTACTTCAACATTTAAGTTTCCATCACGAATCGTGACATTAATAAGTATCACATTATATTATATATCACATCTAATATACTAAAAATTCATTGATAAATAAAATGATCTCTTCAAATAACTTGGGTAAGTGGTACATAACAACATATTCCTTTACTGCCATAACACCATTTATGGTGGGTTCCCCCCCCCCACATATTTTAGTAAACTTCTTCAATTAATTTTGTTTAAAATATACTGCTTTAAAAAATGAAATTCTATTGTTTAAATTGTCAATAAACATTAAAGAAAACTACTCCAATTGAAATTGTATTATCAAAACTTTCAAAAATATTAATAGAAGTTTGACTATATTTTTCTATTTTTTATTATATTATTTTATAATCCATGCTTGGAACACATTAATATGCAAAAAGTTACTTATTCCCTCTTGTTCCGACTGTAATGCCTAGATATTTCATACTAGTTACCAAATCAAGGAATTTATCTCTTGCCCTAACTTACAAGCCCTCCCTCTCATTGAAATGTGGATCCTACATGTGTACACCCAAATGTCATTGAGAGAGAGGGTGCATAAGCCCGATGCATATGAGAATTTCCCTACTAAATCAATTCACTATATCCTTTTGTTCCAATTCAATTCTAATTTTATGTTCTAGTCATTTTAGCTTATGTTAGCTATTTTGACTAGTTTCATATTTAATTTTTACTTGGTACATAAATTTTTGGTATTTTATACTATATTTTTTTTAGGTTTTATGATATATATATATATATATATATATATATATATATTGTTACTACAAGAGGGGGTGGGAGATTTGAACTTTGGTTCTTCTTATTAGAAAAATCAGGTTATGACACTTAAATACATGACTGTAAAAATTGAAAAATCAAGTTCTTTGTTAATGATGATGGTAATCTACAAGGATTAATTCTTTAGTGTTCTAGCAGCACAATAAATGTGCCCCCCCCCCCCCCCCCCCACCCCACCCCTTATAAAATAATAATAACTAGATCACAATAATTAAATTCATGATAGGACTCACTATTCATGTGATGGCAGGGTATATATTCCCCGAAGTTCTAAATAATTACATAGCTACAAAAATCTTAACTTATATTCCCTACATCCCAAATTGCAAGTCATCTATTCCATTTTAGAAGGTCCCAAAATTAGGGACGAAACTTGGATTCGTAGTCGAAGGGGGCAAATATAATTTTCTTAAGAGGGGCAAATATAATTTTTCTTGGACTTATTTTTTAAAATCTTAAATATATACCTATTATTAAATATCTTTAAAAAATTTTTGAGGGGGGGGGGGGGGGGCACAGCCCTCTCAGCCTGTACATGGGTCCGTTCCTGCCCAAAATGAAGTTCTCTTTGAAAAGTTAGTAAATAAATTTTCTAACATACCCTTCACTTTAAAAAGTTAATACCCCTCTTTCAATTTTTTTATTTTTATTTTTTTGGAGAAAAACAATAGCCCTCTTTTATAAAAGTTTAAGTTCAGAAAGATAGTATTAGAAACTTGTACATTTTTACTATATATATAGTATACGATATTTCGTTTAGAAAAAAATTGAATTTTTAAAAGAGGGAGTATTCTCTATTGATGGTGATGGTATGATTCATTTTATTTCTAAATATTTATAAGGCATGTTAAGAATGTCTATTTTTCAATTTTGAAAATAAAATGGTACATATAAATAACTATGCTATGTCTATTATACAGAAATAAAAATAATTTTAATATCCATGTAATACATGAGGGATCAAAGTTCTGCTCTAAACTAGTTTAGAAGACTCTCCTTCAACCAATTGCATGATAATTCATAAAATCATCTGGGTATATTATTTAAATAAATCATAAAATTATTTTTAAAGAAAGTCATGTTAGTTCATAACCGATCCCAAGCCCGAGTAAAGGAAGATAGTTCTAATTGCATTTTTCTTTTGATGCTGGTACTATCGTGTCGTTCTTTGATTTAATGTGGAATATGATGGTGTTGAATGACTATGAGGAAGGAAAAGTGGCAATGGTGGTTACCGTAGCTTGGGCTTTATGGGTTAACAGGAATGAAACTCGAAATGGAAAAAGAAAAAAGACGGGACAAGAGCTAGTACAGTAGGCATCTCTATATCTGGCAGAATATGTAGCAGCGAATGAAATTCCGATAATTACAAGACCAGACAGTCAAGTAATTCAATGGACACCTCCATTGGCATTGAGATACAAAGTCAATGTAGATGGAGTGGTGTTTAAAACGCAGGGGACAACAGGTGTAGGGGTGGTGATTCGGGACTTCAATGGTTTGATTATAGCAGCTCTGAGCAGGAAAATTCACTCACCATTGGGGGCGCTGGAGGTGGAGGCGAAGGCGGTTGAAGCAGGAATCAGTTTTGCAAAGGATGTAGGACTTTCTGAGTTTACTATTGAAGGGGACTCTTTGGTGGTGTATAATTCTTTGAGGGGATATTCTGATCCTCCCTCATCTATGGCACAGGTTATATCGGGTATACTTGGGATGTCTGGGGTTGGTGCACAAATTGATTCTTCACATATCAAAAGACAAGGAAACAAACAAGCTCATTTGTTAGCAAAACACGCATTAGGAATTGACGATTATATGACTTGGATGAAAGAGAATCCTTGCTTCTTAGAGCAAGCTCTTCGCCATGATGTATCTTGCATTTTGAGAGTTTAATAAAGTTTACAGTTTCCTATAAAAAAAAAAAAAATCAAACTCTTAGGTCTCTTATGCCAAGCATCATGAAGGTACATACATTTTGTGCAATCCATGGATTGGTTTAATTCTTGTTACACATAAGATAATTAATTAGATTTAACATGGACCGTACTTAAAAAATCTTAGATTATGTTCACAACCGATAATCTAAACGAAGCTAGAATTTTAATCCGAAGTGGCAAGATTAATTTTGAAAAAAAAAAAATAGAAGACATAAATAAGAAAATAAATAAACAAATAAAAATATAATATAATTGTTCTAGAGAATGATATTATGATGTCAACAAAGTTATTCTAATACTAAGTTTCAATCAATTAGCATTAGCATATTCTTTGGTCCAATTTGGACTAAGGTGACATCATATTTTTCCAAATTGCCTATTAAAAGTTATGGTTGATTGTTTGGCATGTCTTTGTTTAGATAAACTCTTAGAATTTGGTATCCATCTCTGCAATTGTAATATGAATTATTTTTTTCCTTAAACAAGGATTAGGACTCATTATTATGCTCAAATTTCTTCATAATCCAATCTAACTACAAAATATATTCATATAATTAAAAGATAAAAAATAATCAATATATATTTAATAACAAATTAACTTAAGAGAGCAATCTAAATATGCCAAGAACCTTAGTAGTTTAATTGGTTAGCATATTTCACGTGTTTCCAATAAATATATACATGATTCAAATATCTCATCCCTTTTATAACTATTGAATTATCTACACAAAAAAGTGCAATTTAAATAAGAAAATTTTACACAAAATTAAAAGTAAACTGAAAAAAAAAATCATTGTAGAAGAATGGTTGGAACTTGGAAGTATAACAATATACCTAAAAAGAGTTCGATATGGCATAATGGTTTCTATAAAATTGCATAGCATCATCATCGATAGATTTTTGTTTTTAACTTAAGTTTATAAATAAATCTAACGAGTGGAGTCTTTTTCTATCTCTAGGGGTAGTGGTGGTTAATAGGGCTCCTTGGGAGAGGGAGTGATTTTACTTTTTTGACGTTGAGGGGCCGAGGGGCAGGTCTAAAGGGTAGATGGGGTCCTTGGTTTTCTTACATGGGGTCAGGGCAATTGCGCCTGGCTTCACCTTTGAATTCAATGGTGTGAGTGACAAGATGATAGAAAGAGATGGAAAAGAGTACCATTTTAGTTATACTCGATGGGATAGGCAATTAGAATCCAATTATTGATTTTGGCGGTGTTTGTTAGTTTTTAGACCCCAATTAACCAGGTTTTAAAATCAAATTGTTACTTAGTCAAGTTATGAATGTTCCTTGGTTATCGAAATTCCAAACAAATACTATATTGCACAGTCAATAGAGAGAGCAACGGAAAAAACAACACAAAATATGGTAATTCAGGAAAAACCAATGGAACAACAGTTTTAAAGTGAAAAAAACTGAGTAGGTTTAACCTAGCCACCCCAAAGCAAAACAAATCCACTAATTAAATAGAAATTTACAAAATAGAATTGACCAATTTTAAATTGTTATCACCTAGTAGAACTTACTGGCATTACCTACGCTGCTTTTAGTCCATGGACTCCTTCAGTTATGGGGTTTGTTGCACACAAACCTTTGTCCTTGACTTTAAGTACCTATTTGAAGATTCTTGTCTAGTATTGATTTTTTTGGCATATGCAGCAACTTCAATAGCATTGGAACTGAATATGCTTCACTTTAACTGGTAGAGGCTTTTAAGAGCAGGAAGCACACTACCTTTAGATTTACAATTAGTAGAGTTCCAAAAGTCTTTTGCATGTATACTAGGGTTATATAGACACACACACCTTAGGCTTGTACGAATGAAATTCTAGTTTCTTGACGGGTTGAATATGCCCATTTTACGTTTTACCGCTATTTGATCAATCCGAAATATGCTCGATCAATCAAGAACTTAACATTTCGATCAATCAACAAGCTATCAAAAGTTGTTGAAAGGCTGACACTTGAAAACTAAAATGTAGAACTCATCAAGGTTATCAGAATCGGACTAGACCGGCCAATCAGATTGGGTTACCCATCCGATCACAAAGCTGGTTTTTTATATGTGAAAACTGGGCATTTAAATATTTCGAGTGAACCTCTTGAATCGGGGTTCAACTGGAAAAACCGGCCAAACCGTGGGTTGGTTCAACTGGTCAAAGAGTTGACTTTTTAAAAAAAATAGAGAAAAGGGAGCTATGAAGTTTAGAACTCTAGACCTATGCCTTATTTAAGAATTAAGTGATCATGACCAACACACCACACATGTTGCTTGTGAGCAACTATGAATCGCATTATATTTATTATAGATTTACGTCAATTTTAATTTTTCAACCTATTCTATCACATCTCTCTCAAATTTTTAAATATTACTAAATTTATTTCCTTTGATTAATTCAATTTTGATTAAATAATAATGCATTTGCATGTGAATTTACTAAAATAATCAAAAGTAATATTTTTATTTAATCAAAATAATTTTTCATGTCCCTTTGATGTTGGTTCTTTCCCTTCTTATTTTTTCTTTTCCCCCAACTTCAGTTTATCCATTGGATTTCTAAAGTTTGTGGATGATATGCTTTTTTGTGAGTTGCCGACAATATGATCACTTTGGAGCTATGAGTGGTTAGGATTGGTTTGTTGGTTATTAGAAGGGTTTTCAAGAATTAGAAATCTCTACAATAGCTTCTTACTTTATATTCATGTTGTACAATTTTTATTTTATAATTGTGTTTTACCCATTCAATTTCTTCATCTTCAACATTTTAGTTTTCTTACATTTGAAATTTGTTTAACTCTATGTAAAAAAAGAAAACCAAAGTTTAATGTATTTATCTTTATTAGTTTTGAAACAAAAATAGAGCATATGTTGTAATTACACTTCAATTACTGCTTTCATATTTTTTAACTCAATGGTTCTTTTTGGTTGTAAGACCTTTCTCAATTTCTATTTGGTTTTATCAAATATTATGTTTAACACACTTTTTCTTATTATGTGCAACACATAATAATTTGATCTTGCATTCCAATAGACAATAAAAAAATTACCTCAAAAGTTTGGTCACGAGAAAATAGAAAATCTTAAAACATGATTGGGGTTTTAATTTTTATCCGATTTTGATAATGCTAAATGTGGAAATTGGTTGTTGCAGGGTTTAGGATCATTGACCTAAATACATGAGAGTTTGACAATGAAAGTTTCTTAAGTGGTTAGAGACAAAGGAACTTTAAGGGAAGAAAGAAATGTTTTTTTTTTTTTTTTTCAAAACTTCCATTATTATATATAATATAGATATGTATAGACATTGTTTTTGGTTTTTGATTCTTCATTGATTTCATGATTTAGTTATTAAAAAAAACCCTAAATAATAGAATGGAAATGGATAATACTTTTAAAAATAATTCAAATTTTAAGGAGAACATATTATTTTCAATAATTTTTAGAGAATAAATTATGCATTATACCATATTACAAAATAATTATATATTCTTACGCATCATGTGGGTTTGTGATTAGTGAAAATAATAATAGAAATAGAAATTTGGAATTAGAATTGAAATTGAAATAATGTTTATTAAATAAACATTGGCCATAAATTGAATTAATTGGGTTCAAGACATAAAGTACGAAAATTCAATGCACTTTTATTCTGTCATTTTTTGTCATTTTACATATCTAAAAGTTATGTATTAACTTGGTAACCAAACTAGGGTAAAAACGTCAAGTAAGTGTAACTTTATTATTTTAGTATGTCAAATGATCTAAACGCCAAATCTCTTTTTTGTTCAATATCGCTTATTGCCAAAACTCTAACTATACTTCTACTTTACGGTAAATACCAACCGGACCTTATAGCTTGCTTGTATTGCGTTTATTTAAGAAAAAATTTGACTCGATATTTTAAGGTCGATGAGAGGGAAACTTCATACTTCACAGTTCACACACTATCTTGCCCTATCCATTTTGGTCCTATATACGTACCTATTGAGATATTCCTTGCATCGAAATTTTATCTGCAACTCTATATATAAATTGTCCTTGATTATTGGAATTTTCATTGATTTTACACACATGCTTGTGTTCTTGTTTGGGCTTGGCATGCCACTTTCTTAATACATGAATTATGTTTCGAATCTATCTTGAGCACCGAAATGTTTGTACTTTTTTTGTTGTTGTTAATTCTGATTAATCTTGAGATAGTTTTAGTAACCTCACAAATGGAGTTAATTTGTATGTGGGTTTGACCCTTTTTACACGGGCAAAACATAAGATATGGTATCTTTGATTCATAATCCTTGAGCATTATTCTTGATCCTGTATACATCAATCCTTGAAATTTGTTTCTTAGATTTCATCTTATTTTCCTGTATCACCTACCAATGAGATTATTGATTTGTTGATTTGCCTTAAATTTTACTGATGAACTAATTTTTTAATTCAAGGACAACTTATAGAGTTGGAGTCTGTCTCAATCATATGTCTACTGTTAGGGTCGATATTGGGTCACACATGACTCACGTATTTTTGAAAGGAGAGGGTAATCCTTCCTTATGCATAAACTCCTAATTATCCCCATTTGTAAAATCCTAACTCAAAAGAGCCTATAAATTTTTTTTATTTGAAATATAAAGTCTACTCTAACCTAATTTAAGTGTATATGTGTGTAAAACATCTCTTATAAATTTAAACTTCGATCTTTACCTCCTGCCCTCCACTTCATAAGATTTATAATTGTAGAGTAACCATCAAGCTAAAAGTGTATGATGGTAAGAGCCTATAAATTAATTCTATGAATTTCGTCATAAGATTTTAAGGGTTGGCCCGTAAGTGATACTAAATTATCATCATTATTGGTTCAACTAATTCAGTTGACAAAACCTTTCACCATCACATAAGAGACTTAAGAATGCAAATATTAGTTTCAACTAATTTTTATTGACAACGCATTTTTCCATCAATATTCAAATCTCTTTTCCCTAGAGTATTTGTAAGGACACAAAAAGTGCTGGACTTACGTTGTACTTACAGAACCAGTCCAATGAGCCCAAAACAATGAATTTATAGAGAGTGGGTTTCGAATCTAGGTTTGTAGACGTTGGATAACATAAAATTTACGTAAAATTACAGAACACATACATACATCTTTGCATAGGGATGAAACACCGTCTCATATATTGACGCCGAGGACAATCGTTGGCCTTTCCCTTATGATTCTCTCTCCCCTTTTCTGTTTTTTCTCTCCTTTTTCCTCTCCCCTTTTTCTTTCTTCTTCCTTCGCCTTTTATAGGATTTCTTCTTCCTTTGCTACGTGTAAGTCATCTGTTTCTTTTAGATACTTGTCCTATCATCTCATGTTACCAAAGTCTTTGGCGGTAAGTCTAAGGCTGAATTCCAACATTTAGGCGTCACTTCCTCATTAATGCGGCCAGAGAGGTAGGTATAGAGCCTTCAATGCGGTGGGAGCAACTTTATCCTTGATATTCTTTTGTCACTCCTTTTTATCTCCTATCCTTTATTTTATTTTTTTTTTTCAGCTTTTGTGTCCAAGGTCTTCAGTGTTAATCCTCTTTAATTGCCAGATCATTTTTCTCGTCCTCGGCATCCTATGGCCAAGGACGTTGCCGTCCTCGGACATCAAGTCTTGGGATACTCTGCTCATGCATGGCCTCTTTCTCACGTCCTGTTACTTCACAGATGCGGCTTCTTACGTCCTCGGACTGTCCATGCTATTAGGTTGGGCCTTCGTCCTCATAAGAGCCTTTGGGCCGGCCCAATACATATCGTGGGCCCTTTAACCCCATAGTATTTAATTATAATTTTTTTTAAAAAAAATTTCAAATACTTATTTCTTTGGAACAATATAGATATATGAGAAAATATATTACCTTATATTGTGTATTGCACAAATACAATGGGTTTCTAATGGACCAAAAAAGAAAAAAAAAATGTGAAAGGGGTAATTACTTAACACATCCTAGAGTTTTGCCTTAATTTCAAATTAAATTATGAAGTTTCAATTGCATTAAAGCTTACCATATGGTTTCAAAAATCATTATGATCTTGACAAAAAATTAATGAATCTCTATTACTTTTTTATTTTTATTTTTTAGAAAAGAGTCTCTATTAGTTAAAATAGGGAATATCCAAATAAGTTTCACTTAGTATCTATATAAATACCAAGGACTCCATCTATAGAATTACAAATGTACCTTGTAATTTAACATTCACAAAAATGATTATATGTAGATTAATACAATAAATGTTTTTCATATATTTCTTGATGTAATTCAGAGTATCGGTAACTATTGTTTTAAAAATCGGATCGGACCGGCCAGTTTGACCAATTCAACTGGAAATCGAGAGCCAGTCCAGTCCAATAAAACCCCTTAAAACCGATTAAAAAGCGAGTTCAACTGAGAATTTTGAAAAAAAAAATTCAGCTTTTGGTTTGATTTTTAAAACCATATCAGTAACATCATTATAACATTAGAAAAAAAAATCAAGATTTGTGTATCATATGTCATGTAAGATATGCGAATCTTATGATTATTATATTGAAATTTAGAAATCCTATGTAAACCCATTCAAATTAAAAACATATTATTATCAAATCAAATGCCAAAAAGGTTTTCCTTCTGCCAAATTCTCTATTGTTATACTTTCACATGATTGGATTGAATTAGACCTAGTAGACCTATAAGAATTGAGCAAAGGAAACCAAACCACCCCCTAATCACTAACAATAATAATAAAATAATAATGAGACAATTATTTCACCCACCTACTCCCATAAAACAAGGGGAAAAAATTAAGGAAAAAAAAAAGTGAAAAAGAAAAATTGAAACACACACCTAAAATCCTTTGGTCTTTTGTTTGTTACATATACAAAAAGCTGTTTTGGCTCAATAATCTATGCATAAAGACCGTACAAATATCCCGCAATCTACGGTCAAACACGATGGGACAATCTAGTGGTGCTGACACGTGCACATTCCACGTGGCCCCACCATACGCATGCTCCCACGTGGACGCAGGTACTACTTGTCGGTAATAGATTAACCTCCCCCATTTAGTCCCAAAACAAAAAATATAGTACCACGTGGAGGCATCGGAATGGTGAAAATGGTTGTCCTAGATAGACCTGTCCGTACAGGAACTTTGGTGTGCGTGTGCTTTGGTTGTGCTTATTTATTTTTGCCATCTTGGGGAGTCGCTGTATTTGCTATTTATGGAGGAGACTTTAGGATTATGATGGATGATGAGATGAGATCAGAATTTTGTAATTCCCAAGCATAGATTAGCTTCATTTTAGATTTACAATGTGTAGTGTAGGGGACCAGTCCACTCTCACTTCCCTCTATGCCCTACTACTTTGTCATCTCTTCATAGTTTAATTCTTTGGTTTGAAATTCAAGAAATGGGTTATGACAATTCTATTTTTTTGGTTTCCATTTTAAGACTACTATGGAAATTTCCACTTATGGTAACAACAGTCTCACTAGTGTTTGTATTATATCATCATAGAGAGAGAGAGAGAGAGAGAGAGAGAGAGAGTATATAAATAACACAATGTGTTGATAAGGAAATCACATATGGATTCCCAATTTAGATTTGTCTTTCAAGAATACTACTCTCTTATTTGAACAAGACTTAAAATGTGAAAAATGACCTACTTACTACATCTATGACCAGCTAGTGAAATTGATCAAAGGTGTTGCCAGAGAATAAGTTAGACAACAATGACTAGGAGAGATTTTGACAAAGTAAGGGAATGTTTTTTGCATACTTTTGTCTTTTTTTTTTTTTTTTTTTTGATAGCCAAACGATAACTAGAACTTTCATTGATGAGGACTAGCGTCCAAAACAGTTACATCATTCTCTAACTGATTCACAATACAGGGTGGGGAATCCTCAACCCATATTACACAATCTTTAATATTCTTAGCATCTCTAGCGAGGCAATGTGCTGCCATATTGTTTTTTCTATCCGTGTGGACTGCCTTCCAAGAGCAAAACAGCTTTAACAACTCCCTGGATCCTTCAACTATTTTAAGGATTGAAATAGCAGGTGCAGTAGCTCCCCCGATGGCCTGTGTCACTAGCAGCGCATCACCCTCCACTATAATCTTCTTCAAACCCAGGTCCCAAGCAAGGAGAATTCCCGCTTCAGCCGCCTTGGCTTCTGCTTCTAGCGCCTGAAGCGGAAACTCCAATTTTTTGCACAATGCCCCCATGATCAGCCCCTTGTTGTTTCTGATGACCACTCCAATTCCACAAGCACCCAACTCCTTAAAAACAGCAGCGTCTACATTCACCTTATACCAGTCCTGCGGCGGAGCAATCCATTGGTTGTGTCTAGTCATCCTCGTCCTCGGAGCAAGATTGTTGGGGGACAGAGCAGCTCGAGCCTCCTCCCTGTATCTTCTTGCATCTTCCGCAATGACCTTACTTTGTTTCCCCACACCCCCATGTCTAACTGTGTTTCTATTGTTCCACAAACACCAGGCCGCAACAGCAAAGACCTCCCAGTCCATGTCTCCCTTTGATTCCATCAGCCACCACACCACATCCAAAAAGTCTTTCGGAGGAAGAATACCGTTGTTAAGGTTGAAACCCAACTCCTTCCACGTTCCACTTGCAACAGCACAGCTCCAAAGAATATGCCCCGAAGATTCCTCCTCACCGCAAAAATCACAGCCAACCTCCCTAATAATCTTCCTGTGCGCTAGGCCCTCTTTAGTAGGGAGGATATTCCTACATGCTCTCCATAGGAATTGTTTAATTTTACTTGGGCATTGGAGACCCCAAATGGTCCTCCAAATAGTCTTCATCTTAGACATGTCTGAGCACTCCGGAACCTCCGAGCCACTCGATGCAGCAGCAAGGTATTTGACCGCTGCCCTATATGCACTCTTTACAGTGAAGCAGCCATTTGGAGTTTTGGCCCAGACCAAGGAGTCAGCTGGATGCAGAGGGCTGAGAGGGATACTCAAAATAGTTTCGGCTTCATGTGGAAGGAATGTTTGCTTAATCAACCCTGTGCGCCACTCCCCTTCAGCCTGGCTGATCAGAGATGCCACCTTCTCAGCACCCCCCCAACTAGCTTTTGGGGTTAGAACCTTACCAGACTCGCAGGATGGAAGCCAGCATGCATTCCAAATCTCTATACTCCTGCCATCACCAACAACCCACCGAGAGCCCTCCTTGACTACATTTTTTGCTGCCATGATACTCCGCCATATGTACGAAGGTTTACGTCCCAGTTGAGCATCCATGAATGATGAAACCGGGAAGTACTTAGCCTTTAGAACTCTATAAACCAGGGATTGCGGATTTTGTTGAAGTCTCCATCCCTGCTTGGCCAGTAGAGCTAAATTAAAAGCTTTTAGATCTCTGAAGCCCATGCCACCCTCCTCCTTCGATTTGCAAAGATTTTTCCATGAAACCCATGCAATCTTCCTTTCCTTTCCCTGCTGACCCCACCAAAAGCCACCCACCATCGAGTTTAATTCTGAGCACAAAGAGTCGGGTAGCTTAAAGACATTCATGGTGTACAAAGGAGTTGCTTGAGCCACAGCTTTGATTAACACTTCCCTGCCCGCAGTAGACAGCAGCTTTCCTTTCCACCCCGCTATTTTCCGCCCCACTTGGTCTTTAATTCTGTTAAACGCTTGTCGTTTTCCCCTTCCAATCAGTGGGGGTAGGCCCAAGTACTTTTCATGGTGTTGTATGATCTGAGCTCCAAAGATGCCTTTTGCAAACTCCTTAACTGTATCCGTCGTGTTCCGGCTGAAGAAAAGAGCAGTTTTTTCCCTATTTAGTTTTTGCCCCGATTCCTTTTCATATACCTCCAGCACCTTAGCCACTTGTTCACACTCCTCCACGGTAGCTCTACAAAAGATTATGCTATCATCCGCGAAGAAAAGATGAGAAATTCTTGGAGCATGTCTTGCAGCCGCCACCCCTCTAATCAACCCCTCTCTCACTTTTTTCTTCATCATTGCAGCCAAGCCTTCACCACACAGCAAAAACAAATAGGGGGAAATTGGGTCTCCCTGTCGGAGTCCCCTAGAGGGAGTGATCGCCCCTTTCGGCTCCCCATTGAGTAACACCGAGAAAGTCACCGAGGTAACACACATCATAATAAGGGATATCCACTTCTCCCCGAATCCCATTCTCTTCATGATTGACTCGAGGTATGCCCACTCCACTCTGTCATACGCCTTGCTCATATCTAATTTTATAGCCATCAAGCCCTCCTTTCCCCTTACTCTCAGATTTATGGAATGCATTGACTCAAAAGCGACAATCACATTATCCGTGATCATTCTTCCCGGGACAAAGGCGCTTTGAGCTTCATCAATGATACCATGGAGGACTTTTTTGAGCCTATTCGCAAGCACCTTAGATATGATTTTGTAAATCACGTTGCATAGGCTGATAGGGCGAAAATCCGTTATCCTTTGGGGATTTTTTATCTTAGGGATCAGGCAGATATAGGTTTTGTTAATATCCTCTGGCATCACCCCTGTATTTAGGACCTGCAGAACAAACTTTGTAACCGACGGCCCGACAACATCCCAATACTTTTGGTAAAAGACCGGGGGTAAGCCATCAGGGCCCGGCGCCTTAGTTGGGTGCATTTGATTGAGAGCATTCCAAACCTCCTCTGCCCTAAACACCTTCTGAAGCTCATTGTTCATATCTTGTGTCACCCTCACATCCATAGCATTCAAACTTTCATCAAAACCAGCCGGCTTATCAGTTTTATAAATGGACCTAAAATACTCCAGAATTATCCTCTCAGTTGATACCTGATCTTCATGCCAAACACCCATCTCATCCATCACACCCCCAATCCTATTCTTCCTACGTCTTTGGCTAGCTGTAGCATGGAAAAACTTGGAATTTTTATCTCCATGTTGCAGCCACATAACTCTTGATCTCTGCCTCCACATGATCTCTTCTCTGGTATGCAGCTCATTTATCTCCTTTTTTAATCCCTGAATTTCCTCAGCCGTTTCATGTAGCAAGTTTAGGGACTCAAGAAGCTGAAGCCGGTTCTGCTTCTGTTTTAGATTTTTGTAAATATTTCCAAACTTGTTTTGGTTCCAGCACTGAAGCTCCATCTGACATCTTTCGATTCTGTCTTGGATAGGCAGAACCGAATTATCCCTGTATGGGTTCCACGCTAACTCAATAGTCTCCTTGCACCCTTCCTCCCTAGTCCACATTGCTTCGAAGAAGAAACGTTTCTTCCCTCTTCTATGATGGTGGGCTTTGTTTAAAAACAGAGCAATGAGGCAATGATCCGAAGAGGACATGGATACATGGTGAACCTTAGCCTCTGGAAAGACCAAACTCCACGCTTCATTAGCAACCATCCTGTCTAAACGGATTAACGTTCTTTGGTCACCAAAACGACCATTACACCATGTAAATCTCGGTCCCACGAACCCCAAATCAACTAGTCCACACTTACTTAGCACTTCTCTAAATGCTTTCATTTGGTTAGCATCTCTATCTTTCCAACCCACTTTCTCATCAGGGTGCACAATTTCATTAAAATCACCACAAACCATCCATGGCATTTCACATTGAGATTTAAGGTTTTCAAGCAATTGCCAAGAAGTGTACCTTTTTCCAGTGTCGGGGTGACCGTAGAAGCCAGTGACCCTCCAAGGGCCTCCGTTTCCAACACCATGCACCACCGCATCAATGTGTGAATGCGAGCAACTCTTGAACCTTATGTCTGTACCCTCCCTCCATAAAAGAGCTAATCCCCCACTCCTCCCATCGCTAGGCACAATAATCCCCTGTGTGAACCCAATTTTATTCTGAAAGCCTTTCATTCTACCAATACTAGCTTTTGTTTCAACTAAGAAAATTACAACGGGATTTTTCTGTTTCACCTCTTCGGTGATAGTCCGAACTGCCGGCGCAAATCCCAAGCCCCGACAGTTCCAGGCGAAGACTGTCATTGGGCTGGGCGGTGCTGCCCAGCAGCCACCGCCACATCGCCAACCGTATTCTTTCCTTCCTCCCTGGTCACCTCTGCTTTAGCCTTGCCCTTCACCCGTTTTTTCCTTTCTATATTTTGGTCTAATTCTATCAGAGGAGGGTTACCTTTCCTCTTTTGTTGTATTGGGTCGAAATCTTCCCGCGGGTCAGCTTCTTTCTTTTGTCTCGCCAAACGCTTCCAGTGCCCACTCTTTGGGCCCAAAGTCTCTGAGGTCCAGCCCTTCTCTTTCTCATATATCATCGCGAGTGGACTAGATATAATTTCGGCCCAGTCCAAGTTCTCTTTTTCCCCCGGGCCCATTTTCTTTACTTCTTGTGTGTTCTGTCTTTCTTTTCCAGACGTCAACCCATCCACATCAGCCGGCACATTCTCCCATTGCATCCCTTCTTCCGTGACTTTTGAGTCCTGCTTGCCCGTCAGAGAATCCCTCCCACTTTGGGTAGGATTAATCTCAATCTTTTCCTTTGGGGGGGTGGTCTTACCATTTTCATGCAACCACTCTTTCTTTTGATGGGACTCTACCTTCTGACACACAATAGCAGGTTCGCCTCTGCCGTTGCGTGTTCCAGCCATTGGGCAGAGGGTCTGCACCTTCACCTGCTGCGCACCTACCTCCGAGCACCCCAACAGCCGGAGCTGCACCTCTTTTGGAGTCTCCGTTTCAGCTCCCCTATTACTGCCTTTTTTTTCCGGCATGTAACCATCACCCATTTTCCTCGCCTCCATCCCGATACTTTTTCCCGGCTCACCCCTTAGCCATGTGCCATATTGCTTCTGCCCAACCTCCTCAACACGTTCTCCCTCTTTTTTTTCTGGGCAGTCTTTTTCTCCATGGTCTAGCATTCCACACCGGTAGCAGAAATTGGGCAATCGTTCGTATTTGAAGAAAACCCATTTGCTTTCACCCCCTTCAATCGACACTTTCTTCCCTCGGATCAGCTTTTTTGTTGCATCTAGCTGTACTCTGACCCGAAGACACTTTCCCCATTGAACGCCTTTCTCCTGGACATCTACCTCTATCACTGCACCGATCTTTGATCCAATCTCAATGCCAGACTCTCTTGTCATGCACTTTAGGGGGAGGTTGTGGATTTGTACCCAAAAGGGCACCCATTTTAGAAGTATCTCCTTTGGGACCAACTCACCCTCAAACTCTTGCATTAAAATCAACTGCTTTTCATAGTTCCACGGGCACATCTCCATCACTCTTTTCTTATCTCGCCCATCCCCGAATTCCACCAAGTAGAGATCCTCATCAATCTCCGATATTTGCATTCCTCTGCTTGGCTTCCATGTGAAGCTCTATTTAAGGCTAAATTTGGAATTTCACCTTCTCTTGAAATTGGGGATCAGACCAATTGCCTCATTCCTTTCTGAAGGCCTAAAGTGAAGTGGGTGAAGAAACAATATCCCTTCCTTTATTTTCTATACTAAAGAATTAAACATGTGTCAAGTAATATTAAATGTGATTGATGATATATAGTTGGAAGTTATAAATGTACGGGGAGGTGTGTATGAATATTGGTGTTAGATTGTATTTTCAAAGAGTCCATCAATGGCCACATTCTCTACTGGTCTTGTGAGATTTACTTGGCTGGCCTCCATGGTGGAAGACACTTACCAATATTCAATCTTCTTGTGCATACATATGGTCGTATTGCTTGTAATCGTCAAGATGTAGGTTAGAGGCACCGGGGATCATATGCACTTTTGTATGATAAGGGGCTTTCATTGTCCATTCGCCTATCATGGCTTGAGCCATTTCCTAGAGACTTAGAAATGTGGAAAAAAAGAGCATCCAGTAAGATATTTGTTTATAAAGTAAGCATAAATAATTATTAAAATTTTTGCATTCTATCTCGATTAATATTGGTTGATCGAAGAAGTCATTTGATCTTCACATAATTAATATCAATATGACATTAATTCTTAATCCATCTCTTATAGCCCACTGGGCGGCCTTTTGGAATCGATTTGTGCCAGTTCCCATCTCTTGTCCTTCGGTTTTTTTTGGAGACTTGGAGAGAGATGTGCATGGGCCCAAAACAGACCTTTTGTAGGTGGTTTCGTTGCATTTTTATGCAATAAAAGATGCTTATTCTGAAGGAAAAAAAAAAAAATCCTGAGTTGAGCTTAGTCATTTTCTAAACAAATCCCATCAATATTTAATGACAAATGTTGTTTTATTGGATATGAGTTTCACATATGCCTTTTAAGAACCTTTCTTTTTCTGCTGAAATAAGAATTGTATTACAGGAACTAAATCATCAGTTTATCTTTGTCTGTGGAATAAGGAATATCATGCCGCTTTAGTTGAAGTTCTTATAAAAGCATTACATGATGACCATATGAGATTTTTTTTTTCTTTTTGAGAGCATGTAAGTTTCATTTATTCTTTTTACTATTAATTAACAGTCGCCTTTAAAGCTCCAATTAATGAATACTATGGATATGGAAGAAAGTTTAGGTAGCATTATAACAGTATTTAAGTTTAAGGTTAAGTTTACTGCCATTGAAACGACATGGCCGAAGAAAAAATGGAAAACAAATTACAAGGAATATAATATCACTTCATTACCTTTTTTTTTTGGTAGATGATAAAGGGTGTTCTGGGAAAACTCATTATATACGAGAAAGCCTATGGTTCCAATGAGCTCGTCTGCTTCACACGCATGTACGAAAGTACGAAAGCGACAATGATGTAGGCTGACGAGGTGACAACCCCACTTCAATATTTGATGACATCTACATGAAACGACGAAATGAGAGGCCGACGGGAGGAAGGAGGCTGATGGAAATAAAGAGGCCAACGGGAATAAAAGAGCGTGACGGGTCTAGCATGGCTTTGCTTGGCCTTTACGAATATTTATACAAGGAAATATCTTGTACCTCACGATTAACCTTAATCAAGTGAATCTTTATAAAGAAAGGATTCTGCAAAATATATGAATTAATGAGGATTTTCCTTAGAAGGAAAAATCATTTCCGCCAAGAAACAAATGTCAGCTCTCCGCTACTATAAAACCTTAAAACCCTCCCAAACCAAGGTACCCATAGTTTACCCAAACTTTAGCACTCTGGAATTGTGAAAGTTCTCTAACTTAACATTCGGAAGGTATTTGACCGATATCACACCGGTACTCTCTGTAAGATCTTCTTCTTCTTTATTGTGCAGGTTTTGTCCAGAGTATGAGAGGACTGTGAGACTCATCGACGTTTTTTAACATCATCGGTAGAGAATATAGCATAAACTTTTACTTTAAAGCTGATGTTTAGATATACCCAGGAATTTCGATTAAGTTAACTATTGATAAGGATAATTTTGTAATTAGTCCATGACGAAACAAAGAGCGACGGATATAATAAGGTCGTCAGCTTCACTCATGAAACTACCTTCTTGCAAAATCACCTAATACCTGATAGCTGCATCTCGAGAACAGTAAGCTGAAGATAGTAAGCTGAAGGTAATAAGCTGACGGTAATAAGCTGAAGACAGCGAGCTGAAGGTAGTAAGCTGACGACCCTGAAAAGGGACGATGTTGTATACTGACGACGTTATGGAGTAGGGGGCAGCTGATGAGGGTCATTTTGACAATCCTAAAGGCTGACGAGCCCAAGGCTGACGACCCTGAAGCTGACGACCCCAAGGCTGACGATCCTGAAGCTGACGACCTCAATATCCTGAAGCTGACGACCTCAAAGCTGGGGAGATCAGAAGCTGACGACCCCAAGGCTGACGATCCTGAAGCTGACGACATCAAAGCTGGGGAGATCTGAAGCTGATGACCTCTACCAACAACGACCTTAGAAGTATGTATAGCCAAGCTGACGGGAACAGGCTGAAGAAGTCAGTCTTGGCTCCGTCCACAACCTTACTTGACTAGCACGCATATAACAAGGATTCTTGCACGACACGTCTAACTCAAATTAAGAAGACTCCTATAAGGACAAGGATTCTATGAGATACGCAAAATCCAAGAGTTACTCTCCTAGAAGGAAAAAAACTTCTTGGCCAAGGCATGAATTGCGACCCTACGCTACTATAAATACCCCAAAGCACTCCCAAGTCAAGGTACGCATAATTCACCCCAGCTCTAGCACTTTAGAGTTATGAACAAGAGATTTCTCTAACTTGACCGTCGGAGGGTATTTGGCCGGTACCACACCGGTGCCCTTTCTAAGGTCTTCAGCTTTCGCATTGTGCAGGTACGCCATCAGGAGCACGTGTGGACCGTGTGGCTTACTGACGATTTTTATTGCATCATCAGTTGGCGCCGTCTGTGGGAAACGAGTGATCAACCATATCACCGCTCCTAAGACAAAGAGTTGCATGGTCCAGACAATCAATGGCTAGCATCAACCAAGAGATCAAAAACCCGCCCAACTCCCTAGAGAGTTGTTGGAGCAAAAGAGCATTAAGGAACTGAAGGCACACCTCGCATCTCCACCACTCACCAATCCATCCGAACCCAATGAAGAGCTTTCCCTTTACTTGGTTGTATCCCCCACGGCTGTTAATTCAGCTCTCATCCAAAATGAGGATCGTGTACAATTACCCGTATGCTACACCAGTCAAGCGCTTAGGGAAGAAGAAAAAAATATATCCCCCCATGGAGAAAGCCTCAGCCCAAGCATTAGCTAACTTCATCACAAAATTATGACGAACAAGGCAGAAGGTAGGGGGGCAGCCCCATAGAAGGTTTGAACGGACGGATCATCCAACAGACATGCTGGAGGGATCAAGGTAGTCCTATAATCTTTTAAAGAGGACTTCATGGAGGACAACAACGCGTCTCAAAGGTTGAAAATTCGGGCATCACACGTTCCGGGGGCAATGTACGAATGACCTACCGTGCAGAAGGATGCCCAATCCTACGTAAAAGCAAACGACAAATGCCAACGCTTGAGATAGACCTCATGCCTAAACACTACAAAAAGAAGCCGACAGGCACCTAATTCTAATCCTAATGGGATGGATCAACAAACAAGGTTACCGATGATCAAGGATGCCAGCGGCACCTGATTCTCATCCAAAACAAAGTCTCCTACCCACGGGTGGAAGGATGAACCAAGCCACGCGCGAGTGCCTCGGTCAAAATTCTAAGTCTTCCTACCCACGGGTGGAAGGACGAACCAAGCGACCCATGAGTTCCTTGGTCAAAATTCTAAGTCTTCCTACCTAAGGGTGGACGGACGAACCAAGTCACCCATAAGTACCTTGGACAAAATTCAAAGTCTTCCTACCTACGGGTGGACGGACGAACCAAGCCACTCACGAGCGCCTTGGTCAAAATTTTAAGTCTTCCAACCTACGGGTGGACGGACGAACCGAGCCACTCACAAGCGCCTTGGTCAAAATTCTAAGTCTTCCTACCTACGGGTGGACGGACGAACCAAGCCACTTACAAGCGCCTTGGTCAAAATTCTAAGTCTTCCTACCGATGGGTGGATGGACGAACCAAGCCACTCACGAGTGCCTTAGTCAAAATTCTAAGTCTTCCTACCCACGGGTGGAAGGACGAACCAAGCGACCCACAAGTGCCTTGTTCAAAATTCTAAGTCTTCCTACCCACGGGTGGAAGGACTAACCAAGCGACCCACGAGTGCCTTGGTCAAAATTCTAAGTCTTCCTACTGATGGGTGGGCGATCGAACCAAGTCACTCACGAGGGCCTTGGTCAAAATTCTAAGTCTTCCTACAGGTGGACGGACGAACCAAGCCATTCACGAGCGCCTTGGTCAAAATTCTAAGTCTTCCTACCGATGGGTGGACGAACGAACCAAGTCACTCACGAGGGCCTTGGTCAAAATTCTAAGTCTTCCTACCTACAGGTGGACGGACGAACCAAGCCACTCACGAGCGCCTTGGTCAAAATTCTAAGTCTTCTTACCTACAGGTGGATGGACGAACCAAGCCACCCACGAGTGCCTTGGTCAAAATTCTAAGTCTTCCTACCTACGGGTGGACGGATGAACCAAGTCACCCACGAGTGCCTTGGTCAAAATTCTAAGTCTCCTACCCACGGGTGGAAGGACGAACCAAGCGACTCCCGAGTGTCTTTGTCAAAAATCTAAGTCCTTCTACCTAAGGGGTGGACGTAAGAAACAAGTCACCTACGGTAGATGCATGACCAAAGTCACCTATGGGTGGACGGTCACTACACTAAGTCGCTTGTCGGTGGACGTATGACCACGATCGCCTACACGTGGACGGTCACCATACTAAGTCGTCTATAAGTAGATGACCAAAAAGGTGACGAGGCACCAAAATTTAGTCACCTCGATTAGTCCACGACCCCAAATGGACAACTGATAAGGTGACGAGGTACCAACACTTAGTCACCTCAACAAGTCTACAACCCAAAGTGGAAGACCAAAAAATAAAAATAAAAACCACATGAGTATACCAAGGGCAAGTGCGCAACCAAAGTCTAGATCAGTTGTTGGACATGTTAGTGATTTCAAAGGAGCAAGCTACTCAGCCGAGTAATTTACAAGGTGGTGCTCATGATTCAAGTGATGAGGACAAACGCCAGAAGATCTACTTGATAAAGCATGTAGAGATTGCAATCCAAGGGAAAGAAAAAGCAAAACATCTACTTGACTACGATCGTTTGAAACTATCAAGCAGGTGGAGCTTGAGACCCAAGTAAAGATGAGCACCAACAGATGTTGCTAATAGGCTTCCAGAATGACTCTCTTCTCTGTAGCCACTTGAAAATAATCAAGCTTGTAGAGGTTATGATCCAAGTCAAAGCAAGCGTTCACAGTCAAGCATGTTGATTGGTCCAAATGACCTTTCGCATGTGCCTATACACATGTGCACCATCTAAGTGCAAAAGCCATGCATTAATACTCCTAACTTCTAAGTTATTATGTGTGGCATTGTAGTAAATTTGGGAGCCATGTGTCCGTATGGTGCGAAGGTTCTTGGCCATGTGTTTAATGATCCAAGGTTATCACATGCAACATTGGTGATAAAGGCCACAAGGCCCACAACAATGGAACAACGTAGAAGCCAATGAACAAGAAATTCGATGCTTGTCTATGGAGTGTTCACCTTGAGATTAACACAGGCCGACTGCTTTTGGAGCCTCAAGGATAGCACAACTCCTTTAGCTTTACAAATACATAGAATGAACATAGAAACACATGGCTTCAGTACATCGTGACCTGGAGAGGAACACCAACAATTGCGAGGCATAGATGAGTACGCAGACGGAGCTTACACACCAAATAGCCGTGAGATAAAGGTAGTAAGAAGGACAAACGGATGAAGCTTACACACCCGTTGCTTAGAGATAGCAAAAGGACCACCAATGCTTGAATCCTTTGGATGCTGAGACAAGGAGATTAGAACCCTACGACCCAAAGTGGACGAGTAAGAAGACATTCTTAAGTACCACTAAAAGATGACGACCAACAAACCTGAAGAGTAAGAGGACTTATTCCTAAGCACCACTAAAAGCTGACGGTAAGAAAACTTACTCTGAAACACCAATAGAACCTGACGAGCAACGAAAGTGCATAAGCAAGAAGGCTTACCTACTCCTAAGTGCTACAAAAATTTGACAACAAAAGGGGACGAGTAGGAGAGTCGCCTACTCCTAGGTCCCACACAGTAAGACGAATAACACCAACTATGCTAGTCAGTGACTTCTAAGTCTTACCAAAACCACTAACGACAAAAAGAAGCAAATTGAGAAAGTTATCAAGAAACTCATACATTCAATAAAGTTATACGTGTCCAAAAACCAAGGACCCATTGTTTCAAATGAAAATACGAAACACTAATGTATGAGAATACAAAAAATAAACTTAGTCTAATGGCCAGCTTGGCCGTCCCCTCTTTCCTCCTCAGCGCGGAAGAGTATGACGGAGTCATGAGAATAAAACAACTCATTCCATGGACTCGTCAGGGATAGGTGACGGATTCACGGAATGGGGGGCAACTGAAGAGGAAAAAATGACATGACGGAAACAAAGTGGACGACCTTATTATTAAGTCCATAGAGTGGATGAGTCGACAGCTACGTCTGCAAAGTGGACGAATTTATTACTAAGTCCACAAAGTGGACGACCTTAAGCCCACAAAGTGGACGGAACTACTACAAAATCCACAAAGTGGATAGAACTACTACTAAGTCCACAAAGTGGACGACCCTAAGTCTACAAAATGGATGATCTTAAGTCCACAAAATGGACGGAACTACTACTAAGTCCACAAAGTAGGACGACCTTAAATCCACAACGTGGACGACCTTAGGTCCACAAGGTAGACAACCTTAAGTTCACAAAGTGGACGACCTTAAGTCCACAAAGTAGACGACCTTAAGGCCACAAAGTGGACGGCCTTAAATTTACAAAGTGGACGGCCTTAAGTCCGCAAAGTGGACAACCTTAAGTCCTCAAAGTTGACGGAATCACAACAAAGACCATAAAGTGAACTTGGAGTTCAAAAAATAATGGATGACTTTGATACGAAGTCCACAAAGTGGAAGGAGTCACTACAAAATCCACAAAGTAAACTACATTAAGTGCACAGAACCAATACAAAGTCTACAAAGTGGGCGACCTCGTCAAAATAAACAAGTCTACTGGTAGGATACAAAGCTTTTACAGAAAATTAAACTGACAACATGAAAACGTCAAGAACAAAGCAACACTATTGGGAGCAATAAAAATATAAATACTACAAGATAAAATTGTCTTTACAAAGGCCCAAAAACATGGGCGTCAAACATTAAAGTTCATTACAAAATAGAAGCACCCTTGGCGCAAAATTCATTACAAATATTTATAAGGCTGAAGGAGTGGCTGACGGAGATAAAGTAATGATCGAGGTAGAAGCATCTTTAGCATTGGATTTTTCTGCATGTTGATCCACAGATGGAGCTATAACGACGGGCTTATCTACGACGGGCTGAGCGAGAACAAAGCTGCCATCCCTTGAGTCCACCTTGAGCTGGGTAGTTTCGTCGGTCTCCTCGAATGTAGAACCACCTGCTGGAGTTGACGGTAGGGGTTCGTCCATGTTTACCTTGGATAGATCCAGGTCGGGATAAGCAAACTTGACCTGCTTGAGACAGTCCTCAAATCTGTCACCATAATAGGTGGCACAAGCATCTACGAAGGACTGTGAGTCCTTAAATTCCGTCACGGCGTCGCTCCTAGCCGTTTCCACCCGGCCCAAAAGGGCCTTCAGCTCCTTTTCCGCTGTCACCTTTGCTTGTTCTAGCTTCCTCTGGCAACCCTCCTCAGCTAGATGTTCCTTCAACTCCTTCACTTCCTTACCAAGAGTACGAGAAGCCTCCTTGTATTGCTTTTGCCCATTGATAAGGTTCTTGATACGCGTATGCAGACGGGTAATCACCCCCTCTTTAGCAACGCGCCTATCCGGCAAAGCCTTCATACGAACCATGGCCTACATGGCAAAAAAAAAAAAAAAAAATGCATGTCCAATAAGTTCGCGCCGCGTGTCCGAGAATTTAATGAAGGCAGCTTGATGCACCACGCATGAATGACATTTCGACGATGTTTAACTCCACAACCCGTCAGCTAAAGCTGACGAGGCTATGGAGTAGGGGGCAGCTGATAAGGATAATTTTGTAATTAGTCCATGACGAAACAAAGAGCGACGGATATAATAAGGTCGTCAGCTTCACTCATGAAACTACCTTCTTGCAAAATCACCTAATACCTGATAGCTGCATCTCGAGAACAGTAAGCTGAAGATAGTAAGCTGAAGGTAATAAGCTGACGGTAATAAGCTGAAGACAGCGAGCTGAAGGTAGTAAGCTGACGACCCTGAAAAGGGACGATGTTGTATACTGACGACGTTATGGAGTAGGGGGCAGCTGATGAGGGTCATTTTGACAATCCTAAAGGCTGACGAGCCCAAGGCTGACGACCCTGAAGCTGACGACCCCAAGGCTGACGATCCTGAAGCTGACGACCTCAATATCCTGAAGCTGACGACCTCAAAGCTGGGGAGATCGGAAGCTGACGACCCCAAGGCTGACGATCCTGAAGCTGACGACATCAAAGCTGGGGAGATCTGAAGCTGATGACCTCTACCAACAACGACCTTAGAAGTATGTATAGCCAAGCTGACGGGAACAGGCTGAAGAAGTCAGTCTTGGCTCCGTCCACAACCTTACTTGACTAGCACGCATATAACAAGGATTCTTGCACGACACGTCTAACTCAAATTAAGAAGACTCCTATAAGGACAAGGATTCTATGAGATACGCAAAATCCAAGAGTTACTCTCCTAGAAGGAAAAAAACTTCTTGGCCAAGGCATGAATTGCGACCCTACGCTACTATAAATACCCCAAAGCACTCCCAAGTCAAGGTACGCATAATTCACCCCAACTCTAGCACTTTAGAGTTATGAACAAGAGATTTCTCTAACTTGACCGTCGGAGGGTATTTGGCCGGTACCACACCGGTGCCCTTTCTAAGGTCTTCAGCTTTCGCATTGTGCAGGTACGCCATCAGGAGCACGTGTGGACCGTGTGGCTTACTGACGATTTTTATTGCATCATCAACTATAATTGAGAATCTTAGCAAATATATATATAAAACTGAGAATATTCTCATTAGAAAGAAAAAAAAAAAAAAAAATTGGAGCATTAGTTGTGATTGGTCCAATATTTATAAGCATGTTCCATTTATGATATCCTTGAAGAATGAAGAGTAACAGATCTGCTCAGTTGCCAATTAAAGTGTTAAACAGATTTTTTGGAAGGTGGACTTTGAATATTGGTTCGAATAGCATTCTAACAAATGATTGGTCCTTAAGTACCTTTGGATTTGATTTTTCCTGTTGGAGTTTCTTACATATTCCTTGTTGAGATTGAAGTTTCTTTTAACCTGGGTGGTGTTCGAGGCTCGTTTGGACGATAAAAAATCGAACACTTCACCATCTTGGCATGGGCCTATTGTATTATGTGACCCAATGTCGACCCTAACTGTAGACATATGATTGAGCCTAACCCTAACTCTATAAGTTGTCCTTGAATTAAATAATTAGCTCATCTGTAAATTTAAGGTAAAACTAAAATCAACAATACAATAGTCTCATTGGTGGGTGATACAGGAAAATAAGATATCTCAGAAACAAATTTCAAGGATTAACGTACACAGGATCAAGAATAATGCTCAAGGATTATGAATCAAAGATACCATATCTTATTTTTTGCCCTTGTAAAAGGGTCACACCCGCATATTAACTCCATGTGTGGGGTCACTGAAAATATCTCAAGGCCAGAATAAAAAAAATAAAAAAAAGTACAAACATTTCAGTGCTCAAGATATATTCACAACATAATTCATGTGGTAAGAAAGTGGCAAACCAAGCCAAAACAAGATCGCAAGAATGTGTGTAAAATCAATGAAAGTTCCAATAATCAAGGACAACTTATAGTTATAGAGGTGCAGATAAAATTTCGATACAAGGAATGTCACAATAGGTACGTATATAGGAACAAAATGGCAAGGGCAAGATAGCATGAGAACTGTGAAGTCCCCCTCCCATCGACCTTAAAATGTCAAGCCAAAGTTTTCCTTAAACGAACACAACACAAGCAAGTTATGGGTTCATTTAATATTTACCATATAAAGTAGAGGTTTAGTTGTAGAGTTTTGGCAAGAAGCTATACAGAACTAAAAAGAGATTTGGATTTGACATAAATAATAAAGTTATTTGATGTTTTTTCCCTAATTTAGTAACCAAGTTAATACTAAACTTTTAAATATGTAAAACGACAAAAAATGATATAGTAAAAGTGCTTTAATTTTTCGTACTTTATAGCTTGAACCCAATTAATTCAATTTATGGACAATGTTTATTTAATAATCATTATTTCAATTTCAATTTCAATTTTAATTCCAAATTTAATTTTAATTTCTATTATTTTTTTTATTATCTCTCTCCTCTCTCTCTCTCTCTCTCTCTCTCAAAATGCATGAGTATTTTGTGTTAGAAAAGTAAACATGACCATTTATGTCAATTCATGATTTCCAATTATTTTGTGTTAGAAAAGTAAACATGACCATTTATGTCAATTCATGATTTCCAATTAATATTAAAGCTCGGAGTTTTAGTTTTAGCTTAAATAATTTTTTCCAGCTCTATGGGGATCCTAATCAATTATTTTTCTTAACAAAATTATCAAATAGGTGACAAACTGACAATTTTTGCTAAAAGGTTTTAACTTTAAGGGGCCTTAAGGCTCTTTTTCCTCTTTCTTACCGTATAGCCATACTGGCATTGAATTGTTACCAAATGCCTAGGAATTTTGTTTTGATACAATGCCTTGGAATCTAACAACAAAAACATCATAAACTTAATAAGAATGATGATACCAACCACTAGATTTAACATCAAACTTATCTCCTTCATTGATGTGGTTCCTTAATCCAAACCAAAGATCCTGAATCCTAACTTTATTAGCCTGGGTGAAGGACCCAATTCCCATTGTTTTCTGACTCTAAAGAATCTTAAAATGATGTAGCAGAATAAAAAACATGGACAAACCCAAAGTTGTATCCAAAGGCTCTTTTGATGGCTTACAGAAAAGTTACAAAATCCCAAAGTTCTCATAGATTTATAACAAAATACATACACCACCATTCATAAACTAGTTCTTATTCAATCCCTTAATTAGCTACTCTTAAACGCTATAATCATTATAATTAAACTATTTTATCCATTACTTTAAGGAAAATACAGCCAAATTACCAAGGTATGGATAATTCTTTTTTTTCTTTTTTTAATTTTTATTTATTTATTAGACAATGACATCGTAGACCAATTGAAAGGGATGTTTGCTGATTGAGAAATGGGAAATTCATGATTTTCTTTAGTCCCTCTCTATGTATTGATCACTAATCTTGGAACCCTATAACTTGTATCCAATATCACAATTAAGTGTATACTTCTCTTTATTCTCTTTTAATCTAATAATCATTTCTGAATTTGTTGTTATCCCCTTGATTACTAAGAGTTTGAACTCGCACTTGGGTTCTTATTAAACTCTTTTTTTTTTTCTTTTTTTTTGAGGAATTATTAATCTTTATTTTAATTTGAAGTATATGACCTATTTTCCTTTAATTTCAAAATTTTGGTAAATTTATATTTGATCTTGTGACTGAATTGTACTTTAAATCTAATTGTGGATTTTTTTTTGAGAATCAAATCTAATTGTGGATTGAGTAGTATACATCATACTATGACTTCATACTCTAGCTCAAAGTAAATTGAAAAGAATATCCTTAGAGTTTTAAAACTTGTTTCGAATATCCTAAATCTACATTGTTATTTTATAATCTTTAATTGGGGAAATCAGGATTATCAACCTCGTAGTATAGATGTCATGATCAATTTCCTTGTCCGATTTACGAAATCTTGAATTATAGAAGGTTCATATATGGATTTATCCCAAATTTGCATTTAACTTGTATTTGTATGTTGTGGCCTTACATTTTACCATGAAGCCCTCCCCTATTGGGCTATCTCTCCTTCATGGTCTATAAATATATATATATATATATATATATATATATATATTAGCCTTCTTTTAAATGCTGTTTACAATGTTGTTCGAATATACATTCTCCAAAAAAAAAAAAAAAAGTTGTTTGAATATAGGTACTTTAATGGTATTTTGTCATTTTTTTTATTGAAAAAAAAAACTATATAGCCTTTTTTAGTAAGTAACATACATGTAGATCCCATAATATATAAGTTTATGTACAAACCACATTTTAAGATCCTATCCTTTTCAAAATAAAAAATGATCCTATCATTTTCATACCATAAATCCCTCAACTTGACTGGAGAAAAATTTATATTCTTATTTCCCTTTTTTCCCCCAAAAGCAAATATGAATAGCAAGACTAGCTTGGTGCTACAGAAACAGGAAGAAGAGGAGTCAGAATCACAAGGATCAAACGATAAAGCCCTACAGATCACATTGGAAGGTCCAAGTTGCCAAGCTGTGGCCTGTGGGCTGACAAATTTGCTAACCTGGAAATCTATAGTGGGCTGACTAGGAAGTCGGAACTAAGAGAAGCTAAAATAGCCTGGATATCAGAGATGATTGGGCCTAATATCCGTGTGAATGAAAGCCAGTTGGGCGTGCATGGCTTCAATTAATATCAAAGAGTGCCCTTTAAGCATGGGATCAACACTCCCCAATTTTTGGCTTTTCTGTACTGCCTTCCTCCAAAAGAGCTGGTTTTGCCTCGCCAACATTAATTAGGATTAAATAAATTAATTGACAAAATTATGCATGGGTATGAAAGAAAAAAGTATTAGTGTGCGTTTGGATTGAAAAGAAAAATTAAAATTATTTCACTATTTAGCTTATTTTTACTATTATTTATAGGCTTCACTGCACTTTTTTGTACTATTCATGAGCTTTACTGTACTATTTCAACTAACTTTTACATTTATTTATAATACTTTCAGTAATAATTTTTTCAATTTTAGCAAAATAAACAGTATCTAAACACATCCTTATGGCATGTTTGGAAGTTTAGAGAGGGAGGAGAGTAGAGGGGAGTAGAGGGGAGGAGAGTAGAGGGGAATGGCTATCCTCCACCTTGTTTTGATGTTTTTAAAATTAAGTAAGGGGAAGAGAAGTAATTAGTCTTTTCATTTGTAATTTTGTTAATATAATAAGGGCAAATTTGGTAATTCATTTGGTCAAGCATTTTTATTCTCCACTCTCCCTCCAAATCTCTCCAATTTGGGGGAATTAAAAATGAGGAGTTAGAGGGAGTTAAACCCCTCCAAACTCCTCCCTTAAAAAACTCCCAAACAAAGTAATTGAACTACCTTCCTTCCCTCTACTCTACTCCCCCTCCTTTTTTTAACTCCCAAACAAGCCATTAGTCTTCAAATACTAAAATCTAGCAGGAGGTGGGAGCATCATCCGAGATGTGAATGGTTCTTGAGTTCGTATTTTTACTAGGCAAAAATTGGCATTGCCATAAGTTCTTTGTCAAAACCTTACTTGAGATAGAAGTAGATGCCAAAGCCATATTCATCCTGTTATAAACTCTCCCCAATCCTCTTACAATGCTATTTCTTCTGTTTTGAATGACTGCATACAATTAGTTTCCCATTTCCCTAGGTGCGGTTTAACAATTGCTTTCATGAAGCGAATAGATGTGCTAATGGCTTAACAAGATTAGGCATGAATCAACACAAGGATTATATTTTATATGAAGTCCACCTGTGTACTTAGTTAATTTTTTGGAATCGGAATAGATTAAGTTGTATGTTAAAAGGTGCTGTCCTTAAACTTAACCTTTCTTGTTCTTTAGCTAATGAAGCTCCTTTTCTACTAAAAAGAAAAAAAGTACTAAAGTAAGAAAGAGCTTATATATATACTGTATATAGAGTTATCAATTTTAACATATATATATATATATATATACACACACACACACACACAAAATAATTCTTAAAGAGGACTCATCATATTTGGCTAAATTCTAATGAGTATACATTTTTATTTATTTATAAATATGTGCACAAAATTTAAAGAGAACGGTTACGTCTTACATTCATAATATTTTTACAACAAATTATAAATGTTAGGTTATTATTAGTTATAATTTAAACCTATTATTGAAATTATTTTTACAATATTTTTTCAAAGAATAAGATTTATTATTATTATTATTATTATTATTATTATTATTATTATTATTATTATTATATAGTGAAATTTGTAACTATTTGTTGTCAATATATAAATTCACCAAATTATCAGCCATAACTTATATAAGAGAAAAAAACATGGACAACACAGGTTATTGTATCTCTTTTTCCTCGGGAGAAAAAAAAAAAAAAAAAAAAACCCTCGATCTAATTTAAAAAACATTGATACATGTATTTGATTATATATTTGTATATATAAAAAAGAAACTTTAAATTTTGCGGCCACTTCTTATTATGGCGGAAATTAATGACGGAAAAGGGATATGAACAAACGTAGGGTCATGCAGTCCCACCCTACACACATAAATGTCGTACACCTTGTGTGGCTGCTTATAATATAATCTACGAATCCCATTATCTAACTCAAAAGCTCACCTCCAAATAATTAATACCACATTATATTATATACTAAAAATTTGTCTTATAAATTGTGGTTGGGCCAAGTAGCACAATCTCTCTTTTCGTTTTTTCCTCCTTCTATCAATATGTAATGCACTATAGGTTTTAGACCGGCGCCATAATGCGTGATATGAGTTGTAGCAGGATATATATAATTTAGTAAATTGATCCTAGATGGATGTAATAGGACTGCCGCAATAAGTCTTAGGCTAAAATAATTAACATAGTTGTTTTAAGTAAAACTTTATTTCTATAGTTCAAGTTTTTTTTTTAAGCTACTGCTTCAATTAAAATTCTAGTAGCAAGAGTTATTAGAAATTTGATTTATTATTATTATTTTAATAATCAAACTTAATTTTTGGTTCTAATAATAGTCAATTTATATAGGTTGTGCTTATACCATGTGGCTCAATGTAAGTATTATAATTTCATCGAATAACTCATTATAAGTACATTAAACTTGTCCCCGTTGAAGAAAATCTAAGCAAAGCTTGTGATATGAAACAGAGTAAAGAATTTCATAAAGAAAACAGAGAGAGAGGAAGAGAGAATGATGAAGAGAGAAGAAGAAAGATTCTGAAGAAAATACTTTGCTTAATTAAACTCAATGTACATCATGGACCTATTTATAGAATAACTGATCTAATAACTGTCAAAATACAGTTCCCTAATTTATGGAACTAATCCCTTAAAATCAGGGAAAATCTGGTAAGCATTACAACCGATTTTCCCGCCTAACTATAACTGCCTCAAGACTCTAGAAGTGACAGCGTGGCACAGGAGTAATAACCCACCAGAAGTGACACGTGGCACAGGAGTAATAACTCAAAGAAGCATTAATTGAGAGAGCCGTTAACTAGCCGTTGAGTGAAGTCAATTGCTGCTGGGATTGAGTCTTAGTCTCAACATCCCCCCTCAAACGCGAGGCTGAATCAGCCAAGAGTTTGCCACGAAAACAGAGAAAGGAAGGACTAGGTAAGGGCTTAGTGAGAATATCAGCATAGTTGTCCTTACCAGAAATGAATTTAACTCCCAAATCACGGCGCACAACCTTTTCTCGAACAAAATGAAAATCCACCTCAATGTGTTTGGTCCTGGAATGGAAAACTGGGTTAGAAGCCAGTGCAATAGCAGAGAGGTTATCACACCAAAGAACAGGAACGTGATGAAGGAACAAACGAAGCTCCTTGAACAATATATGAAGCCAGGACAACTCAGCAGCTGTGGAGGCCAAAGCACGATATTCTGCTTCTATGGAAGAGCGGGAGACAGTAGACTGCTTCTTGGAGGACCATGAAATGGGATTGGAACCAAGAAAAACTAACAACCCTGTGGTGGACTTTCTATCAAAAGGGTCTCCAGCCCAGTCTGCATCGGAGAAGGCTGATAGAGTGAGAGGACCTGGAGATAGATGGATGCCAAAATGTAAAGTACTTGGCAGCCTCTAAGTGAGCAGTGGTAGGACTCTGCATAAATTGGCACAATTGACTGACACTAAATGCCAAGTCAGGACGGGTGAAGGTCAGGTATTGGAGAGCCCCAACCATGCTTCTGTATTCAGTTGGATCAGATAAGCAAGTGGCATTGTAAGGAGTCAGTCTAGTGGAGGAGCAGGCAGGAGTTTTGGTAGGCTTGGCATTTTCCATGTGGAATCTATGGAGAATGTCAGAAGCATACTTAGACTGACATAAGGTGATTCCATACTTCGAAGGCACAATTTGTATGCCAAGGAAATAAGATAGAGCACCAAGATCTTTCAATTCAAATGTATGGCGCAGAGCTGTAACCAGGTGAGAGATTTGAGAAGGATCATTCCCAGTAATAATAATGTCATCCACATAAACGAGTAGATAGAGAGTGATGTGGGAATGATGGTAGATGAAAAGGGAAGAATCTGCCAAGGAGGCAATGAATCCCAGATGAAGAAGCTGAGAAGTAAATCGTTCAAACCATGCTCTAGGTGCTTGTTTGAGGCCATAGAGTGATTTGTGTAGCTTGCAAACATATTGGGGAAATTTGGAATCAACATACCCCTGTGGCTGCTGCATATACACCTCCTCTTGAAGAATACCATGAAGGAAGGCATTGGAAATGTCCAACTGTCTGAGAGGCCATTTGAAGCTGACTGCAATGGACAAAATCAATCTGACAGTTGCTGGTTTGACTACTGGACCGAAGGTTTCAGTATAGTCAATTCTAGCTTGTTGATGGAACCCTTTGGCAACCAACCGAGCTTTATATCTAGCAATGGTGCCATCACTTTTCAGCTTCAGTTTATAAACCCACTTACATCCAACCAAGTTCACACCAGGCTTAGCAGGAACCAAGGACCAAGTCTGTTGTCTTTGTAAGGCTGCAAATTCTTCATCCATGGCTTGAAGCCATTGAGGATACTGAGAAGCTATTTTATAGGAGGGTGGTTCAGTGTATGTGTAATCAACCATGGCTTTGTAACATAGCTTAGGCTTGGTGATGCCATTCTTGGCCCTTGTAGTCATTGGGTGTGTGTTTGTGGCAGGAGGTAGGGTGTTAACATTATCTGCAGCAGGTGTGGGAATGATCTGTGAGGTAGTAGAAGATGGAGGAAGTGTGGGAGAGAGATTAAGGTTGGATGGAGGAGCTGTATCAGAATGGGGTATAGGACCAGGAGAATTTTCAGTGTGGAGAGATGGAAGGGAGATATGGGGTGGATTAGAGGCAGGAGGCCTATAAGGACCTAGCACAGAAGGAAGGTTTGTAGAATAAAGATAGAGGAGATTGGAAAACCAAGGATCATGTGAAGATTGTGAATGAGAAATAGAAGCAGAATTTGAGACAGTAGCTGATAGGAAGGGAAACTTTGTCTCATTGAAGAGAACATGCCGAGAGGTATACAAGTGATTGGTGGTGATGTCTAGACATAAGTATCCTTTGGAGACAGTGGAATAACCAAGAAATAGACATTCTTTAGTTTTGTGTTCTAATTTGTGATGAGTGTAAGGTCTAAGCAGTGGATAGCAAGAGCAGCCAAAGATTTTGAGATGAGTTAAGTCTGGATGGTGTTTATACAATTTGTACCAAGGTGAGACAAGACCAAGAGTAGGAGTAGGAAGAAGATTAATGAGACTTGTAGCCGTATGGACAGCAAAAGACCAGTATTGAGAGGGTAACCCAGCTTGAGAAAGAAGAGTAATGGTAGTTTCTATCAAATGTCTGTGTTTCCTTTCTACAAGCCCATTTTGTTGAGGGGTGTATGGACAAGAGAGTTGGTGGTGAGTGATACCATGAGAGGCAAGAAAAGAAGTAAATTCTTTAGAGGTGTACTCACCCCCACCATCAGATCTTAGAGTCTTGATGGTGGTAGAGAATTGATTTTCAATCATTGCATTAAAAATGAGAAACTTAGAGTAAACTTCAGATTTATTCTTGAGCAAAAATAACCAAGTAAAACGAGTGAAATGATCAACAAAAAACACATAGTATTTGAAGTCATTAATGGAACTTTGAGGTGCAGGACCCCATAAATCTGTGTGAACAAGCTCAAAGGGTGAAGTTGCAACAAATTTAGAAACAGGGAAAGAAAGTTTATGCATTTTGCCATGCAAACAGTGTGTACAAGTGTTCACAAGAGGCATACACTTATTGATAGACAAAGCCTTATTAGGAAAAAGAGTACTAAGAACATGATTATTTGGATGCCCAAGCCTACTGTGCCAAAGAAGCCAGTTAGGATTGTGTGTAAGGGCATAATTGAAAGCTGAATTGTAGATTTTGGGAGAAAGCAGTAACTGAGAGGCTTTGTGAGGATAGATTGGATACACTCCACCTTCACTCTTGCCCTTGTAGAGCACTTTCCCCGTGGCCAAAGCCTGGATGGACAAGATGTTTTGATCAAAGTAGCACCAACAATTGTTATCTTGACATATTTTGTGGATAGATGCAAGATTAGAGGCAATAGAAGGGACTCTTAGGACATTGTTAAGATGAATAACAGAGTGTTGTGCAGGAATAAGAGAGTTACCTATATGTGAAATTGGTAGGTTTTGCCCATTCCCCACGGTGAGATGCTCTTGGCCATTGTATGGTTTTGGAAAAGAAAGATGGTTAAGACTGGAAGTAACATGATCAGTGGCTGCACTATCTGCCATCCAAGGTTGATCTTGTGCAATCATTGAGTTGGATGAGGAAACCATTGCTGCCAATTTTGTTGGTGGATGTCTGCCTTGATAGGCATAATCCATTCGATGATAGCAATCTATAGCTGTGTGGCCAACTTTACTGCAGATTTGGCAAATAGGTCTCTCTGACTTTGAGCTAGATGCTTGATTTTGTGAAAATTGATGAGTAGAAAATTGATTAGAAGGTTGATTGGAGAATTGATTTGGACCTTTGCCTCTGCCTCTATAAGAATTCCCTTTGCCTCTTCCTCTATTAGAAGGTTGATTGTAGAAATTATAGCCATTGTTGTTACCTGGCCTAGGTGCAGTGTTGACTACCATAGCAAAAGTGGAATCTTTGACATCCAAGTTGCTTTCATTCAGTGATTCTTCTTCAGCATTTAACATATTAGCTAACTCATCAAAATTCAACTTTGTGCTCCTAGTTCGAATTGCAGACCTGAAGGCACCAAATTCTTTGGGGAGACCTTTAATGGCAACATGTAGGAGTTCCTCATCATCAAGTAGAACACCTACAGCCATTAATTTGTCCCTGATAACCTTGATTTTATGCAAATAGACATCTACAGAGTCAGATCCTTTTCGAACATTGTGCAATTCTCCCTTGAGATTCATCACGTGAGACCTTGATATGGAGGAGAATCTGTTTTCCAATACTCTCCATACTTCTAGTGCTGAAGAACAACCAACAGTCAAAGCAAGAACTGAAGGTGTTAAAGTAGAGCTGATGAAGGTGAGTAAGGCTTTCTCCTTAGACTTCCAGGTAAGATAATCTGGATTGAGAATGGTTGTGACTGAACCTGAGAGATCCTTAAGAAACTTCTCTGGTACAAATTGATCTTCATCAAGAAGGTCAATCATGGAGTAAGTTTCTAGCACCATTGAAATCTGGTGCTTCCAAACTATATAGTTGGAATTGTCAAGTTTGACTGTCATCATATTTGACATGTTTGATAACAGCAGCAATGGTTGATTCACCAAACTCATCTGAGGAGTTGATGATGTTGAGGATGCATTCGTTGAAGCTGAAGCTGCCATTGTTGTGCTTGTGCTATTAGGGATCGTTGATTGCTCTGATACCATGAAGAAAATCTAAGCAAAGCTTGTGATATGAAACAGAGTAAAGAATTTCATAAAGAAAACAGAGAGAGAGGAAGAGAGAATGATGAAGAGAGAAGAAGAAAGATTCTGAAGAAAATACTTTGCTTAATTAAACTCAATGTACATCATGGACCTATTTATACAATAACTGATCTAATAACTGTCAAAATACAGTTCCCTAATTTATGGAACTAATCCCTTAAAATCAGGGAAAATCTGGTAAGCATTACAACCGATTTTCCCGCCTAACTATAACTGCCTCAAGACTCCAGAAGTGACAGCGTGGCACAGGAGTAATAACCCACCAGAAGTGACAGCGTGGCACAGGAGTAATAACTCAAAGAAGCATTAATTGAGAGAGCCGTTAACTAGCCGTTGAGTGAAGTCAATTGTTGCTGGGATTGAGTCTTAGTCTCAACACCCGTGAGGGTGTGGTGTGTTGGTAAGAGTCTTAGACTGGATTATATTTGTGTATCCAGGAGTTGCCTAGTTCAAATCGTGCGCTTCGCAAAACAAATGCTATGCCATGACATTGATATATCGTCCTAACGCACCCAGAGGGTCCCCACACTATGAGTACTGTGGGTTTAAAGGGGCCAAGTCAATGATCACATGCGTGAGACCCTTTTTTGTTAGTAAAAAAAAAAAAGTACATTAAACTTATTAACATGATTTATTTTGAGTGAACCTATTATCAATTTTTTTCACAAAAAAAATACTACTCTAATTAAAACTCAATTATCAAAGTTTCATTTAAAATAATTTTTAAAAATTGTTCTAAATTATTTATAATCAATTATAATGTTTGGGTTTTGATAAATACTTTGGCTTACAAAATGAACATTAGTCATGTAACTTACAATAAATTTGTTTTTATGTTATTATCTAATTTTAATTAATTATTAAAATCAGTTTTAATTTATATAACATTCTTTGATTAAGTCAACTACGGTAGGGGCAAAATATTAGTAGTTTTTGAAATTTCAACCAAGTTATCATACGAAGAAAGCATTTTTTTTTTAATATTAAAGACAAGATGGAAATTCTAATCTAGAACAATTTAAGTGTATATGTGTGTGAAGTTTCCTCTCGGAAATTTGAACCTCGGCTCTTATTCTCCACACCCCACAAGCATTTATATTTGTAGAGTGACTATCACATAAAGGTGCGAAATGGTATATTAGTTTATTATATTATCTTGTTATTTTTTGTTGTTAAAGGCATCAAGCTCAATCTAAGTCAAGGCCAAGCCCATCTTACTTAGTTATTAATTAACTAGTTTTAAAACGAAGTTATTAATTAGAAAAATTATGTGAGCTTTAGATTAATCAAACATCAATATTATGCACAACAAAATATAAATATGACACAAGATATAATGATTCTAGAAAATACAATGGAATATATATATATATATATATATATATATATATATATATATTACATGAGATATGATGACCTAGAAAACCAATGATATAAACTGTTTCATAGTATAAAACTTGGGGGGTGGGGGGGGAGACCAATATGAACAAATCCATTCTCAAATAGAAGTTAATAGACTGAATAACCCTATTTTTTGCAAACTTAACTACAGTTACCCAATTGAGCTCTAAGATCTATAGACATCTCAAATATGGATCTATTCCAAATGTGAATTTCTAGTCCACAATTGCAAGACCACCCTCGAAGGTTTGCTCCATTGTAGACCTCTATTATATGACTTCAGGATCACACTTGAAGGTTTAGATCCAGCATCTTTGATGACTGATATGAGATAGCAACTTCCAGTTCCACAACACTGGATCTTGATTTTTTTTTTTTTTTAAGGAATATTTCTGATAGAAGATATGAGAGAGTTTTGGATGCAGAAACCCTAGATACAAAATATAAGGCACATGAGGTGTTTTTTCTCTCTTTTAAAAGCCCTCTAGGGTTAGCCTATAATGTCATTTAAATACGGCAACAAACTGATCATGAGTTGGGCTTGAAATGGAAAAATTATGGGCTTTTTCACGTTTGTTGATTTTTGTTGATTTTATGATTTTTGATAAGTCAAATATCAATAATAATAAAAAAAAAAAAAAAAAAAAAAAAAAAACGGATTTGCATCTTTAAATCCTAGACTTGGGTCTTTTTCTTGGACTTGAAAGTACACATTCTAACATGATAGACTTACAATTTGTCATGGTTTACCAATGCTACAAACTCAAAACCTAACACGTTGTAACATGTAATTTGGTATAGTGAAGATGTAACCATCAAGGGCTTTCTTTTGTGGATGTAGATCTTTGCATTCATTCTCTCCCTTTATACTCACTTTATTTTATTTTAGTTTCTAACAGTATGTATAACAACAAAGATGAATATTATGCACACATAACTCACAATCAAAGAAATGCAAGATCTTCAAGGTCCATGAAAGAAGCAAAACAAATTATAAAGTGAATTAGTATTTAGAAGAAAGAAAAAAGAGAGAGTCGTAGTAAAATATAAAAACACAAAGGATGATAGTAAGTTAGTACTGCAACATCAATACCATATGATTACACACATTTCTTTATTAAACCAACGGAAAAGAAAAACAGAACCAATAAAAACATACACTGCCCTTTTCTAGGGGCTTCAGGTAGGAAATAAAAACACACACTGCCTTTTTTCTAATGCCATCATGTTTTCATATCACACATCGAAATAAAAGATAAATACTTCATGTCACACCTCATCTTAATACTATATGTATAGCATCCGGTTACCTAGGTAACCACATTATTTAATTTAGTAGCAATACCAGTTCGAAGTAAGGTAGCAACTTAAGCCCATGAAGCATCATCTTTGTGGCAACACTTGAAACTGATATACGTGTCCATGATGCGATGACAATGGGAGCATTCCATGGTCTCTGGTATTTTTGCAGTGTTGTATGGAATTTTCATGTGATGGCAAATTTGATCATCATTCTCAACAACCTCCTTATGGTATTCTATGAAAACGGATTGGAAGTCCTTCTCCTCCAAACGCTGCTTCCAAATATCAAACTTCTCTAAGACTGTCAGCATTTTTTTGCCACTGATCACGATAATGCTAGAACCTTGGCTGAGCACAGCCCATTCTTTCTTTTTCTTCTTGTAGGAAATCAATTTTTCGATATGTAGCTTCACAGAGTCCATCTTGGTCTCCCTTTGAGCCCTGGAAGTGAACAAGTTCTTAATCTTGTTCCAAAATCGTTTTAGGATGTTGTCATCTTGGATGGATACCGACTCTATGGAAATCCCTTTTTCCTTTATCATTGGATCATTGACAAGGACCTCTGCACTTTTAGTAAAATTTTGAATCCACTCGTTGTCCCGACCTCCATACAAAAAGATGTACTTCTTCTCTTTGATCTGAATGAACAAGATAGACGTACGTGAGTATGATTGGACCACTCTAGAGATTATTTCCTATAATTACCTAATGTGTTGTGTGAGAGGAGAGAGGACTACACATTTAGAAAAATAGTCAGGTACTCGAAGAACACTAAACACCCTTGTTGGCCAAGAAAAAGAATGTCTATATCTACGTGTATATAAAATCAAACCCATTTCAAATGGAGAAGATGCTGATGCCTCATAATCATAAGGCGAGGATGATGCCTGAACTTAAGGCAGTTGCAAATATCAATTGTGAACACGTGTGTGAGCACATGCGTAGGTATGCAAATTCATGCATTAGATTTGTGAAATGATTTTACCCAGTTTTCTATCTGTGAATCAACGTGAGTTGCTGTTACCCCTATCAAACCCTTTTCCTTCAACAGAGTTTCTTCTCTTACGTGAGTGAATGGGAAGGCCTCAGCTTCGCATACCCTGATCATGTGAATTGCATTCTTACATTCCACCTTTCCTTGCTGGTTAAACGCCACAATTAAGGGCTCGTTAAACTTGACGTTCCACTTCTGATTGATGTACCTATGGCTTGCTCTTGGTAAAGAATAATCCGTTGCTACGTATAGCATCTTAGACAACTGCAGATCTTTGGCCCATTTCGGTTTCAGTTCTTCGGTCCATTTCTTTTTCAGGTCTTCGGTCCATTGCTTCACAAATGGTATCCACACAATCCTATATTGGTCCTCCTTCCCTGTTTTATCAAGAAATGGCTTGAGAACTGTGATGTCATCACGGGAGATATGTAGGCCCGAAATGAACAAGAAGACACTCTTCCCCTTCAGGGAATTAATTTCAACCTGCAGTTTGCACGATACAATCAAATGTTTGAAATATAAGGCCAAACTAAACCTAAATATATAGTGTGTCCAAGGTCCACTTTAGCTCATTATGAAGATTGTGCCCATTGCCAAAAAGTTGTATTTTTTTGACTTTGTATTCTTCAGTTGTTTATATAAAAGGGGTAGTGCCATATATGATTGAATAAATTGATTAACGTGAAACATTTCTCATTTTTCTCATCATTTTATTTGAATAAATTGATTAATGTGAAACATTCGTCATTTTTCTCATCAATTTAATTATAGCAAGCTGTGGATATATATTGTGTGTTATATTCTTGTAACAAACAAAGCAGGTTGAGTCTCAATTTGTGATAGAACAATTGATTTTTCACAGTGCAGGGGCCAAAAGATATTTTAGATAGGGGAGGTCAAATAATTTTTAAATTCACAATAACACACACATATTATTGTCTCGCTTAAATTAATTTTTTTTTTATAATTCAAAAAAAATATTTTCTTTTCATCAAGTCGTACATATATAATTATTTTCTAAATTATATTAATCATAATTTATATTGTTTAAATATTTTAAATAAAGGTTTATTTTTTAAATAAATAAAAGATTGCACATTAGATCTAAAGTATATATAAAAATATTTTTTTAGAAAACATGAAATATATATTATATATACATATCAATTAATTTAATATAAATTAAATAATAAATGTCACTTTTTAGGGTTATAGATATCACTTTAATTTATATGCCTTAACATATACCAAGTAAAATAAGATAAATATAATAATGACAAAAACTAAATGAAATTTTTTGTTTTTGTTTTTGGATGATTTAGTGTTTAGTCAGAAAATTCATAGCGTACTTAGAGAAACACAATTACACTCGGTGTAGTAGTAATATAACAACAATCATACTTTTTTTGGAATGAATAGCAACCTAACTATTGACTGATCTCATATACTTAAACAAGATCGAGCAACGATGTCCTACAAATAAAGCAAACCTTTTTTTCAGTGGAACCATCAATTAGTGGCGGCATCTTGTTCGTCGGATCAATCAATATTATTAGTAACTCCACGAGGTCCTTAGGAGTTTTAACAATTTCCTTGAGCTTTCTGTAATCTTCTTCCTCTGCATTGAACCAAACTCTTTCATCATTATAGGAAGTCCATTTTTTTTATGGCAATGAATCAATTACAATTATAATTTTTAATAAATATGATAATTTTTAAATTATGATGTCCATTCTTAATAATTACTCCTTATAATCAGACCAAAACATCCAGTTGGTTTTTGGTGCAAGTAAAAATCGAAATCTATATCTCTTATTATGATAAAAGACTTTACTATTTAAGATAATAAAAACTTACAAAAGTAATTACTTAAATGTGCAAATACAAGCAAGAAAGCTTGCATCCATATAAATAAAACATCCTAGAAATTAACTAACCCTTTTTTTGGTTCTTAAGATTGGTGAGGATTACTGAGAGTTTATCAGCATAGGGGTGTAGTTCCTGTTTCTTCTTCCTGCAGTAAATATAAGGAGGCACGTAAGGCAACCAATTAATGTCATTTAACAGTAGTAAGATACTTTCCATAAAATTAAAAAAAAAAAAAAAAAACGGTAGTAAGATGGTATATACCACGCAACTATATATATTAGGGTAAAGCCTTTTTTTTCCCCCCAAATTAATGAAAAGAAAAAGAAGAGTAGATAAAGGCTTTGTAGGTGAAAGTGCCAACGCCACCCTTAAAGGAATACTCACTCGGAGGATAGCCTACACACTCATTTTAGTTTGGCCTCTTTTAGGTTAATTAGACATTCTTATATATGTGAATGTGGAATAAATGACTATACATAAGATTCATAATTGGATAAGGTGGTCTAATTAAGAAGTTTGTACATGTGGTCAAGAGTTTTGTAACTCAATTGTATTATTTGAATCTCTAAATTGATGAGCATGTAGACGACAAGAACTTACTCATCTGTAATGAGGTAGCAAAGCTGAGTCGTGATGGCTACAATAGTTTCAATAGCCCAATAAACAGCCACTGCAACATCATTCTCGTCATAATTCGACAGCTTTGTCAAGTCAATGATGCATTTGATCACTTCCACTGTAGCTTCAATCACCTTTCTAAGATCATCAGCTGCTTGGCTGTTCTTCTCCAGTTTTTCAAAGAGAACAGGTACCCCCTTCAGGGTTCCCATTGATTTGGCAAGTTGGTCCGATGACTGAATTTTGGCAAGTAGGCAAAATTCCCCGTAGTCCAAAGCGAGAGTAGCTAGAGTCAGCACTGCCTTTGCATCCCAGGAATAGTTTGATAACTTCTCAAGTATTGACAGTGTTGTTTCCCGAGCAATTTTCTCACCTGTGCCCTTGCATTGCATCTGGCATTTGAAAAAATTAAAAATAAATAAATGTTAAATATCTAAGCTAAAACATTAACTTTTTTGGGGATGCTATTAGCAATTTGACTACAATCATTTACATCTTTTGGAAAAGAAGTCCTCTTACACACTTTGGAACATAATCTTGTAATTGGTACGCGGAAAAGGCGAGTCAGCAAAGTGGATTATTACTATATAAATCATATTGCTATCACGCTTCCCTATATGAGGGGATGTTACGTATAACATATTACGCCACTTAACCTTTACACCAATCACAATATATTATCTCAAAAACTTGTGAAAAAGCATTTGTCAATATTGAGTCTCTAAAGAAAAAGGGAAGAAGACAAAAAATTATAATTACCTCACTGGAAATAAGCTTGAATGCATTCAAGGGTGGAATAAAACTTCCTTGGCTCTCATCCTCCAAGTGTTCAGTGGCTTCATAAGGACCAGTACTACCACGCTGCATGTGAATGACGACGGGTAAATATATAGGAGTGAGAAAAGGGTAAATATGAGGATGGGGTGGGGTAGAGGAGAAAATTTAAAAATCTTAGGCATATATAGCTGCCTGCTGGCCTCATGAGTTAAAACTTACAAATTGACTTTCTCTCATCTATATATGTTCTGTTCTCAAAGGGAAAGAAGCCTACCTCTTCACAATGTGTCTCATAGAAAATCCACGTGACACCATTGTGTTACCACACACACTTATGTGTGTGTGTGTGTATATATATATATGTATGTATATACCATAAAGGGAGGGGGACCAAGGCGCAGATATGGAAAGCACAACTGATAATAGTAAAATGAGGCGGCAGAGCCAGCCAAGCAGTTATATCAAAGTAATGTAATTGAAATTAAGGCGGTAGAACCAGCCAAGCAGTTATATCAAAATAATACAATTGAAAGTAAGGCGGCAGAGCCAGCCAAGCAGTTATATCAAAATAATCAAAGTATTGAAAACAGAAGTGTTTATTGAAAGTAATTCAAAAAACTTACAGCAGTAGTAGTTACAAGATTACAGTGATCAGTAGTACAAGGCTTGAAGGCTAGTCATCAATCTAGTTACAAGTTTTGTGGGAAGTAGTGAGAATCTCTAAGTGTTTAGGAAGTCCTAAAGGTAGTTCTCAGACAACTCTGAAGTAAGCTCACAAAGGGGAATACTTTCACAAAGAGAAATTCTGAGTTTTGCAATAAGGGACAACCCCCTTTAAATAGGCAAATAAAGCAGTGAATAGTAAAAAAGAATAGTGACGTTTTTACTATTCATATATATATATATATATATATTTTTTTTTTTCTAAACAAGAAAAAATGTTACTATAAAATAGTTTGTTGAAACTAGAAACTCTCTCATTAAACATTGTAAAAAAAAAAATCTAGAATGAAATAATATTTTCACCTGAGTTGTTGACTTTATGCTACTTTAAATGAAGACATCCAGGATTTAAATCCTAATCCATATTATATATATATATATATATATATATATTAGCATCAAAAGTATAAAGGTACTATATACCTGCAAAACAGTATCTAAAGTCATGGTGGCACGGTTAAGGACGTTGTTGACAATAGAGAAAAGAGATTCAACATTCAACTTTTCAGTATCAGAGGCATGGGTTTGGATAATTTGGTTCAAGATCTTGTCGGACAACGTTGGCAGTAAGCTCGGGCTACCCGCATTGGGTTGATCTGAAGACACTACTGCCATATTGCTGGCCATGTTGTTGTGTTACACAAAACAAGATGGGTCAGAAGCTCTTTGGTTTAAAGCTCAAAAGTGGGGGAAGCGTAAGTGGCTTGTATGTTGTTGTAACCTGCAGGGCACGTCCATTTATAGGCCATAAGAGCGGTAAATAGTATAACGTGAATCACGACATGTTTTACAAGTTTCATAATTGTGGCAATTTGTTTAGATTTAGTGGCTTAAGATTTCATGATATTAATGAGATCATCTTGCTAGTATCTTGGGGTCATTCTTAAATGATTTTTCCTTATAATAACTTGGTGTGTGTCACAAAGAAAATTTATAATTATGAGAAAATAATCAGATACTCAAAAAGATCTAAATATTTTCATTTATCAAAACAATAATTATTATGACAATTTGTTAACATAGATAATTAAATGATGTTAACAATGAGTTAGTGGATAATTAAGTAGTAGACAAACAAAAAGTGGTGCATTCATATAATTAGAAGTGGGCAAAAATTGTCCAGTTACAATTGATCACATCAATATATTGCAAAATAATTACTAAAATTATCCATATCAATAGTGTGAGAACTTTTTGCTTTTGTTGTTCTCTTTCCGTATTCACCGCTTGGTGTTTGATTAAGTTTCATTGTTGTTGTAAAAAAGAAAAAGAAAAAGAAAAAGAAAAAGAAAAGGTGTGGCCCAACTTTCAATATTAAAAGGATTTCTTTAGTGACGGAACTATTCAAAGGCTGAGGGGGCAATGCCCCCCCTCCCACAACCTTTAAAAAAAAAAAATATCAGTATGTATAAGAATTTTAATTTTAGTTATGAAATTTATATACTTGGTCCTCCTTCCCAAAAAAATTACAAATTGATCCAAGAAATCCAATAATTAGATAACAAAAAAAGTCTATAAAAAAAAAATACACATCTGAATAATAAGAAGAATCTTTGGACAAATCATAAATCTGGTCTAAGCAAAAACAATAACAACAAATCAATTACAAATCCTAGCAAAAAAAAAATTACAAAAACTTAATAACCTTTACCCAATTTCTCCCTCTCACTTGTGAGCTTTATTCCCCTCTCAAATGACTCTACCCTCATAGCCATAGAGACAACTCATATGCCACATATTGATTACTCCATTCACACATTAGTTTGACTTTGAAAGTATTAAGATGTGTCAATTGACTTACAAAACTCTTGATTATAAAATCCTATTATTGATTTTTTTTTCAAAAGAAAAAAAAAACAAATACAAATAATAATTAATAAATTAATGCTAATAACGCAATGTTGTCAACCTCTAGTAATGATATTTGAATTTTTAAAAATCTTTGAACAAAGAACTTCGGCCCTTCTAAGTTTGAATCTTGGTTCTGCCCCTAGATTTCTTTTAAATACTTCTTTGTTAGCATTTTTCCTTTATTTCATCTAAAATTTATTTTATTTATTTTATTATTATTACTATTATTTTTTATTTACACTCCACTTGGGAGAAGGGAAATGAATGAAATGGAAAAAATTATTTTGAAATATTGTTTCTATTAGCTTGTTTGGGAATTTGAATAGGTGGAATGAAAATGTCATTCCTTTGTTTGGAAACAAGGGATCGACCTTAACTTAAATTTTTTTAAAAATGGAATAGGTAGAAGAGAATAATCATTCCCTTTTATTCTCTCAAAATTTAAAATTTGAAAATTTTCCAAAATTTTGTGGAAATTGAAGGGAAACTCACAAAATACTCCTATATATTCAGTCATTTAAAAAAAATAAAGGGTTTCATAATTATATTGTTTTAAAATAATTCTATTCATTTCCCTCTATGGTACTTCCAAGCGTTGTTGTTGTTGTTGTTGTTTTTTTTTTTTTTTTTTTTTTTTTTTAAGGATTACTTCCAAACAAGGTTAATTACCTTCTATTCCTCTATTTAAAATATCCAGGCAAGATTATTTAATTTCATTCCTTTCATTTCTTTTACATTCTTTTCTATTTCTTTCCATTATTTATATACATTCCATTTGATGTCATTCCTTAATGTTACAAAAGTATTTTAAGGGTCAATTTGGGTTAATTTAAAAGGCTAGTTTAGTTTCACTTCCACTTTATATATAACTTTTTAAAACTTCATTTTTGAATGAAATTAGTTTAGTTTCACTTCCACTTTATTTATAACTTTTTAAAACTTCATTTTTAAAGGATATTTAAATGTTTTACATTGTTAGGTTCTAAGACCTTAGGGACTAATGTATTAGAACTTTAATATGTATTGTGTTGGCAAACTATGATCAAAACATTTAGTCTATGTTTAGACTTGCTCAAAGTTTGGTTTAATGTAAGTTTGAAATCGAGTAATTGTAGGAAATTACTATTCTATTTCTGCAAGGCTTGATCGATCAAAAAATAGACTCGATCGATCGAGAATCGTGGATCAGGAATTTTTTCCAAAATTTTAAGTTGGCCTAAATAGCAGTTTAAGCCCATTAAGGATTAAGGTTTCAGATCTACTTCTCTCATTATATAAAAGAAACTCTAAGCACTTTTTTAAAGGCCTCTAAGAAAGAGAAGAGTGTGCCTCTTTTTGTATTGAGGGTTTGTACCCAAAAGCTCTCTAGAGTCTTTTTGTTGCTCTTTATGCCGTGTGTGTGAATCTCTTGTGAGATCTAGAGGTGTTGCTTTCACATATACTTAGGGTTATCAAGATCTAGATTGATGTCAAGAGCTTAGTGATCAATTCAATTGCAGATTCAAGAGCTTAAAGATATACAAGCGAGAGTGCTTATGCTTGTTGGGAATCCAAGAAAGAAGTAGTCCGTGGACTCGGAGCTGTCATGTGATCATGGTAGTAAGTTTCCTACTCGAGGTAGCAATAGAATGTTAGTGGTCTAAGTCACTATTGTGTAAATTTCAATTCTTTCATAGTGGATTTAGTTTACCTTGATGATAGCTAGGTTAAATCATCATCAGGTTTTTTACCAGTTTGGTTTTCTTAGGTCATCATATCATTGTGTTATTTATTCTTTCGATGCTTTGCATGATATGATATATATATATATATATATGTGTGTGTGTGTGTGTGTGTGTGTGTGTGTGTGTGCGCGTGTGTTAACCTAGATCTACATAATTTACCTAAGTTAATCACTTAGATAAATAACTAGGTTAATTTGGTTGTGTTTTAAGGGGTCTAAAAATGTACAAGTGGTCTAAAAACGTATAAGTGGTATCAGAGCGGGTTAGCTCTAGTGTTTAGATCTTTTGATCTAAGAGTTGATCCTTGATCCCTGTTATCATGGATAATTTTAAGTGTCTTACTGTTTTTGATTTTGATGATTTGAGTAAAAAGGACACTATTGTTTCTGTTGATCTTTTTTATGCTTGTGAAACTCTTTATAAGGAATTATATAAATCTTTGAAAATTGCTAAGAAATTCAAGGAAGAGTTAAAATTGGCTAATCTTGAAAAAGATGAATTGGTTGTTAGATTAGATGAATCTAATAAAAAGAATAAATTTTTGAGAAATCAAATTTCCTCTCAAGATGAGAAGATGAAAAGCTTGGAACAAGAGTTAGTTGAATCTAAAGCTAAAATTGAAAATTTGACTAGAACCAAGCCTGCTATTGATAGCAGAAGTGTTTCTGTTTCTCTTAAGCCTAAAACTGAGAAAGTTCATATCCCTCCTTTCAAGAGGAATAATAACGAAAAGACTTATTTTGTTAGATTAGACAAAAGTAAAAGTTTTGATGTAGACACTGAAGTTTCTACACCTAAGTTTAAACCTGCTATTAGAGAGCACAACAAATCTGTTTTTGTGTCTACGTGTCACCTTTGTGGTGTTGTTGGTCATATTAGACCAAATTATTTTTTGTTGAGGCAAAAAACCAAAATTTGAGACTAGATTTGCTGTTAGGGATACTGATATTCCTAAATTTGTTCCCGTTTATCAATTTTGTGGTGTCTCCGGTCACATTCGTCCTAATTGTCATAAATTGAAATTTAAACATTCTGTATTTCAATCTAGGATATGTGATGATATTTCTCTTGCTATAAGTCTAAATAAATTGTTTCATATGCTTTTGAAAAATTTAAGCTTGTTGGCTTGTGAAAGGAATTTACAGGATTTCAGTCTTTTTCAAAAGATTGGTGTAATCTCTTTCAGAAGATTGCAAGATTTCAGGATTTTCACCTACACTCTGCTTCTCTAAGGTGAATGTTGTTTACTTGTCCTTAATTTAATTCTTTCAATTAATTGTGGATATGTTTTCTTCTAGGTTTTTGTTGTTTTATTTTCTTAAGTTGTTTTGATTATTCAAAAATCCAAAAACATTGAAAAATTTCAAAAAGACAAAAATATTTTATTTTGTGTCTAGTTTTATTTTTCTTGAGGATTACATGAATTATAATATCACTCTCTTGATTTAGAACATGCTTGACATTGTGGAGAAACTTGAAAAGTATGTGTTATATAAGTGCTAAGCTATTTCTAATTTTGTATAAGTTTGTACTAGTTTGTACACATGCTTATGGGTTAATTAAGAAATTGATATTTCTTGTTTGTGTACCCTCTATAGCTTAGTTAAGCACTATCATGCATAGTTTTGCATTGTTCATTAAGCATAATGTGTACTTTTAGTTTTGGTCATAAATGTTTTTTAAACCAAAAAGATTTTTATTTTTATTGTATTACACATCATGAATGTGTAGTCAAGATTGGCCGTATTATCTTTACATAACTTGTTTATGTACTTTGTTTAGCTTGGATGAACTTATTTTATTGCACTTTACTAGTTTGAGTTTTATAGTGCTTATTGTGTGGGAAGATATTTATAGTTTTTGATCACTTTGTCTTAATCTTGAAGTCACATGTTTTTTATTGTCGGACTTGATCTTAATAAGAAAAGTATAAATAACCATCTCACCACTGTTTACTAGCCAATTATAAACACCTTAGTGCATATCATAAGATTTTGTACTCGAGAAAGTGTAGCACATACACAACAAAAAAACATAAGGTGTAGCCTCGATTTAAATGCTAAAATTGGTGTGTATATTATTGAACTATAATTAAATCAATACAAATAAAATTAGTGTGTACATTATGAGGCAAAATCAAGAAACTTACATGATTGCAAGCTTGTTTTCTAGGAGATGTGAGAGTTATATGATATAACTCTTTGGGTGATAGCCTCTTTCAAATTTATGTGATGAATTTTGTAGAAATTGTGATTGATTACTATCTATATATCACCTCACATATATCTCAAGTTTTTGCTAGTTGCACACACTACACAAGTTACTCTTTGTTAAACTTGGTACATGATATTGTGTGTGAATTTAGTTTGGCCATCCAAGATTATATGTTCTATGGTGTTTAATGCAAAATATGGTTAAGGGTTGGCAAAAATTGTGTTTTTGGTGATTAAAAAACTTTGTTTTGAAGATTTGGGTTGAGTTCTAGTGTCTTTAAAAAACTTTTAATTTCATACTCATGCATTTCATTCATGAAACACTATGATATGAGGAGTTTCTACATTACAATGCTCTGTTTTTCAAAAATTTGATTTTTCCAAATTTTCGATCAATTGAATCTGTCTCTCGACCGATCAAAATTGTGATAAAAATTTTGGTTTGAATTTGCCTGGCTCGATTGATATTTGATTGATGCTCGACTGATCGAAACTGAAAAATTTTTAGTTTTTAAGTATTTGACCAAATTTTGTTTCATGCATTATTTGTGTTTAGAATTCACATGCATTGCATTGATTTTTGTATCCATCTTGCAGTTTTGCAGTCATATCTCTCATTGTTTTCACACATGACATGCATACATTTTGCTAAATTGGGTACTCAACTTGATTTAAAAATTGATTGATTAATTTTTGAGTCCTTTGTACATTTTAGTATATGCTATTTTTTATGTGTGAACTGCAGAAAATATTTTTTCTTAAGAGATATGATAGATAATCAATGTACAAATATTTTCTCTACTCATGCAACTATTTATGGGTCACATAGTGTTAAATTTGCATATATTGAAAGAGTTAATATTTTTCTTCAAGAGAATCCTCAATTTTTTTGTTTGGTTTATGTCTTTTTATTTATCCCCACCTCCTATATTTTTCCCATAATTGTTTTTCCCAAACCTTGTTTTTGTTTTTCCTATTTTTATAGGGAGAGAAACTTGTTTTTAACCTTTGTTGTTCTTAGGAGGAGTTGCCTCTATTTTCTATAGAGCTTGAATTTTGTGTTCCCTTTATTCTCTATTTCCCCTTATCTTTTTTTGTGCATGTTTTCTGTTTACTCTTTGATTGGGTTATCTTTGTCAATATGTGACAAAAAGGAGGAGAAATAGATGAAATGTGGGAATCTTGTTTGTTTTGTTTAGGGGGAGTTGATATTGTTTTTGAAATGGGGAGAATATAAAAAGTTTTTGATGTATTTAACTTAGGGGGAGAGTTAGTTTACTTTTATTTTTATATTGTGTTTCATTTTGGTTTACTTGTATTTTCCACACATGCGTTTATGCGTTTATTGAGTGTTTCTTGAATATACAGGTTGATTCAGTCGTGGCTGCTATCTACACTTGTAACTGATAGATAGTGGTTAGGTTGAATTGTGTTTCGGGCTTTTTCAATCTAATTAGGTTTTTTGTAACTTGAGCATTTCATGTTTGTGATGTGTTTTGTCACGGATTGCCAAAGTGGGAGATTTTTAGGTTCTAAGACCTTAGGGACTAATGTATTAGAACTTCAATATGTATTGTGTTGGCAAACCATGATTAAAACATTTAGTCTAGGTTTAGACTTGCTCAAAGTTTGGTTTAATGTAAGTTTGGAATCTAGTAATTGTAGGAAATTACTGTTCTATTTCTGCAAGGCTCGATCGATCGAAGAATAGACTCGATCGATCAAGAATCGTAGATCAAGAATTTTCTGCAGTGTTTTAAGTCGACCCAAACAGCAGTTCAAACCCATTAAGGATTAGGGTTTCAGATCTACTTCTCCCACTATATAAAGGAAACTCTAAGCACGTTTTTAAAGGTTTCTAAGAGAGAGAAGAGGGTGCCTCTTTTTGTATCTAGGGTTTGTACCCAAAAACTCTCTAAAGTCTTTTTGTTGCTCTTTATGCCGTGTGTGTGAATCTCTTGTGAGATCTAGAGGTGTTGGCCTTCACATACATTTAGGGTTATCAAGATCTAGATTGATGTTAAGAGCTTGGTGATCAATTTAGTTGCAGATTCGAGAGCTTAAAGATATACAAGCGGGAGTGCTTGTGCTTGCTAGGAATCCAAGAAAGAAGTAGTCCATGGACTCGGAGCTGTCACGTGGTCGTGGTAGTAAGTTTCCTACTTGAGGTAGTAATAGGATGTTAGTGGTTTAAGTTACTATTGTGTAAACTTTAATTCTTTCATAGTGGATTCAGTTTATTTTAAGGATAGTTAGGTTAAATCCTCCCTAGGTTTTTTTCTGGTTTGGTTTTCCTGAGTCATCATATCATTGTGTTATTTATTTTTTTGCTGTTTTGCATGATATGATATATATATATATATATATATATATATGTTAACCTAGATCTACATAATTTACCTAAGTTAATCATTTGGCTAAATAACTACGTTAATTTGGTTGTGTTTTAAGGGGTCTAAAAACGTACATATACCATATTTTTTAAAATAAAAAATAAATAAATTCATCCAAATATACACTATCTAGAACCACATGCTTTCACTTTTAGAAATCACATGTTAAGAAATAATAAATATTCAATTAAGAATTGTAATGCATATTTTTCGAAAAATATATACTACTACTACAACAAATACATTTATTAATAATTCTTTAATTTTTTTTTTTTTATATAAGATAGAAGTTTTACTTTAACCTAATTTAAGTATATATGTGTTTGTGAAACTCCTTCATGGAGACTTGAACCCTAGCCTTTACACCCCACACCCCACAAGTATTTATACTTGTGGAATGACTATCAATTATAATGAATGCACAAATTCATTATAATTAAAATTACTTTTCTTGATATTTATGAATTGCATAACTTCAAAAAAAAAAAAAAATAAATAAATAAAACATACATAACAAGTATAATTAAATGAATTATAAAAATCCATGAAAGGGGTTTTTTATAATTAAAAAAAAAAACCATGAAAGAAATAAAAATCTACTGTCCTACACTGAGTATTCTACTTCATATCAACATTGAGTATTTTACTTTATATATAAAACAATATATTGAAGGGAAATATATAGTTTATTCATGAAAAAAAAAACAAATGATTAGTTTGCCCCCTAAATATATGTGTTATTAAAAAAAGAAAAAGAAGACGGAAAGGAGATACACATAAATATGATTTTATTTAAATAAATAAAAAAAGGAAAATGAGATAAAATTAATATATCCTTAAAATTAACTTAACTCACGACACTTATGTTATTTCAATTTGAAAAAAACATGGTATTCCTTGGAACTTAAACCAAGACGCCTAATTTTTTTTTGAGAAACACAAACACACACATATATAGGAGAAGAGGGAAGACGCCTAATTTTTAATGCCTCAATCCATGCATTAACTCTTTTTCCTATCAATATCTTGATACTTTGAATCAAAGTTTCTCACTCGAGCATTTTCTACAGGGAAATGTTAACGAATGCTTTTAGGGTATTGGTTAATAATTCATTTAAAGCAAGTTTTTATGAGAAAAAAAAAATTAATGTTTTGATAGCTTTTTTCATTTCCCATAAAAGTTGTGTCAAAACTTTTCTAAAATGGATTGTTAACCAATGCCCTTAGGGCACTCGTTAGCACGACATTTTTCTATAAACTCAAATTTTAAAGAGTAATACTACAGTTATAAACTATTTTATAATATTTTTACAAACGGTTGATGTAGTCAATTTTTACTGATTTATATTTAAACTGACTATGAATATTATATTACCTTTTCATTTATCAATGACCATTCATCACATTAACAGTTTGTAAAATAGTTTATAACTCTATTATTTCCCTATTTTAAATAATTAGAAGATTGATAAAGAAGGTTGAATTTTACATAATTGCTTAAAATGCACTCAAGATAGGGAGGGTAGTATACAACTTTCCAGCTATATAAATATTGCTATAATTTTACACTTTTACATTATTTTATTTTTAGTAAACAAAATACATGTACTTTTAAGTTTATGTTTATATGTGCGCGCGTGTGCTCGTAGTTAATTGAGATTATGGAGGAATCCAACTATGATTATCCCTTCAATTTTTGTCATTTAATCTTGTCCCCCTTGACAAAAATCTTAATCGCGCCACTACTTCCAACAGGACATTTTCCTTTTGTCCCCCCCCCCCCCCCCCCCCCCGCGCGGGCGCCGGGCGGCGGGGGCTATTTTTTATTATCTCTTTACTTTCTACTAATTATATGTACTAAAAGAAGAGACATGAACCGGAAAAATCACCATGAAAGAGACCCATATAAGGGTGAAGTCAAATATGAAGCAGGTGTGGAGAATTCCTGGAAAAAGTGGTTTCAGAATTTCCCCACTCCTAGAAATGACATGAAAAGTCGAGTCATTTCAACAGCACCCTCAATAACAAAGCGCCTAGAACTAGAAGACATACAACTATACAAGTGATCAAATAATTATCACACGAAATTATTGTGGCTCTGTAATTACTAAAGATAACTTGAAAATTACCAAAATTAAATACTTTAAGACCAATAGATTCCTAAACTCGACCAGATGAGGTGACTACTAAGCTGCTTGGAAATAGGGGCAATTGATATTAAGGGTCCGTTTGGTAACATTGTTCTAATAACGTTGTTTGTATATTTTAAAAATACGCGTGGGGTGAAAAAAGTGTGTGAAAATGCGTGTAATATTGTTTAAAAACTAAAAATATGTTGCTTAAAATACCATACCAAACGGCCCTTAAGTATCATCATACAACCTAACACATCATCATAACTAATGACCATTGAATGAAAACACTAATTAATGAAGACTGCACCTACCTTTACTAATTAATGTCAAATTAACAATTCTCCAAAAAGTTTAAACTATTAGAAAATAATAAATTTAATTATCCAAGCATAATTCTAACATTTCTCTTGACGAGTGGGCTCAAACGCTCTTTACTCTAATATCATGATAAATGACCAATTATATAAAAAGCTTAAATTATTAGAAAATTATAAATATGGTCATTTACGCATGTGAGTGGACAAAGGTTATGGCCCCTAGGCCCTTACCCTTCGTCCAATAATAACGGCTACTGATTCTTCCTTCAACATGTAGGTCTCACTGACTTTTTACTTTTGGCATAACTTGTGTTAATCTTAAAGGTCTCCCCTGAATTTCAGAAGCTAAAGAAAAATTCTAGAACAAAATCATTTTGTGCCATAACTCTGATGTGGCTAGCTATGAGTGATAGAGAAAAATAGTGGATTTATGTAAAAGTCACAGTTTGCCACATAGGATAGTTATGAAGAAAAATGTGGTCCTAGAATTACTCAAATTCCATGGACTACATGCTTATGTACTTTTTCTTTTTTATGTGTAATTATTGTTATTATTATTATTTTTTTATGTCCAGAATGCGAACTCTTTAGAAATTACTTGCCTCTAAGCACTCGCGTTACGTGTGTTCAGAAGCTCTTCTATTTTATTTTTTATTTTTTGTTAAGGTTAATAATTTACATTTATTATAATTCGGAAATATATATATTTTTCAAACAAATAAAAATGATAAATTTTAGAGATAAGTTGTAACTAAAATTTCATTTTTGAACATGTGTTTTGAAAGTGGTGTAGTGATATAAAGAAAAGTTTGGGTAGGAAAAATAAGATGAATATGAGAGGAAAGAGAGTTAAATTTTAGGAGTTCTCTTAGTTTATTTATTTATTTATTATTATTTTAAAAAAATTGGGGATGTTTTACTTTTATTCAAATGTAAAAGGAATTAAAATGGCTAAATTTGAGGAAAAAAAAATCCTAAATTTTAAGAGTTCTTTTTTAAATTCAAAATAAAATTTGTTATTTGGCATTTATGATCATATTTCTAAGAAAAGTTACATTTCATTAATAAGAGTATTTTCAAATTACATAAAAGTTGAATTCAAAAATAATATAGATAAAACGATGATTACTCAGCAGTAATCCATAGAAGATCAAAATGTTCGTTAATGTCAAAAACCATACTAGCCCACCTCAGTATCTTTAGCATAGATAATTAGTAAAAGTCGTAAATGTCTAAAGCACAGAGGCTCCACTTCATGGATTGGAACAATGTACTTTTTTTTTTTTGAGAAACGGAACAATGTACTTTTAATCTTTTGTTAGGCTTTTTCTTCTTTATTCTATGCGTAGAATGCTAATTTTTTGAAAAAAAAATCAAAATCAAAATCAAAATGTTCTATTACGTCAATTGCTACACCCAATCCAGAATGATTACACTAGCCGCCAATCACTACGAGCCACCACAATAAAGAATGTCTGGCCTTTCTTACATGCTTAAGTACTTTTCTTGCGCACAGCACAAACCTTTTTTAATTTATTTAAAATATAGTAGATTTGAATCATTGTTGACCATTATATTATGATTTGTTTTTTTATGGTTCGGTTAAAATATTAATTATTTGTTTTACGTGGCATAAAATAGTCTATAGTCTCTTTTCTTACTTATAAAAGATTTTTATTTTAAAATAGATCTCAAATGAAGTATTATAAAACAAACATTTTTTTTTTGGGACTAAGAAACAATGGTTGATGTATTTATTCATAATTATATTGTACAATGAGAGATTTTAAATAAATAAACAAATGACAAAATTTAACTACAAATTTAGTTTTAGTTAATGGCTACAACTATCACTCAAAAAAATTAATATGATTATATATTTTGTGGTGGTTTTAGTTGATGTATTTTATATTTTTAACATGCATATCAAATTTCTTACCAATCAGATAATATTATTTACTATTTGAACCATAAATTTATTTTTTATGCATAATTTTAGATTATAAAAACTTGAAATTTAAACATTTAATTAATGATATACATATTGATTTTTTATTTTTTATTTTCTTGAATTTTTTTTTTTTTATTTGTGTAGAGTTTTAATCATTAGCTACAACTAAGTTTGTACTTTGTAGCCAAACTTTATCCATAAATAATTAAACAAATATTGCACAACAGAAAAGAAAAGAGAGGGGTATTATTCAAGTAAAAAAAAAAGGTCTTCTACTCTTCTCATTCTTTTTTACAACACTAACAAACGTTACAGCAGGTCTATTACATCGCAATCAAACACTAATTAAATATATAGATGTATATGATGAAAACTTTCACAATTAAAGCAATATCCTTTACAACCTGCTAACTTCTGAGGCAGATCTTGTAGTTAAAAAAGGTCACTAATTCACCAAAGTGCACTCCATCATAATATTAAGGAAATTATTAGAATGAAAAAATAGTAGACCTTTACAAATCACAGTTGCAGCGAGCAAGAATAAAGGGAAGGTGTGAAAGGAATTTTATTATTTTTATTTTTAAAGTTGTACGGGTGCTAGATAGAAGAAGTTAGTTAAAAAAAAAGCAAGATATTTATTATTTACTAATTACTATCGGTCAATGTGAACAAGCGTGGGAAAAAACATTAAAAGCAAAGTGCATTTAAAAACTAGGTCCGTATGAAGTAGAACTCAAGAAACATTCAAGCAAGAATAAAGGGAAGGCGTGAAGAAAAAAAAAGTATCTTTATTCACTTAAATATTAAAAAAAGAGGTTGTAGGGGTCTATTTAAGAAGCAGTTGGTTTGAAAAAAGTAAGGGATTTACTATTTACAGATTACTACGGGCAATGTGAAGAAGCCAGAAAAAAATTGTTCAAAAGCTTTGTCATGGGCATGAATCACGGGAGATTTTTCTGTAATTATAGCCATGTTGCATTCCACGAACTCCTAAGAATTATAGGAATAATGGTTAATAGAATCTCTATATAAGCTATGCCGAAAGTGCAAATTCACTAAGACCTATATGCTGAAGTATCTTGACAATTCTTCACATAGGATAGTTGTGGGGGAAGAATATGACGTTATAATTACTCAAATTCCACCGACTACGTGAGCGTTCGGGAAACGCATTTTGTGCTTTCCACGTAGCGTTTCTTGCATTTTTTTTTTTAAAAAAAGTTGAGTGCACTTGGTACTGTTCATTGTTTATGAACAATGATTTTAGGCATGTGAAAAGTGCCAATCGCGTGAACAGTAACTTTTTTATTATTATTTTTTTTATTGTTTTCAGTTTTCAGCAAAATAAGTAGAATCCAAACATATCCTACATGCTCATGTACATTTTCTTTTTATGTTTTACTATTACTTTTTTTTATTATTATTTTTTTATGTCTAGAATACTAACTTGTTAGAAGTTATAAGGATAAGATATATGATGATGACCAGTGGCGGAGCCATGATTTCAATTTACGAGGGACAAGATCAAAAGACAATAATAAAAAAATAACCTAACATTATTAATTGATATTAATAACAAAATTATAAACAAACAATAATTGTCATACAAAGCCGGCCTATTAAAATTAAACAATTGTAAAATAAATAAACAATTGTAAAACATCTAATTCATAGTTATTGATGATCAATCATCAAAGTAAGAGATTAATCTATGTACATAAGGTTTAGATATCTAATTTGATTCCTCAAAATAAATTGAGAAAATAAATTTCAACTTTTCCCTATTCTTTTAATTATTTAAAATTTTGGATTTATGGTAGAAACTCAAATTTTGAAACTATGAAAATACAAGAGATGGAGGAGAAAAAAGTAATGGACATTTTAATGCTTTAGTACCATACAAGATATTATTAGGTGTAATTAGATCTCCTTGAGCAGAACTTCAAATGAGAAAAGAAGGAAATTTAGGTAAGTGAAAAAAGAAAATGATAAAAAGAGTAAATATTGGTCAAAAGTGTAAACAACTTTAACAAGTTTAGTTTAGTGACATTTATTTTGTGTCAGATTGTTTAAAGTGGAAGGAGTTGTTTTTGTAACACCACAAAATTTAACAATATTTTTACAAAAAATTGAGGTGTTAGTACATCATTGGTTAGAATAAAATAAAATAAATTATTTTGAGATTTATCTCAACTAAAAATAAGAGTAATGTGAAAATATTGTGAGATTTTGTTGTATCTATAAACTTTCTCAATTGAAAATTTTGTTATTTTAGTATTTATTACATGTCACATACAGTTTGTTTAGAAAAATTGTTTCTTTGTTTTTCTATTTTATGTCAGGAGTTACCTTACTTTACATAAGCATATACATACACACACACATATATATATATATATATATATATATATATATATATATATATATAAAACAGACTTTTTAGGACGGGTCAAGGGGGTAGGTGTTGCCCCCCCCCTGGCTCTGCCCCCGATGATGACTTCGCAGTCATCCACAATGGATCAAGATGTTCCTTAATGTCAACAACCAGACAAACCCACCTCAAGATCTTTAGCATAGATAATGTGTGAAAATCGTAAATGTCTCATAGCACAGAGGCTCCACTTCGTGGATTAGAACAATGTACTTTTAATCTTTTGTTAGGCTTTTTCTTCTTTATTCTATGCTTAGAATGCTAATTTTTAGAAAGAAAAAAAAAATCAAAATCAAAATGTTCTATGACGTCAATTGCTCGCCTCTCCATTCTCCAACCTTACACAATCCTTGCGTAAAGCATACAGGCTTTAGCTCAAATTATCCAAAGAGAAATGCTAGGGGCAAGTGGAATATATTTTAACCGATCACAATTTGTAATATGACAAGTTATGGCTAAAATTGTGCAAAAATATGCGGCCCTACCAAATCCCTTGTACAAATCCTAAAGTCCCTGGTTGAGGGCTCCACCCAATCCAGAATGATTATACTAGTCACCAATCACTATGAGCCACCACAAGAATATCTGGCTTTTCGTACATGCTTTATGTACTTTTCTTGCGCATAGCACTAATCTCAAAAAGGATTCTCTATATTTGAATCAATTTTTCCATTTTATGATTGTAAAAATACTAATTAATTAATTTCTTTGACTCAGATAGAATTCGAATATATATTTGGCTTTTCTTACATGCCTATGTGCTTTTCTTCTTGTCAAGACTTTAATTTGCAAATAGATATCCAAATGAAGTATTATTAAAATAACTATAACTAAGGTTTTCAAAACCAAACCGGACTGAGAAGTTGGATCATGAAAATCAGAAATCAAATGAAAATTCAGTTTTTTAAGCATAGAGAACCGAACATATGTGATAATTTTGTGAACCCCTAAAACTAGTGCAGTCCAACCACTTAGCATTTTTTTTTTTTTATATAAAAACAACTTAACACAATTTTATTTTACTCAATTAAATTATTTATCTCTTACAAGGAATAAAACAAAATTATAATTAAAATCCTTCAAAGATATTCAACTTTACTTCAAAAATTAATCATAAATTTTAATGTTTTCATGGTTATTATTTTATTTTATTAACTTGCTTATTTAATTATTAAATATATGCTTGAAAATTATTAAATTTCCCTCGCATATATAGATATATTATTCAATTTTGTTAGTTTTATAAATTTAATATCTATATTTAGGCTTTAATTAATTATTAAATTAATTATAACGTCATCACGGTTCGACTCCAGTTCGACCTTAAAAATCATGAATCTCTCCCTTTTATAGTTCAATGAACGGTTCGGGTCTAAAAACCTTGCAAACTACTTCGTTTGGACTAAGAAGCAATAGTTAATGTATTTACTCATAATCACATTGTAAAATGGGAGTCTCTCGAGGGGAAAAAAAGTTGTATAATAACAAAAGAAAAAAGAAGGGTCTTATTTAAGTCAAACAATATTCTCCTTATTCTCTTTTGTAACACAAGTAAGAGTTAGAGCAATTCTGAAAAAATTTAAGAAAAAAAAAAAGTTAAAAGGGAAAGTTAGTTAAAAAAAAAAAAAGTACTGTAATAAATTTGTTATTTACTAATTACTACCGGGCAAAATGAACAAGCATGGAAAAAAAATTAATAATATAGTGCGAAGTAAAACTCAAGAAGTTAAAAATATGAGGTATAGAAAGGCAAAGTGCATTCAAGCAAGAATAAAGGGAACGTGTGAAGGAAAAAAATGTATCTTTATTTATTAAAAAAAAAAGAGGTTGTAAGGGTCCGTTGCAGAAGAAGTTGGTTAATTAGAAAGAAGTAAGAGATTTACTATTTACTGATTACTAAAGGCAATGTAAAGAAGCGAGGAAAAAATTGTACAAAATTGTTGGAAAGTTTTTGCAATGGTCCATTCTAGTAAAAAAAAGTTGATCATTCATTATAAGGTGTTTGAAGTTTGAACTATGTTTTTTGAAGGGGTTCAAGGGATACCTAATAATTGAGACCTCTTGGTGCCTGATATTGGAAACACAAGAATCAAGGAAAGCTGTAAGAAGATAAAAATTGTGAGGACCCGAGGACCCGAGGATCACAATACCCGAGGATCAGTGAACAACTTATAGAAAATTCTGCTCGGGTTGGAGGCAGAGGAATCGAGGAGCCGCGAACAGTCAGCGCAAGCCCTAACAAATATCTGGAAGCATTGAATGCTGTAGATAGAACTTCTTGACCGCAATAAATGAGGAAACAACAGCTTTATCCTGAACATTGATAAGGAAGTGACTTGAATAGTGAAGGTGGCCTCTAGATATTTTACCACCATTCTTCTCTGTAAAAGGATTACAGGTGTCACCGAAGGAAGAGGGAAGGGAAGAAAGATGAAGGGTGGAGATGACAAGAACCAGATGTATAAATAGGAGTGGGAGAGATACAGAGAAGGGGGACGAGAAAAAGAGAAGAAAAATAAAGGAGAGAGAATTAGCGAAAGTAAGAAAAAGAAGAGGACGAACTATAGGGAATTGAGGATTTTAGGAGTCCTCGGGACTTGCACGTTTCTCTGTTGTGTGGTTCCCTCTCTACAAATTTTATTGTTTTGGGCCAAGAATCATAGTGGGCTTTAGCCACCCCTAATTGTAGTATGGACTTTGGACCACTTTGAAAATTTGGACCTTACAATTGGCGTCGTCTGTGAGAACAACAAGGTAGAGCGTGCTGTCTGGAGGACAAATGGCAAGTGCGAACCAAGATAGGAAGGAGTCATTAGGCTCGCAAAACGAAAATCATCGGAGGAATGGTACACCAAGTGTGGTAGTGGAGTCACATCGTAATGGACAAGCACGGAGAAGCCTCTCATCTACTGGAGATCGAATCTTTCGTGACAATGAAATGCGAAGGATGCAATCAGAAATAGAGCATTTACGAAGGAAGTTAAAACGGAAGCGAAAGGCAAAACGGAGTTCCTCCTCTTCATCCAGCGATAGTTCGAAGTTCGACAGGAAGAAAAGTGATGGTCAGGACTCTGAATCCTCCACTGATAAATCCTGCCCAAGTTCAAGTACCCCTCGCCGGGCTAAGAGGGATGGGAATAAGCGTGCCGAGGGGTGGTTATATCAAGGCATGGGGAATGATGCCATGAGTAAAGCCCTGAGACAGATCTCCAAGTCTCCATTTGCGAAGTGGATAAACAAGGCGAGATTGCCCTATAGGTTTTCTCAGCCCACATTTGCCATTTATAATGGTAGGACTGACCCTGTGGAGCATGTAAGCCACTTTAATCAAAAGATGGCGGTTCATTCGCACAATGAGGCATTGATGTGTAAGGTCTTCCCGTCTAGTTTAGGACCGGTGGCTATGAGATGGTTTGATGCTTTGAAGGAGGGCTCATTGGAATCTTTTGAAGAACTAACGAAGGCGTTCGGCGTGCGGTTTATGACGTGTAGCCGGGTGCCAAAACCCTTAGATGCACTGTTATCAATGGCCATGAGGGACGACGAGACTCTTAAAACGTATTCTGACAGGTATTAGGAGACATACAACGAGATTGATGGCAATGTGGAAGAGGTTGCAGTGAGAACCTTCAAGGTGGGACTCCCGATTGAACATGGACTGAGAAAGTCTTTGGTAATGAAAACTGCGGTGAATATGCGCCAACTTATGGACCGTATTGATAAGTATAAACGGGTGGAAGAATATCAGATGCAAAGCAAGGGTAAAGCAAGAGTATTCCCCGAGGGGAAGGACTCAAAGGGTGGGGGATACCAGGGCAATCAACCTAGGAGAGACTTTTTGGGTCATCTGCCTTTACTTAGGACACCCATGGTTAATGCCTTATTCAAAGAGCCGGTGCATCAAATACTGGAGAAAATACAGAATGAACCTTACTTCCGATGGCCTAATAGGATGAATGGAGACTCGTCCCAAAGAAATCAGAACCTTCATTGTCATTATCACCAAGATAAAGGGCATACCACGGAGCAATGTAGAACGTTGCGTGATCATTTGAACCAACTGGCTAGGGCGGGAAAGATCAATCACTTCTTGTTATAGCCAGGAGGATCATTGGACCGCAATGGCGGGGCCCGACTTGATAATACTGGTCGGCCAGCATTGGGAACTATTAATGTAATCTTAGCCAAGCTAAGGGGAGATTGCATAACCCCTTCTAGGGTCATGTCTGTGCGGAATGCCTTGGAAGGTGGGGGAGAATGTTCGGATAACCAGATTAACAAAAAGATAAGGTTGACCTTAATTCCTACCTTGGGATTCTCTGAGGAGGATAAAGAGGGAACATTTCAACCGCATGATGACGCTTTGGTAGTCACTGTTAGGATTAGGGGGTATGATGTAAAGCGAGTCTTGGTGGATGAAGGAAGTGGGGCAGAGATCATGTACCCTGATCTGTTCAATGGCTTGAGACTGAAAGCCGAGGACCTGAAGACATACGACTCACCACTAGTTGGCTTTGATGGGAAGACGGTAGTCCCCCAAGGAATGATTAGTTTGCCCGTTCAGGTAGGGGACGAGGAGTTACAGGTTAATTTTATAGTTATTAAGGCCTATTCACCCTATACGGCAATACTGGCTAGACCATGGCTTCATGCCATGGGCGCGGAATCATCAACCTTGCATGTAAAGGTCAAGTACCCCACTGGCCTGGTGATGGCAATCACTAAGATGACGGGAAGTAAGGAAGCAGAGACAGGTCAGAAGACCTTATCGCAGTCAAAGAACTTCATCGGGGTAGAAAACCCTTTAAGGGTTAAAGATTCTGCCGAGGACCTCTAGGAAATCTTAATAGGAGAGGAAGGGAGGTATTTTCGCGTGGGTTCTCAGTTACCTGACGCCGAGAAAGCTAAATTAATGGAATTCTTGAAGGCCAATATTGACGTCTTCGCTTGGACAACGTATGCTATGCTGGGAATTGATCCAAAATTTGTTTGCCACCGCTTAAATGTTGACCCCAAGGCCATCCCCCATAAGCAACCTCCTCAGTAGATGTCCTGTGAGCATGCCGAGGCTGTGAGGGAAGAGGTAAACCAGCTGAAACTTGCTGGAGCCATTAGAGAAATTTTTTACCCCAAGTGGCTTGCTAACATGGTGGTGGTAAAAAAGAAAAACGGTAAGTAGCGAGTTTGTGTGGATTTTACCGACTTGAACAAGGTATGTCCAAATGACCCTTTCCCCATTCCTAGGATCGATTAGTTAGTTGATGCTACCGTAGGGAATCCTCGGATGAGTTTCTTGGACACATTCCAGGGTTATCATCAGATTCCCATGTCAATGTCTGACAAGGAAAAGACAGCTTTTCGGGCTCCTAGTGGCAACTATCACTATCGGGTAATGCCTTTTGGTCTCAAGAACGCAGGATCTACTTACCAAAGGATGGTGACCTGAATGTTTGAAGGACAGTTGGGATGGAATATGGAAGCTTATATTGATGACATGGTAATAAAGAGTAAAAGGGTAGAGGACCACTTGGATGATTTGAAGGAGACTTTTTCGGTGCTGAGAAAGCATCAACTACACTTGAATGCTTCCAAATGTTCTTTTGGTGTTAGCTCGAGAAAGTTCCTCGGGTATATGATCACGCATCGTGGGATTGAAGTTAATCTCGACCAAATTAAGGCCATTATGAGCTTGCATCCACTGCGGAATCCTAAAGAGGTGCAGAAGTTGACCGGGATGGCAGCAGCCCTCAATAGGTTCATTTCCTGGTCCGCGGATAGATGCCGGCCATTTTATCAACTCTTGCACAAGTGGAAAGATTTTCAGTGGACAGATGACTGCATCCGTGCCTTTGCCGATTTGAAGCAATATCTTGCTAGCCCGCCAATATTATCCCGACCCGAGAAGGAGGAGGTGTTGTATGCCTACTTGGCAGTCACGAAATACGTTGTCAGCCTAGTCTTGGTGCGCAACGCGGACGGAGTTCAAAAACCCGTGTATTATCTCAGTAAGTCTCTGCAGGAAGCGGAAATGTATTACTTGCCCCTGGAGAAAGCAATTCTGGCTGTTGTACATGCTACGAGAAAACTCCCCCATTATTTTCAGGCTTATACCGTGATTGTGCTCACTCAATTGCCGCTGCAAGCTCTTATGAGGAAGTCAGACTATACCAGTCGAGTCGCGAAGTGGGGGACAAGATTGGGGGCGTACGACGTCAAATATATGCCCCGCACCGCTATCAAGGGACAGGTCCTTGCTGACTTTGTGGCCGAATTTACGGACGCTAACTTACAGCAAGAGAAAATGGTCCTAGCAGTTATGGCGACAGCACTCGATCCAACTCCCTCATGGGAAATTTATATTGATGGAGCATCTAACCGAAAAGGAGCAGGCGTGGGTATCGTGATGGTCACTCCTGAGAAATTGGTTATGGAAAGATCGCTGAGGTTAGGGTTCATAGCCACTAATAACGAAGCCGAGTACGAGGCCGTCTTAGTAGGGGCTCAATTAGTCAAACATTTGGGAGGAGAGGTGGTGAAGTTCTTTTGTGATTCTCGGTTAATCATCGGGCACATCAATGGAGATTTTGAGGCTCGTGATGAAAGAATGCAAAAATACCTTAATAAGTTGAAGGCTGTGTTGTGCTTGTTTAAAACTGTTACGGTCGAGCAAATCCCCAAAGGGCAGAATGCCCACGCCAACTTATTTGCTATGTTAGCCACCTCTTTAGGGTCGAAGCTTCCTCGGGTAGTCTTGGTAGAAGACATGATGACCTCCAGTCTCGCTAGTACCCCGGTTGTGGGAGTTCACAATATTCACACGGGACCAAGCTGGATGGATCCCATTGTGACTTATTTAAAGCAAGGAATATTGCTCGAAGACAAAGTGGAGGCAGAAAAGGTACGGCGGGCTACCCCCCGATACTGGCTGTCCGAGGAGCAGAAGTTATACAAACGCTCATACTTGGGACCGTATCTTTTGTGTGTGCACCCCGAGGCCATTGAGCCCATATTGGAAGAATTGCATGAGGGCACGTGTGGAAGCCATACTGGTGGGAGATCCTTAGCTCACCGGGCTTTGACCCAGGGATATTGGTGGCCGAATATGCAAAAAACCTCCCAAGACTATGTTAAAAAATGTGATCAGTGCCAGCGGTATGCCCCGAATGTGCACCAACCAGGCGGGGTCCTAAACCTACTTTCCAGTCCATGGCCTTTTGCTCAGTGGGGTTTGGATATCGTTGGGCCATTTCCTCGGGCTATCGGGAATCGAAGATGGCTCCTCGTTGGTATAGATTATTTTACTAAGTGGGTAGAGGCTGAACCGCTGGCTAACATTAGAGATGTGGGTGCAAAAAAGTTTGTGTGAAAAAACATAGTGACTAGGTTTGGAATCCCACATACGTTAATATCGGATAATGGACTTCAGTTCGACAGCAAAGCCTTCCGAAGGTACTGCGGGACTATGGGCATAAGGAATTGGTATTCGACGCTGGCGTACCCACAAGGGAATGGTTAGGCAGAGGCCACCAACAAGGTCATTCTGGCCGGGTTAAAGAAAAGGCTGGATGATGCCAAAGGCAAATGGGTGGAAGAATTGCCTCATGTGCTATGGACTTATCACACTACACCCCGAAGGTCGACGGGAGAGACCCCTTTTTCAATGACATATGGGATGGAAGCAATGATTCCTCTGGAATTCGTCATGCCAACACTAAGGTCTGAGCGGTACGGCGAGGAAGCAAATAACAGCATGCTGCGTGATAGCCTTGACACCATTCAAGAAAGGAGGGAGATAGCCAGTGTAAGGTTGGCCAATTATCAGCAGAAGCTTAAACAAACGTATGACAAGGGAGTGAAGCCAAGACCGTTAGTACTAGGGGATCTAGTGTTGAGAAAGGTAGTAGGGACAGCGAGAAACCCAGCATGGGGAAAGCTAGGGCCAAACTGGGAAGGACCCTATAGAATTACGTCAGTCGCCGGCATCGGGGCTTATCGCCTGGAAGATTTGGATGAAAAAGTAGTGCCTCGCCCGTGGAATGTAAACAATTTACAGTGTTATTATTACTAGAAATGAAAAATGGGCCGTTTTTGTTGTAAAGGATGCATGTTGGATACTCCTTATTGTGTTTGTTAAATGAGTAGAAAAATTCTTTGAGTGTTAAACTGAACCTAGGACTTGCCTGACTCTTTGGGTCACAAGCCTAGGGAAATTTAACATCGCAGCAAAATTCTTTGAGTGTTAAACTGAACCTAGGGCTTGCCTGGCTCCTCGGTTCACAAGCCTAGGGAAAATTAACATCGCAGCAAAATTCTTTGAGTGTTAAACTGAACCTAGGACTTGCCTGGCTCCTCGGGTCACAAGCTTAGGAAAAATTAACATCGTAGCAAAATTCTTTGAGTGTTAAATTGAACCTAGGACTTGCCTGGCTCCTCGGGTCACAAGCCTAAGGAAAATTAACATCGCAGCAAAATTCTTTGAGTGTTAAACTGAACCTAGGACTTGCCTGGCTCCTCGGGTCACAAGCCTAGGGAAAATTAACATCGCAGCTCTTTGAGTGTTAAACTGAACCTAAGACTTGCCTGGCTCCTTGGGTCACAAGCTTAGGGAAAAGTTAACATCGTGGTAAAATTCTCCAAGTGCTAAACTGAACCTAAATCTTGCCTGGCTCCTCAGGTCAAAAACTTAAAGGAAATTAGTGCAATCTCGAAATTCTCTAAATGATAAACTAGATCTAGCTTGAGCACGAGCTAAGTTTTATGATAGTAATAAAATCAATATGGGATGCTGCTGCGGGCCACCAACGTAGTAAGGGTCAATGCTACAAGTTATGTGAATAGCAGCTTAAATATAGAAAGAACTTTGTGACAATGAAGTTAAGGCACTGAGGAAGAGGAAGCTAGTAATAATGATATATATATATATATATATATAAAAGAGGGGGGGGGGGGGGGAAGGAACAAACAACAATTGCAAGCACATGAAATAAACGGGCAGTATAAGTAATTAAAAATACCATTAAGGCTGATCAAAAACTTCATTAAGTACAACTAATTCCAATTTATCGTTTTTCCTTCCGAAATAAAGTTGGGAACTAAATTGCTGTCCTATTACAAAATATCCCTAAAGCCTAGGATAAGCCTCTCAAGCGGTGGACTGCTTATCTTCATGCTCCTTCCTTTCTTTTTCCTTCAATTTGTCTTTTTTCTTCCTCTTTACTAGCACAATCTCGGCCACCTCATCCTCATCCTCCACTGCAATCACGTTGGACTGGGATGGTGGGACTTTATCTTCGTTATGGCCTTTTGGAGCAGTGGGCTGAGGGTCTTGTTCTGAAGGCAGGACTAGAGGGGAGTGAGCAAGACTGGGGTCCACGGGAGGCTTTGGGGGAGGGGGCGCTAGTTGCAACGCAGGCGGGTAGAGTATGCTATTCGGATCACGAAGTTCTGAATCGCTAGAAACTCCCGCCGCATCCAAAGCATAACCCCAAACCTCCGAACAGAAAGTGCGGGCCACACCCCGGAGCTGGGCCGTGAGACTCTCCGCTGCCTTGTTCATCCTGGCATCATAAGCAGCCTGCTCTGCTTCAGCCTTCTCCTGTTCCTTGGCCTCCAACCGTTTGTGAACTTGCTTCAGCTCAACAACTGTAAGCGCGAGGCGGTTTTGAGCATTCTTCTGCGCTTCTAAGGCATCGGTGGCCTGTTTCTCAAAACTCTCGAGCGCAGATTCAGCATTTTTGTGTGCTTTCTCTGCCTCGGAAAGCCTGCCCATGGTATCCTTCAGTTTCTACTTTGCCTCGGATTGGGCCTTGACAGCGATCTTTGTATCGTGCTCAGCTTTTCGAGCCAAGTCCAAGTAGTGATCCACCCATTCCTCTGCCATGAAGGATGCTTGGACAGCCTATATAGGACCCGAGTTAAGACTAAGCGGGCAAATAAAGGTTAGATAACAAACATATGTTTTGTTGGATTATAAGGAAGTGGTACCTTAGCCAGATCCTTCTTCAAGGATAAAAAGGCCTCCCTCTTCCAGAAGGATCGTAACTCAGCCATGTCCTCGGGGAGGCATAGAGCCTTCTCCAAACACTCTGCTACTAACCTTGAGCTCCTTTTCTGTGGGTCTCTTAGGTTGGCATCGTCAAGAACGGGGCTTCCTGTACTTAGCATGAAAGTGGGACGCCAAGCAGAAGCCCTTTTAGCTTGGTTAGTCCCCATTTCCTTTGAAGTCCCCGTGTGGGTTGACTTTTTGGAATGGCTTTTGCCCGTTCGGGCCTCCTTGGTAGGGGGTTCGGTCACTTCCCCCTCCTCGGGTTTAGTAGGGTGTTTGCTTCGTTGACCTTTTTTCCTTTTTCTCTCAGCTCCATTAACATGCGCCGATTGAGATATTGCTGGCGTGATGGGGCGAGGTGGAACAGTGACGGCTGGAGTAGAACCCCCAGCATGGGCTTGTAATAGAGCAAGCAGGTCCGGCTCCTTTTCTTGAAATCCCATTGTGCCCGAAGAGCGTGCCGCTGAAGTACTGGGAGCGCTTGGGCGATAAAAAACCTCAAAGTCTTTGTCACGTACCTCGACCCGCTGAGGTTCAGGGGACTCCTCTCTAACCTTTTCTTCAGCAACAATGGTAGATGCCCGAGGATAGACGAGTTGAGCTGTTAAGGACGTGGAAAGCTGGGTGTCTTGAATGCCTCGGGGAGGGGGTCCGTCCGGTAGAAATCTTGGCAAGGCGAAGTCTATCTTCACTAGACGTAAATCCTTAGCTCTGATAACGTTCTTCAGACTCTGGAAGTGTTTGGTGGATGGTTTGTAACCGAGGATTACGTGAGTTGCCCTTAGCTGCCCGTCTGTGTGAAGAAAAATCTCCGACCTAAGAATGTGGTTCAGGTCCTCGAAGTTCACTAGATGTTTAGCTGGTGCAGTGTGATATTCGTTTGCCATAAAGTGCAAGCATCATCAGTAAGTTTACCAGTACCGGTATATACAAAAAAAAAGAAAAAGAAAAAGAAAAAGCCTAACGATTTTTTCATCGTCGGGAATACTACCTAGTTCCTCCTCTTGAGTGGGGCAGTGCAACCTGTCGTGCCAATTCCCGGACACGATGAGAAAATCTTCATCCATGCCCTTGCTCGAATCGGGTAAACAGGAAATTAACCTAACGGCGGGAACTCTACATTTCATGTAAAATTTTGTCTTTTCCCCCTTTTGGCTCTTGTATATCCAATTGACATCATGCCATGTCAAATTGGTCCCCATTTTCCGGTTTAAGGCATCTACGCACCCTAAAATCCTAAGGACATTATTAGAACATTGGTACGGGGTCAATCTAAAGTTCAAAAGTAAGTCTCGGGTCACCCTACCCATGAGAATTTCCATACCGCCCTCAATGAAAGCAATCATTAGGATTATTACTGACTCGGGGAGTCGGGATGACAGTAGCCATTCCCTCTCCTCACAGTGTTTAATGACGACATCGTCGAGAATCCTATATTGGGCTTTAAATTTGGCTTTTGCCTCGTCAGTATCGACTAACTTAGCATATCTACCCATTGAATCATATGAAAAATGAAAAAATAGCAATAAAAATGAGTAATAAGGGAGAACTAGCGAGAACGCTAACACACCTCTTATAAAACGCTCTTTTTGCTCCTCGGGAGTTTTCCTTTCTTCAGAGTGTAAAAATGAGCCCTAGCTAGCTCAAAGCCTTATATATATAGTGGTAAAAAAAGGCGCACCCATTTTCCTCCTCAGTAAAAGTAAATCAATACCGTAAATTTTTGATCACACCGTAGAACGTGGGCAGACATAGAGCCGCCTGACACCATAAATGACTCATTGTGGATATCAAAGTGCCAGGGACGTGCGTTGGTACACGAAAAGACACCCTCACGTGGGAAACTAAATGATATGTAAGTGACAGTTTAAGTGAGTTAAAACTTATCCTCCGATCCGGAATCTATAGCATAAGTTTTAAGGGGCTATTGTGAGGACCTGAGGATCACAATACCCGAGGATCAGTGAACAACTTATAGAAAATCCTGCTCGAGTTGGAGGCAGAGGACCTGAGGAGCCGTGAACAGTCAACACAAGCCCTAACAAATATCTGGAAGCATTGAATGCTGTAGATAGAACTTCTTGACCGCAATAAATGAGGAAACAGCAGCTTTATCCTGAACATTGATAAGGAAGTGACTTGAATAGTGAAGGTGGCCTCTAGATATTTTACCACCATTCTTCTCTGCAAAAGGATTACAGGTGTCACCGAAGGAAGAGGGAAGGGAAGAAAGATGAAGGGTGGAGATGACAAGAACCAGATGTATAAATAGGAGTGGGAGAGATACAGAGAAGGGGGACGAGAAAAAGAGAAGAAAAATAAAGGAGAGAGAATTAGAGAAAGTAAGAAAAAGAAGAGGACGAACTATAGGGAATTGAGGATTTTGGGAGTCCTCGGGACTTGCAGGTTTCTCTGTTGTGTGGTTCCCTCTCTACAAATTTTATTGTTTTGGGCCAAGAATCATAGTGGGCTTTAGCCACCCCTAATTGTAGTATGGACTTTGGACCACTTTGAAAATTTGGACCTTACAAAAACAATGACTAAGTGAGTAATTTATAAGTGAAGATATGAATTATGAGGATTAAATATTTTTCTTTTTACATACTATATTTTGTATAATGTATAATAGTGTATATATATATATATATATATATATATATATATATATATAACAATGAACACAATTTTAAATTTAAATTAAAAAGTCTTCTAATATATATATATATATATATATATATAATTAATTAATTAATTTATAACATAATATGTGTACTACCAAAAAAAAATTATTTGTTAAAAATGTCAAATTCGTGTCAATAATAAGTGATCACAAAAGAGTTTGATATCTTTAACGTATATTTGATAAACATTTATTTAGGCACAAGACAAATTCAAAATTACATAATGACACAAAAGCAAAATTTTGCCAGGTTATGATTTTTCAGTAAAGTAAGTGCTTGAGCTGTTTTTTTTTTTTAATTTGGGAGGGGGGTACTAGAGGAGAAATTTTTTTTCTATTTTTTATTTCTTATTCTAAGTAGGAAACTGACTTACATATTTGTATGAGTGACATTATTTCATTAGTCGAAAGGACCATTTTAACAATCCTCCTACTACACATAATAATTTCCTAGAGAATGTAGGTAACTATCATTAAAACTTTACTTTGAATCATTTTTGAAGCAAATTAAATTAAGATTTATTTTCAATATCCATCTCATCATTCAAATCATGTGTTTAAATTATGGGTAAATTATATAGTTGGTCCCTATCTTTTACAACAAATGTCAATTTGATCTCTACTCTTTCAATTATGTCAATTTGGTCTCTAACATTTTAAATGTTGTGTTAATTAAGTTAAAATTTATTTCCAATATTCATCTCATCATTCAAATCAATTTTAAAATTAAGGGTAAATAATATAGTTTTTTTTTTTTTTTTTTGTGGAGAATCAAGGTAAATAATATAGTTAGTCCCTATCCTTTACACCAGTGTCAATTTGGTTTTTAACCTTTTAATTATGTCTCTAAAATTTTAACATTCGTGTCAATTCGGTTCTTGCCATTATCTCTTGGATGGAAAAATTTGATGTGCTAAACAGAATAATAAAATGATTGATGTGCCTAATGGGTTTTAATCACCTCATAAATAAATATTTGAATTTCCTCTTTATGATTTGTGACACATTAGTTTGTAATTTTTTTTTAAACGAATTTGTAAGCTAAATGTAGTAAATTTTGTAGTACTTATTTTAATTTTTTTATAGATATGATAGTGTTTCAATTTATAACGTCTAAGCTATGATGATTGTTTATTATCATCTAGCTAATACGCCAATTGGTTTTAGAGAATGTAGGTACTTGTCATTAAAAACCTACTTTGAATCATTTCGAAGGAAAATTAAGTTAAGATTTATTTTCAATACCCATCTCAGCATTCAAATCAATGTTTAAATTAAGGGTAAATTATATAGTTGATCCCTATCCTTTGCACTAAATGTCAATTTGGTCTCTAACCTTTCAATTGTGTTAATTTGGTCTTTAACATTATAAATGTTGTGTCAATTTAGTCCTTGTCATTACCTCTTGGATGAAAAAATCTTATGTGCCAAACAGAATAATAAAATGATTGACGTTTCTAATGGGTTTTAATCACTTCATAAATAAATATTTGAATTGCCTCTTTATGATTGGTGATACATCAGTTTAAAATTAAAAAAAAAAAAAAAAAACAATTTGTAAGCTAAATGTAGTAAAACTTGTAGTACCTATTTTAATTTTTATAAATATGACAATATTTCAATTTATAACGCTTGAGCTATGATGATTACTTATTATCATCTGGATAATATTAAATTAACGATTATTCCAAAATTTTAGGCTAATGGAATATAGTAAATTTAACCATTTAACTACATACGTGTGAGCTGAAACTACATTTTAATAGGTGAACCCCAATATATGAGAATTTATGTGGGAGGTAAAGTGGAGGAGACAAGAATTGAACTCAGAATCCTATACTCTGATACTATGTTAAATTACGTACACTGATTGTTCCAAAAGTTTAAACTAACGAAATATGGTAAATTTAAAACATACTTCTAACAGCTAAAACACCATTTGATTTTTAATGCAGTTGGAACTCACTTCTCAAATTTTTTATTGAATGACAAGAGAGTTAAACCTTAGTAAAATTTATGAGATTTTTTTTTTTTTTTTTTTTTTTTCAATAATGAGAGTCAAATAGCGGAGCCAGAGATAGATCGAGCTAGGGGGGCAATTGTCCCCCTACCCTACCAAAGCTCCATCCCCAACATTGTAAGCTTTTCAATTTTATCTTTTGCTTTTTGGCTCATACATTATCCTTAAGTTTTCTTTTTTGGTTAGAAGTCAGTATGAAATATATATAAATATATATATATATATATATATATATATATATATTATGATATCCAGGCTGTATAAGGATCAAAAGATATAAAAGAAAAGTAAAACTAGAAAACTTAAAGATAAATAAAGACGCAAATATATTAATTCAAGAAAAAAGTACAAAAAATATTTGTACCTTTTGAAAGTGTTAATGGGTATAAATTCTTTATATAGTGACCTATTACTTTTCATAAAAATGTGTATAACTAGTAAAAATTGGAAATAATTGTATGAAAAAACTCTATAAATGATATTGTTTTCTTTTCTTATTTTTTTGAGAAACATGTTGTTTTCAAGTTGTCACTAAAGTTTGACACACAAATAGTTACTATATGGTTTAAAATTATTATAGTTTAATTATTTTTAAGATTTAAAAAAAAAAAAACCAATACAAGTTGTTCTTGAATTTATCCATTTACTAAAAATCATTATATTAGAGCTATAAGTAAAAGGTTTTGACTATGAAAATTACAACACAAATTATTCAGATATAAAAAACAAAAGCTAAAAAATAAATATAATATAATGTATACGTTTACTTTTATTGTTTTTCCCAACATCAAAATACCACTTAATATTCACATTAGTGGCATTTTGGTCTTAAGTTTTATATATAACTACTCGTAGACCCATGTACTTCATGAAAATATATAATTATTTTTTAATGTGGTATAATGTATAATTCGTACTTTGAAATTTGTTAAAGATATAAGTTTAGTCATCTTCAAAAGAAGTAGACTCACTTAACTAAATAAATATTCTAACCAATATTCAATAACACTCAATAGTTTTCTCTTCTAGGTTTTTCCTCCCCTTTTCTCTTTCTCAATTCCTTATAAGCATCACTCATTTATATTTAGTCAGTATTTTTTGTCTATAAATGCAACAATTTCTCCATGTATTTTGTATCTGACAAATGTATCTTTTCATTTACTCTTTCTTTCTTAGTTGTTCTTTATTCATATATTTTCTGCTTGTTTGTTCTTTTCTGAGATAGTCTATATTCTTCTAACTTTTGTCATAGTGTATTATACAATTATGTTTTACTAAATTTTATGCCATACAACTTAACTTTCTATTTTTCAAATTTATTATTCAAATTTCTTCCTCTCTTATGGAGATTATCATGATAATCAAACACCAAAAAATTGTAATATTACACAAAACATGAAAGTGAATATGAAAAAGTAAATGTGAGAGAATCATTGCCCTTTTATAAACATGCAAGGGGAGCATAAATAATAAATCTAAGAACAATAGGAGTGAATGATTGTAGTCAAGGGGTCATGACCCCCTACCGCTCTCTCTATCACTAATAGCTAAGCTGCTATTGGGTAGTGAGCTATGCCACTCCACCCTCAAAACCAAGAAGAAGACACACTTAAGTCTTTTATAGTATTTGACATCGTGCCTCACAAGTATGTTTTTAGAGCATTCATAGGAAATTGAATTGTAGCCCACAACAATCACCCCCTCCTCCCCCCCGCGGGTCAATTTGCGATGACGCACCAATAACTTGTACTCATAGCCTTGACTTTGATATAACTTGTCAAATCTTGAACTGTGTCACTCCACCTCAAAACTGATTGGTAATAAGGAAGACTGAAAGACATATTTATGACTTTTATGACATTCAACATTGCACCCACGGGCCTGTTTTAGAATGGTCGCAAGGAGTACTCCTTGTTGTAATTTCCCAACAGCTACTCTGACCCCAAAAATTCTTCCTTTAGCACATGGGCCTCATTGACATTTGATATCCCTTGTCTTGATCGTAGTGGTCTCCAAAATTTAGAGGCTAAATTCCTAAACTACATGCAATTGTTTTTTCCTATGATTTATTAAATTTTTTATATGTGTAGAATTCTAGGCTATAGAAATTTTAAGGCTAAGATATATGATGATGTCAAAAATCACTCTAAACCCCTACATAAATCAAGATGTTCATTAAGGTCAACAATGACTAGCCCACCTCAGCATCTTTGGCATGTACAATGTAGGGGAAAGAAGGTAAGATGAGAGGAAAACTCCACAGCAACCCTTTTGATTGTTATAATTGATTTGCAGCAACTTCATACAAAAACACCAATAAGATCTTCAATTGTTGGTGTCAAAAATTTTGCTTAGTACAAAATCTAAAGGCACACAAAATTCACAGCAAGATCTCTTTCTTTTGTTTTCTAATACACAAGTTCAAACCATGGAGGCTAGGTTTCAAAATAACAACCTTATGAAGCATTAGGTTTTTCTCTCTAGCAGAAGTCCATGACGGCTTAATCTATCGACACTAACCCGATAGTAGCCTCTTTTGGCGATTTCACTCATCTATTAGTTATTTTAATCTAGTCTCTAGGTTGCTCTCTCCATGATCTAACCACAAAGTTGTAATTCATTTGATCCCATAGTCAATGAGTTACACTCGATTACTTTGGGTGATGATTGACTCTAATATCAAATGTTAGGAACCCATTGGTAAAACTCATTCTTGAAAACCGGCTTGCAAAGGGAAGGTGCCCAAGAGTTTATATACACATGTTTAAACTTACACTTAAGCAATGTGGGACACTAGGATCATTACACACCTTATTTAAATAGGAGCTTAGTAGGCCTTTTAATAGGCTCTTCTATTAGGTTACACAACCCACAAACAATGGTTACTTAGAATAAAATGTTGCTCGCTAATTCTAAAGTGTCGTAACTCAATAGATCAAGAGGTATCAAGCTAGGTATTGAGCTTCATTAAGTCTTGATATATCGTCAAGTATCAAAGAGGTATCAGGACCTGCAGATTCAACTTTTCTTGAGCAGTCTAGTATTTTCAATAATACCACTTGTAGATTCAATCATGATCTTCTCAAACACATTAGAAACTAAGACTTATATACATATAAAGTGCATTTTGATCCCAAATATGCCAATACATAAAAATATAACCATAGAAATTGGATTTTTTTAATTTAAAAAATTTGAAGAAAATAAAATAAAATTTATGACACTTAACTACAACATATAAAGAAATTTGATGAAAATGTCTTAATTGAATAAACTTGTAAGTTAAAACTTAGATAACTTAATTGAACATAAGTAAAGGTAGAAAGCTGAAATGAATTTTGGTCAAATTTAGAGAGTGCAATTTGCCTTTATACTTTTTTTTTTTTAAAAGAAGATTTCACCAATTATATTAACTGGAACTCACATAAACAAACCTTTAACTGCTTAGAGTTATCAAAACAAACAATGTAAGAGTTCCTCAACTATATATATAAGATATAAAGTTTGCCTACTACTATTTTATTTATCACCCCAAATTATTTTAGGACAAAATTTGACTACAAAATTGGTTGTAACCTAAAACAACAACTTTACTTAAATTAAAATTTTATATTAGAGTAATTATGTGAAAAATTGTGGGCTTTCAACCTCTTACCTAGCAACAATAATAGAAAAAGTTAAAAAGTATGAATTTATATTATTATTAAATTTTAACACATGCAATGCATATGAAAGTTTGATATAAAAATATTTATATGAAACAAGAATAAATTTAATTACTGAGGGTTGATATTAAAAAAATCGAATTAGAGTGTTTGTAGAGAAAACCATACCTAGTTTATAGAGAAAACCATACCTAGTTTATATATATATATATATATATATATATATATATATTTGTGTGTGTGAGAGAGAGACAAAAAAAAAAAAATTAATAAATATATTAGAATGAAGATATAGAAAGGTATAGGTTTTTATAAGTTTATTTGACAATATAAGAAAAAGTCAAAACCTTTTATTTTTTATATATTACTAATCAATAATATATGTAAAATATGAAATTTTTTCTTTTATTTTTTCTAAATCTGAATTTTAGAGTTATGATTTTTTTTTTTTTAATACAAGATAGAAATTTTACTCTAGTATAATTTAAATGTATTTGTGTGTTGTAGGGCATCTCAGGACCGAAGAGAATGAAATATGAAGTATCACATGGTTCCACTCGCAAAATAAATCCGACCCGAGGACTTCACCGACCCAAGAAGGAAAAGGTATGCAAAATAGCATCACGGGAGGACCCATTTGGAGGAGAAAGGATCATGGAGGGAGGGCCAAGACGGCAGGAGGAAGCTTCCTGTAAAGGGTATACCTTCCCCCACTGCATTGAATGCACTGCAACAACCTTATTAGCTGCATTAATGAGGAAATGATACTTGAATAGTAGTTTCAGAGCTAGTAGCCCCTTCTACCCCCTTCATCAGAGCTTTGATGAGACAAGTGACCTAAGGAAAGCCCTGAAGCATACAGGTGGAGGGCTAGGATGCCAAGAGAAAGGATATATAAGAGAGGGGAACCTCCCAGTTAAGGTGGAGATATAATTTTCTAAGTGTAAAAAGGTACTACAGAAAGAACAGTGAATTGTCTTTTTGGAATTTGTATAGGTGTGGAATTTGTATCATTCATCTATAAGAACAAGTCCTCGGATTCTCCTGAGGACAATAAAATCCTTAATAACTCTTTGAATTGTCTTTTTCCAGAACTTCTAGTTTCTCGGATTAGACCAAAACTTAGTCCAAGAATTGCGTTAAAACTTTGTTCCTACTCTTTTTAAAAAATTCTATTGTGTGGGCTAGAATTGAGGGACAAGGCATCACTTTTCTTAGTGGGCTTGGGCCGTTAATTTCCTAGTACTTACATGTGTAAAGCTCTCTCTTGGAAACCTGAATCTTGGCTCTTACCACTTACACCTCATAAATACTTATACTTGTGGAGTGATTACCACATCAAGGTGCACAGTGGTGTTATGATTATTCTTCATAGTAGGTGTGCGTGCCCAATTTTCTACTAAGGGCTGCACCAAGTATTTGTGCTCACAATTTACTTGTTTAGTGGGTTTTGAGTATCTTACAATGAGTAGCTCCCAGGCGGATACGCTGAAATGCCTGTACAGAAGCTAGTCGCTCCTTCCCTCTCTCTAAAAGCTCTCTCATATGCTCGGCTACTCTCTCAGTCTTACCTCTCAAATGTCTAACCCCTTTTCCCCCTTTTCTTTGTATATTTATAGCTTAAAGATAGTGGATTAAGTCATGATTGTTCGCTGATACCACTCGTGTGAGTGAGACCCAATTTGATTATTCCTGAAAAATATATGCTTCATTGGGAACAGGAGTTGGGATATTGGGATTGGTGTTGACCGCTGAAAGTTGCTCGTTTGCGAAGTCTCCCAAGGCACTCCCGGTTTGCCGAGGTATAACTGAGCAGCATCGGCGCATCTATTGATTACAGAGATCGTCCTACCGCGCATTGAACTCCCAAATGATGGGTTGATGCTTTTGGGCCGCTTAATGGTTAACCATGAGAAATGGTGGGCCCATGGCCAGGCACTGTTCATAGGATTATTCAAGTTTGGGCCCGAGGGAAATGGGCCCCTTGACGTATGCCGTACAGTAGGTATTTTTATATTATGATTATGTTTATATAAGTAACGTCATATTCTACCAACATTATATGGAATTAGATATAGATATAGATTTCTTTTTTTCTTTTATATATATATATATATATATTTAGAGAGAGAGAGAGAGAGAGAGAGAGAGAGAGAGAGAGAGAGAGAGAGAGAGGTACAAATGAAGCATAACTATGTGAAACGTAAAGTGGATTAATATAGAGGTCCAAAATTAAAGAAGCATAATTCAACAAACATTAACGGAAAGAAAAGAGTCTGTAAGGGTCCCCCCATGGAAGAAGTTAGTAGAAAAAAAGTAAGGTATTTACGACTCCAATAACTGTTACTAGGCAATGTGAACCTGAATGAGAAAAAATTAAACATATATTTCATCTATACTATTTATAAGAGAATTATTTTTTGAACAACACTTTTATGTGATTCAAAAATATTCTCATCAATAAATAGTAACTTCTCTTAGAAATAGTGTCATAAATGTCAAATAAAATTTTTTATTTTGAATTAAAAAAGAGAACTCTTAAAATTTAAGATTTTTTTTTCCTTCACATTTATCCTTTTATTCCCTAAAATTTAGCATTTTTTATTCATTTTTCATCCGAAAAAAGAATAATACTAGAGATACAAACTATTTTACAAATAATAAAATGGGAAACATGGTATTCAGATTTCAAGCTCATTTTATTTTTGTTATTATTATTATTTTTAAGGAATACAATCAGAAGGAGATCCTTGAAGGGCATTGATTCCTATAAATAAGTCTTCCATGTTATGAACAACGTTTTGAATTAAGAGCAGACAAATAAGATCAAAATCCATTCAAAGATAACTTCTGAGCGAGAATGAGAATAGAGGCTGCCATGAGGAACGTTAAGGAATCATGCCCAACAAGGCCAACATCAAAATATAATTCCAGTGCCAACATTTTCACAGTTTCCAACTGAATGAATAAGTAAAACAAAGTTGGAATCTACCAATATATAATATATTAGAACATTAGATGATAGAAAGTGATATGTTCTCATTATTCACAACCACAAGTAATTTTTTTTTTTTTTCCTTGAGATAATTATAAAATGTTGCTAACTTCGTAGCTAGAATTATTTTCCTCTTAAACTCTCATGTACTTTGTGTAGGAGAATGTGCCAATTTAGCTATAAGATTCTTGACAACAATCACATGAACCTAAAGCAATTTACCATACCTTTTCTATAACTATTCAATGTAATAAACTATAATTGGTTGATATTTAATTTACTTCCACATAAATCCACTATTTTTTCTTTCATTTATTGTCCACCGCATCTGAGTTATTGCAAAATTATGGCATAAAAGATTGTAGTGAATTTACAACAGATTAAGAGTTGAGTGATAAAAAATCACCAATGCTTTTTTTTTTTTTTTTGAGAAATAGAACCCATTAGATTTGATGTTCTTATTCGAAGAGAGAAAATATGAGAAGCATGTCAAGCTAAGTTTCTTATGCTAACTTTTTTTTTTCCTTCTACTATTAACTTTGAAAATTGCAATAACGTTGGTTATTTGGATCTCATGTAAGATTTTACCAAAAGGTTGGTTCAAATCAAAAAATCATGAGCGTTGAGCATGGGTCGGATCCGATCCGACCAGGTAGGGTTGGAGGAATCCGCAACCAATAATGGTCTGCCATAAAGGCTAATCGGGTGGATGGGTAGGTCTATGTGGGTTACGGTTTGGGCTACTGTATTGGGCCAGTTCCTCTTTTGTTAAAGTTTGTTTTGGGCCATTTTTTGGGGTTTTGGAAAACTTTGAATCATTAGTTTAGGCCATTCTGCCCATTCATTTTATTTCAGGGATGGGCCATTCTCCCCATTTATTTTATTTCGGTTTTGGCCCAAAAAAGACCTTTCACTGTTTCACATACCTATTCTTGTAAAGCCATAGATTTTTATTTTTATTTTTATTTCATTTTATTTTTATTGTGAGAAGGAAAAAGCCGTAGATATTTGGTCATTCAGAATCAATGGATTTGTGGTATGAAATTAGCTTCAAGGCCTGGGGTATATAATCTACTTAGGTCAGAAAGTAAATTCTTGAAGCCATAATCTATTATTATTTCAAAAAACGACCACACACAAATACATCTAAACACTAACAGTTTTGATTCTCAAAAAAAAAAAAAAAAAAAAAAAAATCTAGCAGTTCTATATAAATAAATAAATTATAATTAATCTTAAAAAAATTAACAATGACCTAGAGAATATAATGCTGCCAACATATCACAACTGAGCTTCGAGTATTATCAATTATCCAACTATCGGTCATCATTTTTTTTTTTTTTTTTTTTTTAGAATGAACTATCGGTCGTCTTAATCACCTTATCAGATAGAAACTATTATATAATTCACAAGCTATGAACTTAGAATAAAAAATACTACACTTCTACCATTACAACATTGGTCAGTACTCTAACTAGTTATGTTCTTATAATATAATTGGTCAGTACTCTGTAGGGTCTAACTATTTATGTTCTTGTAATATAGTTTTTTTGTTTTATAATAATTGGACTCCATTGAGTCCAACTAAATTATATCATTTTTGTCCCCTAAAATACAGTACTTGTTCTATTTTTTACACTAAAATATAAATTATTTTTAACAAAAGTGGACCAAAGAATGAAATGGTTTACAATTTAAAATTTGAATGATGAAAATGGTTGAAATTTAATATCTTTAATGATGGAAATAGGTTTGTAAAAATTAAGGGTAAAAAATAGAATATGTACTGTATTTCAAGGACGATAGAATTGTTCTTGAACCTAAATTGTGTCATAATATATATATATATATATATATATATATATATATTAATAGCCAAAACTTAGAGAAAATCTAATTAGATTATAATTTGATTCTCAATTTTGCGTCTCGTTTCTTATTTTATTAAAAAAATGGTAAGGGTATTTTGTTAAAAAAATGTTAGGACCACAACTTTTGCCACATGGCAAGTTGTGAGTGGTGGAGTAAAAGTAATGGGCCTACAACTCCACCACTCACTAATTGTCATGTGAACAAGTTGTGACAAAAATTATGACAAAGTTGTAGTCTTAGCGTTTCTCATTTTGTTATTCTTAGAGTCTGTTTGATAACAGCTTATTTAGCTAAAACTAAATTTTTTTTTGCTAAAAGTGTAAAAAAAAAAAAGAAAAAAAGAAAAAAGAAGAAGCTAAAAGTTAGCTGAATAGTTAATTGTTGATGCATCTTGCTCAAAGTTAGCTGAATGGTCAATTGTTGGAGACTGAGGCAATCCCCCTTGATCAGAACCACCATGCCTCTGTACAAGAGTAGTCAATTGTTGATGCATCTCGTTCAAAGTACGCGTATGCACTTCTTGGATGGTTCGCATCTCTTGAATTTCTTTAGCACGATGATTAGACACAATTCTAAGAGAAGCCAAAGCTTCCTATGTTGCAGCAGTGCTGGAACGTGTGTCAGCTGTAACTAAGGAATGCCTCGCTCTAATACCAAATGTTAGGAATTGAGGAGTTTGGGGTTGTTGAATTCGAAGACAACCAGGCCTCCTGGAACAGAGGAAGATGGAAAAGAGAGCAGAGAGGGAAATGTTGGTAAAAAGAATATCAATCTTCTTCATATCCTTTTGTACAATCACTCTCACAGTTTAATACCCTGAATAACACATTAGCTCAGTAACTAACTTCCTAACTGCCCTTTCACACCTTGGCAGCTAGCCAATCCAATACTACTTATCCTAACTAACTCCAATACTAACTCTAATACAATACAATGCTAATGTAGACGAACCTCTAATATAAGTATATATACACTATAGTGTAAGTACACAATGCCAGCTAAGCAAGTACAACACCATCTATGACACAATTACATTGTACACCCTAGCAGCACTGACACAACACACCTCATTAGCAACACGCACATAGCTCATCAGTAGCACCACACGCACCCATCATCAACACCATACACATGTAGCACCACCCACACACCACACACTCCTAAAATTATTAATTTTATGGGGAATTTTCAGCAATTTCCTTTTCAAAACTTAAAAAAAGAAAAAAAAAAAAACTATATCGTTGACAACCTAAATTCTCTTCTAAAAACAAATCAAGTTATCACAACCTATCAAGCACCTAAATCCAAAATTAAAAGGAAAAATGTTGGAGAATATATGAGATAATGAAAAATATCAAATTTGTGAAAATAAAAATTCATAAGTTTGAGCTGTGCACAAAATACACACTAGGAAATTTGTTAGATTTTTATAAAAAATTATGCTTTAATTGGGTGGGGTCTACTTGAAAAACTAACAACTAATTAGGCAGACTAAACGTGGATTCTAGTTAACTCAACTGGTAAAGTCTTTAATGCTTATATAAGAGATTTGAGGTTCAATTTTCACTTACACCAAAAATTGATTGATATCTTGGTTTGATGATAAAAAATTAATAATTATCAGAAGCGGACGTAATAAGTTGAGATCGTCAAAAAAAAAAAAAAAAAAAAAAAAAACAGACTAAACTAAAGAGGTTATTGCGAAATTTTAAAGGAAAGAATACTAAATATACAAACTTATTTATAGTGGACTAGGCTCTACAAATTTTTTTTTTTTGGAGACAGTCATTACAATTTTATTTTAAACCCATCTTATTTGAGTATACAATTAATTATTAAGGGGTCTCAATTAGGGTGGACGATACCGTACTGGTACCGGTACCAGTACACTTCTATTTTGTATTGGAAAAAATACTGGCCGTACCAGACTGAAACACAAAATGCTATGTTTTTTTTTTTTTTTTTTTTTTTTTTTTTGGTAATTGTGGCAGTTTTTGTCTCTAAAATAATCAATAATGAAAGTATTTTGTGATAATTTCATTATTTCACCTAACCTTTGATCTCTCCAATTCTTTTACTTAATTTGGATTTGGTGTTTGAATTAAGAGTTCAATTTTCTTCTTTTTTAATTGTTTTACTTGCATTAATTCTAATCTCCAGTTGATCTTTAGGTTGCTCTATCAATCAGTACACAATAGTTGAAATGGAAGGTATTTATCAGACTAAAAGTTGCAGAGTCTGTGTGTGTATGTGTGTGTAAATAGAGATTTTGTATGTGTATATGTGTGTATATATATATATATATATATATATTAAATATATAAAATAGCGGTAAACCCGAAACGGTACACTGGTATTGATCGGTATCTGAAATATATCGTACCAGTGGCCAAACCGGTATAGCCTCCAGTACGGTATTGACTTCTTTGATCTTAATAGTTTTGGCCCTTTTGGGAGCCATGCCTCCCCCAAAAGCTACATGTGACTCCGCCACTACACAACGTCATGTAGCAAGAAAAGATGAAAAGACATTTAGGGAAGGCTTATCATTAGCCTAATTAGAAACCCTCAAGAGGCACATGAAACTTTTTAGACTTGATAATATTTGTTTTTTTGTTGTTTTTTTTGAGGGGAAATATTTGTTTGTTAGCATATAACTTTTATCAATATCAGTGTATAATTCGTGCATATGCATTAAAAAAAATTAAAATTACACAATTATTTAGATTCAAATTATACTTTCTCTCCCTTTTATTTTTTAATTTTAATTTCTTTTGGATATACCTATGATTTTACTCATTTTTTTTTCATTTTTTTGTTTATTGAGTTTTTAATGATTTATTTATATTAGACCTTTCATCTTTTGCACCTTATTAACTCACCTAAAAAAAAAAAAACTTAAATAGGACACGTGACGCAAAATTAGAAAATAATTGGAATATTTTTTAAAACCTAATTGAATTTTCTCTTAGTTTTACCTATTAATATATATATATATATATATATATATATATAGATGACTTTATAAATCATGAAAAAAAATTATTATTTAAAATGAAAATTCAACATTATGAGCTTAATTTGCTTTGACAATTATCCATTTAAAAATAATTATTTTTGAATAATGCCACTAGTTAATAAGGACTAGAAAATCAAAGTCTACCAATCTCTTTATAAAGTGGTGTACTCAGGGGCGGCTTAACAAACTTTGAGGCCTAAGGTGATATATTTAAATGAGGTATTTTTGTTATTAATTAAATAATATTTAACTAGTTCTCAATATCATAATTTTTATATAACAAAAATGCATTCTTTTTATCTTGTAATATGTTTCTTTTTTTTTTGAAGAAATGCTAAAACTATAACAAATTTTACTAAAAAAAACATACAAATGTTGTAGCAATGAATGTGATTAATGACACTTTAAGAAGATAATAAACAAGTATTTGAATGAATGATGTTAGAGATATTATAAATTTTACAACATGATGCTTATAAAGATGTTTCACTAAGTAATTTAAAAATACATTTAATAGGTTGTTGACGTCTACAAATTATATTAATTGTCATATCAATTTGTATAAAGGTTTTAAGTAAAATTTATAGTTTTTTCCTATCTAAATTATTTCTTGTAATCAGTGACACATATTTGTAAGCCCTATGTATTTGAAATTGTAATATCTCTAGCCAGCATTACACAATTTTTTAGTACTTCTTAAAAGTAGAAGAAAAATGTAAAACTAATTTTTTTTCCTATATATCAAAAAAAAAAAAAAAAAAAAAAAAAATCTCAATTTTTGCCCCAAAATTTAGGGATCTTTCTCTAGTAGGGGGCCCTCGACGATTGCCTAAGTGGCCTAAGCCTAGGGTTGGCCCTGGGTGTACTTGTACGTGGCAGATTCTATTGCAACTAAGGATCAGGTTTTTTTAATCATAAATAATATCAAAATTATATTTTCCAACAAAACGGATGATAAAATTTGAATATACTCTTAGATTTTCTATATTGAAAAGGGAAATTGTTGTAAAATTAAGTACAAAAATAATCATAAATGATTTTAGGGATTTTTTTTAAAAAGCTCCGAGTTTCATTTTAATTAATGATAGATATGATTGATTTGAAATATATTAAGAAAAATGTATTTTGATGTCGTTTTATTTTGTTAGTACATAATAGATACTAAAATGATGATATGCAGATTTGAGATGGCTAAATCACATGTCAGCCTATAATGTAGCAAAAACACTAAACTAAAACAATCCACTCTACTCTTTTTCTTTTCTTTTTTTTTTTTCATTGAAAAATCCACTCTACACAATTGACTCTTATAATACCAACTAATTTGGGGGTAAGCTCCACAAGTCCCTCTGCATCTCATTGGAATGTGTACATCTTTTTCCATCTTTCTATTTATCTAATTTCATTAACCTTGTTCAGATAAAATGACCAAATATTACTCTTTTGTAAAATATTTTACAATATACCATTGTTTGTGAAATATTTAACAATCTATCACTTTTTTGAAACCCAAGTTTGTGAAACATGAGTTTGCCATGTAACTCGAGTTCCATAAACTCGAGTTCTTTCAAAAAATAACCTTTAAATTTGCCAAAATTTTTTTGATGTAACTCGAGTTCATGAAACTTGAGTACCATTAAAAATTTTCAAAAGTATTCCACCGAACTTGAGTACCATAGAGAACTTGTGTTCCCCAAACTCGAGTACCCAAAAAGTAGTAGATCTCTATATATTTTTGAAATAGTGGTAGAATGATATATATTTTGATAAATAGTGCTATTGTGCCATTTTGACCCTATTTAGCAAAAACACCTTTTAAGGATTGCTATAAAATTTGGTGGAATTCTTGGGGGTGATAAAGAGAGAGTGATGACAATTTTTCCCACTAGATGCCATTTTGATCATGTACTCCAGTTAAAGCTTGCTGAAAAAGGTGTACCCCTTACAAGATATAAAATTCCAAGCAAAATATATTTCTTGTTCCCTAGAAAAACCAATTACCCTAATCCCACTCGAGGATTCTGAAGATCTCTAAAATAGATTCAAATATGCAGTTAGAATTAATGTAGCCCTTACAAGAGAATACAGATAAAATTAAAACAGCCCCTATTAGACAACATTTCCTACCCATGCACAGCGAGATAGCAAGAGATACTTGTTTGCATCCATAAATTATGTCTTACATACTTTCCAAAGAAATAATTTTTACTCACTATAAATCAAACATTAGCCTCATTAGGTTCGAAACTCTGCATTTGAACATCAGGATTAAAATGTCTTCTTAAATATACAATATTTCAGATCAGGAGCATCCATCAAAGACTAATTATTAATTTCACGTGACCCAATATTTTTCTCGCTTCTAGTACGCCATATATATAAGAAACATATTTTTCTTCTTTTTTTTTTTTTTGCTAAATTAATAAACATATTTTTCTATAATCTGATTCAAACTATTATGAAATTATTAAAATTAAGACTTTAGATTTTGTAAAACACTATCAAGGACGACCGACTGAATCACCAAAAAAATAAATTTCACTCCCATAAATGTCTCCAAAAAAAAAGTTCACAATCTTCGTATGGTTAAGTTCCATATTTTGGTATGCCTCAAAACATGTATCATGATTTTAAGCATAGGAATTTAATCGAAGCATCCGCAAATTTTGACAAAAAGTTTATGCGAAGTGACAAAAAGATTTTAGCTCAAAATAAATATACTATAAAAATTGTCGTACGGCTTTTTATAAAGTATCACTCATTAGAAAAGAAAAAAAAAAAATAAAACCTTTGTAAAGGACCATATCAAAATCATTTACAAATATTTCTAATAGTTAAAACGTTCAGTTTTTTTTTTTTTTTTTGAGAATCCAGTCCCGAAGGTCAAAGAGCTTTATTGAATGAAGAAACTGAAAAAGAGAAACAAATTACACCGGGTCACACGCAACAAGTGGAGCTATATCCTCGGGAATGGATCCAATCCAAACTTGTAGCTCAGCACCAGACTTACAGTGTCTAGCAAGAAAATTGGCAACTGAGTTGCCTACTCGTTTTACATGAGAAAAATTGCATACACGAAAATCTGCAGCAAGGATTAAAACATCGCTCAGCACCTGGCCATACTCTGGATGCTTAGAGTCTTCCATCTGAATAGCCTTTACTATGACTTCGGCATCCCCCCTCAAATACACAATCAAAGAGACAAAGTTCCTTAGCAAAAACCATAACTCTTCTACATGCTAAAGCCTTAACCGTTGCTACTGCATTTGGGATGGGTATTTTTTCAGCTAGAGCGCCATTCACACGGCTAGAGGAGTCACGGACCACTACACCTAGGCCTGCACAACTCAGCTCCATGAAAGTTGCCCCATCAAAATCGATCTTATACAGGGGAGGGGAGAGATGGGTGGAATCCACCTCACAGCTCGAGCTACAGCAGCAGAAGGCTTACTATGAATAACATGGGCTGACCTGAACTCGTTAAGCATGCTTTCTGCCTAAGACCGAATCAAATGATTCTCTGTGATGAACCCTCCACTTCTTTTTGCATTTCTATTGTTCCATATAAGCCAAACATCATAGGCAACAAATCCACATCAACACTACTACACCTGTGGAAAGCCACTTCCAAGAGATCAGAGAACCCACCAAATTTGTACCTTTCCATCTTATTTAGCTTGTCGTGACAATTCCAAATTGCTATAAGAGAGTTGCCGCCCCACAAGGCATGGATTGTGTCTTCAGTATCTATTTGCACATTGGGCAGCAAACGAAATTAACCACCCTCCTCTTCCACAAATTAAGCAATGTTGGAATGGCTTCATTTGCTGCTCTCCATACTAAGTGTTTCACCTTTTGTGGAACTTGCAAATTCCAAATACACTTCCACAACGCTTTGCCACGACTGCTAGATGAGCTAGTTGGTTGGACAGCCCTGTCAGTGGTGGCTGGAAGCTTGTAGGCTGACCGAATTGAGAAGTCACCATTAGCTGAAGGAAACCAAACCTGCTTGTCTGGTACATCTTGTAGACTTAAAGGTAGTCCAATAATCAAACTTGCTTCATGTGAGAGGAACTCCTGAGATATTAGCTCCCTCCTCCAGGTGTGTGTCTCGTGGTCTATAAGGTCACAGACCCGTGAGTCTGGGTGTAGCACTGAGACCGGAGATACAACCTTTGAAGCTTAGGTTCTTGGCAGCCATTTATCACCTCTGATCACAATAGATTCTCCATTTCCCACTCTCCAAATCGTGCCCAGATCTAATACATGTCTAGCCTGCAAAAACTCTTCCAAACAAAGGATCCCTTAGTTGGGTTATCGCATTCCATGATGGAGCAATTAGGGAAAAACTTTTTAACTTTCAACACTTTATAAAAAAGAGATTCAGTAAGCCTCCAAACCTACTTTGCCAAAAGGGAGTCATTAAACTTGCTCAACTCCCTAAACCTCATTCCACCATCACACTTTGGAAGGCATAATTTTTCCCAGCTTATCCAATGGATTTTCTTTTGCTCACCTCTATAACCCCACCAAAACTTCCTTATCAATACCTCAATTTCCTTTATCAAGATGCTTGAAAAAACAGGGGATTGTACCTGGTTACATCAGTGGTCCATGTTTCATCTGACGTTGTATTGATTTGAGGTTTTGAACCAAAATAAAAATTAATAAATAAAGTTCATAATTGTGAGTTTTGACTATCTAGTCCATAATTGTGGCAGGTAACCCCTCCAAAACCAAGAAAAAGATTAAGTAAAAACACCTTTTTACTAATAAAACATAAACAAATCTCTTATTTTATTTTTATAATTCCATAATTACAATAATACGGTGGAGGCTAAGAATTTGAACATTAGATATATATCTTGGTTGGAAATACTAGGAAATGTGAGTTGACTTACAAGACTCTTGAGTCTTAACACACACTTCTATTCACAAATCTTGTTCTTATAATTTAAATTATTATTTTTATGCTAATTTGACTCATTGAGTCCAACTAAATTATATCATTTTTTAAACCTAAAATACAGTAAATGTTATATTTTTGTCCCTAAAATATAATTTTTTTTAACAAGAGTGGACCAAAATATTAAATGGTTGACATTTGAAAATTTTTAGTGATGAAATGGTTGAAATTTAAAATCTTTAATGATGAAAGTAGCTCTCTTGTAAAGTCCATATTTTTAGGTTGGTGACCATGAACAAATTTTAGCCTTTAGAACTTAATTTATGTCTAGTGTTTAGTCTAGAAATATTCAGAAACAAGACAAATAAAGTTCTACACAATTGAAGACTCAAGAAAGTAGGAAAAGGAAAGTGTAGAAACAGTCTCACTTATCTCGACCAATCAAGATTCATGCAGATTTGAATTCTCGCTTTCTTTCTCAACCATTGGAACTAGGGTTTTAATGGATCTTAAGGATATTTTAAATAAAAAACCTAGAGCACGTTTTTACACATTCAAGAAGGAGTGTTTTGTACACAGATCTGGAGTTTTCCAAACCCTTTTTGAAGCAATAGCTGGAGACCTTGAGCAAACAATAGATCTGGCTTTAGAGGAAAGTTGCTACAATCAAATCAAACATAGTTGATGATCTAAACCTTCGAGTGGAGTCTCAAAGTCACAAACAAGAGTTTTTGTGTTCAACAGATTTATATAGAAGAGTCTGTGAATTTAAAGTTGCGTGTGGTCACATGAGTAAGTACTACATGAGGTAGCAATAGATTTAGAGTTAAGTTAATTGTGTAAACTTCCATTCTATTAGTGAAATGTTGCCTTGAGGATTGTTTAGGTTAAATCATTTCTGGGTTCATTACTTTGAAACCATAGTAAAAACCAAATAAGACTTTTTTCCCTTCAATTTTATGCATGCAAATACTTGAATTAACCACTTACAAATAAAGAAAATATATACTATGAGACAAAGGATCTTATATGCTGCCCAAATAGTTTATTATAAAGAAATCTCATAAAGATAGAAAAAATGAAAGGAATACCAAATCTACAAAGCAGAATATGAATTTTTTTTAAGAGAGTTTTAACGTTGGCGTCCGCTACTGATGTTAGCTTATTATCATCAGACCAAAACATCAATCGATTTTTGGTATAGGCAGGGATTGAATCCCACCTCATGAGTACAGAATACTGTGAAGTGACTATCATGCCAATGATACGCAGTAGTGAAAGTAATAATTTTGAAAGAAGAAAAAATGGATAGAAATAAGCAAGGAGAGAGAAAAAATGCAATTAATTATGTAAATGAGTTCGAAAGTAATTAATATTTGTTGGCATTTTTTCAACCGTCAGATCTCAAAGAGATTTATAATGTAAAAATTGTGTAACTTAATTTTCTTTATTGTTCAGGTAGAGCTAACAGGTAGTTAAACGTTTACCTGTTGATGCAAAGAATTATATATTTAAGCCAAGTACTAGGTGAAAGATACCCCAATTTAAGGATGTGCAACCAATCTCTCAATTAGCCAAAACCAACCTAATCCAACCCATCTCGCTAGTTGGGTCAGTTTTTAGGGATTGATGGGTTGTGTTGTGTTGATGCCCTAGAAATTATTATTTCTTTAAGGCCTCGCTTGGGAGGAGGGAATGGAATGGAATGGAAAGAAATGAAAAGAATAATTTTAGAATATTCTTCTCTTCCCTTATTTGGGAGTTTTAATGGAGGGAATGGAAAGTCCATTCCCTCGTTTGGGAGTTTAAGTGGGAGGGAATGGAATGGAATGGAATGGAATGGATAGGAGGGAACACTCATTCCTCTCTTCCCTTAAAATCTCAAATTCTCATTCCCTCCGAAATTGGGAGGAATGAGAGAGAATGAAATTAGATTTAATGAATTTTTTATTAAAACTCCCAAAATACCCCTATTAATTCAACCATTTATTTTAAAACAGGGGTCTAATAGTAATATTGCAATAAAATGATTCCATTCCATTCCCTCCATGTTACTCTCAAACAAGATTACTTACATTCCATTAATTTTCATTCCTTTCCATTTTTTTTTATTTTAAAATATCCAATCAAAGTTACTTAATTCCATTCCATTCTTTTCCATTCATTTCCCTTACTTAAATTTATTCCATTTCATTCCGTTCCATTCTTTTCTATTCCCTTATGATCATTTCATTCCATTCTATTCCATTCCATTCCCTTCCCTTATGAACTCCCAAGCGGAGCCTAAGGGTACCGCACATTGGGTCTTTAGTGACATGACTCTTTGCATACATGTGTCTCTAGGGTGAGGTGTGTGTTTGTGAGTGCCTTTTTCTTATTTTTATTTTAGAAGTCATCACCAACCATTGGTTTTGTATTAGGTGTGATTGGTGACCTATTTATCTAATTCATTTTAAGTTACCTAATTAACTAAACTGATTTTAGAGGGTTTGTTAATTAAGGTAAACCAAAATTTTCGAATCAAAGATCTCTGACTCAGAAGTTCAATTATGTGTGGGAAAGGTGTTAGGTATCCCACAACACCTATTTTTAGGATATTACCTTATTTTAATTTAATTCAAAAATTATCTTTTTAGTGAGGAAATAAGATACTTGGCATTTTTATTTTTTAAAAAGTTTTGCAAACAATATATATATATATATATATATATATATATAAATTGGAGTATTTATTTACATATAACGTATCATGTGAGTATTTTTTTTTTTTTTGAGTAAATATCATGTGAGTATTAATGTCAAAGAGTATTTACAATCAAGGCATGTGGGATATATACATAAATAGCATGTGAGGGAGCATGCAAATAGAGGAATAATATGCAATAGAATTTGTGTATTTATTTACTAGATAGATAGCATGTGAATACTAACTACTATACACAAAAATAAATTACAAAAATAAAGAGAGGGAGTTGGAAGTGTAGCACCTTGTTGTCATCCACAATTTTCTCATAAATTTTTTTTTTCCATGTAAAAAAGATGACAATAAAAATATGTTAGTGCCAAAGCAAATAAAGGGGCTATGTAAGCTTGATTGGTGCCTATAGGTTCAAGAGGTGTGAACCATAGGCACAAACCCTTAACAATGCTATTCTAAGGAATAGTCTTAAATTACAATGCATGCATACCGATGGTTTGCTCGAAAAACACTTTGTCTACCTGTGATTTAAAAGTTGGTACTTTATTCACCTGAGATTAGTTTCGTTTGTCTCCGTTACCCACTTCTGTTAAAAATATGAGTAAATTTGTATTTTTTTTACCCTTTTATGTTTCTCTCCTCTCAAAATATAAAAAACTAAAAAAAAAAAAATCAAGAGAAAAGAAGATCTAAAAGCTAGGTTTTATATTAATTAAAACCTAACTTTTACATCTTCTTTTTATATATAAATTTTTAAATCTTTTATTTAAAAGGATTTAAAAGAAAAAAAAGATTAACTTCAACCCTTACCGACAAAGTCAAATTTACCTTTCACAAGAAACAAAGACATGCCCATAGAACCCAAAATTAAGAGCCATAACTTTGTTCACAAATTCAGGATCAAAGGGAACATGAATGATAAAGACAATAACTTTCCCAAAGTCAATGAAGATCAGGTCGGCCACTTCTTGCAACTTGCTATAAGTGTGATATACAATAATTATACATATATACTCCTTTGTAGATAGACTCAAAAAGGGCACGAACTCAATTTGTCTAAAGTTAAAAATAAATAATAATAATAATAATAATAAAATAAAAAAGTGTATTGTTCCGTGAATTCCAGGGAAGCTCAAGAATGGACTTTTGGTGACCACCATGCACTACAAAAAAAAGAGGCTATTGCGGCGGTCCAGAAGCGCCGCTAAAGCCCAAAAAAGCGCCGCTAAAGGTACCTATAACCTTTAGCGGCGGGTGCTATTGCGGCGGTCGAACCCGCCAGTGCTCCAGAGCCGCTGTAGGTATATTGCGGCGATCACCAAAAACGCTGCTATAGATATACCTTTTAGCGGCGGGGAAGGGTTTATTGCGGCGGGGAAAAAGTGCCGCTATAGAGGTTTAGAATTCGGGCCAATAGCACTTTTAGCGGCGGGTCAAGCCCGCCGCTAAAGGTTGATACCTATAGCGGCGGTCAAAAACCGCCGCTATAGGTTGACCTTTAGCGGCGCTTATTGACCGCCGCTATATGTCCGAACGTATAGCGGCGGTCAATAAGCGCCGCTATAAGTGAACACTGTCCACTTTCATTGAAGCTCTATAGCGGCGCTTATTGACTGCCGCTATAGGTTCGGACATATAGCGGCGGTCAATAAGCGCCGCTATAAGTAATCAATGAAAGTGGACAGTGTTCACTTATAGCGGCGCTTATTGACCGCCGCTATATGTCCGAACCTATAACGGCGGTCAATAAGCGCCGCTATAGAGCTTCAGTTTAAACATAAGTGTACACCTTTAGCGGCGTTTTTTGACCGCCGCTATAGGTCTTTTTTTTTTTTTTTTTTTTCCCAGGTCAGTTTTAAAATCACTGTTTGCTATTAAAAAATGATTCATAAACCTGTTGGAAAGAACCTGTAATAGTTTACCTCTACTAACATAATACCACAAATGTAACTAACACCATAAATATCTCAAAACTAACATAATAATAACATAGAAATATATACATAACATTGTTTAGAACCACCATCATAAGATTAACAAAAAATGATGTGGTCCTTTGAATAAAACAAGTGCTGAAGTTAATCTAATACTATAATGAAAGTTCGAAAGTGGTATACAAAAATATCCTTCAACACTATCAAAAAATGTGGTTGTTCTTCCATTCTTTGTACACAAAAAAGTTCACCAACACCGAGATAAAACTTATGAGGTGTTTGGTTGATGAGATGCGGCTGATGATCTGGGGAGAGCTGGAGATTGTTGGGGTAGAGGAGCATCCTACATACAAAGTACAATTACTCAATAAGTGCGTATAAATGGAATAAAATGACAAAAAAATATTACGAAGGCAAAAATGAGAACAAGTTAAATGAAGACATTAAAATTGTTTTAAACCTCTAACAACCATTTTAAAATTGACATCCTAAAAGTCATTTATCATACCTGATGGCATTGTGAAGAAATTTGTTGCATTTGTTGAAGCATGTGCGCCATTCTTTGCTCCATTTCTTCAAAATGACTAAGTTTTTCTTTCATTTCATCAAAACCTGCTAGTTTCTCCTCCATAGCAGCCAAGGAAGCCTTCAATTGTGCAACTTCATTGTCCCTTGTTTGACTTGATTGCATTTCACTGTCTGTGAGAGCAGCCTTGCTACTTCGACCACTTGGGGTTGGACCAAATCCTACCCCTCGAATGCGACCTTTGCGCTCCTTACCCATCACTTTCGCAAACACATCATCTGTTGACCATGCAATACTACCACTTGTGTCAGATGATTGCAAATGATTTGAATCGTCAGCCAACAATTCCTTCATTTTGTCCTGATATTTGAGTTTGAACAAAACAACAAAAGTTAGAAATGATAGTTAAAATGACCTCACAACATATATATACATGTATATAGGATGGGACAAGCAAGCACCAATAAAATCCACAAGAGAAGATAGACTTGGATGTTTTGGAAACATTATAAGATGCCAACTAATTGAGTTACAAGATTGTTAACAATTATATGGATACATACACACATACACACTCACACACACACACACACACACACACACACACACACATATATATATATATATATTGGTGGTAAAATTAACAATTATACTTTTATGTTAACATCATATAATGCTATTAATTTCTTTATAAAATAGGGACCAAAACACTTTGCCAGATTATGTATTCATCCTACATATTTGTATGCTGAATTCTTCATCTTCCATTTATACATTTTATTATCTTACAAAAAAAAAAAAAATAGATATCAAAATATATCAGTCACTACAGATTATGTATTCATACTACAATTTACATTTGCCATAATGAAACAACATCATGAAATTAAGAAGGGTTGGAAAAATTGTTGCAGTAGTACATGAACATCTTTGCATATGTGGAACTTGATCAGGCCAATTTGGACTACCAATTTGTTTTTAACAAAAGCCTTTGAAAGATAACGTGTAGTCATCTACCATAGAATCAAGATTTTCATGAGACCTGTAAATTTTCAACAATAAGTACCGATTTTCTAAAGAATGAAGCTACCTTGTCGTTTCCTTCAGCCCATTCCCTCACAACAACATTCTCTTATCATTAAATTTAAAAAAAAAAAAAATACTTCTCCTTTCTAATCCCTTACTTTTAAGTCTACAACTTTGAAAGAAACAAAGAAATAGTTGAAGTATTTTCGACTTTTCATTGAATGTTCATTAATCTTGAAATTCCATTGGGGGCCCATTGGTTCCTTTTGTACGAAGAAGTCCAAGCTGATATGGGAGGAGGAGTCTGACAAGCCTTGAACCCCCCCCCCCCCCCATGAGAAGGCAAAGGAAGCAAAGCACATCACACTTACATGGGCCACAATGGACAGTGATAACATTCTCACGAGTCTATATCTAACAAGTTACAATCACCATTTGGTGGCTTAGTCTTAGTTGTCATGTACATGTACCGACTGAAATATATATATATATATATATATATATAGCGCAGCCAAACCAAATTTTGTGCTACAAAGTAGAAAGTCATATTTGAATTTAATTAGTTTAACTAAATTTCAACCATTTTTGTTTCGTTTCTTTGCTTTCTCTCACTCGATCTCTATCATAGTCCTTTTGATTGAGTCGTTATCCATGCATGTACAAAGTGTAACCTTGAGATGTGAATAAATATATACATATCAAGAAGACTAATTTGTCATTAACAAAAAAAAAGAAAAAAAAACTAGCTCACAATTGCTTGATGGATTCTTTTTATTAGTGCAATATAACTACTTCTTCCTTTTAGAAGCCAACAACTCTAGCATATGACTCTCAAAACCATGCAAGGTACTAGTAGTTAAGAAATGCAAAAATTACTTACCATTTTTTCTTGCACTACAGGATTAACTGCAGTTCCATCTTTACGAGTATGTACAATTTGATATAATACTGCACGCTTTACAGGACGTCCATCAGTTTTTGCCTACATTATGAACAACATATTTATGTAGTGATCAATATTGGTTGCACATAAACTTAGGAGAAGTCAAAATCATTTAAAAAATAGTCATAATACTTATTACCTTTTTTACAGCGTGCATAGCAAAGCCCAAAGAACCAGCAGTATGTAGGTCATCCTGTTTAGAACGACGCTCCTTATTCTTCTCCGCCTCTATCTGCATTCAACAAAATTACATATTTATATACAATATACTTTAAGTATCTAAAGCCGCTTTAAGTATCTAAAGCCACTTTTAGCTAAAGCCAAAATGCAAAAAAATATCATTACGTATCTATTGGAAGCCAAAGTAAAAGAATGAGAGCAAATACATGCTAAAGGTAATAAGTTCTGGCTGAGGTCGTAATCATGTACTGAAGAGACCCAAGTTTCCCATGCTCTTTCATTTACAAGGGCATAGCATGTCTATACCTTCCATTTAGAGTAGATGCTTAATGATTGATATGATTGTACTGATTTAATGATAAATAATTTTGATAAATGAAAAGTAGGCACTTTTAAGAAAGCTAACTCATTTTAAGTTTCATCTTTATAGGCTGAGGTGAAAAATCTTAAAAGAAAGCTAGAACCTATTAAGAAAATCACTCCACACCACACCACACACTTGCCTTTGTTTTTGAACCTTGACAAATCAACATTTACCACCTCCAAGACTTCTACCAAATTAAATAAATATGAAATATGAAACACAACTTTTCATATATACTAGTTTCACAAAAAGCCCACATAAAGGTTCTAGCTAATCCTATCTAAAAGCAATCCAATATGTATTAATCATTCTCCTTTACGTATGATCCATGATGAAAAAGAGAGAAAAACAAACATACCACTGCATCATCAGTATACCAATGATCAACAAGTACACCCCAATCTTCTGGTATACATCCATTGGGGTTCTTGTTCTTCACCTGTGCTTTGTTTCTTGAATTCGGTATATAATGGTCCTTCTTCAGCCTACACTTATGATCCCTCCAAGCCTTCCCAATTTTTTGTAAAGTAAATGTCTTCAAAGCCGCATATGCTCTAGGATCAACAGGAACTTGGTACTTTCGCTACAATCAAATAATTGAGTTATCAAATTACGAATGTTTTCATGCTAAAATACTTATGTAACACCTACTACAAAATGTCATAATTACAAGTATTCTAACTTCTTTCATACCTCTACAACACGCCAACACTCTTCTTTTAGTTCTTCTGGCATGACCCTCCAATCAAGATATTTAATCGGGCACATGTGGGGCTTACGCGCAATCGTACCCAAGAAACCAGTAAAAGTCCTCGCTTCGTCATCAACTGGCTGATGCATACTATTTAGCGGCAACTCAATTTCTTCGTCAGAGGGAAGATCCCAAATATCCAAGTACTTGGTTGGCCCGCGAGTGACACGTACAGCTGGCTGCGCATCTGATCCTAAAAGGAGACAATATCAACCAATGTCAAATAACAAAGCATGCAAATAGTCACCAAACTAATTAATGAAAGAGACAACTACCTCCCATTAAAAAAAAAAAAAAAAACAATTTACTAGGATATTAAAATAACAGGAAAAGTAACAGTCACAGAAAAAAGTAGAGAATCCATGAGTTGTAATGACATGACATCAAAGATGTGTATTAAAGTCTACCAAAAAGAAAGATGTGTATTAAAGTTAATGGACAACTCCTTGGGGCTGCAGAGTTTGACAATTTCTTTGGGTGGGATAACAAGCATGTTGGGGCAAGAATTCTTCTCTCCAAGGTCCCTACTTTATTCACTTTTTTAAAATTCTATTCTTAGCATTTTTAAATATGTATACCAAACAAACAGGCTTTAACATTCCTCCTTCACTAAACTATGACGATAAGCCCAAAACAATTTTATTCTAATTACACTGTTGGACTTGGAGTCTTGGACACATTAAAAGAGCTTGAAAAACTTTGTTTAGGGCCCAATTTAAACTTAAATTGCATGTGACGGTGAAATAGAATTTAAAGATGAACCTAATATATTGGCAATTAATAATTGATTTTTTTTTAACTTTGTACTTCTAATTTGTAAAATTGTTTTTATCAGGTGGACTACTTGCTAGGAGATAACCCATTGAAGATGTCCTACATGGTGGGTTATGGTCCAAGGTACCCACAAAGGATACACCACAGGGGCTCATCACTACCGTCCATTGCATCACACCCAGACAAGATCCAATGCTCTCCAGGCTTCAATTTCATGAAATCCCAATCCCCTAATCCAAACATATTGGTGGGTGCAATTGTTGGTGGACCCGACCAGAATGATAGGTTCCCAGATCAAAGGCCAGACTATGAGCAGTCAGAGCCAGCCACTTACATTAACGCACCTCTAGTAGGGTCATTGGCTTATCTTGCTCACTCATTTGGCCAGCTCTAGTGTCTTATTAATTAGACCCTATAGTAGTAACTAGTAACTCCCATCTTCTTCTTCTTTATTTTGGGATGATGAAGTCTTTTTTATTTCTCATCGAGTGCACGTGGTAATAGCCTATAGGTTGGAGAGCAAGGATCGAGCCCCAAACCTTTGAAGCACAATGGTCAATGGGGTAGATGGCCTTGGCTGCTGGATATATTTAATATTTATACATTATTATTGTGATGATTTGAGCAAATTTCGTGCCATCAACGGCGTTTTTATCATAATCTTCACTCATATATTATAAACTAACAAGTTGTATTAAACTAACAATCTATGATGTATAATACCAACACAAAGTAGATCCTATCCTCATTGAACCAAAGTTAAACTTTAACACCAACTTTTTTTACCCATTATAGAAAAAGCAATAGTGAAATATAATTTTCCAATTACTTTAACGCCTAACAAGATTTGTCTCCCATCAAAAAAAAAAAAAAAAAACAAGGTTTGTCAGTAGGATTAAACTATTCTTTCTATACTCTCATGGCCATAAATGAAAGCTATCCAAAAACAACCATTCTTATCGTTGCCATCATCTCCAAAAAGAAATGTGTGTAAACCAACTATACCCGCCTACCAAAGTTGAAAATCCCAACCGAAATTTATTGTGGAAAAAAGTTTAGAAAAATGAAAAACCATTTTGGCATATATGGGTCCCTTCAAAATTCACAATTCTTTGGTCTTTGTTTTAAAAAAATAATAGTACTATATTTCTACACTATCAATCTTCTATCATTACTTTCTTATATTATCCTTTTTTGTTTAATAGATTAAACTTTTATTATAAGAGGATTAGATTGTTTAAGAGTTCTTAGAAAACTCCATGCACTCGAGTTTCTTTAATCTTAGCGGCACTAAAAGAATGCATAAGTTAGATGCTTCCACGTCACTCACATTTAAAAAGTAATTTGAAGAAGTGGTAACCAAAATTCCTCTTATTTTCTTCTTTTAAAAAAAAAATTCCTCTCATTTTGATCATATTTAGAGAAACTATTTTGTACACCTATGTTACGCTCTCTTTCACATAAATGTGATTTTTTATGTAGACTGTAGTAAACTGAGAGTGGGGATAGAATAATAATAATAATTTTTTAAAATGTTTTTAGATAGAGGATAGAATGGGGATAGAATTTTGTTAGTCAAATTCTTTCTTACCTTGTCGCTGAGTGTGTATAGATATATTTATTTAATTTATATAATCTTTTTTATACATATTCTATTATCATCAATAAAAATGTCTCCGTGTCAAAAAATCTCTCTCTCTCTCTCTCTCTCTCTCTCTCTCTCTCTCTCTCTCTCTCTCTCTCTCTCTCATTAGTGTTAAAATCACATTCTTAGAGCATTTCCATCAAGAATACTAAAAAATATATCATTTAACATCTCAAAACACTACTTTTTTAATTTTAACACTCCACTTTAGGGAAGGCAAAATGCCTCCATCACAATCGTCCTTGTTCCTGCCTTGCACAGGTTCTTGTGCCGTCTTAATTGGGTAAGGACAGGGCACTTATGGTTTGCCCTACCCTATGATGTTGCCATTCCTAACCATGTTTATTATTATTTATTGAAGCTATCTACAAAATTCTATTATTGGATAAATTATCTCCTAACTTTTCTTAATTTCCAAGTCCATACTCAAATAACGAAATATTTAATTTGCAAGTAACACGTAATCGAGATTAATTTGCAAGTACCTTTCTCATGGATAGATGAAGCTAAAACTTTGTAAGCTTATGAGGGTGAGGGATAGCAAACCTAAAGCTGGCGTGGCCATTGGCTTATAAATTCCTTTTTGATAAATACGAAGTAAAAAGGAGGAGGATTCAATAAAGGGGTTTATAGATGCTTGTCTCAACTCTCAAGTATGCCCTAAAAGTGGTACTGAAAGTTCAAAATTTTTATGACTACAATTTGTAAGAAATTGCATTTAATTATAGGATTTGGAACTTGGACTAAATGGCTAATTAAATAGTTAAGCTACAAGAAATTTAGACTGTGTTTGGATAATATTTCAAGAAGTAAGAAATTGGTTTGAATTTAATTACTATACGGATCGTGTAATTAAAAATAAATAAAAAAGCTACGTAATGATCCTACCATAGAGACCAAACCACCAAGATAGTAATAGGCCAGTCGATTAAATTAATGATTGCAAAGATTCATACTTCATACCAACTCCATAGAATTTTCCTCACCAAGGTTGGTGACTTTATGAATGGTAAGGAATAAAGGTCCATCAAATAATGGTCCATCATAGCATTTATAAAAAAAAAAATAAACAATTTACTAGGAAACAAGGGAAGATGGGGTGTAGATGGTTAATTTGTCATTAGGCATGGGCTAGATGAGAATTTGCTTACAATTGGATTTGGGGCATGTGATAGGATTGCATTGCTTGTCACAGGTTTCAAGTTGGAGGGTTTATTACAATTAATATTCGACAGCTTAGAGAAACATAAACGATTTCATACTTTAGACTTTAGAGTAAAGAAGCAAGTATATGTTTGACTAATTAATTGCTTATTATAGTGAGTTAAGTAGATGAGGCTTATAATTAAGTGGGAAAAATGCCCTGATACCTTGTGTAGAAGCTTCATGCGTTTGTTGGTCTCCCACTTCATCCGCATTTTCTGAAGAAGCTCTTTCCAATGTTCGACTCTTGGAACGAGTGTGCATTTTTGTCTTTCGCCTTGTCATTTCAACTGTCAAAGTGTAAAATAAACAAGTATATAAGCACAATGACAAGTAATGGTACAAGTAATTGAAAATACAACAACTCTAACTACTTTCAACACTAAAACAACACAAATTATCCACTAGTCATGCAATTCAACTTTAGAATTTAACAAATACAATGTTGTGGACTTAAATCAACATAATAGGTTTTAGAATTTAAAACATAATAATAATAATTTCAGGTCTCAATTAAATAACATGTAATAAAATTACTATGAAGTTCATTAGAATAGCAAAATTAATATATACTTCAAACAAAGTTAGTATTTGTCACTTTAACATTCATCCATTCTATGAAGTTCAATGTAAACTGCTACAACACAACTCAGTTAAGTGTAAAAGAGACCTTTTAGTTTTAATTTTTTTTTTCCTATTAAGCAATAATGAATTTTGTTAAAGAATGTGCAAGAAGGGGCACAAGCTAGAGTAATACAAAAGTATTACCTAAAGTCATCATCACTAGAGTCATCATCACTGGACCCATCATCATTGGACTCATCGTCATTAGACTCATAAACATCATCACTAAGCTCTTCATCATCGATAAAGTCTTGTTCAAGCATTTCATCGTCACTAATCAATGGTGTATCATAAATGGTTCCTTCTTCATCAACTCGAGCCCAAGTATGATTGTCATTTGCATCATCACATGCATCATCAGGAGTTACACTATAAGGGACATTCTCCATATACGTATCCACTTCTTCATCATCATCTATAGCTTTAATACCAACATCAAATACCTCCCTAGGTTTTGTTTGGACCACCACCACCCAATCTTTATGTCTCACATCCTCCACATAAAACACTTGCGAAGCTTGAGATGCTAATACATAAGGTTCATCAATCAATCGATTGCCCTTGTGTATCAATCTTGAAAAATTGACAAGGGGAAAGCCAAAGTCATCTTTTTTGTATCCTCTCCCACTAATAATGTCAGCCCATTGACATTTAAATAATACATATCGATACTTATCAGAGTAGTTCAACTCAATAATATTGATCAGTACACCATAATAAGTAGCACCACCTTCCGTAACAACACAAACTCCACTATTTTGAGTTTTCCTAGTTGTTTCACAATCTTTGGTGCGAAACTTCAAACCATTTATGACATAACGTTTGAACCATTTTGCTTCATTATCTGGATATCGAGCAAACCATCTAACTTTATCAGAGAGTTCATTTCTCTTAGAGGCATCCATTGACATCACCTATTATAGAGGAAGACTTTTATTATAAGTATACTATCTAAAGTGTTACAACCGAAAATAAACAGAATACATATGTATATATGCTTTACTTACATATTCCCTAAACCAACTGCAGAATTCCTCTATGTGCTTCTTTTGAATAACATCATCAGTTATGTGGGCAGGAAAACCAGCCTTGATCTCCTCTATGTGTACACTAAAAAGCACAAACGTGTTAGTGTTAATCTAGACTATTATATTGGAATTCCGTTAAAGGATACGCAAGGACATATTACTTACTCTCGAAATGGAGTGATTTCTTCACAATTGAATAGCACATAATGATGTGCTTGGATCCATGAATTTGAATCTAATGTAATGCTCACCACTGTACCTATGGATTCCTCGACATTCCTTACAGGCCGATTGAATGCAGTTTCAACAGATTTAAAATAGCGTGAGCAGAATGTTAAGCATTCCTCTGCTATATACCCTTCTGCAATGGAGCCTTCTGGATAAGTTTTATTATGGACGTAAGACTTAAGTCTTGACAAGTACCTATTGGAAAACCCAAGATCAACAGCGGGAAATTGGTAAGTTAAATAAAACCAAATAGACCAAGTTAACATATGTGTTACCTCTCTATGGGATACATCCAACGGTAATGAACTGGGCCAGCAACTTTGGCTTCGCTAGCCAAATGCATGACTAGATGTACCGTCACTGTAAAGAAAGAGGGAGGAAATATCATTTTCAACTCACACAATGTCACTGCAATTCTCTTCTCAAGAGCCCCAAGTTCCTCCACATTTAATACTTTGGAACATATCTCCCTAAAGAAACAAGATAAGTCAATTAAATTCCTACTCACTTCAGGGGGCAAAGATCCACGTATTGCTATTGGAAAAAGCTGCTGCATTAAGATGTGATTATCATGGCTCTTCATCCCACTAATCTTGCGTTCTTTGAGTTTAACGCAACGTGAGATGTTTGAAGAATATCCATCTGGCACTCTTACATGTTTCAAAACTTGCAAAAAGCCATCCTTTTCACTAGCATTCATATGGTAGCAAGCATGTGGCATACGTGTCTGATCATTGCCAACCTTTTCCAAGTGAAGTTCACTTCTTATACCCATATCCTTTAAATCTTGGCGTGCCTTCAAGTTATCCTTTGTCTTGCCATCCAGATTCAACAATGTGCCAATTATATTATCCACTACATTCTTCTCAATGTGCATCACGTCAAGATTGTGACGCAACACATGATCCTCCCAATAAGGCAAGCTGAAAAATATACTTCTCTTCTTCCACCTAGTTAAGGCATCCTCCCGTCTTTTTCTTTTATTGGTCAAATTAACTTTTTTCTTCCCAAACACATGATCGGCTACAGCATCCGTTTGTAACCTAATTTCCTCTCCGGATATTGTAATAGGAGCTGCTCTCATATCAACATGCCCATCAAATGAGTTTTTTTGCTTACAGAATTTATGATCTCTATCCAAGAATCGCCTATGTCCAATGTAACTAAATTTCCTTCCATATCTTAACCAACGAGACTGACTATCATAGTTACAAGAGGGACATGCAAGAGCACCTTTGGTACTCCAACCCGAGATATCACCATATGCAGGAAAATCATTTATGGTCCACAATAATGCAGCATGCATTTGGAATGATTTCTTGGAAGACACATCAAACGTTTCTACTCCAACATACCATAACTCCTTCAATTCTTCTACTAGGGGTTGTAAATACACATCTATATCGTTCCTGGGTGAGGATGGACCGGGAATCAATAGGGATAGCATGAAATAAGACCTTTTCATGCACATCCATGGAGGGAGATTGTATGGAATCAAAATGACAGGCCATGTACTATGAGTAGTACTCATATTTTTATACGGGTTGAATCCATCAGCTGCTAATCCAAGCCTTACATTACGAGGCTCAGATGAGAACTCTATATACTTAGAGTCAAATGATTTCCAAGCTTCAGAATCAGCAGGATGCCTCATTAACCCGTCATTCACTTGACCATTGGCATGCCACTTCATGTGATTGGCTGTTTCAGGAGACATAAATAGTCGCTTCAATCTTGGCTTTAAGGGGAACCACCGTAGAATCTTTGCAGCTTTCTTTTTTCTTCTCTTGGAGGAAGCATTAGTACTTTGTTGACCTTTAGAGTCATTGGTTTCCCATCTTGAAAGGTTACAGTTTGGACAAGCTTCAAGGTTCGCATTGTCCTTCCAATATAAAATATAATCTTTAGGACAAGCATGAATCTTCTCATAGCTCAAGCCCAGATCCTTAATAATCTTCTTAGCCTCATAACAATCTTTTGGCAACTTAGCATTTGAAGGAAGAAAATCAACCAAAAATTGCAGCAACATGGTAAATGATTTGTTGGTCCAACCATTAAGACACTTCATGTGGTACAAATGCACAATGGCTGACAATTTGCTAAAATGCTTACAACCTTCATAACAGGGTTGATTAGCATCTTCAAGCAATTTCATAAATTGAAGTGCATCTTCATTAGGACCTGTTGCAGGACCTTCTGTGGGTTGGTGCACACTAGGGACTTCTTCCGTTGGCCCATATGCCATATCTTGTATGGGAAACATGTCATGCAACATGTCACGAAGATCGGCATACTCTATTGGGTTTTCTTGGACATGACTACTAGGAGTTTCAGTAGAAGTCTTTGCAGACGATGATTCCCCATTAAAAATCCAAGGGTTATAACCCCTACAAATCCCTTTTGACACTAAGTGAGCCTGTACAGTATCTATGGGCAAGGAAGTTGTATCCACACATTTTTTACACGGACATGAAATCGTTCCATCCGGGTGTGCATGGTTGGATGCAAAATTCAGAAACTGTTGGACTCCATCTAAATATTCTTGTGACCTTCTATTGGCTCATAGATGAGGGTCCCCAAAATTTTCTATTTCGGTAGTAGTGTCAAGTGTGTCACCTATATGAATATTATCATACTTAAGCAATGTCACACATAGTCTATATGCTAAGTAATAGAGGGGTCCAAATTAAAGCCATTTTCAATAGCGTGTCAATTTTATTGGAAAACAAAATTAAAGTTTGTGACTAGTTTGAGAGCAATTATGGTGCTATTATTGTAACTTTTCAAATAAAGAAGCCACATTAGTTATTCTATAACCACTTTTTCTTCACGAAAAGAAAATACTTTTTTTACTGTTACATCCACCTTGTAACAATGTACACATGACAAAAATAATGTTAGCATTTAAAATATAAAAGTTAATATGAGAGGATAAAAAAAGTTATTAACTATTAAATTTTCTGCATGAGCGGTAAAGAATGAGCATGTGAGAGCCCTTTTGAGCCGCTGGCTAGCTGACCACACTATATGGGGCCCAAGTACAGGGAGACTAAAAAAATAAAGACTGACTGGAGGAATTGATTACATCTACTAGTATAAGTTTGAGACTTTTTTGTTTTAGACAACTTGGAATATTGAGGACATGATGAGAATACAAATTGTCCAAAGTATCCAGCTGTCTGCATACTCATGCACTGCTTTTGATTTGAATTAGGTGATGACCAGCAGGTTGTTTCAATTACAGGGCTTATAGGTCAATACCAAGGGTCCACTAGGTAAGTTTACACAAATTAATATATATGGAGTTAAGTTATTATTACTTCGTGTGTATTAATAACTAATATCTGTCTTGGTACGTACTTTGACCTAACTTATAGAATCAAACCATACAAACCATACTATGACTTCCAAAAGCAGTAAATTATTTAATTGACCTTCGCTACCTATAATAGGACCGAAATGGACTGAATAGGACCGAAATGGACCAAATAAGACCGAGGAAGACTGAAGTGGACTGAATAAGACCTCCATAGAACCAAAGTGGACTGAATAAGACTGAATAGAACCAAAGTGGACCGAATCAGACTGAATAAGACCCAATAGACCGAGGAAGACCAAAGTGGACTGAATAAGACCAAATAGAACCAAAGTGCAAGCTAAAATCCATAGTTACCTTTATTGTTGTGCAAGCTAACAATGAAAGCACATAAAAAAGAAGGAAAAGCAAGAGAAATGGAGTGGAAGAACAATAAGGCCAATGTGCAACCTCCTATATATTCTTTAAGTACATGAGCACAATTATACACAATGAGTCTTTGTTGTACTAGTAGCATCATTAGGGCTTCTCATTTGACCAATAAACTAAAAGCCTAACAAAGTAATAACTAATAAAAGACTAACTTGGACACAGAGAAAGTGAAAAACCTAAGATATTAAGGATCTCCACGAAAATTCAAGACTTAACTCTGATAAAAGGCACTCACAGGTTGGCCATCTCGTGAGTTAAATGAGTTAAATTTTATAATTGTTTCCCCCCTTTTGCATTGTTATTATAATTTTTCTGTGACCATTCACAACTTATAGAACACTTTATTATATTTATCCTAAGCTTCCACTAACTAACATGTAGGTTTCAATACTAAAAGAGATTAAGTATTACTAATCAGTTGAGTGAGCATTTTTATTTTGTGTATTGTGGTGTCTCAGGTTTTTATATCTTTAAAATTGATGCCTCCCAATTTGTTATATGAGTTAGACTAAATGTTGATTCATTTGAGTAAGTGTTTGACCTTAAGAAAAGTCACTTTAAATCAGTACTTAAAAAGTTTTTTTTTTTTCTTCTTCTAAGTTGATATCTGCTTTGTATGATTCTCTATCTGTTAAAAATATTTTTTAATTAATTAAAAATATTTTTTGATATTTTTAATTGATTAAAAATATTTTTAATATTTGTCAATTAAAAATATTTTTAATTATTGTGTAGTTTTACGATTAATTTAATAGTTTGAAGTGACCAATGTAAAATTTGCATGTTACTACATGTACGAAAATGTGTATATTTGTCTTAAAATTTAAATAGTTACATAACAACTACTACATGTTTGTACATATTAACTTAAGAAAAATTATAAATTGAAGAAAAAAATCTTTATATGTTGATGAATTTCAAAAATATATAATAAATAATACATGTTTATATATCTAAAGTTATTAGCTGAAACTTAAAGTTGCAAAAATACAATTGTAGCTAGAAAATATGAGGCTTTAAAAAGCTGTATATAACAAATAAACTAATCCAAACACACTACTGATAAAATCACACTCGCTCGCTGACCATGCGTAATCACATATCTATGACTGCTTCCACGCATGAAGAATCACACCAATCTGCAGTATATATCCCCAAATTATATATAATGAGAAATAATCTAGTTTAAAGAGACAAAGAACCCTAGTAAAAAATCTGCATTAAAACAAACAATAAAGATCATCGGAAATATAGAAACTACTCTATCACCATCACTAACAGACAAGTGCTTGTCGTGCAACATGGCCAAAAAACAAACAAACAAACACTAAGACAAAAAATGAAATGGTAAGAGCCCAAAATAAGACCAACCCAGATGAAAATTATCACATCAAAGCCAATATCTACTAGACTCAATCCTAAACAACAACAATTTAAGAATTTAAAGAACAACTCAAACCCATTAATAAACAAATACTCAGATGAGGAAAAGCCAAAAAGAACTTAAAAAAAAAGAAGCACAGAATAGAACATAGAGTTAGAAAAGAGAGAGAGTTACAGACAGTGGGTCCATGAACAGGGTCGGAAGCAATGAATTCTTCAACAGTATTGCAGTTATCATTGCATCCCACAGGGCCACACATATAAGAAAAGACTGCCTACAATGACTCAAATGAGGTGATATTTATAATAGACTTTAGTAACCCTATAATCCAATCCATTCAACTTGCATATAACAATCAAATCCTAAGCATTTAACTTCATTTAAAGGTCACATTCTATTCACAAAAGCTTTAAAAATACTATAGACATAATAATAACAAAGCACAACTTAAGAGAAATAAATGACTGGCCCTGAGATAGCAAATGGATTGAAAAAAAGAGTAATGGTAACACTTATTAAGAAAAATAAGTGAAAAAGAACCCATGGAGAAGAACAGAGATGAAAAGGCTAGAGAGGAATTAAAGGAAAGTTAAATATATAAAAGTGGGGAGGGCACAAAAGGAATGAGAGGGAGAGCAGAAGCTCATCCAAATTATTAACTTTTTGTCTACGGCCTTTCTCATTTCACATTTTCACACAGATAAAAGGAAGTAGTGGCATCTTTCACAATTTCAACCCAAACCCATGGTCAAACTAGCCATTGGCCTGACCCAGTCAGCCTCTTACTGCCACAAAATTACCCAAGCCATGTACCACAACAGCCTGAATTACCCATAGATGTCAAAAACATTGATGCAGCAATCTTAATGGCACAGTAGTGAGAAACCATAATGTAAGGATGGCATTGCCCCTCTAGGGTGGTCCCACTAGCCCATGCCATGAGGGGGTTCCTCGTCATCAAAAAAAAAGAAAAAGAGATGACATTGACATCAGCCATACCAGAGGGTGTAAATTGAAAGTTTTGATAGTTCCTTTTTCTTTATATAAGTTACAGCAAGTTTTGATAGTCAAGGGAACATATTGATTGTGTTCCATACTAAGGAGGGTATTTTACTGAATTTCAAAGAAAGGCTGTTTTGTTTTAGCAAAATACAGCGTAAAGATAAACTAAACGGGTAAAGCCCACTATAAAATTATGGCCATCTTGGTTAGTCTAGACAACGTACCATTTAGAAGAGGATATGGGTGCAGTGGAAATGCATGCAAACATATCCACTTGATCATTCATCTCTCTTCTTAATTACCTCTTTGAAGTCTGATAATAATACTAGCAAAATTAACCATTTAAAAAAACAAGCACACACCTATAACCAACTAGTACTACCAAGAAATAGTTCATTCCCAGCATCCCATATGAAGCCAGCATTACATGTTTTCTTTGCAAGGTACATGCACAGAACATGCAAAACTTGCCTAAATTTGGTGAAACCAAACAAAGGGGGCCAGGGAAAGAATTATACCTATGGTTTTTTTAATGTGTGATCTCTCAAATCAATAAAGAACCAGGGAAATTCTTTGTTCCCATTGTTTATAATCTGTCCCCCAACGTTAATATCTTAAGTATAGATCAAAGCATTAGACAATTAAGTGTCAAGGGTTTCCCCCTACTCCCAACTATGTAATTATAGAAAAAGAACTACATGGTACTCAATCTCACATATGAATGATATATTCCACTATAGTTTGAGGGTATAGAGAGAACAAGAGACCCGATGCTAGCCTATTTTGTTGGTACTTTGTTAAATTGGGTTGTGCTTGGAGACTCAGGACTAGTAGTCTCTATTCAATAAAGTTTTATTACCTTAAAAAATGTTAATATCAAAAGCAATGAACGATTTTCCACATGGTTTTCTTCTCAGAGAACTAAATATCCAATTGCTTGTCTTAAGCCACCATATGCATTTTTTCTTAGCAAGTTACATACATAATTCTTATGCAAAACATACCAAAATTTGGTGGAAGCTGGGTGAAAAAAGTACCTACAAGTCTTGTGATCTATCTCAATGTATTAAAACATGATAGTGAAGGAGAATACAGGCTGTCAAGGCCAATTGACATAGCATAAAATTGTTATTGAGATTGTTGATAAATGAATGCATGATTAAAGTAAAATAAATATGAAAGAAAGCTCACAACCAAGTAAAATTTAAACAAACCTGATTTTCATGTCTTCTGTTTATATTAGTAAATGCTATTAATTCAGCTTGTAAAATGAAGTCATCCATCCAACAATCTTAAAAGGGACAAAATGCAAAAGAAATTTACTCACTCAAAAGCTCAATTGTAATTATCACTCTCTCACACAATAACAATTAAAGGATTAAATTTCAATTTCTTTTGGAACTAAAAGCTATACATTCAGCAGGTAAAATTACCACACCCTTCCAATGATCTTACAAGAAATCAAGTACAATAGAAATTTCTCATATAAAATGCTCAAAAGGAAGATAAAATTTTTTTTATAAGTTCAAAAAGAAGACAAAATTACAAACACTTTCTAAGGTCATACCTCTTTATATCCTCCACAGCTTGTTTACGGCGTTGTATTTGGAGTTCTAGAATGTGAATTAACGTTGCTCGAGCCTATAAGGAAAAGGAAAATATATGATGCAGTAGATTCTTGAAAACCATCCAAAAGAAATGATCACAAATAATCTAGAACGATTTTACCTGATGGGGACGCAGTGAATTGAGAAGATGGTGTAAGTTTTTAAATATAAGGGATATTTCCTCCTCCTTGCATACTGCGATGGCCTCTCAACAAGAACATCAGCAAGCTCCTAAATATGCAGCTGCAACTCTCTATTAAGGGACCTCAGTTCCTTTTTAAAATCTACACAAACAATAACAGACAACAGCTTTAAAAAATCTGGTAGCAAAAAATACTTGGGGGGGAAAACAGCAGAAGAAAAAAGCATTCAGAGTACAGTGGCACTTAACCAGAAAAGGAGAGAAGGGTAATGGGGGGTAGGTTACAGAGTGCACTACCAACTGTTTATTTTCCCTACCAATTGTATCATAATTTGATGAAATAAATGGGCAAACAGATAATCAGCTCTCTCTCTCTCTCTCTCTCTCTCTCTCTCTCTCTCTCTCTCTCTCTCTATGTGATGTAGGGTATTTCACATGGCAATGGGTCATGGCCGAGTATTCCATGTGCAGAATTACTTGTACTTTCTTCTAAATATGTTAATAATTATGGACATGTATTATTGGTAGTTGTAAGTGCCAGCATAGTTTGTTCTGGAGTTGTTAGCATAACCAACTCCTTAGTGTATAAATAGCCTAGTCATTGTAATCTCACTTTATGACAGTTTGAGAATTTTCCTTTCAAATTAGAATTGAGATCTGAGATTAACAATACGGAAACCAATTACTTTGAATCAATTTCCTTCATCTTTGCAGAAGTTTCAAAAGGCTGCAATGATAGACAATGTGCTAGAGAGATTAACAATCAGAAAACCCATAAGATCTTACGTGTATGGAAATATCCACATTAAGAAAAAAAAAAAAATTCATTCATCACTAGTGTCCAAACTAGTTTAAAAAACAGGAGGGAAAGAGCCCCCTCCTAATGGTGCTTTCTACACTTTTTATCAGTAATCTGAAAAATAATGAATTACTCAACATTCAAGAAGCAAGGAAAAGAGAAGAGGAAAGAATTAATTCTACTAGTAACCTGACCAATTTATTTGGGAATAAAAAAGGAAAAAAAAACTCTTATTAGTGTGCATGGTAGTCTTTGGGATAAGTGATTACTATTGCTTATTTAGAGTGAAAAGGAACTCTACATGTTGGGTTCTACCTATGGTGGTATTAGATGTTAAAGAAATTAACTTAGCATCTTCTTCTCAATTCATTTCAAAAACATTGTTGATTTTTTCTCTCTTTGGTCTAATAATTGTAACAAAGTCTCAGTTGGCAACTGCCCACAATCGTCTTGTCTTTATTATTTAATTCATAAGGAAAATCCTTCCACGTATCATCTGCCTCTACTAGCGACTCGGTGAGTACTGAAGCTGATGAATGCGTTCTCTTCATCTTCCAGAGTTTATTGATAGCCGGCCATCCTATACAATATACATGATGCATCATATATGCATGAGAGAGAGAGAGGCCACTATGTATCTTTGACCAAAATAACATCAACTTAATTTTTTAAAAAATTTTTAGATAGTATCTCTTGTAACAAGTAGACCAAATTATCCATATAATAGTTCAACACGTAGATATCATCATGTGCAAGATTGATGAGATTAACTTTGTTTTGATATAGAGTATAAAATTGAATTATATATCATAAACTTATTGAGTTGCTACGTGATTGATTTGATATGCTTTCATGCATATTTTCTTTTTCTTTTCCTTCAAAAAAGAGTGATGACTATTCTCAACAAAAAAAAAACAAAAAAAAAAAAAAAGAAAAAAAAAAGAAAGTGATGACTAACAATAATGAATTTTTGATAACTATTCATTTTCCCTCAATCTCCTCAGCTTTTTCAAAATAGATGCTACTGTACCCATGAAAACGTTCAATGATAAGAGCTACGACTCTCATGTGAGAGCACTAGTAATGGGGGATGTAAAAAAAAATTACCTATTTTACATTCTCAAACACTACTTTATCTATTTTATCAACCCATTCAACTCATTCTCTCTCTTGTCTTCTATCTCTCTTTCTTCTTTATTGTACTTTTATATTTATTTTTATGTTTAGCAACTATGAATAGTAGGCTGTATATATACAACCTTACTATTTATGGTTGCTAAAAATTTTTAGCAACTCACCTCAGATGAAGCTCAATTTGAGCGGGTGGGTTGCTAAAATAGCAACTTTGGGAGAGGGGGGGGGGGGGGGGGGGGGGGTGGGGGGGTTTAACACCCCCTCAATGCTAATGCTCACGAAGTGTACCAATCAGCACTATGGCTCCTACAATTGCAAGGGAATGAGCATATCAAAGAGATTGAATTGCAGAGGAGAAACTGAGAGATTAGTAATTAATAAAGGAGTAGTAGCGAATATCTTGGAAACGGAGGGGAGAAGAAGATTTGAGAAATGAGGAGGTCTTGGGGTGGCTAATTGGCATTACTGGGTAGGAGCAGCAAAGGGATAAAAAAATTGGGGGAGTGTGGTGAATACATATAATTAAATGTTTCAAAAAATTAAAAAAATTTAAAATTGTATTACCAAAGTGGATATTGTATTTTAGAAAATATGATTTCTCAAAAAAGAAAAATTACAAAATATTGACTTTATGAACCGTGAATTAGTCAAAGAACACAAAACCAGATGTAAATGAATTCATTAGCGCATTAGATAAATTAAACCAACCAAGCAATAAATGGACAAAAAAATAGATGGAAGAACTAAATCAGCAAAAAAAAGAAAAAAAGAACTAAATTCTTTCTTTCCTTAAATTAGAAGGTCTGAATTAACAATGGAAAAAAATTGAGGATAAAAATGAAACTGATTATATTTAAGAAATGAATAATATGGTTTATCCCAATTTAAAATTTAATTGTCAACAATTATCTCAATTTATACCTGTTCACATCAACTGATATAATATTAACTCGATAACTTGTAAATTTTAATCCTCTTTCTCTCTTTATAGTTTTAAATTGAAGATCACATAAGTGACTACCAAATATCAAAATTTTGTATAATGAACACCCCATCCATATTTAGAATTTAGTATATTCATTTAATAATGATCGGGAGTCATGTAATACTGGGCCCATTATTTTATAGAAATAATATATTTTTTTCTCATACATAATTAAAGTATAACTTCTCAATATCTATACTCTAGATTTAGACCCCTGAATAAACAGTGTTTACCCAGTTTTAAGGTCAAGTTGTTAATTAGATAAATTATGAAAGTCTTAGGTTAAACAAACAAATATAATATCATGCAATTGTTAAAAATTAACTAAGATAGGATATGATGACTTAGGAAATTTTACGAAACAACTTATTTCAAAAGAAAAAACCTAAGAGGACTTGGTCTCATCAATCCTGAGGTAAAAATTTCACTATAAGCTAGAGATTTACAATCAAGAATAACAATTCATAGTAAATCTAACTTTAATTACCGAACTGTGCTCTATATCCCACAAACTTCTTTTATAGTGAACTGCTTCAACGTGAACCCCCAATCCACGCATTTCAAAATCCTATTGAAGCTGTAGATCTCTAGTACACTTGATAGCTGAAAGTTAACAACTTGATTCCATCGATTCAATGCGTATGTGTGTGTGTTCTTTAATAATGGCTTGAAAGAGTAGAAAGTACAAAACCTCTTAGTTCTCAAAAGAGTGTCTCCCAAGTCTTAGAAAGAGTTCATTAGGGTTTCACTTAAATACTAAGTGTAGTTAGACTAAAACCCAAATCACTGAAGAGTGCTAATGCTCCCTGAGTTAAATTAAGTAAAGGCTGAAATAGACTCCTATGTTTCAATTATCCAACCTTAAAATGGCTCACTAGCAAAAAACCAATTCAGAACATTAATAGTGAGATTAGGACAGACATATCAGTTGTACACAAACAAAGAATTCGATGTAAAAATTTATGCATTACTTCACAGAAATTTTAGAGTTTTTGATAGCATCTAGTATCAATGATATCATAAAAATTTAAACCTGCATTGTACATACCAAAGAATTTCCATTGGCACCATATGTCAACTGTTTTGATTCATTGTTCAAGAGATTGAGAACATGCAACTCTGAATCTCTTACATAAGCGACCATTGTGCCATCTGGGGATAGATGTGGATCAATGATTGGAGAACACGGTACACTTGGAAGCTTGAGCTTTGGATTTGAACAAGAAAAATCCTGCAAATAAATCTGTCCATAGATAGAATACCAAATCATCAGTGGAAACCAGATCATTTCAAGTTCACAGTGCAAGTAAGAAATAGAAAATAAAAAGAGTTAGTATCTATCAATGAGCCCCAAAACATAGATGTTGAATACATCCCACAATGTTATAACAGAAGTGACAAGGTGGTAAACGTTCGAGAGGCAGTATTGCGTTGATGGCATTATTAATAGTTAGAAACATTTCAACCACCAGAAATACATAAAAGAAATTCAGTTTATAATAAAACAGAACATGTCCTCAGGTTTAATTATCTGATGAAATTTGCATAAAAAAAAAAATTATCTGATGAAATGCAGGGTAAGTATCAGCTGTGTTCCAACTAACAGTGATAATATGTATATAACGGAAACTCCAAATATCTCATTGCCAGTATTAGCTCCAACTATCTATTCATATATGATTGGTTAAAATAATTTACATCAGCTGCCCACCTAATGCAACTCAAGTCTCAAGGATCAAAACAGATGCAGTATAGGCTAATGTGTTTACAAAAAATCCATTTGCCATCCATAAAGTTCTAATAAATTCTGATGGAGAACCCAAGAAGTGAAACATGGTGGAGGAAAGTCCACATTATTTAAATTGTGAACAGTAAATTAAGTATTTTAGAATAGGAGCTGAAAACTGTGATGAAGGTCATATAGCTGAAGATTGTTATATAGTTACATTAGAGGTAGTATTGAAGGAGTTGATGGTGGTGATGATGCTGAAAAAGGGGATAACAGCAGAGATGGTTTTGGTCATGGAGTCAGAATCAGGATGTGGAAATGGCCGGATAATTTCAAAAGTGGAGGTGGTGACAGTAGGGGCATTAAAGGAGGTTGTGTTGCTATATGGTGGCAGCAACAAAATTATGGCATGGAAAAAATATTGTGACGATGCCATGATGAGGTCCAAGAGATCCATTAAACCCCCCTCCCCCCTCCTAATCCACCGAACAAAAAACCCTACCCACAATGAAAATGTGAACTTAAAACACATTTTTCTTGCGTCAATGCTAATTTCCAACTAATTAATGGTCATAGCCATACATTTGTTATAAAACGAGAAATGAAACCAAAGAACCTATCCTCTTGAATCTAAAATATTAACAGTACCTTTTAATACCAAAATGATATTCTCAGTCTAAGAAATTATATCAAAATGTTTTAGCAGAAGTGTGCGGAATTATTCAAAAAAGCAAAGAGTATGACTTATCTTGTAATTCAATGCCAACATAATATATAAGATTATTAGTCTAAGGGATAATGGAACAAACCCCATTTGGCAAAGGCACCATGATTTCTTTCTTTTTTGTGCTTGTCTTCACCCATTCATATCGTGTTACTCCCAACCCACGCTCCCTCAATCTTTCCCTCCTCAACTTCTCTTCTGGTGATATATTACTCTCATCCAGCCCACCATCGGGGGGACTGAAAAATAATTCTTGTTTTCCAGTCTTGACATCATAAGTGAAAACTCTCCTATTCAAAGTGTGATCAGGGCTAAGCAAGTAAGTTATTATGCTATCATCAGGACTGAAACTGATTGAAGTAGGTGCCTTTATTAGCACTCTTCAGTGCAAATTTTGTCAAATTTATTTCAGAATTCCAAAAACCAAATCCAAATAACCCAAGTCTAGGGCCTCCAGTCCATGGTATCATTATTGATCAAAAACCTCAATCCACTAAACTATATAAGCTAGACACTAGTGTGACAATAAAACCAAGCTCTCTCAACCTTTCATATTTGGCACTCTTATATTTTCCCCCCTATGAACAGGTTTTCACTTTCCTATAACAATAACACTACAATTTTCACATGCAAATCAGATAGCTTAACTAGCTTTCCAAAGCGAAACCTAAACTTCAAACTCTAAACTCATTGTATCACCAGCTAATTTTTTCCCTCTATAAACAGGTTTATAACACACAAATCCAATTAACAAGTATGAATTGTAATTTTGAAATGGGCCCTCATTAATTTCTTCTTTGCCTTCTTCTCTGTAAAGTAGAGAAAATTTTGAGTTTATAAAGTTCCTTAAGGAAATTATGCACCAATTTCTTGCTCGTGAGCTGAACCAGAAATGTAACTTTTTCTATGGATCAAATTAAGGATAAATCATTGTCATTGAAGTTAATTAGTCTCTCACATTTTGTATATTGCCTTTCTACTAGTACTGTTTCCTTCACCTTTTCTACATACAAATAAATAAATAAAGAGAAAAAATCAAGGGAGAAAAAAGGAACAAAAACCTAATACACATCAACAAGCAGAAACAAACAAACAAACGAAACCCACAGCAAAACCAAAGCTAACGAACCTGTTTCTTAGCTTAGGATCTCAATGACATGCCTCTGTCACTGTGAGCTCTCACTTGTGAAGACCAAACCGAGCCGAGAAGAGTTCATATCAGAATATTCATATCAGAATATCAATTGGGTTTCATAAAACAATGAAAAAAAAAAACGAATCTGTGAAAATCAAAAACAATTACCTGTGGATTAGAATGGGAGCGAATCTAGGGTTTCGAAACGCCAGAGCAGAAGAAACTTCTTCGTTTTTGTTAGTTGTTGGTTAGAGAGAGAGAGAGAGAGAGAGGCGGATGAGATAGCAGAAAAAGGGATGAGCAGCTAGGGTTAGAAATGATGAGAGAAATGGGTCGGGCTAGACCTGACCCATTTGTTTTTGGACCTAACTAGACTCGATTTTTGGGTGGTGGTGGCTGTGGCTGTGGGTGGTGGTGGCTGTGGCTGTGGGTGGTGGTGGCTTTGGCTGGTGGTAGAGATGAGAGTGTCTGTGTGAGAGAGAGTGTGTGCGAGAGAGAGTGTGTGTGTCTGTGACTGATGAAATGGGTAAAACGAAAACGCGCTCAAACTGAAAAAAAACCTAAAAAAACAGAGGGAAAATTAAGGCGCAGAAGGGACAATGGCAAGGTCTATTGCGGCGGGTCAATTACCCGCCGCTATATCTAACCTAAAGGCCTGTAAAGCAGGCCTATTATGGCGGGTCATTGGCCCGCCACAATAGTACGCCACTACACGTGAGATCTATTGCGGCGGGCCATTAGATCTCACGTGTAGCGGTGGGCCGAAGACCCGCCGCAATAGGCAGCCTATAGCGGCAGATTTTGCACCCGCCGCAATAGGTCTGCCGCAATTGTTCAGTTTTTTTGTAGTGATGGCACTACCATTTAAAGAATCTGAATGGGAAATCGGATATCTTTCACCTGGCTTATACATATTACCTATTAAGCATAGAGTGTAGGCCACTAGGAACTAGTTTGGAAAGATTGTAACTTGAAAGCTCTTAGTTTTTATTTATTTTATTTATTTTTATTTGGATGGGCTGTGTGTTCTGTTTCACGAGGAATGACAAGCACCAGGAACGAAGTTAGAACTTTGAGTTAGAGGGTAGCTTTATTGTTGACTGTGTGCAACAGTTTCAACCTCCAACTTCGCTACTACTTAGTAACTAAGATTTTTTTTATTTTTTATTTTGTTTTTGTGTGTGGGTAAGAACAAAATTATTTTTGTATAGAATTTTGTCGGTAAAGGTTGAAGTTAATCTTTTTTTCTTTTAAATATTTTAAGATAAAAGTTTTAAATTTAATATATGAAAAGCAGACCTAAAAGTTAGGTTTTAATTTTTACAAAATCTACCTTTAAATTTTCTTTTCCCTTGATTTTTTTAGTTTTTTATGTTTTGAGAGGAGAGAGATATAAAAGGGTTATAAATTCACCCTTGTTTTTAAGGGAGATGGAAAACGGGAGACAAATAGAGTTAACCTTAGATAGGTAAAGTGCCAAATTTTAAACCAGAGGAAGACAATGTGCTTTTTGGACAAACTACAATCTACAAGTGGGCAAAATGTAATTTTTCCTTATTTTTATTTTTATTTTGTCTAAATCACGCATTTCAGTTGAATAAAACTTTCTAGTGTTAGCATTGGTTTAAGCTCTTCTTGATCCTTGATTTCATAGGTCAATTTTTTGCTGAGATTGATTTCATAGGTCAATGATTATTGGACTTTGTGACAAAATATTACATGTTTACCGTGCCTAAAATTTTGTGGAAGAAATTTTTTAAGAAAGGAAGGATGTAAGCGCAACACCTCGGCATTTAAGAATGTTTATTAATTTATTAGAGCCATTTTCTTAAATTCTCATAATAGATTATGGGCTGACTAGGAACTCAGAGATGATAGGCCTTATATCCCGGTCAATAAAAGCCGGTTGGGCCTGCATGGCTTCAATAAAGATCAAAGACTACCCTATGCAAAAATAAGGAAAATTTATTCTTCCAAAAGAGTTATTTTAATATTTTTTTATCTCGCCAACATTAAGATTATATATATCTATCAATTATAAAAAAAATAAAATAAGTACAATCAATTTCATAATACTAAAGTACTAACTAATAGTCTAATATAATGTACATTGAATTATCAATCAATTATAATATGCATGCATTTTTAAAATAGTCACAATATTTGCATTCAAATCAAATAAGAATAAGGTCTCTCAGTCGCTAAGAAAGTAGGCTCCCCTTACTTCGCTTAGGCTGTAGAAGTTCTGTCACTTCTTTGAAGGAGAGTTTGTCTTTGTCCTCAAGGAGTAACAAGTATACTTCTTGAGCTAGTGGTATTTTTCTTGTGGGGTTTTGCGAACAGTTTTCTTGAATTTCTCTCCTCTTAATATAGCCCGTGCACTTTAAGGGGAAACATGGAGCAATTGACTATGAGCTGGGAGAACCTATCGTTATCTAAGAAGGAAATTCTTAACCTATCCTCATAGCGGCAAAATTCTTAACCTCCCGTTTTCTTCAAATGGAGGTAGTGGCAAGAACGTTCAAACAGTTGTGGCGAACAAACAGTGGGTTTAGGATCTACAATCAGGGTAACAACATAGTCTTGTTTGTATTCGATAACCTAGAGGAAGTTGACAAAATTCTCAAAAGCCAACCTTGAAATTAACTTTGTAAAACTTCCTTTTTGGGTGCAAGTTCACAACATTTCGGTTAGCTTCCTGACACATAAGGTGGTTGAGAGTTTATGCGAAATAATGGGGGATGTTCAGAATTCAACTAGAGCAGTGGATGAAGATGGTGGTAGTTTCTTTAGAGTAAGGGTGGTGATTGATATCACTAATCCACTGTGCAGAGGATGAGTTATCACAATACCGAAAGGAGACAAAACTTGGATTAATTTTAAATATGAACGACTACCAAGCATATGCTATTGGTGTGGTTGCTTGGATCACGATGACAGGGACTGTGATATCTGGATGGAGAGCAATGGTATGTTGTCGACGGAGCAGTAGCAGTTTGGTCCATATCTGCGCGCTCCCCCTTTCAAAACTTCTGGCAAAAATTTTATTTATGTTCCAGGATTTTTTGAGAAAATGAGTCAGAAAGCTCAGTGGAGTAAGTGAGGGGAGGAGGATGCTTAGGCCAAGGTGAGAGCAAACTCATCCACAATGCTGCCAGTGGTGGAATCCATTCCGAAATGTGAGGTGGTAGAGACAGGATTGAACAAGGAGATTGTTACACAATTTAATGCTCAGTGAAGTATAAGGAAGGAAAGTGTTACACTTGAGAATCAAAATAGCACTCAATTCACCTCGAAATTAAAGGAAATAATTATGCCAAATTTAGGGAGTATTGATTCGGATTTGCATGTAGCAGCTGGTGTGATTGATCACGCAATTGATGAAAACAGCCCAATATTTGAAAGGTTAGATATGGTAACGGATAAAGTGATTAACTCTAAATTTTTGAACACAAATCCTACATTGAATGCAAATCCTGTAGAAACAGTAGTAGTGGAAAAAAAAATCAAACACTTTGGTGCAACCCTAGCCACCTCAACAAATGAGCATCACGTGACACTTAATTTGGATCAAAACCAATTAACTCCGTCAACAACAATGAGTGGGAAGCAGCCAAAAAACATTAGGTCATGGAAATATGTTATGCGTCAACCTTGCCCGAATGAGGCTGCAGTTCTTGTTGAAACCAAAAGGAAGAGGAAATAGAGTACGTGCATGGATACTACCGTTGATTTTCCTTGCAAATGGATGTAGATTTAGAGTGACCAATCATCCTCAAGTTCAATGGTGGAGGCTAGACAGCAGCCCCGCCAAAAGCTATGAGCCTCCTAGTATGGAACTGTTGCAGACTTGGGAAATTGGTGACATAGAAGGAGCTTAGTGATTTAACCTGAGCACAAGATCCCTCTGTCGTGTTTATAGCCGAAACATGGATAGATGAAGCAAGGCTAAAAAAAAATCAAACAAAATTAGCTTTTTGATCACATGTTCTTTGTTCCATGGATTCATCAAGTTGGTGGACTTGTTTTATTCTGGAAGGAGACGATGAACTTGAATGTTGAAACGTCTTCAAAGAACCACATTGATTGCATCATTGGTAAGGGTAGAGAAGGTGCCTGGAGGTTTATAGGATTCTATGGTGAACCGATCACTCATAAAGGTATGAATCATGGGACTTACTTCGACAGCTAAATTCCCAATTCAATCTGCCTTAGTTATGCTCAGGGGACTTTAACGAGATTGTGAGGGGTTTGGAGAAGAAAGGTGGAACCAATCAAAGTCATGCACAAATGCAGCTCTTTCGTGAAGCGATAGATGCGTGTCAGTTCATTAATAGGGGGTTTCGAGGCAATCCATTTACTTGGAATTTTTTTTTTTTTTTTTTTTTTTCAGAGATGGGCATTCAATTTGGGAGAGATTAGACAGAAGTATGGCCAATAATGAATGGTTAAACAAATTTAGAGGGTCCACCATTCAGCATTTAAGTTGCAGCACTTCAGACCATTCACCTAATTTGATCCTTCTCAAGATCATAGATTCAACTATACCAAATAAACCATTTCGGTTTGAGGAGATGTGGCTTGTTGAAAAAGGTTGTTTAGACACAGTCAAATCCGAATAGGGAAAACAGAGGGTCAATAATCATGCGTCAGGTATTGTTTCCAAAATCGATGATTGTGGTGTGGCCTTGAAATTATGGAGCAGCAAACACTTTGGCAGTATTCGAAAGGAATTACAACATAAGTAGAAACTACTTACACAGGCCGAATTGGATGCACTCAATACAGGTGTTAATTTTCAGGCTTGGATGCTTAGGAATGAGGTGAATGATTTGCTTGATAAAGAGACAAGGATATGGTTCCAGCACTCTCGTTCTTTATGGGCTGTTTATGGAGACAAAAACTCGAAATATTTCCATAGTAGAGCTACACAACATCACCGGAAGAACAGAATTAATGGAATAAAAAATTCTTTGGGGTAGTGGTGTACGGATCCAAGGGTGATAGCTAGAGAGGTGAATGATTTCTACAGCAACCTCTACTCCTCATCTAATGCATGCCAACCTGAGTTGGCAATGGAGGTAATAGAGGCCATTGTGACCGAAGACATGAACAGGCAGCTAGTGGCAGATTTTAAAGAGTGTGAAATAGAATAAGAAATTAATCAGATGGCGCCATTAAAGTCTCTGGGTCTAGATGGCATGCCACCATTCTTCTACCAACACTTTTGGGATTTGGTGGGTAAGGAAATCTCATCCTTAGTTTTATCCTTCCTAAATTCAGCCACACTACCTTAGCACCTTAATCACACATTTATCACCTTGATTCCAAAAGTTAAAAACCCTGAATTGGTCTCTGATTTTCGTCCCATAAGTTTACATAATGTGTTGTACAAAATATTCTCAAAAGTGCTAGCCAATAGGTTAAAGAAGATTCTCCCTAACATCATCATCGAGCACCAAAGCGCCTTCACAAAGGACTGTTTAATAACAGGCAATATCCTTATAGTTTTTAAGTCCCTTCATTGCATGCAAAACCATAATTCTAAAAAAGATGGCTACATGGGGCTTAAATTAGACATAAGCAAGGCTTACGACCGAGTGGAATGGATTTTCTTAGAGGAAATTATGAGAAAATTGGAATTCAATGAAAAATGGATCACTCTCATGATGCTTTGTGTATGCACAGTCTCATACTCTATTCTCATCAATGTTGTTCCTACGGGTTTTATTAGAACAACAAGGGGCATAAGACAAGGTGATCGCCTCTCTCCATTCTTGTTTCTCCTATGCACTGAAGGGCTTCATGGCTTAATCACCCAATCAGCCTTGAGAGGAGATATTCATGGTTTTTCCTTGTGTAGGAGAAGCCCATCACTAACCCATCTTTTGTTTGCAGATGATAGCTTGCTGTTTTGTAGATCTAATGCGGACGAGTGCCAAAAAGTGTTGGAAGCTTTACAAGTTTATGAGATGAGCTCGGGTCAACAAATAAATAAGGCTAAAACCATGGTGTTTTTTTTAGCAAATCTACCAAAGAAGATCAGAGAGCATTAATCAAGAATACTTTGGGAGTGATTGAGATCTGACATTATGAGAAGTACTTGGGGCTGCCTTCCCTAGTAGGAAGAAATAAAAAAATCTAGCTTCAATTATATTAAGGAGTGTGTGTGGTGGAAATTACAAGGGTGGGAAGAGAAGCTACTTTCTCAAGCCGGTAGAGAAATACTAATTAAAGCAGTTGCCCAAGCAATCCCTACCTATACCATGAATTGCTTCAAGCTTCCTATTGATCTTTGTAATGAGATTGGGGGGCTCATTCGAAGATTTGGGTAGGGACAAAGAGGAGAATGACGGAAGATTCATAAGGTAAGATGGGATGAACTTTGCAAGCCTAAGGGTGAGGGTGGAATGGGGTTTAAGGATCTTGCTTTGTTCAATGACGCGCTCCCAGCTAAACAAGCATGGAGGCTGCTCCAAAATAGAAAGTCACTGTTATATAGAGTTTTTAAACCAAAATTCTTCCCTCACAGATCAATTTTGGAGGCGCAACAATCACAAGCAGGGTCATACACGTGGAGGAGTATTTTAAAGGGGAGGGATGTGCTCATGGAAGGGTTGCGATGGAGGGTGGGAGATGGTGCATGTATTCGGGTTTGGACAGATCCGTGGCTGCCTTCTGAGTTTCTGCCCTTTATGACTTCTCCAGTTGCACCAGGATGGGAAAATCTGTGTGTATCTTCTTTGATCAAACCAGGCACTGATGAGCGGAATGCAGAAGTATTGCAGCACTTATTCTCACCAAGGGATATTTCAATGATTGAATCAATTCCTTTGAGCTCCATTCAGGTGGAAGACACGGTATATTGGCCCTTTACTCCATCGGGTTCCTATACTGTCAAGACTGGTTTTCGGCTTCTATACAAGGCACAAAGCTTCGACAACAATGATTATCAAGCGGATGGTAATAGCTTATGGAAGAGGCTTTGGGGGCTGAAGGCTCAACCAAAAATGAGAAACTTTCTGTGGCGAGCCATAAAAAAAGCAATCCCAACGAAAGTGAGCCTCAAACGACGCATGACCATAACTGAGTGTTGTTGTGAACAGTGCAAGTCTGAACCTGAAGATGTGGTGCATGCTATATGGTCTTATTCTCAAATTGCCACGGTTTGGGAGCAGTAGACAGAGTGGAATTTTCAGGAAACAAAGGCATTTGGTACTTTCAAGGAGCTGGTGGAATATGTCGTGGAGGAAGGTAAAGACTTGGCACTCTTCGCAACCATTGTATGGATGGTGTGGCATAGGACGAATGCCTTGCGAACAAGCTCTGTCCACTTCCCAGTTCAGCAAGTCCAGCAGATGGCAAGGTCATACAGAGCTGATTATGTGCGTTCCTTACCCCTAAACCCCCAGACCAACCATTTCAGCCTCCCAAAGACCCACCTGGAAACCCCCACCTTGGTTGAACATAAAGATCAACTTTGATGGATCATGCTTTCGAGAAGAAAATCTTGCAAGTGTAGCTACTGTAATCCGAGATGCGAGTGGGCAGGTTCTAGCATCAATGGCAGACAATTTTCTCCTACTCCTCACTCCATAGTCTCAGTTGAAGTCATAGCAGCTATTAAAGCTCTCAGACTTGCACTTGAGCTTGGTCACACTTCCATCATTCTCGAGGGTGACTCCAAAAATATCGATTGAGGCAATGCAGTGTGAAGTTCCTACTTTGGCTGAATACGGACACCTGATTGAGGAGGCAAAGCTGCTGGCAGATCGGTTTGTCTCAGTTGAGTTCAGCTATGTTCCAAGACAATGTAATAGTTTAGCCCATAATATTGCTAGACAAGCGAGACATGTTAGCGAGTACATGGTGCGGATGGAAGATGTTCATCCACACCTTTCCACTGTAGTTCATGTTGTTTAGGCTTCCTAAATAAAATCACAGTGTTCAGACTTGCACTTGAGCTTGGTCACACTTCCATCATTCTCAAGGGTGACTCCAAAATTGCGATTGAGGCAATGCAGTGTGAAGTTCCTACTTTGGCTGAATACGGACACCTGATTGAGGAGGCAAAGCTGCTGGCAGATCGGTTTGTCTTAGTTGAGTTCAGCTATATTCCAAGACAACGTAATAGTTTAGCCCATAACATTAATTGCTAGACATGCGAGGCATGTTAGCGAGTACATGGTGTGGATAGAGGATGTTCATCCACACCTTTCCACTGTAGTTCATGCTGTTTAGGCTTCCCAAATAAAATCAGTGTTCTTTTTAAAAAAAAAAAAATCGAATAAGAATGTTCATTCCTCTTTAAATTCATCAAACTACAGATACGATAAACATAAACTGTGTGTTTTCAAATGTTTCAAGTGTATTTAATAGGCTTGTGGCAAAAACTACAAATGATATATTTCTTGTTCTTTCCTTCAGCTGCGCGAGTGGGGGGGTATGAAATATGAACCATGTCACAATCGCAAGATTGGTCACATCGTATAAATTCCAACCTATGGAAAAAATAATAATAACATGAGTTAGGACCTGACAACACAGTTTTTAAAAATCCATATACAAAGTTGGATAATGAGAAAGAAAAAAAGAGCATACAATTTTCGCCACCATGTTTTCTTTTTCTTTTCCATCACTCGACCATTGTCTATATACCAGCAACAACACACTATCAAAATAGCCAAAAAGATTAGATGTTAGAATAACAAAAACAAAAGAAATCATACTAAACAAGTTAAAAATAAATTTTATTCGACTTTTTTTAAAGTGGTAATTCTAGGAGCTTGATATGGTAGAAAATGTCTACCCTAAAATCTACCCAAAAAAGAATAAGATAATGATGAACATTTATAGGAAACTTGTATATATTTTATGACATAGGAGAAGTTCAAATCAGAATATTAATTGTACAAAAATTCTCACTGTTAATCAAACTCTTATGTACAAGAGAGACCAAAATCAATTACGGAGTAATCTAGAGGTTTTTCATCCTTGATTGATTAATAAGGATTGAATACTCGTAATATGTACATAAAATATGTTTGTAATATGATTTAGCTTATTTTTTCGTCCTTGATTGATTAATAAGGATTGAATACTTGTAATATGTACATAAAATATGTTTGTAAGATGATTTAGCTTATATTATTTTAAGTATTTATATCAAGCATATATATACACACACACACACAACAATAAAAAAATAAAATAAAAGATTCTTAACTCCTAATCATGAAATCCACATTTATGGGTTTTTTTTTTGGCTTACACATATATGGTTTCTAAATGTCTGGATCTCTAATTTAATAAATAAAGAAGGTTTTTATAAAAAATATTTAATTATATATTTCTAAGATGTCTTCACGGTACAAGGAGTCCATTTTTAACCCTTACAAACAAGGGTCTCGGATCATAACATATGTCCACAGTAAATTATTATATAAGAACATTTAAACATATTATGATAATTGACTGTTTTTAAAAACGCAGCTAAAGAAAAAGGGCCATAGCACCCGTTTTTTGTAGTGTGTCTTTCTTAATTAAGGTATATATAAGCCACATCAATATTCTCTCTTCACCCTAACAATTTCATATAATAAGTCATATAATATCAAATAAAAACTGCGAAACATGCCCTCAAATTCTAGGTATTTTGATTAGAAAACAAAAGCAAAATTCACATGGTGTGATTGAATGGCAAGATTTGGGTACTTAGACTTGAATTTGAGTTATTAAAATTAAAATATTTTACAAAAGGTTAAGGATTTAGATTAATCACCAAGAATTTTTAACCTATAAAAATTTGAAATAACTTCTAAACCTATAAGAATTTTAAAAATTCATAAGACATACTTCAAATTAATATTTATAGATTTGGCACAATAATTAAGAAAAAGAATAATATATAGGATGATGATATAGAAAAGATAATCGAAACGTACGTACTATTTGAGGAGCATGTTCTGGCATGGCGGTTTGCATCTTGGCAGAGAGAGGCGAGAGGCAACGGCGAATAAAAAAACAACACTAACACTTATAACCACGCTATTAGAAATCACAACAGAAGGACGAGAACTCTGCCTATTTATATGCACTAGATTAGGTTTTATATGAAAGAGCCGGTTTCCTAGTAACATCCTTAGTAGGAAACTTAAGGTAAAATGACTCTCTCTTACATAAAAAATAATAAAAGAATAAAATATATAATAAAAAAAAGGAATAATAATAAAGCGTAAGACCTGAAAAAGAAGGCGGTGGCGATAAGAAGCCGAAAGAGAAAAAGCCTGAAAGGAAAGCGGAGCCCAAAATGGAAGAGCCTATAAGAAACCCTAGAGATATATACATGTGGCATTTTACTGCGCATTCGATTAGAGATAAATGATTAACTACTTAAGGTGAGAACCATTGCGTGTGGCTATTAATTTGGTCATAATGTTGAAGATCCTTATTATTAATTTGGTCATAATGTCGAAGATCCTTATCAATGCCAATAATATCCAGTTATACTTGCGATTCCATTATATGTACACCACGGCAACTGTCGTGCAAGAAGATATTGGCAACCATATCCTTCGTTTTTCAAAGGATATATATGTATTTTTCTCAAACCCTATGTTATTTTGTTATCTTTGAGCAACCTTACGGAGGGATATGTTTCTCTACAGTATGGAAAGTGGGTGTCTTACTCTTGTGGATAATGGATGATATTTGTCTCTGTGAGCGTTTTAAAAGCTGGTTGAAATCCTCTACGGCTTTGCTTAATATTTATCATAGGCCAAAAGCTCAATCTGATTGCTTTGCTTTTGTCACATGTTGCCTTCTAATCCTATATAGGGACAAAGGATTTTAACCAAAAATAAAAAGTTCAATGGTAGTTTTATCTTTCCTTATGTCACATGCTGAAAAATTATTTTGTATCAAATAATACCTACTATTTATATTAAAATCCAATAGACGAGTGACATGTATGCAAAAATAATTATCCACTAACACGTCTTTTAATTTTTAGTAGATTCGTTCTTTTTTGTTAACATGTCTTACACTTATTGATTTTTTTTTATTTTTTTATTTTTTTTATACATAATAGAAATTCTACTCTAACCTAAGTTAAGTGTGTATATGTGTGAAATTTCTTCTTGAAAACTTGAACTCCTGGCTCTTACTCTCTATGCCCCGCAAGCATTTATACTTGTGGAGTGATCATCGCACCAAAAATGCACGGTAGTACACTTATTGAATTTTGATACCATTAACATGGTATCATTTGATACCACATGCTGGCTTCTAAAACTATTATCCTTGCACACTTTGCACCCCATCATTAGTTAATTGTTAATTTAGATGGAATTTGAACTTAATTGGTAAACTATTATTCTTTGCACACTTTACACCCTCCATTAGTTAATTGTTAATTTAGACAGAATTTAAACCGAGTTAATTGTTAATTTAAAGACAATTTAAACCCATGTGACTTGCACTTGAAAATTGCAAATAATCAAAAGACCGAATTGCTTTCATATTCACCATCTCATAAACTGATCTCATATTCACTATCTCATGAACTGATTTGGTTTCTCACTATTTTGGCATCCTCTTTTTCTCAGTCTCTCATCATACTTCACCCCTCAGTGAAGAAAGTCAAAAGAGTTGTTCGTCATTTCGATGGTAATATTCACATATAAACCGATGTGTTTTACTAAACTAAGGAATTTGGGATCTGCGTTTCTTGTTAATCACTTCTAGAAACTTCATATTTGAATTAAGAAAATTTTTGAAGGATATTCTAAATGGGTGTTTGTATAAGACTTGAGCATGTTTGTTAGATTAAGGAAAATGGTATACAGTGTTGTAGACACTTTTTTGTGATGACACACAAAACGTAGGAGTGGTAGAGTTGAAGATAGATTTTGCTGCCAACAGATTGACGGTACAAGGTACCAACGTGGACCCCATGGCAATCAAAGAGAAATAGGAAGAAAAAATCAAGAAGAAAGTTGAGCTGGTTTCTCCTCAGTTCAAAAAAGACGGCGGTGGCGATAAGAAGCCAGAAGAGAAAAAGCCTGAAAAGAAAGAGGAGCCCATGATGGAAGAGCCTAAGAAACCCTAGAGATATATACATGTGGCATTTTACTGAGCATTTGATTAGAGATAAATGATTAACTACTTACAGTGAGAACCAAATCAGCCTTTTTTCTTTCAATTTAATGCATGCAAATACTTGAATTAACCACTTACAAATTAAGAAAATATATACTATGAGACAAAGGATCTTGTATAATGCCCAAATAGTTTATTATAAAGAAATCTCATAAAATAGAAAAAAAAGTAAGGAATGCCAAAATTTTATTTTTTTTGTTAAAAGAAACAAACATACACAAGAAAGAAGGAAAGAAATACCAAATTTATAAAGTAGAATATGAACTATATCAATGGATACACCATAATAGTATCACATTAAACATGCCACCACTGGAATGGAACTTCAATTTTGGCTGCCTTAGAGTTTCAGAAATCTTCCATTCCTCTTTATGTAAAATCCTCATGTCATATGTAACAACCCTTTTCAGTCTAAAAATATCAATCAATTTGTTGTATTTAATTTCCTGTTCTATTCCACATTTTCTAGTAATATTTTATGTATTGTTAGTTGCTTACATTCTTAACCAACTCCTATAATAATCTTCTTACACCCCCTTTGACTCTCTGTTTCTCTTGTTTTCTTGTGTGTTTCCTATATTTGGAATCAAAGCCATATAACGTTTTTATCTCCTTTGATTAGTATACTTAGACTATTGTCTTGATTAGTATGTTTTGTGATTTACAGTTGCCACAATACATGGATCCTCTGTACTAATCATATTAGAATACTAGACTATATAATCAAGTAGAACACTAAGGAGTCTGTTTCTAGTGAACCAAAGAAGCTAGTTTTCCATAGTCACCTTGTGGACCCTTTAGCCAAAGTTGGTAGTGTTGTCCTGTTAGGTTTGTGGAAAATAACTCTTTCTATTGAGAACCATTATGGCTAATACATCTTCTGCAGAGATTGATACCTCTAAATTCCCTTTTGATCATTCCCTTCATAGATCCACAGCAAATAGACTAAACTATTTATATGAAATCTCCCATGTAGCTTAAGACAGTAAAATCCCTATTTCTGACTTTCCCATTGTAAATCCTTATACTATATTTAATAAATCCCAATCTTCTTTAAAAAAAACCATAAAAAAATATATTGGCCCTTCTCGACTTTCTGCTGTAAAAGAATATGTCTAGGCTTCTAAGTTTGACTAGTTTAGTATTCCAACAAATAATGGTGAAAACTTCATTACTCTTTCCCTCCCTAGGGAATTTGTCAAACCATGGCAAAAGCAAGGGTACACTCATTTTCACTATGGTGCTGTAAGGTTGGCATTAACCTTCCATGCAAGAAAGGGACTTCTTGCAGTCTCTTGAATGGCACTTCTTGACTCCAGATTTTTGGAGTATCAACATGCAGTTATAGGAACTGTCCAGAGAACTTTGAATGCTAGAATTGTTTTTGTCACACTCTTCCCAAGTTTTAATATACCTTTAAAAGATCACCATCTTTGTGATGCTCTTAAAGTTCAAGTCCAAATTATTGGAGCTTCTCATGTACAAGATACTTATGTAGCCACACTCCATTACCAGCTTGTTTATAAGCTCCAAAATCATGCTTTTGATGTGGCAATTCCATAAATGGCTCAAACTAATGATGCATTGCTTATTCAAGTTGATTCGGGACTAGCTCTGATGTGTACATTTGTCCCTAGATAGCTTACAAGGGATCATATGATTTCCTTTTTCTCAGAATAATAGATCGCGAAGTACGAGTCACTTCACCAAGTAGTCCAGTCGATCCAGTCTAACAATCCTTTCATTATCAGGAAAGAAAATGGATAAGTAGAAACAATATTTCGGAATGCTCCACTAGAAAAGAAGGATGTCAGTTTTTCCAACCTAGATGGTAATGTTGCAACCTGTACCATATGTTGCTGAAAAAGGTCTAGTAATTTAAGCGTTTTGTGAAGTTGGAAAACCTTGTTATGAAGGAAATTCACCTTCCGGCCATATATGATGGGATATTTGTGATTGCGATGAATGCAAAGAAGAATCAATTGATGATGATGATCAACCAAGAAGAAGAAAAAATCACTCTAGCAAAGCATGAAAGAGAAATATGAAGGAAGTGATCCTGAAGTAGATCACTTGGGAGAACCTTTTGAAAGAATTGACTATTATGTCCTTTATCCCAGAACCAGGAAGTAGAAACCTTAGTCCCCTCCTCCTACATGGAAAGAACCCAAGCCTAAACAAGATACTAACCATAAGCCTAAACCTCCATTGATTCCATACTACTAGAATATTCTCTCCCAATTACATAAACATCATCCTGTTCCTTTCACACAAACCCCAACACAAAATCCTTTGCCCTGCTACGCGTTTGACAGAACTTCACCCTCTTATGCTCAAGATTTTCCTCCACTAGAAAACTTTGACCACCCCTAGGCCAACACAAAACATGTTTGAAAAATCAAAACTCCTGTTGGTACCAATTCAGATGGAACCCGAAAACAAGTTTCGTTAGCAGAAGCAGCTTTAAATTGGCAAGAAAAAAATGTTGTGGCCCAAAACCCCAGCTCTTTTAAAGATTCTTGATAATTAGCAAAAATTGGCAGCAACAGTGACAGACATTTTCATCATCCGAATCTCTTACCAATGGTTTGAAGAAGAAAATCGAGAAAGTAGAACAAAAGCTTGCAACAATTGTATCCATAGTCAAAGATATATCAGTTTCCTTCCCCCTTTTGGGATAGAAAGAAAAAGAAAGAAAACATTTGTTGACACAGCTCCAGTTTATAGAGAAATCTCAGAAGACAGAAACATAAGCTTGCCCAATGTTTGTCTATACCCCTCACCAATCCAGACAGTCATTGTACAAAGATCTGTCTATACCCCTAACCTCTCCATTTTTATCCAACTCCACAAGTCAAAACTTCCAGCCCCTAACCACAATACACCTTAATCATAACCTTCTCAAGAGCAGTGGAATCCTTCCAGCCATAACATATCCACTACAATCCAAAACTAGGTCTTAAAGCCAATCACAAAATAAACCCTCCCTTGACAAATACCCACTATCCCAACCCTCAAATCCAATCGTTGGTGCATCCTCAAAACCTCTAGATATATATGAACATGTTGACCATAGATCCTAATCCTCTAAACCCAATTTCATCTTTCTTAAAAGCCATCACTTTAGAAGACTCATATAACCCACTTGTGCTCCCAATCATTGCTGATACTGATTTGGATCTTTCTGATCTTGATCTTGAAGGTATATTTATGTATCAATAAGGTGACTAGCCAACAGTAGAAGAAGATGATGTTCGTCATCCTCCACCTCCACCACCCATCTTTCCACCTCCACCTTTTGTCCCTGACAACCAAACTCGTCTCACCTATTCATCAGTGATAGATTTGAAGCATTTATTCACCATTGATGATGCTCCTCCTTCCAAGTGGCATGAAAAGTTTTTTGACATGTACTCATGGTGCACTGCTAAACTCCATGTTTCGAATTCCACGGTTGCCCAAGTAATTGCTAAATTCATTGCAAAGCTTACGGGAAGAATAAGAGAATGATGGATTTCCTTAGGAGAATTTCGGCAAAGGCATGCGGCCTAATCTCAAACACTGGAAGATTCCTTTACAATTATCCATAATGAATTCCTTGGAGCACCAACACACCATACAAAGGTTGTGGAGAAGAATTTCTTGCCATGAAATGCTGTTCATTTGAAAGGAGAGATTTAGAAGATATTTTGATCGGATGTCAAGGCGATTATATACCATCAATCACATGGATGATGTGAATATCAAGCGGACTTTTCTCAATTCTCTTTTAGAACCATTGGAAGACAAAACCCTTCGAATGATGAACATCCAAAGAATAACTCTGAACCAAGCCTCATTGGGAGAAACTTATCAACACATGCTTATTGCCCTTGAAAAGCTCTACAACCAAAGGAAATTCCTTTCAAAAATGGAGAAGATTCACAATAAACTCAAGGACAGCTACAAGAGGAAAGATTTGCATATAAAATGCCATTAAAAAAGCCATGATTGTTCAATAAAAAAGAGAAGCCATTTCAGGAAGTATTCTTTGAAAAAGAAATACCATGCGGAACCAAAGAAAAGTTTTTCAGAAAAAAGAAATGTAAATTCCTCAAGAAAAAGCAATTTAGAGGAAAAACTTCCAAAGTTTGCTTTATATGCAGAAAACTAGGACATTTTGCAAAAAATTTTCCTAAGAGAGAAAAGGCAGCAAAGCTCCTTAAGCAAGCCTAGATTCATGTAGAAGACAATCCCTTCTCTGATGTAGAATTACTTTATTCGTTAGATGACGAACACTCTCCTCAAGCACTAGTATTCATGGGATATTCTACAATAGAAGAAAACCAAAATTTTGAATCAGTGGCCTCAAATCCAAAAATTCAAGCCTGTTAAGGACATCTTTTATGTAATTAACTAATCATTTGACAAAATATGCTTTACTTGTAATTTGGTAGATCTAGGATGTGTTTAATACTTCAAGAAACATGTTGTTCAAGTCAAGTATTAAAGTCATGAAGATTGGACTAAGAAACAAGTGAAGAAAGGGTGTTCATTAAAGTTGGACAGATTCTCAACAGCTCTCGACAAATAATATCTATCGAGGTTTAATGAGTCTTGACAGCTCTTGATAGTACTATCTATCAAGGTCTCGATAGTTGCTTGACAAATATATCTATCGAGAATTACGAAAATTAGATTTCCAGATCTGATTTTCGGCCCATGCTAACATGTATGTGTAGGGTTTCTTTTTTCACAACCCTAAACATATATAAGACTTATTTTAAAGGCCGTCACAGAAGAGGATAAAAGGAGAACACATGAAATAGGTGACCAAGTGTCTTATTCTTTCTAAAAGAAGCTACTACGTTTTTGTGCTTTAGGGTTTTGTAACCAAGTGCTTCTTGATCTTCACTTTTAATGAAGTGAAGAACTTTTCAGCCAACATCTTCTTCAAGTTAGTGAGTTAGTCACGTATTGGGAGTCGTGCATAATTGGTTAGTCACGTACTGGGATTTGTGCAAAAAGGTGGAGTTCATATATTGAAAAGTTCAAAGGTTCTAAAGCAGTAGAAGGTTTCTGCTGTAAGTTCATCTACGGGGATTGTAGAGTCTAGGGACAAAATATTTGTACTAGATCTGAAACTTCTCCTTACTGTAGTGAATTTCTTTTGGGAAGATTTCCCTCCAGGTTTTTTACTGTGAAACTAGTTTGTTTCATTAGTTTTCCTAGATCATTATATCTTGTCTTATTTATTTTTCCGTTGCAGTTATTTGTGATATGATATTGATATTAGTTTGTTTTAACAAGATTTATTTATAATAAATTTAATTAACAACTTTGGTTTAAAACTTGTTAATTCTATCAATCAGGGTCTAAATTTCCCAACAAAGCCATCTATACTTCTCAACCTACTTTAATCTCTTTGGCAAGTCCCATTCCAATTGCCCAAGTTCACATTCTCCTTGACTTCTATTCTAGACCTACCCCTATTATTGCCCTTTTTGATACTGGAGCAGCATTAACAATCATTCATCCCAAAATATTACCTGGAGAATTTTGGTTACCTTATTACCAGATGTTCTGTGCAGCAAATAGAGAAACATTCCCAATTGTAAAAACAAAGAAAAGAAAAAGAAAAAAGAAAAAAAAAAGCAAACCCATACTCATCAGAATTTTCCCAACCCCCACTATAATACACCAAGTCCTTGGACCCCCTCTCACTGGTAGAGACCTTCTTATAGATTTTGATATCCTTCACCATATACCTAGCCTTAGATGGTCATCAAAAGCACTTTCACATAAACAACACCTCCTTACCTGGACCCAAGTCCCTCACTTGTTTGTTGTTGATCCTTATGATTCCTTGAGATTCTAGATCATTAATGATTGTTGTGCAAATAGCCACTTTGAGTTCTTACTGAAAAATCCAAATCCTTTGTGGATGAACCTAGACTTTTTCATACACCTTCCCTTTAAAAAGAATGAAGATGTCAATCCTACAAAAGCAGAACATTTAGCTCTAGCCAAACAAGAGATTTCCTACAAAGGAATGAATCCAGAACATTTAGCTCTAGCCAAACAAGAGATTTCCACACTCCTCACTGAAGGTCTTATTGAACCCACTTCCTCCTCAGGCTTGTGAAGCCTTTTATGTTAACAAGAATGCTAAGCAAGTTCGAGAAAAACTCAGATTGGTAATCAACTACCAAGATCTCAATCATTTTCTAGCAGATGACAAGTTTCCTTTGTTAAACATATGTGCTCTCTTCCAGCATCTTTCAAATGCAAAAGTGTTCTCAAAGTTTGATCTTAAAGCAGGATTTTGTCAGCTATGAATTTATCCAGGAGATAGATACAAAATAGCATTTTGTATCTCAGATCATCATTACCAGTGGACAGTTATGCCCTTTGGACTAAAAAATGCTCCATCTCAATTCCAAAAGGCAATGGTAACCTTGTTTCAACCTCTCCTGGCAAATGCATTGATCTATGTAGATGATATCCTTCTCTTCTCAAAAGATGCAAATTCCCATGAAAAATTGCTCACTAAATTTTACAATTTAGTGAAATTTCAAGGGATTATTCTCTTAGAGAAAAAAAAAAGGTCATTGGGCAAACATCAATAGAGGTTTTGGGAATGACTATCTTAGATGGAAAGTATTCTCTATAGCCATATATTGCTACATCTCTCAAAGAGTTTCCAAACAAGCTTTCTAGTGCCAAATGTATACAATAGTTTCTTGGAATTGTTAATATTACAGACAAATGCCAGTGATGAATACGAGGCAAGCGAATACTACAGACAGATGCTAGTGATGAATACTGGGCAGTAGCTCTTTTTGAAGAGGCTGATGGAAAAAGAAATATATGTGGATATAAAAGTGGTGCATTCAAGACCTTAGAACTCCATTACCATTCCATGTTTAAAGAAATACTTGCCCTTGGGCATAATTTTCTTGTTGAAGTGGACATATCTTCGTTTCCAAAAATGCTTCAGTACAAAAGGAAGATGCTCCCTTGTCCTTAGCTGCTCAGATGGTCAAATTGGTTTTCACAATGATCTTTCCAAGTCAAGCATATCAATGGAAAAGATAATTTGATCACTAACTATCTTTGTAGAAAATCCCTAACTATTAGTACCAAAGTCATTCCTTCACCTTTGTGTGTATACCCTATCACAGACCCATCCTCATCCTTACAATCATATTCCATAACTAATATGATAGAAAGCCTTCCCTCATATATAAAAACCACATAAAAAACCTGACCCTTGAAGCCAGATCCAAAAGAATTATCAGAGTCCTTCATGATTACCTTAAATAACATCACAACCATTTTCTTGCCATCTATCCTGACCCTGACCAGCCATGGAAAACACCTTTTGCCTTTTGGATATCTAATTGGACTGTTTTCCATTACCTTCACGTGTGGCATCTACTCAATAAGTATTATTTGTGCATTCATTTTGAACCAAGTTTTTACAAGCTCCTTTTCCCAAACAATAATAAATATTTTGAAAAATTTTGGTTTGAAATCCTAAAAAATGATACTCATAATGGAAATTGGAAACAATATACCACCGCAATTCATCCAAGATTTGGACACAGAATTACTGCACAATCCATGATTGTCAAGTTTAATTCAAAAAATGATGTTCAAGCAGAAGGAATCTTCCACCCGCCAGAAGTCCATTGGCTCACTAATCAAAATGATTCTCTCCATGTGCATGTGGACCCCTCTTGGTCATGTTGCCAGAAAGCACTCAGGTGGATAGAAACTCTCAAGACAAGAATTGAAAATCCTAATGAATCAGGTCCAATTACTCCAAATTTCTATCACTAGCAATTGCCACATGTTGATGCTTGGGAGCTACCCAATCCCCTTCTAGCTGGCCACCGTTTTATAAACAATGACCCTTATTGTGACAATCATGACCCAAATTGGCAAAGCACAAAAATACACTCTGTCTTCCTAGCTTGATATTATTTATAACTAGTTGCTAACATGTGTGATGCACGAGAAATGTATTGAATATGATATATGATTTAATCTTGGTTTATTTTACTACAGTCATAGAAATTGAATTTGTAAAGCTAAAATTTATATTAACACTTATATGTTGTAGAATGAAGGAAAAAAATAATGTCTTGTACAATTATTATTATTTACAATGAATAAAAAAACTTATCGAACATTAAAAAAAAAAAAAAGATTTTTATTTTTGTTAAAAAAATTGATAAGTGCAACTTTTGATCTAATCTAGAAATAAAATTTATAAAAAAAGGAATTCAATGCATTAAAAAAATATTTATTTTGCTAAATTTATTGTTTAACCACACTATCATTTGATTTGAGAAATTTGATTAAAATCCAAAATTCATAATCCATAACTCGAAGATTCCCATATACGAATTATGGATTATTTATTTATATACAAGAAAAACCATTTACATATAATGGAGCATAGCCTCTTTGTTTTTTTTTTTTTTTTTTTTTTTTTTAAATTTTTAAAAATATAAGTAATAAGAATTTTATTGATATAAAAATTCATCGTGTTCATGATCGATGATGAACACTTTGAAAGAGAAACAAAAACATAGAAATCAAGAGCTAAAGCTAGCAGATTGTATACAAGTAGAAATGGAGATACATTGTGTAAACCCCATATAATGGAGCATATTCTTGAAAGAAAACACTTGAAATAGAAAATTTAAAATCACCAAAAAAAAAAAAAACCACCATCAGAATTTCTCAACCAACCTAAACAAATAAAGAGATCAAAACAAACTTCATTAGTTTCAACACTATAGTTTAATATTAGATACTTGGTGTCTGCCCCAGGAAAGTCATATATATGTGTATAGAGATGGGTTCAAGTTACACCTGGTGTAACTCTTTAAAGTTACACATTTTCTAAACCATTGGATTTATGTAGATCCAAAGGTCAAAAAAATACATTCATTAATGCTGATATTTTGATAAGGATCTCATTTATTATCCTTATTTATAACATTCCATACTTATTTCTAATTCCAAACTTATTTCTAATTCCAAAAATAAGTATATTTTTCTCTCTACTCTCTCTTTCTCATCTACTACACGTTTCTCTCTCCTCCATTGCTCATCCACCTCCATTTTCTTAGGTTCCACCTCCACAGTCACATAGAATTTGATACAAAAAATCTGAGACAACAAAGTCTAGTGAAAACTACTGATTCTTTAGAATCGAAGCATGTAGCAATTATTTTGATACATTATCATGTGGAACGGTATGGAGGATATAGAAGCATCACTCCAGGCCTCGTTCACAGCAAGAATCAAAGTTATTGATCAATGAAAGACTCAGATGCTTGCAAGACATTATTCCCGGATAATATAAGGTAAGAAAATTTTCTTTTAAAAGACTTTTTTTGTTTGGTTATTAAAAAAAAGAACAATTAAAATTTCTCTTTGGGTTAAAAATAAAATTGGACTATCTATATTCTAAAATGGATTATGAAATTACAGAGCATGAGAATGGCAGTAATGCTGGACGAGATAATTAATTATGTTCAGTCCTTACAAAACCAAGTCGAGGTGAGCCAAATTTATAATACACCACCTTTTTTTTTTGAGTAACAAAATTATTTTTTAAACACTAACATTTACATTTCTTTGGATTTGAGTGCAGTTCCTTCTATGAAGCTTACAGCAGCGAGCTTATTTTACGACTTCAACTCAGAGACAGATGCTTTAGAAACAATGTAGGTGCTTCCTCTAAAATTGTATAGCTCATTTTCTGCTTTCAATTTCTAAATGGCAAATTGACTGCTTCATCTAGCCTTTGTTTACTTTGTATGGTTAAAATAAACTATCTGGTGAAGAATATCAAGTGACATACGCAAAAAATCTAGCTACATTTGACATTCCCAAATGCTTAACTGCATGTAGTTTGTGTAATATTTTAAAATTTTAATTATAGTTTGTATGTTAGAATTGGGTATGTGATTTATGAGTGATATGAATGAATTTTTTGGTTACAGAGGACTAAGGCAAGTGAAGCAAAAGAATGAGAGATTAATGAGAGAAGGTTATGGACGACTTGATTCATTTCACTCAAATTGGTCGCCGCTTTGACTTCAGAATTGGATGTTACCCCTTGTCATGCAACAATAAGATGCTTCATTTCCCAATAGTTCCTCTATATGAAATTATATTTGTTCCCACTTCATGCTATACAAGCAGAAGTTTATATTTATACTTGTACAAGTCCTCACACATTGGGAAATTCAACTAAGATTAATATAAGGCTTATAAATTTTATTTTTATCCTAAATTATTGTTGAATTCCTTCAGTTTGAAAGTATGTCGAGCATCATTACCAATCCAAAAATAATTATGTCTGTAGTGCCATATGATCCAAAGCACCATTAGACATTGATCAACTTGATATCCTCCGTACCACTCCACATGATAATGTATCAAAATAATTGCTACATGCTTTAGGAGAAAAACATGATTAATTTAGTCTATTTGAATTTTACTATGCAAAATTTGATACATGTATTAGCCAAAATGCTCCTCTCCTTTCAAAGCAATAGAAAGAATATTCATCACAAGAGCACCCCAACAGAAAAGAAAAAACAAAATAAACAAGGATTCAATATACTAAACAAGGAGATCAGTCTTGTAGCTTCTTCAGCAGCAAATTGGGCATACAATCAACCCATTCTCATTATGATGAAGCAAAATGTTCGTCAGTCGAAATAAGAGGTAAGTCTAAATGAAATCAAAACTGTATCCCTCCTTTTCAGCAGTCTAGGAGGCGACAGCCCAATCTGTCAACGTGGTCACCGGTGTGGTGCCTGCCAAAACACCTCCGATGCTTAAGTTAGTTTCTGGGAATTGTAGTCAGAAAAATTATGATAAAGAATGGGCGAATTTCTTGTGTGTTTTCTTACCTCTGACTGGTGTTTTTGGTTGGTTTATATATGTTCCTTTTGCCCCTTAGCCATTGTGACAATTATTGTGGTTTTAATGCTACCTTAAGTTACGCTTTCTGCTTTATGGCGAGGCTTTAATTCGTCCAACGGGTTGTACAGCCGTTTTTATCCAGCCTGGGGCATTTATTGGTGATATTGAGTGTTCCTGCTGCTTTATCCTCGTCTTCGCTGGTTACCTCGTCTTTCGTGATCTCTCGTCAGTGATGCTATTGTCGTCAGTATTTATTTCGTCAGTCCTGTCAGTTGCCCCCGGATTCCTTGGTCGTCATGACATGTCGTGACGATCATGGAAGGTGAAAGGTTGGCAGGTGACTCTTGGAGTTTCGTGCCGCATTAAATGCGTAGTGGTGGCGCCGTACTGATCATGGCCATGTGGCATACTTCAGTTGGTGGAGTTTAATGTTTCCATCATTTGTCTCTTTGTTTTTCCCGCTATTTCTCTTTAGTTTCTATGCTATTTAACTTCCCTTTCTTTGTTCTTTGCTCTTTTTTCAAAAATACTTCTATCGCTCTGTGTTTTTCTTCTTTCTTTGCAAACTCTTTTCCGGCGATCTTTCCTTTCTGGACCGGTACGTTGTGCGGTGGCGCCTGCGTGCGGCAGGGCTTTTGCTTCCGAGGCATTTCTATTTTCTCAACCTTTGGTTCCGTTCTCCTTTTCTGCGATTTTTCTGATTTCTCGTTTCCTTTTTTTCTTTTTTTGTGGGGGTTTTAGCTTGTGTCATTCTGCTCACCTTGTTCTTAGACTTTGATGGTTAGTGGTTCTGAGGTTAGGACAGCTTGCCCTTCAATTTCCTTCTTGTTTGCGCGTTTGGGGGGATTTTTAGGTAGTTCTCCGCGCCTAGAGGGTTTTGTTTGTGAGGGTAACGGTATGAGGGTTGTGTTGGCTGACTTGCTATCTTTGCTCCGTCAGTCTATAGGTTGGTTTAGGAATAGGAAAAGAGTGCGGGGAATCATGTCAGATGTTAGATCTAGTGAGTTGGAGACTGGACTTTCGTCTAGCGATGATCCAATGGGGGGCGATACTGTAATTTCGTCGATTCGAGAGGTTAGAGCTTTTCATGCCCTTGGGGAAGAGTGTAGCTTAGATGCTGAGACGTTGGGGCGTTTCAGGGATAGATTTCAATTTCCGGAGCGGGTGAGGCTTCGTCTGCCCGGTAAGGATGATCGGGCCTATAGCTTCTTCCCGGGGGAGGTTTCCGATGCTTAAGTTAGTTTCTGGGAATTGTAGTCAGAAAAATTATGATAAAGAATGGGCGAATTTCTTGTGTGTTTTCTTACCTCTGACTGGTGTTTTTGGTTGGTTTATATGTGTTCCTTTTGCCCCTTAGCCATTGTGACAATTATTGTGGTTTTAATGCTGCCTTAAGTTACGCTTTCTGCTTTATGGCGAGGCTTTAATTCGTCCAACGGGCTGTACAGCCGTTTTTATCCAGCCTGGGGCATTTATTGGTGATATTGAGTGTTCCTGCCGCTTTATCCTCGTCTTCGCTGGTTACCTCGTCTTTCGTGATCTCTCGTCAGTGATGCTATTGTCGTCAGTATTTATTTCGTCAGTCCGGTCAGTTGCCCCCGAATTCCCTGGTCGTCATGACATGTCGTGACGATCATGGAAGGTGAAAGGTTAGCAGGTGACTCTTGGAGTTTCGTGCCGCATTAAATACGTAGTGGTGGCGCCGTACTGATCGTGGCCACGTGGCATACTTCAGTTGGTGGAGTTTAATGTTTCCATCATTTGTCTCTTCGTTTTTCCCGCTATTTCTCTTTAGTTTCTATGCTATTTAACTTCCCTTTCTTTGTTCTTTGCTCTTTTTTCAAAAATACTTCTATCGCTCTGTGTTTTTCTTCTTTCTTTGCAAACTCTTTTCCGGCGATCTTTCCTTTCTGGACCGGTATGTTGTGCGGTGGCGCCTGCGTGCGGCAGGGCTTTTGCTTCCGAGGTATTTCTATTTTCTCAACCTTTGTTTCTGTTCTCCTTTTCTGCGATTTTTCTGATTTCTCGTTTCCTTTTTTTTTTTTTTTTTTTTTTGTGGGGGTTTTAGCTTGTGTCATTCTGCTCACCTTGTTTTTAGACTTTGATGGTTAGTGGTTCTGAGGTTAGGACAGCTTGCCCTTCAATTTCCTTCCTGTTTGCGAGTTTGGGGGGATTTTTAGGTAGTTCTCCGCGCCTAGAGGGTTTTGTTTGTGAGGGTAACGGTCTGGGGGTTGTGTTGGCTGACTTGCTATCTTTGTTCCGTCAGTCTATATGTTGGTTTAGGAATAGGAAAAGAGTGCGGGGAATTATGTCGGATGTTAGATCTAGTGAGTTGGAGACTGGACTTTCGTCTAGCGACGATCCAGTGGGGGGTGATACTGTAATTTCGTCGATTCGAGAGGTTAGGGCTTTTCATGCCCTTGGGGAAGAGTGTAGCTTAGATGCTGAGACGTTGGGGCCTTTCAGGGATAGATTTCAATTTTCGGAGCGGGTGAGGCTTCGTCTGCCCGGTAAGGACAATCGGGCCTGTAGCTTCTTCCCGGGGGAGGTTTGCTTCTATGAGGCGGCCTTCATCTGTGGGTTGAGGTTCTCGGTCCATCCTTTCCTGATGGAGCTATTAGATTATTTTGGGATCGCTCCAGGGCAACTTATGCCCAACTCCTGGAGGATTGTGATAACTTGTATGGGGATATGGCTAGCAGCTGTAGACGGGGATATGCTCAAGATTGATGAGCTCGTTTATTTATATCGATTAAAGGCGTCCAAGGAATATAGATATTACGAATTGGTGTCTTGGGATAGAAAAAATAGGGTCGTCAGGGGTTTGCCGTCCTCCTTCAGGTACTAGAAATCTAGGTTTTTCTTTGTTTCAGGAGATGAGTTTGAGACCGCATCAGGCTAGATTTGGGGTGATCTCCCGTGGTTGCATCGTCGGTGGGGAACCCCGACCTTAGGTGCGTCAATACCATTTTCTTCGTCGCTTCAGTTTTTGGGTGTATTGGTATTACAGCTAATCTTCTTTTTTTGTTTCGTGTTTTTTTTTTCTTTTTTTTTGCAGTTTAGAAACGACCAAAACTTAAGAGCAGGTATAGGGATAGGGTGAAGAAAGCTGTAGAGTACGCACAGACGATGGAAAATTGGGACGACTTTGTAGATCCCAGGACTTTATCTTTTTACTGTTTCGGGCCAGAGCCTTCGTCTTTTGTTCTTCGGAGCATAGAGGTTGAACAGAAGAAGAGTAAGTGTTATGTTCGTCAGTGCTGGTTTCCCCTTCTCTCTCTCTTTCTTTTTTTTTTTTTTTTTACGGACATTCCTCGTTTCTTTTGTGCAGGGATGACGACAAAATTCAACAAAGATATGTACGCTAAAATGAGGTCGAAGAAGGGGGAGCCGTTGTCAAGCTTGGGGAGGAAGTCAGTGCGGGTCACTGACAAGGGTGCTTCTGGTTCTCCCGGCATCCAGTAGACTCCGGTTACTTCTGGGGCTGCAGTGACGAGGACAGCTTCCCCATCGACCTCGATAGAGGAGCTTTCTACACTCGTTGCCAAGAGACAACGCCTTTCTGGGAAGGAGAAAGAGGTGGAGAGGGTCACTTCCCAGCCGTCAACTATCTGGAATGACGAAGCCCTGGCGGTGGAGAGAGCTCATGGGGCTGTGGCCGCCGAGGACTTGAAGGCACTCTCGGGAGTGTCTTTTAATCGGGTCGCAAGCCGCCATGTTCAAAAGCTTGTCCAGGTGAGATTTTAGTCATGAACCTTCTTCTTCCTCTTCCTCTTCTTTCCTTTACATTCTCATCATTTTTTTTTTTTTTTTTTTTTAAGGTTTTGGAGGAGAGCCTTTACATCACGTCTGAATATCTGACCCAAGGGGCCCAGGTGGCTTCCCTTTCTTCGAGGGTGGAGGCTTTAGAAGCAAAAAGTTCTACTTTGAAAAAAGACTTGATTGAATCCATGGGCGAAACTACTGATTTGAAAGAGAAGGTGAAGAAGTTGGACGAAGATTTTAGGGTGGAGCGTCAGCTGACCTCCGAGAAGGATGAACAACTCTTGGCATCCCGGGAGTCGTTGAAGACCATTGCTGCTCGATCTGTGAAGGCCTTCCAAACTACGGACGAGTTCAACATTGTCTTATTCAGCTGGTACTTCAAAGGCTTCAAGTTGCTCAGGAGGTACCTCGTCAAACATCCTTCTGGAGTGGATTTGGACGGCCTGGACATGGAGGAGATCGACCGAGAGATGTCTGCTAATGAGGCTGCCTAATCTTCCGCTGGTCAGCCTGACGCTCTTGAGAATGTTGATGACACGCCTGATGATTCAGCCCCCGATGTTTGATTCCTGAAAACGAAGTTGTTTACCCCTCCTTTTTTTTAGTCCTAATTTCAAGAGGACTTTTCGATTTGAGAACATTGGTTTGACCCAGTGTTTATGGGTCTTTGATTATAAAAACAATGGTATTTGCCCTTTTGTTTTTGGGCTTTTAATTAGATGCTCCTGCTTGCTTGCTTGCTTGCTTTAAATTTCTTGTGGTTCGTTGTTTCTTTCTACTCGTTGGTAACTTACATCTGTTAGAGCAGAATCTTGATACTTACATCCGTCAGTAACTTACATCCGTCAAAGTGGAATCTTGTTACTATGAGATTTTGAGATTCAATGTCTCTTTAAGTTCGCCAGTAACTTACATCCGTCAGAGCAGAATCTTGTTACTTAGCGATTTTGAGATTCAATGTCTCTTTAAGTTTGTTAGTAACTTACATTCATTAGAGCGGAATCTTGTTACTTAGCGATTTTGAGATTCAATGTCTCTTTAAGTTCGCTAGTAACTTACATTCGTCAGAGCGGAATCTTGTTACTCAGCGATTTTGAGATTTAATGTCTCTTTAAGTTCGTCAGTAACTTACATCCGTTAGAGCGGAATCTTGTTACTTAGTCATTTTTGAGATTGTTTGACATTCCTAACTGAGAAAGCCTGCGGACGCAGAAACATCAGTACTAAAAATCTCTTTATTAATTTTGAATATGAACGTATTTACTGGTTTACATCTATTGATGGTACTTCTTCAAATGTTCGATATTCCATGGTCATGGGAGCTTCTGTTCGTCCAGGGTTGCCAAGTGATAGCTTCCTTGTCTAGAGTAGTGAGTGATCTAGTAGGGCCTTTCCCAGGTAGTGCCTAGCTTTCCTTGAATAGAGTCTTTTGTGGCTGTGTTGACTTTGCGCAAAACGAGGTCAACCATCTCAAGTCGTCAGAGCTTTACTCTTTTGTTGTAATATTCCCTCATCTTCTGCTGCTATTTCGTCATTTTGTTGGAAGCTTTGTCTCTAACTTCGTCAAGGCAGTCCAGGTTGACTCGTAGCTGGTTGTCGTTACCCTCTTGGTTGTATAGCTCTCGCCTAGTGCTGGTGGCGCCCACTTCCACTAGGATTACAGCTTCAGTGCCATAAGTGAGCATAAAAGGGGTTTCTCCTGTCGGAGTTCTTGCTGTGGTCCTATAGGCCCACAACACATTAGGAAGTTCGTCTGGCCAGGCACCCTTGGCGTCGTCCAGTTTGGTTTTTATGATCTTCAGCAACGTCCCGTTCTTCGCTTCCGTCTGACCGTTGGCTTGCGGGTGTCCTGGAGACGAGAATTAATAATTCTAATATCCAATCCTGAGCAGAAATCCTTGAAGGCTTGGCTGTCGAACTGCCGCCCATTATCTGATATGATCGTCATTGGTATCCCGAACCTGTAAATTATATTTTTCCAGACGAAGCTCCGAATTCGTGCTTCGGTGATAGTTGCCACTGCCTCTGCTTCCACCCATTTTGTAAAGTAATCAATCGCAACCAATAAGAATTTTACCTATCCCTTACCTAAGGGTAGTGGGACGACGATGTCAATTCCCCATTGAGCGAATGGCCAAGGGGAGGATATGGTCGTCAGTTGTTCTGCTGGAAGTCGCTGGACATTCCCAAACCTTTAACATTTGTCGCATTTCTTGACGAGGTCAACTGCGTCCACCTGCATAGTTGGCCAGAAATAACCTGTTCTAATGATTTTGCTTACCAGGGATCTTGGACCGGCATGACCTCCGCAAACTCCTTCATGAACTTCCCTCAGAATATACTTAGCTTCTTCTTCGTCAACACACTTTAAGTAGGGCATGGAGAAGCCCCTCTTGTATAAGGTGTCGTTTAGGATCGTGAACCTGGCTGCTCTTTTCCTGACCTTCTTGGCCTCGTCAGCGTCTTGGGGGAGGTGTCCGTCCTGCAAAAAAGACATGATAGGAGTGATCCAGCTGTTTGTACTTTAGATCTGGAACGTGGATACTTCTTCAATACTGGGATGCTTTTGGACTTCAATCGTAAGCCTGCTTTCTGACGGCCATTCTTCGGACGATGATATTTTTGATATCTCGTCTGCTATAGTATTCTGGCCTCGAGGGATCTGTTCGAATCTGACTGTATCGAATTCTTGGATAAGACGTCTCGTCAGCCTGAGGTATCTTTGCATCCTATCTTCTTTTGCATCGTACTCTCCCTTTATCTGTTCGGTTACCAGTTTTGAATCGCTTTGAACTAGCAGGTTCTTGGCTCCAAGGGCCTTTCCGAGTCTTAGTCCCATCAGTATTCCTTCATATTCGGCCTCGTTGTTGGTGGCTGGGAACTGCAGCTGAACCCTGTACTTAAGCATTTCTCCGTCAGGGGTGGTTATGACGACCCCTACTCCACCCTTCTTTTGGGCTGACGAGCCGTCAGTCTGAATCGTCCATTTGTCTTCGTCTGTGATTTGGCTGTCTTCGCTCGCAAAGGTAAATTCGGCCACGAAGTCTGCCAGGACCTGCGCCTTGATGGCCGTCTTGGGATGGTACTCGATGTCAAATTGGCTAAGCTCGATTGCCCACTGGATCATTCTTCCTACTGCTTCAGGTTTGTTCATGGATTTTTTGATAGGTTGGTTAGTCATAACCAGGATTGGGTGTGCCTGGAAGTACTGTCTCAGTTTGCGTGAGGCCATCACTAGTGCGAGCACAATCTTTTCGATCATCGGGTACCTAAACTCAGCTCCTTGGAAAGCCTGGCTGACGTAATAGATCGGCAGCTATTTCTTGCCTTCTTCTCGAATTAAGGCGGCGCTCACGGCTGTGACTGATTCCGCCAGGTACAACTGTAAAATTTCTCCTTCTTTGGCCAGGCTTAGAAGGGGTGGGTTACTCAAGTAGCGTTTAAGCTCCTAGAAAGCCTCTTCACACTCGTCAGTCCATACGAAGGCCTTTTTCAAGGTTTTGAAGAAGGGTTGGCACTTATCCGTCGCCCTAGAGACGAATCTGTTTAGTGCCACGATTCTTCCTGTCAACTTTTGGACTTCTTTTCCTGTTCTTGGAGACTCCATATTGATTATGACTCGTATCTTCTCCGGGTTAGCTTCTATCCCTCTATAGGATACTATGAATCCTAAGAATTTTCCTGAGGCTACACCAAAAATGCATTTGCTTGGGTTTAGCTTCATCTTGTACTGTCTGAGGGTGGCGAATGTCTCCTTCAAATCTTCGAGATGGGAAAGTTCTTCTTTACTCTTGACGAGCACATCGTCCACGTATACCTCCATATTCCTGCCGATCTGGCTTCTGAAAATCCTGTTCACCAACCTTTGATATGTAGCTCCTACATTCTTCAACCCGAAAGGCATCACCTTGTAGCAGTAGAGTCCTTGGCTTATGACGAAGGCAGTTTTTTCTTAATCTTCTTTAGCCATCTTTATCTGATTGTATCCGGAGAAAGCGTCCATGAATGTTAGTAGCTTGTTTCCAGCCATCAAGTCTACCAGCTGGTCTATTCTTGGTAGGGGGAAACTATCTTTCGGGTAGGCTTTATTTAGGTCCGTGAAGTCCACACACATTCTCCACGCTCCATTAGCCTTCTTTATGAGGACGACATTGGCAAGCCACTCTGGATAGTGTACTTCTCGAATAAAACCTGCTGCCAGGAGCTTAGCAACTTCATTCGCTACTGCCTGGTCCCGTTCTGGGGCGAAGGTTCTGCGTCTCTGTTGGACAGGCTTCTTCTCTGGGTTCACCCTCAACTCATGTTGGATAACCTCCAGGGGTATTCCAGGCATATCCTTGTGACTCCATGCGAAGATGTCCAGGTTTTCTTTGAGTAACTTGATGAGCTTGGCCTTTATCTCTAGACTGAGTGTTTTCCCTACTTTCGTCGTCTTGGTTATTTCTCCCACAGCTAGCTCTACTATCTCCAGCTCCTTTTCTTTTTCTTCTTCCTTCTCTTCAATCGTCCATGTATGGTTTTCTCGGGCAACTAGTACTGCCTGGTAGCATTCTCAGGCCAAAACTTGATCTCCTCTCACTTCGCTGATTCCCTCATCCGTCGGGAACTTCACTTTTAAACAATAGGTAGACATCGCCGCCCTCCATTTGTTGAGTGTTGGCCTCCCAATAATAGCATTATAGGTGAAGGACAGTCTACTACCAAGAAATCTAATTGACGAGTTAACTGCCTCAGGTAGGTTCCAATTGTCACCGTCAGCGTCACCATGCCTTTGGGATACACTCGATCTCCGCTGAAATTGACAAGTGGGGAATCAAAAGGGCGCAACCTTTTTGGATCTAGCTTCAATTGCTGGAAAGTGGGGAGGTAGATAATGTCTGCTGAGCTGTCGTTGTCCACGAGGATTCTCTTGGTGTTGAATCCTTCTATGGTTAACATTATAACTAGAGGATCATTGTGTGGTTGCTTCACCCCTCTAGCGGCTGCTTCGTTAAAGACCATATCTTGGTTTTTCCGTCTCTGCTTGACGGGAGGTAACATGTAGACGTTATTCACTTGCCTTTGGCATGCCTTCCTGAGGGACCTAAAAGATCCTCCTGTAAAGGGTCCTCTTGCAATCGTTGCTATTTCCCCGATCACATTCTGCACTAGTTGGGCCTGACGATTGTTGCTTCTTGACGAGGGTTCTTGCTGGTTCTTGTTCCTGTTCCTTGGTTCGCCGTACTCCTCCTTCTTTACATACTTTTGCAACTTCCCCTTCTGTATCAGCTCCTCAATTTGCTCCTTAAGATCTCGGCAATCTTCCGTGTAGTGACCGTGATCCTTATGGAACCGGCAGTACTTGCTTTTATCACGAACGTTAGGCGACGAATGTAATGGTCGTGGCCATTTCAAGTGGTGCTCATCTTGGATATGCGACAAAATTTTGTCAACGGGCATAATCAGATGCGTAAACCTTACCGTTCGGGGACCTTTGTCATCTTTTATTTTGTTACCATCTCTGGATTGACGATCATGTCGTTCTCTCTTCTGTCCTCTTCGTTCATTATCTCGGATTCCGATGCTTCCCAGTCTTATTGCATCTCCTATGGCCGCGAGTGCATCTTCAACATTCATGTGTTTCTGCGCTTTTAAGGGCATTTCTGCCATCGTCTTTGGGGGATTCTTAGCAAGTGAGGCCACGAGGTCTCGGGATCTTAACCCCGCCTTGAAAGCCATCAACTGCACTTTGTCGTCAGCTTCGTCCACTTCCAAAGTTTCTCGTGTGAAGCATTTTACATACGACCTTAATGTCTCCTTCTCTCCTTGTTTGACAATGAGTAGGTAATCTGCTGGCCTCTTCAGACGTTGTCCCCCGATAAAGTGCCTCAAGAAGGCACCGCTCAGCTGTTCGAAGTTATCTATTGACGATGTTGGCAGCTTGGCAAACCATTCTCTAGCCGCTCCTTTGAGAGTGGTAGAGAAAGAGCGACATAATATCTTGTCAGGGGGCTGTTGGAGGCCTTGTGTTGTCTTGAATGTGTTGAGGTGATCTTGTGGGTCCCTCAACTCGTCGAACTGTTCGAGCTGGGACAGACGAAATTTGGGCGGTACCGGATGCCCAAGAACTGCCGTAGTGAAGGGTGAGTCGGTAGCCCTAATCATTTTATCCACGCTCCGGTCCGTTTTTTCTTTGATGGCATTCTGCAGCTCATCCATCTCTTTCCTCATTTCCTTTATAACATCCGAATTTTGCTCATCAAGGGTGGTTGGTCTGAGAGCGCTGACCCTTCTGTGACTATCTCTTTCATCTTCCGGGCCGCCCCTGGATTAGCTCTCTTCCTGTTGAATTTGCTGAAGTTGTATCTTCATTTCTTGGTTTTGCCTGGTGAGTTCTGGAACAGTGGCCGCCAAGGCCTGGATTTGCTGGGTCAAGGAGGTGGGATCTTGATTGGACTCCATCTGACCAAAAAAATTGGTGGGAATCGCCCCTCCAAGTATAACTATGGAGATGTGTCAGTGATTTCCCACAGACGGCACCAAACTGATGAAGCAAAATGTTCGTCAGTCGAAATAAGAGGTAAGTCTAAATGGAATCAAACCTGTATCCCTCCTTTCCAGCAGTCCAGGAGGCGACGACCCAATCTGTCAATGTGGTCACCGGTGTGGTGCCTGCCAAAACACCTCCGATGCTTAAGTTAGTTTCTGGGAATTGTAGTTAGAAAAATTATGATAAAGAATGGGCGAATTTCTTGTGTGTTTTCTTACCTCTGACTGGTGTTTTTGGTTGGTTTATATATGTTCCTTTTGCCCCTTAGCCATTGTGACAGTTATTGTGGTTTTAATGCTGCCTTAAGTTACGCTTTCTGCTTTATGGCGAGGCTTTAATTCGTCCAACGGGCTGTACAGCTGTTTTTATCTAGCCTGGGGCATTTATTGGCGATATTGAGTGTTCCTACCGCTTTACCCTCGTCTTCGCTGGTTACCTCGTCTTTCGTGATCTCTCGTCAGTGATGCTATTGTTGTCAGTATTTATTTCGTCAGTCCCGTCACATTACACTCTGGACACACATTCGACTCTTCCTCTGTGGAAACAATCCTGTGGCTACCACGGCGCTTGGAACAAAGCACAAACGAACTCCAGCACACCCTTCACATGCACCATTAGATTGATCAATTAGAACTCCATGGAAGAGTGGCCGAAACTTCCCTTGCTCGTGTAACACCAAAACCTCTTCTATTCCGCCTATATATCTCCCCTTAATTAAAAAACCTTGGAGGAGCTACTTTACCGTCCAAAATCCTCCACAACTCTTCCACCAAAACAATAAACTTTGATTCTTATTGTGAACTAGGCCTGGAGTGATGCTTCTATATCCTCCGTACCATTCCACATGATAATGTATCAAAATAATTGCTACATGCTTCAGCTCTAATGAATCAGCAGTTGTCACTAGACTTTGTTCTCTTAGATTTTTTGTATCAGATTCTATGTGGCTGTGGAGGTGGAACCTATGAAAATGGAGGTGGATGAGCAATGGAGGAGAGAGAAACGTGTAGTAGATGAGAAAGAGAGAGTAGAGAGAAAAATATACTTATTTTTGGAATTAGAAATAAGTATGAAATGTTATAAATAAGGATAATAAATGAGATCCTTATCAAAATATCAACATTAATGAATGCATTATTTTGACCGTTGGATCTACTTAAATCCAATGGTTTAGAAAAGGTGTAATTCTAAAGAGTTACACCAGGTGTAACTTGAACCCATCTCATGTGTGTATATATATATATATATATATATATATAGAGAGAGAGAGAGAGAGAGAGAGAGCGAGCTGAGTCTAGCCTTGAAAAATAAGACACTTAACTAGGGATGGCAATTTTGATCCACCCTGCTTAACCCGCTCTTCCCCGCTTCGCTCCGCACAGGTTTTCCTTACCCCGCACAGGTGGTGGAGTGGAGATGGGGCAAGATTTTAACTTCGCACCATGGGGTGGAAGGAGGGGAGGGGGGGCAGGGATGGGTTTAAACTTTTTAGACTCACCCTGCCCCACCCCTCCTTGTCGCCGCTCTGCCCCGCATTATTAAGGATTATAATTGTAAATTTTTCATATCCTAAAACCCTATTATTTAAACAAATATATCAATATTAACATATTTTATTCTACACAATGTGGTTCTCTGCCTTTATTTTGTTGTGTTATACTATGAGATTTTTTTTTTTTTTTTTTTTTTGTGTGATTGTCTTTAAACACTTGGATATATTATTCAATTTTTTCTAAAAATTGATTTGATTTGATGGGATAAATTTAGTTGTAATTTCAAGTATATTTTTCTTAATTAAATTGGTTTCATTAAAAAAATTGTACTAGTTGTAGGGCAAATTAACAAAAAAGTAGAGTTTTACAAGATGGGGTGAGAAAGTTTTCCTCGTTATGCAGGGCGGGGCAAGGCGGGACGGGGCAGGGCTGGGATTGGGCAAGACAAAACCATGCAAGGTGGGGACGAAGACCCCATCCTTCGGTCCTGCCCCGCCCCATTGCCATCCCTACACTTGAGAGGTAATGGAGATATAAAAACAAAACAAAACACTTGAGAGGTAATGGAGATATAAAAACAAAGCAAAAGAAAGAGAGCAACAAAGAAAACTGGCCCTTGAAACAACAAAAATCTAAACCTAAAAGGAGATTAAAAAAGAAAAATCAAATTTAAATTCTCACCAACAAAACCCATCATTAGAATTTCTCAACTGACCCAAACAAATAAAGAGAGCAATACAAATTCCATTATTTTAGGATTGTGATTTAATATTAGATACTTCATGTTTCTAAAGTATGATCCTGAAGATTTCAACAGTATCTAATAAATTAAAGAGCTTAATAGAAAACAAATGGAACAAGAGAATAAATTCAATACAGACAGGGTGTAAACCCTTTGGTTTACACTAACCAATACAAACATGCCACATTAACTTTTTACTTAAAACTCATTGTAAAATCAATACATCCTAATATACTTAATAACATCTTTAACAAAAAACCTATTTTACGTTTTCATACCTGATGTGAAAGAGAATCCCTAAAATCTCATCTCCCTTCTCAGCTCCTCTGTCTCTCACTACAAACCTCGCCGGACCTCTATTGTCTGCCACATCAATTCGCCAGAGTCGTTACCTCAAGGTCTGCTTTGCTATATTTTTTATTGGATTGTACTAGGTGATGAAAGTGTGTTTGGATATCTTGACTGTATGGGTTTGCACAGTAACATATGTTTTTTGTTCCATAGTTAACAAAGTAGGTGATGAAAGTGTGTTTTTTGTTCCATAGAATCCTGCCTTTTATTGATAGTCACCGGAATCTTGTTTTTTGTTCCATATTTTGAAATATTGATAGTTGCTGTTAACATAGGATCTTGTCTTTTACGAATTTCCAATTTGTAATTGAATAGGCTTAATGATGTAATTCAATTAGTATCAGTTTATACGAAGAAATCTCAGTAGCATTCGCTTGAGCCAACGATTGGAACAATTGAGAAAGCTCGAAATCCATTTGGGAAAAAGATGTAATCAAGAAAAATTAAAACTTGAGCAAACCTGTTGAATTGATGAGATTTCAAATTTGAAAAATTAAAACTTGAGTGAACAATGCAGGAAACGATGAGATTTCAGTTTTCTTTTTCTTTTTTTCTTTTTCTTTTTGGTATAGGAAAGGATGAGATTTGGGTTTTAGTTTGTTCTCAAATTAAAGACGTTGATGAAAGTGTGAGTTATTTAAAATAATATTCGGTATGGTAGGATATATTTCTTATTAAGTGAAACGCTAATGTGGCAATCTATTATTGGATGTGTAAAACAAGGGTTTTACTCCTTGTCTTTATCAAATTCGAGCTCATAGAACAAACAAACTAAAGAGTATCAAACATACGGGACCATATAGCTAATTAAATTATTAAATTATTTCATGAACAGTGGAAAGTCAAAAACCCAACTCTTCCATGGCTTTTATATCAAAAGAAAGCACAAATATTGTCTTAATTGAGGTGAAACCTTCCAATTCTCAAAATAAAATATAGAACCCACAATTCGAAGTCATACCTTGCAGTGATTCTGAGCCCAACGAATATGACTGTATCATGCAACAACAATAACGAAACAATAATTCAACAAATAACGCAGATAAATTCAAAACAAAAGACACTAATTATAATACAAGGTTTCCAATCCTAAGCAAATTTGGAGTTGGAATACAACATTTTTTTATCTAGAATATGCATTACCAATGTGAGCAAAGAGGGAGACGGCATGAAGACACAAAGAAAAGAGGGAGGCTGCGTTAATATTAAAGATATTAGCTATTCTAATTATTTCTGTTCTGATGTTGATTTTTCAATATCACATCTGAAAAAAAAAAAGGATTAAGAAAAGGGTTAGAAAAACCCAGATGGAAAATATAAAAACAAAAGGGACATATCCAGCTTTAGAGGCATGAGTTGAGGTGAAGCATAGATGATGTTACGGTTGAAAATTGAAAGTCCAAAGAGCAGAAACTACACAACTGTGTCTTTCAAAGGGAAGGCAAGGGAGAGCACGTAGGTTCTACTATTCTAGGGTTTAAGCATAGATGATGTTTCGACTTGCAAAGACTGTTTAGTGAGAGGGCTGCGTTTAAATGAGACCGAAGAGAGAGAGAAGGAATTGCCGAATGGTTAGGTTTTAAAATTAAGGGCATTAACAATTTAAGAAGAAAAGAAGAATGATGTGGAAATTTGTGAGAGTCTCAAATCCTATGTGGCAAGCTCTCATGAGGCTAATTAAAAGTAATAATAAAAAATAAAAAAATAAAAAGAAGAAGAAAAGTAGAAGGCTTCAGTTTTAGTATATATAGATTAAAAAACACATTAGAAAATGAGTGAGTTAAAATATTTAGTATTCTCAAAAGAAAAAATAGTAGGTTAATCTCACATTGAAAAATAAGTTAAAGAGGTTTAAAGTCTGTATTGTGTATCTAAGAGTTAAACCATTTTAGATGTACACCATTGTTAGTTTCTTTAAGACCTTCTTCCTTATTCCTTGTGCGTGTTTTAAAATACTTAGTATTTAAAAAAAAAAAAAAAGATTAAAAAATACAGGAAAATAGTTGAAGTCGGAGGTTTTGGCTATGGCAGGTTGACCCTTTAATATTTTTTTATTTTTATTTTATTTATATAAGATAGAAATTTTATTCTAGTTTAATCTAAATGTACATATGTGTGAAGCTCCCTCTTGGAGACTTGAACTTCAGTCATTGCCTAATGTAAGATAGAATCTTCAAATTAATTTATGTAATTTGTTATATTTGGCATTTTTATGTAATTTTCGTTATTTTTGGTTTAGAGCATTTATTTCCTTGTTTTTAGGTATTTTTAAGTCTTTTAGATCAAATTTGGTTCCTGTTATAGCTAGGTATTAATTAAGACTTATTTTAGAATATATTTTCTTATCTGTCAAGTTTTACGGAGCCCTTAAATAAGTCCCAAAGTCTCTAAACGTTTGTCATAGATTATTATCGATAAAATAAAGTCAATTTCTTTCTCTAATGGATTGCAATTTTATCACCTCATGAATTAAAAAAACCTTTCGTGAATTTAAGGTTTAATACCAGAAAACTAACAGTTTAGTTTTTGTTCCATCAAAGAGAGCATCGTGTGTGCTTTCTTTAGACCAAGGGAGTCAATTTCGTATTAGAAATCATTCCGGTTTGATTAGGAAAATGATATATTTCAGTACTGGACAATACCGGTGTTTCGTTTCGGGATTACCACTATGTGTTTGTGTGTGTTTGTGTGTGTGTTATATGTAATGATAGTTATTTATTTTTTATCAACATATAGAAATAATAATTTTAACAACACCAACCACACATCTTTAAAAAACAATCTTTCTAATATCTTTTTAATTATCATTGAACTAATTAATTTAATTTCATGTTTATTTCTTTTCATACCATGCATAATATTAGCTCAAGCCACTTGTGGTTTGCCTCTAATTTGACTTACTTATCCACGGTTTCATTTTTGACACTTTACTCATCTGTGATTCCCTCCGTTACTTCTCTGTTACCCACCTCCAGTACAGACGTTACTCTAACACACGAACTCATCAAAAACAGAACCTAAAACAGATCAAACACTCTTCACTCCCAAAACACACTCTCATCCAACATGCTCACCAAACTAAGATCACAATGCAATGTGCTTGAGATAATGGACTGAGAACCACCTAGGTTTTGATCGTGCAAGCAAACCGAGGAAGAAGGAGACACAATGTTCATCTGTTCAGATATTACAGGTAGATCCTTTTAATTTTTGAAACCTAGGGTTTTAAAATTCTTTTTTCAAAATTGGGTTTTTGCTTGTATTCTTCAATGTGGAGCTACTGAACCATAGGATTAGGTTTCCTTCATTAATGTGGGGCTCCATTGATTATTGCTTTTCATGATTTTGCAATAGTATTGATTATTGTTTTTCTGCTTTTCCTTTCCATGAATTTGTCTCCCAAAAGCATAAGAAAAACTTTTAATAATATTGTCTGTTTCTGTGTTGTGCTTTGTATGGACCAAAGGTCCATATGATACATACCCAATTGTTGGTATATAGTTAATTACATTCATCAAGCCCATCTCATTTGCTGGTATATAGTTAGGGAAATTGAAAGAGAAATTTGATTGCCTAATAAAGCAATAATCTATAATAGATTATACTTTTCCACATGCAAGCCCATCTCATACTTTATTCTGTTGTATTTTATATGCATATGATTGACTTGACATTCAATTTTGAGATTCATCATGGTGGCCAATTTGTATGGAACCTAGATTTGGTATATTTAGGAGGTAGTACTTCTTTTATTGATGAGGTTGACTTAGATAAACTTAGTTATTTTGAAATACAAGATATTTGTTATGATTTGGGGGCATTTAATACAAGTACATTTCGTTATCTTATTCCTGGAGGTAATTTGGAGTAAGGGTTAAGGCTTATAAATGGAGATGATAATGTAGTTTATATGTGTGAGATTCATGTTGCATGGCCTATAGATAAGATAACATTATATGTTGAGGGTGGTGAGGAGCCACTTGCAATTGAACAACCATTTGCTAACGAGGAAGTAGCAAATGATGATGATGTGCATGAGTTGGATCAAAATGATGATGATGTGTATGATGTGCATGAGATGCATGAGGGAGGTAATGTGGATGCAAAATGAGGTGGTGGATAGATTTTGATTGGTTTGAGGAAGGGTTTGAGGGGCCAGATTTTGATAATGATGTATTTGGAAATGTAGATGATGGGCCATCTACACATGATGGAGTTAATGGCAGTGTAACAGCCCCACATAGGCCCTCTGAGGGAGATAATGTCAATGTAGCCCTACATAGGACTATTGTAGCTGACAATGACCCACCTCTTGAAGATGACATGGAAAATCTAGTAGGGTTTGACAATGATTAGCCAGCACCATTTGCTACAAAAGCACCTAAGTTTAATGTCCAAACTGTCATGAGAAAACCAATGTTAAAGAAAGGAATGAAGCTTCCAAACTCTAAGGTATTTAGGGAGGCATTGAGGGAATATGCTATAGACAAGCCAATAGATATCAAGTTCAAGCTAAATGAGAAGAAGAAGATATCAGTTTATTTCATAAATGAATGTGGATGGAGGTGTTATGCATCTCAACTACTTGGGGAGTTGACATTCCAAATAAAAACATTCAATCCAGAGTGCACCTGCCCTAAATCCTTCAAACACAACCAAGTGACTACAAGTTATGTTGCAAAGAAGTTTATGCAGTAGTTTGACAAAAATCCCAATTGGAAAGTGGCTGGTGTTCAACATCATGTGAAGCAAATACTTGAAGTTGACATAAGTTACAGTCAGGTGTATAGGGCAAAAAGGAAAGCTACTAACTTGACTACAAGGGATGAACAGCTGAAATATGGGAAGCTTAGGAATTATGCAGAGATGATAAAATTGAATGATAAAGGAAGTAGGATTATTTTGCAAACTGAAATGAAAGATGAAAATGGACAGCCCAAATTTAACAGAATGTATATCAGGTATAATGCACAAAAAGTTGGTTTTTTGGGAGGTTGTAAACCAATCTTTGGTTTAGATGGGTGCCAATTTATGTTGGGTTGAGGGCCTAAGCCGAAACTCGATGATGGGCTTGAAGTATGGCCCAAAGGCTATCGGTGAAGTTTTTGAAGTGTTCGCCCTTTTTTTATACCTTGGGCCTAGGATGGGACAAGGGTTATGAGATGGCTAAAAAACACTTCCTACAACAGACACATTAGCACAATAAAAAGCACACTGCAATAAAGAAGTAACCCAACAGTAAAATATTTCAGCAGTAAAGTATCCTAGTGGTGAAGTATTCTAGCGGTAAAATCAAACAGAGCAGAATAAGCCTCCAGCTGTTAACTATTTTACAGATTAAGGAAAGTATCTACATCTTTAAACTTATCTTCCATTGGCTCTAGAGAAGAATCTTCTAATACAATAATATGAGGGAAAAATTCTATAGTAACATTCACATCATAACCTTCAATAGTAAATGAATAAACAAATATTACGAGCTCCATTAAATGAGGAAAACTTAGTTCGTGTGAGAGAGAGAGAGAGAGAGAGAGAGAGAGAGATTCTAGCTAGCGCAGCAAGATCATTATGGTGCCAAGGTATGCTCTTGGATATAGTATATGTAGTGAATAATGAGGGGTATTTCAGGTAGTATGAGTAGTGAGAGAGAGAGTGTATTTAGTAAAATTGCTGGGGCTTTCTACTGGGGATGAATAAAACCTTATAAGTAAAGGTGTGAAAGGTATTTGTGAGCTAAGGGCTGAAGAGTTTAGTTTTTAAGCTTGAAACTAAGAACTCAGAGACTCAGAACCGCAATAAGGGGTTTTAGAAAATTAGAGAGAGGAGAATAGAGAAGTTTGTGAGAGAGTTCTTCTCTATTGGTGTCTCTTTTAGTGTGTTGAAGTATTATTGGAGAGTTCTATTTACACTTGAGTTTGAGGGAGTAATTAGCAAATAATCTCTGCTAAATCATCCTTAATCTTCAAAAAATTCTTAGAGAATTGTTCCTAAGATTTGGCCAAGAGTGGTAAGCTCAGCTTTAGAATGTTCTTTGCTATTTTGAGTAATGGCAGCTGGAGTTTTGACCTAGCATTAAATGCTAATTTGGCCTTAGCTGATAGGAATAGAACAGGTATTAGGCTAATGATCTTGGTTTTGCTATTGCTAGAATTAGAGCACCCTAGGGCAGATTGTATCACCCCAAGCCAGGTGTCAATCTCGGAGCCCTTTGCTGGGAACTCTGCTAGAGATCCTTTTGGTGCCCTCCAAACCACATTTCCCTAAGTTTCTCTATTTGGGGTTCATGTGCTTGGTCCATGAACCAGAGAGTACACGTTTTTGGCATGATAATAAACTGATTTCAAATTGTTCTAGAAGCTTTCATGGCCTGGTTAAGGCTGCCCTTAGTTCTTGACCGAATGGTTTGGAGAAGAAAGGAAAGACAGTTGGCTGAAGTTTCCCAACTTTATGTCATGTCATCTCAGCTTTGTGTCATATGAGAAATGATGGAAATCAACTTGGCAAGGAAGGGTTTGACCCCTGCTGGACATGTGTCCTTTTCTGATCTGATTGGACAAGCTGGATTTGATGGCAATGGGCTCCGGTTGTCAGGTAATGTTGAAAGTTGACTAGTTAACTCACGTGAGCTTCAACTGCTGGGATCTATATGTGAGCTAGGTTAGCTTAGCTAGGCCTTGTAATTGAGCTTCTTTAGGCTTGGTCATCTCTACAAAATGAATAGTTTGCCCATGGGTGATATACATGAGCTTTTATAGATTTTGTAAAAGAAATATATATATATATATATATATATATATTTTAGGGATGAGTAATTATATTTCCCATTAGTTAGGGACTTTAGTATATGTAAAATAGGTGCCAAAATAATATTAGGCTTTGTAAGATATGTGCCAAAATAATATTTGGGTTTTGTAAAATAAGTGTCAAAATAATATTAGGCTTTGTAAGATAGGTGTCAAAATAACATTTAGGCTTTATAAAATAGGTGCAAAAATAGTATTGGGCTTTGTAAAATAGGTGCCAAAATAATATTGGGCTTTGTAAGATAGGTACCAAAATAACATTTGGGCTTTTATGAAATAGGTGCCAAAATAAAATTTGGGCTTTGTAAAATAGGTGCCAAAATAGTATTGGGCTTTGTAAGATAGGTTCCAAAATAATATTTGGGCTTTGTAAAATAGGTGCCAAAATAATATTTGGGCTTTGTAAAATAAATGCCAAAATAACATTTGGGCTTTTATGAAATTGTTGCCAAAATAACATTTGGGTTTTGTAAAATAGGTGCCAAAACAACATTTGGGTTTTGTAAAATAGGTGCCAAAATAGTATTTGGGCTTTGTAAGATTTTGTAAAAATATTACCGTGTAGCAACGGGCTTTTGGGTGGTGTGTAGCAACAGACTTTAGAGGTGCCGTGTAGCAACGAGTTTTATAAGGGTGCCGTGTAGCAACAGGCTTCTATAGGTGCCATGTAGCAACATGCTTTAGAGGTGCCATGTAGCAACAAACTTTAGAGGTGTTGTGTAGCAATGGGTTTTAGGGTGCCATGTAGCAACGGGCATTATAAGAGAGTTTTGTTGGACTTTTTGGGTTTTGCCCACAAGTTAAATGATCTTGGGCTTTTTTATGGAGATAGTGTAATTTTGTGGCCCAATTTTGTAGTAATGTGATAAGTATTTTTAGGGAAAACCCAAGTTAGATAATATGTAGGATATAATAGGTAGTATTTGTGAGAGGCTCCAAGGTAATTTATGGGGCTTATAGGGAATATTTGTGAGAGCCCAAGTTGGGCAATAATATAGAGAATATTTGGGTAATTTTTGAGAAATATTTATATGGGTTTAAAACAGTTTATGGGCTTGTGTGGGTATATTTTTAGTGAGTGGGCTAATAAGATTAGGGCCTGAAAATTTGTACCTTAACATTTAGAGCCCCAAGTCACGTATGAACAGTTTCTGTTTGGTCACACGTGCAAGTTTAAAATTTTGGTGGCAGTTGGGCTCCTGTATCTTTCCCACGTTCAGCACTTGGTGGGTTTTCAGTTATTCCCCAAGTATCTTGCATTCAATGCTAGTCTCTTCCCCATGTCTTGTCACTTGCAAGTTTCAAGTTTACTAGTAAAACGCTGGCCCTGTGCGCTCTCTCTTTTTTTTTTTTTTTTTTGCTTGGACCAAAGAATAGAGAGATTAAGGTAGAGAGAACACCTTTTCTTCTTCTTCTTCCTCTTCTTCTTCCTATTTTCGGCCCAAGGTGAGAGAGTAACACCAATTTTAACCAAGGCAGAGAGAGTGACTGAAATTCTTGGCAAAATAGAGAGAGAAACAAAGCCTTCCTTCTTTTTTCTTGTCTTTGACCAAGAGTGAGAGAAATAGAGAGCTTTGGCCAAGGTTAAGAGGCAAACTGAGTTTTTCTTTCTTTCCTTGTTGATTTCGGCCAAGTGAGAGAAAGACCCATAATTTCTTTTACTTCCTGTTGTGGCTGTGGGTGCTTTTCTGCCTCTTTTTTGCTTCTAAGAAAATAATATTTCTGCTGATATGAGTTATGACTGAAAGAGAAGAACAGCTAGGTTCTGGTGATGCTGGTACCGGTGGAGTGGGTGTGTCAAGAAGTGAGGCTACAGTTGGGGGCGAAGCTGAAGCTGTTACCATGGGTGCTAGTGCAAAGGCTATGCAAGGAGAGCATTTGTTGCCTTTACAAGACCCGTGGTATTGCTCAACTCCTCTATTTCTAGCCATTGGGGCTTTTGAGGTTAGCCCACCCAGTGTGCCAAGAAAGTGGATTTTGAAGGGTGAAGCCCCTAGTCATGAGACAACATGGGTCCCAACTGCTTCTAGTATAATGGACCTGCGATTCTAGCGGAAAGAACTTCTGCCAATACCTATTCAATTTTTTTATCCTTGTGGCACAACTAGTGGTTGATCCGACTGGGTAGAGCAAGAGGTTATTGATGAAGGATTTTGCCAAATTCTGAAGAATGCCAAGATTTTTGAAGCAATGGTTATGCCCTGTGTATGGAACATGTATAGAGATATGAGAGCACTTCAATTCTTTGCCCACCGTTGGAATCCTGAGACCCACGCATTCTTTTTTTCTTGGGGTGAGACCACAATCACCCTTGAAGATGTTGAAAGGATTTGCTTGCTGCCTAGCATGGGAGACGTGAATCCACTGGAGCTAGGGTTATTTGATGAAGAATTCTCAATAGCATTCTGTTGGTAGCTTCCGCTCGACCATTGCCTTGTAGATAATAAGGAGTGGACTTGCGGTGCTTGATGTGGCGATGTTCAAGTAATTTTCGAACATCTTTGTTGACAAAAGGAGTGTCATTATCAGTAACAATCTTTTGCAGGATTCCAAATATGAAGATTATATGCTCTCAGATGAAGTTTGCAATAGCTGGGCTTGTAGCCTTCTTTAAGGGAATGGCTTCAACCTACTTTATGAAATATTCAATAGCCACTAGTATCCAAATATGACCCTTGGATGGTGGATTGATTGGGCCTATTAGATCAAGCCCCTAAGTATGGGATGGCCAAGAGTCATCATGTTTTGGAGGTTGGTGGGGTGAGTGTGTATGAGATTCCCATGGACTTGGCAAGTATGGCATGTCTTCACACATTCAGCTGTATCTTGTTTCATGGTGGTCCACAAATACCCAGGATTGATCAGCTACTGGAGAAGTTGCTTTTAGACTTGATGGTCACCACACTCTCCCGCATGTTTCTCTTACATGATTGATTGTGCTTCGGGGGTCCTTAGGCATCTCAAAGGCTCCCTATTGAACCCCTTCTTGAAAAGAATACCTCATTCCACAAAATAACGAGTAGCCAATTTTTTCAAGCGATAGGCCTCCTCATGATTGTAAGGCAAGATGCCTTTTATGAGATACTCAAGGAAGGGTATACGCCAATCACTGGTGGTAAAGACTGCACATGACTCCATTTGATCAAAAGTATATTGGCAATTGGTGCATTGTTCTTGGACAGAGGTAGCTTGTTTGCTCATTTCTGGCTAGTAATAACCTAATTGCTGGAGGCGCCTGTAGAGATTGACAGAACTACTAGAGCCATAAGATTTTTCATGAACTTATTTCAATCGCTTAGTGGACTCACCAAGGCTCAAGCATCTAGCTAGAACTCCTCCAGGAAGATTTTTGTATAGCTCTCTCGCCATCAGAGCATAATCTTTAAGCACCTTCATATGATCCTTCTCATTCGGTGATAATAGTGCTTCTTTAAGGGAAGACCGCCAGTCTGTTTGTTCCAGTGGTGGCAAAGTTGCATTAACTAAAGTTGGCCACTGGACACTAGGATCATCACTGAGATTAATGGTTTCCAGCTCCACATTAGGTGAAAAATTGGTCACTGCTGGAGGCTCTTCAGATAGTTTTTCCAAACTGCTGGGCAGTTTTTTTTTCTACTGTTGGGGCTTCTGTTTCTTGAGTATAGCAACATGTTAGTGTAGTGCTTGCTTCATTTAGTCCGGGACCTTTCTACTTGAGACAATTAGGCCTCGCGATACCCCAAACGACCATCTGGCAGCTGGACTTGTACACATCGTGGCTGTGATACACTGCTAAAGGTTTCCCCACGTTCTCTTTTCTTTCTCTTTTGATCAAGGAAAGACCTTATGTCTATTTCTGGATCATTCTCAATGTCTTGCCAACTAGGTAATGGGATCCTAATAGGCCTTGAAGTAGAATCTTCCCCATTTAGGGTGAGCTCATCATAGAAAGTAGCCTCAAAGTAGTATGCCCCGGATAGATCAAATGGTGTATGATTAGCAGGTATGCGTATGGGCTTACCATTAAATCTTCCATTGACACATTGGTGGTAAGTAGATGGCACAAGCTTGTGTTTATGGAGCCATGGCCTCCCAAGTAAAGCATGGTTAGAGACAGGTGAGTCGATTACATGAAATCTGGTGAAAGTAACAATAGGCCCCACTTTGAGAACTAACTATATACTCCCAACAGTGCATTCATGAATTCCAACAAAACCAAAAACTTCAATAGAAGCCCCCAACTATTCTGTTGAGTGGGATTCCAGCTGCTTTAAGTGTGCTGGTTGGGATAAGATTAAGTGATGCACCAGTGTCAACTAGTGCCCTTCTTATGTGAACATCATTAATTTGAGCAGCAATATATAAGGGTCTACTTTGATTAAGGTGTTGTACCTCCATGTCCTCATCGGTGAAGGTAATGGCATTAGTAGTCTCTAGGAAAGCTTGGTTGGCATGAGTTTTAGCTGTGAGGCAGTGTGTTCTAGAGTTGGCAACAATGGATACAAAAGCTTTGGTTGCTGTTCTCCTTGACTCCTCTTTGAGCCCTAACCAGTTGAACAAAGTCCAAAAGGTAAGGCTTCTTAAAAGATAGGAGATAGCTGTTGAAGGCATACTTGTACTGCTGGTCATTTCATCCTCATTAGCCCCATTGTGAAAAAGCAGAGCTGCTATGGCTTTCCTTTTGTGATGCTGAGGTAGTGGGTTTTGCTGGACCTCTTGCTCAAGGGTGAGGTTTAAGATGCCATCTGAAATTTTCTTGTGAAATGTTCTCCGGATTGCTCTACAATCTCTAGTTCCATGACTCACATATCGATGATACTAACAATATAAAGGCTTTTGCATGTCTTCCGGAGTAGGTTCTCGACTAGGCTTTAAGGGCCTAAGTAATCCATCAGCCATCCATTTATTAATGACAGCATTCATTTCTTCATCAGTGCATGGTATAGAAGGGTACTCTTCTTCCTCTTCTCTTTTTCGTTTATCTCCAATCGTTGGTTCACTACTGGAGACTGTGAGAGCTTGAGGAACACTTTTCTTTTTTGGCTTGGATTTTTCAGTAGTGGAAAGCTTGATTGATACTGCTGTCTGACAAGCTTTCTGGAGCAGCTGGGCAAACTGAATAATATCAAGGTTCTCCAAATGTGCCTAGTACTCATGAGACATGTTATCAATGCAAATTTCAACAAGCTCTTGTTCTTTGAACTGTCTGTAACAATCAAGAGTAGCATCTCTGAATCGTTGGATGAAGTCAAGGAGTCCTTCGAAGGACTTTTGTTTAGTGTTGTGGCGAGTAAGAATAGTAACTTTTTCCTCCCTATGAAAGTGTTTTGAGCAAAATCTTTCAACCATATCATTCCATATGGCAATGGAACCTGGTTGGAGAGTCGATAACCATGTGTATGCACGATTGGTAAGAACTCCCTTAAACAAAGATCTCCATTTCCAGCAAAAGGACCCATAAAATCTAGAAACTGTTGACGTGCTCAATTGCATTCCCTTTCCTCCCATCATAGAGAGTGAAGGTGAGAGTCTCATATTTCTCTGGATATGGCTTGCTTAGTAACTTAGTTAGGTGTGGTGGCCTACGAATAAAGTGTATCCTTACCTTTTTCAACAAAGTAGTGAAATCAGAAAATGTAACAAACTAAGGAGGAAGGAATTTTGCTCACCAGATTGAGGATTTTTAGTGGCTGATCCTCTCTCCTGCTGTGTTCTGGGATTTGGACCTTCATGTAATGGTTGGGGAACCGGTTCTTGAGTCTCTCTTAAGACTTTTAAAGATTCAGCAAGTTCAAACTGAGCTTGTTGCATTCCTTGTAACATCTCCAAGAGGAAAGAGAATCAATGGTCAAAACCCTCTTAGTTAACTTCATGTTGGTCAGCTTGTTCTCCTTGTGGAGCTAGACTGTGATGGCTTTATACTACTGAAGGGTTGGTGTTTTGAGTCCCTTCTTGCCAGCTATTTCGTAACTTAAGAGGCATGGTGAACTCTTGGCTTTAGTAGGCTCCCCAGTGGAGTTGCCAAAATGTTGGGGGTGGAAAAGTTTTCCTTCCGACAAATGAGATTTATGTTAGATTGGGGGCCTAAACTGAAACTCGACAATGGGCTTAAAGCATGGCCCAAAGGCTATTGGTGAATTTTTTGAAAAGTTTGCCCTTTTTTTATACCTTGGGCCTAGGATGGGACTGACAACGATTATGAGATGGCCCAAAAACACTTCCCATAGCAGACATGCCAGCATAGTAAAAAGCATATTGCAATAAAGAAGTAACCCAGCAGTAAAGTATCCCAGTGGCAAAGTATTCCGACTGTAAACTAAAACAGAGCAGAATAAACCTCCAATCGTTAGCTATTTCATAGATTATGGAATGTATCTACATCTTCAAACTCATCATTCATTGGCTCTAGAGAAGAGTCTTCTAATATAATAATATGAGAGAAAAACTTTATAATAACAGTCACATCATAACCTTTAATAGTAAATGAATAAACAAATATTATGGGCTCCATTATAACAATTGAAGAAAACTTAGTGTGAGATGAAGGGAGAGAGAGATTTTAGCTAGCGCAACAAGATCATTATGGTGCCAAGGTATGCTCTTGGATATAGTATATGTAGTGAGTAATAAAGGGTATTTCAGGTAGTATGAGTAGTGAGAGAGAGAATGTTTAATAAAACTACTGGGGCTTTCTGCTGGGGATGAATAAAAGCTTATAAGTAAAGGTGTGAGAGGTATTTGTGAGCTATGGGCTGAAGAGCTTAGTTTCTAAGCTTAAAACTAAGAACTCAGAGAGTCAGAACCTCACTAAGGGCTTTTAGAAAATTAGAGAGAGGAGAATAGAGAAGTTTGCGAGAGAGTTCTTCTCTATTGGTGTCTTTTTAGTGTGTTGAAGTATTATTGGAGAGTTCTATTTATACTGAGTTTAAGGGAGTAATTAGCAAATAATCTCTGCTAAATCATCCTTAATCTTCAAAAAATCCTTAGAGAATCATTCGTAAGATTTGGCCAAGAGTGATAAGCTCAGCTTTAGAATGTTCTTTGCTATTTTTGGTAATGGCAGCTAGAGTTCTGACCTAGCATTAAATGCTGATTTGGCCATAGCTGATGGGATTAGAGCAGGTATTAGGCTAACGATATTGGTTTTGCTACTGCTATAATCAGAGCTTCTTAGGGCAAATTATATCACCCCAAGCCAGGTGTAAATCTTGGAGCCCTTTGCTGGGAACTCTACTAAAGATCCCTTTGGTGCCCTCCAAACCAGATTTCCCTAAGTTTCCCCATTTGAGGTTCATGTGCTTGGTCCATGAACCAAAGATGACACGTTTTTGGCATGATAATGAATTGATTTCAAATTGTTCTAGAAGCTTTCATGGCTTGGTTATGGCTACCCTTAGTTGTTGATCGAATGGGTTGGAGAAGAAAGGAAAGATAATTGGCTGAAACTTCCCAGCTTTATATCATGTCATCTCAGCTGTGTGTCACATGAGAAATGATGGAAATCAGCTTGGCAATGAAAGGTTTAACCCCTACTGGACACGTGTCCTCTTCTGATCTAATTGGACAAGTTGGAACTAATGGCAATGGGCTTTAGCTTTCAGGTTGTGCTGAAAATTGACTAGTCAACTCACATGAGCTTCAGCTACTGGGATCTATATGTGAGCTGGGCTGGCTCAGCTGGCCCTGTAATCGAGCTTCTTTGGGCTTGGTCATCCCTACAAAATGAATAGTTTCGCCATGGGTGATATACATGGGCTTTTATAAATTTTGTAAGGGAAGTATTTTTTTTTTTTTGTAGGGATGGGTAATTATATTTTCCATGAGTTACGGACTTTTGTATATGTAAAATAGGTGCCAAAGTAATATTAGGTTTTGTAAGATAGGTGCTAAAATAATATTTGGACTTTGTAAAATAGGTGCCAAAATAACATTTGGGCTTTTATGAAATAGGTGCCAGAATAACATTTGGGCTTTGTAAAATAAGTGTCAACATAGTATTGGGCTTTGTAAGATAGGAGCCAAAATAATATTTGGGCTTTGTAAGATAGGAGCCAAAATAATATTTGGGCTTTGCAAAATAGGTGTTAAAATATCATTTAGGCTTATATGAAATAGGTGCCAAAATAACATTTGGGCTTTGTAAAATAGGTGCCAAAAGAGTATTTGGGCATTGTAGGATTTTGTAAAAATATTGCTGTGTAGCAACGAGCTTTAGAAGTGTCATGTAGCAACGGGCTTTAAGAGGTTCCATCTAGCAATGGGTTTTAGGGTGCCGTGTAGCAACGGGCTTTAAAAGGTTTTGTGTAGCAATAGGCTTTAGGGTGTCGTGTAGCAACGGCCTTTGTAAGGGTGCCGTGTAGCAACGGGCTTTAAGAGATTCTGTGTAGCAATGGGCTTTAGGGTGCCGTGTAGCAACGACCTTTGTAAGGGTGCCGTGTAGCAACGGGCTTTATAAGAGAGTTTTGTTGGTCTTTTTGGGTTTTTCCCATAAGTTAAATGATTTTGGGTTCCTTTTTTTAATTTTTTATTAATTTTTTATTTTTTATGGAGATAGTGTAATTTTGTGGCCCAATTTTGGTAGTAATGTGATAAGTATTTTTGTGGAAAATCCAATTTGGATAATATGTAGGATATAATGGGTAGTATTTATGTGAGGGCCCAAGGTAATTTATGGGGCTTATATAGGGAATATTTGTAAGTATTTCCATTCTTTGAACTATAGCCATTTCCTCATATATTTCATGTGTATGTAACTTGTACAACCCTATTTGTAGGCACAAGGCAGTAAATCTACAACAACAAAGCAGACTGCAACACCACAAACTGTATCTCAACCACCAAGTACTAGATCTTAGCCTGCATACAAAGCTTTTGGTCAAACTGCATCTCAACCTGCACCAAACAATAGATCTGAGATAGTAACTCAACCTCTAACTGCATCTAGGGTTAACTGGTTCTCTTCATCCTCACAACTAAGCTTCCATACCCCTAAAGAGACATGGGATTCTTTACCATCTTAAACACCTCTACTGGCTTTTATTTTGTTTATTTTTTTTCCTCTTACTTGCTATTGTTGGATCATCTTGCTAACTGCTGGATTTTGGTTATGCAGCCAAGTGCATTTGTGAGCACTGGTAGTGTACCAAGTCAAGGAAGTTATGGTGTTATTGCTAAGGGGTTTAAAGGCAAAAAGTTTGGTGTATCAAGGCCAACAAAGTTTCAACCAATTGGTGGAAAGGGCAAGAAGGCTGCTAGCAAGGGCACCAAAAGTAGAAAATGAAAATAGAAGATGTTATAGTTCCCACTTTTTTTTTTTTTTGTTATAGTTCCCTTTTTTTTTTTTGTTATAGTTCCTACACTTAATGTAACTAGTATTTAAATTGGTCACGTGTCAAAAACAATATTGGCAATTTTGGTTGGAAGATGTGTATGTCTGATGTGTGGTGGACTAGCAATTGGGTTTTGGTTGTAAATCTTTCTGCATGTGACATAAAGTCACAATGACTGTCTTCACTTTTGGCAGATTATGACATTATCAGGATTTTGTTAATGTTAATGTGCATTGACACATGATAAAGTATTTTGATGTCTTGTGCTTGTCTTTGCTTTTGGTGGATTTACACAGGTGTATGTATTGACATAGCAAATTATGTGTATGTCATGACCATAGGTCCATTTATGGGCAAGTGTAGCATAGAACCAAAATCAATATATATGGATCCATTTATGGGTAGGAAGTAAAAACAATAAATAAATAAACTACAGAACATTTGCACAAAAACAACACTTTGTATTTCAAGAGATGGATACAATAATCATGAACTGAATTCAATTACCTAACCACATTTCAACAACCCCCAAGCATCATGGCAGATTAAGGGTCCTCACCTTTACATTGTTGTTCATTAAGGCAAAACATAACAACGACATCATAAAAATGAAAAATAACCATGACAAAACTAGTGCCAGCTTGTATAATCTCTCACTCTCTCTAATCCTCTTAAGTTCCTCCCTAGCTTCTACGTAAAGCTCATGAGCTTCTCTTTCCCCCTAGTTAGATCTTTCTTCCATTTCCCTATTTCTCATTTCTTTCTAATTTGCAAGCTGCAGTTCATTCTCAAGCATACTTATCCTTTCACGGACAAGTGGGGCAATTTCACTCGTACAAATTTCGTTATCCACCCACTGAAAGAAGCCACATTTGGGACCAACCTAATCATTAAAATTACAACAGTTAATTTCACAGTTCAAAATTAATCACAATGAATAATTCAATTCAATTCAAATGAAATACACCAATGGAATTATTTCTTACATTAAATTGGCTACAACCAATGAATCTTCTTAGATAGTTACCAGCTTTTTGACTTGTTCGTAGGGCACAATTCTCATGGGTACAGAAATGGCCATTTAAGGCATGGTAGAAACCACTAAGTGTAGAGCCATTGCCAGTTGATGAAGACATAGAAAGCAAAAACCCAATTTTGAAAAAAGATTTTTAAAATCCTAAGTTTCAAAAATTAAAAGGCTCTACCTGCAACAACTGAACAGATGACCGCTATGTTTCCTTCTTCCTTGGTTTGCTTGCATGATCAAAACCCAAGTGGTTCTCAGTCCATTATCTCAAGCACATTGCATTGTGATCTTAGTTTGGTGAGCACGTTGGATGAGAGTGTGGAGTGAGGAGTGTTTGATCTGTTTTAGGTTCTATTTTTGATGAGTTTATGTGTTAGAGTAACGTCTGCACTGGAGGTGGGTAACAGAGTAGTAAATGAGGAAATCATAGGTGGGTAAAGTGTCAAAAATGAAACGACGGGTAGGTAAGTCAAATTAGAGGCAAACCGCAGGTGGGTAAAGTGTAATTATCCCTATTTATTTTTCATCAACATATAGAAAAAATAATTTTTACAGAACATACCACACATCTTTAAAAAACAATCTTTCTAATATCTTTTTAATTATTATTGGACTAATTAGTTTAATTTCATGTTTATTTCTTTTCATACCATACATAATATTAGCTCAAGCCAATTCTTTTCCTTTTATACAAAAAGAAGAAAAAAGCTCAACACTTTTCTTATTCTAGTTTTCTTTTCCCACCTTTTTTCTCCCTAGTCTCCACATTTATTTTATTCTTTCAGGGTGTAGCTTCTATCCAGTGCCCTATGACACTTGATCCGCTGCAATTGTGACACATGTCCGAAAATGAACATGTGTCATAATCACAGCGGGTCCAGTACACTAGAGGCATTGGATAGAAGTTGGGTCCATTCTTTGATTTCTTTTTTCTACTATTGCGCGCCTGGAGCTAGTTGCCTAACTACCAATCTATCATTCCTATTTCCAAGTTCCTACACATCATAATTTCTCACGCAATCTCTTCAAAGCCACATGTTATCTCTTCCTCTTTCAAATTTATTTTGCCTTCATTCTTCAACTTCATTTTTTCCCCATTAGTTACATATCTATTTCTCTCTCACAGTATCACACCACTCTATCTCTTTCAGCATCATTCTAGTATCTTTTTCTCTTAACTTCAACCCGATTTTCAATGTATGAATCACCGACGCCTTTCTTCACGACCAATTGGTAGTCATCACTGGTGTGAGAAGGAGAAGGAGGCAGAGAGAGACAAAAGCTTAGTATGGCATGAGGAGAAGTACCAGTCCGGCATTCGCTAATTGACTGAAATCCAAAATTTACTTCGGAATGGCTGCAATAGCCTAGTATGCCTAGTATTTGAACCGGCACGAAGTTTCAGTGTTTCTATACCGTCTAAGGAACTCATGTAGCAAATACCAGCCATACCGATCAATACGATACAAGATTCACTTCCTTGCTTCAAACTTTTGCGAGATCATTGCCTCCTATCCCATAAGTACAAAATACTTGTAGAGTGACCATCATGGCAAGGGTACACAGTTGTGAAAGTAGTAGTTTTTTTAAAAGAAAAAAAATGAATAGAAATAAGCAAAGAGAGGGAAAAAATGCAACTAATTATGTAAATGAGTATGGAAGTAATTAATATTTGTTGGTGCTTTTTTAACTGTTAGATCTCATAGAGATTTATGGTATTAAAAAACAGTTCAACTTGATTTTTTTTTTTTTTTTTTTTTTTGTTTAGCTCGAGCTAACAAGGTAATAGGGTAATTAAAGGTTTACCTGTTGATGCAAAGAATTATATTGAAGCCAAGTACTGGGTGGAAGATACCCTAAATTAAAGATGTGCAGCCAATCCCCCATTAACCAAAACCAACTTGGTCCAACCCATCGCGCCAAGTTGGGTTGGTTTTTAGGGGTTGGTGGATTTTGTTGGATTGTCAAAACTTTTTTTAATGGTGGGTTGGGTTAGGTGCTGGTCAATAGATTTGTTTATCAATTGAGTTGTAATAGAACTATATAATACCCTACTAACAATAGAATAATAAAACCAATTTATATTTATTTTGTTTCTCAAACTGAGTTGAGATAGAATTATTTGATATCTTACTAACCAAATTCAATATCATTTGGTTTGATTATTTGTGTTGGTTTGAACTTTGAAGCACTAATAAAATAGCTTGTATTGGTTTAGTGCTATGTTGAGATTTATTAGGTTATAAATTTTCTCTTCTATGTGTTAGTGTCCTTCTAATGCTTAATTAGAAATAAAAAATAAAAAACTATCCAACTCATGGGTTCAACCTGATCCAAGTAAGTTGGGTTAGACCCCTATAATGGGTTGGGTTGAGTTAAATTTTTTTCAACCCGACCATAGTAGATCAGATCAAAAAAACCCCTTAACTTAGAAGGATTAAGAAAATAACATTCAATCAACAAAAGAGCATTAAAAACAGTTGTAGATATAAAGAAAATTATATTTCCACAAAAATATAATGGGCAACTAAAAAATAAAAAAATTTTGCCATCGAAACATATTACACAAATGAAAAAAACTGAAATCTTTCATACAATAAATGTGTAATGTTAGAATATAAAGTTCCATACATAATCATCATAATAATAATAAATGACAATTAATAACTATAATATAGTAATGTCACTATTTCAAGTCCCCGACCCTAGCTACCCCTGTAAGACAAGAAAGAGCATGTTAACAAAATATTAGAAGCCATAGAAGTTTGAATGCACCCTAAAGAAAAGAAATTTCAAATTAAAATACGTTTCTTACTTAGAAAAGCACTTCTTCCAGAGCTTGTTCCATCACATCATCAACGGGACAATCTGGTGAAGAACTTTTTGGAGTTCGTTTAAATAATCTTCTGATTAACGTACAGAACTGAGTTTTTGGAACAGGTATCAGTTTTCCAAGAACAGCAAGGGGCCAACTGAATAGAGAGAGAGAGTTCCATTAGTTAAAGATGAAAAAAATGTGGATATTCTCTAGAAACCATAATATAATACATATATATGTTTTTCACATTGACGATAACTTGATAACTGGTTAACTCTTGAATGGTGGTTAATCATTTTCACAGATTTATCAAATTTTCATTTTTTTTTTTCCCACTTAGAGTTGTGTAAAACAATGTAACACAATACAAAAGTTATGATCCTAGATTTTTTTTTTTTTTTCCACAATAGTTGCTAAGAGCTTCCAAGTTCACTTTGACTAACTGACCTTATGAAACCGATACCAACGGAGATCAGCCATTGTGACCAATTCAACCTCACTGTGGAGGCATACTTCCCAAGAAAATTGATGATAACAAACTAAGAAACAGCAAGAAATTTTATAGTCCAAGCAAGATCCTTTAAAAAAACAACAATAAAAAGAAGTAGAAAATGTGACACAAGTCTCACCTGAAGCAGAACAATTACTCCCACTATCCCCATGAAATAATAGATTTTGGTAATTCCTCTGAATACATTAAATTCATCTGGCTTCCGAGCATTAAATGCATCGAAAATCTGAAATTGGAACAATTAGATCCTTCACAGTTCACATGCTTAATCTCTAACACATATCAGTCATGAAAATTGATATTAGGTTGACACTTATCACGTTAACTTTACGACCGGGCACAAGTGAATATCGCACAATGGAAAACTAGAGATTTTTGGTTTGTATGCAGGACCAAGACCCCAATTATATTGTTCGCCCATGCATACTTAATTTTAACTCCTAATTTCAATATAAACCCTCCTTAGGGTTCATGGTAACCGTAGCATTGAAATTATAATGAAAATTATTATGTTTGTTTTGATAGAAAACTTTTTATGAAGGTAATTTTTTTGTGTTTTCCTGCGTCGATAACAACATAAAGAATTAGATAAAGAGATTTTTTTGTTAAAAATATGACTTCATTTTTATAGATTAGTTTCCAATAAAGTTTTCTAGAAAACAATTTCATCTCATGCCACGCTAAATAAAAAAAGTTAATAATCAAGAAAGAGACTATTTAGAACAACTTTATCTCATGTCTAGGTCATTATCAACTACAGGATAATGAGGTAATCTTCCAAAACATACTTTTTAAAAAATGACTCATTTTTCAAAAAATAATAATAATAATAATAATAATAATAATAATAATAATAATAATAAAAACAAACAAAGTTACCATCATGGCTTTTCTCAATGGACATTGGGCAAGCTCGTATTTGGCATTTGCTAAAAAAGACAATTTTTTTTTTATTATTTAACTTATTTTTGCTATTATTCATGAGTTTCAATGCAATTGTTAATTCTGTTCATGAGTCTCATTATACTATTTCAATTTACTTTTAACTTTATTTAGTGTGTACTTTCAACAAAAAATTTTCGGTTGGTATGATAAGTTGCTTGCTAGAATCAATGAACCCCACTTATGTCATTGACCCGTTTATTGTCATTGACTCGCATTGACCAGGCTACTGTGACCCATTGACTGAGCCAGTATGACTTCCATAAATTCTTGGACCGTTGACTTTTGAAAGAGGGTTGAGATTTTTAGCTCATGCTTCTTAGCTAATTTACAAAGCGTGCTGATTTCATTTTTTTTTTAAATTTATTTTTTGCATTTGAGATGACGTAATAGCCGACTCAACATGAGGTCTCTCATCCCATTCAAGTCATCCTTGATGGAGACCATTACTGTCAATGGGTTCAAGTCATGTGCATCTCCCTCAAATGCCACAAAGTGTGGCTCTATCTATGTGACTAGCAACGCGAGGAGAGAGGTAGCTGATGTCTTTGCCCTTTTATCTTGAAGATTGGGATGGAGCCAATCACCAAATCTTCAATCCACTCCGCAACATCTTCACTCCTTTAATTAATATGGAGTTTGGAGGCTATAAAATGGCAAGGAAGTTTGGGATACGCTTAACTTTATATTGAATTAGTCATTTTATATAAGGTATAATGTAGGTGTGGCTAGACATTTTTCTTGGATCATTTTTTACTTCATTTTATAAAAATTAAATATATTTATGGAACAATAGAGACTTCTGTTTAATAGTCTTTTAAAAAAATCAAAAGAAACTCAACATTAATTGTGTAATAATCTTTTTCCTTTAATTTGATGAGTAAATAACTTACCTGACAAAGTATGAAGGAGTTGAATATCATAGTATGCACAACTTGGCCAGAATGTTTATTCGTGTCATGCTTCAAATTCAGTAAACTTCTACCTTGGAATTTGAGGACAAGCAGGACGCTGACCTGATATACAGCCTGCGATTTCCAACCCAACATTAACAATATAGCTATAACATAATAAAGAATTTATCTTTTATGAGGTTAATAAGGAATCTGCTTACTTTCAAGGCGCTTTTTAAAGGAAAATTAGGTTAAAATTTTCTAATAAGTTTAAAGACGTATCAAACTAATGTAATTTCAGGACGAAATTAGCATTTGGATTTGGGGGTGGCGATTCTGCTACTGGTTGCTATAGTGGCTCTGGCTTGCGACTGCTTAGCTACTAAGGGGATTTTTATTTTTATTTTTGTGCCTTTGTTGCGTGCATTTACTGCTGGATAAGAAAAATTATTTTGTTTAAATTTTTTTTAAAGGTTTAGATTGTTTGTTTTGAGTAAAATAGGTTAATTGGGTGTAACTTTTTTGGGCTTGTATATGTTGTTTTAAATTTTATATCTATAAAAAAATTTATGGCCTTTAAAAAGTGAAAAAATGCTAGGGCAACAAATGTTTTTACAAGTTACTAATGGTGTGAGTAATTATTGGTAAGTAAAAAGTGATGTAAGTGGTGGGTTCAAATGTAAATGAATAATAATTTGCTACCTCAATATTTTGTAATAATATTGTAAAAAAGTTTTATAACTATAGTATTACTCTTAAAAAAATCAATGATATTTTTAAGGAGACGAAGTCTAATTTTATAGAACAAAATTGCTAAAATTAATATTTAGGTACATATTAAAAGACTTTACGTCTATAAGAGGTTATTTTCAATCCTACTCTAGCATCCATGTAAGGCGGCAGGGGAATTATGTTGCCCATGCTCTAGTTAGGGATGCTAGGTTCTCTTTTCCGTTAAGAGTTTGGGGGGAGGTTGTTCCCCCTAACATTTTCAATGTTGTTTTAAAAGACTTGTCTTGGTTATATTTCCAGCCTGTGTTGGGCTATTTCAAAAAAAAAAAAAAAAGGGTACATGCTAAAATCTTTTTTATTTTAAATCCCTTCCCCCCAAAGTCCATATATGCCTCCATTTATGTGTACATTCATAGAGATTTCTAAAGAGAGGATCTCTTAATGGTCTCAAGTAAAGAAGATTGAATGTTTTTTAGGTCTTTGTAAATTGGGCCTATCAACATGGGTTTAAATAAAATGGAATCAAGCCTAAAACTCATTCTAGTTCTAGTATTAAATAGAGGTTAGTGGTGCAAAATTAAAGAAGAATATGTGAGGACTCAAGCTCATAATGAAAAGAAAGAGAGTATCTACTGAAGTATCAAATAATTGCCTTTAATGCTACGTAACAAAGTGAAGAGAATGAGAGAGGTGATAAAAGAGAGGCTAGACACTACTCATACCACCACCCACACAAACACTAATTCTCAACTTTGCTGTTTTTACCCCAATTGAGAGTAGTGAATATGGATAAGAGTTAGATTCAAGAGTTGACTCTTTGGTCCCATGTTTTTTATATTTATAACAGATTAGGGAGGCACCTATTATCCATCTCCTCTTTATAAGAATCAAATCGTTTGGTTGTTAATAAGATTAGTTGATTTAATGATAAATTTGAGTACTTTACTAACCATTGTCACTTTTCTGTGTTTGTTGAAGGGAAACACCCCCATAAAGAACCTGCTAAATTTGTAGGAATTGGTTAGATTACATAAATGCGGCCAGCCTACTTATCTCACCATAAGGTGATTATTCCAAGTTTTATGCCGTTTTTGGATTTTATGGCAAATACATCACATGCGTATTAGTGTTTTTATATGTGTTTGTGGCCAACACATGGACTTCCTTATAGGCTTTTAGCTTTTATAAGTATTCCCAACTTACTATAGGCACGCTCATTACCTTTCAACCATGCATACTAGCTCCTTCAATTCCCTAAATAAAATACATGCACTACAAAAAATTAGGGTTACTGTGGGGTTTTTAAACTGCAGGGATAGTAACAAAAACTAGACATGGCAAAACGGGCGGGTCGGATCGAGTTCCGGTTGGGTCAATCGGGTTGCGGGTCAAAAGGGTCACGGGTCAAAACGGGTCACCTTAAGCGAGTTAAAAATGGGTTCGGATCAATCGGGTTTCGAGTCGGGTCTGGTTGACCCGTATCGACCCATATTTTTCACATGATTTTTTTTTTTTTTTTTTTATAAATAAAACAACAAGTATTTGTCATTTGAAAAGTTATGCAACAAATTATTTTATGTAAAATGTATTATTTTGACTTCACCACTTATATCAAAAATGAATTCAATTAAACTTATTAATACTTATTCAATAATTTTAAAATTATACAAATCTTAATATTGCTATCTAAAACAAAATAACACAAACATAAGAAAAACAAATATACATGTTTTATTTCTACACAATATCAACATTTCAAAATATAAAACAAAATTACAAATGACTTATTGGATAGCATATTTGATAAAGAATAAAAACATATAAGAAATTTACAATCTTGAAAATTAATTTTATAATCTATTATCAATTGTGGTTGACACTCTATTTCAATTTGAGATATACATTAAAATTTGATTGTTAACTTATTTGTACATGGTCTCTTTTATAAATATCATATAATTGTTAAGCAATACACACTTTAGGAAATATCATAATTTATTTTGAAAAGTCGTTTATTTTGGACGTTAATTGTTAAAAAATGAGTCTAAGCATTATCAATTTATGCTAATTTGATACTTTGGCTTCACTATTTTTACACTTGTAAATGTTTTTCACACGTTTATAATTTTAAATCTATATTTTTAACTCTACTGTAACCATATTATCTTGATATGTACTTTGCTATTTGATATATAAAAATCTTTACTCATTATAGAATGCTCAACTTTTTATCTTTCAATTAATTTGCATATGTAAATGTATAAATTTTTTCCCTAAAGCTCACAATAAACAATTAAACTACTATTGTCTTAATTTTACTCTTTTTTTAACCAAAAAAAAAAAAAAAGTTTTAAAAAAGTGATTCGAGTTCGGGTCAGGTTGCGGGTCGGGCCGGGTTGGGTTGACCCGTAAAAAACTTGAAAAACTCGGGTCGGGTCACGGGTCAACCCGTTTTTTGTTTCAGGTCAAAAAAATCGAGTTCGGGTCGAGTATTTTTCCGGTCGGGTCGGGTCGGGTTAGAAAATTTTGACCTGTTTTGCCATATCTAACAAAAAGTACCAGTATAGCCTAAAATGCCCCTATCCTAGCGCTTTTTTTCCCGACACTTTGTAGCGCTGCGCAACAAGTGTGGCAATAGGTCCGCCTGACTTAAAACTGCCAGTATAGATCCCAGCGGTTTTGAGACCCTATTCCAGCGTTTTTTTTTTTTTTTTTTTTTTTTTTTTTAAGTGTTGGGACATTCATCATAATCAGTTTCAAGACTCATATTAGTGCTGTTTAAAGATGAAAACCATCGTTGTAGATGTACCTATGAAAAAGAATGATACAAATAAAGATAATGGGCCCAAAAGGAGTTAAACTTTGCTTTGTGCAGGCATGTAGAGATTATAACAAAAGTAGCCTTCAACAAATGTTAAATTTGTGGTGCTAAAGCCATTCATTTTAATCTCTTATGTTAAGAACTACAATTAAAATTTTTTAGTGTTTTGCAAAACATAGTCTAGGGTTTTGGAATATTTTGGATTTGTTTTGAGATAGACAGGTAGTGGGGAAGAAGGAAGTGGGATTCGAACCAGAATGTGGCACAACAAAAGAATACATGTGGGGAAAACCTGCGCTAGACAAAGTGGGGTAGGGCAAGTTAAGCGGGAGGGGGAATTTTTAATCTGAAGTTCAAAAAAATAAGATTTGGATCCAATGTAATGGTTAGGGCTATTGTACTGTGCAATTGCCCTTTGATATGAGAGAAAAATTAAAAAGATTTAACAAAAAAAAAAAAATTGATTCAAGGGCTAAGATTCAAAGTGAACATTTTAACTTTTAATCTCAATCCTTAAATTACAATTTCATGGTGCAATAGTTGAATTTATATATAAAAACAATAATTTTTTAAAAAATAAAACAAACAAGAATGGTCGGTGATGTGGCTTACTCTCTGCAGCTCTGCCCATGTAGGTTTGTGGAAAGCCTTTTGCTCATTTACTAAGCCAAGTCCTTTATTTGTAGCATTCTAACTCCTTCACTATTTTTGGATTTTTTTTTTGGATTTGTTTGTAAATTTATCTAGGATATTGGAACTAATAACCTATTCCCTTAATTAATGAAAATTTAAGAATTTTCATTAAATGTTGGAAAGAGAACAAGAAAAAGAAAAAAAAAAGAATTAATTTTTTGATGAAATGATATAAATTTAATTAAATTAATTTCATTTGGTAAATTTCTTTACTCTTCGAAATCTTATCAAACGACAAACAGGTGAATTGGTTGGTTAAAAGAATCAATCGTTTGAAAGAGGGTGCATCTAGCTTTGGGTTGGGGGTAAATAAAACTTAAAAAGCTTTAAGGCTAACAACTAGTGGATAAAATTCCTTGACACCTCCCAAACTTTCAATTAGTTGTATTTATGCCCTCAGAACTTTTATTTTAGTCAATTTAGTAAATAAACTTTAGTAATATAACAAATAGATCCCTTAAACTTTTATTTTAGCTAATTTAGTACATAAGCTTTGGTCTCATAACAAATAGACCTCCTAAATGTTTATGTTGTTGCAATAAGAGCCCCGTTTTTCATTTTTTTTAATGGTTTGGTGCAAAAAGAGGTTAAATTGGCGAGGGGAAAAAACATATATGGGTTTTTTATTGCTATTATATCAAAATTTATAAACTAAATTGGCAAACAAAAAAGTTAATTAAGGAGGTCTATTTGTCACAATATCAAATTTTATGTATTAAATTTGCTAAAATAAAATTTTAGGGAGTGTTAGGGCATTTTTCTTATAACTAGTCCTCCTTTATACTTGTTTATACTTCTGTTATATTCGACTACTCATACAATAATGAGTCCTCCAAAGGCTCCATAGAGTGCACGTAGAAAATACTTAGTGCTAACAAAGGGAGAAAGAAGGATTTTTTTTTTTGGAGATGATTAGAAATACTTATATATCTTCTTCCACAACTTGAACCCACGTACACCCACATTCTCTCCCTACTCCCCCCAACACTTGGTGCCTAGGAAGGTACCTATTAAAGGATTTGAAAAGATAAAAATAAAAAATTCAATAAAAATCTCTCCTATCTATCACCTTTGCATGCGTTCATCTCAGTCTTTTCATCAACATTTTCAAATTTCTGACCCACCATCCTCCAGTTTCATCATCTTTCAATTTCCTTCACATTTCTAGAAATACAAACTAAAACAACCACCATCTACATCTACGCCCACGTAAGAGAAGAAGAAAAACAGAGAAAGTGAAAAAGTAGAGAAAGAGAAGAAGAAAAAGAGAGGGTGAGTTCAAAAGAGCAGAGGAGAAAGATTAATATATATTCATTATTTCAATTTGCTAAGGTTTAGTCCATGAGTCAGCTTAACAAAAGATGAGACAAGCTTAGTTGGGCAAAGTGCCTCTTTTTGAACCGCACAACTGCATAAGCAAAGTGAAACCATCCCAAGCCAAAGGTAGGTAATCTACAATTATCCTAAATAAATTAGCTTTTTGTATATTTTTCTTATTATTTGCTTGATCTTGAGGTTACTACTTACTTAATTTGTTAGGACATATATAGTTCAGTTTGTGAACATATGTCGCTATTTTATGTAATTGGTTTATCCTTAGACAAAACACACTTTACTTGTAATTGGGTATATTTAGGATGTGTTTAACACTTCAAGAAACAGTGTTTCAAGATTCAGTGTTGAAGTCATCAAGTCTGTCCAAGAAACAAGGAATTGCAAGTTACTAAAGCTCGACACCTGTCTCGACACATGCATCTATCGAGCTTTAAGAAGCTGTTTTGCCCCGAGTCTCGACAGCTTCTCGATAGATCCTCGACACCTCTATCTGTAGAGAATTAAAGAAAACAGATTTTCAATTCTGTTTCAAATCCAATCCGTGAATGTGTCTTTGGGACTTCTTTTCTCCTAACCCTAAACATATAAAATGATTGTTTTAAGGGCTGTCAAAAGAGATGCAAGTTGCACAAGTATTGAGCAATCCTTGTTCATGTAATTTGTAATAAAAAAGACAAAGTTCATGTCCTAGTTCATTCTTTGTGAAGAAGATTGCTGTGTAATGTGCACCGTTGGGTTTTGTGACCAAGCATCTTCTTGATCTTCATCGTGCAGATGATTTGAAGAACTTTGCAGCCAACAACTCTCTCTCTAGTTGGTGTTTGAAGTCGCGTACTGAGATCAGCGCATCTGGTTAGTCACGTACTTGGGAGCTGTGCATTGAAAGGAGAAACTGTCACTACAGAACAAGTCCAATTGGGTATTGGGGTAAGGGTTCAACTGTAGGTTGGTAAGGTACTTGGGATTCGTTGCTTGTAACCGCTTGTTGTGATAATAGTGGAGTTTCGGGAGTAGTGGCCTTAAATCACCCGGTGGGGTTTTTGTCGTCAGGTTTTCCTCATTCGTAAACAAATCACCGTGTCATTTATTTTCCGCTGCATAACTTAGTTTTGGTGATTTGTTTGTGCTGCCATGTGATATTATATATTAATTTGATTAATTAATAACTAGGCTAATTAATCAATCTAATTTATCACAAGGGGTCAACGCGTTTGTGGCCTATCATAATTATAGGGATTCTAAGCACAATCTTCCCTTTCTACATTTTCCAATTCTGAGGAATAATTAGAATGGAGAACATTGCACTGGGGTGGTGGGTAATTGGTACATTAGGATGATTGTCGTATCTACAAAATATTATCCTGTAGTATTATTTTGACCTTATGGGGAACTTATATTTTGTGATTTTACTCGGTATTATGGATAATGTCAAGATATTTTGTGTTATTAATAATTCTGTAATTGACATTTGTTAGCCATTGAACTATTTTACGAAATTGGATTTTGACTCCTTTTTTTTAGGCTATACTCATTTGTGGGGGTCAATCTCTATTGGAATGCACTAGACTCATAAAATAGGATTACAAAGATTATAACGACAACGAAAGCAACTGATACACTTTCTACTACCTGAATTTTCCTCATCAATAGCATAAGCATTAAAGCATGTACCTGTATTAGCACGTTCCTCCATATGATATTTGTTGTAAGAGGTTCACTGAAAACATATAATAACCATCAGTGTATTTCATAAAACCATAAATGAAACAATATTGTTATTCCCACACGCGCTAATAATTTCATGACAGATGTCCAGACATTTTAAAAAGAAACCATTTTGGTCAAAGCCAGACACCATAGAAACACGTCATTACGTCACGTCAGATGTAAACTAACAAATATATAATATTTGAAAAGTTCAGAGATGAAAACTGGACTCTTGGTAAAGTTTAGGAACAATATTTTAAGCATAAGGAATGCTAATATGATTCTTTGAAAAAAAAAAAAAAAAAATCAAAATACAAGAGTTTAGATTTTGGGTCCAAGTGGGGTCGGTCAGTAGTAGGGCTTGACCCAATCCACAAATCAGGCTGGACTCCCCTTTGCAAATCAAGTCGTGCATAAATGCATGGTTTAATGTAGGTGAGTCGGCTATTTTAAACTACCATCTCTACCTCAATTCTTGGGTGTGCATTATTTCCACACCTAGCTATCGAGCAGTGAAATATCCGATTTAAGTAACTTGCAGCCATGGCACTCAACAATACTTATTATTATTATTATTATTATTATTATTATTATTATTATTATTACAAGATACTTGTCATAAGTATATCTTCATTAGACTCACTAAGAATTTAAATGACTTTTTTGACAGGAGAATAACCTGAGGGATGTGCAAGTGAGAGCCAGATGATGTGGATTTTATCAAAGATAAATTTATTCCCAAGTGGAAATGAGGTTGATAAAAGCTTGGAGATTTATGAGATTTCAAAATCGTTTCTCAATCTGGTGGAATGCATAGCTTTTCCAAAATGTTTAGATTGACATAGCATGACACTAAATTGAAGTAAAATAGTACATAATATATTTTCAAATATAAGTAGCACAAATTTACAGCTCCCATGTCCAAAGCCAAAAATTATTACCTTCGGTTAACTGGGGGGCTATGCATCAGCTGATCAGTTGGTGGTTCGGTAGCCAATGCTAGAGTTCCAATAATACGCATGACAAGATAAACCCAGAAAAGCTATTAAACGAGCAAGAAATGTTGAACCATCAGCATTTTGCACATGCACCCAAGTACAAAGAGAGAGAGAAACAGAGAGCACAAACCTGTATGGGATTTAATAAACTACCGTTGGTAAAAGTCAAAATAATCAGAATTACTATCGTCGCCACCGTTGAGGTACGTTGGAACTGATTGATCTTTCCGATATTTGCATATACAGATCGGCCCCACATGACAACCTACTTTCACAAGATCAAAAAAAAAAAAAAAAAAAAAAAAAAAGAAAAAAGAAAAGAAAAGAAAAGAAAAGTTATTAACCACTAATATTATGTCCTACGATCAATAATTTAATACAAAAAAATCATTATAAATTAAAGATACTGTCCATGCCCAATTCATTGATAGTGGGCCAACTTAGTAATTGGGCTCACAATTTACTTATTCTAATGGGTTTTTGAGTATCTTACAATGAGAAACCCCTGAACAAGTTGACTAAAAACCCATTAATGTGGCTAACTTCCCTGACCTACCATCTTCTGGTCCTTCCTTCAGCTTGCTTTCTTTTCTAGTCTCTCCCCCCAGTGTCTAACCCTCTGTTCTCATGTCATTTTCCTATTTATAGCCTCACCTCAGTGGACCACTAATGATTGTTTTCTTCCAGCACTCATGTGAAAGGGACTCATTTAGATTATTTCTGACAAAATGTGGCCCTACTTTAGAAATGGAAGTTTTGGAACTTGCGCTAGACACCGAATGTTGCTCGATAGAGATATTACCCGAGGCACTACTAAGGTTACATAGACCGAGCTCAAATAGAACTAGACTTAAGGTCGCTACAGTTACCGTCTTGATCTACCGGGCAAGGTGGACCACCCTCTAAGTACAATGGTCCATTCTTTTTGTTTGGGCTTATTGACATTGGGCCAAGGGTAATAGGTTAATAGGTTCATGACCAGATACTATCAATAATCTAATTAAATTAATAATAAAAATAAAGAACTATAATTACTTTATATTTATAAAATAATTAAAAATAAATAATATAATTTCTTTTAAATTTTAACAGCATTTTAGTTTTTCTATTTGTTTTATATTTGATAATAAAGTTTCACTTAACGTAAATTATATATGTTAATAATTTTAATGTACTTAAAATAAGTAGAAGGAGGAGATTAATTTTGGCGTACAACTTGTAAGAGTTACACCAAAGCATTATGTGTATAATCCAAATTTATTATAAAAACAAAGTGATGGTAAATTGTAAAATAAATCTTGAGACTTCTCTTAAATTTCCTGAAACACTTTGTAGTATAATTTTAATTAGAGTAGGTTTTTTTAAAAACTTTTTGAAATGTTGGCAATAAAGTTTACTTAGAATAACTATGTTAGTAATTTTAATATACTTAAGAGAATGCCCTCTGACATGAGGGAAAAAAAAAAGGAAAAAGGAAAAGCATGCACTTGGCATAAGCACATAACAACGTTAATTATATTAGTAAATAATTATATATAATATAATTTGGGGATGAGCCCGTATAATATTAATCTTTTTAAAAAATATTACTTCATGGTGATTTTTTTTAGAAACAACTTCATGCCATGGTGACTTAATAAAGCAATATAACTTATCCAAAAAAAAAAAAAAAATTTATAATATTTGGGTTGAATTTGAAACAAACCAAAACTATAAGAAATTATTGTGCAATTTACCAAATCTATACATATATATATATATGTATATATATATTAATAGGTAAAATTTAGAGAAAAGTCTAATTAGATTCTACAATTGAAGTCCAATTTGTGCCATGTATTCTAAATTATTTATTTTTATAGAGTTTTAATTCTTAAATTTGGAGTCAAATGTGGGATCACATCATAAATATTCATCCAAACGAGTTATTGAATACAAAAAATAAAAAGTTTAGAATTAATGAAACGTAAAAACACAAGAAAAAAATGTGCTTTGCAATCTCAAAAATTAAGAATTAATAAAAAAAAAGATTTAAAAAAACATGGACAATTTTTTACCTAATAATATTTTTACAAAATTTTTTAAAGAGTTAATAAAATATAAGAATGACTATATATCAATAGTATTTAAATTATATATATATATATATATAAGAATTATATTATACATCTTAGTGTTTTTTTTTTTTTAAGTATATTCATGCATATTCATGGGATTACAAATTAGTTCTTTAATAATGGATGTCTACCTAATGCAAGGAGTTTATAGCCTTCTATATATATATATATATATATATATATATATATATATATATATATATTCCGAGAATCGGCCTCTTCTATAAATAAGATACCACTAATTGGTGCAACCATGATTCTAGGACCGAACTTTTCGTTCTACACATATAATGATTAAGAAAAAATGTAGAAAAAAAAAATAAAAAAGAAGGCACCTGTGTAAGATAAAAGTCTAACCTTTACGACAGCAGCAAAACTATCGTCCAAGATAATGATATCCGAGCTCTCTTTAGCAACGTCTGTCCCTGAAAGACCCATTGCAAGACCTATGTCTGCCTAAACTCCAAAATAAAAGAATAAAAATCAAGACCAAGAAAATAAAAAATTATTTTTAAAATTTACTCACATTTTATGTCTAATAAATTTGGTAAAATTACATTTTATTATCCTAAAACCTAAACTATACCCCAGAATATACTTTGCAACCCAAACTTTTTGAATGCACACTTTGCATCATAAACTACGATCCTTATTACACTTTGCATCCATGCATTCGAAAAGAGTATGCCAAAACTTTTATTGTTCTTACTCATGGGTTTTCAGTTCCCTCGATTAAGAGGACTGACAAACACTTGTTAATTAAAATAAACAAAATAGATTGAACTTCGATCTATTCCTATGTTTTGAGTTTTTTACCAAAAAGATGAATATATTGGGATCATTATGTCATTCATTTGTTATGGACCCAACTTTTATATTTGTTGCTTTAAGGGAATTAATTAAGATCTCCAAATTGATAAACTGATTACTTTGAATGAGTCTAAGCCTCCACAGTAGACTAGTTAACAATTTGTAACTTAATACTTCATGACTTTTTTTTTTTTTTTTTTTTTTTATCAACATCTAAATTTATATAAGATAGAATTTCATCTAGATAAAGATAAATTATTTCCTGCCATCTATCAATAAAACTAATCATAATCCAAATTAATATATTTGAATAAATAGCTCTACCATTATTTATCCAAAATAGACACATAACATCTAATTGCTTCTTATATTTCATGTAATACTGATCTTATTACATTGTAACAAGCATTACAAGCTAATAATATCCTTAATTTTATTTTATGTTTAAGAAAAGGAAGAAGTAGGAGATGTTGTCAAACCTCACGCAGAGCAGGAGCATCATTAGCCCCATCACTAGCTATAGCAACAACATGTCCTCTCTTTTTCAATGCTTTTACAGGCAAAAGCTTGTCATTGGGAGAAGACCGTGCCATCACCTATAAATTGGACAAACAAGGTCAATCTTTCTACCAAATTATCTACAATAATTTAATTAGAGAACTTTAAGTGTACACATTTTTTTTTTTTCTAACAAGAAAGAATAAATAAACCAAGGATGAGACAAATGTAGCAAATCATACAGATATCCGTTCCACAATTTGTTCTCTTTGTAAATCTGATAAAGCACGAAATGCTCTTCCATCAATGAGATTTGGCACCGTAGCATCTGCATCCGAAACTAATATTACACACTCCACAGCTATTGTTTTTGCAGTGTGGACATTATCACCAGTAATCATGCGCACCTATGGCCGGAAATTGTAGATACTCCTTTTAATAATTTGTATCATATTTAAGAATAAATAAAAAAATTAATTAAAGAAATATCCCGCACAGTGCATTGCTCCATGATCAACATATTACTATAAAGAAAATGAAACTAAAAAAAAAAAAAAAACTAAGAAAGAAAAAAAATAAAAGGACTTTAATGATTCTCTTTCAAATTGTGCAACAAGAAATATTTATTTAATTGATAAAACTAGAAGTATTTTCTCATTTTTACTGAAACTTCACATACATGTTAGACCATTATATATACTGAGTCTGCATATGTAGTCTAGTCGGTGGCTTTATAAATTAACCATGTTAATTACCAACTTAGGGCATCCTACCTCAACTTGAAAATACGGGAAAGTAACGCAGTTGTTTAGTTGCTATATTTATAAACAGCATTCAGTAAAAAGAAAAATTAAAAAAGAAAAAAATTCATTGGTCCCATATTGCATTGAAATGGAACATCACTTAACCCAATCAACGAAATTTCCATTTGTTAATGGGAAATGACATGAACAGTTGATTTAATCTGCAAGCAATATCATGAGGACATTTAAACAAATTTAAATAACATAGAATCCCAAATTAAATGTGAAAGCTCAATTTATGTAGAAACAATGATACTTGTTCAGACTCCCCAATTTTAAATTACAGTGTAGTTGCTTTTACTCTAACTTAACTAAATGCAAAATAAGAATAACAAAGATGCGCAATAAACCGGAACTCTACTCTAATGCTTAAGCAAGTACAATAAGCAATTAATGTAAATCTTAAAAAGTAGAGAAGAGAGATGCAAACACAAGATAATATCGAAACGTGTTATCGAGGAAGAAACCGAAGTACTTGGCTAAAAACCTCTCCACGATCCTCCTAGCCGAAATCGATCCACTAGTGAATAAGTTGTAGTACACAAATATCAAAAAGACCCTCCTAGCCTAATCTAGTCAATGTATTTGAACTCTTCAAACTCCAGCTACAAACGGACTTCTCGGATTCTTGTCTTCACTAGTTAGCTAGATCCCGCAATTCTGCCTGATTGTATCTGCCACTCAATGACTTCTTCCAATACTTCTCATAAACACCAAAACTTCTCTCAGCACTTAGAATAGGTGAGGTAAGTATTTGGGCTAAGAACCTCTCAAAAATGTTGAGATGGAGAGGTAGGAGTAATGGAAACTTTAGAGAAATGATGTAGAGGATCGTGGGCAAACAATCTCTAACTTTCAAGTTTTTGACTAGGGTTTTCTCTCTCAAAAGTTTCTTGTAAAGACTCCTTGTTTTGCTTACATTTCGTGAATAATAAGGGTTTATATAATAATGATAAAAGTATGAGAAAAGACACACTCAAAATAATCAGGCAGAGAGTTTTGCGAGTCACTCGCGACTTGGCTTGAGTCGTGAATGACTCACGAAATTTAGCCTATTAAAAACTCTTCAAATTCCAGTATGTGCTACTCACATGGCCTGTTTAGCAGGTTGGCACTAGCGAACCAGTCGTGAGCTAATTGCGAAATTCTCATCTTCACTGAATCTTCAACAAACTCTCACACACAACCCTTACATTAAATCCCACAAAAATACAGGGAAATGATTGAACAGAATTACAATCAAATTTGGCATGGAATTAAAGCCAACATAAAACATAAATGTAAATCATAACTTTACAAAATGAAATGTGATATGTTTGATTCTTCTATAAGGTAGTCACAATGTGAAAACATCAGTCAATTGAATAATGAGTAGCCAAAGTCGAAATGGCATTGGTACTCATTCAACATGCATTTGCAAACAATTGAAAATATATATTTACTTTCTATAACTTATACATTAGGAGTTGTGATTTTAATTCATTAGTGTGGCTACTGTTAATGCATTGTTAAAAATGTTCTTATAACATAGTTAATGTTCTTACTTTACGATTTTAATGTAGTATTGTTTTTATATTTGTGCAAATTTCTTATTGGTGGTTTTTAGGAGATTTACTTTTGGCATTACTTGAAGACATGTGAGGACATTCTCTGTTGGTTCTAATTAATTATGCTACACTTTTTGTATTGTTATAAAACATCTTGAGTTATTGTATGTGTTACGAACAATAATTGTATGGGAGGAGTTTGAATTGGATACTTGTTTTATTTTTTACTTGTGGAATGTATGGATCGTTTTTTATAAATGTGTTGTTGAAATAAATGTGTTATTCAAATGTAAGGTTTTAATAATGTAATGACAGGTTATAGGTTAATATCAAAGCCATGAAAAAATTAAAAACAAAAAATAAGTTTTAGCGACGAATTTTTTCGTCACAAATATAGTAACAAACTACTGTTTTAGCGATGACATATTTCGTCACTAAATGTAGTTGAAATTTGTAAGAAACGGTTTTAGTGACGAAAATTTTCGTCGCTATATGTGCTTGGATTTTCTTAAAAATAGTTTTAGTGATGAGATTTTTCGTTACTATATGTACCCGAAAATAGTTTTAGTGACAAAATTATTCGCCACTAAATATTATTTAATAAACTAAAGCGTTTTTAGTGACGAAATATTTTCGTCACTGAATAGTATTTTTAGCAAGTAAAACATTTAGCAACGAAATGTTTTCGTCACTGAAATTTAAAAAAAAAAAAAAAAAAACAAATCGGACTTTTAGTGACAAATTTTTTCATTGCCAAGACTTTTAGTGACGGGGTTTTAGCGACGAAATGAGTTTCACCACTAATTAGTAGATTTCGTCGCTAAAGGTCCTTAGCGACAAAAAACTGGACTTTTAGTGATGAATTTTTTCGGCACTAAAAATACATTTTGTTGTAGTGCAAATCTTTATCTCACAGGAACTCTTGTGATTGGCAATTATGGTTCAATAAACATGATAAATGAAAGAACCAAGTCTTCAACATCACAGGAATCTAAAAATTTTAACGCACAAATATACCTTAACCCCAGCATTCTGACACAGTTGCATAGCATCTTTGACACCAGGTCGACAAGGATCCTGTATTGCATTATCTATATAAGCTAAAGCACTAATATAGGAATTGACATTCAACAGTTGATGTTGTAAGTAACACAATTTAAGTAAAATCTTCTAGAAAAATTTTAGAAGATGCCCCAAAGTCACAATTGGGGTTCCTAGTACTCAAAAGTAGATTCCAGTTATTTGATTTTGTAAACATTTTATGTGGGACGCATCAAACACCTGCACATTAATACAAATTACATAATCTGGGTATTGCAAGTTGCAAGGATGTAACTAATTTTTTCAATGAAACAGCAACTAAGCCAATTTCAGCAATGACACGCTGCGTAAGACACTGCCGCAATCTTGCAGAAACTGGTAAATACAGATGACAGGCCTCATACAGTATATAAATTTTCATTAAAGGATTCCATGGAAGCATATACCTTTATTCCAACAATAGCCAGCAACACAAGGTCATCCTCAGGTATGGCCCATTGAGATAGTTCCGATTCACTAGATGGAACATTTTGCATTATAAATGTTCTATATGCAATTGCAATACAACGCAAACCACCAGCAGCCATATCTTCAATAGCTTTCTTGAAAATTCTCTCCTGCAAGCCAAGATAAATTTCAACAGTGTCATGCAAAATGCCTAACAGTTTAATAGTTTAACCATAAATTTATAATTAGACACTTCTTAATGTCTCTAAGAAAAACATCCAAGGTTCAAATCCCCATCCACATTATAATTATACAATTATTAATATATATATATATATATATATATATATATATACACACACACTTTATGGTTTCTTTATTCTATCTTATCCTGATTTTTGAAAAATTGACATATGGTCGTAGCCTGTTCATGTATCATGACGGAACCCAAATAGTGTCAAAATGGAAGCTTCATAAACAATCAAACTGATATCTAAAAAAATTAATTGCGCGTTCAAACCTTATCTTCATCCATTGCGACTAACTGATCAGTGGCATCAAGGTAACGCGTGCATAAAGCTAATACTATTTCGGCAGCCCCTTTCCAGTGAATATGAACTTCAGAGTCGGGCTGCAAACATAACAAAGAACATGAAAAGTCAATTGATAACTTTTAGTCAGCAGACCCTTTTCCAGTTAAAATGAAATAGAGAACTGACAGTAAATAAAATAAAAATAAAAACGAGATAGAATCAGTAATAATATTTCGTCTTAGCTGCAAAACCAACAAAATTTCTCTTGATGACAATAAAAATAAAGAGAAAAGACATAAACAGAGATGGGATGAATAAACTGGAAGAGTATATTTTGTATATTTTCTGTGCGTATTTGTACATGCCATTAGTTGACTAACTTTCAAAAAAAAAAAAAAAAAGCTAGTTGACTGAAGGGGATAGAGTAGAGAATCCCCCATTGAGACTTAATATATTAGCTCAATCAAGGATATATAGAATAAATGCCAAGATATTACTATACTTAACACTTCTAAAATTCCACTTAATGATTTCCTTAATCATCAAATTTTATTATGGATTTTCAAAAAAAGAATTGTTATGGACCAAAAACACATTTTTTACATGCTCGAATATGGATATTACAGAGTTAATAAAATGCGTGACTTACAATAGAATAGAATTATGAAAAAAAAAAAAAAAAACACATATAATCGATGTTGATTTATTTGTTGAGTATTTTGGGACTAATGCTTGATTGTTATTATTGTTGTTGATTACATACACTTACATCATAAATGAAGACTCTTGTACTTTTCAATAATAAATTCTTTGATATATATATATATATATATATTTTTTTTTTTATTATAGATTCAAATCCAATGTAAACAGTATTGGAATCTTCTCCATTTATCTTGAAATGGAGTATTAATTTCATAGTAAAGTTTTTATTTCTTGGATATAACATTGAACAAATTGTTACATTATTTAAAATTTCAAATGATGTAGTAGTGGATGTACCTAATATATTTAATATTAATTGCTAGTTGACAATTAATAAGGTTTTGATGACAGAACATGCATTAAGAAAAAGATATCCTTTCATTTTTATTATTTCCTTTTTGGTGGCATTGATATTTTATTTCATTTTTATTATTTCCTTTTTATAAAAGTTTAACTTAATGGCTAAAGAGAGCATGAGCTACCCCGTGTATCATCTCCCCACCACCACAACCTCAACCTTCACCACCACCACCACTACCACCAACTCAATCCCCCCCTCTACTTCTACCACATTTTCCCCTACCACAGCTAGACTTTGTTTAGGTGGACAAATGCGTCGGCTGTTTTCATTTTTAATTTTTTGTCTGATTTTCTTGATAGATGTAGTTTCATGCTTCTTAACTTTGTTTGTTCCCTTGCTGTCCTTTGTACATGTCCCGTGTGCTTTGGTTTTTCTATCAATGAAGTTTATTACTTATAAGGGAAAGAAAAATAAGAAAGTTTCAGGTTTGCTTAGCCATTGTAGCTAGGAAGTCTCCCACCGCTGGGCCATTGTCCTCGAGACTCCGATAAACTCACCAACCACACAATTGTAGCTCTCTAACTAATCTGCTCACCGCTGGAAGAATCACGGTGATCAGTCTTCATACCCGCCGCCACGTGATAACGAAAGTTTCAGGCTTCTCCTCTGCATACCAACACATGCCTGAGGACACGTGCCATAATCAAGGGCTGCCACTTCAACACCGTTAGGGTCATTCCATCAATGACATTAGCCGAGTTTGTCAGTCAACAAGTACCACATCAGCATGTTGACCGTTTGACTTTTACCAGCTAGGTGTTTCGTACTCAAATTTTTGTGTTAATTCCATAATTTTAGTTTGTTTTTGCATTTAAAGTATCTAAAATGATTCAAAATGAGATTTATCACCCTATTCTTGTCGCATTGGATGAGAAAAACTATCTTCTTTGGTTTCAATTTTTGAACAGCTTTCTTAAATATTAATATATATATATATATATATATATAAATTTATTGATTTATCAACATGACAATACATATATTGAATCTCAGTATATTTTTATTCATACATTCAACCTCCAAGGCTGAAATTTTAATTTCGTCCCTAGCCATTAAGCAGGCTACAGTACATGTGATGCATATGGTGTGCAGGTTTGACAAAATTCATAGTAAGATATGAAAATAGAAGATGCATAATCAAGTGTCATTAGATATAGTTGCTGCCACTATTGAAAAATATTTAAAATTGAGTACGCATTCACATTACCAGTTGTAGAGCAACTCCACCTCGTTTTTTCTCTGAGTTGATTGGGAAGAGATGAATCACTGAAGACTCAGATCTGATGGCCTCAAAATTCATACCCAACTGTGAAGAAAAATTCCAGTGACTTATATTACTCTAGAAAGATAAATTTATCTGTTGTTGATCCAGAAAATGAACCTTCAATCCCCAATGCAGAATGGCCTTTTCTGTTGGTGATCCATAAACTTCTACATCACTGCCTCCCTGCAGGAAATCAATGGAAGCATTATCATACTTACATAGGTTGTTTAATTATTAAGTATTCCTAAAATAGACGTGGTATTCCATACCAATAAAAACAAAACACCTAATACTAAAATATGATATAATGTTATGGAGATAACATCTTGACGAAACTCTAATTAAGGAGTGTTTTTTTTTTTTTTTTTTCTGACAAACAATTAAGGAGTTAATATAAAATGTGGGGGCATTACTTGATTTCAAAGTTTAAGCCAATGGATTTGTACCTAATTATCCTAAATTAGCCCTTCACTTTTGACATTATTATCCAATCTGTAATTGCACTTCTTAACTCACCAAACCATGCATGTGAATATTTCAACAAATCTACCACCTTCATGTGTACCAGTCTCACTTGTAACACTTCAATTATTCTTACCCTTAAACGATTTTTTTTTTTTTTTTTTTTACAATTAGTATTATGCGTTACCATTACCAATAAAATGTTCTTTACTCAATTATGGGTGGAGTGAATATAAGAGTATTCCGTGCATAAGAGTCACCAACATGCACAATCACCTTAACTCACGAATAGTAGAACCTTTATGCAACAATTGATGGAACTCATATGGGAACCTTCTTATTCAACTTGGTGAGAGCCATTAACGAATACTTGCAAAGTCAAACCTTCAATTCAATACCACTTGTTAGGGAGATTATATATTAAAAAGATTCTAAGTAAGGAGTTAATATAACATATAAGGGTACCACTTGATTCAAAAAGAATACTGATTTAAATAAAAAATAAAAACCTTAAGTCAATAAGTTTGTGCGCAAATACTAAACACTCACTATTTTCATTTTTATTTAGATGTAAAACTTTACTAGTTTTTATTTATTTATAATTATTTGGTTACAATAATTGGGGGGGGGGGGGATTTGAATATGATTCATTTCATAGAGGTGAAAAGACAATGCCACTGAGTTACAAGTCTCTTCGTGTGACTTCACTACTTAACTAACTGCATCAGTCACATGTAGGGGTGTGCCACCAATCTACCAAAACCAACCCAACCGGTCGAATTGGGTTAGTTTTTAGGGGTTGGTGGGTTGAGTTGCGTTGTGAAATTTTTTTATAGTGAGTTGTGTTGGTTTCGGTAATAAGATTCATAAATCCGTTAAACCAACCTAACCTACTTATATTTAATATATATTTAAATTTTAAAATATATTATACAATTTGCTTATTTCCTTTTTTTGTCTCTCTTCCTAAATACAAAATAAACCTTAAGTTCTCCTCATATAGTTTATGTTCGTTTGGTGTTATGCTCAGAATTATTTGGCTATAAATCTGCTTTTATTTGTGGTGGTGTTATTCTAATGCTCTATTTAAAAATAATAATAGTAATTAAAAAAAACTGTTCAACCCATGGGTCTAACACGATCCATGTGAGTTGAATTGGATTTTTTTTAACTCACAATGGTGAGTTGGGTTGAAAAAACCTCTCAACCCAACCCATGCATACTCCTACTCACATGTGAATATTTCAACATATATTTTAAAAAACTCATCCCTTCGGGGAAACCCAAGTGATGAGCTCCATGAACTTGAAAGACGTGCTATAAGCTTGAAGGTTTTAAGTTTCATCCACTGTACTATTGGTCCATGGAATTTCCAAGGTGTCTCATAGGTTAGGAGCGAAATTGTTTGGCCAACGGCTAGGCCTAAGACACAACTTCCTTAAAATTAAAAAATTAAAAATAAAAAAATGATGAAAAACTCATGTAAAATAAGTTAATTTTCTCACTAAGAGTCCGTTTGAGATTCACTTATTTTGTTGAAATTAAAAACTTTTTACTAAAATTAGTATTGTAGATAAAGGTAAAAGTTGGCTAAAATAGTACAGTGAGACCCATAAATAGTACCAAAAGTGCAGTATGACCCATGAATAGTAGCAAAAATAAGTTGAATAGTAAAATAAGTTGACAAATAATTTTTGCCAAATAGACACTAAGTGGCTTGCTTTTTTTGAATCAAAATCTTATGTACCACTTTCTCTGTACCACTCTATGTACCACAAATCAAAATCTACCATGTGTCCATTAATTCCTAAATTTAAGTTTTTGTTTCACTTTCTCAAAATAAAATTTTAAGGGTATGTTTAGTATACTATAACAGGCACTGTAAAATAATAGTTATTCTTATAGTTTAGTTATTCCTATAGTTTAACTATTCAGTAATTTGGTTATGTTTTTATCACATGGGATAGTGATTTCTTATGAATAGCTATTCTTTAAAATGAAAAACAACTATTCATCTCTAAAAATGATGTAATAATCATTCCTTTGCATGTATATTAATTTCTACAATTAATATATTTCTAAATAAACAAACTTTCTATATGCACATAACAATTATGAAAAAATAATAATAATAATAATAACTAATCTCTCTTTCAAATTTAAAAAATATTAATTTTTAGGAAATATATATAAGAAATATATTTCTTAAAATATATTTTAAATTTGATTTAAAATACTTTCATTCTATTATTTTCAATGTTCTATTATTGTATTGTCACCAAACAAATGAATTGTAATACGCATTACATTACAACATTTTGCATTCCTCGTAATACTTATATTTATTCTTATTCCTATGTAATTACTTACAGTCTACCAAACGTGTTGTAAGAAAAAATAAAAAGACCTTGTTATCCCCACCACAACAATTTCCTTTGCGGTCACTAACTAGAGACCACCACCCCAATCTCACAGGCACTGTGGAATGCCCATGAAAAAGGCCGAATGGGTCCATTCAATAAATTAAAATATGACTTTCATTCAAACTTTAAACCAACAAAACCTTAATGCCACGGACAATATTGAATCATGAAGTGGGATCAATTGGTAGCAAATTTGGGTCGGTTTTGGCTTTGGGGTCTCTGGGGGTAATGGTGTTTGTTTTGATTAAAAATTAAGGAAAACAGGTAAAGGAAGACGGGTAATGGTGTTTGGCTTTGGGGTCTCTGCGGTTCATCTTGATGATGAAAGGGCACGATGATGATGGAGAAAGTGATGCTAGAGAAACGGCCGGATTGGTGGCAGTGCCTATGAGGTTGGGGCGGTGGTCTCTCTTGCCAGTGGCGGTGGAGAAGATTACTGGTGGTAGCCCTGGTGGCTAGTGGGGTATTTTAAGAAAATGAAACAAAATCTTAAATTTAGAAATTAATAGATTTTGATTTGTGGTATATAGAATGGTGGAAAATTTTTAAGCACTCTCAGAGTACTATAAATGCTACTTTCTCCTCTCATATGATTTGTGGGTCTTACCATAAATTTAATTAATAGAACCCACTATTTATATGAGAAAAAAAAATACGTATTTATAGTATTTCGAGAGTACACAATAATTTTCTTAAAATAGTACAGAAAAAGTGGCAAGGATAACTTTGATTCGCTTTTATTGGTGCAGTACCACGCCTGTTATCAACTATATATTTGATGAACTTCTACAAATTTCCCGCATCACTTTACTACTTTTTTTTAATATATATTATTTGTGAATTTATTCATATCCACGTTTGTAAATTCATATTTTATTAATATTTTTAAAATTTTGAAATTTAAAAATTAATTTTATATATAAGATATCTATTAATTTTTGTTTTGAAATTTTAGATAATATAGTTTGATAGTGGATTTATCAAATTTTTCAAAATGCAAGGGGTGTAACATTACTAAGAGGTACAACATGTGTAATTTGTACAAAGGCTAAAGTAACTTCAATTTGTGCTATGTCATTAAGACAATTTTAAGGTAATCAAATTTATTTTCACTTATTAATTATGTATAGGTGATGTACTAATTATTTATGTAAAAGTTATTTAAAAAAAAAATTAGTAAACAATAGTTAGTTATTATACTCAAATTTAGTTACTTTGACAACAATGAAAACAAAATAAAATCAAAAAGACAAAACATTTTTAAGAACATTTGCAATTAATAATTATTTTTTTAAAAGTGGGCTTTAGTTAGTGAAAATAATTAAAATACCTGTAAATTCACCTAAGAAATACATTCATTCAATTTTCAATGACATAATTTTATTAAAATTAATTTCTAAAATATTATAACACATAATAAGTATTATACATTAGTGATATAAATAATTTTATATTACAATTTTAAATATGAGCTTATAGTGTACACACGCATCACTTGGCTAGAAGATAGCCCTTGGATTTTAGTGCACACAATTTTAAATATGAGCTTACAGTGTACACACACCAATTACTTCTTGATGTATCCCATCTATCCCCAATTTCGTCAGGATGTATTTCTATTTACTCATTAATTAATGAAGTTTAAAGTCTTCCATTAACAGGGGAAAAACTGAAAAAGAAAAAGGGCACACCTCGGGCACATACACACTGCCAGTCGTGTTATGTGCAATGCCTTCAATGAGTAAAGACGATAGCATGGGAGACAACTTTGACCTTTTCTCACGAGCATCAATCGTCTTTTCGCCAATGTAAGCCTCGACTACTGTCATCTATCAATAAAAATGCAATCAGCACTCATTCAATAACATAGTAATATGTGAATAAATGTCAGACTTACAATTAATATGTCAGTAAATGAAAATATAACAATTAATATAACCATAAATTAAAATAAATGTAAGATTTACTTTTAAAAAAAACTAACAAACACACACAAAGGAGAGAAAATGAAGTTTCAATAAAAAAAAAGCATACCAAAAACTTACTATTAACTTGTCATAATCTCCTTAAAGGCAAAAACCACATGATCAACTTCAAATAATTTTCAATAATAAAAGTAATCACAATATCCTCTCAGGTGTATGCCTAAAATTTTAATATATAATAAATACAATAATATCTTCTCTTTAAGATTAATATAAATTCATATGAAATTCCTACTCACTCAAGATGCTACAACTTTCTGGGTTTGCAAGTTGCAACACCTAAAAAATCTCCTTAGAAAAACCTTTTCCTCATTTGTGTTTGTCTCACAAGTAAAGAAATTCATTTTTCTCATTTTGCTATATTAATTCAACCTTTTCCTCATCTTGATTTGTACACCTTACAAAAATATTTGAAGGAAAACCCTATCTTAATTTGTACACTTTAAAAAATAAAAAAAAATTAAAAAAAAAAAAAAAACCCTTTGAAGGAAAGCCTAAAAATTCTTATGCTACCTCCATGAGATTTTTATTTTTATTTTTTTTCTCTCTTCATTTCACGCCTAATTCTATGATTTTTCTAGTCCCATATGAAAGGAACTTTGGTATAAACTATCAAACCCTTTGTAATAATATCTATATATAGGACTTCAAATCAATTTTATTATTAGTAAATGATACTTTTTGGACAAAGAATAGAAACTACTTTTTTTAATAAGTAAAATAATTATCTTCAACACTAAGGGGTTCACTTTTCTTTAATACCATCAATTTATATTCCTGTGGGTTCTAGTTAGCTCAACTGATAAAATTTCTAATGGTTGAATAAAAGATTTGGGGTTCAATTCTCACCTACACCAAAAACCAATTAGTGTCTTGGTTTGATAATAAAGAGCTATCATCAAGAGCGGACACCATAGGTTGAAACTTAAGAATGACAATTTTTACCCAACCCGCAAGTACTCGACCCAACCCATAAAATAGTAGGGTCGGGTTTGGATTTTTAAAATAAAACCTGAAACGGGTTCGAGTCGAGTGCAGATTTTGCATAGTACCCACCCCAAACCCGAACCCAACCTGTTTAACCTAAAATTACGAAAAGACCTATATATATAAGCCTATCAGCTATGCTAACCTAGCTCTCAAACTATTCTAACCCTAACTCTCAAAACTCACTTAGCAGCCAACCTGCCCCACACACCATCCCATTTCGCTCTCAGCAGTCACCCTACCCCCACCTACTCGCAAGAACAGCCGCCCCACCCCTATCCACTCGCACTTACTCTTAAGTCTCACCCTCACTTACTCTCACCGCCAGCCCTCAAGCGTTGTCACCAACTCACCGCCTCACTAGTTTGTCACAGGTTTGGCCCTCAAGCTCTCACCGACCCATCCTCAACTCTCTCAGTCCCTCATGCCTCTCATTCCCTCATGCCTCAAGCCACTCTCACTCAGGTCCATCGTCGATCCACCCTCACAAGCCAACATGGCAAGCTTTCACCGAACCACCTTCACTTTCACTCTCTTAGTACCCCCCCTCAATATTGATTCATAGTTATTTACTGCCAATTTGGGGCCTTCTTCTCACAAGTGGTTGTGCCATAGTCAAGTTTCTTGAATGAGTTGGTGAAGGCAAGAAGAGCCAAAAAAAAAAAAAAATTGTTTTTGTAAATTAGTTTGCTTCAAATGGTTTTTTTTTTTTTTTGCTAAATCGAATGGTTGTTTATGGATGTGAAGTTTCATTGGGTAATGCACTAATGCTTGAATTCTATGTCATTGGATGTGAATTTCATTGGGCATGGGTTCATTAGGCAATACTTGATTCTTGTTTATGTTTGATTTTTGCTTAGTTTAGGTTTGATTTGTTTTGGATTTCAGAATTGGGCCATGGGTTAGGGCTTAAAAAAAAGCTCGTTTATTAAATAGGGTTGGGTTCAAGTAACGAGGGCGGGTTCAGGCATTAAAAAACTCACCCTGAACTCGACCCTTTGCCATTACTATTGAAACTCTCTCCAAAAAGAAAAAAGAAAAAATCAATTCATATTCCTTGTTAGAATTCATTACTTCTTTGACAATTCATAACATTTTCTTCCTCCTTTTTGTCTTGAGGAGGACTAGGTGATTTTCTGGACGAGCTAGCCTCAGCCCCAGAAGTCATCCTACGTTGCATCTCCTGGAATTCCTTTAAGGGAAAACTAGGGACCCCAGACAAATAATGCTCGTCTAGGGAACTACTATCACTACTACTTGTACTACCTTCACTACTGCTCTCATAACTACTACCACCACTTCTAGGGAGCACGTCCTAATACTTGCCTATCTCTCTCTTATTACTATCACTAGACATAGACATGATTAAAAGAATGAACAACATGAAAACCTAAGAATGAAGGGAAGGAAGTGCCTAACGAGACTATAGACAAGGCTCTTGGACAAGATGGCAAAAAGGAAATTATCAGAAAAGTGAAGGGTAAGAGAGAGAGTGCACATATTTATAGGGCCAAGAAAGGGGTCAAAAAAGCAATGCAAACCAACCATAAACTGACACATGGCATTTTCCTTGAAAAGAGGAATTGACGCAACAAGTCAACTAATGAGATTATGACATGTGGCACAATATAGAATAATAAAATTCAACTAGAGTAAGGAGGACATGTGACATAACAATTGACCATTAAAATGTTGACACGTGTCAAAAGCAAACAGTTATACTACAATGTTCTAGACGACCATTGGACAAAGGGGGCAACTGATGATGAACTAAAAATCAGACCATTTCCAGTTCGTCCATAGATTTGTCTAGGATCAAAAAGATTAACCCAACATAAGAAGGTCATCCACCATCAGGAGGTCATCTGTGGGTATGAAGGTCGTCCATCAGGGAAGCACCTGGACGACCTCTCAACACTTAGAAAATTTTCAGAATGGATTTATGTACAAAAGCTTATAATACGGACCACATTCTACTATTTTGAAATATGAGCAAAATTCTTGTTCATCGCTATAACTTCCCACGAAGTACTTAACTTCTAATGGTGATTACAGAAGATAAGATTGAACCTTTTAACTTCTATAGCAGTTGTGGAAGTTAAGTTTGAACATTAAAACTTTCGTACATATTGAGGAAGTTACTAAACAAGTAACCACTCCAAGGCTCACTATATAATGACTCATCCACATCAAATGAAAGTCAGTTTCCACCACTCCTAACGTTAAAATTCTTGAGTTCTAGAGAGAAAAACTAACTTAAGCATCGGAGAGTTCTTTGCTGGTTCACCCTAATCACCTTTGATCTTGTGTTTCTTTCTTTTCAGGCCTTCCAAGCAACCTCTAGTCCATTGAAGCCCGGATCATTCAGTCTACTGATTTTTTATGTATCATTAATTGGTGCTGTCTGTGGGAAGATTAAATTTTTATTTTGCAATTTATCCTTCCCTGACAAAAGGCTGTATGGTCTGGACAAGGTCAATGACCACTAATCCAAGCCATCAGGAGAGTGGGAACGCTTCCAACCACCCTAATTGCGCTCACCAGTCAGCACCTGTTATGCAACCGCCTTCTATCTAGCAAATACAATCTATGGCAGAGTTAACCAGTCAATATTACGAGTTGACTCGAGAGATAAACCAAAGAAGGCAGCGTAATGAAACGTGTGTGGAAGGGCAGGCTCAAAGTCAAGAAGTTAAAGAAGGAGAAAATGTTGAGCGCGAGAACCACTCAAGGGGGACAACATCGCGTAGGGTGCCACACTTAGAAAGGGAAATGGATCAAATGAGGAGGGCTATGGACGAGATAAGGGAGAATATAAGAAGGATGAGTCATGTAGATGATTTAGTTCATTGAACCGATTTCCCTTTCAAAGCTTCCATCAATAGTTATCCCCTACCTTCCAAGTTCAAGATGCCTTCATTGGATTTGTATGATGGAACACGTGACCCGTGTGACCATATTGCAACATTCAAGACCACAATGCACCTTCAAAGAGTTCCAAATTTGATAATGTGTAGGGTCTTCCCAACCACCCTCAAGGGGTCAGCACAAGTGTGGTTTAGCAAGATACCACCAAACACTATTGGTTCTTTCAAGAAATCGAGTAAGTTGTTCATCAACAACTTTATTGGAGGACAAAGGCATAAATGCTCCTCGTCCAGCCTGCTGACTATAGAGTAAGGAGATAATGAGAGCTTACGGTCCTTCATCACTTGCTTCAACAGGAAGGCCTTGACAGTAGACGAGATAGATGATAAGTTGCTGTTAGCGGCCTTCCATAATGGAGTTAGTTCAGATCTATTCATTCATAAGCTTTAGATCAAGAACCTCAAACCATGGCTGAACTCATCCATTCAGCCCAAAGCTTCATGAATGCAGAAGATGCAATTATTGCCAAGAAAAGGAAGAGAGTAGAATGAATGGAAGCAGACCTCCCACATCATCCTGAACAAGGCCCTCGTCCAAAGAAGTCCTGAACAGGAGAGAAGAAGGATAGAGACAACAGGAATGCAGTTTCGTCTTCAAGAAGAGTCAGCATTACATGCCTTTGAATGTTCCACTTGATCAAGTGCTTATGCAAATCAAGGATGATCCATCCTTAAAGTGGCTAGAGAAGATGATGGGAGATCCTAAAAAACGCAATAAGAATAAGTATTGCCACTTCCATAGAGATCACGGGCATGACACGGATGAGCACTATGATTTAAAGCAGCAGATAGAAAATCTCATCAGGTAGAGAAAGTTGAGAAATTTTCTTGGACAAGATCATAAGGACGAGAAGTTGAAAGGAAAGATAGAAGAGCCATCACGGCCCCCACTTGGAGAAATAAGAGTTATTGTAGGAGGAACTTCAGCAGGACAACCTTCTAAATCAAGGAAGACCTACTTGAAGGTGGTACAGAATGTCCAACTCTTTGGATGACCACCAAGGACGATGGGGGTAGATGAGTAGGCTATTACTTTCATAAACGAAGACGTTGGAAGGGTCTATCCACCACATGATGATGCAATCATCATAACTTTGCTCATTGCAAATTGCACAACTAGAAGGTTGTTGATAGATAACAGAAGTCCAGCAGATGAGGCTTGGACGAAACCAACTTTGTCTAGTGAATTCATCCTTAGTAGGATTTGGAGGAATGAAGGTACAACTAGTAGGCACTATTACTCTACCTATAGTGGTAGGAGCGTATCTACAGTAGATAGGCAAAGAAGTAAATTTTCTCATCGTAGATTGTTCATCTTCTTATAATGCCATAATTGGAAGATCAACTTTAAACAATTGGAAGGCGGTAATATGCACCTACCACTTATCTGTCAAGTTTCCAATGGAGTATGGAATAGGGCAAGTACAAAGAGATCAGTTAGTCGCTAGAAAATGCTACTTAGTCATATTGGCTATTGATGAGCATGTATAGACGATGAATATAGAGGAAAGAAAGGTTGTTGCAAAGCCCACTGAAGTACTGGAAGACATTCCTCTAGAAGAGGGTAATCCTAAGAACTTTACCAGAATTGGAACAGGTATAGAGGAGAAAACGAAGCAAGACCTCGTTCAGTTCTTAAGAAAGAGAATTGATGTTTTCACGTGGAGTCATGAAAACATTCCAGGAATTGACACAAGGGTCATTACTCATTGTTTGAATGTGTATCCATTTTCCAAGCCTGTTCATTAGAAGAAGAGAGTTTTGCTCCTGAGCGAAATAATGCTATCAAGGAAGAGGTCCAAAAGTTAACCATAGTAGAATTTATTCGGGAACTCTATTACCCGGATTGGTTAACTAATATGGTGATGGTCAAAAGGACTAATACCAAGTGGAAGATGTGTGTAGTCTTCATTGATTTAAACAAGGCTTTCCCGAAGGATAGTTATTCGTTGCCACGTATTGACCAGTTGGTAGACTCAACAACAAGTCATCAATTGTTAAGTTTCATGAATACCTTCTCAGGTTATAACTAGATAAAGATGGATGAGGCAAATCAAGAGAAGGGATCCTTCATTACTAGTCAGGGTTTATTTTGTTATAAAGTGATTCCCTTTGGTTTGAAGAATGCGGGAGCAACTTATAAAGGTTGGTCAATCATATGTTTCTTCCACAGATAGGACAGAATGTAGAAGTTTATATGGATGACATACTGGTGAAGAGCTTAGACAAGAAGAAACATTGACCTACAAGAGACCTTTGACACACTTAGGCGATATAACATAGAGCTGAATCCAAGTAAGTGTGCCTTCAGGGTTTCACTAGGGTTCATGATTTCACAAAGGGGAATCAAAGTGAATCCTGATAAGATCCGAGCAATACTGAATATGGAACCACCAAGAAATGTTAAAGAACTCCAATCTCTCACTGGACGAGTTACAGCTCTAAAAAGGTTTATTTCAAAAGCTATAGATAAATGTTTGCCTTTTTCCAAAGTTGTCCGGAAGGTGTTTTGAATGGACAGACGAGTGTTAGAAGGCCTTCTAAGATCTTAAGGTCTATCTTACCATGGCTTCCCTGCTAAGTCTATCCATACCAGGTGAGGAGTTATATTTATACTTAGCAGTATTCCCACATGCAGTAAGTTCAACATTAATCAGGAAAGAAGGAAAAGTGCAAAAGCTTGTGTATTATACAAGCCGAGCACTAAAGGGGGCATAAGGACGATATTCAATAATTGAAAAGTTCGCCTTTGCACTAATAACGACTTTCAGGAAGCTAAGGCATTACTTTCAGGCTCATGTCATCAATGTCATGACGGATCACCCGCTCAAGAAGGCAATGAACAAGTTGGAAGCCATAGGATGATTGATCCAATGGGCTATAAAGCTTAGTGAATTTGATATCTGATATCAACCCAGGAATGTAATAAAAGCTCAAGTTCTAGCAGATTTCGTTGCAGAGTTCATTCTAAGCCATGGTAATTTAAATGAAGGAAGTGAAGCTAAGGCATGGGTTGTCCATGTAGATGGGTTGTCCATACTATAATCAGGAGGAATAGGAGTTGTATTGAAATCCCTAGAAGGGGACAAGTTGAAATATACAGCTCGTCTACAGTACCAAACAATCAACAGTGAAGTTGAGTATGTAGTCGTCCAAGGAGACTCTTAGTTAATCATAGGCCAAGTAAATGGAACATGTGAAGTAAAGGAAGAACAGATGAAGAAGTACCTCAGTAAGGTGAAACATCTTATCAAGAAATTTAAGGAAGCCAGTTTCCTTTAAATCCCAAGGAGGAAAATCTGAAAGCAAACACTTTAGCAAAGGAAGCATTAGCAGATTGATCAGTGGACGAGCTTAATGAAGTTCAATACATGCCTAGCATAGATCTTCCAAAGGTGCAGCAGATAGAAGGTGAAAGGAATTAGATGACCCCGATAATAACTTACTTAAGGGATGGAAGGCTTCTAGAAGAAAGAGATGAAACTAGAAAGCTAAGGATTAGATCAGCTAAGTATGTCCTTATAGACGAGATGCTATACAAAAGGGGCTTCTCCCAGCCTTACCTAAGGTGTTTAGCTCCAAACAAGGCAAACTACATCTTCAGAGAAGTTCACGAAGGAGCATGTGGAAACCATTCAGGAGCAAAAGCCCTCGTCCAAAAGGTCATTCATGCGGGTAATTATTGGCCAACCATTCAAGCAGATGCTAAGGTTTATGTAAAGGTGTGTGATCAATGTCAGCCATTGAAGCAACGTCCCTAAACAACTATTGAAATACCTCACCCTGATGATGACTCCATGGCCCTTTGCGCAATAGGGATTGGATTTATTGGGTCCCTTTCAAATGGGAACCAGACAGATAAAGTTTTTGGTGGTGTGGATTGATTACTTCACTAAATGGGTCGAAGCTGAACCCTTAGCAAAAATCACACAGTAGAATGTAAAAAACTTCATCTGGAAGAGCATTGTGTGCCGGTTTGGGGTGCCTATGGTATTAGTGTCAGACAATGGACGACAGTTCGACATCACATCCTTTAGAGATTTTGCAAGTAACTTGGAATCACAAATAGTTATTCCTTACCCTCCCACCCGCAAGCAAATGGATAAGAAGAAGTAGCAAACTGATCTTTGTTGAAGATTATCAAGACTTGGCTTGAGGGGGCAAATGGAGTATGGCCAAATGAGCTATCAGGTGTTCTATGAGCTTACAGGACAACTGTGAGAACCTCCACAAGAGAACCTCCACAAGAGAAACTCCTTTCAAGCTAGTCTATGGAATTGAAGCAGTCATACCTGTAGAAGTACACATGGGTAATCACAGAGTGATGAAGTATCAAGATGAGGAGAATGAAGAACAACTTCGTCTTAACCTCGATCTAATAGATGAGGTAAGGATGGATGCAGAGCAAAGACAATAAGGTATAAAAATCTCATGGCTAGATAATATGATGCAATGGTGAAACCCAGATGCTTCAACATTGGAGACCTCGTCCTAAAAAGGGTCTCCTTGGTAACAAGAAACTCCGCCTATGGAAAGCTAGGGCCTAATTGGGAAGGACTTTATAGGGTTATCAACTGCAAAAGGCAGGGATCATGCTACTTGGAAGTCCTCAATGGACAGAAGTTAGAGCACTCTTGGAATATTGAGCATCGAAAAAGATACTATCAATGAAGGGTCAGCCTAGACGAGTATCATCATGGACGAGTATCATCATGGACGAAGTTGAAGTTATGTGTTGCTTTCTTCATATTTATTTATGTTTAGTATTAGTACTACATGTTTTTAATATTTTAATTCCCTAAAAGTGCATTAGTTTCCAACTTTTGCGCTGTCTATGGACGAATTTGTGATAGACGAAGTCATTAACTTAGCTTGTCTGCTTGTACATAAGTATTTTTAACTCCTTAATGTGACGTTTGATACGGAGTAATGTTTTAGAATTCCTAGAAATATTTAAAGATTCTCAAGTTTGGTTGCAAATCACGATAGGGAATCAAATGCTAAAGGAATCTGGATTCCCCCTTAAACCGCTCTCAGTAGGAACATGGATTCCCTTTAAAACAGGTAGGAATTTAGATTCCCAAGACTAAAAGAAATTGTTTTTTTTTTTTTTTAATAAATTGACAATTTTAACAATTTTTTCTTATTGTTTAAGCAATTAAGATAAAATATAAAACAAATCATCAATATATTTTCTCTTGTTTTTATCTTTTCCTGCCAAAATAATATAAACAGGATAGACAACTCTATTGATATATTATTTAATAAAGTTTTATTTAGGTTTCACATGTGGGAAAAAAAAAAAAGTTGTTAGGTTGTTTTGTTATGAATTAAACTTTTTTAAATTTTATTTTAAGAATAAAAATATTTGATAATTTAAATAGTTATTTTTGTATTGTACTTGTCATTTTGAAATGTTAGACTATAATTTTAATGAATTTGTCATAATTAATAGTTTATATTTGGTTTTTTATTATTTATTTAGAGAAAGATTTTTTTTTTTTAAAGGACTTGGTAGTTCACATTCAAATCCAAGGATAGAATGGAAAAAATAAATAATTCATTTAAGATTATTGGAAATAAATTAAACATTATCATCTCACATTCCTAGGAATCTTAAGAAATTTCCAATGAAACCAAACATAGGAATACATACATTTCTAGGAATCCGGATGCTAGGAGTAATGTGGATTCTCCTGTACCAAACGCCACATAAATGCACTAACTTCTAAACATATGTCATGCTTGTGGACGATGTTTATGTTGTGTATATACAGTTTGAATTCCCAATGTATATAATGTTGTGTAAATTCCTAATTCTTATGTTATTTTCATTCAAACTAATCTACAAGAAGGCTAAAAGCCCAAGACAAGTAAAATTTCTAGACGTAAGGATGTAATGTTTATAAATTTCCAATAAAAGGTATTTTGATTTTACATCCTAACATTGCAGAACTTGGAATTTATCTCCTATATTTTAGAGGTATTTGGATTTTACTCCTTAAAGTTTAAGAGCATTTGGTTTTTACAACCTAAAGTTTCAGAATTTGGGAGTGTAAAATCTAAATATCCCCAAACTTTAGAGATAAAATTTAAATTCTGAAATGTTAGGGTGTAAAATCTAAACACCCTCAAATTTTAGGAGCTAAATTTCAAATTCTGGAACTTTAAAGTGTAAAATTTAAACTACCCTAAATTTAGAGGTGCCATTTGCAATTTACCATTTTTTTTAAGTTGCTTAAAAATCTATAAAACTCAACTAATTAGTTCCTCCTAATGTTTCCAACAACTCTAGAATTCAAAATCCTGAATTATCCATAAATAAATAAAAATCTACCTGATTCAAAGTTAATGTTCCAGTCTTATCACAGCATATTGTAGTCGCAGTGCCGATGATTTCACACGCAGAAAGTCTTCGTACCTACAATATGACCTTTGTTACAAAGGTATATCTACATTCCCACAACAGATATGAAATGACATGTTAGCACAGGTGTGAAAAATTTCATGATTACAAACCAGTGCCTTATCTGCCATCATTTTTCTCATGGAGTAAGCAAGGCTGCATCACGGTCAAAGAAAACAATAACTATAAGGAAAGAACAATATTTAAAAAAAAAAAAAATTAGACGGATGAACAAATTAAAAGTAGCATATAATTAATTTCTGGTATTCATATTAAATTATGGGTTATGCTAACGAATGCTCTAAGGGCATTCGTTAATAATTTATTTTAAGAAAGTTTTAACAATACTTTTATGAGAAATGAAAAAAGTTGTCAAAACATTAATTGCTTTATTTCATTTTCCCATAAAAACTTTCTTTAAATAGATTATTAACCAATACTCTAAGGGCATTCGTTAGCATTTCCCTTAAATTATTTGAAAAAAAAAAACCCTTTTCAGACATGAACACCTCTACTCCCTAAAAAGATTTCCAAAGAACCTCCATAGACCTTTTAAACATATTGAAAGGCAGTTGCTTATCCAAAGAATTGGCTCGCCAAACATGTGACTTAATTGGCAACTCCTTCATCAATGACCTTATGAGAAGGAGAAACAATAATCTTCCCATTTCTTACACTAGGCAGATAGAATTCCATTGATAAATTGGCCACCTCCAATCTTGAGAATTAGTTTAGGGAATCCTTACTTGACAGCCTACTAGATTCTACCCCAAGAATCAAGATCAACCTTAGAAATCAAAGTGCCCTTGGATTTAGGCCAGACCTAACCCCTTCCCTTCGTCATTACACACAGAACAGCCTCTAAATCTAGAAATGTTCTCCCTAATTTGAGAAGACAAGAAAACACCCCAAAATAGGCCCATCAAAATCACCCCCTTCCCAACCAAACAACCCAAATATTCAAAATCTCCCATATTTTTTCCTCCCCCATTTTCCATACCTCCATAGATCACCCCCAACCAAACACAGAGGAACAGCTTTTCCCATTCATTTCATATTCGAAATTTGTGATCCTTTTTATCACTATTACGTATTTCATTATTTAATATCATCAAAATTATTGAAATATTTTCTTATTTTGAATATGATATCTTTTAAGGGATTTCATATATGATATTCGATTAATCCTTGAATGTGCAAAACTTACATTAAGGTAAGGGCTAAAGGAAGTCCATCAGGCAATGCACCTACTGCGATGGCAACCTGCAGAATTTCCATATAGGTCTTCACTCTTTACATAAAGTTCCCTATATAAATAAAAAGGAAAGAAGGGGAGGGGGGAGGGGGGAGGGGGGGGGGGGTGGGTGGTGAGGGGGAGGGAATAGGGATGGCAATTTTGCCCCGCCCCGCTTAACCCACCCCTCCCCCGCTTCGCCCCGTATGGGTTTTCCCCACCCTGCAAAGGTGATGGGGCGGGGATGGGGCAAGATTTTAGCCTCGCACCACAGGGCGGGGCAGAGATGGGTTTAGACTTTTTAAACCCACCCCGCCCCCGCCCTCGCCCTGCCTGAATTGCAAAGGGTTATAACTGTAAATTTTCTATACCCTAAAACCCTACTATTTAAATAACATATTAATATTAACTTATTTTATTCTACCCAATATGGTTATCTGCCTTTATTTTATTATGTGTTTTACTATGAGTTTTTTTTTTTTGGTGATTGTCTTGTTAAACACTTGGATATATTATTCAATTTTTTCTAAAAAATTGATTTGATTTGATGGTATAAATATAGTTGTAATTTTAAATATATTTTTATTAATGAAATAGGTTTCATTAAAAAAATTGTACTAATTGTAGGGCAAATTAACAAAAAAATAGAGTTTTATGGGGTCTTCCTGGGCCCAAGGGGCGGGGATGAAGTGAGAAATTTTTCCCCGTCATGCGGGGCGGGGCGGGGATGGGGCAAGACAAAACCATGCGGGGCGGGGACGAAGATCCCATCCTTCGGCCCCGCCCCGCCCCATTGCCATCCCTAGGAGGGAATACATAAATTGCCTAAAGTATATACGATGTTTTAGATTAGCTCTTTGTTTTAAGTTAATACATCTATCTACCTTCATTACGTATTTTCATCATTCTAAGCAGTAATTAAGAAATTATAAGAAAAAACCATTTAATAAACTCTGTGTTTCATTTAGGACTTGTTCATAAATTAATTTGAAAATTATTGAACAAAAAGAGTAGAGAGAGAAAACTTTGTTTTGAGAGAAAAGTTATATTTAGTGTTCATTTGGCATGATTAATTTTGCTAACTTATTTTATTATTCAGCTTATTTTTGCTACCATTCATGGGTCCCACTGCATTTTTTGGTACTATTCATAAATCATATTATATTATTTCAGCTAACTTTCACCTTAAAAAGTTTTCAGTTTCAACAAAATAAGCAGATTCTAAACAGACCCTTAGAGTGAGAAAGTGATTGCCAAACACAATCAAAATTGATTAATTAGGTAAAAAAAAAAATTATCAATAACTTTTCTTTTTTCTTTACTTCATTACTGCATAGAAACATAAAAGAATAATAGAGATAGATATAGGTTTCATATGGAACGTTTTCATAAATTAAGGATTTTAATTGATAAAATTAAAAATTTGAGCACTAATATGAAATATAGTACATAGATTTTGAACCTTTTTATGCTCTCAAAAAAGCATGTAAGCCTACATATTCACGACCTAAAGACCACCGTACATTCTTAGTGCGATAGTCATTCTACAAGTATAAGTGCTTGTGGGGTGTGGGCAGTAAGGGCCAGAATTCAAGTCTCTAGGAAGAAACTTCACGTGCATATGCACTTAGATTATTCTAGAGTAGAATTTCTATTTTGTATAAAAAAAATAAATAAAAAAAGACCTAAAGTATATTTATAGTTATATACTCTATCTAAAGAATATATAGAGTTATAGACACACGAACATACCGTAACAGCAACAAAATTTGTGGCAGACTTAATGGAACGTCTAGTATTCGTTTGGCCCTGTACAAACTGAGTACTTCCATCTTCGTTTTTGCTATTACTAGTAAAATATCTGTGTAATTTTGATATATGTAGTCATGCACCAAGCTAAACTATGAGATTCTTGATGAAGAGGATAAAATTTAAGGTTGATGAACTCGTTCTAATAAATCTGCCATAGGCGACGGATTAAGGCATTGAACGAAGAAATCACATGATGGTCGGTCCCCTATAATGGACGGATGATCCTCTAGGATGGACAGATTCTAGGTTCGCGGGTCCAAGGCTGATAGTGTCAAGGCCATGTGGCGCCCACATGGCTTAAGTGAACTTCAAGGAATCTTAAATATCTTGCACCTTACGATTGATCTTGGTCAATGGAATCCCTATATGGGAGTAATCGCACAAAATATGTACATTTTTTAGGATCTTCCCTATAAGGAAACATCGTCTTTCCCAAGTAGTAGAAGTCAGTTCTACACTACTGTAAAAACTCCAAGCCCTCAAAAACTAAGGTAAGCATAATTTACCCTAGTTCTGGCACTCTAGAATTGTGAAAGTTCTTTAACTTAACTTTCGGAGGGTCTTTGGCCAATACCACACCAGTACTTTCTGTAGGGTTTTTCCTCTTCTTTGTTGTGCAGGTTTTGTCTTGAGCACGTAAGGACTATGTAGCTTACTGATGATTTTCGGCATCATCAGTTGGCGCTGTTTGTGGAAGAGAAAGCCATACTACCACTTCCTAGACAAAAAGTTGCATGGTACTTACTCACTTGATGGCGACCACTAATAAAAATCAAGGGGATGAACCACACACCACTGCCCTTGAGAGATAGGCTCAGACTCTCACAGCAATAATAGAATGCCTCACCAAGCAAAATCATGACTTAGAGGAGCAGTTGTGCCAAAAGAACGAAGCGTTTAACACCCAAGAGGAGGACCTGGAAGGTACCAATGTGGATAGAAAAAACCAAGAAGGGCTGGAAGGCAGCAACGCCCCAAGCAGGCAAGAGCGACAGGATACAAGCGGTCCATCCGCCTCGGTTATTGCTCCACCATACATGGTCACAGAGATGCAGATGATGAAGGAACGGATGGACTTCATGATGAACACCCTTAAAGGAAAGGTGTCCAGGGACCTCGACGAGTTGGTCCATCGGACAGACTCGCCTTTTACCGCACCCATCACGTCATTCCCCCCTTCCATTAAAATTTTGTATGCCACAGGTAGAAGCCTACAACGGGTCAAAGGATCCCTTAGATCATCTGGAGTTGTTTAAAACCTTAATGCACTTAAAAAGCATGGCAGACGAAATCATGTGCGGAGCCTTTTTGACTATGCTGAAGGGTCCTACAAGGGTATGGTTCAATAGGTTGATGCCCAACTCCATCAGTACCTTTAAGGAGCTAGGTGCACAATTTGCCCGCACTTTATAGGGGGCACAGGTATAAGAAGTCCACTGTGTGTCTAATGAGCATCAAGCAACGGGAGGAGGAAACGCTGAGATCCTACATAACCCGCTTTAACAAAGAGACCCTCTCGATTGATGAAGCTGACGACAAGATACTAGTGAATGCCTTTACCAATAGGCTATGAAAGGGGATGTTTTTGTTTTCCTTATACAAACATGACCCAAAAATCATGTCGAATGTACTTTACAAGGCTACTAAGTACATGAACACGGAAGACACGCTTCTAGCCTGAGAGGAGAATCTCGAGAAGAGTGAAAGACAAGAGGATGCACGACAAGATAAAGGACGGAAGATGGCTAGGACTGGAGAACGACAGGAGGATAAACGTTCCAAACCCCCCACTAGGAGATTCACAAGCTTCACCCTACTAACTGCCCGATTGACCAAGTCTTAATGCAGATCAAGAACGAAGGAGCCTTGACATTCTCCGGCAAGCTGAAAGGAGATCCCAGTAAGAGGTCTAGAGACAAGTACTGTCGTTTTCACCATGATCACAGCCATGACAAGTCCAACTGCTACGGCTTAAAGTAGCAAATAGAGGTTCTCATTAGACAAGGAAAGTTACAAAGGTTTGTTAGCAAGGAAAGGACAAACCCACCATAAAAGCAGGTGACTCGAAGGGAAAATGAGCGTCCTAGGCCTCCCTTAGGAGACATAAGGATGATCATAGGGGGAACCACAGCTTCCAATTCGTCAAGGAAGGCACGCAAAACCTACTTACCATTGTGTAGAACGTCTAGTTGACGGGCTTCATCTTAACGATGGCACTAATCGACAACCCTGTAATTGGGTTCACAGAGGAAGATGCCTGGTGTCTCCACCACCCACACAATGATGCGCTCGTAGTTAGCATAGAGGTAGGGGACAACAATATCCATCGGGTCCTTATGGATAATGGGAGCAATGCTGATATCCCCTTCTACCCGACGTTCTAGCAAATGAGGATCAAGAGAGAACGGTTGGTTCCAACCAATGCACTGCTCTTTGGATTTTTTTTGTTGGACTTGAAATGGACAAATTATGGGCTTTCTCACTTTTGTTGATTTTTTTTGATTTTATGATTTTTGAAAAGTCAAACATCAATTAAAAAAAAAAAAAAAAAACCAGATTTGCATCTTTATTTATCCTAGACTTGGGTCTTTTTCTTGGACTTGAAAATACACATTACTTATAATTTGTCATGGTTTGCCAACGCTACAAACTTAAAACTAACACATTATAGCATGTAATTTAGTATAGTGAAGATGTAACCATCATGGGCTTTCCTTTGTGGACGTAGATCTTTGCTTTCATTCTCTTCCTTTATACTCACTTTATTTTATTTTAGTTTCTAACGGTATGTATAACAGCAAAGATGAATATTATGCATACATAACTCACAATTAAAGAAATGCAAGATCTTCAAGGTCCATGAAAGAAGCAAAACAAATTATAAAGTGAATTAGTATTTAGAAGAAAGAAAAAAGAGAGAGTCGGTAGTAAAATATAAAAACTGATCAAAGGATGTTAGTAAGTTAGTAATGCAACATCAATACCATATGATTGCACACATTTCCTTTATTAAACCAACGGAAAAGAAAAACAGAACCAATAAAAACATACACTGCCCTTTTCTAGGGGCTTCAGGTAGGAAATAAAAACACACACTGCCTTTTTTCTAGTGGCATCATGTTTTCATATCACACATCAAAATAAAAAGATAAATACTACTTGTCACACCTCATCTTAATACTATATATATAGCACCCGGTTACCTAGGTAACCACATTATTTAATTTAGTAGCAATACCATTTCGAAGTAAGGTAGCAACTTAAGCCCCTGAATCACCATCTTTGTGGCAACGCTTGAAACTGATATACGTGTCCGTGATGCGATGCCAATCGGAGCGTTCCGGGGTCCCTGGTATTTTTGCAGCGTCGTATTGAATTTTCATGTGATGGCAAATTTGATCATCAGGCTCAAGAACCCTTTTATGGTATTCTATGAAAACGGATTGGAAGTCCTTCCCGTCCAAATCCTGCTTCCAACTTTGAAACTCCTTCAAGACTTTCAGCATTGTTTTGCCAGTGATCAGTATAATGCTAGACCCTTGGCTGAGCACAGCCCATGCCTTCTTTTTCTTCTTGTAGGAAATCAATATTTCGGTATGAAGCTTCACAGAGTCCATCTTGGTCTCCCTTTGAGCCCTGGAAGTGAACAAGTTCTTAATCTTGTTCCAAAATCGTTTCAGGTTGTTGTCATCTTGGATGGATACCAACTCTATGGAAATCCCTTTTGCCTTCATCTCTGTGACAGGGACATTTGCACTTGTAGTAAAATCTGGAATCCACTTGTTGTCCCCACCTCCATACAAAATGATGTACTTGTTGTTTTTGATCTGAATGAACAAGATAGATGTACGTGAATATGTGTAATGCACAAAATTCCAACCCCCCACCCCCCCCCCCAAAAAAAAAAATAAGAGCATGTATAATTAAAAGCCTTGTAACTCAGTTCAAATTCTCTCTCTTTAATATATATTTACATAGCATGCATGAATGTGTGTCTACAAATTCTACAGAGTTAGCTTATTGTTTCTTACGACCTTGAGAAACTTCTAGTTTCAGTGGACCATCCTGGAGATTATTTCCTATAATTACCTAATGTGTTGTGTGAGGGGAGAGAGGACTACAAATTTTAGAAGAATAGATACTTGAAGGGCGCTAAACACCCTCATTAGCCAAGAAAAAGAATGTGTATATCTATGTGTACATATGATAATTAATCAAACCAATTTCAGATGGAGAAGATGCTTATGCCTCATAATCACAAGGCAAGGATGATGACTGAACTTAAGGCAGTTGCAAATATCAATTGTGAACCCGTGTGTGAGCACATGCGCAGGTATGCAAATACATGCATTAGATTTGTGAAATGATTTTACCCAGTTTTCTATCCGTGAATCAACGTGAGTTGCTGTTAACCCTATCAAACCCTTTTCCACCAACAGAGTTTCTTCTCTTTGGCAAGTGAATGGGAAGGCCTCATCAGCTCCGCATACCCTGATCATGTGAATTGCATTCTTACATTCCACCTTTCCTTGCTGGTTAAACACCACAATTAAGAGCTCGTTAAACTTGAAGTTCCACTTCTGATCGATGTACCTATGGCTTGCTATTGGTAAAGAATAATCCGTTGCTACGTATAGCATCTTAGACAACTGAAGGTCTTCGGTCCATTTCGTTTTCAGGTCTTCGGTCCATTTCTTTTTAAGGTCTTCGGTCCATTGCTTCACAAATGGTATCCACACAATCCTATATTGGTCCTCCTCCCCTGTTTTATCAAGAAATGGCTTGAGAATTGAGATGTCATCACTGGAGATATGTAGGCCCGAAATGAACAAGAAGACACTCTTCCCCTTTAGGGAATTAATTTCAACCTGCAGTTTGTACGATACAATCAAATGTTTGAAATATGAGGCCAAACTAAACCCAAATATATTGTGTCCAAGGTCCATTTTAGCTCATTATGAAGATTGTGCCCATTGCCAAAAAGTTGTATTTTTTTTTACTTTTTATTCTTTAGTTGTTTATATAAAAGCGGTAGTGCCATGATTGAATAAATTGATTAACGTGATTACCAAAAGAAAAAAAAAAAAATTGATTAACGTGAAACATTTCTCATTTTTCTTATCATTTTATTTGAATAAATTGATTAACGTGAAACATTCGTCATTTTCTCATCAATTTAATTATAGCAAGCTGTGGATACATATTGTGTGTTATATTCTTGTAACAAACAAAAAAGGTTGAGTCTCAATTTGTGATAGAACAATTGATTTTTCACAGTGCAGGGGCCAAAAGATATTTTAGATAGGGGAGGTCAAATAATTTTTAAATTCACAATAACCCGCACGTATTATTGTCTCGCATTAATTAAATTTTTTTTAATAACTCAAAAAACAAATATTTTCTTTTCATCAAGTCGTACATATATAATTATTTTCTAAATTATATTAATCATAATTTATATTTTTTAGATATTTTAAATAAAGGTTCATTTTTTAAATAAATAAAGATTACACATTAGATCTAAAGCATATATAAAAATATTTTTTAGAAAACATGAAATATATATTATATATACATATCAATTAATTTAATACAAATTAAATAATAAATGTCACTTTTTTAGGGTTATAGATATCACTTTAATTTATATGCCTTAACATATACCAAGTAAAATAAGATAAATATAAATAATGATACAAACTAAATAAAAAAATTGTTTTTGTTTTTGGATGATTTAGTGTTTAGTCATAAAATTCATAGCATAGTTAGAGAAACAATTACACTCGGTATAGTAGTAATATAACAACAATCATATTTTTTTTGGAATGAATAGCAACCAAACTATTGAGTAATCTGATATACTTAAACAAGAGCAAATTAAGATGTCCTACAAATAAAGCATACCCTTTCTTCAGTGGAACCATCAATTAGTGGCGGCATCTTGTTCGTGGGATCAATCAATATTTTTTCAAGTACCTCCACGAGGTCCTTAGGAGCATTAACAATTTTCTTGAGCTCACCGTAATCCTCTTCCTCTGCATTGAACCAAACTCTTTTATCCTTATAGGCAGTCCATCAATTTATGGCAATGAATCAATTATAATTATTATTTTTAATAAATATGATAGTTTTTAACTTATAACGTCCGTTTTTTATAATTACTCTTTATAATCAGACCAAAATATCAAGTAGTTTTTTATTTAAGTGAAAATCGAAATCTATTTCTTTTATTATGACAAAAGATTTTACCATTTGAAATAATAAAAACCTACTAAAGTAATTACTTGAATGTGCAAATACAAGCAAGAAAGCTTGCATCCATATAAATAAAACATCCTAGAAATTATCTAACCCTTTTTTATCTTAAGATCGGTGAGGATGACTGAGAGTTTATCAGCATAGGGGTGTAGTTCCTGTTTCTTCTCCCTGCAGTAAATACATGGAGGCATGTAAGGCAACCAATTAATGTCATTTAACAGTAGTAAGATGGTTTCCATAAAATAAAATAAAAAACAGTAGTAAGATGGTATATACCCCGCAACTATATATATTAGGGTAAAGCCTTTTTTTTCCCCAAATTAATGAAAAGAAAAAGAAGAGAAGATAAAGGCTTTGTAGGTGAAAGTGCCAACGCCACCCTTAAAGGAATACTCACTCGGAGGATAGCCTACACACTCATTTTAGTTTGGCCTCTTTTAGGTTAATTAGACATTCTTATATATGTGAATGTGGAATAAATGACTATACATAAGATTCATAATTGGATAAGGTGGTCCAATTAAGAAGTTAGTACATGTGGTCAAGAGTTTTGTAACTCAATTGTATTCTTTGAATCTCTAAAATGATAAGCATGTAGACGACAAGAACTTACTCATCCGTAATGAGGTAGCAAAGCTGAGTCGTGATGGCTACAATAGTTTCAATAGCCCAATAAACAGCCACTGCAACATCATTCTTGTCATAATTCGACTGCTTTGTCAAGTCAATGATGCATTTGATCACTTCTACTGTAGCTTTGATCACCTTTTTAAGATCATCAGCTTCTTGGCTGTGCTTCTTCAGTTTTTCAAAGAGAACAGGTACCCCCTTCAGGGTTCCCATTGGTTTGGCAAGTTGGTCCGATGACTGAATTTTGGCAAGTAGGCAAAATTCCCCGTAGTCCAAAGCGAGAGTAGCTAGAGTCAGCACTGCCTTTGCATCCCAGGAATAGTTTGATAACTTCCCAAGTATTGACAGTGTTGTTTCCTGTGCAATTTTCTCACCTGGGCCCTTGCATTGCATCTGGCATTTGAAAAAATTAAAAATAAATAAATGTTAAATATCTAAGCTAAAACATTAACTTTTTTGGGGATGCTATTAGCAATTTGACTACAATCATTTACATCTTTTGGAAAAGAAGTCCTCTTACACGCTTTGGAACATAATCTTGTAATTGGTACGCGGAAAAGGTGAGTCAGCAAAGTGGATTATTACTATATAAATCATATTGCTATCATGCTTCCCTATATGAGGGGATGTTACATATAACATATTACGCCACTTAACCTTTACACCAATCACAGTATATTATCTCAAAAACTTGTGAAAAAGCATTTGTCAATATTGAGTCTCTAAAGAAAAAGGGAAGAAGATAAAAAATTATAATTACCTCACTGGAAATAAGCTTGAATGCATTCAAGGGTGGAATAAAACTTCCTTGGCTCTCATCCTCCAAGTGTTCAGTGGCTTCATGAGGACCAGTACCAGGCTGCATGTGAATGACGACAGGTAAATATATAGGAATGAGAAAAGGGTAAATATGAGGATGGGGTGGGGTAGAGGAGAAAATTTAAAAATCTTAGGCATATATAGCTGCCTGCTGGCCTCATTAGTTAAAACTTACAAAATGACTCTCTCATCGATATATGTTCTGTTCTCAAAGGGAAAGAAGCCTACCTCTTCACAATGTGTCTCATAAAAAATCCACGTGACACCATTGTGTTACCACACACACATATATGCCTATATATAAATATATATATATATATATATTTTTTTTTTTTTTCTAAACAAGAAAAAATGTTACTATAAAATAGTTTGTTGAAACTTGAAACTCTCTAATTAAACATTGTAAAAAAAAAATCTAAAATGAAATAACGTTTTCATCTGAGTTGTTGACTTCATGCTGTTTTAATTGAAAACATCCAAGATTTAAATCCTACTCCATTATATATATAGCATCAAAAGTATAAAGGCACTATATACCTGCAAAACAGTATCAACAGTCATGGTGGCACGGTTAAGGACGTTGTTGACAATAGAGAAAAGAGATTCAACATCCAACTTTTTAATATCAGAGGGGGCATGGGTTGTGATAATTTGGGTCAAGATCTCGTCGGTCAGCGTTGGCAGTAAGCTCAGGCTACCCGCATTCGGTTGACCTGAAGAAACTAATGCCATATTGCTGGCCATGTTGTTGTGTTACACAGAACAAGATGGGTCAGAAGCTCTTTGGTTCAAGGCTCAAAAGTGGGGGAAGAAAAAGTGGCTTGTATGTTGTTGTAATCTGCGGGGCACGTCCACTTATAGGCCTAAGAGCGGTAAATAGTATAACGTGAATCACGACATGTTTTACAAGTTTCATAATCGTGGCAATTTGTTTAGAGTTAGTGGTTATTAAGATTTTATGATATCAACTTGCTAGAATCTTGGTGTTGTTTTTAAATGATTCTTCATTATAATAACTTAGTGTATGTGATGAGAGATTTTATACTTCTGAGAGAATAATCAAATATTCAAAAAGATCTAAATGCTTTCTTTTGTCAAAACAATAATAATTATGACAATTTGTTAACTATGATAATTAAGTGATGTTAACAATGAGTTCATATAGTGGATAATTAAGTAATAGACAAACAAAAAGTGGTGCATTCATATAATTAGAAGTCAGCAAAAAGTGGCCAGTTACAGTTGATTACATTAATATATTGTAAAATAATTACTAAGATTATCCATATCAATAGTGCGAGAACTTTTTGCTTTTGTTGTTCTCTTTCCGTATTCACCACTTGGTATTTGATTGTGTTTCATTGTTGTTGTAAAAGGAAAAAAAAGAAAAAGAAAAAGGTGTGGCTCAACTTTCAATATTAAAAGGATTTCTTTTAAATACTTCTTTGTTAACATTTTCCCTTCATTTCATCTATATTTTATTTTATTTTTTATTTACACTCCACTTAGAAGAAGGGAAATGAATGAAATGGGAAAAATTATTTTGAAATATTGTTTTTATTACCTTGTTTGAGAATTTTAATATATGGAATGAAAATGTCATTTCCTTATTTGGAAACAAGGAATTGATCTTAACTTTTGAAAATATGAAATGGGTAGAAGAGAATACTCATTCCGTTCTATTCCTTCAAAATTTGAAATTTTCATTTTTCCATAATTTTTGGAGGAATCGAAGGGAATAGAGTTAAGGTTAATGAAATTTTCATGAAAACTCACAAAATGCTCCTATATATTTAAAGGATATTTATATGTTTTACACCATATTTTTTAAAATAAAATAAATAAATTCATCCAAATACACACTATCTAGAACTACATGCTTTCACTTTTAGAAATAGCATTTTAAGCATTTAAATTAAAAAAAATAATAAAAAATTTTAAAAATATTCTAAAAATCAAACCCAGCCCAGAAATTTAAAAAAAAAAACAAGAACAAGAAGAACAAGAACAAGAAGAACAAGAGCAAGAGACCCAGAAATTAAGAATTGAAATGCATATTTTTCAAAAAAAAAAAAAATTACTACTACATGGCCATGTCAGATCAACAGTGTATGCAATCAAAAAGAGACAAGAAGAACAAGAACAAGAGACCCAGAAATTTTCAAGATAAGAACAAAACAAAAAAAAAAATACTACTACTACAACAAATACATTTATTAATAATTCTTTATTTTTTTTATATAAGATAAAAATTCTACTATAGTTTAATCTAATTGTATACATGTGTGTGAAGCTTCGTTATGAAGATGGCGGCGTAGGAGTCGCGGCAGACGGGGTTGTAGTCGACGGACTGGACCTCGCGAGAGTGTTCTTGGAGGGAGTGGATGGGGTTGGAGGTCGGGGGAAGGGAGAGGTCGTAACTTCAGCTCTTGCTCCCCACAAGTACTTATACTTGTAAAGTGACTATCAATGATAATGAATGAACAAATTCATTATAATTGAAATTACTTTTCTTGATATTTATGAATAGCATAACTTTAAAAATATATATATATATATATAATATAATTAAATGAATTATAAAAATCCATGGAAGGGGGTTTTATTTTATAAAAAAAAAATGAAAGAAATAAGAATCTATTGTCCTACACTAAGTATTCTACTTTATATATAAAATATTATATTGAAGGGAAATATATAGTTTATTCATGAAAAAAAAAAAAAAGCCAATGATTAGTTTGCCCCCTAAAAATATATACGTTATTAAAAAAAGAAAAAGAAAAAGAAAACGGAAAGGAGATACACATAAATATGAGTTTATTCAAATACAGAAAGGAAAGTGAGATAAAATTAAAATATCCTTAAAATTAACTTCACGGCACTTATGTTCTTTCAATTTGAGTAACAAACATGGTATTCCTTCGAACTTAAACCAAGACACCTAATTTTTAATGCCTCAATCCACGCATTAACTCTCTTTCCTATCAATATTTTGATTCTTTCAAAGTTTCTCACTCTAATATTTTCTATATAAATTCAAGTTTGAAAGAGTAATACTTACTAGGATCACAAATTATTTTACAATATTTTTATAAACAATTGATGTAGTCAATTTTTACTGGTTTATATCTAAACCAACTACAAATATTATTATTTTTTATTTACCAATAACCATTCATCACATTAATAGTTTGTAAAATAGTTATAGTTCTAGCATTTTCCTATTTTAAATAACTAGAAGATTGATAAAGAAAGTTGAATTTTACACACTTTCTTAAAATATACTCAAGATAGTGAGGGTAGTATACAACTTTCCAGGTACATAAATATTGCTATAATCTTACACTTTTACATTATTTAATTTTTAGTAGTCAAATTACATGTAATTTTAACTTTATGATTATATCTGTGTGCGTGTGCTCGTAGTTAATTGAGAAGGAATCCAACTATGATTTTCCCTTCAATTTTTGTCATTTAATTTTGTCCCCCTTAACAAAAATTCTAATCGCGCCACTACTTCCAACAGGACATTTTCCTTTTGTTCCCTTCTCTTTCCTTTCTACTAATTGTATGTACTAAAAGAAGAGACAGGAACTAGAAAATTCACTATGAAAAAGACTCATATAACGCTCTGTTTGTTTCGATGGAAAAACCTTCTATAAAGATAGTTTTTCATATTTTTCAGTATTTGGTAACATAAAAAAAAAAAAAAAAAAAAGGTCAACGGAAAACTATCTCTATTCAACGGAAAACTCTTATAAAAATAAGCCTTATTTTCTATAAGTTGTTTTCAAAAAAATATATATATATATTTGGAAAACAATCTCTCTCTCATGCAGTACATAACTCCTATAAATATTATATTCTTCTGATTTAGGAAGCAATATTTTTTTTCCGCTCATTTAGCCTTTCTCATAATAAACTCTCTCACTGCTTCTCTTCCCTTTGTTTTTTTCTCTCTTCTCACACCATCACTATCACCCCCTCTGGCCTCTTCTCTTCCCATAGATTTCTCTCTCTATCTACCTCTCTTCTCTTTTTTCTCCCTATTTCTTCTCCCCTCTATAACACTGTTCTTTCATAAGTTTTTTTTTTCCTCGAAGATCGGTCAACAGTTCTATAACAATTTTTAGTATTTATCAAACTATTTGTACTGGATTAGTTTGCCGGTAAAACCATCTGGCCTATGTGGCATTTTGAGCTATTTAAAATGGAACTTATGGATATAATGATTATTTTGAATTATGAGAAGTATGTTTAATATATATATATATATATATATATATATTATGCACATTACTGTTCCTATACATGAACAAGATGAGTATTTGAGATCATGAAAATTTGACAGCTAATTTTGATTGTATCCGTTGTCAAAATTTTAGTTTGAAACCAAATTCATTCTTGGTTTTTTTATTATTTATTTATATTGATTACATTAGGTGAGTTTACACAATACATATATTATACATATTCTAAATTATACAAGAAATGTTATAAAATTTGTGAATACCAAACACCATAAAACGTTCTCAAGTCCACTTTCAAGGTTGTAACTAAACGCCAGAAAATGAGATAGTTTTCCTAACAATGCTCTCTAGAAAATGAACAATTCTTTAAAAAACATTAATGCTGAAATAAATAGAGTGTAAGGGTATAGTCAAATATGAAGCAGGTGTGGAGAATTCCTGGAAAAACTGGTTTCAGAATTTCCCCACTCCTGGAAATGACATGAAGAGTCGAGTCATTTCAACTTCACCCTCAATAACAAAGCGCCTAGAGCTAGAAGACATACGAGTGATCAAATAATTATTACACCAATTTAATGTGGCTCTGTAATTACTAAAGGTAACTTAAAAATTACCAAAATACTTTAAGAACAATAGATTCCTAAACTCAACCAGATGAGGTGACTACTAAGCTGCTTGGAAATAGGGGCAATTGATATTGAGTACCATCCTACAACCTAACACATCATCATAACTAACGACCACTTAATGAAAACACTAATTAATGAAGACTACACCTACCTTACTAATTAATGTTAAATTAACAATTCTCCTAAAAAAAAAAAAAAACTTAAACTATCAGTAAATGATAAATTTAATTATTTAAGTATAACTCTAACATTTCATTTGATGTGTGGGCTCAAACGCCTCGTACTCTAATACCTTAATAAATTATCAATTATCTCAAAAGCCTAAATTATTAGGAAATGGTGAATATAATCATTTACGTACATGTGTGGATAAAGTTTATGCCCCCTCACACCCCACACCCCCCCCCCCCTTCCCCCCCGCGGGCGCCCAATGCAGTTACCCTTCGTCCACTAATAATGGCTACTCATTCTTCCTTCAACATGTACGTCTCACTGACTTTTCACTTTTGACATAACTTATGTTGAACTTAAAAGTCTCTCCTGAATTTTAGAAGCTAAAGAAAAATTCTAGAACAAAATTATTTTGTGCCACAACTCTAGTGTAGCTGGCCTTGATTGGTGAAGAAAAATAATAGGTCCATATAGAAGTCACAGGCAATGTAAGTCACAGTTTGCCAGCTGTGAAGAAGGACTTACTTGATCCTAGAATTACTTAAGTTCATGGACTACATGCTTATGTACTTTTTCTTTTTATGTGTAATTATTGTTATTATTATGTTCAGAATGCTTACTTTATAGAAATTATAAGACTAAGATGTATGATGATGACTCAACAGTCATCCATAAGAGATCAAGATGTTCGTTAATGTCAAAATTGTAAATGTCTCAGAGCACAGAGGCCCCACTCCATGGATTAGAACAATGTACTTTTAATCCTTTGCTAGGCTTTTTGTTCTTTATTCGATGCGTAGAATGCTAATTTTTGAAAAAAAAAAAAAAAAAAAAAAAAAAAAAAGAAAAAAAATAATCCAAATGTTCTATGACGTTAATGGCTGGCCTCTCCAACCTTACGCAATCCTTGCATAAAGGCATAAAGCACATAGGCTTTAGCTAAAATTATCCAAATCCTCAAGGTCCTTGCTTACAGGCTCCACCCAATCCAATAGGATTACACTTGTCACCAATCACTTTCAGCCACCACAAGAATGTCTGGATTTTCTTACATGCTTAAGTACTTTTCTTGCTCAGAGCACAAACCGTTATTTTTTTTAAATATAGTATATTTGAATCATTGTTGACCATTTTATTATGATTTGTTCTTTATATATTAATTATTTGTTTTACATAGCATAAAATATTCTATACTCTTTTTTTCTTACTTGTAAAAGACATTTATTTTAAAATAGGCGTCAAATGAAGTATTATAAAACAAACAATTTTTTTTGGGACTAAGAAACAATAGTTGATATATTTATTCATTAACATATTGTACATTGAGAGATTTTAAATAAATAAAAAAATAACAAAATTTAAATATAAATTTAGTTTTAGTTAATTGCTACAACTCTTACTAAAAAAATTATATAATTATATATTTGTTGGAGGTTTTAGTTGATGTATTTTATATTTTTAATACGCATATCAAATTTCATACTAATCAAATGTTATTTACTATTTGATCCATAAATTTATTTTTTATGCATAATTTTAGATTACAAAAACTTAAAATTTAAACATTTAGGGTCCGTTTGGTAGATGTATTTAAAAATTGAAAATTGTTGTTTGAAAATATTTGTGAAAATACGTGTGGGTGAAAAAATATATGAAAATACGTGAAATGTTGTTTAAAAACTGAAAATTGTTGTTTGAAAAGGGTTGCCAAACACCCCCTTAATTGATGACATACATATTGATTTTTGATTTTTTTGAAAATTTTGTTTGTTTGTGTAGAGTTTTAATCATTGGCTACAACCAAATTTGTACTTTGTAGCCAAATTTTGTTCATAAATTAATTATATAAAAAAAAAAAAAAAAAAAAAACAAAACATATGTTACACAATAGAAAAGAGAAGAGAGGGGTATTATTCAAGTCAAACACTAATTTCCTCATTCTTTTTTAGAACACTATCAAAAGTTACAGCAGCTCTATTGCTTTGATTTGTGAAAGTTTTATCCTCTAGAACCTGCGTACTTCTGAGGCAGATTTTTTAGTTAAAAAAGGTCACTAATTCACCAAAGTGCACTCCATTACAATATTAAGGAAATAATTAGAGTGAAAAAATAGCAGACCTTTACAAATCACAGTTGCAGCAAGCAAGAATAAAGGGAAGGTGTGAAAGGAATTTTATTATTTTTATTTTTAAAGTTGTACGGGTGCTAGATAGAAGAAGTTAGTTAAACAGATTAAGATATTTATTATTTACTAATTACTACCGGCCAATGTGAACAAGCGTGGGAAAAAAAAAAATTAAAAGCAAAGGGCATTTAAAAACTAGGTCCGAATGAAGTATAACTCAAGATACATTCAAGCAAGAATAAAGGGAAGGTGTGAAGAAAAAAAAAAGTATCTTTATTTATTTAAAAATTAAAAAAGAGGTTGTAGGGGTCTATTAAAGAAGAAGTTGGTCAGGAAAAAAAGTAAGAGATTTACTATTTACTGATTACTACAGGCAATGTGAAGAAGCGAGAAAATAATTGTTCAAAAGCTTTGTCATGGGCATGAATCACGGGAGATTTTTCTGTAAATATAGCCATGTTGCATTCCACATACTCCTAGGAATTATAGGAATATTGGTTAATAGAAGCTCTATATAAGCTATGCCAAAAGTGAAAATTCACTAAGGATAGTTGTGGGGAAGAATATGACGTCATAATTACTCAAATTCCACGGACTACATGTTCATGTAGTACATTTTCTTTTTATATTTTACTATTACTTTTTTTTTTTTTTTTTTCTTATAATGTCTAGAGTACTAACTTTTTAGAAGTTATAAAAATAAGATATATGATGATGACTCAGCAGTCATCCACAAAGGATCAAGATGTTCCTTAATGTCAACAACCAGACTAACCCACCTCAGTATCTTTAGCATGGATAATGTGTGAAATTCGTAAATGTCTCAGAGCACAGAGGCTCCACTTCATGGATTAGAACAGTGTACTTTTAATCTTTTGTTAGGCTTTTTCTTCTTTATTCTATGCTTAGAATGCTAATTTTTAGAAAGAAAAAAAAAAATCAAAATCAAAATGTTCTATGACGTCAATTGCTCGCCTCTCCATTCTCCAACCTTACGCAATCCTTGCGTAAGGCATATAGGCTTTAGCTCAAATTATCCAAATCATAAAGTTCCTGCTTGAAGGCTCCACCCAATCCAGAATGATTACACTAGTCACCAATCACTATGAGCCACCACAACAATGTCTGGCTTTCGTACATGCTTATGTACTTTCCTTGCGCATAGCACTAACCTCAAAAAAGATTCTGTGGAATTGAATCAATTTTTCCATTTTATGATTGTGAAAATACTAATTAATTTTTTTTTTCGAATATATATTTAGCTTTTCCTACATGCTTATGTATTTTTCTTCTTGTCAAGACTTTAATTTTCAAATAGACATCCAAATGAAGTATTGTTAAACAAACTCCTTCGTTTGGACTAAGAAACAATAGTTGATGTATTTACTCATAATCACATTGTACAATGAGAGATTCTGGAGGAAAAAAAAAAAGTTGTATAATAACAAAAGAAAAGAGACAGTTATTATTCAAGTCAAATAATAATCTCCTTATTTTCTTTTGTAACACAAGTAAGTGTTAGAGCAACTTTGAAAGAATTTAAGAAAAAAAAAAGTTGTAGAGGAAGTTAGTTAAAAAAAAAAGTAATAAATTTGTTATTTACTAATTACTACCAGGCAATGTGAACAAGCATGAGGAAAAAAATTAATAATATAGTGCGAAGTAAAGCTCAAGAAATTAAAAATATGAGGTATTGAAAGGCAAAGTACATTCAAGCAAGAATAAAGGGAACGTGTGAAGGAAAAAAAAAATGTATCTTTATTTATTTAAAAAAAAAAAAAAAAGAGTTTGATGGTCTGTTGCAGAAGAAGTTGGTTAATTAGAAAAAAGTAAGAGATTTACAATTTACTGATTACTAAAGGCAATGTAAAGAAGCGAGGAAAAAATTGTAAAAAACTGTTGGAAAGTTTTTGCCATGGTCCATTTTAGTAAAAAAAAAGAAAGTTGATCATTCATTATAACGTGTTTGAAGTTTGAACTATGTTTTTTGAAGGGGTTCAAGGGATACCTAATAATTGAGACCTCTTGGTGCCTGATATTGGAAACACAAGAATCAAGGAAAGCTGTAAGAAGATAAAAACAATGACTAAGTGAGTAATTTATAAGTGAAGATATGAATTATGAGGATTAAATATTTTTCTATTTACATACTATATTTTGTATAATGTATAATAGTATGTATATATATATAAACAATGAAACCAATTTTAAATTTAAATTAAAAAGTCTTCTAATATATATATATATACATATAATTAATTAATTTATAACATAATATGTGTACTACCAAAAAAAATTTATTTATTAAAAATGTCAAATTCGTGTCAATAATAAGTGATCATAAAAGAGTTTGATATCTTTAACATATATTTGATAAACATTTATATAGGCACTAGACAAATTCAAAATTACATAATGACACAAAAGCAAAATTGTCCCGGTTTAAGATTTTTTAGTAAAGTAAGTACTTGAGCTTTTTTTTTTTTTTTTTTTTTTTCTATTTTTTTATTTGGGAGGGGGTTACTAGAGAAATTTTTTCTATTTTTTATTTCTTATTCTAAGTAGGAAGCTGACTTACATATTTGTATGAGTAACATTATTTCATTAGTCGAAAGGACCATTTTAGCAATCCTCCTAATACACATAATAATTTCTCATACTAGAGAATGTAGGTAACTATCATTAAAACTCTACTTTGAATCATTTTTGAAGCAAATTAAACTAAGATTTATTTTCAATATCCATCTCATCATTCAAATCATGTGTTTAAATTATGGGTAAATTATATAGTTGGTCCTTATCTTTTACAACATGTGTGATCAATTTGATCTCTGCCCTTTCAATTATGCCAATTTGGTCTCTAACATTTTAAATGTTGTGTCAATTAAGTTAAAATTTATTTCCAATACTCATCTCATCATTCAAATCAATGTTTAAATTAAGTGTATAGTTAGTCCCTATCTTTTACACCAGTGCCAATTTGGTCTCTAACTTTTTAATTATATCAATTTGGTTTCTAACATTTTAAAATTCGTGTCAATTTGGTCCTTGCCATTATCTCTTGAATGAAAAAATTTGATGTGCTAAACAGAATAATAAAATGATTGACGTGCCTAATAGGTTTTAATCACCTCATAAATAAATATTTGAATTTCCTCCTTATGATTTGTGACACATCAGTTTGTAATTTTTTTTAAACGAATTTGTAAGCTAAATGTAGTAAAATGTGTAGTACCTATTTTAATTTTTTTTTATAGATATGATAGTGTTTCAATTTATAACGTCTAACCTATGATGATTGTTTATTATCATCTAGCTAAAACGCCAATTGGTTTTAGAGAATGTTGGTACTTGTCATTAAAACTCTACTTTGAATCATTTCAAAGGAAAATTTAAGTTAAGATTTATTTTCAATATGCATCTCATCATTCAAATCAATGTTTAAATTGACGATAAATTATATGGTAGATCCCTATCCTTTGCACTGAATGTCAATTTGGTCTTTAACTTTTCAATTGTGTTAATTTGGTCTCTAACATTATAAATGTTGTGTCAATTTGGTCCTTGCTATTATCCCTTAGATGGAAAAATCTTATGTGCCAAAAAGAATAATAAAATGAGTGACGTTCCCAATGGGCTTTAATCACTTCATAAATAAACATTCTAATTGTCTCTTTATGATTGGTGATACATCAGTTTATAATTCTTTAAAAAAAAAAAAAAAAAACCAATTTGTAAGGTAAATGTAGTAAAACTTGTAGTACCTATTTTAATTTTTATAGATATGACACTATTTCAATTTTTAATGCTTGAGCTATGACGATTACTTATTATCATCTAGATAATGTTAAAATAATGATTATCCCAAAATTTTAGGCTAATGGAATATAGTAAATTTAACCATTTAACCACATACGTGTGAGCTGAAACTACATTTTAATAGGTGAAATTCAACATATGGGAGTTTAAGTAGGAGATAAAGTGGAGGAGACAATGATTGAACTCACAATTTCATACTCTGATACTATGTTAAATTACTTACACTAATTGTTCTAAAAGTTTAAACTAACGAGATATGGTAAATTTAACACATACTTCTAACAGCTAAAATACCATTTGATTTTTAATGTAGTTGGAATTCACATCTCAAATTTTTTATTCAGTGACAAGAGAGTTAAACCTTAGTAAAATATATGAGACATTTTTTTTTTTTTTTTTTTTTTCAATAATGAGAGGCAAATGGCGGAGCCAGAGATAGATCGAGCTAGGGGGACATGTCCCCCTACCCCACCACAGCTCCAACCCCAACATTGTAAGCTTTTCAATTTTATCTTTTGCTTTTGGCTCATACATTATCCTTAAGTTTTCTTTTTTGGTTAGAAGTCAGTTATGTGTCAAGTTTCATTGAAAACACACACACACATATATATATATATATATATATATATATATATATATTATGATATATATATATATATATATATATATTTTATGATATCCAGGCTGTATAAGTATCAAAAGATATAAAAGAAAAGTAAAACTAGAAAACTTAAAGATAATTAAAGACGCAAATATATTAATCCAAGAAAAAAGTACAAAAAAATATTTGTACCTTTTGAAAGTGTTAATGGGTATAAATTCTTTATATAGTGATCTATTACTTTTCATAAAAATGTGTATAACTAATAAAAATTGGAAATAATTGTATAAAGAAACTCTATAAATGATATTGTTTTCTTTTCTTATTTATTTTTTGAGAAACATGTTGTTTTCAAGTTGTCACTAAAGTTTGACACACAAATAGTTACTATATGGTTTAAAATTATTATAGTTTAATTATTTTTAAGATTAAAAAAAAAAAAAACCAATACAAGTTGTTCTTGAATTTATCCATTTACTAAAATTCATTATATTAGAACTATAAGTAAAAGGTTTTGACCATGAAAAATTACAACACAAATTATTCAGATAAAAAAACATAAGCTAAAAAATAAATATAATATAATGTATACGTTTACTTTTTATTGTTTTTCCCAACATTAAAATACCGCTTAATATTCACATTAGTGGCATTTTGGTCTTAAGTTTTATATATAACTACTCATAGGCCCATGTACTTCACGAAAATATATAATTATTTTTTAATGTGGTATAATGCATAATTCGTACTTTGAAATTTGTTAAAGGTATAAGTTTAGTCATCTTCAAAAGAAGTAGACTCACTTAACTAAATAAATATTCTAACCAATATTCAATAACATGCAATAGTTTTCTCTTCTAGGTTTTTCCTTCCCCTTTTCTCTTTCTCAATTCCTCGTAAGCATCACTCATTTATATTTATTCAGTCTTTTTTGTCTATAAATGCAACAATTTCTCCATGTATTTTCTATCTATTTGTATCTGACAAATGTATCTTTTCATTTACTTATTCATATATTTTCAGCTTGTTTGTTCTTTTCTGAGATAATCTATATTCTTCTAACTTTTGTCATAGTGTATTACACTATTATGTTTTACTAAATTTTATGCCATACAACTTAACTTTCTATTTTTCAAATTTATTATTCAAATTTCTTCATCTCTTATGGAGATTATCATGATAATCAAACACCAAAAAATTGTAATATTACACAATATTCATAATTGATTCATGATGTTTAAAACATGAAAGTGAATTGTGGACGACTAAATTTCTCGGTTCGAAATAAGTCAAACAAGTAAAATAGTTTTGTAAATGTGAATTTGTATTGATGAATATATGTGGTACAATTGTGGTATGATTTTGATTCGTACACAAGATATCCTTCAATTTGGCTGAAGGATGGATCGAAGGCCTTTGAAATGGAATTACAATGAATTTCTGGCTATGAGCTTATTAGAAATTCTTTGTTCTTCGCGTTCTTCGTGTTTTTCGTGTGTTCTTCATCTTCAAAAGTTTGTGATGGAAGTTCTTCGAGACTTTAGAGGCTTGAATCCTTAGAGCTTCACTGATTTGTGGTTTGTTGAGGTTTTTGGAGGCTTTTAAGCTTGATTCTAGTGACTTTTGAGATCTAGGAGGATGATTTGGATGAATTCTCTTTGAATGTTCTTCGTATTTGCAAGTTTGTGATGGAAGTTCTTCGGAGCTTTAGAGGCTTGAATCCTTAGAGCTTCACTGATTTGTGGTTTGTTGAGGTTTCTGGAGGCTTTGAGCTTGATTCTAGTGACTTTTGAGATCTAGGAGGATGATTTGGATGAATTCCCTTCGAATGTTCTTCGTATTTGAAAGTTTGTGATGGAAGTTCTTCGGAGCTTTAGAGGCTTGAATCCTTAGAGATTCACTGATCTGTGGTTTGTTAAGGTTTTTGGAGGTTTTTGAGCTTAATTCCAGTGATTTTTGAGATCTAGGAGGATGATTTGGATGAATTCCCTTCGAATGTTCTTCGTATTTGAAAGTTGAAGTTCTTGAAGTTCCTGGAGGCTTCAGGGCTTGATTCTAGCAAAGCTTCTGAATTTCTGAACTTAAGATCTCTTCGCGGTTCTTCCTCAGATGTCTTGGTGTCCTCAAATGCCTTAGGAAGGCTTCTATTTATAGGAGTTTGGTGGTAGGTGAGCGACATATGGCGGAGTCTGATTGGTGACACATGTCACAGCTTGATTGGTCTGCTTGTGTTATCGCTTACACGCGCCGGATTGCTTGGGTCATCGCTTACACGCGCCAACTCGCTTGCATCATCACTTACACGCGCCTACATGTGATTAGCATTTTGCATGCTTTTCATGTTTTTACCTTGATGGAATTTGGCAAATTTCGAGTAACAGTATGTGATGTTTTGTAATTAGCCATACTTTGTGGACTTGGTGGCATGACGTGTTAGCTTGTGATAGGCCGGGAATTTTCCCTCTCCACAAATGCCCCCTTGAGACTTGTTCGTGCACACAGCTTCCGAGCGTGGAGAGTGAATGAGTCTTGAAAAGAATGAATCTGGTACTTGACTCTTCAAATGTAGTGGTTAAAGGTGGTGGAGCTTTTAGCAGGATGAAGTAATTTCAGAAGAGTAGACCCACCCATATGAAAGGCTTTGATAACACTGAGAAGGGATCTGCGAGTATTTGAATGTGCTTGCATAACTGAGCATTTTCAGTAGAGATTAAGTCGAAGTAATTTCAAAAGGGGGATGTACTTATAGGGGGTTGGTGAAGCTGAAATTTATTTGCAAGAAGTTGGATGTACTTGCAAGATTGAATCATATTGGCAAAGATTAAGTTAAAGTAATTTCAGAGGAGTATTTTGGATTGTTGGCGGCGATCATAGGGTGTTGAAGATGGAGAAGAAGTGAGGATGTTGGCTGGGTATAACATGTAGAGCTGTGGAGTTGGCCTCCCATTTTTAAGAACTTCTGGTGAAGTTATATCCGAAGGATATTCTTCGGATCACAGAGAGATCATGTGGGAAAGTGATTGAATATGCATGCGTTATTGCATCACTCAGGTTAAGTTGAGGTAATTTCATAATGGATTTTGGGTCTGGTGGTGGTGATGATGCGGAAGATGGAGACGAAGCAAAGTGAATGGGTGAAACACAGACACCATGGCGCTAGCTCTATACGTTGGAATCCCTTTGGTGTAGATGTTTCTGAGAAGTACACCTTGGGATGCGGGACTGACTGTATGCTAAATGAGGTCCGACAGCAAGTCGTTGAATGTGCGTGTGTAACTGGACCATGCTGACGGACATTAAGTTGAAGTAATTTCAGAAGTATATCTTCTGAAATTCTTCAAGCTTGTTTTAAGTTGGAGTAATTCTAGAAAGTGTGTTTTGAGGTACCAACAACGATGACCTTTGGGCCACATGTTGGTGGAAACATGGAATAAGGCTTTGGCGACCATTTACTAGCACCAAAGGCTGATTTCTGATGAGCTGGTACCTTGGAGGTCATTGCAAGTGTTGGATGGGAGACAATTTGTAGGATACCCCAACACCTTTTACCACCTTCACTTGATGCGACTTGTTGGGAAAGCACAACAAAATGAAAGGTGGAACTAACTTGCAATCCGAGTATTATAAACCGGTCAAGTTGCTGTTTGCTTCGAATTGCTGCTTCAGATGGGAGAGCAAACAGTTGAAGAGAAGCTATAAGAGCCCTGATCTTAGGAACATGTGTCTCTGTTGGACTTAGATTTCTTGGCCAGCCAAGTCCAAGGAAGCATGGAACCACAATGCAGACCTTGTTATGAATAACTTTATGGACAAATGTGGTCGTTAAGTGAGGAAACAAAATTTGTTTGGACTCTAAAACGATAATGATGTCGTGAGAAGGGTTTCTACTGAACCATGAGAGGATTGATTTCAAATTGATTATGAAGCAATTTTGGTTGCTAGGCATTAAGAATGATGAGGCCATAGTGAGAAACGGCTGTGAGAAGGAGGAATTGAAAACTTGAAAGAAGCAAATCTTCATTTCATGATTCGGTGTGTTTATCTTGATGAGCCTTCGATGAATCCGACCCTTCTATTTATAGCGGAGAGATGAAGAATGGTAGTTGGGTAGTTGAGAATGACGGATGAAAATTTTTGGTGAGAATGGTGGATTAGAATGGTAGGCACCGAATGGGAACGGTCGGTTGGAAACTGGTAGGCACCGAACGAAAATGGTAAGTACCGAACGGGAATGGTAGGCTAGAGTAGTGACCCAATGCAATTTCAAGTTTGAGACATACTTATGAGAGTTCATTTGTTCTTTGAAAGGGGAGCCTTGATGAAGTCTAGAGGATAATCCTGAGGAAAGCCAAACCAAATGGATGATCTTAAATTCCGATCTTGAGAGTTTAAATTTTGGACACTGCAAGTACTTTGGAGAAGTAAGTTAGATTGGTGGTTTCCAAGTCCAAACAAATAAGCTAATTTCAAAAACAGGGTTTTTGTGAAAATCTGAGTAGGGCAAACTTTGCTCAGGCATCTCGATTTTTGGTCAGAGTTTACATCAAAGCCGACAGCTGTAGAATCACACTATTTGAGCAATTTTAGGTTCTCAAATGAATAGATAGACCCCCAAAATTGTAATGTACTCAAAAAATCTAGTGGGACATGCCTGTCTTGTAATTTTTGACTTTTTGTCAAGATTTGTGCAATAGTCAATTTTTTTTGGAAATTGGACTGTTTGCATGATTTTCAAGTTTCAAATGAAGAAACTGATTCCAAAACCAGAATGTACTCGAAAAACTGAGTGGGATAGGTTCGTTTTGAAATTTTTGACTTTCGGTCAAAATCAACCATAGTCAAAGCTTTTTTCTCTCTCTCTCTCTCTCCTTTTTTTTTTTTTTTTTGGGCGGGTCAAACTAGTTTATACGGGTCAAACCGGGTCGGTGACGCCATTGATGATGTCATGAAGCTGGGCGTGCGCGCGTGCGGCGCGTGAACGCGTGAGCGCGCATAAGGCGCGTAAGGGCGCGTGAAACAATCTGTCGACGCGTGGAGGTGCGTGAATCTGAGGCAGCAATCGTTGGATCTTCTAGTGGCGCGTGGCGGCGCGTGGCTCATCGTTTGGGCTTGAAAATTTTAGGTCTTGTAGATCTGGCGCCGCTGGATCGAGTGGTAGTGTTATTTTTGTGAAATAAGGCCTGGATTTGCATGTCTGTATTGGTGTAGGTCACAATTCTCCGAGTTTTTTTGGTGGCGCGTGGCAGCGCGTCGTGGCTTCATTGTTGATGATCTTTCTGGGTTTTGTTCATCGAGGGCCGTAGAAGACTACTGTGGTGTTAGTTTTGTGAAATGAGGTCAGGATTTGCACGAGTTTGAAAGAGAAGTCCGTTGGCATTGTTGGACTTGTTCTTGGTCTATTTTTCCTATGGCCGTTCTGACAAGATGTATTATTTTCTGTCTCCAGGCTGAATATCCTCTTGCATTTCAAAATTCAGCACAGGCATCCTTGACTTTAAGTGCTTGAGTTTGCCAAAATCTGAATTTGAGCTCCAATTGTTTTCACACTTCTCTTGTCTGTTCTCTCAAAATTTTTCTATATAAAGGCATGCTATTGCCTTCATCACATGCTCAAATTTCAGCCTTCTTCTCCTGCTTTCAAGTTTTTTCTTTTTTTTTTTTTTTAGTTAGTGCTATGAAATCTTTTTCCTAACAAATTTTTTTTTGTTGCCTGTTTTTGTTTTGCAGCACAATTTTCTTGAACTTTGGGTTTTGACATCAAACTTTACTCTGACACTCTCATAGAAGTGTTTGTCTTCATTTGGTGGCTTTGTACTTCATTGATACCAACGTTCTTGCAATGACATATACCTTCATGTTTATTATATTCTTTTCTTGCATCAACAGTCTTTTAGCAATATTCGTCTTTGCAACGATGTTTCCATAAGGATATTTGGCTAGGCAATAATGCTATCATCAGTACTCGTCTTTGAAGTCGCACTAGCTCTAGCATTGGCAATTAAGTCGCACCAACACTTATATTTGCAACGCAGCCATATCAAGAATCTTTGCAACGTAGCTACATCAAGAGTCTCTTTACAATGAAGCGGTATCCATTTTTTTCTTTGCATCAAAACCGTGTCACCACTTATCTTTTTCATAAAGCGTCGCAGACACTTGCATCTGTTATGAAGTCGCACCAGTTTTTGCCTTTGTAATGAAGATGCACTAGCACTCTTCTTTTGCCATAAAGCTGCCTCGACATTTTATTTGCGTTGAAGTCATGTAGATATTTATTGCTGCCATGAAGCTACAACAACACTTCATTCGCACCGAAATCGCACCAGTTTTTTTTTGCCTTTGTAATGAAGGTGCACTAGCACTCCTCTTTTGCCATAAAGCTGCCTCCACACTTTATTTGTGTTGAAGTCATGCAGATATTTATCGCTGCCATGAAGCCACGACAACACTTCATTCATACTAAAACCGTGCCAACATTCATCTTTGCCATGAAGCCACGTCAACACTTTATTCACACTGAAGCCATGTCAACATTCATCTTTGTCATGAAGCCATATCAACACTTCATCTTTGTCACAAAGTCATGTCAACACTTACTTCATTCACATTGAAGCCGTGCCAACATTCATCTTTGCTATGAAACCATGTCAACACTTCATCTTTGTCACGAAGCCATGTCAACACTTCATTCACATTGAAGCTATGCCAACATTCATCTTTACCATGAAGTTATGTAACACTTCATTTGCACCGCACTCACATTGAAGTTGTACTAATATTGACATTTATAATAAAGCTACAACAACACCAATTCCCAGAGGCAATATAGCTCAGACATCGAAGGCGCTTAGCACTGTTGCCAGACATCAAGACTTCAGAGATACCAACAAAACGTTGAAGAGAAAGGAGTCCGTATCAAGACTTTGAAGATGCAAGGAAATGCCAACAAAACCTTAAAGTCTCAAGAAACTCCCATCAAGACTTTGAAGATTCAAAGAAGTGCCAACCAAAACCTTGAAGATGTGAGAATTCCCTATCAAGACTTTGATGCAAGAAAAGGCCAACAAAACCTTGAAGTTTCAAGACGTCCCCATCAAGACTTTGAGGATTCAAAAAAGGTGTCAACAAGACCTTGAAGATGCAAGAAGAATGTCGCCAAGACTTCAAAGATGTCAGAACATGCCCATAGAGGAGAGATGATGCAACACCGTCTTCAAATATATAGTCTACTATCATTTTGGAGGAAGTTGACGTCATCCAGATTTTAGAGACATAATGTGAAGTGACACCACTCAGAAGGGAGATGATGTGGTTCAAATTTCAGAACTATGAAGTGGCACAACCTAAAAGAGAGACGATATAACTTAGACTTGCAAGGTATAAGAAGACGCCCCTAGGAGATAAGTGATGCGAAAAATGCTTCATAAACGTTGAAGAATGTCTATAGAAGATGGGGAATGCCATGCAGACTTCATTTAGTCTTCATCTTTGAGTACAACAATTTTTTTTTTTATCGTCCTATTGAGCAGTTGATTGTCTTTAAACAATGCCTTGCCAATCAAAGGGACCTTAAAAGCATATTAACGACTGTTGGAAAACTCTTCAAGTTAGACTAGCAATCCTTCTTCTTTTCATGTGACTGAACTTAGTGAGAAGTACTAAGCTGCCTACGTACCCCGGAGAGGGATCAAGTCATTACATAGTTCAACTGTTTTTTTTTTTTGATATATATATATATATATATATATTTTTTTGATGATTTTTTTTTTTGTGATGATTTTTTTTTTATGATTTTTTTTTGTGATTTTTTTTTTTTTATACAAAAAAGGAGGTCTCACGTGTGTAATCCTCGCCCTATGCCCCACAGCATTCCATGGCTACCAATTGCACAATAGTGGGTATCACCACTAATCGAACCCGAGACCTCGGCCTCAAGAGCGACATGGGCATCCAGCCATTACGCCACACTCGCAAATGGTGACATAGAGTGGGATTAATTTCTCTTTATTGTACGCTTTCAAAGGTAATGGGAAGACATCATGTACCCTTGTAGCGCTGCAGTGGGCAGTTTAAGCTCTTACTGAGGAGCAGTCCTCGGTTTTCAAGCATAGAAGTGTTTGAGGAACTTCCCTTTGATAGGGCCGATCCTTACTCCATCATTGTCGACCAATTTGTAAGCCTTGTTGGTGTTTGCCCCTTGCCTGAGAGTTGGAAGTACATCACAAGCAACGGTCACATGGTTTGACCCAACAACTTCATCAAAGTCTAGATCAATTTTGTTTTCTTTAGCAAGCTTCATGATTTGTTCTTTGAATACGAAACATTTTTGGATTGGGTGGCCAATAATGTGATAATATTTGCAGTAGTTAGGGTCATTAACTTTCCCCATGTCTTCTGGTCGTTTGCATTCTAGCAATTCAATCAGCTTTAATTGCAATAGTTGTTCTAAGATGTTTGGCACATCTTCATCAGAGAACAGATATGGTTTTTGCTCACATTCCTTAAAGGTCAGATGACGCACTTCATTTTTTTGCCATCCTTCAAGCTGTTTTTCATTTGCCTTTGCTCCTCTTCTTGGAACCTTAACTACAACAGTGTTAACAACCACTGGGTCTTTGAGATTGCCTTTTGCATTCTTGTCATTCCTCCTTACTTCTGGTGTGGGAGGGTTTGAATTCCCATGGCTAGCAATGCTCAGCTCCATGTCATGTGCACGAGTTGCTAGCTCTTCAAATGTTCGAGGCTTTATCCCTTGAAGGACGTAAAGAAGTCCCCAATGCATGCTTTGGATGCATATCTCTATAGCAGAAATTTCAAAAAGTCTATCCTTGCAATCCAAACACAAAGAACGACATCGATTGATATAGTCAACAACGGGCTCGTCTTTCCATTGCTTAGTATTGGTAAGCTCCATCATGCTTACCGTGCGACGCGTGCTATAGAATCGATCAAGAAACCCTCTTTCAAGTTGTTCCTAACTATCGATTGACTCGGGTTCTAAATCTGTATACCAATCAAAAGCATTCCCTTTGAGTGAATGGAAAAATTGCTTTATAAGGAGGTCTCCTTGAATCCTTGCATTCTCACAAGTTTCTACAAAGTGAGTAACGTGTTGCTTAGGATTTCCATTGCCATCAAACTACAAGAATTTGGGGGGTTGATACCCATTTGGCATCCTCATGTTGTCGATGTGCTTTGTGTAGGATTTCGAATATGTGAGAGAACTTGTAGAAGAACCTCTATATTGTGCTCGGATGGTATTTGTTATCATGTCTTGTAATTGTTGAACTGATAACAAAGCAACCGAAGTATATTGTTCCCGTTGAGGAGTGTCTTGATTTTTTTTCCCTATGTCACCTTTTGTAGAAGTGAAGTCAAATGGGAATTTAGGATTATGGCTTGATCCACCAAGATCTTGCATTTCAAGTTTATTCATTAGAGTTGCAATTTGTAGGTCCTTATCTTCAAGTGCTTTTGTGAGAAGGACGACTCTTTGCTCCATTTCAGCCATCTTTTCTTCTATAGTAGACGTGTTAGTTATCATGACTGACACAACTTCCCAAGATGATGGAGAAGGAAGTGAATTGGAGTGAGCACGTGAAATCTCATTTTTTGGGTTCCCTTTGATGGGAGAGAAATCGTGTGACCAACTTCTTGTGAAGGAAAAAGGGAATTTACCCCCATACTTGAGGTGTTCCAAGGTGGAGATGTCCCAAGGTGGATATGTCCTTATTGATGACCTTGTTTCTTGTAAGAGGGCCTAAGGAGATGATTGTTTGGACCTTGGAGTCCTTGGTTGATTGAGATTAAAGTTGATCATGAGCTTTTGGTTGACTACAATTGATTGCACCAATGCAGTTGTTGGTGGTAGTCATACCAAGTCTAATTGAAGTAGCTATTATTGAAGCTTGAATGTTCTTACTAGAGGCCATTAAGGTTGGTAGCAAATCGAATTTCTTTTCTTTTGGAGGAGAAAGAGATGAGAGGCAGAGAGGTCTCACTGGGCGTGCCAGAATTTGTGGACGACTAAATTTCTCAGTTTGAAATAAGTTAAACAAGTAAAATAGTTCCACAAATACGAATTTGTATTGATGAATATGTGTGGTACAATTCTCTGTAATTACAAAGAGTGATCCCCTGATTCGATCTCCTTGAAAGATTTATGGTATAATTTTGATTCGAACACAAGATATCCTTCAGTTTGGTTGAAGGATGGATCGAAGGCCTTTGAAATGGAATTACAATGAATTTCTGGCTATGAGCTTATTAGAAATTCTTTGTTCTTCGCATTTTTCGTGTTCTTCATGTGTTCTTCGTCTTCAAAAGTTTGTGATAGAAGTTTTTCGGGGGCTTTAGAGACTTGAATCCTTAGAGCTTTACTGATTTGTAGTTTGTTAAGGTTTTTGGAGGCTTTTGAGCTTGATTCCAGTGATTTTTGAGATCTAGAAGGATGATTTGGATGAATTCCCTTCAAATGTTCTTCGTATTCGAAAGTTTGTGATGGAAGTTTTTTGGGGCTTTAGAGGCTTGAATCCTTAGAGCTTCACTGACTTGTGGTTTGTTGAGGTTTCTGGAGGCTTTTGAGCTTGATTCTAGTGACTTTTGAGATCTAGGAGGATGATTTGGATGAATTCCCTTCGAATGTTCTTCGTATTCGAAAGTTTGTGATGAAAGTTTTTCGGGGATTTAGAGGCTTGAATCTTTAGAGCTTCACTAATTTGTGGTTTGTTAAGGTTTTTAGAGGCTTTTGAGCTTAATTCTAGTGACTTTTGAGATCTAGGAGGATGATTTGGATGAATTCATTTCGAATGTTCTTCGTATTCGAAAGTTGAAGTTCTTGAAGTTCTTAGAGGCTTCAGGGTTTGATTCCAGCAGAGCTTCTGAATTTCTAAACTCAAGATCTTTTCTCGGTTCTTCCTCAGATGTCTTGGTGTCCTCAAATGCCTTAGGAAGGCTTCTATTTATAGGAGTTTGGTGGTAGGTGAGCGACATATGGCGGAGTCTGATTGGTGACACATGTCACAGCTTGATTGGTCTGCTTGTGTCATCGCTTACACGCGTCAGATTGCTTGGGTCATCGCTTACACGCGCCGACTCGCTTGCATCATCACTTACACGTGCCTACATATGATTAGCATTTTGCATGTTTTTCATGTTTTTACCCTGATGGAATTTGGCAAATTTCAAGTAGCAGTATGTGATGTTTTGTAATTAGCCACACTTTGTAGACTTGGTGACATGACGTGTCAGCTTGTGATAGGCCGAAAATTTTCCCTCTCTACATGAATATGAAAAAGTAAATGTGAGAGAATCATTGTCCTTTTATAAACATGCAAGGGGAGCATAAATAATAAATCTAAGAACAATAGGAGTGAATGATTGTAGTCAAGGGGTCATGGCCCCCTACCACTCTCTCTACCACTAATAGCTGAGTTGCTATCGGGTAGTGAGCTATGCCACTCTACCCTCAAAACCGAGAGGAAGACACACTCAAGTCTTTTATAGTATTTGCATCGTGCCTCAACAACTACTCTGACCCCAAAAATTCTTCCTTTAGCACATGGGCCTCATTGACTTTTGATTTAGAGGCTAAATTCCTAAACTACATTTTTTTTTTCTATGATTTATTAAATTTTTTATATGTGTAGAATTCTAAGCTATAGAAATTTTAAGGCTAAGATATATGATGATGTCAAAATTCACTCTTAACCCCTACATAAATCAAGATGTTCGTTAAGATCAACAATGACTAGCCCACCTCAGCATCTTTGGCATGTATAACGTTGGGGAGAGAAGGTAAGATGAGAGGAAAGGGTTTTCATGGGTCCACCAATTTTTCACATTTTCCTTTTCCTTCAATTAGGAAGAAGATGCTTAATTTATTTGTAAAATTACTCTTATACCTTTGAAAGGTTTTGATTTTTTTTTTTTTTGTAAAAATAATTTTATATCCTCCTAATTAATTATTAATTTATAATTTACAGAGATACAATAGTAAAATAATTTTTTATGATTTTTTTTTCTTCTCTTTCTTTCCTTTCTCTTCTCATTCAAATCCGCATTAGATTGGGATCACACGGGGGTGGTAATGGTGCAATTACCTAATAAAGTAAAATGTAAATGTTTAAAATGTTAAAAAAATTACCTAATCAATTTTTACATCTCACATGGGTGGTAATTGCATGGTGCACTGCATCCAAAGATATTGTTTTTGATTATTTATTTGTATAATGTTTATCGAAAGATATAATTTTTGGTAACTTTTATGTTAAATCTGACACAAAAAGATAAAAGCTAACTTATTTAAAAAATAGTGGGTCTATGTGAAAATGACAAACAACCAAATACAATCTGCCAAGCAGAAGAATTGTGGCAAAAATAGCGAGTTTGTTTATGACATTGGAAGGAGTCTTTTGGAAAATAAAAAAATCAAAATGTTCTATGACGTCCATAGCTAGCATTTCCAACCTCATAAGCACAATGGCCTAGTGTCTTCAACACGAATTATCCAAATCCTAAAGGTCCCTCTTTGGAGTTTGGAGGCTTCACGCATTCCAGTAGGTTAACACTACCAAGCACGATGTCTTGCGCTCTCACAAAGTTCTTTTCTTGCGCATAGCGCATGCAAACCCTTTATATGATGCAATAGATTTGAATCAATACCGTCGGTTCCTAGATTATTGTTTTTTGTCAAGTTAATATAGTAACTGATTTTTAATTTATATATGTGGAATTTCAATCCAGATATCTTAATCAATAACCAGAAAAAAAAAAAAAATACTTTTTTTATGGAAAAAAATGCGAAACGCATTCTCTAAATTCGTCTATAATTTATTTCAGTCGTCTAATTTTGTTTTTATTCAATTGAGTCCTTTAAGTTTCAGGTTTATTCAATTAAAGCATTTTCGTCAGCTTTGGTTACATTTTTTTAAAAAGAAATTCTAGAAAATATTTTTCAATAATTAATTTTGTTGGGTTATAGATGGACCACAATTAATTAATTTAATTAACCAAATTGATTAATTATTCAAATTACATGCAAATCACGTGGAGGCACAATCAAAACAACAAACTAAATTAAATTTAGTAGAAAATAAATTTGATACGACAATTTGATCATGATGGAAAAATTTTCGTAGACAAAAACTCTATTGGATGAATTCCAAGTTGGCACTCTCGAAGAACCCGCTAATCAAGAATCAAACAGTTACAAGTATAAGGAATCATACCCACTAGCTTATACCAAAATGCCAACTTACAATTGAACCTACTAACCTATACCATTATCAGCTGCAATTCTCAAAAGGATTTGTTCGTGTGGAGACTTATCCTTTGCACGGATCCCAATATGTGACTAATAATATTACACAAATCCTACTACGTGACTAACTCCACAGTAACCCTTTTGATTTGTTACAACTGATTTGCAGCAACTTTACACAAAAACACCAATAAGATCTTCAATTGTTGGTGTCAGAAATTTTGCTTAGTACAAAACCTAAAGGTGCACAAAATTCACAACAAGATCTCTTTATTCTTATTTCTAATACACAAGTTCAAAACATGGAGGCTAGGCTTCAATATAAGAACCTTATGAAGCATTAGGGTTTTCTCTCTAGCCGATGTCCACGACGGCTTACTCTATCGACACTAACTCGATTGTAGCCTCTTTTGGTGATTCCACTCATCTATCAGTTATTTTAATCTAGCCTCTAGGTTGCTCTCTCCAAGATTTAACCACAAATTTGTAATTCATTTGATCCCATACTTAATGAGTTACACCTAATTACTTTGGGTGATAGTTGACTCTGATATCAAATGTTAAGAACCCATGGGTAAAACTCATCCTTGAAAATTGGCTTGCAAAGGGAAGGTGCCCAAGAGTTTATACACACATGTTTAAACTTACACTTAAGTAATGTGGGATACTAAGATCATAACACACCTTATTTTGATAGGAGCTTAATAGGCCTTTTAATAGGCTCCTTTATTAGGTTACACAAAACCACAAACAATGGTTACTTAGAATAAAACGTTGCTCGCTAATTCTAAAGTGGCGTAACTCAATAGATCGAGAGGTATCAAGCTAGGTATTGAGCTTCATTAAGTCTAATATATCGTCATGTATTAAAGAGGTATCAAGACCTGCAAATTCAACTTTTCTTAAGCAATCTAGTGTTTTCAATAATACCACTTGTAGATTCAATCATGATCTTCTCAAACACATTAGAAACTAAGACTCATATACATATAAAGTGCATTTTGATCCCAAATATGTTAATACATAAAAATATAACCATAGAAATTGGATTTTTTAAATTTAAAAAATTTGAAGAAAATAAAATAAAATTTATGACACTTAACTACAATATTTAAAGAAATTTGATGAAAATGTCTTAATTGAATAAATTTGAAAGTTAAAACTTAGATAACTTAATTGAACGTAAGTAAAGGTAGAAAACTGAAATGAATTTTGGTTAAATTTAGAGAATGCAATTTGCATTTATACCTTTTTTTAAAGAAGATTTTACCAATTATATTAACTGGAACTCACATAAACAAACCTTTAATTGCTTAGAGTTATCAAAACAAATAATGTAAGAGTTCCTCAACTATATATATAAGATATAAAGTTTGCCTACTACTATTTTATTTATCACCCCAAATTATTTTAGGACAAAGTTTTGCTACAAAATTGCTTGTAGCCTAAAGCTACAACTTTACTTAAATTAAAATTTTATATTAGAGTAATTATGTGAAAAATTGTGGGTTTTCAACCTCTTACCTAGCAACAATAATAGAAAAAGTTAAAAACTATGAATTTATATTATTATTATTATTATTATTATTATTATTATTATTATTATTATTATTATTATTATTATTATTATTATTATTATTATTATTATTATTATTATTATTAAATTTTAACACATGCAATGCATATGAAATTTTGATATATACATACATACATACATACATACATATATATATATATATATATATATATATATGAAACAAGAATAAATTTAATTACTGAGGGTTAATATTAAAAAAATCAAATTAGAGAGTTTGTAGAGAAAACCATACCTAGTTTATATATATATATATATATATATATATATATATTTATTTATTTATTTGTGTGTGAGAGAGAGAGAGAGAGAGAGAGACCAAAAAAAATAATAATAAATATATTAGAATGAAGATATAGAAAGGTACAGGTTTTTATAAGTTTATTTGACAATATAAGAAGAAGTCAAAACGGTTTATTTTTTTATATATTACTATCAATAATATATGTAAAATATGAAATTATTTCTTTTATTTTCTCTAAATATGAAATTTTAGAGTTATGATTATTACTTTTTTTAATACAAGATAGATATTTTACTCTAACATAATCTAAGTGTATATGTGTGTTATAGGGCATCTGAGGACCAAAGAGAATGTAATATGAAGTATCGCATGGTTCCACCCACAAAATATATCCGACCCGAGGACTTCACCTATCCAAGAAGGAAAGGGATGCAAGATAGCATCATGGGAGGACCCATTTGGAGGAGAAAGGATCATGGAGGGAGGGTCAAGTCAGCGGGAGGAAGCTTCTTATAAAGGGTATACCTTCCCCCACTGCATTAAATGCACTGCAACAATCTTATCAGCTGCATTAATAAGGAAATGACACCTGAATAGTAGTTTCAGAGCTAATAGCCCCTTCTACCACCTTCATCAGAGCTTTAATGGGACAAGTAACCTAAGGAAAGCCCTGAAGCAAACATGCGGAGGGCTACGATGCCAAGAGAAAGGATATATAAGAGAGCAGAACCTCCCAATTAGGGGGAGATATAATTTCTAAGTGTAAAAAGGTACTATAGAAAGAACAGTGAAGGATGGGTGTGGAATTTGTATCATTCATCTATAAGAACAAGTCCCCGAGGACAGTAAAATCCCCAAAAACTATTTGAATTGTTTGTTTCCAGAACTTCTAGTTTCTCGGATTAAACCAGAACTTAGTCCCAGAATTATGTTAGAACTTTTTTCCCGCTCTTTAAAAAATTCTATTGTGTGGGCTAGAATTAAGGGACAAGGCATCACTGTTTTTAATGGGCTTGGGCCGTTAATTTCCTAGTACTTACATGTGTAAAACTCCATCTTGGAAACTTGAATCTTGGCTCTTACCATCTACACCTCATAAACACTTATACTTGTGGAGTGATTACCATATCAAGGTGCACGGTGGTGTTATGATTATTCTTAATAGTAGGTGTGCGTGCCCAATTTTCCACTAAGGGCTGGACCAAGTATTTGGGCTCACAATTTACTTGTTTAGTGGGTTTTGAGTATCCTACATTGGGTAGCTCCTAGGCAGGTACGCTGAAATGCCCAGTATAGAAGCTAGTCTCTCCATCCCTTTCTCTGAAAGCTCTCTCATATGCTCGGCTACCCTGTCAGTCTTACCTTTCAAATGTCTAACCCTTTTTCCCCCTTTGCTTTGTATATATATAGCTTGAAGATAGTGGATTGAGTTATGATTGCTCTCTAATACCACTCGTGTGAGTGGAACCCAATTTGATTATTCTTGAAAAATATATGCTTCGTTGGGAAGAGGAGTTGGGACATTGGGATTGGTGCTGGCCGTTGAAAGTTGCTCGGCAGTGAAGTCTCCTAAGGCACTCCCGATCTGCCGAGGTATAACTGAGCAGCATCGGTGCATCTACTGATTACGAAGACTATCCCACGCATCAAACTCCCAAATGATGGGCTGATGCTTTTGGGCCGCTTAATGGTGAACCATGAGAAATGATGGGCTCATGGCTGGGCACTATTCATAGGCCTATTCAAGTGTGGGCTCGGCAGAAATGGGCCCCTTGCCGTATGCCGTATAGTAGGTATTTATATATTATGATTATATTTATATAAGTAAATTTATATTCTACGAACATTATATGGAATTAGATATAGATATAGATTTATTTTTTTCTTATATATATATATATATACACTAGTATGAAACCCATGCCACAGTACCGCACGGAAATGGATATAATTTAATACAACAATGAAAATAAATATATTGCATTTTATTATTTAAGTGATACTATTGATTTTTTTATTTATTTATTAATAATGAGTTTAGTTATGTTTAAAAGACTTAGTTTGTTCTTGTTTAATAAAACTTAGCATTATGTAATTTTTTAACAAATATTTTATCATACAAAATTCTAATGAAAAAAATGCTACATAGACATATATATTCAAAGTTGATTCATACTGTTAGGATATGTGCCCTTAAATCCTATTGTATGATGCTATGTATGACATTATGTATGACTTAATGTTGTGTTTAATAAAGTTGTTTATTTTTATCTAAAACAATGGTAACATGAATATTTGGACATTATCATATAGTCCATGAGATGCATAGTATGTGATTTATATGAAAAGTCATAGAAGATATAAATCACAAGTTCTTTGTAAACTCAGAATTTATAGTTCGTAGTCGGTGATGAAATTGGGTATTTCATCTGCAAAGACTATAACATATCAACTAAGATGATTTGTCTTGATCATGGAAGTGGTGACTTCTAGTTGATATGTTGATATGTTTTAAGAGTTAAGACATATTGAACTGGACTGCTGTGAGATTTATTATTCTCCTAACGACTGTCAAATGAATAATAAATCTCATGACTTTTATTTGCATGAACTCTTAATCCTGAAAGAATAATGGACCTAATCATGACGTGTAGGTTGCTTTGATATATTAAGAGTGAGATCTAAAATAACGGTCAAAACCTCAGTATGTTGGGTAGCCACATTTAGTGTTGATGAAACATATATTCTTAAGATGGAATTCATAGTTTCTTGATGGAGATATAAAATATTCCCTTGAGATAAGTTTAATTGGTTTGGTTATTTAGAGAGTTGGGCCCAACCACTTTGGTAAGAAATTACTAAAGTATATATATTTATGAAATTGGATTTCATAAATATATGATGAATAATTTTAAAGGATTAAACCGGGTACTCAAGGATTAAGATGTAGTAATTTTCAAAATGGCAGTCTATATTCATGACTTTGTATTACTATGAATATTTTATGAAGGGGTTGCATGTATAATAAAGTCTTGAGATATAATTTATTAATAAGGCCTAGAGTGCAATTATATTTATATAGTGGTATTAAATATAATTAATGGTAACTTTGGACTTGTCAAGAGTTGACGGAAAAGCCCAAGGCCTATTGGAACTAGTGTCTTATTAGTTCCACTCCAAGCCACACACTAAATCCTAATTGAAAAGGCCCAATTATAATCAGTTAGTTATAAAGGGAGAAACATACAGAATTTTTCCCTTGAGAAAAAAAAGAAGCGTAGAAAAAAAGAAAAAGAGAGAGTGTGAGACACACTTTCATTCTCTCTTTATAAACGGATTGAGAGACCACATATCTTGGGCGTAAAGTGGAATTGGAGTGAAAATTAAAAGTGTTATCAAGTGCTTCTAATCTTTGTTTTGAATTTCTCCACACCAAAGTACGCTATCTTGTTCTTAAATTCTGAAATTTACATAGTGCATGTTGTCAATCATAAATGAAATAGATCATTGTTTGTTGTTTCCGCTGTGTGTTTTGCATGAGATACAAAACCATATTTTTATCCAACACATACACGGTATATATAGTTATGATTAAATTGCTTTATCACAAACCATTTTTAGCAAGATATTTTAATCAAGATATTTTAATCAATTAAATGTGAATTTCATAACATGCATTTCATAACAATATATAATAATATAATAACGTGAATCTCATAAAAAAAATTTTAATCCATTAAAAATCACTAAAATTATGAGTATAAAGCGTAAAAACAAACAAATATGATAAGTGTTAATTCCTTAAAAGAAAACTTACAGTGATTTGAGAAAACTACACAAATAATTTTTGATGTTTGAAGAATAATGAGATTACAACTTCCTTTTGAAATTGGATAGAGACTCGTGCTGATAACGTGTTATGAAAAAGAAAAGAAACATACAACATCAATGATAGGAAAATAAAAAAAATTATTAATTAAACAATAAAAATTATTGACAAAAAAGAAATAAAGTATAGGTAGATAAAAGAAAATAAACATGCAACATCAATCATAGGAAAACTACAAAATTATATAATTAAACAATAAAAAATTTACACAAAAAGGAACAACCGTATAGACAAATGAAAGAAAACAATAATCAAACCTTAGGAATGGTTGAAATTCATTTTGCAGAGCATAAACTAGGACCATGAAAATTGTAAAGAAAAGTACAATCGGAATATTTAGAGAACCTCTTTTTATATAAGATACAAAAATACCCAAATACATGCATCATTGATACCAAAATATTCTTTTGAAATTTCATAGCATTGATTGAAGAAGATAAGATTGTATATTAAGGTGCCTGAATTGGTATGGAAAAGGGAGGTGAACTTAAAAATACGTGGGTGTGGAAAAGGGAGGTGAACCTGAAAATACGTGGGTGTAGAAAACGGAGGTGAACTTGAAAATACGTGAGTATGAAAAAAAAAGAAAAAAAAAAAGAAAAGAAGTACATCGGAATTACAACAGATGGAGGGAAATTAGATTCTAATTTCATATTTACATTGACACGTGGCACAATATAGATTAGAATTCTAATTTAGAATTACAATTGAAATTTCTCTCTGCTTTACTTATTATATATATATATATATATATTTGAGAGAGAGAGAGAGAGAGAGAGAGGAACATATGAAGCATAAATGTGTGAAATGCAAAGTGGATTAATATAGAGATCCAAAATTAAAGAAGCATAATCCAACAAACATTAACGGAAAGAAAAGAGTTGTAAGGGTCCCCCCCGATGGAAGAAGTTAGTAGAAAAAAAAAAAAGGTAAGGTATTTATGACTCTAATAACCGTTACTAGGCAACGTGAACATGAATGGGAAAAAAATTAAACATATATTTCATCTATACTATCTATAAGAGGATTATTTTTTTAACTGAATTTTTATGTGGTTCAAAAATATTCTCATTGATAAATAGTAACTTCTCTTAGAAATAGTGTCATAGATAACAAATAAAAAATTTTATTTTGAATTCAAAAAGAGAACTTTTATAATTTAGGATTTCTTTTCCCTTCACATTCATCTTTTTATTCCCTAAAATTTAGCATTTTTTATTCATTTTTCATCCAAATAAAGAATAATGCTAGAGATAAAAACTATTTTATAAATAATAAAATGGGAAAATTGGTATTCAAATTTCAAGCTCATTTTATTTTTATTATTATTATTATTTTTAAGGAATACAAACAGAAGGAGATCCTTGAAGGGCATTGATTCCTATAAATTAGTCTTCCATATTATGAACAACATTTTGAATTAAGAGCTAACAAATAAGATCAAAATCCATTCAAAGATAACTTCTGAGCGAGAATGAGAATAGAGGCTGCCATGAGGAACGTTAAGGAATTATGCCCAACATCAAAATATAATTCCAGTGCCAACAGTTTCACAGTTTCCAACTGAATGAATAAGTAAAACAAAGTTGGAATCTACCAATATATAATATATTAGAACATTAGACGATAGAAAGTGATATGGTCTCATTATTCACAACCACAAGTAGGTTTTTTTTCACCGCATCTGAGTTATTGCAAAATTATGGCATAAAAGATTGTAGTCAATTTACAATAGATGAAGAGTTGAGTGATAAAAAATCACCAATGCTTTTTTTTATTTTTATTTTTATTTTATTTTGAGAAATAGAACCCATTAGATTTGATGTTCTTATTCGAAGAGAGAAAATATGAGAAGCATGTCAAGCTAAGTTTCTTATGCTAACTTTTTTTTTCTTTCTTCTGCTATTAACTTTGAAAATTGCAATAACGTTGGTTATTTGGATCTCATGTAAGATTTTACCAAAAGGTTGGTTCAAATCAAAAAATCATGAGCGTCGAGCATGGGTCGGATCCGATCCGACCAGGTAGGGTTGGAGGAATCCGCAACCTATAATGGTCTGCCATAAAGGCTAATCGGGTGGATGGGCAGGTCTATGTGGGTTACAGTTTGGGCTACTGTATTGGGCCAGTTCCTCTTTTGTTAAAGTTTGTTTTGGGCCACTTTTTGGGGTTTTGGAAAACTTTAAATCATTAGTTTAGGCCTTCTGCCCATTCATTTTATTTCAGGGATGGGCCATTCTCCCCATTTATTTTATTTTGGTTTTGGCCCAAAAAGACCTTTCACTGTTTTACATACCTATTCTTGTAAAGCCATAGATTTTTATTTTTATTTTTATTTTTATTTTATTTTATTTTTATTGTGAGACGGCCAAAGCCGTAGATATTTGGTCATTCAGAATCGATGGATTTGTGGTATGCAATTAGCTTCAAGGCCTGGTGTATGTAATCTACTTAGGTCAGAAAGTAAATTCTTGAAGCCATAATCTATTATTATTTAAAAAAACAACCACACACAAATACATCTAAACACTAACAGTTTTGATTCTCAAAAAATTAAAAAAAAAAATCTAGCAGTTCTATATAAATAAATAAATTATAAAATTAATCTTAAAAAAATTAACAATGACCTAGAGAATATAATGCTGCAAACATATCACAACTGAGCTTCGAGAATTATAAATTATCCAACTATCGGTCATTTTTTTTTTTTAGAATGAACTATCGGTCATCTTAATCACCTTATCAGATAGAAACTATTATATAATTCACAAGCTATGAACTTAGAATAAAAAATACTACACTTCTACCATTACACCATTGGTCAGTACGTACTCTAACTAGTTATGTTCTTATAATATAATTGGTCAGTACTCTGTAGGGTCTAACTATTTATGTTCTTATAATATAATTTTTTTTGTTTTATAATAATTGGACTCCATTGAGTCCAACTAAATTATATCATTTTTGTCCCCTAAAATACAGTACATGTTCTATTTTTTACACTAAAATAAGAATTATTTTTAACAAAAGTGGACCAAAGAATGAAATGGTTTACAATTTAAAATTTGAATGATGAAAATGGTTGAAATTTAATATCTTTAATGATAGAAATAGGTTTGTAAAAATTAAGGATAAAAAATAGAATATGTACTGTATTTCAAGGACGATAGAATTGTTCTTGAACCTAAATTGTGTCGTATAATATATATATATATATATATATATTAATAGCCAAAACTTAGAGAAAATTCAATTAGATTATGATTTGATTCTCAATTTTGCGTCTTGTTTCTTATTTTATTAAAAAAATGGTAAGGGTATTTTGTTAAAAAAATGTTAGGACCATAACTTTTGCCATATGGCAAGTCGTGAGTGGTGAAGTAAAAGTAATGGGCTTACAACTCCACCACTCACTACTTGTCACGTGAACAAGTTGTGATAAAAATTATGACAAAGTTATAGTCTTAGCATTTCTCATTTTGTTATTCTTAGAGTCTGTTTGAGCAGCTTATTTAGCTAAAACTAAATATTTTTTTGCTGAAAGTGTAAAAGAAAAAAAAAAAAAAAAAAAAAAAGAAGAAGCTAAAAGTTAGCTGAATAGTCAATTGTTGATGCATCTTGCTCAAAGTTAGCTGAATGGTCAATTGTTGGAGACTGAGGCAATCCCCCTTGATCAGAACCACCATGTCTCTATACAAGAGTAGTCAATTGTCGATGCATCTTGTTCAAAGTACGCGTATGCACTTCTTGGATGGTTTGCATCTCTTGAATTTCTTTAGCATGATGATTAGACACAGTTCTAAGAGAAGCCAGAGCTTCCTATGTTGCAGTAGTGATGGAACGTGTGTCAGCCGTAACTAAGGAAGGCCTTGCTCTAATACCAAATGTTAGGAATTGAGGAGTTTGGGGTTGTTGAATTCGAAGACAACCAGGCCTCCTGGAACAGAGAAAGATGGAAAAGAGAGATAAAGAGAGCAGAGAGGGAAATGTTGGTAAAAAGAATATCAATCTTCTTCATATCCTCTTGTACAATCACTCTCACAGTTTAATACCCTGAATAGCACATTAGCTTAGTAACTAACTTCCTAATTGCCCTCTCACACCGGCTGTATAACTACCTTGCCAGCTAGCCAATCCAATACTACTTATCCTAACTAACTAACTCCAATACTAACTCTAATACAATACAATGCTAATGTAGATGCACCTCCAATACAAGTATATATACACTATAGTATAAGTACACAATGCTAGCTAAGCAAGTACAGCACCATCTATGACACAATTACATTGTACACCCTAGCAGCACTGACACAACACACCTCATTAGCAACACACACAGCTCATCAGTAGCACCACACGCACCCATCATCAACACCATACACATGTAGCACCACCCACACACCACACACTCCTAAAATTATTAATTTTATGGGGAATTTTCAGCAATTTCCTTTTCAAAACTTTAAAAAAAAAAAAATTATCAGAAGTGGACGTAATAAGTTGAGATCGTCCAAAAAAAAAAAAAAAAAAGCAGACTAAACTAAAGAGGTCATTGCGAAATTTTAAAGGAAAGAATACTAAATATACAAACTTATTTATAGTGGACTGGGCTCTACAATTTTTTTTTTTTTTGGAGACAATCATTACAATTTTATTTTAAACCCATCTTATTTGAGTATACAATTAATTATAAAGGGATCTCAATCAGGGTGGTTGATACCATACCGGTACCGGCCAGTGTACCGGTATCGATACACTTCTATTTTGTACTGAAAAAAATACCGGCCGTACCGGACTGAAACACAAAATGTTGTGTTTTTTTTTTTTGGTAATTATGGTAGTTTTTGTCTCTAAAATAATCAATAATGAAAGTATTTTGTAGATAATTTCATTATTTCACATAACCTTTGATTTCTCCAATTCTTTTACTTAATTTGGATTTGGTGTTTGAATTAAGAGTTTCATTTTCTTCTTTTTTAATTATTTTACCTGTATTAATTCTAATCTCCAATTGATCTTTAGGTTGCTCTATCAATCAGTACACAATAGTTGAAATGGAAAGTATTTATGAGATTAAAAGTTGCAGAGTCTGTGTGTGTAAATAAAGATTTTGTGTGTGTGTGTGTGTGTATATATTAAATATATAAAATAGGGGTAAACCCGAAACGGTACACCGGTATTGATCGGTATCCGAAATATATCGTACCGGTGACTAAACCGGCACAACCTCCGGTACGGTATCGACTTTTGATCTCAATAGTTTTGGCCCTTTTGAGAGCCATGCCTCACCCCAAAGCTACATGTGACTCCGCCACTACACAATGTCATGTAGCAAGAAAAGATGAAAAGACATTTAGGGAAGGCTTATCATTAGCCTAATTAGAAACCCTCAAGAGGCACATGAAACGTTTTAGACTTGATAATATTTTTCTTGTTTGTTTGTTTGTTTTTTTTTTGGTTTTTTTTTTTTTTTTGAGGGGAAATATTTGTTTGTTAGTATATAACTTTTATCAATATCAGTGTATAATTCGTGCATATGCATTAAAAAAAAATTAAAATTACACAATTATTTAGATTCAAATAATACTTGCTCTCCCTTTTATATTTTTAATTTTAATTTCTTTTGTATATACATATGATTTTACTCATTTTTTTTTCATTTTTTTGTTTATTGAGTTTTTAATGATTTATTTATATTAGACCTTTCGTCTTTTGCACCTTATTAACTCACCTAGAAAAAAAAAAAAAAACTTAAATAGGATACGTGACGCAAAATTATAAAATAATTGGAATATAATTTAAAACCTAAATGAATTTTCTCTTAGCTTTACCTATTAATATATATATATATATATATATATATAGATGACTTTATAAATCATTAAAAAAAATATTATTTAAAATGAAAATTCAACATTATGAGCTTAATTTACTTTGACAATTATCCATTTAAAAATAATTATTTTTGAATAATGCCACTAGTTAATAAGGACTAGAAAATCAAAGTCTACCAATCTCTTTATAAAGTGGTGTACTCAGGGGCGGCCCAACAAACTTTGAGGCCTAAGGTGATATATTTAAATGGGGTATTTTTGTTATTAATTAAATAATATTTAACTAGTTCTCAATATCATAATTTTATATAACAAAAATGCATTCTTTTTATCTTGCAATATGATTCTTTTTTTTTTGAAGAAATGCTAAAACTATAACAAATTTTACTAAAAAAAAAACATACAAATGTTGTAGTAATGAATGTGATTAATGACACTTCAAGAAGATAATAAACAAGTATTTGAATGAATGATATTAGAGATATTATAAATTTTACAACATGATACTTATAAAGATGTATCACTAAGTAATTTAAAAATGCATTTAATAGGTTATTAACGTCTACAAATTATATTAATTGTCATATCAATTTGTATAAAGGTTTTAAGTAAAATTTATAGGTTTGTCCTATCTAAATTATTTCTTATAATTAGTGGCACATATTTGTAAGCCTTATGTATTTGAAATTGTAATATCTCTAGCTAGCATTACACAATTTTTTAGTACTTCTTAAAAGTAGAAGAAAAATGTAAAACTAAATTTTTTTTTATATCTCAAAAAAAGAAAAAAAAAATATATATATATATATATATATATCTCTCTCTCTCTCAATTTTTACCCCAAAATTTGGGGACCTTTCTCTAGTAAGGGGCCCTCAGCGATTGCCTAAGTGGCCTAAGCCTAGGGTCGGCCCTGGGTGTACTTATATGTGGCAGATTCTATTGCAACTAAGGATCAGGTTTTTTTAATCATAAATAATATCAAAATTATATTTTCCAACAAAACGGATGATAAATTTGAATATACTCTTAGATTTTGTATATTGAAAAGGGAAATTGTAGTAAAATTAAGTACAAAAATTATCATAAATGATTTTAGGGATGAAATATGAACCACGTCACAATTGCAAGATTGGTCACATCATATAAATTCCAACCTATGGAAAAAATAATAATAACATGAGTTAGGACCTGGCAACACAGTTTTTAAAAATCCATATGCAAAGTTGCATAATGAGAAAGAAAAAAGAAAAAAGAAAAAAGCAAAGAGCATACAATTTTCGCCACCATGTTTTCTTTTTCTTTTCCAACACTCGACCGTTGTCTATATACCAGCAACAACACACGATCAAAATAACCAAAAAGATTAGATGTTAGAATAACATAAACAAAAGAAATCATACTAAATAAGTTAAAAATAAATTTTATTCGCCTTTTAGTAAACAGTAAACTGGTAATTCCAGGAGCGTGATATGGTAGAAAATGTCTACCCTAAAATCTACCTGAAAAAGAATAAGATAAAGATGAACATGTATAGGAAACTTGTATATATTTTACGACGTAGGAGAAGTTCAACCCAGATTAATTGTACAACAATTCTCACCGTCAATCAAACTCTTACGTACATCTAAGGCCAAAATCAATTACTGAGTAATCTAGAGGCTTTTCATCCTTAATTTTTATTTTTTGATTTGATTTGATTTGTTTTCATCCTTGATTGATTAATAAGGATTGAATACTTGTAATATTTGCATAAAATATGTTTATAATATGATTTAGCTTATATTATTTTAAGTGTTTATATCAAGCATATATATGTGTGTGTGGTTTCTAAATGTTTGTATATCGAATTTAATAAATAAAGAACGTTTTTATAAAAAATATTTAATTATATATTTCTAAGATGTCTTCATAGTAGAAGGAGTCCATCTTTAACATATCAGTAAATTATTATATAAGAACATTTAAACATTTTATGATAATTGACTGTTTTTGAAAACGCAGCAAAAAAAAAACGTGGTTATAGTTGTAGTGTGTCTTTCTTGTAAGATTTTGAATTAAGCCATGAGCTACATCAATATTCTCTCTTCACTCTGATAATTTCATATAATAAGTCAAATAATATCAAATAAAAAGTGCAAAACAAGTCCTCAAATTCTAGGCATTTTGATTAGAAAACAAAAGCAAAATTCACATGGTGTGACTGAAAGGCGAGATTTGGATACTTAGACTTGAATTTGAGTTATTAAAATTAAAATATTTTACAAAAGGTTAAGGATTTGGATTAATCACCAAGAATTTTAAACCTATAGAAATTTGAAATAACTTCTAAACCTATAAAATTTTTAAAAATTCATAAGACATACTTCAAATTAATATTTATAGATTTGGAACAATAATTAAGAAAAAGAATAATATATAGGATGATGATATAGAAAAGATAATCGAAACGTACGTACTACTTGAGGAGCAGGTTCTGGCATGGCTGTTTGCATCTTGGCAGAGAGAGGCGAGAGGCAACGGCGAATAAAAAACAACACTAACACTTATAACCACGCTATTAGAAATCACAACAGAAGGACGAGAACTCTGTCTATTTATATGCACTAGATTAGGTTTTATATGAAAGAGCCGGTTTCCTAGTAACAACCTTAGTAGGTAACTTAAGGTAAAATGACTCTCTCTCACTTAAAAAATAATAAAAGAATAATATATATATAAAAAAAAGGAATAATAATAAAGCATAAGACCTGAAAAAGACGGCGGTGGCAATAGGAAGCCGAAAGAGAAAGCCTGAAAGGAAAGCAGAGCCCAAAATGGAAGAGCCTAAGAAACCCTAGAGATATATGATAAATTATTGTATATTCTTGGAGTACCATAAATGTATACTCTCTCCTCTCACATGAATGGTAGGTCCTACTAATTAAATTCATGGTGAGACCCATCATTCATGTGCGAAGAGGAAATACGCATTTATGGTACTCCAGGAGTATCTAATAATTTTCCGAGATATATACACGTGACATTTTACTGAGCATTCGATTAGAGAGAAATGATTAACTACTTAAGGTGAGAACCATTGCGTGTGGCTATTAATTTGGTCATAATGTTGAAGATCCTTAATTATTATTAATTTGGTCATAAACTCATAATGTCGAAGATCCTTATCAATGCCAATAATATCCAGTTATACTTGCGATGCCATTATATGTACACCACGGCAACTGTGGTGCAAGAAGATATTGGCAACCATATCCTTCGTTTTTCAAAGGATATATATGTATTTTTCTCAAACCCTATGTTATTTTGTTATCTTTGAGCAACCGTACGGAGGGATATGTTTCTCTACAGTATGGAAAGTGGGTGTCTTACTCTTATGGATAATGGATGATATTTGTCTCTGTGAGCGTTTTGAAAGCTGGTTGAAATCCTCTACGGCTCTGCTTAATATTTATCATAGGCCAAAAGCTCAATCTGATTGCTTTGCTTTTGTCACATGTTGCCTTCTAATCCTATATAGGGACAAAGGATTTTAACCAAAAATAAAAAGTTCAATGATAGTTTTATCTTTTCTTACGTCACATGCTGAAAAATTATTTTGTATCAAATGATACCTATTATTTATATTAAAATCCAATAGACGAGTGACATGTATGCAAAAATAACTATCCACTAACACGTCTTTCAATTCTTAGTGGATTCGTTCTTTTTTGTTAACATGTCTCATACTTATTGATTTTTTTTTTTTATACAAAATAAAAATTCTACTTTAACCTAAGCTAAGTGTGTATATGTGTGAAATTCCCTCTTGAAAACTTAAACTCCCGGCCCTTACTCTTTATGCCCCGCAAGCATTTATACTTATAGAATGATCATTGCACCAAAAGTATGAAAACTTGAACTCTCGGCCCTTACTCTCTATGTCCCGCAAGCATTTATACTTGTGGAGTGATAATCGCACCAAAAGTGTGCAGTAGTACATTTATTGAATTTTGATACCACTAACATGGTATCATTTGATACTACGTGCTGGCTTCTAAAACTATTATCCTTGCACACTTTGCACCCTATCATTAGTTAATTGTTAATTTAGATGGAATTTGAACCTAATTGGTAAACTATTATTCTTTGCACACTTTACACCCTCCATTAGTTAATTGTTAATTTAGACAGAATTTAAACCGGGTTAATTGTTAAATTTAAAGACAATTTAAACCCATGTGGCTTGCACTTGAAAATTGCAAATAATCAAAAGACCGAATTGCTCTCATATTCACCATCTCATAAACTGATCTCATATTCACTATCTCGTGAACTGATTTGGTTTCTCACTATTTCGGCATCCTCTTTTTCTCAGTCTCTCATCAAACTTCACTCCTCAGTGAAGAAAGTCAAAAGAGTTGTTCGTCATTTCGATGGTAATATTCACATATAAACCGATGTGTTTTACTAAACTAAGGAATTTGGGATCTGCGTTTCTCGTTAATCACTTCTAGAAACTTCATATTTGAATTAAGAAAAATTTTGAAGGATATTCTTGTAGAAGACTAAATTTCTTGGTTCAAAATTAATCAAACAAAGTAAAATAGTTTCTCAAATACGAATTTGTATTGATGAAAGTGTGTGGTACAATTCTCTGTAATTACAAGGATTGATCCTCTGATTCGATCTCCTTAAAAGATGTGTGATGTGATTTTGATTTAAACACAAAATATCCTTCAATTTGGATGAAGGATGGATCGAAGATCTTTAAAACGGAATTACAATGAATTTCTGGCTATGAGCTTGTTAGAAATTCTTTGTTCTTCGCGTTCTTCATGTTCTTCGTGTGTTCTTTGTGCGTTCTTTGTCTTTGAAGGTTTGTGATGGAAGTTCTTCGGGGTTTTGGAGGCTTGAATTCGTAGAACTTCACTGATTTGTGGTTTATGAGGTTTCTGGAGGCTTTTGAGCTTGATTCCAGTGAACTTTGAGATCTAGGAGTATGATTTGGATGATTCCTCTTCGAATGTTCTTTGTATTTGAAGATTTGTGGTGGAAGTTCTTCGGGGCTTTGGAGGCTTGAATCTGTAGAACTTCACTGATTTGTGGTTTAGAAGGTTTTTGGAGGCTTTTGAGCTTGATTCCAGTGACCTTTAAGATCTAGGAGGATGATTTGGATGATTTAGCTTTGAATGTTCTTCGTATTCGAAGGTTTATGGTGGAAGTTCTTCGGGGCTTTAAAGGCTTGAATCCGTAGAGCTTTGTTGATTTGTGATTTGTCGAGGTTTCTGAAGGCTTTCGAGCTTGATTTCAGTGACCTCTGAGATCTAGGAGGGTGATTTGGATGATTTTGTTTCGAATGTTCATCGTATTCGAAGGTTGAAGTTCTTGAAGTTCTTGGAGGCTTCGGGGCTTGATTCCAGCAGAGTTTCAATACTTCTTTATTGTTGTTTGTGCTCTAGATAGCTTGGTGTCCTCCTCCTCCTCCTCCTTAGATCCCTTCAAATGCCTTAGGAAGGCTTCTATTTATAGGAGTTTGGTGGTAGGTGAGCGACATGTGGCGGAGTCTGATTGGCGACACATGTCACAGCTTGATTGGTCTGCTCGTGTCATCGCTTACACAGCCAGATTGCTTGGGTCATCGCTTACACAGCCGGATTCGCTTGCATCATCGCTTACACGCGCCTCCATGTGATTAGCATTTTGCATGCTTTTCATGTTTTTATTTTAATAGAATTTGGAAAATTTCTAGTAGCAGTACATGATATTTTGTAATTAGCCATACTTTATGGACTTGATGGTATGACGTGTCAGCTTGTGATAGGCCGGGAATTTTCCCTCTCTACAATTCTAAATGGGTGTTTGTATAAGATTTGAGCATGTTTGTTAGATTAAGGAAAATGGTATACAATGTTGTAGACACTTTTGTGTGATGACACACATAACGTAGGAGTGGTAGAGTTGAAGATAGATTTTGCTGCCAACAGATTGACGGTACAAGGTACCAACGTGGACCCCATGGCAATCAAAGAGAAATAGGAAGAAAAAATTAAGAAGAAAGTTGAGCTGGTTTCTCCTCAGTACAAAAAAGACGGCGGTGGCGATAAGAAGCCAGAAGAGAAAAAGCCCGAAAAGAAAGAGGAGCCCATGATGGAAGAGCCTAAGAAACCCTAGAGATAAATACATGTGGCATTTTACTGAGCATTTGATTAGAGATAAATGATTAACTACTTACAGTGAGAACCAAATCAGACTTTTTTCTTTCAATTTAATGCATGCAAATACTTGAATTAACCACTTACAAATAAAGAAAATATATACTATGAGACAAAGGATCTTGTATGCTGCCCAAATAGTTCATTATAAAGAAATCTCATAAAATAGAAAAGAAAGTAAGGAATGCCAAATCTTTTTTTTTTTTTTTAAAGAAACAAATACACAAGAAAGAAGGAAAGAAATACCAAATTTATAAAGTAGAATATGAGCTATATCAATGGATACACCATAATAGTATCACATTAAACATGCCACCACTGGAACAATGGAACTTCAATTTTGGCTGCCTTAGGGTTTCAGAAATCCTCCAATTCCTCTTTATGTAAAATCCTCATGTCATATATAACAACCCTTTTCAGTCTAATAATATCATTCAATTTGTTGTATTTTATTTCTTGTTCTATTCCACATTTTCTAGTAATATTTTATGTATTGTTAGTTGCTTACATTCTTAACCAACTCCTATAATAATCTTCTTACACCCCCTTTGACTCTCTGTGTCTCTTGTTTTCTTGTGTGTCTCCTATATTTGGAATCAAAGCCATATAACGTTTTCATCTCCTTTGATTAGTATACTTAGATTATTGTCTTGATTAGTATACTTTGTGATTTATAGAGGCCACAATACATGGATCCTCTGTACTAATCATATTAGAGCACTAGACTATATAATCAAGTAGAACACTAAGGAGTCTGTTTCTAGTGAACCAAAGAAGCTAGTTTTCCATAGTCACCTTGTGGACCCTTTAGCCAAAGTTGGTAGTGTTGTCCTGTTAGGTTTGTGGAAAACAACTCTTTCTATTGAGAACCATTATGGCTAATACATCTTCTGGAGAGATTGGTACCTCTAAATTCCCTTTTCATCATTCCCTTCATAGATCCACAGCAAATAAACAAGACTATTTATATGAAATCTCCCATGTAGCTGAAGGCAGTAAAATCCCTATTTCTGACTTTCCCATTGTAAATCCTTATACTATATTTAATAAATCCCAATCTTCTTTCAAAAACACCATAAAAAAATATATTGGCCCTTCTCAACTTTTTGCTGTAAAAGAATATGTCCAGGCTTCTAAGTTTCACTAGTTTAGTATTCCAACAACTGATGGTGAAAACTTCATTACTCTTTCCCTCCCTAGGGAATTTGTCAACCCATGGCAAAAGCAAGGGTACACTCATTTTCACTATGGTGCTGTAAGGTTGGCATTAACCTTCCATGCAAGAAAGGGACTTCCTGCAGTCTCTAGAATGGCACTCCTTGACTCCAGATTTTTGGAGTATCAACATGCAGTTATAGGAACTGTCTAGAGAACTCTGAATGCTAGAATTGTTTTTGTCACACTCTTCCCAAGTTTTAATATACCTTTAAAAGATCCCCATCTTTGTGATGCTCTCAAAGTTCAAGTCCAAATTATTGGAGCTTCTCATGTACAAGATATTTATGCAGCCACACTCCATTACCAGCTTGTTTATAGGCTCCAAAATCATGCCTTTGATGTGGCAATTCTAGAAATGGCTCAAGCTAATGATGCATTGCTTATTCAAGTTGATTCGAGACTAACTCTGATGTGTACATTTGTCCCTAGATAGCTTATAAGGGATCAGATGATTTCCCTTTTCTCAGAATAATAGATCACGAAGTACGAGTCACTTCACCAAGTAGTCCAGTCGATCCAGTCTAACAATCCTTTCATTATCAGGAAAGAAAATGGAGAAGTGGAAACAATATTCCAGAATGCTCCACTAGAAAAGAAGGATGTAACAGTTTTTCCAACCCAGATGGTAATGCTGCAACCTGTACCATATGTTGCTGAAAAAGGTCTAGTAATTAAAGCGTTTTGTGAAGTTGGAAAACCTTGTTATGAAGGAAATTCACCTTCCGGCCATATATCGTGGGATATTTGTGATTGCGATGAATGCAAAGAAGAATCAATTGATGATGATGATCAACCAAGAAGAAAGAAAGAAAAAATCACTCCAGCAAAGCATGCAAGAGAAATATGAAGGAAGTGATCCTGAAGTAGATCACTTGGGAGAACCTTTTGAAAAAAATTGACTATTATGTCCTTTATCCCAGAACCAGGAAGCAGAAACCTTAGCCCCCTCCTCCTACATGCAAAGAACCCAAGCCTAAACAAGATACTAACCATAAGCCTAAACCTCCATTGATTCCATACTACTAGAATATTGTAACACCCCGACCCCAATTTTATAATTAACCTATGTGTTCAAGTGGTTAATTATCATTTGAACTCCTTACTTTCTAAAATTAATATAAGAGTATTTAATAAAGATATTATTTTATAGTGTCATTGAATAAGAATTGTAAAGATTATAAATAATTAAAATGGCTAATTGTATTATAAATATATACTAAGTCTGTGCAAAACTATATTAAGTGGTTAAGTTATTAGATATATAGTTGTTGATGTTTAATTAAGTGTTTAAGGTAAGGATTAATAGGCAAAGTTATTTTAAAGCTTGGGCCATTATAGAATATAAGGTTATGGAGGGGTGGAAAGTGAGAAAAAAAAAAGTTGCAAAGGTGAGTCATCAAATCACTTTGTCCTTAGCATATACATGTCCCACCAAGTTAATTTCTCTTGACTTCTTTGGCTGAAGGTTCAGCCCTTAATTCTTCTTTCCCATTCCTTTTTCTTGCCTTATTTCTTTGTTCTTTCCTTGGACTTATACGGCTGAAACTTCCTTGGTCTTGCTTGCTTTGCTTCTTTGTTTTCTTCCTTCTTTGTTCTTATTGGCTGCACCTTTATCTCTTCCTTGACTTTCTCAAAGAAAGAAGACTCAAGGAACTCTCTCCCTCTTTCATTTCCACGGATCAATACCAAAAGAAAGAAAAGCTCTCAACCTTCCTCTCCCTCTCACACCTATGGATCCAGCAGCAAGGACAAAGACTTCTTCAATTCTTCTCAAGCTTTTGTTCCCAATTTAAAGCTAGAGTGACTCTAGCTCAATCACTCCAAGAATCCATGCTTAGGGTAAGGGAAAAATCTAATTCTTTTAGTCTATTGTTCATTTTAAACTTGAGTGATGGTTATATGATTTTGTATATGGGTAGTTGATTCAATCATTGAAGCTTGTTGAGTGTTAGTTTATTAACTTGTTAAGAATTGCACTCACTGTTAACCTGTTTGGTCATTTTAAATTCTGTATTTTTCTAGGACAGCTATGGGTGAAAGATTTATTGGAGATTATTATATGATATGTCTAGTATGTGTGTATTAAATTTCATAGGAAAATCCCATCGTTTGGTAATTGTTTGTGAATTTACAAGAAAAACGTTTCAGAGCTGTCACTGTGACAGATTCTGTGTTTACACATGATAAATTATGTATTAAATTGTATATAGTGAATTTGGATGCTAGGGAAAATTCATATGAAATCTAAGACACATATAGTTGTAATGGAAGTGGTCTCACAGCATTTAGATCAATATAAAAATAATGGTGTAATTTCTAATTTGCATGAAATTCTGTCAGGACAGTTTTGAGTATGCTGGATTGTATGATTTTTATTAAATTGTGGTTTTATACTTTGAATCCGAAATTTATATGGTAGTTAATAGACATCCATAGGAGTTGCTCTGTAAAATTTCATGAGAATTTGATGTGTTTAGATAGCCCTTTTGTATTTTACAAATGAGGCATATGCTGCTGGAATAAAACAGAGAACAGTAAGGGACATGCCTAACTTTGAGGATTTAATTCTAAAGTTAGGGTGAATGATTTGAGCTATAATTGATTATGCTCATCATTTGGTATGTCTAGATCATAGTTTAATTTTGTATACCTTGGTTCAAGGTTCGATACACAAAGGAGAACCATCAAATTGTTCATGTGAGAGTATATGGTTACATGACCATGCTTAAAAGAGTTTATGTTTATGCATGTATTATTGCCCTAATCTCAAAGAATCTTTTGAAATGAAGTTGGCTCTTCTAGAGATATGAGATTAATGTGAGAATGTTGGTTTCTCTATGATTTAGTACATCATATTGTGTGATGAATGTATTTTGTGTTTATGGGAACCTCGTTGAGGTGGGATTAGGTTTTTCTTGATTTTAAGAGATAGGCTTTGAAATGAATGCGTAAGTTTATGATAAGGAGTAATTGATAGTAATAAGCTTTGATATTTGGTTTAGGTTTTACCAATACCCAAGTCTAAGCTCCTTCGACTGTAGACTCTCGGTTCCTCTGCTTCCAGGTAAGGGATAAGTTATATGGGCATTTGGTAAGTCATGAGGTTATTTTAAAGTATATGATGCATTAAAAGGGTTTTTGATTAGAGATATGGCATATAATCATGTTTCAGACAAAAATGTGTTCGTGAACTTTCGAAACCTTATGTATATAATTTAAGCATATTGATGCCATTACTAATTCCACGAACATGATGTTTAAAGAAAATAATGGAAATGCTATTATTGTGAAATATTATGCAAACTATGAATTTCAGTATGATGTATAAGTATGAAATATTTTCGGGTTATGTCCTCTGGTAATCTGAACTCGATCAAAATATGTATTGAGGATGGCGGTTCGTCCGCGCTCAATTAAAGTATGCATTGAGGATGGCGGTTCGTCCGCGCTCAATTAAAGTATGCATTGAGGATGGCGGTTCGTCCACGCTCAATTAAAGTATGTATTGAGGATGGCAGTACGTCCGCGCTCATAAGTGCAGATTTATCAGATATGGACTAACCAATCTATTATGAATAACTATATTATTTTATTGATCATGAGAGAATGAATTATTTAAATGCATTATGAAAAGTTAAAAGCTCTCATGAAAAGAAGTTTATGATGAAAAGAAAAGTTGTTCTTTAAAGATAAAAGTTTCTGAAGTTCTTTTGTGCTTTAAAGATAAAGAATATGATGATAAGGTTTTAGTGATATGAAAAGATAAAGCTTTCGATGAGAATATAAGTTTACGTTAAAAAGTTATCAGATATCTATTCTTTATGAGGCGTTAAGTTTTATAACTATAAAAGTTATAATATTTTATGAAAAGAAGTTTATAAAGAAAAGCTTCTTATTTGTTAAGATATTTCTAATCTAAAATAAAGTTACCAATTATCTGATTTAAGTCAAAATGACTATTTTGTAATAAGACTATATATATATATATATATATATATATATATATATATACATATACGTGATTTTAAACAATCAATATTATATTGGGTGACTTTGTTAGAAATAAAAGAAATTCAGCTTGAAAGGTTTTGGTAATATTATTCTGATAAGAAAAAGGAGAACAATATTTTCTTATGAAAAACATATAAGTTATTATTATGAATAGTATAAAATACTATGCATGAAAGGATGTTCTCCTATCTGATCATTTATAAAATGAAATGATTTGATTTACATGCATTCTTATTAAATTCTTATGTATCTTACCCTTACTGAGCTGTGTAGCTCACCCCTTCCACCCTTTCAGTCAACAGGTTTTATTGTGGAGCAGAGGGAGCCTTAGTCAAGTTTTGGAAGGAGCTGGTTTTAGTTTTAAAAGTATAGACCCCAAATTAGTAGTTTGATGTTTAGTTCTGTAGTATTGTGTATTTTAAGATTTAATGAAAGTTGTGTACCTTAAAGTATATAGAGATGTATTATGTGAAGTTCAAAATTTGAGTAACTGGTGGGTTATGTTATTCTTTGAAGTACAATGTAGATGCTCTGAATGTTCAGTGAAAGGTTATATCTTTTAAGTAAAGAAACAAGAATGAAAATAAAGATGAAAGCTTTTGGAAGGGCTTTTGTAAAAGTTAAGTTGGTTCTTATTAATATCAGGTTTAAGCTTGATATTAGCATGCCGGTCATGGTCACAAATCCGAGTATCGGGTTTGGGTTGTGACAAATATTCTCTCCCAATTACATAAATATCATCTTGCTCCTTTCACACAAACCTAAACATAAAATCCTTTACCTTGCTACACGTTTGACAGAACTTCACCCTCTTATGCTCAAGATTTTCGTCCACTAGAAAACTGTGACCACCCCTAGGCTAACACAAAACATGTTTGAAAAATCAAAACTCCTATTGGTACCAATTCAGATGGAACCCGAAAACAAGTTTCGTTAGCAGAAGCAGCTTTAAATTGGCAAGAAAAAAATGTTGTGACCCAAAACCCAAGCTCTTTTAAAGATTCTTGATAATTAGCAGAAATTGGCAGCAGCAGTGGCAAACATTTTCATCATCCGAATCTCTTACCAATGGTTTGAAGAAGAAAATCAAGAAAGTAGAACAAAAGCTTGCAACAATTGCATCCATAGTCAAAGATATGTCAGTTTCCTTCCCCCTTTTGGGATAGAAAGAAAAAGAAAGAAAACATCTATTGACACAGCTCCAGTTTATAGAGAAATCTTAGAAGACAGAAACACAAGCTTGCCTAATGTTTGTCTATACCCCTCACCAATCCCGACAATCATTGCACAAAGATCTGTCTATACCCTTAACCTCTCCATTTTTATCCAACTCCACAAGTCAAAACTTCTTGCCCCTAACCACAATACATCCTAATCATAACCCTCTCAAGAGCGGTGGAATCCTTCCAGCCATAACATATCCACTACAATCCAAAACTAAGTCTTAAAGCCAATCACAAAATAAACCCTCCCCTGACACATACCCACTATCCTAACCCTTAAATCCAATCGTTGGTGCATCCTTAAAACCTCCAGATATATATGAACATGTTGACCATAGATCCTAATCCTCTGAACCCAATTTCATCTTTCTTAAAAGCCATCACTTTAGAAGACTCATATAACCCACCTGTGCTCCTAACCATTGCTAATACTGATTTGGATCTTTCTGATCTTGATCTTGAAGGTATATTTATGTATTAATAAGATGACTAGCCAATAGTAGAAGAAGATGATGTTCTTCATCCTCCACCTCCACCACCCATCTTTCCACCTCCACCTTTTGTCCCTGACAACCAAACTCGTCTCACCTATTCATCAGTGATAGATTTGAAGCATTTATTCACCATTGATGATGCTCCTCCTTCCAAGTGGCATGAAAAGTTTTTGACATGTACTCATGGTGCACTGTTGAACTCCATGTTCCGAATTCCATGGTTGCCCAAGTAATTGCTAAATTCATTGCAAAGCTTACAGGAAGAATAAGAGAATGGTGGATTTCCTTAGAAGAATTTCGACAAAGGCATGCGGCCCAATCTCAAACACTGGAAGATTTCTTTACAATTATCCATAATGAATTCCTTGGAGCACCAACACACCATACAGAGGTTGTGGAGAAGAATTTCTTGCCATGAAATGCTGTTCATTTGAAAGGAGAGATTTAGAAGACATTTTGATCGGATGTCAAGACGATTGTATACCATCAATCGCATGGATGATGTGAATATCAAGCGGAATTTTCTCAATTCTCTTCCAGAACCATTGGGAGACAAAACCCTTCAAATGATGAACATCCAAACAATTACTCTAAACCAAGCCTCATTGGGAGAAATTTATCAACACATGCTTATTGCCCTTGAAAAGCTCTACAACCAAAGGAAATTCCTTTTAGAAATGGAGAAGATTCGCAATAAACTCAAGGACAGCTGCAAGAGGAAAGATTTGCATATAAAATGCCATGAAAAAAGCCATGATCGTTCAATAAAAAAGAGAAGCCATTTCAGGAAGTATTCTTTGAAAAAGAAATACCATGCAGAACCAAAGAAAAGGTTTTTCAGGAAAAAGAAATGTAGATTCCTCAAGAAAAAGCAATTTAGAGGAAAAACTTCCAAAGTCTGCTTTATATGTAGAAAACCAAGACATTTTGCAAAAAAATTGCCTTAAGAGAGAAAAGGCAGCAAAGCTCCTTGAGCAAGCCTAGATTCATGTAGAAGATACTCCCTTCTCTGATGTAGAATTACTTTATTCGTTAGATGACGAACACTCTCCTTGAGCACTAGTATTCATGGGATATTCTACAATAGAAGAAAACCCAAATTTTGAATTAGTGGCCTCAGATCCAAAAATTCAAGCCTGTTAAAGACATATTTTATGTAATTGACTAATCCTTTGACAAAATACACTTTACTTATAATTTGGTAGATCTAGGATGTGTTTAATACTTCAAGAAACATGTTGTTCAAGTCAAGTATTAAAGTCATGAAGATTGGACTAAGAAACAAGTGAAGAAAGGCTGTTTATTAAAGTTGGATAGATTCTCGAAAGCTCTCTACAAATAATATCTATCAAGGTTTAATAAGTCTTGATAGCTCTGGACAGATACTATCTATCGAGGTCTCGACAGTTACTTGACAAATATATCTATCGAGAATTACGAAAATCAGATTTCCAGATATGATTTTCGGCCCATGCTGACATGTATGTGTAGGGTTTCTTTTCTCATAACTCTAGACATATATAAGGCTTATTTTAAATGCCGTCATATAAGAGGATAAAAAGGAGAACATATGCAATAGGTGACCAAGTGTCTTATTCTCTCTAAAAGAAGCTACTGCTTTTTTGCGCTTTAGGGTTTTGTAACCAAGTGCTTCTTGATCTTTACTTTTGATTAAGTGAAGAAATTTTCAGCCAACATCTTTCTCAAGTTAGTGAGTTAGTCACGTATTGGGAGTCGTGCATCATTGGTTAGTCAAGTACTGGGATCCATGCAAAAAGGTGGCGTTCATATATTGAAAAGTTCAGAGGTTCTAAAGTGGTAGAAGATTTCTGCTGTAAGTTCATCTATAGGGATTGTAGAGTCTAGGGACAAAAGTTTTGTACTAGATCTGAAACTTCTCTTTACTGTAGTGAATTTCTTTTGGGAAGGTTTCCCTCCAGGTTTTTTACTATAAAACTAGTTTGTTTCATTAGTTTCCCTAGATCATCATATCTTGTCTTATTTATTTTTCTACTGCAGCTATTTGTGACATGATATTGATGTTAGTTTGTTTTAACAAGATTTATTCATAATAAATCTAATTAACAACTTGAGTTTAAAACTTGTTAATTCTATCAATCAGAATCTAAATTTCCCAACAAAGCCATCTATACTTCTAAGCCTACTTTAATCTCTTTGGCAAGCCCCATTCCAATTGCCCAACTTCACATTCTCCTTGACTCCTATTCCAGACCTACCCCTATTATTGCCCTTTTTGATACTAGAGCAACATCAACAATCATTCATCCCAAAATATTACCTGGAGAATTTTGGTTACCTTATTACCAGATGTTCTGTGCAGCAAATGGAGAAACATTCCCAATTACACAAAAAAAAAAAGAAAAAAAGAAAAGAAAAGAAAAAGCAAACTCATACTCATCAGAATTTTTCCAATCCCCACTATAAAACACTAAGTCCTTGGATCCCCTCTCATTGGTAGAGACCTTCTTATAGATTTTGATATCCTTCACCATATACCTAGCCTTAGATGGTCATCAAAAGGACTTTCACATAAACAACACCTCCTTACCTGGACCCAAGTCCTTCACTTGTTTGTTGTTGATCCTTATGATTCCTTAAGATTCTAGATCATTAATGATTGTTGTGCAAATAGCCACTTTGAGTTCTTACTGAAAAATCCAAATCCTTTGTGGATGAATCCAGACATTTTCATACATCTTCCCTTTAAAAAGAATGAAGATGTCAATCCTACAAAAGCCAGAACATTTAGCTCTAGCCAAACAAGAGATTTCCCACAAAGGAATGAATCCAAAAAATTTAGCTCTAGCCAAACAAGAGATTTCCACACTCCTCACTAAAGGTCTTATTGAACCCACTTCCTCCTGAGGCTTGTGAAGCCTTTTATGTTAACAAGAATGCTGAGCAAGTTCGAGAAAAACTCAGATTGGTAATCAACTACCAAGATCTCAATCATTTTCTAGCAGATGACAAGTTTCCTTAGCCAAACATAAGTGCTCTCTTCCAGTATCTTTCAAATGCAAAAGTGTTCTCATAGTTTTATCTTAAAGCAGGATTTTGTCAGCTAGGAATTTATCCAGGAGACAGATACAAAATAGCATTGTGTATCTCAGATCATCATTACCAGTGGACAGTTATGCCCTTTGGACTAAAAAATGCTCTATCTCAGTTCCAAAAGGCAATGGTAACCTTGTTTCAACCTCTTCTAGAAAATGCATTGATCTATGTAGATGATATCCTCCTCTTCTCAAAAGATGCAAATTCCCATGAAAAATTGCTCACTAAATTTTACAATTTAATGAAATTTCAAGAGATTATTCTCTTAGAGGGAAAAAAAAAAATGGTCATTGAGTAAACATCAATAGAGTTTTTGGGAATGACTATCTTAGATGGAAAGTATACTCTACAACCACATATTGCTACATCTCTCAAAGAGTTTCCAAACAAGCTTTCTAGTGCCAAACATATACAACAGTTTCTTGGAATTGTTAATTATATGTCTGATTTTATACCAAAGATTTCCAAGTACAGAAATTGTCTAGCTCAACTTTTGAAGAAGCACCCCTCAAAATGGGATTCACTTCACACAGAAGCAGTCCAGCAATTGAAAAAATTAGCAAGAAGGTTTCCTCCATTGCAAATTCCAGGACGAGGCAAGCGAATACTATAGACAGATGCCAGTGATGAATACTAGGCAGTAGCTCTTTTAAAAGAGACTGATGGAAAAAAGAATATTTGTGGATATAAAAGTGGTGCATTCAAGACCTTAGAACTCCATTACCATTCCACGTTTAAAGAAATACTTGCCCTTGGGCATAATTTTCTAGTTGAAGTGGACATATCTTCCTTTCTAAAAATGCTTCAGTACAAAATGAAAATGCTCCCTTGTCCCTAGTTGCTCAGATGGTCAAATTGGTTCTCACAATGATCTTTCCAAGTCAAGCATATCAAAGGAAAAGATAATTTGATCACTGACTATCTTTCTAGAAAATCCCCAGCTATTAGTACCAAAGTCATTCCTTCACCTTTGTGTGTATACCCTATCACAGACCCATCCTCATCCTTATAATCATATTCCATAACTAATATGATAGAAAGCCTTCCCTCATATATAAAAGACCACATAAAAAACCTGACCCTTGAAGCCAGATTCAAAAGAATCACCAGAGTCCTTCATGATTACCTTAAATAACATCACAACCATTTTCTTGCCATCTATCCTGACCCTGACCAGCCATGGAAAACACCTTTTGCCTTTTGGATATCTAATTAGATTGTTTTCCATTACCTTTACATGTGGCATCTACTCAACAAGTATTATTTGTGCATTCATTTTGAACCAAGTTTTTACAAGCTCCTTTTCCCAAACAATAATAAATATTTTGAAAAATTCTGGTTTGAAATCGTAAAAAATGATACTCATAATGGAAATTGGAAACAATATACCACCGCAATTCATCCAAGATCTGGGCACAGAATTACTGTAGGATCCATGATTGTCAAGTTTAATTCAAAAAATGATGTTCAAGCAAAAGGAATCTTCCACCCGCCAGAAGTCCATTGGCTCACTAGTCAAAATGATTCTCTTCATGTGCATGTGGACCCCTCTTGGTCGTGTTGCCAGAAGGCACTCAAGTGGATAGAAACTCTCAACACAAGAATTGAAAATCCTAATGAATCAGGTCCAATTACTCCAAAATTCTATCACCAGCAATTGCCACATGTTGATGCTTGGGAGCTACCCAATCCCCTTCTAGCTGGCCACCGTTTTATAAACAATGACCCTTATTGTGACAATCATGACCCAAATTGGCAAAGCACAAAAATACACTTTGTCTTCCTAGCTAGATATTATTTATAACTAGTTGCTAACATGTGTGATACACGAGAAATGTATTGAATATGATATATGATTTAATCTTGGTTTATTTTACTACAGTCATAGAAATTGAATTTGTAAAGCTAAAATTTATATTAACACTTATATGTTGTAGAATGAAGAAAAAAATAATGTCTTGTACAATTATTATTATTTACAATGAATAAAAAAACTTATCAAACATTAAAAAAACTTATCAAACATTAAAAAAAAAATTATTTTTGTTAAAAAAATTGATAAGTGCAACTTTTGATCTAATCTAGAAATAATATTTATAAAAACGGAATCCAATGCATTAAAAAAATATTTATTTTGCTAAATTTATTGTTTAACCACACGATCATTTGATTTGAGAAATTTGATTAAAATCCCTAATTCATAATCCATAACTCGTAGATTCCCATATACGAATTATGGATTATTTATTTATATACAAGAAAAACCATTTACATATAATGGAGCATAGCCTCTTTTTTTTTTTTTTTTTTTTTTTTTAAATTTTTAAAAATATAAATAATAAGAATTTTATTGATACAAAAATTCATCATGTTCACGATTGATGATGAACACTCTGAAAGAGAAACAAAAACATAGATATCAAGAGCTAAAGCTAGCAGATTGTATAAAAGTAGAAATGGAGATACATTGTGTAAAACCCCATATAATGGAGCATATTCTTGAAAGAAAACACTTGAAACATAAATTTTAAAATCACCAAAAAAAAAAAAAAAATCCACCATCAAAATTTCTTAACCAACCTAAACAAATAAAGAGATCAAAACAAATTTCATTAGTTTCAAGACTGTAGTTTAATATTAGATACTTGGTGTTTGCCCTAGAAAAGTCATATATATATATATATATATATATATAGAGAGAGAGAGAGAGAGAGAGAGAGAGAGAGAGAGAGAGAGAGAGAGAGAGAGAGAGAGAGAGAGAGAGCTGAGTCTAGCCTTGAAAAATAAAACACTTGACTAGGGATGGCAATTTTGATCCACCCTGCTTAACCCGCTCCTCCCCGCTTCGCCCCGCGCAAGTTTTCCTTATCTCACACAGGTGGTGGAGTGGAGATGGGGTAAGATTTTAGCTTTGCACCACGGGGCGGGGGGAGGGGAGGGGGGGCAGGGATGGGTTTAGACTTTTTAGACCCACCCTGCCCCACCCCTCTCCATTGCCGCTTCTCCCCGCATTATTAAGGATTATAATTGTAAATTTTTTATACCCTGAAACCCTACTATTTAAACAAACATATCAATATTAACTTATTTTATTCTACACAATGTGGTTCCCTGCCTTTATTCTGTTATGTGTTATACTATAAGATTTTTTTTTTTTTTTTTTTGTGTGATTGTCTTTAAACACTTGGATATATTATTCAATTTTTTCTAAAATTTGATTTGATTTGATAGGATAAATTTAGTTGTAATTTCAAGTATATTTTTCTTAATTAAATTGGTTTCATTAAAAAAATTGTACTAGTTGTAGGGCAAATTAACAAAAAAGTAGAGCTTTACGGGATGGGGTGAGAAAGTTTTTCTTGTCATGCGGGGCGGGGCAAGGCAGGGTGGGGCGGAGATTGGGCAAGACAAAACCATGTAAGGTGGAGACAAAGACCCTATCCTTTGGCCCTGCCCGGCCCATTGCCATCCCTACACTTGAGAGGTAATAGAGATTTAAAAACTAAACAAAAGAAAGAGAGCAACAAAGAAAACTGGCCTTTGAAACAACAAAAATCTAAACCTAAAAGGAGATAAAAAAAAAAAAATAATCAAATTTAAATTCTCACCAACAAAACCCACCATTAGAATTTCTCAACTGACCCAAACAAATAAAGAGAGCAATACAAATTCCATTACTTTAGGATTGTGATTTAATATTAGATACTTCGTGTTTCTAAAGTACGATCTTGAAGATTTCAACAGTATCTAATAAATTAAAGAGCTTAATAGAAATCAAATGGAACAAGAGAATATATTCAATACGGACGGGGTGTAAACCCTTTGGTTTACACCAGCCAATACAAACATGCCACATCAACTTTTTACTTAAAACTCATTGTAAAATCAATACATCCTAATATACTTAATAACATCTTTAACAAAAAACCTATTTTACGTTTTCATACCTAATGTGAAAGAGAATCCCTGAAATCTCATCTCCCTTCTCAGCTCCTTTGTCTCTCATTACAAGCCTCGCTGGACCTCTATTCTCTGCCACATCAATTCGCCAGAGTCACTACTTCAAGGTCTGCTTTGCTATATTTTTTATTGGATTTTACTAGGTGATGAAAGTGTGTTTGGATATCTTGACTGTATGGGTTTGCACAGTAACATAAAATTTTGTTTTTTGTTCCATAGTTAACAAAGTAGGTGATGAAAGTGTGTTTTTTGTTCCATAGAATCCTGCCTTTTATTGATAGTCGCTGGAATCTTGTTTTTTGTTCCATATTTTGAAATATTGATAGTTGCTATTAACATAGGATCTTGTCTTTTACGAATTTCCAATTTGTAATTGAATAGGCTTAATGATGTAATTCAATTAGTATCAGTTTATACCACTACAAAAAATTGGACTTATAGTGGCGTTTTTTTTAGTGGCGTTTGTTAAAAACGCCACTATAGGTACCCTATAGTGGCGTTTTCTATAAACGCCGCTATAGGGTACCTATAATGGCATTCAGGGAGTCTTATAGTGGCGTTTTAAAACAATGGGTCTAGAGTGGTGTTTCCAAAGGCCTATAGTAGCGTTTTTGAAATGCCACTATAAGTCCTGATCTTACAAGAACCTATAGTGGCGTTTGTCAAACGCCACTATAGGCACTTTTTATTTTTTTTATTTTTTGATTGGACTTTTTTTTAAATAAGGGCTATAGGAAAAAAGCCCTATAGTGGCGTTTGAGAAGCGCCACTATAGGCACTTTTTTTTTTTTAAAATTTTTTTTTGTTCTTATTTTTTTGGGTGGGGTACGTTCTTTTGTAAGGGGACCTGTAATGGTGTTTTGAGAAACGTCACTATAGGCCCTCCTATGGTGGCGTTTGTCAAACGCCACTATAGACACCTTTTTTTATTTTTTATTTTTATTTTTATTTTTTCTGTTTTAATTTTTTTCGGTTGGGATCTTTTGGTCAGGGGACCTATAGTGGCATTTCTCAAACGCCACTATAGGCCCTCCTATAGTCGCGTTTGTCAAACGCCACTATAGGCACTTTTTTTATTTTATTTTTTTTTGTTTTATTTTTTTTGGTTGGGATCTTTATTGTGTTTGATGCCATTGGTTGTATAGTTGCAAGTAAGTAATTTTTTTTTTTTTTTTTAATGTCCATTCCATTTTTAATGCCACTGCTCTCAACTTTGCTTCATGGGTGATCTCTGAGATTTTTGATTAATTTTTGTGAATTCTTTAGCATTTTATTATTAATAGGTTTAGAAATCTCAAGTGTGATAATATCTATGTTAATAGAACCAAGAAAGTAGTGAAAAATTCAAAATCTATTTGATGATTTCTTTTTACAGGTTGGTCTATGGTGGCTGAATGTGTTGGGGTGGAGTTGCTATTTTTTTTTTTTAGATGTGAGCATGTTGTACATGTTTGATTTTGAATTTTTTTTTTTTAGGTGGGTTTGTGTTTCATTTTGAATTCGCTAGGCTATAGTGTTGTTTGTGTTTTGTTTTATTTATGTTTTTTTTTTTTAATCTTTTGATTTAATCACAATTTTAATTCAATAAAAAAAACTTTTTCCATAAAAAAAACTTTTGATTACTAAAAATTAATTTTCGGTAATCAAATTAAAAAAAAAAAATGGTCTATATTGGTGTTCCCAAACGCCACTTTAGCCTTTTTTAAAAAAAAAAAAAAAAAATTGGTCTGTAGTGGCATTTTGCAAATGCCACTATAGACTCACCCTATAATGGCGTTTGCAAAACGCCACTATAGCCTTTTTTAAAAATAAAAAAAAAACTGGTCAATAGTGGCGTTTCTCCATGAACGCCACTATAGGTCTATAATTGCAGTACAATAGTGGCGTTTACAAATGCCACTATAGCCCAAATGGGCCTATAGTGGCGTTTTTTAGACCTATAGTGGCGTTTCACAAATGCCACTATAGGTCCAATTTTTTGTAGTGTACAAAGAAATCTCAGTAGCATTCGATTGAGCCAATGATTGGAACAATTGAGAAAGCTCGAAATCCATTTGGGAAAAAGATGAAACCAAGAAAAATTAAAACCTGAGCAAACTTGTTGAATTGATGAGATTTCAAATTTGAAAAATTAAAACTTGAGCGAACAATGCAGGAAACGATGAGATTTCAGTTTTTTTTTTTCTTTTTTCTTTTTCTTTTTCTTTTTGGTATAGGAAAGGATGAGATATGGGTTTTAGTTTGTTCTCAAATTAAAGACATTGATGAAAGTGTGAGTTATTTAAAATAATATTCGGTATGGTAGGATGTATTTCTTATTAAGTGAAACGCTAATGTGACAATCTATTATTGGATGTGTAAAACAAGGGTTTTACTCCTTGTCTTTATCAAATTCAAGCTCATAGAACAAACAAGCTAAAGAGTATCAAACATACGGGACCATATAGCTAATTAAATTATTAAATTATTTCATGAACAGTGGAAAGTAAAAAACCCAACTCTTCCATGGCTTTTATATCAAAAGAAAGCACAGATATTGTCTTAATTGAGGTGAAACCTTCCAATTCTCAAAATAAAATATAGAACCCACGATTCAAAGTCATACCTTGCAGTGATTCAGAGCCCAACGAATATGACTGTATAATGCAACAACAATAACGAAACGACAATTCAACAAATAACGCAGATAAATTCAAAACAAAAGACACTAATTATAATATAAGGTTTCCAATCCTAAGCAAATTTGGAGTTGGAATACAACATTTTTTTATCTAGAATGTGCATTACCAATGTGAGCAAAGAGGGTGACGGCATGAAGACACTAAGAAAAGAGGGAGGTTGCGTTAATATTAAAAATATTAGCTATTCTTATTATTTCTGTTCTGATGTTGATTTTTCAATATCACATCTGAAAAAAAAAAAAAAAAAAAAAAAAAAGATTAAGAAAAGATTTAGAAAAACCCAGATGGAAAATAGAAAAACAAAAGGGACATATCCAGCTTTAGAGGCATGAGTTGAGGTGAAGCATAGATGATGTTACAGTTGAAACTTGAAAGTCCAAAGAGTAGAAACTACACAACTGTGTCTTTCAAAGGGAAGGGAAGGGAGAGCACATAGGTTCTACTGTTCTAGGGTTTAAGCATAGATGATGTTTCAACTTTCGAAGACTGTTTAGTGAAAGGACTGCGTTTAAATGAGACCGAAGAGAGAGAGAAGGAATTGCTGAATGGTTAGGTTTTAAAATTAAGGGTATTAACAATTTAAGAAGAAAAGAAGAATGATGTGGAAATTTGTGAGAGTCTCAAATCCTATGTGGCAAGCTGTCATGAGGCTAATTAAAAGTAATAATAAAAAAATAAAAATTAAAATATAAAGAAGAAGAAAAGTAGAAGGCTTCAGTTTTAGTATATATAGATTCAAAAACACATCAGAAAATGAGTGAGTTAAAATACTTAGTATTCTCAAAAGAAAAAAATAGTAGGTTAATCCCACATCCAAAAATAAGTTAAAGAGATTTAAAGTCTGTGCTGTGTATCCAAGAGTTAGACCTTGACCCTTTTAGATATACACTATTGTCAGTTTCTTTAAGACCTTTTTCCTTCTTCCTTGTATGTGTGTTAAAATACTTAGTATTCTTAAAAAAAAAAATACAGGAAAATAGTTGAAGCCGGAGGTTTTGGCTATGGCAAGTTGACCCTTTAATAGTTTTTTATTTTTATTTTATTTATATAAAATAGAAATTTTATTCTAACTTAATCTAAATGTACATGTGTGTGAAGCTCTCTCTTGGAGACTTGAACTTCGGTCATTGCCTAATGTAAGATAGAATCTTCAAATTAATTTATGTAATTTGTTATATTTGGCATTTTTATGTAATTTTCGTTATTTTTGGTTTAGAGCATTTATTTCCTTGTTTTTAGGTACTTTTAAGTCTTTTAGATCAAATTTGGTTCCTGTTATAGTTAAGTATTAATTAAGACTTATTTTAGAATATATTTTCTTATCTGTCAAGTTTTACAGAGCCCTTAAATAGGCCCCAAAGTCTCTAAATGTTTGTCATAGATTATTATCGATAAAATAAAGTCAATTTCTTTCTTTGGTGGATTGCAATTTTATCACCTTGTGAATTAAAGAAACCTCTCATGAATTTGAGGTTTAATACCAGAAAACTAACAGTTTAATTTCTGTTTTATCAAAGAGAGCGTCGTGTGTGCTTTCTTTAGACCAAGGGAGTCAATTTATTATTAGAAATCATTTCGATTTAATCAGGAAAATGATATATTTCAGTACTGGACAATATTGGTGTTTCGTTTCGGGATTACCGCTATGTGTGTGTGTGTGTGTGTGTGTGTTATATGCAATGATAGTTATTTATTTTTTTTATCAACATATAGAAATAATAATTTTAACAGCACATACCACACATCTTTAAAAAACAACCTTTCTAATATCTTTTTAATTATCATTGGACTAATTAATTTAATTTCATGTTTATTTCTTTTCATACCATGCATAATATTAGCTCAAGCCACCTGTGGTTTGCCTCTAATTTGACTTACCTATCCATGGTTTCATTTTTGACACTTTACCCATCTGGGATTCCCTCCGTTACTACTCTGTTACCCACCTCCAGTACAGACATTACTCTAACACATGAACTCATAAAAAATAGAACCTAAAACAGATCAAACACTCCTCACTCCCAAAACACACTCTCATCCAACGTGTTCACCAAACTAAGATCACAATGCAATGTGCTTGAGATAATGGACTGAGAACCACCTAGGTTTTGATCGTGTAAGCAAACCGAGGAAGAAGGAGACACAGTGTTCATTTGTTCAGCTGTTGCAGGTAGATCCTTTTAATTTTTGAAACCTAGGGTTTTAAAATTCTTTTTTCAAAACGGGGTTTTTGCTTGTATTCTTCAATGTGGAGCTGTTGAACTATAGGATTAGGCTTCCTGCATTAATGTAGGGCTCCATTGATTATTGATTTTCATGATTTTGCAATAGTATTGATTATTGTTTTTCTACTTTCCCTTTCTATGGGTTTGTCTCCCAAAAACAGAACAAAAACTTTTAATAATATTGTTTGTTTCTATGTTGTGCTTTGTGTGGACCACAGGACCACATGATACATACCCAGTTGTTGGGATATAGTTAATTAGATCCATCAAGCCCATCTCATTTGCTAGTATATAGTTAGGGAAATTGAAAGAGAAATTTGATTGCCTAATAAAGCAATAATCTATAATAGATTATACTTTTCCACATGCAAGCCCATCTCATACTTCATTCTGTTGTATTTTATATGCAAATGACTGACTTGACATTCAATTTTGAGATTCATCATGGTGGCCAGTTTGTATGGAACCCAGATTTGGTATATTTAGGAGGTAGTACTTCTTTTATTGAAGAGGTTGACCCAGATAAACTTAGTTATTTTGAAATACAAGATATTTGTTGTGATTTGGGGGCATTTAATACAAGTAGATTTCGTTATCTTATTCTTGGAGGTAATTTGGAGCAAGGGTTAAGGCTTATAAATGGAGATGATAATGTAGTTTATATGTGTGAGATTCATGTTGAATGGCCTACAGATAGGATAACACTATATGTTGAGGGTGGTGAGGAGCCACTTGCAATTGAACAACCATTTGCTAATGAGGAAGTAGCAAATGATGATGATGTGCATGAGTTGGATCAAAATGATGATGATGTGTATGATGTGCATGAGATGAATGAGGTAGGTAATGTGGATGCAGAATGAGTTTAATGTCCAAACTATCATGAGAAAACCAGTGTTAAAGAAAGGAATGAAGTTTCCAAACTCTAAGGTATTTAGGAAGGCATTGAAGGAATATGCTATAAACAAGCCAAAAGATATCAAGTTCAAGCTAAATGAGAAGAAGAAGATATCAGTTTATTTCATAAATGAATGTGGATGGAGGTGTTATGCATCTCAACTACCTAAGGAGTTGACATTCCAAATAAAAACATTCAATCAGAGTGCACTTGCCGTAGATCCTTCAAACACAGCCAAGTGACTGCAAGTTATGTTGCAAAGAAGTTTATGCAGTAGTTTGACAAAAATCTCAATTGGAAAGTAGCTGATGTTCAACATCATCTGAAGCAAACACTTGAAGTTGGCATAAGTTACAGTCAAGTGTATAGGGCAAAAAGGAAAGCTACTAACTTGATTACTGGGGATGAACAGCTAAAATATGGGAAGCTTAGGGATTATACAGAGATGATAAGATTGAATGATAAAGGAAGTAGGATTATTTTGCAAATTGAAATGGAAGATGAAAACGCGCAGCCCAAATTTAAGAGAATGTATATCAAGTATAATGCACACAAAGTTGGTTTTTTGGGAGGTTGTAGACCAATCTTTGGTTTAGATGGGTGCCAACTGAAAGGGAGATTTGGGGGGCAAATACTTTCTACCACAGCTAGAGATGCAAATGATTACATTTTCCCTATTGCATTTGCTGTTGTTAAGCAAGAGAACAAAGATTCATGGATACAGTTTCTGCAGTAATTTTCAAATGACATTGGGAATCCAGAGCAACTTAATCTGGTCGTTATCACTGATAGACAAAAGGTATGACCTACAATTGTATTAACATATTTAACCCACATATTTAAAGTTCAATAATACATGCCTCAATTCATTTGAACATGTTTGCCGGAGGTGGAAAAGTTTTCCTTCCAACAAATGAGATTTATGTTGGGTTGAGGGCCTAAACCGAAACTCAACGATGGGCTTGAAGTATGGCCCAAAGGCTATCGGTGAAGTTTTTGAAGTGTTCGCCCTTTTTTTATACCTTGGGCCTAGGATGGGACAAGGGTTATGAGATGGCTGAAAAACACTTCCTACAACAGACACATTAGCACAATAAAAAGCACACTGCAATAAAGAAGTAACCCAGCAGTAAAATATTTCAGCAGTAAAGTATCCTAGTGGTAAAGAATTCCAACGGTAAAATCAAACAGAGCAGGATAAGCCTCTAGCCGTTAGCTATTTCACAAATTAAGGAAAGTATCTACATCTTTAAACTCATCATCCATTGGCTCTAGAGAAAAGTATTCTAATACAATAATATGAGGGACAAACTCTATAGTAACATTCACATCATAACCTTCAATAATAAATGAATAAACAAATATTACGAGCTCCATTATAACAAATGAGGAAAACTTAGTGTGTGTGTGTGTGTGTGTGTGTGTGTGTGTGTGTGTGTGTGTGTGAGATTCCAGCTAGCGCAGCAAGATCATTATGGTGCCAAGGTATGGATATAGTATATGTAGTGAATGATGAGGGGGGTATTTCAAGTAGTATGAGTAGTGAGAGAGTGGGTGTGTTTAGTAAAACTGCTTGGGCTTTCTGTTGGGGATGAATAAAACCTTATAAGTAAAGGTGTGAAAGGTATTTGTGAGCTAAGGGCTGAAGAGTTTAGTTTCTAAGCTTGAAACTAAGAACCCAAAGACTCGAAATTGCAATAAGGCTTTTAGAAAATTAGAGAGAGGAGAATAGAGAAGTTTGTGAGAGAGTTCTTCTTTATTGGTGTCTCTTTTAGTGTGTCGAAGTATTATTGGAGAGTTCTATTTACACTTGAGTTTGAGGGAGTAATTAGTAAATAATCTCTGCTAAATCATTTTTAATCTTCAGAAAATTCTCAGAGAATAGTTCCTAAGATTTGGCCAAGAGTGGTAAGCTTAGCTTTAGAATGTTCTTTGCTATTTTGAGTAATGGGAGCTGGAGTTTTGACCTAGTATTAAATGCTGATTTGGCCTTAGCTGATAGGAATAGAGTAGGTATTAGGCTAATGATCTTGGTTTTGCTATTGCTAGAATTAGAGCTCCCTAGGGCAGATTGTATCACCCCAAGCCAAGTGTCAATCTCGGAGCCCTTTGCTGGGAACTCTGCTAAAGATCCTTTTGGCGCCCTCCAAACCACAGTTCCCTAAGTTTCCCCATTTAGGGTTCATGTGCTTGGTCCATGAACTAGAGAGTACATATTTTTGGCATGATAGTAAACTGATTTCAAATTGTTCTAGAAGCTTTCATGGCCTGGTTAAGGCTACCCTTAGTTCTTGACCGAATGGTTTGGAGAAGAAAGGAAAGACAGCTGGCTAAAGTTTCCTAACTTTATGTCATGTCATCTCAGCTTTGTGTCACATGAGAAATGATGGAAATCAACTTGGCAAGGAAGGGATTGACCCCTACTGGACACGTGTCCTTTTCTGATCTGATTGGACAAGCTGGAATTGATGGCAATAGGTTCCGGCTGTCAGGTAATGTTGAAAGTTGACTAATCAATTTACGTGAGCTTCAGCTACTAGGATCTATATGTGAGCTAGGCTAGCTTAGCTCACATAATGAATGGTTTTGCCATGGGTGATATACATGGGCATTTATAGATTTTGTAAAAGAAATATATATATATATATATATATATATATATATTTTAGGGATGAGTAATTATATTTCCCATGAGTTAGGGACTTTAGTATATGTAAAATAGGTGCCAAAATATATTGGGCTTTGTAAGATAGGTGCCAAAATAGTATTTAGGCTTTGTAAAATAGGTGCCAAAATAATATTGGGCTTTGTAAGATAGGTGCCAAAATAACATTTGGACTTTTATGAAATAGGTGCCAAAATAAAATTTGGGCTTTGTAAAAAAGGTGCCCAAATAGTATTGGGCTTTGTAAGATAGGTTCCAAAATAATATTTGGGCTTTGTAAAATAGATGCCAAAATAACATTTGGGCTTTTATGAAATTGGTGCCAAAATAACATTTGGGTTTTGTAAAATAGGTTCCAAAACAACATTTGGGTTTTGTAAAAAGGTGCCAAAATAGTATTTGGGCTTTGTAAGATTTTGTAAAAATATTACCGTGTAGCAACGGGCTTTCGGGTGTCGTGTAGCAACAGACTTTAGAGGTGTCGTGTAGCAACGAGTTTTGTAAGGGTGCCGTGTAGCAACAGGCTTTTATAGGTGTCGTGTAGCAACATGCTTTAGAGGTGCCATGTAGCAATAGGTTTTAGGGTGCATTGTAGCAACGAGCATTATAAGAGAGTTTTGTTAGACTTTTTGGGTTTTGCCCACAAGTTAAATGATTTTGGGCTTTTTTATGGAGATAGTGTAATTTTGTAGTAATGTGATAAGTATTTTGTAGTAATGTGATAAGTATTTTTTGGAAAAACCCAAGTTGGATAATATGTAGGATATAATAGGTAGTATTTGTGAGAGGACCCAAGATAATTTATGGGGCTTATAGGGAATATTTGTGAGAGCCCAAGTTAGGCAATAATATAGAGAATATTTGGGTAATTTGTGGGAAATATTTATGTGGGTTTAAAACAGTTTATGGGCTTGTGTGGGTATATTTTTAGTGAGTGGGCTAATAAGATTAGAGCCCGAAAATTTGTACCTTAACATTTAGCCCCCCACGTCTCGTATAAGCAGTTTCTCTTTGGTCACACGTGCAAGTTTAAAATTTTGGTGGCAGTTGGGCTCCTGTATCTTTCCCACGTTTAGCACTTGGTGGGTTTTCAGTTATTCCCCAAGCATCTTGCATTAAATGCTAGTCTCTTCCCCATGTCTTGTCACTTGCAACTTTCACGTTTACTAGTAAAAGGCTGGACCTACTTTCTCTCTTTCTTTTTTTGTGCTTTTTTGTTTTTTTGCTTGGACCAAAGAATAGAGAGATTAAGGTAGAGAGAACACCTTTTCTCATTCTTCTTCTTCTTCTTCTTCTTCTTCTTCTTCCTCCTATTTTCGGCCAAGGGTGAGAGAATAACACCAATTTTAGCCAAGGCAGAGAGAGTGATTGAAATTCTTGGCAAAATAGAGAGAGAAACAGAGCCTTCCTCCTTTTTTCTTGTCTTTGACCAAGAGTGAGTGAAATAGAGAGCTTTGGCCAAGGTTAAGAGGAAAACTGAGTTTTTCTTTCTTTCCTTGTTGATTTCGGCCAAATGAGAGAAAGACCCATAATTTCTTTTACTTCTTGTTATGGCCGTGGGTGTTTTTCTGCCTCTTTTTTGCTTCTGAGAAAAATATTTCTACTGCTATGAGTTATGGCTAAAAAAGAAGAACAACTGGGTTCTGGTGATGCTGGTACTGCTGGAGTGGGTGTGTCAAGAAGTGAGGCTACAGCTGGGGGCGAAGCTGAAGCTGTTACCGTGGGTGCTAGTGCAAAGGCTATGTAAGGAGAGCATTTGTTGCCTTTACAAGACCCGTGGTATTGCTCAACTTCTCTATTTCTAGCCGTTAGGGCTCTTGAGGTTAGCCTACCCAGTGTGCCAAGAAAGTGGGTTTTGAAGGGTGAAGCCCCTAGTCATGAGACAACATGGGTCCCAGCTGCTTCTAGTATAATGGAATTGTGATTCTAGCGGAAAGAGCTTCTGCCAATACCTATTCAATTTTTGTATCTTTGTGGCACAACTAGTGGTTGATCCGACTGGGTAGAGCAAGAGGTTGCTGATGAAGGATTTTTCCAAATTATGAAGAATGCCAAGATTTTTGAAGTAGTGGTTATGCCTTGTGTATGGAACATGTATAGAGATATGAGAGCACTTCAATTCCTGGCCCGTCGTTGGAATCCTGAGACCGACGCATTCTTTTTTTCTTGGGGTGAGGCCACAATCACCCTTGAAGATGTTGAAAGTATTTGCTTGCTGCCTAGCATGGGAGACGTGAATGCACTAGTGCTAGGGTTATCTGATGAAGAATCTGTGATTGCTAGAAAGCTGCTAGAGACCTTTGGTGGCATTTCTGCATCTTGGACAGGTAATAAAGGCAAGTTTTCCTTTTAGATTTCTGAATTTAGAGAATCTGAGAATATTGGTGTAAGGAGGGCTGCATTTATAGCCTTGTGGATGAGCAAATGCGTAATTAATTCTAACCTGGCACAATTCATAAAGCCTTTTACATTCCCTTTAGCAGTAGTATTGAATAGAGGTGTGTCCTTGCCTTTAGGTACTTTGTGTTTAGGTACCTTTTATTCTAAGCTTGATAGCTTGAAGGATCCCCATACCATATTGTTAAGTCTAGTGTTAATGTAGTATTGTTGTAAACTTTCATACAGGATTATTCAAAAGATTATATTGATGTTGGCAAAGACGTTGGTGATGTGAAAATTGGTAATTGGGTGGTCTGAGCTGCTACACCTAATGGTGAGCTTCAATTTCTTGGTTTTGAAGATGGTTTTCCTTTGCTTATGAAGTGGATGGGGTTGAAGGTTTGGAACCTTCCTTTAATCACACTGCTGGATGATGGGGCTCACTTTGCTTGGAAGCCCTACTCTTATGTTGCTGCTGGGTTTTGCTATCTAAACCCTTTTACAAATGCTAGGTTTGGATCTCAAGAGCTTGGATTGGCTGATCATAAGAAGATTCCCAACTTTTTGCTTATTACATCCCCTTCGTACATCTCATACCCGAGTGGTGCTGGGTTTAATTTTGTTAGGACATATGTAGTTTAAGTGGTTGTTGACTTATGTCGCTATTTTATGTAATTGGCTTATCCTTAGACAAACGCACTTTACTTGTACTTGGGTAGATTTAGGATGTGTTTAACACTTCAAGAAACAGTGTTTCAAAATTCAGTGTTGAAGTCATCAAGTCTGTCCAAGAAACAAGCAAGGAAGTGCAAGTTACTAAAGCTCGACACCTATCTCGACACATGCATCTATCGAGCTTTAAGAAGCTGTTTTAGCCCGAGCCTCGACAACTTCTCGACAGATCCTAGACACCTTTATCTGTCGAGAATTAAAGAAAACAGATTTTCAGTTCTGTTTTAAGTCCAATCCGTGAATGTGTCTTTGGGACTTCTTTTCTCCTAACCCTAGACATATATAAGGATTGTTTTAAGGGCTGTCAAATAGATGCAAGTTGCACAAGCATTGAGAAATTCTTGTTCATGCAATTTGTGATCTAAAAGACAAAGTTCATGCTCTAGTTCATCCTTTGTGAAGAATATTGCTGTGTAATGTGCACCGTAGGGTTTTGTAACCAAGCATCTTTCTGATCTTCATTGTGTGGATGATTTTGAAGAACTTTGCAGCCAACAACTCTCTCTCTAGTTGGTGTTTTGAAGTCGCATACTGGGATCTGCGCAGTTGGTTAGTCACGTACTTGGGAGCTGTACATTAAAAGGAGAAATTGTCACTATAGAGCAAGTCCAATTGGGTATTGGGGTAAGGGTTCAACTGTAGGTTGGTAAGGTACTTGAGATTCCTTGCTTGTAATCACTTGCTGTGATAATAGTGGAGTTTCGGGAGTGGTGACCTTAAATCACCCGGTGGGGTTTTTGCCGTCATGTTTTCCCCATTCGTAAACAAATCACCGTGTCTTTTATTTTCTGCTGCATACTTTAGTTTTGGTGATTTTTTTGTGCTGTCACGTGATTTTGCATGATAATTTGATTAATTAATAACTAGGCTAATTAATTAATTTAATTTATCGCAAGGGGTCAACGCGTTTGTGGCCTGTCAAGTGGTATCAGAGCAAGCACACTCTAATTAGGGTTTAATCCTTGTGTGTGATCCATTGACCCTTACTGTCATGGATAGAGGTCAATCTCTTATTATACCTCCATTATTTGATGGCACTAACTATGCATACTGGCAAGTACGCATGAGAGCTTTCTTGCAGTCTTTAGATAAGAAAGTGTGGCAAGCTGTGGAGATAGGCTGGACCAAGCCTACAGAAGCGCCGACCGACTGGGATGATGCCAAGATCAAGGCGGCAAACTTCAACAGCAGAGCATTGAATGCCCTATTCAATGCAGTCACCAATGAGGAGTTCAAGAAAATTTCCTCAACAGAAACTACTAAGGAAGCATGGACCATTCTCCAGACAACTTATGAGGGAACCAAGGCTGTCAAGGATTCAAAGTTACAGAGGCTCACCACAAGCTTTGAAGAAATTAAGATGGAGGAGGATGAGTCATTTGATGAGTTCTATGCCAAGCTCAAAGACATAGTGAACTCAGCTTTTAATCTTGGGGAAACCATTCCTGAACCCAAGATAGTAAGGAAAGTGCTCAGATCGCTGCCCGAGAGATTCCATGCTAAGATCACAGCGATAGAGGAATCGAAGGATATTGACAGAATTCCTCTGACTGAGCTAATTGGAAACTTGCAAACCTACGAGTTAGGGCTGACTAGGATAGGCAAGTCAAGGAAGGGCAAGAGCATGGCACTAAAGGCCAAGAGCAGTAATACAGACGATTCTTCCGACAATGAAGATTCTAAAATGAAGTCCTACATTACAAGGCAATTCAAGAAATTCATGAAGAATGCCAATGGAAAAGGCTTCAACAAAGACCGAAGGCAATCTAGTTCTTCTCAATTCAAGAATTTAGATAAAGGGAAGAAGGATGTCAAGGATGGCAGTCAGTACACTGTTCCCGCTGGATCGAAATGCTTTGGATGTCAAGGCTTCAGACACATGAAACAAGAGTGTCCTACGTACCTTAAGAGCATAGGAAAGAGCAAGGCACTTGCTGTTACCTTAAGCGACACGGAGCCCGAGGATGATTCCGAAAATGATGATGATGGAATCTTGAATGCCTTCACTGCCACTGTTAATCCTACCAATGGGGTTACGGAAGAAGTGGATGAAGAAAAGGAATTGGTGGATACCAAGTGTGAGACTATGGATGATCAAGATGATATCTATACCGCCTATGAGAAACTGTACAAGCTTTCTGAGAAGCATGAGAAGCTCTATAGGCTGGCCACCAAGAAGCTCAGTGATATGCAACTTGACCGTGAGGAGCCTTCCACTAAGGTTGATGAGGCAAATCAGACAATTGGAGCACTGAGATTCGAAAACAATTTCTTGGCTGAGAGGACCAAGAAGCTTGAAGCGGAGCTGTTTCAAGTTAGAGAACAATTGGAGAGGACATCGAGTGCAAAGCTGGATGAGATGCTAAGTATTCAGAAATCTTCTTTAGATTGTACTAGATTGGGGTATGAATTCTCTCTCTCTAATACTCCTTCTGCTAGTACTACTGTTTTTGTTCCACCTGCTAATAACATTAAAACTGAGGATAAGAATGTTAAAATTGAATTAGCTAATGAGAACTTAGACAAAGGCAAGTCCATCCTAGGAGCACCCCCTAAAGTTGAGAAAAGGGAAACTAGAAACCCTAGGACTAAGAAGGCTATCCCTCAAAAGCCCAAACAGAAGAAGCCGCATCTCTGTTATCATTGTGGTGTTGCCGGTCATACTTGACCAAATTGCTACAAGTGGCTAGCCACTCAACAAAACAATGGCATGATAGCATCTGGGAACCAGAATCAGCTTCAGACCTCTCTCGCTCCTCTTAGAGACATTCTTAAAGCCCTCATGTTTCTTTCGAACTTGAACGGTTTAAACTCTTCCCCCTCATCACCGGTTCAAGGGTTGGCTAAAAGGAAAGGTTCTTCCAAGGTGTGAAAGGCAAAGGGATCTAAGTGATTCTAGTCACTTCTTCTTCTCTCTCTCTGTTTTCCTATGTTGCATTACTTGTGTGTTTCTTTACTGTTTTGAGTTAGTCTAGTTGTATGCATTGTTTTGCTTTCTTTAACTTGTTTTTGTTTGTGTGTTTTCAGTTTTATGTTTTATTTTTGCTTTTCTAATAAAAATAAAAAAAATTGAAAAATACAAAAACAGTGTGTGTTTGTGTGCATTGGTTCATGTGAACTTTTAAAATGGCCATTGAAACAGAGTTTTCTAAACTTTGTATCACCTGTAGCTTAGATGAGCATTCTTCTGCACAACTAAGTAAGTGAGCTTTGTAGCTCTTTGTTTGTGATGAGTAAGGTTAAGTGATCTCTTCTACTTAATACTCGTATCACTCTTTTTGACGGGTAGGACTAGAAAATCCTAAGAGAAAGGCATAAATAACCATCTCACCATTGTTACTCGCCAATCATGATATGACATCTGTACGCTTTGGCATAGTAAAAGTGCAACGTCAAAAACTTAACATAATTGAGTATTTCTTTTCTCTCTTTTGTATGCCCATGCATGATATGCTTAACAAAAGAAAATATGCAAAGAAATAAAACCGCAAAAAGATTAAAAATGCTTTAAAATATGGTTGCAAGCGTGTTTTCTAGGAGATGTGGGAGTTATAGGATGTACCTCGAAGGTGATAGTCCCCATCAAACAGTTATGATTGTGTGTGAGTTAAAGTAATTTTCTCATATCTCAAATCGTCATAACTTTGAGACACTTATGCAATCTTGCGATATTTTCACACATAACACGCAATACTCTTTGCTATTCTTGATACATGAGCAGGTACAATGTGATTTGGCCATCACAAGGTTTACATGCGTTAATGTATGTTCACTAAACTGTCTTGACTCATTTTTGAAATATAAAATTGGTTAGACTTGTTTAGTGTGTGTGTGCGTGTTTTGAGATACATGTGCTTAATTTTTTTGTTGAGAGATGATTTTGAGAGCTTAATGTGTTGCTTGGATCTTTGGTTGAGTTGCATGCACGATTGCATTCATGTCTGTGTTTTTCCTCTTTTGAAAAACTGTTTTTAAAGGCATCTCGACACCTCCTCGACACCTCTCGACACCTAGCTGTCTGTCGAGCTTCTTAGACTTTTTGTAAACGTAGTCTCGACACATCCTCGACACCTGGTGGATTCATCGAGAAAATTTCTGTCTGCTCAATAGCTTCTTGACAGCTTCTAGATCGATTGAGGTTCCTTCATGCTTGATCCTTCTTTCTCGACACATGACCTCGATAGCTGCATCTGTCGAAGTGCATTTCCTCGACACCTACCTCGATAGCTGTCTCAACACCTCTTGACACCTGCATCTGTCAAGAATTACTGAAGGTCTATAAAAGGTTTCCTAATGATTTTCTCTCATTTCGCTCGATCTCTCTCACTCGATAGAACGTGTTTTCCCTCCCAAAACCTTTCTCACTCTCTCCAAACCTCTTCCTAAGGCTTACTCAAGTATTTTTCTTGATCTTCCTCACTTGGTAAGCATCTTTTCACTCATTATTCATGCATTTCATGTTTTAAAACCCTAGGTTTTGAGATTTTTGAAAATTTTTGGGGTTTTTCAAAATTGTTGAGAATTTCATGAAATTTTTGGGTTGGTTTTATAGATTTAATCTTTAAAACTACATGCATTGCAACACATTAGCATTCTAATTGTATTTTCATGCATTTAGATGTGTGCAAACCTGCTGTGTGCTGTTAGGTTTGGATTGGGCTGAGCCCATGATGTTTTTATGTTGCATGTCACATGTTCATGCATTTTCCATGCATATGTTCTTTCTTTTCAATATTTTCTTCCAATATTGAACTGCTTGGGACTTTTCTGTTTGTCTCTCTTCTTCTCCCCCTCTCTATGTTTGTGTTAGTAGTGTCTATGGCACCTAAACGTAAGTCTATTCCATTCCAGAACCCTCTGCGTCCTAAAGGATCTTCCTCTTCGGATTCTACTCCATTATCTATTCGGTTCTGTGATGAGAAAGTCCATAAGGACTTCTTGGAGAACTTCTCTAAACGAGGTGTTCATTCGGAACGCCACGTTGTCCTGGCAGACTTTGTCGATACTGACCTACCCGATGTTATTCACAGTCGGGCTTGGGAGTCAGTGTGTGACGTCCCGGTCACATGTCCTCTCGTGTTGATACAGGAGTTCTACTCCAACATCCATGGGATCGATTCTACAGTACCTCTCTTCTACTCTAGCATTCGAGGTACGCGCTTTGCTGTCACTCCGGAGTTAGTCTTCGAGGTGCTTCATGTTCCTAGGGTGGATCATCCTGGTTACCCTAGTTGTGAGCATCTATGGACTGTGTCCAAAGACGAGATGATCTCGGCGTTCTGTGAGCGTCCTTCCTCTTGGGTAGATCATTAGTACACACCATGTCAGCCTTTTGCTAAAGGTCCTCATTTCCTTAACATGGTGATGACTTTTGTTTTGCACCCACTTTCTCACTATAACTCTATCATAGAGCCTCATGCTCGGTTTTTGTTGTCCCTCCTAGAGGATCTCTCTATAGACTTTCCTTCACATTTTATTTTCTCTATCATAAATGTCTATAAAGATACAGCCACCCGTGATAAGCTCATTTTCCCTTCTGCTATCACAAGGATTCTTCGCCGTTTTTCCATCCCATTCCCTTCGTCCGATCCTTACCATGTCATGTCTGCCATAGACGCCGTTACCGTAAAACGTAGCGAGGCACAATTTAGATCAAGACAGTCAGATGGTGTTACTCCTTCCTCCCGTCTGACTACCTCCAGATCTGCTCGAGCGACATCTGTTCCTTCTTCTTCGAGCGACATCACTCTCGGAGACATCATGGCGCAGCTTCAGCGCATGGATGCTCGCCTCGATACACTCTCCACGGAGTTGTATCAGGTGAACGTTCGTGTTAGTCGCATCGCCATGTGACAGGTGACCTTGGGCAGCTTTGCTCTAGAGGCTTCTCCTCCACCACCTCAGGTTTCCTCTGAGACTAAGGCTGATGATGATGGTGATGACGATGATGCTTCTGATGATGATGATGGAGATGCGAGCTCTTCTGATGAGATGTCTACTTGACACTCTACCCTTTGTCACTTGTGACAAAAAGGGGGAGTAGTTTTGTATGAGAGTAGTCATGCTTAGGGGGAGAGCGAGTATAGGACATTTTTTATAGGAGGAGTGTTTATATGAGGGATGCAGTGAGGATTACATGTATTTCTTTTCTTTCCTATCTTTTTAGAGATACATTGATCATGTACCCCGGTCTTGTGACCATTTATTGACATACATTGTGATTATCTCTTGATATATATGTTGATGTATGTTTATTTCACCTATCTTTCCATGTGTCGTTTCTTTTCTGTCTTTATACACAAGTTTCTTTACTTGTAAGCAATCTATTATTTCTGCTTCACACAAAGATGCCTTGATGTGTTTTGTTTATAAGTGTTTCAGAAATACATATTGTCAAAGTCTACTTGCCATAAACTCTCTTTTTGCAAAGTTTTTCAAAAGTTTGTGTTAGGATAGATTTTATTGTATGTAACAAGTGAATATGAGTTAAAGTGTTTTATGACTTCTCTCATATCTTCATTTGTTTGTTGTGATTTTGTCACGGATTGCCAAAGGGGGAGATTGTTAGGACATATGTAGTTTAAGTGGTTGTTGACATATGTCACTATTTTATGTAATTGGCTTATCCTTAGACAAAACGAACTTTACTTGTAATTTGGTAGATTTAGGATGTGATTAATACTTCAAGAAACAGTGTTTCAAGATTCAGTGTTGAAGTCATCAAGTCTGTCCAAGAAACAAGCAAGGAAGTGCAAGTTACTAAAGCTCGACACCTATCTCGACACATGCATCTATCGAGCTTTAAGAAGCTGTTTTAGCCCGAGCCTCGACAGCTTCTCGACAGATCCTCGACACCTATATCTGTCGAGAATTAAAGAAAACAGATTTTCAGTTCTGTTTTAAGTCCAATCCGTGAATGTGTCTTTGAGACTTCTTTTCTCCGAACCCTAGACATATATAAGGATTGTTTTAAGGGCCGTCAAATAGATGTAAGTTGCACAAGCATTGAGAAATTCTTATTCATGCAATTTGTGATCTAAAAGACAAAGTTCATGCCCTAGTTCATCCTTTGTAAAGAAGATTGCTGTGTAATGTGCACCGTAGGGTTTTGTAACCATGCATCTTCCTGATCTTCATCGTGTGGATGATTTGAAGAACTTTGCAGCCAACAACTCTCTTTCTAGTTGGTGTTTTGAAGTCGCGTACTGGGATCTGCGCAGTTGGTTAGTCACGTACTTAGGAGCCGTGCCTTGAAAGGAGAAATTGTCACTACAGAGCAAGTCTGATTGGGTATTGGGGTAAGGGTTCAACTGTAGGTTGGTAAGGTACTTGGGATTCCTTACTTGTAATCGCTTGCTGTGATAATAGTGGAGTTTCGGAAGTGATGACATTAAATCACCCGATGGGGTTTTTGCCGTTAGGTTTTCCCCATTCGTAAACAAATCACTGTGTCTTTTATTTTTCGCTGCATACTTTAGTTTTGGTATTTGTTTGTGCTGCCACATGATTTTGCATGATAATTTGATTAATTAATAACTAGGCTAATTAATCAATTTAATTTGTCATAAGGGGTTAATGCGTTTGTGGCCTATCAAATTTGATACAATACAATCCCTATAGAGTTTTGAGGCAATTTGGGTTTGATCAAGATGTCCTGGACATCAATGCCACAGGCCCTTGAGTGATGTAATGAAGCCATTGGTTCATGGTACAGCAATGGAATATTGGGCTAGCAAGGTGGAGAGAGTCTTGGTTTCGAGTAGGCACCGTGAGGGGTATGCCACTCCAAACATGTGGCTATATTGGAGGAAGGTGATGAGCACCTTTGTTGATTATGTAAGTAGCCGAAAGATTGACTAAGTGATGATACGTCCCCTTTTGAGTGAGCCTTCTACCAATGCTCGGCTTATTTTGAAAACAAGAGTAGCTTCGGCATGGGCTACTAGGTAGAATTTAGGATTTTCTAAGTGGCGGGCTAACCTTAATGGCTAGGTGGTTCATGGGGGCGATGTTCCCATAGAATGGAGTGAGAAAAACACCATTGTCAGAGCCCCCGAGTCTAATCTAGCCACTGGTGCAACCAAGAGATCTGTGGCAAATTACCTCCTTCGAAAGACAAGCCCAAAAAGGTGAGGTGTAAGAGAGCAAGTGATAAGAAGCCCAAGACTTGCAGCCCTAAGCCCCTAGCTATTGCCCAAACTGGTTCTAGTGCAGCCCTAGTCACTAAGTCTAGTTTTCTAGCTTCTGCATTTGCTAGTACACTCTCGCCATTGAAGCAATATAGAAGGAAGACTAGTGCTGGCAGAGTAAGGGTTCCTAAATCTTCGGAAGACTTATTCTCATAGAGCCCTTATCTTCTTACATCCTTTCTATCTTTTTTTCTTTTCTTCTTTGCAGCAGTCTGGTGATAGTGAAGAGACGCAATTGGAGGAGTATGATTTTGAGGATATGGCTGCTGACTTTGGTAGACTACTGTTCCTCATTTTGGTTTCTTCTTGCTGATGTCCTTTATTCTCTAGGTCCAATTGATGAAGACATATAGATCACTGATGAGGGTCTTGCTGTTGCTGTCACTGTTAGAGAAACTGTTACTAAAATGCTTAGCCAAGAACATGTTAGCAAGGATTTTGACGTCACTGTCTCTGCTAGGAAAGTTGCTGTTGTGATGCCTAGTTGAAGGCATGTTGCTTCTTCGATTGTCTATGATGTTTAACAGAGCAAGGAGCCTCCAGGTATGATAATTTTAAGTTATTTACATTGAGTAGAGTAAGTTTCTCATTCAATAATGCTTGGTTGTATGAGTGCATTCAGTTACTGTTGGAGATATAATCATGTTCCTTTTTGCAGAGTTGTAGAGTGAATCTTCTAGTGCTACTATAAAGAGAATAAGCCTTGAAGAATTATTGGAGCAATTTGTAGAAGATATGGAGAATGAGAAAGTGGCAGCTGACTTTTATCCCCTTTCAAGTAATACTGTCATGTTCCAGTAGTCTGAAATTCCTACAGAGGGTCAGGTCCTGCTGGAAGCAATTGTAAGGAAACATCCTCACTTCATGACTGGATGCAAGCTAGGTGCTTCATTGAGGAAATCTGGACTTCAATTGCTTGTTGCAGTACTGCTGGATATGCAGCGTATAAAGCTTGAAAGTATCAATTTGAAGAGAGCACTTGAGTGAAAGAATGCTCTTAAGGATTTGTTGTTCATGAAGTTTTGAGTCCAATTTATCCTTGATAAGATTCAGACTACTGCTGAGGCTTGTATTGCTGGAGATAATGAGACTAGGTTGAATTAGCTTGTAGTGAAGATAGTTGATCTTGAGAAAGAAATTGAAGCAAAGATAGTTGATCTTTCACTTTTAATGAGCTAAAGGGATAAAATGATGCAGTCATTGTCAACTGGGGTGCTTCTTTCTCAGCAGGAGCCTTTGGCAATGGCTTATTAGATTAGTTTTTTTTTTATTAGTAGCTTGGTGTTTTGAACAATCTGTCCTTAAGTTATGATATAATAAAACATGTTATGTATTTTGGGTTTATTTAGCTATGTAGGTTGTGTTTTGTGCAAAGGTGCACGAGCCATGTGAACTTTATGTAGTAACTCAATATTTCTCTAGTTATGGAAGTTGTGTTTTGTTTATGGACAAGTATATGAACTTATTTTGTGAAAAAATCTTTATTTATCAAAGAATAGTATGTTCAAGCTAGAATAAAGTCTTGGAAATCATATACATAGTTTTGAAAATATTCATTGTGCTTATGACTGTTTTAAGTTCAAAATACCCAGCTGTTAAGTCTGTGACTTTATTCATAGTTTTGAATAAGTATGCTTATGTATGGAAAGTAATATTAGAATGCTAACAAATATAAGAAATTCATATTTGAGGTAAAAGGCAATGCTTAATTCTTATTCACATAGTAGTAGTTTAAGATCATACAAAAGAGAGTTACCTGGTACATACTTGAAAATCAAGTTAAGCATAGTATAAGTTAAGCCATTTGCCATTGATAGGTTCTGTGAGACTTTCACCTTCTACTATAGCTAGATGATAATAACTGTTGTCACTGGCTTCCCTTATAAGATAGGGTCCCTCCAAACTTGGGGCAAATTTGGCAGGTGCTGAAAGATTCCTTTTGATATGATCTGCTGCTTTTAGAACATTTGTCCCTTGACAAAAACCCTGGATTTCATGGCCTTGTTGGTAAGCATTGGCCATTTGTTGCTAATATCGCTAGAGTTGGTTATAGGTAAGATTTCGTGTCTCCTTCAAGGTTTCAAGGTCCGTAGTTCTGATTTCTGCACAAATGGCAGTATTCATGTCTGTTTCTTATTATGACCAACCCTTGGGTGGGAACCAATAGCTTGACTGGAGATATAGCCTCGGTACCATATACAAGAGAGAATGGTGATAGTCTAGTGGCTATTTTGCTTGAGCTTCGGTATGCCCATAGGGTTTCCAACAGGTGTTCTATCCAGCCACCTTTATATTCATGCACCATCTTGTTAAGAATTCTCAATATCACTCAGTTGGTAGCTTCCGCTTGACCATTGCCTTGTAGATAATAGGGAGTGGACTTGCGGTGCTTGATGTGGCAATGTTCAAGTAATTTTTGGACATCTTTGTTGACAAAAGGAGTGCCATTATCAGTTGCAATCTTTTGCGGGATTCCAAATATGAAGATTATATGCTCTTGAATGAAGTTTGCAATAGCTGGGCTTGTAGCCTTCTTTAAGGGAATGGCTTCAACCCACTTTATGAAATATTCAGTAGCCACTAGTATCCAAATATGACCCTTGGATGGTGGATTGATTGGGCCTATTAAATCAAGCCCCTAAGTTTGGAATGGCCAAGAGTCATCACGTTTTGGAGGTTGGTGGGGTGAGTGTGTATGAGATTCCCATGGACTTGGCAAGTATGGCATGTCTTCACACATTTAGCTGCATCTTGTTTCATGGTGGTCCAGAAATACCCAAGATTGATTAGCTGCTGGAGAAGTCGCTTTTAGACTTGATGGTCACCACACTCTCCCGCATGTTCCTCTTACATGATTGATTGTGCTTCGGGGGTCCCTAGGCATCTTAAAGGCTCCCTATTGAACCCCTTCCTGAAAAGAATACCTCATTCCACAAAATAACGAGTAGCCATTTTTTTCAATGGTAGGCTCCTCATAATTGTAAGGCAAAATGCCTTTTATAAGATACTCAAGGAAGGGTATATGCCAATCACTGGTGGTAAAGACTACACATGACTCCATCTGATCAAAAGTATATTGGCAATTGGTGCATTGTTCTTGGACAGAAGTAGCTTGTTTGCTCATTTTTGGCTAGTAATACCCTAACCGCTGGAGGCGCCTGTAAAGATTGACAAAACTGCTGGAGCTACAAGATATTTCATGAACTTCTTTCATTCGCTTAGTGGACTCACCAAGGCTCAAACATCTAGCTAGAACTCCTCCAGGAAGAATTTTGTATAGCTCTCTCGCCATCAGAGCATAATCTTTGAGCACCTTCAAATGATCCTTTTCATTCGGTGATAATAGTGCTTCTTTAAGGGAAGACCGCCAGTCTGTCTATTCCAGCAGTGGCAAAGTTGCATTAACTAAAGTTGGCCACTGGACACTAGGACCATCACTGAGATTAATGGTTTCCAACTCCACATTAGGTGAAAAATTGGTCACTGCTAGAGGCTTTTCAAATAGTTTTGCCAAACTGCTGGGCTATTTTTTTCTACCATTAGGGCTTTTGTTTCTTGAGTATAGCAACATGTTAGTGTAGTGCATGCTTCATTTAGTCCGGGACCTTTCTGCTTGAGACAACTAGGCCTCGCGATACCCCAAACGACCATCTGGCAGCTGGACTTGTACACATCGTGGCTGTGATACACTGCTAGAGATTTCCCCACATTTTCTTTTCTTTCTCTTTTAATCAAGGAGAGACCTTATGTCTATTTCTGGATCATTCTCAATGTCTTGCCAGCTAGGTAATGGGATCCTAACAGGCCTTGAAGTAGAATCTTCCCCACTTAGGGTGAGCTCATCATAGAAAGTAGCCTTAAAGTAGTGTGCTCCGGATAAATCAAATGGTGTATGATTAGCAGGTATGTGTATGGGCTTACCATTAAGTGACTGTTTGGTCTTGATTATCTTCGCGTTTGTGCGTTTGCGTTTGTGAAATGCTAGGTCCCATGGTGTACAGTAGCCAGAAAAACGCTGAAGGGAAACGCTGAACGCTCCTGAGACGCACTGTTTCATTAAAGAAAAACGCGTGCCCAGCACTGTTCATGGACACCTTCAACGCCAGCAAAATTCTAAGAAAGAGTTGAGACAAATTGAGACGCACCGTTTCATTAATCTAGGCGTGCTGATCGATCCAAGCGTGCGTGATCGATCCAGGCATGTGTGATCATTCATTGCGGTGTCCTGTAGCCTTCTCTCAACGTTCTGTGATGAAAACGGTGCGTACAAACAGCTCCTGAGACGCACTGTTTCATTAAAAAGTCCAGGCGTGCATGATCAATCATTAGGGTGTCCGTGTAGCCTTTTATCAACGTTCTGTGATGAAAATGGTGCGCACGAACAGCTCCTTCTCATCAAAACGGTGTGCAAGCACAGCTCCAACGGATCTATTTTCTCTTCAGCTTTCTTCTTTTCTCCCAACTACCATTGCAAAATGACTTCAAACCTCTTCAATGCTCCGTCCGAATCCTCTTCAATGAGAACCACCTACCCACCAACCACAAAACCATCAAAACAGAGCACAAACTTGGACAAATGTAATACCATTTGTTGTTGTATTGTTGGTAAGCAAAACTGAGTGCTCACAAAACTTGATTGTAATACCTTTGATTTATGCACAAGCTACGAGGAACGAGCTAATCAAACACCTTTTCTAAGAGTCACACACCTTTTCTATCAATTTGTTTAATTGTCTAGATAAGATCTCTATGTATCAAATTTCTAGTAAAAACTGAATAAAAAATACACACATGGTCGTTTATACAAAAACATTTGGAATAAAAGAAAAAATACACCACCATTCAAAATGCAGTGTCTGCTCATGTGCAGTTTAGATCAGAACTAGTTCCATCGTACGCTAATCCTATGTTACATCGAATAGAACAAACAAGCTACTTGCTCTGGATGTGAAAATATGGAGAGGGTAGATTTGTCTCCCCAATCTCATCCCTTCTCTCTCCTTCCTACTATGCGCTTATCAACTTGCCCTTTTCATGCGCGCAATCAGCTCATCCTGCACATGTAATTTCATGCATCAATAAAGGCATGGTAGTATAACCATCAACCAGGGCATGCCAAATGATGGGTTCACAACTGCCAATGGAACAAACACTATAAACAACCCATTCTTGCATCAAGATGGAATTTCAAGGGAGAATTCTAAGCTGGATTCAGACTAAATTGTATTAAAACTTACCTTCTTTCCTTTAGTGGAAAGACCTTTTAACTTCAGAAGAGCACGAAGCCTCTCCACTGTGAAGTTCTGGAAGTCCCTATTAGATGCTTGACTGTTCGATCCTTCTGCAAGTCCAATAGACATAAAATTTATGATAACAATGAATAATGAGACCATTAAATTAATATGGACTTCATATAACTTGCCAATATCTAAAGACACAGTGTTTTTTATGGTTATAGAGGTACACATGTGCAAATCCACCATACATAGAAGACCCAATAAAAGAGGAACCAGAGCTGACCTTGTCAAGAACCAACTTGACTATTGGCTCTCTTAGCTGAAGTTCTGCTGTCTGAAGGTCTTTCAGCAACCCTGAAATTATTAGCAAACACTTTAGGCAATCTCATTAAAAGGCTTTCTACTAATTCACACATTTGACGATTGGGCAAAACTAGGGTCAGATTCTTCTCCCAGCACCTCAACCATAACCTTATTTAAAGTATACTCCTAATATTTAATTCCATAAAAAAGAATACCCAATAAGCAACATCAGGTCCATGCATAACTACACCCCATAATCCCTTAAAGATCAGCAAACACTTTAGGCAAGTGGCAACCCCTCCAAGGCCCTGAAAAAAGAAAATGCAGCCTCTCTCTCTCTCTCTCTCTTGTAGCCCAGTCTCAAAATGAACTTAGTTGAAGGTTACCTTAATCAGTCTTCACAACCTAGGTAGGGAGTGCATTGAGAGCGGGGCAAAATTTTGCAGATTCCTGAAGCAACTCCCCTTTGGTGCTATTGGAAATAGCTCAATAGACATGTATTGATTATACAGTGTCCACTTTTAGATGTGAGAAGCTGGTCCTTAAGTCATATAACTTGTGAGCTTCACCGTTGGAATTATTAAGGGACAAGACTCTATTAGCATAGTTTAATTATTTTCATGAATGCACGATGCTGCCACTTCTTCCCTTATTCTATTTCCCCTCTTCCTTCTAACACTGAAGTTCTAGATTTTGTGATATAAAAGATTCTATAAAATTACTTCCCAACCTCTTATGATATTGGTCGAAAAATTTTATTGAAACTATAATTATGTTTTCACATCTGGGTGCTGCAGGCCCCATCTTTTTTAAGCAGAACCACTAATTAAGTTGGAAGCATAGAACAACCAAAAATAAATAAAATTATTACAAGTACCAAATCCACAAAAATCCAGATAAAGAATGCATAGAAGTCTTAGGACCTGACCAATTCCCCAACTTCTTGAAAGCCTGCTCATATAGTCACACTGGGAAACCAACTATGCAGTAAAAGAACCGTGATTGACTGCGCAAGACGCATCTCAGCAAAACATGCTTAGGAAAAAGAAAAGAAGAAAAGAGCATATTTACACCTTTCTTGATGGAGGTTCAATCGTGCAAGAATTGCATTCTTCAATAACAAGCCCAATAAAAGAAACAAAATCAACTAATTGGCCTTAAGGCCTCAAGAAACCATAAAAAGAACAAGTGGAGCAAATAACCCACTCTATTCTCTAATTCACCAAGAAGACTATATTAAATCTCTAACATCTCCAATACTCAAAAACCATATCCCATAGATAAAACACTTTTCAAAATCTTCATTGAAGTTATACCAACAACAATGGCAGCAGAGTTCAATGCTAATTCTATAAAGTCAAAGCCCAATTCAATCCACAACCAGATCTTACTTAAACCAATCCCCATCAATTCACAAACATAGCCCGTATGCTCGCTCATTCTCGCAAACCCATAACTACCTAGTTCTCACAGCATGCACAACACACATTGAAATAACTTGCATTGTTTTCAACCTTCAAGTGTCCCAAAAGATAATCACTTCACCAAATCAAACGCTAAAAAAAACAAAACAATACAAAACAAAAAAAAAAAAAAAAAAAAAAATACCCATTATCCCATAACTATCCAAGTAACTAATTTCACACACATGACACAACTTAACCAAAAAAGTTCCCAAACAGATTTTATTCTTAGCAAGCAACAAAACAAATAAAACTAACCCAACAAATTTAAATCAAAACTAAACCCTAAACCCTCTAAGTAGTAAATGACTCTCTTTTTTAAATTTCTGTTGGCACCATAGTACAGACATTACAAAAAATCTAAAATTTTCTCAGTTATGCTTTCTCGGCAACCAAACAGAAATTTAGAACAAAATTTATAAAAAAAAAAAAAAATTGAAGGGTTTAGAAGGTTTAAAGAGAGCGTTCACAGATTGGAGGAGATGACGGTGGAGGAGAAGAGGCCACGGGAGGGAAGGCTGGCGAGGAATTTGGAAGCGCCAGGAGCCGTTGGATTTGAATCAGATGGCTGTGAGGTCGAGCCCTCCATAGGCGCCTGAAAAATGAAATTTAAGCCAAAAAAGAAAAGAAAACAAAATCTAATAGCAAAGAGAGAGATAGATACCTTTGTAGCAGTTATTCTCCTAACAGCTGGTGAACTGGGTCTGGGAGCTGATACCACATCCTATCAAACACAAACACCATAGATACATACCTTAATTACTAACAAAGCAACTGAACCAGAAGAAACAAATGAGAAGCTTGGAAAATAAAACACCTAGTAATAGAAAAAATAGATACCTTTATAGTGTTTCCTAAATAATCACAAAAGGCCATCAAAAGGGTCATTTGCCTAGCTAATCTGCCATGTCCACTCTACAATATTACCCAAAAGCCATTCAGTTTGAATCATTAAAATGCTGATAAATACAATAGCTCCAAAGCTCATTATCCACATTATAGAGAGACAGAACATACCCAGAAGAGCAAAGGGAGAAAGGCAGTGTAAAAGGGCACAGAAACAACAGATGACAAACCAGAGAACAAAGCATCAAAAAACCAATGCTGGTATTTCTGAGTAAATTCCTCTAAAAATTTAGGAAAGAGACCAAACAGAAATACCTTGAGATTGTATGTACAAAACATGGAAAGGCTTAGGAGGGGGGTTTCTCATTGCTGCAGGACAAGGGGCTGCACGAGCAGATCTTCCTGCAGGTACAAATCAAATAGGATCTCATTAACCCATCAAAGTAGTTAAAAGATAAAGTCATTGAAGTTTTTTTTTTACTTGATAGTTACAAGCTCTGTAATTCATTGCCCAGATTAAAAGTATTTTCATTTATTAGAAAAATAAGAATTCAAATCTTATTCCACTAGTGTACTATTCCAGCAAGTTTTTTTTATTTTTGAGTTGAGTTTATCCAGCAAAATCCCCAAACATTTTTTGATAACAATAAAGGGGGAACAAATTAGTAAATTTAACTCAAGGTTTGAACTAATATCCAGGAAAAGAGGGGGGGGGGGGAATCCCAAATATGTAAGTTAAGGTTTGGACCAAAATTAAGTCATGCCCAAGCTAAGCATTTTCATTTCATAAACAAACAACCAATTAATTGTCAATTTTTATTATCTTGCCATAAATTTTCTCAGCTACCAAACAAGACCGTGATTGAAACCCTAGAAATGAAACAGAGAAATAGGAAGCTCAAAACAGGTTCGAAAGAAACAAACACAGACATCTGAAGAAAAGGAAAGAGAAGACTGACCTCCGGAGCTGCGGCGAGCCATGGATTACGATAAGGCGGCGGAGTGATCGGAATAGATGAGTCTAGAAACGAGCGCAAAGAGAGAGACAGATAGGGAATGAGGCTTGCTTGTCAATCACAACACCGTGGAATGAGAACAAGATGCAACGCTGTGGATTTCTGAGAAGTGATAGACGAAGGAAGGAAGAGAATGAAGTTTGCTTGAGAACGAGAGGCTACGCTATGTGGTGAGAAGTGATAGATGAAGTTCAGGGAAAAAAAACACAAGAAGTTGTATTTATGTGCTACAGTAGTTTCAGCTGAGCTATAGTACCCGTATATCCCAAATTATCATCCATGTTTTTTTACTTTTTTGCTACAGTGTTTTCAGTTTCAGTTTTCAGTTTCAGCAAAAATAAGTCCTATCCAAACAGACCCTAAATCTTCCATTGACACATTGGTGGTAAGTAGATGGCACAAGCTTGTGTTTATGGAGCCATGGCCTTCCAAGTAAAGCATGGTTAGAGACAGGTGAGTCGATTACATGAAATCTGGTGAGAGTAAAAATGGTCTTTGAGAACTAACTGTATACTCCCAATAGTGTATTCATGAATTCCAACAAAACCAAAAACTTCAATAGAAGCCCCCAACTATTCTGTTGAGTGGGATTCCAGCTGCTTTGAGTGTGCTGGTTGGGATAAGATTAAGTGATGCACTAGCGTTGACTAGTGCCCTTCTTATGTGAACATCATTAATTTGAGCAGCAATATATAAGGGTCTACTTTGATTAGGGTGTTGTACCTCCATTTCCTCATCGGTGAAGGTAATGACATTAGTAGTCTCTAGAAAAGCTTGGTTGGCATGAGTTTTAGCTGTGAGGCAGTGTGTTCCAAAGTTGGCAACAATAGATACAAAAGCTTTGGTCGCTGTTCTCCTTGACTCCTCTTTGAGCCCTAACTAGTTGAAACAAAGTCCGAAAGGTAGGGCTTCTTAGAAGATAGGAGATAGCTGCTGGAGGCATACTTGTACTGCTGGTCATTTCATCCTCATTAGCCCCATTGTGAAAGAGCACAGCTGCTGTGGCTTTCCTTCTGTGATATTGAGGTAGTGGGTTTTGCTGGACCTCCTACTCAAGGGTGAGGTTTAAGGTGCTATCTAAAATTTTCTTGTGAAATGTTCTCCGGATTACTCTAAATCTCTAGTTCCATAACTCACATATCGATGATACTAACAATATAAGGGCTTTTGCATGTCTTCCGGAATAGGTTCTCGACTAGGCTTGAAGAGCCAAAGTAATCCATCAGCCATCCATTTGTTAATAACAGCATTCATTTCTTCATCAGTGCATGGTATGGAAGGGTACTCTTCTTCCTTTTCTCTTTTTATCTTATCTCTAACCATTGGTTCACTACTGGAGACTGTGAGAGCTTGAGGAACACTTTTCTTTTTTGGCTTGGATTTTTTAGTAGTGGAAGGCTTGATTGATACTGCTGTCTGACAAGCTTTTTGGAGCAGCTAGGCAAACTGAATAATATCAAGGTTCTCCAAATGTGCCTAGTACTCATGAGACATGTTATCAATGCAAATTTCAACAAGCACTTGTTCTTTGAACTATCCATAACAATTAAGAGCAGCATCTCTAAATCGTCAGATGAAGTCAAGGCGTCCTTTGAAGGACTTTTTTTTAGTGTTGTGGAGAGTAAGGATAGTAACTTTTTCCTCCCTATGAAAGTATTTTGAGCAAAATCTTTCAACCATATCATCCCATGTGGCAACGGAACCTGGTTGGAGAGTCGAATACCATGTGTATGCACGATTGGTAAGGGATTTTAAGAACTCCCTTAAACAAAGATCTTCATTTCTAGCAAAAGGACCCATAAAATCTAAAAACTGTTAACTTGCTCAATTGCATTCCCTTTCCTCCCATCATAGAGAGTGAAGGTGGGAGTCTCATATTTCTCAGGATATGGCTTGCTTAGTAACTCAGTTAGGTGTGGTGGCCTACAAACAAAGTGTTTTGGTTCCCTCAGCTGGCTAATCCTTTCCCTTTTCAACAAAGCAGTGAAATCAGATAATGTAACAAACTGAGGAAGAGAGGAATTTTGCTTACCAGATCGAGGATTTTTAGTTGCTGATCCTCTCTCCTACTGTGTTCTGGGATCTGGACCTTCATGTAATGGTTGGGGAACCAGTTCTTGAGTCTCTCTCAAGACTCTTAAAGATTCAGCAAGTTCAAACTGAGCTTGTTGCATTCCTTGTAACATCTCCAAGAGGAAAGAGAATCAATGGTCAGAACCCTCTTGGTTAACTTCATGTTGGTCAGCTTGTTCTCCTTGTGGAGCTAGACTGTGATGGCTTTATGCTACTGAAGGGTTGGTGTTTTGAGTCCCTTCTTGCCGGCTATTCCATAACCTAGGAGGCATGGTGAACTCTTCGCTTTAGTGGGCTCCTCAGTAGAGTTGCCAAAATGTTGGGGGTAGAAAAGTTTTCCTTCCGACAAATGAGATTTATGTTAGATTGGGGACCTAAACCGAAACTCGACAATGGGCTTAAAGCATGGCCTAAAGGCTATTGGTGAATTTTTTGAAAAGTTTGACCTTTTTTTTTATATCTTGGGCCTAGGATGGGACTGACAAGGGTTATAAGATGGCCCAAAAACACTTCCCATAGTAGACATGTCAGCATAATAAAAAGCATATTGCAATAAAGAGGTAATCTAGCCGTAGAGTATCCTAGTGGTAAACTATTCCGACGGTAAATTGAAACAGAGCAGAATAAACCTCCAATCATTAGCTATTTCATAGATTAAGGAAAGTATCTACATCTTCAAACTCATCATTCATTGGCTCTAGAGAAGAGTCTTCTAATATAATAATTTGAGGGAAAAACTTTATAATAATAGTCACATCATAACCTTCAATAGTAAATGAATAAACAAATATTATGGGCTCCATTATAACAATTGAAGAAAACTCAGTATGAGATGAAGGGAGAGAGAGATTCTATCTAGTGCAATAAGAACATTATGGTGCCAAAGTATGCTCTTGGATATAGTATATGTAGTGAGTAATAAAGGGTATTTCAGGTAGTATGAGTAGTGAGAGAGAGAATGTTTAGTAAAACTATTGGGGCTTTTTGCTGGGCTTTTAGAAAATTAGAGAGAGAAGAATAGAGAAGTTTGTGAGAGAGTTCTTCTCTATTGGTGTCTTTTTAGTGTGTTGAAGTATTATTGGAGAGTTCCATTTATACTTGAGTTTGAGGGACTAATTAGCAAATAATCTCTGCTAAATCATCCTTAATCTTCAAAAAATCCTTAGAGAATCATTCCTAAGATTTGGCCAAGAGTGATAAGCTCAACTTTAGAATGTTCTTTGCTGTTTTTGGTAATGGTAGCTAGAGTTCTGACCTAGCATTAAATGCTGATTTGGTCATAGCTGATGGGAATAGAGCAGGTATTAGGCTAACGATATTGGTTTTGCTACTGCTAGAATCAGAGCTCCTTAAGGCAAATTATATCACCCCAAGTTAGGTGTCAATCTTGGAGCCCTTTGTTGGGAACTCTACTAGAGATCCCTTTGGTGCCCTCCAAACCACATTTCCCTAAGTTTCTCCATTTGAGGTTCATGTGCTTGGTCCATGAATCAAAGATTACACGTTTTTGGAATGATAATGAATTGATTTCAAGTTGTTCCAAAAGCTTTCATGGCTTGGTTATGGCTACCCTTGGTTGTTGATCGAATGGGTTGGAGAAGAAAGGAAATACAACTGGCTGAAACTTCCCAACTTTATATCATGCCATCTCAGCTTTGTGTCACATGAGAAATGATGGAAATCAGCTTGGTAATGAAAGGTTTAACCCCTGCTAGACACATGTCCTCTTCTGATCTGATTGGACAAGCTGGAACTGATGGAAATAGGCTTTAGCTTTCAGGTTGTGCTGAAAGTTGACTGGTCAATTCACATGAGCTTCAGCTAGCCTTGTAATTGAGCTTCTTTAGGCTTGGTCATCCCTACAAAATGAATAGTTTCGCCATGGGTGATATACATGGGCTTTTATAAATTTTGTAAGAGAAGTATTTTTTTTTTTTTTTTTTTAGGAATGAGTAATTATATTTCCCATGAGTTAGGGACTTTAGTATATGTAAAATAGGTGCCAAAATAACATTTGGGCTTTTATGAAATAGGTGCCATAATAACATTTGGACTTTGTAAAATAAGTGTCAAAATAGTATTGGGCTTTGTAAGATAGGAGCCAAAATAATATTTGGGCTTTGCAAAATAGGTGCCAAAATAATATTTAGGCTTTTATGAAATAGGTTCCAAAATAACATTTGGGCTTTGTAAAATAGGTGCCAAAAGAGTATTTGGGCATTGTAGGATTTTGTAAAAATATTGCTATGTAGCAACGGGCTTTATAGGTGTCATGTAGCAATGGGCTTTAAAAGGTTCCGTGTAGCAATGGGTTTTAGGGTGCCATGTAGCAACGAGCTTTGTAAGGGTGCCGTGTAGCAACAAGCTGTAAGAGGTTCTGTGTAGCAATGGGCTTTAGGGTGTTGTGTAGCAACGACTTTTGCAAGAGTGCCGTGTAGCAACGGTCTTTGTAAGGGTGCCGTGTAGCAACAGGTTTTAGGGTGCCATGTAGCAACGGGCTTAATAAGAGAGTTTTGTTGGCCTTTTTGGTTTTTTCCCATAAGTTAAATGATTTTGGGTTTTTTTTTTTTTTTTTTTTTTTTTTTTTAAATATGGAGATAGTGTAATTTTGTAGCCCAATTTTGGTAGTAATGTAATAAGTATTTTTGTGGAAAATCCAATTTGGATAATATGTAGGATATAATGGGTAGTATTTATGTGAGGGCCTAAGGTAATTTATGGGGCTTATATAGGGAATATTTGTGGGAGCCTAAGTTGGGCAATAATATGGAGAATATTTGGGTAATATGTGGAAAATATTTATGTGGGCTTAGAATAGTTTATGCGCTTGTGTAGGTATATTTTTAGTGCGTGGACTAATAAGATTAGGGCCTGAAAATTTGTACCTCAATAATGTTTAACTAACATATTTACTTGATTTGTTTTGTATATGAATTAGGGCCTTATACCTGCAATTGAGATGTTGTTCCCATCTTATGAGCATAGGTATTGTGTGAAGTATATCTATAATAATTTAAAAGTGGATCATAAGGGCTTGGAGTTGAAAGATGCATTTAGGAGATGTGCTGGAGCCACAACAATCAGGGAGTTTGAGAGAAGAATGTAGGAACTGAAGGATTTGGATGTCAAGGCATGGGAGTATCTTGTTGACATCATCCCTGCATAATGGTCTAAGTCTCACTTTAGTTGTAGAGCTTTGTGTGATTTTATAGCTAATAACTTGAGTGAGTCTTTTAATGCCATGATCTTAGAAGCTAGGGATAAGCCAATTTTAGCAATGTTGGAGTAGATCAGAGTTAAGCTCATGACCAAACAATACAAAAAGATGAAAGGTATAGCAAAATACACTGGAAATGTGTGTCCTAATATTCAAGACAAATTAGAGAAGTTAAAACATGAATCTATACCTTTCAATGCTACTGCATCAGGCAGGTTCATGTATGAGGTTGATAATGGTCATGAGAAACATGTGGTTGACTTGGATAGGAAAGCATGCAGCAGTAAGATTTGGGATTTGACAGGGTTTCCTTGCAAACATGGGATCTCTACAATTATTAAAAACTTGTAGAAAGTGGAGGACTATGTGTATCCTTGTTACTTGAAAGAGACATTTGTTGAAACTTACAAAACAATAATACAGCCAATGCTTGGCCAGTCTGAGTGGGTTGAGACTAACCAACTTACTCCTGTTACTCCTCATGTGTATAAACCACCTGGCAAACCACCAAAGAAAAGAAAAAGAGATCCTGAAGAGCCAAGGAACCCTTATAGAGTTTATAGGATGAACAAGACAATCAAGTGTGGAAAGTGCCAAAAAGGACATAATGCAAGAAGGTGCAAGGCAAGCATCACTAGTGAAACTCCATGGCAGAGAAGAGATAGACTTGCTAAATCAAAAGCTGTAAGTATTTCCATTCTTTGAACTATAGTCATTTCCTCATATATTTAATGTGTATGTAACTTGTACAACCCTATTTGTAGGCACAAGGCAGTAAATCTACAACAACAAAGCAGACTGCAACACCACAAATTGCATCTCAACCACCAAGTACTAGATCTCAGCCTGCATACAGAGCTTTTGGTCAAACTGCTTCTCAACCTGCACCAAACAATAGATCTAAGACAGCAACTAAACCTTCAACTGCATCTAGGGTCAACTAGTTCTCTTCATCCTCACAACCAAGCTTCCATACCCCTAAAGAGACATGGGATTCTTTACCATCTTAAACACCTCTAATTGCTTCTATTTTTTTTTTTTCCTCTTACTTGCTATTGTTGGACCATCTTGCTAACTGCTGGATTTTGATTATGTAGCCAAGTGTATTTGTGAGTACTGGTAGTGTACCAAGTCAAGGAAGTTGTGGTGCTATCGCTAGGGGGTTTAAAGGCAGAAAGTTTGGTGTATCAAGGCCAACAAAGTTTCAACCAATTGCTGGAAAGGGCAAGAAGGCTGCTAGCAAGGGCACTAAAAGCAGAAAATGAAATAGAAGATGTTATAGTTCCCACTTTGTTTTTTGGTTATAGTTCCTATTTTTTTTTTTTTTTTGGCTATAGTTCCCACACTTAATGTAACTAGTATTTAAATTGGTCACATGTCAAAAATAATATTGGCAATTTTGGTTGGAAGATGTATATGTCTGATGTGTAATGGACTAGTAATTGGGTTTTGGTTGTAAATCTTTCTGCATGTGGCATAAAGTCACAATGACTGTCTTCACTTTTGGTAGATTATGACATTATCAGGATTTTGTTAATGTTAATGTGCATTGACACAAGATAAAGTATTTTGATGTCTTGTGCTTGTCTTTGCTTTTGGTGGATTTACACATAAGTATGTGTTTTTCTTGTCTTGTGCTTTTGGTGGATTTACACAGGTGTATGTATTGACATAGCAAATCATGTGCATGTCATGACCATAGGTCCATTTATGGGCAAGTGTAGCATAGAACCAAAATCAATATATATGGATCCATTTATGGGTAGGAAGTAAAAACAATAAATAAATAAACTACAGAACATTTGCACAAAAACAACACTTTGTATTTTAAGAGATGGATACAATAATTAGGGACTGAATTCAATTACCCAACCACATTTCAACGACCTCCAAGCATCATGGCAGATTAAGGGTCCTCACCTTTACATTGTTGTTCATTAAGGCAAAACATAACAACATCATCATAAAAATGAAAAATAACCATGACAAAACTAGTGCCAGCTTGTATAATCTCTCACTCTCTCTAATCCTCTTAAGTTCCTCCCTCGCTTCTACGTAAAGCTCATGAGCTTCTCATTTCCTCTGATTAGATCTTTCTTCCATTTCACTACTTCTCATTTCTTTCTGATTTGCAAGCTGCATTCATTCTCAAGCATACTTATCCTTTCACAGACAAGTGGGGTAGTTTCACTCGTACAAATTTCGTTATCCACTCACTAAAAGAAGCCACATTTGAGACCAACCTAATCATTACAATTACAACAGTTAATTTCATAGTTCACAATTAATCACAATGAATAATTCAATTCAATTCAAATGAAATACATCAATGGAATTGTTTCTTACATTAAATTGACTACACCCGATGAATCTTCTTAGATAGTTACTAGCTTTTTGACTTGTTCGTAGGCCACAATTCTCATGGGTACATAAATGGCCATTTAAGGCATGGTAGAAACTACTAATTGTAGACCCATTGCCAGTTGATGAAGACATAGAAAGCAAAAACCCAATTTCGAAAAAAGATTTTTAAAATCCTATGTTTCAAAAATTAAAAGGATCTACCTACAACAGCTGACCAAATGAACGCTGTGTCTCCTTCTTCCTCGGTTTGCTTGCATGATCAAAACCTAGGTGGTTCTCAGTCCATTATCTCAAGCACATTTCATTGTGATCTTAGTTTGGTGAGCACGTTGGATGAAAGTGTGGAGTGAGGAGTGTTTGATCTATTTTAGGTTCTGTTTTTGATGAGTTTATGTGTTAGAGTAACGTCTGCACTGGAGGTGGGTAACAGAGTAGTAAATGAGGAAATCATAGGTGGGTAAAGTGTCAAAAAAGAAACAATGGGTAGGTAAGTCAAATTAGAGGCAAACCACAGGTGGGTAAAAAGTAATTATCCCTATTTATTTTTATCAACATAGAGAAAAAATAATTTTTACAGCACATACCACAAATCTTTAAAAAACAATCTTTCTAATATCTTTTTAATTATTATTGGACTAATTAGTTTAATTTCATGTTTATTTCTTTTCATACCATGCATAATATTAGCTCAAGCCAATTCTTTTCCTTTTATAGAAAAAGAAGAAAAAAGCTCAACACTTATTCTAGTTTTCTTTTCCCACCTTTTTTCTCCCTAGTCTCCACATTTATTTTATTCTTTCAGAGTGTGGCTTCTATCCAGTGCCCTGTGACACTGGATCCGCTGAAATTGTGACACATGTCAGAAAATGAACACGTGTCATGATCGCAGCAGGTCCAGTGCACTGGAGGCACTGGACAGAAGTTGCGCCCATTCTTTCATTTCTTTTTTCTACTATTGCATGCCTAAAGCTAGTTGCCTAAGTACCAACCTATCATTCCTATTTCCAAGTTCCTACACATCATAACTTCTCATGCAATCTCTTCAAAACCACATGTTACCTCTTCCTCTTTCAAATTTATTTTTTCTTCATTCTTCAACTTAATTTTTTCCCCATTAGTTACAGATCTATTTCTCTCTCTCACAGTATCACACCACTCTATCTCTTTCAGCATCATTCTAGTATCTTTTTCTCTTAACTTCAACCCAATTTTCAACGTATGAATCACCGCCGCCTCCCTTCACCACCAATTGGTAGTCATCACTGGTGTGAGAAGGAGAAGGAGGCATAGAGAGACAAAAGCTTAGTATGGCATGAGGAGAAGTACCAGTCTGGCATTCACTAATCGACCGGAATCCAAAATTTACTCCAGAATGGCTAAAATAGCCTAGTATGCCTAGTATTTGAACTAGCACGAGATGTCAGTGTTTCTATACCGTTTAAAGAACTTGTGCGGCAAATACCAGCCATACCGATCAGTACGATACAAGATTCACTTCCTTGCTTCAAGCTTCTGTGAGATCATTGCCTCCTATCCCATAAGTACAAAATACTTGTAGAGTGACCATCATGGCAATGGTACACAGTTGTGAAAGCAGTATTTTTTTTAATGGAAAAAAAATGGATAGAAATAATCAAGGAGAGAGAAAAAATGCAACTAATTATGTAAATGAGTTTGGAAGTAATTAATATTTGTTGGTGTATTTTTAACCGTTAGATCTCATAGAGATTTATGGTATTAAAAAAAAAGTGCGTCTTGATTTTTTATTTTTTATTTTATTTTTATTTTTAGCTTGAGCTAACAAGGTAATAGGGTAATTAAAGGTTTACCTGTCGATGCAAAGAATTATATTGAAGCCAAGTATTGGGTGGAAGATACCCTAAATTAAAGATGTGCAGCCAATCCCCCATTAACCAAAACCAACTTGGTCCAACCCATCCCGCCAAGTTGGGTTGGTTTTTAGGGGTTGGTGGATTTTGTTGGGTTGTCAAAACTTTTTTTAATGGTGGGTTGGGTTAGGTGCTAGTCAATAGATTTGTTTATCAATTGAGTTGGGATAGAACTATATAATACCCTACTAACAATAGAATAATAAAACTTGTAAGGGCACAAATTTTGCCTTAGGCCCAAATAGGAGACTGGGCCGGCCCAAGTGGCCTTTACAATAGAATTTGTAGAGAATGGGTTTAAAGCCTAGACCCCCTGGTTCTTTTGAAGGATGCGGTGTAAGGCCCAAGTCCACTTCTGAGGGATATTTGGCTGAGGGAGTGGCCTAATTCCCTTCTCGGACGTGTGCCGAGGAGCGTCTGTGCAGATTAACGTTCCGTTCTTCTGGGGAGAGAGAGAGAACCTTCTTCTTCCTCTTTTCCAAAAAGTCCCCCCTCTCCTGTGGCATCCCCTCTTCTATTTATACTCCCCTTCTCTGGTTGCCACCCGTCTTGTCCCTGAAAACGCTCCCCAAGACTATAAAGCTGACCTCCGTCCCTTCAGAAGTCATCTCCTCATTAATGCGGCCAGGCGGGTAGGTGGAAGCCTTTAATGTGGAGGCAGTAACCTTTTGCAGGGCATGTCCCGCGTGTTCTCCTTCCTCGGCGTCCCATTGAATCTCGTTCCTCAGCTCTAGCCCTTGCCGTTAGGGGTCATGTCCTCCTCGGACACGGTGACGTACGCAGTGATCTCCCCGATGAGCCCATGGCCTTTGGGTCTTTAATGACCTCTTCCCTTTTCGTGGCTTCTTGGGCCGAACAGTGCCCTCGGGCTAGACCTAAGGCCCACGCAGCCATCCAGACGTCTCTGCCCCCCACAATAGCCCCTCAAAAATTTATTTGACCTCGATCCGAGAGGGGAAATGAGTTTTTAACTCACAAGAGTTTCTTCCACGTGCCCCTTTAAATGTAGCGCATGTAGAATTTCTCCCGCGCCCTCCCAGACAGCTCGCGACGCCTCGTAACGCACAACACCCGCATTTACTGCGCTGAGTAACTCCCTGTCGCCCACGTTGGATGGTGAGATACGGATCGTGCGGCTGTGATTCTTTCTGAAAGTTTGTGCGGGTCAGGCCTCATAAATGCTTGCTTCTCCAAGATCCCTAAGCACTTGGGAAGTCGCGTATCCACCTTTTCGCTCCCAAGAAAATAATCGCGCTCTTGGAAACGAACACTTTCATTTCGTCTACTGAAGCATTCTCAAAGTTGTGTCCTTCTCTCTTCGTAAGTTCTCGTCATCTTAGCCTTTTTCTCCTCGGCTGTCAAATTTCCCTTTCACCTTCTAGGTTCACTCCTTAGTCTGGGACATTATGGGTAGATTTAAGTGTCTGGTCGACTCCGAATCCGGTATGGAAGGATTCCGAGCCAAGTTCCACATCCCCCCGGAAGTGGAACTTAAATATTGCCCACCTGAGGCGGTGGCTGACTCTAGGGGGAACGGGGAGGTGGTCATTCCCATCATCGCCTTCCTGGAGGGCGGCATGACCCTCCCCATGGGTCCTGTCACCAGGGAATACCTTCGCAATCACCGGATGTGCCCCGATCAATGCACGCCCAATATGTTTAGGGTCCTAGGGAGCGTAGACGCTCTAAATGAGCAGATGGGTTTGAACCTCACGTGGCGGGACGTGGTCTATATGTACGAGTGCCACCCGCTCACGTCCAAAGGGTACTACCTAAAGTCCCGGTCGAGCGTCGTGAGGCTCATATCGTGTCTCCCTAAGTCCAACAAAGGGATGAAGGATGACTACGTCGTCGCATCCGGGAGATGGTACGATGTGATCCATTGCCCTGTTCAAGAGGGGAAACCAGGTGTGATTGTCTTAGGTTTTGGGCTTTCGTTTACGTTTTAGTTCTTTTACCTTCACTTTTGGGAATTTGTCACCCGTCGTCCTTACTGCCTATCTTTGTTGCCGAACTTGATTATAACTCTTCTTTTGGATGTCTTTTTCGCAGATAAGCAGCACGTTTCCCCCAGCCTCTCCGACGTCAACGTCCGAGACTTAAATAGGGTGCTGAGGTCCGAGGTGTTTGTGTACGAGGACTTACAAGTGAGGGCCGCCCATCTGATCTTGGGGTACGAGCCGCTGTCCACCGCTTTCGGGGAGGTTGAGGACGCAATCCTCGCCTGCGACAAAAGGCGAAGACTAATAGACGTCACCAAGCCCGGCTTTCTTGCCCCACGCGACATCCCCGACGACCCCGCGGTGATTCTGTACGCTCCGCCCATGCGCGCAGTTCCGTTCTCGGTTCGACCGCTGAAAATTTCTGCCGAGGAGGAAGTCGGCGTAGTTGAGGTCTCCGACGACGAGGCCCAGTGCTCGGGCATCAAAGGCTTGATAGTCTCCAAGGTCAACAGTAGTACCGAGGAGGACGACATGAACAGTCTGCGATCCCTCATGGGCGCTCGAGGTGCCCAGGTGGCTAAGAAGGGTGCCACCGGGTCTCATCTCCCACCCCAGCTTCCCCCTCTCCCTCTTCCGCCCGCCGACCCCAAGCTTCCCCCCGCCGACGCTAAGAAGAAGAGGAAGAAGGAAGAAGATGAGGCCGAGAAGGCTCGCCAGAAGAAGCTTAAGCAGCAGCAACATCAACAACACCAACAGCAGCAACAGCAGCAGAAGGTCGCCAAGGTCAGGCCGTGCACCCACTCGGTGGAGAGCGGGGAGAGCCATCCACTGGCTGAGGTGCGCCGAGCCCCAGGGTCTTGGTCGCCGGCGCTGGAGCTGGACGGGAGTCCCATTCCCGAACGCGCCAGCATAAGGGAGTATCAAAAGGGGCACTCCCTGTATCTGGCCGAGGCCTTGGAAAAGCCTCTGCTCCTCCCCAAGGATATGGAGGCCCTCGAGCAGATGCAGCAGCCGCAGCTGTTCCTCTCTCTGAAGAGGGACTTAGGGCTGGTATGCTTCGTCTCGCCATGGTTTGCTTATGCCAGTCCTAAACTCGTGCACTCTCTTACTTACACTTTTCGCGTGCATGCAGGCCATCCAGGAGGTCGCTGTGGCTGAGCGGTGGGTGGAGGATGCCAGGAAGAAGGCCTCTTATGAGCTGAATGTCCGAGTGGAGACAGAGAAGGCTCTCTGTCGCGTCGAGGCGGAGAACGTTAAGCTTGGGCAGAAGCTGAAGGCGGAGGAGCAGGCCAAAAGGAGCGCCGAGGCCGGCCTCCAGAATGCCACAGCTCAGGCTGAGAGCCAGAGGAAGGAGCTCCTCGGCTGCAAAGAGGAGCTCACCGCGGCAAAGGGGGAGAATGCTGCGCTAAAGAAGGAGTTGGCGAGGGCTAAGGAGGAGGCCCAGGCCGCTAAGGTGGCCGCGGACGCTGCTTCGGCCGCCTCCTTCCAGTTGGGGGTTGAGGAGATTGAGACCCGCCTTGTTGAAGAATTAGCAGACCTGTGCAGGGAATACTGCCGCCAGGTCTGGTCCGAAGCCCTCAACATGGCGGGTGCTCCTTCAATGTCCGAATGGAGGAAGGCCGAGAACGTATGGTATCCACCCGATATCCGCGAGTTCGAGGCTCCCCCTCCTGCGGCAACCTCAACTCCCCTTGTGGCCCCTGTTCTTCCTCCAGTCCCCTCGGATCCAGGCCAGGAAGCCCCTGTTGAGACAGAGCCCGAAGATGCGCCCTAGCCAGAGGCCCAAGGAGCAAAGGATCTTCCCCAAATGGCTGGAGCTTGAGCTGCTGGTCTCTGTTTTTGTTCTTTTATTTTTGTCTAGAGGACCTTTTCTCAACAGTTTGTCTGTAACTATTTTATTAATGATCATGAGCTATGTTTGTCTATGATTGAACTATTTTTCTGCGAGTGGTTACTCCGTAAAAGTTTGGGATATGTTTCCTTTGTTTGCGCAAGAGGTTTTTCATAGGCTTTCGTTAACACTTAGATAATACTTTAGATAAGAAATGCTAACGAATTAGGGGCCCATGTGCTTAGCGTGATGCTAGTGCTCAAGTAAAAGAAATTGACATCAACACTTGGTGAATAAGATTGATATTAACATTCAACGAAAAAGGAACAGTGTTAGACTTTCCCACGGCAGTGTTAAAAATAATCGAAGCGTGTTAAGTTTTCCCCAAGTAGGAGGTCCGAGGACCTGGCATAACCAAGGTCGACATTGGAACTTGATAAAAGTAATCGAATCGTGTTAAATTTTTCCCAAGGCAGAAGGTCCGAAGACTTGGCATAGCTAAGGTTGATATTGACACTTAATTTAAACAATAAATTGTGCGTGTTAAAATTTTCCTAAGGCAGAAGGTCTGAGGACCTGGCTTAGCCCCAGTTGACATTTAACACATTAAATGAGATAAATTGTATGTCAAATTTTCCCAAGGAAGAAGGTCTGAGGACCTGGCTTAGCCGAGGTTGACATTAACACTTAATTTAGGCAATAAATTGTACGTGTTAAAATTTTCCTAAGGCAGAAGGTCTGAGGACCTGGCTTAGCCCCAGTTGACATTTAACACATTAAATGAGATAAATTGTATGTTAAATTTTCCCAAGGCAGAAGGTCCGAGGACCTGGCTTAGCCGAGGTTGACATTAACACTTAATTTAGGCAATAAATTGTACGTGTTAAAATTTTCCTAAGGCAGAAGGTCTGAGGACCTGGCTTAGCCCTAGTTGACATTTAACACATTAAATGAGATAAATTGTATGTTAAATTTTTCCAAGGTAGAAGGTCCGAGGACCTGGCTTAGCCGAGGTTGACATTAATACTTAATTTAGGCAATAAATTGTACGTGTTAAAATTTTCCTAAGGCAGAAGGTCTGAGGACCTGGCTTAGCCCCAGTTGACATTTAACACATTAAATGAGATAAATTGTATGTTAAATTTTCCCAAGGCAGAAGGTCCGAGGACCTGGCTTAGCCGAGGTTGACATTAACACTTAATTTAGGCAATAAATTGTACGTGTTAAAATTTTCCTAAGGCAGAAGGTCTGAGGACCTGGCTTAGCCCCAGTTGACATTTAACACATTAAATGAGATAAATTGTATGTTAAATTTTCCCAAGGCAGAAGGTCCGAGGACCTGGCTTAGCCGAGGTTGACATTAACACTTAATTTAGGCAATAAATTGTACGTGTTAAAATTTTCCTAAGGCAGAAGGTCTGAGAACCTGGCTTAGCCCCAGTTGACATTTAACACATTAAATGAGATAAATTGTATGTTAAATTTTTCCAAGGCAGAAGGTCCGAGGACCTGGCTTAGCCGAGGTTGACATTAACACTTAATTTAGGCAATAAATTGTACGTGTTAAAATTTTCCTAAGGCAGAAGGTCTGAGGACCTGGCTTAGCCCCAGTTGACATTTAACACATTAAATGAGATAAATTGTATGTTAAATTTTCCCAAGGCAGAAGGTCCGAGGACTTGGCTTAGCCGAGGTTGACATTAACACTTAATTTTAGCAATAAATTGTGCGTGTTAAAATTTTCCTAAGGCAGAAGGTCTGAGGACCTGGTTTAGCCCCAGTTGACATTTAACACATTAAATGAGGTAAATTGTGCCGACAGAGATGATAGTATTTGACAGTTGGCGTGAGTCGATGATATCTGAAAACATGGCAGACACGCCTTTCATCAGTAGTAATACCTTCGAAGGTTATTTACATTAAAAGGTCGTTTTACAAGTTTGTCATCTAGGTCGGCTAGATAGTATGCCCCCACACCGGCTACAGAGGTTATCCGGTAGGGTCCCTCCCAATTCGGCCCCAACTTCCCCCACGACGGGTCCTTTGCTGTCCCCACGACCTTTTTCAGGACAAGGTCTCCGGGAGCGAGAGGTCTAGACCGTACGTGAGAGTCGTATCCTCGTTTGAGCTTCTGTTGATAGCAAGCTAGCCGGACCATGGCATTTTCTCTCCTTTCTTCCACCAGGTCCAACTCCTTGAGTAGCATGCTATCGTTGGCGTCTGGGGCGAATGACCGCGCCCTCATCGTCGGGAACCCCATCTCTACAGGTATTACGGCCTCGGCGCCGTAAGTCATCGCGAAGGGAGTCTCTCCTGTGGATCTACGTGGCGTGGTTCGGTAAGTCCACAACACATGAGGTACTTCATCCACCCATCTGCCCTTCGCATCATCTAATCTTTTCTTGAGTCCGTTGACTATCGACTTGTTGGTCGCCTCAGCCTGGCAGTTCCCCTGCGGGTAGGCCGGAGTGGAGTACCTGTTCGTGATGCCGAGGTCCCCACAGTACTTTCTGAAGGCCTTGCTGTCAAACTGCAGTCCATTGTCCGAGATTAGAGTGCGCGGGATCCCGAACCTGGTAACGATGTTCTTCCAAACAAATCTCTTCGCATCCACGTCCCGGATATTCGAGAGGGGTTCGGCTTCTACCCACTTAGTGAAGTAGTCTGTTCCGACAAGCAGCCATCGCTTGTTGCCTGCCGCTCTTAGAAACGGTCCCACTATGTCCAAGCCCCACTGTGCGAACTCTTGCGCCTCTGTCTGCATGTTCGGCCACCAGTACCCCTACGTGAGGGCCCTGTGGGCCAACGACCTTCCGCTCGTGTGACTACCGCAAATTCCCTCGTGTAGTTCTTCTAAGAGCTGCTCCGTCTCTTCCGGATGTACACATAACAGGTAGGGCCCCGAGAAGGAGCGTTTATAAAGCTTTTGGTCCTCGGACAGCCAAAAGCGCGGAGCCTTTCGGCGGATCTTGTTGGCTTCAGACTTGTCCTCCGGCAGTATGTCGTGCTTAAGGAAGGACGCAATGGGGTCCATCCAACTACGCCCAACTCTGACTTGCTGGATCCGAGGGGTGTGACTTTCCTGCCCAGTTGGCTTGAGCATGTCCTCAATGAGAATAACCCGAGGGAGCCCCTAGGCCGAGGTGGTAGCGAGAGTGGCGAACGAATCAGCGTGGGTGTTTCCGTTCCTAGAAACATGTGATAACCCGAAGGACTTGAACTTGGCTTGTAAGTGCTTCGCGCGGGCTAGATAGTTCTGCATCCTCGGCTCCCTAGCCTCCAATTTCCCTTCCATCTGGCCGACCACCAGCTGTGAGTCCGAGAATAATAGCACCGCTTTTGCCCCCACTTTTTGTGCCATGTCCATTCCTGCCAGGAGAGCCTCGTACTCGGCTTCGTTGTTGGTGGCCGAGAACGCTATCCTCAAGGACTTTTCCATGATGATCCCCTCAGGGGACGTCAACATTATTCCCACTCCTGAACCCCTTTGGTTCGCCGCCCCGTCCATGTAGAGCTTCCACACCGGGGGCGTTTCGTTCGAGATTTCACCGACTGGTTTTCCGTCGGCGCCCCATCCCCCCCAGTTTTCTTCCGGGGAAGGCTCTGTGAACTCCGCCACCAGGTCAGCCAGGACTTGCCCCTTTATAGATGTACAAGGTAAATACTTGATGTCGAAGGCCCCCAAGAAGGTTCCCCATTTGGTGACTCTACTAGAGTAGTCGGCGCTCCGCAGCACGGACTGGAGTGGGAGTTGGGTTAATACGACGACCGTATGAGATTGGAAGTAATGTGGGAGCCGGCGCGTTGCGTGCACTATGGCCAGAATCGCCTTTTCCAATGGCAAGTACCGGATCTCAGCCTCCTGCAGAGACTTGCTAATGTAGTAGACCGGCCGTTGTATGCCGTCGTCATCCCGTATCAGAACCAGGCTGACTGCGTGGGCAGCCACGACCAGGTACGCAAACAGCACCTCGTCTGGGTCGGGACGAGACATAATGGGTGGCCGAGAAAGGTATTCCTTCAGCTGCTGGAACGCCGTGGAGCACTCCTCGGTCCATTCGAATCCCTTCCATTTGTTCAGCAGCTGAAAGAACGGCCGGCATCTGTCCGCCGATCGAGAGATGAACCTGCTGAGGGCAACTGTCATTCCAGCCAGCTTCTGGACCTCCTTCGGGTTTCGAGGTGGTTGCAGGTTACAGATCGCGGAGATTTGTTCGGGGTTGGCCTCGATACCCCTGTGAGTAAGCATGTAGCCCAGGAATTTACCCGATCCCACACTGAAGGAACATTTGGAGGCGTTCAGTCGTAACTTATGTTCCCGCAGAGTCCGGAACATGCTATCAAGATTAGCCGCATGGTCCGATACGGCCCTGCTCTTCACAACCATGTCGTCCACGTATACCTCGACAGTTTTCCCCAACTGAGCCTCGAACATCCGGGTCATCATCCTTTGATATGTGGCCCCTGCGTTTTTAAGACCAAATGGCATCACCTTGTAATGGTAGTTGCCGGTGGGGGTCACAAAGGCGGTTTTCTCCTGGTCTTTTAAGGCCAGAGGTATCTGGTGGTACCCCTGAAAGGCGTCCAAGAAACTCATGCGAGGGTGGCCGACCGTCGCATCTACAAGTTGATCTATGCGTGGCATTGGGAATGGGTCCTTGGGACAGGCCTTGTTGAGGTCTGTGAAGTCCACACACACTCTCCATTTCCCGTTCTTCTTCTTCACCATGACTGTGTGCGCCAACCATTCAGGATAGAACACCTCCTTGATAGCTCCAGCCCTCTTGAGTTTGATGACCTCCTCCTTTACGGCCTCAGAGTGTTCTGCAGAAGAGCGTCGATGAGGTTGTTTCTTTGGCACTGCTACTGGGTTAACGTTCAGGTGGTGGCAGATGAAGTTTGGGTCGATCCCAGGCATCTCATGCTCGTCCCATGCGAACACATCGAGGTTTCTTCTCAAGAGTGCGACCAACTCTTCTCTTTCTTCGGTCGGCAGCTAAGCACCAATCTGGAAGAACCTCTCTGGGTTGTCGTCGACAAGAACTCTGTCCAACCCCTTGCATCCGGGCCCTTCTACCACTGCTCCTCTAGTCGTGGTAGAAGAGGCTAATTGCTACGGGGCCGGAGCAGCGGAAGCCGAGGGCTCGGGTTCCGGTCTGCGCAGAACCGCAGCTGTCAGGCACTGTCTCGCCGCGGACTGACTTCCTAGGATTTCCTCGACTTGGCCGAAAAATGGAAACTTCACCTTGACATGGAGAGTGGAGGAGACAGCCCCTAGGGCGTGCAGCCAAGGCCTCCCCACAATGGCCGTGTAAGGGGAGTAGGCGTCCACCACGATGAAGTCCACCTCCACCACTGCCGGGCCCGATTGTACAGGCAGTCTGATCTGTCCCTTCGGCACCGCTGTCCTCCCCTCGAAGCTTATCAAAGGCGAGTCGTAGGCTGAAAGGTCCTCTTCCCTCAGGTTCAGCCCCTTAAACAGGTCAGGGTACATGATGTCCGCGCCACTCCCTTAGTCTACCATTACCCTCTTCACGTCGTATCCTCCAATTCTCAGCGTTATGACTAATGCGTCATCGTGGGGTTGGATGGTCCCTTCCTTGTCGGCGTCCGAGAAGGCCATAGTGGGCGGCCTATTGCCCTTAATCCTCTTTGGCTCGGAGGCAGAGTCCTCGGCGGAGGTCCGGGCTACAGACATTACCCTGGAAGGGCGTGAACCGGTCCTCCCAGGGGCGGCCAGGATGGTATTGATGGTTCCCAGCAGGGGCCTAGGGGCGTGATGGCCTTGGTGCGCCGTCCCAGTTTGTTCTAGCTGCCCCTCTCGCTGGTGCACGAACTGTCTCAACTTTCCCTCCTTGGCCAGCTGTTCCAGATAGAACCGTAGGCTCTTGCAGTTCTCGGTCGTATGGCCGTGTTCTTGATGGTATTGGCAGTGGAGGTTTTGGTTACGCTTTGTGGGATCGCCTATCATCTTGTTGGGCCATCGGAAATAGGGCTCGTGGTGGATTTTCTCAAATACCCGTTGTATTGGTTCGCAAAATGCGATGCCGAGTACTTGCGCTAGTGCCCGACGAGGTTGCCCTACAAATTCTCTCCTCGGCCTACTGTTGCTGTATCCGTCCGACCTGAAATCCCTCCTTTCTTGAGGGATAACCTTCGCCCTAGCCTTCACCTATAATTGGTCCTCTTCCACTCGCGTGTATACGTCAATGCGGTCCATGAGCCGACGCACGCTCTTGACCGGCCTTCTTGTCAGTGACTTCCTCAGGTCATGCTCGTTTGGAAGGCCGACCTTGAAGGTGCTTATGGCCACCTCGTCGAAGTCCCTATCGATCTCGTTGTACATCTCCCAATACCTGTCTGTATATGCCCTGAGGGTTTCTCCCTCTCTCATGGCCACGGACAACAGCGAATCTAGGGGGCGAGGGACCCTGCTGCATGTGATGAACCGTGCACCGAATGCCCTGGTGAGCTCCGTGAAGGAATCGACGGAGCTCGCCTTGAGGCCGTTGAACCACCTCATCGCGACGGGTCCCAAGCTAGAAGGGAAGACCTTGCACATCAGGGTCTCATTCTTCGAGTGCACCACCATCCTCTGGCTGAAGTGGCTCACATGTTCTACTAGATCCGTCCTTCCGTTGTAAATTGTGAAGGTTGGCTGGGTGAACCTTCTTGGGAGCTTTCCTTTCTCGATCCTCCGGGTGAAGGGTGACTTGGAAATCTGGTGGAGCGCCTTTCTCAGTGCGTTGTTGGCCAGGCCTTTGGAGGACGTCCTCTTGTCCTTAGGTGGGAGACGGTGCTCGTCCTCCTGGGAAGAGGATTCGCCAAATGGAGTTCTTGACCTGGAGCTATCGGAGCTACTACTGACACCCACTAAAGACTGGTCTGAAGGGGTAGGCGTGCGCCTTCGTTTTTTCCGGCGCAGCTTCCTTCTCAGATAATCAACCTCTCTTTGCAGGGTCTCAACACTTTTCTCGCGGGAGGCTCTACTACCGCTGCGCGCATGGCTCCTCCCGCACGTACATTCCGTATGGTCGCGCTCTCTTTCTAACCACACAAGATGGTCCTCGCGTTGGGACCCCCTGGACTCCGCATGACGTGAACCTGAACCTTCCATGGCACTTCCAGTCCCTTTGATCAAGGCTTCCCACAGACGGCGCCAATTGTAAGGGCACAAATTTTGCCTTGGGCCCAAATGGGAGACTGGGCCGGCCCAAGTGGCCTTTACAATAGAATTTGTAGAGAATGGGTTCAAAGCCTAGACCCCCTGGTACTTTTGAAGGATGCGGTGTAAGGCCCAAGTCCACTTCTAAGGGATATTTGGCTGAGGGAGTGGCCTAATTCCCTTCTCGGACGTGTGCCGAGGAGCGTCTGTGCAGATTAACGTTCCGTTCTTCTGGGGAGAGAGAGAGAACCTTCTTCTTCCTCTTTTCCAAAAAGTCCCCCCTCTCCTGTGGCATCCCCTCTTCTATTTATACTCCCCTTCTCTGGTTGCCACCCGTCTTGTCCTTGAAAACGCTCCCCAAGACTATAAAGCTGACCTCCGTCCCTTCAGAAGTCATCTCCTCATTAATGCGGCCAGGCGGGTAGGTGGAAGCCTTTAATGTGGAGGCAATAACCTTTTGCAGGGCACGTCCCGCTTGTTCCCCTTCCTTGGCGTCCCATTAAATCTCGTTCCTCAGCTCTAGCCCTTGCCGTTAGGGGTCATGTCCTCCTCGGACACGGTGACGTACGCAGTGATCTCCCCGATGAGCCCATGGCCTTTGGGTCTTTAATGACCTCCTCCCTTTTCGTGGCTTCTTGGGCCGAACAGTGTCCTCAGGCCAGACCTAAGGCCCACGCAGCCATCCGGACGTCTCTGCCCCCCACAAAACTAATTTATATTTATTTTGTTTCTCAAATTGAGTTGAGATAGAATTATTTGATATCTTACTAACCAAATTCAATGTCATTTGGTTTGATTATTTGTGTTGGTTTGAACTTTGAAGCACTAACAAAATAGCTTGTGTTGGTTTAGTGCTATGTTGAGATTTATTAGGCTATAAATTTTCCCTTCTATGTGTTAGTGTTGTTCTAATGCTTAATTAGAAATAAAAAATAAAAAACTATCCAACTCACGGGTCCAACCTTATCCAAGTAAGTTGGGTTAGACCCCTATAATGGGTTGGGTTGAGTTAAATTTTTTTCAACCCGACCATAGTAGATCAGATCAAAAAAACCCCTTAACTTAGAAGGATTAAGAAAATAACATTCAATCAACAAAAGAGCATTAAAAACAGTTGTAGATATAAAGAAAATCATATTTCCACAAAAATATAATGGGCAACTAAAAAATAAAAAAAATTTGCCATAGAAACATATTACACAAATGAAAAAAACTGAAATCTTTCATACAATAAATGTGTAATGTTAGAATATAAAGTTCCATACGTAAACATCATAATAATAATAAATGACAATTAATAACTATAATATAGTAATGTCACTACTCCAAGTCCCCGACCCTAGCTACCCCTGTAAGACAAGAAAGAGCATGTTAACTAAATATTAGAAGCCATAGAAGTTTGAATGCACCCTAAAGAAAAGAAATTTCAAATTAAAATACGTTTCTTACTTAGAAAAGCACTTCTTCCAGAGCTTGTTCCATCACATCGTCAACGGGACAATCTGGTGAAGAACTTTTTGGAGTTCGTTTAAATAATCTTCTGATTAACGTACAGAAGTGAGTTTTTGGAACAGGTATCAGTTTTCCAAGAACAGCAAGGGGCCAACTGAATAGAGAGAGAGAGTTCCATTAGTTAAAGATGAAAAAAATGTGGATCTTCTCTAGAAACCATAATATAATACATATATATGTTTTTCACATTGACGATAACTTGATAACTGGTTAACTCTTGAATGGTGGTTAATCATTTTCACAGATTTATCAAATTTTCATTTTTTTCCCCCCACTTAGAGTTGTGTAAAACAATGTAGCACAATACAAAAGTTTTGATTCTAGATATATATAATTTTTTTTCCACAATAGTTGCTAAGAGCTTCCAAATTCACTTTGACTAACTGACCTTATGAAACCGATAACCACGGAGATCAGCCATTGTGACCAATTCAACCTCACTGTGGAGGCATACTTCCCAAGAAAATTGATGATAACAACCTAAGAAACAGCAAGAAATTTTATAGTCCAAGCAAGATCCTTTAAAAAAACAACAATAAAAAGAAGTAGAAAATGTGACACAAGTCTCACCTGAAGCAGAACAGTTACTCCCACTATCCCCATGAAATAATAGTTTTTGGTAATTCCTCTGAATACATTAAATTCATCTGGCATCCGAGCATTAAATGCATCGAAAATCTGAAATTGGAACAATTAGATCCTTCACAGTTCACATGCTTAATCTCTAACACATATCAGTCATGAAAATTAATATTAGGTTGACACTTGGCAGGTTAACTTTACGACCGGGCACAAGTAAATATCGCACAATGGAAAACTAGAGATTTTTGGTTTGTATGCAGGCCCAAGACCCCAACTATATTGTTCGCCCATGCATACTTAATTTTAACTCCTAATTTCAATATAAACCCCCCTTAGGGTTCATGGTAACCGTAGCATTGAAATTATAATGAAAATCATTGTTTGTTTTTATAGAAAACTTTTTATGAAGGTAATTTTTTCGTGCTTTTCTGCGCCGATAACAACATAAAGAATTAGATAAAGAGATTTTTTTGTTAAAAATATGACTTCATTTTTATAGATTAGTTTCCAATAAAGTTTATTGAAAACAACTTTATCTCATGTTAAGGTCATTATCAACTATAGGAAAATTTGGTAATTTTCCAAAACATACTTTTTAGAAAATGACTCATTTAAAAAAAAAAAACATTAATGTAGTAAAAAAAATAAAAAAACAAACAAAGTGACCATCATGGCTTTTCTCAATGGACATTGGGCAAGTTGGTATTTGGCATTTGCTTAAAAAGACAATTTTTTTTTTTACTATTTAACTTATTTTTACTATTATTTATGGGTCTCAACGCAATTGTTAGTACTGCTCATAAGTCTTTTTATTTAGTGTGTACTTTTAACAAAAAGTTTTTTTTTGTTGGTATGATAAGTTGCTTGCTAGAATCAATGAACCCACTTAGATCATTGACCCGTTTAACTGGACCGTTTATTGTCATTGACTCGCATTGACCAGACTACTGTGACCCATTGACTGAGCCAGTATGACTTCCATAAATTCTTTGACCGTTGACTTTTGAAAAAGGGTTTAGATTTTTAGTGCATGCTTCTTAGCTAATTTACAAAGCGTGCTGATTTCTTTTTTTTTTTTTAAATTTATTTTTTGCATTTGAGATGACATAATAGCCGACTCAACATGAGGTCTCTCATCCCATTCAAGTCATCCTTGATGGAGACCATTACTCTCAATGGGTTCAAGTCATGTGCATCTCCGTCAAATGCCACAAAGTGTGGCTCTATCTATGTGACTAGTAACGCAAGGAGAGAGGTTGGTGATGTCTTTGCCCTTTTATCTTGAAGATTGGGATGGAGCCAATCACCAAATATTCAATCCACTCCGCAACATCTCCACTCCTTTAATTAATATGGAGTTTGGAAGCTATAAAATGGCAAGGAAGTTGACTTTATATTGGATTAGTCATTTTATATAAGGTATAATGTAGGTGTGGCTAGACATTTTCCTTGGATCATTTTTTATTTAATTTTATAAAAATCAAATATATTTATAGAACAATAAAGACTTCTGTTTAATAGTCTTCTAAAAAAATCAAAAGAAACTCAACATTAATTGTGTAATAATCTCTTTCCTTTAATTTGATGAGTAAATAAATTACCTGACAAAGTATGAAGGAGTTGAATATCATAGTAGCCACAACTTGGCCAGAATGTTTATTCGTGTCATGCACCAAATTCAGTAAACTTCTACCTTGGAATTTGAGGACAAGCTGGACGCTGACCTGATATACAGCCTGCGATTTCCAACCCAACATTAACAATATAGCTATAACATGATAAAGAATTTATTTTTTATGAGGTTAATAAGGAATCTGCTTACTTTCAAGGCGCTTTTTAAAGGAAAATTAGGTTAAGATTTTCTAATAAGTTTAAAGACGTATCAAACTAATGTACATTCAGGACGAAATCAGCATTTGGATTTGGGGGTAGCGATTCTGCTACTGGTTGCTATAGTGGCTCTGGCTTGCGACTGCTTAGCTATTAAGGGGGTTTTTATTTTTATTTTTGTGCCTTTGTTGCGTGCATTTACTGCTGGACAAGAAAAATTATTTTGTTTAATTTTTTTTTTAAAAGGTTTAGATTGTTTGTTTTGGGTAAAATAGGTTAATTGGGTGTAACTTTTTTGGGCTTGTATATGTTGTTTTAAATTTTATATCTATAAAAAAAATTTATGGCCTTTAAAAAGTGAAAAAATGCTAGGGCAACAAATGTTTTTACAAGTTACTAATGGTGTAATTATTGGTAAGTAAAAAGTGATGCAAGTGGTGAGTTCAAATGCAAATGAATAATAATTTGCTACCTCAACATTTTGTAATAATATTGTAAAAAAGTTTTATGACTATAGCATTACTCTTAAAAAAATCAATGATATTTTTAAAAAGACGAAGTTTAATTTTATAGAACAAAATTGCTAAAATTAATATTTAGGTACATATTAAAAGACTTTATGTCTATAGGGGGTTATTTTGAATCCTACTCTAGCATCCATGTAAGGCGGCAGGGTAATTATGTTGCCCATGCTCTAGCTAGGGATGCTAGGTTCTCTTTTCCGTTAAGAGTTTGGGGGGAGGTTGTTTCCCCTAACATTTTCAATGTTGTTGTAAAAGACTTGTCTTGGTTATATTTCCAGCCCGTGTGGAGCTGTTTCCCAAAAAAAAAAAAAAAAAAAAGGTTCATGCTAAAATCTTTTTGAAGTGTTGGGACATTCATCATCATCAGTTTCAAGACTCATACGAGTGTTGTTTAAAGATGAAAACCGTCGTTGTAGATGTACCTATGAAAGAGAATGCTACAAATAAAGATAATAGGCCCAAAAGGAGTTAAACTTTGCTTTGTGCGGGCATGTAGAGCTTATAACAAAAGTAGCCTTCAACAAATGTTAAATTTGTGGTGCTAAAGCCATTCATTTTAATCTCTTATGGTAAGAACTACAATTGAAATTGTTTAGTGTTTTGCAAAACATAGTCTAGGGTTTTGGAATATTTTGAATTTGTTTTGAGATAGACAGGCAGTGGCGAAGAAGGAAGTGGGATTCGAACCAAAATGTGGCACAACAAAAGAATACATGTGCGGAAAACCCGCACTAGACAAAGTGGGGTAGGGCAAGTTAAGCGGGAGGGGGAATTTTTAATCTAAAGTTCAAAAAAATAAGATTTGGATCCAATGTAATGGTTAGGGCTATTGTACTGTGCAAGTGCCCTTCGATATGAGAGAAAAATTAAAAGGATTTAAAAAAAAAAAATTTTTGATTCAAGGGCTAAGATTCAAAGTGAACATTTTAACTTTTAATCTCAATCCTTAAATTACAATTGCATGGTGCAATAGTTGAATTTATATATAAAAACAATAATTTTTTAAAAAATAAAACAAACAAGAATGGTTGGTGATGTGTGGCTTACTCTCTGCAGCTCTGCCCATGTAGGTTTGTGGAAAGCCTTTAGCTCATTTACTAAGCCAAGTCCTTTATTTGTAGCATTCTAACTCCTTCACTATTTTTGGATTTGTTTGTAAATTTGTCTAGGATATTGGAACTAGTAACCTATTCCCTTGGTTAATGAAAATTTAATAATTTTCATTAAATGTTGGAAAGAGAACAAGAAAAAGAAAAAAAAAAGAATTAATTTTTTGATGAAATGATATAAATTTAATTAAATTAATTTCATTTGGTAAACTGCTTTACTCTTCGAAATCTTATCAAACAACAAACAGGTGAATTGGTTGGTTAAAAGAATCAATGGTTTGAAAGAGGGTGCATCTAGCTTTGGGTTGGGGGTTAATAAAACTTAAAAAGCTTTAAGGCTAACAACTAGTGGATAAAATTCCTTGACACCTCCCAAACTTTCAATTAGTTGTATTTAGGCTCTCAGAACTTTTATTTTAGTCAATTTAATAAATAAACTTTAGTAATATAACAAATAGACCCCTTAAACTTTTATTTTAGCTAATTTAGTACATAAGGTTTGGTATCATAACAAATAGACCTCCTAAATGTTTATGTTGTTGCAGTAAGAGCCCTGTTTTTCATTTTTTTTAATGGTTTGGTGCAAAAAGAGGTTAAATTGGCTAGGGGAAAAAACATATATGGGTTTTTTATTGCTATTATATCAAAATTTATAAACTAAATTGCCAACAAAGGGAGAAAGAAGGATTTGTTTTTCTTTTTTTTGGGAGATGATTAGAAATACTTATATATCTTCTTCCACAACTTTAACCCACGTACACCCACATTCTCTCCATACTCCCCCCAACACTTGGTGCCTAGGAAGGTGCCTATTAAAGGATTTAAAAAAAAAAAAAAAAAAAAAAAAAATTCAATAAAAATCTCTCCTATCCATCACCTTTGCATGCATTCATCTCAGTCTTTTCATCAACATTTTCAAATTTCTGACCCACCATCCTCCAGTTTCATCATCTTTCAATTTCCTTCACATTTCTAGAAATACAAACTAAAACAACCACCATCTACATCTACGCCCACGTAAGAGAAGAAGAAAAACAGAGAAAGTGAAAAAGTAGAGAAAGAGAAGAAGAAAAAGAGAGCGTGAGTTCAAAAGAGCAGAGGAGAAAGATTAATATATATTCATTATTTCAATTTGCTAAGGTTTAGTCCATGAGTCAGCTTAACAAAAGATTAGACAAGCTTAGTTGGGCAAAGTGCCTCTTTTTGAACCGCACAAGTGCATAAGCAAAGTGAAACCATCCCAAGCCAAAGGTAGGTAATCTACAATTATCCTAATTAAAATAGCTTTTTGTTTATTTTTCTTATTATATGCTTGATCTTGAGGTTACTACTTACTTAATTATAGGGATTCTAAGCACAATCTTCCCTTTCTACATTTTCAAATTCTGAGGAATAACTAGAATGGAGAACATTGCACTGGGGTGGTGGGTAATTGGTACATTAGGATGATCAGCGTATCTACAAAATATTATCCTGTAGTGTTATTTTGACCTTATGGGGAACTTATATTTTGTGATTTTACTCGGTATTATGGATAATGTCAAGATATTTTGTGTTATTAATTATTCTGTAATTGACATTTGTTAGCCATTGAAATATTTTACGAAATTGGATTTTGACTCCTTTTTTTTAGGCTTTACTCATTTGTGGGGGTCAATCTCTATTGGAATGCACTAGACTCATAAAATAGGATTACAATGATTATAGCGACAACGAAAGCAACTGATACACTTTCTACTGCCTGAATTTTCCTCATCAATAGCATAAGCATTAAAGCATGTACCTGTATTAGCACGTTCCTCCATATGATATTTGTTGTAAGAGGTTCACTGAAAACATATAATAACCATCAGTATATTTCATAAAACCATAAATGAAGCAATATTGTTATTCCCACACGCGCTAATAATTTCATGACAGATGTCCAGACATTTTAAAAAGAAACCATTTTGGTCAAAGCCAGACACCATAGAAACACGCCATTAGGTCACGTCAGATGTAAACCAACAAATATATAACTATTTGAAAAGTTTAGAGATGAAAACTGGACTCTTGGTAAAGTTTAGGAGCAATATTTTAAGCATAAGGAATGCTAATATGATTCTTTGGGAAAAAAAAAAATCAAAATACAAGAGTTTAGATTTTGGGTCCAAGTGAGGTCGGTCAGTAGTAGGGCTTGACCCAACCCATTATCCACAAATCGGGCTGGACTCCCCTTTGCAAATCAAGTCGTGCATAAATGCATGGTTTAATGTGGGTGAGTCGGCTATTTTAAACTACCATCTCTACCTCAATTCTTGGGTGTGCATTCTTTCCACACCTAGCTATTGAGCAGTGAAATATCCGATTTAAGTAACTTGCAGCCATGGCACTCAACAATACTTATTATTACAAGATACTTGTCATAAGTATATCTTCATTAACTTATCAAAAAAAAAAAAGTATATCTTCATTAGACTCACTAAGAGTTTAAATGACTTTTTTGACAGGAGAATAACCTGACGGATGTGCAAGTGAGAGTCAGATGATGTGGATTTTATCAAAGATAAATTTATTCCCAAATGGAAATGAGGTTGATAAAAGCTTGGAGATTTATGAGATTTCAAAATCGTTTCTCAATCTGGTGGAATGCATAGCTTTTCCAAAATATTTAGATTGACATAGCATGACACTAAATTGAAGTAAAATAGTACGTAATATATTTTCAAATATAAGTAGCACAAATTTACAGCTCCCATGTCCAAAGCCAAAAATTATTACCTTCGGTTAACTGGGGGGCTATGCATCAGCTGATCAGTTGGTGGTTCGGTAGCCAATGCTAGAGTTCCAATAATACGCATGACAAGATAAACCCAGAAAAGCTATAAAACGAGCAAGAAATGTTGAACCATCAGCATTTTACACTACACCCATGTACAAAGAGAGAGAGAAACAGAGAGCACAAACCTGTATGGGACTTAATGGACTACCGTTGGTAAAAGTCAAAATAATCAGAATTACTATTGTCGCCACCGTTGAGGTACGTTGGAACTGATTGATCTTTCCGATATTTGCATATATAGATCGGCCCCACATGACAACCTACTTTCACAAGATCAAAACAAAACAAAAAACAAAAACAAAAAATAAAGTTATTAACCACTAATATTATGTCGTACTATCAATAATTTAATACAAAAAAAATCATTATAAATTAAAGATATTGTCCGTGTCCAATTCGCTAATAGTTAACCAATTTAGTAATTGGGCTCACAATTTACTTATTCTAATGAGTTTTTGAGTATCCTACAATGAAAAATCCCTGAACAAGTTGACTAAAAGCTCATTAATGTGGCTAACTTCCCTGACCGACCATCTTTTGGTCCTTCCTTCAGCTTGGTTTCTTTTCTAGTCTCTCCCCCCAGTGTCTAATCTCCTGTTCTCATGTCGTTCTCCTATTTATAGCCTCACCTCAGTGGACCACTAATGATTGTCTTTTCCAGCACTCATGTGAAAGGGGCCCATTTAGATTATTCCTGACAAAATGTGGCTCTACTTTGGAAATGGAAGTTTTGGAACTTGCGCTAGATACCGAATGTTGCTCAACAGAGATATTACCCATGGCACTACTGAGGTTACATAGACCGAGCTCAAATAGAACTAGACTTAAGGTTGCTCCAGTTACCGTCTTGATCTACCGAGCAAGGTGGACCACCCTCTAAGTACAATGGTCCCTTCTTATTGTTTGGGCTTATTGACATTGGGCCAAGGGTAATAGGTTAATAGGTTCAAGACCATATACTATCAATAATCTAATTAAATTAATAATAAAAATAAAGAACTATAATTACTTTATATTTATAAAAATAATTAAAAATAAATAACATAATTTCTTTTAAATTTTAACAGCATTTTAGTTTTTCTATTTGTTTTATATTTGATAATAAAGTTTCACTTAACATAAATTATATATGTTAATAATTTTAATGTACTTAAAATAAGTGGAAGGAGGAGATTAATTTTGGCGTACAACTTGTAAGAGTTACACCAAAGCATGATGTGTATTATCCACATTTATTATAAAAACAAAGTGATGGTAAATTGTAAAATAAATCTTGAGACTTCTCTTAAATTTCCCGAAACACTTGGTAGTAGAATTTTAATTAGAGTAGGTTTTTTAAAAAACTGATGATGCCGAAAATCGTCAGTAAGCCACACAGTTCTCACGTGCTCCTGATGAAGTACCTATACAACACAAAAGCTGAAGACTTTAAGAGGAGTATCGATGAGGTACCGATCAAATACCTTCCGACGGTCAAGTTAGAGAAATCTCTTGTTCACAACTTCAAAGTGCTAGAGTTGAGGTGAATTATGTATACCTTGCTTTGTGAGGGTCTTGAGGTATTTATAATAGTGTAGGGCCGAAACATGTGCCTTGACCAAGAAGTATTTTCCTTTTAGGAGAGTAACTTGTGGGTTTTGCATATCTCTTAAAGTTCGTTTTCTTATAGGAGTCTCTTTGATTAGGGTCAAGCGTGTAGCTCAAGAATTTTCCTTATACACGTATGTGTGGAGATCAAGCAAGGTCATGGACGAAGGTCCATTTTACCTTCTTCAGCCTTTGATCCCGTCACTCCATCGAGTCGTCAGCTTAGGGTATCAATCCTAGCAAGGTCGTCAGCTTACGACCTTCACCATGACACCGTCAACTTACTCCCTTTAGCCCAAGATCACTAGCCATGAGATGGGGTCGCAAAGGCGGTCTAAAGATCAGAGCTAACGAGGTTACCCCTTTCATTTTGTCAAGAGTTTAATTGTAAAACTATCCTTATCAAAAACTTTTTGAAATGTTGGCAATAAAGTTTACTTAGAATAACTATGTTAGTAATTTTAATATACTTAAGAGAATGCCCTCTGACATGAGGAAAAAAAAGAAAAAAGGACAAAGGAAAAGCATGCACTTGGCATAAGCACATAACAGCGTTAATTATATTAGTAAATAATTTTATATAATATAATTTGGGGATGAGCATGTATAATATTAATCTTTTTAAAAAAAATTACTTCATGGTGATTTTTTTTTTTTTTTTAGAAACAACTTCATGCCATGGTGACTTAATGAAGCAATTTAACTTATCCAAAAAAAAATATTATAATATTTGGGTTGAATTTGAAACAAACCAAAACTATAAGAAATTATTGTGTAATTTACCAAATCTATACATACATACATACATACATACATACATATATATATATATATATATATATATATATTAATAGGTAAAACTTAGAGAAAAGTCTAATTAGATTCTACAATTGAAGTCCAATTTGTGTCATGTGTTCTAAATTATTTATTTTTATAAGTTTTATTTCTTAATTTTGGAGCCAAATGTGGGATCACATCATAAATATTCATCCAAGCGAGTTATTGAATACAAAAATTAAAAAGTCTAGAATTAATGAACCGTAAAAAAACAAGAAAAAAAGGTGCTTTGCAATCTCAAAAATTAAGAATTAATAAAAAAAAGATTTAAAAAACCATGGACAATTTTCTATCTAATAATATTTTTATAAATTTTTTTAAAGAGTTAACAAAATATAAGAATGACTATATATCAATAGTATTTAAATTATATATATATATAAGAATTATATTATGCATGTTAGTGTTTTTTTTTTTTTTTTTTTTAAAGTATATCCATGCATATCCATGAGATTTCAACTTGGTTCTTTAATAATGGATGTCTACCTAATGCAAGGAGTTTATAGCCTTCAATATATATATATATATATATATATATATATATATATATGTATATATATTCTCAGAATCAGCCTCTTCTATAAATAAGATAGCACTAATTGGTGCAACCATGATTCTAGGACTGAACTTTTCTTTCTACACATATAATTATTAAGAAAAAATGAAGAAAAAAAATAAAAAAGAAGGCACCTGTGTAAGATAAATGTCTAACCTTTACCACAGAAGCAAAACTATCGTCTAAGATAATGATATCCGAGCTCTCTTTAGCAACGTCTGTCCCTGAAAGACCCATTGCAAGACCTATGTCTGCCTAAACTCCAAAATAAAAGAATAAAAATCAAGACCAAGAAAATAAAAAATTATTTTTAAAATTTACTCACATTTTATGTCTAATAAATTTGGTAAAATTACATTTTATTATCCTAAAACCTAAACTATACCCCAGAATATACTTTGCAATCCAAACTTTTTTAATGCACATTTTGCATCATAAACTACGACCCTTAGTGCACTTTGCATCCTCGCATTCGAAAAGAGTATGCCAAAACTTTTATTGTTCTTATTCATGGGTTTTCAGTTCTCTCAATTAAGAGGACTGACAAACACTTGTTAATTAAAATAAACAAGATAGATTGATACTTCGATCTATTCCTTTGTTTTGAGTTTTTTACCAAAAAGATGAATATATTGGGATCATTATGTCATTCATTTGTTATGGACCCAACTTTTATATTTGTTGCTTTGAGGGAATTAATTAAGATCTCCAAATTGATAAACTGATTACTTCGAATTAGTCTAAGCCTCCACGGTAGACTAGTTAACAATTTGTAACTTAATACTTCATGACTATTTTTTTTTTTTTTTTTTTTTATCAACATCTAAATTTATATAAGATAGACTTTCATCTAGATAAAGATAAATTATTTCCTGTCATCTATCAATAAAACTAATCATAATCCAAATTAATATATTTGAATAAATAGCTCTACCATTATTTATCCAAAATAGACACACAACATCTAATTGTTTCTTATATTTCATGTAATACTGATCTTATTACATTGTAACAACCATTACATGCTAATAATATCCTTAATTTTATTTTATTTTTAAGAAAAGGAAGAAGTAGGAGATGTTGTCAAACCTCACGCAGAGCAGGAGCATCATTTGCCCCATCACTAGCTACAGCAACAACATGTCCTCTCTTTTTCAATGCTTTTACAAGCAAAAGCTTGTCATTGGGAGAAGACCGTGCCATCACCTATAAATGGGACAAACAAGGTCAATCTTTCTACCAAATTATCTACAATAATTTAATTAGAGAACTTTAAGTGTACACATTTTTGTTTCTAAGAAGAAAAAATAAATAAACCAAGGATGAGACAAATGTAGCAGATCATACAGATATCCGTTCCACAATTTGTTCTCTTTGTAAATCTGATAAAGCACGAAATGCTCTTCCATCAATGAGATTCGGCACCGTAGCATCTGCATCCGAAACTAATATTCCACACTCCACAGCTATTGTTTTTGCAGTTTGTACATTATCACCAGTAATCATGCGCACCTATGGCCAGAAATTGTAGATGATAAATTAATTAAAGAAATATCCCGCACAATGCATTGCTCCATGATCAACATATTACTATAAAGAAAATGAGACTAAAAAAAAACCTAAGAAAGAAAAAAACTAAAAGGACTTTAATGATTCTCTTTAAAATTGTGCAACAAGAAATATTTATTTAATTGATAAATCTAGAAGTATTTTCTCATTTTTACTGAAACTTCACATACATGTTAGACCATTATATATACTGAGTCTGCATATGTAGCCTAGTCGGTGGCTTTATAAATTAACCATGTTAATTACCAACATAGGGCATCCTACCTCAACTTGAAAATACGGGAAAGTAACGCAGTTGTTTAGTTGCTATATTTATAAACAGCATTCAGTAAAAAGAAAAATTAAAAAAAAAATTCATTGGTCCCATATTGCATTGAAATGGAACATCACTTAACCCAATCAACGAAATTTCCATTTGTTAATGGGAAATGACATGAACAGTTGATTTAATCTGCAAGCAATATCATGAGGACAATTAAACAAATTTAAATAACATAGAATCCCAAATTAAATGTGAAAGCTCAATTAGGACATTTAAACAAATTTAAATAACATAGAATCCCAAATTAAATGTGAAAGCTCAATTAGTGTAGAAACACTAATACTTGTTGAGACCCCCAATTTTAAATTATAGTGTAGTTGCTTTTACTCTAACTTAACTAAATGCAAAACAAGAATAAAAAAGATGCGCAATAAACCAGAACTCTATTCTAATGCTTAAGCAAGTACAATAAGCAATAAATGTAAATCTTAAAGAGTAGAGAAGAGAGATGCAAATACAAAATAATATCGAGACATGTTATCGAAGAAAAAACCGAAGTACTTGGCTAAAAACCTCTCCACGGTCCTCCTAGCTGAAATCGATCCACTAGTGAATAAGTTGTAGTACACGAATATCAAAAAGACCCTCCTAACCTAATTTAGCCAATGTATTTGAACTCTCCAAACTTCAGCTACAAACGGATTTTTCAGAGTCTTGTCTTCACTAGTTATCTAGATCCCGCAATTCCACCTGATTGCATCCGCCACTCAATGACTTCTTCCAATGCTTCCCATAAACACCAAAACTTCTCTCAGCACATAGAATGGATGAGGTAAGTATTTGAGCTAAGAACCTCTCAAGGATGTTTAGATGGAGAGGTAGGAGTAATGGAGACTTTAGAGAACTGATGTAGAGGATCGTGGGTAAACAATCTCTAACTTTCAAGTTTTTGGCTAGGGTTTTCTCTCTCAAAGGTTTCTTGTAAAGACTCCTTGTTTTGCTTACATTTTGTGGATAATGAGGGTTTATATAGTAATGATAAAGGTATGAGAAAAGGCACACTCAAAATAATCAGACAGAGAGTTTTGCGAGTCACTCACGACTTGGCCTGAGTCGTGAATGACTCACGAAATTTAGCCTGTTAAAAACTTTTCAAATTCCAGCATGTATTTCTCATGTGGCCTATTTAGCGGGTTGGCACTCGCGAACTAGTCGCGAGCTAGTTGTGAAATCCTCATCTTCACTGAATCTTCAACAAACTCTTACACACAGCCCTTACATTAATTCCCACAAAAATATAGGGAAATGATTGAACAGAATTACAATCAAATTTGATACGGAATTAAAGCCAATATAAAACATAAATGTAAATCATAACTTTACAAAATGAAATGTGACATGTTTGATAAGGTAGTGACAATGTAGAAACATCAGTCAGTTGAATAATGAGCAGCCAAAGTCGAAATGGCATTGGTACTCATTCAACATGCATTTGCAAACAATTGAAAATATATATTTACTTTCTACAACTTAAAAATTAGGAGTTGTGATTTTAATTCATTGGTGTAGCTACTGTTAATGCATTATTAGAAATGTTTCTTATAATATAGTTAATGTTTTTACTGTACGATTTTAATGTAGTATTGTTTTTATATTTGTGCAAATTTCTTATTGGTGGCTTTTAGGGGATTTACTTTTGGCATTACTTGAAGACATGTGAGGACATTCTCTGTTGGTTCTAATTATATTATGCTATATTCTTTTTATTGTTATAAAACATTTTGAGTTATTGTATGTGTTGCAAACAATTATTGTGTGGAAGGAGTTTGAATTGGATACTTGTTTTATTTTTTACTTGTGGAATGTATGGATCTTTTTTTATAAATGTGTTGTTGAAATAAATGTTTTATTCAAATGTAAGGTTTTAATAATGTAATGATAGGTTATTAGTGAATATCAAAGCCATGAAAAAATTAAAAACAAAAAATAAGTTTTAGCGACGAATTTTTTCGTCACAAATATAGCAACAAACTACTGTTTTAGTGATGACATATTTTGTCAATAAATGTAGCTGAATTTTGTAAGAAATGGTTTTAGTGATGCAAATTTTCGTCGCTATATGTGCCTGGAGTTTCTTAAAAATAGTTTTGGTGACAAAATTTTTCATCATTATATGTACTCGAAAATAGTTTTAGTAACGAAATTGTTCGTCACTAAATATTATTTAATAAACTTAAGTGTTTTTAGTAACTAAATATTTTTGTCACTGAATAGTATTTTTAGCGATGAAAACATTTAGCAACGAAACGTTTTCGTGGTTGAAAGTTTTTTTTTAAAAAACAAATCGGACTTTTGGTGACGAAAATTTTCATTGTCAGGACTTTTAGTGACGGAGTTTCAGCGATGAAATGAGTTTCATTACTAATTAGTAGATTTCGTCGTTAAAAATACATTTTGTTGTAGTGCAAATTTTTATCTCACGAGAACTCTTGTGATTGGTAACTATGGTTCAATAAACATGATAAATGAAAGAACCAAATCTTCAACATCACAGGAATCTAAAAATTTTAATGCACAAATATACCTTAACCCCAGCATTCTGACACAGTTGCACAGCATCTTTGACACCAGGTCGACAAGGATCCTGTATTGCATTATCTACATAAGCTAAAGCACTAATATAGGAATTGACGTTCAACTGTTGATGTTGTAAGTAACACAATTTAAGTAAAATCTTCTAGAAAAATTTTAGAAGATGCCCCAAAGTCACAATTGTGGTTCCTAGTACTTAAAAGTAGATTCCAGTTATTTGATTTTGTAAACATTTTATGTGGGACTCATCGAACACCCGAACATTAATACAAATTACATAATCTGGGTATTGCAAGTTGCCAGGATGTAACTAATTTTTTCAATGAAACAGCAACTAACCCAATTTCAGCAATGACACGCTGAGTAAAACACTGCCGCAATCTTGCAGAAACTGGTAAATACAGATGACAGGCCTCATACAATATATAAATTTTCATTAAAGGATTCCATGGAAGCATTTACCTTTATACCAACAATAGCCAGCAACACAAGGTCATCCTCAGGTATGGCCCATTGAGATAGTTCCGATTCACTAGATGGAACATTTTGCATTATATATGTTCTATATGCAATTGCAATACAACGCAAACCACCAGCAGCCATATCTTCAATAGCTTTCTTGAAAATTCTCTCCTGCAAGCCAAGATAAATTTCAACAGTGTCATGCAAAATGCCTAACATTTTAATAGTTTAACCATAAATTTATAATTAGACACTTCTTAATGTCTCTAAGGAAAACATCCAAGGTTCAAATCCTCATTCACATTATAATTATACAATTATTAATATATATATATATATATATATATATATATATATACACACTTTATGGTTTCTTTATTCTATCTTATCCTGATTTTTCAAAAATTGACATATGGCCGTAGCCTGTTGATGTATCATAACGGAACCCAAATAGTGTCAAAATGGAAGCTTCATAAACAATCAAACTAATATCTAAAAAAATCAATTGCGCGTTCAAACCTTATCTTCATCCATTGCGACTAACTGATCAGTGACATCAAGGTAACGCGTGCATAGAGCTAATACTATTTCGGCAGCCCCTTTCCAGTGAATATGAACTTCAGAGTCGGGCTGCAAACATAACAAAGAACATGAAAAGTCAATTGATAACATTTAGTCAGCAGACCCTTTTCCAATTAAAATGAAATAGAGAACTGACAGTAAATCAAATAAAAGTAAAAAAGAGATAGAATCAGTAATAATGTTTCGTCTTAGCTGCAAAACCAACAAAATTTCTCTTGATGACAATAAAAATAAAGAGAAAAGACATAAACAGAGATTGGATGAATAAACTGGAAAAGTACATTTTGTATATTTTCTGTGTATTTGTACATGCCATTAGTTGACTTTCAAAAAAAAAAAATGCTAGTTGACTGATGGGGATAGAGTAGAGAATCCCCCATTGAGACTTAATATTTTAGCTCAATCAAGGATATATACAAAAAATGCCAAGATATTACTATACTTAACACTTCTAAAATTCCACTTAATGATTTCTTTAATCATCAAAATTTATTATGGATTTTCAAAAAAATAATTGTTATGGACCAAAAACACATTTTTTACATGCTCGATTGTGGATATTACAGAGTTAATAAAATGCGTGACTTACAATAGAATAGAATTATGAAAAAAAAAATATATATATATATATATATATATATATATAATCGATGTTGATTTATTTTGTTGAGTATTTTGGGACTAATGCTTGATGGTTATTATTGTTGTTGATTACATACACTTACATCATAAATGAAGACACTTGTACTTTTCAATAATAAGTTCTTTTATATATATATATATATATATATATATATATATATATATATATAGATTTTGATTATAGATTCAAATCCAGTGTAAACAGTATTGGAGTCTTCTCCATTTATCTTGAAATGGAGTATTAATTTCATAGTAAAGTTTTTATTTCTTGGATATAACATTGAACAAATTGTTACATTATTTAAAATTTCAAATGATGTGGTAGTGGATGTACCGAATATATTTAATATTAATTGCTAGTTGACAATTATTAAGGTTTTGATGACATAACATGCATTAAGCAAAAAGATGTCCTTTAATTTTTATTATTTCCTTTTTGGTGGCATTGATATTACTATAAAGCATGGTTAAAAAAAATAAAATTTTAACTTAATGGCTAAAGAGAGCATGAGTTACCCCGTGTATCATCTCCCCACCACCACAACCTCAACCTTCACCACCACCACCACTACCACCAACTCAATCCCCCCCTCTACTTCTACCACATTTACCTCTACCACAGCTAGACTTTGGTTAGGTGGACAAATGCGTCGGCTGTTTTCATTTTTAATTTTTTGTCTGATTTTCTTGATAGATGTAGTTTCATGCTTCTTAACTTTGTTTGTTCCCTTGCTGTCCTTTGTACATGTCCCGTGTGCTTTGATTTTTCTATCAATGAAGTTTATTACTTACATGGGAAAGAAAAATAAGAAAGTTTCAGGTTTGCTTAGCCATTGTAGCTAGGAAGTCTTCCACCGCTGGGCCATTGTCTTGGAGACTCCGATCAACTCACCAACCACACAATTGTAGCTCTCTAACTAATCTGCTCACCGCTGGAAGAATCACGGTGATCAGTCTTCATTCCCGCCGCCACGTGATAACGAAAGCTTCAGGCTTCTCCTCTGCATACCAACACATGCGTGAGGACACGTGCCATAATCAAGGGCTGCCACTTCAACACCCTTAGGGTCATTCCATCAATGACATTAGCAGAGTTTGTCAGTCAACAACTACCATATCAGCATGTTGACCGTTTGACTTTTACCAGCTAGGTGTTTCCTACTCAAATTTTTGTGCTAATTCCATAATTTTAGTTTGTTTTTGCATTTATAGTATCTAAAATGACTCAAAATGAGATTTATCACCCTATTCTTGTCGCATTGGATGAGAAAAACTATCTTCTTTGGTTTCAATTTTTGAACAGCTTTCTTAAATATTAATATATATATATATATATATATATATATTTTGAATCTTAGTATACTTTTATTCATACATTCAACCTCCAAAGCTGAAATTTTAATTTCGTTCCTAGCCATCAAGCAGGCTACAGTACATGTGATGCATATGGTGTGCAGGTTTGACAAAATTCATAGTAAGATATGAAAATAGAAGATGCATAATCAAGTGTCATTAGATATAGTTGCTGCCACTATTGAAAAATATTTAAAATTGAGTACGCATTCACATTACCAGTTGTAGAGCAACTCCACCTCGTTTTTTCTCTGAGTTGATTGGGAAGAGATGAATCGCTGAAGACTCAGATCTGATGGCCTCAAAATTCATCCCCAACTGTGAAGAAAAATTCCAGTGACTTATATTACTCTAGAAAGATAAATTTATCTGTTGTTGATCCAGAAAATGAACCTTCAATCCCCAATGCAGCATGGCCTTTTCTGTTGGTGATCCATAAACTTCTACATCTCTGCCACCCTGCAGGAAATCAATGGAAGCATTATCATACTTACATAGGTTGTTTAATTATTAAGTACTCCTAAAATAGACGTGGTATTCCATACCAATAAAAACAGAACAGCTAATACTAAAATATAATATAATGTTATGGAGATAACATCTTGAGGAAACTCAAATTAAGGAGTGTTTTTTTCTTCTTTTTTTTAACAAACAATTAAGGAGTTAATATAAAATGTGGGGGCATTACTTGATTTCAAAGTTTAAGCCAATGGATTTGTGCCTAATTATCCTAAATTAGCCCTTCACTTTTGACATTATTATCCAATCTGTAATTGCAATTCTTAACTCACCAAACCACGCATGTGAATATTCCAACAAATCTCCCACCTTCATGTGTACCAGTCTCACTTGTAACACTTCAATTATTCTTACCCTTAAGCGAATTTTTTTTTTTTTTTTACAATTAGTATTATGCGTTACCATTACCAATAAAATGTTCTTTACTCAATTATGGGTGGAGTGAATATAAGAGCATTCCGTGCTTAAGAGTCACCAACATGCACAATCACCTTAACTCACTAATAGTAGAACCTTTATGCAACAATTGATGGAACTGATATGGGAACCTTCCTTATTCAACTTGGTGATAGCCATTAACGAATACTTGCAAAGTCAAACCTTCAATTCAATACCACTTGTTAGGGAGATATATATTAAGAAGATTCTAAGTAAGGAGTTAATATAACATATAAGGGTTAATATAACATATAAGGGTACCACTTAATTCAAAAAAAATACTGATTTAAATAAAAAATAAAAACCTTAAGTCAATAAGTTTGTGCGCAAATACTAAACACTCCCTATTTTCATTTTTATTCAAATGTAAAACTTTACTAGTTTTTATTTATTTATAATTTTTTGGTTACAATAATTGGGGAGGGGGGGGGGATTTGAATATGATTCTCTTCATAGAGGTGAGAAGACAATGCCGCTGAGTTACAAGTCTCTTCGTGTGACTTCACTACTTAACTAATTGCATCAGTCACATGTAGGGGTGTGCCACCAATCTACCAAAACCAACCCAACTGGTCGGATTGGGTCAGTTTTTAGGGGTTGGTGGGTTGAGTTGCGTTGTGAAATTTTTTTATAGTGAGTTAGGTTGGTTTGGGTAATAAGATTCATAAATCCGTTAAACCGACCTAGCCTACTTATATTTAATATATATTTAAATTTTAAAATATATTATACAATTTTCTTATTTCCTTTTTTTGCCTCTCTTCCTAAATAAAAAACAAACCTTAAGTTCTCCTCATATAGTTTATGATGGTTTGGTGTTATGCTCAGAATTATCTGGCTATAAATATGCTTTTATTTATGGTGGTGTTATTCTAATGCTCAATTTAAAAATAATAATAGTAATTAAAAAAACTATTCAACCCATGGGTCCAACACGATCCTTGTGAGTTGAATTGGATTTTTTTTAACTCACAATGGTGGGTTGGGTTGAAAAAACCTCTCAACCCAACCCATGCATACTCCTACTCACCTATGAATATTTCAACATATATGTTAAAAAACTCATCCCTTTAGGGAAACCCAAGTGATGAGCTCCATGAACTTGAAGGACGTGCTATAAACTTGAAGACTTCAAGTTTCATCCACTATACTATTGGTCCATAGAATTTCCAAGGTGTCTCATAGGTTAGGAGTGAAATAGTTTGGCCAACGGCTAGGCCTAAGACACAACTTCCTTAAAATTAAAAAATTAAAAATTAAAAAAAAATAATGAAAAACTCATGTAAAATAAGTTAATTTTCTCACTAAGAGTCCATTTGAGATTCACTTATTTTGTTGAAACTGAAAACTTTTTACTAAAAGTATTGTAGATAAAGGTAAAAGTTGGCTAAAATAGTACAGTGAGATCTATAAATAGTATCAAAAGTGTAGTAGGACCCATGAATATTAGCAAAAATAAGTTGAATAGTAAAATAAATTGACAAAAATAATTTTTGCCAAACAGCCACTAAGTGGCTTGCCTTTTTTGAATCAACATCTTATGTACCACTTTTTCTGTACCACTCTATGTACCACAAATCAAAATCTACCATGTGTCCATTAATTCCTAAATTTAAGTTTTTGTTTCACTTTCTCAAAATAAAATTTTAAGGGTGTGTTTAGTATACTATAATAAGCACTGTAAAATAATAGTTATTCCTATAGTTTAACTATTCAGTAATTTGGTTATGTTTTTATTACATGGAATAGTGATTTCTTATGAATAGCTATTCTTTAAAATAAGAAACAATTATTCATCTCTAAAAATGATGTAATAATTATTCCTTAACATGTATATTGATTTCTACAACTAATATATTTCTAAATAAACAAATGTTCTATATGCACATAACAATTATGAAAAAAAAATAATAATAATAATAACTAATCTCTCTTTCAAATTTAAAAAATATTATTTTTTAGGAAATATATATAAGAAAGATATTTCTTAAAATATATTTTAAATTTGATTTAAAATACTTTCATTCTATTATTTTCTGTATTCTATTATTGTATTGTCACCAAACAAATGAATAGTAATACGCATTACATTACAACATTTTGCATTCCTCGTAATACTTATATTTATTCTTATTCCTATGTAATTACTGTTACAAGTCTACCAAACGTGTCGTAAGAAAAAATAAAAATAAAAAGACCTTGTTATCCCCACCACAACAATTTCCTCTGCCGTCACTTACTAGAGACCACCACCCCAATCTCACAGGCACTGTGGAATGCCCATGAAAAAGGCCGAATGGGTCCATTCAATAAATTAAAATATGGCTTTCATTCAAACTTCAAACCAACAAAACCTTAATGCGACGGACAATATTGAATCATGAAGTGGGATCGATTGGTAGCAAATTTGGGTCAGTTTTGGCTTTGGGGTCTCTGGGGGTAATGGTGTTTGTTTTGATTAAAAATTGAGGGAAACAGGTAGAGGAAGACGGGTAATGGTGTTTGGCTTTGGGGTCTCTGCGGTTCATCTTGATGATGAAAGGGCACGATGATGATGGAGAAGGTGATGCTAGAGAAACGGCCAGATTGGTGGCAGTGCCTATGAGGTTGGGGCGATGGTCTCTTGCTAGTGGCGGTGGAGAAGATTAGTGGTGGTAGCCCTGGTGGCTGGTGGGGTATTTTAAGAAAATGAAACAAAAACGTAAATTTAGAAATTAATAGATTTTGATTCGTGGTATATAGAGCGGTGGAAAATGATTAAGTAAGACCCATTATTCATATGAGAGAAAAAAATACATATTTATAGTATTTCGAGAGTACATAATAATTTTCTTAAAATAGTACATAAAAAGTGGCAAGGATAACTTTGATTCGCTTTTATTGGTGCAAAACCACGTCTGTTATCAACTATATTTGATGAACGTCTACTAATTTCCCGCATCATTTTACTACTTTTTTTAAATATACATTATTTGTGAATTTATTCATATCCACGTCTGTAAATTCATATTTTATTAATATTTTTAAAATTTTGAAATTTAAAAATTAATTTTATATATAAGATATCTATTAATTTTTGTTTTGAAATTTTAGATAATATAGTTTGATAGTGGATTTATCAAATTTTTTAAAATGCAAGTGGTGTAACATTACTAAGAGGTACAACATGTGTAATTTGTACAAAGGCTAAAGTAACTTCAATTAGTGCTATGTCATTAAGACAATTTTAAGGTAATCAAATTTATTTTCAATTATTAATTATGTATAGGTGATTTACTAATTATTTATGTAAAAGTAATTTAAAAAAAATTAGTAAACAATAGTTAGTTATTATACTCAAATTTAGTTACTTTGACAACAATGAAAACAAAATAAAATCAAAAAGACAAAACATATTTAAGAACATTTGCAATTAATAATTATTTTTTTAAAAGTGGGCTTTAGTTAGTGAAAATAATTAAAATACCTGTAAATTCACCTAAGAAATACATTCATTCAATTTTCAATGACATAATTTTATTAAAATTAATTTCTAAAATATTATAACACATAATAAGTATTATACATTAGTGATATAAATAATTTTATATTACAATTTTAAATATGAGCTTATAGTGTACACACGCATCACTTGGCTAGAAGATAGCCCTTGGATTTTAGTGCTCACAATTTTAAATATGAGCTTATAGCACACCAATTACTTCTTGATGTATCCCATTTATCACCAATTTCGTCAGGATGTATTTCTATTTACTCATTAATTAATGAAGTTTAAAGTCTTCCATTAACAGGGGAAAAACTGAAAAAGAAAAAGGGCACACCTCGGGCACATGCACACTGCCATTCGTGTTATGTGCAATGCCTTCAATGAGTAAACACGATAGCATGGGAGACAACTGTGACCTATTCTCACGAGCATCAATCGTCTTTTCGCCAATGTAAGCCTCGACTACTGTCATCTATCAATAAAAATGCAATCAGCACTCATTCAATAACATAGTAATATGTGAATAAATGTCAGACTTACAATTAATATGTCAGTAAATGAAAATATAACAATTAATATAACCATAAATTAAAATAAATGTAAGATTTACTTTAAAAAAAAAAAAACTAACAAACACACACAAAGGAGAGAAAATGAAGTTCTAATAAAAAAGCATACCACAAACTTACTATTAACTTGTCATAATCTCCTTAAAGGCAAAAACCACATGATCAACTTCAAATAATTTTCAATAATAAAAGTAATGACAATATCCTCTCAGGTGTATGCCTAAAATTTTAATATATAATAAATACAATAATGTCTTCTCTTTAGGATTAATATAAATTCATATGAAATTCCTACTCACTCAAGATGCTACAACTTTCTGGGTTTGCAAGTTGCAACACCTAAAAAACTCTCCTTAGAAAAAACATTTTCCTCATTTGTGTTTGTCTCACAAGTAAAGAAATTCATTTTTCTCATTTCGCTATATTAATTCAACCTTTTCTTCATCTTGATTTGTACACCTTACAAAAATATTTGAAGGAAAACCCTATCTTAATTTGTACACTTAAAAAAAAAAAAAAAAAAAAAAAAAAAAAAAAAAAAAAAAAAAAAAAAAACCTTTGAAGGAAAGCCTAAAAGTTCTTATGCTACCTCCATGAGATTTTTTTTTTTTTTTTTTCTCTCTTCATTTCACACTTAATTCTATGATTCTTCTAGTCCCCATATGAAAGGAACTTTGGTATAAACTATCAAACCCTTTGTAATAATATCTATATATAGGACTTCAAATCAATTTTATTATTAGTAAATGATACTTTTTGGACAAAGAATAGAAACTACTTTTTTTAATAAGTAAAATAATTAAGGGGTTCACTTTTCTTTAATACCATCAATTTATATTCTTGTGGGTTCTAATTAGCTCAACTGGTAAAATTTCTAATAGTTGAATAAGAGATTTGGGGTTCAATTCCCGCCTACACCAAAAACCAATTAGTGTCTTGGTTGGTTTGATAATAAAGAGTTATCATCAAGAACAGACATCATAAGTTGAAACTTAAGAATGACAATTTTTACTCAACCTGCGAGTACTCGACCCGACCCATGAAATAGTAGGGTCGGGCTTGGATTTTTAAAATAAAACCTGAAACGGGTTCGAGTGAAGTGCGAATTTTGCATAATAACCGCCCCAAACTCGAACCCAACCCGTTTAACCTAAAATTACGAAAAGACCTATATATATATATATATATATATATGTATGTATATATGTAAAAGCCTATCAGCTGTACTAACCTAGCTCTCAAACTATTCTAACCCTAACTCTCAAAACTCACTTAGCAGCCGCCCCGCCCCACCCATCATCCCATTTCGCTCTCAGCAGTCGCCCTACCCCCACCCACTCGCAAGAATAGCCGCCCCACCCCTATCCACTCGCACTTACTCTTAAGTCTCACCCTCACTTACTCTCACCGCCAGCCTTCAAGCGTTGTCACCAACTCACCGCCTTACTAGTTTGTCACAGGTTTGGCCCTCAAGCTCTCTCCGACCCATCCTCAACTCTCTCAGTCCCTCACGCCTCTCATTCCCTCATGCCTCAAGCCACTCTCACTCAGGTCCAACGTAGATCCACCCTCACAGGCCAACATGGCAAGCTTTCACCAAACCACCTTCACTTTCACTCTCTTAGTACCCCCATTAGTATTGATTCATAGTTATTTACTACCAATTTGGGGCCTTCTTATCACAAGTGGTTGTGCCATAGTCAAGTTTCTTGAATGAGTTAGTGAAGGCAAGAAGAGCCAAAAAAAAAAAAAAAAAATTGTTTTTGTAAATTAGTTTGCTTCGAATGGGTTTTTTTTTTTTTTTTGGCTAAATCGAATGGTTGTTTATGGATGTGAAATTTCATTGGGTAATGCACTAATGCTTGAATTCTATGTCATTGGATGTGAATTTCATTGGGCATGGATTCATTAGGCAATACTTGATTCTTGTTTATGTTTGATTTTTGCTTAGTTTATGTTTGATGTGTTTTGGATTTCAAAATTGGGCCACGAGTTAGGGCTTAAAGCAGAAAACATAAAATTGATTTTTTTAATTTGACAAAACAGTTTAGGATTGGGCCCAATGGGGCAAGTTTGGGGTTTAAAAAAAGCCCGTTTATTAAATGGGGCCAAGTTCAAGTAACGAGGGCGGGTTCAGGCATTAAAAAACTCACCCTGAACTCGACTTGTTGCCATTACTATTGAAACTCTCTCCAAAAAAACAAAAAAGAAAAAATCAATTCATATTCCTTGTTAGAATTCATCACTTCTTTGAAAATTCATAACATTTTCTTCCTCCTCTTTGTCTTGAGGAGGACTAGGTGATCTTTTGGATGAGCTAGCCTCAGCCCCAGAAGTCATCCTACGTTGCATCTCCTGGAATTCCTTTAAGGGAAAACTAGGGACTCCAGACAAATAATACTCGTCTAAGGAACTACTATCACTACTACTTGTACTACCCTCACTACTGCTCTCATAACTACTACCACCACTTCCAGGGGGCACACCCTAATACTTGCCTATCTCTCTCTCAATACTATCACTAGACACAGACATGATTAAAAGAATGAACAACACAAAAACCTAAGGATGAAGGGAAGGAAGTACCTAACGAGACTATAGACGAGGCTCTTGGACAAGATGGTAAAAAGGAAATTATCAGAAAAGTGAAGGGTAAGAGAGAGAGTGCACATATTTATAGGGCCAAGAAAGGGGTAAAAAAAGTAACGCAAACCAACCATAAAACTGACACGTGGCATTTTCCTCGAAAAGAAGAATTGCCGCAGCAAGTTAACTAATGAGATTATGACACGTGGCACAATCTAAAATAATAAAATTCAACTAGAGTAAGGAGGACATGTGACACAACAATTGACCATTAAAATGTTGACATGTGTCAAAAGAAAACAGTTATACTACAGTGTTCTGAACGACCATTGGACAAAGGGGGCAACTGATAGTAAACTAAAAATCGGACCATCTCCAGTTCGTCCATAGATTTGTCTAGGATCAAAAAGATTAACCCAACATAAGAAGGTCATCCACCGTCAAGATGTCGTCCGTGGGTATGAAGGTCGTCCATCAGGGAAGCACCTGGACGACCTCTCAACACTTAGAAAATTTTCAGAATGGGTTTATGGACAAAAGCTTATAATGCGGACCACATTCTACTATTTTGAAGTATGAGCAAAATTCTTATTCATCGCTATAACTTCCCACTAAGTACTTAACTTCTAATGGCGATTATAGAAGATAAGATTGAACATTTTAACTTCTATAGCAGTTGTGAAAGTTAAGTCTGAACCTTAAAACTTCCGTACATATTGAGAAAGTTACTAAACAAGTAACCACTCCAAGGCTCACTATATAATGACTCATCCACATCAAATGAAAGTAAGTTTCCACCACTCCTAATGTTAGAATTCTTGAGTTCTAGAGAGAAAAACTAACTTAAGTATCAGAGGGTTCTTGGCCGGTTCACCCCAGTCACCTTTGATCTTGTGTTTCTTTCTTTTCAAGTCTTCCAAGCAACCTCTAGTCCATTGAAACTTGGAGCATTCAGTCTACTGATTTTCTATGTATCATTAGTTGGCGCCGTCTGTGGGAAGATTAAATTTTTATTTTGCAATTTATCTTTCTCTGACAAAAGGCTGTATAGTCTGGACAAGGTCAATGACCACTAGTCCAAGCCATCAGGAGAGTGGGAACGCTTCCAACCACCCCAACCGCGCTCACTAATCAGCACCTGTTATGCAACTGCCTTCTGTCCAGTAAATACAATCTATGGCAGTCGTCATGGTAGAGTTAACCAGTCAATATTAGGAGTTGACTCGAGAGATCAACCAAAGAAGGCAGCATAATGAAAAGTGTGTGGAAGGGCAAGCTCAGAGTCAAGAAGTTAGAGAAGGAGAAAATGTTGAGTATGAGAACCACTCAAAGGGGACAACATCGTGTAGGGTGCCACACTTAGAAAGGGAAATGGATCAAATGAGGAGGGCTATGGACGAGATAAGGGAGAATATAAGAAGGACGAGTCATGTAGATGATTTAGTTCATTGAACCGATTTCCCTTTCAAAGCTTCCATCAATAGTCATCCCCTACCTTCCAAGTTCAAGATGCCTTCATTGGATTCGTATAATGGAACACGTGACCCGTGTGACAATATTGCAACATTCAAGACCACAATGCACCTTCAAGGAGTTCCAAATGCGATAATGTGTATGGTCTTCCCAACCACCCTTAAGGGGTCAGCACGAGTGTGGTTTAGCAAGACACCACCAAACATTATTGGTTCTTTCAAGAAATTGAGTTAGTTGTTCGTCAACAACTTTATTGGAGGACAAAGACATAAATGCTCCTCGTCCAGCCTGCTGACTATAGAGCAAGGAGATAATGAGAGCTTACGGTCATTCATCACTTGCTTTAACAAGAAGGCCTTGACAGTAGATGAGATGGATGATAAGTTGCGGTTAGCGACCTTCCATAATGGAGTTAGTTCAGATCTATTCATTCACAAGCTTTAGATCAAGAACCTCAAACCATGGCTGAACTCATCCATTCAGCCCAAAGCTTCATGAATGCAGAAGATGCAATTATTGCCAAGAAAAGGAAGAGAGTAGAACGAATGGAAGCAAACCTCGCACATCATCTTGAACAAGGCCCTCGTCCAAAGAAGTCCCGAACAGGGGAGAAGAAGAATAGAGACAACAGGAATGCAGTTTCATCTTCAGGAAGAGGTTAGCATTACATGCCTCTGAATGTTCCACTTGATCAAGTGCTTATGCAGATCAAGGATGATCCATTCTTAAAATGGCCAGAGAAGATGAAGGAAGATCCCAATAAACGTAACAAGAATAAGTATTGCCACTTCTATAGAGATCACGGGCATGACACGGATGAGTACTATGATTTAAAGCAACAGATAAAGAATCTCATCAGGCAGAGAAAGTTGAGAAATTTTCTTGGACGAGATCATAAGGACGAAAAGTTGAAAGGAAAGATAGAAGAGCCATCACAGCCTCTACTTAGAGAAATAAGAGTCATTGTAGGAGGAACTTCAGCAGGACAATCTTCTAAGTCAAGAAAGACCAACTTAAAGGTGGTACAGAATGTCCAACTCTCTGGATAACCACCAAGGACGAGGGGGGTAGACAAGCAGGCTATTACTTTCATAAACGAAGACGCTGGAAGGGCCATCAACCACATGATGATGCGATTGTCATAACTTTGCTCCTTGTAGATTGCACAACTAGAAGGTTGTTGATAGATAACGGAAGTCCAGCAGATGAGGCTTGGACGAGACCAACTTCGTCTAGTGAATTCATCCTTAGTAGGATTTGGAGGAATGAAGGTACAACTAGTGGGCACTATTACTCTACCTATAATGGTAGGAGTGTATCTACAGTAGATAGGCAAAGAAGTAAATTTCCTCGTCGTAGATTGTTCATCTTCTTATAATGCCATAATTGGAAAACCAACTTTAAACAATTGGAAGGCAGTAATATCCACCTACCACTTATTTGTCAAGTTCCCAACAGAGTACGAAATAGGGCCAGTACAAGGAGAGCAGTTAGCCACTAGAGAATGCTACTTAGCCATGTTGGCTATTGATGAGCATGTACAGACGATGAATATAAAGGAAAGAAGGGCAAAGCCCACTGAAGTACTGGAAAACATTCCTCTAAAAGAGGGTAATCCCGAGAAGTTTACCAGAATTGGAATAAGTATAGAGGAGAAAATGAAGCAAGACCTCATCCAATTATTAAGAAAGAGCATTGATGTTTTCGCGTGGAGTCATGAAAACATGCCAGGAATTGACATAAGGGTCATTACTCATTGTTTGAATGTGTATCCCTTTTCTAAGCCTATTCATTAGAATAAGAGAGTTTTTGCTCTTGAGCGAGATAATGCTATCAAGGAAGAAGTACAGAAGTTAACCACAGTAGAATTTATTCGGGAACTCTATTACCCGGATTGGTTAACTAACATGGTGATGGTCAAAAAGACTAATGGCAAGTGGAGGATGTGTGTAGTCTTCACTGATTTAAACAAGGCTTTCCCCAAGGATAGTTATCCGTTGCCATGTATTGACCAATTAGTGACTCAACAACAAGTCATCAATTGTTAAGTTTCATGAATGCCTTCTCAGGTTATAACTAGATAAAGATGGACGAGGCAGATCAAGAGAAGACATCCTTCATTACCAGTCAGGGTTTATTTTGTTATAAAGTGATGCCCTTTGGTTTAAAGAATGCGAGAGCAACTTATCAAAGGTTGGTCAATCATATGTTTCTTCCACAAATAGGACAAAATGTAGAAGCTTATGTGGATGACATATTAGTGAAGAGCTTAGACAAGAAGAAACATCTGGATGACCTACAAGAGACCTTTGACACACTTAAGCGATACAACATAGAGTTGAATCCAAGTAAGTGTGCCTTTAGGGTTTCATCAGGGAAGTTCTTAGGGTTCATGATTTCACAGAGGGGAATCAAAGTGAATCCTAATAAGGTCCAAGCAATACTAAATATGGAACCACCAAGAAATGTTAAAAAACTCCAATCTCTCACTGGACGAGTTACAACTCTAAACAGGTTTATTTCAAAAGCTATAGATAAATGTTTTCCTTTTTTCAAAGTTGTCCGGAAGGTGTTTGAATGGAAGAACGAGTGCTAGAAGGCCTTCCAAGATCTTAAGGTCTATCTTACCATGGCTTCCCTGCTAAGTCTATCCATACTAGGTGAGGAGTTATATTTATACTTAGCAGTATTCTCACATGCAGTAAGTTCAGCATTAATCAGGAAAGAAGGGAAAGTGCAGAAGCTTGTGTATTATACAAGCCGAGCCCTAAATGGGGCATAAGGACAATATTCAATAATTGAAAAGTTAGCTTTTGCACTAATAACGGTTTTCAGGAAGCTAAGGCATTACTTCCAGGCTTATGTCATCAATGTCATGACGGATCACCCGCTCAAGAAGGCAATGAAGAAGTTGGAAGCCATAGGATGACTGATCCAATGGGCTATAGAGCTTAGTGAATTTAATATCAGATATCAACCCAATAATGTAATAAAAGCTCAAGTTCTAGCAGATTTCATTGCAGAGTTCATTCCAAGCCATGGTAATTTAAATGAAGGAAGTGAAGCTAAGGCATGGGTTGTCCATGTAGATGAGTTGTCCACACTATAAGCAGGAGAAATAGGAGTTGTATTGAAATCCTTGGAAGGGGACAAGTTGAAGTATATAGCTCATATACAGTACCAAACAACCAACAATGAAGTTGAGTATGAAGCCCTTCTTAAAGGGCTAGAATTGGCTAAGTCCTTAGGGGCAAAGTCAGTAGTCATCTAAGGATACTCTTAGTTAATCATAAGCCAAGTAAATGGAACATGTGAAGTAAAGGAAGGACAGATGAAAAAGTACCTCAGTAAGGTGAAACATCTTATCAAGAAATTTAAGGAAGTCAGTTTCCTTCAAATCCCAAGGAGGAAAATATGGAAGCAAACGCTTTAGCAAAGGAAGCATCAACAGATTGATTAGTGGACGAGCTTGATGAAGTCCAATACATGCCTAGCATAAATCTTCTAAAGGTGCAGCAGATAAAAGGTGAAGGGAATTAGATGACCCCGATAATAACTTACTTAAGCGATGGAAGGCTTCTAGAAGAAAGAGATGAGGCTAGAAAGCTAAGGATTAGATCAGCTAAGTATGTCCTTATAGACGAGGTGCTATACAAAAGAGGCTTCTCCCAGCCTTACCTAAGGTGTTTAGCTCCAACCAATGCAAACTACGTCTAGAGAGAAGTTCATGAAGGAGCGTGTGGAAAACATTCAAGAGCAAGATCCCTCGTCCACAAAGTCATCCATGTGGGTTACTACTGGCCAACCATTCAAGCAGATGCTAAGGCTTATGTAAAGGTGTGTAATCAATGTCAACCATTCAAGCAACGTCCCTAAACAACTATCGAAATACCTTACCCTAATGATGGCTCCATGGCCCTTAGCGCAATAAGGATTATATTTATTAGGTTCCTTTCAAACGGGAACCAGACAGATGAAGTTTCTGGTGGTGGGGATTGATTACTTCACTAAATTGGTGGAAGTTGAACCCTTAGCAAAAATCACACAGCAGAATGTAAAAAACTTCATCTGGAAGAGCATTGTGTGCCGGTTTAGGGTGCCTATGGTATTAGTGTCAAACAATGGACGACAGTTCGGTATCACACCCTTTAGAGATTTCTGCAAGTAACTTAGAATTAGAAATCATTATTCCTCACCCTCCCACCTGCAAGCACATGGATAAGAAGAAGTAGCAAACTGATCTTTGTTGAAGATCATTAAGACTTGGCATGAGGGGGCAAATGAAGTATTACCAAATGAGCTACAAGGTGTTCTATGGGCTTACAAGACAACTGTGAGAATCTCAACAGGAGAAACTCCTTTTAAACCAATCTATGGAATTGAAGCAGTCATACATGTAGAAGTACACGTGGCTAATCACAAGGTGATGAAGTATCAAGATGAGGAGAATGAAGAACAACTTCGTCTTAACCTCGATCTAATAAATGAGGTAAGGATGGATACAGAGTAAAGGACAATAAGGTATAAAAATCTCATGACTAGACAATATGATGCAATGGTGAAATCCAGACACTTCAACATTGGAGACCTCGTCCTAAAAAGAGTCTCCTTGGCAACAAGAAACCCCGCCTATGAAAAGCTAGGGCCTAATTGGGAAGAACCTTATAGGGTTATCAACTGCAAAAGGTAGGGATCATACTATTTGGAAGTCTTAAATGGACGGAAGCTAGAGCACCCCTGAAATATTGAGCATCTAAGAAGATACTATCAATGAAGGGTCAGCCTAGATGAGCATTATCATGGACGAGTATCATCATCGACAAAGTTGAAGTTATGTGTTTCTTTCCTTATATTTATTTATGTTTAGTAGTAGTACTGCATGTTTTTAATATTTTAATTCCCTAAAAGTGCATTAGGTTCCAACTTTTGCGCTGTCTATAGACAAATTTGTGATAGACGAAGTTATTAACTTAGCTTGTCTGTTTGTACATAAGTATTTTTAATTCCCTAATGTGACGTTTGATATGGGGTAATGTTTTAGAATTCCTAGAAATGTTTAAAAATTCTCATGTTTGATTGCAAATCACACTAGGGAATAAAATGCTAGGAGAATCTGGATTCCCCCTTAAACCCCTCTCAATAGGAATATGGATTCCCTTTAAAACAGGTAGGAATCTAGATTCCCAAGATTAAAAGAAATTTTTTTTTTTTTTTTATAAATTGACAATTTTAACAATTTTTCTTTATCGTTTAAGCAATTAAGATAAAATATAAAACAAATCATCAAAATCTTTTCCCTTATTTTTATTTTTCCTACCAAAATAATATAAATAGGATATATAACTCTGTTGATATATTCTTTAATAAAGTTTTATTTAGGTTTCACATGTAGAAAAAAAAAATGTTGTCAAGTTGTTTTGTTATGAATTAAACTCTTTTAAAAATTATTATTAAGAATAAAAGTATTTGATAATTTAAATAGTTATTTTGTATTGTACTTGTCATTTTGAAATGTTATACTATAATTTTAATGAATTTGTCATAATTAATAGTTTATATTTGGTTTTTCATTATTTATTTATAGGATTTTTTTTTTTTAAAGGACTTGGTAGTTCACATTCAAATCCAAGGATAAAATGAAAAAAATAAATAATTCATTTAAGATTATTAGGAATAAACTAAACATTATTATCTTGCATTCCTAGGAATCTTAAAAGATTTCTAATGAAACCAAACATAGGAATACTTACATTCCTAAGAATCTGGATGCCAAGAATAATGTAGATTCTCCCGTACCAAATGTCATATAAAGACACTAACTTCTAAGCATGTGCTATGCTTGTGGACGATATTTATGTTGTGTATATACAGTTTGGATTCTCGATGTATATAATGTTGTGTGAATTCCTAATTCTCATGTTATTTTTATTCAAACTAATCCACAAGAAGGCTAAAAGCCCAAGGCGAGTAAAATTTCTGGACGTAAGGATGTAAGGTTTATAAATTTCCAATAAAAGGTATTTCGATTTTACACCCTAACGTTTCAGAACTTGGATTTTATCTCCTATATTTTAGAGGTCTTTGGATTTTACTCCAAGGGCATTTGGTTTTTACAACCTAAAGTTTCAGAATTTGGAGGTGTAAAATCTAAATATCCCCAAACTTTAGAGGTAAAATCTAAATTCTGAAATGTTAGAGTGTAAAATCTAAACACCCTCAAACTTTAGGAGTCATTTCAAATTCTGAAATTTCAAAGTGTAAAATTCAAACTACCCTAAATTTAGAGGTGTCATTTGCAATTTACCATTTTTATAAATTCCTTAAAAATCTATGAAACTCAACTAATTAGTTCCTTCTAATGTTTCCAACAACTCTAGAATTCAAAATCCTGAATTATCAGTAAATAAATAAAAATCTACCTGATTCAAAGTTAATGTTCCAGTCTTATCGCAGCATATTGTAGTCGCAGTGCCGATGATTTCACACGCAGAAAGTCTTCGTACCTGCAATATGACCTTTGTTACAAAGGTATATCTACATTCCCACAACAGATATGAAATGACATGTTAGCACAGGTGTGAAAAATTTCATGATTACAAACCAGTGCCTTATCTGCCGTCATTTTTCTCATGGAGTAAGCAAGGCTGCATCACGGTCAAAGGAAACAATAACTATAAGGAAAGCACAATATTTTAAAAAAAAAAAAATTAGAAGGACGAAAAAGTTAAAAGTAGCATATAATTAATTTCTGGTATACATATTAAATTATTTGAAAAGAAAGAAACCCTTTTCAGACATGAACACCTCTACTCCCCGAAAAGATTTCCAAAGAACCTCCATAGACCTTTTAAACATATTGAAAGGCAGTTGCTTATCCAAGAATTGGCTCGCCAAACATGTGACTTAATTGGCAACTCCTTCATCAATGACCTTATGAGAAGGAGAAACAATAATCTTCCCATTTCTTACACTAGGCAGATAGAATTCCATTGATAAATTGGCCCTTCCAATCTTGAGAATTAGTTTAGGGAATCCTTACTTGACAGCCTACTAGATTCTACCCCAAGACTCTCATTGATTGAAGGAAACTCCTAAACGACACAGCCCAATCCTTCAACCCCTTCAGTGGGAGACTCAGCACCTCACTATCATGAGAAAGGGCCAGATTGAAGAATCAAGATCAACCCTAGAAATCAAAGTGACCTTGGATTTAGGCCAGACCCAACCCCTTCCCTTCGTCATTACACACAGAACAGCCTCTAAATCTAGAAATGTTCTCCCTAATTTGAGAAGACAAGAAAACACCCCAAAATGGGCCCATCAAAATCACCCTCTTCCCAACCAAACAACCCAAATATTCAAAATCTCCCATATTTTCTCCTCCCCATTCTCCATCCCTCCCTCCATAGATCACCCCCAACCAAACACAGAGTAACAGCTTTTCCCACTCATTTTCATATTCGAAATTTGTGAACCTTTTTATCACTATTACCTATTTCATTATTTAATATCAGCAATATTATTGAAATATTTTCTTATTTTAAATATGATATCTTTTAAGGGATTTCATATATGACATTCGATTAATCCTTGAGTCGGCAAAACTTACATTAAGGTAAGGGCTAAAGGAAGTCCATCAGGCAATGCACCTACTGCGATGCAAACCTGCAGAATTTCCATATAAGGTCTTTTACTCTTTACATAAAGCTCCCTATATAAAAAATAAATAAATAAAACAAAAAATAAAAAGGAAGGAAGGAAGGGGGGGGGGGGGGGGGGGGTTGGAATACATAAATTAGCTCTTTGTTTTAAGTTAATACATCTATCCACCTTCATTATGTATTTCCATCATTCTAAGCAGTAATTAAGAAAGTATAAGAAAAATCATTTAATAAACTGTTTTATTTAGGACTTATTCATAAATTAATTTGAATTTTTTTTATTTTTTTATTTTTTTTTTTTTATACAAGATAGAAATTTTACTCTAACCTAATCTAAGTGTATATGTATGTGAAGCTCTCTCTTAGAGACTTGAACCCTAACCTTTGCCCCTCACACCTCACAAGTAATCATCGCACAAAAGGTGTGTGGTGGTTAATTTGAAAACTATTAAACAAAAAGAGTAGAGATTGTCTTCTAAAAAAAAAAGAGAGAGAGAGAGAACTCTGTTTTGAGAGAAAAGCTGTATTTAGAGCGAGAGTGATTGCCAGTAATAAAAATTGGTTAATTAGGTAAAACACAATATTTTATCAATAGATTGTCCTTTTTCTTTACTCCATTACTGCACAGAAACATGAAAGAATAATAGAGATAGATATGGATATCAAATGGAACGTTTTCATAAATTAAAAATCTGAGTACCAATATGAAATATAGTACATAGATTCTGAACCTTTTTATGCTCTCAAAAAAGCATTTAAGCCTACATACTCAACATCTAAAGTATATATATTATTATATACCGTTAAGTTATGGATTTTCATATAATATTTATGTTGGCTTTATTTCATAACAAAAAGTGTTGCAACTGCATTAATTTATTTCTTTGTATTTTGTGGAATTTAATTGTAATGTGTTTAGTAATAAATTGGTGAAAATTGCTTAAGAAGTTGATCGAAACATACCGCAATAGCAACAATATTAGTGGCAGACGGAATGAAATGTCTAGCATCCGTAACGCCCCGTACAAACTGAGTAGATCCATCTAGGTTTTCGCTATAGCCAGTAAAATATCTGTGTAATTTTGATTTATGTAGTCATGCACCAAGCTAAACGATGAGATTCTCTATAAAATAGGTACACCTAAATAATACTTTTGATAATGGCTGATTTTTTTTTTTTTTTTTTTTAGAGAGAGTTTCAATCTATAGCGTCTGCTCCTGATAATAGTTCTTTATCATCAGACCAAGACACCAATCAGTTTTTAGTGTAAGCAGGGATTAAACCACAGATTTCTTATTCAACCATCAGAGACTTTACCAATTGAGCTAACTAGAACCCATGACAACGGTTGATTTGACATATTCAGATTGGTGAATAATGAAACTGATGTGAATTGTAAACTTTTGTCAAAGTGATGTTGCTCCATGTTTATTGTTAGAGATATATTAGACATATTAGTCCAATAGGGCAGGCCCAAGTTCAGTGACGGCTCCAAGAATATTCTTCAGAATAGTCATTAAAAATATTAAATTAATCTTTTTTTTCATTCTTGCTTAATCGTAAAAAAGTTATGACAAAAGCCTCCTTCACCGATGCAAACTTCACCGATGGTTCAGGTGAGGACACTTCGTCACTAGGTGCCTAGAGTCCCTGGAATGGTTCAAAAGCCTCCTTCAAGGATAAGCTAGTAGGTGAGATAGTGAGGGCTTTTGCTCAGGCATGGAAGCAAGGTTTTCAGACCCGGACCATTTATTGAACCGTAAAAGAGAAAGGTTCAAGGTTTTTGAGATTGAACCGAGGTTAAACCGGGGTCAAACCGTGATAACGTCATAATTAATTTAATAACTATTTTAAATATATATAAAACATTAAATTAATAAAAAAAATAGAAAAATTAACTAAAATAGTCTAACTCATTTAGAGGTCTATCTTTCAAATATTTTTTATATCATAACTTTCACAAGACAAATAAGAAATGCCAAATCCTTAGCAAACATATATATTAATTACTCAATCAATCCATAAAAGAACAAAGTAAAAATGCATAAACAAGCCTCCAAGTTACAGTACACAACTACATATTGTTTCTTACAAAAAAACATAAAAATTATTTCTAAAAAACAATAATAAAACTTCAAACTCCAAGTTACACACTGTGTCTTACAACTTTATACAATTTCTGAAATTCACTAATTTTTTTACAACAAACCCATCACCCCAAATATCCAAATATACAGTTGACAGTCCACATATAGCTATATATATTCACAAACACAAACAGGAACCTAATTCAAATCACTCTGCCACCACCAAAATCCCCTCGAAAACTTATTAAACACCTAAAATTAGTCTTACCCTATACAAAAATTAAGCCCAATAGATAATAATAATAATAAATTGTAAATACACATAGATATGTTCAAGCAACCCAAGAGAACATTTGCACTGAAAAACTAAACAGATAAAATCCACGCACAGATGTTTAACTCTGAATACCAAAAATTAAAACTAGGAGCAACAATCATCCTATATTATACTCCCAACAAAATAGAGCAAAGTGTAACCCAAAAAAAAATCTCAAAATCAAATCTTGTGCGTTTCCACTTTCCTAAAAAAAAGCTTATCTAAATTAAAAGTATACTCCATTATCAACTCCTAAGTTCAAAGCCAAAAATCCCCAAATTTCTACTAGTTTCCCATATTTTCTCAGCTCCCAAATAGAGCATTATATAATATAAAAAAAATGCGTAGTTGAGATATCATTCTTTTTTTCTAGCATGTAATATTTTTATATATTGAAATAAAATTTTGCGTTTTGATTGAAATAAATAGGTAGTTGAGATTGGGGCTAGAACAGATGGATCTGAATTTAGGGAAGAAGAAATAACTTGACTTCCTAACTTGACTTGCGTAGTTTTGAAAATGCATCGACGACAAGGGAGAGAGGCAAAGATGAGAGTGAGGCGAGCCGCGAGCTGCGATTTGAGGTGGCCGATAGCGACAAGGGAGAGAGGCAAACTTGCAGAGATGACAAAAGAGTGAGAGAGCTCAGAGAGTGATTGAGAGTGAGTCTAATGACGAGGGTTTCTATTTCGACCCTTTAAGGATCCAATTCCAAACAACGCCAGATAGGGGGAAAAGAAAAAGAATACTAATTTTGGGACAAAACTATGCCATTTAAGGCTTAAAATAAGGGACTCGTGTGAACGGCTCGAACGGCTCACGGTTCACAGAATCGAGCGGTCAGACCGCGGTTCGTACAGGTCCCTGTTTTTTTTTGCATGGAGCAATTCATGATGTTAAATGGACCGTAAAGACGAAAGGTTCTAGGTTTTTCCGGTCAGATCGTACGGTCCGGTATGGGTTTAAAAACCTTGCATAGAAGCCAAGGTTGAATCGGATGATGACGAGATTGAAGGGGAAGCTCGAGATGGAAGAGTCCCAATCAAGCTAAACTAGGAAACAAAAATCTGGATTAGGGAGCCATGGTCCAAAGCCATTTTCGTCAAGCTTGTGGGTAGAATAGTAGGATTCAACTACATTTAAACAAAGCTCAATCAGTTGTGGAAACCTTCAAGTAGAATGGATTGTGTTGATCTTGGGTACGGGTTATTTTTTGTTCTTTTTTACGCTAAGGAAGACTTGGATTTAGTTTTGTAGAGGGGTCCTTGGTTCATAGGTGATCACTTTCTCTCGCTGAGGCCTTGGGAGCCATTTTTTAAACCTTCCACGACAAATGTCGCATCAGTTTCAGTCTGGGTGAGGTTGAATGAGCTGCCCATTGAACTATATGAAAAGAATGTACTTAGATAGATTGGTGAGGCGATTGGAAGTGTGTTGAGGATTGATATGCATACAGCCATGGAAGCTCGGGGCAAGTATGCAAGATTGTGTGTCCAAATTGACACAAACAAGCCACTAACCAACACCATTGTCATGGGACGTTTCGAACAGCCAGTCATGTATGAGGGCATCCAAAGCTTATGCTTCTCCTGTGGTTGCGTCGGGCATCGAAAGGATGATAACTCGTTCATTATTTGAAAAGGTAAGGAGGTTTTAGAGCTAGTAGAATCAACAGAGGAAGTACTGGAGGTGAGCTCACATAGTATGCATGAGGCTGCTAGTACTAACACAGCTTGCAACGTGACAAAAGAAAGTGGCACGGATGAGGAGGGACTATATGGACCTTGGATGGTAGTGTCCAAGAAAAGAAATGGCTACAAGGTGACAAAAAAAGGCACTAATTCTGAGGCTACTCCAGGTGCTGGCTAGAGGTCGGCACACTCCCACTCCCTTGAGGGACCCAACCACATGACCAAGCAAAATATTAGGTCATCCAAAAACTTACCCAGACCACAAGAGACTGTGTTTCCTTCCATGATGGACCAACATACTTCAAATGGGCCTCAAAGCAATTTACGTGTCATGAAACCTTTGCTTTGCATTGCCCAGGCCCAGAGGTCAAACTTGAGAGATTCTGTGAAAGGCAAGAAAGTCATTGCCCCGAGTAAATTAGTATCACCCAGCCCTAAGAGTGCCGCTGACCCTCTCCCAGGTACATCTCCTTTCTAACTTGCTTCCACTCTCCATCATGGACCCGACCCACTCTCTAGTGCCCCCTTTAAATTCGTGTATACTGAAGCCAAGGTGGACCATCAGCCTGTATGGGGAAAAGATAAAGACGCCAAAAAACGTCAAGGAGGTACAGAGTCTAAACGGTAAGGTAGCTGCACTAAACAGGTTTGTCTCAAAGGGATAGGGTAAAGAGCAATTCCCATGTTGATGCATAGTTCAACTCGTCCCTGATGATGTGCGAAACGGACCTAGCTAAGAGACCCACCGAAAGTTAAATGCTCAAATTGTAGCCTATCTCCACCTCAACCATGGGGATTTGCCTCTGCATCAATTTGATCCAAGTGTGCAAGCCAACCTTGTTGTTCAACCTATGCTTTGTAGCTCGGGAATCAAGGATGGGAGTCCTCATACTTCGATTGAAACTCAATCCTAGGTTCGGCCAGTTAAAGGAGTTGATGGAGAGGACAGTATGGAATCTGAGGATGGAAGTGGAGCTACTCTCCTCTGCTGATGTTTGTTCCACTCCGAATCACCAAGTTTCCATGAATATTATCGTCTGGAACAGAAAGGGCGCTCTGAAGCCCAATTTTCAGAACCATGTTCGAGAACTCACTCGCAATCATGACCTGGCCATTTTTGTGGTCATGGAAACTAGATTAGGTGGTGAAAAGGCTAGAGAAATCATTAATAGACTCCCTTTTGACGGTGTTATACACACTGAGACTATCGGTTACGCGGGTGGACTCTGGTTATTGTGGAACTCTGATAAAGTGGAAGTTCAAGCTCTTGCCAACACGGAGTAGAAATTCATGTGGAGGTCAAGGTACGCTCCTCTGACTCTGCTTGGTTATTTTCAACAATTTATGCTAGTCCTAGAAGTGAGGAGAGGCGAGTCTTATGGAATAATTTGTCAAAAGTAGCTGAGCTCCACAATAAGCCCTGGATCATGGTAGGGGATTTTAATTAGCCACCGTTAGAAAGGGATAAATTTGGGGGGGAGAGGCGTGAGTCTCAACTGTTCCCTATTATTTAAAGAGTGCTTGGATAGGTGCAAAATGATTGATATGAGGTTCTCAGGTCTGAGATATACCTAGACAAACAAAAGAGATATAAATGACCTCATTCTCTAAAGGATTGATCGGTTCTTCATGAATCTTAGCTGGTGTGTCTTGTACCTAGATGCTGAGGTTACCCATCTGCCTAGGTGCCATTCTGATCACTGTCCTGTCCTCATGGAAGCCTTCCCACCCCAAGCAGTCAGACTCAGTCAACCCTTCTGCTTCCAAAGTTTTTGGTTATCTGATCTGTCTTTTCTGAAGGTCATTTCTAAAACTTGGAGCTAGAATAGTAACCTGGTCGATTCCATTGACACATTCTCCAAAGATGTTGCCTTGTGGAATAAAAATAACTTTGGGAATATTCATGCTAAGAAGAAAAGAATCCTTGCAAGACTCTATGGGGCCCAATGAGCTTTATCAAATAGGCCGAGTGCTTCTCTTATCGAGTTGGAGAAAAGTCTCCCTGTAGAACTGGGGAAAATTCTGGATCAGAAGCGAGATTTGTGGGCTTTGAAATCCAGAATTAACTGGATGATTCAAGGAGACCGCAACACCTCTTTTTACACATATATGCTCTAGCCAGAATAAAGAGAAATCACATTGCTTCGGTCAAAAACATTTCAAGGGATTGGATCATAGAAGATAGGGAAGTTATGGAGTATTTCAGAGCTGGGTTTATTTCTCTATACACAACTTCTCAATCTAAAGCAGAATGGTGCACCAAGAAAGTTTCAAATTGTCAAGTCCGGCTTGCCGAGGAGGATAAATACAGTCTTGTCGAGTTGGTGACTCCTACGGATATAAAAGAAGCCCTATGGTCTATGAAAGCCTAGAAAGCCCCAGGCTCGGACAATTTGCATGCCGAGTTCTTTCAACGATTTTGGCTTATGGTAGGGGATTTGGTGAGGAAGGAAGTGATGAAGGTGTTTAGGGAAAGAAAGGTCCCCGAATATCTAAACCGCACCCTTATAGTTCTCATTCCGAAAATCCAAGGCCCCGAGACTATTGGTGATTATAGACCTATAAGTTTATGCAACTCGGTGTACAAGATTATCACAAAAGTCATTATTGCTAGGATAAGACCGCATTTGGATAAGTTGATCTCTCCACTTTAGGCAGCTTTTGTCATGAGAAGAAGGGGTGTGGACAAACCATCATAGTCCAGGAGCTTATACACACCTTGGGAAGAACTAAAGGGAGGATTGGTTATATGGCAATCAAAATCGACCTAGAGAAGGCCTATGACAAACTTGAATGGGATTTCATCAGAGAGATGCTTTTGCAGTTTAATTTTCCAGAAAATCTCATTGAGCTTATCTTAAACTGCATCTCTTCAGTCTTTACCTCTCTTCTTTTCAATGGTGGCTACATGGAACCCTTTCGGCCTTCTAGGGGCATCAGACAAGGCGATCCACTCTCCTAGTATCTTTTTATTCTGTGCATAAAATTCCTTGGGCAACATATTGAAGAAAAATGTAGTGAAAAGCTGTGGGCGAAGGTTAAAAACTCCAAAAGCAGACCTGCTTTTTCTCACCTTTTCTTTGCCAATGATTTGGTTCTCTTTTCCAAAGCTGATCTTGAAAATTGTAATGCAATCAAACGTGTCCTCTAGGAATTCTGCATCAGATCCAGACAAGTTGTTAATGAAGCTAAGTCCCAGATTTATTTTTCTCCGAATGTAGATTCTGACCAAAGGGGTATTCTAGCAAACATCCTCAGTTTCCAAACTACTCCCAACCTTGGCAAATATCTAGGTTTCCTTTCGAAGCACTCAAGAAACCGTAGGCATGACTTTGATTATGTCCTTGATAGAGTGAAGCAAAAGCTTACGGGGTGGAAAGCTAATCTTCTCTCAATGGTTGGTAGAACAGTCTTGATCCAAGCGTCTTCCTCCACCATTCCGACGTACTCCATGCAAAATGTCTACCTCCCGAACAAAATACTTGAGGGTATTGATATAGTTAACAAGAATTTCTTATAGAGGTCTACTGAAACTGAAAGGAGAATGCACTGGGTTAATTGAGGAAAGGTTACTAAGCCAAAGGATCTTGGAGGTTTGAGTCTCTAAACTACAAAAGGTAGAAACACAATCTTATAAGCCAAACTAAATTGGAGATTCAATACAGAAACAGATGCTCTTTGGGCGAGAGTTCTTAAAAAGAAATACTGTACTCAGCGAAGAATTAACTCCAACCGAGAAGCAAGGCTGCCAGCCTCTTCCACTTGGAAGGGTATTAAAAGGGGAGAGGACACCTTCATAAAGGGGGTCAAGTGGAATCTGGGTAAGGATAGTAGCTTGAATTTCTAGACTGATGCCTGGATGAACCTCGGTCCCATTAGGAATCTCATTTCTGGCCAGCTATCTTAATCTGATTTCGACCTCAAGGTTAGTGATGTCATTACTCCCTATGGTTGCTGGAATTGGTCTTTGATTCCTTTTGAGCTGCCCTAGAATATTGAAGCAGAAATTCAAGGCATTCCCACTCCTATCATTGCGAGGAGAGGTGATAAGCTGGTTTGGAAATTCTCCCCAAAAGGTGGTTTTGAGATAAAAAGTGCTTACCTTCTAGCCACTAACTCCATAAAGGCCCCCCCCCCCTTCTCTGGAAGCTGGATTTGGAAAGCCCACACTCTTCCAAGAATCCAAACCTTTGTTTGGAAATGCATGCATGACAGCATTGGTGTTAAAAGGTGTCTAGCTGGAAGAGGAATGGTCATGGATACTACTTACCCTTTATGCCAATCAAAGGTGGAAACAATTACTCATGCCCTTCGAGATTGCAATATGGTTAAAGCTGTCTAGCATCAGTTGGGAGTCTAAGTTTCTAACAGCACCTTCTTTACTCAAAATTTAAAGGACTGGCTTACTACCAACGACAAATGGGTGCAAAACAAAAATCCCACTACCTTACCATGGACTGTTGTTTGTGTGTGTGTGTGTGTGTGTGTGTGTGTGTGTGTTTTTTTTTTTTTTTTGGTGGTTTGGGGGATTTGGAGACAACGAAATAGCTATGTTTTTAAGCGCAGAAGCAACAACCTAAATCTGGCAAGAGATATTGTAGCGCAAGCCTCAGAATTCTTCCTATGTACTGATTAATCGAGGAGTATCAATTGCAAAACCATTAGAAAAATCAAATGGGAAAAACCGAAGGTAGGCTAGATGAAACTTAATACTGATGGAGCCTCAAATTCTTTGTTGGGCTCAGCTAGTGGAGGAGGCCTGATAAGGGATGAAGATGGCAAATGGATTGCAGGTTTTGCAAGAAGAATTGGGGAGGCTAATAGCTTCCTTGCGAAGCTATGGGCTCTTCGAGATGGCCTTATTCTGTGCCAACAGATGAACGTGACTGCTCTTGTTATAGAATTAGATGCAAAAGTTCTAGTTGATGCTTTCACTAATCCAAGCTACTCCAATACTGTGGTTTCTGGTCAGTTTTATAATTTAAGACTACAAATTCTGGAAATTTATACATTTGATTAATGACATAGTTATTGATCTTTGATTATTTTGAAATTTTACAAGTATGAAAGATATAATAAGAAAATATAATCTAATGATGGATTTGTCAAAGTTCACTTCTAATAAAAAAAAAAAAATTGAGTAGAGTTGTAAACTTAGTCTATAACCAAGTTTGTTGCCAAACTTTAATTATTTTGAGTCTAAAAAAGTTTAGGGTGGTCACACATTTTTAATATAAAAATCATAAATTTTTATAAAATTTATATATAATAATATTTTTTTTTTCCAGGTCCAAGTGGTCCTGTAACCACCCTGGACCCAATGTGGAGCCACCCCTACCCAAGCCCAACCTACTTTGTGTGAAAGGCAAGTCTATTACTTGTACTAGTAGTCTAGGATATAGCCTCCTATATATACCTATGTTATGTTTCATTGTAATACAAGAATTCTACTACACTCTCATATGATAAAGATGTAGCCCTTCAGAATTTTCTTCTTGAACATAAGCTGACAAGGAGGAACCACGTCAGTTTCGTGTTCTTGTGTTCTCTATTTTATACTTCTGCTTCCACATCTATTCTAACATATTCATCATGGTATATCAATTCTAATATTTAATTTGATATCAGAGCCAAACTTCTTTCTTGGCTTCAAGAAAAACATCTTTGTTCAGCCCTAACAAAGAAGATTCCACATGCATAAATTGGTCACTACCGCTTGCCTTGCTGCCTTTAAACATGGACTCCACTAGATCCCATGGAACCACCATCGTTACCTCGCTACCGTGTCCAATATTCATAAACCCAAGAAGGTTATGCTGATCCAATCTCAAATCTGTGCAAATTGAGCCTTCCTTCCATGAAACTAATCACACAATCAAGCTCTTCGGCTTCCCACAAGAAAACCCCAAAATTTTGGTCACCAAAAGCCACCACACGCGCCTCCATGCACGACCACGTATCCTAGAGACAATTGCGCACCTTTCAGGTTCCCCATCCACCGCTTGGTCAGCCTCGTCGTCTACCAATTTGCAAAACCGAGGAATCTGACCTCCATACGCTTCCACACACGCCTCCACGCATCATCTAGGTTCTTCATGCGCCACCTGGGTTTCTCTATGTTACACGTGCCACCACATGCCTAAAGAACTATGCTGATGTCATTATGATGTCATCATCCTATCCATGTCAACAGCCACACAAGCCTCTCCATGTCAACCATAGCCTACATCATCGCCACATCATTTATGACATCAACTTCTCTACAACTCAAACACGCAACCTGACTTGAACCACCAAGACTTTGCTAAACGCTACTTTGACTGTTGAAATCCTTTAACTATTGACTTTGACCATGTTTTGACTTTGACTTTTGCATTGACTTTGACCAAAGTTAAAATTATCCGAACAATGCCCATTTTGCTCACTTTTTCACGTAAATTTCGATTTTGGACTCCATTTCTTCATTTGAAGCTCTGAAATTGCTAATTTGGCCAATTTATCATTGCGGTTTATTTTCCGCTACATTTAACTTAGTTGGCTAATTTGGCTAGTTTCCCCATTTGTAAACAAATTTATTTTCCGTTACATTTAACTTAGTTGGTGATTTGTTTGTGATACCACGCTTATTGCATGTAATTGAATCTAATTAATTAACTTGGATAATTTAATTTAGAAACTCTCTCCATTATTTTTTCTTTTCTTTTTTTGAGAAACAAACACAAACACTCTCACACAAGGGAGAAGGAAAGGGATTCTAACACAAAGGCAACCTACAAACTCCACTCAAAAGTTATGATGACTTTTAAGAGAGGGCGGGACAAATTATACTACACACAACACATTCTCTCAATTATTAAATATTATATATTCTAACCTAGCTTGTATATAGCAATATTTATTTTTTTCATAGGTAAGAATAATTTTATTGAAAATAAATTACTTCATGAAAATAGGCACAAAGTAATCTAAACAATTACAATTGCAAAATATCCACATATGGATGGACTCTATGAAGGATTGAACCAAGTTACTAACTATGAGACCCAAAACAAATGGTCATTCGTAAAGAGAACTAATGAAGGATGCTTGCAATTTAGCAGACATGTAATACTCATCTTCAAAAGTACACTGATTTCTTTCCCTTTGTAGAGTCCCCATCAAACATAAAGGATTAATATTCCAAATATCTAAATTAGGTCCCCTACTCTGCCATCCACATAATAAATCAAGAACCTTATCAGGTAATACTCATTGAACCCCAAACACCCTAAATATCAAACTCCACAACTCAAAAGCCACACTACAATCAATCTAAAGGGGTTTCCCCACAACAACAGCACTTTCAACACTAACTCACCATTGAGTAACCCCTCTTGATGAGTTTCCCATAGGTAAGAATTTGATTTATGGAACATACCTAGAATACACCAATATACAACAATATCTACGTACATTTGATTTATGTGGTCATGCATAACTCTGAGAGAGTGAGATTCTCAATAAAATAAGTTTACCAAAATAATTCTTTCTCAATGATTGATATGATTTTTTGTGATTGGTGTAATAAAAATTTTAGCAATGGTACACTCTAGTGAAAGTGTTGGTTCAATTACAACAACTTATTATGATTGATGCATAACAAAAATGATATCAATGATGAACCCAAATGAAAATGATATTCTACTCTACTCTCATCAAATTATATCAACTGTTGCAAAATATACTCTCTCGCTAACATTACTCGTCTCATTTCTCAATACATTGAGTTACCTGGTCAAAAGTATGATAAGGACACCGACAGCTGCTGAAAGTCCAAGCTTACCAGCTAAAGCCACAGCTCCATTTAAGCGTATCTATAACAAGTCATTTACAAGTAAATATTACATTCAAAACATGAAATTTAACGCGAGAAAGATAAAAAAGTTGACCTGCAACGGTGTCTCTTCACAAGTCTCTCCTGCAGCACTAATCATGAGCAAACCCCACTCAGTATCTACCCCAACACTAGTCACCTAAAAATAAATATTTTAAAAAATATATATAATAAAATAAAAATGAAAGAGAAAACATAAGAAGAAGTAAGCAAGTCGGTGCAAATGAAAGAGCAAATTATAAGGACGACTTTTTTGTTTTATGAAAATAAAATCCAATGTCACATGGATGTTACCAAGTTTGGTCTGATACCATTTATAATGGCTTGAGAAAAGTGTTAATCATATCTATGTTTATACTCCAAAGAAGTAGTCAAATTACAATTGGAGGTCTCTACAAGCACTTATAAGCCAAATTCAACCTAATAAACACCTTATGCAGAATTCCCGCAAAACACATACTCAAACAATTTACATAACAATCAAATCCCCAAAATTTGAAGTATCACATTAGGAGGTAGTAAAAGCTAAGAAACAAATACCGCTTCAAGTTTGTCTAAGGGAGACTTTTGAACACTCAGCATGTGATCAAGTTTAGAACTAGCAGACCTCTTAGTTTATTCTCTAACAACAGATAATTTCAGTTCTAAGTTCTTAACTTTGTCAAGCAACAACATCTTCTCAATCTTTACCTTATCAAGCAATTCATTAGCATCAAACAATTTCAAGAGCATATTCTTCTTATCAAGTTCAAGAGAAGCAATTTTTTGTAAGCTTAAATCAGCATTCATAGCATCCTTTGCAGCAACCTTATAAAACTTATTATAGGCTTCTTGCAAATTAACATTTTCAGAGAGTTCCCCATCAGAAGGGTTCTCATCAACCACAACATTTTCTTCAACTACAGCAGTAGCTGTGAAAGCAATGAAGTTTCCATCCTCATCACTACCAGACTCATTATCAGAAACTTCATCATCACTAAGGGTTACAATCATAGTTTTACCCTTTGATCTCAAGAGTGTAGGATATTCTGATTTCACATGACCATACCTTTAACAACCAAAACATTGTTGACCCATAGAATTATTAGAGGTTTGATCTACTTTCTCTTTAAGTTTTTCATTATTGCTCACCTTAGGGGGTTCATTCCTCTTAAAATTTCTAGGTTTAACATTGTTTTTACCTCTTGCCCTTCTGTTATTATTCCTAAGAAAGTTTCTAAAGTTCTTAGCAAGGTAAGCAATTTCTGTAGCAGAGAGTTCATCATTAAATCCATTCCCATCAACATCATCAACTGACTTAAAAGCCATTGACTTGGATTTGTTTGTCTTGGGTAGGTCTAACTCATAAGACTGGAGAGATCCTACAAGTTCATCAATAGGGATGGAGTCCACATCCTTACTTTCAGTTATGGCAGTCACTTTGGGTCTAAAGTCCTCAGTCAAAGATCTAAGTATCTTCCTAACAATCTTAGGTTGATTATAGATTTTACCTAAATAATAAGTAGAATTAACAATATCATGAAGCTTAGCATAGAATTTATCAAAACTTTCATCATCAGACATCCTAATGCTTTCAAATCTAGATGTTAACTGCTGTAACTTATTAATCTTGATTGCCTTTGTGCCTTCATGCACAGTTTGGAGAATATTCCATATAATATGAGCAACCTCAACATTAAAGATTCTCTTGAATTCCTCTTGAATTCCTCCATAGAAACATTAAAAATAGCATTCATCGCTTTGCTACTAAAAACAGCTGCTTCTTTCTGAGAAGTTTGCCACTCACTAACTGGAGTAGTAGGCTTCTCCCATCCGTACTCAACGGAATTCCAAACTCTCGCATCAATAGATTTCAGGAATACTTTCATCCTTACTTTCCAGTAGGCATAGCTATCCCATCAAAGTGAAGTGGGATCACAAGAAAGTGACCGTGTTCTATGACAATAAGGGTCAAGGATCAACTCTTAGATCAAAATATCTAAACATTAGAGTTAATCTGTTCTGATACCACTTGTACGTTTTTGGACTCCTTAAACACAAAAAGATTAACCTAGTTATTTAACCAAGTGATTAACTGACGCAAATTATTCAGATCTAGATTAACACAAGTAAATCTTATCATTGACAAGTGCAGAAAATAAAGAACACAACGATATGACAACCCAGGAAAACCAAACCGGTAAAAAACTTAGGGGAAGATTTAACCTAATTATCCTTAAGGTAAAACAAGGTTCACTATGAAAGAATTGAAGTTTACACAATAGCAACTTAGACCACTAATATCATATTACTACCTCAAGTAGGAAACTTACTACCACGACCACGTGATAACTCCGAGTCCACGAATTACTTCTTTCTCAGATCCATAACAAGCACAAGTGCTCCCACTTATGTATCTTTAAGCTCTTTATGCAACAACTGAAATGATCACCAACTCTCGACATCAATCTCGATCTTAATAATCCTAAGTGTGTATAAGGCAAACACCTCTAAATCTCACAAGAGATTCACACACACAACATAAAACAACAACCTGGATTTCTGCTGGGTCATCATATCTTGTCTCATTTATATTTTTGCACTTGCATGATATTGAGGAGAATGTGTTTAACCTAAATTTTCCATAACAAATCTAATAATCAACTTGGATTTAAAATTGGTTAAAAACAGTGTATTTACAAGGGTCACTCCTCAGTAGGTTCTATTGTAGGTAGATACTTTAAGATAGGCCTGTAGGGTTAGATTTCTTGTACTTGTAACCACTTTTTCTTGTTAGTAGATTCTTCGAGAGTGATGACTTGAAATTCACCTAGTGGAATTTTATTTGCAAGGGTTTTTCTTATCGTGATCTAATCACTGTGTCAAATTTATTTTCCATTGCACCCTAATTTAGTTTGGAGATTTGATTGTGTCTTAATCTAATTTGCATATAATTTGACTAATTAATCAACTTTAGTAATTGGATTAATTAACTATAGTCAATTTATAACCCAACAATCTGAATTTAATATGCTTCTATGTAATACTATGAATGTGTATTGGCTATTACTTACTAGGTAAAAATGTGTTTTATATATACACTTGTGTTTGTATGTGTGTAATGAACCCATGCATGTGCAGGGGTTACAAGTTATATTTTTATTATAATGAAAGCTCTTGACTAATTTTTTATAAAATACAAGCAACACAATGCTCAAACTTTATGCCTAAATCTAGGGTTGTCCACCCAAACAAGCCACACGACATAACTGACCGCACCTGACTAGACCTGCAACCAATCCGAGCCAATCGGAGGTCGATGGCAAGTGCCTGATTGCAAAAATTGAAGATGGCTAGTTGAGTGGTGGGGCTCCTCCGTAAAACCGACCCAAATCGATTTGACCGCCAAAACCCCCTCTCTGCCTAAAATCTGCCCAGATTGGTGGAGATCTTGCAATCTCTGGCTAGTTTCTTCCGACGTCTCCTTTGTTGTCATTTAAATCTAAATCGGCCAAAACTCAATTAGTAGATCCATTCTTCTCTTCAATTGAGAACAGGTGCATTTTTCTGCCACTCGACAAGATTGAGTTGAGCCTAAATTCGAACCATGGATAACGCGAACCAAAAATTCACTATTAATAATAAGAATTAACACATAAACTCTCGCAAATTTCACAAATATAAACTAATCCAAATCTCCAATACGCCTGCAGAAGTTCTCATGCTAACCATCTTACTACAACAAAACTTTGTCTTTAGCTCTCACACATTCCAAGTTGAACTACCGAATCCTTTACAGCATTGCGTATGTATAAATCTTTCTTTTCTTTTCTTTTTGAAATCTACATATAAAGCTTTCATACATATATATTACGTGATAATCAATGAATATCTTTCTTAGTGAATTGTATATTGAAAATAATGAACATAATACTATTTCTTAGATAAGGAATAAGCTTTTATTCTACGTGAAGAAAACTCAAATAATAACTTAGTTAAACTTAAACTAGAAAATCTCCACACTATTCCATTAGGCTGGACTCGATACTTCGAAATTTAAACATATGACATAAAATAGCTAAAAAAAGGTTCACTGTGAATTTGGATATTGTATATGAAGATTAAAACTATACAGTTAAAAAGTAAATTATTAGTGAAGAAAAGAAAATAGTTAAGAAAAAACTTATTTTACCAGCATGGTGCCGCTACCATCTGCAACTTTGCAGCCAGACATTAGAAATGGATCATTGGAATCCTTGTCAACCTGAAAAATAAAATAAAAATTAAAGAACTAGCAATTATTAATTTATTGCTATCATCTTTTTACAATAAATGAAGAGAAATTTGAACCCAAGTTCTTTTAAGGAGAAATATTAAGTAATACAACTAAATTCTAAGATTCTTAACAAATAATTATCACTAACTTAGACTACAAGATAGAAGAAATGCTCACCATCATGCTCTCTCCAGTCATACTCGATTCATCAATTCCAAAAGAGTGACCGGAAATCAATACTCCGTCAGCAGACACCTATAATGAGATTTAGTACGTCAAGCAAATACAAAATAATTATAGTATAACCGTTGTAAACGCCATTTTTGTTAAATAATATATTTTTAAAAATCATTTGCTAAACTAATAATGTTGTAAATTTATTTTGCAAACTAGGCTTTTTGTGAACTACTCGTCCCTCCAAGAGACGAGTTTTGCATGTATATTGAGTCAAAATACTGAGTAGAAATGAGTTAAAGTGTGCTCATCCTTAGCAAAGACAAGTTCCACTCAAAACATGAAAATCAGCGAGTCTCACTAACCATGTTAGCATAGTAGGGTGGAGCTGTTCTCTTCGTTAATTAGGTTTAAAAAAATGTTACTTAACCAAATAATTTATATACAAGGAAAAAAAAAACATTTGCAATAAAAATGGTCCTCTAGTATAAACAATTTGAACAATAAGAACAAAAATAAGAAACGTGTACCTGATTGCCGATGTTGAGAGGCACGACATCACCAACGACAATGTCATATGCAGAGATCTCAAATCTTCTGCCACCTCTAATAACCTGTGCATGCGTATGTTCAAATTAAATCGAAAAGGAGATGAACAAAAAAAGAAGGGGGGCATAACAATGAATGATAGAGCACATAGAATCGTAGAAACAAACCTCTACATGGATATTTCGCTTCTCTTCGTTTAAACTTTGGAACTGAATATATTTTATATAATTGGTTATCGCTGCAGAGGAAACAATTTTTTTAAAAATTAAAAAAAAAAAAAAAAAAAAAAAAAAAAAAGAGAATAATAATAAGAGAAAGTCTATAAACACAAAAAAATTTACAATTTTTTAAAAAAAAAAAAAAAAAAAAGCAAACTATAACAATAACGAAAGGTGCAAAGGTGTCATTTCAATAGCAAACCATAACAAATAACAGGCATTCAGATTAAAACTTAATACATCAACTACAGCAATAACGAAAGGTGCAAAGTTACAGATTAGGAATTTAGTGTTCCGGCTAAACCATAAATTGGTGAATAAATCCATAAAAGCTCTGTTAATGAGTTTGTTGTCCTTCCCGGCAAAACACAGCCAGCAACCCTGCATCCTATTTCTTGGAGCAAAAATTTTACAAACACATAAAAAATCATAACTACCCACATGCATAGATTGTAAGTAGTAAAGAAAAAGTTGTTGGTTTATGTAAAAGTGATAAATAGCTAATTACAATCTATCACATAAGATAATTGTAACAAAAGTTGTAGCTTTTGGAACAATAAATATAAGGACCAAACAAACTTTTCAATATTTTTTTAAGAAGCATGTAATCATTTCTCTTGTGCAATTATTCCGGAGGTTAAAGATGGGTGTCACTGACATCTAAATTGGGAAGTAGTAAAAGGTAATAAATAAACACCCTTTAAACTTAAAGTGGCTCGAATCTTTGTAAAAAGCCAATCAATTCCATTGTAAAGTTAAACCTTAACCAATGACCCATAACACTATTCAGTCAGACACTTTTCATAACTGAGGAGGTGAGAGGTGATAAATTATGATTTGTGTGCAATAAAAATAATGTTATATTAACCACAACCTGTTAACTTAACAAATTGGGAAAAAACTAGTAAAATTTGTTGTGCATGCTGGATTGTTGAACGGTAAATGGATCAATTATAATGATCGATCACACTTTTTTTTTTTCATGTCAAAGGAGTTGGGTGGTATGGAGTTTCGTTGTTTTTGGAATTGGGATTTTGTCCTTGAGGCAATGAGGAGTAAAAGCTGAATATGTGTGAATGAGTGCATTTGTGATGGCATGATGGTATAATTTTTGTTTTGTTCTTGGGGTTTATTCTATTTTATTTCTCAAGGCTTGGCTAGAGTCTTGGATGGAGTCTTTTGTCTAAATATTGCAAAAAACAAAGTTTTTTATGGTCATAAGCATTGTTCAAAGTTATTTAAGGAAGTGAGGAGAGAGAGTGAATTTCGGCAACAGTATTGCTGAAATTCTAAGAAAAGTAGGAAAGAGAAAGAAGAAAAGTAGGTAAGAGAAAATTTGGAATTTCGATAACGCTGTTACCGAAATTTTGCTTGCCCAGCCCCCTGCCCGTGCGTGAGTGTGCGCGGGTGACCGAAGGAAAAAAGGAAGAAAAAAATGGAGAATTTCGGTAACGCCATTGCCGAAAATGGGGAAGAAAAAACAAATTCATTTTTGGCAATCCCATTGCCGAAAATGGGATTGCCATGTAAATTTTTTTTTTTTTTTTTTTTTTTTTTTTTACATTTTCCCTCCATTTTCGGCAATGGGATTGCCAAAATACTTTTTCTTTTTTATTAAAAAAAAAAAAAAAAACTTTTTTCCTCCATCTTCAGCAATGGGATTCCCAAAAAAACAATTTTTCTTTTTTAAAAAATGATATATCCACAACATTTTCACAACATTTTTACAACAAATCCTAGGTGGTAAATTGTTACAGGTTGTTATTGTTAGGGTAAAAAAGTAATCTTAGTGTTAGGTTCAAATTTGAACTAATAACAACTAAAATTACTTTTTCACCCTAACAATAACAACCTGTAACAATTTACCACCTAGGATTTGTTGTAAAAATGTTGTGAAAATGTTGTGGATATATCATTTCTTAAAAAAGAAAATTTGTTTTTTTGGCAATCCCATTGCTGAAAATGGAGGAAAAAAATTTTTATTTTTTTTTTAAAAAGAAAAAGTATTTTGGCAATCCCATAGCCGAAAATGGAGGGAAAATGTAAAAAAAATAAATAAATTTTTTTTTTTTTACATGGCAATCCCATTTTCGGCAATGGGATTGCCAAAAATGAAAATTTTTTTTTCCTTCCCCATTTTCGGCAATGCCATTGCCAAAAAGTTTTTTTTTTTTTTTTTTTTCTTTCCCATTTTGGGCAATGGCATTACCGAAATTCCCCATTTTTTTTCTTCCCCATTTTCGGCAATGGCATTACCGAAATTCTCCATTTTTTTCTTCCTTTTTTCCTTCGGTCACTCGCGCACGGGCAGGGGGCTGGACAAGCAGAATTTCGGTAATAACGTTACCGAAATTCCAAATTTTCTCTCACCTACTTTCTCTCTTTCTCTCTCCTACTTTTATTAGAATTTCGGCAACATTGTTACCGAAAATCACTCTCTCTCCTCCCTTCCCTAAATAACTTTGAACAGTGCCTATAACCATAAAAAACTTTATTTTTTCAATATTTAGACAAAAGACTCGTCTTGGATGGGATTTTGATAGACCTGGTAAAATTGAACTTGACTTATTTATCTAATTCAAGATATTTTTATCCGAAGTAAAAACATGTCGACCCAACTCGATCTGTTTCATTTTTGGGTTCGATTGGATCAACCTACAGGTTAGGCTAGTTGGCCCGTTTTTTAAATATAGTTTATATATATATATATATATAACAACAACAATAATAATAATAATAATAGTAAAACGAAATGGCCAAATTAATGAGACCATTCAAAATTGACAATTTGCATCAAACTCACAAAGTGTGATTTCTTTCACACGCTAGCATAATAGTTTAGTACGCCACATTATTATTAAAAAAATAAATAATAATTTTTAAAAAAAAGAAATACTTTAAACCTAAACTTAAACGTTTGGAATCTCATTGTCTTTGTCTCTACTTCTCAGTCTCACTCTCAAATCTCATCGCCTTGATTTTCACACAGTGATGCCTCCTATAGCCCACTTGTCATGATCCAAGTCACTAAGGATCTATGTGGGTGTGTGTGTGTGTTATTTTATGGTGATGATATAATTAGTAAACTTTGGATTGTATAAAATCAACTTCAGAATCTATATATTATTTAAATTTTATTTTTAAGTATTTTTTTTTATTTGATCTCTTATTTGTATCAACAAGAAAACAAAGATAATATAATCATATTTATTTACTTATTTTGCATGTGAAAAAATACAAGTTGACTTATAAGTTGATTGATCCAACCAACTTGCAACCTATTTGACCCGAACCCGATTTTGACCCTAATCCAACCCATTTTCCAAGTTAGGTTTTGGAAGAGTGGGTCTTGGTACTTTTGGATGGATGGGTCTAGTAGTTTGAGTGAGAAAGGAACATGCAGGAGGTCGCTGAAGAAGAGATTGATGATAGCTATCGGTGATAGAAAATAGGGAAATAGGATAAAAAAAAATAACACTTGAAAAAAAAAAAAAAAAAAAAAAGAATTAAGCAAAGAGAAAATGTAATTCAAAATGATGTAGTTGTAGCGTATTAAAACTATGTCAATTTGAGATATCTCAGCATTTAATGGATACTTCATCACTAATTATGGGTGAAAGGGATTAATTCTAAACCCAACGTAAAGAGACAGTCAAAATTTTAAAAGACAAAATATTTATAATTTTAATCTAAAAATAATACTAAGAACATAATAAATTTCCACTGTAGCATAACAACCGTAACACATTCAAAGCAAGCTGAACGTGTGTGAATCCAACATGTTAAAATTAACCTCAACAAATGGAATAGATGAAAGACTCGATTCAATACCTCTTACGACAACGATGAGGATAATTGCAATAGCAATGCCCATTCCTCCATAAAGTCCTTCCGTTAAACCCTAACAGAGAAATGAAGAATAAGACATACTATCTTGAGCTAAATGGTTTATAAACCATCAACAAAATGCAATCTGAACCCAATATAAAATGAGTGAGGTTCCCTACAACACTGCCCCACCTATTTCACACACTTTCTTATCTAGAAAGAAAATTATGATTTAAAAAAAAAAAAAAAAAAACCCAAGATGAGGTCTTAAATCTTGGCCTTGTGATACATGGTTTTTGAGAGGGGGGGAGGGAGTTAACTATGCCTGTAGCGCCGAAGTGATTGTTAAATTAAGGCAGTATAGATGAGGACATGGTGGAACATGAGCTGATGAGGAGGTAGGATAGATCAGAGGGATTGTCAGAGAGGAGCTCAATTGGTGCGGGAACTAGAACTAGAGCCAAGGAGTTCTAACTTCTAACAAGTAAAGATTCTAAAGAAGGCTCCAGAGCCTGAGTTGAAATTTCTTGGTGACAGTCATTTCATCAAAGAACTCGTTCAATCTCAACTTGACACGTGGCACAAAACCTCTCTCTTCCTTGACGACATAATCATCTTCATCAAAGGTTAGAGTGTTGTAAGGGAGGAGTTTTACGCTGTTTGGATGGAGGAAAAGGAGAGGGGCTGTAAAGTGTTTAATGAACCTTATTTAAATGATCTTTAGGGAGAGGGGATAGGAAAAGGGTTTGAGGGGATTTTGAGGAGTAAGATGCCCCTTCAAACCACTCATTTTTAATCTTCTAATTAGGAAATTTTGCAGGGGAGGAGAAGGGAGGAGTTTCACTAGTATTAAAAACAAACAAACAAAAAAGAGTCAACTTTGCAGTTATGATATTAATTTATATGATCATTCTTTCTCCTCTCCTATCTCTACTTCATTGAAGAGGAGAAGGGAAGAGTTTCAATTGTATTAAAAACAAAACAAAAAATAAATGTCAACATTGCAGTTATGATATCAATTTATATGATTATTCCCCTCTCCTCTCTTCTCCTATCCCTACTTCATTGTTAAAACATCTAAATAAAGAAGAGGGATATCTATTCCCCTTTCCCTTGTTTAATTTTTTAAACATCCAAATAAGGGGAAGGGGTAACCATTCACATACCCCCTTCCCTCTCTTCTTCTCTTCTCTCCTTTCAAACACACTGTTAAGAATTTGAGATGTGGACTGGTAACTGATTAGGGATAGAAAGGCACAAAGAGGGATTGGCAATTAATTTAGTACATACACTTAAGCAAGGGCAGTTTTGTCATTTATCACTATGAGGAACTTAAGTGTATGTTTGGGTTAGGATGAAAAATGAAAATTATTTCACTATTGAACTTATTTTTGCTACTATTCATGAGTCTCATTGCACTTTTTGACAATATTCATGAGCTCCACTATACTATTTCAACTAATTTTTACCTTTATCTACAGTACTTTCAACAATAATTTTTCAGTTTTAACAAAATAAATAGTATTCAAACACACCTTAAGTTCAAGATGGATAATGGGGTTGCAATTTGCAAGAGTTTTGTTATAATTCGGATGTTTTTTTTTTTTTTTTTTTTTTTAATAGAGTTTCAACCAATAGTATCCCTTCTAATGATTTCTCTTTTTATCAGTAGATTAAGATATTAATTGATTTTTGGTATAAGTGATGATTAAACCGCAGATCTCTTATTCAACTATCAGAAACTTTATTAGTTAAGCAAACTAGAATCCGCGTTATAACTAGGACAGTGATTTCATGATTTAATAATTTTATGAGGTAAATTGCAAGTACCCCAATTCTTTATGGTGCAACTAAGCCACATAATAATAACTTACAAATTGCAAAAGAAGGTATCATATATGCATTGTGATGCCTCATATTATAGATTTGTTGGAATTGATTCGATTGTATTATATGAGTGTGTGTTGTGCAAGTTTGTGCTAGGTCCAACGTCATGTTTACAATATAGAAAGCAATTTCAAGAAGGAATAATTGTAACTTGACAATTCTCTAGATGTATAACACATTGCAAATATGACTAACATTTTTCTTGAGTCGTGACAAATGTAACAAAGCCAACCTAATATTAAGTCATTTGGCTTGAAGTCACTACAACATTACATGACCATAATAAGGACGCTAGAGATTTAAATTTTATGGTGTTCAAACATCTAAAAAAGTTATTGAATTACAAATTTTTCTAATAAATTTTAGTTAATTCTCTTGCAAAATATTAAAAGAAAATTATTCACATTTTCAAGCAAAATAGAAAAAGTATTCATAACTGTTACAAGAGCGTGTATGTGTGTATATCATTTTGTGACATGAATTTATACAATATCACTTTGGTTCTAAGGTCAACCCTCCCTAGGGAAGACTTCTGGCTTCGTCCCCCATTCACATTCAATGTGGCCCAAGACACATGCTACTTATGTCGCATGGACGTGTCTTCTCGCTACTAAACCAACTCTACACAGCCAACTCTTTGCATTTATCAACTCAAAATTCCAAAATGCAACGAAAAGCTAAGATTATTGTTTTGCAGGGAAACAGACAGCAGGAGCAACAAAAATAACTGTTTATTGCATAAGACCCTTTGAGAACGATAACATTCTAATGCAATATGTCTTGACACCCCCCAGAACTTTCAAAGTAGTGGCTAAAACGCTTCTTGGACTTTTATTTTGGCCAATTTACTCTACAAACTTTTCTCTGCCAAATCAAAACATCCGCTAGTCAGCTGTTTACAAAACTACCGTTAACCCATATGAGAGTCACATGAACTTCGAAACAACAAATCTAATCTCATGAATCTAAGTTTGACCAAGAAAGAGAGATGAGAGAGAGAAAGACAGTGTAACCAGACCCACCACAACATCTTCTCTTCGACAGCCAACCACCATTGTAACCGTCGTCATCTTCCCGTTGGTATATTCTTTTTTATTTTCTTTTCCTTCTTTCTTTCTCCTACTCTGTTTTTCTAATCCTTGTGCCAATCTTATTCTTGGTTTGGTTTAATTTTCAGGGTTTAGGGTTTATGTGGATCCCTATGACTCTTTATGAAACAAACAAGCTCACAAACCCATTCGTACACTATTTGAAAGACCTTGACCAACCTACCTGAGAAGGCTTTATATTCCTTGGACCCCAAACCTATAGAATCTCCAAGTGGACACGGTGAGAAGTGCAAGTCGTGATTTTTGTAGGAAAATTTTGCGTTCTCTGGCAAAAAGAAGAAGACAAAGGTTGGCTAACACTTCACAATCATCCTTTTCCCCAGTGTTAGTATATAGCTTAAGCTAGTTAATATATAGCTTAGTATAACCTAGGCCATCGGGTTTAACCTAGCATACTATACTTGTAGTATAATCATTTTACTTATATTTCACACATACTTAATCTCTATAAGACTCTCTATTGTACAATGTTATTTACACAGAATGTACATTAATATACAAACTATTCAGTCTTTCTCTCTCTCATTTTATATTCTTAACATGATATTAGAGTCAAACTTTCAGGTACCTGTGGTCTTCTCCAACGTCTTTCCGCTGCCCTCACCTTCTCCTAGTACTCACTGTCAAAAGCGAATTACCACCATCAAACCCACAACCTCTACAACTCTCAAATCTGGTCCTTCTATTCATCAAAATGCCAACCCAAAAGCATAGATTGATTGATCAGATAAACCCAACCAAAATAAACTCTATCTGACTTCACACGCTCTCCCATGTGCCACCTAAAGGTTTAGTCTCACAAAAACACACACCCACGTGCCATCATGCGCCACCACCCTTCTTCACGCGTTCTTATGCACCAGACACACTGTCACGCACCTTATGCGTATCATGCGCCATTCACATCTGTGCTACCAGGTTAGCCATAGTGACGTCAGCACACATCATCACTGTGACATCATCCTTAGTGACGTCATCACATATCATCACTGTGACATCAGCCCTAGTGATGTCAACATCCATTGACCGTTGACTTTGACCGCTACCATTGACCAAGGTCAAAATTTTTCAATAGGGCCTATCTTACTCAAGTTTTCACATAGATTTTGATTTTTGGTTCTATTTCTTTGTTTGCGGTCTCCAAATCCCTCTTTTTTGGTCATTTTATTCGTTATGGCTTAACAAAACAAACGAGACATTATACATCCTATCACTATTATCTTGGATGGTCCTACTAGCTATCATGCATGGTCTTAGAATATGACTGTCTTTCTTAAAAGTTGCAAACTATGGTAGTATGTAACTAATTCGATTCCCAAGCCAATACCAATACCTAAGTCCGAAGCCACAACTGATGCCGATGTCTCCAAGACTACTGTTGCAAAGAATGATTATGAAGCACGCCTAGAGGAATGGGAGAGTGTGCCATAAATTAGGCACCCTTTCTGTTTATCAATTTGCTTTCTGCACAAAATTGCCCTTTAATAATAGTTACGCTTTTTCTCCAGCACCTTTTGATTTTATACATTCTGATATTTGGAGTCCGACACCGAATCCCACTGAGGGGGGGATCTCAATAATTTGTCATATTTGTGGATCATTTTTTCTCAATATACATGGATTTATCTGCTTCACCATAGGTTTGAAATTGTGTCCATTTACCAAACATTTCATAAAATGATTGAAACACAATTCAATCGCACCATTAATATCTTTCAATCAAATAATGCTAAAAAATATAATGATAAATCTTTCTTATCATTTTTAGATAGTAATGGTACATTCCCTCACCAATCTTGTTCTTACACCTCTTAACAAAATGGTTGTGAAGAGCGAAAACACCATCACATTCTTGATATTGTCCACACGCTTCTCATTTCTACCACTATTCCTGAGTGCTTTTGGGGTGAGGCAGGACTCACTGCTATTTACACCATTAATCATATTCCTTCACTGACCATGCATAACAAATCACCCTTCAAGGTCCTCTATGGTCAAACCCTTGACTACTCCTCTCTTCGGGTTTTTGGTTGTACTTGTCTCTCTTCCTCTGCATGAATGGACAAAGCTCTAACCTCGTGCCCGTCTCTGTTGCTTCCTTGGCTATAGTGTATTACAAAAGGGATTTCTCCTATGATCACATCACTCATTGCCTTCGTATCTCCCGTCATGTTGAGTTCTGGGAACATCGTCCTTTCACAAGTCTTTAGCTATTTTCTATGTCCTTTTTCTTGTCAATCTATAGTAGGTTGTAGGTGGATCTATAAGATCAAAACCAAGACTGATGGATCTGTTGAACTATACAAGGCTTGCCTAGTTACCAAGGGCTTTACTTAAGAATATGGCATTGACTATAAGGAAACATTTGCTTCTATTGCTATCCTAACATCTATCAGATGTCTCATTGCTATGGTTGTCGTTCACCGTTGGCCTCTTTATCAAATGGATGTGAAGAATGTTTTCCTTAATGAAAATCTCCAAGAAGAAGTGTAGATGCAACCACCCCTTGGCTACACTCACTCAGGCTGTCAAGTTTGTCACCTTCGCCATGCTCTTTGTGGCCTCAAGCAGGCTCCTTAGGCTTGGTTTGAAAAGCTTATCTCAATTGTTGCTCAGCAAGATTTCACTTCAAGTCCTCATGACACTGCTCTCTTCGTCCGAAGATCCTCTGCTAGCATCACTCTTATTCTTGTTTATGTTGATGACATCATTATTTCTAGAGATGATTTTGCAGATATCCGCTTTCTTCAGCACTTAGTCAATATTTTGAGATGAAAGATTTGGACACTTTCAGCTATTTTCTTGGGTTTGAGGTTACCTCATCCTCTGATAGATACTATCTTTCCAAGCTAAATATGTTTTTGATCTTTTCTCCAAAGTCAGTATCACAAACAACAAAACTGTTTCCACTCCCTTGAAATACAATGTCGAGCTCACACCCTTGGATGGTAAACCTATATCAGATGCTACTTGTTATCGTCAGTTGGTTGGTAGTCTGATCTATCTCACTGTCTCGCCCGAATATTTCACGTGTTGTGAATATTGGTTAGTAAGTTCATGGACGCCTGTCATTTTGTCCACTATGTTGCTGTTCTTTGGATTCTCCAATACGTCAAGGACAAACTTTATCATGGTCTTCACTACTCCTCACGGTTTTCTCTCGAACTCCATACTTATTCAGATGCGAATTAAGTAGGTGATCTGACTGATTGATGCTCCTTCACAGGTTTTTGTTTCCTGTTGGGTACTTCTCTTGTCTCATGGTGTAACAAGAAGCAAGACGTGATTTCCTGTTCCAATACCAAGGCTGAGTATCGTGCTTTTGCTGACACCACCTGCGAGCTTGTCTGGCTTCTATGGCTCTTGGCTAACATGGATGCTCCACAACCACTCATCTTTATTATGATAATCGTAGTGCTATCTACATTGCTCATAACGATATCTTCCATGAACGCACCAAGCACATTGAGATCGACTACCACATCACTCGCCAGCATCTCAAGAAAGGCAATCTCCAGTTGTTCTCCATCTCCTCTGCTGACCAGCCTACTGATATCTTCACCAAAACTCAGAATTTTTTTTTCATTTAGCATTAATTTTCTAATAATATCATTAGTTGTCCTGTTGCAAAACAAACTAGAAAACTAGCATCTCGAGTTTTAAAAACTCGAGTTCAATTGTAAAACTCGAGTTTTTGAAACTCGAGACCTAAGCAGTAGAAGATGATGTGGAAAAAATTCCACGTAGAACTCGAGTTTTAGAAACTCAAGTTCCACAATATTTCTGTTCACATAGAACTCGAGTTTCCAAAACTCGAGTTCCACCAGCGATCGTTCCTCTCGTCTTCTCTGTTCGTCTTCTCCATTCGCCTTCCCAACGTTTAATCAAAAATCAAATCATTTTCTTCATCAGATCTTTGAAGACCACCCAGCGATCATTCGTCTTCTCCGTTCGTCTTCTCCGTTCCTCTTCTCCGTTCATCTTCTCCGTTCGTTCCTTTCCTTCATCGTTCTTCAGGTGTGAGCCAAAATCGAAGACCACCCAGCGATCGTTCCTGTCCTTCATCGTTCATCTTCTCCGTTCATCTTCTCCGTTCGTCTTTTCCGTTCATTCTTCATCGTTCCTGTCCTTCATCGTTCTTTAGGTGTGAGCCAAAATCGAAGACCACCCAGCAATCGTTCCTGTCCTTCATCGTTCATCTTCTCCGTTCGTCTTCTCCGTTCATCTTCTCCGTTCGTCTTCTCCGTTCGTTCTTCATCGTTCCTGTCCTTCATCGTTCTTCAGGTGTGAGCCAAAATTGAAGACCACCCAGCGATCGTTCCTGTCCTTCATCGTTCTTCATCGTTCCTGTCCTTCATTGTTCTTCAGGTGTGAGCCAAAATCGAAGACCACCCAGCGATCGTTCTTGTCCTTCATCGTTCTTTAGGTGTCAGCCAAAATTGAGCATCTAAGGGTTTTTTAGATCTCGAGTCTTAAAGACTCGAGATCTATGTGGCATTTTTCGTCCAACTCCTCCGGCACAAACTCGCAAAGCGAGTCTTGGGGGCTCGAGTTTTAATATGAATCTTGAGTTTCTAAAACTCGAGATGCTAATTTGCTTATTCATTTCAAACGCACGTTAACTTACTACATTGTCTACCCTTACCCAGCTAGCCTGCAAATATCCCCCCAAAACTCACCCGTCTTGTTGTCTTCAAGATCTGATATTCAAACTCCAGTTGGCTTCCTCCTTTCCATCTCAAGTTTAAGGGGGGATTTTAGTATAGCTTAGTTTAGCCTAGCATAGCCCATCGGACTTTGTCCAGTATACTCATATTACTTGTATTTCACACATATTTAGCCTATATAAGGCTTTCTATTGTACAGTGCTATTTACACAGAATATACATCAATATACAGACTATTTAGTCTTTCTCTCTCTCATTTTATATTCTTAACACCCAGAGAATCCAAGATTAGTGTTCTTTTGTGCAATTTCTATTCTTAATTAATTGTATTGGTTTACAATTAATATTTCATTCAAAGCGAAGAAGAGTTAGAGAGTAAGACAAAGAAAAAGATGCTCACATAAACTCCGGTGTGAGAGCGAAGAATGGTGGCTAGCTGTCGACAGCATGGAAGGACGAAGAACTTCGGCCCTGGAGATAAGGTGTTGCGGTGGGTCTAGTTCCATAGTCTCTCTCCTCTCTCAATCATACTTAGATTTCTCTTCAATTTCCATTAGTATTCAAATTCATGGGATTAGATTTGTTTTTCAAAGCTAACATGACTCTCACATGGGTTTAATTGTTAGTTTGTTAACAGTTGACTAACAGAGTTCTTGATTTCGCAGATATGTAAAGTTTATTGTGTAAATTAGCCAAAATAAAAGTTCAAGAGAATGTCTTGGCTACTACCTTAATGGCTTGTTTGGAAGTTTAGAGAGGGAGGAGAGTAGAGGAGAGTAAAGGGAAGGGGAGTAGTAGGGAGGAGAGTAGAGGAGAATGATTACCCTCCACCTTGTTTGGATATTTTTAAAATTCTACTCTCCCTCTAAATCTCTCCAATTTGGGGGAATTAAAAATGAGAGGATGGAGGTAGTTGAAATCCCTCCAAATCCCTCCAAACCCCTCCAAACCCCTCCCCCTTCTTCTTTAAAAAACTCCCAAACAAGGTGATTAACTTACTCTCCTTCTCTCTACTCTACTCTCCCTCCTTTTTTAAACATTCAAACAAGCCATAAAGTTTAGGGAGTTTCAGAGCATTTTTCCCAATACAATATAATAAGATAAAGTATAATGTACTTAATTATGCCCAGCCAAGCTCACCTGTGTGTATAGATCCAGTGCCAAAATGATCGCCGCAGCCACTGTCAATATGATTAGTATGGGCTGTCGCCAAGCTTCCCAAAGAAACATCTAGTAGACAGCAAAATAAATACGACATAGCTTATATTCTCTTCCTTAACAGAGGAAAAGGTAATAGCAGTACTAAAACAAAGAGTGTTAAAAGATTAAATTGGAAATGAATTTTACCAAAAAACTCCTTCCTTTTTTCCTAGGATATGTGTTTGATCCAAACGCATTCCTCCTCTTCAGTAAATCAGCGTCATCTCCTTGAATCCCTTTCTCTAAGTTTGTATTTAATAAATCTGATAGCCCTTGAACCTGATGTATTTAACGTAGACAATTAAATAATATGTAATATTACACTTAACTAGTATATATAATCGAGACGAAAATCAATTCAAGAAAACATAATTTAGTGTCACACTTGCCCCTCGATACTGCTGCAAAGCTGAAACATTGTGATCTCTCACAATTAAAGCAAGCTGATCTTGTCCAATTGCAAAATCACCACTTGGAGGTGGAGGTGGTTTAGAAGTTCCTTGTTAATCCAATCATCCACGCCACCACAACACAATTAAAAAGCCGTGTTTCACCGAAAGTCACAATTGAAAATCAAATAGCTTATGTAAAGATATTCCAGCACAAGAAATAAGATTACCAACAAAAAAAAAAAAAAAACACACACACACACACACAAGAAATAAAGCTCATAGTAGAAGTACCATTTTCTCCCTCCCCTGCCGCCTTGAAAAGATAATCAGCCTAATACAGCCAATTAATTTCAAAATTTCAAAGATATATTCCAGCAGAATACTAATAAAATTAGGCTTGAAGGATTGTATTACTCGTATAGCTTGAGGATTTGCTCTCACAGTACTTACCATTTGCTTCCTTTCTTCTTTCAGTAATCGACGAGAAGGATTTTGCTGCAGCCCTGCATGCTACAGATGTAAAAGATGAGTCAACCCAACTGTAAACAAACATTGTCTTGAAATTAAACTGGGGTGAGTTGAACAACCATGACGAATTATTCAATGTATTTCCCATTACTGCCAACTACAGTACTTGATGAAAAAACATGAACTTTCTAGTGCATGAGGATCAGCCTAGACTTCGTGTTGGGTGGGTTTGGGTTCAACTTGACTAGGTTCGAGTCAGCCTCAATTCAGGTTGAACTAAAACGGATTACTCTCTTATAGGCTTGGACAACCTAGTATTATTTATGCTTTTCACATGCAAAATAAATAAATAAGAAATTTGAGCATATTCTTTATTACTCTCTTTCAATATAAATAAGATATAAAAAAATAGAAAAAAAATACAACACAAGTAAAAAATAAATAATGTTTTAATTTTTACAAAACCTAGCTTTTAGACCTTCTTTTCCCTTGATTTTTTAGTTTTTTTTTTTTTAGAGAAAAGAGGCATAAAAGGGTAACAAAAATTCAAATTTATCCTTGTTTTGAACCGAAGTGGGTAACAAGAGACAAATGAAGCTAACTTCAAACGGGTAGTGTCAATTTTTAAATCATAGATAGGCAAAATGTTTTTCAGGCAAACCACAAATAGGCAAAGTGTAATTTCCCCTAATTACTATTAAGTTACAAGAGATGTATTATGGACACTTTAAATTTTACTACATAAAATTTACAAGATTATTATATAACTATTCACAACAAAGTAAACATTCATTTTATTAAATGGTTGAAATCCACCAATCATACAAGTCTGTAAACATTTTGATTGTATTAGTAGTTTTAGGAATTTCTAATTTATAAATACATATAGATAGATTGATAAATTTAAATAGATAGATTGACGTTAATAGTAAGCCTCCCCCTTAAATTTATGTCATGAGAATCACTTTTGTAAGAAAGTATGAACATTACTCTAGTTCATATACTCACTCTAAATTTACAAATAGAATTAAATAGACTTTTTATTTAAGGATAACGATACTCTCACGTTCACTTTTTTACATCAACTTTTTCTAGATCTACTTTCGTATTTTAAATATGAATATTTTCTTTTTACCTTTAAAATTTGTATATCATTGCATCAATTATAGATGATATAAAAAAAAAATGAATTTAAAATAAGTGTAAGAGAATACTTTTACCTTTTTTGAAAGAAGAAATAGATAGGTTGAAAGAGAGAACATAGTGTTGGGTTATAAATTGGCCCCGGTTAATTACTTCAATTACCCTAGTTAATTAATTAGGTGAAATTACATGCAAATCATGAAGGCACACACAAATCACCAAATAAACTAAAGTGCAGCAGAAATTAAATTGACATGGTAATTTGTTGACTAATGAGGAAAACCTCTCGCAAGGCAAAAACCCCCACTGGGTGATTTTTAGATAACTACTCCCAAAAATCACTAATCAATAATCACGCGGTTACAAGAACAAAGAATCTTACCACTACCATGGCCTATCCCAAAATATTAACCTACAGTTGAATCTTTACTCTAATATCCAATTAGACTTGATCTTGTAGAGACTTCTTTCTCTATGCACGGATCCCACTACGTGACTAACTTTCCAACAATTGATGTTTGTTTTTGAATGCAAAGTTCTTCACTTTAAAACATGTTGAAGATCTTGAAGTACTTGGTTACAAAACCCTAAAACGTTACAAAACCCTAAAACGTACAAGAACGCAGTAGCTTCTTCAAAAGTATATGAGTTCTCTAATCTGAATCTCTACATGTTTGATGACTTTAAAATAAAACTTTTATATCCTCAAGGAGTTTAGTTAATGAAACCCTAGTAATTCAATTCATCATGGGTCGAAAATTTGATTTGAGATTTCTAGATCTACATAGCTCGATAGATCGAGAGGTGTCGAGCTAGTGTCAGGGTCCTTCATTTAATCTCGATAGATACTAGTGTCGAGCTTGTGTCCAAACTAGTGTCGAGGTCCACTATTTCAGATTTTCTTCACTTGTTTCTTAGTTCAATCTTATGTCTTCAATGATATCACTTATTTTGATTTGTCAACACACTTCATGATATTTTAAACACATCTTAAATCTACTCAATTACAAGTAAATTGCATTTTGTCAAAAGATATGCTAATACATAATAAATATGACCCTAACACAAAGAATAAAGAAAGAAAGCATACCCTCGAACCACCGAGAGGCCTCCAAATTGTATGATAAGCTCTTAAAGAAACTCATCGCTGTCATAGAAGAGATGGCACCGTCACTCCCTAACTCCCCCTCTTCTCATCACCCATCACAATAAAATCAAACAAACCAAACGTCTCATTCTCTCAAACTCAAAATTCCAATTGAAACAAACACTTTAGCCTTCCGAATTGTTGTAATTATTGCAGTTGAAGAAGAATTTTACGGTCAACGAAAATAAAATACTAAAGTCCAGAATCACATGCCGCTCATCTATGCTGACAAAGACACCATGCAAAACTCTAGGAAATATATAACAAGTGAAGAGGAAAAATGTGATATGATGGATATAAGGAGGATGGACCCTTTGTGGATGGATGTAGATGACACATGGCAAGTGTTGGGCTCCAAGGTCTTTTTAAGAAAGCTTACTTGCGGCTTATGTTAAGGACTACCATGGATTTACTTGGCCTACACGCCTAGCCCAAACAAAGAAGACTCCTATAAGGAAAAGGAGTTACTCCCCTAGAAGGAAAGGACTTCTTAATCAAGGCATAGATTTCAGCTCTACACTGCTATAAATACTCCAAAACCCTCACGCTTCAAGGTACGCATAATTAACTCAACCCTAGCCCTCTAATGTTGAAAATAAGTTTCTAACTTGACTTTCGGAAGGTATTTGGCGGGCACCACACCAGTGCTTTCTGTTAGGTACTCTCTTTTTCTGGTTGTGTAGGTTTTATTTCACTCTCGTGAAGACCACGTAGCTTACTGGTGAATTTTGGCATTATCAGTTGGCGCCATCTGTGGGAAAATTAGGACGAATTCAACATTGCCTTATTCCTGAGACAAAAGTTGCATTGCACTCACTAGATCGATGGCAACAACCAACAACCAAGGTGACGAACCGCACGCTACAGCACTGAAATTACAAGTCCAAACGCTCGCAGCAGCAGTCGAACTCTAACCAAGCAAAATCACAACTTAGAGGAACAATTACGTCAGAAGAATGCACATCCTGGAATACAAGAGGAAGATCAGGAAGGAACAAGCGCTGAAAGGAGGAATCTCGAAGCACCCGAAAGCAGCAATGCTCCGAGCAAGCTGGAGAGGCGGGATACCAATCAGCTAGCCCTTTCTAAAAGTTTACCACCCCACATCGCCGCAGAGATGCTGGAGATGCGGGCATGAATGGATGTGATGATGAACGCCCTCAAAGGATGAGTATCTAGCGACCTCAACGACCTAGTCCAACGAACTGATTCGCCCCTCACGATACATGTCACTTCGTATCCTCTTCCCCCAAAATTTTGTATGCCTCAGGTGGAGAGCTATGATGGAACCAAGGACCCCTTGGACCATTTGGAGTCCTTTAAGACTATAATGCACCTTCAAGGGGTACCGGATGAGATTATGTGTAAAGCCTTCCCTACGACGTCGAAGGGATCTGCAAGGGTCTGGTATAGCAAGTTGACGCCTAACTCGATTAGAACCTTTAAGGAATTAGATGCTCAATTCGTGTCACACTTTATTGGGGGCCACCAGTACAAGAAGTCCACGGCATGTCTGATGAGCATCAGACAGCGGGAAGACGAGACCCTGAGATCGTATATAACGCGGTTTAACAAAGAGGCTCTTTCGATAGACGAAGCGGACGATAAGATACAAGTAGCAGCATTTACCAACGGGCTGCGAAAAGGTAAGTTCCTCTTCTCCCTGGATAAGAATGATCCAAAAACTATGTCCGAAGTGCTTTACAGGGCAACGAAGTACATGAACGAGAAAGATGCACTGATGGAAAGGGAAGATAAGCCTAAGAAAAGGGAGAGGCAAGAGGATGCACGGTCAGAGGGGGGACAAAAGATGGCTAGGACAGGAGAACAAAGGGAGGATAGACAACCGAAATCGCCCACGGGGAAATTCACAAGCTTCATCCCTCTGACGGCCCCGATTAACCAAATGTTGATGCAGATAAAGGATGAAGAGGCCTTGACATTCCCCGATAAGTTAAAGGGGGTCCCAGTAAAAGGTCAAGAAGCAAGTATTACCGCTTCCATCGTGACCATGGCCACGACACATCCGACTGCTACGACTTGAAGCAACAAATTGAGGCGCTTATAAGGCAAGGGAAGCTGCAAAGGTTTGTTAGCAAGGAAGGGACAAATCTGCCACAAAAACCAGCCCCCCTGACGGGACAACGAGTGCCCAAGACCATTAATTGCAGACATAAGAATGATCGTAGGAGGTAACGTTAGCGCAGGATCGTCTAAAAAGGCTCGTAAAACTTACCTACGAATGGTACAGAACGTCCAGATGACGAGTTCAACACCAAAGATGGCACGAATTGATATCCCAACTATCGGCTTTTCAGAAAAGGATGCCTGACGTCTTCACCATCCACATGACGATGCACTCATGGTTAGCATACGAGCTGGGGATTACAACATGCATCGGGTACTAGTTGATAACGGAAGTTCAGCAAACATTCTTTATTACCCCGCGTTCCAACAGATGGAGATTAATAGTGAACAGCTTGTTCCAACTAACGCTCCCCTCATCGGATTTAAAGGGACAAGAGTCTATCCCCTTGGCGCTGTCACATTGTCTGTAACGGTGGTAGAGCACCCACAACAAATTACCAAGGATATGGTTTTTCTGGTAGTTGATTGCTCATCTGCCTACAACGCAATCCTTGGACGACCTACTCATGGAAAGCTGTAACTTCGACTTACCACTTGATGATTAAGTTCCCTATTGAATATGTAGTCGAAGAGCTACGCAAGAATCAGGCAGCAACACGAGAATGCTACATTGCCATGATGGAGATGGACGATCACCTACAAACACTAAATGTCGAAGGACAATGGGCTACAGCTGAAGTAATGGAAGAACTAGAAGAAGTATCACTTGATGACTCAAGGCCTGGACGGACCACGAGAATTGGTACAACGGCTAGTCAATCGGTGCGGCAAAGCCTTACCACGTTCTTAAGAGAAAATCGGAACGTATTTGCATGGAGTCATGAGGACATGCTGGGGATCGATTCGATAGTGATAGTACATAAGCTGAATGTGTCACCTTCATTCTCTCCCATTCGACAGAAAAAACGAGTATTCGCTCCAGAAAGGGATCGGGCTATCCCCGAGGAAGTCCAAAAATTGCAGGAAGTTGGTTTCATACATGAAGTACACTATCCAAATTGGTTAGCGAATGTAGTAATCGTCAAGAAGGCGAATGGAAAGTGGAGAATGTGTGTTGACTTCACTGGTCTAAACAAGGCCTGCCCAAAAGACAGTTATCCTCTACCACGTATTGATGCCCTAATAGATTCCACTGCAAGACATGAGCTTTTAAGTTTCATGGACGCATTCTCTGGCTACAATCAGATCAAGCTGGATGAAGAGGATTAAGAGAAAACATCGTTCATTACTAGTCAAGGGCTCTTTTGCTATAAAGTAATGCTCTTTGGACTTAAAAATGCTAGGGCCACGTATCAAAGGTTGATGAATAAGATGTTCGTACATCAGATTGGGAGGAATGTGCAAGTTTACGTGGATGACATGCTGGTAAAAATTGTTCGCGAATGCAACAATATGGGCGACCTTCAAGAGACTTTTAACACCCTTCGGTCCTTCAACATGAAGCTAAACCCAAGCAAATGCACATTCGAGGTCACGGCAGGAAAATTCTTAGGTTTTATGGTGTCCCAAAAAGGTATCGATGTCAACCCAGAGAAGGTAAAGGCAATAATGGGCTTAGCTCTCCCAAACACACTGAAGGAAGTCCAAAGCCTGAACGGCAAGATATCCGCCCTAAACAAATTCGTTTCAAGGGCAACAGACAAATGCCTCCCATTCTTTCACATATTGAGGAAATCATTTGAATGGACGGACGAATGTCAGAAGGCTTTCGAAGATTTGAAGACATACCTCTCCTCTCTGCCATTACTTAGCCCGTCTAAGCAAGGCGAAGAACTGTTCCTATATGTAGCTGTCTCCCCAACAGCTATTAACGCGGCTCTTATTAGAGAAGAAGATAGAATACAGAGACCTGTATACTTTACAAGTAGAGCGCTCAGAGGAGCAAAAGAGAGGTGCCCACCGATGGAAAAATTAGCCTTCGCATTGGTGACCGCAGCCTAAAAGCTCAAACCGTACTTTCAAGCGCACGTCATAAACGTCATGACAAACCAGCCCCTAAGAAGAGCGATGAGTAATCCCGAAGCAACAGGACGAATGGCATTGTGGGCGATCGAGTTGAGTGAGTACGACATTCGCTATTAGCCTCGACCCGTAGTGAAGGGACAAATCCTGGCAGACTTCATTGCAAAGTTTACCAACATGGAGAATCAGGGGGCAGGTGAGCTTCCCATATGGAGGGTTCATACAGACGGATTCTCTAACAAACATGCAGGTGGAATTGGTGTGGTAATCCATACACCCGAGGGGGACAAGATCAAGTGTATGATCCGTTTGTGCTTTTCAACAACAAATAATGAAGTAGAATATGAAGCCCTAGTAGTAGGATTAGACCTTGCTATAGTTGTAGGAGCTGAAAGAGTGGCTGTCTACTCTGATTCCCAAGTCATCATCAGCCAGATTAATGGAAGTTACGAATGCAAAAGTGAAAGAATGAAAAGGTATCTCGACGAGGTGAGAAGCCGAATAAGTAACCCGAGTTGATCCAAGTTCCAAGGGAGGAAAACCAAGAGGCTGATTAGCTCGCAAAGGCGGCCTCTACAGAACCAATGACCGTTCTCAACCAGGTATTATACTTTGTTCAAATTTCACCACTGATAAACAGTACTGGCATGCAAGAAGTAAGCAGTAAGCGTTGTTAGATAACTCCTATAGCTAAGTACTTGAAGGACGGCCATCTCTAGGACGACAAGGAGGCTGCAAGGAAACTGAGAGTTAAAGCCTTCCGGTTCATCATGATGAAAAACGTTCTATATAAAAGAGGTTTCTCACGACCCTACCTAAGATGTCTAGCTCCTAAAGAAGCAGACTATGTCATGAGGGAAGTCCAATAAGAGATTTGTGGGAATCACTCAGGAGCAAGGTTTTTAGTGCACAAGCTTCTCAGGGCAAGATACTACTGGTCAACAATACAGAAGGACGCCAATGCGTACATCAAATCCTGTGACAAGTGCCAACGCTTTAGCAACCTCATAAGGCAACCAACAGAAGAGCTCACGCCCATGATAGCCCCCTGGCCATTCGCACAATGTGGGCTGGACATCATGGGCCCGTTCCCAACAGCGGTAAGGTAGTTGAAGTTCTTAGTGGTTGGCATCGACTACTTCACCAAATGGGTGGAAGTTGAGGCTTTGGCTACTATCACAGAGAAAAATATCTGTAACTTTGTATGGAGAAATATTATTTGCAGGTATGGCATACCAAGAGTGCTGGTTTCAGACAATGGCAAGCAATTCGACAACAAAGCATTCAAGAATTTCTGCTCCCAGTTAGGGATAAAGAACCACTACTTGTCACCTGCGCATCCACAAGCCAATGGACAAGTTGAGGTCACAAACCGATCCTTGCTCAAAATCATCAAGACTTGTCTTAAGGGGGCAAAGGGTATATGGCCGGACGAGTTACCAAGTGTCTTGTGGGCGTACAGAACAACGGCAAGAACACCGACGAGAGAAACACCGTTCCGTTTGGCATATGGTAGTGAGGCGGTCATACCGGCAGAAGTCGGGCTTACAAGCTACCGTGTTGAAAACCACAATGAGCACAGGAACGATGAAGCCATGCGTATAGAGCTTGATCTAGTGGACGAAGTCAGGGCAGCCGCAGAACAAAGATTAGCACGATACCAGAACCTAATGGCGAAACATTACAACTCCAGAGTTAGGCACAGAGACTTCTAGGTTGGAGATCTTGTCCTGAGGAAAGTACTCGGCGCTACAAAGGATGCCTCCCAAGGGAAGCTTGGACCGAACTAGGAAGGACCGTACAAGATCACATCATGGCATAGGAAGGAAACATACTACCTAGAGACCCTGAGCGGAAAGAAGCTAAGTCACCCATGGAACTCAGAGCACTTGAAGAAGTACTATCAATAGAAGGCGACCGAAAACAACAGTAGCAGCACTACACTCTTCACATCCAATTTATCTTTTCTAGCATATAGTTATAGTTCTTATTTTCTACAGTACTTTTGAAAGCCTAAAGAGCAACTTTCTTATTTTTATGAACAATGTTCTACGTATCCATTATAATAAGAGGAGTTTTTCAGAACGTACAGAATGTATTTTCACCATCTTCCACAATATTAAGTCCATAAGGTGGACGGGTCATTCAAAGAAGGATGATATTTACAAAGTCCACAAAGTGGACAGAGCATCCATAAGAAGGATGATATTTACAAAGTCCACAAAGTAGACGGAGCATCCATAAGAAGGGTGATATTTACCAAGTCCACAAAATGGACGGATTATCCAAATAAAGGATAATATTTAGTCCACAAGGTGGACGGATCATCCAAAAAGAAGGATGATATTTACAAAGTCCACAAAGTGGACGGAGCATCCATAAGAAGGGTGATGTTTACAAAGTCCACAAAGTAGACGGATCATCCAAAAAAGAAGAGTGATATTTACAAAGTCCACAAAGTGGACAAAGCATCCATAAGAAGGGTGATGTTTACAAAGTCCATAAAGTGGACGGATCATCCAAAAAGAAGGGTGATATTTACCAAGTCCACAAAGTGGACGGATTATCCAAATGAAGGATAATACCAAGTCCACAAAGTGGACGGATCATCCAAAAAGAAGGATAATATTTACAAAGTCCACAAAGTGGATGGATCATCCAAAAAGAAGGATGATGTTTACCAAGTCCACAAGGTGGACGGATCGTCCAAAGGAAAGATGATATTTTGCCAAGTCTACAGGGTGAACAGATAATCCAAAACAGGACGATATTTATAGAATCCACAGGGTAAACAATAAAAAGCAATTAAGGCATTCATGTAAAAAGCATGCGACGGTTGAAATTACTTAATTAAATTGTTTACCAAAGATATACATGACGGTTCAAAATTACATGACGGATTGTTCTCCCATTCAAAAAAAAAAAAAAAAAGAAAAAAAAAAACTATTCTTCAACTTGGACGGCATCAACTGGGGTGTCAGGAGCATTGGGAGAAGTTTGATGAGCATCATCTTGGACGGGTCCAGTCTCACCGTCCCCTGGGCCCCGTCTTCATCAGGAACTTCGCCAAAAAGCTCCGCGGTTCCCTTAGAGTCGACAAGGTGAGCAGGGGTCTGACCTCCAGCATCAATGTTCACATGAGAGAGGTTGAGGTCAGGGTAAGATGCCTTTACCTGACGGATACAGTCGTCAAAACCGTCGGCAAAGGAAGTACCCAGTTCCGTCAAAAGAGCATCGGAGTCCCGATACTCCTGGACGGCCTCAACCTTTGCCCTGCGAACATTGTCTTTGTTGTTCTTAACCATCTCCCTCAAGTACTCAACCTCCTTCTCCAGGTCGTCACGAGCTTGCTCAGACAGCTTTACACTACAAAAAACAGGGTCTATAACCGCGTTTCAAAAATGCGGCTATAGACCCCGAAAACGCGGCTATAGGATATAGCCGCGTTTATAAACCAGGCCTATGCTACGTAGCAACAGCCCTTGCGGGTCTGTAGCCGCGTTTTTATAACCACGGCTAAAGATCAGGCCTAAAGCCGCGTTTCTAACCACGGCTATAGGCTTCAGGTCTATAGCCGCGTTTTTTAAAAACGCGGCTACAGACCCATTTTGAGCTACGTTTATAACTGCGGCTATAAGTTTTTTTTTTTTTTTTTAAATCTGGATTTTTTTTTTTCAAAAAAAAAAAAAAAAATTCTGGGTTTTTTTTTAAAACAAAAAAAAAATCTCGGTTTTTTTTTAAAAAAAACAAAAAAAAAGTTATGGGTTTTTTTTTTTAAAACAAAAAAAAAAAACTGGGTTTTTTTTTTCCCAAAAAATTCAAAATTCAAACAAAAAAAATTCAAAATGAAACACAAACCTTAAACACAAACCCAGAAAATTCAAAATGAAACACAACATACTCACAATACAAACACACCCAAAAAATTCAAAATCAAACACAACATATTGACAATACAATTACAACATGCTCTAAAATATAACAATACAAACCCATGAATTTCATCTCGTTCAACAAAACCAACCCAAATTTAACAATAAATCCATTCAAGGAACACAAAAGTACAAGCTCAAAAACACAAGAACAAGCTCAAGAACACAAACCCATTTAAACATAGGCACAATATGACAACACAATAGCAAAAATAACCTCTAGCAAAAGTATAATACCCATAAAAAGATTTGAAAATTTTTACCTCAAATAGTAGAGATGAGTGAGCCTCAGTTTTTCTTATGAAGTTTTCCCTTGACCCTTGCCTGAAAAATGGTGGTGTGGAGTGTGCGTTGTGTTGAAAGAAAAAAAAAAGAAGGAAAGAATGAAAAAAAGTAGCAGCAGAAAAAGAGTTCTGCTGGAGTGAAGAAGGAAGAAAGAAAAAGAAAAAAAACAAAAAAAAAGATAACAAAAGAAGAGCTGAGCGTGATTTGCAGAGAAGAAAGAAAGCAACCCAAGAAACCCAGGAAAAGCACAAAAAGAAAGACCAAAGAAAGAAAAGAAAACCGGAGGGGTAGGTGGGAAAGTAGGGGTAGGTGGGAAAGTGGGGTTTCTTTTATTATTTGGCTGAACTTATAGCCGCGTTTCTAAAAACGCGGCTATAGGCCCTCATTTATTAAAAAAAAATTGTTGGGCGATACACGCCGTCCATGTAAAAAATATATTTTGGCTGGAACTATGGCCGCGTTTTTATGGGAAACGCGGCTATAGGTCGGGTCTAAAGCCGCGTTTTCCAAGAAACGCGGCCATCCTTTTAAAAAAAATATTTTTTGCTGGACCTATGGCCGTGTCTTTAAAAACGCGGCTATAAGCCCTCCTTTATAAAAAAAATTATTGGGCTGTACACGCCGTCCATGTAAAAAATATTTTTTGGCTGGAACTATGGCTGCATTTTTATGGGAAATGCGGCCATAGGTCGGGTCTAAAGCCGCGTTTCTTAAAAAAACACAGCCATCCTTTTAAAAAAATATTTTTTGGCTGGACCTATGGCCGCGTTTTTATGGGAAACACGGCCATAGGTCAGGTCTAAAGCCGCGTTTTCTACGAAACGCGGCCATCCTTTTAAAAAATATTTTTTGGCTGGACTTATGGCCGCGTTTTTAAAAACGCGGCTATAGACTGTATTGAAAAACGCAACTAAAGCCACTTACAAACGCGGCTTTAGACCTAACCTATAGCTGCTTTTTTAAAAACACGGCCATAGGTTGTTCTAAAGCCGCGTTTTCTAGGAACCACGGCCATAGGTTGGGTCTATAGCCGCGTTTCCTAGAAACGCGGCCATAGGTCAGGTATAGCCCCGGTTTTTTTGTAAACACGGCTAAAAAAACGCGGCTATAGCTCACATTTTTTGTAGTGTTAGTTTCTCTTCGTGACGGAGCTTCCAAAGCTTCAGCTCTTCAAGCTCCTCCCCCGTCATCCTGGCCTTGGCACGAACGCATTCCAAGGACTTCTCGCGAGCCAGGCAGCGGTCCATCAACCCTTTTGCCATCAGAACCATCTGCATCAGCGAATAAACAAGTTAGCACATAAGCATAACGAATACTAGCGGATCAAGAAGTCGACAGGTATATTACCTGAGCAAGGCTAAATAAAGCCATCTCCCCCATGGCTTCCATCACGTGGTTGCCAATGTCCTTGTAGTCCTCCTCTTTGATGATAGATGTTAACTGAGTAAGGGCGTACTAAGGGTCTTCTCTAAGCAAGACGGGAGCTTTCTCCTTGACAGGGTCAGGGTTGGTCATGAGACCTTTACCCTTACCCATGCCCAGCTTAGGGGGTAGGTTCGCTGTAACCTGAACGGTTGGCAGACCCGTCACTAGCCTTTGCTTTTTACTAGGACGGTCTGCCTTCTTTGGACCCCTTTTTGTAGACGAGTGGGATGAACCCGTCTTGGGTGGAAGATCACCCCCAAGCTTTTTCTTATTAGCAGCCTGTTGCTTGATAAGTGTCCACCTCCTAGCGTCATCCATTTCTACAAAAAAGTAGACGGTAAGAAGATATTAAGAACGTAATAAGGCCAATAACACTTAATCAAAAGAGATTACGTTTGCGTATTCCTGAGTCATATTTCCGTGCAACAGCAGAAGGCTCGGGATCGTCATAGTACCAATATAGGGTGTCCAAAGTAACGAGCTTTATCCACGTCCTCTCTGACAAGTCGGTTTTCTGAAAAAATTCTTTCAAGGAAACCAAACTGCTCGGTAGTAATCTGTGGACGGCTATACGCTGATAAAAAAAAATGGACGAATAGAACGACATCAACAACAGAAAGCAAATCAGGACGGGCACATGCTAGACGGTTATAGTGACATTAACAATTAAAAAAAAAAAAAAAAAAAGAGAGAGAAAGAAAAGAAAAGATGGACGGACACATACCGGACAGTGACAACATGCCCCACGTCTTATCGACGGCCATGTATTCATGGTCACTAGGACGACACATCCACTCATCCCCTTGAAGGAAGAAATACCGTCCTTTCCAGTTACGGTTAGAGTCTGTGGTCTCGAACATGAGCCTAAGTACCGGACTCCTCGGCACGAAACTGTATATACCCCTTGACTTGGCAATCTCGAATGGACAGTAACAATTGAAGAATTCCTCCACTGTTAACCGTCTCGCCCCATGACATGACTCCGTACAAAACCTCCACGCTCAGGAAGACTCTCCAGGCATTTGGTGAAACCTGGGTGATGGCCAAACCCAAGTATTGAAGGAGGCGACAGTGCAAGGCACTTAAAGGGAAGCGAAGGCCTGCTTTAAGCATCTGCTCATACACACCCACATCTTCAAGACCCTGGTAGTAGCACCTCTCGGACGGAAAAGGTAGACGGATGGGTACGGTGTTGGGTATTTGGTACTTCTCCCTAAGTGTGTTGAAATGTTGCTGTTTGATAGAAGAGGTGAAGCCATTCACCGTCCACATTGGGAGCATGACGAATTCTCTAAAACCATATTTTCCTATAACTGACTGGACGGGGGGATCTACACCGTCTACATCGTCATTCAAGTCATACTCCGACCCGTCTTCATGTCGCCCTTCATCTTCCACATAGGAAGGAGAGCTTGATGACGGTTCTCTCTCGTCAACAGAGGTACCCGGGTCTGCCTGACCTGACGGGTATGCCTCCTCATAGCCCGCTCCCTCACGGACAAAATATTGACCGCTGGAAGTCTTATTAGACATCAGACACCTACAAGTGACGAAAAAGGAAACCTAAGACTCTAGTTCTACACAGATGACGGACCAACATACAAAGTAAAAGGGAAAGAAAAGAACGAAGAAAGATACTCACAGTTGGATGGAGCAAAGAAGCGATGAACGGAAATCGAGTAAACGGTGGAGCAGTACCTTCGCAAGGTAACAAATACACAGAAAGGACGGTTGCGCTCTGGCCAGCAAAAATTCTTTCCAAAATGCAAAAATGAAAGGGATAGGTGATATATATAGTGACAACGGCGCGACAAACGAAGGGACGCCTCGATTGCAGTAAACTATCAATCAAAACTCGCTACGTGTCCTCTGTGCATTTATGACCCTAATCCAGCCTGGCGATCAACATGCGTCCACATAAAATACATGACGGATTCGTGGGGTCGCAACAACTCATTCCATGAACCCAGCAAGAATAGGTGACGGATTCATGGAATGGGGGGCAACTAAAGAGGAAAAATATGATATGACAGATATAAGGAGGACGGACCTTTTGTGAACGGACGTAGATGACACATAACAAGTGTTGGGCTCCAAGGTCTTTTTAAGAAAGCTTACTTGCGGCTTACGTTAGGACTACCATGGATTTACTTGACCTACACGCCTAGCCCAAACAAAGAAGACTCCTATAAGGAAAAGGAGTTACCCCCCTATAAGGAAAAGGACTTTTTAACTAAGGCATAGATTTCGGCTCTACACTACTATAAATACTCTAAAACTCTCACGCTTCAAGGTACGCATAATTAACTCAAACCTAGCCCTCTAGTGTTGAAAATAAGTTTCTAACTTGACCTTCGGAGGGTATTAGGCCGGCACCACACCGGTGCTCTCTGTTAGGTACTTTCTTTTTCTGGTTGCGTAGGTTTTATTTCTCTCTCGTGAAGATCACGTAGCTTACTGGTGAATTTTGGCATCATCAACAAGCATATTTTTTTTTTACTACTTTATAACAAGCATGTAACTTTCATGCAAAAAATAAAGGGCAGTTCTTAGTTTACATTGCAAGTACAATCGGAACCTATAAACAAAGATGGAGCCATTCTTTGACTGCCCCCCTAAAATTTGGGAAAAAATTACTAGTATATACATATAGATACTAATTTGGAAATTTGGTTCAATAAAATTACACTTAACCGCCATTAAAAATAGCATACTCCAAAAAAATAAACCCTATAACAAAATCACCAATAAGAAAGTTACAGAAATTAGCCCAATTTACCAAAATAAAAAAGCCCAGCCCTTAAATTCCCAAAGAAAAAAAACTGCAATGAGAGAGAGTGAGAGATGCTGAATTGAAAATAGAGGCAGAAAGGCAGTGTCACCGCAGCACAACACGATAGCAGATTGAGTATACATATACATGCAGAATTGATGTTTTAAATAGACATGGCAATACGGGTCAGAATTTTCTGACCCGACCCGACCCGACCCGAAAAATACCCGACCCGAACCCGATTTTTTTGACCCGAAGCAAAAAACGGGTTGACCCGTGACCCGACCCGATTTTTTGCGGGTCAACCCGACCCGACCCGAATAACCCGTGACCCGACCCGTTAAAAAAATTCGCTAAAAAAATATTTACACTTAAATTATAAACTAATAAAACATTAAATTAATTGTCAATTGTCATATCATGACAATTGACAACACAAGTCATAACTACAACCTGCACACAGTACAGCACACACACTTACACTTACACCATTATTTAATTTATTTAGGTGAGTTTCATGATAATATGGCATCCATCCGTCTAGCATTAGTACTTTACAAAGACAAGCTTTATTTTTTTGTTTTTGTTTTGAGAAACACAAAAGTAAGTGCACAACTTTGACTCATTAACTCATGACAATGACAATTTTTATGGTAAATGGTTGTATCACAACCGTTCAAAGCAATATGGTAAATGATCCTGATGATGAAGAGGAGGAAGATGATGTAAGTAAATTGCATTTTGTTTGATATATGTTGTGTTTTATTTTTTTAATAATAAATATTGTAATGTTGTTTGGTATTATTTTTCATTGCAATTTTTTTTAATGATTAGGAATTTGATCATTATGAAAGTGGTCGTGGTACCAAAACAAAAAAATCTCAGTTAGACTTGTATTTAGAGGAGAATAAACTTAACAGACAGGAAAATTCAAAGTTGGAAGTTCTCTCTTGGTGGAAAGAGCATTACAATCGGTTTCCAGAGCTCTCTTTAATGGCACGGGATCTTATGAGCATTCCGATAACCACTGTTGCTTCTGAATCAAGTTTTAGCACTGGAAAAAAAATTCTTACTCCGTATCGTTCACGTCTTTTACCTGAAAATGTGGAAACTACGTTGTGTACTAAAAGTTGGCTATATGGATTTGAAGGTAATTTAAATTTTTTTTTTATAATCATAATTATATAATTTTAATTCTTTATTGATTTGCTTTCATGGTACATTAACTTATATTAAAATATTGTATTGTAGATGAAGAAGCTGATGAAATTGGCCAACTTGAGTTACAATTTGCAAGTATGAATATTTGCAGTGCTGAATCTGCTACCAACATTAAGTAGATAGAGATTGAGGTGTAATTTTTATAAAATATTTACTTATTCTTTTTTACTTAATATGTTATGTTTATTTTTAAATCTTTTTTTGTTTAGTTTATTTTTTTAAGTAATCTAACTTTACTATTATTTTAAATGCAACAGGAATATGTGTACTTAAGAAGACCGATAACTTGTTACTTTGCTGGCTTACTTGTTTTGTTTGTTTTAAGATTTATCTCTTTTTGAAGATGTAAAATTGTAATTATATGTATTTTGACAGTAAACTATTAAGTATTAACATTGTAGACTTTTTTCATCATGAATTTATGATTATAAATAATTTTTAGTATGCTCAAAACTGTCAGAATTAGAAGGATATTAACAAGTGGCATTAAGTGCAATTCATTTGCTTAATTGATTTTATTCATTCTCTTAAAACAAATTGTTATTGATTTGTTTTTGTAATTAAAAAAAAAAAAAAAAACTTGTTTTAAAAATATGGGTCAACCCGACCCGACCCGACCCGACCCGCAACCCGGTTGACCCGCAACCCGATTGACCCGTTTAAAAATGACCCGTTTTGACCCGTGACCCGTTTGACCCGTAAACCCGATTGACCCGACCCGAACCCGACCCGACCCGCCCGTTTTGCCATGTCTAGTTTTAAAGGACACTATAAAGAGAGAGAGAGAGAGAAAGAGAGAGAGGGTTTCAGTAGTGGACTAAATAAAGAAAAAGGAAGAACATGAAAGGAAGCAAGAGAAACAAGTGAAGAAGGAGGGGAGAAACAACAATGATTAATTGTGTAGATGTAAAAAAAGTGGGAAAAAAAAAAGGTCTAGAAGATAAGGAATGGAGGCAGGGGGATAAAACAAAAGAAAACCAAAATGAAAAATATGGCACGCAGGTGGGTGGGAAAACTAAAATCATGGGCCTAGTTGGGATTATATTTATGGTAGAGATATAAGTAAAAAAATATAATATAAATTGGTCCATAATTACTAAAAAAAATACTATTATAATATAATATATTTTTATTTTAATATATATTAGCTTTTTTTTTTTTTTTTTTTTTTTGAGGGGGTTTAATATATATTAGCTTAATATACCGATATTATACAGTAAATTATATATATATATATATATATATATATATATATATATATCAGGCTATTAATTGGCATTGAAATATTTAGTTTTTTTTACCAAATTAAATAAGCTAAAATACTGTTTTGACTCCGTCAATTTGTTAATACTAACCAGAGATTCATAATAATTAATTTTATATTCATACTACAGCCCCCTAACTTGGAGAGGTAGCTCCGTCCCTGCCTATAAAAGTCCAAAGAAAAATATATGACATGCATGTAGGTCCAAAAAAAAAAAAGGAAAGAAACATACATGCCTTCGCATGAACATGGGGAAGAAAACATAAACCTGGATTTAACGTCTAATCTTCTATCTTTCTTTTTTAAACCCGTAGATTTTCCATGTTATCCCTTTGTTTAGTTCATGAGGTGAAAGATGAGGTTGTCAGATTAAGAGTTACTAGCTCACGTTACCATGTGATTTCGGAGGCAAGACAAGTAAACAGAGACTTACAGATAAAAGAAGAAAACAAGAAACTTCAGAGAGAGTTACCGGACTGAGAGAATGGAATACGATTGGTGAAAAACAGTGCGCGCTGATGAGTCAACGACCGTGAATGACAAAATCAATGCCGATGACGATGGTGATGAATTTGGTCGATCTGAGTGAGTGTTAGTGAATGAGATTCAGACTTCAGAGTGGAAAAAAAGAAAACAGAGAGAGAGTGGAAGAAAGATATAAGATAAGATGCTTTGACAACGATGTAGGGTGGAAAAGAGATGGAAGTTTCTCTATTAAGTCCTTTATCACTTGTGTTGACTCGGTTGACCCGTCTCTCTTTAGTCTTTTCAACACGTAAGCGTGCTGTGATCCCAATTTTCATCCCTCAATTAATACCTGCTAGCGTTTGCTACACGTGCAAGGTACGGCTGCTCTAATAGTGAAAAAATTAATACAAATTTTATGTGTAAAATTGTAAATTTCAACTTATTTAATTTGACTATATTAAAAAAGAAGCCTAAAAATACAACAAAATATTACAATATTTTCACAATATCTTCATTTTTAGGATCTGAATAATTTTTTTTTTATTTGAGAAAAATGCTACATTCATAACATTTTTAGAAAAATTCTAAATGACAAGTTATTATTGGTTTTAAACTAATAAAATTATTATTGTTATTTTCAAAACATTTATTTTCAGTTGTAATTAGTCACAGTCTCATATTTTATTATTTTATTTCGACTTGTAAAAAATTAATACTTCAATATTTATAAAAATATTGTGAAATTTGTTGTGTCGGTATAACAAAATATATACCAGCTTATATAAATATTTAAAAGGAAAAAAAAAAACACAAACCAATTACTGGGAAAAAAGAAACTTTAAGCACAGTAGAAATTAAATGTTAAAATGTTATGGACTTAGCATTTTTTTATTTAATTTATAAGAAACTGAAATTTCAACAATTATGAAAATATTGTGATAATAATAAGTGTTGTAACATTTTCTCAAAACATTTTTTTCAGTTGTGATTAGTCACAGTCTCATATTTTATTTTGACTTGTAAGAAATTGGCACATCAATAATTGTGAAAATATTGTGAAATTTTTTATGTCAGTATAACGATATACATGTCAGCTTACATAAATATTTCAAAAAAAAAAATACAAACCAATTACTAAAAAAAAAAAAAAAAAACAAACAAACTTTAGGCATTATAGCTACAGTGTTAGTTGAATAAACCAAAAGCACTATAGCTCAAGTGCTATCCATCAATAATAGCTTACATATGATTTGTTGTGAAATTAATGTTAAAATGTTGTAAATTTAGCATTTTTTTTTTATTTGATATATAAGAAACTGAGACCTCAATAATTGTGAAAATATTATGATAACAATAAGTGTTGTAACATTTTTCCAAAATATTTATTTTCAATTGTGGTTAGTCACAGTCTTATATTTTATTTTTTTATTCCGACTTGTAAGAAATTGATACCTCAATAATTGTGAAAATATTGTGAAATTTAAAATAATTATGAAAATATTGTGAAATTTTTTGTGTCAGTATAACAATATATATCCCAGTTTATTTAAATATTTTTAAAAAAAAACGCAAACCGATTACTGGGGAAAAAAAAAACTTTAGGCACTATAGAAATTAATGTTAAAATGTTGTGGACTTAGCATTTTTTTATTTGATCTATAAAAAACTGAGATTTCAACATTTGTAAAAATATTGTGATAACAATAAGTATTGTAAAATCTTTTAAAACATTTATTTTCAGTAGTGGTTGGCTATAGTATCATATTTTATTATTTTATTTCGACTAGTAAGAAATTGACACATCAATAATTGTGAAAATATTGTGAAATTTGTAGTGTCAATATAACAATATAAATGTCAGCTTACATTAATATTTAAAAGAGAAAAAAAACACAAACCGATTACTGAAAAAAAATTAAAAAATAAAAAAGTGATTAACTAAACCAAAGCACTATTGTAGCTACAGTACTACAGTGTATTGTAATAACAATAAGTGTTGTAACATTTTTTTTAAATATTTATTTTCAATTGTGAAATTTATTGTGTATCATCACATTTTTTAGTGTCCATTTGGCAATAAAAGGTTTATTTGATAAGAGATTTTTAGTAACATTATTTAAGTGTTGTGAAAATATGTGTGAGTAAAAAAATATTGTAAAAATAAGTGTACTGTTATTTAAACAAAAAAAAAAACTATTGTTTAAACAACAACACAAAACAAGTCCAAAGCTTTTTGCTAAATATAAGATTAAAAAAAATTATAATTTTTATATTAAATATGTGACAACAAACTTACACTTATTTTATTTTTTAAATTGAGTCAAAAAGAAAAAGTAAATAAGCAAACATGAAAAAGCTTTGAATGGACACTAATTTTTATCTTATTATTTTATTTCGATTTGTATGAAATTGACACATTAATAATTGTGAAAACTAAACCAAAGGACTGTTATAGTTACAATGCTACAGTATATTGTGATAACAATAAGTGTTGTAACATTTTTTAAAAACATTTATTTTCAGTTGTAGTTGATTACAATCTCATATTTTATTATTTTATTTCGACTTATAAGAAATTGATACGTCAATAATTGTGAAAATATTGTAAAATTTTTTGTGTCAGTATAACAATATAAATGTTAGCTTACATCAATATTTAAAAGAAAAAAAAAACACAAACAGGTTACTAAAAAAAAAAAAAAAAACCAATCTCACATTTTATTTTATTATTTTATTTCAACTTATAAGAAAGTGACACGTCAATAATTATGAAAATATTGTGAAATTTGTTGTGTTAGTATAACAATATAAATGTCAATTTACATCAATATTTAAAATAAAAAAAATAAAAAAATAAAAACCAATCTCATATTTTACTTTATTATTTTATTTCGACTTGTAAGAAATTGACACGTTAATAATTGTGAAATTTGTTGTATCAGTATAACAATGTAGTTGTCAGCTTATATCAATATTTAAAAAAAAAAAAAAAAAAAAAAAAACTCACTAAACCAAAGCACTATTGCAGCTACAATGCTACACAGTAAAATACGTTGAATGAACAGTGTCGAAACACTATAGCGACATAGCCGCTTTTTATATTGCTAATAGATAATAGACTATTTAAGGGCTTTCCTATTTAAAATGGACATTTTTTTTAGTTTAAAAATACTTCAGAGTTGGAAAAAAAAAAAAAAAAAAGGTGGGGGGGGTGGGGTGTGGGGGAAGAAAGATATAAGATAAGATACTTTGACAAAGACGTAGGGTGGAAAAGAGATGGAAGCTTCTCTATTAAGAGCCCATTTGGATAGGCTGTTTATAAAACCGTAATGCGCATTTTAAACAAAATGTGATTTGCCAAATCATTTGGCTCCACAAAATGAGCACGTTTGCGTTTTCAAAATCCAGATTTTTCACGTTTACAAAACACTATGAAGCTTTGCTTTTTCAGAAACCCAGATAAGCTAACTGCTGTTTTTTTTCTTTAGAAAATCAAAATAGCACCTATACGATAAGAAATACCAGCTTTATCCCTTCTCCCATGTATATCTCCTCCTCTATTTTCTCAGTCAATCTATACTCCTCTATGCAGTGGCGGTGCCACGTTCAGTCCAGGGTATCCCACAGACCTCATGGTTCTCACGGTTCCGCCCACAGAAATCTTCACTGAAAATGGCCGATGGCTAGGCATGTTCATCTTCAATAAAAGCTCAAACCTTCAATAGATGTTAGATCTACCATTGATAGATCAGTTTGCTTAGGAAGAAAGGTTATGGAAGAAGAGATGTGTGCTCTAATCTACTTGTTGTATGAGAGACTAAGAGGTGAGATTCTCAAAAAAGAAAAGAAAAGAAGAAACAGAGACAGAGAAGACGAGAGAAAGACAAGTTGAGAAGAGATCAATGTGTTTGTGTTTCTTATTGTGTAGGGATGAGATAGAGATAAGATCTTTTATATTTTTTTAACAAAAAAAAATTCCACAGCCACACACCTGTTTTCATGTTATTTTGACATGTATTTTAGTTTTCAAAAACGTGTTTTAGACTAGTTGAATACCTACTACTTTCTCAAAAAAAAAATTGAATACCTGCTACAATTTCATACTTTAATATATGTAGTTTTTTTTTAATGAAATAAACTTTACTTTTTGAAAGCCTTTGAATGTATATTTTATTAGATTGTGTAATTAAAAAAACACTGATTTAAGGAAAAATGACGAAATAACTTTAACAAAATAGTTAAGTCATTTTTTGGAATTTACACTCCAAATAGCCATTTTTAAAATAGCTTATCCAAACGCTTAATGTAGCTTTAAAAATAAAAATAAAAATAACGCTTATTTTTACATTTTTACTAAACGTTTGTCTGTGGTTTTTAAAATAATGTTTTCAAAACGCACATTTTAAAAACGCTCGTTTTTAAAACGCACCTTTGTGAACAGCCTATCCAAACAGGCCCTAATTCATTTATCACTTGTGTTGAGTCTGTTGACCCGTCTCTATTTAGTCTTTTCAACACGTAAGCTTGCTGTGATCCCAATTTTCATCCCTCAATTAATATCTATAATAGACTATTTAAGGGCTTTCCTGTTTAAAATGGACATTTTTGTTAGTTTAAAATTACTCTTATACTCCTAAGTTTAAATAGAAACCAAACTGAAAGAAAACCGGACAAAATTATATATCTAACTACCACTAAAATATTACTTACAAAATAGTAATGTTCTCTATTTAGATATTTGAACTAATCCAACTATCCAAATCCCTTTGATCACTAAACTCTCATTTTCCAATAGTTTTACATTTCCCAATAGTTTTTTCTATATATAAAATGCACCGCGTAGCTATAGTGTCTTTTGGTTTGTTCAATCAACACTGTGGCTACAGTAGCTATAACTTTTTTTTCTTCAGTCATCGGTTTGTGCTTTTTTAAAAAAAAAAAAATATTTATATGAGCTAACATATCTATTGTCATAATGACATAACAAATTTCACAATATTTTCAAAATTATTGAGGTGTCAGTTTCTTATAGATCAAAATAAAATAATAAGATATGACACTGTGACCAACCACGATTGAAAATAAACGTTTTGTGAAAATGTTATAATACTTGTTGCGTGAAAGTGTAAAAGTTACCGTACTTTTTAGTTTTCTCAATATGTATTGTTCATCACCTCATTAGCTTTTTTTTTTTTTTCTTTTTTCTTTTTTCCAGTCATCAGTTTGTGCTCTCTTTTATTTTTAAATATTTATATGAGTTGGCATATATATTGTTATACTAACATAACAAATTTTACAATATTTTCACAATTATTAAGATGTCAATTTTTTATAGGTCGAAATAAAATAATAAAATATGAGACTGTGACCAGCTACAACTGAAAATAAATGCTTTGTGAAAATGTTGTAACACTTGTTGTTATTCCAATTTTTTCACAATTGTTGAGATCTTAGTTTTTTATAGATCAAATTAATATAAAAAAAATGATAAGTTCACAACATTTTCACATTAATTTAACAACAAATCATAGGTAAGTTATTATTGATGGAAAGAAAAAATGATATCAGTCATAAATCCATTTTAAAATCAGTAACAACTTGTCATCTAGAATTTGTTATAAAAATATTATGAAGATAGCATTTTTATGAAATAAATAATAATATATCGGACTGAAACTTACCACGACTGAAAATAAAGGTATTATGAAAATATTGTGACATTTTGTTGTGTTTCTAAACTTATTTTTTGGTTTAGTTAAATTTGGTGAACAAAAATTCACTATTTCACGCACAATTTTTTTTTATTGGTTTTTTGTTTGTTGTTTCTTTTAACGCATGGTTTAAAATGGTTGTCCCAATTAAAAACCAATAACAATTTACCGCTTAAGATTTGTTGTGAAAATATTGTGAACCATATAAGAAACTATATCATAATGGTCAAAGTAGATAAGTACTCCTGATAAAACCAACTTGACTAGTGGCAATGCCAAATAAGTCCAAGTGATCAATCTGATACTTTCGTAGAAAGAAGACAAACAGTAGCATAATAATGTATGGAATTTTCCATTGAGCATTAGGTCATTAATATATTCAATCAATAAGAAAGCAGGTACAATTGCAGGCACAAATTTCAAGTGTGGGGAGCTTGTTCTAGTGTAATTCAAAGGGTTGGCAAATAATTAAGTCCTAATAGAATTTAAGGCTTAACAAAGAACTAGAAATCATGAAACATTCATGGACCTTTTTTTATTTTAACACCTGAAATCACAAGTTGTACACTTCAAAACAACTTTCTCAATTTTTTTGTTGAATAATAATAATCAAACAACAAAATAGAAGGCCCAAGCACACTTTTTTTATTGTGTTTATGCTATTTGCTACTTGCTTAGTGATGACTTTTCTCTGTCCAACCAATCAAGTATGTTCCGAAAATGTAAAAAAATGGTATTTTGCTTATTTTGTTCTCTTCTTGAATACCCTCATTATATAAAAACCAAAAGCTCAACTACTATGACATGAGGCTCACACAGCATCTTGTGTGAGTAAAATGCCTTATTCAAAAGCCATATTGAAATACTCATACCAAAACGTGCAAACCAAGAGAAAGAAAGGGTTACCAAGAAAATTGCAATACAACAAGAAGCCTTAATCCCAAATTTTTTAAGTCGGCTATTGATCCTCAACATATTAGTTAGAGTTAGCCACATGTATAAAGTAAATACGGCATATAATAAAATCAAATAATTTCATGCAGACCACAACAAAAATTTATTTCATTGGGAAATGATAGCTCAGTAAAATAGTTGCCAATAAAGTTGTTCAGAACTTCATGAAGAAAGATGAAAAATAAAAAAAGTGATAACCCCACCACGCAAACCTTCAAAACCAAATTTTAGGTACATTTTGTTTTCCAATCATAAGGAAGAAATTCATGGCACTCTAGAACTTGGATCTCCACATGCATTGATGAGCTACTTTACCAATTTTCCATACCATCCATTGTCCTAAAAACCATACCATCCATCCATTGTCCGTGCAGGGTACCAAAAAAAAAGGGAACTTTTACCACTAGGTCCCATATCAGATGCCACTTGCTAGCATAAAATTAGAATATAACAAGCTTTCAGTTAATTTAACCATTAATTCTGTAAACAATTTATTCAAAGTAATGATCCTCACAAAACCATTCATGCAAAGTAATTATAGGCGCTCCAGTTTCTTAAGAAGGATGCTATGAAGATTAAGGGCCTCAAGGAGTACTGGCTGTACAAGAGTAAGTTAAAGTGGAAATGTATATGTTCCAAAACTTTACAGTTAAAATACAAAATGCCATGACAGAATCAACCAAATCCACCAAGCAAAATTCTGATTAAAAAAAATTGATATTGAATTTTTCACAAGAAACCATACAATGAACTCTTTTTTTTTTTTTTTTATCTCTATTCATGGAACTACTGATAGACAAGCATTAGCCAGTACTTTTCATGACTAGATGACCTCAAAAAAGTAAGGGGCCTCTGTTCCAGGGAAACCAGCCACCAAAACTATAAACGTTTTAACCTTCATTTATTCTGTGCACTGGCTAATGCAAGTGAACCCTGACTACCACCAGATTCCCACCACGATACAGCTTTGTCATTTGTTGGGATAAGCTACTGTAAGAGACATAGTATGCTGTTCATGGTGCAAGGGCATTTCATATTTTAAAACAATGAAAAACCACAATGACAACATTATCAAATGGAAGGATCCTAATCCATAAAAGCATTCCATGGCATCTCTGTAAATTAAATTTAATTATGAAAATTTTCCAAAGAGAAGTTCAGGTGAGATCTTGCTCAGTAACTATTCCTTGCAAAAACAGGCCAATCAAGGCAATGAAATCCCATGATTGAATATGATCAACATTGAAGACCCTTTTTTCATTGTTTCATGCAACTCTAAAAGGCATACCATAGCAATTTGTAATGATGGCTGATTTGCTATTTTTTTTCTTTTTAAAACACACTATTCAAACCAAAGAGATTATTATTTTTTTCATAGATAAGTAAAATTTTATTGATCAAATCAAAAGGATTATTTTATAGTCTTGACATGGAGGAAGAGCCACATTATTTTTTCTTTCTTTTTTGACTAGTAATTACACATGCACTGGGTGGGTCTTGAATCCTTAATCCCTTCTACCACCTTGCAATTACAAGGGAGGGAGTAACATATGAACTAGAGCTTATCTTCACCTTATTGGTGAAGATGAGCCAAACTATATCCTATTTCTTCACTCAACCCCCACCTAACACAGCAAAAATGGATGTTGCATACATCCACAGACTGTTGGACTTTTGTGGAGCCTAGTTATGTTTAATTCAGTTGACAACCTGATTCGACCTAAATAATATTATATAGTTTTTAGTAGGAGATTTTTGAGGCTTAGTCCATGGAGTAGAGGCTTGGACCTGTCGCGCTTATGGACAAGCGTGAAAAAATTTTGGCCCGTTTTGTAGCCCATTGTGAATCCTGTGCGCAAGATGTAGAAAACGCTGTTTTTGTGATTAGGGTTTGTTGTTGTCGTCGTGCGTGAGAGAGAAAAACACTATAGCAGCACTTTGTATTTTTCCCTAATAATAGTGAAATCCCTGCAACTCCGTGGACGTAGGCAAATTACCGAACCATGTAAATACTATTCTTTGGCGTGTGCTTTCTTTATTTTTGTTTCTCACATGTTTAGAAATTTGTGGAAATTCCCTACAACTGCCTCCTAGCAATCCAGTACATATACATTTTGCAAATGAGTAGATGATACTAGAAGATAACAAACATTGAGCTCCCAAAAAAAAAAACATTTGACGAGAGCACAGCATTACCTGGAGTGCAAATGACTCTTTTCCATTCAGAATTGCATCCATTGCACTAAATTGATCATCAAATGCACCATAGAAAACCTGGTAGAACTTGTTCCTGAGACATAGTGATGAATGAAAAAATTAAGAACCAAAAAGTAAATGCATTATTTTTTCACAAAACTTATGTAAAGAATGATTGTTAGCAAGTACCTATCTTCCTCAGTGATCTGTGGATCCAAAATGTTCAGTTACTTGCTTTTTAATCAAATCAAAGCCATATTACTACAGATTCAACCAAATTCACTCTAATCTCAGAATTCTATTCCTTTGTTTTTTGAATCAATAATCTCAGAAATCTTAAACTTCTAAGGGGAAAAAAAACTCACGCATCCAATGATTCAATATTAATTATTTTTTTAAAAAAAACACTAGAAAGTATTAAATAATACCCAGAAAAAATTAAAAGAAAAGAACAACTAAACAAGCATAGATTCATAAAATTATGGAAGTGAAATGAAAGTTCCAATTAGCAATCACTATGAACCAACAAAGTTTCAGACTTTGAAATGACCCCTAAAAAAAACAAAACAAATAACTTTAAGCTATTTTCTTGAGGTTTCTCAGGATCCGAACAGAACAGAGGAGAGAGAGAGAGAGAGAGAGAGAGAGAGAGAAAGAGTACCTCCACCATGAGTGGTCCAATCAAAGGAGAGCAATTCTCACCACAACTAGACATGGCAAAACGGGCGGGTCGGGTCGGGTTCGGGTCGGGTCAATCGGGTTTACGGGTCAAACGGGTCACGGGTCAAAACGGGTCATTTTTAAACGGGTCAATCGGGTTGCGGGTCAACCGGGTTGCGGGTCGGGTCGGGTCGGGTCGGGTTGACCCATATTTTTAAAACAAGTTTTTTTTTTTTTTCCCAATTACAAAAACAAATCAATAACAATTTGTTTTAAGAGAATGAATAAAATCAATTAAGCAAATGAATTGCACTTAATGCCACTTGTTAATATCCTTCTAATTCTGACAGTTTTGAGCATACTAAAAATTATTTATAATCATAAATTCATGATGAAAAAAGTCTACAATGTTAATACTTAATAGTTTACTGTCAAAATACATATAATTACAATTTTACATCTTCAAAAAGAGATAAATCTTAAAACAAACAAAACAAGTAAGCCAGCAAAGTAACAAGTTATCGGTCTTCTTAAGTACACATATTCCTGTTGCATTTAAAATAATAGTAAAGTTAGATTACTTAAAAAAATAAACTAAACAAAAAAAGATTTAAAAATAAACATAACATATTAAGTAAAAAAGAATAAGTAAATATTTTATAAAAATTACACCTCAATCTCTATCTACTTAATGTTGGTAGCAGATTCAGCACTGCAAATATTCATACTTGCAAATTGTAACTCAAGTTGGCCAATTTCATCAGCTTCTTCATCTACAATACAATATTTTAATATAAGTTAATGTACCATGAAAGCAAATCAATAAAGAATTAAAATTATATAATTATGATTATAAAAAAAAAATTTAAATTACCTTCAAATCCATATAGCCAACTTTTAGTACACAACGTAGTTTCCACATTTTCAGGTAAAAGACGTGAACGATACGGAGTAAGAATTTTTTTTCCAGTGCTAAAACTTGATTCAGAAGCAACAGTGGTTATCGGAATGCTCATAAGATCCCGTGCCATTAAAGAGAGCTCTGGAAACCGATTGTAATGCTCTTTCCACCAAGAGAGAACTTCCAACTTTGAATTTTCCTGTCTGTTAAGTTTATTCTCCTCTAAATACAAGTCTAACTGAGATTTTTTTGTTTTGGTACCACGACCACTTTCATAATGATCAAATTCCTAATCATTAAAAAAAATTGCAATGAAAAATAATACCAAACAACATTACAATATTTATTATTAAAAAAATAAAACACAACATATATCAAACAAAATGCAATTTACTTACATCATCTTCCTCCTCTTCATCATCAGGATCATTTACCATATTGCTTTGAACGGTTGTGATACAACCATTTACCATAAAAATTGTCATTGTCATGAGTTAATGAGTCAAAGTTGTGCACTTACTTTTGTGTTTCTCAAAACAAAAACAAAAAAATAAAGCTTGTCTTTGTAAAGTACTAATGCTAGACGGATGGATGCCATATTATCATGAAACTCACCTAAATAAATTAAATAATGGTGTAAGTGTAAGTGTGTGTGCTGTACTGTGTGCAGGTTGTAGTTATGACTTGTGTTGTCAATTGTCATGATATGACAATTGACAATTAATTTAATGTTTTATTAGTTTATAATTTAAGTGTAAATATTTTTTTAGCGAATTTTTTTAACGGGTCGGGTCACGGGTTATTCGGGTCGGGTCGGGTTGACCCGCAAAAAATCGGGTCGGGTCACGGGTCAACCCGTTTTTTGCTTCGGGTCAAAAAAATCGGGTTCGGGTCGGGTATTTTTCGGGTCGGGTCGGGTCGGGTCAGAAAATTCTGACCCGTATTGCCATGTCTAACCACAACCTATCCAAACTCATTATCTCAATCATTCAACGACTAAGATTTCAAAAACCCCTAATTTCTCACTAGGAAGACACAAAAGTCAATTTGAAAGCACAAGATTTGAATTTAAAATCAACCAAAGACCCAATCTTGCAACCAAATTTCAACAGGAGGTAACCAAATCTCTCTCAACTTAATTTAAACCCAAACACTCAGCTATTTGATCCCCAAATTCAACTATCTCTCAATCATTCTGCTACTAAACATTTCAAAAACCCTACAGCCCTCACTAAAGAAACACAAAATCAATCCGAAATCACAACAATGTATCAAAAGTCATCAGCCAAAACCCTAGAATCCGAAATCACATCAAACAATATTTATTAAAAATACAAACTTTAATTATGAAACCCTAAAATAGAAAAGAGAGACTGACATCGTTGAGGACCAGGGCCATCCCTGTAGGGAGTCGAAGTTGGAGTTGGCTTGTCTCAAAGACCAGTCAGCCAATTCAAGGTGGTGGTCGTCACAAAACCCACGCCCTTTGGTCTTCCTTGCTGCCCAAAATCTCCCACTTTATTTGTTTGAAATGTTAGTCGTGAAATAGGAAATTTAGCAAGTGATCAACAAAAACTAGGTTTAAATTTACCTGTGGGGAGTGAGAGTGATAAATGTGCGATGTGTGATGGGTGAGGGCTTGAGATCGGAGAGATAGAGGGTGGGGGTTACAATCGGATGGCTTGAGAGATGGAGGCTTATGATGTGCGATGGGAGAGGATTGTAAATTTTTTACTATACTATTTATATAAAGCCTAAAGCCGCGTTTTTAACCTGCGGCTATAGGCAAATTTTGAAGCCGCGTTTAAGAAATGCAGCCCCATCCCAAACTAAAGCTAAGTTTTAAACACGCGGCTTTAGAGTAAATTTAAAGCCACGTCTATAAAACGCGGCTTTATGCAAGCTGGAGCTGGGGTTTTTTAAACATGGCCATGGTTAAGATTTTTTTTTTTTTTTTTTTTTTTAAAGAAAGAAGGTCCTATAGCCACGTTTTTTAAACGCAGCAATAGCTCCACCCCTAAAAATGCGGCTATACACACTAAAAATGTGGCTCGAGACATGGGCTATAGCCACACTTATAAAACATGGCTTCATATGAATAACTTAAGCTACGTTTTTAAAAGGTCCTATAGCCACGTTTTTTTTTTTTTTTTTTGGATAATTACACTTTACCCACCTGTGGTTTGCCTCTAATTCGATGTGCTTACCCGTGGTTTAAAGTTTGACACTTTGCCCACCTGTGGTTCCTACCGTTACTTTGCCGTAACCCACCTCTGTTAAAATTAAGGGCAAATAAGTATTTTTGCTCAAGTTTTATGTCTCTCTCCTCCTAAAACAAAAAATAACACAAAAATACAAGGAAAAAAGATCAAAAAGTAGTGAACACGAAGAACATACTCAAAAAAAAACCCAGATCAACCTATACAAGATCACTGACTTAATGACTCAGATTGTCCAGTTTCTAAGCAAGAATATTGCACCTTTTACTGTTAACACTCAGCTCATGAGTGAGACGTACAACATGAAAAAAGTTACTTTGTAGTTGCTTTAAATCTTAAATTTATCTTCTTAATCCCTCTCTCCTTTTTTGGGTGAATATCAATTTTCATCTGTTTGCTTCCCCTCATCTCTCAATCTGACAGCATAAGTCATGTAGAAGCCGAATTTGACTAGTAGAAGCCACCCTAACAAACTTTGGGGAATTCACATCAACAAACAGAAAATTTATCCAAATAAAGAAGACCCAAATAAAGAAGACCCATAAGGCCAAATTAAGCTGGGACGTCCGCGACTTCATCCGCCTCTAGGACCTCTGCGACCATTCGATCGAGCCGCTCTGCGTGCTGCGGTCTGCTCACTTCGTTATGCGGTCTGCTCACTTCATTCCCACATAATCTCTACCGATCTGGGTTTGCAACTATGGGTTTAAAGAGAGAGATAAAGGATGTGTTAGAGAGAAAGAGAGGAGAAAGGACCAGACATCAAGAGCTTGAACCGAGAGAGCCTTAAAGATCTGGATTTTTGGCCGGTAGTGGCGGTAGCGGTGGTGTAATCAATGTTCAACCTGTGATTTGGGTTTTCCGCCATTGGATGCGGTGGCAATGGCTTGAACCAAGAGATAAAACTTGATTGAGAGAGAGAGACATCCAACGGTTTGAGAGAGAGAGAGAGAAATCCAGGGGCTCCAGTGGGTTTGAGAGAGAGAAAAGTTGTTTGAAAAAATTAGATGTTTTATTATTGATTTGGTTTGATTGTGAAGTTTATAGCTTTGTTGGTTATTTTGGATGATTTTTATGTTTTATTATTGATTTGGTTAGGTTTTGATTTACTGGATTTGGAGATATTTGGGATGAAATTTTTTGTATTTAGTTGAATTTGTGTGTATGAGAGATGTTGGAAAAGAGAATATTTGAGCACTCTATCTTCGTTCTTCGTTCAACGACGAGCTGGCTTACTCCATCAAAGAAGGCATAGTCAATTGCAAAATTGTCATTACCAGAAAGACTTAATTAAGTGTGTTTTGATCTATTTGGGATTTGATTTTTTACATATTTAGTGTTAGAGTAACGGCTGAGGGAGAGGTGGGTTACGGCAAAGTAACGGTAGGAACCACAGGTGGGCAAAGTGTCAAACTTTAAACCATGGGTAAGCACATCGAATTAGAGGCAAACCACAGGTGGGTAAAGTGTAATTATCCCTTTTTTTTTTTGAGAAGGATAGAATCAACTTTAAATGATTTTAATACTATAAAAGAATATAGAGCACAACTATTTTAAGTTAAAGCTAATTTGTGAAAGAATATATATATATATATATATATATTAATCATAGAACAGTTATTTTAATATAAATTTCAATATATATGAAACAATAATATAATTTGAATAATTTTAAAAGACATACTCGGTGTATAACTTAGACTTGAAAATATGATTAACAAGTTTTTTATTTGTTATTTTTTTTAAACTTAAAATTTCTTGTTCGGCTGCTTGGTTGCACATGTTTTGAAAAGTAGATAGCCATGTACAAGAGATTTATTTTTTATTTTATTTGATTGGAAGTCATGGACAAGAGTTGTTAACTCAGAATGTCAGTGGACTCTTAAAACACACAAGCAAACAAACAAACAAACAACAACAACAACAACAACATCCCAGAGGAGCCAACAACCCATATGGAAGAGAACATTCCATTTAACGAAAGGAATTAACAAGGAAATTTAGATGAGAAATTAAGCTTAAGCCAATGCCTGAAATCCATCACAAAGAAGTCTTGGGAGGGAGTTAAGACTTATGAACACCAACCCAAAATTGCATGCAAAATTATAGTCACGTATGTATTGTCGACATGGGTTGTAGTTTCCAAAGATTGAGGATTAGCAGGACAAAGAGCCAATGAATTAGGGGGGCAACAAATCTAGAAGAAAGAATGTTTCTAGTGGCAAGTCTTTCATGACTTGCATAACCAAAAGAAAATTTTAATCTTTGGGAGAGTTTGGCTATACTGTGGCATAGGTTTGGTCTCATGTCATTTGATTGCGATCAAGAACCCGAGTTTAAAATACATTGGATGTACAATTTTGGTTCACTCAGGATGTCTATGGGTTAACCTTATTGGGACCCAAATAGCCCTAGGGTTGAGGTTAAGTTATGATTAAATCCTAATTGGATTTTTTTTTTTTCTATTTTACTTCTTGTATTCCACTTTATGCCTCCGTTTGGAAAGCGAATGTTGCACGTTTCCCAGCGGGTGCGTTTTTTTAGTGGATCCTTAATTTAAACCCTTTAACTTAATGTAAATGTTTTGGTGCTTTCAATCAAGAAGTTAAGGGTTCAAACACTCATTCCTCCAACTATCAAAAAAAAGGTAATAACATAAAGCCTGCGATTTAATAGGATGTTTGGTGGCTTGACCTTGGAAGATTTTTAGTGGGATGTGGAATTGGAGTTCTTTCCTATGTGGTAATTACAATTACAAAGTCTAAACATCAATTTTAATCACTTATTCAAGTGATGTAGAATGATTGTGTACCAAAAATCTAGGATGTGATGTGGATCTATTACGTCAATATGCAGTCATCTCCCTATGGCCTATATATAGACATAGGTATATGTAACATTATGTTTTTTATAACTAAAAAGCTTGCATTGTTTAGGTACTGCACACAAGAATGGGGAGGAAGCGGCAACTTGAGTTCGTTGAGCCTAGTGAGAGCTCCTCACATGTGGGGTCGAATGAAGTACCATCACGCCAACAAGCTCCTCCAGCTGATGATGATAGACGACATTCCCAGGGGAGTGATGGCGAGACACAAGCACTAGGTTGGTGTATTTCTAAATTTGTACTCAATAGCACGATTATGAAATTCCATTCCTATATATTTTTTTTCATATTGGTTTTTTTAATAATTATTTTTATATCTGTTGTAAATCTGTTTTGTTTGTAATAAATAAAATCCAATTTAAGTAATTTGTAAAATAATCAGAAGTTTATAGGTTCACTATTAATGTGTTAATAAATATGTTTCTAGGAAAATTATAATAAATTATGATATTTTGCAAATTGGAATTTATTTTTAAGTAAAGCTGATGTGAGTTGCAGACTAATTGCAACCACTATGTACTTTTAGGCCATCACCATTGATTTCTAGGGAGTAATATATTACTCGCTCGGTCTTTTCTTACCACATTTGCATGAGATTAGAATCAACCAAGCGCCAATGGCCTTGTAGCCGAATTGGCACCTCCCCATATACAAAGTACTTAGAGGTTTAGGGGGAAAAAGGTTCGAACTGCGGAGTTAGCAGCAGGTTGTAATTATTTCTCAAAAAAAAAAAAAAAAAAATCAACCAAACACTCTAGAATCTGTACAAGGCAACAAAGATTATAATAATAAGTTTACATGTTACACGCATTAATACAAGAATATTATCCATTATCTGCATCCTCAAAAAGTTTTACATATTACACTATTCAAGAAAAGTGAACCAAGAGAACATGCATGATGTAAGCTATTTTAGAGAGAATATTTATGCAACTAAAGAAATTAAGAGGCTTAGGTAAAATATCCCATTACGTACCTAAAATATCATAATTGGTACGATCTATAAGATCAAAGACTGAAGATTTGTAACTAAGAAACGTGGATTGAAAGAGAAGAAATTAGGAGGACAAGTTTTGAACTATTGAAGGAGACTAAGGTGAGAGAGAGTGAGAGGTGTGAGTAACTGAGTACTTAAATAGAATGAAGGTTAAAGCTGTGGAAATGGGCTTGGGTTTGGGGAACAATTACGAAAGTGCACCTTGTCTTCCTTTAGAATGATGTTTGAACACGAACGATTGAAAGGGAAACAAGGACAGATGCTGGAAAAAAAAAGGCTCCGATTTTGTCAATTTATTCACCAAAATGCTCTTTTAACTAACTGACTGGGTATAGTCTCAAAGGGAGTAATAATGGTGGTGGCGTAAAAGTACATAGTGCAAGAAGAAAGATGTGAGAGAGAGGATGAGAGGAAGAAGATGATGATGTGGAGGACAGTGGAGAGATAATGCTATAGTTTTTTTTTTTTTTTTTAAGAAGAAGAGTTAATGCCTAAATCACTAATTTCTAAGAAGTAATAATGACATTATTATGAGTGTTATTTTTATCCCTTAGATTTAATAATAATCAATGGTCTAAAAAATGTGTAACTCTTGTGAAGTTACACCAGATGTAACTTGAATCCACCTCTCTTTAAAAGGAGGAATAAGTATTACTCTCTAAAATTATTGTAATAACTATTCCTTAATAGGTGTATTAATTTCTAAAATTAATACATTTCAAAATAAACAAACTTTCCATATACATATAACAATTATGAAAATAAAAAGTCATAAAAAAATAACTAATCTTTTTTTCAAATTTAAAAATATTATTTTTTAGGAAATATAATTATATGTGTAAAATATTTCCTAAAATATATCTTAAGTTGTATTCTAATGTCACCAAACAAATGAATAGTAAAAAGTATTACGTTACAATATCTCGTATTCCTTGTAATACATATCCCTATTTCTATGTAATCACCATTACAGTCTACTTAACATGTTCTAATAAGGCGAGAAGTTGAGACTAACATTCTTTTTTGAGTGATGCTAAGGATACTACATGATTTGTCACCAATCACAAAAGAAATGTTAAAAGATATTACTAGTTTTTCTGCATAAAACTTTAAATTGATATGGTAATGAATGTGATTAATACTTTAATAGGCTTTAATCACCTCATAAATATATATATTTGAATTATCTTTTTTATGATTGATAACACATCAATTTGTTATTGTTGTTGTTGTTTTTTTTTTTTTTTTTTTTTGGGGGGTAAGCTAAGTGTAGTAAAACTTTTAATACCTATTTTAATTTTTATAGATATCACTTGCAAAAAAAAAAATTATAGGTATCATAGTATTTCAATTTATAGCGCCCAAGCTGTGATGATTGTTTATTATTATTAAGCTAAAGCATCAATTAATTTTTAATGTAGGTGGAGTTTGAACCTTATATCTTTTATTTAATAACAGGAGATTTAAACTTTAGTAAAAATTTATAAGATCTTTAGTATTATCTTCTTCTTCTTTTATTTTTTATAATGAGAGTCAAATTTCGGAGCCAAAGACTGAGGGGGACAATTGTCCTCCTACCCCACCAAAACTCCAACCCCCACATTGTATGCATTTCAATTTTCATCTTTTGTTTTTTTCATACATTATCCTTAAGTTTTCTTTTTTTTTTTTTTTTTTTTTTGTTAGAAGTCTGCTATGTGTTATGTTCCATTGAAAAAATATATATTTTCTATGATATCCTTGTTGTATAAGGATCAAAAGTTATAAAATAAAAATAAGACTAGAAAACAAAAAGATAAATAAAGACACAAATTTTTTTATTCAAGAAGAAGTACAAAAAATATTGTTAATTTTTGAAAGTGTTATAGGTTTAAATTCTTTATACAGTGACCTATTACTTTTCATAAAAATGTGTATAACTAATAAAAATTGGTAATAATTATATAAAGAAACTCTATAAATATGAGCTCCAATTAGCTCAACTGGTAAAGTCTCTGATAGTTGAATAAGAGATCTAAGGTTTGATTCTCGCTACACTAAAAACCGATTGGTATCTTAGTCTGATGATAAAGAGTTATCATTAAGACTAGTTTTCAGACTCGGACCATTCAATAAACCGTAAAAGGGAAAGGTTTAAGGTTTTTAAGATCAGACCGAAATTGAACCGAAATCGAACCGTAATGTCATCATAATTATTTTAATAATTTATTAATATAAAAATAAGAAAATACGTATACAAAATTGAACAATTTTAAGTAAAATAATATATATATATATATATATATATATATATAAAGAGGTTAAAATATATTTTAATTAAAGAAAAGATGATATTTTTTGTAATTTATTACAAAAATGATAAAATGTCTCTTATATTATTTAAAATATCTCAATTTTCATTCATTTTCTCTACCCGGCCTCACTCCCCAATACTTTTTCTTCTCATTCTTATCTTATTCACGTGTTCCCCTGTCTTGCCTTATTCTCTCTGGTTTTTATTATTTTATTTTGGATTGAGATCCTGTGCAATACCTAGGGTATTGCACGGTGTGCAATAGTTTCAATCCCAACCGTTTATTTAATCCAATGCATAGAAAATTGACACCTAATAAGGACAGCTCAGCAATCCGCGTGACACCCACCTTCTGCCATTTCTTTGCTCTTTTCTCTCTACGTTTCAGCTACCCAAAAAACAAAAAAGCTCTCTCTTTCTTCAGATCTCTCTCTACCCAAAATTCAAAAACTCTCCCACACCATTACTCATTCTCCATGGCTACAACTAGCAGCCACTGCGTCCCACACCTCCACTACCGGCGGAGTTTCGGTACGTTCCTGACGCTCTCCTTCGGCCGCTGGAGGTGCTATCGTCGGTGCCACCACCACTGGTGGCCGTCGGGTCCTCCTCTCTTTCTCTTTATTGTCTTTTCTCTTTTATTTTTCTTTTTGTTTCTCTTTTTATTTGCCTTTTAGAAGTGACTGAATCCCTTAGAGTTTTGTTTAGTGACTGCGTTTCCTTTTGACTATAAAGCTTGATGATCTACTTTGGGTTTGAAAAATTGGGGCTTTTGGGTACGTATGCTAAAAAATCATTATGAAATTTCTCTTTTTTTTTTCTTAATTTTTTTTTTAGGTATCTGTTCATTTCCTAAATTTGGATTGACTATACCCATCTGCCCAGAATATTGACTATACACATCTTCCAAATTTTCTAAGTTTAACCGTTGCTTCTACATAGAATGGGGTTACGCTTAAAGATGTTCCTTTTCTATATTTTGGAAGGCTTTTGGTTGCTTGAATTGTTACCAATCATGCCTACAAATTTTTAAGTTTATATGTTAAGGCCTTCCAAAATATTCTGGTGATGCTATTTTGGTTCAAAAGAAATTCATATAGTTTGAAATTTTGGTGATGCTATTTTTCTTTTAATAAAAAATTGTCAAATATTTCTAGTTGAACTTTTATTCTTCTTGGGCAATTCTATGTTATACAGATATGGTATTCATTTATTAACTTTAATTCTACTTGGGCATTTCTATGTTATATGCAAATAGGGTACTAATTTAGACAATAAAGCAGAATTTGCAGTTGGATTTGGGCACAATTGGTGCTCAATAGCTTGCATACATCACTGAGATGTTTCTTTAGGTAGTCTGGTGCCTGTGGCCAAACAAAAAAAAAAATGGAATTAATATTACAAGAAAATTATGTTGCCAAAGTATGATACATAAAACCAAAGTAAAGTGTTTTACCTGAATTTCTGAGTTTATGCAACTGTTGAGAGCCTCAATGCAATAAGCACAGTTGCGCATTGATGTGCCAATCTTTGGTTGCTGAGAAAATTGCAAACTTTTGCTGCTTTTTGTTTTGGGTTGGAGAAATTGTGGGGTTTTGCTAAATTGAGGTTTGGAGATGTGTAAAGTTCAAAATTTTCTGTTTTTTTTTTTTTTTTTTGGTTTTGGCTGGAATAAGATGAATTTTGGACATCTATATGGGATTTTGGTTACTTAGGAATAACTCAAAGAGAGAGTTTGAATGATTTTTGTTTGTTTGTTTTAGTATTACATTTTTTTTTTTTTTCATTTCGGCTTGTGCAGAGAGACATTGTGACAGAGGAGGAGGTGGTAAAGGTGCTGGGGGAGGTGTTTCTGCACCCAAATTTTTGTGTAATTCTTTAACCATTGCACCTAATTAAAAATTTGACCCTCCTTCTTATGGCAAAGGCTACCCCTCTAGATGGATCCTAGAGTTTAGAGAAGTGAAAAAATGATATAGGTCAGGCAGTGGCTATTTATATCTGGTTGAGTTAAGTATGCATTTTGCTACACAATTTCTGAACTGTTTGATATTTGAAAGTTTTTGGATGTGCTACAAGGTTGCTCATTGGATATATGATTTTAGGGTGAGGAATTTTATTTTTATGCTTTTACGCTAAATATGTTCTGGTTACTTGGTGCAGGTCTATATTAAAATATTTCAAATTTACTCCCCCTCCTTTTCAGCGTATTTCAAAGGAAGGAAAAAAATCCTTGGCTGTGTGGTAAGGTATGTTAATTCAACTTTCTCAGAGGAATCAATGTTGGTATATGTTTATAGCTTCACTTGTGCCAACTGTTAGTTTGAAGTTTTGATATATGTTTATCATTGAAATCACTCTTTGTTCTTTTGTTAGGTTGAATGGCATGATTAAATGGATGCTATACCTAATATGGGAAGCTGCTTCTGTTGATGAATGGTTATACAATGGCGGTCCTTAGAACTAATCGTTCTACCACCAAGAGTGAGAAAAGGCAGCTGCTGGAGGTGGAGGGGGATTAGTGCTAAATTTTAGATTGTTTTATGTTAGTTTAGACCACATGTTCCCACTCTTGTATAAGTTCTATATACAAGTTCTACCATTCTGGTGAAATCTTGTAAAATCTTGTAGAAATATGTATGTTTTGGATATATGTAGAAACTTCAACACTTACCTTTAGTAGCCACTTGTATGATTCAAAAATTGTTTTGAATGGAAGCATTTTGCTTAGGCATAATCTTATTCATTACACTTCGGCTTCAACTTGCATCCTTGTAGAATTTGTGAATGTAATTTTTAGGTTCCATGAATGTGCATATTTTTAGGTTCTTTTTGTGTGAAATAATAGCCTTGTAATCAAAGTGTACATTTCATTTTAATAAAGCTTTGTTTATTTTTGGATCAAACTCTTTCATCAATTTGTGACCGTACAGGCATCATCATCATCAAAATTGCTCAATTTGAAGCATTACAAGAAATTAGAAATAAAAGGAACACAATCAATTACATTTTATAACGTTCTCAAACCAATATCAATAAAAGAATAACTATATTTTATAACATTCTTCTTAGTTTGTACTATAATCCCTGTAAAAAGTTTTGCAAATGAACATGAAAACTAAGTGTCAAAACTAAAGAATACATTCAGTGTTTCATTGATACTGAAAATTAGCCTATTGACAGCAAGATACATTCAGTCTTATTTTCAGCTTCAGCAGCAACTTTCTCTCGATTTATTCCATCTGTGAAAACCCGATTCGACTATGGTTTGTCATGATCTTCATCCTTACCTTCAGCTTAGTTACAGTTTCCGGCTACTGAGTGGAAACAAGAAAAATTGGCCTTTTTTTAACAAGAAAAATAAGAGGTCATTTCTAAATCCTACCCTGTAGCAAGCCTTTAAGTCCGAGTTGGTGGTTCAATCTCATCAACCTGTGAAGAGGAAATGGGCAGAGAACAAAGGCCAGAAGAGTAAAGACAGTTCTCTTGGTTGAAATCAATGCTTATACTAGGAGAACTCAACTCATTTTGTTCAGATGACTTAATATACAAACCAGCCTTCTCCAGTGATGTATCTTGACAGAACTCCTTCCAGCTGAAAATGGCAAAAGCAAAATGAATATAAATATAAGCTGTTTAAATTTTTATTTGAGAATCAACAATTTGATGAAAGAGTTAGACATAACCAACCGCAAAAAACATGAGAATGCTTCTGTGGCCCCAATACAAAATATAATTCAAATAAAGAAACAAAAACAAAAAATTGCCCGTGAAATTTTTTTTTTTTTTTTTTCTTGAGAGAGAGAGAGAGACAAAAATTAATGGCATGTGCTGCTCAGAATAATACCAACATTGATTCCTCTGAGAAAGTTGAATTAACATACCTTACCACACAGCCAAGGATTTTTTTCCTTCCTTTGAAATACGCTGAAAAGGAGGGGGAGTAAATTTGAAATATTTTAATATAGACCTGCACCAAGTAACCAGAACATATTTAGCGTAAAAGCATAAAAATAAAATTCCTCACCCTAAAATCATATATCCAATGAGCAACCTTGTAGCACATCCAAAAACTTTCAAATATCAAACAGTTCAGAAATTGTGTAGCAAAATGCATACTTAACTCAACCAGATATAAATAGCCACTGCCTGACCTATATCATTTTTTCACTTCTCTAAACTCTAGGATCCATCTAGAGGGGTAGCCTTTGCCATAAGAAGGAGGGTCAAATTTTTAATTAGGTGCAATGGTTAAAGAATTACACAAAAATTTGGGTGCAGAAACACCTCCCCCAGCACCTTTACCACCTCCTCCTCTGTCACAATGTCTCTCTGCACAAGCCGAAATGAAAAAAAAAAAAAAAATGTAATACTAAAACAAACAAAAAAAATCATTCAAACTCTCTCTTTGAGTTATTCCTAAGTAACCAAAATCCCATATAGATGTCCAAAATTCATCTTATTCCAGCCAAAACCAAAAAAAAAAAAAAAAACAGAAAATTTTGAACTTTACACGTCTCCAAACCTCAATTTAGCAAAACCCCACAATTTCTCCAACCCAAAACAAAAAGCAGCAAAAGTTTGCAATTTTCTCAGCAACCAAAGATTGGCACATCAATGCGCAACTGTGCTTATTGCATTGAGGCTCTCAACAGTTGCATAAACTCAGAAATTCAGGTAAAACACTTTACTTTGGTTTTATGTATCATACTTTGGCAACATAATTTTCTTGTAATATTAATTCCATTTTTTTTTTTGTTTGGCCACAGGCACCAGACTACCTAAAGAAACATCTCAGTGATGTATGCAAGCTATTGAGCACCAATTGTGCCCAAATCCAACTGCAATTTCTGCTTTATTGTCTAAATTAGTACCCTATTTGCATATAACATAGAAATGCCCAAGTAGAATTAAAGTTAATAAATGAATACCATATCTGTATAACATAGAATTGCCCAAGAAGAATAAAAGTTCAACTAGAAATATTTGACAATTTTTTATTAAAAGAAAAATAGCATCACCAAAATTTCAAACTATATGAATTTCTTTTGAACCAAAATAGCATCACCTGATATTTTAGAAGGCCTTAACATATAAACTTAAAAATTTGTAGGCATGATTGGTAACAATTCAAGCAACCAAAAGCCTTCCAAAATATAGAAAAGGAACATCTTTAAGCGTAACCCCATTCTATGTAGAAGCAACGGTTAAACTTAGAAAATTTGGAAGATGTGTATAGTCAATATTCTGGGCAGATGGGTATAGTCAATCCAAATTTAGGAAATGAACAGATACCTAAAAAAAAATTAAGAAAAAAAAAAGAGAAATTTCATAATGATTTTTTAGCATACGTACCCAAAAGCCCCAATTTTTCAAACCCAAAGTAGATCATCAAGCTTTATAGTCAAAAGGAAACGCAGTCACTAAACAAAACTCTAAGGGATTCAGTCACTTCTAAAAGGCAAATAAAAAGAGAAACAAAAAGAAAAATAAAAGAGAAAAGACAATAAAGAGAAAGAGAGGACCCGGCGGCCACCAGTGGTGGTGGCACCGACGATAGCACCTCCAGCGGCCGAAGGAGAGCGTCAGGAACGTACCGAAACTCCGCCGGTAGTGGAGGTGTGGGACGCAGTGGCTGCTAGTTGTAGCCATGGAGAATGAGTAATGGTGTGGGAGAGTTTTTGAATTTTGGGTAGAGAGAGATCTGAAGAAAGAGAGAGCTTTTTTGTTTTTTGGGTAGCTGAAACGTAGAGAGAAAAGAGCAAAGAAATGGCAGAAGGTGGGTGTCACGCGGATTGCTGAGCTGTCCTTATTAGGTGTCAATTTTCTATGCATTGGATTAAATAAACGGTTGGGATTGAAACTATTGCACACCGTGCAATACCCTAGGTATTGCACGGGATCTCAATCCTTTTATTTTTTATAAACTGTTGTCTCTAGTCTTATCAATTAACAAATCCCAATATTCTCATATTCAAAACTTCATCCTCACCGTCAATTCAAAATGATATCTTTAGCTTCCTATCTTCCCTCTTCTAGCCTTCATAAGAGTCTAATACTTTGATCCTTTTTCTTCTCTTTCTTCCTTTTGGTTAGCTCCAAAATGCCTACAAAACATCTCTTTGAAAATGCATGATTCAGTATTCAACTTCTATTCCAAAAAATCTAGTGCCAACGTAAGTTTGCTCTCCATTTTCCATTATTATATTACTTCATTCTCTCTAATCTCTATTACTCTCGCCTTTTTCTCTCTCCCTCCTCTCTTTTGGTCTCTCATTAAATGGTGAAATCTAGTGATGTAGTTTACAAACGAGATGAAGGCAGGAGATTTTTAGCGAAATTATGTGGGGAAGAAAACCGAAAAACCGTTGCCCGATTCCACAAATTGGACGGTTTGACCGGAGTTTGAACAGTTTGCTACAAAACAAAGAGTTCAGGTTTTTTATGTTTAAAAACCCGGATTGATGGCTGGTTCCCAGTTAATCCAGTCCGACTATATAGTCCGGTCCGAATTTCAAAACCATTTAGGAACAAACACCATAGGTTAAAACTCTCTAAAAAAGAAACTCTATAAATTGATATTAATTTCATTTCTTCCTTTTTTGAGAAACATGTGTTTCACTATAACAAAATATATTTTTAGCGATGAAATGTAGTGAGAAAATATTTTTCATTGCTAAAAATACAAATTTAGCAACAAAATATGAATTTCGTCACTAATAGTGAAAAAAAATTATAACATTTAGCGACAAAAAATAATTACTATAAAGTAATTGATATTTTTCAAGTAGTAATCTAAAGTTTGACACACAAATAGTTACTATATGGTTTTAAATTGTTATAGTTTAATTATTTTCATGATTTAAAAAAGCCAATACAAGTTGTACTTGAATTTATCCAATTACTAAAACACATTATATTAAAATTATAAGTAAAAGGTTTTGACCATGAAAAATTACAACACAGTTTAATATTTTTAATAAAAGCTAACAAATAAATATAGTATAATGTATAGTTTACTTTTTTTTTTTTTTTTCTAACATCAAAATTCCACTTAATATTCACATTAGTGGCATTTTGGTCTTAAGCTTTATATATATAACTACTTGCAGGTCCGTGTACTTCACGAGAATATATAAAACTATATTTTAATGTGGTATAATGTATAATTCGTACTTTGGAATTTGTCAAGGATACAAGTATCTTTAAGAAGCGGTGATCATACTCTTTTATGGCTCCGCATGGGGTCAAGCGGAAGCCCCACTCTCCACCTTAAGAGGGCCGACAGTCGAATAGATCGTTAGGAGAGGTTGTCATCATGACTGCTGAGGTTGTGGTGGTGGAAGCTTTTATTTAACTGCTGAACATGCAACAGTTATTTCAATCGCTTCTTAGAAAATTTTATCTTTTCATTTACTCTTTCTTTCTTAGTTGTTCTTTATTTGTATATTTTGTGCTTGTTTGTTCTTTTCTACAATTCTTTATATTCTTTTAACTTTTGTTATAGTGTGTTATACCTTTCTAAATTTTATGCCATACAACTTAACTTTCTATGTTTCAAATTTATTATTCAAATTTCTTCTACTCTTACAGAGATTATCATGATAATCAAACACCAAAAAATCATAATATTACACAATATTCACAATTGATGCATGACATCTAAAACATGAAAATGAATATGAAAAAGTAAATGTGACAAAATCATTGCCTTTTATAAACATACAAGGGGAGCAAACAGTAATAAATCCTTTCAATGCTTTTTTAATCTAAGAACAGTAGGAGCGAGTGATTGTAGTGAATGGGTCATGACACCTACCGCTCCTTCCACCACTAATAGCTGAGCTGCTATTAAGCAGCGAGCTATGCCACTCCTCCCTCAAAACCGAGGAGACACACTTAAGTTTTTTATAACATTCAACATTGTGCCCCGCAGGTATAATTTTAGAGCAGTCGTACGGAGTTGAATTGTAGCCCCCCCCACCCCCCCCCCTCCCTTTCACAATGACACTCCAATGACTTGAATTCATGGTCTTTGACTCTAACATAACTTATCACATTTTGAGCTATGTCACTTTACCTTAAAATCAATTTGTAACGAATAAAACTTGCACACATCTTTTATGACATTTAAACATTACACCCGTGAGCCTGTTCTTAGAACAATCATAAGGAGTCCAGTTGTGATGCCCCCAACAACTGCTCTAACCCCAACAATTCTTCGTTCAGCACATGGGCATCATTGACTTTTGGCATAACTTTTGTTGAACGTAATGGTCTCCAAAATTTAGAGGCTAAATTCCATAAACTACATGCAATGTTATTTTTATTTTCTATGTTTTATTAAATTTTTTATGTATAGAATTCTAAGCTTATAGAAATTGTGGGGCTAAGATATATGATGATGTCGAAAATCGCTCTTAACCCCTACAAAAACCAAGATGTTCGTTAAGCTCAACAATGACTAGCCCACCTCCGCATCTTTGGCATGTATAGCGTAGGGGAGAGAAGGTAAGATGAGAGAAAGGAAATGGGGAGAGAAGGGTTTTCATGGATCCACCAAATTGTCACATTTTGCTTTCCCTTCAATTAGGAAGAAAATGCTTAATTAACTTGTAAAACTACTCTTATATCTTTGAAAGATTATCATTTTAATTTTTTATATGAATAGTTTTATATCCATGTAATTAATTATTATTTATAATTTACAAATATAAAATAGTAAAATAATTTTTTATGATTCTTTTAGAGAAATGCTTTATCCACAACATTTTTACAATATTTTCCTAACAAATCCTAAGTGGTAGATTGCTATTGGTTTTTAAGTGGGAAAAAAAGTAATGTATATTTTGGATTTAAATTAGAACTAATAATAACTTACCACCTAGCTATAATTTGTTGTGAAAATGTTATGGACGTAGTACTTCTCTTTTTTTATTCTCTTTTTCTTCTAATTCAGGTCACATGGGGGTGGTAATGGTGCAATTACCTAAAATGTCTAAAAGGTTAAAAAAACATTTATGTATTCAATTTTTACATCTCACATGGGGTGGTAATTGCTTGGTGCACTAAATTCAAAGATATAGTTTTTGGTAACTTATTTGTATAATGTTTATCAAAAGATATAATTTTTGGTAACTTTTATGTTAAATGTATTACAAAAGCCAAAAACAAACTTATTTAAAGATAAAAGAATAAAAATTAGATTATTTAAAATAAATAAAATTAAAATTAAAAAAAAAAAAAAACAAAAACAAAAACAAAACCAAAGCAAGCAAATAAGCTAGGCCAAACCCACACCAAATATCTCAGACATAGACGCTCCACTCCATGGATTAGAACAATCCCTTTTCTTTTCTTTTTTTTAACCAAGAACAATGTACTTTTGATCCATTGTTAGGTGCTTTGAGTAGGTCCTAGGATGCCAATACTTGAAACAAAAAAAATTTGGTAACACACACACAAAATAATAATAATAATAATAATAATAATAATAATAATAATAATAATAATAATAATAATAAAAAATAAATAAATAAATAAACATAACTTCTATCATAGTTCTCCATGCAGCTATCTATGATTAGTGGATAAAAAATATTAGGTCCATGTGAAAGTGATAGACAACTAAATAAAATCTTTCAAGTAAGAGAGTTGTGGCAAAAGTAGTGAGTTTGTTTGTGGCACTAGAAGAATTCTTTTTGAAAATCAAAAGATCAAAATGTTCTATGTCATCAATAGCTAGCCTTTCCAACCATGCATAAGCACAATGACTTTGTGTCTTTAGCACAATTTATGCAAATCCTAACGGTCCCTCTTTGGAGGCTCCACCCAATCCAATAGATTAACACAACCAACTACGATGTAAGTTCTTTTCTGGCGCATAGCGCATGAACAAAGTGGCAAACCCTTTATACGATGCACTATATTTGAATCAATACCGTTGGTTCCTAGATTATTGTTCTTTGTCAAGTTAATACACAAATTGAATTTTAATTTATATAAGTGAAATTCAAATTTAGATATCTTAATCAATAACAAAAAATTTACTTCTTTTTTTTAACAAAATTGCAAAATGTACTCTCTTAGTCCGTCTATCAATTGAGTCATCTAAGTTTTAAGTTTATTTAATTAAAGCATTTCCGTCAACTTTGGTTAAAATTTTTATAAAAAAGTTCTGAAAAATATTTTTCAATAATTAATTGTGTTGGGTTATAAATTGACATGAGTTAATTAATTTGATTAACCAAGCTAACCAATTATTCAAATTACATGCAAATCACATGAAGGCACAATCAAATAACCAAAATAAATTAAATGCAGCAGAAAAATAAATTTGATACGAGGTTTTCATCACGATGGGAAAAAATTTTGCAAACAAAAATCTCATCGGGTGAATTTCAAGTCACCACTCTCGAAGAATCCACTAATCAAGAAACAAGCAGTTGCAAGTATAAGGAATGTTACTCCATTGACCTATCTCAAAATACCAACCTATAGTTGAACCTATTGACCTATACTAGTATCGGCTTCAATTCCCAATCGGAATTGTTCTTGTAGACTTCTCATTTACATGGATCCCAATATGTGACTAACAATGTTACACGAATCTCACTATATTACTAACTTTACAGCAACCATTTTGATTGTTATTGATGATTTGCAACAGCTTCACTACTGATCTGTACTAGTATCAGCTTCAATTCCCAATCGGATTTGTTCTTGTAGACACTTCTCATTTACACAGATCCTAGTACGTGACTAACAATGTTGCATGAATCTCACTATATAACTAACTCTATAGCAATCATTTTGATTGTTATTGTTGATTTGCAGCAGCTTCATACAAAAATACCAATAAGATCTTTAATTGTTGGTGTCAGAGATTTTGATTGGTACAAACCCAATGGTGCACAAAATTCGCAGCAAGATCTCTTTCTTCTGTTTTCTAACTCACAAGTTCAAAAAGTGGAGGCTAGGTTTTCAATATAAAAACCTATGAAGTATTAAGGTTTTCTATCTCTACCACCTTATTTAAATAGGAATTTAATGAGGCTTTTAATAGGCTTTTCTATTAGGTTACACAAACCCACAAACAATAGTCACTTAGAATAAAATTTTGCTAGATAATTCTAAAATCTCGTAGCTCGATAGTTCGAGAGGTATCGAGCTTCATTAAGTCTCAATAGATTGAGAGGTATCGAAGAAGTATTGGGTCCTACGATTCAACTTTTCTTGAGCAGTTTCTTGAGCAATCTTATGTTTTTAATAATACCACTTGCAGATTCACTTCATGACCATCTTGAACACATTAGAAATTAAGACTCAAATACATATAAAGTTTGTTTTGATCTTAGATATACCAATACATGAAACTATGACCCATACAAATTGGATTTTTTTTTTTAATTTAAAAAATTTTGAAATAAAATAAAATAAAATTTTGGACACTTAACTGCACCATTTAAAGAAATTTGAAGATGAAAGTAAATTTGTACCTCAAGAAATTAAGGATTTAAAAATTTGTAATGTACCTATCCAAATAACCTAAAATATAAGCTCATCCAAACACATAAATCGGTAGCCGGGCTTTGACTATATATACATATAATCACTAGTTGCAAACTTGTGCAATTTATATGAAAGTTCTTAAAAAAAATTATTTGATACATATATAGTTAATAAGCATAAATAAATACAAAGTTAAATTAGAAACTTTATAGAAGATATCATAAAGATTTAATTATAATTTATTTAAAGAAGATCAAATCTAATTTAATCATGATTTGTTTGGTGTTTGATTGCTTATCCGAAAATATAGTAAGTTGTAATTAGTTCAAGAAACTAGCATAATTTCATACTATTGCAACTCTAAAAATTCAAATTTAAAAAATATGCTTGAGAATGAATAAGTGTTAAATATTGACTTTCAATACTTTTGTGGCAACTTTAGATTTTTTTTTCCTTTTTATATTACTAGTCGTGAGCCTTGCAATACATGGAGAAGTTCAATAAAATATGATCTTCTCTCTAATTTTTCTTATGATTTTATTCATTTAAGGAATTTCCCATTCTACTATTAAAATATATGATGTTGTAAGCGTGTGCGCCTTTTTTGCAAATGTTGGGCTGGTACGCCTGCCGCTACACTAGGCCCAAAGATTTCTGGATCAAGGAGTTGGGACCGTTCCAAGAGCAACCCTCCTTGGTCCAACTTGTACGTAAACAGTGCCCCTCTTAATCACGCTTTGATCACATGCCCATGGCAGGCAGAACTATTCATTAACTATGACAATCAAATACAATAAAGACAATAATGAAAAATTCCTTTACGATTCGGACAAGAGTGAATAATGGGCTTTGATAAGGAATGCACGTTCTATGAAACAACAACAAAAAGGTAGGTATTGAATGAACAACAATAAGCTTATTAAAAGGAATTAATGTCAGTCTGCCGTATCAAGTTATGCTGCCAAGTCTAAGTCAAGAAGGGGAATCACGTCTTCAACACGATTAACCTCTCTGAAGGAGAAATTAACTGCTTTGAAGGGGCAGGCCTGAATGACTTATGTTCAATGAGGTCCTTCTCCGTTATCAGAGAACATGGGTTGGAGAAGGAGAGGGAGATCGACTCATTCGGTGCATGCCTACCACTCTGTTCTCTTTGTTTTCATTTTACTCTTCTCTTATTTCTTAGTTCTTTCCTTTCATTCTCTTTGTTTTACTCTCTTTTCTTTTTTCTCTAATTCTTTCTCTCTTTTCCTTTTGTTTTTACTTTTTCTACCTCTTTAATTCTAACGATTATACCCCCCAAAGGTTTTCGTCCCCCTTGTCGTGCACAGCAAAGGCTTTTTATTTAGTGCTAGCGGGGGCAGACTTTTACCATTTTAGCCTTTAATCATTTTTTGTTTGGAGTGGGTGTCCTTGCCGACCATTACTACTGGCCAGTCACCCAACCAGCGCCACTTACCTACGTTGGCCGCACCACTTCACCTCACCAGACAAAGAAGGCTCTTTTGTTTGTTTGCTTGCCGTGGCATTCCTACCTGTCACGCTGTAAGTACTCTCCTTCTCTCCGTCCCTTATGGCATGCATCTAGTGGTTCCAACTCAACTTTGCCTCCTTTGGATGGTATATCATCCTGGCAGGATATTGCCTCCAAAAGAGTTTAAGCAGGAAACACGAAAATGAGTTTTTCCCCCTCCCAACCGCCAGACCATGCCCTTTTACCTCTGACCCATGACCCACCGCTTCCTGTATTGGCTGGGTACCGACCGATGGTGTCTGGGCCTTGTGCGTGCCTTATCTCTATGCTCGTCCAAATTCTGCTTGCTTCTCATGTGTTTGCCGCGTTTTGAAGGTCCCTCTGCCCATTCTACCATACGTCTTTGACTTCTTATGGCTTGGGTTGCTTTCCCTGACTTCTCATTTATGATCGGTTTCTTTACGGGCTGGGTCTTGCCCGACCGTGGGCTTTTCATGCTCCATTCTCATCCTTGTTATTTGCTTCCTGCCACATCATTCTGTTATGCCTGTCTTGAAGTTTGCTTGACCAAAGTCTGCTGGGCCTCTTCTGACTTTTCTGTTCATTCCTTCTCTGAAGGCCCAATAAACTCATTAGGCCCTTTACTACTTGCGAGCTCCTTCGTCCCACCTACTTTCCTTTGGGCATCCTTGGCCCTTTCCAATTCTATACTTCCCATGGACTTTTACTAACTCCTTGGGATTCCTTGGCTCAAGTGCTTCATACTTCATCTTTGGGGCTCATCAATTCTCCCCTTGCCCCTTACTCTCTTTACTTACATCGCTTTGGGCCTACTGTAACAGCCGTGACCCATTCTCACTTTTCTCCATCCATACTGCCTATGAGTTTGCTATTTCTTTCTTCCGGGCCTTCTTAGGCCCATTTATTTCTTCAGGGTCCATTTGTTTCCTTTATGGATCCATGATCCATTATTCCTGCCACTTGAGTTTAATGGTATTTCCATCCCACTCTCTTCTGCTCATGTCTTTGGGTTTTTCCTCCTGCTGGGCTTCTAACAAAAATGAGCATCTACATTTAGCCTCCTGAGCATATGAAGTGCTTTTGCAGTTCATATGTGAATAAAGACTTTCCTACCCCTTCCGTTTTCTTCTTCTTCTTTTCCTTCACGGGCTTTTTCGAAAAAAAAGAAGTGGACCCAACTCATACACACATTTTTTTTCTTTTCCTGCCATGAACAATGTTGTCTCTTCGAATTTCCTAGTTTAGCAGTTATTCTGAACTACAGCCTCCGCTTCATTAACTTCTTCCCTTGTCCGTTGACTGACCCATCGCATCCCTTCGCACCTTTCCCCATGGCTTAGGTATTTAAGACCGAGTCCCTTCAGATTTCGGACATAAACATTCTTTCTCTTCTCCTTTCTTCTCTGTGTCCTTCTTCCCAATCACCACAAATCATCCTCCCCTATTAACTGATACACCATGACACAGGCGAAAGGTCAAACCTCTTCCCGCCATAAGGGAAAGGAGGTTGTTGATGATCCTACTGCACATGAGGCAGGCGAAGAGGTCGCTTATTCTGAGTCAAACCATTCCAATAAGGCAGTAGAACGGCACGACCCTAACAGCGAGTGTGCCCCCCTCATAGATCCTTGGTATGATGTCCACGGCCATTTCCCTAAGGTCCCTAATGATTATGCGCTGCCGCCGCTGGCGGGCCATGTGTTGCTTGCCCTTTACCGACGTAACTCCGATATCTCTTAGGCTCCATTGGCCTCTTCGATTTCCGATCTCTCTATCCACCAAGGCATTTCACTCCTTATACCCATCCATTTCGAATTTGGGTCTGGCATTGCCTTGGGTTGGAAAGAATGGGTAGACAAAGAGTTGTCTGACATAAGCTTCATGGGTTTACTTCCGTGGGCTGGCGTATTGAAAGCCATCGTTCTATCCCGTCGGTTGGCCAATTTCAGGAACTTATTTAATCCCCGCCATTTAGTCCGCTGATGGTGCACCGCCACACACACCTTCTTTCTCTCTTGCGGTGAGATCATTGTAATCTTGGAAGACGTGGCGTATCAGTTACTTCTACCCATCCTTGGCGATTTCGATCCTGCCACTCTTGAGCTTTCTCTGAAAGAAAAGGCCATAGAGGTCGAATTGAAGAAAAGGATGAGTGGTAATTCCAAGCTGTCGTTCTGGATTGGTTCTCCTTTAAAGATTTCCACCGCCGCTAGCCGTGCAGCCTTTGTCACATTCTGGTTATGTAAGTTTGTTTTTGGTTCTCACCCCCACTGTGCTGTGAAGCCTCTGTACTTTCGATTGGCCATTAAGATTTCTACTAGGGTGAGTCTGCCGCTAGCACCCATGTTCCTGGGACATCTGTATGTCCAATTAGACATCCTACGGAGCGACGAGAGCCGGGTAGGTTCTTGTCACTTGATCACCACTTTCGTTCACAGTACCATCTTGCAGCACATGTTGTATGAACGTTGTGCCAAGCATTTGACAAAGTGTAGGCCCATTTGCTTTGCCAAAGAGAAGTACAGTTCATGTCTGAAGGTTATCACGGATTTCTGTGGCAGGTTTGATTTCAATTTTCCTTTGGCTTTTTGTTGGGCAGCTTTAAAACTGATTGAGCATCCTATTGTTGAATTCTTCGATAAAGGAGTTGGGTTTTCTTGGAGGGCGTATAGGAATTTAGGTACATGTTATACATGTATGGATTCTGTTATGAGTACATTTGTTGATGTTTTTGGCACTACCACCCCACTGACTAGCTTTGAGGAAAGGGGTCTAACATATTTGGCAGCTACCAACACTGGGTGGTTGCCTTATTTGGCTGATGAAGGTGTCAAGCTTGTGCATTATCCTGCCAATCGTGTGAGGAGGCAATTTGGATTGGATCAGGACATTCCTAATGACCTCTCTTTTCTTGCTGAGTCTACCACTTCTGTCCAGCCTTTCCTGCGGCATACTGCTTTTAAGTTTTGGAGCCAACACTTCACCGCAGTTACTATTCCAGGCTCTCAAAGGGAAGGCATTTGCACTGCTGCCATGCACGGGTACTGGCGGGCAGTGATGATTTCTTTTGAGGAGTTATTGGGTAGTCGTGGATTTTCCCTCATCCTTCCTGATAGGCTTGGTGCAGTTTTCTCCACCAATCCCGGCTTGCTTTTACCTTCTACATCTATGTGGGCTTATGCTATAAAACAAAGCCGTTCTACCATATTCGAGTGGGTTGAGGTGGAGAAAGGGTGGTACTGGCACACTGGCGATTACCCTACGGGCTAGGAGAAAAGTGTGAAAGTGACTAATGTCCCTGTGCCAGTGAAGAAAAGTTCTACCAAGTCCAAGCCTGCAAAGAAGAAGGCAAGTGATGACTCTTCTAAAACTTGCTTAGATATTGTTCCTTTTGAAAGTGATCTGCCTCCTATGAGTAACATAGTATTAGAGAGCACTACTCCTCTTTCCGTTCGCACCTACTCCAGCAAGCATTCCACCGCAGGCAAGACTAGGCCTACTATTCCTTGGCCATCCACTGATGCTCCTCCTTTCAACAGGACATGGGGCAGTAAAAGGAAAACTTCTCCTCCTAAAGCACCCACCACTACTGAGTAAAGGGTATGTCATCTCTAACTTTCCCTTATTCTTTGTCATTCTTGTTTAGGATTCTTCTTGAGGCTAACTCGTGCTCCTATTGGCTTATTCCCTTCCTCTTATTTTTTATCTTACAGTCGAAGTACAAGGAAGAATCTTTTGCTACCCATCCTATTCCGCTTGATGAGCCCGAGTTTGAAGTATGCCTTCTTCTTCTCTTTTCTTTTTTCTTTTTTCTTATATTCGTGTCTCTAACCTTCGTCTTTTGCTTTCTCAGGCTGATCCTGAACCCATCTCTGTGTATCGTCCTACAGCTGAAGAGATTTCTACCTCCTAGGGTACTTCTATAGAGAGTTTCTTCAATGGGGTAGATATGATGTTTCCTGCTGCGACCCCTGCTGCTCCTACTGCGACCCCTACTATTCTTGCTATTGCTATTCAGGCTAAGGCTGTTTCTCCGGTCGTACCTCTTATTATTTCCACCGGTGATCCGTTCGCATCTCTATCCCAAGCTATGAAGGATGACTCCTCTTTAGTGGTCACCCCTTCCTCCATTCCTATTTCTGCCACACGCGGTCCTGCAACGAACTTGTCCTCTGAGGAGTCTGAGGATGTTCTTGAGGACTCTGATGATGAACCTGCCAAGAAAAAGAGGGTTTCTAAATCTGAAGGAGAAGAAGAAAGTTCTGGGCACGGAGTTGAATTCATGGGTACATATCTCCATGTGTTGCCAAGTTTCCTTTCACTTTTTTTTTTTTTTTTTGTTATCTCTTCTTTATATATATCAGTGACACTCTTCCTACTACGACCTCTTGTTATTTTGCATGTCCACTCTTTCTTATTGAAGAGACCACTGAAGAGCTAGAAGTTGCAACAGACAAAGACATGCCTACAGTTACTTCCTCAGCCGCACCTGTAGCACCTATTTATGTCGTTCCTACAGGCCCCACTCTCGCAGGCCCAGGTGAATTCCTCTTTTCCTCTTCTCTTCATCCTACATTTGCTGTGCGTATCAATTTGCTTACCTCGCGTATCCTTATTCTACTTCTTACACCTTCTGCCAAGTTCGCTTCCCACCATTCCCTCTCAGTTTGAGGTAGGTAGCAGTTCTGCAGTAGTGTCGGATCCAACGAGTGAGGCTGCAACCTTCTTCACCCGCTTTGACCAGCACGAGGTTAACGACCTCAATCCTGCAGATTTATGGGGTTCCGAGCCTCCTTATGTTGATTTCCATGGCTTTAAGGTGCCTGAGGATTGCGCTTCCCATCTCATGGAAATTTACAGTAGCCACAGTGACTTTATATGAGAATTCAGGTACAGTCGTTCTACCAGGGAGCATTTTCTGAAGCTGCTAGGGAGTGTGATGAACGACATCGAGCATAACTTTGTTAACACTGTTTCAACTAAACGGATCCTACAGTGAAGGGCAGAGATTCAAGAGCTTGTCAATGTGAGGTTTGCTATAGAGTTCATCTTGGACCATCTCCGCGAGATTGCTTATGCCTTTTTTATGAGCAAGATTCAGCTTGCCATTGATGCCATTGACACACGCCTTGAGGTCCTGAAGAAGGAGGTGGCAGACTTGAAGGGTCGTCATGAGCGCCTCGTTTCTAGCATTGGTGGTTCTAGCCATTTTGGTGACCAGACTCTTATCTCTGGACTTCACTAATGTGATCCTTTTTCTTTTCTATTTAGTACCTCTTATGTTTCCCTTCTCTCTTTTATTTTAGCATTTATTTAATGGGTTTGCCATAATTTGGGTTTTGTAACTATAAAATGCTATTGCTTTCTTTTCTTGCTACTATTATGACATGGGATGTTATATAATGTTTCATAACTTTTCATTGCATATTTCATGAAAGCATGTTACAATTCCTTATGACATGGTCACTTGATAGATAAGAGAAAACAAGAGAAAATAAAAGAGAATCATATGACTATTCAAAAGACAAAAAAGAGGTGATGGGGTCCATCAAGTCCTTGCCATCCATCTGGGTTAAGCAGTAATACCCAGTGGGATGCGTCTCTCTTATCACAAAGGGTCCTTCCCATTTCGGTGCAAACTTAGAAGGTCCTGTCATGCCTCTCCTGACATAATTTGCCACCTTTAACACGAGTTGTCCTTTTGCGAATACCCTTTCCTTAGTCATCCTGCATCTACATCTGTGGCTACGTTCCTAAGCTTCTTCTCTCTTCTCATCAAGCCCTTCTAAATCCTCATACCTTTCTGCCGCAAATACTTCTCTCTATTTTTCTTTTTCTTTCATTTGCATAATCTGTAGGGAAGGGGACATTATTTCTGCTAGGCTCATCACTTCTGTTCCATAGACTAGAGACAAGGGTGAAAATCCTGTGGCTGACTTCAGCGAGTTTCTGCAGGCCCAAAGGGCAATTGGAAATGCGTTGCCCATCCTCACGTATACTATTGACTCATTTTACTGATGATTTTTATGAGAATTTTGTTTGTCGCCTCTGTTTGCCCCATTTCCTTGCGGATAGTAGGGTGATGATCGATGATGTTTAACTTGGTAGAATTCCAGCATCCTCCTTACATCACTGTTGACAAACGGCGTGCCATTGTCGCTGATGATTCTATAGGGCACCTTGAACCTTATAATTATATTTTTCTTAATGAAGTTTGCCACTGCTCCTCCCGTGACTTTGCGAAGTGGCACTGCCTCTACCCATTCGTGAAGTATTCTGTAGCCTCTAGGATCCATATGTATCCACGCGATGGTGGGTTAACTAGCCCCACCAGATCAATCCCCCAAGTATGGAATGGCCATGGGGTAACCATACTGGGCAATTGCTGCGGGTGGGTGTGAATCAAGTTGGCCTGTACCTGGCAGCTACGACATCTTTTTACAAATTCTGCCATGTCCCTTTTCATGGCAAGCCAGTAGTAGCCCATCTGTAGCAGACATCTATATAACTTCTTTCTTTGGTGCTCTCCACATTCTCCTGCGTGTACCTCCTTTGTCATACTTTTCCTCGAGGCCCAGATAGCTTAGTGGGTCTCCATCATACCCGTTTTTGAAGAGGACCTAGTTGTGCAAAAAGTAACGCGCTGCTGGCCTTTTTAGCTTGTATCGTTCATTGTGTTTTTGTGGCAGGACACCTTTTGCTAAGTACTAGGTGAATGGCTTTCTCCAATCTTCGCTAACGAACACAGCGTAGCTTTCTTCTCTGCCAACCGTAAGCTGGCAGGTCTCACATTGAATTTGGACTTGGTCCGCGTCTTTTCCTATACTTGGCCAGTAAAAGCTTGCCCTTTGGAGTCTACGGTAAAGGCTGATCTCTCTGCAAGATCTGCAGGCCTTGTCATGCACCTCTTTCAACTTTCTCTGGGCCTCTCCTTGCCCCACACATCAAGACAAAACCCCTCTTGTCATCTTGCGGTATAGTTCTCCTCCTACCAGAGCATAATCTTTTAGTACCTTTAACTCCGCAAGCTTACCTCCTTTCATCAAGACCTCCTTTATGGGATTCCGACAATCCTCTTCACATTGTTTCTCCTAGAACTTTTCCTTCAATATTTCAATAATGGATTCTTTCCTCTTACTGACTTATATCTTGGCACTATCCCTTTCGAATACTATTTGTAAGCCTAACGCGACCAGCACATCTGCAAATCGATTTTCGCTTCTTGGCATGTGCTCTATTTCAAAGGTCGAAAACCTTTCCTCCATCTTCTAGGCCATTGCTCGATAAGGGGCTAGGCTGGGTTTCTTTAAAGAGAAACTTCCTTTGGTCTGGCAGACTATTAAGTTCGAGTCCCCTATCACATTCAAGTGTTTAACCCCTATTTCAAGGGTTGTGGCTAACCCAGTTAGGTAGGCTTCATATTTTGCCATTTTATTTGAACAGTGGAATTCTAATTTGAATGATAGCACTACAGCCTCGTTTTCTTCATGATACAGAACTACTCTCACTCCCCCTGATTAGATGGTAGAAGACCCATCAAATTTCATCACCATTGTTCTTCGACTTCTTCTACCATAGATACATCTCGTGGGACTTCATCATCAAGCGGGAATTCTTCTTCTCCCAGGAACTGTGCTAACAGATCCGCTATGGCCTGGCTCTTTACTGCTTTGGGCGTTCCTACCTTCAGGTTGTATTATGACAATTGCAGCAACCACTAGGATATTTTGCCAGAGAGAATTGGTTGTCGCAATAAAGCTTTGATGGCGTGAGACTTAGTCATCAGCCATACCTCATAGGCTAGGAAATAATGTCGTAACATCTGCGAGGCATACACGATAGCCAAGCATGCCCTTTCTGCCTTTGGGTAGCGAGTTTCTACGTCTTTTAGAGCTCAGTTGATGTAATAAACTGGCTGTTCTACACCATCTCCATCCTCTTGAGCAATCAGCGCACCCACGACGTATTGGTTGGCAGCTAAGTGTAACAACAGTGGCTTCCTGCGAACTGGAGCTTGCACGGTATAAAGATTCATCATAATCTGCTATAGCCTTTTAAAGGCTGCCTGTTGTACCTCCCTTTATTCAAAGTTTTGCCCCTTTTTTAGCAATTTCCCATAAGTAGAGGTGATGGATGCTAGGCTGGGGATGAATCTTCTGATATATGAGACCTTCCCCAAAAAACATTTTAACTCCTTTACTGTGGCTAGAGGCTTCAAAGTGGCTATGGCTGTAGCCTTGGCTGGGTCTACGTCTATTCTTCTGTTGTGGACCAAAAAACCCAAGAATTTCCCTAAAGGTACTCTAAATGTGCATTTGAGGGGGTTCATTCTAAGCTTGAAAGTTTTGCACCTTTTGAACACCCTCCTAAACACTTGAATGTGTTCTTCCCACTTCTTTGACTTCACCACTATGTCATCCACATAGTCTTCTAATTCTCGATGCATCATGTCATGGAATATGGCGGTCATTGTCCCTTGATAAGTTGCACGTGAGTTCTTTAACCAGAATGGCATTACCGTATAGTAAAAGTTGCCTATAGGTGTTCTGAAAGTAGTCTTTTCCGCATCCTTTGGCGTCATTCTGATCTGATTGCATCCACTGAATCCATCCATAAAGGAAAACATGGCACTTCCCGCTACAGAATATATTAGTAAGTCCATGTTTGGCAGTGGGAATTCATCTTCTGGGCAGACCTTGCTGAGATTTCTGAAATCTACGTAACACCTTATCTACCCATTCTTCTTCTTCATTGGCACTATGTTGGATAACCAATGTGGATGTTGAATAGGTTTGATGAATTTTGCAACCAACAGCTTTTGTACCTCCTTGACTATTTGTTCTTCTATTTCAGTGTGGAAAATTCTGGCAGGCTGGGCAACTGTCTTGGCCTCTAGGTCTACATTTAGCATATGCACTACTAGCCCAAGATCCAATCCTGGCATTTCACCGCAATCCCTCGCAAAGATGTCTTTGTGTTCCTTCAGCAATAGTATGAACTCCAATTTTTCCTTTTCTGGCAACTTTGAATTGATTAAGATGGACCTTGGTTCCTATGAGTCGGATCCCAAGTTGACTTCCTCCATCTTCTCTTCTGCCGAAACCTGTACATCCTTATTTGTACCTATACATCCTTATTTGCCGTAACCTCCTCGTCTCTTTCTCCATGGTTTCCTTCCTCTGAGCCTTCTTGAGCTATGCAACACACCAGTCTTTTGTCCTACCCTTCTTATCTAAGGCCCGCTTGTGTTTCACTCATTGGCCTAATGCACCTTCATAATTTATACACGATCTAGCCACCAGGTCCTCAGACTCTGACACATTGTGGCACGTTGCCTGGTTCTGCAGCAGGTGTTTCTTTTCTCTTCTTCTTCTTCTAAGAGAGTAATTCTCTTAGACCAGGCTTTGGGTCACCTCGAATGTCCTCCCACCTAGGAACAAAGGTGCCTCTTGGTTTCGACACTAAGCTTTCCCTAGATGGTGTCCATTGGTCATAAAACATGGTCTCTACTAAATGAGCCTCCGCCTACTCAAATGGTGATGAGTTTGTCGCTATGCGTATCATCCTGCCATTTAACCTCCCTTTCACGCATTGGTGGTAAGTAGATGGTACCACCAGGTGCTTGTGTAGCCACGACCTCCCTAAGAGCACATGGTATGAAACCTTCATCTTTACCACATGGAACTGGGCTAAAGAAGCTAGAGGGTCCACCTTTAACCATAGTTGAATGTGGCTGGCGGTATATTCACTACTTCCTCCGAACCCAGTTACTTCCATTGGGCACCCTTGGATTTTTCTTTCTAAGATTCTAGCCACCTGCAGGGTGCTTAATGGTACCAGGTTTACTGAGGCACAGGAATCCACCAAGGCTCTCTTAATGGGGATCTGATTTATAGACGCGGCTAAGTAAAGGGGCCTCTTGTGGCCAAGGCATCCCATTTCCATATCCTCATCACTGAAGATGATTTCAATTGATTCCTGTAAGAGAGCTCTATCATCTGCAACTTCTGCTAACAAGCATTCTACTCCTGCCCTGGAAGCAATGCTTACCAGGGTCTCTGTAGCTGTCTTCCACTCTTTCACTGTAAGGCCTAGTTGGTCAAACAAATTTTTAAACTTAGAGCTCCTCTGTAAGGTGGTGATCGTTATGGCAAGCATTGTTGGATTCTCCTCCTCGTCTTCTCCTGGGTCCGCACAGATTATCACCGCCACCATACCCTTCCCTTTGTGGTTTGGGAGTGGGTTCCTCAGAACTTCTTGCTACGACAACTCTAGGGTCCCTTCTTTGATCTTGCTGTGCACCAGTCTGTGGAGTGCCCAACATTCTATGGTAGGATGTTGCATATAATTGTGCAAGCAGCGAAAGCGTGGATCCCTCTGCTCTTCTTCTGTGGGATCCCTGGCAACTTGGTTAGGCTTAAAAACTCCGTCTGCTATCCACCTGTCCAAGAGCACATCTAGCTCCTTAGGGGTGCATGGTATTAGTGGAGGGGTATCATACTCCCTCCCATTTGTTTTTCTCTTCCTTTCGTTGGTGGATGCCGACATGGCCTGCTGGGCGTTCCTTTTATCGAAATTCGGCTTCACCGATTGAGCGGTCTTTCTGGCTTTCTGTAACAACTGTGCAAACTGGGAGATCTTCAAGTTTTCCAGAACAGCTTTGTATTCTCTAATCATATTCATCATACACATCTCCACCAATGTATTTTCCTCACAATGGTCATAGCAATCGAGTGCTATGTCTCTGAATCTCTTGATGTACTCCATTAAATCTTCTATGTTTCTCTGCTTGGTAGCTTTCAAAGTAGCAAGCGTCACTGTTTTCTCTTCGTGGAAATACTTAGTGCAAAATACATCCACCATGTCATCCCAGGTCGGGATTGATCCTGGTTTTAGGCCTATGTACCAAGTGTAGGCATGGTCGCATAGTGGTTTGCAAAACTCCCATAGACATAAGTCCTCGTCTGCCGCATAATGGCCAAGAGTATCGATGAATTTGCTCACATGCTCGATAGCACTACTCTTCCTACCTTCATATTGCGCAAAAGCGCGTGGTTCATACCTTTCAGGGTATGGCTTGCTAAGTACTCTTAAGGGATAAAGAGGTCTTCGTGCGTAGAATCTTTCGTTGGGTGCTTTTACCCTCTCCTGCTCTAAGAGAGCTGCCACCTCGACCATAGTGATGTAGTGTTGTCCTTTAATCTGTGGGACGCCTCTGACAGGCGTCTCCTCTTTGTCAGCCGCATACTTTGGGACATGCTGACTTTTTCCATGGTCTTTTCTGTCTTTAACTGACGTATTTCCTCCATCATCTACTGTTATGAGTGCTGCAGTGCTTGGAGCACGTCAACAAAAGTATTGATATTGTCAGCGGGATTCCTTGCTTGCGGTTGGGGTTCAGCCCCCAATTCGTTCATGTTTTCTGCCAGGTTGGGCTAATGGGGCGTCGTTGGCCTCGACTCAGCCTGCAAAGGGACGACACTCATGTTACGCATTGTCCTAGATTTTAGCGGCAGTTTTTTGTGAGGATCTCTGTCTCTGTCAATTTCCCAACTCCCTAGTGAAGTCGCCAATTTAAATGTGTGGGCCTTTTATGCAAATGTTGGGCTGGGCCGCCTGCCGCTACACTAAGCCCAAAGATTTCTGAATTAGGGAGTTGGGATCGATCCAAGAGCAACCCTTCTTGGTCTGGCTTAGGAGCAAACAGTGTCCCTGTTAATTAGGCTTTGATCACATGCCCATGGCAGGCAGAACTGTTACATTAACTACGGCAGGCAGATACAATAAAGACAATAATGAAAAATTCATTTATGATTCAAACAGAAGTGAATAATGGGCTTTGATAAGGAATGCCCGTTCTATGAAACAATAACAAAAGGGTACGTATTGAATGAACAACAATAAGCTTATTAAAAAGAATAAATGTCAGTCTGCCGTATCAAGTTACGTTGCCAAGTCTAAGTCACGAAGGGGAATCACCTCTTCAACACGATTAACCTCTCTAAAGGAGAAAAATTAACTGCTTTGAAGGGGCGGGCCTGAATGACTTGTGTTCAGTGAGGTCCTTCTCCATTACCAGAGAACATTGGTTGGAGAGGGAGAGGGAGATCGACCTATTCGATGCATGCCTACCACTCTATTCTCTCTATTTTCTTTTTACTCTTCTCTCTATTTCTTAGTTCTTTCCTTTCTTTCTCTTCATTTTTACTCTCTTTTCTCTTTTCTCTAATTCTTTCTCTCTTTTCCTTTTTTTTTTTAACTCTTTCTGCCTCTTTAATTCTAGCCATTATACCCCCCAGAGGTTTCCATCCCCCTTGCCGTGCACAGCAAAGACTCTTTATATAGTGCCAACTGTGGCGGACTTTTACCATTTAGCCCTTAATCGTTTTTTATCTGGCATGGGTGTCCTTGCCCACCATTTTTGACTGGTTAGTCACCCAGCCAGCGCCACTTACCTGCGCTGGCCGCGCCACTCGACCTCACCAAATAAAGAAGGCTCTTTTGTTTGTTTGCTTGCCGTAGCATTCCTACCTGCCACGGTGTAAACACTCTCCTTCTCTCGATCCCTCATGGCATGCACCTAGTTGTTCCAACTTAGCTTTGCCTCTTTTGGGTGGTATGTCATCCCAGCAGGACATTGCCTCCAAAAGAGCTTGAGCAGGAAACACGAAAATGGGTTTTCCCCCTCCCCACCCGCCAGACCATGCCCACTTACCTCTGACCCATGACCCACCACTTCCTGTATTGGTTAGGTATCGGCTGGTGGTGTATGGGCCTTGTGCATGCCTTACCTTCATGCTCGCCTTACCTTCATGCTCATCCAAATTCTACCTACTGCTCATGTGTTTACCGCGGTCTGAAGGTCCCACTACCCATTCTACCGTGCGTCTTTGACTTTTTATGGCGTGAGCTGCTTTCGCTAACTTCTCATTTATGACCTGCTTCTTTACGGGCTGGGTCTTGCCCGATCATGGGCTTTTCATGCTTTACTCCCAGCCTTGTTATTTTCTTCCTGCCACATCATTCTGTTATGCCTACCTAGAAGTTTGCTTGACCCAAGTCTACTGGGCCTCTTCTGGCTTTTCTGTTTATTCCTTCTCTAAAGGCCTAATAAACTCATTGGGCCTTTTACTACTTGCAGGCTCCCTTATCCCACCTACTTTCCTTTGGGCATCCTTGGCCTGTTTACTTTCTTGGGGCATCCTCAGCCCTTTCCAATTCTATGCTTCCCATGGGTTTTTACTAACTCCTTGGGCTTTCTTGGCCCAAGTGCTTCATATTTCATCTTTGGGGCTTATGGATTTTCCCTTGACCCTTACTCTCTTTACTTACATCACTTTGGGCCTATTGTGACAGCCATGGTCCATTCTCACTTTTCTACATCCATACTGCCCATAGGCTTGCTATTTCTTTCTTCCAGACCTTTTTAGGCCCATTTATTTCTTCAGGGTCCATTTGTTTGCTTTATGGACCCATGATCCATTATTTCTGCCACTTGGGCTTAATGGTATTTCTATCCCACTCTCTTCTGCCCATGTCTTTGGCCTTTTCCTCCTGCTGGACTTCTAACAAAAATGAGCATCTACAGTAAGATTCTAATTTAGTTTGTAAACATGTGAGGTTTTAATGGAATCCTTATAGAATTTTTTTTTTTTTTTTTTTTTTGAAAGGGAAGAATCCTTATAGAATTTAAACTCAATTATAAAATATATGTATATTAGAATAATGTCATGGAAAATGCGAGTTTGTCAAAAGCATATGTGACAAAATTAGAAAAAGTTAAAAAAATGAAAAAAAAAAAAAAAAAAAAAAGATCAAAGGATTTCAGTTTATACAATACTAGTCGGTAGCCAATATAACACATAGGAAATTTTGACAATACATATCTAATTATTAATAAAAGGCCAAATTAGAGGATTTGTGAAATAAATGGCTTAGTTAGTTTAGTTTTTTTTTTTAGAAGAGAAAACCTAATTTAGTCAAAATTTGTTCAATGTTGGACTACTATATCTGAAAAAAAAAAATTATGAGTTCTAATTAGTTTAAATAATGCACAAATTTGACTAAAAATTTACATATGACACATTTAATTAATAATCATTAGTATGTAAAAATTCAAATAAGAGAATTTATAGAACATAATATACTTAATTTAATTAAAATTTATTTAGAGAAGATCAAACCTAAGTTAATTAGGATTTGTTTGATGTAGTGTTCTATCCAAAAAGATGAATTTCAAAAGCTTAATGACAACCTTAGAGGAACTCAATAAAATGTCAAAGACTTTGATTTTATATTACACACAAACACAAACTAGTAACTAATCCAATTATACATGGCAAAGTTTGATGAGAAATTTTTATATACGAGAAATATTTAATTATATGTAATAATAAATAAAAATTTACATTGAAGAGTGTAGGGACAAGGGGCCCAAATATATTTTGGGCCTTGGGCCTTGTTCGAGGAGGCTCAGTGGTCCGAGAGTGGATCAGTAGTAAGTAAGACTGTGAGCTTCACAAGCAAGTTATGACTGTAAAGGCTGAGGGAGGTGGTCTAAGGAGGAATATCCCCTCAGTTAAACGAAGCAAAGTTCAAGATGTGTGTCCTATCATCTGGGGTAACATACCAGGAAGTTCTATTGATAAAGATATACACTGTGAAAGTACTGGACATATGGGAGTTGAGAAATATCTAAAGGAAAGCTGCTATCATCACATTAAATGCTCTGTAGCTAATTCTCTGGCCACATTAATGAGGAAGTGATGTCTAAATAGTAATTTTTAGCCTTACAGCTACTACCCAAAGACTTCTTGAAGGTGTTATGGGACAAAGGCCAATAACAACAATCTGATTTGCACGTGGAGGGTGGAGATGGAAGGTGAAGATAGTATAAAATATAAGAGACACCCTGAGAGAGGGGAGAAAAAGAAATAAGGAGAAAAACACTGTAGCAATCAATAGTTAAACTTATAATAACATTTGAGAGAAATATATAAGAACAAATCTCTTCGAAATGTGCTAAGAATGACTTTCTTTAGCTTAAACCAGGCTATTTTAACTTTCTTGTCATTTGAATACACCTTAATTGTTGTTTGATTCATTAAAACCCAGTTTTTCAGCCCACTCTCTACAAATTCATTGTATTGGACTTTTTGGGCCTATGTCCATTCATCCTTTGGGCAAGGGGTTTAAATCTGGTCCTTATAATTGGCGCCATCTGTGGAGATTTGGTGTGGTGGTGAGTCCAACGTCTAGTTATGGTGGGTTCAGGTCCAAACCAGGCAAAGTCTAGGGAGTCCTAGCGTCATGATCACTTCCTCCATCTCGAATGAGAAAGGGACCACGAGGGAAGTGTGCACACCACTCATATAAGTAGGAGCCAAACTCGAGATGGGGGCTGCATCTCACATGAAGAAAATGCTAGGGACATGCAACAGAAGATAGACCATTTACGCAAAAAGTTACGTCGTAGGTAAAGGAGGAGGACTCCTCCAAGCTCAGACTCTACTTCCAATGATGATGATAGCTATGGGCCCAGATCAAAGACTCCATCCAGTGAGTCGTTCTCGTATGATGAGGACCACCACCATGAACTCAAGGATGATAGTAGATGCTCCCTGGTTGCCTCCACTCCGAGTTAACAGGAACCCCTACAAGGTTGAGGGCCTCCACCCATGTCCCTACATACTTCAGCCAGCTCTTCAGCCAACCTAACCTCAGTTTCTTTCACCTCGAGGAGGTAAGATGCTTGCTTCTATGCCTCAGTAGCTTTCTCAGCCATCCGGGCAGCGGCTTTGGCCTTCTCTAGGTAAACTTTTAGGTCCAAGACTAGCTGCTTCTGTGTGGCAAGCTCTATCTGAGTGAAATAGAGCTTCTTGTGCTGATCTTTGGCCTGGACCTCGGTGTTCTTTAGCCCAACCTTAGCACTCTTTCTCACCCTCTCCTCAGCAATTAACTTAGTGGCTAAGTCCTGTTTTTCTTACTTCATGGCTCTCAAGGACTTCTCAATCTCAGCGCGGGAATGGGCCTCAGCCCTAGCCTCATTACGAGTGTCCTGGACCCACTCCTCGGCTACAAAAACCTACTGGGTAACCTGTACAAAAACGACAGAGGAATCCCATAAAAAATGGAAGAAGAAAAAGAAGAGAGAATGAAAAGGGCAACCTAGAATTTATCTGAAAGAATTAATAGTGAAATTACCATGGCAAGGTCCCTCTTCAAGGACATGAAGAGGTCTAGCTGCCTCATGTGCCTTAGGGCATCCATATCTTTAGGTAGGAAGAGGAGCTGCTCTAAGGCTTCGTCGATGTAGGCGGAGTGCCCTCTCTGGAACTCCCTAATAGAGGAGTTCCATAGGATGGCAGTGCCATCCAGCTCCAGTTGTAGAGCCCAAGTACGTTGCTAGGTGCGCACCTCGGCCCTATTTGGGTCCTCTCTGCTATTCGCAAAGGAGGCATGATTGTCTTTAGTAGTTTTCTGTTGCTTGGCCCCCTTTGGAGGGACCAACTCACCCTCCCCCACATCCTGCTCCTTCCTCTTCTTCTTTAGTTTGGGAAGGGGAATCAGGCCAAGTACGGTTGAGGGAGGGGGAAAATTGTCAACAACTTAAGACTTAAGGACCTCTTTGGATGATGATCCTTTGTTCCTCCCAGCCATGAGGTCCCTCAAGCCTTTCCTTTGGTTTAAGGCCATCCCTTCTTCTTCGTCCTTTGAGCTGTCGTCTGGGCGTGCAACTATAACGTCAGAGGGGAAAACACCAGAAACTCTGTCAAGCTCATCTTCAGAGTTTGGGACTTCAACCACCTATTCTCTTTGCTTCTCACTCTCGTCCTCAAGATGATCTATCTCGGCCTCAAGTGATTATTAGGATGAGGCTATTTCTTCTCTTGGGATGGCTACCTCACAAGGAGAACACTGGAGGGGTAGTTCGACCGAAAGAAGGTCTTCTCGAGCCAAGAAACTAAGCACAGAGAGGTCTATTCGGCATAGTCTTAGGTTGCCTACCCTGATGGCGTTGCCCACTTCTTGAAACTTGTCCGACAGGGGCATAAAATCCAAAATGAGATGGACGGCTCGCAATTTCCTGTTTCACTCATAAATATCTCGAATCTTAGCATCTTGTTGAGACCCTCGATGTTGACAAGGCTGAGTTTGGGAGCAACGTGCCTTTTATCTGCAATAATAGCCGAGGAGCAAAATCACAGTTAGGTCAGTAAATCCTATCATGGAAAAGAAATGAAATACTAAAGGGAAGCAAGACTAAGGAACTAAATTCCGAGCTAAGGGACCTAACCCTAAGGTTCCCTACCTGGCTTTCTCTCTTGAGTTGGACAGCAAAGACCGTCATGCCATTCCCTAGAGGCAATTACATAGTCATCCTTCGTGCCCTTGTTGGACTTGGGAAGACATAATACAAGTCTAACAATGTTGGACCTTGACTTGAGGTAATACCTTTCGTCAACAAATGAATGGTACTCGTACATATGTACGATGTCATGCCATGTGAGTCTCAAATCCATCAATTTGTTGAGAGTATCGATGCTGCCCAAGACCCTAAATAGGTTGGGCGCGCACTGGTGAAGACACAACCTATGGCTACGTAGGTAGTCTCGAGTTATCCTACCCATGGGGAGGGTCATTCCCCCATCTATGAAGGCGATCCTAGGAATGACCACCTCCCCTGCTTCCCTATCGGTAAGTATTTGGTCTAGGGAACAATACTCCAAGGATACTCACTGAGGGATATAGTACTTAGCTCTAAAGCCTTTCATAGTGGTGGGAAAGTCAACAAGATGCTTAAACCTACCCATCAAATCAAGTTTAAGGGAAATGAAAAAAATTACTCAAGGAAAGAAAATAAAGAATAGAAGGCCAAAGAGACAGGCCACGGAGAAAAGAATTCAAGGGGGAAAGAACTTACAAAAACAAAATCAAGGGTTCTCTCATTTACTTTTTAGAGGGTTAAAAATTCTTTTTGAAAGTTTTAGAAGATTTAAAAAAGCTTGAAAGCTTTAGAGGTTTGAGAGTTTTGAATGATTGAAGAGCTCGAAAATTGGTAAAGTAAGGAAAATGACTCCCTCCAGGCACCTTATATAGGGGGCAGAACTGAATGGGAGTTATCCCACGCAGAATTTGAGGAGAAATGCCAATCGTAAGATCTACATCTCATCATAGGATAGGGGGAACAGAGCACTACCTGGAGCATTCAATGAGATGTTTTGGGCTCCGAAGTGTCAAGAACAGTTATGGGGCATACGAAGCAACACTCCCTCGTGTAGAAATTAAGGAAACATATGGAATTAATTATACATATTCAAAACCCCATTTTTCTCATCGGACAAATGGGGAAAACCAGAATTTTGAGAGGCTATTGTAGGGACAAGGGGCCCAAATATATTTTGGGCCTTGGGCCTTGTCCGGGGAGGCTTAGTGGTCAGAGGGTGGATCAGTAGTAAAGAAGACATAAGACTGTGAGCTTCACAAGCAAGTTATGACTATATAGGCTGAGGGAGGTGGTCTGAGGAGGAATATTCCCTTGGCTAAACGAAGCAAAGATCAAGAAGTGTGTCCTATCATCCAGGGCAATGTACCATGAAGTTCTATTGATAACGATATACACTGTGAACGTACAGGACAGATGGGAGCTGAGAAATATCTAAGGAAAAGCTGCTACCACCGCATTAAATACTCTGTAGCTAATTCAATGCCGCATTAATGAGGTAGTTATGTCTGAACAGTAACTTTCAGCCTTACAGCTACTACCTAAAGATTTCATGAAGGTACTGATAAGACAAGGATCAATAACAACAATCTGATCTACACGTTGAGGGTGGAGATAGAAGGTGAAGATAGTTTAAAATAGAAGAGTGTGTGGACATTTTTTACAAATGTTAGGCTAGGCTGCCTCCTGCTACACTAGGCCCAAAGTTTTCTAGATCAGGGAGTTGGGATCGGTCCAATAGCAACCCTCATTGGTCCAGCTTGTGCGCAAACGATGAGTCCAAGTCCTAGAGAAGATGCTGCAAAAGGGGCTTACTCCTTGTTTAAATTGTAGAAGTGACAAGCCACAAACGCGTTGACCCTTTGTGATAACTTAGATTAATTAATTAGCCTAATTATTAATTAATTAAATTAACATGCAATATCACGTGGTAGCACAAACAAATCACCAAAACTAAGTAATGCAGCGAAAAATAAATGACACGGTGATTTGTTTACGAATAGGGAAAACCTGACGGCAAAAACCCCACCGGGTGATTTAAGGTCACCACTCTCGAAACTCCACTATTATCACAACAAGCAGTTACAAGCAAGGAATCCCAAGTACCTTACCAACCTACAGTTGAACTCTTACCCCAATACCCAATTAGACTTGCTCTGTAGTGACAGTTTCTCCTTTCAATGCACGGCTCCCAAGTACGTGACTAACCAGATGCGCGGATCCCAGTACGCGACTTCAAACACCAACTAGAGAGAGAAAATTGTTGGCTGTAAAGTTCTTCAAATCATCAGAGATGAACTAGGGCACGAACTTTGTCTTTCAGATCACAAATTGCATGAATAAGAAGTTCTCAATGAATGTGCAACTTGCGTCACATTGACGGCCCTTAAAATAATCCTTTTATATGTCTAGGGTTAGGAGAAAAGAAGTCCCAAAGACACATTTCACGGATTGGACTTGAAACAGAACTGAAAATCTGTTTTCTTTAATTCTCGACAGATAGAGGTGTCGAGGATCTGTCGAGAAGCTGTCGAGGCTCGGGGCAAAACAGCTTCTTAAAGCTCGATAGATGCATGTGTCGAGATAGGTGTCGAGCTTTAGTAACTTGCACTTCCTTGCTTGTTTCTTGGACAGACTTTGATGGCTTCAACACTGAATCTTGAAACACTATTTCTTGAGGTGTTAAACACATCCTAGATCTACCCAATTACAAGTAAAATGCGTTTTGTCTAAGGATAAGCCAATTACATAAAATAGCGACATATGTTCTCAAACTTGAACTACATATGTCCTAACAAGAAGGAACTTTTCTTCAGTTTCTACCGCAGGTCTAACTTTTCTACTGTGCAGTAAAACTATCTGCGGTGCAGTAAATCGTCTATTGTGCTACAAAGCTTTCTGCTGTGTATTAAAGCCATTTGCTGTAAAGCCTTTGGCTATGCAATAAAGCTATCTACTGTGCATTAAGGTCACCTGCTGTAAAGCCTTCTGCTGTGCAGTTAAACTGTCTACTATGCTAACAAAGATGTCTACTGTGCTAATAAAGCTGTCTGTCGTGCATTAAAGCCTTTTGCAATGTGAATGACTACTCTTCGTTTTCTGCAGAAATACTTTTCTACTACCTAAGCATAAACAAATCTAAAACCCAAAGAAAATACCAATCAAGCAAGTGTTAGCTTACAAGGGTTAGCATATTTTCAAATATATACATACAAATATACTTATACGTATGTGCATATACATCTATAAAACGCATTCTGCAGAACATGAGAAACAAGTTATATGTATATATATACTTATGGCAGGATGATGATTAGTTTGTGTCAAAAGTAAAACACATAACAACAAATAAATAAGAAAGCTTCGGCAAGAAAGGTTTAGATAGTATAATAGCTAAAATGGTAAATATAATGCAAAAAAGTGCTACAGCAGAATAACTGGTATAACAAGTAATTATATCACAGCAGGATAACTGATGCGGCAAGTGTGATAAAAACGTGCTACCGTAGAATAACTAAATACAGCAGATATAAGTTATAATGAGAGAAATCAAATATATTTGCAATCAAAATCAAATATTGAATCTTCCCATAGAATAAGTAAACCAAGAAGGAACCCAAACCCCAACTTAAACAACCTCGTTATAGGCTCCTGCCGTCAAAGTTGTGCATTTTGGAGAATATGCCTAAATGGCTACTAACTATTACTTTTTGAAGACTTCAAAGAGTGGGTTTGCCAAAAGGGAGGGAAAAGATGATCTATTGATGCATGCCCCTATTCCCACCGTGTTTTCTCTCTTTTTTTGTTTTTGTTTTTTTTGTTTTTTACTTTCTTTCTTTCTCTTTGTTCTTTTTTTACTCTTAGTTTTCTTACTGCTCTCTTGCCGTAAGTTGTTTTTCTCATTTAGGTCTTTTCCCTTAGGTGTTTCCGCCCTTGGGTCCCTCTCCCATCGGGTCTCCCTTCCCCTGGTCCCCTTTTTTTATCCATGGCTACCTCCTTTTATAGTGAGCTAATTCGATGGGATTTCTCCCTTTTACCCCTAGGGCTTCACCAACTGTTTTTGGTTCGTTGTAGGCATTTATTCAAGACTACCCACTGACCCATTGGTTGCCCTGACCACTTCCATTGCTCAGTTTTTTTGCTGTACCACTACTCATTTCACAATAAAATTTCATTTTGTCTGTTCTTGCCGTATTCCTCTACCTCTTGGGCTATCTCACTACCGAACTCTATAGCATGCATCAGATGGTCCTAACCATCTATTACTTCTTTTGGGTAAGATATCATCCCAGCAAGGCATTTTTCCAAAAGAAGTTATGGTAGGAAACTAAATATAGACCTCCTTGTATTGGCTGGGTACAAGTTGGTGGTGCCTCGGCCCTTCTGTTCTTGCTCCACTGTCCTCTGTTTTTGTCTTCTTCCATTCCCACGTTGTTTTTCCCATAGCAGATTAGTTTTGTTTCTTTCTGCTGCGTGTCTTTTGTCTTATTTCTTCATGTGTTGCCTACTACATTTGTCATTTTCTTTAGTTTGACTTTTCTTTCCTTCACGTGATTCCTACTGCTGACACTTCCTACTGTTCCTTGATTCTTTTATCGTGCTTCTTCATAGTAACTTTCACGTCTATCTTTTATATCCAAAAGGATTTGGGCCTTTATGGGCCAAATAATGTTGATGGGATCAAAAGGGTCTTAGGCCCAATTTATCTTCATCTGCCAAAGCCATTTTGCTGTGCGACAGATTTGTATTATGCGGCAGATTTATATTCTGCTACAGATCACTTTCCCTTGCATTTCTTCCTTTGGACCTCTCTTTCTCTTTGGTCTTCTTAGTGGGCCTTGCTTTTCATCTTGCAACTTATTGGGCTTTCTTCTTTATAGGCTTTTGGGTATAGATTTGCAAAAAATTGGCATCAACATTCAGCCCCCTGAGCATATGAATTGCTTCTGCAGTTCATATGCGAAAACTTATGCAGTTTTCTTTCGTGGGTTGTTTCACAACTCACATGCGAATGCTTCTCTTCTTTTCTTTGCAAGCCTGTTGCTTCAATCCTTACTCTGCTCAGGAAAATCGCTCTCTTTCTTTCTGTAAATTTATAATCCTCCAAGAGTAGACAAAAATTTGTTGTTCATGAGGGTGGTGATTTTGTTACTGTCACCCCAAAACGAGCTTGCTGAAAACTTTGCCTATTTTTTGATCAATTGTTTCTGCTGATTGCCTGTATGTTATTATTTGGCTTGTGCCTGTTAGGCCTCTTTTGGGCTTGCTGCATGCTTTCCTTTTGCTACACTCCTGTGGCCTAGTACTATCATTAGGCTTGTACTCATGCTATTTTGGGCTTCCCTAACCCATTTCGCCGCTTTCGAGCTCCTGTGGCCCAATTTGTTCTTTTAGACATCCTCAGCTCGTTTCATCGCTTTCAAGCTCCTTTGTCCCATTTGGGCTCCTTTGTCCCATTTTATTCTTTTGGGCATCCTCAGCCCGTTTCATCGCTTTTGGGCTCTTTTGTCCTATTCGGGCTCCTTTGTCCCATTTATTTCCTTTTGGGCATCCTTGGCTCATTTACTTTCTTGGGGCGTCCTTGGCCCTTTCTAATTCTGTGCTTCCCATGGGCTTTTACTAACTCCTTGGGCTTCCCTAGCCCAATACTTTATACTTCATCCTTAAGGCTTATGGACTCTCCATCGCCTCTTATTTACTTTACTTACATTGCGTCGGACCTGCTGTGGCAACTGTGGCCCATTCTCACTTTTCTACATCCATACTGTCCATGGGTTTGCTACTCTTATTCCAGGTCTTTTTAGGCCCATTTGCTTCCTCAAAGTCCATTTGTTTGCTTTATGGACCTATGATCCATTATTCCTGCCGCTTAGGCTTAATGGCTTTTCTATCCAATTCTCTTTTGCCCACGTTATTGGGCTTCTTCTTCTTGCTATTGGGCCTCCTTGCCAAAGTGGACATTAACACTACCCTCATTTTAAGGGATTGTCGATGATGATGATGTGTTCACCCTTCTCTTCTTGATCATTCATTTGCTTGTTTCTTGATTTGCTTCTTGGAAATTCCTTATGATCTTGGACTTTTACAATAGTACTCATTTCTTTGTTTTTTTAGGGATAAATTCTCATTTTTCTGCTTCTTCAGAATATGTAGACACTTTTTGTTGCAATACAAACACTTATATCTCTGCGTTAATGCACCTCTTACTCTGCTTCTGCTAGAGCAACATCTATACTGTAGGAAGTGAAGGTTGTAGCAGATTCTATGACAGAAGAATTAGGCTTGATTGCTTCAGCTAAGTTACTTTCCCCACATATTCCTTAGTATCATCTCTTCATTCTTCCATAAGTGTAGTTGCTCTCTAAAAGACAGATGTCGTGGAATGCTCAAAATTGGCTCTTTCGATTCTTTGACTCTTCTTTCTCTTGCCAACTTCATGAATAGAACTTTGTGGAGCGAGGATCGTTCTTATGGTCTTCATTTTTCTCTTTCTTTCAGTCACCTAAGGTTGCTTCACTTCGGGCTTCATCTATTCTCTAAAAATAGAGAAAGTGTTGTTTTCTACTACCTTCACATCCAAGCCGACAACTTAAAAGAGTTTCATCAAAATAGCTCTACTACATCATTTTCTTCAAGTAGAGTTCTTTCACAAGAGGAAAGCTTCCTCTAAGTGTGTAGATCAAAGGATGGTTTTGCTCCCTTTTCATATGCTTTCTTCTTCTCTTTGCATTCATGTATCTTCATTTTTTTTGCTCAAAACAAAGCGTAGAGCTAACATTGCAAGCCCTTATCATAGTAGAGTACTCTTCCATTTGCTGATAATACTTTCTGCTGTGTTGAAGAACACATGTTGTCTTTGCCAAGATGAAGTTTTTTGCAAAGAAGGATTTTGGGCCTTGTAGAAAGGCAAGTTTCTTTTAGTGATGATGTATTTATGGAGGGCCTTCTTATTTGGAGCTACTACTAACATGGACGAATGTATTGTTGCAATAATAGGGGACCTTTTACCCTCGAAGATCATCAATACACTTTTACCTTTGCTATTTGCATAGTGGGCTATTTTTGATTCTGCCATAAATTCTGATCCTGCAGCAAAATTGATCTTTCTGCAAACATGACTGAGTCTGCCACTTATTTTAAGGCGCCTACAAGTGGTGCCACTACAGATATTTTTCCATGGGAAATGAGGATGCTTTCATGAGAAATCTTCACCTTCTAAACATTTTCTTTGTCATTCTGCCATAGCAACTATTGATTCCTCCGCGTTTGCTTTTTTTTTTCTTTAACATATTCTTCTTGTCATTATGCCACAGCCGCTATTGGTGAGTATATCACTGCCTTTTTGATGAAAAGGCATAGATGTTGTTGTGAACCAAATCTTTCAACTTTGTTGTAGTCTTCCGCAAATCTTATTTCTCCCAATTCTTCTTTCTCATGTTGCTAAGCTTGGTAGTGTCTTTCCAATTCTTGTGGAAGGTGGCCTGCCACTGAATGCATTGCTAGAGAGATGCTTGGACTTCATCATTGATTTCCACCTTTTTTTTGCTGTGAGTTCCTTTGTCACTTAGCTTTTTTGCGGAGCACTCTTAAAGCCTTAAAGTCTGACAAAGAGCATTTATTTTCTACTGTAGTGCTTGTTGGTTCACCTTTACATATGTTTTTGCCGTATCATCTCTCTCTGTCAAAGCTTCCTTTATAGGAATCCCCCAATCTTTTTCACGTTGTTCCTCTTGGAACCTTTCCTTCAACATCTCCACAATAGACTCCTTCCTCTTGCTAACTTCCATCCTAGTGCTATCTCCTTCAAAAATTATTTGTGAACCCAACGCGGCCAACACATCCGCATACCGGTTCTCACTTATTGGAGCGTGCTCTATTTCAAAAGTTGAAAACATTTCCTCCATCTTCTGGGCCCTTGTTCTGTATGGGGCTAAGCTGGGTTCCTTTAAGGAAAAGCTTCCCTTGGCCTGGCAAACTACCAGGTTCGAATCACCCATTACTTTTAAATGCTTGATCCCCATTTCAAGGGCTGTGGCTAACCTAATTAGGTAGACTTCATATTCTGCCGTATTGTTTAAACAAGGGAATTCTAATTTGAATGAAAGCGCTACGACCTTGTCTTCTTCATGATACAAAACCACTCCTACTCCCCCTGATTGGGTGGTTGAAGACCCATCAAATTTCATTACCCACTATTCTCCAACTTCTTCTGTCATGGCTACTTCTCTTAGGACTTCATCATCCAGCAGAAATTCTTCTTCTCTTGGGAATTGTGCCAGCAAGTCTGCTATAGCTTGGCTCCTTACTACCTTAGGCGTTCCCGTTTTCAAGTCTGCTATTGTGACAATTGTAACAACCATTGGGATATTCTGCTTGAAAGAATTGGTTGCCGCAAAAAAACTTTGATTGCATGAGACTTAGTCATCAACCACACTTCGTAGGCCAGGAAATAATGGTGTAGTCTTTGCAAGGCATATACTATGGCCAGCCATGCCCTTTCTACCTTTGGGTAACGAGTTTATGTATCCTTTAAGGCACGACTAATGTAGTAAACCGGCTGCTCTATGCCATCTCCGTCTTCTTGGGCAATCAATGCACCTATGGCATACGAGTTAGTGGCTAGGTAAAGTAACAATGGCTTTTTGTGAATTGGACCTTGCACAATAGGAAGGTTCATCATAATCTGCTGCAGCCTTTTGAAGGCTGCCTATTGTGCTTCTTTCCCTCAAAGCTTTACCCCTTCTATCTCGGTGTGGAATACCCTAGCAAACTAGGCCACTAGCTTGGCCTTGGGGTCCACATTTAATGTATGCACTACTAGCCCAGAATCCAATCTTGGCATTTCACTATAATCCCATGCGAAGACATCTTTGAATTCCTTCAGCAACAGTATCAATTCTGATTTCTCCTTTTCTGACAGTCTTAAGCTAATTAAGATGGGCCTTGGTTTCTGTGGGTCCGACCCCAGGTTAATTTCCTCTAATTTTTTCTTCTGCCACAACCTATACATCCTTTTCTGCCACAACTTCTTTGTTTTTCACTTCATTACTCTCCTCCTCCAAGCTTTTTTGAACCACGCAACACACCAAGTTTTTGTAGAAGATAGATGATGTTGCTGCTTCATCACAGGTTAGAATGTTACTTGACCATGGAAGGTTGGTGTTGCACTAGGCTATATCATGAAGCTTGAAGTTGCTACAAATCAAGTGGCGAATGAATGTATACTTGTTGAAATGCCATAATCAATGCTTATTTCGTAGTGGGTAATGTTGGTGCTGCATATTGATACTCTAAGTGCTTCACAAAAGCCTTTTCGAATTTGCTGCAAAGTGGGCCTTAGCCCCCAACATGTGAGACAACTTGATGAGTCCTTAGCTTTTTGTAGAAAGCTTCCCAAATTTTGTTGCAGAATGAGACAGGCCCCAACATATGAGACAACTGGATGAGCTTGATATCACCCTCTCTTGGTGTTGATGCTCCATCATGTGGTTCAGGCATTCTTTGGTAAAAAATTAGATGCCATGGATCTACAAGTTGTCATATTATAGAAATTCTTCGTTGCTAGAGAATTTGGGGAAGAGTTACTTCCCAAGCATGCTTTGGCTTCGTTCCACTGCAAGCACGATTGCTTCCCAAGTATTTTCTGCTACATATGATTGTGACTATAACTTTTCTGCAGATTCTTTCCAAAGACTTGCGATCATGACTCCTTTGCGGGTTTGATTAAGTGTAGCCCCCATTATGGGCTTTTGCCAAGAACTCACAACCACGGTTCCTTTGCTGGCTTCTAGCCAAGAATTCATGTCCACGACCCTTTTGCTAGCTTTTGTTACTAAGACCCATATTCCTTGGATTTCTCCTTCGTTTACTTTGAGTATGGGCATATTTAGATGGAGCTTGCTACGTCTCTTGCTTCATGGTTGGCTAGTAATAGCCAAGAGTAGAGGCTCCTAATGTAGAATTTTCCCATGACGTGCCAACATTTTCCTGGGATAGCATGCTTCTTTATTCCTGTGGAAGAATGCCCTTGTAGCAGAACGCCTTCAATAAAAACCACGTAATAATTTTCTACAACAATAAGATAAGCAACTCTTTTCACAGCAGAATGTGTGAGCAATTGTTTCTGCTATTTCCCTCTTGTACACAAGCTAAAAGAAGGAGCCTTGATTATGTCACTGTTGCAAAGTTCTTCTTGGATGAGACATGGGCATCAATGAGCTTCATGACTTAAAGAGTGCTGGTGGAGTTGCATAGTTGGCAGTACAAGTGGTCTGATACATTCTTTTTTAGAAATATCATAAAGATCATGATCATTAATGCCACTCTAGGCATAAATCCTCTAAGGTGCTTCAAAGAAAACTTCTCAACTCTTCAAGGTTGTTGAATTGGTTTGCTAGACCTGATAATGGACAAAGAGCATTTTGCAAGCAGCTTGTAGATTTTGGCTTCCTATGGAGAGTACGCAATAACTAAGTGATTGGCTTCATTCCAAGGTCTAGATTTAATTTGGACACTTCACCACCCTGTCACATGCCTTCAATGTATTCCTTGGTTGAAAGCGGATGTTTTGATGTCACCGAATCGATTACTTCTCCCTCCTTGCTTCATTGATACTGATATATTTACTGATGTAGTAGCAAAAGATTGATTCAGCAAAAGTGAACATGAAAGGCTTTGTATGCACCTCTCTTGCTTTAAGAACAAGTCTCAAATTTGTTGAATAAGATCTAGACTTGAATTTCTTGCTGTAGCAGAATCATCCATTACCCTTTTACACATCTTCACACTATTGGTGTTCCCATGAATTTTTTATGGGGCAATGGTTACTTTTATTGTAGAAGAAAAATCACGTTGGATTTGTGATTGCACTTAGAAAGTTTAAGAATTCGATACTGAATTTTGTGGTAAGATATTCTACGAAAAGACCTATTGGACTTAAATAAAAAAATTTTGCTACAAAACATTCTACTGTGAAAATTCTGCTAAGATATCTTTACTTTGGCTTCTGAAACTTTCTGCTACTAAGTATTCTGCCAATGAACATTCAGACTTTTGAAATTTTCTGCTATAAAATATTTTGCGGACAGACATTCTGCACTTCTGAAATTCAGCAGATTCTGCTGTGAACAGTCTATTGAAGGATCTGTACTTTCTGCTACAAAATTTTTGCGGCAGGACATTTTGCACTTATGGAAAAGTCTACTAAAGGATACTTTTCAGAGAAAAAAATTTATTCACCACAGTGTAGTAATGATGAAGGTTTTCCTTTGGCTTCCATATTTTCATTTTTTGTTTCTATCTTTTGGTTCTTGAGAGAAAGTAGAGCTAGAATCTCTAGCATGAAAAAGATTGAAACCTTGTGAAAGAATGAAGGGATTTTTCTCTTTTAAAGGCTGGACTCAAAGGTGGAGATGAAGGGAGTTTAGAAAGTTTCTAGTGTTTCTTTAAAAGACATGAGAGCAAAAAATGATAAGTGCCCTTTCAAGAGAGTTACATGTTTGAATAAGTGGCATGCCACATGTCTTACATGCATGACAAGGAGAACAAATGGCATTTAAAGGATAGAACCAAGTATTGTAAAGGCCTTCTATTATAGAGTTCTCAGGACATTTCTGTTGTAGAACTCTATGTTGTTGTAGTGATATTTTGCTACCACATTTTGAGGAAAAGCCTTTGAACATTCTGCTGCAATATTCTACCATAGTATTTTGCTCATGATACTGCTTTTTTTTAACATTGTTGTGTTCTACTACAGATTTCTGCTACAATACTATCTTGCCGTAGCGTTGCTGCAATACTTTGCCATAGAATTCTGCTACGGCACTATCCTGTGGGGGAGAAATATCTCATTTGCCAACCTGTGAACTAAAAATGGAGTCACCGATGGGGAGAAATATCTCATTCTGCGACAGCACTAGCCTTGGAAGCATGTTTGCGGGGGAGAAATATCTCATTCTCCCCATCTTGATCCCAACTCCCAAGTGAACTCACCGATTTAAATGTGTGGACCTTTTTTGCAAATGTTGGGTTGGGCCGCCTCCTGCTGCACTAGGGCTAAAGTTTTCTAGATCAAGGAGTAGGGACCAGTCCAATAGCAACCCTCCTTGGTTCGGTTTGTGTGCAAAAGATGAGGTCAAGTCCCAGGGAAGACGCTACAAAGTGGGCTTATTCCTTGTTTCTACCGTAGAAGGAACTTTTCTTCAGTTTCTGCTGCAGGTCTAACTTTTCTGTTGTGCAGTAAAACTGTCTGTGGTGCAGTAAACCGTCTGCTGTGCAGCAAAGCTTTCTGCTGTGTAATAACGTCATCTGCTGTAAAGCCTTCTGTTATGCAATAAAGCTTACTGTACATTAAGGCCGTCTGTTGTAAAGCCTTCTGTTGTGCAGTTAAGCTGTCTGTTGTGCTAACAAAGCTGTCTGTTGTGCTAATAAAGCTTTCTGTCGTACATTAAAGTCTTTTGCAATGTGAATGACTACTCTTCATTTTCTGCAAAAATACTTTTCTACTTCCTGCGTATAAACAAATCTAAAACCCAAAAAAATACCAATCAAGCAAGTGTTAGCTTACATGGGTTAGCATATTCTCAAATATATACATACAAATATACTTATACATATGTGCATATACATCTATAAAATGCATTCTGCAGAACATGAGAAACAAGTTATATGTATATATATACTTATGGCAGGACGATGATTAGTTTGTGTCAAAAGTAAAGCACATAACAACAAATAAAGAAGAAAGCTTCGGTAGGAAAGGTTTAGATAGTATAATACCTAACACGGTAAATATAATGCACAAAAGTGCTACAACAAAAGAACTAGTACAGTAAATAAATATACCACAACAAGACAACTGATGAGGCAAACGTGATAAAAACATGCTACCGCAGAACGACTAAATACAGCAGATATAAGTTATAATGAGAGAAATCAAATATATTTATAATCAAAATCAAATATTGAATCTTCCCATAGAATAAGTAAACCAAGAAGGAACCCAAACCCCAACTTAAACAACCTTGTCATAGGCTCCTGCCATCAAAGTTGTGCATTTTGGAGAATATGCCTAAATGGCTACTAGCTATTACTTTTTAGAGATTTCAAAGAGTGGGTTTACCAAGAGAGAGGGAAAAGATGATCTATTAATGCATGCCCCTATTCCTTCCGTGTTTTCTCTCTTTTTTTTTTTAACTTACTTTCTTTCTCTTCATTCTTTTTTTACTCTTAGTTTTCTTACTGCTCTCTTGCCGTAGGTTATTTTTCTCACTTGGGTCTTTTCTCTTAGGTGCTTCCGCCCTTGGGTCCCTCTCCCATTTGGTCTCCCTTCCCTTGGTCCCCTTTTCTCATCCATGGCTACCTCTTTTTATAGTGAGCTAATTCAATGGGATTTCTCCCTTTTACCCCTAAAGCTTCACCAACTATTTTTGGTCAATTGCGGGCATCTATTCAAGACTACCCACTAACCCATTGGTTGCCCCGACCACTGCCATTGCTCAGTTTGTTTGCTGTACCACTGCTCATTTCACGATAAAATTTCCTTTTGTCTGTTCTTGCCATATACCTCTACCTTTTGGGCTATCTCACTACCTAGCTCTATGGCATCCATCAGATGGTCCCAACCATCTATTACTTCTTTTGGGTAAGATACCATCCTAACAAGGCATTTTTCCAAAAGAAGTTATGGCAGGAAACTAAATATAGACCTCTTTCCCCCCCTCCACCACCAAACCACACCCTTTAAATTTCCTTGACCATGGGCCCACCTTTCTGTATTGGCTGGGTACAAGTTAGTGGTGCCCTGACCCTTCTATTCTTGCTCCACTGTCCTCCGTTTTTGTCTTCTTCCGTTCCCACACCGTTTCTGCCATAGCAGATTAGTTTTGTTTCTTTCTGCTGCGTGTCTTTTGTCTTCTTTCTTTATGCGTTTCCTGCTGCATTTGTCATTTCCTTTAATTTGACTTTTCTTTCCTTCGCGTAATTCCTGCTGCTGACACTTCCTACTGTTCCTTGTTGCTTTTCATCGTACTTCTTCATATTAGGTTTCACATCTGTCTTTTTTATTCAAAAGGATTTGGGCATTTGTGGGCCAAATAATGTTGATTGGATCAAAAGAGTCTTGGGCCCAATTTATCTTCATCTGTCAAAGCCATTCTGTTGAAGAGTTGTATTCTGCAATAGATTTGTATTCTGCGGCAGATTTGTATTCTGTTGCAGATCGCTTTCCCTTGCATTTCTTCCTTTAGACCTCTCTTGCTCTTTGGTCTTCTTAGTGGGCCTTGCTTTTCATCTTGCAACTTATTGGGCTTTTTTCCTCATAGGTTTTTGGGTATGGATTTGCAAAAAATGGGCATCAACAAAGAGACACCCTGAGAGAGGGGAGGGAGAGAAATGAAGAGAAAAACTGTAGCAGTCAATAGTTGAACTTGTAATAACATTTGTGAGAAATATATAAGAACAGATCTCCTCAGACTGTGCTGAGAATGACTTTCTTTAGCTTAAACCAGGCTATTTTAACTTTCTTGTCATCTGAATACACCTTAATTGTTGTTTGATTCATTAAAGGCCAGTTTTTTAGCCCACTCTCTACAAATTCATTGTATTGGATTTTTTGGGCCTACATCTATTCATCCTTTGGGCAAGGGGTTTAAATCTGGTCCTTACAGAAGATAAAGCCCAATTTAATAAAATTAGTGACCTGTTAATATATCCAAGAAGATGGTGGGTTTGAATTTAGTTAAACTAATACAGTTTATTTTAGAACTATTATTAGCTCTATCTATCAAATTAAAAAGATATATTAGAGTAATTATGTGAAAAATCGTGGGCTTTCGACCGCTTACCTATCAACAATATTAGAAAAAGTTAATAATTGTCAATTTATATTATTATTAAATTTTAACACATGCAATTCATATGCAAGTTTAATATAAAAATATTTATATATGAAACACGAACAAATGTAATTGCTGAGTATTCATATATATATATATATATATATATATATATATATATATAGGGTAATTCTACAGTACCCTTTTTTTTTTGGAGGAGTACGGCACCCACTAGTAGGCAACCTGCTATATCAGGTTACCAAAACCCTAAACAAGACCCACAAAAGAAGAAACAGATCCCTAAGCCATGAACGGTACCTCACCAGCTTTAGCGAGGGATGTGTTCTCGCCAAACAATAAAATCCATTGTTTATTTGCTGTCCTACGTTCCCTCTCTCTCTCTCTCGACCGTGCTCTCTTTCCTCTCTCTTCGACTTGGTTCCATTTTCAGAAAGGACCTCACTATTAATTGACCTCGCCGGCATAGGGAAAGGGGTTTTACTCGGCAACGATCAAAACCTACTTCAGGTTTTGTAGAGTTGGTTTGAAATTTCCCCAAATTTTTTTTTTATTTGTGCTTCACGTTTTCACCAAAATTGCTTGATGATGGCATTTGTGAGGTTTGTTCTTTCCAAGTTGACTTTTTTCCCCCTCTATTCTATTAGAAGAATTTGATAAACTTCGCATTTTTATTGATTTTTCGTGAGGATTTGTGTTTGTTTAGGGGTTGATTTTGATGGGTATTTATCATTTTGGTGATTGGTCATTTTTTTTATGGTTATTTAATCTTGCATGAGTTTCATACTTTTGGTATCCTCTATTTGGTTGCTTAGAATGCATTGGGAAAAAAGAATAAAATGAAATTTCAAATTTGAATGTTTCGTGTATGACTTGTCATTGATCATCTTCTTGCAGAAAGAATAGGAGTTTATGGGAATGATTGGCTTCTGGAATACACATAAACATTTAGAGTTTGTGTTGGATCATTAGCATAATTGACTTAATATACTGTTTCTTATTAGATTGAGTGAATTCTTTCCAGTTTCGATTTGATTCCTTTTAATTATATATAATTTCAATAAAGGCTAACATAAAAATTTAATCGCTCTATTTTTATAAATATTAATTTCAATAAAAAGAAAGATGGTAATCAGTATACACTGTACCAGACTACACCTAAAGGACTACAAACTCATACTTAGGGAGTCAATGAAATCTATAAAAAAAAAAAAATGTTAGGAATGAATGTTGACAATAGCAGTCTTCCATTCATAAGAACATCTCAGCATAGAGTTTTTGAGAACATGAATAGGATGTTCAACCCCATCAAAAGTCCTACTATTACACTAACGCCATAGTGTCCACATTTAACATTACGGGACTGCCTTCCATATTTTGCCACCACTATTGACTACGGAAATTTTCTTTCCAACAAGAAAGCATTCAGGGACACAATCTTTGGCATAACCAAGAGTCTCCAAATGATACAAATATCTTGGACCAGATACCCTTGCCACTGAACGACTCAAAAGATCAGTTTCAAAATGATTCTTTCTACTTCTTTTATTGTTTTTTGTTTCCCTGTACTTTGATACGTTATTATGGGTAGGTTCACTAACAAGTTGCAATTTTATTTGCATCAATTTTTGCTTTCATGTCGTTACTTAACAATTAGAGGAACTATTTTGTTTTTTTGGATGCAAAATTTAAGTTTCAGACTAATATTTTAAACTACCTTCTTATCCATAATTTTAATGGGCTTTTAGTAAAATGTATTTACCTACTTAGTGAAAGTCTTTGTTGGTTTCAGGGAGGCCTCACTGCTACAGATGTTTTTGCGGTTGAGTGGATTCAGACTGGTGTTATTCACTTTGGGATGACAGTCTCATATTTTGGTTTTGTTAGTGATGGTAAATCATGATCCTTGAAATTGCCTTTTTTTTTTAATCTTGACTTGTATTGTGGTCAATTAATTTCACATCAGGTCTACATTCCAAGTTGCAAACATAGTGAAATAGAGCACAGTCACAATTTTGTGCTACAAGTACCTGCGTTTTGGTTTTTTGTGTTTTTGGATCACCTGCATTTTTTAATTTTCTTGTTCCTTGAAGTTTGCTTTCTAGTGAAGTTTGAAGAAGAAATGCTTTGTCGGCATGCTTTTGAAGTTTCAGACTTGTAAGCATGTTTAACACTTGATGCTTGCCTTAGATCATTGTCAGGCATTTACCCTAGAAGTGATTCATTAGCTTACTTATCTTGTTAAAAAAAGAATTGGTGAATACATTTTGTGGTTAATTTCACACTATGCTTAATTGGGTGCTAAAGTAGAAAAAGGAATAAATTATTGTTTAATAATTCTAGACAATAACGTCCTCAACAATTCATATTAAATTTTCCTAATGTAGTTGACGATTAATTTCACGTATTTTTCCATTTGGAAGCTGGAGATATTTATATTTTTCATTCGAATTCAATCAATGGTACAAAACAATGCCTAAGCTTATTTGTTTTGGTAATGTGACGTATAAATACATGTGTTTGTACTATCAAAACTATGAATCTAAGTTTATTTTCAGTCTTTAGAATTATCTATATGGTTGTATTTGAGCTAATTATGCTGACTATGACTCTTTTGGTAAATGAGTGCAACAGTAATCCATGTATGATAGTCCACTATATCATATGGTAGTTAATATATGTGAGCTTTTCAAGAACTGACCTGTTTCTTCTTCTTCTATTAGCATGGTCATACTGCTTCCAAATTATTTTCTATTTTTATTAAACATGTGAACATCATTGAATTGATCTTTTAGCACGTTCCAAACCTGCCATTGCTTGTTAGCCTGTCAATGCACATGTATACTCCCTTGTTGCACTAATTCATTTTAATTGGTGTCTCTAAGAAGTGAGACTGATTCTTATTCTGTAATCATTGTTCATTCTGCAGTGTTTGAATTTAAAGCAATGGTTTGTTGTCAAAAAGATGCTGATTTTGAATCTCTTGTATACAAGATATTTTTGTCATTTAGAATGCCTGTAAATTAGCTAATGTTATGTCTGATTAGTAGTCCTTTGATAACATTGAATTTTATTGATTGCACTTTGATCCATTATTTTAGTTTTTAATGATATATTGAGTAGTGAAACAGGAATACAATTACCAGCTAAATATTAAATGGAACGAGTTACTTACTGTCAATGGTTATGTATCACATGCATGTTACAGTAATAATTATCCACCAAAAAAAAAAAAAAAAGCATGGTACAGTAATGTCTGATTAGTTTTTGAGTATTTGTTGCTCGTGTGTTCGACTTTCTAGTTCTTATGCTTGCCAAAGGATGACTATGAAGTGGAATATCTTCCAGCATCAAAAGACGATCGAGAGGGAAAGTTCTCAGCTGACCAGGAGGTAGTTGAAATGTTAGAACTTTACACTGATATTATGAGGAGATCAAGCAAAGAAAGCATTCCTAGAGCCTCTAGTCTATCTAGTATTGACTCAATAATGACCCCTAGTCGAATGTCTAGAGAAGATTTGGATACAACCTGTAGTAGTACCCATGCTAGCACTGAACCATCTGTGACGTAGAACAACCACAATATTTCAATAATACAGAAAATAAGAAGATAAACCCTAGGAGTCAGCACCTAAGGGTTGCTTGGAGTTAGTACCAAGCAAACTGGTGTCGGCACTAGTGTAAAAGAAAACACACATTTTTTTATAATTATCAAAAGCTGTCTTATAATAATCAGAGAAAGTGTTTAAATAGCTAACAACATAAAACACAAAGAAACCCTAATTATTAAATGCTCGGGCTTGCTCAATCTCAAGCCCGATAACTAACAGGCCCCCATCCATAAGGCCACTGGTTGGGCCGTCTTTTTTTTGCTCTTCTTCCCATACATGCGTATAATTGGGGGCTTATATCTTGTGTCCGCACCAACTCCTCCCAGGTGAGAAGAACTCGACCCCGTCGAGTGGAAATCTGAAGAGCTCTGGTAGTACTCTAGCAAGTGAGGATCCAATCGCTGTAGCTCATCCCTAGTAATCCATGTGCAATCAGAATCTGGTCGCCCTCGCCACGGAACTAGGAAACGGTGAACTCCTCCATCCCTAGTAGAAACAATCTGCTCATCTAAAATAGCATCAATAGATTCTTTATGTGCATAAGGCAAATTTAAGGGTAAAGGGGTAGGAATAGGGGCATCAATAGGATCAGGTAAAGGCTCATCAAAAGGGGTATCAGGAATAACTGTAGGGCTTTTTTAAGCAACTAGATCCTCAATATTAAAGGAGGAGCTAATACCATAATCATAAGGAAGGTCAATGACATATGCATTTGGGCCCATTCGTTTCAATACTTTGAATGGACCGGCACTACGAGCCTGCAATTTCTTAACGGTCCCAGAGGGAAACCGTTCAGGTCGGATCCGAATCATGACATAATCCCCTACTTGAAACTCTGCATGACGCCGATGAGTATCAACATGAATTTTATATTGAGAATTACTTACCTGAATTTTTTTGCGAATCTCATTATGCAAATCATGAACATGTCGTGCAAATGCCTCAGCAGATTCAGAAATCCTAATATGTGGGGACATGGGCAACAGATCTAAGGGCTTCCTAGGTGTAAATCCATGCACAACCTCAAAAGGACTAGCGCCTATAGACCTATTGACAGAGCTATTATATGCAAATTGGGCTACAGGAAGAATTGAATCCCAATTTCAATTGGCTTCACCCACTAGACACCGAAGAAGGTTGCCTAGACTACGATTGACCACTTCAGTTTGACCATCAGTTTGAGGATGAAATGCTGTAGAAAATTTCAATTTGGTGCCTACTAAATGCCACAAGGTCTTCCAAAAATAACTCATGAAGCGAACATCCCTATCAGACACTATGGTTTTAGGAAGACCATAAAGCTTGACAATCTCATCAAAGTAGAGTTTTGCAATTTTGGAAGCATCAAAAGTCTTAGAACATGGTAGGAAATGAGCCATCTTAGAGAAGCGATCAACAACTACTAGGACAGAATCATGCTTCCTAAAGGTGCGGGGCAAACCTAGCACGAAGTCCATACTCACATCCTGCCACGGGCGATCTGGCATAGGTATAGGCGTGTACAGGCCAGTGTTTTGCTTACAATGTTTGGCTAGTTGACATGTACGACACTGACCAACTATCTTGGCAATGCCCCTCTTAAGACTAGGCTAATAGAATTGACGTTCCACTTCCTCAATTGTCTTATCTCGACCAAAATGACCTACAAGACCTCCCGCATGTATCTCCTAAACTAGGAAGTCTCTCACTGATGACCGAGGGATACATAACTTGTTAGCCTTGAACAAGTAACCATCCCGAAGGGTATAATCATCCAGGACTGGCCGTGAGGCATTACTTAGGCTAGTGTAGAGCTCCCCAAAATCTGGGCATGATTCATAGTCATCCTTGAGTCATTCAAACCCAGTAACCTTAACACTCATGACTAACAGCAAAGACACCATTCGACTTAATGCATCAGCAGCCTTATTCTCAACTCCCACCCTATGTTTCACCACAAAGTAGTAGCGTTGCAGAAACTGGGGGAGTTGTGTTTCAATCTTTATGTTTCTCAGTACCCTCTGTCAATCGTAACAAAAAGGGGGAGAAATTGGAGAATTTGTGGTTTCTTTCTTTAAGATTCTACAAGTTAGGGGGAGAAATACATGCCCTTGTAAGGGGGAGTTGTGTTTCATCTTGTTAAGGGAAGTGTTTACCTCCTTGTTCATGTACCTAGGTCTTGTGACCATTTTTACATACAGCATGGTATTTATCAAGTGGTATATATATAATGATGTATGTTTTCTTCACCTATCCCTACATGTGTTGTTTCTTTTCTATCTTTATACACATGTTTCTTTATTTGTATGCAATCTATTATTTCTGCTTCACACAAAGATGCCTTGATGTGTTTTGTTTAAAGTGTTTCAGAAATACAGGTTGTCAAAGTCTTCCATGCCATGAACTCTCTTCTTGCAAAGTTTTTCAAGAGTTTGTGTTAGGATAGATTTTATTGTATGTAACAAGTGAATATGAGTTAAAGTGTTTTATGACTTCTCTCATGTTTTCATTTGTTTGTTGTGGTTTTGTCACAGATTGCCAAAGGGGGAGATTGTTAGGACATATGTAGTTCAAGTCTGTGAACATATGTCGCTATTTTATGTAATTGGCTTATCCTTTAACAAAACGCACTTTACTTGTATTTGGGTAGATCTAAGATGTGTTTAATACTTCAAAGAACATGTTGTTCAAGTCTAGTATTAAAGCCAAGAAGATTGGACCAAGAAACAAGTGAAGAAAAAGTGTGTACTAAAGCTGGACACCTGGTGGACACCTGCGGATAGCTGCAGGACACCTGCGGATAGCTGCTGGACAGATAGCTATCTATCGAGGTATCTATCGAGATTTAATGATGCTCGACAGCTGCCCGATTGATCGAGGTATCTATCGAGGTTACGGGAATTCAGATTTTCAGATCTGATTTTTGGGCCAGGCTTTTGTATTTGTGTAGGGTTTCTTTTCTCACAACCCTAGGCATATATAAGGCATATTTTTGAGGCCGTCACATAGTAGAATACAAGGAGAACATATGCAAAAGATGACCGAAGTCTTATTCTCTCTGAAAGAAGCTACTGCGTCTTTGCGCCTTAGGGTTTTGTAACCAAGTGCTTCTTGATCTTCATCGTATGTATGAATTGAAGAACTTTGCAGCCAACATTCTTCTCTCTCAAGTTGGTGAGTGAGTCACGTACTGAGATTCGTGCAAAGAAGTAAGCCGTGTACTGGGATCCGCGCATCAAATTGGTTAGTCACGTACTTGGGAGCCATGCATTGAAAGGAGAAACTGTCACTACAGAACAAGTCTAATTGGGTATTGGGGTAAGAGTTCAACTGTAGGTTGGTAAGGTACTTGGGATTCCTTGCTTGTAACTGCTTGTTGTGATAATAGTGGAGTTTCGGGAGTGGTGACCTTAAATCACCCGGTGGGGTTTTTGCCGTAAGGTTTTCCCCATTCGTAAACAAATTACCGTGTCATTTAATTTCCGCTGCATTACTTAGTTTGGTGATTTGTTTGTGCTACCACGTGATATTGCATGTTAATTTGATTAATTAATAACTGGGCTAATTTAATTAATCTAAGTTATCACAAGGGGTCAACGCGTTTGTGGCCTGTCAAAACTTAAGTGAGATGGTCTAAGTGTTGTTCCCTAGACTTACTATAGATGAGGATGTCATCAAAGTACACAACTAGGAATTTCCCTATAAAAGGTTTGAGCACTTGAGTCATCACTCTCATAAAGGTACTAGGAGCATTGGACAATCCAAAAGGCATGACCATCCACTCATATAAACCATCCTTCATCTTGAAGGCAGTTTTCCACTCATCACCTAGACGAACCCTAATTTGATGATAGCCACTTTTCAAGTCTATCTTGGAAAAGGTCGTTGCTCCAGCCATCATATCCAACATGTCATCCAACCGAGGGATAGGAAAACGATACTTCACAGTGATCTTGTTGATGGCACGGCTATCAACACACATCCTCCAAGTCCCATCTTTTTTTGGAGTTAAGAGTGCAGGGATTGCACAAGGACTCATGCTGTCACGAACAAAACCCTTCCTAAGTAGTTCTTCTACTTGCCTTTGCAACTCGGCATGTTCTGCAGGACTCATCCTATAGTGAGGCAAGTTAGGTAGGGTCGCTCCGGGCACAAAATCTATGGCGTGTTGTATGTCACGCATGGGTGGCAAATGATCGGGGAGTTCCTTAGGGAAAACATCCTTAAATTCCTGGAGCACGGACCTCACTTCTTCAAGTTGCTCCTCATGGGTGTCTCCATGAAGTTCCCTAGCAACTAAGACAAACACAATGGATTCCTGAACTGCTACCCTCTCAAATGCCTTTGGGCTTATGATGTTCAAACCTTTTGCCTTTGGTGCTTCTGGCTTCTTGCTCACGTCGATTGGCTTGGGTTTCAAAGGATTGAGCACAATTTTCTTACCCTTAAACATAAATGAGTAAGAATTGGAACGCCCATGAAGGGTGACATCCAAATCATAAAGCCAAGGTCTACCTAAGATAATATGCCCTACATCCATGGGAATTACGTCACACCATATTTTAGCCTTGTAGGTGAGGAATTGAAGTGGGACAACACATCTTTCTTTTATGGATATGGAGGAAGTATCCACCCAAGAAACTTTATATGGGTTAGGGTGTGGGATCAATTTCAAGCCTAGGCGGGAAACAACATTAGAGGACACTGCATTAATGCAACTCCTACTATCTATAATAACCTTGCAAGTTTTGTCTCCACACTTAGTGTAAGTCTAGAAAATGGCACTCCTTCACCAATCATCAGTGTCTGTTTGTTCAGTCAAAGCACACCTTACCACATTCACTCTAAGGACACCAAAAACAACATTGGAATCATCAACTTGGGGAGAAAGGGTTCTAATGTACGCAAGGTAGTTAGGTTCCTCTTCCCAACCGGCCTCAATATCTTGGACTTCTTCAACATTTGGATCATACACTAGCTCCTCAACATTGTCTACCTTTTCATCACCCTCTTGAATGACAAGGGTCCTAGAGGGACATCTAGCTGCAACATATCCAATCCCATTGCATTTGAAGCATTGGAGGCGAGAGCCTAATCTTGAGGGCTCATTGATTACACCTTTTCCCTTATCCTCCTTTTCTATTGGGATGCTATTGGGGTTGGCCTTAGGGGGTAAGGCAAGTCTAGATTTGCTACCAAAAGGTTGGGGGTTGGTAGGAACACTCCGAAGCTCAGAACATCGCCAAAAGATAGACTTGGATGCTAACTCACAATTCCTAGCAAGGTCATAGGCTTCTCCTAAGGTAGTGACTCCTCGAGTGATAATCTCGCCTAGTAGGTTAGCATTTAAACCTTTCTTGAACCTATTGAGTGTGACAACCTCTTCCTCAACTATTCGGATTCGCCTCTTGAATTCCTTGAACTTCTCTATGTATTCGGCCACAGGAGCAATGCCCTGTTTTAGGCGATCCCATTCCTCAAGGAGGGAACTCCTATAAGTTGGAGGAAGGTAATTCCTCGAGAGTGCCTCCTTCATCTCAATCCAATCAATAATAGGGGGCTCACGTCTACGCCTAAGGGTTTCCTCAAGGTCCTCCCAAAAAAGGTCGGCTCTCCCAATCAACTTCATCCTAGCATACCTCACTTTTCTATTATCAGCCCAATGGTAATAGTCAAAGAATTTCTCCATTTGACGTAACCAATCAGTGAAAACCCATGGGTCTAGGCAGCCATCAAAGGTGGGTGCTTCTATCTTTTCCTTAGACATCCTATCATCATAGTCCCTAGGGCCATAGTGATTATAGTGATCATGTTCAAGGTTTGGAGCCCTATTAAAGTAACCATGGTTATTCTGCCTAAGCATGTTATCTCCTTCCTGGTTAATGGGCTCTCTTTGGGATGCTTCAATTCGATCTACCTTAACTAGTAAATCACGGACACTTTTTGCTAGGTCTCCAATAGTTTGCTCTAAAGAGGGACTAGACTCGGAAGTAGATTGAATTTCAGGGTTTGACATGATGCGACCACTACGTAGATGCATGCAACACTATATTTATGAATGCAGTTGAGATTCCAAAATATTCAAGTAACCAATTCTCAATGTAAAATTGAAGGTCAAGCAAGAATGCATGTAGAGACTAGGTCAATGAATCAAGGAAATAGATTGTAGTCAAATAGTAACAGTGTTCACAATATTGAAAGATAGCCCAAATAACAGTCAAATTCCACTAAGCTCCCCAATTAATAATGAGAATCATATATTTCAAAGAAATTGGGTGATGTCTTTTTTTTTTTTTTTTTTTTTTGGAATTTTAGAATGGGTACTGAAAGTAATCATAAATAATAAAATAGCTAATTTGAGCACAAAATGGATAGGCCAATGGAGTATGGTGGGATATGCACATAAAAAATATAAAGATAATATTTTTTAATGAGACAAAATTGAATTCACCAAAAATAATAGAGTAAGAATTGTACCCTAGTTAGTGGCCAGCTTATTGTATTAGACAATCACGATCGGGCTCCTCAATTGAGTGGGTCTAGCTGGACAAAAAGACCTGTGGATGAACAATACTTTCACGTAGGAATTTAGGCCCAATACAAGCAATGGGCTGTTACAGCAACAATATTCTTTCTTTTTCTTTTTCTTTTTTTGTTTTTTTTTTTTTTGGGAAAATAAAAAGAAATACACTGCAATTGGACTTGAAAAGGAAAGACAACACAATACGGACTACAGGCACTAAAAAAATTTCAGAAACTAGAAGCAAAAGGAAATAAAGAGAAGAGAGGCAGCGGAGTCATCGGCTGGAGTCACTGGCAGAGGCAGCTGCTGGAGTTGCTGTCGGAGTTGGCGGCTACTCGTCTCGGCCTTGACATCGGCGATGGTAGATGGTGAGGCATTGGGCTTCGCGGTGGCTGGTGGCTGATGGTTGTTGGGAGTCACGGCAGTGGGTTTTGGCGGCTGGGTTTTGCGGCGGCTGGTGGCTGATGGGTGTTGGTAATCGCGACGGTTCGTGGGCCTCTGCTCCTTCTCCTTTCTTCTTCGTCTCTTTTTTTTTTTTTTTTTTTCGGTCACAGCAACGATACCTCTTCTTTTTTTCTTTTTTTTTCTTTTTTTTTTTGTTGTGTGGGTTGTTGGTTCTGTGATTAGAGGCGTGCACGAATGGCAGTCACCGGCTTGGGTGGCGCCGTTGGCTTCTCTGTTGGCTTGAGGGTGAGAAACTCATGTGGGGCTGTGGGGAAGAAACGGATTGCAGGGGCTGGCTTGGGTTTGTTCATGATCTCATGAGGCAAAAACTTGAAAGGTACAGTCATGGTTGTCTACGGTTGTGTTGTATGGATCTGAAATCTGCTCTGATACCAAAACTAACGTAGAACAACCACAATATTTCAATAATACAGAAAATAAAAAGATAAACCCTAGGAGTCAGCACCTAAGGGTTGCTTGGAGTCAGCACCAAGCAAACTGGAGTTGGCACCAGTGTAAAAGAAAACACACGTTTTTTTATAATTATCAAAAGCTATCTTACAATAATCAGAAAAAGTGTTTAAATAACTAACAACATAAAGCACAAAGAAACCCTAATTATTAAATGCTCGGGCTTGCTCAATCTCAAGCCCGATAACTAACAAGCCCCCATCCATAAGGCCACTAGTTGGGCCGTCTTCTTTTTGCTCTTCCTCCCATACATGCGTATAATTAGAGGCTTATATCTTGTGTCCGCACCAATCTGACTATGTGCGTGGCCTAGATCCAAAAGCGAAATGCCTATCATCTGGAAGGAGCAATGTAATAGCAGAGCCAGAGGTTATTCATCCTCAGCCACCTCAACAACTCCAAAAGGAATCTATTTTCAAAGTGGGCATATCACATGAACAAAAGTCTAATCAAGAAAGAGCATCCGTAGTAGATGTTGCAAAAAAAATGTTATTTTGACACACCAAAAGCCTACTTTATTATTTTACCACATTATTTTACAACATCTCATTTATCAGATATTTTATTCTTTAATTCTATACATTAAAATAATATTTACAACAAATTAAAATAATATATTAAATTCCTCCCCCATCATCATCATCATCAACAACACCAACAACAGCAACTACAACAATAACCAGAAAAATTGTTGCGGCCACAATCACTAGAAAAAAAAAAAAAAAAAAACACACACACACACACACACACACACACAACCACCAAAATCAACCCACAACCGTTGCCAAATACACCATCAAATCACAACCACCAAAACAGAAAAACAAAAACAAAAACAAATCAGAACAAAGATCGGCACTACCACCAATTCGCCATCACTGATTCGCCCATCACAAGCCGACCCACCCACCACCACTGATCTGCCCATTACCATCTCAACCTACCGACCACCGATCTGCCCATCTGAACCTATCCATTGCCCAACCCACCCATCAAACCACAACCAAAAAACGTGAACGGAAAAAAGAAAAAAGGAAAAAAAAAAAAAAAAGAACCCGAAGTGAAATAGAGAAGACAGATAGTCAGCAGCGTCGAGTGGTGGTCTTTGGTGAGATCGGTGGCGCCAAGTGGTGGCCTTTGGTGATCGGCATGCTGTGAAAGACGAATAGAGAAGACAGAGATGAGAGAGAAGACAAAGATGAGAAGACAGGGAGAGAGATATCTGTGATGAGGAGAGAGAAAATGAGAATAAAATAACAATATATATTTTGCCATTGTATGTCCATACCGTGCCAAATTGTGAGAATACTGTAGCATGTTGCAAAAATTTGACACATTTAGCACATCTAATAAAGGGGGTTTTTGGTGTTTGGTGTGCCAAATGTGCCAAATATTTGGCATTTGGCACATCTACTGTGGATGCTCTAATGTAATAAGAAGGGCCTTAAAGTGTTATAAAAAAAATAAAAAGAGGGTCTTGAAGTACTAGGGGTGTTTCTCTCTCCTTGTTAAACCCTTTAACATGATGGTTATATCTTTTATGATATAAATAAAATCAAGTACAAAGAAGTCTAGGAAACATGGTCCTTATGCATCAACTAATAATTGTTCCCTAATGGGTTGGTTCTTATAAATTTGACTGTGCTAGTATTTGAATTGAAATTAGGAGCAGAGGTAGTAATATGGAATGGTGGCATTTACTGTGGTTTTACTTGGTCATTCCCAAGCATTCATTTGTTGGTTGGATGCTTATTATTACTAAGCTTTCAATGAAAGCTAGAATCTTGCAACAAGGTCTTCCAAGTTCTAGTGGATGGTTTGTTTGTTTTCTGTAGCTCTAGCATTGAGTTCAAGGACCATTTATTTTTTTGTTCTTCTTTTACCAAGAGTGTGAGACCAAGAAAACATGGGTGAGATTTAAGTTTATTTTTTTTATAATAGAATTTTAATTTTAGCAAAATTTTAATTTGTTAAAGATTAAATGTATAACATTGATTTACTAATTCGCAGTTCTTAAAATGTTGATAATAGACTTTTACTTGGAGTAGAAGTCAAAAGATTGGATTTTTCTATTTTTCTAATTTTTATTTTTATTTTTTGAGAAAGAAAGCGTGCACTGTTGTCTGGGAATAAAGTTTTTTTTATTAAAAACTTGTAATTTGAATATATTTTAAATTTGTTGAAATATTTAAGTTTAGAATTTTTTATAATAGACTTTCAGTTTGAATAGAATTTAAATTTGTTAAAGTTTAAATGTAACTACCAAATGTGACAAAAGTATAATAAAATGTGATGAAGAAACTGTTAAATGTGAGAAAAAAATTTCGAATGTGACAAAAGTACGGTCAAATGTGATATTGAAACTACCTAATGTAATAATGGAACCGTCAAATGTCAAAAAAATAATGCTCCCATGGAATGTAACAATAGTACTGTCAAATGCGATGTTGGCACTACCCAATGTAATGATGAAACTGTCAAATGTGAGAAAAAAAAAATTATGGAAAATTAGGGTACCATCGAATGTGACAAAAGTACGGTCACATGTGAAACTATTTCGGTAAGTTTCTAGGTTTTGGGGGCATTACATTCATTTTCTTAGGTTCTAAGCATATTTAAGTAATTTTTTAGGTTACGAGGTCATTTCAGTCATTTTTTAGATTTCAATGTCATTAAGTTAGTTTCTAGGTTCTAGTAATTTTTTAGGGTTTTGAAAGTATTTTGGTCATTTTCAAGTGTTATGGAGTATTTTTGGTCATTGTTTTATGTTTTAGGGTAATTTTGGTCTTTCTTTTTTTAAGTTTTAGGGTCATTGGGTCATTTTTTTTAGGTTGTAAGGGTATTTTGATCATTTTTTAGGTTCTAAGGGTCTTCCTTGTTGAGGATTTTCGGGGGTATTTTGGTCATTTTTAAGTTTTATGAAGTATTTTGGTCATTTTTAAGGTTTCAAGGGTATTTCAAAATTTTTTAAAGTTTTAGGGTCATTTCAGTAATTTTCAATGTTCTATGTACGGGTGTTCACCAAACTGCATAAACCACACAAACCACAAAAACCATACCAAAACCACTCGTAAAATGGCATAATCATACCTCACCGCAAGAAATAGTGCACTACACCGCACCACACCGCATGGTGCAATGCGGTTTATGGTTTTACAATAAGAAAACCGCACAAACTGCACCGCACCCTTTCTATATATTAATATATTTAATTATTTTTAATATTAAATATATTATTAATAGTTTAATAACCCTAGTTTTCAAAAAAAAAAAATAGTTTAATAGCCCTAGCAAGTGTTGATTAGGAAAGTCTGCCCAAAATAAAGAAAAACTAGCTCAATAGTTTAAAACTTGGACCAAAACAAAGGAAAAAAATAGTTTTGGGCTGGGTAGAAAAAGCCCAAAATTTGAAAAATATACCGACTTCAAATCATTCAAACCGCACCTTATACACCGCACCGTATATGTGACCACAAAAGCAAAATGCGATGCAGTTATGGTTTTTGCAAAACTTTAAACCGCACTGCACCACACCGCCCGCACATGTGACAGTGAAAATAAGGTGCAGTGCAATTATAGTTTTAGCTAAACCGTACCACAAAATGCGGTGCTAAAAATGGTCCAAAACTGCACCGCACCGTACTGCGAACAACCCTAGTTCTATGGGTATTTCGGTCATGTTTTAGGTTTAAGGTGCATTACAGTCGTTTCTTTAGGTTCTAAGGGCATTATTGTCACTTTTTAAATTACAAGGTCATTTTAGTCATTTTTTAGGTTTTATGGTCATTTTTTTAGTATTTAAGGGTATTTTGATTATTTTTTAGGTTTAGAGGGTATTTTAGTGATTTTTAGATTTTAGGGCCATTTCAGTCATTTTTTAGGTTTTAAGGATATTCGAATATTTTTGAGAGTTTCGGGGTCATTTTGGTAATTTTTAATTGTTAGTATGTGTTTTGATAATTTTAGTATATTTAAGGGTATTTTGAGAATTTTAGAGATTTTAGGAGTACTATTTTTGTTATATATATTCGTCGATTATTAGATAATTCGGTAGGGTTGGGATGAGTTAGCTACACCTATATGTAATATTGGTACGGCTTAATGTGACGATGGTTCTTTTATTTTTTTCTCACATTTGATGGTTCCATTGTCACATCAGGCAATACTAACATTTTATTTGACCGTACTTTTCTCACATTCGATCGTACTTTAATTTTTACTCACATTTGACAATTCTATCATCATATTGGGTAGTACCAACATCACATGTGATTGTATTTTTGTCACATTCGATAGTTCCCTTATTTTTCTCTCACACTTAATGGGTTTTTTATCATAGTAAGTAATATCAACATCACACATGACAGTACTTTTGCCACGTTCGGTTGTACTCGTTTTATTTTTTTTTTGACATTTGATGGTACCATCTTCAAATTGTGCAGTACCAAAATCACATGTGACTGTACTTTTGTCATGTTCGGTAGTTCAATTTTTCTTTTCTCGCAAATGATGGTTCCATTGTCACATTTGGCAGTGCCAATATCACATTTAATCATACTTTCTCACTTTTGATTGTACTTTTTTTTTTTTCTCACATTTGACAGTGCCGTCCTCACAATGTGTAGTACTAAAATAACCACAAAACCTAAAATATGACCAAAATACCCTTAGAAAAGAAAATGACCGTAATGGCCCCTATACGTAGAGAATATCTATAAATACCCTTAGAAACTTGATAAATATCGGGATACCCTTAGTTAGGGATGTGCATGGGTTGAGTTGAGAAGCTTTTTCAACCCAACCCACCATGGTGGGTTAAAAAAAACCAACTCAACCCACCATGGTAGGTTAAAAAAAACTAACCCAACCCCACCCAACCCATCATAAGGGTTCAACCTAACCCAACCCACGTGGATCGGGTTGGGTCAGTTGGACCCATGGGTTGGACAATTTTTTTTTCATTATTATTAAATTAAGCATTAAAACAACACCACTACAAATAAGAACAAACTTATAACTAAATAATCATGAGCATAACGCAAAACAAACACAAACTATATAAGAAAAACTTAGGGTTTGGGTTTGGGTTTTTTATTTAGGAAGAGGTGCAAAAAAATAAATATCAAAATTATATTTATATATTTTTTAAATTTAAAAATATATTAAATATAGGTGAGTCGGGTCAAGTTAGGCAGGTTTGTAAATCTTATGACCTAAACCTAACCTAACTCATTCTTTAAAAAAAAAAAAAAATCATGACCTAACCCAACCTACCATCTCCTAAATATTGACCCAACTGGGTTGGATTGAGTCAGGTTAATTTTAGCCGGTTCACTACACACCCCAACCCTTAATACCTAAAAAATGACCAAAATGACCTCAAAAACCTTAGAAAGGACCGAAATTCCCTCAAAACCTTAAAAATGACCAAACACCCCCATCCCTCAATTCCCTCTAAAAATTTTTTTAAAAAATTACCATTAGAAACTGCAAAATGACCAAAGTACCATTAGAACCAATAAAATGATTGTAATGCCCCTAAAAGTTAGGAATGACTAAAATACTCCTGAAAAGCTAAAAAATGACCTAAATACCATTAGGAAAAAAAATGACTACATGGCCTTTAAAGTTAAAAAATGACCGAAATGACCATGAAACCAAAAAAATGGTTGAATATAACCACATAACCAAAAAAATGGGCAAAATACCCTTATAACAAAAAAATGACTGTAATGCCCCCAATACCTAGAGAATATCTAAAAATATCCTTAGAAACTTAAAAAATGCCGAAATACCCTTAATACCTAAAAAAATGACCGAAATGACCCCGAAAACCTTAGAAAGGATCGAAATTCCCTCAAAAACGTAAAAAAATTATCAAAATATCCTTAGAACCTTTAAAATAATCAAAATACCATTAGAACATAAAAATGACTATAATGCCCCTAAAATCTAAGAATGACTTTCTCCCTCATTTCTTTTAAATTCACCTCCTCTTACCAACAATTCTTTCCTTTCCCTCTTTTCAATTTTCAATCTCTCTCTCTCTCTCTCTCTCTCTCTCTCTCTCTCTCTCTCTCTCTCTCTCTCTATTTTTTTCACATTTTACAGTGTTTATTTTGGAGTAAAATATTTAATCAAAGGTAAAATATTTTTAGTCAATCAAATCGATGTAGGCACCACTAGCAAGCTCCAAACACTTGATGGCTTGCATTTTTCATGTGATTTATCCTTCCAAATACTTGAAAATATTTTATAGTAAAATTTTTTACGTTTGAAAATATTTTATATTGAAAGAAAGAAGGAAATTTTATATAGAAATTCCCGCGAAAAAAACGTAGGTTGCATTTCAAAATTTTCGCCAGCAAAGAATCCCACAAACCCACGGAGCTCTAAGGATCCCACAAGCCCACGGAGCTCTAAAGTTTTGTCTGTTCCGCAGTTTTCTCAGTTCGGTAGTGGCATATCTTTTTCCCTTCGATGTCGATGACAAAAGATACAGTTTCCTCTATCTCTCTCTGCATCTCTCTTTGTTCGCGAAATCTGCCGTTTATCGCCTCTAAATTTCGGTACATCCCTTTTTTTCATTCCTTTTTCCATTTGGTTTTTATATTTTATTATGTATATTAAAAATTTTGGTTTGGTCCCTTTATTGCTTGATTGTTTTTAATTTTTGGTTCCCTTTTGGTTTCGCAAGTTTGCTAGGAACACAACTCAGCAGGTTTTAATTCTTCTATTACTCCTTTTGGTCACTAGCAAGGGTGAAAACTATGATGATTGTATATGCTTAAACCATGAAACTTTTAGGACATATGTGATTCACTTGTTAAGAACATATGTTATTCTTTTATGTAATTGGCTAATCCTTTGACAAAACGCACTTTACTTGTAATTTGGTAGATCTAGGATGTTTTTAATTCTTCGAGAAATAAGGTTTCAAGATCAAGTGTTAAAACCATGTAAGTTTGTCTAAGAAACAAGATGAGAAGTGCCTGTCATTAAAGCTCAACAGCTGGCTCGATAGTTACATCTATCGAGCTTTAAGAAGTTGTTCAGCCCCGAGGCTCGATAGCTGCTCGACAACATCTCGACACCTTTAGCTGTTAAGGTTTACGAAAAACAGAGTTTTAGATCTGTTTTGATTCCAATCCGTGGATATGTCTTTAGGCCTTCTTTTCTCACAACTCTAGACGTATAAAATGATTATTTTAAGGACCGTAAAAGTAAACACAAGTTGCACAAGTATTGAAAAAAGTTTGTTCAAGCAATTTGTGACCAGAGACAAAGTTTGCCCTAATTCATCTCTTTGTGAAGAAGCTGCTGTGTTTGTGCACCGTAGGGTTTTGTAACCAAGCATCTTCTTGTTCTTCATTGGGAGGATGAACTGAAGAACTTTGCAGCCAACGTCTTTCTCAAATTGGTGATTGAAGTCGCATACTGGGATCCACGCAATTGGTTAGTCACGTACTGGAAGTCGTGCAATACAAGGAGAGATTGTCACTACAGAACAAGTCCAATTAGGTATTAGGGTAAGAGTTCAACTGTAAGTTGGTATAAGGTACTGGAATTCTTTTACTTGTAATTGCTTGTTGTGATAATAGTAGATTCTCAGAAGTGGTAATCTTAAAATCACCCGATAGGGTTTTCGCCTTGGAGGTTTTCCTCATTCGTAAAAAAATCACCGTGTTAATTTATTTTTCCACTACACTTTAGTTTATTGGTAATTTGTTTGTGCTACCACGCATTTGCATGTTAAATTAATTAATTAATTAAACTTGACTAATTAATTAACTTAATCCATCACAAGAGGTCAATACGTTTTTGATCTATCAGAAACTTCTATGATTATCTATGTTGCAGTGTTGGTTGATGTTTTTACTGATCCCTGTTCATTATGTAAGGCAAATTTAGACAGTAGTCAATTTGTTTCCTAAATTATAAATAAGTTTGTTCATTTGTAAAAAAATAGTGTTGATCTGTTGTTTATTTATTTAGTTTGGGTCTAATGGGAGTGAAGATAAAGAATTTTAATTTATACATGGGCTTGTTATGAGTGTCACCTTGTAGTACATTCTTGGATGTTAGTAGCTGGTCATAATTTTTATTCTATCTTGAGTCCACCCCTGCACTAGATTATTTTTCATGAAAATGATTTATGTGAATTCAATTAAATTTCAAAATGAGAGTAATAAGTTGGAATTTAATGGACCTCATCAATCATGTACAACGTGTGATGATAAATCCTTACATTTTTTCCTGCTTTTTATTTCCTAAGAAAAAAAATTGTTAGTGATGGTGAAAAAAGAGTCAGGAGGTTCTTGAGCACATCAAAACAGTATACTTCTTTATTCTCAATTACTCAGGAAATTTGACTTCCAAGAAGTTGGAAATTTAATTGGCCTAGGGGTCCATCTGCTTTTCACGTATTCAAGGATTCTATGACTTCCAGATCCCTTACATCTTTTCTTCATGTGTACTTCTGCTTTTTGTTTCTTTATTCCCTGTAATTTGATGCTTTACTCATTTGACAGTTGTTTTTTAATTATGGTGGGTAAAATATCATTGACATGTGAACAAAGATATTAATAATAAACTTTATACATCAAAGAATAATAATTTTCAATCTATTTATTCATATTGATTTTGTTACTTTTGCTATTGCCATTACAAACTGATTGTTTCCTAATATTAGTGTATTCCATAATCAGGATATTGACTCAAAGCATTGGTCTCCTCTCGTATACATTTTTATCTCGAACAGGCCATGATAGTAGTACTACACATGGTGAGTTTCACTGCTCTACTTCCTGGTCCTTGTATTGTGAGTAGAGACATTCCATGTATTTTCACTAATTTGCATTAAAAAAACAAGAAATGTGAAATATCATTTGGTTAGTGTATGAGCAATAAATGTGTTAATAGGATCTATATTCATGCATTGTGATGTGAAAATCGCAACTGGCACTTCATCCTCCCATACTGGGTGCATGTGTAACTTGGAAACTTGCATGATCTGAATTCCAGGTTCTGTTTAGGAGGCAAAGATACCTATGAAGCACGGGTATTCGGGATGCAATTTTTGAAAAAGGTGGGTTGTGGCATGAAAATTAAAAAATTATTAAAAATATTTTTATTTATATTTTCTATATATTTTTACTATTAAAATATTCTTAAAAAACATATTACTATGCCTTGATTCACAAAACAAACAAAGAAGAAGGCAAGAAATACAAAACAAAACATAAAACCAAAAAGAAAACACCAAAGAAGCAACAAATATTCAAAATAAAATTGAGAAAGTACAGATTTAGGGTATTTGGGCCTCATTCAAAACCGATTTTGGCTGTTCCGGCATGATTCAAGGCTGATTTCGGCCTGTTTCGACTTTTTTGGTCTGTTTCAGCCATTTCGATCGCCGGCCGATACGGCCCGATTATGGCTTAATCTTCCCGGTTCGGGGCGAATCAAGCTAAGTCGGCGCGAATCTATGGATAAAAAAATAAATAAAAAAAAATAAATAAAAAAATAAAAAATAGCTTAACGCGGCACCGACGTGGGGGCAACTGCGTCAGATGCAGCATCCCACATCGGGCCACGTCGGACTCAGGTGTGGCACCCTCCCAGCCGTGTCTGTGCTTTCTAGATTGATACTGCAGGTTAAATATTTGTATTTATAGCACCGGTGTTTGATAAGTTGCAAGGTTTTGTGTATGTGTCCTAATAACAATAGCTTTCAGTTGTGTTCTAATAGAATTCTTAACCTTTGAGTCAGCAAAAAGGACTTGAGTATGTGTTGTCTTTGTGACATCTCTTCATTGACAAGGGATTTGTGTTGCAGGTTATATAGGACTTATGTCGTGTTCAAACTTGCTGCACTGGGCGTTCACACAACCAGCAAAGTGGTTACGAGGGCTCTCTAAATATGGCTATTCCTTAGCTGTTAACCATATGATTGCAATTGGACATATTAATGCTGGCCTCTTTGTGTGTGTACAGAAAAATCAACTTTATGATTCAACACTTCCTGTCAACTGTGGTTATTTTGTTTGTACGTAATTGTGAATAGCATTTTCCTTTGAAACCGGTGTACTCCTTCAATGACTTGCTGTTTCAATTGATCTCTAGCCCAACAACAACCGCCCCCCCACCCCCACACACACACAAAATGCCATCAAGGTATTGGCATCCATAAAGATTCATTATGTCTGTTATTTATTTCTTTCTAGCAACACATTGCAACCTGCCAAGAGTTATTCTAATGTGATTTCTTGTATTTGTGAAGTCAAGTTTGCTAAACTCCTCCACTTCTGATGTTTTTCCTAAATGAATGTAAAGGCTAGATAAAAGCCATGTGACCATCTCTCAATTTCTCATGCTCTTTATTATTTTTTTGCTTTTCCTTTTGATTGACATGAATACGCACAAGTCATTCTCAAGGAAAGGAAAAAAAAAAAAAAAAAAAAAAGGAAAGGAAAAATAAAAATAAAAAATACAAGTCAGTGGCTCCTGCAATGACATTCACCACCCCCAACTCTATCATCATAGCCAAAAAATAAAGTCTAAGTACTCATTAATCAAAAAAACATTTAGTGAACAAAGCCATACTGTAGCTTGATGCACTGTAAGTGCCAACTCTGTTTCACTTGGATGAACTGAGCCATGACATTAGGCATCATTTTAAGAGATAAATAAATAATTACATACACTAAGGCAATCTGCTAAGAAAGATTCAATGACCATGTCAAAAGTCTAAAATTTCCTATTGCAAAAAAAATGAAGTCTAAGAACTCATTAACCAAAAAAACATTTAGTGAGCTAAGCCATATTCTGGCCTTGTACACTGCAAGCGCCAGCGCTGTTTCACTATGATGAACTGAGCCATGATATTAAGCATCAATTTATGAGACAAATAAATAATTACATACACTAAGGAAATCTATTGAGAAATTAAGATAAACTTCAACTAAACTTTTTAACGTGATTATCTTAAGAGATTTTTTGAAAATATTTTGAGTGAAGAAAACATTAAGGCAAATTGTGTAATTGACTTCTATAAATAAACTCTTCATCACCAAATCTACAAAGTATGCATGACACTTTTACCAACCACCAAGGAGTAAATAGTCTAATCAATGGAAAATTCATTGGTTGGACAAAACAAAATGAAGTATTTTTTCATGCACTTGTTAAGCAGTTGAGACTGTACAATTCTTAAAAGGGAAAAATTATAGTACATCAAAATCTATTTGATCTCAGAGGTTTAATTTCCCTTGGGTTCTAAAAAAAATGCTTCCATAGAATAAAGTCATGAGAAAGCTTTTGAATTCATTTGTGCAGCAAATTTATTTTGCAAACAATGACCATTCCACAATTTATAGGAAGAAAAAATATGAAATGGGAGTTCAGGTAGAAAAATAAAAGATTCATTTAGAAGAATTGAGGCGGGGCCTTACCTTCACCTTGAATGCTAATTTTTTTCCAGAACAATGTCTACTTATACAACTTCATTGTACAATGACACTTCTGGACCCGTGTGCTAAATTCCAAGACTCACTGATATAAGGACCAGTACCGAGAAAGTGAGCATAACTGGGAAATTAATATGGGGAACATGAAGAGAAAAGGTCTAATTAATAGCAATACTATATTTGAAATTTTGCTTGGGGACCTAAACAGTTGGAAGAATACTCATTTATTCACTTCTGTTTGATAGCTATTGTCATTCAGCATTTGTTCTTTTCTTTTCTTTTCTTTTCTTTTTTCCTTTTTTTCAATTTTTAGTCATGAATAATTTATTAGAAAGACATAAACATTTTATTAGAAAGACAGAGAAACCCTCTAATTTCTAAAGATTTTTTTGGGTAGAAATTACACACACACCCAGAAGGGAAGTGGCAGTAATCTAAAGAATTGCAAGCTAATATGTAAAAAATTTACCAAGTCTACAAAAGAGAAGGGATTGTAACTTTGCCAATACCAGTAGTCCACTCATAAAAAGACAACATTCATAAATAATTTAGTTGAAGAGTAAAAACAACTCACTGCCATTAAATATGTGATTATTTAGCATTCAATTTAAATTCTTTTAACAACTAATGAGTTTCTGTAATTGAGACTGAAAGGTGCTGGACTCATGTAATGTTGTAGTTTTCATACATGATATATCTAATAAGAGAGGATACTAACAATCTGCCAACCATATAGCAAAAATAATTTCAGAAAGGTATACAACAGAAGTTTGAACACTTTCATTTCATTTTTTCTGATTATAAAAAATCAATATCCCCATTGCAAGGAAGAATTCAATGGAATTTTTATATTCTCTACCAGAAAAATATTTCTCTCTTTCTTCCTCCTCCCAACTATCTCCCTAACAAAAGATAGACAAAAAACCTGGTTGCCCCTCCCCGTCAATAGGTAAAGCTAAATTGTAAGGGAGAAGTATCTCTAGATATTTGAAAAGGAAAAAAAAAAAAAAACGTATATAAGGCTTAGAAAAATATATGAATCTAGGAAGTTTAAGTTGCAAATAGCATAGATGCCAATGAGCTTTAGCTCCAACTCAACTTTAACAACTCAGCAAAGGAAAAAAAATTATAAAATAAAAAAATGTGAAGTCTGAACTGTTGACACAGAAGTAATATACACAATCGTTTGACAAACTCCATAAATTAGCAAAGCAACTATCAACTAAGGCTTCATAAGTCGTATTCAGCTGCCATGGGAGTAAACCCAAGCAACAAAACCAACAAACAAAATAAAAATTGTAGATCGAAAAAAAAAATTGTGACGAAAATATATAAAATATATATATATAGAATATCTAATTTGCAGTTGTTACAAAACATTACAATGACTAGCATTTGGAAGTGCCACAGAAAAATCAGTATTTGAAAGAAATGAACAAGATAAAAATAAAAGATAACATCATTGCTAACATAGAGAAGACAATCAAAAGGTTGGAAGAGGAGAACAGTAAAGCAAAAAGATCTATAATTCCAAATACATATATATCAGCCCACTCATATATATAACATTATGTTAGACTTTCCTAACTATCTGTCAGCCCAATCATCAATCAAGATATTGAAATATAATAGGCTCATCAGTGAATCAACTTACTGATTCTCAATCTTGGCAAACTTGACCAAACATGAGATTCCTAGAATGGATCCCCTATCTTTTGTGTACTCCAAGAATTGACAGAAGCATATTACTACAACTATGAGTGCTCCCCACTATAGGCCTGTTTGGATGGGCTGTTCACAAAAGTACGTTTTAAAAACAAGCATTTTTAAAATGTGCATTTTGAAAATATCATTTTAAAAACCATAGATAAGCGTTTGGTAAAATTGTGAAAATATGCATTTTTTTATTTTTAAAGCTACATTAAGCGTTTGATAAGCTGTTTTAAAAATGGCTGTTTGGAGTGTAAATTCCAAAAAATTACTTCACTGTTTTGTTAAGGTTATTTTGTCATTTTTCCTTTAATCAATGTTTTTTTAATTATTATTAAAAATATGTAATTAAGCCTGAAAATTACATTAATAATAATAACAATAATGATGTTGTCGTTGTTGGAATTCATGGAGAGAAATTTATATAATTTAAAATTGAAAAAAAAAAAACTGTCAAGAGGAAGATATTAAAATAATTAGGAAAATAATTATATTAGAATAATTACTAAAAAATAAGCAGAGCTAATTGGTATAACTCAAGGGAATCAAACAAGTATTAACGTAAATTTAAGATCATGAAATAAGCAGTCATCAAAGTCATTGACAAAGAGTTGAAACTTGAACGTGGAGGTAGATAATGTTGTCATTAAGTCATCCATTTTTTTTAAGATAAACAAGTTTTGGCCCCGAGGAAGAGGAACAGTAGTGGCCTCCACTTCATGAGGCAAAGGTCCCCAACTGATTATGCTGCTCCCTTGGGGTTGTTATTAAGTCATCCATATAGTTTCAAAAAAATGAGTATTCAAGGTTGTCATTTTTTTTTCAACCTCATCAAAGAATCTGTACTTCTACCACCAATGGTAAAGTCTTGTCCCAAAATCTCTTAGAAGCAATGAGCCAATAGCGATCATTGTTGACAAATATCTAATACAACTCTAAATAATACTCATTTGTCCTTCTGGGCAATGTCTATATGATACTTAAAAATGAAGAGTAACAACAATGCTCAAATGGCAGCTCATAATAAGTTTATTTCCCCAGTCAGAGCCTCTTCGTTTTAGAATCACTTTTCAATAGTATCATCCCAGAAACCTTGTTGAGCTCATATACCAATCCAGCTGAGAACAGGAAACATGTTGTTATACAAACTCGATGGACTGTGCTAGCAGCAATCAGAGCCGCTGCTTCTGCTATTAAAACATCACAGAATTTCCTATAGTTTTCCCAAAAAATGAAGCTAACCCAATATTAGTAAAAGTACATGTGCAAAATAAGAACGAGCACTGTAGTTGAACTCAAAACCCACCCACCTCTCAACTAGACTATTCTATACCATGGTTGAAATATATGATTTGTGTTTTTAATTTTTTAATTTTGACGTTGATCAAGAGTGACAAAATATAATGAAAACAAAAATTTAGTTCACTGCCAATCACTACTGTGTTTCCTTTATTGTGCTACATGTTTTTCCACAGAAATAAGTCTTCATAAATAACTTTAATGCCCACAAACAATTATGTTAAGCCTAGTTACACAACCTCAACAAACAAGATATGAAGAACATATATCCCAAGTCAAAATTTTGGCAAATAACACAGTGAAACACACCTCATTATAAACACCTCCTACCCAAACTCTCTCTGCATACCTAAATTTTCAAGCTCAAATATGAGAATAATGTTCAGCACAACATAGTGTATCAACAAACGTGATAGAGAGGGGAATCGGGATTACCTTCATCTTTGAAAATTAATTCCAGGGAAAAATCAAAAAGAGTAGCGGCTAAGATTTCACTGCACATCCTAGTCCTGGACAACATCTCAACTGGTCAGAGGCCCAGCAAGTATTATACTCCTAAGGGTATGAAAACTGTATATATATATATATATATATATATATATAATATATTGCTATATTGAACAATGTGTACATGGCAAGTATATATAATTCAACTAACTCTCTAATACTAAACGGCCTTTAGCTTTGATTTATACAAGTAAAGTACTATTATTTTACAAGAAATTCAAACTAGCCTGACTTGCTTTCTTTCTTCTTCTTTTCTCTCTTCTAGACCAGGATTAATTAAGCTTTCTTTTAAACTTGTTGTCTTCTATTCTCTGATACTCCCCCTCAAGATTAGTAGGGGAATGAATGTTAACTAGGCTTATCTTGGTTAACATATCTCCTATCTGTGACTAGGTCTTAGTGTGCAGCAATCTAATTACTTTTGCAATGACTTTATCTTGCACAACATGTCAGTCAATTTCTTTGTGTTTCGTCCTCTCATGAAACACAAAATTGGCTGCAATGTGGAAGTGCAGCTTGCCTATTAGCAATCCAACCCCACAACAGCAATATATCCCTAGATTAATGAGATCACAGTTCAATAGCAATTAGATCACATCCAATTCATCATCATTCAATCATTTCAAAAAAAAATGTATTAGAAGCTTATGAACCACTTGGACACCAGAAGAATTAACTTGGTTCCTAGTCCTACTAATCTAAAACTCGATACCAAATAATATAACTCTTTTTTAGTTGTAATACTTTTAAAACCTATGTACAAATTTGTATTTTTAAACCGACAAATTTGTAATTTTTGCTCTTTTCCCCTTTGCTATCAGAACTATGCCCACTACAAGCACATAGAAATAGACATGTCTAACCCTCAACTCCCCAGCAGCACACATAAATAGATTCCAAAATCTACCAAACTCAGATAGGCAAAGTGCAGGAATTCCGAATTGAAAAACTCATTGTGAAATTGTATGCTGAAAAAGTGATAAACATTATTTCTAGTACTTGCAACATTAGGCTATGATTGATTCAAAGGAAAATATTTTCCAACTATAAAATATTTTCAAGTGTTTGATTGCATTATTAAAAATGTTATGGAAAATATATTTTCTATTACTTTCTCACATATTTTCATCTTCCAAACATATATATAATAATAAAAAAATAATGAGAATTTTAGATCAATAAAATCGTGATTGGTGACCATCGGTGACTATAGTTGGCAACCAAAGACTGAAGACATTAGTGGAGGGCAGTGGTTGGGTGACTAACACTGGGGGGTGGGGGACGGAGGTTTGATTTATGCATTTTGGGTGATATGGAAAATGAAGAAATAGCAACGAAAGTGTAAAACATTTTTCCCTAGAAGTGCTTTTATTTTACAGCCAACCAAAAAGCAATTTTCAGTTGACCAATAATTTCACTCAATACCCACAAATAAAAAAAAAATATTTTTCAAAAATTAATTTCTGTCAAATCTCGAAACAATCACTGTCTAACAAACTAACTCCAGCAAATGTAATGGGCAGCAGGTTTTTTCTTTGCTTTCCAACATTATAGGTCGGAGTAAAAGTTTAAAGAAGCGAACAAAGTTGCTAAAACAACCTGGTCAAAACTCAAAAGAGGATATCACCAAGCAGAATCTTTTGAAGTTCATTTTTTGTTATACCTTCGGAATTTTTGCTTTTGTTTTAGCTTTTGATAAATTTGGATGTAATGGATACTCGTCTTGTGCATTTCAATTAATGAACTATCCTTTTCTTTAAAAAAATCAATGCAAGAAGTATAACTCAAGAAACATTAAAGAAGAAATGAAGTGAAGGTGTGAAGGAAAAAGTAATGTATTTTTATTCATTAAAAAAAATAAAAATAAAAGAGGTTGTAGGAGTTCCTTATAGAAGAACCTGGTACTAAATAGTAAGATACTGAACAAGCAATATGAACAAGCGATGGAAAAAATTAAAAAATATAATCTGAGGATCTTTGCCATGGTCCATTCTACTCTCAAAATCAAAAGTAGGCACTTTATTATAACATGTTTGAATGATGCGTCTAGAAACAAGAGTAAAGAAAGGTGTAGAATAGAAATTCTTTGTCCCAGGTTATTTGGTTGTATAATTTCCTATTAGTACAAAATTTTCTACTGATTTTAGTCAAAAATGAATTAGTTTCTTTGTTCCACTTTTTATGTTCCTCTTTATGGTATATAACGTGCCTGATTTTTTTCCCTTTCAAACTTTTAGTAATTTTATGCAAAACGTATGTAACAAGTTAGTGATTAGTAGAGTATAAAATGGAACATAAAAAATGAGATAAAGAATTTGTATTCGAAAGATGTAATTTTTTTTAAAGGAAAAAAAGTGTAAATTAAGAATTAAAACAGTGATGAACTGAGCAATATACTAAGATTCAATAAATATATATTGAAGAGAATTTATTATATATAGTATTATATTTTTTTTTTAAACATTATTTTTTTGAGACTATTAAGAATGTCTATAGCTCCTTAGGTGAGGTATCATTTTCTTGGGTCCATAGAAGTCAACAAGGCTGCTCATAATCTAGCTAAATGGTCTCTCAAAGTCTCAAGCATGATGTATTCGCCTGTTTTTGAATTGTGTAATTCTCCCAAGTTTTTGCCTGTGTCATCTAGGAGGAGGCTAGATGTCTAGTGTACTCGTGTTGTGTCCTGTTTTCTGTAAAAGTTTGTTATTCATATAAAAAAAAATAATAATAATAATAATAATAAATAAATTCCAAGTTTAATAAATATACTTTTTACAAATATTATGTTATATAGAATAGTAACAAGGCTAAAACTTCACTTAATATCTTTTTATTGGATGTGAATTTTGATTAATCCACTATTGGATCACTACTTTTTTTTTTTTTTTCATATCTTTCGTGCTTGCTACATTTTCCAAGTGTGCCTACCATGACCCGAGTTAAAGTATTTGACAGCACCAATCTTGTGAAACTTTCAAGATCCACTCAAAGTAGCTGTTCTTGAGCAAGTAGCACACAACCAACAAAGAGAGAAACATCACAAGAACAAATCAGAAATTTTAGCTAACATCTTGAATCCCAATAAATAAAAGAAAACGTAGATGAACAATTAGTTTCAAAAGGCAAATTGGATTTGAATACCTAACCCACAAAAGTTTATATCATTAACAAAAACAAATGTAATACAAACCAGTGACATGAGATTATGGTTCCATTTATCAATTTTATTAAAGTTAAAAAAAAAAAAAAAAAGAAAGGCTAGTTACCCATGTCTTCGAGGCTCACATCCAACTTAAGTAAAGAGTTATCTAATAATTTTTTATTGTGAATTTTTAAAATCTGAACACGTCCTGCTTCATCAAAAGCACCTCTACAAAGAAGAAGCTATAACCGGCCCGGTTTATGAATTGAACACTATAAGGATGAGTACATTCGTGGGTGCATCAAAGAGAGAGAAAGAAAGGGAGGGAGAGAATATTACCTCAGAAGAGCAGGACGTACAAGGTCCAATCTGTTGGTTGTTCCAACAATGAAGATGTTGTTCATATTGTGAAAACCATCAATCTAAAATAAACAACTTATTAGTTCGATATTGAACAAGAGGCATAGAAAAGAAAAATAAGAAAATCCTCAAAAATTTTCAATTATTCTAACGAATTTCATATGTCATATTTATAAATTAAATGAGGATTATTCACTAACCATTGTTAACAACTGATTCACAACCCGATCCATTTAGTCTGAATCAGTGGAGCTACCTATTCTCTACACACAAAATTATACCCAATATTGAATCAAAATATGATAAATTAACAAATGAATAGTTAAAATTTGATTCTTTTACCTTTGCTATTGAATCTAATTCATCAAAGACAATTGAATGGAGTGGACTACATACTATCACCTTAAAAAAGGAGGAAAATAAAGAATAGTTAATACATGTTCTAACAAAATGTAAAGTAAATCTCTCTCAAATTTATAGTCTTTACCATACTTCTTGTATTCACTTATTGCTTCCAAGAAAAGATTTCTCACATTACCCTTAGTATTACCATGCCACATGTATAATAACTCAGGACCTTTTATAACTTGCATGGTGCAGAATGCTATGTTGATGATAAATGATTGTATCGGACCTAATTCATCATGATAAATACAGATGGATGTTGAGACTTTAGTATTTTACTCTCCTTTATTTTACTTTGATGTAATAGATTACAAGCTATTGCCTGACCTTGGTAAGTTAGTGGTGTAGGGTGTGAGATGGGTTGTTGTTTAGGTGTAGCTGGTGAAATGGAAGATTGAGTTGTTTAAAGAAACTTACAGGTGGATGAATTGTACCCTGCAAAGAACTCTTAGTTCTCAAATAGAACTCAAAAGGCTAGGTATTTTATTCACTTTTCAAAACTGATTACAAAAATGAGGCCAATATTCTATTTATAGAAGGCTGCATGAGAATGCAGCCACTCAAATGGCTCAAGCTGACCTTAATTCCTATTGGTGTAGGCTATACTAACTAACACACACCCTAACTACCTGAATCCAAGTTAATCCCATAGGTTGCTGTACAATAACTGCCTGCACCTAGTACTTGGTTACAAGTCTAACTAATTTGACTTTAACTATCTGTGACAGCAGAGACTTCTAGCCTCCCATGCTCCCTTCAATTGTTTGCAATTGACCTGGAAATGGCTTGGAGACTTAGTTAACCTCCTCAACAGAACCTTAGTTGACTGCTGGAAGTATTAGACCTCAATAGAACAGGCTGCTGAACTCGAACCAGCGGGTACTGCTGCCCTATAGAAACACAAGCCCTTCTGATTTGAAGAGATGTGGCCTGTTCAGTCAGCTTGGGGTTTGAACATTACTTGTACTCCAATGTTTAGAGTATATGTGAAATTGAAATGCAAAGAAACAACTTTGGGTGTGGAACAAAACCATTTTTAGTAGCGTCAAAAGAGAGCTCAGGAAAAAAAAAATTGCTTAAACAGACAGAGTTGGCATACATACAAGGTCACAGTCATTAACCAGTCCTAGTGCTACATAAGGAGGTGAATTCTCTTCTTGATAAAGAAGAGAATGTGGAGGCAAAGATCCTGTTCTCAATGGCTACAACATGGGGATTGAACATCAGATTCTTCCATGGTAGAGCTACACAGAGAAAAAGAAAGAATGCTATTAGGTCAGCGAAAAGAGTAACTCCCTCTCAATGGCTCAACATTAGGCACTTTATTTCAGACTTCCAAGGACCTAGACATACCCAGAAAGAAAGCGCAGAGCAGTAATGTGGAGATCCACGTCACAAGGTCTCAAGAATGAGAGGGGTGAGTGGAAGTCAAATGATGCCAAGATTGCCCCCAATTTTGGTTGATTACTTCTCTCAGCTTTCCACTACTACATCCAATCCACAAGCCTTAGAGCCGGTAATGGAAGGGGTTCAATCATGTGTAATTCAGTCAATGAATGCCATGCTTTTACAACCATATACAGTGGAGAAGGTCGAGGTTGCATTGAAAAAAATGGCCCCGATCAAATCTCCAGGGCTAGATGGTATTCCCAATCTTCTGTCAAAATTATGGCATGTGGTTGGGAGTGATGTTACTGAGGGGGTGTTATCTTGCCTAAATTTGGGAAGAATCTTGAAATCTATAAATCATGCTTTCATAACTTTGATTCCAAAATCCACCTCCCCCTCCCCTTAACTTCCCATTGAGCCGCTCTCATAATAAACTCTCTAGAATAATCCTGCCTTGATAGAAATTTTTAACCAAAGAAAAATGCCAAATCTTAGCCTCCAAAATAGCATCTCTTATCCTAGTATCCTAGTATTAACGCATTTGAACTCTAAAAAAAAAAAAAAAAAGGGTTCATATTCCAAAGAATAAGTTTGGACATACCCAAACTGACTACAAAGTATATCCATAGTTTTCTTTAACAAATAGAAAGGCAGCAAATTGACCTTTTGGGCTAGCTTCCCACTTGGACACACCTGCTGCTACTGCCTCGTCTGGTGGTTACCATTGATTTTTTTTATCCCACCATTTTGATGAAGAATCCAGGTCCATTCCCAACCCAACAAAAAAGTGATAGCTTTGTTTTTTCTATAAATAGTTTATTTTTTGTTCACTATAAATAAGACCTCAAGTTTAATACAATTAAAACAACATGAAAATATTTTCATAAAATTATTCCTTTCTATTAAAAATGGATAACAGGATAAGAGATATAATAATTTCAAATATGGACAAAAACAAACCACTCAAATGCCAAAATAAATGAAAAAACCATTCCCAAAAAATAAATAAATAAATAATACATAATAACACAAAAATTCATATTCTTTTACCTTATTTCCTAGTCCCCCAATTCCAACATATAATCAGTTTGTGCGTAAATCAGCACCTATGAGCTCTCTTTGACTCATTTTCTTTCTTCACTTGGGATTTATCTTCTTTCTTGGCCACATAACTTAAGGATCTAACCAAATTGAAAAATAACAAAAACAAAAAGAATCTCAAAACCATTAACTACATAAATCTGCCATATATGTTATATATCAACTCAACACAACAAGCAAAGAAATAAAATAAGAGGAGGACTCACCTGAGCGAGAAAGGAAAAGAGAGAGAAGTTTTGTTTCGGCTGATGAGAACAAGAGAGAAAAGAGATGCTGAGAGATTTTGAAGGCCGGTTGGATACAAGAAGCAAGGGTTCTTTGCAAATGGGGCATAGATGGCTACCACATTTTCCTGGGGTTTGATTTTTCAGCTGGGGAGATTCAACATTGCTACTTGAATCATAGTCTTTCTGGGTTTTTTTGTTGCAAAAGGGCGCTTCTGTTTGTTGTCTCTGCTGGTGATGATTTTGGAGACGGTATGAAATTGGGGGAAAATCTGGTAGTAGTTGAGACGTAAGAATTGAGAGTGACACTAATGGGTAAAAAAAAATTAATTTAGTGGGTGTAAAAATTTTATTTAAATTGAATAGTGATAGTCTGATAGAGTTTTGAGACAATTATTCACGTGAATGGAGAAAAAAATGATATTCTATGAGAAAAGAGTGACATACAAATAACAACAGTTTATTCCATCTAATAATTGTGGCAAAAATTAAGACTTTTGATGTGATACTATAATTTACATACAATAATTGTGTCATAAATTGAGATTTTTTATGTGACACTTGAAGAGATTTCATTTAAATAAGGCTACCTAACCCTCATTCCTAAACATGAATTCCTACAAGCTTTTTTTTGGCTTTTTCTTCTTTACTCGGTCCTGCAGTAAATTAATCGATCGATGTATGTACAAATCAATATATACAAACACATTTAAATGTTATTTGTAATATGTTTCTAATTTTGTGAGTTAATTTAATTTAACTTGGTACGTCCATGTTAATATGTTATGACTATACTTTGCACCATAAATTTTTTGAATACACGTTTTGCACCCTAAACTATGATCTTTGTTACACTTTGCACCTTGACATCAAGTTTGCAATTAACTTGAATGGAAAAATATTGCACCATGTGAAAAGATCTAATTGGTCATCTTCTCAATCCTTTAAAAACAAAATATTAATTACATTTTACCACCCTAAACTATACTTTTGATTACACTTTGCACCCTATAACATGGGTCATACTTTAGAGTGCAAATATGCATTCAAAAAATACAAGGTGCGAAGTGTAGAGTGTACAATGCATGCTCTCACTCCCTACACTTGTTAAACTACTACATTAATTTCTATCCCTATAATTGTTAAATTACCACATTCATTTCCATCATTATATGTAGAGTGCTAACTTCTCATACATCCCTATACTTGCTAAATTAACAATTACTAACTCCCTATTCTTGTTAAATTACCACATCCTATACTTGCTAAATTAACAATTACTAGCTCCCTATACTTGAAAAATTACCATATCATATACTTGTTAAATTACCAAATCCTATGAGATTAAATAATTAAACAATGACATACAAATGATGGAACATAAAGGGGGTGTTTGGTCCACGCATTTAAAAACATGTGTTTTGTTGTTTAAAAACATGTGTGGAAATACGTGTGAGTGAAAAAGTGTGAAAATATGTGTAATGTTGTTTAAAAATATATGTTTTTTTTTTTTTAGGGGAAATGATGTACCAAACAGGGCCAAAATCTCTAAGCAAACACAACTTTTTTTTTATAGAAATCTATAAGAATAGAAAAAGAATACTGGAACATTGTCACCAAGAAAATTGGTATAATACACTAAATGATATTTTAAACCAAACTACTAACATTCTAAAGAATGAAGAAACAAATAGCCAACATGATATAAGTGTCACAATAGCATTACGTATGCAACATTTTAAGCAAGAAAGGAGAAACACATACTTGTCTAAGAAACCTCTCACGCAATCCGAGCTGCAACTTAGGGAGACCAACTAAAAATTATAAAACCTTGTCAGCAGTAGCACTATATATGGACACATATATTTGATATTGGATGTAAATTTTTTAAAAGTAAATAAAATACCTTCACGTTCTTGTCTAATATATATAGTACAGCCTCCAGTTCTGCTATGCTTGGCTCATATGTGGAATCAAATCTACAATAGCCAAAATGTAAGATAAATAATTTCAATCAAAATAATCAATAAATACATTTGGAAGTCAAAACGATGCTCACAATGTCACGCTCACCATCTCTCTCACTAATGTATTGACGAATTGGCGTTGCCTTTCGTCCAAAGCTATAACTCCTTCATTCAAAGTTCTATCTATTGTATTATCTAACTGAGGAAACTTCTTAATACGATACCAATCCAATTTCTCTCCTCCAAAATAAAAAGACAAAAAAAAAAAACTTATTAGACTCCTTGTTCAAATCAGTACCAAATTGGAAGCATATTTTTTTTTTTTATGACATTTCAAAAGAAACATGAACAGAATTATATCAAAAAGACACTTAGGGCAACTTTACACTTTACAGAGAAAACAAATAAGTAAATTCAAAACTGTCCAGATTACCCGTTGTTCATTCACAAACACATACATACACACACAATCGGATAACTAAGACAACAAAACAACAGAGGACTAAACATTTATTAAATCAACAAGAAATATTTCGTTGAATAAGTTTATATGCAAACTTCAATGAAAATTGCCCATTCACCAACTCCACCCAAGCCCATCTGTTTGTTGGATTCCAAATAATATTATCAATAATATTAGCAATCAAAAATAACAATCACACACAAAACACAAATATTTACGTGGAAAACTCTCTCTCTTCGAAGGATAAAAACCAAAGGACAAACTCCGAATAATTTCAGTGTTATCAAATCAATTACAATAATTATTGTATATGTCTCACGGCTAAAGAAAAATCTCTCTTATTTTTCTTTGCTCTCACACACACACTAATTATCTCTTTCAAAGGCGGCAACACTTTGCTCTCTTCTTTTTATTTTCTTCACCACACACAGCTCTCTCTTGGCTGTCTTCTTTTTCTCTAAGCGGCTCCCTCTCGATTACTCTTTCTTCTTTGAAGGTGGCAGTACCTTGGTCTCTCCTTCCTCTTGCATTCCTCCTAAGCGAAAATCCCTTCTTTTTTTTCTCTCTTGGTTTCATGCTCACTTTTTCTTCTTTCTATAGGGAGGACCCTCGGACCAAAACCAAAGCCATCAAATCCTCTGTAGTATTTTCTATTTATAAGACTCTTTTGTTATTCCCTCTTGGACTAGGAATAAATTACCTCTTTAACAAGGAATAAACTTCCTTCCACACCAAGGAATAGTCTTTCCTTCTACAACAAGGAAACCCAAATTAATTTTTCCTTCCTCAACTACGAAACCTAATTGACTTTCCAAGTCACAATTGGAATTTGAGGCAATTTCCCAACACTATCTAGTTGGTCAACTTTCAACAATGGAATCCTAAAGATTTCTTTTACTGATTCTTGGTCAAACAACTGATGGAGCATCTCCACATTCCACCCTGTTTTTGAGTGATTCATTAGTTGGGAAACAACCATACAAGTTTCAACAATCTCAGCATTTAGAAGAGGGGAGAATCCTGGCTTGTCAAGTAACCAGTGATCCTCCCATACCAAAATGGACTCCCCTGAACCCACTAGCCTGCTGAATTTTCCTTGCTAATTTGAAGCAATGGATCCCTTTACATCCACTTGCCAAGCTTGCTTTACTACCTCCATACTAGCTGTATCTCTCGTCCACATTACCTCAAATCTAAAAAAAGGCCATACTTTTGGAGTTGATTCCATGTAAGTATCCGGTAAAATAGGGCTGTGATCAGAGGTAGAATTCTCTATGAAGGTCAGTGATCACTAAGCAGACCTCACCCAACTAAACCCACAGCCAAATAAGGCTTGAGCACGCAATAGCAACCAGAGCCAAACATATTTCAATTTGGACTTCAACAGAGTGCAACATATTCAAACACATTTCAATTTGGAATTCAACAAAGTGCAACATATTCAACAGTACATTATAAAGACACTTAGGGCAACTTTACACTTCACAGAAATAATACAAATAAGTAAATGCAAGACCACCCAGATTACCATTTATTCATTCATAAACAGTTAAACACACACAGTTAACTAACTAAGCTAACAAAAATAATAATAATAAAAATATTAGAAGACTAAACATTCAATAACTCAATTTGGACTTCAACAAAGTGCAATATATTCAACAATATATAACAAAGACACTTAGGGCAACTTTACACTTTACAAAGATAATACAAATAAGTAAATGAAAAACTGCCCAGATTACCATCTATTCATGCATAAACACACACAGTCAGATAATTAAGCCAAGAAAACAATAATAAGAGGACTAAACATTCAATAACTCAACAAAACAATCAGTCAAATCATATTGCTTTTTATAGGTGATAGATATATTGTGACTTTACCGCTGATTTTCTTTTGACCTTTGCCCTCCATTAAAGTTGAAACAGATTGCTCCATTTCATAGCCATATATATAGTTTCAACCTTGTGGTTTTAGTCCATATAAATTTGGGCTTCAACAGTTTGCAACATATTCAGCCCATTTTAAAGTGGTGCAAGAAAAGGAACAGCTAACTAGCCAATATTACAAAACAAAGTTCATCAAGACTCAAGAACCGATTAATAATTTACCCAGAATCGTAGCAAAATAAAAAGCGCAAAACAACAAAGATTCAATACATGTTACATACATTAATCAATAGAAGGATATCTAACTTCTAATATCAATCTCGCACTGACCATTACATGACCGAGCAAAGGTTTCTTCATCTTCAGCTTGTTTTTAAGGAAAAAACTTGATGAACTTCTTTTAGCGGTACTTGCACCGATCTTCTCCAGTTGCTCTTTCTTCATCTTTTATATATATATATATATATATATATATATACACACACACACACACACAAAAGGCTCTACTATGCATGAAGAACATAGAGCACACCTAGAAACCTAGAAAAAACAAGAGGAAGAAAACAGAACAAAAATAAAAAAGAAAACCAAACAACAGTAAAATTACAAAAAAAAAGGGAGAAAATTTAAAAAAAAAGAGACTAAATTTCAAAACCCTTAAATCTAATAATTAAAAAACCCAAACCCTAGTCCAATAAAAAAGAGTCTCACTAAAAGAAGCAAGCAACTGATCACTGATGTTATCCAAATCCTCAAAAGATCACATCAACACAAACGAAAAAAAAAAAAAAAAAAAAACACACCATAGGATGCCCCTTCTCCAACCAATTCCACCAGCCAAAAAGCAAATCTGGTATCGATCTAGGAATAGCCCAAGACAAGCCAAAAGTTCTAAAGACAAAGTTCCATAACCGATAAGTCATCTCACAATGAAGAAGTAAGTGGTCTACCGTCTCTCCACAGTGATGGCACATAACGCACCAATCCACAAAATCTAATCTCCTCAATTTCAAGTTATCACCCGTTAGGATCTTATTCCAAGCTACACACCAAACAAGAAAAAAAACTCACCTAGGGGCCTTTACTCTCCATATAGCTTTCTAAGGAAAGACAATTGAGGGAGAATCTCTTAATTTATTATAGAACGATCGGATGTCAAATTCCCCATTAGGCTTTAACTTCCATCTCATCCAATCTCCAACATCCCTCGGATAATCCAGCTCCCAATAAATGAACCAAATCCACCCCACCATCTCCCCAACCACAAATTCTTAATAAAACGAACATCCCAAATTCATCACCGACCATCCTCTGCCCTCTCCCTAGACAAAGAAGCTTCTACAGAAATCTCCTTATCAATGGCAATACCATACAACCTTCAGAAGGCCAAATGAAAGGATTGATCCCCATACCACCATGAGACAGAGAAAAACCTCACTCTATTCCCCAACTCAACAAAAAAAACAAGGATTTGCGAAAAGAAGAACCAGACACAATCACATGCGAAAGAAATCTCTCCACAAAAAAAAATTTCTTTATTTGTTTTTGAGGAATTTTTTCAGTTTAATTTTTTAATACCACACTCCTATAACCGATCCTCCTTTCATTAAACCGGCACAACATGGACCCAGTAAGGCCTTTTTTTAATATTATTTTATTACCCCCACGTCGCCATTGGCTACAGGCGCACAAACTTTATCCCAACCGTTTACCACATCAGATTTTGCTAACACCTGGATTGAAAGCAACTTTTCAATTTATTAGCCACAAGTAGGAATTTGAATAACAATAGAAAATAAGTAGGAAAAATCAGTTAGCGTACTCTTGAGTAACATCAATCGACCCCCCCTAGACAAAAAACTTCTTCCACCCGGCTAATTTCTATATAAATTTTTCCAAAATTGGATTCTAACTTCTAATATCAATTTTGAAGCCCCCACCAGCATGCCAAGATAAGACATAGGCAAAGATCCAGCTCTGCAACCCAAAATCACAGCCAGGACATGCACATCAACAACCTCTCCTATTGGAACCATTTCTCTTTTCATGTAAGCAACGTTTTTGAACTTTAAGCTTATGCAATATAATATCAGACACCAGCATTTGACTCGATGAAGGTGAAGATGATAATGGCGGTAATGATGAGCAAGGGTGAAAAAAAGTTTGCCATTATTTCTGAATCCTCCATCATTCTTGATGGATTCAAGGAGAGGAAGAGAAAGAAAAAATGGTTGAAAAAGCTATTAGCCAAGAGAGATTTTTTTTTTTTTAGTTCTATGTATTGCACTGCAAAAGAAATAGTTTGCTTTTGGTTTTTTGTGTAGTGCAGAGAGCAGAGCATGCATGGGAGAGAGCTTAGTTACAATATTACAGTAAAGCAATAAATTGGTTATGGGGTTTGTGTATTACAGCTGGTTTATTGCTTACGTACGTACAGGGCTGAGTGAGTGAGTGACTTGTGTCTAACTATACTACGAAGCCACCAAGCTAGAGGTCAAAATTGCCCCCCTTAACTCAAAGTCCTGACTCCATCCCTAATTTGAATTTCCTGTAACACAACAAAAGCATGTACATAGTACATGAAGCACGACCAACCACGCATATTTCGTCGAATAATTGTCTCATCTGCCTTTAATTTCGCTTAAAAGACCGCTGTTGAGTGTTTTTTTCTTTTTTTTGAGAATGGGCTGTTGAGGGAGACCCTAAAGTTGTTATTAAATCACTACATAATTCTAATCCACGCTCTGCTATCTATGGAAACATACTTGCTGAAACTCAGTTTAGAGCTATCACAAAGACACAAGACTAGCTGGGCCAGCCAACAACACACTACAGAAACCAAACACAAAGAAAGAAATCTAAACAACTAACAAATTACGAGAGGCCATCTAAGAGCTGAACTAGAGATGCCACAAGAGCGACACAATGCTATGTTCAATACGGAGTTGCAAAATCCACATTCCCCTTTCCTTAACTTCCCATTTAGCCGCTCTCATGATAAACTCTCTAGAATAATCCTGCCTAAGAGGAATGCCAAATCTTAGCCTCCAAAATAGCGTCTCTTATCCTAGTATTAACACATTTGAACCCAAAAAAAAAAGAAAGGTTCATTTTCCAAAGAATAAGTTTGGACATACCCAAACTAACTCCAGCATCCATAGTTTTCTTTGACAAATAGAAAGGCAGCAAATTTGCCTATTAGGCTAGCTTCCCACTTGAACACACCTCCTGCTACTGCCTCGTCTGGTGGTTACCATTGATTTTTTTTTCCCCATCATTTTTGATGAAAAATCCAGGTCCATTCCCAACGCAACCCAACAAAAAAGAAATAGCTTTGTTTTTTCATTAAATAGTTTATTTTTCTTCACTATAAATAAGACCTCAAGCTTAATACAATTAAAAAAACATAAAAATATTTTCACAAAATTATACCTTTCTATTCAAAATGGATGAGAGACATAATAATTTCAAAGATAAAAACAAACCACTCAGATGCCAAAATAAATGAAAAAATCCTTCAAAAACAAAAACAACTCAATATGAAATACATAACAACACAAACATTCATATTCTTTTACCTTATTTCCTAGTCCCCCAATTCCAACATATGATCAGTTTGTGCAGCACCTATGAACTCACTTTGAGTCATTTTCTTTCTTCGCCTGGGATTTATCTTCTTTCTTGGCCACATAGCTTAAAGATCTAACCAAATTGAGAAAAAACAAAAACAAAAAGAATCTCAAAACCATTAACTACACATATCTGCCATATATGTTATATATCAACTCAACCTAACAAGCAAAGAAATAAAATAAGAGGAGGACTCACCGAAGCGAGAAAGAAAAAGAGAGAGAAGTGATGTTTCGGCTGATGAGAACAAGAGAGAAGAGATGCTGAGAGATTTTGAAGGCCGGTTGGATACAAGAAGCAAGGGTTCTTTGCAAATGGGGCATAGATGGCTACCACATTTTCCTGGGGTTTGATTTTTCAGCTGGGGAGATTCAACATTGCTACTTGAATCATAGTCTTTCCGGGTTTTTTTGTTGCAAAAGGGTGCTTCTGTTTGTTGTCTCTGCTGGTGATGATTTTGGAGAAAGTTTGAAATTGAGGGAAAATCTGGTAGTAGTTGAGACTTGAGACTTGAGAGTGACACCGATGGGTGAAAAAAAAAAATTTGTGGGTGTAAAAATGTTATTTAAATTGAATAGTGATAGTCTGATAGAGTTTTGAGACAAAATTATTCACGTGAGTGGAGAAAAAAATGATGATTCTATGAGAAAAGAGTGACATACAAATAACAACAGTTTATTGCATCTAATAATTGTGGCAAAAATTAAGACTTTTGATGTGATACTATAACTTACATACAATAATTGTGTCATAAATTGAGATTTTTTATGTGACACTATAAAAGATTTCATTTAAATCAGGCTCCTAACTCTCATTCCTAAACCTGAATTTCTACATGCTTTTTTTTGGCATTTTCTTCATTACTCGGTCCTGCAGTCAATTAATACAAAGTACAAATCTATCCCAGTGTCCATTTGCACCACATTTTTATTCTTCTTTTTTGTAAATAAATTTGTTTTCCACATATGGGTTGCTCAGGCTAGCATTTAGCTTGTTTCTCAATCTCTCTCGCGTCCAGTGAATGGAGTGTTGGTTGTTAGCTTGGTTTCAGTTTCAGTCCTTACTCATGGCTATCAAGGTCACTGACTCACTGATCAAAAAAACCAACTAGCCCCCTCATGTCTTCAAAGACAACAATTGCTTAAGAAAACCATTCATAATTTTGTACCATTTTCTATTACTTAGTAATAAATTTTCTTTTACCATTGCGTACCCAATAAGAAAACCATTCAAAATTCTGAACATGGGAAACATCAAATAAACATCCATACAGTATTACATTAAAGAGTTCATCAAAAAAATCATTTTTTGTTTTGTTACAAAGGTTAGTTTTGACATCTTTCAATAGCTGAAAATGTTCACTACCTAGTTGTAGTTGAAACCGCAAGACTAAGCACAAGTCTCAACTTTATTTGGTTTTGTAAAATTTGTTTGACATTTTTATTATATTATGTATATTTGTCTTTGTCTCTATCAGACTGCCACTCACCCACTACCCCCAAACACTAATACCTCACTACTATGAATTCATAATGCAATACTTTTTCCTAACTTTAACACTTTTTTTTTCATCTCTGTCAATTGTTCCCTATTGTTGGCTCACTACCAACAAACAGTAAAAGTCTCAAACACTATTCTCAACAGACTCTCTCTATATATTATAACTTTACTCACAACTTACTTCTCACTAGCTCAGACTCTCACACACAATCACAGATTCACATATTCAACTTTAATTCACACATAAAAATTTTAAAAAAAAAAAAAAAAACCCCACATTCACAAATGACAGATTCACAAACATTATAATTGTATGGAGCGGAGAGAGAAAAATCATATGAAGATTCAAAATCAATGTTAGGTTTTGAAGTTGAAGGAAAGAAAAAAAAAAATACCCGAAGCAGAATGGAGATTGGAGGCTGCAGCGGCCGGCGTCGGTGGTGGGGTGGGTAGATCAAGCAGGGCGGCGGCGGCGACTGGAGGTGCGTGAACTCTAGGTCAGTCTCTGCCTCACTAGGTTGATCAGCTGGTCAGTGGGTGTGGGTCAACGGCAGTGAGGTGAGTCTCGCAGGGTGGACGACGGCTGTGGTGGTGGTGGCGGTGGCAGCGTGGTTGGCAGAGTCACTCTCTTCTCTACTCTCTCGGTCTCTCTCTCTCTCTCTCTCTCTCGCCGAATCCTCTCTCTTCTTCTTTTCTTTCTATTTTTCTAAATTAGGTTAAGTTGTAACCGAGGGTTTGAATTGGGCTTTTAATTTTTTCAGTTGGGCTGGATAGGCTATGTGGGCTGTTAGGGGGGCCCAGGTTTTAGAAAAGAGGGCCCAACCCTAAAAAAGTCTAAAATTACCTAACAAAAAATAATAATTGGGCCAGGGGGGGCCGGGCCCCCTGGGTCCGTCCCTATTACTGTATCATTTTATAGATTCGGACTGTACATAAACAGTTTGAGCCCACGTTCATAAAAAGTTTGTTTATATTCATTTACTTAGTGAGTTAATGATGTTTAAATTTAAAATTAGACTTGATTATATTAAATAAACCTTTCTCAAAAAATTATATTGAATAAGTTGAATTCAAATATAATAATATATTCATAAACAAACTTGTGACTTGTGAGTATGCAACTTGATGTTAGTATATATAATATTATATATTTATATGTATACTTATATAAAGCAGCCTGAAAATGGGCTGTGTTTGTCAACTAACTAAAACTTGTTTTATTAAGCAGGTTGATATGAGTTGTATCTGTATCAACTAGGGCTGTTCACGGGTCGGTCCGGGTCGGTTTTGGCCTCAACTCGGACTCGACCCGCTTCCGTTGGGTGGAACGAAAATGGACCCGCAACCGACCGTCGATCACCACGGGTCGAGTCAGCTGGGCTCAGGGGAGCAAACGGTCGGGTCGGTCGAGTCTGATGATGAACGACGGCGAGCAGAGGAGAAGATATGTCTTCGTCAATCTGAGTTGAAGGCCGACCGATCTAACGCATTATCTCTGGATTTGAGTAGATCGGAGCCCAATCTAACCAAGAATAGGTAAATTTGTGTAGATCTAAGTCAGATCTAACCCAACACCGCCGGATTTGAGCAAATCTGAGCGAAGGAGGACAGTAGATCTGAGCGAGGAACACCGGATCTGCGCGAAAAAACACCAAGGATGGCCGGATCGGAGCTGAGGAAGACCAGAACGTCACCGGTTCTCGAAGGACCTCGCCGGATTTGGTTCAAAATGTGTAATATTTGCCAGAGAGGATGATTGTTTCGGTTCGGGTCGGGTGTCACAGGTTTTGAAAAGTAAAACCGACAACCGACTCGCATGGGGTCGGGTTAGGGAGTTCGGACCCGCGTCCGATTGCCGGAGACGTCGGATTGGGTGACGGCGGGTCGGGCTCGGGCGGGTGTCGCGGGTTGGGCGGGTGGCCGGGTGGGTTGGACAGCCCTAGTATCAACCCACCACGGCTGAATTATTAAGCACATTAAATGGGTCATGTCATGCTATGTAAACTCACTTAGTAAACTTGTCATATTTGGATTGAGAGATTTTGATACAATTGTTAAACAGGTCTTATTTTTGTCAAACCATATACTTGAATACAACTAACTCAACATGACATGCCAGCATGAATTTCATCCCTATTTACAATGAACGTTTTATGGTTTGAAAAGTGTGTAATACATGCAAATTAGGCTACTTTATTTTTTAAAATTTTTGGACAAGTTAGATTTTCGAGTGAAACTTTTTCACACTCAACACTCATTTGTCAAAATCAATTTTTTTAGCTTTATAAACTCAAGATACATTTGATTCACCAATCAAAACCGTCTGAGCCCCTTTGGGTCAAGTTGGATCAGATAAGTGGTCAAATTGAACAATTCCATGATAACCCCTACCTACTTAGAAGCTTGAATAGCAATAAGTGATTCCCAATGTGGTCTACAAAAGAAAGCTTCAAATAACAATCACCTCGTCACCGTTAATTTCTTCTCCAAATATCTCCTTGGTCCTTGTACAACTCACACTAGCTTTCAGTAAGCACCTCCTCTTTGTTTTGTTTATATTTTTTTGGGAAAATCATATAATAAAGCATAAAGTTTACATCATGTTTCAAATTATATTCTAGGATTATAATTTTGTTAACTAAAGTTAAAAACTTATAAATTTGTGTCAATTTGAAACTTTTTTTCATCTCCATTATTTATTTCATTTATTATAGGAAAAAACGGAGCAGAGTTGATTAAATGTGTTTTATCTAAGGCTCGTTTATATATCAATGTAACATCCAACCATTGAATAAGTAGGAGAGAGAGAGAAAAAATTTCTGTGTACAGAGTGGAGTGCTTATACATGGATTATAAAGTCTCTCCTCACTTGTTCCATCTCAAAAAGTTATAAAGTCAAACAAGAAAGTTGGGTACAAGTATTGCTCATATCTGCTAGTGAACTTTATTTTTTATCGACAAAATTATGATGAGATGTTCACAAACTATTTATTGGAATATAAAATTAGCATACAAAGTCTCTATTAAAGATAAATAACAATCTACAAGTTGTTTTTTTGAATTCCAACTCTACTATCATGTTACTTCAACGAAAGATCGAAAAAGGCAAAGGAACCAGTGAGATTCCAAGTGCAATCAATTCAAAAGTAGGCATAGCAATCAAAGCTTTGTTTACATTCATCAAACTATGCATAAACCATGTGTTTTCAAGTGTGAACATATTCATTCTTCATTAATTAAATAGAAAAAATGATTTGTAATAATCAACACACTTATGGTAAAAATTACAAATCCTCTATTTCTTGTTTTTTCCTTCAGTTGGGCGACTAGGGGGGTTTGAAACACATAGATCAAAGAAAACGATACCAAACAACATGGATTTATGGTGGATAACATCAATTAGAAAGCACAATAATGATTTATAAACACAAAAACAAATGGCGTATGATAATCAACATATAATAAAGGATAACAAACTTCTACTCTTAGTTTTTCATTCACTATAACATTACAAAGTTGGGGTTTCTAGAGAAAAATTTCTTGATGAACTTCCTTTGCCAGTACCACCGATCTTCATCATTATTTTTTCCACTGGTTCTTTCTTCATGTAAGCCACATTTTTTAATCTTAGGCTGTGTGAAGTAATATTAGACATTTGTAGTTGTAGTATTAGACTTGGTGGTAATAATGATAATGATGATAATGATGATGATGAAGCTAAAAAGAGGGTTGTTGATAGATCAGAATCTTCTATTAAGAAAAAGTGCAAATAAAAATAAATAAAGATAAACACACATATATTAATTCTGTGATGTAGGAGATTCACTCATATTAGTTAAACAACAATTCTCACTATTAAGATGTTTTAGAATATAAAACATTCAGCTTAAATAAATAAAACAATCAAAAAGGGAAAAAAGTGGCTATACGAATCTGATAATAACGTGGTTTAGTTGGCCCTATGTAGTCCCAGTATCCTACAAGAGATGCTACACAATTGAGTACATTCTGCTGCTCTTTGACTAGCCGACTCGGTCAGGGTGCATGACACGTGTCCAATTGGGAAATGGGAACGATGGGTAACTACCCCAACTCCTCCTAAAAGACATTCTAGCTCGTATTAAGCTAGAAGAGGAATGGTCATCTACTCTATAATACCAAACAAAATTCAAAATTTCTAACTTTTATTGGTGCAATATAGCCCGTATTGTATGAATTTAGCCAAAAAAACATGAAGGAAAGGCAAAGGGAGATGAGAAAATCTACATAGAGGTTGCAGATTGCGATATTGAGGTAGCCCCTTTGTTTGTTAAAAAATGGTAGGAAATCGATGAGAAATCCTACTTTTGTTGCACTGATGGAGATTTTGACGATGACATAGATGCAGGATGCTTCGGCTTAGGATGTGCAATTCACCCTAATCTTTCGCCCAAAAAAAAAAAATACTATTTACTTTTTTAATTTTTACTTCGTTTTACTCCTACATGCCAGAATCAGTTACTAAATAATCCAGAGTTTTTTCAACATTGAAAAGGTAAGCAAAGGAAACTAGTAATCAAACTCCTATGTCCATATTTCTAATTTTCTGAAAACATTAAAAAATAAATAATGAAGGTTTTCATTAAAAATATTTACCTACATATATTTCTAGGATGTCTTCTAAATATTATTTGGTCCAATAAGCAAAGCTATTATGGTACACTAGTCGCAGACCCACGCAATGCGTGTGAATATATGATTGTTTTTAATATGATATAATCCATAATTTATTCTTTCTAAAATTTATTGAAGATAATTTGTTCTCCTAAAAAAGTGAACTATTTTTAAAAGTTTTTTTTTTTTTTTCCAATTCTCTATTTCTACAAATATATCATTTTATTACTTTGGTTTTTTATTTTTAGATTCGATATTTATAACCCAATCATAATGGAGGGACATGCCAATACAATGTTAGATTTCCGATTTTTCTTCAAGTGATGAGATTATACCATATTTTAATTCTTTTGAATTTTTAGGTCCACCTTTTGTGCCAGCTACATGCATCTTTAATTCCTAAAATTGATGTCTAGTTAGTTGCCAACATAAAAGGATATAACCAAAAAAATAAAAATAAATTAAGGTTTAATAGGTTAGAATTATTATTTACAAAAACTTATTTACAATAAGGTAAATAAATAAAATATGTTTTAAACAAACCTTACTTCAACAAAATGATCAAACTTAATAGACCCTCACTTGTACCAATTTCCATCAAAGACCAAATTGTCAAACAGTAATGTGTCATTGATTCCACCCATGTCCACTACACACATTCATCAATGTGTCCATGTACAAATCACCCACTTCTCATTACATTCATTTTATCAAGGCTGTCATGGACTAGGTTTTCTCCACAAGTTTTTGTGACTTTTCATTCAGATAAATGAATCAATGATTCAGCTTCAACCTACATTTGTAAATAATCAAGATAAATGAAATTCTAATTTCAACACAAGTGATTACATCAATAAAATAATACATTCATGTTTGCAATAGACATACTATATATATTTACATGGTTAAAATGCTATTCTTTGACAATAAGTGCAACCAAAGTAGTTTCATCACAGGATATATAAAAATAAAAATAAAAGTAGACTTGTACATAAATAAAAAACTTTCATTAATGTTTGAATGTAAAGATACTTACGACACACTTGGTTCCGCCAAAAGGCAAGTAACTCCCCCAAGGGATTTACAATGCCAAAGTTTTTTTGCAATCTAATCAACTTTTTTGAAGGCCTCATAAAGTGGACAAATTTGTGACATATTCAGAATAGCATTTGACCATCAATTTTCCATTTGTTAATATAGGAGAGTCATGTAAGAAAAGGAACACAGTGTGCATTGTGGTGATTAAAATTTAAAGAAGTATAGGAAAAAAAAATTGCATACTTATTTGAATTTACAAAGAAAAAAAATCAGAAAATCAAAATTATTTTGTAAGAGAATCACAAAATGAAGGAAAATACAACCACATTTCCTAAAAAGTAATAGTTCAAAATTTTGTGTGCCGTAATTCCTAAATTCCTGTTGTTACATCCCTAAACAATTATAGAACTAAAACATATATATCAAATCCAAAAATTAATTCTGGTCGGTACATAGGTAAAATAAATTATAATAGTAAGCGATTCACCTATACTTTTCTAGTTTGGAAACTTTAGAGTTTTCAGATACTTTTTTGAATTCTTCAACACTCAAAATAAAATCAGCATGCTTTACTTTGATCCTTCCCTAATAAACATGCCAAGGTATGCTTCTCATAACATGACTTATAGCATTTGACAACGCCAATCTTGTAAGACTTGCAAGGTCTGATTCAATTCAACTTGGAGTCAAAGAAGTTGTTCTTGTGCAAATAGTACACAACCACCAGAGAGAGAAACATCACAAGAACAAATCAGAAATCAATTAATAATTTAACAAGTATAGGGATCACAAATATGTATGAGAAGTTAGCACTGTATACTGTACAATAAAGTGATGAAATGAATGTGATAATTTAACAAGTATATGGATGGAAATGGATGTGCTAATTTAACAAGTGTAGGGAGTAAGATCATATATGAGAATTGAGTTAACACTGTATACTCTACCGTAAAGCAATTAAAAAAATAGATGTGGTAATTTGACAAGTATAGGGATGAAAATAGATGTGATAATTTAACAAGTACAGGAAGCAAGAGCATGCATTGTACACTCTACAATGAACCAATGGAAATGGATGTGAATTTGTTAGTGACAGTTGCTAGTTTATTTTGTTTGTTTGCATGACGTGGGTTTTCCATATGTACATACTTGGTGTGAGTGAGATCTATGTCTTCCGTTAGAATATGAGGCATTTGTTAATGAACAGCTTTAGAAAAGTTTTAATATCATTGTTATAAGAGATAAAAGCTGTTAGAAGCATCTATAAAAAGTTCATCTATAACAAGGTAAAACATCAATCTCTTTTATGTTCTGAATTATGGATCAAAAAATTTGTCATATTCTACTTCATTAGTTGTGTTTTCTTTTCTCATAATGTTAAGAAGAAAGACTTGAATTAGACTGAGTTGAAGAATGAAAGTCAAGGAAAGAATGAAGAAAGCAGGGGTGGTGAACAAAACAAGAAAGAAAGAGCAAAACGACTTTGTGAAAAGAAAAGGGAAGGTGGTGTCATTTAATAGAACGATGTCAGCTTGTAAAAGGGAATTAAAGAAGTTGATAGAAATGGTTGCGCTGAGAAGCACGTGTTTCTATTTTACTTTGTTAGAAATAGGATGCCACGTGTTGTAATATTATCAATAGATTAGAAGTTAGTTAATCTGTTAGATTTTTCCCGCTCTTTTTTCTTTCTCTTTCATTCTCTAGTATAGTATATAAAACTAGAGCCTTAGCAAATGCAACTAACACATTTCATTTTCTAAGTTTTAGCTATAAAAAGTTATTCTCACATTCCTGAATTCTCTCTACTCTTCAAGATATTTTTCTCATTTTTTTTCAAGATTTTATCACTTAAAAAGTTTATAAAAGTATTTTCTATTAACAAAATCCATTAATTAATACAATTGAAACATAGTGTAACTAATCTCACTAATTTGACTAATCTTTCTACCATGATTAGTTACAAAGTAATTAACTTACAAAACTTACTTATATTAACTAATCTAATCAACTGTGTGTTTTCAAATGTGAACATATTCATTCCTCTTTAATTGAATAGAGAAAATGTTTCGTAATAATCAACACACTTGTGGCAAAAAGTACAAATCTTATATATTTTGTTTTTTCCATTAGCTAGGGGATTAGGAGGGTTTGAAACACTAATCAACTCTTCAAAATTGCAGGAATGATCACATCATATAAAGTCCAACCTATAATTATAATATGAGTTAAGACCTGACAACCCAATTTTCAAAAATATTACTCTTAAGCTAATGATAGAAATCCATATACAAAGTTGCATAATGAGAAAAAGCCAAACAACATATAATTTTCGCCACCAGGGTTTCTTTTTCTTGGTCAAGAGGGCAAGTTTCCCAAACAATTGATCAAGCGCCACTATCAGAAAGAAAACAAAGAGACAATCAAAATTAGTTGTCAAAGACTAGGATCCTTAAATAACATAAACAGCAGCAACAAAAAATAGTACCCCACTCAAATCAACTAAGCCATACATAACAAAAAGAAATCATACTAAATTAATTAAAAAATAAATGTTATTCCCCTTGTAGTAAAGTGGTCTTTTTCTTCCTTTATGAAGGAGATATTATAAATTCAAAAGTTGAAACATAGGGAAGAAATGTGACGTGGGAGAAAAAGGTTAGCCTAAAACGAATAGAAAAAAATGACACAATAGTAAACTTTTTTTTTCCTCTGTGAAAGATAGGAATGTGATTGAAAAGTTACATGTATATCTAATCCAAGACCTCATCCTCCACCTAGCATTTACAAGGAAAGAAGATGTCAATAGAGCTAGGGCTCAAAGTTTAAGAAATATTGGATAAGAACAAGAATGAATGAGTGTATTAGATATTTGGTCGCATTTGAGGTGAGTAGGTGACCAAATATTTTCTATGAATCATATTGCAAAACATATATCCAGTTCATTGATCAAAACTACATGGCAGAAAGTGTAACAAAATCCTAAACATGTCACGTTATTTTCTAACCCAAACAAGCAACGTAAACTCATTATATATGGTTTATCGACATACTTTATTCCCTATTGATCGAATCTTCATTATGTTTCTTAATTAACAAATACATCAGTATATTCATATCTAATAATATAGCCTTTCTCGACTAAAGAATCTCTATGAATACACACCACAAATCAGCAATTGAGTTCCCATTCCACAAGGTTATGGACACTAGTTTAAATTCTTATTTTTCCACATCATCACATTCCGCCATATTATTGGCAGATAATAGGAAGGTAATGAAGAGTTTACTAACTCATGAGGGAAAAAAAACTAATTATAAGCTGTGGGAGATAGAAGAAATTAAACTGAGACACACTAATCCAACTATAATAATAACAATAATAATAAACTTGTCATGGTGCAACCTAGTGGTTGGAGGGTTAGTATGTGCTTTAGACCTAGACATATAAATTTTACAAAGGAAATTTATCCATAGCTAAAAGTTAGCTCTATAGTAACATCTAACCTAGAAGTTCCTAACAATGATCAATATGCTAAAGATCAAAGTGAATCTGGAAAAAGAAGACAAAAAAATTAATAAAGAGTTTATCTACCCCGTGCTAGAAGATGGCGGAACCCATATCAGAAACAAAAACAGGTGTACCCACAAGATGTATCTCCAGTTTCTTCATAGCTACTAACAGCCAATATGGCAAAAATTTCAAAGGAAATGTAGCCATTTTCTTTTTCTTATTTTCCTTTCTTTTCTTAATGTTACCTCTTTGGTTAAAGAATGACCAGGTTGACTACAAAGTAGGTGCAACCTGGCAGCAGGAACTGAGAATTTACAAAGTCATAAAAAAAAAAAAAAAATTCCAGATGGAGTTTGGTCTCAAATTCTCATGAGACCAAATAATGAATCATCTAGGTTGATTGTGAATCTCTTCATCAAGCAGCTGAGTCACTAAGCCTCTAGGGGCAGCCCAACATAATTTGGGGCTAAGACGAAAAATTTATGCGGGGCTTTTAATATGTAAATATTAATTAAATAAAATTATTTAATACTAATCAAATTAAGGTTAATTTGATACATTAAATATATAAATAATGCCAACTAGACTAATGTTAATTTCATACAGAGAATTGAATATTATAGTTGAACTTTAAATATTAATAAAAAGAAATAAAAATATATTGCAATTGAAAAAGATACTTTATTTTGGATATGAGACGATGTATAGTTAAATAAAATTGTAATCTAATTTTTAATTTTACATTTTGATTTTAAGATAGAGAGAGATAGATATTATTTGGTACGTAGCTTTGTAGGATATTAGTTTACAAAAATTAAAGTCTTAACTATCAGGGGAGATTAATCTATAATGGATGATTTAACACATTTGCAACATTTTTTTGAAATATTTTAGGGTTTCAATTAAGTTAAAATTCTAATGGTCTTATACTTTAAAGGTCTTAATAGAAATGAAAAAGAAAAATACGCTAATTACAAGCACTATAAAATGTTCAAAATATAATATAACATTGTCTCTCATTGATGGACTTCATCAATTTAACTAATGAATGTTTATATCACTTTTTAGTGATTAATAACATGGCAATTTGTAAGTTAATAGTAAAATTTATAGTATCCTTAACATCACTAATAATCAAAATGTACAACATTTAGAAAATATATATAATTTTATAAAAATTTGGGCCTTTAACTATGGAAAGTAAGGCCTTTATTCTTAAAGAAAATTTTATTTTTTGGTGTGCCTTAGACCTCGGCCTAACTTGCCTAAGCTTGGGCCGGCCCTGTAAGCCTCATCCGCTGTTGGCCTATTGTCACTTAAAATGCTATAAAGTGAGTTCAATTCTTCTTGGTTTGCCTTCTTGAATAGGCCCCTCAGTATTCTATCAATTCCAACGGGCAAAGGCGGATTTTCGGGGGCCCCTGGATCATTTCTTTCTTCACTGTCTTTGTATTGAGAAGTTTGTTGAATCTGTACTTGAGGTCGGGAGTAGGGCCTTGAGTCCCAGTACTCCGTGCAAACTCGATTCCTATCCATTGCCTCTATGGCCTGTATAAAAATAGCAACAATAAGGTTAACTTCTTTCTTCTTCTTTTTTCGAAATCTCATATATATAATCATTTGTCATGAACTGTGAAAACTGTCAAAAGCATGAGGAAAAAAATAGTATATATAATACAAAGTAGTATAAAAATTAGATTGTGAATGGTAAAATTTAAATTTTGACCAAATTGCACTAGGGTGGGGATTGCCACATTCTAGGGTAAATCTTTCATTTTCACCCCGAACAATTTTAAAAACAGAGAGTGATGGTGGGACACTCAGAGAAAGTCTAAAAAATCAATGTGATGTTTTCCACACCAATTTTCAAAGAAACAAAAAGTAACAATTAGTAGGGAGAAGAACACACAAACCACTTTATTTTCATTGAGATTAGCTTCACAAGAAGGATTAATGTCTTTCATCCCTCAAACAATTTTGTAAACAGAAACAACCAGAAGTGGACATTCAGAGCAACTCTTGAAAGTAAATAATAAAAGCTAATGTCTTGCAATATATTTTTTGGGTAAAAAATAGGTGAACAAATCCTAGGAATAAAAACAATTAAACCACTGCAATTTCATTGACAAAGGACTTTCTATTGGTGCAGATGACGACATGCCAAATCATGCTCAGAGAGGGTTATACCATTTCCATACCACCTCAACTTTAATTTTAGGTCTGAACTGACAAAATGAAAACTTATGCAATTAAAAGATGACACATAGTATTCAGATAAATTATCAGACAGGGAGGTGGGGAGGAGAGAGAGGGAGTTTTCAAAGAGCATAGTTTTACATGACTTATGCATTATAAAAGCAAAAGCAACCAATCATTTTAGACCTAGGTATATATAAATTGGTACTTTGGTAGGCTGTCACCTCAAAGCTTGTCTATATTTTGTGTTTTCCAAGCTTAGTCATCATCTATATATACACATATGTATGCAAAAGATCCCAGAGCCCAAAAACAAGAAACTAGAAATACATTTGAATGGGAACATAGAGAAAGTACATTGTAAGCATTTTATCAAGAAAATCACCCATGTCACATTGCAAACAGGCACTGTACCATAGTGGAAGTCAAGAAATCAGTTCAACTGGTATATTACCTGCACAATTGCAGGTGAAGAGAACCCAAAGGTCCCAAACATTTAAAAGCCATCAAGGCTGCCAGGAGGCTGTAAAGGAGGAAGGTTTGCTTTCCCCAGTTCATGTTGCCTTGTGATCGCTTGATTCACTCTATCTCTCACCATTTCCCAGCATCTAGCAGCAGAGACGTGAGTGAACACCTCACTTGGGCATTGCTCCAAAGAAACCTAAAAAATTAATTTCGAAATTTACCCAAATGTTAAATCCAGTTATTCCTTTTTTCATATAAGTAAGAAAAATCTGTATATAAAAACCTACCTTATGCAAACGTGCATAAAATAATCAAAAGGTACAAATAGAGAGAGGAAAAGAAAAAATGAAAAAAGAAAAAGAAAACTTAACTACAAGAATGAAGAGAACAATTAAATCCAATTATTCTAGGGCGTTGCTATTACATAAGACTTCTAACCTATGAAGCACAGACACAGATATGGGCATGGGTACGGGTATGACATAGCGATGTAGCTATTTAAAAAAATTGAGGACACAGGTACAGTGGAAATACACATATTAATTAATTTTAAAAAAATGTTTAAATATTGTTAGGCATTTTTTTTTCATACAATCTTAAACATGTATAAATTTAAGAGTAATAAAGGATATTAAAGTGAATTCATTACTAACATATGGTGTTTAGAAATTAGAATACAAACCAAATAATAAGATCTAAAATAGTAAATAAAAGATAACTAGATAAGTGTTTAAGATTAAAACAAAAAAGAATAAAAGATAAGTGTCTTAGCTGTGTCCTTAAATTTTTCAAAAAAAAAAGGACATGGCTAGGACACGAGTGAACAAGTGTCTTAAGCATGTCTTGTGTCTGATACAAACATGGCACCTCAAATGAAATGTTTGTGCTTTCTAGCTTATGACAGAAACAACTTTCCCAAAGGCTCCATTTTCGAGGTCTAAATATTTTGAAAAAAAATATTATAAATCTCAACATCTTATACAAGTGGAATTATGGCTTGTGAGTATAAGTCTCCACGCTACTTTATAACCATCAGATTGCTCAAAATATTATTACAATACTACAGTTCACCAAAGATGTTCATGCCCTTTCCAGTGCTACTCCTTTGCTTACCAGAAATAGCTCAGTTTCATTTATTCGGTAATTCCCACAAACTCCAAATGTTTTTCATATAAACCTCAGGTCTGTAACTCTACAATTTCATAAAAGAAGTCCTATAGTAAAGCAGAACTGTTCACTAACAAACTCTACATCTATTTGGGAAGCACTTGAGGATTCTTTTTATTGTTTGAAAAGCAGGCGTTGAAAGTGCAAGGTAATACTAACTGTTGGCATACTAAAGTCTGATCTAGCACCAGAGTGAAGGGTAGTCATTAACTGATTATTACATCTAACATTAAGGAGTCTTTGACCATGCTTCTGACAGTAATCAGGACAAAATCAATCTTAACAAATATCAAGCTCAACAAATAACATCCATATCATCTTCTTTTCTTGTATAAACTATCACATCTTGTGAAATCTTAGCAAGGAAAAAGCTTTGTAGCATCACAAAGCTTTTTGATGTATCTGTCAATAATGGAAGCATCCATGAGTTGTGTCCTTGGTCAGCACGATGAAATGGGTAGGAAGGAAAGAGCCATATACTGTCTCACTAAAGTTGTTATTAAATCACTACAGAATTCCAGCCCACGCTCTGCTATCTATGGAAACATACTTGCTGAAACTCAGTTTAGAGCTCAGGCTTTACACTGACAGATTTTCTCATGTAAGGCAACAAGCTAATGCATTAGCACATGCAGTTGCTAGAAGGGCTTTATAAGCTCAAGATATTCATGTATGGATGGAGGAAGTTCCATCTGATTTGTTATACATTATGTACTCTGATTTGAATTAATAAAACCAGTACTTACTGTCTTCTTAAAAACAAAAGAAGTCCAAATATTTTGACTTTAACTTCGTTTGGTATTGTATTTAAAGCAGTGAATAAAAGCCCCATGCTAGTCTACTTGTCCTGCATCACAACAATATGTCATGTTATACTGGCTATATGTGAAACTGTGTTTGTGTGTGGTAAAGAGTTAGAGAGAAACCTTTGGTTCTGTTGTATTTAGAATCTTAGCCAGCTTCCTCACGAGCAAGGTCTTTCCGGTCCCACGAGGACCATACAAGACCATTCCTCTTACATGGTTAGAGTCTAACCTGTATTATGAAAAATCAATTTTAGATTCATCAAATAGGTAGTGTAAAGTTTAAGTAGGCATAAAGTTAATATATTACCTTTTGCAGAATTCCGGGCTAAGAAATATACTTCCAAAAGCATTATGAATTATGTATCGAAAAGCATGTCCTATTCCACCCATTCCCAAGGACATTAACTCCTCGTCAAGATTGCTCATATTGATTGCTTTGTTAAACCCTCTAGGGGTTTTGAATGTCAAAAAGAAAGTGACAAGTACTTATTTGTAATTACTACTGATTATAAAAGATTATAAACAATTTCAAATTACTTTACTGTTTCTTTTGTCATTTTTTCCCGTGCATTGAGTTCATCATTCTCTCCTGGCAATTCTATGCGAGTAATGGTATTATAAGCACCGGTGTCAAATATCACTGGCTGGCCATTTCTCATTACCTAAGGAAGAAAATAACAATGAGAGGATAATAGTTACTGATGAGGGCGTAGTTCACCAGTGAGTTGCTTGGTCCTTAGAAGAGTGGAACAAAAGCCTACAAACAACGAGAAACGACCTGGGGGGGAAGCACCGGTGTGGTGCCGGCCAAAAACCCTCCGAAGGTCAAGTTAGAGAACTTTCTTTCCAAAACTGGGGTGCTAGAGTGGAATAAAATATGCATACCTTGGTTTGTGAGGGTTCTGGAGTATTTATAGTCGCGTAGTGTATTCTTCTTTTGGGCCTAAGCGTGTAGGTCCGCCAAAAAACCACAGTAGTCCAAATGGGCCGCAAACGGGCCACAGTCATGCTCTTATAAAAGGCCTTGGGGGCCCATGCGCGTCATGTACTACACCTATCGTTCATCATGAGCCCATCACTTATTTTTTCATCTTCAGCTGCCCCCCATTCCGTGGATCCGTCACCCATCACGACGGGTCCATGGAATAAGTGGAAAAAGTCAGTTGGTAATGTACATGACGGGTTTATTGAATAAGCCGCTCGGCAGTGAACATGACGGGTCCATGAAACAAGTCAGGTGGTTATGCACATGACGGGTATATTGAATAAGCTGCTCGGCAGTGCATATGACGGGTCCATGGAGTGCTTATACCCAACTTGTCACCACACATGACGGATACATTGGATAGGTCGTTGCGTTCTCAATGATCCATCATGAACTTGTTGCGGACGAACTGCCAGGTCGGAGTAGAGTCATAAATGCTCTTGGGGACACATGGTGCGCCTTGGTTGAGGGCTTGCTAGAACCGAGGCGTCTCTTCGTGGTTCGCGCTGTTTATCCTATATATATATATATATATCATTCGTTCCTGTCATTTTCACATTTTGGAGAAATTTTTGCTGATCAGAGCACATCCATCCTCTCTGCGAGCATCCACACATAAACCAACCGTCCGTTCACTACTTCAACTTTCTCCCGTCATCTCTATACTTGTAAGTCTATTTTTAACTTCTTTCACCCCTTTTTCACTTAAACGTTGGTCCGTTGTCAGTGTAGATCTAGAGTCTTAGGTTTCCCTATCCGTCATTTGTAGGTGTCGATGTCTAGTGAGGCTTCCAGCAGTCAATCTTTTGTTCGTGAGGGAGCGGGCTACGAGGAGGTAAACCCGTCAGGTCAGGGAGACCGGGGTACCTCCGTCGAGGAGAGTGAACCGTCATCCAGCTCTCCTTCCTTCACGGAAGAAGAAGGGCGAGGAGGAGACGGGTCGGAGTACGACTCGAATGAGGAAGTAAATCCTTCCGTTCAGTCGGTGGTCGACAAAGACGGTTTGAGGAAGTTCATTCTGCTTCCAGAGTGGACGGTGAACCATTTCACCTCATCCATCAGTCTGCCACACTTCAACTCCCTTAGGGAGAAATACTAGATTCCAAACTCAATTGCCATCCGTCTGCCCTTTAAGTCCGAGAGGTGCTACTACAAGGGACTAGAGGATGTCGGAGTGTACGAGCAAATGCTCAACGCCGGCATTCGCTTCCCATTGAGTGCCTACACTGTCGTCTACTCCGGTATCTGGGAGTGTCCGTCACCCAAATCTCCCCAAACGCCTGGAGGGTTTTTTTAAGTGTAGAGGTATTGTATGGCGTCATGTCCGATGGGGGGAGACAGTTAACCTTGGAGGAGTTCTTCAATTGTTACCATCCGGACGAAATTACTAAGTCCAAGGGGATGTATAGCTTCGTGGCAAGAAGCCCGTTGCTTAGGTTAGTGTCCGAGACCCCAGACTCCAACCGCAACTGGAAGAGTAGGTACTTCTTCCTACAAGGGGACGAATGGATGGGTCGTCGGGACGACCCAGATTTTGCGCCCGTCGATAGGACGTGGGGCATAATATCTCCGTCCGGTATGCTTCTTTCTTTGAGTCCGTCCTATACCTTCTGCCTACTATTTGTTTAACTAACTCCGTCTCTGTAGCAGCTCGTAGCCGTCCGAAAATCACCGTCGAGCAATTTGGCTTTCTTGAAACTATATTCCAGAAGACTAAGTTGTCGGAGAGGACTTGGGCGAAGCTCGTCACCCTCAACACCATCCATTGGTACTGCGACGGCCCCGAGCCTTCACAGGCAGCCATAAAGTACGACGAGGGAATACGCAAACGTAAGTCTAACTTTGTGTAAGTTTTGTTTCTTGTCCGTCATATATTCTAACCGTCCACTATTGCAGAAATGGACGAGGCTAAGAGACGAGCCCTGATCAAGTAGCAAGCAGCCAACAAAAAGAAGTCTGGGGGTGACGTTCCACCTAAGGCACCTCCTTCGTCAGCAAAAAGGGGTCCAGAGAGGACCGACTGTCCTAGCAAGAAGCAGAGGCTAGTGACGGGTTTGCCCGCCATTCATGACTCAACCAGGCCTCCGTCCAAGCTGGGAGTGGGTAAGGGAAAAGGTCTAATGACCAACCCCGACCCTGTCCAAGAGACAGCCCCCGTCCTACTACGTGAAGACTCCCAATATGCTCTTGCCCAAATAACTTCAATAATAAAGGAAGAGGACTACGAGGACATTGGCAACCATGCGACGGAGGCAATGGGGGAGACGGCCTTGTTCAGCCTGACCCAGGTAATGTATCCGTCCGCTTGTTCTCTTGACTGGATTTATAATGCTTGCTTGCTAACCGTCTCCTTGTTTGATGCAGACGGTGTTGATGGCAAAGGGGCTTATGGACCGTTTCCTGGCCCATAAAAAATCCTTGGATCGTGTGCGTTCCAAGCCAAAGGCTTTGGGTGAGGAGTTGGACGAGTTGAAGCTCTGGAAGGTCCGTCAGGAGCAAAAACTAAAAGCGTCCGAGCAGGCTCGTGAGGCTTTGGAAAAGGAAGTAGAATTTTTGAGGGAGGCGATTCAAGCACATGACGAGAACATCCGTCGAGCTAAGGTGGAGGCCGTCCAGCAATACAGAGACTCCGAGGCGTTGTTAACGGAGCTTGGTACGTCGTTTGCTGACGGGTTCAATGATTGTCTCCGTCAGGTGAAATCATCCTTCCCGGAACTTAACGTCAGCCATATCAACATCGACGCCGGAGGTCAGACCCCTGCTCGCACCGTCGAATCCGAGGGTACAGCTGAACTATTCGGTGAGGTCCCCAATGAGGACGAAGCCCCTCGGGCCGGGAATGATGACGTCTGTCCTCCAGAGCCAGACGGTGCCGAAGCGCAAACCAATGCCCCCCAAGCTTAAGTGTAGTTTGGTTTTTGTAACCGTTGTGTTGTTTTTTTTTTTTTTTGAGAAAAAGTTGTAATTTAAAGAACAATTGGCTATGTAATTTTATAACCGTCGTGTGTGTTTTTTTTTTTTTTTAACATTTATGTAAGCTTGATACTTGTTCGTTGCATGTTTCTTTCGCGAATGTTTTAAATTCATGTTATTGTCTTGTGCACGTTTTTATTAACAGTCCGTCCACCATATACTGCATCTTCAATAACCGTCCACTCTATGATCGTTTGTTTCATCACTATTTGAAATCCGTCCACTTTTCGGGCTAGTCATAAAAATTACCTTTTGTTGGTTCGTCCTTCTTTGAGGATTTTAGGTATATTTCAATTCCGTTATACGGACTTCCTCTACGTCGACTTTCATCTTTTTTATATGACCCGTCCACTTTGCGGACGGTAATAATTTTTCTTTTTAGACGGTCCGTCCACATTGTGGACAGCAGTAGTTTCATCTTTTTAGACGGTCCGTCCACATTGTGGACAGCAGTAGTTTCATCTTTTTAGACGGTCCGTCCACTTTGTGGACGTCGATTAATTTCACATTTTTGATGGTCCGTCCGCTTTGTGGAATTTTCATCATTTTTGATGGTCCGTCCACTTTCTGGACTTGGTAATAATTTCGTCTTTTTAGACGGTCCGTCCGCTTTGTGGACGCAATTTAATTTCACCTTTTAGGTGGTCCGTCCACTTAGTTTAATTTTTCATCTTTCGGATGGTCCGTCCGCTTTGTGGACTTGGTAATAATTTGACCTTTTTAGATGGTCCGTCTACTCTGTGGACAGTAGTAGTTTTGTCTATTTAGACTGTCCGTCCACTCTGTGGACGTTAATTTCACCTTTTAGATGGCCCGTCCACTTTGTGGAATTTTCATCTTTTTAGATGGTCCGTCCACTTTGTGGACATAGTAGTGGTTTTGTCTATTTAGACGGTCCGTCCACTCTGTGGACGTTAATTTCACCTTTTAGATGGCCCGTCCACTTTGTGGAATTTTCATCTTTTTAGATGGTCCGTCCACTTTGTGGAATTTTCATCTTTTTAGATGGTCCGTCCACTTTGTGGACATAGTAGTGGTTTTTTCTATTTAGACGGTCCGTCCACTCTGTGGACGTTAATTTCATTTCACATTTTAGATGGTCCGTCCACTTTGTGGAATTTTCATCTTTTAGATGGTCCGTCCACTTTGTGGACATAGAGAATCGTAAGACATACAGTTTTTCTGAAAATTCCTCCCATTGCAATTGGATGTGCAAAAACTTCGTTTAAAAAACATGAAAAGTAGTTTTTAGTCTAAGTACTGTAGGAAAGTAAAACTACAATTGTCAAGATAAGATAAATAGACTGTCTATTGTGTCGTCTACTGATAATACTTCTTTAGGTGCTCTGCATTCCATGGGTGGCTTAGCATCTTTCCGTTCATGGTCTCTAGGTAGTACGTTCCCTTCCTGTGCCATGTTGTGACCCTGTATGGCCCTTCCCAGTTCGGTCCAAGCTTTCCTTGGGCGGCATCCTTTGTAGCGGCGAGCACTTTCTTTAGGACAAGGTCTCCGACCTTGAATTCTCTGTGCCGAACTCGAGAGTTGTAGTGCTTCGCCATTAGGTCTTGGTTCCGTGCTATTCTTTGTTCTGCCACTGCCCTTACTTCGTCCGTTAGGTCAAGCTGTATGCGCATTGCTTCATCGTTTTTGTGCTCGTCGTGATTTCCAATACGATAGCTAGCCAGACCTATTTCAGTTGGTATGACCGCCTCAGATCCATACGCCAATCGAAATGGCGTTTCTCCTGTCGGTGTTCTTACCGTTGTCCTGTACGCCCATAAGACGCTTGGTAGCTCGTCCGGCCATATGCCCTTTGCCCCCTCAAGCCTAGTCTTGATGATTTTGAGCAAGGATCGGTTTATGACCTCAACTTGCTTGTTGGCTTGCGGATGTGCCGGTGATGAGTAGTGGTTTTTTATCCCCAGCTGGGAGCAGAAACCCCTAAATGCTTCATTGTCAAATTGCTTGCTATTATCCGATACCAGTACTCGTGGTATGCCATACCTGCAGATAATGTTTCTCCATACAAAGTTCCGGACATTTCTCTCTGTGATGGTTGCCAGAGCCTTAGCCTCCACCCACTTAGTGAAGTAGTCGATGCCAACCACCAGGAACTTCAGTTGCTTTGCTGCTGTTGGGAAGGGGCCCATGATGTCAAGTCCCCATTGTGCGAACGACCATGGGGCCGTTATGGGCGTGAGTTCCTCTGCAGGCTGCCTGATGAGGTTTCCAAAGCGTTGGCACTTATCACAGGATCTGACATACATGTTGGCGTCGTTCTGCATTGTCGGCCAGTAGTATCCTGCCCTGAGGAGCTTGTGCACTAAAGACCTTGATCCTGAGTGATTTCCGCAAATTCCTTCGTGGACCTCCCTCATAACATAGTCTGCTTCTTCGGGAGCGAGGCATCTCAAATAGGGTCGGGAGAAACCTCTTTTGTATAGCACATCTTTCATCATGACGAACCGAGATGCCGTAACCCTTAGTTTCCTCGCGGCTTCCTTATCATCCGGTAACAGGCCGTCCTTTAGGTACCTGACTATTGGAGTAATCCAGCATCGCTCTTTGCTTACCTCCTGCAATCCTGTACCATCTATTAGTGGTGAGGTTTGGACGAAGGATAGCACGTTGCTGAGCACAAGCATTGGCCCTGCGGACGCTGCCTTGGCCAGCTGGTCGGCTTCTTGGATTTCCAGTCTTGGCACTCGAATTAATTTGACCTGGTGGTTGCTCATTCGACTCTTCACCTCATCAAGGTACTTCTTCATTCTTTCACCCCTACACTCGTAGCTTCCATTGACTTGGCTCGTGATGACTTGGGAATCGGAGTGAACATCCACCCTTTCCGCCCCAGCTGCAATAACGATGTCTAATCCCGCTATAACGGCTTCGTATTCTACTTCGTTTTTCGTTGCTGAGAAGCATAAGCGGATCATGCACTTTATCTGATCCCCTTCCGGCGTGTGGATCACCACACCGACTCCTCCCGCGTGTTTGTTAGAGGATCCGTCCGTGTGCACCTTCCACACGGGTGGCTCACTCGTACCCGCGTCTTTCGTGTCGATAAACTCTGCAATGAAATCCGCCAGGATTTGTCCCTTTACTGACGTTCGAGGTTGATACCGAATGTCGTATTCACTCAACTCGATTGCCCACAACGCCATTCGTCCTACGGATTCGGGACTCCTCATAGCTCTTCGTAGGGGTTGGTCGGTCGCCACGTTTATTACGTGTTCTTGGAAGTACGGTTTTAGCTTTCGAGCCGCAATAACCAATGCGAACGCCAATTTTTCCATCGGGGGATATCTCTCCTCTGCCCCTCTGAGCGCTTTACTTGTAAAGTAAACGGGCTTCTGAACCCTGTCTTCCTCTCTAATAAAAGCTGCACTGACAGCCGTTGGAGAGACGGCAATATATAAGAACAGCTCCTCACCTTGCTCGGACGGGCTAAGCAGTGGTGGGGAGGAGAGATATGTCTTCAGGTCTTCGAAAGTTTTCTGGCAGTCGTCGGTCCATTCAAATGACTTCCTCAACGTGCGAAAGAACGGTAGGCACTTGTCTGTTGCCCTTGACACGAATCTGTTCAGGGCTGCTATCTTGCCATTTAGGCTTTGGACCTCTTTCAGCGTCTTCGGGGGAACCAAATCTACTATCGCCTTGACCTTTTCCGGGTTGACCTCAATGCCCCGTTGGGATACCATGAATCCCAAGAATTTCCCCGTCGTCACCCCGAACGCGCATTTGCTGGGGTTTAGCTTCATGTTGTAGGATTGAAGGGTGTCGAAGGTTTCTTTGAGGTCGGTCAGATGGTTGCACTCTTCACCAGCATGTCGTCCACATAGACCTGCACATTCCTTCCAATCTGATGTGCAAACATCTTATTCATCAGTCTCTGGTATGTTGCCCTAGCATTCTTGAGTCCGAACGGCATTACCTTGTAGCAAAAGAGGCCTTGGCTTGTGACGAACGACATTTTTTCCTGATCCGTCTCGTCGAGCTTGATCTGGTTGTAGCCGGAGAATGCGTCCATAAAACTGAAGAGTTCGTGTCTTGCAGTCGAATCCACTAGCGTATCAATACGTGGCAGGGGATAACTATCCTTCGAGCAGGCCTTGTTTAGATCAGTGAAGTCGACGCACATTCGCCACTTCCTGTTCGCCTTCTTGACCATCACCACATTTGCAAGCCAGTCCGGATAGTGCACTTCTCGTATGAAACCTGCTTCCTGCAACTTCAGGACTTCTTCGGCGATGGCTCTGTCTCTTTCTGGAGCAAATACTCGCTTCTTCTGTCGGATGGGAGAGAGCGATTGTGATATGTTCAGCTTGTGTACTATTACTGCCGGATCGATCCCCGGCATGTCCTCATGACTCCATGCAAATACATCCTGATTTTCCATCAAGAAAGTAGTTAAGTTCTGCCGCACTGAGGCGCTGGCCAACGTGCCAATCCTCGCAGTCCGTCCAGGTCTTGAGTTGTCAAGCTCTACTTCTTCCAGTTCTTCCACTGCCTCAGCCGTGATCCGCGGTCCCTCTACATTCAGTGCTTGACGTTGATTCTCTGTTTTCGTCATGGCAACGTAGCATTCTCGTGCTGCGGCCTGATTCCCGTAGAGTTCCCCGACTCCATATTCAGTTGGGAATTTAATCATCAAGTGGTACGTTGACGTGATGGCCTTCCATGCGTTAAGGGTAGGTCGTCCAAGGATCGCGTTGTAGGCGGATGAACAATCTACCACCAAGAAGACCACATCCTTGGTGACTTGTTACGGGTAATCTCCCACCGTTACAGACAATGTAACGATCCCAATGGGATAGACTCTCGTCCCCCCGAACCCGACAAGGGGGCAATTAGCTGGGGCTAGGTGTTCCCTATTTAGCCCCATCTGCTGGAACGCAAGATAATAAAGGATGTCCGCTGAGCTTCCGTTATCAACCAGTACCCGATGTATGTTGTACTCTCCCACCTGTATGCTGACCACGAGAGCGTCGTCGTGCGGATGGTGTAGGCGACGGGCATCCTCTTCTGAAAAGCCGATAGCTGGTACCCCCATTCGTGCGAACTTCGGGGTCAGGCCCGTCATCTGGACATTCTGCACCGTCCGTAAGTATGTTTTACGACCTCTTTTGGACGGTTCTATTGTACCTCCGACGATCATTCTTATATCTACAACCGGTGGCCTTGGGCGCTCGTTCTCCCGTCTTGGGGGCTGGTTTTGTTGCGGATTCGCCCCTTCCTTACTAACAAACCTCTGCAACTTCCCCTGCCTTATGAGTGCTTCGATCTGCTGCTTTAGGTCGTAGCATTCGGAGGTGTCGTGGCCGTGGTCAAGATGAAACCGGCAGTACTTGTTTCTTGACCTCTTATTTGGGTCCCCCTTCAACTTTTCGGGGTACGTCAGGGCCTCCTCATCCTTAATCTGCATTAGCACTTGTTCAATTGGGGCCGTCAGGGGTGTGAAGCTAGTGAATTTCCCTGTGGACGGCTTTGGGCGTCTGTCCTCCCTTCTTTCCTCCGTCCTAGCCTTCTTTCGTACCCCCTCTATACGTGCTTCCTTTACCTCATTCTGCCTCTCCCTTTTCGTCGGCCTATCCTCTCTTGCTATCAATGCGTCTTCTGCGTTCATGTACTTCATCGCCCGGTAGAGTACCTCGGACATAGTTTTAGGATCATTCTTGTACAGAGAGAAAAGGAACTTGCCTTTTCGCAGCCTGTTGGTAAAGGCCGCCACTTGTATCTTATCGTCCGCGTCATCTATCGAGAGAGCTTCTCTGTTGAACCGCGTTATGTAAGATCTCAGGATCTCGTCTTCCCTCTGTCTGATGCTCATTAAACATGCCGTGGACTTCTTATAGCGGTGGCCCCCTATAAAGTGTGACACAAATTGGGCGCCTAAGTCTTTAAAGGTGCCTATTGAGTTAGGCGTCAATCTGCTATACCAGACCCTCGCGGGTCCCTTCAGTGTAGTTGGGAATGCCCTACACAGAATCTCGTCCGGCACCCCTTGAAGGTGCATTAGGGTCTTGAAGGATTCCAAATGGTCTAAGGGGTCCTTGGTTCCGTCGTAGCTTTCCAACTAGGGCATACGGAACTTCGGAGGGAGAGGGCACGAAGTAACGTGTGCCGTGAAGGGCGAATCGATTCGGTGGACCAGGTCGTCTAGGTCGCTAGATACTCGCCCTCTGAGGGCGTTCATCATCACGTCAATCCGCTCCCGCATCTCCTGCATCTCCGCGGCGATGTGGGGTGGTAAAGCCTCCGACATAGACGACTGCTTGGCGTCCGTCCCTTCGTTCTTGCTTGGTGCATTGCTGCCTTCAGGTCCGTCGGGGTTCCGCCTTTCAGCACTCGTTCCTTCCTAGTCCTCTTGTATTCCTGGATCCGCATTCCTTTGTCGGAGCTGTTCTTTTAAGTCCTGATTCCGCTTAGTTAGTCGTTCGACCGCTGCTTCTAGCGTTTGGACCTGTCTTTCCAACGCCATAGCACGCGGTTCGTCACCCTGATTGTTGGTTGTTACCATCGATCTAGTGTGAGCCATGCAACTCTTTGTCCCGGGAGCAAGGTGACGCCTTGATCACCCTTGTTCGTCAAGTTTGCCACAGACGACGCCAACTGATGAGGGCGTAGTTCACCAGTGAGCTGCACGGTCCTCAGAAAAGTGGGACAAAAACCTACAAACAACAAGAAACGACCTGGGGGGGAAGCACCGGTGTGGTGCCGGCCAAAAACCCTCCGAAGGTCAAGTCAGAGAACTTTCTTTCCAAAACTGGGGTGCTAGAGTGGAATAAAATATGCATACCTTGGTTTGTGAGGGTTCTGGAGTATTTATAGTCGCGTAGTGTATTCTTCTTTTGGGCCTAAGCGTGTAGGTCCGCCAAAAAACCACAGTAGTCCAAATGGGCCGCAAACGGGCCACAGTCATGCTCTTATAAAAGGCCTTGGGGGCCCATGCGCGTCATGTACTACACCTATCGTTCATCATGAGCCCATCACTTATTTTTTCATCTTCAGTTACCATATGAGATGAGGATTTATTAAGGATTCAAATAATAAAGAATGAAGAAACAAATAACAAACATGATATAAGTGTTACAATAGCATCACGTATGCAACATTTTAGGCAAGAAAGGAGAAACACATACTTGTCTATGAAACCTCTCACGCAATCCGAGGTGCAACTTAGGGAGACCAAACAAAAAATTATAAAACCTTGTCCGCAGTAGCACTATATATGGACACATATATTTGATATTGGATATAAAATTTTTAAAAGTACTAAAATACCTTCACATTCTTGTCTAATGTATATAGTACAACCTCCAGTTCTACTATGTCTGGCTCATATGTGGAATCAAATCCACAAAAGCCAAAATGTCAGATAAATAATTTCAATCAAAATGATCAACAAAGACATGTGGAAGACAAAATGTTAATCACAATGTCACGCTCACCATCTCTCCCATTGATGCAATGACGAATTGGCGTTGCCTTTCGTCCAAAGCTATAACTCCTTCATTCAAAGTACCATCTATTGTACTATCTGATTAAGGAAAGTTTTTAATATGATACCAATCAAATTTCACTCTTCAAAAATAAAAAGAGAAAAAAATTTATTAAACTCTTTGTTCAAATCAGAACCAAAATTGGAAGCATATTTTTTTTATGACATTTCAAAAGAAACATGTACAGCAGTATATCACAAAGACACTTAGGGCAACTTTACACTTTACAGAGAAAACAAATAAGTAAATTCAAAACTGTCCAGATTACCATTTATTCATTCATAAACACATACATACACACACAATCGGATAACTAAGACAGCAAAACAACAGAGGACTAAACATTCAATAACTCAACAAAACAATCATTTCGCTTTTTTTGTGGGTGATAAATTTCGTTGAATAAGTTTATATGCAAACTTCACTGAAAACTGCCCATTCACCAACTCCACCCAAGCCCATCTATCTGGTTGGTCAACTTTCCACAATGGAATCCTTAAGATTTCTTTGATTGATTCTTGCTCAAACAACTGATGGAGCATTCCACATTCCACCCTGTTTTTGAGTGATTCATTAGTTGGGAAACAACCATACAAGTTTCAACAATCTCGAAATTTGGAAGAAGGGAGAATCCTGGCTTGTCAAATAACCAATGATCCTCCCAAAACCAAAATGGACTCCCCTGAACCCACTAGTTTGCAAGCTTCTTTACTGATTAAATGATTCACCTTTTTTATGCTTCTCCAAGTCATTGATGCATAACTCTCACAGCAGGCGCTTTAAGCCAATTAGATCTAACTTTATATTTTGCAGCCTACAATTTAATGCATAGATAATTCCTTCTTGTTAGCACCCACCAAGCCAACTTTGCTCCATATTCATAAAATTTATAAGATTTATTTCCAGTTTTAGATCTTTCAATAATAACTCCTTACTCCCATGGATCTATTTCAAATTCATGAATCATCCCAGGAATTTTTCTATTTGATTGTATAGTTTATACCCACTATGTAATGCACACAACACAAAACAGATGGTTATTCTATTTTCATCATAGAATGATTATTCGAGTCTTTTTAACCTTTGGGTCATATCAATTAAACCTTCTATAATTAGCCTAATCGGTAAGATAAATTCTTTGATTCTTCAACTTCGATGAAATCGGAATAGTTCCTTTCATTCTTAGACAACTACTTGGAATTCAACAGAGTGCAACATATTTAGCCCATTTTAAAGTGGTGAAAGGAAAGGAACAGCTAACTAGCCTAACATTACAAGTTAGAAATACTGAATAAATAACACTATATTTCACCGGTAATAAAATATACAAGAGTGTTTATATATAAGAGACAGTGTGTGTAGTACAAGTATGTATGTAGTAAAAGTAAACAAGGTGGGCCTAAAACCCACAACCCATTACACGTTAACAGCTCCTCTCAAACTCAAGGTGGGTGTAAGACCAATTTGAGATTGTCAACCAAAGCACGAATGTGTTCCTTAGGATGTGACTTGGTGAAGATACCTGCAAGTTGATCTTTAGAGGAGACCAAGAATAGCTTGCGAGCACCATGGATAAGATAATAATAGATAAAATGACAATCGATCCCAATGTGTATAGTCCGTTTATAGAAGATATCATTGTGAGCAATATGAATGGCACTCTAGTTTTTACAATAAAAAGGAGTAGCAGAGGATGTGGACAAACCTAAGTCCTTAAGAAGCCATCACAGTCAAAGGAGCTCAGATGTGATATCAACAAGGACGCGATATTCTACTTTAGTATTGGAACGTGCCACAAGAGTTTGTTTCATGCTTCGCCTAAAAAATCAGAGAAGAGCCAAGAAGAAAGCAATAACCAGTGGTGGACCAGCGATCAGTGGGATCTCCTGCTCAATCAACATCAGAGAATGCATGGAGAACAAAAGGAGACTATACAGAATAGAAAAGGCCATGAAAAAGAGTGCCCTTTAGGTATCGAAGAATGCGCAAAACAACAGTATAGTGAGTCGATCGTGAAGTAGACAGATACTAGCTCACCTGGTGAATAACATAAGAAATATTCGAACGAGTAACATTAGGATAAACTAGGTTGCCAACCAATCATCTGTAAAGGAGGGATTAGACAATGGTTTCCTCCCCCCCTGCCCCTGAGGGAGTCAGATGCGCATTAAGTTCAACTGGAGTGTCAACAGTCTTGCTATCAGTGAGTCCAGCTCGAAACAAAAGTTTAGAAGCATACTTAGCTTGAGTAATATAAAGATCATCTGTGGAATGAGAGATTTCAAGACCCAAGAAGTAACTGAGATATCCAAGATCTTTCATCTTAAACTACTAACTGAGAAAATCTTTGAGTTATTGAATACAACTGAGGTCATCACCAGTTATGATCATATCATCCACATATAGGAAAAGTAAAATAGTGCCTTTGTTGGTGTGATGAAGAAATAAGACAGAATCATAGTGACTGGTAATGTAACTCAAGCGAGAGATGATAGAGCTGAACTTGGCAAACTAAACTCGTGGAGCTTGTTTAAGGCCAAAAGTACACGTCAAAGGTGACAAACCTTATTTGGTTCAATAGAGAGACCAGGAGGAGATTGCATATAAACTTCTTCACTTAAATTCTCATTAAGGAAGATATTTTTGGCATCCATTTGAAAAATGTCTCATTTATTGACAGCAGCAGCAACAGCTAACAGGGCACAAACAGATGAGATTCAAGCAACCAGAGCAAAGATCTCTTCATAATCAATCTCATACTTCTATGTAAAACCTTTTGCAACAAGACGAGTTTTATATCATTCAATGGACCCATTAGAGTGAGTCTTAATCTTGTAGATCCACTTACAACCAACCACAGATTTTCAAGGGGGGAGAGTCATCAAATCTCAAGTATGGTTTTTAGATAATGCATTAAGTTCCTCTTCATTGCAATCTGCCATAAAGAGTTAGTGGAGGTCTCACGATAAGTGTGAGGCTCGTGCAGTGTAGCAAGGGCAGTATAACAATGATAGTCAAGTAAATATGCAGAATGGGTCTTACTTGAGTTGAGTGATGAAGTGGAATGTCTTATGCAAGATCTTCAAGCACAGCAAGAGTAGAGGACCTAAGCTTAGGGTTCGGTGGCTTATCTTCAACCTATTCATCTTCCACCTATTTATTAGAGGGTGATACAGGAGAGGCATAAAAAATATCTGGTAGTTGGACAAAAAGTCTATAGAAGGATTAGAAGTAACTATAGAAGGAATATGTAGTTCATTTGAAACAAGATCTAAGACAAAGGAGGTAGATAGAGAAGCACGGGAGTGAGAAAGCTCGACAAAGGACCAATGTTCCCAAAGACAACATTACGAGAGATACGAAGGCGATGAGAGACAAGATCATAACACCGATACGCCTTTTGAGTTTCGCCATCGCCAAGAAAACAACAAAGTCTAAACCAAGACTTAAGTTTGTTATACTTATATGGTTGAAGAAGAAGGAAACCGACAGAACCAAAAGAGAGAATGTGATGATAGTTTGGAAGTGACCCAAAAAGGCACTCATATGGAGTTTGATTTTGGATGACAGGACTGGGAATGCGATTAATAGCATAAACAACATGAAAAGCAGCTTCGCCCCAAAAAGGAGCAGGAACTTTGACAGAGAAAAGAAGAGCACGACTAATGTTAAGAATATGACAAAATTTGCATTCGGCTCTACCATTTTGCTGAGAGGTACCTGGACAAGTTAGTTGATGAACAGTGCCATAGGAATGCAAAATAGCTTAGAAAACATATTGAGTGTATTCAAGAGCATTATCAGATTGAAAAATTCTGATACATTTGGAAAATTGAGTTTCAACCATTTTTGCAAAAATAAAATATACTTGTAATAATTCAGAACGATGTTTCATACAAAAAATCCAGGTATAGCGGGAATAATCGCCAACAAAGACAACAAAATATCAAGATCCACCAACACTAGAGATAAAGGAAGGCCCCCAGACATCAGAATTAATTAGGTCAAAGATATCAGTGGACATTGATTCACTAGTATTGAAAGGCAAAGCTGGTTGTTTTCTTAACTAACATGAAACACAATCAAAATTTTTTGTGGACACTGAACCTAACAAACCTCTATAAGCCAAGTGTTGTACCTGAAAGGAAGATGTGTGATCAAGTTAGGCATGCCAAAGTGCAAGGGAAGGAATAGAAGAAACTGCAATAGTTGCAGCAACAACAGAAACAGGAGCAACAGGTGGAAGACGAAGGTTGTCTACGAGAAACATACGCCCAACTTTGGGACCGGTTCCAAGCTCCTATACCATCCTTGGATCCTGCACAATACATCCAAAATAATTAAAGGTAATACGATAACCCAATTCAGCTAATTGTCCCACAGAAAATAAATTGTAAGAAAGGTTAGGAACATTAAAGACCTCAGAAACTGAGAGGTTGGAGGTCAAGATAAAACCTATAGTATGACCAAATATTGTGAAACCATTAGCTGTGCGAATATTAAAAGGGTGCGGTGTAGGTTCAAGTTAAGAAAATAAGGATGAGTGAGGTATCATGTGGCTGCAACAAGCAGAATCTATAAGCCAAGAAAAAGGAGACATACTAGATGAAATTGAGAGGGAAAAGGAATAAGATGCATTACCAACCATACGAATGATATTAGCAATTATGTTCTGAAGGTAAACTGTGGAAATGGTGATAATGGATCCAAAAGACTTGGACTTTGCGAAGACGGGAGCCATTGGTTGGATACTTTCAGTGTTAGCTATAGTAGCAGCAAAAATGGAAATAGTTGATTTGTTACGTTGATAGCAAGCCTCAAAATTATGGCCAAAACATTTGCAAAAATTATAAAAAAGTTTGTTGGATTATTGGTGACGATTGTTGTAAAAGTCAACGGTCAACCCTGTTGAAAGTCAACTATTAACCTAGCTAAAAGTCAATGGTCAATTGCCAGAGTCTAAGTCAATCTAGAGATGACGTCAGCGGCTAACGCAAGCAAGTGACGTTAGGGATGATGCAATTAGGGCTAACGTGGTAGAATGACGTCAACAAGAGTGTTGAGGCGCATGAAGGCGGGTGAGAGAGCGTGAAGACACAAGACTTGAAGATGCAATGCATGGGAGCGCGTGGAGATATAACCAGATGTGCAGTGGCGCATGGCGGCGCGTGACCTTCGACGTAGATTGCTTTGCCGGCGCATATGGACTCCGATAGCTGCGAGGTTAATCACAGTGGTACCTGCAAAAGATTAATCTAAGCAGGATTCATGATGGTGATGGAGGGAACAGTGATCTTTGTAGTGTGGGACTCCTCAATGACGGCGACTGCAGGTTCATAACCTAAGGACAACAACTAAGAGACGTCGGAGGTTCAACGGCAAGTGGCTGTAGCAACTACTGTGACGGCAGAATCGATGTTAAGAATAGAGTAACACCAATAGAGACAAGACTGCTAAGAAAAGGTTAGAGCAATGACTCTGATACAATGTTAGAAATACTGAATGAATAGTACTGTATTTCACCAGTAATAAAATATATAAGAGTGCCTTTATAAAAGAGGCAGAGTGTATAGTACAAGTATGTGTGTAGTACAAGTAAACAAGGTAGGCTTAAAGCCCACAACTTAATACACATTAACATTACAAAACAAAGTTCATCAATATTCAAGAATCGTAGCAAAGTAAAAAGGGCAATACAACAAAGATTCAAGAATCTATTAATAATTTACCAAGAATCGTAGCAAAATAAAAAGAGTATAACAACAAAGATTCAATACATGTTACATATATTAATCAATAGAAGGATATCTAACTTCTAGTATCAGTTTTGCATAGACCATTACATGATCAAGCAAAGGTTTCTTCATCTTAAGCTTGTTTTAAAGGAAAAAACTTGATGAACTTCTTTTAGTGGTACCTACACTGATCTTGTCCAGTTGCTCTTTCTTCATGTACCCAACGTTTTTGAACTTTAAGCATTGTGGTGTAATATCAGCCACCAGCATTTAACTCGATAAAGGTGAAGATGATAATGGCAATAATGATAAGTAAGGTGAAAAAAGTTTGTTATTATTTTCAAATCCTCTATCGTTCTTGATAGATTCAGGAGAGGAAGAGAAAGAAAAAATGGTTGAAAAAGCTATTAGCCAAGAGAGAGAATTTGTTTTAAGTTCTGTGTATTGCATTGCAAAAGAAATAGTTTGCTTTTAGTTTTTTGGTGCAGTGTAGAGAGCAGAGCATGCATGGGAGAGAGATTAGTTATAATATTGCAGTAAAGCAATGAATTGGTTGTGGGGTTTGTGTATCACAACTGGTTTATTGCTTACATACATACAGGGCTGGATGAGTGAGTGAGTTAGAGTTGTGTCTGACTGTATTAGAGAGAGAGAATATGGTTGAATTACGTCTAATACAAGAAACTATATTAACAAACCAAAAATTTCCATTTTATGATTATAGCTAGCTTCAACTAAAAATAAGTAGACCATTTTATCAAAGTTTACTCAAGTGTATTAAACTTCCTCCAATTTTATTAATTTAAAGCAATACAATTACAATCCCCTGTGATTTTAAGGCATTTTATCATAAATATAAAAATCTGTTTTAAATTAATAGTCAGTTTTTCTTTTCCATAAAAAATTTTCTAAAGTGTTTTTTATTAACAAAAACCATCAATTAATAAAATAGTTTTTTTTTAGTAAACAATAATTCTTAATTAGAAGAAAATCGAGAATAGTAATAATAGTGTTTTAAATTGAATTTGTAATACATTACATAACCAAGGTATAACTACAATAGTGTAACTAATCCAACTTCACAGTTAAAGTAACTAACTAACAAAACTTGCTGATATATAGTAACAAGTGTTAAGTGAGGCATGCACATGTTTGTCACGAGCAAGAATTTATAGAATTTGTTACATACATGACTGACTCTCTATTCTCTAATCTATCTTTTTCATTTAAAAATTAATCAAGACATACATCAAAAGATGACATTAAGTCTTGATAGGTCCTCTTTTATCTAACCATTTTGGTATCAACAGACTAGGCAAGTGAAAAATATGTTTTCCCTCAAAAAAAGAAAAAAAAAAAATATATATATATATATATGAAAAATATTCTAAGGAATCTAAATCAGTCCTTCATGGCAAAAAATCTTCTGTGCTTTAATGTTGGACGTGGTTAACTAATCAGTTTGTGCTTTAGCGTTGGACGTGGATAACTGTGTTTTTGTTGTGCTGTGGTGTAGTGTCAGGTGGAGGAAACTAGGACCCACCCACCAAATAAAATCTTTGAGCCACCAGAAACTGTTTGGCTATTTTTTGTTTACTTGATTTGTTTTGATTTTGCTTTGGAAAAACATATTCAAATCCATCATATAGTTTATGTGACCTAAAATTTGTGTTTTTTTAAATGCCACCTATATTTTGCTTTATACCTAGCATGAATCAAATTTTATATAAAATGAAATTATTGATTAGCTGGACAGTTTTTCTTCATACGTACATATTGAAGTTCAACCTTACAACTTACAAGTGATTTCCCTTGGGTAATCTTATAGGCATATTAATTGTTTTGAGGAGTCCAAAAATTAAATTCAAAACTCATATTGTGTCTCGAATGGGAAATTAGATCCATTTTTCTTCAATCTTATAATTTATAAGCCATAAAGCCATTGACATATTAATTAAACACTTCACTTAAATCTATTCAAAAAGAGCCACCTATCTAGTATGACTCATACTAGAGGAAATTTTCAATTGGTGATTATTATTATTAGTACTACTACTACTACTACTACTACTACTACTACTACTATTATTATTATTATTATTATTATTATTATTATGTCTTTTTGTTTTCTTTTTCTTTTATTTACTTTAATTGGGTTGGTTGATTTTAATTCTTCTTTTTCCCGTACTTGGTCTATCTCTCTTTGCTTAACATTAAATATTTCCATTAATTCATTTATTATATCTTTCTCAAACTCTAATTTACTAATTTGTTTAACAATTTTATTATGTCTATCACATTGCTTTTTAGTATGTCCATATTCTTTACATTTATGACAAATAATATTTTTAGTGTGTTCATTTTTCTAATTATCAGATAACTCAGTAGTATTTAAAACTGCTATATTTCTTTTTCTGTCTATTTCTAAAGGTGAATTTAAAAGTTCTATCTTTTTAGCTATTTTTGTCAAACTATCATTTTGGGCATATAAAAGGCGAAATAAAAGGCGAAATACAACAAAGACTCAAGAACCGATTAATAATTTACAAAGAATCGTAGCAAAATAAAAAGAGTAGAACAACAAAAGATTCAATATATGTTACATATAATAATCAATAGAAGGATATCAAACTTCTAGTATTAGTTTTGCATAGACCATTACATGACCGAGCAAAGGTTTCTTCATCTTCAGCTTCTTTTTAAGGAAAAAACTTGATGAACTTCTTTTAGCGGTACCTGCACTGATCTTGTCCAATTGCTCTTTCTTCATGTAACCAACATTTTTGAACTTTAAGCATTGCGGTGTAATATCAGCCACCAGCATTTGACTCGATGAAGGTGAAGATGATAATGGCGATAATGATAAGTACGGTGAAAAAAAGTTTGTTATTATTTTTGAATCCTCTATCGTTCTTTATAGATTCAGGGAGAGGAATAGAAAGAAAAAATGGTTGAAAAAGCTATTTGCCAAGAGAGAGAGTTTTTTTTTAGTTTTGTGTATTGCACTGCAAAAGAAATAGTTTGCTTTTAGTTTTTTGGTGCAGTGCAGAGAGCAGAGCATGCATGGGAGAGAGATTAGTTACAATATTGCAGTAAAGCAATGAATTGGTTGTGGGGTTTGTGTATCACAGTTGGTTTATTGCTTACATACGTACTGAGCTGAATGAGTGAGTGACTGAGAGTTTTGTGTCTGACTGTATTAGAGAGAGAGAATATGATTGAATTACGTCTAATACAAGAAACTATATTAACAAAGCAACAAATTTCTGTTTTATGATTATAGCTAGCTTCAACTAAAAATAAGTAGACCATTTCATCAAAATTTGCTCAAGTGTATTAAACTTCCTCCAATTTTATTAATTTAAAGCAATACAATCACAATCCCTTGTGATTTTAAGGCATTTTATCATAAATATAATAATCTGTTTTAAATTAAGAGTCTGTTTTTTTTCCATAAAAAAATTTCTAAAGTGTTTTCTATTAACAAAGCCATTGATTAATAAAATAGTTTTTTTTAGTAAACAGTAATTCTTAATTAGAAGAAACATGAAAATAGTAATAATAATTTTTTAAATCGGATTTATAATACATTACATAACCAGAGTATAACTACAACAGTGTAACTAATCCAACTTTACAGTTAAAGTAATTAACTAACAAAACTTGTTGATATATAGTAACAAGCGTTAAGTGAGGCATGCGCATGTTTGTCACGAGCAAGAATTTACAGAATTTGTTACATACATGACTGACTCTCTATTCTCTAATCTATCTTTTTCATTTAAAAATTAATGGAGACATACATCAAAAGAAGACATTAAGTCTTGATAGGTCCTCTTTTATCTAACCATTTTGGTATCAACAGACTAGCCAAGTGAAAAATATGTTTTCTCTAAAAAAAAGAAAAAGAATATATATATATATATATATATATATATGAAAAATATGCTAAGGAATCTAAATCGGTCCTTCATGGCCAGAAATCTTCTGTGCTTTAACGTTGGATGGGGTTAACTGATCAGTTTGTGCTTTAGCATTGGACGTGGTTAACTGTTTTTTGTTGTGCTGTGGTGCAGTCTCAGGTGGAGGAAACTGGGACCCACCCACCAAACAAAATTTTTGAGCCATTAGAAACTGTTTGGCTATTTTTTGTTTCCTCGATTTGTTTTGGAAAAACATATTCAAATCCATCATATTGTTTACGTGACCTAAAATTTGTGTTTTTTTTTTTGATGTCACCCATCTTTTGCTTTATACCTAGCATGAATCAAAATTTTATATAAAATGAAACTATTGATGTTTGGACAGTTTTTCTTCATACGTACATATTGAAGTTCAACCTTACAACTTACAAGTGATTTCCCTTAGATAATCTTATAGGTACATTAATTGTTTTGGGGGGTCCAAAAAAGCAAATTCAAAACTCATATTGTGTCTCGAATGGGAAATTAGATCCATTTTTCTTCAATCTTATAATTTATAAGCCATAAAGCCATTGACATATTAATTAAACACTTCACTTAAATCTATTTAAAAAGAGCCACCTATCTAGTGTGACTCATACTAGAGGAAATTTTCAATTGGTGATTATTTTTATTACTACTACTACTACTATTATTGTTATTCTTGTTATTACTACTACTATCACTACTACTATTATTATTACTACTATTATTACTACCACTACTACTACTACTATTATTATTATTATTATTATTATTATTATTATTATTATTATTATTATTTCTACTACTACTATTATTATTATTATTATTATTATTTGGAAGGGGAAACCTAGACTCAATGCTTAGCGAAATAGAATAAGGCCTTAAACTCACACGCTAATTCCAAAACTGCATGCGGCAGTTAGAGTCGCGGAGCGATTCTTTTTTTTTTTTTTTGGAATAGGGGAAAGGGAAACCTAGACTCAATGCTTAGTAGAACGGAATAAGGACTTAAACTCACACGCCAACTTCAAAACTGCATGCGACAGTTGGAGTCGCGAAGCAAGCTATAAGTCCCTCTCCTAACACAGACCTAAGCAATGTGGGACTAGACTCGACTTTGAACCGATTCTTTTTTTTTTTTAATTTATAATAGGGGAAGGGGAAACCTAGACTCTATACTTAGCGGAATGGAATAAGGATTTAAACTCACACGCTAACTCTAAAACTGGATGTGGCAGTTGGAGTCGCAGAGCGAGTTATAAGTCTCTCTCCTAACACAAACCTAAGTGATGTGGAAGTAGACTTGACTTTGAAACGATTCTTTTTTTTTTTTGGAATAAGGAACGGAGAATCTTAGACTCAATACTTAGCTAAATGAAATAAGGACTTAAACTTACACGCCAACTGCAAAACTGCACGCGACAGTTGGAGTCGCGAAGTGAATTATAAGTCCCTCTCCTAACACAAATCTAAGCAATGTGGGACTAGACTTGACTTTGAACCAGTTCTTTTTTTTTTTTTTTTTTTTTTTTTTTTTTTTTTTTTTTTTGGAATAGGGGAAGGGGTAACCTAGACTCAATGCTTAGTGGAATAGAATAAAGACTTAAACTCACACCCTAACTCCAAAACTGCATGCGGCAGTTGGAGTTGCGAAGCGAGTTATAAGTTCCTCTCCTAACACAGACCTAGTCTGATTTTTTTTTTTTTTTTTTTTGAGAAAGGATAGAGTACCGAGTACGTACTGTTCAGAATTTCATGGTTTATAAAATCAGATTTAAAATGGTAAATTCAAAAATAAGAGTTAAATTTTGTCACATGAGAGAATTTGATTTAAATTTGGTTTCATCTTTCAAAAGTTCATATGCATTTGTGTTTGTTATTACTCATTACCATTAAATTTTGTTTTCATCTCCATATGAGGCTAAAGTTATTTCCAAAGAACCATTTTAAGTTAACATAAAATAAAACATCAAACTCTTTCATCTGCTCCTGCTAATGAAGTTTCGTTTATAACAAGAAAAACTTTTGACTTTTATGTCGTTCGCCAACACCAATCTAAGATTTTTTTTTAAGGATTTAGGAACGTAATTTATTTCATAATTTTTTTAGACAACTTTTGTACCAAAAATTAACCTCATACTAATCACAAATATAATTTTTTCCTACGTATTTTTTTTTTTTTTGGATTAATATTTTCTCCTACGTACTACTCCTTTTCTTTAGATGAAAGTGTGAAAGGTGGGGCCAAAATGGGAAATTAGCAATAATTTCCAAATAATATAATTAGTAGTTACTGTTTACAAACTAAAATTTTTTACTAGCATCTCGAGTCTAAGAGACTCGATTTTGGACCTAAAAATCGAGTCTTTGAGAGTTGATTTTTATGGTCTGATTCGTCTGATGTGGCATTTTTATCCATGTGGAGTCTACTTGGAAATCGAGTCTCTAAGACTCAATTTATATCTTCTATCTGATCTTTCTTATTTTCCTTCTTTCTTATCTTTCTTATTTTCCTTCTTTTTTTTTTCCTATTCTTTGTCTCTCTCCTTACTACCTCTCCATCTGCTTCTTTCTCCCTCCACTTCTTTCTTCCTCAACACTGATCTGCACTAACCCAAACGCCGACCAAGGCACACGACCCACGTTGCGACCCAGGCCGCCCACGACCCATGCTGCGACCCAGGCCGTGCTCCCAGGTCGCGCAACCCAGGCAGATGTGGATCTGGGCTTGCTCGCCTTGGGGTTTTTTTTTTTTTTTTTTTTTTGTGGGTTTTGCTCAGTCATGATCTTCTAGAAACCCATGGTGGTTGGTGGATTTTGATGTGGGATAGGCAAAATGTGGGTTTTGGTGGTTGTTGTGTATTTCTGGGAATGGATTGTAAAAGACTTAGACTAAATTTTTTTTTGGATTGTAAATCGAGTCTTAAAAACTCGATTTCCAAGTAGACTCCACGTGGATAAAAATGCCACATCAGACAGATCAGCCCATGAAAATTGACCCTCAAGGACTCGATTTTTAGGCCCAAAATCGAGTCTCTTAGACTCGAGATGTTAATAAAAAATATAGTTTTTTAACAGTACCTACTAACTATATTATTGAGCAACTATGGTTAATTGCCCATTTTCTCCTGAAAGGTGGTGGCAAATCGATTTGGTTGTGGGGACCATTTGAATTTCCTGTAACACAACAAAAGCATGTACATAGTACATGAATCACGACCAACCATGCAATTTTTCATCGAATAATTGTCTAGTCTGCCTTTAATTTCCCTTAGAAGACAGCTGTTGAGTGTTTCTTTTTTTTTATAAGAATGAGCTGCTGAGTGTTGATCAATCAAAAAGACACAGTACTCTATCATGGCTTCGGGTTGCAAATAAACCCCTTGAGCCCGAGTTCAAAAAAAAATTTATTTATATTAATTTATTTAGCAAAACAAGTTATATATATATAAATTTAGACCTCTTAATAATATAATAGATAAGTCTTTCTAAAAAAAAGGAACTTATTAAGCATATTAAGTGGGTTGTGTTTGTGTTAACCCAATACAACCAATTATTAAAAATGTTAAATAAGTCATGTCGTGTAATTTTCATGTTAGGATTGAAAGATTTCGATACTATTGTTAAATAGGTTGTGTTTATGTCAACCCGTATAATTAATTTTACATGTTACATATATTAATCAATAGAAGGATATCTAACTTCTACTACTACTACTACTACTACTACTAATACTACTACTACTATTATTATTATTATTATTATTACAAAACAAAGTTCATCGATATTCAAGAACCAATTAATAACTTACCAAGAATCATAGCAAAATAAAAAGCGCAATACAACAAAGATTCAAGAACCGATTAATAATTTACCAAGAATCATAGCAAAATAAAAAGAGGAGAACAACAAAGATTCAATACATGTTACATATATTAATCAATAGAAGGATATCTAACTTCTAGTATCAGTTTTGCATAGACCATTACATGACCGCGCAAAGGTTTCTTCATCTTCAGCTTGTTTTTTTAAAAAAAAACTTGATGAACTTCTTTTAGCGGTACCTGCACTGATCTTGTCCAGTTGCTCTTTCTTCATGTAACCAACGTTTTTGAACTTTAAGCATTGTGGTGTAATATCAGCCACCAGCATTTGACTCGATGAAGGTAAAGATGATAATGGCAATAATGATAAGTAAGGTGAAAAAAAGTTTGTTATTATTTTTGAATCCTCTATCGTTCTTGATAGATTCAAGGAGAGGAAGGAAAAAAAAATGGTTGAAAAAGCTATTAGCCAAGAGAGAGTTTTTTTTTAGTTCTTTGTATTGCACTGCAAAAGAAATAGTTTGCTTTTAGTTTTTTGGTGCAGTGCATAGAGCAGAGCATGCATGGGAGAGAGATTAGTTACAATATTGTAGTAAAGCAATGAATTGGTTGTGGGGTTTGTGTATCACAGCTGGTTTATTGCTTACATATGGGCTGAATGAGTGAATGACTGAGAGTTTTGTGTCTGACTGTATTAGAGAGAGAGAATATGATTGAATTATGTCTAATACCAAACACTATATTAACAAAGCAACAAATTTCTGTTTTATGATTATAGCTAGCTCCAACTAAAAAAAGGTAGACCATTTTATCAAAATTTACTCAAGTGTATTAAACTTCCTCCAATTTTATTAATTTAAAGCAATAAAATTACAATCCCCTGTGATTTTAAGGCATTTTATCATAAATATAATAATCTGTTTTAAATTAAGAGTCAGTTTTTTTTCCACAAAAAATTTTTTAAAGTGTTTTCTATTAACAAAACCATTGATTAATAAAACAGTTTTTTTTAGTAAACAGTAATTCTTAATTAGAAGAAACACCAAAATAGTAATAATAATGTTTTAAATTAGATTTATAATACATTACATAATCAGAGTATAACTACAACAGTGTAACTTATCCAACTTTACAGTTACAGTAATTAACTAACAAAACTTGCTGATATATAGTAACAAGCGTTAAGTGAGGCATGCACATGTTTGTCACGAGCAAGAATTTACAGAATTTGTTACATACATGACTGACTCTCTATTCTCTAATCTATCTTTTTCATTTAAAAATTAATCGAGACATACGTCAAAAGAAGACATTAACTCTCGATAGGTCCTCTTTTATCTAACCATTTTGGTATCAACAGACTAGCCAAGTGAAAAATATGTATTCCCTAAAAAAAAGAAAAATAAAAATATATATATATATATATATGAAAAATATGCTAAGGAATCTAAATCGGACGTTCATGGCCAAAAATCTTCTGTGCTTTAATGTTGGACATGGTTAACTGATCAGTTTGTGCTTTAGCATTGGACGTGGTAAACTGTGTTTTTGTTGTGCTGTGGTGCAGTGTTAGGTGGAGGAAACTGGGACCCACCCACCAAACAAAATCTTTGAGCCATCAGAAACTATTTGGCTATTTTTTGTTTCCTTGATTTGTTTTGATTTTGTTTTGGAAAAACATATTCAAATCCATCATATTGTTTACGTGACCTAAAATTTGTGTTTTTTTTTTTTAATGTCACCAATCTTTTGCTTTATACCTAGCATGAATCAAAATTTTATATAAAATGAAATTATTGATTACCTGGACAGTTTTTCTTCATACGTACATATTGAAGTTCAACCTTACAACTTACAAGTGATTTCCCTTGGGTAATCTTATAGGTACATTAATTGTTTTAGGAGTCCAAAAAAGCAAATTCAAAACTCATATTGTGTCTCGAATAGGAAATTAGATCCATTTTTCTTCAATCTTATAATTTATAAGCCATAAAGCCATTGACATATTAATTAAACGCTTCACTTAAATCTATTTAAAAAGAGCCACCTATTTAGTGTGACTCATACTAGAGGAAATTTTCAATTGGTGATTATTTTTATTACTACTACTACTACTACTACTATTACCACTACTACTATTATTGTTACTACTATTATTACTACTACTACTACTACTACTACTACTACTACTACTATTATTATTATTATTATTTGGAAGGGAAAACCTAGACTCAATGCTTAGCGGAATAGAATAAGGACTTAAACTCACACGCTAACTCCGAAACTGCATGCTGCAGTTGGAGTCGCAGAGCGATTTTTTTTTTTTTTTTTTGGGAATAGGGGAAAGGGAAACCTAGACAAATAAGGACTTAAACTCACACGCCAACTTCAAAACTGCATGCGGCAGTTGGAGTCGCGAAGCGAGTTATAAGTTCCTCTCCTAACACAAACCTAAGCAATGTGGGACTAGACTCGACTTTGAACCGATTCTTTTTTTTTTTTTTTTTAATTTAGAATAGGGGAAGGGGAAACCTAGACTCTATACTTAGCGGAATGGAATAAGGATTAAAACTCACACGCCAATTCCAAAATTGGATGCGGCAGTTGGAGTCGCAAAGCGAGTTATAAGTCCCTCTCTTAACACAAACCTAAGTGATGTGGGACTAAGCTCGACTTTGAACCGATTCATTTTTTTTTTTTTTTGGAATAGGGAAAGGAGAATCTTAGACTCAATACTTAGAGAAATGAAATAAGGACTTAAACTTACGCGCCAACTGCAAAACTGCATGCGGCAGTTAGAGTCGCGAAGCAAGTTATAAGTCCCTCTCCTAACACAGACCTAATCTGATTTTTTTTTTGAGAAAGGATAATAAAGTACCGAGTACATGCTGTTCAGAATTTCATGGTTTATAAAATCAAATTTAAAATGGTAAATTCAAAAATAAGAGTTAAATTTTGTCACATGAGAGAATTTGATTTAAATTTGGTTTCATCTTTCAAAAGTTCATTTGCATTTGTGTTTGTTATTACTTATTACCATTAAATTTTGTTTTCATCTCCATATTAGGCTAAAGTTATTTCCAATGAACCATTTTAAGTTAACATAAAATAAAACATCAAACTTTTTTATCTGTTCCTGCTAATGAAGTTTCGTTTATAACAAGAAAAACTTTTTACTTTTATGTCGATCACCAACACCAATCTAAGATTTTTTTTTTAAGGATTTAGGAACGTAATTTATTTCATAATTTTTTTAGACAACTTTTGTACCAAAAATTAACCTCATACTAATCACAAATATAATTTTTGAATTAATATTTTGGATTAATATTTTGTCCTACGTACTACTCCTTTTCTTTAGGTGACAGTGTGAAAGGTGGTGGCAGATTGATTTGGTTGTGGGGACCATTTGAATTTCCTATAACACAACAAAAGCATGTACATAGTACATGAAGCACGACCAACCATGCAATTTTCCGTTGAATAATTTTCTAGTCTGCCTTTAATTTCCCTTAAAAGACAGCTGTTGAGTTTTTTTTTTTTTTTAAATAAGAATGAGTTGTTGAGTGTTGATCAATCAAAAAGACACAGTACTCTATCATGGCTTCGGGTTGCAAATAAACCCCTTGAGCCCGAGTTCACAAAAAAAATTTATTAATATTAATTTATTTAGCAAAACAAGTTATATATATAAATTTAGACCTCTTAATTATATAATAGATAAGTCTTTCTAAAAAAAAGGAACTTAGCAAGCATATTAAGTGGGTTGTGTTTGTGTTAACCCAATTGTCAATACAACCAATTATTAAAAATATTAAATAAGTCATGTCGTGTAAACTCATTTTCATGTTAGGATTGAAAGATTTCGATACTATTGTTAAATAGGTTGTGTTTATGTCAACCCGTATAATTGGATACCACTAATCCAACATGACATGCCAACATGATTTCTTAACCCTATCTACAATAGACATTTTACGGTTTGAAGTGTGTAATCCACACGAATTAGGCTACTATATTTGTTTAAATATCTGGACAAGTCAGATTTTTGGGTGAAACATTCTCACATTCTTTACCCACCCGTAAATATCAAATCTTAGCTTTATATAAACTTGAGATACATTCAATTCCAATCAAAATTGTCTATGGCCCTTGGGTTGAGTTGGATCAAATGAGTGGTCAGGATGAACAATTCCTTGGTGACTTGATCCCCTTTACTTGGAAGAGCAATAAGAGAATTCTCAATGTGTTTATAGAAGAAAGCTTCAAAATAATATTCACCTCATCACCATTAATTTATTCTCCATATCTCTCCTTAGCCCCTGTGCAACTAAAACTAACTTTTAGTAAGCACCTCCTTTATATATATATATATATATATATATATATATCTTTTTGGGAAGATTATACAAGCATAGGGTTTATATCATGTTTCAAATTATGTTTTGTGATTATAATTTTGTAAACTAAAGTCTTTTTTTTTTTTTAATACAAGATAGAATTTCTACTCTAGTCTAATTTAAGTGTATATATATGTGAAGTTCTCTTTTGAAAACTTGAATATCGACTCTTGCCTCCCACACCCCACAAGCACTTTTACTTGTGGAATGAATATCATTGTTAACAAAAGTCTTGAATGTATAATATTGTTTCAATTTGAAACTTCTGTTCATCTTCATTATTTATTTCCTTTATAATAGGCGAAAACGAAGCAAAGAAAAGAGAGAAACAATTAGCTAAATTATGTTTTTCATATAAGGCTTGTTCATACATCATTATAACAGCCATGGAATAAATAGCATAAAGCGAGAAAGCTCCATTTAGATTTTAGAGTAAGAAAATTTCTCTTAGCGTACGGAGTGGAGTGCTTATAAATGGATAAAGTTTCTCCACACTCGTTCCATCTCAACACATGCCTGGGCAAGTGGAATTATAAAGTCAAACGGGATAGTTAAATACAAGTGTTGCTCATATCTGCTCGTGAACTGACAACATTATGATAAGGTGTTCACTGACTTTTTATTGGAATATAGAATTTGTATACAGAGTCTCTATTAAAGATAAGATAAATTATAAATTATACCCTTAAAAGCTTTTGAATTTTATCCCTTGAAATTTGAAGGTGTTTGAATTCTACACTCTGAAGTTTTAAAATTTTGATTTTACCCCATAAATCTTAGAAGTGTTTGGATTTTACTCTTCATATATAGAGGGTGTAAAATTCAAATACCCTAATTTTTAGAGAGTAAAATCCTAATTTTGATACCAATTTTCAGTTTTCAAACAACATTGCTTAATGACACTTTTGTAATAAATATGTTGAAAACCATGAGGCCCACTTGATTAAACAAAACATAAACTAACTTCTCTCTCTTCAAATAAAAAAAAAAATATTACATTGTGCTTTTTAAAAATAAAATACATACATATCAAATACACAATTATGTAAGCAAAGCAATCAAAGCTTTGTTTACATTCATTAAACTTAGCATAAACTTTGTGTTTCTAAAAAAAAATAAAAAAGTGAACATATTCAATTCTCTTTAATTGAATAGAGAAAATGATTCCTAATAATTAATACAGGTAAAAAGTACAGATCCTATATTTCTTTTTCATTTTTTCCTTCAACTGGGCAACTAGGGGGTTTTGAAACACCAACCAACTCCTCATATCCGTTTGGATACAAATTATTGCGTTTACATTTCCCTCGGATGCGTTTCAGCCTTCTTTTTTTTTTTCTTCTCCTTTGAACGCGTTTCTGGGGGACAAGAGTTACTGTTCACACTCTGTTTCGCACTGTTCATGTTCTGTTCACGCACTTTTCAGCCACTTTTTTTTTTAAAATGGATCTCATGACACTATTCACATATTTAAAAATTATTTTGCTACAGTGTTTTCAGTTTTTAATTTTCAACTATATCCAAACGGACCTTTCACAATCACATAAATGCTCGCATCTTATAAAATCCAACCTAAGAAAATATTAATAATAACATGAGTTAAGACCTGACAACACAGTTTTCAAAAATATTACTCAGAAAGCTGTGGAAGAAATCCATATACGTACGGAGGTGCATAATGAGAAAACGACAGACAACACATACCATTTCCGCCACCACGATTTCTTTTCTTGGTCAAGAGCGCAAGGTGTATCCCAAACAATGGTCATGTGCCACTACAAAAAAGAAAACATAGAGACAATCAAAAAATTAGATGTCAGAAACTTGGACAATTAATAACATAAACAACAACAACAGAAAATAGTACCCCACTCAATTCGACTAGCCATACATCATTTAACAAAAGAAATTATACTAAATATATGTTATTCCACTTTTAATAAAGCGGTTCTTTCTCTTCTTTTCAATGGCAGCTCTAGGATTTTTGTTCATAGGGGTCAATAAGAACATAAATTATAGAAAATCTAATATATATATATATATATATATATATATAAACTATGAGTTCATTTAATATATTTTTTTTCCTGACACAATAATTTATTAATAATTGTTATTAAATGAACCCCCTGTTTTAAAATTTATCATCACTCAATTCTCATCACTCATCACTTAAAATACCTCAATTTCCCAAACCTCCTGTTTGGCACTCATCACTTAGTTCTGCCCTTACTTTTTGTTTCAAAAAAAAAAAAAATTAAAATTCACTCAATGCAGCTGGGCTTTCTTTCAAAAAAAAAAAAACCCAAAAGTCAAACATTGCGGCTGAACAGTGACATAGTTGTGAGTTTAATTACGAAAATGCTATTGGAAACTGAAAATACCTAAAATATGTTTTCAATTTCCATAACTCATCACTCAAAAATCAGAGAATTAAGTGATGGAAACAAAGGATGACAACTAAGCCAAACAAAAAAATTTGTGTGGGTTCCATGTATTTTGATAACTTAATTATGAATTTTGGATCATATCACTTAAAACTCCTTTAAACCAAACAGGCCCTAAGATTCTTGAATAACATAAACAACAGCCACAGAAAATAGTACCCCACTCAAATCGACTAGCCATACATTATTTAACAAAAGAAATTATACTAAATATATGTTATTCCACTTTTAATAAAGTGGTCTTTCTCTTCTTTTATGAGGGAGATATTATAGGTTCAAAAGTTGAAACATAGGGAAAGAACATGACATGAACGGGAGAAAAAGTTATACCCTGAAAAGAATAAGAAAAAGACGAACACAGTTGGAAACTGGCTTTTTACAAGTACATCCATTAGATCTTGAACTTAAGACTTCACCCTTTACCTAGCAAGGAGAGAAGGTGCCATTGAGTTAAGACTCAAAGCTTAGGAAATATATCGATACATTGATATGAAGTGGGCTGAGAATGAATGAGTGTACTAGATATTTGGTTGCATTCGATATTACCAAATATTTTCTATTCATCATATTGCAAAACATATATCCAAGTCATTGCATCAAAACTACATGGCAAAAAATGTAACAAAATCTAAAGCATGTCATATTATTTTCTAACCCCAAAAAAGCAACATAAATTCATTATATATAATTCTTCAATATACTTTATTCCCGATTCATCAAATCGTCATTATGTTTATTAACAACTACATCAATATATTCATATCTAATAATATAGCCTTTCTCGACTAAAGAATCTCCATGGATTCACACCACAAATCGACAATTGAGTTCTCATTCCACAAGCGGTTATAGATACAAGTTTACAATATTCTCATTTTTCCACATCATCAAATTCTGCCATATCAATGGCAAATAATAGAGAGGTAAGTTAACTCATGACTCATGAGAAAACAATAACTGATTATAAGCCGAGTGGGATAGAAGAAAACTATGACACACTAATCCAACTATTATAATAACAATAGTAATAAATTTCTCATGGTGCAACTTTTCTTTTTCTTTTTTTTTTTTTTTTCTTTTTTTTTGAGAATGATCATGGTGCAACCTAGTGGTAGGAGAATTAGTATGCATGTGCCCTAGACCTAAACATCCTATAAGGTTAATCCCACTAAATTCCAGGCACAGACGACTCAATGAATTATGAGGTCTAAGGAGAAAAATTTTAGTGAAAATTTTAATTCTATATATTGATTAAATATATTCATTTGATCTTTAATTTTATATAATTTTTTGCATTAAAATTGTTCTTGTTTTTTGAGATGTAAAATTTTCATTTAAGTTTTATGTATTAATGTTTTATTTAAATCTATTTCACAAGTTGTTAGGAAAATTTTATCAATAATTATTCAACACCCTCATGATAATTTTTGTCTAGGGTGGAGGCTAAAAGAAGATATGTTCCTAGTGCAAAACACACAAAAAAAATTGTGGCTTATCAAGGGAACTAATTATAAACCCAAGCCAAAATCACCTTTCATAATAAAGAAATAAATAAATATTGCCAAATCAAATGCTTCGCTAATAATATAAAATAAAATCAGTGATAAAAAAAAATAACAAAATTAATTGATGTATTGATCATATGATAAAAGGAAATTATCCAAAGTGAATGTCTTAAGGTATAAATTTGTGTCTAAAAATTACAAAACTAATAATATGTAGGATCATGAAATAACAAAGATAATGAATGTATCCGCTACTACTTTTTCACTAGTTGTTGCATTTGCATCATGGCAAATTGGCAGAGAAAGAGAGAGAGAGAGAGTTCATGTGAATAACAAAACAACACAACACAACACTTCACATTATCAAAAATCACAAAACGAGGGAATTAGTAGAGTACTACTTTCATAAGTGACGCAGTCTTGTAGTAGAGTACTAAAACACTCGCATAAAAATAAATAATAAATAAAAAATAAAAAATTATTCTTATACTTCAAATTTTTAAGGGAGTATTATTAATTTTTAATGAGTTATCTTTTAGCATAAAAAATAAGTACAATTCCTGGTTTTGTTATTCATAGAAATAAAAAATAAAAAAGATTACAATTTCTAAACTACCCTCATTGATTTAAATTCTAGTAAAAGAATGATATTGACTTTTTAAATAAAGTAAATGGTAAGTTACGAAATTTACCTATTAAACTTTCAAAAAGGACAAATGACCAAAAATTTGGGATGGATGAAAAATAAATAAATAAACAAGCAATGTCCTTGAGACTCCATGAAAATCGCATTTAAGGATAATGTGATGAATGGAGCTTGGAATTTCCAAGCTTACAACACCATGTTCAAGTTTGTTGAACCCACCACCCAAGTGAGTAAGAACTCTTTAAAATGTATGTAACTCTTTTTTATCCACTTTTTAAATTATCCAAATTATTCTCACACCTATCAAAATAAAATAATAAATTTTAATGATGCAAAGAATCTAAGTGATTAATTCATCCAAATAAGTTTTGTAATACTTGCCAAAGATAAACACACTGAGCTTGAATGGCACTAGTGTGGGGCCAAATAGAGCTCCTCCACTACTTAATTAACTCTTAATCTGAAAATCTCATAATGTAGATATATTTAGGGATGTCTCTCATACCTTGGTGTGATGGTGCTTGGTGCTTATATACACTTTTTGCTTCCCATTATTCCCTTTTTCATGGAAGGTGCAATGGATATAGTTGCATGCATATCTCTCAAAATTCTTGCCCATGTTTAGGGAAAGTGGATTGAATGTGGTGTGGATCTCAGTCTTATGTCCCTAGGATCCCGCCTTTCCAATTTGAGGATAGTTGCCATTCTTCACCTCATTCATAATTAATTAGACAACATCTTTTGGACAAATAATAGTAGGCGAGCATTATGTATTAGTAGTCCTCTATTTCAAGGTTGTCCATTCATTCAACTTGTGCAAACTTCCATATATCAATTTGTAGACACCTCATTTTACAATCAAGAATCAAAGGAAAAAATGGTAATTTTAAGAATATAAGGGTAAAAAAGTCATACAAGATCTTTCTCTCTATACTTGTTAAATTACCACATCCATTTTCATCCCTATACATGTTAAATTATCACATTCATTTCATTGCTTTACTCTACAATGTACCGCCGCTGCTAACTTCTCGTGCGTGTTGTTGATTACTATACTTGTTAAATTACCGATTGCTTTCTAATTTGTTTTTGTGATGTTTTTCTCTCCATTGGTTATGTGCTATTAGCACAAGAACAACTTCTTTGGCTCCAAGTTGGATTGGAGCAGACCTTGCAAGTCTCACAAAATTGGCGCTGTCAAATGCCATAAGTGATGTTATGAAATTTAAGCATGTTCATGAGAGAATGATAAAGGTAAAGCATGCTGATTTTATTTTGGGCATTGAAGAATTCCAAAAAGTATCTAAAAACTCTACAATTTCTAAACTAGAAAAGTATAGGTGAATCGCTCACAATTGTAATTTATTTTACTTATTTATTGACCAAAATTAATTTTTGGATTGGATATACATGTTTGAGAAAAGTATGGGTGAATCACTCACTATTATGATTTATTTTACTTATTTATCGACCACAATTAATTTTTGGATTGGATATACATGTTTGAGTTCTATAATTGTGGAGGAATGTAACAAATGGAATTTAGGAATTATAGCACACAAATTTTTGAACTATTACTTTTTGGAATTAGTGTCATTGTATTTTCAGGGAAATGTCATTGTATTTTCCCTCCATTTTGTGATTCTCTTACAAAATAATTTTGATTTTCTGATTTTTTTTTCTTCGTAATTTTGAATAAGTATGCAAGATTTTTTTCTATGCTTCTTTAAATTTTAATTACCATAATGCACACAAAAATTTGATGTGATCCTTTTCTTACATGACTCTCCTCTATTAACAAATGGAGAATTGATGGTCAAATCTCATATTGGACATATCTCAAATTGGTCCACTTTATGAGGCTTTCAATAAAGTTGATTAGATTGCAAAACAACTTTGGTATTGTAAATCCCTTGGGGGAGTTACTTACCTTTTGGTGGGATAAAGTGTGTGGTAAGTATCTTTGCATTCAAACATTAATTAAAGTTTTTTTAATAAAAATTTACAAGCCTGTTTCTATTTTTTTTTTATATATATCTATCCTTTTCAACAGCGGTAAAAATACTTTCGCTGCACATATTGTCAAAGAATATCATTTTAACCGTGTAAATATGGTATGTCCATTGCAAACATGAATGTATTATTTTATTGATGTAATCACTCGTGTTGAAATTAGAATTTCATTTATCTTGATTATTTACAAATCTAGGTTGAACCTGAATCATTGATTCATTTATCCGAAGGAAAAGTCACAAGATCTTGTGGAAAAAACTTAGCCTATGACAACTTTATGTTTTTGCTTTTGTTTATTTCTTTTCGTACTATTTGAAAAATTCTATAAAATAATTATAGATCATCAAGATTTATTGATTTAGATTATCAAACATTTAGTTTCCTCCTCTGACTATTTTTTTTCTTTTGCAAATGCTAATAGATTGTAAGGATGCTTATAAGTTACACTTTTCATTTTCTGAGTTTTAGTAATAAGAAGCTATTCTCACATTCCAAAATTCTCTCTACTCTTCTAGATATTTTTCTCATCTTTTTCAAGATTTTATTACATAAAAAGTTTATAAAAGTATTTTCTATTAACAAAATCCATTAATTAATACAACTGAAATAGAGTGTAACTAATCTAACTATACCTGACAAATTTCTCTACCATGATCTATTACATAGTAATTAACTTACAAAACTTAATAATACTAACTAGTCTAATTAACTGTGTGTTCTTAAATGTGAACATATTCATTCCTCTTTAATTGAATAGAGAAAATGATTTGTAATAACCAACAAGCTTGTGGCAAAAAGTACAAATCCTATATAGTTTGTTTTTTTCCATCAGTTGGGCGATTAGGGGGGTTGTTGAAACATCGATCAGCTCTTCTTCTTCTTTCTTTTTTTGCTAAATAAATACTTTATTGATAGTCATCTAAGTATAAAAGGAGGGAGGGCCAAGAACCATCTCTCTCCACAGCCTAAACAACCAGGAGAGGGACACCAGAGATAAGTACTGGCCCTACCCAATTTATAAAAGCAACCCATTGGTCTTAAAGATGGGTTGGAGCATTTCCCTTTCTATACATAAAAGAAAAAGAAAACACATCAAAACACTTAAAGATCCAAAATATCTACAACCACCTTTGCAATACTCCAATGAGGCTTCATTCCTACCATTCTCAATGATCTATCACATTCCAAACATTCCCTCCCACTATTATTTTTGAAAATCCTTTATCAATGGCTTTCTTGATGGCATAAAGTGCTACCTTTGCTTCACCCACTAGAGGACTACCAATCCAACTTGTTCAGTCCAAGCAAAAATCAAATTTCCTTTATCATCTTTGCCCACAATAGCTAGAGAAGTTTTTTCTTCTCTTATAGCAGCATCAAAATTTAGCTTAACCCACCCATTTGAGGGAGGCTTCCAGGTTGCTTTCCTGGAAAAGATAATTAATAATCTAAAAGAATTTTTAATTCCAACACTACCATCATATTATTTCAACTATCCCGGTACATACACAAGTGGTAAAGATAAAAAGAGATTAAAGGTGTTTGGTAAGAGTGTTTTTTATTGGAGTGTTTAAGTTACGTTACTCATTTTAGGGTGTTTAAATACTGGATTTAGAAAACTCCTCTTACCCGTTTTCAGTTTCCAAAAAACGTTGCTTAATGGCACTTTTGTAAATATATTAAAAATCATGGGCATCACTTGATTAGACAAAACATAAACTAACTTATCTCTCTTCAAATAAAAAAAATGTTAAATTGTACTATACTTGTCATCTTTTTAAAAATAAAACACATACATATCAAAAACAATTATGTAAGCAAAGCAATCAAAGCTTTGTTTACATTCATCAAACTTAGCATAAACTATGTTTCCAAAGGTGAACATATTCAATTCTCTTTAATTGAATAGAGAAAATGATTCATAATAATCAATACCGGCAAAAAGTACAAATCCTATATTTCTTTTTCTTTTTTTCCTCCAACTGGGCAACTAGCCCGTTTGTTATCATTGTTTAAACAACAGTTTTCAGTGTTTAAACAACATTACACGTATTTTTATACATTTTTTCACTCATACGTATTTTCAAAAAATACAAACAACGTTACCAGAACAATATCACCCACACTTATTTTCAAAACATTGCCATTACTTTGCTTGCTTAGTTAAGCTATATAAGCCAGCTAAGCGCTTGTTTAAGTTGACCCAAATCCCTGTTTTTGAGTCAAATACTTGGATTTCGATTCATTTCCCGCTCTTTTTTTTTCTTTATTATTATTTACTAGTCACTATCCCATGCTTTGCACGGGAACTTACCTATTTGTGAAATAAACTAAAATAATTTTATAAAATCTTAAATTGATTAAGAAACTACACTATTGCATGATTTGCTCTTGTATTATTTCAATTTGTGTTACAATTTGCTCTTGTATGCTTGAACGTGAAATGAATTACAAAAAATTTGTCAGACAATTTCAAATATTGCAAAAAAAATAACCCAAAAATTCAGATATTAAAACTTCTGAAAGGCCAAAAAATATTAAAGAATAAGATAATTCATTACTTAGAAATTATTGGAAAAAAAAAATATATATATATATATATATATATGACTAAACAATAAAGATATAAGAGAAAGATGAATTACATTCAAAAGAATGATCCATGGCTATAACTATTAAAAAGAATCAAAAGATTTAGAGCCTACAAGTTATAGATTATATATGTGTGTGTGTGTGTGTGTGTGTGTGAGACTAGACAAATTTAGATGTTAAAATTTTCAAAATGCCAAAAAAGATTTATAATCAAAGAATAAGTTATTGAAACAATTCAAAAAATATATGACTATTCAAAAGAAAAATATAAGAAAAAAAATACACAAACCCATAAAGTAATAAATAATTTTACAATAATTTTTAAAAAAAAAATATGATAATGATGAATTTGAGTTTAAATTGGACTTGTTAAAGTGATAGAATTTCACTCCTTGTTAATTTTGGATTAAACAAAAATAATTTTATTTAAATATTGTATCGTGAAAACTTGTGAAAGATTCAGGGGCTTTAGTTATATATATATATATATATATATATTACAGTATTAATATTTAGTCCCACCCTCCATTTTATTTTTTAAACAAAGATTAACAATCAGTGCAACACTTTCTCTTGCTCTAAAACTCACTACTATCTTAGGGGGTGTTTGGTTGATGTTTTCAAACAATCATTTTTAATTTTTAAATAACATTTAACGTATTTTTATGCATTTTTTACTCACATATATTTTTATAAATATTTTTAAATAATAATTTTTAATTTTTAAACATATTACCAAACAAACACTAACGTCTCTAGCTGTGCAAAGCATACTTTTTTTTCTTTTTACCAACGACCGAGACATTCGAGACTTTAACCCGGGAAATATATATATATATATACACACACGCGCGCGCGCGCGAATACATATACATAGCGTGAGTGAGAAGTGTTATACGCACGCTCACACCCTTTTTGTATCTAGCTTTTTTTGAACAAAAAAAGTTCAAAAAAAGATAGATACGAAAAGGGTGTCGGCGTCCGTATAACACTTATCACAATCGATATCTCAGCTTTGCTCAAAAAAACGCAGAAATATATGCATATATATGATTGGTATTGTAACTATGCAACAAAAACACATCCAAAAACAGAAACACCAGTGAGGAGTGTATTGTTGTTGTCGTCGTTGTTTTAGATCGGTAAGTAGCAATGGCATTGGCTTTGGTGGGAGACGATCTCACCAGGTCGACGAGCAGCCGGAGAAGCTGGGCTTCTGGGAGTTTCCGGGAAGTGTGGACAGCGGCGCCGGACGTGTTTAACCGGAGCGGTAGGCAAGAGGAGGACGAGGAAGAGTTGAGACGGGCGGCCATGGAGAGATTGCCTACCTATGATAGGCTGACGAAAGGGATGTTCACGCAAGTTCTTGCTAATGGCAAGGTTGTGCATGATGGAGTGGACGTTACGAATCTTGGGATGCAAGATAAGAAGCTGTTGATGGAGAGTTTTCTTAAGGTTGCTGAGGAAGACAATGAGAAGTTCCTTAGAAGACTCAGAGACAGAACTGACAGGTAGTTTTTGTGTTTCTGTTTTTTTTGTTTGTTTTGGATTTGGTTTTGGTTTTTGTGTGAATTAAGATTTTTGAGTTTGGTTTTAATGGCAGAGTTGGGATTGAGATTCCTAAGATTGAAGTTCGGTATGAACATGTGTCGGTGGAGGGAGATGTGTATGTTGGGAGTAGAGCACTTCCTACTCTGCTTAATGTTACTTTGAACACAATTGAGGTATTTTTATTTTTATTTTTTTGTTTTTGTTTTTTGGAAGTGAAATTGGATTCTGGCGTAGAGTTTTGTGAGAAACAGAGAGATATATTGTTGGGCTATTTTGTAATTACGACTAGAAGAATGAATTTTTTTTAAAAAAAACTGATGATTCGGTTTGAAATCTTTGACAGTTTGTTTTATCTGGTTTAAAATTTTGTCACTAAGCTTTTGATAACAATTTTTTTTTTTTTTTGGCCATTTCAATTTGTAATGGATAGCAGAGTATTCTCGGATTGGTTCACCTTGCTCCATCGGAGAAGAGAAAAATCCAGATACTCAAAGACGTTAGTCGAATTGTTAAACCATCAAGGTATTTTTACGAAGTGCTACTTGATTCACTGTTTTTCCTTTTTCTTTTTTTTAATCCTTTTGCCCAAATATGAAAGTGAATTTTCCAAGGTAATTCTTACTGGGTACATGAGCAAGATTCGTTAACTGATTTTTCATGCCTTCTATATGGTGAAATAGCCTTTTTCGGGTTGATAGCTAGCTTTGTGTTGCTGCTATTGTTCTTATTTTGATTTTCTGGGATGAACTTTTAACTGATATGGCAATTCCGGGATGACCCTGCTTCTGGGTCCTCCAGGTGCAGGGAAAAGAACCTTGTTGCATGCACTTGCCGGGAAACTCGACAAGGATCTGAAGGTTTGTTTCCCATTCTATTGATTTTATATGTGTCACAATTTGCATAATCCTTTGTGTCTAAGATTAAACTTTATGGCCTACTACTGAATGAGAGTTGTGTACAGGTGTCTGGGAAAGTCACCTACTGTGGTCATGAATTCCATGAATTTGTTCCTCAGAGAACCTGTGCTTATATTAGTCAACTTGATCTTAACCATGGAGAGATGACTGTGAGAGAGACACTGGATTTCTCAGGACGCTGTGTAGGGGTTGGCACAAGGTATGAGATGTTGGTGGAACTCTCAAGAAGAGAGAAAGAAGCAGCAATTAAGCCCGATCCTGAGATTGATGCATTCAAGAAGAACACTGCAATGGCAGGCCAAAAGACTAGCTTGGTTACTGATTATATTCTCAAGGTTCGCTGTCTCTATTTCATGTTGCTAAGTTTTTTTAAAAAATAATTAACTAGCAATTTAAAATAGCTGACCTTTAAGAATATTTAACCGATACTTGGTGTTCGTTTGGCAAAGATTATTTTTGCCAACTTTTTTTCTTATTTAGCTTATTTTTGCTACTATTTATGAGTCTCATTACACTTTTTGATACTATTCATGGAACCTATTGTACTATTTTAGTTAATTTTTACCTTTATCTACCATATTTTCAGCAAAAAATTTTCAGTTTTAGCAGAATAAGCAAATCCCAAACAAACCCTTAGACTGGATATTTGTGCTGATATTATGGTTGAAGACGAAATGGGAAGGGGTATCTCTGGTGGACAAAAGAAGCGTGTGACAACAGGTACGTATTTTGGACAAGCTTAAGTTGTTTATCACGAAATTAGGAGTAATTAATCTTACGCAAAAGAATAATGTATCCAGTTCACATTCTTGTTTCTAGTATGTAAGCATTTGTAATGATTCATTACCAATTTTGATTGTGTTATTATAATTTGGTACAGGGGAGATGTTGGTCGGAGCAGCAAAGGCTCTTTTAATGGATGAAATATCGACAAGGTTGGACAATTCTACCACTTTTCAGATTTGCAAGTACATGAGGCAAATGGTTCATATTATGGATGTGACTATGGTCATTTCTCTTCTACAGCCAGCACCAGAGACATTTGATCTTTTTGATGACATTATCTTACTTTAAGAAGGACAGGTAGTCTACCAAGGTCCAAGAGAACATATCCTTGAGTTCTTTGAGCACGTGGGTTTCAAATGCCCCAATAGGAAAGGAGTTGCTGACTTTTTACAAGAAGTAACATCCAAGAAGGATCAAGAACAATATTGGTTCAAGAAGAACCACCCTTACAGATACATTTCGGTTTCTGAATTTGCCCAGGCCTTCGGCTCTTTTTACATTGGCCAACAGCTTGCAGCTGATCTTAGTGTTCCTTATGATAAATTAGGGCGCACCCAGCTGCACTGGTGACAGAGAAGTATGGTATTTCAAATTGGGAACTATTCAGGGCTTGCTTTTCAAGGGAATGGCCGCTAATGAAGCGTAATTCTTTTGTGTATATATTCAAGACTACTCAGATAACAATCTTGTCCGTAATTGCCTTGACAGTTTTACTTAGGACAGAAAATGACAGTGGGAACTGTTGCAGATGGAGGAAAATTTTTTGGAGCACTATTTTTCAGTCTGATTAATGTGATGTTCAATGGGATGGCTGAATTGGCAATGACTGTTTTCAGGCTTCCTGTCTTTTATAAACAAAGGGATTTCTTGTTCTATCTGGCATGGGATTTTGGCTTACCCATTTGGGTCCTCAAGATCCCTCTATCATTCATGGAATCAGGAATATGGATCATTCTTACCCACTACACAATTGGATTTGTTCCATCTGCTAGCAGGTAAATAAGATTTTAAAATTTTGTCCCCAGCAATTGATTTGACACTTAGTACTTACCAGTTGTTGGAATTGTATGTGTCAAACTCATGGGTTTATTAGTCTATGATTATTTTATTGACACATTTCTTCCCTTATTACTTCAGGTTTTTCTGACAGTTCTTGGCATTCTTTGGCATACATCAAATGGCATTGTCCCTGTTCATTGCTGCAGTTGGAAGCACAAGTTGTTGCAAATACTCTGGGTACCTTCACCTTGCTTTTGGTTTTTGTGCTTGGAGGATTCATCGTTGCCAAAATTAATTCATCTCTTTCCAATCCAGCTGAAAGTGTATTTCAATGTTGATTTATTAGATTAAAAAAAATTACTCCTCTTTTCCTTTTTGGCCTGCAGATGACATTGAGCCATGGATGATATGGGGCTACTATATTTCTCCTATGATGTACGGACAAAATGCCATAGTGATGAATGAATTTCTTGATAAAAGATGGAGTGCGGTAAGATATCTTCATAGTTTAATTTTTTTTCATATGTAAATTTCAGATTTGCATCCACTTTCCATACTTGCATATGCAAATGAAAGCTCAAATTATGCGTTTTCAACACCATAAGCCATCATGGAAATTTAACAAAATTTATCTATTGCAGCCCAATAATGACTCCAGATTTAATGCACCAACAGTTGGAACGGTTGTTCTCAAGTCCAGAGGTTTCTATACTGAAGACTATTGGTTCTGGATTTGTATTGGAGCACTTTTTGGATTTTCTCCTCTTCAATGTGTTATTTATTGCAGCATTGACTTACCTGAATCGTAAGTGATCTTATCTCGCTCCTACTCAGAGTTTCTTTTATAAGGAAATGAAATTTTAGAGTTGACAAATCCTTGTGTGAAAAATGAATATCAACTCTGGGTGAGTCAAAAGCCGTCATTGCGGATGATGAAAATGACAAGATGAATAAATATTCATCCTCCACAGAACATGGAACAGAAGGTTTATCTTTGACCTTTCTCCTTCAATTTTCATGATTTCCTAATTTCAATGTTTTTACTGGTATTTAGTCAAAATTAACTCATATAGTGACGACAGTAATTCTATTTCAATTAGAGAGCTCAAAATTTAACATGTTGTTTTGTAACAACCAAAATATTATCTTGAAGAAGCTTGCATTAGCTTGATGGTTCATCACATCTCTGCACAAAATACAGTTCAGTATGCAACCATGAGTGTAGTTGTAACACCTTTAAGCAAGAGAGGTGGTGGATTTAATGCAGCTACACAACATTAGAGATTAGAACAACAGAAAACCTGATGCATTTTTCACAGATGGATTTCTACTTATTACTTATAAATAATGATGGTTTTTTACTTATTAGAACAGAAAAATCTTTTAACTTGGAGAAATATTCCCAACTGCATCAATGAATTTTTGCCTTTGCCTCAAGATGGAAGATAATGCAAAAAATGGGCTAAAATATGCCACATGACTTTAAATTTTGAGAAGAAGAATCAACAAAAGAAACAAGCATGCATGCTTGTTTCATTGGTTAAATGAAGCTATCTTCTTCTAGATGCCTGAACTTTTGTGAAACAATTACAGGTATTGATATGGCTGTGAGAACTTCTTCAGAAATTGTTGGTGCTTCATATAGTGCTTTAACAAGGGGAATGGTTTTGCCCTTCCAACCCCTTTCACTTGCCTTTAACCATGTGAATTACTACGTGGATATGCCTGCTGTAAGTAACCTATTTTTAAACATTTTATGTTCTGGTAAATTAGTTTTGGCTTTCATTCACATTGTTGAATATCAAATGTCACTTTAAGTTCTTATCAAACTTTTATTATACCTACCAAATGCTTATGTAAATTTTGGTCTTTCATACCAGGCAATGAAGACTCAAGGAGTTGAAGAAGATCGTCTTCAACTGCTACAAGATGTTAGTGGTGCTTTCGACCAGGAATATTGACGGTACTTGTGGTGTCAGCGGTGCTGGGAAGACAACCCTTATGGATGTGTTAGCTGGAAGAAAGACTGGTGGATACACTGAATAAACCATTAATATCTCTGGTTACCCTAACCCGAGCAAAGGTTGCTTGGTTCTTAGGGTCCCTAAGAACCAAGCAACCTTTGCTCGGGTTAGTGATTACTGTGAACAGAATGACATTCATTCACCAAATGTTGCTGTCTATGAATCTCTCCTATATTCAGCTTGGCTCCGTCTCTCTTCAGATGTAAAGACACAAACACGAAAGGTATGTTGCGTGGTCTTCTAGAATCATCTTTCTATACCTTTGTACATATTCATTTGCTTAAGGATCCAGGTTCTAAGTGTGTAATTTAATTTGTATATTTATTTTTTTGTTTTTGGTATAGTTGTTTGTAGAAGAAGTTATGGAGTTGGTTGAGCTTAAACCAATAAGAGAAGCTCTAGTTGGCCTTCCAGGAGTTGATGGTCTTTCAACAGAACAAAGGAAGAGGCTAACAATAGCTGTGGAGCTCATTGCTAACCCCTCTATCATCTTCATGGACGAATCAACATCTGGTCTTGATGCCAGAGCTGTTGCTATTGTTATGCGTACTGTGAGAAATACAGTGGATACTGGGAGAACTGTTGTATGCACAATCCACCAGCCTAGCATAGACATTTTTGAAGCTTTTGATGAGGTACAGCTCACTTTCTTAATTTTGTTAAAGTTTTTCACTTACATGTTTCTTATGTATCTACGTTGCTATTTGTTTGTGGCTCTTGTAGATATTGTAGCTACTGCTGATGAAAAGAGGAGGACAAGTCATTTATGCTGGACCTCTCAGTCACCATTCTCACAAGCTGATAGAATATTTTGAAGTTATTATCTTTTTTCATGCTTTTTTTTATGTTTGCTTCATCAAATGATGAGAGTTTTTCCATATCTCTAATGTCTATACATATGCTCTTCATTTACACTTCAACCGATTGTGCTATCCCTTGGGATTGACTAGCATGTATTTTGCTAGCTATTTATTAATATCTATCTATGCCAGTCTGTCCCAGGAGTTATTAAGATTAGGGATGGTTATAATCCTGCCACATGGATGCTTGAAGTCACTGCTCCTTCAGTTGAGGCTCAACTTGATGTGGATTTTGCTGACATTGATGCCAATTCCTCACTTTATCAGTAAGTTATAATTATTTTGATAATAAATTTTTTCCTATATTCCCTGATTATTAGGTTTTGTGATTCTGATTTCTTTCAACACTCATTCAGGAGGAATCAGGAACTTATCAAAGAGCTAAGTACTCCAGTGCCAGGCTCCAACGACCTCTACTTCCCAACCAAATACTCTCAACCATTCAGTGTTCAGTGCAAAGCTTGTTTCTGGAAACAACATTGGTCTTATTGGAGAAACTCTCAGTACAATGCCGTCTGGTTCTTCATGACAATAGTCATTGGTGCATTATTTGGTCTAATCTTCTGGAACAAAGGACAAAAGACGTAAGTCTTGAACTTCTTCTTGAATTGATTATTTTAGTTTTCTATCATTTAAAGGGTTGCATGAAATGTAGATTGGGATCTATTTGATTAAAGCACTAATGCTTAATCTTAATTTTCATTGGAACTTTTATCAGATGTCAACTCTAATTGTTTTTTTAACAGGGCCAAACAACAAGACTTGATGAATCTCTTGGGAGCCTTGTATGCTGCTGTGCTTTTCCTTGGAGCCTTAAATGCTTCTGCAGTGCAGTCTGTTGTTGCCATTGAGAGGACAGTTTTCTACCGTGAAAGAGCAGCTGGGATGTATTCTGCATTGCCTTATGCATTTTCTCAGGTAACTCAAATGCAATTTGTCTCTTTCTAGTAGGACTATAATTCCAAATTGACAACAGAATGTATCTTGCCATCAAGAAAACTTAATTTCTTTTTTGTTGAGAATCAAGAAATTTTAAATTGAAATATGTAATTCTATTACACAAGTACGCTATTTTATACTGGGCTAAAGCACTATCCTATGCAGGTGGCCATGGAGACGATTTATAATGCAATTCAAACTCTTGCTTACACTCTTCTCCTTTACTCTATGATCGGGTTTGAGTGGAAGGCAACAAAGTTCCTGTGGTTCTACTACTACATATTTACATGCTTTGTCTACTTCACATTGTACGGGGTGATGGTTGTTGCACTGACACCAGGCCACCAAATTGCTGCCATTTGTATGTCATTCTTCCTCAGTTTCTGGAATTTGTTCTCCGGTTTCCTCCTTCCCAGGCCGGTAAGTTATTCTAACTCAATATATGTTAAATTCAAAAACTTGGTTTTGTCATTATAATCTACTCTCTCTTCGCATACAAAACTCACTACTGCCTACACATTACAGCAAATCCCAATATGGTGGAGGTGGTACTACTGGGCTTCTCCTGTGGCTTGGACTCTATATGGTCTTGTAACCTCTCAAGTTGGTGACAAAAATGCTTCGCTTGAGATACCTGAAGCGGGTAACGTGCCATTGAAGGTGTACCTCAAAGTAAGCTTGGGTTTCGAATATGACTTCCTTTCAGCTGTTGCAGTGGCTCATCTTGGCTTTGTTCTCCTCTTCTTCTTTGTGTTTGCCTATGACATCAAGTTCCTCAACTTCCAAAGGAGATAACTTGCTTGAGTTATACACATGCACACAGGTCTAACAATATGTTTGAGAGTTTGTAAAGGAATGAAATAGGTAAATTTTGAAGGATTGAATACGTTGTTCTTTTTCAAGTATTCTTTGGAGTTTAACAGGGAAGATAGGAAATGAAATAAATTATATATTTTTTACTCTTATGCTCGTTATGTTTTATTTGTATGACTAAAACATAATTCTTTCTCAGCCAGTGAAGGGAGTGAATGGTTTACTTCACTTTTGAGTGGAAGGCTTATAATGGAATGGAATGGTCCATCTTAGTTGTTTCGTTTCTTCCTTCTAAGTCCCTGTATTATGTCTTATTTCCTTTCCTTCCTCATACAGTAGGAAAGCAGTTGTGTAAAAGTGGGAATCAAAAAAGTTACCTACTCTTTTTTTTTTGTAATGTACATATATTTTTTTCCATCTTGTGGATTTGTATTCTTTTCTCTGGTTGTCAATAAAAGTTGCTATTGTTCATTTGTCCTGCAGTATAAATAGAACCACCAAAATGGTTTGGTGCAAATAGAACATTGTGTTCTTAATTTACTGTCACATAGTCTGAATGGCTTTGATAAATTCAGTTGGTTCTCTTTCGTTTTATTTTTCTGATGAATATTCCGTTCCATGGAAAGCTGACACTCACTTGGAAGAACTTGTTTTTGTAGTGTTTAAATGCAGAAAGAGGTGTGACACAACACCCCTGAATCTTAGTAGTAGGGACTTAGCAACAAAATTGTCCTTCGTTTGTTTTGAGATGTACATCACATTCTACCGAGTACCAAGTAAGGAATTATGACTAATCTATACTACTAATAATTACTGTGTGAGTTTAACTTTTCAGTTGTACAAAAATGCCCTTACATACAACAATTAAAAACGACTGTAATTAATGGGGGCAAATAAGTCACATTATTATTTTCCAAACTCCTTACTTTTAGATAAACTTCCTCTCCTACCACACATACTCAAATTAAGCAGTTCCAAATAGTTTCCTCCATCCATGTCTCCCACTAACTCATGTTCAAATGAATAACATAACTGTACTCACTTCTATTCAAAAAGATTGAACAAAACTGAATTCTTCTTCAATCTCCAAACAAAAATAAATGGCAATGAATGGCTTGGAAATTCTACAAGGAATGATCAAGATAGTGTTTGTAAATCAATTGAAGGTATGTTAATTAGGGATGACAATCCCCCCCCCCCCCCCCTTACCTAGATCTGCCCTACCTCGTTCCACTGCAATGGTAGAGTGGGGATGGGGCAAGATTTTTTCCCAGCACCCCAGGGTGAGGCGGAAATGAGTTTAGACTTCTTAGTCCCACCCCGCTTTATTAGTGCTAAAGATTTAGTTAGTATTACTAAGTTTTTAAATACATAAATATTAAAACCTTTTGTTTTATTATGATATTGTCTTGTTCAACACTTTGGATAATATTATTCATTCCTTACTAAAAATTAGATTGAATTGATGTAATAAATTTAATTTTAATAGTGGCATAAATACAAACGAATAATATAAGAACATATATTTTATATACTTATTTTTTAAACACCCAACATCAGATTATTTATTTTAATATAGGAATATATTTTTTTTGTTTTACATGCTCATTATTCAAAACACTTAATATCATATTATCTATTTTACACTATATTTTATTAAAATATAATTTCTTTATTAATTTTTTATTATTATTACAAATCATATTTCTCTCATTATGAACCAAAAACCACTGCCTCAATCCAAAGAATTACTAAAATATTCATTTGCATAGTTACAATAACATTGTATATTTACACAGTTACTATAGCATAAATGTATTTTATAGACTGATGTGGATATATTTTATGGTTGATTGGGCAAATTTAGAATCTTATGCTATTTTACAACAATTGATACAAATAATTTTACAATAAAATCAAAAATTGAAGGGGTTAATATTTTTTGGAAAAGGGGGCCAAATATAAATTAATAGAAAATAACCTAATTTTTCCCCTTAAGACAAGGGGGCCGGGCACCTTTGGGCCCCACTTGAGTTCATCCATCCATAACCTCGACTTGCACATGTTTTCTCATAACATTTATCATGGATAAGATGAAGTTTTCATGGATAAGATAAAGTTTGATAAGATTTCATACTTTTTTTCGGTGTAGTAACATATCTCGTAATAGTCAACTTTTTTAGATTGGGGTACCTATCTATAATCTTGCCTCGAGAAAATATTCATTCCACCATCCAAGTTTTAATTCATCCACTTTTACCAATTGAAATACCCAAACCATTTTGAATTATGTCATCACTTGGATCATAGCGTAAGCAAACGTGCCTTAAGTGAGAGAAACAAACTGACATAATCTTCATCTCCCAAATCAAATTATGTACAAGAAATTCAATATCCCACAACTCAAGCACTTCCAACTTTGATGATTGAGAGATCATATGGTAGAATGGCAATGTAAAATTTAAAACTTTTAGAATCTCAACGTCCTTGTTCTCACCAAGATTAAGATGAGTTACACTAGAGTAAAATAAATTCAAATCCCTTAAGGATCCTTTGTCAATAAGCTCAAAAAGCACAAAGCTACTAGTACTCATTAGCAAACTCCCTCTAGGGGTTTTGAAACACCAACCAGCTCTTCACAATCGCAGGAATGATCGCATCGTATAAAATCCAACCTAAGAAAATAATAATAGTAACATAAGTTTAGACCTGACAACATAGTTTTCAAAAATATTACTCGTAAGCTGTGGTAGAAATCCATATACGGAGTTGCATAATGAAAAAACGGCAGACAACATACAATTTTCGCCACCATGATTTCTTTTTCTTGGTCAAGAGTGCAAGGTGTTTCCCAAACAATGGATCACGTGCCACTGTTAGAAAGAAAACAATAGAGACAATCAAAAAATTAGATGTCAGAGACTTGGACAATTAAGATTCTTGAATAACATAAACAGCAGCAACAAAAAATAGTACCCCACTCAAATCGACTAGCCATACATTATTTAACAAAAGAAATTATACTAAATATATGTTATTCCACTTTTTATAAAGCGGTCGTTCTCTTCCTTTATCTTGGAGATATTATAGGTTCAAAAGTTGAAACATAGGGAAGGAACGTGACTTGCATGGGAGAAAAAGTATACCCTGAAAAGAATAAGAAAACGATGAACACAAAAGGAAACTTTTTTTTTTTTTTTAAAGATAAAAACATGATCATAAGTTACAAGTGCACTCAATAGATCTCAAACCCAAGACCTCAACCCTTTACCTAGCATTTGCTAGGAGAGAAGGTGCCATTGAGTTAGGACTCAAAGTTTAGGAAATATTTTGATACATTGAAGTGGGCTGAGAATGAATAAGTGTACTAGATATTTGGTCGCATTCGTTATTGCAAAATATTTTCTATTCATCATATTGCAAAACATATATCCAGTTCATTGGATCAACTACATGGCAGAAAATGTAACAAAATCCTAAGCATGTCATATTATTTTCTAACCCCAAACAAGCAACATAAATTCATTATATATAGTTCATCGATATACTTTATTCCTGATTCATCAAATCGTCATTATATTTCTTAACAATTAAATCAATCTATTCATATGTAATAATATAGCCTTTCTCAACTAAAGAATCTCCATGAATTGACACCACAAATCGACAATTGAGTTCCCATTCCACAAGGTTATTGACACAAGTTTACATTCTCATTTTTCCACATCATCACATTGCGCCATATCAATGGCAGATAATAGAAAGGTAAGTTGAAAAGTTTACGAAACTCTTGAGAAAAAAATAACTGATTATAAGCCGAGTGGGATGGAAGAAGGAAATTATTGTGTACTCCAGGAGTATCATAAATGTATACTCCTTCCTCTCACAAGAATGGTGAGTCTCACTAATTAAATTTGTGGTAGGACTCATCATTCATGTGAGAGGGTAGACTACGCATTTATGATACTCCAAGAATACCTAAGACACTCTAATCCAACTATAATAATAACAATAGTAATAAATTTCTCATGGTGGCACCTAGTTGTAGGAGAATTAGTATATATGTGCCCTAGACCAAAACATCCTAAGTTTAATCCCACTAAATTCCAGGCACAGACGACTCAATGAATTATGACGTTTAATAGGAGAAAAAAACTATTGAAAATCCTAATTCTATATATTAATTAAATACTATTTATTTGACCTCTAATTTTATACAATTTTTTGTATTAAAATTGTTCTTTTTTTTTTAGATGTAAAATTTTCAATTAAGTTTTCTGTATTTATGTTTTATTTAATTTTATTTTAAAAGTAGTTAGGAAAATTTTATCAATAACTATTCGACAACCACATGATAATTTTTGTCCAGGGTGGAGGCTAAAAGAAGATATGTTCCTAGTGCAAAACACACACACACACACAAATGGCTTATCAAGGGAACTGATTATAAACCCTAGCCAAAATCACCTTTTATAATAAATAAATAAATATTGCCAAATCAAATGCTTCACTAATAATATAAAATCAGCAATCAAACACAACTAACAAAATTAATTAATGTATTGATCAAATGATAAAAGGAATTTATTCAAAGCGAACATAGGTTTAAATTTGTGTCTAAAAATTACAGAACTAATAATATATTGGACGATGAAATAAGATAGATAATAAATGTATCCGCTACTACTTTTTCACTAGTTCTTTGCATTTGCATCATGGCAGATTGGCAGAAAGAGAAAGAGCGCATGAATAACAAAACAACACAACACAATAGAACACTTCACATTATCAGAAATCACAAAACGAGGGAAGTAGTACAGTACTACTTTCGTAAGTGACACAGTCTAGTAGTAGAGTACTAATACTCTCACATAAAAATAAATATTAAATAATAAATGATTCTTATACTCCAATTTTTGGAGTACGATTAATTTTTAATGAGTTATCTTGTAGCATAAAAAATAAGTACAATTATTGATTTTGTTATTCTTAAAATATAAAAATAAAAAAAGAGTACAATTTCTAAACTAGCCTCATTAATTTAAATTCAAGTAAAAGAATGATATTGACTTTTTAAATAAAGTAAATGGTAAGTTATGAAATTTACCTATTAAACTTTCAAAAAGGACAAATGACCAAAAATTTGGGATGGATGGAAAAAAAAAAAAGCAATGTTCTTGAGACACCAAGAAAATCCTATTCAAGGATAATGTGATGAATGGAGCTTGGAATTTCCGAGCTTACAACACCATGTTCAAGTTTGTTGAACCCACCACCCAAGTGAGTAAGAACTCTTTAAAATGTATGTAACTCCTTTGTAACCACTTTTAAATTATCCAAATTATTCTCAAACCTACAAAAATAAAATAATAAATTTTAATGATGCAAAGAATCTAAGTAATTATTTCATCCAAATAAGTTTTGTAACACCTACCAAAGACAAACACACTAAGCTCGAATGGCACTATTGTGGGGCCAAACAAAGCTCCTCCAATACTTAATTTAACTCTTAATCTCAAAATCTCATAATATAGATATATTTAGGAATTTCTCTCATACCTTGGCGTGATTGTGCTTGGTGATTATATACACTTTTTGCTTCCCATTATTCCCTTGATTCCATGGCTATAGTTGCATGCATATCTCTCAAAAATTCTTGCCCATGTTTAGGGAAAGTGGATTGAATGTGGTGTGGATCTCGGCCTTATGTCCCTAGGATCGCGCCTTTCCAATTTGAGGATAGTCGCCATTCTTCACCTTGTTCATAATTAATTAGACAACATCTTTTGGACAAATAATAGTAGGCGAGCATTATGTATTAGTAGCCTTCCATTTCAAGGTCGTCCATCCACTCAACTTGGACAAACTTCCATATACCAATTTGTAGACACCCCATTTTACAACTGGAAATCAAAGGGAAAAATGGTAATTTTAACCATATGAGCGTAAAAAAGTCATACATGATCTTACTCCCTATTCTTGTTAAATTACCACATCCATTTTCATCCCTATACATGTTATATTATTACATTCATTTCATTGCTTTATTGTACAGTGTACTACTGCTAACTTCTCATGCATGTTTTTGATCCCTATACTTGATAAATTACCGATTGCTTTCTAATTTGTTCTTGTGATGTTCCTCTCTCCATTGATTATCTGTTATTTGCACAAGAACAACTTCTTTGGCTCTAGGTTGGATTGGAGTAGACGTTGAGCATGTTTATGAGGGAAGGATTAAAGTAAAGCATGCTGATTTTATTTTAGGCATTTAAGAATCCAAAAAAGCATCTAAAAACTCTACAGTTTCTAAACTACAAAAGTAGAGGTGAATCGCTCACTATTGTAGTTTATTTTACTAATTTATTGACCAAAATTAATTTTTGGATTGGAAATACATGTTTGAGAAAAGTATAGGGGAATCACTCACTATTGTAATTTATTGTACTTATTTATGGACTACAATTAATTTTTGGATTGGATATACGTGTTTGAGTTCTATAATTATGGAGGGATGTAATAAATGGAATTTGGGAGTTACAGCACACAATGTTTTGAACTATTACTTTTTTGGGAAATGTAGTTGTATTTTCAAGGAAATGTCGTCGTATTTTCCCTCCATTCTATAATTCTCTTACAAATTTTTTTTGATTTTTTTATTTTTTTTCTTCGTAAAATAGAATAAGTATGCAAGATTTTTTTCTATACTTCTTTAAATTTTAATCAACATAATGCATACAAAAATCTGATGTGTTCCTTTTCTCACATGACTCTTCAATATTAACAAATGGAGAATTGATGGTCAAATGTCATATTGGACATATCACAATTGGTCCACTTTATGAGGTCTTCAATAAATTTGATTAGATTGCAAAACAACTTTGGCATTGTAAATCTCTTGGGGGTGTTACTTGCCTTTTGGCAAGAGCAAGTGTGTGGTAAGTATCTCTGCATTCAAACATTAATTAAAGTTTTTTTTAAAAAAAAATTACAAGCCTATTTCTATTTTTTTTATATATCTATCCTTTTCAACAACGGTAAAAATACTCTGGCTGCACATATTGTCAAAGAATATCATTTTAACCATATAAATATGGTATGTCTATTGCAATCATAAATGTATTATTTTATTGATGTAATCACTCATGTTGAAATTAGAATTTCATTTATCTTGATTATTTACAAATGTAGGTTGAAGCCAATCATTGATTCATTTATCCGAAGGAAAAGTCACAAAAGCTTTTGGAGAAAACCTAGTCCATGACAGCTTTATATTTTTTCTATGGTTTATTTCTTTTCATACTGTTTGAAAAATTCTATTAAACAATTATAGATCATCAAGATTTATTGATTTATATTAACAAACATTCAGTTTCCTCCTCTGACTATTCTTTTCTTTTTGCAAATGCTAATAGATTGTGAGGATGCTTATAAGTTACACTTTTCATTTTCTGAGTTTTAGTAATAAGAAACTATTCTCGCATTCTAGAATTCTCTCTACTCTTCTAGATATTTTTCTCATTTTTTTCAATATTTTATTACATAAAAAGTTTATAAAAGTATTTTCTATTAACAAAATCCATTAATTAATTCAACTGAAACAAAGTGTAACTAATCTAACTATACTTGACTAATCTCTCTACTATGATCTGTTACAAGTAATTAACTTACAAAACTTACTTATACTAACTAATCTAATTAACCTTGTGTTTTTAAATGTGAACATATTCATTCCTCTTTAATTGAATAGAGAAAATGATTTGTAATAATCAACAAGCTTGTGGCAAAAAGTACAAATCCTATATATTTTGTTTTTTCCATTAGTTGGGCAATTAGGGGGTGTTGAAACACCAATCAACTCTTCTTCTTCTTCTTTTGCTGAACAAATACTTTATTGATAGTCGTCAGAGTACTAAAGAAGGGAGGGCTAAGAACCATCTCGCCTAAACAACCAGGAGAGGGACACTAGAGATGGGTACTAGCCCTACCCAATTTACAAAAGCAACCCATTGGACTAAAAATTGGGCTGGAGCATTGCTCTCTTTGTACATAAAAGAAAAAGAAAACACATTAAAACACTTAACAAGATTCAAAACATCTGCAACCAGCTCTGCAATATTCCAAAGAAGCTTCATTCATGCGTTTCTCAATGGATCCATCACATTCCAAGCATTCCTTTATCAATGGCTTTTCTGAGGGCACAAAGTGCTACCTTTGCTTCACCCACCAGAAGACTACCCAGTCCAACTTGCTCAATCCAAGCAAAAATCAAATCTCCTTTATCATCTTTGCCCATAATTGCTAGAGAAGTTTTCTCTTCTCTTATAGCAGCATCAAAATTCAGCTTAACCCACCCATTTGGGGGAGGCTTCCAGATTATTTTCCTTATAGGACAATGTAGCTTGTCTTTCCAAGCTTGCTTATGTTCTTCATAGGATCTCAATATTTGTTTAGAAAGCTCCAAAGAATTGGAACACTTTCCTTCAAATTTGGTTTTGTTCCTTGTCATCAAAATTTGGTCACATACTATTAAAGCATAAAGCGGAAACACTTTTCTTCAAAATCATCTAAACCAAGGAGGGCTCTAGGGTTTAGAATTATCTTTATCCAATCATATATTGAGACATTACCCATATTCTAAAGATTAAAAGGCCAAGGAGAAAGGAGCCAAATCTGAGATGCCCAGTCACATTGAAGGAAAATACGTTCAAGAGTTTCCGCGGCATATTTGCACAAAATTCAATCAATGGAAGGAATGGGAAACCTGTTGTTTATAGCTACACAGGTTGGAAGAATTCCCCATGCTAGTTTCCACAACAAGTGTTTGAGTCTTGCATTTGCTTTGAGCTTCCATGGTTCTTTCCAATCATTACTATTTAGGTGTTGGTGGGGAGTTCGTGCTACTGGCCTTAGAGAATTGTATGCAAATATGACTGAAAACTCTCTTGATGGAGAGAGAAACCAGAATACTTGATCTTGGGAGACTTGGTGAGATAGATAAATACTAAGAATTCTATTTACTGATTCTAGGATAAAAAGTTCAGCTAACTTACCTCTATCCCATTAGCAAGTATCTTGGTCTATGAGATTGGCCACCAAATGCACACTTAGAACAACTCCACTCTTTACTTTGGGAGTGAAATCAGGCTCTTCAGGGACCCAAGGATCGTCAAATATCTAAGTGTTTTACCCATTCCCAATTTTATGACAACCTCATTTTTACCACATCTCTGCAGCCAAAGATACTCTGAGATGACCAAGAGATGGATTTAGGCATTGGCATCTTCATTAAATTCTTACCCCTCACATATCTCTTCTGAAACATCTTTAACCATAGCTTCTCTACATTACTAGCCTCCTCCCAAGTTAATTTAGCTACAAGAGCTTGATTCATATCCTTTGTTTTCTTTATGTCGAGACCCCCAATGCTTTTGGAGAGCATATAGAATCCCAACCCTTAAGATAGAGCCCATGTTTTTTCTCATCACTAAAACCCCACCAAAAATTGTAATTGAGGGAATTAATTTTATTACATACCTTTTTGGGGAGGAGTAGAAACAAGGCTTGACAAGAGGGCATGACTATTGCCACTAAGGACATTAGAGTGGATCCTCCTACTTGGGAAAGTGTTTTCATTTTTCAATTTTGTAGTCTTTGTTTCACCTTTTCTATGATTTCCTTTGTTGTGGCCTTCTTTTCTCTTCCTAAAGCCATTGAAAAGCCTAGATACTTCTTCTTTTTTTTTGAGGTATTAATACCTATCATATTGGCCAGCCGCCTCTTGTAAGCATGAGGCATATTTTTGTTGAATATGATTAGAGATTTGAAAAAATTTATTTTTTGTCCCCACCACTTTACAAAAGTGTCTAGAAATATTTTGATCTAATTTAGATTCCCAATATTTGCTTGAACAAAGATAAATAAATCATCTGCAAATTGCAAGTGGGTAATGGGAGTCAACATCAAGTCTCTCGCCAATTTAAACCCATTGATTTTGTTTGACGTGGCCTCTCTTTCTATAAGTTTTGATAGAACTTTTGATGCAAGAACAAAAAGGAAGGGAGAAAGGGGATCATCTTGTCTTAGTCCTCTTTGAGGTTTGAAAAACCCAAAGGGACCACCATTGATTAAGACAGAGAAAGAGGCAATGGTAACACACTGCATCACCCATTGAATCCAGATCTCAGGAAAGCCAAATTTTGCCGACACCTTCTTGAGAAAGGGACACTCTATTCTGTCATACACCTTCTCCATATCAATTTTAAGTCCCATTTAGCCTATTCTCTATCTCTTCCATCTCATTTATAATTTCTTGAGCCAGAAAGGTGTTTTCTTGAATTTTCCTCCTAGGAACAAAGACCATTTGCCAAGGGGAGATCAGTTTGTGCGGAACCTTTTTTATTCTATTTGCCAAAATTTTTGAGATAATCTTATAAAGAACATTGCACAAACTTATTGACCTAAATTGGCTCACCGATGCTGCATTACTCCCTTTAGGGATCAAAGCAAAAGTGTGGTTGATTTCCTTAAGAACGTATCCCTTTCTAAAGAAACTGCTTACTGCTTCTACAATTTCACCCTCTATAACATTCCAATAAAATTTATAGAAGTGAGCCAACATACCAACGGGCCTTGGGGCCTTATGTGAGCCTAGGCTGAAAACACCCTCCTTTATCACTTCAGCTGATGGCATACAAGCAAGCATCTCCACCTCCTCTTCTAACAAACTTGGAGATATAAGATTATCCAAGTTATCTGGAACAGAGGGGTTGGATGTAGAGAAAAAGGCCAACAGTGTACAGTTACTCTTAAACTAATGGTAGAAATCCATATACGGAGTTGTATAATGAGAAAAAGGCAAACAATATACAATTTTCGCCACCAGAGTTTCTTTTTCTTGGTCAAGAGTGCAAGTTTCCCAAACAATTGATCATGCGCCATATTAGAAAGAAAACACAGAGACAATCAAAATTAGATGTCAAAGACTTGGACAATTAAGATCCTTGAGTAGCATTAACAGCAGCAACAAAAAGTAGTACCCCACTCAAATCAACTAAGCCATACATTATTTAACAAAAAAAGAAATCATACTAAATAAATTAAAAATAAATGTTACTTCACTTGTAGTAAAGTGGTCTTTCTCTTCCTTTATGAGGGAGATATTATAAGTTCAAAATTTGAAACATAGGGAAGAAATGTGATATGGGAGAAAAAGGTTAGCCTAAAAAGAATAAGAAAAAGAAGACACAATAGGAAACTTTTTTTTTCCATGAAAGATAGGAACGTGACTGAAAAGTTACATATGTATCCAATAGATCTTGAACCCAAAACCTTACCCTCCACCTAGCATTTGTAAGGTGAAAAGATGTCAATTGAGTTAGGGCTCAAAGCTTAGGAAATATTGAATAAGAATGAGAATGAATGAATGTACTAGATATTTGGTCACATTTAAGGTGGCCAAATATTTTCTATTAATCAGATTGCAAAACTTATATCCAGTTCATTGCATCAAACCTACATAGCAAAATGTAAAAAATGAAGATTCTAGAAGAATTTTTAACCCAAACAAGCAACATAAACTAATTATATTGAAGTTCATAAAATAAACATTATTCCCTGTTGATATACGTCATTAGTTTCTTAATTAAAATTACGGGAAGATAAATTAATCTAAAAACTTATAGCCTGCTCTAACAAACTCCTAACTGAATCTCATCTACACACCAAATCAGCACACGTGGTGGTCTTCCATTCCACAAGGTTATAGACACGTGTTTACTTTGTTATGTTTCTTCATTAAATGAAACGTTGCCGTTTCTGTATATTCCACTGGCAGATAATGAAAGGTTTTGTTTGATGTCGTTTTCATTTTGCTTCTTTTTATAAGCTGAGGAAGATTGGAGATGCATCTCCAAGACCCCCTAATCCAACTTAATAATAACAGTAATAATAAGACTTGTCTGATGGAGCCAAACTTCAAAGCCTTTGGAATGGGTTATTTGGCAGACCTAGACATTGTAGATTTAATCCCCACTAAAAGCTGAGATTCCCAAGGCTTTAGGCAATATATTTGCCACTTGTGAATTGGTTTACATGGAATGTTTAATTAAATTCCTATTTATTTGACTTTCTATTTTACCAATACAATCCACCTAAAATGTGTTTTGTCCTTTCATGGTAACATTGCGGATTTGCTGTACATATGTTTTATTTACATCTCTTTTGCAAGTTGTCACAGAAAACATTGGCATGCTCATAATAATTACCTTTAAACAAGTAATTGAAGTACCCAAGTGATATTTCACATGCAAAACACAAAACCAATTTCTGGATTTGGTGGGCTTATGGAACTAATTACAAACCCAAGCCAAAATCTTCTTTTATACCTCCAATAAATTAATGCCAAAACAATTGCTAACCAGTTAATGAATATAAAATCAGGGACCAAACCCAAGTTCCGCAATCACAAAAGGATTTCAAATGCAATTTAATTACTGAGGAATAAAAAGTCCCTTCCCTGGTGAACCTTTTTGTAGTTGTAAGTCTAAAAAATACAAAATAGATAATATATAGGACAATGAAACAAGAAAGATGATAAATGTACCCACTACTTTTTCACTAGTTCTTTGCAATTGCATCGTGGCAAATTCGCAGGGAGAGAGAGAGCACGTGAATAACAAAAGCAACACAACACTTCACACTATCAAAAATCACAACATAAGGAAAGGATCTTTTGAATCTATTCTGTTCAAGTAGTTCTAGTACCATATAAATTGTCACAACTATCTTTTTCAAACTGTAATTGACTATTTGTCATTTTGAAATTAAGTCACCAGTTACAATCTATCACATGGACAATTATGGCACAAATTGTGACATTTTTTGTGGTCTTATATATATATATATATATATATATATATATATATATATATATATATTTTTTATTCTATTCTTGACCACAGTCTCCTAGACTCCTAGTACTAGTAGCAGTAGTACTCTCACATGGAAAAAAAAATTAAAAGGATTCTTATACTACAGCCTCCAATCCCAACATTTTAACAGAGTATTATCAATTTAATGTGCTATCTTTAAGCGTCACAAGAAGTACAATTATAATTTTGTTATTCATTTTTTTTTTAAGTACAATTTTTAAACTACCATCGTTGATTTAAACTCTAGTAAAAGAATGAGATTGACTTTTTAAATAAAGTAAATGGCAAATTAGAAAATTTACTTAATTTAATTATTCTCAAAATTTCATAATGTACATGTATTTAGGAATTTCTCTTATAATTGGAGTGAAGGTGCTTTGTGCTTGGTGCTTATATAGACTTTCTGCTTGCCATTATTCCCTATTTCGTGGAAGGTGTCATGTCATGGCTATAGTTACATGCATATCTCTCAAAATTCTTGCCGTTGTTTAGGGAAAGTGGATTAAACGTGGTGTGGATCTCGGCCTTATGTGTCTTTAGGATCGTGCCTTTCCAATTTTAGGATAGTCGCCCTTCTTTATCTTGTCCATAAATAACATCGGATTAACAAGTTAGAAAAAAAAAAATTAATGCATAGAATTAAATGCAACAACTCATTAACACATGATAATCAATGTATACTTCGAAATAAATTCAAAAGTTTAATAATGTGGAAATAAATTCAAAAGTTTAATAATGTGGAAGGCTAAATTAAGATAATCTTTCAAGGAATGCACTACTTGGTAAAAGTTTAGACCCCCCACAGTTAAAGTTTCTGCTTATATATAATTCGGACATGAGCTTGTATAATATATAATTCTATTGTGAACGTTATTGTGACAATGACTACATAACTCATTTTTATATAATTTCATAATTCTAATATAATCTACCAGAGGTCTTATAATTTCACATGCATGAAATTTTTGTATTTATATAGGTTTTATTTGCAATTTGCATTCTGTTACATTTAGAGAATAGAAACTTATTGAGGGCTTGAATTAAAATGATTAAAAAATTAATAATTTTAGGGTTTAAATTGAAACCACTTCAAATTATTGGAGAATTATGAGATTTATCCAAGTCTTTAAGTAGGTTAATCATTTGACACAATGAGAGTAGCAAAATAGCCGAATGTCGTTTGGTACAACCAGAGCAAGGATGGCTCAAGGCCTAGGGGCCTAAGGCCCCCTATGCCCCAGTCTTATAAAATTGACTCTAAGGCCCACGAAATGTAAAAACAATATCAAGAACTGTAGGATGACTTTTTTTTTGTTTTTAAAAGAAAGAAAGAGTGAGTTTTGCATTCTTTCCCCTCCAAGAATGCTTTTAAAATATTGGCTCAATAAAAATCCATATCAGTTAAAACCCCCAAATTGTTTTATAAAAGAGAATCGCTATAAGCATGTTGATAAAATGGATGAGATAAGAAATGGATGAGATAAGAAATGTTAGTAGAACCTAAATACAAAAACTTAATTAGTTATTTTGTATCTCTAAAACCAAGAAAATTATTAATTTTTAAAAACATAGATAACATAGAGTAAAATAAAAAATTATTTTTTTGATATTTAAATATTAAAAAAAAAAATCCTCTTCAAATTATATAGTATATGAATATGAATATATGATAGTACTTTGTTAGGTAGGTGGGTAAGATACCGTGATAGGTTTGTAGGCTTGGGACACTTTCTCAGCAAAATTGTGTGTAAGGCCTTCATAAAAGTCAATGAGGGAGAGATTGGAAAGGTGAGAAGGAAAGACATAATATATAAAAACACAAAATATAACCCCTTCAAACACGTTTCTAACAAGACTTCATTCAGTGTGAATGATGCTGATGCTGATGTTGAGCATATATTAGTCAAATCTTGATTTTGTCCACCATTCTTGTTCTTACGGCACAAAAATGTAGTTTCAAGAAGCAGCAAAGCAGTAATATAGGGATAAACCCGGACAGCCCATGAATGAGATTTGAGGAAAATTGTTTGCATGGGATTAAGTTCCATATGTTCCATTCATAAATGCACAGCAAGGATACAAATCTTACCAAGTTATAGATTAGTTACAAAGGAAATTTATCCATAACTAAAAGTTAGCTCTATAGTAACATCTAACCTAGAAGTTCCTAACAATGATCTATATGCTAAAGATCAAAGTGAATCTGGAAAAAGAAAACAAAAAATTAATAGAGTTTATCTACTCCGTGCTAGAAGATGGCGGAACTCATATCAGAAACAAAAACAGGGGTTACCCACAAGATGTATCTCCAGCTTCTTCACAGCTACTAACAGCCAATATGGCAAAAATTTCGAAGGAAATGTAGCCATATTCTTTTTCTTATTTTCCTTTCTTTTCTTAATGTTACCTCTTTGGTTAAAGAATGACCAGGTTGACTACAAAGTAGGTGCAACCTGGTAGCAGGAACTGAGAATTTACAAAGTCAAAAAAAAAAAAAAAAAAACTTCCAGATGGAGTTTGGTCTCAAATTCTCATGAGACCAAATAATGAATCATCTAGGATGATTGTGAATCTCTTCATTAAGCAGCTGAGTCACTAAGCCTCGATCCGCTGTTGGCCTATTGTCACTTAAAATACTATACAGTGAGTTCAATTCTTCTGGGTTTGCCTTCTTGAATAGGCCCCTCAGTATTCTATCAACTCCAATGGGCAAAAGCGGATTTCCGGGGCCCCCTGGATCATTTCTTTCCTCACTGTCTTTGTATTGAGAAGTTTGTGGAATCTGTACTTGAGGTCGGGAGTAGGGCCGTGAGTCCCAGTACTCAGTGCAAACTCGATTCCTATCCATTGCCTCTACGGCCTGTATAAAAATAGCAACAATAAGGTTGACTTCTTTCTTCTTTTTTTTCAAAATCTCATATTTAATCATTTGTCATGAACTGTGAAAACGGTCAAAAGCATGAGGAAAAAAATAGTATATATAGTACAAAGTAGTATAAAAATTTAGATAGTGAATGGTAAAATTTAAATTTTGACCAAATTGCACTAGGCTGGGGATTGCCACATTATAGGGTAAATCTTTCATTTCACCCCGACCAATTTTAAAAACAGAGAGTCATGGAGGGACACTCAGAGAAAGTCTAAAAAATCAATCTGATGTTGTCCACATCAATTTTCAAAGAAACAAAAAGTAACAATTAGTAGGGAGAAGAACACACAAACCACTTTATTTTCATTGAGATTAGCTTCCCAAGAAGGATTAATGTCTTTCATCCCTCAAACAATTTTGTAAACAGAAACAACCAGAAGTGGACATTCAGAGCAAATCCTGAAGTTGAAAGTAAATAATAAAAGCTGATGTTTTGCAATATATTATTTGGGTAAAAAAAAGGTGAACAAATCCTAGGAATAAAAACAAACCACTGCAATTTCAGTGACAAAGGACTTTCTATTGGAACAGATGACGACATACCAAATCATGTTCAGAGAGAGTTATACCATTTCCATACCACCTCAACTTTAATTTTAGGTCTGAACTGACAAAATGAAAAATTATGCAATTAAAAGATGACACATAGTATTCAGATAAATTATCAGACAGGGAGGTGGGGAGGAGAGAGAGGGAGTTTCAAAGAGCATAGTTTTACATGACTTATGCATAATAAAAGCAAAAGCAACCAATCATTTTAGACCTAGGTATATATAAATTGGTACTTTGGTAGGGTTTCACCTCAAAGCTTGTCTATATTTTGTGTTTTCCAAGCTTAGTCATCATCTATATATACACATATGTATGCAAAAGATCCCAGAGCCCAAAAGCAAGAAACTAGAAATACATTTGAGTGGAAACATAGAGGAAGTACATTATAAGCATTTTATCAAGAAAATCACCCATGTCACATTGCAAAAAGGCACTGTACTGTAGTGGAAGTCAAGAAATCAGTCAACTGGTATATTACCTGCACAATTGCAGGTGAAGAGAACCCAAACATTTCAAAGCCATCAAGACTGCCAGGAGGCTGTAGAGGAGGAAGGTTGGCTTTTCCCAGTTTATGTTGCCTTGTGATCTCTTGATTCACTCTATCTCTCACCATTTCCCAGCATCTAGCAGCGGAGACATGAATGAACACCTCACTTGGGCATTGCTCCAAAGAAACCTAAAAAATTGGAGTATGGGTGAAGTATCAGCACTTTTTCTGATCAAAATTTCAAATATATTCTCTTTTTACCCCCAATTTTTTGATAAATAATTTCCAAGTTTACCCAAATGTTAAATCCAATTATTCTTTTATATATAAATATATAAGTAAGAAAAATCAGTATATAAAAACCTACCTTAATATATATATATATATATAAGTAAGAAAAATCTGTATATAAAAACCTACCTTATGCAAAGGTGCATAAAATAATCAGAAAGTACAAATAGAGAGAGGAAAAGAAAAAAAGAAAAAAGAAAAAAGAAAACTTAACTACAAGAATGAAGAGAACAATTAAATCCAATTACTCTAGGGGGTTGCTATTACATAAGACTTCTGACCTATGAAGCACAGACACAGATATGGACATGGGTACAGGTACAGGTATGACATAGTGACATGGCAATTTTAAAAAATTTAGGATACAGGTATGGCAGGAATAAGCATATTAATTAATTTTAAAATTTTTGAATATTGTTAGGCATTTATTTTTTTTCATATAATGTTAAACATATATAAATTTAAGAGTAATAAAGGATATTGAAGTGACTTCATTACTAACATATGGTGTTTAGAAATTAGAATACAAACCAAATAATAAGATCTAAAATAGTAAATAAAAGATAACTAAATAAGGGTTTAAGATTAAAACTAAAAATAAATAATAGATAAGTGTCCCAGCTGTGTCCTGAAATTTTTCAAAAAAAAAAGGACACGGCTAGGACACAAAAGTGCAAAAGTGTCTTAGGCATGTCCCGTGTCCGATACAGGTACGACACCTCAAATGAAATGTCCATGCTTTCTAGCTTCTGACAAAAACAACTTCCCCTAAGGCTCCAATCTGAAGCTCTAAATATTTTGAAAAAAATCTTATAAATATCAGCATCTTGTACAAGTGGAATAATGGCTTCTAAGTATAAGTCTCCATGCTACTTTATATCCATCAGATTGCTCAAACTATCAGTACAATACTACAGTTCACTAAAGATATTCATGCCCTTTCTTTTGCCTACCAGAAAGAGTTCAGTTTCATTTATTCCCACAAACTCCAATTGTTTTTCATATAAACCTCAGTTCTCTAATCCTACAATTTCATAAAAGAAGACCCATATTAAAGAAGAACAATTAAATCCAATTATTCTAGGGGGTTGCTATTACATAAGACTTCTAACCTATGAAGCACAGACACAGATATGGACATGGGTACGGGTACAAGTATGACATAGCGACATGGCAATTTTAAAAAATTTAGGACACAGGTACGGCAGGAATAAGCGTATTAATTAATTTTAAAATTTTTGAATATTGTTAGGCATTTATTTTTTTTCATATAATGTTAAACATATATAAATTTAAGAGTAATAAAGGATATTGAAGTGACTTCATTACTGACATATGGTGTTTAGAAATTAGAATACAAACCAAATAATGAGATCTAAAATAGTAAATAAAAGATAACTAAATAAGTGTTTAAGATTAAAACTAAAAATAAATAATAGATAAGTGTCCCAGCTGTGTCCTGAAATTTTTCCAATAAAAAAAAAGGACACGGCTAGGACACAAGTGCAAAAGTGTCTTAGGCATGTCCCGTGTCCGATACAGGTACGACACCTCAAATGAAATGTCCATACTTTCTAGCTTCTGACAAAAACAACTTCCCCTAAGGTTCCATTCTGAAGCTCTAAATATTTTGAAAAAAATCTTATAAATCTCAGCATCTTATACAAGTGGAATAATGGCTTCTAAGTATAAGTCTCCATGCTACTTTATAACCATCAGATTGCTCAAAATATCAGTACAATACTACAGTTCACTAAAGATATTCATGCCCTTTCCCGTGCTACTCTTTTGCCTACCAGAAAGAGCTCAGTTTCATTTATTCCCACAAACTCCAATTGTTTTTCATATAAACCTCAGTTCTCTAATCCTACAATTTCATAAAAGAAGACCCATATTAAAGAACTGTTCACTAACAAGCTCTACATCTATTTGGGAAGCACTTGAAGATTTTTTTATTATTTGAAAAACAGGCATTGAAAATGCAAGGTAATACTGACATCCTAAAGTCTGATCTAGCACCGGAGTGAAAGGGTAGTCATTAACTGATCATCACATCTAACATTAAGGAGTCCTTGACAATGCTTCTGACAGTAATCAGGACAAAATCAAGCTTAACAAATAACAACCATATCATCTTCTTTTCTTGTATAAACTATCACATCTTGTGAAATCTTAGCAAGGAAAAAACTCTGTAGCATCTCCAAGCTTTTTGATGTTGAATAGACATTTGGAAACTCAATACTATAAAGATTAAAAAGCTACAAGCGAATAAAATATTGAGAGATTTTTCTGAATAAATATGATGCAAGATCAAGTCTAAACCAGCAAGAATATATAATAGCAATTGCAGGCAAGTACATACCATGAACAGAGGTCCATCGCGTCCTGCATCAAGAATTTCTGAGACATAGTAACACATATTTGTCGGATCTAATACATTTATGTACCTAACCCGGCTCCTAAATCCTGCATCAAACAGAATAAATAAGCATAAGCTCGTGCTTCCTTTTGTATATTAAGTCATACATCAGCTAGTTTCTTTTTATCTCAGTGGACAAAATGCATTAAACATACCTTTGGGAAAAATGGCCTGGCTGTTGCACCACGACTTTCCAGAAAGCACAAATCCAAATTCCAGAGGTTCTACACTGCAGTTTATCCTCCGCACTACCTTGGCAATGCGAGGACCCTTTTGGCGGAAATATCTGTCCAAATTGTTTGAGGTGCAAGATGGGTTTCCAGTAATAGTTCTGACATTATCTACTAAATTTGAGGTTGCATTTATTCCCACCTTTTCACTTATATTATCTACTGAATTTGAAGTTGCATATATTTCCATCTTTTCATGCGTATCCTTCTTGTTAGGCGATCCACCACCAGATGGTTGTGGATTCTGTGGGTAACTCTCAGAATTTACCATATCATGGTCACTGGTCTCTCTAGTAGTAGAGGAATCTTGAGATTGTCCTCCTACTTCTACACTAGTAGAAGGTACAAGGTGCAACATGTTTGATGGATTTGACCCTAGAAGAGGTCCAAAACTTCCATTATCTCCATCTTTCATGTGCATAGAATGAGATGGACAATTATTTCTTTCTGCATCAATTAACGAACTGACATCCTTTTCACCAATTACTGCAGCATCGGTCTTAGGGGTAGCCAGGATTGAATCTTTATTAGAATTACACAGGCTTGGTTTATCATCTGAACCTGCCAGCCTCTCAGAAAGTCCTAAATGCTTCTCTGAAGAAGTTTCCTGTTCCTTTTTTGAAACAGGCTTCTTGGGTTCATCACATTCATCATCACTTAGAAGAATAACATTATCATGTTTCAAGACTGAGGGTTTCTTCACTCGAGATTCCTCAGCAGCTGAAGTTGCAGCATATGATGTGTCTTCTTGAGACAACTGGCAAACAGGATTTTTTAATTTGGGAGCCAAAAGGCCCAAAACAACAAATTGTTCTTTCTTGAATTGAGAGTTACGGTTCACTGTCTCGATCTTATGGGAAGAACTGGGAAATTTCAATGATACCTTTCTTTCCTTCAAACGTGATTCAACTTCTGCACTCTTTTTAACTTGAGAAATTTCATCCATGATCCTAGTTGAGTTCTTCAGGTCTTTACCAACTGGCAGCGTATTCTCCCGGGACACATAAGAACTCAGGGCAAGTCCAAGATCAAGTCTTGCCCATCTGTATATAGCACTTAATTTTCCTTCCAATGCCTCAACAAGGATATTTAATTCATCGATGCCATAGCGAAAAAGAAAATATTTATTACCCCAAGCACATTCACAGAACTGCTTTGCATGATTTAAACATGCATATTTATCTGGGGAACAATGACAAACTGCTGCAGACAGGTGCAAATCAAAAAGGCATACACTGCATTCTCTCTCACAGGTGGCATCAAAATTGCTCTCCATCTTTATTGTCTTTGAAGGACTGCAAAGAAATTCTCTCCTCACTCGTTCCATCTCAACACGTGCCTAGCAAAGAGAAATTATAAAGTCAGACAGGAAAGTTGAACAGAAGTGTTGCTCATATCTGCTGGTGAACTGTATATTTTATTGCTAACATTATGATGAGATGTTTGCAAACTTTTTATTGAAATTTAGAATTAGTATTCATACTCTATTAAAAATCTAAAGATTATTTTTTAATGACACAGAAAAAAATGCTAATTAACAATCCAAAAGATCACAAACAATTAATAACAAAGTCTGTAAAACTACAACCTTGAATTTCTCCCTACAGCATTTAGATTCCCATACTAGGATCCAGCATTAAATTTACCAAATAACATGTAGCCATTGATTTTCACACAGAACCAATAAAGTCTCTGTTTTCATCCAAAAATAATCAACTAATTTTCTTTCTTTTTGTTCTTATCAGGTGGACCAACCATTTCAGTTCCACACAATCACGGATTAACATCTATCAACGAATTATCCCTCCATCCAAATCCATGTTCTGAAATGAACAATGAAATCAAATTGCAGGCTCAAACCATAATATAGGCCCTCCAAAATAATAAATCCAAAACCAATTTCAAAAATGATATGCCATGATTCTATCATTCTCCTGGTGCTAAGATTTTTACTTGTGCCATTAAATTCCTTAGTGATAAGTTACACGAACCCAATGGGTTTTGAATCCATGACCCTCACTCTCCACCCATTTTTATCAGATGAGAGTACCTATTTGAACTGGTCAACGGGATTATCCCTATAGGTTTTTTTTTTTTGGCCATTAAGCCGCTAAAAATATCTTAATTTTTCTATTTCAACCACTGTCCTATTAAGTCAAACAAAATTTTGGATTCCTGATCAACTCGGGCTACAATTTTTTTAGAAGTCAAAACTATAAGTTTTCCAATATGTAACCATCCCAAATCCCCCAAAAAATAAATAAAATAAAGAAGAAACAATTACTAAGAGAGGTTGAGTTTTACCTTGAGTGCTTTAGATAAGATCCCATCTTTTCCACATACATCTCTCCATCTCAAGTTATCCAAGGTATTTTTCTTGAGTAGATTTAGTTCCCAATGAGCTCTCACTGCTTCCCTTGCAGCCCCAAGTAACAATTTATCATGCGAAATGGAAGTCTTTCGTCCCTGCTCACGGTATAGCTCTACAGCAATCTGTCCGTGGGGCAGCCAATCAACCGGAGCTACATTGACTGCCTCTGCACAATTGAAGCCACAGTTGAACCCTGAATGATATGCTCGAGGGAACGTCAGAACAAACTCCCCAGGATTCTGTACACACCTATAGACAGGGACCCCCTCAGATTTCAGTATGGATGGGGAAAGCTGTGTGACCTGCATGAGAAAATCATATGTTCAGTGCATAGAGAATGCAATATAGGTCAATAAACACTAAGGTCAAGGAATAAAAATCTAAATTTCCTTCCCCTCCCTCCTCAAGTAACAAGAAAAGGAGGCATGGTTTTCCAAGAAAAGTTTTCATTATTCTGGTCAAAGAATCAAAATAGCCTTACTATCAAACTCATACTACATTAGTCAATCTACAAATCTATGTAAAAATATGAAAAAATTCTAAAATTATTTCTCTGCCCGTTTTCATGGCTACCTAACAAATGCTGCATGTTTCGCCCATCTCTTTCTCAACAAACAGTCACTAACTTTATTAAAACAAAAAGAATTGTGTGCCATTCACAAACTAACAGATGTAGGATCCCCACAAAGAATATAGAAAGGGAAAATGGTCGCGACCTAATAAAAATATATTTTTAGACTTTAGGGTAATTGTATATAATTTCCAAATATATTAATCCAGATTCATACCTAAAGATGAAAATAAAATATGCCTGAACAGAAAAGAACACAATCTTAGTGAAGTTTATTGATAAACCTCATGTCCCATGAATAACTTTCCATTAAAATTTGGCGAACGGACATGTAACCAAACATCCAAGAGCTAGTGGGAGCAGCACACAAGTAGTGATTTGGCACTGACCCTTTACAATTAAATATATGCAAAATGTATCAGTTATGGAAGTAGCAATGGAATCTTAGGAGAGGAAGCTTGCCTCGACAGCTCAACCAAACCCACCCTACCCCCTCCTCCAAATGGAGAGAAATTTTAGAACATCTATTTTTTTATTATAAAATAAAAAAAAACCCTACAATTAGACGCTGATAGTGCTGGCACAGACAAGAAATCACAGTAATTTACTTATTTCTATGTTGATACAACTCCAATTTAAAAAGACGACAGGAGATGAAACCTTCATTAAATTATTAAAAAGATAAGAAACTTTAAGAACAAATGACAACAAGACTTTAATAATTTAAACAAACATTACCCAACATTTCCCAAAAAAAAAAAATATAGAGCATTTCAGTCTGTATAATTAGTTTTTATTAACTAGAAAATAATAATTTAAGAGGAAAAGGTAAGATGAATTATTGTTCTCAATGGTCCTACATTGTTAGTAAGGAACCCTTAGGCTTGTTATCTAGGAACATGTTCAGAATACCATAAAGGCAGGAACATAGGAGTTTGTTGCTAGGCATTTGAACCTTCTCAAACAATCCTATTTCAAGAACCAAAAAGAACAGCACCAGATAACAGATGACAGGATGAACATATTTCCTTAGAGACATATATTCAAAAAGGTAGATAAAAACAAATGAAATATTCATAAGGAATTACAAGCACATAAGTCCAAATAACAAATCCCAAGAAGAACATATTGCCTTGAGATGTAATACATACAGACAAGTTGACAAAACAAATGAAAAAAAAAAAAAAAAAAGGAGTTACAAGCACGTGTCCAAACAACAACTGAACAAGGAACCCCAAGCCTGATTCCAAACATGAAACAACCATATAACACAATGCAGTAACTTTTACTCACAAGCTTATGAAGCAAGTCTGGTTGTTCGTCAAAAAGGTCAGGCAAACGCTTTCTCATAGCCTCCTCCAATTGACAGGCATCCCTACCAGGGACACCATACCAAATTTTCGGGGCACCCCAGTGCATGTAATTCAACGAGTACAAGTGGTGATCTTCGACATGCTGTTTTTTAGAAGTATAAAACAAAAAAGAAAGATTTAGTATCATCAACATCTAAAATGAAGACATGAGCTAAGCTGCATAGAAACAATTGTCATCCTTTGGTTCCACTTCAAAATATATGCAAGAGTTAAGATGTAAATTTTAAGTTTATGGTGCTAATTTTACAAGTTAAAGTGAAAGAGTCATGATTCTCAACCAAAAAAAAAAGTGAAAGAGTCATGATTCTCAACCAAAAAAAAAAAAGTGGAAGAGTCATGACCCCAAAACATAGTAGTTTGAATATTCGCTTACTCTGGTAATTACCTAACAAAACAAATATATGCCTTGAGATAGATTTAAGTTTATAACATGGAGTATGAACACACAAAATCTGCAAAGTATATATGGCGGATTCAAGGCTGAATTATCTTCCGCCATTATTGAAAATAAAAAATAAAATACAAAGAAAGATAAAGATTAAATAGGAAACAGAGAGTCCCACAGCTAAAGCAAAAAGACTAAGAGGGAAAAAAACAGAAGGTAAAACTAATATCCTAAATACTCTATTCCTCATTTTCCTTTTTCTTGGATAAGTTACATAGCTCTGTACTATTTCTTTTCCAAAATCCTCTCATGATTCAATCATTTTACAATTTAGTTTGGGTGTTCAAAATGTAATTCTTCACATCTTTGCAGGATTTATAGAACCATGCAAATCCATTCATGTCATCGAGAACAAGCATCTGGCATATACAAACACATTCTTACACAAACATAAAGGTTATACACAAGTGATGGCATTCAATTTTCAGAGATTATAAGCCGATGCAGCAGGAAATTCGATATTTACTTACCCAACAAAAGGAGGAAAAGCACATCCCTACATATAACCATGGCACCAGAACTCCAGATATATCACTGCTTTCATAAGATAGTACAGATCCAGGAAGCCTAGGAAAGTTATTTAAGTTCCAGCCCGATTTTATATACATTTCATCTGAAGCAAAACCAACTTGACTGGACATTTTGGGAAACCCACTGCCAAAAAGCCCGGTTTCCAAATCAGCCCCATACAGCACCTAGAAGAATCATAACATTGCAGTTAAGGCTACATATGCACAGGGTGACGCATACCACATGCACAGACAATTGAAGAGAGAGAGAGAGAGGTGAAATATGGTGAAGAAATAAATGGAATAATAAAATGCTAACATCAGATCATACGCTAAAATCATACCTCAATTTCTTCAGTAGGTTTCTCAACCATTCGCCAATATTCACCCTCAATATTCTCAATGGATGGCTCCCACTGCTGTTTAAGCATAGCAATATTAGCCCCCATATCAGTAACAGTTTCAGTCTTGCTAAAGTATTGGGCCTTGAAGTCCTCTGCATATTTCCTAAAAGATTCCAAAGTAAACTCTGGACCAGGTTCAAACCCAAACGTTTCAGCCTCTAAAATTCCAGCATCACAAGGTTCTCCACTACCAGTCACACAATCTACCCCCATCCGTGAGCATCTTCTCCTTTTCCTCTTCATATTATTATGACCCTTGAACACCTTTTTCATTGACGCTCGATTTTGAAGTTTGTCAACCCTCTGGACACGTGTAGCAAATTTAGCACCCTCCCATATATTTTTCTCCCTAAGAGGACAGGGAGGTTTCCAGGAAGAGGGAGGTACAATGCGACAGATTCCAAATGGTTCAGCTCTAAGACGTATGCTTGCTATATAGTTCAAAGTATCTTCAAACTCCTGAAAAAAGGCCATTTATTAATTCAAAGATCTTATTTCTCCAAAACAAATAACTTCAAAATTGACAAGTAAGAGTAACAATGATAGATAATAAATTTTGAAATTCTGACAACTCAAATTCTACTGCTAAAGTTTAAGACCTTTTCAGTTGGGTAGAAGATGGGAGCATTCTCAAGGTCTGGCCTGGAAGCATCTTCTGGATGCCATCTTGCAGCAACCTGTTACAAGACCACAACTATCAACGAAAAAATATCAAGACATTAAAATTTTAAGTCAGGAACACATCAGATTCAGCTCCTCTGTCACCATTGCAATCATCCGTGTGTCAACAATCACAAGTGGCCAACTCATGGCATGATGCAGTCTTTTTGTCATGTTGATACAAAACCAGGAGCACTTCCAGATATCACTTCCTAGGCACTGTAGTGCACTATCACTGCTATGTGTTTCTAATTGGTACAACATATTTTTTTTGTTTTATTTTTTCCCCTCTTCATTAGGTTGTAATGCCATTAATGTTCAATACAAAAAAATAGTATATGTGCATGGAGGAAACATACAATTGGGCCACATAAGGGAAAAGACCGATGACATCTAAAGCATAAAATTTTAGAAGACAACCTTTTGGCAGTTACTACACTCTGGACATCCACGGATAACCCCCTTGGGAAGGCGAGGCCTTGAAGAAAAATTCTGCAACAACAAATGGCACTTAAGTCATTATTTACAAGTATAGCTCTCTCAAGAGAAAACGGAATGATCAATAAGATCAAGAAATCAGAGGGCCACTAAAAACACATAATTATCTATTACAACAAAAGAAAGAACTAACTTGATCAAGCCGCTCAGCATCAGACTCATCCCCTGAACTATTCTCATATCGTCCGTAGTTTATCAATGGTTTACGCCGGAGGCACCTTCTAGTCTTTGCAGTATCACTGTTGTCAACCTCAGTTTCCATCTTAACAGGCTTTGACTCAGAATCATGTATTAAAGAAGAACTACTAATTGTGTTTCCCTTGTTAGGTTTCTCACTATCTTGCACCTTCTTCAAGGTAAAAGAAGTAAATGACTCAAAACCTGGTGGAACTGATGGAAAGTCTTCATTCTCATCTTTAATGCAAGCTCTCATAAACTCTGTTCCCATCAGGACCAGGAAACAAAGACAATAGATATTATCGTTTCCAACTTGTTCACTTTATGCAGAAAGTAATCGATCTAATTCACAGGTCCAATATGACAATTGTCTATCTTCAGTTTATCACCCTCATCAAAAGACTAAAGTTATTCTGCAAAGCAAAAAAAAAAATTAATAAATTGATATTACTTAACACGTTTACATGCAGAGAGAAAACAAAAGGCACATGCGACTCCAGCTTCATTATCTATGATCTGCATGATGTATTATTAGAATACATATTGCTAGCACAGCATCTCTATTATACCCAAAACACAGGCATTCATATGCGAGTGTGTGCGAGAAAGAGAGACAGAGACAGATACAGAGAGAGACCATGTCATTAAAGATTCACAAACTTCATGTTTTGGGGCTAATCAACACAGTTGCAATTATATCACAAGGAAAAACAATTTCATTTCCCTATACACAATCAAAAGGCAATACAAATTATACTGCCTGCACTATCATCAACCCATAAACACATCTTAAATGAGAAACCTAAACACCATAAAATAAAAAATAAAAATAAATTCCATCAGGCCAAACACCTGAATAGTTTTAATGGCTTTTCCATTCTCACTTTCTTTTCATTTTTTTTATTTTTTTATTTTTTGTAATTTATTAAGATCTAAAATATTTTTTGAATGGGTTTAGCTGTTGAATCCAACATTCACCACCCACATTGTGAATCTGTGTGTGTTTATAATTTTAATAACACAATTAAGTAATTAATATTCAAGGATCATAAAATCCTGAAAAGATTTTGTCATTACAAATCATTCATGCATCAGATTTATAAGCTCATGACAACAAAACTTAATTAACCAATGAACAAAGAAAAATTCATGAGAAAATTTAATATAATCGTTGAATTCATTGCAATCAGACAGAAACCCAGAAAAGGACAAGATTACCCCCAAAAAAATTACTATAAATTAAATAAAATCAAAATTACATTAATATTAAGCAAAATTTGTGCTTACATGTTGTTGATCCAAGAGTCTGGAATTCCCATTGAACTACAAGCAGCTCAAACTACAAAAATTTGATTTCAAAAAAAAGCAAATTACTACCAGAAAAAAAAAATAAAAATTAATAAAAACAATTTTGAAAACCCTAATTTCAAATTAAATTTTGAAAACAAGTGAATCTGATTCTGCAGATCTAAACCCTAACCCTAACCATAACACAGATGACTGGAAAAAAAATCCATCAAAACCCAAAAATCTAATTCAAAATTTAAAAATTCAAAAAAAAAATTTTTTTTTTAAATTCAAAGAATTCATTCCAAAAAGGTACACACAAATCGTGAATTGACAAATCAAACCCACCTCTCTCTCTCTCTCTATCTCTCTCTCTCAAAATCACAGAGTTTCACATAGAAACCCTAGAATTTTTCAACACACAGGAAGATTATATAACCAATCCAAAGCAGAGAAGAGTGGATAAGGGCAAATCTGGAAACAAAAATAAATAAATTTCAATAATTCAAAGATTTTTTCTTATAGTAAAACCCTAACAAAAAAGGAAACACATGATAAAACATGTAACAGATTTTGGGGTTTGGTTCTAACTTCTAATAATTTTTCCTTTTTTTTTTTTGGGTACAAAAATCTAGAGCTTTACCTTTCTCTTTTATTTGTTTTTATTTGTTTTTAAAAAATAAAAATAAAAGGATGTGCCTATTGCCTAATGTACTAATTTAGATAAACTAAACCTAATAACTTAAAATAAACTTTTTTTTTTTTTTTTTTTGCTTTGAAAAAGTACCTGTTTTCTGAAGCAAGCTCAAAACCATGGGTTAAAAAGAATATATTATATGGTTTGGGAAGACTATTGGGTAAGGGTAAAATGGGGAATGTGAGAATTTAAGGAGATGATCAACTGGGCAAAAGCTTGTAATAATTAAAGTTAAAATTTAAATAGTAGTTTAAATTAGGTTTTTTTTTTAAATTAAATAAATAAAAAATTTGGAGGATGTGAGAAATTGGGGAGAAATTGACGAGAAATTGGAGACGTACCTGAAGAGTGTTGAAGAGGTTTTTGGTTGGTTTTGGAGATTGCGCGTGGATATGAATTGGGAGAAGACTGGTTGGGTGTGTGTGTGTGTGTGTGTGTATTTTGGGGTTTGGTTTGGTTTGTTAAGTCTTGTTTGTATTTGTATAGAGTTTTGTAGCGAATAGGGGGGCTATAATGGTCACAGGACTGTTTCGTTTAGTTTAAGTAAACACCAAAGAGCTTTTTACGTGAGAAGTGTCCTTTCTGACTCATGGTACTTGGGGTACCATGCTGAGAAGTATCTTACCTTGCATATTCGACTCTCAACCCAACAAAAATCAAAAATATTTGTACGTTTAAACTGAGACTATTTTAAGCTTGCAATGTTCAGACATAATAGTGGTTTATCTGTGGATGATATTCCTACACATTTCGTTCTATTCTTTTAGCTGATTATGCCCTAATAATCTATTTTAAGAAACTTTTATGAAAAATTGAAAAAATTGTTCAAAAAGGTTAATCAATTTTTTAATTTTTTATAAAAAAATTCTTAATATGATTTACTAAGATATTACTTGTGGGTTGCAGTTAACTCAATTAATAAAATGTCTTGTTGATGTTGTCATTGATTAAGACTTCTAGGGTTTGAACTTCTCCTACACTATAAAACTAGTCGATGTCTTAACATGACAATAAAGAGTAATTAATCATGAAACGGACATTATAACTTATAAGTTGAAAATCTATCGATCTAACTTACCGCCTTAATAAATTTAGGCAAAAGTTTAGCTCCAAATCTATTTAGAGCTATTTGCATTCAACCTATTATATGGCGATTTAATTAACCATTAATATCTAATTTTAGTCACATGAGACATGTAACTTGTTTAAATAATATAATATACATAAATATTCCTAAATTTCGTTTCATAGTAGGTCTAAAGCCAAACTTCGGCTATATATTTAAATATAGGTATAATAAAATTTAAATTATAGTGTTTGCTCCATTGTCATTCGCATTAGGTGAAGACTTTCTAGGCCATAATTCATTCCAAGTATTTTTATCAATGTAAAAATAGTTTTTTCTCAAAAAAAAAAAAATGTAAAAATAGTTATATCCAGAATTGTTCTTCCTTTATTATTGGGTTTGAGGGACTTATCAGGAAAAGAAAATTTGAATATAGAACTCTCATTCAGTGTCTCCTAACTTACTAAAAACATTTCTAAAATTTCAATGAATTATCTCAAACTTCCAATTTAAAATTGGAAATTTTAATTATACTATATAAAGTAGGAAAAAATAATATGTTTAAAAAAAAAAGTATCAACTTGAGGTTTTTTGTTCTTTGTGAGAATTGTTAATAAAATCTAAGTTTGGCTTTTGATTCAAAATATAAGTTTTGGGGTTCGAACTACAAATATTTAGCATGACAGATAATATCATTACCATTAGACTATTATTTGAAACCTTTTACCAGAGTTATAAATCCGAAATAAAAGCTCACCTTTTTTTAAGAATGTTAAACCTTTGAATAGGTAAATGAAAATCATTTTATAAAAAGAGGTCATTTTTAGTCAAAAAATATGTTAGTCAATGATTTTTTATTTTTTGATAATTTGACAGTTTTTACACTGAGGATATGAGGATTTTTTAAAACATCTGTCTTCATTGAAAATACCAAAGTTGGCATTGAACTATAAAGCTATCAGCATCAATGATTTGAAATTAAAACTCTTAAAAATAAGTTTAATTTTGTTATTTAAAGTAGTAGCTGTAGACCTGTAGTGGCCAAATCACTAGTTCTTCAACTTTAAGACAATATCATGAGAGAAATTTAAATATATAGTAGGATAAAATAAAGCATACATCCTCTTATTATTCAGGTGATTTGTAGAAAAAAAAAATCACAACCAATTAGTGTATTAGAAGAAAGTTTTATAAGGTATGACCTATTCCTCAATTTTAAGGTTGATTTTATTTTATACTCCTTTCATCAAGGAGTTTTATTAAAATTGTTTATTTTAATTTATGATGTCAACTTCATAATTGCTATTTATCATAAGGTCGGTATATCAATTGATTTTTGGTGTAAGGTTCAAACTCAAGATCTTTTATTAGACAATAAAATATTTTACCAATTGAGTTAACTAGAACCTATAAAAGCATATTTTTTTTAGTGAAATGATTGTTCACAAATAAACTTTTAATATAATAAGTCTTTATCTATCACAATTATTGTTATTAAATAAAATAACTTGGAATAATAATAATCATTAAATAACTAGGATAAAGCTTGGGTTTCCTTCGGTGCTTTTGTGCACTAGAAGCAACATGGGTATGATAGGTGTCATAAATGTTCATGTGTTAATCTGATGTCCTGTCTTGTGCTCTTGGACAAAAGTTTTGCCAATTAAGATAAACTCTTTTTTTTCTTTAGAGAATTTCATTAAGATAAATAAACTTTGTGTGAGACACATCAAGTCTACAGATAATCTTTTAAAGTATGTATCAATATTGTTCCATCAATGATAGGTTGTTTTATAGATATAATGCATCTACAATATAACAGAGATGGGAATTTCTAGCAGATTCGATCAATCCGCGATAACATCAATTCTAGAAGTTGAAATTCTTAACTCTTATGAGTTTTAATGGATTCAAATTTTCACTTTTACGGGTTTAAAATTATTAATAGTAAAATAAGTTGTACAAGAAGAGAAATGCAATGTTCACTACATTTTCACAATGCTTTCATAACAAATCCTAATGAGTGACAGGTTATTACGAGTTGTTATTGGTAGGGCAAGAAAGTCATTTCAGCAATAGATTTAGATTATAACTAATAACAACTAACTACATATAATTTATTATGAAATTATTGTAAAAATGTTATGAATATAACATTTATCTGTAAAAGAAATGTCTGTAATGTTCAATATGGTAGTTAAGTGCAGCGCCAATAAATTTTGCATTTATCTTCAAGGAAGTAACTTGTATTTTCGGTATGCAAGTTTTTCATTATATAAATCCAACCAAAAAAAAAATCTTTTATGTATCTATTAATTAATATATATATATATATATAAAATAAATTTTTGATCTGGATCTACACTATATATTGAAGTGAAAACTTAACAAAGATTTTAAATTATATTTTAAATATAATTAAATACAAACAATGAAAAGTTAACAAGCATTTTATCATCCAAACACCTTGACGGTGGGCTCAACAAACTTAAAGCACATGTTGTACATCCAAAAACTATAAATTCTGTCCATGGATCCACCATGTCTTGTGGATAGAGAGTGAAACTTCTTTTTTAATAGATAAAATTTTAACCTAGAAAATATACTTTGATGATAATAATTTTTTTTATTAAGTCAAGATATTAATAAATTTTTGACATCGATAGGGTTTGAATACTATATTTACAAAAGAATTTATCAAATGAACTAATTAAAAGTTAAAACTCACAAAATAAAATAAAATAATATGATAAAAAGTTTAAGACACCCGTTTGTTATTTTTAAAAGAATAATAATAATAAAATATAATATAATAACAATGCTTTTGATTAATATTCTTGTTCTGGTCTAAGATGTAATAAACAAAGTGTGACAGAAAAATAATAGAGTAAAAGCCTTTGCCAATTGCCACCTAGCCGCATTCTTTAATTGAGGGAGACTATTTGATAAAAGTAATAATAGTAAAAATAATTATTGTGGGCAATAATTTTATTTGAGCTTTTGGGTAAGGTAGGCAATGCGTAATGGTGCCGTGGTTTCTTTTTCTTTTTCTTTTTCTTTTCCTTTCTTCCTTAGATAAAGTAATGGTTCCGTAGTTGACATAACTATAATTGACTTTTTCCCAACCATTTCCGAAGGTGGCATTGCTGGTCTCATAAATAGAGCCAACCCTCTTCCCTTTCTCTATAAAAATAAATAAATATATAAAAAGTCCAACTATTTTCTAAAAATTGTCCCCTTTGTCTATCTCTGTGGATATGGCTTATATCGTTAAATGCCAAATGGGCCTTGACATGTCATCTATTTAATCCCCGATGCGATTCTCAAAAAAAAAAAGTATTTAATCCCAGATGCAACAATAAGTGTATTTTTTTTTTCAAAAAAAAAAAAAATCAATTATGGCATTGCTTCTAATAATAATCATCAAAAATTTTACCAGTTGAATTAACTGAAACCTACATAAGCATACCAAAGTCGAAGTAAAATGTTTGTGAGTTTTTTAGTGTAATGCCTAGGTATTAATTGACTTCGAGGTTAGTGAGTGAGTTAGGAAAGCTACTTTTTTTTTTTTTTTTTGAAAAACAAAGTTGAAAAGAAAGTAAGATCTTGAGTTTGAAACTTTTTGTCAACATCTTAAGGCCACCTATTCTCTAGTATATGCAGTCCCTCTTCCTCCACACACAACAAGTTATTATGTGGAAGAAGAGGGACTGCATATACTAGAGAATAATTATACACTCAAGGAGGTCAGGATACCCTCATTTGTCCCAAGAAACAAAAAAACAAAAAACAAAGCTCAACAAAAAGATAGAGAGGGAGAGAGGGCAATAAGATTATCTTGAGATTGGGGTTCTGGTGTAGGGTGTCATTTTTAGATGCATGCATTTTATTTTCGTTCAACCATATGAGTGAAGGGTGAGCGGCAACTCACATTAAATGGGTGATGTGTTAGGGCCCATATGTCACTAGATGAAAAGGCTACTAACAAAGATGGGTAGTAAAGCCTTTTGAAAATGAAACCACTCATTAAGAGTGGGGATGGCCATGGATTAGGGTATGGGCAGGGTATACCCATACCCGACTTGATTAATTTATCCATGAATACCCAATTACCTTAGCCAATTAGTACTCATATTCAATTGTTACCCGATTTGTTTACCAATAGATATATATACCCGACCCAAACCTGATTTCTATAAAATACCAAATATACTTAACAACCACTAAAATGATTAAAATATCCTCAAAATCGCAAAAATGAGCAAAATACCCATGAAACCTCTAAAATGACCAAAATACTCCCAATATCTATAAATTCACCAATTATGCTAAAACCCTCCCCCAAAAAAATGATCAAAATATATCTAAATCTCTAAAATGAGCAAAATACTCATGAAACTTCTAAAATGACCAAAATACCCATGATATCTCTAGAATCACCAAATATGCTCAAAAACCACTAAAATAACCAAAATATCCCCTCTCAAATAAGCAAAATAACCATGAAACCTCTGAAATTACCAAAATATCCTCAAAATCTCTAAAATTACCAAATATGCTCAAAAACCACTAAAAATTACCAAAATACCCCATAAACCTAAAAAATTACCAAAATACGCCCTAAACCAAAAAAAAAAACCAAAGTACCTACGAAACCTAAAAAATGTCCAAAATACCCCTCAAAACCTAAAAATGACCAAAATACCCCCTAAACCTAAAAAATGACTAAAATACTCCCAAAACCTAAAATTTGACTAAAATACCTCCAAAACTTGAAAATTACTTAAACACCCCTATACTAAAAAAGTGACTAAAATATCCCTAAAACCTAAAAAATGACCGAAATACCCCCTTGAAACCTATAAAATGTCAAAAATGCCCCTAAAACCTATAAGATGATAAAAATAGACCATAAACCTAGAAAATGACTGAAATACCCTCAAACCTATAAAATGACCAAAATACCCCTAAACATTTAAATGACCAAAATACACCCAAAACCTCTAAAATGACAAAAAATAACCATAAACCTCTAAAATTACCAAAAATACCCTAAAACCTATAAAACAACCAAAATAGCCCTAAACCTCTACAACGACCAAAATACCCCCTCAAAATATATAAAACGACCAAAATACAATTGAAACCTTTAAAGTGACCAAAATACCCCTAAACTCGTAAGGTGACCAAAATATACCTGAAACCTCTAAAATTACCAAAATAGAGGTTTGTGATGTTTTGGATGTTTTGAGGGCATTTTCGTCAAATTAAAGGTTTTAAGAATATTTCAGTCATTTGCTAGGTTTCATGGGAATTTTAGTAATTTTTTAGGTTTTAAGGTCATTTTGATCATTTTTTAGGTTCTAAGGGTATTTCGGCCATTTTTTAGATTACGAGGGTATTTTTGTCAATTTTTAGGTTTTAGGGCTATTTCGGTAATTTTTTGGGTTTTAGAGGTATTTTGGTTACTTTAAGGCTTCAAGAGTAGTTCAGTAATTTTTTAGGTTTTGGGGTATTTTGATAATTTCTTAGATTTTGGGGGTATTTTGATTATTTTTAAGCTTTAAGGTATTTTGGTCATTTTTTAGGATTTGGGGTCTTTTGGTTATTTTTAGATTTCAAGAGTATTTTGGTCATTTTTTAGTTTTAGGGTGTCTTTTAATCATCTTATTGGTTTTAGTGGCATTTTTGTCATTTTATAGGTTGCTAAGCTATTTTGGTCGTTTCATAGGTTTCGGAGGTATTTCGGTCATTTTATAGGCTTAAAGGGGTATTTTGGTAATTTTTAGGATTTAAGGCGGTATTTTGGTCATTTTTTAGGTTTCAGGGGCAATTTTTTAGGTTTACGGGGGGTATTTTATAGGTTTTGGGGGTATTTAAGTTATTTTTTAGGTTTATGGGGTATCTTGGTAATTTTTAGGTTTTGAGAGTATTTTTTTTCTAGGGTATTTCGGAAATTTTTTATGTTTTAAGGGTATTTCAATCATTTTTTAGGTTTAGGGGGGTATTTTGGTAATTTTTAAGTTTCAAGATTATTTCGGTCATTTTTAAGGTTTAGGAGGAATTTTGGAAATTTTTAGGTCCTGGGGGTATTTTGGTCATTTTCTATGTTTATGGTGCATTTTGACAATTTTGGAGGATTTTAGGAATACTTTGGTCATTTTTAAGTTTTAGGGGCAATTTGATCATTTTTATTATTGGGTAATTGGGTTAGTTGGGGTTTACCCATAATAATTGAGTTGAGTTGGGTTTGAGTTAGAAGTAATTGGTTAAATGGATAATAATGGGTAAATGAGTAATATCCAAACCCTACCAGAAAAATTCGGATAATATTCCAACCCTAACCAAGTACCTTTTACCCATTAACCAGGTATTACTCAGAATATTTGGAATAGGGACCCATTAACTGGGTATTATTTAGAATATTTGGATTAGGGAGGGTTGGATATCCATTACCCAATGGATATGGCCATCCCTCGTTAGGAGCCAAAATTAAAGCAACCCCAAATGTTAAGGGCAATAGATGTACTTTACACTTTATTTGTTTTAAAGTAAAATATTTTTAAATGTAAAATATTTTCATTTTTTAGTATTTGGTTGTTTACATGAAATGGAAAGAAATCATTTTCAAGTGTTTGTTTCATGGTAAAATGAAAAAATTTTTCCTAATCTCACAAACTATCAAATCCAAGTAACCACCACCAAATAAGCAAAAGCCAATCAGTCACCAATCTAATGTCCAACCAAACTACCACCACTCTATTAACCATTTAAATCAGCAGATCGGAGAGGAAAAGAATTAAAAAATGGTCAACCAACCATTGTAATCCACAATAGTCACCACAACAACTCACAAACCATTTTAGCTACCCACTGCAACCCACAACCTAGCCACCACAACGATCCACAACCTAATCACCACCACTACACAGCCACCATAACAACCCACAAATCATTTCACCTGCCACTGTAACCCACAACACAGCCACCACAACAAAAAAAGAAAAAAAAAAGAAAAAGAGAATTGAAGCCACAACATATGCTTGTTGCTCATTTTAGCCATATGCTCAATCATATTACCCACAATCTTCAACCATTCCTAGCCACAAAATAAACTCTTGATTAAATGTCCACAATCATAATATTCTTATTCCATTTCAATCTAAAAGATGATTATTTATTTATTTATTGAATTTGAAAGTCCCAACATTCTTCATTCTTCTATAATGAAAGCTTTTTTGAAAACTAAAAAGGATTGGGGATTCCCCATCACAATCACAAACACTTTTCTTCTCTTGTCTCTTCAAACAAAACTCTGTGATTGTGTACGAACAAAATAGTATACAATAATGGAGGGAATATAGCAATGTGTAAAGACATAGATGAGAGAGCAACAAGTAAAGATCCTCAATGCCTCTTCCTTATGGGGTCCACTGCAACGACGAGTGTGAACCACAATGAACCACAACCATTTCAATTACCCACCATAACCTACACCTAGCCACCACCACAACCCACAACCCACAACACAACCACCACAACAACTCACAAACCATTTTAGCTATCCACCTTCTGCCAACACGAACCACAACCCATAGTTCATCCCAACCATCCTCTACAACCTACAAAAGCAACCACACTTGACCTATATGGAACAAAAAACCAGATCAGTAAACCCACTCGATAGTAAGTAAAGGGAAAAAATTAGAATTAAGAACCTGTAGATGAGTTGATGACAATGGAGGTAATGGTGGAGCCGATGACAACAATGGAGGATTACAAGGAAAAAAACATTTAAGTGGAGTTAGTGATGGGTAGCTCCGACAAAGGGAGAAGCCAGTGATGGGTAGCACTAGCGAAGGGAGGAGCCGGTGATGGGAGATTTCTAAGGTGGAGCCAATGATAGGTGGGAGAGAAGGAGGATCATGGTGGGCTGAGTTTTGGAGAGGAGAGAATACTAAGGCTCCATTTGGGAGTTTATAAAGGAATGGAAATGAATGAAATGGAATGGAATGAATTTAGTAGGGAAAGAAATGGAATGGAATGAAATGGAATTTAAAAATCTTGTTTGGATGTTATAAAATAAAGGAATGGAATGGAATGAAAAGTAAGTAACACCGTTTGGAAGTGACATTGGAAGGAATGGAATGGAATTATTTTATAATAACATTACTATTATACCCCTCACTTTAAACAACATAAACAATAATCAATGAGAACTTATAATTGCTTTGAAATGTTTAGTATTTAGTGGATAATGTGAAACTAGTTAGTCACAATTGGGTCTATGTTAGATTATTGAATTATAATAAAGTTTTGTCAAGGTGAATAGATTGCATCACGCTAATCAATAATTTAACAGATGAAGATAATGGCATGAAAAATTAACAATAGCACAATTTTCTTATTTCAATTTGCAAATTTTTTTCAGGGGCCTACTAGTTTTAGATTGGATCTTTTTTGGCTGGTGTGCTTTACAATGAATTTGATAATTTAATACATTTCCATCTCCCAATTTCTTTAAGGAAAAAAGAAAATTTTATTGTAGCTAAAAAACAAGTTATGTATATTTCAATGTTATAAAGTAATTCACGCATCACATATTTATTCTCAACAAAATAAACATTGTCTAAAAATACAAACAAATATCCTTAGAAAAAAAAAAAACTTTGTTAATGAGTCTTGCCAAAACGAAACAAAATAACATAATCCATTCCAAAACTAAGGTTGGCCAAAAAATCCCACACTTTTTTAATTTTTAGGCCTAGACATCATTGTCTATAAGACACATTTGCGCTCATGATCTGGGCAACCAAAGAACATCTTCTTATATGTTGGATTTTCCGTAAAAAATATGTAAGTCTCAATCTTTGATATTGGATCTAAGTCCAATATGCCCAAAGCTGCGTGAACTTCTGCTCCATATGACTTTGAAAAACACTTTGCCATAACCTCAGTCGCCTTATCGATTGCCTTTGATACATTATCAAATGACTAGGAAATTACATTCCTAAGTTCATCATCTTATGCCAGTCGTCTTTTCTTACTTTTAGAAGACATTGCATCCTGTGATAACACTCGAGAACGTGCAACATTAATTTCTAGTGACCTCTGATCATCTTCCACTTCAAAGTTCTCCAAAGAAACTTCATTTTGAGATATCAAATTATCAATCTCATCAATAGTGGTTGATGCAGCATACTTAGCACGTTTCTCCTTTGCAATTTCAGCATGATCACCTTTTACTCTATCTTTAGCTCAAAGTTGTGCCATCTTAGAGTAGTTGGGTATAGGTGTTGTCATCCACTTCTTGGCTGCAGGTTTAGACTGTTACAAACCACGACAAATGGTTAAACAACATATATAATTATGTAATACAAAATTAAACTCACAAAAATGGTAATTTACCGCTATAAGTGGCTCCCAAACTTCTGATTCAGCTGTCCACATATTTAAAGAATCATTCCATCCAAAACCACTCAATCCATCTTTAAATATGTCATAGCATTTATGAAAATTCTTCTTTAGTGTCTTCTGTCGATTTTTCACCTTATCCTTGTTAATCTCCATGTCAAATTTTTCAACCAACTCTTTCACTATGTCATCATATGCCTTAGAGGTAAAAGTTTCATTAACTCTACCACCTACGATCACCTGATGTAAAAAAGCATCCACTAAAGCATCATCCATAACACTACTCCATTGTACTTCTTTGCTTGGATCTTCACCATTCTTCTTTGATATCTTATCCATACTATAATTAATAGGACAAAAAAACACATATAAAATATTGTATAAATATTAATATTAATTATCAAAAGATAGAGAGTAATATCAAAATGAAAAGAGAAATTTGCATAACATTTAGGTCTAAGTAATTGAAACATAACAGTCTTAAACAACATGACAACAATAAACTCAAAAGCTATCACATTTGGACATAATTTTGCCACATGGCTAATGCTATAGAATCTCTTATAATATCTCCTTGTCTTGCATCTTCATCATCTTCTCTTGGAGTAGGGGCCACATGTTCACAATGAGAATGCAAAACCTCTTTATCAACTTCAGCAATAAGACTTTCATCGGGATCGACACCCATTAAATAATTTTGTGTGTCAACACAATAATTAGGCTCTGTAGTACTTGCTATGATAGGAAATCTCTTTTTAAGTACACCAAATGTTCTTTCGATAGCAGTTCCCAATGACGCATGTCGCAAATTAAACAATTTTTTAGCATTTTCAGGAGGACGAACAGAGTACTCTTTTAAATGACCTATAAGGTGCAATCAGACGACTTTTATTCATGTATCCCGCATCAACAAGATAATATTTGCCTAATAAACAATAACAACCATTAATCATATACTACAAAATTTTTAATTATAAAGAATACACCCTAATACGTATTTGAATTAAATTTACCTTGTGGAATTTTCAAGTTATCGTGTCTAATTAAAGCACTCTTTATTATTCTTAAATTTGAAGTAGTTCCTTCCCAACCTGGTAATACGTATGTGAATTTTAAATCAAATGAGCATGCCCCCAACACATTTTGTGTTGTGTAACCCTTCCTACCCCGATACCTTGATGTATCCTTATTAGACACTTTGACACTCTTTAATACGTATTTGAATTAAATTTACCTTATGGAATTTTCAAGTTATCGTGTCTAATTAAAGCACTCTTTATTATTCTTAAATCTGAAGTAGTTCCTTACCAACCTGGTAATACGTATGTGAATTTTAAATCAAATGAGCATGCCCCCAACACATTTTGTGTTGTGTAACCCTTCCTACCCCGATATCTTGGTGTATCCCCTAATACGTATTTGAATTAAATTTACCTTGTGGAATTTTCAAGTTATTGTGTCTAATTAAAGCACTTTTTATTATTCTTAAATCTGAAGTAGTTCCTTCCCAACCTGGTAATACGTATGTGAATTTTAAATCAAATAAGCATGCCCCCAACACATTTTGTGTTGTGTAACCCTTCCTACCCCGATATCTTGGTGTATCCTCATTAGACGCTTTGACATGAATATGTGTTCCATCAAGTACCCCAATACAATCCTAAGATTAATATTATCTTTCAAAAACATTTACCTTAAAATATATTTGTACTAAAATATTATAAAGTATAAATTATATGCATAATATATTTACCTTAAAATATGGGTGGAACCTACTACTTTGTAGTATTTCAAGTGGCACTTGGGTTCCATCAAGTTGTCGAAGGAATAGATCCTCTAACATAATTATTGATCTTAACACGTTATAAAAATGACGACTAATGGTTTCATCGGAACGACAAAAAAAGAAGGATATTGTACGAGTCGTTTGATTATATGCTAGCATGTGAAGAAATTTGCCAACTTGCTCTTCAACCGTGGCACGCTGTGTGTCTTGAAGATCACCAGCTCTCCACAAAATGTCACACAAACCTTGAAAAGCTTGTGGACCCATGCATATCACATCATAGCATTTTTTACTATTCCTAAGTCGAGACATTAGTTCATCACGAACTTTTTGTCTTTCTATGGTTGATTGTGTAGGAATGTGGGGAACACGTTTTCTTTTTAGTCATTGCCTTTGATGGATAATGTAACACAAATAACGACATGCAGCATGAACCAAAGCTAGTTTCCACATAAAGTCCGAAAAAATTATGGTCTTCAGTACCTCATCATTCAAATCTATCTAAGTAAAAAAATAGTTATGTTATTAGTCCAACTTAGAAAATTATGGGCACATGTTCTAAAAAAATAGTTACGATATTAGTTTAACTAATTATGAATGTGTTACAACTAATCTAAAACTAAAAATGTTAAACTATAAACATTTGCCCCCCTGACTCCTAAAATTTTTTAGTATTTTTTAGTCTAAAGTAGTTACTGACATGGAGGAAAAAAAAATGAATAAAAAGACTTCTACTTGTTGATAGTGATCAAACCCTTGTTTTTGTCTTATCCTACGTGCAACTTGCACCTATTTCACTATTTTTTATTTTATATCATTATTTACACTATTTTTACTATTTATAATATTTTTCACATCATTTTATCTTTGAATGATGCTAGAGACAGTATAAATTTTACTACTTATATCTTACAAATTTGCATGTCATCAATCACAAAAAATAATTTTAAACATGTATTCATTATATTTTTTAGTCTAAAGTAATTACTAATGTGGAGGAAAAAAAATAAAGAAAAAAGGACTTGTACTTGTTAAAAGTAACCAAACCTTTGCTTTTCACTTGCCTACGGGCAACTTGCAAAGATTGTACAAAAAAAAAAAACAAAATTGCATAAACTACTTTCAACAAGATTGTACAAAAAAAAAAAAAAGAAAAAAAAAAATGACTAGCAAACAAAATGTACAAGTCAACCGAAAAGAATCTTTCATTACTACTGTAAGGACACAAATCAAACTAACCCAAAGTTAGACCAATGGACCAGCCCAATGAGCCCTGAACAATAAATTTATAGAGAGTGGATGTCTAATCTAGGTTTTCAAGACGATAGATAACACAAAGGTTGGATTGAATCATGTAATTCATGCACTGATCTTATACAAAGATGTAATATTAAGTTGTATACATTAGTGCCGAGGACAATTCTTCATGCCTCTTTTACAAATTCTCTCCCTCTCTCTTTCTCTAATTTTTCTCTCCCTTTCCAAAGATCCCCTTCTCTTGCTTCCTCTTTCGCCTTTTATAGGCCTGCTTCCACGTATGGTCCAAATCCTCCTTTTGGATACTTGTCCCATCCATCCTTCTCACTAAAGTTTCTGGCGATAAGAGTTAGGTTGAATTCCAGTGTTCAGGCGTCACTTCCTCATTAATGCGGCCAGAGAAGCAGGTGCAGAGCCTTAAATGCGGTGGTAGTAGCTTTTTCCTTGATATTCGCCTACCCCTCCCCTTTATTCTTTACCCTCGTTTTCTTAACTCCAGCATCAAAGGTCTTCAGCATAGGCACCGTTGAACTGCTAGATCATTCACATCGTCCTTGGCAACGCGTTGCCGAGGACTAGGTTGTCCTCGGACGTCATATTTCTTGGTGTTTTGGTCATGCATGACACCCCTATTTATCACGTGACTTTGTAGGTTGAACTAATTATGTCCTCGGACCATTTCAAGATGTGGGGTTGGGTTTCTTTCATTGTGAGAGCTTTTGGGCCGGCCCACTGTGTGTACTTCGGGCCCATTGGCACTACAACTATTTTCAACTTTTTTTTGTACAATCTTTCATAAAAAAATTGTAGAAAAAGTTTGCAATGACTAGCAAACAGTTCTGTTAAAAAAAAAAAAAAAAAAAAAAAAAAAAAAAAAAAAGAAGAGAACAAGAAACTAGCAAACAACGGAAAAGAGAAAAGAAAAAGGTAGAGACATACTTGTTATTTGGTCTGAAAATTGCAGCAGAGAAAAGTCCTGGATCCCCTCTCACACGGCAACAACTTCAAAGTGCACAGAACGACAATATCACTATATTTTTTTACAGCAGAATGAGAAAAAAAGGGTTGATATTAAAGGGGTATTTTAGGGATTTTAACAAAAATTTCATTAAACCTAAATCCATTCCCTCTCATTCCTCCCAATTTTGGAGGGAACAAAAATTTGAGGTTTTGAGGGAAAAGGGAGGAATGAGCATTCCTTCCTACTTAAACTCCCAAACAAGGGAATGGAGTTTCCATTCCCTCTGTTAAAACTCCCAAACAAGGGGAGGGAAAAATATTCTATTTATTCCATTCCATTCCATTCCCTCTTCCCAAACGGAGCCTAAGAGAGCGCGAGCGTGAGAGTGAGAGAGACAAGTAGAGTATCGGGACTGAGAGAGTGCACAAAACGTAAAATGTTTTTTACCAATATTTCAAGTTTGAAATATTTTACACAAACTTGCCTTGGTTGTTTTGGTTTACTAAGGGTCTGTTTGGATAGAACTTATTGTTAAAAATTGAAAACTGAAAACTAAAAATACTGTAGTAAAATAATTTTTAAATGTGTGAATAGTGTTGTAAGATTCATTTTTAATGAAAAAGTTACTGAAAGGTGAAGTTTGTGGGTCTCGTGAACAGTGCACTGTTCATGGGAGAAAAGTCAACAACTGCAGCTAAAAAAAAAAGAGAAAAAAAAAAAACTGAAAGGTGAAAATGCAGACATAATCCTCCGAATCCAAACAGATACTAAAAATATTTTACTTTTGACCAAATATTTTACTAAAAAACAAATAATGTAAATTGTGAAAAATTTTTCTTGAAAATATTTTACTTCAAAACAAACAGAGCTTTAGTCTATAAATTAATTGAATATCAAATATTTTGATAGTTTTGTCATTAGCAATTAAAAAAGAACATTTAGATTAAAATCTCACAAATGAATACAAAAATTCATCCAAAGCTTAGACGATAATGACATAATACAAGAGAAAGTTAACAAAGAAAATATTTGTAATGATATTAAAAAAATGTAATATAACAATGATTTATTATATAAAATAAACTATTTTAATTTCTAAATGTATACATCTCTTACATAATCTTACAGAGTTATTGTTGATACTTTATTTAATTGTTTTTACTGATATTTTTTTTTTCAAAATTAAAATGGCTAAAGTATTATTTTAGTTCGATTGGATTAGTCATATTATCAATCAGTAATTTTTCATATCAAGAAGTGAGAAGCATTTAAATACATTAGGGAGATACAAAATTATTAATTAAATATAAAAAACACCTAAATTTAATTATGGCTTTGAATATCAAATTGATTATAAGAACTCTATAGGATCTTAAATCCATCTTAGGTATATATTTTTAGCCATAACAATGATTCCAAGGATCTCCAAATAGTTTAAGAAAAATGATACATTAAATAATTATTGCTTTAGGCACAAAATAAAAAAGTACGAAATTAAAAATTATAGCTCCAAACTAATTTGGATTTGTCTTTTCCAATCTATTACTTATTGATTTATAAAATTATTCATATATATTATTTAATTCATTAAAAAAGTCGTTTATATAAATGATTTTCTCATTCACTATATAGTGGATTAGAGAAAAATAACTCCAAAGTCCAAACCATTCGAGCTAAACTATTTTGCAAATTACCGTTTCTATCCTACTGCAGTATAAAGTTCGGGCCTTAACACATTTAAAAACATATTTGGAGCTATCACACAGTTAATCATCTATATATATATATATATATATTATACAATCGAAGCCTATATGTATAAGGTAAGGATAATCCTATCTCACGCGTATATAATATTATAAAAAAGGGTGCTGTGTTGGTGGTTTTCACCATTGTGTATAAATAAATTAATGTAAAAGCTATGAAAACATGTCCAAAATATTTGGTCTTCCTCGATTATACAAAGTTGCTTATTTTGTTATGAGGTGTGCATACATGAATTATGAAGTAATGTTATAAAGTGATGTAAACAATTATAAGACATTGAATGAATTCTGTTATAACTACCACCCATAGCAACTTTGATTAATAATTGTTAATTTCTCTTAATTTGTTAATAATTATAAAATTTTAATTTTTTTTTCTTCATTATAGTTATTTTAATATTTCAAGTAGGCAATGACCATCAAAATTATCAACCAAAAAAGAAAAAAAATAAAAAAATTAGTTGTGTGATCTCTTTGACACCTTATATTGTAAAAGTGCATGATATTATTTTTTATATCTTACATTTAATGTTTTTAGCAACTAATTATAAAACTAATTATATGTCTATCAAATAAACATATACAAATGTGTGTGTATACCAAATAAAAAAAAATTTAAACAAGAAATATTATTACATTATTACTTAGAAAAGTTGAGTGATCAAGGGGCTGCTTGTTAACGTTGTTCTAGTAAATCTTATATGCCTGAAAAAGAGTGTAAATCCGCGTAAACACTACTCCACGAGCATCTCAATCGCCAAAAGCGACAGGCAAAGTTTCCAATCCCCTCTATGAGAAATCTGGAAATTTCGAAACGGGTTTGAAATCTCCACCTTACTACCCTCTCTCACTCTCCATCTGAAACTCGAAACAACCACAGAGTCAGAGTACATAACTTGTAACTGGAGATTGATTTTGATTAAATCTCCGACGCAGTTTACAGAATCATGTCAATCCCACCCGGCTCCTCTTCCTCTCAATTCACCTACACCAACACCGCAGCCGCCACCAACAACGCCGCCGCCTCCTCCTCCTACTTTCCAACGCCCTTTCACCTACAGCACTCCGCCGCCGCCGTAACCACTCAGTCTCAGTACCCCGCTCCCTACGTCGGCCCCACTCCTCCCCCTGTCGTCTACCCCGCCGCCCCCGCCGCCGCTCCCGTTTACTCCCTCCCTCAATACCACCAGGTATATATATATAGATTATATGTATTTATGTATTTGTATTTGACATGGGTTTTGGTTAATTGATTTAGTTTTGGTGTTAGGCTGTCTCTAAATCTGGTTTTCTGGGTCAATTTCTATGTGGGTTCTGGGAATTAATATATATGCTTGTATCTATGTGAATGATTTGAGGGATTTTTTTTGGTGACATGGGTTTTGGTTTACTTGTTTAGTTTAGTGATTTTTGTTGGGTTTGGCATGTGGGTTTTTGAGGATTGATGGATTTAGTTGGTTTGGTTGCAGTATTTTTATTTATTTTTGATAATTCAGAATTTCATTGAAGCAAAAGAAACGACTATTACACAGTGCTGGCCTTCTCTAAACACAAGGAAGCAAGGTGCAACAACTAATAGAACATGAGAGTGCTAGCTCTAACCTCTAACTAAACCTTCTTTGATTCTAATGTAACTTTCTATACACAAACTAGCTAACTTACGGAGAGAGGCTCTTAGGTTTGTTCCTTTTGGGTTGCTAATGTCCCCAGCAGACCATGTCCTCCCAATTTGTGGGAATTCCACTCACTAGGCAAAGAGCCATTACGTGCTTCTAATTTTTGTTTTGTTTTTGATGATGAGGAACCCCCTCAAGGCATGGGCCAGTGGGACCACCCCTGAGTGGCCTGGATGCTTACATCGAGTAAATCTTCAGCTAGGAGTCGAACCAGAGACTTCTGGGTTTACAGTTAGTCCAAACACTTTCCCTTACCGCTGAGGCACCCTGGGTGGGGGCCATTACATGCTTCTAGATTCTCCTTTGAGAAGGAGCATTCAAAGAGAAAATGGTTCCTGCTCTCCATTAATCTTTTGCAGAACGTGTAATTGCTGTCCTCACTCAGACCCCATTGCACTTGCCTGGATTTTGTTGACAATCTGTCTTTCAAAGCTAGCCAACCAATAAAACTATGGTCGGGAATTGCACTGCAGACTTCTTTTTTTGATCTTATTTTAGCCCAAGTTGCAGCACAATTGAAACTCCATTTGGGGAAGCTGACCAGACAGCCTTATCTGAATGCAATCATTAGACCTTGCTAGCTTCTACCTCCTCTCTTTATTCTTCAAGACTGTTTTTAGCTTAGCTTCATCATACGCCACTCTACTCTCATAAGCTTGGATCAAGACCCCTTCTGGATGCATCTATTCTGCCATGAGAAAATGTTTCTGCCATCCCCTATTTCGTAACAAAGAAACTGCCTAACCATGTCTCTAATCTTAAGCATTTTTTGGGGTTTTATTAGTTAAATTTTAATGGATGGTAAAAACGGGAGATACAAAAACTTATCTTCAAAATACAAAGGGAGGTACAAAACTAAATATCAATGGTTTTTGAATTACACAGTCTTTCTACAATTTTTTCGAACACATTTTAGTTAAATTTGATGTATATATTGTAGCTTTTTTTCTTGTGTGACATGAAATCAAATTTTTTTAATGGTTGGGAACAGCACTAATCTGTCTGTAACCAAAAGAAAAGGATAATTAAATCGTGCGGATGGGTCTTTGAGTTTATTTCAACCCAAAATCAATTTAAGAGGTTTCTTATCTTTGTTTTTTCTTTACTTTATAAATTAATATTATATTTGTATAATTAGAAGTGCTGTATTTGAACAGGCGCAACAATTGTTTCAAAGGGATGCACAAACGATTACACCAGAAGCACTTGAGAGCGTAAAGGCTGCCCTTGCAAGCAGTGAGATTGAGCACAAAGCAGAAACCAAGAAGAAAGCAGTTCCTCGCAAAGCTGCTGGCCAAGCTTGGGAGGACCCGACACTAGCAGATTGGCCAGAAAGTATGAATTATTTTGCCCTTCTCTTATTCACTATGTGTTGTTCAAGTAATTGATATACTAGTGCTCATTTGGGATTACTTATTTTCATTTGTTTATTTGGCTTAAAAAATAAGCTGGGAAAAGTTAGACTGTATCTACTTATTAAAAAAACAATTTAACTGTATCTAGAAAAAAAAAATCTTGAAAAAGGTATACATAAGCCAAATAAGCTGAATAAACTGAATGGTAAACAGGCCCTTAGCGAGCATGCCAAATTATAAAATTGTCACGACCAAGTAATTTTTTATTTTATTTTTTAGTTTTTCTCTGTTGGATTGTTTGGTAAAGTGTGCTCAGTTATACAGCATAGAATGACATGAAGGGCAAATGGAAAATCCAGCTTTTATAGTACAAAATAATGGCTTCATTACCCATTTCAACTTGTATTTTTGGTGATAGAAAATAATTTGTAATGGCAAAAAGATCCAAATAGAGTAATGCCAAAGTATGTGGAGTGCATTTCTACCCCCAAAAGGCACTTTAATGTGGGCAGTACAAATAATCTGAGAAATGGAAAGAAGTGGATATCATCCAAAAGGAGGCCCTCAATGAAAAGAAATTTGCTCTTAGTATAATCATTTCTAGATGATACTATCAATCCAGTTCACTTAAAATTCTCTTCTTGTAAAACGAATTAGTACTAATAAACAATCTGAAAAGTAACTCCTAATGAGCTTTCTGATTGTGCATTGTGCAAATATGTACTGATGATTGGTTTCAGCTGAACTTTGGATAAATCTGATCCTTTATGCATTCTTAGATTAGGACCCCTGCCCCCTTTTTTTATATATTTATATTAGGTGTTTGAACTGTCTTTTCTAAGGAATTAGATGGTTGTTTAACGTGATTTGGCTTGCCATGGTTTCCTTTTGTGGTGATCTTGGTAATGAGGTGAATGATGATGTTCTTTCGAAAGCATTTTCACGATTCCCGTGTGTGTGTGTGTTTGTTTTAAACATGTATTTACTCACATAATTGTTATGTTGATATTAGTTGCTCCTATTTTTTTTTTTGGCTGGATGAATCTCTCATGTCATTTAGCTGTGTTGGCATTTTGTAGATGATTATCGCCTCTTTTGTGGTGATCTTGGTAATGAGGTGAATGATGATGTTCTTTCGAAAGCATTTTCACGATTCCCTACCTTTAACATGGCTAAAGTAAGTTCTATGTCATTCTATTTCTTCTATTCTTTTATTATTGGCCTATGTTTGCTTGGTGTGAACATTTTGCATTTCCTCTTCAGATTTTTGTTTGAAGTGCACAGAGCATAAGGTAGGTCTTGTCTGCAATTTACATTCCAGTTAGACATTCAACCTTGAGTAGCTTGCAAGTTGCAAATTAAAGAAGCAGTTTATCCTATCTAGTGTTGTTTGTTATCTAAAGGGTAAAATGCAAAAGAAACCCCTGTGGTTTGGACCAAGTTGCAAAAAGACCCCTTTGTTCTCTCAATTTAGTGTTATAGACCCTTGAATTTGAGAAATGACAAAATCGAACTTACTGTTACACTTTGATTAATGATGTGGATGGAAATCAAGCATGTGCCATTGATGTGATGAAGTTTTTATATATTCATTTCTATCTCAGATTAAAATTTAATATAAAATAAAATCATTTTAAAATAAATTATTATTATTTTCTTTCATATCCCATGTAAGAAATAAACCCAAGTAATCTCCTCTAGTCCTCTCTCACCCCAGGCTGCACTGCCCCCTCCAAATTCACTGACTTCTCTAAATTTTTTCGTGAATTACTACTATTCCTAGAAGGAAAGAGATAGAGAAAGAGAATGAAAGCAAAATTACAAACAGGCCTCTATCTCTCTCCATGATGTTTCTTTAATCTTTGTAATTCTTTTGGTTAAAGGTTATTGATTTTCTGTTTTAGGTTTGTGATTGATTGCTTTGGGGTTTTGTTGGATTCAATTGAGAGCAGAATTTTTTGTTTTAATTAGCTAATTTTCTTTTTCTCTTTGGTTTTAAAATAGGGGCTGGGCTGTGTTTGGTTGCTGCAATAATGTCGTAAAAATGAATGAAAATCATAGTTTTAATTTTTCATGAACAAACCGGTGAATCCTATTTGGATATTTAGTTGAATTTATCCTTTTATTTTGCCGAAAAGAAGGTGGCAATCAGGCAGCATGGGCTTGTATAGTTTTGATGGGTTGAGGTTTGCTGTGCATTTTGTTTCCTGCACAACATTCTCCTCATTTTCCTTTGTTTTCTCATTAACCAAATAGGTTTCTGTTTTTAATTCAATATTAAGAGAAAGGTTTCATCAAATTTTATTTTAAAATGATTTTATTAGAGTTTAAAACTTTTTTGTTATTAAATTTCAATGAATAAATAAAAAACATAGTCCAGTGGATGGCACATGCTTATTCTTTTCACATAGTTAACAGAAATGCAATGAGGTCTGTTTTGTAATTTATCAAATCTCATTGGTCAATAACACTAAATTGAGAGTACTGGCCCAGGGGTTCTGTTTGAAATTGGAAAGTTCTGCTCACCAGCTGCTGCTAAGAACCTAACATTTCGCTATGCAGTGGGATCATTTTGTATTTTTCTTTCCCTTATCTGAATAACACAAACATCGATAATATATAAGATTGTTTACATGTGAAATTAATTTGGAATTTGTCTGCTTGACAACCTAGCTTCTGGGATATGGACAGCTGGAATCGTCATGTGGAGCTTGAGTCCTTTAAATTTGACCCAACTTATGGAATAGCTTGAGTTATAGCAGGGTTGGGTCAATTTGAATGAGTTGTAGTCAGGTTAGTGAACCCATTAAGCTCTTGAGGTGGGTTTTGTTTTTTCATTATTTTTGGAACCTTAGGCGTCTTTAACATTTAGAATATGACAATCTTCCAATTTTTTGTCAGGAGTAGTGCCAATGAGCTCTAGCTCAAATGGCATTTCCTCCTCCCATGTTAATGCAATGGAGGGTAAGGTTGTGGGTTCAAGACCCATGGGTTGCATGTGTAATTTTCTAATAAATTTTTTTTGGTCAAGAATAGCAAGGATCTGTAGATGGCCCCTCAAGTTTTATGTGATATATGCTCTTGAATTTACTGTTGAAGTGATGGCTGGAGCTAAAGTCCACTTGATCGCCTTCAAACCATGGGTGGCAAGTGGAAAGATGACCATGCATTGGGCCTAATGAAATAAATATTTGGCTGCATGGCATTCTTTCTTTGTCATGGGCAGGGGTGTTGGATGGTTCAGGGAGGGGAAAAGGCATAGAGCTGTTACTTTTGAGCTTAAATAAATAAATGGGTTGTGCACTTGTTGAATTCAGAGAGCATCTTGATTAATATTATAGTCTTGACAATGCCAACATGCTACTTTGGAAAATGGCTGACTATGGGGCCTACTAACCCTCATAAAATTCCAAATGATAATTTTGTGAATTAATTTGCGTGGGTCAATTAATTACTTATGTCAACTATTACATATGACTAGATGGGGCCAATTTATCTATTTCTGCTATGGTGGTTGTATCTGGGTATAGATTATTTTAGGGATAAGAAAGGTAGTTTACCAAACATAGAAAAATTAATAAGTAAGAAGGGGTTAGTTATATCTATTAACCTTACACCATAGGGGAAACTGCAATATGCACTCTAAACTATAATTAATTTATTCATAAACACCATAGTTCGAAATTAATTTGTAATATCCACCATACTGTTCAAATCAACATTCAATTTAAGAGATTAGTGGTTAACTATCCACCCTAATATATGGGGGCTAGCACCCTCAACTATTAAAAGTCTACAACTTACATCCTAATTTGAGACTAATCTACCTATTAATTTGTCAAGTTAAACAATAATTTGGATGGTGTGAAAGAACTTATAAATTATTCTTAAATTATGGAGTTGATTGGAATATTTTGTAGCTTAAGGTGTACTTGTAGTTTACAAAATGTCCATGTAATTTAGGGCGAATAGTTACAATTAATCCCAAAAAAATCAATGGAATGAGAAGGGTCATTTTGAAATGTTAGTTATTAGCAATAATTACAATTAATCGCAAACCATTGAGTATGCCTTTTGGACCCCTTTTTTCTTTTACAAATAGAATCTCACAGCGCCACACATATTAATGTGTAAGAAGGGTGTCTCAATCTTGACCTAACTACTTGCGATATGTAGTAATGCAATTCATTGTGGTACTTCGACTATGATTTAATTTTCTTTTGCCCCTTGGAGGGGTGGGGGAGGGGGATCTGATGGTTTGTTTATACTAGTTAGGCTTTGATTTTTTTTGCATGTGCATTACTTCTTGTGTCTTTCTATGGGTCTGCTCAGTTTGTTTCTTTTCGTCTCTTTTCTGCTTGTCCTTTTCATATGCTTTTGAAGTGAAATGATCTCAAATTAATATATTCCATGATCTCCAGGTTGTCAGAGATAAGAGGACTGGCAAGACCAAGGGCTATGGATTTGTTAGCTTTGCCAACCCCGCTGACCTTGCTGCAGCACTTAAAGAAATGAATGGTAAGTCATTTTTTTATTATTAATAGATGTACACTTGATTGTATCAGTATTACTATGCGTAAGCTGTTCTTAATAAGACAAACCCTTAATATAGGGGATAGCATAGTGGTCTTCTGTGAGGTGTGGGATAATATCATGTTCACATGATTATCTTTTCCTCCAAGCAGTAAACTTGCTTTTATATTCATTATGGATGACTGGTGTCAAAAATAAATTTTAACATTCTAATCTTTTGATGGATAATAAACTTTTATTGAGGGATCTGGCTCCCCTCCCGATTAGAATCCTCATGTTTTCTCCAGTTTTTATCTAGATGATTGACATGTTGCAAAAGACACATCCAAAGGTTTAAAAAAAAACACCGCGTCAACTATGAATTTTCTCTCAATTTTTGGGTCTTTCATTCTCTCTTTCTTTTCTTCTCTCTGCCTCTTTCTAGCAATCTCTCCAACATTATCACTGCCACCTGAACATCAGAGGCATCAAGATTAGAACTTGGGTAAAAGTGAATTCTGAAAGCTAAGAGAAAACCCAAGTCTGATTTTTTTTTTCTTTTGGATGACAAAACCCAAGTTTGCTTTCTTTTCAATCTCAATATACAACTGAACGTGAGAAAAGAAAACCGTGGAGGTGATCAAAATCAATTGAAGTTTTTGACATCGAATGGATTTGGCCATTTGGTGATAACGTGTTGGGTCTTCAATAAGCCCAATCAACAAGAAATGTACTGTAAATTATGCGGCCAAACAACTGCTCAAAACAATAGAAAAAAAAAAAAGATAAAACAAAATAAATTAAATTTAAAACAAGATCGAGATAGAACAGGTGATGGTTTAACAAGTAAAATGAAAATGGCTTTACAAACAGTGGACAATAACCTGCAGGTCCTGCACACCCACCTTGCACAATAGAGCTTCCTTGGCTTTTGGCAGAAAGATCTTCTTTGATTTCCTCATCTATTGGGTTGCTTTTACCCCTTTTTTCCAGAGTGTTATGATCTTGGGGCCTTTGATTCTCAGGAGACTGTGACGTTGTTGGAGAGAGGGGCAAAGAGAGAGAAGGAAAGAAAGAGAGAATGGAAGACCCAAAAATTGAGAGAATTTATAGTTGATGTGGTGTTTTTTTAACCTCTGGATGTGTCATTTGCCACATGTCAGTCATCTAGACAAAAACTCAAGAAGACATGAGGATTCTAAATGGGAGGGGAGTTGGACCTTTTATTGAGATGAAGCAACTACATCTTGTATGCATGATGCTTACACAAAATTCTCCTAAAAGAATTACATTCTAAAAAAGGGGGGCTTAACGTTTATAACATATTGCATATTACCAACATTCGGGTGGCCTAGTTGGTTAGATACTAGGCCAACAAGTCTCAGGACTTGGGCTCGAGCCTCAACAATTAGCTGTGTGTTGTCTGATCTGCATCCCTAATAGTCTAAAAAATAATAAGTGAGTTTTTCACAGACTGAGAGTATGGGGTTTCGCCTAAGAGCGAGTAGGGTGTTACTATAGTCATGCCTAGGTAGGGAAGTTTCACTGGTCGCCTCCCTCTACCCATTTTTTGTTTACCAAAAAGAAAATATATATATTGCAGATCACTTTTCTGAGGATATGAGACCATTCAAACAATGATCTCAAGTACAAGGATTTTAGCTTAATAACTGAGACCTTAAAAACCATTAAATATGTAATTGTTTCTGACACATGAAATGCAACAGAAATTTGAAGAATAATTACTCAAAATCTGTATGGAATTGACTAAAGTTATTCTTGCTTAGATATTTGATAGTTGGATAAGACTTATTGATGTGAAAGTAGAATAAGACTATGGTTACCATACAAATATTAGATTATGACTAAATATCTATAAGAATTGCTGTATTTAAGGTCAAATGATTTCTTGATATCAGGTAAATATGTTGGAAATCGGCCAATCAAACTACGTAAGAGCAATTGGAAGGAGAGGACAGACCAGGATGCATTGGAAAGACAAAAGGTACTGTTCTAACTCGTGCATTGCGTGGTTTGAGTTTGCTTTCTTGCTTGCTTGCTTACATGCGGTACCAACTAATGTGGAGTTCATTGCTCTTTTGACAGAACCATTCTCAAAAGAAACCAAAGCTTTCAAAGAAGAGTGTGTTGCACAAGTGAACTGTGTATCTGATGGTGGTAATTAGAGTGACAAAGCAAATCTGTCTTAAGGAGCCTTCTGTGGCTTTTTTTTTTCTCTTCATTAAGTGGTTGCAAGATTGTGTGAATATGATGATGTTGGACAATTCAATAGACTGGTGGAACTTTCTGCTGTTTTTGCTTTGTTGTTTGTTGCTTCGTTTTGTGTTCTATATATTTTTTATGGATTTTTATTTTATTTTTTTGGGTAGTAGATTCTAACAATCCCCTCTATAAAGGCACCTCTATTGTAGATTTAATAGCACTAGACACTCAACTAATTTGTTCATAGAATGAGCTAGAGCAGCGAGAAGAATGGAGCGCTTAATGTGTGAATTGGCTGTAAATTAATCTTTGCAGAAGTTTAACGTCTCATGTTGCTTCCACGCTGATTAAAGCTCATGCCAATGTTAGGAAGAACATTATTTGAAAAACACACCAACTTCCAAGTATTTGGTGGGTTGTTGAGAATTTCAAATATTGAGAGTTGTAATTTTGTTTCGAATGTTTAAATTCACCAGAATTAAAATTCTAATGAGTTCGCATTTACTTTGTTTAAATATATTTAGGGTCTGTTTAGATATCGCTTATTTGTTGAAAATTAAAAACTTATTGTTGAAAACACTGTAGTAAAATATTTTTTAAAAGATAAAATACTGTTTATTTGCTGTTGTTCACGTGTTTGGTGCTTTGGCTGGTCCATGAACAGTGCTATGGGACCAGTCAAAAAATGCAAACGCATCTTCAACGTAGACGTATTGCCCGTTTGGATCCAGCTTAATTTTTCACCGTTTGTGTTTTGAAGTGTTTTGCTTCATTTTTTTTTTTTTTTTTTTTTTTTTTTTTTTTCGGTTCTGCTGCAGGGAGATAAGAGTGGCAGGTGCACACTGTTCACGTACTTTTTTAGCAATTTTTTATTAAAATGGGTTCCGCAGTTTTATTCACACATTTAAAAATTATTTTGCTACAGTGTTTTTAGTTTTCAGCAATAAGCTCTATCCAAACAGACCCGTAGAGAAACAAACGCACACTTAGAATTTAAATTTTATTGTGTTATATTAGCAATTCTTAAATATTTTAAGTTTGTGAGAATTGACATGTTCAACATAAAATATTAAAATGTAGATGTCAGAATTTTCGTATTTCATTGGAATTGAGATGTTCATGTGAATAATAATTGAGTAAAAATCAATAGAACAATAGTACATTTTCATGAATTCTTGGGAATTAATAATTTGTATTGAAGTTTCGAAACAAGTTGCTCAAACTTTTCGACAAACACTTCCACTTATAGGTGGCAATTGTCTGACAAATGGGCTCATTTGGATTTTTGAAGAGTGGATTGAATTGGCCACAAGAAACCACATCAAAACGCTATGCGATCAATATTACTACAATTACTAATGAAGCTCAAATCAAGCAGTGTATACAAGCAGGATGGGGAACTTGGATGTAATTGCTTGTAATAATCTGTAGTTTAGTAATCTGACATGACGGCGCAAGAGTTTCAAAAACTTATTTCGAAGTTTCCATTGCTTGAGACCTTGGCATTGCAACTAATCTCCAGCTTGATGAGGCTTAAAATTTCTATTTTCGGCTTAAACCCATAAGCTTTTGGAGGAACTTATTCTAAGTTTACATCAATACTTCATGTCTACGATATGTTACAATCCCTCTAATGCCTTACATCACTAATATTCACACTCAATGGTTCATCCAATTGAGAAAATATCTTGCAAACTTCAAGCAAATCGATTGTTTGGAATTATTGTTTTTAAAGCCTCCTATGGTAAGTCCATTAATTCAACGAAGTCTGAGAAATACTACTTGAAATAAAATGAATTTATCAAGCTGCAATAAAGGAGCATGATAATTAGCCAATATGAAGGAAAAATTGCCTGTGTAGTTTTGTTTCTTCCTTAATAAAATTTCCGGTTCATACAAGAAAAAAAAAATGAAGGAAAAATTGCCAAGTTAGCTACAATTGTTACTGCATCAGTGTCAGATAAAGAGTGTACGTCAAAAAGTTTTAGGATGGAGCATCCTCGTTAAGTGTGTCAAATGCCAAATATTTGGCATTTGACACACCAAATTTTAAAAAATTACTTTCATCAAATGTTTTAAATGCTATAATATTTGGCATTGATGAACAGTACAATTCCAAATTTGAGACCGCATTGTTCACAAATCGTAAAATTTATATTATTTTTTTATTCAATGGACCCGCTTTCTTTTAAAGAAAGAATAAAAATGGAATGAAGTCGTAAAAAAAAAAAGAATAAAAATATTAAAGAAAGAATATTTAAATGAAATTGTAAAAAAAAAAAAATAGAATGTTTGATGTTTGGTATATTGTAAAATGAGGTGTTAAATTATAAAAGTAGTGTTTCAAAATTATAAATATTAAAATTTTTACAATTGTTGATGAAAATGCTCTTCAGCCCCAAATGAAGCTAGGGCTAGTGACATTTGAGTTGACAACCTATTGGGTAGTGGTGAATTAGGCTTAGGATGGTGGTCAGAGCACTATTTGTCAATTTAATTTAAGAGAAAATGAACACAACATGTTGAGACAAGACACAGCGAAACTGTCCTAAATATGACACATTTCACGTAGAATAGGATTAGTGCAGTGTCCTAAGAGGAAGGAGTGTTGGACTACACCAACACCTTCAACATGAGAAAATAAAGGAGCAAAACAAAAGCACAAGGCTCATGAGAGACTTTATAATTATGCACTCACTATTGGTGCTAGTTGGCTCCATCAAGAGATTCTTAAGAGGGTGAACTAAAGCTAGAAGACATTTTTATTGTGAGAAAGGTCTTTCTAGAAATTTTCCAAAAATACCATTATTCACTAGATATGAAGATAAAGTTTTCTATTGACCCATTACTAGGTATTGAACAGAACCTTGTAAATTATAAGAACTGAAAGAACAATTATAAAAGTTACTTGATAAGGATGTTATTAGGCCCAACGTTTTGACATGGGGTGCCCGTGCATCAATGTCATTTGCAAAGAAGAGGATAATCATTCGACTTTGTAACCATTATAAGGAGTTAATAGAGTGGATTTATTAGATCAACTTCAAAGAGCCTAGATACCTCGATGATGATGATGATTATATTATTATTACTTTTTTAAATTTTGGGATAATTGTATGGATTTATATATGAAAGTGTTGCATGCACATGTGTTGAGTTTTACAAAGTAAGTATGAGATATAGAAGCGATTAAGAGGAGAATAATTGTAATTTGACTAGACTGTATAGGGTATAGTGTAGTTGTGGCTACTACTTTTTTTTCGATTGTGACAAATGATATTAGAGCCAACCTAGCAAAGCCATGTATCTATATGTGTGTGTGGATTATATATATGTGTGTGTGTATGTACTTATCAAGCTATAATTACAATACTTTTTTTATTGTAGTTTGATTTTAGATATAGTGTAAATGTACTTAGCACTTTTCTCATGTCATTATAGTGTTTCTTGAAGAAAGTTATGCGAAAGATGACTTTTTCTTTTTCTATCAAGGTTACTAAACAATTTGTTGGGTTTGACCTAGTGATATATGCATTGAAAGTAAGGAATTAATTAATTTCTCTTCTTGCGACAAGCTTGGCTTGCATAAATCAGTTTGTTGATGGGTTCGGAAGTCAATGAATGCTAATAACTTCTTTGATTTTGGTCATTGTCCTTCAACCTCATTACGTGTTATCTGCTATGGATTATTTATGGTGTACTTGATAGGTAAAATATAAAATTATAAAATGTCCCATGTACATATACGATTTATTATTTATTTATTTAGATAAAAACTACTTTTTTTTCTTTAACAATTCCTTGTATAAAGTCATATTCAGATTTATATGCAGTGCGGCTGTCAATCACATAGCACAAGAAAACATAACATATAATGAGTTAGATTAGCAGATGAACGAAATTTAAGATATCTAGTTTTGTGAGTCATAAGATACAACTAACACAATTTTAAATAAAGTACATCTAGATTTCAGAACTAACATTAATATTAACATGATCTTTTTTTTTTCTTTTTAAAAAATTGCCTTGTAGATTACTTTCGGAATCTTAGAAAGTAGTTGCATGAAAACTCACCTCTTGTGAGGTATCATATTTATTGGAAACCCACTACCAGTGGTAGCATATATAAATATTGTGCATCCTAAAAAATTTGTAAAAACCCTAATTTTTTTTTTACGTAATTGAATTAAGCCCAATATAATTAAATTTGGTCTCACCACCGTGCTCCCTTGGTGTGGTGATTACTCCACAAGTATAAATGCTTGTGGGATGTGGGGGGCAAGGGTTTGGGTTCAAGGGTCCCGGTTCAAGTCTCTAGGACGGAGTTTCACACACATATACACTTAGATTAGGCTAGAATAGAAATTCTATCTTGTATATAAAAAAAAAAAAAAATTGGCCTCTCTTAATTATATTCTTGCCCTTTTAAACAAAAAGAAAAAGTCCAATAGTAAAGTTTGTTGATCTAATTTTTTTTTTAAAAGCAAATCCAACAACAAAATTTAATAATTTGCCAATCTAAAGCCTCTGTTTGGGAAGCGCGTTTTGCGCGTTTCCGAATGGAAGTTTTTTTTTTTTTTTTTTTGTGCGGGAAGTGCACTGTTCACAGGACCCACAAGTACCATATTCATCAATTTTATCTTTAAAACTGTGTCTCATAGAACTATTCACACATTTAAAAATTATTTTGCTATAATGTTTTCAGTTTTCAGCAATAAACGATATTCAAACAGACCCTAAATATTTTTTTAGGGGAGGGGGGAGCCCAACAACAAACTTACCAATTACAAGCTAAAGAAAAATTTGCCAATAAAACAAAAACCCTAACCAAAGAGAATCAGAGACAACTTTTGCCTATCGCTCAACTACCTCCACACACAGTTGTTGTACTTGTGAATTCTCTCTCTCTCTCTCCCCATGACCTTCCTCATGATGCAATAAAGACTAATTTGTATAGATAAGGCATGGTCGTAATTAACTTACTAATTATTAGAGTAGTTGTTTTAATTTATTTATTTTGATAAGAAAGGCTTTATCAAGGTTTAGTGTCAAAAATGCCTTAGGTGTCCCAAAATTTAGATAGTATGAAAAGTACCCAGATTTACCATCATTAGAGCATTCACATCAATCGGTTTAAATTTTTCTGTCTATTTTAGCATAAGAACTTACTTTTTTTATTTTACACAAAGCTCCATGGCTATCTTTTTACTTTATACTTTTTCCAGTTGGAGCATTCTCATCTTTATTATCATTCTCATCTTTCCAAACCTCCATGACCATGGCCAAAGCTCACATAATCACCACAAAGGCCAAAACCCACATAAATCAAACCCCTTCTCTCTCTAGCTCTCTAAACACGAACTCCACCTAGCCTAGACCACCATGGCCAAACATCATGGGTTCAGCCAATCAACCACCACAAACAAAAGACTTTTAACTTTGGGCTCTCTCTTGGGTTTGGGAACTCGGTGATTTTGTTTGGTTTTTGTTGTTTTGAGTTGTAGGTGTAGTTTGATTTGGGTTTTGGGGTTTGATAAAGGTGGGATTTTTGGCTTCGGTGTGGTGGCTGGACGGTGGTGGGTGGTTGGACAACTTTGTCTTGTTTAGAGGAAGAGCGAGTGAGATGGAGATGGAGATGAAGAATGAAGATGGAGAAAGGGTTTTTTTTTTTTTTTTTTTGAAAATAACACTAAAACTCAAACAATTTCGTTAATTAGCACATTTTCAAAATTGTTTAGCAATCTAACATCTAGAGTGTAAGGGGGTCGATTTTGGGGTGCTAAATAGAGTATAATGAACTCAAGTTCTATGCGTGAAAGACGAGCATTACAGACTTGAGTTCCACGAAGAGATCATACGAAGGAAGAAAACCCAAGTTCAACATGAAGAAGGCTTGAAGAAAACCCAGAAATTTCTACACGAAGAAGGCTTGAAGAAAACCCAGCAGAAACACAAACCAGCAGAAACATAAACTAGCAGAAACCCAAGCAAGAAACACCAAGAAATAACAAACCACGAAGAAAGAACAAGCTGGAAAGATCAAACCCACGAACCCATATCTCCTTAACCTAAGCCATTCAGCTCAGATTGAACCTAGGCAGCGACGGTGAAGGTTCCAGGAGGCGGTGACGACGAAGCTCCAGGCGAAGGTTTTCCTCTAATTCGTTGGACTCAATGATGTTCTTTGGTTTGATGATGGTTGTTGTTCATTGGCTGCCGCAAGGAAATCGAGTCTTTTAGACTCTATTAAGGACATATTTTATGTAGTTGGCTAAGCCTTTGACTAAACGTACTTTACTTGTATTTGGATAGATCTAGAATGTGTTTAATACTTCAAAGAACATGTTGTTCAAGTCTAGTATTAAAACCATAAAGATTAGACCAAGAAACAAGTGAAGAAAAGGTGTTCACTAAAGCTAGATATATAGCTTGACACCTGCGGACAGCTGCTCGACAGATAGCTATCTATCGAGGTTTAATGAGGTCCGACACTTGAAATCTATCGAGGTATCTATCGAGGTTACGGAAATCAGAATTTTTAGATCTGATTTTTGGGCCATGCTTTTGCATTTGTGTAGGGTTTCTTTTCTCACAACCCTAGACATATATAAAGCCTATTTTAGAGGCCTTCACATAAAAGAATAGAAGGAGAGCATATGCAAAAGGTGACCGAAACCTTATTCTCTCAAAAAGAAGTTACTGCGTCTTTTGTGCCTTAGGGTTTTGTAACCAAGTGCTTCTTAATCTTCATTGTTGATGAAGTGAAGAATTTTGCAGCCAACATTTTTCTTTCTCAAGTTGGTGAGCGAGTCACGTACTGAAATTCGTGCAAAGGAGTGAGTCATGTACTGGGAGCCGTGCATCAAAAGGTGGCATTCATATATTAAAGAATTCAGAGGTTGTGAAGCGGTAGAAGGTTTTTGCTGTGAGTTCATCTACGGGGATTGTAGAGTCTAGGGACAAAGGTTTTGTACTAGATCTGAAACTTCTCTTTATTATAGTGGATTGCTTTTCGGGAAGGTTTCCCCCCAGGTTTTTTACTGTGCAACTGGTTGGTTTCATTGATTTTTCTTGGGTCATCATATCTTGTCTTATTTACTTTTCTGCTGTACTTATATTTGACATGATATTGATATTTGTTTGTTTTAACAAGTTTTATGCATAATAGATATAATTAACAGTTTGGGTTTAAAACATGTAAATTCTATCAACCGAGGTCTAAATTTCCCAACAAGTGGTATCAGAGCGGGTACACTTTGATTGGACTAATTTCCTAAGTATGATCCTTGACCCTCGTTGTCATGGATCGTGGACAATCTCTTTTGATTCCTCCTTTATTTGATGGCACTAATTATGCGTACTGGAAAGTTCGTATGAAAGTATTTTTGCAGGCTCTAGGTGAACAGGTATGGCAAGCTGTTGAAGTTGGCTGGATTAAGCTAAAGGAATCGCCGGTGGATTGGGATGATGCAATAATCATAGCGGCAAATTTCAAAAGTAGGGCCTTGAATGCTTTGTTTTGTGGGGTGACCAATGAAGAATTCAAGAAAATATCATCCACAGAAGTTGCCAAGAAAGCATGGACCATTCTTGAGACCACTTATGGAGGTACCATGGCTGTAAAGACTGTGAAGCTTCAAAGACTCACTAGTAGTTTTGAAGAAATAAGGATGGAGAAGGATGAGACCTTTGATGAGTTTTATGCTAAACTCAAGGATATTGTGATTTCTGCCTTTAACCTTAAAGAGTCTATAGCAGAATCCAAAATTGTTAGGAAAATCCTTAGGTCCTTACCTAAAAGATTCCATTCCAAGATCACTACCATTGAAGAAGTCAAGGACATTGATCAAACTCCTTTGACTAAGCTTGTAGGGAACCTTTAAACCTATGAGATGAAATTAGGTTCAATGGGAGCAGATGGAAAGAGTAAAAACTTGGCTCTTAAGGGTATAGATGAAGAGATTGAGGACTTTGAAGATGAAGATGAAAGTGAAGATGAAGATGAGGATGAGGATCTAACTTTCATAACTGATGAAATTATCAAGCTTCTTCAATTTAGGAAAAAGGATAAGGGCAAACCTTCTAGGAAATCAAAATCCTCTAGGAAGGGTAAGAATGAGAAGCCCCTTATCCAATGCCATGAGTGTAAGGGTTTTGGTCATATAAGGATAGAGTGCCCAAATTACCTTATGAGGAAAAATGCCAAGAAGTCAGAAGATAAAGGGTTGGTTGCTACTTGGAGTGACACTGAGAATGACTTTTTTGATGAGTATGTGGATGAATGTAGTCACGTTATGGCCTTTGCTGCCTCAACTGATAAGGTGATTGTGGAGAGCGCTAATGACAGTGATGATTCTTCTGATTAAGAAGTACCTAAGAAGTTGACTCTTCAGGAAGCCTATGATAAGCTATGTATTGAACTCATAAAATCTGAAAAGACTTCTCATCTTTGTAGAAAAGAGCTTAATGAGGTAAAAACTAAAAAAGCTGATTTGTTAGTCAAGCTAAATGAGACTACAAGGTTAGTTGAGACTCTCATTGTGGAGAACACCTCATTAGAAGAGAAGGTCAAGAATCCCGAGGTTGAACTTAGTCAAGTTAGAACTCAAATAGAGAGGACGTCTAGTGCAAAGTTTAAAGAGGTCTTGAGTGCTCAAAAGCCTAGTTCTGATAAGACTGGCTTAGGATATGCTGTTTCTTCGGGCCCCTCCTCTTCCACGGCTTCTGGATCAAGGACTGTCATTATGCCTCAATTCGATAAAGGTAATAAAGGTATGAAATCCAAAACTGATTTGGCTAATTCTAAATCCTTTGTTAGACCTCATGTTTGTCACCATTGTGGTATTTTTAGACACATTCGTCCTAAATTTCCCAACAGGCTCGAGTTCCATGGAACTCGACTTCTTCAGACTCGATTTTGCTGTCTCGAGATATTAGTTTGCTAAATTGTTTTGAAAACGTGCTAACTAACGAAATTGTTAGAGATTCAGTGTTATTTTGAAAAAAAAAAAATCGTGGAGAAAAAAGAGAGTTTGGGGAAGACTAAAAAGGAAAGAGGGTTTGACGAGGAGGTGAGAGAAAAAACAATAAAAATATTAAATACACAGCTATAGTAATCATGTATATTTACACATTTACTGTAGCAAGTTTGTAAATATACATATTTATACAAAGCCTGATGTGGGACTATTTTAGGTCATATTGTGTAAATTTGAGCACTTTTTGTAATGTGAGTGCTCTAAGTGGGTAAGAGAAAGAAAGCAAGCTTCAAGTACATTAAAGAAAGGGTATGGCATAAACTAAAAGGGTGGGAGGAGAAATTGCTATCTCAAGAAGGATGAGAGATTTTAATAAAATTTGTGGTTCATGCAATACCCACCTATACTATGCGTTGTTTCAAATTGCCTCTGGGATTTGTTTAGATATTGAATGTCTTATTGGAAAATTCTGGCAGGATCAGAGAGGTGATTGTAGAAAAATTAACTAGGTTAAATGGTAATCACTTTTTCAACTTAAGTCAGAAGGAGGAATGGATTTCAAAGATCTTAGTCTATTTAATGATGTGTTCTTACTTAATCAAGTTTAGCAGCTCTTGAACAATAAGAATTTCCTCTGCTTTACGGTCTTCACAGCTAGATTATTTCCACATTGTTCCATCATAGAAACTATTGATTCACACCATGGGATGTATGCTTGGAAAAGTCTATTGTAGGGTCGAGAGGTAATTAAGAGAGGAGCAAGATGGAGAATAGGCATAGGGATGCAGTCAGTATTTGGAATGATGCATGATTGCCATCTTTGATTCATCCAAGAATTTTATCTCCAGTGGAAACATATCTAAGGTTGCAGGGTCCCAAATAACACGTGAAACTTGGTTTGGAGAGCTTGTAAAAGTGCTCTATTTGTTAAGACCAACTTAGTCCATCGGAAGTTGTTGACTGATGATGTTTACGAGCATTGTAAGCAATTCCCTGAGGAAGTCTGCCATGCGGTCTGGCTATGTCCTAGTATCTCGATTGTATGGGACTCTAATCTCATGTGGGGTTTTTGATATTCGAAACACTTCCCCACCTTTTTGGATTTTTTGAAATACGTGATTGAGGAGAACAAGAATTTGAGTGTGTTTGCAATATTTATTTGGACTATCTGGTATCGGCGGAATAGACTTCGAGTAGAAGACAAACCCTTCCCAATTAGTGAAGTGATCCCAATCGCCAAACAACCACCTGGACTTCATTCATGCTATCCCAATGATCTAACCTTATCTTTCAACCTTTAACCTAGCCCTGATCCGATGGTCTTCTATAGCAAATCCTACAATCAAATTAAATTTTGATGGTGCAGTCTTTCAGAAGTCCGGTGAAGCAAGCTTAGGGGTGGTAGCTTAAGACTCTAGAGGTTTGGTTCCAACTTCTCTAGTGGAGCAAGTCCTCTTGCCCCATTCAATTGCTGAGTTAGAAGCTATGGCAGCTATGCGTGGTCTAAACTTTGCTCAGGAACTTAGCTTCTTGTCCATTATTTTGGAGAATGATTCAAAAGTTATTATCAAAGCTCTGCGTACCAATGAAGATTCTCTTATCTCATTTAGTCACCTTATTGCTGAGGCAAAGCTTATCTCAGTTTCCTTTTGTTCAATAATTTTTAATCATGTTCGTAGACAAGGTAATATTATAGCTCATAATCTTGTTAGACATACTAGACATGTTAGCAATTTCTCCGTGTGGATGGAGGATGCTCCTCTACACATCAATAATGTACTTTTAGCCAATGTTAGCTAGTTTCTTTAATGATATGAAGTGGTTTTCTTCTTAAAAAAAAAGTTCAGTGTCATATACTAACATAGATTATTATATCGAGTGAGTATGTTAATAATATTCATCATTATTTATACTAGAGTATATTTCCTTAAATCTTGAAAGTTTGGTAGTATCTATGTGCAATAGGATAGCAAACTTATCTATGAGTATGACGTTTGGTTTGACTCCTCACTTCACCTATTTGCTTTTCTAACTAAGAAGACAATTATTAAATATCTAAACTTGAATATTTCATCAAATTCTGTTCAACTTAAATTCCAAAGAATTTAAATTTATATGGATGACATTAAATTGTAAATGTATCAACTTATGCTTAATTGTTTTTTTAATACTTTTGAATTTTGGCACATTTTTAAACATAAATATATTTTTAAACATAAACTAGTATTTTAAACATAAGATAGACGTTATTATTAAGACATGAAAATAGTTATAGATCTTCTAAACAACGAATCATCCATATAGTATTTAAATTTAAAAATTTTTGAACAAATGATGTTCAATTTATGTTCGAATGAATTCAAACAATTACAGATGAGATCACATCGAATCTGTAATAGGTTTATTTAGGCTAGAAAAACAAACATGAGAAAACCTAATTGTAACATGATAGAGTCTTTTTGTTTTATAAAGCAGAAGTGACTAATACTTTACTGAGGTCATAACATAGAATTTCATATAAAAAAATGCTATAGTTTGTGAAGAAAAATTCCATGAGGAACGCGGCTGTTCGTGATGAGGGATTCCATACAAAGTATTGAAACTTGTTGCAACCATGATTGGTCCAATAACTCTTTTGTTTGTTATTTTTTATTTTGCAATTCTCTATGTACTATTTCATTCCATTAGGCATGAGATAAAAAAAAATGATTTAGAGTTTTGATTGATGATTTATTGACTATCATAAAAGTGTTATACACCTAGTTTGCTGCCTCATTATCTATTAGATAATTATATTGCGTGAGCATGAAATAATACATATCACAATTTATATTGAAGCATAACTCCTTAAATATCAAGAATTTGTTGGTGACTTGGCATCAATGTTCAATTGGATTACAAACTTATTTATGAGTGTAATGTTTGGTTCGACACCTTAATTTATTTTTGTATAACATCACACCAACTAAAGGTAGTGCTGAAGGTAGTACTCTAAGTATTACATCTTGCCTTATTTGTTGACATTGTTTGGATATAATTTTAATTTTTTAAAATTCTTTTAGGTTGCATTTGTAAACATTAGCAATTGTGGATTTAGAATATTTGTGGGTATCATCACACCAACTAACACTTGATTATTTCTTAATCTTTGTTGAAATTATTGTACATTTTTAAACATAAAAAGTTAGTTAAAATTATGGTACATTTCTAAAAATAAACTTTTATTTAAACATATGACTGTAATTAGTGTTTTTTCATGGGTAATGATTCTTTCACTTCTACTTTTTTATACATCGACTTTTATGTTTTACATGTGGATATTTCCTTTTTGCCTTTTAAAATTTATATATCAACCCAACAATTTTGGTTAGTGTAAAATTGTGGATGTAAAATGAGTGTAACAGAGTATATTCCCATGATTCAATGTTCATTCAAGGCATGAATTAGCAAACATCTGATAAAAAAATTTAATTTAATGAAGTTTTGTGCACTATAATGAGTACATATATGTGTGAGTTTGTAATTGTGTATATATGTATAGATTTGTACCTAGATATAAATAACTAGTGTGTCTATATAGTTTTTTTTTTTTTTTTTAAATAATAAAAAATCCTAGTACTATATTAAGATATAAAACTGTAGTTTAATCTAATTTGGAAACCCATTAGTGTTTTGTCTAATGTAAAGAGTAATAGTATTGTCGTGGACGTCATGGGTTTCAAATCCAATTAATCCTATCAAATCTATAAAAGGACAAAAAATTCTTTACACTGTTGGTTGCCAAAGTTTAGCTTATATGTAATTTTAGTCCATGAAATTTAAAGCAATTGCTTTTGGTGCCTTAGATGATATGGGTAAATTAAAATCTGACACGTTTTCATTCCATAGGGATTAAAAGTGATCAGATTAAGTTTTTTAATGACTAAAATTGATCACTTTAAGTTTTTTATGGACTACAAGAAATCAATTTAAGTTTATCAAGAACTAAAAGTGATGCTTTAAAATTTAGGTGTTAAAATTGCTAATAGGCTAAAGTTTAGGGACTAACTATATATCTTGCCCAAAATTTAATGTACAACGTTTTCAATCGCGTGAGCGAGGATCCATCCTTTGGACATGTCAAAGTAGCATTGGGGAAGTGGGGGACAAGTCCTTTTAACTTTTACCTTGGCCGAATTTCAAATCTCTCACTCTTCGCTGATTCTTCCGAAGGTCTTATTCATCCGAGGGCTTATAACCAAGGCCCAAGGAGGAGTATCAAATGGGTAATATGAAAATTTTAGGATCATGGTATGGATTGGCTCAAACTCAATAGTCAAAACCAAACAATGTTACTTAAATCATGACCAATTGACCATGATGCTCAAGAAGCATGTTGAAGCAGGCCGATATCCGTGACTTAGAATTTGATGTCTTGTGTAATGGGTGCCAGTTCGATACTGAAGTGTCACCTCTACCAATACTTTTTCACCTTGTGTTGCCATAGCCTTGGACACATTGACTGATGGGTACAAAAAGTCTACAATTTCAAGGCATAAGCCACTAGTAGTGCACAATTGACAAACATTGACAATGCTTCTACTGTGTATAAAAACCACCAATACATTGAGAAGCTTTACTCCTGATGGATCATATACTTGTAGTCTAGGCTTTGGGGGTTGTGTCAGTTGGAAGATGAATTTGATTACTTGCTACTTTTGAGTTTAAGTAGGGACTAATATTAATTTGACGGGGAAAGTAATTCGTTGGGATAGAGCTTTTATTTTGAGGAAGTTTAAATCAATTTTAATTTGTGGCAAAAGTTGTGATCTTAACATTAGTCTTTATTCTCCAAAAGAAGAAAAGAAAAAAAGGAGAAAACTTGGGCCTAGTATGGGCTTAGAAGTGGGTTGATGATGGGCCTAGGGTTTGTGGTGGTAAATTTGTGGTCCTAACATTTCTATCTATATTTTCAAAAAAAGAAAAAAGAAAGAAAAAAAAGACAACTTGGGCTTGGTATGGGCCTAGGAGTGGGTTGATGATGGCCCAGGGTTTGTGGCAGAATAGATTCAGATGTATTTAAATATTTTTTAATCTGGGCCATGTTGAGTTTGGCATTCTATGGTTGACTGAGGAAGTTGGTTTGACCGTGAAGAAGCTATTTGTTGACAAAAGCAAGGTAGTTTGAGTGGATAAGCTATCTCATCTCACGAGGTCTCGTCAGATGAGAAAGTCTAAACAACAGTGACAAGTAAAAAAACAATGAAGTGAGTTAAAATAAGAAACAGTAAATTTTACAACTTAATTATTACGTAAAATATTGTATAATTTTTTTTATTTACAGTATTACTCATAAAATATCTTTCTCATAACATATACAACTGGCATGTGGCATGCACACATGTTTTGAGAAAATTTTCTTATAAGACTATATCACAAGACTATTTTTCTCTGAGTTTAGGTATGTCTGAGTTTGCCACGTATATAAAATGAAAATTTGGACCCATAGATTTGGGAGGGGATGTTGATCAAGATAGAACCCACACATGAGTGGGTCTATTAAATTATGTCCAGTTCCACCTTGATTCTTCTTAATTAAGAATTTGTAGCATATGATGGTTTCACTTGTGGAACCAATGTCTAAATATTTTCCCATCATATTCTCAATTGCATTGTCCAAAGACTTTTCATTTTAAAAGTGGGTTGTAAACTTGGACCCAAAATTTAGACCAAGGAGGGATTCTTTGAGGAATAAGTGATGGCCACCTACAGGCCAAGGGACTTGCTCTAGAATTTTTATTTTTGTTTTTGTTCTTATTTTTATTTTTATTTTTTTCCTGTGGGCTTGTGCTTGTGCTTGTGCTTGTTTGCCATGTCTTTTGCATGTACTCCATAAATGGTTTGCCAAGGCTTTGGTTAAGATTGTTGTGGTCATGTTTTTGTTGATTATTTTGTCTGCTATCAATTTCCCTAATTGTATATATTTAGTGATTATCAAATTATAAATTACTAGAGCCTTGTGTGATTGTGGTAAAATGAAAACAAAAACTTTTACAAATGCTCAATAATTTCTCTAGAAAGGAGATTAGAAATAGGTATAATCAAAGTAAAGTGTAAACATGATATTGGTCGATCAAAATTTACCATTTGAACAAATTATTAAAATTATTGTTGTAGAAGACTAAATTTCTTGGTTCGAAATAAATCAAACAAGTAAAAATAGTTTCTCAAATACGAATTTGTATTGATGAAAGTGTGTGGTACAATTCTCTGTAATTACAAGGATTGATCCTCTGATTCGATCTCCTTAAAAGATTTGTGATGTGGTTTTGATTTGAACACAAAGTATCCTTCAATTTGGCTGAAGGATGGATCGAAGATCTTTAAAACAAAATTACAATGAATTTTTGGCTATGAGCTTGTTAGAAATCCTTTATTCTTCACGTTCTTCGTGTTCTTCGTGTGTTCTTCGTGCGTTCTTCGTCTTCAAACGTTTATGGTGGAAGCTTTTCGGGGCTTTAGAGGCTTGAATCCGTAAAGCTTTGTTGATTTGTGATTTGTCGAGGTTTCTGAAGGCTTTCGAGCTTAATTTCAGTGACCTCTAAGATCTAGGAGAGTGATTTGGATGATTTTGCTTTGAATGTTCGTCGTATTCGAAGGTTGAAGTTCTTGAAATTCTTGGAGGCTTTAAGGCTTGATTCCAGCAGAGTTTCAATACTTCTGAATGCTTCTTTGACGCAGCTTGTGCTCTAGATAGCTTGGTGTGTCCAAATGCCTTAGGAAGGCTTCTATTTATAGGAGTTTGGAGGTAGGTGAGTGACATGTGGCGAAGCCTGATTGGTGACACATGTCACAGCTTGATTGGTCCGCTTGTGTCATCGCTTACACAGCCAGATTGCTTGAGTCATTGCTTACACAGTCGGATTCGCTTGCATCATTGTTTACACGCGCCTCCATGTGATTAGCATTTTGCATGTTTTTTCCTGTTCCTATCTTAATGAAATTTAGCAAATTTTCAGTAGCAGTATATGATACTTTGTAATTAGCTATACCTGGTGGACTTGGTGGCATGACGTGTTAGTTTGTGATAGGCCGGGAATTTTCCCGCTCTATAATTGTCTCCTAAACATTGGTCTTTTAATTTTTTTTTTTAAATCCATTTTGAGTAGAGTACGTACCCACTGCCTCCACGTAGAAACAATCAATATTGATTTATTCTCCTTGGAGTCTGTATATACTTCAAGAAAATCAATCCCAGATCAAAATAAAGCAAAGTCACTGTCTTCCCACTTTCCAGACAATAAAGCAATGGCTAAAAAAAAAAATAGTTTTTGTTCCTACATTTTGAGTTTATTTTCATTTTGGTACCTAACTTAATTTTGCGCCTACCTCAATGAAAAATCATGTCCATTTTGGTCCCTACCGTCAACTGAGTAACAAAAAATGCATACGTAGTAAACAAAGTGTTCTGCTAACTAAAATGACTTTGATGTGACCATTAAAATATTATTAAAAAAATTTACCAAGATATTTAAAAATGCCATGTCAATATTTTAATTAAAAAATTAAAAACAAAAAAATTTTAATTTTAATTAAAAAAAATCAAAAACAAAAAAAGAAATACTTTTTCAGTTTCAAAGATTGAGAAATTTTTTTTACTAACTTTCTTGACTGTTTTTAAAATTTCTTGGTAATCAAATACAACATCATAAAAATTAAAGTGATCAACCTTTAAACCTTTAAAGTGATCAACATCACACTTCGGTCATTACAACCAAGCGAAAATCTCTAAAGCTCTCTCTTTCTTAAATCAAAATCTCCCTCTCCCTCTCTTTTGGTTTTCTTTCGTTTGAAGTCCTCTCTCTCTCTCTCTCTCTCTCTCTCTCGGCTTTCTCTCGAATCAAGATCTCTCTTTCAGCTTTCTCTTTGGGATCTGGGTTTAGAGAGTGAGATGGATTGAGATTGGTGGTAGTGGTTGTGAATTAGTGGTTGGTCCAATGATGGATGGGGGTGGATCATTGGATGAGTTTGTTGTTGGCGTTGCTCACTCTCTCTCTTCGATCTGCCCACACACCTATGACCAAAGATCCTAAGCTCCGCCTCTCACATTTTGATAGGGTTAGGGTTGATAACGATAGTTGTTGGATTCGAGGAGGTGATTGACCAAAAATGCAAAGCACGAGGATTTGGGTTGGTGTTGGGTTTTGGTTTGAACCCAAAAATTGATCACCAAATACTCTCATTGTGGAGTATCAGAGAGAGAGAGAGCTGATAAGTTTGGGTTACGAATTGAAGGAAATGAAAGTTTTCTTTTGTGATTATTGTTACTTGTTGCTATGTTTATTTTAAATTTTTGGGTTTTTTTTTTTTTCATGTGGTTTTGATGATTTTTCTAGGTTTATGGGTTTAATTTTTTGGAGATTTCATGGAGAATAGGGATTTTGTACGTATTTTTGCATGTTTATTTGCTATGAAAATGCAAGAAAAGAAAAGAAAATCTTGATTATTTTAATTTTCTAGGCAACCATACATGTTCTTCTCCCAAGAACATGAAGAACATGTTACTCTTGTACTTTCCAAAAATAATGAAATGAAAAAAGAAAATAATTTAATTACTATTTTTAATTATATTTTATTTTATTTTATTTTTTGTTTGTGTTTTATTTTATGCTAATGTGGAATTTTTAAATAATTTTTTTAATGACCACGTCAGCTCCATAATTAACCTCGTCAACATGTAATATGCCAATAATGCGCCCCGTTTGCCATGCTTGCATTTTCTATTACTGGGTTAACGGTAGGAAACAAAATGGACATGGTTTTTCATTTTAGAGGTTGAGGTAGGCGTAAATCAAGTTAGGTATCAAAATGAGAATAGACCTAAAATGTAAAGACCAAAAGTGCATTTTCGCCTAAAGCAAACAACACAACACATTCTCATCACAATCTGACAATGAGACAGGGTCAAGAGGTCAAGACTAGGACTGAGCCACAAGTTGAAATTTCACAATATTTTTACACCACCTTTTAGGGACGGAACCAAAATTCAAACATGAGGAGGGCCAAAGCTTAAAATAAATTTTTTTTTTTTAATGAAAATAAAACTTACATCTATTTCATATTCAACAAAATACTACATATAAAATAAGTGTTTCTTAAACATTTGATATTATAAAAATGACAATAAAGTATAACATATAAAATAAGTGTTTCTTAAACATATATATATATATATATATATTTAAAGACAAATCTTAATTTTTCAAATTAAATATGTATACCAGGGGGCTATTAAGACCAAAATTTAAAATTTCAAAACACACACACACACACACACACACACACACACACATATATATATATATATATATATATCCTAGTTTTTTTTTTTCCTTTTTTTGGGTGGGTGGGTTTGGGGGGGGGGGGGGGCAATGGCCCCCCCCTGCCTCACTGTAGGTCCGTCACTGCCACCTTTGTTTTGTTTTGTGGTGAGTTTCAGTATACTCTTGATTATTTTATTTTATTCTATGGTGACTAACAACTCAACCTGTGAACATGTGAAAATGTTACGCGAATTTGTAATTTTTTTTTTTTGGGATCACTTTTATAGTGTGTGAGACTAATACATAACCCTAGGTAGCATTTACCTTTGTTTAAGTGTGTAATATTACCTTGTAAAAAAAGTGTGTAATATTACCTTTGGTTGAATGTGTAATATTGTGAGTTGTGATTAGCTCAACTGGTAAAATTTTTTATCGTCGAACATTGAATAAAGAATATGAGATTTATTTTGATAATAAAGAGCTCTCGTTAGGAATATACTTATAAGTTAAAACTCTCTTTGGAATAAAAAAAGTGTGTAATATTTGTTACTAAAAAATTGACACAATAATCAAATTTGATTGTTCTGTCTTATTACATAATGTTTTGAAGTTGGTTTACAAGTTGTAATGACAAAATTTTGGCTTTGGCAAATTGTAGGAAGAGGTGAAATTTTTTTCTTCTATAGGCCAAAAGTTGACAAAGAAGAAGCTCACAGCGCAGACGATGTGCAATGTTTGTATATTGTGTTGCGGCCGGAGTCCGGTGAGAGGGCAGTGGAAGAGAAGCAAGATTCTGATTCAGGCGAGGAAGGAGCCAAGAAGGGGTCTAAATTCTAAAGGGAGTGAAAGTGGCTCTGACAAGAGTGGAATCGAAGGTGGACATGGTAGCCAGGTGATCAGAGACAGTTTGTTCATCGGTAGACTTGCGGATGCATGTGATGTGTGTGCATGAAAATTGAGGAGCAACATTACATGTTATCCCAAGTTAATTACTGGCTTTCTGGGGATTTGAAATTATTCCAGCTTGAACATTGGCTGGTTGGTATAATTATTTCCTACATAAGAGTTTTTAGGAATGGTATCACTGTGCAGAAAATCATATGATGATTTAAGAATGGAGTTTTGTATAAGATAGATAAAGTCTTTCTAGTTCTAGCAATAGGACTTTCTTAATTTAGAGACAAAGAAACTGGGCCAAAAATTTGATTCCAACCCAAAAAAAATATAAAGAATTGAAAACTTTGTAGTCCATCATTGTAAAGTTAGAATAGCTAAAGGTACCAATTTTACTAAATTAAAACTTTACAAACCAAACAAACTTACATCACAATAAATTTGATTGATTGATGCCATATTAACACTATAATGAAGAAATTTATTATTTAGTTTTTTGTTGGGTTTAAAATTTGACACATCATGAGCTTGTAAAGTCTACGTAGTAAAATTTGCAATATCTCTAACATTACTCTTAAATTAGGAATTGCTAATAATAACGAGCAAATTTCCTGCTACAACCCTGATGATTATTGATAAATTCCAAAATGTAATCTACGATTAGGGCAAAGGTTCGTTAGGGAGCATAATTAGGTGTTGCCATAAATTGCTTCCTATATGCATGTGTGCTCGCAGATGGTGTCTAAAAAGTCAAGACTAGGTCCATAGTACTTAAAAATTGATATTCGATGGGCAGTGTAATATTTTCTTAATTAGTTTATGATTGCTTATAGAAGTTGAGCGTGCATCTTAATAAATGGTTTGTCTAATAAAAGTTTCACATTTCTAATTGAGAAGTAGTTCCTGTGTTATGATGCTACAAGCATACTATATAGTGTGTGTTTGGGAGGGGCTGAAACGCCCACGTCTGCGTTTCAGCCCCTTTACCTTTTTTTTTTTTTTTTTCACTTAAGTGAGACGCGCGCATCACTGTTCATTGGCCGTGAACAGTGATTTTAGGCCAATGAACAGTAATTTTATGTGTGAACAGTATTTTTTACACATTAAAAATTATTTTGCTACAGTATTGTTCAGTTTTCAGTTTTCAGTTTTCAGTTTCAGCTGCATCCAAACAGATCCATAGTATATACTGCTTTCAGAGTTCAAACGGTATGTTAACTTGGTTGGTATTTTTGTTTTCAATTTTCAGTCTTACATACACTAATTTTAAAAGTCATCATTTTTACAAAAGTGGAAACATCAAGAATTTTCTTTGCTTGGCTGAAATAATCATGCAACAAATAAGGCTAAATTTTACTTCATTGTGTTATTTCTGTTATAATTAGCGGGTAACTAGTTGGCGTTGTTTGCTTCTTTCTTTTTAATAAACGGACCATTTTAGAGTTTTATTTAAACTCAAGATCACATACTCTGATGAATACCATTTACAAAATGATGAACTAATCATTTAACTATATTTTAATTGTATTTACAATATTATGTACACAATTCAACGAATGTGATACAACGGGCAATTTGGAAAATAACCGGTGGCTTTCCAACGATAATGTTTAAAGGCCCTTTGGCTTTTGCAAAAGCAGCTCAGAGCTGCCTTCCTGCCAAAGGCCTCTCCACTATTTCAAAATGCAGCTTTGAGCTAAAACTGCTTTTAAAATCTAACCAAATGCTCATATTATTTTTTGCTACGTTCACAATATTTTTACAACATTTTCACAACAAATCAGAGATGGTTAGTTATTATTGGTTTAAATTTAAACTTATCACTGAAATTACTTTTCTACCCCACCATTAACAGCCCGTAACAATTTGCCACATAAGATTTGTTATAAAAATGTTGTGAAAATGTTATGGACATAGCATTTTCCTATTTTTTGGGTTTCAAAAAGCGCTTTTTGCCTTCCGAAAGTGCAAACAAACCGGCACTGAAGGACACCGTTGGACTCCTCCCACAAGAGCATTGGGAGAAGGTATTTACCGCATATTGAGGCACAAGCCTGGGAAGAAAACACACACCCATTTGATTTACAAGCTTGAACTTCCACCCCAAGATGAGAAAAATGAGCCACAGGAGTCGTTTAACACTGAACCGGAAGGCTCATTCCTGATACAAATAAAGAACCCAGATCAGCATGGCACATCCCAGTTCAGAGGGCTACAAAACAAGCGCAAGGCTGTGTTTCCTGCACACCTCCATGGACAGTTTGGACAACTACGGTACTGCCCAGCTGATCCACCGGACTTCTTGAACCACGAAGGATGTGAATTCTTGCTCATATCAGCTTCAGATGACACAGAAGAGGAGCTGGGTTTGGAGCTCAAGACAGAAGGGGAAAGTGATGCGTCTTGTTCTGATTTGGTCAGGACTTTTGGAGAGACTGCTTCTACTAGTGCGCCCTTTTAAAAGGCACCTGGGTTTGAATTGAATCTCTCCCCATCCAGTGCTCTACATATAGATGCAATGCTAGTTGAGATGCTACTACTTTCCATTTTGTTGAGTGGATAATGTTGGTACTAGTTGGGTTATGTAGGTAACTCACGATCATGCATTAGCAGGCACAAAAACGCTTTGTATATTTTTGTATTTGCGATTATTAATGTAAAATGGCATCTTTCATTTTGGTTTTTGTTCGTTTACTATGTCCATAAATCAAATCTTTTTTGTTTTTTAAGTAAACAGTAATACTTATTAGATCACACACAAAAATAATTACAACAGTGTTTTAAATCGGGTTTAAAATATATATCATAATTAGAGTACAATTACAAATTTATGCCATTTTATAGTTGTACTCTGATTATGTACAACTACAAAAGGGCATAACTTTTGTAGTTATAGACTGAGGTTATAAATAATGAACACTAAACACATGCTTCTTGTCTTAATGTCTTTTGTTATTAACAAAAATATATATATACATTCATGTGAAAAGCTATATATACATATACACACAATGCAAGAAATAAGGATATAAAGGCCCATTCCAATATATAAAGCTGTAAAGGCTCACTGAAAATAATGATAGATGAAAGAAATAACAGGACAATTTATATATGAATCCATGCATAAAAAACTCTCGAACATTTTAAAGTTGGTGTGCTTTGTATTTGATTGTCACTTTTAAGCTTTTCTTTGTATATATCATAGAAATTTCTGTATTATAGTTTTTTCATGATTAATAGCAACTATTTTTTGTATTAAAAAGGAAGGAGCGATACCAAATTGAAAGAGCCATCAGTAACTGTTTGGTGTGTCTTGGAAATGAGAGGCTAAATAAAAGAGACAAACCAATAAATACTGTTTAAGAGAGAATAGCATACTTATCGATGATTGAATGTCTGAGGCACGTAAATCAACAGGTTCTCCTAAGAAGTGTTCTCCTATTACTCAGGATTCAATCATGAGTTTTGGTTGTGCGCACTCACAGTCTAAAGCTTTCAAACTCATCTAAAAGCCAAAACTATAAAAGAGATTTGATTAGAATTAAATACATTGGCATTTTTTTTATTATACTTTATTTTATTTTATTTGTAATTTGAGAGATTCATTAGGAAATTTGTTTATATAAATATCAAAAATGAAAATTTTTAAAGAAATAAATTAACCATGCCGACAAATGATTGACTCCTTCCAAGGAGTCCTTCCTCCTCTCAATGGAGTATGGGCCTACCATGGGTCCTAGGCAAGGGCCACACTCCTTGTGAGAGCAAGAAAGATTCACTCATTAATAGTTAAATTGTGAGGCTGCTTTACTGTAATGGTCAGAAGTAATTTAGATGTAGAAAAATGATTAGACTAGTGTTATGGGTAAAATATTTTCACAACAAAATTTAGTGCCAAGTTGTTATTAGTTTTCAGCTAAATGTACTACTAATATTACTTTTCTTACCTATTATTAATAATTTGCCACATACAATTTATTGTGAAATTATTGTAAAAATATTGTGCTTGTCATTTTAAGCTAACTTGTTGAATTTAAAACATTCCAACAATCCCCCAAAATGATTCAAATTTATAAAATTTTGAAGGAAGAAAAGAAATCATAAGAGAATGGGCTAAGATGTAATGCTTAGATGTAAATGACTTGTGGCTTGAATTGACACTTAGCGTTTACAAGGGGAAGAGGAAAGCACAAGACAAAAAGTGGGAAGCATAGCTGAAGATTCCTATAATGGTGTTTCATTATCAATTTCGATTTTTTTTTTTTTTTTTTTTTTTGTTGAGAAGATTCACCATTTGTAGTTAAACAGTGCCTGGAACTTTGAAAAGTTTTTAATTATTTTGGACTTGGGATCGATGTAACATGTACCTAAATTATTTTATCCATGTGAAACACTATTTTTGTGGACATGGAAACACATTCATTTGTGGTATTGTGGACCCTAGTTCATGGTCCACTAAAAGATTTTTATTCCATGGTTGGTAAGCATGATCAAGTATACAGGCTGATTATTATTTTTGATGCATGTGATTTATTATTTTCTATATACATGTGCCTAACTTTACCACACAAAAAAAAAAAAAAAATATGAAAGGTATGTGTGCAATCAGTATATTAATAATATTCATCACCATGTATAAAGTATATTTTCTTAAATTTTGAAAGTTTGATATAATCTGGTGTAGGGATAAAAGACCCAAAAATGTATATTGGGCCGTGGGCCTTGTCCGAGGACGCTTAGTAGTCCGAGGACAAGTAGACGTTGGTGAAGGGGTAAGAATCAGTTGGTAAAAGATTATGACTATAAAGGTTTGGGAAGGTAATTTGAGGAGGAATGCCTCATCAGCTAAGCAAAGCAGAGGTCAGAAGGTGTGGTCTGCCATCAAGAGCAACACTTTGGAGGATTCTATTGATAAGGATAAACATCAGGAAAGCATAAGACAAAGGGAAGTTAAGAAATATCTAGGCAAAAGTTGCTACCACCGCATTAAATGCTCTGCAGCTAACCCTCTGGCCGTATTAATGTGGAGGTAATACCTGAACAGTGATAATCAGCCTTATAGCTACTCCTAGAGATTTCAGGAAGATGCTGATAGAACAAGAATTAAAGCTTGCAACTTGACCTACACGTAGAGGGTGGAGATGGAGAAAATATGAGAATATAAGAGAGAAAGAAGCCATTTACAGGGGGATCTATCTGAGAATCTATAGAAAAAACACTATAACAAAAATAACTGGAACTGTAATCAAGTCTAAAATAAATATATCGAAGAACTGTTCTCCTCGGACTTTACTGAGGAAGGATTTCTTTGCATAAATGTTGTTTTTCTTTACTTCCTTATCATCTTTAGTCCATTGTGAGCCTTGTTCAATTCATTGAAGCCTAATTTTTAGCCAATTCTCTACAAATTCATTGTGTTGGGCTTTTTGGGCCTTAGTGATGTTACCTCTTAGGCTTAGGACTCAAATAGTGCCCTTACATCTGGTATCTATGTGCAATTGGATAGGAAACTTATTTATGAGTATGATGTTTGGTTTGACTCCTCACCTCACCTATTTGCTTTTCTAAATAAGAAAACAATTATTTAATATCTAAATTTGAATATTTCATCAAATGCTATCCAACTTAAATTTCAAAGATTTTGAACTTATATAGTTGACATTAAATTATAAATGTATCAACTTATGCTTAATTATGTTTTAAAATTTGTTGAATTTTGACATATCTTTTTAAACATAAATATCTTTTTAAACATAAACTAGTATTTTAAATATAAGAAAGAAGTTAATAATTTTTATTACTAAAACATGAAAATAGTTATAGATCTTCTAAACAATAAAGCACCCATATAGTATTTAAATTTAAAATGTTTCAACAAATGATGTTCAACTTATGTTTGAATTTATTCTCAAGGAAAAGAAAAAAATTTATGTTTGAATGAATTCAAACATATACAGGTGACATGACATCAAATTTGTAATAGGTTTATTTAGGCTAGAAAAATAAATATGACTAACATAAGTTTATTTAGTCTTTTTGAGGTATAAAGTAGATGTGACTAATACTTTACTGAGGTCATAACATGATTGGTCTAATAACTTCTTTGTTTGTTATTTATTATTTTGCAATTCTCTACGTACTATTTCATTCCATTAGGCATGAGATAAGAAAAAATGATTTAGAGTTTTAATTGATGTTTTATTAAATATTACAAAAGTGTTATACGGCCAGTGTGCTGCCTTATTATATGTTAGATAATTATATTATGTGAGCATGAAATAATACATATCACAATTTATATTGAAGCATACCTCTTTAAATATCAAGAATTTGTTGGTGACTTGGCATTAATATGCAATTGGATTACAAACTTATTTATGAGTGTTATGTTTGGTTCGACTCCTTACTCTATTTAATTGATTTTATTGATGAAAACCAATCATTTAACACTTAAACTTCTCAACTTTAAACATTGTAGACTTCTAGCTTTTCAAATGGAACCTACAATTGGTAGTCAAAGTCGTGATTGTTTCTGATGTTTGAAAGCTAGCATGCTTATCAAAACAATCTAGTCAAGCAACTGTTCTCGTATCTTTATATATATTATAAAAGAATTAGGATAAGGTTTATTTAGGTTGCATTCGCGTTATATGTCTATTAATATAGATAATTATGTTGTGTGAGCTTGAAATAATACCTATCACAATTTATATTGATGCATACCTCCTTAAATATCAAGAATTTGTTGGTGACTTGGCATCAATGTGCAATTGGATTACGAACTTATTTATGAGTAAAATGTTTGGTTCAACTACTTACTCTATTTGATTGACTTTCTTGACGAAAGCCAATCATTTAATATTAAAACTTCAATATTTTCAACTAATGTTTTTTTATTTTTTTTAAATTCTAAAGAATTTAAACTTTTGTTGATAACATCACACCAACTAACAATTAATTATTTGTTAATCTTTGTTGAAATTATTGTACATTTTTAAACATAAACATTTAGTTAAACTTATTTAAATTTGCAAAAATAAATATTTATTTAAACATATGAATGTAATTAGTGTTTTTTCATGGGACATGATTCTTTCGCTTCTACTTTTTTATAAATTGACTTTTATGTTTTAAATGTCGGTATTTCCTTTTTTTTTTTTTTTTACTTTTAAAATTTATATATCAACCAATCAATTGTGGTGATTGTGTAAGACTGTGGATGTAAAATGAGTTTAAGAGAGTATATTCTCATTTTTCAATGTTCATTCAAGGTGCAAACATCTGATAAAAAAAAAAAAAAAATTAAAGAAGTTATCTGCACTATAATGAGTACATATATGTGTGTTTGTAATTGTGTATATATATGTGTAGATTTGTGCTTAGATATAAATAACTAGTGTGTCTATATAGTTCTTTTAAATAATAAAAAAAGCCTAATACTATATTAAGACATAAAAATTGTAGTTTAATATAATATGGAAACCCATTAGTGTCTTCGCCTAATGTTAGAGAGCAATAATAATGTAGTGGACGCCATAGGTTTCAAATCCAATTTATCCTATCAAATCTATAAAAGGGGAAAAAAATCATTACGCTCTTGGTTGCTGAAGTTTAGCTCATATGTAATTTTAGTCTATGAAATTCAAAGTGATCGCTTTTGGTGCCTTAGATGACATGGGTGACTAAAATCTGACACATCTTCACTCCATAGAGATTAAAAGTGATCAGATTAAGTTTTATGGACTAGAAGTGATCAATTTAAATTTATCAGGAACTAAAAGTGATGCTTTAAAATTTAGGGATTAAAATTGCTCATAGACTAAAGTTTAGGTACTAACTATATATCTTGCCCAAAATTTAATGTACAACATTTTCAATCGCTTGAGCAAGGATCCATCCTTTTGACATGTCAAAGTAGCATTGGGGAAGTGGTTGACAAGTCCTTTACATTTACCTTGGCCAAATTTCAAATCTCTCACTCTTTGCTCATTCTTGAAAAGGACTTCTTCATCCGTGGGCTTATAACTAAGGCCCAAGGAGGAATAAAAAATGGGTAATATGGAAATTTTAGGATCATGGTATGGATTGGCTCAATCTCAAAAAGTCTTTTTTCTTTCTTTTTTTTTGATAAACCAGACAATGAGTCTGGTATCAAACTCAAAAAGTCAAAACCAAACAATGTTACTTAAATCATTCTCTTCGTATTGGATTTTCATGATTGGCACATCGCAACCTAGTATCTTGGTTCCTTGCTTGTCTCCAGGGATTGTTATAATGTAATTCCTACAGGGAACCAAACCTGTGTCTTATTTTTAATGGATCCATGACCAATTGACCATGAATGTTCAAGGAGCATGTTAAAGCAGGCAGATATCCTTGACTTAGAATTCGATGTCTTGTGTAATGGGTGCCACTTCGATACTGAAGTGTCACCTCTCCCAATACTTTTTCACCTTGTGTTGCCAATTGCCATAGGCTTGGCCACATTGACTGGTGGGTACAAAGTCTACAATCTCAAGGCATAAGCCACTAGTAGTGCACAATCGACAAACACTGAGAATGCTTCTATTGTGTATAAACACCACCAATACATTGAGAAGCTTACTCCTGATGGATCAAATAATTGTGTATTCTAGGCTTTGGGGGCTGTGTTAGTTGGAAGATGAATTCGGTTACTTACTAGTTTTGAGTTTGAGTAGGGACTAACATTAATTTGGTGGGGAAAGTAATTGTTGGGAGAAAGCTTTTATTTTGAGGGAATTTAAATTGACTTGGCACATGAGTAAGGTCCGGTAAAAGTTGTGGTCCTAGTATTATTATTCTTATTCTTATTCTCCACAAAAAAAAAAAAAAAAAGACAACGTGGGCGTAGTATGGGTTTAGGAGTGGGTTGATAATGGGCCCAGTGGTTTGTAGTGACAAAAGTTGTGGTCCTAGCATTACTATCCTTATTCTCCAAAAAAAAAAAAGAAAAAAAAAAAAAAGTGACAACTTGGGCTTGGTGTGGGCTTAGGAGTAGGTTGATGATGGGCACAGGGTTTGTGGGAGAATGGATTCAAATATATTTAAATGTCTTTTAATCTGGGCCTAGTTGAGTTTGGCATATTATGGTTGACTGAGCAAGCTGGTTTGACTGTGGAGGGTTTAAACAATAGTGACAAGTAAAAAACAATGAAGTGAGTTAAAATAAGAACAGTAAATTTTGCAACTTAATTTTTGTGTAAAATATTGTGAAATTTTTTATGTCTATAGTATTATAGAGGTTGTCAAAATCGGGATCTTATGTAGAATCGTAAGAGGAAGGTGGAATCATGGATTATAGGATCGGATCGTAAATTGTAAGATCCTACAAAAAATACACATTGATATGTTAAATAATAACATAAATTATACATTCATTCATTAAAAAAAAAATATATATTTGCATTCATTTGATGTAATTACCGTACATCACTACATTCATTTATAAACATCATTTAAAGAAGCCAAAAATCTTAAAATTTGACACTTTATTAGGATGTTATTTTTTATTTGGGTCCAATTGACACTCTATCCTCCTACATTAAAATAGCAAAACTTGGTCTATTGAGATGTTATTTTCCATTTGGGTCTAACTGAGCCTTCTATTAAGTTTTAGAAGTGTAAAGTTGTGATTTACAACTATTTTGTGTTGGCTTTAATTCTGTGCCAAATTTGATTGTATTTTTATTCAATCTTTTGTACCCTGTATTTTATGTGGGATTTATTTTGTAAGGGTTGTGTGTGAGAGAGAGCGTGTTAAGACTCAAGGCATCTTTTGAAGACTAAAGGAGTTTTCGCAGGTAGCTCGCGACTAGCCATCCCGCGAAGTGATACATGTGCCCTGCACATGACTGGAATGCGAAGAGTCATAAAAGATGATGATAGCTGGTTTTCGCGAGTGCCTCGCGGGTAAGGCCTTCCCGTGAGATACCCTCAAAATAGTTTGTTTTACTATTTAGTCATATCTGCTCCACTTCATCCTCATATACACTATATATACCATAATTACCCATATATTAAATAGAGAGCTTTTCAGAAGAGAAAACCTTAACCTCAAACCCTTGAGAGTGTGAGATTGTCATACCCACAATTCTCCACACCATCTATTGTGGTTTTCCTATACTCCTACCTCTTCATTTCCAAATCCTTGAAAGGTTGATAGCCCAAACACTTACCACACCCATATTGAGTGTCCAGTGAGGTTTTGGTGCTACTGGGAAGCATTGGGAGAAGCCAAGCTTTGACGGATGCAATTGGGCATATTGCGGGATCCGGAAAGTTAGACAAGACACGGTTCCGAGAAGTCTTGTTGGAGTAGGAGCTTAGAGGGTTTAGGTATATTGGGTAAACTAGGCTTGAAGGGTCTTTTGTTATTCGTGTATTTCAACTTATTGTCTAGTGAATCGATTTACTGCTTGGAGGGCGGGGAAGAAGTTTGTCCCTGAGTTCTTCGGTTTCCTCTTTGATAATACATCGGCTTGTTATCTTGTGTTTGCATCTCTCTTTCCTACTCCTTTAGCTTTCATGTTACTGCTGTAATTTGTTGAATATGGCTTAGAGTAGTTGTTTTGTTTGTTCGCTTGCATTTACTCTATTCCTCACTTAGCTTAAGTTAGAGTAAAATCAATTAAGCCGTATATTTTAATTTTGGGGTCTAAATAACTCTTGTGTTTTTAACATAAATCCGAGCTTTCAAGAAGATTACAAGAAACCAATATCATTTGGAATCGTTAGAATCGTACGATCCTACCGATCCTGAACAATTGCAATGATCCTTGAAAGACCCAAATCGTTTTGGACAGATGAAATCGTAAAATTGTAAGATCATAGGATTCATATCAGGATTTTAATAACAATTACTCCTCATAAAATATCTCTTTCACAACATATAAAACCTTGGTATGGCAAGCATACATGTTATGAGATAAATTTCTTATAAAATTGTCTCACATGACTATTTTTCTCACAAGATCTGAGTTTAGGTATGTTTGAATTTGCCACGTTTATAAAATGAAATTTTGGATCCATAGGTTAGGGAGGGGATGTTGATCACGATAGAACCCAAACATGAGTGGCTCTATTAAATTATGTCGGGTTCCACCTTTTTTTTTTTTGTTTTTTTGAGAAAGATGTCCGGTTCCACCTTGATTCTTAAGAATTTGTGGAATATGCTGGTTTCACTTGTGGAATCAATGTTCAAATATTTTCCCATCATATTCTCAATTGCAATGTCCAAAGACTTTTCTTTTTAATTTTGGGCTGTAAACTTGGACCCTAAATTTAGACCAAGTATGGATTCTTTAAGGAATAAGTGGTGGGCCACCTACTGGCCAAGGGGCTTGCTCTACAAAAAAATTTTCCTGTGTGCTTGGGCTGTAATTTTGAATAGGAACGTATTGCTTGCCGTGTCTTTTACATGTACTCCATAAATGGTTTGCCAAGGCTTTGGTTAAGATCTTGTTTTTGTTGATTACTAGTTTTGAAGCACGTGCAAGGCATGTGTAAATTACTATTAGAGAATATTAATAATAAATAATATTATGATTCTCTCACACCATTTTTTAATTTTAATTAATTTCTCTATATCATTTAGAATGAGCATTAATAATTAGCCTGATGTGCATGAGAGATCAATGTTTCAAAGATAGCCAGGAATCTACACTTCCTACAACATATAATAGTGAGCAAATACAAAACCTCTAAGCTTAATTGAATCTAAAGATGCTATCATTGTTGCTTGAGTGGTGTCGATAAAATGGAATATTTGAGCTTTGTCCGGGGGAGTAGACTCAGTTCTCTTTGTTTTTACTAATCTTTTTGTTGGTTTGCAAAAGTAAAAGTCATTTTAGATTCTAGAGAAAAGCTAAGCCACAGGAATAAGATTATGAATAAAACATAAATAAATGTCAGGTAAATTGAATAAAAATATAAAGTACTTAAGTACAAAGCATGTAATAATACACTGCATTATGAAAAATGAACTTATAAAAAGAAATAGGACCTAAAGAATATAGAATGTATTTCTTTTGAAAATTTTTTTTTTTGATAGGTAACGAAAAATTTTAGTACGAAAAAAAAAAATAGCCAACCCGAGTACATTGGGGATGTACTGTGGGGGCAAAAATCAAGAACCAAAATTACAATGATCAAGTAAAATAGGAAAGGAAAAACAAGAAAAATGTGATAGAGCTACACTCTAGGCAAGGAGAGTGTGTAAGAAAAAAAACTTAATCTCTAGCAAGGACCACTCACAACCCTCAAAACATCTATAATTTCTTTCACTCCAAATACACCACGTCAAGCAATGTGGCACAAGTCTCAAAAACTCTATATTGCGATGTTGCTCAAATTTACCTTTCCAAGACTTAAACAACTCAATTACCTTATGTGACATAACCCAATGAAGTCCAAACAAACAAAACACCAAAGACCACAGCTCAAAAGTTATAGGACAATGAAGCAAAAGATGATCCACTGACTCCCCACACTTCTTACACATGTAGCACCAATCAAGGACAATAATACGTCTTTTGAGAATGTTATCAATTGTAAGAATCTTACCTAAAGAAGCTAACCGTGAAAAGAAAGCCACCCTTGGAGAAACCTTCGATTGCCACACCAAGAACCAAGGGAATGAAAGAGTAGTAAAGTAGAAAGAAAGATAGAAACCTCTAACATCAAAACCTCCATTTCTTGCTAGCTTCCAACAAACCTTATCAAGGCCAACCGCCTACACTTTCATAGAGTACACAATGTACATAAACTGTGGAAAAGCCTATGTAGCTACCCATCAGACCAGCCTATAACCTCCGCCACTAAGGAATCCCTTGCCTTGCTAAGACCGTAAAGTTCTAGAAAAGCCTCTTTAAGGGAACAATCCCCGCATCACACCTGGCTTCAAAACTTCACTCTAATACTATCACTCACATCATATCGTAATTGTTTAGAGAAGTTCAACCAGCCACTTCTAATAAGCCTCCAGAGGCTAACCCTATACGGATTAGTCACCTTTTTCATGCACCAACCACCCCAAACATTCCCATATTTTGCCTCTACGACCCTCCTCTATAACGCATCTGTCTCTAAACCATATCTCCACAACCACTTGTCCAACAAGGCAGAGTTAAAGCTTCTCATTATACCTATCCCTCCAACCTGCATTGGCTTACAGACCTTAACCCAATTCACCAAGTGTAATTTAGAATCACCATTGACACCACTCCAAAGAAAATCTTTCTATAATTTCTCCTTGCGATTAGCAACCTTCCCAGGTATAGGAAGAATGGAAAGGAAATAAGTAGGTAATAAGGAGAGAGTACTTTTAATAAGAGTTACCTTACCTCCCTTAGATAAATAAAGTCTCTTCCAACTTGCTAGCCTTCGTTCCATCTTCTCCAAAATAGGATTCCAGATTGACAACTCCTTAAATTTAACTCCTAACTGAAGACCCAAATATTTCAGTGGAAGGGAAGAATGCCCACAACCCAATAGTCCCACCAACTCATCCAAATTATGTACCTCCCCAACTGGTATCGACTCTGATTTTCCCCAAGTTAATTCTTAACCCTTAGACCTCCTCAAATCTAATCAAAATCTCCCTTAAAGTAACCAATTGATTAGGGCCAGCACCACAAAAATTAAGAGTGTCACCTGCACATAAAAGATGAGACACTATTATTGAATTACTAGGTGTACAACCTATAGAGAAGCCTGAGAATTTTCTAGCAGTAGTCGCCATATACAACATATGGCTCAAAGCCTTCATAACAACATCAAAGAGCAATGGAAATAAAAGATCCCCTTGCCTAATCCCCCTAGAGTTTCAAAAAAATACGAAGGACTCCCATATATCAAAATGAAAAATTTAAAAGTAGAAATGCAACACACAATTCATTTTCTCCACTTTTCTGAAAACCCACAACACTGCAACATATAAATTAGAAAGCCCCAATTCACATGACCATATGCCTTCTCCACATCTAATTTACACAACACCCCTAGAATCCCTGTTTTCAATCTACTGTCAATACATTTAGAAGCAATTAACATGGAATCCAAAATTTGTCTACCTTTCACAAATGCCTTTTGAGAATCTGAAATAAGCCCATGTGCCACACTTTGGAACCGATTAGTCAACACCTTCAAAATAATCTTATACATCCCTCCAACTAAACTGATTGGTTGGAAATCCTTGATCTCCATAGCATCTACCTTTTTAGGAATAAGGGCCAGAAATGTAGTATTAAGACTCTTCTCACACACAGCTTGAGTATGAAAATTCTAAAAAACTTCCATAACCTCTTCTTTTAGAACACTCCAACAAGACTGGAAAAAAGCCACGGAAAAACCATCCGGGCCTGGAGCCTTATCACCATTAAAACTATTAATCACCCTATACACCTCTTTCTCATTAAAAGGCCCATTTAACCAAAGAGCATATTCCTTAAAAATTCTAGAGAATTCCAAATCATCAAGGACAAGTCTATTAACCCAACTTCAGAATAGAGCTACCTATAAAAGCAAGAAATACACTCTACTATGTCTGCCGAATCTAAAGACAGCATTCCATTCACCATAAGTCTATTTACGGAGTGAAATCTCCTGTGAGAATTGGCGATATGATGGAAGAATTTAGCATTCCTATCTCCTTCTCTAATACAAAGAACTCTAGACTTTTGCTTCCAACAAATGTCTTCCAAAAGAGAAGCTAATTCAAGCTCACCTTGGATTCTTTCCAAATCTACCTTCTCCTCATCCATTAGACCACGACTTTCCTTAATAGTCTCTAAGTCACCCAGATCCTTCCACAATTATTTTTCTCGTTCTTCTATATTTCCAAAAACCTCCAAATTTCCATTTTTAAAAATCATTCTTCAACAACTTCAATTTATTTGCCTGGCGTAAATGCACTTTCAATCCCTACTTTTTGGCTTTTTTTCTATTTTGGTCCCTACATTTTCATTTCACCACTTTTAGTTCCTGAACCAATTGACGCGTGTTATTTTAGTCATTTCTGTCAGCCAACAGACAAAAATAGTTGAGGTGACTAACAGAGAGATTAAAATATTATTAAAAATACACTGTAACACTCATCACTCAATCCACATCATATTATAATTTAAAATATTTATTTCTCAAATTTAACAAAAGAAAAAATATGAGTTAAAAATTAAAAAAAAAAAATAAGAACACACCAGAACATAAGAACAAGAACAGAAACCCATATTTAATCACAAACATAGTAAGAGAATTTGTTTTATACGACATTTTTTATTTGTTTTTCTTAGAAAACAAACACGAAAATAAACGCACACAATTTGAAGACCCAAAAGCCACTTAGCTTGGACTCTCAAACTTGTGTAAATTCTCAAACTCTCTCTCTCTCAACAAACTTTCTTTTCCTCTCTCACCTCTCTCACTGAGCCAGATCTCATGTTGTCTACCTCACCCTCTCAAACTCACATCCTAGGCAGTGGTGCCTAAGAGGGGAGGAAATGTTGCAACAAATTTGGCGATGGGTTTGGTGGTTTCGGATCTAGTGTAGCTGTTTGTGTGGTGGTGGATCGGCTTGGGGTGATTTAGGACGATGGTTTAGGGTGCGTGTGGCTATTTGTGTGGTGATGAATCGGCTTATGGTGGTTCCAGATGGCAGTCTAGGGTGGGCGTGGTTGTTTGTGTGGTAGTGGATCAGCTTGGGTTTGAATTTCTGGGAATGCGGATTTGTGTTGCAAATCGTGTTTTGTATATGTAAATGTGTATGTAACCGAGTGGGTTTATATAAATTTTTTGATTTGGCTTTGATTGGTGTTGGATTTAGATGGAATGGACTTTGATGGTGCTGTCCAAATTTTTGTTCTTTCATTTTCTTGGCAACCAAACAAAGACTGAAAAAGAACTGAGAAATGATTTTGCTTGGGTTTGAGGATGGGGGCTTTGAAATTTATGATTTTTTTTTATATGGTGTTTTAAGTTGAATTTTCTGGGTTTATGAATTTTATTTGCTGGAGGTTTCGTTGTTGATTGAAAGATGAGAAAATCTGGGTTTGAGTAGTGATTTTGTATATTTGGGTTTTGTGGTTTGAGAAAATCTAAGAAGATCTGCTGCTAGGTTTATGTTTGTGTTCTTGCTGGAGATCGATTTGTGTTTGTGTTTGGTTGACAAGAAAGGGCAAGAAAATGCAAGAAAATCTGGGCATGCGTTCTTATCTTTAAAATCTGGGTTAGTGTTCTTTGGTGTTCTTGTTGAAGATGAACATAAATCTTGATGTAATTTTTCTTTTGTTAAAATTGAGAAATAAATATTTTAAATTATAATCTGATGTGGATTGAGTGATGAGTGCTACAGTGTATTTTTAATAATATTTTAATCCCTTCGTTAGTCACCTCAGCTATTTTTGTCTGTTGACTGACGGAAAAGACTAAAATAACACGCCTTAATTGGTTTAGGGACTAAAAGTGGTGAAATGAAAATGTAGAGGCTAAAATGGAAAAAAGCCAAAATGTAAGGACTAAAAGTGCATTTACGCCTTTATTTGCCAATACATAACTCGAAGCACCTTGAAGATGATAGGATCCCTACCAAGATCGCACCCTTTCCACAAAGCCCTCATCCTTTAGCCACATGTTCTCAAACCTAAATAGCCTCTTGCCCCTATGGTAAAAGGATCCATCCTTAACGAAAATTGGAGTGTGATCTTATAGAAGTGTAGACATTCTTCTCTGGCAAACAGTAGGAAACTTAGCCTCCCAATTTGCAAAGAGCAAGAATCTGTCCAGCCTTGCCTTCGACTTAGCTTCCCGAGAGTTAGACCAGGTAAAAGTTCCTCCTTCCAAGGGGAGATCAATCAAACCTTGCTCAGAAATAAAATCAAAGAACTCATGCATAACGGCTGTAAAAATAATAAAACCACCACGTTTAGAAAGAAATCTTACCACATTAAAGTCACCTCCCACACACCATGGGACATTCCACCAACTGCTCAATCCAAAAAATTCCTCCCATAAAAGCCTTCTATCTCTAACTAAGTTAGGACCATAAACTCTAGTAAAAGTCCAAACAAATTGGTCAACCACACTTTTAAATTTACAAGACACCGAGAAGCTTCCCATAGCTTCCTTCACTTTATCCACAACCTACATGTCTCATACCAACAGTACCCCTCCAGAAGCTCCATAAGACCCTAAATATGACCAATCAACGTGTGGGCCACCCCACAAACTGTGAATCACAGCTCTAGTTATCGATTCCATTTTAGTTTCTTAAAGACAAACAATTTCAGGTCTCCAATTTCTAATCAGATTTCTAACCCGAAGCCTTTCATCCTGCTCATTCAACCCCCTAACATTCCAAGAAATAATCTTTAAATTCATTGATGCACCACAATAGCCCGCTCACTACTAGCACTCCTTAACTTAATTGACCCATAATCAACGTTTAAAGAGCTCATTAAGTTCTTCGATTTCCACTAACCCTTCCGCCTGATGCAACCAGCTTCTTTTGACAACCTACTTCATGCTGCTACTTATATATATATATATATATATATATATATATATTTGGCCTCTAAGGATAACAACTTGTCCAATTCCTAAAAGCCTTAATCCTTTTAGTTACCCATTGTGATAACTGATTGCTATCACTAATCTCCTTGCACCCAAGTTCCTTCCCAGAATTATAGTCAATTTCCAATGGAATTTCCATGGCTAAGGGTACTACAACTAGAGTTCTCACCACCTTTCTCCTAAGTCATCTTCCTTTCATCAAATTCTCATAGCTCATCCTCCGATCCATTAACAACAAATAAATCATCAACCTCCCCATCACACGAGGGAATTTGCAGAGTAGTAGTGTGAGGGGGTTGTATATAGTAAGGTAGCCAATGTTTGAAAGGATTAAGTAAAATAGCATCTCGAGTTTTAGAAACTTGAGGTCTATATAAAACTCGAGTTTCAGAAACTCGCTTTGCACTTGCTGTGCACTTGCTGACTTGGAGTAAAATGCCACAGAGATCTCAAGTCTTAAAGACTCGATTTCTACAAATCAAAAACCAAGTCTTTAATACTCGATTTGCTACGGGAAAAACATTTTATACTCATAGATATCGAGTATTAGAAACTCGATATTTAATTAAAATTTGCATAGAACTCGAGTCTTATAGACTCAAGTTTTGCTAGGAAAAATTTTATAAACAAAAATACACACATCATCAAACACAGATAGAAATTTTATCAACCCTCACTCTCTCACCCATACACTCAGCCTCACTAACTCACTACCTTACTCACCCATAACTCTCACAGCACATTGCATCTCACTCTAACTCACCACATTGCCTCTCTCACTGCTCTTCCCTCTCAACAAATTCATATCTCAAGTAAGGGTTTTTTTATTTGATTGTCATTGTAGTTAGGTATTAGTTGTTATTGAGTGTGGCTTAAAGAGTTTAAATATTTATTTTGTAGATAGTTAACATAGCTTAGTTAAGATACCAATATTGTGAATTATAGAACTTTGTTTTGTTAGTTTTAATTTTTTGAGTATTCTTTGCATGGTTTTTGTTATCAAAATTTTATTCATCATTTCTAGGCTCTTATTTTTATCACGATCTTACAATTTTTTTGACTTTATTCATCATTGTTTTGAGTAAGAACTGGGTAATGAATGAGTATGAAATGGGTATGTAATGAAATGAGTGACTTTCTTATGCTCTTCAAATGATTGTAATGAAATGGGTATATAATTTATGCCATTTGAATGTGTAATGAAATGGCTTTTTTTGTATTGGGTATGAAATGGGTAAGTAAATATGATTAGATAATTTTGGCTTTTTTTGTTGTTGTTGTATTGGGTATGAAATGGATAGTCTTAGCATGACGGAAAAATGAGGTAGTGGCTCTGCAATGCGCTCAACAAGGCAGTTGATGAGAATTCTTTGTCCCACCAAAGTTTTGTTGTCATTCGCCAGAACTCCAAAACCAAGCAACTCCACGCAGAATTGCCTCCAATTCTCCACAGCAGTCGGCCCAAGCAAGACCTCACCGTCTATAGGAAGTCCAAAAATGACCTCCACATTTTGTACGGTGATTGACATCTCACCATGTGGAAAATGGAATATATGAGTCTCCGGCCACCATCACTCAACTAGGGCCGTTATTAGGCAATGATCTATCTCCCTAGAAGGGGCCCTAAACAATCCTTCTAGTCCCACCAACTTGATAATGTCTATCACTCGATTATCTTGCATCGATATGTGTTCCATCTCCTTAGAGCGACCACGGCACTAAAGTGGGCCCGAGTACAGCAAAATCGATAAAAATTATAGCAGTTGTTAGAATTAGATATACAACTTTGAAAAAACTTACTAAAAGTGAAACTCGCTTTGTAAAAAATAAAGCGGTTGTTAGAACTAGATATTTCAACTTGCCTTTCTAAATAATTTCTGATCGATGATTTGTTTGTTACGTCAGCAATGAAGTAATTTCTAGACCAGGGCGCATGATCTCTGGATCCTCATTGATTCGAGGCTCCATACTGCAAAGAGTGCTGCTATGAGATCATTAAGAGTGTGGGGGCATACGAATGGTATTCTACATGCAAGGAAAATCTGTATAGAAGAGTAGCTTATTGGCATTATTAAAAAAAGGATGCTAAAAGAATGGAAAGCAAGAAGAAGTACAGCTATAACTCAGGATTAAATAGAGTACTCTGCTGTAATTGGGGATTCAATTTAACCTTGTTCTTTTCTGTCCCTTGATTTTTTATTCATTTGAATTAAGCTGAGTGGTACCGAGTTTGTACAATTAATTTCTTTTTTCTTTTCCCATAAAAAGTTTATAAAAATATTCCTAAACCAATTCCCCATAATAAAATGAATTATAAAACATAACAAATTATTATGTTACACATTTATATCATTAAAATAATCTAAAATAAACTATGATTTTTTTTTTTTAAATTTCTCACTTAGGTAATCAATTTTTAATTGGAGTATTATTTTTAAAGCTTTGGTTTATAAAACCTTGACTAGTGACCACATAAAAAAATTATACTGTACAAAACGAAACACTTACATTGAGTCACTTGACACAACCACATCATGTAAGAAGTAACTTTTGTTACTAATAGAACTAGCTTGTATTGTCAGTGCACGCGGCTTTATTTACATCAGTGCTTTAATATTGTATATTCTTTTTTGAAAAAATTTAATTTTGAATTTTTAAACTTGAATTATCACTTTTTCAAAAAAAAATAATAATCAAGAATTTAATAAAAATGCATGTAATTTAATAATTATCACAATAAAATATTCAAACTATGAAAGGTACAAATCTATTCACTATTCACCAACTGAAAAAAGAAGTAAAAGGCATGTTTATTCACATAAAATTGAAGGTACCATAATATCCAATTATAAAAAATTGTAATTACAATCGAAAAGAATTCTATGTATTATCATTCTCCGTAACATATAAAATACTTGGAATAGTTTAGACTTTAGAGTTATACTAATCACCAAAGAATTGTAACGGATAACAGTTTTTGTATATCACAAAAATAATATTGCCATTAATTTTGTTTTTTGATGAATATATTGTCATTAACTAATTCCAAAAGAACTCTCCAAATTTATACCTCACGGAAAAAAAAAATTTCAATAACTAATTCCAAAAGAACTCTCAAAATTATATCTTGGTCTTATTAGGAAACAATATCCTATTCCAATGAACTTAGCCATAAAATTGACAAAACTATAAAACATTGAATCGAACATAGCATTTTCGAAGACAAGGAAACCGGAAGATATGGTATGAGTAAACACCAAGTCCTCTGTTTCAGCGAAGAAGAAGAAGACAGCAAAGAAGAAGAAGGCAGACATTTGTTTGATTACACGTTAACAAAAACACTAATTCCTTTTCCAAACAAAAACAAAGAAAACACTAATTCAAATATTCAGTTACCTAATTAAAATATATATCGTAAAAATTGTTACACACTTACCACATCACATTCAAAAAAATTTAAAAATAAAGTTGTCAAAAAAGAAAAGAAAACATACATTTGTTTCACTGGGATCGTCTCCATTAGAGTGATTGAACGTCTCCAGTGAAACAATGTCTGAATATGTGGCCGCCGGTGTCTAAAGGACGAGAGTGTTTAAGGATGAGAGTGAGTGATTTAGGTGGGTTTCGGTGTCTGAAGGAAGACACTTATTTGGGTTTGAAAGCTTAAGAGCGAGAGCTTGAGAGTGATGAAAGCTAGAGAGAGAGTGATGAAAGCTTGAGAGTGAGTGTTCAAGTGAGCTAGATTTAAAGTTTTAAGTGGTAAGAAAACGTGTTTCTAAAACTCGGTTTTAGAAGGGATTTTAATTAAAAATCGAGTATTAGAAACTTGAGTTTGTAAAGCGAGTTTTATAAACTCGATATCCACGTAGAAAAACTTTGTTCACGTCATTTTATGAAAAATCCCAAAATTAAGTTTTAAAAACTCGAGTTTTAGACTAATCTCAAGATTCTAAAACTCGATACGTTTCTTTCAAAACTGGGCAACTAAAGAAATTGTTGCTTTAATAAGGTTATTTGGAAAAATAAATTCCCCATCACGCTCATCTGCCTAGCTAACAATTTCCCCTTTCGCGGCAAAAGGATTATTACCTGTTCCAGCTTCTCCCTCTATGGCTGAGCAATCCGACTCACTCTCTAGAGACCGATACAACGCTAGTGGAATCACTATCTGCCTACCATCTCTGAGTTGTAACATCCAGTCTTTAGAATTATCCCATGATTTATCCAAATTACCAACCAAATCCCTAATAGTGGGACAGCATTTTTGAATCTCCTCAAAGGAAAAAAAAAAAAAAAATTCTGGTGAATTAGCAACGGAAACTTCCTTACCCACCTTTTCCTCACCCCCAGAATCTGTCGCAACTGGAACTGCATCGGCCATGACAAGATCGGGTTGGTGGGTGTATGTGACGCCACTACCTGTAAAATCGGCTCGAAAGAAAACTGGGCAAAGTTGAAAAACCGGCTCGAGCTCTCCTGACTGGAGCTAAAACTATCGGAGGGATTCATCGGTGTCGCTGCAGCAGCCACTACAGATGACAAGATCGAGTTGGTGGGTGTATGTGACGTTGCCACTAGTAATATTAACTCCAAAGAAGATTGGGTAAACATTCCCGAGCTCGCCTCACTGTAACTACCGCCATCTGTGGGAACCACCGGGGCTGACACAGTCGAGTTCATGCCCATAGTGATCATCGCTTGGGTCACGATAGGCCGAGAAGGAACAACAGAGCTTGAGGGAAGCAAATTCTCACACAACTCAACGGCCTTCGGGCTAAGTGGGCTTAGGCCGGGTCTAGTCTAATACCCTTTAGAGCAATTCCCTGTCTCAAACACACTTGGGCTTGAAAACTTACGGCCAAGATGAGCATTAGAAGAGCCCATTACAAGCTTCTGGGCTTCTAAAGGGACATGGCCCAACCCCACGGTATCTGATGTATAAACCTTAGTCCCCCGTGCTTCCCATTTAACAGATTTCATGCCGCCTTTATTGTGATCCCAGAATACCCGCCTTCTACCTTCCTCAACTTCCACAATCAAACCTTTTCTTAGCCAACCCGGATTCCTAAAATCACACTCCTTGTCAGCATCAAAAACTTTTGAATTTGTAAACCTTAGAGGATATCTAAGTTTATTTTCTTGCGGGATTCTCGCCTTAAAATTATTCTCCCCTTTAATGCACATATCCCTCCTCTCCACGCCACCCACTGCCATCGTGACTAAATCTCCAATTTTGTTTTCAAAAACCACCACATGTGTACAAGGTTTGGTTGTCGGAACTTCATCCCTTTTCTCCACTCTTCGAGGCTTCTCGTTATCTTTGATTATGGGCTGCTGTACTTGCTTCAGATCCCTTGTCGACACACAACCTTTCACCGTTTCTACAAATGTCCGAGAAGAACACGTCATAAAACTGCTTATGACTGTGAGCGATGAATGTCGGACCACCCAACGCATATTGGGCAAGTTCTAACAATCTTCATAATTCAATCCCAAAAGCCCTCCAACCTCGTTGTGCCTTACCCGCTGGAATAATGATAGATCTCCTAAGCCCACCTACCTTGAGTTTTGTTATTGATAGAAATTGACCAAATGAATTGGAACCCTGTTACACTATGTAAGCAGTATCTCTTTCTCTAAACGTGAAAATATGCTTGGAATTAACCCCAATCACAGAATTTTCTATATTATGCATTAGCCCTTTTGCAGCATTCTTGCCCATAAAAATTGATTCCATGAAATATTTACCCCGTTCATAAATCTTAAGGGAGAACACATTTCCCACATCCTCAACCACCAACTGCGAAATTTGCCCATGCTACACTGATGAAAAAAAAAAAGAGAACAGACATATTAATATATTTCTTTTAAACTTGTAGCTTTAATCTCACCCTTAAACCAGATCAAATATTAATATAAGATTAAACTTCATAGTCATAGAAATACACACCATGCAAAATAGATTGAAAAAAAGTAATAAACACTCTCTATCACATCCTAAATAAGTTTCTATCACCTTGTTTCTCAACAAGAAAAAAAAAAAAGTTTCTATCACCACAGAACCATTCACAGATCAGAATCCACCAAAGAACTTGAAGATTAACTATCCAAGGTAATTTTTAAGCATAGGATTTCATTGAATTTTGGGGTTTGTGGGAAAACAAGGCAAAAAGGGATAAAAGAAATGGACTAATATCAATACCCAACAATAGAGTACAGAGAATGTTAACTCGTAAGAATAAACCCCAAATAGTAATGTTAATCTCTACAATGTTTCAATACCTAACAAGTTGTTGTAAAAGCCATCAACCAAAGGATACATAGACTGATAATGCCACAAATATTGAAAAATATTCAAAGAGAACCCAAAAAAAAAAAAAAATCAATGTAAGTAAAACAGAAACAAGAATCACTTGGATTGTGGAATTTAGAAAGCATTGGATGTTTTCTTTAAAACCTAAAGCAACAACAACAGAGTACAGAGACTGAGAATCAATATACGACAATACCTTAATAGCAATGAAACTTTATATCAAGAAAAAAAAAGCCCCAAATAAGTTACAAATATCAAACATTTCCTTTTCTCTATATTCAATTTGTCAGCAACTAATCAAACATAATAAACTAAAAATCAATGATCCAATGTAATTTTTGAGCAAAAAAGGATGCGTGGCAGCTTGAGTTGAGAGCTAATGCAAATCTTATCTCTAAAGTTCCTCACCTCTGTATAAAATACAAAATCCCTCTATCAGATATACTGTCATTACACGACAACTCATTATAAAAAGTGTTAATTCTGATTTTATGATCTTGTGGGTTCTTTTTTTTGGACAGTACCTAAGCCCAAGTAGAAAAAAGGATCCTAGGCCCTATACTTGTTATTTGGTGGACTGGACTTGATTCACCGTAGCTAAATTGGGCTGATTACGAACTAAGTTGTGCACAAAACATGGATCCTACAATACATACACACTAATACAAAATATATACGTATTGCACAATAAGGAACAGTAAATAATGATATAAGTAAAGGAAAAGTGAATAAAAAATGTTAGGGGTCCTTAGAATAATAAATAATACTTCATTATTTCTTGAGTTTCTAATACATTATGTTCCTTTTGCATTGGGATATGTTACAAGGTCCAAATAAGTTCAAAAATCATAAACTTAGCTCTTTTAGGCTTCTAAGACTTGTGAGGTTTGAATCCAAGTGTATTCTCTAGTGCCTGTCTTAGGATCCCGGACGCTGTTTTCCCTCTTTTCTCCTTTTTTGAATTCTAAATGAGTTTTTTAAAGGATATTTTCTCTCTGATTCACTATTGCTTAATGGTTTTTGCTAATGACTTCACCCCCTTTTATAGCATCTTTCGAGGATTTCTGGTGTACCACAAATTCCCTCTATTTACTGCTCTAGGTACTAGAACTAATGTTGTGTCAACAACATTGGTAGCTAGTCCTTTCCTTATTTTCTCACTATATTCTTCTTTTGAGGTTTCCCCCCAAAAAGTCTCCAACTAACCTTCCTCTTTTGGGGGGTCCTATAGGTTGACCTACAATGCTTCTTTTCCCAAAGCTTCTAGACACTACTTTTCAAACCCACTTTTGGTCTGCTTCACTTTTTGTCTTCTTCTCTAAATGTGCAAATTCCTTTCTCATCAAGCTAAAAGATTCCCAACCACCTTCCTTCATGGTACATCTCCCTGCGCTCCCCAAGGTACCAGACTTCTTTTCATGAAGTGCTGGTTCCCAGGTCATCTGCCTTTTTCTGCATCATTGGGCGGCTGATGGGACCTATCCATTCTTATTCATCATGTTCATGGGCATGCTTTCTTGAGCCTGGCCTCCTACTGCATATCTCGAGGATCCTATGGTTCTGACAATTCAAAGGTATCCTGGTTCAGTCCTTTTCTAGGCTCCTAGAAAACTCTCCTTACAAAAGCTGGACTAATCTTCCTTTGCTTTTTTCTCCCTTCTCTAAGACCCAAGGCTTACCCATTCATAAGTTTGGGCTTTCTTTTACCTATTCTAAATGGGCCTTGGCTTATGGATTGGGACTTTCTATCTTAAGGCTTATTAGTTTTGGATTCCAATACTTGTAATATTTTGGACTTCAACAAATCTCTAAACCAAAACCTACCACTAAAAAGATATCTTTCATAGCAATCATTCAAATTGCAAATTTTTATACAAATTTAAATAATACTCATTGAACAAATTGAATAAGGAATCTTATACAACCAATATATAAAATGCACAATCATTAAATATTTGATATATAATATCCAAAGGTACTTTCTAGCTTCCTAATAACTTGAAATTGCTCGAATTTGATTGCATCCAAATATTTAAGAAACTTACATAACAAACATTATGGGTAATTATCATTTCTTGATTATCCAAATAACTACCTTTTACGAATAAATTAAACTGATATTAAAAAAAATAAAAATAAATAGCCCCAACACAATCCACAAGAGGAGACTCAATATATGTAGGCTTTTTACCTTAGAGAGGATATAGAGATGTGGCTGAAAGGACATATTGTCTGGACTAAAGAACTAAAATTCCAAACAATAAATCTAATTCGCAAGGTAGTCCATCAACTACAAAACCCGATGGCAGTATCATCTATACTAATCCAACAAATAATTGCACATGCAGGAAAGAAATTTATAATAAAAAAAAAAAATAAAAAGGTTCCATGCCAAAATAAATCAGAGTTGCTTAAAGGCAAGAGACAAACAATTAAGAGCGGTGACTGGTTATGAGAGGTTGCTCAAATGGGGATTCAGTGAGTGAGCGGGCCACTCAATGGAGGAGGAAATATGGGTTGATACTATTCTTCTTCTTCGCAGACTTTCTCCCTCTCTATGTATTTGTCTCATTCTCCCTATCTCTCGTCTCTATCCATTCCATCTCCTCAAATCTTTGGGAGTAATTAGAGACCACAATTCTTATTTTTTGACTTCTGTGTCTATCAAAGCAAGTGCAGAAGATAAGTTAAAAAATGTGAACAAAAAGATAAAATCACCCTCAAAAAGAGCAAAAACAAAACGCAACATACATGACTCATGCTGTTTATTCTTTTCTGTAGTTGTTTTGCCAAACACAAGCATCTCAATTGTCCTTTTTTTATATAGAGTATAGATTTTGTCTGCTATCAATTTTCCTAATTGCATGTGTATATATATATATATATATAGTGATTATCAAATTATAAATTACTAGAGCCTTGTGTGATTGTGGTAAAATGAAAACAAATCTTTTACAAATGCTCAATATTTTCTGTAGAAAGGAGATTGGAAATAGGCTGTATATAATGAAAGTCAGGTGTAAAAATGATGTTGGGCGATCAAAATTTACCATTTGAACGAATTATTAAAATAATTTTCTTAAAGTAAGTGTAATTTACACTGTGTAAAAATGATGTTGGTCTTAAAAAAAAAAATAAAAAATCCATTTCGAGTAGAGTACGTACCCACTGCCTCCACGTAGAAACGATCTATATTGATGTATTCTCCTTGGTGTCACCACGTGGATCTTGCATGACAAACGCGTCTAGTGGGGATCGAGGTTTACCGATTTGTTATTGTTACGTGTCTGTATATACTTCAAGAAAATCAATCCCAGATCAAAATAAAGCAAAGTCACTGTCTTCCCACTTCCCAGACAATATAGCAAACAACACAACACAGCTCATTCTCACCAAAATCTGACCAGGACTCGGGACAGAGTCAAGAGGTCAAGACCAGGACTGAACCACAAATTGTAATTCAGGTATGCTGGATGAATCTTTATATATATTTCAACGATTTACTTTGTGATTAAGCAAAAAAAATAACATACAGATCTAAATATAGACAATAATACAAATAGATATGATAGGCAAAAGCAAAATACAATATATAAGAAGAAATCTGTAAATAATTAAAAACTCACAGGTCAAATATGTGAAGGATGAATGATTCAGATCAAATCTTGTGTTTGACACAATCTCCTTAAAGCAAATTTTGCCCTTCATACAATCTGTGATGCTTTGAGACTCACAGTCGTCTACCTCCTAGAATAAAATGATCTACAACACGGAGAAAAAGCACCCAAGGTCTGTGCTCTGTCAACTAATTTATGTCTCTTTCTTTGACTCAAATGAATGCACAATTTTTTTTTTTCCTTTCTGGAAGAGTTTCTCTTAAAAACATGAATGAGGGACTATGAAATTATATTTAACTTAAAACAGAAACTCTGTTTCAGAGATAACTGAGGTATATAAACTTACTGACTCAAAAATAAAATAAGAAAATATTATTATTAATTGGATAAGTGAGCCTAGTCCACACATGCCTAAAGCCCAACCTAATATCCAGCCCAAAACTCATATTCTCTGTTCCAATGTGGGACTCAAGGATTTTCACTACTTTAATATCATGTTCAAGTGGTCACATTAGAAGTCAATTTCTTATTCACTCCGTACTAACAATCCCCCATATGAATGGAAATTGATAAAGCACAATGCAAATGATGATGTAGACACACAGAGAGTAAAGAAAAGTTACAATATCAGGAGAGGTGGGCTTTGAATGTCGGATATACTAGCTAATCAGTGAACACGATGTTTTTAAACTATCAGCCGTTTGTGTATACCAAGACAATAAGATTCACACAACTCCTTTTCGAACATATTTCGTTCTTATAGTTATGTTCATTTCGGCCCTGAACATATCCTGGTAAATTCATGAAGTGCTTTAGAGAATTCAGCCTAAAAACTCTCATGGAAGCGGCCCACTTCACACTCATATAGGTAACTCTTATTAAGAGTATCCTGCTATACCTCACTTAGAATTCCAAGATATAAGAATCATTAAAAGCAAAGCTTTCCCTGAACATCACTTACAAGCATCACTATTTCATCCTAGAAACGGGTGAGAGGTGTTATCTCCATAGTGATAAAACTAGTCTCCACGATTAGCTTGTCCCTTTGAACCTAGATCTTGGGATTTCCAGTCAATTAAGTTAGTTTGCCATCCCGGAGACTTTTATGTCATAGGCTTTAACCGCATTCCCCTCAATTAGCAATTTGCTTGCTCTCTACTCAAACATTTGGTTAACGGGTCTACTATATTCTCTTTCAACTTAATGAAGTCAATGAAAATAATTCCATTAGAAATCAACTGCCTCATGGTATTATGTCTTTGACATATATGTCAAGACTTACCGTTGTACATATGACTCTGTGCCCTACCAATAGCTGATTTGTTATCACAACGTATACAAATAGAGGGCACAAGTTTCATCCATATTGGCATATCCTCCAAGACATGACAAAGCCACTCTGCTTCTTTTCTTTGCTTTTTCCAATGCAATAAATTATGATTCCATAGTGGATCTAGCAATGCATGTTTGTTTAGAAGACTTCCAAAATATCGTTGCACCACCAAGTGTAAAGACATATCCACTCGTAGATTTGGTGTCTTTTGTGTCGGATATCCAATTAGCCCTTTTAGTATAGTTGGATACTGAGTTTAATGCAACTCATAGTTTAGGGTGTATTTCAAATACCTCAAAAGCCTAACTAATGCCTTCTAGTGGTCTTCCCCTGGATTACAAGTGTATCTACTCAACTTATTGATAGAATATGCTATGTCCAGTCTAGTGCAATTCATTATACACTTAAGACTGCCTATTATTATTGAATACTCCAATTGAGATATTCCATGCCCTTTATTCTTAGTTAGATGTAAATTTACATCTATAGGTGTTCTCACTGGACTGTCACCATATTTCTTGAATTTCTTAAGAACTTTCTTAACATAATGTGATTGAAATAAGACAAGTCCATCATATTTTCCAGAAATCTTCATTCCTAGTATCACATCTGCAACACCTAAATCTTTCATGCCAAACTCACTAGTCAACATTCTCTTGGTAACTTTAATGATATCATTATTGCTACCTATAATGAGCATATCATTAACATAGAGACACACAATGACATAGTCATTTGCGGTATCTTTAATATATATGCATTTGCCACACTCATTGATTCTAAACCCATTTGATATCATTGCATTGTCAAATTTATCATGCTATTGTTTTGGAGCTTTCTTTATTCCATAAAGAAATTTAACAGGCCTACACACTTTCTTTTCTTGACCAGGGACAATGAACCCCTCAGGTTGTTCCATATAAATCTCCTCATTTAATTCACCATTTAAGAATGCAGTTTTTACATCCATTCGATGTATCTCAAGATTATGCAACGCTGTAATAGCTATCAACATCCGAATGGATGCTATTCTTGTAACAAGTGAATATGTGTCAAAATAATCCACACTTTCCTTTTGTTTGTAACCCTTTACAACAAGTCTTGCCTTGTACTTGTCAATAGATCCAACAGCTTTCAGTTTCCTCTTGAATATCCATTTATATCCTAGAAGTTTACAACCTGGTAGAAGATCCACTAGTTCCCATGTATGATTTTGTAAGATGGATTCAATCTCACTATTGACAGCTTCTTTCCAAAAATAGATATGATACATGTTCAAGTGGGACTCAAGGATTTTCACCACTTTAATATCATGTTCAAGTGGTCACATTAAGAGTCAATTTCTTATTCACTCCATACTAACATCTCTCTCTCTCTCTCTCTCTCTCCATATAGAATTATATGGGAACATAGGACACTATAAATTTCACAATATTTTAAAACCACCTTTGTTTTGTTTTGAGGTTTCATATAATCTTGATTATTTTATTTTAATCTATGTTGACTAACAACTCAATCTGCGAACCTGTATGAAAATGTTACAAGATTTTGTAATCTCTATTTTAAAAAAAAAACTTTTATAATGCATGAGACTAATAAATAACCCTGAGTAGCATTTACCTTTGTTTGCGTGTAATATTGTAGTTAGCTAGGTAAAGGTAAAGCCTTTTACCGTCAAACAATGAACAAGGGATATGGGTTCAATCCCTACACTGTTTTGGTTTTGATGGTAAATAACTTTCATCAAGAATGTACTCCATAAGTTAAAACTACGTAAAAAAAAAAAAAACAAAGGTGTGTTTCTAAAGAAAATGACCTAATAAGCAATTTTGATTGCTTTGTCTTATTACATCATGTTTTGAAGTTGGTTTACAAACTGTAATGACAAAAATTTGGCTTTGGCAAATTGTAGGAAAGAGGTGAAATATTTTTCTTCTATAGGCCAAAAGTTGACAAAGAAGAAGCTCACAGCGCAGACGATGTGCAGCGTTTGTATATTGTGCTGTGGCCGGAGTCCGGTGCGCGGACATTGGAAGAGAAGCAAGACTCTGATTCAGGCAAGGAAGCAGCCAAGAAGGGTTCTAAAGGGAGTGAAAGTGGCTCTGACAAGGTTGGAATTGAAGGTGGACATGGTAGCTAGGTGAGAGACATGTACAGTTTGTTCATTCGTAGACTAGTGGATACATGTGATGTTTGTGCATGAAAGTTGAGGAGCAACATTACATGTTATCCCCAGTTACTGGCTTTCTTGGACTTTAGAATTATCCTAACTTGAGCATTGGCTGGTTGGTGTAATTATATCCTACATAAGAGTTTTTAGGAATGGTATCACTGTGCAGAAATCATATGATGATCTAAGAATTTAGCTTTGTATAAGATAGATTAAGGCCTTCTACTTTTAGCAATAGGAATAATACCTGATATATAGTGATCATATCTGATTCCCACCCAAAATTTGATTCCAACCCTAAAAAATAATGAATGGAAAATTAACTTTGTAGTCCATTATTGTAAATTGGGAATTGCTAAAGGTACCAATTTTACCATAAAAAGAACTTTACAAACCGAACAAACTTACATGACCATGTATATGATTGATTGTTGCTATATCAACACTATAATAAAGAAACTTATTACTTTTTTGTTGGGTTTAAAATTTGACACATCATGAGTTTGTAAAGTTCATGGAGTAAAATTTGCAATATCTCTAACATTACTCTCTTAAATTAGGAATTGCTAGTAATAATTAGCAAATTTCTTGCTACGACCCAGAGAATTATTGACAAATTCCATAATGTAATCTTGGATTAGGGCAGAGGTTCATTAGGTACGATAATTAGTTTAAGTGCTGCCATAAACTGCTTGCATGTTCGCAGGTGGGGTCTAAAAAGTCAAGCCTAGGTACATAGTACTCAAAATTAATGTTCAATGGGCAGTGTAATACTTTCTTAATTAGTTTATGATTACCTATAGAATTTTAGCATGCATCTTAAAGTTTCACATTTCTTCTAATTGAGAGGTAGTTGCTTTGTTATGATGCTACAAGCATACTATACTTTTTTCAAACGGTAACTTAGTTGGTATTTTTGTTTATAATTTTCAGTTTTACATATACTAATTTTAAAAGTCATAATTTTCAGTATTACAAAAGTGGAAACATCAAGAATTTACTTTACTTGGTTGAAATAATGTTGCAACAAATATGGCTAAATTTTACTTCATTGTGTTTATTTCTATTACAACTAGTAGGTAACTAGTTGGCGTTGCTTGCTGAAGAGGAAAAAATATGTGACGGACACGTGGTGGACGGACGTGTGTTACACATGGCATGTTTTGGGCTCCAAGGCCTTCCATACGAGCGTGGTTGCGGCTTACATTTGGGCTACTGTGGTTTTTGCTTGATCTACACGCTTAAGCCCAAACAAAGAAGACTCCAACAAAGAAAAGGAGTCACTCCCCTAGAAGGAAAAGACTTCTTAACCGAGACATAGGCTTTGGCTCTACGTGACTATAAATACTCGAAAACCCTCACAAACCAAGGTATGCATAATTAACTCAACTCTAGTACTCTAGTGTTGAAAATAAGGTTTCTAACTTAATCTTCGGAGGGTTTTTGGCCGGTACCACACCGATGCTCTCTGTTAGGTCCTTTCTTGTTGTTATGTAGGTTTTTATTTCGCTCGCGTGAGGACCGTGTAGCTTACTGGTGAATTTCGGCATCATCAGTTGGCGCCGTCTGCGGGAAGAGACAAACAAGGGTGATCAAACGTCACCTCGCTCCTAGGACAAAAAAGTTGCATGGCTCTCACTAGATCGATGGCAACAACCAACAACCAGGGTGACGAACCGCACGCTACGGCGCTGGAAAGACAGGTTCAAACACTGGCAGCAGCGGTCGAACGCTTGACCAAACATAATCATGACTTAGAAGAACAATTACGTCAGAAGGAACAAGCGCTAAAAGAAGGAACCCCGACGGACCCGAGGGCAGTAACGCTCCAAGCAGGTCGGAGAGGCGGGATCAAGGAAGTCAATACCGTACCGGAGGTTGTATCGGTTTGACCAGTGGTACGGTATATTTCGGATACCGGTTAATATCGGTGTACCGTTTTAGATTTATCACTATTTTTTTTTATTAGTATTAATTAGTAACAACTAACTACTTAAGATTTATTGTGAAAATATTATAGTAGTATTTCTCAATTTTAATTTTTTATTATTTATTTTTTTTTCCTTATTTTTTTTTTAACCCACACGATTCTTTTCTTTTCTTTTCTTTTTTTCTCCTCCACACCTTTTACTTGTCTCTATCACGTCTGGATCTTTCTAGTCCCTTAAGTTTTTCCTTCCTTTTCTTCACGTCAGGTCTGGACTCTGAGCTCTCTAGTGTCTAGTCTCTCCACTTTTTTTCTTTTCTTTTCTTTTCTTCACGTCTGGAGCTCTTTAGTCCCTTCACTTATTTTTCCCCTTTTCTTCTCTAGCACTTCCTCTGTAACTCTTTTCAATTTTCTTTTTTCTTTTTTCTTTTCTTCTCTAACACTTCTACTCCAAAGCATTGAAGAAGTTCTCTCTCTTTCTTTCTCTCTCTCACATCATCGGCGGATGACTGGGTCAGTTTTGCTCCTTTTTTTTTTTTTTGTTCTAATTTGATTAGCTTTAAAATTGTGATTTGAGTTTGTATTTGGATTGAGATCTGTTGATTTTGTGCACTGTTGTTTTCTGATGAGAAGCAAATAGAGAGTTTTGTTCTCATTTTTCTCCTTCTTCTCTGTTTTCTTTCATTACATTGGAGACTTTTTGTGTTTCGGCCCGATATCCATTTACCGGCCGAAACAGCCGGATTTCGCCGGTACGGCTGGTACGCGGCCGGTATGACTGATATTTTTTCTGGTACGAAACAGGGGTGTACCTGTACCGGTGCCTTGGTCGGCACGATATATACCGGCCAGTACAGTACAGTATCACCCACACTGGGCGGGATGCCAATCAGCCAACCCTGTCTGAGACTTTACCACCCCACATCGCCGCAAAGATGCAGGAGATGAGGGAGCGAATGGATGTGATGATGAACGCCCTCAAAGGACGAATATCTAGCGACCTCAATGACCTGGTCCACCGAACTGATTCGCCCTTCACAGCACATGTCACTTCGTGCCCTCTTCCACCGAAGTTTCGTATGCCCTAGGTGGAGAGCTACGATGGAACCAAGTACCCCTTAGACCATTTGGAGTCCTTCAAGACTATAATGCACCTTCAAGGGGTGCCGAACGAGATTATGTGTAGGGCCTTCCCTACTACATTGAAGGGATCCGCAAGGGTTTGGTATGGCAGGTTGACGCCTAACTCAATTAGCACCTTTAAGGAACTAGGCGCTCAATTCGTGTAACACTTTATTGGGGGCCACCGGTACAAGAAGTCCACGGCATGTTTGATGAGCATCAGACAACGAGAAGACGAGACCCTGAGGTTGTATATAATGAGGTTCAACAAAGAGGCTCTTTCGATAGAAGAAGCGGACAATAAGATACAAGTAGCAGCATTTACTAATGGGCTGCGAAAAGGTAAGTTCCTCTTTTCCCTGTATAAGAATGATCCGAAAACTATGTCCGAGGTGCTTTACAGGGAGACGAAGTACATGAACGTGGAAGATGCACTGATAGCAAGAGAAGATAAGCCAAAGAAAAGGGAGAGGCAGGATGAAGCACGATCAGAGGGGGGACGAAAGAAGGCTAGGATGGGTGAATGAAGGGAGGATAGAAGCCCGAAGCCACCCATGGGTAAATTCACCAGCTTCACCCCTCTGACGGCCCCGATCGACCAAGTACTAATGCAAATAAAGGATGAGGAGGCCTTGACGTACCCTGGAAAGCTGAAGGGGGATCCCAATAAAAGGTCGAGAAGCAAGTACTGTCGCTTCCATTGTGACCACGACCACAACACATCTAACTGCTACGACCTAAAGCAACTGATCGAGGTGCTCATAAGGCAAGGGAAGTTACAGAGGTTTGTCAGTAAAGAAGGGGTGAATCTATCACAGGACCAGCCCCCCCCAACGGGAGAACGAGCGCCCAAGACCACCCATTGCAGATATAAGGATGATCGTCGGAGGTACCACAGGACCGTCCAAAAGGGCTCGCAAAACTTACATGCGGATAGTACAGAACATCCAGATGATAGGCCCGATACCAAAGGTGGCGCGAATAGATATCCCAACTATTGGCTTCTCAGAAGAGGATGCCCAACGCCTTCACCATCCACATGACGATGCACTCGTGGTCAGCATACTGGCTGGGGATTACAACATGCATCGGGCACTGGTTGATAACGGAAGTTCGGCGGACATCCTTTATTACCCCACGTTCCAACAGATGGGGATTAATAGAGGGCAGCTTGTTCCAAATAATGCTCCACTCATCGAATTCGGAGGGACAAGAGTTTATCCCCTTGCCGTCACATTGACCGTAACAGTTGGAGATCATCCACAACAAATCACAAAGGATGTGGTTTTTCTGGTAGTCGATTGCTCATTTGCCTATAACGCAATCCTTGGACGACCTACTCTTAATGCATGGAAGGTTGTAACTTCGACTTACCATTTAATGATAAAGTTCCCTACCGAACATGGGGTCGGAGAGCTACGCAGGAATCAGGCAGCAGCATGAGAATGCTACGTTGCTATGACGGAAATGGACGATCACCTACAAACACTAAGTGTCAAAGGGCAGCGAGCCACGGCTGAAGCAGTAGAAGAACTGGAAGAAGTTATACTTGACAAATCAAGGCCTGGACAGACCACGAGAATTGGTACAATAGCCAGCCAATTGGTACGGCAGGACTTAATCACGTTCCTAAGAGAAAATCAAGATGTATTTGCATGGAGTCATGAGGACATGCCGGGGATCGATCCAACAGTAATAGTACATAAGCTAAATGTGTCGCCCTCATTCTCCCCCATCCGACATAAGAAACGAGTATTTGCTCCAAAAAGGGACTAGGCTATCGCTGAGGAAGTCCAAAAATTGCAGGAAGCAGGTTTCATACGTGAAGTATATTACCCAGACTGGTTGGCAAATGTAGTGATAGTCAAGAAGACGAATGGGAAGTGAAGAATGTGCGTTGACTTCACGGATCTAAACAAGGCCTGCCCGAAAGGCAGTTATCCTCTACCGCGTATTGACACCCTAGTAGATTCAACGGCGAGACATGAACTTTTAAGTTTCTTGGACGCATTCTCCGGTTACAATCAAATCAAGCTCGATAAAGTGGATCAGGAGAAAACGTCGTTCATCACTAGTTAAGGGCTCTTTTGTTATAAAGTAATGCCCTTCGAACTCAAGAACGCTGGGGCCATGTACCAAAGACTGATGAATAAGATGTTCGTACATCAGATTGGAAGGAATGTGCAAGTTTACGTGGACGACATGCTAGTAAAAAGTGTTCGCGAATGTAACCATCTGAGTGACCTCCAAGAAACTTTTAACACCCTTCGGTCCTATAACATGAAGCTAAATCCCAGCAAATGCGCGTTCGGGGTGACGGCAGGGAAATTCTTGGGTTTTATGGTATCTCAAAAAGGTATCAAGGTCAACCCAGAGAAGGTCAAGGCAATAATGGACTTGGCTCCACCGAAGACGCTGAAGGAGGTCCAAAGCCTAAACGGCAAGATAGCTGCCCTGAACAGATTCGTTTCAACGGCAACGGACAAATGCCTACCGTTCTTTCGCACATTAAGGAAATCATTTGAATGGACGGACAAGTGCCAGAAGGATTTCGAAGATTTGAAAACATACCTCTCATCTCCACCATTGCTTAGCCCGTCGAAGCAAGGTGAAGAGCTGTTTCTATATATAGTCGTTTCCCCAGCAGCTGTTAGCGCAGCTCTCATTAAAGAAGAAGCTAGAATACAGAGGCCTGTGTACTTTACAAGTAGAGCACTCAGAGGAGCAGAAGAGAGGTATCCAACGATGGAAAAATTAGCCTTCGCATTGGTAAACGCAGCAAGAAAGCTCAAACCATACTTTCAAGCGCATGTCATAAACGTCATGACCAACCAACCCCTAAGAAGAGCGATGAGCAGTCCCAAAGCAGTAGGACGGATGGCGTTATGGGCGATCGAGCTAAGTAAGTACGATGTTCGCTACCGGCCTCGACCCGCAGTAAAAGGCCAAATCTTGGCAGACTTCATTGCGGAGTTTACCGACCAGGGGGCAGGTGAGCCTCCAGTATGGAGTGTTCATACAGACGAATCCTCTAACAAGCATGTAGGAGGAATCGGTGTGGTAATCCGCACACCCGAGGGGGATAAGATTAAGTGCATGGTCCGTTTGTACTTTTCAACAACAAATAATGAAGCAAAATATGAAGCCTTGTTGGTAGGATTAGACCTAGCCATTGTTGTAGGAGCGGAAAGAGTGGTTGCTACTTCGATTTCTAAGTCATCACCAGTCAGATTAACGGAAGTTACGAGTGCAGGGGAAAAAGAATGAAGAAGTACCTCGATGAAGTGAAAAGTCGAATAAGCAACCTCCAGGTTGAATTGATTCAAGTCCCAAGGGAGGGAAACCAAGAAGCTAATCAGCTTGCAAAGGCAACCTCCGCGAAGCCGATGACTGTTCTCGACCAGGTATTATCCTTCGTTCAAACTTCATCACTAATAGATGGAACGGGTTTGCAGGAAGTAAGCAATGAGCAGTGCTGGATAACTCCCATAGCTGCGTACTTGAAAGACGGCCTGTTGCCAGATGATAAGGAGGCTGCGAGGAAACTAAGAGTTAAGGCATCTCGGTTCATCATGATGAGAAACATTCTATACAAAAGGGGTTTCTCTCAACCCTATTTAAGATTCCTCGCTCCAGAAGAAGCAAATTATGTCATGAGAGAAGTTCACGAAGGGATTTGCGGGAATCACTCAAGATCAAGGTCTCTAGTGCACAAGCTCCTCAGGGCAGGATACTACTAGCTAACGATGCAGAAGGATGCCGACATATACGTCAAATTCTATGACAAGTGCCAACGCATTAGCAACCTCATAAGGTAACCTACAGAAGAGCTCACGCCCATAATGACCCCATGGCAGTTCGCACAGTAGGGGCTCAACATCATGGGCCCGTTCCCAATAGCGGCAAGGCAGCTAAAGTTCTTAGTAGTTGGCATCGACTACTTCACCAAATGGGTGGAGGCTGAGGCTTTGGCCACTATCACAGAGAAAAATATCCACAACTTTGTATGGAGAAATATTATTTACAGGTATGGCATACCAAGAGTGCTGGTCTCGAATAATGGCAAGCAATTCGACAACGAAGCATTCAAGAATTTCTGCTCCCAGCTGGGGATAAAGAACCACTACTCATCACCCACACATCCACAAGCCAACGGACAAGTTGAGGTCACAAACCGATCCTTACTCAAAATCATCAAGACTCGTCTTAAGGGGGCAAAGGGTATAGAGCCGGACGAGTTACCAAGTGTCTTATGGGCGTATAGGACAACGGCAAGAACACCGACAGGAGAGACACCGTTCTGTTTGGCATATGGTACTGAGGCGATCATACCAGCTGAAGTAGGTCTTACAAGCTACCGTGTTGGAAACCACGACGAGCACAGGAACGATGAAACCATGCGCATACAGCTTGATCTAGTGGACGAAGTCAGAGCAGCCGCAGAACAAAGGTTAGCACGGTACAAGGACCTAATGGTGAAGCACTACAACTCTAGAGTTAGGCACAGAGACTTCTAGGTCAGAGATCTTGTCTTAAAGAAAGTACTCGGCGCTACAAAGGATGCCACCCAAGGGAAGCTTGGACTGAATTGGGAAGGACCATACAGGATCACATCATGGCACAAGAAGGGAACATATTACCTAGAGACCCTGAACGGAAAGAAGCTAAGTCACCCATGGAATGCAGAGCACCTAAAGAAGTGTTATCAATAGAAGACAACAACAACAGCACTGCTATACTCCTCACTCCCAGTTTATCTTTTCTTGATAGTTATAGTTTTTATTTCCTATAGTACTTTTAAAACGCCTAAAGTCCACTTTCTTATTTTTTAAACAATTTTCTACTTATCCATTACAATAAGAGGAGTTTTTCAGAACATACGGAACGTCTTACCAACTTGCACGATATTTAAATCCACAATGTAAACGGGTCCTCCATAAAGTGGACGGATTATCTAAAATGTTATCTACCAAGTCCACAAAAAGGACGGATCATCCAAAAGGATGTTATTTACCAAGTCCACAAAGTGGACGGATCATCTAAAAGGATGTTATCTACCAAGTCCACAAAAAGGACGGACCATCCAAAAGGATGTTATTTACCTAGTCCACAAAGTGGACGGATCATCCAAAAGGATGTTATTTCCCAAGTCCACAAAATGGACAAAAGGATGTTACTTAGTGAACGGAGCCTCCAAAAAGATGTTTATTTACCAAGTCAACAAAGTGGACGGGGCATCCAAGAGAAGGATGCAATATATATAAGGTGAACGGATCATGAAAATAGTAAGAAGTAATTAGTTCATTCATATGAAAAACATGCGACGGATGAAATTAAATTAGATTGTCTACAAAAAGGTCCACATGACGGACCAAAAATTACATAGCCAAATGTTAAAAATAAAAAATAAAAAAAAAGGAGAGAAAAATTAATTGAATTAAAAATTACAAAGAGCAAAACTATTCTAGGGGAGCATCAGCTGGGGCGCCAGAACCGTCGGGATTAGGTGGACGAACATCATCGTTGACAGGTCCAGCCTCACCGTCCCCTAGGGCCTCATCTTCACCAAGGACTTCACCGAAAAGTTCCACGGTCCTCTCAGAGTCGACGATATGAGCTGGTGTCTGGCCTCCAGCGTCTATGTTGATGTGAGAAAGGTTAAGGTCCGGGAATGACGCCTTCACTTGACGGATGCAGTCGTCAAACCCATCAGCAAAAGAAGTTCCTAGCTCCGTCAATAGGGCATCAGAATCCCTGTACTCCTGAACGGCCTCAACCTTCGCCAGATGGATGTTGTTGTCATGGGCCTTCACCTTCTCCCTCAAGAACTCGACCTCCTTCTCTAGGTCTTCGCGAGCTTGCTCGGATGCTTTCAATTTCTCCTCATGACGGACCCTCCAGAGCTTCAACTCGTCGAGCTCTTCCCCCATCGTCCTAGCCTTGGCACGTACACACTCCAAGGACTTTTCACGGGCCAAGCAGTGGTCCATCAGCCCTTTTGCCATTAAAACTGTCTACATCAAAGCGACAAAAAAGTTAGCAAATAAGCATGACTAGTTAAAACAAGTATGTTAATTGACGGGTATATTACCTGAGAAAGGCTAAACAAAGCCGTCTCCCCCATGGCTTCCGTCGCATGGTTGCCAATGTCCTCGTAGTCCTCCTCCTTTATGATAGAAGTTAATTTGTGAGGGCGTATTGAGGGTCCTCTCTAAGTAGGACGGGAGCTTTCTTTGTGACGGGATCAGGGTTGGTCATGAGACCTTTACCCTTACCCACGCCCAGCTTGGGGGGTAGCTTGGTTGAAGCCTGGATGGCTAGCAGACCCGTCACCAGCTTCTGCTTCTTACTAGGATGGTCAGTCTTCTTTGGACCCCTTTTTACGGACGGATGGGACGTCTTGGGTGGAAGGTCACCCCCAAGCTTTTTCTTGTTAGCGGCTTATTGCTTGATAAGCGTCTGCCTCTTAGCGTCATCCATTTCTACAAATAGTGGATGGTAAGAATACATGACGAACGAGAAAAATCACTATCACTTAGTCAAAAATGGAAACTTACGTTTGCGTATTCCCGCGTCATACTTAAGCGTAGCGGCAGAAGGTTCAGGGCTGTCACAGTACCAGTGGATGGTGTCTAAGGTGACGAGCTTCGCCCACGTCCTCTCCGACAGTTTAGTTTTCTGGAAAATTGATTCAAGAAAACCCAACTGCTCAACGGTGATGTCTGGACGGCTATGCGCTGCCAAAAAACGGACGGTTAAAATGACATCTAATAGCAAGATAAGATAGGATGGACACAGAATGAGACGCATACCGGACGGTGATAGTATGCCCCATGTCTTATCAACGGGCATAAACTCCTGGTCGTCGGGACGACCCATCTAGTCGTCCCCTTGTAGAAAGAAATATCTACTTTTCTGGTTACGATTGGAGTCTGAGGTCTCGGACACTAACCTAAGAACCGGACTTCTCGCCACAAAACTATACATACCCTTCGACTTAACGATCTCATCCAGATGGTAACAGTTGAAGGACTCCTCCATTGTTAACCTTCTTGTCCCATTAGACATGACGCCATATAAAACTTCTACGCTCAGGAAAACTCTCCAGGTGTTTGGTGAGATCTGGGTGACGGACAAACCCAAATACTGGAGAAGGCGACGATGCAAGGCACTCAAAGGAAAGCGAAGGCTCACCTTGAGCATCTGCTCATACACGCCGACATCTTCTAGTCCCTTGTAATAGCACCTCTCGGACTTGAATGGTAGACGGATGGGTATGGTATTTGGTATATGGTATTTTTCCCTAAGGGAGTTGAAATGTTGTGGATTGATGGAGGAAGTGAAGTTGTTCACCGTCCACGTGGGGAGCAGGATGAACTCCCTTAACCCATCCTTGCCTATCACAGACCAGACGGAAGGATCTACACTTTCTACTTCGTCGTTCAAGTCATACTCCGACCCGTCTTCACCTCGCCCTTCTTCTTCCGCATGGGTTGTTCTAATAAGTTGTTAGAATAGGTTGCTCCTTGCCTTGCTGAGTTCAACCCATCTTTCTAGCACCCGATTTTGTAATGGAATCGGTTCTTCGTTCTCTATCCTATCTAATGTAGCAACTGATCTTTGCAACTTATTATATTATCATAAGAGGTTGTTGGTGAATAGGTTGTTTTTTGTTTCCAATAAATAGAACTCAAAGGTCTCCTTGGAGCTGCCTGAACTTAGCTGAAAGTGGTAGTAAGGGCTAGGACAAGGGCCGAAGCTTTACATGGGGAAAGCAACAATATCCCGTTTCTTGAGGAGATTCTTGTCCTCACAAGGAGCAATTGTGATGCAGCGGAACCATGGCAATTAGGATCTCAAGACGCAGCAACACCTATGATGTAAGGAATAACAGACTTACATCACGATATCTTTTTCTTCCTCATAGGAAGGAGAGCTGGATGATGGTTCCCTCTCCTCAATGGAGGTACCCGAGTCTCCCTGACCTGACGGATACACCTCTTCATAGCCAGCTCCCTCACGGACAAAAGATTGACAGCTGGAAGTCTCACTAGACATTGAACACCTACAAATGACGGAGAAGGAAACCTAAGACTCTAGATCTACACGGACAACGAACCAACGTACAAATAAAAAAATAAAAAAAAATAAAAAAAAAAAAAAAGAAGGGGGGGAAGAAGAGAAGAAATAAACTTACAGTTGGACGGAATAAAGAGACGACGGAAGAAAGTTAAATGAATGACTGAACGGTAGAACTGCAAGCTGACGGTCACAAGGAGGCTGGATGCGCTCTGATCAGCAAAGATTTTTCCAAAATGTGAAAATGAAAGGAACAGGTGATATATATATATATATATATATATATATATAGGGGGAGCGGCACAACCAATGAAGAGACGCCTCGGTTGTAGTAAGCTATCAATCAAGGCTCACCACGTGTCCTCAAGTGTATTTATGACCCTAATCCAACCTGGCCATCCATCCGCAAGAAGTGCATGGCGGATTCATAGGAACGGAGCAACTCATTCCATGGACTCGTCAGGAAAGGTGACGGGTTCATGGAATGGGGGGCAGCTGAAGAGGAAAAAATATGTGACGGACACGTGGTGGACGGACGTGTGTTACACATGGCATGTTTTGGGCTCCAAGGCCTTCCATACAAGCGTGGTTGCGGCTTACATTTGGGCTACTGTGGTTTTTGCTTGATCTACACGCTTAATCCCAAACAAAGAAGACTCCTACAAGGAAAAGGAGTCACTCCCCTAGAAGGAAAAGACGTCTTAACCAAGGCATAGGCTTTGGCTCTATGCGACTATAAATACTCGAAAACCCTTACAAACCAAGGTACGCATAATTAACTTAACTCTAGTACTCTAGTGTTAAAAATAAGTTTTCTAACTTGACCTTCCGAGGGTTTTTGGCCGGCACCACACTGGTGCTCTCTGTTAGGTCCTTTCTTATTGTTGTGTAGGTTTTTATTTCGCTCGCGTGAGGACTGTGTAGCTTACTGGTAAATTTCGGCATCATCACTTGCTTTATTTTTTTAATTGTAGGAAGTTAATATTGAGAAACAACCCTTATTGCAATTTATTGTCATGGGAAGGAAAAGCCTTCCGGATCCGAGCAAGAAAAGCCGACCATATTGGGGTTTTGTCGAGATGGTTACCACCAATATAGAAGATGTGAAGAACGCTCTAAAAAGAGGTAATCCTAAATGAAATTTTCATCAAATCCTAATAAGAGGTAAAGCAAAGACATGGTTTAAACTCAAGATCGCATGCTTTGGTGTATACCATTCACAAAATGGTGAATTAATCATTTAAGAATATTATAATTGTCTTTACAATGTTATCCACACAATTCAATATGTTGCATTACAGAGGAATATGATACTAAAACTAAAGGACATCGCCAAACTCCTCCTGCAAGAGCATTGGGAGAAGGCATTTACCGCATATTGAGGCACAAGCCTCGAAAGAAAACACACACCCATTTGATTTACAAGCTTGAACTTCCTCCCCAATATGAGAAGAATGAGCCACAAGAGTCACTTAACGTTGAACCGGAAGGCTCATTCCTGACACAAATATAAAACCCGGATCCGCATGGCACATCCCAGTTGAGAGGGCTACAAAACAAGCGCAAGCCGCAAGGCTGTGTTTGCTGCACACCTCCATGGACAGTTTTGGACAACTACGGTACTGCCCAGCTGATCCACCAGACTTCTTGAACTACGAAGGATGTGAATTCTTGCTCATATTAGCTTCAGATGACATAGAAGAGGAGTTGGGTTTGGAGCTCAAGACAGAAGGAGAAAGTGATGCATCTTGTTCTGATTTGGTCAGGACTTTTGGAGAGACTGCTTCTACTAGTGCCCTTTCGAAAGGCACCTGGGTTTGAATTGAATCACTCCCCATCCAGTGCTCTACATACAGATGCAATGCTAGTTGAGATGCTACTACTGCTCCCTTTAGGTTCCATTTTGCAGTGTAGATAATGTTGGTACCAGTTGGGTTATGTAGGTAACTCACAATCATGCATTAGCATGCACAAGAACGCTTTGTATATTTTTGTTTGTGATTATTAATGTAAAATGGTATCTTTCATTTTGGTTTTTGTTCGTTTGCTATGTCCATAAAACAAATCTTCTGATATTCAACGCTTTCATATTTTTTTGGTTCACACTAGACGCATGCTTTCTGTATCTTAATATCTTTTGTTATTAACAAAAAGCATATATACAATATTCATGTGAAAAGCTATACAAATACACACAAAGCAAGAAAGGAAGATATAAAGGCCCATTCTAATGTATAAAGCAACAAAGGCTCACTGAAAAATAATGATAGACGAAAGAAATAACAGGACAATATTTTATATATGAATGCATAAAAAACTCTTCAACATTTTAAAGTTGATGTGCTTTGTATTTGATAGTCACTTTTAAGCTTTTCTTTGAATACATCATAGAAATTTCTATATTTTAGTTTTTTCATTATTAATAGAAACTATATTTTGTATTAAAAAGAAAGGAACTAAACCAAACTGAAAGAACCGTGAGTAACTGTTTGGTGTGTCTTGGAAATGAGAGGCTAAATCAAAGAGACAAACCAATGAATAGTGTTAAGAGAGAATAGCATACTTATCGATGATTAAGTATCTGAGGCATGTAAATCAACATGTTCTCCTAAGAAGTTATTTCGTTCCACTTGGATGGGAGAATGATTTCACCCCATTAGGACTTGATTTGGCCCTTGAAACAATTTGGCTCCGATGACCATTACTCAAGATTCAATAACGAGTTTTGGTTATGCGCACTCACACTCTAAATCTTTCGAACTCACCTGAAAGAAAAAACTATAAAAGAGATTTGATTAGAAATACAAGGGCATTTAATTTATATTATATTATTTTATTTTATTTTATTTGTAATTTAAGAGATTCATTAGGAATTTGTTATATAAATATCAAAAATGAAATTTTTTAAAGAAATAAATTGATCATGCCAACAAATTATTAGCTCCTACCAAGGAGTCCTTCCTCCTCTCACTAGGGTATGGGCCTTACCATGAGTCCTAGACAAGGGCCCACACTCTTTGTGAGGGCAAGGAGGATTTATTCATTAGGAGTGAATAATTTCTCCACTAAAAAGTGTTATAATTGTGAGGTTTCTTTACTGTAATGGTAAAAAGTAATTTAGATGTAGAAGAAGGATAAGAGTGGTGCTATGGGTAAACACTTTCACAACAAAACCTAGTGGCAAGTTGTTATTGGTTTTCATCTAAATGTACTACTAATATTACTTTTTTTACCTATCATAAATAACTTGCCACATAGAATTTATTGCGAAATTATTGCGAAATTATTGTAAAAATATTGTGCTTGTCATTTTAAGCTAGCTGGTTGAATGTAAAACATTCCCAACAATCCCCCGCAATGATTCATATTTATAAAATTTTGAAGGAAGAAAAGGAATCAGAAGAGAATGAGATAAGATGCAATGCTTAGATATGAATGATTTGTGGCTTGAATTGGATTAGGATCTAGTGCAACACCCCTGGTGCAATACTTAGGGTATTGCATTGGGTGCAATTCACCAACTTTGTCTCACAAAGTTTTTTCACTTTTTACTTTTTACTTTTCATAAATTTTTACTTAACTTTTTTTAATCAATGGTTGAGATTAAAAGTTGCTTTTTGCAACTATCAATCTCAACCATTCGTAGCAATTACATCAGGCGCAATACCTTAGCTATTGCAACTGATCTCAATCTGCTTGAATTGACACTTAGTGTTTACAAGTGGAAAAGGAAAAGCATAAGATCTCTCCCTTGTAGGAGTATTTCTCTCTTAAAAGATGAGAGCTCTCTCTCTCCAATAGATTCAACAATAGGAGATATCCCTTGGATTACTCTTCCCTCTGAGGAGAATCCACGCAAATATTAGAATGGAACAAAGAATAGTTGAAAGCCTACAGCATCTACAACTTATAGAAGAGGTGGAAGAAGACATCCCTATATCAGCCACAAGTAACCAAAGCTGCTTGAGGAATGTTCCCTGAGCTTATTTAGGTGTATACTATCAGATCAACAACAAAATCTAAGAGCTCTCAAGAGTGCATTGAGATCGGCATGGAAGATGGGTTCAGATTTAAGCATAGTTAAGGTGGGGAATAACATCATACAATTTAAGTTCAGCTCAAGGTACCAAATGGAGTGGGTTGAAAAAAGTAGACCTTGGAATTTTGAGAACAACCTCCTTCTTCTCTGCCGATGGAGGAAAGGACTATCTTCAGCTAACATCAGTTTCACCTACTCACCCTTCTGGGTTATAGGGTTTACCCTTTGAGAATATGACTGAGGAAGTTGGTAAGGTGATTGGAAATAAAATTGGTCAAGCGGTTGAGGTAGATAAACGGTCCTGGCAAGATGACCAAGCCAAGTTCATGCAGATTAAGGTAGAACTACCTATTGACAAACCCCTGAGGAGAGGGAGGCACATCACTAATGTGGAAGGAGGAAGATGTTAGGTTACTTTTAAGTATGAACGACTACCAACGTTCTGCTTCAATAGTGGAATACTTGAGCATGACAATACACATTGCCATGAAAGCTTAAAATGGCAACGAACAAATCCTCAGTATGGTGAATGGCTTAAAGTAAGTAGTGCAATCAAAGGAGGATTGGATAGGATGAGGGCATCAACTAGTAAAGGCCATGAGTCTAGTGAAGATGAGAATAACAGAGGAATTTCAGACGGAGCCGGGAAAAATTAGAAATTCAAATTCAATTCAAGATCAAACCAGAGGTAGGGAAACCAAAATGTAGAAGGAAAGTCAGAATAGTGGTAATGCAAACACAGAGATGTTAGATTCTCTATTAGTAAACATCGCAGAGAGAAGGGACAGTAGAAAAAAAGAGGGGTGAGAATCGAGGAAAAAGGATGGAAAATCTAAAGGTGAAATGGGAACTAAACAGATCCATGTCCCGTGCAATACCTAGGGTATTGCACGGTGTGCAATAGGTCTATTCTCAGCCATAGATTTAATCTAATGGCTTAAATATTTGACACTTCACCAAATGATAAAAAGACTATGTTGCCCTTAAAAAATTTCACACCCGCCCATTGTTTCAAAATTCAATCCGTCCACGTTTTCATAAAACATAAACTCAGACTCTCTCTCTCTCTCTCTCTCTCTCTCTCTCTCTCTCTCTCTCTCTCTCTCTCTCTCTCTCTCTCTCTCTCCCCTGCGTAGCTGCCTTCCCTTCAATCCATTGTCACAGCAGCCCGGTACCAGTCCACACAAGGCCAAGCCTCTCTCTTTGCCATCACTGTTGCTTCCAAAGCTTCGACGAAGCTTCAAGCTTGTCCGATTTTGACGCCGACGAAGAAGACCCATCTTGCTCTTCAACAAAAAAACTTCCTCCCTCTTTCTCGTGTGTGAAGTTGTCCCAAGTCCCAACTCTCATGGAGTAAAGGTCTCCCTCTATCCGGTACCCCTTTTCTCTCTTTCACTTCCTGTATATTTGTGTGCATGTTTGTTATGTATAAGATTTTTTTTTTTTTTGGGAGAATCGTTATGTATAAGATAATTTGATGGTAGTGAAGAAGAATTTCAAATAGGCAGTGAAGTTTTTGGAGTCTATTTAAGTGGAATAGTTAATTTTTGAAGTGTCCCATATTATAAAAATTACTCTTTTTCATTTTCTTTGTCCTACCTAACAAAACAGAGTATCAGTAGTGGTTGGCCATATGGGTTTTATGCTAAAAATTCAATTTTTGCTTCAAGAAAACTAAACATAGAAAAATTTGGGCTTTTGTTGTAAATTTGATCACTCTTCGTAAAATGAAGCTTAATTGCTTTAAACTTGAAGGTTAATTTCTTTAATCTTAATTGCTATGATGTAGGAATAGAGGATGTTCTGGCGAGCCATGTGTTTGGGAAGAAGAAGACAACAGAAGTTGCTCACTTGTAAGTACTTAAAGACTGGAATCCTTGAAATATTGATTTTATATAGTTGTATATTTGGTTTGCTATTTTGATTATTTACAAAGATTCTAAACCTTGCTAATTCGGATTAAGATGTAGTTGATTAGAAGGAAATAGAAGCATAAGTTGGAACATTAGGCATTTTGGATCACTCTCTACAATTTTCTTATCTTTTTTATCAATCTAACAATTAATGGAAGCCACTTTTAAGGTGGATGGGTGGTCAAAATTGGGTAGAGTTAGTGAAATAGAGAGTGTATTGAAAGCAATGTTAGTGGATGAGTTTAGTCCTGATTGTTTGACTTTCAGTTTCCTTATTGAGGGTTTTGAGAGGGCTAGTCGGATTGATGATGCCGTGGAGATTTTTGAGCACATGAAGGAGAAAGGTTGTGCCAAACACTGGAACTTACAATGCAATGATCTCAAATTTATATTAATATATGAATAAAAGTCAGCATTGTTTCTGTAGAACCTTCAAAATGCTTGTTATTAATTCACATATAAAATGATACTTTAGTTCTCTCTCCCCCTCTTTTGCTTAGTTTGGAATTTGAATCCTAGAATGTGCGTGTAATTACTAATTAAAGAAAATGTTTATGCATCTTTGGGTGGTATAACATTCTTTTAATTTATATTTTCTTTTGGTCTTTGTTCATTTTGTAGTTCAAAAGAATGTATCTTGTTAGTTACTATTTGTTACTAGTGCATGAGACAATAAAATCAGTTGGGAACCACATCTCATAAACACACACACACACACTGCATATTTTTATTGGTAAGCACAATATTGGTACACAAATTTTCAGCTTTTATTTTTAATGAAAAACATTCACTCTTCTATAATTATAATAGTTGATATTTTGTACATTTGTTTGTTAATTGTAGGAGTATTCTTTAATTATAAGCATCTTTTTTTAATTCCAGCAACCATGTGCCATTTTTTTTAATTACTAATAATCATGAATTTTTACTTGCAGAGATAATTAGCATTGAATTCCAAATTAGAATATTTGTTGCTACACCATGAATGAAGGTTGAGGGCTCAAGGCTAAGCTGAAGCAATGGTGATAGAAAAAGTTAAGTTGCTGGAGTTGAAGCCCAAATTAGAACATTTAGATTTAATTATATAAGACAATGATGAGGTCAATCTGAACCTTAGGGCTGGGGGGGAGCATGGGAAAATTTTTGTTTTCTTGAAGTTGAACTCTCTTTAGTTGTACAAGTTCATTTTAAAAATAACTGTAATAGAAAGGATGCGCAAAAATGTTGTTGAACCTATTTTTCTCTTTACTTATGCACATCTTTGTTTTAGAGATTGGTATTGATTTATTCCAATCAAGTTCTTGCAAATATTGAGAAACATCTAATGTATTTCCGCCTCACATAAATTTGTGGATTCCATTTGTGGAGTCCTTTTTATGTAAGATAACGTATCACACCAAGTGCACTAAAAGAATCAAGGAGTACTACAATCCAAAATTTGATAAGCCTATCAAATTTACTAACAAGTAGATCACTCTTCCTAAATGACTAAAAAAACATAAGAAATTACATTTGAACAATAATCTACTAACAAGCAGATAACTCATTCTAAATGATAATAGCCTTAATTTGATAAGCCTATCAATAAACTAAAACTAATCCACCCAAATCTCTTTCTTCAATTTGATAAGCCAGCCAGCAGATGACTCCTTTAGCAGCAGCACTTATTCTGCATTGGACTCCAACCGCATTTGTTCAACATTCCAAGACTAAATGAGTCGAACCAAGACTCCTTTGACAGCACCTCCCAGCAACATTGTCAACTTTCTTTGCATCAACCTGAAGGCAACATTGTCAAGTTTCTTTGCATCGTCCTGAAAAGGAAGATCAAAGAATTAACTCTGTAGCCCATAACAAATGACAAAATGAGCCAAAAAAATCTACAGCTTCTAAATATAAGGCATTTCCAGTGAAAAAAAAAAGGTTAAGTCTACAAACACTCGTGACAACTGTCTCAATATAACATCATATCCAAAAGAAACAAGATTTGCCAATGGCATAAAATGCATCCTTATTCAAAAGTATGGAGAGACAAGTTCTAGTGAAAAAAAGATTGGTGCACCAAAGATCTTTACTACAAACTTGTATCCAAATAATTTCAATCGCGTATTGTACTTTCAAAGGCAAAAATAAATTCAAGAACTTTACAAAAGAAGATACAGAGCAATTAGACAATAAATATAAAAATTACATAAACAAATTAAATATTCATTGGAAATATACTTGATTGTTGATAATAGGTATTATCAAACTCCAATGAAATTTCTAAAAGTAGCCCTTGCACCTTCTACAGAAAGAACATAGCAATTAATCAAGTAAACATTAGAATTCATTACCACCAACTATTGAACTATGCACCATACCTTCAAACTAGGTAAACTCAACAAAGGAAAAACAAATTATAGAATTGGGGTCATCACATATACAACAGTCAACAATCTTCATACCAAAAACAACAGTCAACAACCTTCACACCAAAAAATGAACTTTCAAGACCAAAATTTCAATTACCGTATCAGCAAAGCATTTATTTTAAAATTGACAAACATAGCAGCAAGTTGTTTGCCAATGGACATAGGGAGCACCAATGGACAAAAACAACAAATCAAAACATTACAAAATAATTTTTTATTTTTTTTTAGCAAGGACCGAAAAAGAAAATCAATTAAAGAAGGGCAAATATTTGACAATGAAATCAAAAAAGGAGGGAGAAAAAAACTGATAATCAAAATGTCTAGACCTAATCTCGTTTGGGGTTTGCTTTAGAATAAAGGTGAAACTTACAGTATTTCATTTGTTAGATTGATCTGTGTTTCAGATGCATAATCAAAGCATATTCCAAAAATACAAAGAAAAAAAAAAGAAGATAATACAGCAGATAAAAACAAAGAACACGTCTTACCCAGGAGTGGGTCTCTCCATTGAGCTACAGGAATGAAACCAAAACACTAGATCAGTAAAAATGAATGGCTATTTTTCAGCAAATTATGGATCATAACTGATAGTATCAAAGGTGGATTTTTTTGGCAAAATCAAACAAACCCAATTCAAAAAAATTAAGATAATATCAAAACAAATACTCTCCAGATAATGAAAATCCAAACAAAAAGATCCCCCAACCATTAGAAAAAAAAAATTCCTGAAGTACCGATTAGATAGACATAAAAAGTTTACCGGAACCACCACCGGAATTGGTGGAGCGAAACGCAGGGGCTGCTAGCTGTAGCCATGGAGATTGAGCCATGGAATCCTTGAGAAAGATCTGCTGAAAGAGATTTGTGGGTTTCAGGGTAATCCGACAAACCAAACCCGCTCTTGTCAAAACTATTGGCGTGGAGCAATGGCTGTGCTGGAGGCACAGTTAGGGTTGAGAGGAGCGTCAGGGAGAGGGGAGGTAGAGAGAAAAACCCTGGTGGAAGTGAAAGCGTGAGAGAAAAATAAGAGAGGAGAGAGAGTTTTTCTGAAATCATTTGGGTTTATTGTTGCTAAGTGAAAACTGAAAAGAGGAGAAAGAGGTGGGCACGCGAATCGCCAGCTTGGACAGATAACGTGTCAATATTTTGAGCATTGGATTTAATCAATGGCTGAGAATAGACCTATTGCACACCGTGCAATACCCTAGGTATTGCACGGGATATGGATCCGGAACTAAACAAGTTTTGGTCAGAGAGTTGTTTAAGAGGAACGAAGATGCACTATCAAGTGTGGGCCGAAGTCAGAAGCCCAATGAAGAAGCACATGAGGTAACTAGCCCAAATAAAAGCAAGTTAAAGACCAAAGAGAATAAGGTATGTAATATCTCTAACTTGGACTCAGTAAAAGATAAGAAAGCCCAAAGTAAAGGAAAGTGGAAAAAGATAGCTACGAAAATGGGTAAGGCCCAGAATCAAATGTCATTAACCCAAACCCCTTCAATAGGCACAAAAAGGGAGGAAAGACCAGAGGATGTTGAAGACCCATATGAAAGGCCTCTAAAACGTATGTGTGAAGTGCATACTCTTGATGATGATCATATTGATGAGCTATTGGCTGTGGCTGCTGTGCAGCACTACCAAAAGCAATGAGGGCCCTAAGCTGGAATTGTCGGGGGCTTGGGAACCCCCGGACAATTAACGCACTAAGAGAAATTAAGCGACATCGGAATCCCGATATAGTCTTCTTAATGGAGACTAAATTGCATAAGAAAAATATAAGTCAAGCAAAAGAGAAGACTGGCTTTGTTTTTGGTTTCATGGTGCCCAAATTTGAGAATTGTAGCGGCATGGCGATGCTATGGAAAAAAGAAATCAAGCTGGAAATTATGGGATATGCTGGAAATTTCATTAATGCAATAGTCACCGATGAACCTACAAATTTCAAATGGAGAATTATGACTTTTATGGGCTCCTTGAAACACAGAAGAGAAAGGATTCATAGGACCAACTCAAAGCATTAAATAGAAGGTATCAGCTACCATGGTTATGTCTTGGGGATTTTAACGAGATATTTTCAATGGATGAAAAAATGGGAGAAGCACGAAGAACCCAAAGGCAAATGGAAGGGTTTAGATCAGTTGTCAATGCTTGTAGCTTCAAAGACTTGGGATTCATTGGCCCTAAGTTCACATGGTGCAACATGCAAGAAGGGGATGACGGAGTGTATCTAAGGCTAAACAGAGCTTTTGCAATGCAAAGTTGGACCAATAATTACAATGAGGCTAGAGTTCACCATATTGTGGATTCAACCTCAGATCATTTTGCTTTGCTAATTTCGGATTCTGTTGCTTACCAATAGCCCAGAAGGAGGAGGTTTCATTTTGAGGCGACGTGGACGAAAAATGAAAAATGTAGGGATATTATTGAGGCTACCTGAAGGAATATTACAAACCAAAATAACCCTAAAGGTATGGCAGAAAGACTAAACCAGTGTGCAGTAGAGCTTAGTAGATGGAATACGTCCACCATTGGGCGGCTACCAAAGCAGATCCAGATAAAAAAGAAAGCTCTAAGTGATATGGTTGCGATGGATAGAAATGGAAACTTGGGAGGAGAAATCAACAAGTTGAGAAAAGAGATCAATGACCTCCTTGATAGTGAGGAAATTATGTGGCAGCAAAGGGCTAAAGTTCAATGGCTTGGGTTAGGAGATAGAAATACAAAGTACTTTCACTCTAAGGCATCAGAGAGAAAAAAAAAATACAATTCTCAGCCTTGAGAGTGAGGAGGACAGCTGGTGCAGTTCCAAGGAAGGCATTGCTAGCATTGCAGTGTCGTATTTTAAGAAGCTTTACACTACCTCCTTCCCAAGTAGCATAGTCGAAGTAATAGCCACAATCCCTACAAGGGTGACTAGTGAGATGAATCAAGACCTTATAAGAGAATTCACGGAGGAGATTGAAGATGCTCTCAAACAAATGCACCCCACAGCTCCTGGACCAGATGGTATGTATGCTATCTTCTTTAAAAAAATATTGGAATATTGTGGGTAATGAAGTTATATGCATGGTGCTAAATGTCCTTAACTCAAATGAGTATATGGCTGAGGTATATAGAACTAATATAACCCTTATTCCAAAAACAAAAAACCCCCATCAAAATAATAGAATTCAAACCTATAAGTCTAAGTAATGTCATTTACAAACTCATATCTAAAGTCCTAGCTAATTGACTAAAAACCATCCTTCCCCAAATAATTAATGAAAATCAAAGTGCATTTCTCTCTGAATAGCTTATCATTGACAATGTGTTAGTCGCTTTTGAACTTATGCACTACTTGGAACACAAGAAAGAGGGGAAGGATTGTTTTATTGCTGTAAAGCTAGATATGCGTAAAGCATATGATAGGGTAGAGTGGGGTTTCATTAAAAAAGTTATGGAACAATTAGGTTTTCATGAAAGATGGATCAGCCTTAAAATGTATTATATTACCAGTATTACCTACTCTATTCTGATCAATGGAGTGGCCCACGGGTGCATTGTTCCCTCAAGGGGACTCAGTCAAGGAGATCCCCTCTCACCCTATTTGTTTCTTACATGAGCTAATGGTTTCTCATCTCTTATAAATGATGCAGTTAGGAACAATATGCTCAATGGTGTATCAATTTGTAGAGGCAGCCCTATGGTCATCCATTTATTCTTCGCCGATGATAGTCTGCTTTTTTGCAAGGTAAGTATACAGGAATGTCAGAAGCTTATAGCAATCCTTGACCTCTATGAAGCAGCCTTTAGACAAAAGATCAATGCGAATAAGTCCTCAATATTTTTTAGCCAAAACACTCCATCTGAACTAAAAGCTGAGGTGTTGGAAGTAATGGGGCAGATGAAAGACTCGAAGCATTACAAGTACCTTGGGCTGCCTTCTATCATTGGCAGATCCAAAACAAATATTTTTGCAGAGGTAAAGGAACAGGTTGCTAGAAAATTTTTCTGGAGGAAAGAGAAACTTCTATCCATGGGGGGAAGGAAAATTCTCATAAAAGCAGTAGCCCAAGCCATCCCCACTTCCACCATGAGTTGCTTCTTACTTCCTAAGAGTTTTTGTGATGAAATTGAAGGAATGATAAGAAGATTTTGGTGGGGCCAAAGAGAGCAAGAGTCGAGAATAGCGTGGATTAATTGGAAGAAGGTATGCAAATCAAAATTAGGAGGCATGGGATTTAAAAATCTTCAAGCCTTCAACCTTGCCATGTTAGCAAAGCAAGGATGGAGATTGCTTCTAAACCCTCAATCCTTAATTGCTTGAATTTACAAAGCAAGGTACTACCCACATGGTAACGTCCTAAACTCAATGCTTGAATGCATCCCGTCATATGCTCAGTATAGTATTTTCCAAGCTTTGGAAGTAATCAAAATAAGAACCCGATGGAGAGTTGGAAATGGTCAACGTATTCACATTTGGGAAGACAAGTGGCTGCCTACCCCCTCAACATAAAAGGTAATTACTCCCCCTAAGCTCATTAATGACTTCCCTATGGTGTCGGCTCTAATAGACTATGAAACTAAAAGATGGAAATCTGAGGTGATTCTAACTATATTTCTGCCTTTCAAGGAAAATACAATTCTAAATATTCCATTGAGCTATAATCTGCCAAAGGATATGCTCATTTGAATGGGCAATAAAAAAGGGGAGTTTACTGTTAAAAGTGCATACATGTTTCACTAAGCCTAGTTGAAACTGAAGAATGTGGAGAATGCTCGAATGAGGATCAGAGGACCCCCTTATGGAGGAAAATATGGCATTTGAAGATCCTGGCAAAAATTAGAACCTTTGCTTGGCGAGCTTGCATGAATGGCCTACAAACGACAGATTGTTCAAAGCTACCCCCTTATGAAATAGGCCAACGGCTTTCGCTTAGGGAAGTAAAACCCTACCAGGTTGAATCTTTGTCAAAGAGGGATGAATATTAGTTTTATGTGCCCAATGTGTGAGCAAGAGCCTATATCCATCTCCCATACTCTTCTCCATTGCGACTTTGCAAAACAAGTTTGGGACAAGTGGGAAGGATGTCTGATAAACTTGAGGGTAAGACAAGGTGATTTCACAGACTTTGCTCTGCAAATGTTGAATACTGGAGCAACTCAAGACCTTGAAACTCTCTTGGTAACATCTTGGTCTATATGGGACAATAGAAACCAAAAGGTGTTTAAGGATGCTGGGCTTTCACCTGACCAAGCCTGGTTCTTTGCTACTGCAACCAGATTTGATTTTAGAGAGGCCACTGCTCTGTATAATCAGAACCAGACCTCCGATTCAGGCAGATGGGAAGCTCCACCATCAAGTATGTGCAAGGTTAATGTAGATGAAGCTGTATCTGGAGATGGCAAATTGTCTAGTGTCGAGGTAATTATAAGGAACAATAAAGGTGAGCCCATTGCAGCTCTATGTAAGCTCTTGCCAGGCCAATATTCAAGCTTGGAAACAAAAATCATTGTTCTGGAAAATGGAATCATTTTAGCCAAAGAGATGGGGCTTACTCAGGTCATCTTTGAATCAAATGCCCTCACAGTTGTCCAAGACCTCCAAGCGAAGGAAACAAATGGCAGCTCGGGCCATTTGTACCGAGGAATTATTGCTCTCCTTGAGTCTTTTTGTAGTTGGAAAGTTTGTCACCTAAAAAGGGAGTACAACAAAGCAACGCATGCCCTTGCTCAATTTGCAAAATGTAATGAAACAGTGTTCCTTGGATGGTCTAGCACATCATCGAGTCTGGCTGCTCTTAGAGCGTTGTTTCCTCTCTTTTTTTTTTTTTTTTTTTGTACTTCAATTTTAGTTTCAACGAAGTTTAATTTTCTCATCAAAAAAAAAAAAAAAAGGAAAAGCACAAGACAAAAAGTGGAAACATAGCTGAAGATTCTTATATTGGTGTTTCATTATCAATTTTGAAATTCAGAGGAAGATTCACCATTTGTAGCTAAATAGTGCTTGGAATTTTGAAAAACATTTAATTATGACTTGGGATCGATGTAACATGTACCTAAATTATTTTATCCATGTGAAACACTGTTTTTGTGGACATGGAGACACATATTCATTTGTGGTATTGTGGACCCTAGGCCATGGTCCTCTAAAAGATTTTTATTCCATGGCTGGTAATAAGCATGATCAAGTATACAGACTGATTATTATTTCTAGTGCATGAGATTTATTGTTATTTTCTATATACATGTGCCTAACTTTCCCACACAAAAAAAGAAAAGGTATGTGTGTGATCATAATGTTGATTATTATTATTTACTATAAGCTCAGATTGTCATTTAAAGAACCTTTTAATTAGATCGCAATATGTTAATAATACTCATCACTATATATTTATATCGAGTGAGTATATTAATTATATTCATCACTATTTATAATAAAGTATATTTCCTTATGAGTTTGATGTTTGGTTTGACTCCTCACCTCACCTATTTGCTTTTCTAACTAAGAAAACAATTGTTTAATGTTAATATCTAAATTTGAATATTTCATCAAATGCTGTCTAACTTAAATTCCAAAGAGTATAAACTTATATGGTTGACAATAAATTATAAATGCATCAACTTATGCTTCATTATTTTTTTAAAATTTCTTGAATTTTGACACATCTTTTTAAACATAAGTATCTTTTTAAACATAAACTAGTATTTTAAACATAAGAAAGAAGTTAATAATTTTTATTACTAAGACATGAAAATAGTTATAGATCTCCTAAACAACAAACCACCCATATAGTATTTAAATTTAAAATGTTTCAACAAATGATGTTCAACTTATGTTTGAATTTCTTCTTAAAAAAACTTATGTTTCACATAAATTCAAACATATACAGGTGTCATGACATTGAATTTGTAATAGGTTTATTTAGGCTAGAAAAACAAATATGAGAAAACCTAATTGTAATATGACTAGTCTTTTTGAAGTATAAAGTAGATGTGATTAACACTTTACTGAGATCATAACATAGAATTTCATAAAAAAAAATAGTATAGCTTGTGACAAAAAATTTCATGAAGAACACAATTTTTCGTGATAAGGAATTCCATACGAAGTATTGAAATAAGAATGTCGCTTGTTGCAACCATGATTGGTCCAATAACTTCTTTTTTGTTATTTTTTATTTTGCAATTCTCTATGTAGTATTTCATTCCAATAGGCATGAGATAAAAACAAAAAAATAAAATAAAAAATAAAAAGATTTTGAGTCTTGATTGATGTTTTATTGTATATAATAAAAGTGTTATACACCCAGCTTGCTGCTTTATTATCTATTAGATAATTATATTGCGTGAGCATGAAATAATACCTATCATAATTTATATTGAAGCATACCTTCATAAATATCAAGAATTTGTTGGTGACTTGGCATCATTGATTTTAATGTTTGGTTCGACTCCTTACTCTATTAAGTTGATTTTCTTGATGAAAGCCAATCATTTAATACTTAAACTTCAATATGTTAACAAATGTTTTTTTTTTTTTTAATTTAAAGAATTCAAACTTTTGTGGGTAACATCACACCAATTTAAGGTAGTGCTCTATGTATTACATCTTGCCTTATTTGTTGTCATTGTTTGGATATAGTTTTTATTTATTTTTTTAATTCCATTAGATTGCATTTGCAAACGCTTGTCGCTGTAGATTTAGAAAATATCACAAAGACGTACAGATCAAAGTTCTACTCCTAACCTGTTTGTTGTCATTTAGTTACAAGACTATCTTCTCATTAATCCTTGCACTTGTAAAAAACCAAATTCTACTTACAAGAATTACCTTGAGTAGTTCCACTCTAAGTTGTGATTTTCTAGCATTTCATACGAAAGTTGATCCTATTGTTTTCAATTGTTTTGATGCTCTTAGAGTTAAGCTTGTTGGCATGTGTATCACAATCTAGTCAAGCAATTGTTCTCGTATCTTTTATTTAGATGGGATAATATATATATATATATATATATATATATATTGTTTTTTATTTATAAAAGAATTAAGATAAGGTTTGTTTAGGCTACATTGGCTTTATACGCATATGACTATAGATAATTATACTGCGTGAGCATAAAGTAATACCTATCACGATTTATATTGAAGCACACCTCCTTAAATATCAAGAATTTGTTGGTTAGCATCAATTTGCAATTAGATTATGAACTTATTTATGAGTGTAATGTTTGGTTCAACTCCTTAATCTATTTAATTGATTTTTTTTTGAAGAAATCAAATCATTTAATACTTAAACTTCAATATTTTAGCAAATTTTTTTTAGAAAAAATTCTAAAGAATTTAAGCTTTTGTGGATAACATCACACTAACACTTAATTATTTGTTAATCTTTGTTGAAATTATTGTACATTTGTAAACATAAACATTTATTTAAACGTATTGTGCATTTGTGAAAATAAACATTTATTTAAACATATAAATGTAATTAGTGATTTTACAAGGGTAATGATTCTCTCACTTTTACTTTGTTATACATCAACTTTCATGTTTTAAATGTGGATATTTCCTTTTCACCTTTTAAAATGTATATTTCAATCTATTAATTATGGATATTGTGTCCAACTGTGAATTAGCACACATATGATAACATAGATAACTTCACAATAATGAGTACATATATTTGTGTTTGTAATTGTGTATATTGGTGTAGTTTTGTACCTAGATATAAATAACGAGTGTGTATATAGTTTTTTTTTTTTTTAAAAAAAAACCCAATACTATATTAAGAAATAAAAATTGTAGTTTAATTTAATATGAAAGCCCATTAGTGTCTTTGTCTAATGTTAAAGAGCAATAATAATGTAGTGAACATCATAAGTTTTAAATCCTATTAATCCTATCAAATCTATAAAAAGGTGGGAAAAATTTTTTTTAGGATACCTTAAATTCCTTTTTTTCCAAATTCCATTCTCGGGAAACAGCACATCTTCTTCATCATACAGGTGCACGAATGTTGCCATGAGGAACATAATACATTAGGAAATAAATATTCTGGGCTTTTGCTGGAGGGGATCATGGTCAAACTCAAAAGTCAACACCAACAATGTTAAATCATTCTCTTCGCATTGGATTTTCAAGACAGCTGGCACATCACACTAGCCTAGTATCTTGGTGCATTTTTTGTCTCCAGGGATGGTTATAATGTAATTCATACAGAGAACCAAACCTGTCTTATTTTTATGGATCCATGAGTGTTCAAGGAGCATGTCGGAGCAGGCAAATATCCTTGACTTTGAATTTGATGTCTTGTGTAATGGGTGCCACTTTGATACTGAAATGTCACCTCGTGTTGCCAATTGCCATAGGCTTGGACACATTGACTGGTGGGTACAAGAAGTCTACAATTTCAAGGCATAAGCCACCACCATTAATACATTGAGAAGCGTACGCTTGATGGATCAAATAATTGTAGTCTAGGCTTTGGGGGCCATGTCAGTTGGAAGATGAATTTGGTTGCTTAATAGTTACGGCTTTGAGTAGGGACTGACATTAAATTGGCAGGGAAAGTAACCATTGGGAGAGAGATTTTATTTTGGAGAAATGATACGTTAACAACATTTTTACAAAAAATCTTAAGTGGCAAGTTGTTACTGGTTATTATTGTTAGCGTAAAATTGTAATCTTAGTGTGAGGTTCAAATTTGAATCAATAACAACTAACCGCTTATGATTTGTTGTGAAAATATTGAGAATGTAACATCTCTCTTTATTTTGAGGGAATTTAAATCAAGATTAGATTTGGTCATACTCATGCATATATTCAGTCTTTGAAAGATGATGAGGCCTACTAGTTCTTTTCAACTAATTGAATGAATAATGCTAAGATTAGAACTTTTGTCATGATTTACCCATGCGGCAAGTTTTGAGTGGTGGAGTAAAAGTTGTGAGTTAATAACTCCATCACTCAAAACCTGTCACGTGAACAAATTATGTTCTTAGCATTAATTACTCGAAGTAGATCCAAGACACAACCTGGGCTTACCATCTTTATTCTCCACAAAAAAAAAAAAAGAACAACTTTGGCTTGATATGGGCTTAGGAGTGGGTTGATGATGGGCCCAGGGTATTGTAGGAGAATGGATTCAGATTTATTTAAATGTTTTTTAATCTCGGCCCAGTTGAGTTTGGCATATCATGGTTGACTGAGCAAGCTGGTTTGACCGTGGAAAAGCTATCTCATCTCATAAGGTCTCATGACACAAGAAAGTCTAAACAACAGTGACAACTAAAAAACAAATAAGTGAGTTAAAATAAAAACTAGTGAAATTTTGTTAACTTAATTATTGTGCAAATTATTGTGTCTATAACATTACTCTTCATAAAACATGTCTCTCATAACATATAAAACTCTTGTGTAGAATGCACATATATTATGAGATAGATCATAGATTTTTTTAAGACTGAATCACAAGATTATTTTTCTTACGGTATCTTTGGGTGCAAGGTAGAAATTGCTCAGGCCACTATCAGAATTGTGAATTTTGGTATGTCTGAGCTGAGCTTGTCACATTACAAAATAAATTTTGGATATATAGGTAAGGGAGGGAATGTTGAACGAGATAGTAGAACCCACACACGAGTGGGTCTATTAAATTATGTCCGGTTCCACCTTAAATCTTATGATTTTATTTTTATTTTTTTGGGTAAAAGATTCTTAAGAATTTGTAGCATATGCTGGTTTCACTTGTGGAATCAATGTCTAAATATTTTCCCTTCATATTCTCAATTGCATTGCCCAAAGACTTTTCTTTTTAAAAGTGGGTTGTAAACTTGGACCCAAAATTTAGACCTAGATCTTTGAGGACAAAGTTTTGGCCACTGGCCACCTACTGGCCAAGGGAGTCGCTCTAGAATATATTTTTCCTATCTGCTTCTGCTGTAATTTTGAATAGGAACGCGGTGCTTGCCATGTCTTTTGCACGTTCTCCATAAATGGTTTACAAAGGCTTTGATTAAGATTGTTGTGGTCTTGCTTTTGTTGATTATTTTGTCTGCTATCAATTTCTCTAATAGCACTACTTTACTTACAAGTATACGTGTTTGTGGAGTATAGGAGGATAAGGACCAGAATTAAAGTTTTCAGAAAAAAGCTTCACACACTTATACAGTTAAATTAAGTTAAAGTAGAATTTTTATATTGTAAAAAAAAAAATCCCTAATAGCTAGTATTTAGTGATTATCAAATTATAAATTACTAGAACATTGTGTAATTTTGGTAAAATGAAAACAAAACTTTTACAAATGCTCAATAATTTCTGTAGAAAGGAGAATGGTATTAAAACTAATTGAGAAAAATGATTGTATTGAATGATTGAATTACATCACTTAGCTACTTATATACAAGATTAAGGGGAGATAACTAACTCTAACTAACTCCCACAAACTGTGCTAACAGAATCTTAACTACTAACAGCTCTTAACACGCGTGACACATGTATTATTAACTTCAATCTTGCACGTGATTGACACACACTCAGTTAACTAAACAATAAACTACAGGTCGTATATATTAATCAACTACAAGTCGTGGTGGTCGTGCTCTGTTTTTCTGGATTTTGACTTCCTCTGTTTTCTGCACATTTGCCTTCTATGATATGTTCTGCTTGGTTATGTTCTGGCTTGGACTTACACTTCTGATACTCCCCCTCAAGATGGACTAAGGGCAGATGAATATTGATTAGTCCCATCTTGGAAATGAGCTCTGAGAATTGATTGAAACCCAAGGCTTTAGTTAGCACATCAGCCAATTGATATTGAGTCCTTACATGTATCAACTTAATTACCTTAGCCATTACTTTATCCCTGACCACATGATAGTCAATTTCTATGTGTTTAGTTCGCTCATGAAACACTGGATTAGAACCAATATGAAGAGCAGATTGACTATCACAGAAAAGCAAGGCTTCCTTCTCATGTCTTACTTGAATGTCCTTTAGAAGATAAAGAATCCATATCATTTCACAAGTAGTTACTACCATTGCTCTATATTCAGCTTCTGCTGAGGATCGGGAGACAGTGGATTGTTTCTTGGATTTCCAAGACACCAAAGAGTCTCCAATGAAAATACAATATCCAGTCACTGATCTTCTTGTGTCTGGACATGAAGCCCAATCCGAATCAGTGAAGCCCTTCACATGTAATTCTGATGCAGCAGAAAAGAAAATTCCCTTCCCTGGTTCATTTTTCAAATACTGTAAGACTTTATAAGCTGCTTCCAAATGCGGTTTTCTTGGCTTGGACATAAATTGACTCAACTTATGGACAGCATAAGTGATGTCAAGTCTGGTGATTGTTAGATAGAGTAGCCTTCCAACTAATCTTCTATACTTGCTAGGATCATTTAGTAACTCTCCATCATACTTGCTCAACTTAAGATTCTGCTCCATTGGAATTTTAGAAGGTTTACAGCCAAGCCTACCAGCATCATCTAGAACTTCCAATGCATATTTTCTTTGACAGAGGGCTATGCCTTTATCAGTTCTTGCAACTTCTAGACCAAGGAAAAATTTTAAATCTCCTAAATCCTTGAGCTTGAACCTTTGATCCAATAAGATCTTGAATTGATCAACTTTGTCTTTGTCATTGCTAGCAATTAGCACATCATCTACATAGACCAACAAAGCCATGAAAGACTCTCCCTGCTGCCTAGTAAACAATGAGTAGTCTGCTTTGGACTGCACAAATCCTAATTGAATCAAAGCTTCAGAAAATTTGGAGAACCATTGCCGAGATGCTTGTTTCAACCCATAGAGAGATTTGTTCAGTTTGCAAACAACCTCCCCCTTGCTGTGGAAGCCAAGTGGGAGAGCCATGTAAACATCTTCAAGAAAATCTCCATGAAGAAATGCGTTGTTTACATCAAGTTGGCTCAAAAACCATCCTTTCACAGCAGCCACTGCCAACAAACACTTCACAGAAACCATCTTGGCAACAGGGCTGAAGGTCTCAATATAATCCAAGCCTTCTTTTTGATTAAAACCCTTAGCAACCAACCGAGCTTTGTATCTTTCAATAGAGCCATCAGACTTGTATTTGATCTTATAAACCCACTTACACCCAATGGCCTTTTTACTTGGTGGAAGTGGAGTAAGAGTCCAAGTGTTATTAGCCTCCAAAGCTGCAATTTCAGCATCCATAGCAGCTTGCCAATTGGGATCAGAAACAGCTTGAGAATAAAATTGAGGTTCAACAATTGAAGATATGGAACAGCAAAAAGACTTATAGGAAGGAGAGAGATGATCATAAGAGAGAAAAGAAGAAAGGGGGTGAGATGTACCTGACTGAAGCAGATTGAGAGCAGGAACTGAGGAGACCTAACTGCAATGGTAAGCTTGAAGATATGAGGGAGGCTTAGAAGTTCTAGAAGACCTCCTAACAGCTTGGTCATGAACTATAAGCTCATCTGGAGCTTCAGGCAGATCTTGAGGAAGATCCTCATCAATATCATGATGAACATTAATGATGGTGTCATCAGATATGGAATGAGATGCAGCAGATGGAAAAGGGGTATAATCATGAGAAGTGTCATGAAATGAAGATGGAATTGGAGGCATGGCAGGAAGTGGAATGGAAGATGAAAAAGGAGGTACAGCTGTATGCTTAGAGAAAGGAAAGATGGTCTCATGAAATATGACATCTCTAGAGATAAAAGTAGTGTGGGATGAAAGATCAAACAGCTTATAACCTTTGATATTATAAGGATAGCCAACAAAAATACATTTTCTGGCTCTAGGAGAGAACTTAGAAGGTTTAGGGCCAGTTGTGGAAGCAAAGCATAGGCAACCAAAAGCCCTAAGGTGGGAATAAGATGGAACTTGGCTAAACAGCAATTCATAAGGGGTTTTGTGTTTTAAAAGAGGAGAAGGTAATCTGTTAATCAGATAAACAGCAGTGAGGACACAATCACCCCAAAATGAAATAGGTATATTTGATTGAATTTGTAATGCTCTAGCAATGGATAGAATGTGTTGATGCTTTCTCTCCACAACAGAATTTTGTTGTGGAGTATAAACACAACTAGTTTGATGAATTATACCTTTGGCTGAATAGAAATCAGAAAGTTTGAATTCAAGTGCATTATCAGACCTGAAACACTTGATCTTGACATTGAATTGAGTGAAAACCATGTTATAGAAAGAAACAATTAAGGCTTTGACATCAGATTTTGCTTTTATGAGAAAAACCCAAGTTGCCCTAGTGGCATCATCAACCAAAGTGAGAAAGTATTTATGACCAGCTGATGTAGGAACAGAAAAGGGGCCCCATACATCCATGTGCACCAAATCAAAAGGAAAATCACACATTTTATTATTAAAAGGAAAGGGCAATCGTTTCTGTTTTGCCAAAGGACAAACAGTACACTGTTTAGTACAACATTTTTGCAAGAAAGGAAGAATGTTGCTCAATGACTGAATTTTAACATCAGATGGATGGCCTAGCCTAGAATGCCACAAAGAATACAAGTTATTGTGAGCATTATTAGAAGAAAAGGCAGTGAAAGAACTGATATTGTGCTTGGACAAGAAATCAACAAGAGAACTGGCAGAAGGTAAACTTGACTGTTGCAGCAGGTACAAACCATCAGACATTTTGCCCACCCCAATCGTGCTCCAATTGGTAAGGTCCTGTATAAAGCAGTGAGCAGAGAGAAACACCAGACAAAGAGGTTGTGTTTTAGTCATAGAGCTCACAGATAAAAGGTTAAAAGAAAAGGATGGTACACATAGGACATTAGTGAGGGTTATATGCGAAGAAAGTTGGATATTGCCCACATGTGTAACAACAGCTGATTCCCCATTAGGCAATTGGACCATAGAATGTGAAATTGCAGTAATTGAAGTTAATAAACTCACAGAACAAACTATGTGATCAGTTGCCCCAGTATCAATAACCCAAGTATCCATATTATAGGCCTTTCTATTAACAATTTGAGCAGAGAAAACAGAATGTTTCAAGTTCAATGATATACCTGCCACTGTGTTGTTAGGGAGACCTACATTGTTTGCCATGTGATATTCTTGCCCAGTAGTATGTTGCTGAGATGGCCGTGGTAGTGCACCAATCAAAGACAGCAACTGTTGGTACTGATCTGTGGTGAATGAAGGAGCAGTAGTGTTGGCAGATACATGACCAAGTATACTTTCTTGAGTAGTCATTGCCATAGAATTGTGGGACTGATCTGGGGTAGGAAAGGAGACCAAATGAGCCATAGATTTGTTTTTGGTTTTGTAACCAGGTGGAAAACCGTGAAGCTTGTAACATTTGTCAATGGTATGGCCTAGCTTGCCACAATGAGTACACATTGGTCTGTCTTTTCCTTTACCATTAGAACCCCCATTAGTGAAGTTTTGAGTCTTGGTGGCCAAAGCAGTAGATTCAACTCTTGTACCCATGCTAACACTTCTTTGCATTTCTTCTTGAATTAATAAAGAATGCACTTTGTTGACAGAAGGTAAAGGATCCATGAGAAGTATCTGAGTTCTAACCTGAGAAAAGGAGTCATTAAGCCCCATGAGGAACTTCATCACTGATTCTTTGGCTTGAAGAGCAGTGAGCCTTTGATTGACATTACACTGACATTTGCCACAAGTGCATAAGGGAAAAGGACTGAAACTTTGTAATTGATCCCATAGAACCTTCAATTGTGTGAAGAAATCAGTGATTGAAACTTCACCTTGATGAAGTTCTGAGATTTGCTTCTGCAAATTGAAAATCTTCGGTCCATTTTTGTGACAAAAGGTATCCCTCAAATCATTCCAAATTTCCAAGGCAGTTTCTCTGTAAACAATACTTGCCTGAAGTCTTGGAGAAACTGAATTGATTATCCAAGTTCCTACCATATTGTCTGCACAAATCCAGGCTTGAATTGCAAATGGAGAATCCACAATTGGAGATGACAAAGTGATAGATCCATCTATGAAACCAAGTTTGTTCTTGGCAATGAGAGATTTCCTAACAGACCTTGCCCAAGCAGGATAGTTTTCTCCACCAATTAAAGGTTGAGAAACAAGAACAGCACCAGGATTTTCTCCATGATGTAAGAACAAAGGATCATTTACATTTGATGAATCCTGTGTGGAAGAGTGATTTCCAGAAGCTGAAGCAGTAGCTGTACCAGTGGCAGCCATGGAAGGAGCTTCGAAGCTTTTATGAGGAAGAAGAAGATTCTCGAAGAGAGAAGAAAAGGAAGAGAGAAAACCCTAGTTTTTGAGCTCTGATACCATATTAAAACTAATTGAGAAAAATGATTGTATTGAATGATTGAATTACATCACTTAGCTACTTATATACAAGATTAAGGGGAGATAACTAACTCTAACTAACTCCCACAAACTGTGCTAACAGAATCTTAACTACTAACAGCTCTTAACACGCGTGACACATGTATTATTAACTTCAATCTTGCACGTGATTGACACACACTCAGTTAACTAAACAATAAACTACAGGTCGTATATATTAATCAACTACAAGTCGTGGTGGTCGTGCTCTGTTTTTCTGGATTTTGACTTCCTCTGTTTTCTGCACATTTGCCTTCTATGATATGTTCTGCTTGGTTATGTTCTGGCTTGGACTTACACTTCTGATAAATAAGTCGTGTATAATCAAAGTCAAGTGTAGGCTGTGGAGGCTGCTGCCATTTTTGCTAAAGATATCGCCATATCGGCATCCACAAGGTAATTTTTGAAAGCGATAGCTTGTTGATTTGTTCAACCATACAGGGGGAATCAGAGGCCTCCCCAGCTATTGCCAATATTATTGCAGGTACCATACACCACATGCAGATGCTGCGCCAGTTAGAAATTCGCCACACTGGAAGGGATGAAAATAAGGCAGCACATGGGTAAGCCAAGCATGCGCAATTTGTTGATGATTTTGTAACATGGATGGAGGAAACTCCATCTATTATAAACTCTGAGATTTCTTCGGATGTAAACCAGTTTTTGCAGGCTTGTTTTGAATGAATTCACTGGTTTCCAAATCAAAAAAAAAAATCAACGTCAAGTGTAAAAATGATGTTGGTCGATCAAAATTTACCATTTGAACAATTTATTAAAATAATTATTTCCTAAACATTGGTCTTAAAAAAAAAATCCATTTTGATTGATTACCCACTGCCTCCACGTAGAAAAGATCTATATTGATTTATTCTCCTTGGTGTCACCACGTGGATCTTGCATGAAAAACGTGTCTAGTGGGAGGTTTATCGATTTGTTACGTGTCTGTATCTACTTTCCACCTGAAGAAAATCAATCCCAGATCAAAATAAAGCAAATTTGAGAGCTAAGTCACTGTCTTCCCAATTCCCAGACAAAGCAAACAACACAACACTTTCTTAACACAATCTGACAATGGGACAGGGTGAAGAGGTCAAGACCAAGACTGAACCTCAAGTTGAAATTCAGGTATTACTGAATGAGTCTCTCTCAATCTCTACAATTATATGGGAACATAGGACACACTAAAATTTCAAAATATTTTTACACCATTTTGTTTTGAGTTGTGGCGAGTTGTGTTTCTGTATAATCTTTATTATTTTATTATAATCTATGATGATTAACAATTCAACATGTGAATCATGTGAAAATGTGACGGGATTTTGTTGTCTTCTTTGAAATTTCTATTTCTTTTTGTTAACTTTTATACTGTGTTAGACTTATAAATATAATCTGGAGTAGCATTTGCTTTTGCTAAAGTGTGTAATTTAGTGTTGGCGTGTATTAAGGTCTGTGGACTTTTAGGCCCACTTTGTTTACTTATATAGCACACTTACTTATACTTTGCCTCCTATATAAAATTACTCATACATATTCTATTACTCATACATATTCTATTACTAGAGAAATACAATACACTTATTCACTATTTCTAACATGATATCTGCTAAGCTACCAACCAAGCAAAATTTCTATAAGGAATTTGGGTTCAATCTCTGCTTATATTAAAAATTAATTAGTGTTTTAGTCTGATGTCTCGCAAAAATTCTCTAAAAAAGAGTGTAATATTTGTTACTAAAAAAATGGTGTAATATTTGTTACAAAAGTAGATGTTTTAAGGTGATACAATAATCAAATTTGATTGCTTGTCTTATTACATAACGTTTTGAAGTTGGTTTACAAATTGTAATGACAAAACTTTGGCTTTGGCAAATTGTAGGAAAGAGGTGAAATTTTTTTCTTCTATAGGCCAAAAGTTGACAAAGAAGAAGCTCACAGCGCAGATGATGTGCAACGTTTGTATATTGTGCTGCGGCCAGAGTCCGGTGAGAGGACAGTGGAAGAGAAGCAAGACTCTGATTCAGGCAAGGAAGGAGCCAAGAAGGGGTCTAAAGGGAGTGAAAGTGGCTCTAAAAAGAGTGGAATTGAAGGTGGACATGGTAGCCAGGTGAGACACAGTTTGTTCATTGGTAGACGATACATGTGATGTAGGTGCAGGAAACTTGAGGAGCAACATTACATGTTATCCCAAGTTACTGGCTTTCTGGGAATTTAAAATTTGGTAATGATTATCACACAATAGCAAACTCTCAGTACACACTTCCATGTACTGAAATGAAATTGTGGTTTTTTCAATTTAAATTGTGAAATTATTTTACCATTTCACAATTTTAATTTTCTAGAGTGAATATGGAATATACAATAACGAATATGTAATAAGATTTTTTAAATTATCTCAACTTGAGCAGTGGCTGGTAGGGATATTAGCAGTAAACACTGTCCAGAAAATCATGTGGTGATTTAAGAACGTGATTTTGTACAAGATAGATTAAGGCCTTCTAGCAATGGTACTTTCTTAATTTAGAAACAAAGAAACTGGGCTAATGCCAGACATATAGGGATTAATATCTGATTCTTCCCAAAAATTTGATTTCGACCCCCAAAAATATAAAGAATGGAAAACTTTGTAATCCATCATTGTGAATTTGAAAATACTTGAAGGTACCAATTTTACTAAAAAACACTACGAAGCAAACAAACTTACGTGACAATGAATGTGACTGATTGGTGTCATAGAAGCACTATAATAAAGAAATTTATTAATTTCTTTTTTGTGTTGGATTTAAAATTTGATACTATGAGTTTGTGAAGTCTATGTAGTAAAATTTGCAATATCTCTTAACATTACTCTCCTAAATTACGAATTGCTAATAATAATTAGCAAATTTCTTCTTACAACCCAGAGAGAGAATTATTGATAAATTCCATAATAGATCTTGGATTAAGGCGGAGGTTCATTAGGTACCATAATTAGTTTAAGTGTTACCACAAACTGCTTGCTATATGCATGTGTGTTCGCAGGTGGGCAGTGTAATACTTTCTTAATTAGTTTATGATTGCTTATAGAAGTTAAGCATGCATCTTAGTGGTTTGTCTAATTGAAGTTTTGCATTTCTTCTAATTGAGAAGTAGTTGCTTTGTCATGATGCTACGAGCATACTATACTTTTCAGACGGTAAGTAAACTTAGTTGGTATTTTTATTTTTGATATTTAGTCTTTACATATACTAATTTTAAAAGTCATAATTTTCAGTAGTACAAAAGTGGAAACATCAACAATTTGCTTTGCTTGGTTGATATTGGAAATAATCATGCAACAATTATGGCTAAATTATACTTCATAATGTTTATTTCAGTTATAACTAGCTGGTAACTAGTTGGCATTGATTGCATTTTTTTTTTTTTTTTTTTTTTTAATTGTAGGAAGTGAACATTGAGAAGCAACCCTTATTGCGATTTATTGTCATGGGAAGGAAAAGCCTTCCAGATCCAAGCAAGAAAAGTCGACCATATTGGGGTTTTGTCGAGATGGTTACTACCAATATAGAAGATGTGAAGACTACTCTAAAAGGAGGTAATCCTAAATGGAACTTTCATCTAATCCTAAAAAGAAGTAGAGTGGAGACATGGTTTAAACTCAAGATCACATGCTCTGATGTATACTATTTATTACCAAATGGTGAATTAATCATTTAACTATATTCTAATTGTATTTACAATGTTATCCACACAATTCAATATGTTGCATTGCAGAGGAATATGATACTAAAACTAAAGGGCACCGCCGAACCTCTCCTGCAAGAGCATTGGGAGAAGGTATTTACCGCATATTAAGGCACAAGCCTGGAAAGAAAACACACACCCATTTGATTTACAAGCTTGAACTTCCACCCCAAGATGAGAAGAATGAGCCACAAGAGTCGCTTAACATTGAACCGGAAGGCTCATTCCTGATACAAATAAAGAACCCGGATCAGCATGGCACATCCCAGTTCAGAGGGCTACAAAACAAGCGCAAGGCTGTGTTTCCTGCACACCTCCATGGACAGTTTGGACAACTACGGTACTGCCCAGCTGATCCACCGGACTTCTTGAACTACGAAGGATGTGAATTCTTGTTCATATCAGCTTCAGATGACATAGAAGAGGAGTTGGGTTTGGAGCTCAAGACAGAAGGAGAAAGTGATGCATCTTGTTCTGATTTGCTCAGGACTTTTGGAGAGACTGCTTCTACTAGTGCCCTTTTGAAAGGCACATGGGTTTGAATTGAATCTCTCCCCATCCAGTGCTCTACATACAGATGCAATGCTAGTTGAGATGCTACTACTGCTCCCTTTAGGTTCCATTTTGCTGTGTAGATATTGTTGCTACTAGTTGGGTTATGTAGGTAACTCACGATCATGCATTAGCTTGCACAAGAACGCTTTGTATATTTTTGTTTTTGTAATTGTAAAATGGGATCTTTCAGTTTTGTTTTTGTTCGTTTACTATGTCCATAAATCAAATCTGTTGATGTTCAATCATATTTTTTTGGTTCACACCAGATGCATGCCTCTATCTCAATATCTTTTGTTATTAACAAATATATATATATATATATATATATGTTAACAATATATACACACACACAAAGCAAGAAAGGAAGATATAAAGGCCGATAGATGAAGAAATAACAGGACAATTTATATATGAATGCATAAAAAAACTCTTGAGCTTTTTAGAGTTGATGTGCTTTGCATTTGACTGCCATTTTTAAGCTTTTCTTTGTATATATCATAGGAATTTCTATATTTTAGTTTTCTCATGATTAATAGAAACTATATTTTGTATTAAAAAGAAAGGAACTATGTCAATCTGAAAGAGCCGTGAGTAACTGTTTGGTGTGTCTTGGAGATGAGAGACTAAATAAAAAAAACAAACCAATAAATAGAGTTTAAGAGAGAATAGCATACTTATTGATGATTGAGTGTCTGAGGCATGTAAATCAACATGTTCTCCTAAGAAGTTATTTCGTTCCACTATGATGAGACAATGATTTCACCCCATTAGGAATTGATTTGGCCCTTGAAGCAATTTGGCTCTGATGACCATTTCTTGGGATTCAATAACAAGTTTTGGTTTGGTGCACTGACAATCTAAAGCTTTCGAACTCATTTAAAAGTCAAAATTATAAAAGAAATTTGATTAGAAATAGAAGGGCATTTTTTTTTTACTTTATTTTATTTTATTTTATCTATAATTTGAGATTCATTTGGACATATATTTATATAATATCAAAAATAAAATTTTTTAAAGAAATAAATTGACCATACCAACAAATTATTAACTCCTACCAAGGAGTCTTCCTCCTTTCACTAGGGTATGGGCCCTCGCATGGTCCTAGGTCCTAGACAAGGGCCCACACCCCTTGTGAGAGTAAGGAGGATTCATTTTTTAAGAGTGAATAATTTTTCAACAACTATAAAGTGATGTAATTGTGAGGTTACTTTACCGTAATGGTAATAAGTAGTTTAGATGTAGAAGAAGGATAATAATAGTTCTATGGGTAAAACACTTTCACAATAAAGACTAGTGGAAAGCTTTTATGGTTATTATCCAGACCTACCACTAACTTTACTTTTTTACCTATCATTAATAGTTTGCCACATAGAATTTATTGTGAAAATGTTATGCTTGTCATTTTAAGCTAGCTTGTTGAATTTAAAACTTTCCCAACAATTTCCCACAATGATTCAAATTTATAAAATTTTGAAGGAAGAAAAGGAATCATAAGAGAATGGGTTAAGATGTAATGCTTAGATGTCAATAACAATTGCTGAAAACTTTTTGCTAAAAGTGTACTAAATTATACTTGTACCTTGAGAAATTTTGAAAAACTGAAAAAAAAGAGAAAAGTAAGGTTTTAAAAAGCTATACATAAAAGTAAAAAGTTAGTGCTAAAAGCAAAAAACTAATGCAAAATGCTTGTGCCAAACACACGTGTTTACAAGTGAGAACTCACTTATCCTAGGTGAAAGTCTCTTGAACTTAATCCTGACCTTGCACGCATGTTTGCATCTTAATCCTAACGAGTTCTTGATTAGACGCATTACTACCTTGCATCCTTCCTAGATGTTTATGGGGCTTTAGAAAGTTTCAATCTATAAGAGTGTTATGGGTCTGTTTATGTGCAGTAAGTGCAAGGCAGGGGTTGGGCTACTTGGGCATAAAGCATATTGATTTATGTGGGGGAAAAAAAGAGTTTTGGTTGTGACTTTGCTTGGTAAAGCTTGATTGGGCTAGATATGGGTTATGATGATGTTGTAAGACTGTCACCGAATTTGGAAGGCCGCCTTCACAATAGCCACAACACTCGGTGTGCAAGGGGTTAAATTGCTGGGCATGTGCTCAGGCCATCAGTTGTGTTAGCGAAACTTGTGTAGGGCTAGACCATTTGCACAGACAGCGCGCATGTATTAAACAGGTAACATGGTAGAACTATTACTAAGCAATTACGATCGACATTGTTAATGTAATGGCAACACAGAAAGGTTCCAAGAAAATAAACAGTGGACTCATATTAGGATATAGACTTAGGATGCGGCCACGTGACGTGTCCGGTGCAACTAATGCATTGGACACAATCCCAACCCATAAGCAGTTGTGCCATAAAAGCAATTCCTCTATTAGTTCAACAAGTCGATAGGACAATTACCCAACTGCCACTAAAGGCTATTTCTTGCATGATACTCAGTTTTTTAGGATATCAACAACATATATATTGGGACAAACTGTGAAGAGGAAAAACAACATATTTTGTGTATTGTGTGTGCTTTGTAAGCCTTTGTGACTAGTTTTGACTAGGGTATTTCCCAAGTGAGGGTTGTGTATGGGAGGACTTGGTGTCATTTTACTTTTTCATTAAGGTAATGAAGGGCTGATAGTAATTATTATTCATGTGGTGTGCATGCTTTGATTCACACAAACTGTTGGCTATTTCTTTTGAGTGTAGGGTTGATTCAGACTAAGGACATACTTAGAACCATCACAAAGCAGAGCATTTATGGTGAAAATGTACCCTGTTGCACCATGTATGGTTTAGCTAACATCTCGAATTTTTATTATTGCAATTTCAAAAGCATCAAGAAGGAAAATATGGGCAGCATAAGAAAATATATGGCCGCATAAAGAGAATTTAGCTCAAGTGGACAAAAAATAAAATTACACTTCTGTGATTTTAAACTGATAAAAATATAGTATAATGCTCAAAAGAGTTGGATTCAGCTACGTACAATGAATTCATGGCTGAGAAATTCATAACAAAAAAAAATAGAACCAATGGCCAGAAAAAATATAAAGTCATGTAACCAATTTCAGTCCGCCACATTTCTCCCACATGGTCTAACAAATTCAGTTAGAAATAGGAACTCCTCTATTATCAACAATTTACAATTAACTAGTAATTAATGCAATGAAATGGAATATTCATGAATTACAAGACACGAACGCTCATGAGAAATGGGTATTCCTTTGATTGGAAAAATAATATCTATTCCAACAATGGCAAGAACGGGGCAAAATTTTTTTTCCATATTTCACACTACTATTGTCTCACATGGTTCGCAAAAATCCACGAACTTCAATTAGGAAGATATTAAGATTTTTCCTGAATCTCTGGTAATTTATACGATCAAGGGTAGAAGAGAGCTGATTTGCACTTATGAGAGACTGCAATGCATTTACAAGCCTTGATCTGAGTGTGGGATTTGCCTGCCTTTCAATCAACTCATTGCCTAATCTCTGTTAAACAGAAAACTTGGTGTCAACCCCTAAGAGAACATTCCTTTGACAAAGAAGGAACTAAAGAGAAGGGGGAGGACCTAAATCATCTTATCAAAATTCACACAGAAAATTCATTTTAACAGATTTTGAGAAATTAATTGATTTTGATTGCAGTGAGGCAGAAGTGATATGGCTTAAACAACTCCACCTCCAATCAATACAATATCTGCAAGTTTAAGGAAACATATAATTGTATATAGGGGACTATAAAGTTGGATCCCAACAGGAAAATTTCCAGGAGTACCAGATAACTCCAAAGAAAAATATTAGCATAGAATCCCACAGACTAAAATTTCCATCCGAATTGGGGATAAGTTGATTCAATTGGGTATAAAAATAATAAATTCTTAAAAAGTAATACAATTTGGACCTATAAAACTCATAAGACTACATCGAGGATTTAAAAGAACGGTAGCATCACACAAAGAAATCAAGGAGAATACCTGATATAGGCCTTGTTCGCAAAGGATCAAAGGAAGGAGAGCATCTGCTGCACTGCCGACCAGATCAGGACTGAATCACAAGATACATGTAAGAATGTGATGAAAAGTAAAGCAAAAAGGCTAACCCATCTTACTACAGTGGATGCATGTATAAGTCTGTGTTTTAATATAATTTCTCAAAAGAGATTACAACTGAGATTGGAGAAAAGGATATCTCCTTCTGTTGTATGGACTATGGAGCACAGAAAGTCCCTCACTAGCATTTTCGTACAGATATGATCCCCTTGTTCTTCTTTCTTCTTTTTTATTTTATTATTTTATTTTATTTTATTTTATCATTTTTGGTAGAGAGGAGAAAAGAAGCGTGTTTAGTGTCAGTAGGATTGTCCTGTGCATGCAGGCAAACATATGCACATGGATGTGTGTAGACATAAGAATATAACATCATCAATTACAAAACCTTGATATAGATAAAGTGAACCCACACCTGTAATCCTCAAAAAGGAGTAACTGCAGTAATGAACGAAGAAACTGACTCAAAATGCCTTCCTGCAAATTTCCACCTGAATCTTTATGTCCAGCAGCATGTAAGCCCAAGCCAGTTTTACCACTAGCTGTCTCTTTGTAGTGGTAGGAAGCAAGAGCTTTCAGAGATCTTAAACACATATCGATTATTTCTGCATCCTATAACATTGACAGGTAAAAAGGTCAACAACAAAGTACAACAAATACGAATTACATTTTTAAAGAAGGCTGAGCAAAAAATTGTGTAAGAAAATGTCAAATCATATGCAATGGGTAATTCAGACAACACCCACGCAGGCCAGGCCACCCAGAAGCCCCCTGCCCCCCTCTGGACAAACGAAACCGCCCCCTTTCTATCTGATGCTCTACACCCATTAGGCTACATTAGTCAATAAAAATATGATGCATTTACGTTTTATGGCACATCAGTTTGCTGATATGCAGAGCAATACTAAGTATGATGCTCCAATTGACATCAGATTCTTTTATGCGTTTGTGTGTGTGCATATCAAAGGTACTTCTGTTTACCTGGTGGTGGAGACCAAAATCAAGAGTGCCAAGAACATGTGCAAAGGCTTCGCTGTTTAGTTGTGCAACTGTTTCAGGATAAACCTCTAAGAGATGTGATAGAAGAGCAAAGTACTGCACAAGAATGTACAATATATCAGCTTCCCCAAAAATGAAGCAAGGGCTTTTTCTTTGATGATGAATAGTAATTCTTACATCATGACAAAGCTTGGGATATTTCAGCAGATCCAATGATATCAGAGGGGTAACTATGTGAAGACCAAAATATACAACCTGAAACACCGATAAATTAGGAATTTTTGTTTGTTTGTTTACCTCTTTTGATGGGAAACGCATTAAATACTTGCTATTTATGGAATTTCTATAGAGTAACTGCAAAATGGAATTACCTGAGATATATTTGTGCCCTGTGTCTCAATAGAATCTGATGAAAAATCAACCTGCAATATTCATCACGGATAAATAAGGTTCATCTAAAACCTAGAAGTAAACGATCCCATTTTCAAAATTGAAAATAAAAACTAAAAAACATATACCATATCTTTTGAACAGAGGCTTGAAAGGAGTTGAAGAAGAGCACGCAAGTCCTTATACTTCTCGGTCTTTGCCTCACTAAGTAAGCTGCTTGAAAGACTTACCGATATCTAGAAAAACAGGGAAGAAAAAAATTCAAAAGAAAATAATACATCAGTAGTGTAAACCCAACATCATATTAACAAAATAATATGAAATGAACCATTATTTACATTAAGAGAAAAGTAAGAAAGACATGGCAACAATAATGATTATGTACTAATTCATTCACTGTAAGCAAAAACAATATAAACAATTACAATAGTAGAGAAATAATTTCCAACCCACAATGGTAAAGCAATGAATTCCAGAACATAATTAAACATTCAAGTATAACAGTAACAAGCTACAACTTTTTCCAGTTTAATACTTTCTTAACATATTAAAAAATTGGAAAAGAACTGTGAACAATAAAGTCACAAACAATTTTTAAGATGACTTTGATCCCAAATGTTAATGTTGCAACACATTCCCTTCACCTTTGGGAAATTCAAAAGCAGAAGGGGTATTAAAATTGATTATTTGGCTGTTATTTATCCCAGTAACATGAAAGTGCAAATTCTATTGGACATCATACATCACTATTGCATGAATCCTTACCCAAGACGCACAATTTTGCACAGTTCATATCAAGTTTTTCCTTTTCATCTTTGCTACAAGTTTCTGAGATTTCATTGTTCTTAAAAGGACTAAATCCCTTCTTGATGTCAATAGTAGAATGAAAGATAGGGTTCATTGGATCTTTAAAAGAAAGGCAATTGGAAGGAATTAGGACAGCTTACTTTTGTAAGCATTCTAATTTTTATTCTCTGCATTACTGTGTTATTTTCCTGATCAGATGGAGCTTTCAAGATTAACATCATGCGTGCTTTATTTTAATATTTTTTTAAATCCTTCATAACCTTCACAAACGGACTGCTAGTTCAATAGCCAATATAATTATCCAAAAAAAAACCAACCAGTTAATCTCCAATGTTGGAGGTAATTTTTCAGGCAGAATCTGGGACTAAATCCTGGTCATCATGCTTTTCTATAATATTTCCCATATACTGCCTTCAGAGGGATATATCCTAAAATATTAATTCGTAATGCATTTACCCTCCCGCTTTCCCACGAGTCTATTCTAGATATCTATAGGCTTTTATTTGCATAAAATCAGGTTTGTCGTCCATCTTCTAAAAATATTGCCATCATCATCCACAGCCATGTTCATATAAACACACATGGGATAAAATGACGAAAAGATTTTCCTGTGTAGAAAGATTGTTCTAATTAGAACAACCTAAATAGATGGGTTACATTATGGCACACGCACATCACTGATAAACATTTTTTCTTTGACTAGCATAATCAGTCCTCATAAGAGAAGGAAAATCGGGAGGGTAAAGATTTACCTTGCCAATATTGTGGGATGAGTAGAGCTGAAGCAAACGCATGCAGAAGTCAACAACTATTGCCGTTTCGTGTGCTTCTAGATAACTAATTTGTCCATTTACCCAGGCAACAACGAATTTAAGTAGCAGATAAACAACTGCAGACTAAGCAACAATTATAGGTCAGAATAGATGAGTGAACCCCTAAATTTCAGAAGCATACAGTTGATTACAGATTAAACCTTAACAAAAAAAAGTGGATGTGGTTCATGAAACCCAATTTTGAGTGCTAAAAATTGAAAACTTGCAAGTAGAAAATATAAGGCAGTAAACCACAATCTCTGAGAAAGTAGAGTCCAGTTGGTAGCACCATGTTTAAGAAAGATTCAGCAGGTAGGTACGAATGCAAACAACACATACATGAGCCATCCAAATATTCATGATTTTTTATAGATACCAAATTGACACTGGACAAAACCAAAACTTGATACAACATGGAAATTTGAAGAACAAAAACAATAAAAATACCTAGGTTGCTTGGAGTTAGCATCAAGTTGGAAAGAAAACCTAGTAGTTAGCACGAGTCAACACCAAACCATTGGAAAATTTCCGAAAGAAATTTTAATTATCATTAATCAAGCAAACTGTAAACTTTCTCCCTAGGAGTACAATATTTTGTTTATATAAACAAGGAGGGGAAAAAATAATTTTAATTCTTATGACTTAGGGAGACCTAATTCTAAATGACTTTGGAAAACCCAATTATTGAATTACAAAAATAACCTTAACCTTAACCGAAATAAAAATAAAAATAACCTAATTAACTAATAAGACCTAAAATAAATATAATTGACTTTCAAAGTTAAATATAACTAAATTAAAATATATAAAAAATTTGTACTTCCCCTATGACAAATATTCATTGTAAAATGCATTTACCTTCCTGTAAACTGTGTAGATAGCAGCGCAATATATTTCATGATGAGTGTTAAGGAAATATTAGTTTGAGAAAGATTATAAGCATGCTGAAAAGTTGACTTTTCATAAAGAAAACACAGAGAAAAGAGAATACAATCTATACCTCATGTTTGTAAACTTCAAGAAGAACCAGAATAGGGTTCATTACAGAGAAACCCAACTCATAAATTGCCTTCTGTGTTCGAGGTTCTGAGGCACTTGCCACTCCACGAAGCCGTTCCAACACACAACTGACCTACAGGATGTCTGTGATGTTATAAAAACAATTATTGTTCTTCACAAACAAAAACAACATAAGCATTAAAAATGTTTCCTGTCCTTACCAACAGTATAATATCTGGTTGTTGAGCAACACTTTTTAAGTCATTCTTGCTAGATAATTCCCCTAGATATGTTGCCATATGACCCATGAGATCCCGCACGTACCTTTATGATTAATACACAAAAATTAGGCTGTACATAATCACATAAACTCTGCAGATGAATAATACATAAGCAGAAGGAAACTTATAATGGAACTCACTGGTTTGATGCCTCTGAATTTATCAAGCCACAAGCTGAATGAACAAGTGTTTGTGCAAGTGAACGCTTCAACAGGGAAAAAATTGTGGTTACACAAATTGAAGAATAAGTAACTCACTGGTTCAAAACATATGAGGTTCTTACCTGATGAGCAAGATCCAACAAGAACAAACTCTTGTCATTAGCAAAAGCATTTGCTAGGTTGCGCCATGAATCCTACAGAATATATCAGGAACTTAAAACAAAATAACTCATATTGATTTTTTACATACTGAAAAATGAAACAAATATATTTGTAATTTCTCTTTCTCCTTATTATAAAACGAGGTATTACATTAAGGGCAAGCTGATTCAAAGAGAGCTCCAATCACTGAGGGCTGCAGACTCCAAAAGAATAAATGATTTTCCATGAATAGAAATCCATGTCGTTCCAAAATGCATTGGAATTACAACGTGTATGTATAACAAGATACATATGGTGCTTACTTAGATGGGAATAATAAGTCAGCCAAACTCAAATCTTTTATATTTTACATTAACTAAGTTTGTCAAGATTTTTGCTTCAAGATGATCAACGAGGCTTCTAAAATAAGCACAGACTCTAGGCATAGAAATGTGATGGGGACCAAGAGCCCCCCAAAATCTCCTCCTTGAAACTTTTCCCCTTGCACCAAATTCAAATTTTTTCAAAAAACCATTCCTTAAGTTTAGATTCTCATGAAGCCAGCATAATGTTAACAATATGGTTGATGTTTGATCACTTCATCCAATTTAAATTTAAAATCCTTAATTGACAAGATTTTCAAATTTGACTAGGATGTCGCAGATGCACCTGAAAGTTGATTAACCACTGTTGCAAATTGGTTATTTTTTTAAGTATCCACACACTTTTTATCTGCCTTGTAAATGTTAAGAATTCATAGTCTTACTGAGTCAAGATGGGTAGCAATAAACACCAGCATTCCATCTATGGGGGTAGGAATCTTGACTCCCACATTTCATAAATAGTGGGATGTAGTACAAAGGTATCAGTGAAGGGACAACGAAAATAATCCCAATATTAAAAATTTATGACCCCAAACCCAGAGTCCAACGTTACAAAACAAGCCCTGAACAGCATCCAACTTTTTCATATGAATGCGCATGTGGAGCAAACCATAAAGAGGAAGTAGTATGGCCCATAGCACACAGTGAATCACGGTTAGCACAAGAACCTTGAAAATTTTACCTAACACACCTAGAACAGGACAGCACCATAAGAAAAACTGCATATGATATAACTAACATGAAAGTATCAGGAAAATTAAAAAAGAGACTGCAACTTCAGTGTTTGCTTCCCAAACGATACACAGTTATAGGTTTGTCACTCACACGCACATATCAGAAAAAGATTCCACAAATTAAAAGCAGTGATTTCTGTATCTACATGCGGTTTCATAACAAGCATGCAAAAGTTCACTCAAATGCTCAATATAACTAAATAATTATTAGAATCAATTACAGGTATTTTTTTTTCCTTGCCATGTGTGGTTTCTAAGGCTTTGTTTTTGTGATTGTTCAGGGTTTACTTGTTTGACAGATCTCAGGAAGGCTGTCAACTGGATGTAATGAACAGGCTGTAAGTTTATATATATATATATATATATATATAAACATACAGGCAGATATTCGACTTACCAAGGAAACAAGGTGAACACAAATATGTTTTTCCCGAACAAGTGCATGAAGAAGTTGATAACATGTAAGTGCCTGCCAAAAAAATACACACAAAAAATATGACAACAGACATATTTTTCAGGCAGAAAAATTAAACCTGAAATTGATTTTTCATTTTTAAGTCCACCATTTTAATCATTTAAAATCATGATGTAAGATACAGTCTAGACATTTTCCAATATCAGAAACAAGGGAACATGTATAACTCATCAAACAGGATTTGTTTTAGATAGTGAGGGAGGGAGCAGGTGAAGTTCAAACCACAGACATGGGGGCGCCACAAAGGATGCCATTACCAATAAACTCCATGTATAACTCATCAACCAGGTATGTAATATATAATACATTAACACAATAACTCAAGATTGATAAAATATTTTCCAGAAGTTATGTCAAATATTCGATGACACAATTAGATGAAGTTATATTCTACAAAATCTTTACCTATATATATTTTTTCCTATTTACTCAGGGACATGATGAATGATCCAGTTTTATTTGTTCTTTTGTGGATTTTGTAATGCATGAATAATTTTAATCTACAGTAAATGAAGCTAAGTTTAAGAACTAATACAGGTGTCTGCAAAATTACATTTCAACAAACAAAACTCACTCTGATAAGAAATACGTTGAAAATTTGGCATTTAAAAAATTGTAAACACATTTATAAATAGAGTGTTACTGCCAATGTGATTTAAAAACAAACTAAGAAAGCTTTACATATAATATGAATATAAACCACTAAAAAATCATTTTTTAATTAAAAAAAGAAAAAAGGAAACGAGAGACCAGGACCAAAATAAGCATTGTGTAAGAATATGTAAATAAGAATACACTTGAGGATCAGGAGAATAAAGAAAATGTTTGACAATTGTAGAACATCAAATAATGTCAAAGTAAATGTGACTCTGTAAGTTATACCTGCAAATCCTTCTCCCCAGGATAGGACAATAGCGTTGTGATGGATACACGAACAATAATGTCAAGCACAAGTTTTCCTTGATTATGCTCCCTGAAAAAACTATGTAAACCTTTTCTCAAATGTTGAGACTGGAGCTGATGATCCTGACTGTGAGTCTCTCTTACTTCTTCAGGGTTCATAAGATATGTACGGGACCATCTTGCAAAGAACCATATAACAGCCTACAAAAAGCATCAATACAATTACTTGAACCAAGAGAATGGCCAGAAACAACTAGCAAATGTTCAAAGAGGACCACACTCAAAACAGCCTATTATTCTAGTATAAAATCACTTTGTACAGAAGAAGTAATCAACCATTTAATAGGTAATAAAAGGGCTTAGAAATCATTGGTATTTGACCAAATTTGATTCAGTTCTTGAAACACAAAGTGCATTTTCTGTCATAGGAAGTACTTAGACAAAACAAAAGTTATGTCAACCACACAAACGCATTTATGCCAGCTCAAGTAAAGCAAGAGTTGACATTTTTCACGTTAAGTAAGGATGCTAAACATGTTTATGTATTAAACTTCTCAACAAAATATCACATTTTATTAGTTAAGTTCTATGGCTATGTATTCTTTGCAAACTATAGTTGTAAAGTGAGTAATTAGATTGGATTTGATATCCATAACTGATGAATTGCTAATAGGGGTAAAGTGAAAATGTGAAATGTAGCTGGAACAACTTAGTATGGGGAAAAAAGGACATGAAATTAATAAGCTACCTCCAAGAGTCGAGGACTGAAAACAGATGCTCTCATTTTTGGATCTAAACTCTGCTCAGCAAACCCTATAATTGAGCTGCATCAAATGGTAAGGCAACACAAATTAATTACTGCATGTTTGAAAAGGAGAAGAGACAATAACAAGCCTAGTATTTAGGAAAATCATAAATTTCTTAATTTTCAACTAGTGATTTCTAATAATGGTGTGCTAGGAGGCATGGTGAAAACACAATGAAGTAGCACAATGTGAGTAATATAAATTATATAATAATAGGTTTGCAATGAAAGCTTACTGGTAATCATATTATAATACATATCCAAAGGTCTTTTTGATGGCCAAATTTCAAAAACATGTCAAAAATTCAAATGCACCCACATCCATCTTGACAATTAAAACATGTCAAGAGATTTCCATATAATGCCTCTTTCCTCCAATGTACTCTGGTTCAAATGGAATTTTTTTCCTCCGAAAGAATGGTTAGAAGGTCAGGTGTCCCCACCAGCTGTCAATATCAGAATAATCTTTGTGATTTTTTTTATAGATCTTCTATATGTGGAATGGATTAGGGTGAGGTGAATATTGGATATAGAAAACAGCTCCCCCTTTTCTTATCTCTCTTCTTATTCATGAACAAATGTAACTTGTAAATCTTCTATATGAATCAAGATTAGGCAAGCAAGCTGATTATTTTGTTTCTCTTTTATTTTTAAGTTATTTTTCTCTTCTGCTTGTGTGATATCAAGAACAACGAGAAGTTGCAAGCTATATTGAACTTTACAGCTAGTCAGAATAAACAAGTCCACTAGTGCAGTCATAGAAAGAAAACAAAATACTTGCCTAGAAAGTACAATGACAGGATGTTCATCTGCTCCCATGTTGTCAGTAAAGTAGGTTTGAATAGCATATGGGACCTGAATATAATGTAGCATAATCAATAAATTAGAATTTGCTATCACAAATCAACTGATTTTAGATACAAAAATGCCACATAGCCCATAACAAAAAGTATGCTTGAATTGCATCTAAGACAAACTGACGTGCTGATATTTGAAAAAAGGCACTACATAAAAATAAAAAATAAAAAAATAAACCCCAAAACATAATGAAACAATTATGCTAAAACAGAACTTTTGCCTTTACAGAGTAGATAATTTTCCAAAAAGTGCAGCTATAACATATATTAGATATAAAATTCCATCACAATATCAGGCAAGGAGCTTTAATGCATGAAATTACAGCAGTTGACCACAAATCTATATATATATATATATATATATATATATATATACACACATATATATAAGAGACCTCTCATGGGAAAGCACGAGGTTCTGCTAAGTGGCACATTGTATAACATTCTTCTCATTTAGGCTTCCACCTCATCTACATTTAGCATTTATGTCAAACTATTAAGTAACGGCAAATGCATTTATTTCAATGTATTTTTTTATGGGAAAAGACAAAATTTTGTATACATTTATAACTTATTGCTTTGAATAGATATGGATGGATCTAAAAAGTCATGGGAAATGTAGGAATTAAGAAAACTTTTCAAATTTCTGCACAAGACTAACTGTCGGATTCAATGAATTAGGTAAATATTATTTGCCACAACATTTGTCCAATATAAATCCTCATTTCCATTGGACTTAAAAATTAAACTTCCATAATTTTTCTCACAATATCTTTAGTTTTCTTTCTGAGAGATATTAATTTTCAAAATATTATGTTCGTCTTAAATATTTTGTTTAGATTTTATGCATACGTTTTTACTTATGTAGCATTGTAATGTATTTAGGCTTATTTTTTTTTCATATTATGTGCCAATTAATATTTTTGGTTTGCCGTATGATGCATATACTTGGTAAGGATTTGTTTTTAGTTGCTTTTAGTTCAATTAAAATTTGGAGATTAAATTGTGATATTATTGCATCGCTATGACATTATTTTTTCTGTTGTCGTATCATGAAATTCTAGAAGTTGTCTATTTCTCATTTTCAGTGCTTATTAATGGGTCTCCAGTTGGTTTCTTTGGCAAATCCCGTGGTCTTCGCCAAGGGGATCTCTTATCTCCACTCCTATTCTTATTGGTAATGGAGGTATTGAGTAGGTTGTTGAAAAGGACAGAAAATGGAGACTTTCTCAGTGGATTCCAAGCAAATCCCAATACACGTGGAGGTTTGCATATCTCTCATCTTTTGTTTGCTGATGATACTATTCTCTTTTGTGATGCTTCCGAGAAACAATTATTACATATTCGTATGGTTCTAATTTTCTTTGAACCTATTATAGGACTGAAAGTAAATGTTGGTAAGAGTGAAATTGTGCCGGTTGGTGAGATTGGGAACTTGGATGCCTTAGCTCGTATTTTATGTTGTAAGGTAGGTTGTTTACCCATGTCTTATTTGGGGATGCCCTTGGGGGCACATTATAAGGATTCCTCAATCTGGAACCCTATCATTGAAAGGATAGAAAAAAAGCTTGCAGGTTAGAAGCAGCTATATTTGTCAAAATGAGGTAGACTTACTTTATTGAAGAGTACTTTAACAAGTCTCCCTACTTACTATTTATCTTTGTTCACTATTCCACAACATGTGGAGGACAGATTAGAGAAAATTCAGAGAAATTTCCTTTGGGGAAGATCTAATGATGTCTTTAAATTCTCACTTGTTGCTTGGGAGAAAGTTGTGTGGCTAGTGGAGTCTGGTGGCTTGGGGATTCGGAAAATTGGGCTGCTTAACCAAGCTTTGCTTGGAAAGTGGCTCTAGCGGTTTGGGAAGGAGGTCACACATTTATGGAGGCAAGTCATAGCTTCCAAATATGGGGAGGCTAGTGGGGGATGGTGTACTAGAGTTGTTAGAGGGACACATGGTTGTGATATGTGGAAGAACATCAGGAAGGGGGCTAAGAGTTTCTTTGGTCATGTCTTATATGTGGTGGGTGAGGGTTTTCATATCAGATTCTAGCATGACCCTTGGAGTAGCCCCACTGCCTTGAAAAATTTATATCTGGCACTGTTTGATGTTGCTGTGAACAAGGAAGCTATGATTTCTGAAATGGTTGATTATGCTCCAAATGGGGGTAGTAGAAGCTGGAACTTTCATTTCCGTCGTGCATTTCAAGACTGGGAGACAAGGATCTTTTATGATTTCTTTGCGTATATCTCCTCCAAGTTACCTAGGGGGGGTGATGATACCATGATATGGCAATTAAATCGTAGTGGTGTTTTTGATGTGCGCTCTTTCTATACTTCATTGCTAGCAGCCCCGTCGATATCTTTTCTTTGGAAGAGCATTTGGTGTGTTAAGGTACCTAAAAGGGTGGCTTAGGGTGGATTTCTTCTTATGGACAGCTGCTAGGGATGGGCTTCTTACTATAAACAACCTTGTTAAGAAGAAGTTATCTCTTATGAATTGGTGCTGCCTTTGTCGATGTGAAGAGGAAACTGTGGATCATTTATTGATCCCTTGTAAGTATGCTTATACCTTGTGAAGTGAAGTCCTTCGTTTGTTTTGGGGTTCAGTGGGTGATGCCGAAGAATGTTGTTTCTCTTCTTACTGCATGGTGGAACTGGTTGGGGAGTCACACTTCAAAAGTGTGGAATATGGTTCCAGCATGTCTTATGTGGCTAATTTGGAAGGAACGCAATGCCCGTACTTTTGAGGAAACTGAGAGACTTGTAAACTGTGTGAAGTCTTTGCTACTTAGGACATTGTTTGAGTGGTCCCGGATTTGGGGGTTTACGCATTGTCATTCTTTGATTGATTTTTTTAATTCTATTAGTCTCTCTTTTGGATTGATTTGTATTCTTTTCAGTGCAGTGAGTTTACTATCGTAAATTCATTATGCTTTCATTATCAATAAAGCTGTTATTACCTATCAAAAAAATAAAATTCTAGAAGTTTTTATAGCTAATTGATACATAAATCATACAAGAAAGACACTTAGGAACCAACAGGTTTGTAGGTGACAATGTGAACTATGTAATCCGGTGACATTTCTTGGTTGCACGAATTAGATGAATTTTCCTCCAATGTATTTAGTTTAAATTTAGTTTTAGTAGAAAACCTCATAGATTAACTGTGATTAACAATAATAGTATTCATGAAATCAATGGGACATAAATAATTTCTTACAAAATCTATCAAAATGCATTGCACATCGCACGGGATTTCGGCTAGTTATCTATTAATGGTAGTTCACAAACTATTTATCTATAGAGCAACCAGTTTTCAGCACAATAAATCATATTACATCTGACTAATAAAGCAGTACTTTTATTGTATATATGCAAAATAAACTGCATGCGCTAACAGAAAAACTTGTGAATGGACAAAGTAATCAGAAAATTCCATATTGGACTATTGGCAACAGAAAAGTTTAGAAATAAGCAGAGATTAACCAGTTACCAGGGGTGTTTCTCCCTCCCCTTCATCAGCAAGTACATGCCCAGCAATCAGTAAAAGTGAATAAACTTCTTCCAAAGTTTCTGTTGGATCAATAATGCCCCTGCCCTACAAATGAAGTGGATAGCTTGAGAGATGAGCAAAAGGTCTACAAATTTTTTTATAAGTAAATCAATTTCATTCAGAGAGGACAATAAATGTACATGAAACACGCATCAAACCACTCAGTACGAAATTACACCCCCAAATATAAATTGTTTAGAAATTCAAAAAGAGTACATTAGGGACGATTGCCTAGATTAATTGACCAGTCATACATTCTTAACATGGACTGCTTGATGACATGATTTGGGCATTTAAAATTGAACGTTCTGCTATTTCTCTCACACCAAATTTTCCACAATACACACAAGGAACAGTAGTCGAAATTTTCGAATATCTAAGACAATGAAAGCTCCCTTTCCAACAACCTAACAACTGAATCACCATTTTTAACATAACCCATGATATCCCACATAGAAAACAAGAAGAATGATCAAATATCCCTCACCACCCGTAGTGAAGAATAAGGTGCTCAATTAATTCCTACCCCACTGTTCTTGCGCATACAAAACCAATTAATAATCATATATTTCTTTTCCAAGCCCACCATTAAAATTTTTCCCAACGTTCCTGCTGTCCATGCAAACAAAACCTATGAAGAACAGGTGCGTTTCGGGATTCAGGTGCAGGTGCGGAACTCGGCAATTTTTGAAAAAGTGGAGTGCCGGTGCGGCGGGGTGCGGCGATTAAAAAATTATTAAAAATATTTTTATTTATATATTTTATATTTAGTGTGTGTTTGGGAGGGGCTGAAATGCCCACGTCTGCGTTTCAGCCCCTCCCACGTTTTTTTTTTTTTTTTTTTTTTTTTTCCACTTAAGTGAAAACTGTTTATTAAAAATATTTTTAACTTTATGTGTGAACAGTATTTTTTACCCATTAAAAAATTATATTTTTCAGTTTTCAGTTTTCAGTTTTCAGTTTCAGCTGCATCCAAACGGACCTTTAGCAATATATAAAACATTAACCTTTAACTTTAATTTTATTATTTAATAAAAAATAAAGAAAAGCTATGGTTTAAAAATTAGAGATTATTTTTTTACCCATTAAAAAAATCAAAGATTAGATTAAAAACCTTGTGAATTGAGGATATTGGATAATAAATATAGTAAAAAGGAAAATTATTATAGATTATTGCATTGCCCGTGACTTATCAAAAAAAAAAAAAAGGCAAATGTGGGCTCAGTGCGCACGTGGCAGAAAGAGCCAAAAACTACCCATCAAGAGAGAGAGAGAGAGAGAGAGAGAGAGAGTTGCCAATCAAAAGAAGAAGAAGAAGAGAAAGAAAGAAAGAGAGAGCTGCCCATCAAAAGAAGCAAAGAAGAAGAAGAAGAAGAAGAAGAAGATTCAAGCAGAGAGAGCTGTTCCAGCCAGTTTCGGCCGTTTCGGTCGCCGGCCGATACTGTTTGATTCGGCCAATACAGCCTGATTCCGGCCGAATCAGCCTGGTTCAACGCGAATCGGAGCTGAGTCTGCGCGAATCCCAAAAAAACAAAACAAAACTCCAACGCAGCACCGACGCGCGGGCAGTGGCGTCGGTGGCCGCGTCGGTGCTTCCTAGAACAAAACACCTTTCAGGCACCTTTACACTCCATATAGTTCTCCAAGGAAAAATAATCCCAGTAGGACCCCTCAATGCATAGTAGTTTGAGCAACTTTGAATTTTCCTGCCTTTTAAGGTCTCCAAGATATTTGATCTTCCCAAGTTGTCTTGAAGGGAGATTTGTTAGAATTATGGTTACATGGTATCAAAGCAAGAGATCTTAAGTTCGATCCTTTTCTTCACTCTACATCCCATTTAAAATGTTTAAAATCCCGTATGTTGGGTCCTACTTATTAAGGGTGAGTTTAGGGCCACACATGGAGGGAGTATTAGAATTACAGTGAAATAATTAAATTCACTATTTCCTAATAGCTTAAGATTTTATGAAAATCGGTAATTTAACAAGATTAAAATACAATAAATCAAATAAGGAATCCACAAATTCCAATTCCCAATCTTGGATTGACCAGCTAAACTAAGGATTCCAGCTTCGCCCAACACTCAAATAAGAAGCTATTACGTGCTCTTATCTGCAATTTGAAATAAATCCGAAAATTCATCTTTAAGACAAGCTACACCGAAAATCATACCAAAATGGAACTGGAAAACTGTCCCCTGACTAATCCAACCTCCTCGAATAGATTTCCAAAGACTTGCCCCATGTGAACCCCTAACCTCCACACCCCATGATTCTCCACATTTAGTACATATAGATTATGCCTCCAAAGATACATTTTTCAACCCCAAACCTCCACAACCATTTCCCTAACAAGGCTTGATTGAAATTTCTCAACATACAAATCCCCAATCCTCCCTCCTTCAAAGGAGAACAAACTGTCTCCCACTCTGTTAAATGGAATTTCCTAACATCCCCATACTAAATCTCTTTGGAGATTCTCCAACCTATTAGCACTATGAATGTGCATTTTAAAGAGTGACAGAAACTACATTGGAAGAGAATAGAATGTACAAATAAAGAAATTTTTGCCTAAGAGGCTCAATGTCATATCAGAAAATTAGGTAAAAAAAACTTTTCAAGAAAAAAGTCAAATTTTTCATATGATACCGCAATCCACAACAGAAGTGACAATATGAACCTCGGTTCAATTTCCTATATTTGGCTAATATATATATATATATATATATTTTATAAGTAATTACCTATATTTGGCTAATATTTAAGGCCTGTTTTCTATACAAAATATAATAATTATCACATAATGCAATCTTAGATAGGACACAACTAATGTAAATCATAATCTGTCAGAAAACATGATCTTTGCAGGAAATAATATTCCTTACTATTTAAATCGTTATGATGAGCAGAAAATATTTGTTCCCAACAAAGAAATCCCTCAATTATGAAGATAAAAACCACCTGATTAAGCCGTGCAAAGCGTTCAGAAAACAGCCTCGTGAGCAAAGGAATTGCGACATGAATTGCTGCTCTCGCAATAAGAGCATAAGAACTTAATCTTTCATCCATGGCTGCAAGGACCATATACTAGTTTGTAAAGTGAACTAAAGCCAAAAATGAAGGATAAGGATGATTATTAAACAAAAATAACTACTTAAATAATGTGTCCTTATCATTCAACACTGACTGAAACCTGGTACTGTCATTAACAACTGTATCAATAATGAGAACTAACAAAACCCAAGAATACGGAAGATTTATCTTTTTCCCATACCAGAGATTGAAGATTGAAGGTAATCACCGTCAACATCATCCGTCAAGGCTGAAGAAGCAGCTGCTATATCACATATAACATTCATGGTCATGACCAGATAAAATGCCCAAAGAAATTGATTGCAAAACAAAAAAGTATCAGAACTACCTTTAAGCTCAGACTCTACAATCAAGGCAAAGAGATTGCCAGCAGCATTTATCCCTTCGGGAGGAAGCAATGCATTCCCACCAGTACTATCCAATGGCTGAAGACAAATCACAAAGAATTCTTAGTTCTAAGGCAATGTCAAACAGCTTACAAACTAAACACATCACAACAGTCATTTGATATATCATAAATATAAAATGCTTTCATCAGTAATAATGCTAGTAAGCTCGAATCATCAATGAAACTACTATGGCATAGAACACTCTCATCATCTTTCAAAACAGGTAGCAGTTGACTACCTATTAAATATGAAAACAATGTCCTTGTCGCACACATATGGTAACAGGATAAAATATGCTAAAAGTGTAATAGTTATAGATGCTTATTATAGTGCATTAACTACATACCACAAGAAGAGCAGTCCAGGTATCTAACAAGATATCACGTGCCTCCCAGCTCCATGTCTCCTCTTCAGGGTAAGTAGACATAAGGACTTTAACACCCTCACACATCAAGGTGGATAATAGGGTAAGAGTGCCAAAAGGCCTGAACATCAAAGCAAAAGGTTCAGATAAGACAAGATAATACATCTTCAAAGATGTATACTCCATCATATGAATAGCCCCTACAAGAACGATAAGTAATTCCTCATTTATACTCCGTGTACATTAAGTATTTCCTCTTCATCAACAAATTTTATTACTTACAAAAAAATATAAATAAAAAATTGATAAGTAAAGAACTAAGAACTGCAATAATAGAATACTCTGTGACTAACCTTATGGACATTAAGAGCTGGTCAAACACAAAGGGAGTTGTTACATTTGCAATAGACAACAATGCACGGCAACCATCAAGCATTTCACTGATCAAAACCAGAATGAATGTGAGAGTTCATTGGAAAGTTACAAATGTGTGCATATATACGGATGAAAATAGGATATCTGACCTTTCACTTTTTCCACATCCAATTGCTTTTGCAACAGCTTCAGGTGGATCAATCCATTCAATTATCCCAGAAAGCAGCTGTAGCAAATGATGTTCATGCATATGCCCATTATCTACATCAATGAACAGCATACTCACTAAAACATATGTTTTTCCTAATCAAGGGTCCATATCTAATGAAAGACAGAAGCAAAATAGATTTTTAGTTACTGAAACATAAACTTCACTTGCCAAGATCAGATAATTAGTCAATTAAGTGTTGAATATTCATATAAAAGAATCCAGAAAATTTGGAAAATTTTTTAATTTTAAACTGGGAGTTTTCCTCAGCCGCTCAGCCTATTTGATTGACCATCACACAACGTGAATGCACAGGAAGAGACATGATAGCCACCTAGAAGTTACAACCTGAAAATATATAAGATCTGGAAAATCTAGAAAAGTAGGGATTCTTCCAAAAGCAGTCTTCCAACCATAAAACAATCTAAAAACCAGCTTAAATTTATCTCCAGAAGTTCAGCGCTGTCAATGGTTCTATTACTCAATTCCTGCCAATTATTCCTTCTGTTCCTCAGCCTATTGAGTATTAGAAACCACTTCCACCAGCTCCCCTCACCTGGGCAGGTTCTTACACCTTACCCATCTGCCACTGGAAACAAACTTCCTGTCTGACCTAGCATCTATTTTAGGTGCCACCACTGCTCTTTCTCTTTTCCCTCATCTCAAGGTTCCTCAACCAAATGCTGCATTTGCTCAGTTGGGAGAGCCAAAGTACCGTTCAGTAGTGGTTGGGCAGTGATCTTTGTGCCAGGGGTAGAACTCAGAAGGATGGCCAATGTTGTCTTAATAGCTAAGGCTTGCATGGAGGTGGCATTGCAACCATGTTTAATGTGACCTGATTAGTTTGAATTCATTCTTTAGTGGATACTTTGGAAAATTCAGTTCTTCTCCACTGCAACTTCTGGCCTAATGTTCTGGGCGTGCCATGGGGGAACACTTTTTCGCATAATGGAATGCATGCATCAATAATTTCTAATAGTCTTAGTAAAAAGGTGTGGCATGTTGACAAATGTGCATTACACTGACCAAATTGTAGGGTTTCTTTGGAAGAAAAGACTGCTATGGGTATTGTCTTGCATGAGAGCTGACTATATTGAGTTGAGAGAAAGCCACCTCAGTGTTTGAGAGTGAAGAGGAATTCTATCATGGAGATCCAACAGTTTCCGCATTTCTTTCATCCTTCTGTTGCTTCCGGATGCCCTCAAAGCTTAGGCTTCACCATGCATGGAAGAAGAACCTCATCACTGCTTTAAATGAAACATTTGTTGCTATTAGCATGATGTTTGGCTACTTTAAGGAATTTTAGGGCTTTCTGGATGGAGACTTCTGAAAGTCATATTGTTTTGGAGATCTTCTGATTTTCCTCGTATTTTGCACAAATTTTTAGGTATTTTAATCAAAATTGATTGTATATTGGACTGAGTATTTTGAAGGCTGTTTTGGGGTTTTATTGGCTGTTACTTGTCCACCAAAGAATTGTGGGGGCTATTTTACTGGATTGAATGCTGCTGTGTCTTATTCTACTCACCCAAATACATTGGTCAGAATCAAGTGCAGAAAATGGTATCATTAAGAACTGTTAGGAGATATCCATCATTTCTCTATCCCCACACAATACTAAAAACCGAGAAGATGCCCACCCTCAACTACTCATGTTATCCTATAACGTACCTTCATGGCTTCATTTGGGGTATAAAGGTACCTAAAAGGGTGTCTTTCTTTTTATGGACAGCAGCTCGGGATAGTATTCTTAGCATTGATAATCCTGTTAAAAGAGGTCAGTCCCTGGTTAATCAGTGTTGCTTGAGTTGTTGTGCTAGGGAATCTGTGAATCATCTTCTACTCCATCGTAAGTATGCTCATGCTCTATGGTGTGAAGTCTTTTTGATGTTTGGAATCCAGTGGGTGATGCCTAAGACCTTTCTTCTTTATGGATGGAGGAATTGATTTGGAGAACATTTATCAACCATTTGGAATATGGCTCAAGGTTGTCTGCTGTGGTTAATCTGGCAGGAACGTAATACCCATATTTTTGAAGATACGGATAGACTTGTAGATTTGTTGAAGTCTATGCTTGTTGGGACTCTATTTCAATTGTCTAGAATTTGGGGTGTCACACAATGTATTTCTATTTCTGATTTTCTACTTTCTGTCAATTTCTCTTCTTGAGTTATGTGTAATTGTTTTAAGTACAAAGTGTTCACCATCACGAACATGATACACTCTTTTTTCAATAAATTTTTTATCACCAATCCAAAAAAAGAACTACCTCCATGGCAAAAATGAAGAGGAGAAAATTCATCTGTTAGCATCAAACCTCTAGAACTTTGAAGAAGCTAAAAAGAAGAACTACAATGACCAGAATGGAGAATCGGACTGTTGCATTGCAAGTCTATATCCGTTTGTTCCATTTATCCCCAAAGCCAAACCATAACACATAAATTACAGTGTCCCAATTTTCTTTGTTGTTGGCCTTTTCTACATCCTGTTTATAAATCGCTCCGAGTGTTTTTAATTGGATCTTAATACTAAAGAACACTCATTGGCTACACAATAGAGTGCAATCTTTCAATCCCTCAACAAAGACACTATAAGAATTCAATGCCAATTTACCTAACACCTCTTCAAATGGTTAGCCAATTCTTAGCCAAAAGTTCATATGCAGTACCTATGTTGCGGACAGCACATCTTATTGGATTGGGTTTCTTATGTAGTAGGATTAGTTTGTCCTGCATCAACCTACCAAACTAATAAGCCAAAAATCTTTTTAAGTCAAGAACGCTAATTTCCCACTTCCCTTGGCACAAGAATAGCAAGAGAAGCATTCACACACATTTTAGTGAAAGGTAAATACAGCACTCCTAAAAAATAATAATATAATAATGCAAAAAAAAAAAAATAAAAACCACACACAGACATTGTATCTTCCTTCATCATCCTTAACAAGTTTGGTAAAAAGCCATAGTAAACAGATAAAGGACCTTATCCTCCAACAGCCCTAATCACAACCTTTATCTTAAGGGCCTCTATGAACGCCTCCTACCCTCTACTACAATAAATTAAAAAAGCATCCACTCTAGGTTGCCAATCAAACATCTCTTTATAAAGACGTTCACTAAATCAAATTATCTCTTTCTTCACTTATCTTTCCTTCACAAAAAAACAGAGCACCATGAAGTTTTAAATTCCTGATAATATATGCTCCTTCATGATAACTCCTAAGGGACCTAAACTGATGGAAATTTCGTGTTGTTACCATCCAATACGAGCTAGAGCACCTTCAATTTTTGTTAACAAGTCTCTCTATTAGAAATCAGATTAACAAGTCAAATTTGAGTTCCTCCCTTCTACACCATCATCTTGAGATAAACATGAACTCCCTTCCTTTGCTTTTTTTAGATAGCTTAAAAAAAATAATAAAAAATAAATAAAAAGAGAAGAAGCAAAGGAAGGGAGTTCATGTTTATCTCAACTACCTTCCTTGGCACCCAACTTCCAAACCTCATCTGGCACCCTACCCTTTCAAATCCCTAAGTCCCCAAAGATGTCTTTCAATCTTAATGAGTCATCTTTAAAGGCTTTATTCTTGTTCAAAAATTGCACTCAATCTCTGTAGAAATTCTACATTTTACAGATGTCAACATTCCTGTCATAATTAACACACTATGAAGTATTAAATTTCTCTTTAAAACTTAAAATTTAACCTATATTTTTACTAGGAGTAAACCCTTTGAATCCTGACACATCACTGGTGAGGTGATTTAACTACTTAAGTAACAACATGACACCTCATGAGGGAAATTCATACTTTGAGACTTTTTTAGCTTAGCAAAATAAAGCTTATCTTTTTCCATAAAAAAATAATAATAATAAAAAGTTTTATTTTGATCATCTCACATCAGATATGAAGATTATGTAGTTTATCAAGAATATATTTGGCAGTTAATAAACAATTATATATTTATAAATAAATAAATCCAAAGAAAGCCACAGTTTTAATTTCTTGGTAACAAAGTTGCTCATATTAAGAAGGAAAGCTGAAAGGGAAATATCATAACAATTATAAATGAGTTCATTAAACTAGAATTCATTTTAAATTAATGTAATTTAACTAGAAATTCATACATATGACAGTAAGAGACACCTATTAGTATTTATAAAATTCTAGAGAACATTTATACAGAGATTACTCAATGACAGATGAAAGCATCAAAACCTTATTTATACAAGGGCATTAGATCTGCATCAACTATAAGCTCTTAGTTGTAAGTAAAAAAAAGGACATGTGGATAGGCAGGAACACTTGTACCAGAAAGAAAAATAGTTCCTGTTAATGAGCAGAACTGCACAATTAGCTTTCGAGCAGAGACTGCAATAGGGCAGTCAAGCCAGTAACCTTCACGTGAAAATTTTTGCCTAAGTGCCGCATATAAGTTCACAAGCCACCCAATATGGCCACTTGAAATCAAAACATCACGCCAAGCAGGACCAGGCTACAAGCAGCATAAAAAGAGAACCCAAAAAAAGTAAATGACTAAAAACATAAGGAGTTTTAAATTATTATGTGATCTAGCAAGAGGTTTGTACAGAACATAAAATGAAAATTATAGACAACATGGCATTGATGTAGACTATATTATTAAATTGTTAAGATTGGCTTTTTGATCCAAGTATAAACCCCTTCTGTTTTTTCTTTTTCCTTTTTTGATAAGTAAGACGTTTTGTTGGAAAACAAAAACAACAACAAAATAAAACCTTCTTCTTTTTTTGTAAAGAAATTTTAAGGAACTTATCTATCAATTATAAATGCTTTCAATCAGCACATTTAGTTTCAGATCAATCTTACACACACACACACACACAGATCATTACCTGCACTAAGGTACACTCAGATCGCTTAGATGAATCAATATCAAGCCTAGCTCCAGCAGAGAAAACATTTATACTGGTTTTCGTGCTATTGTTATTTAAATGGAAATCCCAGTTCAGGATCTGAAGCATGAGACGCAATGCAGCATTACAAACTTTAACCTCAGGTACTTCAGATTTGGATTCCACTATCCTATTAGTGACACTTAAAGCAGCATCTCGAGCCCAACAGTAGAACATCTATCATTAAATAGTATCAAAACAATGACAATGAATGTCAGAAAGGGGGGAAAAAAAGAGACCTATTAAAGCAGTCCATGCGATTACAACAGCTCATTCTGGAAGGAAAAACACCATATAGTAGGAAAAATGCTTTTTTTAAAAAAATATTTTTAGATTAAAAATATTTTTAGAAAGGACTCAAAACAGAAACTGAAAGAACCTTCAAATAGTCAATCTCTAATGACCGCCGACATTGCTCATGAAACTCCCTCGGAAGGCCCATGGCACTTGAAGTAGATGGAGAAAATTCAGATACCTGAAAAGAAAGATATACTTAGTCTCAAACCTTGTGAAATGATAAAAGCTGAAGCAAAAACCTGTCAAAAGTTATTATTATAAAACGTGATAATCTATGAAAGCGAAATATACCAAAGATTCCAGAAAATTAACTCCAGTGAACTGCACATCTAGACCATGAATGCCAAGAACAGCCTGGTTTACCTGTAGTTGTCGAAGTGTTAGACGTGACAAGAAAAACATTGAAGGTAAATTACCCAACCTATGTGTCAAAACTTCAAGGTTAGATGCTGCGCTTGTGTGATCATTTTTTTATGTTTAGTTAAAATAAAAAGCATTATTCTTGTAAATGAAAAGAGTGAGAAACAGAGATAATTTTTTTTGCTCAACATGGAGAACCTGAGAAAATAGAGAGATGGCTTGGTCAACAGAAGAGATAATATTCATCTACTGAAATTTATTTTGCTTTTGAATCTGATTTTGATGAGTTCTAGACTAGAAAAACTATGAAGCCAATTTGTGTAACACTTGGAAATGTGAGATTATCTTCTAGATCACAATTCTTGACACAAGGACAAATAGATTTTGGCATGATACTTTTACCTCCCTAGAACCAAATTCATAAGGTTTAATAGCTTTGGAAATTGGCTACAAAAGTGGCACAATCATGCTTGCGAGTTGTAATGTGAAATATGGACAAGAAAGCAGGGAATGCAGGTCCAAGGTAGTAACAGACCTCTACAAATGAGCATTGGATTTAGACAAATTTTGCTTCTAACCCAAAAAAAACAATAAATACTATATTGGATCCTTCTAATCTTAGTACATTCTGGGTTCGAAATAACCCAGAATGTTCTACTAGGCAGGATGTCTATATCCTCCCACTACATATCATGTACTCTTCGTTCCATAAACAGGAGAAATTGTTGTTTAAAAATTTTATATTTTGGTCCATTTTCATAGTTTCAAGAAGTGCTCTTTTCACTATTGCTTAAGGTGCATTCTTCAAGGCCTCTTGGAGTCAATCCAAAATAAGACAAGGAAAATTCTTAGTGTGTTTTATCAATCTCTTGCACAAACTATCCATTCATAGTGTATCACAACACACACACACACACACACACACACACACACACATATGCACGTATTTATGTACGTATGTATGTATATTTATACCTGGTTAAAAAAAGCCTCCTTCTCCACAGCTGTAGTATCAAGCCTACACAAAATACAAAAAAAATATATATATGGTGAATTTAAAAGCAACGTTTTGTTCTCTTAAGACACTAAGCAGGAAGTCAAAGCAATTGTATATTCAATGTTACTCCCAAGTATAATGAAATACAAAAATGCAACAAAGGCTAGTAAATTTTGATTTTATGCACTTGAATAATTGATGTACCAGTACAAAGCATTTTCATCAAACTCAATCCAGATGGCAATAGGTCTCACAAATTTGCTTGTGATCCACATAGAAGGCAGAAAATAGGCCTGGATCAGACCATTTTCATCAAACACAAAATAAATAATAGAGCATTACATAAAGAATGGAAACTCATGTCACATATTTAGGGTTAGGGAAATGGTCAACATCCATGTAACATAAGGAGGCAATATCATAAGATAAGATGGACCTGCTGCCAACAAGGACTGCATTGATATGCCTCCTAGCAAAAAGTAGAACAAAAAGAAAAGGAAGGGCATGCACTTGTTTTACAGGCTCTGTTAGTAGGTTACGTATTAGATCATGCACAACTTACCAGCCCCTTTTCATCAATTGAGCAGCCACAGAAGAAACCTTTGCCAGGACAAAGCCCTCCTTTGAACTAGCATGTTGCATAACAAAGGAGAGACAAAAACTGCAAGCAAAATATACTTATTTAGTGGATGATAAAGGAAGTTCGATGTTGCAACAAAACTAATTTAACATAGCCATCGCTAGAAGAAAGACTAAGTTCTGTTAGAAAGAAATAATGTTATGGATAGTGATGAGAAATGCTACAAGGTTAATAAAAATAACAGCATGTAAGTCAACCTAAGCAAGCTTCTCCTGTCATCAGCTGTGAGGAAACCCCATTCCCTGATAGCTGCATCACGAATTGCTGCAGCAGCTTGAAACCTTGCATCAGGCACCTGAGAATTCTCTGGATAGACAAAACAACTATCAGCAGGAAAGATGGGCACTATAACCTACTTTGTCAAAAAAACTGTTATTAAAGCAAGTTGTGCGGCAAACAAAGGTTTTGCATATTATAGGAATCAAACCATTAAAGCATACCCTATTGATTTCTCTTCTTTTTTTTTTTTTTTTGTTAAGTAAAGGAAATTTTATTCAATAACTTAACAATGAGTCACCCGAGTATATAGGAAGTATACAGTTGGGGACCAACATAATCAAATACATAAATTACAGGCATCCATCAAATCATAGACCGAAGAAATAAAATGACTTCCTATGATAGACATCCAATCCGATAGAGTTTTAAAGAAGAGAAGTTTTAAATCAGCTATAGTTCTTTTAAAATATTCAAAACACCGGTTGTTTCTCTCCTGCCAAATACACCACATCAAACAATGAGGGACAGCCATCCAAATAACACCATTACGATGGTGACCAAAATTTCCTTGCCAACAAGCAGGGAGCTCAACTACAGTCGTTGGCATCACCCAGTGGATACCAAACAAGGTGAACACCATAGACCACAACTCATAAACAATAGGACAATATGGTAATATAGTAAAAGATGGTCTACCGATTCTCCGTTACTTTTGCAAATATAACACCAATCTAGAATCAACACCTTCTTCTTATGTAAATTATCAATAGTCAAGATCATTCCTAAAGCTGTAGTCCAAACAAAAAATGCAACTCTGGAAGGAACCTTTTGCTTGCAAATACTTCTCCAAGGGAAGAATTGAGTACATACACCCAACAAAGCCTGACAGTAACTACTTACCTCAAAACCCTTACTCTTAGCAGGTGTACATACCCTACTGATTTCTCTTGATGAGAAACATCGTAGGTAGTCCCCTATGAAGACTTCTAAGACACAAGGAAAGGTTGGTTCTAGTGCTCAAGCATTAATGTGAGATTTTCCGGATGATGGAGAGTCTCTTGGGGCATTGCTTAGCTGGTCTAAGTTAAATATATTCTTATTTTGTTCTTTGTCTTGGCTACATTGCTGTTAGTTGAGTTTTAATTAAGTTTTACTTATGTTAAGGTAATGTGGTAATTTCCAAATGTTCTGGAATGGGCTGTACCAGAGGACCATGCATCTTATTTCAAATTTTGGAACCCTTTTCTATTCTGTGTCACTCTTTTGTAGTTTAGTACTTCTCTTTCCTTTTTGTTTGGGAATCCTTGTCTTTGTTAGAGACAGACTAGGAACAACTTATACTTTTTTCTCTTGATAAGTGGACTAGGAACAACCTATATAAAGGTTTCTATTAACCTTATTTTATTTTATTTTTTTATTAATAAGTTTGAATGAATGATTGCCTTCTTCTTCCTAGGCATGATTGTATTCTCCTTCCTCAGTGTGATTGCCTAGGGTTTATCTTGTTCTTTTTTTCTCATACAATCAACCTCAGGCTCACTCAACAAGCTCTTTCTCTTAAAATCAATATCCTCAACCTCCTGTTTGTTACATTGCTTCAAATTTTCTTTCAATGCTTTTAATTTTCAAGCTAATACATAACTAAGGGTTCTAGAGAATGAATACCCATTCCACCACTGATGAACTTTATCCACAAAACCCTCCTCTCTCAACCACATGTTTTCAATTTTTTTTTTTTTTTTTTTTGGATAGATAACAAAAAAACTTTTATTAAAAAGAAAAAAAGCCAACCCAAGTACAATGGAAATGTCCTATAGGGGTAAGAATCAAGAACCCAGATTACAAAATCAATTAAAACAGGAAGGAAAAACATGAATATGTTGGCAACACTAAACTCCATTCAAGAAGAGTAAAAAATAAAACAGCCTTAAGATGGAGAATAGACCGTTCACAGCCTTCAAAGCATCTAGCATTTCGTTTCCTCCAAATACACTACATCAAACAGTACGGTACAAACCTCCAAATAGCTATATTTCAACGCCAACTAAACTTTCCTTGCCATGAAGCTATCAGCTCAATAACCCTATGCGGCATAGTCCAATAAATACCAAACAAACACAAGATCATAGTCCACAACTCATAAGCTATAAGGCAGTGAAGAAGAAGATGATCTACCAATTCCCCACAACTCTTACACATATAGCACCAATCAAGAACTAGAATATGCCTATTTCGAAGATTATATATAGTAAGAATACTACCTAAAGAGGCAGACCAAGAAAAGAAAGCTACCCTAGGAGGAACCTTCGATCGCCACACCATTTTCTACGGAAAAGATATGATAGAAGTAGGGTAAAGAAAATGATAACAACCTCACACCTCAAAGCCTCTACTCATAGCTGGCTTCCAACAAACTTTGTCAGATCCAATACCTCGCACATTTGTGGAATAGACCAAATCCATAAACAAAGTCAAGGATTCTAATTCCCAATCGTGCACTAGAAATCAAAACCGTATATCCCAAAGTAGTCACCCCTCAAAGAACTGCATGACCTCCGCAATGGAAGAATCTCGTGCCTGACTAATGCAATAAAATTCTAGAAAAGCCTCCTTAAGAAAACAATTCTTACACCACACAACCTCCCAAAACTTCACAGGAGTACCATCTCCCACATCATATCAAAGGAATTTAGAAAAGTTCAACCAATTGCTTCTAATAAATTTCCACAGACTAACACCATACACCCTAGTCACAAGTTTCATGCACCAACCACCCCATTCATTCCCATATTTCGCCTCTATAACCCTCCTCCAAATGGCACCCCTCTCCGTTCCATATCTCCACAACCATTTGCCTAACAAAGCAAAATTAAACCTTCTCAAACACCGAATACCTAACCTACCATACTGCACTGGCTTACAAAGCTTAGACCATTTCACTAGAGGTCTTTTTGGATCGTCACTACTACCACTCCAAAGAAAATCTCTTTGTAATTTCTCCATGCAATTAGCCACCTTCGCTGGAATAAGGAGAAGAGAAAGGAGATATGTAGGCAAATTGGAGAGAGTACTTTTTACAAGAGTTAGCTCACCCCCCTTGGATAGATACGACCTCTTCCATCTAGCTAATCTCCGCTCCATCTCCTCTAGAATAGGACTCCATACAACAGATAACCTTCGCAAACGACATGTGTTAGTTCTTGATTGGTGCTATATGTGTAAGAATAGTGGGGAGTCAGTGGATCATCTGCTTCTTCATTGCCCCATTGCTTGTGAGTTGTGGTCGTTGGTGTTTTGTTTGTTTGGAATTCATTGGGTTATGCCTCAGACGGTTGTTGAGTTGTTTGAATCTTGGCAGGGTAAGTTTGGTCGGCATAGAAATATAGAGTTGTGGAGAATTGTGCCTCATTGCTTGTTATGGTGTATTTGGCGCGAAAGGAATGCTAGAAGCTTTAAGGGATGTGAACGCTCTATGTTAGAGATTAAGTCTTTTCTTTTTACACACTCTCCTCGATTGGAGTGTGGTTTTTTGTCATTTTTCTTGTTCTTCTCTACCTATTTTACTTGATCGTTGTAATCTTGTTTTTTGATTTATGCCCCCATAGTACATTCCCAATGTACTCAGGTTGGTTGTTTTTCATTTCTTAATAAAATTTTCGTTACTTATCAAAAAAAAAAAAAAAGTGGCACCCAAGGGAAGACCCAAATATTTCAAAGGAAATGAAGATTGCCTACAACCCAACATGCCCACTAAATCCTGCATATTATGCACATCCCCAATTGGTACCAATTCCATCTTCCCCAAATTAATTTTTAACCCTGACACCTCTTCAGATTTGGAGAGGATCCCACGCAAAACTGCAATTTGCCTAGGATCCACATCACAAAAGATAAGAGTGTCATCCACAAACAATAGATGAGACACCATCAACAAAGAACCAGCCAAATTTAAGCCCGAGAACTAACCCGTTGTGGCAGCCACATCCACATACGACTCAAAGTCTCCATAACAATATCAAACAGAAACGGGGAGAGAGGATCACCTTGGTGAACTCCCCTAGAGCTCCCAAAGAAATCAGATGGGGTACATTAATCAGAATAGAGAAATTAACAGTTAAAATACAAAACATAATCAACATGTTTTCAAATTTGAATGCACTTCTACCCCTTTGCATCCATCGTGCTTCAATCAATAAAAGGCAATGATCTAACACCACCCTAGGCAGGATTTTTGAGTGAGATGCATAAAGGGAAGGTGTGTGTATTCCAAATCTTTTTTGGTCAATGACATATTTCATTATTGGTCAAAAAATCTGTGATCCAAATTTTTTTTTTTTATGAATAAATTTATTGAAGAGAAAAAGGGAAGTCCAATAAAATCTTAATTTTATAATAAAAGAGTAAGTAAAAAAAAAAAAAACTCATAAAATACCATATAAAAAAATTTTGTATCATCTTCCTAAATTATAATGAACATAAAAAATAAAAAAAGTCTATCACCCATTTTTTTTTATATAGGTAATAATCATTTTATTGAACAAGGTTACTTCATGTACATGGAAATATACACAAAGGAGTCTAGAGAATTATGAGATGTCATTTACAGGAGAACAATGATTCTAAAAACTCAGGAATGGAATTACAATTAGTAAAACCCCACACCCGGGACCAATCAAGCAACAATCTAAATGAACAACGGTTACACTCCCACCATAGTGTCCGCATCAAACATAACATAACCATATTCCAAATATGTGAATACTGCTTGCCTAACCAATTCCACCATCCAAACAAAAGACCATTGACCATTCCAGGCAGCACCCACGGAAGTCCAAAGGTGCGTAAAACAAACACAGCTCGAACACAACATTACAATCTAACAAAAGATGCTCCATGGTCACCCCACTACGACGACACATACAACAGCACCCACTCTTAATTTTTTTTTTTTTTAAATACCCCTTATTCCTTCAAGCAATATCAATCTATTATACGTATAATCGGCAATTTCTTTAAGCATAATAATGAATTTATCATTTTGACTCTGAATCAAACATTGATAAACAATTGCAAATTTAAGCAAATGAAAAAACATTTCCATAATTCCATGTGTTATACGTTTATAAATTGAACTCATAATTCATAAACATAAAAAATAAAAATATGGAGTACATTAGGCCTTTGGGGTAGGGACTGGATGCATTGGCCCAACACATTTTTAAGGGCCCACTTCTTATTTTTAGGGGTGCCAAGATATAAGAAGTCATATATATAATGGCAATGAGCGGTTGACTAGGACAATAAATGAAGATCACACATTACAAATTCCAAAAGAATAGAGAAAATAAAATAAAAGGAACCATGCTGTCTTATTTCTTTGAAACATGTAGATGACAGCAATGAGTGGCTGACAATGACAATAGAAGAAAAGGAAGAAGAAGAACCCAATGAACATGCTGAAGATGGATTTTGTGTTTGATGATGATTACTTGACATAGGGTAATGTTGCTAGAGCTGCTGGAGTTGAAGAAGAAAGACTCAACACAAAATCAAGGGGGAGATCATGATGGGTGCAAAAAGTTGAAGTTCTAGTCACAACATACTCTTTAGGAGCTCCAGCTATTTATTTAGATTAAATAGATGACGGTTACAAATCTTGCGATGACAATGATGAAGGTCTTATGCTTAATGTGGATAATAATTACATACTTTAGGATTGCATTGCATTGCCTATTTTAGGCATATAAAATACCACTTACCATTGTAGTGCTTTTTGATATTTTTCCTTTTGGGTATATTTTAATTCCATGATGTACTTAGCTTCTGTTTGTGTAGAGCTTTTGCTTTTAGCTTTTAGCCTTTTTTTGCAAATGTATAGCTTTTTAAAACCTTACCTTTTCTAAGTACAAGTATACTTTAGCTCACTTTCAGGAAAAAACTAAATAAGTTGATGCCAATCACACACTTATTCTAATCATGACTATTAAATATCATAGTCGTGCATATTTTCTAGAGGATAAGAGAATTATATATTAAATACCATGTTTAATTTTTATATGATTAGTTTATCATTTGATTGCAATATTGTCCATTAATAATCTTTTTTTCCAATTTACCACATTTAAAATAAAATTAAAAAAATAGTGCACTTCTACTTCAATCAAGCCGTGTGTGCACCTAAGCTCCACGAGGCATTTGTTGTTAAGTGCGCCTCACGCTCCAACCAACACTAATTTACATAACTAATTTATAATGCATTTGTTATTAAGCCCTAATAACACTCCCACCAACACTAATTTACATAACCACTTGATAGGAAAATAAACATTTTGTTGAGCATATATCAAAACATCCGTAACATTAGCTTACCAAGAATAAATTGGCATGCCTTATATGGCTGAGGAGACTGGCATAGCGACAATATCGTTGCCTCGGCCGCTGCTGGATTGATATGCATCTATATAAACAAGGTAACTAATATGAGTTAGTGATTGTGTACCATGTACATGCCTTTGCATCACTAATAATTCATAAATAATTAACCAAGTTTAAACCAAAAATTAATATACCATATAGTCAATGAAATGAAAATGATTCATATTTATAAAAGAAATGTTATGTACGTAACATTTTCATAACAAATTTCGACCGGTAATTTGTTACCGGTTCTAATATGGACCTACCATGGATATCACTTTTTTCCCACCAATAACAACTTGCCACTTAGGATGGGTTTGTTGTGAAATTGTTGTAGATATTACTCTTAAAAAAAAAAAAAACAAAACAAAATAATAACAATAACAACAAACACATAACACAGTCCCACACTTAACAATTTTCCAAGAAACACAGAAGCCCACAAAGAATTAAGCCTTGTTTGGCAGAATGGAATTGAAACAAAGCAAGAAAGAGATGGATTAATGGGGGGAGGACCTGAATGGAAGCGCAGGCGAGTTCGATGGTGTGCATGGTGGCCTGAAGATGGGCCAAATCATTGGGCCCGGGTCCCGGCCTCTCTGGAAATCCTTGCATCTTCAACCCCCAGAAGATTGTGAATAGAGTTGTACTATAGATAGAGGATGATCAGTAGTATGTTGGGTATGATTGGATTTCCAAAACTTTGATTTTTTTTTTTTTTTTTTTTTTTGGGTTGGTTTTTCTTTTTGTGTGTGTTAAAGCATATGGGTATGAAAGAAAAGACTGATTTTATTGGTTTTGAAGTGTTTTTTTTTTTATTGATAGAAGAAATCTGAGAGAGAGAAGTGAGAACAAGTGTGGAGGGGTTTATATAGGATGGTTGTTTGTGGTGTTTTCAGGAGAATGCATGGGCGTATTTACCCAACTACCCTTCTACATTTTATTTTCTTGAAAATACAAATACTCACAAACCAAAATGAAATGCAAAACTTATAAAACCCAAAAAGGTAATCTAAAAATTAAGAATAAAACTTAAATACAGTAGCTATATGGAATACATTGGGTATTTTTAATTAAATTCAAATACTTGAATGTTTTGGATTTAATTGTATTTAGAAAGGATAATGCTCACCTCAAAATAAAAATAGTCAATACAACTACTTTTTTTTTTTTAGAAGAAGTCAATAAAACTAAATGCTTAAATTTAATTAAAAAAATCTAATCTACTGTATCTAAGATATAGTATCTAATTTTATCATGAAACAAATTTATGTTTTATAATCTTTTAAATATTTTTGGCCTAGTAGGCATATTTTGAAAAGTATAGCTCATAGATTTGAATGAGTTTTTTTTTTTTTTTTTTAATTGGAGATTTGAATAAGTTGTATCAAGAAAAATAATGATATTTTAAAAATTGTATCTTATAAGCCAAATAAATAGACTCTAGGGTAAACAAATAAATACTTACATTGGTTTAAAATTAATATTTGTCAAAATGAGTAATTGATAAAATATGTGTGTGTGTGTGCAAATATAAAATTTTTAAATTGTTGAATTACAAATTCCATTTTTAGAAATAAAAATTTGTGATGTATAGGAAATAATTAATATATTGATCGAATTAATATGCATGTTGTGATATTTTCTTAATTGTTATCGATCAACAAGTTGACACTTATATATTGGCTCATCCTACAAAATTTATACTCAAACTTGTTTCATTCGGAAATTAGATATTTAAAACTTTTAATTGAATACAAATTTGACTTAATTTGGATTTTTAATAAGTGTAGCGTCTCAACCCAATTCTATTAAACCCATACTTTAATATATCAATAGAAAATCATCATTGCAAATATAAATATATATTGTTAGGTTGATAAATAGTGGGGATGGAGAGATGGCGTTCGATTATTGAAATTTAGTGTAACAATCTAGCAATAGATTTTAAATGGCTGAGATTGAAAATTTAAACAATCATCTTTACCTTCTTGCCTTTTCACATTTTTTGACTTCTCTCTCACGTATTAAGGGATTTTTTTTTTTTTTTTTTTTGAGAAGGAAGACATCAAGCTTTATTAATAAAAATTAGCCATGATCGGCGAGAAAAACAGAGTTAAGGTGGGGAGGAACATTCTCAGTCCACACCGAAAAACCTCCAACATATCTAGCATGTTTAGCTAGGTTATGAGCTACATTGTTACCTGAGCGACGTATATGATTAAAAGAAACACAACTGTTTGCCACCAACAAGTCTTTTGCTGAGCTGAGTATATGACCATAGCTAGATAGAGACGACTCATCTAAGATAAGGGTGTTTATAATGTTGGCTGAATCTCCTTCCAGGATGAATGAAGTAAATCCCAGGTCTTGTGCAAAGGATAATGCTCTTGCGGCAGCCTTAGCTTCAGCTATCTCCGGGGAAAAAGGGAGGCTGGTTTGCTCGGATAGAGAGGCTATAGCTTGCCCGTTACTATCTCGAATTATCACTCCTATGCCGGCCTTCCTCATATCTTTAAATACAGCCCCGTCAAAATTAACCTTGATCCATCCCACTGGAGGCGGAGTCCATCTGCTCTGTGCTGATGAATGATGTTGACTCTGTTTTGAAGCAGTAGAAACAAAGTCTTGGAATGTGGTAAGGGCCTGCGATGCTGCATGAATAACTTGCGGCAACGGGTAATGTTTGCATGAAGTTCGCACCTAGTTTCGCCGATGCCAAATGGACCACATAATTGATGCCATTAGCTCAACGTTTTTCTGCTCCTCATAAGTAAACATAAGCACTTCTTGTATCGATGAGAAAGTTCTTGATTTTTTGAAGGAGAACGATGGAATGGAATCCCATACTTGTGAGAGCTGATGACAACCCCATAGTGCATGATATATATCTTCCACCTCCGCCTTACATAATTCACAGGTGTCTTCGCTCAAAATGTGTCGCCGTCGCAAATTATATTTGACCGGAAGGGCATTCTGACAGACGCTCCACAAGAAATTTCGTACCTTTGGTGGAACAGAGAGGCCCCATATCATCTTCCACAAACCTTTCTCGTTGGGGGTAGAGCTTGGTTGTTGGCTTTTGAGGTGCTCCTCGTCTATGAACTTTGAACCTGACTTCACTGTGTAACATCCTGAAGGAGTGAATGGCCACACCACTACGTCTTCCACTTTGCTCAAGCAGAGAGGGATGCTTGCAATAAGCTCTGCCTCGTGTGGTATGAAGAGACCATGTAATAGATTTTGATCCCATTTATGCGTGACTGGATCAATGAGATCTGAGACTTTCATATCTTCAAAACCCTGTACCACTTGTGAAGTGACCCGAGGCTGTATGGATGAGGGCAACCATGCATCATTCCATACACTTATGGTCTCTCCACACCCAACCCTCCATCTGATCCCTTTCAGCAATAAATATCTTCCTTTTAGAATACTCCTCCATGCATAGGACCCGGTGTCTGAATGGGGCACTTCCAAGATAGAACAATGAGGAAAGAACCTTGCCTTAAAAACTCTATAAAATAATGAGTTTTTTTGGTGTAGTAATCTCCATGCCTGCTTTGCCAAAAGTGCATCATTGAAATTAGCTAAGTCTTTGAAACCCATGCCTCCCTCAGCCTTAGGTTTGCAAAGGGTGTCCCATTTCACCCAATACACTTTTCTTCTATCTCCTTTTTGCCCCCACCAAAATTTCCTTGTGAGGCTCTCGAGGTCTGTACAAAGTTCCAAAGGGAGTTTGAAGCAGCTCATTGTATAAGTTGGTATAACCTGCACCATAGCCTTGATAAGAATCTCTTTGCCTGCTTGAGATAATAGTTTCTCCTTCCACCCTTGAAGTTTTTTCCACACCCTCTTTTTTATGAAATTAAAGCTGGCTTTCTTATGTCTCCCTATTAATGATGGCAACCCCAAATACTTCTCATATTGTACAATCTCAAGTACCTCCAATGCAGTTTTAATTTGGTTCTTGACTTCCTCAGGAGTGGATTTACTGAAGAAGATGGTGGTTTTGTTTTTGTTGATTTGTTGACCTGAGCATTTGCCGTATATATCCAGGATGCTCATGATCTTTTGACACTCCTGAATTGTGGCACTGCAAAATAGAAGACTATCATCTGCAAAAAAGAGGTGGGTTAGCCTAGGGCTATTTCTACAAAGAGAATAACCCTTGATGTCACCCTGTGCTGCCGCCTTAGTAATTAGGCCATGTAAACCCTCAGTACACAGTAGGAATAGGAATGGTGAAAGTGGGTCTCCTTGGCGGATCCCTCTAGAGGGTTTGATCAACCCTTTAGGTTCTCCATTAACAAGAATAGAATATGAGACTGTTCTAACACATAGCATCATCAGAGTTACCCATTTTTCAGTAAAGCCCAACCGCCGCATCACAGATTCCAGATAAAACCACTCCACCCTATCATATGCTTTGCTCATGTCTAACTTTATAGCCATATAATTTTCCTTTCCACCATGTTTCTACATGCTATGAAGAGACTCAAAAGCGACCAAAATATTATCAGATATAAGCCTACTTTTAGTAAAAGCGCTTTGGTTTTCAGTGATAATATGTGGTAAAATTCTTTTGAGCCTATTAGCCAAGACTTTAGAGAAAATCTTATAAAGTACATTGCAAAGACTTATGGGTCTATAATCTTAAGCATGCTCTGGAGTTTTATTTTTTGGTATGAGGGAAATAAAAGTATGATTTAAATTTTCAGGTAGAGTTGAAGAGTTGAGAAAATGCAATATAGATTGTGAGACATCATTACCAAGGGTACTCCAAAAGTGTTGATAGAATAATGGTGGCATACCATCGGGTCCTGGGGCTTTTAGGGGGGCCATTTCTTTGATAGCCTTTTGCACCTCACAGATTGTGAAATCTGCTGAAAGCTAGTAGTTCATATCCGCACTAATCACTGTTTGGATTGAATTGGTGGCTTCCTCCCACTGTGTGTCTATTGCTGAAGTAAATAGCCCTTGAAAATAGGATACAAGAATGTCTGCCACTTCCTCATTACATTTACTCCACTGTCCTATTGTAGCCCTTAATCTTTGGATTGTGTTTTTCCTTTTTCGGTGGGTGGCCCTGCAGTGAAAAAACTTAGAATTCCGATCACCTTGAGATGCTTATAATACTTTGGACCTTTGAAACCACATTCTTTGTTCTCTGTCAACCAGATTTACAATTTCCTTCTTTAATTCTTGTAGCCGCCAATTTTGACCGGTCCTAATGGCTTCCTTTTCTGCATGGATCAAGTCTTTTCTTTTTTGTTTCAGCATGGTTTGTACGTTGCGGAAGTGATCTTTGTTCCAGATCATCAACTCTTTCCCACATTTCTTTATCTTATGCACCGTTCTATAGTTTGGATCGTCTACATCTCTAGCATCCCAAATTGCCTCAACTATTTCAGCACAACCCCGGTTAGACAGCCACATCTCTTCAAATCTGAAGATTCTTGGTGCATTGTAGAAGTCGAGTCCAATTGTATTAATCCATAGGGGACAGTGATCCGATGAATCTGCTATTAGGTGCTGAACTTTTGTACCTGCAAATCTCAACAACCAATTGTTAGTTGCTAAAGCTCGGTCAAGTCGCTCCCATATAGAATGGCCAGTGGCAAAATGTTTCTACCATGTAAACTGTTGGCCTGAATATCCAAGGTCAATAAAACCACATGCATCCACCACATCCCGAAATAATTGCATTTGAGATTGACTCCTATTGCTTCCTCCAAGTTTCTCAGAGCTCCGGAGAATTTCATTAAAGTCCCCGACACATAGCCAAGGGAGATTAAATTTTTTCTGTAATTGTCGGAGCTTATTCCATGATTCAAATCGTTTATGGGAAACTGGTTCTCCATAGAAGCCTGTGAAGCGCCATTCATCTTCCCTCCCCTTATTGATAATGGAATCAATATGATTTTTGGAAAAAGTATCTACATGTATGTCAATAGAATTCCTCCAGTAAAGAGCCAAGCCGCCCCCTCTGTTATTTCTTTCCACAAAGAATAAATTATCAAATTCTATCCTACGTTTAATCTCTTGTAGCCTAGCTTCATCCGTCCATGTTTCGGCTAAAAACACGACGGAGGGATCTTTAGCCCGAATCATCACTTCAAGCTCTCTCCCTGTCCGCAGGTTCCCAAGCCCACGACAGTTCCATACAATAATACTCATGGTGATTGGCGGGGCTGTTGAACAGCCTCCGCCATTGAGATGTCTTGTCTATCCACTCTTGAAACCTGGTATTTTTTGCAAAGTAACTCGAGTTGGATTTCATCACCTTCCTCCCTTCCCCGCTTTGCTGCTACTGGGAGTTGAGTAACTTCAGTTGTTTTAGGAATTTTACGTGCCAACTTCTTCCACTTCCGGAGTTCATTTGATTTAGGTCGAACAACTAAAGGCTGACTGTCCTCATGTGTCAAATCCTGATATTCCCCATTGTCCGCCCTGTCCATATTAATCCTGAAATTTCCTCCACTAGGTGCCGTAACTACTGATGACCCCGTTGTCATATTTGGTGAGCAAGAATCATGGGATTCAAACCTTTTAAGAGCCATATCAATCTCTTCAATTTGGGATTCCAAATCTCTCGGGTGAGGAGGTGGGTATGAGAAAGGAAAGTCATTTATTGTGAGAGGATTTCGGGGAGAATCCTCACACGGAATCTGTTGATTGGCTTCCTTGGTTTCTATACTTTCCTTATTTGATAAGTTATGGTCAACGCTTGGTTGTGGTTCAGCGGTGGACTACTTCTGACTAGCGCTCTGCATGACCGCCGGTTGCTTCTCCCTCTGCTTGGATGAATGCTTCATGGAGTTATTAACATTCGGACCTCCAAGGCCATCACCCACACCTGAAACCATCGTAAAAGCTGATTTCCCTGGGTTGTACGGAGTCGTCCTGAGCCATGCACCATACCCCTGTATTTCCTCAGAGCTAGAGCATCTCCCTATGAGCCATTTTTCGCACTCTTTCTCATCATGGGACACCAAGCCGCACCAGTAACAGAAGTTAGGGAGTTTCTCGTATTTGAAAGACACCCAACGTTCATTATCTTCGCCTGTATCTACCTTGTGACCTCGACATAGGGGTTTTGAGATGTCCACCTCCACTCTCACATGGACAAAGTCACTTCCCACCATCTCTTTCACATTTTTCGTCTCTGTCACCCTTCCAAGGGATTCACCCAATTCTATTACTGTCTCTGGATCTAATAGATTCATCGGCAGACCATGTATCTGCACCCAAAATGCGACCTTGGTAAAGCGTAAATCTTTGGCTGGAGTCTTGTAGTCATATCGCTAGAATAGCACTAAGTGCTTGTCAAAAGACCATGGCTGTTGCACTAGTATTCTTTCCGCATCGGATTCCAACTCAAATATAAAAAGCAGTATGTGGTCGCCCACTTCTCTGATCGTAAACTCGTTCCGGGCTCTCCACAGAGGTTTAAAGGTTCGGCCAATGACTTCTACATTAATGGCTCGTTTTGTCAAGAACTTTGCTGCTAATATATACTCCTTATGCTTCAGATTTCTTGACTTCGTTAGGCTAAGTTTGATCTCTTCTTCGGCAGTTAGGGACATCTTTTTCCATTCACTGATGATATCCTCCATAGTCGATACAGTTTTGAGAGTTAAAGAAAGAAAAGAGAGAAAAAAAAAGTGTTTCCTGGAACCCAAAAAAAAAAAATTTATTTTCAAAGCATTCACATAAACTTGTGCAAAAATTTATGTCTATTTAGTATAGAAATCTACTCTTTATATTTTACATTACATTTAATTAAAATATCAATTTTTTTATTTTTAAAAGCTTTTCTCTTTCCTTACACTACCCTTACCATTCATTCTCTTCCTTCATTTTCAAGATACATAAAGAAAGAATAAAAACTAAATAATATCAGTGTAAATTTATACAAATACTATAGCAAAATTTCAAATAAAATTATGCATTCACTAACATGGATCATTTTTATGTAAAATGTAAAAATTTTACATTTTTTTTCTATCATACACCCACTGACATGAGTACTCTTTTAATGTGCGTACTCAATGTTGATACTAATTTTCGCGACACATTATGTACAAGCCCAATTCAACCAAACTCGACTTCCTTGTGACCTTAATTCATGCATTATATTTCTTTTTAAGCATGGCCCAAGCTTATTCAATTTATGGGAGAAATTAAGGAAGTGTGGTTTGGAGAGGATGTGTTAGTTTTTTTGGACCTTTTGCATGAGCCCAATTCATGCATGTTACCAAGTGGGTAAGGGACACTGGTAGCATCTCAGGCTCATGAAGAAAGTCTTGTACTATAAATTTTCACCCCAAAAGAGTTTTTTATGCTCTGGCTAATTATGGACCAAAGTTTCTACCCAAACCTAATTTTGCTACCATATTTTCTTTTTCACCCAAAAAACACAACTGGCCCTAAACTAATTAGCTAGCCTATTATAGCCACCAAATGCATGTGCTAAAATCCTTCTATGACAAGGAAATAATAGCTAATGGAGTCAGCTGTTTTATTTCCAAAACCATGCTAAAAGTATGCTAAACTCTTACTTAAACAAAAGTAACCCAATCCAACACACCAAATTAGTATCATTGGGGATAAGAGCCTTTTCTACCAGTAAAAAACCAGTCATAAGCAATACCCAAAACTCTATATAAAACTCTCTCTTCAACTCAAAAATGAACGAACCACATTCCCTCCCCCACCCCCCCCTCCAAAAGTTGAAATTTTAAAGCAAAAGTCCATTCAAGCAAGTAACATTATCACAATTCTAAAGTTTAGGAGTAAAAATATGAATACAAAGGAACCTTCTCTCTCTTCCTCATAACTTCTTTCAATTTTCTTTTCTCATTGACTGTAGATTGACATTTCAGACTTCTTGTGTTTCTATGTATTTTTCAGCATTTTTGTTATTAGCATTTTGATTTATCTCTTGTTAAAGCACCTTTAGCCTTTATTTACTGAATATTGGAATTTTAGGCTTGATTCTCCATAAATAAACAGTTCTATAGAACTCAATTGGAGATTTAGGCTAATATTGCATTTTTGGCATTTGTCACAAAACGTCTCCAACACTTAGAACATCCGTAGCAGATGTTGCAAAAAAAAAAAATGCCATGTTGACACACCAAAAGCCTACTTTATTATTTTACCACATTATTTTACAACATCCCATTTATCAAATGTTTTATTCTTCAATTCTATACATTAAAATAATATTTACAACACATTAAAATAATATATTAAATTCCTCCTCCATCATCATCACTCAACCCACCCACCGCCATAACCCACAACCCGAACCCACCCACCACCGATCTGCCCATCTGAACCCACCCACTACCCAACCCACCCATCAAACCACAACAAAAAAACGTGAACGGAAAAAAGAAAAAAGGGAAAAAATAGAAAAACCCAAAGTGGAATAGAGAAGACAGATGGTCAATGGCGTCGAATGGTGGTCTTTGGTGAGATCAGCGGCGTCAAGTGGTGGCCTTTGGTGATCAACGTGCTATGGAAGACGAATAGAGAAGATAAAGATGAGAGAGATGGAAAGAGAGATATCTGCGATGAGGAGAGAGAAAACAGAATAAAATAACAATATATATTTTGCAATTGTTTGTTCGTACCGTGCCAAATTGTGAGGGTACCGTAGCATGTTGTAAAAATTTGACACATTTAGCACACCTGATAAAGGGGGTTTGTTGTGTTTGGTATGCCAAATGTGCCAAATATTTGGCATTTGCACATTTAGCACATCTGTTGTGGATGCTCTTAGCATTTCAAATATGTTTTGGCTATTTAATGATACGAATTAAATTCTACAAATCTGAAACCTACATAGTGCCACATTATTTTGAATTTTTAAAATCACGTGGCAATCTCTAATTGTTAGATATTGAAAATAAAATCCGATTTGCAAAATAGACAAAATATACGGGGACTTAAAATAGAGAGGTACTTGTTGGAGGGAACTTAGATGTAATTGTCCTTATCTTGAGGGAGCAAGATAGCAATTTATATCAATAGCTCTGTACTTGTGAAAAGCGGCAACCCTAGTACTTAACGTCCCTTCGCAGTTCACAGTTCTCATTTCAACTTCATCGTCCTCACCAAATATGAAATGAGTTGCAGCCCTCACTGTTTCTCTTCTTCCAGCCTACTGCTACTTCGTCACTCAGTCCAAACCAAACACCATAGTACGTTCCTTTAACCTCAAATTCTCATTTCATTTGGGTCTCTTATTGTCTCTCTGTTTTGCATTTCATTTATATAAAAAAAAAAATGTAACCTTTATGAGTGATATTATTTTTTATTGGTAGTGGGGGAATGTGTTTGATATGAATTTCTTGAACTGGGTTTCTCTTCTTCAAGTTTTTCTATTGGTAGTTATGGCTGAGGGGTCTCAAAGTCCTGATTTTTATCGTTTGTCACTTATGTTTGTGGTGGAAATGCTTCTTGTTTGACATTTTGGAACTGGGTTTTGAAGTATGCTTGGATTTAGGAGTGAAAGTGTTTATTTTTTGTATCCAAATGATACATGTTGGTGATAAAGCTTTATTTTATTTACGCTCTGTCTGTCTCTTCCCTATTGGCTTTTGTGTCCTGTGAGTTTACTTTAAAGTGGGTTGGATTGTGACTTTAATTTGATGAAATGGGTTTTTTTGTTATGTTGGATTTCAGGAGCTGAGGGATTGCTTTGGCCCTTAATACTTTTCTTGGTTTCCCTTTTGTAGTTATCTGCAACTTATAGTCAAGGCATACCTTTTCCGTTTCCCTTTTTAAAAAAATTGTTTACTGAATTTTTCCTGGTTCTGATATTAAGTTTGAACTTGCACAGTTGTGGTTCTCATTCTCAAGCAGAAGAGTAGTTAAAATTGAGGAATATACTTGTGCGTGTTTCAGGTTTATTGAAAATAATAAACCAAGGGATTGTCCCATTAAGTGAGAAACTTCTATGAGTCTTGGTTCAATTGGGTTGGTCTGAAAAGGAAGCATTGGGTTACAATATATGTTATATAGATATTCGTAGCACATTGTTATTGTTCTTATAAGTCGGAAGAGAAAGATGGGGTACACTATTATCCAACAGAGTTATTTGGCCCAAGTTCGTTGTTTGCATAGTCTACACGGGTGCTCCAAACAAGAGGGTCACAGTTCTCGCCTTTGCCAGTGCTCAGTAATAAAATCTCCTGTGTTCCATTTAAATTGCTCAAGCAAGTGTAATCACAAAACTCAATTTTGTTTACAACGGAAGGGAGGTATTGGTTTTGGAAGAAATGCGCGTCTTTTACAATGTAGAGGTTTGCAGAGAAGTGTTTGCATTGGTAGAGACAATGAGATTGACCAAGATGAACGATGCTCTGAAAATTATGATATGGGTGTTGAAAGAAATTTCAGACAGCTAATGAAGAAGACTTCAAGTTCTTCATTGTTGTATTCAGATGGACCTTTAGTTGAAAACGATGAGGAAACGAACAATGGCATTCTTCAGAATTTCTGTAGCCAAGGGAGGTTGGTGGATGCATCGAGGTTGGTTGATCTTATGGCACGACGAAACCAAATTCCAGACTTCCGTTCTTGCACAAACTTAATCCGAGGCCTTATCAAATTGGATCGGTTAGATAAAGCTTCCAAAATCCTTAAAGTCATGGTCATGTCCGGTGGGGTTCCAGATATCATCACATACAACATGATGGTTGGTGGTCTCTGCAGGAGAGGTCTGTCAAGATCTGCCATTGATCTCTTAGATGAGATGAGCTTGAGTGGTTGCCCTCCGGACGTGATTACATATAACACAATAATCCGGTGTATGTTTGATAGTAGGAATTTTGATATGGCAATTGGATTTTGGAAGGACCAATTGAGAAAGGGATGCCCTCCTTTTCTGATTACCTACACAGTTCTCATTGAGCTTGTCTGCAAGCATTGTGGAACTTTGCGGGCTCTTGAAGTATTGGAAGATATGGCGATTGAGGGCTGTTATCCTGATATCGTAACCTACAATGGTCTGGTCAATTTTAATTGTAAACGGGGAAAATATGAAGATGTAGCATTGGTTATATATAATCTTTTATCTCATGGCATGGAACCCAATGCTATAACTTACAACACTCTTCTGAATTCTCTTTGTAATCGTAGGTATTGGGATGAAGTAGATGAGATTGTGTCGGTTATGAAAGAAACTTCCCACACTCCTACAGTGGTTACTTACAACATCTTGATTAATGGTTTGTGCAAAGATGGGCTTTTGGATCGTGCCATCAACTTTTATAATCTAATGGTTTCCCAGAACTGTTCACCTGACATTGTAACTTATAACACTCTCCTAGGCGCCCTTTGTAAAGAGGGAATGGTGGATGAGGCCCTCCAAGTGCTTCACATTTTAAGTGGTACCAGTTGTTCTCCTTGTTTGATCACTTATAATACTGTGATTGATGGGTTGGCTAAGAAGAGTTTGATGGAGAAAGCAATGAGATTGTATGGTCAAATGATAGAAAAAGGGATAACTCCTGATGACATTACTCATCGTTGTCTGATTTGGGGCTTTTGCCGGGTGGATCAATTGGAGGAAGCTGTTGAACTATTGAAGGAGATGGGTAAGAGAGATCACAAGGTCGGAAATAAAGCTTATAGATTCATGATCCAAGGATTATGTAAAAATAAGAAGGTGGATATTGCAATACAAGTTCTAGAAATGATGATTTCAAGTAGATGCAAGCCAGATGTGATGATTTATTCTATGATCATTAAAGGTGTGACTGCTGCTGGTATGACCAAAGAGGCTAATGAGTTGCATAAGAAGTTGATAGAATGGGGCGTTTTGAGAGAGGGGGCCATGCTGGAATAGCAAGTTCATGTGAAAACTTGACCTTATTCAACATTTTTTGGAATCCTGACAACCACTTTCATGCTTAAAATTGTACAGAATATAAATTCTCACAAGGTGATTCCTCTTCTTATCCTCTTTGCTTTGCTTTTTAAAAATTATTTAAACCTAACAAGTACTAAATCTTCAGATATGGTCACTTCCATCTTTTCCTGGTTGGTTGTGGCTATCGTAAACTTCAATCCTGATTGGTGCTTTTTTATGTTAATATATGGATATAATTTGAATCGCTTAATCATATCTGTGGTTAAATTGTATTTTTTTGTGGCATTTCGTAGTATGTACTAGAGGTTGGGCATATGTAACTGTGCATTTAATAAGCATGCATGAGGTAGCCAAAAATTTATTATTTCCTTCTGTCACCTACATAGAATAATATAGCTAAGATCAGAATCTTGGTCATCTTCACTTTCCTTTTGTGTATCTCTTGTATATTTTCTCTACGCTAGTTCTACTTCCATTTTTTGGGTGAGATATTTGCTATATTTCGAAAAAAAAAAAAATTACTTATCTGGGAAAAATATCATCTTCACTACAAGAAGCATAGAATACATCAAGCTACAATAGATAATGTTGCACTAAATTAACCTCCATTGCATTATGCATCAAGCTGTTTCATTTGGGCGAGTCTAACTTTCATCAATTGCAGGGACGGAACCAGGATTTGAACCTAGGAAGGGTCAAAGCATGAACCAAAAAAAGTTCATGTGACATGGTTTACTAAACAAAAATCATGGTAGACAAAAAATTGTACTTTATTACTTAAATATTTAAGTCAAGAAGAATATAATATGAACCAAAAAAGTTGAAAGTTACAACATGATATTCTAACATTTTTCGAAGAAGAAGAAGAAAAAAAAGAAGAAGAAGACTTTAGATCTCTAGATTTTGGGTAACTGGAATTAATATGTTGATTTTATCATATTAACCAATTCACCAATATGATAATCTCATACTTTTGGATGTAACTGAAAATCATACTAATGAAGTTTTTGAAAACTTTGTTTGAGGATTTTAAAAAATTGGGATATCAATATTAAGAGTTGGCAATGCTACATCATCAATATTGGCTTTTAAAAGAATTTTGGCATTTTATCTTTTGAAAAAAATATAAATATTGTAATTCACTTTCCCATAGTTTATAAATCAATTAAAAAAGTCATATAAATTGTTGTAATTCCTGTAAGGGAATTTTTTTTTTCTATGAGATTTTTTTAGTTATGAATTATTGAATTATGATATTGGTGAATTTGAGATTTTTTGGGTTATAAATTGGGAATTTTTTGTTCATCCTATATACTACTTAAATTTTTCAAAAAAATTGGGGGGGGGGGGGGGCAATGGCCCCCTCCAGCCCCATAGTGGGTCCGTCCCTGATCAACTGGTATCAGATTATCTATTTATTATTTTGAAATGTATTGCTATTTTCTACTGGCATTTCACTCTTGGTTAAAATTTCTGAAAAGCACGTTTTCATGTATATTGTACTAGTTTCAGCCCCTTCGATTGTTGATTTTAGTGGTCAGCTTTGCCTTTTCCTACATATAGTCATTGACCTGTCATGCAATAAAGTAGTGTTTATAAAATGACAACACAACTAAATTAAGCAAATAGTTCTGTTAAAACTTATGAGGGTGAATTTTTTGGTTTCTAGGAGCAACCCCTATCTTTAAATGTATATCTTCGTTTTGTATCTTATATTTTCTTGAATTTCCACTTATCTATTTTATCTGGAGGAGCTCATGGGTTGAGTCAAATCGGGTTTGGTGTCAAGCTGTCACTTGGCCCGATAATGCTAGTTACCCGGATTAAACAAAAAAAGATATGAAAAGAAAGATAAACAACCCAAATGATCTCATCATGTTGCTGAAGATTCTTGGCCTCACCAAGCAGTCCAAGCCAAGGGAAGTGGAGGAGACAGCTTTGGCTCAAGCCATTGATGGCAACTCAAATATGTGTGTGAGGGAGAAGAAAATAAACATATTTGTGTCTCATTTTTTTTCTAAGGCAGCAACAACACTATTAAAGTCATGTCATCTTCCACAAAAGGATTGGGACTTCTGAAAGCAAAAAATCAAGAAATGAAAAACTTATGGGTCTGAGAGAAATGAGAGAGGGAAAAAAACGAAGGGGAGGAGAAAGAGAAATAGCAGGAGAGGGTGTGGGTCTCAGTTGGGTTGTGTTTAACAGGTAAATTTCACCCAAACCAGAGATTTGACTGAGCCTTGAAAGGATCAACCTGATACCTGCCAGCCCATTTTTCTCAAAACTGTCAGTGAATGCTTTGTGTTGATTATGTATTAGGTACTAGGTAGTAGGTCAATATATTGGAGAGAGAGACCATTTTGTTGAAACAATTTTGCATATCTTTGTTATATCAGTATACCATAATTCATCTGTAATTATGGATCCTACTACAAGTTCTTTATCTTATTTCTGCAACTATATTTCTTGCTGATAGTTCTGGGAGCTAATTTGTCGAGCATTCTATTAACTTAAGTTGCTTACTGCCACTCAGGTAGCATTTTTGTATGAACTTGCTGATACCAGAGTCCAGAGAGACATCTGGGGATCCATAAGCATGTTATCACTTGGAATCTGCTAGGGCTTCCATACTGCAGGAGAGGAGTGTATACTTCAGACGCCTAGGACACAGAAAGATTTTTGGTTTGCTGGTTGTCATTGAGTGCATTTATTGTAAGGTAATTAGTACGCCTTCTAGGTGCAACTTTGCCCTTGTAGATTTAGAGATTGAGAATTTTATACCGACAGCAATCTTCCTTTTTGTAATGAATGATTTATTCTTTCTTCTTGATGTGCACACGCGCTGCCCAGGTTGATCTATGATAATTTGTGCAATGGCCATGTGTCAATGTGTTGCTATATGTCATTTTAGTTATAGGATCAGAAATTGTTCAACATACAATTATAATCCCCATTTTACAAGCCATTACAGATCTGCTCTCATCATAAAAAACCGAGAGATGCACAAGTTAAAAGGAGCACACTAGGAGACCCCTTTGTGCAGATCATGCTATTCTCAGTCTAAAGAACTTTAAATTGGTTGATGAAAGGATTTGGTCATTGGGTTGTCACATGATTTGACGCAGGTGGATATCATGAAATCTGTCTTCCAAAAAGTTTTTAAAAAAAAATCATGATACGGTCCAGGAGGAAAAATCGTGAACAAACTTCAAGCAGTTCTAACCAGTCGTTAACAGTTGTTATTGACATGCAACTTACGCCAGTTAAAAAGGTCTATTTTAGAGCATCAGTGCAAAAAAAAAATATTTTAACATATCAAAAAGTCCACCTTATTATTTAGCACATCATTTTACAATACCCTCCTATCACATGCTTTTTTTTTTTTTTTTCTTTTTTTGAGGAAATCCCCCAATTTTAACTTTATTATTTAGTACATCATTTTACAATACTCCCTCCATCACATGTTTTTTTTTTTTTTTTTTTTTTTTTTTTTGAGGAAATTCCCCATCACATGTTCTATTATTTCAATTTTATACATTAAAATAATATTTACAATACATTAAAATAATATATTAACTTCCCAATTCATAACACAAGTATACAACCAGTGGGATGCGGCCACCAACAACAACCACTGCCGCAACCATACCACTACCAGCACAAACCCATTATGAAACCAACAACCACCACTGGCACAAACCCATACCCACAAAAACCCACAGCCACCAGCGCCACAAACTCACAACCACTACCGGTACAAACCCATAGCCATCAATGCCACAAACTCACAGCCACCACCGCCGGAATCTTCCAACAAATTTCAAATCCAAAACCATCAAATTAATTATTTTTAAAAAAAAAAGGCAAATCCTCATGGCGAGGTTTGATATGCGAGAAGAGAGGCAGAATAAAGATTAAGAGAGATTGAGGTCTAAGGAAGGAAGAAGAAAGAAAAAAAGAGAGTGGATCTGAGAAGCCTGAGATGAGAAAGAAGAAGAAAGAGAGTAGGTGTGAAAAGAAGAAAGAATGGGAGAGAAGGAAGAAGAAAACTCAGAGAGAGAGCGAAATAGTGCTATAGTATTTTTTTTAGCATTTTGGACCCATACAATGCCGAATGCCTATTTTAGAATTATACTATAGCACTATTTCATTTCTTATAGCACTTGGCACATCTCATGAAGCAAGGATTTTAGTGTTTGGTGTGCCAAATGCTAAAAATTTAGCATTTGGCTGTTGGCACACTTGATGCTAATGCTCTTAGTTTCAGAAACTCGTGCTACATCACAAGCTCCTTTTCTATCAAGAGATGAGACTTTGAAGCAATTTTTTTTCTTCCTCCCTTGAAGATTAACAATGTGAAGTTTCATGCTTCAAGAGGAAAAAGGTTATGGCAACTGCAATCTGCATTGGAATTAAGGATTTGAAACCAGTGTCTCACTTATACACTAATCAAAATTAAGAGGATTGAAGCTGCACTTCTGTTGGGTTTGATGTTTGCAAACTTTTAAAGGAAAAATTTTACTTTGCTGAACCTGAAATAGTGCACTTCATATAACAAGCAAGAAATGTTCTTTAACCTGTCACCCCAGATTGTTACGAAGTTCTATGAACAAATAATCTGTCACCTTTCAAGATATGAGATGGTACGAGAATAAGCAAAACTTAAACAATTCTATCAAATAATTGAGCCAAATAATAAAAAAGAAATGGGGGCTGTACCCAGGGTCTAGATCATCTCAGTTTGGCTTCTCATTAACACAAACTGAAATTGTCGGCAGCATCACTGAAGTTTTTTAATCCATGTGCTCGGTTGGTAGTTTAGAAAGGAAAAGATTGAACAGTGAGCGAAACAGAGTTTTGGCGGGTCAGCACCCGTGAATGAAATACTTCATGCAATTAGCTCTGGAATATTTGATTACAGATTAAGAAGACAATGCAAAGTACTTCATAAGATTCACAAAAAGTACATAAATAGAGATTGTAAAACATTAAAATACGATATACATCATCTTTCTTCTCCCGTGTCATCTTGTAAAGCTGTCTATCAGTCGTGCCTCCAAAATTGAACGTATGTGGTGATTTGCCTGTCAAATATGCAAAACTTTTTTCCTTGATAATATCCTTCTCCAATTTTCTTCCTTCCTTTTTGCTTCGTATGCAAGTCTACTTCACCTTTAACTCCATTTCTCATTATGTCAACTGGCCAGTTAGAACTGAATTTGTCAGGATGAAATGTACTTTTCATTTGAATGAGTTTAACATTCAGTATTTTTGCTATCAGTATACCCCATTGACAAAATAATATAATAAAGAAAATAACCAAGGAAAGATCATGACAGAATAAGATCTCATTCACAATACCCTATCAATGAGATTGGACCATATGCAAAGTAGATCAGCGGAAGCTAATTCTTAATGTCAGACAAGGTGAGCTCTTTGTAAACATCAAACATGGGAAAGGTCTTGTTCAACCGTTTCAATGAATCTTCAGATATGGCATTCAAACTGATAAGGGAATTAGCCAAACCCACAGCTTCAACTTGCCATCCCGCAAAACCAATCCCTTCAACCAACATAATGTAAGTAGTTTCATTTGGCTGGCATCCCTTTTTAACCATTGCTGCGAGCACTTCAATGGCATCACCAGTTCTATGAGCTTTACACAATCCAAGAATAACAATGTTATAACTGATAACTGTCGGCTTGAAGCCACCGCTTTCCATATCCACCAACAACCCAATTGCTTCATCTACCATCCCATCTCTGCACAAACACGATATAAGTGAATTGTAAGTGATCTCATCAGGATCAATCCCTTTGTTCACCATCCCCGATATCATTCCCAGAGCCCTAGTTCTGTCCCCACAATTCCATAGTGCACTGAACATTGTGTTGTAAGAACTCACATCGGGAGGACAACCTACTTCCCCTAGCTTCTCGAAGATTTCCAAAGCCAGGTCAGCATTTCCATTCTTACATAAAGTGGCCAAGATTGTGTTGTAGTTCACAATATCTGGCAAGCAACCATCGGTGATCATGAGGTCCAAGAATTCAATAGCCAAATCCAATCTCCCTTCTTTGCAGAATGCAGACACCAATGGATCATAACTATAAGCATCTGGTCTTAACCCCTTTTCCTTCATGACCTTCAACACATTTACAGCGTCCTCAACTTTCCCATCACGACAAAGTGAGCTAATTAGAATGCTGTAAGTAACAACATTTGGCTCACAACCTCTTGAATACATTTCAGCAAGTAGTTTCTCTCCCTCATCCCATTTCTCAAGATTCAAAAGTACCCTTAACAAAATATTGTATGAGACCACATCAGGCTCACAACCCTTGGAGTTTAAACTCCGAACAAACTCAAAAGCACGATCCACCATACCTTCCTTGCACATCCCCCTAATGACTGCATTGTAAGTATACATGTCAGGTCGAAGCCCTCTCAACAGCATCTCATCCAAAAGCTTCATAGCTTCATCAATCCCACCTTCAAGGATGGTTGCCTCAATCAGAATTGTGTAAGTAATCACAGTTGGCTCACATTTATCTTTCATTAATTGATCCAAAACCTTCAAAGCTGAGTCAAGCTTTCCCCTACTACAAAGACTCCCGATCATTATATTATAGGTAACAACATCAGGCAAAAATCCCCTACGTTTCATTCTATCCAGCACTTTGTTTGCAGATACAATCTGATTAGCCTTACAAAACCCACTAATCAATGCATTATAAGAAAAAACATCTGGTTCACCATGTTCTTCCAAGATTTGCATAACCCTTATGGCTTTTGGGATATTTCTATAATTGAAGAAGCCTTTAATGAGCTTTGTACAAAGTATAACATCAGGTTTGTAACCCTTGTTAACCAAGCACTCAAGAAAGTAGAGTGACTCTTTGTACTTGCCTGCTTTGCAGGACCTATTGAGTACTTTCATCAAATGGGACTCTTTGAAATCAACATTTTGCAAATGGGTTGGCCTTGTTTTAGCAGAAACCCAGACCTTTGGTGGGTTTCTGGAGCTGTTACTGTTGTCATTGGGGTTAGGGACTCCACAGCTCACAAAAACACTGCTTTGATGTGAATGTGAGGTGGGTTTCAGTGGGATGATGAAAGGGAGGGTCTGAGGCCAGAAATCAGTGGAAATTTTTGTCATTGACAACTCTTTTGTGTGTGTGTGTGTGTGTGTGTGTTTTTTTTTTTTTTGTGTTCTTGGTGTGGTTCAGCAGAGCTCAAGGACTAATTAACATTTTGAAGAAAAATCTGAAGAGAAGAGGGAAAAAAAACAATACCTGAAATATGGTTATGTCCAAGACGAAACCGCTTTATGAATTAAGGATTGTTCACTGTACTACTGGGTTTGAGAGTTGAGACACCTTGAAACTTCAACTGTGTTATCCAACACAGATTCTCTATGGGATTCCAGTACATGTGTTGAAGATAAATAAAGATTCCATTATTATTATCTTTATTTTATTTTTGGGGGATTTTGGTTAAAGATAAGGAATCATGTGGTGGGGTGGGGCATGGTTTGGATTTTGGAGGCTGGGTCGGATCAGATGTCCTATGACTAGACTGGGACATGGAGTCTCTGACCCTTGTTTGGGCTATCCTAAATACTCGGCCCTAAAAACCCTGTCCAAAAATTCCTCAAAAAATAAAATAAAAAACCCTGTCCAAACATGCAAGAGAATATAATTTTACGGAATTATTACACTGTATTTTCTCTATAGAAATGAGTCATATAATCCTACATATTCATAAAATTAAAATAATTAGTCAACTAACAATGATATTAATCATTTTAGTAAGTAGCAATATTAGCAATCAAACACTAATATAGTGTTTTAGGGATCAATTTATTTAGCTTTTTAGTAATTGTTTTTATTAAAAATGTGTTAAAATATATTTGAATTTTGAAAAAAAAGGTGAAATATTAAAAATTTGTACATAATAGTTAAAAGTTAAACAAAATATTTAAAGACAAATGGACACTAAGTGGACGTAAAATAAAAATAAAAAATAGTTGAGAAAGGGGGAATATAATCTTTAATCTGTAACTACAGGGAAGAGAAATTTTTTATGGTATTGAATTTTAAAATGAAAAGCATACATTCCTTCTTCTTCTTTCTTTTTTTATTTTTTATTTTTTTATTTTTATGTGGGGGAGGGGTTTCTGTTTTGATTCTTGAAGACACATCATGTGATCACAATTGAGCTGGAACTACAACCATTTAGTTTGGATTGCATGAGCAATATAAATGGAATTAATTTGACAAAGTTCAATCTAATTATGTGTGTATATATATTTAGAGCAAAACTTTGATTCTAATTATGTGTATGTATATATTTAGAGGAAAACTTAGATACATTATCTTATATATGTACTGATCTTTAAGTTCTCCTATTAACTTTAAACCACTTGTCTAGTTTAATAACTCAGATAAACGATGTTAAACTTAAAATAACATCTCTTCCCCCCCATATCCATGAGAGAATGAAGAACCCCATGACATCAGATCTTTCCTATTTCGCACCCTCAATCTGAACCAATTTCGATTCTGGAAAATCGACAAAGGCAAAGGGTAAGAAGGGCCCATGGATGATGCATAAGAAGAAGAAGGTAAGGCATAAGGAGAAGATGCATATGAAAAGGTGGGAGTTTGGAAGATAGAAAGGAATTTAGATTACTTATAGAAGGATTGTGTGTGGGTTTGAAGAGATTTTGCAGGTTCTGGTTCTTAATTTTGGAGATTTGGACTTCTAGGGAAGTCACGAGAGAGAGAAAATGAGAGTTTTTTTGTTGTAGTAGTTTATTATTATATATATATAAATTTTTGTTGGCTTTTTGTTGGCCTTTTGATGCTGTTACAAAACTCTCTAAAGTTCTTCTTTAGCAAAAGGAAAAGATCAAGTCCTAAAGACAAAGAGATTTGGAGCCATGGGGTTGTCTTGCAGTATAGGAAAAGAAAAAGAAAGAAATGGTATTTTAACATCATTTGCCTGAGTTGTTAAATTAGACATATAGCTGAAATTTAAAAGGAGAATTTAAGGAATAGTATCTAAGGTATTGTATTTAAATTTTGTTCATTAAAAGCGAACGTCATAAGTTGAAATTCTCTAAAAAAAAACCTTAGATGTCTATATTAAAAATACCACGCAATATCATTGAGCTATAAGGCTCTGAGAGTTCATTATATAATTTATGAATGCTCAGTAAATTCAAATAATTGTTACATATAACATACACTAATGGGAATGCGAAATTCACATTAAAGTACCTTCATAATGAACCTCGAATTTCACTTCCTCATCATCCATCTGTAATAACAAATTACCATTTGACACATACACAATTAACAATTAAATAATTGTAAACAACAGACACATAAAGAGTAAACCCTTACATGTTTTTGTTTTGCTTTTGGGATGCAACATACACATCAGAGGAACCGCATTTTTAGCTTTGCTTTTGTTTCTGTTTTACTAATAAGCACATGCAAATACTAAAATTCAAACCCAACATAAACTTGGGTCCACTGTAAGACACAATGACCACGATAGACAAAATACTAGTAAACAAATACAAATCCAAACAACATGTGGTCACATTTTTCATAAACATCAACAAACACATCAGTTATTTAAAAACTAAATTGCCCCATAAGATTCAGCTTTAATAATCATTTTAGTTTTACAAAACTAAACATTAATAAGAATTTAAAAATTGAAAAAAAAAAAGAATATAAAAGGTAAAAAAAAAAAAAAAACTAAAAACTAAAGGTCCGTTTGGATAGAATTTATTGTTGAAAACTGAAAACTGAAATCACTGTAGCAAAATAATTTTTAAATGTGTGAATAGTACTGTGAGACCCATTTTTAATGAAAAAGTGGCTGAAAAGTGAAGTTTGTAGGACCCGTAAACAATACATGGGTACACTGTTCACGGAGAATAGTCAAAAGTTGCGGCTTAAAATAAGAGAGGAGAAAACGCGCGGAAGCAAAACTCAGATGTGTATCCAAACAGATACTAAGACTATTTTAAAAAACCCCAATCTTATCGTTGATTCTAGATTTCTTCATTTAAAACAAGTAGTAGTAGGCAGAAATGGAGAGAGGTTTGTGTGGATATGCATAATTAGAATCTTGAGTTCGGATCAACAAGTCAGAAGGGAGGGGCTAGTCAAATGCTCAAATGCATGTGTTTTGCTGGAGGTTGAGGTGAGAATTTCAGTATTTTAAAGAAGTAGCTATGGGAGATGATGAAGCCGAATCACCTATCAAGCGCTCATTGTCAGTGAAGGCAACATAGGAAGGCATCATTCTGTTGCCCTGCTCGTTGGTTATTATCTCCACACAATCACGTTGCCACACTGCCACGCATGAGTACATCATCCCGAGATCAATACCGATTGCAGGCTCTCTTCACTAGCCATTCTGATTTCTTAATACAAAACACTCTACACAGTTACTGAAAGAGATGTAGATGCAGAAGAACAGTTAGTATTTTTTTTTATAGGAACAGTTAGTTGAATTAAGATGGTCTTATTATATGCAATTATTTTAGGAACTTCTCACTTCCTGAAAAAGAGTAAAAAAAAACCTATCTCCCATTGACCTTGTAGTGCAGTTACACAGTCAACCTACTTTTTTGATAAAAAAAACTCTTCCTCTATACATGTGTGTGTGTTTATAAAAAAAAAACAAACAAACAACCCCACTACCTTAAGATTAAGCCACGTTTTAAAGTTTTAACCCACCACTCTGGCCAAAAATAAACCTATAAAATTTAGACCTTTTATAATTAATTTCTGATAAGTCACTGTAAGTTTATCTATTTCAATTGGCAAAATTTATCCATCAAATTCTCTACTCTCATTAAACAAACCCACATGCACCATGCCCATAAATTTCCCTATAAAAGATATGTAAAAGTTTCAAATGAAAATTCCAAAATTAGGACTCCTGGACCGTACAATCATCAACTTTGTCATTGCCTATTGAGTTGGGGTACGGTGGATGCATATTTCAAAACACATTTTGATTACCTATTGAGACTTTTTTTTTTTTTTTTAGTAGTCTTATTTGGTGGAAAAAAATTATATTTAATTATTTTATATATAATTTTTATTTTGAGAATATAACTTATAAGTAGATAAAGCAATTTAAAAATTATTAGGAGAGTAGTCTTATTTTTTAGGTAATATTTTAGTGGGAGTTAGAGTTGTATTTTGACCGGATTGTTTTTTGTCTCTATTTAAATATAGAGGTATAAGGGTATTTTTGAATTAAAAAAATGTGGAATCTGAATAGGGGAAGCCCCTTAAATAGTAGTATAGATAAAACAATTTAAAAATTAATATAGGAGAGTGGTCCTATTTTTTAGGTAATGTTTTAGTGGAAGTTAGAGTTACATTTTGACCGGATTGTCCTTTAGTTTTATCTTTACTTAAACATAGGGATGTAAGAGTATTTTTGAACTAAAAAATATGAAATTCAAACAGGGGAAGCCTCTTAAATAGTAGTATAGATTAACAAAAGAATCAATAATACTCATTTGTTTTTAACTTAAGAGACTAATTGTGTTCTTTCAAAATTGGAGGACCAAAAACGCTAACTAGGTAAACTTTAGGACTAACATTGTAGTTTAGCTTAAAATTAAATGAGATCGAATTCTGTCATCATCTTATCACATATTGTTTCTATAATTCAAGCCGATTCGGTTTATCATCAATAAAATTACATGTTCTTTTTCAAAAAAAAAAATCTTATCACATATATATATATATATATTTGAAACGATCTTACCATATATTTAAGAATAAGTACATTTCAACTTAATTAATTTTAATACTTATATATAAATCTAACCAAATTCGAATTTTAGGTTTTATTAAAAAAAAAAAAAAAAAATTAGGAGATTATCTAAAAAGAAAAAATTAAAAGTTTAAGTGTGGTACAATCTAGAATTCGTACTCAAATAAATAAATATCCTATTTTATCACTCACTCTGAGTTTCTCTCTGTCTCGTCTCTCACCCACTCCCCTATCTTCTCCCTTTCTCTCTCCTCTCTGTCTCTTCTCTATCTTCTCTCCGTTTCTCTCTCTTCTCTTTCTCGCCTCACTCACTCCTCTCTCTCTCTCGGTTCGAAGGCGGCGGCGGCGGTGGCAGCAACGATGGAGATGGGCGTTGGGACCAAAGCAAATCCCAGAAGTTGGTCATTCCAGGTAGTTTCTGGCCCTGCTGAGCATCCAAATTTCACATTTCTGGACTGCATTAACTTGGGTGATTTTCAAGCTCAAGTTCTCATTGAAATCTGGATTTTTACCACCACTATTAATGATTCCAGTTGAGAGAGTCTCATCTGGGTTATAAGCAAGAGAAAATTTTGCATAGACATCTTGGTTGTTATAGATACATATGTTGTGAAAGTTTCTAGCATGATGAACATAAATGTCAAAGAATCCCTGAAAACTCGGATTCATCATCAGAATGATGACTCATTCTGTTTGAACTTGGGTTATAACGGAACCCAGTGGTTTGATTGAATGAATGCATTGCAATATTTTCTCTAATGGGTATGGGATGGGTGGTGGTTGTGTTGTTGGTGGTGGGGATTGTGGTTGTGGCTGATGGGTTGTGGTGGTGGCTGGCTTTTTTTTTTCTTCTGTTGGTGGTGATCTTTGAGAGAGAGAGAGAGAGAGAATATAGTGGGGAGTAAGAGAGACTGAGAGAGAAGAGAGAGACAAGAGGAAGAGAGAGAAAGAGGTATAAAATTAATAAATAAATGAATAGATTTGATAAATAAGAAAGGAGAGGTTAGTTTTATCGTAAAATAGTATGATATGATTAGTAAGTTAACTTTTAAAATTTTTCTTAAAAAAAAAAAAAAGAGAAGGAGCTTTTAAAATACTAAAATTAGATTTTTTTTTAGAAATGATGTATGTGAAGGTGGGCTTCTGAGACTACTTAGACGTTTTGCTTTTTTTTTTTTTTTTTTTTTTTTTTTTTGGTTCTGGGGACAAATGGCAGGTGCGCACTGTGTATACGCACTGTATATTATCTGCATGGACTGGGACCCAGTCCATGCATAGTAAATCTAGGTTGTCTCAGAAGTCCCACCTTCACATACATCCGGTTTCTAACAAATATCTCATTTTTACTATTTCAAAAAGCAATTAATTGATTGCACTTCCAGGTGTTGGTCTGGAGCAGCCTACATCTGTTTACTGGGTTTCTTCTCCAGAATCAATAATTTGCTCTTTCATCAGTAGTCTCTTTGTGTTTGTGTTTGTGGTTGTGTTATCAGTCAAAAAGGGTTCCTTTTCTTGATTTAAAAAAAAAAAAAAAAGAGTTCCATTTCCAATTATGGCTCGGGCTCTTGTTTCTACCATCATTGACCAGCTTGGTTCACTCATTGCTTCAGAGTTCAAGGACCGGCTTGGTTCACTTTTTGCTTCAGAGGTCACGTCCATTGTAAATGTCGAGGAAGAAGTCGAAAAGCTTAAACTCAAATTCCAAGCAATCCAGGCAAAGCTCGACGATGCAGAGGAAAGGCAAGTGAAGGAGAAAGCTGTGAAGCTTTGGTTAGAAAGGCTCAACAATGTATCCTATGAGATGGGTGACGTGTTGGATGAGTGGAACACTGCCAAGATCAAAGCAGATATTGAGAAAAAAGAAGAAGCTGAAACTAGTACTGCGAAGAGGAGGAAGGTATTGTCCCTACCCAACTTGAATTCCTCAGTTTCTACTGTTTTTCAGCGTCGTGATATTGCTCTTAAGATAGAAGAAGTTATGCTAAAGTTAGATGAGATTGACAGAGAGGGGGATATGTACCAGTTTGTACTGACTAGTGGCAACGAAGAAGTTGTGAGGTCACCAACTGATTCCCATGTAGATGTGTCAAACATTCTAGGCCGTGATACGGTTAAGGGTGATCTAGTGAGCATCCTATTGGGCAGGGGTAGCGAAGAAGAAAGAAGTCCCCATGTCATCTCTTTAGTGGGCATGGGTGGTGTTGGAAAAACTACTCTTGCCCAACTAGCATATAATGATAGTGAGTTGAATTTGGCCCATTTTGAGAAAAAAGGGTGGGTTTGTGTTTCTAATCCTTTCGATAAGTTTATGGTTGCCAAAGCAATCATTCAAGCTTTTGAAGGTGATGACTCCAACATTACTCAATGGCCGAGTCTAATGGATAAAATGTGTGAATTGATTCGGGGAAGGAAGCTTTTTCTTGTCTTCGATGATGTATGGACTGAAGACTCCACGTTGTGGGAGCCATTCAGACTTGCACTCCAACATGCTGCCCAAGGAAGTAGAATTCTAGTCACTACACGCAAAAATAGAGTTGCAGACATTATGGGAAGTGCAGCAAGGATCAATTTGGGGCAATTGTCTGACGACGACTGCTGGATGATTTTTAGTACAATAGCCTTTTCTGACAGGGATTCTATGCAATGTAAAGAATTAGAAGACATAGGTAGGAAAATATCAGACAAGTGCAAAGGCTTGCCCCTTGCTGCAAGAACTCTAGGGAGTCTCATGTGCTTCAAGAGTCGGAAGGAACAATGGGAGATGGTTTTTTATAGTAGATTGTGGGAATTGCAAGACATTGAAAGAGGTCTTTTTGGGCCCTTGTTAATGAGTTATTATGATTTGCCCTCACCACTGAGACGATGTTTCTCATATTGTGCAGTCTTTCCAAAAGATTATTTCTTTTCTAAAGAGGATTTGATATCTATGTGGATGGCACAAGGTTATATTAAGTCGAATGCAAACAAGGAGAGAATTGTGGCAAGAGATTACTTTGAAATTTTACTCGCTCGCTCTCTCCTCCAAGTTTTGGGGGATTATGGATATGCTGACAATTTTATGAGGTTCAAAATGCATGATATAGTGCACGACTTGGCACAGTTCATGGCAAAAAATGAATGTATCACAATCAATGGTTACGAAGAGTCGGGGTCAATTCTTCAAAATGCTCGGCATTTGTATTTAGAAATTCCAAATAATGCTCAAATTCCTGAGTCCATCTATAGCGCAAACTCTCTACGCAGCCTCATCTTTGTAGGTTATAGTGATCATAAATTGTCCGGGTTGTTCCAGCATTTTAGACGTTTACGGACATTAACTTTGAGTAGTCGATATGGTAAGTCAGAGGAAATTCCGGATGCAATAGAAAATTTGATACATTTAAGGTATCTCAAAATACGTAATTATCATGGAGACGGATTACCTGAAAACATCTGTAATCTATGCAATCTACAAATTTTGAAGATTAAAGTTGGTAGTGAAGATGGGTTCATGAAATTACCGCAGGGGATGAGTAAATTGATTAACTTAAAACATCTTATTTTGAAAGAAGAAGGTTATTGGACCCATCAGTTTGAGTTTCCAAGAGGGATTGGGAGATTGAGTTCTCTTACAAAATTAAGTCGTTTCTATGTAGGTGGCAAGGATGATAACCAAAGATGTGGACTCGGAGAATTAAAAAATTTAAACCACCTTCAAGGAACTCTTAAAATATATGGATTGGGGAACGTGGTAGATGCATGTGAGGCCAAGAATGCAGAGCTCAAGAAGAAGATAGGCCTCTGTGATTTGGATTTAAATTTTTTTGGAGATAACTTAGAGAATTATGGAGGAAGAATGGAGACTGATGTATCAGTTCTGAATGCCTTAGAGCCACCTCCAGGCTTGGAGAATTTAGCAATTCATTGGTACTGTGGTACCACAATGCTCCCTAATAATTGGATAATGTCCCTAGCCAAATTGAAAAGGCTTACTTTGAGAGGTGGCCTAAATTTAGAGCGTTTACCTCCTCTAGGAATGCTTCAGTTCCTTGAATATTTAGGGATAGGTTACGATTTTCCATTAAAAAAGGTGGGTGTTGAATTTTTGGGAACAAAATTTGAAAACAAGAAAGACGGTATGATAAAAATATTCCCAAAGTTGAAAACTCTCCGGTTTACGTGTTTGCACAAGTGGGAAGAATGGATTGGGGTTGAAGGGCAAGAAGAGGAAGATTGTATTATTATAATGCCCCATCTTCAAAAGTTGGTAATTCACCAGTGCCCAAAGTTGAAGTCGCTGCCGGACTTCCTTTTTAAAACTTCTTTACAGGAGTTTCAGGTGAATAGCAGCTCAATTCTCCGCAAACGTTACCAAAGAGGGACAGGAGTGGACTGGCCTAAGATTTCCTATATCCCAAACATCAGGATTAATTATATTGAAGTGCAGAGAGATGGTCAAGAAGTTATTCGACAAGGTCACTTTTTCTGCTGCTTCTCAGTTCCTCCTTTTATTGTGCCAAAAAAAAAATCAATTAATATTCTTATTTTCTGCCAAAATTTCCCACTGGGAAATAAGTACTAACAACCTAGGTTGATGTATTTATCAAATTCTCAATACCTTGATTAGGTTATTTCATTTACGGTTTAATGTTTATGTGGATCTTGCCCATTTTCTTCATTTCAGCGATGATGAAGAAGAGTTTGACCAAGAATAGCATGTCTGATGATGAAGAAGAGGGCCAATGATCTTTCTGGTTCACAAATTTGAGCTACAAGTAGAGATTTATGTGTGTCTGTATCGCTAAAGTTCATTCTTGGATTGATTAAGTGTTGCAGAAGTCTGATCCAGTCACAGGTAATTTCTTCCATATTAGAATAAATTACTAATTAATTATCCTGCTTATCTCTCAAAAACAAGTTAATCACAAAATTGTGCAATATCCATCAACGTAACATTGTTATATTATATAAATTTGTGATATATATATATATAATATGTGACGAGAAATTTGGAAGTTTGTTGTTTCTTATCTTCTCTTTTAAAGGTATATCTACATATTCTTCTTAATCCTCTGTTCGGAGATAGTTTTTTCTTACTGCCTTGTCCGTCCATAATAACCTCTTGCTAAAGATTACTTTGTTGGCCTCATTTTAAACCAGACATCAAATTCAGAAATGTGAGAAAGCATATTTTGTTCTTGTGCAAATATTTTGCTCTTGTTCATTCTAGACATCCATGAAAGATCTTTCTTGTGCTTTGGGCCTCATTCAATCCGAACATCATATCATAGGGCTTTTTGTAGAAAGCTGTGCTATGACTTCAAAGATGCAACACAAAAGCTTAATCTGGCATGCTAGTTGTCTTTAGTAGTCAATCTGATTTGGTGACACATGAAAAACCAATCTAGGATCTGTACATACTTCTTTATCTTTACTTTTCAACTCTTGACATGTGCTCTTTTCTTGTCTTAGAGTTTGAAGTGTTTCATTACATGGAAGGGTGAATTACAGGGGGTGACCATCAGGCAAGAAGAAGAAACTACAAATACATTGGCCTTGTTAGTTCGATTATATACTCTTCTAATGTAAGGTTTATCTCAATATTTCTGCTCAATCATCTATGTGCTTTTCCTTATCATTCTCCATCCATAATAACCTCAAGCTAAATATTTAACTGTCTTTTGGCCTCATTTTAACCAAACATCAGATCCTAATACTTGGGAAGTACATTTTGTGATGAAGCATATTTTCACACATGAATTCACATTTGAGAAAAGGCCGCAGAAAAAAACTGCTTTATCATTTCATATTGCAGCAAGTGTATTGAGAATTGCACTAATCTAATTCAAACAATTTAGGCACTGATTTTTACTGCTAAAATCTTATGCCAAATATAGAATTTAAGCCCAATTGTTTACATAATTAGGCAATGAGCATAAGTATGCATGGATAAACAAAAAATCAATAACCCACAAAAACACCAAAGTGTTAATGAAGAGGAAAACTTGAGAACAAGGCAGAAAAACCTCTCTGGGGCATCACAGCACCAAATGATTCACTAATGAGTATGGTAGGAGCACATAGTACTTACAAAACCCTCCAAGCTAAGTAGTAACTAACTAACTATGTACCTGAGCCTCCAACTCCTACTAGCAACTGATTCTTTGAATCCTTTCTTCTCGCTAGCCTCCATTTCGGCAATTGAGCCTCCCATTTCAATCTCCAATTCTCCTTGGCAATTTTGAGACTGTTCCAATGATTTCCAAGCTCCAATCAACACCAAAACTCTGAAGGTAGTAATGAGTGTGATGATCGTAATCTCCTCTCATGAAATTTGACAATTTGAGAGGGAGAAGGTAGAGAGATTGATGAGGGTTAAAGATCTAGGGTTTTTTGGTACTATCTAGCTCTACAGATAGGAATTGGGTGTGCAAAATTTGTAGAAAATGGGATCTTATATTGCGAGGATATGGACTAGAATACCAGAGAAAAAATAACAGAATTGTCTCAGGTTCTCACAGTTTTGCTTGTACTAGAGGGAGGTGAATAGAAAGGCGAACTCTCTATCCAACTGTTTTTCAAATTTGATTTCACATCACATTTTGCCTGACGCTGCCAATTTTGGTAGGAGTGAAATTCTGCCGCTTCCAACTTCTATTCCAACACTTGTGGCACTTCACCTCACCATCCCAATACAATTAACAACCTACATATTACTTGAAAATGATAAAAATATAAGATCAATAGTTACAAATAATTTTTTTTATCTAATTGTCCATCCACTAAAAGTCCTAACATGCATAATGGCACATTTCCTGTGTAATCCATGTTATATGGTGGAAGGTGACAGGTGACATGGTTGTACAATTTTCAACTTATGTAAATTCTATCCTTATGTTTTAGGGTTTGGAATTTGGTTTGCTAATTTTCATGGTTGCCTTGTGTTTGGGGGCGAGGGAGAGGGAGGGATTAGTGTACATATTTCAGAGATTGAATTCAAAACCATGTAGTTTTCTTGTCCTTGTGATTCAAGAGTTTCCTGCATGTAAGAGGGGGAAGAGTGGGGTTTTAGCACTAGGAGTGGAGGGGATGGGCATGAGCTGAGAAGTCCTCCCCCCACCTCTTTTTTTTTTTTTTTAATTTTCCGTTTAGGAAGTTGCCCAATTTGGGATGACAAGAAAAAATGGACACATCCAAATTAGTCACTAATATGTGCAAAAACAAACAGAAGGAAGAAGGTAACTTCATATTCTTCTTTATCTTCTTCTGATGCTGTTTAACCCATAGTCAATAACTTTAATTTCCAACCCTGAAGGGCATAAAAATGTTTTGGTCTCATTCATTTGGAACATAATGCAAAATTTTCTTTTCTCATTTGGCCTCATTCAATCTAACCGTCCTGCAAAAGGCTTAATGTACAAAATGTTCTGTTATAACTTCAAAGATGCTGCAAACAAGCTTAACCTGTAATCTAGTTTATTTTTTTATTTTTTTTAATTATAAATTTTATAAATATAAATAACCTGTAATCTTGTTTTCTTTAGTAGTCGATCTGGGTTGGTTAAAATCAAACTGGTTAATTTTTTATAACACCTTTACTAAGCCTTCCATCCATAACTTTGTATTCTTGAAACCTGTATTCAATCAACAAGTGATAATTCATTTTAAGAAGAAAGAGGAAGCCCTCATATCTTGATCCTATAATTTCTAATCATCTAGTCTTAATGTTATGGACACATCCAAATTAGTCAATAATATGTTCATAAAAAATAAAAATAAAAAGCAGAAGGAAGAAGGTAACTTTATATTCTTCTTTCTCTTCTTCTGATGCTGTTGCATTCGCTGTTTAACCCATAGTCAATAACTTTTCCAACCCTCAAGGGCATAGGAATGTTTTGGTCTCATTCATTTGGAACATAATGCAAAATTTCCTGTTCCCATTTGGGCTCATTCAATCTAACCATGGTGCAAAAGGCTTAATGTACAAAATGCTCTGTTATAACTTTAAAGATGCTATAAACAAGCTTAACCTGTAATCTAGTGCTTTAGTAGTCCATCTGGGTTAGTGACATATGAAAAAGAAAACTAGTTAATTTTTTAATAACACCTTTACTCAGCCTTACATCCATAATATTGTATTCTTGAAACCTGTTTTCAATCAACAAGTGATAATTCATTTTAAGAAGAAAGAGAGAAGCCTTCATAGCTCGAACCTATAATTGCTAATCATCTAGTCTTAATGTTATAGTGTTATTTATCAAGTTCCTAAGTCAGTAAATTGTGCCTTTTCATTGTCTCAGAGGCATAAGTGTTTCATGGCATGGGGGAGTGCATAGAATGATCACCATTAGATATGAAGATGTCAAATGTCGTGGGTTTCATTAGTTGGATTAACAATCAGTCTTGGTACTGAATCAATTTCTTATTGGTTTTTTGTGACTTCTTTGCTTTTTTATTTTTTTTATAATTTCTATCATGTCTCACTCTGGGAGTTTTCTCGACAGTTTAGTTTGTTTCCTTGAGGATATACGTAATTATAGAACACCAAACAAATTAATGTACTCTATTTTATTTGCTTTTATCTCTAAATTAGTTATTGAATTTCCATTTTAAAATGCACCAGAACAGTTTATCTATCATTGCCTTTACTTTTCTGCCTGTAAAACTAAAATTCAAGATATGCTTGCAATTTAAATTTTTAGTATTGGACACAGACTAATTGCAATTTGCAATAAAGGCCAAACCATAGCAATAATACAAGTCTGAAAACTTACGTGAAAATTTTGCATGGTCAGAAAATATGCTTAGTTACATCTAATGCAATGCATAAACAGAAATTGTAGTCCAATTAGCCTTCTGAAACTCTGTAGCGTACATTTATATATTTTCAACCTATTGAAAAGAAAGTTCCTTATAACTGGGCTGTCATCTTAATTTGATTATTTTCCTAAGAGATTAATTCTGAATTGGAGCATTGCATACTTTCTAGAAAAAACAGAATGAAATATAGTGAAAATGGAAATTGGCTTTCATTTTTTTCTGTTACAAAATCTATAGAAGAAAATGGGTAATGCGATACATTTTGTAGCCAACAGACTCTGAGCTATTTTTTTTGGAGGTAGTGATCCTAGAAGTTGCACTAGAGTGTATGTTTAGTACTACAACATAATCTTACCTGCAAATCATGACAAAATTGTCTTATGCGATCTGTTTTATTCTCTTATTCCTTCAACTTGTTTATTATTGCAGGTTGAACTCAAAACTATGGTCCATATGGGTAACTGCATTTTGCTTAAGAGGGAAGTGGTCATGCAAATAACTGACAATTTATTTAGCACCATAATAAGGACAACAGGAGGTTTTAGTGACACCTTTGAAATTGTCTACAGCATTCACCTTTTCATTGTGGTTTTCATAGTGGTAGTAGAGCTTGCATATTGTATCATATAGTGATAAATGATAGTGAGATAAGTACTTGATCAGGTTCTGGTTTTTTGTGGTGACATTATATTTTTCCCCAGTGATTTAAAATTCTTATATTTTTCCAGATTTGTTGAGAACTAAAGTTGTAGGCATTATCTTAAGTGTTGTAATCTTTATTTTATTAAAGTGAATTAATTGGATTTGTCCCATGGTTTTTCACTCTACACTAGAGGGGTTTTCACATAAAATTGGTGTATTCTTTCATGTCTGATTGCTTGCGTGATATATATTTTACTAATCTCTGAATTATTCAATTTAAACATAACGTGAAGGTTTTATAACTTCCGATGTCCCAACAATTGTTTTTCTTTATTTTTCAGTTAAGATAGTTTGCAGGTGACATATATTGAATACCATGCTTCATTGTGATATAATCAATCTTTGACCAAAAAAATAAAGAGGTAAAGATCATAAAAAAGAACTTGCTAATTAGCTCTAGCACAAATGGCTTACTCTCCTTGTTAAGAGTATGTTCAAGATTGAGATTTTGAGTTCAAGACTCACTGGTTACATGTGTAGCTTACCATAAAAAATACCTTTTGGATTTGCAAACTATTCCTTTGCTACTCCAACATTTCTCATCGCAAATTTATCAGATGGATTGCTATCTGATGGAATTCCGTAATCCAAAGGAAGATGGATTGCTATCTAATGGAATTCCTCAATCCAAAGGAATTCCTGGGTGGTTAAGGAAAATAAAAAATAAAAATAATAATCCATGCGAACATTAGTGGCAATATGATTTTGAATTTTCTTTTGGCATCAACAACCTAATCTGTGTTCTCTCACTTATGATGATGACTCTAAAATTAAGCTTTTTATACCCTTGGGAATCCTAGGGCTTGTTTAGGGCTTGTTTGGTTTGTGTTCAAGTTGTATTAATTTTCTTTTCTCATTTTTGTTTCCATATATATATATATATATATATATATATTTTTTGTTTGGTATCATTTTCTGCTTTGTCTTCCCCCTTCACTATTTTTTATGACAACCACCAACAAATAGAGAGAGAGTGTGTGTGTGTTCTTTGATGTGACAAGTCAATGATAGTGAGACTCATAGATTTGACTTTTTTATGAAAATGTCACTGTATTCACTTTCAAGAAAATGAAAACACCAAAAAATTGTATTTAGTTTTTGTATTCAAATCTTATTTTTTTGTATACTAAAAATGAAAACTAATACAAATATAAAGTCAAACAATTTTTTTAGTGATGGGTTCCACAAAAAACTGAAAATGAATACAAAAGCACCCTATTTTTGCTCAAACCAAATAGGCCCCTAGTGCACAGGTCCCAAGTGGGTCAAGTCATCATTGGCTAAAATTGAAAATTCAGTTTTCGAAACCCCACAGCTTGATCGGTCGAGTTATGTTGAGCATGAATCAAGCTTCATTAAAGCTTGATCGATCACATGGAGTCAAGGCACTAGAGCTATCATGATCTTGAGTAGTTTTCTTGTGTCTTGAAAATAGTTTTCAATACTAATTTAGACACTAAAAACTTAGGATTGAATTACATCGAAAATATGTTTTAACTCAAATTTGCAAACACTTGCAACATTTGACTCTAATAGACAATATTTGTTCAACTTAATCAATTACAGCAGATTTTACTAAACACAACAAATTCGCATGTCATATTGTCATCAATGATTGCTACATTAACAAACAAATTACTTGCTAAAAGGCTTGCTAGCGAAAGTTGAATGTTGTGTAAAAGGTTGAGTACAGAACTATGGGAAAAATGATTATACATCCCTTGAACTTTAAGGTGGTGGTCATTATACTTTGAAAAACTTTTATTTTGTCCAATTTACTCTATGAGCTTTACATGTGCCAAATTAATACCTCAATTATTCTCCCATTAATATGCTAACAAAAAATACACATGTAAAATTAATATACCAAAATCAATATTTTGAATCCATTGGAAAGAAGAGAGAGAAACTTAGGTCAGTTTTGAGAGAGAGAGAGAGAGAGAGAGAGAGTCATACTAGAATTACTGCAACATCCCTCTTGCCGTTGATCTCACCGTTTGTGATCCCGTCACCCCATTCAACTACATATATTAGATATGCTATTTGATAGCCACCATTTTAATTGCAGAGAAACTAGGTCTTGATAAATTGTTTTGCTACTCAACTCACATCCAAGTATACCTTATTTATTTGTTCATTTTCCTCTCTTAATCTTTTAGGAATTTAGTCATTGTCAGGCATGAGAAAACCAAAGTTTTCAATTCTGTTTTAATGATCGTTTTAGTTTGTCTATTCAAACGAAATATTGTGATATCGATCTATTTCAATATACCATTTTAGGATAAAAATTAATTCTATAATATATTTTTATAACACAAAATAAATATACCGAAAGTGTTCATCACATATTCACATAGTCTATACCATATTAAAGTATAAATTAAAAACCAAATAATATACATTGTTGATATCATCGCTACATGAATCAACAAGAGAGTGGAAAAAAAAAAGGTAAAAATATTAAAGAAAAAAAAGACGAGAAACATAGGACAGTGTTAAAGATAACGTTTATTCCTTCACAAATTGGTCAGGCGTTTCCATCTAGTCTATTAAAGAATCCCAAAGGAATGACCTTTTTGGGCACACCTTGCTCAGCATAGTATTCAGCTGGATTGGCATCAGACATAATATGTTAAGTGGCAGAATATGTTGCTTGCGCTTAGAAATCCTCAAAGTCATTATCTGGAATAGCTGAGCAAGAGTTAAGGAGATGCAACTCATTATCAATAAAGCAATTGAAGCTGTTACTTGTGCTGATCTTTAGCTCAGAATGGCAAGATACATCATGGAGATTGGTTGCAAATTGCTTCATCCAACACAAAGAAAGGAAGCGGCGATGAAGCCAAAGTGCCTGTTTGAAACGAAAGTCATAAGATAAAAAACTTTCAAAACAATAGGATCATTAATGGAATACTTAAAAAAAGTCAAGCGCCAGCATGGAACCACTTTTTTTTTTTTCCTTCTTTTTCTTCTAATATGTGATCGGACCACAAAATTTCTTGTTACAAAGACAGACTCTATTTCTTTGATTGAAGAAATGACATCATGAACACAGGAATTGCAATAAGAAAGGCTCATAATGCAATAACTCAAATGTTGGTGGACCACAGTTCTTAAATGCTAGTATTAATGTAAAACAGAGACCATGAGTATTTAGTATATTCCTGGAGAACAGCATAAAAACAATACGACAATGATATATCTCCTTTAGTAGGGGGAAGAAGAGTATCAATGTGTAGTTGGTACAGATTATCAATGTTATCATGCTGCTATCTGCAAACATTAAGGTAACAAGAAGATTACAGATCCCTTTTCAGATCTACGTACTACTACCAAGTTTTACCCCACCAATTTCAGGGTTGAGAACAATCAAAGGTTCTCCAATATAAAGAGTGCTGATTAATAATAAAAAAATTCAAAAAAAAAATATCTTGTCCATGGGCCACTATAGTCGGTCCAAAGAAAAAAGTACATACCAAGGGTGTTTACTTTTAATTCAGGTTGAAAGAGTAAAATGAGGTAGAGGGAGTCCGAAAATAACATGGATAGACATAATGAAGAAGTGATTTGGGATATGATAGAATGGATGAAATCAATACAAGTGGCAGAGCTGTATTAGTTGAAGACGTTTGATCAAACTTCTCTATCAGAAAAAGAAAAAAACAGGATTAAGGCATAGTTGAGCTGCTTTGAGTTAAGGGCGTATACCTCTCTTCCTATGTAACGCTTTATTAACATTTCATTTCAATCGTTTCTCAAAAAATAAAAAAGAGAGAAAACATTTCATTCCAATCAAGCTCTTCCTGTCACACCAACATTGTCAGGACATTAAAAAAAAAAAAAACTTGGTATAAATATTTAAGACATTTAATAAGCATAGTTGCAATCTACAAATCCTAAAACAGTAAGTAACATCAGTTGTTACTAAAAGCAGTCACATAGTTAAGAAAATTTTTGCTTTTGGGGCGTGAAATGATTTCACATTAATCAGTGTCTTAGTGCTTAACTAACATCAATCATCATCAATCTATATATATATCTCTCTCTAAAAATTGAAGTGTAATATTTATTGTTTGTATCTGTACGCTGTTTTTAAGTCACATCATTCACAAATTTTCAACATTCTCTCTCTCTCTTTTTTAATTTATTATTATTATATAATTTCTCAATTTATTATTATACTTTCTCTAATTTTTTTCCTCTCTTTTACCTTTTCATCTCCTCACTACTATTTATCTTAATATCACTTTTACCTTATCTCTTTATCTTCGATTGTTTTTTTGCTTTTCTTATTCTACTTCTCTTAATAATAAAAAATTCAAAAAAACATCTTGTATATGGCTTATCATTCTGATCAGTGTCAAAAAGAAAAATCCCTTTCGAGACTCAAATCTCCATGCAGCATGCTACCCAATTGAGTTCTTCGATGATCCTAAAAATATATAGATTTTTTTTATTATATAAAATTGTAAATTATAGATCATAAAGTTTGGATTCATATTTATTTTGCCCCTAAAGTTATAAAAATTTTAATTTGTTTCCCTAATTTTACCAATTTTTTGATTGGGAAATGGGAACGCTTTCTGTCCACGCCTTCATTAAGTAACATATAAGCATATTATGTATGCTAGATGAACCAATCAAATCATCCCACGCCAAACAAGTAATGTAAAGTCAATTAAAAAAATTAAAAAGCAAAAAAAAACTAAAAAAATAAAATGGAATATAATTTTATTCTCTTGCCATCCAAACAAAACCAAACATCTCAATTGCTAACACAGTAACACTTAGTTAAACAAGAGATTTAGATTCACTACAGCCTCCTTCAAGCTCAAAATCCCATCACCAAATTATTCACAACCCACTTTGGATCTTAACTTTAGTTCATACCCAACCCAAGCTAAACATTTGTGACAAGATCATCCAGAAATCAGTGAAGATTCTAGTGCTATATTTAGCTTCTAAGAAAGTGTGGTAGGTTCGAAAATATTTGGGAATGAAAACTAAATTGGTGTTGCACTAATGCCTTAAGAAAATAATTTTCATTTCACATGGTTTCTATTTTCTGGGTAGGGGGACATGAAAATTGGAAAGTAATTTCTACACCACATCAAGTAATTTTTTATTATTATTTTTAGAGAAAAATACAAAAACACATCAAGGGAATTCTGGTCCACTAAAAACCCAATATATAAATTTCATTTAAACAATATCTTAATGTTTATTATGTAAAATGGGCTTACTGACCATTTTTCCACATTCGATATCAATTCGTTAAAATCTCCCACGAGAACTATACTTGATTAATTTAGGTTTTTTTTTTGGAAGAGAACTGAGCAGTCTGAGCAGTCTAAGCCAATTTTGAAAATGAGGTGAAGCATAATCTAATGTGAACTACAGGTTCCTTTTCAATGTTTTCATAGGTTGTTCTTGACTACTTGTACCGCTTGGATTTATTTGACTACATGTGAAGGTAGACTCTCTTTACTCACCGGCGCCTGTGAAGGTGGGCACTCTGAGACAACATTATTTCCAGATCTTGGTCTTGTAGCTGCTAAGCCTATATCTGTTGGCTGCGTTTCTTCTCCACAATCAACAATTTGCTCTTTCATCAGTAGTCTCTTTGTGTTTGTGTCTGTGTTTGTGTTATCAATCAAAAAGAGTTCCCATTCTTGATTTTCCAAAAAAAAAAAAAAAATTCCATTTCCAAAGTATGGCTTGGGCTCTTGTTTCTACCATCGTGGACCAGCTTGGTTCCCTCATTTCTTCAGAGATCAAGGATCGGCTTGGTTCATTTTTTGCTTCAGAGGCCACGTCCATTGTAAATGTTGAGAAAGAAGTCGAAAAGCTTAAACTCAAATTCCAAGCAATCCAGGCAAAGCTCAACGATGCAGAGGAAAGACAAGTGAAGGAGAAAGCTGTGAAGCTTTGGTTAGAAAAGCTCAACGACGTATCCTACGAGATGGGCGACGTGTTGGATGAGTGGAACACTGCCAAGATCAAAGCAGACATTGAAAAGAAGAAGAAGCTGAAACTCGTACTGCTAAGAGGAGGAAGGTATTGTCCCTAACAAACTTGAATTCCTCAGTTTCTACTATTTCTCAGCGTCGTGATATTGCTCTTAAGATAAAGGAAATTACTGAAAAGTTAGATGAGATTGACAGAGAGGGAGATATGTACCAATTTGTACTGACTAGTGGCAATGAAGAAGTTGGGAGACCACCAACTGATTCCCACGTTGATGTTTCGAACATTCTAGGTCGTGATAAGGTTAAGGGTGATCTAGTGAACATGCTATTGGGCAGGGGTAATGAAGAAGAAAGAAGCCCACATGTCATCTCTTTAGTGGGCATGGGCGGTATTGGAAAAACCACTCTTGCTCAACTAGCCTATAATGATAGTGAGTTGAATTCAGCCCATTTTGAGAAAAAAGGGTGGGTTTGTGTTTCTGATCCTTTCGATAAGTTTATGGTTGCCAAAGCGATCATTCAAGCTTTTGGAGGTGATGACTCCAACATTGGGGAATTTTGCAAGCTAACAAATGAAAAAGAAAGAATATAATAAGTTAACGTAGGAAACTAAGAAATAAGGAAACTAGCATCTCGAGTTTTAGAAACTCGAGATGCAGCCAAATCCTAAGCCCTTCAGGTCCGTTTTCAAGGTGCTGATGTGGAAAAACTCCACGTAGATCTCGAGTTTCAAAAACTCGAGTTCTCTGCAAAGCAGAAATCGAGTTTAAGAAACTCGATTTCTGCGTGACAGTTTTTTGACAGATGGATCTCGAGTCTTAGAGACTCGAGTTTTACTGGGCACTTTTTCACTCTATATCAGATCACTCACGCATGGAAATAGCTTGTATCAGTCCACACCCACTTATATCAGTCCACACCATCTCCGTTTGCTCTCACTGCCTCACTCACACTCAACCTCACTTAGAACTCTCTCACCCACACTCAACCTCACCTCCTCACTGAACACATTGTCTCCTCCCTCTCAACAAATTCACCTCACTGAACACATTGTCTCCTCCCTCTCAAGAAATTCATATATCAGGTATGGGGTTCATTTTAGTTGCCTATTTATTGTTGGGTATTATTTGTAGATAATTAACATAACTTACTTTTAAGAAACCTTGCTTTGTTGGACCCATTTTTGGATTGTTAAATTTCTTGTTGTTTGTTGTTGGGTGAGACAACCTATTTTAGTAAAGGAACATTTCAAAATAAATATGTTGCTTTTGAAGTAGAGTTAATGTACTTTATGAATGGTATGTTTTGTAGATCATCAAATTACAAACATTGGTTAGTAAACTGCCTCCATTATTAACCTAATGGAGTAGGTAAGGTTAAATGTTTATTTGATTTTGGTTAATTAGGCTGTTTTTAACATATTGTGGTTTGATGATATAGTTTGTTTTTTGAAGTTATAATTCCTGTACCTTTCCTAAAAAACGTTTGCATAGTTAACTGAGCAGTATATAGTTATGTTAGTTGTTGCTTTGATATGAGCTTAGCCAATTGGTCTAGTCACTTTTAGTGCAAACGACTACGTAGGATTCAGCTTTGTAATCTTGTTCTAGACAAATGGAAGTAGGAAGATCACTAATTTAATGTTATTATTGAGGGTGTTGATATGGGCAATGGTCTTGGTAAATCTGTCAAGTATTCTTTGGGTGTTTGTGTTTCTCTTGGGCTCAATGCATGCATGTTTCGATAGTGTGTGTATTACAAATAATGTGAAGATCCCTACTTTTTACTTGTGTAAGCTGCACTCTACTTCTCTTGGATTATGATTTACGATCTTATATAAATAACAGATTTAGAGAGAACAAAGCCAGCAAAGCATGCCTCAGCAATGTATACAACTGCTTTGGCAAGTGAACTAGAAAGTAACTATAGCAAAATAAATTCCTCTCAATTCCTTTCACTCTAGAAATATTCCAAGAAGGAAAAAGATGGCTAAGCATCCAACACCATACCTATTTTGCAACACCAAAGGTGATTGTTGATAACAATGCATAAGGGGTGTATTAGATTCATTTTAATGTTTTATAGTGGTGTTTGGGTTTACTTACTTTTGCAGGAGTTATTTTATTTCTGGCCTTATGTATTAGTTGATGCACCCAGAATAATGTCGGAACTAATTTTGTTTGATGTATGTGAGGTTGATGACTTGCTTTGTTTTTTAACTAACATAGTAACTTCACTTAAACAGGTGCACAATGACTGGAATTGATATAGTCCTATACCATGGTGGTCCGCTTGAGAACGCCGATTCGGAGCAGGGATTGCCATTTGCAGGGCCGGGTATAAACATGGAGTTCACCCAAATTGATCGTAGGTTGAAGACCCTTGATGAATTGAAGAAGATAGTTCTGGAGGAACTGGGTGAGAATCCTGCTATGCACAACATATGAATTACTTATCGTATGCCAAGTGAAATCTTTAAGGAGAAGATTAATTACAAGTATATGGCGATAAAAGCCGATAAACATGTAAGGATGATGTTTGACAAGTTTGAGGGAACAGCCGAAGTGAGTACAATTGAGTTGTACATACAGTTGGAGCCGCGTGCAGAAGTTAGTATAGAGGAATTCCAACAAACAACCACAAGTCATCAGGTTATAGTTCCGGATGCTCAATATGAGTATTCTACACAGTACGAGGATAATGTGAATGATGATGAAAATGAAGATGAAGATGAAGATGATGATGATGATGAAGATGATGATGAAGACTATGTTGATGAGAATATTGCCATTAACGGTGAAGATTTTGTCGATAGAGATGAGTTTGAAGAGATGATTGAACAAAGGGACTTTCGGGGCTTTCAGAGGGACATTGATCACGATGACACATTGGATGGTATTGAACCTGATGCAGACAATGTTATTAGTGTGGAAAACATTACGAACACAAATCCTGCCTACGGACCTCTTGCCTTGTCATTTACTGCAAATACTTGGGACAATATGGTTGATCCTTCACATATTGAGATACCATTCGTGTCTAGTTGGAGACAGGGGATGAATTTGTGCAAAGGGTTGACTTTTGCCAATAAAGTGGAGGTGCAGCGCGCATTAACAACTTGTGCCCTCAACGAAAACAGACATTTTATGATCAGTAGGTCGACGAAGAAAAAACTTTCTGCGAAATGTGTGGATGAGTCATGCAAGTGGTATGTTTGTGCAGTTATGAAGCCCAATCTCCATGGACTATGGATGGTGACCGTGTATGCCGGTCCTCACACGTGTATACCGATTGGGGTGCGAAATGATGGTAGAATGATGACTTCTAATTTTATTGCATCCGACATCTTTAAGAAGATAAGTGAGGATCACACTACCCAAATTAAACATCTCATATCTATGATAGAGGCGAAATATGAGGGTCATAAGCCTTCTTACTACAAGGTATGGGATGCAAAACAAAAAGCGATTGCGAAGATGTTTGGGAATTGGGAAGAGTCTTACCAGATGTTGCAAAAGTTGCTAATGGCATATGTTGATCAGGATCCGACTACTCAGGTGTTCTTTCATACCACAGACCCCGATGAAGATGACACCGTAATGTTGCGATATGTGTTTTGGTCTTTCGGTCCGTGCATTGATGGATTCAAATATTGCAAGCCGGTGATCAGTATTGATGGGACACATCTGTATGGTAAATACCAGGGAAAGTTGTTGGTCGCAATGGCAACCGACGCTAACAACAAGGTATTCCCTCTTGCCTTTGCTGTTGTGGATTGTGAGTTAGGGTCCAGCTGGGGGTGGTTTTTACGATGCCTCAGAGATACGATTAGCCACATGATACCTAAGGAAGGCATTTGCATAATTTCTGACCGACATCTCGGTATAAAAAATGCCATTGCAAAGTGGCCTAGAGGGGATGATGGAGAAACACGGGTATTTCATAGATATTGCCTTCGACACGTTGCCAGCAACTTCAATACACATTTTCAGAACTCGACTCTAAAGTCAGCGGCGATGAAAGCGGGATATGCTACTCAAAAAGAAAAATTTGATACCATAATGGAGTCCATTAAGTAGGTGAAAATTGAGGCCATTAGGAATAAGAAGAAGGTGATGGGGAAGGATGGCAAGGAAAAGAATCAAGATTATTGTCCATACACATACCTAATGAAAGAGTCTGTGGATATGTGGACCCAGTCACATGATGGTGGAAGACGTTTTGGGGCAATGACAACCAATATATCAGAGTGCTTCAATGGTGTACTGAAAGGTGCACGGGGTCTTCCTATTTCCGCAATGGTTGAGTTCACTTGGGAGAAACTTGTTCAATATTTTCACGACCGGCACAAGGTGTATAGTCATGAAATAGCGGAGCATAAGAAATGGAGTACATATGCATTCTCCACGTGGTCGGAAAATAGGCGTAAATCTGAGAAGCACTATCTCAGGGAATTTAGCAATGAACGTTTGGTATATCAAATAGTGACTTCATTTAACATGTGTAGCAGAGGAGGGGGAAACCACAGTTATGAAGTTCGGTTATTGGAAAGAACATGCAGTTGTGGGAAATGGCAAAACATAGCCATCCCGTGTTCACATGCAATTAGAGTCTTTGACTATCTAAAAATTGATTCGACCACACATATTCACCCATGTTATAGTTTGGAGTATGCCTTTACAACTTACTCACATGCATTTGTGGTTCCTAAGTCACGGTCATTGTGGAGGGAGCCCACAGGGCCAAAGTGGTTGCCTAATCCAGAATTGTTGCGGGCCAAAGGTCGACCAGTGAAGTCAAGAATAAGGAACGAGATGGATGGAGTGAGGAATAAGGATCGAGAACCGGGATGGCGGAGGGAGGACGCAGATTTGATAGAGAGTCAACCCAAGCAGACATGTGGACTGTGTCATGCTTCCGGGCATAACCGCAGAAAATGTCCGCAGTCCGGTGGCGCTTCCACAAGCGGTCATGTTCCAAACTAGGTAGGTGACAGATGGCAAAGAGTTCTGAATAAGGTTGTTCATTCTATGTTTACGTAATGTTTACTAGCTTCTCTCCTAACCTCTTGTTTACATTTTTCAGGTATGCTTCCATGGACGATATTTTTCTAGTGCGAACCGCCAATCTTACGACTTGTGACTGCGTTGTATTGGCACAATTAATGTTTTAGTTTTTGTTGAATGTACTTGTAATTCTCTATCCAATGTACTTGTATAAACTGACTGTGATTTGAGTAGTATGGTTAGAGTTGCAAATTAAGGGTGGTTGGACATGTTTAGAATGTTGATATATTGAGAAGGACTTTTGTTCTGATTTGAGTGGATTTACATTGTAAAATTATGGTTATGCAAAGAGCATAACAATTTCTATACTTTGGTGCCCATTGAGATGGCATTTTGATGTAATTTAAATGCATTTACATTCTCAACTTCTCTACCTCTGAATGAGTATGTTAAGGATTGCATTTGAAGCTTCTCTATGTCTGTTTCTCAGTCAATTTGTGCGCACATCTCAGTTTTTGGTTTGCTGCATGTGTAAGGGGGAAAAAAAAAATCCCAGTGGAACTCGAGTTTCAGAGGCTCGAGTTCCATAGTCCCACGAGGAAAAAAACAGAGCATTCTTCCCCTGCCTCTCTGCCTGAAACAGGGGAAGTGCTGGAATTTATGCCTATTGGAACTCGAGTTTTAGATACTCGAGTTCCATTTAGAACTCGAGTTTTAAAGACTCGAGTTTCAAAATGGAACTCGAGTTTCAAAGCCTTGAGTTTTGGCCAGCACATCTTACTCTAATTCGGTCCATTTGGTCCAATTCAGTCCACTTTGGTCCTTTTAGCCCATCCTGTTTAATTTAGTCCAATTCGGTCTTTAAAATATATTTTGGTCTCATTTGGTGAATTTTGGTCCATTCAGTGTAATTTGGTCCGTTTAATGTAATTTGGTCCTATTCAGTCTATAAACACAAGTTTGGTCCCATTTGGTCAACTTTGGTCTATTCAGACCACTTTGGTCCATTTTGGTAAATTTCGAGCCATTTGGGTTGAGAGCCCTTATTCTACACACTCAAGTTTGGTCCCATTTGGTCAACTTTGGTCCATTCAGACCACTTTGGTCCATTTTGGTAAATTTCGAGCCATTTCGGTTGACAGCGCTTATTCTAAATCTAAATTTATTAAAAATATACTTGAGTTTGAAAAGCTTGAGTTCCTTTCACAATTTTTTTTTAAAATGTCACTTTTTTTTTTTGTTTAGACATATTAGCCTGTTTTTCTTGAGATTGAGCTAAAAATTAGGGGTTCCACTATTTACTCACAAACAATTACTATCTAATTATTGCATGTGGCTCTGCCACTGTGTTTCAAAAATAAGAATAAAAATCTACACGAATATGGGTTGCATAGAAAACGAAGGTAGCTTCATGAATTGGTACAAACATTTTGAAGAGAATCTCACTGTGACATTGGGAACTACTGCATGTCAGATGAAGCAGTAGTTCCCAATGTCACAGTGAGATTCTCTTCATAATGTTTGTACCAATTCATGAAGCAGTAGTTCCCAATGTCCCAAGTAGATAATCTCATTGTCAGATGTGGCTCATGGCATGCTACTCGAGTCTTCACGTGAAGTTTGTCACAAGCTGAATAGTCATGGCAGTACACTGCAACTACTGCCCACAACAAGAGAATCTCACTGTGACATTGGGAACTACTGCTCAACAAATTCATATCATGGTTTTCCAGCCTGTATTGACATGACAAGGCCGAATACATTTAATTTTGTATGCTTCAATACACAGTGGACCATGGTTATAAATGCACCACAATAATGATCTTATTCCTACAGCACTAACTTCCCCATGTTCACTACGCTATGAGTCGCAACGCCTCAACATCATCTCGCAGACATAAAAACAAGTTTCAATCTACTTCAACAAATGAATTATCACAAGTTTCAGCAGATCAACAACTACAAACATACACAGACCACTATGGAGGGAAATGGGTTGGAAAGAAGAGAGATTTCGTTAATATGCCAATATACACGTACGAAAGTCTTGGAAGCGTCGGACACATCATGCTCGGCAAACCTACAAAACTAAGTTCAGATACCACCGCAGTGGAGTTCACCGTAGCAGAACCACCATGGTCAACCCTATACGAGAAGAGGTGTGAGTTGGAGGTGTATTGTCGATGGCACGGGTTACGAGTTCCTAAGGCACGCTCAGCCGAGTTACCTAGAGATGAACCCGCCAACATACTTGCTCGCCTTGAACGAGAGAACAATCAAATGCAAAGGCGACTAGACCGTTTTCATGCAATCCAAAAAGCTAGGAAGCATCTAAAGGGGAAGGCGCAAGAGCGAGCCATGACGTCTATTAATGAAATTACTACGTTAGATGATGAACGTGATATTTCAGACTTCTCAGATTCAAGCAATGATGATTTCCAAAAATTTCTACCTACCAACATTCGACGTTGTTGTTAAAGTCCACACGTTGTGTGCAATTTTGACATGTTAATGTCTGACAAATCATGTCACCGTACATTCAGTTGTTGCAAATCCAAAGATGAATTGCACACAACTTGTGCCTAAGTTTATATGAAATCAGTTGCTCTTTTTTTCGTTGTTGTTCTTTCTTGCCTTGCCTTGACACCCCCATCGTGTTCATTTAGATTGCAAACATGGCTTCGTTTCTGTACATGAGTTTGACATCAGTTTTGAGTTTTAGTTTTTTACTTTTACATACAACTTTTGAAAACTTCACATTAAATGTGAAAGTCGCTTGCTTTGCTTTTTTGTCATATTTTTGACTTCGTAGCTAGTTGCATTGAGTTTAAATGTAACCCAGCACTTCATTCAGGGAGGTGAACAAGTAGTTTACGAAGCGCCTTTATTGCTTAGATTATGTGACTAATGTCATACAACTTGTTCATTTGGCATTAATGGGAAGAAAACACTATCAAAAATATAAAATTAATAATAAGAGTTAATCAATTTTTCTCCCATCAGTGTTGGTGAGCTCTCTGAATTTTTAAATATTGCATATAAAAGATGCCTAAATTCTTAAGTATATTGAATAAAGCGAAGCAATAGGAACAACACAAAAAGAAATACAAAACGCTTCGGCGCCATGATAAGAAAGATTGTCTTTCAATTGCATCAAGTTGTTCTACAGACACCTCAGCAGTCCATGGTGGCCTACAAGGAAAAAAGACAACCTTTTAAACTAATTGCACAAAGATAACTCTTTGATTAAACTTCATGTTGGTAAGGGAAGAAGAAACACATGCCTGCGTGGAAGTCTAAGACTGCTGGCATGCTGTGCCTCCTCTTTCATCTGTTGCTCTCTCCTTTCCTCAGGGGTCATGCCACTGTAAAAATACTAGCCCTCTTCACCCTGTAAAAATACGTTCCTCAGGGCTTTTGTAATGGAATCAAGGCGTGTCAATTCACGAGAGGATGCAAGGTAAAAGCCCTGCATTCCAAAGAAAAAGGATGTGTTAAACTGTGCTGACTGTTCTCTTGATTGTTATACAGAGTCTGGATTTTCAATGCACCAGAATTCTCTACCACTAGTGTGGAATATATGTCATATCAATTCTGGAACCAAGTTTATACAAATTGATAGAACTTAGGAAAGATCCTTGGAAGCTGATGTAAACAAAGCCTGGGAACAAACTGTGTCATACTTAATGGATGAATAAATCATTAAGTTTTGGATCTTAAAATCATTGCAATATAAGATGAAAGTAACAAGTTAAGAGCTATCTTACCCGGTACCAGATATTCAACCAGACCAGTGGAATTATGAGGAAAACTGTTGGCCAAGCATACTGGCATGTAATGACAATAATGCTAAGCAATGTGATGTACATTACAATTGCCATGCCCAGAAATAACGGAATGAAAAGATCAACATTGGCTTGATCGGTTGATGCCTGAAATTAGAAGCATTGTCAATAAAAAATTACTAGCCAAAAATTCTGCTTGTTCCTTTTCATTATGTATAACAAAATTATAGCAAGGCAGTAGATAAAATTAACATATCTTCTGCAATGGAGGCAGTGACTTGTGTAATAATGCAACTCTAAAGATATTTTAATACAAAATTTAAGCTTCATGGGATCAAAGGCAGAGATGTATGCGTGGAAACTTTGAACCATTATTGTTCATGACTCAAAAAGTTGAGTGTCATTATAAGCCAATCAGGTGCAGATGATTTTATTTGTTTCAACAGTAATGTGAAACAATTAAGAGATTGTGTTCATAACCTTGAACCTTGTTGAATAATAAGAATCTATATTGCTAATGCATGTGCTGAAGGATTGTTAACTGCACCCATGTCAAGTGTATATGAACCTTACTTGATCAATATGTTACAAATAACGGGAAGTTACCATGAAGCGCCTTTATTGCTAATGCATGTGCTGAAGCGCCTTTATTGCTTAGATTATGTGACTGGCCAAGGGGACCGTCCCGAAGCTCCAGATTTCGACCAACCATGCTGCTGGACTTGTGTGAGGCACCATCATCCCTCCACTCTCCTGGTGCTACAGTCTCATTTCTCCCACTATTCCTTTCTTGGTCTTCACTCACAACTCGCTCTGCTCCAGGCTTGGATCTAATTGGAACTTCTCTCATGTTCTCCTTTTGGGTCAAATGCTCAAGATGCTGACTATCTTTAAATTCTACATCCACCTTGTGATCAGTAATAACACTACCCAACTCTGCACTCCCATTTTCATTATTTTGATTTTGCAAGCTTCTTGGTGGCATGCCATGATGGTCAGCAGATAAATGATCAGGCATTGGACGAGATGATACTTGCTTTGAAGCTTGTTCCTCATTTACAGATTGAGATTTTCCAGGGGTTCGATGACTTGACCCACCACCACCACTTCCTTCCACTTCGCTCCCCTGGGATGGGGGCACCCTGTTTTGCTCATAGAGTTCCAGCATTTGATTACTAACCTCTGCAAGATAAAATAACAATAATGATTAAAGAGAATATTTAGATATATCCACCTAATGAAAACTCTAAAGGACAGCCCACCACTTGAACAGAAATACCCATGGCAAATCTTTTATTGTACGCCACCTAGGGGAGGTGGCAACTTCTGACCTTCATCAGGCGACAGAAGCCATCCACTTCTATCGTTCTTTCCATACTGCCCAACAATTTTATTGCTAGGCACTAGCAGAAGGAATGATATATAAAGGACAGCTACAATCATCTGGCTTTGGTCAATTTTCACTATTCTAAAAGGAAAAATGCTACCGGCAAACAACAGGAAGCATTTTAGCCACAGGGCTGTTAAAGGCTGTCCCCTTGGGTCTAAATAATTTCTACTACTAGATAAAGGGAGGAGACCAACCCTCCAATTGGCGTGGGGTCACATCAAATCCTTGCCACCAGACCTTCTCACCATCCGATGGAAGCTTCACTTTGAGGAACTTGGCAGCAAGGAAAATGGCACCTGCCACAATGTGATGAGGCTTAAATTGCAGGCAGAGCCATGTTCTCAGCCTGCAAGCCACTTTCCAGTGTGTGAAGAAGAGCAAGAGAAGGAAAAGAAACCATTGAACTGTAATTATTAAAACTTAGAAGAAAAACCGTTGGGTCATACCCGTCATTCACAAAATTCCAAGCAACCTGAGCAAAGGCATTCTGAGCAACCTTGAATTTCTTTATAGCTTCAACAAGGGGCTTATATGGGTGGTGAACATTAAGGTCAAAACCTAAAGTAGCAAGCACAACCCTCTCCCCAAGTGAAATTAGCTCTTTTTGTTGCTCATATACTTCCTGCATGTAAGATGAGGATCAATGAGACAACTACAAGAACAACTACAATAAATAAAACATTAAAAACGCAGAGAGCAATAGAACTGAAAGGTATCAAGGAGATAGTTTACCAATGGTACAGCTGTTGGTGTGAAGAGTGAGGAGGCTGGATAAGAATTTATTATTAAAGGAGGGATAGGGAAAGAAATTTTATAAATATGTATGTTATGGCACTTCAACATAATTATTTGCTGGGTACTGTAATTACCAAACAAACAATCTCTTTTAAGTGGATTGCAAAAGAGGACAGGATCATGCTCTACCTGCATGGCTACCTTAGTTTGACTCTTAAGTGAAAAATGAACAATTAGAGGTTGCAACTTGAATAAAAAAGGCGGCAACTTGAATTAGAAAGGTGGATGTCATGAGAACGCGAATTTACGGAAAGATAATCAATTAACATGAGAGAAAGTAGGAGGTAGAGCTGAAGTACTGGAAGTAACAACTCAACTAGGGATACATTAATCTCAGGAACTACACAAAAAACAGGTGTAAGCACCGTCAGTAAGTGAACACCTTCTGTTTGATCCTCTGGGCCGCAGCAGGATCTTTTTTGTGAATTATGTCATATGAAACAAGAATAACATCCTTTAGCGGATGAGGAGTTTCTTCAACCTTCCCGGCCAGGAACATACACACAGTTGCAATAGTCTGCTAAGCATATTAATGAAGTTAGGCATAATAACGGATGGATGATCACTTCAACTCAACTCTTTTAATTTTCTTAATTAATCTACCCAGTTTAAAATCTACTCAATGAGGAAATCCATAAGGGCACCAACCGAAATGCAGCAAGAGTTTGCATATCGTATTGGCTTTGAGCATACTCATACATACACAATCTAAATAGAAACAGCTACAAGCAAGAGCACAAAGACCCATGTAGCTAGTACAAATAAATACAAACATGTTCTAAAGAAAAGACTTGCCTGCAACAATAAACCTCCATCACGTAAAGTATGAATCTCTGCTTCAATCTCCGACTCATTCATCCTCAATTTATAGCTTCCTGGTCCCCCCCTAACCTTGTCAATCTAGAAATAGATTTCCACCATGTTGGTAAAATATATTAATCATCCCTACGAGACAAAATTCTACAAAATTATTGACACGATAAAGGATTCCTTTACAATGGCACACATACCGTATATTTGCTTCCTTCAATGTTCAAGGACACTTGAGAGTGGACAAGCGATATATGCTGCAACAAGGATTGGCAAAGATAAATACAAATAAGAATTAGCTAACATGACACCAAAATTAGGACACTTAATAGAGTATTCTTTATTGCAATACCTTGGGTGGGATTTGCCCTTTCTCAAGATAACCAATGTAATCTGAAACCACAGCTGCACTGCTTGAAGATGCTTTCTGAGTTGGACATAGTAGAAAACATAAGCCATCTTATTCTATGGCATGACACCTCTAGAATCCAGAAAATAATACAAAATAGTTGTGCTTACAAACAGAGCTCCTCCAACAACAGACAGATACCAAGGAGGCCTTTCTGCTCTAACTCGCATAGCAATTCTACTGTCCAACCAGCCAGTGTGGATTTTATTTTCTCTGTAATCTGAAGCCTGCACAACATTTTTACTACTGTTAGAATGTTTCCTTTATTTTTCTTTTAGGATGGATAGGATGGGTAGTCAATAAGTGAGAAGTTTACATGTAAAAGATCAATTGTATAATCAACATTGGTTCGAATCTCTCCCCGAATTTGAATCTCCTTCAGACCAAGCACCATGTTTGCAATAGCTAGAGCTCTGGACTCCCCAAATGCAAAAACATGTCCTGAGATATGACTCAAGGATTTTAGCAATAGACACTCTTATGACAAATAAAGATACATGCATTGGAATACGTACGTACACAATATATCCTATCCTAGAAAGATAGCCATTGTTTAGAATTACAAGTTACAAATAAGTAACACAATTGAATATCTTCATTGAGGATAAAGTTGGTCCATATCTAAATTACAACATTAATGAGTCAATGAACAGCATTAAAAGTTACTGTGGAAACGCTCAATCTGCAGGCCTTTTATTAGTCATTAAACAGACTTCAAAGATCTTCTGAAGCAACTCAAGGTATGTGGATTTTAAATATTTCCCCAACATAGCGGCCTTAAAAGAGAACAAAAAATTGCTCAAGCAGTGTAGAGGATCAGACACAGAATAATTTAAACTCAACATGAGCCATTTTTTGTTTGTTATATCTTGATTTTAGATAATCAAAGTTATCAAATACTCACACCATTCGTTAGTTAATACTTACCAAAATGAGAATCTGAGAATTCATGAATTCCTCCTCCAGACTGTAAATCACAATGTCAATCAAAATTCAGTCTGAAACTTTGAAGATAAGTCCACACACAATTAGACAATAAAAATTTACCTTAACAGAGAAGTATGCCCACACATTTGGTTTGCTTTTAAAACTCAGCTCCTGTGCAAAGTGTAAAACTCAATACAGGTTTTAACATAAGGAAATAAATACTCAAACTGAGACTACCATGAACCTTGGAGGCTAACCTGTACTTTCCCACTTGTAGGCTTAAAACCATCATCCGGGTCCTCACTTGTCACACGCACAGCTACGCAATGACCTTTTGGCCTTGTAGACTCTGCCTTGTCAAAATCAAATGGGGTGGCAAGAGCTGATGTTTTCCTCCAAGCATCATATCCTCCACCATATTCCTTTCCATAAAATCTCCTTATCTCTAATCAAATAAGTTATATGAACACAGAAGGTGAAAAACTTTAAGTTTATGGTGGAGAAATAAAACTTGAAGAAATTCTGAAATACAGTAAGAACATACCGGGAATCTGCCAGAGAGGGATGCCCATTCCAACAGCAACTTGGGCTGCTGGTAGATTGACTTCAGCAATCCATTCAGTCACAGGGTGCTCCACCTATATTAGGATAAATTTATAGGACATTTAGCTGTGCTTATTAAGTGAGACATAATAGCATCATCAATGTAGGTTCAAACATCCAGATGAACCTCTTATAAGGATAGCAGGGTGTGTTTAGCATTGCATTAAGAGGGGAAAAAAGGAGCGTTGAGGGGGGCTTAAAGCTCTTTAGCAAAAAATTTCACCCATTTGGCAATTTTGCTAAAGAGCTTTTCTCCCCCCTTAAAGCTGGGGAAAAGAAATCTGGGAATTCAAAGTTCTAGCATTACAACTCTTCTGCACATTGTTCCAACTTTTAATAAAACTAAAGAATAAAAGAAACGCTAATGCATATTTATCAAAATAACATCCGATGCCCACCCATTTTGAGAGAGAGAGAGAGATCATAATAATAACCATTAAATATAGGAAAGTAATATTAATTGAGTTCAATTATGAAAAATTAAAAAAAAAAACACTTTTATTATGTCTTCTTTTGTCATTTCTGACATCTAAAATTCTTTATCAATTTGGTTACCAAACTGGTGTACCAAATTCAAAGCACTTTATCATTGTAATTTTCCAATTGCTCCAAATGCAAAAGAGCTTTTCAATTTAAGCTCTTTATCAAAAAAGCTCTAAAGCTTAAGGCTTTACTTTTTACAGCAATCCCAAACTGGCACTTAAACCACTTGCAAGAGGTTATATGGCCTAAATTGTGTAAGCACACAAAATGATTTTAGTAGATTCTCTTAACTGCCAGAAGCCTCACAATGGTTTTATATCTATTTTGGGTCTATGCATCAAATATCTGTTGCAAAATAGCGCTCCAGTAAACAGACCCAAAAGGAGAATATAAAGAATTCACAAGAATGACAGCTATTACACCTGAATTAAGGTTAGATCAAATATCACATACCTGCAAGCGAGGGTTGAGCTCTAAGAAATAGTACTCGCCATAGTCCATACTGTAGAGATACTAACAGTAGCTGCTCCAACATAGTTTACACATTTAGCTAACCTTCTAGCAGCCTGCTCAAGCTTTTTTACTGTTTGTAGAGGTGCTACAGTAATTGGACCCTCCTCAATAATCTGTTTAACATAGAAGACCAAATTAGATCAATAAGAGAATATACCAGGGATGACACCATGCATTAAAAATTTTTGGAGATAAAAAAATATGAAAAAAAGAGAGACAAAGTCACATAAATTCATGAATTTGTAATGATAAACACAAGAAAGCCATTTGCTTCTGAAAAAGCAATTAATTAAATTTGCCATATAAGAGATGAGCTAACCTTCTGATGCCTCCTTTGAACACTGCAATCACGGCTATGCAAAGTTGCGACATTTCCATACTGATCACATAGTAACTGTACTTCTAAATGCCGGATCTAATTACAAATCACCGAATGGATAGTCAGAATATGATCTAGACTATAGCAGCTCTGGTCATTTAGATTGAAATTCAGTAGATTATCTAACCTGGGAAGCAAGCTTCATTATGAATATTGGCGAGCCCGGAACTTCACCCTGAACTTGCTTGAATAGTGCCCTAACTTCATCATCATTATGAACCTATAAAATTCATGCAAAGCAAATTACTTCAGTTACATTGTTAAGTAAGGCTTGTAGAGTTAGTACCTTGGCATGACAAGTAACTAATTAGTTTTACTTATACCCAACAACTTACACACACTTTGTACATATAAGGGATAAAATACTGTGAAATATTAGTTATGGAAGATTATATAAGTTGTCTGATTATTATCGTGCATAAAACAAACCTTTCTTATGCCTTTGCCGCCGCTGCCCCAGGATGCCTTGATCATTGTAGGGTAACCTACAACCTGACAACTTGCAATTGCTTCCTCTGTGGTAGAGACACATGCTTCTCTATATAATTCTTCTGGAACTAATTCCAAGCAACTTGCTGCTGAAGCTTTAACCTGGAAGACAGAAATTAGATGTGTAATGACCTTGCAAATAAATAATAGAGCGCAATTTTAAAGAGTACAAAGGTTTACATGAGAGCCACTCCATGGAAGGGTGGGGACTTCTGCTGCTTGAGCAATCAATGATGAACCATTCTTATCTCCCAATGCTGCCATAGATGTAGCTGGAGGCCCAAGAAATATGATTCCCTTTGCAATCAACGCATCTGGCAGCTCAGGGTTCTCAGATGCATGGCCCCAACCAGGCCAAACTGCATCAACGTGGGTTATCTCTGCCATCTGGGTATTGAATTACAATTTATCAGGAAAACATAAAACATCAATATTGATTCATGAATAATTTAACTAACTATAATTATCAAACCGCTGGCCAGGACAATTAAACTATTTCTAAGAAGAAGAAAAAAGCTACCCAAAAAAAAATCCATTACAACTTCCTGACTACTTGCTACAGACCTCATATTTTTGTTCAACTAACTATCCTTCTCCAGTTCTATTATATGCTTTTTATCTACATGAAACATCAATAGTTCGTGTAAATTAATATTAAAATAAATGAGAGTGATCACATTTCTTCAGCTAGGAAGTGCCTATACTGTTTTGTATTTCGGCTTTTTTGTTACAACTATGGTAGTCATCAACAAAGGGAAAACTCAAAACTGCACAACACAGGGTTTATGATACATACCTCTACAATAAGTTGGACATTGGCATAGTTATTATTATTGGTCCCACCAGGAACTTCCACAAACTGATCAGCAATTCTAATATGTTCTGCATTGATTCTCATGTCCTCTGGAGTAGCCATGGCTACCAACAGGATTGCTTTCTCTGTGCCAAATGTTTCATAAGCCCATGTTCTAACACTACGTATAAACTTGACAGCTGCCATTCCATTGTTTGCAATTAAAATACTGTGGATTGGTTTCTTTCCTCCAAGAGCATGGCAGAATTTATCAACTTCAGATATTGTAGCAGGGTTCCTAATAGAAACCAACCCATTTGCATACCCATTCACACGCCCTACACCAGCCATTGTGGATCTCCTTTGAGATTCAGACATGCTTCCCTGCCTGAGAATATGTAAGCAACAGTTCAGGGGACTGGATGTGTAAGAAACAAATTGAATTTCTATGAGTCACTTCATTCTTCAACAAGGAAAATGCTAAGGCTACTGCTAATTTTACCACAAACTGACATGGCTATGAATGTGAATGGTGCCACTTCAACAATATAATAAACGTCCGAATTACTTCTTTGTGATCGGTGTGAGTTTGTAAGACTTATGCAGTAAAATTTTTAGAATCCCTAGCACAAGTCCATCAACAAACTTATGCAGACAAATTGGAAGAAAAGCTACTCTAAAAATCACTACGCCTTCCATAATTGACTTGTTTCTTCCAGGGAATCAAATTCAAGTGAACAACAAAGTCTACCAAAATTTTCTAAATTAAGTCCAATTTAACAGCAAATATTAACAAAAAAAAAATACACTAAGTGAACTAAGGATGCGTCTGGTTGCAGATAATTGGACTAATATTGAATTCCAATTTTGTGGCATTAGGAACTCTTCCTTTCACCGTTATTTTCAGTAAACTCAGAATATGTATGATTACACTCAATTTCAAATCCATTGTTCCATTAATTATATTATTCAATTCTACTTCGGAGCAAACAAACACACCTAAGGCAAAAGTTCCTAAGATGCAGTATCAAATAAACATCGATCGCAACGAAAAGGGCACCAACGTATTTCTAACAACATAGGACCGTCAAAAAGGTAGTAAATATAGATTCCCAAATCTAGGCCAACCGACAAAAGTTCCATAACCAACTCCAAACTATAATTAACCGGTTAGCTATCTCTTCCTGAAACACCAATAACATAGCCAAAAAGATAAAAGACCCATTACCCAAATCAGACTTAAAAGATACAATTACAAGGCCAAAATTGGCCTTTAGCACCAATTCCTAAACAATATAGTTAGTAGTTATACTTTTCAAACTATATTTTTTATTAGCATCTCGAGTTTAAGAGAGTCGATTTTGGGCTATAAATCGAGTTTTTGAGTGTCGATTTTCATGGGTTGATTTATTCTGATGTGGCATTTTTTCCACGTGGCAGCCATTGGAAATCGACTCTTTAACACTCGATTTATAAGGAAAAAAGGAATTTAAATCCAGTCTGTACAAGCTACTGTGCATCCAAGCCATCAGATGAGAAGTTGCTTTTTTCTTCCTCCACTTCTTTCTTCCTCCACGCATCACTGCACAAGCTCAGCCGCCGACCCAGGCCGCGACCCACGGCGCGGGGCGACCCAGGTCGCGCGAGACCCAGGCCGCCTCGCCCAGGTCGTGCTCGACCCAGACCGCAGTGCCCAACCCACGGCGCGGGGCGACCCAGGTCGCGCGAGACCCAGGCCGCCTTCGCGCGCGACCCACAACCCAGGTCGCGCGAGACTTAGGCCGCCTCGCCCAGGTCACGCGCGACCCAGGCCGCCTCGCCCAGGTCGCGCGCGACCCAGGCCGCAGTGCCCAGGGACCCACGGCGCTGGGCCAGGCGGCCTGGGTCTCGCGCGACCTGGGCGAGGCAGCAACCCAATCAGTGGGTTGTGTATTTCTGGAAATGGTGTGGGAAAGACTCAGATTAAAAGCTTGTAAATCGAGTCTTAGAGACTCGATTTCCAAGTAGACTCCACGTAGATATAAATGCCATATCAGATAAATTAGACCCTGTAAATCGACCCTTAAACACTCGATTTGTAGGCTCAAAATCGACCCTCTGATAGTCGAGATGTTACTATCCTATATAGTTTCAAAATGGTGCCTACTAACTATATAGTTAAGAAATGGGGGCTAATTGCCCATTTCCACCCAATTACAACTACCCAGGAGAGAATTCATAAAAAAGAAAAGAAAGAAATGGGCCACAGACCTTGGAAAAATAGGTAACAGCAGCTGGAATTTTTTATAGTTGTGATCAATTAGATTCAAATTGCTTTCTGGGTATAAAGCATTGCAAATGAAGAAACGGAATTTTGAAAAAACAAAGACCCGGAATTATTGGGTTTGTGCATATGAATGTGATCATGCACTAGCAACACAATGAATTGCAGAGAGAGAGAGAGAGAGAGAGAGAGAGAGAGGTTGGTTTGGTTTTTGGACTGAACCGGAGTTGGGACCTTAAAAGGTATGAATTTGCCTTTAATGAGAGCTGCACGTGGTATCTGCCACTGCCACACCGCTCTCGTTTACTGCTTCATAACACTGTTAGGCACTGATCAACGAATTTTTTTTTTCCAATAGTACAAACAAATGGAGAAAAGCATCCATTCAAATATCTTAACTCATCACACCTTGGCATTGTTAGAGTTTAAGGCTTTGTCAGAAGATGTAATCTGCAATGAGGAGGAAAAAGTAGCAGAGCTTTCACTGTACACATCTTTTTCTTTTCTTTCATTCTTTCTTAATTTTATATATTTTGAATAGCTTTCCCAAGACACTTCCACTAGTATGTATCAGCATGGCCTCTACATAGTAGTTTCATCGTTTCTTGAAGGACTACTACTGCTCTCCTTTTTTATTGATGAGTAAATCAAATATGTTAATGAAAAAAGGATGGTTTTCAAACCCAAACTGAACTGCCCAGTCCAACTGGGTAAACCACAACCAGATTTCAAGCTGGGTTTTTTTACTTAGAAAATAGTGTATTTTAAATCATATGAGAAAACAGGCTGCCCAAACTGCCAGTTGCTGAACCATTCACTGGTTTGACTGGTTCATGGAATTGACTTTTTGTAAAAATTGGCAAAGGGTGCCATGGGGTTTCAAAATAAAACTCAAAATAATAAGCAACCAAATCAGCCTGCAAACAAAACAAAACCAAAATCAATGTAGATATAAAATTTCTCCTACTCTGAAAACAGCAAAATTAAAGAGCACATGGTATGGAAAATTAGAGAATGGCTTATAAAGTAAAAATCAAATCCCAAGCAATCTAAGAAAAATAAGACCTTGGGTTGCTTCTTTTTCAAGATTCACCAATTTTGCGTTTTTTAGCCCTCGTGTAATGTTTGGGCGCGGGGGGAGGAGGCTGTGAGGCATCATCATTAGGCTCATCATCGTGCTGCAAAGACATTAGATGCATACAATCAATATTCAGCGTAATGATAAGAATAAAATTAACCGCAAAATATATCATTACATTGCAAGTAATATTATCATACCATAGAGCTGCCTTTGTGTCCTATTTTGTGTCCACCAGTCCCACAAGTGGGTGCTCTTCTAGTACGTTGTGGTCTACCTCGTGGAGGTGAGGGCTGATGAGGGGGATGCTCGTCCGGTACATCAGTGTCAATCCCAACCAGAGGTCCTAAAGGGTCAGATGAGGATGAGGTAGGTTGGTAATGATGATCTGTATAGCTAGGAGTGGGAATCATTGTCATCGGCAAAGTGGGTGCACTGGAGCTGGTGGGTGCGTATGAGGGTGTCTCAGGGTGCGTAGGAGGGGTCATATGAAAATCAAAACCAAGATCAAAACTGGGCTGTGAAGGTGGGGTGGGTGAAGGGACCTCAGGCTGAGGAGATGCATCTAGGATGGGTGGAGGGACCTCAAGTGGAGGAGATGCGTGTGGGATGGGGGCAGGTACCTCATGACTACTTACAACCCGAGGGGTTGTTGCACGCCGACCACGGCCCCTAGCTGCACTTGTGATTGGGCTTGCAGTAGCATGTCGACCACGAGTTGATGTACTTGGGGGTGCTGCGCTTGTGCTTGGGGTTGCAATAGTTGTTGATTCAGTCTCATGCCCATTGTTTGCCTGTCCATTTGCTGCAAGACCACCCCCAAGCCCAGCCACATCATTTAGGACACGTCGGACAAGGTTGTGTGCTGGGCTGCCTACAGGAAGCATCTCCAACAGCGCTAAATGGCTTTCAATCTGAAATGGAGAAAGAACCAGTACAATCAGATTTGAGACATTTATGTATCAATTATAGAATGGATAATATAGTACTTATTAATGTACTCAAATACTGAAGCACAGATTGGAGTTCAGTCAGATCAAACTAGATTTGCTGAAAAAACAAATCAATTGATGCTACATTCCTACATGTACGGAAGAAAAAACAAAGTGGGCAATAAAATCTAATTACAACACATTACCATTGTATCTAATTTAGCGCTGTTGCGGTCGACATACTTTCGAGTGACCGGACGGTACCAGCGGTAATAGTCATGATCGCGAGGCATCTCACCAGTCTGAGGAACTCCATGGCAAACTCGTTCTTGCCTCATATCCCATGTAAGGATATACGGTCCATGCTCCTCCCTCCAATTCTTTTCCACCTTCCCACGCAAGTCAATTCTATGTAGTCTATCATCGTACACAACATGTTCAGGCCGCCCTTGCGCCAACCCAAACTGTCGAAGGACACGATCTGGGTGGTGTGTCTCTACTATGCAAAAACACACGAGTGGCACCCTTGCCGTCCACGCATCCCTCCCTGCAACGCAGAAGGCAGGAAGGTGGCCGAAGTCTGCCTCATATGGCTGCCACATAATCTACAATAGAAACAAAAAACAATTATCATACCATCTTAAAATGTGAAACAAAGTACAATACATTTCATATTTTATTTTCATGTACAATACATAAGAATTAGCAAAACAATGATCATACCAGCTTCAAATGTGAAACAAAGGAGAATACATACATAAAGGGAAAACCAAAAATTAAAACAGAAGATTTGTTAAAGCAATGATTTCAACATATTCTTAAGGAAAATTAACATAACGTGCACATGAATTTTTGTATATTATTACCTGCTCGGGCTGCATTCTAACTAATTGCTCGCGATAATAGATCAACGCCGTGCTGGATGGCCTACTCTTCGGGCTTGGCACCCGCACCCACCTACAGTTACGAGCGAATAACATAAGAACAAATATTACCACTTACTTACTAAGAAGAGAACATGGCATAACAGCTACTACAAGTGGGAAAATACTTACTTAAATGCAAGTGGAGCTTTTGGCCATGGGCCGTAATCGCATCCAGGTGGGGGCTCATCCTGGGGCACATGAATGGCAACCTAGCCCATGCCCAATACTGGACCAATTGCAATGCCCCACCAATTTGCGATGCCTCTTTATCGCTTGCCCGGCACAACTCTCTATACAACCATGCTAGGCAACCACTACCCCAACTATACTTTGGTGGATCATGAAGGTTCCGCAAGAACTCCAAGAACATCAAATGCACCCTATCTCCCGACTTGTCCATAAAAATCTTATCCCCTAGTAGCGCTAAAATATAGCACCGGGCATACTGATGTACTTGCTCCTCCGTTGCATCATGAGGCAGTGCCTCTGCAATGCGCTCAACAAGGCGGCTGATGAGAATTCTTTGCCCCACCAATGTTTTGTTGTCATTCCTCGGAACTTCAAAACCAAGCAAGTCCACACACAGGTCCCTCCAATTCCCATCCACCACCGTAGTCGGCCCAACCAACACCTCACCGTCTATAGGAAGTCCAAAAATAACCTCCACATCTTCTAGGGTGATTGACATCTCACCATGTGGAAGATGGAACGTATGAGTCTCCGGCCGCCATCGTTCAACTAGGGCCGTTATTAGGCAATGATCTATCTCTCTGGAAGGCGCCCTAAACAATCCTTCTAGCCCCACCAACTTGATAATATCAATCACCCGATTATCTTGCATCGTTATATTTGCCATCTCCTTAGCGCGACCACGGCACGTAAGTGGGCCCGAGTCCTGCAAAATGTATACAAATTATAGCAGTCGTTAGAACTAGATATACAACTTTGAAAGAACTTGCTAAAAGTCAAAGACAACGTAAAAATTAAAGCTTAATGATAGAAGTAGATATTTCACCTCGCCATTCCAAATGTCCTCTGATCGATGATTTCGTTGTCGCGTCAACAATGAAGGATCTTCTGGACCAGGCCGCAGAATCTGTGGCTCCTCATCCATCCCAAGCTCCATACTGCAAAGAGTGCAACAATATTCCACATAATTAGTTTACTCAAACATATTAATTCTAGCTGCTGCATCAAATACATAAATAAAGAAAGAAAATTCACTACTCCGAAGATGCATATTGAAATATATCCAAAGTCGCATGTTGAAATATATCCAAAGTTATCTAAAATATAATCCATCAAACACCATTATCTAAGATGTTGATTTTAATTTTCAATCTCGCCATGGTTGCATCAGTACCAGTCTCTTGAATAATTTCAGGAGGAATATAACATATTGGAATAAATAACTACCTCCTGGAGGACATTGCAGATTCTAAACAGCTTTTGAACCCGCTAATGGAAAATATTTGCTAAGTGTCCAACTTCACAAAAGAAGAATTATGCATGAATTAGCCTAAGAATTACGAAGACTGTATGAAGGACACTAAACTGACTTTCAAGAATCATGAGTCCTGAATGAAGGTTGAGAGAAAGGATCATTTACTTGACTGCTCAGTTGCATCCTCCATCAAAGACTTGTAAAGGACCATGCATCGAGCAATCCTCAAATCCACATCCTTATCGTCGTGTAACCAAAACCCATCAAGAATCTTCTTCTCAAGCTTAGCCATCGATAAATTCACATCTAACCGAACATCTTCATCTTCATCTTCATCATCCATTCTCTTCCCCTCAACACCGTTTTCTTTTCCACCCTCTCTCCCTCCTCCTCCTCCTCCTCCTCATCCTCCTCGTCACTCGAGCTCATACTCTCTATCTTAAACGTTAACATACTCTCTTCAAACTGCGTAGACGAGTCAAAAATTACACTAAAATCTCTAACAGTAACCACACTCATAATCCCCTCCTCAAACACATCCCTCGCCTTCTCGTGCAAATTCCACCTAATATAATACTCTGCAAGCAAGGTCCACAACCTTCCTACCTCATCAGTAAACTTCCTTATCCCACCCCTAATAATTGCATCCACATTCAACCCCGAAACCTCATTAGCATGCTTAGTTAACAAATCACACAACTCTAACCACAACCTATGCTTAGTTTTCCCCTTAATCGAATAAAACCCATCATCATTCAACACTGAAGCTAATCTTTCCGAAGCCTCTTGCCAAAGACTAGAATTAACTAAAAACTCAATGAATTCTTCAATATGAGAAGGGTCGTATTTCAAATACCTGCGATAAACCCGAAGCGAGGTTTCAATTGGGCTCCCAAATTCTTGAAACCCTTTTCAGGAAATAACCTGTTTATCCTAAACCCTTTTATACGGTTGCTCATGGATACCAACAAGTTGAGGATTAGCCTCAACTACAGCACCTATACTTGAATAATACAACCATAAAAAAAAATTTCTTGCAATCTATGTAATTTACCATTAAGTGAGAAAAGTAAGTTCTAAGACCAAAAAGAAACTCTTACAATCTTCAATTCATAAAATTAGATGCATAATCCCTACACTGTAAATCACTGAATGTCTAGCCATGACATTTCCTCCCACGCAGAAGTTTTCAGTGCACACGTAGCTGAAGTAACAGTATCAAGAATATCCACAAGGAAGATACCAACCAAAATATTCTACATTTGACAATATTAATCATGACATCCATGTCATTTGAGATTATTAGGCATGACTCTTCTCATAAAACAATAATAAAAAGTGCTTAATCACATGTATTGGATACTTGGGGGGTTTTTTTATTTTTTATTTTATATAATTTGATAGTTACTTAACAACAATGGGAGATGAGGGATTTAAACCCTGATTCTACTCATAAGAAGAGCATGCAATGCCAGTGAGATAGAAGACTCCTCGCAAACTAGTGTACTAAGTTCAACCAAGTAAAAAGCGAAAACAGCACCTTTTACTCGATTTACAAAAGGGAGAAGAGTAATAGTAGCATTCATGACACAAGTACACTCTTATTAAGCCAGTGGCCTTAGGGTCCTGTGGCATTCCACCCCGTTTGTGGGGTTTGATTTTGAGGGTTGAATCCCCTTAATCAAACTTGGCCAAAATAAGTACACTCTTCTTAGAACATAGGGCATAAGTACAAATACATTTTTTGAGGAAGTGATGAATGCACAACGTGTTCAAGTGTCATGGTTAGCAGCACATGGAAAAGGCAACATTGAGGTCCTTGAGGCAAGTACCTTGAGATTGTTGAGGGAAAGTAACTAGAGATCGTTGCATAATATGCTAACAGCTACAATCATACATAGCAACAAGTGTACCATGTCTAGCAGAAAATGGACAAGGCAACATTTTAACTGCATGACATACACAGCTTACTTAAAGAGAGGATATCACAATACTATTTTTCAATTATTCGAGTCATATGTATTGAAAAGTTATATTGGGTCTTCATTCAAACGTTTTTTCTGTTTCCATACTAATCACACATAGTTTTCATTCAACTTCGATAGTACATTAAACCACCAATAGGAAGATGACATTAGTCCTTGTCATGTGCAATGCATATGACTCACTTAACCCAACCAACCAACCAAGTGAGTGGAGCCAAACCTTTTCCTATATATATTCCACAACATACAAAGATGTGATTACTGTGGCCTTTCTTTTCCTTGAATAGATGAATAATGAGCTTTTAATCTCAAATTTTTTTTTTTTCATCTTTTTAATTTTGTGGTTAATGATTTTGTGTTTCCCACATTTGTTTGACATGAATTATTTTGCATCCTGAACTTGAACACTGCCTCATTACAAAGTTCTGATGCCACTGTTTTTCTTTAGTAAAATTCTCGCTTAATTGAGCAAGTTAATCTGTTAAGACAGATTTTTCAAGAGCAAGGGTTGAAAACATTTTATTAAAGGTCTACTTTTAGCCAAATTGGTGCATTTGCTATTGAAGATAGAGATAGATTCTTTTTATTAGAGCTAATGGAGGTGTTTAAGGAAAGAGAGAAATTTAAAGGAAGACATGTTTATGTATTTCCTTGGGCTCTCTCACCATTTAGTGTTTCTATTTAACTGGAAGCCCAAATGCAGGTTATGCACCATATCGTTAAAAATAAGAAACACACACCCAAAAAAAAAGGTGTCTGTAAGAGCCAAATGAGTCAATTGTCCAATAAGGAGGAGTTTTGGCAGCCCAATAAAGAAATTCTAATTAGTTTTACTTGAAATCAAGGTGATGTCAGGTACTGTTTTAATTTTTTTCCTAATAATTAACTACATTAGGAGGAACTTTTTTTTATACTAATATTAAGTTCATGACTTAATTAACTACATTAGGAGGACCTTTTCTTTATACTAATATTAAGTTGATTACTTTCTACTTACCAAAAAAAAAAGTTCATGAATTTTTACCTATAAAGTTTGAAATCAATTGGTAAACTCTAAAGATGACCTAAGTTTGTAGGGCTGGCTAAGTGGGAAACAACAAAGATGATATAGATTAAAGATAAATTTAAACTTTTTACTAGGTTCTTCAGCATCAAACGAGTTTGCAATGATTTTCTTTTTTAATAAATTTGATAATTCAACAGTTACAATGGGACTGGGGGGATTTAAACTCTAGATGTTTCCGTTGGAAACATGAAGAGGTAGTAGTTGAGCTACAAGGTTCTTGGCCTGCAATGATATTTAAGAATGTATGCCAGACATCTCATTTTGAAGTGATCTATAAATGGAATGTGACAGTACTTAGGTAGATATTGATACTGTGATGGATTCTTCTGATTAGATTATGCAAATTTATTTGATTGTATGGTGGGTTTTCACGTTTGTTCTTATTTGAGCTCATCTTCTGGTGTATCTTGGCACCATCAAAAGTAGCACTATTTGTCCTAGAACCAATGAGGTTCAAAACGCAGGTGCAAGTGATCGCCTATTTTATTATTCAGTTGTACTAACATTAGTGTGTAAGACATACATCCAAATGAAGTTTAGTTCAGTGAATTTTTTCTTAAGGTCATTAACTCCCTTGTTAAGCAGTCAAAGTACTACAAGAAATCAACCATGGACTCTCATCAATCAACAGCACATTAATTCCATATTAAACTTAAAAGCTAAACAACAAATTCTATTGAAAAATTAGCATTCCAAACAGAAAAGATGACTCCATTTGATTGCTAATGAAAAGTCCTAGTTTCTTCCACAAAGATCCAAAAACTTTTGTATTAATCTGGCCCAAAAAATTAAAGCAAAAGAACTACAGCAACAAGAACCAAACTTTTATAATCCAAAAAACACTAGGGTCACATATGGATTCTCAATAGAAATCAAGGGATGCCTCAACCTATATGGGCCCAACGTTTATCGGTATTGGATTTATTCATAATAAAGGGGATGAATTTTACTCGGACCGTTAACCCCTTCCTTTTTTTGGTTTTGTGACCAGCTGTGAACAAAATATATTACATTAAGCACAGACAGAGAAACGCTTAATTAAATCAAAAGAACTCTATCTTGTTTTTCACCAAAGTCTTTCAACACTGTAAGGAGTAAATTACACTCACATTGACAATTGCAATTTGCAAGGCTATTAACATCTACTTAACTAGGAGACAAAAATAGTTAAAAAGAATAAACCGTAAACCCCAACTGATGTTTTATCTAAATCACCAAACTGCAAGCCAATCCACTACCAAAAAAAAGAAAAAACTAAAAGATAAAAAGTTCAATTCATTGAAATTGCTACCTTAGCAGTAACACCAGACTTCCCCACCAACTGGGACTTAAGCTTTTTTCCCAAGCTATGCGCGTACAAAGCTAAATCCTTCTTCTCCTTCACAGTCAGACTCGGTAGCAGCTTCAATTCCAAATCCCCATTTCTCTTCACATTCAAGGAACAAGCTTTTTCCACCACACCCTTTAAGCAGTCTTGTAAAACATTCAAGAGTAAAATATAATTAGCATTAGAAAATGAGTAGATCCATAGCTCAAGCAATGATTAAAGGGTGCATCAAATGAGATAAAAAATCAAATCAAAATAGACCTTAAGAAATTTCTATCCATATAAAAAAAATCATCTTGTTCCAAAGAATTTAATAATTCTTTTTATAAGGTATGATTTAACTAAAAGCTGCATAGTACATAGATATGCAAGCTGCAAGATTATATATCCAAAAATTAATGAGCCATTATACTGCAACCATTATCATGCTATGGAAAATAAAATGGAGCTATGAAGTTGGCATATTGAAACAACAAAAAGATGTCTCTAGCAATGCCTAATTAACATCCACTTCCCTAAACCAACATGAACGGACAAGCAAACGAACCTCCCAATGGTAAAAAGGCACATTCAAAGATAACAACCCAGACTGCAAATCAATAAAGATCTCACACCACTGTGTTTGTTCAACTAGTTTTAATTAAGTTCAGTAATTACATCATTGTGATGAAAACTTCATATCCATTGTTAAAAATAAATAAATAAATGAAAAATGTTGTGGGTGCTCTATGTGAAATCAACTACTTCTTTGTAATATCATCAAATGGATGGCAGGAAATAAGAGAATTACTACTCAATACTTGTAAAGCATCAGATGAATAGTCTTCCACACTAGTTAAAAAGAGTACAAGCAACAATCACATTCAAACACTGCCCTAAATGATCATAATAATTAGTGTTCGTTTTTTTACAAGTTCATCAAAAGAAGTTAAAAAAACAAGACAAGTACATATATCTATTCAACGAAATCATAGTCCATAGAGACACAAATATCCATTATACGATATACTACTCCAAATGGTGGTTGCATAACAGCATCAAGACATTCTTATGTGTAGGGTACTGCATTCGCTAGTTTTATCAGATTACCAAAGCAAAGTAGGTTGCTTTATAATGTAGCTTTATAAAGGCCCTTACCCTAGTATAATATTTTCTTGCGCAGGTTTGCATTTCCCAAAAAGTTAATGGCAATAATACCAATAACTGTATAAGACAACAAAATAATCAATGGGAGATAAACATCATGCTCATATAACCAAATGATCTAAATACTATCGATGAATAAGAAGGAAGAGGAGACAGAAATGAAAACCGCGAAAGATCAACCTCCTTGGCAGCGAAAGCATCATTAAAGAAAGAGGAATTTAAGTAAATGTGGCATCTATGAAATGACGAACATCATAGTTACAGAAAATAATAATAATAATAATAATAATAATTTCTTTAGCCCAAAATGATTAGGAAAAGCTTCCAAGCGGCATTAAAACCTTGACTGAGAATGCATCCAAAATAGGAAATATAATGCAATCATAAACTTGACTAAAAACCCAACTGACTAGATATGGACCCAAAGTGCTTTGGGAATTAGTATTCCTATCCATATGCTTGCCCTCCATTCTGCTTGAGTGATGCATTTTTTGTTGATGACAAAGAATAACCTGAACGCAAAGTCATTGGTTCATGGGCATGAAGGTAACACGGTGGAATGCTCACCAATCAACACTCCCTATATCTTTTCCAACCTCCATTTTTTTGTCCTTCTTCCTTTTTCTTTTAGATAAGACTTGCACCTAAGTTCTATTCACCTCTTCACAACTCCAGTGAAAGACAGGAGGGCACCCTATCAAGGCTTCTAAATCAATAAGAGGATACAGAAACTAGAGATGGACCTTTAGAACTGAACTGAACTAAACTAATCTTTAATCCCAACTAATTGGTTAAGGGTACATGGATTCTTTCAAGCCAATAGAGCCACATTTTTACCTCTCTAACAACCATATCCACATAATTTCTACCATATACATTTTTGGCCACCCTTTTGCTACAGAATCCTCCCCCCCCCCCCCCCAACTTCTCTCAATTGCATTAATTAAAGAAAGGAGCATCCAAAGGCAGAAAAGGAGCAATAAAAAGCATTAATCACAATAAACTAACAACTATTTTTTACAAGTAATAAATGAACAACTTTTAGCAATTTGGAAACATTGAGCAGAGCAAGATTTGAATTGCCTTAAGGCATCGTATTTTATGAGCAGCTCTAGCAGGCTTGATGTCAACTATACATATTGTGACAGATGGGAATGCAACTAAGCATGAAAAGAAAATTGGTGTCTGTAAAGGAGACTTTAAGGACTTGTTTGGCACACAATTTTGGATTAACTAAATTGCACTGGATTGGATTGGATTGACAATAAATGGAATTGGAATGGATAATTATTATCCCAATCCTACATGTTTGGTGCAATAAAAATAAAATATCATCTTAACTTTTTCAATTTAGAATTAAAAAATCCCTGCCCTCAACCCAATGCCTCAATAACAACAACAATCCCCTCTTCGTCAAAGTTTTAACAACACCAACAATCAAGCATATGTTGCCATTACATCTACAAAACATGCATGTGTCATTACCGTCACACTCGACCACCTCTACAAGTTGATCTCGCAAATGCCAAGCATGACTTTTCTTGTAACATAGAGTTTGACCAGCATTGTGAATTTGAGAAATATACATTGTTTTTGAAGGCAAGGTCTACTTTGGAGAATTGGAATGAGATTGGAGGTGTGGTGGAAGACATGGAAAATTGGTGATCAAGAGAAATGAGGGGTACAACGGAACTCCTGAACCCAAGGGGACAAGAATTCGGTTGCCTTGGGAACTAAAGCTGGCATTGAAGACTTTGGGGCATTGCTTGTTGGCTTCATTGAATTCAGAGCAAGAACAGTGAACCAATATCCAATTTCAAAGAGCTTGTGGATAATATGGATGTCGTAAATTTGATAACAATCATATAAGTAAGAATAAATCTAATTGTTTTCTATGATTCAAGAAAACTCTTTTTTTTCTCCCCTTCAAATTTTTCGTTGAAAACCAAATTTTTTTTCCAATAGGGCATTTAAGCTATTTTTGATTTGGTGATTTCCACCAGTTTTGGCACTGGACTTACCTACTTGCATTATTATGAATCCTCTTCCTCATCTTTTAGAGTGGTGCTGTTATGTCCTAGACTAGGCTTTACCTTTTTTGATGTTTTGTAATGCTAAGTGGCTCAGGTGCCCAAGGCAAAACTGGTGTAAAACAATTGTTGTTTCCTAAAGTTCAATAAAATTTCTATCATGGTTCTCCAAAAAAAAAAAAGCTAAACCTCATTCACGAACCCTAGTAGAGAAGTTGAAGTAACAGAGTTTCAACAATCAAGGTCAAAGGGCCTTAGAGTAAACCACTAACAAAACCAAACCAGCAATAATCACGAACAAAATTCAAGCAACGCAATCCAGTTGACGCAAAAAAATAAATGCTGTAATAATCAGCTAATCTTGAGCTCGATTTTCACATTGAAATTTTTTTTACCTTGAAATTGCGACAAAGATCTTTGACAATCTTGAGATGCTTTTGAATGAGAGAGCGACTTCGGAGGGGCCGAAATAGAGAGTAGGAGTTTGGGACTTCGGCAGCGGTGGCGGCGGACAGAGCGGAAGAGGAAACAGTATCGGACTTCGGCGGCGGCGGCGGCGGACAGAGCGGAAGAGTGAGAGTGAGAGAGAGTGAGAGTGAGAGAGAGTGAGAGTGAGAGTGAGAGTGACAGTGAAAGTGACGAGTGAGAGTGAGAGTGAGAGTGAGGGAAGTTTAGTTTTAGGTTGACAAAACCGTGGTTCTGAAACACGGTTTCAGGCAAAATGAATACAACAAATCGAGTTTATAAAACTCGTTTTCAGAAATAGAGTTTTATACACTCGAGATCCACGTGGAAAAACTTAGCCAGGTCATCATGCAACAACACATCCAAAATCGAGTATTAAAAACTCGATTTACATATGAATCTCGAGTTTCTGAAACTCGAGATGCTAGTTTCCTACATACTTTCTGTTCTGGCCAACTAACAAAAATGTTACCGTACTACAGTTATTTGGAAAAAAAAATCCTCCAACATTACTCAATGGTCAAGTCTAATGGATAAAATGTGTGAAACGATTCAGGGAAGGAAGCTTTTTCTTGTCTTGGATGATGTGTGGACTGAAGACTCTATGTTGTAGGAGCCATTCAGGCTTGCACTCCTAAATGCTGCCCAAGGCAGTAGGATTCTAGTCACTACACGTAAAAGTGAAGTTGCAGATGTTATGGGAAATGCAAAAAGGATCAATTTGGAGGAATTGTCTGATGATGACTGCTGGTCGATTTTTAGTACAATAGCATTTTTTGGCAGGGATTCTGAGCAATGTAAGGATTTAGAAGAGATTGGTAGGAAAATATCAGACAAGTGCAAAGGCTTGCCCCTTGCTGCAAGGACTCTAGGGAGTCTCATGCGCTGCAAGAGTCAGAAGGAACAGTGGGAGATGGTTTTTTGTAGTAGATTGTGGGAATTACAAGACGTTGAAAGAGGTCTTTTTGCCCCATTGTTACTGAGTTATTATGATTTGCCCTCACCACTGAAACGGTGTTTCTCATATTGTGCTATCTTTCCAAAAGATTATGTCTTTTCTGAAGAGGATTTGGTATCTATGTGGATGGCACAAGGTTATATTAAGTCGAATGCAAACATGGAGAGAATTGTGGCAAGAGAATACTTAGAAATTTTACTCATTCGCTCTCTCTTCCAAGATTTTAGGGATTATGGATATAAAGAAAATATTATGAGGTTCAAGATGCATGATATAGTGCATGATTTGGCACAATTCATGGCAAAAAATGAATGCATCACAATCAATGGTTATGAAGAGTCCGGGCGAAATCTTCAAAATGCTCGACATTTGTATTTAGAAATTCCACAAAATGCTCAAATTCCTGAGTCCATCTACAACACAAAAAATCTACACACCCTCATTTTCGTTGGTCTTAGAGCTCATAACATGTCCAAGTTGTTCCAGCATTTTAAACGGTTACGGACATTAACTTTGAGTTATCAACGTGGGACAAAGGCAATGAAACTTCCAAATGCTATAGGAAATTTGTTACATTTAAGGTATCTCAAAATATGTTATTACTCCGGAAGAGACAGATTGCCAGAAACCATCTGTAATCTTTGCAATCTACAAATTTTGAATATTGCAATTACTTTTGAAAATGCGCTCAGGAAATTACCTCAAGGGATGAGTAAACTGATTAGCTTAAAACATCTTATTTTGAATGAAGATGATATCTGGAGCCTTAGGTTTAAGTTTCCAAGAGAGATTGGGAGATTGAGTTCTCTTACAAAATTAAGTTATTTCTGTGTGGGTGGCAAGGATGATAGCCAAAGATGTGAACTCGGAGAATTAAAAATATTTGAACCACCTTCAAGGAACTCTTAAAATATATGGGCTGGGGAACGTGGTAGATGTGTGTGAGGCCAAGAATGCAGAGCTCAAAAAAAAGATAGGCCTCCGTGATTTGTATCTGCGCTTTTCTGAAGAGAACGTAGAGAATCATGGAGGAAGAATGGGGACTGATGTATCAGTTCTGAATGCCTTAGAGCCACCTCCAGGCTTGATCAGTACCGGGGCACCACAATGTTCCCTAATTGGATGATGTCCCTAGCCAAATTGAAAAGCCTTACTCTGTCATCTGGCTTAAATTTAGAACGTTTACCTCCTTTGGGAAAGCTTCAGTTCCTTGAATATCTACTTATAGGTAAGATTCAGAACAATGAACGTTATCTTATAGTTGCTGCCGATTTTCCATTCAAAAAGTTGGGTGTTGAATTTTTGGGAATAGAATCTGAAAACAAGAAAGACGGCGTGATCAAAATATTCCCAAATTTGAAAACTCTCGACTTTAGTAATCTGCACAAGTGGGAAGAATGGATTGGGATTGGAGGAGGACAAGAAGAGAAAAATTGTATTATTATAATGCCCTGTCTTCAAAAGTTGGAAATTTACGACTGCCCAAAGTTAAAGTCCCTACCAGACTTCCTTTTTAAAACTTCATTGCAGGAGTTTGAGGTGCATGACAGTCCGATTCTCTGCAAACGTTACCAAAGAGGGACAGGAGAGGACTATGCCAAGATTTCCCATATCCCAAATATCATGATTGATTTTATTGAAGTGCAAAGAGACGGTCAAGAAGTTATTCTACGAGGTAACTTTTTCTATGTCTTTTCAGGCTCCTCCTTTTATTTTGCCCAAAAAATAATAAAAAAATCAATTAATATTCTTATTTTTTGCCAAAATTTCCCACTGGGAAATAATTAATAACAACGTAGGTTGATGAATTTATCAAATTCTCAATAATTTGATTAGCTTATTTCATTTACGGTTTAGTGTTTATGTGGATCTTGCCCATTTTCTTCATTTCAGATGACGAAGAAGAGTTTGACCAAGAAGAGCATGTCTGATGACGAAGAAGAGGGCCAATGATCTTTGTGTTTCTAGTTGATTTGTGTGTGCGTCTGTGTCGCCAAAGTTCATTCTCTGCTTGATTAAGTGTTGCAGAAGTCTGATCCAGTCACAGGTAATTTATTCCATGTTATAATAAAATATTAATTAATTATCCTACTTATCTCTCAAATACGAGTTAATCACGACTTTGTGAGAGATATCCATATTAGCACAGAAATGTGTGAATGCGTGAAAGATTATCTATTGAAAAGCAAAAAAAGTTTCAGAATGAATGTTACTGAAATTTCACAGAAACGCAAGTGGGTTTTTATTATTTGCATATGGCCTTGTTAAAATATTTATTTTTATTTTATTTTGAATAAAAACTTTTTCTTGTGTCTAAACTTAATTCCATCCTGGACATCTCATTTTATTTTGCTTTTTCTAGTTGCTAGTTCTACAGAACATTGTTGTCCAATTTATACAAAATTGTGCAATATCCATCAACATGACATTGTTATAAATTTGTACAAAAAAAGGTTTCCAAGTGGTGATATATATAATATATGTGACGAGAAATTTGGAAGTTTGTTGTTTCTTATCTTCTCTTTTATTGGAAGGTATATCTACATATTCTTCTTAATCTTCTGTTAAGAGATGGTTTTTTTCTTATTGTCTTGTCCATCTATAAAATCCCATGCTAAAGATTTATTTTGTTGGCCCCATTTAAACCAGACATCACATTCTGAAATATGAGAAAGCATATTGTGTGCTCGAGCAAATATTTTGCTCTTGTTCAGTCTAGACATCCGTGAAGTATCCTTCTTGCGCTTTGGGCCTCATTCAATCATAACATCATATCATAGGGCTTTTTGTAGAAAGCTGTGCTATGACTTCAAATATGCAACAAAAAAGCTTAATTTAGCTTGCTGGTTTTCTTTAGTAGTCAATCTGATTTGGTGACACATGAAAAGCAATCTTGGATCTGTCCCTTCTTCTTTATCTTTATTTTTCAACTCTTGAAATGTGCTCTTTTCTTGTCTTACAGTTTGAAGTGTTTCATTACATGGAAGAGTGTGAAGAACAGGCAAGTGGAAGAAACTACAAATACATTGGCTTTGTTCGATTTCGATTATGTACTCTTCTAATGTAAGTTTTATCTCGATATTTATGCTCAATCATCAAGATGCTTTTCCTTGTCATTTTCTCCATCCATAATAACATCATGCTAGATATTTAACTTTCTTTTGGCCTCATTTAAACCAAACACAAGATCCTAATACTTATTTTTGATCATCCATAAGATCCTCGTACTTGGGGAAGTACATTTTATGATGAAGCATATTTTCCATGAATGCACATTTGAGAAAAGGCCACAGAAGGAAAAAAAAAAAAAAAACACTTTATTATTTTATATTGCACCAAGTGTATTGAGAATTGCACTAATCTAATTCAAACAATTTATGCTCCAATTTTTACTGCAAATGTCAATCTTATGATAAATATAGAATTTAAGCCCAATTGTTTACATAATTAGGCAATTAACGTAAGCACGCATGGATCAAAAAATCAATCACCCACAAGAACACCAAAGTGTTGATGAAGAGGAAAACCAGAGAACAAGGCGGAAAAACCTCTCCAGGGCATCACAACACCAAACAATCCACTTATTAGAATAGTTACAATACATACTGCGTACAAACCCTCCAAGCTAAGTGGTAACTATGTACTTGAGCCTCCAATTCCTACTAGCAACTGATTCCTCGAATCCTTTCTTCTCACTAGCCTCCGTATCCGCAATTAAGCCTCCAATTGCAATCTCCATTTCTCCTTGGCAATTCTGAGACTGTTCCAGTGATTCCCAAGCTCCAATCAACGCCAAAACTCTTAAGGTAGTAATGGGTGTGATGATCTTAATCTCCTGTTTGAAATTTGACAATTTGAGAGGGAGCAGGTAGAGAGATTGATGAGGGTTAAAGATTTAGGGTTTTTTTGGGTACTCTCTAGCTCTGCAAATAGGAATTGGGTGTGCAAAATTTGTTGAAAATGGGATCTTATATAGTGAGTGTATGGGCTAGAACAGCAAAGAAGAATTAACTGAGTTGACTCCGGTTCTCACCATTCCTCTTGTAATGAGGGAGGCGAATAGAAAGGCAAACTCTCTATCTAACTGTTTTTCAAAATTTGATTCACTTCACATTTCGCCTAATGCTGCCAATTTCATAGGAGTGAAATTCTGCCAATTCCAACTTCGATTTCAACACTTGTAGCACTTCACCTCACCAATGTGATAGTCATCACCAACTCTAGCATTAGGCCGGTGATAATATCTTCGACTATTTTGCATGTGTGACTACAAGCAAGGTGTGGAGAAACTGTGAAGAATGCTAATAACGTGGGAGGCTGAGTTCTAATAAGGAAAGATCTTCTTTCCTCGACTTTTCTTCTCCATGATTTCAACAATTCCAACTTTGTAGAATAGTTTCAATTGCTTTTAGGTGGAAGCTGTTAATGCTCTGTTTTCTTGTCTCCTTTGTAAGTTCTATATATAGCTTCTGCAGTTATGCATGTAAGGCATCTAATAAGAAAGAAGTGATATAGCTATTTAATAAGAAGTGTTGGGAGATAGCAAATAAGTGTGAGGAAATAAGTAGTGAGCGAAAATAACATAGGTAGACATAATGAAGAGGTGTATGATAAATAGGTAAAGAGAAGTGACAATGAGTATGATTTCAGATATGATAGAATGGATGAAAACAATACAAGAAGCAGAGCTGTGTTAGTTGAAGAAATCAAACTTATCAGAAAAAGAAAAAATAGTAATTTGAGAAGGTTCCATAAAGTCATCACCAATAGGATTAAGGCATAGTTGAGCTTCTTTATGTAGTGCTTTATCAACCTTTCATTCCAATTGAGCTCTTCCTGTCACACCAACATTGTCAGGACATTAAAAAAAAAAAAAAAAACTAGTATAAATAGTCAAGACATTTAAAAAGCATAGTTGCAATCTACAAATCCTAAAACAATAAGTAACAGCAGTTGTAACTAAAAGCAGTCACATAATTACGAGAATTTGCTTTTGGGCATGAAAGGATTTTACATCGGTGCCTTAGTGCGTAACTAACAGTGTTTTTGAATCACCCAGCCCCATTTCTATTTTGTGTATTGTGTAACACATGCAATCACCCATTAACACTGCTTATTTATTAAGAAAAATGAATCAATAATGCCACTGATACCCAAAAGCTTAACCTGATAGGAAGTGGCATTATAAATTTATAATCTAAATTATATCAGAATTTATTCCTACAAACCAAGCAGACCAAAAATTTTGAACCTAATTATGGCTCCTAAGCAGCTTCTTTTTAAGTAAAAGGTTCTTTAATAAGGGAGCAACCCAAGTACGGGAAGTACACAAGACATACACCAACACTTATGAATGAAATCACTAAGATCACTCAGCTAAAGTAAATTAGAAAAAGAATTCCGTCTTGAAGCTGACATTCACTCATATAAGGATCCAAGGAATAAGAGAAGGGAGAAATGGAATACATTCATAATGATAAGAACATAAAGAGCAAACTTGCTTGTAGAAATGAAAAAAAAAAAAAAAGTGTAATGATGCATAGACGTTAAAGAATATTTTTACCTTCCATACTTAAGAAACTTCAACAGAGTAACCAGGGGATGTATTTTCAAGTTTTGGGTCTTTCAAAATCTGGAGCATTAGCCTCTGCAACATTGATTGCAAGTTAGATTGAGACTATGGAAATCCCAGCTCATCACAGTAAGCCTGTAAGAAATTATAAGTGCCTTGCTCCAAATAAGATAATTAAAGCACATTAACACTATCTTTCTCTCCCTTGGGGTTAATGACTTTTTTTCTCTCTTGAAGAATATGGTGTTCCTGTTCAGCCTTGTGTTCTTCCCACTCTAGGAATACAAAAGCATATACAGCTACAATGGTTGAAACTATTTCTTCCACCTTAAAATTAAACTATATCGTTTTTTGTTGATTAAGAACATCTAATTTAGGGATCAATGCATTTTCAGAAAAATAAGTAGTTGTAAAACCATCAAAAGATAATTAAAAGTCCAGTTGCCCCAAGCATTGGCATATTCTTTTAGCGACTGTAAATGGTTCTTCAAACAGTTAAGCAACAGAAAATAACCACTTATCACAACCATGTGTCATGCTGCAAACATCTAGAATTTTATAAATTAAATGAAATAAACTAATGATGATATGTTGCTAGCAAAATTAAGATATTCTGAAAGACTGGAAGCCTAGAAATAATAGGAATGGTGAACTCGAACCTTATCCTTCAAAGGTTTGGTGTATATTTTTCTAATTTGTACAAACCCGACCTTGTGTCAAGGAAAGTGGGAATCCCCTAGTCTATGCATGATTACCGGATTTCTCCTTTTTGGAAAAAGGTTGGGGGGGGGGGGGGGGGAGAGAACACAGAACTTAAATTGGAGCTTGTTCAAATTAATAAGGAAACTCACTCTGCGATAATGAAAGCAACCATTATCAGCAACGTGCAACCCTGCCCAATTTCTGGATTTCTCTAACTCTTGTGGCACCTGTTCTCTTGTCATGTATGAAACAAGCCAGCAACGATGGTTCCATGAACGATAGTTCATTTTTTATCTCTGCACCACAAAAATTAAAAATAAAAATAAAGTCAACTTAAAACAGTGTTAGGTTTCTTCCTGGAACACTCTCCCTAAACATCATAGTGTGATGGATATGCCAACAAAATGTGGTGTGCTAAATGTCAATATACGGACAATTGCAGAAGCTAAAAAGAAACATTCACATAATGATATGGTCAAAAGTTGTAATTAAAGAAGAAAGAATATTAGTGAACTAGCAGTAGCAAGACTGTAAACTAGTTCCCTTAAGGGTCATCGCATAATGCAATCCATTATATGAATAATTAGATGGTCCAACTTCTGCACAGGGAACTCCACCTTCGTATTTGGGATGCCAGTTCTTCAAGAGACAGGCTATATTAGTTTAATTTAATCATGCAAAATCCTTGGAAATAAAGCTTAACAACATCAAGCTTCATTCAACAGCTTGAGCTCAGTTTATTTCGGTCCAAAAGACAAATAAAAATAAAACAAAAAAGGTGGGAGACAAAAGGAGGAACTACATTTTCATCTCATTTTCTGTAAAATCAAATACAACCTCAATACTGTAATTTGTCATCCAAGAAGATTAAAAACTACTGGGATCATCTGCTGCCAGCAGTGCTAATTGTCATGGCTGACAACCAGCCACAGAGGCAGTGGCATGTAGCAGCATTTTAGGTGTCCATGGGTCAGTTTTGTTTGGCTTTGCGGCAAATCTAGAACTGAATCATAACCAAACCAGAGAAAAGAAAAAGCTATTTTTTATTTAGGTCTCAAGTTTTGAGAACAAAACACACTAATCCAGAGAAAACAGCATTGTGAACTCCAATCTCAAGGCTTAATAATTTCACCTCCAACAAGATAGATGCACCTGCCCATTTGTGAGAATGGAGTTTTTCCAATAATGAAATGTGAATGTGGACCTTCATAATTTAATAGTACGGAGTTCCTGAACTGAATTTAAACCTCAGCTATTTTTTCCACCAGCTCAGATTCTTTTCCCAAAATCTTTTGAAGAGCTGAACACTTTCCAGTGATTGACTTGATCACCCATCTCCTGCAAATTGACAACGTGCATAAGAACTCTGTGTTATTACTTAATGCCATAACAGACAGGCAGAAAAGAAAAAAAAAATACTATTAGAAAGGAATGTGAACAAAACTAAAAATTTTGACCAGGTGAAAAATCATATTAATAAACACAAAATCCTGCGTATCAAGCAAGGAGACAATAAAAGAACAAAGAGAAAGATTGGCCTCCTAAGTTCTGTTCATCAAGTTGATAAGGCAAAACTAACCAACGGGAATAATATGTGAATATTGTGCTTTGTAGAAATGATACAAAACAATCAAAAACTATTTTACCTATGACTCCACGCCTGATCACTTTTGGGTGAACATGACAGAACAAGAGCTGACAACAGAAGTTCACCCATATACATTGAGAGCTGCTGCTACTCAGACACAACTAGCTTCCTGCATTATGCATAAGACATCGCAATAGGCGTGAGGATCAATAGTGGAAGCAATACAAAAGTAATTCAATGAATTTCAATACAACACAAATACACTTCGAAGTAATGCAAGAGCAGAGAGGGGTCTGAAGTCAGTCAGTTTATTGTAGAAAAGCACATGCTTGAAACTTGGGTTCTACTCAATATGACGCATGAACCCCTCAATGGAGTAGTACCTCGTCTAAACAGGAAGTGTGTACAAAATACTCCTAGAGATTTACATTTTAAAAGAGAGAATCTGTAAAACTTACTATTGAATTCGTATTACTAATTCCAAAACTGTAGATAGTGAGGGATTTTGAATGGGGTGGCACTGGAGAGGGGCATACTTTTCATTTGGTGGGATTTGGGGATTCGGAAACTTCTAGTTCTAGCGTTCAACCAAGACTTACTTGTGAAAGAAGAGGCATGTTGTGGGGGGTAGTGATTGATAACAAATATGGTGCTGCTTGGAGTGAGTTTTGCTTTGATGCAGTGAGACTGAGGGGTCCATATGGGGTGTGTCAATTTGATTCGGGAAGTGGTACCTGAATACGGTTTTGGTGTGGTGATGGGATTTTCAAATGGACAAATCTATTCAAATCGAATCACCACTAGATCAGTGCATGATTTGGAAGTGAAATCTTTGAAACTCTTTCAAAATGAATTATATGCAATACACACTAATCAAGATTCAAGATAGTGAAGACATGAAATGATTGGCTTGCGTGGAGTGGCTTGCGAGATACGCCATTTCCACAATCCAATTTTATTTTCGCTCCTTTCATAAATAAAATTAAAAAAAAAAAAAATTCCCTCCAAAATAAAGTCTCTTTTTTCCTAGGAAAAAGTTAAATACTCCTTCACCATAGTCTCTTTCTCCTTTTTCATCGTTTTTCTATTTTTTTTTTTGGGGTTAATTGCAGTCTTTTGCACAATATGAGTTTGCTTCGTTGTTTTCATGCGTTTTATAAACAAAGGTGCTAAAATAAGATTTGAAATACATTGAAGTTATAAATAATATATATATATATATATATATCTTTCAGTACGTGGACTAAGGATTGTACACTTGCTTTAGTAAGGGTATACTTTGGTCCTAGTTAGGGTGCACCTTTCTCATGTGGCATATGTTGATTACATTTAAAACTCTATAAATTAATTTATTTATAAGCATGATTAATATTTGAATATGGGAGAAGAGGAGAATTTCCATAAAATGAGTAGTGTGTGATCTCTTTAATAGCAGTAAAAATTCTAGTGCATATTCTGAGGAAATAGAGTAGATTAAAAAATATTTGGGAATGAGAACTAAATTGGTGTTGCACCAATACCATTAAGAAAATAATAATGCAATGCCCTAAGCAAAACTGTCCACATGGAATAAAATAATATTCATGCCTTTAATTTGGCTCTTTTAGCAAAGCAAAACAAGGGTGACGATCGACTCTAGCACAACACTATAAAGTGTGGTGCTTACTACTGAGCTATATAAATTCATTAGACTCCTACTTGTCAATTTAAAAAGAAAAAGAAAAAGTCATTGAATGCCATTTATTATCTAACATGTTATATTGAATAGTACCAAATGCCACTTAAGAAAAAAAAAAAAATAAATAAAAAAGAGAGAGAAAGAAAGAAGAAGAAGAAATACAATTCGAAGTATCCATATCTATTGTATTTATCTATTGAAGCTTGCTTGGCCTTTCAATAAAAAAAAAATGAAGAAGAAGAAGAAGAAGAAAAGGATAGTACCACCAAAGACCATTTTATTAATTGGCACGTTTGGTGTCCTTTACAAGGTTCGAGCCTGAACCCAGGGGATGGGCAACTATCCATTTTAAACTATAAAAAATAAATAAACAAATAAATAAACATTTATAATGTATAGTTTTGTACGAATAAGACAATTCAAGCAGCTTAAATATGCAAACCAAAGCACTCCACCTATTACACTACTCCATAATTTTTCAAGGATGTGTATTTTGATAAATCCAATTTTCAATTACAGTTTTCTTTTTTTGGGGTTAAATTACATTTACTCCTTATACTTGCACGTCTATAAAAATTTAAGAAAATATATCAATAACTAGCTAATTTATAAAAGTATTTAAATTTAAAATTTAGTATTTTAAAATTTTACACAAAATATTAGATTATTCATTGAATCAAAATGAAATTTGACATATGAGTTAAGAATAATGAAAATGTGTAATAAAAATGTGATATTTTAAAATAGTAATTTAATAATGGGATAATTACAATAAACCCACCTGTGATTAGACCCGTTTTCATTTTGCCTACTCGTGATTCAATCATTTATACTTTGCCCACCTGAACTTCAATCCGTTACCCATCCATTACCCACCTCACCTATAGCCGTTAGAAAAACACATTTTTAGAGAAAAACAAAATAACAAAAATAAAAAAGCTAGGGTTTTGATTGCTTAAGAACTTCTGTAAGAACAAAGTATATGGAGCAAGGATGACTTGGATGCCAATAAAGTCATGAGCGTCCAATAAGAAAGGCCAAGCACGGGGCAGAATGGAAGAGGGGCTTTGGAAGTTCTTGCAGCACTCTAAAACCTCTTGGGGCAGACCTGACTCGACGAAGGACTTCAAAGGAGCATACTTACCCAATTTCACATTATGCCTACTCACCACAACCAAACCATCTTTCACAGTTTCATCCTCTTCTTTTCCTTGGTGGGTTTTGCTTTCCTTGTCATCCTCTTTCGATTTCTTATTCTTACTCTTCTTCTCTTTGGCCTCGATTTCTTCGTGCTTTTACTTGGGATTATTAGCTTCAGGTTCTTCGGCTTTGTCCTTGTTCCTTTGCTTATTCTTCTTCTTCTTCTTCTTCTTCTTCTTTATCTTACCTTCTAGGTTTTGTGGGGATTCTGAATCACTAGGAAGAACACCGGTGGTGGTGGAGTCCTTGAGTTTTTGACCCATCAAAAAGCTAGGATTGCCCCGGGTTTAGAGTGAGAGAGAAGGCTCGATGAGATTTATTGTGGGAGCTTGAAGGGTCGGCCAATGGAGGTCCAATGGAGGCTCGGCCTGGGAAAGCTTTAGAGATTGGAGTGAGAGCTCAGGATTGGTAAGGTTTTTTGGTAAAGAGGAGCTCACCGCTGAGGTGGCGTCAATGATTGAGGGAAACAAGCTTGAAGGGTTAGCCATGGAGTTTCATTTAAGGCAGCTCAAATGAAACCAACCACAATAGCAAACCCAACCCCAATTCCAACTTCAATCCCACTTTGAATCCCAGCCACAGTGAGGAGAGAAGCCAAGATCAGAGTGGGATTTGTGTGCTATTCCTCCACTTTGTTCTTATAGAAGTTCTTTAAGCAATCAAAACCCTAGCTTTTTTATTTTTGTTATGTTTGTTTTTCCTTAAAAATGTGTTTTTCTAATGTTTGGGGGTGAGGTGGGTAACAGAAGGGTAGTGGATTGAAGTTTAAGTGGACAAAGTGTAAATGATTGAACCACGGGTAGGCAAAGTGAAGACGAGTCTAACTACAGGTGGGTATACTGTAATTATTCCTTTAATAATACATTCACAAAGAACTACATTAGGTGTGATCATGTCCCATTAGAGTTGCAGTGCTTGTAGAGCATGTGCTCATAGTTGGGCCAGTCTATCAAGGAATGATTTGCGCATACTAGGATTTTTTGCTTGGTAGTTTCTTAGCCTCACCTCTTAGAAAAGCTCAAGACCTTCAACAATGTCAACAATGCCTAATCCTACAATGCAAGTAACAAGTCAATTCCATTGCTTAGAGTAGCCAAAGCCAATGACAAAATTGTTGCCCTAAATGCTCTTGTCAAATAAGTATAGAATTTCCATTTTATTTGATTTTGTGCTATTGACATGGATGACCAAACCCTCATAAGGTCTATAGCTCAAATATATCCAAGTTGTCTCACATGATTGGATTATCATCCACACATAAATGTATATGATACAAAAAATTATATAGCATCATTCAGACGAGTTTAGTGCAATTGAACACTAGACCCAATCCTTACCCTGACACAACACATGACAAGAGAGTGGAGAAGAAAAAAAGAAGGTAAAAGGATTAAGAAAAAAAATATGAGAAACATAGAGTTGAGTCAAAGGTAACATTTACTCCTTCACAAATTGGTCAGGTGATTCCATCTAGTCTATTAAAGAATCCCAAAGGAATGGCCTTTTTGGCCACATAGTGCTTGTCATAGTCTTCACTCTTCAATATTCAGATTTCCTACTGTAAGCTTCTATCAAAGTTTAGACCTAAACTCTGGAATTTGCTAATGCATATAACGAAAATCTTAAGTATCCAGCTGACATGACAAACTCAAGGAGTCAAGAATTCAACAAGTTTGAAGAATTGTAAGAATCATCCTCACTTCGTGTAATTTGTTTATTAGATCCTTAAAATGAATCACTTGTTTGGTTATTGACGCTGGTAACCTTTATTGTTTAATCTTGTATATGGATTATCAATTTGATTAGTGTTTAAAAAAAAAAAAAAATCCCTTATGAGACTCAATCTCCATGCTACCCATGTGAGTTCTTCAATGCCTTTGAGCTTGAAAAGTATATAGATTTTTTTTTAATGTATAAAATTATAAATTATAGCTCATAAAGTTTGGATTAATATTTATTTTGCCTCAAAATTTTTAATTTGGTTCCCTAACTTTACCAATGTTTTATTGGGAAATGGGAACCCTTTTGTTCACGCCTTCATTAGGTAACATCTAAGCATGTTATGTATGCTAGATGAACCAATCAAATCATGCCATGTCAAACAAATAATGTCAAGTCAATTAAACAACAATAAAAAATTAAAAAGTCAAAAAAAAAATCAAAAATAACAACAACTAAAAAAATAAAAGGGAAAATAATTTTATTCTCTTGCCATCCAAATAAAACTCAACATCTCAAACACAAAATTAAACAACAGATTTTTAAAATCACTACAACCTCCTTCAAACTCAAGATCCCATCACCAAATTATTCACAACGCACTTTGGATCTTAGTTTTAGTTCATCGTTCATAAGCAACCCAAACTAAACATTTGTGACAAGATCATCCGGAAATCAGTGAAAATTCTAGTGTTCTGAGAAAATGTAGTAGATTTGAAAATATTTGGGAATGAGAACCAAATTGATGTCGCACCAATCCCATTAAGACAATAATTTTGATTTCATATGGTTTCTACTTTCTAGGTAGGTGGACATATGGAAATTGGAATGTAATTTCCACACCACATCAAGTAATTTTTTTTATTACTTATTAATTTTTTTTAAAGAAAAAGCAAGAACACATCAAGGAAATTTTAGTTCGCTAAAAACCTAAAACATAGAATCATTCAAACAATATTCTTAATGTCTAACATGTAAAATGGGCCTACAAACCATTTTTCCACATTCAATGAATAAATAACAACTCATTAAAATCTCCCAAATCAAAATAGGCCTACCGACAGTTCCACATCCCTTTTCCAAATCAAACCTCAAAACCCAACTCTTTTAAAGCCCTAAAAGCTAATGCCAAAAGATTATTTTTAATTGCCAATGACTGAAAATTAAGATTTTACCAAAATAAAGAACTATCTTTGGACAAGCGTTGTGGAGTGCCTAACACCTTTCTCACACATAACCAGACTTTCGAACTCAAGAATAAAGATTTTTTTTTTGCACCCATATTAGATTAGGAAAAACGATCATTTTTCTTAATCTAGGATTGGTAATAAAATCAAATAGAATCAGGTGATCAATCACATCTTAGAAAAAAACCCAATAATTGGTAGTGACTTCACTACATTTGGAAATAATAAATTAAAATTGACTCACTTCAGTCACACACTAGAGGTTACCCTTTTCACATTCTTCATAGCACCCGAGCCCATGCACCACCCTTCAGGGAGGGAGTGTGCGCATTACCGGGATGGGTGGTCGACTGCCGCGAGGCATTGACAATTCCTAAAAACTATTGTGATTATTTAGTTATCTTGATCTCTCAATCTAATCCTTGTATTGTAGGCACTAGGGGCGTCTATTAAATAATCTCAAACTCATGATTTTAAGCAAAGTGAGTCTTCTATCTATGATTTCTTCCTTTGTTTGATATGATTCACATAAGTTTCTTAATGCAATGTCTCTAGTTGTTATATATATATATATGAAAAAAATTCTTTTAATATGTGTTAATATGATTTAGGTTGTTTATAATCAGTTCTTAGTTGCATTTGTGACTTTATTTGGTTTTTATGCTATATTGACAAGTTCTCTATGTCGGCGTTGGTTTAATTACTCATGTGTTATAGTTGATTGTTGTTATATTTATGTGATGTGTATTAATCTAACCATGATGTAATCATTTATTTATTCTAGTGCTTATCTTGTTAATCTCTTTTATTTAAACTCAAGTATGTATATGATTCAATAACATGTGACTTCTACAAGTTCAATGTTGAGGATGCGTATGCATACTCGAGTATGTGTGCACATGTTTTCGAACATGCATACGCATGGTTAAGTATGCGTACACCTCTCGAACCCAGATTTGGGCAGAATTTCTTGTTTCATTTGATTAATCATTTTTTACATGCCCTATGATTTTGTTTGACTTTGTTTTAGGTTAATTAATCATGTTCATTTGCTTTCCATATTTTATTTGGTCAATTTTGCCATGTTTGTTTTATTTGATATTTTTTCCTTATGTGTTTTATTTAATTGTCAACTTTCCATGTTTAATATAATCTGTTTGATTTGTTTCCTTATATGTTGTGATGTGAACTTTAACATGTTGTGTATGTTATTTTATTTAAGTGCATGATGCATGTTTAGGTTAAGGATTATGGCTCTCTTAATAAACTCTTTAACTAAATATAATCTAGCAATACATAATGGAGGCCGGCTCATAAGCCGGACAGTCTTAGTTGCCTAACACCTTCCCTAGCCATACCCAAACTCCAGACCCATAATCTGGTATGCAGACCTATGCAAATAAGTAAGTGGCCCAAAATGCCTAATTTGGTGACAATTCCATTTTTACCCTTCGCCCAGTTCACTATAGGCTGAGGCGTACTTCTCATGAAAAAACCACTCGTCACGAGTGCTTATGCCCACAACTTGCTTTAGTAAGCGTACACTTTGGTCCTAGTTGGAGTACACCTTCCTCAAGTGGCACATGTTAACTACATTTAAAACTCCATAAATTAACTCCTTTAAGCATGATTAATATCTAAATATGGGAGAAGAAGATAATTTCCATAAAATGATTAGTGTGTGATCTCTTTAATATTAGTGAAAATTCTAGTGTTATATTCAGCTTCTGAGAAAATGTAGTAGATTCAAAAATATTTGAAAGTGAGAACCAAATTGGTGTTGCACCAATCCCATTAAGAAAATAAATTTGATTTCATATGGTTTATACTTTTTAGGTAGGTGGACATATGGAAAGTGGAAAGTAATTTCCACGCCATATCAAGTAATTTTTTTTTTAAAGAAAAATGCAACAACATATCAAGAAAATTTGGTCCACTAAAACCCCAAACTAGAAAATCATTCAAACAATATCTTAATGTTAAATATGTAAAATGGGCTTACCGACATTTTTTCCACGTTCAATAGCAATTCATTAAAATCTTCCCCAAGAACTATGCTTGATTGTGACATTTTTTTTTTCCCATTTTTTGAAGGGAATAGTCTAAGCCAATTTTGAAAATTAGGTGAAGCATAAAGCATTAGAATGGATTCAAATGTAATTTTCTCAGGGTCCCATACCATGGAGGACAAAGAAAAAGTTAAAAAGTGGGGAAATTCATTTCTTTGGTCGGTGGGTAAAATCAATGTGAACTATTAAAATATTAGTTTTTTCTAATTTTTAATTGTTTTTCTTTCTTCACACACAACAACTACCATCTACTCTTTTTCTTATGAATAATGTTAGTATAAATTTACATGATTATTGTAGTAAACTTGTAAATTTACATGATTATACACAAATTGATATAAGTCATTTTTAAGTAAAATTATGTAAAATTAACAAATTTTTCTAGTATACTTGAATTCGAAAGATATGCTTGTACATCGTGGATTTAGGATATATTTGGGATCCGCTTATTTTGCTGAAACTAAAAACTTTTTGCTGAAAGTATTATAGATAAAGGTAAAAGTTAGTTGAAATAATACAGTGAGACCTATGAATAGTACCAAGAAGTGCAGTGTGACCCATAAATAGTAGCAAAAATAAGCTGAATAGTAAAATAAGCTAGCTTTTTAAGGTGGAGTCAAACGCACATTTGGGGTCTGTTTGAGATTTACTTATTTCGCTGAAACTGAAAACTTTTTGCTGAAAGTATTGTAGATAAAGGTAAAAGTTAGCTAAAATAGTACAGTGGAACTTATGAATAGTATCAAAAAGTGCAGTGAAATCCCTGAATAGTAGCAAAAATAAGCTGAATAGTAGTAAAAATAAACTGAATAGTGAAATAAGTTGGCAAAATTAATTTTTGCGAAACACACTTAAATGAAATTTGACTACTACAGTTGGCCTTTAAGCTTTTTAATAAACGGTGGATTAGAACGTGGTAGGCCTACCTCTGAAATTGTTTTTTACAAAAGGCTATAATTACGGTGGTTTTTTATTTATTTTTTTAACTATTGGTACTGATTTTGCTTTTTGAGATAGTAGAGTCTACACAAAAACGTATATGATACAACGGATTATATAGTATCATTCGAATGAATCTAGTGGAACTGGATACTGAATCTAATCTTTACCTTGACACAACATATGACAAGAGAGTGGAGAATAAAAATAAAATTAGGAAAAAAATGAGAAAAATAGTATAGAGTCAAAAATAATGTTTATACCTTCACAAATTGGTCAAGTAGGCACACATTGCTCAGCATAGTCTTCACTCTTCAATCTTCAGATTTCCTACTATAAGCTTCTATTGGAGTTCAGACCAAAACTCTGAAATTTGTTGATGCACATAATGAAAATCTAAGTATCCAATCAACAGGACAAAGCCAAGAATTCAACGACTTGAAAGAATTGTTAGAATCACCCTCACTTCATATAATTCGTTTATTTTATCCTTAAAATGAATCACTTGCTTGGTTATTGACGTTGATAACCTAGGTTGCACTGACACATATCAGACACCATCACGATTCGCCGGACTCCGGTGTTCAAGCAGTGTTTTTTTTTTTTTTTTTTTTCACTTCTTCGACACGGTTCCGACGCGGCGCTGACATGTCCGACACGCCAGCAGTGAAAAAAAGAAGAAGAAGAAGAAAATCACAAATTTTGACGGATGGACTTACCAATACCGTTGATCTTGTGATATACCCTAAAATAACAAGTATGAGAAATCATTAGACCGAAACCCACATATCAGATTCTCAATTTCTCACTTCTCAACCCACCCACCCTTTGACCTCTGCCCGTTGCCGCTGCCCTCTGTCCTTCGTCGGAGCTAAATTGGGCCGATCGGCGAGCTCCATAGACGTTGCCGTTGTGCCATGTTCCTTCCGATCTCTCTCTCTCTCTCTCGGCGTGGACAACGTCAGGTCCGACCTCTTTTCTTTAAGCTTCTCTCTGTTTTTTTTTTTTTTTCCAAATATTTGGACATTTGGTAACGTTTGGGTGAATGAGTTACTTAAGTTAAATACTCACTTATTATAAGTATAGTGCATTTTTTTTTTAATCCCACTCTCATTGTCACTGTGTGAGAGTGACATATAATGTAATGTTTATGTTGTTACTGTCATTATGTGTCATATATAATGTTGTTAGTTGTAACTGCCATATAATATAATGTTGTTACTACTATAGTTTTATTTATTTATTAAAGTTAAACTTAAATATTGTAAGTAATTTTACTAAAATGAATACTGAAAGTGAAAAACTGAAAATAAATATTGTAGCTTTTGAATGTAGCCTATTTAAACTTTTGGTTTGTACTCTAAACATTTTATGTGTATTATTGTACTACTTTGGGTGTTAGTTTACTTATTTGTAGTTCTTACATAATTTAAATTTTAGACATAAACGTATTTTATGTCTAAAAATATTAAAAAATATGCCTAAATATAAAATTTAATTAATTATTTAATTGCCGTGTCCACGCCGTGTCGTATCCTTATTTTTCAAAAATTGCCGTATCGCCGTGTCCATGTCTGTGTCGTGTCCATGTCCGTGCATCATAGTTGGTAACCTTTGTAGTGTAAAAAAAAAAAAAAAAAAATCCATTTCTAAACTTAATCTCCATGCTACTCATTTGAGTTCTTCGATGATCCTAAAAAGTATATAGATTTTTTTTATTATATAAAATTGTAAATTACGGACCATAAAGTGTGGATTCATATTTATTTTTCCACTAAAGTTTTAAAAATTTTAATTTAGTTCCCTGGTGTTACCAATTTTTTGATTGGGAAATGGGAACCCTTCTGTCCATGCCATCATTAAGGAACATCTAAGCATGTTATGTATGGTAGATGAAACAATCAAATCATGCCACGCCAAACAAGTAATGTCAAGTCAATTTAACAACATTAAAAAGCCTAAAAAAAATCCTAAATAAATAAACAAAGAGGACTATAATTTTATTCTCTTACCATAACAAACAAAACCAAACATCTCAATTGCTAACACTTACGGCTTGTTTGGTAATGTTGTTCTTATAACGTTGTTTAAGTATTGTGAAAAAACGTGTGGATGAAAAAATATTGTAGAAATACGTGTTGTGTTATTTAAACAACGAAAATTGTTCATTAAACAACACAGACCCATTTGATAATGTTGTTCTAGTAACATTGTTTAAATGTTGTGAAAATATGTGTAGGTGTAGAAGTGTTGTGAAAATAAGTGTTGTGTTGTTTAAATAATGAAACTGTTGTTTAAACAACACAACCAAACAGACCCTTAATTAAACAAGAGATTAATAATCACTACAACCTCCTTCAAGCTCAAAATCCCATCACCAAATTATACACAACCCACTTTTGGATCTTAGTTTTAGTTCATACCCAACCTAAACTAAACATTTGTGATAAGATCATCCAAAAATCAGTGAAAATCCTAGTGCTATATTCAGCTTCTGAGAAATGTAGTAGATTCAAAAATATTTGGGAATGAGAACCAAATTGGTGTTGCACTTGCACCAATACCATTAAGAAAATAATTTTGATTTCAAATGGTTCCTACTTTCAAGGTAGGTGGACATATGGAAATTGGAAAGTAATTTCCAAGCTACATGTGAAGTAATTTTTTATTTATTATTTTTAGAGAAAAAGACAAGAACACATCAAGGAAATTTTGTTTCACTAAGAGCATTAGCAATAAGGTTGCTAAATTGACTAAAAAGTCAATTTAACAACCAATCCCCTTAAGACAGCTTCTACAGCAAAGAAGCCAAAGTTAAAAGAATTTGAGTATAGCAGCTAGCTTAAAACTCAAAAAAAAAAAAAAAAAAAGTTTTAATGTAAGGTGTTAAAAAAAAGAGTATTTTAATGCATTGATGGTTGTGATTGTTGCTTATTGTGTTAGATATATAATTTTATTGTATTGTTTATATTGTTTTAATGTATTGAATGCTAAAATAAAACTTTTGATATTTGATGCATTGTAAAGTAGGTTGTTAAAATAGATAAAATAAATTTTTAAGTTACTAAATGCTAAAAATTTTAACTTCTTTTACTATGAATGCTCTAAAAACCCAAAATATAAAACAATTCAAACAATTTCTTTATGCTAATGTCTAATGTGTAAAATGGGCCTACCCACCATTTTTCCACATTCGATAGCATTTCGATAAAATCTCTCCCAAGAACTATGCTAGATTAATTTAACTTTATATTTTTAATCAATTTTTAAGGGAACAGTCTGAGCTAATTTTGAAAATGAGGTGAAGCTTAAGCATCAGAGATTCAGAATGGATTCAAATGTAATTTTCTTCTGGGTCCCATATCATGGAGTACAGAGACAAAGTAAAATAACTATATAATAACAAGTACAAAATAATAAAGTTCATGACTTTGTAGAAGGTAGAGAAATTCTTTTTCCTTTTTGGTTGGTGGATAGATCATATCGCGTGGATTTAATTGATTGCAATTGACTTTTTGTCGGTGGATAGATACCGCGTGGATTTAATTGAGTACAGTGAATGACAGTGGTAGGGTAGGTATACCACTGAAATTTTCTTCCAAAGGCTACAACTACAATTATAGGGCTTTTTTGTTATTTGAATTATTTAAATCTAGTATGTAACACATGCTACTGCACGGGAATAGATATAATTTAATAAATCAATAAATATATTGCATTTTATTATTTAAGTGATACTGTTGGTTTTGTTTTTTATTTATTTATTTATTAATCATGAGTTTAGTCATGTTTAAAAGTCTTAGTTTATTCATGTTTAATAAAACTTAGTATTATGTAATTTTTTAACAAATATTTTTATCATACAAAATTCTAATGAAAGAATGCTACATAGACATATATATTCAAAGTTGATTCATTCACGGTACATATAATTATGATTAAGTTGCTTTATCACAAACGACTTTTAACAAAATATTTTAATCAATTAAATGTGAATCTCATATCGTGCATCTCATAACAATATATAACAATAAAATAACATGAATCTCATAAAAAAAAATTTATCAATTAAAAATTACTAAAATTATGAGCATAAAACGTAAAGACAAACAAATAGGATAAATATTAATTCCTTAAAAGAAAACTTACACTGAGTTAAGAAAACTACATAAATAATCTTTGGTATTTGAAGAATAATGGGATTATAACTTCCTTTCGAAATTGAGTAAAGACTTATGCTGATAACGTGTTATGAAAAATAAAAGAAATATGCAATATCAATGATAGGAAAACAAAACAATTTTATAATTAAACAATAAAAATTATTGACAAAAAGGAAAGAAAATATAGACAGATGAAAGACAATAAACATACAATATCAACCATAGGAAAACCACAAAATTATATAATTAAACAATAAAAAATTTATACAAAAAGAAACAACAGTATAGGTAGATGAAAAAAAAGCAGTAATCAAACCTTAGTAATGGTTGGAGTTCGTTTTGCAGAGCATAAACCAGGACTATGAAAATTATAAAGACCAGTACAATTAGAATAATTGGAGAACCTCTTTTTATATAAGATACAAAAATACTCAAATACATGCATCATTGATACCAAGAGATTCTTTTGAAATTCCATGTGAAAGAGGGAGGTGAACCTGAAAATACGTGGGTGTGGAAAAGGGAGGTGAACCTAAAAATACACGGGTGTAGAAAAAAAAAAAGAAAAAAAAAAGAAGTACATCGGAATCACTAATTAGACTCCAATTTCATATTTACATTGACACGTGATACAACAATAAATTAGAATTCTAATTTAGAATTTCAATTGGAATTTCTTTCTGCTTCACCTATTATATATATATATATATATAGATTTGATTAAATTTTGTATATGTTTCATGATTTTTAATGTACTCTGTGTTAGTGGATGCGTGTTTTACTGACCGACGCATGTGAAGGTGGGCCCTCTGAGATAAATCTCTGCGTGGACTAAAGAAATGTACTAACATTATTTATTGATTGTACTTTGGTCTTGGTCCTGGAGTAGCCTACATCTGTTTGCTGGGTTTCTTCTCCACGATCAACAATTTACTCTTTTCCCATTAAAAAAAAAAACAATTTGCTCTTTCAACAGTAGTCTCTTTGTGTTTATGTCTGTATTTGTGTTTGTGTTATCAATCAAAAAGAGTTCCTTTTCTTGATTATCAAACAAAATAAAAAAAGAGTTCCATTTCCAAGTATGGCTCGGGCTCTTGTTTCTACCATCATTGACCAGCTTGGTTCACTCATTGCTTTAGAGTTCAGGAACCGGCTTGGTTCACTTTTTGCTTCAGAGGTCGCGTCCATTGTAAATGTCGAGGAAGAAGTCAAAAAGCTTAAACTCAAATTCCAAGCAATCCAGGCAAAGCTCGACGATGCAGAGGAAAGGCAAGTGAAGGAGAAAGCTGTGAAGCTTTGGTTAGAAAGGCTCAACGACGTATCCTACGAGATGGACGACGTGTTGGATGAGTGGAACACTGCCAAGATCAAAGCAGATATTGAGAAAAAAGAAGAAGCTGAAACTAGTACTGCTAAGAGGAGGAAGGTATGGTCCCTTACCAACTTGAATTCCTCATCCTCAGTTTCTACTGTTCTTAGGCGTCGTGATATTGCTCTTAAGATAAAAGAAATTACTGAAAAGTTAGATGAGATTGACAGAGAGGGAGATATGTACCAGTTTGTACTGACTAGTGGCAATGAAGAAGTTGTGAGACCACCAACTGATTCCCACGTTGATGTGTCGAACATTCTAGGTCGTGATAAGGTTAAGGGTAATCTAGTGAGCTTTCTATTGGGCAGGGGTAATGAAGAAGAAAGAAGCCCTCATGTCATTTCTTTAGTGGGCATGGGTGGTGTTGGAAAAACCACTCTTGCTCAACTAGCATATAATGATAGTGAGGTGAATTCTGGCCATTTTGAGAAAGGGTGGGTTTGTGTTTCTGATCCTTTCAATAAGTTTATGGTTGCCAAAGCAATCATTAAAACTTTTGGAGGTGATAACTCCAACACTACTCAATGGTCAAGTCTAATGGATAAAATGCGTGAAACGATTCGGGGAAGAAAGCTATTTCTTGTCCTTGATGATGTGTGGACTGAAGACTCTATGTTGTGGGAGCCATTCAGGCTTGCACTCCAAAATGCTGCCCAAGGCAGTAGAATTCTAGTCACTACACGTAAAAGTAGAGTTGCAGACGTTATCGAAAGTGCAAAAAGGATTAATTTGGAGGAATTGTCTAATGATGACTGCTGGTCAATTTTTAGTACAATAGCATTTTCTGACAAGGATTCTAAGCAACGTAAGGATTTAGAAGAGATTGGTAGGAAAATATCAGACAAGTGCAAAGGCTTGCCCCTTGCTGCAAGGACTCTAGGGAGTCTCATGCGATTCAAGAGTCGAAAGGAACAATGGGAGATGGTTTTTTATAGTAGATTGTGGGAATTACAAGATGTTGAAAGAGGTCTTTTTGGACCATTGTTGTTGAGTTATTATAATTTGCCCTCACCACTAAGACGGTGTTTCACATATTGTGCTGTCTTTCCAAAAGATTATATTTTTGATGAAGAGGATTTGGTATCTATGTGGATAGCACAAGGTTATATTGAGTTGAATGCAAACAATGAGAGAATTGTGGCAAGAGATTACTTTGAAATTTTAGTCATTCGCTCTCTCTTCCAAGTTTTTGATGATTATGAGGATTATGTATATGGTAACAGGATTATATGGTACAAAATGCATGATATAGTGCATGACTTGGCACAGTTCATGGCAAAAAACGAATGCATCACAATCAATGGTTACGAAGAGTTGGGGCCAGATCTTCAAAATGCTCGGCATTTGTATTTACAAATTCCGATTAATGCTCAAATTCCTGAGTCCATCTATAGTGCAAAAAATCTACGCACCCTCATCGTTGTAAGTCATAGCGATTATAATGTGTCCAAGATGTTCCATCATTTTAGATGTTTACGGACATTAAGTTTTAATGGTAAATTAAAGGGAATTTCGAATGAAATAGAAGATTTGATGCATTTAAGGTATCTCAGTATACCTGATTGCCATAGAAACGAATTGCCTAAAACCATTTGTAATCTATGCAATCTACAAGTTTTGATTGTTAGAATTGAAATTGGAAATGAGTTAAAGAAATTACCGCAGGGGATGAGTAAATTGATTAACTTAAAACATCTTATTTTTCGAGCACATTATCTTTGGACCGGTGAGATTAAGTTTCCAAGAGAGATTGGGAGATTGAGTTCTCTTACAAAATTAAGTCATTTCTGTGTAGGTGGCAAGGATGATAGCCAAAGATGTGAACTCGGAGAATTAAAATATTTGAACCACCTTCAAGGAGCTCTTCAAATATCTGGGCTGGGGAACGTGGTAGATGCGTGTGAGGCCAAGAATGTAGAGCTCAAGAAAAAGATAGGCCTCCGTGATTTGTATCTGAACTTTTCTGAAGAGTACGTAGAGAATCATGGAGGAAGAATGGAGACTGATGTAGCAGTTCTGAATGCCTTAGAGCCACCTCCAGGCTTGGAGAAATTAGAAATTGTTCGGTACCAGGGCACCACAATGTTCCCTTATTGGATGATGTCCCTCGCCAAATTGAAAAGGCTTATTCTGACAAATAGCAAAAATTTAGAGCGTTTACCTCCTTTGGGAAAGCTTCAGTTCCTTGAATATTTAGGCATGGGTGGTTTCTCTTTTCCATTAAAAAAGGTGGGTGTGGAATTTTTGGGAATAGAATCTGAAAACAAGAAAGACGGCATAATCAAAATATTTCCAAATTTGAAAACTCTCCGGTTTGTGTCCTTGCACGAGTGGGAAGAATGGATTGGGATTGGAGGACAAGAAGAGGAAGATTGTATTATTATAATGCCCTGTCTTCAACATTTGCAAATTTCTCAATGCCCAAAGTTAAAGTCCCTGCCGAACTTCCTTTTTAAAACTTCATTGCAGGAGTTTTGGGTGAATGGCAATCCGATTCTCTGCGAACGTTACCAAAGAGGGACAGGAGAGGACTGGGCCAAGATTTCCCATATCCCAACCATCAAGATTGATTTTATTGAAGTGCAAAGAGATGGCCAAGAAGTTATTCGACGAGGTAACATTTTCTACTTCTTCTCGAGCTCCTCCTTTTATTTTGCCCAAAAAATAATAAAAAATCAATTAAAATCCCATGCTAAAGATTTATTTTGTTGGCGTCATTTAAACCAGACATCACATTCTGAAATATGAGAAAGCATATTGTGTGCTCGAGCAAATATTTTGCTCTTGTTCAATCTAGACATCCATGAAGTATCTTTCTTGCGCTTTGGGCCTCATTCAATCATAACATCATATCATAGGGCTTTTTGTAGAAAGCTGTGCTATGACTTCAAATATGCAACAAAAAAGCTTAATTTAGCTTGCTGGTTTTCTTTAGTAGTCAATCTGATTTAGTGACACATGAAAAGCAATCTAGGATCTGTCCCTTCTTCTTTATCTTTATTTTTCAACTCTTGAAATGTGCTCTTTTCTTGTCTTACAGTTTGAAGTGTTTCATTACATGGAAGAGTGTGAAGTACAGGCAAGAGGAAGAAACTACAAATACATTGGCTTTGTTCGATTTCTTCTAATGTAAGTTTTATCTCGATATTTATGCTCAATCATCAAGATGCTTTTCCTTGTCATTTTCTCCATCTATAATAACATCATGCTAAATATTTAACATTCTTTTGGCCTCATTTAAACCAAACATAAGATCCTAACACTTTTTTTTTATCATCCATAAGATCCTCGTACTTGGGGAAGTACATTTTATGATGAAGCATATTTTCCATGAATGCACATTTGAGAAAAGGCCACAGAAGGAAAAAAAAAAAAAAAAAAAAAAACACTTTATTATTTTATATTGCACCAAGTGTATTGAGAATTGCACTAATCTAATTCAAACAATTTATGCTCCAATTTTTACTGCAAATGTCAATCTTATGATAAATATAGAATTTAAGCCCAATTGTTTACATAATTAGGCAATTAACATAAGCACGCACGGATCAAAAAATCAATCACCCACAAGAACACCAAAGTGTTGATGAAGAGGAAAACCTGAGAACAAGGCGGAAAAACCTCTCCAGGGCATTACAACACCAAACAATCCACTTATTAGAATAGTTGCAATACATACTGCGTACAAACCCTCCAAGCTAAGTAGTAACTATGTACTTGAGCCTCCCATTCCTATGTACTTGAGCCTCCAATTCCTACTAGCAACTGATTCCTCGAATCCTTTCTTCTCACTAGCCTCCGTATCCGCAATTGAGGCTCCAATTGCAATCTCCATTTCTCCTTGGCAATTCTGAGACTGTTCCAGTGATTCCCAAGCTCCAATCAACGCCAAAACTCTTAAGGTAGTAATGGGTGTGATGATCTTAATCTCCTGTTTGAATTTGACAATTTGAGAGGGAGAAGGTAGAGAGATTGATGAGGGTTAAAGATCTAGGGTTTTTTTGGGTACTCTCTAGCTCTGCAGATAGGAATTGGGTGTGCAAAATTTGTTGAAAATGGGATCTTATATAGTGAGTGTATGGGCTAGAACAGCAAATAAGAATTAACTGAGTTGACTCCGGTTCTCACCATTCCTCTTGTAATGAGGGAGGCGAATAGAGAGGCAAACTCTCTATCTAACTGTTTTTCAAAGTTTGATTCACTTCACATTTCGCCTAATGCTGCCAATTTCATAGGAGTGAAATTCTGCCACTTCCAACTTCGATTTCAACACTTGTAGCACTTCACCTCACCAATGTGAGAGTCATCACCAACTCTAGCATTAGGCCGGTGATAATTTCTTCAACTATTTTGCATGTGTGACTACAAGCAAGGTGTGGAGAAACTGTGAAGAATGCTAATAACGTGGGAGGCTGAGTTCTAATGAGGAAGATCTTCTTTCCTTGACTTTTCTTCTCCATGATTTCAACAATTCCAACTTTGTAGAATAGTTTCAAATGCTTTTAGGTGGAAGTTGTTAATGCTCTGTTTTCTTGTCTCCTTTGTAAGTTCTATATATAGCTTCTACAGTTATGCATGTAAGGCATCTAATAAGAAAGAAGTGATATAGCTATTTAATAAGAAGTGTTGGGAGATAGCAAATAAGTGTGAGGAAATAAGTAGTGAGTGAAAATAACATAGGTAGACATAATGAAGAGGTGTATGATAAATAGGTAAAGAGAAGTGACTATGAGTATGATTTCAGATATGATAGAATGGATGAAAACAATACAAGAAGCAGAGCTGTATTAGTTGAAGAAATCAAACTTATCAGAAAAAGAAAAAATAATAATTTGAGAAGGTTCCATAAAGTCATCACCAATAGGATTAAGGCATAGTTGAGCTTCTTTATGTAACGCTTTATCAACCTTTCATTCCAATTAAGCTCTTCCTGTCACACCAACATTGTCAGGACATAAAAAAAAAAAAAAACTAGTATAAATAGTCAAGGCATTTAAAAAGCATAGTTGCAATCTACAAATCCTAAAACAATAAGTAACAGCAGTTGAAACTAAAAGCAGTCACATAATTACGAGAATTTGCTTTTGGGCGTGAAAGGATTTTACATTAGTGTCTTAGTGCTTAACTAACAGTGTTTTTGAATCACCCAGCCCCATTTCTATTTTGTGTATTGTGTAACACATGTAATCACCCATTAACACTGTGCTTATTTATTAAGAAAAATGAATCAATAATGCCACTGATACCCAAAAAATTTATAATCTAAATTATATCAGAATTTATTCCTACAAACCAAGCAGACCAAAAAATTTGAACCTAATTATGGCTCCTAAGCAGCTTCTTTTTAAGTAAAAGGTTCTTTAATAAGGGAGCAACCCTAGTACGGGAAGTATACAAGACATACACCAACACTTATGAATGAAATCACTAAGATCGCTCAGCTAAAGTAAATTAGAAAAAGAATAATGTCTTGAAGCTGACATTCACTCATATAAGGATCCAAGGAATGAGAGAAGGGAGAAATGGAATACATTCATAATGATAAGAACACAAAGAGCAAACTTGCTTGTAGAAATGAAAAAAAAAAAGAACGTGTAATGATGCATAGTCGTTAAAGAATATTTTTACCTTCCATACTTCAGAAACTTCAACAGAGTAACCAGGGGATGTATTTTCAAGTTTTGAGTCTTTCAAAATCCAGAGCATTAGCCTCTGCAACATTGATTGCAAGTTAGATTGAGACTATGGAAATCCCAGCTCATCACAGTAAGCCTGTAAGAAATTATAAGTGCCTTGCTCCAAATAAGATAATTAAAGCACATTAACACTATCGTTCTCTCCCTTGGGGTTAATGACTTTTTTTCTCTCTTGAAGAATATGGTGTTCCTGTTCATCCTTGTGTTCTTCCCACTCTAGGAATACAAAAGCATATACAGCTACAATGGTTGAAACTATTTCTTCCACCTTAAAATTAAACTATATCGTTTTTTGTTGATTTAGAACATCTAATTTAGGGATCAATGCATTTTCAGAAAAATAAGTAGTTGTAAAACCATCAAAAGATAATTAAAAGTCCAGTTGCCCCAAGCATTGGCATGTTCTTTTAGCCACTGTAAATGGTTCTTCAAACAGTTAAGCAACAGAAAATAACCACTTATCACCACCATATGTCATGCTGCAAACATCTAGAATTTTATAAATTAAATGAAATAAACTAATGATGACATATTGCTAGCAAAATTAAGATATTCTAAAAGACTGGAAGCCTAGAAATACTAGGAATGGTGAACTCGAACCTCATCCTTCAAAGGTTTGGTGTATATCTTTCTAATTTGTACAAACCCGACCTTGTGTCAAGGAAAGTGGGAATCCCCTGGTCTATGCATGATTACCAGATTTCTCCTTTTTGGAAAAAGGTTGGGGGGTGGGGAAGGGGGGGGGGGGGGGGGGGGGGGGGGGGGGGGTGGGGGGAGGGTAGGGTAGGGTGAGTGAGGATGCAGAACTTAAATTGGAGCTTGCTCAAATTAATAAGAAAACTCACTCTGCGATAATGAAAGCAACAATTATCAGCAACTTGCAACCCAGCCCAATTTCTGGATTTCTCTAACTCATGTAGCACCTGTTCTCTTGTCATGTATGAAACAAGCCAGCTACGATGGTTCCATGCACGATAGTTCATTTTTTATCTCTGCACTACAAAAATTAAAACTAAAAATAAAGTCAATTTAAAAGAGTGTTAGTTTCTTCCTGGAACACTCTCCCTAAGCATCATAGTATGATGGTTATGCCAACAAAATGTGGTGTGCTAAATGCCGATAGTTAAGCCACCAATATTTATGGACAATTGCAGAAGCTAAAGAAACATTCGCATAATGATATGGTCAAAAGTTGTAATTAAAGAAGAAAGAATATTAGTGAACTAGCAGTAGCAAGACTATAAACTAGTTCCCCTAAGGGTCTTTGCATAATGCACTCCATTATATGAATAATTAGATGGTCCAACTTCTGCACAGGGAATTCCACCTTCGTATTTGGGATGCTAGTTCTTCAAGAGACAGGCTATATTAGTTTAATTTAATCACGCAAAATCCTTGGAAATAAAGCTTAACAACATCAAGCTTCATCCAACAGCTTGAGCTCAATTTATTTCGGTCCAAAAGAAAAAGAAAAATAAAACAAAAAAGGTGGGAGACAAAAGGAGGAACTACATTTTCATCTCATTTTCTGTAAAATCAAATACAACCTCAATACTGTAATTTGTCATCCAAGAAGATTAAAAACTACTAGGATCATCTGCTGCCAGCAGTGCTAATTGTCATGGCTGACGACCAGCCACAGAGGCAGTTGCATGTAGCAGCATTTTAGGTGTGCATGGGTCAGTTTTGTTTGGCTTTGCGGCAAATCTAGATCTGAATCATAACCAAACCAGAGAAAAGAAAAGGCTATTTTTTATTTAGTTTTTGAGAACAAAACACACTAATCCAGGGAAAACAGCATTGTGAACTCCAATCTCAAGGCTTAATAATTTCACCTCCAACAAGATAGATGCACCTGCCCATTTGTAGCTAGATTTTTCAGACATAAGAAGATACAATCCAACTATATCTCAGTAGCCAAGTAAACGCTCATGCATTCTATTTCTGTTCACAGGTATTGAGTCTTTTCTTGGTGAACTAGATCTAGATAGCCTGTACCATCTTAAGTAATTATAACTCAACAGAGAAGTATCCTAGTGACTATCAAATCTTGAATCATACTCATCCAAATTGATTTTTGAAACTGAAGTTCTTGTTTGCTTTAGGTAGTGTTTAAGAGAAACAAGCGAACACAGCAAATGTGAGAATGGAGTTTTTTCAATAATGAAATGTGAATGTGGACCTTCATAATTTAATAGTACGGAGTTCCTGAACTGAATTTAAACCTCAGCTATTTTTTCCACCAGCTCAGATTCTTTCCCCAAAATCTCTTGAAGAGCTGAACACTTTCCAGTGATTAACTTGATCACCCATCTCCTGCAAATTGACAATGTGCATAAGAACTCTGTGTTATTACTTAAGGCCATAACAGACAGGCAGAAAGAAAAAAAAAATACTATTAGAAAGGAATGTGAACAAAACTAAAAGTTTTGACCAGGTGAAAAATCATATTAATAAACACAAAATCCTGCGTATCAAGCAAGAGACAATTAAAGAACAAAAAGAAAGACTGGCCCCTAAGTTCTGTTCATCAAGTTAATAATGTTATCCCTTAAGGCAAAACTAACCAACGGGAATAATATGCGAATATTGTGCTTTGTAGAAATGATACAAAACAATCGAAAACTATTTTACCTATGACTCCACGCCTGAACACTTTTGGGTGAACATGAAAGAACAAGAGCTGACGACAGTAGTTCACCCATATACATTGAGAGCTGCTGCTTCTTAGACACAACTAGCTTCCTGCATTATGCGTAAGACATCGCAATAGGAGTGAGGATCAATGATGGAAGCAATACAAAAGTAATTCAATGAATTTAAATACAACAGAAACACAATTCAAAGTTATGCAAGAGCAGAGAGGGGTCTGAAGTCAGTCAGTTTATTGTAGAAAAGCCCATGCTTGAAACTTGGGTTCTACTCAATATGACGCATGAACCCCTCGATGGAGTAGGTACCTCATCTAAACAGGAAGTGTGTACAAAATACATTTTAAAAGAGAGAATCTGTAAAACTTACTATTGATTTTGTATAATTAATTCCACAACTGTAGATAGTAATGGATTTTGTATAGGGTGGCACTGGAGAGGGGCATAATTTTCATTTGGTCAATTGACAACCATATTTTATGTGAACCTATTCAAAATGGGGATTTGGGGATTCGGAAACTTCTAGCGTTCCACCAAGACTTACTTATGAAATGGTTATGGCGTTGTGTGTAGGAAAGAGGCATGTTGTGGGGGGTAGTGATTGATAACAAATACGGTGCTGCTTGGAGTGAGTTTTGCTTTGATGCAGCGAGGGGTCCATATGGGGTGTGTCAATTTGATTCGAGAAGTGGTACCTGAATACGGTTTTGGTGTGGTGATGGGATTTTCAAATGGACAAATCTGTTCAAATCGAATCGCCACTAGATCAGTGCATGATTTGGAGGTGAAATCTTTGAAACTCTTTCTAAATGAATTATATGCAATACACACTAATCAAGATAGTGAAGACATGAAATGATTGGCTTGCGTGGAGTGGCTTGCGTGATACACCATTTCCACAATTCTATTTTATTTTCCCTCCTTTCATCAAAAATTTTTTTTCCCTTCCAAAATAAAGTCTCTTTTAATAAGTTTCCTCTTTATAAGCTTTTTGTTGTATGTCTTCCATCGTTAAACTATATAAACTGCATCACAATGATTTAATAGGAAAAACTGAAAGACTCCTTCACCATAGTCTTTCCCCTTTTTCATCGTTTTTAATGTTTTTCTGATTTTTTTTTTTTTTTTTTGGGTTGATTGCATTTTTTAGCACAATATGAGTTTGCATTGTTGTTTTCATGCGTTTTACAACGCCCACAAAGGTGCTTAAATAAGATTTGAAATACATTGAAGTTATAAATATAACATATATATATATATATATATCTTGAAGTATGTGGACTAAGGATCTAACACTTGCTTTAGTAAGGGTACACTTTGGTCCTAGTTAGGGTACACCTTCCTCATGTGGCATATGTTGACTACATCTAAAACTCAATAAATTAATTCATTATAAGCATGATTAATATTTGAATATAGGAGAAGAGGATAATTTCCATAAAATGATTAATGTGTAATCTCTTTAATAAGAAGAAGAAGAAGAAGAAGAAGAAGAAAAGGATAGTACCACCAAAGACCCTTTTGTTAATTGGCGCGTTTGGTGTCCTTTATGGGGTGAGTTTCAGCCCTGAACTCATGGGATGGGCAACTATCCATTTTAAACTATAAATAAACAAAAAAAAAAAAAAATTATAATGTATAGTTATATACGAATAATACAATGCAAGCAGCTTAAATATGCAAACCAAAGCACTCCACCTATTACACTACTCCATAATTTTTCAAGGATGTGTATTTTGATAAATCCATTTTTCAATTACAGTTTTCCTTTTTTTTTGGGGTTAAATTACATTTACTCCTTATACTTGCATGTCTGTAAAAGTTTAAGATAATATATCAATAACGAGCTAATTTATTAAAGTATTTAAATTTAAAATTTTTTATATTTTAAAATTTTACACAAAATAATAGATTATTCATTGAATCAAAATGAAATTTGACCTATAAGTTAAGAATAATGAAAATGTGTAATAAAAATGTGATATTTTAAAATAGTAATTTAATAACACATTCACAAAGAACTACATTAGGTTTGATCATGTCCCATTAGAGTTGCAGTGCTTGTAGAGCATGTCCTCATAATTGGGTCAGTCTATCAAGAAATAATTTGCGCATACTAGGATTTTTTGCCTGGTAGTTTCTTAACCTCACCTCTTAGCAAAGCTCAAGACCTTCAACAAAGCCTAATCCTACAATGCGTGTAACAAGTCGATTCCATTGCTTAAAGCAGCAAAAACCAACGACAAAATTGTTGCCCTAAATGCTCTTGTCAAATAAGTATAGAATTTTCATTTTATTTGATTTTGTGCTATTGACATGAATGACCAAACCCTCATAAGGTCTATAGCTCGAATATATCCAAGTTGTCTCACATGACTGGATTATCATCCACACATAAATGTATATGATACAACAAATTATATAGCATCATCCGGACGGGTCTAGCGCAATTGAACACTAGACCCAATCCTTACCCTGACACAACACATGACAAAAGAGTGGAGAAGGAAAAAAAAAAGGTAAAAGGATTAAGAAAAAAAAAAGGATGAGAAACATAAAATTGAATCAAAGGTAACATTTACTCCTTCACAAATTGGTCAAGTGATTCCATCTAGTCTATTAAAGAATCCCAAAGGAATGGCCTTTTTGGCCACATTGCTCATCATAGTCTTCACTCTTCAATCTTAAGATTTCCTATTGTAAGCTTCTATCGAATTTTAGACCTAAACTTTGGAATTTGCTAATGCACATAATGAAAATCTTAAGTATCTAGCCGACATGACAAACTCAAGGAGTCAAGAATTCAACGAGTTGGAAGAATTGTAAGAATCATTCTCACTTCATGTATTTCGTTTATTAGATCCTTAAAATGAATCACTTGTTTGGTTATTGACGCTGGTAACCTCTACTATTTAATCTTGTATATGGATTATCAATCTAATTAGTGTAACAAAAAAAAAAAAAAAAAAAATCCCTTATGAGACTCATACTCCTTGCTACCCATGTGAGTTCTTCAATACCTTTGATCCTAAAAAGTATATAGATTTTTTTAATGTATAAAATTGTAAATTATAGCTCATAAAGTTTGGATTAATATTTATTTTGCCCCAAAATTTTTTATTTGGTTCCCTAACTTTACCAATTTTTTATTGGGAAATGGGAACCCTTTTGTTTGCGCCTTCATTAGGTAACATCTAAGCATGTTATGTATTCTAGATGAACCAATCAAATCATGCCACGTCAAACAAATAATGTCAAGTCAATTAAACAACAATAACAAATTAAAAAGCTAAAAAAAATCCAAAATAACAACTAAAAAAATAAAAAGGGAAATAATTTTATTCTATTTCCATCCAAATAAAACTCAACATCTCAATTTCTAACACAAAATTAAACAAGAGATTTTTGGAATCACTACAACCTCCTTCAAACTCAAGATCCCATCACCAAATTATTCACAATGCACCTTGGATGTTAGTTTTAGTTCATCATTCATACACAACCCAAACTAAACATTTGTGACAAGATCATCTGAAAATCAGTGAAAAGTCTAGTGTTCTGAGAAAATGTAGTAGATTTGAAAATATTTGGGAATGAGAACCAAATTGATGTTGCACCAATCCCATTAAGATAATAATTTTGATTTCATATGGTTTCTACTTTCTAGGTAGGTGGACATATGGAAATTGGAATGTAATTTCCAGGCCACATCAAGTAACTTTTTTTATTATTTATTAATTTTTTTTAAGAAAAAGCAAGAACACATCAAGGAAATTCTAGTTCACTAAAAACCTAAAATATAGAATCATTCAAACAATATTCTTAATGTCTAATATTGCCAGGCCACAAACGCGTTGACCCCTTGTGATAACTTAGATTAATTAATTAGCCTAGTTATTAATTAATCAGATTAGCATGCAATATCACGTGGTAGCACAAACAAATCACCAAACTAAGTTAAGCAGCGGAAATTAAATGACACGGTGATTTGTTTACGAATGGGGAAAACCTTATGGCAAAAACCCCACCGGGTGATTTAAGGTCACCACTCCCGAAACTCCACTATTATCACAACAAGCAGTTACAAGCAAGGAATCCCAGTACCTTACCAACCTACAGTTGAACTCTTACCCCAATACCCAATTGGACTTGTTCTGTAGTGACAGTTTCTCCTTTCAATGCACGGCTCCCAAGTACGTAATTAACCAGATGCGCGGATCCCAGTACGCGACTTCAAATACCAACGAGAGAGAGAGAGTTGTTGGCTGCAAAGTTTTTCAAATCATCAGAGATGAATTAGGACACGAACTTTGTCTTTTAGATCACAAATTGCATGAACAAGAAGTTCTGAATGAATGTGCAACTTTCATCCTTTTTACGGCCCTTAAAATAATCCTTTTATATGTCTAGGGTTAGGAGAAAAGAAGTCTCAAAGACACATTCACGGATTAGACTTGAAACAGAACTGAAAATCTGTTTTCTTTAATTCTCGACAGATAGAGGTGTCGAGAGGTGTCGAGAAGCTGTTGAGGTTCGGGAAAAACAGCTTCTTTAAAGCTCGATAGATGCATGTGTCGAGGTAGGTGTCGAGCTTTAAAAACTGGCACTTCCTTGCTTGTGTCTTGGACAGACTTTGATGACTTCAACACTGGATCTTGAAACACTGTTTCTTGAAGTGTTAAACACATCCTAAATCTACCCAATTACAAGTAAAGTGCGTTTTGTCTAAGGATAAGCCAATTACATAAAATAGCGACATATGCTAACAACTTGAACTACATATGTCCTAACAATCTTCCCCTTTGGCAATCCGTGACAAAACCACAACATACAAATGAAGATATGAGAGAAGTCATAAATCACTCAACTCATATTCACTTGTTACATACAATAAAATCTATCCTAACACAAACTCTTGAAAAACTTTGCAAGAAGAGAGTTTATGGCAAGAAGACTTTGACAACCTGTATTTCTGAAACACTTATAAACAAAACACATCAAGGCATCTTTGTGTGAAACAGAAATAATAGATTGCGTACAAGTAAAGAAACATGTGTATAAAGATAGAGAAGAAACAACACATGTAAAGGTAGGTGAAAGAGAAACATACATCATCATATATAAGAAGAAAATAAATATAATGTATGTCAATACATGATCAATGTATCTCTAAAAAGATGAAAAGAAAAAATACATATGATCACCTCACTACATCCCTCAGTCCACACTCCCCCTAACAAAAATGTCCTATGCTAACACTCCCTCTAAGCATGACTACTCTCATACAAAACTACTCTCCCTTTTTGTCACGAGTGACAAAGGGTAGAGTGTCAAGTAGACATCTCATCCGAAGAGCTCGCATCTCCATCATCATCATCGTCAAAAGCATCATCGTCATCGCCATCATCATCAGCCTCAGTCTCAGTCGACACATGAGGTGGCAGAGGAGAAGCCTCTGGTGCAAAGCCGCCCATGGTCGCCTGTTGCCTAGCGATGCGACCAACAAGGACATTCACCTGATACAGCTCTGTGGAGAGTGTATCTAGGCGAGCATCCATGCGCTGTAGCTGCGCCATGATGTCTCCTAAGGAGATGTCGCTCGAAGAAGAAGAAGCAGAAGCTCGAGCAGATCTGGAGGTGGTCGGACGGGTGGAAGGAGTGGCACCATCAGACTGTCGCGATCGAAACTGTGCTTCACAACGTTTTATGGTAGCGGCGTCTATGGCAGACATGACATGGTAAAGATCGGACGAAGGGAAAGGGATGGAAAAATTACTCAGAATCCTCGTGATAGCGGAAGGAAAAATGAGCTTATCACGGGTGGCCGTATCTTTATAGACATCTATGATGGAAAAGATGAAGTGTGAAGGAAAGTCTATAGAGAGATCCTCTAAGAGGGACAACAAAAATCGAGCACGAGGCTCTGTAATAGAGTTGTAGTGAGAAAGTGGGTGCAAAATAAAAGTCATCACCATGTTAAGGAAACGAGGACCTTTAGCAAAAGGTCGACATGGTATGTACATATGATCTCCCCAAGAGGAAGGACGCTCACAGAACGCCGAGATCATCTCGTCTTTGGACACAGTCCAGAGACGCTCACAGCTAGGGTAATCAGGATGATCCACCCTAGGGACATGAAGAACCTCAGAGACTAACTCTGGGGTGACTGTAAAGCGCGTACCTCGGACGTAAGAGTAGAAAAGAGGTACTGAAGAATCTATCCCGTGGATATTGGAGTAGAACTCCTGTATCAACACGAGTGGACATGTGACCGGGACGTCACACAGTGACTCCCAAGCCTGACTGTGTATGACATCGGGAAGGTCGGTGTCGGCAAAGTCTGCCAGGATAACGTGGCGTTCCGAATGAACACCTCGTTTAGAGAAGTTCTCCGAGAAGTCTTTATGGGCTTTCTCATCACGGAACCGGACAGAAAGAGGGGTAGAATCAGAGGAAGACTGTCCCTTAGAACGCAAAGGGTTCTGGGACGGAATGGACTTACGCTTAGGTGCCATAGACACTACTAACGCAACCATAGAGAGGGAGAAAGAAGAAGAAACAAGCAGAAAAGTTCCAAACAGTTCAATATTGGCAGAATAATATTGAAAAGAAAGAACGTATGCATGAAGAATGCATGAACATGTGACATGCAACATAAAAACATCATGGGCTCAGCCCAATCCAAACCTAACAGCACATAACAGATTTGCACACATCTAAATGCATGACAATACAATGAGAATGCTAATGTGATGCAATGCATGTGGTTTTGAAGATCAAATCTATAAAACCAACTCAACAATCTCAAGAAAACCCCAACAATTTTGAAAACTCCCAAAAATTTTCAAAAACACAAAACCTAGGGTTTAAAAACAATGAAATGCATGAAAATGAGGGATGAAATGCTTACCAAGTGAAGAAGATCGCGGAGAACACTTGAGAAAGCCTTGGGAAAAGGTTTGGAGGAAGAGAGAAAAGTTTTGAGAGAGAGAACAAGAGGTTTCGAGCGAGAGAGATCGAGTAAAGTGAGAAGAAAATTGCGAAGAATCAACTTATACACCTTCAGTAATTCTCGACAGATGCAGCTATCGGGAGGTATCGAGGTAGCTATCGAGGTATGTGTCGAGAAATACATGTCGACAGATGAAGCTATCGAGGTCATGTATCGAGAAGGAAGAAACAACCATGAAGAAACCTCGATCGATCCAGAAGCTATCGAGAAGCTATCGAGCAGGCAGAAAATTTTTCGATCGATCCAGCAGGTGTCGAGGTATCTATCGAGACTGCGATAAGAAAGAGTCTAAGAAGCTCGACAGATAGCTATGTGTCGAGAGGTATTGAGGAGGTGTCGAGATGCCTTTAAAAACAGTTTTTCAAAAGAAGAAGAACACAGACATGAATGCAATCATGCATGCAACTCAACCAAGGATCCAATCAACACACTAAGCTCTCAAAATCATCTCTCAACAAGAAAAAATAAGCACATGTATCTCAAAATACGCACACACACACTAAACAAGTCTAACCAATTTTATATTTCAAAAACAAGTCCAGACAGTTTAGTGAGCATATATTAACGTATGTAAACCTTGTGATGACCAAATCACATTGTACCTGCACATGTATCAAGAATAGCAAAGAATATTGCGTGTTATGCGTGAAAATATTGCAAGATTGCATAAGTGTCTCAATGTTATGACGATTTGAGATATGAGAAAATCACTTTAACTTACACACAATCATAACTGCTTGATGGGGACTATTACCTTTGAGGTACATCCTATAACTTCCACATCTCCTAGAAAACACGCTTGCAACCATATTTTAAAGCATTTTTTATCTTTTTGCTTTTTATATCTTTGCATATTTTCTTTTAACAAGCATATCATGCATGGGCATACAACAGAAAGAAAAGAAATGCCCAATTATGTTAAGCTTTTGACACTACACTTTTGCTATGCCGAAGCATACAGGTGTCATTGACATTTCACTTTTGCTATGCCGAAGCATACAGATGTCATATTATGATTGGCGAGTAACAGTGGTGAGATGGTTATTTATGCCTTTCTCTTAGGATTTTCTAGTTCAACCCATCAAAAAGAGTGATACGAGTGTTAAGAAGAAGAGATCACTTAACCTTACTCATCACAAACAAAGAGCTACAAAGCTCACTTGCTTAGTTGTGCAGAAGAATGCTCATCTAAGCTACAGGTGATACAAAGTTTAGAAAACTCTGTTTCAATGGCCATTTTAAAAGTTCACATGAACTAATGCACACAAACACACACTGTTTTTGTATTTTTCAATTTTTTTTTATTTTTATCAGAAAAGCAAAAATAAACCATAAAAAAAATGAAAACACACAAACACAAAAATATGTAAAGCAAAACAATGCATAAAACTAGACTGACTCAAAACAGTAAAGAAACATACAAGTAATGCATCACACAAAAAAAAGAGAGAGAAGAAGAAGTGACTGAAATCATTTATATCCCTTTGCCTTCCACACCTTGGAATAACCTTTCCTTTTGGTCGACTCTTGAACCGTTAATGAGGGAGAAGAGTTTAAACCGTTCAAATTCGAAAGGAACATGAGGGTTTTAAGAATGTCTCCAAGAGGAGCGAGAGAAGACTGAAGCTGATTCTGGCTCCCAGATGCTATTGTGCCATTGCTCTGTTGAGTGGCACACCATTTATAGCAATTTGGTCGAGTGTGACCGGCAACACCACAATGATAACAGAGATGTGGCTTCTTCTGTTTGGCCTTTTGAGAGTTAGTCTTTTTATTCCTAGGGTTTCTAGATTCCCTTTTCTCAATATTAGGGGGTGCTCCTAGGATGGACTTGCCCTTGTCTACGTTGTCACTAGCTAATTCAGTTTTAACATTCTTTTCTTCATTTTCAATGTTATTAGCAGGTGAAACAAACACAGTAGTACTAGAAGTAGGAGTATTAGAGAGAGAGAATTCATACCCCAATCCAGTACGATCTGAAGAATATCTCTGAGCACTCAGCATCTCGTCCAGTTTTGCACTTAACGTCCTCTCTAGTTGTGCTCTGACTTGAAACAGCTCCGCTTCAAGCTTCTTGGTCCTCTCAACCAAGAAATTGTTTTCGAACCTCAGTGCTCCAATGGTTTGATTTGCTTCATCAACCTTTGTGGACAGCTCCTCACGGTTGAGTTCCACATCACTGAGCTTCTTGGTGGCCAGCCTATAGAGTTTCTCATGTTTCTCAGAAAGCTTGTATAGCTTCTCATAGGCGGTATGGATATCATCTTGATCATCCATAATCTCACACTTGGAATTCACCAATTCCTTTTCTTCATCCACTTCTTCAGTAACCCCATCAGTAGGATTAATTGTGGCAGTGAAGGCATTCAAGATTCCGTCGTCTTCATCTTCGGAATCGTCCTTGGGCTCTATGTCGCTTAAGGTAACAGCAAGTGCCTTGCTCTTCCCTATGCTCTTGAGGTACGTAAGACACTCTTGTTTCATGTGTCCAAAGCCTTGACACCCAAAACATTTTGGCCCAGCGGGAACAGTGTACTGACCGCCATCCTTGATATCCTTCTTCCCTTTATCAGAATTCTTAAGTTGTGAAGAACTGGATTGTCTACGGTCTTTGTTGAAGCCCTTTCCATTTGCATTTTTCATAAACTTCTTGAATTGCCTTGTAATATAAGACTTCATCTTGGAGTCTTCGTCATCTGAAGAATCATCCGTATCACTGCTCTTGGCCTTTAGTGCCAAACTCTTGCCCTTACTTGACTTGCCTGACCTAGTCAGCCCTAACTCATAGGTTTGCAAGTTTCCAACCAGCTCAGTCAGAGGAATTCTGTCAATATCCTTTGACTCCTCGATCGCCGTGATCTTACCATGGAATCTCTCGGGCAGCGATCTGAGCACTTTCCTCACTATCTTGGGTTCAGGGATGGTTTCCCCAAGATTAAAGGCTGAGTTTACTATGTCCTTAAGCTTGGCATAGAACTCATCAAACAACTCATCCTCTTCCATCTTAATTTCTTCAAAGCGTGTGGTGAGCCTCTGTAGCTTTGAATCTTTGACAGCCTTGGTGCCCTCATAGGTTGTCTGGAGGATGGTCCATGCTTCCTTAGCAGTTTCGGTTGAGGAAATTTTCTTGAACTCCTCATTGGTGACTGCACTGAATAGGGCATTCAATGCTCTGCTGTTGAAGTTTGCCGCCTTGATCTTAGCATCATCCCAGTCGGCCGGCGCTTCTGTAGGTTTGGTCCAGCCTATCTCCACAGCTTGCCACACTTTCTCATCTAAAGACTGCAAGAAAGCTCTCATGCGTACTTTCCAGTATGCATAGTTAGTGCCATCAAATAAATGAGGTATAATAAGAGATTGTCCTCTATCCATGACAGCAGGGGTCAAATGGATCACACACAATGGATTAAACCCTAATCAGAGTGTGCTAGCTCTGATACCACTTGCCAGGCCACAAACGCGTTGACCCCTTGTGATAACTTAGATTAATTAATTAGCCCAGTTATTAATTAATCAGATTAGCATGCAATATCATGTGGTAGCACAAACAAATCACCAAACTAAGTTAAGCAGCGGAAATTAAATGACATGGTGATTTGTTTACGAATGGGGAAAACTTTACGGCAAAAACCCCACCGGGTGATTTAAGGTCACCACTCCCAAAACTCCACTATTAACGCAACAAGCAGTTACAAGCAAGGAATCCCAGTACCTTACCAACCTACAGTTGAACTCTTACCCCAATACCCAATTGAACTTGTTTTGTAGTGACAGTTTCTCCTTTCAATGCACGGCTCCCAAGTATGTGACTAACCAGATGCGCGGATCTCAGTACGCGACTTCAAATACCAACGAGAGAGAGAGTTGTTGCCTGCAAAGTTCTTCAAATCATCAGAGATAAACTAGGGCACGAACTTTGTCTTTCAGATCACAAATTACATGAACAAGAAGTTCTGAATGAATGTGCAACTTTCATCCTTTTTACGGCCCTTAAAATAATCCTTTTATATGTTTAGGGTTAGGAGAAAAGAAGTCCCAAAGACACATTCACGGATTGGACTTGAAACAGAACTGAAAATCTGTTTTCTTTAATTCTCGACAGATAGAGGTGTCGAGAGGTGTCGAGAAGCTGTCGAGGCTCGAGAAAAACAGCTTCTTTAAAGCTCGATAGATGCATGTGTCGAGGTAGGTGTCGAGTTTTAAAAACTGGCACTTCCTTGCTTGTGTCTTGGATAGACTTTGATGACTTCAACATTGGATCTTGAAACACTGTTTCTTGAAGTGTTAAACACATCCTAAATCTACCCAATTACAAGTAAAGTGCGTTTTGTCTAAGGATAAGCCAATTACATAAAATAGCGACATATGCTAACAACTTGAACTACATATGTCCTAACAAATATGTAAAATGGGCCTACCGACAGTGCCACACCCTTTTTCCGAATCAAACCTCAAAACCCAACTCTTTTAAAGCCATAAAAGCTAATGCCAATATCTTATTTTTAATTGTCAATGACTGAAAATTAAGATTTTACCAAAATAAAGAATTGTCTTTGGACAAGTGTTGTGGGGTGTCTAACACATTTCTCACACGTAACCAAATTTCCAAACTCAAGAATAAAGATTTTTTAGCATCCATATTAGATTAGGAACAACGATCATTTTTCTTAGTCTAGGATCAGTAATAAAATCAAATAGAATCAAGTGACCAATCACATCTTAGAAAAAAATCCAATGATTGGTGGCAACTTCACTACATTTGGAAATAATAAATTAAAATTGACTCACTTCAGTCATACACTGGAGGTTACCCTTTTTACATTCTTCATAGCACCCGAACTCGTGCACCACCCTTCGGGGAGGGAGTGCGCGTGTCCCTGGGATGGGTGGTCAACTGCCGCGAGGCATCGACAATTCCTAAAAATTATTGTGGTTATTTAGTTATCTTGATCTCTCAATCTAATCCTTGTATTGTAGGCAATGGGGGGTCTATTAAATAATCTCAAGCTCATAATTTTAAGCAAAGTGAGTCTTCAATCTATGATTTCTTCCTTTGTTTAATATGATTCACATAAGTTTCTTAATGTAATTTCTCTAGTTGTTATATATATATATATATATATATATTAAATTCTTTTGATATGTGTTAATATGATTTAGGTTGTTTATAAACAGTTCTTAGTTGCATTTGTGAATTTATTTGGTTTTTATGTTATATTGACATGTTCTTTGTGCTGGTGTTAGTTTAATTATTCACGTGTTATAGTTGATTGTTGTTATATTTATTTGATGTGTATTAATATAACCATGATGTAATCATTTATTTATCCTAGTGCTTATCTTGTTAATCTCTTTTATTTAAACTCAAGTATGTATATGATTCAATAACATGTGACTTCTACAAGTTCTATGTTGAGGATGCATAGGCATACTCGAGTATGTGCACGCATGTTTTCGAACATGTGTATGCATGGTTAAGTATGCATACACCTCCTGAACTCAGATTTGGGCAGAATTTCTTGTTTCATTTGATTAATCATTTTTCACATGTCCTATGATTCTGTTTGACTTTGTTTTAGGTTAATTAATCATGTTTATTTGCTTTCCATATTTTATTTGGTCAATCTTGCCATGGTTGTTTTATGTGATATTTTTTCCTTATGTGTTTTATTTAATTGTCAACTTTCCATGTTTAATATAATCTGTTTGATTTGTTTCCTTATATGTTGTGATGTGATTTTTAACATGTTGTGTATATTATTTTATTTAAGTGCATGATGCATGTTTAGGTTAAGGATTATGGCTCTCTTAATAAACTCTTTAACTAAATATAATTTAGCAATACATAATGAAGGCTAGCCCATAAGCCGGACGGTTTTAGTTGCCTAACAAATTCCCAAGCCATACCCAAACTCCAGACCTATAATCTAGTATGCAGACCTATGCAAATAAGTAAGTGGCCCAAAATGCCTAATTGGTTCTTGAACCTAAACCAGGTGGCAACTCCATTTTTACCCTTTACCCAGTTCACTACAGGCTAAGACGTACTTCCCATGAGGAAACCACTCGTCACGGGTGCTTGTGCCCACAACTTGCTTTAGTAAGCGTATACTTTGGTCCTAGTTGGAGTACACCTTCCTCAAGTGGCATATGTTAACTACATTTAAAACTCCATAAATTAACTCCTTTAAGCATGATTAATATTTGAATATGGGAGAAGAGGATAATTTCCATAAAATGATTAGTTTGTAATCTCTTTAATATCAGTGAAAATTCTAGTGCTATATTAAGCTTCTAAGAAAATGTAATAGATTCAAAAATATTTGAAAATGTGAACCAAATTGGTGTTGCACCAATCCCATTAAGAAAATAAATTTGATTTCATATGGTTTATACTTTTTAGGCAGGTGGACATATGGAAAGTGGAAAGTAATTTCCACGCCATATCAAGTAATTTTTTTTAAGAGAAATAGGCAAGAACATATCAAGAAAATTTTGGTCCACTAAAAACCCAAAATAGAAAATCATTCAAACAATATCTTAATGTTTAATATGTAAAATGGGCTTACCGACATTTTTTCCACATTCGATAGCAATTCATTAAAATCTTCCCCAAGAACTATGCTTGATTGTAGCATTTTTTTTTCCCATTTTTTTAAGGGAACAATCTAAGCCAATTTTGAAAATGAGGTGAACCATAAAGCATTAGAATGGATTCAGATGTTATTTTCTCCAGGTCCCATATCATGGAGGACAAAGGAAAAGTCAAAAAGTGGGGAAATTCATTTCTTTGGTCCGTGGGTAATCAATGTGAACTATGAAGGTTCCTCTCTCTCTCTCTCTCTCTCTCTCTCATGCGCGCACACACCCACACACACACATATATGCGCACGCGTGTGTGTAAACTATGAACTAAGAGCATCCTTGTGCAAAAATTTACATTTATTTTAGCATATAAATTTATTTATTTTTTATTTTACATATTAATTTGTAAAAATATCTCACATTAAATTATTTATTTTATACTATATTTTATTAAAATATCAGTTTTTTTTTTAATTTTTAATTGTTTCTCTTTCTTCACACACAACAACTACTATTTACTCTTTTTCTTATGAATAATATCAGTATAAATTTACATGATTATTGTAGCAAACTTGTAAATTTACATAATTATACACAAACTGATATAAATCATTTTTAAGTAAAATTATGGAAAATTTACAAATTTTTCTATTATACTTGAATTCTAAAGATATGCTTGTATCACGTGGATTTAGAGTTTGTTTGAGATCCGCTTATTTTGCTAAAACTGAAAACTTTTTGCTGAAAGTGTTGTAGATAAAGGTAAAAGTTAGTTGAAATAATACAGTGGGACCCATAAATAGTACCAAAAAGTGCAGTAGAGCCCATAAATAGTAGCAATAATAAGATGAATAGTAAAATAAGCTGGCTTTATATGTTGGAGTCAAATGCACATTTAGAGCCTATTTAGGATCTGCTTATTTTGTTGAAACTAAAAACTTTTTGTTGAAAGTACTGTAGATAAAGGTAAGAGTTAGCTAAAATAGTACAGTGAGACCCATGAATAGTATCAAAAAATGCAGTAAAATCCTTGAATAGTAGCAAAAATAAGCTAAATAGTAAAATAAGTTGGCAAAAAATTTTTTACCAAACACACACTTAATTGAAATTTGACTACTACAGTTGGCCTTTAAGCTTTTTAATAGACAGTGGATTAGAACGTGGTAGGCCTACCTCTGAAATTGTTTTTTTACAAAAGGCTACAATTACGATGCTTCATTTATTTATTTTTTTAACTATTGGTACTGATTTTGCTCTTTGAGATAGTAGAGTCTACACATAAACTTATATGATACAACGGATTATATAGTATCATTCGGATGGATTTAGTGTAACTGAACATTGAATCTAATCTTTACCTTGACACATCAAATGATAAGAGAGTGGAGAAAAAAAATTAGGAAAAGAAAAATGAGAAACACAGTATAGAGTCAAAAATAATGTTTATGCTTTCACAAATTGGTCAAGTAGGCACACATTGCTCAGCATAGTCTTCACTCTTCAATCTTCAGATTTCCTACTATAAGCTTCTATTGGATTTCAGACCAAAACTCTGAAATTTGCTGATGCACATAACGAAAGTCTAAGTATCCAGTCGATAGGACAAAGTCAAGAATTTAACGAGTTGGAAGAATTGTAAGAATCACCCTCACTTCATATAATTTGTTTATTCTATCCTTAAAATGAATCACTTGCCTGGTTATGGACGTTGGTAACCTTTGCAGTGTAAAAAAAAAAAAAAAATCCCTTTCTAGACTTAATCTCCATGCTACTTATTTGAGTTCTTCGATGATCCTAAAAAGTATATAGATTTTTTTTATTATATAAAATTGTAAATTACAGACCATAAAGTTTGGATTCATATTTATTTTGCCACTAAAGTTTTAAAATTTTTAATTTGGTTCCCTAATGTTACCAATTTTTTGATTGGGAAATGGGAATCCTTATGTCCATGCCATCATTAAGTAACATCTAAGCATGTTATGTATGGTAGATGAAACAATCAAATCATGCCACGCCAGACAAGTAATGTCAAGTCAATTTAACAACATTAAAAAGCTAAAAAGCTAAAAAAAGAAATCCAAAAAATAAATAAATAAAAAGGAATATAATTTTATTCTCTTACCATCCAAACAAAACCAAACATCTCAATTGCTAGCACTTACGGCTTGTTTGGTAATGTTGCTCATTTAACATTGTTTAAGTGTTGTGAAAATACATATGAGTAAAAAAGTATTGTAAAAATATATGTTGTATTATTTAAACAACGAAAACTATTCATTAAATAACACAGGCCTGTTTGATAATGTTGTTTTAGTAACATTATTTAAGTATTGTGAAAATATGTGTAGGTGAAAAAGTGTTGTAAAAATACGCGTTGTGTTGTTTAAATAACGAAAGCTTTTGTTTAAACAAAACAACCAAATAGGCTCACAACCAAACAGGCCCTTAATTAAACAAGAGATTTAGAATCACTACAACCTCCTTCAAACTCAAAATCCCATCACCAAATTATACACAACCCATTTTTGGATCTTAGTTTTAGTTCATACCCAACCCAAACTAAACATTTGTGACAAAATCATCCAAAAATCAATGAAAATTATTGCCATATTCAGCTTCTGAGAAAGTGTAGTAGATTCACAAATATTTGGGAATGAGAACCAAATTTGTGTTGCACTTGCACCAATACCGTTAAGAAAATAATTTTGATTTCAAATGGTTTCTACTTTCAAGGTAGGTGGACATATGGAAATTGGAAAGTAATTTCCAAGCTACATGTGAAGTAATTTTTTATTTATTATTTTTAGAGGAAAAGACAAGAACACATCAAGGAAATTTTGTTCCACTAAGAGCATTAGCAATAAGGTTGCTAAATTTACTAAAAAGTCAATTTAACAACCAATCCCCTTAAGACAGCTTCTACAGCAAAAAAGCCTAAGTTAAAAGAATTTGAGTATAGCAGCTAGCTTAAAACTCCAAAAAAAAAAAAAAAAATGTTTTAATGGAGGGTGTTAAAAAAAAGAGTATTTTAATGTATTGATGGTTGTGATTATTGCTTATTGTGTTAGATATATTATTTTATTGTATTCTTTATATTATTTTAATGTATTGAATGTTAAAATAAAACTTTTGATATTTGATGCATTGTAAAGTAGGTTATTAAAATAGATAAAATAAATTTTTGAGTTACTAAATGCTAAAAATTTTAACTTCGTTTACCATGAATGCTCTAAAAATCTAAAATATAAAATAATTCAAACAATATCTTAATATGCTAATGTCTAATAAGTAAAATGGGCCTACCCACCATTTTTTCACATTCGATAGCATTTTGATAAAATCTACCCAAGAACTATGCTTGATTAATTTTACTTTATATTTTTAATCAATTTTTACGTGAACAGTCTAAGCTAATTTTGAAAATGAGGTGAAGCTTAGCATCAGAATGGATTCAAATGAAATTTTATTTCTGGGTCCCATATCATGGAGTACAGAGACAAAGTAAAATAACTATATAATAAAAAGTACAAAATAATAAAGTTCATGACTTTGTAGAAAGTAGGGAAATTCTTTTTTTATTTTTGGTTGGTGGATAGATCATTACCGCGTGGGTTTAATTAACTACAATTGACCTTTCGTCGGTGGATAGATACCGCGTGGATTTATTGAGTACAGTGAATGAAGGTGATAGGATAGGGTAGGGTAGGGTAGGGATACCACTGAAATTTTTTTCCAAAGGCTACAACTACAATTATAGTGCTTTTTAAAGTTTTTTGGGCCCTCTGAGATACATTTCCGCGTGGACTAAAGAAATATACTAACATTATTGATTGATTGTACTTTTGGTCTTGGTCCTGGTCCTCCTGGAGCAACCTACATCTGTTTGCTGGGTTTCTTCTCCACAATCAACAATTTGCTCTTTCATCAGTGGTCTCTTTGTGTTTGTGTCTGTGTCTGTGTTTGTGTTATCAATATAAAAAAAAGAGTTCCATTTCCAAGTATGGCTCGGGCTCTTGTTTCTACCATCATTGACCAGCTTGGTTCACTCATTGCTTCAGAGTTCAAGGACCGGCTTGGTTCACTTTTTGCTTCAGAGTTCCCGTCCATTGTAAATGTCGAGGAAGAAGTCGAAAAGCTTAAACTCAAATTCCAAGCAATCCAGGCAAAGCTCAACGATGCAGAGGAAAGGCAAGTGAAGGAGGAAGCTGTGAAGCTTTGGTTAGAAAGGCTCAAGGACGTATCCTACGAGATGGACGACGTGTTGGATGAGTGGAACACTGCCAAGATCAAAGCAGAGATTGAGAAAGAAGAAGAAGCTGAAACTAGTACTGCTAAGAGGAGGAAGGTACTGTCCCTAACCAACTTGAATTCCTCAGTTTCTACTGTTTCTCAGCATCGTGATATTGCTCTTAAGATAAAAGAAATTACTAGAAAGTTAGATGAGATTGACAGAGAGGGGGATATGTACCAATTTGTACTGACTAGTGGCAACGAAGAAGTTGATCCGAGACCACCAACTGATTCCCATGTTGATGTGTCAAACATTCTAGGTCGTGATAGGGTTAAGGGTGATCTAGTGAGCTCCCTATTGGGCAAAGGTATTGAAGAAGAAAGAAGTCCCCATGTCATCTCTTTAGTGGGCATGGGAGGTGTTGGAAAAACCACTCTTGCTCAACTAGCATATAATGATAGTGAGGTGAATTCTGCCCATTTTGAGAAAAAAGGGTGGGTTTGTGTTTCTGATCCTTTCGATGAGTTTATGGTTGCCAAAGCAATCATTCAAGCTTTTGAAGACGGTGACTCCAACATTACTCAATGGCCGAGTCTAATGGATAAAATGTGTGAATTGATTCGGGGAAGGAAGATTTTTCTTGTCTTTGATGATGTATGGACTGAAGACTCCACGTTGTGGGAGCCATTCAGACTTGCACTCCAAAATGCTGCCCAAGGCAGTAGAATTCTAGTCACTACACGTAAAGGTAGAGTTGCAGACGTTATGGGAAGTGCAAAAAGGATCAATTTGGAGGCATTGTCTGATGATGACTGCTGGTTGATTTTTAGTACAATAGCATTTTCTGACAGGGATTCTGAGCAACGTAAGGATTTAGAAGAGATTGGCAGGAAAATATCAGACAAGTGCAAAGGCTTGCCCCTTGCTGCAAGAACTCTAGGGAGTCTCATGCGCTTCAAGAGTCGGAAGGAACAATGGGAGATGGTTTTTGATAGTAGATTGTGGGAATTACAAAACGTTGAAAGAGGTCTTTTTGGGCCGTTGTTACTGAGTTATTATAATTTGCCCTCCCCACTAAGACGATGTTTCACATTTTGTGCCGTCTTTCCAAAAGATTATATCTTTGATGAAGAGGATTTGGTATCTATGTGGATAGCACAAGGTTATATTGAGTCGAATGCAAACAAGGAGAGAATTGTGGCAAGAGATGACTTTGAAGTTTTAGTCATTCGCTCGCTCTTCCAAGCTTTTGAGGATTATGAGGATTATATGTTGGGTAACAAGATTATTAGGTACAAAATGCATGATATAGTGCACGACTTGGCACAGTTCATGGCAAAAAATGAATGCATCACAATCTATGGTTGCGAAGAGTCAGGGCCAAATCTTCAAAATGCTCGACATTTGTATTTAGAAATTCCACATAATGCTCAAATTCCCGAGTCCATCTACAGCGCAAAAAATCTACGCACCCTTATCGTTGTAGGTCATAATAGTTATAATGTGTCCAAGTTGATCCATCATTTTAGACGTTTACGAACATTGAGTTTGAGTTGTCGTTTTGGTAAATTAAAGGGAATTTTGGATGAAATAGAAGATTTGATGCATTTAAGGTATCTTAAACTACCTGATTGCCATAGAAACGAATTGCCTGAAACCACCTATAATCTATGCAATCTACAAATTTTGAATATTACAATTATTTTGGAAAATGGGTTCAAGAAATTACCAAAGGGGATAAGTAAACTGATTAACTTAAAACATCTTATTTTGGAAGGTCGTGTGTTTCCTCAGTTTAAGTTTCCAAGAGGGATTGGGAGATTGAGCTCTCTTACAAAATTAAGTCATTTCGGTGTAGGTGGCAAGGATGATAGCCAAAGATGTGAACTCGGAGAATTAAAATATTTGAACCACCTTCAGGGAACTCTTGAAATACATGGGCTGGGGAACGTCGTAGATGCGTGTGAGGCCAAGAATGCAGAGCTCAAAAAAAAGATAGGCCTCCGTGATTTGCGTCTGTGCTTTACTGAAGAGAACGTAGAGAATCATGGAGGAAGAATGGAGACTGATGTATCAGTTCTGAATGCCTTAGAGCCACCTCCGGGCTTGGAGAAGTTACAAATTGTTTGGTACCGGGGCACCACAATGTTCCCTAATTGGATGATGTCCCTAGCCAAATTGAAAAGGCTTACTCTGACAGCTTGCGAAAATTTAGAGCGTTTACCTCCTTTGGGAAAGCTTCAGTTCCTTGAATATTTAGTTATATGGGGTCCCTCTTTTCCATTCAAAAAGGTGGGTGTTGAATTTTTGGGAATAGAATCTGAAAACAAGAAAGATGGCATAATCAAAATATTCCCAAATTTGAAGATTCTTCGGTTTGTGTCCTTTCACGAGTGGGAAGAATGGATTGGGATTGGAGGACAAGAAGAGGAAGATTGTATTATTATAATGCCCTGTCTTCAAGAGTTGGAAATTACCTTCTGCCCAAAGTTGAAGTCCCTGCCGGACTTCCTTTTCAAAACTTCATTGCAGAAGTTTTCGGTGGATAGCAGGCCGATTCTTTGCAAACGTTACCAAAGAGGGACAGGAGAGGACTGGGCCAAGATTTCCCATATCCCAAACATCATGATTGATGGAATTGAAGTGCAAAGAGACGGTCAAGAAGTTATTCTATGAGGTAACTTTTTCTATGTCTTTTCAGGCTCCTCCTTTTATTTTGCCCAAAAAATAATTAAAAAATCAATTAATATTCTTATTTTTTGCCAAAATTTCCCACTAGGAAATAATTAATAACAACGTAGGTTGATGAATTTATCAAATTCTCAATAATTTGATTAGGTTATTTCATTTACGGTTTAGTGTTTATGTGGATCTTGCAAATTTTCTTCATTTCAGATGATGAAGAAGAGTTTGACCAAGAAGAGCATGTCTGATGACGAAGAAGGGGGCCAATGATCTTTGTGTTTCTAGTTGATTTGTGTGTGTGTCTGTGTCGCCAAAGTTCATTCTCTGCTTGATTAAGTGTTGCAGAAGTCTGATCCAGTCACAGGTAATTTCTTCCATGTTATAATAAAATATTAATTAATTATCTCTCAAAAACAAGTTAATCACAACTTTGTGAGAGATATCCATATTAGCACAGAAATGCGTGAATGCTTGTAAGATTATCTATTGAAAAGCAAAAAAAAGTTTCAGAATGAATGTTACTGAAATTTCATTAACATAACATTGTTATAAATTTTTATAAAAAAAAAGTTTCCAAGTGGTGATATATATAATATATATGACGAGAAATTTGGAAGTTTGTTGTTTCTTATCTTCTCTTTTATTGTAAGGTATATCTACATATTCTTCTTAATCTTCTGTTAAGAGATGGTTTATTTCTTACTGCCTTGTCCATCTGTAAAAACCTCATGCTAAAGATTTATTTCGTTGGCCTCATTTAAACCAGCCATCAAATTCTGAAATATGAGAAAGCATATTTTGTGCTCGAGCAAATATTTTGCTCTTGTTCAGTCTAGACATCCATGACATACCTTTCTTGCGCTTTGGGCCTCATTCAATCATAATATCATATCATAGGGCTTTTTGTAGAAAGCTGTGCTATGACTTCAAAGATGCAACAAAAAAGCTTAATCAGGCTTGCTGGTTTTCTTTAGTAGTCAATCTGATTTGGTGACACATGAAAAGCAATCTAGGATCTGTCCATACTTCTTTATCTTTATTTTTCAACTCTTGACATGTGCTCTTTTCTTGTCTTACAGTTTGAAGTGTTTCGTTACATGGAAGAGTGTGAAGTGCGGGCAAGAAGAAGAAACTACAAGTACGTTGGCTTTGTTCGATTTCGATTATATACTCTTCTAATGTAAGGTTTATCTCGATATTTATGCTCAATTATCAATGTGCTTTTCCTTATCATTTTCTCCATCCATAATAACATCATGCTAAATATTTAACTTTCTTTTGGCCTCATTTAAACCCAACATAAGATCCTAATACTTTTTTTCGATAATCCATAAGATCCTAATACATTTTATGATGAAGCATATTTTCGCACATGAATGCACATTTGAGAAAAGGCCACAGAAAAAAAAAAAAAAAAAAAAAAAAACAACAACAACAACAACAACAACAACCACTTTATCATTTTATATTGCAGTAAGTGTATTGAGAATTGCACTAATCTAATTCAAACAATTTAGGCTCCAAATTTTAATGCAAATGTCAATCTAATGATAAATATAGAATTTAAGCCCAATTGTTTACATAATTAGGCAATTAACATAAACATGTATGGATCAAAAAATCAATCGCCCACAAAAACACTGAAGTGTAGATGAAGAGGAAAACCCAAGAACAAGACAGAAAAACCTCTCCAGGGCATCACAACACCAAACAATCCACTAATGAGAATAGTTGCAATACATACTGCATACAAAACCCTCCAAGCTAAGTAGTAACTATGTACTTGAGCCTTCAACTCCTACTAGCGAACGATTCATCAAATCCTTTCTTCTCACTTGCCTTCGTATCAGCAATTGAGCCTCCAATTGCAATCTCCATTTCTCCTTGGCAATTCTGAGACTGTTCTAGTGATTCCAAAGCTCCAATGAACACCAAAACTCTTAAGGTAGTAATGGGTGTAATGGTCTTAATCTCCTTTTTTGAAATTTGACAATTTGAGAGGGAGAAGGTCGAGAGATTGATGAGGGTTAAAGATCTAGGGGTTTTTTTTTTTTTGTACTCTCTAGCTTTGCAGATGGGAATTGGGTGTGCAAAATTTGTTGAAAATGGGATCTTATATAGTGAGGGTATGGGCTAGAACAGCAGAGAAGAATTACCTGAGTTGTCTCAGGTTCTCACAGTGCCTCTTGTAATGAGGGAGGCGAATAGAGAGGCGAACTCTCTATCCAACTGTTTTTCAAAATTTGATTCACTTCACATTTTGCCTAATGCTGCCAATTTCATAGGAGTGAAATTCTGCCGCTTCCAACTTCGATTTCAACACTTGTAGCACTTCACCTCACCAATGTGAGAGTCATCACCAACTCTAGCACTAGGCCACTGATAATTTCTTCAACTATTTTGCATGTGTGACTACAAGCAAGGTGTGGAGAAACTGTGAAGAATGCTAATAACATGGGAGGCTGAGTTCTAATAAGGAAAGATCTTCTTTCCTTGACTTCTCTTCTCCATGATTTCAACAATTGCAACTTTGTAGAATAGTTTCAATTGCTTTTAGGTGGAAGCTTTTAATGCTCTGTTTTCTTGTCTCCTTTGTAAGTTCTATACATAGCTTCTACAGTTATGCATGTAAGGCATCTAATAAGAAAGAAGTGATATAGCTATTTAATAAGAAGTGTAGCAAGATAGCAAATAAGTGTGAGGAAATAAGTAGTGAGTGAAATAGTGAAGAATGGTGTGTGCAGCAAAGTGTGTGTAATGTTTTAAGCATCAATAAAAATTCTATTTTATTGATAACTCCTTTGTGTATTATATTTGAGTGTGGTGACATTAATCACAAAGTGTTTGACAAAATACTTTTCTTTTGAGTGTCAAATTTATTTTGACAAAGCTTCCGCAGCAGCAAATCTCTACAACCAGCCCAATACAAATAACAATCCACATAATTACATGAAAACGATGAAATTTAAGATCAATAGTTACAAATAATTTGTCATGGAATTGTCCACCCACTAAAAGTCCTAACATTTATAATGGCCCGTTTCCTTAGTAATCCGTCTTATATGGTGGAAGGTGACAGGTGACATCTGTATTTCAACGATTTTCAACTTATGTAAATTCTATCCTTATGTTTTAGGGTTTGGAATTTAGTTTGCTTATTTTCATGGTTAATCCTATGTTTGGGTGGAGGGAGGTTGCTGGAAATTCCAGCCACCTTCTGGCCACCTCCCCTCTACTACCTGTCTACTCTCCCTCCCTCTCCCTCCATCCAAACATAGGAATAGTGTACTGATTTTTGAGATTGTATACAAAACCGTGTAGATTTCTTGTCCTTTTGATTCAGGAATCGGGAGTTTCCTGCCCTGGAAGAAGGGGAAGAGTGGGATGTTAGCAATAGGAGTGGAGGGGATGGGCATGGGCTGAGAAATCCTCCTCCACACCCCCCCCCCCTCTCTTTCCCCACCTTTTTTTTTCCCTGTTGGAAGTTGCCCAATTTGGAATGACATGAAAAAATGGACACATCCAAACTAGTCACTAATATTTATTATAAACAAAAGGGCAGAAGGCAACTTTATATCCCTCTTTTTCTTCTTCTGATGTTGTTGCATTCGCGGTTTAACCCGTAGTCTAACTTTCCCAACCTCAAGGGCATATGAATTTTTTGGTCTCATTCATTTCAAACATAATGCAAAATTCTCTGTTCTCATTTGGCCTCATTGAATCTAACCATCATGCAAAAGACTTAAGGTACAAAATGTTCTGTTATAACTTCAAAGATGCAGCTAACTAGCTAGCTTAACCTGTAATCTAGTGTTTTTTTTTTTTAATTTAATTTAATTTTATAAATATAAATAACCTGTAATCTAGTCTTCTTTAGTAGTCCATCTGAGTTGGTGGCATATGAAAAGCTAACTAGTTAATTTTTAAATAACACCTTTACTCAGCCTTCCATCCATAATTTTGCACTTTGGAAACCTGTTTTCAATCATCAAGTGATAATTCATTTTAAGAAGAAAGAGGGAAGCCCTCATAACTCGAACCTATAATTGCTGCTGATCATCTAGTCTTAGTGTTATAGGGTTACGTAGTTGCTATTTATTAAGTTCCTAAGTCAAAAAATTGTACCTTTTCATTGTCTCAGAGGCATAAATGTTTCATGGCATGGGGAAATGCATAGAATGACCACCAATAGATATGAAGATGTTAACAATCACAGTCTTCTTGGTAGAGAAATAGAATCAATTTCTTATTGGTTTTTTGTGACTTCTTTTTTTTTTTTGTATTCCATCATGTCTCACTCGAGGAGTTTACTCGAAAGTTTAGTTTTTTCCTTGAGGATATATGTAATTATAGAACACCAAACAAATTAATGTACTCTATTTTATTTGCTTTTATCTCTGAATTAGTAATCAAATATCCATTTACAATGCACCACAAAGTCTATCCCTCATTGCCTTTACTTTTCTGCAAGTCTGTAAAACTGAAATTCTAGATATACTTGCAATTTAAATTTTTAGTATTAGACACAGACTAATGTAGTTAGGAATAAGGCCAAACCATAGCAAGAGTACAAGTCTGATTTATTTGGGCCTATGGCTAATAACTTACGTGAAGATTTTGCATAGACAGAAAACATGCTTAGTTACATCTAATGCAATGCATAAACAGAAAATGCTTAGCATTTGTCTAATTACCCTTTAGCTTACCTTTATATATTTTCAACCTATTGAAAATAAAGTTCCTTAAAACTGGGATGTAATCTTAATTTGATTTTTTTTTAAGAGATTAATTATGAATTTGATTTTTGCATAGTTTCTAAAAGAAGAGAATGAAATTTAGTGAAAATGGAAATTGGCTTCATTTTTTGCTATTACAAAATCTACAGAAGAAAATGGGTAATTCAAAACAAACTGTAGCCAACAGACACTTTCAGCTATTTTTTATGGAGATAGTGATCCTAGAAGTTGCACTTGAGTGAATGTTTAGTACTACAACGTAGTCTTACCTGCAAATCATGACAAAATTGTCTTATGCTATCTGTTTTATTCTCTTATTCCTTCAACTTGTTTACCATTGCAGGTTGAACTCAAAACTATGGTCCATATGGGGTAACCGCATTTTGCTTAACAGGGAAATGGTCATGCAAATAACTGACAATTTATTTAGCACCATAATAAGGAAAACAGGAAGTATTAGTGGCACCTTTGAAACTGTCTACAGCATTCACCATTTCATAGTGGTTTTCATAATGGTAGTATAGCTTGCATATTGTTTCACATAATGATACATGACAGTGAGGTAAGTACTATTGATCAGGTTCTGGTTTTTTGTGGTGACATTATATTTAATCCCTGAGATTTAAACTTCTGATATTTTTCCTGATTTGTTAAGAACTAAAGTTGTAACCATTATCTTAAGTGTTGTAATCTTTATTTTATTATAGTGAATTATTTGGATTTGTCCCATAATTTTTCATTCTAAACTAGGGGGTTTTCAAGTAAAATTTGGTGTGATTTTTCATGTTTGATTGCTTGCGTGATTTTTATTTTACTAATGTCCGAATTATTCAATTTAGACAAAACGCGAACGTTTTAGAACTTCTAATGTCCCAACAATACATTGCTTTCCTTTATTTTTCAGTTAAAATAGCTTACAGGTGACGTATATAGAATGCCATGTCTCGTTTGTTCTATTCAATATATATCCGTATTACTTATCAAAAAAAAAATGTCTCGTTGTGATATTATGAATGTTTGACCAAAAAAAATAAAGAGGTAAAGATCGTAAAAACGAACTTGCTAATGAGCTGTAGCACAAATAGCACTTACTCTCCTTGTGAGAGTAAGTTCAAGAGTGATATTTTGGGTTCAAAACTCATTGTTTACATGTGTAGCTTACCAAAAAAAATACCTTCTAGATTTGCAAACTATTCCTTTGCTACAAAACTTTTCTCATCTCAGATCTATCAAATGGATTGCTATCTAAAGGAATTCGTGGAAGGTTAAGGAGAATAAAAAATTAAATAATAATCCATGTGAGCATTAGTAGCAAGATGATTTTGAATTTTCTTTTGGCGTCAATAATTTAATCTGTGTTCTCTCTTATGATGATTGCTCTAAAATTAAGCTTTTATACCTTTGGGAATCTTAGTGCACAGTCCCATGTGGGTCAAGTCATCATGGGCTAAAACTGAAAATTCAGTTTTTGAAATCCCACAGCTTAATCGGTCAAGTTATGTCGAGCATGAGTCAAGGTTCATTAAAGCATGATTGATCGCATGGAGTCAAGTCCATAGTCGAGGCAGCAGAGCTTCCAAGATCTTGAGCAATTTTCTAGTGTCTTAAAAATAGTTGAAGTTCAGTACTAATTTAGACACTAAAAACTAAGGATTGAATTACATAAAAAATGTGTTTTAACTCAAATTTGCCAACACTTACAAATTTTAATAGATAATATTTATTCAACTTGATCAATTACAACAGATTTTACTAAACACGACAAATTCGCATGTCATCAATGATTGCTACACTAATCAACAAATTACTTGCAAAAAGGCTTGCTAGCGAAAGTTGAATGTTGAGAACAAAATTGTGGTAAAAATGCCTATACACTCCTTGAGCCTTAAGGTGGTGGCCATTACACTTAGAAAACTTTTAATTTGGCCAGTTTACTCTATGAGCTTATTTACACGTGCCAAATTAATACCTCAATTATTCTATCATTAATATACTAACAAAATAACGCACGTGAAATTTAAAATACCAGAATTAATAATCTAAACCAAATGGGAAGAAGAAAGAGAAACGTAGGTCAGTTTGAGAGAGAGAGAGAGAGAGAGAGCAATAATGGAACTAGAACCACCACAGCATCCCTCCTGCCGTTGATCTCACCATTTGTGATCCTGCCGCATCATTCAACAGCATATTTGGATATGCCATTTGATTGCCACAATTTTTATCACAAAGAAACTTAGTTTTGATAAATTGCTATGCTACCCTACTCACATTCAAGTATACCTTATTTATTTGTTCACTATCCTCTCTTAATTTTTTTAGTTTACTTTTAGTAATTCAGTCATTGTCAAACGAAAGTTATCAATTATGTTTTAATGATCGTTTTAGTTTGTCTATTCAAACAAAATATTGTGATATCAATTTATTTCAATATACCATTTTAAATAAGTTATTAATTTTATAACACAATAAATATATAGAAAGTGTTCATCACATACTCACATAGTCTACACCATTTTAAAGTATAAATTGAGGAAAAAACTTAAATACAGTTCATTAGGAGTTGTTCTTTAGGTTCTCTTATTGAGATTCAACCATATGGCTAATTAACTAAAAAATACACTTCCATCCTATGAGAAAAAATCCACATGGCAAAATCTTAAAAGCAGAACTTAAGGAATAGTATCTTAGTATTGTACTTAAGTCTTGCCCATAAATTGAAAACCAAATAATACATTGTTAATATCGTCGCTACATGAATCAACAAGAGTGGAGAAGAAAAAAAGAAAAAAATATAAAAGAAAAAAAGGTAAAAGAATTAAAGAAAAAAAGATGGGAAACGTCAGATAGAGTCAAAGATAACGATTACTTCTTCACAAATTGGTCAGGCATTTCCATCTAGTCTATTAACGAATCCCAAAGGAATGACCTTTCTGGGCACACCTTGCTCAGCATAGTCTTTAGATTTCCTATTGTAAGCTTCTCTTGGAATTCAAACCAAAACTCCGGTATTTGCTGATGCACATAACGAAAATCTTAGCATCCAACCGACAGGAAAAAATGGATAATTAAAAAGACAAGATAATTTACCTTTGTCAGCCATAATGTGTAAGTGGCAGAATATGTGGCTTGCGCTTGGAAATCCTCAAAGTCATTATCTGGAACAGTTGAGCAAGAGTTGAGGAGGTGCAACTCATTATCAATAAAGGAATTGAAGCTGTCACTTGTGCTGATCTTTAGGTCAGAATGGCAGGATACATCATGGAGATTGGTTGCAAATTGCTTCATCCAACACAAAGAAAGGAAGCGGCGATGAAGCCAAAGTGCCTGTTTGAAATGAAAGTCATAAGATAAAAACTCTTATATAATAGGATCGTTGTAAATACTTCAAAAAAATTCAAGCACCAGCACGGAACCACTTTTTTTTTTCTTCTTTTTCTTTTAATATGTGATCGGACCACAAAATTTCTTGTTACAAAGATAGTCTATTTCTTTGATTGAAGAAATGACATCATGAACACAGGTACTACAATAAGAAAGGCTCATAATGCAATAACTCATTTGTTGGTGAACTACAGTTCTTAAATACTTCTTTTTCTGGGGGTGGGGGGTTGTTATGTATCTGAAATGCTAGTATAATGTAAGACAGAGACCATGAGTATTTAGTTGATTCCTGGAGAACAGCATCAAAACAATACGACAATGAGATATCTCCTTTAGTAGGGGGAAGAAGATTATCAATGTGTAGTTGGCACAGATTATCAATGTTATCATTCTGCAATCTGCAAACATTAAAGTGACAGGAAGATTACAGATCCTTTTTCAGATCTACGTACTACTACCAAGTTTTACCCCCACCAATTTCAGGGTTGAGAACAATCGAAGGCTCTCCAATATAAAGAGTCTGCTGATTAATAATAAAAAAAATTCAAAAAAAATCTTGCCCATGTGCCACTATAGTCAGTCCAAAGAAAAAAGTACATACCAAGGGTGTTTACTTTTAATTCAGATTGAAAGAGAAATGAGGCAGAGGGAGTCCGAAAATAACATTGATAGACATAATGAGGAAGTGATTTGGGATATGATAGAATGGATGAAATCAATAGAAGTCGCAGAGCTGTATTAGTTGAAGAGGTTTGACCAAACTTATCAGAAAAAGAAAAAAAAAACAATTGAGAAGGTTCCATAAAGTCATCACCAGTAGGATTAAGGCATAGTTGGGCTGCTTTGAGTTAAGGGTGTATACCTCTCTTCCTATGTAACGCTTTATCAACATTTCATTCCAATCAAGCTCTTCCTGTCACACCAACATTGTCAAGACATTAAAAAAAAAACTTTGTATAAATATTCAAGACATTTAAAAAGCACAGTTGCAATCAACCAATCCTAAAACAATAAGTAACAGCAGTTGTAACTAAAAGCAGTCACATAATTAAGAGAATTTGTTTTTGGGCATGAAAGGATTTTACATTAATGTTTTAGTGCTTAACTAACATCGTTTTTGAATCACCTAGCCCCATTTCTATTTCATGTAGTGTGTAACACATGCAATCACTCATAAACACTGTGCTTATTTATTAAGAAAAATGAATCAATAATGCCACTGATATTCAAAAGCTCAGCCTAATAGGAAGTGGCATTATAAATTTATAATCTAATTTATCTCAGTATTTATACCTACAGACCAAGCAGACCAAAAAAGTGGAACCTAATTATCGTTCCTAAGCAACTTTATTATAAGTAAAAGGTTCATTAATAAAGTGCAAAAGGGGTGCAACCCAAGTACGGGAAGTATACAAGACATACACCAACACTTACAAATGACACTCAAGTAAATTAGAAAAAGAATACAGTCCTGAAGCTGGCATTCACTCATATAAGGATCCAAGGAATGAGAGAAGGAAGAAATGGAATACAATTAATAATGATAAGAACATAAAGAGCAAACTTGCTTGCAAGAATGAATACAAATTTGTGATGATTATTGCATAGACATTAAAGAATATTTTTACCTTCCATACTTCAGAAACTTCAACAGAGTAACCAGGGGATGCATTTTCAAGTATACAGGTTGAGTCTTTCAAAATCCAGAGCATTAGCCGCTGCAAAATCGATTGCAAGTTAGATTGAGATATGTATGGAAATCCCAGCTCATCACAGTAAGCATGTAAGAAATTATAAGTGCCTTATTCCAAATACAATAATTAAAGCACATCAGCACTATCTTTCTCTCCCTTGGGGTTTATGACTTTTTTTCTCTCTTGAAGAATATGGTGTTCTTGTCCAGCCTTGTGTTCTTATAACTCTAGGAAGACAAAAGCATATACAGCTACAATGGTTGAAACAATTTCTTTCACCTCCGAATTAAACAATATTATTTTTTTGTTGATTAAGAACATCTCATTTAGGGATCAATGCATTTTAAGAAAAATAAGTGGTTGTAAACCATCAAAAAATAATTAAAAGTCCAGTTGCCCCAAGCACTGGCATGTTCTTTTAGTGACTGTAAATGGTTCTTCAAACAGTTAAGCAACAGAAAATATCCAGTTATCACAACCATATTTCATGCTGCAAACATCTAAAATTGTAAAAATTAAATGATATAAACTAATGATGACATATTGCTAGCAAATTAAGATATTCTGAAAGACTGGAAGCCTAAAAATAATAGGAATGGTGAACTCGAACCTCATCCTTCAAAGTTTTGGTGTATATTTTTCCAATTTGTACAATCCCAACCTTGTGTCAAGTAAAGTGAGAATCCCCTAGTCTATGCATGATTACCAGATTTCTCCTTCTTTTTGGAAAAAGGTTTGTGGAGGGGGAGGGGTGGGGGCTTGAGGACACAGAACTCACATCTGAGCTTGTTCAAATTCATAAGAAAACTCACTCTGCGATAATGAAAGCAACAATTATCAGCAATGTGCAACCCCGCCCAATTTCTGGATTTCTTCAACTCATGCAGCACCTGTTCTCTGGTCATGTATGAAACAAGCCAGCAACGATGGTTCCATGCACGATAGTTCATTTTTGATCTCTGCGCCAAAAAAAAAATAAAAAATAAAGTCAACTTCAAACAGTGTTAGGTTTCTTCCTGGAACACTCTCCCTCAACATCATAGTATGACAAAAAGTATTAAAAAAATCTTAAGCTAAAGTTTTGCTTTCATTTTTTTCTCTTCCACTGAGTAGAAAGGACTTGATTTCAGTGGTTGTCTTTAGAAATCGCTCAATACTAGTTTTGTTGAAGAGAATAGAATGATGTAATTTCGAACAGTGCAAGGGAGATTTGCAATCAGGGTGGCTCTTTATTTTTCTTCATTGAGGCAAAATCTTTTGAGTTTTCTGTTGAAGAAGGTGGTTCTTTTTTCTTATTACGTATCTTTAAGAGAGGCAGAAATTCTTTACGATCAGTGTTCATGGGCAAGGAGAGTGCTAAAAGACTGCTATCTTTGATGGAAGACCTGATCTCTACGGAGGTCCCTGATCACCTTGCACGAACTGTCAGAGATGGAGAGACAGTTTTCATCCTTCAATTAGGTTCCAATGCTCACGGGTCTTTTCTTATGATTTCTGAACTTCTTCATGGCCGGCGGAAAGGATTTATTGTTGTTCCGGAAGGAAAAGTGGGCAGTGGTTGGAGAGGTTTTGGCTGTCACTTGAGGAAGGTGATTGCGCCGGGTCCGCTCACCATTAATCTACCACCTAAGCCTTTTCATGGGTCTGAATTTATAGCTTCTAAATCCTTCACGGCAGCGGTGGTGCATGGCCGGAGAAGTGAACCCAAATCTCTCAACCAGGCTGCGGCGGTGGAGTATGCTCAGTCCCAGGTTCCTCGCAATTCTGCGAATCCTAAGCATTTATTGCTGGATTCTCGGAAGTCTATCTCTGCAAAGCTGGGTTCTCAGACTCGAGATTCTCGCTTGAGCAATCTTGGGAAGGAGAATACTCTGATATGGACAAAAGTCTTATCAAATGGTACTGAAGGTGAAGATGGGGTGTCTTTGGACCTTTTTATCAGGTTGGTTCGTGGGCCTAAAGGTAAGTGGGAGATCAGCTAGTCCAGAGTTTCTGAGGTGGACCTTGAGTTGGGCCAAGCTTCTAACCCTAACCCCACTGCCTCTTTTAAGCCCTTTTCCCCTTCGGTTGACCAAATCCCAAATCCAAAGCCCTTCCAAGCCTTTAACCCAAAGCCCATTCCAAACCCAAAGTCTTCTCAATCTTATAACCCAAAATCTATTTCAAACCCAAAGCCCTCTCAATCTTTTAACCCAAAACCCATCCCAAACCCAAAGCCTTTTCAACCTTTTAACCCAAAGCCCAGCCCAAACCCAAAGCCCTCTCAAGCCTCTCCTTTCTGTCGACCTTACTCCGAACCTAAACCCCACTCAATCAAAACCAAACAGAAACCTCTTTATATTTGGAAACCCAAACCCCATCTTCTGACCCACGCTCACTCTTCGCAAGCCTCTTCTTCTCGCCTTATTTTGTCGGCTCCATCAGATGTTGGCAGCGATGGGTCTGACGTTGATCTATCGCTGTCACAAACGATTCTGACGTCCACCGAGAATCTTCTCTCTGTGATCGACAACTCTAACGCCTCCATCTCTGAGTCTTGTTGCCCGATGCTTCGGCGGAGGAGTCCTTGTGCTCTGAAAGTGAAGTGGCCTGGCATCGTGACATCCAACGAATCGTCCATGAGCACACAAACAACGCTATTAGGAAATGGGGGAATTCTGACCAGTGGGTTCGTGAATTACGTGATGGAAAGAGGATGGTTGTCCCGTTTCATTTTTCTTTGCCACCGGTGGGAGGTGTTGATGTCAGAGTGGATGATTCAAATCAATTGGTAATGGTTCCAGGGGAGTCTTCGGATCCTATGGAAATAAATTCGAAAATGGAAAAAGGACTTGATGTTATGGTGGAGGATTGGGTGTCTAATATTTGTTCTGAGGATGCCTCTCAGTTTTCTGATCCTTCACCTCCTCTTAATGTCGAACCCCTAGCTTTCTCTTTGCCTAGGGGTGTCGGGGATTTGTCTGATGAGTCGGCTTCTCTGGTTGTAGAGAGTTTGCTGGGTGAGGTCAAGTACTCAGAATGGTTTCAGGAAAAATTCAGTGGCTTTGATGATTTCCTTGGGACATCCCTCAAAGGGTTGGAAGGTCCAACAACCAATTTCCTGTTGGCTGTCGAAGTTGAGTTATAGCAGCGGAATGTTAAGGAAAAATCTAAGAAACCCATGAAGAGCTCAGGGAGGAAAGGGATAAGGGAATTGAGGGGTTTATTTAGCTCTGTCAATTATGGTTCAGCTTCTTCCAGACGCAGTGATAATGGTAAGGACAGGGCTCTATTAATTTCCCAATGAATTTAAAGATTTTATCTTGGAATGTTAGAGGTTTGGATGACAAGGAAAAACGGCTAAAGGTTCGTTATTTGTTACGCTCTTGGAGGGTTGATATCGTTTGTTTGCAAGAGACAAAATTGGAATGGGTTTCAAGAGGTCTAGTTAGAAGTATTTGGAGTTGTCCTTTCATTGATTGGTTGTATTTGGGTTCTGAGGGTGCTTCCGGTGGTATTCTGCTCTTGTGGGACAGAAGGGTGGTTGAAAAAACAGAGGAAGCAGTGGGGCATTTTTCGATTTCGTGTAAATTCAAAAACATTTGTGACCATTTTGAGTGGGCCTTCACAGGTGTCTATGGTCCAAATCGGAATAGGATGCGTCATTCTATGTGGGAGGAATTGGCTGACTTGATCAGTTGGTGGAATTTACCATGGTGTTTGGGAGGGGATTTTAATGTCATCCGCTTTCCTTCGGAAAGGTTAGGGGTGGGAAGTTTCTCTCGCTGCATGAACGATTTTTCAGATTTTATTGCGCATCATGGGCTTATGGATAACTCTTTGGAGGGAGGGTCTTTCACATGGTCAACTCTTCTTCGGCCTCCAGAATTGATCGGTTTCTCTTCTCTCCCGCTTTGGCTAATTACTTCACTCTCTTCTCCCAAAAAAGGCTCCCTAGAGTGTTATTCGATCACTTTCCTATTTTGTTGGAGAGTGGAAGTCATCGTAAAGGTCAAACTCCTTTTCGTTTTAAGAATATGTGGTTGAAGGCGGAGGGGTTTCTAGATAAGGTGAAGTCTTGGTGGGTGAATAACCATTTAACATGCCTCCTCCTCCTCCCCCCCCTTCCCCACTCCCCTCTCCCACCCCTCACTCAACCTATCCACCCTCCTCTACCTCACCTTCACCCTTTGCCTCAACCATCACCATCTTTTTTTTCCTTTTTACCGCCTTTCCATATTCCTCCCCCTCCCCTCCCTTGCTTCCCTCCACAGTTTGGGATTTTCTCATACCCCTACCCCCCTCCTCCATCTTTCACACCCTGATCCCCATCTTTTCAGGAGCCTAACCCTGTTCTGCCTAAACTGCCTAATCTTACACCTGCACCGTTAGCCAAACCAGATGTCCCCACCATTGAAATTTCACATAATATCCCTCCTAAACCTCTTTCCTTAGTTCATGGGGGCAGTAAGCGTTCATTTCGCATTGATGCCAAACTTTTTTCGTTCTCTTTTGACGAGGGACGGTCTGATTCGTATGCTATTCATGAGACACGTCGGGATGTTAAGAGCTCTATTCATGTGGGACATAAGGGTTTGGAATGGATCCTTACTTGTCTTGCGGATATACGAGACTGGGTGCCTGGTCGTGCTGTACTCTGTAAGAGATTTAGGGAAAATGGGAAGCTGATAGAGTTTTGTGGGAGATCTAACAGAGCTGGTCTTTTTGTAGTTATTGCAGAATATTTTGGAGGGTCTAGGAGAGGATGTATAATGATACCAGCAAGCTCTAATCGTGCTGGTTGGTCCTTGTTTCAGAGTGAGATAAGGAAATTCTTCTCTGGTACAAAACAGGGTTCTATGGCTGAAGTATCTTCCATAAAAGGTGGTGGAGGAGGTCAGTCTGTTGGTGGTGGCCGGTGTGGGAAACTTTTATCTGTTTTGGGAAATCAGCAGAAAAGCAGGAATTTTGAAATTTCTGGAACTATATCGGGGCTGAACGTGAATCATGGAGACCCTTTAGAAAATGGTTCAGTTATAAATGGTAATTTCTCAGTCAAAAATGGCAGACCCACGCGGGCTTTTAAGTTTAAGTTGACTCCAGCTGTTTTGGCTTTGAGAGTGTGCAAGCCTGAAGGTGGGAAACGGGTGGTGAGGCTTTGAGAGTGTGCAAGCTTGAAGGTGGGAAACGGGTGGTGACCTGTCTGGGTGTTAATGATTTCAGGTGGTAGCCTAAAAATATTGATCCTACTGGTGGGCTTGTTAAAGCCCAAACCGAGGCTACAGTATCCTCACTAAGTGAGGATATTTTAGTCAAACCCATGTCCTTTAAAGAGCTTCCGGTCAAACCCATTTCTTTTAAAGCTCAAGGGGCTCATTCCACTAAAGCCCACAATGGTTTCATAAAAAATGTGCTACGGTGGACTGAAAGAAGACCATGCGAGGTGGGTGAAGGATCGGGGTCAATTATTTCAACCAAGAAGATTCCGAAGCTGTCTCCGAGCTCCAGCGAGTTGGTTGGGGACTGCACAAGGACCGATGGGTGTGTGGATGTAGGATCGGACCCCCACGGCTCTGCCGAGAAGCCACTGATGCTGTTTCCAGGTACCGGCGGGTTGTGTGGTGTTCCTACAAGGTCCGATGGGTGCTGTGGACAGGTTGGGGCTGTCGATGGTCTTCTAGTAGACCCTGACTCAAGCGGGGCGGAGGTGGCTTGCATGGGTTTTAGTGTGATGGTTGCAGATGGTCCAGCAGAGGACTCCCCAAATGCCTCCCCGCCTCTTTTGGCTTCTGGACTCTCCGATATACTCCGCCATCACCAATTGCTGGGTAATAATTGTTTCTCTCCTCTTTCTGATCTAGGTTGTGATTCTAAGGATAGTGAAGTCTTGCTGCTGGAACGGGTTAACCCCACGGGGTCAGGTGAGGTTGAAGATGGTAGGAATGCTTTGGATTGTGTGCCTCTGGCTACGTGGGACCCTCAAAGGGGTATGGAATTAGAATCAGAGGTGGCTGAGTTGGAAGATTTTCTTGTGGGGGAGGATCCGGAACCTTCAGTGTGGGTGAAGAGGAAGATCAAAGGTTTTAGTAAATTTGTGGGTTTCCCTATTGACTCGTGCGAGCAGCAGTGCATTACCTTATTTCAAAAACTTGAGAAAGTATGGGAAAAACAAGCCACGGTAGGTAGTTTGCACCGCAACACATCTTCATCTAAAAAAGGAATGAGGGAATTGAGGAATTTAGTCTCTTCTGTTAACTAGGAGGGGCAATCTGGTCGATCAACTAGAGAGATTGAGATTTTTTGTGGGATGGGCTCAGCTAGTTGTCCATGATTTTGAAACTCTTATCTTGGAATGTGAGAGGATTAAACAATCCTCTAAAGAGGGATACGGTGAAGAATTTACTCAAGGAGTGGAAGTGTGATGTAGTGGGTTTCCAAGAAACCAAGTTAGATTCAATCAATTCTGCTGTTGTGAAGAGTCTTTGGAGTAGCCCTTTTGTTGATTGGGAGGCTTTGGATGCTATTCATACAGCAGGGGGAGTTATTCTAGCTTGGGATACAAGGGTTTATAAAAAAATAGATAGTATGGTTGGATGCTTTTCTATCTCTGTTTTGTTAAAGGGTGTGGTAGACGGTTTTACTTGGATATGCACAGGGGTGTATGGTCCGAATACTAATGGCCTTAGGGATGCTTTGTGGACTGAACTTGATAGTGTGAGAGGGAGGTGGAGTGCTGCTTGGTGTCTTTTTGGTGATTTTAATATCATCAGATATCCAGCAGAGCGCCTTGGTTGTTCTTCTTTTAGTCCAGCTATGTTCAATTTCTCGGACTTTATTGAGAGGAATTTTTTGGTTGATATACCCCTGGTGGGGGGTGAGTATACATGGTTTCGAGACTCAAAGAACCCTTCTATGTCTAGAATTGATAGAGTGTTGGTATCTGCTGATTGGGAGGATCATTTTTTGGATGTGACTCAAAAGCCTCTTCCTAAAGTGATCTCGGACCATTGTCCTCTTCTTGTGAAGGCAGGTGGAATGTCGAGGGGAAAGACTTCTTTCAAATTTGAGAATATGTGGCTTAAGGTGGAGGGTTTTGTGGATCTTGTGAGAGGTTGGTGGAACGGATACCATTTTGTGGGGCCTCCTAATTATGTTCTAGCTTGTAAATTGAAGGCTCTTAAGGGAGACTTGAAGCATTGGAATAAACATGTTTTTGGGGACATGGCTTTTAGGAAAAAATACTTACTGTTTGAGCTTCTGGACCTAGATTTGAGAGAAGGGATGCAAACTTTGTCTCCGGCAGATAGTGCAAGAAGGGCTGAGATAAAGGTTGACATTGCGTATTTAGGTTCTTTGGAAGAGATTTCCTGGAGGCAGAAATCGAAGGCTTTGTACTTAAAAGAAGGGGATAACAATATTAGATTTTTTCATAGGCTTGCTAATTCTCATAGACGTACTAATACTATGAGAGGTGTGGAGGTTGACGGCGTTTTGTATGAGGATGAGGCTGCAATTCAGGAGCAAGTGGTGGGTTTTTATAAGTCCTTGTATCAGGAGTCCGAATCTTGACGGCCCACTATTGATGGGTTAGAGTTTGCAAATTTGGATGAAACCGATCGGATTGCTTTAGAAAAGGAGTTTGAGAAGGAGGAGATCATTGCAGCCCTACGGGAGGCTAACAGTGATAAGGCTCCTGGTCCAGATGGCTTTACTATGGCTTTCTTTCAAAAATGCTGGGGTGTTCTTGAGAAGGAGGTCTTGGCTTTTTTTGCAGACTTCCACAAAGAATGTATCTTTGAAAAATCTCTCAATGCCACCTTCCTGTGTTTGATTCCCAAAGCGTAGTGTAGTCAATATTAGAGATTTTCGCCCAATTAGCCTAGTGGGTAGTTTGTACAAGCTACTTTCAAAGGTGTTGGCACACAGACTTCGTTGTGTTTTGGATAAACTTATTTCCAACTCCCAAAACTCTTTTGTTGGGGGAAGACAGATACTTGACTCTGTTCTTATTGCAAATGAATGTTTGGATAGTAGACTGAAAAGTGGTATGCCGGGTGTGATCATTAAATTGGATATTAAGAAGGCTTATGATCATGTGAATTGGAGTGCCTTATTTTATCTTATGGAGAGGATGGGTTTTGGAGAGAAGTGGGGGAGATGGATGAAGATGTGTATTTCTACTGCTCGTTTTTCAGTGCTTCTTAATGGGTCTCCAATTGGTTTCTTTGGCAGCTCTCGTGGTCTTCGCCAAGGGGACCCCTTATCTCCACTCCTTTTCTTATTGGTGATGGAGGTGTTGAGTAGGTTGTTGAAAAGGACAGAAGATGGTGGTTTTCTTAGTGGATTCCGAGCAAATCCCAATACTCGTGGGGGTTTGCATATCTCTCATCTTTTGTTCGCTGATGATACTATTCTCTTTTGTGATGCTTCCAAGGAACAATTATTACATATTCGTATGGTTCTAATTTTCTTTGAAGCTATCACCGGACTGAAAGTAAATGTTGGTAAGAGTGAGATCGTGCCGGTTGGCGAGGTTGGGAACTTGGATGCCTTAGCTCATATTTTATGTTGTAAGGTAGGCTGTGTTCCCATGTCTTATTTGGGGATGCCCTTGGGGGCTCATTATAAGGATTCCTCAATTTGGAACCCTATTATTGAAAGGATGGGGAAAAAACTTGCAGGTTGGAAGCAGTTATATTTGTCAAAAGGAGGTAGACTTACTCTATTGAAGAGTACTTTATCAAGTCTTCCTACTTATTATTTATCTTTGTTCACTATTCCACAACATGTGGCGGACAGTTTAGGGAAAATTCAAAGGAATTTCCGTTGGGGGAGATCTGATGAGGTCTTTAAATTCTCTCTTGTTGCTTGAGAGAAAGTTGTGTGGCCAGTGCAGTCTGGCGGCTTGGGGATCCGGAAGTTTGGGCTGTTTAACCAAGCTTTGCTTGGGAAGTGGCTCTGGCGTTTTGGGAATGAGGTCACTTGTTTATGGAGGCAAGTTATAGCTTCCAAATATGGGGAGGACACTGGGGGATGGTGTACTAGAGTTGTTAGAGGGGCTCATGGGTGTGGTATGTGGAAGAACATTAGGAAGGAGGCTGAGAGTTTCTTTGGTCATGTGTTGTATGCAGCGGGTGAAGGTTTTCGTATCAGATTCTGGCATGACCCTTGGAGTAGCCCTACTGCCTTGAAAGATTTATATCCGACATTGTTTGCTATTGCTAGGAATAAGGAAGCTATGATTTCTGAAATGGTTGATTATACTTCGAATGGGGGTGGTAATAGCTGGAACTTACATTTTCATCGTGCTTTTCAAGACTGGGAGTCAGGGATCTTTTATGATTTTTTTGCGCATATCTCCTCCAAGTTACCAAGGGGGGGTGATGACTCCATAATATAGCAATTGGATCGTAGTGGTGTTTTTGACATACGCTCTTTTTATACTTCATTGCTAGCAGCCCCGTCGGTGTCTTTTCCTTGGAAGAGCATTTGGTGTGTTAAGGTACCTAAAAGGGTGGCTTTCTTCTTGTGGACAGCTGCTAGGAGTGGGCTTCTCACTATAGACAACCTTGTTAAGAAGAAGATACCTCTTGTGAATTGGTGTTGCCTGTGTCGATGTGAAGAAGAATCTGTGGATCATTTATTGATCCACTGTAAGTATGCTTATGCATTGTGGAGTGAAGTCCTCTATTTGTTTGGGGTTCAATGGGTTATGCCGAAGAATGTTATTTCTCTTCTTGCTGCATGGTGGAATTGGTTGGAGAGGCATACTTCAAAAGTGTGGAATATGGTTTCAGCGTGTCTTATGTGGTTAGTTTGGAAGGAACGCAATGCCCGTACTTTTGAGGAAACTGAGAGATTTGTAGACTCTGTGAAGTCTTTGCTTCTTAAGACTTTGTTTGAGTAGTCTCAGATTTGGGGGTTTACACATTGTCTTTCTTTGCTTGACTTTCTTAATTCTGTTAGTCTCTCTATTTGATTGGTTTGTACTCTTTTCAGTGCAGTGAGTTTACTATCGTAAATTCATTGTGCTTTCTTATCAATAAAGCTGTTATTACCTATCAAAAAAAAAAAAAAAGAAGTTGGCTGCTCTAAAAGCAGACCTAAAGAAGTGGAACGAAACTGAATTTGGCAATATCACAGTCAAGAAACATCAATTATGAAGTAAGTTGAATGCCTTAGATGTAAAAGAGGACTCTCAACCTCTTTCAAAGGAGGAAAAGTTGGAAAAAGCATCCCTTCGCGCCGATCTTGGGAAGGTTGCTTTGTTAGAGGAGATTAGCTGGAGGCAAAAGTCCAGAGTCTTGTTCCTTAAGGAGGGGGATTCCAACACGAGGTTTTTTCATAGGATGGCTAATTCTAATAGAAGAAGTAATTGTATTGAAAACCTCATGATTGATGGGGCTTTGTCTTCCAACCAGGATAGGATCGCTGACCATACTGAACAATTCTATATGAACCTATACTCTGAGCAGCAAGTGCAGCTCCCTCTCTTGAATGTTTTGGATTTTCCAAGTATTTCTGGGGATAGCATGGTTTGGTTAGAGAGACCTTTTGAGGACTCTGAGATTTTTTAGGTCATCAAGGAGTTTAATGGAGATAAATCTCCTGGGCCTGACGATTTTTCGATGGCTTTCTTCCAAGCTTGTTGGGGGATTCTCAAATCAGACATCATGGCTATGTTCCACCATTTCCATGATTCTGCTCAGTTTGAAAAAAGCTTGAATGCAACTTTCATTGCTCTCATTCCTAAAAAGCTTGAAGCAATGTAAGTTAAGGACTTTCGGCCTATAAGCCTTGTTGGGGGGGTTTATAAAATCCTTGCCAAAGTTTTGGCTAATCGTCTTTGCTTGGTTTTAGGAGAGATCATCTCTGCTCCTCAGAATGCCTTTGTTCTAAATAGGCAGATCCTTGATTCCGTTCTTATTGCTAATGAATGTCTTGATAGTAGATTGAAGTCTGGTCACCCAGGGTTGTTATGTAAATTGGACATTGAGAAAGCTTTCGATCATGTGAACTGGGACTTTCTTTCTTCTTTGCTTGAGCAGTGTGGTTTTTCTAATAAATGGAGGCGATGGATTTCTTTTTGTGTTTCAACTGTTCGCTTCTCTATCCTTATAAATGGTTCTCCCCATTGGTTTTTTGGAAGTTCTAGGGGGTTGCGGCAAGGTGATCCTTTGTCCCCTTTGTTATTTGTGTTGGTTATGGAAACCTTCAGTAGAATGTTGGATAAGGCTGTCCAAGAAGGTCGTTTGTCAGGCTTTAGTGTAGGTGTTTCTACCAGAAGACCTTTGACGGTTTCCCATCTCCTTTTTGCTGATGACACTTTAATTTTTTGTGATGCTGATCTTGATCATATGTTGATTCTCCGTATTGTGATCATCTGGTTTGAGGCTGTGTCAGGTCTGAAGGTAAACTTAGGTAAGTCTGAGTTGGTGCCTGTGGGGTCAGTTCTTGACATGGATCTCTTGGTGGTTGTCTTAGGCTGCAAGCAAGGGTCCCTCCCTATGAAATACTTGGGCCTTCCTTTGGGGGCAAAATTTAAGGACAAGTCTATATGGAACCCTATTCTTGAGAGAATGGAAAGAAAATTAGCAGGTTGGAAAAAATTATATTTATCTAAGGGAGGTAGAGTCACTTTGATTAAAAGCACTCTCTCTAATCTTCCTACTTATTTTCTTTCCTTATTCCCTATTCCTGCTTCTGTGGCCAATCGTATTGCTAGACTGCAACGGGACTTTCTGTGGGGTGGTCTAGGAGACGAGCCCAAGTTTCATCTGGTTGATTGGTCTACGGTTTGTACTCCGCTTTCTTCAGGTGGGTTGGGGATTAGGAACTTGAGATCTTTCAATGCAGCTTTATTAGGGAAGTGGTTATGGAGATTTGGGCAAGAAAGGGATGCTCTTTGGTGTCAAGTGATAGAGGCAAAGTACGGTTGTGATTGGGGTGGTTGGTGTTCTAACTCTTGCTTTGGTCCATATGGTGTTAGTTTGTGGAAAAATATTAGGCGGGAGTGGCACTCTTTATCTCGTTTTATTATGTTTGAAATTGGAGATGGATCTAAAGTGCAGTTTTGACTTGATCGTTGGTGCGAATCTTCTTCTCTTGCTGTCCGCTATCCTGAATTATTTAGGATTTGCCATAGCAAAGAGGCAAGTGTGGCGGATCTTTTGAGGCACACCAATGGAATCCTTCATTGGGAGTTACAGTTTTGTAGGGAGTTGCATAATCGTGAATTGGAAGCTTTCAGGAGCTTTATCAATTCCATTTATAACACTCCTGTAAAGGGGTTTGGGGAGGACAAGTGTTGTTGGCTACCTTGTAAAAGCAAGGGGTTCACGGTTAGTGCTTATTACCATCTCCTAGTTGGCCATAGTGGTCAGTTTTTCCCTTGGAAAAGCATTTGGAAGCAGAAGATTCCCCCTAAAGTGGCCTTCCTCGTATGGACCGCAGCCTTGGGTAAATGTCTGACAATTGACAACTTGAGGAAAAGAAGGATTTGCATTTTAGATTGGTGTTTTATGTGCAAGTGCAATAGTGAAAGTGTTGATCATCTTTTCCTCCATTGCCCGGTTGCTTTGGATTTGTGGGATATGGTTTTTGGTTTATTTGGAGTTTGTTGGGTTATGCCTATGTCGGTTGTTGGTCTTTTGGCTTGTTGGCAAGGTCCTTTTGGTCGCCATCGTAATGGAGATTTTTGGAAGGCCGTTCCTCCTTGTTTGATGTGGTGTATTTGGAAGGAGAGAAATAGCAGATGCTTTGAAGATGTTGAGTGTTCCATGCCTGATCTCAAGCTTCTTTTTCTCCGAACCTTTCTTGAATGGCTCTCTGTGTGGAGAAACCATCCTTTTTTTCTCTTTTGGATTTTCTTGACTTTTGTAATGTTCGTTTTTGATTTGCTCCCCCTGTATACTCCCTGTATACTTGGGTGCTATGTTCCTCTCTTTTTCTATCAATGAATCATTATTACTTATCAAAAAAAAAAAAAAATCATAGTATGACGGATATGCCAAAATAATGTGGTGTGCTAAATGTCAATAGTTAAACCACCAATATATATGGACAACTGCAGAAGCTAAAGAAAAATTTGCATAATGATATGGTCAAAAGTTCTAATTAAAGAAGAAAGTCAAGTAGTCAACTAGCAAGACTATAAACTAGTTCCCCTAAGGGTCATCGCATAATGCACTCCGTTATATAAATAGTTAGATGGTCCAAACTCTGTACAGGGAATTCCACCTTCAATTTGGGATGCCAGTTCTTCAAGAGACAGGCTATATAAGTTTAATTTTTATCATGCAAAATCCTTGGAAATAAAGCTTAACAGCATCAAGCTTCATTCAACAGCTTGAGCTAAATTTCTTTCGGTCCAAAAGAAAAATAAAATTAACACAAAAAAGGTGGGAGACAAAAGGAGGAACTCCATTGTCATCTCATTTTCTGTAAAATCAAATACAACCTCAATGCTGTAATTTGTCATCCCAGAAGATTAAAAACTACTAGGATCATCTGCTGCCAGCAGTGCTTATTGTCATGGCTGACAACCAGCCACAGAGGCAGTGGCATGTAGCAGCATTTTAGGTGTGCATGGGTCAGTTCTGTTTGGCTTTGAGGCAAATCTAGAACTGAATCATAACCAAACCAGAGAAAAGAAAAGGCTATTTGATTTAGTTCTCAAGTTTTTGAGAACAAAACACATTAATCCAGGGAAAACAGCATTGTGAACTCCAATCTCAAGGCTTAATAGTCTCACCTCCAACGAGATAGATGCACCTGCCCATTTGTGGCTAGATTTTTCAGAACATAAGAAAACACAATCCAGCTATATCTCAGTAGCCAGGTAAACACTTATGCATTCTATCTCTGTTCACAGGTATTGAGTGTTTTCTTGGTGAACTAGATCTAGATAGCTTGTACCATCTTAAATAATGATAACTCAACAGAGAAGCATCCTAGTAACTATCAAATCTTGAATCGTACTCATCCAAAATTGTTTTTTGAAACTAAAGTTCTTGTTTGCTCTAGGTAATGTTTAAGAGAAACAAGCGAACACAGCAAATGTGAGAATGGAGGTTTTCAATAATGAAATGTAAATGTGAACCTTCATAATTTAATAGTACGGAGTTCCTGAACTGAATTTAAACCTCAGCTATTTCTTCCACCAGCTCAGATTCTTTCCCCAAAATCTCTTGCAAAGCTGAACACTTTCCAGTGATTGACTTGATCACCCATCTCCTGCAAATTGACAATGTGCATAAGAACTCTGTGTTTTTACTTAAAGCCATAACAGGCAGGCAGAAAAGTAAAAATACTATTAGAAAGGAATGTGAACAAAACTAAAAACTTTAGCCAGGTGGAAATCATATTAATAAACACAAAACCCTGTGTATCAAGCAAGGAGACAATTAAAGAATAAAAAGAAAGATCGGCCCCCTAAGTTCTGTTCATCAAGTTGATAATGTTATCACTTAAGGCAAAACTAACCAACAGGAATGACATGTGAATATTGTGCCTTGTAGAAACGATACAAAACAATTAATTTAGAGTTAAAAACTATTTTACCTATGACTCCATGCCTGATCACTTTTGGGTGAACATGAAAGAACAAGAGCTGACAACAGAAGTTCACCCATATACATTGAGAGCTGCTGCTTCTTAGACACAACTAGCTTCCTGCATTATGCGTAAGACATTGTAATAGGAGTAGATACAAAAGTAATTCAATGAATTAAAATACACACAAATACACTTCAAAGTTATGCAAGAGCAGAGCAGGGTCTGCAGTCAGTCAGTTTTTTATAGAAAGGCCCTCCATGACAAATATGAGGCACGAACCCCTCCATGGCCTGTCCAAATAATAGCTTAAGGAGTAGATACCTCATCTAAACAGGAAGTGTGTACAAAATACTCCTTGAGATTTACATTTTAAAAGAGAGAATCTGTAAAACTTACTACCATTGAATTCGTATCACTAATTCCACGGCTGTCAATAGCGAGCAATTTTCTAGAGGGTGGCATAATTTTCATTTCATCAATTGACATACATACTATATACGAACCTATTCAAAATGGGGATTTGGGGATTCGGAAACTTCTAGTGTATAACCAAGACTTACTTGGCAAATGGTAAATGAATTACATGCAACAGACACTAATCAAGACAGTGAAGACATAAAATGATTGGCTGCCTTTGCCGAAGCATGGATTCTAAGTTAAAACCTACTACAATCTCACGAGCTTTGCCTAGGCCCTACAGTGGATCACCTCATGCTACATTGCACAGTTGCTTATTTGGAGTTGCTAAATTAATTACTGATTTTCTCAAAAGTTTAAGCGGTCAAGATAAGTGGGGCCCATTTTTAGCTTCTCTAAACGCGAGGTACAGCAGAGACGCTGACACCATGATAAATTACCGATTCTACCAAAAACTCAAATAAGTAAACTGAATTTTTAATAAGAGACCTTGAGTTCCAGGCAGTGCCGAAATCGGAGCTGAGCAACAAGAGAGCCTTACTATGCTTCATCACTTCACTCTCCAATCCATCATCGCCGTCGCCGAGTCTCTTGTACTCTTCCATCGCCGCAATAAACGCACGCTTGGCAGCATTGTACAATGGCAGAACAGCCTGGGTCGAGACGCCCAGCTTGTGATCTCTGCACCAAAAGGTTGTACCATCCGAAATCGCAGCGTCGCCTGTTGAGTCTTCAGTCAGCGTCGCGAATTGGGTCGGGTGTACAAATCCCACTTCATCACTGTAAGACTCCAAAAATGAAATTCAAAGTAAAATTTTCAATATTTTGCTATAAAGGGAAAAAAATGAGAGGTATATGAGGTTTTTACATGAGAGAGTCCGATTCGAGGATGTGTTGGAATTGGAGCAAGAGATCCATGGAACTTGTGATTTTGAAATTCAATCTGGTGAGAGAGTTTTCTGTTTCTGTTTCTGTTTGGTTGCGGAGAAAGTACGACAGGAAAAAGTGCGGGGGAATGTCCAATTCAACATATCGTCTGGAGGGGGGAATTTTCCAACTAGCATAGGGAGGGAATTTTATTTCTAAATAATATTATATATAAAAAAAATTAGTTAGTTGTCACGTTTCAAAATAATATTGGAAATTAGCATTTCGAATTTTTAAAACTCGAGATTAATGTCAAACTCGAGTTTTAAAAACTCGAGACCCAAATGATAGAAGCTGACATGGCAAAAAATCTCACGTGGAACTCGAGTTCCACCATTTTATTTTCCCTACCTTCTTCATCATCGCGTCTGTTCCTTCTTCATCGTCGCTGTTCCTCCTTCATCGTCGCGTCTGTTCGGCTTCGTCTTCCTCGCGTTCTGGATTTCTTCATAATCTTCGTTCTGGGTTCGATCGGTACGGGCTTCGTCTTCCTCGTTCTGGGTTTTGGGTTTCGATCGGTCTTCCTCGTTCTGGGTTTTGGGTTTCGATCGGATTTCTCTGGATTTCTGGATTTCTCTGGGTTTCGATCGGTCTTCCTCGGATTTCTGGATTTCTGGATTTCTCTGGGTTTTGGGTTTCGATCGGTCTTCCTCTTCTGGATTTCTCTTTCGTTCTGGGTTTCTGGATCAGTGCTGGGGTTCTGCCTTTGGTAGAACTCGAGTCTAAGAGACTCGAGATCTACGTGGCATTTCTTACCATTTCGGTCCAAGTCATCAGTGTAAAGTGAGTCTCGGATACTCGAGTTTAAATATATATCTCGAGTTTCTAAAACTCGAGATGCTAGTTTCCCTAATAATTTACAACGTTGCCTAACTTACTATATAATTACTCTTCACACTGCTACTCTGCACATTCCCCCCATAGGGAGGGGAAATATGAGTTTTTCTTTTTCTTTTTTAAATAAAAAAATTAAGGATAATTCTTAATTTAAGAACTCTGATTTAAACATCAATAAAAAACACAAAATGCGAATTAAGCAAGACAAAGTTTTTTGTACCGTGAAAAGAATAAGACGTGTAAAAAAATCTCAAATACTCAGGCGTATCAATTGGAAATTAATTTATAATTTATAATATATAATCCTACATGCATAAACCAAAAAAAAAAAAAAAACCAAAAAAAAAATCAGTATAATATAAGTGTCAGTTTGAAAATGCTAAAATTGAAAACTTTTTGCTGAAAGTACGTAGATAAATCTAAAAGTTAACTGAAATAGTACAATGGGTCTCATAAACAGTACCAAAAAATACAATAAAACTCATAAATAGTAGTAAAAATAAACTAAATAGCAAAAAAAATTGCCCAATATAAGCTTATCACAAACGTAACCTAAAGTTTCATAAAAATTCAGCGGGAATCGTTCCCCCCACCCCCCCACATGTATTATATTTTTTTCATGAAGTTTTGTGTATTTGTTGTTTTTTTTCACCAACTTCAAACATGAAATTTTTGTTGATGAGGCATTTGCAAACAATCTTGTAGAAACACCAAACCCAAAGATCAAACCAAGCAAAAATGAAATTGTTCTTGATTTTCAATGGCCATTAGTTAAATGTGTTTTGTTGAGAATTCGGAAGATATAGGGTATTTGGGAATGTTGCTTTTGTCTTTGGTGATCTTAACAGCCTATAATCAAACTATGATCCTATTCCACCAACCAATAAGTTATTTGACCACTTTGTGGTGTTTAGACAAAAGTAATTACATAAGTTTCATGGTAGAAGATACCCAATTTCCCTTCTTATAAGAGTGTTTAGATAAATCCAATTATTTCATCTCTAATGTATTCCAAAACAACAATACTCAAGAAAATTTCTTGTTGAAAGCTTAAATAGCTTTCCATCAACTAAAATCTGGACACACCCACTTATGTGTGCAGCCAGTTTCAGGCTTTATTGGTAAGATTAAACCATTAGAGCAGTAGCCATATCTCTCTCAGGCATTTAATCAAACAGCTCTATAGCATACTCAATAGCAACAACTAGTGAACAGCACACAAAGGTAATAAAAAAAAGTGTGAGGAAAAATAGAGAGAGACTCATAAACAATACCTAGTCCTAGTGGCTTTTTTATTAGAAACAATACCTAGGCATGCATGTAAATAACTACGCTACCGAAGCTAGAAAATAAACTTTTTTTGCTACAGGACTCACATGAGACTTACAAATAATGGAAAATTTTAAGCAAAATGCCAATTTTAATCGAAACCCAAATGCACACTTAATATCATGTAATTCCTAGAAGCTCTAATTCAGGCTTAAACCAAGTGTACCCAAGTGGTTCCACTCAACCCTAAACCATTCATACCTTGTTGAGATGACTTGCATGTAGTAAGCATGCCGTAAGCATTTATCCCAAACTATGATATAACTTACCATGAAATTCGTAGTTATGAGACTTAGAAGTTCTAGCTAAAAGCTCCAATATTTCTATTATTGCTAATTTACTATGCACATATCCCTGCACAATCTTTTTACTTTATTATTATTTTCAACGTTCATATTTCATTAACAACCATATTTTCAATATTCATAATTTCTCCAACTATCTGTCTTTATTTTTAATATATATTATGAGCTCTAATAATTTTATTTTTGTTATTTATAAAATTATTAATTAAATTACTAATATAGTCAGTAGGATTTCAATCCTAGTGAATCCAAAAGTCAATAACTAAAATTCTTTTTTATTCTCTATCTGGTCCAATTGTATATTCTAATTATTAAGCTTGATCAAACAAAAAAAAAATGCAAATATTAGAGTGTTTTTGCATGGAGTGGCTTGCATGATACACCATTTTCACAATTCTATTTTATTTTCCCTCCTTTCATCAAAAAATATATACATACATATATATATATATATATATATATATTTCCATTCAAAATAAAGTCTCTTTTATTAAGGTTCCCCTTTATAAGAGCATTTTTGTTGTGTCTTCAATCGTTAAACTATATAAATTGCATCACAATGATTTACTAGGAAAAAGTTAAAGACTCCTTCACCATAGTCTTTTCCCTTTTTCATTGTTTTTAATGTTTTTCTGATTTTCTTTTTCTTTTTGGTTAATTGCATTCTTTAGTGCAAGATGAGTTTTCATTGTTGTTTTCGTGTGTTTTACAACACCCACGAAGGTGCTAAAATAAGATTTGAAATACATCGAAGTTATAATTAAAATATATATCTTTTTTTTAGGGTGAAATATGCCATATTCTCATTAAAAGTCAAGGAAATTGAATTACAACAGAGAGGAGACGCAGATTACAAAATACCCACTAACACTTTGACCTATCAACTAGTAAGTGGTGTTGTAGCATTGGGGGTTTTATCCTATTCTAGGACTGAGTTGTCCCAGAATCTCTAGCCAATTTCACCAACTCATGTGCCACTCTATTTTAATCCGTTTTCATGTGCTTAACCTTCTAGCTATCAACAGAACTAAGCAAATCAAGGATCCTTTGGATAATTGGCCTTAGATCTCCATGGAAGGAGTTAGATGAAATGGCTTGAACAACCAAGAGAGTGTCAGATTCTAGTATAACACGTGTGAGCATCATTTTGAGGGCTAAAAGTGATAAGGATAATTTTATAACTAACTCGTGATGGAATGAAAGGTAACAGATACAATGGTCCCATCAGTCTTACCCACTAAACCCCGTCTTGTAAATGTCTACAGCCCCATCTCATATTCTGACGACACTAGGCTGACGGGACAAAACTGGCGACATCAAGCTGAAGGTTGTAAGCCGACGACCCTACTGGAATTAATTATAAGCTGACGACCCTAAAGCTGACGACCTTAACCTACAAGCCGACGACTTTAGAAACGAGCGAAACGTCAGGCTGACGGGAATAAGTTGAGGAGGTCAGTTAAACTCCTGTTCGCAGCCTTACTTGACCTCCACGCATGTGTGTGTAAGGAGAATTCTTGTGCTACACGCCTAACCCTAATTAAGAAGACTCCTATAAGGAAGAGAACTCAAGGAGATACGTAAAATCCACGAGTTACTCTTTTAGAAGGAAAGAACTTCTTGACCAAGGCATGAATTTCGGCCCTACACTACTGTAAATACCCTAAGACCCTCATGAGGCAAGGTATGCATAATTTACTTCAGCTCTAACACTTTGGAGTTACGAACAAGAGATTTCTCTAACTTTACCGTCAGAGGGTATTTGGCCGGTACTACACCGGTACTCCTTTTAAGTTCTTCAGCTTTCGTATTGTGTAGGTTCTTCATTGGGAGCACGTGAGGACCGTGTGACTTACTGACGATTTTCGACATCATCAAAAAGCATCCCTTCTTCAACAGCCAAAGCTTCAGTGACCTCCACTCCATACATAGCAGACAGTAACTTGGCACTTGCTACCACTGCCATACCTCTGCAGTCTCTGATTACCACCCCCACACTCGAGGGTCTACCATCTTCAGAAGTGGCCCCATCAACATTTGTTTTATATATCTTAGGAGATGGTGCTGCCCAACCAACCTCAAGAGGTTGCTACCTAAGGAGATTAATAGTTATTGCCACTTTATAGTCACTTTGAAATCGTCGTGCAAAACTCCAAATTTGGGATGATGGGAGGCCTTAAGACTCATGAACCACTTGGTTTTGGTTGAACCAGATTGACCAAGCAGTGACAAATAGAGTTTCCAAGTCATGGCTAGTACCAGATTCCAAAATTTGCAATGCAACATCCACTATGTCATGTGTTCCAGCCAACATGTTTATTGGGCAAGACTGCCAATTCCACCATACATCACAGATTTTTCAATAATAGAGCAGTGTCTGCTCTGTACTTTCTACAGCTTTCTCACAGAAAGGGCATTTGCATCAACCTCAATTCCCCTTCTTTCCATGTTTAGGGTTGTTGACAGCCTATTCACATAAGCTCTCCAAGCAAAGATTCTCACCTTGGCTGAAAGCTTGAGGCGCCACATCTTCCTCCACAATGGGGCTCTATAATCTCCAGTTGAACACTCTCCCAAGCTAGGCTTTTCAACCAACAGCAAGGCCACATAGTAGGTACTCTTTACAGTGAATACACCTTTTTTGTTCACTGCCCAGATAATACTATCATTTGACAAATTATAACTCAAAGGTATATTGAGGATAGTTTCTGCCCCATCAGGATAAAATAGTGCTCTAGCTCTGTCACTACTCCACCATCTAGTGTTCTCGTCGATGAGAGATGAAATCGTTGGAAAGTCATCAATGTCTTGTAAGGGGGAGCAGACCTTATAGGTGGTTGAGGGGGGGGGGGGGGAGCCACTTGTCCTCCCATATGTGAATCATCTTCCCATTTCCTAGCTTCCATCTAGTGCCCTTCCTTATAACTTTCAAAATGTTATAGATACTTTGCCAAGCATAAGAGAGATTACATCCCATTTTCGCTCCAAGGACATCACCAGTGGGGTAATATTTATCTTTGTAGATTCGAGCCATTAGGGATCTAGGGTTAGTTAATAAGCGCCAACCTTGCTTTGCTAGCATGGCTAAGTTGAAGGCTTGAAGATTGTGAAATCCCATGCCTCCTTGTAATTTGGATTTGCACATTTTCTTCCACCCTACCGAAGATATCTTTGCCTCTTGATCCCTTTGACCCCAGCAAAAATTCCTCATCATCCTTTTCGACTCATCACATAGGTCCTTTGGGAGTAGAAAGCAACTTATAGTATACATCGGGATTGCTTGTGCCACTACCTTAATTAGGATTTCCTTGCGACCCATTGATAACATTTTCTCCTTCCAACCTGAGAGTTTTTTCCCCACCTTCTCTTTTATTTCAGCAAAGACTTGGTTCTTTGATCTCCCAATTGTAGACGGGAGACCAAGGTATTTGTCGTGCCTTGAGTCTTGCATAGGGCCGAGAATGTCTAAGACCTCATTTCTTATGCCAGGTGCTGTGTTTTGGCTGAAGAACATTGAAGATTTATTTGCGTAAGTATTTTGCCTAGAGGCTATCTCATAGTGCTCCAAAATTTCTACTAACTTGTAGCACTCCTGCATATATGCCTTATAGAGCAATAAACTATCATTTGCAAAGAAGAGGTGGGTGACTTTAGGACATCCTCTGCAAATGGAGATATCATTGAGCCTCTGGTTGTTGTTCGCATCCACAATAAGAGCTAAAAAAGCCTTTATGCACAACAGGAAGAGATAGGAAGATAGTGATCTCCTTGTCTTAGCCCTTCTGATGGAGTGATGCAACCATGATCTTCACCGTTAATCAAAACAGAGTAGATGACTGAAGTGATACATTTCAAAATCCACCCCACCCATTTCTCATGGAAGCCCAATTTCCTCATCACCTTTTCTATGAAAGTCCATTCCACCCTATCGTAAGCCTTACTCATGTCAAGCTTAGCTGCCACAAAACCATCATTTCCACTCTTTTTGTGATCTGGATAGTGCATTATCTCAAATGCCATAAGTATATTGTCAGTTATCAGGTGCTCCGACAAGAAGGCACTTTGATTTTTTGATATGATTTAAGGGAGAACAGCTTAGAGGTGGTTTGCATAAACTTTGGATATCAGCTTGTAGGCTACATTACTGAGACTAATGGGGCGAAAATCTTTCATCCTGGAAGGACTTTTAACTTTTGGCATAAGAGCTATGTTAGTTCTATTAATTTCAGCCAAAGAAGCATTTGAATTAAGCACATTAAGAACCATGTTAGCAACATCAAGTCCAACAATATTCCAGTACTTTTGGTAAAAAATAGTTGACATACCGTCTGAGTTGGGAGCTTTTGTAGGGTGCATTTGTTGGAGTTTTGACTCCCTCCATGGTAAAATCACGAGTTAGCTCATTATTCATTTCACTCACTTGTGACCTTGACTGGGATCAGATTTGTCACTTAATCAACTCTGGTTGGATGCGTGGTTGTATATATGTCTTCAAAATATGCTATGACAGTTGCTGCAATGCTTTCTCTATTATTACACCATAACCCTTCCTCATTCCATAACCCGCTGATAATGTTCTTTCTTTTTCTCTTAGAGGCACGGTGATGAAAATACTTTGTATTATGGTATCCCTCTCCCAACCATTAAACCCTCGATCTTTGTTGCCACCATACTTCCTCTTCATCCAACAACTCATTGATTTCTTTCCTCAGCCTATTGATCTCTGCTTCATTCTGTCCATCAATATCATTCTTTGTTAGTTCCCCCAAAGCTTCCTTCTTTTCTTTGATCTTCTTCAGGATTCACCCAAAGACAGCCTTGCTTTAGTTTGTTAAGGCCGTAACATATTGCTTAAGCCCTTCAATAAGCTCCCTTGGAGTACTTCTATTAGCGCCATCATTCCGAATTTCCTCAATTACTTCCTTACAATCTTCCATTCTCATCCACATAGCTTCAAAATGAAACCTACGATTTCTTCATCACCAATAGTACTAGTTTCGGCAAGTAGTAGTGGACTATGGTCTGATATTATATTAGTCAGGTGGTGTACCTTTATATTATGGAAGTATTGCAGCCACTCCATTGTTGCGAAAGCATGGTCTAGTCTTAAGTAAACTCTGTCTCTTCCTTCTTATTGGTTGCACCCAATGAAGTCTGAGCCATGATATCCCATATCTTTGAATCCACACTAGTCAATTACCTTTTTAAAAGATTCCATCTACTGCCACGATCTCGGGGCACCACCTAATGTCTCCTCCCTTGATAGAATCTCATTAAAATCATCCAAGCACAACCAAGGGAGATGGTATTGGTTGCTTAAAGTATCAAGGAAATTCCAAGATTCCTTTCGTCAGTGTGTTTCAGAATGCCCATAGAAACTCGTAATCCTCTACTTGAAACCACTCCCTTCTTTTGTGACTACTGAGTCAATACGGTGCCTTGAATAACTCTTAATTTCCAAATCAGTTCCTTTTGTCCAAATCATTGCTAAACCTCCTCCTTTCCCCTTGTTTTGAACATAAAAACCGTTATCGAATTCAATCCTTGCTTTCACTCTCTGCATACCTTTGTTTTTCTTCTTTGTCTATGATAAGAAGACTATCTTGGGATCCCAGCGTCGCACAAGATCACGTAATGCACCAATTGATTGGGTTCCCAAGCTCCTGACAGTTCCAACATAGGGCTATCATGGCTCTCGGCGGTGCTGCCTAGCAGCCACTGCGAGAACGTCATAAATAAATCCATCCTCACATTTCTTCTTTCTTTTCCTCTCCACCGCTATTTCTAACTTCTCTATTTTCCCATACGTTTTTCTTCCAATTCCATTTTCTTGAGCTATCTTCAATTCAGTTCCAGCCAGGCCGTTTTCTCTTGCTAGCTGCTTCCACCTTCCTTTTTCTTTGGGCTTCTTATCTTTGCTTTGACCCAAATCTAGTAGTCCTACTACATCCTCTTCATTTGAGACTTGTTTGGGCTTTAGTGGGCTTGTTACTTCAGCCTCCTCGCTTATTTTTTTCTTTTTGTTGGCCCACTACTGAAGTTTCATCCATACCCACTTTATTTTTTCCTTTCGCTCTAGCAAAAACTGGAACTTCCTGTGGCCCACATGCAACTTCTCCCTTCCCCACGGTGGGTGAGCTCCTTTCAGAGTTGTCCTATCTGTCAGGGTGACAAGCCACCTGACAACCTGATCCACCATCATCACCTTGAGCACCCCAATCTTCAGTTTTTCCAGTTCCTTGATCCCCGCCTAATTTCTGGGCTTCAACGCTGCTGTAGCCGTCACATAATTCCTCACCATCATTGGAGGTTGTGAACGGGTTCTCTCGCTCTTATCGTTTGATAGAGCACTTTCATTTTTTCTGGTTTTTATTTTTTCATGACTGCCACTGCAATTCCCATTGACCTTAAGCCATTCCCCATACTGATACCTTATTTCTTGCCCTTTTGTTGTCTGTAAGTAGTGTTGATCATCATGGCTTATCCTTCCACAAACATAGTAGACAGTTGGGAGTCTCTCATATTTGAAGGTGGCCCATGCCTTTTCCTTCTCCATATTCATTATATATCCCCCATGCCGAAGTGGCTTATCAATTTGAAGATCAACTTGGATTCACAAGAACTTGGCTTGGTTTGATTGCCATGACCTTCTATCCGTTTCCACATTGTTGCCTATTTTGCTTCTAATGTCTTTGCCCATTTCTTCCAACATAAGCTCAAAGGGTAGCCCACACACTAGAACCCATAAGGGTGAGTGTGTGAAGACTATATTAGCAAATGATAACTCATTTCTCCATCAGCATAAAAGCAATAAATTATTATCGAAATTCCACGAACCATTCTTCTCTTCCCATTTCATTTGATACTTAGAGCTAAATTTGAATTGGAATATACCATTAGCCACCTCTACTATTCTCATATCTGAACCCATTTTTCATATAGATTTCAAAGTAATTTTTAAGGCTCATTGATTCTGTTGCCTGTTCTATAGAAGCCTTCCAAAGAGACTTAGGTAGCATTCCTCCAAAAGCTCAGCTTGGCTTTGGGTTGTGATTTGGATGCTTTCTTCTTCTTCTTCTTTAGTGAGCTGCAGATTTTGCAGCTTGTCTAGGACAGTTTGCTCCATTCCAGTGAACTATAGTTTGACCATATCCTATTACTGAGTTTAGGATGGTCAAAGAAGAGCTAGGGAGAGCTAGGGAGAGAGGGGAAAAAAAAAAACTCCTACTTGGGAGAGTTTTCAGTTGACTACTGGCATTGCGTGTATATATATCTTGAAGTATGTGGACTAAGGATCAGTGGCGACTCTAGGAATTTTGTCCAGGGTGTTCCTATTTCACTTTGAAAAAATGTTGGGTCATTTCGGTCTATTTCGGGTGTTTCGGGACATTTTGGTAAATACTGGCCAAAATTCAAAATTTGGCAAGCATGAAGTTTATACTTTAAAAATAAAAAAAAAAATCTTAAAACCAAAAAAAAAATTGCATTCTGTACACCGAAAAACCTCAAAAGGAAAAAAAAATTAAAAAAAATAAAAAGAAAAGAAATTAATGAATAAAGGTATCGGTACAATAAATTATAAGTTCATTTGAAATATTTATAAAATTATTAATCATTGTTATTTAGTTGTTTCATAAATTTTTTTGTCTTTTATAAACTATAATTTGTTGTATTGTTGTTTCATTAATTATTAAATTATTAATTGTTGTTTAGCCTAACATAATTTAATTTGTTTGTCTTTTATAATGTATTAGTTAATTAAATTATTAATTATTGGTGTTTAGTTGTTTCATTCATTTTTTTTACTAACTATTAGGAGTCTAGCACACACTCCACTGTGCATTAGCACACACTCATGCCTTTTAGTTCAAAATTTGTTTGGCATAAAATTTTTGAGGGTGTTCCTGATATTGCTTGAGGGTGTTCCTAATTTTTTTTTTAAGGGTAAACAAATAAAAAAATTAAATTATTATATATAAAAAAAAAAAAAAATTCAAGCCAGGGTGTTCCTAGGAACACCCTGGCTCCTTAATAGCGTCGCCACTGCTAAGGATGGTACACTTGCTTTGGTAAGGGTACACTTTGGTCCTAGCTAGGGTACACCTTCCTTATGTGGCATATGTTGACCACATTTAAAACTCCATAAATTAACTCCTTCATAAGCATGATTAATATCTGAGTATGGGAGAAGAAGATAATTTCCATACAATGAATAGTGTATGTTCTTTAAATATAAATGAAGTTTAACTACAACCATCAATACGAAGATGTCATGCATTCACTTATTAAATCATACTTAAGTGATTGTATACAAGGATATTGGACTCTCTTCTATTATCTTAGAGGGATATTTAGAGATTATTATCAACTTTTTGAAGAATGAATGTGTCTTTTGCTGCTTATGGTCATTTGATTGAAGAGGCAAAAACTATTTCAAGTTCCTTTGCTGATTGTAATTTTTCACATATTAAAAGCCAGTAATTTTGCCGTTCATCATATTGCTAGACAGCTAGACACGTTAGAATAATTTAGTTAAATTATGAGTTTTGAAATTTGAACCATTCCCATTTATGGCATGATAATTTTATATAATGATTGATCTATCAACTAAAAGCTTTTTTGGTTTTTAGTTTGAATGGTTTCACATGATCAATTGCCTAAATCCTTGGAATAAACGTGATATATAACTTCAAAATTCATCATAGGGTTGATTAGCGTAAAACCCGGCCTTGAATGGTTGATTATTTAGAATAAATAAGGATAGCTAACGTTAATAACCGAGTTTGGTTTTAAATAGTTGATAGATTTGAAACTAACTGGGTAATCAATTCCAATTCTATAATTTTATTGACTGGTTTGAATTTATAAATTTGACATGTGTGATTAATGCAACCCATGATTATAAATTATAATCTAATATGTGTAGACGGTAGGTTGCTTTCATTTCCTAAGTCTTGATTTTGAATATAAATATGGTGATTCTAGTAATGAATGCAATAATGGAGTAAACATGTTAGGTTTTTTATTTTATTTTATTTATTTATTTTCTAAAGTAAACTTTCATTTTATATAGTCAAAATGTAAAATAGTGTAAAACAAAGACCAACTAAATTGGACGGGTTTTGGTACCAATCACCTTCTCATGCACTTGCCTTAGCTCTAAACTAATAAGTAAACACTAGTAGACGTTCTAAAAAAAAAAAGAAAAAAGTAAAGACTAGTAGACATTTGCATGTATCACTCAAAGTGATTATTAACCCATTTAAAAACCAAATAGCAACTCCCGATCTTTGCCATAGTTTACGAGGTTTGTGACGTATTCTCAAATCTTACATTGGCTAATCTAATTAGATACCTGAGCCGAGACGCTCACACTTTTTTTTAAACCGTAAAACCATAATTATGATGATGATGCTTGAACCCATTGTACTTTCAAATTATATGAACAAGTTCCCTTCCAATTCAACAGAAGGAAAAGAAAAAAAAAATCAAAGAAAAAGACAAAAAAGAAAAAAGAAAAACAGTGCACGTGATCCAAGCACGTGATTGGAGACCTTGTTTTACCTACGGCTACTCCTCCTACAGCACACGGCCACGTGTGAGTTATTGTTCAACCAATTTCTCACAAATTCAGGTTTTCATTTAAACAAAATCTTTCCAATTTTTCTCTCTCACTTTCATTTGTCACGTCGTCCAATCCCATCTCTTTCTTTCTCTCTGACAAAGAAAAATAAGAAAAAGAAAAAAACTTTCCCTTGTTTTCTCTCTCTCCAATCACCGATCCTCCAATTCCCACGGCGATCTAGGGTTTCTCCCCCAAACCGCATTTGAATCTCCAAATTCAATTCCCTCTTCTGCCTATCGCGGATTCTCCGTAGGGTTTCCCCTGATTCGGTAATTCTTGGATGAGAGAGAGAGAGAAGATTGAATGACGACGAGCATGGAGATCATGATCGACGCGGCGTCGTTCGACGCCGACCTCTTGCAGCTCTCCGAGGTTTCTCCTTTGGCGCTCAAATCCAATCCGGTCTTCACCGAGAAGCTCTTCGAGCAATGGCTTTCGCTTCCTGATTCTATTCGTCAGGTATAATTTGCTTTCTAGAATTTGAGCCTTGCTTGTTATGTTCATTTTTATTAATTTGAGAATTTACGAGTATGGTCTTCGATATCTGTTGCTTATCAACAAAAAGAAAAGAAAGAAATGTGGGTATGGATATAAATTGAGAAGTAAATTATGCGTTTATTTGTGCGCGCGTAATTATGTGTTTTTAACTTCTGGTACTAATGAGATTGGTATATGATTGAGATTTACTTGCTGGAATTGAGAATTGTATGGCCTGAGGAAGGACTGGTTAATCGTATAGGCACAGGGGCGGATCTGGATTCATGGGGAACTCGATTGTTAGTTTTCAGAATTGTGATATGTAATTGTAACTAAGAAAGATCATGGGACTTTTAGCCGTCTAGTTTCTCAAATTGTGATATGTAAATACATTCCTACCTGGATTGCTTTACACTTACTCAAATTACTTTAAATTTGATTACTGTTCATAGCAAGTTGGTACTATTGTTATATAAGTAAGTTGCTCGCTCTTTGTGTCACAGAATAAATTTGTATTATCAATAAACTGCAGAGGAGAGACTCATCCACAGAACCATTGCCAACACAAAACTTAGAAATGTAACCCTTCGCCTCTATCCTACACTATTTTACTCAAGACCTCCATCATTAGAATAAATAACACTACTTGCCATGTTCTTTTATTGCCATTCAAGAAGACTTAAGTATAAGATATTACTTCAACAATACAATGCAAGCAACTTAAATATGCAAACCAAAGCACTCTGCCTATTACACTACTCCATAATTTTTCAAGGATGTGTATTTTGATAAATCTATTATTAAATTACAGTTTTCTTTTTTAGGATGAATTACATTTTCGCTTTATACTTGCATGTTTGTAAAAGTTTAAGATAACATATCAATAATTAGCTAATTTATAAAAAAAATTAAAATTAAAATTTTTTATATTTTAAAATTTTACTCAAAATATTAGATTATTCATTGAATTAAAATGAAATTTGACGAATGTATTAAGAATAATGAAAATGTGATATTTTAAAATAGTAATTTAATAATACATTCACAAAGAACTATATTAAGTGTGACATGATCATGTCTCATTAGAGTTGCAGTGCTCGTAGAGCATGTCCTCATAGGTGGGTCAGTCTATCAGGAAATGATTTACACATACTAGGATTTTTTGCCTGGTAGTTTCGTTGCCTCACCTCTTATTAAAGCTCATGACCTTCAAAAATGTCAACAATGCCTAATCCTACAATGCAAGTAACACTTCAATTCCATTGGTTAGAGTAGCAAAAGCCAATGACAAAATTGTTGCCCTAAATGCTCTTGTCAAATAAGTATATAATTTTCATTTTATTTGATTTTGTGCAATTGACATGGATGACCAAACCCTCATAAGGTATGTAGCTCAAATATATCCAATTTTTTTTTCTTTTTTTGAGATAGTTTTTAATTTATTGCGTTCTCTCCTAATAATAATTCTTTATCATCAGATCAAGATACTAATCGGTTTTTGGTGTAAGCGGGAATTGAACATGAATCTCTTATTCAACCATCAGAAACTTTACCAGTTGAGCTTAATGGAATCCACGAATATATCCAAGTTATGTCACGTGATTGGATCATCAACCACACATAGACATATATGATACAACGAATTATATAGCATCATCCGGACGGGTTTAGCCATTTAGTGCAATTAGACACTGGACTAATCCTTATCCTGACACAACACATGACAAGAGATTGGAGAAGAAAAAAAGGGTAAAAAAAACTAAGAAAAAAAAGAAGATGAGAAACATAGAATAGAGTCAAAGATAATATTTACTCCTTCACACATTGGTCATGTGATTCCATCTATTCTATCAAAAAATCCCAAAGGAATGACCTCTCTGGCCACGTATTGCTTAGCGTAGTCTTCACTCTTCAATCTTTAGATTTCCTATTGTAAGCTTCTATCGGAGTTTAGACCTAAACTTCGGCATTCATTGATGCACATAACAAAAACCTTAAGTATCCAACCGACGTGACAAACCTAAGAATTTAACGAATTGGAAGAATTGTAAGAATCACTCTCACTTTATATAATTCGTTTATTAGATCCTTAAAATGAATCACTTGTTTGGTTATTGACACTAGTAACCTTTGTTGTTTAATCTTGTATATGGATAATCAATCCGATCAATGTCAAAAAAAAAAAAAAAAATCCCTTTTGAGACTCAATGTCCATGCTACACATATGAGTTCTTAAGTGCCTTTGATCCTGAAAAGTATATATATAAAATTGTAAAGTACAAACTATAAAGTTTGGATTAATATTTATTTTGCACTTAAAGTTTTAAAATTTTGAATTTGGTTCCCTGAGCATTAGCATTAGGGGGGTGTAAACACCCCGTCCCCCTCAGTTGCTATTTTACATCCTGCTCAAAACTTGGCTCCAACCGAGTTACTATTGCTAAAAAAATTTAGCAACCCTGAACTGTGAGTTTCTATGTGTACAACCCATTGTAGCTCAGGATGTACAAGTTTTAATATTATTTTAGAGGGATGTTATATCCATAACATTTTTCAATATTTTTACATCAAATCATAGGTGGTTAGTTATTATTGATTCAAATTTGAACCTAATACTAAGATTACTTTTTTACCCCAATAATAACAATCAGTAACAACCTGCTACTTAAAATTTGTTATAAAAATATTGTGAACATATTGTTTCTCACTTTTTCCAATTAAAAATGTTGTGGACATAGCATCCCTCTTTATTTTATTCTCACTTTTCCCAATGGGTTTGAGTTTTAGTTTGAAACTTCGAATTGGCAATTTGGTGGTGAGTGGTGTGTGTGGGTTGCTCGGCGGTGGTGGGTTGCTTGCCGGTTTAGGTGTAGGTTTTTTTTTTTTTTTTTTTTTTTTTTTTTTTTTTTTTTTTTTTTTTTTTGGGTTTGGTGAGTGGTGGTGGGCAGTGGATGGTTTTTCTGGGTTTTGATGTTTGTGGTGGTGGTGGTGGTGGTGGGAAGGGGTGGGGGGTAGCGGTCTGATCTGGGGCTTTGAATTTTTATTTATTTATTTTTGGGTTTGTGGGTATGGATATTCTGATTTTGGTGGTTGTTGGTGGTGGTGGTGGGTTGTGGGGTTGGTGCTTGCTATGATTGAGTTTTTTTTTTTTTTTTTTTTTGCTATCGGTTTGATTTTGCGATGGGTGGTTACTTGGTTTTGATTGTTGTGGTTTAGTTTTTTAGTGGTGGTGGCAATTTTGTTTTGGGGTAATTTTGGTGGTGACGAATTGGGGTTTGTGACTGAGTTTTGGTGGAAGGTGGTAGTGGGTTTTTTGTAGAGAAAGAAAGAGGAAGAGAGGAGAGAGAAACATCATTTTTATATTATTTGACAATGTAGTTTATATTATTTTAAAGAGTTGTATATAAAAATAGAAATTGAAATATTAGGGGAGTTGTAAAACGAGATAGTAAAATAAAGTGAGTGTTTGGATCCGAATGAATGAACTTGCGTTTTTCTCCTTTTTTTTTTTTTTTTTCCTGCACGCGTTTCAGGCTTTCAGCTTTAGGGGACAAGTACACTGTTAAGTACTATTCACGCACTGTTGACCCGTAAATGTTGATTTTCTGCTTGAACAGTGCACCCGTGCACTATTTACGGGACTCACAAATATCACTTTTTAGCAACTTTTTTATTAAAAATGGGTCTCATGGTATTATTCACACATTTAAAAATGATTTTACAACAGTGTTTTCAGTTTTCAGCTTTCAGCTGTATCCAAATAGACCTAATTTTCAGTTGTTAGCTAGGTTCCACAGTACTATTCACACATTTAAGATGTTATGTGTGCTTGATGAACCAATCAAATCATGCAACAAATAATGTCAAGTTAATTAAAAAATATTAAAAAAATTAAAAAGCTAAAAGAAATCCAAAAAAAAAAAAAAGGAAAAAAATATTATTCTCTTGCCATCCAAAGAAAACCTAACATCTCAATTTCTAACACAAAATTGAACAAGAGATTTAGAGTCACTCACTACAACCTCCTTCAAACTCAGAATCCCGTCACCAAATTATTCACAACCCACTTTTGGGTCTTAGTTTTAGTTCATACTCAACCCAAACTAAACATTTGTGACAAGATCATCTAGACTTCAGTGAAAATTGTAGTGCTATATTCAGGGTCCGTTTGGTAATGTTGTTTGAACAACAATTTTCATTATTTAAACAACACAACATGTATTTACACAACATTTTTTCACCTACACGTATTTCCACATTACCTAAACATTACTAGAACAATATTAGAGCATTCTCATCAAACATGTCTAAAAATATAGCATTTAGCATCTCAAAACTCTATTTTATTTATTTTATCACTCCACTTTATAATACACCAAACATCAAAGGTTTTATTTTTTTACCACTTTATTAAAATATTATTTATTTTAATCGAGAGAGAGAGAGAGAGAGAGAAAGAAAAAATAATAATAAAAAACTCTAGCAACTTGCTACAGTAGGGTATCGAAAATGACACTCCATTGTAGCAAAGATGTCAAAAATTTTAAGAATAACATTCTTGATCTGTATGATATTTTAAGGAGATGAGTGTTAAAATTAGGATTTAACATTTCTCACATCTTTGATGTGAATGCTTTTACCAAACAGGCTAGATCTTGAGAAAATGCAGTAGATTCGAAAATATTTGGGAATGAGAACCAAATGTGTTGCACTTGTACCAATACCATGAAGTGAATAATTTTTTTATCAGATTAAGAAAATAATTTTGATTTCAAATGGTTTCTGCTTCCTAGGTAGGTGGACGTATAAAAACTGGAAAGTAATTTCCACTTCACATCAACTAATTTTTTATTTTTATTTATTATTTTATTTTAAGAAAAAAAGACAAAAACAAATCAAAAAAATTTGGATTCACTCAAAGTAATGGTGCATTTGTTTGTTTTGTTTTTTTTTTTTAGTATTGCTAGTTTGGTACTGATTTTCCTTTTGAGAAAGTGGAGTGACTGGGGTCCAATAGTATGTTACTCTTTACTCACTCGCACATGTGAAGGTGGGCCCTCCGAGACAACCTTAATCTCCGCATGCACTAAACAGCTGTACTAACATTATTGATTGATGGATTATGCTAAAGAGTATTTTTAAGACAATAATTAGAAGCTATCAAAACATCAATTATTTTTTTTTTCACAAAAACTTTTTTTAAATTGATTGTTAACCATTACTTTAAGTCATCCGTTATCACTTCCAGGACCAAGGAGCAGCCTAAATCTGTTTGCTTAGTTTCTTCTTCAGAATCAACAATTTGCTCTTTCATCAGTACCCTTGTTGTGTTTGTCTTATCAATAAAAAACAATTCCTTTTCTTGATTAAAAAATAAAAAAAGAAAAGAGTTCCATTTCCAAGTATGGCTTGGGCTCTTGTTTCTACCATAATGGACCAGCTTGGTTCACTCATTGCTTCAGAGTTCAAGGACCCGCTTGGTTCACTTTTTGCTTCAGAGTTCACATCCATGGTAAATGTCAAGGAAGAAGTCGAAAAGCTTAACGATGCAGAGGAAAGGCAAGTGAAGGAGAAGGCTGTAAATTACAGACCATAAAGCTTGGATTCATATTTATTTTGCCCCCAAAGTTTTAAAATTTTAATTTGGTTCCCTAATGTTACCAATTTTTTGATTGGGAAATAGGAACCTTTTGTCTATGCCTTCATTAAATAACACCTAAGCATGTTATGTATGCTAGATGAACCAATCAAATCATGCCACGCCAAACAAGTAATGTAAAGTCAATTAAAAAATCAAAAAGCTAAAAAAGTCCTTAAAAAAACAAAAAAAAGGAACATAATTTTATTCTCTTGCCATCCAAACAAAACCAAACATCTCAATTGCTAACACTTACGGCTTGTTTGGTAATGTTATTCCTGTAACGGTGTTTAAATGTTGTGAAAATACGTGTGGGTAAAAAAGTGTTGTAGAAAAACGTGTTGTGTTGTTTAAACAACTAAAACTGTTCATTAAACAACATAGGCTCGTTTAATAATGTTGTTCTAGTAACGTTGTTTAAGTGTTGTGAAAATACTTGTAGACGAAAAAGTATTGTGAAAATACGTGTTGTGTTGTTTAAACAATGAAAACTATTGTTTAAACAACACAACCTAACAGGCCCACAACCAAACAGGCCTTTTAATTAAATAAGAGATTTAGAATCACTACAACCTCGTTCAAGCTCAAAATGCCATCACCTAATTATACACAACCCACTTTTGGATCTTAGTTTTAGTTCATACCCAATCCAAACTAAACATTTGTGACAAGATTATCCAAAAATCAGTGAAAATTCTAGTGCTATATTCAGCTTCTGAGAAAGTGTAGTAGATTCGAAAATATTTGAGAATGAGAACCAAATTGGTGTTGCACTTGCACCTGCACCAATAACATTAAGAAAATAATTTTGATTTCAAATGGTTTCTACTTTCAAGATAGGTGGACATATGGAAACTGGAAAGTAATTTCCAAGCTACATGTGAAGTAATTTTTTATTTATTATTTTTAGAGAAAAAGGCAAGAACACATCAAGGAAATTTTGTTCCACTAAGAGCATTAGCAATAAGGTTGCTAAATTGACTAAAAAGTCAATTTAACAACCAATCTCCTTAAAACTGCTTCTACAGCAAAGAAGCCAAAGTTAAAAGAATTTAAGTTTCAGCAACAGTGGGCTACTATCTATAGCACCTTGTTGTAGCTTAAAACACAAAACAAAAAATATAATGTTTTAATGTAGGTTGTTTAAAAAAAGAGTTTTTTAATATATTGATGGTTGTGGTTGTTGCTTATTGTGTTAGATATATTATTTTATTGTATTGTTTATATTATTTTAATGTGTTGAATGTTAAAATAAAACCTTTGATATTTGATGAATTGTAAAGTAAGTTGTTAAAATAGATAAAATAAGTTTTTGAGTTACTAAATGCTAAAAATTTTAACTTCTTTTACTATGAATGTTCTAAGAGCATCCACATCAGTTTTTTCATTTTACACATCCATTTTTATACTAAAAACCTACTTTTTCTATTTTACACATTCATTTTTACAAAACACCCACATTAGTTCATCTATTCTATTCCCTCTTTTAATTAAATAATCAATTTTCTCACATTTTTTATTATTTCCCTCAACCACCCCCTTTAACACCTGCGCTCGCTCTCTCTCTCTCTCTTTCTCTCTCTCTCTCTCTCTACCTATTTTATCTGATTTTTTGCTCTCTCTATACCCATCTCTCTACCCATCTTCAGATCAACTCTCCCTCATAGCTGCCTCACCTAGCCCGCCGACGCCGCTGATCCAGCTCGCCGCCTCAGCCCTCCACTGATTCGGCCTCCCTCTTTCCTTCGCCTCTCCCTCTCTCCTCCACCACCGACCCTTCGCCTCCCACCCCCAACCGACGATAGCAATCGAAGATCCAGTGGCAGTAATGAAAGATCCGATGGCAACAGATCGGGCGGCAGATCCAACTTTGTTAGGCATTTCACGTGAGTTTTCCATTGAGTATCGTTTGGGCTGGGTTTTCCGATGGGTTTGGACTGTTTTTTGGTTGGGTTTACCGGTGAGTTTTGATTTATTTTGAGTTGGGTTTTCAGTGGGTTTGTCTTGATTTTGAGTTGGATTTTCTAATTGCTTTTCCGTTGATTTTGGGTTAATTTTCTGTTGATTTTGGGTTAATTCTCTGTGCTAGGTTGTGGTGTTTGGTGGTGGCGCTGGGTTTGGTGGTTATTTTGGCACGCTAGGTTGTTGTAATGGTTGGGGAAGATGAAGAGTTTGACAGAGAGAGAAAAAAAAAAGAATTAAAAAATCATTTAAACATGAACAGTAGCCGTGTATATTTACACGGTTACTGTTCATTTTCACAGCCGAGTGTATATTTTGTACCATTTTACACCCACTGACGTGGGGGTTTTTTTGATCAAAATGTGTAAAAAGAGTTGTTTTTTGTATTTTAAAAGACTTTCCATGAATTGATGTGGATGCTCTAAAAACCCAAAATATAAAATAATTCAAACAATATCTTAATATGCCAAAGTCTAATATGTAACATGGGTCTACCCACCATTTTTCCACATTCGATAACATCTCAATAAAATCTCCCCCAAGAACTATGCTTGATTAATTTAACTTTATATATTTAATAATTTTTTAAGAGAACACTCTAAGCTAATTTTGAAAATGAGGTGAATGGATTCAAATGTAATTTTTTTCTGGGTCCCATATCATGGAGTACAAAGACAAAGTAAAATAACTATATAATAAAAGGAAAATGATATGTCCACAATATTTTCACAATATTTTTACAACAAATCCTAAGTGGCAGGTTGTTACTGGTTATTATTATTGGGGCAAAAAAGTAATCTTAGCGTTAGATTCAAATTTGAACCAATAACAATTAACCACCTGTAATTTATTGTAAAAATATTGTAAATGTAGCATCTCTCATAATAAAAAGTACAAAATAATAAAGTTCATGACTTTGTAGAAAGTAGGGAAATTCTTTTTCCTTTTTGGTTGGTGGATAGATCATACCGCGTGGATTTAATTGACTATTGACCTTTTGGCTTTTGTCGGCGGATAGATACCGCGTGGATTTAATTGAGAACAGTGAATGAAGGTGGTAGGGCAGGGATACCACTGAAATTTTTTTCCAAAGGCTACAACTACAATTATAGTGCTTTTTTGTTTATTTGAATTATTTAAAATTTGATTAAATTTTGTATATGTTTAATGTGCTCTGTGTTAGTGGATGCGTGTTTTACTGACCCACGCATGTGAAGGTGGACCCTCTGAGATAAATCTCTGCGTGGACTAAAGAACTATACTAACATTATTGATTGATTGTACTATGGTCTTGGTCCTGGAGCAGTCTACATCTGTTTACTGGGTTTCTTCTCCACAATCAACAATTTGCTCTTTCATCAGTGGTCTCTTTGTGTTTGTCTCTGTGTTTGTGTTTGTGTTATCAATAAAAAAGAGTTCCTTCTCTTGATTGTCAACAGGAAAAAAGAAAAGAAAAAAAAGAGTTCCATTTCCAAGTATGGCTCGGGCTTTTGTTTCTACCATCATTGGTCAGCTTGGTTCACTCATTGCTTCAGAGTTCAAGGACCGGCTTGGTTTAGTTTTTGGTTCAGAGGTCGCGTCCATTGTAAATGTTGAGGAAGAAGTCGAAAAGCTTAAGCTCAAATTCCAAGCAATCCAGGCAAAGCTCGACGATGCAGAGGAAAGGCAAGTGAAGGAGAAAGCTGTGAAGCTTTGGTTAGAAAGGCTCAAGGACGTATCCTACGAGATGGACGACGTGTTGGATGAGTGGAACACTACCAAGATCAAAGCAGATATTGAGAAAGAAGAAGAAGAATCTGAAACTAGTACTGCTAAGAGGAGGAAGGTATGGTCTCTTACCAACTTGAATTGCTCATCCTCAGTTTTCACTGTTCTTCAGCGTCGTGATATTGCTCTTAAGATAAAAGAAATTACTGAAAAGTTAGATGAGATTGACAGAGAGGGAGATATGTACCGGTTTGTACTGACTAGTGGCAATGAAGAAGTTGTGAGACCACCAACTGATTCCCACGTTGATGTGTCGAACATTCTAGGTCGTGATAAGGTTAAGAGTGATCTAGTGAACATCTTATTGGGCAGGGGTAATGAAGAAGAAAGAAGCCCACATGTCATCTCTTTAGTGGGCATGGGTGGTGTTGGAAAAACTACTCTTGCTCAACTAGCCTATAATGATAGTGAGTTGAATTCAGCCCATTTTGAGAAAAGAGGGTGGGTTTGTGTTTCTGAACCTTTCAATAAGTTTATGGTAGCCAAAGCAATCATTCAAGCTTTTGGAGGTGATGACTCCAACATTACTCAATGGTCAGGTCTAATGGATAAATTGTGTGAAACGATTCGGGGAATGAAGCTTTTTCTTGTCTTGGATGATGTGTGGACTGAAGACTTCATGTTATGGGAGCCATTCAAACTTGGACTCCAAAATGCTGCCCAAGGCAGTAGAATTCTAGTCACCACACGTAAAAATAGTGTTGCAGAGATTATGGGAAGTGCAAAAAGAATCAATTTGGAGGAATTGTCTAATGATGACTGTTGATCAATTTTTAGTACAATAGCATTTTTTGACAAGGATACTAACCAACAAAAGGATTTAGAAGAGATTGGTTGGAAAATATCAGACAAGTGCAAAGGCTTGCCCCTTGCTGCAAAGACTCTTGGGAGTCTCGTGCGCTTCAAGAGTCGGAAGGAACAATGGGAGATGGTTTTTTATAGTAGATTGTGGGAATTACAAGACGTTGAAAGAGGTCTTTTTGGGCCGTTGTTACTGAGTTATTATAATTTGCCCTCACCACTAAGACGGTGTTTCACATATTGTGCTGTCTTTCCAAAAGATTATATCTTTAATGAAGAGGATTTGGTATCTATGTGGATAGCACAAGGTTATATTGAGTCGAATGCAAACAGGGAGAGAACTGTGGCAAGAGATTACTTTGAAGTTTTAGTCATTCGCTCACTTTTCCAAGTTTTTGAGGATTATATGTTTGGTAACAAGATTATTAGGTACAAAATGCATGATATAGTGCACGACTTGGCACAGTTCATGGCAAAAAACGAATGCATCACAATCAATGGTTACGAAGAGTCGAGGCCAAATCTTCAAATTGCTCGACATTTGTATTTAGAAATTCCACAAAATGCTCAAATTCCTGAGTCCATCTACAGCGCAAAAAATCTACGCACCCTTATCTTTGTAGGTCATAATAGTTATAATGTGTCCAAGTTGATCCATCATTTTAAACGTTTACGGACATTGAGTTTAAGTTGTCATTATGATCATTTAAAGGGAATTTCGGATGAAATAGAAGATTTGATGCATTTAAGGTATCTTAAAATACATTGCCATGGAAACGAATTGCCTGAAACCATCTATAATCTATGCAATCTACAAATTTTGAATATTACAATTAGTTTGGAAAGTGGGCTCAAGAAATTACCACAGGAGATAATTAAACTGATTAACTTAAAACATCTTATTTTGGAAGGTCCTGTGTTCCCTCAGTTTAAGTTTCCAAGAGGGATTGGGAGATTGAGCTCTCTTACAAAACTAAGTCATTTCCGTGTAGATGGCAAGGATGATGGCCAAAGATGTGAACTCGGAGAATTAAAATATTTGAACCACCTTCAAGGAACTCTTTCAATATATGGGCTGGGGAACGTGGTAGATGCGTGTGAGGCCAAGAATGCAGAGCTCAAGAAAAAGATAGGCCTCCGTGATTTGTATCTGAACTTTTGTGAAGAGAACGTAGAGAATCATGGAGATATTAGAATGGAGACTGATGTATCAGTTCTGAATGCCTTAGAGCCACCTCCAGGCTTGGAGATATTAGAAATTGATTTTTACCGAATGTTCCCTAATTGGATGATGTCCCTAGCCAAATTGAAAAGCCTTCGTCTGATATGTGGCAAAAATTTAGAGCGTTTACCTCCTTTGGGAAAGCTTCAGTTCCTTGAAGATTTATGTATAGGTGGTATCGGTGACTCCCTTTTTCCATTCAAAAAGGTGGGTGTTGAATTTTTGGGAATAGAATTTGAAAACAAGAAAGACGGCATAATCAAAATATTCCCAAATTTGAAAACTCTCGAGTTTGGGAAATTGTATGAGTGGGAAGAATGGATTGGGATTGGAGGACAAGAGGAAGATTGTATTATTATAATGCCCTGTCTTCAAGAGTTTAATATTTACAACTGCCCAAAGTTAAAGTCCCTGCCGGACTTTCTTTTTAAAACTTCATTGCAGGAGTTTTGGGTGAATGAAAGTCCGATTCTCCAAAAACGTTACCAAAGAGGGACAGGAGAGGACTGGGCCAAGATTTCCCATATCCCAAACATCATGATTGATTTAATTCAAGGGCAAAGAGACGGTCAAGAAGTTATTCGACGAGGTAACCTTTCTACTTCTTCTCGGGCTCCTCCTTTTATTTTGCCCAAAAAATAATAAAAAAATCAATTAATATTCTTATTTTCTGCCAAAATTTCCCACTGGGAAATAATTACTAACAACGTAGGTTGATGAATTTATCAAATTCTCATTAATTTCATTTACGGTTTAATGATTATGTGGATCTTGCCCATTTTCTTCATTTCAGATGATGAAGAAGAGCAGTCTGAGGACGAAGAAGAGAGCCAATGATCTTTGCGTTTTTAGGTTCACAAATTTTAGCTACAAGTAGAGATTTATCAATGTTGATTTGTGTGTGTGTCTGTGTTTGTGTCGCCAAAGTTCATTCTCGGCTTGATTAAGTGTTGCAGAAATCTGATCCAGTCACAGGTAATTTCTTCCATGTTATAATAAAATATTAATTAATTATCCTGCTTATCTCACAAAAACAAGTTAATCACGACTTTGTGAGAGATATCCATTGAAAAGCAAAAAAAGTTTCAGAATGAATGTTACTGAAATTTCACAAGTGGATTTTTATTATTTGCATATGGCCTTGTTAAATTTTTTTCTTTTTCTTTTTTTTTGAATAACAACTTTTTCTTGTGTCTAAACTTAATTCCATCTTGCATCTCATTTTGTTATGCTTTTGCTAGTTGCTAGTGCTGCAGAACATTGTTATCCGTCAATGTAACATTGTTATAAATTTGTAAAAAAAACAAAAAGGTTGCCAAGTGGTGATATATATAATAGATGTGATGAAAAATTTGGATGTTTGTTGTTTCTTATCTTCTCTTTTATTGGAAGGTATATATCTACATATTCGTCTTAATCTTCTGTTGGAAGATGGTTTTTTTTTTTTTTTTCTTATTGCCTTGTCTGTCTGTAAAAACCTCATGCTAAAGATTTATTTTGTTGGCCTCATTTAAACCAGACATCAAATTCTGAAATATGAGAAAGCATATTTTGTGCTCAAGCAAATATTATGCTCTTGTTCAGTCTATACATCCATGAAATATCTTACTTGCGCTTTGGGCCTCATTCAATCCTAACATCATATGATAGGGCTTTTTGTAGAAAGCTGTGCTATGACTTCAAAGATGCAACAAAAAAGCTTAATCTGGCATGCTGGTTTTCTATAGTAGTCAATTTGATTTGGTGACACATGAAAAGCAATCTAGGATCTGCCCATACTTCTTTATCTTTATTATTCAACTCTTGACATGTGCTCTTTTCTTGTCTTACAGTTTGAAGTGTTTCGTTACATGGAAGAGTGTGGAAGTACAGGCAAGAAGAAGAAACTACAAATACATTGGCTTTGTTCGATTTCGATTATGTACTCTTCTAATGTAAGGTTTATCTCGATATTTATGCTAAATCATCAATTTGTTTTTCCTTATCATTTTCTTCATCCGTAATAACCTCTTGCTATATATTTAACTTTCTTTTGGCCTCATTTAAACCAAACATCAGATCCTAATACTTGGGGATGTACATTTTATGATGAAGCATATTTTCATGCATGAATGCACCTTTGAGAAAAGGCCACAGAAAAAAAAACCGCTTTATCATTTTATATTGCAGCAAGTGTATTGAGAATTGCACTAATCTAATTCAAACAATTTAGGCTCCAATTTTTTCTGCAAATGTCAATCTTATGATAAATATAGAATTTAAGACCAATTGTTTACATAATTAGGCAATCAACATAAGCATGCATGGATCAAAAAATCAATCACCCACACGTACACCAAAGTGTTGATGAAGAGGAAAACCTGAGAACAAGGCGGAAAAACCTCTCCAGGGCATCACAACAACAAACAATCCACTTATGAGAATAGTTGCAATACATACTGCATACAAACCCTCCAAGGTAAGTAGTAACTATGTACTTGAGCCTCCAACTCCTACTAGCAACCGATTCCTCGAACCCTTTCTTCTCACTAGCCTCCGTATCCGCAATTGAGCCTCCAATTGCAATCTCCATTTCTCCTTGGCAATTCTGAGACTGTTCTGGTGATTCCCAAGCTTAAATCAACACCAAAACTCTTAAGGTAGTAATGGGTGTGATGGTCTTAATCTCCTGTTTGAAATTTTACAATTTGAGAGGGAGAAGGTAGAGAGATTGATGAGGGTTAAAGATCTAGGGTTTTTTTCTATTTTTTTTTTTATTTTTGTACTTTCTAGCTTTGCAGATAGGAATTGGGTGTGCAAAATTTTTTGAAAATGGGATCTTTTATAGTGAGGGTATGGGCTAGAACAACAGAGAAGAATTAACTGAGTTGTCTCAAGTTCTCACAGTTCCTCTTGTCATGAGGGAGGGGAATAGAGAGGCGAACTCTCTATCCAACTGTTTTTCAAAATTTGATTCACTTCACATTTCACCTAATGTTGCCAATTTCATAGGAGTGGTTCTCACGGTTCCTCTTGTAATGAGGGAGGTGAACAGAGAGGCGAACTCTCTATCCAACTGTTTTTCAAAATGTGATTCACTTCACATTTTGCCTAATGCTGCCAATTTCATGGGAGTGAAATTCTGCCGCTTCCAACTTCGATTTCAACACTTGTAGCACTTCACCTCACCAATGTGAGAGTCATCACCAACTCTAGCACTAGGCCGGTGATAATTTCTTCAACTATTTTGCATGTGTGACTACAAGCAAGGTGTGGAGAAGCTGTGAAGAATGCTAATAACGTGGGAGGCTGAGTTCTAATAAGGAAAGATCTACTTTCCTTGACTTTTCTTCTCCATGATTTCAACAATTGCAACTTTGTAGAATTTTTTCAATTGCTTTTAGTTGGAAGCTTTTAATGCTCTGTTTTCTTGTCTCCTTTGTAAGTTCTATATATAGCTTCTACAGTTATGCATGTAAGGCATCTAATAAGAAAGAAGTGATATAGCTATTTAATAAGAAGTGTAGGGAGATAGCAAATAAGTGTGAGGAAATAAGTAAGTGAAGAATGGTGTGCAAAGTGTGTGTAATGTATTAAGCATCAATAAAAATTCTATTTTATTTGTAACTCCTTATGTGTATTCTATTTGAGTGCAGTGAGATTTATCACAAAGTATTTGACAAAATACTGTTCTTTTGAGTGTCAAATTTATTTTGACAAAGCTTCCACAGTGGCAAATCTCCACAACCAGCCCAATACAAATAACAATTCACATAATTACATGAAAACGATGAAATTTAAGATCAATAGTTACAAATAATTTGTCATGGAATTGTCCACCCACTAAAAGTCCTGACATTTATAAGGGCACATTTCCTGAGTAATCCATATTATATGGTGGAAGGTGACAGGTTGCATCTATATTTCAACGATTTTCAACTTATGTAAATTCTATCCTTAAGTTTTAGGGTTTGGAATTTAGTTTGCTTATTTTTATGGTTAACCCTATGTTTGGTTGGAGGGAGGCTGCTGGAAATTCCAGCCACCTTCTGGCCACCTCCCCTCTACTACCTGTCTACTCTCCCTCCCTCTCCCTCCATCCAAACATAGGATTAGTGTACTGATTTCAGAGATTGGATACAAAAGTGTAGATTTCTTGTCCTTGTGATTCATGACTCAGGAGTTTCCTGCCATGGAAGAAGGGGAAGAGTGGGGTGTTAGCACTAGGAGTGGAGGGGATGGGCATGAGTTGAGAAATCCTCCCCCCCCCCCCCCCCCTCCCCAACCCTTTTTTTTCCTGTTGGAAGTTGCCCCAAATTAGTCACTTATATTTATATTCTTCTTTCTCTTCTTCTGATGCTGTTGCATTTGCTGTTTAACCCATAGTCTAACTTTTCCAACCTCAAGGGCATAGGAATGCTTTGGTCTCACTCATTTGGAACATACTGCAAAATTCTCTGTTCTCATTTGGCCTCGTTCAATCTAACCATCGTGCAGAAGGCATAATGTACAAAATGTTATGTTATAAGTTCAAAGATGCTGCTAACAAGCTTAACCTGTGATCTAGTTTTTGTTTTTTTAATTTTATTTTATTTTATAAATATAAATAACCTGTAATCTAGTCTTCTTTAGTAGTCCATCTGGGTTGGTGGCATATGAAAAGCAAACTAGTTAATTTTTAAATAACACCTTTACTCGGCCTTCCATCCATAATTTTGTATTCTTGAAACCTGTTTTCAATCAACAAGTGATAATTCATTTTAAGAAGAAAGAGGGAAGCCCTTATAGCTTGAACCTATAATTGATGCTGATCATCTAGTCTTAATGTTATAGGGTTATGCAGTTGCTATTTATTAAGTTCCTAAGTCAATAAATTGTCCCTTTTCATTGTCTCAGAGGCATAAGTGTTTCATGGCATGTGGGAACGCATAGAATGACCACCATTAGATATGAAGATGTTAAATGTTTTGGATTCATTAGTTGGATTAACAATCACAGTCTTCTTGGTAGAGAAATAGAATCAATTTCTTATTGGTTTTTTGTGACTTCTTTTCTTTTTGTATTCCATCATGTCTCACTTGAGGAGTTTACTCGAAAGTTTAGTTTTTTTCCTTGAGAATATATGTAATTATAGAACGCCAAACAAATTAATGTACTCTATTTTATTTGCTTTTATCTCTGAATTAGTAATCAAATTTCCATTTAAAATGCACCACAAAAGTTTATCCATCATTGCCTGTACTTTTCTGCAAATCTGTGAAACTAAAATTCAAGATATGCTTGCAATTTAAATGTTTAGTATTAGACACAGACTAATGTAGTTGGGAATAAGGCCAAACCATAGCAAGAGTACAAGTCTGATTTATTTGGGCCCATGGCTAATAATTTACATGAAGATTTTGCATAGACAGAAAATATGCTTAGTTACATCTAATGCAATGCATAGACAGAAAATGCTTAGCATTTGTCGAATTAGCCTTTAGCTTACCTTTATATATTTTCAACCTATTGAAAAGAAAGTTCCTTAAAACTGGGCTGTAATCTTAATTTGATTCTTTTCTTAAGAGATTAATTATGAATTGGAGCATTGTAGACTTTCTAAAAAAAAAAAACAGAATGAAATTTAGCGAAAATGGAAATTGGCTTTCAGTTTTTGCTATTACAAAATCTGTAGAAGAAAATGGGTAATGTGAAACAAACTGTAGCCAACAAACACTGAGCTATTTTTTATGGAGTTAGTGATCCTAGAAGCTGCACTAGAGTGTATGTTTCATGCTACAACATAATATTACCTGCAAATCATGACAAAATTGTCTTATGCTATCTGTTTTATTCTCTTGTTTGTTATTGCAGTTTGAACTCTAAACTATGGTCCATATGGGTAACTGCATTTTGCTTAAGAGGGAAATGGTCATGCAAATAACTGACAATTTATTTAGCACCATAATAAGGAAAGAGATTAAATTTAATAAGGACAAGGTGTAAAACCCCTTATTTACACCATCCAATAAACAAATGCCGCATCAGACTTTTTAAAATAGAGCATCAAAGACTAGTACATCTAGTAACACCTGATAAAAGGCCCAAAACCCCATTCATCGTCTCCCCCAGACCCATTCTCTGACCACAAAAACCATTAGCCATGGCTGAGCAACCCTTGCTCACCAATGGTCACCATCATTATTGTCTTGTCCATACCGGTCTTGTCTCTCCCTCTTCTCTGTTCCCACTGTCTCGCTCCTTCACCAGTAACTGCAACTGCCATGATCAGCAGTGCCTCCCTCCTTCACTGGTAACCGCAACTAACATGAGCGACGGTGAATCTCATCTTATATGAATGAACCTCAAATCTTTAGTGTGATTGTTCTAACCTTTGAAATAAATAAATTAATTAATTAATTAAAAATAAGTAGAAGAAGAAGAAAAATTGAGTTTCAGATTCGTATTTGGAGTGATGGGTATGAATCTCAAATCTCAATGTATCTTAGTGTGATTGGGTATGATTTTGTATTTGGAGTATTGTTAATCTAAGTTTTCCTTTTTATTTCATTTGTTTATTACAGATTACTTAGAAGACTTCCATGGAAGTCTTGGAGAGAAACATTTTATTTGAGTTTTGTCATATAAAAACACATTTCAGTGTTTATCAAAAAAAAAAACACATTTCAGTCTTGGTAGGTTTCAGGTGACTTCCCCAGTTCAGTGAGGCAGTGTGTTCAGACTTTACACAGCAATAGGTTTTCTTTTCTATTTGCTTGTTTTTTTTTGGGAAATATTGAATTATACTGGTTTTTAATGGGTTGTCCGGTGAGGTAGTGAGTCGGCAAATGGAGGTCCAGGGAGAATTGTGCCAGGAGATGCAGGAACTGAGGAGAGATTGATATTTTAGGGAAAACATGAGTTTTTTTGTTTTGTTTTTTGAGATGTTATTAGATGTATTGGGATGTATTGATTTTACAATGAATTTAAGTAAAAGTCTGATGTAGCATGCTCTTATTGGCTGGTGTAAACCGAAGGATTTACACCTCATCCTTATTAAATTTAATCTCATAAGGAAAACAGGAAGTTTTAGTGGCACCTTTGAAACTGTCTACAGCATTCACCTTTTCATGGTGGTTTTCAGAACCGGTAGCATAGCTTGCACATTGATCACATAATGATACATGACAGTGAGGTAAGTACTTGATCAGGCTCTGGTTATTTGTGGTGACATTATATTTAATCCCAGAGATTTAAACTTCTTATATTTTTCCTGATTTGTTGAGAACTAAAGTTGTAAGCATTATCTTAAGTGTTGTAATCTTTATTTGATTATAGTGAATTATTTGGATTTATCCCATGGTTTTTCACTCTACAATAGGGGGTTTTCACATAAAATATTGTGTGAGTTTTCATGTTTGATTTCTTGCATGATTTTTATTTTACTAATGTCTGAATTATTCAATTTAGACAAAATGTTAATGTTTTAGAACTTCTAATCTCCCAACAATATGTTGTTTTTCTTTATTTTTCAGTTAAGATAGTTTGCAGGTGACATATATAGAATGCCATGCCTCGTTGTGATATTATGAATGTTTGAGCAAAAAATAAAGAGGTAAAGATCATAAAAAAGAACTTGCTAATGAGCTGTAGCACAAATGGTGCTTACTCTCCCTGTCAGAGTAAGTTCAAGAGTGATATTTTGGGTTCAAGACGCACTGTTTACATGTGTAGCTTTCCATAAAAACTACTTCTAGATTTGCAAACTATTCCTTTGCTACAAAACTTTTCTCATCTCAGATCTATCAGATGGATTGCTATCTAAAGAAATTCTGCAATCCAAAGGAATCCCTAGAAGGTTAAGGAGAATAAAAAATTAAATAATAATCCATATGAGGATTAGTAGCAAGATAATTTGAATTTTCTTTTGGCGTCAATAAACTAATCTGGGTGTTCTCTCACTTAGGATGATGGCTCTAAAATTAAGTTTTTATAGCATTGGGAATCTTAGTGCACAGGTCCCAAGTGGGTCAAGTCATCATGGGCTAAAACTGAATATTCAGTTTCTAAAATCCCACAGCTTGATCGGTTAAGTTATGTCAAGCATGAGTCAAGCTTCATTAAAGCATGATCAATCACATGGAGTCAAGCCCATAGTGGAGGCAGCAGAGCTTCCAGGATCTTGAGCAGTTTTCAAGTGTCTAAAAAATAATTGAAGTTGAATACTAATTTAGACACTAATAACTAAGGATTGAATTACATCAAAAGTGTGTTTTAACTCAAATTTGCCATACTTACAACATTTAATAGATAACATTTATTCAACTTGATCAATTACAGCATATTTTACTAAACACAACAAATTTGCATGTCATCAATGATTGCTACACTAATCAACAAATTACTTGCAAAAAGGCTTGCTAGCGAAAGTTGTATGTTGAGTAAAAGGTTGTGTACAAAATTGTGGTAAAAATGCACACCCCTTGAGCTTTAAGGTGGTTGCCATTACAGTTTGAAAAACATTTATTTTAGTCAATTTACTCTATGAGCTTTACACATGCCAAATTAATACCTCAATTATTCTACCTTTAATATACTAAAAAAAATGCACGTGAAATTTAAAATCCCAAAATTAATAATCTAAACCCAATGGAAAGAAGAGAGAAACTTAGGTCAGTTTGAGAAAGAGAGAGACAATCGAACTAGAACCACTGTAGCATCCCTGCCGCCATTGATCTCACCATTTGTGATCGTCGCTCAATGGCATATTTGGATATGCCATTTGATAGTCACAATTTTTATTACAAAGAAACTCGGTCTTAATAAATTGTTATGCTACCCAACTCACATCCAAGTATATCTTATTTTTTTGTTCACTATTCAAGGTTATCAATTCTGTTTTAATGATCATTTTAGTTTGTCTATTCAAACGAAATATTGTGATATCAATTTATTTCAATATACCATTTTAGGATAATTTTTAATTTTATAATATATTTTTATAATACAAAATAAATATACCGAAAGTGTTCATCACATACTCACATAGCCTACACCATTTTAAAGTATAAATTGAAAACCAAATAATATACATTGTTAATATCATCACTACATTAATCAACAAGAGTGGAGAAGAAAAAAGGTAAAAATATAAAAGAAAAAAAGGTAAAAGAATTAAAGAAAAAAAGATGAGAAACGTCAGATAGGGTCAAAGATAACGTATACTCCCTCACAAATTAGTCAGGCGTTTCCATCTAGTCCATTTAAAGAATCCCAAAGGAATGACCTTTCTGGGCAAACCTTGCTCAGCATAGTCTTCAGATTTCCTACTGTAAGCTTCTCTTGGAATTCAGACCAAAACTCTGGGATTTGCTGATGCACATAACGAAAATCTAAGCATCCAGCCGACAGAACAAAATGGAAAATTAAAAAGACAAAAGATAATTTACCTTTGTCAGCCACAATATGTAAGTGGCAGAATATGTGGCTTGCGCTTGGAAATCCTCAAAGTCATTATCTGGAACAGTTGAGCAAGAGTTGAGGAGATGCAACTCATTACCAATAAAGGAATTGAAGCTGTTACTTGTGCTGATCGTTAGCTCAGAATGGAAGGATACATCATGGAGATTGGTTGCAAATTGCTTCATCCAACACAAAGAAAGGAAGCGGCGATGAAGCCAAAGTGCCTGTTTGAAATGAAAGTCATAATATAAAAACTCTTGAAAAAATAGGATCATTGGAATACTTTAAAAAAGTCAAGCACCAGCACGGAACCACTTTTTTTTTCTTCTTTTTCTTTTAATATGTGATCAGACCACAAAATTTCTTGTGACAAAGATAGACTCTATTTCTTTGATTGAAGAAATGACATCAGGAACGCAGGTACTACAATAAGAAAGGCTCATAATGCAATAACTCATATGTTGGTGGACTACAGTTATACTTCTTTTTCTGGGGGTGGGGGGCTGTTATGTATCTGAAATGCTAGTATAATGTAAAACAGAGACCATGAGTATTTAGTTGATTCCTGAAGAACAGCATCAAAACAATACGACAATGAGATATCTCCTTTAGTAGGGGGAAGAAGATTATCACTGTGTAGTTGGCATAGATAATCAATGTTATCATGCTGTGATCTGCAAACATTAAGGTGACAGGAAGATTACAGATCCTTTTTCAGATCTATGTACTACTACCAAGTTTTTACCCCACCAATTTCAGGGTTGAGAACAATCAAAGGTTCTCCAATATAAAGAGTCTGCTGATTAATAACCAAAAAAAAATATCTTGCCCATGTGCCACTGTAGTCGGTCCAAAGAAAAAAGTACATACCAAGGGTGTTTACTTTTAATTCAGGTTGAAAGAGTAAAATGAAATAGAGGGAGTCCGAAAATAACATAGGTAGACATAATGAAGAAGTGCTTTGGGATATGATAGAATGGATGAAATCAATAGAAGTGGCAGAGCTATATTAGTTGAAGAGGTTTGATCAAACTTATCAGAAAATGAAGAGAACAATTGAGAAGGTTCCATAAAGTCATCACCAATAGGATTAAGGCATAGTTGAGCTGCTTTGAGTTAAGGGCATATACCTCTCTTCCTATGTAACGCTTTATCAACATTTCATTCCAATCGAGCTCTTCCTGTCACACCAACACTGTCAGGACATTTAAAAAAAAAAAAAACTTGGTATAAATATTCAAGACATTTAAAAAGCACAGCTGCAATCTACAAATCCTAAAACAATAAGTAACAGCAGTTGTAACTAAAAGCAGTCACATAATTAAGAGAATATGCTTTTGGGCATTAAAGGATTTTACATTAGTGTCTTAGTGCTTAACTAACATTGTTTTTGAATCACCCAGCCCCATTTCTATTTCCTGTAGTGTGTAGCACATGCAATCACCCATAAAGACTCTACTTATTTATTAAAAAAAATGAATCAATAATGCCACTGATACCCAAAAGCTTAACCTAATAGGAAGTGGCATTATAAATTTATAATCTAATTTATCTCAGTATTTAAACCAACAAACGAAGCAGAACAAAAAAGTTGAACCCAATTATGGTTCCTAAGCAACTTCTTTATAAGTAAAAGGCTCATTAATAAAGCGCAAAAGGGGTGCAACCCAAGTACGGGAGGAATATAAGACATATACCAACACCTATGAATGAAATCACTTAGATAACTCAACTAAAGTAAATTAGAAAAAGAATACAGTCCTGAAGCTGACATTCACTCATATAAGGATCTGAGGAATGAGAGAAGGGAGAAATGGAATACAATTCATAATGATAAGAACATATAGAGCAAACTTGCTTGTAGAAATGAATAAAATTTGTGATGATGCATAGACATTAAAAAATATTTTCACCTTCCATACTTCAGAAACTTCAACAGAGTAACCAGGGGATGTATTTTCAAGTTTTGAGTCTTTCAAAATCCGGAGTATTAGCCGCTGCAAATTTGATTGCAAGTTACATTGAGATAAGTATGGAAATCCCAGCTCATCACAGTCAGCATGTAAGAAATTATAAGTGCCTTACTCCAAATAAATTAATTAAAGCACATTAGCACTATCTTTCTCTCACTTGAGGTTAATGACTTTTTTTCTCTCTTGAAGAATATGGTGTTGCTGTCCAGCCTTGTGTTCTTATCACTCTAGGAACACAAAAGCATATACAGCTACAATCGTTGAAACTATTTCTTCCACCTTAAAATTAAACAATGTCGTTTTTTTGTTGATTAAGGACATATCATTTAGGGATCAATGCATTTTCAGAAAAATTAGTTGTGAAACCATCAAAAGATAATTAAAAGTCCAGTTTCCCCAAGCATTGGCATATTCTGAAAGACTGGAAGCCTAGAAATAATAGGAATGGTGAACTCGAACCTCGTCCTTCAAAGGTTTGGTGTATATTTTTCCAATTATTACAACCCCAACTTTGTGTAGAGGAAAGTGGGAATCCCCTAGTCTATGCATGATTACCAGATTTCTCCTTTTTGGAAAAAGGTTTTTTTTTGGGGGGGGTGGGGGGGGGGGGGGGGAGGAGAGGTGCGGACACACAACTTAAATTGGAGCTTGTTCAAATTCATAGGAAAACTCACTCTGCGATAATGAAAGCAACAATTATCAGCAACATGCAACCCCGCCCAATTTCTGGATTTCTTTAACTCATGTAGCACCTGTTCTCTTGTCATGTATGAAACAAGCCAGCAACGATGGTTCCATGCACGATAGTTCATTTTTGATCTCTGGAAGTCAACTTAAAACAGTGTTAGGTTTCTTCCTGGAACACTCTCCCTCAACATCATAGCATGACGGATATGCCAACAAAATAAGGTGTGCTAAAGCCTAAATGTCAATAGGTAAACCACCAATATATATGGGCAATTGCAGAAGCTAAAGAAACATTTGCATAATGATATGGTCAAAAGTTCTAATTAAAGAAGAAAGTCGAGTAGTCAACTAGAAAGACTATAAACTAGTTCCCCTAAGGGTCATCACATAATGCACTCCGTTATATGAATAATTAGATGGTCCAAATTCAGCACCGGGAATTCCACCTTCAATTTGGGATGCCAGTTCTCCAAGAGACAGGCTATATAAGTTTAATTTTTATCACGCAAAATCCTTGGAAATAAAGCTTAACAGCATCAAGCTTCATTCAACAGCTTGAGCTCAATTTCTTTCGGTCCAAAAGAAAAATAAAAATAACTCAAAAAAGGTGGGAGACAAAAGAAGGAACTGCATTTTCATCTCATTTTCTTTACAATCAAATACAACCTCAATACTGTAATTTGTCATCCCAGAAGATTAAAAACTACTAGGATCGTCTGCTGCCAGCAGTGCTGATTGTCATGGCTGACAACCAACCACAGAGGCAGTGGCATGTAGCAGCATTTTAGGTGTGCATGGGTCAGTTTTGTTTGGCTTTGAGGCAAACCTAGAACTGAATCATAATCCAGGGAAAACAGCATTGTGAACTCCAATCTCGAGGCTTTATAGTTTCACCTCCACCAAGATAGATGCACCTGCCCATTTGTAGCTAGATTTTTCAGAACATAAGAAGATACAATCCAGCTATATCTCAGTAGCAAGGTAAACACTTATGCATTCTATTTCTGTTCAGAGGTATTGAGTGTTTTCTTGGTGAACTAGATCTAGATAGCTTGTTCCATCTTAAGTAATGATGACTCAACAGAGAAGCATCCTAGTGACTATCAAATCTTGAATCATACTCATCCAAAATTGTTTTTTGAAACTGAAGTTCTTGTTTACTCTAGGTAGTGTTTAAGGGAAACAAGTGAACACAGCAAATGTGAGAATGGAGTTTTCCCAATAATGAAATGTATATATGAACCTTCATAATTTAATAGTACGGAGTTCCTGAACTGAATTTAAACCTCAGCTATTTTTTCCACCAGCTCAGATTCTTTCCCCAAAATCTCTTGCAGAGCTGAACACTTTCCAGTGATTGACTTGATCACCCATCTCCTGCAAATTGACAATGTGCACAAGAACTCTGTGTTATTACTTAAAGCCATAACAGGCAGGCAGAAAAGTAAAAATACTATCAGAAAGGAATGTGAACAAAACTAAAAATTTTGGCCAGGTGAAAAATCAGATTAATAAACACAAAACCCTGCGTATCAACAAGGAGATAATTAAAGAACAAAAAGAAAGATTGGCCCCCTAAGTTTTGGTCATCAAGTTGATAATGTTATCCCTTAAGGCAAAACTAACCAACGGGAATGACATGTGAATATCGTGTTTTGTAGAAATGATACAAAACCATTAAAAACTATGTTACCTATGACTCCAAGCCTGATCACTTTTGGGTGAACATGAAAGAACAAGAGCTGACAACAGAAGTTCACCCATATACATTGAGAGCTGCTGCTTCTTAGACACAACTAGCTTCCTGCATTATGCGTAAGACATCGTAAAAGGAGTAGATACAAAAGCAATTCAATGAATTAAAAAATACACTTCAAAGTTATGCAAGAGCAGAGCAGGGTCTGCAGTCAGTCAGTTTTTTATAGAAAGGCCCTCCATGACAAATATGAGGCACGAACCCCTCCATGGCCTGTCCAATAATAACATATGGAGTAGATACCTCATCTAAACAGGAAGTGTGTACAAAATACTCCTAGAGATTTACATTTTAAAAGAGAGAATTTGTAAAACTTACCACTAATTCCATGGCTGTAGATAGTGAGCGATTTTCTATAGGGTGGCATTGGAGAAAGGCATAATTTTCGTTTGGTCAATTGACATACGTACTATATGTGAACCTATTCAAAATGGGGATTTGGGGATTCGGAAACTTCTAGTGTTCAACCAAAACTTACTTGGCAAATGGTAAATGAATTTTTTTTTTGATAAGTAATCAGAGAGCTTTTATAAATGAGAGAAAAAAAAAGACATACAAGAAGTTCATGATGATGAACAGCAAGAAAAAAACTATCCAGAAACTAAGCTAAGGGAGGATACAAACTCAAAAAGAGAAGAACAACTAGTAAAACCCCAACAAAGAGACCACTCCAAAAGACTCCGCTGGCATAGAAGCTTTAACTCAACCAGCGTCTTCTCTTTGTCCTCAAAGGATCGACGATTTCGTTCCAACCACACAGTCCACATTAAGCACCCTGGAACCAAGTTCCAAATGTTTGACTTATGCTTTCCATGCCACTGATGCCAGCTAGAAATCAACCCCGCCACCGATCCTGGCATAACCCACAAAATACCAAATGCCTGAAGCAAACAAGTCCATAAGGAATGGGTAACAGGGCAATGGAGAAGAAGGTGGTTAACCGACTCCCCATCACTGCAACACATACAACACCTATTAGCCAAAGGGCGTCTCTTAAGCATAAGGTTATCTAAAGTGAGAATCCGACCATGTGCAGCAGTCCACAAAAAGAACGCCACCCGCTTAGGGATCTTTGGTTTCCAAACCCCCCTCCAAGGAAGCCAAGTATTAGAAGCACCCCGAATCGCAAGGTAATAAGACCGAGTGTCAAACTTACCATCCCCTTTAAGCCGCCAGTAAAGGGTATCTCTCCTGCTCCACTGAGGAATTCGAGCTTGAATGAGCCGAAGAAAGGAAAACGAAGCAGCCATCTCCCAATCTTCAAAAGCTCTATAAAATGTTAAGTTCCACACTCTAACATTACCCCCTTCTGGAGTCCACAAAACCTCAGAGATACAGGCATCCTTGACCGTTGAACACACAAATAGCTCAGGATAGAGAACTTTTAGAGTAGCATCACCAATCCACCTGTCATGCCAAAAGCGGATACGAGTGTCTTCTCCCACTACAAAAGACAGATGCTTAGAAAAGCTCTCCCAACCTTCATTAATGCTTCTCCATAGGCCACACCCATAGGACCTCCTACAAGCGTTAGTCCTCCATCCCCCTTGACCCTCGCCATATTTGGAAGAGATAACACGATGCCATAGGTGGGTAACTTCATGGCCATATCTCCACAGCCACTTCGCTAATAAAGCCTGATTAAACGGCACAACTTTTCTTATCCCCAAGCCCCCCATCTTAACGGGTAAACACACCTTATCCCAAGCCACCAAAGGATATTTGAAGCCCCCCTCAGAAGACCCCCAAAGAAAGCTCCTCTGAATACGTTCCAATCTATATGCCACAGCTTTAGGAATAGTAAAGAGAGATAAGAAATATGTAGGAAGACTTGAGAGAGTACTCTTAATTAACATGAGCCTACCACCCTTAGATAAATAGAGACGCTTCCAACCAGAAAGTCTCTTCTCCATCTTCTCCACAATAGGATTCCAAATCGAGGCTGACTTAAAAGAAGATCCCAACGGCATCCCCAAATATTTCATAGGCAAACTGCCCACTCTACAATGAAGAACACTAGCCAAAGCATCTAGATTGTTCACCTCCCCAACGGGGACAATCTCGCTTTTCCCTACATTGACCATCAAACCCGTGAACGCCTGGAAACAAGACAACGCTAATCTTATAGCCAGCAACTGATCCCTAGAGGCATCACAAAATATGATGGTGTCGTCCGCAAATAGCAGGTGTGAAATACTCACCCCAGCAGAGTTCATGGCTCCCACCTGAAATCCCCGAATAAGATTACAGTCCTCTGTCTTCTTTAAAAGTCTACTTAAAACCTCCATTATCAAAAGGAACAACAACGGGGATAAAGGGTCCCCTTGTCTCAACCCTCGAGAGCTTCCAAAAAAACTGAAAAGCGGACAGACGAAATGCAAGCCTTAATCCACCCCCTCCATTTCACCCCAAAACCCATCCGGCCCAACAAATAAATTAGGGCCTCCCAGTTCACATGGTCATAAACTTTTTCAATGTCCAGCTTGCAAACCACACCCGGAACTTTGCTCTTCAACCTACTATCCAAGCATTCATTTGCAATAAGCACTGAATCCAAAATTTGTCTTCCGCCAACAAACGAATTTGCCTTCCGCCAACACACTAATCAGGACAGTGAAGACATAAAATGATTGGCTGTGTTCCCCGAAGCATGGATTCTAAGTTAAAAACCTACTACAATCTCACAAGCTTTGCCTAGGCCCTATAGTGGATCACCTCATGCTACATTGCACAGTTGCTTATTTGGGGTTGCTAAATTACTGATTTTCTCCAAAGTTTAAGCTGTCGAGATAAGCTACGTTGTGGTCAATTTTAACTTCTTTAAACGCGAGGCACAGTAGAGACGCTGATACAATGATAAATTACCGATTCTACCAAAAACTCAAATAAGTAAACTGAATTATAATAAGAGACCTTGAGTTCCAGGCAGTGCCGAAATCGGAGCTGAGCAACAAGAGAGCCTTACTATGCTTCATCACTTCACTCTCTAATCCATCATCGCCGTCGCCAAGTCTCTTGTACTCTTCCATTGCCGCAATAAACGCACACTTGGCAGCATTGTACAATGGCAGAACAGCCTGGGTCGAGACGCCCAGCTTGTGATCTCTGCACCAAAAGGTTGTACCATCCGAAATCGCAGCATCGCCTGTTGAGTCTTCAGTTAGCGTCGCGAATTGGGTCGGGTGAACAAATCCCACTTCATCACTGTAAGACTCCAAAAATGAAATTCGAAGTAAAATTTTCAGTAGTTTGCTATAAAGGAAAAAAATAATAAAGAGAGGTATATGAGGTTTACATGAGAGGGTCCGATTGGAGGATGTGTTGGAATTGGAGCAAGAGATCCATGGAATTTGTGATTTTGAAATTCAATCTGGTGAGAGAGTTTTCTGATTCTGTTTCTGTTTGGTTGCGGAGAAAGTACGTCAGGAAAAGTGCGGGGGAATGCCTAATTCAGTGTACTCTGGATACCGCTAATTTAGTCGAAAGTGAAAATTAAAAACAATAAAATAAATAAATAATTAAAAAAATTACTGATTATTCTGTATTTACTGTTCATATACCTTGCACTGTTATGTCTCATGAACAGTATACCATGCACGTGTAAAAAACGCAAAAAGTGAATGGCCACCATCTTCTGGCCATCATAAAATAAAAAAACTTAAGCGTAATTCTTAATTTAAGAACTCTGATTCAAACATTAGTCAAAAACATAAAATGAGATTAGGGACTATTTGGATATTGCTTATTGCTGAAAATTAAAAATATTGCAGTAAAATAATTTTTAAATATGTAAATAGTGTCGTGAGACCTATTTTTAATGAATTTTTTGTTGAAAAAAGAGGTTTGTGGGTCTCGTGAACAATACATGAGACTCGCTGCCAGATGCTAGATGCAGGTGAAAAAAAAAAATTTAGCTGTATCCAAACGTTCTAAGCAAGACAAAGCTTTTTGTACTGTGGAAAGAATTAGACCTGTATAAAAAATCTCAAATACACAAGCCTATCAATTGGAAATTAATTTATAATATATAACCCTATATGCATAAAAAAAAAAAAAAATCAGTTTAATATAAGTATCAATTTGAAAATGCTGAAATTGAAAACTTTTTGCTGAAAGTACTATAAATATATCTAAAAGTTAACTGAAATAGTACAATAGAACATATGAATAATACCAAAAAGTGCAATAAAACTCATAAATAATAGCAAAAATAAACTAAATAGTAGCAAAAATAAACTAAATAGTAAAAGAAACTGCCCAATATAAGCTTATCCCAAATGTAACCTAAACTTTTAGAAAAATTCAGCGAGAATCCTTCCCTTCCCCCTCCCCCCCACATGTATTATATCTTTTTCATGAAGTTTTGTGTATTTGTTGTTTTCTTTCACCAACTTCAAACTGGAAATTGTTGTTGATGAGGCCTTTGCAAACTATCTTGTAGAAACACCAAACCCAAAGATCAAACCAAACAAAAATGAAATTGTTTTTGATTTTCAATGGCCATTACTTAAATGTGTTTTGTTGAGAATTCGGACGATATAGGATATTTGGAAATGCTGCTTTTGTCTTTGGTGATCTTAACAACCTATAATCAAACTGTGATCCTATTCCACCAACCAATAAGTTATTTGACCACTTTGTGGTGTTTCGACAAAAGTAATTACATAAGTTTCATAGTAGAAGACACCCAATTTCCCTTCTTTAAGGGTGTTTAGATAAATCCAATTATTTCATCTCTAATGCATTCCAACACAACAATACCAAAGAAAATTCATTGCTGAAAGCTTAAATAGCTTTTCATCAACTAAAATCTGGACACATCCACTAATGTTTGCTTTCAGGCTTCATTGGTGAGATTAAACCATTATAGTGGCAGTCATATCTCTCTCAAGTAAATAATCAAACAACTCTATAGCATACTCAACAGCAACAGCTAGTGAACAACAAATGGAGATAATAAAAAAAAATGTGAGAACAAAATAGAGAGAGACTCATAAACAATACTTGGTCCTGATCGTGGCTTTTTGATTAGAAACAATACCTAGGCATGTCACATATGAATAAATACGCTACCGAAGCTAGAAAATAAAGTTTTTGGCTACAGGACTCACGTGAGACTCACAAATAATGGAAAATTTTAAGCAAAATGCCAATTTTAATTGGAACCCAAATGCGCACTTAAAGGTCCATTTGGTTTGTTTGCATCAGATGAGTCTGCATTTTTGGCTTTTTTTTTTTTTTTTTTTTTTAAAGAACCAGCGCCTCTTGTACTGTTCATGGGACATGAACAATGCAAGTAGGCAAATAAACGATAACCACGCGTGAACAGTAACTTTTTTTTTTTTTTAAATTTTATTGTTTCTAGTTTTCAGCAAAATAAACGGTATCCAAACACACACTTAATATCATGTAATTCCTAGAAGCTCTAATTCGGGCTTAAACCAAGTGTATCCAAGTGGTTCCACTCAACCCTAAACCATTCATACGTTGTTGAAATGAATTGCATGTGGTAAGCATGCCGCAAGCAGTTATCCCAAACTATGATATAAATTTCCATGAAATTGATAGTTATGTGACTTAGAAGTTCTAGCTAAATCCAAGCCAAAAGCTCCAATATTTCTATTATTGCTAATTTACTATGTACATATCCCTACACAATCTTTTTGATGTTCATATTTCATTAACAACCATATTTTCAATATTCATATTTCTCCAACTATCTATCTTTATTTTTAATATATATTATGAGCAAAAATAATTTTATTTTTTTATTTTTAAAATTATTAATTAAATTACTTATAAAGTCAGTAGGATTACAATCCTAGTGAATCCAAAAGTCAATAACTAAAATTCTTTTTTATTCTCTATTTGGTCCAATTGTAGATTCTAATTATTAAGCTTGATCAAACAAAAAAAAAATGCAAATATTAGAGTGTTTTTGCATGGAGTGGCTTGCATGATACACAATTTTTACAATTCTATTTTATTTTCCCTTTGAAATAAAGTCTCTTTTATTAAGGCTCCCCTTTATAAGAGCCTTTTTGTTGTGTGTCTTCAATCGTTAACCTGTATAAATTGCATCACAATGATTTACTAGGAAAAAGTTAAAGACTCCTTCGCCATAGTCTTTCCCCTTTTTCATAATTTTTAATGTTTTTTATTTATTTATTTTTGGTTAATTGCATTCTTTAGCACAATATGAGTTTTCATTGTTGTTTTCATGTGTTGTACAACACCCACAAAGGTGCTAAAATAAGATTTGAAATACATCAAAGTTATAATTAAAATATATATCTTTTTTTTTTGGAGGGTGAAATATGCCATATCTATCTATATCTATATCTATATCTATCTATATATTACTAAAAGTTACTAAAAGCTGAAGCGTAGCATTTAATGTTGTTATGCTCTCGTTGAGCCACATCAGCAGCCATGTTACTATTTTTTTTTTCTAAATTTTTCCCATAATTTAAAAATACTTTTTCTAAATATTTCTCATAATTTTAAAATACTATTAAAAAGAAATAATTTCTAACCCTATCTGCACCATAAAGCCAATCTTACGTAATTGTTGTTGATGTTACCTTTAATGCTAACCCCTCTGTCTCCCCTCCTTTTCCTTTTGCTCTTCTTCTCTTTCACACTTACAAAACTTCAGAATTTCACCTTTCTAACGCCAAACTCTCTCTCTTCCCTCCTTGGTCTCTTCATCTCCTCTGAATCACATCTTCATACCTGTTCAGTTGCCACTTTGCTAAAAAAAATCACTTCTTCATACCTGTTCATCTCCTAGGTATGCATTATCTCTTCCTTTTGTAATTAACATTTTGTTATTCTTTCAACTAATTGAGCATTAATTCAGACCTTCTTCAAATCTGTCTCTTGATTAATGGTGATTCTTCCTATTCCCAATCAAGAGGTTTTTCAAAACGTTCAATTGTTGCCTATTGGAAATAGAACACCCACTTCCTTATTTTTCTATATATATATATATATATATATATCTGCAATCTCTTTGCCTCCATAGATAAAGAGCCTATCAGCTAACCTATACCAATGCAGAATCCAATCCTTTCCACTAATAAGCCCCCATGAAATTATCATATTTAAAGCAATGTATATTTGTTGTGGGGTTCTCAACAAACAAATAGACCAAATAAAAAAAAAAAAAAAAAAAACCAAAAGCTTTTAGAATCAAAGCTCTTCAACCTCTAAACCAAAACGTTGTCAATGTTAAAGAAGTGCTTGAACAATTTGTAATTCGGCATCTCCATCTTTGTCTTTCTCTTCCTCTTCGTCTCTCTCTTCTCTGATACAGAGCAAGCAAACCACCACACCACAGCAATCACACCAATCACACCACAGCAATCACACCAACACACCACAGCAACCCACGGATCAACAACCCACCACCACTAATCCACAGGCCAAAATCCACCGACCCACATCCACGAAACCCACTGATCCACAGGCCACAATCCAATTAGACCACACCCACGACACAAACCCAGCACAAACGCAAACACAAACACAAACTCAGCACACATACAATCCAAAATCCAAATCAAGTCATACCCACCTACACGACTTGCACAAATGAACAAAACCCATAAATACAAAGTGCTTCATCCACCGGAAGCTGACCCATTTGAAATCACCAAACCCATCTCATTTGGCTTCTCCTTAGGCACCAGATCAAAGACAGATAGAGGCCAAGAAAGAAAATTACAAAGAGCTTTGGGTTTGGAGACCATCCGCTGGTGGCAAGCAGTGTCAAAGGAACTTAGAGAGTGCTGAGTTTTGGTTATGGAGGCGGACCAGAGAGAGAGGGAAAGAGTGAGATCAGAAGGAGGAAAAAGACAGTAGATCGATTTTATCTTTGATTTTTTTAAAAAAAAAATTAGTCTCACGTGTTAGCTTATGTAGAATTCCATGTGGGATAAAAGCAATATTTTAATAAGATTGTTAGTCACATCAACATTTTTTATCCAGCACTTAACTGTAGGAACCATTTTAATACAATAGCAAAAGGTCAGGGACTAAATTGACACATTTGAAAATTTAAGGACCAAATTGAAAAATAATAGGAGGGCAATTTTATCCAAACAAAAAAAATGTCTCAATTATGGCTTTGTGCAAAAAAAAAAAAAAAGTGTAGCAAATATGCTATTGCAATCCTGCTTTGTTTTTGAGTAGCTGTTTGTTTATTTTATTTTGGCCATACAAGGAATGCACATTGCATTGAAGTGTGCATTGTCAGTTGTTGTTGGACTAATACGTTTTTCGTATAAGGTTTTTTATTCTATTTTAAAAATCAATGAACACTAGCCTTTTTAGATATTGAATATAGACTTCCAAAGACATGCTTGCTATTTTTCTACTTGAAATTTCCTATGTTGTATGAGAGAACTTCTCTTTAAGGAGGTGAAGGAAGAGCCAATCAAGGAAAGACGAAATGTGGCCTTGAGCAAGAGAAGATTGTTGAACCATTCAAAAGGAATTGTTAAGGATAAATATTTAATACTCACAAATAAGGATAAATTCAATACTAATACTCTTTTTTTCCCGATGATAACTTATTCTTATCCCACATATTACCAAAATAACTTTAATTGTTTACCAGCCCAAAATATCTTTAAACTTTACTGTGCTAAAAAACATGAGCTAAAATATTAAGTGAGCTCAAGAATTGTAGATTATGTTTCTCCTCATCTCAAAACTAGACATGGCACTGGCCTTTTTTCAAAGCCATCTATTATGCAGGTTTGGGCATTATATTTAGAGATGGTCATGGTTCTCCTTTTATAATTTGTAATTAATTCATTGCCAAGGAAACCCATTGTGGATGGCTGCCATGCTCTATTGAGTGTTACACTTCTGTCACAAACTGTGGATCGGGGATTTGATTGCGGAGTTTGCCAACTCAATTGCTGGCATCAATTGGGATGTAGGAACTATGCTTGAAGGAGATTTTGGATGTGTTAGAACAAATTCATGCTTTTTGTGAAATAGGTAGGACATATATCCTATAGGACAATTTCTAGATTGTGTAATAAGTAAGCGTAAGTGTTAGAGTTCTCTATTTTGAATTAAAAAAATAAATAAAAAATAAAAAAACTATTTAGGATGTTTCATAAATATTTCATTTTTGGAATTTTTCCGTGCATCGCACGGGTTAGCGACTAGTTCTCATTAAAAGTCAAGCAAATTGAATTACAACAAAGAGGAGATGCAGATTACAGAAAACCCACTAACACTTTGACCTATCAACTAGTAAGTGGTGTTGTAGCATTAGGGGTTTTATCCTATTCCAGAACTGAGTTGTCCCAGAATCTCTAGCCAACTTTGCCAACTCATGTGCCACTCTGTTGTAATCCCTTTTTACGTGCTTAACCTTCCAGCTATCAACAGAACTAAGCATATCAAGGATCCCTTGGATAATTGGCCTTAGATCTCTATGGAGGGAGTTAGATGAAATGGCTTGAACAACCAAGAAAGTCAAATTCTAGTATAACCCGTGTGAGCATCATTTGGCAGGCTAAAAGCATTCCTTCTTCAGCAGCCAAAGCTTCAGTGAACTCCACTCAATGCGTAGCAGACAACAAAACTCCAAATTTGAGATGATGGAAGGCCTTGAGACTCATGAACCTCTTGGTTTCGGTTGTACCAGATCGACCAAGCAGTGACAAACGGAGTTTCCAAGTCATGGCTAGTACCATATTCCAAAATTTGCAATGCAACATCCACTATGTCACATGTTCCAGCCAACATGTTTATTGGGCAAGACTGCCAATTCCACCATACATCATAGATTTTTCCATAATAGATTAGTGCATGATCTGTACTTTCTACAGCTTTCTCACAGAGAGGGCATTTTGCATCAATTTCAATTCCCTTTCTTTCCATGTTTAGGTGTGTTGGCAGCCCATTCACACAGGCTCTCTAGGCAAAGATTTTCACCTTGGCTGGAAGCTTGAGGTGCCACATCTTCCTCCAAAGTGGGGCTCTATAGTCTCCAGTTGAACACTCTCCCAAGCCAGGCTCTTCAACCAACGGCAAGGCCACATAGTAGGCACTATTTACAGTGAATACACCTTTTTTGTTCACCACCCAGATAATACTATCATCTAACAAAATACAGTTCAAGGGTATATTGAGGATAGTTTCCGCCTCATCGAGATAAAATAGTGCTTTAACTTTGTCACTCCTCCACCATCTAGTGTTCTCGTCGATAAGAGATGAGACCATTGGAAAGTCATCAATGTCTTTTGGGGGGGGGGGGGGGGGGGGGGGGGGGGGAGCAGACCTTATAGGTGGTTGGGGTGGGGAGCCACTTGTCCTCCCATATGTGAATCATCTTCCCATTTCCTACCCTTCATCTAGTGTCCTTCCTTATAACTTTCAGACTGCTATAGATACTTCGCCAAGCATAAGAGGGATTACATCCTATTTTCGCTCCAAGGACATCACTAGCGGGGCAATATTTAGCTTTGTATATTCGAGCCACTAGGGAGCGTGGGTTAGTTAATAGACGACAACCTTGCTTTGCTAGCATGACTAAGTTGAAGGCTTGAAGATTGCAAAATCCCATGCCTCCTTGTAATTTGGATTTGCACATTTTCTTCCACCCTACCCAAGATATCTTTGCCTCTTGATTCCTTTGACCCCACCGGAAATTCCTCATCATCCTTTCCAACTCATCATATAGGCCCTTTGGGAGCAAAAAGCAACTCATGGTATACGTCGGGATTGCTTATGCCACTACCTTAATTAGGATTTCCTTGCCACCCATTGATAACATTTTCCAACCTGAGAGTTTCTTCCCCACATTTTCTTTTATTTTTGCAAAGACTTGGTTCTTTGATCTCCCAATTATAGATGGGAGACCAAGGTATTTGTCGTGCCTTGAGTCCTATATAGGGCCAAGAATGTCTAAGACCACATTTCTTATGTCAGGTGCTGTGTTTTGGCTGAAGAACACTAAAGATTTATCTGCGTTAATCTTCTGCCTAGAGGCCATCACATAGTGCTCCAAAACTTCTACTAACTTGTAGCATTCCTGCCTATCTGCCTTACAGAATAATAGACTATCATCTGCAAAGAAGAGGTGGGTGACTTTGGGACATCTTCTGCAAATGGAGATATCATAGAGCCTCCGGTTTTTGTTCACATCCACAAGAAGAGCTAAAAAAGCCTCTATGCACAACAATAAGAGATAGGAAGACAGTGGTCTCCTTGTCTTAGCCCTCTTGATGGAGTGATGCAACCATGATCTTCACCATTAATCAAAACAGAGTATGTGACTGAAGTAATACTGGTGCGGACACAAGATATAAGCCCCTAATTATACGCATGTATGGGAGGAAGAGCAAAAAGAAGACGGTCCAACCAGTGGCCTTATGGATGGGGACCTGTTAGTTATCGGGCTTGAGATTGAGCAAGCCCGAGCATTTAATAATTAAGGTTTCTTTATGCTTTATGTTGTTAGCTATTTAAACACTTTTTCTGATTATTGTAAGACAGCTTTTGATAATTATAAAAAAAACGTGTGTTTTCTTTTATACTGGTGCCGACTCTAGTTTGCTTGGTGTTGACTCCAAGCAACCCTTAGGTGCTAACTCCTAGGGTTTATCTTTTGTATTTTCTATATTATTGAAATATTGTGGTTGTTCTACGTCAGTTTTGGTATCAGAGCCAACTTCAGATCCATACGACACAACCGTAGACAACCATGACTGTACCTTTCAAGTTTTTGCCCCATGAGATCATGAACAAACCCAAGCCAACCCCTGTAATCCGTTTCTTCCCCACAGCCCCACATGAGTTTCTCACCCTCAAGCCAACAGAAAAGCCAGCGGCGCCACCCAAGTCGGTGACCGCCATTCATGCGCACCTCTGATCACTGAACCCACAGCCCACACAGCAAAAAAAAAAAAAAAAAAAAAAAAAAGAGAAGAAGAAGAAAGGAGAAGGAGCAGAGGCCCATGAAAGACCCAGCCGCCAACACCCACCGCTGCGATTACCAACACCCATCAGCCACCAGCCGTCGCAAAACCCAGCCACCAGCCGTCGCAAAACCCAGCCACCAGAACCCACCGCCGTGACTCCTAACAACCATCAGCCACCAGCCACTGCGAAGCCCAACGCCTCACCCTCGACCACCATCGATGCCAAGGCCGAAACAAGGGAGCTCCGATCTGCACCAACGAGCGCCGCTGATCGTGACGCCGGTGAACCCAGGCCGTATCTCCGCCGTTAACGCCAGCGTCGCTTCATGCTTGCTCCGCCGCTCCTTTTCATTTTAGTTTTGTTGTCTTCCTTTGTTTTTTTAGTCTGTGACTTGGTTTGTTTGAGTTTGTCGTATGGTTAGTCTGTAATGTCTTAAACGTAGTGTATTTTTTTTAATTGCCAAAAAAAAAAAAAAAAAAAAGGAAAGAAAAAGAAAAAGAGGCCTATTACTTGTGTTAGGCTTAAATTGTTATTCACAGGTTCACTCAGCCCAAATCAGATCCGCTCACTTGAGGAGCTAGGCCGTGACTATCTAGTGTAATAAGTTGGCCACTGACTAGGGTACAATTCTTACTCTATTTTTTTTGGTAGATTCAATTTTGTCTCATTAAAAAATATTATCTTTATATTTTTTATGTGCATATCCCACCATACCCCATTGGCCTATCCATTTTGTGCTCAAATTAGCTGTTTTATTATTTGTGTTTTCTTTCAGTACCCACTCTAAAATTCCCAAAAAAAAAAAAAAAAAATCACCCAATTTCTTTGAAATATTTGATTCTCATTATTAATTGGGGAGCTTAGTGGAATTTGACTGTTATTTGGGTTATCTTTCAATATTGTGAACACTATTACTATTTGACTGCAATTTATTTCTTTGATTCATTGATCTAGTCTCTACATGCACTCTTGCTTGACCTTCAATTTTACATTGAGAATTAGTTACTTGGATAATTTGGAATCTCAACTGCATTCATAAATATAGTGTTGCATGCATCTACGTAGTGGTCGCATCATGTCAAACCCTGAAATTCAATCTACTTCTGAGTCTAGTCCCTCTTTAGAGCAAACTATTGGAGACCTAGCAAAAAGTGTCCATGATTTACTAGTTAGGGTAGATCGAATTGAAGCATCCCAAAGAGAGCCCATTAACCAGGAAAGAGATAATATGCTTAGGCAGAATAACCATGGTTACTTTAATAGGGCTCCAAACCTTGAACATGATCACTATAATCACTATGGCCTTAGGGACTATGATGATAGGATGTCTAAGGAAAAGATAGAAACACCCACCTTTGATGGCTGCCTAGACCTATGGGTTTTCACTAATTGGTTAAGTCAAATGGAGAAATTCTTTGACTATTACCATTGGACTGATAATAGGAAAGTGAGGTATGCTATGATGAAGTTAATTGGGAGAGTCGACCCTTTTTGGGAGGACCTTGAGGAAACCCTTAGGCGTAGACGTGAGCCCCCCATTATTGATTGGATTGAGATGAAGGAGGCACTCTCGAGGAATTACCTTCCTCCAACTTATAGGAGTTCCCTCCTTGAGGAATGGGATCGCCTAAAACAGGGCACTGCTCCTATGGCCGAATACATAGAGAAGTTCAAGGAATTCAAGAGGCGAATCTGAATAGTTGAGGAAGAGGTTGTCGCTCTCAATAGGTTCAAGAAAGGTTTAAATGCTAACCTACTAGGCGAGATTATCACCTGAGGAGTCACTACCTTAGGAGAAGCCTATGACCTTGTTAGGAATTGTGAGTTAGCATCCAAATCTATCTTTTGGCGACATTCTGAGCTTCAGAGTGTTCCTACCAATACTCAACCTTTTGGCAGGAAATCTAGACTTGCCTTACCCCTTAAGGCCAACCCCAATAGCATTCCAATAGAAAAAGAGGACAAGGGAAAAGGTGTAATCAATGAGCCCTCAAGATTAGGCTCTCGCCTCCAATGCTTCAAATGCAATGGGATTGGACATGTTGCAACTAGATGTCCCTCTAGGACCTTTGTCATTCAAGAGGGTGATGAAAAGGTTGAAAATGTGGAGGAGCTAGTGTATGATCCAAATGTTGAAGAAGTCCAAGATATTGAGGCTGGATGGGAAGATGAACCTAACTACCTCGCGTACATTAGAACCCTTTCTCCCCAGGTTGATGATTCCAATGCTATTTTTGGTGTCCCTAGAGTGAATGTGGTAAGGTGTGCTTTGACTGAATAGAGAGACATTGATGATTGGCGAAGGAGCGCCATTTTCCAGACTTACACTAAATGTGGAGACAAGACTTGCAAGGTTATTATAGATAGTGGGAGTTGCATTAATGCAGTGTCCTCTAATGTTGTTTCCCGCCTAGGCTTGAAATTGATCCCACACCCTAACCCATATAAAGTTTCTTGGGTGGATACTTCCTCCATATCCATAAAAGAAAGATGTGTTGGCCCACTTCAATTCCTCACCTACAAGGCTGAAATATGGCGTGACGTAATTCCCATGGATGTAGGGCATATTATCTTAGGTAGACCTTGGCTTTATGATTTGGATGTCACCCTTCATGGGCGTTCCAATTCTTGCTCATTTATGTTTGAGGGTAAGAAAATTTTGCTCAATCCTTTGAAACCTAAGCCAATCGACGTGAGTAAGAAGCCAGAAGCACCAAAGGCGAAAGGACTGAACATCATAAGCCCAAAGGCATTTGAGAGGGTAGCAGTTCAGGAATCTATTGTGTTTGTCTTAGTTGCTAGGGAACTTCATGGAGACACCCATGAGGAGCAACCTGAAGAAGTGAGGTCCGTGCTCCAGGAATTTAAGGATGTTTTCCGTAAGGAACTCCCCGATCATTTGCCACCTATGCGTGACGTACAACACGCCATAGATTTTATGCCCGGAGCGACCTTACCTAACTTGCCTCACTATAGGATGAGTCCTGCAGAACATGCCGAGTTGCAAAGGCAAGTAGAAGAACTACTTAGAAAGGGTTTTGTTTGTGAAAGCATGAGTCCTTGTGCAGTCCCTGCACTCTTAACCCCAAAAAAGATGGGACTTGGAGGATGTGTGTTGATAGCCGTGCCATCAACAAGATCACTGTGAAGTATCATTTTCCTATCCTTCAGTTGGATGACATGTTGGATATGATGGCTGGAGCAACGATTTTTTCCAAGATAGACTTGAAAAGTGGCTATCATCAAATTAGGGTTCGCCCAGGTGATGAGTGGAAAACTGCCTTCAAGACGAAAGATGGTTTATATGAGTGGATGGTCATGCCTTTTGGATTGGCCAATGCTCCTAGTACCTTTATGAGAGTGATGGCTCAAGTGCTCAAGCCTTTTATGGGGAAATTCCTGGTTGTGTACTTTGATGACATCCTCATCTATAGTAAGTCTAGGGAGCAACACTTAGACCATCTCACTCAAGTTTGTACGGCCCTTAGGAATGAGAGCTTATATGGTAACCTCAAGAAGTGCTCTTTCTTTACCGATAGAGTTGTCTTCCTAGGCTTCATAGTATCTTCTAAAGGAGTTTCTGCTAACCCCTAAAAGGTTCAAGCGATTGTGGATTGGCTCGAGCCCAAAACATCCATGAAATTCGAAGCTCTCATGGGCTCGCTTCCTTTTATTGCCGATTCATCAAAGGGTTTAGTACCATTATGTCCCCCATCACTGATTGCATGAAACAAGGAGAGTTTATTTGGACAAAAGCTGCTACTAAGGCTTTCAATGAAGTAAAGCAAAAGATGACGGAGGCACCTATCATGCGTCTCTCTAATTTTAACAAGCCTTTTGAAGTGGAATGTGATGCCTCAGGTATTGGTATAGGGGGAGTACTTAGTCAAGAGTGCCACCTAATTGCTTATTTTAGTGAGAAGTTGAATGATGCTAAGCAAAAGTACTCCACATATGACAAAGAATTCTACGCCATTGTGCGAGCTCTTTGGCATTGGCGCCGTTACCTGTTGTTGCGAGAGTTTATTATCTACTCTGATCATGAAGCTTTGTGCTACCTCCATTCCCAAAAGAAGTTGAATTTTAGGCACCGTAGTTGGGTTGAGTTTCTGCAACGCTACTACTTTGTGGTGAAACATAGGGCGGGAGTTGAAAATAAGGCTGCTGATGCATTAAGTCGAAGGGTGTCTTTGCTGTCAGTCATGAGTGTTAAGGTTACTGGGTTTGAACGACTCAAGAATGACTATGAATCATGCCCAGATTTTGGGGAGCTCTACACTAGCCTAAGTAATGCCTCGCGGCCAGTCTTGGATGATTATACCCTTCAGGATGGTTACTTGTTCAAGGCCAACAAGTTATGTATCCCTCGGTCATCAGTAAGAGACTTCCTAGTTTGGGAGATACATGCGGGAGGTCTTGCAGGTCATTTTGGTAGAGATAAGACAATTGAGGAAGTGGAACGTCAATTCTATTGGCCTAGTCTTAAGAGGGGCGTTGCCAAGATAGTTGGTCAATGTCGTACATGTCAACTAGCCAAACATCGCAAGCAAAACACTGGCTTGTACACGCCTTTACCTGTGCTAGATCGCCCGTGGCAGGATGTGAGTATGGACTTCGTGCTAGGTTTGGCCCGCACCATTAGGAAGCATGATTCTATCCTAGTAGTTGTTGATCGCTTCTTTAAGATGGATCATTTCCTACCGTGTTCTAAGACTTCTGATGCTTCCAAAATTGCAAAACTCTACTTTGATGAGATTGTCAAGCTTTATGGTCTTCCCAAAACCATAGTGTCTGATAGGGATGTTCGCTTCATGAGTTATTTTTGGAAGACCTTGTGGCACTTAGTAGGCACCAAATTGAAATTTTCCATAGCATTTCATTCTCAAACTGATGGTCAAACTTAGGTGGTCAATCATAGTCTAGGCAACCTTCTTCGGTGTGTAGTGGGTAAAGCCAATCGAAATTGGGATTCAATTCTTCCTGTAGCCCAACTTGCATATAATAGCTCTGTCAATAGGTCTATAGGCGCTAGTCCTTTTGAGGTTGTGCATGGATTTACACCTAGGAAGCCCTTCGATTTGTTGCCCATGTCCCCACATATTAGGATTTCTGAATCTGCTGAGGTATTTGCACGACATGTTCATGATTTGCATAATAAGATTCGCAAAAAAATTCAAGTAAGTAATTCTCAATATAAAATTCATGCTGACACTCATTGGCGTCATGCAGAGTTTCAGGTAGGGGATTATGTCATGATTCGGATCCGACCTGAACGGTTTCCCTCTGGGGCCGTTAAGAAATTGCAGGCTCGTAGTGCCGGTCCATTCAAAGTATTGAAACGAATGGGCCCAAATGCATATGTCATTGACCTTCCTCATGATTATGGTATTAGCTCCTCCTTTAATATTGAGGATCTAGTTGCTTATAAAAGCCCTACAGCTATTCCTGATACTCCTTTTAATGAGCCTTTACCTGATCCTATTGATGCCCCTATTCCTACCCCTTTACCCTTAAATTTGCCCTATGCACATAAAGAATCTATTGATGCTATTTTAGATGAGCAGATTGTTTTTACCAGGGATGGAGGAGTTCACCGTTTCTTAGTTCGGTGGCGAGGGCGACCAGATTCTGATTGCACATGGATTACTAGGGATGAGCTACAGCGATTGGATCCTGACTTGCTGGAGTACTACCAGAGCTCTTCAGATTTCCACTTGACGGGGTCGAGTTCTTCTCACCCGGGAGGAGTTGGTGCAGACACAGGATATAAGCCCCCAATTATACGCATGTATGGGAAGAAGAGCAAAAAGAAGACGGCCCAACCAGTGGCCTTATGGATAGGGGCCTGTTAGTTATCAGGCTTGAGATTAAGCAAGCCCGAGCATTTAATAATTAGGGTTTCTTTGTGATTTATGTTGTTAGCTATTTAAACACTTTTTCTGATTATTGTAAGACAGCTTTTGATAATTATAAAAAAAACGTGTGTTTTCTTTTACACTGGTGCCGACTCTAGTTTGCTTGGTGCTAACTCCAAGCAACCCTTAGGTGCTAACTCCTAGGGTTTATCTTTTGTATTTTCTGTATTATTGAAATATTGTGGTTGTTCTACGTTAGATACATTTCAAAATCCACCCCACACATTTCTCATGGAAGCCTAATTTCCTCATCACCTTTCCTATGAAAGTCCATTTCACCCTGTCGAAAGCCTTACTTATGTCAAACTTAACTGCCATAAAACCATCCTTCCCACTCTTTTTGTGATCTAGATAGTGCATTATCTCAAAGGCCACAAGTATATTGTTAGTTATCAGGCGCTCCGATAAGAAGGCACTTTGATTTTTTGATATGATTTGAGGGAGGACAGCTTTGAGGCAATTTGCAAGAACTTTGGATATCAGCTTGTAGGCTACATTATTGAGACTAATGGGGCGAAAATCTTTCATCCTAGAAGGACTTTTAACTTTTGGCAAAAAAGCTATGTTAGTTCTATTAATTTCAGCCAAAGAAGCATTTGAATTACGCACATTAAGAACCATGTTAGCAACATCAAGCCCAATAATATTTCAGTACTGTTGGTAAAAAATATCTGACATACTGTCTGGGTCTGGAACTTTTATGGGGTGCATTTGTTGGAGTGTTGTTTAGACTTCCTCCGTAGTAAAATCATGAGTTTGCTCATTATTCATTTCACTCATGACCTTGACTGGGATCAGATTTGTCACTTCATCAACTCTGGTTGGATGCGTGGTTGTATATATGTCTTCAAAATATGTTATGATAGTTGCCGCAATGCTTTCTCTATTATTACACCATAACCCTTCCTCATTCCATAACCCGCTGATAGTGTTCTTCCTTCTTCTCTTGAAGGCATGGTGATGAAAATACTTTATATTATGGTCTCCCTCTCCCAACCATTGAACCCTCGATCTTTGTTGCCACCATACTTCCTCTTCATCCGACAACTCATTGATTTCTTTCCTTAGCCTATTAATCTCTACTCCATTCTATCCATCGATATCATTCTTTGTTAGATCCCCCAAAGCTTCCTTCTTTGCTTTGATCTTCTTCGGGATTCACCCAAAAGCAACCTTGCTCCAGTTTGTGAAGGCCGTAACACATTGCCTAAGCCCTTCAGTAAGCTTACTTGGAGTACTTCTATTTGCGCCATCATTCCAAATTTCCTCAATTACTTTCTTACAATCTGCCCTTCTCGTCCACATAGCTCCAAAATGAAACCTACGGTTTCTTCGACGACCAATAGTACTAGTTTCAACAAGCAATAGTGGACTGTGGTCTGATGTTGTATCAGTCAGGTGGTGTACCTCTATATTATGGAAGTATTGCAGCCACTCCATTATTGCGAAAGCACGGTCCAGCCTCAAGTAAACTCTATCTCTTCCTTCCTGTTGGTTGCACCAAGTGAAGTCTGAGCCATGATATCCCATATCTTTGAATCCACACTAGTCAATTACCCTTTAAAAGCTTCCATCTGCTGCCGCGATCTCGAGGCACCACCCAATTTCTCCTCCCTTGGTAGAATCTCATTAAAATCACCCAAGCACAACCAAGGGAGATGGAATTGGTTGTTTAAAGTATCAAGGAAATTCCAAGATTCCTTTCATCGATGTGTTTCAAAATGCCCATAGAAACCCGTAATCCTCCATTTGAAACCACTCCTTTCTTCTGTGACTATTGTGTCAATATGGTGCCTTGAATAACTCTTAATTTCCAAGTTGGTTCCTCTTCTCCAAAGAATTGCTAAACCTCCTCTTTTCCCTTTGTTTTGAACATAAAAACCGTTTTCGAATTCAATCCTTGCTTTCACTCTCTACATACCTTTATTTTTCTTCTTTGTCTCCGATAAGAAGACTATCTTGGGGTCCCAACATCGCACAAGATCACGCAACGCACCAATTGACTGGAGGTTCCCAAGCCCCCAACAATTCCAATATAGGGCTATCATGGCTTTTGGCGGTGCTGCCTAGCAGCCACTGCCGTTTCATCAGACATGAGAACGTCACAAATAAAGCATTCTCACAGTTCTTCTTTCTTTTCCTCTCCACCTCTATTTCTAACGTCTATTTTCCCATGCCTTTTTGTTCCAATTCCATCTTTTTAGGCTATCTTTAATTTAGTTCCTACCAGGCCTTTTTCTCTTGCTAGCAGCTTCCACCTTCCTTTTTCTTCGGGCTTCTTATCTTTGCTTTGACCCAAATCTAGCAGTCCTAATACATCCTCTTCATTTAAGACTTGTTTAGGCTTCAGTGGGCTTGTTACTCCAGCCTCCTCGCCTATTTTTGCTTTTTGTAAGCCCACTGCTGAAGTTTCATCCATGCCCACTTTGTTTTTTCCTATCGCTTTAGCAAAAACTAGAACTTCCCGTGGCCCACATGCAGTTTCTCCCTTCCCCACGTTGGGTGAGCTCCTTTTAGAGTTGTCCCATCTGCCAGGGTGACAAGCCACTTGGCAACCTGATCTACCATCATCACCTTGAGCCCCCAATCTTCAAATTTTCCAGTTCCTTGATCCTCGCCTGATTTCTGGGCTTCATTGCTGCTGGTAGCCGTCACGTCCTTCATCACCATCATCGAAGGTTGTGAGCAAGTTCTCTCGGTCTTATCGTTTGACAGAGCACTTTTTCTGGTTTTTATTTTTTCATGACTCCCACTGTAATTCCCACTGGCCCTAAGCCATTCCCTATACTGATACTCTATTTCTTGCTTTTTTGTTGTCTGTGAGCAATCTTGATCATCATGGCCCATCCTTCCACAAACATAGCAGACAGTTAGGAGTCTCTCATATTTAAAGGTGACCCATACCTTTTCCTTCTCCATATTCATTACATATCCCCCATGCCGAAGTGGCTTATCAATTTGAAGATAAACTCGGATTCGCAAGAACTTGGCTTGGTCTGATTGTCATGACCTTCTATCTGTTTCCACATAGTTGCCTATTTTTTTTCCAATGTCTTTGCCCATTTCTTCCAACATAAGCTCACTTGGCTTGGTCTAATTGTCATGACCTTCTATTTGTTTCCACATAGTTGCCTATGTTTTTTCCAATGTCTTTGCCTATTTCTTCCAACATAAGCTCAAAGGGTAGCCCTCACACTTGAACCCAGAAAGATGAGTGTGTGAAGACCATATTAGCAGCTGATAACCCTTTTCTCCATCGACATAAAAGCAATAAATTATTATCGAAACCCATTTCATTTGATACTTAGAGCTAAAATTGAACTAGGGTATACCATTACCCACCTCTACTATTCTCATATTTGAACCCATTTTCCAGACAGATTTCAAAGTACTTTTTAAGGCTCATTGATTTTGTTGCTTGTTCGATAGAAGCCTTCCAAAGAGACTTAGGTCGCATTCCTTTAGAAGCTCAGCTCGGCTTTGGGCTGTGATTTGGATGCTTTCCTCTTCTTCTTTAGTGAGATGCAGATTTTGCAGCCCGTCTAGGACAGCTTGTTCCATTCCAGTGAATTATAGTTTGGCCATATCCTATTATTGAGTTTAGGATAGTCAAAGGAGAGCCAAGGAGAGAGAACCTTTACTCGAGAGAGAAAAAACTCCTACTTGGGAGAGTTTCAGTTGACTACTGGCACTGTGTGTATATATATCTTGATGTGGACTAAGGATGGTACACTTGCTTTGGTAAGGGGACACTTGCTTTGGTAAGGGTACACTTTGGTCCTAGATAGGGTACACCTTCCTTATGTGGCATATGTTGACTACATTTAAAACTCCATAAATTAACTCCTTCATAAGCATGATTAATATCTGAATATGGGAGTAATTTCCATAAAATGAATAGTGTGTGATCTTTTAATATGAATGAAGTTTAAGTACAACCATCAATATGAAGATGTCATGTATTCATTTATTAAATCACATTGAAGTGATTGTATACAAAGATAATGGACTCTCTTCTATTATCTTAGAGGGAGATTTAGAGATTATTATCAAATTTTTGAAGAATGAATGTGTCTTTAGCTGCTTATGGTCATTTGATTGAATAGGCAAAAACTATTTCAGGTTCCTTTGCTGATTGTAGTTTTTCACATATTAAAATACAGTAATTCTGCCGCTCATCATCATAGGGTTGATTAGCTTAAAACCCGGTCTTGAATGGTTGATTTATTTAGAATAAATAAGGATAGCTAACATTAATAACCGATTTTGGTTTTAAATAGTTGATGGATTTGAAACTAACTGGGTAATAAATTCCAATTCTATAATTTTATTGACCGATTTGAATTTATAAATTTGACATGTGTGATTAATCCAACTAACTAATAAACTTTGAATGCATGCTATTCGCCTAAAATTTTCCTAGTATTAATGTATTATACTAAACAAGTTCCCTTCCAATTCAATGGAAGGAAAAGAAAAAAAATCAAAGAAAAAGAAAAACAGTGCACGTGATTGGAGACCGTGTTTTACCTATGGCTCCTCCTCCTACAGCACATGGCCACGTGTGAGTTATTGTTCAACGAATTTCTCACAAATTTAGGTTTTCATTTAAACAAAATCTTTCCAATTTTTTTCATTTCTCTCTCTCTCTCTTGATGAGAAACATGAGATTTCATTCAAATGAAAAGGAGATACAACAGAGAGGAAAAGGTCAATATTACAAACAAAGATCATCAAGGATTAGGTGCTCAATAGGACCTAGGATTGATCTTTTCCAAACCTGAGAAACACCAGAATTTCTAACTACTCTTGCAAGGTTGTGTGCAACTTTGTTGCCTTCCCTTTTCAAATGCTGAAAAATACACCAGCTGAAGGAGGAAGAAATATCCCTAATATTCTGGATGATGTGTCCAAACTCACCACCAAAGGCCCCATCTTTAATTGCCTGAATAATGGACAAGGCATCAGCTTCACAAATGGCATGAGAGACCCCCATTTCTGCAGCAAGGAGAACGCCTTCTTGCATGGCTAAAGCTTCTGATATTTCTGCAGAGAAAGTCGCATGGAGGACCTTGCTTGAAGCAGCAAGAATTTCGCCACTGCAGTCACGAATTACCACACCAATGCAGGAATTTCTTCCATCATCAGATGCAGCAGCATCAGAATTAATTTTGAAGAAATCAGCGGAAGGAGCCTTCCAATTGGACAAAAGGGGGTCTTGGGAAGCAAAAGGGAGAGAGCAGGCCGCTTTGAACTCATCCAAGGTGCTGTTTACCAAAACCCAAGCTTGAAATGGAGGACAACCAGAATCTTCATGGATTGCTTGGTTATAGTTCCACCAAATAGACCAAACAACAACAAAGAAGAGTTCTAAATCATTCGGTGAGCCTTTTTCAATAATATTCAGAATAATATCCACCAAGTCACAAGAGGGAGAGGAGAGATTAATAGGACAATTATTCCAAAATGCCCAAGTTAATTTTGCGTGATCACAATGCAATAGAGCATGGGCTGTGGTTTCAATGGTTTTATCACATAAAGGGTAGAAGCAAGAGCAGTGAATTCCTCTGAGATTTAAATTTTGCATAGTTGGAAGACCGTTAACACATATCCTCCAAGCAAAAATTTTGAGTTTCGGAGGAATTTTTTGATGCCAAATCCTTTTCCAAAGCAAGTTCATTGAGCTGTTTGATGTGTTTTTGCCTTCCTCGATAGAATCCACAATATCTAAGGCAATGTGATAAGCACTTTTGACCGTAAACTCACCTCTTTTGTTGCCGATCCAAATGAGGTTGTCCTTAGGCAGTGCAAAGCTTAAGGGAATTTTGAGGATGGTGCTGGCTTCATGGGGTAGAAAGATGGCATTGACCACTTCTGCTTTCCGCCATTTTGTTTCATGGTCTATGAGTGAAGACACCATGGGAAAATCATTAAAGTCAACTTGGGGAGAAATCACCTTGTAGGTTGATGGCATTAGCAGCCATCTATCATAGTTGTATTTAAGTTTGGGGGCAGAAGCAGAGGAATTATGAAAAGCTCCCATCATACTTTTTTTTGGTTGATGATACTATTTTATGTTGTAAGGAAAATCTTGAACAACTTGGATACCTCCTATGTGGAGTTCCTTATTTTGAGGTGGAGTCAAGTTTAAGGTTAAATTTGAATCAAAGTGAATTTTTAGTGATGTAGCACCTTCTCCCCATATAAGTTCTAGTTGGAGGGAGAGGTCATGGGTTCAAGACTAGGATGCATGTGTAACTTACCAATAAAAAAAAAAAATTGTGGTTGTTATTGGGTTCTTCTTAAGGCACAAAAAGTGTGAAATGCTATTATTGAAAGGTGGAGAAGAGACTTGTAAGCTGGAAGACGCTCTATTTATTTGAGGCTCACTCTTGTAAAAAAATATATTATCTAGTCTTCCTACATGCTTTATGTTGCCTTTACTATGCCCATTTCCATTGCTAAATAGTTTGAAAAACTTAAAAAGAGACCTTTTGTCGTTGAATTAGGTGGTGTCCAAGTTCCATTGAGTGGAATTTAAGGTGTTGGGGGGGGGGGGAGGGGCATTTTTTTATTTGAGGAGGTGGATTGGGGTTTCATAATGATTATTGGAGATTTGGAGTTGAGAGGGACCAACTTTGAAGGCATGCTAAAAATGCACCTTGTCTCCAATTCCCACATCGAAGTGTACATTACTAACAAAGCAGTCCACCCGCTCGAGTAGCCTTCCACAAGCTACAAGCATGCGTGCTATGCACTGGCTTTGTTATCCAGCCATCCCCTCCACCCCATGCTTTAATTTACTGCAATAATCTGTCTTTCTTAAGGCTGACTCGTCCTCCCCAAATTGTGACAGCCACTTTCCTTATAAAGCTCTATAAAAATTGCTCAATTTGTGCACTTATAAACCCCCGCATGCATTTGGGAATCACAATGTGTTCCAATCCACAAGATGGAACTTGAACTGCATCCTTTGACCCATGTTAGAGAAAATTTCTCTGCAATTTTTCTAATCTATTTGACATATGGGACGAAATGGTAAACAAAGACAGGTTGTAAGTATGAAGACTCGACAACAGACTCTTAATTAGTGCCATTTATCCCCCTTTTGGAAAGATATAATTTTTGCCATCCCTACAATCGTCAATCCATCTTCTTTAAAATGGAATTTCGCATTGCTTTCACCTTGAAAAAGGAACCCAAAGGCATACCGAAATAATTCATTGGCAAACTCCTAACATAACAAATTAGACACCTCATTTATACCCTTAAGTACATTCCTACCTGGATTGCTTTACACTTACTCAGATTACTTTAAATTTGGTTACTGTTCATAGCAAGTTGGTACTATTGTTATATAAGTAAGTTGCTCCCTCTGTGTCACAGAATAAATTTGTATTATCAATAAACCGCAGAGGAGAGATATTTAACTCATCCACAGAACCATTGCCAACACAAAACTCAGAAATGTAACCCTTCGCCTCTATCCTACACTATCCTGCTCAAGACCTCCATTATTAGAATAAATAACACTACTTGCCATGTTCTTTTATTGCCATTCAAAAGACTTAAGTATAAGATATCACTTCAACAATACAATGCAAGCAGCTTGAATATGCAAACCAAAGCACTCTACCTATTACACTACTCCATAATTAGGATGTGTATTTTGATAAATCCATTATTAAATTACAGTTTTCTTTTTTGAGGATGAATTACATTTTCGCTTTATACTTGCATGTTTATAAAAGTTTAAGATAATAGATCAATAATTGGCTAATTTATAAAAAAATTTAAATTTAACTTTTTTATATTTTAAAATTTTACACAAAATATTAGATTATTCATTGAATTAAAATGAAATTTGACGAATGTATTAAGAATAATGAAAATATGATATTTTAAAATAGTAATTTAATAATACATTCACAAAGAACTATATTAGGTGTAACATGATCATGTCCCATTAGAGTTGCAGTGCTCGTAGAGCATGTCCTCATAGATGGGTCAGTCTATCAGGAAATGATTTGCACATACTAGGATTTTTTGCCTAGTAGTTTCGTAGCCTCACCTCTTATTAAAGCTCAAGACCTTCAACAATGCCTAATCCTACAATGCAAGTAACACTTCAATTCCATTGGTTAGAGCAGCAAAAGCCAATGACAAAATTGTTGCCCTAAATGCTCTTGTCAAATAAGTATATAATTTTCATCTTATTTGATTTTGTGCAATTGACATGGATGACCAAACCCTCATAAGGTATGTAGCTCAAATATGTCCAATTTTCTTTTCTTTCTTTTTTTCCTTTTTTGAGATAGTTTTCAACTTATTGCGTTCCCTCCTAATAATAGTTCTTTATCATCAAATCAAGACACTAATCGGTTTTTGGTGTAAGCGGGAATTGAACCTAGATTTCTTATTCAACCATCAGAAACTTTACCAGTTGAGCTTAATGGAACCCACGAATATATCCAAGTTATGTCACATGATTGGATCATCAACCACACATAGACATATATGATACAACGAATTATATAGCATCATCCAAACAAGTTTAGCCATTTAGTGCAATTAGACACTGGACCAATCCTTACCCTGACACAACACATGACAAGAGATTGGAGAAGAAAAAAAGGGTAAAAAAAAACTAAGAAAAAAAAAGATGAGAAACATAGAATAGAGTCAAAGATAATATTTACTCCTTCACACATTGGTCAAGTGATTCCATCTATTCTATCAAAAAATCCTAAAGGAATGACCTTTCTGGCCACACATTGCTTAGTGTAGTCTTCACTCTTCAATCTTTAGATTTCCTATTGTAAGCTTCTATCATAGTTTAGACCTAAACTTCGGCATTCGCTGATGCACATAACGAAAACCTTAAGTATCCAGCCGACATGACAAACCCAAGAATTTAACAAATTGGAAGAATTGTAAGAATCACTCTCACTTCATATAATTCGTTTATTAGATCCTTAAAATGAATCACTTGTTTGGTTATTGACACTGGTAACCTTTACTGTTTAATCTTGTATGGATTATCAATCCGATCAGTGTAAAAAAAAAAAAAAAATCCCTTTTGAGACTCAATGTCCATGCTACACATGTGAGTTCTTAAGTGCCTTTGATCCTGAAAAGTGTATATATATATATATATATATATATATATATTGTAAAGTACAAACTATAAAGTTTGGATTAATATTTATTTTGCACTTAAAGTTTTAAAATTTTGAATTTGGTTCCCTGAGCATTAGCATCAGGGGGTGTAAACACCCCCCAGTTGCTATTTTACATCCTACTCAAAACTTGGCTCCAACCGAGTTACTATTGCTAAAAAAAATTTAGCAACCATGAACTGTGAGTTTCTATGTGTACAACCCATTGTAGCTCAAGATGTACAAGTTTTAATATTATTTTAGAGGGATGTTATATCCACAACATTTTTACAACATTTTCACTTCAAATCATAGGTGGTTAGTTATTATTGGTTCAAATTTGAACCTAACACTAAGATTACTTTTTTACCCCAATAATAACAATCAATAATAACCAGTAACAACCTGCTACTTAGGATTTGTTGTAAAAATATTGTGGACATATCATTTCTCACTTTTTCCAATTAAAAATGTTGTGGACATAGCATCCCTCTTTATTTTATTCTCACTTTTCCCAATTAAAAACAAAATACGCTTTCTCTCATCTCACATGTCTCCATCTCCATCTGATCTCATTAGTTTTCTCTCTCAACAAAATTAGAGTTCCCTCCCTCAAATTAGTGCTCTCTCTTTTCCCTTCTGCCGATCTCTCTCTCTTTGACTGAACCAAAATCATGCTTTGAGGGTTTGAAATAGTGTTATAGGCTTCAGGTTGCTGGGGTTTGTTTGAGCTTCAGGTTTTGTTCGCGACAGCGGCTAGTTGTTCTAGGTTTGGGTTTGACTATGATGGTGGGTTGTATGAGTTTTGGGGTTTTGGGTTTGAGTTTTAGTTTGAAACTTTGAATTAGCAATTTGGTGGTGAGTGGTGTGTGTGGGTTGCTTGCCGTTTTAGGTGTGGGGTTTTTTTTTTTTTTTTTTTTTTTTTTTTTTTTTTTTTTTTTTCTAGGTTTGGTGAGTGGTGGTGGGTTGCTTGGTGTGGGTTTGTTGAGTGGTGGTGGTGGGCGGTGCAGGGTTTTTCTGGGTGGTGGTGGTGGTGGTGGGAGGGGGGTGGGGGGTAGCAGTCTAATCTGGGCTTTGAATTTTTATTTATTTGTTTTTGGGTTTGTGGGTATGGATATTGTGATTTTGGTGGTGGTGGTGGTGATGGATTGGTGGTGGTGGTGGGTTGTGGGGTTGGTGCTTGCTATGATTGAGGTTTTTTTTTTTTTTGCTATCGGTTTGATTTTGTGATGGTTGGTTTCTTGGTTTTGATTGTTGTGGTTTAGTTTTTAGTGGTGGTGGCAATTTTGTTTTGGGGTCATTTTGGTGGTGACGAATTGGGGTTTGTGACTGAGTTTTGGTGGAAGGTGGTAGTAGTTTTTTTTGCAAAGAAAGAAAGAGGAAGAGAGGAGAGAGAAACATCATTTTTTATATTATTTGACAATGTAGTTTATATCATTTTAATGAGTTGTATATAAAAATAGAAACTAAAATATCAGGGGAGTTGTAAAACAAGATAGTAAAATAGATAAAGTGAGCGTTTGGATCTGGATTAATGAACTTGCGTTTTGCTCCCTTTTTTTTTTTTTTTTTTCCTGTACGCGTTTCAGGCTTTCAGCTTTAGGGGACAAGTGCACTGTTTATGCACTGTTGAGTACTATTCACGCACTGTTGAGCCGTAAATGTTGACTTTCTGCATGAACAGTGCACCCGTGCATTGTTTACGGAACTCACAAATATCACTTTTTAGCAATTTTTTCATTAAAAATGGGTCCCATGGTACTATTCACACATTTGAAAATTATTTTACTACAGTTTTTTCAGTTTTTAGCCGTATCCAAACGAACTCAATTTTCAGTTTTCAGCTAGGTCCCATGGTACTATTCACACATTTAAGATGTTATGTATGCTTGATGAACCAATCAAATCATGCAAAAAATAATGTCAAGTCAATTAAAAAATTAAAAAGCTAAAAGAAATCCAAAAAAAAAAACTAAAAAAAAATAAAAAAGGAAAATAATATTATTCTCTTGCCATCTAAACAAAACCTAACATCTCAATTTCTAACACAAAATTGAACAAGAGATTTAGAATCACTCACTATAACCTCCTTCAAACTTAGAATCCCATCACCAAATTATTCACAACCCACTTTTGGGTCTTATTTTTAGTTCATACCCAACCCAAACTAAACATTTGTGACAAAATCGTCTAGACTTCAGTGAAAATTCTAGTGCTATATTCAGGGCCCATTTGGTAATGTTGTTTGAACAATAGTTTTCATTGTTTAAACAGCACAACATGTATTACACAACACTTTTTCTCCCACGTATTTTCAAAATACCTAAACGTTACTAGAACAATATTAGAACATTCTCATCAAACATGTTAAAAAATATAGCATTTAGCATCCCAAAACACTATTTTATTTATTTTATCACTCCACTTTATAATACACCCAACATCAAAGGTTTTATTTTTTTACCACTTTATTAAAATATTATTTATTTTAATTGAGAGAGAGAGAGAGAGAGAGAGAGAGAGAGTAGCAGAGAGAGGCATAGTGTACAGCACAAGAGAGAGTGAGAGAGAAAAAGAAAAAATAATAATAAAAAACTCTAGCAACTTGCTACAGTAGGGTTTTGAAAATGACACTTCATTGTAGCAAAGATGTCAAAAATTTTAAGAATAGCATTCTTGATCTGTATGATATTTTAAGGAGATGAGAGCTAAAATTAGGATTTTGCATTTCTCACATCTTTGATGTGAATGCTTTTACCAAACAGGCCAGCTCTCGAGAAAATGCAGTAGATTCGAAAATATTTGGGAATTAGAACCAAATGTGTTGCACTTGTACCAATACCATTAAGATTTTTTTTTTTTATCAGATTAAGAAAATAATTTTGATTTCAAATGGTTTCTGCTTCCTAGGTAGGTGGACATATAAAAACTAGAAAGTAATTTCCACTTCACATCAAGTAATTTTTTTTTATTTATTATTTTATTTTAAGAGAAAAAGACAAAAACAAATCAAAAAAATTTTGATTCACTCAAAGTAATGGTGCTCTTGTTTGTTTTGTTTTTTTTTAGTATTGTTAGTTTGGTACTGATTCTACTTTTGAGAAAGTGGAGTGACTGGGGTCCAATAGTATGTTACTCTTTGCTCACTGGCACATGTGAAGGTGGGCCCTCTGAGACAACCTCAATCTCCGCATGCACTAAATAGCCGTACTAACATTATTGATTGATGGATCATACTAAAGAGTATTTTTAAGACAATAATTAAAAGCTGTCAAAACATCAATTATTTTTTTTTTTCATAAAAACTTTTTTTAAATGGATTGTTAACCATTACTTTGAGTCATCCGTTATCACTTACAGGACCAAGGAGCAGCCTAAATCTGTTTGCTTACTTTCTTCTTCAAAATCAACAATTTGGTCTTTCATCAGTAGCCTCTTTGTGTTTGTGTTATCAATCAAAAACAATTCCTTTTCTTGATTTAAAAAAAAAAAAAAGAGTTCCATTTCCAAGTATGGCTCGGGCTCTTGTTTCCACCATAATGGACCATCTTGGTTCACTTATTGCTTTAGAGTTCAAGGACCCGCTTGGTTCACTTTTTGCTTTAGAGTTCACATCCATGGTAAATGTCAAGGAAGAAGTCGAAAAGCTTAACGATGCAGAGGAAAGGCAAGTGAAGGAGAAGGCAAGTGAAGGAGAAGGCTGTAAATTACAGACCATAAAGCTTGGATTCATATTTATTTTGCCCCTAAAGTTTTAAAATTTTAATTTGGTTCCCTAATGTTACCAATTTTTTGATTAGGAAATAGGAACCTTCTGTCCATGCCTTCATTAAATAACACCTAAGCATGTTATGTATGCTAGATGAACCAATCAAATCATGCCACGCCAAACAAGTAATGTAAAGTCAATTAAAAAACATTAAAAAATCAAAAAGCTAAAAAAGTCCTTAAAAAAACAAAAAAAAAAAAGGAACATAATTTTATTCTCTTGCCATCCAAACAAAACCTAACATCTCAATTGCTAACACTTACGGCTTGTTTGGTAATGTTGTTCCTGTAATGTTGTTTAAGTATTGTAAAAATATGTGTGGGTAAAAAAGTGTTGTAGAAATATGTGTTGTATTGTTTAAACAACTAAAACTGTTCATTAAACAACATAGGCCCGTTTAATAATGTTGTTCTAGTAACGTTGTTTAAGTGTAGTGAAAATACTTATAGATGAAAAAGTATTGTGGAAATACATATTCTGTTGTTTAAACAATGAAAACTGTTGTTTAAATAGCACAACCTAACAGGCCCACAACCAAACAGGCCTTTTAATTAAACAAGAGATTTAGAATCACTACAACCTCCTTCAAGCTCAAAATCCCATCACCAAATTATACACAACCCACTTTTGGATCTTAGTTTTAGTTCATACCCAATCCAAACTAAACATTTGTGACAAGATCATCCAAAAATTAGTGAAAATTCTAGTGCTATATTCAGCTTCTGAGAAAGTGTAGTAGATTCGAAAATATTTGGGAATGAGAACCAAATTGGTGTTGCACTTGCACCAATAACATTAAGAAAATAATTTTGATTTCAAATGGTTTCTACTTTCTAGGTAGGTGGACATATGGAAACTGGAAAGTAATTTCCAAGCTACATGTGAAGTAATTTTTTATTTATTATTTTTAGAGAAAAAGGCAAGAACACATTAAGGAAATTTTGTTCCACTAAGAGCATTAGCAATAAGGTTGCTAAATTGACTAAAAAGTCAATTTAACAAACAATCCCCTTAAAACAGCTTCTACAACAAAGAAGCCAAAGTTAAAATAATTTAAGTTTCAGTTACAGTGGGCTGATATCTATAGCATCCTATTGTAGCTTAAAACACAAAACAAAAAATATAATGTTTTAATGTAAATTGTTTAAAAAAAAAGAGTTTTTTAATGTATTGATGGTTGTGGTTGTTGCTTATTGTGTTAAATATATTATTTTATTGTATTGTTTATATTATTTTAATGTGTTGAATGTTAAAATAAAACTTTTGATATTTGATGCATTGTAAAGTAAGTTGTTAAAATAGATAAAATAAGTTTTTGAGTTACTAAATGCTAAAAATTTTAATTTCTTTTATTATGAATGTTCTAAGAGCATCCACATTAGTTCTTTCATTTTACACATCCATTTTTACACTAAAAACCTACTTTTTCTATTTTACACATTCATTTTTACAAAACATCCACATCAATTCATCTATTCTATTTCCTCTTTTAATTAAATAATCAATTTTCTCACATTTTTTATTATTTCCCTCAACCACCCCCTTTAATACCCCTCTCTCTCTCTCTCTCTCTCTCTCTCTCTCTCTCTCTCTCTCTCTACTTATTTTATTTGATTTTTTGCTCTCTCTATACCCATCTCTCTACCCATCTTCAGATCAACTCTCCGTCACAGCCGCCTCACCTAGCCCGCCGTCACCGCTGATCCAACTCGTCGCCTCAACCCTCCACTGGTTCGGCCTCCCTCTTTCCTTCGCCCCTCCCTCTCTCCTCCACCACCGACCCTTCGCCTCCCACCCTCAACCGACGACCCTTCACCTCCCACCCCCAATTGACGACAGCAATGGAAGATCCAGCGGCAGCAATGGAAGATCCGACGGTAGCAGATCGGGCGACAGCAGTGGCAGCAGATCGGGCGGCAGATCCAACTCTGTTGGACATTTCACATGAGTTTTCCGTTGAGTATGGTTTGGGCTGGGTTTTCTGATGGGTTTGGACTATTTTTGGGTTGGGTTTACCAGTGAGTTTTGATTTATTTTGAGTTGGGTTTTTAGTGGGTTTGTCTTGATTTTGAGTTGGATTTTCTAATTGCTTTTGCGTTGATTTTGGGTTAATTTTGGGTTAATTCTCTGTGCTAGGTTGTGGTGTTTGGTGGTAGCGCTGGGTTTGGTGGCTATTCTGGCGCGCTAGGATGTTGTAATGGTTGGAGAAGAGGAGGAGTTTGACAAAGAGAGAAAAAAAGAATTAAAAAATCGTTTAAACGTGAACAGTAGCCGTGCATATTTACATGGTTACTGTTCATTTACACAGCCGAGTGTATATTTTGTACTATTTTACACCCACTGGTGTGGGTGTTTTTTTATCAAAATGTGTAAAAAGAGCTGTTTTTTATATTTTAGAAGACATTCCATGGATTGATGTGGATGCTCTAAAAACCCAAAATATAAAATAATTCAAACAATATCTTTTTTTTTTTTTTTTTTTTGAGAAACCCATTCAAACAATATCTTAATATGCTAAAATCTAATATGTAAAATGGGTCCTCCCACGTTTACCAAAAAAAAAATAGGGTCCACCCATCATTTTTCCACATTCGATAGCATCTCGATAAAATCTCCCCCAAGAGCTATGCTTGATTAATTTAACTTTATATTTTTAATCATTTTTTAAGAGAACAGTCTAAGCAAATTTTGAAAATGAGGTGAATGGATTCAAATGTAATTTTCTTCTGGGTCCCATATCATAGAGTACAAAGAGCCCGTTTGTTTAGGCGTATTGAGAGAGCTAAACGCCCGTTTATCAAATCGCAGAAATCAGGATATGTTTGGCTGGGCGAAATTTGTGGGATTGCGTTTTTGAATCAGCAAATATTTGCGTTTCAGGAAAGGCAATTTCCCTCTGCGATTTCAATATCGCACGATTTGCAAATCGTGATTCCGCCAATATTTTTTGCTGAAAACCAAAAATAGCCTCCCTTTACCGTTGTGTCTCCAGTCCTCTCCCTTCACCATATATATATCCTTAGTCCTCTGCCTCAACACATCAGTTTCACAAGGATTGGCTTTTTTCTTTGTTTTTGCTCTGCTCCGTTTGTCGTCATTCTTCATCTCAATTCCAGGTAACTATTCTCCACTACCCATCTTTGAGTTTATGATATAGATTTGGGCTTCACCATATATCTATCCTCAGTCCTCTGCCTCTAAACTCATCAGTTTCACAAGGATTGGCTCTCTTCTTTGTTTTTGCTCTGCTCCGTTTGCCGTCGTTCTTCATCGCAATTCCAGGTAACTATTCTCCATTACCCTTCTTTGAATTTATGATATAGATTTGGGCTTTTGACATTTTGGTTTACACTATTTGAACTCAAAATATTATAATTTAGAGATTTGTTGTTGTTGTTGTTGCTGGTAAGAACTCTCTCTCTCTCACAGATAGCCCTCCATGGTTTTGTTGCTGTACAATGTGAAATAATGTCTCTGTTAAGTGACTTTGATGCCATGGAATTTCTGCCATAACTTTTCATCCTTTTTGAAAGTATTTTAGTATTTTGAGAGGTGTAGAGTCAATTTTGAGTCAAACTGAACAGTTACTGATCACAAGTAGTTAACCACACTTTGTGGCTCAATAGTCGTGATTTGTGGTGTAAATCAGTAAATGATAAATTCAATATGCTTCTTGTTTTCATCCCCATCAATCTGAGAGTTTGTTAAAAACATAAAATATATTGAGGTTAATAGTGACACTATACCATGGTGTACCAAAAACAAAACTGAAGTATCCCTAGCGTCAAACTGTTAGGATTATTTGATTATATAATAAAGTAAGGTTCCAAATTATAACCTATATAAATACAATTTCGGTTCAAGTTATTAAAATTCAATTTTGTTTCTAAAACTTGCAAAACTCAAAATGACCTTTCAGATTTTTATTGTTTTATTTTTAGGCAGTAGCAGGTATTAAAGTAAAGAGTGACAATAAACACCTCTATGTTGAATGGGATAATGGCCTTGTATTTTTTTTGTCCTTGCTTAATTATGTGGCCGTAGTGATATAAGGTATCAAGATTGTGCTGGTCAAACCATACAATAGCCAAATAAAACAAGAACCAAGAAAAACATATTATTATGCAGAACAGCATAACAAATCAACTGCTAAAAATTGGGAGTAGAACATGATGATGCATGCGATATGTCTCAAGTCATTCTTGGAAAGATTGAATTCGAACTAAGCCTGAACTATTCATGCATATTACAAAGACTTGGGAGTAGAACAAGAATTTGATGTGATTTCTAATATTGAAATTGTTTGATTCTTTGTGGCTGTAGAACTTACCTAGGAAACTTACTCCTACTATGCAATTTTCTCATAGGTTTGGTTGTAGAACTTACTGTATTTGGCTGAACATTAATATTAACAAACTTATGTTTTTTTTAGATGAGTAAGCCATCTCAAAATAACTCAAATGTTAGAGCTCAATGGCCATCAAGAGTAACAACTATCTTTTGCGAAGCTTGTGTGGACGAGGTATTTAAGGGTAATCGACCTAATACCCACTTTAGTAAAAAGGGTTGGACAAATATTATAGCAACTTTTGAAAAGAAAACTGGAAAAGAATATCCTAGGGCGAAGTATAAGCATAAATGGGATAGTTTGAAGAAAGATTGGGTACTTTGGAATAAGTTGAAGGGAAGTGAAATTGGATTGGGATGGGATGCAGCCAAGGGAACAATAGCTACAACTGATGAGTGGTGGGAGAGGAAACTAATGGTATGTTTTGTATAACCCATTGTACATATTTTATGTTAGTAAATAAACTATGTTATTTGAGTTGTTAATGAAAATATTAAAAATTGTAGGAGGTTCCTGAAGCTGCAAAATTTCGAGAGAAAGGTTTGGAGAATGTTGACTTATTAGATATTATGTTTAAGGACATTGCGGCCACAGGAGATTTAGCATGGGCCCCCACTTCAGGTGTGTTACCTGATGATCTTGAGACACCTAAGGAGGGGTTAGGTGATACTTCTGCTGACTTATCTTCTCCAAATGATGACTATGACGTTCATGAGGATGAGACTCCTAACCTTACACAACCACCTAACCCAACACAAAAGCAAGGAAAGAAGCGAGGTTTACCATCATCCACACAAAGCAAAGGGAAGAAAGGAGGAACGGCATTACAATTAACACAACAACTTAGTCGTATCTGTGATGTTGTGGAGTTAAGGAGCTCAGCTTTTTCAGTGGAGCCAAGTAGTACTATTCGTAATGTCATGGAACGCGTGTGCACCTTAGATGGCATTGAGAAGGGTTCCGAACTCTACCTCATGGCAGCACGTATTTTTCAGAATCGAGAGAAGAGAGAGATGTTCGTCGTGATGGAAGAACCATATTTACAACTTAAGTTTCTGCAAGAGGAGGCAAGATTGTTAGGAGGGCACTACTTTGGCACTTAGGGTGTTTTTGGTTTTATGGAATAGAGATGTTTAATGTTTTATTGTTTTATCATTTGAATAATGTGGCTGTTAGGAAGGTCACTACTTTGGCACTTAGGGTGTTTTATGTTTTATCCTTTAAATAATGTTTTATGGAAGAGAGAGATGTTTTTAATATTTTATTGTTTTATCCTTTGAATAATGTGGCTGTTAGGTGTTTTAACTTGTTGGGTTGTTAGGGTGTTTGAATTACAAAGATAGAAGCTTGGCTGTATCTTTGTGGACTGACTGAGTAGTGTAGTGAATTTTTTGCATTACTAGTAGTGATGGTGGTTTTTTTTTTTTTTTTTTTGATGATATGTTGGTCTAGTGCAGAATTTCATGATGTAGGAATTGGTGAACCTCACTGCTGGTTCCAAACAATAAGCATATACTAAAATCTTTTTTAAAAGATAATGTCACCACATAATATGTGAAAGCTGAATTGAGTATGAGAAATTGATTTTGATGAAAAGCTGAAAATTATGATTTCATTGATTGATTCAATAGCTATACAACTATATATATATATATATATATATATATATATATATACTGTAAAACACAAGGCAAGATCTCAGGACTTCTACTTGAGGCTTCAATCTGAGTTTCACTTGTTCTTGTATCATCTAGCAACTGATTTTCTTGTCTGGCTTGGTCCAGTGCATGTTTGGGCAGCTCTGATACACAAGCTGCTGCACCAGGTGGCATGCTGTGCTGCACTTGTGTGACAGTTGATGCTGCATCACTTGGTGCACTAGCTGCTGCACTATGAGGCAAGCTGAGCTGCACTGGTGTAGCAGCTGGTGATGCACCCTGTGGTTTTTTACACTGAGGTTTTGTGAGCTGCAGCACCATGACTGAGGTTTTGTCACCTAATAAAATAGTAAAATTTTTGGTGTCCCTAAAGTTGTTGATTTATTTTGCCATCTGACAAAAGACACTAGGCCAAAGGCTGATTTAACAGTCTAGAATATGGCAATCAACGAGTCAATGTGCATTTGAGGCATCTGTTTGAGTTCTGTAGTTATTTGAGGCTGTCTAAACTATTTTACTGATATTTACTGTCATAGTTTGAGTTCTGTAGTTATTTGGTTCTACTAGTCTTACCAATAGACCAACTTTGTTGGTGTACTTTATGCAAATGTTTAGATTTAAGTCTTTTGGGGACATTCGTGTACTCCCTTTTATAGAGATTACAGTGCATAGAGCCACCAACTTCGCAGGTTAAAGCATAAAAACAAATGAAATGGCTCTCTTACTTCGGACTCACGATTCACAAAGCCACCAACTTCACAGGTTCCAAAAGTTGAACAAAACCAATAATTAACACACACACTGACACACACACACATCAATCTAGTCTAATTTCTAAGTCTACATGATAAAGGTACCATGCCTTCCTCCTATATATGGATATCTATCCTGAAGCCAATAGTATCTCATTTTTAAAGCATAAAAACAAATGAAATGGCTCTCTTACTTCGGACTCACAATTCACAAAGCCACCAACTTCACAGGTTCCAAAAGTTGAACAAAACCAATAATTAACACACACACTGACACACACACACATCAATCTAGTCTAATTTCTAAGTCTACATGATAAAGGTACCATGCCTTCCTCCTATATATGGATATCTATCCTGAAGCCAATAGTATCTCATTTTTTGTAATATTTTAAGGAGAAAAACAATTTTTAATAAATAGTGTAGAGATGAAAAAAAAACTTAATAATAGTTTAGAGATTAAAAAATAAAAACTTTTTAAATTGAGCTAATTACTTAGAGATAAAAAACAAGGACGAAAAGCAATATTCATGCAAAGTTTATTCAGGTGTCCTTTGGAGGGTTGTCCTTTAAGGGCAACCTCTTTTTTCCTAGTGTAACCAGTTAACATATTAATAATTGCAACTTTGCTAATAATAATAATAATAATAATAATAATAATAATAATAATAATAATAATAATAATAATAATAATAATAATAATAATAATAATCCATTCTCCTGTTTAGGTTTGCTGGCTGTATCATTTGATTGCCCTGAGAATAATCCATTTGTTGTATGATAGATACTTATATTGATTTATCCAGTTACATAATTTTAAATGTTTACTTATTTTCTTTATCATCATTTATCTAATTTATTGCAATAATATTTTAGGTGATATTCCTATGGATTACATTGATTATATTGATAATAGTGATGAAGATCATTCTTATGATTTGGAAAACGATGAATATGATGATGAGGAATTATATGATCTTGCTGTTGCTGGATGTCATGTTGCTGTGACATATTATATGAAATATTTGGATAAACAACGTTGTAGAGATTCTGAACAAACTGGTTATATGTGGTTGATGGATTGTTTGACGGGTAATGAAACGAAATGTTACGAAATGTTTAGAATGAAGCCACATGTTTTCCTTCAATTGTGTAATGTTTTACAACATACATATGGGCTTCAGCACACAAGGCATATTAGGCTTGAAGAGTCAGTAGGTATATGTTTAATGATACTTGGACAAGGAGCTTGTTATAGGATGGTTCAAGAAAGATTCCAACATTCTGGTGAGACTATACACAGGCATTTTCATAGAGTTTTGAAACGCCTTAACATATGTCAATGGATATCCTCAAGCCTTCTGACCCGACATTTAGTGTAGTTCCAAGACATATACAGAAGAATCCATTGTACATGCCACACTTTCAGGTATTCATTTCATACATTCTAATTTGTTTCTAAAATTTGTTAGGATTTTTTCCCAAGTATCTAAAATTTATATTCTATTTTAGGACTGCATTGGTGCCATTGACAGTACACATATCCAAGTTGTTGTTGGAGACGACAAAAAGCTTCATATTATAATAGAAAGGGCGTGACATCTTTTAATGTGATGGCAGCATGCGATTTTGATTTACTTTTCACATTTGTTATGGCTGGGTGGGAGGGTGCGGCACATTATACACGTATTTTCTTAGATGCTATCCATCGACAATCTGTCAACTTTCCAAAACCACCACCAGGTATATAAATTTTTTATATATTAAACATCTATGAAGGATATTATTTATGTACATCTTACATTTTTTTTTCTTTTACTAGGAAAATATTATTTAGTTGATGCTGGATACCCCTTAAGGAAAGGATATTTGCCACCTTATAAGGGACAGAGGTATCATCTTTCAGATTTTCGACGAGCTGGTCGAGGGAATCACATAGAAGAGAGGTTTAATTATGTTCACTCATCACTTAGAAGTGCAATTGAGCGAACTTTTGGAGTGTGGAAGAATAAATGGAAAATTTTGAAGCAAATGCCACCTTATGACATTAAGCACCAAAGAAACATTATAGTTGCTACTTGTGTTTTGCATAATTTTATTAGAAAACATGATAGGGAAGATGAGGGATTCAATTGGGACGAACATGACTTGGATAGACCAAGAAGCAATAGTAGTAGAGAAGGTAGAAGCAGACAGGCAAACGTTAAAAATATGCAAGATGAGGAGATGAAATTTGTTCGTGACAAAATAGCTCGATCTATTTGTGGGTTGTAAACAATATTTTTATTATTTCTGTTTTGGTGTTTTGGGTTTTAATTTTTCGGATAAGAACTTTTTTATTATTATAATGGATTGTCTGGTATTGATATTGTTGGCAATTAACATTTGAATATAATTATTTTCCTAATCATTTTAATATATTTTTCTTGATGAGTTATTTTTTTAATATTATTAATGTAATTGTTAAGCTTAATTACATATTTTCAATAATAAAAAAACATTGATCGCAAGAAAAATGACAATATAACCTTCAAAAAAATAGTTAAGTCCTTTTTTGGAATTTACACTCAAAACAGCTATTTTTAAAACAGCTTATCCAAACACTTAATGTGGCTTTAAAAATAGAAAACGCACATTTTTACATTTTTACCAAACGCTTATTTGTGGTTTTTAAAATGGAGTTTTCAAAACGCACGTTTTAAAAACGCTAGTTTTTAAAACGCACATTTTGAGACAGCTTATCCAAACAGGCCCAAAGACAAAGTAAAATAACTATATAATTTAAAGTACAAAATAATAAAGTTCATGACTTTGTGAAAAGTAGTGAAATTCTTTTTTCTTTTTGGTTGGTGGATAGATCATACCGCGTGGATTTAATTGACTACAATTGACCTTTTGTCGGTAGATAGATACCGGGTGGATTTAATTGAGTACAGTGAATGAAGGTGGTAGGGTAGGGATACCACTGAAATTTTTTCCCAAAGGCTACAACTACAATTATAGTGCTTTTTTGTTTATTTGAATTATTTAAAATTTGATTAAATTTTGTATATGTTTAATGTACTCTGTGTTATTGGATGCGTGTTTTACTGACCGACGCTACGACGCATGTGAAGGTGGGCCCTCTGAGATAAATCTCCGCGTGGACTGTAGAACTATACTAACATTATTGATTGATTGTACTTTGGTCTTGGCTTTGGTCTTGGTCCTGGAGCAGCCTACATCTATTTGCTGGGTTTCTTCTCGATAATCAACAATTTGCTCTTTCATCAGTGGTCTTTTTGTGTTTGTCTCTGTGTTTGTGTTTGTGTTATCAATCAAAAAGAGTTCCTTTTCTTGATTATCAAAAAAATAATAATAATAAAATAGTTCCATTTCCAAGTATGGCTCGGGCTCTTGTTTCTACCATCATTGACCAGCTTGGTTCACTCATTGCTTAAGAGTTTAGGGACCGGCTTGGTTCACTTTTTGCTTCAGAGGTCACACCCATTGTAAATGTCGAGGAAGAAGTTGAAAAGCTTAAACTCAAATTCCAAGCAATCCAGGCAAAGCTCGACGATGCAGAGGAAAGGCAAGTGAAGGAGAAAGCTGTGAAGCTTTGGTTAGAAAGGCTCAAGGACGTATCCTACGAGATGGATGACGTGTTGGATGAGTGGAACACTACCAAGATCAAAGCAGATATTGAGACAGAAGAAGAAGCTGAAACTAGTACTGCTAAGAGGAGGAAGGTATGGTCTCTTACCAACTTGAATTCCTCATCCTCAGTTTCCACTGTTCTTCAGCGTCATGATATTGCTCTTAAGATAAAAGAAATTACTGAAAAGTTAGATGAGATTGACAGTGAGGGAGATATGTACCAGTTTGTACTGACTAGTGGCAATGAAGAAGTTGTGAGACCACCAACTGATTCCCACGTTGATATGTCGAACATTCTAGGTCGTGATAAGGTTAAGGGTGATCTAGTGAATATCTTATTGGGCAGGGGTAATGAAGAAGAAAGAAGCCCACATGTCATCTCTTTAGTGGGCATGGGTGGTGTTGGAAAAACTACTCTTGCTCAACTAGCCTATAATGATAGTGAGTTGAATTCGGCCCACTTTGAGAAAAGAGGGTGGGTTTGTGTTTTTGAACCTTTCAATAAGTTTATGGTAGCCAAAGCAATCATTCAAGCTTTTGGAGGTGATGACTCCAACATTACTCAATGGTCAGGTCTAATGGATAAAATGTGTGAAACGATTCGGGGAAAGAAGCATTTTCTTGTCTTGGATGATGTGTGGACTGAAGACTTCATGTTATGGGAGCCATTCAATCTTGGACTCCAAAATGCTGCCCAAGGCAGTAGAATTCTAGTCACTACACGTAAAAATAGTGTTGCAGACATTATGGGAAGTGCAAAAAGAATCAATTTAGAGGAATTGTCTAATGATGACTGCTGGTCAATTTTTAGTACAATAGCATTTTTTGACAAGGATTCTAACCAACGAAAGGATTTAGAAGAGATTGGTAGGAAAATATCAGACAAGTGCAAAGGCTTGCCCCTTGCTGCAAGGACTCTAGGGAGTCTCATGCGCTTCAAGAGTCGGAAGGAACAATGGGAGATGGTTTTTTATAGTAGATTGTGGGAATTACAAGACGTTGAAAGAGGTCTTTTTGGGCCATTGTTACTGAGTTATTATAATTTGCCCTCACCACTAAGACGATGTTTCACATTTTGTGCCGTCTTTCCAAAAGATTATATCTTTGATGAAGAGGATTTGGTATCTATGTGGATAGCACTAAGTTATATTGAGTCGAATGCAAACAAGGAGAGAATCGTGGCAAGAGATTACTTTGAAATTTTAGTCATTTGCTCTCTCTTCCAAGTTTTAGATGAGGTTTATGAATATGGTAACAAGATTGTAAGGTACAAAATGCATGATATAGTGCACGACTTGGCACAGTTCATGGCAAAAAATGAATGCATCATAATCAATGGTTATGAAGAGTTGGAGCCAGATCTTCAAAATGCTCGACATTTGTATTTACAAATTCCGATTAATGCTCAAATTCCTGAGTTCATTTACAGCGCAAAAAATCTACGCACCCTCATTGTTGTAGGTCATAGCGATTATAATGTGTCCAAGCTGTTCCATCATTTTAAACATTTACGGACATTAAATTTGAGTTGTCAAGATGGTAAATTTAAGGAAATTTCGGATGCAATAGAAGATTTGATACATTTAAGGTATCTCAAAATACCTAATTGCCATGGAAACGAATTGCCCGAAACCATTTGTAATTTATGCAATCTACAATTTTTGCATATTAGATTAGGTATTACAAATAGGTTACAAAAATTACCACGGGGGATGAGTAAACTGATAAACTTAAAACATCTTATTTTGGAAGGTATGGCGATCCCTCCGTTTGACTTTCCAAGAGGGATTGGGAGATTGAGCTCTCTTACAAAATTAAGTCATTTCTTTGTAGGTGGCAAGGATGATAGCCAAAGATGTGAACTCGAAGACTTAAAATATTTGAACCACCTTCAGGGAACTCTTATAATATATGGGCTGGGGAACGTGGTAGATGCATGTGAGGCCAAGAATGCAGAGCTCAAGAAAAAGATAGGCCTCCGTGATTTGTATCTGAACTTTTGTGAAGAGAACGTAGAGAATCATGGAGGAAGAATGGAGACTGATGTATCAGTTCTGAATGCCTTAGAGCCACCTCCAGGCTTGGAGATATTAGAAATTGGTTTTTACCGGGGCACCACAATGTTGCCTATAGAGTGTTTACCTCCTTTGGGAAAGCTTCAGTTCCTTGAAGATTTACTTATATGTGGTGTTAATGACTCTTTTCCATTCAAAAAGGTGGGTGTTGAATTTTTGGGAATAGAATCTGAAAACAAGAAAGACGGCGTGGTCAAAATATTCCCAAATTTGAAAAGTCTCTCGTTTTTGTATTTGCACAAGTGGGAAGAATGGATTGGGATTGGAGGACAAGAAGTGGAAGATTGTATTATTATAATGCCCTGTCTTAAAATGTTGGAAATTGACAACTGCCCAAAGTTAAAGTCCCTGCCGGACTTCCTTTTTAAAACTTCATTGCAGGAGTTTTATGTGAGTGAAAGTCCGATTCTCGGCGAACGTTACCAAAGAGGGACAGGAGAGGACTGGGCCAAGATTTCCCATATCCCAAACATCCAGATTGATAATATTGAAGTGCAAAGAGACGGTCAAGAAGTTATAAGATGAGGTAACTTTTTCTACTTCTCGGGCTCCTTTTATTTTGGCCAAAAAAAATAAAAAATCAATTAATATTCTTATTTTCTGCCAAAATTTCCCACTGGGAAATAATTACTAACAACGTAGGTTAATGAATTTATCAAATTCTCAATAATTTGATTAGGTTATTTCATTTACGGTTTAATGTTTATGTGGATCTTGCCCATTTTCTTCATTTCAGCAATGATGAAGAAGAGTTTGACCAAGAATAGCATGTCTGATGACGAAGAAGAGGGCCAATGATCTTTGTGGTTCACAAATTTCAGCTACAAGTAGAGATTTATCTGTGTGTCTATATCGCTAAAATCATTCTTGGATTGATTAAGTGTTGCAGAAGTCTGATCCAGTCACAAGTAATTTCTTCCATATTAGAATAAATTATTAATTAATTTTCCTGCTTATCTCTCAAAACCAAGTTCATCGCAAAATTGTGCAATATCCATTAACGTAACATTGTTATATTATATATATTTGTGATATATATAATATATGTGACGAGAAATTTGGAAGTTTGTTGTTTCTTATCTTCTCTTTTAAAGGTATATCTACATATTCTTCTTAATCTTCAGTTCGGAGATAGTTCTTTCTTACTGTCTTGTCCGTCTGTAAAACCCTCATGCTAAAGATTTACTTTGTTGGCCTCATTTTAAACCAGACATCAAATTCTGAAATGTGAGAAAGCATATTTTGTGCTTGAGCAAATATTTTGCTCTTGTTCAGTCTAGACATCCATGAAAGATCTTTCTTGTGCTTTGGGCCTCATTCAATCCAAACATCATATCATAGGGCTTTTTGTAGAAAGCTGTGCTATGACTTCAAAGATGCAACACAAAAGCTTAATCTGGCATGCTGGTTTTCTTTAGTAGTCAATCTGATTTGGTGACACATGAAAAGCAATCTAGGATCTGTACATACTTATCTTTACTTTTCAACTCTTGACATGTGCTCTTTTCTTGTCTTAGAGTTTGAAGTGTTTCGTTACATGGAAGGGTGAATTACAGGGGGTGACCATCAGGCAAGAAGAAGAAACTACAAATACATTGGCCTTGTTAGTTCGATTATATACTCTTCTAATGTAAGGTTTATCTCAATATTTCTGCTCAATCATCTACGTGCTTTTCCTTATCGTTTTCTCCATCCATAATAACCTCAAGCTAAATATTTAACTGTCTTTTGGCCTCATTTTAACCAAACATCAGATCCTAATACTTGGGAAGTACATTTTGTGATGAAGCATATTTTCACACATGAATTCACATTTGAGAAAAGGCCGCAGAAAAAAACTGCTTTATCATTTCATATTGCAGCAAGTGTATTGAGAATTGCACTAATCTAATTTAAACAATTTAGGCACTGATTTTTACTGCTAATGTCAATCTTATGCCAAATATAGAATTTAAGCCCAATTGTTTACATAATTAGGCAATGAACTTAAGTATGCATGGATAAACAAAAAATCAATAACCCACAAAAACACCAAAGTGTTAATGAAGAGGAAAACTTGAGAACAAGGCAGAAAAACCTCTCTGGGGCATCACAGCACCAAATGATTCACTAATGAGTATGGTAGGAGTACATATTACATACAAAACCCTCCAAGCTAAGTAGTAGCTAACTATGTACCTGAGCCTCCAACTCCTACTAGCAACTGATTCTTTGAATCCTTTCTTCTCACTAGCCTCAATATCGGCAATTGAGCCTCCAATTTCAATCTCCAATTCTCCTTGGCAATTTTGAGACTGTTCCAATGATTTCCAAGCTCCAATCAACACCAAAACTCTGAAGGTAGTAATGAGCGTGATGGTCATAATCTCCTCTCATGAAATTTGACAATTTGAGAGGGAGAAGGTAGAGAGATTGATGAGGGTTAAAGATCTAGGGTTTTTTTGGTACTATCTAGCTCTACAAATAGGAATTGGGTGTGCAAAATTTGTAGAAAATGAGATCTTATATTGCGAGGATATGGACTAGAATACCAGAGAAAAAATAACAGAATTGTCTCAGGTTCTCACAGTTTTGCTTGTACTGGAGGGAGGTGAATAGAGAGGCGAACTCTCTATCCAACTGTTTTTCAAATTTGATTTCACATCACATTTTGCCTGACGCTGCCAATTTTGGTAAGAGTGAAATTCTGCCGCTTCCAACTTCTATTCCAACACTTGAGGCACTTCACCTCACCATCCCAATACAATTAACAACCCACATAATTACTTGAAAATGATAAAATATAAGATCAGTAGTTACAAATAATTTTTTTTATCTAATTGTCCATCCACTAAAAGTCCTAACATGCATAATGGCACATTTCCTGTGTAGTCCACGTTATATGGTGGAAGGTGACAGGTGACATGGTTGTACAATTTTCAACTTATGTAAATTCTATCCTTATGTTTTAGGGTTTGGAATTTGGTTTGCTAATTTTCATGGTTGCCTTATGTTTGGGGGGAGGGAGAGGGAGGGATTAGTGTACATATTTCAGAGATTGAATACAAAACCATGTAGTTTTCTTGTCCTTGTGATTCAAGAGTTTCCTGCATGTAAGAGGGGGAAGAGTGGGGTTTTAGCACTAGGAATGGAGGGGATGGGCATGAGCTGAGAAGTCCTCCCCACCCCCCCTTTTTTTTTTTTTTTTTTTTTAATTTTCCGTTTAGGAAGTTGCCCAATTTGGGATGACAAGAAAAAATAGACACATACAAATTAGTCACTAATATGTGCAAAAACAAACAGAAGGAAGAAGGTAACTTCATATTCTTCTTTATCTTCTTCTGATACTGTTTAACCCATAGTCAATAACTTTAATTTCCAACCCTGAAGCGCATAGGAATGTTTTGGTCTCATTCATTTCGAACATAATGCAAACTTTTCTGTTCTCATTTGGTCTCATTCAATCTAACCATCCTGCAAAAGGCTTAATGTACAAAATGTTCTGTTATAACTTCAAAGATGCTGCAAACAAGCTTAATCTGTAATCTAGTTTATTTTTTTATTTTTTTTAATTATAAGTTTTATAAATATAAATAGCCTGTAATCTTGTTTTCTTTAGTAGTCCATCTGGGTTGGTTAAAATCAAACTAGTTAATTTTTTATAACACCTTTACTCAGCCTTCCATCCATAACTTTGTATTCTTGAAACCTGTTTTCAATCAACAAGTGATAATTCATTTTAAGAAGAAAGAGGGAAGCCCTCATATCTTGATCCTATAATTGCTAATCATCTAGTCTTAATGTTATGGACACATCCAAATTAGTCAATAATATGTTCATAAAAAATAAAAATAAAAATAAAAAGCAGAAGGAAGAAGGTAACTTTATATTCTTCCTTCTCTTCTTCTGATGCTGTTGCATTCGCTGTTTAACCCATAGTCAATAACTTTTCCAACCCTCAAGGGCATAGGAATGTTTTGGTCTCATTCATTTGGAACATAATGCAAAATTTCCTGTTCCCATTTGGCCTCATTCAATCTAACCATGGTGCAAAAGGCTTAATGTACAAAATGCTCTGTTATAACTTTAAAGATGCTATAAACAAGCTTAACCTGTAATCTAGTTTGCTTTAGTAGTCCATCTGGGTTAGTGACGTATGAAAAAGAAAACTAGTTAATTTTTTAATAACACCTTTACTCAGCCTTACGTCCATAATATTGTATTCTTGAAACCTGTTTTCAATCAACAAGTGATAATTCATTTTAAGAAGAAAGAGAGAAGCATTCATAGCTCGAACCTATAATTGCTAATCATCTAGTCTTAATGTTATAGGGTTATTAATCAAGTTCCTAAGTCAGTAAATTGTGCCTTTTCATTGTCTCAGAGGCATAAGTGTTTCATGGCACGGGGGAGTGCATAGAATGATCACCATTAGATATGAAGATGTCAAATGTCGTGGGTTTCATTGGTTGGATTAACAATCAGTCTTGGTATTGAATCAATTTCTTATTGGTTTTTTGTGACTTCTTTGCTTTTTTATTTTTTTAATTTTTTTATAATTTCTATCATGTCTCACTCTGGGAGTTTTCTCGACAGTTTAGTTTGTTTCCTTGAGGATATACGTAATTATAGAACACCAAACAAATTAATGTACTCTATTTTATTTGCTTTTATCTCTAAATTAGTTATTGAATTTCCATTTTAAAATGCACCAGAACAGTTTATCTATCATTGCCTTTACTTTTCTGCCTGTAAAACTAAAATTCAAGATATGCTTGCAATTTAAATTTATAGTATTAGACACAGACTAATCGCAATTTGCAATAAAGGCCAAACCATAGCAATAGTACAAGTCTGAAAACTTACGTGAAAATTTTGCATAGTCAGAAAATATGCTTAGTTACATCTAATGCAATGCATAAACACAAATTGTAGTCTAATTAGCCTTCTGAAACTCTGTAGCTTACCTTTATATATTTTCAACCTATTGAAAAGAAAGTTCCTTAAAAATGGGCTGTCACCTTAATTTGATTATTTTCCTAAGATGTTAATTATGAATTGGAGCATTGCATACTTTCTAGAAAAAACAGAATGAAATATAGTGAAAATGGAAATTGGCTTTCATTTTTTTCTATGACAAAATCTATAGAGGAAAATGGGTAATGCGATACACTTTGTAGCCAACAGACTTTGAGCTTTTTTTTTTTTTTTGGAGGTAGTGATCCTAGAAGTTGCACTAGAGTGTATGTTAAGTACTACAACATAATCTTACCTACAAATCATGACAAAATTGTCTTATGCTATCTGTTTTATTCTCTTATTCCTTCAACTTGTTTATTATTGCAGGTTGAACTCAAAACTATGGTCCATATGAGTAACCGCATTTTGCTTAAGTGGGAAATGGTCATGCAAATAACTGACAATTTATTTAGCACCATAATAAGGACAACAGGAGCTTTTAGTGACACCTTTGAAACTGTCTACAGCATTCACCTTTTCATTGTGGTTTTCATAGTGGTAGTAGTTCTTGCATATTGTATCATATAGTGATAAATGATAGTGAGGTAAGTACTTGATCAGGTTCTGGTTTTTTGTGGTGACATTATATTTATTCCCAGTGATTTAAAATTTATATTTTTCTAGATTTGTTGAGAACTAAAGTTGTAGGCATTATCTTAAGTGTTGTAATCTTTATTTTATTAAAGTGAATTAATTGGATTTGTCCCATGATTTTTCACTCTACACTAGAGGGGTTTTCACATAAAATTTGGTGTATTCTTTCATGTCTGATCGCTTGCGTGATATATATTTTACTAATCTTTGAATTATTCAATTTAATCAAAACGTGAAGGTTTTATAACTTCCGATGTCCCAACAATTGTTTTTCTTTATTTTGCAGTTAAGATAGTTTGAATGCCATGCCTCGTTGTGATATTATCAATGTTTGACCAAAAAAATAAAGAGGTAAAGATCATAAAAAAGAACTTGCTAATTAGCTCTAGCACAAATGGCTTACTCTCCTTGTTAGAGTAAGTTCAAGAGTGAGATTTTGAGTTCAAGACTCATTGGTTACATGTGTAGCTTACCATAAAAAATACCTTTTGGATTTGCAAACTATTCCTTTGCTACAAAACATTTCTCGTTGCAGATCTATCAGATGGATTGCTATCTAATGGAATTCAATCCAAAGGAAGATGGATTGCTATCTAAAGGAATTCCTCAATCCAAAGAAATTCTTGGGTGGTTAAGGAAAATAAAAAATAAAAAATAAAAATAATAATCCATGCGAGCATTAGTAGCAATATGATTTTGAATTTTCTTTTGGCATCAACAACCTAATTTGTGCTCTCTCACTTATGATGATGACTCTAAAATTAAGCTTTTTATACCCTTGGGAATCCTAGGGCTTGTTTGGTTTGTGTTGAAGTTGTATTAATTTTCTATACTCATTTTTGTTTCTATACATACATACATACATATATATATATATATATATATATATATATATTGGTATCATTTTCTGCTTTGTCTACCCCTTCACTTTTTTTTATGACAACCACCAACAAATAAAGAGAGAGTGTGTGTATTCTTTGACGTGACAAGTCAGTGATAGTGAGAACCATAGATTTGATTTTTTTTATGAAAATGTCATTGTATTCATTTTCAAGAAAATGAAAATACCAAAAAATTGTATTCAGTTTTTGTATTCAAATCTTATTTATTTGGATACTAAAAATGAAAACTGAATACAAATATAAAGTCAAACAATTTTTTTAGTGATGGGTTCCACTAAAAACTGGAAATGAATACAAAAGCACCCTATTTTTGTTCAAACCAAATAGGCCCCTAGTGCACAGGTCCCAAGTGGGTCAAGTCAACATGGGCTAAAACTGAGAATTCAGTTTCTGAAACCCCACAGCTTGATTGGTCGAGTTATGTCAAGCATGAATCAAGCTTCATTAAAGCTTGATCGATCACATGGAGTCAAGGCACTAAAGCTTTCATGATCTTGAGTAGTTTTCTTGTGTCTTGAAAATAGTTCTTCAATAATAATTTAGACACTAAAAACTAGAGATTGAATTACATCGAAAATATGTTTCAACTCAAATTTGCGAACACTAACAACATTTGACTCTAACAGATAATATTTGTTCAACTTAATCAATTACAACAGATTTTACTAAACACAACAAATTCGCATGTCATCAATGATTGCTACTTTAACAAACAAATTACTTGCAAAAAGGCTTGCTAGCGAAAGTTGAATGTTTTGTAAAAGGTTGAGTACAAAATTGTGGGAAAAATGCTTATGCCTCCTTTGACCTTAAGGTGGAGATCATTACACTCTAAAATACTTTTATTTTGTCCAATTTATTCTATGAGCTTTACATGTGCCAAATTAATGCCTCAATTATTCTCCCATTAATATACTAACAAAAAAACGTACCTAAAATTTAAAATACCAAAATCAATATTTTGAATCCAATGGAAAGAAGAGAGAGAAACTTAGGTAAGTTTTGAGAGAGAGAGAGAGAGTCGTACTAGAACCACTGCAACATCCCTCTTGCTGTTGATCTCACCATTCGTGATCCCGTCGCCCCATTCAGCCGCATATATTGGATATGCTATTTGATAGCCACCATTTTAATTGCAGAGAAACTAGGTCTTGATAAATTGTTGTGCTACCCAACTCACATCCAAGTATACCTTATTTATTTGTTCATTTTCCTCTCTTAATTTTTAGTAATTTAGTCATTTTTCAAGCATGAGAAAACCAAAGTTATCAATTCTGTTTTAATGATCATTTTGGTTTGTCTATTTAGACGAAATATTGTGATATCGATCTATTTCAATATACCATTTTAGGATAAAAATTAATTCTATAATATATGTTTATAACACAATAAATATATTGAAAGTGTTCATCACATATTCACATAGTCTATACCATATTAAAGTATAAATTGAAAACCAAATAATATACATTGTTAATATCATCGCTACATGAATCAACAAGAGAGTGGGGAAAAAAAAGGTAAAAATATTAAAGAAAAAAAGACGAGAAACATCGGACAATGTTAAAGATAACGTTTATTCCTTCACAAATTGGTCAGGTGTTTCAATCTAGAACCTCCTTCCAGCTTAAATTCCTATCGCCAAATTATTCACAAGTAATGTAAAGTCAAACAAGTAATGTAAATTTTGATTTGGTTCCCTAGTGTTACCAATTTTTTGATTGGGAAATAGGAACAAGTAAAGTCAAACACATAATGTAAATTTTAATTTGGTTCCCTAATGTTACCAATTTTTTGATTGGGAAATAGGAACAAGTAATGTAAAGTCAAACACGTAGTGCAAATTTTAATTTGGTTCCTTAACGTTGCCAATTTTTTGATTGGGAAATAGGAACAAGTATGTAAAGTCAAACACGTAATGCAAATTTTAATTTGGTTCCCTAATGTTACCAATTTTTTGATTGGGAAATAGGAACAAGTAATGTAAAGTCAAACACGTAATGCAAATTTTAATTTGGTTCCCTAATGTTACCAATTTTTTGATTGGGAAATAGGAACAAGTAAAGTCAAACACATAATGTAAATTTTAATTTGATTCCCTAATGTAACCAATTTTTTGATTGGGAAATAGGAACAAGTAAAGTCAAACACATAATGTAAATTTTAATTTGGTTCCCTAATGTTACCAATTTTTTCATTGGGAAATAGGAACAAGTAATGTAAATTTTAATTTGGTTCCTTAATGTTGCCAATTTTTGATTGGGAAATAGGAACAAGTAATGTAAAGTCAAACACGTAATGCAAATTTTAATTTGGTTCCCTAATGTTACCAATTTTTTGATTGGGAAATAGGAACAAGTAATGTAAAGTCAAACACGTAGAGCAAATTTTAATTTGGTACCCTAATGTTACCAATTTTTTGATTGGGAAATAGAAACAAGTAATGTAAAGTCAAACAAGTAATGTAAATTTTAATTTGGTTCCCTAATGTTACCAAATCATGCCACACCAAACAAGTAATGTAAAGTCAATTAAAAAACATTAAAAAATCAAAAAGCTAAAAAAACCCTTAAAGAAATGAAATAAATAAATAAAAAGGAATATAATTTTATTCTCTTGCCATCCAAACAAAACCAAGCATCTCAATTGCTAACACTTAATTAAACAAGTGATTTAGAATCACTACAACCTCCTTCAATCTCAAAATCCCATCACCAAAATATTCACAACCCACTTTTGGGTCTTAGTTTTAGTTCAATACCCAACCCAAACTAAACATTTGTGACTAGATCATCCAAACATCAGTGAAAATTCTAGTGCTATATTAAGCTTCTGGGAAAATGTAGTAGATTCAAAAATATTTTAATGAGAACCAAATTGGTGTTGCATCACCCCAATACCATTAAGAAAATAATTTTGATTTCAAATGGTTTCTATTTTCTAGGTAGAGGTGGACATATGGAAACTGGAAAGTAGTTTCCAAGCCACATCAAGTAATTTATTATTATTATTTTTAGAGAAAAATACAAAAACATATCAAGGGAATTTTGGTCCACTAGAAACCCAAAATATAAATTTCATTTAAACAATATCTTAATGTCTATTATGTAAAATGGGCTTACTAACCAAGTTTCTACGTTCGATATTAAGGGTCTGTTTGGATACTGCTTATTTGCTAAAAACTAAAAATTTATTGCTGAAAATTTATTGTTGAAAACACTATAGCAAAATAATTTTTAAAAGTGTGAATAGTGCTGTGAGACCCAAAAATGCATAGGTAAGAGCATTTTTCAATTATTGGTAGTCCATGAACAGTACTCATGAGATCCACTAAAAAGACGCGAAACGCACTGATTGAGTAAAACGTCCAATCCAATCGCACACTAGTTCATTAAAATCTCCCACGAGAACTATGGTTGATTAATTTAATTTTATTTATTTATTTATTTATTTTATTCATTTTTTTGAAGGGAACTGAGCTGTCTAAAGCCAATTTTGAAAATGAGGTGAAGCATAATCTAATCGTTTGTTTTTTTTTTTTTTAAAGGAAGCATAATCTAATCGTTGGGTAAAATAAAATCTGTGAACAAATGTGAACTACAGGTTCCTTTTCATAGGTTGTTCTTGTACCGCTTGGATTTATTTGACTACATGTGAAGGTAGATTCTCTCTTTACTCACCGGCACCTGTGAAGGTGGGCCATCTGAGACAACCTAGGCGGCTAGGACTAGGCTTAATCTCCGCGTTGACTGACATTATTTCCAGATCTTGGTCTTGTAGCTGCTAAGCCTATATCTGTTGGCTGCATTTCTTCTCCACAATCAACAATTTGCTCTTTCATCAGTAGTCTCTTTGTGTTTGTGACTGTGTTTGTGTTATCAATCAAAAAGAGTTCCCATTCTTGATTTTCAAAAAAAAAAAAAAAAAAAAAACCATTTCCAAAGTATGGCTTGGGCTCTTGTTTCTACCATCGTGGACCAGCTGGGTTCACTCATTTCTTCAGAGTTCAAGGATCGGCTTGGTTCATTTCTTGCTTCAGAGGTCACGTCCATTGTAAATGTTGAGAAAGAAGTCGAAAAGCTTAAACTCAAATTCCAAGCAATCCAGGCAAAGCTCAACGATGCAGAGGAAAGACAAGTGAAGGAGAAAGCTGTGAAGCTTTGGTTAGAAAAGCTCAACGATGTATCCTACGAGATGGGCGACGTGTTGGATGAGTGGAACACTGCCAAGATCAAAGCAGATATTGAGAAAGAAGAAGAAGCTGAAACTAGTACTGCTAAGAGGAGGAAGGTATGGTCCCTTACCAACTTGAATTCCTCATCCTCAGTTTCTACTGTTCTTCGGCGTCGTGATATTGCTCCTAAGATAAAAGAAATTGCTAAAATGTTGGAAGAGATTGACAGAGAGGGAGATATGTACCAGTTTGTACTGACTAGTGGCAATGAAGAAGTTGTGAGACCACCAACTGATTCCCACGTTGATGTGTCGAACGTTCTAGGTCGTGATAAGGTTAAGGGTGATCTAGTGAGCTTCCTATTGGGCAGGGGTAATGAAGAAGAAAGAAGCCCTCATGTCATTTCTTTAGTGGGCATGGGTGGTGTTGGAAAAACCACTCTTGCTCAACTAGCATATAATGATAGTGAGGTGAATTCTGGCCATTTTGAGAAAGGGTGGGTTTGTGTTTCTGATCCTTTCAATAAGTTTATGGTTGCCAAAGCAATCACTAAAGCTTTTGGAGGTGATGACTCTAACACTACTCAATGGTCAAGTCTAATGGATAAAATGCGTGAAACGATTCGGGGAAGAAAGCTATTTCTTGTCCTTGATGATGTGTGGACTGAAGACTCTATGTTGTGGGAGCCATTCAGGCTTGCACTCCAAAATGTTGCCCAAGGCAGTAGAATTCTAGTCACTACACGTAAAAGTAGAGTTGCGGACATTATGGGAAGTGCAAAAAGGATCAATTTGGAGGAATTGTCAAATGATGATTGCTGGTCAATATTTAGTACAATAGCCTTTTCTGACAGAGATTCTGAGCAACGTAAGGATTTAGAAGAGATTGGCAGGAAAATATCAGACAAGTGCAAAGGCTTGCCCCTTGCTGCAAGGACTCTGGGGAGTCTCATGCGTTTCAAGAGTCGGAAGGAACAGTGGAAGATGGTTTTTTTTAGTAGATTGTGGGAATTCGAAGACGTTGAAAGAGGTCTTTTTGCCCCGTTGTTACTTAGTTATTATGATTTGCCCTCACCTCTGAGACGGTGTTTCACATATTGTGCTGTTTTTCCAAAAGATTATATCTTTGATGAAGAGGATTTGGCATCTATGTGGATAGCACAAGGTTATATTGAGTTGAATGCAAACAAGGAGAGAATCATGGCAAGAGATTACTTTGAAATTTTAGTCATGCGCTCTCTCTTCCAAGTTTTTGAGGATTATGAATATAGTAATAAGACTATAAGGTACAAAATGCATGATATAGTGCACGACTTGGCACAGTTCATGGCAAAAAATGAATGCATCACAATCAATGATTACAAAGAGTTGGGGCCAGATCTTCAAAATGCTCGGCATTTGTATTTACAAATTCCGATTAATGCTCAAATTCCTGAGTCCATCTACAGTGCAAAAAATCTACGCACCCTCATCGTTGTAAGTCATAGCAATTATAATGTGTCCAAGTTGTTCCATCATTTTAGACGTTTACGGACATTAAGTTTTAATGGTAAATTAAAGGGAATTTCGGATGAAATAGAAGATTTGATGCATTTAAGGTATCTCAAAATACCTGACTGCCATAGAAATGAATTGCCTGAAACCATCTATAATCTATGCAATCTACAAATTTTGAATATTACAATTGGTTTTGAAAATGGGTTCAAGAAATTACCACAGGGGATAAGTAAACTGATTAACTTAAAACATCTTATTTTTGAAGGTTATTGGAAGTATCCGTTTGAGTTTCCAAGAGGGATTGGGAGATTGAGCTCTCTTACAAAATTAAGTCATTTCTGTGTAGGTGGCAAGGATGATAGCCAAAGATGTGAACTCGGAGAATTAAAATATTTGAACCACCTTCAAGGAACTCTTATAATATCTGGGCTGGGGAACGTGGTAGATGAGTGTGAGGCGAAGAATGCAGAGCTCAAAAAAAAGATAGGCCTCCATGATTTGTATCTGGAATTTTATGAAGAGAACGTAGGGAATCATGAAGGAAGAACGGAGGCTGATGTATCAGTTCTGAATGCCTTAGAGCCACCTCTAGGCCTGGAGAAATTATTTATTGGTCAATACCGAGGCAGCACAATGTTCCCTAATTGGATGATGTCCCTAGCCAAATTGAAAAGCCTTACTCTAGCAGCTGGCAAAAATTTAGAGCGTTTACCTCCTTTGGGAAAGCTGCAGTTCCTTGAATATTTATATATAGTTGGTGTCCCTTTTCCATTCAAAAGGGTGGGTGTTGAATTTTTGGGAATAGAATCTAAAAACAAGAAAGACGGCATAATCAAAATATTCCCAAATTTGAAAACTCTCTGGTTTGGGAATTTGTGTGAGTGGGAAGAATGGATTGGGATTGGAGGACAAGAAGAGGAAGATTGTATTATTATAATGCCCTGTCTTCAAATGTTGGGAATTTACGAGTGCCCAAAGTTAAAGTCCCTGCCGGACTTCCTTTTTAACACTTCATTGCAGGAGTTTGAGGTGCATGACAGTCCGATTCTCTGCAAACGTTACCAAAGAGGGACAGGAGAGGACTGGGCCAAGATTTCCCATATCCCAAACATCTTGATTGATTGTATTGAAGTGCAAAGAGACGGTCAAGAAGTTATTAGACGAGGTAACTTTTATTTTGCCCAAAAAATAATAAAAAATCAATTAATATTCTTATTTTCTGCCAAAATTTCCCACTGGGAGATAATTACTAACAAAGTAGGTTGATGAATTTATCAAATTTTCAATAATTTGATTAGGTTATTTCATTTACAGTTTAATGTTTGTGGATCTTGCCCATTTTCTTCATTTCAGATGATGAAGAAAAGTCTGATGAAGAAGAGTTTGACTAAGAAGAGGAGTCTGAGGACGAAGAAGAGGGCCAATGATCTTTGTGTTTCTAGGTTCACTAAGTTTAGCTACAAGTAGAGATTTATCAATGTTGATATGTGTGTGTGTCTGTGTCGCCAAAGTTCATTCTTAGCTTGATTAAGTTTTGCAGAAGTCTGATCTAGTCACAGGTAATTTCTTCCATGTTATAATAAAATATTAATTAATTATCCTGCTTATCTCTCAAAAACAAGTTAATCATGACTTTGTGAGAGATATCCATATTAGCACAGAAATGTGTGAATGCTTGTAAAATTATCTATTGAAAAGTAAAAAAGTTTCGGAATGAATGTTACTGAAATTTTACAAGTGAATTTTATTATTTGCATATGGCCTTGTTAAAATATTTCTATTTTATTTTATTTTGAATAACAACTCTTTCTTGTGTCTAAACTTAATTCCATCTCGCGCATCTCATTTTATTTTGCTTTTGCTAATTGCTACAGAACATTGTTGTCCAATTTGTACAAAATTGTGCAGTATCCATCAACATAAAATTGTTATAAATTTGTATAAAAATAAGTTTCCAAGTGGTGATATATATAATATATGTGACGCGAAATTTGGAAGCTTGTTGTTTCTTACCTTCTCTTTTATTGTAAGGCTTATATCTACATATTCTTCTTAATCTTCTGTTGGGAGATGGTATTTTCTTATTGCCTTGTCCGTCTATAAAAACCTCATGCTAAAGATTTATTTTGTTGGCCTCATTTAAACCTGACATCAAATTCTGAAATAAGAGAGAGCATATTTTGTGCTCGAGCAAATATTTTGCTCTTGTTCAGTCTAGACATCCATGAAAGATCTTTCTTGCGCTTTGGGCCTCATTCAATCATAACATCATATCATAGGGCTTTTTGTAGATAGCTGTGCTTTGACTTCAAAGATGCAACAAAAAAGCTTAATCTGGCTTGCTGGTTTTCTTTAGTAGTCAATCTGATTTGGTGACACATGAAAAGCAATCTAGGATCTGTCCATACTTCTTTATCTTTATTTTTCAACTCTTGACATGTGCTCTTTTCTTGTCTTACAGTTTGAAGTGTTTCGTTACATGGAAGAGTGTGAAGTACAGGCAAAAAGAAGAAACTACAAATACATTGGCTTTGGTCGATTTCAATTATATACTCTTCTAATGTGAGGTTTATCTCAATATTTATGCTCAATCATCAATGTGCTTTTCCTTGATTTCTCCATCCATAATAACCTCATGCTAAATATTTAACTTTCTTTTGGCCTCATTTAAACCAAACATCAGATACTCTGGGAAATACATTTTATGATGAAGCATATTTTCAAGCATGAATGCACATTTGAGAAAAGGCCGCAGGAAAAAAAAAAAAAAAAAACTGCTTTATCATTTTATATTGCAGCAAGTGTATTGAGAATTGCACTAATATAATTCAAACAATTTAGGCTCCAATTTTTAATGCAAATGTCAATCTAATGATAAATATAGAATTTAAGCCCAATTGTTTACATAAATAGGCAATTGACATAAACATGCATGGATCAAAAAATCAATCACCCACAAAAACACCGAAGTGTTGATGAAGAGGAAAACCCAAGAACAAGGCGGAAAAACCTCCCCAGGGCATCACAACACCAAACAATCCACTAATGAGAATAGTTGCAATACATACTACGTAGAAAACCCTCCAAGCTAAGTAGTAACTATGTAATTGAGCCTCAAACTCCTACTAGCGAATGATTCCTCAAATCCTTTCTTCTCACTAGCCTCCGTATCTATAATTGAGCCTCCAATTGCAATCTCCATTTCTCCTTAGCAATTCTGAGACTGTTCCAGTGATTCCCAAGCTCCAATCAACACCAAAACTCTTAAGGTAGTAATGGGTGTGATGGTCTTAATCTCCTTTTTTGAAATTGACAATTTGAGAGGGAGAAGGTAGAGAGATTGATGAGGGTCAAAGATCTAGGGTTTTTTTTTTTTTTTTTGGGTACTGTCTAGCTCTGCAGATAGGAATTGGGTGTGCAAAATTTGTTGAAACTGGGATCTTATATAGTGAGGGTATGGGCTAGAACAGCAGAGATGAATTAATTGAGTTGTCTTAGGTTCTCACAGTTCCTCTTGTAATGAGGGAGGCGAATAGAGAGGCAAACTCTCTATCCAACTGGTTTTCAAAATTTGATTCACTTCACATTTCTCCTAATGCTGCCAATTTCATAGGAGTGAAATTCTACTGCTTCCAACTTTGATTTTAACACTTGTAACACTTCACCTCACCAATGTGAGAGTCATCACCAACTCTAGCAATAGCCGGTGATAATTTCTTCAACTATTTTAAATGTGTGACTACAAGCAAGGTATGGAGAAACTGTGAAGAATGCTAATAACGTGGGAGGCTGAGTTCTAATAAGGAAAGATCTTCTTTCCTTGACTTTTCTTCTCCATGATTTCAACAATTGCAACTTTGTAGAATAGTTTCAATTGCTTTTAGATGGAAGCTTTTAATGCTCTGTTTTCTTGTCTCCTTTGTAAGTTCTATATATAGCTTCTACAGTTATGCGTGTAAAGCATCTAATAAGAGAAGAGTGATATAGCTATTTAATAGGAAGTGTAGGGAGATAGCAAATAAGTGTGAGGAAAAAAAGTAGTGAGTGAAATAGTGAAGAATGGTGTGTAGCAAAGTGTGTGTAATGTATTAAGCATCAATAAAAATTCTATTTTATTGATAACTCCTTTGTGTATTTTATTTGAGTGTGGTGAGATTTATCACAAAGTATTTGACATAATACTTTTCTTTTGAGTGTCAAATTTATATTGACAAAGCTTCCATAGTGGCAAATCTCTACAACCAGCCCAATACAAATAACAATCCACATAATTACATGAAAATGATGAAATTTAAGATCAATACTTACAAATAATTTGTCATGGAATTGTCCACCCATTAAAAGTCCTAACATTTACAATGGCACATTTCCTGAGGAATCCATATTATATGGTGGAAGGTGATAGGTGACATCTGTATTTCAATGATTTTCAACTTATGTAAATTCTATCTTTAAGTTTTAGGGTTTGGAATTTAGTTTGCTTATTTTCATGGTTTACCCTATGTTTGGATGGAGGGAGGTTGCTGGAAATTCCAGCCACCTTCTGGCCACCTCACCTCTACTACCCGTCTACTCTCCCTCCCTCTCCCTCCATCCAAACATAGGATTAGTTACTGATTTCAGAGATTGGATACAAGACTCTGTAGATTTCTTGTCCTTGTGATTCAGGACTCGGGAGTTTCCTGCCATGGAAGAAGGGGAAGAGTGTGGTGTTAGCACTAGGAGTGGAGGGGATGGGCATGGGCTGAGAAATCCCCCCCACCCTTTTTTTTCTTGTTGGAAGTTGCCCAATTTGGAATGACATGAAAAAATGGACACATCCAAATTAGTCACTAATATTTATTATAAAATAAAAAAAGGGCAGAAGGCAACTTTAAATTCTTCTTTCTCTTCTTCTGATGCTGTTGCATTTGTTGTTTAACCCATAGTCTAACTTTTCCAACCTCAAGGGCATAGGAATGCTTTGGTCTCACTCATTTGGAACATAATGCAAAATTCTCTGTTCTCATTTGGCCTCATTCAATCTAACCATCGTGCAAAAGGCTTAACGTACAAAATGTTCTGTTATAACTTCAAAGGTGCTACTAACAAGCTTAACCTGTAATCTAGTTTTTGTTTTTTTAATTTAATTTAATTTTATAAATATAAATAACCTGTAATCTAGTCTTCTTTAGTAGTCCATCTGGGTTGGTGGCATATGAAAAGAAAACTAGTTAATTTTTAATTAACACCTTTACTCGGCCTTCCATCCATAATTTTGTATTCTTGAAACCTGTTTTCAATCAACAAGTGATAATTCATTTTAAGAAGAAAGAGGGAAGCCCTCATAGCTTGAACCTATAATTGCTGCTGATCATCTAGTCTTAATGTTATAGGGTTACGTAGTTGCTATTTATTAAGTTCCTATGTCAATAAATTGTGCCTTTTCATTGTCTCAGAGGCATAAGTGTTTCATGGCATGGGGGAATACATAGAATGACCACCATTAGATATGAAGATGTTAAATGTTTTGGGTTCATTAGTTGGATTAACAATCACAGTCTTCTTGGTAGAGAAATAGAATGAATTTCTTATTGGTTTTTTTGTGACTTCTTTTCTTTTTGTATTCCATCATGTCTCACTCGAGGAGTTTACTCGAAGTTTAGTTTTTTTCGTTGAGGATATATGTAATTATAGAACGCCAAACAAATTAACGTACTCTATTTTATTTTGCTTTTATCTCTAAATTAGTAATCAAATTTCCATTTAAAATGCACCACAAAAGTTTATTCATCATTGCCTTTACTTTTCTGCAAAGCTGTAAAACTAAAATTCAAGATATGCTTGCAATTTAAATTTTTAGTATTAGACACAGACTAATGCAGTTAGGAATAAGGCCAAACCATAGCAAGAGTACAAGTCTGATTTATTTGGGCCTATGGCTAACAATTTACGCGAAGATTTTGCATAGACAGAAAACATGCTTAGTTACATCTAATGCAATGCATAAACAGAAAATGCTTAGCATTTGTCTAATTAGCCTTTAGCTTACCTTTAAATATTTTCAACCTATTGAAAAGAAAGTTCCTTAAAACTGGGCTGTAAGCTTAATTTGATTCTTTTCTTAAGAGATTAGTTATGAATTGGAGCATTGTATACTTTCTAAAAAAAAAAAACAGAATGAAATTTAGAGAAGATGGAAATTGGCTTTCATTTTTTGCTATTACAAAATCTGTAGAAGAAAATGGGTAATGCGAAACAAACTGTAGCCAACAGACACTTTGAGATATTTTTGTGGAGGTAGCGATCCTAGAAGCGCACTAGTGTATGTTTAGTACTACAACATAATCTTACCTGCAAATCATGACAAAATTGTCTTATGCTATCTGTTTTATTCTCTTATTCCTTCAACTTGTTTATTATTGCAGGTTGAACTCAAAACTATGGTCCACATGGGTAACCACATTTTGCTTAAGAGGGAAATGGTCATGCAAATAACTGACAATTTGCTTAGCACCTTTGAAACTGTCTACAGCGTTCACCTTTTCATAGTGGTTTTCATAGTGGTAGTAGTGATTGCATATTTTATCATATAGTGATAAATAACAGTGACGTAAGTACTTTATCAGGCTCTGGTTTTTTTTTGGTGACATTATATTTATTCCTAGTGATTTAAAATTCTTATATTTTTCCTGATTTGTTGAGAACTAAAGTTGTAGGCATTATCTTAAGTGTTGTAATCTTTATTTTATTATAATGATGAATTGATTGGATTTGTCCTATGGTTTTTCACTCTACACTATAGGGATTTTTCCACTTAAAATTTGGTGTGTTCTTTCATGTTTGACCGCTTGCATGATTTATATTTTACTAATCTCTGAATTATTCAATTTAAACAAAACGTAATGGTTTTAGAACTTACAATGGCCCAACAATACATTGTTTTTCTTTATTTTTCAGTTAAGATAGTTTGCGGGTGACATATATAGAATGCCATGCCTTGTTGTGATACTATCAATGTTTGACCAAAATATAAAGAGACAAAGATCATAAAAAAGAACTTGCTAATGAGCTCTAGCACAAATGGTACTTACTCCCCTTGTTAGAGTAAGTTCAAGGGTGAGATTTTGGGTTCAAGACTCAATGGTTACATGTATAGCTTTCTACTAATGCTCATATGGGTTCAATAGCCTGATGCGTGTGTTCTCTCACTCATTATGATGGCTCAAAAATTAAGCTTTTATACCTTTGGGAACCCTAGTGCATAGTCATCATGGACTAAAATTGAAAATTTAGTTTCTGAAATCCTATTGCTCGATGGGTCAAATTATGTTAGGCATGAGTCAAGCTTCATTAAAGCTTGATCGATCAGATGGAGTCAAGTCAAGAGTTGAGGCAGCTGAAGTTCCATGATCTTGAGTACTTTTCTTTTGTCTTAAAATAGTTATTCAATACTAATTTAGGCACTAAAAACTAAGGATTGAACTAAATCAAAAATGTGTTTTAACTCGGATTTGCCAACACTTACAACATTTGACTCTAACAAATAATATTTGTTCAACTTGATCAATTACAACATATTTTACTAAACACAACAAAGTTGCATTTTATCGATGATTGCTACACTGATCAACAAATTGCAAAAAGGTTTGCTGGCGAAGGTTAAATGTGGTGTAATAAGTTGAGTATAGAATTTGGGGGTGGGGGGGGGGGGTGGGGAATGCCTATTCGCTCCCTAAACTTTAACATAGTAGCCATTATTCTCCTTGAAATTACTCCATAAGCTTTACGTGTGCCACATTAATAAATCAATTATTCTACCATTAGTATACTAAGAAAAGTGCACATGAGATTTAAAATACCAAAATCAGTCCTCTAAGCTTGATGGAAAGAAGTGAAAGAAATTTAGGTTAGTTTTGAGAGAGAGAGAGAGAGAGAGAGAGAGAGAGATATCAAACAAGAACCATGACAGCATCCGCCATTAATCTCACCAATCGTGTTCCCGCCACACCATTCAACCACATATTTGGATATGCCATTTGACAACCACCATTTTTATTGCAAAGAAACTATGTCTTGATAAATTGTCGTGCTACCCAACTCACATCCAATTATACCTTATTTATTTGTTCACTTTCTTCTCTTAATTTTTTAGTAATTTAGCCATTGTCAATCATGAGGAAACCAAAGTTATCAAATCTATTTTAATGATCGTTTTAGTTTGTCTATACAAACGAAATATTCTGATATCGATCTATGTCAATATACCATTTTTTTTAAACCAAAACATTCATTCATAGGAAAGTAAGAGAACGTTGTTACAAAGCTTCCATAGCTGGTGGAGGTGAGTCCTCCATCTAGTAAATTTCATCTGTGATATTCTTTGTATGTCATGCAAAAGCATGTGCCACCTTATTTCCGCCTCTCTTAACAAAGCTGACAGATATCTAATGCAGCCCACGGATAAGGCACTGGACATCTTCAAGCACATTCCCTGGCAAAGAGAAATTAGGACTTAGGGAAGAGATTGCCCTTATGGCATCGGCATTATCTCCCTCAGTGACTAACTCCTAGAATCCAACATCAATAGAGAATTCCAGAGCTTTCCTGCAGGCTAAGATCTCCGCCTCTTCACTGTTATTCACTAGTGGCCTTTTGACAGACATGGCAGCCATCACCTTGCCCCTCTCATTATAGATAATTGCGCCAAATCCAGAACTATCTAACTTCATAAATATGGCAACATCAAAATTCAATTTCTAAACTGATTGAGGAGGAGGCTGCTAGACATTCCCACTTGGCTAAGTTGCTGGTACAGACAGTTGCTCTTGGGCTTGTCGATACTCATCCAAATAATCCACAGCTCTTTTATTCAACCAACCTGGTTCCTTAAGCTTTCCCCCAGGTATTACTATATTCCTTTGATTCCAAATAATCCAAGCTTGGACCAAAAAAGATTCAAGTTTCACCATAAAAAGCCTATTAAGAAAGTATTAAAAAAGCTGAAGCATATCAGCTTGGCCATGAGAGCATTTCTGTAGCCTAAGAGTCCGTTTGGTGGAAGGAGTGGAAAAGTGGAATGATAGAAAATTAGCGGGAGGATAGAAAAGTGGGAGGATAGAAAAGATTTAGTTTTCCTTCATGTGTGTTTGGTTGGAAGAGTGGAAAAGTAGGAGGGTGAAAAACTCTTTTATTTGGTTGAAAAGAAAAGTAAGAGGATAGAAAATGTAGTTTATATAAATTAACTATTATACTCTTATTACATAATATGTAAGAAATAAATTTATTTGTACTCATTAAATAATATAAAATTTACCACATCATATATGTAAATTTATATTATTATAATGTAAAAATTACAATAGTGTACATATAAATTTAACTGGGCAAAAGATTTTGTAACCGGGGTATACCTATAACGTGGGCAACAAATAAGCTAAGCAATTCAATTGGGCAAAACTTAAAAAATCAAAACTTGCACTAATAATTTAACTGGGTGTTAAGGTCTAAAAAGTCACAATGTTGCACCAAGGCCCAAATGACACAGAGAATTGAACTCCTTAAAAAAATAAAATACTTGACCCTGCAATAAAGAAAAAAATATGGTAGGCCTAAGTCCATTAAGGGTCTTAAGGAGGAACCCAAACCCACGAGTAGGTAAGCCTTAGAATTTATGAAACGAAGGGAAGAAGAAAGCCTAGCCTGCCAAGGTCATAAAATCGTTGGGGAGCCCAGTGGTAAGAGTTGGGCCGGGATACTTGGGGATTACTAGAAGCCTAGGATCCTTGGGACATGCAGCAGAGCTAGGGTTGGATTAAGACAGTTCAAGGGGGTGCCAAGAAACACATGGAACGAGAATAGATAAGTCCCTATCAGCCACCTAACGATGCTAAAAAAAGAATCAGAAGGCTTGGGAATCAACAATTCATGAACAAGGGGTTGGTACCTCGAGGAACCTAGAAAGAAGAACCATGAAGGAAGGTGGCTGGGAAACTTTCAACCTGGCAGAAAGGAATCAGCTCACTTAGAAAAAATGACAAAGGGAAAAACAGCTAAAAGCTTAGTCTGGAAAGATGGGATTTAGAGGCCTTGAAAGAAGAATGACCAAAGGTTAGCTCTTTAAGGACACCCTAAAGAGGAAAGTCAGCAAGAGGTTTTTGAGGAAGAAATCTTAAAAGAAGAAAATAATGAGGAATCAAGAAGGGACCAGAAACCAATGTTGTTGACACAACATTGGTTTTGGTATCCAGGGGAGCAAATGGGAGGAATCAATGGTACCCTAGGAACCCTAGGATGACACTATAAAGAGGGAAGCAGCCAACAATGAAGGGCATTCAGCAACAGTAAATTAGAGTAGAATTATTGAGAAAACACTGTTATAATTCAAAAAAAAAGAAAGAAAAGAGAGGGAAATACCGCCCGGTATCTACAAAACAGCCATTAGAGAACACACTCGGATCCAAAGGGATTCAAACTTTGCAAGTCTTAAAGGCCTGAAGAGCCATCTAAGTTATGATTTTTGAACTTATTTGGACCTTGTAGCGTGTCCTAGTGAGCATAGTGTATTACACAATTAAGAAAGTAGTGGAATATCTTACATTGTTTTAAGGATCCTTAACGTTTTATTTTGCTTCTTTCTTTACCACTTCGTTCCTTTGCTATTTCTTGCTGCTCAATATATATATATATATATATATATATATATTTCTTGTTTGTTAGCATGTATGTGTTGTAGGGTTCATGCTTTGTGCACCATCTAGTTTGTATTCAGCCCATTTAGCTGCAGTGAACCACGCACGGTCCCTTAAAACAACAAGTAAAGGGCCCAAGATCCTTGTTTCTACTTGGGCCTGGGCACTGTTGTTAGGATGTGTGCCCTTAAATCCTATTGTATGATGATGTGTATGACACTATGTATGACTTGATGTTGTGTTTAATAAAGTTGTTTTATTATTATCTAAAATGATGGTAACATGAATATTAGGACATTATCATATAGTCCATGAGATGCATAGTATGTGATTTATGTGAAAATTCACAGAAGATATAAGTCACAAGTTCTTTGTAAACTCAGAATTGTAGTTCGTAGTCGGTGATGAAATTGGGCATTTCATCTGTGAAAACTATAACGTATCAACTAAGATAATTTGTCTTGATCATGGAAGTGGAGACTTTTAGTTGATATGTTGATATGTTTTAAGAGTTAAGATATATTGAACTGGACTTCTGTGAGAATTCTTAATCTTGAGAGAATAATGGACCTGATCATGAGGTGTAGGTTACTTTGATATATTAGGAGTGGGATCTAAAGTAACGGTCAAAATCTCAGTATGTTGGACAACCATATTTAGTGTTGATGGAACATATATTCTCAAGATGGAATTCATAATCTTTTAACAAAGATATAAAATATTCCCTTGAGATAAGTTTAATGGGTTTAGTTATTCAAAGAGTTAGACCTAACCACTTTGATAAGAAATTACTAAAGTATATATTTATGAAATTAAATTTTATAAATATATAATGAATAACTTTAAAGGATTAAACCGGGTACTCAAGGATTAAGATGTAGTAATTTTCAAAGTGGCAGTCTATATTCATGACTTTGTATTACTACGAATATTTTATGAAGGGGTTGCATGTATAATAAAGTTTTGGGATATAATTTATTAAAAACGCCTAGAGTGCAATTATATTTATATAGTGGTATTAAATATAATTAATGGTAACTTTGGACTTATCAAAAGTTGACAGAAAAGCCTAAAGCCCATTGGAGCTAGTGTCTTATTGGTCCATTTTGGTCCCATTCCAAGTCACACACTAAAACCTAATTGGAAAGGCCCAATAGGCCAACCCAATTAGATAATCAGTTAATTATAAAGAGAGAAACATATCATTTTTTTTTTTTTGTTATAAGAGAATAAGAAAAAAAGAGAGAGTTAGGCACACTTTCATTCTCCCTTTTGAAAACTGATTGAGAGACCACACTTCTTGGGCGTAAAGTGGAATTGGAGTGAAGATTAAAAGTTTTCCCAAGTGCCTCTAATCTTTATTTTGAATTTCTCCACACCCAGGTGTGCTATTTTGTTCTTAAATTTTGAAATTTACATAGTGCATGTTATCAATCATGAATGAAATAGATCCATGTTTGTTGTTTCTGCTGTGTGTTTTGTATGAGATACAAAACCAGTTTTTCGAATAATTTGTATTAGAGCCAGGTTTTCATATCATGATTGTATAACGTGTGATTGAATTTTAGAATTTCTCTTGGCTATTACATTAAGATACGACATTCATAGAAAGTAGTTATTGACAATAACAGCCCTTGAAGAGTAGTTATTCATGTGGAGCCGTGTCTTAATTGGATCCATGCCAAACCACTGGAAGTATTGGTTTAATGCATTGATAAATTGACTTGATGCATTGATTGTTATATAATATATATATGAATTTTGTACGGCTTGCATTTATCCATGGTAGTTATTGAATGGAAGTTATGCAACTGTCAAATGCCTTTGGATTGTTAATGCACCGTTTGGCCTATAATTGCACTCTTGGACTTTAATGCATGGATTGCATAGCTTGGATTTGATGCACGGCTTGGCTATTCAAGGATTCATTTGTCTTGCATATATTATGGCCAACTTGCATGCATATATATATATATATATATATATATATAGGATTCCATTTGCATATATAATCCGTATGTAAGATTTCATATATATATATATATATATATATAATATAATAATTATATATTACATATAATAATCCATATATTATATTATAAATTGTACTATTCACTACTTTATTTGCCTATTTAAGGGGGGTTGTCCCTTATTGTTGAACACAGAATTTTCTTTGGGAGATTTTTCTCTTTGTGAGAGACTTTTCTTTGTAAGCTTACTTCAGAGTTGTCTGAGAGCTACCCCTTAGAAATTCCCACTATTTCCCACAAAGCTTGTAACTAGATTGATGACTAGCCTTCAAGCCTTGTACTATTGATCATTGTAATCTTGTAACTACTACTGCTGTAAGTGTTTTGAACTACTTTCAATAAACACTTCTGTTTTCAATACTTTGATTATTTTGATATAACTGCTTGGACGGCTCTGCCGCCATACGGTTCAATATAACTGCTTTTATTTTCAACTATTTTGATATAACTGCTTGGCCGGTTCTACCGCCTTACTTTCAATTGTATTGCTTTCAGTATTTTCAATTATTTTGATATAAACTGCTTGGCTGGCTCTGCCGCCTCATTTTACTATTATCAGTTGTGCTTCCCCTGAATCTGCTGCGTGGTCCCCCTCCCTTTGTATATTTATAATATAATATAGGTTTATAATGTAATATGGGTTTATATTACGTTATATATATATATATGTTAATGCTAGTTTAATGAAATTTATTCCTAATGAGATTAGGATTATGTTTTTCAAGGGTTTCTAGCATTATTATGGTTCTTGATCTTAAAAAACTTTAATCTAAAATATCTAGTGGGAGAGAGATACAAGGGTTGCATCTCATGGTCTCCATTATCGGTTCATAGTAGTGTGAGTAAACACCTCTTCTTGGCGTATATGCCTCGTGATTTCGAAGGAGGGTGTTTACTTCATAGTACTACAAGATTGAACTTACTCATTTAAAGTAGTGTGGACAAACACCTTGTCTTGGCGTATATGCCTTGCGATCCCAAAGGAGGGAGTTTTGTTCCATGGTACTACAAGTTTAAATATTATAAAAGGGAGATGAAATGTAGCTACACATGATCCTAGATAATGGTGTACACTAGACTAAGTGTAATGTTAACCTCCCAAAGGAGTTATGTCATTATTACTTAGAGGCTAAAGGTAATACGACATATTATTCATGTTTGATAAGAGTTATCATGATAACACTAATAATGAGAATAGTTCTCAACCAATTAATGTGTTTATAATAAACTTTCTACCAAATAATTATAGACATGGATTAGGTTGTCGTTGCATATATTATTTTATAGTTTTATTAAGGTTCTATATTATATGCTTATATGCTAAATTGATAATGTCCAGTTTACTTATTATATTCATGTTTATTATTTTCAAATTTATATCATGGCATCATTTAGCCCACTTGTTGCTATTCTTAACCAAAACAAATTGACTAGATCCAACTATGTTGACTGGAAAAGAAATTTGGACATTGTTCTTACTGCTGAAGAGCACATATATGTGCTTACTCAACCATGTTCTAGCTTTCCTTCATTAGATGCTCCTCTTGAGGAAAAACAGCGATACGATCATTGGCAGAAATCTAATGAGATGGCTAAGTACTATATCCTAGCATCTATTTCAAATTTTCTACAGCATCAAATGTAGAATGTAGAACTTGTTTCGGACATAATGCTTAGTCTGAAGGAGATGTTTGGTGAGCAAGGTCGTTCTGCAAGGCAAGAAACTATGAGGCAAATTTATAATACCAAAATGGTTGAAGGAAGTTCAGTGAGGGAGTATTGTCTTAGGATGATTGCTAATCTGAACACATTAGAAGTTTTAGATGCCGACATTGATGGAGAATCCCAAGTGGATATGATACTCCGGTCACTACCAGATTCATTCAAGGAATTCAGACTCAATTATAATATGAACAAAAAGATTTATTCTTTGTCTGAATTAATGAATGAGTTAGTGGCGGTGGAAGGCATCCTTGATACTTCTAGTGTTGAAGCCAATGTGGGTGAAGCTTCTACTTCTTAACCTAAGTCGAAAGGCAAATGTAAGAAGAAGAAGAAGAAGGACTTCATTAAAAAAGATGGTAAACAAATTGCCTTAGGAGTTGCCAACAAAGGAAAGAAAACCAAAGGAAAGGAAACTTGTGGTAAGAAAGGACATTGGAAGAGGAATTATACAACATTCAAGGGTGCCAAGAATAAGGATATGAAAAGTTCATTTCTTCTTAAAATATGTTTGGTACAGAATCCAACGAATCCCTGGCGTGTGGATTCAAATTATACTAATCATATCTGCAATTCTTTGCAGGGGTTCCAAGAGACCAAAAAGTTGAATAAGGGAGAGCTATTTCTTACTTTGGCTGATGGGAGCAGGATTTCGGTTGTAGCTTTTGGAGTGTTTAATTTATGCTTTGAGTATAGAGTTTTAATATTAGAAGACTGTTTGTATGTACCTAATGTTCATAAGAATTTTATTTCTGCAACTTATTTAGGTAAGCATGGATATTGTGTTATTCTGAAAGATAATGTTGTAATAAAGAAGGATAAAATGTTTATCTGTTCTGGCAATATTGTGGATGATCTTTATATTTTAACTCTTGACAAACATGAATTATACAATTCTGAATTAGATAGTAGCTCTCATGTAAAATCATTAAAGAGAAAGTTTCCTTCTATTAGTGATTCATATTTATGGCACTTGCGTTTGGGTCATATTAATTCAAATAGGATTCAAAGATTACTCAAAGATGGACTTTTACAGCCCATGGATTTTGATGGATTTTTAGTTTGCAAATCTTGTTTGGAAGGTAAGATGACCAAACGACCTTTTAATGTAAAAGGTAGAAAAGCCTAAGAATTGCTTGAATTAGTTCATACAGATGTATGTGATCCTATGTCAACCCAAGCAAAAGGAGGTTATGAGTATTTTATCACTTTTACGGATGATTACTCAAGATATGGTTATGTGTACCTAATGAGACAGAAGTCCGAAGTTTTTGAAAAGTTCAAAGAGTTTAAGGTTAAAGTTGAAAATCAATTGGGTAAACGCATAAAGGCCATTCTATCTGATCAAGGTGACGAATACCTTCTTGAGGATTTTAAGGATTACCTATTTCAAAATGGGATTGTCTCCCAATTGACTATACCTGGAACTCCCCAATAAAATGGTGTAGTGGAAAGAAGGAATAGGACTTTTTTGGAAATGGTTAGGTCCATGATAAGTTACTCAACTTTACCAGTTTCTTTTTGGGAATATGCACTAAAAACTACTATGCATGTTTTGAATTTGGTTCCATCAAAATCTGTTCCTAACACACCCAAGGAATTGTGAAGTGGGCGCAAGCCTAATATGAAATATCTCCACATTTGGGGATATCCAACACATGTGTTGAAAGGGAAGTCTAATAAGTTGGAAGCTAAAACGGAAGTATGCATGTTTTTAGGGTATTCAAAAGAAACTAAAGGTTATTTATTCTATAATCATAAGGATAACAAAGTGTTTGTTAGTACCCATGCCAAATTTTTGGAAGATGATTATGTGAATAATTTTAATCCTAGAAGTAAAGTTGTATTGGCTGAAATAAATGAACCTGTAGTTGAACAACCAATAGCTGAATCTAGGGATGATGTGATTGTATTAGATACACCACAAGATACTGCTCATGAGATGTCTAGTACACAGGTGCCTCGTCGTAGTGGGAGAATTGTTCGGCCTCTTATCAGACTTATAGGTTTGGGAGAAACTTATGAAGTTATCTCAGAAGAGGTTGAATTGGATCCTTACACTTATGATGAAGCAATAAATGATATAGATGCACATCATTAGGTCCAAGCTATGAAATCTGAATTGGATTTTATGTATTCCAATAATGTATAAGATCTCGTAAAGGCGCCTAATGGCATTAAACCTGTTGGTTGCGAATGGGTTTACAATAGGAAGTGAGGGATAGATGGAAATGTTGAAACCTTTAAAGTAATGCTAGTGGCGAAAGGGTATACACAAAAAGAAGATATTGATTATGATGAAACTTTTTCGCCAATAGCCATACTTAAGTCTATTAGAATTTTCTTATCCATTACTTCTCATTATGATTATGAGATTTGAAAAATATATGTTAAGACTGCATTTCTTAATGGCAATCTTGAAGAAAAAATATACATGTTGCAACCGAAAGATTTCATAGCAAAGAACCAAGAACATATGGTATGCAAGTTGAAAATGTCCATTTATGGACTTAAACAAGCATCTAGGTTATGGAACATCAGATTTGATCAAGCAATCAAGTCATTTGGTTTTGAACAAAATCTTGATGAACCATGTGTGTGCAAAAGACATCGAGACAAACTAATAATGTTCCTAGTGCTTTATGTTGATGATATTCTACTAATTGGGAATGATGTAGGGGTAATGTCATCAACAAAGGTTTATTTGTCAAGCCAATTTGATATGAAGGACTTGGGTGAGGCTAACTTTATTCTAGGGATCAAGCTTTGGCAAGATCGTAAGAATAAGATGTTAGGCTTATCACAAGCTGGATATATAGATAAGGTCCTAGAACGGTTTAGCATGTAATATTCCAAGAAAAGATTGTTTCCTTTTAGACATGGAGTTCCTCTGTCTGATGACCAAATGCCTAAGACTCAAGAGGAAGAAAATATGTTGAGACAAGTTTCTTATGCTTCTGCAATGGGAAGTCTCATATATGCCATGCTTTGTACTAGACCAGATATTTGTTATTCAGTTGGCATGGTTAGCTGATATCAATCAAATCTAGGACCAAAACATTGGCAAGCTGTAAAATATATTCTCAAGTATTTACGGAGAACGAGAAATTATATGCTTGTTTACCATAGTGAGGATTTGATTCCCCTTGGCTATACAAATTCAGATTTTTAATTGGATCTAGATTTTAGAAAATCCACTTCAGAATGTGTTTTCACCTTGGGAGGTGGAGCCATAAGTTGGAGGAGTGTGAAGCAATCTTGTATTGCAAACTCCACCATGGAAGCTGAGTACGTTGCTACTTATGAAGCAGCAAAGGAAGCTGTTTGGTTCAAGAAATTCCTTTCCAATCTTGGTGTTATGAGAATGGAGCAAGTTCTCATCACATTGTTTTGTGAAAATAGTGGAGCGGTTACACAATCCAAAGATCCAAGGAATCACAAGAAAGGAAAGCACATTGAGAGGTAGTACCACATCATTCGAAACATTGTTGCTCTTGGAGATGTTGTGGTAGCAAAGATTGAAAGTGTAAATAATCTAGCAAATCCTTTTACTAAAGCCTTGCCTCAGAGGACTTTCGAGTCACATTTGAAAGGAATGAGAGTTAGATTAGTGCACAATAGTCTTTATGGCAAGTGGGAGATTGTTAGGATGTGTGCCCTTAAATCCTATTGTATGATGCTGTGTATGACATTATGTATGACTTAATGTTGTGTTTAATAAAGTTGTTTTATTATTATTTAAAATGATAGTAACATGAATATTAGGACATTATCATATAGTCCATGAGATGCATAGTATGTGATTTATGTAAAAAATCATAGAAGATATAAATCACAAGTTCTTTGTAAACTCAGAATTGTAGTTCGTAGTCAATGATGAAATTGGGCATTTCATCTGCGAAGATTATAACGTATCAACTAAGATGATTTGTCTTGATCATGGAAGTAGAGACTTCTAGTTGATATGTTGATATGTTTTAAAAGTTAAGACATATTGAACTGGACCGCTGTGAGATTTATTATTCTCTTAACGACTGTCAAATGAATAATAAATCTCACAACTTCTATTTGCATGAACTCTTAATCCTGAGAGAATAATGGACCTGATCATGAGGTGTAGGTTGCTTTGATATATCAGGAGTGAGATCTAAAGTAATGGTCAAAATCTCAATATGTTGGGCAACTACATTTAGTGTTAATGGAACATATATTCTCAAGATGGAATTCATAATCTTTTAATGAAGATATAAAATATTCCATTGAAATAAGTTTAATGGGTTTAGTTATTCAGAGAGTTAGGCCTAACCACTTTGGTAAGAAATTACTAAAGTATATATTTATGAAATTGGATTTCATAAATATATAATGAATAACTTTAAAGGATTAAATTGGGTACTCAAGGATTAAGATGTAATAATTTTCAAAGTGGCATTCTATATTCATGACTTTGTATTACTACGAATATTTTATGAAGGAGTTGCTTGTATAATAAAGTCTTGGAATATAATTTATTAATAAGGCCTAGAGTGCAATTATATTTATATAGTAGTATTAAATATAAGTAATGGTAATTTTGGACTTGTCAAGAGTTGACAGAAAAGCTTAAAGCCCATTGGAGCTAGTGTCTTATTGGTCTCTTTTGGTCCCATTCTAAGCCACACACTAAAGCCCAATTGGAAAGGCCCAATAGGCCAGCCCAATTAGGTAACCAATTAATTATAAAGGGAGAAACATACAGAATTTTTTTTTATAAGAGAATAAGAAAAAAAGAGAGAATTAGGCACACTATCATTCTCCCTTTTGGAAACTAATTGAGAGACCACACTTCTTAGGTGTAAAGTGGAATTGGAGTGAAAATTAAAAGTGTTCCCACGTGTTTCTAATCTTTGTTTTGAATTTCTCCATACCAAGGTACGCTATTTTGTTCTTAATTTCTGAAATTTGTACAGTGCATGTTATCAATCATAAATGAAATAGATCCATATTTGTTGCTTCCACTGTGTATTTTGTATGAGATACAAAACCAGTTTTTCCAACAACTATCCAAAAAAGGACCTACACACTGGGTAACTAGGCAACAAAAACGTGGGATGAATAAAGTGAGGGTATTTGTGTAAAGTACACCGTTCAACACTTTTTCCTCCCCATTTTTCTCCTAAATTGGGAGAATAAAAAAAGGTGGGCACGAGGGAAAATTTTCCTCCCTATTTTCTATCTCTCTTGTTTTCTCTCCTGAACCAAACAGTGAAAAATGTCATTTTCCACCCTATTTTCCTATTCCTTTTTTTCATCCTTCCTATTTTTACCCCAACCAAAAATACCCTAATGGAGCTCCCATGCCACACATCCTGAGCAACTCCACAATCCCATAAATCATGTACCCCAAACTCTGGAAATATGTTGCAACATTGGCATGCTCTCCATCCAAATACCTTAATTTTATTTGGTATCCTGAGTTTCCAAAGATTAGTCTGTACCTACTTACCTACTACACCCATTGAACTTTCAGCCTAATCTTCATCTCTCATAACCTGTCTTGCTACATGGTAACCAGATTTGACTGAGTACATTCCATTCTTATCATAGAGCCAGATAATAGAATCTGATACATGCCTACAACTCAAAGGTATACGACAAATAGCATCTGTATCCTCTTTTGAAGTCTGGACATAAGGAATTCTTGTCGCCACCAATGTAAATCCAAGTCAATAAGGTTTGAGACTAGCCATTTCCCATCTTCCTTATTAGCAAGGTATAGAACTTTGTTTGTTGTGTGGTTAAGGATCCATTTATCTAAATGGACTTTGATAAATGAGCCATCTTCTATTCTCCAACATCATATACACTTCAGAATGGGCATTGCTGCCATAACACTTCTCCAAAAATATGAACAATTTGGTGACTTAACAGTATCAAGAAAGTGGGAACGTGGGAAATATCTAGCTTTAAAGCACTGGTAGAGAAGTGAGTCTTATTCTTGTAATGGTCTCCACCCCTGCTTAGCCAACATAGCTAGATTAAAGGATCTCAACTCTCGAAAGACCATTCCACCATCTTTCTTAGGAAAATATAATTTACACCAGCTTTTCTAGTGAATCTTCCTCTCATTCCCAACTTGTCCCCACCAAAATTTTGCATGCATTTCATCATTACACAATTTTATGGGTAATTGGAACACTTCCATAGTGTAGGTGGGGATAAATTGTGCCACTGCCTTGATGTGAACCTCCTTTCCAACCTTAGATAGCAGCATGCCTTTCCAATCCTGTAATTGTTTCCATACCCTATCCTTAAGGAAAAAGAATGTTTAATATTTTGCATGCCCAATCGGTGTAGTCAAACCCAAATATGATACAAATCGTTCCACCTCTTTCGCTCCTAAAGCTGCCATGATCTCTTCTTTTTGTCTACCTCAGGTGTTACCGCTAAAGTACAACAAAGATTTCTCCAAACTAATGCTATGGCCTAAAGCACTAGCATAAGTTTGAAGAATCTCAGTAATTATCTCAACTTCACTATGAGTGGCTTGGCAAAAGAGCAAAGAATCGTCTACAAATAGTTGGTTAGATGTTTTGGGCACCCTTTTTATATTGGTACTCCATTAATACGTCCCTCCAATTCTGCCTTTGCCAGAAGTGAAGTGAACCTCTCTGCACATAAAAGAAACAAATATGTTGAAAGATGGTCTCTTTGGCGGAGTCCTCTAGATGGATGAACATTACCATAAGGTTTGCTATTAATAAGTGTTAGGGTACATTTTTTTACATCTAATTTTATTTGAATACCACCTATTTATTTTTCAAATACCACTAATACGTTATTGGGTTTTTCCCAAATATTTTTTGCTCTATTATTATGTTAATCACAAATGTTTCATATCTTACTATCTAAATTGGGTCATGATATAAACTATCACAAAAAACCCAAAAACTCATATTTTATCCAATTTTATTATCATTATTTAGCTAAGCCCAAAACCGGCCCTATGAACCCAATACACACCTATTTTATCTAAAGTCCAAGAATACTTATGCTTGGCAATATTTGAAAAGCCCATGGTTCAAGTCCATGGCAAAAAAATTTTATCAATGGAATTCAAATCCATAATCAAAGCCCATGGTTTAAACCCATGACAATTTATTTATCCAAAACCCAATTCACATTAACAATATCAAAGCCCAATTCTCATTGGCAACATTAAAGCCCAATTTTCATTGGCAACATCAAAGCCCAATTCTCATTAACAATATCAAAACCCAGTTTTCGCTGGTTTAAAGCCCAATTTTCATTGGCAATATCAAAGCCCAATTCTCATTGGCAATATCAAAGTTCAGTTCTCACTGGCAATATTTAAAGCCCAATTCTCATTTGCAATATTAAAGTCCAATTCTCATTGACAATATCAAAAGCCCAACTTACGTTGGCACTATTAGAAGCCCAAGCTAACTACTTGACACTATTTTATCGAAAGTCCAAGGTTATTAATAATTGGCAAAATACTATATCATAATTATTTCACTTAAAAGTCCAATAATGAACAATACTTTAGAAACCTATTACTATAATATTACAAGCTCATGGAATTATCTATTCTCAAAACCCATGACAATCATCTTATAAATGCCTATGGAAAGTTATGATTATTTATCTTAGAGCCATGACATTTATTTATTTCATATCATATTATAAACTCATGTTCACTATCTATCTTACATCACAACATTCGTAATATTTATTTTCAACACTCATGGTAAGTATTCAAACCCACAAGCTCATCATTTAAATTATGATGTGATTATTAGAAACCATAGACATTATTTACAATATGGAATCCATCATAGTAAATGTTATTTACAAAGGTATTTTGAAATTTGTCCTATTGTTTCAAACATTACAACTAATTGCCCAAAAGCCCATTGCAAGTATCTATGAAAAACCCAAAAATATTTACAAATAAAAGTCCATGAGGAATAAAAACCCATGAGTAACATGTGTTGTTAATGTCCATTTTGTAGGATGCATACAACCTAGCCCAAAGGAACCAACCCATGTAAGCAAGCCCAATCCAAAAGACCCCAGCAAGAGGCAGAAGGTTGAAAGTGGACAAACCAGCCCTTGTTCATCCCTAACCAAAGTACAACTAGAGGCCCCTACAAGAGAACCAAGTCTTTGAAGATGAACTAGGAGCTGTCCCATCAGCTTTTTGTCACCCATTACCTGACGTGAACAGTGTCCGAGGGCTATGACATCAGCTGAAGTCTAAAGGATGATGGAACTCCATCATCTTCCTCAAGATTGTACCTCTAACGAAAAGGAAGCTGAAACTAAATTATCTAAACCTCAACAAATTGATGCTATAAATGTCAAAAACGTTCAAAACATGTTTCATGTGCCAAGCCCATGAATCCTAAACGGCGAAATTTGGGAACATGTGGTTTGGAGGGCATAAAGGGATCTCCGGCAGAACCCTCTGAAGTGGACTTAAACTTTGACACCTGACAGGGGGTGTTGAATCCTACTTCCTAGGGTTCAAATCTCAATTGCAACACTAGGATTCTTCCTTAATACTTGCCTTAATTCCATTGGCTGAACACAATCTCAGAAATCTTAGCATTTAATGCAAGATTACCCCAAATACTACTCATGTGTGACATTGCCTAAAGAAGTAAAACAGCCCAAAAAACAAATCTCCCATTTTTAGGCCAAATCCAGGTTATTAATTCAGCTGTCCTGCTCCTCTGAATGAGTCCTACTTTTGTTGGATTTTGTTAATTAATACTTCTCTAAAACTCCATTATAAAAATATAAGCACCTTAGCTCACAAGGGGACAACCACTCTCTCAATTGGTCACAAACAGCCCACTACTCACTAAAGCTTTAACTTCAGTTTTAAGCCTATCCCATTCACTCAAAACAGCCCACATTGCCTTATTCATGCTTTATGAATGCACACTCACTAAAATCTTAGTTTAATACTTGCTGCACTGAGCTGGGATCTCTCTATCCCTTCACATCATGCCTAATAACTCCTTTTTCATCACTATGCAGCCACTAGTATTTACTTATTGTTTTACCATGGTAGGCTATAATGTATTTGAGACTTTTTGGAATTTTTTTTTCTTTATATTAATGTAGTGATGGCTGAGAGTACTATGGAGCCTATTGAACAAAATACACAAGAATTTCCTGAAATTAATACTTTATTAAATTTAGTTAATAATTGAATGTGAATCACCCTACCGCAGGAGATAATACCGTACCATTGGAGGACTGATTTGAACTATGATGATGTAAAAGGACTAATAATATAACAAACTAACAATAATAACGTGTTTATTGGGCTTTATTGTTGTCTTCTTGTCAGGGTGCAATATCTATCTCTTGTTTGGGCAGGCTTACACAACACCGAAAGCCTTTGGACTTTATTTTAAGGGCTCATCACCGAGTTTCAGCTTGGCTACCCCATATTCTATTCGGGAACATCAAAATTTTCCCCTTAACAATAAGAATAAAGAAAGAGGGCATAGTAATACCACCCTACTTATCCACATCTCTGGAAAGCTCATCTTATGCATAATTCCCTGTAGAAAGGATCATTCAACCCAATCATAAGCCTTACTAATGTCTAACTTCAGGACAACCGAGTCTTTTTTTCCCTTTTTTCTGGCAATGCATAGCATGTAGAGTCTCATAGGCCACCAAGACATTATCTGTGATTAGCATTTTAGGATAACAATTAATTTTATAAAATATTTTTATAACACAAAATAAAAATACCTAAAGTGTTCATCACACGGTCTATACCATATTAAAGTATAAATTGAAAACCAAATAATATACATGATTAATATCATTACTACGTAAACAAGTAACTTCATGATATAAATTGTAAATATGTAAATAGAGTCAAAGATAATGTTTACTCCTTCACAAATTAGTCAGGTGTTTCCATCTAGTCTATTAAAGAATCCTAAAGGAATGACCTTTCTGGGCACACATTGCTTAACATAGTCTTCACTCTTCAATCTTCAGATTCCTATTGTAAGCTTATATTGGAGTTTAGAGCAAAACTCCGGAATTTACTAATGCACATAACAAAAATCTAAGTACCCAACCGAAAAGACAAACCCAAAAAATTCAATGAGTTGGAAGAATTGTAAGAATCACCCTCACTTCATATAATTCGTTTATTAGATCCTTAAAATGAATCACTTTTTTGGTTATTGATGCTAGTAACCTCTGTTGTTTAATCTTGTATATGGATTATCAATCTGATCAATGTAAAAAAAAAAAAAAAAAATCCCTTTTGAGACTTAATCTCCATGCTACCCATGTGAGTTCTTCGGCGCCTTTGATCTTGAAAAGTATATAATTTTTTTTAATATAAAATTGTAAATTACAACTTATAAAGTTTGGATTGATATTTATTTTGTGCTTAAAGTTTTAAAAATTTTAATTTGGTTCCCTAACGTTACCAATGTTTTGATTGGGAAATGGGAACCTTCTGTCCATGCCTTCGTTAAGTAACATCTAACCATGTTATGTATGCTAGATGAACCAATCAAATCATGCCACGTCAAACAAATAGCGTCAAGTCAATTAAACAAAATTAAAAAGTAATTACATTCAGAATTTTTTTCAAAATTTTTACCTCTGTCTATCCTAGCATTATTAGCCTTCAACTCTTCATTATTCCTTTTAAATGGAGGAATATAAAAATATTTTTCTTTTGAGTTAGGCTCAACAACAAGTTTGGCACTAGTTAATTTGTCAACTTTAGTTTTGAATTCAACTAGTTGCTCTTCCAAACTCTTAATTTTGTCCCCTTGAGATGAAATTTGATTTTTAAAATTCTCATTCAAATTATTGGCTTCATCCAATTTTGCAATCAAATCATCTTTTTCAAGCTTGACCTTTTTAAATTTAGTTTTTAATTTTGTAGAACTTTTAAGAGATCTTATACAAAAATTATAAAGCTTACAATAGGCTTCTTGAATATCATCATCATCATTCAACACAAGATCATGCCAATCAAAACAATCAAGAGTGTCCATGACAACAAGGGTCAATGGATCACATAACAAAGATTAAACCTACTCAGAGTGTGCCTGTTTTGATACCACTTGATAGGCCAAGAATGTATTGACCTCTTTGGTAAATTAATCAATTAATTAGATTCAGTTACATGCAATAAACATGGTAGCACAAACAAATCACTAACTAAGTTAAATGCAGCGGAAAATAAATTTGGCATAGGTGATTTGTTTACGAATGGGAAAAACCACCGAGACAAAACCCCACCGGGTGAATTTAAGGTCACCACTCCTGAGAATCCACTATTATCAAAACAAGCGGTTACAAGTAAAGGAATTCCAGTATCTTATACTAACCTACAGTTGAACCCGTATTTCAATACCCAATTGGACTTGTTCTGTAGTGACAATCTCCCATTTTCAATGCACGGCTCCCAGTATGTGACTAACTAATGATTCACGGATACCAGTATGTGACTAACTCCACAGCAACCCTGTGATTGTTGTAGTTGATTTGTAGCAACTTCACATAGAAACACTAATAAGATCTTCAATGTTGGTGCAAGAGACTTTGCTTGGTTACAGAACCCAAAAGTGTACAAGAAATGCAGCAAGAACTCTTTTTTCTATAGAAAGAGGCTAGGGTTTCAAAAAGAAAATCTTATGAAGCTCTCTAGGGTTAGGTTTTTCTTTTTCTACCTCCTTTAAATAGGAGCTTAGTGGGCTCTTCTATTCCAAATAGGTTTACACAAACTTTGGGCTTTCCTAGCCCAATAAGGATTATACAAACCCACAAACCTTGGATTTTTCCAGTCCTATAAGGATTATACAAACCCATAAACAAATAGTCTTTTAGAATAAAAATGTTGCTGGCTATAGTCTGAATCCTGTAGGCCCGATAGATCGAGACATGTGTAGAGCTGTAATGAATCTCGACAGATCGAGATTCTGTCGAGGAGGTATCGAGACCTGCAGATTGCACTTTTCTTGAGCAGTTCTTGAGTAATCTTCATGTCTTCAATTCAACCACTTGTAATGATCATCTTGAACCTTCTTAGATTTACCCAAATACAAGTAAAGTGCGTTTTGTCAAAGGATATTCCAATTACATAAAAATATGTCCTTAACAACCAATTTTGAAAAGGAGGTGAAGCATGAGCATCAGAATGGATTCAAATGTAGTTTTCTTCTGGGGACAAAGAAAAGGTAAAATAAATATATAACTACAAAATAAAAAATTTCATGACTTTTTAAAAAGGGCCAAATTTGCCGTACAACACCATTTTTTAAATATATTCATTTCTAAGCATGTTTTTAAAACTTATTAGCAAACTAGCATCTCGAGTCTCTGAGACTTGAGTTTACTGTAGCAACTTGAGTTCCATGTGCTAGCAGAGCTGAGGTGGAAAAGTATCCAAGTGGAAAAGCACAACATTATCAACAAATTCAGAGAGAAACAACAAACCCAAGCTTAGAGAGTCGCTTTGGTGCCGAGATCAACAAACCCAAGCTAAGAGAGCCTCTCCAATGCCAAGATCGTGATTTTTAGGTTTGGGTCTTTGCTCCGATGCTGAGATCATGATTTTTGGGTTTGGGTTTTTGCTTTGGTGCCGAGATTGTGATTTTTGGGTTTAGGTTTTTGAGAAATGGGTTTGGATGTTAAAGAACTAAGAAGAAGAAAAAAAAAAGAAAAGAAAGAAAGCTAGGAAAGAAAAAGAAGAACTCGAGTCTAGAGAAGAAGAAAAGGTTGGAGGGTTATTATTATTATTTTTTGGGTTTGAGGTTTCGATCCGATCAGGTATATGTTTTGGGTTTTGTTCATGGGTTTATGGGGATTTGAAGTTTGAGAAAGGAGAAGAAGAGCATGCCGGATGTTTGAGAAGGGAAAAGAAGAACACATTAGAGAGTGGGATGGCAGGAAGATGGAGAAAGAGAAAAAAAAAGAAGGAAGATGAAGGAAGATGGAGAAAGAAAAAAAGAATGAAGGAAGAAGAAAGCAGAGTAGGAACTCAAGTCTTAGAGACTCGAGATGCTAGTTTGCTAATATGTTTTGAAAACATGTTTACAAATGACTATGTTTCAAAAATGGTGTTATATGGCAAATTTGGCTTGCAAAAAGTGGGGTCGGTGGGTAAAATCTATGTGAACTATGAACTAATAAGGTTGTACTTTTATCAGGTGGATTTAATTGACCATAGTTGGCGCTTCAAAGCATTAGCATTGGGGGTTGTAAAACCCCTAAATTGCAAATTTATAGCATCAAACCATAAAAGGAGTGCATTACCCGAGTGTTTATTTTGCTAAAAGTTTTACAATCCTGCTACAGTAGAGTTCTACTTAGAGCATTAGCATTGGGGGTTGTAAAACCCCCAAATTGCAAATTTATAACGTCAAACCATAAAAGAATGCATTACCCGGGTGCCTATTTGCTAAAAATTTTACAATCCTAATACAATAGAGTTTTACTTTAAGCATCATCAATAGGCTCTCTAAAGCCATTTTTGGAGAGTAAGAGTATCCATACTAGTGGTGTTGAATTGCTAAAATACTATTTTTAGCACCACAAACTACAAAGAGTGTGCTACATTGGTGGTCCTATATGTAAAAATTTTTACTCATTAGCTACAGTGCACAGCTGGCTATGCACTGTAGCTTAAATGTTAAAGCAAAAAATTATATTTTATAATCCCTCCAATTGAAATAATGCTTCTTTCCTTTTTTTTTTTTCTCCTCCTGTTACACCCACTCTCTCTTCATTTCATCTAAGCTCTCTCTTCGTCTCACCTAAGCTCTCTCTTCGGTTCTCTCTTCCTCCATCTTCCCTGCCCATCTCCGACCCATCTTTCTTCTTCAACTCACTACTAACCCAAGCCCTAAGCCTCTATTGCCGACCCATTTCGGCATTTGTGTTTGTGTTTCAGCGTGGGTTTTGGGCTAGGTTTCAGGTTGTGTTTGTGTTTCAGGCTAGGTTTCGGCCTTTCTCTACACACTATGAATATGGGGTTTTGCAAATTTTTGACCTGAGGCAAATTCATGTAGTTCATTTGTAAGGCCCAAAACAAACCTCTGATCATGGTGATGAAATCCAACTCCACATTTTTGTCTATTTAAAATCAGTGCACTGCTTATTCTGAGATCATTTTTTTTTTTTTCAGATCTACTTTCTCTCTAGTTGTGTGGTGTTTTATGTTTAGTGCGGTGGTTTTGGTTGTGACTGTGCATTGGTTTCCATGGCAATGGTGGTGGTGGTTGTTATGGATAGTTGTGGCAGTTGTTTATTGTAGTGGATATATTATTTTATTGTATTGTTTATATTATTTTAATGTGTTGATTACTAAAATAAAAGCAAAACTACATTATTAGTCCCTGAAGTTTACTCTATCTATACAATTGGTCCCTCAAGTTTCAATTGAGCACAATTGGTCCCTCAAGTTTTCAAAATGAGTAATATAAGTCATTCGGTTAACTTCCATTAGTGGTGTTGCTTACGTGTATAACGGAATAATGACCTAGCATTTTTTTAAATGATGTGGATTTCTCTTAATTAACAAATTAAATTTACTCATAAGAAATAAACTAAACCCATTCCAATTCAAATCTTTATCCTAACCCGATACCAAAAAAAAAAAAAAAAAATCTCCATTTGTAATCTGTCCAAGGCCTTCCTGCACTTCACCCATGGTTGGTTGACGTTGGGTTCGAATTTGCACACAAGAAGTGACAATGTCAACGTAATAAAATAACTCAATTTACACGATTCTTAACATCTTGAGCTGTATTAGATAATTACAAAAAAATAAGAAAAAGATTATTCATCAAACAAAGCTTAAAACAACAAAAATCTAAAAACTTATTTCCCAGCAGCCATATACCCAAAACCCAAATTCTTAATTCTTTATTTCCTCTCACTTTCCCAGCAACCAAAAATAAAAAATTAAAAAAAAAAATTTCCCCAAGATTTCAAGAACCCCACAGATCTACTACCCAACCCTAAGATTTCGGTGACTGGAGCTACAACAACGTAACGTCGACCATATCCCCGAATCATATTACCTTGGGATGCTTACGAATTCAAATCCACAGCTCCACACCGAAATTACATTAAAAAATAAAAGTAAAAATAAAACATGATCTACTGCTTCACTAGTAAACAGGGCATAGTGAATGGGCTCCCCACATGTTTGCGAGAATGTCTTAGTGGAGTTGGTAAAGCACTCATGTACTGAGAAAAATGGAGGTTTTTTTTACTGGGTTAGGATAAAGATTTGAATTGGAATGGTCTAGTTTCTTTCTTATGTGTAAATTTAATTTTGTAATTTTTTAATAAAAAGAAATGCCACATCATTTAAAAATAATGCCAAGTCATTATTTTGTTAGCCATGTAAGCAACATTACTAACGAAGTTAATTGAATGACTTATATTGCTCATTTTGAAAACTTGAGGGAGCGATTGCACTCACTTGAAACTTGAGGGACTAATTGCGCACATAGGGTAAATCTTAGGGACTAATAATGTAGTTTCACCAAAATAAAACCGTTGATGTTGGGTGTTTTATAAAATGAGGTGGTAAAATAGATAAAGTAAGTTTTTGAGAAGCTAAAAGCTAAAATTTTTAGCTCCACCAATGTGGATGCCTAAATCATAAAAAACACCCTCCAATAGTCTCTCTAACTCTTTTTTTTTTTTTTTTTTTTTAGAGTTGCTACAGTAGCTCCCTTCAACTGGAGAGCACTGTAGCAATTACTGTAGCAACTTCAAACATTTTTCACTCTTAAAATAATCACCGGTTGAATAAAATAATGATTCTTTCTCTCTCACCCCTTTTCTCTTTTGTTCTTCACTCTCTCTTACTTCTTTATCTCAACGGTTACAAAGTAAAACATACCACAATCAAAACAAAAACACAATCAAAAGATTTGAAACACAAAACTATCTTTCTCATAAGCCTATTGAAATCAGAACAATAAAAGCAAAAAAGAAAAAGAAGACCCATTTAGGCCGCATTTTGTTGGTGGTAGGGAGGAGGACAAGTGGTTTGGGAGGCGGAGCAGATTGAGAAGATGAAGACAACTTGACTCTTTGTCCTGTGTGAAGGATCTCCGTGGGTCTTTGTTCTCCACCGGCTCTCTCTGAGTCTTTGAGTTACAACTTGTGGACACCCTGGTTTTTCCTGGCCTCGAGTAGTCGGGGGCCATCGCACATTTAGTCCTTGGCGACGTGACTTGTGGGTGATTATGTATTTAGAGTGGGGTGTGTGTGTGTGAGTCCCTTATTCTTATTTTATTTTTAGGAGTCGCCACCAACCATTGATTTTGTATTAGGTGTGACTGGTCACCTAGATGTCTAATTTATTTTAGGTTACCTAAATAACTAAACCAAATTTTAAAGGTTTATTAATTAAGGTAAACCAAAAGTCTTCGAACCAAAGATCTTGAGCTCGGAAGTTTGGTTACGTGTGGGGAATGCGATGGGCATCCCACAACACCTATCCAAATGATAGTATCTCATTTTAATTTATTCCCAACATTAACTTTTTATAAAGAAATAGCATACTTGGCATTTTGATTTTTTTGAAAAGGTTTTTGCAAACAATATACATATATATACATGTGAGTAAATATTTACATATATCTAGCATATGAATAATAGCTCCAACAATATATACAACCAAAACATGCAAGATATATACAAAAATAACATGTGATAAAAGCATATAAACATATTATACAATAACATGTGAATATCTATTATATACATAGTTAGTATGTGAATACTAAAGCTATACAAAAATAAATACAATAAAATGAAAGGAGAAGGTTGGAAGAATAACATCTTATTGTCATCCACCATTTTCTCATTTTTTTTTGTTCATGCAAAAAAGATGACAAAAGAAGCTTGTTATGGCCAAATATGTTAATGACAAATATAAGCTTATTGGGTGTTTAAAGACTCAAGGAAATGAGACTTGAACACAAAACCCTAAAACTACCCCTATTCTAAGAAAAGATTTGGAAAGAAAAAATGCTACCACGTTAATTATTGTTAGAGATATATTAGACATATTAGCCCAATGTAATAGGCCCATGCCCACTCCTGCTTGTAGTAGTAGTCTAGGGTTTAGTCGCCTATATATACTCATGTTAGATTCATTGTAACATAGGTTATTGTACTACACTCTTATACAATAAAGATGTAGCCTTTAAGGGATTCCTCCGTGGATGTAGACCGACAAGGCTGAACCACGTAACCCTCGTGTTTTCGGTGTTCCTATTCTATACTTCTCCTTCCGCATCCACTCTAGCATATACAACATGGTATAACACATTGCGATGCTAATATTGTATTTTAACATGGTTTCAAAGTCAAACTTTGTTCTTGGCATCAAACAAACATCTCTAGCATGCAAAGAAGATTCTCACATGCACACCACCATCAGAAGTCACACATGCTTTTCTGTTGAATCTAGACTCCACAACATCTCACAACCACCATGGCTCACTGCTGTGTCTAGATCCTCAAGCCTAAGCAACCCGTGCCTCTCCCTATAAGATCTGTGCACATCAAGCCGTCGCCTAATGAAACCAACAAGACAGAAGCGCTCCACGGCATATCGCGACCAAAACCTAGGAACTCGGAATCCAACGACCGCCGCACGTGCCTCGACGCGCTGATAAAGCCTGCGGTTACTCTACCCATAGGCTGCTGAAGTTCTTGGATTCTAGACTGGATTATGGCACACGCACCGCTCTGTGCGCCTCGTAGCCCTCTGATCTACAAACCCTGAGAAGCTCGGCAGCCGAAATCAAGACACGTGCCCACACGCACTGCCTGGGTTTCTAGCGTCTCTTGCACACACTGGTAAGATATCTCAAGCACTATCCACGCACCTAAGAACTATGTTGGCTTAATATGACGTCATTTGATAATGTCAGCAAAGAGCCACATCAGCCCTAGACACGTCATCAGCCACATCAGTAGTGTCGCTTCGTTAGCACCATGTCACCTGGTTGGCCATTGACCTAGGCCGCCCATATCTAACCTGTGAGCACTGACCGTTGACTTTGACCATAATACGTTGACTTTCATTGACTTTGACTTTTGTGTTGACCTTTGACCAAAGTTAAAATTTTCGAAAGGGCCTATCTTACTCAGTTTTTTTGCGTAGATTCCAGTTTTGGACTCCGTTTCTTCATTTGAAGATTCGAAATTGGTCAGTTGGCACGTTCTTCATCGTGATTTCTTTAAAGGCATTCTTCAAGGTATCTCTAAAGGATCTTATCATACTTATCCAACCTCAAGCTTTCATCAAGCTTCTGCCTTGAGTTTGAGGGAAGGTGTTAGAGATATATTAGACATATTAGCCCAATGTAACAGGTCCAAACCCACTCCTGCTTGTACTAGTAGTCTAGGGTTTAGTTGCATATATATACTCATGTTAGGTTTATTATAACATAGGTTATTGTACTACACTCTTATACAATAAAGATGTAGCCCTTAAAGGATTCCTCCGTGGATGTAGGCCGATAAGGCTGAACCACGTAACCCTCATGTTCTTGGTGTTCTTATTCTATACTTCTCCTTCTACATCCACTCTAACATATACAATATGGTATAACACATCGCGTTGCTAATACTGTATTTTAATAACTATTATTATTTTTGGGAAAGCACATTTTTCGTAGAAAATATATTGTAATTATTTTTTTATGTGGTCAAAGTTTCTTTTTAAGATAACATTTTCTTTAAAAAAATTTAAAAAAAAAAATCCTTATTGAAACTTGTATATTTTTTGAAGGAAGCAACCCCTTTTTTTTAAAACATGTATTTTTAAAAGAAGCAAAATTTTTGAAAACGTTCCTTTTTAAAAACGAATATTTTTTACATATAAAAAAACATTTGAAATCACCTTCTTTAGAAAAACGTTTTTGAAAACATTTTGGGGAACATTTTATAACAAAGACTTTGACATTTTTTTTTTTTGTTTCGAAGTTTCGGCTCTCCTCTAAAACAATTTGTTTATTATTATTTTTTTGAAAATAGTTTTCGAAAAACACTTTTTTAGAAAAATTTTTTTTTTAATTTTTGAAAACAGATTTTTATAAGACAGTTTTTTTTTAAACAAAAACAGATAAAAAAACAGTTTTATTTATTTATTTTATGAATACAGATTTTTGATAGGCCACAAACGCGTTGTCCCTTGTGATAAATTAGATTGATTAATTACCCTAGTTATTAATTAATCAAATTAACATGCAACATCACGTGGCAACACAAACAAATCACCAAAACTAAGTTATACAGCGGAAAATAAAAGACACGGTGATTTGTTTACGAATAGGGAAAACCTGACGGCAAAAACCCCACCGGGTGATTTAAGGTCACCACTCCCGAAACTCCACTACTATCACAACAAGCGTTTACAAGTAAGGAATCTCAAGTACCTTACCAACCTACAGTTGAACTCTTACCCCAATACCCAATTGGACTTGTTCTGTAATGACAGTTTCTCCTTTCAATGCACGGCTCCCAAGTACGTGACTAACCAGATGCGCGGATCTCAGTATGCGACTTCAAACACCAACTAGAGAGAGAGAGTTGTTGGCTGCAAAGTTCTTCAAATCATCTGCACGATGAAGATCAAGAAGATGCTCGGTCACAAAACCCTATGGTGCACAATACATAGCTATCTTCTTCACAAGAGATGAATTAGGGCACGAACTTTGTCTTTGATCACAAATTGCATGAACAAGGATTGCTCAATACTTGTGCAACTTGCATTTCTTTTGACAACCCTTAAAACAATCCTTTTATATGTCTATGGTTAGGAGAAAAGAAGTCCCAAAGACATATTCACGGATTGGACTTGAAACAGAACTGAAAATCTGTTTTCTTTAATTCTCGACAGATAGAGGTGTCGAGGATCTGTCGAGAAGCTGTCGAGGCTCAGGGTAAAACATCTTCTTAAAGCTCAATAGATGCATGTGTCGAGCCAGGTGTCGAGCTTTAGTAACTTGCACTTCCTTGCTTGTTTCTTGGACAGACTTGATGACTTCAACACTGAGTCTTGAAACACTGTTTCTTGAAACACTGTTTCTTGAAGTGTTAAACACATCTTAAATCTACCCAATTACAAGTAAAGTGCGTTTTGTCTAAGGATAAGCCAATTACATAAAATAGCAACATATGTTAACAAACTTGAACTACATATGTCCTAACAATTTTAAAACAGATTTTTTTTTTTTTTTTTGTTTAAAAATTTCAGGTTTCCCCTCTAAAAAAAACGATTTTTTATTTAAAGCACCTTTGAAAATGCTTCTTTTTTTTTTTTTTTTTTTTTTTTTTTTTTTTTAAAGAAGCATTCTTTTAAAACACTTTAGAAAAACATTTTGAAAAAAAGTGAGCTATTATTTTTTAGGGTTTTGGGTTTCCTTTTTTTTTTTTTTTTAAATCTTTGAAAACGTATTGGAAAGTGTTTTATTTTGAAAACTTTTAAAAGACAAAAGACATTTAAAAAAAAAAAGAGTTTATTTTAAGAAAAAGGTAGAAACAGATTTTAGAAAAAGAGCATTTTCTTAGAATAGGGATGTAGGGGAGATGTATACCCAAACATTTTTCTTTATGACACATTATTAGAAAGAAAAACAAAGAGACAACAATATAAAATAAAGTGCAGAAAAGTAAAGACTTGAAATGTAAAAGCTTGAAATTTAAATGACAAGAAAATAAAAGCTTGGAAATTGGAATGTGAATGACATAAAAAGTAAAAGCTTGGAATATAGTAAAGTTGATTAAAAGGTTTTATTTATTTATTTATTTATTTATTTAGTTCCCCCTTTAATAGAGTCTAATCTCTTTCAAGCTTTATGGATCCTTCAACATAAAGAAGTGAGAGTTCGAAGTCATCACCACTCTTATGAGACATATACATATTATACGGAGGTTTAAAGTTTAAACACCATTAGAAAGGAATAGTAGAAAATCTTTTTTTTTTTAGTGTCTATATATATATATATTTATATATAGAGCAAATCTCCCGTAATGGGAAAGATAATTAGATCAAAGAAGGAATATAAGTTGAGACAAGAAGCTCTTTTTTGCTGACTATACGTTGAGACAAAAAGCTCTTTTTTGCTGAACATACATTAAGACAAGACAAGTTTCAGGAATGCTTCATTTCTCCTCTACACTGTAGAGCTTTGCTTCATTTCTCCTTGAATGATACCGGGCTATTGAGTTGTCAACTTGCATGCTTCTTCAACAATATTTTGGGGCCACCTAATTCTGTCAACTGCTTCTTCACACTTAAAAGATGGGCGCCAGGAGATTGCTTCAAGAAACTCGAGTCTAAGACTCGAGTTCTAGGGGTGGCAAAATCTGATACGACCCGCGAACCCGACACGACTATCCTATTTATAAACAGGTCAAGGGTTGAGGCTAAACATGTTTGGGTTATTTTCGAGTTGACACAGCTAACCCGTTTAATAAACGTGTTCATGTTCAACATGTGAATCCGTTTGACCCGTTTAGTTTATAAAAGTATTAGATATTTTGATATTATTGCTTAATTAATGGTTGTTTTTATATGTTTATTACTATATTTATAGTTGTAATTGTATTTGAATTTTAGATATATGAAAATTGATAAAAATTATATAGGTTTGATATGACCTATTAATCAAATAGATTATTAAATTGATCATTTGTATTGACCTTTATATGACTTGTTAATTAAACGAGTTAAATGTATCGGGCTGGGTCGACTTGTTTAATAAACAGGTCATGTTTGGGTTGAGGATTTCTGACACATTTATTAAACAGTTCGGGTTCGGGTTAACCCATATAGTCGAATACACATAGCTCGACACGACACGAACTCAACCCGTGAACATGAATTGCCACCCCTATCGAGTTCCAAGTGGATTAAAATTCCACATTAGCGTTGCCAGCACATAGATCTCGAGCCTCTTAGGCTTGAGTTTCTATAGTGAACTCGAGTTTAGGAGACTTGGGATGCTATTTTTCTAAATAGTTTGAAAGTGTTACTAACTAACAAAATTATTAGAAAAATAGTGTTAAATTGCAAAAAAAAATCCTCTTTTTTTTGAATAGTTTCAGCTCTTTGTTTGAGTCTTTGAGTTTGAGATGAAGATATTTTCTATTCTAAACTTTTGGTATGCAGTGGAGAATTGGTTTCTAATTATAAAGGAGTGTGTGTGTGGTGGAACCAATGAGTTGTAAAAATGAAAGAGACGTGCCCATGTGTGGTGGAAAATTGGGTTAATGATAATTAGAAAAAATTACGATAAGATACTTTTAATTTCATTTTAGAAAAATTAAAAAAAAAGGGCTAATGATAAATTAATGAATAATAATAAATAAAATTCTCTTAAAAAAAGAATAATAATAATCCCAATAAAGGTAAAATTAATGAATTTTAAAGAGAAAATTTAATGAACTAAATTCATTCTAGATCACATAAATTTGATAAATTTCAAGACAAGATAGATTTGATAAATTTCAAAACACATAGATTAAAATTAAAAAAAAAAATAGTACAAGAATAGCATAACTTTGATAAATATCAAATTACAATAAACACTAACAACTCACTGTATTGTTATCTCAAGTGTTTCAAGATATCCATTGAAAAAAAGACCACCCAAAGATTAAAGAAAGAATAAAAAAATAATATTTAAATGAGATAGAGAAAGGATAGAGAGTCTAGTCAATGTAACTGTTCATTCTCCAAACAATATAAATATTTGGAAAAGCTGTTGGAGACACTCTTATATACTCTGCTGTTCACGATTGTAAAATTAAGGCAAAACTACACCCCACAGCTCGAATCCTTTCCTCCTTAGACCTCCAAACACTTTGTACATGGGGAGGTGCCGATTCAGGTACAAGGCCTTTGACAGTTTTTTTACTTATGTATCTAACAAAATTATTGATGTAGCATTTTTTTAATGACACGGAAAATGTCATAGTTGTGCCACATCAGTTATTTAAAAACTAAATTGCCCCATAAGAAGGTGATAACTATAAGTCTATATTCTTTTTTATCAGACACTTCTTATCTGATAAAAAACTTCTCTCTCTTAGACTCTCTGCAGTCTTAGACAGTAGAAGCTACACACTTACAGTTTTTTCTTGTGAGATTCAACCTCTCAAATTTGGTTCTTTTCGGATTGTGGTAGAGGTTGTGTTTTTTTATTTCCCTTTTTTCTATTTCTTTCTCTTAAATCTTCTTTCTCTTTGTCTTTTAAATACTTCGCTTCTTTCTTTTCTATTTTTAGTTGCTGTTAATATGGATGCTGCCATTGAAGAACTCTGGAAACATTTCAAGTTGTCTGATGAGGAAAAAGGTATTATGGCTGTGGAATCCCATGAAGTCGCTATCTCTAAACAACAAGCTCAGTTTAGCATCCTTTTCATGCTGCAAACTACCAAAGATTTCAATAAAGAGGCATTCAAATCCACTTGCACAAGTCTTTGGAGAAGCTCTCGGGGAGTAACCATAAAAGAGGTAGGACAAAATTTATTTTTGGCAATCTTTGGTTTTGAAGAATATTTGCAGGAGATCATTGATAAAAGTCCATGGTCTTTTAATAAAATACTTATTTTGATGAAACGCTTTTGTGGTGATATTAGTCCAGCTAAGGTTACCTTTACTCATTCCCTTTTCTAGATTCGTATTTTTAATATTCCAATTAAAAGTATGAATAAGGATGTAGGAGCTTGCATTGCTAACGAGATGGGTGAACTAATTACGGTGGATGCTCCCAAAAGTGGTCTTGCTTGGGGACCCTATCTGCGGATCAGAGTAAGGATTGATATCACTAAGCCTCTCATGCATGGAAAAATGATCCAGATTGAGAACCATGATGCAGATTGGGCTGTTTTTAAATATGAAAGACTTCCTATTTTTTGCTACTACTATGGTCTTCTTGGGCATTAAGATAGTGAGTGTCCTCAGTTGAAAATAGGATGTTTTGCCGCTGATGAGGATGATTTTCAGTATGGACCTTGGCTTCGCTCTATGGCTCCACAGGGTGGACAGAAAAAAGATGCTGGTATCCCTCATTCAATGGCACTGGAAGTGGATGATAAGGATGTTTTGTCAATATCTGAGGAACCTGAGGAGTCCCAACATATTGGAAGGCCAGCGAAGGAGCTTCCCATTGTAGTTGGGATAGGAAATCCAACTCTTACGGCAGCTACACCAGGAAGCAGTACAGCTATTGTAGCAAGGGAAAATCTTCTTTCTATGGTTACTCAAGAAGATTCAAATGTTCGAAAGGACACAGTTGTTCCAGATTCGGTGCTGGCTTTTGCTTTAAATTCGAAATTGATTATTCAGGATCAGATTCAAGATTTGGATCAATCCAAGATATCTCTCGAAAAGGTAACTCCCTCATTAGTTCTAGATTTTAAAGATACATATCAGGAGTCTCCTTATAATGCTCAAACATTTAGTGATAAGGCCATTAATTATGGGGAGGTTATCTAAGAATCTTTTTCAAACTCTACGATGCTACATCCTAATGGTTCAAATTTGGAGATAAGTGTTAAAGATTTTGAAAATTCTATTGAAGAGTCTAGAGATAATTATGAGGATTTTGAAATGGAATCCTATTTATATGTCAACACCAAAAATATGGAGCAGAGAAAATCTTCCCTTCGTAGTTGGAAGCGTGTTTTAAGAAATAAAGGGAGTTCAAATTCAAAAGTCTATGTCAATCCAACATTTCTCCTTTCCAAACGGCTTGCTGAAGTCTCTGATTCGAATACCCAGCTTGAACCACATCCTAAGCAAACAAAACAAGATTCGGCTTTTCCCATCACTTGGGTTGGTACCCAACCCCTTTTTCTCCATGAAAAATTCTTAGTCCTAATTGCTTTCCAAGTTTCTCTTGACCAAAAAACAAAAAAAAACAAAAAACAAAAAACAAAAAACAAAAATAAAAAAAAAAAGGAAAAAAAAAACACTCATCACTTTGATGTCCATGTAAATCAAGAAGGTGTCGTTTGACATTTTTTCATATTTTTTGGGCATCCAAGTGAAGATTCGCTTTTCTTACAGTAGTTTGGATTTTGAAGCTTTTTCTTTGTTGTTGTTGTTGTTGTTGTTGTTGTTGTTGTTGTTTTTTTTTTTTTTTTTTTTTTTTTTACGATGTAATCGTGCTACTCTAGCGTATGCTAGTGTTGCAAAAGAGAAAAAGGGGGTCATGTGTCCCTCTTTCTCTTTCCCATTGTATATCATATTTATCAATTAATAAAGTCTACTATCATTTCCTCTCCAAAAAAAAAAAAGCCTCATAAGATTTAGTTTTACTAATCATTTTAGTTTTACAAAACTAAACATCAATAAGAATTTAAAAATTGATAAAAAAATAGAATATAAAAAGAAAAAAAAAAACTAAAAACTAAGACAACCATATATTAAAAAACCCCAATCTCATCGTTGATTCTAGATTTCTTCATTTGAAGCAGGTAGTAGTAGGCAGCAATGGAGAGAGGTTTGTGTGGTATGCATAATTTGAAACTTAAGTTCAGATCTACAAGTCAAAGCGGAGAGACTAGTCAAATGCTCAGATGCATGTATTTTGCTGGAGGGTGAGGTGAGAATTTCAGTGTTTTCAAGATGTAGCTATGGGGGATGATGAAGCCAAATCCTCAATTTGGGTGCAGATCAAGAATGGAGCAGCTTTGAGGAAGAAGTAGGCATGTATATGAACCAAGCTGATCGTGAACAACTCGGGCTCGGTTTGATAAAAAGCGTATTCATGTTTGTTTGTTTATAAATAAGCCAAGCTTAAGCCTTAGTTTTAGGCTCATCTAATAAACAAGCCGAGCCCAAGCAAAAACATTTGTTCACGAACAAGCTTGTGAGCTATTAGGCTTAATACACAACAATTCAAGTATCGATTCATTTATAAGTTTATATGTGTTTTATAAATATACTCATTACACATATTTTAATAATAACATGGCCAACATGAGACCACTATCTATATTACCTTAATTTTTTCCTTCTCTTTAAATTGATCTAGAACCACTTTAGACTATAGTTACATTTAAAAATAAATAAATAATTAAGTAGGCCACATATGATCTTTCCCTCTCAATCATCTAAAGTAAAGTTATGAAACATGTTAGTATTTTTTCATTCATTATGGTTACAAACAGGTATCTTTCTAGTCCTTCACCATCTACCGTGAATGTAAAAATTGTATTTTGAACAATTGCTGAAGCTATAGACAAGAAATGATAATTGAATGGATTTAATTATGTAAATTATTAATTTGAATAATGGCTAATCATAAGTAAAACTATATACCTGATAAAATGAGTATATTTTTTTTCTTCTTAATTTTAGAGATTTAAGCATTTAATAATATAATTTTTTTATATCTTAAGCTCAAAAACTTTACTAGAGCTCGATTTGAGCTTGATATTGAGCTTGAGTTTGGCTTGACTAATTAATCAAGCCAAGCTCAAACATTATTTTTAGGCTTGTCACAAGTTCAAGCCAAGTTCAAGTTTTTTATTTTTCTTGATGAGCCAAGATTGACCATGCATTACTCGACAAAACTCGGCTCGTTTACAACCCTAGGAAGAAGTCTAGAGTCAACGATGAGATTAGGGATTTTTGAAGATTTGGATTTTTAGTTTTTTTTTTTTTTTTTAAATTCTTAGAGTCTGTTTGGGATCCGCTTACTTTGCTAAAAACTGAAAACATTGTAGCAAAATAATTTTTAAATGTGTGAATAGTGCTGTGGAATCTATTTTCAATGAAAAAATTGTTGAAAAGTAAGGTTTGTGGATCCCGTGAACAGTGCACAGGTCCCACTGGTGTTCACTTTCTACCGCTTATTTTGCTGGTGTGAACAGTGCACACATAGAAAAGTCAACAATCACGACTCAAAAAAAAAAAAAAAAAAAAAAAAAAACGCAAACGCAGTTGGGAAAACGCATCCCAAACTCATGCTTATTTGTGTTTAATTTTTAAAAATAAAATGAATTAGTAAAACTATATCTAATGTGGCAATTTAGTTTTTAATAACTAATGTGACATAGTTATGGCATATTCCTGTGACATCAATGTTTCCTTAAACACATAAGCAAAAAAAATTTTAACAAAAGAACCAGTAGTACTTTTTTTTTAAATTTAAATTATGAGACTAATTGTGCTTATTCAAAACTTAAGAGACCAAAAACACTAACTAGGTAAACTTTATGACTAACACTGTAGTTTAGCCTAAAATTAAATGAGATTAAATTATGTTAGGATGTAGTATAAAAATCATATTTTATTCCTCCAATTCCAACATACCACATCATTTTATTATATATTTAAGAATAAGCACAATCAAACCTAATCAATTTTAATACAAATATATAAATCCAACCAAATTAAGAGTTTAAGTTTTATAAAAAAAAATTATGAATTTAAGTGTAGTACAATATATTAAATTTTAAGTAAAATATTGAGTTGACAATCTTTTATTCTACAGAGTAAATAATGAGTTTTATACTCATCCTAGCAAATTTGTACTCAAATTAAATATCATATTTTATTACTCATTCTGAGTCTCTCTCGTCTCTCGTCTCTCACCTACTCCCCTCTCTTCTCCCTTTCTCTCTCCTCTCTGTCTTTTCTCTATAGGGGTGTGCATGGGTCGGGTTGGGTCGGGTTGAGGGAATTTTTTTACCCAACCCACCATGGTGGGTCAAAAAAAATTTGACCCAACCCGACCCATCACATATGTCCAACCCAACCCACATGGGTCGGGTTAGGTCGGGTTGAACGCATGGGTTAGACTTTTTTTTTTTAATTAAATTGAACTTATATTTTTTTTATTAATTATATAATATATTTAAATATATATTAAAGAAAATAACAGGATTTTATATTATATATGTTTGTAGGATTTTATTCTATATTATATAATATATTTTATATTATATATTACTAGGTTTTAACTTTAAAAAAAATATTTATTAAATATATAATATATTTTAAATATATATTAAAATATGGGTGGGTCGGGTCGAGTTTGGGAGGTTTGTAATTTTATGACCCAAACCCAACCCGACCCGCTACAACCCAACCCACTAAGCCCTAAAAACCAACCCAACCCATTAAGCCCTAAAAACCAACCCAACCCGGCGGGTTGGGTCGGGTCGGGTCGGGTTTAGCGGGTCGGTGGGTTTTCTGCACACCCCTACTTCTCTATCTTCTCTCCGTTTCTTTCTCGCCTCACGCACTCCTCTCTCTCAGTTTGAAGGCGGCGGCAGCGGCAGCAACGATGGAGATGGGCGGTGGGAGCAAAGCAAATCCCAGAAGTTGGTCATTCCAGGTAGTTTCTAGCCCTGCTGAGCATCCAAATTTCACATTTCTGAACTGCATCAACTTGGGTGATTTTCAACCTCAAGTTCTCATTGAAATCTGGATTTTTACCGCCGCCTTTAATGATTCTAGTTGAGAGAGTCTCATCTGGGTTATAAGCAAGAGAAAATTTTGCATAGACATCTTGGTTATCATAGATACATATGTTGTGAAAATTTCTAGCATGATGAACATAAATGTCTAGAATCCTTGAAAACTCGGATTCATCATCAGAATGATGACTTATTCTGTTTGAACTTGGGTTATAACGGAACCTAGTGTTTTGATTGAATGAATCCATTGCAATAGTTTTATGGGAAAATGGTATAATATGATTGGTAAAGTAGCTTTTATAACGATAAATTGAGATATTTTTTAGAAGCGGGGATGTATGTGAAGGTGGCCCTCTGAGACAACTTAGACTCATGGCATGTTTGATAATGTTGTTCTAATAACGTTGTTTAAATGTTCTAAAAATACGTAGGTAAAAAAGTATTGTAAAAATACTAGTTGTGCTGTCTTGTTTAAACAAGACAACCAAACAGACCCTTCATGTCTGCATGGACTGAGTATAAGTTTCTAAAAAAATATCTCATTCTATTATTTCAAAAAGCTATTAATTGGTCCTAGAGCAGCCTTCATTTGTTTATTGGGCTTCTTCTCCAGAATCAACAATTTGCTCTTTCATCAGTAGTCTCTTTGTGTTTGTGTTTGTGTTATCAGTCAAAAAAGCTCCTTTTCTTGATTATCAAAAAAAAAAATCAAAAATAAAAAAAGAGTTCCATTTCCAATTATGGCTCGGGCTCTTGTTTCTACCATCATTGACCAGCTTGGTTCACTCATTGCTTCAAAGTTCAAGGACTAGCTTGGTTCACTTTTTGCTTCAGAGGTCACGCCCATTGTAAATGTCGAGGAAGAAGTTGAAAAGCTTAAACTCAAATTCCAAGCAATCCAGGCAAAGCTCAACGATGCAGAGGAAAGGCAAGTGAAGGAGAAAGCTGTGAAGCTTTGGTTAGAAAGGCTCAACGACGTATCCTACGAGATGGGCGATGTGTTGGATGAGTGGAACACCGCCAAGATCAAAGCAGATATTGAGAAAAAAGAAGAAGCTGAAACTAGTACTGCGAAGAGGAGGAAGGTATTGTCCCTACCCAACTTGAATTCCTAAGTTTCTACTGTTTTTCAGTGTCGTGATATTGCTCTTAAGATAAAAGAAGTTATGCTAAAGTTAGATGAGATTGACAAAGAGGGGGATATGTACCAGTTTGTACTGACTAGCGGCAACGAAGAAGTTGTGAGATCAACAACTGATTCCCATGTAGGTGTGTCAAACATTCTAGGTCGTGATACGGTTAAAGGTGATCTAGTAAGCATCCTATTAGGCAGGGGTAATGAAGAAGAAAGAAGTCCCCATGTCATCTCTTTAGTAGGCATGGGTGGTGTTGGAAAAACTACTCTTGCCCAACTAGCATATAATGATAGTGAGTTGAATTTGGCCCATTTTGAGAAAAAAGGGTGGGCTTGTGTTTCTAATCCTTTCGATAAGTTTATGGTTGCCAAAGCAATCATTCAAGCTTTTGAAGGTGATGACTCCAACATTACTCAATGGCCGAGTCTAATGGACAAAATGTGTGAATTGATTCGGGAAGGAAGCTTTTTCTTGTCTTTGATGATGTATGGACTGAAGACTCCACGTTGTGGGAGCCATTTAGACTTGCACTCCAAAATGCTGCCCAAGGAAGTATAATTTTAGTCACTACACGCAAAAATAGAGTTGCAGAAATTATGGGAAGTGCAGCAAGGATCAATTTGGGGCAATTGTCTGACGATGATTGCTGGACGATTTTTAGTACAATAGCCTGTTCTGACAGGGATTCTATGCAATGCAAGGAATTAGAAGACATAGGTAGGAAAATATGAGACAAGTGCAAAGGCTTGCCTCTTGCTGCAAGAACTCTAGGGAGTCTCATGTGCTTCAAGAGTCGGAAGGAACAATGGGCGATGGTTTTTTATAGTAGGTTTCTCATATTGTGCAGTCTTTCCAAAAGATTATTTCTTTTCTAAAGAGGATTTGATATCTATGTGGATGGCATAAGGTTATATTTAGTCGAATGCAAACAAGGAGAGAATCGAGGCAAGAGATTACTATGAAATTTTTCTCGTTCGCTCTCTCCTCCAAGTTTTGGGGGATTATGGATATGCTGACAATTTTATGAGGTTCAAAATGCATGATATAGTGCACGACTTGGCACAGTTCATGGCAAAAAATGAATGCTTCACAATCAATGGTTACGAAGAGTCGGGGTCAATTCTTCAAAATGCTCGGCATTTGTATTTAGAAATTCCAAATAATGCTCAAATTCCATAGTCCATCTATAGCGCAAAAACTCTACGCACCCTCATCTTTGTAGGTTATAGTGATCATAAATTGTCCGGGTTGTTCCAGCATTTTAGACGTTTACGGACATTAACTTTGAGTAGTCGATATGGTAAGTTAAAGGAAATTCCGAATGCTATAGAAAATTTGATACATTTAAGGTATCTCTAAATACATAATTATCATGGAGACAGATTACCTAAAAACATCTGTAATCTATGCAATCTACAAATTTTGAAGATTAAAGTTGGTAGTGAAGATGGGTTCATGAAATTACCACAGGGGATGAGTAAACTAATTAACTTAAAACATCTTATTTTGAAAGAACAAGGTTATTGGACCCATCAGTTTGAGTTTCCAAGAGGGATTGGGAGATTGAGTTCTCTTACAAAATTAAGTCTTTTCTACGTAGGTGGCAATGATGATAACCAAAGATGTGAACTTGGAGAATTAAAAATTTAAACCACCTTCAAGGAACTCTTAAAATATATGGATTGGGGAACGTGGTAGATGCATGTGAGGCCAAGAATGCAGAGCTCAAGAAGAAGATAGGCCTCCGTGATTTAGATCTAAATTTTTTTGGAGATAACTTAGAGAATTATGGAGGAAGAATGGAGACTGATGTATCAATTCTGGATGCCTTAGAGCCACCTCCAGGCTTGGAGAATTTAGCAATTCATTGGTACTGCGGCACCACAATGTTCCCTAATAATTGGATAATGTCCCTAGCCAAATTGAAAAGGCTTACTCTGAGAGGTGGCCTAAATTTAGAGTGTTTACCTCCTCTGGGAATGCTTCAGTTCCTTGAATATTCAGGGATAGGTTATGATTTTCCATTAAAAAAGGTGGGTGTTGAATTTTTGGGAATAAAATTTGAAAACAAGAAAGATGGCATGATAAAAATATTCCCAAATTTGAAAACTCTCCGGTTTATGTGTTTGCACAAGTGGGAAGAATGGATTGGGGTTGAAGGGCAAGAAGAGGAAGAGAGGGCATTATTATAATGCCCCGTCTTCAAAAGTTGGTAATTCACCAGTGCCCAAAGTTGAAATCGCTGCCAAAGAGGGAATAGCAGCTCAATTCTCCACAAACGTTACCAAAGAGGGACGGGAGTGGACTGGTCCAAGATTTCCTACATCCCAAACATCAGGATTAATTATATTGAAGTGCAGAGAGATGGTCAAGAAGTTATTTGACAAGGTCACTTTTTCTGCTGCTTCTCAGTTCCTCCTTTTATTGTGCCAAAAAAAAAAAAAAATCAATTTATATTCTTATTTTCTGCCAAAATTTCCCACTGGGAAATAAGTACTAACAACCTAGGTTGATGTATTTATCAAATTCTCAATACCTTGATTAGGTTATTTCATTTACGGTTTAATGTTTATGTGGATCTTGCCCATTTTCTTCATTTCAGCGATGAAGAAGAAGAGTTTGACCAAGAATAGCATGTCTGATGACGAAGAAGAGGGCCAATGATCTTTGTGGTTCACAAATTTCAGCTACAAATAGAGATTTATGTGTGTGTCTGTATTGCTAAAGTTCATTCTTGGATTGATTAATTGTTGCAGAAATCTGATCCAGTCATAGGTAATTTCTTCCTTATTAGAATAAATAATTAATTAATTATCCTGTGCAATATCCTCTCAAAAACAAGTTAATCACAAAATTGTGCAATATCCTTCAACGTAATATTGTTATATTATATAAATTTGTGATATATATAATATATGTGATGAGAAATTTGGAAGTTTGTTGTTTCTTATCTTCTCTTTTAAAGGTATATCTACATATTCTTCTTAATCCTCTGTTTGGAGACAGTTTTTTCTTACTGCCTTGTCCGTCCATAAAAACCTCATGCTAAAGATTACTTTGTTGGCCTCATTTTAAACCAGACATCAAATTCTGAAATGTGAGATATTTTGTGCTTGAGCAAATATTTTGCTCTTGTTCATTCTAGACGTCCATGAAAGATCTTTCTTATGCTTTGGGCCTCATTCAATCCGAACATCATATCATAGGGCTTTTTGTAGAAAGCTGTGCTATGACTTCAAAGATGCAACACAAAAGCTTAATCTGGCATGCTGGTTTTCTTCAGTACATACTTCTTTATCTTTACTTTTCAACTCTTGACATGTGCTCTTTTCTTGTCTTAGAGTTTGAAGTGTTTAGTTACATGGAAGGGTGAATTACAGGGGGTGACCATCAGGCAAGAAGAAGAAACTACAAATACATTGGCTTTGTTAGTTCGATTATATACTCTTCTAATGTAAGGTTTATCTCAATATTTCTACTCAATCATCTATGTGCTTTTCCTTATCATTTTCTCCATCCATAATAACCTCAAGCTAAATGTTTAACTGTCTTTTGGCCTCATACCAAACATCAGATCCTAATACTTGGGTAGTACATTTTGTGATGAAGCATATTTTTCACGCACGAATTCACATTTGAGAAAAGGCCACAGAAAAAAAAAAAAAAAAACTGCTTTATCATTTCATATTGCAGCAAGTGTATTGAGAATTGCACTAATCTAATTCAAACAATTTAGGCACTGATTTTTACTGCTAATGTCAATCTTATGCCAAATATAGAATTTAAGCCCAATTGTTTACATAATTAGGCAATGAACATAAGTATGCATGGATAAACAAAAAATCAATAACCCACAAAAACACCAAAGTGTTAATGAAGAGGAGAACCTGAGAACAAGGCAGAAAAACCTCTCCGGGGAATCACAGCACCACACGATCCACTAATGAGTATGGTAGTAGCACATATTACTTACAAAACCCTCCAAGCTACGTAGTAACTAACTAATTATGTACTTGAGCCTCCAACTCCTACTAGCAACCGATTCCTTGAATCCTTTCTTCTCACTAGCCTCCATATCTGCAATTGAGCCTCCAATTTCAATCTCCAATTCTCCTTGGCAATTTTGAGACTGTTCCAATGATTCCCAAGCTCCAATCAACACCAAAACTCTGAAGGTAGTAATGAGTGTGATGGTCTTAATCTCCTTTCATGAAATTTGACAATTTGAGAGGGAGAAAGTAGAGAGATTGATGAGGGTTAAAGATCTAGGGTTTTTTGGTACTATCTAGCTCTACAGATAGGAATTGGGTGTGCAAATTTTGTAGAAATGGGATCTTATATTGCGAGGATATGGACTAGAATACCAGAGAAAAAATAACAGAATTGTCTCAGGTTCTCACAGTTTTGCTTGTGCTAGAGGGAGGCGAATAGAGAGGCGAACTCTCTATCCAATTGTTTTTCAAAATTTGATTTCACATCACATTTTGCCTGACGCTGCCAATTTCGGTAGGAGTGAAATTCTGCCGCTTCCAACTTCTAGTCCAACACTTGTGGCACTTCACCTCACCATCCCAATACAAATAACAACCCACATAATTACTTGAAAATGATAAAATTTAAGATCAATAGTTATAAATAATTTTTTTATCTAATTGTCCATCCACTAAAAGTCCTAACATGCATAATGGCACATTTCCTGTGTAATCCATGTTATATGGTGGAAGGTGACAGGTGACATAGTTGTACAATTTTCAACTTATGTAAATTCTATCCTTATGTTTTAGGGTTTGGAATTTTTGTTCGCTAATTTTCATGGTTGCCTTATGTTTGGGGGGAAGGAGAGGGAGGGATTAGTGTACAGATTTCAGCGATTGAATACAAAACCATGTAGTTTTCTTGTCCTTGTGATTCAAGAGTTTCCTGCATGTAAGAGGGGGAAGAGTGGGGTTTTAGCACTAGGAGTGGAGGGGATGGGCATGGGCTGAGAAGTCCACCCCCCCCCCCCCCCCACCTTTTTTTTTTTTTTAATTTTCCGTTTAGGAAGTTGCCCAATTTGGGATGACAAGAAAAAATGGACACATCCAAATTAGTCACTAATATGTGCAAAAACAAACAAAAGGAAGAAGGTAACTTCATATTCTTCTTTATCTTCTTCTGATGTTGTTTAACCCATAGTCAATAACTTTAATTTCCAACCCTGAAGGGCATAGGAATGTTTTGGTCTCATTCATTTGGAACATAATGCAAAATTTTCTGTTCTCATTTGGCCTCATTCAATCTAACTGTCCTGCAAAAGGCTTAATGTACAAAATGTTCTGTTATAACTTCAAAGATGCTGCAAACAAGCTTAATCTGTAGTCTAGTTTTTATTTTTATTTTTTTTAATTATAAATTTTATAAATATAAATAGCCTGTAATCTTGTTTTCTTTAGTAGTCCATCTATAACACCTTTACTCAGCCTTCCATCCATAACTTTGTATTCTTGAAACCTGTTTTCAATCAACAAGTGATAATTCATTTTAAGAAGAAAGAGGGAAGCCCTCATATCTTGAACCTATAATTGCTAATCATCTAGTCTCAATGTTATGGACACATCCAAATTAGTCAATAATATGTTAATAAAAATGAAAATAAAAATAAAAAGCAGAAGGAAGAAGGTAACTTTATATTCTTCTTTCTCTTCTTCTGATGCTGTTGCATTCGCTGTTTAACCCATAGTCAATAACTTTTCCAACCCTCAAGGGCATAGGAATGTTTTGGTCTCATTCATTTGAAACATAGTGCAAAATTTTCTGTTCCCATTTGGCCTCATTCAATCTAACCATAGTGCAAAAGGCTTAATGTACAAAATGCTCTGTTATAACTTTAAAGATGCTATAAACAAGCTTAACCTGTAATCTAGTTTAAATAAAATATATATATATATATATATATAAATAACTTGTAATCTAGTTTGCTTTAGTAGTCCATCTGGGTTAGTGACATATGAAGAAGAAAACTAGTTAATTTTTAAATAACACCTTTACTCGGCCTTACATCCATAATTTTGTATTCTTGAAACCTGTTTTCAATCAACAAGTGATAATTAATTTTAAGAAAAAAGAGAGGAGCCTTCATAGCTCGAACCTATAGTTGCTAATCATCTAGTCTTAATGTTATAGGGTTATTTATCAAGTTCCTAAGTCAGTAAATTGTGCGTTTTCATTGTCTCAGAGGCATAAGTGTTTCATGGCATGGGGGAGTGCATAGAATGATCACCATTAGATATGAAGATGTCAGATGTCTTGGGTTCATTAGTTGGATTAACAATCAGTCTTGGTATTGAATTAATTTCTTATTGGTTTTTTGTGACTTCTTTGCTTTTTTTTTTTTTTTTTAATTTTTTATTTCTATCGTGTCTCACTCTGGGAGTTTTCTCGACAGTTTAGTTTGTTTCCTTGAGGATATACGTAATTATAGAACACCAAAAAAATTAATGTACTCTATTTTATTTGCTTTTATCTCTAAATTAGTTATTGAATTTCCATTTTAAAATGTACCACAACAGTTTATCTATCATTGCCTTTACTTTTCTGCAAATCTGTAAAACTAAAATTCAAGATATGCTTGCAATTTAAATTTGGTATTAGACACAGACTAATTGCATTTTGCAATAAAGGCCAATCCATAGCAAGAGTACAAGTCTGAAAACTTACGTGTAAATTTTGCATATTCAGAAAATATGCTTAGTTACATCTAATGCAATGCATAAACAGAAATTGTAGTCTAATTAGCCTTCTGAAACTCTCTAGCTTACCTTTATATATTTTCAACCTATTGAAAAGAAAGTTCCTTAAAGCTGGGCTGTCATCTTAATTTGATTATTTTCTTAAGAGATTAATTATGAATTGGAGCATTGCATAATTTTCTAGAAAAAACAGAATGAAATATAGTGAAAATGGAAATTGGCTTTCATTTTTTTCTGTTACAAAATCTATAGAAGAAAATGGGTAATGCGATACACTTTGTAGCCAATAGACTCTGATCTATTTTTTTTGGAGGTAGTGATCCTAGAAGTTGCACTAGAGTGTATGTTTAGTACTACAACATAATCTTACCTGCAAATCATGACAAAATTGTCTCATGCTATCTGTTTTATCCTCTTATTCCTTCAACTTGTTTATTATTGCAGGTTGAACCCAAAACTATGGTCCATATGGGTAACCGCATTTTGCTTAAGAGGGAAATGGTCGTGCAAATAACTGACAATTTATTTAGCACCATAATAAGGACAACAGGAGGTTTTAGTGACACCTTTGAAACTATCTACAGCATTCACCTTTTCATTGTGGTTTTCATAGTGGTAGTAGAGCTTGCATATTGTATCATATAGTGATAAATGATAGTGAGGTAAGAACTTGATTAGGTTCTGAATTTTTGTGGTGACATTATATTTATTCCCAGTGATTTAAAATTCTTATATTTTTCCAGATTTGTTGAGAACTAAAGTTGTAGGCATTATCTTAAGTGGGCGAAAATGGGAATTTAGCCATTACTTTCCAACTATATAGTTAGTGGACCCGGTTCCCAAACTATATTACTTAGTAACATCTCGAGTCTCAAAGGCTCGATTTTGGCCTTAGAAATCGAGCCTTTGAGGCTCGGTTTTCTGGTTTGATGTTTCCATGTGGCGTCCACCTGTAAACCGAGTCTATAAGACTCGAGTTTTAAACCGAGTATTAGAGACTCGATTTCTTATTGCGAAATGCCACATAGACGCCACATAGATCTTGAGCCTTAGAGACTCGGTTTCTTAAAGTGAAACCGAGTCCCAGAAACTCGATTTTGAATGTCTCCACGTGCCTGGTCATGCCTGTGAGACTCTCATGTCTGCTCATGTCCAAGCAGGTCTTGTCCCATCTTGGTCTGTTTTTTCTGGGCAGGTGTCTTAATATTCAACAAAAAGTAAAAGCATTTCACTTGTTTTGGGCGTCTCAAAATTCAGTACTAAAAAGCAGATGGTTTTGTTTTGTTTTGACAGGTCTCTCAAGATTCAGCAGAAAAGCAAACCTCACTGTAGGCAAAACAAAACCATCTTCAATGAATGAGGGTCTCCCATTCAGTAGACCGTCTCTCAACTCTCATACACATTCAGCAGCAAACAGTGCTCCTCTCTTAATTCTCATACAAGCCCAACATTCATTGTAGTCTTCCTCTGTCATTCTCATACTAACCCAGCAGCATATTTGCACATCTTCATGTCAGGTAAGGGTCTTCTCACTCTCTTGTTGGTTGTTTAGTGTATATAAGTGCTTTAGAAAGTGTTGATCTCATTGAATTTGTCATGACATTTCCTGATTATTTGTTTGTATTAACCACTTTATATATAAATGTATTTATATTTATATATTTATAATTTATTTATATATTTATATTTATATTCATATAATTATATTTATATTTAGATTTATATAAATATAAATATATAATATATATATATATAAATATAAATATATAATATTTTAGAAAGTGAGGAGAAAGATATATATATATATATATATATATTTTATTCATGATCCAGGAAGTCTTTTTGCTAGCTTTCGGTGAAGTTATCTGCTTCTTTTTCTCCATAATTTGTATTAAATTTGAGTTTGTATATCACATCTGGTATATTTGATTGTATATTAATGCCTTGATTTTGAAATTAGATGATATGTCTAATTTTGATTGCTCATGATCATATTCACATTAGTGTTTTTCTTTTTTTGTCTGATGAACCCTGCTTTATGTTATTTTATTAATAGTAGTGTAATAGGGTATGTCATGAATTTTCTTGCACTGGAATGATGAGGTTACATAATTGCACTCATTCATTTGCACATCCTCATGACTTTTGTTGTTTGGTTTGATATTTTTATTTATATTTTTGTTAGAATTGAGTTGAAATTTTGTAATGTGGGGTGAGTTTTGTCTTTAGTTTTTTTATTTGTTTGAGTATAAAATGATAATAATTGAGTGTGTTTGTATGTGATGTGGGGTGAGAGTTGTAATTTTTGTACTTTGAATAGATAGAAAAAGTTTTGTAATTGATGTTAAATGAAAGAGATAAAATATGTCATTAACATATTATACTTTACTCTCTAATAGGTTCACAGTCTCTGAAGAATATTGATATAAATGTATACTACGGTGGACCCCTTGACAATCCAAAAGAGATTGACGGATTCCCATTTAGAGGGCCGGGTATCGAATGCTACTACATGATGATACGTCGTAAGTTGAAGACGTTGAGTGATTTGAAGAGGAAAATAATGGACAAATTGAATTTGAACCCTGCTTGGTATGACATCAAGATTATTTATCGTTACAAACAAGAAGTCCTTCATGAACGGATAAATTATGGGTATATGGCGATCAAAGAAGACAAATATGTAAAGATGATGTTTAATAAGATCCAGAAAATGGCCCAAGTGAATGCTGCTAAGTTGTGCGTAAGTTCGGAGCCACTTGCACCAATACATGCTGAGGTGGTGCAACAAACAATTACGTCTTTACAATTTACAGCCCTAGATGATGGATGCACTACAATGGGAGGGTATACAATGGGAGGTTATACGCTCCCATCTGAAGATCATGTTGCCAATACTGGTGAAACACTCCATCCTCAAGAGACACATTTAGAGGAGGAAGACGAAGACAAAGATCATGTCGGGAATGATGGTGAAAATATTAATGATGTGGATGAGTACGAAGAGAGGATTGAGCGAGGCGACTTTGAGAACGATGTGGATGACCATGACCAAGTTCCCAATTTTGAAGAGGAAAATATGGAGTTCCGTGATGAAGGTGATGCAAACGATGATATTGGCATCCAGCATGATACAAATACGACCACTGTCTACGCACCTCCTGCCGACTCATTCTATGCAAATACTTGAAAAAATATGATTGATCCTTCACGTCTTCAAATACCATTTATTTCTACTTAGGAAGATGGGATGCATTTTTGTAAAGGGTTGACTTTCGCAAATAAAGCAGCGGTGAAGCGTGCATTGATAATATACGCAGTAAATGATAATAGAAATTTTAAAATCTGGAGGTTGACCAAAACTAAATTGTGCGCCGCATGCTTTGACGACAACTGCAAGTAGTACGTTGGGGCATTCATAAAAGCTAAATTTAATGGTCTGTGGATAGTCACGTCTTATGTGGGTCCACACACTTGTATACCCTTTGGCCTACAAAGAGACGATAAAATGATGGATTCTAATTTTGTTGCATTAGAAATTATGGGAAAATTGCGACAAAATCACACTGCTCGTATTGATGAGCTCTGGGATATCATACATACTAAGTATAAACATGAGCTTTCTTACTATAAAGTATGGGACGCAAAACAAAAGGCAATTGCTAAGATATTTGGGGATTGGGAGAAGTCTTACCAAAGGTTGTAAAAGTTGTTGTTGGCATACTTGAATTAGGATTTGGGTACCCAGTACAACTATTACACCACACCTAGGCCATACGAAGATACTGCGCTACTGCGTTACTGTGCTATGTATATTGGGTATTCGTTCCATGCATTGCTGCATTCCAATATTGCAGGCCAGTAATCAGTATTAATGGAACTCATTTGTATGGTAAATACAGAGGAGTATTGACGATTGCAATGGCAACCGATGCTAACCAAAAGGTTTTACCTCTCGCTTTTGCTGTTGTGGACAAGGAGTCAGAGCCTAGTTGGGGGTGGATTTTAGAGTGTCTCAAGACTTTGATAGAGCATGTCATACCTGACAAGGGTATTTGCATTATTTCTAACCGACATAAAGGTATCAAATGCACCATTCGATTGTGGCCTAGAGGTCGGGGCGAAAAAGAATGGGTATTTCACCGATATTGCCTTCGACATGTTGCTAGCAACTTCAACAGACGCTTTGATGACCTGACTCTAAAGGCATTTGCCTTGAAAGCTAGATATGTGACTCATGAAGCTAAATTTGAGTCAATAATGCAAATCATTAAGGGAGCTGAGATTAACTTACTGAGGGGTGTAGACCCTACTGATCGTCATGTTGCACGCTATATGCCATACACATATTTAATGAGTGAGGAGCTGAAAAAATGGACCCAGTCACATGATGGTGGAAGACGTTATGGGGCAATGACAACCAATATCTCTGAGTGCTTTAATGGGGTACTGAAAGGTGCCCGCGATTTGCCCATTGCAGCAATGGTTGAGTTCACTTGGTGCAAATTGTTGCATATTTCCACAATCGACATAAACAAATTACTTCTGATCTCTCTCGAGGTAAGGTGTGGAGTGATTATGCAATGGAGATCCATAACAAAAATGAGCAAAAAACCGCAGGACACACTCTAAGGAATTTTAATCATGAAATTGGTGTATATTTAGTGCTTACCCCGTACAACAACCACAGAGGTGGAGGGGAAAACCACAATCATGAAGTGCACGTATTTGAAGGAACATGTGGTTGCAGAAAGTGGCAAAACTTGAAGATCCCTTGTTCACATGAAGTTAAAGTTCTTCAGGGCCTACACCTCGATGCGACCAGCTATATTGACCCATATTACAGTTTGAACAACGTCATTCACACATATTTACATCATTTTGTAGTGCCAAAGTCAGAGTCATTGTGAAGGGATGTTCGCGGACCGTGGTGGGTGCCTGACCCACAGCTGTTGCAGGCCAAAGGTCGTCCTGTGCAGTCAAGAATAAGGAATGAAATGGATGGGGTACGACGAGAACGGGGAAGCCGGAGGGAAGATTTGGACTTGAGGGAGATTCAACTGAGGCAACGATGCGGACTGTGTCATCAAAAGGGGCATAACCGCAGAAGCTGTCCCAATTCCCGTGGGTCCTCGACAAGTGGTAGTGCTACAAACTAGGCAAGTGCCTTCACTGTTTTTATATAATATGCTCAGAATTTCATTTGGTTTTGTTCTTCGCCTTTCGAAACTAACGACTGTATTTTAATGTTTGTTAGGCGAGCAGAGACTTAATTTTGGACCACTTGATTGTATGTGGGACTTGTGGTTATCTTCTGTATGGACAAATGCTAGGCAACTATGTAGACTATATTAATTTGACTTAGTTGTTATTTACTTTATTGTTGAATGTTGTTGTAATTGAACTATTTGCTATCCATTGTACTCGTTACATTAGTTGCGTTGTGCAACTTCTGCCTATAATGCCAGCAATGATATTACTTTGGCATTCATAGGGGCCTTGTTTGAAGCGATGATAGCTAGTATTGAATGTTTTTGTGTGGTAAGAGGACAACTGTTTTAATCCGGTTGTTAATGTACTCTTCCTTTCACTGGTATCATATACTTGTAGCTAGTTGTTTACCGCTGCTCATGTGATGTGTCATCTACTTTACGCAGTAGGGGAGGGGAAAAACTAATCCTCGTTTTCAAAGCAGGAGTAGCTGCAACAAAAACAAAAAAATATTCCAGTGGAAATCGAGTCTTTGAAACTCGATTTCCATTGGGTGGCATATTCGTAAATAAACTGCGAATTCACACAAAACCCTCTGAAAATGAAACTGAGCCTTTGAAACTCGTTTTTTTTTAGAAATCAAGTTTCAAAGACTCGATTTTCACTGCGAATTTCAGTAAAGGAAGTCGAGGCTTTGAAACTCGATTTCTTCAGGAAAACGAGTTTTAAAGACTCAATTTCTACTATGCGGTAATATTTTTTTTTTTTTACAAATTTCAAGGAAATTGAGGCTTTGAAACTCGATTTCCATTGGGTGGCATATTTGTAAATAAACTGCGAATTCAACCCGCTGAAAATGAAACCGAGCCTTTGAAACTCATTTTTTTTTTAGAAATCAAGTTTCAAAGACTCGATTTGCACTGCGAATTTCAGTAAAGGAATTCAAGGCTTTGAAACTTGATTTCTTCAGGAAAACGAGTTGTAAAGACTCGATTTCTATTATGTGGTAATATTTTTTTTTTTTACAAATTTCAGAAAAGGAAATCGAGGCTTAGAAAGTCAATTTCTACTGGATCCCAATGGAATATCCTTTTTACTAATTTCAGAAAACGAAATTGAGGCTATGAAACTCGATTTCTTTAACAAAAGGAACCGTGTCTCTGGAATATATAGGGCTCGGAATATATAATTTTTTTTCCCCAATTTCAGAACTCTATAAATAACTATGAAATTAATAGGGTTTATTATCATAACCAAGTAAATTTTTGTATAAATAAAGTTAGTCCTATATATATATATATATATATATATATATTAGGTGGCCTAAGTTACTTGAGTTGGATTGAAGGTTGATGTAACTCAAGAAGTTACAACATAAAAAATAAATATCTCCAGCAATGTTTTTGATAAATCAACTCTTCGTCACACTTTTGCTGCTTGTTCCTTTAGCTATAATTTGCCAAATGACAATTAATATCATTCTAGACTTTACAATTGCAAATACAAAACCTATACGTACAATCTTCCATTGGAGACTGTTGCACGAATACAATGGGGTTTTTTTTTTTTTTATAGGTACACCATTACATTTGATGATAGCAAAAAAAGAGAGAGCATAGTTAAATCAAGAAGCCTGAAGACAATTAACCACAAAATTAGCTCCATATATTGAAAGTGGTTAGGGGTTCGAGTGACCAGATGTCGATAAACTCACATCATAACACACACCACCACATAAAATCAATCATTGGCTAGAAAAGTTACTGAAATTTGAAATCTTTTGGAGGTTCATACGACGGCAGGTTTTCAAGTTCTGCTTCAGCAGTAGCAACATCCTCTTTAGCTTTAATGATTCTTTGTTGACGACATTCTTCTTGCTTCCTCAGGTCTTTCATTTCTTTATATTTTTCCCTCATACTTGCACCCCCTATAGAAAATGAAATGAATGTAAACGTAACAATTTAGGAGAAATATAATCGTGTGAGAAGAAATGTACAACTAGGCACCACAAAGAATGCATAACAAAATTGTTATGATGAGAGTCTAAAGTTATAAGATAGAGCACTTACTTTAGCATACATTGTTCTGGAATTTGCCAAGTGAAGGTAAAATCAGGCCAACACAAGCATGGAACAAGCAAAATAGTGTGACTAAAACTCCAATTTCCTGCAGATTAGAAATTCCAAGTGTAAATGTGCCAACATCTAACACCAAAGTCACAACAGAAAATTATATTTCTCATAATTCCATAAATATAATGATCACAAACTGATAATCATAAGCTACTATAGACAATACAAGTCCCATTATAATAAAGGAGATACAATTTATCCAGTGTTCAAATTTGTAACAATTTGCAGCTGACAACTTTCAATAAGTGACCAACACATGTATATTCATTATTAACAAAAAGACGATAATTGGACATTCTATGGCAGATTTGAACATAATAATGGGAGCCATGAGTTAGAAACTTTTAGAGTAGGATATGGGCTAATTACAAATTATTTCGTGCCATATGCATTATCTAAATATAATTACAATATATGGAGTTCATTTATGCAAGTGAAAGCACGAAAATAATCTCTCCAAGAAACACAACCTACCAAACTTATCCAATTCAACATGTAAATGATTATGAAACTGAGCAATCAAAGCAATCCATATAGAACTGACCTTCAAAAAGAGATTAGGTGCAGACATGACCTCCATCAATGTACTCCACATTTTGCTTACATGCCAATTCAAATGTATACCTTTAGAGGAACACAAAACCAACAACAACAACCTTAGCATAATGCAGTGTTTAATCTAGTAACAAATCCAGGAAAAAAAAAAAAAACATCAGTCTCCAACCACTCAATTTAACGTATCAAAGAAATTTAAATAATATGCATTGAAAACTGTGAAAATAAATACACTCCATGCAAAATAGAACTCCTTTTTTAAGAAAAAATTTATGAACAAAAAAATTTTTACATCGCAATTAGTACTCACAACATGCTGCAAACATGTAACATGGATAAAAGGGAAATCTATGACATACCGCTAACAATGTCTGCACATAATGCTCATCTGGAATACAGTTATGTTGCTTCTGAAGTTTCTGCATTTAGTATTCAGGCCAAGATCAGAACAAATTATGATTTAGTTAAAGGTGTAATAGATATAATTCTCTAATACAAGATAAAGGGAATTGTTGCAACATCTGAAAAATAAACTCTATTTATTTTTTAATTACATATAAACTCTATTGTGTAGACATTAACCTCAAATTTATTTACTTAAACTAGAAATGTAGGAAGAATAAAGACTTGGTTTTTTTTTTTTTAAGTATTTTTAAAAAATAACAAAATATAATATTAATTTAATTGATTGGTAAGGAAGCTATCTTCTAATTCTTCTTCATCTATCAGCAAAAATTGGCAATCAAGGACCACTTACAATATTCAGCTTTCCCTTTTTGTCATTTACAGGCGGACGTCGCTGCAAAATGAGAAGCAGTTAAATAAGTTGATGCATGATTTACCAAACTGAAATTTCAGAACAGAAAAACAAGTTGTTGCGTGATTAACCAAACTGATATTCCAGCTTTGGACTACTATCTGTCAACTTAAAATTTTCTATTCATATTTTCTGATGACTACCAACAAACAAGCTGAAAAGCATGCAAATACACACCAATGGCTCTAGATCAAATGACATTTGTTCTTCCCCATAAAAACGGTGTGAATCGTGGGGTTATACGTGCAAGCCCCACTGGGTATGTTTATAACTTAGCAATCATGGGCAAAGAAAAAAAAAGAATCACGCTTGTCAACAAAATACATATAAAAAACACCATCATGCTTGCAAAATAGTAAAGGTACATATTTCATTTGTTGATTAGCAAAAAAAATTGATTAAAACAAAAAGTTTCAATGGTGGAAAAAAAGTTTATGCAGATGTAGCTTTCAAAACCTGTGTAAGTCTGCTATAAAAACCCTTAATTTTCTTATGATTGATCACATAGAATCTCATTTGAAGTTTTGAGCACCACATTGGAGTAAGGCTCCACAAAAACTAGTGCATATATAGTTTTAAAATTAAAACTGAGCCTACCCCACCCCAAAAAAAAAAAAAAAAACACTTCTCTCTCGAAGAACAAAAGTATCATGATATAGATGCTCTATCATGGATAAACTTCATATAAAGCACGCAACTACATACCTTGCAAAATTTCTTAAAAGCTGAAAGAATCGCCTCATCGTCTACAATGGCTTCTGCATGGCTTCGAACTAAAGTGATCCACTGAAATCCCAAAATCAAAATCAAGTTAAAAGGTAGATTAGGAATAAGTAGTGATAATCTTGATCCTCAATCAAATAATGTTATGGTGATAATGGGGATGATGATAATTATAATGAAATCTGAACAAGTATTTCTTTTAAAAAAGGAGACCTCAATACATTTAAATCAGCAATTGAAATGAAAAATAAATAACCTGGGACCCTTTTCGCCATTTCTCCTTTGGTATCACAGGTGACATCTTTGAGTTGTAGCGATTCTCCTTCTTATCAAGAAAGCTACAACAAGGAATAAAAGACTTAACATTTCTTCAATTGACAAATGGGTTTTAAAAAAATATACATTTGATATAAGTGAACTCTAACCTATCAGATAATAAATAAATCTCTGATTTGCTGGATCCTCAAGCGCTGCATCAAATAGCAACCTCTCTGCCTAGATCATACTCGATTCTCCCCATCCCACCTGCAATTCCCAATCACCCAAACCCAATTCACATTCATGTCAAGCGCATCAAATTACCAAACAGAAGCTAAAAAACAAAACTCATTATCACTTTATTCAGCTTCCTACAATATGCTAGAAAACAAGAGAAAAAATTTAGTTTAAACTTTTCCAAGTGTTTGGAGGAGCTTATTTTGCTTTAAAAATAAGTTACACCTAGAAAAACTTGTTACCATCATTGGAAACTATAAAAGCATAATATAAGTAAATTTTCCCGCTTTTTAAATTCTATTTGGAGAACTAAGCAATGAAGCACATCAATTTAAACTACATGTATGTTTACTAAGCAACCAAACAGAGACATTTAAATAAATAAATGAAAAATTTACTCCATTTCCGAGAAAATGTGTACGCGGATTTCTCATTACCTAAGACTAATAATAATATTAAAAAAATTCCACTCTACAGAACCTGAAAGTAACGAAATTCTTTTTAATTGTTTTCATTTTCATTCCTCGGTTTTCCCAGGAACCAAACAGAAGTTAAAAAATAGAATAAAATTAAGAAATATGAATAATGACCTAAATGCTATTGTTCAACTGCCGATTTGCAAACACTTGCCTTGCAATGAAAGATGTAGAAAATAATGCATTACACGAAGAGAGTGAGAAACCTTGAACCTTACGCTCATTATCTGTTCTAAAACTAATGCCTCCAACATGCTTCAACCAAACAGGAAACCCCCTAAGACCAAAAATAAAAAAGTGAGTCAACAACAAGAATTTCAGAGCACAAACCCATCATCCAGAAAGAATGAAATTTTTCATTACCCAAAATTCCACTCTGCACAAACATAAAGCCCAATGCGAAGATGCAAGTATAGCAAAGGTTTATGGCCTGTATTTCTTTTGCCAACTCGTTCATCATCTGGATGCCTCAAAACAACATCACTTTCTAGCAAGGTTTTCACTTGGCTGTGAAATTTTTCAGAAAGATAGTATCTACCTTCTGAATTTTTCAGAATCACGCTTGTTCCTAAATCCTCAGCTTTACATTCATTTACATTTTCCATAGGGGGTGCAAGTACAAGGGAAAAAGATAAAGAAATGGAAGACTTGAGGAAGCAAGAAGAATCTTGTCAACAAAGAATCATTAAAGCTAAAGAGAATCTTGCTGTTGCTGAAGCAAAACTTGAAAACCTGCCGCCGTATGAACCTCCAAAAGATTTAAAATTTCAGTAACTTTTCTAGCCAATGATTGATTTTATGTGGCGGTGTGAGTTATGATGTGAGTTTATCGACATATGGTCGCTGGAACCCCTAACCACTTTCAATATATGGAGCTGATTTTGTAGGTAACTGTCTTCAGCCATCTTCAAAAAGTTATGGGGCTTTATGATTGACTATTTTCAAAGTTTACTAGGGATAGAGGGACAAATCCAGCTTGAACACCAGCTGGCAGAGAGCAGCTTTATAATTTGACCGTATGAGGTGGTTGATGGGTGAAGGCTTTGCATACTACATTAATTCTAAGTCTTCCTTTAAGACAAAGTAATATTAACCTTCATAGTTTTGGAATTCTCTAACCTTCCCCTTAAGATACTTGTTTCAAAACATCCACATCTCTTATGGTGCACTTGTTCTTTCTAAAATATCTTAGTTTGTCAAACTTATTTTTGATTCATTTAATAGCACTTCAAAATCCAAATGACCACTACATAAAATGACATCAATTATGGAGTACATTTATGTTAGGGCTAACACCAAATAAGTCATGAGAGTTTACGCCTGCAAATTAAAACACATCAAATACACCATGAGAAAGGTCTTCAACTGAAAAGAGAAATACTAAAAATCCAAAAGATAAAATCTAACTGAGGAAATGAAAATGTTTTTGAATAAATATTAAGTGCCTAAAAAATTGAAGAATTTGAATTCTATGAGGAAAAAAAATTACCTAGCTTCAATGATCTTGATGTTGGTTTTCATCCTCTATTCCACTAAGCCATAGACATAGCCCTTTTTCCGAAGTTGCTATAGAAGCATTTAAAGACAAATTAGGGCTTCTAATCTATAAAAGAAGTTTGTTTTCATGTCAAACATTTGAATCAGTGATTTTTTGTGGTTTTTTATTAGACACCCAAAAACATATAAAACCAAAAATTAACCTTTAGTGTAAAAACAATAAGAATTGGAGAGACAAATGTCACAGCACAAATGAAACCAAAGAGGCAACAATTTTGAGCTAACTCTCCATAACATCATTTTGAGTCTCTAATGGATTCACAACTTCCACACTTTTTGCCAATTTACACCTCTAGCATCACTGGTAGGGATTTCTTGGATGGATCTATATGCCAACTTGACAGAAAAACACCCTTTGGGGTCTTTGATCCACATGAGACGGTCTTTCCTAGGGGAAAGAGGTAATGGAATTCTTTTGATGGCTGCTACAGATTCAGGTGCAAACAATTCAGGTGCAAATATGGCATAACGAAAATCAACTTTGAAATATGCATGTTCTAAATTTTTACCTGCTTTGTTCAGCCTGATCTAAAAGAAATAAGACCTCTTTAGCACTGTGGACACCCAAAATTGTAAGATCAGAGACATGTGTGTTTCCATTCCCATCATGTTTAATTGCATACTGCTTTCTAGCAACACCATTGTCTGTTGAAGATGATCGATTGGTTTATAACAAATCACGAATTGTTTCATTGTATATTTCCAACATAGACACCTACAGATATTTATAAAATTCAAATTTTCAATAATTATGTGTAGGAATGCAGTCAAGTACTTTGAAAACGAGAGCCTAACATAAAGACATCTTGCTCACCTACATTTCATATCTCCAACCTTGAGCTTTAAGAGCTTGTCTAGTTTGAAATATTTGTTCTAGGGAACGAGGTATTAAACCTTTTTGCTCAGGATGTCCCGGCCTACCCATCATGGTATATGTTTTACCAGAACCTGTTTGACCATATGCAAAAATGCAAACCTGAAACATGCGTCCAAGGCCAAATTCTATCATGTCTCAATCATATTGACTACTAAATTTCAAGTAGCTACCCACTAATCAACTTTATATGTAAAATATTAAAATATATAAGCAAATGGAATTTTTATAATATTGAAAAACTCTTTTCTCACAAAATTCTAACAGAGATATATAAGCATACAAATACAATACTATTTGTGTATATACATATATGTAAAATACACACAATATATATACACACACACACATTACTTGAAAGAAAATTAAATGATTAAACAAAAATTATAAATGTATTACTTTGATAATATACATAAAATGAGTTCAACATATGGAGCTAATTAATCACCTTATGCCCATCGAGAGCACTTTGTACAAGCTGTGAGATTTCTACAAAAACATCATCTTGTGTTGCATCAGGCATGAAAACCTGGTCAAATGTGAAAGAATGTTTTTGCCCTGATTGCAATATAAACTTAAGTGAGTTCTTAATTTTCAATTTCCAATATGAATTTTCATATAATTGCTATCATGCTGAAAAAAAATTTGTTGTCTAAAAGTCTTTTCACCAAGGAATTTACCATTTTGCCCTACATCAATTCCCCGTCCAAGAACTTCAATTGATGTGGGATAAGTGAAAACTTTTCCTTCTGTGCTAATACCATCATCAGGCAAAAGAGGCCGCACTCTACAGAATACTCGTATGTTCCCTTTTAGTTCCTATAGTATAAGATACCTTAGTGAGATATACATATTTTCAGCAAATAAAAGTTCGTATGGCAAGAGTATTACCAAGATGGTATTATGTAATCTTTTGCGTAGCATCTCTCCTTCCACAAGCTTGAATTCTGCATCTGCTAGGCGAGTTTGTAACTCATTTAAAGTTTCTTTTGCCCTTCATATTTAGTTCTCGTCTCCACTGCAGATGAATCAGAAAGCTATAAGGAGAGCAAATTTGATATCAATTATAAATCTACCAACATGACCTAATGAGTCATGCCTTAAAATTTTAAAACCACAATGGCGCATATGCAATATAAAATAAACACAATTTTTGCTTAACTTGATACACTACCTGCAATTTTTCCTCTGCAGTCGCTAGTTGAGTATGTAGTCTCTTTAATTGGTTATTTTGTGATGACCAAGTTGCCTGTAAAAGAAACCCAACATCTTATAAAGTTTTCATTTTAAATGTAAATCCGTAAGATGTTATAAATATTAACAAATAAAACCAACATTGTTACTAAAACAGGGAAATCAACCTCTAGTTCACTTGTTCTTGTTGTCAAGATGTCCAAGTCAGCACTGTATCTTTCTGAGGACTCCTTATATTTCACTATATCCGTTGTAAGAGCCTGTGCTTGTGATTGTAGCCGATCACGATCATCTCTCACTTGGTATAGCTCTGCCCGAAGACAAGCAGCTTCATTCACCAAAGCATCCTTTTGCTTTATAGCCTCATCTTGAGGAGCCTAATAGCATCAAATTCAATGCAAGAGGTAAAATTATAATAAAATATTAACAATGAAGATAAAAATAAGAGGGAAATATATTTTCACTCTTGAACCCAAAATTTTAGAGGCAAACTGCACAATTACTACAAACTCCATGGCGCATAGTAAAATCCTTCATATATCCAAAACAATCTGCCCACACAATCATAACATAGCAAACAAAACATTCAATTATTTTGATAAATCTTCCTAAAGAAAGCTTTTGTAAGAGCACTGTTAGTATTAGTATATTTATGAGCTTTGATATCCATTATTGGCCTGGTTCCCAATAGTAAAAAGCTTTTAGGACAGATGGGTGGAGTCTAGTTATCTGTGGGGTTTCTGAAATTTTGAACACATACGCCATATCAAAAACTTCAAAAAAAATTTTTCACTGCAAGAATAAACCGTTTCCTGATTACACAATTCAGACCAAGTTCTTTGACAATCTTCTAATTTATCCAGCCATTCCCAATTTTGCAGGTGGAGTAAAGGTAGATAACTATGTCTTCTTACTAGTACACACATTAAAATCACAATCCATACAAAATAAATAAAAAAAAATAAAATAAACTTACTCTGGACATAGTAAGTTGACCCCGTAACATGCTGAGGTTTTCAACCATGGTAGCCTTATCTTTTTCTATGCGCTTAAGCTCATCCTCAACCGTAGAAAGGTCTGTGTGAAGTTTACCATTGTATTGCTGTAAGCTTGTGTTGTATTCCTGTAATCGCTTGTACATATCATTAAGTGACGATATCTGCAGAGTTCAGCAAACCCAAATGCAAACATTTAAGTTGGTACTTCTGTATAAATTACTTAAAGGAATAAGGAAAAACAAAATAGGACTAGGCAGGTGAGTTTGAATTATATTATCTGCTTTACCTTCTGATTAGCACTCAAAAGATTTCGTTGAGCTCTGGCAAGCTCTTCTGATAGAGAAGCTTGTGATCGCTCAATATTCAGTCTAGCCTCTTTCTCCCTTGCAAGACAATCCTGATTTTGATATTCAAGACATTTTATAATTAACAAACGACAATCATTTAAGCAATAACTTCATGACTAGAATGTATTAGCTTTGAAACTTGTCCTCTTACCAACTTATCCGATTCTTCCTTCGTAAATTTCTCTTGTAAAGAAGTGTAATTCCTTCTTAGCTCCATGACAATTGAATTCAATTCTTCTTCCTTGTTTTTCATCAGTACCTCTAAAATCAAAAAAATCTATTTACATCACCAGTCAAGTTTACTGAGAACCCCAATGAAACCAAAGAAATCAATCATACCAATTTCGTTGCATTTCTGCTCAGCTGAATCCAACGTATTCTGCAACTTCTCTTGCTCTAATAAGTAGCTTCCCTCAAGCTCTTGGAACCATTTGATGCATAACTTTAGCCTCTTGATATAATCCACCATATTATCACATCTTTCCTAGAAATCCAAAAATTTAAACCAACAACTTGATAAAGCAAAGTCCAAAGTCCAATTCCTATTTAATTAAACCAGTGCATGCCAAAGACCCAGCAAGTTATACACTCAAACATTCCCAAAAGAGAACAAAAAAAAAAATTGAATCACCATATTATCACATCTTTCCTAGAAATCCAACAACTTGATAAAGCAAAGTCCAAAATCTTAAATCCTATTCAATTAAACTATATAAAACCCAACACCCATTAACCTTTCAGAACCAAAAATAATAATCTTCATTTACCATAACATATACCTAGACATCTTTTTTATAATTAATAAATATCTAAAAATCTACACCAACTCAATTCGTCAACCAGTGCCATATGAATGTAAAATTGGTAACATACCAGAGAGGTATTTGAAGACAGTTTAATAAACAACGGCTAAATAGCTGTTTTGTAGCATCATCATTATTCACAGCCATGTGTGCCTCAACATATTGCTTCCAATATTTTGCCTGGAGATAAAGAGGTGATAATTTCAGCAATCTTTTTTTTTTTTTTTTGAACAGTTAATAAATTAAGCAATCTATCATCTATGCCACCAGACTTCTCCAACCAGAATAAAGACCTATTTCCAATATATGGATGCGACAATCAAATCTAATATGGATAAAGTCACTTGATCAGGCTGCAGACATTGGAGTACGAGAGTCAACAAATTGTCAATTTAAAAATTAAACGGAAATTTTAATATGACATGTCAACTACTATACGTGCTCTCCATGATAAGAGTCTAATAGCCTACAAGATAAGTGTGTTGTAATGTCATCTAAATTAGTACAGCCTTACAGTAACTTTGGGATGAAGTAGCCTTCAACTTGTGCAAGGAAATATTATAAAGCTTATTCACTCCAAAAATATTACTAGCTAATACACGTTTAACCATGTTACTCTCAGAACTGAAGTTCCTCTAGGTTGAGAGTGAGACTCAATTTCATGGGGCCTCAAACAATGCCATCAAAAACATTTTGTTTAATGGCAAGTAATACACGCAATTAGTGGGTCTTGAACCAACAACCTCATCCTCTACCCGTTTTATAATGTCAGAAGGAGGTACCATTTCAGCTAGAGCTCATTGGCACAGTGATCATAAAAATATTAAATAACTAAAATCATAAGCCAACCTATAACAATAAGTGACATTACCATACAAAGCACATCAAACACCAAAACAAAATTGAAAGGGAACTGTCATCTGCTAAATAAATTGTTTGACAAGCCGTCCAGTAACTTCTAGGGTTACAATTGATGATGTTTACAAAGCTTGCAAATACAAACAACCTCTCATGCACTACCCCCATAAAATACCAATCATGAAGAAGGGATTCCTTATAAACCTCTTTCACGGCCTTATGTTCAACAAAAGAATGACAATTGCATCTAATTGCTTATTTTCTTGCTCTTATGTACTCTTCTTCTCTAATTTCTCTCCCCCTATATCTCAATTGGCTTCCTTTTACCTCCTTTAGGAACCATGCAAGTCCTCAAAAACCAGCTATTTAGAAAATTATGAGCTCAAGAAATTCAGCATTATGATTATAGTTAGACAGCACCATCATTGCAAGTCATGATCTTTCCTTATTATTACCATCTAGTTGTAGACTCTCCTTCATTTTTACAGTAGACTACCCAAATTCTAGCACGTAAGCTTGTTTGAAAGATTATTTTTACAAGTGGTTTAATTTAAGCATGCAGAACCAGTCTCTAGCCTTTTAATTTTGCACAACTCAACTGCAATAGCTCATCATCAAAACTTTATCTTCTAAATCTACTGCAATATCAAAATATCAGCAACAGCTCATATAATGACCGCTCTCATAGGTCATAAACCTCCTACTAAAAATAGCATGCACTTTACTTCTTATTCCTAAAAAAGCAATTCCTTTGCCTGATACCATTTTCAGAACTAGCTAAATCATGCATGATGACACTCTTGAAATACAAGCTACCCACTGCAGAACAGAATATACAAAGTAAAATGAAGGCTGAAAAAAAAAATAGAAGAGATAACCATGATCTATGGAACTCCATACAATGTCCTCAGAGACGCATTTACAATTCAGCAAAATCATATCAGTCCAGACATTGTAATAAAAAATTGGCCAAAAATATACACTCTTGGTCCCTAAAAGAGAACGATTTTAGTCCCTAAATAACTTAAAGGGATCGCTTTTAGTCCATAAATTACTTAAAGTAATCGATTTTAATCCCTAAATAACTTAAATGATCAATTTTAAACCCCACATAACTTAAAGTGATCGGTTTTAGTCCCTAAATTACTTAATGTGATTGATTTTAGCCCCTAAATAAGTTAAATGGTCAATTTTAGTCTCTAAATAACTCGAAGTGATCTATTTTAGCCCCTAAATAACTCGTATTCAGTGATGATGTATCAATTATTAGTTTGGCCATTTCATCTAGATAACTAAAAGCAATCATTTTAAACTCAGTAACTATAATCACTCATGTGTTAAAGTTTAGGGACCAGAATTTATTTAAATTTTTTTTTTTTTGACAGGTAATTGAAGTGAGATATTAATATTATTATACAAAAAGAAGGGTGATAGAGGAACTCACAGCGGTGGGAAACAGTGTCAGGAGTTGCTCATACAACGGCGCCGCCTCGGTAATTGGCAAATGCTAAAGACAGACACAGACACACACATAAACAAATTATGCAAAATTCAAAAAGCCCTCATCAAAAATCAAAAGGGCATACCTGAGCCTCATTGGCAAGAATTTCTGCGGCTTCAATGTTGTACTTATCATCGACAATTACGTTGTCCGAGTCCATAGGTTTGTCCTGAAAAGAAAACCCCCAATTCACATAAAATTATGGTAAAAGATGAAACTGAAAAACACAGTGCCAGAGGAATAATAAATAATAATTGAAGATTCAAAAAAAAGTACCGTGGTAGCGGAAGACATTATTTGATTTGATAAATTTGAAAGACACGACAGTTGCTAAAACCTCCGTGAACGAAACTTTCGGTCACCGGAACAGTGGTTGCTTGTCAGTGCGACGGTTTGCTGGGTAAAATTTATTTCTTTTTATTTTGAACAAATTATTATGAACAAATTATCTGAGCATGTAGGGCAGAAACAGAAAGCTAACTCAGCTCTCTCTCTCTCTCATGCAAAAGTTGGAATAGTGGTGTTTATGATACCCATAGCCTGAACATCTGGAGTCATGATATTGATACACTTAAAAGTAGGACATTCATGGACAAGAGAACCAACTAAAGGTTCAGCTACATGGCTGAGTTACAAATATACTCATGGATCCCTGTAAACACTGGTACTATGGGAACTAAAACCCTGTTTAAAAGTTCACATGCATGGGTAATCTTTCTAGCATGTGAATCAGGCATTCATATTTGCATACCACATAATGCATAAATCCATCACTACAATTGACCTCTCTATCAAGGCATACAATTCACATGTGCATTTTTTTATGGCTGCACCTGACAAAAAAGCCAATAAAATTCTAATTTTATTTTGACAACTCTAACTCACAGTTGTTCTCTACTTATTGACTTAATTCTTAAATGAAAATCAATCAACCAATAACGGTTGACTCAGAGGCACTCTAGTTCCACTAAAAGTCAATACTTAGTGATCCAAAACACTAGAAAAGTACCCATTTTTTTAATTCCCACCATTTGCTTAGTGAGAGGGGGGAAAATCTGCATCTAAAAATTATAATTTTCAGATCATTGCTTTTTCTTTTCTTTTTTCAGTTCTCTTCATTTTTTTTTTTTGGTCTACTTCTTAAGCTTATCATGAAATTGGGGAATAATGATCTGTAGTGTGCTCCAAAGGTCAAATTTGACCTCTCTATCAACGCATACAATTCACATGTGCATTTTTTTATGGCTGCACCTGACGAAAAAGGCTTCAAAATTCTAATTTTATTTTGATAATTACAATAGGATTTGAAACCTATAACTAAAATTGACTTCTATTTAAAGAAAGACAAAAGAGAGAGAGAGAGAGAGAGAAAAGACAAACCTCTTCAGCAGTGATAATTGCCTTGATATGCTGAACACCCAGAAATTGAAACAAGCAAAACAACAACCCAATCAGCATGAAATGAAAGCAATGAAGAAAAGAGAGAGAAAAACAAAAGGGGGTGTGAGTGAGGTAACCTGTAAATTGAGAATGATGGCTTTGTCACGGCCAAGAATGGTGGAAGGGTAAGAGAACAAGGGATCGAGAATACGGAGATCACGTGCGTGGATGTGAACGCGGTGCATGTATAGCGTACTTGTCCACATGTAGATTGGTCCCTTCTCCTCTGGAGTCTAACAGTATCCAACTCCTTATTGAAGGTTTTTCTTCTTCAAGTTCACATTGATGTTCATGTTCACGTTCACATTCGTGCTTATCATTCCAGCTAATGTCCTTATTTGTATCATTCACCTAGTTCCAATAATGTACGTTAAAACCATATTGAAAACAAAAATAATATCATCAAGTATGAAGGCTAGATTGAAAAGTGAAAATAGGAATACCATTGGGAATAAAGTGTGTTGTTTCACATTAAGCTTTGAGTTACCTTTTTTGAATCTTATGCCGTCTCGTATAATAAGGAAGAGGTCTTACATGTCCTTCGTCAGATGCCTCGCGCCCAACATTGTGTCCATGTTTGTGCCCCCATGTCTCTCAAGGAGGTGCCTTTGATATGCGTTTCAGCCGACCTTCTGCCACTATAAGTAACTCAACAGTCTGCTCAGCTTGCACATGGGGTGGGTTGATGGCTGAAGAAGGGGCAGTAGATGTACTATGGGAGGGTGGCTCTTGCTGCATGTCAAGTGGGGTTGGATCAATACCCAGGTCAAAGGATGGAATGGGTGACAGCTGGGGAAATAACCGTGGGCTGGGTGGACGAATGTCAGACCCAGGACAAGGATGTGGGGTGGGTGGAGGGATGGTGGGGCAAGGAGATGGATGTGGGGTGGGTGAAGGGATGGTAGGGCTAGGGGATGGATGTGGGGTGGATGAAGGGATGGTAGGGCTAGAGGATGGATGTAGAGTGGGTGAAGGGATGGTGGGGCTAGGGGATGGATGTGTGATGGGGGGCTAGGGGATGGATGTGGGGGGGATGGAGAGGGATCAGGGGTAGGGACAACCCGAGGGGTAGCAACAGGCGGACGAGGATGACATCCGGCCGGAGCCGTGCTCATGCTTGGGCCTTTAGTAGTGCTTGGGCCCGCAAGAGTAGCTACCTCCTCATTCGGGGCCTCAGAGATAGGAGATTGTATACGTTCAATCGCATGCACTGCCGTTAGCACCTCATTAATATCCTTGTGGTCCTCCGTGCCCACTGGGTGACGCCTCAACAAACGGACGTATCCTTCAATCTGCACATGAAAAACCATACATTAGTAATGCAATACCAAATGAACTATTTATTTTGGATAATAAAATAAATATTGGTTCTAAATTGGTTCTACTAGTAATAATTGCAAATTATAGGGAGAGCAGGGGCAGCAGAAAATGTAGTAACATAAGTTATGGTCTCTAAACAGTGCTTTAATGCTAAAAAGTACGGTAAGTGTAGAACACATTGAGAATTTACCAGTAGAGTCACTATAGCACCAGGCTTATCGATAAACCTTCGAGTTATCTTTTTGAACTAGTCATGGTACTCATGCTGTAGAGGCATATCACCAAGCACTGCTTCACAACGCCGTTGAAGGCGATTACCTGACTCATCGATATGCACAACATGCTTTCGCATCCAATCAACACCGACCTTCCCCCTCAGATCATTACCATGAAGGATTGTGTCAATGTCAACATCGCGGGGAATTTCTTGGATCATCCCCAATTGACGAACAACACGATCCGGTGTATGTTTTTTTACTAGGTGGAAACATACAAGTGGCACCATTGCCGTCCACACGGCCCTCCCTGCAATGCACCATGGTGGAAGGTCCTCTAAGTCAGCTTCAGATGGCTGCCACACCACCTACAACAGCCAAAAAACAAGTACACAACACATTAGGCAACAATGTTTATATTTCAAAGCTCACCAAACCTATAACTTGTTCCTAAACATATAAAATAATGCATTTTCATACCTGACTTGGCAACATTGAAGCTATTTGCTCACGATACCTGTCCCTGAAGATGTGGGCAGGCCTATTTTTCTTGTTTAGGACCCACAACCACCTACAATCAAGGGCAAGGGATCAATATCTACAACTTTCCTACTGAAATAGTTCCAATGTTAAAACTATAATGTAATCACATATTACTACTAAGATAACCTTATAGATATTTACTTAATTAATAATATCATTAGAATAAGAAACAGTCCTTATAAAAAACAAAGCACATACAAGCCACATGACAGTCATAAAATTAGAGTATATTAACGTAATCATATATATTGAACCTCCGGATGCATTTACGCAATGTTGACATCAAATATTGCTAGAAGCCTTTAAAATAAATAGATAAAATCAAGTTACATGATTGTGGGCTTAGGTAAGGATCACATAATGTATATGACGTGCATGAGGTAGAGACTTACTTCAGAGATAGTGGACCACGCATTAGAGGACCATAAGCACCCACTGGCGGGCCATGCTCAATTACCGGGCACAAATAGGGGAACTTGGCCCATGCCCAATACTGGACCAACAGTAAGCACCCACCAATCTGACTGGTGTCCTCACTTGCCCTGCATAGCTCTCGGTACAGCCATGCAAGGCAAGCACTTCCCCAGCTGTACCTTTGTGGGTTGCGAAAGTCTTCTAACTGCTGCACCCACATTAGATGTACCCCATTGTCAGATTTGTCCATGAATATTGTGTCCCCCAGGAGTGTTAGAATGTAGCATCGTGCGTACTTATGCAACTGGTCCTCTTCAGCATTAGGCGGCAATGGATTAGCAACTTGCTCTAAAAGGCGGTTGATGAGAATCCTTTGCCCAGTAAGTTGCTTATGGTTGTCTTGATTTATAGGTTGAAAGCCAAGGAAGTCCCAACACACATCCACCCAAGTTTTCTGCGTGCTCCCCGTTATAGCGTCACCATCAACAGGAAGCCCGAGAAGAACCTCCACATCTTGCAATGTGATGGTCACCTCACCATGTGACATGTGGAAGGTGTGAGTCTTGGGCCGCCATCGCTCCACTAAGGCCATTATGAGGCCATGGTCAATCTCTCTACCCGGGACCCAAAGGAGTACCTCCAAACCGACTGCTTTGGTGATGTTCTTGACTCGGTCATCAACCATTGGCTCTCGATTGGAGAACCCTGAACTATGGCTACGGCAGGTAACGGACCCTGGATCCTGCGCAGAACAAAACCATGGATTAATATATGAAGGCAAATGCATGTACATTGTATGAATTAAATGCATGAGAAATCAAGTTAAATATTTAGTGTTGTGTTTTACTTGCCCATTCCAAATAGCTTCGGACCGATGCTTGAGCTGCTTTGACAACACCGACCTATCAATGGGTCCAGGCTGTGTATAGTCAATCCGCCCAGCATTTGCCGCAGCCATACTGCAGAAGAATGATAAGCAATTAGTTTGAGAAATGAACACATAACATGCTTATGGAACTAGGTATGGGTTAGAGCAAATAAAGCCAGTTTGTACAACAAGAGAGGGGTAGTCCCAGTTTCAGTTGAGATAGTTTGGTAATGCTTTAGTAAAAAAGATTGAATTGATTTAAGTTGAGAGAACAAACAATTATTGAGGGAAGATAGAAAATATCAATTAGTAGAAGTAGTAAAAATAACCTGTCAATTAATAAAGTAACATAGGGGTTAAATTATTGTGTTCGTGAGAGATGTAAAAGTTAAAAAAAAAGAAGGTAAAAAAGTAAAAATTTGAAAGGTTAAAAAATTTTATGATCTAATGACTAAGATTAAAAGTGAATTTTTTAATTTTCAATTTCTGTCATTGATTACTATTGCACGGTGCAATAGTGGTAGCTAGTACCGGATCTAAATCCATACCAAAGGACATAACTTCAGACTAAAATGTAGGAAAATGGACCTATTGTGAATTGGTGATACCAAAGCACATCTCTTGAAATATTATATAGTAATTACTACTAATAACAGCAGAAAACCCCCTCCCTCCACCCCCCTAAAAAAAAAATCTAAATTAGCAATATGCTCTCCAAATGAGCAAAGTGCAAGCTCAGTAGCAAGTACCACCTTACTATAACCTTCTATCTAGGCACAGTAATGTTTCCTACTGCAAAAGCATCTGCAAATGTGCTGAAAATTCTAACTAAACTTAGGCCCATAGGAAAGGCAACCTCTCTTAAGGGAGAAGTTTATCGAATTAGGTCAATGTAATAATTTTACCAGAAAAACTTATGATTCTCAATTGGCTCAAAAGTTACTGAAAATAATTGCAGGATTTGTTTGTGTGAGGGGATTTAACCAGAAATCAAGGGCACCTCGTCCTCTAATGGCGAGACTGCACTTCCCGGCTACCAAGTTGACCAAGACAAAGGGTAAGACGGATGACTAGCAGATGGTGATAAGCTCAAATGGCTTGACACTAAATCCACAATGTGTGGACAAGTATTTAGCGGCGGAGCATGCAATAGTTCTGACTTGGTTCATTAGAGGAAAAAAAAAAGTGAATTTACAGCAGAGTTGTATGATCTCACAGTGACATGAGCCTGTAACATGTGATTTTCAATGTTGTAATTACTTTATGTCTTGCTCAAATCTTGAGCCATTCTTCTAGAATCAGCAAACATGACAAGAATGTCATATTGTACTTGATAGGTACTTTTTCTTGTGCAAAAACACAAAAGGCATGTGATATGGGTAACTGGAGTGCATTTACGAGAGCACATGAGAATAGCATAATAGTAGCAGCTAATCAAAAAGATCCATGGCCCAGATTATCTCAATGGCATCCACCTACATCTACAAACATACAAACATTTGTATAATAAGCATCTAGGCAAAGAAAAAGTGTATGTATAGATAAAATTGGTTTAGTAGAATAAAAATAACCAAACAATTCAATGCCTGTTACCCTTACACCCATCTAATCAAGTGGATATATTATGTAACAAATATGTGCAACATTTCTTAAACAACAGATATAGGCAAAATTATTTTCACATGCATGTGAAGGAAGTGTTCGTTTCCCCCTGCTATGCATGCAAAGGAAGTGTTTGTTGCATCTATCTTAACAAACCCTAACATCAACAATTTAATTTAACAAAGACCTAGTTAACAAACCCTAAAATCATCACTGCAGAACAATGCATAGTTCAAGATAGCAATTTGAAATTTGCTTGATATCAACCCACAAACAGAACAAAGAGCAAAACAAAACCAAAAAAATAAAATCAAACCCACAAACCAATTCAATCTCAAAAAACAATAAAGCTTCCATCTTTTTTAACAGTTCTATAAGAAATTCAATACGGAAACCAAAATAGAAAAAAACTTGGTGAAACCAAACTTTCTTTGATTTTTCCCACTATTTCTCGGCAACCAAACACTGAACTTTGTACAAAGTGACTCACCTCTTTTTTCACCTCTTTTTTTAGTTTTGACAGACCGCATAGAATGTCAAATAGTGGAGACCGAGACTTTGTTCACCTTGTTGTGGCTTTATGAAATCTTTGGCGAAGGCGATCAATGTCAAATAGTGGAGACTGAGAGTGGAGACTAAGTGAAAGAACAGTGAATGAGTACGAAGAGAGGATGAGTACGAAGAGGGTGAGTGAGTGAGAGTGAGAGTGGAGAGAGTGAGCGAGAGAAAGAGGCTGAGGTTCGGTGTGAGAGGGTGGGTGAGAGGGAGAGTGACAGCGTGAGAGTCTGCTGTGTTTTAGAGAGAAAGGTGAGTGAGAGTGGAGAGTGCAGAATCTGTGTGAGAGGCGTTAATTTTTAAAAACACCCAAATTGAAATCGAGCCTCTAAGACTCGATTTTTTGTTCTTTCCACGTAGACAAACCACGTCAGACCCAGATGGCCACGTCACATAAATCGAGTCTCTAAGACTCGATTTACAGCTGGACGCCACGTGGAAAAGGGGCCACATCAAACTGGGAAACCGAGACTCAAAGGCTCAATTTCTAAGGCCAAAATTAAGCCTTTGAGACTCGAGATGTTACTAAATTATATAGTTTTGGAACCGGGCTCACTAATTATATAGTTGGAAAGTAATGGCTAAATTCCCATTTTGGCCTCTTAAGTGTTATAATCTTTATTTTATTAAAGTGAATTAATTAGATTTGTCCCATGGTTTTTCACTCTACACTTAAGGGTTTTTCACATAAAATTTGGTGTATTCTTTCATGCCTGATCGCTTGCGTGATATATATTTTACTAATCTCTGAATTATTCAATTTAAACAAAACGTGAAGGTTTTAGAACTTCTGATGTCCCAACAATTGTTTTTCTTTATTTTTCAGTTAAGATAGTTTGCAGGTGACTCATATTGAATGCCATACTTCCTTGTGATATTATCAATGTTTGACCAAAAAAATAAAGAGGTAAAGATCATAAAAAAGAACTTGCTAATGAGCTCTAGCACAAATGGTACTTACTCTCCTTGTTAGAGTAAGTTCAAGAGTGAGATTTTGAGTTCAAGACTCACTGGTTACATGTGTAGTTTACCATAAAAAATACCTTCTGGATTTGTAAACTATTCCTTTGCTACAAAACATTTCTTATCGCAGATCTATCAGCATGGATTGCTATCTAATGGAATTCCGCAATCCAAAGGAAGGTGGATTGCTATCAAAGGAATTCCTCAATTCAAAGGAATTCCTGGATGGTTATGGAAAATAAAAAATAAAAATAATAATCCATGGGAGCATTAGTAGCAATATGATTTTGAATTTTCTTTTGGCATCAACCTGATCTGTGTGTCCTTTCACTTATGATGATGCCTCTAAAATTTAGCTTTTTATACTCTTGGGAATCCTAGGGCTTGTTTGGTTTGTGTTGAAGTTGTATTCATTTTCTGTATTCATTTTTTGTACTCATTTTTGTTTCCATCTTTTTTTTTTTGGTACCATTTTCTGCTTTGTCTTTCCTTTCACTTTTTTTATGACAACCACCAACAAATATAGAGAGAGAGAGAGAGAGAGAGAGAGAGTTCTTTGATATGACAAGTCAAAGATAGTGGGACCCATAGATTTGATTTTTTTTATGGAAATGTCACTGTATTTATTTTTAGGTAAATGAATACACCAAAAAATTGTATTCAGTTTTTGTATTCAAATCTTTTTTTTTTTAGTACTAAAAATGAAAACTAAATATAAATACAAAGTCAAACAATTTTTTTAGTGATAGGTTCCACAAAAAACTGAAAATGAATACAAAATACACCCTATTTTTGCTCAAACCAAACAGGCCCCTAGTGCACAGGTCCCAAGAGGATCAAGTCATCATGGGCTAAAACTGAAAATTCAGTTTCCGAAACCCCACAACTTGATCGGTTGAGTTATGTCAAGTATGAATCAAGCTTCATTAAAGCTTGATCGATCACATGGAGTCAAGGTAGTAAAGCTTTCATGATCTTGAGTAGTTTTCTTGTGTCTTGAAAATAGTTCTTCAATACACTAAAAACTAAGGATTGAATTACATCAAAATATGTTTTAACTCAAATTTGCGAACACTTACAACATGTGACTTTAACAGATAATATTTGTTCAACTTAATCAATTACAAGTTTAGACAAAAGTAATTACATAAGTTTCATGGTAGAAGATACCCAATTTTCCTTCTTATAAGAGTGTTTAGATAAATCCAATTATTTCATCTCTAATGTATTCCAAAACAACAATACTCAAGAAAATTTCTTGTTGAAAGCTTAAATAGCTTTCCATCAACTAAAATCTGGACACACCCACTTACGTGTGCAGCCAGTTTCAGGCTTCATTGGTAAGATTAAACCATTAGAGCAGTAGCCATATCTCTCTCAGGCATTTAATCAAACAGCTCTATAGCATACTCAATAGCAACAACTAGTGAACAGCACACAAAGGTAATAAAAAAAAGTGTGAGGAAAAAAAGAGAGAGACTCATAAACAATACCTAGTCCTGGTGGCTTTTTTATCAGAAACAATACCTAGGCATGTCACATGTAAATAACTACGCTACCGAAGCTAGAAAATAAACTTTTTTTGCTACAGGACTCACATGAGACTTGCAAATAATGGAAAATTTTAAGCAAAATGCCAATTTTAATCGAAACCCAAATGCACACTTAATATCATGTAATTCCTAGAAGCTCTAATTCAGGCTTAAACCAAGTGTACCCAAGTGGTTCCACTCAACCATAAACCATTCATACCTTGTTGAGATGACTTGCATGTAGTAAGCATGCCGTAAGCATTTATCCCGAACTATGATATAACTTACCATGACATTCGTAGTTAGACTTAGAAGTTCTAGCTAAAAGCTCCAATATTTCTATTATTGCTAATTTACTATGCACATATCCCTGCACAATCTTTTTACTTTATTATTATTTTCAACGTTCATATTTCATTAACAACCATATTTTCAATATTCATATTTCTCCAACTATCTGTCTTTATTTTTAATATATATTATGAGCTCTAATAATTTTATTTTTGTTATTTATAAAATTATTAATTAAATTACTAATATAGTCAGTAGGATTTCAATCCTAGTGAATCCAAAAGTCAATAACTAAAATTCTTTTTTATTCTCTATCTGGTCCAATTGTATATTCTAATTATTAAGCTTGATCAAACAAAAAAAAAAAATGCAAATATTAGAGTGTTTTTGCATGGAGTGGCTTGCATGATACACCATTTTCACAATTCTATTTTATTTTCCCTCCTTTCATCAAGAAAAAATATACATATATATATATATACATTTTTTTTTTCCATTCAAAATAAAGTCTCTTTTATTAAGGTTCCGCTTTATAAGAGCATTTTTGTTGTGTCTTCAATCGTTAAACTATATAAATTGCATCACAATGATTTACTAGGAAAAAGTTAAAGACTCCTTTACCATAGTCTTTTCCCTTTTTCATTGTTTTTAATGTTTTTCTGATTTTTTTTTTCTTTTTGGTTAATTGCATTCTTTAGTGCAAGATGAGTTTTCATTGTTGTTTTCATGTGTTTTACAACACCCACGAAGGTGCTAAAATAAGATTTGAAATACATCGAAGTTATAATTAAAATATATATCTTTTTTTTTAGGGTGAAATATGCCATATTCTCATTAAAAGTCAAGGAAATTGAATTACAACAGAGAGGAGATGCAGATTACAAAATACCCATTAACACTTTGACCTATCAACTAGTAAGTGGTGTGTTGTAGCATTGGGGGTTTTATCCTATTCCAGGACTGAGTTGTCCCAGAATCTCTAGCCAATTTCACCAACTCATGTGCCACTCTATTGTAATCCCTTTTCATGTGCTTAACCTTCTAGCTATCAACAGAACTAAGCAAATCAAGGATCCCTTGGATAATTGGCCTTAGATCTCCATGGAGGGAGTTAGATGAAATGGCTTGAACAACCAAGAGAGAGTCAGATTCTAGTATAACCCGTGTGAGCATCATTTTGAAGGCTAAAAGTGATAAGGATAATTTTATAACTAACTCGTGATGGAATGAAAGGTAACAGATACAATGGTCCTGTCAGTTTTACCCACTAAACCCCGTCTTGTAAATGTCTGTAGCCCCATCTCATATTCTGACGACACTAGATTGACGGGACAAAACTGGCGACATCAAGCTGAAGGTCGTAAGTTGACAACCCTACTGGAATTAATTATAAGCTGATGACCCTAAAGCTGACGACCTCAACCTACAAGCCGACGACGTTAGAAATGAGCGAAATGTCAGGCTGACGGGAAGAAGTTGAAGAGGTCAGTTAAACTCCTGTCCGCAGCCTTACTTGACCTCCACGCATGTGTGTGTAAGGAGAATTCTTGCGCTACACGCCTAACCCTAATTAAGAAGATTCCTATAAGGAAGAGAACTCAAAGAGATACGCAAAATTCACGAGTTACTCTTCTAGAAAGAAAGAACTTCTTGACCAAGGCATGAATTTCGGCCCTACACTACTATAAATACCCCAAAACCCTCATGAGGCAAGGTATGCATAATTTACCTCAGCTCTAACACTTTGGAGTTACGAACAAGAGATTTCTCTAACTTGACCGTCAAAGGGTATTTGACCGGTACCATACCGGTACTCCTTTTAAGTTCTTCAGCTTTCGTATTGTGCAGGTTCTTCATTGGGAGCACGTGAGGACCGTGTGACTTACTGACGATTTTCAACATCATCAAAAAGCATTCCTTCTTCAACAGCTAAAGCTTCACTGAGGGTCTACCATCTTCAACAGCATAGCAGACAGTAACTTGGTACTTGCTACCACTGCCATACCTCTGCAGTCTCTGATTACCACCCCCACACTCGAGGGTCTACCATCTTCAGAAGTGGCCCCATCAACATTTATTTTATATATCTCAGGAGGTGGTGCTGCCCAACCAACCTCAAGAGGTTGCTACCTAAGGAGATTAATAGTTACTGCCACTTTATAGTCACTTTGAAAACGTCGTGTAAAACTCCAAATTTGGGATGATGGGAGGCCTTGAGACTCATGAACCACTTGGTTTTAGTTGAACCAGATCGACCAAGCAGTGACAAATAGAGTTTCCAAGTCATGGCTAGTACCAGATTCCAAAATTTGCAATGCAACATCCACTATGTCATGTGTTCCAGCCAACATGTTTATTGGGCAAGACTGCCAATTCCACCATACATCACAGATTTTTCAATAATAGAGCAATGCCTACTCTGTACTTTCTACAACTTTCTCACAGAAAGGGCATTTGCATCAACCTCAATTCCCCTTCTTTCCATGTTTAGGGTTGTTGACAACCCATTCACATAAGCTCTCCAAGCAAAGATTCTCACCTTGGCTGAAAGCTTGAGGCACCACATCTTCCTCCACAGTGGGGCTCTATAATCTCTAGTTGAACACTCTCCCAAGCTAGGCTTTTCAACCAACAGTAAGGCCACATAGTAGGTACTCTTTACAGTGAATACACCTTTTTTGTTCACCGCCCAGATAATACTATCATTTGACAAATTATAACTCAAGGGTATATTGAGGATAGTTTCTGCCCCATCAGGATAAAATAGTGCTCTAACTCTGTCACTACTCCACCATCTAGTGTTCTCGTCGATGAGAGATGAGACCATTGGAAAGTCATCAATGTCTTGTAAGGGGGAGCAGACCTTATAGGTGGTTGAGAGGGGGGGGGGGAGCCACTTGTCCTCCCATATGTGAATCATCTTCCCATTTCCTAGCTTCCATCTAGTGCCCTTCCTTATAACTTTCAAACTGTTATAGATACCTTGCCAAGCATAAGAGAGATTACATCCCATTTTCGCTCCAAGGACATCTCTAGTGGGGTAATATTTAGCTTTGTAGATTCGAGCCACTAGGGATCTTGGGTTAGTTAATAAGCGCCAACCTTGCTTTGCTAGCATGGCTAAGTTGAAGGCTTGAAGATTGTGAAATCCCATGCCTCCTTGTAATTTGGATTTGCACATTTTCTTCCACCCTACCCAAGATATCTTTGCCTCTTGATCCCTTTGACCCCAGCAAAAATTCCTCATCATCCTTTCCAACTCATCACATAGGTCCTTTGGGAGCAGAAAGCAACTTATAGTATACGTCGGGATTGCTTGTGCCACTGCCTTAATTAGGATTTCCTTGCGACCCATTGATAACATTTTCTCCTTCCAACCTGAGAGTTTTTTCCCCACCTTCTCTTTTATTTCAACAAAGACTTGGTTCTTTGATCTCCCAATTGTAGACGGGAGACCAAGGTATTTGTCGTGCCTTGAGTCTTGCATAGGGCCGAGAATGTCTAAAACTTCATTTCTTATGCCAGGTGCTGTGTTTTGGCTGAAGAACATTGAAGATTTATTTGTGTAAATATTTTGCCTAGAGGCCATCTCATAGTGCTCCAAAATTTCTACTAACTTGTAGCATTCCTGCATATATGCCTTACAGAACAATAAACTATCATTTGCAAAGAAGAGGTGGGTGACTTTAGGACATCCTCTACAAATGGAGATATCATTGAGCCTCTGGTTGTTGTTCGCATCCACAATAAGAGCTAAAAAAGCCTTTATGCACAACAGGAAAAGATAGGAAGATAGTGGTCTCCTTGTCTTAGCCCTTCTGATGGAGTGATGCAACCATGATCTTCACCGTTAATCAGAACAGAGTAGATGACTGAAGTGATACATTTCAAAATCCACCCCACCCATTTCTCATGGAAGCCCAATTTCCTCATCACCTTTTCTATGAAAGTCCATTCCACCTTATCGTAAGCCTTACTCATGTCAAGCTTAACTGCCACAAAACCATCATTTCCACTCTTTTTATGATCTGAATAGTGCATTATCTCAAATGCCATAAGTATATTGTCAGTTATCAGGTGCTCCGACAAGAAGGCACTTTGATTTTCTAATATGATTTAAGGGAGAACAGCTTTGAGGCAGTTTGCATAAACTTTGGATATCAGCTTGTAGGCTACATTACTGAGACTAATGGGGCGAAAATCTTTCATCCTGGAAGGACTTTTAACTTTTGGCACAAGAGCTATGTTAGTTCTATTAATTTCAGCCAAAGAAGCATTTGAATTAAGCACATTAAGAACCATGTTAGCAACATCAAGCCCAACAATATTCCAGTACTTTTGGTAAAAAATAGTTGACATACCGTCTGAGTTGGGAGCTTTTGTAGGGTGCATTTGTTGGAGTTTTGACTCCTTCCATGGTAAAATCACGAGTTAGCTCATTATTCATTGCACTCGTGACCTTGACTGGGATCAGATTTGTCACTTAATCAACTCTGGTTGGATGCGTGGTTGTAGATATGTCTTCAAAATATGCTATAACAGTTGCTGCAATGCTTTCTCTATTATTACACCATAACCCTTCCTCATTCCATAACCCGCTAATAATGTTCTTCCTTTTTCTCTCGGAGGCACGGTGATGAAAATACTTTGTATTATGGTATCCCTCTCCCAACCATTGAACCCTCGATCTTTGTTGCCACCATACTTCCTCTTCATCCAACAACTCATTGATTTCTTTCCTCAGCCTATTGATCTCTGCTCCATTCTGTCCATCAATATCATTCTTTGTTAGTTCCCCCAAAGCTTCCTTCTTTTCTTTGATCTTCTTCGGGATTCGCCCAAAGGGAGCCTTGCTCTAGTTTGTTAAGGCCGTAACATATTGCTTAAGCCCTTCAATAAGCTCCCTTGGAGTACTTTTATTAGCGCCATCATTCCGAATTTCCTCAATTACTTCCTTACAATCTTCCATTCTCATCCACATAGCTTCAAAATGAAACCTACGGTTTCTTCATCACCAATAATACTAGTTTCGGCAAGTAGTAGTGGACTGTGGTCTGATATTATATTAGTCAGGTGGTGTACCTTTATATTATGGAAGTATTACAGCCACTCCATTGTTGCGAAAGCATGATCTAGTCTTAAGTAAACTCTATCTCTTCCTTCTTATTGGTTGCACCCAATGAAGTTTGAGCCATGATATCCCATATCTTTGAATCCACACTAGTCAATTACCTTTTTAAAAGATTCCATCTACTGCCACAATCTCGGGGCACCACCTAATGTCTCCTCCCTTGATAGAATCTCATTAAAATCATCCAAGCACAACCAAGGGAGATGGTATTGGTTGCTTAAAGTATCAAGGAAATTCCAAGATTCCTTTCGTCAGTGTGTTTCAGAATGCCCATAGAAACTTGTAATCCTTTACTTGAAACCACTCCCTTCTTTTGTGACTACTGAGTCAATACGGTGCCTTGAATAACTCTTAATTTCCAAATTGGTTCCTTTTGTCCAAATCATTGCTAAACCTCCTCCTTTCTCCTTGTTTTGAACATGAAAACCATTATCGAATTCAATCCTTGCTTTCACTCTCTGCATACCTTTGTTTTTCTTCTTTGTCTATGATAAGAAGACTATCTTGGGATCCCAACGTCGCACAAGATCACATAATGCACCAATTGATTAGGTTCCCAAGCTCCTGACAGTTCCAACATAGGGCTATCATGGCTCTCGGCGATGCTGCCTAGCAGCCACTGTGAGAACGTCACAAATAAATCCATCCTCACAGTTCTTCTTTCTTTTCCTCTCCACCTCTATTTCTAACTTCTCTATTTTCCCATACCTTTTTCTTCCAATTCCATTTTCTTGAGCTATCTTCAATTCAGTTCCAACCAGGCCGTTTTCTCTTGCTAGCTGCTTCCACCTTCCTTTTTCTTTGGGCTTCTTATCTTTGCTTTGACCCAAATCTAGCAGTCCTACTACATCCTCTTCATTTGAAACTTGTTTGGGCTTTAGTGGGCTTGTTACTTCAGCCTCCTCGCTTATTTTTTTCTTTTTGTTGGCCCACTATTGAAGTTTCATCCATACCCACTTTGTTTTTTCCTTTCGCTCTAGCAAAAACTGGAACTTCTTGTGGCCCACATGCAGCTTCTCCCTTCCCCACGTTGGGTGAGATCCTTTCAGAGTTGTCCTATCTGTCAGGGTGACAAGCCACCTGACAACCTAATCCACCATCATCACCTTGAGCACCCTAATCTTCAGTTTTTCCGGTTCCTTAATCCCCGCCTGATTTTTGGGCTTGAACGCTGCTGTAGCCGTCACATAATTCCTCACCATCATTGGAGGTTGTGAACGGGTTCTCTCGCTCTTATCATTTGACAGAGCACTTTCGTTTTTTCTGGTTTTTATTTTTTCATGATTCCCACTGTAATTCCCATTGGCCTTAAGCCATTCCCCATACTGATACTTTATTTCTTGCCCTTTTGTTGTCTATAAGTAGTGTTGATCATCATGGCCCATCCTTCCACAAACATAGTAGACAGTTGGGAGTCTCTCATATTTGAAGGTGTCCCATACCTTTTCCTTCTCCATATTCATTATATATCCCCCATGCCGAAGTGGCTTATCAATTTGAAGATCAACTTGGATTCACAAGAACTTGGCTTGGTTTGATTGCCATGACCTTCTATCCGTTTCCACATTTTTGCCTATTTTGCTTCTAATGTCTTTGCCCATTTCTTCCAACATAAGCTCAAAGGGTAGCCCACACACTAGAACCCATAAGGGTGAGTGTGTGAAGACTATATTAGCAGATGATAACTCATTTCTCCATCAGCATAAAAGCAATAAATTATTATCGAAATTCCACGAACCATTCTTCTCTTCCCATTTCATTTGATACTTAGAGCTAAATTTGAATTGGAGTATACCATTAGCCACCTCTACTATTCTCATATCTGAACCCATTTTTCATACAGATTTCAAAGTACTTTTTAAGGCTCATTGATTCTGTTGCCTGTTCTATAGAAGCCTTCCAAAGAGACTTAGGTAGCATTCCTCCAAAAGCTCAGCTTGGCTTTGGGTTGTGATTTGGATGCTTTCTTCTTCTTCTTCTTTAGTGAGCTGCAGATTTTGCAGCTTGTCTAGGACAGTTTGCTCCATTCCAGTGAACTATAGTTTGACCATATCCTATTACTGAGTTTAGGATGGTCAAAGGAGAGCTAGGGAGAGAGGGGAAAAAAAAACTCCTACTTGGGAGAGTTTTCAGTTGACTACTAGCATTGCGTGTATATATATCTTGAAGTATGTGGACTAAGGATGGTACACTTGCTTTGGTAAAGGTACACTTTGGTCCTAGCTAGGGTACACCTTCCTTATGTGGCATATGTTGACCACATTTAAAAACTCCATAAATTAACTCCTTCATAAGCATGATTAATATCTGAGTATGGGAGAAGAAGATAATTTCCATAAAATGAATAGTGTATGTTCTTTAAATATGAATGAAGTTTAACTACAACCATCAATACGAAGATGTCATGCATTCACTTATTAAATCACACTTGAGTGATTGTATACAAGGATATTGGGCTCTCTTCTATTATCTTAGAGGGATATTTAGAGATTATTATCAACTTTTTGAAGAATGAATTTGTCTTTTGCTGCTTATGGTCATTTGATTGAAGAGGCAAAAACTATTTCAAGTTCCTTTGCTGATTGTAATTTTTCACATATTAAAAGCCAGTAATTTTGCCGTTCATCATATTGCTAGACAGCTAGACACGTTAGAATAATTTAATTAAATTATGAGTTTTGAAATTTGAACCATTCCCATTTATGGCATGATAGTTTTATATAATGATTGATCTATCAACTAAAAGCTTTTTTGGTTTTTAGTTTGAATGGTTTCACATGATGAATTGGCCTAAATCCTTGGAATAAACGTGATATATAACTTCAAAATTCATCATAGGGTTGATTAGCGTAAAACCCAGCCTTGAATGGTTGATTATTTAGAATAAATAAGGATAGCTAACGTTAATAACCGAGTTTGGTTTTAAATAGTTGATAGATTTGAAACTAACTGGGTAATCAATTCCAATTCTATAATTTTATTGACTGGTTTGAATTTATAAATTTGACATGTGTGATTAATGCAACCCATGATTATAAATTATAATCTAATATGTGTAGACTGTAGGTTGCTTTCATTTCCTAAGTCTTGATTTTGAATAAAAATATGGTGATTCTAGTAATGAATGCAATAATGGAGTAAACATGTTAGGCTTTTTATTTTATCTATTTTTTAAAGTAAACTTTCATTTTATATAGTCAAAATGTAAAATAGTGTAAAACAAAGACCAACTAAATTGGACGGGTTTTGGTACCAATCACCTTCCCATGCACATGCCTTAACTCTAAACTAATAAGTAAAGACTAGAAGACGTTCTAAAAAAAAAAAAAAAAAAAAGGTAAAGACTAGTAGACATTTGCACTTATCACTCAAAGTGATTAATAACCCACTTAAAAACCAAATAGCAACTCCCGATCTTTGCCATAGTTTACGAGGTTTGTGACGTACTCTCAAGTCTTACATTGGGTAATCTAATTAGGTACTTGAACCGAGACGCTCACACTTATTTTTAAACTGTAAAACCATAATTATGATGATGATGCTTGAACCCATTGTAAAAAACACAGAAAAACAGTGCACGTGATCCGAGCACGTGATTGGAGACCTTGTTTTACCTACGGCTACTCCTCCTACAGCACACGGCCACGTGTGAGTTATTGTTCAACCAATTTCTCACAAATTCAGGTTTTCATTTAAACAAAATCTTTCCAATTTTTCACTCTCTCACTTTCATTTTTCACGTCGTCCAATCCCATCTCTCTCTTTCTCTCTGACAAAGAAAAATAAGAAAAAGAAAAAAACTTTCCCTCATTTTCTCTCTCTCCAATCACCGATCCTCCAATTCCCACGGCGATCTAGGGTTTCTCTCCCAAACTGCATTTGAATCTCCAAATTCAATTCCCTCTTCTGCCTATCGCGGATTCTCCGTAGGGTTTCCCTTGATTCGGTAATTCTTGGATGAGAGAGAGAGAAAAGATTGAATGACGACGAGCATGGAGATCGTGATCGACGCAGCGTCGTTCGACGCCGACCTCTTGCAGCTCTCCGAGGTTTCTCCTTTGGCACTCAAATCCAATCCGGTCTTCACCGAGAAGCTCTTCGAGCAATGGCTTTCGCTTCTTGATTCTATTCGTCAGGTATAATTTGCTTTCGAGAATTTGAGCCTTGGTTGTTATGTTCATTTTTATTAATTTGAGAATTTACGAGTATGGTCTTCGATATCTGTTGCTTATCAACAAAAAGAAAAGAAAGAAATGTGGGTATGGATATAAATTGAGAAGTAATTTATGCATTTATTTGTGCGCGCGTAATTATGTGTTTTTAACTTCTGGTACTAATGAGATTGGTATATGATTGAGATTTACTTGCTGGAATTGAGAATTGTATGGCCTGAGGAAGGACTGGTTGATCGTATAGGCACAGGGGAGGATCTGGATTCATGGGGAGCTCGATTGTTAGTTTTCAGAATTGTACACTTATCAAAAAAAAAGTTTTCAGAATTGTGATATGCAAGTGTAACTAAGAAAGATCATGGGACTTTTAGCCGTCTAGTTTCTCAAATTCCCGTCTTTCTTTTTGGGTGGAGTAGCAAAAGTAGATGGGTGTTTGTAAGTTGGGGAGCAGATCATGGGTTTTGGATATTTTTGACGGCATGGAGATTCTAAGCAAGATTTTACTTAAAGCCTGGGAGGGTGGTTTCATAGTTGTATTTAAGTTTGAGGGCAGAAGCAGAGGAATTATGAAAATCTCCCAAAATCGAGTTTCTCAAACTCGATCTAGACCTGACATGAATTAAAAAAAAAAAAAAAGCGGAACTTGAGTTTAGTAAACTCGAGTTCCATGCTTTAAAAAAAAAAAAAAATCAGGTGGAACTCGAGTTCCACTTTTTTTTTTAATTTAAATTCACGTCGGGTCTAAATCGAGTTTGAGAAACTCGATTTTGGGGTAGAACTTGAGTTTCACAAACTCGATTTTCAAAAAATAGTCCAACTTACTAAATACTTTCAGCCGCATACTATTCACCAAATTTTTTTTTTTTTTTTTCTGAAAAAATGCTGTTGAGCAAATTTTGCCGGCATTTTGTCATTGGAGGAGGTGGATTGGGGTTTCATAATGATTATTGGAGATTTGGAGTTGAGAGGGGCCAACTTTGAAGGCGCGTTGCTAAAAATGCACCTTATCTCCAATTCCCACATCTAAGTGTACATTACTAACAAAGGAGTCCACCCGCTCGAGTAGCCTTCCATAAGCTACAAGCATGTGTGCTATGCACCGGCTTTGTTATCCAGCCATCCCTTCCACCCAGGGCCGGCTCAAGGCCTAGGCAAGTTAGGCCTAGGCCTAAGGCCCTACCAAAAAACAAAATTTTGCTTAGGAAAAAAGGCTCCACTTTTTATATTTAAAGGCCCAAATTTTTATAAAATTATATATATCTTCTAAAGGTTCTACATTTTTTTTATTAGTGATGTTAAAGATACTACAAATTTTACTATTGGCTTACAAATTGCCATGTTATTAATAAAAAAAAAGTGATATAAACATTCATTAATTAAATTGATGAAGTTCATCAATGAAAGACAATGTCACATTATATTTTGAATATTTTATAGTGCTTTTAATTAGCGCACCTTGTTCATTTCTATTAAGACTGTCAAAATACGAGACTAATAGAACCTTAATTCAATTGAAATCCTAAAATATTTCAAAAAGATGTTGCAAATGTGTTAAATCATCAATTATAGATTAATCTCCCGAGATAGTTTGAGACTTTGATTTTTATAAACTAATATCCTACAAAGCCACACACCAAATAATATCTATCTCTCTCTCTTGAAATCAAAATATAAAATTAAAAATTAGATTACAACTTTATTTAACAATGCATTGTCTTATATCCAAAATAAAGTATATTTTTCAATCGCAATATATTTTTATTTCTTTTTATTAATATTTATAGTTCAACTATGATATTTAATTCTCTATATGAAATTAACATTAGTCTAGTTGGTACTATTTATGTATTTAATGTATTAAATTAATCTTAATATGATTAGTATTAAATAATTTTGTTTAATTAATATTTACATATTAAAGGCTCCACATAAATTTTTTGCATTATGCCCCAAATTATGTTGGGCCGCCCCTACCTCCGCCCCATGCTTTAATTTACTGCAATAATTTGTCTTTCTTAAGGCTGACTCATCCTCCCCAAACTGTGACAGCCACTTCCCTAATAAAGCTCTATAAAAATTGCTCAATTTGTGCACTTGTAAACCCCCGCATGCATTTGGGAATCACAATGTGTTCCAATCCACGAGATGGAACTTGAACTGCATCCCTTAACCCATGTTAGACAAAGTTTCTCTGCAATTTTTCTAATCTATTTGACACGTGGGACGAAATGGTAAACAAAGACCGGTAGTAAGCACGAAGACTCGACAACAAACTCTTACTTAGCGCCATTTATCCCCCTTTTGGAAAGATATAATTTTTCCTATCCCTACAATTGTCAATCCATCTTCTTTAAAATGGAATTTCGCATTGTTTTCACCTTGAAAAAGGAACCCAAAGGCATACCGAAATAATTCATTGGCAAACTCCTAACGTAACAAATTAGATACCTCATTTATACCCTTAAGCACATTCCTACCTGGATTGCTTTAGAGTTGCTCAGATTACTTTAAATTTGGTTACTGTTCAAAGCAAGTTGGTACTATTGTTATATAAGTAAGTTGCTCCCTCTTTGTGTCACTAAATAAATTTGTATTATCAATAAATAGCAGAGGAGAGATATTTAACTCATCCACAGAACCATTGCCAACACAAAACTCAGAAATGTAATCCTTCGCCTCTATCCTACACTATCCTACTCAAGACCTCCATCATTAGAATAAATAACACTACTTGCCATGTTCTTTTATTGCCATTCAAAAAGACTTAGGTATAAGATATCACTTCAACAATACAATGCAAGCAGCTTAAATATGCAAACCAAAGCACTCTGCCTATTACGCTACTCCATAATTTTTCAAGGATGTGTATTTTGATAAATCCATTGTTAAATTACAGTTTTCTTTTTTGAGGATGAATTACATTTTCGCTTTATGCTTGCATGTTTGTAAAAGTTTAAGATAATATATCAATAACTAGCTAATTTATAAAAAAATTTAAATTTTTTATATTTTAAAATTTTACACAAAATATTAGATTATTCATTGAATCAAAATGAAATTTGGCGAATGTATTAAGAATAATGAAAATGTGATATTTTAAAATAGTAATTTAATAATACATTCACAAAAAACTATATTAGGTGTAACATGATCATGTCCCATTAGAGTTGCAGTGCTTGTAGAGCATGTCCTCATAGTTGGGTTAGTCTATCAAGAAATAATTTGCACATACTAGGATTTTTTGCCTGGTAGTTTCGTAGCCTCACCTCTTAGTAAAGCTCAAGACCTTTAACAATGTCAACAATGCCTAATCCTACAATGCAAGTGACACTTCAATTCCATTGCTTAGAGCAGCAAAAGCCAACAACAAAATTGTTGCCCTAAATGCTGTTGTCAAATAAGTATATAATTTCGTTTTATTTGATTTTGTGCAATTGACACGGATGGCCACACCCTCATAAGGTATGTAGCTCAAATATATCCAAAGTTTTTTTTTTTTTTTCTTTTTTTGAGATAGTTTTCAACTTATTGTGTTCCCTCCTAATAATAGTTTTTTATTATTAGATCAAGATACTAATCTTTTTTTGGTGTAGGCAAGAATTGAACCTAGATTTCTTATTCAATCATCACGTGATTGGATCATCAACCACGCATAGACATATATGATACAACGAATTATATAGCATCATCCGGATGGGTTTAACCATTTAGTGCAATTAGACACTGGACCAATCCTTACCCTGACACAACACATGACAAGAGATTGGAGAAGAAAAAAAAGGTAAAAAAAAACTAAGAAAAAAAAAAAGATGAGAAACATAAAATAGAGTTAAAGATAACATTTACTCCCTTACACATTGGTCAGGTGATTCCTTCTATTCTATCAAAAAATCCCAAAGAAATGACCTTTCTGGCCACACATTGCTTAGCGTAGTCTTCACTCTTCAATCTTTAGATTTCCTATTGTAAGCTTCTATCAGAGTTTAGACCTAAACTTCGGCGTTCGCTGATGCACATAATGAAAACTTTAAGTATCCAGCCGACATGACAAACCCAAGAATTCAACGAGTTGGAAGAATTGTAAGAATCACCCTCACTTCATATAATTCGTTTATTAGATCCTTAAAATGAATCACTTGTTTGGTTATTGACACTAGTAACCTTTGCTGTTTAATCTTGTATATGGATTATCAATTCGATCAGTGTAAACAAAAAAAGAAATCCCTTTTAAGACTCAATGTCCATGCTACCCATGTGAGTTCTTAAGTGCCTTTGATCCTGAAAAGTATATATATATATATATATATAATGAAAATTATAAAGTACAGACTTTAAAGTTTGGATTAATATTTATTTTGCTCCTAAAGTTTTAAAAGTTTGAATTTGGTTCCCTGAGCATTAGCATTGGGAGGTGTAAACACCCCCCAGTTACTATTTTACATCCTGCTCAAAACTTGGCTCCAATCGAGTTACTATTGCTAAAAAAATTTAGCAACCATGAATTGTGAGTTTTTATGTATACAACCCATTGTAGCTCAGGATGTACAAGTTTTAATATTATTTTAGAGAGATGTTACATCCACAACATTTTCACAATAAATCATAAGTGGTTAGTTATTATTGGTTCAAATTTAAACCTAACATTAAGATTACTTTTTTACTCCAATAATAACAACCAGTAACAACCTGCTATTTAGGATTTGTTGTAAAAATATTGTGGACATATCATTTCTCACTTTTTCCAATTAAAAATGTTGTGTACGTAGCATCCCTCTTTATTTTAATCTCAATTTTCCCAATTAAAAATAAAATACTCTCTCTCTCATCTCTCATGTCTCCATCTCCATCTGATCTCATTAGTTCTCTCTTTCAACAAAATTAGAGATCCCTCCCTCAAATTAGTGCTCTCTCTTCTCCCTTCCGCCGATCTCTCTCTCTCTGACCGAACCAAAATCATGCTTTGAGGGTTTGAAACAATGTTGATTCAATGTTATGGGCTTCAGGTTGCTGGGGTTTGTTTGAGCTTCAGGTTTTGTTCGCGACGGCGGCTAGTTGTTCGAGGTTTGGATTTGAGTATGGTGGTGGGTTGTATGGGTTTTGGGTTTGAGTTTTAGTTTGAAACTTTGAATTAGCAATTTGGTGGTGAGTGGTGTGTGTGGGTTGCTTGTCGGTTTAGGCGTGGTTTTTTTTTTTTTTTTTTTTCCTGGGTTTGGTGAGTGATGGTGGGTTGCTTGGTGTGGGTTTGTTGAGTGGTGGTGGTGTGGGGGGGGGGGGGGGGTAGCAGTCTAATCTGGGCTTTGAATTTTTATTTATTTATTTTTGGGTTTGTGGTTATGGATATTGTGATTTTGGTGGTTGTTGATGGTGGTGGTGGGTTGTGGGGTTAGTGCCTGCTATGATTGAGTTTTTTTTTTTGGCTATCAGTTTGATTTTGTGATGGGTGGTTACTTGGTTTTGATTGTTGTGGTCTGGTTTTTTAGTGGTGGTGGTAATTTTGTTTTGGGGTAATTTTGGTGGTGACAAATTGGGCCAAAATAGGAAATTAACAATAATTTTCAAACAATATAATTAATAGTTACTGTTACAAAACTATATTTTTTACTAGCATCTCGAGTCTAAAAGAGTCGATTTTAGGTTAAAATTGAGTGTTTGAGGGTCGATTTTTATGGTCTGACCACATTTGATGTGGCATTTTTTCCACGTGGCGTCCACCTAGAAATCGAGTCTTAGAGACTCGATTTATAACCGTTTACAAACCATATATAATTTTTTAACCACACACCTTTACACCTTCTCATCAGAGAAGAAAAAGAGAGAAAAAAAAAAAAAAAAAACCCAAAAACAGATCGGCGTGGGTGGCTTCAGATCGGTTTTTGGGTTTTTTTTTTTTACGAGATCGCCTTCCACGCCTTCTCATCAGAGAAGAAAGAGAGAGAAAAAAAAAACCCAGAAACAGATCGGCTTGGGTGGCTTCAGATCAGTTTCTGGGTTTATTTTTTCATGAGATTGCCTTCCATGTCGCCGATTCAGATGAGGGAGTTGGTCATCGTCGATCTACGAGCGTTGAGTCTGTTCAGCGGAGCAGACAACGAGTGCGAGTGGGAGCCGAAGCCTTTGTGTAAGCTGCAGCAGAAGGAGCTGGGAAAAATGGTAGGAGAGCACATACAAGTTCGTTTCTGAAGGGTGGTGCGCTTCACGATGGTGGTGGTGGTGAGGGTTGCTGACGGCGCTGGGGAGACAGAGATGGAGATGGATCTGTTGGGAGAGATTGAGCAGTGGTGGTCGATGGTAGTCATGCGTTTTTATTTTTTTTGCTGATGTTTTTGGTGGCTGTGTTGGTGGTGGTTTGATAGCTGTGGTTATGGTTGCCGTGGGCTGTGTTGGTGGTTGTGGCTGTGTTGGGTTTGGTTGCCGTGAGCAAACGCTGGCGGATCCGGTCTGTTTAGGTTTGTGGCGGATCTGGTCTGTTTGGGTTTGTGGGTATGGATTTGGTGGTTGTGGTGGTGGTGGTGGTGGCTGCTGTGCTGTGGGTGATTTTTTTTTTTTTCTCTATCTTTCTTTTCTGATGAGAAGGTGTAAAGGGGGTTTTCAAACTTTATAAATCGAGTCTTAGAGACTCGATTTCCAGGTAGACGCCACATGGACAAAACGCCACATCAGATCATGAAAATTGAGTCTTTGAAACTCGATTTTGGCTCCCAAAATCGAGTCTCTTAGACTCGAGATGGTAGTAAAAAATATAGTTTGTAAACAGTAACTACTAATTATAATGTTTAAAAAATAATATTAATTTCCTATTTTTCCCCAAATTTGGGTGTGACTAAGTTTTGGTGGAAGGTGGCAATGGGTTTTTGCAGAGAAAGAAAGAGGAAGAGAGGAGAGAGAAACATCAATTTTTTATATTATTTGACAATGTAGTTTATATTATTTTAATGAGTTGTATATAAAAATAGAAACTGAAATATTAGGGGAGTTGTAAAACGAGATAGTAAAATAGATAAAGTAGATTTTGAGAATATAAAATAGATAAATTCTTAAGAAACATGTTAAGAATGTTATGTATGCATGATGAAGCAATCAAATCATGCAACAAATAATGTCAAGTCAATTAAAAAATATTAAAAAAATTAAAAAGCTAAAAGAAATCCAAAAAAAAAAAAACCTAAGAAAAATAAAAAGGAAAATAATATTTTTCTCTTGCCATCTAAACAAAACCTAACATCTCAATTTCTAACACAAAATAAAAAAGAGATTTAGAATCACTCACTACAACCTCCTTCAAACTCAGAATCCCATCACCAAATCATTCATAACCCACTTTTGGGTCTTAGTTTTAGTTCATACCCAACCTAAACTAAACATTTGTGACAAGATCATCTAGACTTCAGTGAAAATTCTGGTGCTATTTTCAGGGTCCGTTTGATAATGTTGTTTGAACAACAGTTTTCATTATTTAAACAACACAACACATATTTACACAACATTTTTTTACCCACACGTATTTCCATAGCACCTAAACAACGTTACTAGAACAATAGTAGAGCATTCTCATCAAACATGTCAAAAAATATAGCATTTAGCATCTCAAAATACTATTTTATTTATTTTATCACTCCACTTTATAATACACCCAACATCAAAAGTTTTATTTTTTATACCACTTTATTAAAATATTATTTATATTAATCAAGAGAGAGAGAGAGAGAGAAAGTAGTGGAGAGAGGCACAGGCATACAGCATAAGAGAGAGTGAGAGAGAGAAAAAGAAAAAATAATAATAAAAAACTCTAGTAACTTGCTACAGTAGGGTATCAAAAATGACAATCCACTGTAGCAAAGATGTCAAAAATTTTAAGAATAGCATTCTTGATGTGTATGATATTTTAAAAGGATGAGAGCTAAAATTAGGATTTAGCATTTCTCACATCTTTGATGTGAATGCTTTTACCAAACAAGCTAGCTTTCGAGAAATGAAGTAGATTCGAAAATATTTGGGAATGAGAACCAAATGGGTTGCACTTGTACCAATACCGTTCAGAATTTTTTTTTTTTTTTTTATCAGATTAAGAAAATAATTTTGATTTCAGATGGTTTTTGCTTCCTAGGTAGGTGGACATATAAAAACTGGAAAGTAATTTCCACTCCACATCAAGTAATTTTTTATTTTTATTTATTATTTTATTTTAAGAGAAAAAGACAAAAACAAATCAAAAAAATTTTGATTCACTAAAAACCCAAAATATAAAATCATTCAAATTTATGGTGCTCTTGTTTGTTTTTTTTTGGAGTATTGATAGTTTGGTACTAATTTTGCTTTTGATTCAAGTATAGTTATATAAAGTGCATTTTATGCTTATTTGATATGGGAGTAAATTAAAATTAAGTTCATTTTGTGGATCCAAGCACATTGATGGAGGGTTTTGATAAAAAAATTGGAGTTGTCTTAATTCTGAAAACAGAAATTAAATTAAATTAAAAAGTAAACTTGGGCCTTTCAGAATTAATGTTTCCATTGAAGAGTATTGGGCAGTAGCCTCATCATCACCAAATGTACAGGCAGTGTACATTATTGAAGACAGTTCCAGACGCTATTATTATTTTTATTATTTAAAGAAAAATATGATTATCACTTAGTTAGAAAACCATTACTCTCGTAGAAAATGATTTTCGAATTCTAGAAGATCTAACTCATCTTACTTGTTCTTATTTTTAATTAATTAATTATAATTTGATTGTTACAACGTGAGAGTGAGATTTTAACCCTTGATGTCTTTAAAAGACCAAAAACTACTAAGTACTAACCCATCTTATTTGGACTAATTAGTAATTATCAATATTTAAAGGATCTTGTAATAATTTTGACTTGCTATTTCAATAAAATACCAAGCATGCATACATAAGAACATGCTTGTGCAGGACACAATAAAATTTACAATGATTTTAAATCAGAATACCACCTCACATATGGGTCATTAAAAAAAATTGGAATTACAGATTGTGGTGAACAGGTGGTGGGATAATTTGAAATGTTGTGAAACTATTGTAATTTTTTGTTAGCTCCCAAACTTTGTTGAGCCCATAATTCTTGAGGTGTTTGAATGAAAATGTTTCCAAAATGTAGCTGATAAAGAGAGAGACTCGTGTAAATGACTAGCCCAATTTTCTTAACATCTTCCATAAATTTTGCTTTCAATTTCTTTCCACCTTCAACATGGAAAAGTCAGCCATAGTAGGCTGAGACGTTTATGTCAAATCTTGTTTCTACTCACTTCAATGACCACGAACGTGACATTTTTCTTCAGTCTAATGCATGGGTAGTTTGAAAAATGACGATATATATGGATTGGAGTGTCAAGTAATAATGACTAATTAATTATAAGGACCGAAGTTTTCCTCCAACCCATTTGAAAAGCAAAGTTCATCCACACCAATTGAAATACGCAGTCCATCACCCCCACCACCGCAAAAAAGTCGCAGAGCTATTAAAGAATGACAGAATTTTTGAATGGTAATTGCAAATTCATATGCGCCAAGATTTAATGCTACTTTGTTGTCAATATGAGCATCGCTGCCTTTGCCATCCATTTCCTTGTCACTTCTTGTTCATGGTCAAAGTTTGAATTGGTCCTCAAAATGCCAATCGAATATTAATCATGATCGGCTCATCAAGATTGTAACAGCTAACTAATTCAAAGTTGGAAGCAGCAGCAACAAGAAACGAGAAGGCTTGTATCTCTTTGTCCATTCATTCCGTCGGGTTGGGTTATTCAACTAGATATCCAATTGGCCGGCTTCATCGGTAAATCAGGTTTGTGGCCATGGCAATATTTGTGGATATGCTTTTAATTACTGGATTTTTTTAAAATAAAATTAATTAACTTAATTATTGTTAAGAATCTTATAATTCAATTGATATCTCTTTGCATTTCAAACAGCAACCTTAATTAGAATTCAAATTTTCCCTCATCCCTTGTAACTACAAATTAAAAAATTTAAATAAATATAAATATATATATATATATATATATATAACACATAAATTTTCATAAACCAACCATTTATTGGGATCAAGTGAGTATCCACCAAAAGAAATTAACCAAAATTTTATCCAATCAAATATTATATTCCCTTCTACAAAAATTAATGATATGATAAAAGAAAAGTCACCACCAAAACCCGAGAATTGGACAATCTCATAAGACTTCCTTCTCACATACCCTCTTGACCGAGTCAATCCTTCTTTCACTTAATGACCAGTTAGTAGAGAAAACAATTGAAAGGGCAGCAAACATCATAACCTATTAGTGAAGAATAGAGAGATACGAATTCCATGGTCAATAGTCTTCTCTTTAGAGAATCATACGTGAGAAAATAAAAATAAAAATAAAAATGTATCCAAATCCAACATGTAATACTCAAAAAAATTCATTGATAGGAAAAAAAAAGTCCAATAGAATTAGTGCCGACTATCACATGTAAAGTTTTCAATTTTGTTCCAAAAATCCTTTTTATATATTGAAATTTAATTATTTTTATTCCAAATAATTATGAGGTATCATATCTCAAAATATTAACATGTAAATGGTTTGGTAACTTTGATTAGCCAAGTAATAATTGTGGCAAAACACAAAAGCGCTTGCAAAAACACCTTAAATAATTAATATAAAATACAGCGATATTACTTAACCCAAAAAACTTAAGCCCAATGGGTATGAGCTAAACTATGTTATATTAACTACTCATTTTTCTCATCATTATTCAATATGAGATTTTATTCATACATGTACTCATTTCTCATGTCATGGAACACGTAAGCAATCAAGCATTCCATAGCATAGTAAAGATGTCATCATATGAATTAAAACAAATGATTTTCATGTGATCATAGGAAGCTTCAAGCCTTACTCATAAGCACCTCATTATTTATAAATTAAAAAAAAAAAAACATGAGTTCACTTTTATGGCTTGTTTGGATGGAGGGGGGAGGAAAGGGAGTGGAGTAAAGTAAAGTAGAGTTAGCTAAAAATAAGCTAATTTTGTGCTAAATCTACTCTACTCTTCCTCCCTTCCCCTCAATCCAAACGGACCATTAGTCTTCAACCATTGCCCCTATCATTTCAAATGTTTTATTTTATTCCTGAATATTATATTCATGTGACAAAAAGGTCACATCGTGTAAATGGAAAAATTCGAGGTGACAAATGGAAGGATTAAAATAATGAAGTGATGCTGATATGGATGTCACATGGCATTTATATATGTAAAAAAAAAAATGAAATTACCGTTTTAACATGGATCTCTCTTATGCTTTATTCTGTGTCATTTACCTCACTTGTGATTGGCTCCAATTGAAATTTTTGTTAAAACTTTAATGGAATTTGATGATTTGGTGATTGCCAACTTCAACTACTAGAAAAGAATTAAAAAAAAAAAAAAAAAAACTATTCTACTCCAATTTACACTGAAGGGCCTATAATCCTTTTACTACCCAAAAAAAAAAAAAAAAAAAAGAATTGACCATTCTTTTTGAGAAATTTTTTTTTTTTTTTTAATGAGAAAAACGTAAATTCAAAAACTTAAAACTAAGCTAAAATGACTGCCAACTATGTTAAAGTAACAATTTTTTTTACTAAATGATTTTTTTTAGAGAATGCTAAAGTAACAATATAATTGGTATCAAAATAATCAATTTAATGTTTGCAATATTAAGAGGGTTAGGTTCACAACCATCTTACATACACATAAAATAAAGGACAAAATTTAGCTACAAAATTGATTATAGTTTAAGGCTACAACTTTGCTCAATATTGTCAACATTACTACATATTTCAAAAATCTAACGATTAGATTGCATATTCTTTACACTCTTAATACACATGTCAAATTTTGTGCCAATTGGATATTATTTGTTAGCTCCCAATCTTTATTGAGCCCATAATTCTTGAGTTGTTTGAATGAAAATGTTTCAAAAAATGTAGCTGATAAAGAGAAAGACTCATGTAATGACTACCCCATTCTTCTTAACATCTTCCATAAATTTGGCTTTCAATTTCTTTCCACATTCAACATGGAAAAGTAAGCCATAGTAGATGGCTACTCACTTCAATGTCCTCGAACGTGACATGATTCTTCCCTCTAATGCATGGCCAGTTAAAAAAAATGATGATATGGATTAGAGTGTCAAGTAATAATGATTAATTAATTATAAGGACCGAATTTTTCCTCCAACCCATTTGAAAAGCATGCAAGTTCATCCACACCCAACTATGTACCAATTGAAATACGCACTCCATCACCCCCACCACCACAAAAAGTCACAAATCTATTAAAGAATGACAGAATTGATGAAAGGGAATGACAGAATGATCATTGATGGCTTTGACATCACTTTCCTTGTCACTTCTTGTTCATGGCCACTGTTTGAATTGGTCCTCATGAAAATGGCAATCGAATATTAATCATGATCAGCTCACAAAGATTGTAACAGCTAAGTAGTTCAAAGTTGGAAGCTGCTGCAACAAGAAACGAAAAGGGTTGTATCTCTTTGTCCATCCATTCAACCAATTTGGCCGGCTTCATCAGGTAAATCAGGTTTGTGGCCACAACTATATTAGTGGATATGCTTTTAATTAAAGGATTTTTTAAACAAAATTAATTAATTTAATTGTTGTCAAGAACCTTGTAATTTAATGGGTACATCTTTGTGTTTCAAATGGCAGCCTTAATTAGAGTTCAAATTCCTCTTCATCCCTTGTAACTATCGAATTAAAAAAAAAAAACCTTTATGGTTACATAATCAAAAGAACACATAAAATTGTTATAAACCACCATGTATTGAGGTCAAGTGAGTTTCCACTAAAAGAATTGAGGTCATGGAAGTTTGAAAAAAACACACACACAATGCTCTTTTTGATAAAATAGAAACTAAACTATTAATTTCTGATAATAAACTTCGAATTTATGAGGGGCTCATTGAATCCACAAGTTGATAAGTCTGGAATCCACATAAACAAAGTTTGAACTTTTTATTAATAATAATCTGATTTGCCCTTGGAGGCTACTACGCATATAAATACTAAGGAAATAAAATTCTACAACAATTAAGAAACCTTCTGAAACCCTAATTTGCACTAATCACAAGATTAGGTGGCGAAATACCGAATTTTACCAAAAATGGTAAAATGCGAAATCATAAACTACTGACTGAGGAAGGAGCCCAAATATAAAATTATATATATATATATATATATATATATATATATATATATATTCCCCTTAAGGATAGGGTGTCGAGTGCCCACCTAGTTACGTTCTTGCCTAACTTGAGTCAGTCTACTAGGAATTAATGGTCATTATGTTGGGGAGATAAACACCTTGCGGAAACTCCTTAGTAGTTAATATAATATATAGAGACATCATTTAACTAAGAAAGCCTAACCTCAATAGGTATAAGCTCAGCTTTATTATATTAACCACTCATTCTTCTTATCATTATTCAATATGGGACTTCACTCATACATGTACTATGTACGCCCAACTCATTTACCATGTCATGCAACACATAAGCAATCAAACGTTCCATAGCATAGTAAAGATATCATCATATGAATTAAAACGAATGATTATTCATGTGATCATGGAAGATTCAAGCCTTACTCATAAGCACATGATCATTATTTATAATAATTAAAAAAAAATAATCTTGATTTCACTTTTGGTCTTCAAACATTGCCCCATGTTTCAAAATAGTCCCTATCATTTCAAAATTTTCATTTTAATCCTTAATATTTTATTCATGTGTCAAAAAGGCCACCATCTTTTCTAGTGCATGGATGGAAAATTTGAGGTGCCAAATGAAAGGTTTAAATTAAGTACCGAAGTAATGTTGATGTGGATGCCATGTGGCATTTATATACCAATTGAAATATGCATTCCATCACCCCCACCACTGTAAAAAGTCATAGAGCTATTAAAGAATGACAGAATTGATGAAAGGTAATTGCAAGATTTAGCGCTACTTTGTTGTCAATACGAGCACCGCTGCCTTTCCTTGTTACTTCTTGTTCATGGTCACAGTCTGAATTGATCCTCAAAATGCCAATCAAATATTAATCATGATCGGCTCACCAAGATTGTAACAGCTAACTAGTTCAAAGTTGGAAGTAGCAGCAACAAGAAACGAGAAGGGTTGTATAATCAGTTTGAATTTGTCCATTCATTCCGCCGGGTTGGGTTATTCAACCAGATATCCAATTGGCCGGCTTCATCAGGTAAATCAGGTTTGTAGCCACAGCTATATTTGTGGATGTGCTTTTAATTACAGGATTTAAAAAAAAAAAAAAAATAATTATCTTAATTGTTGTTAAGAATCTAATAATTCAATTGGTACCTCTTTGCATTTCAAATGGCAACCTTAATTAGAATTCAAATTTCCTCTCATCCCTTGTAACTATCAAATTAAAAAAATTAAAAAATATATATATAACAAATAAATTTTCATAAACCATGTATTGGGGTCAAGTGAGTATCCACCAAAAGAATTTAACCAAAATTTTTTCCAATCAAATATTCCATTCCCTTCTACAAAAGTTAATGATAGGATAAAAGAAAAGTCACCACCAAAACCCAAGAATTGGACAGTCTCATAAGACTTCTTTCTCACATACCCTCTCGACCGAGCCAATCCTTTATTCATGGCCCATTAGTCCTTTCACTTAATGACCAGTTAGTAGAGAAAACAATTGAAAGGGCAGCAAACATCATAATCTATTAGTGATGAGTAGAGAGATACGAATTTCATGGTCAATAGTCTTCTCTCCTAAGAATCATACATGAGAAAATAAAAATAAAAGTTGGGACAAAAAACAAAAGTTGTGGAGAGTAGGGACGGAACCAAGAGTCGAGCATAGGGAGGGCCGAAATATAAACCAAAAAAAGTTTGAGGACTTTTCAAATTTTATTACCTTAATTAACATTACAATCAAATATTTGCAGACACAATTAATGATCATGTTGCAATAAATTAATTCCAATTTCATTAGTAGTGATTTTTTGAAATTTTATTTGAGGATTTTCAAAATTTGGGACATTAACACTAGATATTGGCAACGCTACATCATCTATATTGACTTTTGAATGATTTTTTTTTTTTTTTTTTATCAGTATCAATAGAAAATATTTAGTTTCTTGTTAAAATAAAAGTCATACTAATTAAAATATTATAGTTTCTTGTTTTTAACTTTGGTTTATATAGAGGTTATTCTTATTGTTCTTGGGACAATTGGGTTTGTTTTGATCAGAGGACTTTTTTTTATCATTCATGGGGCAATCGGGCAAAGGGATGAACTACCAGACACTTTTTATTTTTGGGTCTATTGGGTCAATTTGTAAATAATTTTGAAGGAGGGGGGCCAAAAGTATATATTTTAGGGTACATTGAAATTTTTTGAATATACATATATATTAACCATAGTTTTTGAAAAATCTGGGGGGCCCTGATTTTCAAACTCTACAGATCCTAACCCATTTTTCAAACTAATTAGTAATTACTAATACCAATGACCCTAGAAGTTTTTTACATTAGTCTCTCTTTATAAGCTAAATTTTGGGAACATTTTTATTCAAACACTAGGTCACTTAGGCAATGACCTAAGGTTCCTAAACGAAAGGATCCACTCTATACACTATTAGAAAATACTCATGTGTATCTATCTTAAAGTGTAGAAATTTTATTTAAGGTACCTTTCACCTGGAAATAAATAAATAAACAATGTTCTCTATTGACAAATAGAATGCACTCTCTATATAGTTCACATTGACATATTAAGCCCTAAAATTTTAATCCATAAAAATTATTTTTTTAAAAAAATCATTCTTCAAAATGTTGTGCACTCTATTAACGCATTTTATTCTATTTGCAACACTTTTAGAGTGCAAATTTCCAATCTCCCAAAAACAAAAATGGTGAATAGAGTCAACAAACTCTTTCTTTCTCTTTTTATCATAGTTCTCTAGACAAAGTCATTACTGAAATCCAACATTATTATGTAAAAAAAAAATAAAAAATTATACCAAAAATCAAATAAATATTAATTTATGAATGTTTAAATATAAGCAAAAATCACATTTAAAGTTGTCACTTTAAGCCTCAAAATACAATTATCCGGTTTTAATGATTGCGCCATTCTCGTTGACATGTTCCAAACGATTTGCTATCAATTTCTTAGTAAGCAATAGTTAATATTGTTTCTAATCACTTCAATTTATTGTCTGTATGGAAAATTAAGCAATAGTCGGCCAAGACATTTAAATCAGGACATTTAAGTCAATCTTGTTTCTATCATTTCAATTTCTTCAAATTGGCATGACACAAAATTGACCAAAATAACTTGGGTTTCGCCAGCTTCATTTGGTAAATGAGGTTTTTTTTTTTTTTTTTTTTTTTTTTTTTTTTTTGGTGAGAAACAAACACACACACACACACACAAGGGAGAGAGGAAAATGTTCTAATCTAAAGGCACACCACAACTCCACTCAAAAGCCATAGTAACTTTTAAGGGAGGGTAGGGCAAATTATACTACGCACATGAATATTTTTAGATCACTGAACGTATTTACTTGTCACACGATCATTATAGTTGACTTAATGGTCATATGATAAAAACAGTAAAACACATCTAAATAATAACCGAACACGTAATAGGGTCTAAGAAGATTTCTCTAAATATATTTAACCAAAAATTTAGCCAACCAAATATTCCAATTTCGTCTATAAATACCTCTCAATCCATTTGAAATCATTCATCCACTACTCCAACCATAGTGTAAAAGTTCATCCTTCATCCACCAACATAATGACATCCCTTTCAAAGAAACTGCTCTTCAACCAATTCATTTCATCTCTAGTCCTCTCCCTCCTTGTTGTCATCATCCTTGATTTCATTTGTTCATCCACTGCTTCTGTTTCCTCTGTAACTTCTCCTTTTGTTTACAGTAACAATAAGGTGAAGGTAGCACAAGAAAGAAAGGAAGTAAAGGCTCTTCTAAAATGGAAAACCAACCTTCACAATAAAAGCCAGTCTTTCTTGTCCTCTTGGGCTGGAAGCAATCCTTGCAATTGGATCGGAATAAATTGCGACAAGTCAGGAAGCGTCACCCATCTAAATCTTTCAAGTCACAGTTTGAAAGGTACACTTCACTATCTAAGCTTTCAATCCTTCCCCAATCTACTTAGTGTTGACCTTTCTTACAACTCACTATTTGGAACCATCCCCACAAATATTGTTCACCTCTCTAAACTCTCGGTTCTAAACCTTTCTTATAATCAATTCACTGGGAGAATTCCTTCTGAAATAGGTCAATTGACAAGTCTTCACGTCTTTTACCTTGCTACAAATCATATGAGTGGCCTTATCCCTCAAGAATTAGGAGGATTAACTTCTTTGAGTGAACTTGATTTATCGTCTAATAATCTCACAGGTGTCATCCCTGCTTCTCTTGGAAACTTAAGCAACCTAATCACTCTATATCTTTATAGGAACCAACTTTCTGGTTCCATCCCTCAAGAATTAGGAATGCTAAGTTCTCTGACTGACCTTGATTTTTCAATAAACAGTCTCACATGTACCATCTCTGCTTCTCTTGGAAACTTGAACAAACTAAACACTTTATATCTTCATGAGAACCAACTTTTTGGTTCCATCCCTCAAGAATTGGGAATGCTAAGTTCTCTAACTGTCCTTGTGTTATCAATAAACAATCTCACAGGTACCATCCCTGCTTCTCTTGGAAACTTAAGCAACCTAACCACTCTATACCTTTATAAGAATCAACTTTCAGGTTCCATTCCTCATGAATTGGGAATGCTAAGTTCTCTGACTTACCTTGAGTTATCATCAAATAGTCTCACAGGTACCATCCCTGTTTCTCTTGGAAACTTAAGCAACCTAAACCTTCTAAATCTTTATGGAAACCAACTTTCTGGCTCCATCCCTCAAGAATTAGGAATGCTAAGCTCTTTGACTGAGCTTTCGTTAGCAACAAACAATCTCACAGGTACCATCCTTGCTTCTCTTGGAAACTTAAGCAACCTAACCATTCTATATCTTTATGAGAATCAACTTTCAGGTTCCATTCCTCATGAATTGGGAATGCTAAGTTCTCTGACTGACCTTGAGTTATCATCAAACAGTCTCACAAGTACCATCCCTGCTTCTCTTGGAAACCTAAGCAACCTAACCACTCTACAACTTTTTGAGAATCAACTTTCAGGTTCCATTCCTCATGAATTGGGAATGCTAAGTTCTCTAACTGACCTTGAGTTATCATCAAACAGTCTCACAGGTACCATCCCTGCTTCTCTTGGAAACTTAAGCAACCTAAACTTTCTATATCTTTATGGGAACCAACTTTCTGGCTCCATCCCTCAAGAATTTGGAATGCTAAGTTCTCTGACTCACCTTATGTTACCAACAAACAATCTCACAGGTACCATCCCTGCTTCTCTTGGAAACTTAAGCAAACTTTTTATGCTATATCTTCATACTAACCAACTTTCAGGTTCCATCCCTCATGAATTGGGAATGCTAAGCTCTTTGACTGAGCTTGTGTTAGATTCAAATAATCTCATAGGTAGCATCCCTACTTCTCTTGAAAACTTAACTAAACTCACACATTTACAGTTGATGTCGAATAAGTTTAGCGGCCCTCTTGAAATGAACAACCTCACTCAATTAAAGGATTTGCAATTATCAGACAACCAATTCACTGGTCATTTGCCAGAAAATGTGTGTCGTGGTGGATTGCTTGAGAATTTATCTGCAATCGATAATCATTTTATTGGTTCAATACCAAAGTCCTTGAAGAATTGCACTAGCCTTTTCAGAGTCCGGCTTGAGGGAAATCAACTTACTGGAAATATAGGAGACAATTTTGGGGTATACCCACACTTAGACTACATGGAATTGAGTTATAATAAATTTTACGGTGAACTTTCAAGTAATTGGGGGCAATGTCAAAACTTGAGAAGCTTGAAAATCTCTAACAATGATATTTCAGGTAGAATATCTCCCAAGATTGGAGATGCAAGTCAATTACATTTACTTGACCTCTCCTCAAATAAGCTATATGGGGAGATTCCAAAGGAATTAGGTAAGCTGACGTTTTTGTTTGAGTTTTATCTAGACAATAATAGATTTTCCGGACAAGTTCCTTACAAGTTTGGGATGCTATCAAATCTAGAGCAACTTAATCTCGCCAAAAATAGTCTAAGTGGCCTGATTCCTAACCTAGGGAATTGTAAAAAACTTTTTGTCTTGAATTTGAGCAACAATCACTTAAGCAAAAATATCCCACTTGAAATTGGCAATTTGCAATATCTCCGGAATCTTGATCTTAGCAAAAATTTTCTAATGGGAGAGATACCACAACAACTTGGAGATTTGAAAATGTTAGAATTCTTGAATCTTTCCCACAATGCACTCTCTGGCAGTATTCCATCCAATTTTGATCAATTGTTAAGCTTGACCTCCATTGATTTGTCGTACAATCAATTGGAGGGTCCTATTCCAAATTTTAGTGCATTTCGTGTGGCACCTATTAAAGTATTTAGAAATAATAAGGGCTTGTGTGGCAATGCGACGGGATTGAAAGCTTGCCCTTCTACAATTAGCCACAATCCTCTTGTTAAAAAGTGGAATAAAGTTATGACATTGATTTTCGTCCTTTTAGGCATTGTCTTACTTATATTTATCATTGTTGGAATCACATTATATATTTGCTCAAGAAAGATAAAGACTGAAATTAAGCCAAAAGAAGAGGAACATCAAAATATGTTTGCAGTATGGAGCTATGATGGGAAAATGGTTTATGAAAAAATTATTGAAGCAACAGAGGATTTTGATGACAAACATATCATTGGTGTAGGTCGCCATGGAATTGTTTATAAAGCAGAATTGTCTACAGGTCAAGTTGTTGCTATAAAGAAACTTCACCCACTCTCAGAAGATAGTGTGGTCAATCTAAAAGCTTTCACTAGTGAGATACGTAGTCTAACTGAAATACAACACCGCAACATTGTAAAGCTTCATGGTTTTTGCTCACATCCACGACACTTGCTTTTAGTTTATCAGTTCTTGGAAGGTGGGAGCTTGGAAAAGATACTAAACAATGATGAATTAGCACTGAACTTTAATTGGGTTAAAAGGGTAAATGTTGTCAAAGGTGTGGCAAGTGCTCTGTCTTATATGCATAATGACTGCTCACATCCAATAATTCATCGTGACATATCAAGCAAGAATGTTCTATTAGATTCAGAGTATGAAGCTCATGTCTGTGACTTTGGCACAGCTAGAATTTTGAGTTCTGACACATCTTATTGGACTTCATTCGCTGGCACCTTTGGATACACTGCTCCAGGTATGTTACTTAAGCATATTGTTAGGGACATTACATTTTTTCACAATCTTATGATTGAAGTAACATAAATTTTTACATGGACTTACTAACTCCACTTTTATTACATCATCTATATCCGCATTGTGACTATTGTTGTGTCTTTTGATTTATTAATGTTATTTCAATTGGCATTATTTGTCTTTTAAAATTGGAAAATGTTTACCTCCAAAATGGTTTTAAGAAACTTCCTCCAACTAGCCAGGTGGCTATTAAAGAGGCCATCTACATGTACTTTTAGTCACATTACTTTTTATATGAGTTATGTGACTTATTTAAATAATACAATTGAATTGTCTTATAAACCACAACTTAATGAATTTGAGGAAATTCCTCCAAACTTTGTCCTTTAAAATTTGTTTAACTACATAATGTTGTGTACGATTGTCACTGTTTGAGCTAGTAGGTTTGGTTAATAATTAGAGTACTCTGCTGAATTAGGAATGAAAAAAATATTTTCAGTATCATCTTGATTGGCATTAAAAAAATTAAAAAAACAATATTGGAGGTCACAACCCTTGATAATTTATACTGTCACCTCCTTTATTTGGGGTCATAATCACTATTACAATAAATAAATAAAAAATGTTCTTTTTAATTTCAATCGTTGATATTTTAATTTTTTTTCTTTTTACATAGTAATTGTGCACAAATACATTCAACTAATTGGTACTTATTGAAGAATCACATTTTACAGGGTGAGCCTCATTTTCCAACTAGTCAATTCTTTCAAACTAGATTTAATTATTTGGTGAATAGTTTAAATCAAAATTTTGCTCGCCCTACCTGTAATACTCCTAGGTTCAAGGAAATTTTTTTAAGATGACATAATATATAGGTAGCCCCACCCCTTCTCTCTCTAGGAAAAGAATTCCCTTTTTCTTATTTGACCTTCAAATTTTGGCAGAATTCAATTCCTTTAGTTGCCCCCTCCACAGCTCCACCTAATTCCAAAGGAATTTACTATATGAATATAAATGTTATTACAAACTTGCTTATACAAAGTGAAAGAATAGTAAAACTCCGATCTTTTACTTTCAGAACATGCTTATACAATGGAAATAAGGGAAAAGTCCGACGTTTATAGCTTTGGAGTAGTTACATTAGAAGTAATTATGGGAAGGCACCCGGGTGATTTGATCTCATCATTTCTATCAACCTTATTTGTATCATCGTCCTATGATGTGGTATTAGAAGATGTATTGGATCAACGGCTTGCGCTGCCTACTGGGCAAGTTGCGGAGAAGGTGGTTTTAGTGGCAAAGATAGCATTGGCATGCTTGCACACTAGTGCACATTCTCGTCCGACCATGCAACAAGTTTATCAAAAGCTATCAACTTGGAAATCCCCGTTCACAAAGCCTTTGTGCATGATCACATTAAGAGAGCTCGTTGGTCTCGAAAATTTGAAGTAAGCTATCTTGTTTGTGTACATTCGATCCTCGTGTATAGTTTTAAATAATTATAAAGCTAAAACTTATATAATAAAATAAATAAACCCACAATTTGCATGATTGTTCATTTTCTCTGTAGTTGTTGGCATTGAGCTTGAATCTCTACTCTACTGTGGTGCCCAACGCCAATCTAGTACTGCAAGAACACCATCTTCAACCTGTCCAAGCCTCCATCTCTAGACCTATATAAGCGCAACTAAGCGCTTCAAGCTTAAGGGAAGATGAGTTCTTTCTTGCCTTCTTCTACTTTACTTTTTCAGTCAAAAGCTCTTAAGGTGTGGGAAACCAAACTGGTCAAGGTCAATCAGAACATTGTCTTCGAACTTATTCGGGTGTGTTCATTTGGCCCCTTCTATTTTATTTATACTTCTTATTGATTTTTTTATTTATTTGAGATTATTTCTATGTGAGATGTCGAGAAATTAGAGGGTGAGAAAGGGAAATAATGGAGGCTTACTTTTACCTTATTAAGATAATTAAGATTTTAGCAATTTCTCTTTTCACTATTTTGAAGGTAGAAATTTATTACTTCTGTTGATACTAGTCATGAGACTGTAGCTAGAAATTTATTATAGGTTTGGTTGTATTTATGTATTGGCCTTTTGGAGCTATTCGTTAATAGGATTGTTTGTTTTATTGGTTTTGGACATATGGTTTCTGTCTTATTGCATAAAGAAGCATTCATGGTAAATCGGGTTGTTTTTTTTTTGGTGGGGGGGGAAGGTGGTCACAGCTATTTTAAAGACAATGTTGAAGCTAGGATTAGATTGAAATAGATGAGATCTTGAGTAAGTGGATACTGAATAAACTATAAGTCCAAGATCAATACGTAAAGGTTTTTATTTGGAGTTTGCTTGGGGTTATATGCCTTTTGTTAATTTGGTTGGGCTCTAATTGGTTTTGACACCATTTTTGGATGCATATGGCACCTATTGGCATATTTGGAAATAGCTTGAGATGATTTGCACTTAGGTCTTCTAGTTGGGCTTCATTCTGATTTGGCACCTTAAGTAATCGTGGTTTAAGAGAAGTCTCTGCAAGCTAGGGAGGATTTTGATTAAATTTTGGTGATCTACAAAATCTCTTCATAGTGGTTAATTTTTGTAAAGCGTGGTGCAATTTGTAATTCTTCATTTTCGGATTAAGGAGAAATTCTTTCTTTGACTTGTTTGGAAGATTGCTTGGTGGAATTTTAGTTATCATGAAGATTATTAGATTTTTCCTTATATTCATACTTTGAATTGATTTGGGTTGCAATTATCCATAGAGACTTTGACGGAGGTGTAGGAGGATTTTTAGTTTATGCGGTTTCATTATATTCAAGTTACAATGGAGATGTGTCACTTTCGTTTCCTTTGTGCTTTAAATGCATATCTTTTGCATGTATAACGACATATTCTCCTTTGTTGACTTTAGTTTCTTCTTGATCAAAAACTAATTCTTATCATGTATTCTTTTTTACTTTCCTTATAAAATAATTAAAATTGAAAATGAAAAAAAATAAATAAATAAAACATGTGACATATCATAATTGGTGGAAAAAAAAATTGTACAAATGATATGTACTCCCTTTGGTCTAATATATAGATCTTGCTCTCTTATTTGGTCATGTATATATATGTGTGTGTATGTGTGTGTGTATATATTGCTCTCTTATTTTGCTTGTGTGGCTAGTCTAACAATTTGGGTGCTACAAAAAGGTGTGGCAAAAGGTCAAAGTGTGAGACCACTTTAATGAGGGTGCAAGAATTCAAGAGGAAAGAAAACTTCTACTTGTTTTAGGTTTACCCTCTACATCACTTGGTATTCTCCAAATTTGTTAGTGAAATTTCTTATTGTTGCCACCTGTGGACGTAAGCCAAAAGCTAAATCACGTAAATTCTTGGTGTTTTTTTGATACTTTGAATTTTTTTGGTTAATTTTTTTTTTTTAATGGAAGGGCCTATGTATCTGTTAATTAATGCATTTAACTATTATTCTAGCATTTAATTGAACAATTAAAACTTGTAGTATGGAAAGAAAGAAAAAGGATTAAAAAAAGCACAGAAAGTGTACATCAAAATTAAAAGGGCAATCCATTTGTTCCAGATGCCTAATATTAATATATTTAGTATATTAGTTAATCCTCATAAAAAAAAAAAAAAAAAAGTATATTAGTTACTACCAATACTAGTAACTTTGAGGGTCAACAAAATAACCAACGCATTTAGTGAGTCAGTTAGAGACTTAGAGTGTCAACATTTTTTTTTGGCTAAAATGTTAATATTTGTTTTGGCTAAAATGTAAATTGTATTTGAGTCCTCTAACTCTACTTTCGATCAATTAAAAATTTATTCAATTCAGACCTTTATTCCAATTCTATTAAAAATATTTCCTTTAGTATGCAATTAACTAATTAAAAAAATGATTGAAAAAAAAAATTCTCAAATAAAAAATTTATATTAATTTTATAGATTTTTTTCATATGAGAAAATTATTTTTTGAATGGGTGTAATTTGCTTTTTAATCTATTTCTTTTATTAGTAATCTACTCTTGATAGACACTAACGGAGCAAATACACTCCTCTCAATTGGAGTAATCTTTTGTTGCTTTGGATTGAGAAGAGACCACCAAAACGCTAAGAATATCTAGTACCTTGTTTGAAAAAAGAATTTTCCATAAACGAGAATTCCATCAAGCCATCATCTGATCCTCATGTCCAATCAGACATATATTCACACTGGCTTTTAATAGGAGCAAGCATTTTCTGTTTCAATCGCTAACGAATCAATATGTAGGGAAAATTTCTTCCATTGAAATGACGTAAAAGAAGCTCTAAAGATATGGCCAAGAAAACAGGTGAAACTCTATTATAGAGGGGAAGCTTAGCTTAAATAGGCAGAGATAGAGAGGAGAGGTTCACTGGTGGAGGCATTGTTGGGTCCCGAATAATATTATCAACAATATTAGCAATCCAAAATAACAATCACGTACAAGAACACAAATATTTATGTGGAAATCTCTTTCTTTTTTAAGGGAAAAAACTATAGGACAAACTCCGAATAATTTCACTATTATCAAATCAATTACAATAATTCTTATGTATGTCTCACGGTTAAAGAAAAATATTTCTTATTTTTCTTTTCTCACACACACACACTAATTATCTCTTTCAAAGGCGGCAACACTTTGCTTTCTCCTTTTTACTTTCTTCTCCACACACAGCTCTCTCTTGGCTATCTTTTTTTTCTCTAAGCGGCTCCCTCTTGGTTGCTCTCTCTTCTTTTTCTTTCTTGTGCAGCTTCCTCTTTCTTTACTTTTGCACATACTCTCTTTGTGTCTTCTCAAAGGCAGCAATACCTAACTCTCTCTTTCCTCTTGCGTTCCTCCTAAGCGAAAATCTATTTTCTCTCTCTTGGTTTCATGCTCTATTTTCCCTCCCCCCATAGGGAGGACCCTTGGGCCAAAGCCAAAGCCAAAGCCCTTAAATTCTTTGTAGCATTGTCTATTTATAAAACTCTTTTGCTATTTCCCTTTAAACTAGGATTACATTACCTCTTTAACAAGGAATCTATTCTTTTTAGATTAGAAATACATTACCTCTTTAACAAGGAATAAATTTCCTTCCATACCAAGGAATAGTCTTTTCTTCTATAATAAGGAAACTCAAATTAATTTTTCCTTCTTCAACTAAGAAACCTAATTGACTTTCCAAATCATAATTAGAATTTGAGACAATTTCCCAACAGGCATCGGATGTGCTGCGCTTGAATTACCATCTTAGTTTGATTAAGATCCTTTTACAACGCAAGTAGTGTTCATTATTAAGAATTTAAAATTTTGTATCGAGAATCGTAACAGGTTATATATATAATTATATACAGATGTTTAGGGTGTCGATGAACCCAGTCCGAGAAGATTGGAATACAAAAACACTAGTAACATTCTTTTTTTTTTTACTTCATGAATAAAGAGTCGATATACCAAAATAAATTGGATGAAGCATATGGCTAGACTAGGACAAGCTATTAGGACAAAAAATTAAAATGCCCTGGCTTTTTTGATGAACAGGCCCAATGGGGTGAATGGGGGAGTATGAAATTGTTCAACTACTAGCAACATTATGTTGAGCTACAAAAGGATTTTAACAAGAAAATAGTTAACCCTATCTTCAAATGTAAATCTTTTACTTCCCGATACTAACCATGACATTGTAGAGGTGTGGCTATTGTATTCTTGCTTTCGGCCTTGTGGAGTTTTTCTTCAATAGTATTTTTTTTTCATTAGTTTTGGACATAAGGTTTTTGGCTTTCCTAGGTCAAGAAGCTTTCTTGGTAAATTGGTTATTGTTTTTTTGGAGGTGGCCATAACTATTTTAAAGATAATGTTGAAGCTAGGATAATATTAAAAAGGATGAAATTTTGTGAAAAAAGTGGTGGATACTGAAGAAACCATAAGTCCGAAATTAGTAAGTAGAAAAGAATTTTATGAAGGAAAAACTATATACTGTGTTTGAGCATGCATTTGCCATCTATTAGCATATTTGTAGTTTGCTCGGGATTATAGGCTTTTTTGTTTTTTTTTTTTTTTTTTTTTTCATTTGGTTGGGCTCTAATTTGCTTTAGGCATAATCTTGGATGCATTTAGCGCCTATTGGCATATTTGGAGGCAACTTGAGATGAGTTGTGCTTTGTTCTTTTGGTTGGGCAAATTTTTGATTTGGTACTTGTTGCATTTGTGGCTTAAGAGAAGTCTCAACAATGTAGAGCAAATTTGAATTTCTCCAATTTGGAGAGTTGGAGTAGAGCTTGTAGCAATTTGTAATTCTTATTTATGGATTAAGGGGAAATTCATTATTTGACTTGTTTGAAAGATTGCTTGGTGGAATTTGAGTTATAGTGAATATTTTTTAGATTTTGCCTTATATTCATACTCCCTCATTCCCAAATTGTTAGTCCTGTATTTTATTTTGGATGTCCCAAAATTCCTGCAAATTTTCTTCCTTGGGAATGACATGAAAGAAGCTCAAAAGACAAGGCCAAGGAAGCAGGTGAGACTCAACTATAAAGGGGAACCTTAACTTAAATAGGTAGCAATAGAATTACCAACTTGCTTTGATTAAGATCCTTTTACAGCTTGGGTAGTTTTCTTTACCAAGACTTTTTTTGAAGAAGAAAAAGAAGAAGAAGCTCAAGAATTGTAAGAGGTTGTACAGCAAATGTTCGGGGTGCAGGTGAAAGAAGCCAAAGAAGATGAGAATAATTTATATTCAACTTCTCCTTGTTTTGGGAGCAACCTCAAACTTTGTACTGTGAGAGTAAACTTTGTACTATATTTATGTGAGAATAAGTTTGGGCATATTGGGGTTTGGGTTTTGAGACAATGTCTTTACACCATTTTGTATTCTCCACTATGTTAGTGAAATTTTTGCTTGTTGCCATCCGTGGACGTAGGCCAAAGGCTGAACCACGTAAATTTTTTATGTTCACTTTTGCTTGTTTGTTTCTATTTTTCATTTTAATTCTCTTTGTTCCTATCATTTAATTTTGATATCTTTCTCAAGCCCGTATTCTACAATCAGTCTTTTATGGGAATGCTATCTAAAAGTCATTTCCTACAACGAATTGATAATGTAGGTATGTTATTATAACTAAGGGTGAGTTTGGTTGGGCTTTTTGAAAAAGTGCATAATGAAAAAGTTGAGTTTTAAAAAACTGACTGTTTGGTAAAAGCTGTTAAAAAGTGCTTTTTGAAAAAGCTGAGTGTTTGGCTAGCACTTGTAAAAGTGGTAGTTTGAGGGATAAATTACCAAAAAGGACAACGTATATAGAAGGGAGTTTATTTCATACTCTTTTTTTTGGATGTGAGTTTATTTCATAATAATAATAATAATAATAATAATAATAATAATTATTATTATTATTATTATTATTATTATTATTGGTATTATTTTAATAATGTTTGGGCAATTTTTCTTTGTTAGTGTCATAATTATTTGTTTGGGCAATAATAATTAAATCTAAATAATTTTCATCATCATGAAGCACAAAATGAAAATGTAAAAAGATGATAAAATATACACCAATAATCCAAAGTTTAATAAATTGTACTACATGAAAATATAAAAAGATGATAAAATATACACCAATAATCCAAGTTTAAATTGTACTACATAAAAATGTAAAAAAATATGATAAAATACATACCAATACCAACATACCCCAATAATCTAAGTTTTTCTCTTTCTAAAAAAATTATTTTTTCCCACCAATATTAGTTAATCATAACCTACTTCTTAAAATTTATTGTGAAAATATTACTGTAACATTTATCAATTTTAATTACTTATTTTTTATTTTATTTCCTTTTAACTCCATCTTTTTTTTTTGGTCCATACGTTTTATTCTTTTTTTTTTCTTTTTTTTCTCCTCCACAAGTATACTCCTTTTAACTCCTCAGACATCCCTCTAGCTCTCTCTCTCTCGTGATTTCTCAAAAAAAAAAAAAAATCTCTCTCTCTCTCTCTTTCTTTCTGTCTCTCTCACCACCGGCGGCAACCGCGAGTCTCCCAAATCGACGGCGATCGGAAAGGTTCGAACACTCGCGAACACCGGCGGCAACCGCGAGTCTCCCAAGGCACTCGCGAACACTCGCGAATCGGAATCGTCATCGGAGCCGCCAACGGCGACATTCCGACACTGGCTTCCGATCCGCGTCACCACCGCTCGTCCACGTCACCACCGCTCGTCCGCGTCACCCCTGCGGCTCAGATGGGTCAGATTTGTTGTTGTTGTTGTTGTTTTTTTTTTTTTGTTCTGATTTGAGATTGTGTTTTGAGATGAGTTTTAAGATTGTGTTTTGAGATTGTATCTTGATTGTGATTGAGTTTGTATCTTGATTTTGAGAAAGAGTCTGTGGATAGTTTGGTAATTTTCGGAAGAGCCCAACGGCTAGTTTCAAAACGTTTCCTGGCTTTTTGTTTATGGACCTCCAACGCTCCATAAGTTTTCTGCGCGTTTTGGCTGTGGAACAAAAGTTGGCTTTTTAACAAAAGTTGGCTTTTGGGTCTAACCAAACACATATTTCAGCCCAATTTTTTCAAAAAGCCAACGTTTGGGTCCAAAAAGTGGAACCAAACGGGCACTAATTGATATCAGTTCTTCTGTTTTTACAATATGGATGACTTACAACAGCTCAACATTTTGTAGTAAAGCATTTTGGCGATAATTTTACCTTGTATCATACTTTGAATAACTTTTTGAAAAGCATTTTGGCAACAATTTTACCTTGTATCATACTTTGAACAACTTTCTGAAAAGCATTTTGTATAACTTCCTGTAAAGTAATTTCCTAATAAGATAGTTAGGGAGTAGTTACTAATAACTTCGAATTTTACTTTTTACTTTTTTTTTTCTTTTGGTAATTCCCTAGTTAGGATAGTTACAACTTTAATTATAGATCTTCTTTTTTATCAAAGAAAAAAAAATTATAGATTTCTTTTTAAATAATAATAATAATAATAATAATAATAATAATGATGATGATGATGTTTTCTTTTTCAATTTTTAGCCGTAAATAATGATGTTGTAAAGGCTTAGTCACCAATAGAAAAAGTTCTCACAAATAATCCACAAACTCCACATGATTTTATTGTTGATGGTCTGTACATATATATCATTGTAAGGTGATAGGCCAAAAATGCATAGATCTCTTGTGATGAATTAAATTGATTAATTAGAAAAGTTATTAATTAATCAAGTTAACATGCAAATTTACGTGGCAGCACAAACAAATCACCAATAAACTAAAGTATGCAGAGGAAATAAAATTGACACGGTGATTTGTTTACGAATGGGGAAAACCTACATGGCAAAAACCCCACCAAGTGATTTAAGGTCACCACTTCCGAAACTCCACTATTATCACAACAAGCGGTTACAAGTAAAAGAATCCCAGTACCTTACCAACCTACAGTTGAACCCTTACCCCAATACCTAATTGGACTTGTTCTGTAGTGACAGTTTCTCCTTTTGATGCACGGCTCCTAGTACGTGACTAACCAATTGCGCGGATCCCAGTACGCGACTTCAATCACCAACTTAGAGAGAGAGTTGTTGGCTGCAAAGTTCTTCAATTCATCCGCACGATGAAGATCAAGAAGATGCTTAGTTACAAAACCCTACGGTGCACATTACACAGCAACTTCTTCACAAGAAAGATGAACTAGGGCATGAACTTTGTCTCGGATCACAAATTGTTTAAACAAGGATTTTTCAATGCTTGTGCAACTTGTACCCTTAATGATGGCCCTTAAAATAATCATTTTATATGTCTAGGGTTAGAAGAAAAGAAGTCCCAAAGACATATCCACGGATTGGAATCAAAACAGAACTTAGAATCTGTTTTCCTTAAATCTCGACAGCTAGAGGTGTCGAGGAGCTGTTGAACAGCTGTCGAGCCTCGGGGCTGAAACAGCTTCTTAAAGCTCGATAGATGCAGGTGTCGAGACTAGGTGTCGAGACTAGGTGTCGAGCTTTAATAACTTGCAGTTTCCAGCTTGTTTCTTGAACAGACTTGATGACTTCAACACTTGATCTTAAAACACAGTTTCTTGAAGCATTAAACACATCCTAAATCTACCCAATTATAAGTAAAGTGCATTTTGTCAAATGATAAGCCAATTACATAAAATAATGACATATGTTCAAAACAACTTGAACCACATATGTCTTAACAATCTCCCCTTTTGGCAATCCGTGACAAAACCACAACAAACAAATGAACATATGAGAGAAGTCATAAATCACTCAACTCATATTCACTTGTTGAATACAATAAAATCTATCCTAACACAAACTCTTGAAAAACTTTGCAAAAAGAGAGTTTATAGCAAGTAGACTTTGACAACTTGTATTTCTGAAACACTTTTAAACAAAATACATCAAGGCATCTTTGTGTGAAGCAGAAATAATAGATTGCATACAAATAGAAGAAGCATGTGTATAAGGACAGAAAAGAAACAACACATGAAAAGGTAGGTGAAAGAAACATACATCATATATATATATATATATCAATGATAACACAATGTATGTAACAAAAGGTACAAGAGCAATGTATCTCTAAAAAGAAAGAAAAGAAAAGATACATAAAATTCTCATTACATCCCTCATAGCAACACTCCCCCTATCAAAAATGTACTCCCCCTATCAAAAATGTCTTATACAAGCTCTCCCCCTAAGAATGACTACTCTTATAACCCAAACCTACTCCCCCTTTTTGTCACGAGTCACAAAGGGTAGAGTGTCAAGTAAACATCTCATCAATAGAGCTAGCATCTCCATCATCATCATCCGAAGCATCATCGTCATCACCATCATCATCCTCAGTCTCAGAAGTCACATGAGGAGGTGGAGGAGTAGCCTCAGAAGTAAAATCGCCCAAGGTCGTCTATCGCCTAGCAATGAGACCAACACGAACATTCACTTGATACAACTTCGTAGAGATCGTATCGAGGCGAGCATTCATGCGCTGAAGCTGCGCCATGATGTCTTCAAGTGACAATTGCTCGAGGAAGAGGAGGGAGCAGATGTGGCTCTAGTAGATTTGGATGGAGCCGGACGAGAGGAAGGAGCTGTAGAATCCGTCTGTCTTGACCTAAACTACGCCTCACTACATTTTACAGTAGCGACGTCTATGGCAGCCATGACATGGAAGGGGTCAGACGAAGGAAACGGGACGGAGAAGTGGTGTAGAATCCTCGTAATAGCAGAAGGAAAAATGAGCTTATCACGGGTAGCCGTATCCCTATAGACATCTATGATAGAGAAGATGAAGTGTGAAGGAAAGTCTATAGTGAGGTGCTTTAAAAGAGACAACAAAAATCGAGCACGAGGCTCTGTGATGGAGTTGTAGTGAAAGAGAGGGTGCAAAACAAAAGTCATCACCATGTTTAAGAAATGAGGACCTTTAGCAAAAGGCCTACATGGTGTGTACTGATGCTCACCCCAATCAGAGGGGCGCTCACAAAACGCAGAAATCATCTCATCTTTGGATACAGTCCATAGACGCTCACATCCGGGGTAATTAGGATGAAGAACCCTCGGAACATGAAGCACCTCGGAGACCAACTCCGGAGTGACAGCAAAGCGCGTACCTCGAACACGAGTGTGAAAGAGAGGTACTAAAGAATCAATTCCGTGCATATTGGAGTAAAACTCTTGGATCAGCACGGAAGGACAGGTGACCAAGACGTCACACAGTGACTCCCAACCCCGACTGTGAATGACATCGGATAGGTCGGTATCGGCAAAGTCTACTAGAACAACTTGGCGTTCCGAATGAACACCTCGTTTAGAAAAGTTCTTCGAGAAGTCTTGATGGGCTTTCTCATCATGGAACCGAACAGAAGCAGGAATAGGATCAGAAGATGAAGAGCCCCTAGAACGAAGAGGGTTCTGGGACGGAATGGATTTACGTTTTGGTGCCATAGACACTACTAGCGCAAACACAAAGAGACGGAGAAAGAGAGAAACAAACAGAAAATTCCCAAAACAGTTCAATATATGACAAGTATATTGAAAAGAAAAGAACGTATACATGGAAAATGCATGAACATGTGACATGCAACATGAACAATATCATGGGCTCAACCCAATCTAATCCTACCAGCACACAGCAAGATTGCACACATCTAAATGCATAAAGATACTGTTAGAATGCTAATGTGATGCAATGCATGTAGTTTTTAAGAACAAATCTTCAAAAACTATCCCAAAATTTCAACAAAAACTCAACAATTTTGAAAAACCCCAAAATTTTTCAAAAACCCCAAAATCTATATTTCAAAACATGAAATGCATGAAGAAGAGAGATAAGAAACTTACCAAGTGAAGAAAACTTGAAGAAAGCTTGAAGAATCCTTAGGAAGAGGTTTGGAGTGATTAAGAGAGGTTTTGGAAGAGAGAACAAGAAAGTGTCGAGAGAGAGATCGAGAGAAATGAGAAAAGACTCGCGAAGAAATAATATATACACCTTTAGTAAATCTCGACAGATGCAGGTATCGAGAGGTATCGAGACATCTGTCAAGCTAGGTGTCGAGAAAGTTAGCTTCGACAGATACAGCTATCGAGGAAGTGTCGAGAATGAAGGATCAAACTCCAAAAGAATCTTGATCGATCCATCAGCTGTCGAGAAGCTATCGAGAGGACAGAAAGTTTCCCGATCGATCCACAAGGTGTTGGGAAGCTGTCGAGATTGCGATTAGAAAAAGCTGAGAAGCTCGATAGACAGCCAGGTATCGAGGAGGTGTCGAGCTGGCTTCAAAAAGCAGTTTTTCGAGAGGAGAAAAACACAGAAATGAATGCAATCACGCATGCAACTCAACCATTGATCCAATCAACATATAAAGCTCTCAAAATCATCTCTCAACAATAATTTTAAGCACAAGGATCCTAAAACACACACACACACTAAACAAGTCTAACCAATTTTATATTTCAAAAATAAGTTAAGACAGTTTAATGAGTATACATTAACGCATGTAAACCTTGTGATTGCCAAATCACATTGTACCTGCACATGTATCAAGAGTAGCAAAGAATATTGCGTGTTGTGTGTGAAAAACATCGCAAGATTACATAAGTGTCTCAAAGTTATGACGATTTGAGATATGAGAAAACCACTTTAACTCACACACAATCATAACTGTTTGATGGGGACTATCACTTTCGAGGTACATCCTATAACTCCTACATCTCCTAGAAAACACGCTTGCAATCATATTTTAAAGCATTTTGTTCTTTTTGCTTTTATTTCTTTGCATATTCTCTTTTATTAAGCATATCATTCATGGACATATAAGAGAGAAAAGAAATACCCAATTATGTTAAGCCTTTTGACATTGCACTTTTGTTATGCCGAAACTTACAGATGTCATTTCATGATTGACGAGTAACAGTGGTGAGATGGTTATTTATGTCTTTCTCTTAGGATTTTCTAGTCCTACCTGTCAAAAAGAATGATACGAGTGATAAGAATGATAAGAACAAGAGATCACTTAACCTTACTCATCACAAACAAAGAACCACAAAACTCACTTGCTTAGTTATGCATAAGGATGCTCATCTAAGCTACAAGAAATACAAAGTTTCGAAAACTCTGTTTCAATGGCCATTTTAAGGTTCACAAGAAACAATGTACACAGACACACATTGTTTTTGTATTTTTCAATTTTTCATTTTTTTTTATTTTTATCAGAAAAGCAAAAAATAAAACACAAAACTGAAAACAAACACACAAAAACATGTTAAAGAAAGCAAAAAAATGCATAAAACTAGACTGACTCAAAACAGTAAAGCAACACACAAGTAATGCAAAAACAAAAACAACAAGAAGGGGAGAAAGAAGAAGTGAACAAAATCACTTAGGACCCTTTTCCTTCCACACCTTGGAAGAACTTTTCCTTTTTGCCAAAACTTGAACCGATAAAGAGGGGGAAGGATTGAAACCGTTCAAGTTCGAAAGGAACACGAGGGCTTTGAGAATATCTCCAAGAGGAGCAGGAGAGGTTTGAAGCTAATTCTGGCTCCTAGATGCTATCATGCCATTGCTCTATTGAGTGGCTAACCACTTATAGTAATTTGGTCGAGTATGACCGACAATACCACAATGATAACAGAGATGCTGCTTTTTCTGTTTAGGCTTTTGAGAGATAGCCTTCTTAGTCCTAGGGTTTTTAGTTTCCCTCTTCTCAATCTTAGGGGGTGCTCTTAAGATAGACTTACCCTTGTCTAAGTTCTCACTAGTTAAATCAGTTTTAACATCATTGTTCTCAATTTTAATGTTATTAGCAGGAGGAACAAAAACAGTAGTATTAGCAGAAGGAGTATTAGAGAGAGAGAATTCATACCCCAATCCTGTTCGATCCGAAGCAGATTTCTGAACGCTGAGCATCTCATCCAGCTTTGCATTTGACGTCCTCTCCAATTGCGCTCTAACTTAACATAGCTCCGCTTCAAGCTTCTTAGTCTTCTCAACCAAGAAATTGTTCTCGAACCTCAGTGCCCCAATAGTCTGATTTGCTTCATCAAACTTAGTGGAAAGCTCCTCTCGGTCAAGTTCCACATCACTGAGCTTCTTGGTGGCCAGCCTATAGAGTTTCTCATGCTTCTCAGAAAGCTTGTACAGTTTCTCATAGGCGGTATGGATATCATCTTGTTCATCCATAGTTTTGAACTTAACATCCACCAATTCTTTTTCTTCATCTACATCTTTAGTAATCCCTTCAGTAGGATTTACAGAGGCAGTGAAGGCATTCAAGATTCTGTCATCTTCATTATCGGAATCATCCTCGGGCTCAGTGTCGCACAGGGTAGCAGCAAGTGCCTTGCTCTTCCCAATGCTCTTGAGGTACGTAGGACACTCTTATTTCATGTGACCGAAGCCTTGAAATCCGAAGCACTTAGGTCCAGTAGGAACAGCGTACTGACCGCCATCCTTAGTATCATTTTTCCCTTTATCTGGGCTCTTGAACTGTGAAGAACTGGATTGCCTATGGTCCTTGTTGAAGCCTTTTCCATTGGCATTTTTCATGAATTTCTTGAATTGCCTGGTAATGTAGGACTTCATCTTAGAATCTTCATCGTCTGAGGACTCATCTGTGTCACTACTCTTGGCCTTTAGTGCCATGCTCTTGCCTTTACTTGACTTGCCAATCCTTGTCAATCCTATCTCGTAGGTTTGCAGATTACCAACCAGCTCAGTCAGAGAAATCTTGTCAATATCCTTCGATTCCTCTATCGTCGTGATCTTGGCATGGAATCTCTCAGGCAGAGATCTAAGCACTTTTCTTACTATCTTGGGCTCAGGAATGGTTTCCCCAAGATTGAAAGCTGAGTTCACTATATCTTTGAGCTTGGCGTAGAACTCATCGAATGACTCATCCTCCTCCATCTTAATTTCTTCGAAGCTTGTAGTGAGCCTCTGTAGCTTCGAATCCTTGACAACCTTCGTTCCCTCATAGGTTGTCTGGAGAATGGTTCATGCTTCCTTAGCAATTTTAGTGGAGGAAATCTTCTTGAACTCCTCATTAGTGACCGCACTGAATAGGGTATTCAATGCTCTACTGTTGAAATTGGCTGTCTTGATCTTGGCATCATCCCAATCGGCCGGCGCTTCAGTAGGCTTGGTCCAGCCTATCTCCACAGCTTGCCACACCTTCTCATCTAGTGACTGCAAGAAAGCTCTCATGCTTACTCTCTAGTATGCATAGTTAGTACCATCAAACAATGAAGGTATAATAAGAGATTGACCTCTATCCATGACAAATAGGGGTCAATGGATCACACACAAGGATTAAACCCTAATCAGAGTATGCCTGCTCTGATACCACTTGATAGGCCACAAATGCGTAGACCCCTTGTGATGAATTAAATTGATTAATTAGACAAGTTATTAATTAATCAAGTTAACATGCAAATTTACGTGGTAGCAAAAACAAATCACCAATAAACTAAAGAATGCAGTGGAAATAAAATTGACACAGTGATTTGTTTACTAATGAGGAAAACTACACGGCAAAAACCCCACCGGGTGATTTAAGGTCACCACTTCCGAAACTCCACTATTATCATAACAAGCGGTTACAAGTAAAGGAATCCCAGTACCTTACCAACCTACAGTTGAACCCTTACCCCAATATCCAATTGGGCTTGTTCTATAGTGACAATTTCTCCTTTTGATGCACGGCTCCCAGTACGTGACTAACCAATTGCGCGGATCCCAGTACGCGACTTCAATCACCAACTTAGAGAAAGAGTTGTTGGCTGCAAAGTTCTTCATTTCATCCACACGATGAAGATCAAGAAGATGCTTGGTTACAAAACCCTACGATGCACATTGCACAACAACTTCTTCACAAGAAAGATGAACTAGAGCATGAACTTTATCTCGGATCACAAATTACTTGAACAAGGATTTCTCAATGCTTATGCAACTTGTACCTTTAATGACGGCCCTTAAAATAATCCTTTTATATGTCTAGGGTTAGAAGAAAAGAAGTCCCAAAGACATATCCACGGATTGGAATCAAAACAGAACTTAGAATCTGTTTTCCTTAAATCTCGACAGCTAGAGGTGTCGAGGAGCTGTCAAACAACTGTCGAGCCTCGGGGCTGAAAAAACTTCTTAAAGCTTGATAGATGCAGGTGTCGAGCCTTAATAACTTGCACTTTCCAGCTTGTTTCTTGAACAGACTTGATGACTTCAACACTTGATCTTGAAACACAGTTTCTTGAAACATTAAACACATCCTAAATCTACCCAATTACAAGTAAAGTGCGTTTTGTCAAAGGATAAGCCAATTACATAAAATAATGACATATGTTCAAAATAACTTGAATCACATATGTCCTAACATAAGGTATACAGGAATATGCACAAAAATTTCAATCTAAGTGCATAGCATTTACTCTTGTAAATACCAATGCCCATATTCTAATATTCAAATTATTGAATACTAAAATTTGAAGGGTATTGATTCTCACATACTTTATTGTATATTGTTGTTACATATCACTCATTTCAAATTTTATATTGACACCAATTTAAAAAAAAAAAAAAAATAGATATCGACATATCGCATTTGAAGTTATGAATATTGTGTGTACATGGTGACATTAACGAGTGTGAGAAAACAATTACCGCATTTGAAGATTGAGCAACATGAGTAGTTTTCACCTTATAAGAATTTGGACATTGTAAAAATAAAATGTTATAGTGTATCAGCAATTCCATGAATGAAAATGTTTGGTACATAAAACTTAAAGAAATAAGAAAGCTAGAAAAATGGAGTGATGGTAACAAAACATCCTAGTCCACCTAAAATAATTCATGCCATTGAGAAGTTTTCTAGGTAGAATGCCAGAACCCCTTTTTGCCACCAAGCATCCTGCCATATATATCTGGCAATCATCTTTTCTAGATGATGTTTACTTCAATTCTTAATGGGTGCCATTGACGGAACAACAACAAAGGTTGCACTATGTAACCGTATCTCAACTTGATCATTTAGAAAAATCTTTTTTAAATCTTGGCTGAAAGTAAAATACGGTCTGTTTCCTTTAGCATTTGCTTTCAAATTCTTCTTTTAAGTAAATTATCATATCCCTAAAATGAAAAATAGGGCTTTCAAAAAAGGAGAAAAATATTAGAAATATTCTTTTGTTGGTCATCGAGAAGATTTCGAAGCTCAGTGACATGAAAAAAATAAAAGTAAAAAAAGAAAAAAGATCAGAGATGGCAGAAATACTTCCCTTCATTTGAAGTGACTTATGTGACTTGTAGGAACACAAATTAAGCCTTGGACCCAAATGCGTGATGGGCCGGCCCAAGTGGCCTATACAATAGAATTTGTAGAGAGTGAGCTTGGAGCCTAGACTTCTAGGGGCGGTATAAAGCAATGGCGTTTGGGGCTAAGTCCTCTATTGGTGTGCAACGAGCTGGAGACATCACTTTGGCTCTCCTCGGACGAAGGCCGAGGAGTCTCTGCCCTTGATTCCCTTCCACTGCTTGGGAGGAGATAGTCTTCTCTTTCTTGGGAAAGGTCCAGATCCCCTTCCAGTTATCCCCCTTTCTCTATTTATACTCCCCATTCCTCGTTCCCATTCACAGGACCATCAATGCAGATCTCTTTCCCATCCATCCTTTCCCTGGAAACGCTCCTCAATGGCTATAAAGTTGATCGCCGTCCCCTCAGAAGTCACCTCCCCATTAATGCAGCCAGGCGGATAGGTAGGAAGCCTTTAATGCGGTGGCAGCAGCCTTATGCAGAGCACGTCCCCCCTGTCCCCCTCCTCGACGCCCTGTTGAAACTCAGTGTGACTTATTGAGCCTCAAGGGTTAACCTTTGGGGCGTCATGCTGCGACTTTCGGCCCTCGGCTCTGTCGTCCGAGGATGCCTTCTCCTCGGACTCTCTCCCAACTGGCCAACGCCCCGATCGGTGGGCTTTTGGGCCCCCGTTTTAAGAGGCCTTATTCTCGACTTACAGCCCTTCGGCGGAGTATGCGTTCTCGGACCAGGCCCAAGGCCCACATAGTGTTTCGACATCTTTGCCCCCCACAATAGCCCCTCAAAAAGTCATTTGACTCTGATCCGAGGAGGCAGATGAGTTTTTGACCTGCGAATTCTTCCTCCACATGACCTCTTAATTGTTACACGTGCAAAATCCACCCGCGCCTTCTAGGAAGACCTTTGACGCTTTGTGATACGCAACGCCTGCATTAATTGCACTGAGTAACTCCCTATCGCGCACGTTCAACAGTGAGATGTGGATCTAATGGCTTGGGTTTATTTTTGAAAATTTGAGCGGGATGTTTCTCACGAGCCGCCGCTCCTCAATCATCCAAAACGCTTCGATAGTCGCGACATTCACCATTTCTTCCAAAGAGAAAACATATTCTGGAGTTATTCAGTCTCTCTCTCTCTTTCAAGAAGCTCTCAACAGTTCTTACATTTTTCCCTTGTAAGTCTTTTCTCTCTTCGAACTTCCTTCTCCTCGGCTGTCATCCTCTCCCATTTTCCCTCTTAGCTTTCAGTCCTGACTTTCGATCCCATGGGTAGATTTAAGTGCCTCGTAGATACGGCATCTGGCATGGAAGGATTCCGGGCCAAATACCACATCCCTCCGGATGTGGGTCTGGAGTACTGCCCCCTAGAGGCCGTGGCGGACTCTAGGAAAGAGGGGCAGGTTGTCATCCCTATAATTGCCTTTCTAGAGGGCGGGATGACACTCCCTATGAAGGATGTGACTAGCGAGTACCTCCGTAATCATAGGTTATGTCCCGACCAGTGCACACCCAACATGTTTAGGGTGTTAGGTTACGTCGATGCTCTGAACGAGCAGATGGGCCTGCGTCTTACGTGGCACGACGTCGTCTACCTGTATGAGTGCCACCGGCTGAGGGACGCAGGCTACTACCTCAAGTCGAGGTCTAACGCCGTTAGGCTCATCTCTTGTCTGCCCAAGTCCAATAAAGGCATGAAGGATGATTATCTCATTACCACCGGGAGGTGGTATGACGGTCTCCACTGCCTAGTAAGAGAGGGGCAGCCAAGTGTGACTCCCTAGGATTTAGAAATTTTGGTTTAATGTTCTCCCCCTCCCTTAGCTTCTCTAAGTAGATCAACTGCCCTTTGATGCTTTCTTTGTTTGATCTACGGCTTGAACCTGACATTGTTTGGCTCATCCGTTGTCTTTCTTACAGATAAACATCACACATCACCCTGCCTGAGCGACGTCAACATCTCGGACCTTAACAAGGTTCTAAGATCTGAGGTTTTCGTGAACGAAAACCTGCAAGTGAGGGCTGCCCACCTGATACTGGGGTACGAGCCCTTGTCGAAGGTGTTTCAGTAGGTCGACGACACCATCCTTGCAGGTGACAAGAGGCGTGTGAGGATAGACGTCACCAAACCAGACTTCCTCGCTCCACGTGCCCTGCCTGACGCGCCATTTACTATCCTCTACGAGAGGACCATTGCGGCTGCCCCCCTTGCGGTGAGACGGGAGGAACAACTCGTCCGAGGTGAAACTGCAGCTTCTCCCTCATCCATCGACGAAGAGATAGACCGATTTCGTCTAGAGGAGGCCGAAAGACCTTTGAAGGACGCCATTGTAGAGATCTTGGATGAGGAAAACACCTCAGACAGGGGTTCAAGAGTTAAAGGCCTGGTTATCGCCTGACCCGACGACAGCTCAGAGGAGGAGGACGGGATGACGTCTTTGAAAACGCTTTTCGCCAAAAAAAGGGGCGCCCAGGTATCAAAGGGGGACGCCTCTGGGTCCCTGCCGAAGTTGCCTCCGCCTCCCCCTCCATCAGACCCCCTCCCTCCTCCCCCAAACGTTCTAAAGAATAAGAGGAACGAAAATGAGGAGGCGGACAGGGAGAGGGAGAAAAAACAGAAACAACAAAGGTAGCAACAACAACAGCAACAGCAAGTTACTAGGGGCGGGGGTCGAGCCTCGTCCGTCGAGAGCGGGGAACTCCGCGGGAAAGTCGAGGTCCGCCGAGAGGAGTCCAGCTGGGCTCCTGTACTGGAGGTTGACGGGCACTGATACCCACCCAAGTGAGCATAAGGGACTTTCAGAGGGGTCACACCCCTCACTTGGCCAACACTTTGGAGCAACCCTTTCTCTTGCCAAGGGACATGGAGGACTTGGGCAAGATGGGACGGACGTGCCTCTTTCTTTCCCTCAAGAGGGACTTGGGCCTGGTGTATGTTGCCCCTTCCGTTCTTCTTTCGTCATTATTCTAACCTTTGCGCGTTTCACTTTCGTGTTTTACCGTGCTTCTGTCTCCCTGCAGGCCATCCAAGAGGTTTTTACAGCCGAGTAGCTGGTGGGGCACTACCAAAACCAGGTAGCGGCCTAGCAAGCTGCCAAGGCAGAGGTCGAGAAGGACCTGGGTCGTGCTGAGGCGGAAAAGGGCGATCTGGCCGCCAGGCTGACCTAGGAGCGGAATGAGAGGAGGAGCGCCGACGCTGGATTGAAGACTGCCGAGGCCCAGGTGGAAAGCCAGCGCAAGCTCTTGCACCAAAAGGATGAGGTTCTGTCCAAAGCCGAGCAGGAGATCTCGAACTTAAAAAGAGAGCTTGCCCAGGCCAAAGAAGCGGCTCGCACCATAAGGGAGACCGTGGAGGTCGCCACCAAGGCTACGTACAACAAGGGAGTGGAGACGACCGAGAATCGCCTAACCGAGGAGTTGGCCGAGCTGTGCAGGTAATACTGCCAGCAAGTTTGGGCGGAAACCCTAAATGTTGCAGGAGTCCCTGCCAACTTTGAGTGGAAGGCAGCCGAGAGGGTCTGGTATCCCGAGGATATCAGATTTATCGAAGACGCTCCCACCACTTTGGTCACTCTCGAGACGGCAACCCCGGCGGCCCCAGCGCTGCCCCCCTCCTCCCAAGAGTAAGTCCTCCCTGCAAAAGTGGCCGAAGCGGGGTCCAGCGAACCAGCAGACTAGGTCGTACTTCCCCTCGAGGCCAAAGACAAGGGGAAGCAGGCCCAGGTTCTGCCCGAGGCTGGGGAGAAAAGAGCTGAAGTGGAGGGACAAGCCAAGGAGTCCTCAGCGCAGCTAGGAAAGGACCCTCCTTTAAAGATAAAGGGATAGGCCACCCCGGGCTCCATTTTTACGTAATTTTCTTCCTTAGGGAGTTTGTCATTGGTTTCTTACCTTGTAACCTTTATTTCCAGCTTTGATGTAAACAATTTATTAAATTTCAGTATTTTGCTTCTGATAAGGTAACCTTTGTGATGAATTATGTTTATTGCCGTATAATTTGCCTCATTGCATGTGGACCCCGACATAGTTGGGTTAACCAACAAGTAGCTAAATGTGCATAAGCGTGCTCGAGAGTCAAGGTAGTAGCGGCTTCTTTATAAGCGCAATCAGATCATACGTAGTTCGATAATGAGAGCATTTTAACCACGTGTGATAACGCATCTCAGAACTTCCTGAAGCTGAAGGCTGACATTGACGTTTACTTAAAAATAGATTGAATGCTAAATTTTCCCAAGTCCGAAGGTCCGAGGGCCTGGCGCAGCCTAGGTTTGCATTAACACTTCGTAAAAAATGATGAGCGTGTTAAATCTTCCCAAAGCAGAGAGTCCGAGAACACGGCGTAGCTTAGGTTTACATTAACACTTAATGAAAATGAATCGTGTGTTAAATTTTCCCAAAACAAAGAGTCCGAGGACACGGCGTAGCTTAGGTTTACATTAACACTTAAAGAGAATGAATCAGGTGTTAAATTTTTCCAAGGCAGAAGGTCCGAGGACCTGGCTTAGCCTAGGTTGACATTAACACTTAATGAAAAATGATGTGCGTGTTAAATCTTCCCAAAGCAGAGAGTCCGAGGACACGGCGTAGCTTAGGTTTACATTAACACTTAATGAAAATGAATCAGGTGTTAAATTTTTCCAAAGCAGAGAATCCGAGGACACGGCGTAGCTTAGGTTTACATTAACACTTAGTAAAAAATGATATGCGATAGAGATTGACATATTAACAATTAGCATGATACGATGATATCCAAATGCTCGACGTGTATGCCTTTCATTAATAGTAGTACCTTCGGAGGTTATTTACATTCCAGAGTCATTTTACAGGTTTGTCTTCTAAGTCGACGAGATAATATGACCCTATGCCGGCCACTGAGGTCATACGGTAGGGCCCCTCTCAGTTTGGTCCTAACTTTCCCCAAGCCGGGTCCTTAGCAGTTCCGACAACTTTCCTCAGGACTACGTCTTCTGGAGCAAGGGGTCTGGATCTTACCCGAGAGTCGTACCCCTGCTTGAGCTTCTGCTGGTAGCAAGCTAGCCGGACCATAGCGTTCTCCCGCCTTTCTTCTACCAAGTCCAGCCCTTTTAGCAACATGTCATCATTAGCATCTGGGGTGAAGGACTGCGTCCTCATTGTCGGGAACCCTCTTTCCAAAGGGATCACGGCCTCGGCGCCATACGCCATCGCGAAAGGTGTCTCCCCTGTGGACCTTCGTGGCGTAGTCCAGTAGGTCCACAGCACGTGCGGCACCTCATCCACCCATCTGCCTTTAGCATCGTCTAGTCTTTTCTTGAACCCATTGACTATCGACTTGTTGATCACCTCAGCTTGGTCGTTCCCTTACGGGTAGGCTGGGGTGGAGTATCTGTTTGCAATGCCGAAGTCTCTATAATACTTTCTGAAGGCCTTGCTGTCAAACTGCAGTCCGTTGTCCGAGATAAGAATACGTGGGACCCCAAATCTGGTGATGATGTTTTTCCAGATGAATTTCTTTGCATCCACGTCTCGGATATTCAAGAGGGGCTCGGCTTCCACCCATTCGGTGAAATAGTCTGTCTCGACGAGCAGCCGCCTTTTGTTGCCTGCCGCCCTTGGAAATGGTCCTACTATGTCTAAGCCCCACTGTGCAAACGGCCAAGGGCTGACCAAAGGGTTAAGGACACCCCCGGGCTGGTGGATGTTGGGGGTGAACCTCTGACATTGATCGCATTTTCTCGCATAGTCTTGCGCATCTCTTTGCATGTTTGGCCACCAGTACCCCTGCGTAAGGGCTCTATGGGCTAATGACTTTCCGCTCATGTGGCTACCACACACTCTTTCATGCAACTCCTCTAAAAGCTGCTCCGTTCCTTCCGGGTGCACACACAGTAGGTAGGGCCTTGAAAAGGAGCGCTTATAGAGCTTCCCATCCTTGAATAACCAAAATCGCGGAGCATTTCTACGGATCTTGTTGGCCTCGGACTTCTCTTCTAGCAAAGCGTCATGTTTTAGGAAAGACACTATAGGGTTCATCCAACTGGGTCTCGGTCTAATTTGGTGGATCCGGGGGGTATCATGATCTGGCCCAGCAGGCTTAAACAGGTCCTTAACGAGGATGACCCGAGGAAGGCCCTGAGCCGAGGAGGTTGCAAGTGTGGCCAGCGAGTCGGCATGGGTATTTCCATTCCTGGAGATGTGCGACAGTACGAAAGACTCGAATTTGGACCGCAGGTGCTCGGCGTGGGTTAAATACTCCCGCATTCTTGATTCCCTGGCTTCTAATTTCCCTTCCATCTAGCCGACCACTAGCTGCGAGTCTGAGAACGCCTACACCGTCTTTCCCCCCATTTTTCGAACCATGTCCATTCCCACTAGCAAGGCTTCGTACTCGGCCTCATTGTTGGTAGCCGAGAACGCTAGCCTCAAGGACTTTTCCACGACGATTCCCTCCCGAGACGTCAAAACTATTCCTACGCCTGAGCCTTTCTGGTTGAAGGCTCCGTCCACGAAAAGCTTCCACATCGGAGGTTTTTCGCACAAGATTACGCCAACTGGTTTTTCGCCCGTGCCCCGTCCCTCTAGGTTTTCCTCTAAGGAAGGCTCAGCGAACTCCGCCACCAGGTCGGCCAGGACTTGCCCCTTCACAGAGGTGCGGGGCATGTACTTGATGTCAAAGGCTCCCTAAACAATTCCCCATTTGGCGATTCTGCTGGAGTAGTCAGCACTTCACAGCACGAATTTAAGTGGGAGCTGGGTCAGTACGACAACAGTGTGGGATTGAAAGTAGTGCGGGAGCCGACGCGTCGCGTGCACCATGGCCAGAATCGCCTTCTCTAATGGTAGATACCGAACCTCGGCCTCTTGCAGAGACTTGCTAACATAATAGACTGGTTTCTGTATACCAACGTCGTCCCGTATCAAAACCAGGCTGACGGCGTGGGCAGCCACCGCTATATACGCGAACAGGACTTCATCTAAATTGGGGCGAGACATTATGGGCGGCCGAGAGAGATACTCTTTCAGCTGCTGGAAGGCAAGGGAACATTCTTCAGTCCATTCAAATCCCTTCCACTTGTTCAACAGCTGGAAAGAGGGTCGACACCTATCCGCGAACCAGGAAATGAACCTATTGAGGGCAGCCGTCTTCCCCGCCAGCCTTTGGACCTCCTTCGGGTTCCGAGGAGGTTGCAGGTTACAGATTGCGATAATTTGAGCGGGGTTGGCCTTGATACCTCTATGAGTGAGCATATAGCCCAGGAATTAGCCAGACCCTACACCAAAGGAGCATTTGGAGGCGTTCAAACGTAGCTTGTGCTCCCTCAAGGTTTGGAACGTGCCGTTCAGGTCGGCCACATGCTCCGATGTAGCCCTGCTCTTCACAACCATGTCATCCACGTACACTTCAACGGTTTTTCCTAGTTGTGCCTCGAACATCCTGGTCATCATCCTCTGATAGGTAGCCCCTGCGTTTTTCAAGCCGAAGGGCATCACCTTGTAATGGTAGTTGCCAGTAGGGGTAACAAAAGCTGCCTTTTCCTGATCTTCTGAAGCTAAAGGTATCTGGTGATACCCTTAAAAGGCGTCTAGGAAACTCATGCGCGGGTGGCCGACCGTCGCGTCCACCAGCTGATCTATACAAGACATTGGGAAAGAGTCTTTGGGACAAGCCTTGTTCAGGTTCGTGAAGTCTACGCAAACCCTCCATTTCCCACTCTTCTTCTTCACAACGACTGTGTGCGCCAACCACTCGGGGTAGAAGACTTCCTTGATAGCCCCAGCTCTCTTAAGTCTGATGACTTCTTCATTAACGGCGTCGGAATGTTCTTTAGAAGAGCGCCGAGGGGGCTGCCTCTTCGGCAAGGCGGCCGGGATAACATTCAAGTGGTGCCAAATGAAGTTCGGGTCGATCCCAGGCACTTCGTACGCGTCCCATGCAAACACTTTTACCACCGCTAGGCCCGACTGTACAGGCAACCTGATCTGCCCCTTCGGGACGACTGCCTTTCCCTCGCAGCTTATCAGTGGCGAGCCGTTGGCCTAAAGGTCCTCTTCCCTCAGGTTCAACCCCTTGTACAGGCCAGGGTATATAATGTCTGCACCACTTCCTTGATCCACCATTACCCTCCTCACGTCGTAACCTCCGATTCTTAACATTATGACCAAGGCATCGTCTTGTGGTTGGATGGTTCCCACCTTGTCCTCGTCCGAGAATCCCAGTATCGGGGGTCCGTTACCCTTAAACCTCTTCGGCTCAGAGCTAGGACTCTCGGCAAGGGCTCGCGCCATGGACATCACCCTAGAGAGGCTAGAGCCAGTCCTCCCAGGCGTGGCGAGAATGACGTTGATGGTTCCCAAAGGGGGCCTGAGGGTGTGACGGCCGCAATCTGCAGACCCCGAATTTTCTTCCTGTCCATCAGGCCGAAACAAGAACTACCTCAACTTTCCCTCCTTCACCAACTGCTCCAGATAATTTCGTAAATTTCTGCAATTCTCTGTCGTGTGGCCGTTTTCTTGGTGATACTGGCAATGGAGACCCTAATTACGCTTCGTAGGGTCACCTATCATTTTGCTGGGCCATCTAAAGTAGGGTTCGTGACGGATTTTCTCAAACACTCGCTGTATAGGTTCACGAAACACGGCGCCGACTATGTGCGGAAGGGCCGGTTGAGGCCATGTGGTTTACAAGATAAAAGGCCGGTTGAGGCCAATGGGTTACAAAAGTAAAACTGGCTGGAGAATTACAGATGTAAGCTAGGGTTGCCATTACAATGCTAAAGTTGCTAGGGAGGAGGCAAAGCTGAGAAAAGAGTCTGAGAGTGCTGGGTCTGAGCTCTGGTTTTTCTCTCAAATTTTGCTCCCCTTTGTGCTGAGTCTTTGGCTGCCTTAAATAGACTGGAGGGAGCCTTGGATTCGGTTGCTGGAATCACGGAAGGTAAATTGCTTTTACTGCAGGTGAATTTTTTTTTTTTTTTTTTTTTTTTTTTTTTTTTTTCACCGAAAGCAAACAGTAATTTTTGAATGATGTTATCGGGTACTGTTCAGCCGTGATGATTGTTACTGTGGGTGAACAGTGGTCTGTCTGGTTGGTGCGGGTACTGTTGAAACAGTGCTGGTGCTGTTTGAATAGTAACCGAATTGGGTTTCTGAGCAGTTGCTGGTTCTGGTCAGAAATTAATCTGTGGAGGCTGCATCTGATGGATACCCATCATAAGGGTTCCATGCTTGATTATTTCCATCTTCGTCATGCTCATGATAGATGGCATATTTATTACATAGCCCACAATAGATTAAGGGCTCATAATCTGGATCCTGTGTAACAAACTGGGTAGGATCATGAAAACCCATCTGCTTGAGACCTGGAATTGCTGAGGAATAAGGCCTGGTGGTAAACACAGAAATCCTTCCCGTATTTCCCACGTGGTGGTAATCTCTCCATAAGTCTCTGGCTCTGTCTATGATTTCATTGTTGAAGTAGTTCCTCCAACAACTAGCTAGAACATAAGGACTGTCAAAGGATAGATATGAGTTACCTTCACTCCAGGGACCCTGATAAGTATAACCATTGACAAGTACTAAATGCTTGGAAGGTTGGACTTCCATCCAATTGTTCCTGTCCCACTGTGGGAGAGTACTCCAACATCTGATGGATACAAAAGGACTTTTGATCTTAGTCACAACCTGCTGGATGATTTGAGGAAACTGGTTGATCTGCTCATGGCTTGTTAGTTTGATAAATCTGATGAAGCCATATTCAAACATTTCTGATAACCAACTAGAATCCTTTTCTGATTCAATAGTTCCTTGCTCAAAGTTTACGAGGAGTCCTGGGAAAGGATGCCTGTTCTCATATACTCTGAGGCTGGATCCGAAATGATCTTCCCAATTTGCCTGAATGAAGATGTCAGTAGTATCATCTGAATTATCTCCATAAACTGGGAAGGTTGTGGTGACTAATGCTCTGAAATGCTTGAACCATTTTCTGTATGATTCAAACATTGCCTTGGATCCTAAAATACTGGATTGTATCTCAGGAAGCAAGTTGGCAACAGCACTTCTTAAGGTAGACCTAGTCTTAAGACTGAGTCTAGCATAATCTGTGCCCATGATGGTCATTTTATCCATGGAATGGATATCCTCTTTGCCAGAGAGTTGACCGGTGATGGATTCTTTTCCTTCCTCAAGGTTCACTAGATGGATTTCTAGGGCTTCGAGGGTTCTTTGGAGAAGAGTATTGTTATTTTGGGTGAAGGCCATCTGAAGGTTATGAAGGATGAATTTAGTGGAGGCTGGTAGGTTAGTATAGGCTCCGTTTCTAAATTGGTATTTCCTGGATAGAACTTCATGTAAAGTGATGGTTTTGTTTCTGCTGGAATAGACTACTTTTGCTAAGATAGATTTCTGAAGGGAGGTTGCTTTTCTGGGGGGCTTTGATCCAGAAGAAGCGCCTTGTTCAAAATTTTGGCTTGCTGAGGAGGCCTTTTTCCACATACTTGTGGTATTGAAGATTATCCTCTCTTTTTCCTGCCAAGAGAGATTTGGACAATTTATAGTTTGAAAATACTTATGTATAAATCTCTTTTGTTCAAATACTGAATTTGATGTAAAAGCAATGCTTTCATGATAAATGCATGATGGAGTATAAGGATTATTTTGTGGATAATGTGCTGAGGATGAATCAAGGTTCTCGGCTTGATTCGGAATGTCTTGGGTGCTGATAACACTGAGGTTTTTGGAGATGGAGACTTTCTGGAGGGTGCTTACCTCTCTTGGGTCTGGACAATGAAGGAATTTAAACCTGACTGGTTGATCAAAGGGATGTGTGATGATACCTTCGCTATCTGTGATGAAGGGATACAAAAGACACATGAAAGGATTTCCCAAGATGACACTGTCGGTCATGTTCTTGACTAAGACAAATGTGGTTTTAAAAAATGTGTTGCCTTGGTGAACATAAGCTTCAGGGATTTTAAACTCAATTTGCATCTTTCCTCCATTTGCTGAGGTTAATCTATCCCTAGTTTTGTGAAAGTACCTGTTGGGGATGAGTTCTTCTTGGATGCAGTTAAGGTCGGCTCCTGAATCTATTAGGGCCACAACTTCAAATTCAAAATCTTTGCTGATGGCAATTCTGACTTTAGAATGCCATTTTTGGAAGTTAACTCTGCTGATGGTTTCTAAAAACCTTTCTGGTGGTTCCTGTTCTAATTCAGCTGTAGGGTTAACTGTATCATCAAATTCTATTTCTTCATTCTGAAATGAGGGGCCTTCCTCATTGTGAGAAATAGTTTCTAAATGCTGGACTCTTTGGTTAAGAAGATTATGATCAACCCTAAGAATGGTTAATTCTTGCTTAAGGGCTTTGATGTCAGATTGACTGGCTTTGACTTCTTTGTGGAGGTCACTAATCGTAACTTCCTTCTTAGACTGAGTGAACCTATTGTAGATTTTCTCTAAGTCTACTTTGGGTTGGTGAGTTTTAGGCTCAGGTTTCTTGGTTAAAGTTTGATGGAACTGACTGAGCTTTTGGGCCTTAGTTATAGGGTCTTCTATAGCTTCTATAAGATCCAAAAGAAGTTCTTCTTGCTTGCTAAGGGTGTTGATAGTTTTGTTTCAACAACAACTATCCTTACATGGTTTGGGACCATCTGAGCTGCTGGTCATGCTGAGAAATTCTTCTGAATCCTCAGAGGATGACTGGTATAGTTGACGGATTTCTTGGCTACTAGAACTGCTTGTTGACTCTTTGTCTAAATGGTCAAGTTCTAATAACTTAAAAATTTCCTTTTTGCTGGCTTGATCTTGAACTAAAGAATTGATAAGAGACTTTGCTTTAGCCCTACAATCCTTCTTGAAATGTCCTTCTTTTCCACAGTTATAGCATTTTCCTGATGCTTGTGGAATGTTTTTCTTGGTTTTCCTCTTCTTATAGAAATCATTAGTGTTGGACTTTTGCTTTCTATAATACTTGGAGGAAGCTTTTCTTTTATGGAGTTTTCCAGAGGGTTCTTCCTTAGACTTGGATTTTCTTTTGGAGGGGTAAATAGAAGGTAAGCCATACTGGGTACAGAAATGTCCTATCTCGTACTTGGCTTTATTCTTATTTACCTGGCTCTGGATTTTCAAATCTCTGCACATCTTTAATCCTTCGCTTCGGATAGTGCTAGAGATGTCTCCATAGGTTAGGTTATCATAATCTATGATTCCTAAAGGGCTGCAAAGGGTTTCCTTAACCTTCTGACCGAAGAGGGTAGGCAAACCATCAATGAACTTTTCTTTCCAGAAGGGAGAATTACAATCACTTCTGTGCATGACTCGGGTAGTGAAAACATCTTCATACCACTTGTAATCACCTAGGGTTTTACATCTAAGGCTGCTTAATTGCTCATAGATCCTAGATGTGATATTGCTAGGTTTTCCTATGAAGTGCTTCATAATGGTATAGATTAGGGTATTGACACCATCAGGAATACCAACTCCTGGATGCTCCAAAAAGATAGGGAGTCCTTCCTCATTCTTTTGGATAGCATGTTTGATGTCTTCCTTGGATTCCTCTGTCAAGCAGTTGTTCCACCACTGTAAGAGTTTGCCTGTGAATCCTAGGGTCATAAGCTCAATGACTTCTCCATGAGGGAGACCTTCATTTAGGTAGTTATTTGCTACCATAGCCATATGGTGGATCTTATTCAGAATTTCTTGTTCTGAAAGTCCATCGATATTCCATTCATATAACTTGCCTGATGAAACAGAGAATTGGTTGCTAACATTCCTTTCTTCATACTGGAGGTCTGGAGGGGTAGGTCTAGGGTACCAATTCTTGGTTGATCCAAATGTAAGGCGCTTAACCTGGAGGTCTTGGAACTGGTTTTCTAACTGTTCTATGTCACTATCTGATTCTTGGGAAGATTGACTAGAACTGCTAGAGGCTGTTTGAATTCCTAAAACCTTGACATGAAGAGGTTTAGCAGAGGCTGGGGAAGAGGTTAAAGGTTCTTTCTTAAGCTCTTCTAGTTTCTGCGTGACTATCTCCAAAGCTGTTTTATCTTTAGGCCAACTAAGACCTTTCTGCCTGGTCGTGGGTAGTTTTACTAATGGTTTTTCTAAAGACTGGATAGGTTTGCTAGGGCTTCCTGGCTGGAGGATGACCTTGTTTTCAACTCTATCTTCTATCCTATCAAGCTGTTTTCCTATAACGTCTAAACACTGGTTGGTATAGTTGTTCTGCTCTATCACCTTCTTGATGGGCTTTTCCTCTTCTGTGGGAATCTTGAAGGGTGATGCAACTATATCACTATTCCGATGTTTAAAAGTTATGTTTTCTAATGGTGGATGGCTAGAACGGACAACTTCCTTAGTTTCTTTGGTCCATTCTCTGGTAATGACACAAGTCTTTCTGTGCCATTCAAAATGTTCTTCAAGGTATTCAAAGAAAGGGATATGACCGGATATCTCTTTCATGAACTTAATCCATGCATTAGAAATTTCTTTCTTCTGTTCCCTGGTATGATTTGCTCTATAGGCTTCTCTTTTGAGTCTGTTTTCCTCAGAGTCAAAGTCTCTGCCTAATTCATCAAAATCAGGGGTGAAAGGTTTGCTAAGCACGTAAACTTGGTAGTCTATGGGAGGGTCCTGAGGTTCCATATCAGTTCCTGAGGGGGATGGAGGAGATTCTTCTTGGTCATCTTCTTCATGACCAGAGACAGATTCTTGCTTGGCTGTGTAGCAAGGTGTGCTAAGTTGAGAGTTAGATCTAACTCCTTGGAGCTGGGGTTCTAAGTCTCTTCTAGATCTAGGAAAAGGTGATCTAGGTCTGGATATGCTAACTAGGGATGCTGGTTTATCCCTAAGGAGGATCTGATCTTTCCTAATGGACTGACGAAGGTCTACAGGGGATCTAAGTCTGGAATCCTGTATTGGTGACCTGTACTCGTAATCCAAAGGGGTGCTAAGCCTGGATCTGTCAAAACTTAGTCTAACCGTGCCGTCGGCTAGTTGTTGGACAAATTCTAGGTTTGGGTTTTGAGAAGGGGCTTGGATCTGCAAAGAATGGTTTTCATTTTGTAGATACCAGTTTGTGGGAAAGGTTACTTCTGACCATTTGAGGGTTCTGGGAACCTCGATCTTAGCTCTGGGGTTAGTGGTTTGGATGAGGGTCGTCTCACCCTTTTTCTTTTTATCAAGTGCTTGGATGTTGAGATTTGTTCTCATGCACTTGTAATAAACTCTGTATATCAAGGCTATCTGGCTGGTTCCTTGCTTCATGAGGGTACCATGGGTCTTGATATTGAGTGTGAGAGCTTCAACAACATTATGGTCATGGATATGGACTGAGAAGTTAGGGAAACAGTTGAAATAAACTGGTCCACTACTAAGACTGGTTTCTATGGTTCCTAAGAGACTGTCATCAAATCTTATGTGACGAGTATCTCTGAGGGCCATAAGGATTGAGTTGTTCAACCCTTCTCTGACAAGAGGTTTAACTCCGATTTGGACTAAACCTATGTGAATGAAGTTGTGTCCTTTGTTCTTATGGGCCTGAATAGTTGCTGGGTTTAACAGGTAGCACGTTTCGTACTCCTTGTTAATACCGTAGACTTGTTCTATGGTCTTAACATGGTAGTCTGTCTTGAAGGCTTTCTTCAAGGACCATGAGGACTTATAGATTTGATCAGTTGGGACTTTGGGGATGTTCCAATCACCTATGTCTAAATCTAGGTCTGATAACTCTAAGGATTCTGAGTTAATGTTTCCAACATCCTGTGGTATCTCTGGAAGTGTAGAAGGTTGGGGACACCTAGAGCTGGTAGAAGAGAAACTTCTAATCAACCTATTCATTGTTCTGGGTATAAAAGTTCAACTTAACAATTACAACCTAATAACCTTTAACTCCAAAATCTGGATCTAACCTTTAGATCTGGAACAGGGTAATCTTTCAAGTTTATACGAACTAGCTGATAATGGACAAACCTAACCTGTGTCTTCCAAAACGGGGACCACCCTAAACGCCTTCTCCACGGCTAACACAGGCTAAACCAAACCGAATCCTAGGAAGATCTTGGGGTTTACAGGATTGACAGTCACAACATATCAGATAACAAGTTCTATAAGGCTCAAAAGAGGACTGCTGCAACAGATTTTCTGGGTTAAACACAAATATGAAGAAGCAGATATCAGGGAAGCAAGAGTTAATCTGAACAGATAAACACAGAATAATAAACAGATAGATGAAGAAGGAGGCTCAGCCTACCATTCATGAATGTTCCAACGGATAAAAGTGAGATACACAAAGATGATGAAAAAATAACTGATGTATAAGCAAAGAAATGGTAGATCAAGAGTTATCAAGAAATAGATGTAGAACAATATGTATGGAGTGGATGATAATCCCATGAAAAAATTCAAAATACTGATAATGCTCAAAATAATGTGATAATTATGGCGGCAGTGCCGTCCAACTTTGATTTATAAAAGATAAAAGTAACTTACAAAAGTATCTCGGCCAAAAACAACACTTATGGCTCTGATACCAAAAGGGGGGTAAGTTACCAACTATGTGCGGAAGGGCCGGTTGAGGCCATGTGGTTTACAAGATAAAAGTCGGACCAGGTCGCCTAATGAACTCTCTCCTCGCCCTATTGTTGCTGTGTCGGTCCGACCTGAAATCCCTCCTCTCTTGAGGGATAACCTTCGCCTTTCCCTTTGCTTGCAATTGATCCTCCTCACCCCGCGTGTACTCGTCAATGCGGTCCACGAGCCGACGCACGCTTTTGACGGGCCTCTTGGTCAGTGACTTCCTCAGGTCATGCTCGTTCGGGAGGCCGACCTTGAATGTGCTTATGGCGACTTCGTCGAAGTCCCCATCGATCTCATTGTACATCTCCCAATACCTGTCGGTATAGGCCCTGAGGGTCTCTCTTTCCCTCATGGCCATGGACAACAGTGAGTCCAGAGGCCGAGGTACCCTACTGCACATGATGAACCGCGAGCCAAATGCCCTGGTGAGCTCTATGAAGGAATTGACAGAACCCGCCTTCAGGCCATTGAACCACCTCATCGCGATGGGCCCCAGACTGGAAGGGAAGACTTTGCACATCAGGGTCTCATTCTTCGAGTGCACCGCCATCCTCTGGCTGAAGTGGCTCACGTGTTCTACTGGGTCCGTTCTTTCGTTGTAGATGGTGAAGGTTGGTTGGGTGAACCGTCTCGGGAGTTTTTCCTTCTCAATCCTCCGAGCGAAGGGCGACTTGGAAATCTGGTGAAGCACCTTGCTCAGAGCATTGTTGGCCAAACCTCTAGAGGATGTCCTCTTATCCTTAGGGTCGCGGTGGTGCCCGTCCTCACAAGAGGAGGATTTGCTGGGGGGTTCTCAACCTGGAACTGCCGATGCTGCTGCAAGAATCCGCTGAAGACCGATCTGAAGGGGAGGGTGTGCGTCGTCGTTTCTCCCGGCGTAGTTTCTTTTTTAGATGGTCAATCTCCCTTTGCAGGGTCTCGACACTTTTCTCGCAGGAGGTTCCACTTCCCTCCCGTGCGTGACTCCTCCCGCGCGTGTGTTCCGTGCACACACTGGCTTTGTGGTCTCTCTCCTGCTATAGCCGCGAAAAATGATCCTCATGCTGAGATCCTATGGATTCTGTACGACGTGAACCCGAGCCTTCCATGACACCCCACGTCCCTTTCGTCAAGGCTTCCCACAAACGGCGCCAATTGTAGGGACACAAATTAAGCCTTGGACCTAAGTGCGTGATAGGCCGGCCCAAGTGGCCTATACAATAGAATTTGTAGAGAGTGGGCTTAGAGCCTAGACTTCTAGGGGTGGTATAAAGCAATGGCGTTTGGGGCTAAGTCCTCTATTGGTGTGCAATGAGCTGGAGACGTCACTTTGGCTCTCCTCGGACACAGGCCGAGGAGTCTCTGCCCTTGATTCCCTTCCACTGCTTGGGAGGAGAGAGTCTTCTCTTTCTTGGGAAAGGTCCGGATCCCCTTCCAGTCATCCCCCTTTCTCTATTTATACTCCCAATTCCTCGTTCCCATTCACAGAGCCATCAATGCAGATCCCTTTCCCATCCATCTTTTCCATGGAAACGCTCCCCAATGGCTATAAAGCTGATCGCCGTCCCCTCAGAAGTCACCTCCCTATTAATGCAACCAGGCGGATAGGTGGGAAGCCTTTAATGCGATGGCAGCTGCCTTATGCAGAGCACGTCCCCACTGTCCCCCTCCTCGACGCCTTATTGAAACTCAGTGTGACTTACTGAGCCTCAAGGGTTCTCTTTTGGGGCATCATGTTGTGCCTTTCGACCCTCGGCTCTGTCGTCCGAGGATGCCTTCTCCTCAGACTCTCTCCCAACTGGCCAACACCCCGATCGGTGGGCTTCTGGGCCCCCGTTTTAGGAGGCCTTATTCTCGACTTACGGCCCTTTGGTGGAATATGCGTTCTCGGACCAGGCCCAAGGCCTACATGGTGTTTCGACATCTTTGCCCCTATATGACTCATCTGCTGGGCTTTCATTGAAGAATTTGGGGACAAAATCGTTTTGCCCTTTGTTTGAGCTAACGACAGTTGCATTAGCTCTCAAATAATGAGTTGAATTTGATTATTTATTTGAGCAGTTAATGGGCCTGGTTTGACTGAAGCATATACAGATCAAGCCCCTTACACAGCTGCATAATTAAGGACTCCATCACCAAATGGGCCCATATCCAATGTTGTGGGCCTACCAAGTGACTGACGCATATACGGATCAAGCCCATTCAACTTTGGAACTACAACAGAACAGTAGCTTCCTGATCCCATTGCGGAAGTGAGATGGAAATGTCATTGATGCTATGCGGTCTAGAGGAGCTTTCTTATTAGGTATTTCGTGCTATTCGAGCTCTTTCCTTCGCTCTTGGAACTTGTATTTGAGAGGCTTTTCTTTGTAAACTGATGTGCAACAAGTGCTGAAAGCTCTTCTGATGACCAAACCAGATTTGTCATGTATAGTTATATACCGTGCATTTTGTGCTTATAATAAGATTTTGGAGTAAATTTAAATTAAAATTTTCCAAGTTTCATTTTGTGGATCCAAGCACATTCTTGGAGGGAATTTAATTAAAATAAAATAAATTTTGAAGGAGTAGCATTAATTCTGAAAACAATAACTAAATTAAAAACTTAAAACAAACTTGCGGATTTCGGAGATTGATGTGTCCATTGATTAGCGGTAAGTAGCCTCATCAGTCATCAACAAATGTACAACATTGAGATCTATAGTTTCTTTCTTTGGGCTCAATTGATAAATGTGGCCTATTGCATTCTGTGAGACCATGACCTTGAACTGGATGAATGCAGGGCTTGGCGAATTTTTATTTTTTCCAAAATAATGACGATTTTTTTTCCCCAAAATGATGACCCTACTGACACTACCGTCCTTTCTAAATTAAGGGTTTCATACTTGGCGTATCAAAAAAAAAAAAAAAAGGGTTTCATACTTGGAGCCACTTCTTTTATTGAGTCAATAACAAGAAAATAATTTTGAAATTACATTGATATTAGAATAAAAACTACAAAATTATAATTTTCCTTCCTCATCACAATTTAAGGAAAATATACTGCTTTAATTCTTAGTTAAATTCTAAAAATGTAAGATTACATTGAAAAACACTTAGTCTAGAATCAATGATCTGAAATTAATGGTCATTATGTTGGAGAGATAAACATCTTGGAAAGTCTCTTAAGTAGTTAATATAATATATGAAGACTTCACTTAACCCAAAAAGCCTAATCTCAATGAGTATAATCTCAACTATATTGTATTAATCACTTATTCTTCTTATCATTATTTAATTTGAGACTTCACTTACACAAGTACACCCAACACATTACTCATGTCATGCAATGCTTGCTCACTCCCAAGTGCAGGAGATCGTAGTAACATAATTCTCAGAGTACTGAGGTCGAACCACAAGAAGCGGGGTAAATTCAAAGATAATGTAATTAAAAAAAAAAAAAAAAACTTTTGGTGAAGATGAAGAATAATTTTTGCGTAGTAATTGTAAACAAGAATAACAGTGATAACTAATTTAAGTCAATAATGTAAATACTAGGGCATCGGGGTGTTTTCCGATATCGATAGAAAATTCTTTATGATCTAAGAAATTATATATTTCATAATTAATTGTTTTTATACAATTAAATACTTATGATTTGGTTGAACTGAGACAATTCAAGAACGCATGATAACCTAGATTAATAATGCGGTTAGAAAAGTTTTCAGAAAAAATCCATTCACTTTAAAACCTGATTTCTATTTGAAACTATTAGGAATTCATCTAAATAATAAGAAAAACATGATTGAACTTATTGAAAGCATGGAAAAATCAAAAGAAATCTAATTGAACAAATAAATATGTTGTTAATAAAATCCTAGAAAGAATCACATTGAATATTCATACCGTATAGAAGAAACATAACCCCTAGCCCTAGCAAAGAGTTTAGGCTGCCATTAGAGAAAGAAAAATAAATTTTTTTCTCCCTAAAATTTGTTTTACACAGCCTCCCTTCCAAACCCTAACATCTAAGTGTCCAAAGAAAATAAAACTTTTACTATTTTAATTTTCATCCAGATTTACAGTAGTAAATTGCGAGGTAAATTTAACCTTCAAATATTGAGAATTTCGTAAACCTCAAAACTGAAAAGTTGTAGATATTTAAGTCGCGGTTCCAACCCATCCATCCTTGTGTCAATTGGATTTTTGATGAGAGAGATATGTCCAAAATACTGATCAGTGCTCAAGTTTGATTTTTCTTTTTTAGATTCTGCTTCTTTGATCTCTTTCCTTATTTGAAGCTTCCAAACATAGTAGACAAACCAAACACTCTAGCTGCACCTCCTTAGACATTTAAGCATGGTCCTTTAGCTCCACTTTAATTCTAGTTTGGCCTCCATTCTCTCACAAACTCCTGTAAACTCATCTTTTTCACAAGATTTCCTGAAAGTAGAAAATTACACGCAATGAATGTCATTTTATTCAAGAAATTATGTAAAGATAAATAATAGGGACTAATGCAAATCATAGCTTAATTATACAAATTAAGCATAGTAATAAGGAGATAACGCCCACATAAATATATAACAAGTATACATTTTAAGGCGTTATCATGCAACGCTCCAGTTGCACCTCCTTAGACATTTAAGCATGGTCCTTTAGCTCCACTTTAATTCTAGTTTGGCCTCCATTCTCTCACAAACTCCCGTAAACTCATCTTTTTCACAAGATTTCCTGAAAGTAGAAAATTACACGCAATGAATGCCATCTAATTCAAGAAATTATGTAAAGATAAATAATAGGGACTAATGCAAATCATGGCTTAATTATACAAATTAAGCATAGTAATAAGGAGATAACGCACACATAAGTATATAACAAGTATACATTTTAAGGCGTTATCATGCAACACACAAGCTTTCATAGCGTAGTAAAGATGTCACCATATAAATTAAAATAAATGATTATTCATGTGATCATAGGATGATTCAAGCCTTACTCATAAGCACTTCATTAATTTAAAAAAAAAATTAATTTCACTTTTAGTGTTCAACCATTGCCCCATGTTTAAAAATAGTCCCTATCATTTCAAATTCTTCATTTTAATCCTTAATATTTTATTCATGTATCAAAAAGGTCATCATCGTTAACTAACGGATGGAAAATTTGAGGTGCCAAATGGAAAGATAAAAGTAATGCAATGATGCTGATGCAAATGCCAAGTGGAAATTTTATTTGTAAAAAAAAATGAATAAGAAATTACCCTTTTAATATAGATCTCTCTTACGCTTTATACTGTGACACTTACCTCACTTGTGATTAGTTCTATAAAATTGTGATTTTCAATTATGTTATGTTGGCTTCAATTTTGTGTCAAATTTGATTGTGATTCATCAATCATTTCCTTGTATTTTTGTGGGATTAAATGTAATGGGTTCAGTGTGAGAATTTGGTGAAGAACTGTGAATACAAGACATTTCGCGACTTGTCTCGTGATTGGCTCGCGAGTGGTGTAACTCGCGAAAGGTCACGTGAGGAGCACATGCAAGAAGTTCAAAGGTCTTAGTGTCAGAGGCATCTCACTAGTGTCTCGCAACTTGGTCAACTCACGACTTGACTAGCGAGATGCACTACCAGCTTGTTTTGTGTGTGCCCTTCCTTATTTCTTTACCCACACTATATAAGTTCACATTACCCACGAAATTGTAATAAGAACAATGAGAGTTTTAGAGAGAAAACCCTATAAATCCATTTAAGAGTTGGAGATTGCATGCCTACAATTTTTTATAAATTTCTCTTAGTTTTCCTCACACTCTTCCCTCTCCATTTCCATATCCTCTGAGAGGTTCTTAGCCCAAACACAAACCACACCCATTCTGAGTGTTGTGAGTTGCTTTCGAGTTTTTAGGAAGCATTGGGTTATGCCATTCTATGGTGGATGCAATTGGTGATAATTGCGGGATCTGGAAGGTAGTGAAGACAAGGCTAGGTGAAGCCCGTTGGTAGTTGAGACTTGGAGGATCTAAGTACTTAAGGTAGTCTAGGCTTGGAAGGTCTATATTGTAATTTTTGTACTCCAACTTATTTACTAGTTGATTGATTTAGCCTTTTCCGATCACTTCGGTTTTCCTTTTCGATAAAACATAGCGGTGTTATCTTGTGTTTGCATCTCTCTTCCCTTATTCTTTCTGTTTATACTTAATTGTTAATTAGGTATGCCGGTGCACTAGGTAGTAGTCTCAGTTGATTGTGCATTAATTACTCTCAGTCTGCATTTAATTGAGTAGATTAAAAGCAATCTAGCCATAAGTTTAAAATTTGGGGTCTAAACTAGCTCTTGTATTTGTCAATATCGAGCTTTCAAGGTCCAATTGGAATTTTCGTTAACTTTAACTGAATTTGATGATCTTGAAATTGCCAACTTCAAATACTAGAAAAGAATTGGAAAAAAGAAAGAAAGAAAGAAAGAGACTATTCTACTCCAATTTAGATTGTAGGGTGTATACTCCTTTTACCACAAAAAACTTCATAGACAAAAAAGATTGAGCTGGATTCTTAAAAAAAGGAAAAATTAAAAAGAAAAGACCATTCTTTTGAGAAAAACCTAAATCTAGAAACTTAAAACTGAGCTGAAATGATCGCCAACTATGTTAAAGTAACAATGTATTTTTTATTATTAAATGATTATTTTTTAGAGAATGTTAAAGTAACAATATAATTGGTATCAGAGTAATCAATTTAATGTTTGCAACATTAAGTTAGGTTCACTATCATCTTACATGCACATAAAATAAACAAGAATATGAACATATAATTGCTAAACAATTCAACATGAAAACGGTAATTGACTCCTCCCCATATGAACTTTATAGCTTGACAACTCCATCACTCAAAACTCAAAAGAAAGGAAGATGCAAATCTTGTGCCAGGGGTGAGCTCTTAAGTATCTTTGGAAACGTAAAATCGATAAAATTTGGATTCGTACAATGATTTTCTTCGCAAGTCAGTGTACCAAGAATCTGTAGAATGAAAACATCATAAGATTTTCATTTTCATAATATACAAAAAGGGTCTCGAGAACCAAATTTAAGACTGTACACGTGATAGTTGAAAAGGCAATAATCAAGGACAGAACTACCTTGAGGCTGAGGGGGGCCATGGCCTTCCCCCCCCCCCCCCCTAACCTTTGGAAAAAAATTCCCTAGTATATATATTAGTATAAAAAATATACTTTTGAATCTAAAATTGATATACTTGGCTCTCCTCTCCGAAACAATTATAAGCTGATCCATGAAACAAAAATGAAACAAAATTATCAAATCATCCCTTGTCTAGTTGTCCAAGAATTTCAAGAAAAACGTTTAGCTAAACATTTGGACAATTTACAAATCCTGACAATAAGGAAAATCTACAAAACAATTCACATATTCAGATAAAAAAAAAAAAAAATCTTTGGACACGATCTAATTAAAAAAAAATACAACAAATCAATTATAAATCCTAACAAAACAAATCACAAAAACCCAATAACCTCTACCCAATTTCTACCTCTCATTTGAAAGCTTTTTGTCCCTCTCAAGTAACTCTACTCTATAGTCACAAAGACAACTTCTATGCTACTAATCATTCCATCCACACACCAATTAGTGTCACTAACAACTTGGATTAGTTGGTGTCTTTAACTCAATCCTTGAAAATTTTTTTTTTTTTTTTAAAGATATACTGCTTACTTGGATCAGTTGGTGTCTTTTAAAAATTTACTTTAATGATGTATTATTAGCATTAATTTATTCTTGATTATAATATCTACTATTGAGTTTTAAAAAAATACAAAAAATAAATAAAAAATTAATGATAATATTGCATCGTTGTCAACCTTTAGTATTAATATTCTAACTTTTTAAAATTTTTGAACAAATAACTTTGGCCTCCCGTAAATTTGAATCCTAATTCCATCTCTGGCAATAATTCTATTGGTTGCCCTCTTTTGATTAGGGCCGGCCCTAGGCTTAGGCCAATTAGGCCATTGCCTAGGGCCCCCTTACTAGAGAAGGCCCCAAATTTGGGGGCAAATTTTTTTATTTTTTATATATAAATATTTTTGGGAGATATTAAAACATTTTAGTTTACATTTTTTTTTACTATTAAGAAGGCTTAAAGAATTAAGTAATGCTAGAGATAGAAATAAAGAAAAATTTAAATAAATAGGTTTTACAGATAGATGTGTTACTAATCACAAGTAATGCAAATAGCAAAATGTTAAAAAAAACTATAAATTTTACTATATAACTTTTATTTATTTAATTATTTTTATACAAGATAAAAATTCTACTCTGGCCTAATCTAAGTGTATATGTGTGCGAAACTTTTTCTAGAGACTTAAATCTCGGCCATTGTCTTCCACACCCCACAAGAACTTATACTTATGGAGTGATCATTGCACTAAGGGTGCGTGGTGGACTCCATAACTTTTATAATTTGATGTGACAATGAATATGATAGGTGAATTTCAACAAACTATTAAATACATTTTTGAATGAATATTTGTGATTGATGATATATCTTTGTAATTCTCATGTCGTAAATTTTATAATATTTCTAATATTTTTGTAAGGCTCATGTCATTGATCACTGTCGGGGGCGAAAAGTTCTCTTTCCGACAAATGAGATTTATATTGGGTCGAGGGCCTAAACCGAAACTCGACGATGGGCTTGATACACGGCCCAAAGGCTATCGGCGAAGATCCCAATAATCCACCATATTTTTATGCTCCGGGCCTAGATTGAGACTTACAAGAATGGCCCTTAAGCGATCCCTACAGCAAACACGTCAGCTTAGTTAAAAAGCCTATTGTAAGAAATAACCCAGCAGTAAAGTGTTTCTACAGAAAATAACCCAGCCGTAAGATGTTTCTGCAGAAAATAACCCAGCCGTGAAAACAGTTCTGCAGAAGAATAACTTAGCAATAAAATTTTTCAAAGATTGAGGGAAACATTCATATTTCAGGACTCGTCATCCATTAGTTCTGAGGAAGAATCTTCTAATACGTCAATATGAGGAAAAAATTCTATTGTAACAGTTACATCATAACCATCAATAGTAAAAGAGTAAGTAAATGTCATGGGTTCCATGGTAACAAACAATGGAGAAGACTTAGTGTGAGATGAAGGGAGAGAGAGAGATCTCAGCTAGTGCAGCAAGGTCATCATGGTGCCAAAGCATGCTCTTGGGTGTAGTATATGTAATGGGTAAGGAGAGGCATTAGTGGGAGTGTGTAAAGGGCTGTTGAAATTTTCTGCTGGGGAGGAGCTTTGTATTTTTTAACTTGAGCTATGAGAGGTGTTTTTAAGCTAGGAGTGGGGGAACTCAGTTTCCATGTTTGGGAATGAGAGTTTTGTGTCTTAGGACTTTGCTGGGATTTTCAGAAGCTGATGGAAGAAGGTTTTTCTTGAGGCATCAATGGAGGGTCCTATTTATAGTTGAGATTTAGGGGGCAATTGGCAAATAACCTTTGCTAAATCTTCCCCAATCTTCAGAAAATCCTTAGGGATTCGTTCTTAGAATGTTAGCTAAGAATGGTAAGTTTTATCCCTTTGGAAGACTTGCTGTTTTGGGGTAATATCAGCTGGGATTCTGACCCAGCATTAATGGTGTTTGGTCTTGGCTGATGGGCGTTAGAGCATGCATTAAGCTAATGACCTTGGATGTGCTGCTTACTAGATTCAGAGCTCCCAAAGGCAGGTTGCATCACCCCAAGCCAGGTGTCAACCTTGGAGCCTTTGCTGAGAACTCTGTTGGAATCCCCTTGGTGCCCTCCAAACCACATTTTCCTAAATTTCCCCATTAGGGGTTCATGTGCTTGGTCCATGAACCAGATAATACATATTTTTTAACATGAAAAAAGAGCTGATTTGAGCTTGCTTCCGGAGTTTTAATGGCTGCCTTCGCTATTTGACTGAATTTATTGGAGAAGAAAAAAGATGTGGCTGGCTGAAATGCTTAAGCCTTGTGTTAGGTCTTTTCAGCTTTATGCCAAGTCTGTTTCAGCTTTATGTCACACAATAAATGTTGATATTTCAGCTTGTAGAGGAGAGGTTTGACCTCTGATGGACATGTGTACAGTGCTGACTTGATTGGACAAGTTGGAACCTGATGGGAGTGGTCTTCAGTTGCTGAATTCATGCTGGCTTTGGTTGGTTGGCTTCACGTGAGTTCCATCTTGCTGGGACCTAAGTGTGGCCTAGGCTAGCCCCAGTTGGGCTTTATATTTGGGCTTGATTTTTCCTACAAAGTGAGGAATTTTGCCATAGATAATATTCATGGGCTTTCATGAAATAGTTGCTAAATAACATCTTGGGCTTTAGGAAATAGTTGCAATAATATTTGGGCTTTAGGAAATATTGCCAAAGTCATATTGGGCTTTATGAAATAGTTGCCAAATAATGTTTGGGCTCTAGGAAATAATTGAAGTGGTTGCCAAATAATATTTGGGCTTTAGAAAATATTGCCAAAATAGTATTGGGCTTTATGAAAATAGTTGCCACATAACGTTTGGGCTTTAGGAAATAATTGAAGTGGTTGCCAAATAATATTTGGGCTTTAGAAAATATTGCCAAAATAGTATTGGGCTTTATGAAAATAATTGCCACATAACGTTTGGGCTTTAGGAAATAATTGAAGTGGTTGCCAAATAATATTTGGGCTTTAAAAAATATTGCCAAAATAGTATTGGGCTTTAAGAAAGTGGTGCCAAATTAGTATTTGGGCTTTAAGAAAATAGTGTCAAATTAGTATTTGGGCTTTAGAAAATAGTTGCCAATTTAATATTGGGCTTTATGAAAGTGGTGCCAAATTAGTATTTGGGCTTTAAGAAAATAGTGCCAAATTAGTATTTGGGCTTTAGAAAATAGTTGCCAATTTAATATTGGGCTTTATGAAAATAGTTGCCAATTTAATATTGTGCTTTATGAAAGTGGTGTCAAATTAGTATTTGGACTTTAAGAAAATAGTACCAAATTAGTATTTGGGCTTTAGAAAATAGTTGTCAATTTAATATTGGGCTTTATGAAAGTGGTGCCAAATTAGTATTTGGACTTTGGGAAAATAATGCCAATTTAATATTGAGCTTTATGAAAATAGTTGCCAATTTAATATTGGGCTTTATGAAAGTGGTGCCAAATTAGTATTTGGGCTTTGGGAAAATAATGTCAATTTAATATTGGGCTTTATGAAAATAGTTGCCAATTTAATATTGGGCTTTATGAAAGTGGTGCCAAATTAGTATTTGGGCTTTAGGAAAATAATGCCAATTTAATATTGGGCTTTATGAAAATAGTGCCAAAGGGAAAATAATGCCAATTTAATATTGGGCTTTATGAAAATAGTGCCAAATTAGTATTTGGGCTTAGAAAGGGTGCCGTGTAGGAACGGACTTAGAAAAGTGCCATGTAGCAACGAGCTTAAAAGAGGTGCCATGTAGCAACGGGCTTAAAAGAGGTGCCGTGTAGCAATGGGCTTAGAAAATGTGCCATGTAGCAACGGGCTTAGAATGGTGCCGTGTAGCAACGGGTTTAGAAAAGTGTTTTGTTGGGCTTTTTGGGATCTTGCCCATGAGTTAAATGATTTTGGGCTTTTTGTGGAGAAAGTATAAGCTTGTGGCCCAACGTTGGTAGCAAGGTGATGGGCATTTTTTGTGAAAACCCAAGTTGGGTAACATGTGGAATATAGTGGGTAACATTTGGAATATAGTGGGTAACATTCGTGAGAGGGCCCAAAGTAAATTGTGGGGCTTATGTATGTAGGAAATATTTGTGGGAGATATCTGTGTGGGCTTCAAAATAATTATTGGGGTTGCGTGGATACTTTGTGAGTGGGCTAAAGAAGTTAGGGCCCAAAAAATTTGTACCTCAACAATCACATTCATTACAACACTAGTTTGTAGTAAAATTTGTTATAATTTTAGCATTTTCTAAAAAAAAATCATTTTATAAAGTAAAAAGAAAGGATTTTAAAAAAAATATTGTATAAAATGCTAGTTAAATATTATTTAAGTGATAACATAAAGGCCACATATGAAGATTTCGCCTTAGACCTCCGAAATGTTTGGGCAGACCTGCTTTTGATCTTTTTTTGGGGTAATGAAGGTGTTAAGATTTTTCGAGCACTTAACTTTTTGATGTTTTTGTTTTACTTTTTCATGTATGATTCTCTAGACAAGACTCATGACCATTGCTTTAATTCGTGTCTCTCTCTACTTGTCACTATAGGTTATGATGTTTGATGCCCTTTCAATTGTTTTCTTGACAAACTTGGCCATTAGGCGAAGGACCAATTGGCCGTGTTTTTGGGGGAAGGACTGACTTGGTCATGCATTAGAGAGGAATTATTGGCCATTAGGGGAAGGACTAACTGGCCGTGTATTTGGGTAAAGGAGACTTGTCTTGGTTATGCATTAGAGAGGACTAATTGGCCACTAGGGGAAGGACGAACTGGCCGTGTATTTGAGTAAAGGAGACTTGACTTGGTCATGCATTAGAGAGCACTATTTAGCCATTAGGGGAAGGACTAACTGGCCGTGTAATTGGGTAAAGGAGACTTGACTTGGTCATGCATTGAAAGCAAATTGTATGGAAGATGTTAAGAAGAATGGGGCAATTCCCTAGGCTAATTGGATTTAATTGTTCTCTTCATTCTTGTAGTTAAGTTTTCTTTTTTCTTTTTTTCTTTTCCTCTCTCTATTTGTACTTTCTGATTATTTTATGCATGTTTGCATAAGGTAGGTTTTTATATACAGATTTTTCATACTTATATGAAAAAAGGAATAACTGGATTTAACATTTGGGTAAATTTGGAAATTAATTTTTTAGGTTTCTTTGGAGCAATGCCCAAGTGAGGTGTTCATTCACGTCTCCGCTGCTAGATGCTGGGAAATGGTGAGAGATAGAATGAATCAAGTGATCGCAAGGGAACATAAACTGGGGAAAGCAAACCTTCCTCCTTTACAGCCTCCTGGCAGTCTTGATTGCTTTTAAATGTTTGGGACCTTTGGGTTCTCTTCACCTGCAATCGTGCAGGTAATATACCAGTTGAACTGATTTCTTGACTTCCACTATGGTACAGTGCCTGTTTGCAATGTGACATGGGTGATTTTCTTGATAAAATGCTTACAATGTACTTTCTCTATGTTCCCACTCAAATGTATTTCTAGTTTCTTGTTTTTGGGCTCTGGGATCTTTTGCATACATATGTGTATATATAGATGATGACTAAGCTTGGAAAACACAAAATATAGACAAGCTTTGAGGTGACAGCCTACAAAAGTACCAATTTATATATACCTAGGTCTAAAATGATTGGTTACTTTTGCTTTTATTATGCATAAGTCATGTAAAACCATGCTCTTTGAAAACTCCCTCTCTCTCCTCCCCACCTCCCCGTCTGATAATTTATCTGAATACTATGTGTCATCTCTTAATTGCATTAGTTTTCATTTTGTCAGTTCAGGCCTAAAATTAAAGTTGAGGTGGTATGGAAATGGTATAACCCTCTCTGAGCATGATTTGGCATGTCGTCATCTGCACCAATAGAAAGTCATTTGTCAATGAAATTGCAGTGGTTTAATTGTTTTTATTCCTAGGATTTGTTCACCTTTTTTTTTACCCAAAAAATATATTGCAAGACATCAACTTTTATTATTTACTTTCAAGAGTTGCTCTGAATGTCCACTTCTGGTTGTTTCTGTTTACAAAATTGTTTTGAGGGATGAAAGACATTAATCCTTTTTGTGAAGCTAATCTCAATGAAAATAAAGTGGTTTGTGTGTTCTTCTTCCTACTAATTGTTACTTTTTGTTTCTTTGAAAATTGGTGTGGAAAACATCAGATTGATTTTTTAGACTTTCTCTGAGTGTCCCACCATCACTCTCTGTTTTTAAAATTGTTCGGGGTGAAAATGAAAGATTTACCCTATAATGTGGCAATCCCCACCCTAGTGCAATTTGGTCAAAATTTACATTTTACCATTCACTATCTAATTTTTATACTACTTTGTATTATATATACTATTTTTTTACTCATGCTTTTGACAGTTTTCACAGTTCATGACAAATGATTATATATATGAGATTTCGAAAAAGAAGAAAGAAGTTAACCTTATTGTTGCTATTTTTATACAGGCCATAGAGGCAATGGATAGGAATCGAGTTTGCACTGACTACTGGGACTCAAGGCCCTACTCCCGACCTCAAGTACAGATTCCTCAAACTTCTCAATACAAAGACAGTGAAGAAAGAAATGATCCAGGGGGCCTCGGAAATCCGCTTTTGCCCGTTGGAGTTGATAGAATACTGAGGGGCCTATTCAAGAAGGCAAACCAAGAAGAATTGAACTCGCTTTATAGCATTTTAAGTGACAATAGGCCAACAGCGGATGAGGCTTACAGGGCCGGCCCCAGGCTTAGGCAAGTTAGGCCAAGGCCTAAGGCCCACTAAAAAACAAAATTTTCCTTAAGAATAAAGGCCTTACTTTTCATAGTTAAAGGCCCAAATTTTTATAAAATTATATTTTTTTTTTCTAAATGTTGTACATTTTTTTTATTAGTGATGTTAAGGATATTACAAATTTTACTATTGACTTACGAATTGCTATGTTATTAATCACAAAAAATTGATATAAACATTCATTAGTTAAATTGATAAAATTTATCAATAAGAGACAATGTCACATTATATTTTGAACATTTTATAGTGCTTTTAATTATCGTATTTTTCTTTTTCATTTCTATTAAGACTCTCAAAGTACGAGACTAATAAAATCTTAACTCAATTGAAACCCTAAAATATTTCAAAAAGATGTTACAAATGTGTTAAATCATCAATTATAGATTAATCTCCTTTAATAGTTGAGACTTTGATTTTTGTAAACTAATATCTTACAAAGCCACATACCAAAGAATAGTGATATAAACATTCATTAGTTAAATTGATAAAGTTCATCAATGAGAGACAATGTCACATTATATTTTGAACATTTTATAGTGCTTTTAATAAGCGTATTTTTCTTTTTCATTTCTATTAAGACTCTCAAAGTACGAGACCAATAAAATCTTAACCCAATTGAAACCCTAAAATATTTCAAAAAGATGTTACAAATGTGTTAAATCATCAATTATAGATTAATCTCCCTTAATAGTTGAGACTTTGATTTTTGTAAACTAATATCTTACAAAGCCACATACCAAAGAATATCTATCTCTCTCTCTTAAAATCAAAATATAAAATTAAAAATTAGATTACAATTTTATTTAACTATACATCGTCTTATATCCAAAATAAAGTATTTTTTTCAATCACAATATATTTTTATTTCTTTTTATTAATATTTATAGTTCAACTATAATATTCAATTTTCTATATGAAATTAACATTAGTCTAGTTGGTATTATTTATATATTTAATGTATCAAATTAACCTTAATTTGATTAGTATTAAATAATTTTATATAATTAATAGTTACATATTAAAGGCTCCACATATATGTTGGGCCGCTCCTGGAGGCTTAGTGACTCAGCTACTTAATGAAAAGATTCACAATTAACCTAGATGATTCATTATTTGGTCTCATGAGAATTTGAGACCAAACTCCATCTGGATTTTTTTTTGGTCTCATAGGGAAGAATTTCATACAAAAAGAAAAGGCAGAATCAGGATTTAAAATGAGATAAGACTATGTTGATCAAAAGTCATTATGGTTCCAGCAGCCACATTGGGCTAACAGCAATAGCTGCATCTTAATTGCTAAGCATGTGTTAGCCATGCTTTGGCTTGTAGAAGGAAAAAAGTCACCTAGTTCTTGGCATTGTTGTCGGTCTCTACACTTCAGTTGAGGTCTGGAATGCACTTGTACATGCCTTTGCACGAGTTTCATCTGATCGTAGCCTTGCACTAAAGCAGCGGCTCACTTCTATGACTCGGGGTACTGACACTTTGGCTGTGTATTTACGCCGATTCAAAGCTGTCCATGATGATCTTGCTGCCATTGGCAAACCAGTTACGGATCAAAAGAAGTCATGGTGGCTTCTAAATGGACTTGGCAAGGAGTATGCAATGTTCACCACCACTATACTTCGCCCTCCCGTTCTACCATATTCTGAAATAGTTACTCTCTTAGAGAGTTATGCTGAACGGCATAACCTTGATGCACAACTAGCTCCTCAAATGGTCTTCTATGGCCAGCGCAACAACAAGAACAGAAAAAATAATGGAGGGAAAATATCATTCAATTCCAAAGGACGTGGCTTTGCTCAAGGTCACCAAACTACTCCTAAGACTTTTAATACCTCACAATCCCGTAACCAGCCAGTTGGTAGTAAGGATGAGGTTCCTAGCTGTCAGATCTGTAATAAACGGAATCATACAACTCTTAAGTGCTTTAATCGATTCAACCATTCATTCTCTCCAAATGATATCCCAAAAGCACTTGCAGCTATAAAGATTGCTGATAGTCAAGATTCTGAATGGTTCCCAGATACTGGAGCAACAGATCATATCACAGATGATCTAGGTAATCTTGATTCTTTAACTCCCTATCATGGATCTGATGGTGTAATGGTTGGAAATGGACAAACTTTGCCCATTACTCATATTAGTCAAGCAACTATTGGTACGGGTGTTTCTTCTATCAAATTAAATGATGTTTTGTTGGTCCCTGATAAGAAAAATCTACTCTCTGTTAGCAAGCTTACAACTACTTTTCCTTTCACTTTTGAATTTGATGGTCTTGGTTTTGTGATAAAGGACATGACAACCAACCAAATAGTAGAGAAAGGGTGTAAACGGGCAAAATTTGCCGAACAGTACAATTTGGCAAAAATTTAAGGGCGATGGCATGCGTTCAACCTTATTTAGTTAGATGGACTCTTTTTGGAAGTCGATTTTAGCAAACTCGACTTCCATTTGAAAAATAGATCTGACGTGGATTAAAAAAAGAGGACAAAGCCAACTAAAACTCGAGTATAACATACTCGACTTTCATTAAAAGTCGAGTATCTGATACTCGATTTCCATTGCGGTTAAAACATAAACTGTAATAGTAAAATTTTGGGTAAAACAGCATGGAAGTCGAGTATGGTATACTCGACTTCCATTTTGTGCTCACTAAATCAACACTCCGATCAATTTGTGCCTTTCTCTCTCTCCGGTGTCTCTCTTTCTACGCCGTTCTTCTCTCTATCACTCTCTATCTCGCTCTCTATCTCGCTCTCTCTCTCCGGTGTCTCTATCTTCCTACGTCGTCTCCGTCCATCATCAACCAGCAGGTTCGTTCTCTCTCTCTCTCTCTCTCTCTCTCTCTCTCTAATGTGATTTCTTTCTCTTTATTATTGGCTGAAATGGGTTTTGATTTGCTTTCTAGGTTTAGTGATTTGGAGATTTGGGTATAGTTTTTGTGTTTTTGTTTACTGTGCTGTTTGAATTTTACTGTGCTGTTGGAATGTTACTGTGCTATTTCAATTTTACTGTGCATTTGCCGAATTGGTGCATTTGTTTATCATGCTAGATCTTAACATATTGATAAAATCATGTGAAATGATGTTTGTTCACAAAATGTCATGCTTGTAATCATGTTTAATTTTTTATTTTTATCTTGTTAGATCTTTGCCATGATAAATCATTCTCAAAACATGTGTGTTTCTATGTATATATGCATGCTAATTTTGTGTGTTTCTATGTATATATGCATGCTAATTTTGTTCATCTTGTCACTCTTGTAAAACACATCCTTTCCAAAACATAAGCACAACACACCCAACAACGACACCATCTGCCTTCTCTTTTTCAGCTTCTTTGGCAGCTTAGACTAGACTAAACTAATATCACCAAGCTCCCCAAAACTGCTGTCCATATTCAGCCACTCTTCCAGTAGCATTGCTCTTTCCTTTTTTAACTCAGGTGCAGATGTTCTGTAGTAGTTAATGGCTTTCTCAAAAACCCCTGATTCATAGAAAACAAAAGAAAAGGGTTAGAGCTTGTTTTATTTGTGATGAGATTTAAAATACAATGAAATTATAAATTTAAACAATATGAGTTTCCCAAAAATTCCTTACTTCTAGCATGCTGAATGCATTGCAGAAACTGCATTTGCACATTATTACCTGTCACTAACCAATATTGCACATTACACAAACCTATTATTTATAGCTGATATGACACAAACTTTTTGCAGCATGACAATAGATCCTGGACCCATTGATCGTAGTGTATTGACAGAACAAGTTAAACATCGATCTGAGTTACTGTGGAACCCTAGGGGACAGGTAATTGCATGAGTTTTCTTGTACTATGCATTCATGTCACAACTCTAATTAGCCATAAATACTAAATATTTGCATAAGAGTTTTATCTATTGTTATAATATTTGCAGGATCCTCCTGGCACATCGGATTGTCGAAATCGCCATGAAGAATTGACAATTCGAGATCCTATGGTAGATGATCATGTCCTTGCCATTGTGAGGTTGCTTGGTCTTAAGGGTCTGCACTTGGTCCCATCCATACAGCTTGACCATGCACTGATCACTGCATTTGTAGAGTGATGGCGCCCAGAGACCCATACATTCCACCTACCACATGGTGAGATAACGATCACATTGCAAGATGTGGAAGTTATTATGGGGTTTCCCATTGAGGGTGAGGCAATAGTTGGGCCTACTAAAAGAATTTGGGAAGACGTGTGTGCTGAAATGCTTGGAATTCAAATTCCAAATGGCCCTCAAACTGTGCTAAAAGGTCAAAGGATTCTGATACCCGCACTTGTTGAAAGAATCAGACAACCACTGCCTCCGGATGCCAATAAGCTTCAAGTTCATCAGTATGCTCGCTGCTATATACTAGCTCTACTAGGGGATATGGTATTTCTTGACAAGTCCGGAGATAGGGTCCATCTCATGTGGTTAGAGTTCATGCAGAACCTTCATAATCCACGCAAGTATAGTTGGGGCAGTGCAGCCTTATCATGGTTGTATAGACAGCTGTGCAATGCAACCGACAAGAAGGCAAAGCAGATTGGTGGACCATTGATTTTGGTCCAATTGTGGATATATGTTAGGTTTCCACATATGTCCCCACAGATGGTGCCCCAACCCGAGGGTGTTTATGGTCCACCACTACCACCAATTCCTCTTGCTATGAAGTAAGTATATATCGCATAATTAGTGTGTTATCATGTATTATGCCACATTTTTATACGTAAACGGCTAATGACCATGCAATGTCACCTGCTTGTAGGTGGGCAGGGGCGATGTGCACAAAGAATGCTCCCACGCACGTGCTTTCCGTATATCGCAATCAAATTGCCACGACACGGCCCGACTAGGTATAATACTTGTATTTATACATCCATAACATCTTTTGTCCTTCAAAAACTTCTGCAACACTATTGTGCTACTTGTTATGCAAATTATGGGAAATTATCTGAATGTGGTTGCTTTACTTGGTGGCTTTTGTAGGTTAAGTGAGAGCCATATGGAAATGACTTGAGCCACCTTCCTCCTAGTTTTTGCATTGAGGGAAGTAACGTGTGGAGATCGACCATTCCACTTATTTGTTTTTGGCTTATAGAGTTCCAGCTACCCGATCATGTCCTACGACAGTTTGGGCTAAAGCAGGAACAACCCACAGATGCTAATACCAATCGCAATTTGCACAAAATAGATGCGAGGGGCAAGGTAGAGAAAAATTGGTCGGTGGAACATGCAGTCCATATTCAGAAGTGGAATGATCGCAATGAGTATGTTTGTAATTCACCCAGGATGGAGGAGGTGATGTCACATCATCATCCATATATGGTGTGGTATCGTAGGATCACTCGATTGTATATTGACCGCGCTAGCGCTAAGATGGACATTTTGGTAATGTGCATAAATTTTTTTGTAATTTGCATGTTGTGTTTGATGTTATGTATGTGTTGTACTTAATTTATGCCTGTGATTTAATGACAGATTGCAACCCAACTGGCTGTCCTCAACTGGTTCAATGAAGAATCTTATGAATATAAGTTCATTAAGAAGGCCCTTGAGGATGTGGATGAGGTTGATCGTATCGATGTGCCAGCCAATGATGAAGCAGTAAACCAAACTGAAATACCAGATGTAGGGCCCAGTACGAGGTCAGCTGCTCCAATGACACATCATCGACCTGCCCCCACCCCTCCTCTGGCCACTGTGACCCCTGTACCACCTGTGTCCACCCCTGAGGACACAATCGGCCCTCCCATGCCACCCATCCCTCCCATTGACACCAGATCTCCCTCACAGTTTACCCATGTTGAATTCGAGTCCTCACACACCACCACTGTTGACCACAACTCACCCATGGCCCCGTCCTATAGCTCCCCTCGAATAGTTATACCCACCCCTAGGCTTCAAACACCCCACGTTGAGCTCATGTCTACCAGCCCAAGTCAGACACAATCACCTCCTACCTCATCTACCTTGATACATGTTCCACAAGCCATGCATCCACATGACAGTGACGTTGAGCAGGGGCAAGGTGACCAAGCTGAGCAGCCACAGGATGCAAACACTCACGCTCCACCCAAACGAAAATCGACTCACGCCATCCAACCAAGGAGATGCGGCACAAGTTCCCACCTGGTATTCCAAGTGCTTTACTCAGATTTTAATTCCATTTATTTTTTGGGTTTCTTTGTGCATGAATTTGTTTGTTTGTAAAAGCTTAAAAAACTGAATTTATGAGTAGGTAACAAAGCATGTTCCGGCCAAACAATACACTAGACGCAACCAAAAAAGAAGTAAACGCGGGGAGGGTGCATCCTAATATGTCACTCCATAAGGGCTGCTGCAGTCTTATTGTAAGTATGAACTAATTTCCTTTTTCTTTAATGGAAATTTATATTGTTTGGGCTAAACTTTAAAATGCAGCTAACCCTTTGTGAGTTTTTGGTTTTATAGCCAATTTGTTTTTTCTTCTTAGCTAGACTTCTTATGGTAGAGTTCTGTGAATGTGGAAGACTTTAGGAATTCAAGTGAGGAGATGTGAATGAACTTGCAAACTAGTACAGAAAACACATGCAGCTATGTTGCATAAGGCTAAACCTCACCTTTTGCATGTTTAAGATATGATCTTTACGAAATATATTGGATTCCAAAGTTAAAGTTAGAATTTTTGTTTTGGATTCCTATTCTCTTGTCTCATCTGCTACTCTCTGAAGCTCCCAACTCCTATTTTCTGATCTGGGTCTGCAAATTCAATGCTCTCAATCCACAGTCTTGGCTCGAAGTTGAAAGAGGGAAACTTTCCAAACTCCCAGATCAGAAAAAGGGAAATTTTCTGATCTGAAGCTCCCAGCTCCTATTCTCTTCTTCTTCTTCTTCTTCTTCTTCTTCTTCTTCTTCTTCTTCCATGTCAGTTTTTTGTACTCAAATTATTCAGTTACAGCAGCTTCATTTATTTCCCTATTAACTGAATTAAACCTGATAATGAACTCTGGTTCTCCTCATAATGAATCTGGGAGGGCTGTCTAATGTGTCTAAGTCTGCATAGATGTCTAAGTAGTTTTTGTCACTTGCAAAAACCTTCATAGATGTCTTCTCTCTACATCTGCATTGTGCATGAACTTTTACAGTTAGACTGCAATTTCATTGTCTAATTCATAATGAACTATGTGAATGTGAGGTCATAACTTGGAATTTTTTTTTTAAAATTTATTTATCATTGGTTGTGAGATTGATTTTGAACTTGGTTCCTATCTTGGGCATTCTTGCAAATTCATTGGATATTTGTTGCTGTTTTTGAGGGTAGGAGAAGAAAATGGCTTAATGGTTTGTTCAGTGCATTTGTTTTCTCTTAAATGGCTAGGAGAAGAACATGCTGTATCTTACTTTGGTGCCTATGCTGTCTATTGTGTTTTATGCAGGCCGCGCCGCGCCGCTGCAATGATAGGCTTCTTCATGGCTTATATAGTTGATAGCTTGACTGGGGTTGGGTTTGGTTGACCAAATGGGCAACTTCTTTTGTACATCTAGTACTGTTTATAGCGGTTGTTGGAGTCCTTCTGTTATTGGCACTGTGTAATCATCTACACATTCTCTGTAATGATTCCATAACTCTGTTGTTAGGTTCTTGTGATTTTTTGGTCATGTAAATTTCCCATTTCATCTAAAAGCTCAATCTTTTGGACAAGTTGTTCAAATTTCAATTTTTTTTGGTGGGTTTGAAGAAGTCAGAGATTTTCTCAGCTCATGTCTTACATTATCCCATATAAATATCTCTGACCCAATTTGTTTTGATGGGTAATTAGAAGAAGGAAAAAAAAAACTGAATTTCGTTGAATTTGGCTGTAGAGTTTGATGAGAATGAGGCTACAGGTACGTGTAATTGAGGCTACAGGTGCATTTCAAAAGCTTACTGGTTTGATGGACTTGTTGCCATTTTCTTTCAGTTCAGATAGCTTTTCCTTTCTATTTTGGTTCTATGTTGACAGGCCACAAACGCGTTGACCCCTTGTGATAATTTAGATCAATTAAATTAGCCCAGTTATTAATTAATCAAATTAACAGATAATATCACGTGGCAGCACAAACAAATCACCAAACTAAAATATGCAGCGGAAAATAAATAACATGGTGATTTGTTCACGAATGGGGAAAACCCTAAGGCAAAAACCCCACCGGGTGATTTAAGGTCACCACTCCTGAAACTCCACTATTATCACAACAAGCAGTTACAAGTAAGGAATCCCAGTACCTCACCAACCTACAGTTGAACTCTTACCCCAATACCCAATTGGACTTGTTCTGTAGTGACAATTTCTCCAGTTTAATGCACGGCTCCCAGTACGTGACTAACCAATGTGATGCGCGGATCCCAGTACGCGTCTTACTCCTTTGCACGAATCCCAGTACGTGACTCACTCACCAACTTGAGGAAGAAAGAATGTTGGCTGCAAAGTTCTGCAAATCATCAGAGATGAACTAGGGCACGAACTTTGTCTCACAAATCACAATTTGCATGAAAGAGAAGAAGCAACTTGTATCTTGTGATTTCTGCTTTTTCGCACACTTTGACGGCCCTTAAAATAATCCTTTTATATGTCTAGGGTTAGGAGAAAAGAAGTCCCAAAGACACACACACGGATTGGACTTGAAACAGACCTGGAAATCTGTTTTCTTTAATTCTCGACAGATAGAGATGTCGAGAGGTGTCGAGACAGCTGTCGAGGCTCGGGCTAAACAGCTTCTTTAAATCTCGATAGATGTATCTGTCGAGGTATCTATCGAGCTTTAAAATCTTGCACTTCCTTGCTTGTATCTTGGACAGACTTTGACGGCTTCAACACTTAATCTTGAACCACTGTTTCTTAAAGTGTTTAACACATCCTAGATCTACCCAATTACAAGTAAAGTGCGTTTTGTCTAAGGATAAGCCAATTACATAAAATAGCGACATATGTTCACAAGCTTGAACAACTACATATGTCCTAACAATCTCCCCCTTTGGCAATCCGTGACAAAACCACAACATACAAATGAAGATATGAGAGAAGTCATAAATCACTCAACTCATATTCACTTGTTACATACAATAAAATCTATCCTAACACAAACTCTTGAAAAACTTTGCAAGAAGAGAGTTTATGGCAAGAAGACTTTGACAACCTGTATTTCTGAAACACTTGTAAACAAAACACATCAAGGCATCTTTGTGTAAAACAGAAATAATAGATTGCATACAAGTAAAGAAACATGTGTATAAAGACAGAAAAGAAACAACACATGTAGAGGTAGGTGAAAAAGAAAACATACATCATCATATAGAGAAAGAGAATAAGTACAATGTATGTAAGTACATGATCAATGTATCTCTAAAAGATAAGAAAAGAAAAAAATACATAGATCACCTCACTACATCCCTCAATCCACACTCCCCCTAACAAAAATGTCCTATGCTAACACTCCCCCTAAGTATGACTACTCTCATACAAAACTACTCCCCCTTTTTGTCACGAGTGACAAAGGGTAGAGTGTCAAGTAGACATCTCATCCGATGAGCTAGCATCTCCATCATCATCATCATCGGAAGCATCATCATCATCGCCATCATCATCACCCTCGGTCTCAGTCGACACATGAGGTGGCGGAGGAGAAACCTCTGAGGCAAAGCCGCCCATGGTCGCCTGTCGCCTGGCGATGCGACCAACACGGACATTCACCTGATACAACTCTGTGGAGAGTGTATCGAGGCGAGCATCCATGCGCTGTAGCTGCGCCATGATGTCGCTCAAGGTGACGTCGCTCGAAGAAGTAGAAGCAGAAGCTCGAGCGGATCTGGAGGTGGTCGGACGGGTGGAAGGAATGGCAGCATCCGGCTGTCGCGATCGGAACTGTGCCTCGCTACGTTTTACGGTAGCGGCGTCTATGGCAGACATGACATGGTAGTGATCGGACGAGGGGAAGGGAATGGAAAAACGACTCATGATCCTCGTGATAGCGGAAGGGAAAATGAGCTTATCACGGGTGGCCATATCTCTATAGACATCTATGATAGAAAAGATGAAGTGAGAAGGAAAGTCTATAGAGAGATCCTCAAGGAGGGACAACAAGAACCGAGCACGAGGCTCTGTGATCGAGTTGTAGTGAGAGAGTGGGTGCAAAACAAAAGTCATCACCATGTTAAGGAATCTAGGACCTTTAGCAAAAGGTCTACATGGTGTGTACATGTGATCTCCCCAAGAGGTAGGACGTTCACAGAACGCCGAGATCATCTCGTCTTTGGACACAGTCCAGAGACGCTCACAGCTAGGGTAATCGGGATGATCCACCCTAGGGACATGGAGAACCTCAGAGACTAGCTCTGGGGTGACACAGAAGCGCGTACCTCGGACGCTAGAATAGAAAGAAGGTACAGAAGAATCTATCCCGTGGATGTTGGAGTAAAACTCCTGAATCAACATGAGAGGAGATGTGACCAGGACGTCACACAGTGACTCCCAACCCCGAGTGTGAATGACATCTGGTAGGTCGGTGTCGGCAAAGTCTGCCAGGACTACGTGGCATTCAGAATGAACACCGCGTTTAGAAAAGTTCTCCGAGAAGTCCTTATGGGCTTTCTCATCACGGAACCGGACAGAGAGAGGGGTAGAGTCAGAAGAAGACTGTCCCTTAGAACGCAAAGGGTTCTGGGACGGAATGGACTTACGTTTAGGAGCCATAGACACTACTAACGCAACCATAGAAGAGGGGGAAAGAAGAGACAAACAGAAGAGTCCCAAACAAATCAATATTGGTAGAATGAAATATTGAAATGGAAAGAACGTATGCATGAAAATGCATGAGCATGTGACATGCAACTCAAAAACATCATGGGCTCAGCCCAATCCAAACCTAACAGCACACAATAGATTTGCACACATCTAAATGCATGAAAATACAATTAGAATGCTAATGTGATGCAATGCATGTGGTTTTGTAGATTAAAACTAGAAAACCAACCCAAAAATTTCATGAAAACCCCAACAATTTTGAAAACTCCCAAAAATTTTCAAAAACACAAACCTAGGGTTTTAAAACAATGCAATGCATGAAAATGAGGGATAAAATGCTTACCAAATGATGAAGAACACGAAGAATCACTTGAGAAAGCCTTGAGAGAGGTTTGGAGGGAGAGGGAAAAGCTTTTGAGAGAGATCAGAGAGTTTTCGAGCGAGAGAGATCGAGAGAATGACCTGAAAAATCGCGAAGGACCCTTTTATAGAGCATCAGTAATTCTCGACAGCTGAAGGTGTCGAGAGCTGTCGAGGTAGCTGTCGAGGGAAGCTATCGAGAAAAGCACGTGGACAGATGCAGCTATCGAGGTCAGCTATCGAGGGAGAAGAAACAAGCAAGTGGGAACCTCAATCGATCCAGCAGCTATCGAGGAGCTATCGAGCAAACAGAAAGTTTCTCGATCGATCCAGCTGCTATCGAGGTATCTGTCGAGACTGCGATAAGAAAGAGTCTGAGGATCTTGACAGATAGCTATGTATCGAGAGGTATCGAGGAGGTGTCGAGATGCCTTTCAAAGCAGTTTTTCAAAAGAAGAAAAACACAGACATGAAAGCAATCATGCATACAGCTCAACCAAAGATACAATCAACACATTAAGCTCTCAAAATCATCTCACAACAAGAAATATGATGCACATGTATCTCAAAACACGCACACACACACCAAACAAGTCTAACCAATTTTATGTTTCAAAAACAAGTTATGACAGTTTAGTTATCATACATTAACGCATGTAAACCTTGTGATGGTCAAATCACATTGTACCTGCACATGTATCAAGAATAGCAAAGAGTATTGCGTGTTGTGTGTGAAAACATCGCAAGATTGCATAAGTGTCTCAATGTCATGACGATTTGAGATATGAGAAAATCACTTTAACTCACACACAATCATAACTGTTTGATGGGGACTATCACCTTTGAGGTACATCCTATAACTCCCACATCTCCTAGAAAACACGCTTGCAACCATATTTTAAAGCATTTTTAATCTTTTTGCTTTTTATTTCTTTGCATATTTTCTTTTAACAAGCATATCATGCATGGGCATACAAGAGAAAGAAAAGAAATACCCAATTATGTTAAGCTTTTGACACTGCACTTTTGCTATGCCGAAGCATACAGGTGTTTTATGACATTGCACTTTTGCTATGCCGAAGCATACGGATGTCATATTATGATTGGCGAGTAACAGTGGTGAGATGGTTATTTATGCCTTTCTCTTAGGATTTTCTAGTTCAACCCGTCAAAAAGAGTGATACGAGTGTTAAGAAGAAGAGATTACTTAACCTTACTCATCACAAACAAAGAGCTACAAAGCTCACTCGCTTAGTTGTGCAAAAGAGTGCTCATCTAAGCTATAGATGATACAAAGTTTAGAAAACTCTGTTTCAATGGCCATTCCAAAAGTTCCCATGAACTAATGCACACAAACACACACTGTTTTTGTATTTTTCATTTTTCAATTTTTTTTTTTTTTTATCAAAGAAGAAAAAAAATAAAACACAAAACTGAAAACACACAAACAAAAACATGCTAAAGAAAGCAAAACAATGCATAAAACTAGACTGACTCAAAACAGTAAAGAAACACACAAGTAATGCAACACACGAAAACAGAGAGAGAAGAAGAAGTGACTGAAATCACTTAGATCCCTTCGGCTTCCACACCTTGGAAGATCCTTTCCTATTGGTCGACTCTTGAACCGGTAAAGAGGGAGAAGAATATGAACCGTTCAAGTTCGAAAGGAACATAAGAGCTTTTAGAATGTCTCCAAGAGGAGCGAGAGAAGACTGAAGCTGATTCTGGCTCCCAGATGCTATTTCGCCATTGCTCTGTTGAGTGGCAAGCCACTTGTAGCAATTTGGTCGAGTGTGACCGGCGAGACCACAATGATAACAGAGATGCGGCTTCTTCTGTTTGGCCTTTTGAGAGTTAGCCCTCTTATTCCTAGGGTTTCTAGATTCCCTTTTCTCAATTTTAGGGGGTGCTCCTAGGATGGACCTTTCCTTGTCTACGTTCTCACTAGCTAAATCAGTTTTAACATTATTCTCCTCAGTTTTAATGTTATTAGCGGGTGGAACAAAGACAGTAGTACTAGCAGAAGGAGTATTAGAGATAGAGAATTCATACCCCAATCCAGTACGATCCGAAGAAGATCTCTGAGCATCTAGCATCTTGTCCAGTTTGGCGCTTGACGTCCTCTCCAGTTGTGCTCTGACTTGAAACAGCTCTGCTTCAAGCTTCTTGGTCCTCTCAGCCAAGAAATTGTTCTCGAACCTCAGTGCTCCAATGGTTTGATTCGCTTGATCAACCTTTGTGGACAGCTCCTCACGGTCAAGTTCCACATCACTGAGCTTCTTGGTGGCTAGCCTATAGAGCTTCTCGTGTTTCTCAGAAAGCTTGTATAGCTTCTCATAGGCGGTATGGATATCATCTTGATCATCCATAATCTCAATCTTGGACTCCACCAATTCCTTCTCTTCATCCACATCTTCTGTAACCCCATCAGTAGGATTAACAGTGGCAGTGAAGGCACTCAAGATTCCGTCGTCCTCATTCTCGGAATCGTCCTCGGGCTCTGTGTCGCTTAAGGTAACAGTAAGTACTTTGCTCTTCCCTATGCTCTTTAAGTACGTAGGACACTCTTGTTTCATGTGTCCAAAGCCTTGACACCCAAAGCACTTTAGTCCTGTGGGAACAGTGTACTGACCACCATCCATGACATCCTTCTTCATTTTCTCCGGATTCCTGAATTGTGAAGAACTGGACTGTCTACGGTCTTTGTTGAAACCCTTTCCATTGGCATTCTTCATGAACTTCTTGAATTGCCTTGTGATGTAGGATTTCATCTTGGAATCTTCATCATCTGACGAGTCATCCGTATCACTGCTTTTGGCCTTCAGTGCCAAACTCTTGCCCTTGCTCGACTTGCCTAACCTAGTCAGCCCTAACTCATAGGTTTGCAAGTTTCCAACCAGCTCAGTCAAAGGAATTCTGTCAATATCCTTCGACTCTTCGATCGCCGTGATCTTAGCATGGAATCTTTCTGGCAGCGATCTGAGCACCTTCCTTACTATCTTAGGTTCTGGGATGGTCTCCCCAAGATTGAAGGCTGAGTTCACTATGTCCTTCAGCTTGGCATAGAACTCATCGAACGACTCATCCTCCTCCATTTTTATTTCTTCAAAGCGTGTGGTGAGCCTTTGCAGCTTTGAATCTTTGACAGCCTTGGTGCCCTCATAGGTTGTCTAGAGGATGATCCATGCTTCCTTGGCAGTTTCAGTTGAGGAAATTTTCTTGAACTCCTCATTGGTGACTACACTGAATAGAGCATTCAATGCTCTGCTGTTGAAGTTTGCCGCTTTGATCTTAGCTTCATCCCAGTCAGCCGGCGCCTCTGTAGGCTTGGTCCAGCCTATCTCCACAGCTTGCCACACTTTCTCATCTAAAGACTGCAAGAAAGCTCTCATGCGTACTTTCCAGTATGCATAGTTAGTGCCATCAAATAAAGGAGGTATAATTAAAGATTGTCCTCTATCCATGACAGCGGGGGTCAATGGATCACACACAATAGATTAAACCCTAATCAGAGTGTGCTTGCTCTGATACCACTTGACAGGCCACAAACGCGTTGACCCCTTGTGATAATTTAGATCAATTAAATTAGCCCAGTTATTAATTAATCAAATTAACAGATAATATCACGTGGCAGCAAAAACAAATCACCAAACTAAAATATGCAGCGGAAAATAAATAACACGGTGATTTGTTCACGAATGGGGAAAACCCTAAGGCAAAAACCCCACCGGGTGATTTAAGGTCACCACTCCCGAAACTCCACTATTATCACAATAAGCAGTTACAAGTAAGGAATCCCAGTACCTCACTAACCTACAGTTGAACTCTTACCCCAATACCCAATTGGACTTGTTCTGTAGTGACAATTTCTCCAGTTTAATGCACGGCTCCCAGTACGTGACTAACCAATGTGATGCTCGGATCCCAGTACGCGTCTTACTCCTTTGCACGAATCCCAGTACGTGACTCACTCACCAACTTGAGGAAGAAAGAATGTTGGCTGCAAAGTTCTTCAAATCATCAGAGATGAACTAGGGCACGAACTTTGTCTCACAGATCACAATTTGCATGAAAGAGAAGAAGCAACTTGTATCTTGTGATTTCTGCTTTTTCGCACACTTTGACGGCCCTTAAAATAATCCTTTTATATGTCTAGGGTTAGGAGAAAAGAAGTCCCAAAGACACACACACGGATTGGACTTGAAACAGACCTGGAAATCTGTTTTCTTTAATTCTCGACAGATAGAGGTGTCGAGACAGCTGTCGAGGCTCGGGCTAAACAGCTTCTTTAAATCTCGATAGATGTATCTGTCGAGGTATCTATCGAGCTTTAAAATCTTGCACTTCCTTGCTTGTATCTTGGACAGACTTTGACGGCTTCAACACTTAATCTTGAACTACTGTTTCTTGAAGTGTTTAACACATCCTAGATCTACCCAATTACAAGTAAAGTGCGTTTTGTCTAAGGATAAGCCAATTACATAAAATAGCGACATATGTTCACAAGCTTGAACAACTACATATGTCCTAACATATGTTCATGGTTGTGATCATATATTATGGTGCAGAGATCCATCGGGAAACAATTTAAGTGGTCAATTGCCTCCCTCATTGGGAAATTTGTCATCTTTTACCACATTGTGAGTAATTATCTCAATAACCTGGATGAATATTTTTTTTCATTTGTTTTGACTGAAATTTTCTAAGGAAATAGTGTATTACTATTATAGTATAATAATTACTTGATATCACCATTTTCTGTATTAAAGTCCAATTGTATGTCTTAAACTTAAATTTTCATGCCCAGGGTCCATCTTATCAGCATACATTATCCAATGGAGAAAGGTATGTCTTTTATTGTCCATTCTTATTTTTTAAACTTGGTTAGAATTATCTTATCTCTTACATTCTGTTCTAAATGAAAATTGTCTTTTTGAATATTGTTAGCAGTGCCAAGAGGGAGAGCTGTGAAACCAAGCAATAGTTACTGGCACTCAAAAAACTGGACGCTGAAGTTTTCGGGCAGCAAAGGGATGAGGATTTTTTTGAACTAGTTTCTAGTATCTCTAAACTTCGCCATGCTAATATTGTGGAGCTTGTGGGTTACTTTGCTGAGCATGGCCAGCGGCTACTTGTATATGCGTATTGCAGAAATGGGACACTTCATGATGCACTGCATGATGATGAGATTCAAAAGAAACTTTCATGGAAAACACGGATCTAAGTGGCGCTTGAAGCTGCAAGGGCCCTGGAGTAAGTTGAACAACTAATTGACAAATAACATAAGGAAAACTAACTTGAGCTTGAACTTTGTTTGTTTGTTCCTTAGAAACAAGTTTTTTTGTCATTTCTTTTATCTCTGACTGAAGAGATTACAACTTGTAGATTTCACATTTTTGTGAAGAAATCTTCTTTCATCCATGTTTGGTCAATTAGAAACTGATTTTTCCTCTTTTTTGTGGTATAGGTATTTGCATGAGATCTGTCAACCACCCATTGTTCACCGAAATTTCAAGTCTGCCAATCTTCTCCTAGATGACAAGCTTGAATTATGTGTCTCAGACTGTGGTTTGGCTCCTCTATTATTGTCTAGTTCAGCGAGTCAGGTAATTATGTGTATGATATTTAATTTCTGTTCATATAGAGTGCTACAAATTATTGTTACTGACTGATGTTTGTAACTGTTATTGAAACCATGTGATTCCAACTTTATGCTTTATAGCTCTGTTAATTAGAAAATTGATGGAATGCTATTGAAAAATTTTAGAAAAATTTCAAAAGTGTAAAACTTTGTGGCAAAGATGCTGAAGAAATGTGAAATTGCTAGATGTTGGATCTTTTGGGAGATGAAAGTAGAGAAAATAAATCATTTCCTTTGGGGTGGGGAGGGGGGGTGATTGGGGTTACCAATATCTGGGCTTTAGGACAGGAACAAGTTGATGTTCCTTGCCTTTGTATGTTTGGAGAGTCTTTAAAGATGTATAGCCAATTAATTTAAGGCTCCCAAGTGGAATGAATTTCAATATAATGCTTATCTCGGTAGATCTTTTTTATTCGTTCACACCTAGGAAAAAAAATATAACAAGCAGAAAATCGAAAGGAACACAGATCTAACATGGTTCACCAAGAGTTCATGTTCTGCAGAGCGTGGTTACTGATTGCTGTTTCTTCACCTTTTCCTGAATTTGCATGAGTTTTGAATCTAAACTATATCAGTTTTAGTGGAGAGGGGAGATAGCCTTCAACCAACTTGTCAGGAGTGTATCTATACCTTTTTAATATGTGAAAAAAAAAGAAAAAACTAATATTGATATCTTTTTTATGATATGATGTCCCATAATGAATGAATAAGTAGATATTGTCCTGATTCGAGTAGTAGATGTGTCAATATTGTGAAAAAAGTTAGAATATTAATTTGTTATTATTAGTTTTTGGTTTGTTAGCTGAAAAGTGCATGGATTTTGTGCAAAAACATATGAAACCTTTATTTGGTAAGGATTGACAGAAAATTAAGCTGGAATTGTGAATCTGTGACTTGTTATAATTATATAACGTGTAGTTGATGATGGTGTATTTACTGTCAGTTGTCCAGACGACTTCTCACTGCTTATGGTTATGGTGCCCCGGAATTTGATTTGGGAAGTTATACTTACCAGTGTTGGTATATAGAGTCTATACAAAGTTTAGTTCTTTCCAATTACATATAATAGCAAGACATTCAGCTTCATTTATTTTTAGCATAAGATTGTCCCACTGTACTAATTGCAGAACCTAGGGTTGGCTAAATTCAGCACTAGGAAATTACATAAAAACAAAAAATGCGTAATTACCTAATAAGACCTAGAATAATGAATTTTTCCTTTATGATAATTTAATGTTACAGCAAGTGAGTGAGGAGGGATTTGAACTCTGGTTCTCCTCATAATGAAGACTGCGCAATGACTTCATTTATTGTGTTTTATGCAGGCCGCGAAGCAATGATAGGCCTCTTCATTCATAGCTTGCCTGGGGTGGGTTTGGTTGACCAAATGGGTTACATAGTTCATAGCTGTTGTAGGAGTCCTTCTGATCCGGAAGAATGAAGATTTAGAGAATTTAAAAAAACTGCTGGATGAGAATTTAGAGAAACTGTTGGATGCCCCTTCAAATTCAATCAGCAACCTCCTTTGCTTATCAAAAAATAGCATGTTCTTGTCTATTTCATGTTATTGTAGTTACTCTGTTTTAGTGAAGAATGTTGAATTCAAATTCCCATCCTTGTAATTTAGTCTTTTAATTTAGTCTTTTGAAGAATGTTGAATTGTAGTTATTCTGTTTGACCAAGCTGAACATGTTCAGCCAATGAATCACAAACTGAAAAAATCATGGTGGCACTGTGTAATCATCTAAACAAGGATACATGCAGCTAAGTACTCATTGTATTCATTTTAAGTGTTTGTGTACTTCCGTTTTAGTGTCACATTCATTTGTGATGGTTAGTGGAAGTTACTTTATGCCTAAAAAATCAAATGAAAAATACAAACACAATGGACTTAGCAACATTTTTCCGGTAACTTCATTTTGTACTGTGAGCCTATGAAGATATCTTGGGAAGATATATATATATATATATATATATATATATATTATATTGTAGTTTGTGAGGATATTAATTTATAAAGGGCCGTTGGATCCAAGCCATATGTGATGTATGAATGAATGAATTACAGCATGAAATGAAACAACTCAAACCCTTTGAGTTTTTCATGGGAAATGTTTCCAGTATGAAATATAGTAAAAAAATAAATAGAGTATTTAAAAAGGAAGTGAACGCTCTATAATTTTTTGCATGTCCTTGTGCCTATAATTTTTTGCAGGTCCCTTCAGCTAGAGCGCGCTCTAATGTTTTTTGCATGTCCCTGTGCCTATAATTTTTTGCATGTCCCTTCAGCTAGAGCGTGCTCTAATGTTTTTTGCATGTCCCTGTGCCTATAATTTATCCAGTCTTTACCAATTATTTGCAATCCACAAGACACTATTTCTCTCCCATAACAAGTTAACATGCAAACAAACAATATTTACATGATCAAACTGAGAAGAAAACATTGGTTTACATACAAAAGCTCTGTTTGTTGACAACAACATTTTCTTGGAAGTTCCAAATTGAAGCAAGCGTGGTACATAAACATCATAATAAAATGGTTGTTTCCTCAATATAGAGTACAATGTGAAGAATAAAACACAGCCCAAAATTTATTCCAGTGAAGTTAGAAGAGCAAACAGAAGCATCTCTGCCGAGTAATCTCAAGGCCTTGAATTATATGATCTATCAACGACCAAGCTGCAATCATGAAGAAAAAACTTAAGGCTAGCAAGCTGCAATCATCAAATAGAACTTAATACAGCTGGGTGGTACAGCTTAATATAAGAGAGTGCAACAACAATTTTTGAGCAAGCATATAAATGAAAATTTATGAGATACAGCTGGGTGGTGCAGCTTGTTCATTAAACTATACAACTGTGCCTAGGGGTGTGCAAAAAACCGAGGAACCGAAAGAACCGCTTCAAACCGACCGAACCGATGCAAAATTTTCGGTTCGGTTTCGGTTCGGTTCAGTTTCGGTTGTCACGTAAAAAACCGAAATTTTCGGTTCGATTTTCGGTGGAGAATTTTTATGCACCGAACCGACCGAACCGAACCGAAATATTATTATATATTATATTTTATATTATATTACATAGGCTTCAGCTGTTGGGCTTCAGTTTATTGGGCCTTAATTTGTAAATAAGTAAATTCAAAATTAGATTTGTTCAGTCACTTCAGTGACTTCATTCCCCAAAGCCCAAATGATCCGGCCCATGCACCTAGCTTTATTTTAAACACAATCCAGCCTCCAAAGTCCAAACACAAATTGATCTTAATTCTTTAACGTATTCACTTCAGTCTTCAGTGACTCACAATCCAGCAGGCCTCCATTTTATTTTAAACTTAAAACCATTAGACTAATCACCTAAAATTAGACTAAGTAAATACCTAATTAAACTAATTAAACTGAAACTAACTACACTATATATTCAAACGTTTGGAAACCCTACCCTACATACCCCACCCTCCCACAGTTTTAAGTTTCATTTCACTCTTTCTTTCCACTCTCTTCAGTTCAGCCGACACACTCACCAGTCACCAAAACAGAGCCTCCAGTCCACGGTGAGCTTCGTTCAGCCTTCATCTCACTTTCCTCTCTTCGTTCAACACTTCAGCCTTCACTCTTCACTCTTCGGTCACCTTTTCACTCTCACCTTCCGCTCTCTTTCAGTTCAGCCGACCCACCATCAAACAGAGCCTTCACACTCCACACTCCACGGTCAGCTCTTCGGTGTTCCAGCCTTCACTCTCACTTTCCACTCTTCGTTCAACCTTCACTCTCTCTCACGTTCAGCCCTCCCTAGTCCCCACGCCGGCTTCTCATCTCAATGATCTCACAGTAAGTCTCCATTTTTAAAATCTCCATACCCTTTGACCCTCTCTTTGTTTTGTGTTTTGGTTTGTGAAAATAGTGAATCTCTGTCAGGTTGTTTATTTTTTCAAGTTTTTAGTTTTTTATATGCAAATAAAGTTAGGGTTTTGAAAAAAATAACAATCCATGTCTTTGGCTGCTTGTGTTAGTTGGTTTATTTGTTAAAGTTAGCTCCTTTGTCTCTGCTTGTTGAAAATTTCAGTAACTCTCAGTTTTGTATTTTGGGTTTTGTTTAAAAACATAAGATTAAGATCATAAGATGTTTATTTTTGAAAACGTGCATAAGATTAAGATCTCCATAACTCTCAGTTTTGTTGAAAATACTGAATCTCTGTTTTGTAGTAACAACATAGGATTAACTGATTAAGATCATAACATGTTTATTTTTTCAAGTTTTATATGCTAATAAAGTTAGAATTTTGATAAATGGATAACGTGCTTGGCTGCTGGTTGGTTTCTTTAAGTTAGTTGTTTATTTATTTATTTATTGTTGGTATATTTTTGTTTATTGTTGTTGACATGCCGTGATGTTGGGGTGTTTGTTTATTGTAGTTGACTGTGATGTTGGGGCATTAGTTAACTAATTAAGATCATAACATGTTTATTTTTCAAGTTTTATATGCTAATAAAGTTAGGGTTTTGAAAAAATCAATAACGTGCTTGGCTGCTGGTTGGTTTCTTTAAGTTAGTTGCTTATTTATTTATTCATTGTTGATATATTTTTGTTTATTGTTGTTGACATGCTGTGATGTTGGGGTGTTTGTTTATTGCAGTTGACTGTGATGTTGGGATAATTTTTTATTATTGCCTTGATGTTGATGTGTTTATTATTATCTTATTGACATATTTGTTGTCGGGTTGTTGCTGTATACTAGAGTCTTTCTCATTCCTTTTTTTTTTTTTTTGTTTCTTTCTTGTTGACTTGTTGTGTTATTGTATACTAGAGTGGAGTGAAGAGTCCTTTTCATTCTTTTTTTTTTGGTTGCTGACTTTTATTGTGTTATTGTTACTGTATCTTTTTTATTGTAGACTACTCTCATTTTGGCATTAAATTTTTATCTTTTATTTTTTACTTTTTATAGTTGCTGATTTATTGTGTTTTATTTTATATTGTAGATGAATGAGACAAGGGAAATCCCAGAGGGTCAAGAAAATGAAGCGGGTCAAGGGGCAACTAATGTGAATGAAGACAACGGCAAACCCCCACTCCCACCAAATGCAGGAAATACTGGTAAGAAAAGATCTCTTGTTTGGGATCATTTTACTGTTATTGAAGGGGGGGGAAAAACCTAGGGCAGCTTGTAATTACTGTGGTAGAACTTATGCTTGTGACACTAAGCAAAATGGCACTACAACCATGAGAACTCACATACAATCACAATGTTTAAAATATACTTATAGGGAAGACAAAAAAAACCAATCAACCCTAGCATTCAAACCTAAAGAAGAAGGGGAAAGTAGTGGTAAACTTGTGCCTTGGGTGTTTAATTTTGAGGAATGTAAGAAAGCATTGGCAGAGATGATTGTTTTAGATGAGCTGTCTTTTAGGTTTGTGGAGGGTTATGGTTTTAGGAAGTTTATGTCTATTACCCAACCTAGGTTCAATCCAATCCCTTGCCGCACAACAATTGCCAAAACTTGCTTTAGGGTGTTTTTAGATGAGAAACAAAAGTTGAAAGAGGCCCTAAGAGAGCAACGGGTCTGCCTTACCACAGATACATGGACATCCGTTCAAAATTTGAACTACATGTGTCTTACTGCCCATTTTATAGATAGTGATTGGAAAATGCATAAGAGGATTCTTAGTTTTTGTTTAGTGGAAAATCACAAGGGTGAAACACTTGGGAAGGCAGTTGAAATGTGTTTACTTGATTGGGGATAGACAAGATTCTAAGTATTACAGTTGATAATGCTGCCTCTAATAATGGACTGATTTCTTTTATTCAAAAAAAGACTAAGCATAGGAAGGCAACAATTTTAGGGCATAAATACTTGCATGTGAGGTGTAGTGCTCATATCTTAAACTTAATTGTTCGTGAAGGGTTAGTTGAAATGGATGGGACAATAGTGAAGGTGAGGAAATCTGTGCGATATGTGAGATCATATCCACAAAGACAAAACACATTTAAGTTATGTGCGGAGAAGGAGAAAGTTGATTTTAAAGGTCAGTTGTGTTTAGATGTGCCCACTAGGTGGAACTACACCTATATTATGTTGGAGAAGGCCGAGAAGTATCAAAAGGCTTTTGAGAGATTGGAGGAAGAAGATCCAAATTATCTTATGACAATTAGAGAGAAGGCAAAGGAAGATGGAGATGATATACATGAGGTTGCTTGGGGAATGGATGATGTGGAATGGGAAAAGATTAGGATTTTTTCGAAATTTCTTAAAATTTTCTATGATGCAACCTTGCGATTTTCGGGTGCTAATTATGTCACTAGCAATTCTTTCTTTTTGGAGCTCATGTCAATTCATGACACAATTGACTTGGAGTATGAAAAAGATAGTTATTTGTTGAGAAAAATGGCTGAAAACATGAAGACCAAATTTGAAAAGTATTGGGGAAATTTTGATAATATGAATCACTTGTTGTATGTAGGGTTAGTTCTTGATCCTCGATACAAGATGAGGTATCTTGAGTACTGTTTTGGTACTTTGTATGAGAACCAAAAGGATGTTGATATGGCAGAAAGAGTAAGGGCTGTTTTGGTGGATTTGTATAATACTTATTCTCAAAATCAAATGGGGAGTAGTAGTGCTAGTGCTGCTGCACAAGCCCAAGGCCAAAAACCAAGTGGATCAATGGAGGGAGATGATTCTAGTGTGGTTGATGCAAAGGCAATGAGGATGATGGGGTTTAAGAAGCACTTGAGTAATTTTGATTCTTCAAATACCAAATCGGAGGTTGATAAATACTTGTTAGAGAGTTGTGAAGATGTCTTTGATGATAATTTTGATATTTTGGCTTGGTGGAAGGTTAATTCTCCACGATACCGTGTTCTTTCAAGAGTTGCACGACATGTTCTTGCAATTCCGGTATCCACTGTGGCCTCAGAATCTGCCTTTAGTACGGCTGGTCGTGTCCTTGATTCCTTCCGGAGTTCATTGTCTCCACTTATGGTGGAAGCCCTCATTTGTGCACAAAACTGGCTTCGTCCTTCATCGGCTGCAATCTGCCTTCGTGCTGCCATGGATGATGTTGAGGAGTTTGAAAAGCTTGATGGGGGTATGGCTATTATTTGTTATACTAAAAAAATATGAATTTCTATTTCTTTATTTATTAAAAAAAATTCTGCATGTCTATTGTTATTAAAAAAAAACTAAATGTCTTGGATTCTTGGCATATTTATTGTTTTATTGTACATTTTGCATGTCTACTTCTTTCTTTATTAAAAAATAAAACGAATGTCTTGGATTCTTGGCTTATTTATTGTTTTATTGTATAAGTGACTTTTATGTTTTTTTTTTTCATTTGTTTGTAGAACTCGTGGGTGATGCTGCAGTAACATCGGAACTAGGTATGTCCACACCAATGCCTATTGAAGTTGATGGTTGAAGATTACTCTTTGCTCTTTGGATGGGTGGTATATGACAACAACTTGAAATGTTGATATTTATACTTTTTGCTATTAGACACTAGTAGACATGGCCACATATAGGTATTGGCTTTTATTTTGTGTCAAATATAGATATAGACTTTTATTTTGTGGTTTAACAGTGGCCTATACATAGACATTAGGCAATATATGATATTAGGCAATAGGCAATGACATATGGCCAATTTATTTTGAGTCTTTGGCCAAATATTAAATATGGACTGTATATGTTGACATTGACATTGACATATGGCCAATTTATTTTGAGTCTTTGGCTATAATGCTATTATGTAAGTATTGACATATAAACAATATGTGGACATGGACAATATGTAAGTATTAACTTGTATTTGATGGATGCCTATAACAAGTTATAGATTAGTTTGAGACTTTGAACATTAGAGCAATTTTTTGCTCTAGATTATTTATGGATATGTGAATCTATGTTGACAAGTTTTGCTTGTGCACATGCATTGTTGACAGGTTATTTTTGCATTGTGAATCTATTTCTTTTATGCATTGTTGATAGGTTTTGGATTTATTGTTGATAGGTTATTGTTGACAGGTTATTTTTGCAAAAAGGAATCTATGTTCATAGGTTTTGCTTGTGTATTTTAAGGAGTTTAATAAAAGCTTTAAAGCAGGTTATGAATTTATGACAGGTTGTGAGTTATGAATCTGTCATGTGTTGTATTTTTTCATTTATGAATCTGTAGCAGGGTTTTTTTTTTTTCATTATGGATGTGTATTTTTTCATTATGTGATGTGTAAAAAGGCCCAAAAATGGCCAAAATAGGAAAGGCCTGAATCTGGGCCAAGAAGGGCAAAAACAGAAAGCTACAAAAGGCCCAAAGATGGCCATTTGGCCAAAATAGATAAGGCCCGAATCTGGGCCACAACTAGATGTGTATTTTTTTAGAATATGTGATGTGTATTTTTTCATTATGGATGTGTAAAAAGGCCCAAAAATGGCCAAAATAGGAAAGGTCCAAATTTGGGCTAAGAAGGGCAAAAACAGAGTTACAAAAGGCCCAAAGATGGCCATTAGGCCAAAATAGATTAGGCTTGAATCTGGGCCACAACTGGTTCCTAAAAAAAGGCCCAAAACAGGTTTTTATAAAAGGTTTAATTAGAGCATAAAACAAGTGGCTGAACACTGCATTTAAAAAAAAAAAAAAAAAAAGGCCCAAAACCGAAAAACCGACCGAAAAATTGACCGAAACCGAAATAAACCGAAACCGACGGTGTTTCAATTATTTCGGTCGGTTTCGGTGGAGAAATTTGGAAACCGAATATTTCGGTTTCAGTTGGCCAGTTTAAAAAAAACCGACCGAACCGAACCGATAACAGCCCTAACTGTGCCACATGGAAATATAGAAAAACAGTAATAAACCACGACTAAGTTCTAATAAGTATATCCCAAAAAAAAATCCCCTAAAAGAGAATCACTAAATTGCATGCGTTGCTTACCTAGTTCGGAACATGGCTGCTTGTTGATGCGCGAATCACATTTGGACATCTCCTGCGGTTATGGCCCTCTTCATGACACACTCCACATTTCGGCTTGGGTTGACTCTCCCTCCAATCCATCTCATTTCTTATTCTTGTTGACATAGGTCGACCTTTGTCTCGCAACATTTCAGGGTCAGGGTACAACTTTGGGCCGGCAACCTCCCGCCATAATGACTTATCCTTGGGCGCACAAAACTCATGTGAATAAGTGGCAAGTCGCTCTTGTAAAGTATAACAAGGGTCAATATACCTCATTGCATTGACATGTTCCCTGATACAAACTGCAATCACATGTGAACAAGGGATCTTATAGATTTCCCATTTGCCACAAGTACAAGTGTTCTCCAGCAATCTTACTTCATGACTATGGTCTCCCCCATCAGAGCTGTGTGGATTATGTGTTGTGCAAACTTGATATACACCGTTCTGCTGGTTAAATGGCCTCACATAGTGTCTTGTCCCTTTTTTGTAATTTGCTTCATATTTCTCCATCGCATGCTTACTGAACTTCTGACCATGTTCAATATCACCCAATATTTTAGTGCGCCGATCATTGAAATAGGCAACAAGTTTGCACCAAATGTAGTCAACCAATGCAGATATGGGTAGTCCACGTGCACCTTTTAGAACTCCATTGAAACACTCAAACATATTGGTAGTCATTGCCCCATAACGATGCCCACCATCATGTGATAGTGTCCACTTATCCAGACCCTCCTTTGTTAGATAGGAGTATGGCTTCTTTTTTGCTATATTAGGATTGGGATCCTTACTGAATTTGAGTTCAACTTCCTTAAGGCAATCCAATATTTTCTCAAGTTTGCGATCTTGATGCTCGTATCCTGCTTTCAAGGCCAACGACTTCAAGAATTTGTCATTAAATTGGGTGTTGAAGTTGCTGGCCACATGTCTAATGCAATATCTATGATATACCGGAGCATAATTATTGGGCCACTGTGCAATGGATGATATTATACCTTTATGTCGGTCTGATATTATGCAAATGCCGGAATCGGGTACCACATCTCGTATCGCAGTCCGCAGGCATTCTAAAAACCATCCCCAACTGGCCCCCGTCTCATCATCCACAACCGCAAAGGCAAGCGGAAAAATATCATTATTAGCATCGGTAGCCATTGCAATCAACAACTTTCCTCTATATTTTCCATAAAGATGAGTCCCATCAATACTAATCACTGGCCTACAATGTGCGAATCCAGCAATGGAGGGAGCAAAAGCCCAGAACACATACTTGAATATAATAGTACCCGGTATGTCCCCGTTGATTGACCGAAACTTTACTTGTGTACTTGGATCACTATCCTTATATGCCAGCAACAACTTCTGTAACTTTTGGTACGACTCTTCCCAATTCCCGTGTATGTTTGCAATAGCCTTTTGTTTCGCATCCCATATCTTGTAGTACGATATATCATGGTTAAACCTTTCCTTCATCAGATTTTGGAGATCCTTTATTTTGCTGGTGTGATCATCAAGTACATATTTATGAAGTTCCTTGGCAAGAAAATTCGAATCCATCATTCTGCCATCTTTGTTCACCCTAACTGATGGACAAGTGTGAGGACCGCCGAATACTTTGACAGCCCATAATCCGTTAAGCTTCGGTTGTGGGAATGCTCGAACTTTCCATGCACATGACTCATTTGCGCACTTCACACACAATCTTTTCTGATGGGACCTCTCAGTTATATAATTCTTGTTGTTGTCCAGAGAGTAAACTATTAATGCTTGTTTCACAGCCTCTTTATTAGGGAAAATCAACCCTTTGCTAAAATTCATTCCCCGCCCCCAACTCGATGAAAATGGTATCTCAACATTTGAAGGATCAACTATATTATCCCAAGTGTTTGCATGGAATGACGGGCCATGAGCATCATATGCAGGAACTGTATCATGATCACCATCGCCTATATCATCTTGAAACTCTATAGCATCATCATCATGATCATCCACGACATCATGACAGACATTGTCAACATTTTCATAGTTTATAGTATTCTCGTGAAAGTCATCTCTCCCAATCATCTCTTCATACTCATCTCTACCATAATCAACATCATCTTCGTCTTCACCTTCCCCCCCTAGAGATTAAATATATTCTTGTTGATAACTAGATCCGCAAGCCTCCATTGGAGTTGGTGTCTCTTGACATGGTAGTGTATAACCCCCAACTATAGTGCACGGGGTAAGAGTCGGATGACTCTCTGCATGTAATGATTGGAATTCTTCCCTGCCCCCACCCTCCAAAGTTGGTTGTTGCACATCTTCACCGCCAACTTCTATACAAGGCTCCACACTTATATATAACTCAGCAGCTTTTAATTGGGGCGTAGAGTTTATCCTATCAAACATAATCTTAACATGCTTGTCTCCTTTTATTTCAATAGGCGTGAAGACAATACGGTCACTGAACACTGCAAGAGGAGCACGATATGTAATTTTTATGTCATGCAACCGACGGTCCAAATCCAGCTCTTTCATAATTTTCTTTTTCAACTTCTTCAAATTGATCTCCCGCCGTTTTTTTAGCTGAATAATCTCTAACTTTTTACCAGGCCCTTCATATGTCACTCCATAAGTCACATCACTGCAGGGCTCCCCACCATAATATAGATATAAATCAATCGAACTCATTACAAGCCTATCAAATAAATTTACTGAAAGTTAGTGACAAGTATAACACCTTTATTCGATATGAACTACAAAATATTGCCTCAAGGCAAATATAAAGATAACATTGTATAGTCCACCAAACAACTATAAACAAATTTTTAAACTCAAACAAATTTGTACATGGTCGCTTTAAAAAATTAATACATTACACCTTACAACTAACAAACCATTACACATTACAACACATTACTCAAGAGAAGTTCATGTTTCCTGAATCTTGCCACTATAATTTACAATGTACAATGAAGAGGTCAAACTTTTCTTTGCTAGGAATTTGATGGTGATAGTTGATTGCTATTAACTAATAATAATAATAATAATATAACAACACATCATAATAATAATAATGATAATAAATTACCATTACAAACAGCACGTCATCAACAATATATATATCTATCAAATGAAAAAGTGAGTACATTTATTAAAAAAAATTGAAGAAGATTTGAATAACCAAGTCTAACAAAAAAAAATTTGCCATTAACTAATGATTCAATATAATAGCACATCATAATAATAATAATGATAATAAATTACCATTACAAACAGCACATCATCAACAATATATATATATATATATATATATATATCAAATTTTAGTGAGTAATTTATTAAAAAAAATTGAAGAAGGTTCAAATAATCAGGTCTGACAAAAAAAAAAATTGCCTAATGATTCAATATAATAGCACATCATAATAATAATAATGATAATAATAAATTACCATTACAAACAACACATCATCAACAATATATATATATATAACTATCTATCAAATTTTAGTGAGTAATTTATTAAAAAAAAATTGAAGAAGGTTCAAATAACCAGGTCTAACAAAAAAAAAAAAAAAACTGCCATTAACTAATGATTCAATATAATAGCACATCATAATAATAATAATGATAATAAATTACCATTATAAACAATACATCATCAACAATATATATATATATATATATATATATATATATATCTATCAAATGAAAATCAGAAGGCTTGAATAATTAGAAGGCTTGAATAATTGTGGATCAACAATATAAACCAGGTCTAACAAAAAAAAAAAATTAGAAGGCTTGAATAATTTACCTACAAATGAAAAAGAAGAAGAAGAGCCTTTATTTTGTACAATGATCTGTGTGGTGAAAGGGAGAAAATTTGGGCGTAGGAGAGAGAGTTTTGAGAAGTGAGACTGAAAATTAGTGTAAGATTAAGGACAGTTTATTAATCTGAGACAGTTGAGGAGGTGGTAACATTAAATGGAAATCGAGTTTAGTAAACTCGATTTCCATTTAAAAAAATTTTTTTACCGTCCGCGATAACTGAGTTAGGTGGGTAGGTGGCCTGGAAATCGAGTATATTGTACTTGACTTACAGGAGTCGAGTATAGTATACTCGATTTGCTCTAGGATAAACAACCTTGAAGTCAAGTTCCCTGTACTCGGCTTTTAAAGGGCAAAACACCACGTGGAAGTCGAGTATAGTGAACTCGACTTCCACGTGGTGTTTTTGCCCTTTTTTTTAATCCACTTCAGACAAAAGTATTCGGTGGGAGGGGATTGAAGTTCCACGGAAGTCGAGTTTACTAAAATCGACTTCCAAAAAGAGTCCAACTAACTAAATAAGTTTGAACGCATGCCATCGCCCTTAAATTTTTGCCAAATTGTACTGTTCAGCAAATTTTGCCGTGTAAACGAGATGGACTGTATGCTCTTGATGGAGGTGGCCCATTTGCTGTTGATGGAGATCCAAAGGCTTTTTTCTCTTATAGATTTCGGCAGGCTAATAATGATTGTTGGCATCACCGTCTTGGCCATCCACACCAACAAGTTATAGATCATTTATATTCAAGCAATCTTATTTCTTTTAATTCAAAGTCCAAGTCTTTCAAAGTTTGCACTAGCTGTCAGATGGGAAAATCCTGTAGGCTACCTTTCTTGCCTGTTGAAAATGAAATAAAGATTCCATTCTTCAAAATTCATTGTGATTTATGGGGACCAGCCCCAAAAAAATCAAGGGAACATTTTCCTTTTTATGCAATCTTTGTTGATGATTATACACACTTCACATGGTTTTTTCCTTTACGCAAGAAGTCGGATTTATTTGCTTCTTTTGAACAATTTTACAGATATGTAAAATGTTAGTTTGATGCTAAAATTTGTGTTTTCCAAAGTGATGAAGGGGGAGAATTTGCATCCAATGAGTTTAGGCAGAATTTAATCAACTTAGGCATTCATCATCAATCTGTCTGTCCCAAAACACCAGAACAAAATGGGAAAGCTGAGCGAAAGCATCGTAATATCACAGAATTGGGCCTAACCATGATGTTTCATGCCTGGCTTCCACCTCGATTTTGGGTAGATTGCTTTTCAACAGCTGTTTTTCTAATTAATCGGTTGCCATCTCAACACCTTGGAATGCAATCTCCATTCTTTCAACTTTATGGAAAGCATCCTGATTACTCTACTTTTCGTGTGTTGGGTTCCAAATGTTTTCCTTATCTTGGTGATTATCGGACTAACAAATTGCAGCCAAAATCTCTTCCTTGTGTGTTTATTGGTTACAACACAAAGCATAAAGGCTATAAATGTCTATATCCACCAACTGGCCATGTGTACATTTCTCGACATGTTGCGTTTGATGAAGCAGTCCTGCCTTATAGTGAGCCCACTAAACTCTATGACAAAGATTCAATTGAGGGGGAGATGTGCACCTTTTCAGATTGGGAGCTAAATACCCCTAATGCATCCTCATATAGCAATTCTCCTACCAGCAGATCTACATTACCATCTTTGTCTGCACTAGCACCGCCAACTCTCTCAGGGCCTTCAATTTCAAATTCCATCATGGAGCCCACACTTGAGTCATCTGCCTCACCTTTCTCATCTGGGGCTAACTCTTCTCCAAGCTTATCTACTGTTGCTCAAGTCTCCAACCCATCAGATGTTATTATGGAGCCCACTTCTCAAGATGTGCCATTAGTTTCTACTTCGTCACCTACCCCTATTGCATCAAACAACCATATTATGGTCACTCGATCAAAGGCTGGAATCACTAGGCCTAATCCAAAATATCATGGTTTTCATGTTGCACGGGCTTCACTTGACATCCCACAAGAACCACGATCCATCACAGCTGCAAAACGCCATCCCGGTTGGGCTACTGCCATGGATGAGGAACTTGCTGCCCTTGCAACCAACCACACGTGGACTTTTGTTCCTTATCGACCTGATATGAACGTGGTGGGTTGCAAATGGGTTTACAAAGCTAAGCTTAATCCTGATGGCTCTCTTGAACGTCTCAAGGCTCGTTTTGTAGCCAAGGGCTTCAACCAAGTAGATGGAGTCGATCTTTCAGAAACCTTCCCCCCAGTTGTCAAACTTGCAAGTATTCGACTTACTCTTACAATTGCTGTTGTGAAAGGCTGGGAAATACGTCAACTTGATGTCAAGAATGCATTTCTTCATGGGCATCTCTCTCAACTTGTATATATGCAACAACCACCTGGATATGTTGATCCAAAGCTTCCAACACATGTCTACCAACTAAGTCGTGCTTTATATGGTCTTAAACAAGCTTCTAGAGCTTGGTTTGATAGACTTAGTGAATTTCTTCTTGCTCTTGGGTTCTACTGCAGCACAACCGACCCAAGCTTATTCATTTGTCACTCCCAAGGCGGTATCCTTATTTTACTTCTCTACGTAGATGACATGGTGGCCACTGGTGATAATCCGTCTCGAATCACATGGCTTATCTCTCAACTAGCATGTGAGTTCTCCATTAAAGACCTTGGCTTTCTTCATCATTTTCTTGGTATTGAAGTCCATTGACTCCCCACAGGCCTCTTTCTCTCTCAACACTGCTATGCACTAGATCTCTTAGAGCGTGCCTCAATGAGTTCTTATAAACCAATCTCCACACCCATGCCATCCAAAAGTCGACATTTGCCAAACTGTAATGAATTGTACCTTGATCCTACTCATTATAGGAGCATTGTTGGTGGTCTTCAATATCTTACCTTCACAAGACCTGACATCTCCTATAGTGTTAACTTTGTATGTCAATTCATGCATGCTCCTACCTTGGCCCATTACAAGCTTGTTAAACGTATTTTGCACTATGTTCGTGGTACTACTCACCTTGGTATGCATATTTTAGCCTCTAGCACCCTTGATCTTTATGCATTTTTCGTTGCAGATTGGGCAGGTTGCCTTACTAGTCGTCGCTCTACAACTGGATTTTGCACTTTCCTTGGTGGTAATTGTATATCTTAGAGTGCGAAGAAACAATCAACAATTGTTAGGTCTAGTGCTGAAGCCGAGAACCGCTCCATGGCATCTACTACAGCTGAACTCACATGGCTTTCCTTTCTCTTGCGAGACCTTGGCATACCTCTCCCTTGCCCTCCAATTTTGCACTATGATCACTTAAGTGCCTTGCACACGATAGTCAATCCAGTCTTTCATGGTCGTACCAAACATATTGAATTGGACTATCACTATGTTCGTGAAAAGGTTGCTCTTGGCTCTCTTGAAACACGCTTTGTATCCTCTACCAATCAGCTCGCTGACATTTTCACAAAGCTGCTGTCCAAGCTTCCATTCTTGGCATTACGGACCAAACTTGGCCTCTGTCCTGACCCACGGCCTAGTTTGAGGGGGAGTAATAACAACAAAGATTCAAGACCACAGCTGGCACCCTTAGTTTCTGCAGACCAGCAAGGATAGGGTGATCTCCTCTACAGTTTCCTCTCTTGGTTTCAGCAGAACAACAAGATATCAGCAACAGAGTAACAGTGATAGAATTTCAAATAAATTCAAACATGCCCAGCAAGGATAGGCGTGATCTCCTCCATATTTTCTTTATTCTTTCCTAATATATCTCTTATTACATTTACATCAGTTATGTTGTACAGATCCCACATTGTAACATTTTATCTATATAAGTAAATACAAGAAATCTCTCTGCTCATCCGTGAGACAGAGTTCTCAAAAAATCTTTAGGCAACCCATTATTACATGGATCCTTTATTTTATAATCTTTATTTAATTCATATTTGTTTGTGGCTCTGTACATGTATGTTTCCTCTCTATTTTAAGTGATATGAACTCGGACAACATCTTTAGTTTTGGATCTAATTTGCGAGTTTTGCCGGTTTATCACAGGATTTCAAAAATGCCAAAGTTGATACTGCCTGTATCCCAAAGCATGAGCAGGAATTAGTAGTAGTAAGAAGCTGATTGATCTTGAATTTTTACACATACGTATACGTATACATCCATTCATACATATATATAACTGTGATTTAAATTTTTTTTTTAATTATCACTTTTATGAAGACTGTTTGCTATCATACTATCTTGTAAAGTTTTTGGCACAGGCCACATTTATTACTTTATGTTTAAAAAAATTTCATTAAATTGACTCCTGTTTGGTTCATTGTTTTCAAATGTTTTGCAAGCCTATGCTATTAAAACGAATTTCGTTAGTAGCCCTTGAACTGCACTTTGTACAAATTCGAACTCCAAATCCTCAGGTTTACAAATAAAATTTAATGAGGAATTCTGGAAAATGCATTTTCCCACAACTTTCAGTTTTTAATTAGTGGCAGCCAATTTTTTTTATTTAAATATTCCATTATGTAATACTCTTTTCTGTTCAAAATAAATAGTTATGTAGTTGTGAAAAGAGTTTTGAAAGTTTCCATAGTTATAACTATGGATAAATGCGGGGTAGAAAGTCATAAAAACTTAATACATTTTTTTGGAGCAAGTTACAGTACCAACTCAAAAAAAAAAAAAAAAAAGATTCTCACATTACCATTGGAAATAATATATGCATTGAACTGCTACTTAAACAAGACTTGTAAGTCACTAAAAAAAAAAAAGTCTTAAAGTGATTGCCAATCTGCCCAATGTTACCTAACTAATATAGCCAATGGAACATGATTATTTGCCTTGTTTAGTGCTCCATCAATTTTAAAAATGTATGCACTCTTAATTTTTGTAGGACAATAGCAAATATGGATTTGAAGCTGGATTTGTCCCTCCATCCCTAATAAACTTTGAAAATAGGCAGCTCAGAGACCATAACTTTGTCAAGATGCCTCAAGACAGTTAACCACAAAATCAACTTCATATATTGAAAGTGGTTAGGGGTTCCAGCGACCATATGTCGATAAACTCACATCATAACTCACACCGCCAGATGAAATCAATCATTGGCTAGAAAAGTTACTAATTTCGTCATCTTTTGGAGGTTCATACGGCGGCAGGTTTTCAAGTTCTGCTTCAGCAGCAGCAAGATCCTTTTTAGCTTTAATGATTCTTTGTTGACAAGATTCTTCTTGCTTCCTCAGGTCTTCCATTTCTTTATATTTTTCCCTCGTACTTGCACCCCCTATAGAAAATGTAAATGAATGTAAACTTGAGGATTTAGGAGACAAGCGTGATACTGTCATTAAAAGAAGGTAGAGATATCTTTCTGAAAAATTTCACAGCCAAGTGAAAACCTTGCTAGAAAGTGATGCTGTTTTAAGGCATCCAGATGATGAACGAGTTGGTAGAAGAAATACAGGCCATAAACCTTTGCTATACATGCATCTTTGCATTAGGCTTTATGTTTGTGCAGAGTGGAATTTTGGGTAATGAAAAATTTCCTTCTTTTTGGATGATGGGTTTGTGCTCTAAAATTCTTGTTGTTGACTCACTTTTTTATTTTTGGTCTTAGGGGGTTTCCTGTTTGGTTGAAGCATGTTGGAGGCATTAGTTTTAGAACAGATAATGAGCGTATGGTTCAAGGTTTCTCACTCTCTTAGTCTAATGCATTATTTTCTGCATCTTTCATTGCAAGGCAAGTGTTTGCGAATTGGCTGATTGGTGAGAATTTGGAAGAGAACATTATATCTCCTTCCACTGCAGCTATCTTCTTGGCAATGATAACCATTATTTCTTTTACTAGAGGATTTCAAGTTCTGGTTGCTTATTTAAATTGTACCAATTTAAATGGTGTTGCCTATTTTAAATATATAGGCATATGAATGGTTTTTCTTAACCGTCATATTTTTATCCTATTTGGTTTGCGAGTCTTTTTCATTTTGTCATTGGAACATTTGTATATGATCTGTGTTCAAGAATTACAGGTCTTCTTTGTGATCTTAAATATAATTAATTATGTTAAATGGAAATGAAAAAGAAAAGATTTTTAGTTTGTTGCAATGCAAATAAAAAGGTAATGTGCCTAGACGATAGGGGCATGCTATTTTGTCATTGGAACATTTGATTGATTTATTTGTTAACAGATACGACATCAAGTTGAACAATGCTATTCTTGTGGAGGACAAGCATTTGCCCATGTAAGTTTCTCTCTTACAAAATTTTCTGTTAGTAGATATTGTCTTTGATTTACTTATGTTGGTCACATTTTATAAAACATAGAATCTGCTCTGCCCTGTTTTGTCCCTGATATTTGAGTACTAATTGCGAAGTAAAAAATTTTTTGTCGATAAATTTTTTCTTAAAAAAAGAGTTCTATTTTGCATGGAGTTATTTTTTTTCGCTGTTTTCAATGCATATTATTTAAATTTCTTTGATACATTAAATTGAGTGGTTTAACTGTTTTTTTTTTCTAGATTTGTTACTAGATTAAACACTGCATTATGCTAAGGTTGTTGTTGTTGGTTTTGTGTTCCCCTAAAGGTATGATGAATTGGCATCTAAGCAGAATGTGGTGTACATTGCTAGAGGTCATGTCTACACCTAATCTCTTTTTCAAGGTCAGTTCTATAGGGATTGCTTTGATTGCTCAGTTTCATAATCATTTACATGTTGAATTGGATGAGTTTGGTAGGTTGAGTTTCTTGGAGAGATTATTTTGGTGCTTTCACTTGCATAAATGAAGAAAATAATTTGTAATTATATTTAGATAATGCATATGCCACGAAATAATTTGTAATTGGCCCATGTCCTACTCTAAAACTTTCCAACTCATGGCTCCCATTATTATACTCAAATCTACCATAGAATGTCCAATTATCATCTATTTGTTAATAATGAATATACATGTGCTAGTCACTTATTGCTAACTTGCCAGCTGCAAATTGTTACAAATTTGAACACTTGATAAATTGTATCTCCTTTATTATAATGGGACTTGTGTTATCTATAGTAGCTTATGATTATTAGGTACACATCTTATATTTATGGAATTATGAGAAATATATATTTCTGTTGTGGCTTTGGTGTTAGATGTTGGGACATTTACACTGTTCATTTCTAATATGCAGGAAATTGGAGTTTTAGTCACACTAATTTGCTTGTTCCATGCTTGTGTTGGCTTGATTTTACCTTCACTTGCCAAATTCCAGAACAATGTATGCTAAAGTAAGTGTTCTATCTTATAACTTTAGACTCTCATCATAACAATTTTGTTATGCATTCTTTGTGGTGCCTCGTAGTTGTACGTTTCTTGTCACACGATTATATTTCTCCTAAATCCTTAGGTTTACATTCATTTCATTTTCTATAGGGGGGGCAAGTACGAGGGGAAAATATAAAGAAATGGAAGACCTGAGGAAGCAAGAAGAATCTTGTCAACAAAGAATCATTAAAGCTAAAGAGAATGTCGCTGCTGCAGAAGTAGAACTTGAAAACCTACCACCGTATGAACCTCCAAAAGATGACGAAATCAGTAACTTTTCTAGCCAATGATTGATTTTATCTGGCGGTGTGAGTTATGATGTGAGTTTATCGACATATGGTCGCTGGAACCCCTAACCACTTTCAATATATGGAGCTGATTTTATGGTTAACTGTCTTGAGGCATCTCGATTTAACTATGGTCTCTCTTTTTTTGCTATCATCAAATGTATTGGTGTACCTATTAAAAAAAAAAAACCATTGTATTGGTGCAAGAGTCTCCAATGGAAGATTGTATGTATAGGTTTTCTATTTGAAACTGTAAAGTCTGGAATGATATTAATTGTCATTTGCCAAATTATGGCTAAAGGAACAAGCAGCAAAACTATGACAAAGAAATGATGGATACAATTTTGAGATATTTATTTTTTATGTTGTAACTTCTTGAGTTACATCAACCTTCAATCCAACTCAAGTACTTGACTTAGGCCACCTAATATTAATATATGCATGATTTTATTTATACAAAAATCCAATTTTATGATAATAAGCCTTATATAAGGCCAGTAAGAGGGCAGGCCTATGATTTAAGGTCAATGGAAAAAATCTTACAATTTTAAAATTTAAAAACAGCAATGATATTTTAATTCCAAAAGTTTGAAATCAAACCTTGAAGTTTAAGATAGATTAATTTCATAGTTTTGTTATTTATAGAGTTCTGAAATTAGTTCTCAAATTGGGAAAAAAAAAATTATATATTCCAGTAGAAATCGAGCCTTTGAAAATATATATTCCAGAGACACGATTCCTTTTCTCAAATTGAGATCCAATGGAAATCGAGTCTTTAAAACTTGTTTTTCTGAAGAAATAGAGTTTCAAAGCCTCGATTTCCTTTTCTCAAATTAGTAAAAAGAAAATATATATTCCGAGACACGATTCCTTTTCTAAAATTGGGATCTAGTGGAAATCGAGTCTTTAAAACTCGTTTTCCTGAAGAAATCGAGTTTTAAAGCCTCGATTTCCTTTTCTGAAATTGGCAAAAAGTATTCCAGTGGAAATCGAGTCTTTGAAACTTGATTTCTCCAGGAAATGAATTTCAAAGGCTCAGTTTCTTTTTCAGTGGCTTTTTTGTAAATTGTTCTCGCAGTTTATTTACGAATATGCCACCCAATGGAAATCAAGTTTCAAAGACTCGATTTCCACTAGGATTTTTTTTTTTTTTTTTTTTTTTGCAGCTACTCCTGCAACAGTAAACCAAAATTAGTTTTCCCTTCCCCTACAACAGTAAACTAGATGACACATCACATGGGAGTGGTAAACAACTAGCTACAAGCATATGATACCAGTCAAAGGAAGAGTACATTAGATGCAAACAACCGGATTAAAACAGTTGCCCTTTTACCACACAAAAACATTCAATACTAGCTATCATCGCTTCAAACAAGGCCCCTGTTAATGCCAAAGTAATATCATTGCTGGCATTATAGGCAGAAGCTGCACAACACAACTAATGTAACGAGTACAATGGATAGCAAATAGTTCAATTACAACAACATTCAGTAATAAACTAAATAACAACTAAGTCAAATTAACATAGTCTACATAGTCGCTTAGCACTTGTCCATACAGAAGATAACCACAAGTCCCACGTACAATGCCATTCCAAAATCGAAACGCAACTGATGTAACGAGTACAATGGATAGCAAATAGTTCAATTACAACAACATTCAGCAATAAGCAACATAACAACTAAGTCAAATTAACATAGTCTACATAGTCGCCTAGCACTTGTCCATACAAAAGATAACCACAAGTCCCACGTACAATCAAGTGGTCCAAAATCAAGTCTCCGCTCGCCTGACAAACATTAAAATACGGTCGTTAGTTTCGAAAGGCGAAGAACAAAATCAAATGAAATTCTGAGCATATTATATAAAAACAGTGAGGGCATTTGCCTAGTTTGTAGCACTACCAGCTATCAAAGCCTCACGGGAATTGGGACAGCTTTTGCAGTTATGCTCCTTTTGATGACACACTCTGTATCGTTGCCTCGGTTGAATTTCCCTTAAGTCTAGATCTCCCCTCCGGCTTCCCCGTTCTCACCGTACCCCATCCATTTCATTCCTTATTCTTAACTGCACAGGACGACCTTTGGCCCGCAACAGCTGTGGGTCAGGCACCCATTGTGGTCTGCGAACGTCCCTCCACAATGACTCTGACTTTGGCACTACAAAATGATGTGAATATGTGTGAATGATGTTGTTCAAACTGTAACATAGGTCAATATAGCTAGTCGCATCAAGGTGCAGGCCTTGAAGAACTTTAATTGCATGTGAACAAGGGATCTTCAAGTTTTGCCACTTTCCGCAACCACACGTTCTTTCAAATACGTGCACTTCATGACTGTGGTTTCCCCTTCCACCTCTATGGTCGTTGTACAGTGTAAGCACTTAATATACACCAGTTTCATGATTAAAATTCCTCAGAGTGTGTCCTGCAGTTTTCTGCTCATTTTTGTTATAGATCTCCATTGCATAATCACTCCACACCTTACCTCGAGAAAGATCAGAAGTAATTTGTTTATGTCGATCGTGGAAATATGCAACAAGTTCGCACCAAGTGAACTCAACCATTGCCACAATGGGCAAACTGCGAGCACCTTTAAGTACCCCATTAAAGCACTCAGAGATATTAGTTGTCATTGCCCCATAACGTCTTCCACCATCATGTGACTGGGTCCATTTGTCCAGTTCCTCACTCATTAAATATGTGTATGGCATATAGCGTGCAACATGGCGATCAGTAGGGTCTACACCCCTTAGTAAATTAATCTCGGCCTCCTTAATGATTTGCATTAAGGACTCAAATTTAGCTTCATGATTCGCATATCTAGCTTTCAAGGCGAATGCCTTTAGAGTTGGGTCATCAAAGCGTCTGTTGAAGTTGCTAGCAACATGTCGAAGGCAATATCGCTGAAATACCCGTTCTTTTTCATCCCGACCTCTAGGCCACTGTCAAATGGCGCATTTGATACCTTTATGTCGGTTAGAAATAATGCAAATGCCCTTGTCAGGTATGACATGCTCTATCGAAGTCTTGAGACACTCTAAAAACCACCCCCAACTAGGCTCTGACTCCTTGTCCACAACAGCAAAGACGAGAGGTAAAACTTTTTGGTTAGCATCGGTTGTCATTGCATTCATCAATACCCCTTTGTATTTACCATACAAATGAGTTCCATCAATACTAGCCTGCAATATTGGAATGCAGCAATGCATGAAGCGAATGCCCAATATACATAGCGCAGTAACGCAGTATCTTCGTATGGCCTAGGTATGGTGTAATAGTTGTACTGGGTACCTGAATCCTGATCCAAGTATGCCAACAACAACTTTCGCAACCTTTGGTAAGACTCCTCCCAATCCCCAAATATCTTAGCAATTGTCTTTTGTTTTGCATCCCATACTTTATAGTAAGAAAGCTTATGTTTATACTTAGTATGTATGATGTCCCAAAGCTCATCAATACGAGCAGTGTGATTTTGTCGCAATTTTCCCACAATTTCTGATGCAACAAAATTAGAATCCATCACTTTACCGTCTCTTCGCTAGCCAAAGGGTATACAAGTGTGTGGACCCACATAAGACGTGACCATCCACAGACCATTAAATTTAGCCTTCATGAATGCCCCAACGTACCACTTACAGTTGTCGTCAACGCATGTGGCGTACAATTTAATTTTGGTCGACCTCCGGATTATAAAATTTCTATTATCATTTGCTGCGTATATTATCAATGCACGCTTCACCGCCGCTTTATTTGTAAAAGTCAACCCTTTACAAAAATGCATCCCATCTTCCTAAATAGAAACAAATGGTATCTAAAGACGTGAAGGATCAACAATATTTTCCCAAGTATTTGCGTAGAATGAGTCGGCAGGAGGTGTGTAGGCAGTAGTCGTATTTGTATCATGTTGGACGCTAATATTATCGTATGCATCACCTTCATCATGGAACTCCATATTTTCCTTTTCAAAATTGGGAACGACTTCATGGTCATCCACATCGTTCTCAAAGTCGCCTCGCTCAATCCTCTCTTTGTACTCATCCACATTATCAATATTTTCACCATCATTCCTAGCATGATCTTCGTCTTCGTCTTCGTCTTCGTCTTCGTCTTCGTCTTCCTCCTCTAAATGTGTCTCTTGAGGATGGAGGGTTTCACCAGTAGTGGCAACATGATCTTGAGATGGGAGCGTATAACCTCCCATTGTATACCCTCCCATTGTAGTGCATCCATCATCTAGGGCTATAAATTGTAAAGACGTAGTTGTTTGTTGCACCACCTTAGCATGTATTGGTGCAAGCGGCTCCGAACTTACGTACAACTCAGCAGCATTTACTTGGGGCATTTTCTGGATCCTATTAAACATCATCTTTACATATTTGTCTTCTTTGATCGCCATATACCCGTAATTTATCCGTTCATGAAGGACTTCTTGTGGGTAACGATAAATAATCTTGATATCATACCAAGCAAGGTTCAAATTCAATTCGTCCATCATTTTCCTCTTCAAATCATTCAACGTCTTCAACTTACGACGTATCATTATGTAGTAGCATTAGATACCCGACCCTCTAAATGGGAATTCGTCAATCTCTCCATGATTGTCAAGGGGTCCGTCGTAGTATACATTTATATCAATATTCTTCACAGATTGTGAACCTATTAAAGAGTAAAGTATAATATGTTAGTGACATATTTTATCTCTTTCATTTAACATCAATTACAAAACCTTTTCTATTTACTCAAAGTACAAAAATTACAACTCTCACCCCACATCACATACAAACACACTCAATCATTATCATTTTGTACTTAAACAAATAAAAAAACTAAAGACAAAACTCACCCCCATTACAAAATTTCAACTCAGTTCTAATAAAAATATAAATAAAAATATCAAACCAAACAACAAAAGTCATGAGGATGTGCAAATGAATGAGTGCAATTATGTAACCTCATCATTCCAGTGCAATCAAATTCACGTCATACCCTATTACACTACTATTAATGAAATAACATAGAGCAGGGTTCATTAGACAAAAAAAAAAAAAAAAACACTAATGTGAATATGATCATGAGCAATCAAAATTAGACATATCATCTAATTTCAAAATCAAGGCATTAATATACAGTCAAATATACCAAATGTGATATACAAACTCAAATTTAATACAAATTATGGAGAAAAAGAAGCAAATAACTTCACCGAAAGCTAGCAAAAAGACTTCCTGGATCATGAATAAAATATATATATATATATATATATATCTTTCTCCTCACTTTCTAAAATATATATATATATATATATTTATATAAATATATTTATATATAAAGTGGTTAATACAAACAAATAATCAGGAAATGTCATGACAAATTCAATGCAAGCAACATTTTCTAAAGCACTTATATACACTAAACAACCAACTAGAGAGTGAGGAGACCCTTACCTGACATTAGAATGTGCAAATATGCTACTGGGATTGTATGAGAGTGAGAGAGGAAGACTACAATGAATGTTGGGCTTCTATGAGAATTAAGAGAGGAGCAATGTTTGCCGCTGAATGTGTATGAGAGTTGAGAGAGGGTCTGCTGATTGAAAGACCCTCATTCATTGAATATGGATTTGTTTTGCCTACAGTGAAATGGTTTTCTTTTCTGCTGAATCTTGAGAGACCTGCCCAGACAAAACAAAACCATTTGCTTTTCTACTGAATCTTGAGACACCTGCCCAAAACAAGTGAAATGCTTTACTTTTCTGTTGAATCTTGAGACACCTGCCCAGACAAAACAAAACAAGATGGGACGAGAGACCTACTAGACATGACCAGACATGAGAGTCTCTCAAGCATGACCAGGCATGTGGAGACATTAAAAATCGAGTTTCTGAGACTCGGTTTCACTTTAGCAAACCGAGTCTCTAAGGCTCGAGATCCACGTGGCGTCTATGTGGAATCTCGCAACAGGAAATCGAGTCTCTAATGCTCAGTATAAAACTCAAGTCTTAGAGACTCGATTTCCAGGTAAACGCCTCGTGGAAAAGGTGCCACATCAAACTGGAAAACCGAGCCTCAAAGACTCGATTTTTAAAGCCAAAATCGAGCCTTTGGGACTTGAGATGTTACTAAATAATATAGTTTGGGAACCGGGCTCACTAACTATATAGTTGGAAAGTAATGGCTAATTTCCCATTTTTGCCGTCAAAAACACAAAATGCGAATTAAGCAAGACAAAGTTTTTTGTACCGTGAAAAGAATAAGTGTAACACCCCAATTTGATTTTACAATCATCACCTTCATCATCATTATTAATATAGAGTTGAGGTACTTTATGTGTGTGCATCGTAAGATAGGACTAGACAATTTTGTGGTGTTACAAAATAGGTGAGAAGATTAAAGTTTTAATGTATACAATTTAGTGCGGTAGTTTAAATAATTAAATAAATAAATAAAAGAAGAAGATGTTTATGGGCCTCTTGGAGACTAAAGAGATAAGTTTAAGTGCATTTTAAATTACAGCCCACTGCCCCACTAAGCCCACATCTTTGATGTGTTGAATATAAGGTAGATTAAAAGATAATTAGGGTTTTGAGAAGAGATGTTTCATCACTAAGGAGGCCAGAAGGTGTATTTTTTTCCTTGGAGTTAATTGAAGAGGTAACCAATTATTCCAAGTATGATTTTCATCTATTAGAAACAAAGAATTTAAAAGAGTTAGAATTTGATCTTAGGAACGTTATCGATGCTTAGATTTTTCAAAAGGGATTTTTCTCCTAGAATTGCTGTTTACACTACTAAATCTTGGATTGCCCACTAGCCAGTATGTGGGTCCTTAAACAAATTCATGGAATTCAATCCCTAATATAAGAACACGGCTGTAAAATTTTGGATTGTTGTTAATATATATATATATATATATATATATATATATATTATAGAATGGCTTTAACGTTAGGATGGTTTTAAGCCTTTAACGTTGTTTCATTGGGATATAAATATACATATATGTTATGGCATTCAAGGATCTATGGCTATGGCATGTCTTCCTTCGGATATATATTATATAATAAATGAATGACTTTGCCACCGTTTTTATTGCCATTGGGAGAAATATTGCCAACTGTTTCATTGGGGTTATGCTATTAAACCATTGAGATTATATATTAAAGTTGGAATTGGCTTTTGTGGAATATGGTTCTCATGTTGTTCTCCATGGGTCCCTAGAATAGGTAAATATTTTTCCATCAGGTTTTCTATTGGATTTGTATATGTAGGGTCCTTTTAGTTTTACCACGTTTTTTTTTTATTATATATGTTAGGATGAATTAATGTTTTTTTTGGGGTTTTATATTAAATCTTAGGTCAATGATATTTTGGCCACTGCCTTCCTCATGGCAATATGAGTTTCGATTAATGCAGGGGAATATTATTTGGTTAGAATAGCATTGGTTAGAGAAGCTTTAATATAGTATTAAAAGTATTAATAGTTCAGCAAAGTTTAATCCTAGTGAGTCTATTTGTATAGTTCTATAAGCTTTAAATTTTGTAGAGGATATTAAGTATATTTTCATGATTGATTATAGGTCCTATTTAAGAGTGTTTTAAGGCTGTTTGGAGGTTGTTTTGGCTGGATTTTCAAAGTGATTCAAGCGCTGTAAGTAATTATGCATAATATGCATAAGTTTTGTCCATTAGGTTCTTAGAAGTTAAAAGTTTTCCAAAATTTTGTATTTCAAACTTATATTTTCAAAAGTTTGTCAAAAGTATTTTTGTATCATTGAAAGAGGAATTTCAACTATTAAATAATGTTTTAAAGAGAAGTTTCAAATTTTAAATAACGTTTTGAATGCCCAAATCTCATTAAAAGATGATTTCTAAACTAAACTATTTTCCGAAAATAATTGAGTTTCAAAGCAAGCTTTCTAAAAAAGGTTCTTGTTCTTTAAATTCGTTAAAATCAAGTGATTTCAAAGTCATATTCCAATTCTCCAAATGATATTTAAAATGTTTCTTTTAGCAAATTGAATTCTCAGATTTACTCAAGAATTGTAATATAATGGGTCTCATAAACAGTACCAAAAAGTACAATAGAATTCATAAATAGTAGCAAAAAAAAAAAAAACTAAATAGTAAAAGAAACTGCCCAATATAAGCTTATCCCAAACGTAACCTAACTTTCATAAAAATTCAGCGGGAATCCTTCCCCCCCCCCCCCCCCACATGTATTATATTTTTTTTCATGAAGTATTGTGTATTTGTTGTTTTTTTTCACCAACTTCAAACATGAAATTGTTGTTGATGAGGCCTTTGCAAACAATCTTGTAGAAACACCAAACCCAAAGATCAAACCAAGCAAAAATGAAATTGTTCTTGATTTTCAATGGCCATTACTTAAATGTGTTTTGTTGAGAATTCAGAAGATATAGGGTATTTGGGAATGCTGCTTTTGTCTTTGGTGATCTTAACAGCCTATAATCAAACTATGATCCTATTCCACCAAAAAAATGTTATTTGACCATTGTGTGGTGTTTAGACAAAAGTAATTACATAAGTTTCATGGTAGAAGACACCCAATTTCCCTTCTTATATGGGTGTTTAGATAAATCCAATTATTTCATCTCTAATGCATTCCAAAACAACAATACCCAAGAAAATTTCTTGTTGAAAGCTTAAATAGCTTTCCATCAACTAAAATCTGGACACACCCACTTATGTGTGCAGCCAGTTTCAGGCTTCATTGGTAAGATTAAACCATTAGAGTAGTAGCCATATCTCTCTCAAGCATTTAATCAAATAGCTTTATAGCATACTCAATAGCAACAGCTAGTGAACAGCACACAGAGGTAATAAAAAAAAGTGAGGAAAAATAGAGAGAGACTCATAAACAATACCTGGTCCTGGTGGCTTTTTTATCAGAAACAATACCTAGGCATGTCACATGTAAATAACTACATTACCGAAGCTAGAAAATAAACTTTTTTTGCTACAAGACTCACATGAGACTTGCAAATAATGGAAAATTTTAAGCAAAATGCCAATTTTAATCGAAACCCAAATGCACACTTAATATCATGTAGTTGCTAGAAGCTCTAATTCAGGCTTAAACCAAGTGTACCCAAGTCGTTCCACTCAACCCTAAACCATTCATACCTTGTTGAGATGACTTGCATGTAGTAAGCATGCCATAAGCATTTATCCCAAACTATGATATAACTTACCATGAAATTCGTAGTTACGTGACTTAGAAGTTCTAGCTAAAAGCTCCAATATTTCTATTATTGCTAATTTACTATGCACATATCCTTGCACAATCTTTTTACTTTATTATTATTTTCAACGTTCATATTTCATTAACAACCATATTTTCAATATTCATATTTCTCCAACTATCTATCTTTATTTTTAATATATATTATGAGCTCTAATAATTTTATTTTTGTTTTTTTATAAAATTATTAATTAAATTACTTATAAAGTCAGTAGGATTTCAATCCTAGTGAATCCAAAAGTCAATAACTAAAATTCTTTTTTATTCTCTATTTGGTCCAATTGTATATTCTAATTATAAAGCTTGATCAAAAAAAAAAATGCAAATATTAGAGTGTTTTTGCGTGGAGTGGCTTGCATGATACACCATTTTCACAATTCTATTTTATTTTCCCTCCTTTCATCAAATATATATAGATATATATATATATATATATATATATATATATATATATATATTTCCATTCAAAATAAAGTCTCTTTTATTAAGGTTCCCCTTTATAAGAGCATTTTTGTTGTGTCTTCAATCGTAAAACTATATAAATTGCATCACAATGATTTATTAAGAAAAAGTTAAAGACTCCTTCACCATAGTCTTTTCCCTTTTTCTTGTTTTTAATGTTTTTCTGATTTTTTTTTTCTTTTTGGTTAATTGATTCTTTAGTACAAGATGAGTTTTCATGTGTTTTACAACACCCACAAAGGTGCTAAAATAAGATTTGAAATACATCAAAGTTATAATTAAAATATATATCTTTTTTTTAGGGTGAAATATGCCATATTCTCATTAAAAGTCAAGGAAATTGAATTACAATAGAGAGGAGATGCAGATTATAGAATACCCACCAACATTTTAACCTATCAACTAGTAAGTGGTGTGGTAGCATTGGGGGTTTTATCCTATTCCAGGACTAAGTTGTCCCAAAATCTCTAGCCCATTTCGCCAACTTATGTGCCACTCTGTTGTAATCCCTTTTCATATGCTTAACCTTCCAGCTATCAATAGAACTAAGCAAATCAAGGATCCCTTGGATAATTGGCCTTAGATCTCCATGGAGGGAGTTAGATGAAATGGCTTGAACAACCAAGAGAGTCAGATTCTAGTATAACCCGTGTGAGCATCATTTTGAGGGCTAAAAGTGATGAGGATAATTTTATAACTAACTCGTGATGGAATGAAAGGTAACAGATACAACGGTCTTGTCTGTCTTACCCATTAAACTGCGTCTTGTAAATGTCTGCAGCCCCATCTCATATTCTGACGACACTAGGCTAACGGGACAAAACTGGCGACATCAAGCTAAAGGTCATAAGTTGACGACCCCACTGGGATTAATTATAAGCTGACGACCCTAAAGCTGATGACCTTAACCTACAAGCCGACGACTTTAGAAACGAGCGAAGCGTCAGGCTGACGGGAATAAGCTGAAGAGGTCAGTTAAACTCCCGTTCGCAGCCTTACTTGACCTCCACGCATGCGTGTGTAAGGAGAATTCTTGCGCTACACGCCTAATTAAGAAAACTCCTATAAGGAAAAGAACTCAAGGAGATACGCGAAATCCACGAGTTACTCTCTTAGAAGGAAAGAATTTCTTGACCAAGGCATGAATTTCAGCCCTACACTACTATAAATACCCCAAGAGCCTCACAAGGCAAGGTACGTATAATTCACCTCAGATCTAACACTTTGGAGTTGCGAATAAGAGATTTCTCTAACTTGACCGTCGGAGGCTATTTAACCGGTACCACACTGGTACTCCTTTTAAGGTCTTCAGCTTTCGTATTGTGCAGGTTCTTCATTAGGAGCACGTAAGGATCGTGTGGCTTACTGACAATTTTCGGCATCATCAAAAAGCATTCCTTCTTCAGCAGACAAAGCTTCAGTGATCTCCACTCCATACGGAGCAGACAGCAACTTGGCACTTGCTACCACCGCCATACCTCTGTAGTCTCTAATTACCACCCCCACACTTAAGGGTCTACCATCTTCAGAAGTGGCCCCATCAATATTTAATTTATATATCTCAGGAGGTGGTGCTGCCCAACCAACCTCAAGAGGTTACTACCTAAGGAGATTAATAGTTACTGCCACTTTATAGTCACTTTGAAAACGTCATGCAAAACTCCAAATTTGGGATGATGGGAGGCCTTCAAAATCATGAACCACTTGGTTTTGGTTGTACCAGATCGACCAAGCAGTGACAAACAGAGTTTCCAAGTCATGGCTAGTACTAGATTCTAGAATTTGCAATGCAACATCCACTATGTCATGTGTTCTAGCCAACATGTTTATTTGGCAAGACTGCCAATTCCACCATACATCACAGATTTTTCAACAATAGAGCAGTGCCTGCTCTGTACTTTTTATAGCTTTCTCATAGGGAGGGCATTTGCATCAACCTCAATTCCCCTTCTTTCCATGTTTAGGGTTGTTGGCAGCCCATTCACACAGGCTTTCCAAGCAAAGATTCTCACCTTGGCTAGAAGCTTGAGGCACCACATCTTCCTCCACAGTGGGGCTCTATAGTCTCCAGTTGAACACTCTCCCAGGCTAGGCTCTTCAACCAACAGCAAGGCCACATAGTAGGTACTCTTTACAGTGAATACACCTTTTTTGTTCACCGCCCAGATAATGCTATCATTTGACAAATTATAACTCAAAGGTATATTGAGGATAGTTTCTGCCTCATCGGGATAAAATAGTGCTCTAGCTCTGTCACTACTCCACCATCTAGTGTTCTCATCGATGAGAGATGAGACCATTGGAAAGTCATCAATGTCTTGTGGGGGGGGGGGGGGGGGGGGAGCAGACCTTATAGGTGGTTGGGGTGGGGAGCCACTTGTCCTCCCATATATGAATCATCTTCCCATTTCCTACCTTCCATCTAGTGCCCTTCCTTATAACTTTCAAACTGTTATAGATACTTTGCCAAGCATAAGAGGGATTACATCCCATTTTTGCTCCAAGGACATCACCAATGGGGTAATATATAGCTTTGTAGATTTAAGCCACTAGGGATCTTGGGTTAGTTAATAAACGCCAACCTTGCTTTGCTAACATGGCTAAGTTAAAGGCTTGAAGATTCTGAAATTCCATGCCTCCTTGTAATTTGGATTTGCACATTTTCTTCCACCCTACCCAAGATATCTTTGCCTCTTGATCCCTTTGACCCCACCAAAAATTCCTCATCATCCTTTCTGACTCATCACATAGGTCCTTTGGGAGCAGAAAGCAACTTATGGTATACATCGGGATTGCTTGTGCCACTGCCTTAGTTAGGATTTCCTTGCGACCCATTAATAACATTTTCTCCTTCCAACCTGAGAGTTTTTTCCCCACCTTCTCTTTTATTTCAGCAAAAACTTGGTTCTTTGATCTCCCAATTGTAGACAGGAGACCAAGGTATTTGTCGTGCCTTAAGTCTTGCATAGGGCCGAGAATGTCTAAGACCTCATTTCTTATGCTAGGTGCTGTGTTTTGGCTGAAGAACACTGAAGATTTATTTGCGTAAATATTTTGCCTAGAAGCCATCTCATAGTGCTCCAAAATTTCTACTAACTTGTAGCACTCCTGCATATTTGCCTTACAGAACAATAAACTGTCATTTGCAAAGAAGAGGTGGGTGACTTTAGGCCATCCTCTGCAAATGGAGATATCATTGAGCCTCTGGTTGTTGTTCGCATCCACAATAAGATCTGAAAAAGCCTTTATGCACAATAGGAAGAGGTAGGAAGATAGTGGTCTCCTTGTCTTAGCCCTCCTGATGGAGTGATATAACCATGATCTTCACCGTTAATCAGAACAGAGTAGGTGACTGAAGTGATACATTTCAAAATCCACCCCACTCATTTCTCATGGAAGCCCAATTTCCTCATCACCTTTTCTATGAAAGTCCATTCCACCCTATCGTAAGCCTTACTCATGTCAAGCTTAATTGCCACAAAACCATCATTTCCACTCTTTTTGTGATCTAGATAGTGCATTATCTTAAAGGCCACAAGTATATTGTCAGTTATTAGGTGCTCCGATAAGAAGGTACTTTGATTTTTTGATATGATGTAAGGGAGGACAGCTTTGAGGCGGTTTGCATGAACTTTGGATATTAGCTTGTAGGCTACATTACTGAGACTAATGGGGCGAAAATCTTTCATCCTGGAAGGACTTTTAACTTTTGGCACAAGAGCTATGTTAGTTCTATTAATTTGAGCTAAAGAAGCATTTGAATTAAGCACATTAAGAACCATGTTAGCAACATCAAGCCCAAGAATATTCCAGTACTTTTGGTAAAAAATAGTTGACATACTGTCTGAGTTGGGAGCTTTTGTGGGGTGCATTTGTTGGAGTTTTGACTTCCTCTATGGTAAAATCACGAGTTAGCTCATTATTCATTTCACTCGTGACCTTGACTGGGATCAGATTTGTCAATTAATCAACTCTGGTTGGATGCGTGGTTGTATATATGTCTTCAAAATATGCTATGACAGTTGCTGCAATGCTTTCTCTATTATTACACCATAACCCTTCCTCATTCCATAACCCGCTGATAATGTTCTTCCTTTTTCTCTCGGAGGCACGGTGATGAAAATACTTTGTATTATGGTCTCCCTCTCCCAACCATTGAACCCTCGATCTTTGTTGCCACCATACTTCCTCTTCATCCAACAACTCATTGATTTCTTTCTTCAGCCTATTGATCTCTGCTCCATTCTGTTCATCAATATCATTCTTTGTTAGTTCCCCCAAAGCTTCCTTCTTTTCTTTGATCTTCTTCGGGATTCGCCCAAAGGCAACCTTGCTCTAGTTTGTTAAGGCCGCAACATATTGCTTAAGCCCTTCAATAAGCTCCCTTAGAGTACTTCTATTAGTGCCATCATTCCAAATTTCCTTAATTACTTCCTTACAATCTGCCCTTCTCATCCACATAGCTTCAAAATGAAACCTACGGTTTCTTCATCACCAATAGTACTAATTTCAGTAAGTAGTAGTGGATTGTGGTCTGATATTATATTAGTCAGGTGGTGTACCTTTATATTATGGAAGTATTGCAGCCATTCCATTGTTGCGAAAGCACGGTCCAGTCTCAAGTAAACTCTGTCTCTTCCTTCCTATTGGTTGCACCTAATGAAGTCTGAGCCATGATATCCCATATCTTTGAATCCACACCTGTCAATTACCTTTTTAAAAGATTCCATCTACTGCCACGATCTCGGGGCACCACCCAATGTCTCCTCCCTTGATAAAATCTCATTAAAATCACCCAAGCACAACCAAGGGAGATGGTATTGGTTGCTTAAAGTATCAAGGAAATTCCAAGATTCCTTTCGTCGGTGTGTTTCAGAATGCCCATAGAAACTCGTAATCCTCTACTTGAAACCACTCCCTTCTTCTGTGACTATTGCGTCAATATGGTGCCTTAAATAACTCTTAATTTCCAAGTCGGTTCCTTTTCTCCAAATCATTGCTAAACCTCCTCCTTTCCCCTTGTTTTGAACATAAAACCGTTATCGAATTCAATCCTTGCTTTCACTCTCTGCATACCTTTATTTTTCTTCTTTGTCTCCCATAAGAAGACTATCTTGGGATCCCAAGGTCGCACAAGATCACGCAATGCACCAATTGATTGAGTTCCCAAGCTCCCGACAGTTCCAACATAGGGCTATCATGGCTCTTGGCGGTGCTGCCTAACAGCCACTGTGAGAACGTCACAAATAAATCCATCCTCACAGTTCTTCTTTCTTTTCCTCTCCACCTCTATTTCTAACTTCTTTATTTTCCCATGCCTTTTTCTTCCAATTCCATCTTCTTAGGCTATCTTCAATTCAGTTCCAGCCAGGCCTTTTTCTCTTGCTAGCTGCTTCCACCTTCCTTTTTCTTTGGGCTTCTTATCTTTGCTTTGACCCAAATCTAAAAGTCTCACTACATCCTCTTCATTTGAGACTTGTTTTGGCTTCAGTGGGCTTGTTACTCCAGCCTCCTCGCTTATTTTTTCTTTTTGTTGGCCCACTACTGAAGTTTCATTCATACCCACTTTCTTTTTTCCTTTCGCTTTAGCAAAAACTAGAACTTCCCGTGGCCCACATGCAGCTTCTCCCTTCCCCACATTGGGTGAGCTCCTTTCAGAGTTGTCCCATCTGCCGGGGTGACATGCCACCTGACAACCTGATCCACCATCATCACCCTGAGCACCCCAATCTTCAGCTTTTCCAGTTCCTTGATCTCCACCTGATTTCTGGGCTTCATCGCCGCTGGTAGCCGTCACATCCTTCCTCACCATCATTGGAGGTTGTGAGCGGGTTCTCTCGCTCTTATCGTTTGACAGAGCACTTTCATTTTTTCTGGTTTTTATTTTTTCATGACTCCCACTGCAATTCCCATTGGCCCTAAGCCATTCCCCATACTGATACTTTATTTCTTGCCCTTTTATTGTCTGTAAGTAGTGTTGATCATCATGGCCCATCCTTCCACAAACATAGTAGACAGTTGGGAGTCTCTCATATTTGAAGGTGGCTCATACCTTTTCCTTCTCCATATTCATTATATATCCCCCATGCCGAAGTGGCTTATCAATTTGAAGATCAACTTGGATTCATAAGAACTTAGCTTGGTCTGATTGCCATGACCTTCTATCTGTTTCCACATTGTTGCCTATTTTGCTTCTAATGTCTTTGCCCATTTCTTCCAACATAAGCTTAAAGGGTAGCCCCCACACTAGAACCCATAAGGGTGAGTGCGTGAAGACTATATTAGCAGATGATAACTCTTTTCTCCATCAGCAAAAAAGCAATAAATTATTATCGAAATTCCATCGACCATTCTTCTCTTCCCATTTCATTTGATACTTAGAGCTAAATTTGAACTGGAGTATACCATTACCCACCTCTACTATTCTCATATCTGAACCCATTTTCTAGATAGATTTCAAAGTACTTTTTAAGGCTCATTGATTCTGTTACCTGTTCGATAGAAGCCTTCCAAAGAGACTTAGGTAGCATTCCTCCAAAAGCTCAGCTTGGCTTTGGGTTGTGATTTGGATGCTTTCCTCTTCTTCTTTAGTGAGCCGCAGATTCTGCAGCCCGTCTAGGACAGTTTGCTCCATTCCAATGAGCTATAGTTTGACCATATTCTATTACTGAGTTTAGGATAATCAATGGAGAGCTAGGGAGAGAGGAAAAAAAAAAACTCCTACTTGGGAGAGTTTTCAGTTGACTAGTGGCACTGCGTGTATATATATGTTGAAGTATGTGGACTAAGGATGGTACACTTGCTTTGGTAAGGGTACACTTTGGTCCTAGCTAGGGTACACATTCCTTATGTGGCATATGTTGACCACATTTTATACTCCATAAATTAACTCCTTCATAAGCATGATTAATATCTGAGTATGGGAGAAGAGGATAATTTCTATAAAATGATATGAATGAAGTTTAACTACAACCATCAATATGAAGATGTCATGTATTCACTTATTAAATCACACTTAAGTGATTGTATATAAGGATATTGGACTCTCTTCCATTATCTTAAAGGGAGATTTAGAGATTATTATCAACTTTTTGAAGAATGAATGTGTCTTTTGCTGCTTATGGTCATTTGATTGAAGAGGCAAAAACTATTTCAAGTTCCTTTGCTGATTGTAATTTTTCATGTATTAAAAGGCAGTAATTCTGCCGCTCATCATATTGCTAGACAACTAGACACGTTAGAATAATTAAGTTAAAAAATTGCCCCCTGGGTCGGAGTTCTCAAAAAAAAAAAAAAAAAAAAAAAGACACGTTAGAATAATTAAGTTAAATTATGAGTTTTGAAATTTCAACCTTTCCCATTTATGGCATGATAGTTTTATATAATGATTGATCTATCAACTAAAAGCTTTTTTGATTTTTAGTTTGAATGGTTTCACATGATCAATTGGCCTAAATCCTTGGAATAAACGTGATATATAACTTCAAAATTCATCATATGGTTGATTAGCTTAAAACCCGGTCTGAATGGTTGATTTATTTAGAATTAATAAGGATAGCTAACGTTAATAACCGATTTTGGTTTTAAATAGTTGATAGATTTGAAACTAACTGGGTAATCAATTCCAATTCTATAATTTTATTGACTGGTTTGAATTTATAAATTTGACATGTGTGATTAATGCAACCCATGATTATAAATTATAATCTAATATGTGTAGACTGTAGGTTGCTTTCATTTCCTAAGTCTTGATTTTGAATATAAATATGGTGATTCTAGTAATGAATGCAATAATGGAGTAAACATGTTAGGTTTTTTATTTTATTTTATTTTTTAAAGTAAACTTTCATTTTTATATAGTCAAAATGTAAAATAGTGTAAAACAAAGACCAACTAAATTGGACGGGTTTTGGTACCAACCACCTTCTCATGCACATGCCTTAACTCTAAACTAATAAGTAAAGACTAGTAGACGTTCTAAAAAAAAAAAAAAAAAGAGTGAAGACTAGTAGACATTTGCACTTATCGCTCAAAGTGATTATTAACCCATTTAAAAACCAAATAGCAACTCCCGATCTTTGCCATAGTTTACGAGGTTTGTGACGTACTCTCAAATCTTACATTGGGTAATCTAATTAGGTACCTGAACCAAACCAAGACGCTCACACTTATTTTTAAACTGTAAAACCATAATTATGATGATGATGCTTGAACCCATTGTACTTTCAAATTATATGAACAAGTTCCCTTCCAATTCAACAGAAGGAAAAGAAAAAAAATCAAAGAAAAAGACAAAAAAGAAAAAAGAAAAACAGTGCACGTGATCCGAGCACGTGATTGGAGACCTTGTTTTGCCTACGGCTACTCCTCCTACAGCACACGGCCACGTGTGAGTTATTGTTCAACCAATTTCTCACAAATTCAGGTTTTCATTTAAACAAAATCTTTCCAATTTTTCACTCTCTTACTTTCATTTATCACGTCGTCCAATCCCATCTCTCTCTTTCTCTCTGACAAAGAAAAATAAGAAAAACAAAAAAACTTTCCCTCATTTTCTCTCTCTCCAATCACCGATCCTCCCATTCCCACGGCGATCTAGGGTTTCTCCCCCAAACCGCATTTGAATCTCCAAATTCAATTCCCTCTTCTGCCTATCGCGGATTCTCCGTAGGGTTTCCCCTAATTCGGTAATTCTTGGATGAGAGAGAGAGAAAAGATTGAATGACGACGAGCATGGAGATCGTGATCGACGCGGCGTCGTTCGACGCCGACCTATTGCAGCTCTCCGAGGTTTCTCCTTTGGCACTCAAATCCAATCCGGTCTTCACCGAGAAGCTCTTCGAGCAATGGCTTTCGCTTCCTGATTCTATTCGTCAGGTATAATTTGCTTTCGAGAATTTGAGCCTTGGTTGTTATGTTCATTTTTATTAATTTGAGAATTTACGAGTATGGTCTTCGATATCTGTTGCTTATCAACAAAAAGAGAAGAAAGAAATGTGGGTATGGATATAAATTGAGAAGTAATTTATGCATTTATTTGACCCAAATCTAGCAGTCCTACTACATCCTCTTCATTTGAGACTTGTTACTTCAGCGGGCTTGTTACTTCAGCCTCCTCGCTTATTTTTTTCTTTTTGTTGGCCCACTACTGAAGTTTCATCCATACCCACTTTGTTTTTTCCTTTCACTCTAGCAAAAACTGGAACTTCCTGTGGCCCACATGCAGCTTCTCCCTTCCCCACGTTGGGTGAGCTCCTTTCAGAGTTGTCCTATCTGTCAGGGTGACAAGCCACCTGACAACCTGATCCACCATCATCACCTTGAGCACCCCAATCTTCAGTTTTTCCAGTTCCTTGATCCCCGCCTGATTTCTGGGCTTCAACGCTGCTGTAGCCGTCACATAATTCCTCACCATCATTGGAGGTTGTGAACGGGTTCTCTCGGTCTTATCGTTTGACAGAGCACTTTCATTTTTTCTGGTTTTTATTTTTTCATGACTCCCACTGCAATTCCTATTAGCCTTAAGCCATTCCCCATACTGATACTTTATTTCTTGTCCTTTTGTTGTCTGTAAATAGTGTTGATCATCATGGCCCATCCTTCCACAAACATAGTAGACAGTTGGGAGTCTCTCATATTTAAAGGTGGCCCATACCTTTTCCTTCTCCATATTCATTATATATCCCTTATGCCGAAGTGGCTTATCAATTTGAAGATCAACTTGGATTCACAAGAACTTGGCTTGATTTGATTGCCATGACCTTCTATCCGTTTCCACATTGTTGCCTATTTTGCTTCTAATGTCTTTACCCATTTCTTCCAACATAAGCTCAAAGGGTAGCCCACACACTAGAACCCATAAGGTGAGTGTGTGAAGACTATATTAGCAGATGATAACTCATTTCTCCATCAGCATAAAAGCAATAAATTATTATCGAAATTCCACGAACCATTCTTTTCTTCCCATTTCATTTGATACTTAGAGCTAAATTTGAATTGGAGTATACCATTAGCCACCTTTACTATTCTCATATCTGAACCCATTTTCCATACATATTTCAAAGTACTTTTTAAGGCTCATTGATTCTGTTGCCTGTTCTATAGAAGCCTTCCAAAGAGACTTAGGTAGCATTCCTCCAAAAGCTCAGCTTGGCTTTGGGTTGTGATTTGGATGCTTTCTTCTTCTTCTTCTTTAGTGAGCTACAGATTCTGCAGCTTGTCTAGGATAGTTTGCTCCATTCCAGTGAACTATAGTTTGACCATATCCTATTACTGAGTTTAGGATGGTCAAAGGAGAGCTAGGGAGAGAGGGGGAAAAAAAAAACTCCTACTTGGGAGAGTTTTCAGTTGACTACTGGCATTGTGTGTATATATATCTTGGGTACACTTTGGTCCTAGCTAGGGTACACCTTCCTTATGTGGCATATGTTGATCACATTTAAAACTCCATAAATTAACTCCTTTATAAGCATGATTAATATCTGAGTATGGGAGAAGAAGATAATTTCCATAAAATGAATAGTGTATGTTCTTTAAATATGAATGAAGTTTAACTACAACCATCAATACGAAGATGTCATGCATTCACTTATTAAATCACACTTAAGTGATTGTATACAAGGATATTGGACTCTCTTCTATTATCTTAGAGGGATATTTAGAGATATTATCAACTTTTTGAAGAATGAATGTGTCTTTTGCTGCTTATTGTCATTTGATTGAAGAGGCAAAAACTATTTCAAGTTCCTTTGCTGATTGTAATTTTTCACATATTAAAAGCCAGTAATTTTGCCGTTCATCATATTGCTAGACAGCTAGACACGTTAGAATAATTTAGTTAAATTATGAGTTTTGAAATTTGCACCATTCCCATTTATGGCATGATAGTTTTATATAATGATTAATCTATCAACTAAAAGCTTTTTTGGTTTTTAGTTTGAATGGTTTCACATGATCAATTGGCCTAAATCCTTGGAATAAACGTGATATATAACTTCAAAATTCATCATAGGGTTGATTAGCGTAAAACCCTGCCTTGAATGGTTGATTTATTTAGAATAAATAAGGATAGCTAACGTTAATAACCGAGTTTGGTTTTAAATAGTTGATAGATTTGAAACTAACTGGGTAATCAATTCCAATTCTATAATTTTATTGACTGGTTTGAATTTATAAATTTGACATGTGTGATTAATGCAACCCATGATTATAAATTATAATCTAATATGTGTAGACTGTAGGTTGCTTTCATTTCCTAAGTCTTGATTTTGAATATAAATATGGTGATTCTAGTAATGAATGCAATAATGGAGTAAAGATGTTAGGTTTTTTATTTTATCTATTTTTTAAAGTAAACTTTCATTTTATATAGTCAAAATGTAAAATAGTGTAAAACAAAGACCAACTAAATTGGACGGGTTTTGGTACCAATCACCTTCTCATGCACATGCCTTAACTCTAAACTAATAAGTAAAGACTAGAAGACGTTCTAAAAAAAAAAATGTAAAGACTAGTAGACATTTGCACTTATCACTCAAAGTGATTAATAACCCACTTAAAAACCAAATAGCAACTCCCGATCTTTGCCATAGTTTACAAGGTTTGTGACGTACTCTCAAATCTTACATTGGGTAATCTAATTAGGTACCTGAACCGAGACGCTCACACTTATTTTTAAACCGTAAAACCATAATTATGATGATGATGCTTGAACCCATTGTAAAAAACACAGAAAAGCAGTGCACGTGATCCGAGCACGTGATTGGAGACCTTGTTTTACCTACGGCTACTCCTCCTACAGCACACGGCCACGTGTGAGTTATTGTTCAACCAATTTCTCACAAATTCAGGTTTTCATTTAAACAAAATCTTTCCAATTTTTCACTCTCTCACTTTCATTTTTCACGTCGTCCAATCCCATCTCTCTCTTTCTCTCTGACAAAGAAAAATAAGAAAAACAAAAAAACTTTCCCTCATTTTCTCTCTCTCCAATCACCGATCCTCCAATTCCCACGGCGATCTAGGGTTTCTCTCCCAAACTGCATTTGAATCTCCAAATTCAATTCCCTCTTCTGCCTATCGCGGATTCTCCGTAGGGTTTCCCCTGATTCGGTAATTCTTGGATGAGAGAGAGAGAAAAGATTGAATGACGACGAGCATGGAGATCGTGATCGACGCGGCGTCGTTCAACGCCGACCTATTGCAGCTCTCTGAGGTTTCTCCTTTGGCACTCAAATCCAATCCGGTCTTCACCGAGAAGCTCTTCGAGCAATGGCTTTCGCTTCCTGATTCTATTCGTCAGGTATAATTTGCTTTCGAGAATTTGAGCCTTGGTTGTTATGTTCATTTTTATTAATTTGAGAATTTACGAGTATGGTCTTCGATATCTGTTGCTTATCAACAAAAAGAGAAGAAAGAAATGTGGGTATGGATATAAATTGAGAAGTAATTTATGCATTTATTTGTGCGCGCGTAATTATGTGCTTTTAACTTCTGGTACTAATGAGATTGGTATATGATTGAGATTTACTTGCTGGAATTGAGAATTGTATGGCCTGAGGAAGGACTGGTTGCTCGTAAAGGCACAGGGGAGGATCTGGATTCATGGGGAACTCGATTGTTAGTTTTCAGAATTGTGATATGTAAGTGTAACTAAGAAAGATCATGGGACTTTTAGCCGTCTAGTTTCTCAAATTCCCGTCTTTCTTTTTGGGTGGAGTAGCAAAAAGTTGATGGGTGTTTGTAAGTTGGGGAGCAGATCATGGGTTTTGGATATTTTTGTCGACATGGAGATTCTAAGCAAGATTTTACTTAAAGCCTTGGAGGGTGGTTTCATAGTTGTATTTAAGTTTGGGGGCAGAAGCAGAGGAATTATGAAAATCTCCCATCTTACTTTTTTTTGTTGATGATACTATTTGGTGTTGTAAGGAAAATCTTGAACAACTTGGATACCTCCGATGTGGAGTTCCTTATTTTGAGGTGGAGTCAAATTTAAGGTTAAATTTGAATCAAAGTGAATTTTTAGTGATGTAGCACCTTCTCCCCTTATAAGTTCTAGGTGGAGGGTGAGATCATGGGTTCAAGACTGGGATGCATGCATAACTTACCAATAAAAAAAATTTGTGGTTGCTATTGGGTTCTTCTTAAGGCACAAAAAGTGTGAAATGCTGTCATTGGAAGGTGGGGAAGAGACTTGTAAGCTCGAAGACGCTCTATTTATTTGAGGCTCTCTATTGTAAAAGAATATATTATCTTGTCTTCCCACATGCTTTATGTTGCCTTTACTATGCCCATTTACATTGCTAAATAGTTTGAAAAACTTAAAAAGAGACCTTTTGTCGTTGAATTAGGTGGTGTCCAAGTTCCATTGAGTGGTATTTAAGGTTTTATGGAGGGAGTCCAAATCTTCTGTCCCAACTTATATGCTCCACTCTATACTCCACCAAATATATCAAGCCACGTGGACATTATTTATTAAACACAAACAGAAGAGTTAAACGGAGTCAATCTCCTCAATCTCAACTCATGTTCCAAACCCAAGTAAGGGAGGGAAAAAAAAAAAACCAAAGCACTACAATCAAAATACCCAGCCAACAACGGATTCCACCACCAAAACCACTGTTGGAGAAGATGAAGAGAGTGATATCATAGCAAAGAACAGAGCTTCCAAGCCTCAATGATCAAGCCATACCTTTAATTTTTTTTATTCTCTCACACAAAACCCATGTGAGATTGTTTCTCACATGGAAACGGAAACCAAATCAATTACAGATTTGGACTTAAGGAATTTGTAGGTTCCTTTGCTTTCTATGATGTATAAAACAAAAGTTAAGTGATGGGCTCCTTTGCTTTGGGTTTTTATTTTTTATTTTTTATTTTTAGGTTGATGGGTTTTTGGCCAAGAAGACAACCATGGGTAGGGGCTGAGAATTTTCTCTTCACCAGCATTGGCGTTGGTTTTGGAATGTTGTAGGGGCAGAGCATTTTGTTAAGCACTACCATGGGTGGTGGTCCAGTGATTTGTTTTGGGGGTACCGAAATAGGAGTTGGTGGTTGAGGAGATTCATCCTCGTCATCTTCTCTAGCAGTGGCTTTGGTGGTGACTGGATGTTTTGATGGTGGTGTTGTCAGTTGTGATTTTTATTTTTTATTTATATTGGGTTTGCACCATGAGTTGGGAGGCTGAAGAGATTGACTCCGTTTAACTCTTATGTTTGTGTTTAATAAATAATGTTCACGTGGTTTGATTTGTTTGGTGGAGTATAGAGTGGAGCATATAAATTGAGACAGAAGATTTGGACTCGTTGGGGGGGGGGGGGGGAGGGGGGGATTGGAGGAGGTGGATTGGGTTTTCATAATGATTATTGGAGATTTGGAGTTGAGAGGGGCCAACTTTGAAGGTGTGTTATCATGCTAAAAATGCACCTTATCTCCAATTCCCACACCAATGAGTACATTACTAACAAAACAGTCCACCCGCTCGAGTAGCCTTCCATAAGCTACAAGCATGTGTGCTATGCACCGGCTTTGTTATCCAGCCATCCCCTCCACCCCATGCTTTAATTTACTGCAATAATCTGTCTTTCTTAAGGCTGACTCGTCCTCCCCAAACTGTGACAGCCACTTTCCTAATAAAGCTCTATAAAAAATGCTCAATTTGTGCACTTGCAAACCTCTGCATGCATTTGGGAATCACAATGTGTTCCAATCCACAAGATGAAACTTGAATTGCATCCCTTGACCCATGTTAGAGAAAATTTCTCTGCAATTTTTCTAATCTATTTGACTCGTGGGACGAAGTGGTAAACAAAGACAGGTAGTAAGTACGAAGACTCGACAACACAGTCTCAATTAGCGCCATTTATCCCCCTTATGGAAAGATATAATTTTTTCCATCCCTACAATCGTCAATTTATCTTCTTAAAAATAGAATTTCGCAATGCATTCACCTCGAAAAAGAACCCAAAGGCTTACCGAAATAATTCATGGCAAACTCCTAACATGACAAATTAGACACCTCATTTGTACCCTTAAGTGCAATCCTACCTGGATTGCTTTACACTTACTCAAATTACTTTAAATTTGGTTACTGTTCAATGCAAGTTGGCACTATTGTTATATAAGTAAGTTGCTCCCTCCCTATGTCACAGAATAAATTCGTATTATCAATAAACAGCAGAGGAGAGATCTTGTTTACTCTAGGTAGTGTTTACGGGAAATAAGCGAACAGGGCAAATGTGAGAATGGAGTTTTTCCAATAATGAAATGTATATATGAACCTTCATAATTCAATAGTACGGAGTTCCTGAACTGAATTTAAACCTCAGCTATTTTTTCCACCAGCTCAGATTCTTTCCCCAAAATCTCTTGCAGAGCTGAACACTTTCCAGTGATTGACTCAATCACCCATCTCCTGCAAATAGACAATGAGCACAAGAACTCTGTGTTATTACTTAAAACCATAACAGGCAGGCAGGCAGGCAGAAAAGTAAAAATACTATCAGAAAGGAATGTGAACAAAACGAAAAATTTTGACCAGGTGAAAAATCATATTATTATCAAGCAATGAGACAATTAAAGAACAAAAAGAAAGATTGGCCTCCCAAGTTCTGTTCATCAAGTTGATAATGTTATCCCTTAAGGCAAAACTAACCAACGGGAATGACATGTGAATATCGTGCTTTGTAGAAATGATACAAAACCATTAAAAACTATGTTACCTAGGACTCCACGCCTGATCACTTTTGGGTGAACATGAAAGAACAAGAGCTGACAGCAGAAGTTCACCCATATACATTGAGAGCTGCTGCTTCTTAGACACAACAAGCTTCCTGCATTATGCATAAGATATCGCAATAGGAGTGAGGATCAATAATGGAAGCAATACAAAAGTAATTCAATGAATTTAATACAACACAAATACACTTCAAAGTTATGCAAGAGCAGAGAGGGGTCTGAAGTCAGTCAGTTTATTGTAGAAAAGCCCATGCTTGAAACTTGGGTTCTACTAAATATGACGCATGAAGTCATGAACTCCTCGATGGAGTAGATACCTCATCTAAACAGTAAGTGTGTACAAAATACTCCTAGAGAATTACATTTTAAAAGAGAGTCTGTAAAACTTACTATTGAATTCGTATAACAAATTCCACAACTGTAGATAGTGAGGGATTTTGTATGGGGTGGCACTGGAGAAGGGCATTATTGTAGGATTTGGGGATTCGGAAACTTCTAGCGTTCAACCAAGACTTACTTATGAAATGGTTATGGCGTTGTGTGTAGGAAAGGGGCATGTTGTGGGGGGTAGTGATTGATAACATAACAAATATGGTGCTGCTTGGAGTATTTATCAAAAAAAAAAAAAAAAAAAACGGTGCTGCTTGAAGTGAGTTTTGCTTTGATGCAGTGAGGGGTCCATATGGGGTGTGTGAGTGTGTCAATTTGATTCGGGAAGTAGTACCTGAATACGGTTTTGGTGTGGAGTGGCTTGCGTGATCCCCTCCTTTCATAAAAAAAAAATAATTAAAAAAAAATTCCCTCCAAAATAAAGGGACCATTTGCTATGTAATTTTGAGTAATAATTTCAGTTTTTAAATAATATTACACGTATTTTTACATACTTTTTCACCCACACGTATTTTCAAAAAATACAAACAACGTTACTAGAACAATGTTACCAAACAAACCCAAAGTCTCTTTTACTAAGAAAAAGTTAAAGACTCCTTCACCATAGTCTTTCACTCTTTCCCCTTTTTCATCATTTTTAATGTTTTTATGTTTTTTTTTTTTTTTTTTTTTTGGGATTAATATATTGCATTCTTTAGCACAATATGAGTTTGCATTGGTTTTGTCATGCGTTTTACAATGCCCACAAAGGTGCTAAAATAAGATGAAATACATCGAAGTTATAAATAATATATATATCTTGAAGTATGTGGACTAAGGATTGTACACTTGCTTTAGTAAGGGTATACTTTGGTCCTAGTTATGGTACACTTTCCTCATGTGGCATATGTTGACTACATTTAAAACTCTATAGATTAATTCATTTATAAGCATGATTAATATTTGAATATAGGAGAAGAGGATAATTTCCATAGAATGAATAGTGTGTGATCTCTTTAATAGCAGTGAAAATTCTAGTGCATATTCAGCTTTTGAGAAAATATAGTGGATTCAAAAATATTTGGGAATGAGAAAAGGATAGTACCACCAAAGACCCTTTTGTTAATTGGCATGTTTGGTGTTCTTTATGGGGTGAGTTCGAGCCCTGAACTCATGGGATGGGCAACTATCCATTTTAAACTTTAAAAAAAAAAAAAAAAAAAAAAAAAAAAAAAAAAAAAAAGGTGTAGTTATGTACAAATAAGACAATGCAAGCAGCTTAAATATGCAAACCAAAGCACTCCACCTATTTCACTACTCCATAATTTTTCAAGGACGTGTATTTTGATAAATCCATTTTTCAATTACAATTTTCTTTTTTTGGGGTTAAATTATATTTACTCCTTATACTTGCATGTATGTAAAAGTTTAAGATAATATATCAATAACTAGCTAATTTATAAAAGTATTTAAATTTAAAAAATTTATATTTTGAAATTTTACACAAAATATTAGATTATTCAATGAATCAAAATGAAATTTGACGTATGAGTTAAGAAGAATGAAAATGCGTAATAAAAATATGATATTTTAAACTAGCAATTTAATAATATATTCACAAAGAACTACATTAGGTGTGATCATGTCCCATTAGAGTTGCAGTGCTTGTAGAGCATGTCCTTACAGTTGGGTCAGTCTATCAAGAAATGATTTGCGCATAATAGGATTTTTTGCTTGGTAGTTTCTTAGCCTCACCTCTTAGCAAAGCTCAAGACCTTCAACAATGCTTAATCCTACAATGCAAGTAACAAGTCGATTCCATTGCTTAGAGAGCAAAGGCCAATGACAAAATTGTTGCCCTAAATACTCTTGTCAAATAAGTATAGAATTTTCATTTTATTTGATTTTGTGCTATTGACATGGATGACCAAACCCTCATAAGGTCTATAGCTCGAATATATCCAAGTTGTCTCACATGATTGGATTATCATCCACACATAAACGTATATGATACAACAAATTATATAGCATCATCTGGACGGGTCTAGTGCAATTGAACACTGGACCCAATCCTTACCCTGACATAACACATGGCAAGAGAGTGGACAAGGAAAAAAAAAAGGTAAAAGGATTAAGAAAAAAAAGAAGATGAGGAACATAGAATTGAGTCAAAGGTAACATTTACACCTTCACAAATTGGTCAGGTGATTCCATCTAGTCTATTAAAGAATCCCAAAGGAATGGCTTTTTTGGCCACACATTGCTCATCATAGTCTTCACTCTTCAATCTTCAGATTTCCTACTGTAAGCTTCTATCGAAGTTTAGACCTAAACTCCGGAATTTGCTAATGCACATAACGAAAATCTTAAGTATCCAACCGACATGACAAACTCAAGGAGTCAAGAATTCAACGAGATGGAAGAATTGTAAGAATCATCCTCACTTCGTGTAATTTGTTTATTAGATCCTTAAAATGAATCACTTGTTTGGTTATTGACACTGGTAACTTCTACTATTTAATCTTATTATGGATTATCAATCTGATTAGTGTAAAAAAAATCCCTTATGAGACTCAATCTCCATGCTACCCATGTGAGTTCTTCAATGCCTTTGATCCTGAAAAGTATATAGATTTTTTTTTAAGTATAAAATTGTAAATTACAGCTCTTAAAGTTTGGATTAATATTTATTTTGCCCCAAAATTTTTAATTTGGTTTCCTAACTTTACTAATTTTTTATTGGGAAATGGGAACCCTTTTGTTCGCGCCTTCATTAGGTAACATCTAAGCATGTTATGTATGCTAGATGAACCAATCAAATCATGCCATGTCAAACAAATAATGTCAAGTCAATTAAACAACAATAAAAAATTAAAAATCTAAAAAAATAATCCAAAATAAAAACTAAAAAAATAAGAAGGAAAATAAATTTATTCTCTTGCCATCCAAATAAAACTCGACATCTCAATTTCTAACACAAACTTAAACAAGAGATTTTTAGAATTACTACAACCTCCTTCAAACTCAAGATCCCATCACCAAATTATTCACAACGCACTTTGGATCTTAGTTCTAGTTCATCGTTCATACACAACCTAAACTAAACATTTGTGACAAGATCATTCGGAAATGAGAAAATGTAGTAGGTTTGAAAATATTTGGGAATGAGAACCAAATTGATGTTGCACCAAACCCATTAAGATAATAATTTTGATGTCATATGGTTTGTACTTTTTATGTAGGTGGACATATGGAAATTGGAATGTAATTTCCAGGCCTCATCAAGTAATTTTTTTTATTATTTATTATTTTTTTTAAAGAAAAAACAAGAACACATCAAGAAAATTTTGGTTCACTAAAAACCCTAAAATATAGAATCATTCAAACAATATTCTTAATGTCTAATATGTAAAATGGGCCTACCGACCATTTTTCCACATTCAATGAATAAATAGCAACTCGTTAAAGTCTCCCAAATCAAAATGGGCCTACCGACAGTTCCACACCCCTTTTCCAAATCAAACCTCAAAACTCAACTCTTTTAAAGCCCTAAAAGCTAATGCCAATACTTAATTGCCAATGACTAAAAATTAACCAAAATAAAGGACTGTCTTTGGACAGACGTTATGGGGTGCCTAACACTTTTCTCACACGTAACCAGACTTCCGAACTCAAGAATAAAGATTTTTTAGCATCCATATTAGATTAGGAAAAACAATCATTTTTCTTAGTCTATGATTGGTAATAAAATCAAATAGAATCGGGTGATCAATCACACCTTAGAGAAAACCCAATGATTGGTGGCGAATTCACTACATTTTTAAATAATAAATTAAAATTGACTCATTTCAGTCACACACTAGAGGCTACCCTTTTTACAATCTTCATAGCACCCGAGCCCATGCACCACCCTTCGGGGAGGGAGTGTGCGCGTCGCTGGGATGGGTGGTCGACTACCACGAGGCATTGACAATTCCTAAAAACTATTGGGATTATTTAATTATCTTGATCTCTCAATCTAATCCTTGTATTGTCGGAACTGGGGGGGTCTATTAAATAATCTCAAACTCATAATTTTAAGCAAAGTGAGTCTTCTATCTATGATTTCTTCCTTTATTTAATATGATTCACATAAGTTTCTTAATGTAATTTCTCTAGTTGTTATATATATATTTATATATATTTTAATTCTTTTGATATGTGTTAATATGATTTAGGTTGTTTATAATCAGTTCTTAGTTGCATTTGTGACTTTATTTGGCTTTTATGTTATATTGACATGTTCTTTGTGTTGGTGTTAGTTTAATTATTCACGTGTTATAGTTGATTGTTGTTATATTTATTTGATGTGTATTAATCTAACCATGATGTAATCATTTATTTATTCTAGTGCTTATCTTGTTAATCTCTTTTATTTAAACTCATGTATATGATTCAATAACATGTGACTTCTGCAAGTTCTATGTTGAGGATGCGTACGCATACTCGAGTATGTGTGCGCATGTTTTCGAACATGCGTACGCATGGTTAAGTATGCGTACACCTCCCGAACCCATATTTGGGCAGAATTTCTTGTTTCATTTAATTAATCATTTTTCACATGCCCTATGATTCTGTTTGACATTGTTTTAGGTTAATTAATCATGTTTATTTGCTTTCCATATTTTATTTGGTCAATCTTGCCATGTTTGTTTTATTTGATTATTTTTCCTTATATGTTTTATTTAATTGTCAATTTTCCATGTTTAATATAATCTGTTTGATTTGTTACCTTATATGTTGTGATGTGATTTTTAACATTTTGTGTATGTTATTTTATTTAAGTGCATGAAGCATGTTTAGGTTAAGGATTATGGCTCTCTTAATAAACTCTTTAACTAAATATAATCTAGCAATACATAATGAAGGCCGGCCCACAAGCTGGACAGTCTTAGTTGCCTAAAACCTTCCCAAGCCATACCCAAACTCTGGACCCATAATATGGTATGTAGACCTATGCAAATAAGTAAGTGGCCCAAAATGCATAATTTGGTTCTTGAACCCAAACCAGGTGGCAACTCCATTTTTACCCTTCGCCTAGTTTACTACAGGCTGAGGTGTACTTCCCATGAGGAAACCACTCGTCACAGGTTCTTGTGCCCTCAACTTGCTTTAGTTAGTGTACACTTTGGTCCTAGTTGGAGCACACCTTCCTCAAGTGGCATATGTTAACTACATTTAAAACTCCATAAATTAACTCCTTTAAGTATGATTAATATCTGAATATGGGAGAAGAGGATAATTTCCATAAAATGATTAGTGTGTGATCCCTTTAATATTAGTGAAAATTCTAGTGGTATATTTAACTTCTGAGAAAATGTAGTAGATAAAAAAATATTTGAAAATGAGAACCAAATTGGTGTTGCACCAATCCCATTAAGAAAATAAATTTGATTTCATATGGTTTATACTTTTTAGGTAGGTGGACATATAAAAAGTGGAAAGTAATTTCCACGCAATATCAAGTAAATTTTTTTTTTTAAGAGAAAAAGGCAAGAACATTTCAGGAAAATTTTGGTCCACTAAAAACCCAAACGAGAAATCATTCAAACAATATCTTAATGTTTAATATGTAAAATGGGCTTACCGATATTTTTGCCACATTCGATAGCTATTCATTCAAATCTTCCCCAAGAACTATGCTTGATTGTAGCATTTTTTTTTTCCCCATTTTTTGAAGAGAACAGTCTAAAGCCAATTTTGAAAATGAGATGAAGCATAAAGCATTAGAATGGATTCAAATGTAATTTTCTCTGGGTCCTATAACATGGAGGACAAAGAAAAAGTAAAATAACTATATAGTACAAAATAAAAAAGTTCATGACTTTGTAAAAAGTGGGGAAATTCATTTCTTTGGTCTATGGGTAAAATCAATTTGAACTATGAAGGTTCCTCTTTCTCTCTCTCATGCGCGCGTGAGCGTGTGCACACACACACACACACACACACACACATACACACACATATGTATATGTCTGTAAACTGTGAACTAAAAGCATCCTCGTGCAAAAATTGACATTTGTTTTAGCATAAATTTTTTTTTAAAATATTAATTTTTAAAAATATCTCCCATTAGATTATTTATTTTCTACTATATTTTATTAAAATATTAGTTTTTTTTTCTAATTTTTAATTGTTTCTCTTTCTTCACACACAACAACTACCATCTACTCTTTTTCTTATGAATAATGTCAATATAAATTTACATGATTATTGTAGCAAACTTGTAAATTTACATAATTATATACAAAATGATATAAGTCATTTTTAAGAACAATTATGTAAAATTTACAAATTTTTCTATTATACTTGAATTCTAAAGATTTGCTTGTACCGTGTGGATTTAGGGTTTGTTTGGGATATGGTCCCACATTTGATTTCAAAAGTAAAAAGTAAAACCCTCTCTTAAAATAAATAATTTAGGACACATGACACAAAATTAAATTTCAATTGTAGAATCTAATTCGATTTTCTCTAAACTTTACCTATTAATATATATATATATATATATATATATGACTTATAAATTTGAATTGTTTTTAGTTATACAAAAAAAAAGCTCATAAATATAACATCTTTCAGACTCTCTCTTCCTCTAATTTTATATATAGGGTTAGATATATGATTATGTTTTTTATGATTTATTTATATTAGACTCATTGTTTTCTACACTAAATTAACTCATTTGGCATAAAAAAAAAAAAAAAATTTATTAGATGGGACATATATATATATATAGATGACTTATAAATTTGAATTGTTTTTAATTCTGTAAAAAAAGGTTCATAAATATAAAATCATTCAAAAATTATGTTTTTTATGGTTTACTTATATTAGACTCCTTGTTTTTTACACTAAATTAACTTATTTAGAACAAAAATTAAAAAACTTAGATTAAATGGGACACATATCGCAAAATCAAACTCTAATTGAAATCCGATTTTTACATTGAATAAACTTGCTTGGCACAAAAATTTAAAAACTTAGATTAGATGGGACATGTGGCACAAAATTAGACTCTAATTAAATTTCAATTTGAAATTTAATTGAATTTTCTCTCAGCTTTACTTATTATTATATATATAGATTGTTTAAGTATTGTGAAAATACGTGTATGTGAAAATACATATTGTGTTGTTTAAACAACAAAATCTGTTATTTAAACAACACAACCAAACAAACCCCTAATTAAATAGGAGATTTAGAATCACTACAGCCTCATTCAAGCTCAAAATCCCATCACCAACTTATACACAACCCACTTTTGGATCTTAGTTTTAGTTCATACCCAACCCAAACTAAACATTTGTGGCAAGATCATCCAAAATCAGTGAAAATTTTAGTGCTATATTCAACTTCTGAGAAAGTGTAGTAGATCCCAAAATATTTGGGAATGAGAACCAAATTGGTGTTGCACTTGCAACAATACCATTAAGAAAATAATTTTGATTTCAAATGGTTTCTACTTTCAAGGTAGGTGGGCATATGGAAACTGGAAAGTAATTTTAAAGCTATATGTAAAGTAATTTTTATTTATTATTTTTAGAGAAAAAGGCAAGAACACATCATGAAATTTTGTTCCACTAAGCGCATTAGCAATAAGGTTGCTAAATTGACTAAAAAGTCAATTTAACATCCAATCCCCTTAAAACAGCTTCTACAGCAAAGAAGCCAAAGTTAAAAGAATTTGAGTTTTAGCTAAAGTGGGCTGCTATCTAGAGCAACCGCTATAGCTTAAAACTCAAAACAAAAAAAATAATGTTTTAATATAGGGTGTTAAAAAAGAGAGTATTTTAGTGTATTGATGGTTGTGGTTGTTGTTTGTTGTGTTAGATATATTATTTTATTATATTATTTATATTATTTTAATGTGTTGAATGTTAAGATAAAACTTTTGATATTTGGTGCATTGTAAAGTAGGTTGTTAAAATAGATAAAATAAATTTTTGAGTTACTAAATGCTAAAAATTTTAACTTATTTTACTATGAATGCTCTAAAAACTCAAAAATGTCATTTTGGATATACACCACTGTAAGTTTCTATAAAAAAAAACTATTTCTCCCCTCTTCACTTGTGTGTTAAAAATACTTAGTATTCTTGAAAAAAAAAACCCAAAATATAAAATAATTCAAACAATATCTTAATATGCTAATGTCTAATATGTAAAATAGGCCTACACACCATTTTTTTTTTTTTTTTTGAGAGACTTACCCACCATTTTTCCACATTCGATTGCATTTCGATAAAATCTCCCCCAACAACCATGCTTGATTAATTTAACTTTTTATTTTTAATCATTTTTTAAGGGAACAGTCTAAACTAATTTTAAAAATGAGGTGAAGCTTAGCATTAGAATGGATTTAAATGTAATTTTTTTCTGGGTCCCATATCATGGAGTAACAAGACAAAGTAAAATAACTATATAATAAAAAGTACAAAATAATAAAGTTCATGACTTTGTAGAAAGTATCCCCTCAAAAAAAAAAAAAAAAAAAAAAGACTTCGTAGAAAGTAGGGAAATTCTTTTTTCTTTTTGGTTGGTAGATAGATCATACCACGTGGATTTAATTGACTACGATTAACCTTTTGTCGGTGGATATATACCGCATGGATTTAATTGAGTACAGTGAATGAAGGTGGTAGGGTAGGCTAGGGTAGGCTAGGGATACCACTGAAATTTTTTTCCAAAGGCTACAACCACAATTATGGTGCTTTTTTGTTTATTTGAATTATTTAAAATTTGATTAAATTTTGTATATGTTTCATGATTTTTAGGGTCTGTTTGGATAGAATTTATTACTAAAAATTAAAAACTGAAAACTGAAAATACTGTAGTAAAATAATTTTAAAATGTGTGAATAGTACTGTAAGACCCATTTTTAACAAAAAATTCTGAAAAAGTGTGTGAACAGTACACGCACAGTGCGCAGATAGTACGAGCACAGTGCGTGTACGCGCACAGTGCCCCCCACAGCAGAAACAAAGAAAAAAAAGAAAAGAAAGGTTGAAACGCGTTTTGCATCCAGACGTGGACGCAAAACGCAGTGCCCAAATGGGTACTTAGGGTGGGTTTGGATAGTGAGTTTTGCGTTCACGATTTGGTTTCTACGTTTAAGACTTTTTTTTTCCTGCACACGGGTTCTAATAAGGGACAATAGGTGCAGTGTACCACTGTGCGGGACTGTTCACACACAGTGGTGTACTGTTTATGCACTGTTTCAGTTACTTTTTTATTAAAATGGAATCTGTGGTATTATTTACATATTTAAAAATTATTTTATTACAATATTTTCAGTTTTTAGTAGTATTCAAACGACCCTAATGTACTCTGTGTTAGTGGATGCGTGTTTTACTAACCGACGCATGTGAAGATGGGCCCTCTGAGATAAATCTCTACATGGACTAAAGAACTATACTAACATTATCGATTGATTATACTTTGGTCTTGGTATTGCTCCTGGAGGTTGGAGCAACCTACATCTTCTCCACAATCAACAATTTGCTCTTTCATCAGTGGTCTCTTTGTGTTTGTGTTTGTGTTATCGATCAAAAAGAGTTCCTTTTCTTGATTTAAAAAAAAAAAAAAAACAGAAAAAAAATTTTCCATTTCCAAAGTATGGCTTGGGCTCTTGTTTCTACCATCGTGGACCAGCTTGGTTCACTCATTGCTTCAGAGTTCAAGGACCGGTTAGGTTCGCTTCTTGCTTCAGAGGTCGCGTCGATTGTAAATGTCAAGGAAGAAGTCGAAAAGCTTGAACGCAAATTCCATGAGATCCAGGCAAAGCTCAACAATGCAGAGGAAAGGCAAGTGAAGGAGGAAGCTGTGAGGCTTTGGTTAGAAAAGCTCAACGACGTATCCTACGAGATGGGCGATGTGTTGGATGAGTGGAACACTGCCAAGATCAAAGCAGACATTGAGAAAGAAGAAGAAGCTGAAGCTAGGACTGCTAAGAGGAAGGTATTGTCCCTTGTTTCTACTTTTTTTCAACGTCGTGATATTGCTCATAAGATAAAAGAAATTAATGAAAAGTTAGATGAGATTGACGGAGAGGGAGATATGTACAAGTTTGTACTGACTAGTGGCAATGAAGAAGTTGTGAGACCACCAACTGATTCCCACGTTGATGTGTCGAACATTCTAGGTCGTGATAAGGTTAAGGGTGATCTAGTGAACATCTTATTGGGCAGGGGTAATGAAGAAGAAAGAAGCCCACATGTCATCTCTTTAGTGGGCATGGGTGGTGTTGGAAAAACTACTCTTGCTCAACTAGCCTATAATGATAGTGAGTTGAATTCGGCCCATTTTGAGAAAAGAGGGTGGGTTTGTGTTTCTGAACCTTTCAATAAGTTTATGGTAGCCAAAGCAATCATTGAAGCTTTTGGAGGTGATGACTCCAACATTACTCAATGGTCAAGTCTAATGGATAAAATGTGTGAAACGATTCGGGGAATGAAACTTTTTCTTGTCTTGGATGATGTGTGGACTGAAGACTTCATGTTATGGGAGCCATTCAAACTTGGACTCCAAAATGCTGCCCAAGGCAGTAGAATTCTAGTCACTACACGTAACAATAGAGTTGCAGAAGTTATGGAAAGTGCAAAAAGGATCAATTTGGAGGAATTGTCTGATGATGACTGCTGGTCGATTTTTAGTACAATAGCATTTTCTAACAGAGATTCTGAGCAACGTAAGGATTTAGAAGAGATTGGTAGGAAAATATTAGACAAATGCCAAGGCTTGCCCCTTGCTGCAAGGACTTTAGGGAGTCTCATGAGCTTCAAGAGTCGGAAGGAACAGTGGGAGATGGTTTTTTGTAGTAGATTGTGGGAATTACAAGACGTTGAAAAAGGTCTTTTTGCACCATTGTTACTGAGTTATTATGATTTTCCCTCACCACTGAGACGGTGTTTCACATATTTTGCTGTCTTTCCAAAAGATTATATCTTTGATGAAGAGGATTTGGTATCTATGTGGATAGCACAAGGTTATATTGAGTCAAATGCAAACAAGGAGAGAATTGTGGCAAGAGATTACTTTGAAGTTTTAGTCATTCGCTCGCTCTTCCAAGTTTTTGAGGATTATGAGGATGATGTGGATTATATGTTCGGTAACAAGATTATTAGGTACAAAATGCATGATATAGTGCACGACTTGGCACAGTTCATGGCAAAAAACGAATGCATCACAATCAATGGTTACGAAGAGTCGGGGCCAAATCTTCAAAATGCTCGACATTTGTATTTAGAAATTCCACAAAATGCTCAAATTCCTGAGTCCATCTACGGCGCAAAAAATCTACGCACCCTTATCGTTGTAGGTCATGATAGTTATAATGTGTCCAAGTTGATCCATCATTTTAGACGTTTACGGACATTGAGTTTGAGTTGTCATTATGATCATTTAAAGGGAATTTCGGATGAAATAGAAGATTTGATGCATTTAAGGTATCTCAAAATACCTGATTGCCATAGAAACGAATTGCTTGAAACCATCTATAATCTATGCAATCTACAAATTTTGAATATTACAATTAGTTTAAATGGGCTCAAGAAATTACCACAGGCGATAATTAAACTGATTAACTTAAAACATCTTATTTTGGAAGGTGTTGTGTTCTATCAGTTTAAGTTTCCAAGAGGGATTGGGAGATTGAGCTCTCTTACAAAATTAAGTCATTTCTGTGTAGGTGGCAAGGATGATAGCCAAAGATGTGAACTCGGAGAATTAAAATATTTGAACCACCTTTAAGGAACTCTTACAATATATGGGCTGGGGAACGTGGTAGATGCGTGTGAGGCCAAGAATGCAGAGCTCAAGAAAAAGATAGGCCTCCGTGATTTGTGTCTGTGCTTTACTGAAGAGAACGTAGAGAATCATGGAGAATGGAGACTAATGTATCAGTTCTGAATGCCTTAGAGCCACCTTCGGGCTTGGAGAACTTAGAAATTGTTTGGTACCGGGGCACCACAATGTTCCCTAATTGGATGATGTCCATGCTACTTATTTGAGTTCTTCGATGATCCTAAAAAGTATATAGATTTTTTTTATTATATAAAATTGTAAATTACAGACCATAAAGTTTGGATTATATTTATTTTGCCACTAAAGTTTTAAAATTTTTAATTTGGTTCCCTAATGTTTCCAATTTTTTGATTGGGAAATGGGAATCCTTATGTCCATGCCATCATTAAGTAACATCTAAGCATGTTATGTGATAGGGGTCATTCTGAAGATACAAAGCTAAAGAGCCTAAGACTGACGAACCTGGGGCTGACGAACTCAAATCTAGGGAGACCCAAAGCTGACGACCCCAAAGATACGGGAACCTGAAGGCGACGACTTCCACCGACAAGCCAACCTTAAATGCATAAGCCAAGCCGACGGGAACAGGCTGACGAGGTTAGTCTGGGCTCCGTCTACAACCTTGCTTGACCAACACGCATACATATGATTCTTGAACGACACGTGTAATTAAGGAGACTCCTAGAAAGGCAAGGATTCTAGGAGATACGTGGGATCCAAGTATTACTGTCCTAAAAGGAAAAGAACTCCTTGGCCAAGGCATGGATTTCGGCCCAACGCTACTATAAATACCCCAAGACCCTCTCAAAGCAAGGTACGCACAAATAGCTCAACTCTAGTACTCTAGTGTTGAAGATAAAGGTTTCTAACTTGACCTTCGGAGGGTCTTCGGCCGGTACCACACCGGTGCCCTTTCTTAGGTCTCCACTCTTTTTGTTGTGTAGGTACGTCATCAGTAGCACGTGCGGACCGTGTAGCTTACTGACGATTTCAAACATCATCAGTTGGCGCCGTCTGTGGGAACGAGTAGTAACGTCGCACTATCGCTTCCAGGGCAAAAAGTTGCATGGTACTCACCCGCTCAATGGCTACCACCAACAACGTTCAGGCGGACGAACCGCGCGCTACCATTCTAGAAAGGCAAGTTCAAACGCTCGCAGCAGCGGTTGAACGTCTGACCAAACATAATCACGACTTAGAGGAGCAGCTACGACAGAAGAACGCGCGTCCTGTAATGCAGGAGGAAAACCAGGAGGAAACAAGCGCTGAGAGAAGGGATCCCGAGGCACCTGAAGGTAGCAACGCCCCGAGCAGACCGGAGAGGCGGGAGACCAATCTGACTACCCCTTCGGAAGCCATACCCCCTCACATCGCCGCTGAGATGCAGGAGATGCGAGAACGAATAGACGTAATGATGAACGCCCTCAAAGGACGAGTGTCTAACGATCTCGACGACCTGGTACAGCAGACCGATTCACCTTTCACGGCGCGTATTACTTCGTGCCCTCTTCCCCCAAAGTTTCGTATGCCGCAGGTGGAAAGCTACGACGGAAACAAGGACCCCCTGGACCACTTAAAGTCCTTCAAAACTATAATGCACCTTCAAGGAGTGCTGGACGAGATTATGTGCAGGGCTTTCCTAACCACCTTGAAAGGGTCTGCAAGAGTCTGGTATAGCAGGTTGACGCCGAACTCAATTAGCACCTTTAAAGAGCTAGGCGCTCAGTTCGTGTCGCACTTTATCAGAGGCCACCGGTATAAAAGGTCCACGGCATGCTTGATGAGCATCAGGCAGAAGGAAGACGAGACTCTAAGGTCCTACATAACGCGATTCAACAAAGAAGCTCTTTCAATAGTTGAGGCGGACGACAAGATACAAGTAGCAGCCTTCACCAACGGGCTGCGAAAAGGCAAGTTCCGCTTCTCCCTATACAAGAACGATCCAAAGACCATGTCCGATGTGCTTTACAGGGCGACAAAGTACATGAACGCGGAGGATGCGCTGATTGCAAGGGAAGACAAGCCTAAAAAGAGGGAAAGGCAAGAAGGCACTCGAACGGATAGGGGGCAAAAGAAGGCCAGAACCGAAGAACGACAGGATGATCGCTGCTCCAAGCCGCCCTCAGGGAGATTCACAAGCTTCACACCGTTAACCGCCCCTATCGATCAAGTCCTAATGCAAATTAAGGATGAGGGGACTTTGACTTTCCCCGGCAAGATGAAGGGAGATCCCAACAAAAGGCCGAGGGACAAGTACTGCCGCTTCCATCGAGACCACGGACACGATACGGCTGACTGCTACGACCTAAAGCAACAGATAGAAGCTCTAATCAGGCAAGGGAGGCTGCAGAGGTTCGTTAGCAAAGAACGAGCAGAACCGCCGCAGGACCAAGCTCCCCGACGGGAAAACGAACGCCCCAGACAGCCCTTAGGCGATATCCGGATGATTGTAGGGGGCACGGCGGCCGCTGGATCGTCGAAGAAAGCTCGAAAGACTTATCTTAGAATGGTACAGAACATCCAGTTGACGGGGTCCGTACCCAAAATGCCACGGACTAATAACCCCCTCATTGGATTCTCGGAAGAAGATGCACGACGCCTCCATCACCCCCATGAGGACGCGCTCGTCGTCACCATACGAGCAGGAGACTTCAACATGCATCGAGTTCTTGTCGATAATGGGAGCTCGGCGGACATCCTCTACTATCCTGCGTTCCAACAGATGGGAATTGATAGGGAACGACTGGCTCCGACTAACGCCCCGCTAGTCGGCTTCGGAGGAACAAAGGTATTTCCCCTCGGCGTTATCACCCTGGCAGTGACTATTGGAGACTACCCTCAGCAAGTCACCAAGAATGTAGCATTCCTTGTGGTTGACTGCTCATCAGCTTACAACGCCATCATAGGACGTCCCACACTTAACTCGTGGAAGGCTGTAACCTCAACCTACCACTTAATGATAAAATTCCCGACGGACTATGGAGTGGGAGAGCTAAGAGGAGACCAAGTGGTCGCACGTGAATGTTATGTAGCAATGATGGAGATGGACGATCACCGACAGACCATGAGCATAGAACAGCATACATCAACGGAACCCACAGAAAAACTCGAAGACATACCCCTCGACGAGTCTCAGCCAGAGCGAACAACCAAGATCGGCACTCTTACAGACACGACGATACGACAGGAACTTGTGGTCTTCCTCAGAGAAAACCGAGACGTGTTCGCTTGGAGTCACGAGGATATGCCGGACATTGACCCGTCGGTCATAGTACACAAATTGAACGTATCACCGTCTTTTCCGCCGGTTCGACAAAAGAAGAGAGTCTTCGCCCCGGAAAGAGATCGGGCAGTAGCGGAAGAAGTTCGTAAATTACAAGAGGCGGGCTTCATTCAGGAGGTTTACTATCCCAAGTGGTTAGCAAACGTCGTCATGGTGAAAAAGAGCAGCGGAAAGTGGAGGATGTGCGTAGATTTTACCGATCTAAACAAAGCGTGCCCCAAGGACAGCTATCCTCTACCGAGGGTCGACCTCCTGGTGGATTCTACGGCCCAACACCAGCTGTTAAGCTTCATGGACGCGTTCTCGGGATACAACCAGATCCTAATGGATGAAGCTGATCGAGAAAAGACTTCGTTCGTGACAAGCCAAGGCCTCTTTTGCTACAAGGTCATGCCGTTCGGCTTGAAGAATGCAGGTGCAACATACCAGAGGCTTATGAACAAGATGTTCGTAGAGCAGATCGGGAGAAATGTCCAGGTGTATGTCGACGACATGCTAGTAAAAAGTCGAAGAAAGGAGGATCATTTAAAAGACCTGAAGGAGACCTTCGATACCCTCCGCTCCTACAACATGAAGCTAAATCCAGCCAAGTGTGCCTTCGGAGTGACAGCCGGAAAATTCCTAGGATACATGGTGTCCCAACGAGGTATCGAAGCCAACCCAAACAAAATCCGAGCTATAATAGAAATGACGCCTCCCAGAAACGTGAGGGAAGTACAGAGCCTTAACGGCAAGATTGCTGCGCTTAGCAGATTCGTATCCCGGGCGACGGATAGGTGCCTCCCGTTCTTCCGCATACTGAAGAAGTCCTTCGAATGGACGGACGAATGCCAGCAAGCGTTTGAAGACCTCAAAACCTACCTATCATCGCCGCCACTGTTAACCCCCTCCCAACCAGGCGAAGAACTATTCCTCTATTTGGCCGTTTCTCCAGCCGCCGTCAGCGCAGCCCTAGTAAGGGAAGACAGCAAGGTATAAAGGCCGGTGTACTACGCCAGCCGAGCACTCCACGGGGCAGAAGGAAGATACTCACCTCTAGAAAAATTGGTCTTCGCTCTAGTCATGGCAGCACGCAAGCTAAAGCCCTACTTTCAAGCTCATACGGTGGTTGTACTGACTGACAAGCCCATACGACGAGCAATGAGTAGCCCTGATGCCGCGGGGCGTATGGCCTTATGGGCAGTAGAATTGAGCGAGTTTGACATAAAATATCGCCCTCACACTGCCATCAAAGGGCAAGTACTCGCTGACTTTATCGCGGAGTTCACATATCAAGAAGATCAGGGGGGGAGAGCTCCCAATGGGACGTGTTCACCGACGGGTCGTCAAACAAAAAAGCTGGCGGAGCAGGAGTCGTACTTCGTTCACCAGAGGGTGACGAGATTGAATGCATGATTCGACTTGATTTCCCTACAACCAATAACGAAGCAGAGTATGAAGCCCTCATAGCGGGCTTAGATCTGGCAAAGGCCGTAGGAGCCATAGATACGATAGTCCATTGCGACTCTCAGGTAATCACTAATCAGATAAACGGTGACTACGAATGTAAGGGAGAGAGAATGAAGATGTACTTGGAACAAGCAAAGAGGAAGGTGGACGAGCTCTAGGCAAAAGTTGTTCGAATTCCAAGAGGAGACAACGAGCAAGCCGACCGTCTTGCAAAAGCTGCATCCGCGGAACACATGATCACCCCCGGGAAGGCACTCTCTTTTACTCAGCTCGCACCACTGATAGATGTCATCAGCATGCAGGAGGTAAGATCCGAAAACGATTGGACCACCCCTCTGGTCGCTTATCTCAAAGAAGGCATCCTACCTAAAGAAAAGGAAGCCGCAAGGAAGCTGAAGGTCCAGGCAGCAAGATTCATCTTAATAAGGGGCGTCTTATACAAAAGGAGTTTCTCCCGACCGTACTTAAGGTATCTAGGACCTGAAGAAGCGGACTACGTCATGAGAGAAGTACATGAAGGAATCTGTGGCAATCATTCAGGGTCGCGATCGTTGGTCCACAAATTAGTCCGAGCCGGATACTATTGGCCGACCATGCAGAAGGACGCCCAGACATGCGACAAGTGCCAACGGTTCAGTAACCTCATCAAGCAGCCAGCTGAAGAACTGACCCCGATAACTGCTTCGTGGCCGTTCGCCCAATGGGGGTTAGATATCATGGGCCCATTCCCGACGGCAGCTAGGCAGATGAAGTTCCTAATAGTCGGAATCGACTACTTCACCAAATGGGTTGAAGCTGAAGCCTTAGCCACTATCACCGAGAAGAACGTACGAAGTTTTGTTTGGAAAAACATCATTTGCAGGTTTGGAATTCCAAGAGTCCTGATCTCGGACAATGGTAAACAGTTCGACAATAATGCCTTCCGGGACTTCTGTTCGCAATTAGGGATCAAAAACCATTACTCTTCCCCTGCTCATCCCCAAGCCAACGGACAAGTCAAAGTCACGAACCGATCCTTGCTTCGGATAATCAAAACTCGGCTCGAGGGGGCAAAAGGCATATGGCCGGAGGAACTACCCAGCGTGCTATGGGCCTACAGAACAACCGTCAGGACCCCCACAGGAGAAACTCCATTCAGGCTAACATACGGAAGTGAAGCCGTTATACCAGCTGAGGTCGGGCTCACAAGCTACAGAGTAGATAACCACGACGAAGGAAGGAACGACGAGGCCAGGCGTCTAGAGCTGGACCTAATCGACGAAATTAGGGCGACAGTTGAACAGAGGCTCGCGAGATACCAGAACCTTATGGCCAAATACTACAATTCCCGAGTCAAGCACAGGAACTTCGAAATTGGAGACCTCGTCCTAAGGAAGGTAATGGGCACCTCCAAGGACCCTACACAAGGGAAGCTCGGCCCGAACTGGGAAGGGCCCTATAAAATAGCGTCATGGCTAAGGAAGGGCACCTACCACTTGGAAACTTTGGACGGACTAAAACTACACCACCCTTGGAACGCCGAGCACCTCAGAAAGTACTACCAATAGAAAACAAAGAACGCTACTCCTCATTTCCAGTCTACTTCTTTTAGTCATTTACTTTAGTCTTTTATTTTAGTTCACTTAAAGCCCAAAGGGCTAAGGTTTATTCATTTTGAACAATTTTATATTTATGTATGCCTTCAACACAATAAGAGGAGTTTATTCAGTGAACAACTTGTGCAACTGTTAGGTAGACGGAACAACAAAGTAGACGACCAAAGCCAAAATCCACAAAAGTGGACGAAGCTACCAAGTCCACGAAATGGACGATCTAAAGATCGCAAAGTGGACGACCTTAGTCTACGACATGAACGACCCTAAAAGTGGGCGCCCCCAAGTCCACAAAGGTGACGACCTTAAGTCCACAAAGGACAGGTCGACTATTGAATCCGCGCAATAGATAAAATACTACATCGTCCACAAAGTGGACGGACCTACAACAAAATCCATAATGGACGACCTTTAATCCGTCAAGACAAGGGAAAATTGGCCCACGAAGTCCATAAAATGAACGATCCCAATCCAGTCCTCGAAGTAGACGACCTTGTGTCTACAGAGTTGACGGACCTAAAGGTTACCAAAGGATCGACGGCCACAGGATTGACGGCCTTATGACTACAACATTGACGAAATTTCTACTTAATCCACAAAACGGGTGACCTCAAACCCACAAAATCCCCAAAGTAGTCAACATTACGTCCACGATGACCTTTAGTTTGCAAACTAAGCGGCCTTAAATCCATAAGACGGACGAAGTGGGCAACCCCACAAAGAAAAAGGAATATACAAAACTCACAAAGCAAGCAGCCTCGTCAAAATAGACGAAGCCCACGGTTAAAATACAAAGACATTATAAGATTCAAACCAACGGCACGAAAGCGACGGAAAAGAAATAACACTTGGGAAACAATGAACATTAGATAAAATTGTCTTTACAAAAAGCCCAGAAAACGGGCGTCAAGCATTAAGATTCGTTACAAACTAAAAACAAGTGTTTACAACATAAAGTTTACAAAGCAGAAGGAGCAGTTGACGGAGAGAGGACGACGACCGGAGTAGAAGGGTCCTCAGCATTAGGTCTTCCCGCTTCGAGACCAACTGACGAATCTAAAGTGACGGACCTCTCCAAGGCCGGTTGGGCAAAGACAAAGCTGCCGTCTCTGGAGTCTGCCATAGGCTCGGTAGCCTCGTCATCCTTCTCGAGGATGGATTCACCCGCCGGGGTTGACGGTATGGGCTCATCCATGCTTATCCCAGATAAATCCAAGTCAGGATGGGCATACTTTATTTACTTCAAGCAGTCTTCGAAGCCGTCAGCGTAGTAGACGGCGCAGGAGTCGACGAATGATTGGGAATCCTTGAATTCCGCCACGGCGTCATTCCTGGCCGTCTCCACCTGACTCATAAGCCCTTGAAGCTCTTTTTCTGCCGTCAGCTTTGCCTCGTCAGCCAGGCCCCGTTGACGGGTCTCCTCCGCCAGCTTGTCCGTCAGGCTCTTCACCTCTCCAGCTAAGTGGACGTTGGCCTCCTTATACTGCTGCTGAGCATCTACGGCATTCCTGAGCCGGGTGTGTAGACGGGAGGTCACCGTTTCCTTAGCCACACATTTGTCCCGCAGAAACTTCATCCGGACCATGGCCTGCAAAACATAAAAATAACGTCAGTCCATTATAAGATCGACCATGTAGCATAACAAGAAGAAAAAGTATACCCGAGTAAGGTCGAAAAGCCCTGACGACCCTATCTCGTCCGTCGGCTGCTCGTCGCAGAGCTCCATCTCCTCCTCCTTCAAAATGGACTCCGCCACTTCTACGGCGTAGTCCTTGTGGGTGAGGAGGCGACGGACAGGGTCAGCACTGACGGCACCTGATTCCGTCATCAGGCCCTTGCCAGCCCCATGGGAAGCTTTCGAGGGCGACGGCCTCTTAGAAGACTTAACCCCAGGCGAAGGGACAACCCTCTTCCCAGAACGGTCATCACCCCCGTCAGCTTTTCTTTTGGCCCCCTTGATGGGCTTCGGAGCTGACGACGGCGTCGCCTCCCCTCTGGCCTTTGCTCCCTCCTCTTTCCTCTTGGCAGCGGCGGCAGCACGTATCCTTTGCTTGGCCGATTCCATTTCTGTCAAGAAATAGCAATAGGATCAGAAAAAAACAATGGACAAGAGTTGACGGAATTTTCAGGAGATACTTACGGCGATGGGAGAGGTCGTTGAGTCGTCGAGCTTCCTCCGTTGGCTCTGGGCCCCCACAAAATAGATGTAAAGTGTCGAGGGTGATCAAGTCCCTACACTTTCTCTCCTCCAAAGGGATGGACGTTACCCGATGGATAAAGTCCTCCTGCTTCTTCGTCACACGTGGACGGACGTTTGCTGAAAAAGAAAAGAGACGGATTAGAAATCAGACATAAATGAAATAAAGGAAGTTGACGAGGTCAACCTGAGTCCCGGACGTATGCCCAAGTGTTATCGAAAAAGCCGTTTGGCATTAATTTCCATTCCTCTGGGCGGCATACCCAATTCGTCCCTTCCACAAAGAAGTATCTGCCCTTCCACTTTCTATTGGAGTCAGGCATATCGGATACCAACTTCAACTCCTTCTTCCTCGCAAAGAAATGATATATCCCTTTTGACGAGGAGATATGTTGGGGCCTATAACACCAGAAAAACTCGTCTAGGGTGAGTTGACGGTGTCCACCACTTAGACGGCCCCACAAGATCTCAGCTCCAATGAAGGTTCTCCAAGCATTAGGAGCAATCTGACTGACGGATATGCCCAAAAAATTTGCCAGCTGACGATGTAAAGCCGTCAGCGGTAACCTTAGTCCCGCTGCGAACATGGCATCATACATGCCCACGTCCGCAGTTCGTCCCGAATAACATCTCTCACCTTCCTCAGGGAAACGGATCGGGATATCGACGGGTATTTGGTAACGGGCTCGAAGATTCCTAAACACATTCTCCGTCATCGTTGGTGAAAACTTGTTAACTGACCACTCTTTGGGGAGAATGAAAGGACGATCGTCATAAGCACCCGAAGTACTCTCTAAGGACGTCTCGTCACTATCATCCTCGACCCCGTCACCAGGATTCTCTCCATCTCCAACCTCACCACCTCTACTTGTTGCTTCCTCTCCGTCAGAAGATTGGGTTGACGTTTCCCTCTCCGACGAACGGGACAAGCCCTCCTCGGGCCCCCGACCTGACGGGAAGACCTCGTCATAACCCGCTCCCTCGCGGATCGACGATTCCTCACTCGACATCTGACTTCCTACAAACGATGGGTATATTCTAAGAACCTAGGTTGACGACCTCACCAAAGGAAAGTACCTAAAGAATAAGAATAAAAGGAGAGAAACTTACGGGTAATAAGTCCTTTGAATGAGGTTGACGGTCTCGAAAGGTTGACGACTTCGGGGCGACGAAGCTAGCAATTGAGCGTGACGCTTTGGCTCTCAGAAGATCGCAAATGTTGGAAAGTTCGAAATGAAGGAATAGGAGGTATATATATAGAAAAAAGGGCACGGAAGACGAAGCGACGCGCTCGTTGCAAATCGAGGCAAATCAATGTGAACCACGTGTCCTGGTAATTAATGAAAGCCGCGCGAAGATTTTAAGTATTTACTCCATAGCTCGTCAGGAGAGACTGACGAGGCTATGGAGTAGGGGGCAGCTGATAGGGGTCATTCTGAAGATACAAAGCTAACGAGCCTAAGACTGACGACCCTACGGCTGACGAACTCAAATCTAGGGAGACCCAAAGCTGACGACCCCAAAGATACGGGAACCTGAAGGCGACGACTTCCACCGACAAGCCAACCTTAAATGCATAAGCCAAGCAGACGGGAACAGGCTGACAAGGTTAGTCTGGGCTCCGTCTACAACCTTGCTTGACCAACACGCATACATATGATTCTTGAACGACACGTGTAATTAAGGAGACTCCTAGAAAGGCAAGGATTCTAGGAGATACGTGGGATCCAAGTATTACTGTCCTAAAAGGAAAAGAACTCCTTGGCCAAGGCATGGATTTCGGCCCAATGCTACTATAAATACCCCAAGACCTTCTCAAAGCAAGGTACGCACAAATAGCTCAACTCTAGTACTCTAGTGTTGAAGATAAAGGTTTCTAACTTGACCATCGGAGGGTCTTCGGCCGGTACCACACCGGTGCCCTTTCTTAAGTCTCCACTCTTTTTGTTGTGTAGGTACGTCATCAGTAGCACGTGCGAACCGTGTAGCTTACTGACGATTTCAAGCATCATCATTATGTATGGTAGATGAAACAATCAAATCATGCCACGCCAAACAAGTAATGTCAAGTCAATTTAACAACATTAAAAAGCTAAAAAAAAAAAAATCCAAAAAATAAATAAATAAAAAGGAATATAATTTTATTCTCTTACCATCCAAACAAAACCAAACATCTCAATTGCTAACACTTACGGCTTGTTTGGTAATGTTGTTCATGTAACGTTGTTTAAGTGTTGTGGAAATGCGTATAGGTGAAAAAGTATTGTAAAAATATGTGTTATATTGTTTAAATAACAAAAACTATTCATTAAATAACACAGGCCTGTTTGATAATGTTGTTTATGTAACATTGTTTAAGTGTTGTGAAAATACGTGTAGGTGAAAAAGTGTTGTAAAAATACGTGTTGTGTTATTTAAATAACGAAAGCTGTTATTTAAACAAAACAACCAAACAGGCTCACAACCAAACAGGCCCTTAATTAAACAAGAGATTTAGAATCACTACAACCTCCTTCAAGCTCAAAATCCCATCACCAAATTATACACAACCCATTTTTGGATCTTAGTTTTAGTTCATACCCAACCCAAACTAAACATTTGTGACAAAATAATCCAAAAATCAATGAAAATTATTGCCACATTCAGCTTCTGAGAAAGTATAGTAGATTCAAAAGTATTTGGGAATGAGATCCAAATTGGTGTTGCACTTGCACCAATACCATTAAGAAAATAATTTTGATTTCAAATGGTTTCTGATTTCAAGGTAGGTGGACATATGGAAATTGGAAAGTAATTTCCAAGCTACATGTGAAGTAATTTTTTATTTATTATTTTTAGAGGAAAAGACAAGAACACGTCAAGGAAATTTTGTTCCACTAAGAGCATTAGCAATAAGGTTGCTAAATTTACTAAAAAGTCAATTTAACAAAAGACAACTTCTACAGCAAAAAAGCCTAAGTTAAAAGAATTTGAGTATAGCAGCTAGCTTAAAACTCAAAAAAAAAAAAAAAAAAGTTTTAATGTAGGGTGTTAAAAAAAAGAGTATTTTAATGTATTGATTGTTGTGATTATTGCTTATTGTGTTAGATATATTATTTTATTGTATTGTTTATATTATTTTAATGTGTTGAATGTTAAAATAAAACTTTTGATATTTGATGCATTGTAAAATAGGTTGTTAAAATAGATAAAATAATTTTTTGAGTTACTAAATGCTAAAAATTTTAACTTCTTTTACCATGAATGCTCTAAAAATCTAAAATATAAAATAATTCAAACAATATCTTAATATGCTATAATGTCTAATATGTAAAATGGGCCTACCCACCATTTTTCCACATTCGATAGCATTTTGATAAAATCTACCCAAGAACTATGCTTGATTAATTTAACTTTATATTTTTAATCATTTTTTAAGGGAACAGTCTAAGCTAATTTTGAAAATGAGGTGAAGCTTAGCATCAGAATGGATTCAAATGAAATTTTATTTCTGGGTCCCATATCATGGAGTACAGAGACAAAGTAAAATAACTATATAATAAAAAGTACAAAATAATAAAGTTCATGACTTTGTAGAAAGTAGGGAAATTCTTTATTATTTTTGGTTGGTGAATAGATCATTACCGCGTGGATTTAATTGACTACAATTGACCTTTTATCGGTGGATAGATACCGCGTGGATTTAATTGAGTACAGTGAATGAAGGTGGTAGGGTAGGGATACCACTGAAATTTTTTTCCAAAGGCTACAACTACAATTATAGTGCTTTTTAAAGTTTTTTGGGCCCTCTGAGATAAATTTCTGCGTGGACTAAAGAACTATACTAACATTATTGATTGATTGTACTTTGGTCTTGGTCCTGGAGCAACCTACATCTGTTTGTTGGGTCTCTTCTCCACAATCAACAATTTGCTCTTTCATCAGTGGTCTTTTTGTGTTTGTGTCTGTGTCTGTGTTTGTGTTATCAAGAAAAAAAAAAAAAGAGTTCCATTTCCAAGTATGGCTCGGGCTCTTGTTTCTACCATCATTGACCAGCTTGGTTCACTCATTGCTTCAGAGTTCAAGGACCGGCTTGGTTCACTTTTTGCTTCAGAGTTCACGTCCATTGTAAATGTCGAGGAAGAAGTCGAAAAGCTTAAACTCAAATTCCAAGCAATCCAGGCAAAGCTCGACGATGCAGAGGAAAGGCAAGTGAAGGAGGAAGCTGTGAAGCTTTGGTTAGAAAGGCTCAAGGACGTATCCTACGAGATGGACGACGTGTTGGATGAGTGGAACACTGCCAAGATCAAAGTAGAGATTGAGAAAGAAGAAGAAGCTGAAACTAGTACTGCTAAGGGGAGGAAGGTATTGTCCCTAACCAACTTGAATTCCTCAGTTTCTACTGTTTCTCAGCATCGTCATATTGCTCTTAAGATAAAAGAAATTACTAGAAAGTTAGATGAGATTGACAGAGAGGGGGATATGTACCAATTTGTACTGACTAGTGGCAACGAAGAAGTTGATCCGAGACCACCAACTGATTCCCATGTTGATGTGTCAAACATTCTAGGTCGTGATAGGGTTAAGGGTGATCTAGTGAGCTCCCTATTGGGCAAAGGTATTGAAGAAGAAAGAAGTCCCCATGTCATCTCTTTAGTGGGCATGGGAGGTGTTGGAAAAACCACTCTTGCTCAACTAGCATATAATGATAGCGAGGTGAATTCTGCCCATTTTGAGAAAAAAGGGTGGGTTTGTGTTTCTGATCCTTTCGATAAGTTTATGGTTGCCAAAGAAATCATTCAAGCTTTTGAAGACGATGACTCCAAGAAAGGTGACTCCAACACTACTCACTGGCCAAGACTAATGGATAAAATATGTGAATTGGTTAAGGGAAGGAAGCTTTTTCTTGTCTTCGATGATGTGTGGACTGAGGACTTCATGTTGTGGGAGCCATTCAGACTTGCACTCCAAAATGCTGCCCAAGGCAGTAGAATTCTAGTCACTACACGTAGAGGTGGAGTTGCAGACGTTATGAGAAGTGCAAAAAGGATCAATTTGGAGGCATTGTCTGATGATGACTGCTGGTTGATTTTTAGTACAATAGCATTTTCTAATAGGGATTCTGAGCAACGTAAGGATTTAGAAGAGATTGGTAGGAAAATATCAGACAAGTGCAAAGGCTTGCCCCTTGCTGCAAGGACTCTAGGGAGTCTCATGCGCTTCAAGAGTCGGAAGGAACAATGGGAGATGGTTTTTGATAGTAGATTGTGGGAATTACAAGACGTTAAAAGAGGTCTTTTTGGGCCGTTGTTACTGAGTTATTATGATTTGCCCTCACCACTGAGACGGTGTTTCACATATTGTGCTGTCTTTCCAAAAGATTATATCTTTGATGAAGAGGATTTGGTATCTATGTGGATAGCACAAGGTTATATTGAGTCGAATGCAAACAAGGAGAGAATTGTGGCAAGAGATTACTTTGAAGTTTTAGTCATTCGCTCGCTCTTCCAAGTTTTTAAGGATTATATGTTTGGTAACAAGATTATTAGGTACAAAATGCATGATATAGTGCACGACTTGGCACAGTTCATGGCAAAAAACGAATTCATCACAATCAATGGTTACAAAGACGAGTCCATCTACAGCACAAAATGGATGATAGTGACTAAACAATGGTCAAATCTTCAAAATGCTCGACATTTGTATTTAGAAATTCCACAAAATGCTCAAATTCCCGAGTCCATCTACAGCGCAAAAAATCTACGCACCCTCATTGTTGTAGGTCATAGCAGTTATAATGTGTCCAAGTTGTTCCATCATTTTAAACATTTACGGACATTAAATTTGAGTTGTCAAGATGGTACATTTAAGGAAATTTCGGATACAATAGAAGATTTGATACATTTAAGGTATCTCAAAATACCTAATTGCCATAGAAATGAATTGCCTGAAACCATTTGTAATTTATGCAATCTACAATTTTTGCATATTAGAATTGGTATTCCAGATAGGTTAAAGAAATTACCAGGGGGGATGAGTAAATTGATAAACTTAAAACATCTTATTTTGGAAGATTATTGAGGGCATCCGTCTGAGTTTCCAAGAGGGATTGGGAGATTGAGCTCTCTTACAAAATTAAGTCATTTCTTTGTAGGTGGCAAGGATGATAGCCAAAGATGTGAACTTGGAGAATTAAAATATTTGAACCACCTTCAAGGAACTCTTCAAATATTTGGGCTGGGGAATGTGGTAGATGCGTGTGAGGCCAAGAATGCAGAGCTCAAGAAAAAGATAGGCCTCCGTGATTTGTATCTGCACTTTTGTGAAGAGAACGTAGAGAATCATGGAGGAAGAATGGCGACCGATGTATCAGTTCTGAATGCCTTAGAGCCACCTCCAGGCTTGGAGAACTTAGAAATTGATCAGTACCGGGGCACCACAATGTTCCCTAATTGGATGATGTCCCTAGCCAAATTGAAAAGCCTTGCTCTGACAAATGGCTACAATTTAGAGCGCTTTCCTCCTTTGGGAAAGCTTCAGTTCCTTGAAGATCTATATATATTTAGTGGTGACTCTTTTTTTCCAATCAAAAAGGTGGGTGCTGAATTTTTGGGAATAGAATCTGAAAACAAGAAAGACGGCGTGGTCAAAATATTCCCAAATTTGAAAACTCTCGGGTTTTTTAATTTGTGCGAGTGGGAAGAATGGATTGGGATTGGAGGACAAGAAGAGGAAGATTGTATTATTATAATGCCCTGTCTTCAAATGTTGCAAATTTTCGGCTGCCCAAAGTTAAAGTCCCTACCGGACTTCCTTTTTAAAACTTCATTGCAGGAGTTTTCAGTGAGTGGCAGTCCGATTCTCCGCGAACGTTACCAAAGTGAGACAGGAGAGGACTGGGCCAAGATTTCCCATATCCCAACCATCAGGATTGATTTTATTCCACGGTCAAGAAGTTATCCTCCTTTTATTCGACGGTCAGGAAGAAAGAGGACTGGGCCAAAATTTCCCACTGGGAAATAATTACTAACAGCGTAGGTTGATGAATTTATCAATTTCTCAATAATTTTATTAGCTTATTTCATTTACGGTTTAATGTTTATGTGGATCTTGCCCATTTTCTTCATTTCAGGATTATGAAGAAGAGTCTGACCAAGAAGAGTAGTCTGAGGACGAAGAAGAGGGCCAATGATCTTTGCGTTTCTAGGTTCACAAAGTTTAGCTACCAGTAGAGATTTATCAATGTTGAATTGTGTGTGTGTCTGTGTCGCTAGAGTTCATTCTTGGCTTGATTAAGTGTTGCAGAAGTCTGATCCAGTCACAGGTAATTTCTTCCATGTTATAATAAATTATTAATTAATTATCCTGCTTATCTCTCAAAAACAAAGTTAATCACGACTTTGTGAGAGATATCCATATTAGCACAGAAATGCGTGAATGCTTGTAAGATTATCTATTGAAAAGCAAAAAAAGTTTCAGAATGAATGTTACTGAAATTTCACCAGTGGATTTTTATTATTTGCATATGTATAATATTTCTTAGACAATGTAAATGTGTTAAAATATTTCTATTATATTTTATTTTGAATAACAACTTTTTCTTATCCATCTGTAAAAACCTCATGCTAAAGATTTACTTTGTTGGCCTCATTTAAACCAGACATCACATTCTGAAATATGAGAAGCATATTTTGTGCTCGAGCAGATATTTTGCAACATCCATGAAATATCTTTCATGGGCTTTGGGCCTCATTCAATCCTAACATCATATCATAGGGCTTTTTGTAGAAAGCTGTGCTATGACGTCAAAGATGCAACAAAAAAGCTTAATCTGGCTTGCTGGTTTTCTTTAGTAGTCAATCTGATTTGGTGACACATGAAAAGCAATCTAGGATCTGTCCATACTTCTTTATCTTTATTTTTCAAGTCTTGATATGTGCTCTTTTCTTGTCTTACAGTTTGAAATGTTTCTGTACATGGAAGAGTGTGAAGTTCAGGCAAGAAGAAGAAACTACAAATACATTGGCTTTGTTTGATTTCGATTATATACTCTTCTAATGTAAGGTTTATCTCGATATTTATGCTCAATCGTCAATTTGCTTTTCCTTATCATTTTCTCCATCCATAATAACATCATGCTAAATATTTAACTTTCTTTTGGCCTCATTTAAACCAAACATCAGATCCTCATACTTGGGGATGTACGTTTTATGATGAAGCATATTTTCATGCATGAATGCACATTTGAGAAAAGGCCACAGAAAAAAAAAACCGCTTAATCATTTTATATTGCAGCAAGTGTATTGAGAATTGCACTAATCTAATTCAAACAATTTAGGCTCCAAATTTTACTGCAAATGTCAATCTTATGATAAATACAGAATTTAAGACCAATTGTTTACATAATTAGGCAATTAACATAAGCATGCATGGATGAAAAAATCAATCACCCACAAGAACACCAAAGTGTTGATGAAGAGGGAAACCTGAGAACAAGGTGGAAAAACCTCTCCAGGGCATCGCAACACCAAACAATCCACTAATGAGAATAGTTGCAATACATACTACGTACAAAAGCCTCCAAGCTAAGTAGTAACTATGTAATTGAGCCTCCAACTCCTACTAGCGAATGACTCCTCAAATCCATTCTTCTCACTAGCCTCCATATCCGCAATTGAGCCTCCAATTGCAATCTCCATATCTCCTTGGCAATTCTGAGATTATTCCAGTGATTCCCAAGCTCCAATCAACACCAAAACTCTTAAGGTAGTAATGGGTGTGATGGTCTTAATCTCCTTTTTTGAAATTTGACAATTTGAGAGGGAGAAGGTAGAGAGATTGATGAGGGTCAAAGATGTAGGGTTTTTTTTTTTTTTGGTACTGTCTAGCTCTGCAGATAGGAATTGGGTGTGCAAAATTTGTTGAAAATGGGATCTTACATAGTGAGGGTATGGGCTAGAACAGCAGAGAAGAATTAACTGAGTTGTCTCAGGTTCTCACAGTTCCTCTTGTAATGAGGGAGGTCAATAGAGAGGTGAACTATCTATCCAACCGTTTTTCAAAATTTGATTCACTTCACATTTCGCCTAATGCTGCCAATTTCATAGGAGTGAAATTTTGCCGCTTCCAACTTTGATTTCAACACTTGTAGCACTTCACCTCACCAATGTGAGAGTCATCACCAACTCTAGCAATAGGCCGGTGATAATTTCTTCAACTATTTCGCATGTGTGACTACAAGCAAGGTGTGGAGGAACTGTGAAGAATGCTATAACGTGTGGGAGGCTGAGTTCTAATAAGGAAAGATCTTCTTTCCTTGACTTTTCTTCTCCATGATTTCAACAATTGCAACTTTGTAGAATAGTTTCAATTGCTTTTAGGTGGAAGCTTTTAATGCTCTGTTTTCTTGTCTCCTTTGTAAGTTCTATATATAGCTTCTACAGTTATGCATGTAGGGCGTCTAGTAAGAAAGAAGTGATATAGCTATTTAATAAGAAGTGTAGGGAGATACCAAATAAGTGAGAGGAAATAGTAGTGAGTGAAATAGTGAAGAATGGTGTGTCTAGCAAAGTGTGTGTAATGTATTAAGCATCAATAAAAATTCTATTTTATTGATAATTCCTTTGTGTATTCTATTTGATTGTGGTGAGATTTATCACAAAGTATTTGACAAAATACTTTTCTTTTGAGTGTCAAATTTATTTTGACAAAGCTTCCACAGTGGCAAATCTCTACAACCAGCCCAATACAAATAACAATCCACATAATTACATGAAAATGATGAAATTTAAGATCAATAGTTACAAATAATTTGTCATGGAATTGTCCGCCCACTAAAAGTCCTAACATTTATAATGGCACATTTCTTGAGTAATCCATATTATATGGTGGAAGGTGACAGGTGACATCTATATTTCAACGATTTTCAACTTATGTAAATTCTATCCTTAAGTTTTAGGGTTTGGAATTTAGTTTGCTTATTTTCATGGTTAACCCTATTTTTGGTTGGAGGGAGGTTGCTGGAAATTCCAGCCACCTTCTGGCCACCTCCCCTCTACTACCTGTCTACTCTCCCTCCAACTCCCTCCATCCAAACATAGGAATATTGTACTGATTTCAGAGATTGGATACAAAACAGTGTAGATTTCTTGTCCTTGTGATTCAGGACTCAGGAGTTTCCTGCCATGGAAGAAGGGGAAGAGTGGGGTGTTAGCACTAGGAGTGGAGGGAATGGGCCTGAGCTGAGAAATCCCCCCCCCCCCCCCACCCTTTTTTTTCCTGTTGGAAGTTGCCCCAAATTAGTCACTAATATCTATATTCTTCTTTCTCTTCTTCTGATGCTTTTGCATTTGCTCTTTAACCCATAGTCTAACTTTTCCAACCTCAAGGGCATAGGAATGCTTTGGTCTCACTCATATGGAACATAATGCAAAATTCTCTGTTCTCATTTGGCCTTGTTCAATCTAAGTATCGTGCAAAAGGCATAATGTACAAAATGTTCTGTAATAACTTCAAAGATGCTGCTAGCAAGGTTAACCTGTAATCTAGTTTTTGTTTTTTTAATTTTATTTATTTTATAAATATAAATAACCTGTAATCTAGTCTTCTTAAGTAGTCCATCTGGTTGGTAGCATATGATAGCAAACTAGTTAATTTTTAAATAACACCTTTACTTGGCCTTCCATCCATAATTTTGTGTTCTTGAAACCTGTTTTCAATCAACAAGTGATAATTCATTTTAAGAAGAAAGAGGGAAGCCCTCATAGCTTGAACCTATAATTGCTGCTGATTGTCTAGTCTTAATGTTATAGGGTTACATAATCGCTATTTATTAAGTTCCTAAGTCAATAAATTGTGCCTTTTCATTGTCTCAGAGGCATAAGTGTTTCATGGCATGTGGGAATGCATTGAATGACCACCATTAGATATGAAGATGTTAAATGTTTTGGATTCATTAGTTGGATTAACAATCAGAGTCTTCTTGGTAGAGATAGAATCAATTTCTTATTGGTTTTTTGTGACTTCTTTTCTTTTTGTATTCCATCATGTCTCACTCGAGGAGTTTACTTGGAAGTTTATTTTTTTTCCTTGAGGATATATGTAATTATAGAACGCCAAACAAATTAATGTACTCTGTTTTATTTGCTTTTATCTCTGAATTAGTAATCAAATTTCCATTGAAAATGCACTACAAAAGTTTATCCATCATTGCCTTTACTTTTCTGCAAATCTGTAAAACTAAAATTCAAGATATGCTTGCAATTTAAATTTTTAGTATTAGACACAGACTAATGTAGATGGGAATAAGGCCAAACCATAGCAAGAGTACAAGTCTGATTTATTTGGGCCTATGGCTAATAATTTACGTGAAGATTTTGCATAGACAGAAAATATGCTTAGTTATATCTATTGCAATGCATAGACAGAAAATGCTTAGCATTTGTCGAATTAGCCTTTAGCTTACCTTTATATATTTTCAACCTATTGAAAAGAAAATTCCTTAAAACTGGGCTGTAATCTTAATTTGATTCTTTTCTTAAGAGATTAATTATGAATTGGAGCATTGTATACTTTCTAAAAAAAAAACTGAATGAAATTTAGTGAAAATGGAAATTGGCTTTCATTTTTTGCTATTACAAAATCTGTAGAAGAAAATGGGTAATGCGAAACAAACTGTAGCCAACAAACACTGAGCTATTTTTTATGGAGGTAGTGATCCTAGAAGTTGCACTAGCTATTTTTTATGGAGGTAGTGATCCTAGAAGTTGCACTAGAGTGTATGTTTCATGCTACAACATAATATTACGTGCAAATCATGACAAAATTGTCTTACGCTATCCGTTTTATTCTCTTATTCCTTCAACTTGATTATTATTGCAGGTTGAACTCTAAACTATGGTCCATATGGGTAACTGCATTTTGCTTAAGAGGGAAATGGTCATGCAAATAACTGACAATTTATTTAGCACCATAATAAGGAAAACGGGAAGTTTTAGTGGCACCTTTGAAACTGTCTACAGCATTCACCTTTTCATGGTGGTTTTCATAATGGTAGTATAGCTTGCATATTGTATCACATAATGATACATGACAGTGAGGTAAGTCTTGCTCAGATTCTGGTTTTTTGTGGTGACATTATATTTAATCCCTGAGATTTAAACTTCTTATATTTTTCCTAATTTGTTGAGAACTAAAGTTGTAAGCATTATCTTAAGTGTTGTAATATGTATTTGATTATAGTGAATTATTTGGATTTGTCCCATGGTTTTTCACTCTACAATAGGGGGTTTTCACGTAAAATATGGTGTGAGTTCTCATGTTTGATTGCTTGCATGATTTTTATTTTAATAATGTCCGAATTATTCAATTTAGACAAAACGTGAACGTTTTAGAACTTCTAATGTCCCAACAATATGTTGTTTCGTCATCCTCCTCAAGATTGGGAGCAAGAATCCTTTGATCTGTTTATGGATATGGTCTACTCTTCGACGGTTCGGGGATTGGGTCAAGATCGGGTGTCTTGGAAGCTAGCAAGGAGTAGAGGTTTTGAGGTTAGAGGTTTCTATCTTTCTTTCTACCCTCCTACCTTCTTATCCTTCCCTTGGAAGATGATTTGGAAGTCGAAGGTTCCTCCAAGGGTTGCTTTCTTTTCATGGTTTGCCTCCTTAGGTAAGATTTTAACTACTGATAACCTTCGTAAACGGCATGTGCTAGTTCTTGATTGGTGCTATATGTGTAAGATTTGTGGGGAGTCAGTGGATCATCTTCTTCTTCATTGCCCCATTGCTTGTGAGTTGTGGTCGTTGATGTTTTGTTTGTTTGGAATCCATTGGGTTATGCCTCAGAAGGTTATTGAGTTGTTTGAGTCTTGGTAGGGTAAGTTTGGTCGGCATAGAAATATAAAGTTGTGGAGAATTGTGCCTCATTGCTTGATTTGGTGTATCTGGCGCGAAAGGAATTCTAGAAGCTTTAAGGGATGTGAACGCTCTGTGTTAGAGATTAAGTTTTTTTTTTTACACACTCTCCTCGATTGGAGTGTAGTCTTTTGTCATTTTTCTTGTTCTTCCCTTCCTGTTCGTCTTAATCGTTGTAATCTTGGTTCTGGTTTTATGCCCCCTTAGTACATCCCCAATGTACTCGGATTGGCTGTTTTTCTTTGTTTAATAATATTTCGTTACTTATCAAAAAAAAAAAAAAATGTTGTTTTTCTTTATTTTTCAGTTAAGGTAGTTTGCAGGTGACATATATAGAATGCCATGCCTCGTTGTGATATTATGAATGTTTGACCAAAAAATAAAGAGGTAAAGATCATAAAAAAGAACTTGCTAATGAGCTCTAGCACAAATGGTACTTACCTTGTCAGAGTAAGTTCAAGAGTGATATTTTGGGTTCAAGACGCACTGTTTACATGTGTAGCTTACCATAAAAAATGCCTTCTAGATTTGCAAACTATTCCTTTGCTACAAAACTTTCTCTCTCAGATCTATCAGATGGATTGCTATCTAAAGGAATTCTGCAATCCAAAGGAATTCCTGGAAGGTTGAGGAGAATAAAAAATTAAATAATAATCCATATGACCATTAGTAGCAAGATGATTTGAATTTTCTTTTGGCGTCAATAACCTAAGCTGTTTGTTCTCTCACTTATGATGATGGCTCTAAAATTAGGCTTTTACACCTTTGGGAATCTTAGTGCACAGGTCCTAAGTGGGTCAAGTCATCATGGGCTAAAACTGAAAATTCAGTTTCTGAAATCGCACAGCTTGATCGGTTAAGTTATGTCAAGCATGAGTCAAGCTTCATTAAAGCATGATCGATCACATGGAGTCAAGCCCATAGTCAAGGCAGCAGACCTGCCATGATCTTGAGCAGTTTTCGAGTGTCTTAAAAATAGTTGAAGTTGAATACTAATTTAGACACTAAAAACCAAGGATTGAATTACATCAAAAATGTGTTTTAACTCAAATTTGCGACACTTAGAACATTTAACAGATAATATTTATTCGACTTGATCAATTACAACAGATTTTACTGAACACAACAAATTTGCATGTCATCAATGATTGCTACACTAATCAACAAGTTACTTGCAAAAAGGCTTGCTAGCGAAAGTTGTATGTTAAGTAAAAGGTTGAGTACAAAATTGTGGTAAAAATGCACGCCCCTTGAGCTTTAAGGTGGTTGTCATTACACTTTGAAAAACTTTTATTTTAGTCAATTTATTCCATGAGCTTTACACATGCCAAATTAATACCTCAATTATTCTACCATTAATAACTAACAAAAAACACAAGTGAAATTTAAAATACCAAAATTAATAATCTGAACCCAATGAAAAGAACAGAGAGAAACTTAGGTCAGTTTGAGAGAGAGGGAGAGAGAGAGATGATCGAACTAGAACCATTGTAGCATCCCTCCCGCCATTGATCTCACCGTTTGTGATCGTCGTTCAATGGCATATTTGGATATGCCGTTTGATAGACACAATTTTTATTACAAAGAAACTTGGTCTTGATAAGTTGCTATGCTACCCAACTCACATCCAAGTATACCTTATTTATTTGTTCACTATCCTCTCTTAATTTTTTTAGTTTACTTTTTGTAATTCGATCATTATCAACCATGAGAAAACCAAAGTTTTCAATTTTGTTTTAATGATCGTTTTAGTTTGTCTATTCAAACGAAATATTGTAATATCAATTTTTTTCAATATACCATTTTAGGATAATTATTAATTTTATAATATATTTTTATAATACAAAATAAATATAACGAAAGTGTTCATCACATACTCACATAGTCTACACCATAAGTATAAATTGAAAACCAAATAATATACATTGTTAATATCATCGCTACATGAATCAACAGGAGTGGAGAAGAAAAAGAAGGTAAATATATAAAAGAAAAAAAGGTAAACGAATTACAGAAAAAAAGATGAGAAACGTCAGATAGGGTCAAAGATAACATTTACTCCCTCACAAATTAGTCAGGTGTTTCCATCTAGTCTATTAAAGAATCCCAAAGGAATGACCTTTCTGGGCACACCTTGCTCATCATAGTCTTCAGATTTCCTATTGTAAGCTTCTCTTGGAATTCAGACCAAAACTCCGGGATTTGCTGATGCACATAACGAAAATCTAAGCATCCAACCGACAGGACAAAATGGAAATTAAAAAGACAAAAGATAATTTACCTTTGTCAGCCATAATATGTAAGTGGCAGAATATGTGGCTTGCGCTTGGAAATCCTCGAAGTCATTATCCAGAACAGTTGAGCAAGAGTTGAGGAGATGCAACTCATTATCAATAAAGGAATTGAAGCTGTTACTTGTGCTGATCTTTAGTTCAGAATGGCAGGATACATCATGGAGATTAATTGCAAATTGCTTCATCCAACGCAAAGAAAGGAAGCGGCGATGAAGCCAAAGTGCCTATTTGAAACGAAAGTCATTAGATAAAATCTCTTAAATAATAGGATCATTAATGGAGTACTTAAAAAAAGGTCAAGCACCCGCATGGAACCACTTTTCTTTTTCTTTTAATATATGATCGGACCACAAAATTTCTTGTTACAGAGATAGACTCCATTTCTTTGATTGAAGAAACGACATCATGAACAAAGGTACCGCATAAGAAAGTCTCATAATGCAATAACTCATATGTTGGTGGACTACAGTTCTTAAAAATACTACTTTTTCTGGGGGTGAGGGGTTGTTATGTATCTGAAACGCTAGTATAGTGTAAAACAGAGACCATGGGTATTTAGTTGATTCCTGGATAACAGCATCAAAACAATACAACAATCAGATATCGTTTTAGTTGGGGGAAGAATCCACAAATGAGAGAATTGGATTTGGCTAGACAATGTGTAGTTAGTACAGATTATCAATGTTATCACGCTGCAATCTGCAAACATTAAGGTGACAGGAAGATTACAGATCCTTTTTCAGATCTATGTACTATTACCAAGCTTAACCCCACCAATTTCAGAGTTGAGAACAATCATCTCCTATATAAAGAGTATGCCGATTAATAATAATAAAAAAGACAAAGTTTAGCTACAAAATTAGTTGTACTTTAAGGCTACAACCGAACTCAACATCTTTTTATTAGAAGTAAATTTTGACAAATCCACCATTAGATTACATCTTCTTATATCCTCCCTATTTGCAAAATTTCTAGATAATTAAAAATCAATAGTTATGCCATCAATAAATTGTTTAAATCACAAATTTTCGTAGTTTAAAATTATGCATAAAATATAAGCTTATAGATCATATAGTAAATAATATCTAATTGACACAAAATTTAACATGTGTATTGAAAGCGTAAAGAATATATAATTCAACAGTTAGATTTTCAAAATATAAAATAATGTTTATTTTATTGAGTAAAGTTGTAGCCTAAGACTGAAATCAATTTTGTAGCTAAACTTTGTCCATAAAAAAATTCAAAAAATATCCTACCCATGTGCCACTATAGTCAGTCCAAAGAAAAAAGTACATGCCAAGGGTGTTTTTTTTTTAATTCAAGTTGAAGGAGGAAAAAGAGGTAGAGGGAGTCCGAAAATAACATAGGTAGACATAATGAAGAAGTGTATGATAAATAGGTAAAGAGAAGTGACTATGAGTATGATTTCAAATATGATAGAAAGGATGAAAACAATACAAGTGGAAGAGCTGTATCAGTTGAAGAGGTTTGATCAAACTTATCAGAAAAAGAAAGAAAAAAATTTGAGAAAGGTTCCATAAAGTCATCATCAATAGGATTAAGGCATAGTTGAGCTGCTTTGAGTTAAGGGCATATACCTCTCTTCCTATGTAACGCTTTATCAACATTTCATTCCAATCGAGCTCTTCCTGTCACACCAACATTGTCAGGACATTTTAAAAAAAACTTGGTATAAATATTCAAGACATTTAAAAATCACAGTTGCAATCTACAAATCCTAAAACAATAAGTAACAGCAGTTGTAACTAAAAGCAGTCACATAATTAAGAGAATATGCTTTTGGGCATGAAAGAATTTTACATTAGTGTCTTAGTGCTTAACTGACATTGTTTTTGAATCACCCAGCCCCATTTCTATTCCATGTAGTGTGTAGCACATGCAATCACCCATAAAGACCGTGCTTATTTAATAAGAAAAATGAATCAATAATGCCACTGATACCCAAAAGCTTAACCTAATAGGAAGTGGCATTATAAATTTATAATCTGATTTATCTCAGTATTTAAACCTACAAACGAAGCAGAACAAAAAAGTTGTCAATTATGGTTCCTAAGCAACTTCTTCATAAGTAAAACGTTCATTAATAAAGAGCAAAAGGGGTGCAACCCAAGTACGGGAAGAATACAAGACATACACCAACACTTATGAATAAAATCACTTAGATCACTCAACTAAAGTAAATTAGAAAAAGAATACTGTCCTGAAGCTGACATTCACTCATATAAGGATCCGAGGAATGAGAGAAGGGAGAAATGGAATACAATTCATAATGATAAGAACATATAGAGCAAACTTGCTTGTAGAAATGAACAAAATTTGTAATGATGCATAGACGTTAAAAAATATTTTCACCTTCCATACTTCAGAAACTTCAACAGAGTAACCAGGGGATGCATTTTCAAGTTTTGAGTCTTTCAAAATCCAGAGTATTAGCCGCTGCAAAATTGATTGCAAGTTACATTAAGATAAGTATGGAAATCCCAGCTCATCACAGTCAGCATGTAAGAAATTATAAGTGCCTTACTCTAAATAAGATAATTAAAGCACATTAGCACTATCTTTCTCTCACTTGAGGTTAATGACTTTTTTTTCCTCTCTTGAAGAATATGGTGTTCCTGTCCAGCCTTGTGTTCTTATCACTCTACGAATACAAAAGCACATACAGCTACAATGGTTGAAACTATTTCTTCCACCTTAAAATTAAACAATGTCATTTTTTTGTTGATTGAGAACATCTCATTTAGGGATCAATGCATTTTCAGAAAAATTAGTTGTGAAACCATCAAAAGATAATTAAAAGTCCAGTTGCCCCAAGCAGTGGCATATTCTTTTATGACCGTAAATGGTTCTTCAAACAGTTAAGCAACAGAAAATAACCGGTTATCACAACCATATGTCATGCTGCAAACATCTAAAGTTTTATAGATTACGTGATATAAACTAATGATGACATATTGCTAGCAAAATTAAGATATTCTGAAAGACTGGAAGCCAAGAAATAATAGGAATGGCGAACTCGAACCTCATCCTTCAAAGGTTTGGTGTATATTTTTTCAATTTTTACAACCCCAACTTTGTGTCGAGGAAAGTGGGAATCCCCTAGCCTACGCATGATTACCAGATTTCTCCTTTTTGGAAAAAGGTTGGGGGGGGGGGGGGGTGGTGAGGGGGCTGGAGTGAGGACACAGAACTTAAATTGGAGCTTGTTCAAATTCATAAGAAAACTCACTCTTCGATAATGAAAGCAACAATTATCAGCAACATGCAATCCTGCCCAATTTCTGGATTTTTTTAACTCATGTAGCACCTGTTCTCTTGTCATGTATGAAACAAGCCAGCAACGATGGTTCCATGCACGATAGTTCATTTTTGATCTCTGCAAGTCAACTTAAAACAGTGTTAGATTTCTTCCTGGAACACTCTCCCTCAACATCATAGCATCTGACGGATATGCCAACAAAATAAGGTGTGCTAAAGCCTAAATGTCAATAGGTAAACCACCAATATATATGGACAATTGCAGAAGCTAAAGAAACATTTGCATAATGATATGGTCAAAAGTTCTAATTAAAGAAGAAAGTCAAGTAGTCAATTAGAAAGACTATAAACTAGTTCCCCTAAGGGTCATCACATAATGCACTCCGTTATATGAATAATTAGATGGTCCAAACTCTGCACAGGGAATTCCACCTTCAATTTGGGATGCCAGTTCTTCAAGAGACAGGCTATATAAGTTTAATTTTTATCACGCAAAATCCTTGGAAATAAAGCTTAACAACATCAAGCTTCATTCAACAACTTGAGCTCAATTTCTTTCAGTCCAAGAGAAAAAATAAAAATAACACAAAAAAAGGTGGGAGACAAAAGAAGGAACTGCATTTTCATCTCATTTTCTGTACAATCAAATACAACCTCAATACTGTAATTTGTCATCCCAGAAGATTAAAAACTACTAGGATCATCTGCTGCCAGCAGTGCTAATTGTCATGGCTGACAACAACCACAGAGGCAGTGGCATGTAGCAGCATTTTAGGTGTGCATGGGTCAGTTTTATTTGGCTTTGAGGCAAACCTAGAACTGAATCATAATCCAGGGAAAACAGCATTGTGAACTCCAATCTCGAGGCTTAATAGTTTCACCTCCATCAAGATAGATGCACCTGCCCATTTGTAGCTAGATTTTTCAGAACATAAGAAGATACAATCCAGCTATATCTCAGTAGCAAGGTAAACACTTATGCATTCTATTTCTGATGAACTAGATCTAGATAGCTTGTTCCATCTTAAGTAATGATAACTCAACAGAGAAGCATCCTAGTGACTATCAAATCTTGAATCATACTCATCCAAAATTGTTTTTTGAAACTGAAGTACCTGTTTACTCTAGGTAGTGTTTAAGGGAAACAAGTGAACACAGCAAATGTGAGAATGGAGTTTTTCCAATAATGAAATGTATATATGAACCTTCATAATTTAATAGTACAGAGTTCCTGAACTGAATTTAAACCTCAGCTATTTTTTCCACCAGATCAGATTCTTTCCCCAAAATCTCTTGCAGAGCTGAACACTTTCCAGTGATTGACTTGATCACCCATCTCCTGCAAATTGACAATGTGCACAAGAACTCTGTGTTATTACTTAAAGCCATAACAGGCAGGCAGAAAAGTAAAAATACTATCAGAAAGGAATATGAACAAAACTAAAAATTTTGGCCAGGTGAAAAAGCAGATTAATAAACACAAAACCCTGTGTATCAACAAGGAGATAATTAAAGAACAAAAAGAAAGATTGGCCACCCTAAGTTCTGTTCATCAAGTTGATAATGTTATCCCTTAAGGCAAAACTAACCAACGGGAATGACATGTGAATATCGTGCTTTGTAGAAATGATACAAAACCATTAAAAACTATGTTACCTATGACTCCACGCCTGATCACTTTTGGGTGAACATGAAAGAACAAGAGCTGACAACAGAAGTTCACCCATATACATTGAGAGCTGCTGCTTCTTAGACACAACTAGCTTCCTGCATTATGCGTAAGACATCGTAAAAGGAGTAGATACAAAAGCAATTCAATGAATAAAAATACACACAAATACATTTCAAAGTTATGCAAGAGCAGAGCAGGGTTATAATAAGAGACCTTGAGTTCCAGGCAGTGCCGAAATCGGAGCTGAGCAACAAAAGAGCCTTACTATGCTTCATCACTTCACTCTCCAATCCATCATCGCCGTCGCCGAGTCTCTTGTACTCTTCCATTGCCGCAATAAACGCACGCTTGGCAGCATTGTACAATGGCAGAACAGCCTGGGTCGAGACGCCCAGCTTGTGATCTCTGCAGCAAAAGGTTGTACCATCCGAAATCGCAGCATCGCCTGTTGAGTCTTCAGTTAGCGTCGCGAATTGGGTTGGGTGAACAAATCCCACTTCATCACTGTAAGACTCCCAAAATGAAATTCAAAGTAAAATTTTCAATATTTTGCTATAAAGGAAAAAAATGAGAGGTATATGAGGCTTTTACATAAGAGGGTCCGATTCGAGGATGTGTTGGAATTGGAGCAAGAGATCCATGGAATTTGTGATTTTGAAATTCAATCTGGCGAGAGAGTTTTCTGTTTCTGTTTGGTTGCGGAGAAAGTAGGTCAGGAAAAGGTGCGGGGGAATGCCCAATTCAATATATCGTCTGGAGTGGCCACCATAAAATATGAGTTTTTCTTTTTCTTTTTCTTTTTTAAATAAAAAACAATTTAAGGATAATTCTTAATTTAAGAACTCTGATTCAAACATTAGACAAAAACACAAAATGCGAATTATGCAAGGCAAAGTTTTTTGTACCGTGAAAAGAATAAGACGTGTAAAAAAATCTCAAATACTCAGGCCTATCAATTGGAAATTAATTTATATTATATAACCCTATATGCATAAACCAAAACAAAACAAAAAACAAAAAACAAAAAACAAAAAATCAGTTTAATATAAGTGTCCGTTTGAAAATGCTAAAATTGAAAACTTTCTACTGAAGGTAGGTAGATAAATCTAAAAATTAACTGAAATAATATAATGGATCTCATAAACAGTACCAAAAAGTACAATAGAATTCAAAAATAGTAGCAAAAATAAACTAAATAGTAAAAGAAACTGTCCAATATAAGCTTATCCCAAACATAACCTAAACTTTCATAAAAATTCAGCGAGAATTCCCCCCCCCACCCCCACCCCCACCCCCACCCCCACATGTTTTATATTTTTTTCATGAAGTTTTGTGTATTTGTTGTTTTTTTTCACCAACTTCAAACATGAAATTGTTGTTGATGAGCCCTTTGCAAACAATCTTGTAGAAACACCAAACCCAAAGATAAACCAAGCAAAAATGAAATTGTTCTTGATTTTCAATGGCCATTACTTAAATGTGTTTTGTTGGGAATTCGGAAGATATAGAGTATTTGGGAATGCTGCTTTTGTCTTTGGTGATCTTAATAGCCTATAATCAAACTATGATCCTATTCCACCAACCAATAAGTTATTTGACCACCGTGTGGTGTTTAGGCAAAAGTAATTACATAAGTTTCATGGTAGAAGACACCCAATTTCCCTTCTTATAAGGGTGTTTAGATAAATCCAATTATTTCATCTCTAATGCACTCCAAAACAACAATACCCAAGGAAATTTCTTGTTGAAAGCTTAAATAGCTTTCCATCAACTAAATTCTGGACACACCCACTTATGTGTGTAGCCAGTTTCAGGCTTCATTGGTAAGATTAAACCATTAGAGCAGTAGCAATATCTCTCTCAAGCATTTAATCAAATAGCTATATAGCATACTCAATAGCAACAGCTAGTGAACAACACACAGAGGTAATAAAAAAAAGTGTGAGGAAAAATAGAGAGAGACTCATAAACAATACCTGGTCCTAGTGGCTTTTTAATCAGAAACAATACCTAGGCATGTCACATGTAAATAACTACACTACCGAAGCTAGAAAATAAACTTTTTTTGCTACAGGACTCACATGAGACTTGCAAATAATGGAAAATTTTAAGCAAAATGCCAATTTTAATCAAAACCCAAATGCACACTTAATATCATGTAATTCCTAGAAGCTCTAATTCAGGCTTAAACCAAGTGTACCCAAGTGGTTCCACTCAACCCTAAACCATTCATGCCTTGTTGAGATGACTTGCATGTAGTAGGCATGCCGTAAGCATTTATCCCAAACTATGATATAACTTACCATGAAATTCGTAGTTACGTGACTTAGAAGTTCTAGCTAAAAGCTCCAATATTTCTATTATTGCTAATTTACTATGCACATATCCTTGCACAATCTTTTTACTTTATTATTATTTTCAACGTTCATATTTCATTAACAACCATATTTTCAATAGTCATATTTCTCCAACAATCTATCTCTATTTTTAATATATATTATGAGCTCTAATAATTTTATTTTTGTTATTTATAAAATTATTAATTAAATTACTTATAAAGTCAGTAGGATTTCAATCCTAGTGAATTCAAAAGTCAATAACTAAAATTCTTTTTTATTCTCTATTTGGTCCAATTGTATATTCTAATTATTAAGCTTGATAAACAAAAAAAAAAATGCAAATATTAGAGTGTTTTTGCGTGGAGTGGCTTGCATGATACACCATTTTCACAATTCTATTTTATTTTCCCTCCTTTCATCAAAAATATATATATATATTTCCATTCAAAATAAAGTCTCTTTTATTAAGGTTCCCCTTTATAAGAGCATTTTTGTTGTGTCTTCAATCGTTAAACTATATAAATAGCATCACAATGATTTACTAGGAAAAAGTTAAAGACTCCTTCACCATAGTCTTTTCCCTTTTTCATTGTTTTTAATGTTTTTCTAATTTTTTTTTCTTTTTGGTTAATTGCATTCTTTAGTACAAGATGAGTTTTCATGTGTTTTACAACACTCACAAAGGTGCTAAAATAAGATTTGAAATACATCAAAGTTATAATTAAAATATATATCTTTTTTTTTTTAGGGTGAAATATGCCATATTCTCATTAAAAGTCAAGAAAATTGAATTACAACATAGAGGAGATGCAGATTACAGAATACCCACTAACATTTTGACCTATCAACTAGTAAGTGGTGTTGTAGCATTGGGGGTTTTATCCTATTTAGGACTGAGTTGTCCCAAAATCTCTAGCCAATTTCACCAACTCATGTGCCACTCTGTTGTAATCCCTTTTCATATGCTTAACCTTCCAGCTATCAACAGAACTAAGCAAATCAAGGATCCCTTGGATAATTGGCCTTAGATCTCCATGGAGGGAGTTAGATGAAATGGCTTGAACAACCAAGAGAGAGTCAGATTCTAGTATAACCCGTGTTAGCATCATTTTGAGGGCTAAAAACATTCCTTCTTCAGCAGCCAAAGCTTCAGTGACCTCCACTCCATACGTAGCAGACAGCAACTTGGCACTTGCTACCACCGCCATACCTCTGCAGTCTCTGATTACCACCCTCACACTCGAGGGTCTACCATCTTCAAAAGTGGCCCCATCAACATTTATTTTATATATCTCAAGAGGTGGTGTTGCCCAACCAACCTCAAGAGGTTGCTGCCTAAGGAGATTAATAGTTACTGCCACTTTATAGTCACTTTGAAAATGTCGTGCAAAACTCTAAATTTAGGATGATAGGAGGCCTTGAGACTCATGAACCACTTGGTTTTGGTTGTACCATATCGACCAAGCAATGACAAACAGAGTTTCCAAGTCATGGCTAGTACCAGATTCCAGAATTTGCAATGCAACATCCACTATGTCATGTGTTCCAGCCAATATGTTTATTTGGCAAGACTGCCAATTCCACCATACATCACAGATTTTTCAACAATAGAGCAGTGCCTGCTCTGTACTTTCTACAGCTTTCTCACAAGGAGGGCATTTGCATCAACCTCAATTCCCCTTCTTTCCATGTTTAAGGTTGTTGGCAGCCCATTCACATGGGCTTTCCAAGCAAAGATTCTCACCTTGGCTGGAAGCTTGAGGCGCCACATCTTCCTCCACAGTGGGGCTCTATAGTCTCCAGTTGAACACTTTCCCAAGCTAGGCTCTTCAACCAACAGCAAGGCCACATAATAGGTACTCTTTATAGTGAATACACCTTTTTTGTTCACCGCCCAGATAATACTATCATTTGACAAATTATAACTCAAAGGTATATTGAGGATAGTTTCTGCCTTATCGGGATAAAATAGTGCTCTAGCTCTATCACTACTCCACCATCTAGTGTTCTCATCGATGAGAGATGAGACAATTGGAAAGTCATCAATGTCTTATGGGGGGGGAGCAGACCTTATAAGTGGTTGGGGTGGGGAACCACTTGTCCTCCCATATGTGAATCATCTTCCCATTTCCTACCTTCCATCTAGTGTCTTTCCTTATAACTTTCAGACTGTTATAGATACTTTGCCAAGCATAAGAGGGATTACATCCCATTTTTGCTCCAAGGACATCACCAATGGGGTAATATTTAGCTTTGTAGATTCGAGCCACTAGGGATCTTGGGTTAGTTAATAAACGCCAACCTTGCTTTGCTAACATGGCTAAGTTGAAGGCTTGAAGATTGTGAAATCCCATGCCTCCTTGTAATTTGGATTTGCACATTTTCTTCCACCCTACCCAAGATATCTTTGCCTCTTGATCCCTTTGACCCCACCAAAAATTCCTCATCATCCTTTCCGACTCATCACATAGGTCATTTAGGAGCAGAAAGCAACTTATGGTATACGTCGGGATTGCTTGTGCCACTGCCTTAATTAGGATTTCCTTGCGATCCATTGATAACATTTTCTCCTTCCAACCTGAGAGTTTTTTCCCCACCTTCTCTTTTATTTCAGCAAAGACTTGGTTCTTTAATCTCCCAATTGTAGAAGGGAGACCAAGGTATTTGTCGTGCCTTGAGTCTTGCATAGGGCCGAGAATGTCTAAGACCTCATTTTATGCTAGGCGCTGTGTTTTGGCTAAAGAACACTGAAGATTTATTTGTGTAAATATTTTGCTTAGAGGCCATCTCATAGTGCTCCAAAATTTCTACTAACTTGTAGCGCTCCTGCATATCCGCCTTACAGAACAATAAACTATCATTTGCAAAGAAGAGGTGAGTGACTTTAGGACATCCTCTACAAATGGAGATATCATTGAGCCTCTGGTTGTTGTTCGCATCCACAATAAGAGCTGAAAAAGCCTCTATGCACAACAGGAAGAGATAGGAAGATAGTGGTCTCCTTGTCTTAGCCCTCCTGATGGAGTGATGCAACCATGATCTTCACCGTTAATTAGAACAGAGTAGGTGACTGAAGTGATACATTTCAAAATCCACCTCACCCATTTCTCATGGAAGCCCAATTTCCTCATCACCTTTTTTATGAAAGTCCATTCCACCTTATCGTAAGCCTTACTCATGTCAAGCTTAACTGCCACAAAACCATCATTTCTATTCTTTCTGTGATCTAAATAGTGAATTATCTCAAAGGCCACAAGTATATTGTTAGTTATCAGGTGCTCTGACAAGAAGGCACTTTGATTTTCTAATATGATTTAAGGGAGGACAACTTTGAGGCGGTTTGCATGAACTTTGGATATCAGCTTGTAGGCTACATTACTGAGACTAATGAGGCGAAAATCTTTCATCATTGAAGGACTTTCAACTTTTGGCACAAGAGTTATGTTAATTCTATTAATTTCAGCCAAATAAGCATTTGAATCAAGCATACTAAGAACTATGTTAGCAACATCAAGCCCAACAATATTTCAGTACTGTTGGTAAAAAATAGTTGACATACCGTCTGAGTTGGGAGCTTTTGTGGGGTGCATTTGTTGGAGTTTTGACTTCCTCCATGGTAAAATCACGAGTTAGCTCATTATTCATTTCACTCGTGACCTTGACTGGGATCAGATTTGTCACTTAATCAACTCTGGTTGGATGCGTGGTTGTATATATGTCTTCAAAATATGCTACGACAGTTGCTGCAATGCTTTCTCTATTATTACACCATAACCCTTCCTCATTCCATAACCCGCTGATAATGCTCTTCCTTTTTCTCTTAGAGGCACGGTGATGAAAATACTTTGTATTATGGTCTCCCTCTCCCAACCATGGAACCCTCGATCTTTGTTGCCACCATACTTCCTCTTCATCCAACAACTCATTGATTTCTTTCCTCAGCCTATTGATCTCTGCTCCATTCTATCCATCAATATCATTCTTTGTTAGTTCCCCCAAAGCTTCCTTCTTTTCTTTGATCTTCTTCGGGATTCGCCCAAAGGCAACCTTGCTCTAGTTTGTCAAGGCCGCAACATATTGCTTAAGCCCTTCAATAAGCTCCCTTGGAGTACTTTTATTAGCGCCATCATTCCAAATTTCCTCAATTACTTCCTTACAATCTACCCTTCTCATCACCAATAGTACTAGTTTTAGCAAGCAGTAATGGACTGTGGTCTGATATTATATCAGTTAGGTAGTGTACCTTTATATTATGGAAGTATTGCAGCCACTCCATTGTTGCGAAAGCACAGTCTAGTCTCAAGTAAACTCTGTCTCTTCCTTCCTGTTGGTTGCACCCAGTGAAGTCTAAGCCATGATATCCCATATCTTTGAATCTACACCGGTCAATTACCTTTTTAAAAGATTCCATCTACTGACACGATCTTGAGGCACCACCCAATGTCTTCTCCCTTGGTAGAATCTCATTAAAATCACCCAAGCACAACCAAGGGAGATGGTATTGGTTGCTTAAAGTATCAAGGAAATTCCAAGATTCCTTTCGTTGGTGTGTTTCAGAATGCCCATAGAAACTTGTAATCCTCTACTTGAAACCACTCCCTTCTTCTGTGACTACTGCGTCAATATGGTGCCTTGAATAACTCTTAATTTCCAGGTCGATTCCTTTTCTCCAAATCATTGCTAAACCTCCTTCTTTCCCCTTGTTTTGAACATAAAAACCGTTATCGAATTCAATCCTTGCTTTCACTCTTTGCATACCTTTATTTTTCTTCTTTGTCTCCGATAAGAAGACTATCTTGGGATCCCAACATCGCACAAGATCACGCAATACACCAATTGATTGGGTTCCCAAGCTCCCGACAGTTCCAACATAGGGCTATCATGGCTCTTGGCGGTGTTGCCTAGCAGCCACTACGAGAACGTCACAAATAAATCCATCCTCACAGTTCTTCTTTCTTTTCCTCTCCACCTTTATTTCTAACTTCTCTATTTTCCCATGCCTCTTTCTTCCAATTCCATCTTCTTGGGCTATCTTCAATTCAGTTCTAGCCAGGCCTTTTTCTCTTGCTAGCTGCTTCCACCTTCCTTTTTCTTTGGGCTTCTTATCTTTGCTTTGACCCAAATCTAGTAGTCCTAATACATCCTCTTCATTTGAGACTTGTTTGGGCTTCAGTGGGCTTATTACTCCAGCCTCCTCACTTATTTTTTCTTTTTGTTGGCCCACTACTGAAGTTTCATCCATACCCACTTTATTTTTTCCTTTCACTCTATCAAACACTAGAACTTCCCGTGGCCCACATGTAGCTTCTCCTTTCCCCACGTTGGGTGAGCTCCTTTCAGAGTTGTCTCATCTGCCGCGATGACAAGCCACCTAACAACCTGATCCACCATCATCACCTTGAGCACCCAAATCTTCAGCTTTTCCAGTTCCTTGATCCCTGCTTGATTTATGGGCTTCACCGCCGCTGGTAGCCGTCACATCCTTCCTCACCATCATTGGAGGTTGTGAGTGGGTTCTCTCGCTCTTATCGTTTGACAGAGCACTTTCATTTTTTATGGTTTTTATTTTTTCATGACTCCCACTGCAATTCCCATTGGCCCTAAGCCATTCCCCATACTGATACTTTATTTCTTGCCCTTTTGTTGTCTGTAAGTAGTGTTGATCATCATGGTCCATCCTTCCATAAACATAGTAGACAGTTGGGAGCCTCTCATATTTGAAGGTGGCCCATACCTTTTCGTTCTCCATATTCATTATATATCCCCCATACCGAAGTGGCTTATCAATTTGAAGATCAACTTGGATTCACAAGAACTTGGCTTGGTCTGATTGCCATGACCTTCTATCCGTTTCCACATTGTTGCCTATTTTGCTTCTAATGTCTTTGCCGGTTTCTTCCAACATAAGCTCAAAGGGTAGCCCCCACACTAGAATCCATAAGGGTGAGTGTGTGAAGACTATATTAGCAGATGATAACTCTTTTCTCCATCAGCATAAAAGCAATAAATTATTATCGAAATTCCACGGACCATTCTTCTCTTCCCATTTCATTTTATACTTAGAGCTAAATTTGAATTGGAGTATACCATTACCCACCTCTATTATTCTCATATCTTAACCCATTTTCCAGATAGATTTCAAAGTACTTTTTAAGGCTCATTGATTTTGTTGCCTGTTCGGTAGAAGCCTTCCAAAGAGACTTAGGTAGCATTCCTCCAAAAGCTTAGCTTGGCTTTGGGTTGTGATTTGGATGCTTTCCTCTTCTTCTTTAGTGTACTGCAGATTCTGTAGCCCGTCTAGGACATTTTGCTTCATTCTAGTGAACTATAGTTTGACCATATCCTATTACTGAGTTTAGGATAGTCAAAGGAGAGCTAGGGAGAGAGGGAAAAAAAAAAAAAAAAAAACTCCTACTTGGGAGAGTTTTCAGTTGACTACTGGCACTGCGTGTATATATATCTTGAAGTATGTGGACTAAGGATGGTACACTTGCTTTGTCAAGGGTACACTTTGGTCCTAGCTAAGGTACACCTTCCTTATGTGGCATATGTTGACCACATTTGAAACTCCATAAATTAACTCCTTCATATGAGCATGATTAATATCTGAGTATGGGAGAAGAGGATAATTTCCATAAAATGAATAGTGTGTGTTCTTTAAATATGAATGAAGTTTAACTACAACCATCAATATGAAGATGTCATGTATTCACTTATTAAATCACACTTAAGTGGTTGTATACAAGGATGTTGGACTCTCTTCTATTATCTTAGAGGGAGATTTAGCGATTTTTATCAACTTTTTGAAGAATGAATGTGTCTTTTGCTGCTTATGGTCATTTGATTGAAGAGGCAAAATATTTCAAGTTCCTTTGCTAATTGTAATTTTTCATGTATTAAAAGACAGTAATTCTGCCGCTCATCATATTGCTAGACAGCTAGACACGTTAGAATAATTAAGTTAAATTATGAGTTTTGAAATTTGAACCTTTCCCATTTATGGCATGATAGTTTTATATAATGATTGATCTATCAACTAAAAGCTTTTTTGAATTTTAGTTTGAATGGTTTCACATGATCAATTGGCCTAAATCCTTGGAATAAACGTGATATATAACTTCACAATTCATCATATGGTTGATTAGCTTAAAACCCGGTTTGAATGGTTGATTTATTTAGAATAAATAAGGATAGCTAACGGTAATACTAATAACCGATTTTGGTTTTAAATAGTTGATAGATTTGAAACTAATTGGGTAATCAATTCCAATTTTATAATTTTATTGACTGGTTTGAATTTATAAATTTGACATGTGTGATTAATGCAACCCATGATTATAAATTATAATCTAATATGTGTAGACTGTAGGTTGCTTTCATTTCCTAAGTCTTGATTTTGAATATAAATATGGTGATTCTAGTAATGAATGCAATAATGGAGTAAACATGTTAGGTTTTTTAGTTTATTTATTTTTTAAAGTGAATTTTCATTTTATATAGTCAAAATGTAAAATAATGTAAAATAGTGTAAAACAAAGACCAACTAAATTGGATGGGTTTTCTTTCTCAAAAAAAAAAAAAAAAAAAAAATTGGACGGGTTTTGGTACCAATCACCTTCTCATGCACTTGCCTTAACTCTAAACTAATAATAAAAGACTAGTAGACGTTCTAAAAAAATAAAAATAAAAAAGTAAAAACTAGTAGACATTTGCATGTATCACTCAAAGTGATTATTAACCCATTTAAAAACCAAATAACAACTCCCGATCTTTGCCATAGTTTAAGAGGTTTGTGACGTTCTCTCAAATCTTACATTGGGTAATCTAATTAGGTACCTGAACCGAGATGCTCACACTTATTTTTAAACTGTAAAACCATAATTATGATGATGATGCTTGGAACCATTGTACTTTCAAATTATATGAACAAGTTCCCTTCCAATTCAACAGAAGGAAAAGAAAAAAAATCAAAGAAAAAGACAAAAAAGAAAAAAGAAAAACAGTGCACGTGATCCGAGCACGTGATTGGAGACCTTGTTTTACCTACGGCTACTCCTCCTACAGCACACGGCCACGTGTGAGTTATTGTTCAACCAATTTTTCACAAATTCAGGCCCGTTTGGTACGTGTGTTTAAGAACTGAAAATTGTTGTTTGAAAATTTTTATAGAAATACGTGTGAGTGAAAAAGTGTATAAAAATGCGTAAAATACTGTTTAAAAACTGAAAATTGTTGTTTGAAAAGACCCACCAAACACCCCCTCAGGTTTTCATTTAAACAAAATCTTTTCCAATTTTTCTCTCTCACTTTCATTTATCACGTCGTCCAATCCCTTCTCTGATCTCTCTTTCTCTCTGACAAAGAAAAATAAGAAAAACAAAAAAACTTTCCCTCATTTTCTCTCTTTCCAATCACCGATCCTCCAATTCCCACGGCGATCTAGGGTTTCTCCCCCAAACTGCATTTGAATCTCTAAATTCAATTCCCTCTTCTGCCTTTCGCGGATTCTCCGTAGGGTTTCCCCCGATTCGGTAATTCTTGGATGAGAGAGAGAGAAAAGATTGAATGACGACGAGCATGGAGATCGTGATCGACGCGGCGTCGTTCGACGCCGACCTCTTGCAGCTCTCCGAGGTTTCTCCTTTGGCACTCAAATCCAATCCGGTCTTCACTGAGAAGCTCTTCGAGCAATGGCTTTCGCTTCCTGATTCTATTCGTCAGGTATAATTTGCTTTCGAGAATTTGAGCCTTGGTTGTTATGTTCATTTTTATTAATTTGAGAATTTACGAGTATGGTCTTCGATATCTGTTGCTTATCAGCAAAAAGAAAAGAAAGAAATGCGGGTATGGATATAAATTGAGCAGTAATTTATGTATTTATTTGTGCGCGTAATTATGTGCTTTTAACTTCTCGTACTAATGAGATTGAGATTTACTTGCTGGAATTGAGAATTCTATGGCCTGAGGAAGGACTGGCTGATCTTATAGTCACAGGGGAGGATCTGGATTCATGTGGAACTCGGTTGTTAGTTTTCAGAATTGTGATATGTAAGTGTAACTAAGAAAGATCATGGGACTTTTAGCCGTCTAGTTTCTCAAAATTCCCGTCTTTCTTTTTGGGTGGGGTAGCAAAAGTTGATGGGTGTTTGTAAGTTGGGGAGCAGATCATGGGTTTTGGATATTTTTGACGACATGGAGATTCTAAGCAAGATTTTACTTAAAGCCTTGGAGGGTGGTTTCATAGTTGTATTTGCTATTGGGTTCTTCTTAAGGCACAAAAAGTGTGAAATGCTGTCATTGAAAGGTGGGGAAGAGACTTGTAAGCTCAAAGACGCTCTATTTATTTGAGGCTCACTCTTGTAAAAAAATATATTATCTTGTCTTCCCACATGATTTATGTTGCCTTTACTATGCCCATTTACATTGCTAAATAGTTTGAAAAACTTAAAAAGAGACCTTTTGTCGTTGAATTAGGTGGTGTCCAAGTTCCATTGAGTGGTATTTAAGGTTTTAGGGGGGGAGTCCAAATCTTCTGTCCCAACTTATATGCTCCACTTTATACTCCACCAAATATATCAAGCCACGTGGACATTATTTATTAAACACAAATGGAAGAGTTAAACGGAGTCAATCTATTCAGCCTCCCAATTCATGGTCCCAACCCAAAATAAATAAAAATCACAGCTGACAGCACCACCATCAAAACATCCAGTCACCACCAAAGTCACTGCTAGAGAAGATGACGAGGATGAATCTCCTCAACCACCAACTCCTATTTTGGTACACCCAAAACAAATCACGGGACCACCACCCATGGTAGTGCGTAACAAAATGCTCTGCCCCTACAACATTCCAAACCAATGCCAATGCTGGTGAAGAGAAAATTCTCAGCCCCTACCCATGGTTGTCTTCTTGGCCAAAAACCCACCAACCTAAAAATAAAAAATAAAAACCCAAAGCAAAGGAGCCCATCACTTAACTTTTGTTTTATACATCATAGAAAGCAAAGGAACCTACAAATTCCTTAAGTCCAAATCTGTAATTGATTTGGTTCCCATTTCCATGTGAGAAACAATCTCACATGGGTTTTGTGTGAGAGAATAAAAAAAAATCAAAGGTACGGCTTGATCATTGAGGCTTGGAAGCTCTGTTCTTTGCTATGATATCACCCTCTTCATCTTCTCCAACAGTGGTTTTGGTGGTGGAATCCATTGTTGGCTGGGCATTTTGATTGTAGTGCTTTGGTTTTTTATTTTTAGGAGATTGAGGAGATTGACTCTGTTTAACTCTTCCGTTTGTGTTTAATAAATAATGTCCACGTGGTTTGATTTGTCTGGTAGAGTATAGAGTGGAGCATATAAGTTGAGACAGAAGATTTGGACTCGTTTGGGAGGGGGGGAGGGAGGGGGAATTTTTTCATTGGAGGAGGTGGATTGGGTTTTCATAATGATTATTGGAGATTTGGAGTTGAGAGGGGCCAACTTTGAAGGCGTGTTATCATGCTAAAAATGCACCTTATCTCCAATTCCCACATCAATGCGTACATTACTAACAAAGCAGTCCACCCGCTCCAGTAGCCTTCCATAAGCTACAAGCATGTGTGTTATGCACCGGCTTTGTTATCCAGCCATCCCCTCCACCCCATGCTTTAATTTACTGCAATAATCTGTCTTTCTTAAGGCTGACTCGTCCTCCCTAAACTGTGACAGCCACTTTCCTAATAAAGCTCTATAAAAATTGCTCAATTGGTGCACTTGCAAACCTTTGCATGCATTTGGGAATCACAATGTGTTCCAATCCACAAGATGAAACTTGAATTGCGTCCCTTGATCCATGTTAGAGAAATTTTTTCTGCAATTTTTCTAATCTATTTGACACGTGGGACAATGTGGTAAACAAAGACAGTAAGTACGAAGACTCGACAACACGCTCTCAATTAGCGCCATTTATCCCCCTTTTGGAAAGATATAATTTTTTCCATCCCTACAATCGTCAATTTATCTTCCTAAAAATGGAATTTCGCATTGCATTCACCTCGAAAAAGAACCCAAAGGCTTACCGAAATAATTCATTGGCAAACTCCTAACATAACAAATTAGACACCTCATTTATACCCTTAAGTGCAATCCTACCTGGATTGCTTTACACTTAACTCAAATTACTTTAAATTTGGTTACTGTTCAAAGCAAGTTGGTACTATTGTTATATAAGTAAGTTGCTCCCTCTCTATGTCACAGAATAAATTCGTATTATCAATAAACAGCTGAGGAGAGATCTTGTTTACTCTAGGTAGTGTTTAAGGGAAATAAGCGAACAGGGCAAATGTGAGAATGGAGTTTTTCCAATAATGAAATGTATATATGAACCTTCATAATTTAATAGTACGGAGTTCCTGAACTGAATTTAAACCTCAGCTATTTTTTCCACCAGCTCAGATTCTTTCCCCAAAATCTCTTGCAGAGCTGAACACTTTCCAATGATTGACTTGATCACCCATCTCCTGCAAATTGACAATGAGCACAAGAACTCTGTGTTATTACTTAAAGCCATAACAGGCAGGCAGAAAAGTAAAAATACTATCAGAAAGGAATGTGAACAACACGAAAAATTTTGACCAGGTGAAAAATCATATTATTAAACACAAAATCCTGCATATCAAGCAATGAGACAATTAAAGAACAAAAAGAAAGATTGGCCTCCTAAGTTTTGTTCATCAAGTTGATAATGTTATCCCTTAAGGCAAAACTAACCAACGGGAATGACATGTGGATATCGTGCTTTGTAGAAATGATACAAAACCATTAAAAACTATGTTACCGGACTCCACGCCTGATCACTTTTGGGTGAACGTGAAAGAACAAGAGCTGACAGCAGAAGTTCACCCATATACATTGAGAGCTGCTGCTTCTTAGACACAACAAGCTTCCTGCATTGTGCATAAGATATCGCAATAGGAGTGAGGATCAATAATGGAAGCAATACAAAAGTAATTCAATGAATTTAAATACAACACAAATACACTTCAAAGTTATGCAAGAGCAGAGAGGGGTCTGAAGTCAGTTAGTTTATTGTAGAAAAGCCCATGCTTGAAACTTGGGTTCTACTAAATATGACGCATGAAGTCATGAACCCCTCGATGGAGTAGATACCTCATCTAAACGGTAAGTGTGTACAAAATACTCCTAGAGAATTACATTTTAAAAGAGAGAATCTGTAAAACTTACTATTGAATTCGTATAACAAATTCCACAACTGTAGATAGTGAGGGATTTTGTATGGGGTGGCACTGGAGAAGGGCATAATTTTCATTTGGTGGGATTTGGGGATTCGGAAACTTCTAGCGTTCAACCAAGACTTACTTATGAAATGGTTATGGCGTTGTGTGCAGGAAAGGGGCATGTTGTGGGGGGTAGTGATTGATAACATAACAAATATGGTGCTGCTTGGAGAGAGTTTTGCTTTGATGCAGTGAGGGGTCCATATGGGGTGTGCGAGTGTGTCAATTTGATTCGGGAAGTGGTACCTGAATACGGTTTTGGTGTGGTGATGGCTTGTGTGGAGTGGCTTGCGTGATTCCCTCCTTTCATAAAAAAAAAATAATTAAAAAAAAAATTCCCTCCAAAATAAAGGGACCATTTGCTATGTAATTTTGAGCAATAATTTTCAGTTTTTAAATAATATTACACGTATTTTTACATACTTTTTTACGCACACGTATTTCTAAAAAATATAAACAATGTTATTAGAACAACGTCACCAAACAAGCCCAAAGCCTCTTTTACTAAGAAAAAGTTAGACTCCTTCACCTAGTCTTTCACTCTTTCCCCTTTTTCATCATTTTTAATGTTTTTCTGATATATTGTTTTTTGGGATTAATATATTGCATTCTTTAGCACAATATGAGTTTGCATTGTTTTTTTCATGCATTTTACAATGCCCACAAAGGTGCTAAAATAAGATGAAATACGTCGAAGTTATAAATAATATATATATCTTGAAGTATGTGGACTAAGGATCGTACACTTGCTTTAGTAAGGGTATACTTTGGTCCTAGTTAGGGTACTCTTTCCTCATGTGGCATATGTTGACTATATTTAAAACTCTAAATTAATTCATTTATAAGCATGATTAATATTTGAATATAGGAGAAGAGGATAATTTCCATAGAATGAATAGTGTGTGATCTCTTTAATAGCAGTGAAAATTCTAGTGCATATTCAGCTTCTGAGAAAATAAAGTAGATTCAAAAATATTTGGGAATGAGAAAAGGATAGTACTACCAAAGACCCTTTTGTTAATTGGCATGTTTGGTTCCTTTATGGGGTGAGTTCGAGCCTTGAACTCATGGGATGGGCAACTATCCTTTTTAAACTTTAAAAAAAAAAAAAAAAAAATTTATAATGTGTAGTTATGTACAAATAAGACAATGCAAGTAGCTTAAATATGCAAACCAAAGCACTCCACCTATTTCACTACTCCATAATTTTTCAAGGATGTGTATTTTGATAAATCCATTTTTCAATTACAGTTTTCTTTTTTTGGGGTTAAATTACATTTACTCCTTATACTTGCATGTCTGTAAAAGTTTAAGATAATATATCAATAACTAGCTAATTTATAAAAGTATTTAAATTTAAAAAATTTATATTTTAAAATTTTACACAAAATATTAGATTGTTCATTGAATCGAAATGAAATTTGACGTATGAGTTAAGAATAATGAAAATGTGGAATAAAAATATGATATTTTGAACTAGCAATTTAATAATACATTCACAAAGAACTACATTAGGTGTGATCATGTCCCATTAGAGTTGCAGTGCTTGTAGAGCATGTACTCATAGTTGGGTCAGTCTATCAAGAATGATTTGCGCATGCTAGGATTTTTTGCCTGGTAGCTTCTTAGCAAAGCTCAAGACCTTCAATAGTGCTTAATCCTACAATGCGAGTAACAAGTCGATTCCATTGCTTAGAGAGCAAAAGCCAATGACAAAATTGTTGCCCTAAATACTCTTGTCAAATAAGTATAGAATTTTCATTTTATTTGATTTTGTGCTATTGACATGGATGACCAAACCCTCATAAGGTCTATAGCTCGAATATATCCAAGTTGTCTCACATGATTGGATTATCATCCACACATAAACGTATATGATACAACAAATTATATAGCATCATCCGTACGGGTCTAGTGCAATTGAACACTGGACCCAATCCTTACCCTGACATAACACATGGCAAGAGAATGGACAAGAAAAAAAAAAAAGGTAAAAGGATTAAGAAAAAAAAAAAGATGAGAAACATAGAATTGAGTCAAAGGTAACATTTACATCTTCACAAATTGGTCAGGTGATTCCATCTAGTCTATCAAAGAATCCCAAAGGAATGGCCTTTTTGGCCACACATTGCTCATCATAGTCTTCACTCTTCAATCTTCAGATTTCCTACTGTAAGCTTCTATCGAAGTTTAGACCTAAACTCCGGAATTTGCTAATGCATAACGAAAATCTTAAGTATCCAACCGACATGACAAACTCAAGGAGTCAAGAATTCAACGAGATGGAAGAATTGTAAAAATCATCCTCACTTCGTGTAATTTGTTTGTTAGATCCTTAAAATGAATCACTTGTTTGGTTATTGACACTGGTAACCTCTACTATTTAATCTTATATATGGATTATCAATCTGATTAGTGTAAAAAAAAAAAATCTCTTATGAGACTCAATCTCCATGCTACCCATGTGAGTTCTTCAATGCCTTTAATCCTGAAAAGTATATAGATTTTTTTTTAATGTATAAAATTGTAAATTACAGCTCTTAAAGTTTGGATTAATATTTATTTTGCCCCAAAATTTTAATTTGGTTCCCTAACTTTACCAATTTTTTATTGGGAAATGGGAACCTTTTTGCTCGCGCCTTCATTAGGTAACATCTAAGCATGTTATGTGTAAGAACACATGATAATGTCTTAAAATGTATACTTGTTATATATTTATGTGGGCGTTATCTCCTTATTACTATGCTTAATTTGTATAATTAAACCGTTATTTGCATTTGTCCCTATTATTTATCTTTACATAATTTCTTGAATAAGATGCCATTCATTGTGTGTAATTTTCTACTTTCAGGAAATCATGTGAGAAAGATGAGTTTACAGGAATTTGTGAGAGAATGGAGATCAAACTAGAATTAAGTGGAACTAAAGAACCATGCTTAAATGTCTAAGGAGGTGCAGCTAGAATGCTTGGATCATCTACTCTGATTGGAAGCTTCAAATAAGGAAAGAAACCAAAGAAGCAGAATCTGAAAAGGAAAAATATGATTTGAGCACTGATCAGTATTTTGGGCGTATCTCACTCATCAAAACTCCAATTGACACAAGGCCAGATGGGTTGAAACCGTGATTTAATTATCTACAACTTTCCAGTTTTGAGTTTTTCCAAATTCACAAGTTGAAGGGAGGTTGTGAGAACGAATTTTGGGGAGAGAAAACTTGTATTTTCCTTTCTCTAATGGCAGCCTAAACTCTTTGCTAGGACTAGGGGTTATGTTTCTTCTATAAGGTATGAATATTCAATGTGATTCTTTTTAAGATTTTATCAACAACATATTTGATTGTTCAATTAGATTTCTTTTAATGTATTAGTTCTTCCATGCTTTCAATAAGTTCAATCATGTTTTTCTTATTGTTTAGATAAATTTCTAATAGTTTCAAACAGAAATCAGATTTTAAAGTGAATGGGTTTTTCTGAAAAATTTTTCTAACCGCATTATTAATCGAGGTTATGATGCATTCTTGAATTGTCTCAGTTCAACCAAATCACAATTTTTTAATGGTATAAGAATAATCAATTATGAAATAGATATCTAATCTAATATCTAATATAATAGCAGAAGACTTTTGCTACACTTAAGGCGACGTTGACACGTAAGCAAAAAAAGCCGTACAGTGCAATGTTTCACAACAGGTAAAAATACTGTTTGAAGCCCCATTGTATAAAATGAAACTAACCGCTTAAAAAAAAAAAAAAAAGGAAAGATTGCTACACGGTGAAAAAAAAGGAGAGAGAGACCGAGAGAAAAGAGAGACAGAGAAATGGAGAGGCAGAGAACGGAGAAGGAGAGAGAGATCGAGGGACTCAATTTAATCCATATGTTTACTGTGTTTTCCACACGGTCTTAAACAAAAGATGGTTAAATTGAAAGACAGAGGGAGCCTGAGAAACAGAGTGAATATGAGAAACAAAGAGACACGGTTTAAAATATCAGGCGGTGGCTTCATTCACTCAAACGCACACCTACAGAAAGCCATAGAAAACTAAGTGCCATTAACACGTTGCCATCAGATCGTCAGAACTACCATCGGTAAAGTTTTTATTTTTCTTTCATTCTTAGATCTGGGTATGAGATTGGTTGGATTGAATTTATTTAGGTATGGATTACACTAGGTTTTGGATTTTTTTTTTTTTTTTCTTTTTTGGGTTTTCACTGTAAAGAAACGGGATTTTTTTTTTTTTTTTTTAAGATTACAGAAATCGTACTTCTGTTTCTAATCTTAACCAAATCGTTGGGATTAAATAAGAATAGGATTGAATGTTGCATTGATATTTATTTTAGGTTTTTTTTGCCGTATACCCATAATCAGTATAGTTTTTATTTTTGTTTTTGTTGTAGATTTTAGATGATATTTAAAAAAAAAAAAAAATGCTTTTAAGTCATGATTTTTTTATTTTTGATGTTGGGTTTTTCTAGGTTTTGCATGTTTTAAATTCGTAGATCTGAAAGCATGATGTTCTTTGTACAAAATTGATTACTTTGTATGTTATGGTAGAGAATAATTTTCTCAGAGATTTACTTATCAGGAAAAGATAATTTTCTCAGAGATAGTATGATTTATGTTTGGGTATTTGGTTGGATTTAGGCATTTGGGTTAGATTTGGTTTTGATTGAAGTATTTGGGTTAGAAAATTAGAATTTGTTTAGTGAGTATTTGTTTTTGTTTTGGATATTAGGAATTGAATTGGTTTTGGAGCTGTTCTGTAACTAAGTTTACAATCTGCATAGTGAGGGGACGAAAGAATTCAAAGCTTGGCCAATGTTGCCAATCATATCTTCTTTGCTGGATACCGCTTCTCTGTCTACAATAATCTGTCACTAAACATGTATTTATACTTTTATGTCTTTCTTATAAGAGTTAATTTGTTCTTTTTCCTCTTTATTCATAGGACATCTATTGGATGTTTCTTTACATATATCTTTTTTAAATTTTTAAAAAAAATAGTTGCTTAAGTGTATATTGCCATGATCAACACAAAGATTAATTAATCTTTCAGATGACTCTTGGAAGTAGTGACTCCAACTCTTAATATTTGTGTTTCTCCTCAAGAAATCTAAACATGTGCTCATTCTCAAGGATTGATTCATTTATACAACTTTGCCCAGTTTTGAAACTCACAGATATATGACAAAAATAAGGATAAAGTAGAGTGTTTGGTGATAGATGATTTTATATAGTTCTTGACAATTTTTTTTCTTTTAGTTCCATTGACACTAACAATAGGATGAAAAATGAAATGGTTGGGTATATTTCTAATCAATTAGCTATAGGAAAGCAAATTTGATTAATTCTTTCCAGTTTAGTGGTATCATCTTAATATCTTTTGGTTAATTTTTTATTTATAGTTTGTGAAATTTCTATTGCCAAAGATCTATATGGTAGTAGTATGTTTGGTTTATTGCTTTAGCATGAACCTGCAATTCTTTCATATGACTTTTAATTTTACTTCCATTGCTTTAGCCTTTCCCTGGAATTAAGGCTGTGATGACATGTAAGGAAAATTGCCCACTTAAAAACCTGCCACGCTTACAATTTGCAAGTTACAAAATACTGCACATTGCACTATTTGAGGCTTTAAGTTTTAATTGTTTATTGTGCAACCTTCACAGTTTAAAACAGAAAAAACAGATTAAAAGAGAAAGAGGGAGGGAGTTTGATAAACACAGAGAGAGAGAGAGAGAGAGAGAGAGAGAGAGAGAGAGAGAGAGAGAGAGAGAGAGAGAGTCTATTAGGCACACAAAGTGGAGAGAGAAAAAAAATTGAGAAATCTGCCCCCGACTACGTCAAGCGACAATCCAGGTCTCTACCATTGTCAAACCCATTCCCTCTACTGGTATAGTCTCTATTTCTTGGTTTTTTACTTTTATTTTTATTTTTTAATTTGGGGTCAAATCTGATTTAGGTCGGGGTATTTTGACTGGATTGGATTGCATTAAGTTTGTTGGCTTAGATTTGGTTTTGAACAAGGAATTTGGGTTAAGAATGGTTTTTAATATCCGTTATTTGTGTTGGATTTGGTTTTCCTTTTGGATAATTGGGTTCAATTTGTTTTGAGTATATCTTTGCACTTTAAAGCTTTCATTTTATTTATTCTGTTTTAATTTTTTTGTTGAAACATTTTTTCCCTTTATAATTTTTTTTCCCATGTTTCTTTTCTTGCATTGTTATCAAGTTTTTCCAGTATATACTTCTGTGTATTAGATTTTTTTCCCATATAGTTCACATATCACAGTGATTGTGTCAATTTTATTTTTAAATTGTATTTCGTTGGTATACACACACTTTGTAATGTAGAATGAGGTTGGCCATATTTGATCAATAGGGCTAAGATTGCAGACTTTGCATCTGAATTGGATTTTTGTTCCTATTTATTGATAACAGATGAAAACAAATACACATAAGAAAGCCCTGAAATCCAAATACAGAGGAAACAATAAGCTGGAAACAGAGAGAACAAAAAGCTGAATACAGTAGAGAAGTATAGACCAATAGGTACGCGCAAAGAAATTCAGAGCAACAAGTATGCAGATTGCAGAAAATGCAGACCAACAAGTGCAGAGAAATACATATCGTGACAAATATTTTTAGATGTCAAATATTTATTTATTTGTTAAATACAGACCCAATATTTATTTATTTTAAATATTTGTTTGATGATGTGCTCCACCTGTTTTTTAAAAGAATAGAATCAATAAAATTTTTAGAAATTGTTGTTTCCTTTGAGATACGAGTTTTAACAATATGAACAATTTGAAGAACCCTTTACTCTTTTGCTATGGAATTGTTGTTTTAAATTTTAACGCATTATCCTTTCTTATTTATCCATTCATGTGCATTTAGTTTCTTGCTCTTTTCATGTTTGATGCATCTTAATTTGTTATAATATTTTGCTATCTTGGAGGGTTAGTCATGTTGTTCAAGTGTTTTCCACTAGAGTCACTAAGCAAATTCTATGTTTGTAAGATTTCAATTTAATTTTTCAAAGTACAGAATTTTAAAAATCTTCCACTGGGTCAATATCTAAATGCTGCTGAATGACACTTTGTGTTTGTAAGGGCATTCAAAAATCAAACAAAGAGGTACTTAAAGAAGATTTTTGAAAGCGTGATAAGGATAGAAAAAAAAAATCAGGTAATTTTAAATGTAGCTAATTCACGTTGACAGAATTAGAAATTTCTTTTGTATCCATTGCACCTTACAACTTTCTCTAACTTACATGATGCAGGTCTTTGAATTATTTTAATTTATGCATTTATTATATTTGAATTTGGTGATTATTCCTCTACAAATTAATTCTAATATAGATATTTTTTTGATCAATTAGTGTTAGGATATGAACGTTTTTTAGGTAAAATGGGTTATCCAAATTTAATATTGATCATCTTTGCCTTCTAATTTATAAATGCTGAATTATCAGTTTGAATTGGTACTAAATTCTTTCTAAGTGTGTCGAATAATTTTGACCAACATTGTGATTTTATGTAGCACTTAGAGAACTTGAATACTTTCACACTAAGTATCACCAAAGTACCGACCTATGATTTCATAGTACTTTGGAAAGCTGTGGTATTATGCAACAACTTGATTTAGCTATTCAAGGGTCATTTTTTCTTATTTTACAGTTTTCTTTTCATATCGAATAGTAAATCTAATTGGTATGAAATTTGACACGCGTGTTAAAAACATGAAGAATATGCAATCTAACAGTTTAATTTTCAAAATATGTAATTATGTTAATTTTTTTAGTAGGAGTTGTAGACATTGGCTATAAGCGAGTTTGTAGTCAAACTTTGTGCTTCTTACTATATTTATTTTAAAATTTTATTCTCTTTATTTAAATATGGATGATAGAAAATGTTCTTGCAAATGTGAAGATGATTTTACACTTTGGTTTATGGTGGCCAGTTGTTTCAACAATTACATGTTGGTGCACACACATGCATAAAAAAAATTGACTTACGTGGGTGTGTAATTATTAACCAATGTATATTGAAGACTGAATTATATAATAGATTGAAGCATGTGATTATCAAAGGCAGTAGCAAATATTCTAAACTAATTATTGTTACTAATTTTTTTTGCTTTATAATTTACATGTATAAATATAACTAGGCTAAAATATTACATTTACTTTTGTGTGTATAAATATAACCAAGCTATCTTAGAATTTTTATCATATCATGTTTATTTTTACTTTGTTTTTCTTATTTATTGGATTTTCCTTGGTCAAGATTGAACTTGCATTATGTAAGCTTTTTTAGGTTTAGGTATATTTTTTACATTGGCTGATGATATTTAATTTATATTTAGCTGATGAAGAAATTATGAGATCAAACGCAATGTTCAAAGGCATGGTTGTTAACAACTCTGGACCTACAAGATTTAGAGATGAAGAGTATTTGAAAGATTTTAATAAGTAGAACTTATTTTTTATTTTAATTAATCATTTTTTTTTGAACAAGTGCATTTCTTTATTTCTATTAATTATATGTATTGTTGTGTTATGAGCAAGTCCAAGGACGAGGCTTTAGGCTCTATTCTTTTGGAGTAACCTTTGAATTTCATAATTAATTGTTTTGTTTTGATGCTAAACAAAAAAGTGAAGTTACCATGTCAGCTTTTGTACTTATATAAATTGATAGTTTTGTTTAATTGAACTTGGATCATTTGAAGGTTTATTTTTTTTTTTTTACAATTTTCTTTACTGGGATGTGTTATAAATCAAACTTAAATGTATACTTCCCTTTACCTCCGTTTTTACTTTTCACTCTTACAGTGTTGTGTTTGTGCTATACTCAATTTTCTTTACTAAATTTGCTGTGAAAAAAATGATTTGACTTAATTTCGATTCAATTTATTTTCCATTTTTATAATTATTCAATCTTTGCTGTGAAGTGTCATACTCTTTGGGGTTTTTCCCCCATTAATTTACATGTAAGGGTTTGCTGTGACTTGAGCCACGTTGTCTAAGGAAGTTAAAACACTTTAGTGAGAGTTATGTTTTGTCTATGTGTCCGTATGTATGTTTTATTCTTTGGTTGATTAATTAATTATTTCCCTTGATGTGCTATATCGTAATAGGTTGCTGGTGGTTGATTTTCATCATGATCAGAAGGTGAAGATAGAAATTACTCTTATCAATGATAGAGTTACCCTAATACCTGCTATGTCTTCGTCATTATCACAAGATGTAGATAGAATTTTTTCTTTTTTTTTTTCTTTCCCAAACCTCATCTTGCTTGACAAACCTTATATTTATCTATTTGTACCGTATATATTTATCTTACATTTTAAATTGATTCTATAATTCATTTTAACATTTTTATATGTCTATTGATTTTTTATGTTAGGTTGTTCTATATAGCTTTTTTAGAATTGTTATAAAATATTGTTTCTTTAATTAAAGTTTAACAGTTTAACGTTGGTTTATTTTTACAATTAGTTAAATTATACATGCCCCATAAGAATTTTAATGTATTTTATTATCTTCTAATAAGTAAAATGACCCCGCGCATTGCGCGGGTTAAACGCTAGTTTTCTTAGATCACAAAGAATCTCATATCGATATAGGGAAACACCTCGATGCCCTAGTATTTACATTATTCATTTGAGTCAGTTTTTATTATTATTCTTGTTAACAATTACCAAGCAAAAGTATTTTTCTTCTTCACTTAAATTGCCATTTAATTATATAGTCTTTGAAGTTACCCTGCTCCTTGTGGTTCGACCTCAGTACTCCGAGAATTATACTGCTATGATCTCCTGCACTTGGGAGTGAGCAAGCAACACAGTTCAAGCCTGGAACCAAATGCGTGTCGAGGATAGGCCCAAAAGGTCTAAAACAATAAAATTTGTAGAGGGTGGGCTTGTAACCTAGGTTACTATGGACAATGAAAGACAAAGACGGTGGGCTAGGTCCACGAATTGCAAGCAAAGAACCTTCAATATAGCATAAGCTCTCCTCGGACGTGAACCGAGGACTTTCTGTATTAGTTTCTCTTATTCTTTAAGGAAAAGTTTTTACAATTGATCCCCCATTACAGCGTTCTCTCGCTCTCTATTTATATTCTTCTTCTTTGTACTTCCATTCATGGAGTCATCAATGCAGAAGCATTTCCCATCTACCGCCTTTTTGAAATCTTCCCCCAATGGCTGTAAGGCTGATCACTATCATTTCAGATGTCACTTCTTCATTAATGCAGCTAGAGAGGTAGGTGTGAAGTCTTTAATGCGGTGGCAGCAGCTTTCTGCAAGGCACTTCCCACTTGTTCTCCCTTTTTGCATTCCTTTGAAGTATAACCTCGCTTGTTGAGCTTTACGAGTTCCTCCCTAAGCATCATGGTGTATCTTATGACCCTCGCCTCAGTTGGCCGAGGAGGCATCCCTCCTCGGACCATTCTAAATAGCCTCTAACCCAACGATGGGCTTATGGGCCTTTAAGTTCAGTGCCCTTGTTGTCGCCTACAATCCTCGGACAAGTTGATACTCTCGGATCAATCCCAAGGCCCAAATACGTGCTTTGATACTTCTGCCCCCACATTATGTATGCTAGATGAACCAATCAAATCATGCCATGTCAAACAAATAATGTCAAGTCAATTAAACAACAATAAAAAATTAAAAAGCTAAAAAAATTATCCAAAATAAAAACTAAAAAAATAAAAAGAAAAATAAATTTATTCTCTTGCCATCCAAATAAAACTCGACATCTCAATTTCTAACACAAAATTAAACAAGAGATTTTTAGAATTACTACAACCTCCTTCAAACTCAAGATCCCATCACCAAATTATTCACAACGCACTTTGGATCTTAGTTCCAGTTCATCGTTCATACACAACCTAAACTAAACATTTGTGACAAGATCATCCAGAAATCAGTGAAAATTCTAGTGTTCTGAGAAAATGTAGTAGGTTTGAAAATATTTGGGAATGAGAACCAAATTGATGTTGCATCAAACCCATTAAGATAATAATTTTGATTTCATATGGTTTCTACTTTCTATGGAGGTGGACATATGGAAATTGGAATGTAATTTCCACGCCTCATCAAGTAATTTTTATTATTATTTATTATTTTTTTAAAAGAAAAAACAAGAACACATCAAGGAAATTTTGCTTCACTAAAAACCTAAAATATAGAATCATTCAAACAATATTCTTAATGTCTAATATGTAAAATGGGCCTACCGACCATTTTTCCACATTCAATGAATAAATAGCAACTCATTAAAATCTTCCAAATCAAAATGGGCCTACCGACAGTTCCACACCCCTTTTCCAAATCAAACCTCAAAACTCAACTCTTTTAAAGCCCTAAAAGCTAATGCCAATACTTAATTGCTAATGACTCAAAATTAAGATTTTACCAAAATAAAGGACTGTCTTTGGACAGGTGTTATGGGGTGCCTAACACCTTTCTCACACGTAACCAGACTTTCGAACTCAAGAATAAAGATTTTTTAGCATCCATATTAGATTAGGAAAAACGATCATTTTTCTTAGTCTAGGATTGGTAATAAAATCAAATCGAATTAGGTGATCAATCATACCTTAGAAAAAACCCAATGATCGGTGGCGAATTCACTACATTTGGAAATAATAAATTAAAATTGACTCATTTCAGTCACACACTAGAGGCTACCCTTTTTACAATCTTCATAGCACCCAAGCCCGTGCACCACCCTTCGGGGAGGGAGTGTGCGCATCACCGGGATAGGTGGTCGACTGCCGCGAGGCACCGACAATTCCTAAAAACTATTGGGATTATATATTTATCTTGATCTCTCAATCTAATCCTTGTATTGTAGGAACTGGGGGGTCTATTAAATAATCTCAAACTCATAATTTTAAGTAAAGTGAGTCTTCTATCTATGAATTCTTCCTTTGTTTAATATGATTCACATAAGTTTCTTAATGTAATTTCTCTAGTTGTTATATATATATATATATTAATTCTTTTGATATGTGTTAATATGATTTAGGTTGTTTATAATCAGTTCTTAGTTGCGTTTGTGACTTTATTTAGCTTTTATGTTATATTGACATGTTCTTTGTGTTGGTGTTAGTTTAATTATTCACGTGTTATAGTTGATTGTTGTTATATTTATTTGATGTGTATTAATCTAACCATGATGTAATCATTTATTTATTCTAGCGCTTATCTTGTTAATCTCTTTTATTTAAACTCATGTATATGATTCAATAACATGTGACTTCTGCAAGTTCTATGTTGAGGATGCGTACGCATACTCGAGTATGTGTGCGCATGTTTTCGAACATGTGTACGCATGGTTAAGTATGCGTACACCTCCCGAAGCCATATTTGGGTAGAATTTCTTGTTTCATTTAATTAATCATTTTTCACATGCCCTATGATTCTGTTTGACTTTGTTTTAGGTTAATTAATCATGTTTATTTGCTTACCATATTTTATTTGGTCAATCTTGCCATGTTTGTTTTATTTGATATTTTTTCCTTATGTGTTAATTGTCAACTTTCCATGTTTAATATAATCTGTTTGATTTGTTTCCTTATATGTTGTGATGTGATCTTTAACATTTTGTGTATGTTATTTTATTTAAGTGCATGATGCATGTTTAGGTTAAGGATTATGGCTCTCTTAATAAACTCTTTAACTAAATATAATCTAGCAATACATAATGAAGGCCGGCCCACAAGCTAGACGGTCTTAGTTTCCTAACACCTTCCCAAGCCATACCCAAACTCTGGATCCATAATATGGTATGTAGACCTATGCAAATAAGTAAGTGGCCCAAAATGCATAATTTGGTTCTTGAACCTAAACCAGGTAGCAACTCTATTTTTACCCTTCGTCTAGTTCACTACAGGCTGAGGCGTACTTCCCATGAGGAAACTACTTGTCACGAATTCTTGTGCCCACAACTTGCTTTAGTAAGCATACACTTTGGTCCTAGTTGGAGTACACCTTCCTCAAGTGGCCTATGTTAACTACATTTAAAACTCCATAAATTAACTCCTTTAAGTATGTTTAATATCTGAATATGGGAGAAGAGGATAATTCCCATGAAATGAGTAGTGCGTGATCCCTTTAATATTAGTGAAAATTCTAGTGGTATATTTAGCTTCTGAGAAAATGTAGTAGATTCAAAAATATTTGAAAATGAGAACCAAATTGGTGCTGCACCAATCCCATTAAGAAAATAAATTTGATTTCATATGGTTTATACTTTTTAGGTAGGTGGACATATAAACAGTGGAAAGTAATTTCCATGCAATATCAAGTAATTTTTTTTTAAAGAGAAAAAGGCATGAACATTTCAGGAAAATTTTGGTCCACTAAAAACCCAAACAATAAAATCATTCAAACAATATCTTAATGCTTAATGTGTCAAATGGGCTTACTGATATTTTTTCCACATTCGATAGCAATTCATTAAAATCTTCCCCAAGAACTATGCTTGATTGTAGCATTTTTTTTTTCCATTTTTTGAAGAGAACAGTCTAAAGCCAATTTTGAAAATGAGATGAAGCATAAAGCATTAGAATGGATTCAAATGTAATTTTCTTTGGGTCCCATAACATGGAGGACAAAGAAAAAGTAAAATAACTATATAGTACAAAATAAAAAAGTTCATGACTTTGTAAAAAGTGGGGAAATTCATTTCTTTGGTCCGTGGGTAAAATCAGTTTGAACTATGAAGGTTCCTCTCTCTCTCTCTCTCTCTCTCATGCGCGCGTGCGCACACGCACACGCGCGCACACACATCTGTAAACTGTGAACTAAAAGCATCCTCGTGCAAAAATTTACATTTATTTTAGCATAATTTTTTTTATTATTTTAAATATTAATTTTTAAAAATATCTCCCATTAGATTATTTATTTTATACTATATTTTATTAAAATATTAGTTTTTTTTCTAATTTTTAATTGTTTTTCTTTCTTCACACACAACAACTACCATCTACTCTTTTTCTTATGAATAATGTCAGTATAAATTTACATAATTATTGTAGCAAACTTGTAAATTTACATAATTATACACAAAATGATATAAGTCATTTTTAAATAAAATTATGTAAAATTTACAAATTTTTCTATTATACTTGAATTCTAAAGATATGCTTGTACCGCATGGATTTAGGGTTTGTTTGGAATATGGTCCCACATTTGATTTCAAAAATAAGAAGTAAAACACTCTCTAAAAATAAATAATTTAGGACACATGACACAAAATTGAATTTCAGTTGTAGAATCTAATTCGATTTTCTCTAAACTTTACCTATTAATATATATATATATATATGACTTATAAATTTGAATTTTTTTTAGTTATACAAAAAAAAAGCTCATAAATATAACATCATTCAAACTCTCTCTTCCTCTAATTTTATATATAGGGTTAGATATATGATTATGTTTTTTATGATTTATTTATATTAGACTCATCGTTTTCTACATTAAATTAACTCATTTGGCATAAAAAAAAAAATTTATTAGATGGGACATATATATATATATATATAGATGACTTATAAATTTGAATTATTTTTAATTCTATAAAAAAGGCTCATAAATATAAAATCATTCAAAAATTATGTTTTTTTATGGTTTACTTATATTAGACTCCTTGTTTTTTTACACTAAATTAACTTATTTAGAACAAAAATTAAAAAAACTTAGATTAAATGGGACACATATTGCAAAATCAAACTCTAATTGAAATCCAATTTTTACATTGAATTAACTCATTTGGCACAAAAATTTAAAAACTTAGATTAGATGGAACACGTCGCACAAAATTAGACTCTAGTTAAATTTCAATTTGAAATTTAATTGGATTTTCTCTCAGCTTTACCTATTATTACATATATAGATTGTTTAAGTATTGTGAAAATACGTGTATGTGAAAAAGTGTTGTGAAAATACGTGTTGTATTGTTTAAACAACGAAACCTGTTGTTTAAACAACATAACCAAACAAACCCTTAATTAAACAAGAGACTTAGAATCACTACAGCCTCATTCAACCTCAAAATCCCATCACCAACTTATACACAACCCACTTTTGGATCTTAGTTTTAGTTCATACCCAACCCAAACTAAACATTTGTGGCAAGATCATCCAAAATCAGTGAAAATTCTAGTGTTATATTCAACTTCTGAGAAAGTGTAGTAGATTCGAATATATTTGGGAATGAGAACCAAATTGGTGTTGCACTTGCAACAATACCATTAAGAAAATAATTTTGATTTCAAATGGTTTCTACTTTCAAGGTAGGTGGACATATGGAAACTGGAAAGTAATTTTCAAGCTATATGTAAAGTAATTTTTTATTTATTATTTTTAGAAAAAAAAGGCAAGAACACATCAGGAAATTTTGTTCCACTAAGAGCATTAGCAATAAGGTTGCTAAATTGACTAAAAAGTCTATTTAACAACCAATCCCCTCAAAACAGCTTCTACAGCAAAGAAGCCAAAGTTAAAAGAATTTGAGTTTTAGCTAAAGTGGGCTGCTATCTAGAGCATCCGCTGTAGCTTAAAACTCAAAACAAAAAAAAAAATAATGTTTTAATATAAGGTGTTAAAAAAAAGAGTATTTTAGTGTATTGATGGTTGTGGTTGTTGCTTATTGTGTTAGATATATTATTTTATTGTATTGTTTATATTATTTTAATGTGTTGAATGTTAAGATAAAACTTTTGATATTTGGTGCATTGTAAAATAGGTTGTTAAAATAGATAAAATAATTTTTTGAGTTACTAAATGCTAAAAATTTTAACTTATTTTACTATGAATACTCTAAAAACCCAAAAATGTCATTCTGGATATACACCGCTGTAAGTTTCTATAAAAAAAACTCTTTCTCCCCTCTTCACTTGCATGTTAAAAATACTTAGTATTCTTGAAAAAAAAAATACCCAAAATATAAAATAATTCAAACAATATCTTAATATGCTAATGTCTAATATGTAAATAGGCCTACCCACCATTTTTTTTTTTTTTTGAGAGACCTACCCACTATTTTTCCACATTTGATTGCATTTCGATAAATCTCCCCCCAACAACTATGCTTGATTAATTTAACTTTTTATTTTTAATCATTTTTTAAGGGAACAGTCTAAGCCAATTTTAAAAATGAGGTGAAGCTTAGCATTAGAATGGATTCAAATGTAATTTCTTCTGGGTCCCATATCATGGAGTAACAAGACAAAGTAAAATAACTATATAATAAAAAATACAAAATAATAAAGTTCCTGACTTTGGAGAAAGTATACCCTCAAAAAAAAAAAAAAAAAAAAAGACTTTTTGTAGAAAGTAGGGAAATTCTTTTTTCTTTTTGGTTGGTAGATAGATCATACCACGCGGATTTAATTGACTACAATTGACCTTTTGTCGGTGGATAGATACCGTGTGGATTTAACTGAGTACAGTGAATGAAGGTGGTAAGGTAGGGTAGGGATACCACTGAAATTTTTTTCCAAAGGCTACAACTACAATTATAGTCCTTTGTTGTTTATTTGAATTATTCAAAATTTGATTAAATTTTGTATATGTTTCATGATTTTTAATGTACTCTGTGTTAGTGGATGCATGTTTTACTGACCGACACATGTGAAGTTGGGCCCTCTGAGATAACCTAATCTCCGCGTGGACTAAGGATAGAGCTTATTTTGCTGAAAACTGAAAACTGAAAGCTGAAAACACTGTAGCAAATAAGTGAAAAACGTGAGTGGATTATTTTTGCGTCTGAGCACTGTAGCTTAGCTGAAAAAGCGTTTTTGCTTTTTTTTTTTTTTCCTCTTTCTCTCTTGTTAACTCCTCACCCACCCCACCTTAATCCCGTGTCTAGAGAGTTTCACGCCCACCAAGGAAAAGAAGAGAGGAAGACCTACATCAGTTCTCAGCGATGCCGGCGAAGAGCCGAGGAAGACAACCCAGTCCGACGTCGGCGAATATCGGGTTCCCTCGATGGTGGTGGATGGGTTGATCGGCGGTGGGTTGATTTGTTTAAAAGTTTGATTTGTTTGATTGGTTGATCGGTTGCTAGGTTTGATTTGTTTGATGGATTGATCGGCGGTGGGTTGATCGGGTTCCCTGGGTTTGATTTGTTTGATGGGTTGATCGGTTGCTGGGTTTGATTCGTTTGATGGGTTGATCGGCGGTGGGTTGATCGGGTTCCCTGGGTTTGATTTGTTTGATGGGTTGATCAGTTGGTGGGTTTGATTCGTTTGATGGGTTGTTCGGCGGTGGGTTGATCGGTTTCACATGGGTTTGATTCGTATGGTTTTGGTTTTGCTATTTTGATCTTCTATTTTGATGGGTTTGATTCGCATGCTGTTTTGATTCGTATGGGTTTGATTCGTATGGGTTTCACATGGCTTTGATTCGTATGAGTTTGATTCGCATGCTGTTTTGATTAGTTGCTGGTTGATTGGTGCGGTGTTGGTGGTGGTGCACGCCGCAGTGAGAAGAAAAGGAACAGTACAAGTGTTTGCGTTTCACCAGTTCTCAGAACGCACAAGAAAAGGAACAGTCTCGCGTTTCATCAGTTCTCAGCTCGCGTTTCATCAGTTCTCAGACTTGCGTTTTTCATCGTTACTGTTTGCGTGGGTCCCACCTTAATCCAAACGCAAACGCTGAAACGCTGGGTTCAAAACGCTATCCAAACATCACCTAAAGAGCTATACTAACATTATTGATTGATTGTACTTTGGTCTTGGTCCTGAAGCAGCCTTCATCTGTTTGCTGGGTTTCTTCTCCACAATCAACAGTTTGCTCTTTCATCAGTAGTCTCTTTGTGTTTGTGTTTGTGTTATCGATCAAAAAGAGTTCCTTTTCTTGATTTTCAAAAAAAGAAAAGAAAAAAAGAAAAGAGTTCCATTTCCAAGTATGGCTCGGGCTCTTGTTTCTACCATCATTGACCAGCTTGGTTCCCTCATTGCTTCGGAGTTCAAGGATCGGCTTGGTTGACTCTTTGCTTCAGAGGTCACGTCCATTGTAAATGTCGAGGAAGAAGTCGAAAAGCTTAAACTCAAATTCCAAGCAATCCAGGCAAAGCTCGACGATGCAGAGGAAAGGCAAGTGAAGGAGAAAGCTGTGAAGCTTTGGTTAGAAAGGCTCAAGGACCTATCCTACGAGATGGACGACGTGTTGGATGAGTGGAACACTGCCAAGATCAAAGCAGATATTGAGAAAGAGGAAAAAGCTGAAACTAGTACTGCTAATAGGAGGAAGGTATTGTCCCTAACCAACTTGAACTCCTCAGTTTATACTATTTCTCAACGTCATGATATTGCTCTTAAGATAAAAGAAATTACTGGAAAGTTAGATGAGATTGACAGAGAGGGGGATATGTACCAATTTATACTGACTAGTGGCAACGAAGAAGTTGATCCGAGACCACCAACTGATTCCTATGTTGATGTGACAAACATTCTAGGTCGTGATAGGGTTAAGGGTGACCTAGTGAGCTCCCTATTGGGCAAAGGCATTGAAGAAGAAAGAAGTCCCCATGTCATCTCTTTAGTGGGCATGGGAGGTGTTGGAAAAACCACTCTTGCTCAACTAGCATATAATGATAGCGAGGTGAATTCTGCCCATTTTGAGAAAAAAGGGTGGGTTTGTGTTTCTGATCCTTTCGAGAAGTTTATGGTTGCCAAATAAATCATTCAAGCGTTTGAAGACGATGACTCCAAGAAAGGTGACTCCAACACTACTCACTGGCCAAGTCTAATGGATAAAATATGTGAATTGGTTCGGGGAAGGAAGCTTTTTCTTGTCTTTGATGATGTGTGGACTGAGGACTTCATGTTGTGGGAGCCATTCAGACTTGCACTCCAAAATGCTGCCCAAGGCAGTAGAATTCTAGTCACTACACGTAAAGGTAGAGTTGCAGACGTTATGGGAAGTGCAAAAAGGATCAATTTGGAGGAATTGTCTGATGATGATTGCTGGTTGATTTTTAGTACAATAGCATTTTCTGACAGGGATTCTGAGCAACGTAAGGATTTAGAAGAGATTGGCAGGAAAATATCAGACAAGTGCAAAGGCTTGCCCCTTGCTGCAAGAACTCTGGGGAGTCTCATGCGCTTCAAGAGATGAAAGGAACAATGGGAGATGGTTTTTGATAGTAAATTATGGGAATTACACGACATTAAAAAAGGTCTTTTTGCCCCATTGTTACTGAGTTATTATGATTTGCCCTCACCATTGAGACGGTGTTTCTCATATTGTGCTCTCTTTCCAAAAGATTATATCTTTGATGAAGAGGATTTGGTATCTATGTGGATAGCACAAGGTTATATTGAGTCGAATGCAAACAAGGAGAGAATCGTGGCAAGAGATTACTTTGAAATTTTAGTCATTCGCTCTCTCTTCCAAGTTTTAGACGAGGATTATGAATATAGTAACAAGATTGTAAGGTACAAAATGCATGATATAGTGCACGACTTGGCACAGTTCATGGCAAAAAATGAATGCATCACAATCAATGGTTATGAAGAGTTGGGGCCAGATCTTTAAAATGCTCGGCATTTGTATTTACAAATTCCAATTAATGCTCAAATTCCTGAGTTCATCTACAACGCAAAAAATCTACGCACCCTCATTGTTGTAGGTCATAGCGATTATAATGTGTCCAAGTTGTTCCATCATTTAAAACATTTACGGACATTAAATTTGAGTTGTCAAGATGGTACATTTAAGGAAATTTCGGATGCAATAGAAGATTTGATACATTTAAGGTATCTCAAAATAGCTAATTGCCATGGAAATGAATTGCCTGAAACCATTTGTAATTTATGCAATCTACAATTTTTGCAAATTAGAAATGGTATTGGTATTGCAAAAACTAATTAACCAAATTACCGAACCTAAATCATATTTAAGCCCCTAATTTAAAAAGAAAAAAAGATTACTCGTAAGGGTTTGGTGTCTTGATGGTGGTGGGAGGCCAGTATAACGGAGGTGGTGACTCTCAGATTCCTCTTTCTCTCTTTTTCAAATGTTTTGTTAGTCTCAGGTCTTTTATTCTGGTAATATATAGTGAAATAGTGTCTTTTATTTAACAATCTACAACATTTTTGTGTCTCTTTATCTTTCTCTAAAGTCTTATCTCGTTAGTTGTTACTATTAGCCCTTACTTTTTTTTTTTTTTTTTAAATACTAAAATAGTAGGTATGCTAAAAGACATGAATAATAGTGAAAGGTGTGGTGTAAGTTTAAGTAATTAATGAGATAACAGTAAAATAAGACAATGTGAACTTTTGGGTAACAATAAAAAAAAAAAATTAATGAAAGAGGTAAAAAAAAAAGGCTAAATGCAAAATTAGAATGGCACTTGGCAGGATCTCATGCACTCTCGCATGAGGTCTCTGAGAGAGAGTGACATTTTGTAACAACTTTTATTCTACAATATTCCTCTAATTTTTTTTTTTTTTTTTACTCATTCTTTGAACTGAATAATTATCATGGTTATGTGTGTGCAATTTATAACTGTTATTTCACTACATATTTATAGCCTTCTCAAGGTAAGATTAATTTTTCACCCTAAAAAAAAGGTAAGATTATTATTTTTTAAATCATGAAACCAAAAATAAATGCAAAAGAGTAATAGGACCGTGAAAATCAAATAATTTGTGTTCTGTTTACATATTTAATACTATGAAATAAAAGTATGTCCAACTCTCTCACATATTTGTATTGTGTTCACATATTTAATATTATGGTGGGTGTGCTAAAAGACATGAAATAGTGAGAAATGTGTGATGTAAGCTTAGGCAATTAATGAGAGACTAATGAGATAACAGTAAAATAAGTTAATGTAAACTTTTGGGTAACAGTAAAAAAAACTTAATGAAAGAGGTAAAAAAAATACTAAATGCAAAATTAGAGCGTTACTTGGCAAGGCCTCATGCATTTCCGCATTAGATCTTTGCTTCTAAATTGGAGTCTAATTTTGCGCCACGTGTCTCACCTAATTTTTAAATTTGTGTGTTAAGTGAATTATTAGGTACAAAATTCAAAGAGTCTAAATTCAAATAGATTCTAAATTGAATTTTAAATGGAGTTCAATTTTACGCCATGTATCCCATCTAATATTTTGATTTTTGTAGCAAGTGAATTATTTTGTACAAAAACCGAAGAGTCTAGATCCAATTAGATTCTAAATCATTTATAAAAACAATTATATATATATATATATATATATAACTGTGATTGTTTTTAAATGTATATGTGCATATGCATTGGGTTACACACTACTTTTATTAAATGAATGTATCAATTTTTAAACACAAAATAGAAAAATAATTAGGAATTTGATTTCTTACCTTGTTGACATGGCCCTAATTATATTCATTACCTAGTCCATTTTGGTCGGCCTTAGCTTGATTTGTCTAGACATCAATTTTCTCTCTTGCCAAAAGTCCAACTTATTTAATTTAGGTGGAAGTTTCCTTGATTATTACTTGTATACAAAATTCTAGGGTCATTAAATTGGAATAGGTCCCTTCCTAACCTAACCAATTGAAATAGTATGAAATTTCTTCCCATCCACACTAAATATTGTGTACACTCCAAATTGTTTCTACATCTCATAATGATACGTTGTTGATAGGTGTTATGCATGTCAGAGTTGTAATTGAGAATATGGCCCAGAAACTTTACTGTTCAATACTTTGTGAGAAAAATTAAACACTCATTTGATGTAATATGAGACTATGAAATTTCACATTGTATACATTGGGGTTTGTTCTTGATGTTGTGATATTGTTGTAGGTACTAAAAACTCTAGTTTGATTAGTTGGCAAGTCATGTTCCATAATCGTGAAAAGCCTACAATGAAAAACTTTTGTGTTTCTAAAATAAACGTTTTGGAGAGAAAATTGTTAGTCCCCTCATCCCATTGGGACCCCCCTATTTATACAAAAGAAAAAGAAAAATGGTCTAATATTCCTAAGTATGACTTAGTTACATGGAATTTTTGTGCAAATGTGCCTAGATTTCTTTTAGAAATTTAATTATAATTTTAAACTCTAATTTGGTGATTTTTATATTATTTTTTTGGTTTGGTTTTGATTCAGTAAAGACATATTAGCTAAAAGAAATGAAGGTAGAGCTATTAACGAAATCTGTACTTTCAAATTAGCAATTACAGATGGCTAATGTTGCATTGTCATTTGTGGTTGTGGTATGAATAAGCGATATGTTGTTTGGGCGATTGATTGAGGCAAAACAATTAACTATATTAAAAGGGATTACCAACTTTTTATTTCTCCTTTACCATTTGTGGTATGTATATGCTTTTTTTCAGATATGTTCAATTGAAGTACCCATTAGGATTTCCCTTAATTATGATAAACATATTAATTTTTTTTAAAAGAAGTTTTATATATATTAAATGATATATATGTATATGTCGAGGGTCATGTAGGTGAATTGACATCTCTCCATACACAAAGTGTTTGGGGTTTAAGGGAGAAAATGTTCAAATTGCGGGAGTCAGGGAAAAAAGGTTCAAATTGCAAGGTTAGCAGCATATTGTAATTATTTCTAAATAAATAAAAAAGATATAGAGATATATATTGTTTTCCTTGAGCTAAAGCAGTTGCGATGGAAGTGTGGAGTGGATGGTGTTTTTTTTTTTTTTTAGTCCTTGAGTATTTTGGATTGTTTCAAATGAGTAATGGCTCCTCTTAGGCTCCTAGATTTTTTGGCTTATTGCTTTTTCTATCTATAACTTTGATTCTTCTTTACCTAATAAAGTTTGGAATTTTCTGTAAGTAAATTTTTTCTTCAAGAAAATGAATAGAAATCTCCCTTCATGTTCATGCTCGTCTTAATGTTCATATTTGTATCTTTTGCAATACTCAATAAGTTGTTTACTCATTTTGTGAATTATCAATTGTAGTTAAGAAAAAAAAAACTGTAAACACAATACTATTCAATTAAACTAACTTGAAAAATTAAATCTATTAGATTAAAAAAATGGACATGAAAATGAAAATTTCACAAAAAATTCCTTAAATAGAATTAAAATAATTTTTACTCAATATTGTTTATCAAGCAATCATGTACTAACTAACAACATTCCAATCATTACGCGTATAACGGGTTTATGAAATGGTTGTTCAATTTATTTAAGAAATGTGATCTAGCTAATAGAAATTTAAAAAATACAATAACTTTTATGCGTTGTTGTGAATTATAATTTTACGTATATCTTATACATTTTATGAGTTTTATTTTATATAAATGTATTTCATAAAATTAACAAAATTTATCATAAAACCCTTCATTGTATTTTTTAAAATCACTACATAAAAATGAAAGAAGTTTTTTTTCCCAAAAAAACTTCTCCAGTCATAATATTTACCCAAAAAGATCATACCAAAAAAAATCGTACAACGCATAGGCCAATAACCAATCTATATATATAATTAAAGCCAAAACTGAAAGAAAATCCAATTAAATTCTAAATTAGATTCCAATTGTTGTCTAATTTTGTGTCACGTGTCCAATTTAAGGTTTTGTTTTGTTTTTAAAAAAAAAAAAAAAAAAAAAACATTGATTCCAAATACCGATGGACTCACCATTCCAAATACATTTCAATATACTAACTTTTATTTTTTTATTTATGAGATAGTTTTTTTAATGAAATAGTGGCTCCTAAAAAATGGCCATATATGGGACTGTGATTTCATGAACAACATGTAATTTTTAAATAGACTGATAGTAGGTTGCTATACGTAAATACATACATACATATATATATATATATATATAGCCAAAACTAAGAGAAAATTTAATTAAATTCTAAATTGGAGTCTAATTGTGCGCCACATGTCTCATCTAATTTTTAAATTTGTGTGTCAAATGAATTATTAGGTGCACAAATCAAAGAATCTAAATTCATTTAGATTCTCAATTGAATTTTAATTGGAGTTCAATTTTACGCCATGTATTTCATCTAATATTTTAATTTTTGTAGTAAGTGAATTATTTCATACAAAAATTGAAGAGGCTAGATCCAATTAAATTCTAAATCATATATATATATATATAATTGCAATTGTTTTTAAATGTACATGTGCATGTGCACAAGGTTACACACTACTTTTATTAAATAAATGTATCAATTTTTAAACACAAAATAGAAAAATAATTAGGAAATTGATTTCTTACCTTGTTGACATGACACTAATTATATTCATTACCCGTTCCATTTTGGTCGGCCTTAGCTTGATTTGTCTAGACATCAATTTTCTCTCTTGCCAAAAGTCCGACTTATTTTAGGTGGAAGTTTTCTTGATTATTATTTGTATAAAAAATTCCAGGATCATTAAATTGGAATAGGTCCCTTACTAACCTAACCAATTAGAATATTATGAAATTTCTTCCCATCCACACTAAACGTTGTGTACACACCAAATTTTTTCTGCACCTCATAATGATACGTTGTTGATTGGTGTCATCCAAGTCCAACATGATTGAGAGTTGTAATTGAGACTATGGCCTAGAAGCTTTACCATTCAATACTTTGCGAGAAAAATTAAACACTCATTTGATGTAATAGGAGACTATGGAATTTGACATTGTATACATTGAGGTTTGTTCTTGATGTTGTGAAATTGAGATAGGTACTAAAAACTCTAATTTGATTAGTTGGCAATTCATGTTCTATAATCATGAAAATTTTACAATGGAAAATTTTAGTGTTCCTACAATAAATGTTTTGGAGAGAAAATTGTTAGTCCCCTCATCCCATGGGACCCCCTATTTATACAAAAGAAAAAAGGGTCCAATATTCCTAAGTGTGACTTAGTTACATGGAATTTTTGTGTAAATGTGCCTAGATTTCTTTTAAAAATTTAATTATAATTTTAAACTCTAATTTGGTGATTTTTATATGATTTTTGTGGTTTGATTTTGATTCAATAAAGACATATTAGCCAAAAGAAATGAAGGTAGAGCTATTAAAGAAATCTGTACTTTCAGATTAGCAATTACAGATGGCTAATGTTACATTGTCATTTGTGGTTGTGGTATGAATAAGCGGTTTGTTGTTTGGGCGACTGATTGAGGCAAAGTAATTAACCATATTAAAAGGGATTAGCAACTTTTTTTGTCTCCTTTACCATTTGTGGTATGTATATGCCTTTTTCACATATGCTCAACTAAATTACCCATTAGGATTTTCCTTAATTATGATAAACATATTATTTTTTTTAAAGAAGTTTCGTATTTATTAAATGAGATATATATGTCGAGGGCCATGTAGCTGAATTGGTACCTCCCCATACACAAAGTGTCTGGAGTTAAAGGGAAAAAAAGTTCAAATTGCAGGAGTCAGAGGAAAAAATTTCAAGTTGCAAGGTTAGCAGCATATTGTAATTATTTCTAAATAATAAAAAAAAGATATAGAGATATATATTGTTTTCCTTGAGCTAAAGTAGTTGCGATGGAAGTGTGGAGTCTAGATCCAATTAAATTCTAAATTATATATATATATATATATAAATAATTGTAATTGTTTTTAAATGTACATGTGCATATGCACAGGGTTACACACTACTTTTATTAAATGAATGTATCAATTTTTAAACACAAAATAGAAAAATAATTAGGAAATTGATTTCTTACCTTGTTGACATGACACTAATTATATTCATTACCTGGTCCATTTTGGCTAGCCTTAGCTTGATTTGTCTAGATATCAATTTTCTCTCTTGCCAAAAGTCTGACTTATTTTAGGTGGAAGTTTCCTTGATTATTACTTGTATAAAAAATTCTAAGATCATTAAATTGGAATAGGTCCCTTACTAACCTAATTAATTAAAATATTATTAAATTTCTTCCCATCCACACTAAACGTTGTGTACACATTAAATTTTTTCTGCATCTCATAATGAGACGTTGTTGATTGGTGTCATCTAAGTCCAACATGATTAAGAGTTGTAATTGAGACTATGGGCCAGAAGCTTTACCATTCAATACTTTGCGAGAAAAATTAAACACTCATTTGATGTAATAGGAGACTATGGAATTTGACATTGTATACCTAATTTTGTTTTTTTTGTTTTTTTTTCTAATTTTCATTTTAAAATTAGGAAAATATTATTTTTTTAGATGATGTTCATGAGAACTTTAACTAAAAAGTCATGACTTAGACCTCATTTGGTTGCCAAGAAAGCAAAGGAAAAGAAAAGAAAAGAAATTTCTAATTTCTTCTAATAAGATGACATCTCATTTATTAATGGAGATGCAATTAATATATTTTCAAATATTTTATTTTATTTTCTAATTAAGGACATGTGATAATTCAAAGGATAGCTTAGATGGTTTAAAAATATTATTTTGATATTAATCTTAGATACATCAATTCTTTTCATGTACCGCTTAATATTATCTTGATATTAATCTTTGACACGTTTAAGATGTTAAAAACCATTTTGATACATAGTACAAGTGTTAAAGACTAAAACGGTAATTAAACATGTTTTTACATATTTTTTTTAAAGATTAAATTCTATAAAGATGTGGTTTAAAACCTAAGTTTTACACCATCCAATTTCAACATGCCACATCATCTTATCTTGTATTAAAGAGTAAGAATAACCACACTCAATCAATTATAATGCTCATCTGAAAATTCAACCAAATTGGCAGTTTATTAAGATGTTATTCAGTGTGGTATGATGTACTGAGTTTTAAGTAAAAAGCTGATGTAACATTTTTTATTGGATGGTGTAAATCATGAATTTTACACCCCATTCTTACCAAATTCAAACTCTTTTTTTTAATATCCTCAAAACACTTTTTTTTTATTAGTTGAATTTGGACACTAATATCCTGTTTGGTTGTAAGGGAGATGAAAAGGAAAGAAGGAGGAAAAAGTAAGGGAAGGGAAAGGGAAGAAGAGAGAGTTGTACATAGAGGGATTGCATTAAACAATTTCTTCAAAAGAAAGGTCTTCATTGAAAAAATAATGGGACTGTTTGAAGGATTGTGTTAAGAATTTTTAGAACACAAACTTTTCTCAAAATTATGGGTTGTGAGAAAAGTATGAAACTTCATTAAAAAAGAAAAAGAAAGTATGAAATATTGGTGAATCGATCAAATTATGTATTCTCACTTTTTAATAGAAATCTAAAATGTGCAAATGCTTGAGACCATCACAGTACATATTAATATAGAAAAACTTAATGAAAGAGGTAAAAAAAAAGTAAATGCAAAGTTAGAATGCCATTTGGCAAGACCTCATACACTACCGCATGAGGTCTCTGCTTTTATATATATAATGATTTTTGTTGCACTGGTCAATGACAGAGAATTTGTTTGCATAAATTGCATAGAATATTATTAATAGACAAAAGCATATTGAATTGAAATTGGGGAAAAATGAAGAGATATTTCATGAGAATGAGATTTTCTAGAAGTATCATCTATATGTGGAGGAGGAAGAAGAGAGTTTGTAAGAGGGTAAGAGTTTTTGCTTTGATTTACACGTGAGAATGGTCAAACTTGGGTCATAAAATGTAAGGTAAGAAATGGGCCTGAGTTTTTCATAAGGTTTGGTCTACTTTTAATAGGTAATCAATTTTATAGTGAATAACTTTTGGTCTAATTCGTCTAATTGTCAAGAATAGCTCATACCAATATAATAGCAAAAATAAGTTACTATTATCTATTGGGTAACAGTACAAAAAAACTTAATAAAAAGAGATAAAAAATGTTAAATTTATATAATAGTAAAAATAAGTTACTATAATTTATTGGGTAACTGTAAAAAAAAAACTTAATGAAAAAAAAGGTAAAAAAGGTTAAATGCAATAAGTTAATATGATCTATTGAGTAATAGTAAAAAAAAAAAAAATTAATAAAAAGAGATAAGAAATGCTAAATTTATATAATAATAAAAATAAATGAGTTTACATTCGGTCCGATCTTGGCGTACAGCCAAGAGTTTACACCTCCAATAACATAGTGCACGTTAGCATTTTAAAATATGAATATAAACATTCACACACAATACCAGCACACAATATCAGACCTAAAATAAAATAAAATAAACAAAAACAAAATCCAGTCCTCCTCTCCCGTTCAAACTAGATCTCCACTCCACTCCACCTCACAAACCATTGGAATCACCATGGATTGAAATTTGTGGTGGAGCTTTTTTACTGCGCCAGCACCTGAGCCACAAACAATGACTCTCAAACCCAAAATCATCTCATCTCTCTCTTTGAAATCATTCAAAACGATCAAACCCATAACCTGAAACTCTCACTCATCAAAGGCCTAGTGAGAGTCTATAAGGTGGCCTTAAAAAAACGCTGCATCCATCGGATCTCAAACGAAGGACCCAGCACCATGGCCATCTTCCTCATCATTTTGGTTAATTTATATATTTTGTCATTTGGGTTGAAACAAGCTGATGGGTTTTTGTTTTGTTAGTAATATTGGTGTTCATAGATTTTTGGGTTTGGTTACTTCTTTGAGATGAGCACTAGAAATGAGATGGGTCTTATGGCTTTTCTTATTTTTGTTTGTAAATTACACTCAGTGGAGTGGCGGCTCTGGTGTTTTTTTTTTTTTTTTTTTTACTCCAGATGTGACTCTGTTGGCTTTTGTGGCGGCGTGTGTGGTGGGGTGGGGTGGAGCTATGGAGGTTTGGTTTGAATGTGAGGAGGAAGGTTGAGTTTTGATTTTTTTTTGAAACTAATATTGTAAGTTGTTATTGTGCGTGAGTGGTATTCATATTTTGGTAAAATAACGATGTGGCACTAGCTCATTGGAGGGCGTAATCACTTGGGTTTACGCCAAATCCTGACTGAATTTAAGCTCAAAATAAATTACTATGATTTATTAGGTAATAGAAAAAAAAACTTAATGAAAAAAATAAAAAAATATTATATACAATATTAGCATGTCACGTGATAAGAGCTCATGTACACCACATGAGATCTCTGCCAGAATGGACGGGAGCCTCGCCAATTTTAAAAATGAGGTGAAGCATAATCTAATCGGTGGGTAAAATAAAATAAAATCAGTGAACAAATGTGAACTAATTCACTAAATGTGAACTAATTGACTACATGTGAAGGTAGGCCCTCTTTACTCACCGGCACGCGTGATGGTGGCCCCTCTGAGACAACCAAGGCTTTAATCTCCGCGTTGACTGACATTATTTCCAGATCTTGGTCTTGTAGCTGCTACGCCTAAATCTGTTGGTTGTATTTCTTCTCCACAATCTACAATTTGCCCTTTCATCAGTAGTCTCTGTGTTTGTGTTTGTGTTTTCCACCAAAAAGAATTCCTTTTCTTGATATCCAAAAAAAACAATTTTTTTTTTCCATTTCTTGTAGCTGCTACGCCTAAATCTGTTGGTTGCGTTTCTTCTCCACAATCTACAATTTGCTCTTTCATCAGTAGTCTCTTTGTGTTTGTGTTTGTGTTTGTGTCTGTGTTTGTGTCTGTGTTATCAACCAAAAAGAGTTCCTTTTCTTGATTTTCAAAAAAAAAAAAAAAAAATCCATTTCCAAAGTATGGCTCGGGCTCTTGTTTGTACCATCGTGGGCCAGCTTCGTTCACTCATTGCTTCAGAGTTCAAGGACCGGCTTGGTTCGCTTCTTCCTTCAGAGGTTGCGTCGATTGTAAATGTCAAGGAAGAAGTCGAAAAGCTTGAACGCAAATTCCACGAGTACCAGGCAAAGCTCAACGATGCAGAGGAAAGGCAAGTGAAGGAGGAAGCTGTGAGGCTTTGGTTAGAAAAGCTCAACGACGTGTCCTACGAGATGGCCGACGTGTTGGATGAGTGGAACACTGCCAAGATCAAAGCAGACATTGAGAAAGAAGAAGAAGCTGAAGCTAGTACTGCTAATAGGAGGAGGAAGGTATTGTCCCTTGTTTCTACTTTTTTTCAGCGTCGTGATGTTGCTCATAAGATAAAAGAAATTACTGAAAAGTTAGATAAGATTGACAGAGAGGGAGATATGTACCAGTTTGTACTGACTAGTGGCAATGAAGAAGTTGTGAGACCACCAACTGATTCCCACGTTGATGTTTCGAACATTCTAGGTCGTGATAAGGTTAAGGCTGATCTAGTGAACATCCTATTGGGCAGGGGTAATGAAGAAGAAAGAAGCCCACATGTCATCTCTTTAGTGGGCATGGGTGGTGTTGGGAAAACCACTCTTGCTCAACTAGCCTATAATGATAGTGAGTTGAGTTCGGCCCATTTTGAGAAAAAAGGGTGGGTTTGTGTTTCTGATCCTTTCAATAAGTTTATGGTTGCCAAAGCAATCATTAAAATTTGTGGAGATGGTGACTCCAACACTACTGACTGGCCAAGTCTAATGGATGAAATGTGTGAATGGGTTCGGGGAAGAAAGCTATTTCTTGTCCTTGATGATGTGTGGACTGAAGAATCTACATTGTGGGAGCCATTTAGACTTGCACTCCAAAATGCTGTCCAAGGTAGTAGAATTCTAGTCACTACACGTAACAATAGAGTTGCAGAAGTTATGGAAAGTGCAAAAAGGATCAATTTGGAGGAATTGTCTGATGATGACTGCTGGTCGATTTTTAGTACAATAGCATTTTCTAACAGAGATTCTGAGCAACGTAAGGATTTAGAAGAGATTGGTAGGAAAATATCAGACAAATGCAAAGGCTTGCCCCTTGCTGCAAGGACTTTAGGGAGTCTCATGTGCTTCAAGAGTCGGAAGGAACAGTGGGAGATGGTTTTTTGTAGTAGATTGTGGGAATTACAAGACGTTGAAAGAGGTCTTTTTGCACCATTGTTACTGAGTTATTATGATTTGCCCTCACCATTGAGACGATGTTTCTCATATTGTGCTCTCTTTCCAAAAGATTATATCTTTGATGAAGAGGATTTGGTATCTATGTGGATAGCACAAGGTTATATTGAGTCGAATGCAAACAAGGAGAGAATCGTGGCAAGAGATTACTTTGAAATTTTAGTCATTCGCTCTCTCTTCCAAGTTTTAGACAAGGATTATGAATATAGTAACAAGATTGTAAGGTACAAAATGCATGATATAGTGCACGACTTGGCACAGTTCATGGCAAAAAATGAATGCATCACAATCAATGGTTATGAAGAATTGGGGCCAGATCTTCAAAATGCTCGGCATTTGTATTTACAAATTCCAATTAATGCTCAAATTCCTGAGTTCATCTACAACGCAAAAAATCTACGCACCCTCATTGTTGTAGGTCATAGCGATTATAATGTGTCCAAGTTGCATTTAAAACATTTACGGACATTAAATTTGAGTTGTCAAGATGGTACATTTAAGGAAATTTCGGATGCAATAGAAGATTTGATACATTTAAGGTATCTCAAAATAGCTAATTGCCATGGAAATGAATTGCCTGAAACCATTTGTAATTTATGCAATCTACAATTTTTGCATATTAGAAATGGTATTGGTATTGCAAATAGGTTAAAGAAATTACCACGGGGGATGAGTAAATTGATAAACTTAAAACATCTTATTTTGGAAGGTATGGTGATCCCTCCGTTTGAGTTTCCAAGAGGGATTGGGAGATTGAGCTCTCTTACAAAATTAAGTCATTTCTTTGTAGGTGGCAAGGATGATAGCCAAAGATGTGAACTCGGAGAATTAAAATATTTGAACCACCTTCAAGGAATTCTTACAATATATGGGCTGGGGAACGTGGTAGATGCGTGTGAGGCCAAGAATGCAGAGCTCAAGAAAAAGATAGGCCTCCGTGATTTGTATCTGAACTTCTCTGAAGAGAACGTAGAGAATCATGGAGGAAGAATGGAGACTGATGTATCCATTGGTTCTCTAAATGCCTTAGAGCCACCTCCAGGCTTGGAGAAGTTAGACATTGGTTCGTACCGGGGCACCACAATGTTCCCTAATTGGATGGCGTCCCTAGCCAAATTGAAAAGCCTTACTCTGACAGATTGCAAAAATTTAGAGCGCTTACCTCCTTTGGGAAAGCTTGAGTTCCTTGAAGATTTATATATAGGTGGTGGTTACAGTGACTCTTTTCCATTCAAAAAGGTGGGTGTTGAATTTTTGGGAATAGAATCTGAAAACAAGAAAGACGGCGTGATCAAAATATTCCCAAATTTGAAAACGCTCGACTTTAGTAATCTGCGCAAGTGGGAAGAATGGATTGGTATTGGAGGAGGACAAGAAGAGAAAGATTGTATTATTATAATGCCCTGTCTTCAAAAGTTGGAAATTTATGGCTGCCCAAAGTTAAAGTCCCTACCGGACTTCCTTTTTAAAACTTCATTGCAGGAGTTTGAGGTGCAGCACAGTCCGATTCTCTTCAAACGTTACCAAAGAGGGACAGGAGAGGACTGGGCCAAGATTTCCCATATCCCAAACATCAAGATTGATTTTATTCAAGTGCAAAGAGACAGTCAAGAAGTTATAGGTAACTTTTTCTACTTCTTCTCGGGCTCCTCCTTTTATTTTGCCCAAAAAATAATAAAAAAATCAATTAACATTCTTATTTTCTGCCAAAATTTCCCACTGGGAAATAATTACTAACAACGTAGGTTGATGAATTTATCAAATTCATTTCAGATGAAGAAGAGTTTGATGAAGAAGAGTCTGATGAAGAAGAGTATGACCAAGAAGAGCAGTCTGAGGATGAAGAAGAGGGCCAATGATCTTTGCGTTTCTAGGTTCACAAAGTTTAGCTACAAGTAGAGATTTATCAATGTTGATTTGTGTGTGTGTCTGTGTCGCCAAAGTTCATTCTCGGCTTGATTGAGTGTTGCAGAAGTCTGATCCAGTCACAGGTAATTTCTTCCATATTATAATAAATTATTAATTAATTATCCTGCTTATCTCTCAAAAACAAGTTAATCACGAATTTGTGAGAGATATCCATATTAGCACAGAAATGTGTGAATGCTTGGAAGATTATCTATTGAAAAGCAAAAAAAGTTGCAGAATGAATGTTACTGAAATTTCACAAGTGGATTTTTATTATTTGCATGTGTATAATATTTCTTAGACAATGTAAATGTGTTAAAATATTTCTATTATATTTTATTTTGAATAACAACTTTTTTTTGTCCATCTGTAAAAACCTCATGCTAAAGATTTACTTTGTTGGCCTCATTTAAACCAGACATCACATTCTGAAATATGAGAAGCATATTTTTTGCTCGAGCGGATATTTTGCAACATCCATGAAATATCTTTCATGTGCTGTGGGCCTCATTCAATCCTAACATCATATCATAGGCCTTTTTGTAGAAAGCTGTGCTATGACTTCAAAGATGCAACAAAAAAGCTTAATCTGTCTTGCTGGTTTTCTTTAGTAGTCAATCTGATATGGTGACACATGAAAAGCAATCTAGGATCTGTCCATACTTCCTTACCTTTATTTTTCAACTCTTGATATGTGCTCTTTTCTTGTCTTACAGTTTGAAGTGTAACGATCCATACTTCCTTACCTTTATTTTTCAACTCTTGATATGTGCTCTTTTCTTGTCTTACAGTTTGAAGTGTTTCGTTACATGGAAGAGTGTGGAAGTACAGGCAAGAAGAAGAAACTACAAATACATTGGCTTTGTTCGATTTCGATTATGCACTCTTCTAATGTAAGGTTTATCTCGATATCTATGCTTAATCATCAATTTTTACTGCAAATGTCAATCTTATGATAAATATAGAAATTAAGACCAATTGTTTACATAATTAGGCAATTAACATAAGCATGCGTGGATCAAAAAATCAATCACCCACACGAACACCAAAGTGTTGATGAAGAGGAAAACCTGAGAACAAGGCGGAAAAACCTCTCCAGGGCATCACAACACCAAACAATCCACTAATGAGAATAGTTGCAATACATACTACGTACAAAACCCTCCAAGCTAAGTAGTAACTATGTAATTGAGCCTCCAACTCCTACTAGCGAACGATTCCTCAAATCCTTTCTTCTCACTAGCCTCCGTATCCGCAATTGAGCCTCCAATTGCAATCTCCATATCTCCTTGGCAATTCTGAGATTATTCCAGTGATTCCCAAGCTCCAATCAACACCAAAACTCTTAAGGTAGTAATGGGTGTGATGGTCTTAATCTCCTTTTTTGAAATTTGACAATTTGAGAGGGAGAAGGTAGAGAGATTGATGAGGGTCAAAGATGTAGGGTTTTTTTTTTTTTTTGGTACTGTCTAGCTCTGCAGATAGGAATTGGGTGTGCAAAATTTGTTGAAAACGGGATCTTATATAGTGACGGTATGGGCTAGAACAGCAGAGAAGAATTAACTGAGTTGTCTCAGGTTCTCACAGTTCCTCTTGTAATGAGGGAGGTGAATAGAGAGGCGAACTCTCTATCCAAACGTTTTTCAAAATTTGATTCACTTCACATTTCGCCTAATGCTGCCAATTTCATAGGAGTGAAATTTTGCCGCTTCCAACTTCGATTTCAACACTTGTACTTCACCTCACCAATGTGAGAGTCATCACCAACTCTAGCAATAGGCCGGTGATAATTTCTTCAACTATTTCGCATGTGTGACTACAAGCAAGGTGTGGAGGAACTGTGAAGAATGCTATAACGTGTGGGAGGCTGAGTTCTAATAAGGAAAGATCTTCTTTCCTTGACTTTTCTTCTCCATGATTTCAACAATTGCAACTTTGTAGAATAGTTTCAATTGCTTTTAGGTGGAAGCTTTTAATGCTCTGTTTTCTTGTCTCCTTTGTAAGTTCTATATATAGCTTCTACAGTTATGCATGTAGGGCGTCTAGTAAGAAAGAAGTGATATAGCTATTTAATAAGAAGTGTAGGGAGACAGCAAATAAGTGAGAGGAAATAAGTAGTGAGTGAAATAGTGAAGAATGGTGTGTCTAGCAAAGTGTGTGTAATGTATTAAGCATCAATAAAAATTCTACTTTATTGATAATTCCTTCGTGTATTCTATTTGAGTGTGGTGAGATTTATCACAAAGTATTTGACAAAATACTTTTCTTTTGAGTGTCAAATTTATTTTGACAAAGCTTCCACAGTGGCAAATCTCTACAACCAGCCCAATACAAATAACAATCCACATAATTACATGGAGATGATGAAATTTAAGATCAATAGTTACAAATAATTTGTCATGGAATTGTCCACCCACTAAAAGTCCTAACATTTATAATGGCACATTTCCTGAGTAATCCATATTATATGGTGGAAGGTGACAGGTGACATCTATATTTCAATGATTTTCAACTTATGTAAATTCTATCCTTAAGTTTTAGGGTTTGGAATTTAGTTTGCTTATTTTCATGGTTAACCCTATGTTTGGGTGGAGGGAGGTTGCTGGAAATTCCAGCCATCTTCTGGCCACCTCCCCTCTACTACCCGTCTACTCTCCCTCCCTCTCCCTCCATCCAAACATAGGATTAGTGTACTGATTTCAGAGATTGGATACAAAACAGTGTAGATTTCTTGTCCTTGTGATTCAGGACTCAGGAGTTTCCTGCCATGGAAGAAGGGGAAGAGTGGGGTGTTAGCACTAGGAGCAGAGGGGATGGGCATGGGCTGAGAAATCCCCCCCACCCTTTTTTTTCCTGTTGGAAGTTGCCCAATTTGGAATGACATGAAAAAATGGACACATCCAAATTAGTCAGTAATTTTTTTTTTCTGACGCTGTTGCATTTGCTGTTTAACCCATAGTCTAAATTTTCCAACCTCAAGGGCATAGGAATGCTTTAGTCTCACTCATTTGGCCTCATTCAATCTAACCATCATGCAAAAGGCTTAATGTACAAAATGTTCTGTTATAACTTCAAAGATGCTGCTAACAAGCTTAGCCTGTAATCTAGTTTTTGTTTTTTTAATTTAATTTAATAAATATAAATAACCTGTAATCTAGTCTTCTTTAGTAGTCCATCTGGGTTGGTGGCATATGAAAAGCAAACTAGTTAATTTTTAAATAACACCTTTACTCAGCTTCCATCCATAATTTTGATTCTTGAAACCTGTTTTCAATCAACAAGTGATAATTCATTTTAAAAAGAAAGAGGGAAGCCCTCATAGCTTGAACCTATAATTGCTGCTGATCATCTAGTCTTAATGTTATAGGGTTACATAGTTGCTATTATTAAGTTCCTAAGTCAATAAATTGTGCCTTTTTATTGTCTCAGAGGCATAAGTGTTTCATGGCATAAGGGAATGCATAGAATGACCACCATTAGATATGAAGATGTTAAATGTTTTGGGTTCATTAGTTGGATTAACAATCACAGTCTTCTTGGTAGAGAAATAGAATCAATTTCTTATTGGTTTTTTGTGACTTCTTTTCTTTTTGTATTCCATCATGTCTCACTTGAGGAGTTTACTCGTAAGTTTAGTTTTTTTCCTTGAGGTTATATGTAATGATAGAACGCCAAACAAATTAATGTACTCTATTTTATTTGCTTTTATCTCTGAATTAGTAATCAAATTTCCATTTAAAATGCACCACAAAAGTTTATCGATCATTGCCTTTACTTTTCTGCAAATCTGTAAAACTAAAATTCAAGATATGCTTGGAATTTAAATTTTTAGTATTAGACACAGACTAATGTAGTTAGGAATAAGGCCAAACCATAGCAAGAGTACAAGTCTGATTTATTTGGGCCTATGGCTAATAATTTACGTGAAGATTTTGCATAGACAGAAAATATGCTTAGTTACATCTAATGCAATGCATAAACAGAAAATGCTTAGCATTTGTCGAATTAGCCTTTAGCTTACCTTTATATATTTTCAACCTATTGAAAAGAAAGTTCCTTAAAACTAGGCTGTAATCTTAATTTGATTCTTTTCTTAAGAAATTAATTATGAATTGGAGCATTGTATACTTTCTATAAAATAAAAAAACACAATGAAATTTAGTGAAAATGGAAATTGGCTTTCATTTTTTGCTATCACAAAATCTGTAGAAGAAAATGGGTAATGCGAAACAAACTGTAGCGAACAAACACTGAGCTATTTTTTATGGAGGTAGTGATCCTAGAAGTTGCACTAGAGTGTATGTTTCATACTACAACATAATCTTACCTGCAAATCATGACAAAGTTGTCTTATGCTATCTGTTTTATTCTCTTATTCCTTCAACTTGTTTATTATTGCAGGTTGAACTCTAAACTATGGTCCATATGGGTAACTACATTTTGCTTAATAGGGAAATGGTCATGCAAATAACTGACAATTTATTTAGCACCATAATAAGGAAAACGGGAAGTTTTAGTGGCACCTTTGAAACTTTTTACAGCATTCACCTTTTCATGGTGGTTTTCATAATGGTAGTATAGCTTGCATATTGTATCACATAATGATACATGACAGTATTTAATCCCAAAGATTTAAACTTCTTATATTCTTCCTGATTTGTTGAGAACTAAAGTTGTAAGCATTATCTTAAGTGTTGTAATATTTATTTGATTATAGTGAATTATTTGGATTTGTCCCATGGTTTTTCACTCTACAATAGGGGGTTTTCACGTAAAATATGGTGTGAGTTCTCATGTTTGATTGCTTGCATGATTTTTATTTTACTAATGTCCGAATTATTCAATTTAGACAAAACGTGAACGTTTTAGAACTTCTAATGTCCCAACAATATGTTGTTTTTCTTTATTTTTCAGTTAAGATAGTTTGCAGGTGACATATATAGAATGCCATGCCTCGTTGTGATATTATGAATGTTTGACCAAAAAATAAAGAGGTAAAGATCATAAAAAAGAACTTGCTAATGAGCTGTAGCACAAATGGCACTTACTCTCCTTGTCAGAGCAAGTTCAAGAGTGATATTTTGGGTTCAAGACGCACTGTTTACATGTGTAGCTTACCATAAAAAATGCCTTCTAGATTTGCAAACTATTCCTTTGCTACAAAACTTTTCTCATCTCAGATCTATCAGATGGATTGCTATCTAAAGGAATTCTGCAATCCAAAGGAATTCCTTGAAGGTTGAGGAGAATAAAAAATTAAATAATAATCCATATGACCATTAGTAGCAAGATGATTTGAATTTTCTTTTGGCGTCAATAACCTAAGCTGTTTGTTCTCTCACTTATGATGATGGCTCTAAAATTAGGCTTTTACACCTTTGGGAATCTTAGTGCACAGGTCCTAAGTGGGTCAAGTCATCGTGGGCTAAAACTGAAAATTCAGTTTCTGAAATCCCACAGCTTGATCGGTTAAGTTATGTCAAGCATGAGTCAAGCTTCATTAAAGCATGATCGATCACATGGAGTCAAGGCAGCAGAGCTTCCATGATCTTGAGCAGTTTTCGAGTGTCTTAAAAATAGTTGAAGTTGAATACTAATTTAGACACTAAAAACTAAGGATTGAATTACATCAAAAATGTGTTTTAACTCAAATTTTCGACACTTACAACATTTAATAGATAATATTTATTCGCCTTGATCAATTACAACAGATTTTACTGAACACAACAAATTTGCATGTCATCAATGATTGCTACACTAATCAACAAGTTACTTGCAAAAAGGCTTGCTAGCGAAAATTATATGTTGAGTAAAAGGTTGAGTACAAAATTGTGGTAAAAATGCACGCCCCTTGAGCTTTAAGGTGGTTGTCATTACACTATGAAAAACTTTTATTTTAGTCAATTTATTCCATGAGCTTTACACGTGCCAAATTAATACCTCAATTATTCTACCATTCATATACTAACAAAAAACACAAGTGAAATTTAAAACACCAAAATTAATAATCTGAACCCAATGGAAAGAACAGAGAGAAACTTAGGTCAGTTTGAGAGAGAGGGAGAGAGAAAGATATGATCGAACTAGAACCATTGTAGCATCCCTCCTGCCATTGATCTCACCGTTTGTGATCGTCGTTTAATGGCATATTTGGATATGCCGTTTGATAGCCACAATTTTTATTACAAAGAAACTCGGTCTTGATAAGTTGCTATGTTACCCAACTCACATCCAAGTATACCTTATTTATTTGTTCACTATCCTCTCTTAATTTTTTTAGTTTACTTTTAGTAATTCGATCATTATCAACCATGAGAAAACCAAAATTTTCAATTCTGTTTTAATGATCGTTTTAGTTTGTCTATTCAAATGAAATATTGTAATATCAATTTTTTTCAATATACCATTTTAGGATAATTATTAATTTTATAATATATTTTTATAATACAAAATAAATATACCGAAAGTGTTCATTGCATACTCACATAGTCGACACCATAAGTATAAATTGAAAACCAAATAATATACATTGTTAATATCATCGCTACATGAATCAACAGGAGTGGAGAAGAAAAAGAAGGTAAATATATAAAAGAAAAAAAGGTAAACGAATTAAAGAAAAAAAGATGAGAAACGTCAGATAGGGTCAAAGATAACATTTACTCCCTCACAAATTAGTCAGGTGTTTCCATCTAGTCTATTAAAGAATCCCAAAGGAATGACCTTTCTGGGCACACCTTGCTCATCATAGTCTTCAGATTTACTATTGTAAGCTTCTTTTGGAATTCAGACCAAAACTCCGGGATTTGCTGATGCACATAACGAAAATCTAAGCATCCAACCGACAGGACAAAATGGATATTAAAAAGACAAAAGATAATTTACCTTTGTCAGCCATAATATGTAAGTGGCAGAATATGTGGCTTGCGCTTGGAAATCCTCGAAGTCATTATCCAGAACAGTTGAGCAAGAGTCGAGGAGATGCAACTCATTATCAATGAAGGAATTGAAGCTGTTACTTGTGCTGATCTTTAGTTCAGAATGGCAGGATACATCATGGAGATTAATTGCAAATTGCTTCATCCAATGCAAAGAAAGGAAGCGGCGATGAAGCCAAAGTGCCTGTTTGAAATGAAAGTCATTAGATAAAAACTCTTAAATAATAGGATCATTAATGGAGTACTTAAAAAAAGGTCAAGCACCCGCATGGAACCACTTTTCTTTTTCTTTTTCTTTTAATATATGATCGGACCACAAAATTTCTTCTTACAGATATAGACTCCATTTCTTTGATTGAAGAAATGACATCATGAACAAAGGTAGCGCAATAAGAAAGTCTCATAATGCAATAACTCATATGTTGGTGGACTACAGTTCTTAAAAATACTACTTTCTCTGGGGGTGAGGGGTTGTTATGTATCTGAAATGCTAGTATAGTGTAAAACAGAGACTATGGGTATTTAGTTGATTCCTGGATAACAGCATCAAAACAATACAACAATCAGATATCTTTTTAGTTGGGGGAAGAATCCACAAATGAGAGAATTGGATTTGGCCAGACAATGTGTAGTTAGTACAGATTATCAATGTTATCACGCTGCAATCTGCAAACATTAAGGTGACAGGAAGATTACAGATCTTTTTCAGATCTATGTACTATTACCAAGCTTAACCCCACCAATTTCAGAGTTGAGAACAATCATCTCCTGTATAAAGAGTCCGCCGATTAATAATAATAAAAAAGACAAAGTTTAGCTACAAAATTAGTTGTAACTTAAGGCTACAATCGAACTCAATATCTTTTTATTAGTGATAAATTTTGACAAATCCACCATTAGATTACGTGCCCATTTGGTTGGGCTTTTTCAAGCCAAAAGTTGGCTTTTACAAAAAAGTGCCCCATTATTTGCGTTTGGTTGGAGTAAAACGCAACTTTTTAGAAAAAGTTGCGTTTTACTCCAACAAAAAGACCTGTGGGCAAGATCAGGATCAGATTGCAAATCGGTGATCTAACTTCGGAAGCGACATTCTACGCTATCCGAAGACGAGCATGCTACAACCTTCTTCTAGGCGGACCACGGATTCATATCATGTGGTCCCATCTACTCTTCATCAGTGCTTCAAGTATGTAGATACAGACAATAAAGTACGTCGCGTGTTCGCAGACAAGAAGCCGGCAGCGAGATCTACTATGCAGACTCAAAGCTATATGTAGATGCCGAGACAGAAAAGGAAGAACCTATCTCTCTCGCCGAGACAGACTCGCCCCCCCTATCGTCTAAGGCTTTGGCAGCGGGAAGAAAGAAACTCGAAAAAAGCCGGCTCCAGCTACCTTTAGCGGCTGTGGGGATCGCTACCTGTGATCTCAGTCGGTTCGGCTGCGACTGAGCCGTCTCTTCAACTTCTTTAACCGCGGACTCCGGAACACATTCGGTAGGCTGTGTCCCTTCGACACTCTGTTCAGCAGCCTTTTCTGGATTACCAGCCGACTCAGAACCAACTTCTGATCTTTCTAGTTCCTGCCTAACAGAATCGGTGACTCCTTATATGTAGGATAGATCTCTGTGTCTAACGACTTTGCCCCGTGGGCCCTGCACTAGTAGGAATCAGACTAGGAAGAAGAACCAACAGCAGCTTTTCTTTACACATGGGTAGGCTGGAGAAAGCCCCTATCTGTAAATCCAAGCCATCTTTCTTCCTTATCATCCGGGAACTCCACGAAGACGAGACTCATAGCAGCAGGAGTTGATCTTTACACAGCGGTAGTAGCTACCCTTAGACCGGAAGACGTCACTCCAGCGGGAACTGCAAAAGAATAGCATGCGCTCGAACAACAGGGATCAATTCATTCAGCAGACCAAGAAGATGAATGAAGAAGATTTGCAATCACATCTGCTCAAGGAACTGTTCTTCTAAAAGATACGTTTCAGACGTGGATGATTATCATAAAAGATTCCCAACATATCATAAGATTCCCTTTCTTGAAAATCCGCACTTTTCCAAACCCAGAAAACAGACGGAATTCTAGGATTCCACCTTGGGGCAAATACTTTTATACATACCTCTTCTGGTTGATCTATACCATAAGCTATTCTCGTAAGATGATACACACTAGCTAACAGTCCGCCCGGTGCTACATCATAGGCACATTGGGAACGTAAATAATTGTAACCATATACATATAAAATGACAGCAATGGAATGCCAATCCCCAGGCTTTATTTGTAAAGTCTCTATTCCTTGGTAGTCGAAGCCCAAAGATCTATGAACTAACCCATGTTTGGCTAGCCAAGCAGACAAACGACCTTGCATCTTTTTTATCTCTCCCACATTTTGATTTGTATAAAACTTTTATTTGTCTCTATAAGTTAAGTATTTCACATTTACGATGAAATTTATGAAAATTATTGTTTGTTATTATAAATGTGAAAAAAAAAAATCCTGCCTAATTCACTAATTCGGGGGAAGATACTGAACTCTTGTTGTATTTGAAAAATATTTCAAGAGGGATCTCCGAAGTCGATGTAGATGGTGGTTGATCGAGTAATCCTCGATCATAATTTCCAGTATGAGTACTTCGTCCAATATAAAACTTGTGGTTGATAGTAAAACACCGACTCCCCTGTTGAGACCTAATTCGATCTTCATAGATTTCTCCATCACTATGGATGATGTCGTCTCAATAACGAATTTCTCACCCATTGGAAATGAAGTATCTGCACTTGAAACCTATCCTCCCCATGTAAAGAACATCTATCAATGGCCTGGCCCAACTGCTTATAGTAGATTCATAAAACAAGAGAAAAGGTCCACAGAGGAAATAAATCCCCAGGAGGAAATTTCTTTCTATCTCTACTGGGTGTGCAAATTCCTCGTATGCAACCAGGTGCAAAAAAGCTTCATTCCTGTTGCCGAAACTTTATTCGCAGCAGACTGTCCAGTGGCCCTTGCCCCTTTCTTATTAGGCCTTGCTTATAGATGGGCAAATCATAGAAACTCAATTCAGCGCCAATGGTTGTGGTCCCCTTTGGCTAGTGCAACTTTGGGCTCTGGCATATTTCCCTGATAAAGCCGCTCGAGAACCTCTGCCCCCCTATACCTTGGCAAACAATCGCTTTTACTCTTATGGTCATGTCTACGCCTCTGGTCAGCATCCCCCGACACAAACGTTCGAGCAATTTTTTTATTATTTGGCGGATTTCCAGAGGAAAAAAGAAGGGAGTGAATGGACTCCTTTCAATGACAGAGTCTTTGGAGCAAATTGGTTCAGGTTGCTCAGGTTAGCAAAGAGTTACCACTCAAGGGAGGAACAGGATATGTGGAGGGCTATTCTGGTGGCTCGAGATAGACGTTTTGGTCCAGGTATACCGGCAGAGATTGAAGTCTTTTGATTGCGTATACTTTCCTGTGTGCGCTGCTTACTCCTTGTTTGGTCAGTTGGACCCGCGTAAGTCAATATTTCAGTGATCCTACTCACCCCACAGGAATCACGCAATGCGCTTTCTTCCCCACCATCCCTGCCTGCGAGCCTAGGAGCGCTTAGCTTTGATACTGATGGTAGCATAGCGTATTCGCGTAGAAGACACCGAGGCAAGGAAGGGAGGTAAGAGTAGCAGCGACGGGGACAGAGATAACAGCAGTGGCAAAGAGAGTTTTCGTAGACTCTTCCTTATAGTAAACACCTTACCTTGGCGAGTATAAGTGGAAAAGAGCAGTCGTTACGCCGATGAAAGCCAGAACCCTAGATGCAGAGCAGTCGTAAGGGGCGTTGCGTATGCGTGAGGTGCATCTAGCCTTAACCCTTGGGCCAGTTAAGAGAGTCAGTCTTCTTCAGTATCCCATCTGTCTATTAGTCAAAGCGGAATCACAACTGTCTCACGAAAGAAGGGTCTCCAGCAGTGTATTCATGGTCACTCCAAACATAGGATTTTCGGCATATACCATTGAAGAGTCGCTTTTCCTTTCCGCGTGCAGAGGGGATATCTTGAGTTTAGTATTCATCCGCTAGTGGAAGGCGTCGAAGGTTTAGCCTAGCCCAGAATAACCTCTTGGAGTTGGAGGAATAACCGCAGTTAGGTGCCTAGCCTGGAATGCTTGCAAAGTAGCTAGGCCTGTCCTCGTTCTAGTAGTGGGCAAATCAATCCCCTGCTGTTAGGAAGAATGAATCCGAGAGTGCTAATTCTGCAACTGCATGTGGAAAATCCGGTGCTAGTCTTAGTAAGAATCCCCTGCGCATTCATCTGACTCTATCAATTCCCCTCTTGAATGGACATCGACCTCCTTAGATTAGATTCAAGTAAGGGCATTGGAGCTCTTTGATGTTGATGCTTGAGAAGAACCTGTGGCACTGACCTGACTTTCGGAATAGAATGGCGCTGCAATAAGGACTTTCAGGTTTGAAAGCAGAATTGGACATTGCTGGAACAAGAGAATCCGAGAAGCCAAAAAAGTCATTCTGAGTCTGAGGGAAGTAGTATGACAGTTATTGCTAGCTCTGACTATGCCCAGCCAGGCAAAAAGCAAAAACCTATCCGTCAACCATCTAAGACCGGTTCTGCTTCTATGGCATCTTCTTAGACTATTATCCCTGTCCATTAAGGCAGTTCAGGTTCAGTTCCTTTCCGTTAATTCAATATCTGTCTGTCCTGCGAAATCAACAGGAAATTTTGCAGTTGCTTTAGCAGCTCCGGTAAAGGCGAAAAGAGCTTCGGTTTGGTTGCAGGAAAGAGAGCAGCAGATTCTGGGCATGAATGTGGAGCAGATTCTCGAACAAGATTCTTTCGTCCGAACACCGGATAAGCATTCGATTTGACCTATGTCAGTTGCTCGCATTAGGACAAAGAAGAAGAAGGTCCTTAACAAGCCCTTTCCCTGTCCCCGCAAGAGTAACTCTTTCGACGCTTTCTTGACCACGGTCGACAATAGCTCTGACTCCGCTTTTCAAAGAACCTATGAGTGCAAAAACCGGTAATCCCGCATTTCTGCTCAGGGGTAATCCCGAAATACAAGATCAGCCTTCTCGTTTGGGGACATCATTGGCTTCATTCCTATCCCAACTGTCGAATCCAAAGCTAAGCCTAAACCGTCACTCCGCCTTTAACTCGTTTGCAAACAGTATTCAGGAGTGGAATCAGGAATGAAAAGGGATTGACTCTTTGAGGCAAGGGAACTAGTTGCGAGAGATCTGTCTCATGTTATGGCATGGAAAGAAAATAGTCAATGCCGCAGATCGTTTGCGGATGCTAATGTGCTTCAATAGTAGGAGAAAGAGAAAAAGCTCATCATTGATCCGAAAGTGCAAAAGTATCCTCTCTGCAGCCTATTACCTATTCTCTTCCTTGCGTGGGATATCTTAACTAGGGTAATCAAGGCAAAATAACGCTTTGGACAATTCCCCCATTCCATTCACAGCTGCTATTCCGACATCAGGTTAGAGCACCAGCTCTTCGTCTTCATCTAAGAAGGCATTAGACATGGGCAAGAGCCCTTCGAGCAGCAATCCTTGATCGAAGTGAAGGAAGAAAGCAAAAAGCGCTAGTCCTCTTCTGTTATGGGATTGGATAGTGAATCATATTCAATAGCAGGGGATTCTATAACAGCCAGATATGCCTATTGTTGGTATATACTGTAACAGCAGAGTTGCCTACTTCTGAAAGTAGCCCATCCGAGAGTAAGATAGAGAAAAGTCTCAACATCTGATTCACGTGCAAAACCTTTTTTTTTCTAATTGCTTTCAGCTCTGTCAAAGAAGCCCTTCTCTTCTTCTCTTCCGAAAGCCATTTTTCCTAAATTTCTTCTTGCTCGTAACCTATTTGTTCTGAAAAGAACCTTTGTTTGCAAGGTAACTCGAAAAATCTTAAGAGAAGAAAGCTGCTAGCAGAGGGTAGAGAAGTGCCACACCTTCGTGGATTGATCGAGTTCCGTGTACTGATTCTCATCGAGATTAGGTTGGTGTTCCGCTAGGGGGAATAGCGCCTTTCAGTCTACAAGGAACTCTTTGAGAAATTGCCCGTCAGTTAGTTAGGAATCGTATTAGTCAATCAAACAAAGTGTCAAAACCCCGTATTTTTGATTAAAAAAGAGCTATTTAAGCATTCACAAACTAGTTGCTATGAGGACTTCCTTACTCAACTAGAATAGAGAGAGTAAAGAAGTCAAGCTACCATCCCGCGTATACGATCTCCCCTACTCATTCGTTCTCTTCCTTCTTTTCGTTGCTGGGCTAGCTCGAAAGCAACAGTTAGCGCATCTGTTTTCTCGCTTGCTTAAAGCATCATTCCTTAACTAGCTAAGAGTTGAGTAAGGACTTTAGTGCTTAATCTACTATTAGCAGCTAAACAAGGAAAGACGGGGAAGCAGCGGATAGAAGTAACCACTCTAGGGGATTGGAAGAGCTACTACAACAGCAAGGAAAGCAATTGGTTACGCTCGACGAGAGTAGCTAGAAGCCTTAATAAGCGCTAGGGCGGACCTCTTCCCTTTCCTTTCCGGGATCTATTATCATAAGTGGAGTTCTTTCTTGACTGATAGGATGCCTTTAAACGACCCTCTCCTTTTGCGTAAGTAAGAGAAAGTCGTTTTCTCGAGCTACCTCAACGACCCCACTCTCGCTTTCGCTCTCAAATCCACTCTATCGGTCGAGCACAAACTCTTAAGAATAGTCGTGAGCGGGAGTCGAACCCACATCTTCGGGCAAAAGACAGACCCGGCGAATTACCTCTATTCCATCACGAGTAACGCGGTTCAATAAATCCTATAAGGCATAGTCCGCGGGCAGAATCGGATGCCAGCCGGGGTAGACGGGACGGATCAGTCCTCATAAAACGCATTCGTTCTCTTATAGAGTGAAGGGGCCCGCCTCACCACTCCCCCTCCCTTTCTCACGGAAAGCTATCCAGCAAATCAGAATACTCGCCGTGACAAAGGCCTGCCTTTCACTGAACAAACTTGTATACTACTTACTAAAGTGGTCATTCCATTTTTTATATGTTTCATAAATTTTTCCCAAAATAAGAACATCGGACCGTCTTGCTTTAATCTGCCGAGATCTATATTCATAATATTGATCTTCTTCATATAATCTATTCCAAATCTTGGATAACCATAGTGTGTACAATCGTATTTCATCGAGATTTGCACCTTGATTCATCCCCTTCCTTGCGTTCTCGTTAGTTATGAGGTCATCCAAGACCCTCTTTAAGGCCTTCTCCTTCGAAAGAAATGGAGCTGTTTGGGGAAAATCTCTTCCCGCTCTCGCAAACTCCTCCTTCATTAGGACGCTATTCATAATCTGTTCTTCCTTGCTATGACAGTCCGCGAGGACCATTTGATATTTGTGTTTGTGGACAAGTTGCTCCATTTCTTCCGCTCCAGAGCCTGTGTTAGAAGATGCGCCTGCGCCAGGGTGATTGGTTTGGGGAGAAGGTAGCGCACTAATTCTATCCTCCTTTCCTGATGTGTCCTCGATGTCCGTCTCAGAAAAAGGTTCCAACAAGACCCCTATATCGAACGAGTCCTCTGTCTGTGAGGACGAGTAGGAAGGGGCCGGCTGAGAAGGTCCCGGAGAGGAAGGGGCCGGCTGAGAAGGTCCCGGGGAGGAAGGGACGTGGTTGGAAGGGCTCTCGGGAATCTCGAGGATTTCCACCGGACCACCCGGGCTCGAGGCTTTATAGATAATAAGCCCGCCACTCGATTCCAACGAGTCCCCATAAAAAGCCAGCTGGAAAGCAGAAAGTGGTTCTAAGGTTCCGCTGCCCAAAACCTTGCTGCACAGGAAGAAATATAGAAAGCTACACAGCAATCTTACTAACGGTCTTACTAAAAGCAAGAGGCAATAAAGGCAAAGTCGCCTGACCCCAGACAGGGCCTTAGCCCTTATAGGCTTACCAACCCTAGTCAACATACCCATAATGAGTATTTGAATATGAACTATTGGCAATATCATAGCAAAGAAGTCGAGACCTAACAAAAGAAGTAAACCAGAAGTGTCGCGAAAGACTAAAATGAGAAACAAAACATAAAGTATCATGGAGAATGAAACTACTATTACGGCGCATTAGCCACATGGGGGCTATGGGAGTCGAACCCACTTCTTCCACGACCCCCCCACTCAAGAACGAGACTAGCGTTCTGTAAGACAGAAAGACGCGCTCTTCTTATTATATTATATTATACGAGATTTTCAGTCTTGATTCTAGCTGTTAGAATTGGATGCTTTCCTGGTCTGAGTCAATGCCCCGAAAGTTTCAAATTCACCAGATGAAAGAGACCAAATGCAATAGCAAGACCTCTACTCACAATATCAATAAAACCAACAAAAAGGTATTAAGGAGGAGTGCTGGTAAAGGCCCCTTTCCAGGGGTGGTAATCAGTTCCGTACATATTGACGAGCTTTTTATCTCTATTTAGATGATGATCGTCTTCTCACCTTAGTACACGGAAGACTGACTTAATCAGACAGTTTCACATAATCTTACTTCAAGGGTCGTTATGAGGTTAGGTATAGAAAGAGTTCGAAGTTAACTTTCGAAAAAGATTCATTCACAAGAGAGAGAATAAAAACTAGATAACGGAGTGACTTAAATATGTAAATTTCAGTTATTCTGTTACGACTTTTCCGCTAAAGTGGATTGGTCTATCTTTTCTTTTTTTTAAAAAGCTTTCATTATGTAATTTCGCGGACTTTCTTTTCGAATGCTGTCTTTTCCCATGCTTGTTTGCATGATACATCATAAAAGCCTAAAAACAAGGAAACCCGCTTGTTAGAACGAATGGTTAGGTCTCGCAAGAGACACTACTAACTTGCCTCCTAATACTAGAAGAGAACTGGACTCGCCTCGCTAGTCCCTCATCTACTTTAGACTTTTTAACTAAGACCAAAAGTGAAAGAAGATCTCAATCTCAGACTGGAAACTAAAAGGTTTGGAACCCTAAGAACTCGCTTGCAATTTACAGGTAACCCCACTGTTTCTATCGCCTCTGCATACCTAAGTCGAAGTCGCTTCCAGACTGTTAAAGCGATGGCACCTTCCTCACTGGCTTGACCGAAACAAGCAATTCTGCGGTTAGAGTTGTCAACGATCTTTTCAAGGTTCCGAAACCTCTTTCTTCAGGCGAGACGAAGACTCTTTAACTTCAAAAGCTTCATTCGAAAGAAGCACCTAAGCAGAGGCTTAACCAAGAGGGATTTCCCACACTTGGGAGTTCACCTATATGCCAATGCCCCATAGATCCTACTAAGGTTTCTAATATAACAACAACATGGCATGGATTTCAACTAAATCAAACTACGTGTATATAATGAGGTAAAGCCCTATGCCCGAGGTCTATGTAAATTAGAACCTCCTTATGAATTAGCTTTGTCTATGAACTGAAACAATAATGATTCGGCTATAGCAGCCCGGGGGAGCCAAGCCCCTGACCCAGCAGCTCCACTAAGTGTTCATCCAATCACTGCATGAAGAAGAAGCCATGATTGCATTCCACTTGTCGTTGATAGGACAAGTTAACTGACTATATGCGAGTAGAGACTACAGGCAAGTAGTCTCAAAACAAGTAAGTAATAAGTGGATTCTCCCTATAGAGCATAGTGAACCTTATAACAAGGACTAGAAAGCTAGCTTATTCGCTTTATAGCTTTGTGCCTGAACGGCGGCTCGCACCTCGATATCCTCCGATCTCACCACGACATCTCGATCTCCTCCGATCTCACCGCGCGCACCTTGATCTCCACCGATCTCCACCGGCGCAACTTAAACTCCACCGACGCAGCTTGATCTCCACCACCGGCGCTTCAGATTCTCCTCTCTCTCTCTCTCTCTCTCTCTCTCTCTCTGAGTGATAAATGTGTGGTTTTATCTTTTAAGTTTTATTATTATGTGATCGTGTGATTTTTTTTTTTTAATTCAAACGGGTGGTTTTTTTTTATAATCAAACTTGTGGTATTTAATATTAAGAAATGGGAATTATGAAATGCTACCATAATATTTTGACAATAAATTTTAAGTAATTGATTGTTATTAGCTAATATTGGTGAGTAAAAAAATAATTGATAGTCTATTTTAGTTAATTTTTATATTTTTTACTAATTTAATGTTGTCATATAGATTTATTGTGAAATTTTTGTAAAAATATTGTGTCCATATATATATATAGATAATTAAAACAAAAAATTCTCTTATATATATATATATATATCTTGTCTTTTTTGGTAATTTATAACTCAAACCTCTACTTTTATAAATGCTAGCCAAACACTCAGCTTTTTCAAAAAGCACTTTTTAACAGTTTTTACCAAACACCCAACTTTTTGAAAATGCACTTTTTCATTATGCACTTTTTAAAAACTCAACTTTTTCATTATGCACTTTTACAAAAAGCTGAACCAAACTCACCCTATATCTTCTTATATCCTCCCTATTTGCAAAATTTCTAAAAAATTAAAAATCAATAGTTATATCATCAATAAATTGTTTAAATTGCAAATTTTCGTAGTTTAAAATTATGCATAAAATATAAACTTATAGATCATACAGTAAATAATATCTGATTGACACAAAATTTAACATGTGTATTGAAAGCGTAAGGAATATACAATTTAACGATTAGATTTTTAAAATATGTAATAATGTTTATTTTATTCAGTAAAGTTGTAGCCTAAGACTAAAACCAATTTTGTAGCTAAACTTTGTTCATAAAAAAATTCAAAAAATATCCTATCCATGTGCCACTATAGTCAGTCCAAAGAAAAAAGTACATGCCAAGGGTGTTTTTTTAAAATTCAGGTTGAAGGAGGAAAAAGAGGTAGAGGGAGTCCGAAAATAACATAGCTAGACATAATGAAGAAGTGTATGATAAATAGGTAAAGAGAAGTGACTATGAGTATGATTTCAAATATGATAGAAAGGATGAAAACAATACAAGTGGCAGAGCTGTATCAGTTGAAGAGGTTTGATCAAACTTATCAGAAAAAGAAAGAAAAAAATTTGAGAAAGGTTCCATAAAGTCATCATCAATAGGATTAAGGCATAGTTGAGCTGCTTTGAGTTAAGGGCATATACCTCTCTTCCTATGTAACGCTTTATCAACATTTCATTCCAATCGAGCTCTTCCTGTCACACCAACATTGTCAGGACATTAAAAAAAAAAAAACTTGGTATAAATATTCAAGTCATTTAAAAAGCACAGTTGCAATCTACAAATCCTAAAACAATAAGTAACAGCAGTTGTAACTAAAAGCAGTCACATAATTAAGAGAATATGCTTTTGGGCATGAAATGATTTTACATTAGTGTCTTAGTGCTTAACTAACATTGTTTTTGAATCACCCAGCCCCATTTCTATTTCATGTAGTGTGTAGCACATGCAATCACCCATAAAGACTCTGCTTATTTAATAAGAAAAATGAATCAATAATGCCACTGATACCCAAAAGCTTAACCTAATAGGAAGTGGCATTATAAATTTAAAATCTGATTTATCTCAGTATTTAAACCTACAAACAAAGCAGAACAAAAAAGTTGTCAATTATGGTTCCTAAGCAACTTCTTCATAAGTAAAACGTTCATTAATAAAGAGCAAAAGGGGTGCAACCCAAGTACGGGAAGAATACAAGACATACACCAACACTTACGAAAAAAATCACTTAGATCACTCAACTAAAGTAAATTAGGAAAAGAATACTGTCCTGAAGCATCCAAGGAATGAGAGAACGGAGAAATGGAATACAATTCATAATGATAAGAACATATAGAGCAAACTTGCTTGTAGAAATGAACAAAATTTGTAATGATGCATAGACGTTAAAAAATATTTTCACCTTCCATACTTCAGAAACTTCAACAGAGTAACCAGGGGATGCATTTTCAACTTTTGAGTCTTTCAAAATCCAGAGTATTAGCCGCTGCAAAATTGATTGCAAGTTACATTAAGATAAGTATGGAAATCCCAGCTCATCACAGTCAGCATGTAAGAAATTATAAGTGCCTTACTCTAAATAAGATAATTAAAGCACATTAGCACTATCTTTCTCTCACTTGAGGTTAATGACTTTTTTTTCCTCTCTTGAAGAATATGGTGTTCCTGTCCAGCCTTGTGTTCTTATCACTCTACGAATACAAAAGCACATACAGCTACAATGGTTGAAACTATTTCTTCCACCTTAAAATTAAACAATGTCATTTTTTTGTTGATTGAGAACATCTCATTTAGGGATCAATGCATTTTCAGAAAAATTAGTTGTGAAACCATCAAAAGATAATTAAAAGTCCAGTTGCCCCAAGCAGTGGCATATTCTTTTATGACCGTAAATGGTTCTTCAAACAGTTAAGCAACAGAAAATAACCGGTTATCACAACCATATGTCATGCTGCAAACATCTAAAGTTTTATAGATTAAGTGATATAAACTAATGATGACATATTGCTAGCAAAATTAAGATATCCTGAAAGACTGGAAGCCAAGAAATAATAGGAATGGTGAACTCGAACCTCATCCTTCAAAGGTTTGGTGTATATTTTTTCAATTTTTACAACCCCAACTTTGTGTCGAGGAAAGTGGGAATCCCCTAGCCTACGCATGATTACCAGATTGCTCCTTTTTGGAAAAAGGTTGGGGAGGGAGGGGGCTGGAGTGAGGACACAGAACTTAAATTAGAGCTTGTTCAAATTCATAAGAAAACTCACTCTTCGATAATGAAAGCAACAATTATCAGCAACATGCAACCCTGCCCAATTTCTGGATTTTTTTAACTCATGTAGCACCTGTTCTCTTGTCATGTATGAAACAAGCCAGCAACGATGGTTCCATGCACGATAGTTCATTTTTGATCTCTGCAAGTCAACTTAAAACAGTGTTAGATTTCTTCCTGGAACACTCTCCCTCAACATCATAGCATATGACGGATATGCCAACAAAATAAGGTGTGCTAAAGCCTAAATGTCAATAGGTAAACCACCAATATATATGGACAATTGCAGAAGCTAAAGAAACATTTGCATAATGATATGGTCAAAAGTTCTAATTAAAGAAGAAAGTCAAGTAGTCAACTAGAAAGACTATAAACTAGTTCCCCTAAGGGTCATCACATAATGCACTCCGTTATATGAATAATTAGATGGTCCAAACTCTGCGCAGGGAATTCCACCTTCAATTTGGGATGCCAGTTCTTCAAGAGACAGGCTATATAAGTTTAATTTTTATCACGCAAAATCCTTGGAAATAAAGCTTAACAACATCAAGCTTCGTTCAACAACTTGAGCTCAATTTCTTTCAGTCCAAAAGAAAAAATAAAAATAACACAAAAAAAGGTGGGAGACAAAAGAAGGAACTGCATTTTCGTCTCATTTTCTGTACAATCAAATACAACCTCAATACTGTAATTTGTCATCCCAGAAGATTAAAAACTACTAGGATCATCTGCTGCCAGCAGTGCTAATTGTCATGGCTAACAACCAACCACAGAGGCAGTGGCATGTAGCAGCATTTTAGGTGTGCATGGGTCAGTTTTGTTTGGCTTTGAGGCAAACCTAGAACTGAATCATAATCCAGGGAAAACAGCATTGTGAACTCCAATCTCGAGGCTTAATAGTTTCACCTCCATCAAGATAGATGCACCTGCCCATTTGTAGCTAGATTTTTCAGAACATAAGAAGATACAATCCAGCTATATCTCAGTAGCAAGGTAAACACTTATGCATTCTATTTCTGTTCACAGGTATGGAGTGTTTTCTTGGTGAACTAGATCTAGAGAGCTTGTTCCATCTTAAGTAATGATAACTCAACACGGAAGCATCCTAGTGACTATCAAATCTTGAATCATACTCATCCAAAATTGTTTTTTGAAACTGAAGTTCCTGTTCACTCTAGGTAGTGTTTAAGGGAAAGAAGTGAACACAGCAAATGTGAGAATGGAGTTTTTCCAATAATGAAATATATATATGAACCTTCATAATTTAATAGTACGGAGTTCCTGAACTGAATTTAAACCTCAGCTATTTTTTCCACCAGCTCAGATTCTTTCCCCAAAATCTCTTGCAGAGCTGAACACTTTCCAGCGATTGACTTGATCACCCATCTCCTGCAAATTGACAATGTGCACAAGAACTCTGTTATTACTTAAAGCCATAACAGGCAGGCAGAAAAGTAAAAATACTATCAGAAAGGAATGTGAACAAAACTAAAAATTTTGGCCAGGTGAAAAATCAGATTAATAAACACAAAACCCTGTGTATCAACAAGGGGATAATTAAAGAACAAAAAGAAAGATTGGCCACCCTAAGTGCTGTTCATCAAGTTGATAATGTTACCCCTAAAGGTAAAACTAACCAACGGGAATGACATGTGAATATCGTGCATTGTAGAAATGATACAAAACCATTAAAAACTATGTTACCTATGACTCCACGCCTGATCACTTTTGGGTGAACATGAAAGAACAAGAGCTGACAACAGAAGTTCACCCATATACATTGAGAGCTGCTGCTTCTTAGACACAACTAGCTTCCTGCATTATGCGTAAGACATCGTAAAAGGAGTAGATACAAAAGCAATTCAATGAACTAAAATACACACAAATACACTTCAAAGTTATGCAAGAGCAGAGCAGGGTCTGCAGTCAGTCAGTTTTTTATAGAAAGGCCCTCCATGGCCTGTCCAAACAACACCTTATGAAGTAGATACCTCATCTAAACAGGAAGTGTGTACAAAATACTCCTAGAGATTTACATTTTAAAAGAGAGAATCTATAAAACTTACTACTACTGAATTTGTATCACTAATTCCATGGCTGTAGATAGCGAGCAATTTTCTATAGGGTGGCATTGGACAAGGGCATAATTTTCATTTCGTCAATAGACATGCATACTATATGTGAACCTATTCAAAATGGGGATTTAGGGATTCAGAAACTTCTAGTGTTCAACCAAGACTTACTTGGCAAATGGTAAATGAATTATATGCAATACACACTGATGATGCGAAGAAAACCAGTAGGCTGGATGCTTCGGGTTCGATAGGGCTAGCGAATGCCTCGGCAGCCTGAAAAAGAAAGAGAAGTGATCAAAGGTGACCGGGGTTGCCGGCCAATAACCCTCCGATGACAAAGTCAGTTTTTCTCTCAGATATTTTCAAGTTCCAATTTTTCAGGAATGATTTCACGTACCTTTTCCTTGTCTGAGCCAGTGTTTATATAGTGTCTTAAGAGCAGTTATTGGATTTGTAACCTCCCCTAGAATTGAGGAGGTTTGTATTTGAATGTAACTTCCAACTGTTTAGGAGTTATCTTTTTTGCGCGCAACGGTCACTTGGAGGTTACTTGTACAATGCGGAGACATTTTAGACTTTTATAAATTTTGCAAGTGTTCACGTGTCGTTCATTATTTCTCGTCCTGAGACCTTCAAGAGAGCTTACCTCGTCTTGAGCACGTCGGGACAGCTTGCCTCGTCTTGGGCACGCCGACACAGATTACCTCGTCTTGAGCATGCCGTCAGCTTACCTCGTCTTGGGCACGCCGACAGCTTACCTCGTCTTGAGCACATCGAGACAGCTTACCTCGTCTTGAGCACGCCGCCTGTCCTGGACGATCTCCATGGACAAAATCGGAGTTGTATTTTATCATACCACATCAGTTGCCCCCTTGTCCATGGGTCGTCTAGGATTCACATTCACTAACGTCGCTATTTGGACAGGTGTCCTTATGCCAGCTGTCGTAGGTGCCATTTGTCATGATTTAACTGGAGACCAATCATGTCAGCTCGTTTTTCGAGGGACGTGCCATTTGTCGCTTTTTGGTTGGTCGCGTCGCTTCGTGTACTGGGGTCAATGCCTATAAATAGTTGAATTCCTCCACTGCCCTCCTCATTTTCTCAAATTTTCTTCTTCGACCTACCTCGTCTTAGCGCCTCGTCTAGAAGTTTCCTGCGTCAGTTAGTCTCCCCTCGTCTAGTTCCAGGTATTCTCTTCAATCGTTCTTCCTTGGCGTCACACATTCCATTCACCTGGTTGATGACTAGCTGAGAATCACCTCTGATTATTACTGACTCCGCTCCCAAGGACTTAGCCAATTCCAGCCCTTTGAGAAGTGCTTCATATTCAGCTTCATTGTTGGTTGTTTGGTACTGTAGGCGGGCTGCATACTCCAACTTATCCCCCTCTGGGGATTGAAGTATGACTCCAATTCCTCCTGCATACATCGTAGATGATCCATCCACGTTGATAACCCACCTTCTTGTTAGCTCGTCCTTGACCAGCTCGTCTTGGCTTGGAGTGAACTCCGCGATGAAGTCTGCCAGCGCCTGCGCCTTGACTGCATTTCTTGGCTGATACTTTACATCAAACTCACTAAGTTCCACCGCCCATTGGACTAATCGTCCTGCAGCTTCCAACTTGCTCATCGCCTTCTTCAGGGGATGATCCATCAAGACAATAATAATGTGAGCTTGGAAGTAGTGTCTCAGCTTCCTTGAAGCCGTAACCAAGGCAAAGGCTAACTTTTCCATCATCGGATAACGTCCCTCCGCTCCTCTAAGTGCCCGACTAGTATAGTATACTGGTTTCTGCACTCGTTCTTCTTCTCTGACCAGCGCGGAACTTATGGCATGCGGGGATACCGCCAAATACAAATAGAGCTCTTCGCCAGGTACGGATGGGCTCAGCAATGGTGCCTTGGTGAGGTAAGTCTTCAAATCTTGGAAAGCCCTTTGACACTCGTCCGTCCATTCGAACGCCTTCCTGAGGACTTTAAAGAACGGTAAACACTTGTCGGTAGCTTTCGACACAAATCTGTTGAGGGCGGCAACTCGTCCAGTCAGGGACTGTACTTCTTTGATGTTTTTCGGTGGTTCCATGCTGAGTATCGCTTGGATCTTATCTGGATTGGCTTCAATACCTCTATGTGAAACCATGAAACCCAAGAACTTCCCCGATGAAACCCCAAAGGCACACTTACTTGGATTAAGTTTCATGTTGTACCGTCGTAGTGTGTCGAAGGTCTCTTGAAGGTCGTCTAAGTGCTTTCCCTCGTCCAAACTCTTTACCAGCATATCATCAACATAGACTTCCACGTTTCTGCCAATTTGAGGACGAAACATTTGGTTCACCAGCCTTTGGTAAGTTGCCCCTGCGTTCTTCAGACCGAAAGGCATTACCTTGTAGCAAAACAAGCCTTGGCTGGTGACAAATGAAGTCTTCTCTTGGTCTGCCTCGTCCATCTTGATTTGGTTGTAGCCTGAAAAGGCGTCCATGAAGCTTAGCAACCTGTGACCAGCCGTCGAGTCTACCAGCTGATCGATGCGTGGGAGCGGATAACTGTCCTTCGGGCAAGCTTTGTTTAAGTCAGTAAAGTCTACACACATTCGCCACTTACCATTGGCCTTCTTTACCATGACTACATTCGCCAACCAGTCCGGGTAGTACACTTCCCTAATGAACTCCGCCGCAAGCAACTTCTGCACTTCTTCTTTGATGGCGTTGTCTCGCTCAGGAGCAAATACCCTCTTCTTCTGACGTATTGGTTTGGACGAGGGAATTACATTCAGACGATGGGTAATAACACTTGGATCAATCCCAGGCATGTCTTCATGATTCCATGCGAAAACATCAAGGCTTCTCTTCAAAAACTGGACCAGCGTATTCTTCGCCTCTTCTTCCATGCTTGCCCCTATTCTAGTAAACTTCTCAGCTCTACTATCGTCTAAGGGGACATCTTCTAACACCTCAACAGGCTCCGGTGTGATTCTTCCAGCACCCTCGTCTATGTTCATCGTATGTAAATGCTCGTCCATAGCCAACATAGCTAGGTAGCATTCCCTAGCAGCTAACTGATCTCCTTGCACTTGACCCACGCCATGTTCAGTTGGGAACTTGACGGACAAATGGTAGGTAGAGGTTACTGCCTTCCAGCTATTTAAAGTAGGTCTTCCGATAATAGCGTTATACGACGATGAACAATCGACCACGAGGAAGTTTACCTCTCTGGTTATCTGCTGCGGATACGTTCCAACCACTACGGGCAGTGTGACACTGCCCACTGGTTGCACTTTCATCCCTCCGAATCCTACCAGGGGCGAACTCACTGGGCGAAGCTGATCTCGTCCTAGCCTCATTTGTTGGAACGCAGGGTAATAAAGAATGTCCGCCGAGCTTCCATTATCTACCAACACCCCTTCTGGTCGTATAGTCGGCAATAAGTAAGGTAATGACAATTGCATCGTCATGGGGTTGGTGAATTCTTCCAGCGTCCTCGTCCGTGAACGTGATGGCTTGTTCATCAGCATCCCTCGTCCATGGAGATCGTCCTGACAGCTAGACGTTCTGAACCACCTTCAGGTACGTCTTTCTGGATTTGGATGACTGTGCTGCCGAGGTTCCTCCTATAATTACCCTTATTTCTCCTAACGGAGGCCGCGAGGACTCTTCCACCTTGGCCTTCAGCTTCTCGTCCTTGTGGTCTCGTCCAAGGAAATTTTTCAACTTTCCCTGCCTGATGAGGTTCTCTACCTGCTGCTTCAAATCAAAACACTCGTCCGTGTCATGCCCATGGTCCCTATGGAAGCGACAATACTTGTTCCTATTGCGCTTGTTAGGATCTCCCTTCATTTTCTCCGGCCACTTTAAGGACGGATCATCCTTGATTTGCATAAGAACCTGCTCTAGCGGGGTGTTCAGAGAAGTGTACTGACTCCTTGAGGATGAACTTGCCTTCCTACCATCCCTATCCCTTTTTTCTCCTACCTGGGCTTTCTTAGGACGAGGAGCTTGATCTGAATGTCGGTGCCCGGCTTCCGAGCGTTCTGACCTTTTCCTCTTCTTGGCTATTATTGCGTCCTCGGCGTTCATGAAATTTTGGGCTGAATGGACGAGTTCAGCCATGGTCTGAGGTTCCTGCTCATACAATTTGTGAATGAACAAGTCAGAATTAACCCCATTATGGAAAGCAGCCAACAGCAACTTATCGTCCATCTCATCCACTGTCAAGGCCTCCCTGTTGAAACGGGTAATGAAGGATCTCAAACTCTCATTTTCCCCTTGCTCAATCGTTAATAAACTAGAAGAAGAACGCTTGTGGCGCTGTCCTCCAATGAAGTTATTAACGAACATTTTACTCAATTCTTCGAATGATCCAACAGAGTTCGGGGGTATTTTGCTAAACCACACCCTCGCTGGCCCCTTCAGCGTGGTTGGGAACGCTCTGCACATAATCTCATCTGGAACTCCCTGAAGATGCATGGTTGTCTTGAAAGTAGCAATATGGTCACACGGGTCGCGGTTTCCATCATATGAATCCAAGGAAGGCATCTTAAATTTGGGGGGTATAGGATGACTGTTGATGGAAGCCGTGAATGGGGAATCCGTTCGATGAACTAAGTCTTCCACCGGGTTCGTCCGCCTCATATTCTCCTTCATCTCTTCCATGGCTTTCCTCATCTGATCCATTTCTTTCTCCAAATGTGGCACCCTTCTTGAAGTAGTACCCCTTGTCTGATCCTCGGACTCGGCATTTTCCCCCCTACCTTCTTGACCCTGGGGTCGTCCTTCTACATGTCCTTCACGGTGCTGCCTCCTCATGTTGATCTCCCGGTTCAACTCTTGATTTTGGCGGGTCAGTTCCGCCATAGCAGCGGCCATGGACTGCATTTGTTGAAGGGACGACGGTTGCGCGGCAGGCACTGACTGGCGGTCGCGGTAGGGATTACTGGAAGCATCCCTGCTTTCTTGGTGGCCTGGGCTGGTAGCCCTTGATCTTGTCCGAACCATTCAGCCTTTTTGTCTAGGAACAAAGAGTGATCGAAAGAATGAAACAAAAACGAAAATCTCCGAGTTCCCACAGACGGCGCCAACTGATGATGCGAAGAAAACCAGTAGGCTGGATGCTTCGGGTTCGATAGGGCTAGCGAATGCCTCGGCAGCCTGAAAAAGAAAGAGAAGTGATCAAAGGTGACCGGGGTTGCCGGCCAATAACCCTCCGATGACAAAGTCAGTTTTTCTCTCAGATATTTTCAAGTTCCAATTTTTCAGGAATGATTTCACGTACCTTTTCCTTGTCTGAGCCAGTGTTTATATAGTGTCTTAAGAGCGGTTATTGGATTTGTAACCTCCCCTAGAATTGAGGAGGTTTGTATTTGAATGTAACTTCCAACTGTTTAGGAGTTATCTTTTTTGCGCGCAACGGTCACTTAGAGGTTACTTGTACAATGCGGAGACATTTTAGACTTTTATAAATTTTGCAAGTGTTCACGTGTCGTTCATTATTTCTCGTCCTGAGACCTTCAAGAGAGCTTACCTCGTCTTGAGCACGTCGGGACAGCTTACCTCGTCTTGGGCACGCCGACACAGATTACCTCGTCTTGAGCATGCCGTCAGCTTACCTCGTCTTGGGCACGCCGACAGCTTACCTCGTCTTGAGCACATCGAGACAGCTTACCTCGTCTTGAGCACGCCGCCTGTCCTGGACGATCTCCATGGACAAAATCGGAGTTGTATTTTATCATACCACATCACACACTAATCAGGACAGTGAAGACATAAAATGATTGGCTGCCTTCACCGAAGCATGGATTCTAAGTTAAAACCTACTAAAATCTCACAAGCTTCGCCTAGGCCCTATGGTGGATCACCTCATGCTACATTGCACAGTTGCTTATTTGGGGTTGCTAAGTTACTGAATTTCCCAAAAGTTTAAGCTGTCGAGAACTCGAGATAAGCTACATTGTGGTCATTTTTAACTTCTTTAAACGCGAGGCACAGTAGAGACGCTGATACAATAATAAATTACCGATTCTACCAAAAACTCAAATAAGTAAACTGAATTTTAATAAGAGACCTTGAGTTCCAGGCAGTGCCGAAATCGGAGCTGAGCAACAAGAGAGCCTTACTATGCTTCATCACTTCACTCTCCAACCCATCATCGCTGAGTCTCTTGTACTCTTCCATTGCCGCAATAAACGCACGCTTGGCAGCATTGTACAATGGCAGAACAGCCTGGGTCGAGACGCCCAGCTTGTGATCACTGCACCAAAAGGTTGTACCATCCGAAATCGCAGCGTCGCCTGTTGAGTCTTCAGTCAGCGTCGCGAATTGGGTCGGGTGTACAAATCCCACTTCATCACTGTAAGACTCCAAATATGAAATTCAAAGTAAAATTTTCAGTAAAGGGAAAAATATATATATATGAGAGGTATATGAGGTTTACATGAGAGGGTCCAATTCGAGGATGTGTTGGAATTGGAGCAAGAGATCAATGGAATTTGTGATTTTGAAATTCAACTAGCAAGTTGCTTGCGCGATGCGCGGATAATGCTAAAAGCTTTTGTGTAAGGTGGTTTTGGAAATTGTGGATAGTTTCATTGCTAAAATCACCTACAATTATAGCAAAAACCTTAGAGCAAATAGCCATATTTTGTTCCCTATTATTACTTGATCGTGAACCAATTAACCGCAAGCATTCGTTGTGCATATCAGACTCCTTGAACCTATCCCTTGTCATAAGACATGTCTAACTAAGGCGCTGATCTTATCAAGCATCTTCAGTAATAGTTTAACTATAACAGCATCAAAGTCACTTAGTGATTCATGTCTAGGCAAAGCAACAAACACAATTTGATTTTGTCAAGGTTCTCTCAGGCCATGATACCCAAACAATGGTACAATGAAATGATGGTTGAGCTAGACATGGTTCAACAAATTTTATAAAGGTGTACTTGTAAAACGTATTTAACATTATTTTTAATACCAAGAAGAAGACAGGTTCTCTCAAAAAGATTCTAAGTTTATATAGATTCTAAGCCAACCTTCAAATAATGAAGACACCAACTAATTTTTTCTGTCCACTTAGTTGTGATTCTCTTTGTTTCTTTTTTTATTTTTATTTTTGTCAACTGAGTTTTTGTCATTAAGTAGGACATATAGAATATGGGTAGATTGTGGCGATTATTTTAAAAACTTGCTGTCAGATAATCTTTAATCCAAAATTTGCTGTCAAATTATTCATTTAAAAATAATAAAAACTTTCTTACCGTAGCTAAGTTAATTTTTTTCACTCATGTTAGTTAGAGGTTGATACACCATAGAACCAAAATTGGCATGAGCAACAATAAAGAAAACACAGTGAGACCAACCAATCCTTGAGAACCAAACAACACCAATTACTTAGCATATAACATTGGGAAAAAAATGATGTTTTGAATGTGAGCCAATCCATAGAAATACACGGGTCTATGCTTTGATTGCACATGCGTGGAGGAGCTCGATTTTTTTTTTTTTTAAGCTTCTTCCTCATTGATCATTCTACCTGCCCAACAAAACCAGATTACTCATCAACTTGTCTTTTCCTAAGGTCTACAGTACCAAATTTAATAAATTTTCTAAATCACATCCCTATGTAACATATTTATATCACTTACCTGAAGACCAAGTCATAAATTACAGAAATTACAATAAAATCTCAACCAGCAAACAATTCAAATATAATAATAATAATAAAAAAAAAAAAAAAAGCCAGCATGTAGTCCAATTGTCAAAAACCCATTACCAAACAACAGCAAATAATGAACAAACAGAGTATTAGTTTTGTACCTCTTTGATACAGAATAAGGGATTGATAAATTAGGGGCCAGTGTTTTTCCTCCTTGGGTTTAGTCCCACCGACTGCAACGGGTAAAGTTGAAGCTTTAATCTCTCTTTGCCTGAGTTCCCTCAAACATTGCAAACCACAAACTTAGCACCCTAAATAAAATAGAAGATAAAAATGAAAGATAGAGAGGGAGAGGGAGAGAGTCAGCAATATTTATTTACATGCAGACACTGATGAAGGAGTTGTTGTCCATGAGCTCGTAGAGGAAGAGTGGATCCATCAATATATAAATCAATCAATCTTTACACTTTTTTTGGCGGCAAATGAGGGAAGAGAAAGGAAAAGAAGTTAGAAAAGGGAAGAGAAATTTATATATTGATGGAAAGGGGAGCTGAAAGAGTTCAATTTTTGCTAGAAGAACTGAAGAGTTAGGAGACAGAAAGAAGCTGAAGAGTTAGGCGAGAGAAATAAGTGAACTGTTTTTTGCTGAAAGGAATTAAGTTCCAAACATAAATGCTGCATTGTTTTAATTTCAGAGGTTGGAATGAAACAATGTTGTTTCACAAAGAGGAGTGTAACTGCAACGAACTCATATAGAGTGCCACGTGGCAGGACCTCATGTATTCCCGCATGAGGTCTCTGCTTTTATATATATATATTGATCTGGCGAGAGAGTTTTTTGTTTCCGTTTGGTTGCGGAGAAAGTAGGTCAGGAAAAATGCGGGGGAATGCCCAATTCAATATATCGTCTAGAGTGGCCACCATAAAATATGAGTTTTTCTTTTTCTTTTTTAAATAAAAAAAAATTTAAGGATAATTCTTAATTTAAGAACTCTGATTCAAACATTAGTCAAAAACACAAAATGCGAATTAAGCAAGACAAAGCTTTTTGTACCGTGAAAAGAATAAGATGTGTAAAAAAATCTCAAATACTCAGGCCTATCAATTGGAAATTAATTTATAATTTATAATATATAATCCTACATGCATAAACCAAAAAAAAAAAAAAAAAATCAGTTTAATATAAGTGTCAGTTTGAAAATGTTGAAATTGAAAACTTTTTGCTGAAAGTAGGTAGATAAATCTAAAAGTTAATTGAAATAGTACAATGGGTCTCATAAACAGTACCAAAAAGTACAATAAAACTCATAAATAGTAGTAAAAATAAACTAAATAGTAAAATAAACTGTCTAATATAAGCTTATCCCAAACGTAACCTAAACTTTCATAAAAATTCAGCGAGAATCCTCCCCCCCCCATGTATTATATTTTTTTCATGAAGTTTTGTGTATTTGTTGTTTTTTTTCACCAACTTCAAACATGAAATTGTTGTTGATGAGGCCTTTGCAAACAATCTTGTAGAAACACCAAACCCAAAGATCAAACCAAGCAAAAATGAAGTTGTTCTTGATTTTCAATGGCCATTACTTAAATGTGTTTTGTTAAGAATTCGAAAGATAGAGGGTATTTGGGAATGCTGCTTTTGTCTTTGGTGATCTTAACAGCCTATAATCAAACTATGATCCTATTCCATCAACCAATAAGTTATTTGACCACTGTGTGGTGTTTAGACAAAAGTAATTAGATAAGTTTCATGGTAGAAGATACCCAATTTCCCTTCTTATAAGAGTGTTTAGATAAATCCAATTATTTCATCTCTAATGCATTCCAAAACAACAATACTCAAGAAAATTTCTTGTTGAAAGCTTAAATAGCTTTCCATCAACTAAAATCTGGACACACCCACTTATGTGTGCAGCCAGTTTCAGGCTTCATTGGTAAGATTAAACCATTAGAGTAGTAGCCATATCTCTCTCAGGCATTTAATCAAACAGCTTTATGGCATACTCAATAGCAACAGCTAGTGAACAGCACACAATGGTAATAAAAAAAAGTGTGAGGAAAAATAGAGAGAGACTCATAAACAATACCTAGTCCTGGTGGCTTTTTTATCAGAAACAATACCTAGGCATGTCACATGTAAATAACTATGCTACCGAAGCTAGAAAATAAACTTTTTTTGCTACAGGGCTCACATGAGACTTGCAAATAATGGAAACTTTTAAGCAAAATGCCAATTTTAATCGAAACCCAAATGCACACTTAATATCATGTAATTCCTAGAAGCTCTAATTCAGGCTTAAACCAAGTGTACCCAAGTGGTTACACTCAACCCTAAACCATTCATACCTTGTTGAGATAACTTGCATGTAGTAAGCATGCCGTAAGCATATATCCCAAACTATGATATAACTTACCATGAAATTTGTAGTTATGAGACTTAGAAGTTCTAGCTAAAGCTCCAATATTTCTATTATTGCTAATTTATTATGCACATATCCCTGCACAATCTTTTTACTTTATTATTATTTTCAACATTCATATTTCAATAACGACCATAATTTCAATATTCATATTTCTCCAACTATCTATCTTTATTTTTAATATATATTATGAGCTCTAATAATTTTATTTTTGTTATTTATAAAATTATTAATTAAATTACTAATAAAGTCAGTAGGATTTCAATCCTAGTGAATCCAAAAGTCAATAACTAAAATTCTTTTTTATTCTCTATCTGGTCCAATTGTATATTCTAATTATTAAGCTTGATCAAACAAAAAAAAAATGCAAATATTAGAGCGTTTTTGTGTGGAGTGGCTTGCATGATACACCATTTTCACAATTCTATTTTATTTTCCCTCCTTTCATCAAAAAATATATACATATATATATATATATATTTTTTTTTTTTTTCCATTCAAAATAAAGTCTCTTTTATTAAGGTTCCCCTTTATAAGAGCATTTTTGTTGTGTCTTCAATCGTTAAACTATATAAATTGCATCACAATGATTTACTAGGAAAAAGTTAAAGACTCCTTCACCATAGTCTTTTCCCTTTTTCATTGTTTTTAATGTTTTTCTGATTTTTTTTTTTCCTTTTTGGTTAATTGCATTCTTTAGTGCAAGATGAGTTTTCATTGTTGGTTTCATGTGTTTTACAACACCCACAAAGGTGCTAAAATAAGATTTGAAATACATCAAAGTTATAATTAAAATATATATCTTTTTTTTTAGGGTGAAATATGCCATATTCTCATTAAAAGTCAAGGAAATTGAATTACAACAAAAAGGAGATGCAGATTACAGAATACCCACTAACACTTTGACCTATCAACTAGTAAGTGATGTTGTAGCATTGGGGGTTTTATCCTATTCTAGGACTGAGTTGTCCTAGAATCTCTAGCCAATTTCGCCAACTCATGTGCCACTCTGTTGTAATCCCTTTTCATATGCTTAACCTTCCAGCTATCAACAGAACTAAGAAAATCAAGGATCCCTTGGATAATTGGCCTTAGATCTCCATGGAGGGAGTTAGATGAAATGGCTTGAACAACCAAGAAAGGGTCAGATTCTAGTATAACCCATGTGAACATCATTTTGAGGGCTAAAATCATTCCTTCTTCAGCAGCCAAAGCTTCAGTGACCTCCACTCTATACGTAGCAGACAGCAACTTGGCACTTGCTACCACCACCATACCTCTGCAGTCTCTAATTACCACCCCCACACTCGAGGGTCTACCATCTTCAGAAGTGGCCCCATCAACGTTTATTTTATATATCTCAAGAGGTGGTGCTGCCCAACCAACCTCAAGAGGTTGCCGCCTAAGGAGATTAATAGTTACTGCCACTTTATAGTCACTTTGAAAACGTAGTGCAAAACTCCAAATTTGGGATGATGGGAGGCCTTAAGACTCATGAACCATTTGGTTTTGGTTGTACTAGATCGACCAAGCAGTGACAAACAGAGTTTCCAAGTCATGGCTAGTACCAGATTCCAGAATTTGCTCCAAAAAGTTGTACCATCCGAAATCGCAGCATCGCCTGTTGAGTCTTCAGTCAGCGTTGCGAATTGGGTTGGTTGTACAAATCCAACTTCATCACTGTAAGACTCCAAAAAATGAAATTCGAAGTAAAATTTTCAATATTTTGCTATAAACGGGAAAAAAAATGAGAGGTATATGAGGTTTTTACATGAGAGGGTCCAATTTGAGGATGTGTTGGAATTGGAGCAAGAGATCCATGGAATTTGTGACTTTGAAATTCAATTTGGCGAGAGAGTTTTCTGTTTCTATTTGGTTGCGGAGAAAGTAGGTCAGGAAAAAAGTGGGGGAATGCCCAATTCAATATATCGTCTGGAGTGGCCACCATAAAATATGAGTTTTTCTTTTTCTTTTTTAAATAAAAAAACTAAGGATAATTCTTAATTTAAGAACTCTGATTCAAACATTAGTCAAAAACACAAAATGTGAATTAAGCAAGACAAAGTTTTTTGTACCGTAAAAAGAATAAGACGTGTAAAAAAATCTCAAATACTCAGGCCTATCAAATTGGAAATTAATTTATAATTTATAATATATAATCCTACGTGCATAAACCAAAAAACAAAAACAAAAAAAACAAAAAAAAAAATCAGTTTAATATAAGTGTCAATTTGAAACTGCTGAAATTGAAAACTTTTTACTGAAAGTAAGTAAATAAATCTAAAAGTTAACTGAAATAGTACAATGGGTCTCATAAATAGTACCAAAAAGTACAATAAAACTCATAAATAGTAGTAAAAATAAACTAAATAGTAAAAGAAACTGACCAATATAAGCTTATCTCAAACGTAACCTAAACTTTCATAAAAATTCAGCGAGAATCCTCCCCCCCCACCCCCACATGTATTATATTTTTTTCATGAACTTATGTGTATTTGTTGTTTTTTTTCACCAACTTCAAACATGAAATTGTTTTTGATGAGGCCTTTGCAAACAATCTTGTAGAAACACCAAACCCAAAGATCAAACCAAGCAAAAATGAAATTGTTCTTGATTTTCAATGGCCATTACTTAAATGTGTTTTGTTGAGAATTCGGAAGATATAGGGTATTTGGGAATGCTGCTTTTGTCTTTGGTGATCTTAATAGCCTATAATCAAACTATGATCCTATTCCACCAACCAATAAGTTATTTGACCACTGTGTGGTGTTTAGACAAAAGTAATTAGATAAGTTTCATGGTAGAAGATACCCAATTTCCCTTCTTATAAGAGTGTTTAGATAAATCCAATTATTTCATCTCTAATGCATTCCAAAATGAAAATACCCAAGAAAATTTCTTTTTGAAAGCTTAAGTAGCTTTCCATCAACTAAAATCTGGACACACCCACTTATGTGTGCAGCCAGTTTCAAGCTTCATTGGTAAGATTAAACCATTAGAGTTGTAGCCATATCTCTCTCAAGCATTTAATCAAACATTTTTTTAGCATACTCAATAGCAACAGCTAGTGAACAGCACACAGAGGTAATAAAAAAAAGTGTGAGGAAAAATAGAGAGAGATTCATAAACAATACCTGGTCCTGGTGGCTTTTTTATCAAAAACAATACCTAGGCATGTCACATGTAAATAACTACACCACCGAAGCTAGAAAATAAACTTTTTTTGCTACAAGACTCACATGAAACTTGCAAATAATGGAAAATTTTAAGCAAAATGCCAATTTTAATCGAAACCCAAATGCACACTTAATATCATGTAATTCCTAGAAGCTCTAATTCAGGCTTAAACCAGGTGTACCCAAGTGGTTCCACTCAACCCTAAACCATTCATACCTTGTTGAGATGACTTGCATGTAGTAAGCATGCCGTAAGCATTTATCCCAAACTATGATATAACTTACCATGAAATTCGTAGTTACATGACTTAGAAGTTCTAGCTAAAAGCTCCAATATTTCTATTATTGCTAATTTACTATGCACATATCCCTGCACAATCTTTTTACTTTCTTATTATTTTCAACGTCATATTTCATTAACAACCATATTTTCAATATTCATATTTCTCCAACTATCTATCTTTATTTTTAATATATATTATGAGCTCTAATAATTTTATTTTTGTTATTTATAAAATTATTAACTAAATTACTTATAAAGTCAGTAGGATTTCAATCCTAGTGAATCCAAAAGTCAATAACTAAAATTCTTTTTTATTCTCTATTTGGTCCAATTGTATATTCTAATTATTAAGCTTGATCAAACAAAAGAAAAAAAAAAATGCAAATATTAGAGTGTTTTTGCGTGGAGTGGCTTGCATGATACACCATTTTCACAATTCTATTTTATTTTCCCTCCTTTCATCAAAAAATATATACATATATATATATATATATTTTTTTTTCCATTCAAAATAAAGTCTCTTTTATTAAGGTTCCCCTTTATAAGAGCATTTTTGTTGTGTCTTCAATCGTTAAACTATATAAATTGCATCACAATGATTTACTAGGAAAAAGTTAAAGACTCCTTCACCATAGTCTTTTCCCTTTTTCATTGTTTTTAATGTTTTTCTGATTTTTTTTTTTCTTTTTGGTTAATTGCATTCTTTAGTGCAAGATGAGTTTTCATTGTTGTTTTCATGTGTTTTACAACACCCACAAAGGTGCTAAAATAAGATTTGAAATACATCAAAGTTATAATTAAAATATATATCTTTTTTTTTAGGGTGAAATATGCCATATTCTCATTAAAAGTCAAGGAAATTGAATTACAACAAAGAGGAGATGCAGATTACAGAATACCCACTAACACTTTGACCTATCAACTAGTAAGTGGTGTTGTAGCATTGGGGGTTTTATCCTATTCCAGGACTGAGTTGTCCCAGAATCTCTAGCCAATTTCGCCAACTCATGTGCCACTCTGTTGTAATCCCTTTTCATATGCTTAACCTTCCAGCTATCAACAGAACTAAGAAAATCAAGGATCCCTTGGATAATTGGCCTTAGATCTCCATGGAGGGAGTTAGATGAAATGGCTTGAACAACCAAGAGAGAGTCAGATTCTAGTATAACTCGTGTGAACATCATTTTGAGGGCTAAAAGTGATGAGGATAATTTTATAACTAACTCGTGATGGAATGAAAGGTAACAGATACAACGGTCCCGTCAGTCTTACCCATTAAACCCCGTCTTGTAAATGTCTGCAGCCCCATCTCATATTCTGATGGCACTAGGCTGACAGGACGAAATTGGTGACATCAAGCTAAAGGTCGTAAGCCGACGACCCTACTGGGATTAATTATAAGCTGAAGACCCTAGAGCTGACGACTTCAACCTACAAGCCGACGACTTTAGAAATGAGCAAAGCGTCAGGTTGACAGGAATAAGCTGAAGAGGTCAGTTAAACTCCCGTCCGTAACCTTACTCGACCTCCACGCATGTGTGTGTAAGGATAATTCTTGTGCTACACGCCTAACCTTAATTAAGAAGACTCCTATAAGCAAAAGAACTCAAGGAGATACGCAAAATCCACGAGTTACTCTTCTAGAATGAAAGAACTTTTTGACCAAGGCATGAATTTCGGCCCTACACTACTATAAATACCCCAAGACCCTCATGAGGCAAGGTACGCATAATTCACCTCGGCTCTAACACTTTGGAGTTGCGAACAAGAGATTTCTCTAACTTGACCGTCGGAGGGTATTTGGCCGGTACCACACCGGTACTCCTTTTAAGGTCTTTAGCTTTCGTCTTGTGCAGGTTCTTCATTGGGAGCATGTGAGGATCGTGTGGCTTACTGACGATTTTCGGCATCATAAAAAAGCATTCCTTCTTCAGCAGCCAAAGCTTCAGTGACCTCCACTCCATACGTAGCAGACACCAACTTGGCACTTGCTATCACCGCCATACCTCTACAGTCTCTGATTACCACCCCCATACTCGAGGGTCTACCATCTTCAGAAGTGGTCCCATCAACATTTATTTTATATATCTCAGGAGGTGGTGCTGCCCAACCAACCTCAAGAGGTTGCTGCCTAAGGAGATTAATAGTTACTGCCATTTTATAGTCACTTTGAAAATGTTGTGCAAAACTCCAAATTTGGGATGATGGGAGGCCTTGAGACTTATGAACCACTTGGTTTTGGTTGAACTAGATCGACCAAGCAGTGACAAATAGAGTTTCCAAGTCATGGCTAGTACCAGATTCCAGAATTTGCAATGCAACATCCACTATGTCATGTGTTCCAGCCAACATGTTTATTGGGCAAGACTGCCAATTCCACCATACATCACAGATTTTTCAACAATAGAGCAGTGCCTGCTTTGTACTTTCTACAGCTTTCTCATAGAGATGGCATTTGCATCAGCCTCAATTCCCCTTCTTTCCATGTTTAGGGTTGTTGGCAGCCCATTCACACAGGCTCTCCAAGCAAAGATTCTCACCTTGGTTGAAAGCTTGAGGCGCCACATCTTCCTCCACAGTGGAGCTCTATAGTTTCTAGTTGAACACTCTCCTAAGCTAGGCTCTTCAACTAGCAGCAAGGCCACATAGTAGGTACTCTTTACAGGGAATACACCTTTTTTGTTCACCGCCTAGATAATACTATCATTTGACAGATTATAACTCAAGGGTATATTGAGGATAGTTTCTGCCTCATCGAGGTAAAATAGTGCTCTAGCTCTGTCACAACTCCACCATCTAGTGTTCTCGTCGATGAGAGATGAGACCATTGGAAAGTCATCAATGTCTTGTGGGGGGGAGCAGACCTTATAGGTGGTTGGGGAGGGGAGCCACTTGTCCTCCCATATGTGAATCATCTTCCCATTTCCTACCTTCCATCTAGTGTCCTTCCTTATAACTTTCAGACTGTTATAGATACTTTGCCAAGCATAAGAGGGATTACATCCCATTTTCGCTCCAAGGACATCACCAGTGGGGTAATATTTAGCTTTATAGATTCGAGCTACTAGGGATCTTGGGTTAGTTAATAAACGCCAACCTTGCTTTGCTAGCATGGCTAAGTTGAAGGCTTGAAGATTGTGAAATCCCATGCCTCCTTGTAATTTGGATTTGCACATTTTCTTCCACCCTACCCAAGATATCTTTGCCTCTTGATCCCTTTGACCCCACTAGAAATTCCTCATCATCCTTTCCGACTCATCACATAGGTCCTTTGGGAGCAGAAAGCAACTTATGGTATACGTCGGGATTGCTTATGTCACTGCCTTAATTAGGATTTCCTTGCGACCCATTGATAACATTTTCTCCTTCCAACTTGAGAGCTTTTTCCCCACCTTCTCTTTTACTTCAGCAAAGACTTGGTTCTTTGATCTCCCAATTGTAGACGGGAGACCAAGGTATTTGTCGTGCCTTGAGTCTTACATAAGGCTGAGAATGTCTAAGACCTCATTTCTTATGACAGGTGCTGTGTTTTGGCTGAAGAGCATTGAAGATTTATTTGTGTAAATATTTTGCCTAGAGGCCATCTTATAGTGCTCCAAAATTTCTACTAACTTGTAGCACTCCTGCATATATGCCTTACAGAACAATAAACTATCATTTACAAAGAAGAGGTGGGTGACTTTAGGACATCCTCTGCAAATGGAGATATCATTGAGCCTCTGGTTGTTGTTCGCATCCACAATGAGAGCTAAAAAAGCCTCTATGCACAACAGGAAAAGATAGGAAGATAGTGGTCTCCTTGTCTTCGCCCTCCTGATGGAGTGATGCAACCATGATCTTCACCGTTAATCATAACAGAGTAGATGACTGAAGTGATACATTTCAAAATCCACCCCACCCATTTCTCATGGAAGCCCAATTTCCTCGTCACCTTTTCTATGAAAGTCCATTCCACCCTATCGTAAGCCTTACTCATGTCAAGCTTAACTGCCACAAAACCATCATTTCCACTCTTTTTGTGATCTAGATGGTGCATTATCTCAAAGGCCACAAGTATATTGTTAGTTATTAGGTGCTCCGACAAGAAGGCACTTTGATTTTCTGATATGATTTAAGGGAGGACAACTTTGAGGCGATTTGCATGAACTTTGGATATCAGCTTGTAGGCTACATTACTGAGACTAATGGGGCGAAAATCTTTCATCCTGGAAGGACTTTTAACTTTTGGCACAAGAGCTATGTTAGTTCTATTAATTTCAGCCAAAGAAGCATTTGAATTAAGCACATTAAGAACCATGTTAGCAACATCAAGCTCAACAATATTTCAGTACTTTTGGTAAAAAATAGTTGACATACGATCTGAGTTGGGAGCTTTTGTGGGGTGCATTTGTTGGAGTTTTGACTTCCTCCATGGTAAAATCACGAGTTAGCTCATTATTCATTTCAGTCGTGACCTTGACTGGGATCAAGATTTATCACTTAATCAACTCTGGTTGGATGCATGGTTGTATATATGTCTTCAAAATATGCTATGACAGTTGCTGCAATGCTTTCTCTATTATTGCACCATAACCCTTCCTCATTCCATAACCCACTGATAATGTTCTTCCTTTTTCTCTCAGAGGCACGGTGATGAAAATACTTTGTATTATGGCCTCCCTCTCCCAACCATTGAACCCTCGATCTTTGTTGCCACCATACTTCCTCTTCATCCAACAACTCATTGATTTCTTTCCTCAGCCTATTGATCTCTGCTCCATTCTGTCCATCAATATCATTCTTTGTTAGTTCCCCCAAAGCTTCCTTCTTTTCTTTTATCTTCTTTGGGATTCGCCCAAAGGCAGCCTTACTCTAGTTTGTTAAGGCCGCAACATATTGCTTAAGCCCTTCAATAAGCTCCCTTGGAGTACTTCTATTAGCGCCATCATTCCAAATTTCCTCAATTGCTTCCTTACAATCTTCCCTTCTCGTCCACATAGCTTCAAAATGAAACCTACGGTTTCTTCATCACCAATAGTACTAGTTTCAGCAAGCAGTAGTGGACTGTGGTCTGATATTATATCAGTCAGGAGGTGTACCTTTATATTATGGAAGTATTGCATCCATTCCATTGTTGCGAAAGCACAGTCCAGTCTCAAGCAAACTCTGTCTCTTCCTTCTTATTGGTTGCACCCAGTGAAGTCTTAGGCATGATATCCCATATCTTTGAATCCACACCGGTCAATTGCCTTTTTAAAAGATTCCATCTACTGCCACGATCTCGGGGCACCACCCAATGTCTCCTCCCTTGATAGAATCTCATTAAAATCACCTAAGCACAACCAAGGGAGATGGTATTGGTTGCTTAAAGTATCAAGGAAATTCCAAGATTCCTTTCGTCAGTGTGTTTCAGAATGCCCATAGAAACTCGTAATCCTCTACTTGAAATCACTCCCTTCTTTTGTGACTACTGCGTCAATATGGTGCCTTGAATAACTCTTAATTTCCAAGTCAGTTCCTTTTCTCCAAATCATTGCTAAACCTCCTCCTTTCCCCTTGTTTTGAACATAAAAACCGTTATCGAATTCAATCCTTGCTTTCACTCTTTGCATACCTTTATTTTTCTTCTTTGTCTCTGATAAGAAGACTATCTTGGGATCCCAGCGTCGCACAAGATCACGCAATGCACCAATTGATTGGGAACCCAAGCTCCTGACAGTTCCAACATAGGGCTATCATGGCTCTAGGCAGTGCTGCCTAACAGCCACTGCGAGAACGTCACAAATAAATCCATCCTCACAGTTCTTCTTTCTTTTCCTCTCCACCTCTATTTCTAACTTCTCTATTTTCCCATGCCTTTTTCTTTCAATTCCATCTTCTTAGGCTATCTTCAATTCAATTCCAGCCACGCCGTTTTCTCTTGCTAGCTGCTACGACCTTCCTTTTTCTTTGGGCTTCTTATCTTTGCTTTGACCCAAATCTAGCAGTCCTACTACATCCTTTTCATTTAAGACATGTTTGGGCTTCAATGGGCTTGTTACTCCAGCCTCCTCACTTATTTTTTTCTTTTTGTTGGCCTACTACTGAAGTTTCATCCATACCCACTTTGTTTTTTCCTTTCACTCTAGCAAAAACTAGAATTTCTCGTGGCCCACATGCGGCTTCTCCCTTCCCCACGTTGGGTGAGCTCCTTTCAGAGTTGTCCCACCTGTCGGGGTGACAAGCCACTTGACAACCTGATCCACCATCATTACCTTGAGCACCCCAATCTTCAGTTTTTCCAGTTCCTTGATCCCCGCCTGATTTCTGGGCTTCACTGCTGCTGGTAGCCGTTACATCCTTCCTCACCATCATTGGAGGTTGTGAGCGGGTTCTCTCGCTCTTATCATTTGACAGAGCACTTTCATTTTTTCTAGTTTTTATTTTTTCATGACTCCCATTGCAATTCCCATTGGCTTTAAGCCATTCCCCATACTGATACTTTATTTCTTGCCCTTTTGTTGTCTGTAAGTAGTGTTGATCATCATGGCCCATCCTTCCACAAACATAGTAGACAATTGGGAGTCTCTCATATTTGAAGGTGGCCCATACCTTTTCCTTCTCCATATTCATTATATATCCCCCATGCCGAAGTGGCTTATCAATTTGAAGATCAACTTGCATTCACAAGAACTTGGCTTGGTCTGATTGCCATGACCTTCTATCCGTTTCCACATTGTTGCCTATTTTGCTTCTAATGTCTTTGCCCGTTTCTTCCAACTTAAGCTCAAAGGGTAGCCCCCACACTAGAACCGATAAGGGTGAATGTCTGAAGACTATATTAGCAGATGATAACTCATTTCTCCATCAGCATAAAAGCAATAAATTATTATCGAAATTCCACAGACCATTCTTCTCTTCCCATTTCATTTGATACTTAGAGCTAAATTTGAATTGGAGTATACCATTACCCACCTCTACTATTCTCATATCTGAACCCATTTTCCAGACAGATTTCAAAGTACTTTTTAAAGCTCATTGATTCTATTGCCTGTTCGATAGAAGCCTTCCAAAGAGACTTAGGTAGCATTCCTCCAAAAGCTCAGCTTGGCTTTGGGTTGTGATTTGGATGCTTTCCTCTTCTTCTTCTTTAGTGAGCTGCAGATTCTGCAGCCCGTCTAGGATAGTTTGCTCCACTCCAGTGAACTATAGTTTGACCATATCCTATTACTGAGTTTAGGATAGTCAAAGGAGAGCTAGGGAGAGAGGAAAAAAATAAAAAATAAAAAACTTCTACTTGGGAGAGTTTTCAGTTGACTACCAGCACTGTATGTATATATATCTTGAAGTATGTGGACTAAGGATGGTACACTTGCTTTGATAAGGGTACACTTTGGTCCTAGCTAGGGTACACCTTCCTTATGTGGCATATGTTGACCACATTTAAAACTCCATAAATTAACTCCTTCATAAGCATGATTAATATCTGAGTATGGGAGAAGAGGATAACTTCCATAAAATGAATAGTGTGTGTTCTTTAAATATGAATGAAGTTTAACTACAACCATCAATATGAAGATGTCATGTATTCACTTATTAAATCACACTTAAGTGATTGTATACAAGGATATTGGACTCTCTTCTATTATCTTAGAGGGAGATTTAGAGATTATTATCAACTTTTTAAAGAATGAATGTGTCTTTTGCTGCTTATGGTCATTTGGTTGAAGAGGCAAAAACTATTTCAAGTTCCTTTGTTGATTGTAATTTTTCACATATTAAAAGACAGTAATTCTGTCGCTCATCATATTTCTAGACAGCTAGACATGTTAGAATAATTAAGTTAAATTATGAGTTTTGAAATTTGAACCTTTCCCATTTATGGCATGATAGTTTTATATAATGATTGATCTATCAACTAAAAGCTTTTTTGATTTTTAGTTTGAATGGTTTCACATGATCAATTGGCCTAAATCCTTGGAATAAACGTGATATATAACTTCAAAATTCATCATATGGTTGATTAGCTTAAAACCCGGTTTGAATGGTTGATTTATTTAGAATAAATAAAGATAGCTAACGTTAATAACCGATTTTGGTTTTAAATAGTTGATAGATTTGAAACTAACTGGGTAATCAATTCCAATTCTATAATTTTATTGACTGGTTTGAATTTATAAATTTGACATGTGTGATTAATGCAACCCATGATTATAAATTATAATCTAATATGTGTAGTCTGTAGGTTGCTTTCATTTCCTAAGTCTTGATTTTGAATATAAATATGGTGATTCTAGTAATGAATGCAATAATGGAGTAAACATGTTAGGTTTTTTATTTTATTTATTTTTTAAAGTAAACTTTCATTTTATATAGTCAAAATGTAAAATAGTGTAATACAAAGACCAACTAAATTGGACGGGTTTTGGTACCAATCACTTTCTCATACATATGCCTTAACTCTAAACTAATAAGTAAAGACTAGTAGTCGTTCTAAAAAAATAGAAAAGTAAAGACTAGTAGACATTTGCACTTATCACTCAAAGTGATTATTTACCCATTTAAAAACCAAATAGCAACTCCCGATCTTTGCCATAGTTTACGAGGTTTGTGGCGTACTCTCAAATCTTACATTGGGTAATCTAATTAGGTACCTAAATCGAGACGCTCACACTTATTTTTAAACCGTAAAACCATAATTATGATGATGATGCTTGAACCCATTGTACTTTCAAATTATATGAACAAGTTCCCTTCCAATTCAACAGAAGGGAAAAGAAAAAAAATCAAAGAAAAAGACAAAAAAGAAAAAAGAAAAACAGTGCACATGATCCGAGCACGTGATTGGAGACCTTGTTTTACCTACGGCTCCTCCTCCAACAGCACATGGCCACGGGTGAGGTCATGGGTTCAAGACTGGGATGCATGCATAACTTACCAATAAAAAAAATTTGTGGTTGCTATTGGGTTCTTCTTAAGGCACAAAAAGTGTGAAATGCTGTCATTGAAAGGTGGGGAAGAGACTTGTAAGCTGGAAGAAGCTCTATTTATTTGAGGCTCACTCTTGTAAAAGAATATATTATCTAGTCTTCCCACGTGCTTTATGTTGCCTTTACTATGCCCATTTACATTGCTAAATAGTTTTTCAAACTTAAAAAGAGACCTTTTGTCATTGAATTAGGTGGTGTCCAAGTTCCATTGAGTGGAATTTAAGGGGGGGGGGGGGGTGGTGTTGGGGGGGGAGGGGCTTTTTTTTATTTGAGGAGGTGGATTGGGGTTTCATAGTGATTATTGGAGATTTGGAGTTGAGAGGGACCAACTTTGAAGGTGTACTGAAAATGCACCTTGTCTCCAATTCCCACATCAAAGTGTACATTACTAACAAAGCAGTCCACCTGCTTGAGTAGCCTTCCATAAGCTACAAGCATGTGTGCTATGCACCGGCTTTGTTATCCAGCCATCCCCTCCACTCCATGCTTTAAATTACTGCAATAATCTGTCTTTCTTAAGGCTGACTTGTCCTCCCCAAACTGTGACATCCACTTTCCTAATAAAGCTCTATAAAAATTGCTCAATTTGTGCACTTGCAAACCTCCACATGCATTTGGGAATCACAATGTGTTCCAATCCACAAGATGAAACTTGAATTGCATCCCTTGACCCATGTTAGAGAAAATTTCTCTGCAATTTTTCTAATCTATTTGACACGTGGGACGAAATGGTAAACAAAGACAGGTAGTAAGTACGAAGACTCGACAACACACTCTTAATTAGCGCCATTTATCCCCCTATTGGAAAGATATAATTTTTTCCATCTCTACAATTGTCAATTTATCTTCTTAAAAATGGAATTTTGCATTGCTTTCACCTTGAAAAAGGAACCCAAAGGCATATCGAAATAATTCATTGGCAAACTCCTAACATAACAAATTAGACACCTCATTTATACCCCAAAGTACATTCCTACCTGGATTGCTTTACACTTACTCAAATTACTTTAAATTTGGTTACTGTTCATAGCAAGTTGGTACTATTGTTATATAAGTAAGTTGCTCCCTCTTTGTGTCACAGAATAAATTTGTATTATCAATAAACCACAGAGGAGAGATATTTAACTCATCCACAGAACCATTGCCAACACAAAACTCAGAAATGTAACCCTTCACCTCTATCCTACACTATTTTACTCAAGACCTCCATCATTAGAATAAATAACACTACTTGCCATGTTCTTTTATTGCCATTCAAAAAGACTTAAGTATAAGATATCACTTCAACAATACAATGCAAGCAGCTTAAATATGCAAACCAAAGCACTCTGCCTATTACACTACTCCATAATTTTTCAAGGATGTGTATTTTGATAAATCCATTATTAAATTACAGTTTTCTTTTTTAGGATGAATTACATTTTCGCTTTATACTTGCATGTTTGTAAAAGTTTAAGATAATATATCAATAATTAGCTAATTTATAAAAAAAAAAATTAAAATTAAAATTTTTTATATTTTAAAATTTTACACAAAATATTAGATTATTCATTGAATTAAAATGAAATTTGACGAATGTATTAAGAATAATGAAAATGTGATATTTTAAAATAGTAATTTAATAATACATTCACAAAGAACTATATTAAGTGTAACATGATCATGTCCCATTAGAGTTGCAGTGCTCGTAGAGCATGTCCTCATAGTTGGGTCAGTCTATCAGGAAATGATTTACACATACTAGGATTTTTTGCCTGGTAGTTTCGTAGCCTCACCTCTTATTAAAGCTCAAGACCTTCAAAAATGTCAACAATGCCTAATCCTACAATGCAAGTAACACTTCAATTCCATTGGTTAGAGCAGCAAAAGCCAACGACAAAATTGTTGCCCTAAATGCTCTTGTCAAATAAGTATATAATTTTCATTTTATTTGATTTTGTGCAATTGACATGGATGACCAAACCCTCATAAGGTATGTAGCTCAAATATATCCAAATTTTTTTTTCTTTTTTTCTTTTTTTGAGATAGTTTTTAACTTATTGCGTTCCCTCCTAATAATAGTCCTAATAATAGTTTTTTATCATCAGATCAAGAGACTAATCAGTTTTTGGTGTAAGCGGGAATTGAACATGAATTTCTTATTCAACCATCAGAAACTTTACCAGTTGAGCTTAATGGAATCCACGAATATATCCAAGTTATGTCACGTGATTGGATCATCAACCACACATAGACATATATGATACAACGAATTATATAGCATCATCCGGACGGGTTTAGCCATTTAGTGCAATTAGACACTGGACTAATCCTTATCTTGACACAACACATAACAAGAGATTGGAGAAGAAAAAAAGGGTAAAAAAAACTAAGAAAAAAAAAAGATGAGAAACATAGAATAGAGTCAAAGATAATATTTACTCCTTCACACATTGGTCATGTGATTCCATCTATTCTATCAAAAAATCCCAAAGGAATGACCTCTCTGGCCATACATTGCTTAGCGTAGTCTTCACTCTTCAATCTTTAGATTTCCTATTGTAAGCTTCTATCGGAGTTTAGACCTAAACTTCGGCATTCGCTGATGCACATAACGAAAACCTTAAGTATCCAACCGACGTGACAAACCCAAGAATTCAACGAATTGGAAGAATTGTAAGAATCACTCTCACTTTATATAATTCGTTTATTAGATCCTTAAAATGAATCACTTGTTTGGTTATTGACACTAGTAACCTTTGTTGTTTAATCTTGTATATGGATAATCAATCCGATCAATGTCAAAAAAAAAAATCCCTTTTGAGACTCAATGTCCATGCTACACATGTGAGTTCTTAAGTGCCTTTGATCCTGAAAAGTATATATATAAAATGGTAAAGTACAAACTATAAAGTTTGGATTAATATTTATTTTGCACTTAAAGTTTTAAAATTTTGAATTTGGTTCCCTGAGCATTAGCATTAGGGGGGTGTAAACACCCCGTCCCCCCTAGTTGCTATTTTACATCCTGCTCAAAACTTGGCTCCAACCGAGTTACTATTGCTAAAAAAATTTAGCAACCATGAACTGTGAGTTTCTATGTGTACAACCCATTGTAGCTCAAGATGTACAAGTTTTAATATTATTTTAGAGGGATGTTATATCCACAACATTTTTACAATATTTTTACACCAAATCATAGGTGGTTAGTTATTATTGGTTCAAATTTGAACTTAATACTAAGATTACTTTTTTACCCCAATAATAACAATCAGTAACAACCTGCTACTTAGAATTTGTTATAAAAATATTGTGAACATATCGTTTCTCACTTTTCCCAATTAAAAATGTTGTGGACATAGCATCCCTCTTTATTTTATTCCCACTTTTCCCAATTAAAAATAAAATATGCTCTCTCTTATCTCACATGTCTCCATCTCCATCTGATCTCATTAGTTCTCTCTCTCAACAAAATCAGAGTTCCCTCCCTCAAATTAGTGCTCTCTCTTCTCCCTTCTGCCAATCTCTCTCTCTTTGACTGAACCAAAATCATGCTTTGAGGGTTTGAAACAATGTTGATTCAGTGTTATAGGCTTCGAGTTGTTGGGGTTTGTATGAGCTTCAGGTTTTGTTCGCGACGGCGGCTAGTTATTCGGGGTTTGGGTTTGAGTATGGTGGTGGGTTGTATGGGTTTTGGGTTTGAGTTTTAGTTTGAAACTTCAAATTAGCAATTTGGTGGTGAGTGGTGTGTGTGGGTTGCTCGGCGGTGGTGGGTTGCTTGCTGGTTTAGGTGTGGGTTTTTTTTTTTATTTTTTTTTTTTTGGGTTTGGTGAGTGGTGGTGGGCAGTGGAGAGTTTTTCTGGGTTTTGATGTTTGTGGTGGTGGTGGTGGTGGTGGTGGTGGGAAGGGGGTGGGGGTAGCGGTCTGATCTGGGCTTTGAATTTTTATTTATTTATTTTTGGGTTTGTGGGTATGGATATTCTGATTTTGGTGGTTGTTGATGGTGGTGGTGGGTTGTGGGGTTGGTGCTTGCTATGATTGAGTTTTTTTTTTTTTTGCTATCGGTTTGATTTTGCGATGGGTGGTTACTTGGTTTTGATTGTTGTGGTTTAGTTTTTTAGTGGTGGTGGAAATTTTGTTTTGAGGTAATTTTGGTGGTGACGAATTGGGGTTTGTGATTGAGTTTTGGTGGAAGGTGGTAGTGGGTTTTTTGTAGAGAAAGAAAGAGGAAGAGAGGAGAGAGAAACATCATTTTTTTATATTATTTGACAATGTAGTTTATATTATTTTAAAGAGTTGTATATAAAAATAGAATTTGAAATATTAGGGGAGTTGTAAAACAAGATAGTAAAATAAATAAAGTGAGCGTTTGGATCCAAATGAATGAACTTGCGTTTTGCTCCTTTTTTTTTTCTTGCACGCGTTTCAGGCTTTCAGCTTTAGGGGACAAGTGCACTGTTAAGTACTGTTCAAGCATTGTTGAGCCGTAAATGTTGACTTTCTGCTTGAACAGTGCACCCATGCACTATTTACGGGACTCACAAATATCACTTTTTAGCAACTTTTTCATTAAAAATGGGTTTCATGGTATTATTCACACATTTTAAAATGATTTTACAACAGTGTTTTCAGCTTTCAGCTGTATCCAAATAGACCCAATTTTCAGTTGTTAGCTAGGTTCCACAGTACTATTCACACATTTAAGATGTTATGTATGCTTGATGAACCAATCAAATCATGCAACAAATAATGTCAAGTCAATTAAAAAATATTAAAAAAATTAAAAAGCTAAAAGAAATCCAAAATAAAAATAAAAAAATAAAAACAATAAAAAAGAAAAAAAATATTATTCTCTAACCATCCAAAGAAAACCTAACATCTCAATTTCTAACACAAAATTGAACAAGAGATTTAGAGTCACTCACTACAACCTCCTTCAAACTCAAAATCCCGTCACCAAATTATTCACATACCACTTTTGGGTCTTAGTTTTAGTTCATACTCAACCCAAACTGAACATTTGTGACAAGATCATCTAGACTTCAGTGAAAATTCTAGTGCTATATTTAGGGTCCGTTTGGTAATGTTGTTTGAACAACAGTTTTCATTATTTAAACAACACAACATGTATTTACACAACACTTTTTCACTCACGTATTTTCACATTACCTAAACATTACTAGAACAATATTAGAGCATTCTCATCAAACATGTCTAAAAATATAGCATTTTGCATCCCAAAACACTATTTTATTTATTTTATCACTCCACTTTATAATACACCAAACATCAAAGGTTTTATTTTTTTACCACTTTATTAAAATATTATTTATTTTAATCGAGAGAGAGAGAGAGACTGAGAGAGAGAGAGAAAGTAGTGGCGAGAGGCACATGTGTATAGCACAAGAGAGAGTGAGAGAGAGAAAGAAAAAATAATAATAAAAAACTCTAGCAACTTGCTACAGTAAGGTATCGAAAATGACACTCCATTGTAGCAAAGATGTCAAAAATTTTAAGAATAACATTCTTGATCTGTATGATATTGTATGATATTTTAAGGGGATGAGTGTTAAAATTAGGATTTAACATTTCTCACATCTTTGAGGTGAATGCTTTTACCAAACAAGCCAGCTCTTGAGAAAATGCAGTAGATTCGAAAATATTTGGGAATGAGAACCAAATGTGTTGCACTTGTACCAATACCATTCAGTAAATAATTTTTTTATCAGATTAAGAAAATAATTTTGATTTCAAATGGTTTTTGCTTCCTAGGTAGGTGGACGTATAAAAACTGGAAAGTAATTTCCACTTCACATCAAGTAATTTTTTTTTATTTATTATTTTATTTTAAGAAAAAAAGATAAAAACAAATCAAAAAAATTTGGATTCACTCAAAGTAATGGTGCATTTGTTTGTTTTGTTTTTTTTTTTAGTATTGCTAGTTTGGTACTGATTTTCCTTTTGAGAAAGTGGAGTGACTGGGGTCCAATAGTATGTTACTCTATACTCACTCGCACATGTGAAGGTGGGCCCTCCGAGACAACCTTAATCTCCGCATGCACTAAACAGCTGTACTAACATTATTGATTGATGGGTTATGCTAAAGAGTATTTTTAAGACAATAATTAGAAGTTGTTAAAACATCAATTTTTTTTTTTTCACAAAAACTTTTTTTAAATTGATTGTTAACCATTACTTTAAGTCATCCGTTATCACTTCCAGGACCAAGGAGCAGCCTAAATCTATTTGCTTAGTTTCTTCTTTAGAATCAACAATTTGCTCTTTCATCAGTACCCTCATTGTGTTTGTGTTATCAATCAAAAACAATTCATTTTCTTGATTAAAAAATAAAAAAAGAAAAGAGTTCCATTTCCAAGTATGGCTTGGGCTCTTGTTTCTACCATAATGGACCAGCTTGGTTCACTCATTGCTTCAGAGTTCAAGGACCCGCTTGGTTCACTTTTTGCTTCAGAGTTCACATCCATGGTAAATGTCAAGGAAGAAGTCGAAAAGCTTAACGATGCATAGGAAGGGCAAGTGAAGGAGAAGGCTGTAAATTACAGACCATAAAGCTTGGATTCATATTTATTTTGCCCCCAAAGTTTTAAAATTTTAATTTGGTTCCCTAATGTTACCAATTTTTTGATTGGGAAATAGGAACCTTCTGTCTATGCCTTCATTAAATAACACCTAAGCATGTTACGTATGCTAGATGAACCAATCAAATCATGCCACGCCAAACAAGTAATGTAAAGTCAATTAAAAAACATTAAAAAATCAAAAAGCTAAAAAAGTCCTTAAAAAAACAAAAAAAAGGAACATAATTTTATTATCTTGCCATCCAAACAAAACCAAACATCTCAATTGCTAACACTTACGGCTTGTTTGGTAATGTTATTCCTATAACGTTGTTTAAGTGCTGTGAAAATACGTGTGGGTAAAAAAGTGTTGTAGAAAAACGCGTTGTGTTGTTTAAACAACTAAAACTGTTCATTAAACAACATAGGCTCGTTTAATAATGTTGCTCTAATAACATTGTTTAAGTGTTGTGAAAATACTTGTAGACGAAAAAGTATTGTGAAAATACGTGTTGTGTTGTTTAAACAATGAAAACTATTGTTTAAACAACACAACCTAACAGGCCCACAACCAAACAGGCCTTTTAATTAAATAAGAGATTTAGAATCACTACAACCTCCTTCAAGCTCAAAATGCCATCACCTAATTATACACAACCCACTTTTGGATCTTAGTTTTAGTTCATACCCAATCCAAACTAAACATTTGTGACAAGATTATCCAAAAATCAGTGAAAATTCTAGTGCTATATTCAACTTCTAAGAAAGTGTAGTAGATTCGAAAATATTTGAGAATGAGAACCAAATTGGTGTTGCACTTGCACCTGCACCAATAACATTAAGAAAATAATTTTGATTTCAAATGGTTTCTACTTTCAAGGTAGGTGGACATATGGAAACTGGAAAGTAATTTCCAAGCTACATGTGAAGTAATGTTTTATTTATTATTTTTAGAGAAAAAGGCAAGAACACATCAAGGAAATTTTGTTCCACTAAGAGCATTAGCAATAAGGTTGCTAAATTGACTAAAAAGTCAATTTAACAACCAATCTCCTTAAAATTGCTTCTACAGCAAAGAAGCCAAAGTTAAAAGAATTTAAGTTTCAGCAATAGTGGGCTGCTATCTATAGCACCTTGTTGTAGCTTAAAACTCAAAACAAAAAATATAATGTTTTAATGTAGGTTGTTTAAAAAAAGAGTTTTTTAATATATTGATGGTTGTGGTTGTTGCTTATTGTGTTAGATATATTATTTCATTGTATTGTTTATATTATTTTAATGTGTTGAATGTTAAAATAAAACCTTTGATATTTGATGAATTGTAAAGTAAGTTGTTAAAATAGATAAAATAAGTTTTTGAGTTACTAAATGCTAAAAATTTTAACTTCTTTTACTATGAATGTTCTAAGAGCATCCACATCAGTTTTTTCATTTTACACATCCATTTTTATACTAAAAACCTACTTTTTTTATTTTACACATTCACTTTTACAAAACACCCACATTAGTTTATCTATTCTATTCCTTCTTTTAATTAAATAATCAATTTTCTCACATTTTTTATTATTTCCCTCAACCACCCCCTTTAACACCTGCGCTCTCTCTCTCTCTCTCTCTCTCTCTCTCTCTCTCTCTCTCTCTCTCTATATACCTATTTTATCTGATTTTTTGCTCTTTCTATACCTATCTCTCTACCCACTCTCTACCCATCTTCAGATCAACTCTCCCTCACAGCCGCCTCACCCAGCTCACCGTCGCCGCTGATCCAGCTCGCCGCCTCAGCCCTCCACTGATTCGGCCTCCCTCTTTCCTTTGCCCCTCCCTCTCTCCTCCACCACCGACCCTTCGCCTCCCACCCCCAACCGACGACAGCAATGGAAGATCCGGTGGCAGTAATGAAAGATCCAACGGCAGCAAATCGGGCGGCAGATCCAACTCTGTTGGGCATTTCACGTGAGTTTTCCATTGAGTATCGTTTGGGCTGGGTTTTCCGATGGGTTTGGACTCTTTTTTGGTTGGGTTTACTAGTGAGTTTTGATTTATTTTGAGTTGGGTTTTCAGTGGGTTTGTCTTGATTTTGAGTTGGATTTTCTAATTACTTTTCCGTTGATTTTTGGTTAATTTTCTGTTGATTTTGGGTTAATTCTCTGTGCTAGGTTGTGGTGTTTGGTGGTGGCACTGGGTTTGGTGGTTATTCTGGCGCGCTGGGTTGTTGTAATGGTTGGGGAAGATGAAGAGTTTGACAGAGAGAGGAAAAAAAAAAGAATTAAAAAATCATTTAAACGTGAACAGTAGCCGTGTATATTTACACGGTTACTGTTCATTTGCACAGCCGAGTGTATATTTTGTACCATTTTACACCCACTAACGTGGGTGTTTTTTTGATCAAAATGTGTAAAAAGAGTTATTTTTTGTATTTTAAAAGACTTTTCATGGATTGATGTGGATGCTCTAAAAACCCAAAATATAAGATTATTCAAACAATATCTTAATATGCCAAAGTCTAATATGTAAAATGGGTCTACCCACCATTTTTCCACATTCAATAACATCTCGATAAAATCTCCCCCAAGAACTATGCTTGATTAATTTAACTTTATATATTTAATAATTTTTTAAGAGAACAGTCTAAGCTAATTTTGAAAATGAGGTGAATGGATTCAAATGTAATTTTTTTCTGGGTCCCATATCATGGAGTACAAAGACAAAGTAAAATAACTATATAATAAAAGGGAAATGATATGTCCATAATATTTTTATAATATTTTTACAACAAATTTTAAGTGACAGGTTATTACTGGTTATTATTATTGGAGCAAAAAAGTATTCTTAGTGTTAGATTCAAATTTGAACCAATAACAACTAACCACCTGTAATTTATTATAAAAATATTATAAAAATATTGTTAACGTAACATTTCTCGTAATAAAAAGTACAAAATAATAAAGTTTATGACTTTGTACAAAGCAGGGAAATTCTTTTTCCTTTTTGGTTGGTGGATCGATCATACTCATACCGCGTGGATTTAATTGACTATTGACCTTTTGGCTTTTGTCGGTGGATAGATACCGCGTGGATTTAATTGAGAACAGTGAATGAAGGTGGTAGGGCAGGGATACCACTGAAATTTTTTTCCAAAGGCTACAACTACAATTACAGTGCTTTTTTGTTTATTTGAATTATTTAAAATTTGATTAAATTTTGTATATGTTTAATGTGCTCTGTGTTAGTGGATGCGTGTTTTACTGACCGACGCATGTGAAGGTGGCCCCTCTGAGATAAATCTCCGCGTGGACTACAGAACTATACTAACATTATTGATTGATTGTACTTTGCTCTTGGTCCTGGAGCAGCCTTCATCTGTTTGGTGGGTTTCATCTCCACAATCAACAATTTGCTCTTTCATCAGTGGTCCTTTTGTGTTTGTCTCTCTGTTTGTGTTTGTGTTATCAATCAAAAAGAGTTCCTTTTCTTGATTATCAAAAGAAAAAAAAAAAACAGTTCCATTTCCAAGTATGGCTCGGGCTCTTGTTTCTACCATCATTGACCAGCTTGGTTCACTCATTGCTTCAGAGTTCAGGGACCGGCTTGGTTCACTTTTTGCTTCAGAGGTCACGTCCATTGTAAATGTCGAGGAAGAAGTCGAAAAGCTTAAACTCAAATTCCAAGCAATCCAGGCAAAGCTCGACGATGCAGAGGAAAGGCAAGTGAAGGAGAAAGCTGTGAAGCTTTGGTTAGAAAGGCTCAAGGACGTATCCTACGAGATGGACGACGTGTTGGATGAGTGGACCACTGCCAAGATCAAAGCAGATATTGAGAAAGAAGAAGAAGCTGAAACTAGTACTGCTAAGAGGAGGAAGGTATGGTCTCTTACCAACTTGAATTCCTCATCCTCAGTTTCCACTGTTCTTCAGCGTCGTGATATTGCTCTTAAGATAAAAGAAATTACTGAAAAGTTAGATGAGATTGACAGAGAGGGAGATATGTATCAGTTTGTACTGACAAGTGGCAATGAAGAAGTTGTGAGACCACCAACTGATTCCCACGTTGATGTGTCGAACATTCTAGGTCGTGATAAGGTTAAGGGTGATCTAGTGAACATCTTATTGGGCAGGGGTAATGAAGAAGAAAGAAGCCCACATGTCATCTCTCTAGTTGGCATGGGTGGTGTTGGAAAAACTACTCTTGCTCAACTAGCCTATAATGATAGTGAGTTGAATTCGGCCCATTTTGAGAAAAGAGGGTGGGTTTGTGTTTCTGAACCTTTCAATAAGTTTATGGTAGCCAAAGCAATCATTCAAGCTTTTGGAGGTGATGACTCCAACATTACTCAATGGTCAGGTCTAATGGATAAAATGTGTGAAACGATTCGGGGAATGAAGCTTTTTCTTGTCTTGGATGATGTGTGGACTGAAGACTTCATGTTATGGGAGCCATTCAAACTTGGACTCCAAAATGCTGCCCAAGGCAGCAGAATTCTAGTCACTACACGTAAAAATAGTGTTGCAGACATTATGGGAAGTGCAAAAGGAATCAATTTAGAGGAATTGTCTAATGATGACTGCTGGTCAATTTTTAGTACAATAGCATTTTTTGACAAGGATTCTAACCAACGAAAGGATTTAGAAGAGATTGGTAGGAAAATATCAGACAAGTGCAAAGGCTTGCCCCTTGCTGCAAGGACTCTAGGGAGTCTCATGCGCTTCAAGAGTCGGAAGGAACAATGGGAGATGGTTTTTTATAGTAGATTATGGGAATTACAAGACGTTGAAAGAGGTCTTTTTGGGCCATTGTTACTGAGTTATTATAATTTGCCCTCACCACTAAGACGATGTTTCACATTTTGTGCCGTCTTTCCAAAAGATTATATCTTTAATGAAGAGGATTTGGTATCTATGTGGATAGCACTAAGTTATATTGAGTCGAATGCAAACAAGGAGAGAATCGTGGCAAGAGATTACTTTGAAATTTTAGTCATTCGCTCTCTCTTCCAAGTTTTAGATGAGGTTTATGAATATGGTAACAAGATTGTAAGGTACAAAATGCATGATATAGTGCACGACTTGGCAAAGTTCATGGCAAAAAATGAATGCATCACAATCAATGGTTATGAAGAGTTGGAGCCAAATCTTCAAAATGCTCGGCATTTGTATTTACAAATTCCGATTAATGCTCAACTTCCTGAGTTCATTTACAGCGCAAAAAATCTACGCACCCTCATTGTTGTAGGTCATAGCGATTATAATGTGTCCAAGCTGTTCCATCATTTTAAACATTTACGGACATTAAATTTGAGTTGTCAAGATGGTAAATTTAAGGAAATTTCGGATGCAATAGAAGATTTGATACATTTAAGGTATCTCAAAATACCTAAATGCCATGGAAACGAATTGCCCGAAACCATTTGTAATTTATGCAATCTACAATTTTTGCATATTAGATTAGGTAGTACAACTCCGTTACAGAAATTACCACGGGGGATGAGTAAACTGATAAACTTAAAACATCTTATTTTGGAAGATGATTGGTTTGAGTTTCCAAGAGGGATCGGGAGATTGAGCTCTCTTACAAAATTAAGTCATTTCGGTGTAGGTGGCAAGGATGATAGCCAAAGATGTGAACTCGGAGAATTAAAATATTTGAACCACCTTCAAGGAACTCTTTCAATATATGGGCTGGGGAACGTGGTAGATGCGTGTGAGGCCAAGAATGCAGAGCTCAAGAAAAAGATAGGCCTCCGTACTTTGTATCTGAGCTTTTCTGAAGAGAACGTAGAGAATCATGGAGGAAGAATGGAGACTGATGTATCAGTTCTGAATGCCTTAGAGCCACCTCCAGGCTTGGAGAAGTTACAAATTCGTTGTTACTCGGGCACCACAATGTTCCCTAATTGGATGATGTCCCTAGCCAAATTGAAAAGGCTTTCTCTGACAGGTGGCAAAAATTTAGAGCGTTTACCTGCTCTGGGAAAGCTTCAGTTCCTTGAAAATTTATTTATATGTGGTTTTGATGGCAGCATAATCAAAAAGGTGGGTGTTGAATTTTTGGGAATAGAATCTGAAAACAAGAAAGACGGCATAATCAAAATATTCCCAAATTTGAAAACTCTCTTGATTGGGTTTATGTGCGAGTGGGAAGAATGGATTGGGATTGGAGGACAAGAAGAGGAAGATTGTATTATTATAATGCCCTGTCTTCAAAAGTTGGAAATTTACGCCTGCCCAAAGTTAAAGTCCCTACCGGACTTCCTTTTTAAAACTTCATTGCAGGAGTTTTCAGTGAGTGGCAGTCCGATTCTCTTTGAACGTTACCAAAGAGGGACAGGAGAGGACTGGGCCAAGATTTCCCATATCCCAAACATCAACATTGGGAAATCTTATTCATTTATTTATGCGGATCTTTCCCATTTTCTTCATTTCAGATGATGAAGAAGAGTCTGATGATGAAGAAGAGGGCCAATGATCTTTGCGTTTCTAGGTTCACAAAGTTTAGCTACAAGTAGAGATTTGTCAATGTTGATTTGTGTGTGTGTCTGTGTCGCCAAAGTTCATTCTCGGCTTGATTAAGTGTTGCAGAAGTTTGATCCAGTCACAGGTAATTTCTTCCATGTTATAATAAAATATTAATTAATTATCCTGCTTATCTCTCAAAAACAAGTTAATCACGAATTTGTGAGAGATATCCATACTAGCACAGAAATGTGTGAATGCTTGTAAGATTATCTATTGAAAAGCAAAAAAAGTTTCAGAATGAATGTTACTGAAATTTCACGAGTGGATTTTTATTATTTGCATATGTATAATATTTCTTAGACAATGTAAATGTGTTAAAATATTTCTATTATATTTTATTTTGAATAACAACTTTTTCTTGTCCATCTGTAAAAACCTCATGCTAAAGATTTACTTTGTTGGCCTCATTTAAACCAGACATCACATCCTGAAATATGAGAAAGCATATTGTGTGCTCGAGCAAATATTTTGCTTTGGGCCTCATTCAATCCTAACATCATATCATAGGGCTTTTTGTAGAAAGCTGTGCTATGACGTCAAAGATGCAACAAAAAAGCTTAATCTGGCTTGCTGGTTTTCTTTAGTAGTCAATCTGATTTGTGACACATGAAAAGCAATCTAGGATCTGTCCATACTTCTTTATCTTTATTTTTCAACTCTTGACATGTGCTCTTTTCTTGTCTTACAGTTTGAAGTGTTTCTGTACATGGAAGAGTGTGAAGTACAGGCAAGTAGAAGAAACTACAAATACATTGGCTTTGTTTGATTTCGATTATATGCTCTTCTAATGTAAGGTTTATCTCGATATTTATGCTCAATCGTCAATTTGCTTTTCCTTATCATTTTCTCCATCCATAATAACATCATGCTAAATATTTAACTTTCTTTTGGCCTCATTTAAACCAAACATCAGATCCTCATACTTGGGGATGTACATTTTATGATGAAGCATATTTTCATGCATGAATGCACATTTGAGATAAGGCCACAGAAAAAAAAAAACCGCTTAATCATTTTATATTGCAGCAAGTGTATTGAGAATTGCACTAATCTAATTCAAACAATTTAGGCTCCAAATTTTACTGCAAATGTCAATCTTATGATAAATACAGAATTTAAGACCAATTGTTTACATAATTAGGCAATTAACATAAGCATGCATGGATCAAAAAATCAATCACCCACAAGAACACTAAAGTGTTGATGAAGAGGGAAACCTGAGAACAAGGCAGAAAAACCTCTCCAGGGCATCACAACACCAAACAATCCACTAATGAGAATAGTTGCAATACATACCACGTACAAAACCCTCCAAGCTAAGTAGTAACTATGTAATTGAGCCTCCAACTCCTACTAGCGAACGATTCCTCAAATCCTTTCTACTCACTAGCCTCCGTATCCACAATTGAGCCTCCAATTGCAATCTCCATATCTCCTTGTCAATTCTGAGATTATTCCAGTGATTCCCAAGCTCCAATCAACACCAAAACTCTTAAGGTAGTAATGGGTGTGATGGTCTTAATCTCCTTTTTTGAAATTTGACAATTTGAGAGGGAGAAGGTAGAGAGATTGATGAGGGTCAAAGATGTACGGTTTTTTTTTTTGGTACTGTCTAGCTCTGCAGATAGGAATTGGGTGAGCAAAATTTGTTGAAAATGGGATCTTATATAGTGAGGGTATGGGCTAGAACAGCAGAGAAGAATTAACTGAGTTGTCTCAGGTTCTCACCGTTCCTCTTGTAATGAGGGAGGTGAATAGAGAGGCGAACTCTCTATCCAACTGTTTTTCAAAATTTGATTCACTTCACATTTCGCCTAATGCTGCCAATTTCATAGGAGTGAAATTTTGCCGCTTCCAACTTTGATTTCAACACTTGTAGCACTTCACCTCACCAATGTGAGAGTCATCACCAACTCTAGCAATAGGCCAGTGATAATTTTTTCAACTATTTCGCATGTGTGACTACAAGCAAGGTGTGGAGGAACTGTGAAGAATGCTATAACGTGTGGGAGGCTGAGTTCTAATAAGGAAAGATCTTCTTTCCTTGACTTCTCTTCTCCATGATTTCAACAATTGCAACTTTGTAGAATAGTTTCAATTGCTTTTAGGTGGAAGCTTTTAATGCTCTGTTTTCTTGTCTCCTTTGTAAGTTCTATATATAGCTTCTACAGTTATGCATGTAGGGCGTCTAGTAAGAAAGAAGTGATATAGCTATTTAATAAGAAGTGTAGGGAGATAGCAAATAAGTGAGAGAAAATAAGTAGTGAGTGAAATGGTGAAGAATGGCGTGTCTAGCAAAGTGTGTTTAATGTATTAAGCATCAATAAAAATTCTATTTTATTGATAATTCCTTTGTGTATTCTATTTGAGTGTGGTGAGATTTATCACAAAGTATTTGACAAAATATTTTTCTTTTGAATGTCAAATTTATTTTGACAAAGCTTCCACAGTGGCAAATCTCTACAACCAGCCCAATACAAATAACAATCCACATAATTACATGGAGACGATGAAATTTAAGATCAATAGTTACAAATAATTTGTCATGGAATTGTCCACCCACTAAAAGTCCTAACATTTATAATGGCACATTTCCTGAGTAATCCATATTATATGGTGGAAGGTGGCAGGTGACATCTATATTTCAACGATTTTCAACTTATGTAAATTCTATCCTTAAGTTTTAGGGTTTGGAATTTAGTTTGCTTATTTTCATGGTTAACCCTATGTTTGGGTGGAGGGAGGTTGCTGGAAATTCCAGCCACCTTCTGGCCACCTTCCCTCTACTACCCGTCTACTCTCCCTCCCTCTCCCTCCATCCAAACATAGGATTAGTGTACTGATTTCAGAGATTGGATACAAAACAGTGTAGATTTCTTGTCCTTGTGATTCAGGACTCAGGAGTTTCCTGCCATGGAAGAAGGGGAAGAGTGGGGTGCTAGCACTAGGAGCGGAGGGGATGGGCATGGGCTGAGAAATCCCCCCCACCCTTTTTTTCCCTGTTGGAAGTTGCCCAATTTGGAATGACATGAAAAAATGGACACATCCAAATTAGTCACTAATTTTTTTTTTTTTCTGATGCTGTTGCATTTGCTGATTAACCCATAGTCTAAATTTTCCAACCTCAAGGGCATACGAATGCTTTAGTCTCACTCATTTGGCCTCATTCAATCTAACCATTGTGCAAAAGGCTTAATGTACAAAATGTTCTGTTATAACTTCAAAGATGCTCCTAACAAGCTTAGCCTGTAATCTAGTTTTTGTTTTTTTAATTTAATTTAATAAATATAAATAACCTGTAATCTAGTCTTCTTTAGTAGTCCATCTGGGTTGGTGGCATATGAAAAGCAAACTAGTTAATTTTTAAATAACACCTTTACTCAGCTTCCATCCATAATTTTGATTCTTGAAACCTGTTTTCAATCAACAAGTGATAATTCATTTTAAGAAGAAAGAGGGAAGCCCTCATAGCTTGAACCTATAATTGCTGCTGATCATCTAGTCTTAATGTTATAAGGTTACATAGTTGCTATTATTAAGTTCCTAAGTCAATAAATTGTGCCTTTTTATTGTCTCAGAGGCATAAATGTTTCATGGCATGAGGGAATGCATAAAATGACCACCGTTAGATATGAAGATGTTAAATGTTTTGGGTTCATTAGTTGGGTTAACAATCACAGTCTTCTAGGTAGAGAAATAGAATCAATTTCTTATTGGTTTTTTGTGACTTCTTTTCTTTTTGTATTCCATCATGTCTCACTTGAGGAGTTTACTCGTAAGTTTAGTTTTTTTCCTTGAGGTTATATGTAATGATAGAACACCAAACAAATTAATGTACTCTATTTTATTTGCTTTTATCTCTGAATTAGTAATCAAATTTCCTTTTAAAATGCACCACAAAAGTTTATCCATCATTGCCTTTACTTTTCTTCAAATCTGTAAAACTAAAATTCAAGATATGCTTGCAATTTAAATTTTTAGTATTAGACACAGACTAATGTAGTTAGGAATAAGGCCAAACCATAGCAAGAGTACAAGTCTGATTTATTTGGTCCTATGGCTAATAATTTACGTGAAGATTTTGCATAGACAGAAAATATGCTTAGTTACATCTAATGCAATGCATAAACAGAAAATGCTTAGCATTTGTCGAATTAGCCTTTAGCTTACCTTTATATATATTTTCAACCTATTGAAAAGAAAGTTCCTTAAAACTAGGCTGTAATCTTAATTTGATTCTTTTCTTAAGAAATTAATTATGTATTGGAGCATTGTATACTTTCTATAAAATAAAAAAACACAATGAAATTTAGTGAAAATGGAAATTGGCTTTCATTTTTTGCTATCACAAAATCTGTACAAGAAAATGGGTAAGGCGAAACAAACTGTAGCGAACAAACACTGAGCTATTTTTTATGGAGGTAGTGATCCTAGAAGTTGCACTAGAGTGTTTGTTTCATACTACAACATAATCTCACCTGCAAATCATGACAAAGTTGTCTTATGCTATCTGTTTTATTCTCTTATTCCTTCAACTTGTTTATTATTGCAGGTTGAACTCTAAACTATGGTCCATATGGGTAACTACATTTTGCTTAATAGGGAAATGGTCATGCAAATAACTGACAATTATTTAGCACCATAATAAGGAAAAAGGGAAGTTTTAGTGGCACCTTTGAAACTTCTTACAGCATTCACCTTTTCATGGTGGTTTTCATGATGGTAGTATAGCTTGCATATTGTATCACATAATGATACATGACAGTATTTAATCCCAAAGATTTAAACTTCTTATATTTTTCCTGATTTTTTGAGAACTAAAGTTGTAAGCATCATCTTAAGTGTTGTAATCTCTATTTGATTATAGTGAATTATTTGGATTTGTCCCATGGTTTTTCACTCTACAATAGGGGGTTTTCACGTAAAATATGGTGTGAGTTCTCATGTTTGATTGCTTGCATGATTTTTATTTTACTAATGTCCGAATTATTCAATTTAGACAAAACATGAACGTTTTAGAACTTCTAATGTCCCAACAATATGTTGTTTTTCTTTATATTTCAGTTAAGATAGTTTGCAGGTGACATATATAGAATGCCATGCCTCGTTGTGATATTATGAATGTTTGACCAAAAAATAAAGAGGTAAAGATCATAAAAAAGAACTTGGTAATGAGCTGTAGCACAAATGGTACTTACTCTCCTTGTCAGAGTAAGTTCAAGAGTGATATTTTGGGTTCAAGACGCACTGTTTACATGTGTAGCTTACCATAAAAAATGCCTTCTAGATTTGCAAACTATTCCTTTGCTACAAAACTTTTCTCATCTCAGATCTATCAGATGGATTGCTATCTAAAGGAATTCTGCAATCCATAGGAATTCCTGGAAGGTTGAGGAGAATAAAAAATTAAATAATAATCCATATGACCATTAGTGGCAAGATGATTTGAATTTTCTTTCGGCGTCAATAACCTAAGCTGTTTGTTCTCTCACTTATGATGATGGCTCTAAAATTAGGCTTTTACACCTTTGGGAATCTTAGTGCACAGGTCCTAAGTGGGTCAAGTCATCATGGGCTAAAACTGAAAATTCAGTTTCTGAAATCCCACAGCTTGATCGGTTAAGTCATGTCAAGCATGAGTCAAGCTTCATTAAAGCATGATCGATCACATGGAGTCAAGCCCATAGTCAAGGCAGCAGAGCTTCCATGATCTTGAGCAGTTTTCGAGTGTCTTAAAAATAGTTGAAGTTGAATACTAATTTAGACCCTAAAAACTAAGGATTGAATTACATCAAAAATGTGTTTTAACTCAAATTCGCGACATTTACAACATTTAATAGATAATATTTATTCGCCTTGATCAATTACAACAGATTTTACTGAACACAACAAATTTGCACGTCATCAATGATTGCTACACTAATCAACAAGTTACTTGCAAAAAGGCTTGCTAGCGAAAATTGTATGTTGAGTAAAAGGTTGAGTACAAAACTGTGGTAAAAATGCACACCCCTTGAGCTTTAAGGTGGTTGTCATTACACTTTGAAAAACTTTTATTTTAGTCAATTTATTCCATGAGCTTTACACGTGCCAAATTAATACCTCAATTATTCTACCATTAATATACTAACAAAAAACACAAGTGAAATTTAAAATACCAAAATTAATAATCTGAACCCAATGGAAAGAATAGAGAGAAACTTAGGTCAGTTTGAGAGAGAGGGAGAGAGAGAGATGATCGAACTAGAACCATTGTAGCATCCCCCCGCCATTGATCTCACCATTTGTAATCGTCGTTCAATGGCATATTTGGATATGCTGTTCGATAGCCACAATTTTTATTACAAAGAAACTCGGTCTTGATAAATTGCTATGCTACCCAACTCACATCCAAGTACACCTTATTTATTTGTTCACTATCCTCTCTTAATTTTTTTAGTTTACTTTTAGTAATTCGATCATTATCAACCATGAAAAAACCAAAGTTTTTAATTCTGTTTTAATGATCATTTTAGTTTGTCTATTCAAACGAAATATTGTAATATCAATTTTTTTCAATATACCATTTTAGGATAATTATTAATTTTATAATATATTTTTATAATACAAAATAAATATACCAAAAGTGTTCATCACATACTCACATAGTCTACACCAAAGTATAAATTGAAAACCAAATAATATACATTGTTAATATCATCGCTACATGAATCAACAGGAGTGGAGAAGAAAAAGAAGGAAAATATATAAAAGAAAAAAAGGTAAACGAATTAAAGAAAAAAAGATGAGAAACGTCAGATAGGGTCAAAGATAACATTTACTCCCTCACAAATTAGTCAGGTGTTTCCATCTAGTCTATTAAAGAATCCCAAAGGAATGACCTTTCTGGGCACACCTTGCTCATCATAGTCTTCAGATTTCCTACTGTAAGCTTCTCTTGGAATTCAGACCAAAACTCCGGGATTTGCTGATGCACATAACGAAAATCTAAGCATCCAACCGACAGGACAAAACGAAAATTAAAAAGACAAAAGATAATTTACCTTTGTCAGCCATAATATGTAAGTGGCAGAATATGTGGCTTGCGCTTGGAAATCCTCGAAGTCATTATCCGGAACAGTTGAGCAAGAGTTGAGGAGATGCAACTCATTATCAATAAAGGAATTGAAGCTGTTACTTGTGCTGATCTTTAGTTCAGAATGGCAGGATACATCATGGAGATTAATTGCAAATTGCTTCATCCAACGCAAAGAAAGGAAGCGGCGATGAAGCCAAAGTGCCTGTTTGAAACGAAAGTCATTAGATAAAATCTCTTAAATAATAGGATCATTAATGGAGTACTTAAAAAAAGGTCAAGCACCCGCATGGAACCACTTTTCTTTTTCTTTTTCTTTTAATATATGATCGGACCACAAAATTTCTTGTTACAGAGATAGACTCCATTTCTTTGATTGAAGAAATGACATCATGAACAAAGGTACCGCAATAAGAAAGTCTCATAATGCAATAACTCATATGTTGGTGGACTACAGTTCTTAAAAATACTACTTTTTCTGGGGGTGAGGGGTTGTTATGTATCTGAAATGCTAGTATAGTGTAAAACAGAGACAATGGGTATTTAGTTGATTCCTGGATAACAGCATCAAAACAATACAACAATCAGATATCTTTTTAGTTGGGGGAAGAATCCACAAACGAAAGAATTGGATTTGGCTAGACAATGTGTAGTTAGTATAGATTATCAATGTTATCACGCTGCAATCTGCAAACATTAAGGTGACAGGAAGATTACAGATCCTTTTTCAGATCTATGTACTATTACCAAGCTTATCCCCACCAATTTCAGAGTTGAGAACAATCATCTCCTATATAAAGAGTCTGCCGATTAATAATAATAAAAAAGACAAAATTTAGCTACAAAATTAGTTGTAGCTTAAGACTACAACCGAACTCAATATCTTTTTATTAGAAGTAAATTTTGACAAATCCACCATTAGATTACATCCTCTTATATCCTCCCTATTTGCAAAATTTCTAGAAAATTAAAGATCAATAGATATGCCATCAATAAATTGTTTAAATTGCAAATTTTCGTAGTTTAAAATTATGCATAAAATATAAGCTTATAGATCATATAGTAAATAATATCTGATTGACACAAAATTTAACATGTGTATTGAAAGCGTAAAGAATATACAATTCAACGGTTAGATTTTCAAAATATGTAATAATGTTTATTTTATTGAGTAAAGTTGTAGCCTAAGACTAAAATCAATTTTGTAACTAAACTTTGTCCCAAAAAAAATTCAAAAAATATCCTACCCATGTGCCACTATAGTCAGTCCAAAGAAAAAAGTACATGCCAAGGGTGTTTTTTTTTAAGTTCAGGTTGAAGGAGGAAAAACAGGTAGAGGGAGTCCGAAAATAACATAGGTAGACATAATGAAGAAGTGTATGATAAATAGGTAAAGAGAAGTGACTATGACTATGATTTCAAATATGATAGAAAGGATGAAAACAATACAAGTGGCAGAGCTGTATCAGTTGAAGAGGTTTGATCAAACTTATCAGAAAAAGAAAGAAAAAAAATTGAGAAAGGTTCCATAAAGTCATCATCAATAGGATTAAGGCATAGTTGAGCTGCTTTGAGTTAAGGGCATATACCTCTCTTCCTATGTAACGCTTTATCAACATTTCATTCCAATCGAGCTCTTCCTGTCACACCAACATTATCAGGACATATAAAAAAAAAACTTGGTATAAATATTCAAGACATTTAAAAAGCACAGTTGCAATCTACAAATCCTAAAACAATAAGTAACAGCAGTTGTAACTAAAAGCAGTCACATAATTAAGAGAATATGCTTTCGGGCATGAAAGGATTTTACGTTAGTGTCTTAGTGCTTAACTAACATTGTTTTTGAATCACCCAGCCCCATTTCTATTTCATGTAGTGTGTAGCACATGCAATCACCCATAAAGACTGCTTATTTAATAAGAAAAATGAATCAATAATGCCACTGATACCCAAAAGCTTAACCTAATAGGAAGTGGCATTATAAATTTATAATCTGATTTATCTCAGTATTTAAACCTACAAATGAAGCAGAACAAAAAAGTTGTCAATTATGGTGCCTAAGCAACTTCTTCATAAGTAAAACGTTCATTAATAAAGAGCAAAAGGGGTGCAACCCAAGTACTGGAAGAATACAAGACATACACCAACACTTACGAATAAAATCACTTAGATCACTCAACTAAAGTAAATTAGAAAAAGAATACTGTCCTGAAGCTGACATTCACTCATATAAGGATCCGAGGAATGAGAGAAGGGAGAAATGGAATATAATTCATAATGATAAGAACATATAGAGCAAACTTGCTTGTAGAAATGAACAAAATTTGTAATGATGCATAGACATTAAAAAATATTTTCACCTTCCATACTTCAGAAACTTCAACAGAGTAACCAGGGGATGCATTTTCAAGTTTTGAGTCTTTCAAAATCCAGAGTATTAGCCGCTGCAAAATTGATTGCAAGTTACATTAAGATAAGTATGGAAATCCCAGCTCATCACAGTCAGCATGTAAGAAATTATAAGTGCCTTACTCTAAATAAGATAATTAAAGCACATTAGCACTATCTTTCTCTCACTTGAGGTTAATGACTTTTTTTTCCTCTCTTGAAGAATATGGTGTTCCTGTCCAGCCTTGTGTTCTTATCACTCTACGAATACAAAAGCACATACAGCTACAATGGTTGAAACTATTTCTTCCACCTTAAAATTAAACAATGTCATTTTTTTGTTGATTGAGAAAATCTCATTTAGGGATCAATGCATTTTCAGAAAAATTAGTTGCGAAACCATCAAAAGATAATTAAAAGTCCAGTTGCCCCAAGCAGTGGCATATTCTTTTATGACCGTAAATGGTTCTTCAAACAGTTAAGCAACAGAAAATAACCAGTTATCACAACCATATGTCATGCTGCAAACATCTAAAGTTTTATAGATTAAGTGATATAAACTAATGATGACATATTGCTAGCAAAATTAAGATATTCTGAAAGACTGAAAGCCAAGAAATAATAGGAATGGCGAACTCGAACCTCATCCTTCAAAGGTTTGGTGTATATTTTTTCAATTTTTACAACCCCAACTTTGTGTCGAGGAAAGTAGGAATCCCCTAGCCTACGCATGATTACCAGATTTCTCTTTTTTGGAAAAAGGTTGGGGGGGGGGGGGGGGTGGTGAGGGGGCTGGAGTGAGGACACAGAACTTAAATTGGAGCTTGTTCAAATTCATAAGAAAACTCACCCTTCAATAATGAAAGCAACAATTATCAGCAACATGCAACCCTGCCCAATTTCTGGATTTTTTTAACTCATGTAGCACCTGTTCTCTTGTCATGTATGAAACAAGCCAGCAACGATGGTTCCATGCACGATAGTTCATTTTGGATCTCTGCAAGTCAACTTAAAACAGTGTTAGATTTCTTCCTGGAACACTCTCCCTCAACATCATAGCATATGACGGATATGCCAACAAAATAAGGTGTGCTAAAGCCTAAATGTCAATAGGTAAACCACCAATATATATGGACAATTGCAGAAGCTAAAGAAACATTTGCATAATGATATGGTCAAAAGTTCTAATTAAAGAAGAAAGTCAAGTAGTCAACTAGAAAGACTATAAACTAGCTCCCGTAAGGGTCATCACATAATGCACTCCGTTATATGAATAATTAGATGGTCCAAACTCTGCACAGGGAATTCCACCTTCAATTTGGGATGCCAGTTCTTCAAGAGACAGGCTATATAAGTTTAATTTTTATCACGCAAAATCCTTGGAAATAAAGCTTAACAACATCAAGCTTCGTTCAACAACTTGAGCTCAATTTCTTTCAGTCCAAAAGAAAAAATAAAAATAACACAAAAAAAGGTGGGAGACAAAAGAAGGAACTGCATTTTCGTCTCATTTTCTGTACAATCAAATACAACCTCAATACTGTAATTTGTCATCCCAGAAGATTAAAAACTACTAGGATCATCTGCTGCCAGCAGTGCTAATTGTCATGGCTGACAACCTACCACAGAGGCAGTGGCATGTAGCAGCATTTTAGGTGTGCATGGGTCAATTTTGTTTGGCTTTGAGGCAAACCTAGAACTGAATCATAATCCAGGGAAAACAGCATTGTGAACTCCAATCTCGAGGCTTAATAGTTTCACCTCCATCAAGATAGATGCACCTGCCCATTTGTAGCTAGATTTTTCAGAACATAAGAAGGTACAATCCAGCTATATCTCAGTAGCAAGGTAAACACTTGTGCATTCTATTTCTGTTCAGAGGTATTGAGTGTTTTCTTGGTGAACTAGATCTAGGTAGCTTGTTCCATCTTAAGTAATGATAACTCAACAGAGAAGCATCCTAGTAACTATCAAATCTTGAATCATACTCATCCAAAATTGTTTTTTGAAACTGAAGTTCTTGTTTACTCTAGGTAGTGTTTAAGGGAAACAAGTGAACACAGCAAATGTGAGAATGGAGTTTTTCCAATAATGAAATGAATATATGAACCTTCATAATTTAATAGTACAGAGTTCCTGAACTGAATTTAAACCTCAGCTATTTTTTCCACCAGCTCAGATTCTTTCCCCAAAATCTCTTGCAGAGCTGAACACTTTCCAGCGATTGACTTGATCACCCATCTCCTGCAAATTGACAATGTGCACAAGAACTCTGTGTTATTACTTAAAGCCATAACAGGCAGGCAGAAAAGTAAAAATACTATCAGAAAGGAATATGAACAAAACTAAAGATTTTGGCCAGGTGAAAAATCAGATTAATAAACACAAAACCCTGTGTATCAACAAGGAGATAATTAAAGAACAAAAAGAAAGATTGGCCACCCTAAGTTCTGTTCATCAAGTTTATAATGTTATCCCTTAAGGCAAAAATAACCAACGGGAATGACATGTGAATATCGTGCTTTGTAGAAATGATACAAAACCATTAAAAACTATGTTACCTATGACTCCACGCCTGATCACTTTTGGGTGAACATGAAAGAACAAGAGCTGACAACAGAAGTTCACCCATATATATTGAGAGCTGCTGCTTCTTAGACACAACTAGCTTCCTGCATTATGCGTAAGACATCGTAAAAGGAGTAGATACAAAAGTAATTCAATGAATTAAAATACACACAAATACACTTCAAAGTTATGCAAGAGCAGAGGAGGGTCTGCAGTCAGTCAGTTTTTATAGAAAGGCCCACCATGGCCTGTCCAAATTACACCTTATGAAGTAGATACCTCATCTAAACAGGAAGTGTGTACAAAATACTCCTGGAGATTTACATTTTAAAAGAGAGAATCTGTAAAACTTACTACTACTGAATTTGTATCACTAATTCCACGGCTGTAGATAGCGAGCGATTTTCTATAGGGTGGCATTGGAGAAGGGCATAATTTTCATTTCGTCAATTGACATACATACTCTATGTGAACCTATTCAAAATGGGGATTTGGGGATTCGGAAACTTCTAGTGTTCAACCAAGACTTACTTGGCAAATGGTAAATGAATTATATGCAATACACACTAATCAGGACAGTGAAGACATAAAATGATTGGCTGCCTTCACCAAAGCATGGATTCTAAGTTAAAACCTACTAAAATCTCACAAGCTTCGCCTAGGCCCTATGGTGGATCACCTCATGCTACATTGCACAGTTGCTTATTTGGGGTTGCTAAATTACTGATTTTTCCAAAAGTTTAAGCTGTCGAGATAAGCTACATTGTGGTCATTTTTAACTTCTTTAAACGCGAGGCACAGTAGAGACGCCGATACAATGATAAATTACCGATTCTACCAAAAACTCAAATAAGTAAACTGAATTTTTAATAAGAGACCTTGAGTTCCAGGCAGTGCCGAAATCGGAGCTGAGCAACAAGAGAGCCTTACTATGCTTCATCACTTCACTCTCCAATCCATCATCGCCGTCGCCGAGTCTCTTGTACTCTTCCATTGCCGCAATAAACGCATGCTTGGCCGCATTGTACAATGGCAGAACAGCCTGGGTCGAGACGCCCAGCTTGTGATCTCTGCACCAAAAGGTTGTACCATCCGAAATCACAGCATCGCCTGTTGAGTCTTCAGCCAGCGTCGCGAATTGGGTCGGGTGTACAAATCCCACTTCATCACTGTAAGACTCCAAAAATGAAATTCAAAGTAAAATTTTCAATATTTTGCTATAAAGGGAAAAAAAATATATAAATGAGAGGTATATGAGGTTTTTACATGAGAGGGTCCGATTCGAGGATGTGTTGGAATTGGAGGAAGAGATCCATGGAATTTGTGATTTTGAAAATTCAATCTGGCGAGAGAGTTTTCTGTTTCTGTTTCTGTTTGGTTGCGGAGAAAGTACGACAGGAAAAAGTGCGGGGGAATGCCCAATTCAACATATCGTCTGGAGTGGCCACCATAAAATATGAGTTTTTCTTTTTCTTTTTTAAATAAAAAAAATTAAGGATAATTCTTAATTTAAGAACTCTGATTTAAACATTAGTAAAAAACACAAAATGCGAATTAAGCAAGACAAAGTTTTTTGTACCGTGAAAAGAATAAGACGTGTAAAAAAATCTCAAATACTCAGGCGTATCAATTGGAAATTAATTTATAATTTATAATATATAATCCTACATGCATAAACCAAAAAAAAAAATCAGTATAATATAAGTGTCAATTTGAAAATGCTGAAATTGAAAACTTTTTGCTAAAAGTACGTAGATAAATCTAAAAGTTAACTGAAATAATACAATGGGTCTCATAAACAGTACCAAAAAGTACAATAAAACTCATAAATAGTAATAAAAATAAATTAAATAGTAAAAAAAATTACCCAATATAAGCTTATCACAAACGTAACCTAAACTTTCATAAAAATTCAGCGGGAATCCTTCCCCCCCCCCCCCCCACATGTATTATATTTTTTTCATGAAGTTTTGTGTATTTGTTGTTTTTTTTCACCAACTTCAAACATGAAATTTTTGTTGATGAGCCCTTTGCAAACAATCTTGTAGAAACACCAAACCCAAAGATCAAACCAAGCAAAAATGAAATTGTTCTTGATTTTCAATGGCCATTACTTAAATGTGTTTTGTTGAGAATTCGGGAGATATAGGGTATTTGGGAATGTTGCTTTTGTCTTTGGTGATCTTAACAGCCTATAATCAAACTATGATCCTATTCCACCAACCAATAAGTTATTTGACCACTTTGTGGTGTTTAGACAAAAGTAATTACATAAGTTTCATGGTAGAAGATACCCAATTTCCCTTCTTATAAGAGTGTTTAGATAAATCCAATTATTTCATCTCTAATGTATTCCAAAACAACAATACTCAAGAAAATTTCTTGTTGAAAGCTTAAATAGCTTTCCATCAACTAAAATCTGGACACACCCACTTATGTGTGCAGCCAGTTTCAGGCTTCATTGGTAAGATTAAACCATTAGAGCAGTAGCCATATCTCTCTCAGGCATTTAATCAAACAGCTCTATAGTATACTCAATAGCAACAACTAGTGAACAGAACACAAAGGTAATAAAAAAAAGTGTGAGGAAAAATAGAGAGAGAGACTCATAAACAATACCTAGTCCTAGTGGCTTTTTTATCATAAACAATACCTAGGCATGTCCCATGTAAATAACTACGCTACCGAAGCTAGAAAATAAACTTTTTTTGCTACAGGACTCACATGAGACTTGCAAATAATGGAAAATTTTAAGCAAAATGCTAATTTTAATCGAAACCCAAATGCACACTTAATATCATGTAATTCCTAGAAGCTCTAATTCAGGCTTAAACCAAGTGTACCCAAGTGGTTCCACTCAACCCTAAACCATTCATACCTTGTTGAGATGACTTGCATGTAGTAAGCATGCCGTAAGCATTTATCCCGAACTATGATATAACTTACCATGAAATTCGTAGTTATGAGACTTAGAAGTTCTAACTAAAAGCTCCAATATTTCTATTATTGCTAATTTACTATGCACATATCCCTGCACAATCTCTTTACTTTATTATTATTTTCAACGTTCATATTTCATTAACAACCATATTTTCAATATTCATATTTCTCCAACTATCTGTCTTTATTTTTAATATATATTATGAGATCTAATAATTTTATTTTTGTTATTTATAAAATTATTAATTAAATTACTAATATAGTCAGTAGGATTTCAATCCTAGTGAATCCAAAAGTTAATAACTAAAATTCTTTTTTATTCTCTATCTGGTCCAATTGTATATTCTAATTATTAAGCTTGATCAAACAAAAAAAAAAAATGCAAATATTAGAGTGTTTTTGCGTGGAGTGGCTTGCATGATACACCATTTTCACAATTCTATTTTATTTTCCCTCCTTTCATCAAAAAATATATACATATATATATATATATATATATATATATATATATTTCCATTCAAAATAAAGTCTCTTTTATTAAGGTTCCCCTTTATAAGAGCATTTTTGTTGTGTCTTCAATCGTTAAACTATATAAATTGCATCACAATGATTTACTAGGAAAAAGTTAAAGACTCCTTCACCATAGTCTTTTCCCTTTTTCATTGTTTTTAATGTTTTTCTGATTTTTTTTTTTCTTTTTGGTTAATTGCAGTCTTTAGTGCAAGATGAGTTTTCATTGTTGTTTTCATGTGTTTTACAACACCCACGAAGGTGCTAAAATAAGATTTGAAATACATCGAAGTTATAATTAAAATACATATCTTTTTTTTTTAGGGTGAAATATGTCATATTCTCACTAAAAGTCAAGGAAATTGAATTACAACAGAGAGGAGATGCAGATTACAAAATACCCACTAACACTTTGACCTATCAACTAGTAAGTGGTGGTGTAGCATTGGGGGTTTTATCCTATTCCAGGACTGAGTTGTCCCAGAATCTCTAGCCAATTTCACCAACTCATGTGCCACTCTATTGTAATCCCTTTTCATGTGCTTAACCTTATAGCTATCAACAGCACTAAGCAAATCAAGGATCCCTTGGATAATTGGCCTTAGATCTCCATGGAGGGAGTTAGATGAAATGGCTTGAACAACCAAGAGAGAGTCAGATTCTAGTATAACCCATGTAAGCATCATTTTGAGGGCTAAAAGTGATAAGGATAATTTTATAACTAACTCGTGATGGAATGAAAGGTAACAGATACAATGGTCCCGTCAGTCTTACCCACTAAACCCCGTCTTGTAAATGTCTGCAGCCTCATCTCATATTCTGATGACACTAGGCTGACGGGACAAAACTGGCAACATCAAGCTGAAGGTCGTAAGCCGACGACCCTACTGGAATTAATTATAAGCTGACGACCCTAAAGCTGACGACTTCAACCTACAAGCTGACGACTTTAGAAGACTCCTATAAGGAAGAGAACTCAAGGAGATACGCAAAATTCACGAGTTCCTCTTCTAGAAGTAAAGAACTTCTTGACCAAGGCATGAATTTCGGCCCTACACTACTATAAATACCCCAAGACCCTCATGAGGCAAGGTATGCATAATTTACCTCAGTTCTAACACTTTGGAGTTACGAACAATAGATTTCTCTAACTTAACTGTCAGAGGGTATTTGGCCGGTACCACACCGGTACTCTTTTTAAGTACTTCAGCTTTTGTATTGTGCAGGTTCTTCATTGGGAGCACGTGAGGACCGTGTGACTTACTGACAATTTTCGACATCATCAAAAAGCATTCCTTCTTCAACAGCCAAAGCTTCAGTGACCTCCACTCCATACATAGCAGACAGTAACTTTGCACTTGCTACCACCGCCATACCTCTGCAGTCTCTAATTACCACCCCCACACTCAAGGATCTACCATCTTCAGAAGTGGCCCCATCAACATTTATTTTATATATCTCAGGAGGTGGTGCTGCCCAACCAACCTCAAGAGGTTGCTACCTAAGGAGATTAATAGTTACTGCCACTTTATAGTCACTTTGAAAACGTTGTGCAAAACTCCAAATTTGGGATGATGGGAGGCCTTGAAACTCATGAACCACTTGGTTTTGGTTGAACCAAATCGACTAAGCAGTGACAAATAGAGTTTCCAAGTCATGGCTAGTACCAGATTCCAAAATTTGCAATGCAACATCCACTATGTCATGTGTTCCAGCCAACATGTTTATTGGGCAAGACTGGCAATTCCACCATACATCACAGATTTTTCAATAATAGAGCAGTGCCTGCTCTGTACTTTCTACAGCTTTCTCACAGAAAGGGCATTTGCATCAACCTCAATTCCCCTTCTTTCCATGTTTAGGGTTGTTGGTAGCCCATTCACACAAGCTCTCCAAGCAAAGATTCTCACCTTGGCTAAAAGCTTGAGGCCACATCTTCCTCCACAGTGGGGCTCTATAATCTCCAGTTGAACACTCTCCCAAGCTAGGCTTTTCAACCAACAGCAAGGCCACATAGTAGGTACTCTTTACAGTGAATACACCTTTTTTGTTCACCGCCCAGATAATACTATCATTTGACAAATTATAACTCAAGGGTATATTGAGGATAGTTTCTGCCCCATCAGGATAAAATAGTGCTCTAGCTTTGTCACTACTTCACCATCTAGTGTTCTCGTCGATGAGAGATGAGACCGTTGGAAAGTCATCAATGTCTTGTAAGGGGGAGCAGACCTTATAGGTGGTTGGGGGGGTGGGGGAGCCACTTGTCCTCCCATATGTGAATCATTTTCCCATTTCCCAGCTTCCATCTAGTGCCCTTCCTTATAACTTTCAAACTGTTATAGATACTTTGCCAAGCATAAAAGAGATTACATCCCATTTTCACTCCAAAGACATCACCAGTGGGGTAATATTTAGCTTTGTAGATTCGAGCCACTAGGGATCTTGGGTTAGTTAATAAGCGTCAACCTTGCTTTGCTAGCATGACTAAGTTGAAGGCTTGAAGATTGTGAAATCCCATGCCTCCTTGTAATTTGGATTTGCACATTTTCTTCCACCCTACCCAAGATATCTTGGCCTCTTGATCCCTTTGACCCCAGCAAAAATTCCTCATCATCCTTTTCGACTCATCACATAGGTCCTTTGGGAGCAGAAAGCAACTTATAGTATACGTCGGGATTGCTTGTGCCACTGCCTTAATTAGGATTTCCTTGCAACCCATTGATAACATTTTCTCCTTCCAACCTGAGAGTTTTTTCCCCACCTTCTCTTTTATTTCAGCAAAGACTTGGTTCTTTGATCTCCCAATTGTAGACGGGAGACCAAGGTATTTGTCGTGCCTTGAGTCTTGCATAGGGCCGAGAATGTCTAAGACCTCATTTCTTATGCCAGGTGCTGTGTTTTGGCTGAAGAACATTGAAGATTTATTTGCGTAAATATTTTGACTAAAGGCCATCTCATAGTGCTCCAAAATTTCTACTAACTTGTAGCACTCCTGTATATATGCCTTACAGAACAATAAACTATCATTTGCAAAGAAGAGGTGGGTGACTTTAGGACATCCTCTGCAAATGGAGATATCATTGAGCCTCTGGTTGTTGTTCGCATCCACAATAAGAGCTAAAAAAGCCTTTATGCACAACAGGAAGAGATAGGAAGATAGTGGTCTCCTTGTCTTAGCCCTCCTGATGGAGTGATGCAACCATGATCTTCACCGTTAATCAGAACAAAGTAGGTGACTGAAGTGATACATTTCAAAATCCACCCCACCCATTTCTCATGGAAGCCTAATTTCCTCATCACCTTTTCTATGAAAGTCCATTCCACCCTATCGTAAGCCTGACTCATGACAGGCTTAACTGCCACAAAACCATCATTTCCACTCTTTTTGTGATCTGGATAGTGCATTATCTCAAATGCCATAAGTATATTGTCAGTTATCAGGTGCTCCGACAAGAAGGCACTTTGATTTTCTGATATGATTTAAGGGAGAACAGCTTTGAGGCGGTTTGCATAAACTTTGGATATCAACTTGTAGGCTACATTACTGAGACTAATGGGGCGAAAATCTTTCATCCTGGAAGGAGTTTTAACTTTTGGCACAAGAGCTATGTTAGTTCTATTAATTTTAGCCAAAGAAGCATTTGAATTAAGCACATTAAGAACCATGTTAGCAACATCAAGCCTAACAATATTCCAGTACTTTTGGTAAAAAATAGTTGACATACCATCTGAGTTGGGAGCTTTTGTAGGGTGCATTTGTTGGAGTTTTGACTCCCTCCATGGTAAAATCACGAGTTAGCTTATTATTCATTTCACTCGTGACCTTGATTGGGATCAGATTTGTCACTTAATCAACTCTGGTTGGATGCGTGGTTGTATATATATCTTCAAAATATGCTATGACAGTTGCTGCAATGCTTTCTCTATTATTACACCATAACCCTTCCTCATTTTATAACCCGCTGATAATGTTCTTCCTTTTTCTCTCGGAGGCACGGTGATGAAAATACTTTGTATTATGGTATCCCTCTCCTAACCATTGAACCCTCGATCTTTGTTGCCACCATACTTCCTCTTCATCCAACAACTCATTGATTTCTTTCCTCAGCCTATTGATCTCTGCTCCATTCTGTCCATCAATATCATTCTTTGTTAGTTCCACCAAAGCTTCCTTCTTTTCTTTGATCTTCTTCGGGATTCACCCAAAGGCAGCCTTGCTCTAGTTTGTTAAGGCCGTAACATATTGCTTAAGCCCTTCAATAAGCTCCCTTGGAGTACTTCTATTAGTGCCATCATTCTCAATTTACTCAATTACTTCCTTACAATCTTCCATTCTCATCCACATAGCTTCAAAATGAAACCTACGGTTTCTTCATCACCAATAGTACTAGTTTCGGCAAGTAGTAGTGGACTGTGGTATGATATTATATTAGTCAAGTGGTGTACCTTTATATTATGGAAGTATTGCAGCCACTCCATTGTTGCGAAAGCATGGTCTAGTCTTAAGTAAACTCTGTCTCTTCCTTCTTATTGGTTGCACCCAATGAAGTCTGAGCCATGATATCCCATATCTTTGAATCCACACTAGTCAATTACCTTTTTAAAAGATTCCATCTACTGCCACGATCTCGGGGCACCACTTAATGTCTCCTCCCTTGATAGAATCTCATTAAAATCATCCAAGCACAACCAAGGGAGATGGTATTGGTTGCTTAAAGTATCAAGGAAATTCCAAGATTCCTTTTGTCGGTGTGTTTCAGAATGCCCATAGAAACTCGTAATCCTCTACTTGAAACCACTCCCTTCTTTTGTGACTACTGAGTCAATACGGTGCCTTGAATAACTCTTAATTTCCAAATCGGTTCCTTTTGTCCAAATCATTGCTAAACCTCCTCCTTTCCCCTTGTTTTGAACATAAAAACCGTTATCGAATTCAATCCTTGCTTTCACTCTCTGCATACCTTTGTTTTTCTTCTTTGTCTATGATAAGAAGACTATCTTGGGATCCCAGCGTCGCACAAGATCACGTAATGCACCAATTGATTGGGTTCCCAAACTCCTGACAGTTCCAACATAGGGCTATCATGGCTCTCGGCGGTGCTGCCACTGCGAGAACGTCACAAATAAATCCATCCTCACAGTTCTTCTTTCTTTTCCTCTCCACCTCTATTTCTAACTTCTCTATTTTCCCATACCTTTTTCTTCCAATTCCATTTTCTTGAGCTATCTTCAATTTAGTTCCAGCCAGGCCGTTTTCTCTTGCTAGCTGCTTTCACCTTCCTTTTTCTTTGGGCTTCTTATCTTTGCTTTGACCCAAATCTAGCAGTCCTACTACATCCTCTTCATTTGAGACTTGTTTGGGCTTCAGTGGGCTTGTTACTTCAGCCTCCTCGCTTATTTTTTTCTTTTTGTTGGCCCACTACTGAAGTTTCATCCATACCCACTTTGTTTTTTCCTTTCGCTCTAGCAAAAATTGGAACTTCTTGTGGCCCACATGTAGCTTCTCCCTTCCCCACGTTGGGTGAGCTCCTTTCAGAGTTGTCCTATCTGTCAGGGTGACAAGCCACCTGACAACCTGATCCACCATCATCACCTTGAGCACCCCAATCTTCAGTTTTTCCAGTTCCTTGATCCCCGCTTGATTTCTGGGCTTCAACGCTGCTGTAGCCGTCACATAATTCCTCACCATCATTGGAGGTTGTGAATGGGTTCTCTCGCTCTTATCGTTTGACAGAGCACTTTCATTTTTTCTGGTTTTTATTTTTTCATGACTCCCACTGCAATTCCCATTGGCCTTAAGCCATTCCCCATACTAATACTTTATCTCTTGCCCTTTTGTTGTCTATAAGTAGTGTTGATCATCATGGCCCATCCTTCCACAAACATAGTAGACAGTTGGGAGTCTCTCATATTTGAAGGTGGCCCATACCTTTTCCTTCTCCATATTCATTATATATCCCCCATGCCGAAGTGGCTTATCAATTTGAAAATCAACTTGGATTCATAAGAACTTGGCTTGGTTTGATTGCCATGGCCTTCTATCCGTTTCCACATTGTTGCCTATTTTGCTTCTAATGTCTTTGCCCATTTCTTCCAACATAAGCTCAAAGGGTAGCCCACACACTAGAACCCATAAGGGTGAGTGTGTGAAGACTATATTAGCAGATGATAACTCATTTCTCCATCAGCATAAAAGCAATAAATTATTATCGAAATTCCACAAACCATTCTTCTCTTCCCATTTCATTGGATACTTAGAGCTAAATTTGAATTGGAGTATACCATTAGCCACCTCTACTATTCTTATATCTGAACCCATTTTTCATACAAATTTCAAAGTACTTTTTAAGGCTCATTGATTCTGTTACCTGTTCTATAGAAGCCTTCCAAAGGGACTTAGGTAGCATTCCTCCAAAAGCTCAGCTTGGCTTTGGGTTGTGATTTGGATGCTTTCTTCTTCTTCTTCTTCTCTAGTGAGCTGCAGATTCTGTAGCTTGTCTAGGACAGTTTGCTCCATTCCAGTGAACTATAGTTTGACCATATCCTATTACTGAGTTTAGGATGGTCAAAGGAGAGCTAGGGAGAGAGGGGAAAAAAAAAACTCCTACTTGGGAGAGTTTTCAGTTGACTACTGGCATTGCGTGTATATATATCTTGAAGTATGTGGACTAAGGATGGTACACTTGCTTTGGTAAGGGTACACTTTGGTCCTAGCTAGGGTACACCTTCCTTATGTGGCATATGTTGACCACATTTAAAACTCCATAAATTAATTCCTTCATAAGCATGATTAATATCTGAGTATGGGAGAAGAAGATAATTTCCATAAAATGAATAGTGTGTGTTCTTTAAATATGAATGAAGTTGAACTACAACCATCAATATGAAGATGTCATGTATTCACTTATTAAATCGCACTTAAGTGATTGTATAAAAGGATATTGGACTCTCTTCTATTATCTTAGGCTGTGTTTGGCTCAACTGAAATCATTTTCAGGAAAAGAAAATATTTTCGGGAATGTATTTTCTGGAAAGGAAAATATGTTTAGGTGTTTGGTAGCATTTTGGAAAATACTTTGGAAAATATTTTCAGGTGTTTGGTTGTAATCCTGAAAATATTATAAAAAATACATTTTTTATTTGTTGCTTACATTTTCTCACATTTTCTCAGCTTCCAAACAAACATTATCACCACCAAAAACAAAAGAAATAAAACCCAAAAAAAAAAAAAAATCATATCTGGGATCGGCGATAGGCGATCGCGAGATCGGCGATCGCAAGATCGGCGATCGCCGCCTCGCGAGATCGCGAGATCGGCGATCGCGACTCGCGATCGCCGCCTTGCGATCGCGTCGCCAGATCGCGACTCGCGATCGCAGGCGGCTGGCGATCTCGCGACGATCTCCGCGGCAATCGCGATCGCGAGATCGTGCCGCGGCGATCGCCGCCTCGCGAGATCGCCACTGGCGATCGCGATCCCCGCCTCGCGATCGCGGCGCCGGTGCAGTGGCGCGCGATCGCAGGCGGTGATCAGGCGATCTCTCTCTCTCTCTCTCGCGCGATCTCTCTCTCTCTTTCTCTCTCTTTGCGCGTCCCACGGAAATGATTTGAAGTGAAATTCGGGACTGAATTGATTTTCAGTCGTCTGAATGCAAATTTTCGGTCAAACTGAAAACCAATTCAGTTTGACCGAATTTTCCTTGATGAACCAAACACAAAATTTTCCGGAAAACAATTTCCGGAACTGAAATTCAGTTGAAACAAACACAGCCTTAGAGGGAGATTTAGAGATTATTATCAACTTTTTGAAGAATGAATGTGTCTTTTGCTGCTTATGGTCATTTGATTGAAGAGGCAAAAACTATTTCAAGTTCCTTTGCTGATTGTAATTCTTCACATATTAAAAGATAGTAATTCTGCCGCTCATCATATTGCTAGACAGCTAGACATGTTAGAATAATTAAGTTAAATTATGAGTTTTGAAATTTGAACCTTTCCCATTTATGACACAATAGTTTTATATAATGATTGATCTATCAACTAAAAGCTTTTTTGATTTTTAGTTTGAATGGTTTCACATGATCAATTGGCCTAAATCCTTGGAATAAACGTGATATATAACTTCAAAATTCATCATATGGTTGATTAGCTTAAAACCCGGTCTGAATGGTTGATTTATTTAGAATAAATAAGGATAGCTAACGTGAATAACCGATTTTGGTTTTAAATAGTTGATAGATTTGAAACTAACTGGGTAATCAATTCCAATTCTATAATTTTATTGACTGGTTTGAATTTATAAATTTGATATGTGTGATTAATGCAACCCATGATTATAAATTATAATCTAATATGTGTAGACTGTAGGTTGCTTTCATTTCCTAAGTCTTGATTTTGAATATAAATATGGTGATTCTAGTAATGAATGCAATAATGGAGTAAACATGTTAGGTTTTTTATTTTATCTATTTTTTAAAGTAAACTTTCATTTTATATAGTCAAAATGTAAAATAGTGTAAAACAAAGACCAACTACATTGGACGGGTTTTGGTACCAATCACCTTCTCATGCACATGCCTTAACTCTAAACTAATAAGTAAAGACTAACAGACGTTCTAAAAAAAAAAAAAAAAAGTAAAAACTAGTAGACATTTGCACTTATCACTCAAAGTGATTATTAACCCATTTAAAAACCAAATAGCAACTCTCGACGAGGTTTGTGATGTACTCTCAAATCTTACATTGGGTAATCTAATTAGGTACCTGAACCGAGACGCTCACACTTATTTTTAAACCGTAAAACCATAATTATGATGATGATGCTTGAACCCATTGTACTTTCAAATTATATGAACAAGTTCCCTTCCAATTCAACAGAAGGAAAAGAAAAAACAAATCAAAGAAAAAGACAAAAAAGAAAAAAAGAAAAACAGTGCACGTGATCCGAGCACGTGATTGGAGACCTTGTTTTGCCTACGGCTACTCCTCCTACAGCACACGGCCACGTGTGAGTTATTGTTCAACCAATTTCTCACAAATTCAGGTTTTCATTTAAACAAAATCTTTCCAATTTTTCTCTCTCACTTTCATTTGTCACGTCGTCCAATCCCATCTCTCTCTTTCTCTCTGACAAAGAAAAATAAGAAAAAGAAAAAAACTTTCCCTCATTTTCTCTCTCTCCAATCACCGATCCTCCAATTCCCACGGCGATCTAGGGTTTCTCCCCCAAACCGCATTTGAATCTCCAAATTCAATTCCCTCTTCTGCCTATCGCGGATTCTCCGTAGGGTTTCCCCTGATTCGGTAATTCTTGGATGAGAGAGAGAGAAAAGATAGAATGACGACGAGCATGGAGATCGTGATCGACGCGGCGTCGTTCGACGCCGACCTCTTGCAGCTCTCCGAGGTTTCTCCTTTGGCGCTCAAATCCAATCCGGTCTTCACCGAGAAGCTCTTCGAGCAATGGCTTTCGCTTCCTGATTCTATTCGTCAGGTATAATTTGCTTTCGAGAATTTGAGCCTTGGTTGTTATGTTCATTTTTATTAATTTGAGAATTTACGAGTATGGTCTTCGATATCTGTTGCTTATCAACAAAAAGAAAAGAAAGAAATGTGGGTATGGATATAAATTGAGAAGTAATTTATGCATTTATTTGTGCGCGCGTAATTATGTGTTTTTAACTTCTGGTACTAATGAGATTGGTATATGATTGAGATTTACTTGCTGGAATTGAGAATTGTATGGCCTGAGGAAGGACTGGTTGATCGTATAGGCACACGGGAGGATCTGGATTCGTGGGGAACTCGATTGTTCGTTTTCAGAATTGTGATATGTAAGTGTAACTAAGAAAGATCATGGGACTTTTAGCCGTCTAGTTTCTCAAATTCCTGTCTTTCTTTTTGGGTGGAGTAGCAAAAGTAGATGGGTGTTTGTAAGTTGGGGAGCAGATCATGGGTTTTGGATATTTTTGTCGACATGGAGATTCTAAGCAAGATTTTACTTAAAGCTTTGGAGGGTGGTTTCATAGTTGTATTTAAGTTTGGGGGCAGAAGCAGAGGAATTATGAAAATCTCCCATCTTACTTTTTTTTGTTGACGATACTATTTGGTGTTGTAAGGAAAATCTTGAACAACTTGGATACCTCCGATGTGGAGTTCCTTATTTTGAGGTGGAGTCAAATTTAAGGTTAAATTTGAATCAAAGTGAATTTTTAGTGATGTAGCACCTTCTCCCCTTTTAAGTTCTTCGTGGAGGGTGAGGTCATGGGTTCAAGATAGGGATGCATGCGTAACTTACAAATAAAAAAAATTTGTGGTTGCTATTGGGTTCTTCTTAAGGCACAAAAAGTGTGAAATGCTGTCATTGGAAGGTGGGGAAGAGACTTGTAAGCTGGAAGAAGCTCTATTTATTTGAGGCTCACTCTTGTAAAAGAATATATTATCTAGTCTTCCCACATGCTTTATGTTGCCTTTACTATGCCCATTTACATTGCTAAATAGTTTGAAAAACTTAAAAAGAGACCTTTTGTCGTTGAATTAGGTGGTGTCCAAGTTCCATTGAGTGGAATTTAAGGTGTTGGGGGGGGGGGGGGAGGGGCATTTTTTTATTTGAGGAGGTGGATTGGGGTTTCATAATGATTATTGGAGATTTGGAGTTGAGAGGGACCAACTTTGAAGGCGTGCTAAAAATGCACCTTGTCTCCAATTCCCACATCAAAGTATACATAACTAAAACAGCAGTCCGCCTGCTCGAGTAGCCTTCCATAAGCTACAAGCATGTGTGCTATGCACCGGCTTTGTTATCCAGCCATCCCCTCCACTCCATGCTTTAATTTACTGCAATAATCTGTCTTTCTTAAGGCTGACTCTTCCTCCCCAAACTGTGACAGCCACTTTCCTAATAAATCTCTATAAAAATTACTCAATTTGTGCACTTGCAAACCTCCGCATGCGTTTGGGAATCACAATGTGTTCCAATCCACAAGATGAAACTTGAATTGCATCCCTTGACCCATGTTAGAGAAAATTTCTCTGCAATTTTTCTAATCTATTTGACATGTGGGATGAAATGGTAAACAAAGACAGGTAGTAAGTATGAAGACTCAACAACACACTCTTAATTAGTGCCGTTTATCCCCCTTTTGGAAAGATATAATTTTTTCCATCTCTACAATTGTCAATTTATCTTCTTAAAAATGGAATTTCGCATTGCTTTCACCTTGAAAAAGGAACTCAAAGGCTTACCGAAATAATTCATTGGCAAACTCCTAACATAACAAATTAGACAACTCATTTATACCCTTAAGTAAAATCCTACCTGGATTGCTTTATGCTTACTCAAATTACTTTAAATTTGGTTACCATCCAAAGCAAGTTGGTACTATTGTTATATAAGTAAGTTGCTCCCTCTTTGTGTCACAGAATAAATTCGTATTATCAATAAACAGCAGAGGAGAGATCTTTAACTCATCCACAGAACCATTGCTAACACAAAACTCAAAAATGTAACCCTTTGCCTCTATCCTACACTATCCTACTCAAGACCTCCATCATTAGAATAAATAATAAGGGCGAAAGAGGATTACCTTTCCTTAGGTGCTTGAGCTGTTAAAAAACCCATGGGAGAGCCATTCACTGGTAGGGAATTTCGAGGATAAGACAATATGGAACCCGATTCTAGAGAAGAAAGGAGATTAGTGGGATGGAAACATTTGTAATTATCCAAGGGAGGTAGATTTACCTTAATTAAAGGCACTCTATCAAATTTACCTACTTATTTTCTATTTTTATTTCCTATCCTTGCTGCTGTGGCTAATCGAATTGCAAAAATTCAGCGGAATTTCTTATGGGGGAGAGGGGACATGGTATGAACCTAAATTTCACCTGGTTAAATGGGCTGCTGTTTGTATTCCTGTATCTTCAGGTAGCTTGGGGATAAGGAAAGTGAGACTTTTTAATGAAGCTTTTCTTGAGAAGTAGCTTTGGAGATTTGGGCTTGAAAAGGATGCCCTGTGGAGGCAAGTGATAGAATTGAAATATGGTTGTAGATGGGGTGGTTGGTGTTCCAATTCTACTTTTGGTCCTTATGGTGTTGGTTTATGGAAAAATATTAGTTGGTGATGGCCTTCCTTATCTTGTTACATTCTGTATGATATTGGTGATGGATCAAGGTTAAAATTTTGGCTTGACCGTTGGTGTGGGAAGACACCTCTTGTTGTCAGTTATCCAGAATTGTTTAGATTTTGCAGAAATAAAGAGGCAAGGGTGGCTGAGCTTATGAAGTTCACTAATGGGGTCCTTTTTTGGGATGTATGCTTTTTTAGGGTTTTCATGTTCGGGAATTGGGTGTTGTGTCGAGCTTCATGGTTACAATATATGGCTCATCAGTAAGGGGGGTTGGGGAGGATAAGATGTGTTGGAAACCAGATAGAAATAAGAGGTTTATGGTTAAGATTATTATAGTCTTCTAGCTAGCTCTATTGATTTTTGTTTTCCATGGAAAAGCATTTGGTAGCAGAAGATTCCCGTTCGAGGAGCTTTCTTTGTCTAGACTGCTGGTTTGGGAAAATGGTTGACAATTGACAATTTGAGAAAAAGGAAGATTTGTATATTGGATTGGTGTTATATGTGCAAGTGTAATGGTGAATTGGTTGACTATCTTTTTTTTCATTGTCTAGTTGCTATGGATTTGTGGTCTATGGTTTTTGGTTTATTTGGAGTAAGTTGGGTTATGCCACAATTAGTTGTCAGGCTTCTGGCTTGTTGGCTAGGCCGGTTTGGCCGTCATCAATACGGGAATATATGGAGAATCATTCCCCATTGCTTAATGTGGTGTCTTTGGAAGGAAAGAAATAGTAGATGTTTTGATGATATTGAGAGATACATACCTGGCCTCAAGCTTTTTTTCTTTAAAACTTTATTGGATTGGTTGTCTGTTTTGCGAAACCAATCATTCTCTTCTCTTCTTGTTTTTATTGATTCTTGTAATTTTTATTCTTGATTGTTGACCCCTGAACACTTCTTGTGTACTAGGATGTCCTTTTTATTTTTATTTTTATTTTTTTTATATCAATAAAGCTTATTACTTATAAAAAAAAGGTAATATTTGATTGAATCTGTCCCCTCCATTTAGCACCAAACCCTATTCTTCCATGCAAATATAGTAATGCTTCTTAGCTCACATGATCATAAAGCTCTACAAAGTCTTAACATATATATCAATCCTGGTATCATGCTCTTGATTTAACTCTTAAGACATTCACTAGCAATAATAACTGATTCCAAAATCTACTATTCTCCCACAATTGCATCATGTGTTTTGGGTACTAGTTTCTCTGATATTACTTTCATTTTGTTAGCCAACATTTTAACTACCAATTTGTAAATACTTCCTGCCTGGTTAGCAGGTTGATAATCCCTGTTATTCTAAGTATTAACCTTTTTAGGGAAGAGATTTTTCAAACCTACAATAATCATGAAGTTATTTAAAAAGGGCCATAACATCACATTGGAGGACCCTCTGACAGTGTTACGAAATTCCATTGTAAAACCATCCGAACCTGGAGTTTTATCATTGTTTAGCTGCTTCAAGGCCTGCAGTTGTCAACTCCTCCGTTGTAATTTGTTCATCCTGGGACAAATCATCACCACCTTACTTCCCATCCAACAATTGCAACTCAATCAAAAGCTCTTCTTTTGTCAACCCCACATCCCCAAATTTTCACTTGTTCCACTTCCTCATATCCTCCATGAGAGCTTTCAGTTTCCTTCTAACACAAAACTAGGGAGGCTAGTGAAATTGTACCCATTCCACCACAGCTTTATCTTATCCATGCAGCCCTCTGTTGTTGATCAAATGTTTTCAAAACCCACTGGAAGCCATCCGCCACATTCTTCAGTAAACAAGAAACAGAAAACCTGCACACATTCTTCACCACTGCTCTCGTGTTGGGGTTGTTCAGCCCTCACATGTATATATATATATATATATATATTTGGCATATTTTTTATGTTTATTTGATGATTTCAAAATAATAACAAATTAACAACTATAAAAATGGTTAAAAACATATGTAGAATCAGAATAATTTTTTTAAATAAAAATATTTTTTTCCCTCCCAACACTGAGAACTTGCATGCAGGAGTGTGACGAGTGTCCATGTTTCTTAGATGCAGGCTGCATATAATAGTTCTAAAAACTGAACCAGAGAATCCAGCTTCCTGTCATGCAAAGATCAGAGGTTCATACATTTCTTATATGCTTCCAAAGACTCATCCCATATATAGTCCTCTAGCAACATCTCTACACCATCCACCCTGAAAGCACCATATTATAATCTACAGTTTTTCTCCATAAATGGTCCCGTTCCTCCATATATCTCCATAGCTATTCATTTAAATTGAAAATTCAAAGCCTAATAAAAGTTAGCCCATGCATTCAATACTTGAAATACTTGGAGTGTGTTATTTATAGAGGAAGAAGTATAACATCTTTTTTTTTTAAATTTTTCCAAAGTAAGACATGTAGCACTTCTCATTAAAACCTCTCTTTTATTAATTGAGGTGGAATCATAGCATCTTCCTTCACTCTTTCAATACGAGGCTTGCAACATGTATTTTTAAAGCCTTTCCCTCTCAAATTTTCGATGTAGGATTTGCATATTCTTTAATTATTTATGACATCATCACATTTAACCTTTGGTTGAACCCTGGTCTGACCTTAAAACCTTGAATCTCTCTCTTTTTAGTTCTTAAAATGGTCTAGTTTTTAAGGGGGTGTTTGGCACAATAGTTTTAACATATTTCTACACATTTTAAACAATATTACACATATTTTCACACTCATTTTTACCCACATTTTTACCCACACTTATATCAAAAACATTCAAATAACATAACTTAAACTACTGTCCCAAACACCCCTTAAGACATTGGTCCTAATACTACTTGTACAAGAAAGAGTCCTCATATATATATATATGTATATATTTATATTTATATTTATATACACACACACAAACACACTCTCTATGTACTTGAAGAATATATGGATTTGATTTATAAAAATATTTAGTGTTTTATTATTCAGGCATGTTAGCCTTCTAGTTATTTTTCCTGTATTCTCTTCTCTCTTTCTCTATCTTGTGGTATTGTTCACAGGTACTGTTCTAACAATCCATGAACATATAATTTTTGTTTTTTCCTTCTTCCTTACAACTCCGGTCAAGCGCTTCCTCGTATTGATCAAAACCATGAAGCCCAATGTGTGTTTTCTATCAAATAGCATAAAAAAACTCATCACTCTAGCCAAGCCCTCCTAAACCTTAATCAATGACAAGCACCATAGACAAATTCCCCAAGTTGTTCAATGTGATATGAGGTTGGTTGGGCAAGTGGCTAGTAACTCTATTGCTGGTGCTAGTAGTAGCCTGGTGGTGGTGGTGATTTGCATGATGTGGTGGCCTAGTAAATTTAATTTGCCTGTACTTTTATCCATTATTTCTTGCTTTCCTAATTAGCTAACATGAACTTCCTTTCAAAGCCAATGTATGGGGTGTAATCTAATTTTTCATGCTTCTCTTGTTTTAGGTAACATTATTGCTCAATGAAGCAAAGGCGGGTGGTCCCTTGAACGTCCCTGGAAATTCTTCTAGTCCACGTGCTTCCACAAGCAATTCTTTGCCTTCTATGTTTCCTGCAGGCAGCGCTCCTCCACTTTCACCGAGGAGTTCATCTGGTTCCCCTCGGATAATGAAACAGAGGCCTGGACCTTCTATTTTAAGTTCACCCCTGAAAGTGGTTAGTGAGCCGGTTAAAGAATTGATACCTCAGGTTTGATGAAACTCTGATCTTCTCAGTTCAAAATAAGCTGGCTGCACTACTTGCTATTTCCATCCTCTAGTTAGCTGTTTCTGTCTGTGTTGTCTGCTAAACTGATATTTCAGGGTATGTTGATGATAGTTTCTAACATAGTTACTAGCAATTTTTTGCAGTTTTACTTTCAAAATGGTCGTCCACCTCCAAATGACCTAAAAGAGCAATGCTTAATGCGAATTAATCGGTTTTTCCGTGGGCACTTGGATGGACTCCAGATGCATGGTGAGATATACATAAGCTATTAGTTTAGGTAATAATTCTAGAACTGATTTACTAATTTTTTCTTTGTAATGTCAGAATTTAAATTAGTAACTAAGGAAGTCTGCAAGCTACCATCATTCTTCTCCACGGCCCTTTTTAGAAAGATTGACGTTAATGGCACTGGTTTGGTGACAAGGTATGCACTTCTGGTCATTGTTGGGGAAAGTAATAGCAGGGTTTAACTATGTTTTATCTCCACTGCTGTTTATTATATTGTAATGCTAAATTTTTTTTACTAAGTATTTTGGATAACCTTATGTTTGCTTCTGTTTAAAATTGAAAAGAATATTCTTTCAGTATTTTACAATGAAAACTCAAATGTCTGAAGGTTTTCTCTCTGCCACTGGAAGCTCTCTGTGATCTTGTTTCCCCCTACTTTTAGGGAATGCTCTTTTGTCCACTTATCTGGACAATGATTAAACTTCTTGTCTCTTCCCCAGACACTGGTTTTGAGCATTCTCTGTTGGGTAAGGTGCATTTAATTAGAGAATGCTGCCACTTAATAGAAGCTTACAATCATTAATAAGAACTTTAGTTTTGGGGGTGCATAGATATCTTTCTACCCCTTCGTAAGTTTAAGGTTATGCTAAACTGAACTTCTTGCAGATTTGAGTAGAATTTTTCTATAGTTAATTAACATTTAGATCAGGATAAATGAAGAATATTGAGGCTCTCTTGTTAACAAGTGGAGGGTGGATTTGATAGCCACGTCTGTTTTTAGGTGGGGACTGGAGAACATGTGCAATTTCGGTTGCTGTATCTGACCTTTTACTCTTTGGTAGGTTTTTTGATGGGTAAGTAAACTTTATTTAAAAAATAACCCAAAGTTGTATAAAAAACTGCTACCTTGGTACACAGGGAGTGTGTGTACAGGGAAACAAAAGCTATTTTACTCTTTGGTAGTTGACCAAGACACTTTCATAGCTTCATACTTGGAATGCAATACCGAGGGAGGCAGAAGCTTTGTGATGTCTGGTTCATAAAACAGTTTAATGACTGGGAGTTGGACTTGGTTGCTTCCATGCTTGAATTTCTGTATTCAAATATGCTAAGGCGGGTGGGTCTTGACAGAATGAGATAAAGTTTGTGAGGTACAGGGGTGTTTGATGTATGGTCTTAAAATGGTGTACTGCAAACACTAAAGGAGATCTCTTTCTCATGGAGAGGAAGTTGGTGTGGCAAATTCCCAAAGCGGGGTAGCTTTTCTTTGTGTGACAGCATCACAGCGGCATGGGGGGAGATTTTGACTAATAATAATCTTTTATTTTTTTTGATAAGTGACTAATGGTAATCTTAGAAAGACAGGAATCACACTAGTAGACTGGTGCTGTTTGTGTAGGTGTAGTGGGGATTCAGTGGATAATTTGTCATTTCATTTTTTCTTATGCCTATGCATTGGGGGGCTATATATTTCATTTCTTTGAAGTTAATTTGGTGCTGCTGCATAGAGTATCTGATTTATTGGTTTTTTGGGGGGATTAATTTGGTAAAACGCTTGTCCACTGTGTGGAATTTAGCTCCTTCATGTCTAATGTGGCTAGTGGGGGAGTGGAATTCCCATACCATTGAAGCTGTTGAAGTTTTGGAAGAGTAGTTTAGGCTTCACTTCTAAGATTACTTTGTGAATGGTCAACTGTCCTGGGTCTCAGCGACAGTGGAACTGTCACTGAGTATGCTATTTGATATCCTTTAGTTGTAATTCTTTGGATACAATTCTTTAGGCTTACGTGTGCCTTGTAATGTTCATGTGGTGTAGTTTTTTCAGAATATCATTTACTTATTAAAAAGACAAGGCATTAGATGGCTATACTTCAACATGTCTGGCACCACAATTTGTGTTTATTGGAGTACTTTTTAATGGAGTCTAATTATCTGGTTTGACAAATATCATAACATATCTTCTGTATGTATGATCAACCTGAACCCTCTTTGGCTGAACGTGAAGTATTTATGGTTGCTGTGTAGTTAATTACCATAGTGAGTTGCTGTTTCAAATTCCTGTATCACTAACTATTTAAAGTTCTGTAAGATTGAACTTTTAGGATTTTATTATATTAATTCCACCCCCCCACCCAAAGTTTCTGCCATTTAGGTCAGGATTTTGACCAGATTTGATTTAGGAAATCTAGCTTGTGGTTGTTTGGGCTTTTAGTTTACAGAAGAGATCTAAGTTGCTTTTTGGGGCTGTGACACAATTGACTTTGAGAAATTTTAGCTTTAAAGCTTTTCCTCAATGGTCAGTTTCCTTTGTAGTGCAATTGCATCGCTTTGTCTAGTGTGATTGCTTGGATTTTCTTTCATTCTCTTCCTGCTCCCCTCCTTTTTTCTCCTTTCATTTTCTCTTGTTCTTTTCCTGCTTTTTAAAAGTTCAATTTTGTTCTACTTTCAGAACATAAAGAGAACTGCTTATACATCCCCATCAAACTCTAAATATTTTCTCAAAGCCTTTCTGTTTTAACCATTCATGCATAAGCTATTCAACAGCAAGCCAAGCCATTAGTCTGACAGTCTCTCATTTTAGTCCAAGTTTTGGTGAATCCTGTATCAGATTGGTATTGTAGCAGAAATCTTGAGGTGTTAGACACTGTACATAAATATGGGTGAATTACTTGAGGCTTTGGGGGAATCCCATGTAGATTATGAAGTTCCCAAGGAGAAAACTGGCTATGAAATGTGAATGTGGGGGCATATTACAGGTTTATTTTGACAAGTAATAAAGTTCCGTTAAAAAAGAGAATTTCTTCATGTTCACAATGATGAACATAAAGTTCCTACAGAAATTGCAAAGAATCAATTGGAAAAGCTAAGAGATTTGTGAAACTCAAAATTGGAAGTACAATGTGAAATCCCCAAGCCCGAAACCACTCAAACAAGGTTCGAATCATTAAGGATCTCAATTGATCTAGGGAACTCTCAGTATCCTTAAACGTACAGGAATTGCTTTCTTTCCACGCTAACCACATCAAACATGAAGGTGCTACATTCCAGATTTCCAAAGAGTGCTTCTTTAACTAATTCCTCTACTCAAACAAAAGGGATGATACTGTTAGAGGTATTACCCACTGAACCCCAAATGTACTTCATTCCTCAAAGCATAAGTAACATCATAATGAAGCAATAGATGGTTCACCGTTTCCCCACTGCACTGATTCAAGCATCACCGATTTACTAAAGATATGGCCTTCTTGACAAGGTTTTCAGTAGTAAGAATTTACCTCAAGCTGCAGTCCACAGAAAGGCAGCTGCCCTCTTGGGGGGCCTTGACTTGCCATATACTCTTGCTCTTCAAGGGGAAATTAATATTAGCACTGTGGATAGCTTTATAGAAAGAACAAATATCAAACTTCCACTCCCTACTAGACACCATTTCATCTTATCGCCCCCCTGGTAGGCACCTATGCCTAGGAGTGAATATGATTTAAGAAGGAATTCACCATCTCCACCTCCCAATCATGAAAATCCATTTGAAAGCATACATTCCAGCTGGTAACCTCCCCATCCAATTGAGAATCCAATAGATCAAAAGACTGAGGCTTCCCTATCAATTGTGTAGGTAAACAAGCCAGGGTACAAATCTTTCAGATGAAGATGACTCCACCATTGATCATACTAGGACCTTACATGAGCACCATCACCTACCTCAAAAGCCACATGCTGGAAAAAAAAAGTGTCCCATCCTTCTCTAATACTGCTCCATAGGCTACATCCATGTGATCCTCTACCTGGTTTTGTAATCCATCCATCCCATTTGTCCCCATATTTCTAGGCTATAACTCGGCTCCTCATATGATTAACTTCATGCCCAAAACGCCATAACCATTTCCCCAACAATGCTTGATAGAAATTCCCAATTTTCCTAATCCCTAAGCCACCAACCTCAATAGGAGAACATACCCTATCCCACACCACTAATGGGTATTTGAATACCTCCTCCGAAGCACCCCACAAGAAATTGCCTAAATCCTTTCTAATCTTTTTATCCATTGATTTTGGAATAGTAAAGAAGAAGTGGTAATACGCATGTAAGCTCGAAAGCATTTAATCTTCTCCATTATAGGATTCCATACAATAATAGCCATGAAAGATGCCCCCGAAGGCATTGCCAAATAAGTCATTGGCAAAGAGCCAATTCTACAACATAAAATATCTGTCAATTCAGCCATATTATCTACCTGGCCTACTGGGACCACTTCAAGGCAAATCAATACCATTCTGATATACAGAAGCTGCTCCCTAGAGACATCTCAAAAAGAGAATGGTGCAAATAAGAGATGTGAGACACTTAACCCCTAGAGGCATCACTTCTATTGGATGTTTGGATGATATATGTTTTTTAAAGGAGTGATATTTATATCAACCTGACTATCACAGCAAAGTCGTGTATGTTACCAACTTTTGGTCATGGAGACATGCAGCAGCGGTCTTCTCATCTTGGAAGTCCTCTAGCTGGTGTGTATTCAACTAGTGCAAGTGACTGTGCAAGTTGAGGTGTGTGCCAGAAATTGCCATTGATGCAGGAAGTACAAAGAAAATTTTATTTCAAATTTGCTTTATTTCTTTTTGGAAGTCAATTGTATTTTTATTTTAGATATTATTAGTTAATTAGGTTCATTATTATTTTTATTTAACTTCTCAGAGTATAATTTTTGTAATTCAATAATTGGAATTTCCCAAGCCAATAACAATTAGGGTTTCCTATTGTCAGTTAGAATTTGGAATAATCCTAGGCGTTCAAGTGATAACCCAATGGTAATGGCATCTTTTGTGGTGCCATGTGTATGGTTTAAATCTGTAACCATGAATTGGTCTAATTTCCATCATCAATTATGACTTAGAAAAAGAACCTAGAATATTGAAGCCCTTATTGAGTTCACAGCTAAGTGCATGTTTGAAATAAGCTTATTTAGCTTTTTGCTGATTTTCTTTTGCTGAAAGTGGGCTAAAGTATGCTTCTACTTTGAAAAAGTGAGAAAAAAGTTAGGTTTTAAAAAGCTTGACTTAAGCAAAAAAGGCTAATTGAAGCTAAATGCTAAAAGCAAAAGCTTGTACACAAAAGGACACTAAATTTCTGTGGAGGACACCAAGTTATAGTTTTATGAATGATAACTTGTTGATTAATTATAATATTACCCACTTTCAATCTTAATTCATGATATGGTTAAAAGTAATAATAAGAAGACAACAACCACAACAGCAATAATTTACAATCATTTCCTCAGATGAGAAAGGCTACTTGACCAGAGTAGGGCTTACAACCACAATCTTAGGCTTACTATGCGTTTTTTGTTGACATTCGTTTTATTTAAAAATTTTCAAAGTGCCTTCTTTTTCTAGTATCATTGAGCACTAGCTTTTGTTGTGCCTCATTGCTAGTTGTGGAACAATAGATTATGAGTACTATGCAACATTTTTTATTTTTGGTGTAGGGACGCATTTGTTCAGTATTGGGTCATTGGAAATATGTTGACAATGGATATTGCAACCCAAATGTATACCATCTTGAAGCAACCGGATATCAAATTCCTTACTCAGGTAATTTGTTTTGTTGTAGATCTCTATTTATTCTCCTTTTTTTTTTTTTTTTTTTTTTAATTCAAAATGTGAGATACATTTGCAGCATAGTATCTTGACGGTTGCATTCATTAACTACTTTATTATTTTTGGTATCAAATAATTGTCAGATTCTTTATTGATGTTTTGTAACTTCTTACCATAATCCCTATTTCTCCATTGTTTGAGAATTTCCAACTTGACAACAGGATGACTTCAAACCCGTTCTTCGAGAACTTTTAGCAACTCATCCAGGGTTGGAGTTCTTACAGAGCACACCAGAGTTTCAGGAAAGATATGGTTTGTTCTCAACCTATTAGTCAGCTTTAGATGTTTCTTGAGTTCGATGCTGTCGTAGAAGTTTTTTTAGTTTTATCTAAAAAGGTATCATCCTCCCATTATAATGTGTCAGCCATTGCAGTTTCTCCTCCATCTCAATAAAATTTTATTATATATATGTGCACGTGTGTTGGCATTCAGGTCCAGATAATTTTTTATTATTAGCTGGTCCAATTGAGTATAGATTGATGGCCCCCAAATAATCTAAATCTTCAATTTGTATTCTATGTTTACATTTCATAGGTGGTGTTAGACTGTTAGTTCAATGTGTCTTCTCTCCGAGGTTTTACTTTTATTTTTTTAATGTTTTGTAATCTTCATGTTATAAGTAGTAACTTTTTCAAAAATAGTAGATTTTAAAAAATGAAGACTACTCTTTACATCAACCCCTTGAACTCTCAAAAAATTAAAATTAGACGTCTTTTGAGGATCAATCTAGGAAGCAGATACTTTAAAAGGCTAACCACATAAGTGTTTGATACATATTGAAAATGGCTGGTTATAACTTGGACATGGCAGCAATTTCTTTAATGATTTTCTTTAAATAAAAAAATGAAATGGATACATTTGGGAGATGGTGCAACATATGCATTTAATCAGAGCATTCACAATGTCATCGAGTGGGATGAACATTACTGATGGAGGCACTAGCAGAGCCCACTTCATCAATATCTCTTTCATGCACATTTTGAAGGGGCCTGTAGGAAATTCCTTTGCTGCCCACCAACAATGAAGGAAAGGTCATAGAATCTTGCAGATTGCCATAATGCCATAAACCTCTGTATGTTGAACTCCTGATCAGGGACTAATGAAATTCACTTACCACAGGGAGAGAGAATGAGAAATGAAGTCAATCTAGTTGTTGCTCTATGATCAGCAATCATCCTAGCCTTTTTTTTTTGGCCTGTGTTATGGTGCAAGGAGTTTCTTGTGGCAAGGCTGATACTGCCATTTCTATCTAGAATGGTTGCTTTTGAGAAGATCAATTGTTGAATGTGAGAATCTGTTAAGATTTGATTAAGATATTCTGTAATTACAACAGATAATGGTGTTTCTGGTTGATTTCAAGGACAACCAGGTCTCCTAAGAAAGATGGAAGAGATTAGAGATGAATAAGAGAACAAATGTAGTGTTCAGAATTTTTTTTCAATGCCTTCTCTTACTGTTACAATCAGACTTATACCCTCAAGCTCAACTAAGACTAACTACTGTAACTAACTCTGTTGTAGCTAACTTTGATCCCCCTTGCCAGCTAGCGTATGTATAGGTAACTAACTACCAACAACTTCCAAGCCATGTGCTTAATACAATACCAGCATGCCGAATACAATTCCCGTCTAACTACTAGGCCAATTATACAACTTGGCAGCTATTACAAGTTAACCAATATTCTAACAGTATCGCCTATTGCATGTAAGAATTCCCAAGGAATTATGGCTTGCTATTTTATGGAGATATTAACTTCATATTGGTTCATTTGAATTTTTTAAGGAGGAATTGGTTTTCAGTTTTTAGCGGAAGTGGCTTGAATAATTAAAAGTACTGATTATTTCTATATATGATATGCATGGATGGATTTAAGCCTTATTAATATGTGGGTTTGAAATGATTAAGTGATGATGTTAATTCAAATTCGTAATGCAAGTGATTTTGCTGGGGTAAAACCCTTTAGCTCAAATCCATTATTTTCTTTTCAAAATACTTATAAAGAAATTTGTACTAGCAATTGTTTATTTAAATCACTTGATTTTAAATTCTTAAATCCAATTGTAACCTATATGTTGGCTTTCATATTTTATCCAAATTGCTTTAGCTTTTTATAAAATGTTGCCTTAGAAAACCTTTTGTTTTTTGCTTGATTTATATTTAAGCTGTTGGTTTATAAGTAGCTTATATTTGTTATTACCTTACAATCAATTCTTTTTGATGTGTTATGGGTTTTGTGTCCTAAATTTTTTTGTCCTTTTTTTGTTTGGGGGTTTTTTTGGGGGGGAGGGGGGGGTGTTGGTTTATGAAACCCTATTAGAGTCACTCATGGCTGTAGTTTATTAGGAGGGATGAGATTGATTTGTGCAACACATTAACTCTGATGTTGGCTATGGTGTTGGCATGATGGTGGGTGTGGAGATCTGCCTTTAAGGGTGGCTTTTCTTGTTTTGTATGCTAGCTCCACTGATAAGATTCTAAGTGGAATCCTTGTTGGTGAGACGGGGAGGGGCGGGGGGGACAACGAAGTTGGGACATAAGATTCAACTGGGACTAATGACTAGGTGTTAGAGTTGGTGGATTCATTCCTTCATCTTTTAAATTCTCATACCCCTGTAAAAAGGGTGGTGACCAAGTGAAATGGAAGTTAAAGAGGAGTGAGAGTTTAGTGTTTGTTCATATTAAGGGGATAAAGTGCTGTACTTTTTCCTTGGAAAGGCATTTGGGGTATTAAGGCTCCACGGAGGGTATCCTTTTATGTTTGGACAATGGCATGGGGGGGAGATTCTTACTTGTGAAAACCTTATCAAGAGGGTATATGATTATGAGTTGGTGTTGTTTGTGTCGGTGTAGTGGGAAGGTGGTGGATTGTTTATTGATACACTGCACGATTACTTTGGAGTTATGGAGCGTTGTTTTTAGGTCATTTGGGATTTAGTGGGTTTATCAGAAGAGGTCATAGATCTTATATTTGGTTGGAATTATTGGTTTGGAAAGCATTTGTTGGATATATGGAATATAATTTCGTTATGTCTGATGTGTACTGTATGGAGGGAATGAAATTGGCAAGCTTTTGAAGATATGGAAAGTACAAGGACACAATTTTTAGCATCTTTCACCGCTTCTTTATATGAGTGGTCTCGCACTTGGGGCTTCACAACTAGCCATTCTATTGTCTTTTATACGAGGAGTCATTATCATTGTATATGTAATTCTTTTGTGATGTAATTTTTTAGGAGTTCTTGTCATGAAGTAGTCTCTTTTTTATAAAGTTATTCTTACTTATAAAAGAAAGTATGATGCTCATAGAAAAAAACTGTTTACATAGGCTGAGATAGAATCTTTGCATGAGGCTGACTGTTAGACTAGTCCACTTGAAGTCTTGTGCCTAAATTATTTTTGATAAGAAAATGTATTTATTCCACCTTAAGTTTAATGTCCCAATAGCAAGCTCATGCTGCTAAACTCGGTTCCTGAATTATTTTGATGTCTAAGTTTGAGTTCTATTTGCTCTAGTGCTATTAAAGATGCGATTGTTTCTTACTTGATGCAACTTTTTAACTTAAAATATTATTGCAATGGGCCAGCTGAAACTGTAATATACAGAATATTTTACTACATAAATAGATCTGGGAATGGTCAACTTACACTCAGGGAGCTCAAACGTGGAAACTTAATTGATGCAATGCAACACGCAGATGAGGAAGAAGACATCAATAAAGTTTTGAGGTATACCAATTGAAGGCCTGTCTTAGTTTGTCATCAAATAACTTATGGATAAATAGGGATATTAATCATAAATTACATTTCACACAATCAGGAATATATTTTTGGAATCATGCTTAGTGCACAATATTATATAAATTTTTAAACATTTTTTGCCTTTTTTTTTCTTTCTTATCTCATCCCTTACAGGTACTTCTCATATGAACATTTTTATGTTATATACTGCAAGTTTTGGGAGCTGGATACAGATCATGATTTTTTGATCGACAAAGAGAACCTTATCAGATATGGTAATCATGCGCTTACCTACCGGATTGTCGATAGAATATTTTCTCAGGTTTGTGTCAATTGGTGTTCTTGCTTTACACCACTTTACCTGCTGTTTATGGGAAGGAAAGTTTTCTTCCATTGAATGCTTCCAGTTTCTCGCTTATTCTCTTTGTTTATTTTTTTCAATTATCTCATTTTGTTGAAGCTATGACTAGTCTCTTTTGCTTATTTCTTTTAATACCTTCTCAGGTTTCAAGGAAGTTCACTAGTAAGGTTGAGGGAAAGATGGGGTATGAAGATTTTGTGTACTTCATACTGTCAGAGGAGGATAAATCATCTGAACCTAGTCTTGAGTATTGGTAGGTCTGCACTTCTTATTTGCACCAGTCACTAGTTTGCATGCTCAAATTTTATATCTAGTCAAGTGTAATCATGAGTAAGGAAGCGAATATGAAATGGGACATCTAAGTGAAGCATATAATGCTGATTTGCATGATTGGCAGCGAAAGGAAAGTTTGGTTGAATTCTTGCAATGTTAAGAAAGTCCTTGAGTCAAGTATTTCAGTACAAAGTTTGATTTCCCAAGGGCTGAATTTAACTTAGGTGTGAAAAAGGTTATAAAAGCTATGATGAAAGTTCATACAGTTTGAAGTTCAATTTTGTAAGCATTTGGCCTTTTCCTCTTAGAGAATGGAAAAAGACAAATTGAGTGCGCAAGATGGGATGGAAACTTAATTACAATACTGTGAACAGCACATTAGTCACTGCTTACCCAGACTGTGCGAATGTTATCTAATGCAATTTTGTTTGAAGTTTTCTGTTAATATATATATATATATATATATATATATAAATGTTGTAGAGTTCTAGTGGAGATTTTTGTGTTATTTAGCCTAAAATTTTAGCATTTTTTTTTTTAATTATAAAAAAGAACCTATATCAGACTTAAGTTTTAAAATGCAGAAATATGAGTTCTGTAAGCTATGATTATTACCCATCTTCCAGAGAATAGGAGAGGCAGCTATAGTGCATGAATGTTAGAGCAACCTGAGTGGCATCCCTTCTTCCTCTTTTATAGAGTTTATAGACTTCTTGAATCTTTCTTTGTGTTGGGAGTAGCTCAGATGACACATTGTGTATTTGTACTCTCTCCTTTTTTGAATAAAATTATCTGACTTTTCAATAAAAAATTTTAATTCCTGGTTCTCATGTGATCCTGAATTTGCATTGTACTTGCCAAAAGCAGTTTGGAAATTATTGCTTTTTGGTGCCATATTTATGTCAATTTTCCTTTTTAAATTTGCTCCTAATAGAAGTTGCTTCAGAACTAATATTTTATGCAATAATACCTGTCTTTACATTGTCTTAAAGATATACATTTTCTTCATGTTTGCTCAGAATCACCTATACAGTATGTATCTTTTTGGAGGGGATAGGGAGAGAGAGATCTTTTGATTTCTTTTTGAACCTTCAAAACATTTTCTTTCATGGATGACCACTGTGAAATTTTTTGATATCTTTATAGAGTTTATTATGCTATCAGTTGCGATGTATTTGTGACATTAAATTGTCTTTTACAGGTTCAAATGCATAGACCTGGATGGAAATGGGATTCTGACACGGAATGAGCTACAATTCTTCTATGAGGAGCAGTTGCATCGAATGGAATGCATGGCCCAAGAGCCTGTGCTCTTTGAGGATATTTTGTGCCAAATAATTGACATGATTGGACCTGAGGTTCAATTTTTCCTCTTTTCTTCTTTTACTGATGGTTTTGTTTCCCTTCTTGAATGTTAGGGTTTGTGTGGGAACATTTTCTAAGAGAAACAACTTCTAATAGCCATTAATATTTTATTGCATACCAATGCCCTGATTTCTAACGTCCTTATAGAGTACATGTGATGCTCCACAAAGTCCCAGAACTGTCTCCTGTCCCTTTCTTTATTTGGGCCTGGGGCTTTTGGGAAATTAATGCAATTACAATTTTTGTAAAAATGGTGCAGATTTCTTTTGAAATCATGTCTTGAAGACTTGATTCTTGAGCTTGAAACTGTGTATTGAAGACATGATTTTAAGGCTGATCTGTCTAAGTCGTGTTAAGAAAAAAAAATTGAAAAAAAGTAAAAGCTCAAAACAGTTTCTGTCCTCCCAAACACAAACCTACATGTACCCCTTATCTTCCTCATCTTGAGACCCATTCTATTTCTTTCCCAAACACAAATCTACCCCTGCCCACCACTGTTGGATTTCCTCCAGCTGAATGAATTAATGGGCGGCAAATGAGGTTGCGGTTAGCATGGGTTCTTCTTGAACTGCTTCACATCGCAGCAGAGAACAAATTATAAATACCATACTGTATTTGTTGTGCCGGTCAGTTATATGGTACATTTAACCACTTGGAATGTACTGCTTTAAACACTAGTTTGTTTCAGCTGCTACAGCTGTTTCTGTCGATTTCCACTGATACACAATCATATCTTTCTCTTTTTCTATTTTTGTTTGTTTTTTGTTTTTGGGATATGATAGCTTATAGCGATCTCAGTCTGCCATTAGTAGCCAATGTTCCTTGAATATATCTGCAAAGGCATCATTAACTAGAGATTATTTTACTGTGCCTGACATGAAATTTTCATGGCTGCAGAATGAGAGCTATATCACTCTGCAAGACCTGAAAGGTTGTAGACTTTCGGGAAGCGTATTCAATATCCTTTTCAACCTTAATAAATTTATGGCCTTTGAAACTCGTGATCCATTTCTCATTCGTCAGGTACTTGAAATGTTTCTAGTTTTTAATCATTGCTTGATGATACATTATGATAACAGTGTGATTTTGTACTGCTTGCCATTTTTTATGATAGAATGATGTTGTGATGTGAACAGGAACGAGAAAATCCAACATTGACAGAGTGGGATCGCTTTGCACATAGAGAATACATCAGGCTTTCAATGGAGGAAGATGTTGAAGATGCCTCTAATGGAAGTGCAGAAGTTTGGGATGAATCACTTGAGGCTCCTTTCTGAGTTTAATTAGGTAGGCTATGTCAGTTTCTATGACGATTCCTTTATATATATTTAAAGAGGTGTGCACATGAGATATGAGCTTGAGATAATTTTAACATTAGTGTTGAGTCAGGTGAATATTAAATTAAAATTTCTGGCGTGCAGATATACATGTAAACATGCATAAATGTGTGTGTGTGATTATTCAAGTTGGCTATTGTATATGTCATGGTTTCTTGTTGGTAGGGTTTAGAATCCTGGTGATGGAAATATGTAATCCACCATATATATAAAATATTATGCACTGCTTATTTTGTGCCCTTGTAGCTTGGAGAGTAATTTGGGTACTGACACATAGTCGGTTCTCTAAAACCAGTGGTAAGACTTTATCATGTTGGATGACTTGACTGGTCTCATTTTCCTCAGTTCTCTCTCACACTGTAATCTTGAGTTCTGTAGTGTAGATTTGTTGGTGGAAGACAAATATTGCTGATTTAAGAACTGATGCTAAAAGTATTGCTAATGGTGCTGATTTCTTTGGCCTATACAAATTGTAAAGTAACTGTTATTCTAATGGTAGGGCTTTACTCTGTACATGTGACAACTTGCATAAGGTTTTTTCATTACTGAGATGCCAGTATGGCATGTGTGTAATACTGCTCACCTTAAATAAATAGGTAATAATAAGGGTAATATAGTGATAATGTCCTCACTATGCGCTCTCCCATGTAGCTACTGCTTTCTTTGCACTTAAAGGTGGACTCAGAAAGTTAAAAGTGGAATGCAAATTCTGGAGTTGTGTGGCCCTCATAACAAGTTATGCCTTTATTATTACTCATATTTTTCCCTGTTTTTCCAATTACTTAATTAGAAGTTAACCCTAAGTGTATTTGTTCTTGTTAACTACAGGTTCTAACAAGGAAGCTCCGAATTCTTCTTAAACTGGCCATCCATCAAAGAAACTGTTGTACTCAGGATTGTTTCTTAAATGGACTATGCCGACACTCGACCTTATCAGATGGAAATTCTGGGCTTGGCTGTGTGGAATGAATTTTTGTTGTGCTGGAGTTGAAAATATTCAGATCTTTGTGTGCATTGAACTGACAAACATTGGGGAGAGTTACAAAGGAAAATTCCTTTACATCGTACCAAGCTGTCTCATGGAGGTGATTATATAATCCCAGGTTGACGTAGTTCGGAACATTTAGTGTATTTGATTATTTTCCTTATTTTAATTATGCTAAGTTGTAAGTTATCATTCATGTCTTTCCTCCCTCTTACCCAAGTTAGTGGATGGTTCTTTCAACACTTCCATTTGTATGGTAATGTGCTGCTCAGTTTCATAGCAATTTTGGCTTTTACTCTGGTTATTTTAAAATTTGATTCAATCAATTTCTGTGTTTGCTGATCCATGATATGTGTATAAGAAAAAGGAATCACCTAGTAGTTTAATGACCATTTATTAATTAATGGCACAAAAAAAGGAGAGAGAGACTTCCTTCTATGATGGCAATCTCTGTTTATCCATTGCTGTTGAAGTTCTTTTAATTAGTAATCCAGGTGGGTAAAAGAATTATTTAGTAACTAGCCAGATTGTCAAACGAGTTCAAGATCATTTGTATTAGGAGCAGCAGCTTAAGAGCAGCAGTTTGTGTAGATTTTGACTATCATTTGATTGAACAAAATCTCGGGATTTGATTGCCTTTCAATCGTGACTTGATTGATAGAAAGATGTTTGACTGCCCTTCGACACTGACTCGAGCAATTGAAGATCGGGTTGATGTGTTTAAATTTCCAGAAGTTGGTTTTGCTTGAAATTTTGTACCCTATTTGCGTAAGTATACCATTTATATAGTTATGCACGATTTCCAAGAGGCTGGAGAGGCTATTTATGGTGAACCTTGGAAAGAAAATCTGAGTCTAATAGTCTCGTACAAGACAGTGAGTTGCAGAGTGAAAAATTAAGCGAAATATTTTTAACATGGTGTTTGTTGCCTTGGAGCTTATCAAGCTTGAAATCATAGCATCTAGCGTGTTATTAAACCTCTTGAAGTCGAGGTTTTGGTCATGGACTTGAATACATCATCTGTGAAGCTGTTCATGTACCAAAGAGTTCAAAGGTTTGAGAGTTGTAGAGGGTTTCTGCAGTAAGTTTATCTACATGGTTGAGTCTAGGATTAAAGCTTTTAATTTAGATGGTAAAACTTATCTTGATATAATGGATCGTTTCATTGGGGTTTGTTACCCTCGTTGTGGATTTTTCTTTGAAAACATTTTCAAACTGTTTACATTGTCACCGTATCACTCTTTCTTGTTTATTGTTTTATGTGTATTACAGTTTTGGTGACTTGCTGGTTTTGTTCATTAAACTAATATAATTGGAATCACATAACTAAATTAATTGATAAACTCGCTGCTGCTTAATCGTTTTGGGGTCAAAATTGGTCTTTTCACTTTATGTTATCTCAAAATAATATTGTAGCCTAAAACTTTAAAAGTAAGTTGAAAGCAAGAATCTCAAACAATTTCACTTGCTAGAATGAACTCCCAATTGGAGAAGCTGAACCCTCGTCTTTTATATGCAACAACCAATCCTAGCAATCAACCATATGTTTCTTACACTGAATCTATAGACTGAAAGAACATAGGGCCTAACTTTACCACAAACATTTTCTTACCTATTGTTGTCTAACCAAATTAAGGTTGTTTTAGTTTAGAGAAATTTTAGAGAGGATGAAAAATTTAGGAGAGAAAAGTGGAGAGAAAGAAGTTTTAATGGGTGTTTGGTTGGAAGGGGAAGTAAAAAAAAATGAGGTGGGGCCTAGGTGCTTTCTGCCTGGGCCCTCCAAAAAGTTTTCTCCCCAAAATAAGAAGAAAACTAGGGGGAGAAACTCATTAACATGAACTGCCCAAAATGCCCGTACACATTTTTTTTTTGCAAACATTTTTTGTTTCTCTGTTACTAATCTATGCACATTCATGTTGTTTTGGATTTTTTGTTTTATCTCACTTTTTTTTTTCTTTTCTTTCTTTTGTTGTTATTACTTTCTTCCATAATTCCTTGCTCCATTTTTTTTTCTTTCTCTGTTACTAATCTGCACACGATCATGTTATTTTGGGCTTTTTTTTTTTTTTTTTTTTTTTTCATCTCATTTTTTCTTTTTTCTTTCTCTTGTTTTATCACATTCTTCTATAAATCCTTTCTTCTTGTTATTGTTGTTTTTTTTTTCCCACCAGTTTTTGGAATTGGCCTATGCCTTTGAAATAATAACTAAAAAAAAAATGGAATGTCCATACATTATTTTTAAATAAATAAATGTGTATAAAATATTGTATTGCCTTTTGTTTTATTTAATAGGTACACAGTTGTAAATTTATACCAATTTCATTTTTCATAGTTTTCCATCTCTCCATTTTCTATCATCTCAACCAAACACATATGAGAGAAAACTAATTTTTTTCTATTGACCCACTTTTTTATCTTTTCCCCATTTTATATCTTCCCATTTTTTCTCCCCTCTAACCAAACGGATCCTAAAGGTCAAAATCACTTTTTTTTTTTGGGTGTGTGTGTGTGTTGCACTGAACTGATTCAAATGAACTCCAAATGGGATTGAAGAACTTGGTTTGAATGAACAACTTGCTAAGTTAGCACTTCTTAGTGTTCCCAACGAAGACATCCATGGTTCAAATCCTTTATTCCCCATTATAACTATCAATTTATCAAAAAAATAAGGTTCTAAAGTGATACACATCCAAAGAAGCAAATGTTCCCAAGAAACACCACCACATCAATACCAAAATTAGACCCAATTCTTGATTTTTTTTTTTTTTTTTTTTTCTTTTTTTAAATGTCAAACACAAAATTAGATGTATATGAGTAGAAACCAATTCTAGGTCAACCTTGGTTCCTTAATTGTGCTTTCATATTACTTAAGGTGAATCTCAAGATGCTTCAACTAGTTCGAAGTGATTATCTGCCTTTATAGATTAGGGTTTGTGATTCGAAAATACTTACTTAATAGGACTTTGAGAAATGCGCAAGTTAACAATAATAAAGAAAATCTTAAATGATTAAGTTCCTAAATAACTAAGTTATAAGCCTAAGTTATTTAGCCTAAATTATCGAGCTTAAGTTATCAGGCCTAAGCTAATAGAAATAATTCAAAGTGCATCAACTTGAAATCAATCATCTCGAAGTAAACTATTCTAGAGGAAATCATCTCCAAATAAAGTAAATTGCAGGAAATGTAAATAATTTAAACCAAAGTGATAACTCCAACAATATATTGATTCAGAATAAGCATTAAATAAGAAAACAACTAATGATTGCATCAGACTACTTTAATACTTGATTGAATAACAAAATGAGTACAAAGGAAATAAACTTTAATAAACACTTGTTTGATTTGCCTAAAAACTACTTGATCTCTAATTCAGTGATTCTTAGATTTGCTCGGTGTCTTCTATTGTAGAATGAGCCTCCTTTTATAGGTATAGATGATAGTTATTTTTAGCTCACAACTACTCTACGAAATACAGTGGGGGTGGTTATTTATAGTAATTAATTACCAGATTTTTCATTTATTGACAAGTGTCCTCTAGTTGCTATATCCTTTGACAAGTGTTCCAATCACCTCATATGATACACGAGTGTCTTTGCACATGGCATAACTCAAAAGCAAAAGAAAGGGTGGTTGATTCTAAATGCATAACTTTCTGTAACTCTTTGTGGTTAGGGGAAACATCAATGGGTTTTTAACTCTGGTCAAATTCCACAATATTTCCTTTGAGCTTCTCAGTTAATTTGGAACCACGTGCAACAGATTTGGCTGGCAAATGAGAGGGAAAGAGGTTGATAAAGGACAGAGAAGAGTAGAGAGGGGAGCCAAGGAAAAAAAGATAAAATTAAAGAGGGTAAATCACATTTTTAACCCTATAGTTTTAGGGGTGTAAGAAATTATACCCTTTAATTTCAAGAGTAATAAATTAAACATTGAAGATTTTCAAAATTTGACAAAATAATTCTTGGAGTTTCAAATGGTAAGAAATTTAACCTCACCCTTTTGAGTGGAATTACATTGTGTAGTGCCAACGGGCCCAAAAGATGTACTGGACCGGCCTTAAAGCTCTAGCGAGGTTGACAGCCCAACCCGACAGCATGGATGGTCCGAGGACACGAGAAGTCCCGTCTGAGAAGTAACGTGACAAAAGAAAGGTGTCATGCATGAGTAGAACATCCCGAGGCATGTTGTCCGAGGATGGCAATGTCCTCGGCCATATGCTGCTGAGGATGAGAAGAGGATATGGCAGTTCGATGGTATCGATACTGAGGACCTAGGACACAAGGGCTGAGAAAGTAAGGATAGGAGATAAAAGGGAGTGACAGAAAAATATCAAGTATAAAGTTGCTACCACCGCATTGAAGGCTTTATACCTACCTCTCTGGCCGCATTAATGAGAAAGTGACGCCTGAGTATTGGAGTTCAGTCTTAGACCTATCGCCAAAGACTTTGGTAAGAAGGGATGATGAGACAAGTATCTAAAAGAAGCATATGATTTACACGTGGCAAAAGAAGAGGAAATCCTATAAAAGGCGAAGCAAGAAGAAAGAAAGGGAGGGCAAAAAGAAAACACACACACACAAAAAGGAAATTGTAGGGAAATACCAAAGATTGTCCTCGGCATCAATATATGAGATAGTGTTTCATCCATGTACAAAGAGGATGCATGTGTTCTGTGATTTTACTTAGCTTTTATGTTATTCAACGTTTACAAACCTAAATTCGAAGTCTACTCTCTATAAATTCATTGTTTTGGGCTCATTGGGCTAGTTCCGTAAGTATAACGTAGGTCCAGCACCATTTGTGTCGTTACACATTATATTTGAAATTTAATATGAGGTTTAATTTGTTACACCCCTAAATTAAAGGGTTAAAAATGTAATTTTTCCAAATAAAAAAGAAGATAGCTGGCGGTATGTCCAAATGAATTATTGCATTATATTAAAACTATCTTAGCACCGGTAGTCATGTAAGTCATAAATAGCGGAAGTTACGCTAACAGATTAAGCTGCTACCTTTCAAAAATTTGAGGGATTGATATCCAACATTTAAAATTTTGAGGGACTAATTTCAAACTAAATTCAAATTTTAGGCTCCCAAATTATAATTTAATCTAAAATCAAATTCTACTCCATATACTATCATTCATGGGCATCAATTTGAAATCTGATACACCCATACACACAAGTCACCAATAATGTGTTCTCAAATCAACTAAAATATGCACTGGTTGCTGCAGCCGTGTGCACAAAGTTGGTACTTTGAAACCTTAATTATTTTCACTTTCATACCTTTGGTTCTCAGCCTTCTCAATCTTGGATTTTTGTCTAAACGAGGTGACGTTGGAAAGTTTGTGATATTGATTTATTATTTCTCAATTCCCCTCTTTATCAATATTAAGTTAACATTTTTTATATCTCGATTTGTGTGCGTGTGAAAAGGTAACGTTGGAAAACTTCAAATACCAATTTCTGTTATTTATTTTTCAATTCCCTTCTTTATTAATAATAATTTAACAATTTTTATAGATCTCAATCCTATTTGTAGTGACTTTTATAAGTAAATTTAGTAATTTTATCTTTCACAAATATAAATATTATGAGCTGCACAATATGATTTGGTGTATTACCCTTTAAAAAAGAAGTTATTCCTATCAAATGACTACTGTATGGACACAAAAAGTGCTGGATCTCAGTTGTACCTTCGGACCCAACCCAAATGGCCCAAAACAATGAATTTATAGAGAGTGAGCTTCGAATTTAGGTCTATAGACGTTGGATAACATGAAAGTTAGGCTGGATCACAAAACACATGCATAACATCTGTACGTAAATGAAAACTCTCTTATGTATTGATGCCGACGACAATCTTTTGTGCTCTTCTTACAATTTTCTCTCTCCTTTTCTTTCTTTCGTCTTTCCTCGCCTTTTATAAGCCTTCCTTCTTCTCCTCCTTTCTTCCACGTGTGGAAAAAACTTGTCCCATTACCCCTTTTTACCAAATTTGGCGGAAATAAGGCTGTTCATAAGTCAGGCATCACTTCCCCATTAATGCGGCCAGGGAGGTAGGTACAGAACTTTCAATGCGGTGGTAGCAGCTTTATCCTTGATATTTCCTATTACTTTTCCTTGTCTCCTACCCTTGTTTTCTTAGTCTTTGCGTTCAAGGTCTTTAGTGTTGATATCCTTGAACTACCAGAAAAAATCGGACTCATGGCCGAGGATGTTACCATCCTCGGACATCATGCCTCAGGATGTTCTGTCTAGCTATGGCTCTTTCTTTCACGTTACTTAATGAACTGGTTCTGTGTCCTTGGACCACCCATGCCGTTAGGTTAGGCTTTCAACCCCATAAGAGCTTTTGGGTCGGCCCAACACATCTCTCGGGCCCATTGGCCCTACAACTACTTTTATAAGAAGTATTCTGGTATGATGTACAAGTGTAAGATATACAAGAATGTAAAATATAAAAGAAAAGAAAATACAACACCATCCCGACCAACAACAACAAAGCCCGAGTTTCAAATTTTGGAACCGGCTATTGACACACAATAAATTAGTTATAATTGACCATATGTATAAAAAAAATTACAAAAATTAAAATTTATAAAAAAATGTTCATAAGTCATATTATAAAAGAATAAGATGTAATTAATATGATAAAAAAATAATATATAATTATGGTTTTAAAAATTGGGACAGCAAATGAACCAAAAAAATGACCGATTCTTGATTTTTTCTAGTTCTTAACTGGATTTTTGCCGGCTTTTTAGTTTTAACGAATCGGTTTTCTGTCTGGTTCCCGATTCAACAGTTGAACAGGCTAGTTCAATCCCTTTTTTTATAAATATTTTAAATAGTGCATATAATACTACGTTTTAAGCTAGAAATTATTCTAAAAGAAAATAATTAAAGTTTTATTAAACTTATAAGTAACAAACTACAGAAGATACATGCTTTAATGTACAATGACAGTTTTAATTATTATTTTGAATATTAATAAATACTACTTATTGTTGCAACACATAGCATGAACATCTTTTTGATTATGTTGTGTGAAGCATCAGCCTTACTTAATTTTATAATAAAAACATTGTGATTATTCTTTACATATGCATGCAGGCAAACCGTACGAAGGGTAATTCTACCGTACTCTCTCCCCCAACTTTTTTTGAGAGTACGGTACCCACTAATAGGCAACTTATTATATCAAGTTATCAAAACATCATATTTGATGGTTCCATCCTCACATTATATTGTTCCAATATTACATGAAACAGTATTTTTATCACATTTAGTGGTTCTTTTATTTTTTTTCTCACATTTAACGGTTTTATCCTTATATTGTGCAGTTCCAACATCACATTTGATAATACTTTTGTCACAATTGGTGGTTCTTTTTTTTTTTTTTTTTTTCACATTTGATGGTTTCATCATCACATTATACAATTCTAATATAATATGTGATAGTTCTTTTGTTATAGTCCGTGGTTTCCTTTTTTTTCTCACATTTGATAGTTTCATCCTCATATTATGCCGTTTCAACATCATATTTAACAATACTTTTGTTACATTTGGTGGTTCCCTTTTTTTCCTCACATTTGACGGTCTCATCCTTGCACTGTGCAGTACTAACATCACATGTGACTGTACTTTTGTCACATTTGTTGGTTCCTTTTTTTTTTCTCACATTTGACGATCTCATTCTCATATTGTGCAGGACCAGCATCACATATGACTGTACTTTTGTCACATTCGGTTGTACCATATTTTTTTTCTCACATTTGATAGTTTCATTGCCACGTTGGGTAATACCAATATCACTTCTGACTGTACTTTTGTCACATTTGGTGGTACCATTATTTTTTTTCTTACATTTGACAATTTTATCATTACATTGGACATACCAATATCACATATGACCATACATTTGTCACATTCGGTAGTACTATCATTTTTTTTCTCACATTTGACAGTTCCATTGTCACATTAGATAGTAACAATATCACATGTGACCGTACTTTTGTCACATTCGATGGTTCTCTTATTTTTTTAACTCACATTTGACAATTCTTTCGTCACATTAAGCAGTTTCAACATTATATATGGTCGTAGCCAACATAACCCAACACCATCAAATTACCTAATAATTGACGAATATATATAACAAAAATACCCCTAAAACCTCTACAATTGCTGAAATACCCTTATATAATAAAATTACCAAAATGCCCCCTAAAATTTAAAAATGACCAAAATACCTTCTAAAACTCTCAAAAATTATTAGGATACCCTTAAAACCTAAAAAATGACCAAAATACCCTCTAAACCTAAAAAATGACTAAAATGACTTTGTAACCTAAAAAGTTACCGAATATCCTTAAAACCTAAAAAACGATTGTAATGCGCCTAAGACCTAAAAATTTATTGAAGTATCCATAAAACCTTAAAAATGACCGAAATGATCATGAAACCTAAAAAATGAGTAAAATGACTTTGTAACCTAAAAAGTGACTGAAATACCCTTAGAACCTAAAAAAATGACTAAAGTACCCATGGAACCTTAAAAATGACCAAAATAACCACGAAGTCTAAAAAATTACCAAAATATCCTTAGAACAAAAAAAAAAAAAGATTGTAATGCCCCTGATACCTAAAAAATGTCTGAAATACCCTTAGAAACTTAAAATGTCTTAAATACCCTTAATACCTCAAAAATGGCCGAAATGACCTCGAAACCTAATAAGGAAATACCCTCGAGACCTAAAAAAATTTCCAAAATACCCCAAATTCACTCTAAAATTACTAGAATACACTTAGAACTTAAAAAATGATCAAAATACCCTTAGAACATAAAATTTGATTAAAATACCCTTAATACTTAAAAAATTATCGAAATACCCCCGAAACTTAAAAAATAACCGAAATACCCTTAGAACCTAAAAAATGATCCTAACACTATCGAAAGAAAAAAAATCTAATATTTGTTTTTTTTAGTAAGAGTTAAAATTTTAACAACAAATCATCCTAAAATAATCATAAAATTTATGAATTGAGAAAATACCGCAAAACCTTGAAAATAACACAAAAGATTAATCTATATCTATAAATAATATAAAATCAAAGGCATTTGCCCATTAGTTAACTTCCTCATGTTGTGCCACATAAGTTTTGGAACCTCAATAATTGTCCACATCACCAATATTATTTATTTATTTAAGTTTTATTTTTTTTAAATGCTATACTTGTTGTTAAATGCTTGGTGTAGTGCCAATGGGCCCAAGATACGTATTGAGCCAGCCCCAAAGGTTCTCACGAGGGGGAGAGCCCAACCCAATAGCATGAATGGTCCGAGAACGTGATAAGTCCCGCCTACGAAGTCACATGACAAAAGAAAAATGCCATGCATGAGCAGAACACCACGAAACATGACATCCGAGGATGGCAAAGTCCTCGGCAACAGGCTGTCGAGGACGAGGCGAGTGATCTGGAGGTCCAAGGTCATCTGTACTGAAGATCTGGGATACAAAAACTGAGAAAACGAGAATAGAGAATGAAGGGACGTAGTTCATCTGTACTAAGCATTAAGCCCAACGTTTGAGCCACTCCTAGTTCAAGTGCGGAACGTATTAGAAATGTTAGTGTTTCTTGTCTTGATATTTTGTTATGAAGATAGTTTTTAAGCAGGTCCTAAGCAAATTGGTTTCACACAAATATCTTGCTTCTTAGTGTCTTATTCATCGCCAGAATTGAGTGAACAATTGTAGTCATCACTTAAAGTATTTGCAAGTATATAACTTTCGCAAATTTCCTTTATCCTTATTTGGTTATTGATATGGAATTATTAATGCGTACAATAAATTCAAGTTGTTATTTTGTCAGACTAAGCAATAATGATAGAAGGACCTGTTAACAGTTAATATAACACAAGGTAGCAATTCAAACTAGTTCTTCCCATCAAGTGAAATATTCTTCAATACATCCACAACCAAAAGGGTGAATTACAAGAAAGAGAAAGCAAAAAAAAAAAAAAGGAAGAAGAAACAAAACGAAACTAAAGCTAATCAGCTGCAACAAAAAGGAAAGAAAGAAAAAACAGCAACAAAAGCTAAGGAACCGTTAAGACTTGGGCTGGACTTGGTCTTTAGGGTCAGCAGGAGCCACTACCGAGGCCGAGGATCCCCCAACCACCTCCTTATCTTTGGGACCCCCCTTTGGCATTATAGGCAGGGTCGCCAAAACTAACTCTAGAGTCCCGCTGGCCTTAAGGTTAGGGGGCAGCTTCTTTGGGGCAATTGGAAGCTGTGCATCTTCAGGTTGAGCCTCAGCAGCAGTATTGCCAGCAGCAGCTTCCTCCACTTGTATCCCAACTGCAGAAGAACCGGTATCATTCTCGGCTTTACCAGAGGTGGCCACTCGGATGGCAGGGGGAATGTAGGCATTCTCTACTTTCCACAGGGGAGAGGAAGCATCAACCTCGGCCTGGGAGAGGGCTTCCTTCCACACTTGGAGGCAGTAATCCCTACAAACCTCCGACACTTAGGCTTTGAAGGTGTCAGTAGTTTCTGCCACCCCCACCTCGTAGCCACTCTGTTCAGCCTAGTCAACCATCTCCTCGGCCTCCCGTGCCTTAGTGAGTGCCTCCTTCTTGGCATTAAGAGCCTCCTGCCTAACCTTCTCGGACTTTATAAGATCCTGTTTAAGATCTTCTATTAACTTCTTGGCCGAGGCAAAATTTTCATCGGCGTGCCTAAGTTGCAGCCTCTGCTCCTCGGCCTGCCTCACAGTAGTCCTCAGCTGGGCCTCCAAACTCGACCTCTCGCTCTCTACCTTGCCTAGTTTGGTCGTGACCTCCTGCAGCTTCTTTTCCTTTAACTCCAGGATCTTTTGAGTGTGATCCAGCCTCACTTCGCCAGCCCTAAGCGATTTATAGGAGTTGGCCCGATTTCCTCTGCTCTATGCGTAGATTGAACAGCCTGCGCACAAAGTGTTGTTAGTTAATCGCATACAGAGACAATTAATATCAAATAGGAAGTAATAATAACAAGTACGATAACAAAAAACATAAATAATAAGGATATTCGATTAAAACCCTTACCATAGCAAGCTCCTTCTTCAAGATCATGAAAACATTCTGATCCCTCATCCTTCGCAACTTGCCCATGTCCTGGGGCAGCAGAAGCACTTGCTCCATGGCATCTGCAATGCACGCAGCGGTGCCCTCATCGGAGCCCTTTATAGTGGCATCGGCAGTGACTGCCTGATCATCCACATTCATCTGGGGAGCCCAGATGGGTGCATGGACGGCTACGGGGGGATTAGCCCATCTTTCTGATCTCGTCTGAGCATGACGAGCATGCTTCCCTCCCCTTTCCTGTTCCACATCTTTAGTAGGGAGGTCTTTCCCCCCTTTAACTATCTCCTTTCACTTGGGTTGATCCCTTTTTCTTTTATGGTCAGCTGGGTCGGGGTGTTGAATTTGGGTGGAAGGAGGAAGAGGGAGTCTCACTGAAGGAACCTTCTCGGTGCCCTTATCCTTAGTCCTCACCGAGGGCACTTTAGGAAGCTCCTAGGCTCCAACTTGAGCTTTCAACACATCTTTGAGGCTGGGCTTAGACCTACGTTGAATGCCCATTCTCACAAACGGTTGTTTGTCGTCCGAGGATGTTAGTGAAGGCGAGCTGACGACAGGAGATTGGCCTCCAGGTAAGGGAAGCTGGTTAAAAACTTCGAACTACTCTTCTGAATCTGAGAGTTCAATGATCTCTTCTTCTTCTTCTTCTTCTTCTTCTTCTTCTTCTTCTTCCTTTGCAATTGGCTGGGAAGAGGAGCCCTCACCTAATTTGGGTCGAGCCGAGGAAGCAGTGAGAGGAAAGGCTCTTGGGACAACCCTCACAGGCTCAGTGGTGAGAGTCCCTTAAGGAACCGGAGTACCTGCAGGGAGCAAAAATCCCTCAACTGCGACGCTAATTCTGGGCAGCCGAGGATCTTTTTCCTTAATGATACACTTCTGCACTTGGAACGCAGTTGAAATCGGAGTGTATCCAAGAATGAGGTGGGCCGCTCGAAGCTGGCCGTCCGAGTGTACAAACACCTCAGCCTTCAAAATCTTGTCCAGGCGGGCGAAATTGACAAGGTGGGCGTGACGAGTGAGAGCACGGCGATCTGCGCAATTGTTCAAAGAAAGGGTAAGTAAAAAAAAAAAAGTAAATAGCAAATAATAAATAATAATAACAAGAACAAATCAGAAAAAAAAAAAAATATATATATATATATATATGCATAAATATATGTAGCTAAGCGAGGTGCAGTTATTCACATGGTTCCCCTCTCTCGTCGGACAGGGGAGACCATCATGCCACTCCCCCGATAGTATTAAAAAGTCTTTATTCAAACCCTTGTTGGAATGGGGGAGGCATTGGATTAGCCTAACCTCGGCATGCCTAGACTTCAAGTAATATCCTAGCCCTGTTAAATGGTGAAGGTTGTAGACCCAATTCACCTCATGGTGGGTAAGTCCTAATCCCAGTTTTTCGTTCAGAACATCTACGACACCTAGGATCCTAAACATGTTTGGGGCGTACTGTGTAGGAGATAACCTAACTGTTCGGTGATAGTCCCTAGTGATTGGCATCATAGGGATTCTCATTCCCCCTTCTATGAAGGCTATCATAGAAATCACTACTTCACCGGCCTTTCTCTCAGTATGCCATCCTCCTTACTTGCAATATTTAACGGTTACCCCCGGAGGGATTCCGTATTTGGCTTTAAACTTCTCTATTTTCTCAGGACTATCTACTAAGGGTGCGGACCTACCCATTTTCTAAAACTAAAGAGAGAATACTATGGTGGGGTTTAGAAATTTATATGGCCGAGGACGAAGAAACTAAGAATAACGAGAGAGATTGATAAGTAGTAATGAAAGTAGAAAGTGGAAAGTTGGAAGACTTACTTTAGAGTAATAAGGTCACCTCGGCTTAGAACTGAGAAGGTGTAAAGACGCGTGTAGATTGCAGGAATAGCTAGGTTCATTGTACAATTTCTGAAATGAATAGAGAGCCTTTGAACTGAAAATATTTATACCATTGAAAATCGTGAGGCGGGTAATCTCCCACCTACTTCCCCACACAGCGCTTATCCATTGGATGGGCATCGTGCGGTTGAACGTGGGGAACAAGGAGCCACTAACATTTAATTGAAGCGTGTTCTGCAGACCGAAACGTCAGAAGTGGATTGTCCAGCGTGCGTGTATCGAAATCCTCATTCCTCTCAGTAAAGTAGAAATTTAAGGATTTCGAGGGGCTATTGTAGTGCCAATGGGCCCAAGATACGTATTAGGCGGGCCCCAAAGGCTCTCACGAGGGGGAGAGCCCAACCCAATAGCATGAATGGTCCGAGGACATGATAAGTCTCACCTACGAAGTCACATGACAAAAGAAAAGTGTCATGCATGAGCAGTACACCACGAAACATGACGTCCGAGGATGGCCAAGTCCTCGGCAACAGGCTGCCGAGGACGAGGCAAGTGATCTGGAGGTTCAAGGTCATCTGTACTGAAGACCTGGGATACAAAAACTGAGAAAACGAGAATAGAGGATAAAGGGAATTGACAGACAAATATCAAGGACAAAGCTGCTACCACCGCATTGAAGGCTCTGTACCTACCTCTCTGGCCGCATTAATGAGGAAGTGACGCCTGAACATTGGAGTTCAACCTTGCACTTACCGCCAAAGAATTTGGTAAGAAGGAATGATGGGACAAGTATCTAACAAAGAGCATCTGGACTACACGTGGCAGAAAGGAGAAAAAGATGCATACCTATAAAAGGCGAAGGAAGAAGAAAGTAGGGGGGAGGAGAAAAAGACACAGACACACGAGAGAGAAATTGTAAGGAGAGGCCAAAGATAGTCCTCGGCATTAATATATGAGACAGTTTTCACCCATATACGAAGAGAATGTATGAATTCTATGATTAAATTTGTCCTTCTGTGTTATCTGCTGTCCATAAACCTAGATTAGAAGTCCGTTCTTTATAAATTTATTGTTTTTGGCTCATTGGGTTGGTCCTGAAAGTGCAACTTTATTCCAGCGCGATTTGTGCCCTTACACTTGGCAAAAATGTTATAGATTTTAAATGATTCTTTGGGAATTAAATATAAAGAAACCAATACAATAATCAATTATCTGTGAGAGAAACAATTTTTAATAATTGGGAATAAATCGAATTTGAAATATCCTACACCTCCAAAAAAAAAAAAAAAAAAAAAAAAAAAAAAAAAAAAAAAAAGACCAAAATAGCCCCCAAAACCAACAATATGACCAGACCCTTGACAATTATAAAAATACAAAATCTCTCTAATAATTAAAAAATGATCTTAAAAATTGATATCTCTCTCTCTCTCTCTCTCTCTCTCTCTCTCATGCAAGTGATAATGTTAATTTTAAAATATTCATTTTTTAGGATACTTTTTAATTTTGAGATGGTTTTTAGGATAATTAAATTTCATCACAAGTGTAAATATAATTGTATAAATAAAATATTTTTTTTGTTGAAATAACTCTTGGTGTGTGGTCATTTGTTCTAATGTAGTTACAAATATGATAAACAATGATTTTGTAGCCGAAGCTTATATTTCTTTACTTTTACTATTTGATTTTATAATTTGTGCCTCATTTACTTTTATTTCCGCTATCCTTGTCTTGCATCACCACCACTTTATTCAGTTTTTTTTTTTTAATGAAACAGTGAGGTTTTTATTGACTAGGAAAACAACCAAAATCCAAGGTAGAACACCCAAGCCATAGCAAAACTAAGATTGGCAATTGCAAATAAAAGTTTACAACAAACCCACTACAACAAAACAATAGGCTATTGACACCCCTCAACAAAGTGCCATGATCTCAACAAATCAAGCTAAAACTGGCCACTCCTAAAACACAATCTACAACAAAACTTATACATTAACATCATCAAGCTATTACAATTTCTTCAAACAGCAGCAACATGTCATAATTGATTAATGAAACAACAGATCCACCAGGCTTTGACAATAATAGAGCACCACAAGGTATCCAGCAATACCAAGCTTTCAAGGATCTAAGAGAGTACAATTTAACCTACTCCAAAGAGTAACATATAAGTGGTATTTCCAAAGTTACATGTAGCCTCCTGCCCTTCTTCGTGGTTACAGTTTGATTTCTAAATTGCTTTGCATCCATAGTGGAAAAAAAAAAAAAAAGAAAAAAAAAAGAGACTATAATAGAAATAGCTTGACTATGTAAATCATTGAAGTGCCAATTCTGTAATTTTGGATGACACTAACAAAGTATGAAATCAATATTCAACATTTCAAACCCATGTTGGATTTGGTTATATAAAATCTTTCTGGAATTCTAATATCCCAGATGACAACTTTGGCAACAAAAAGGCATATAATGTGATTCTATATTATTAAATGGTTACGATTCTTGGAAAGTTAAAGCCAAAACTACTATGCTCAATAATCAAGTTGGGAGTCAGAGGAGTAGCTTAATAAACCTCATGCTGATAGCAGATGTAATTGTATAGGCAATGCATGTCTCAAATAAGTTTAATTGCACCAAGATGACATACCCACACGTTCCTTTTTCCTGAAATCCATTTTAAGCATCAACAATCATTCTACTTAGTGGATTTTTGTTTTTGAATAAGTAAGTAGAATAGATTTATAAATACATGTTCACATCGGTGAACACAAGAGTCTAACAGATTACAAAGCAAAGCTAAGTGAGCAATGAAATTTAATAAAAGATGTACGATGAGTAAAACCCCTAGTCCAAGACCACTCAAACAAGGTACAAAGAAGTAAGGATTTCAATTGAACAATGGATCTCTCATCATTCTACATAGTTATTTTACAGCAAATGAAGAAAGTAAACTTCTCTTTCTTTTGGAGATGATTGGAAAAAAAATTTCAACTCATGAAGCTGATGGTGTAGCTCATAATTCTAGTAAGTTATAATAAATTTTATAGAAAATGGTCAACCTATCTTTTACAAGATTTATATAAGATATTTGGTTAAAGCCTACCTTATATATGAGTGATCAAATTACCCTTTACTTCATGATGGAAAAAAAAAATAGAGATTGTTTTCTCTTGGTTATAACTAGAACCAATTTAACAATGGAGGATAAGAAGGAGCTTACCCAAACTCATATGGACAGCTACAAGGTAGGAACGATTTCTACTGGGACCCTATTCAGGATCAGGAAATCGATAGCCATTGCAGAGAAGGAATGTAGAAATAAAAGTGATTAAAGCAAAGAACAACATGGCCAAATGACCTGCAATCCACACAAGTTATGCCATGCTCCATGCTAGTGATAGTACTCCTGACACTATCACCCCAGTTATTATATGTGCTACTGCTGTCCATATGTTCCCTTCACAATTCAAATATTCAATACTAAAAAATCACCCTAAAGGTTTTTTTTTTTTTTTTTATAATAAAAAGAGTGAACTTCAATATTGCCCATCTCATTCTCTAATAAATCTGTCATTATTCCATGGAACATAAAAACTACTTTGGCACATATGAAAATGAAAAGGAAAAAAGAATTAGAAAAAGAAGAAAAGAGAGTGAATTTTTAATTCATGGGAATTTTAATAATCCTGAAAAACAAAGAAGTTTGAGGCCCTTGAATCTTTATTCATACAAAGCTCTTTTTGATCATCACAATTGTATTTAAAGCAAAAGAAGGGTAAGGACAAGGGTGAACTGGCAAAAGTGAAAACAAACCAGTTCTCTTGAGAGGAAGCTCAGTTGGTTGAGTGCGTAATAAAGGGGTCTGATCATCTGCAGCTTTTTATCCCATGGCCTCCAGTTCTCACTTTTGTGAAGAAACCCACCTGAAAGAAATTGAATTTATAGCTGAAATTTGAAAATATGATATACTTGGCCCAGTGAGAGATTCTGTGAGGAAAAGAAAAAAAATTCAACGTCCCAATTTTGTGTTCTGATGTAGAGCTTATAACTTTATATTATTCTGTTGGAAGCTTATTCTTAAACTAGTGCAAATGATAGTGGTTTTTTTTTTTTTTTCTTTCTTTTGATACAATAAATAATTTCTACTCTAGTTTAATTTAAGTGTAGATGTGTGTGAAGTTCCTTCCTTGGAGACTTAAACCTTAGCCTTTGCTCTCCACATCCCACAAGCACTTATACTTATAGAGTGACTATCGCACTAAGGGTGTGCGGTAGTATAGTGATGTATAATGTTAGTTGGCTTAAGTTGGATACTTTTTTTTGAGCATAAATTGGATTCTTTTTTCGAATTTTAATTAATTCTGATTTCAAGAATTTTTTTATTTAATTCTTTATCTTCTGTACACTCATTAAACCATAGATGGCTTAATCTTATCTTAAGCTAGATTCAGGGAGAACCGTTTTCTAAACGAAACATAGGAAATATGAGACGTGCATAAGCCTAACAAACTTTCTTAATGAAATATTCTTTAACTTCATGCTTCTGATAGAAACAAATGAGATGATGATTTTTGATTTGTTCATGCACAGTGCCGGCAGATAAAATTGTTAGAGGTATTTTGGGACATATTAGAAAGCCATTTGAGATGGTAGAAAACATCTACTCAAAACAGCACAAGTTACACAAAAGCTCTTAAACTCTAAAACTAGAAAACAACTACTCAAAACAAAATTCAAACTTTGACTCCAAGTTGCTGTAGCAGCAACATAATTGCAGCTCGCTTTTTTCTTTTTCAACAGACTCAGGGAAGCAACCAAACCGACATACGCACTACCCCTAAAAATACTAGTGTTGTGTTGTTAAATAAATAGCAAGACTTAGTTACAATACTGAAGTGCTATTCTTTAGGTTCCCCTTTAAAATTCTGCATTTTTTCTCATAGAATGAATGTATATTTTTTAATTAAGTAGCCACAAGGCTAAATATTAAGAGCGGAACCTAAGCTACATACTCTACCTAACTTTTGTCTATGTACTACGCAGAAAAGAAATGAAAATGAAACAAAATAACAGCAACTCTGTACCCGTGCCCTCCTTAGGAGTTAGGACATAGCAGAAAATTTTCTTTCTTTATAAAAAGCCTTTCACCTTAAATACCCAGCCAAGTGTGGCCTTCTCCTCTGCTAACCAGTGAAATCCCAAACATAAATAAATAAACAAAATCAAATTTCGGCACCACACTAACAAGAACACACATGACACACCCCCTTATCATCATAACACAAAGCCACAACCGAATCCCTATGAAGCATTTGAACAAACACTATATGTGCCACTAGGAAAAGAGAATAAAATTGGTACCACACCAGAACAAATGTGTTGCCAACGTTGTAGTGAATGGAAATGAATAACGAAATTCAAAATTGTCTGAAAAAAAGTAAAAAACGCAGCAAAGAAAGAGGAGAACAAAACAAGGGCAGAGAATTGGGGATGCCGAAGGAATGGCAGTGAGATTGACAGATACGGCAACCCATTTGAGAAGAAAGTTCTGGTTTTTTTTTTTTCCTGATCCGTTCGGATATAGCTGAAAATTGAAAATTGAAAATATTGTAATAAAATAATTTTTAAATATGTAAATAGTACTATGAGACTCATTTTTAATAAAAAGTTACTGAAAAGTGCATACACGGTACATAAACAGTATATGCACAGTAACATTGTCCCTGAGAGCAGCAGAAAAAAAAAAAAAAAAAAAAAAAACGGATGGAAAGAGGGAGGAGGACAAGAGTGAGGACAAGAGAAGTTAAGGACAAACCAACGTTTCTTTTTTCTATTTCTTTTTTTAAGTATGGGATACCGTAGAATGAAAAGTTTTGAAATGAGATGCCTTTGCAAAGTGTGATAAACAAGAAATATTTGAGTGGAAGGAATGCAAATAAATCATGCAACATTTCTACGATGAAAAGGCAACATATTAATGTAGAAGCTATTATCCTAAACCTCGCCTTAGTAGAGAAAAAAAGATATAAAAAGGATGCATCAAATTATGATGAAATATTTAATTTTAGACCAATAATATAAATTACCTTGATGATGTTGCATTATGTCACCTTGTAGAAAAGAAAAGGCAATAAATGCAATGGTTTGGTGCTTAAGGGTCCGTTTAATTGGAGGAATGAAAGAGTGGGAGGATAAAAAATGGTGGGAGGGTGGAAAAGTGAGAGAATAAAAAAAATTTTAATTTCTCTCTTTTTTGTTGGGTTGGGAGTGAAAAAGCTTTCGATACTTCTATTCTCTAGTTTACTACGCTATTCAGACGAACATGTATTGTAGTTACACCGGAGCTAATTTCTGGTGTATTACGTGTTCCTAGGGTAGCTCATCTTGACTATCCTAGCTCTCCTCGTCTCCGTTCTCTCTCTCTCTCAAAACACACTTTCTTCACGCTTTTGTGAGTGTTCCATGTCTTGGGGTAATACTCTTAACTTCACCACCTATGACTTTGCCAAGGATCTAAGAATCCTTAATATGGTGATAACCTTTATTTTCATGCCACGGCCTCACTATAACATTATCACTAAGCCTCGTACTCATTTTCTTTTCTCTCTTTTAGAGGGTCTCTCTATAGGCTTACCTTCACATATGATAGTATCCATGATAGATATTTATCGAGACATTGCTACATGTAATAAGCTAATTTTTCCTTCAGCTGTCATACGCATTCTCATGCATGCACATGTTTCTATTCCTTCTTCACATCTCTTTTGGATTGTGGGTGCTATTAGCGAGGAATCTTTGGTTAGGAGCGCTGCACATCTTGTGGCAAAGGCCAAGCGACCTTGTTAAGAGTCTACTCCCCCACTCAATGAGAAGAGGCTGAGTTTTGCACTGCTGAGGATGTTACCTATGCCTCTCGACCATCTTCTTCATCTGCTCCATTGTCTTCTTCTAGACCAGAGGCATCTCTTGTTGCCATCTTATATCAACTTCAACTCATGTGAGTTGGTTTTGGTCGTCATCCTAACCATCTTTCTGATGAGATGTGTCATATGAGCACTAGGATTGGCCGAATAACTCCTTAACAGTCTCGCCTTGGTGGCTTCATCTCGTCTCCAGAGTGTGGTCCCTCTGAGAAGTCGTCTGTTAGTAGAGATGATGATGATGCTCATGGCTCTGAGTATGATGATTAGATGACACCCTTTAGTGATTCACCCTTTGTCACTCGTGACAAAAAGGGGGGAGTAGTTTTGGTTATAAGAGAATAGTCTTGTTGTTAGGGAGAGAGCTAGACTAGTGACAAGGGGAGAGTGTTTTAAGATATGTAGTGAGGTTTTGATGTATAGTTCTCATTACAAGTACCTTGGTTTTGTGACCATTTACATACACTGTACTTCTTTTCAATATATGATGATGATGTATGTTTTTTACTCTTTATTTCACATGTGTTGTTTCTTTTCTCTCTTTATACATATGTTTCTTGGTTTATATAACTTGTCTATATTTCACACTCAATTTCTTGATGAATTTTGTTTAGTATTTCAAATAAGACAAGTTGCAAGTCTTTCATACCGTGATCTCTCTTCTTGCAAAGTTTTTCAAGAGCTCATGGTATTAATTAGACTTATGTATTTTTTGTATAATAATTTCGAAGATTGTTGTTTTATACTTCTCTCATAATTATGCTTGTGGTTTTTTCATGGATTGCCAAATGAAGAGATTGTTAAGGTCATATTTTCTATGTATTGGCTTATCTTTTGACAAAACGCACTTTACTTGTAGTTGGGTAGATCTAAGTTGGGTTTAATGTATCAACAAGTGTGTGAAGTTTAATTTACAAGTACTATCATTAAAGATATGAAGATTGATCCAAAAAACAAATGAAGAAAAGTTGTTTCATTAAAGCTCGACACTAGTCTCGACACTAGCATTTGTTGAGGTCTAATGAGGGAGCTCAACACAAGCTCAATCTATCAAGAATTAAGAATTTAGAATTCTCAAATCTAAATTTTATCCTATGATGTTTTGAATAATTAGGGTTTCTCTCTCTACGTCCCTAATCATATAAAAAGCTTATATTAAAAATCATCAAGTAAGAAAACAGAGACTCAGAAACTACTGTGCTTGTGAGTTTTAGGGTTTTGTAACCAAGTGCTTCTCGATCTTCAACGTCTTTGAAGTGAAAAACTTTGTAGCCAACAACAGTCAATTAAGTTGCTGGAGTTAGCTACGTACTAAGATTCATACATGCGAAGAAGGGTACTACAAGATCAAGTCCAATTGTGTATTGGAGTGAAGGCTCAATTGTAGGCTGGTATTTTGGGATAAGCCAAGGTAGTGGTAAGATTTATCATCGTTGTAACCGCTTGATTGTTAATTAGTGGATTCTTGAGAATGGTGACTTGAAATTCACCTGGTGAGGTTTTTGCCTTATGAGAAATTTTCCTTATTTGTTACCAAATTACTATGTCAATTTAATTTCTGTTGTACTTAGTTTATTTAGTAATTTGTTGGTGTCTCCACGATTTGTATGTAATTTGACCTAACTAATTAACTTGGATAATTGAATTAATTAACCAGAGTCAATCTATAACTCAACACATAGAATTATGTCCCTTAATTACTATTATAACATACAAGCTTTCCATCAGTTGGTTATGTAATTAATGGGCATTTTTTTTTTAGTAAAAAGTCATTTGAACTCGTAAAGTTTGTCTGCAAAATGGCTTTAATTTAAGTAATGTATTTTTGCAACAATCGCAAGTTTTTATTAATTGATAAAATAGATCATTTCTTAAGTGAGGAAATTTCCTATCATAAAATGATAAAATAGATATTGTTCTTCATGATACGTATTGCAACATTAAGTAGTCTCTCTATTTAATTTAAAATTAATAATTAAAAAAATCTGCTGTTTTACATGTGGCATTTTCTTAGTAGTAGTTTGTTATAATAGAACTTTAATTATTTACTTTTTATATTAATAGTTTACTTTAGTTGTTGTCGTTAGTATTATTCCTATTATTATACATTCCAATATCATTAACTGTATTTGTATTATACTCCTGTTATTAAGTTATTAAATGAAAGTAACTATAGGATTGGAAGAAAACATTTTTTTGATAAAGAGATGATTCAATTAGAGGACACAACCCATAAACACGACATGGAATAACAAGTTAGTGTTTAGCACTAACGAGTTTCGTGTCAAATATATGTCAATCCAATAAATAAATAGATCCAATTCTGGTTTACACACGAAACACACAAAAACTCATCGTCTAGCCCGAATTACTAGTGATCAATTTTGCCAATATACCCTTTCTAACCCTACCATATAACCCTATCTTTCTCCTTTGCTTCTATTTGGGGGAGGGATGATACAAGTCTTAGCAGACTATACTGATTATTTAGTGGATTGGGCCATCAACATTGTACAGAACAAAAACTTGGGATATACTAAGCCGCAGTTCGGCCCAGTTAGAAAGGGCCCAGCACAAACAATTTTTTCATTGTAATTTCACTTTCAGGTTTTTTTTTTCTTCACACATATGGCAATGGCATATATGTTTTGCATTGTCACCCTACAACCCTACCAAAGTGACCGCTAAATATCTCATCATTCATAATAAATCCTTGACTCAGAAGAGTGATGTTCTTATGAAAATCTTATAAAAGTAACATCCTTTCAATGTCTTTAGGCTTCTAAAGCAGTTAATTGCAGTTATATGTAATTTTCATTGCACCAGTGTCATTGAAAGAGATGAAACTGTTTTCCTTGCCGACAACAACTACGCATATAAAGATGAATTTTGAATAACTCTTTTTTTTTCTTTCTTTTTTTTAGTATAGGTTATTTATTTATATATTGTGCGATTGGTTTATCTTTTTGTTAAGAACTTATTTGTTTAATTGTTGAAAATTAATAGAATTACTATAGTTCAATTTAGAAGAAGGTTTTGAAAACTTTTATATAGCCAAATAACTTAGAAAGCTAATAATCCTATCAGGTTGTTTAGCAAACAAAATATGGGATACATCTTAATAAAATTTTGGATAACCAATTATTTTTTTTCTTTTATTTTTTTGGCCAAAATAATCCATCTTTTATTTCCTATATTTTCAAAGAAATTGAATCTTTTTTTTTTAATAAGAAGTAACGGAATCATCTAGTAGCTTAATTCGCTATAGTCCTTTCTAATATTTATTATCTTGTTTTGTTTTTTTTTTTTTTTTTTTTATATGGTCTATGACATGAATTAAGGGATTTCAACTATTTAAAAATATAGAATTGGTAGATGTACAGCTTTTGTTGGTAAACAAAATGTACAGCGTTTTACTGATTTAACTAAATGACATCAAATATTTACCATCATATATGATCCACATTAAAAGCTATTTTGAATTGTGTTTTCTTTAATTTTTTTCATAAAAATAATCTTTGTGCCCTCAGTACGAAGAACCTAGATTTGAATCTTCACTAATTGTAAGAAAAAAGAAAGGTTTAGCTTACCTTCAATATTTTTTTAACTTGACATGTCATTCTGTTTAAATATACAATAACATTTGATAGTGAGTTTTAATTTTTATATTTTATTTGGTTAATGGATAATGTTACAATTTTTTATTAAAATAAAAAAAAAATCGAATTAAAAAATTACTAGAAGTAAGCCAAATCTAAAAAAAAATATGAAACAAATAAGTTATTCCAATGACTCCATATAAAGTAGCTCTATATTATTTTGAAGATTTGCAATTTCCCATTGTTCCCCACCTACAAGAATTGTCATCACTTCGTGTGGATCGCAATCTTATGATAAATGGTGACAGTTTCTGAAGAGGAAAATATTCGGTGACCCGGAATAGGTCCTGTTCACTGTGTGCTGGGCCTCAGGGGCCTTCCCAAACAGGCTTGGTCGCGGCCCATTTAGGGTACTGTAGCGCTTGCCTGATCCACACTCCTGGGCCCCGTAGGGTAGGGTACCCCTACAATGAAATAGGTCAATAGGCCTACACAACTATAAATACGCCAGAACCCTCACAAATCAAGGTACGCACGCTCATTTGAACTCTAGCGCTCTTGAGTCATTAGCGAGGTTCCTAACTTGACCTTCGGAGGGTTTTAGGCCGACACCACACCGGTGTCCCTTCTACGTCTTCTCTTGTCGTCTTGCAGGTCTCTAACGCCCGGCGTGTACGACCGTGCAGCTCACTGGTGAATTTCGGCATCATCAGTTGGCGCCGTCTGTGGGAACCGCTAGGACGATCAAACGTTGTCCTATTCCTAAGACAAAGAGTTGCATGGTGTTCACGAGGTCGATGGCAACAATTAACAACCCAGGCGACGAACCTCGCTCAACCGCATTGGAAAGACAAGTCCAAACGCTAGCCGCAGCGGTCGAACGCCTGACCAAACGGAATAATGATTTGGAAGAGTAGCTACGACGGAGGGATGAGCCCCCCGAGTTCAGGCAGAGGGAACAAGCGTGGAAAGAAGGGATGACGAGGCCCCTGAGGGGAGTAACGCCCCGAGCCGGCAGGAAAGGCGGGATACCAGCCTGACGACTCCCTCTGAAACCTTACCACCCCACCCGTTGCCGCAGAGATGCAGGAGATGCGGGAACAAATGGCCGTAATGATGAACGCCCTCAAAGGACGGGTATCCAGTGACCTCGACGACCTGGTCCAGCGGACCGATTCGCCCTTCACGGCGCATGTCACTTCGTGCCCTCTACCCCCGAAGTTCCGAATGCCTACGATAGATAGCTATGACGGAACCAAGGACCCCTTGGACCACTTGGAGTCCTTCAAGACCCTAATGCACCTACAAGGAGTGCCGGACGAGATTATGTGTAGGGCTTTCCCTACTACGCTGAAGGGATCCGCGAGGGTTTGGTACAGCAGATTAACGCCCAACTCAATCGGTGCCTTTAAGGAGTTAGGTGCCCAGTTCGTCTCGCACTTTATAGGGGGCCACCGGTATAAGAAGTCCACGGCCTGCTTGATGAGCATCAGGCAGAGGGAAGACGAGACGCTGAGGTCCTACATAACACGGTTCAACAGAGAGGCCCTCTCTATAGACGAAGCGGACGACAAGATACAAGTAGCGGCCTTTACCAACGGGTTGCGAAAGGGCAAGTTCCTTTTCTCCTTATACAAGAATGATCCGAAAACTATGTCCGAGGTGCTCTACAGGGCAACGAAGTACATGAACGCAGAAGACGCGCTAATAGCGCGAGACGGCAAGCCTAAGAAAAGGGAGAGATTGGAAGAAAAACGACATGACGGAGGACGAAAGAAGGCCAGGACGGATGAGAGAAGGGATGATAGACGCCCGAGGCCGCCCATGGGGAGATTTGCCAGTTTCACCCCTCTAACGGCCCCGATCGACCAAGTGTTGATGCAGATAAGAGATGAGGAAGCCCTGACGTACCTTGGGAAGCTGAAGGGGAACCCCGACAGAAGATCAAGAAGTAAGTACTGTCGCTTTCATCGCGACCACGGCCACGACACGTCGGAGTGCTATGACTTGAAGCAACAGATTGAGGCGCTCATCAGGCAAGGGAGGCTACAGAGGTTTGTCAACAGGGAAGGGACGAATCCATCGCAGGTCCAGCCCTCCCCTCGAGAGCCTGAGCGCCCAAGACCGCCCATTGGGGACATAAGAATGATCGTGGGCGGTACTCGCGGACCGTCAAAGAGGGCTCGCAAAGCCTACCTACGGATGGTACAGAGCGTACAGACGACGGGCGCAACCACGAGGTTCGCACAGGCAGAAGTACCAACCTTTGGTTTTTCGGAGGAAGATGCCCGACGCCTTCACCATCCACATGACGATGCCCTCGTGGTCAGCATACGAGCTGGGGAGTACAACCTGCATCGAGTACTCATTGATAACGGGAGTTCAGCGGACATTCTTTACTACCCTGCATTCCAACAGATGGGGCTAGGTAGAGATCGGCTTGTCCCAACCAATTACCCCCTCGTCGGGTTTGGCGGTACGAGAGTCTATCCCCTGGGAACCGTCACCTTGTCTGTAACGGTGGGGGATTACCCGCAGCAGGTCACCCGGGACGTGGTCTTCTTGGTGGTAGATTGCCCATCCGCCTACAACGCAATCCTGGGGAGACCTACCCTCAACAAATGGAAAGCCTCGACATCGACTTACCACTTGATGGCTAGATTCCCCACCGAATATGGGGTCGGAGAGCTCCGTGGGAACCAAGCTGCGGCAAGGGAATGCTATCTCGCCATGATAGAGATGGATGATCACTTGCAAGCATTGAATGTCGAGGGACAGCGAGTCACAGCTGAAGCAGCCGAGGAGCTGGAAGAGATAGTACTCGACGGCACGAGGCCCGGCCGGATCACTAGGATCGGCACGACGACTAGCCCCTCGTCGCGGTAAAGCCTAACCACCTTCCTGAGGGAGAATCAGGATGTATTCGCCTGGAGTCACGAGGACATGCCAGGGATAGACCCGACGGTCATAATGCACAAGCTGAATGTATCCCCATCATTCCCTCCAATCCGACAGAAGAAACGAGTGTTCGCTCCAGAGAGAGACCGGGCCATCGCCGAAGAAGTCCAAAAGTTGAAGGAGGCAGGTTTTATACGAGAGGTGTACTATCCAGACTGGCTTGCAAACGTGGTCATGGTCAGGAAGGCAAATGGGAAGTGGCGGATGTGCGTCGACTTCACGGACCTTAACAGGGCTTGCCCAAAGGATAGTTATCCTCTGCCGCGTATCGATGCATTGGTAGATTCGACTGTAGAACACGAACTTTTGAGTTTCATGGACGCTTTCTCCGGCTACAATCAAATCAAACTCGACGAGGAGGATCAGGAGAAAACGTCGTTCGTCACCAGCCAAGGGCTCTTTTGTTACAAGGTGATGCCCTTTGGGCTCAAGAATGCAGGGGCAACGTACCAAAGATTGATGAACAAGATGTTTGCGCACCAGATTGGTAGGAATGTGCAAGTCTATGTGGACGACATGCTGGTGAAGAGCGCTCGCGAGTGCAACCATCTGAGCGACTTGAAAGAGACCTTTGACACCCTGCGGTCCTACAACATGAAGCTGAACCCCAGCAAATGCGCGTTCGGGGTGACGGCCGGCAAATTCTTGGGCTTTATGGTGTCTCAAAGGGGCATCGAGGTTAACCCAGAGAAGGTCAGGGCGATAGTAGAATTGGTTCCTCCGAGGACGGTGAAGGAGGTCCAAAGCTTGAACGGCAAGATAGCTGCCCTGAACAGGTTTGTTTCGAGGGCAGCGGACAAGTGCCTACCATTCTTTCGCACATTGAAAAAGTCGTTTGAGTGGACGGACGCCTGCCAGAAAGCCTTCGAAGATTTGAAGACATACCTCTCCTCTCCCCCACTTCTCAGCCCATCCAAGGAAGGCGAAGAGCTGCTATTGTACATTGCCGTCTCCCCGGCGGCTGTCAGTGCAGCCCTTATTAGAGAAGAAGACAGGATTCAGAAGCCCGTCTACTTCGCGAGCAAGGCGCTCAGGGGGCGGAGGAGAGATACCCCCCGATGGAGAAGTTGGCTTTCGCGTTGGTGACCGCGGCTCGAAAGCTAAAACCCTACTTTCAAGCACACGTAATAAACGTGTTGACCGACCAGCCCCTAAGAAGAGCTATGAACAGTCCAGAAGCAGCCGGGCGGGTGGCACTATGGACAATTGAGCTGAGTGAGTACGACATTCGGTATCAACCCCGCAGCGCGGTTAAGGGGCAAATCCTGGCGGACTTCATCGCAGAATTCACCGTCGCAGCAGACCCGGGGGCAAGCGAGCTCCCCGTATGGACGGTTCACACGGATGGATCCTCTACCAAACACGCAGGAGGAATCGGCGTGGTAATTCGCACACCAGAAGGGGATCGGATCAAATGCATGATCCGTTTGTGCTTCACAGCAACGAACAATGAGGCAGAGTACGAAGCCGTGATTGCGGGGCTGGACATTGCCACTGCAGCTGGGGGCGTAAGAATGGAGGTCCACTCCGACTCCCAAGTCATCACAAGCCAGATTAATGGCGATTACGAGTGCAGAAGTGAGAGAATGATGAAGTATCTCGACGAAGTGAAAAATCGAATGAGCAACCTCCAGGTTAGAGTGATTCAAGTGCCTAGGGATGAAAACCAAGAGGCCGACCAGCTTGCCAAGGCGGCTTCAGCAGAGCCAATGGTCGTCCTCGACCAAGTACTATCCTTCACCCAAGCATCCCCAACAATAGACGGTACGACCATACAGGAAGTGAGCGACGGGGGGTGTTGGATGACCCCTATAGCTGCGTACTTGAAGGACGGCCTGTTGCCTGACGGTAAAGAGGCTGCTAGGAAATTAAGAGTCAAGGCGTCTCGATTCACCATAATGAAGGGTGTGCTCTACAAAAGGGGTTTCTCTCGACCCTATTTGAGGTGCCTGACTCCCGAAGAGGCAAACTACGTCATGAGGGAAGTCCACGAGGGGATCTGCGGGAACCACTCGGGATCAAGGTCTTTGGTACACAAGCTCCTCAGGGCAGGGTACTACTGGCCAACAATGCAGAAGGACGCCGACGTATACGTCAGGTCTTGTGATAAATGCCAACGCTTCAGCAACCTCATCAGGCAACCAACCGAGGAACTCACGCCCATAACAGCCCCATGGCCGTTCGCGCAATGGGGACTCGACATCATGGGCCCCTTCCCGATAGCGGCAAAACAGCTGAAGTTCCTAGTGGTCGGCATCGACTACTTCACGAAGTGGGTGGAGGCCGAGGCTTTAGCAACCATCACAGAGAAAAATATTCGAAGTTTTGTATGGAGAAATATCATTTGCAGGTACAGCATACCGCGAGTCCTGGTATCGGACAATGGCAAACAGTTCGACAACGAAGCATTCAGAGAGTTCTGTTCCCAGCTGGGGATAAAAAACCACTATTCGTCACCTGCACACCCACAAGCCAACGGACAGGTGGAGGTCACAAACCGATCCCTGCTGAAGATCATCAAAGCTCGGCTTGAGGGGGCAAAGGGCATATGGCCGGACGAGTTGCCAAGCGCCTTGTGGGCATACAGGACAACGGTGAGAACACCGACGGGAGAAACGCCGTTCCGTTTAGCATACGGATCTGAGGCTGTCATACCAGCCGAAATAGGTCTTACAAGCCACCGCGTTGGAAACCACGACGAGCAAAGGAACGATGAAGCCATGCGCCTTCAGCTCGACCTAGTGGACGAAGTAAGAGCAGCTGCAGAGCAGAGAATAGCGCGGTACCAGGACCTTATGGCGAAGCACTACAATTCTGGAGTTAGACGCAGAGACTTCCAGGTCGGAGACCTTGTCCTAAAGAGAGTGCTCGGCTCCACGAAGGATTCCACCCAAGGGAAGCTTGGACCAAACTGGGAAGGACCGTACAGGGTCACAGCATGGCATAGGAAGGGGACATACTACCTCGAGACCCTAAGCGGAAAAAAGCTAAGCCACCCATGGAATACGGAGCACCTGAAGAAGTATTATCAGTAGAAGACGACGACAGACAATGTTGTGTCCTTTTGTGATGCTTGTATTTTATTCCATACGGCACTGCCGAAATGCCTAAAGGCGACTCCTTGTTCAAAATTCTACATAAACTAGCAGAAGTTTTTGCAACCCTTACTTGCATGCATGATATTTAAATCTGCAATGAAACGATGTTAAAATCTACAAAGTCCACACAGTGGACGGAGCATCTAAACGATGTCAAAATCTACAAGTCCGCACAGTGGACGGAGCATCTAAACGATGTTAAAATCTACAAAGTCCACACAGTGGACGGAGCATCTAAACGATGTTAAAATCTACAAAGTCCGCACAGTGGACGGAGCATCTAAACGATGTTAAAAATCTACAAAGTCCACGCAGTGGACGGAACATCTAAACGATGTTTAAATCTACAAGTCCACACAGTGGACGGAGCATCTAAACGATGTTAAAATCTACAAGTCCGCACAGTGGACGGAGCATCTAAACGATGTTAAAATCTACAAAGTCCACACAGTGGACGGAGCATCTGAACGATGTCAAAATCTACAAGTCCGCACAGTGGACGGAGCATCTAAACGATGTTAAAATCTACAAAGTCCACACAGTGGACGGAGCATCTAAACGATGTTAAAATCTACAAAGTCCGCACAGTGGACGGAGCATCTAAACGATGTTAAAAATCTACAAAGTCCACGCAGTGGACGGAACATCTAAACGATGTTTAAATCTACAAGTCCACACAGTGGATGGAGCATCTAAACGATGTTAAAATCTACAAAGTCCACACAGTGGACGGAGCATCTAAACGATGTTAAAATCTACAAGTCCGCACAGTGGACGGAGCATCTAAACGATGTTAAAATCTACAAAGTCCACACAGTGGACGGAGCATCTAAACGATGTTAAAATCTACAAAGTCCGCACAGTGGACGGAGCATCTAAACGATGTTAAAAATCTACAAAGTCCACGCAGTGGACGGAACATCTAAACGATGTTAAAATCTACAAAGTCCACACAGTGGACGGAGCATCTAAACGATGTTAAAATCTACAAGTCCACACAGTGGACGGAGCATCTAAACGATGTTAAAATCTACAAGTCCGCACAGTGGACGGAGCATCTGAACGATGTTAAAATCTACAGTCCACACAGTGGACGGATCGTCTAAACGATGTTAAAACCTACAGTCCACACAGTGGACGGAACATCTGAACAATGTTAACACCTACAAGTCCACAAAGTGGACGAACCATCTAAAAGGTGGGCTTATCTACAAGTCCACAGGGTGGACGGACCATCCAAAAGATGGGATAATCAGCCAAATCCACATAGCGAACGGGCCACCCTAAAAGTGCACGGACAATCAACAATGGGGCCGGGCCATCCCATACGTGCTGCTATTAAAAGTCCATGAGCTGGACGACGGATCATTTAAGCAGTTGATTTAGTTACAAGCCCGCAAGTGGACGGATATTTCCATGGCCCAGGCCGTTGACGGATTGATTGTGCGCACACAAAAAAGCGGAAAGCATTTAAAGCATTCAAAAATGTGCAACGAACAAATAACGCATTAAAGCAAATTGTTTCAACACATACACACGACGGTCTAAATATTACATTGCCAATTGTTTATGAAATTACAACTTGTCTCCTAAAACATCAGCCTGGGGGACGTCAGCTTGTGCTCCGGCGCCTTCAGGCTCAAGGGGACGGGTAGAGTCATGACCGTCTTGGGGGGCATCATTGGTTGCCTCGTCAAAGAGATCAGCGGTATCCTCTGACCCGACGGTGCGAGCGGGGGTCTGACCTCCAGCATCGATATGGATGTGCCCAACGCCAAGGTCGGTATACGACGCCTTCACTTGACGGAGACAGTCGTCAAATCCGTCAGCAAAGGAAGTACCCAGCTCCGTCAGCAATGCTTCGGAGTCTCGGTACTCCTGGACGGCCTCAACCTTAGCTCGACGGACGTCGTCGTCCTTGGCTTTCATCGCCTCCCTCAAGGCCGTCACCTCCTTCTCCGATGCCTCACGGGCCTCCTCCGACATCTTCAGCTTATTCTCATGACGGAGCTTCCATAGCTTCAGGTTGTCCAGCTCCTCCGTCAAGGCCCTACCCTTGGACCGTGCCCGCTCCAGAGCTTTCTCACTTTTCAGGCAACGGTCCATCAGGCCCTTTGCCATCAGCACCGTCTGCATCAAGCGCAGATAGAGGGTCAGTACGCAATCAAAAGGCTAAAAGGACTAAGTCGACGGACATGTTACCTGAGTTAGGCTGAACAGCGCCGTCTCCCCCATCGCCTCCGTCGCATGGTTATCGAGATCGTCGTAGTCCTCCTCTCTGATAATTGAAGTGACTTGAGTGAGGGCATACTGCGAATCCTCCCTGAGCAGGACGGGAGCGGTTTTCTCTTGGACGGGGTCAGGATTGGTCATGAGACCTTTGCCCCTACCAGTGCCCAGCCTCGACGACGGTTTGGTGGGATCATGAACTGCTGGGAGACCAACCGTCACCGTCTTCGGCCTCTTCGCCGGACGGTCCGTTTTCTCTGTGGCTCTTTTTGCAGACGTGACGGGTGCCTTGGATGGAAGGCCACCCCCGTCCTTCTTCTTGTTGGCAGCCTGCAGCTTGATGAGAGCTCGTCTCTTGGCGTCGTCCATTTCTGCAAGAAGTGGACGGTTAGAACTTATGACGGGACAAAAAGCACACTCAAAGTAGACGGACTTACGCTTGCGTACGCCTTCGTCGTACTTTATGGCCGCTTCTGAGGGTTCGGGACCGTCACAGTACCAATGGATGGTGTTTAGTGTGACGAGCTTGGCCCAGGTCCTCTCCGACAGCTCAGTTTTCTGAAAGATGGACTCTAGGAAACCAAATTGCTCGACGGTAACGTCCGTCCGTCGGCGAGCTGCAAAAAAGACGACGGTCAGGAAAGCAGAAAACACGCAGGTGACACACGACGGGCCCAAAATGAATCACATACCCGACGGGGGTACAATGCCCCATGTCTTATCGACGGGTGCGAAATCCGGGTCGTCGCGACGACCCATCCACTCGTCCCCTTGTAGGAAGAAGACCTACTCTTCCAGTTGCGGTTGGAGTCAGGGGTCTCGGACACCAACCTAAGCAACGGGCTCCTCGCCGCGAAGCTGTACATTCCTTTGGACTTGACGATTTCGTCCGGACGGTAACAATTAAAGAACTCGTCCATTGTCAACCGTCTAGTCCCGTTGGACATAACGCCGTACAGGACTTCCACACTCAAAAACACCCTCCAGGCGTTTGGGGAAATCTGGGTGACGGACACACCTAGGTACTGGAGGAGTTGACGGTGCAGGGCGCTTAGAGGAAAACGAAGGCCGGCCTTGAGCATTTGCTCGTACACGCCGACGTCCTCCAACCCCTCGTAGTAACACCTCTCGTTCTTAAATGGTAGACGGACTGTTATTGAGTTTGGGATTTGGTACTTTTCCCTTAGAGTGTTGAAGTGCGCCGGAGCGATGGAGGAAGTGAAATAGTTCACCGTCCACTCGACGGGCAGGATGAACTTTCTCAAACCGTCCTCACCAACAGCTGGCTGAACGGAAGGATCTATCACTTCCAGCTCCTCGTTTGAGTCATACTCTGATCCGTCCTCTCCTCGCCCTTCATCTTCCGTAGAGGAAGGAGAGCTAGACGACGGTTCTCTAACCTCGACGGAGGAACCCCGGTCTCCCTGACCTGACGGGTAAGCCTCGTCATATCCTGCTCCCTCACGGACAAAAGATTGACCGCTGGAAGCTTCACTAGACATCTGACACCTACAAATGACGGAAAGGAAACCTAAGACTCTAGATCTACACTGACGACGGACTAACATTCCAAAGCAAAATGGGGATGAAGGTAGTAAGTAAACTTACGAGTATGAAGGTGACGGTATGAGGTTGACGGTATCTCCAAACGACTGGGTATGCGACGACGATTGCAGGGATGACGGATGCGCTCTGATCGGCAAAGATTCCTCCAAAATGTGAAAGTGACTGGAGCAAGAGACAAATATATAGGGACAGTGGCACGACTAGCGAAGCGACGCCTCGGTTCCAGTTCAGCTGCCAATCAACACACGCCACGCGTCCTCAAGCGTTTATACCCCTTCCAACCCGTCCGTTCATCCGCGACAGAGACGTGACGGGTATACGAGGACGGATCTACATGCCCCTTACATCCGTCAAGATAGGTGACGAACCAGGCGATCGACGGGATGGATAATTGATTCCATGAGCCCGTCATGTCGGATGACGGATTCATGGAATGGGGGGCAGCTGAAGAGGAAAATATTCGGTGACCCGGAATAGGTCCTGTTCACTGTGTGCTGGGCCTCAGGGGCCTTCCCAAACAGGCTTGGTCGCGGCCCATTTAGGGTACTGTAGCGCTTGCCTGATCCACACTCCTGGGCCCCGTAGGGTAGGGTACCCCTACAATGAAATAGGTCAATAGGCCTACACAACTATAAATACGCCAGAACCCTCACAAATCAAGGTACGCACGCTCATTTGAACTCTAGCGCTCTTGAGTCATTAGCGAGGTTCCTAACTTGACCTTCGGAGGGTTTTAGGCCGACACCACACCGGTGTCCCTTCTACGTCTTCTCTTGTCGTCTTGCAGGTCTCTAACGCCCGGCGTGTACGACCGTGCAGCTCACTGGTGAATTTCGGCATCATCAGTTTCCATCGTACCTAGCTCCATAGATGTAATCGGTTAGAGAAATATTTGATAGTGACTTTGTACTGAAAATATATTACAAGAAAAATTTGAACCACCAGCACCACCAAAGATCTATGTGGAGGAGATACAGAGCAAAATGCCATTTTGTAAGTATTGGGGTTCCATTCTGAGAAAAGCAAAAACAAAAGGTTGTGACTTTTGTGACCCATAGCCACATGGGGCGAGGGGACCATGGAAAGATCAAGAGTTCAATGCGTGCGTTAGCCACGCAAAAAGGGTCAGCCGACATAGGTATGGTAAGCATGAAGGGACAGAATATCAGCATATACTGATCACCTCCTATCAAATCATATGGGCCTCAATAAATGGTCCACTGAGTTCTTACAAAATCCAGTAAACAGTAACGAATCAATGAAGAATTTGAAAAATATGGCATTAACCATGTATGTATGTAGCCATGGCCATACTTTACAATTGCATCAATTCCAAAATAAATTGGTACAAACACATACCTAGTGGATTTCCTTAGTCCATAAACAACCAAGGGAGAAATTTAGAGATACTATTTTTTTTTTAAGAGAGAAAGTTTCAACTTATAATATCTGCTCTTAATAATATCTTTTTTTCATCAGATCAAAATATCAATCTGTTTTTAGTGTAAACGGGATTGAACTACAAATTTTTTATTTATTCAACCATAAAAGATAGCGTTACTATTTTGGTTGCAAATGAAATTGAGATAAGGTCTGAGAATTTATATTGGATTAGGACATATGCCATCTCTGTCCCTGCAGTAGTGCAACTTAAAGTCATCCTGAAGATGTTCCACGTATTAAGCTAACAATCTGAAATTTAAAGAAAAAATTAAAGTAATCAAACTCAGAAAATTTTGAAAAGAAAAATAATTAAGATAGGGAGAGAGGTAAACCGCAAACTGTAAACCAGTCTTCCCAACAAATTCCTAACCCAAGGCATTTTATAATTAAAACCTCCTATCTAAATTCAACTTATTTGGTAAGATTTTTTAAATATAATTTTTTGTTTTGCAATTCATAAAAGGGTGAGTTTCACACTTAAATTTATTGTTTGGTTAATATTTTCAAAATACAATTTTTTTTTATCCCTTTCAAAATACAATTTTCAAAAAACTGTATCATATTTTCTTTGTTTAGAACAAGATTTTGAAAATGGCTAAGGAGTGTTTTCTGTATACAAAAAACGTTTTTAATAACATAGTTGTAAATAAATTGAAAACAGTGGACCCCACATATTTATCCAAACGCTTATTTATCTCTTAAATTAAGGAGTTTATCTTTATCACAAAAAAAAAAAAATTCCCACACTTCAAATTTGAAACTTATCATTATAAAAAAAAGTACATGATGAGCTCTATTCTCTTATCATTATCCAAAAAAAAAAAAAAAATCTATAGATTCTACACATTACTTTTGGTAAATATTTAAAAAAAAAATCTAAAAAATAGAAATAGTCTCCCAAACAATTATTTTTTGTTTTTAGTATTTTGAAAATTGTTCTTAAAAGTAAGAGCCAAACGCGTACTGTATAATATAAAAATTATTATCTAAAAATTATTTTTAAGTTCAATTTTTTGAAATTTCTTTTTATACTGTTTTGAAAATAAAAACAAAAATCCTCCTACCATTCAAGCCCTAAAATTCCAAAAAAAAAAAAAAATTTAATCCATCCTATAAAAAAAGGAGGGGGGGGGGGTGTGAATGACACTTATACAATCCTTGATGCTAAGTTGGTAGTTCTTTCTCTTCCGGTGGGAAAATGGAGAAAAAAAAAACAGATTTCAAATATTTCTTCCTCGCTTGTAAACAATAAATAAATAAATAAATAAAATCCAAGTTTAGAACTTAATAATTAATAGATTATATTCAAGTAATTGTGTGATGAGGAAATTATTGATAGAGAAAAAAAGAATGATATATATATAGACATAATTTTTATTAACACATTGATAGGGGTATTTTCAACCATATCCTAGACACGTCACACATATTCACTTGCTACACCCACGGGCCCATCAATCCCCCCTTAGCTAAAGAATCCAAAGGCAAAAAGAGACGAGACCGCATAGAAAACAAGGAAGCCGGCGGTACCTATAGACCCGTCAACTTCCTCGTGAGTTGACGGGGTAAGGGAGAAGGCAATAACGAGCGACGGGCCCATAGTAACGGTAACCTGACGAACGCCCTTTTAAGTGGACAGAGTCCTCCTTGGCATGTTGAGACCAACGAAGTAAAGAAGCAGACAGGTCCAAGTGGCCAAAACTTGACCCCCACGAATGTTTATAAGGAAACATCTTGCCTAACAAACAAAGTGAAACCCATTACTCGCCTATATCTCTCTCTAATGGAAAGGAACCCTAAAATCATGGAAACCCTAAATAGTAGATCTGTCCCATAAGGGAAGATCCCTACTTTGTAGGGATTTCAATTCACCACTCACCACTATATAAGCACTTGACTCCCACCTTTCTCAAGTACGCACATATTCCCTAACTCTGGCACTCTAGAGCTGTAGAGATTCTTTTTCTAACTTAACTTTCGGAGAGTCTTTGGCCAGTACCACACTGGTACTCTCTGCAAGGTCTTCTCTATGTTTGTGTTTCGTAGGTTTCGTCAAGAGCACGTGAGGACCATTCGACTCATTAACAATTTTCCGCATCATCACACATAACTATTTTTTACAATTTTTGTTGTATGTTGACATGGATTGTAATTGGAGAAATATTACTTTCATTAGATCTTGTACTAACACTAATTTTATCAAATACCAATCATATTAGATAATATTCGCAGTAGTGAAAAAAATGTTATAAAAAAAATAATGTATCACTAAATTTATTGATAAAGTATTGAAAAAAGAAATATCCTAAAAATAGATTGACATTTAAGCTTAATTAGTAAACATATTGTGTAATGAGAAAATTATAAATAGAAGAAAAAAGAATGAGATATATATGAAGTTATACTAACACAAATTTTTTTACAATTTTTGTTATGTTGACATGGCTTGTAATTGGAGAAATATTACTTTCATTAGACATTTAAGCTTAATTAGCAAACATATTGTGTGATGAGAAAATTATAAATAGAGGAAAAAAGAATGAGATATATATGAAGTTATACTAACACATAAATTTTTTACAATTTTTGTTATGTTGACATGGCTTGTAATTGGAGAAATATTACTTTCATTAGATCATGTACTAACACTACTTTTATCAAATATCAATCATATTAAACAATATCAGAGGTTGTGAAAAAAAAAAGTTATAAAAAAAATAATGTATCTCTAAACATATTGATAAGTATTGAAAAGAAATATCTTCTTTTTTTTTAGAATAAAAAAAAATCCTAATAGGTTGACATTTAAGCTTTATTAGCAAACATAATGTTTGCAATGAATTAGAAATAGTCTTACCAACCCCAGTTCTTTTTTTAAGAAGAAGATGAAGAAAACCTAGCACTTACCCCAGTTTTCAAACTTTTAAATGAATTGTCACCTTTCATTATCTCTCTCAGAGGGAAAAAAAGAAAAAAAAAAGTATGCCACTATTTACTTATTTTGGGAGATACAATTATTTGGTATGTATAATTCCAAACAATTAGAGCAATTGCATCAGCTCGTGTAAAATTTTCATCTATTTTACACAAAAAAACCTACTTTTTCTATTTTACACCCTTACTTTTACAATACACCCACATCAGTTCATTTATTTTACACATTTTTTAATTAAATAATCAATTTATTCACATTTTTTATTATTTTTCTCAACCCACCAGACATAATACGCGCGCTCTCTTTCTGTTTCTCATTTATGCTTTGTTGCTCTCTCTCTCTCCACACCCATCTCTCCCTCTCCATCAACTCTCCCTCTTCGATCCACCCTCTCCGTCAAATCTCCCTCGCCGATCCACCCTCTCCGTCAACTCTCCCTCGCCGATCCACCCTCTCCGTCAACTCTCCCTCTCCGATCCACCATCCCCGTCAAATCTCCCTCTCCGATCCACCCTCTCCGTCAACTCTCCCTCGCCGATCCACCCTCTCCGTCAACTCTCCCTCGCCGATCCACCCTCTCCGTCAACTCTCCCTTGCCGATCCACCCTCTCCGTCAACTCTCCCTCTCCGATCCACCCTCTCCGTCAACTCTCCCTCTCCGATCCACCCTCTCCGTCAACTCTCCCTCTCCGATCCACCATCCCCGCGGCCCCGATCCACTCCCCGCGGCTCCGATCGAAGATCCCCGCGGCTCCGATCCACTCCCCGCGGCTCCGATCCACGATCCCCGCTGCTCCGATTCAAGAACCGCGACTCCGATCCACTCCCCGCGGCTCCGATCCACGATCCCCGCGGCTCCGATCCACGATCCCCGCGGCTCAGATCCACTCCCCGCAGCTCCGATCCATGATCCCCGCGGCTCCAATTTGTCTGTGTATCTTTTTTTTTTTTTTTTTAAGTGTATCTTTGCTGTTTGTCCGTGTGGGTGTGGGTGTATCTCTGTGGGTTTTTTTTTTTTTTTTTTTTTTTTGAGCAAGTGCCTCTGTTGATTTGTCATGTTGATGAAGTTGTTGAGCATGGAGAAGAGAGAGAAAAAAACGAGCGAACGGAAATCATTAAACTATTGTATAGACGAGCTACAGTGCCCGTGTAAATTTACACGGGTACTGTAGCAACGTGAATATTATAGATGGTTTTAGATAAGTATACACCCACTAATGTTAGCACTTTTTTACTCAAAATGTGTAAAATTAATAATTTTTTATCAGTTTACACGTTTATTCACTTCTATGCATTCACTGATGTGAATGCTCTTACTATTTGAGAAAACCATTGCACAGGTGATCCCTTTCTTTTTCTGTGATATGCGAAGTTCTCATATAACATTACAACCCCTTATGTGAACTCAAACTTTCAGCAAATCACATCACACTGCCAGAAAAATTGACTTTCCAGAGCAAACCTTCATGAACATAGGATGGCATCTTCTATAGCTAATTCTGGTCAACCAAATAGAAATTTCTACATGAGAAGAGAGACTAGCTAGCACACATTTTGTCTGTTGAAAAACAAAATAAATGAGCAGTGATCTCTCTTTGTCATTGACCCTCAAATTGCAATCAAAGAAATTGGAAAACCGTGATTGTTGATTGCTTATTGTCATAAGTAGACTAGACCACCAACTACCCTTTTCCAATTTGTTTTTTTAAGTAATAAAAAGACATCATCCCAACTACCCAACTGTAGAAAAAGTGCTGGGCATATATTAGAAATTTAGAACCAGTCAACCAGACTAGTACACAGCATTATAACAAGAAAAAAACAAATACAATGATCCTTTCTTAGAATACAGATATCTAACAAACTACACTTTTAGCAGTAGCTTCAAGCAACAGGCTAATGCTTTCATGGGATAATTAAAAACCCAACAAAATCATTGTATAAAGTGCAACCTACTTAATCGTTTAATATTAAACTCTTCTTTCTTTCTTTCTTTTTTTTTTTTTTTCTTTTTTATTTTTTGGGTGAGGGGGGAGGAGTGAGAACGAGGTAGATTGAAAAATTGACAATTTACTAAACAAGTACGGTGTTACCATGTTTTGAACCCTAACTAGACTACTTAATTTTAGGTTCATCTAACAATTAGGTCCAATTATTAATGTGATTAAATAATTCATTTAAGCATGAATAATAGCATGTAAAACCAACTCACACACAATCAAAGCAAAACCATAATAAACGTGTTAGGAATCCATGGGTAAAACTCACTCTTGAAATCCAACTAGGAAGGAGAGGGTGTCCAAGAACTTATAAAGTTATGGTAAACTTATACTTAATCCACGTAGGATACTAGGATCATAACATATCACCATGCTCCGCAATCGACGTCCACGACAGCTCACTCTAGCGACACTGACTTGATGGTAGCCCTTTCTCTTTAGCTGCTTCATTTACTTATCAGTTATTTTAATCTAGCCTCTAAGTCGCCTCCTATGGGATCCAACCAAAAAATCGCTGCTCATTTGATTCCATACTCAATGAGCTACACTCGATTACCTAAGGTAGTGGCTGGCTCTGATACCAAATGTTAAGAATTCATGGGTAGAACTCACTCTTAAAAATTAGCTTGCAAGAAAAGGGTGCCCAAAATATTATAAAGCTATGGTTAAGCTCATACTTAATCCATATGGAACACTAGGATCATAATATAATATTACAAACTCATAGGTAGAACTCACCATTGAAAATCGGCTTGCAAGGGGAGGGTGCCCAACCAAGAGCTTATAAACATATGGTTAAACTTATACTTAATCCACGTGGGACACTACGATCATAACATATCACCACGCTCCGCAGCTGACATCGACAATAGCTTACTCTAGAGACACTGATCTAATGGTAGCCCTTTTTCTTTTGATAGCTCTACTCACCTATCAATTATTTTAATCTAGCCTTTAAGTCACCCCTTCTAGGATTCAACCACAGAACCTTAACTCATTTGATCTCATACTCAATGAGTTATGTTCGATTATTCTATACGATGGTTGGCTCTAATACCAAATGTTATAAACCTATGGATAGAACTCACCATTGAAAACTTACTTGCAAAGGGAGGGTGCCCAAGAGTTTTAAATATATGGTTAAACTTATACTTATCTATGTGAGACACTAAGATCATAACAAAACAAATGTGTTATCAAAGAAAAAACCTGAGAATTGAGCATAATACTTATCTGCAACCTCACCGCTGATAACGATTCACTGGAATAAATATTTACGGTACACTCCATAACTTTTGTAAATCTTGTTTGAGCCAATGTCCTTAACAACTTTTCAAAATGCTGACTTGTACAATAGCCAATTTAGCTTGACCAAAATACTGACCTGTACAACTTTAATTTTAGCTTTTTTTTTTTTTTTTTTTTGGTAAGGTTAATTTTAGCTCTTGAAAGTTGAAACCTCAACCTAATTAGAATTAGACTCATAAAATACAAATTAAAAAAATAATTGAATGTTTTAATTACAAGAAAAAAAAAAAGTTAACACACTAAGATCCTAACATATAAGTTTATCTTTCCATAAAAAAAAATTAAAAAAAAAAAAAAACCCCCTTCTCATTTTGAAGTTGAAAACTGAAGCTACACAGTTATAATAAACAAGGAATTGGTTCTGCAAAACCACTTCTTTTCTTTGGAATACAAGTAAACCCCAATGAGTAAGGGCCTGCTTGGTTAGCTGAAAAAAAGTAGTGCTTTATGTTTTTATTTTCAGTTTTAGTGGGACCCACCCCAAAAAAAAAAAAAAAAAAAAAAGAACTTGTTTGGTATAAGAATTTCAACTCAGTTTTCAATTTCAGTATTCTCAAAGTTGGATTTGAATATAAAAGATGAAAATACATTTTTAATATTTGCATTTTTTATAGAAAATTAATACAATGACAATTCTGTAAATATTGTGAAAATGCAAAGGGCTCTACCTGTTTAATGCAAGTGTGTGTAAGTGAAAAAAGTAATTTAAAAAAAAAAAAATAGAAAACGTTACCAAATCGTGATGAATTTTATACCAAATTATGTATTCAAAATAACTTACCAAATGCGCTCAAATATGAAAATAGATCCTTTTTTCTATATTCAATTTTTGAATTTCAATACAGAAAAGAGAAAATAATAAGTAAATATACCACTTTTTAAAACGAAACAGAGCCTAAACTTTTTTTTTTCTTCGCTGAGATCCAATGACTAACACTTACTAGTGAAAGTCATGACTTAATTCTATTATACCCTTCCACACACACATAAGTATATATATATATATGTACGTACGTACGTACGTATGTATGAGCCAATGAAATTAGGGCTTGAGATAAGAGAATATTTACATGCCCAAAGATACAAGCTTACAAGCCAACCGGATTTCACGTGGGGCTTCGGTGGCTCCTACTAGATGGGTGTAATTGGGCGATGTAAACTACATATCAACTTAGCAAACGTAACTTGTTCGAAAAATACTGTATATAAATAAAAAGATAGCAACTTGGTGAACTGTCGGTGGTGGCCTAGTACCCCATTTTAGCAAAACATTTACGAGCAAACAGAACAAAACTGACCCAAAAAAAAAATGATTTGCTATCAAACATAGGAGGAAAAGATAGGGTAAAGCTTCAAAGAATTGGATAAGGCCAGTCGCTTAAGCTTTTTCATCTTTTTTTTTTTTTTTTTTTTTTGAGAAACACACACACACACATATATATTGGAGAATGAAGATAAGATAAAAGAATACACTCACACACTAATACCAAAACTGCATGTGGCAGTTAGTGTCGCAGAGTAAATAATAAACCCCTTCTCAATATCACACCTTACCGATGAGCTTTTTCATCTTCTTCTTTTCATATACTAGCCTCAAATTGCCTACAATAAAGTTCGTTTTTATTTTTATTTTGAGTTTAGTATTATAATGTTTAAAAGTGAGATAGAGATAGTGTCTTAATTCTTAAAATCTTTTTTAGGTGAGTTTTTTTTTTTTTTTTTGGTACTTTCAAATTAGTTATTCGTACTTGAGTTAGTGACTGGTATAAATGAAATAAACTATTTGAAACTGAAACTCTTTATTCAAATAAGAGAAGTCATCTATCTAAAAATATATATAAAATAACTTGGAGTTTCTTTTTTTTTATTTAAGAAAGAGGTAAGGTAAACTAGTATAATGTTTAAAAGTGAGATAAAGATAATTTCTTAATTTTTAGGATCTGTCCGGGTTGATAAAAGTTTGAAATTTTGAATTTAAAATAAAAAATGGTAATTCATATTGGAGAAGAAAAAAGAAAAATCCTAAAACTTAAAAACTTTTTAAAAAATTGTAAATTACTCTTTTAACCAGTTTGTATTATTAAATTAAAACTTATTTAATTAAAAGTTAGAGGTATTTTAGAGAATTTAAGAATTTGTGTGAAAATATTTTAGTACGCAAAATGATGAAACCAAATAGGGAATTATGTTATTTGTAGTATAGATGTTTGGGCTAGAAAAAAAACCATTCACCACCAGTTTTAAGAGAAGCGTTATGTCCACAATATTTTCACAATAAATCATAGGTGGTTAGTTGTTATTGGTTCAAATTTGAACCTATCACTAAGATTACTTTTTTGCCCCAACAATAATAACCAATAATAACTTGTCACTTAGGATTTAGTGTGAAAATGTTGTAGACATAACATTTTTGCCAATTTTAAAGATTCCAACAAAAAATAATCATTTTGATTATAGAAGATTAATATGGGGGGAAGGGGGTGGGGGAATTAGAATATTCAAATTTACTATACTATTCTCCAATCCTATAAAATTGAATTGGTGTTCTATCCTAGAGAGGTTCTAGGACTTCAAACAATTCTACATTTTTTTTTTAGAAGAACAATTCCACAAATTTTGATGTGACAAATTGTAAATAATTATTGTAAGGACTAGGATTAAAACCTCAACCCACCAAGAGGAGTGAATGATGGTCTAACAAGCCCAAAACAATATATTTGTGAGAAAATGAGCTTTACAAGAAAAAGTCTTAGCAAATTAAGTGGGCCATAGTTGATAGGATTCAAGTTAAAAAGATTGATTGCACAAAAATAATGCTTCTCAGTCAAGTTCGAGAATGTGATATTCTTATATCAGCTTAAGTTTTTCTAAGTACAGTGCGTTCTTCATTTTTTCTTTCTTCTCAGATTACATGCCCCATATTTTATGGTGGCCTTTTCCTTATATAGTCCTTCACCCCTCTATCCCAGCCTTTCACCTGTTGATTTTATAAGTGATTCCTTATATGCTTGTCACATTAGGACCTCCTGGAAGCTTTGTGAATAGTTATGAGCTGAGATGACACTATTCAAATGTCATTTCTCTATAAATGCGACCAGTTCATTTGGTGCAGTGCATTTAATGTGGTAGTGATAACCTTCTTCTTAGATATTTTTTCTTTTGTTGTTGGCTCAACTTCTATTACCTTCCTTGAAGCTTATCCTTCCAAAATGGTTACCTCCCTAAAGTTCTTCCGAGGTGGCTCGATTCCTCGGGCACCACGACTAACCAGTCATTCTCTACATTTATCCTCGGCTCTTTGACTCAGGCTTAACAATCCCTTTGACCATCCTCGAGCTTTTGTTCATCCTCGGATACGGCCCCTAGCCAATAAACTTGCTCGGTCCTCCTATTCTCACAATTGCTTATCACTTACACATGGATCACCACTTATTTTCACCACTAACACACTACCACATCACAACAGTGGCAAAAAAGTTGTATAATAATTTATAGTACTAGATTTTTTTTTTCTTTTGTATAAATAATGCCACAAACTCCAAGAACTTTGAAGATACTAACGATACCATCAATTGATCAGGCTCATAAAAAATTTGAAGTTTTTTTTTTTTTTTTTTCATTTTTAGGAGAAATTACACTTGAGCCCCTAAATTATACTCCATTTTACATTTACCCTCATAAACTATCAAAATACACACTTACACCCCTAAATTATACACCTTTAACACTTACCTCCTAAACTATGAGAATACACACTTTAACCCCTTAAACTACACCATTTTTACACTTACCTCTTAAACGAGACTGACATAACATAATTTGGCGCCTAAGGCAAAAAATTTATGTGGGGATTTATATATATATATATATATATATATTAATTAAATAAAATTATTTAATACTAATCAAATCAAGGTTAATTTGAAGCATTAAATACATCATTGAATGAATAATTCTAACTAAAAATAAGGTTAAATTCATATAGATAAGTTGAAGCATAAATTTTAACAAAAAGAAAAGAATATAATTACTTTATCTTGGATATATAATTATACATAGTTAAGTAAATTTGTAATCTAATTTTTAAGAGAAAAAAAAAAAAAGAGATATTATTTGGTGTGTGGCTTTGTAGGAGATTAGTTTGCAAAAATTAAAGTCTCAAATTATTAGGGGAGATTAATTAATTAATGATCTAACACATTTGCAACTTTTTTTTGAAGCATTTTAGGGTTTCAATTGGTTTAGTTTTCTATTAGTCTCATATTTTGAAAGCCTTGTTAGAAAGGAAAAAAAAAAAATTGCTAAAGATACCACAAAATGTTCAAAATTTAATGTGACAATAATTGTGATTAATGAACTTCAATAAAGTAAATAATGAAAAATTTAACTATTTTTCAGTGATTAGCGATATGTCAATTTGTAAGGCTATAGTAATATCTGTGGTATTTCTAGCATCTCTAATAAAAAATGCACAACCATTTGAAAAGAAAAAAATTTCACATTTTTTATAAAATTTTGAGTCTTTTATAATGGGGACAGAGCATTTTTCTAGGGTGTTGTGGTGGGAGCCTTAGGCCTAAGCCTTGAGCCCGCCCTGCCCCTAAAGTATGAGAATACATACGTTAGCCCCTTACACTATATCACTTTCACATTTACCCCCTAAACTATGATAATGCATACTTACTTCCCTAAAGAATTATTATTATGAGATGCAAAGTGTTACAAACTTATATGGATATTAGTTTAGGGGGAATATATGTAAAAGGGATATAGTTCAGGGATGAAAAATGTAATTTTCCCAAACCGTAATACAAGTGAGGATTGTAAATTTTTAAAATTTTTGTATAATGAATAATCAAATTTTAAATGAAAAAAGAAGATGCTTGAAACTGAAAATACTGTAGCAAAATAATTTTTAAATGTATGAATAGTGCCGTAAGATCTAGTTTTAATTTAAAATTTGTTGAATTTCGTACTTATGGGTCCCGTAAACAGTGCACGAGACCCACAGAAAGAGCACCAAATGCACTAACTTTCAGTTTTTAGCAACATCCAAAACTCACACTAAGAATTTATACAAAACAAGAGTGTTTCACCTACACTCTCCTTTGTTCATAGTTTAATAAGGTTGTTTTTCTTGACAAACTTGCATTGAAGCGCCAAGGTTGGTTTCCCAAAATTTTGTACGTTGTTCAAATGGATTAGACGAATCACAGAGTCCGTTATCTTAGGCTTCATGCGATCGATTATTGGGTTTGAGATAATTAGAGCATCCACATCAATGGATGCAAACTTTCTATCTATTTTGCACAAAAAAACTACTTTTTTTATTTTACACACTCATTTTTACAAAACACCCACATCAATCTATCTATTCTACAAATTTATTTAATAAAATATTCACTCTTTTACAATTTTTTATTATTTTCTCACTCACTACCCTTCTCTCTCACAAACCCAACCACCATCATCGTCACTACCCCTTTCTCTCACAGACCCAACCACCATCATCATCACTCGATCACTACACACTTAGCCACCATCATCCCCCACCTAACCAGCATCATCAAGAAAAACCAACCCATTCAATTTGAAACCCACTCAATCCAAAACCCACTAATCAAACAATGAGAAATCAGTGGTGATCGGCGATAGGAGAGGCTTCGTGGCGGTGGCAATCGGCGATTTGATCAGGCTTCGTGCTGGTCTGATGATTTGATCAGGCGATCGGTGATCAGCAGTGGTTTGATGATTTGATCAAATGAGAAAAAGGGAGAGTGAGGTGAGAGTGAGAGCAACCAGAGACAAGGAGAGAGAAAAAATTACTAAAATATTAAATGCACAAGTGCTACAGTAACCATGCATATATGCATAGTTACTGTGCTACTTGTGTATTTATATACAATTTTACACCCACTGATGTGGGTGTTTTTTTGGTCAAAATGTGTAAAATGAAGGCTTTTTTGTATTTTGCAAGATTTTGAAAAATACAAAAAACCCCTTCATTTTACACATTTTGACAAAAAAAAAAAAAAAACCACATGTGAATCAAGAACAATCTACACAAAGATTAAGCATCAATTCTAAAATTACAAACTCAAGTTATATGGTTGTTGAGGACAAATTTTTCACATCACATGGTTTCGTTTCATTGGCAACTTGTACTATGTCAACACTATCATGGATTTTGGAAAAATTTATTCTAAAGCCCAAAAGAGCCCATATTTACATAAGAAAAGCCGTCAAAGCCCATGGTTCAAGCTCATATCACATCATCGCATTTTTGGCTCATGATCTAAGCTCATAAGTCTCATTGGGGGAATTTTACGAGTCGTGATTTGGAAGGCCAAGAAGTATGTTCAGTAAAACTCTAGTAGTTCAAAGTTGATAAAGGAAAGCATATTGCTTGGCATGTCTTCCCCAATTCTCTGAACTCTGACAAGTCAGTGTGTAATAGGTAACGTTTGGTAAGCCTCTCATATCACATAACACTTAAAATAATAAAATTCCTCATTCTCTTTACATAAAAATTAATGTCCATCATATAATATAAATTTTAAAATGTAATTATATCATTTCATATAAATTTTATTATTAATTTCATATTAATCAATTCCAAGCACATGGCTAAATATATATTAGTATCTCATATCTAGCATTAGATGCTCTCTTTACTCTCCAAGATTTGGTTAAAATACAAAAAAAATCATAATTACATCTCTAAAACTTCATCAAATATCGAACAACTAGTTTATTACTTACCAAAATTATATATGGACTAAACATATAATTTTTCCAAGAGAAGAAACTTAACCGAAAATACCAATAACAACTCCAGCAGAAGCTGCAGCAGCTTTTGCACAAGCTGTAACAGGTCCAACGGAAGCTGCAGGAGCTTCTGCACAAGCTAAAATAGCTCCAGCGGAAGCTGCAAACAGCTTCTGTAGAAGCTGTAATAGTTCCAGCTAAGTTGCAGAAGCTCCAATAGGTTGACACATGTCCTGAAAATGACATCACTTGCTCATCTCAGCAGCTTGTTACCATACCCAAAGAAACAAAGAGGATCCCATAAAGATTATCTTACTCTTTTTACTTAAACCATGAATTTAATGCCAAGTATTTTCCTCCAAGCAAAAGATGTCATTCATATGACATCATCCAGCTGTGCCAGTAACATTTAAGTCTCTAGCTTTTCTTCTTTTGGCCCAAAAACAAAATTCCTCTAATGAAATCATTTACATTTTCAAGGACTTTTCCTTATTTGCTATTTTCCCTTCAACTAAGTTTTGATCTAGTTACATAGCTTGGCTCTATATAAAGAGGACCAAGCTACACATTAGAGGGGGGGGGGGGATCCATCCCACTCCATTGTTCTAAAACTTCACTCATTTTTGCTGCCACATACACATTTTCCTACGTCCCAATCTCTCTTACAAAATTCCTCTTCATAGATAACAACACAACATACATATTACAACACACCATTATCCATTACTTATCTTTCTCACGCTACATTATTCTAAAACTTCATCATTTTTGCTGCCCCAAAACATATCTCCATCTCATTCTTAATTTCTTATACAAAACCTTCATTCTTAGAAAGCAACATAACCCATAACACAAATAATCTCATGTATTTACTATATTTATCCTTCATATTATCTACCTCACACTTCCATATATTTTACAAACCCATTTCTCACAAAATACCCATACATACCTCTCATATATTTTTAAACACCATATCTCACAATATATATATATATATATATATATATATATATATATTCCTTACCATCTTTACACATCTTAAAACGTATCAAAATACTCTTTCTAAGAACACATTACAATAGCCCTTTCTCATGGAAGACATATGAACATCAATACTAAGGCCTTTCTCTTAAAAGGCACAAAAACTTCATATTAAAATCATTTTCATTAAAGATATACATTTCTAACACTTAAAGCTACTCCTATAAAAGGCACGAACTCACTCATGTTTGACTAAAAAAACTAAAAGGGTATTATATGGGGAAAATCATTTAAGTGCATGATTAAGGAGACAAACTTAACCAATCGATGCACACGGCTGGACATGCTCTCTCTCTCTCTCTCTCTCTCTCTTTCTCTCCCTTCATTCCATCCTATTTTTCCTCTTTTATTTGTAATTATAAAGCCTTTAATCCTTATTTATTATTACTATGATGAAAGCCATAATATTTTGGATACTATACAAACATATGATTTTTACCATGTAAACACACATATTAACCTAAAATTATCCTACCGCTAGAGATAATACTGTACTGCTAGAGAACTAATTTGGACTATGATGCTGTAAAAAGACTAATAATATAACAAACTAACAACGGTAACGTGTTTATTGGGCTTTATTATTGTCTTCTTGTTAGAGTGCAGCCTCTATCTCTTGCTTCGGTGGACTTTCACAACACTGAAAGCCTTTAGGCTTTATTTCAAGGGCCCATTGTCGAGTTTCGGCTTGGCTACCCCATATTTTATTTGGGAACATCAAAATTTTCCCCTCAACAATTATTAATGATTTTCGTGGGGTAGAGATCTAAGATAGAAATATAGAATGATTAATAGAGAAAACGAAGTGAACAATATAAAATAATATAACAATTTGAAGCATTTCAAAATTTTATTCTCTCTCACTTTGTCTAAAACTATTCATTTTTCTCTTTGGAGAAATTGCTAATACTAGGGTTTTAAATGAATGTTGAAAAATATTAGAGATGAATTTGAAATGAGTTGTAGAGAAAATGATGTGAACAATTTAAGAATGATTTATTGAATTTCAATTTTTCTTTCGACCCTCTCTCTCATTACAATTTGTGCAACTAACCAGAATTTTCTAATTTTTGTCAAAACAAAGTCTCATGAGTCATGACCCAAAACAAATAAAAAAATAACAAATCTAAAACATATGTATTTTTAATTTATTAATAGCATGACATATGTTTGAAATTGCCCCCACCCAAATTAGATAGGGTCCGTTATGGATACTCGATAGATTATATTAGGTTAGCCATATAAATTCTCTCTCCATTCTATCCTATCTAAAATTTTGCTCTTTATTATCCTCCCTAATTAACATTTCTTTATTTATTTTTGACGTTCCTCTTCCTCTTGTTTGTTCCCTTAATTTAGATCAACTCATTTTTTCTTACCGATTTTGTACTTGCTCTCCTTAGTCTCCTGTGAACATGAACAAATTAATAAGATCTACCCAAATGAAGTTTTATTTTTTCAAATACATATCAACTTGCAACGTTAAGAATTTTATAATTTAATCACATTCTCATCCTGTCAAGGAATGGAAATATTCCTTTTTTCACGCTCATTATAAGCATTTACATCAATTTATACAAAAAATTGTCTAAATGCAAAATTTTGACCAATCAACCTCAAAAAATAACCTATATCAATCAATGTAAAGTTATGCATTTTTAAGAATGAAGAAAGAGAGTGAAAAGTGGTTGTGAAATAAAATACATATAATAAAATAGATAATCTAAAGTGAGTATTTTTGAAAAGTAGTTATATAATAAAAATTTAAAATTTTTTATATTAAAATAGACATCTATTTTTTCACAAATCGGTACAAATGTCAAAATTCTTAAACTTTGGCAAACAAATAATTTTCAAAAAAGAAGAAAAAACTAAAAAAGTAGTAGAAAGTAGAAAGTAAAGTTAGTTAAATAGTGGAAATGTTTACTCCTAGTTAAATTTTTTATATTAAAATAGACATCTATTTTTTCACAAATCGGTACAAATGTCAAAATCCTTAAACTTTGGCAAACAAATAATTTCCAAAAAAGAAGAAAAAAGTAGTAAAATGTAGAAAGTAAAGTTAGTTAACTAGTGGTAATGTTTACTCCTAGTCCTAGGCCTCTAAAAATTCCAACACTGCACCAGAAAAGTAATAAACAACCGTCGACTCACTCAACTCATTGAGAAACATTCAACAATGGACAAACAGAAACAAAACCCAAAAAAAAAAACCACAACAACTTCATTTTTTATCTTTTTCACCGAGACAGTAAAAAACATTTTCATTAACTGCAAACCATGGCATTTTAGGTAATATCCTCCAAAAGCGGAGGGTAAATAATATTTCTCTCTCTATAACAGAAGCAGAGAAAAAGCAAAAGTGACGAGACTCGACCTGAAAGAAAAATTACAGAGACACAGAGGGAGAGAGAGAGATCTGAGTTGGCCGAGACCGAGTTAAGAGAGAGACTGAGTTGAAGAGACCGAGTTAGAGAGAGAGAGCTCTGTGTTGTGGTGTCAGAAATTAATGGTTTGCTGTTGAAGAAAGTTCGTACAGTCCAACACACACAAAAAGGACACGAAGAGAAGAGAAGAGAAGAGAGTTACAGAGCGATAGAGAGAAGATCCTAACCGTTGGATTAGATCCCAATCTCTGATACTCAACACCAACCGTCCGATTTGGCCCCTCTCTGTCTCTGTCTCTGTCTCTGTCTCTGTCTCTGTCTCTTTCTCTTTTTCTCTCTCTAGCTTTAGCTCAGATTTTTTGGAGGTCAAGTGGAGAGAGAAAGAAAGCTTTCACTGAAAACCGATCGCTCTCAAAATTCAAACTCTCTCTATCTCTCTAGCTCTCTCTCTAAGGTACTCTCTTTGCATTCTCGTTCTACTTTTTCAATTTTAATATAAGGTAAAATAATGAAGTGAATTTTTTTGTTTGGTTGCTTGGAAAATGGAGGAAAGGGAAATAAAGTGGTACTTTTTTGGGATCCTTTCTTTTTCTTTGCTTTTATTATAGAAAAATGAAAAATCAGCTATTTTTGGGCATAGTTGAGTGGTAAAGTTTCCGATTTTGTTTGAACAATCTTATTAGGTTCAAAATTCCTATTTCTATCGTTTTCCGCTACTTTCTTAGTAACCAAACAGGGAGAGATTTGGGCTTTTTTTTTTTGTTGTTGGTGAAAGTAATTTTTGTAATCTTTAGTTTAGCTTCTCAAGGTTGATTTGAGCTGATTTTTTTTTTTTTGTTTGTTTGAATACTTGTTTGTTTTTTTTATAGGTTCGAGCTCCGAGACAGCTTTACTGTACTGTGATGGAGCTCAAGATCAAGCCGTGTAAATTGGTTTTTGAGTTTGAGTTACAAAGTCGGTGGAGATTTTCGCCATGCTAAAGAAATTTTGGGTAAGATTTGAATTTTCTACGGTTTGTTTAGCCATTTGAGGAATCTCTGCAAATATGAGATAATTTGAAGCTAAAAAAGGGGCTAAGATAGTAAAAGAACCCTAGAATTTGTTGGGTGTTCTTGAAACCCCAGAATTTTAGCTCTGTAGCTTGAGTTTTTCAGCAGAAATGGAAAGAACCATATAGTTGAAGAATTATTAAGAGAGGGAGAGAAAGTGTGTCAGAGGGATAGGAAGAAAAAAAGAATCAATGGAAGACTTTTCGAAATATGCTCATAGTTCAGCTCATTTGGCTGTGGCACGCCGTGACTATGCTGCCTTAAGGAACATTGTTTCTACCCTTCCTCGTGTTGCCAAGGCTGGGGAAGTTAATACTGAAGAGGAGTCTCTGGCTGCTGAGATCCAGGCTGATGCCATTTCGGCTGTTATTGATCGCCGTGATGTTCCGGGTCGCGAGACTCCTTTGCACCTTGCGGTGCGCCTCCGGGACCATGTATCAGCAGAGATTTTGATGGCAGCTGGTGCGGATTGGAGTCTCCAGAATGAGAATGGTTGGAGTGCTCTTCAAGAGGCGGTGTGCAATAGAGAGGAGTCAATTGCGATGATTATAGCAAGGCATTACCAGCCTCTTGCTTGGGCAAAATGGTGTCGGAGATTGCCACGTATTGTTGCCTCAGCAGCTCGTATTCGTGATTTTTATATGGAGATAACTTTCCATTTTGAGAGCACGGTCATTCCATTTATTGGCCGAATTGCCCCTTCGGATACTTACCGCATTTGGAAGCGTGGTTCTAATCTCCGTGCTGATATGACTCTCGCTGGTTTTGATGGGTTTCGGATTCAAAGATCTGATCAAACATTTTTGTTTCTTGGAGAAGGTTACTCTTCAGAGGATGGTAATGTAAATTTGCAACCAGGCTCTTTGATTGTTCTTGCCCATAAGGAGAAGGAAATCACAAATGCTTTGGAAGGAGCTGGTGCTCAGCCAACAGAAGCCGAAGTTGCCCATGAAGTGGCATTGATGTCTCAGACAAATATGTACAGGCCAGGCATTGATGTTACGCAGGCTGAGCTTATTTCCCATTTGAATTGGAGGCGACAGGAAAGAACTGAGATGGTTGGGAATTGGAAGGCCAAAGTTTATGATATGCTTCATGTGATGGTGAGTGTTAAGTCAAGGCGGGTTCCAGGTGCCATGACTGATGAGGAGCTTTTCTCTGTGGATGATGAAGAAAGGATGGCAAATGGTGAAAACAATGAAGAGTATGATGATGTATTGACAGCTGAGGAAAGGATGCAACTGGATTCTGCACTTCGGATGGGGAACTCAGATGGTCTTTGTGAGGATGATGAACATGGGGTCGTTGAATACCAAGAAAATGGTGAAGCCAATGGTGTTAGTAAGGATAAGAAAAGTTGGTTTGGTTGGAACAAGAAAGGTTCAAAGAATGCTGGTGATGACCCTGAGGATTCAAAGATTTTAAAGAAGTTTTCAAAGTTGGCCCCAGAAGGTAGCAATCATAAAGCAGTGGATCATCAAAAATCAACATCTGAATTTCCTAAGGAGGATATAGGGGATAGTAAGAGGGGAAAGGATAAAAGCAGTAGAAAGAAAAAGAAGAAAGGGCCCACTAGTGAAACTAAGCATGAAAGCGAGTACAAAAAGGGTTTGAGACCTGTATTGTGGCTGACACCAGACTTCCCTTTGAAAACAGATGAGCTACTGCCTCTACTTGACATCTTAGCGAACAAGGTCAAGGCTGTTAGGAGACTTAGGGAGCTTCTGACTACTAAGCTTCCTCATGGCACATTTCCTGTCAAGGTAATGCAAGACATCTCCTTTACTCATGTTATTACTGATACACCATCTTTACCAAACAATTTTTTATCAGTAAGGTTGATTTTCCATTATAATTATTGTACATGCTTGAATCACTTTTCTGCTTTTATTATGATTAATCTCCTTAATGCACTTCTTTGCCTCCTTCCATTGGTTTTTTCCTTTTTATTGGGATTGATTAGAAAAGCCATTTTTTTGGTGGGAAAAAGAGGGGGGGTGGGGGATATATCTCTTTTGCGGTTTTAAAAAAGGGTCATTGAGAAACAGTATGTTGCAGTCCTTTTTGTTTCTGATGCAGTGTTTATGGCGAGAGAGAACTGTCCACACTTTTTGAGGATCATGAATCATTTGTTCTAAATTTGAAGCTATTGTTTTAATGTTCACTTTTGGACTGGATGGCTGCTACTGGTTCCTTCAGTTTTATTCAAGCCCCATTGTTGACATGTTATAGTCAATTATTACCTTATGGAAAAGAAAAAATGATGGAAAACATATTATGTCTCAAATGAACTTTGAAACTAGGAATTTCTGGCCTGAGAATTTTCTTTCCATTAGCTGAACCACCAAATCATAATTTGCTGAAAACATATTGGTATTTTAGTCCATTTCTCTAGAACTGCAATCCTTACAGGCATCATTAATGATAAATCCTGTTGAATTTGATCGTTTTCTCATATGCCACTGGAGTGATCTTAAGTTTGTTAAGGCAAAAGTACATGTCAGGGAGAGACTGAAATGAAATAGGAAAAATAGGTTTGTCTTGTTGAAATACTTTTTGACTACGGCAATACAGCTTTCATACAAGTCTTTTTTTTTGTTGGTGTTGGGGGGGGGGGGGGGGGAGTTGTTTGAAACTAAAAAGAGTTGGAGAAAATACAGAATATTGTTGCGCTCTCAATGAAGATATAAGGTAGATTTTCAATGTAGTCAATCTATTTGGAAGTGTATCAAGGTGAGTTTCTTGTTTGATCTCTTTCTCAAAATTTGAAATATTTTTTACCCATTTTGTTGAGGATTTATTACTAAAGCATTGACCGAGCAAGGTCACAGCATTAAGATATCAACAAACTCATTTTCCAATTTTAATCAAAAAGAGAGGAAAAGAAAGGGGAAAGAGGGAAATAATGGACTTAGAGATATGTAATTAAGGAATTCCTTGTGAGTTTGCCTATATGGTATGGATGTTATAGTTTCTTCTGAAGGATGGAGCAGTGAAACTGTGAGCATTCATATAACTTCAGTAACCTTTATGGCATCCTTAAAGGAATCATATGTAGCTACTTTCAACTGATTACATTTTTTTTTTGGGGGGAAGGGGAGGGGGTTGTGTAAGTACTACATAATAACTATTATATTAGAAAAAGAGGAAATCTATACATATAAGCAATATAAAAAAATTGAAAGATAAGAATAGATTTTAGTACTGGTCTCTAAATTTGAAGAACTGTGTTCTGGTTTAGGTTCCATGTCATATGCTATTGTCAATTTAATTGTTTACCAGGAGGTTTATGTAGGATGTTTGAAGGACTATATAATTAATGGGTTTGGGTGCTTTTGCTAGCTACAATTTATTGTAGTTTGGTGTGTAGTTTTGGGCTTACTTTTAGGTTGCTTTATGGCATGGCTTGGTAATACTCTTAATTGGTGTAGCTTATCCTGAGGCTTCTCTTGCTTGGCATTATGCTTAGAACTAGTTCTGAAATATCCAAGTTGGATTTGAACCTATAATATATCATAGATGATGTGTCCAGTCCTACCTCATGAACACCCTCCCCTCCACCCCTCCACACTGCCCTTCCACATGGAAAAAGAAGATAGCAGTCAGAAGGAATCCTCAGTTTTTGAATGAGGAACAAGTAACTTAGGTACACATATGTACGTTGTGTGTGTATCCAGATTGTGGGATTTGTATGAATCTATCTTAATTTTACACCTCAAACATGTTCTCTAAAGTTTACTTAACAGTGTTTAGTTTGCTAAATAATGCTACTCTGGCTGTCAATCTTGGTAACATCTTCTGGTTGTATAGTTCCTATTGTATGTGTGAATATAACACTGATAATTTTGTTGTACTGATGATTTCAATGCAAGGTGTTTTTTTTTCCCTTTTTTTTTCCAAGAAAAAAAATTGCCGTCTTCAATTACTGTAATTCAGAAACCTTCCTTATTATGATCCTAATTACTGTTGCAAATGATACCATCTAGGAGCAAGTATGGTAGCCCACTACTAAGCATAAAATTGATGTATAGTAAACCCACCCACATAATAAGATAATGATGATGGCTTGGAAATGTATAGAAATTATAGTATGGCTTAATATATGGTATACCCTCTCTAATGCCTACCTTTTTTGTTATTCTTTTTTATTTATTTATTTATTTTTTGTTGGGGTGGTTGGGGTGGGTGTAGGGGGCAGCTTGGAGGGTGGGGATGATATGAACAATATATTGTTAAGTCAATCAAGTGACCTAATAACCAATCAGATTTTGTCATCACACAATCAGTTTTTAGTTCATCAATGTTCACCATCATTCCTCATTATTTGTTGTAATCGTTGCTTCTTCTTTTCTTTTTTTTTCTTTTTTTTTCTAAATATTCACTTAGTTAATGCAATTGGGAGATTTGATCAATTTATTTTTGAGCTTAGAATTTAAAAATTACCTTGAAAGGGATAAAATAAGGAAAAGAAAATTTTAAGGGATCACAACTCGAGCAAACACATTCAGAGAGAAGTTATCAAATTCAAAAGTTTTCCTTTTATGGAATGGGCCTGACAGTGGAATTAAAAATCAATGAAACCCATTTCCATAAAGACGAGTCATATGGTTTAAGGATTTAGTTTGCATCTAAGCAATAAATGATTCTTATTGAAGTCTCTACCTCTATTTGTGTATGACTTTTACCTTCTGTGGTGACCCAAGGTTGCCTATTCTGTACTTCGGCTTTAACTTTGCTGCATTTTACACAAACTCATTTATTTTACGAGCAACTCTAGATGACATTATGGGCCAACACTTTTCAGGTTATAATCCACGTATTCATAACTTATAATCAGTGTAGCGAATGATGACCAAGGTTTCTATGTAGATTTTAGAGGATAAATTGCTCTCCATTACTAAGGCTGTTGATCCCATTCCTCATAGTTATATCCAAATTTTGTTTTTCGCTTTTTATTTGATATTGTATTGATCATTCATTGCTCTAAAACAGAAAATTATATGTAATAATTATGTCTAGACTATTTTGCATTCTAGCTTCTGCTTATGGATATAATTGTAATATCTTATTTCTCTTCTGCAGGTTGCAATACCAATTGTCCCCACTATTAGAGTCCTTGTTACTTTCACAAAATTTGAAGAGCTTCAGCCATCAGAGGAATTTTCAACCCCTCTCTCCAGCCCCGCTCATTTCCAGGATGCCAAATCCAAGGACTCAGAAGGTTCCGTGTCATGGATTGCATGGATGAGAGGGAGTCGTGGCGGGCAATCTAGTGACAGTGACAGTCACCGGTATAAGGATGAGGTCGACCCTTTCCTCATACCATCAGACTACACTTGGGTTGATGCAAATGAGAAGAAGCGCCGCTTGAAAGCAAAGAAAGCCAAGAGCAAGAAACATAGGAAACAGGCGGCAGCAAGAAACGGGGAAGGGACAACACATCAGGCCAGTGAAGAAGTTGAAGAATAATTATGTTAAAATCTCTCTGGCACTTCCCCACTTTCAGGTCCCTTGCGACGGAGAGGGAGGTTTATAACTCCTGTGCGCACCCAGACCTTCAATTTTCCCTCTGGATAATTTGGTTGGTGGATGATTGGTAGGCAATCAATTTGTTGTTCTTTAAGAAGAGCCTTGTCTTCTTGATCAGTTGTTGTATTGTTATGGGAAGTGAGATTATAGAGAAGCAGGGTCTTCTCGTTTCTCTGATAGTTTGTTTCATTCTAATTTTTCGTAGACACCAATCTTGTATCTAAGTCATTAACAGTTTCACATTTTTTTTTTCTTTTTTGTGATTGGTCTTTATCTCTCTCAATTCTAGCTCAAAGCAATAACTATTCGTTCCAGCTCACTTTATTTTGTAAGGAAAATTTAATGGAAATATTTTCACTCTTTAAGGAGTAATTGTATGATTTTGTTACAAGTAGAATCAATTAGCAGTTAGATCGCCCTGCACGATGCGGTTTCTGTTATTGAGAGTATATTGTATCAGTTGAATGGCAATGGACAAAATTAAAAGGATGCAATCAGAATCTGGTTGCCCTTGCCAATGAATTATAAAGCGTGAATTCCTTCATCCCTAGTAAAATAATATGAATGTGTTCTTTATATGCATGCGGTATATTTAGGATTGCAGAGTGGGGATAGGGATGTCAAAAAGATCATGCGAAGGCTCATCAAAAAGGGCATCAAGCGTAACTCTTGGGCCTTTATTTATAGGCAACGAGATTCTTTATGTTAAAAGTAGAGCCAATGCCATAATTAGGTGAAATGTCTTCTGTAATTCCACGTCAAATCAAAATTTGTTTGTCAGCCGAAGAACCAAAAAGCTCTGAATTACTCCTTTTCTGGTACTGGTAGGAACAATATGCTCATCTAATTTATTGGAATAGCATTTTTGGGATTGACTTTCTAAAATTTGGAGAGAAAGAGGCTTGGAGATGTAATTCTAATTCCATGACAAGAAATAAAAAACTCACATTTTTTTCAGAAAAATTATGGCACATGGTTGAGGTGGACTGGATAATATAATGGTGACCATTCAGTTTTGGTTGGAAAGCTCATGAGGCTTCTGCGTACAATTTGCACTTTGACAATTCAATTGCAAAAACTAGAGAGGAAGCCCACCCCGGCTAATTTGTTAGTGTGTATTAACTGCACAAAAAATAGTAACAATAATAACAAAAGACTATAACAGTTGTATATAATATATATGTACTCATTTTGTTTAGAACCTTCGTGTACATCGAGAGTATATACAAACACATCATGATGCCAAAAAATGACTGCCCATATACAGACAACAAAGACTGTTCAACCATTGCCAAATTTACATACCAATCTAACCGACAGGATCAGCTAAAATCTCTACCAGAATCGATCTTTGTTCACACTTAAGTATCCAGCCATTACTTTTCCCCCAGTATTCCTCATTCCATCTATAAGGAAACACCAAGTGGAACCTAAAGCTCCAATGAAAAAGTCAGCTTCTGTTGCCATTAAGAAATTGACAAGGGGATAATTTGTGCTAGTCTCCCTACCAAGGCTCGATTCATAACTGGCCATTGTCATGTTTCCCACTTGCCGTGTCACATTTGTGTAGTAAAAGTTCCAATTAGAATAGCTTTTGGATTTGTCAATGACTTCCTGGATTGAAGTTCGAGCGTTAATATATGATTTAGAGCACAAACTCTCAGTCCTAGAGTTAATAAAGAAAAGTAGATGCAACAATTGTTAACCTGCATTTCAGTTGAAAGCCAAATGCCGTTGAGGTGTGGGAAGCGCTTCCTAATGCGGTCGGCAAGATGCATGTACTCTTCAAATTCAACTACCTTCATTTCGCATGCTTTGTCTCCCATTCTTACATGCATGCTTAGCAGTGGCCTAGGGATCCATGGTTTATGACTTGACCATACGTAATCTTCAATATCGGAATTTGGCCTGCTTGTAAATTCCTGCAACAAGAGTGTTCTCATAAGGCTTAAGTGCTTAATTATTTGATTTAAACTTCTATATCCATTGATGGAACTCCACCAGTAAAAAGGTTAAAAAGCTCAATCTACCACCAAGATAAGATGAGAGAGAGAGCTATCGAATTCCACTACAATTTCAAATTGGAGAATGATGCCTAAATTTCTGCCCTTCTTTCCTCTAAACAGATAAGTAATGCACAAGGGCTTAAGATCAACAAACCTTTGGCCATTCCTTGCCAAGACTTTTCAGAACTATTTTTGCAGCTTCCTTTCCAAATGCAGCATGGTGGGCAACATTTAATAAGCCACACATGTACTCTGATTGAAATCTCATCAAGTAGCGCACTGCCTGCCAACAATGTTGACAGAATTAGTCATTAGGTTTCACAATGTTAATTCCTTTTACAACTATAATAAGTCCATTAGTATTGGAGATTCCACGGTTCATATTGGCAAACCATAAAAACTGAAAATACCAATCCTTCCCAGAAGAAATTTAAGATGTACCTGTGACCTCCACCACCTGCGATCCATCTTGCGATGATAAGCAATCAAGCTCCCATTTATTTCTGTTGTTGGTTGCAAATAAGCCCAAGGATCACCCCATAACCTGCACTAACAATTGACATTAATGAAATGAGACATGAAAGGCAAGGAATCTCTGAGAGTAGGTTAAGTTAAATGCTTAGATATGCAGTAGCTTGCCTAGGAGTCCGTCCAGTCCATATTGCCTTTGAACTGTAATTTTCTTTTGCAGTTATGATTCCTCTTTTCCATGCCTCATCACTCCCCAAAAGATCAAATGCACGGTCTCGGCATTCTTGAGATGTTTCTGGAAAAAAATAGCAAGACCAGCTGGCGCGGGAGGAACCTACAGAGAACACTCGGTCTGTATTAGTATCAAGGGTAAAATTTTACATCATCCACTTGTATTCTCACACTAACCAGACAGCTTTGTCTACCAAACTTTCACAAATTACAAAAGCATACTATGACTCTTATTTACAAGAACTTCACACTTCCCTACTTTTCTTCTTCCTAAAGTGCAATTACCTTTCTTATATAAGAACTATTGCACCTCCTTACTATTTCACTTATCAATGTAGATTCAAAAAACAATGAAAAAGCCTCCAAACCTACCACCTCATAGACGAGACCGTACAGTGCATTAATCATGTTGATGCATTACCTGAAACTGGCTAGAATATATAACATGATATAAATGGCAGGATATTGTCATGGTTAGATGATTATTATCTCCATAGTTGAACACTAATTTTAGAAATTTCCCAAAAATTTTAAATACTGTAAATCTAATCATCCAAAGCTATAACACTTAGTTCTTCTAAGAGGAAAACAATTATCATTAGATATCAACTTTTTGTAGATAGATCTTCTAAGATGAAAGTAATTACCATAAGGTTTTCAACCATCCACCCAAAACATGAACAAAAAAACATAAAATCAACTTGGATATCATTCTTAATAAAGATGGTTGCCCAGAAAGGTATATGATTAATTATATGAATCACTACTGTTTATACCTTTACAACCATCATGGTCAGCCCGATTAAAGTAGTTGGTAACAAGGATCCTTTTCTCATTAATTGCAATAGCAAGAAGACCACACATTCCAGCAAGCTGTGCTCCAATACCAAATCCGGGTAATCTCTCCCAGTCAGCTACAAGAAATTTTACATTTGGATCCCTGCAGTTCAATGGATGCTGATGCAGCCATATGTCCCGTTGCACCTTTCTAGTGTAGGGATAGTTTTCTTCATCTGACCCTGTAATCTGCAAATTTAAGTCATAAATTAAAAGGTCATCATTGCCTTTTTGCTTATGGGCCATAAACTGACTGATCAGACATGTTTATTTTATGGTTATATGAGAAGTTTGGAACTAAGAGATGATAAAAGGGTAATTAATTTTCATTTTGCAAAGCCCTTTAATGAATGTATTAGTCGAAAATCGGCATTGAGAATATTTACCTAGGGTAAAAGATTTTGGTGTGAACTCATTTCAGATAAATAAAATGATTTAACTAATAGCGTTTCCACAACATTCGGTAAATAATATATATGTATACTTTAACAACATCATGTGCTTTATGATTACAAGGATTTTATTGGAACTTGTGTATGTGATCAAGAACCCAATTAAAGTTTAATTGATTCTGTCTATTGTGAGGTAGTAACTAAAATGGAACCAAGCAGATCACCTACATCTTCAACTACTAAGAAACAAAAGACACATGATTTTGCGTGTTTTATTAAATCAGAAAAAACAAAATGCACATTTTGTATATCCATATGATAAATGACTTAGAACCGTGTATTAGTTGTGAAAATGGTGCATGGATTATGAACATTGATCTACAGGGTCAATTTCAGAGATATTACCTAATCACTATCCATTTTGGCATGGGACTTTTGTTGTAATCTCAATTATGCAGGCCATGCATATCTAATAATGAGCTTTGTAGAAAATGTATATTGAATATTATACCTCTTTAGGTTTACATGTGAGATTCAATGTAAGTACAGATATTACTTGTTCAGTCGATAAAAATGTGCTTGACTATGATATAAAATTGAAGTCAAACAAGTATTTTGGTCCCTAAACTATCCGTTTCAATTTCAATCTTCAACTATCTATTGCATCAATTTGATATCCCAACTCCCAAGTTATCAAAACGACTTCACATTACCCTTTCCTCCATTTTCCATCAATTGTTAAAATGGTACAAATGATGACTTCAATGTCTTTTGTCTCATGTTGGTGAGGATTAAAGTTAACTACAAGTCAAATTACTCTATTTATTAAGAAATTTTGTAGAAATTACTCTATTTCTAAGAGAATTGAGGACAAGGATAACATTTAACTATTTTCAAAACTTCAAAGACTAAATTGACACAATTAACAATCCAGGTATGAAAATGAACTCTGATGCATAGTTTAGGAACTAAAATTGTAGTTTACCTTAGATTTTAGGTTTTTTTTTTTTTTTTAATAGAAAGAAAAGGATTATCATTTAAATTTAGCATTTTTGCTCAGTAAAAACAGGGTTATTGTTAAAAACAAGAATTGATTGTTTAAGTTTCTGGTGCTCCTTCTTGACATGAATTGCTTGATTACAAAAATAAATCAAATATATATACAACATTCGAAAATTCATAAGTTCACACATATTAGAAAAAATCATATATTACAAATGCATGCTTAAATGTACGAATGTAGAAGATTTCTAAAGTAATATTCAAAGTTAAAACTTTGTTATGAAATTGTTTATCATAGTTCATGGAAACATACCCAAGGAGGGTAAGCACCTTCAGATATAACCCGATGCCTAAAGAACGTCATCTGCTCATTAGTTGTAGCTGCTGGGTTCATGTCCAACACTCCCTTCCAACCAGTCCAAGGAGGGAAACTCTCATTCCCAGGATGCCTATCGAGTCGCTCATTCACTTGTGTTCTCAACTTGCAGTTTTCCAAATGAGGGGCATTTGGCACATTGGATCTGCTTAGTCTCAACTGCTTCAAGTATTCACTTTCTTCATCTACTGATTTAGTCAGTTTGGCACTCCAAGCTGAATATAACAGGGAGACTCTCTCATCATCTGTCCTTTCTTTAACACTTTGTGAATCCACCTCTAGTCTCTCTGTTTCCTTTGGTTTAAAATTGCAATCTGTACTCGTAACAATATCTTTGACCCCAAAAATGAAAAAAGAAAAGTTGTAAGTATGACATTAGTGTAAATTATTAGTAATCAAGAATGAGCATTCTTCAAAGCAAATTAATTACCAAACTCATTAAATTAGTTCCATATAGTTTGCTTCTTCATTATTACTTATCTAGAAACCATAACTATGATTTAGATTAAATTATTAACTACTGCATCAAAAAGTAGGTACTACTGGCTTCTATTGGAAGTATATAAAGGAAAGTTAGTGGGTGGACTTTATTAAACTAGAGTCTAGACTATGATCTAGCAATTTCAGTCAAAGTCAATTGTGGAAGTGAGAACCAAATGTATTTTACAAGTTAATTCTACCTTTAGCTTGCGTCTAATACACCCTTTAATCATTCTCATTCATGAACTTCCACCTGAATACCGACTTTCCTAATTGCCAACTTCTGACTAAACTTTTGGCAAACAGCAAGAATTGAAAATTTAATTATCAAAATAAATTCAGCCAAATAATATTTTCCTAAATCTTTATTGCTACTGAAAATTTGTTAATAAAAGAGGCAGCCCAAAAAAATTTATTCAAAAAAAAAACAGGAAGAACAAGAATTATCAAAGAATCCAAGAAGATTCCACTTACTGAAAATTTCTGAACCTGAATTCCTTGGTGAGGCACCCAGGGACATGGTTGATAATGAAAACCCACCAAACTGAAAGGAACCAAATGAAGTGAGAGCGGCCAGGAACAAAGAGGTGAGGCAGACTCCACAGAGAAAACCCACCACACAAATTTGGCATGGAAATGAACTCCCCATCTGCAAAGCCCTTTGTGAAAGAACTTTCTCTAGAGACTTCTGGCTTGATATCTCCATACTTTCCTCTGACCTTTTTCCCAAGTAATACTAAATTTGGGAACAGAGAACCCCAAACAGCTTTGGTGTTCTTCTAAACTTTTATGGAATGCCAACTAACTCATAACTACACTCACATGAAACCATCCTCAACTTTTTCTGCTTATGCAAATGAGATCATTCATAACCAACAATTCTTGAAAATGGGCTTATCTCCAACTACTACAAGAACCAACCAAAATCACAGAATTGCCAATCTCAACCATCAACTCATCTTAAACTTTGTGGTCCAACCCTATCGTCCTTTCAACTGCAAAATAAATGATAATCCTAGTTAGATATCACAAATCACAATAATATGGTTACTTCAAAACTAAATAAATAAGAAGAAGGGAGAAACCAGCAGAATGAGAAGAAAATAAATTTTAAGGAGACAGAAAAAAAGCAACAAAATTTAAATTTTAAGGAGACAGAAAAAAAAAATTTAAACAAGTCAATTAACTTTCAAGAAAAATAATTTACAGAAAACTATACAGAATGAGAAGAAAATAAAAAAGTCGACATACATTTACAGACCCATTACAATTTTATAAACAATTATGCAAAAAAAATTGTTCTTGACTGAATTAAAAGAAGCGTGAGTACAACCATGATAAACATAAAATTGAGTTTGCAATAACTTTTAAAGGGGGAAAAGGACAAATAAGCTTACACACGCATTTTTTTTTTTTCTACTCTGAAAATCATAGAGAGAAAGTGGAGCCAACAACAGATTGACTATTACCAAACATTTAAGGATTGCATGAAGACACTTGCTAAAGAAGACAACCATGCAGTCTAAGAGAAGATAAGAATCCACAAAAGCAGTCACCCAAAAGCAAAAAAAACAGTAAAAAAATATATATTACAACCAAACAAAACCAATAAGAAACACAGTACAATCACTGTAATAAAAAGAGAGAGAGAGATGGGCATTGGGAAGGTGACCATACTCACTTTCTCAAGAAACAAGTAGACATATCAACCTCTGAAGATTTACAGTATTTAACATCATTAAATTGGGGTTTGGGTTTTAGATATTTGTGCATGTGGTGCAGTCTCTACTTGTGTTGTGTCAAAGCACAATTAGGTTTGATAATCATACAATACAAGTTGCTGTGCACAACTACTCACTAAAAAAAATAGAGAAATGGCACCACTCGGTGCAGGTAGAATATAGTGCTTTAGCATTGGACCCCAGTGTTTTTTATTTTTAGTTACTGGACCCCACCTATCACTACTATTAGGAGTAATAATTAACAGCTGTTCATTCCAAAATCTTATGTTGATTAATCTCATATTTGAGTTGTCGATAGTCTTGTGACGACAGCAAAAATAAATATAAAAAACAAGAGACGGGTTGCTTCTACAGTATTTTTACTAGCAATAATAAGTAGTACGTTATTTTGGATATATATCTCAACTTATTGTTAAAATTACTTTTTTTACTTATAACGGTAAGTAATATCTTGTCACTTAAAAGAGTTTAACTTACTTTCAGTATTTTTTTAACTAAAATTTTTTTTTATTTTAATAAAAAATTATTACATTATTCACTAACTAAATAAGAAGTGGAGCTTAAAACTTACTCCTATTTGTCATTATATATTTAAAACAAAAAGAGATTTTCAATTAAAAAAATATTGAAAATAAGTCAAACTCCACTTAAAATTTGTTGTAATAATATTACGAAAATAACATTTTTCAGAAAAGCTAAAAAGAAGGAACAAAATATTGGGTTTTGATAAACACAAAGGATGATTTTAGATCAATTGATAGATGAGTAACAACAAGTAACATCTTATCATTTAAAATTTGTTGTGAATTTTAAACTAGTAAATAGATTAGTAATAGCAAGTAACATCTTATTCGTAAAATTTGATGTAAAAGTATTAAAAAAAAATATTAAGAATATAACATTTTTCAAAAAGCTAGAAAGAAGGAACAAAATGTTTGATTTTGATAGGAACAAATGAGGATTTTAAATGATGAATTGAAAGATTAGTTGATAAGAATAAAAGTGGGAATTGGTTGGGGGTATTAAGGGCCTGTTTAGTAGAGTAATTCAAACCCATTCAATCAAATTTTAAATAATCTTATACATTTTTTTACACATTTTTTAATCCACACGTATTTTAAAAAATTACAAACAGCCCAACTCAATTCAATTCAACTCAGCTCCTCTGTCAAACGGATCACTATTTATGTGTTCTACATAACATTTTGCTTTTGGTGTGCGTTAAGGTCACTCGCTTTCAGTGATTGACATGTGTAAATGAGACATTCAACATGCAGTAGTGTCTTGCTTTCAGTGATTGACAAGTGTAAATTACGACATCCCACACTGGTTAAGGTAGTAAAGTCCTTTAGGGATTGGAAGGGGGAATAAAATAAGGATAAAAAATAAAAATTAGGGAAGGTGGAAAAACGTGGGAAGGATAAATAAATAGATAAGAAAAAATTTTATCTTTTTTTTTTATCACCATTATTAGTTTATGTAAACTTTAGCTTTTATTTGGAGTATTGCTACAGAGGAAACAAATTTTATTCCATAACAGTTAAATTTGTAAGCTTTTACTGCTTTTTATATGGATGTATTATTAACATTATTTTTTCTATCAATTAATACATCAACTTGTCATCTAAACAGCTATGAAATTTTCAATATATCTAAACTTATTGTTTCTTTTTCTAAGACTTATTGTTTTATTAATATCAAACTTCGTACATTTTTTTTAAGTGTTGCTATATAGATGCATAGATCAATCAAATCAAAAGTTGACTTTAATTGGATCTTAGATTTAATTAATAAATGAATATCACAATACCTAACAGAAAATTATTAGACACTCTCAGAGTATTATAAATGCGTACTCCCTCTTCTCACATGAATAGTGAGTCCGACCATGAATTTAATTAGTAGAACCCACTATTCAGTGAGAATTCATGTGAGAGGAGGGAGTACGCATTTATAATACTTTGAGAGTACACAATAATTTCTCATACCTAACATATTGGAATCTCACTTTTGCATTTTATTTTGATAAAAAAAAAAATTACACTTTACCATCTTAATTTTTTACCTCATTATATCTCACTTTTGCATTTATTGTTTAAGTAAGAGAAATGATATGTCCACAACATTTTCACAACATTTTTACAACAAATCCTATGTGGCAGGTTGTTACTGGTTGTTATTGTTGGGACAAAAAAGTAATCTTAGTGTTAGGTTCAAATTTAAACCAATAACAACCAACCACTTATGATTTGTTGTGAAAATGTTGTAAAAATATTGTGGATGTAGCATCTCTCAGTAAGTAAACTTCAGCTCCTATTTGGAGTATTGCTATAGAAGAAACAAATTTTATACTATAATATTTTTCATAACAATTAAATATGTAAGCTTTTACTGTTTTTTATATGGACATATTATTAACATTATTTTTTCTATCAATCAATACACCAACTTGTCATCTAAACAGCTATGAAATTTTCAAATATCTAAACTTATTGTTTCTGTTTTTAAGAATTATTGTTTTATAAATATCAAACTTCGTACATTTTTTTAAGTGTTGCTATATAGATGCATTGATCAATCAAATCAAAAGTTGACTTTAATTGGATCTTAGATTTAATTAATAAATGAATATCACAATACCTAACACATTTTTTTTTATTTGATAAACACATACACACACATATATATATATAAATAAGAGAAGAGGATGAGATAAGAGAATATACTCATACACTAACATCAAAATTGCATGCGACAGTTAATGTCGTGGAACAAGTGATAAACTCCTTCTTAATATCATACCTTACCGATGTGAGATGACTCGATAACATTGGGTATTTTTTTTTATTTGATAAATATACACACACATACAGGAGAATGGGGAAATACCTAACACATTTGAACCTCACTTTTGCGTATTATTTTGATTAAAAAAAAAAAATTTGCACTTTACCATCTTAATTTTACCTCATTATATCTCGCTTTTGCATTTATTGTTTAAGTAAACTTCAGCTTCTATTTGGAGTATTGCTACAAAGGCAACAAATTTTATACTATAATGTTTTTCATAACAGTTGAGTTTGTTTTTTTTTTTTTTTTTTTGAGCCAACATAATAGTTGAGTTTGTAAGCTTTTACTGCTTCTCATATGGACATATAATTTACATTATTTTTCTATCAATCAATTCGCCATTTTTCATCTAGATAGCTATGAAATTTTCAATAAATCTAAACTTATTGTTTCTTTGTTTAAGACTTATTGTTTTATTAATATCAAACTTCGTACTTTTTTTTTAAGTGTTGCTATATAGATGCATTGATCAATCAAGTCAAAAGTTGACATTAATTAGAGCTTAGATTTTATTGATAAATGCATATCACAACACCTTGGATGCATTGATCAATCAAGTCAAAAGTTGACATTAATTGGATCTTAGATTTTATAAATAAATGCATATCACAACACCTAACACATTTGAACCTCACTTGCATTTTATTTTTATGAAAAATTACATTTTAGCATCTTAATTATAACTCATATTACACTTTGTACCTAAAACTATATCTCATATTATACTTTGTACCATAAACTATGATATTTGTTACACTTTGCACTATGACATCAAGTTTGCTGTTAACTTAGATGAAAATTTAAAATTTATGGTACAAAGTGTAATAGGAAGTATAATTTAGGATGGTGAAGTACAATTTCTCATGTATTTTTAAGGGATTAAGAAAAGAGGCAATTGAGTCTTTTCATGTGATGTCATATTTTTTCATTTAAGTTAACAACAATTTTGACGCCAAGGTGCAAAGTGTAACAAGAGTTATAGTTTAAGATGCAAAGTTTGTATTAAAAAAGTTTAAGATGGAAAGTGTAATCAGGAGTATAGTTTAGGATGACAAAGTATACTTTTCCCTTATTTTATCTCATTGGATAAAGAAAAAAAGTGAGATGAAGAATAAAAAAAATAACCCTTCTACCAATTTTATTATAAAACATTTCAATTTGATATAATAATAATAAATGCTATTGATGAGACATTAATAACGAAATAAAATTTTAAATTACTTTTTTCCATTGTATTTACAAGTTTACATGTTACTTTTAAAGATCTATATAATAAAATTTATATGAAATTCACTATTTTCTAATAGTTTAAGCTTTTAAGATAATTGTTATATTATCATGGTACCATAATAGGAGATTTTGAGTTTGATCACCATCTCTTCTATACCTCTCATTTAAATTCTTAAAAATTTCATATGTTGAGCCTCACTTATTTAAGGAGAGTTTAAGCTCATACATGAGGAGTGTATTCAAATTATGATTAAATAATTAAATTGATCATTTCCTAATATTTTTAACATTTTAAAACAATTAGTAATTTATCATAGTGGTTATCTTATTATTTGACAATGAAATATCAACTTGAGTTTTAATTAAAATTCTACCCTCGAATAAAAAAAATATTGATTTATTTTGGTTTATTCATCATATATATCTCTAGTAAGTAAAAACTGATGAATGAGTTTTGCTAAAAATTTATAACAAAACCTAAGATTTTAAAAGTAACAATTTAGACATTATATTTAAGTGAACACCATTGTGTTTGAGGTTCTAAATTTTAATATATGCTAAAAATTTAATTTGTTAAATTTCCAAATTTCAAGTTCTAACTTGTTACTGTTAAAAAGTATATGGTTTGATTTTTTTTTTTTTTTAATAGGAGTTTTGATTTTACTTTTGAAAATATGGTTTGATTTTACGTCTGAAATTATATGATCTGATTTGTCAAATCTTCTAAACTATAATGTTTAAAATATTATTATTGTTCTTCTCAAAAAAGTTTAAAATATAAATTTTTTCAAAATAATTAACTATCCAATTTTTGTATTAAAACACTATAAAACACTATAGTCCACCTACCCAACGTCACAGTTCCATTTTTTTCTAGTATTTTTCTTCAGCTTATCCAATTATGCGCCTCCCATCCTCCCTTCTTTGTCTCTTTGATAGAGAAAAAAAAAGTCACCTCTCTCTCTTATTTTATTTTATTTTTCCAACCTCTTAAAAAAAATCTATTTTCATAAAGTATATTTATACTCAATAAATTTGTACCAACATATCGTGTCATTTTTAATAGAAATGTTTAGTGTTTAAATTTTTCATCTTCAAACTACTGAATTATAAAAAATAAATATTATGTTCCTAATATTTTTTACAATATTTATATAATGAATTTTAAGTATCAGGTTGTTACTGATTATTATTAATAAGTAAAAAAGCAATTTCAGTAGTTAATTCAAATTAAAACTGGTAACAACTTATAATTATATTAAATTTTTTTGTTTTTGATAACAGTACACATGTAACCACATATAAGTACAGAGAATTTTTTATGTGAATTTGGTAATTTTTTTTTTCTGAATAACCAAAAAAAAGTAAAAATAAAAAACTCAAGAACTAGAGAGAGAAACTATCTCCAATTGAAGAGGTCAAAACATAATGCAAGATGTTGGAGATATAGATTAGAAAAAACAGCCCAACTGGCTATCGCATGAGCAGGGAAATTACCTAATCTCCTAAAGCATATGTGTGAGAGTGACCTTTCAGAAAGCAAAAAGAAAAAACGAATGCAAACAAAAAGAAAAGAAAAAAAGAATGCAACAAAAATAAAATATCTACTATAATTGTAGTTGTAAGGGTTCAAATTAATAATATTTCATGCAACCCCAATTAGAATAATAGCCATTTAAAAAAAAAAAAAAACCCTTCTTTTATTTCAGACCTCTGTTGATTATTCCAAAGATTTAGACCAAACAAAATGCAACTCCAGCTTTTGATCATTAACATAAACAGAAGCTAAGTTTAGCAAAAAAAAAAACAAATAAACAGAAGCTATAGCTAAAGTAACCGAAGAGCTTGTCACAGGTACATTTAACTAAGCCAAAGGAGTCCAACTTAAGAACATCAGGGTAACATGACAGTCCAATTAGTGAACATCACATATTACATAGGAATTATGTAGGGTCCTATCATTTTATAACATAAGCATATATATAACAGTAATAAAATTTTTTAGTATTCTACTATTACTCTAAAAGAATAGAAAATTACGGTTCGTCTAAATATTTTTCTTGCAATTTTTCACCATTACTGAGTAGTGAGTGTTCGAGTTTAGCTTGATGATAAATGTAAAATTTTCAAGTTTGACTTGAGCTTGAACCAAACTTATAAATAATGTTTATGCTTGAACTTATTAATAAGTTTAAATGCTTGAACTCAATTTTATTCATTAGTCAAGCCAAACTTAACTTCAATATCAAGATTTTGAATTTAAGATCCAAAACAAGTATATTATCAAATTCTATCAAGCTTATTATCAACCCTATTTTGGTTTGGATGAGTAATCTCAATTTCCAATTAATTAAAGACTTAGTAAGACATGAAGTTAACTATCAGACTTACCAAATATATTACTGAGTTAATAAATAAGTATAGATTCAACTTATTTTGTATTGAGCCCTAATGTTCATAATCCTATTCGTGAATTTCTTTTTTATTTTGGACTTGACTCATTTACTACTAAACAAACCAAAAATTAAAAGTTAAAGTTTATTAATTTATTTATAAACAAACAAATATAAAAACTATTTATAAATAAGTTGATTCATTTACTATTCTGGTTGGATGATAGAAGCCCTTAGAGAAAAAAAGAAAAGATGTGGGATACCCCGGTTTTGTTATAGAGCGAGTGGATGTCGATCTTGATGGTGATGGTGAGTGCAATGACAATGCACTGGTTGGTCACAAGAAATGAATAATGGGATGTACTTTCTTGTAAGTTAGCGCAGAAGGCTTTCTTTTTATCTTTGGCTTTAACTGGCAAGGAAGGAACAAGGAAGCACCACTGGACAATTTCTCTATTTTGGCTAATAAATTAATAAAGGAAAGGAAATTAGCTTTGTTAAAAGTTGTGAACTTGTGACGAAGGCGTTTAGCAAAAGAATTTAAAAAAAAAAAGTTGTGACGAAGACCTTTATGCATGTCATCTCATGTGTCTATAAATCAGGACCCATAATAAGAGAGTTGACCAATGAAAATCAATCGATTAAAATGTATAAGCACAAAATTCGAGGCATAGATAGGGTGTTTGCCCAGCATTTCTCCTATACTCTAGGCCTTTTACGAGGTGGAGTCGGCCGTCAGTTCGGATATGGGAAACAAAAATTATAAGATAAATATCCATCGATATACAATACTATATGCATGAGTGCACATACATCGATAATACACCGCTTATTGCTTCCCTACATTTATTCCCAATTTTTTTTTTTAGATAGAATATTCGTAAGCTATTTTGCTAAAAAAATAGAGACAAGTTGTTCCTAAAAAAAAAATAAAGAAAAAAGATAGGTTATTTTAAATTCCCAACCCTCTTTCCCATGAGTGTCTTTAGTTTTGCCATGTGTCTAAATTTGGTTGGTCTTCCTCATTGACTAGGACTTAGTTTGCGGAACCAAATGCATCACTCCTGCGAAAAATTATTAGGTACTCCCGGAGTACTATAAATGCATATTCCCTCCTCTCACATGAATAGTAGGTCCCACCATAAATTTAATTAGTGGGATTTATCATTCATGTGAGAGGGGAGAGTACATATTTATGGTACTCCGAGAGTACACAATAATTTCTCTCGCCTTGCAGGAATAGTGAAGAAGGCTAGCAATGCGCCTTAGTATGACATGGCACTTTTTTTTATATATTTTTTTATCTATTTTTTATCATGATATAGCACTTCATAAGCCTACAAGAGAATCGAAAACACTATGGCTAGCTCACAAAACTTAAGAAAAATCATGATATTAGTCTCAGAATATGTTAGGTATATGTGTGTGTGATAGAGAGAGTAAGTAAAGTCTCATATTGAATGAAAATGACAAGTATGAGTGATTAAGTGGTGTCCTTATAAATGAGCATTAGTGATTTTGAGGTCGTGTAACAAAAGTTGAGCTAATTTTATATAAAATAATATAGATTAAGAATTTTAATTTTGTTTACAATTATATAAGCTAGTTTATTGTTTTTTTTTTTTTCTACAATTTGCGGATTCCATATGAGTCCCTCACTTATTTTATTTGGTTATTACATTCTATTTATAGCACTTTCAACAAAAAGTTAAATAAATTATTTTTAAACAGATACTAAATGTCATGAAATGATCCAACACCAAGAACCAAACAATAGGTTGAGTTGATAAAACCATGTAAATATTTATATTCTTTCACTTTATTTCTCTATTTTCTTATTACCTAGACATCGCTAGAAGACCCATTCATCACCCTAAATACCGATAAGGCTACCATAAGGAAATCCAGGTATAGTGGGGGCGGGGGTGGGGATATAAGACACTTAGGGATGTTCAAATATCAAAACCCGAAAAAAAGGATACTCAACCACACTTAGGGATGTTAAATATAGTATACTCAACACACATTGGCACTTCCACTAATAACATTGTGGAAATATGGGTGGTAAGACATGGTTTCCATTTGGCTTTGGAATTAGGCTTAAATATATAAATCTAAATATTAAATTATTAATTATGAACTTGTTATTAATTGGATAACAACATGCACTATAATGGCACTGGAAATTGCAATTTTGATATGTGATTGTAGGACCTTGCTCGTTTGCGAATGGACGATCTTTCCACTTCACGTATACCATAAAGTGACTGGAGTGACAGATGGGCTCGAAAAGAGGGGAAGGGAATAACAATGCAACATTGAAGAATATGACCGATGTCCTCCTTTTGTGTACAGTAACTATGTGTAAGACATTTTGAAATAAGGTACTCCACGAGAGTGCCATATGGACTAAGTTGATGTACAAGTGCTTTTTAATATCGATAAATAAATCCCCTTTTTTCTTCCCCCCAAAAAAAAAAAAAAAAAAATCACCATATTACCAAAGCAAACTTTTCAAGAAAGCTTTTTTCATTGGTTTGTAGTAATAAAAATAGCTAAACATACCAGAAGAGATGATAATGTACTCTAGACTATAGAAAGGATAAGAATCACCAAAACAGCTTAGCGCAACACCCAAAAAAAAAAAAAAGTGGGTTCCATCTCTCTCTCTCTCTCTCTCTCTCTCAAGATGTGGGTTTTCTCTTGATCTTGGTAGAAATATAAATAGTTAATTTGTTTTCAAATTCAAAATTTTTTTGGGTGGATCATTTCCAAAATGGGTTTGACTTACCTCTAATACTTTTTTAACTGAAATCTCATTTTATTTTAATAAGAAATTGTCACATCATCCACTTACGAAAAAAAATGTGGAGATTAAAATTTACTACCACTTGTCATTGTGTATTTAAAACAAAAGATCTTCAATTAAAAAAGTACTAAAAGTAAGCCAAACACTTCAAAAAACAAATTTGATTTTGAGCAAAACTAATAGAGGAAAGATAAATTAGAGAATAACCATGTTTATATCACATCTTTTTTCTTCTTTTCTTTTTAAAATTTTTATACTCAAAACATAAATTTATAAATTGAATGGTAAATAAAATTTGATTAATGTGAAAATTTACATGAGCATTAAGAACAAAGAAAAGAAATAATTCAACAATGTATTTACCAAACAAAATATCTAATAGACAATTATTGAGTGGTAAAGGAGCATTTATAATGAACTTAAAAAATGTCCTTGGATCTTGTCTCAAAATTTTGGTTCTCCAAAAAAATTATTTATTTATTTGGTTTCCAACAAAGTTGACCAAACTCTAAATGCTATATTGTATAATATATACGTAATTATTAGAGCATTTGCAGCAGTAAAGCTAAATAGCTATATAGCTATTTTAGTTCCACCAAAACACAAGAAATTACCTTCCAGCAGTGGAGGTATAGGTATATTTTTTTAGCTTTAAGCTACAGTACACATGTATTTATACATGTGTATTGTAGCTCAAAGCTAAAAATAAAAATAATTTTTTATTCCAGCTGAATATTAACATAATCCCACCTGCTCCTTTCTTTTTTCATTCTTTTATCACCGTGCCTCTCTCTCTCATTCACTCTCATCTCTCTCAAGCTCTCTCTCTCTCAACTCCAGTGTCCTCACTCTGTTTACCGCCATCGGGCTGACTCGTCGTCAATGTCGCCGCCACCAAAGCTCAACGTCACCGATCCACTAGCCATCCCAAGCCGCTGATCAGCTCAGACCCACGCTGCTATCCACCTCAGACCCACGCTGCCGATCGGTCTGAGTTGATCTGGGTTTTTGGTTGGGTTGATCACTGTGGCTTTTGTCAACTATGGTTGATCTAGTGGGATTTTGGTTGGGTAGATTATAGTGGGTTTTTTTTTTTTTTTTTTGGATTGGTTGTCGATGGTGGTTCTGGGTTTTGACGCCGCCATCCGCCTCAGACCCACATCGCCGATCCGTCTGAGTTTTATTTGGGTTTTTGGCTGGGTTGATCACTGTGGCTTTTGTAGTGGGCTTTTGGTTGGTTAGATTATAGTAGGTTTTTTTTTAGTTTTTGATTGGTTGTCGGTGGTGGATCATGGTGGTTCTTGGTTGTGATGGTGCTATGGGTGATGTGAACTAGTGAATCATGGTGGTTCTGATAGTTGCTATGGGTTGTGGATGATTATGGTTGTGCTGTGGGTCATAGAGAAATTAATTTTTATTGAGTTTGATATATTATTTTATTGTAATGTTTATATTATTTTATTGTGTTTAAAGCTAAAATAGATCCACTGCTGTAGCATGTTTGGTAAAATGTGTTGGTAAAATAGATAAAGTAACTTTTTGTGAAGCTAAAAAGCTAAATTTTTAGTTCCACTGCTGTGGATGCTCTTAGTACCAAGATAATTTTTGTTCAATGTTTCTTCTCTCGAAGGCTTTATCTTTCTCTCTTTATACGGCCAAAATTGGGAATTAATCATATTTTTTAAACAATATAATTAGTAGATACTATTATAAAATTATATTTTATACTAATATTTCGAGTCTTTGAGGGTCGATTTTCATGTTCTGATCAAGTCTGAGTTGACATTTTTTTCACGTGGCGTCCACTTGAAAATTGAGTCTCTAAGACTCGATTTATAACCCTTTACAAAACAAATATAATGTTTTAAGCACACCTTTACACCTTCTCATCAGAGAAGAAAGAGAGAAAAACTCACCAAGCAAAACACATCAGAGAGGCTGAACCAAAAATTTTGAAAAAAAAACAAAGTTACAAAGAACTAATCCACCAATTAAGAAAACCCATTCTATTCAGCTTTTTCAACCCACGGCAACCCACGGCGATCTGAACCCGACCCATGGCTAGCCACGAGCACCGACGACCACCCACTCCCCACGACCACACATGGCCCACGCCGAGTTGAAGTCACCCACGCCGACTTGAAAACCCACCCACCCACCCATGGTCCCACGTCGATCTGAAGCCACCCACTCCAATCTCGATCTTCGACGATGATCTGAACTCGACTCACGGCTAGCCACGACCACCGACGGCCACCCACGCCCCATGACAACACACAGCCCATGTCGAGCTGAAGCCACCCACGTCGACTTAAAACCCACCCACCCATGGTCCCATGCCGATCTGAAGCCATCCACTCCGATCTTGATTTTCAACTGGCTTCTATTTCTGGATTTTCAACTGGCTTCTAAAGGGTGGGCTTAAATCATTATACTTGTTTTGTAAAGTGTTATAAATCGAGTCTTATGCTCTGTTTGTTTCAACATCAACGTTTTCTAGAAAATGGTTCATTTTCCAAATAACATTTTCTAGAAAACTATATCATTTTCCAGTGTTTGGTAACCGACCTTAAAAATAAGCTTAAGAATGTTTTCTATTGTTTGGTATACAAATTTTTATTTTTATTTTTTATATTTCTTGCGTAATTTAAAACGTGTTTATTATGTAAACCAATTAATATAATCAATATAAATAATAATAAAAAAATTAAGAATGAATTTGGTTTTCATACTAAAATTTTGGCAATAGATACAATCAAAATTAGTTGTCAAATATTCATGATCTCTACCACTCATCTTGCTCATATATATGGACAAGAACGTTCACTCACACACACACACACACACATATATATATATCAACCATTTTTCTATATACGTAAAATTGACAGGGTAATCGTTTACTATGGTCAACCACAAATCTTTTATATTGCTCAAAATTATGTATTTATATAATGTATCTACATAATATATTATCACTACATAGTAGTTGCATAATGTATCTGTAAAAAAAAAAGATTATCTTATGTAAAAGCAATTTAGAGCTATATAGGCACTATGTTTAAAAATTTTCGTCTTTTACTTCATTCATTCTTCCTTTCTTTTTTATTTTTTTAGTACTTCTATGTGCAAAAAAAAAAAAAACTTCTACCTGGAATCCATCAAACCAAAAATTTCTTAGAAAAAAAATAAAATTAAGTTTGAAATTCAAAGTAAAGAATTGGGATTTTGGTAGAGCAGAATGAAATAATTACCATTGCAAATATGTTCTCTTTTGCAAGTTAGTAGAGAGGAATGAAATAATTACTAGCAACAGAAAAAAATCTAATCAGAAAACTGTGTTATAAAGTGGAAGGAAATATGGACAAAGAGAGAAGAGAGATATGGAAGAGGATTCACCAGAGTTATTGATAGTGAGGGTGTCAAAAAAAGAAAAAGGAAAGAGAAAAAGTGAAAGAGTTCTCCAAAGAAATTGTTTTCCAAATTTTTTTTTTTGAAAAACAACCTATAAAAAACAAACCTTATTTTATTAGTTTTCAGACTAAAAATAATTTTCCGTTGATTAGTTTTTTTCCTCTCCCAAACATTGAAAAATGTGGAAACTTTTTACAGAAAGTTTTACCAGTAAAACAAACAGAGCAAACTTGATTTTTGGAGTATGCCACAAAAAAATATCACATTAGACGGAAAACCATAAAATTACATTCAAAGAGAATTTTTAAGCCTAAAATCGAGTCTTTTAGACTCGAAATGTTAGTAAAATATATAATTTTGTAACAGTGTCTACTAATTATATTATTTGAGAAACAAGGTTTAATTCTCAATTTTGGCCCTCTTTATACCTACCAAAGAGAAATAAAAAAAAAAAAAAAATAGAGAAAGAAAATATTAATTTAAACAAAATGGAGGAAGAAAATTGTGGCCCATGCCAATAGGGAGCTATTCTTTACTTGCTTAGCACTTAGTAGGCCCGAGAGGGTCTACTATATCACTACTTGTATTATTATATCATTATCATTACAACTGTCTTTCCCAATATCGGTTTTTTTTTTTTTTTTTTTTTTTTAAGCTTCAATTAACTTTTCTTGTCTCTGGAGTTGGAAAAGAGAAAAAAGTGCAGTGAGTAAAAAAGCTTCTTTTGGTGGACTACTAGAATATGCTAAAATAACAATTGAGGTGTAATTGAAAAGCATGATTGGTTGGAATTATTGGTCCGACTCTCTGATGCGGGCTATAATTGTATAATGCAATGCTTTTTATTATCACAAATTTTTTTGATAGAAAAAAGGAAAAATTTATTCTCCAAAATTTAACTAGAATTAATTTTATAAAATTTGATTAATGTGATTATTTAAAATTTGAAAAACATTATTTAAAATTTTTAAAAAACAACTAATTCCATATCTATACAGATAAAATTTGATTAATGTGAAAATTTACATGTGCATGCGCATTAAGAAAAAAGAAAAAAAATATAATTCACCAATGTATTTATAATGAACTCAAAAAATGTCCTTGGACCTTGTCTCAAAATTATGGTTCTCCAAAGAAATTATTTATTTATTTGGTCTACAAAAAGCTGACCAACCTCTCAACACAATATTGTATAGTTATAGTACATAGATAATTTCTGTTCAATGTTTCCTCTCCCGAAGGCTTTATCTTTTTCTTTTTATACCTACCAAAAAGAAACAATAAAAAAAAATGAGAAAGGAAAAAATAATTATTTTAAAGAGAGTTTCAATATATTGCGTTTGTTATGATAACTCTTTATTATCAGATTAAGACACCAATTAAATTTTAGTGTAAGTAAGAATTGAACACCAAATTTTTTGTTTAACTATAACAAATTTTACCAATTGAACTAATTAAGATAAAAAAAAATTAATTTAAACAAAATGGAGAAAGAAAATGGTGGCCCGTGCCATCAGGGAGCTATTCTTTACTTGCTTAGCACTTAGTAGGCCCGAGAGGGTCTACTATATCACTACTTGTATTATCAAATCATTATCATTACAACTGTCTTTACCAATATCCTTTTTTTTTTTTTTTTCGTTTGTAAGCTTCAATTAGCTTTTTGTCTCTAGAGTTAGGAAAGAGAAAAAAGTGCAGTGAGTAAAAAAGCTTCTTTTGGTGGACTACTAGAATATGTTAAAATAACAATTGAGGTATAATTCAAAAGCACGATTAGTTGGAATTATTGGTGCGACTCTCTGATGCGGGCTACAATCGTATAATGCAATGCTTTTTATTATCACAAATTTTTTTAATAGATAGAAGGCAAAATTTATTCTCCAAAATTTAACTAGAATTAATTTTATAAAATAAAATAAATATTTTATTTTTTATATAAAATTTTTAAAAAACAACTAATTCCATATCTATACAAATAAATTTGGTTTCTGTGCGAGGAACAATCTCATATAGGTTTGTCTAAAGGATTTGTTCAATAAATTTGGTGTCACACACGAAATGGTAACAATCGATCTCAAGGATGCACCCTTGTCATCTTCTTCAGCAGTGGCCTTGATGGTGTATGGGTCCTCATGCTCTCCATCCTCATTCACATCTTTAACCTCATGTTGATTTTCAGACTTCTCTACATCTCCAATTTCATGTTGGGTGTTGTTGAGGTGAGACTTCTCCAAATATGAAGTTGCAAACGCAACAACCATCAAAGTTCCAATTGTGTAGGCATTGTCCCTGTACAATTTAAACCCCCTAATTGCATTATGATGCGAGATCATTAGTGCCCCCTAATTGCATTATGACGTAAGATCATTTGTGCACTAACGACGTTTGCTACTACTTGAACTGACATGCTCCTGAACTTGTAAGTATGATAGGTTACAAAGATTTTCTATCATTGGGTTACCTCCTCATTTGGTCACTTTTTATTTTCTTTAATACATAAAAAATGAAATAATATTACATATAAGTATTAGTTTGAAAAAAGGATCACTCCAATTTAATCCTCCAATTTCCTTCAATTTTTAATTGAATATAAAACAAATACCACTTTTTTGTATGCCACATGTCTTTCATCTAAATAAAAATTGAAGAGAATTGAAAAATTCAATGGGAAGAGATCTTATCTTAATTAGCTTTCCAATAGAGAAATACTTATTACACATAAACTGTATTACACAGTTTTGTACTACTACAGTTTTTGTATAATATAGTTTGTTTATAATAAACACAACTCTTTTAAAAAATAGAAATCCAAGATGTCTCTAGTTATGGAAATGGTTGTACTCCTAGCCAGGTCAAACTTGAAAAAAGTCACTTTTAATCTTGGTAAATCGTAGGATGCAATTTTTAGTTTTTTTTTTTTTTTTTTTAACAAATATTTTTATTACTCTTTCCCTCCAAAAATTAAACGTTTCGGCCTACTTTCAGGTTTGCTTTTGAAGTTTGATAATCAATGGTGGGTAGTAGTGTTTGAGGCATTAAGGTGAGTAATAACCAGGTAATAATAAGAAATAAATAATTGTACTTGACTAAATTCTACACGTACAGCCTTAACTGGATAATGACACATGGGGAGAGTCATTAAAGTGGTAGGATTGCCTTTAAGTTGAGAGGAAGAAACACAGTCTTTGGATCCGGGCCATTGAATAATTGATTAAATGGCTTTTGGTCAAATTATGAGAGCTTGAATCTAGCAGCAGGGTGGAGATCACTAGGGGAGGAGATAAGCATACTCCAGCGTTGACACTGAACTCGGGGGCCTAGGCTTTACCCCAATGGTCAGGAAACAATTGAGATTGGTGAAAATAAAATAATTAATCTAAAATAATTTAATTTTGAAGTTAGGTAATAGAGTTTTACTTAGAATATAAATCTTAAATCAGACATAAGCAAAGTGTACGACGGGGTAAAATGGTAAGAATTATTACGTCCTGAGAGGAGATTTGTACTCAAATACTGCCTATATTCATTTAGAGTGTTGAGTGTTTTTGGAATTTGAGAAGTATTAGAAAATATCAAGGATGACGGATGTAATATGGGCTTATTGCGGAATCCGGTAAGCTAGAGAAGATAATATTCAGCGTAATCCTATTGAAGCAAGAAGCTTGGAAGGCTTAGGTGAATTGAATAGATTAGGCTTGGAGGGTCTATTGCTATTCATGTATCCAAACTTTATTCTTTAGTTGATCATTTGACTGCTCGGAGGGCGTTGAAGAGGTTTTTTGCCGAGTACTTCAGTTTCTTCTTCGATAACACATCGCCGAGTTATCTTTGTGTTTGCATATCTTTTCCCTTACTTTTTTCCTTTTAATTACTGCTATGTATGTGATTAATTTTAATTTAGAGTGTTTTGCCAATTTGAATTTGGTTTATATTTATCATTCTGTATATATTTTGTTTGTGTATAAGTTTGTGTTAATAATTTTGATATTGGAGTGCGCTTCATTTTGAGCGACCTGCGCAACCTATATCAAATATTAGCTCTTTGGTGGGCAATTCACTGTAGGAATTTCTGGCAGCCTAGGAAGAAGAGTCACATGAGTCTCAAATCTCAACCTACAAATCTGCATCAGTGGTGCCTTTCAGAATTAAGGTGAATTTTGATGCTGCTATCTTCACGGTCACCAACTCAGCTGGAATCAGTGTTATTGTTTGTGACTAGCATGGAGAAGCCATTGGAGCTCTGTTTATGCCAATCTCGCTGTCCATCTCCGTAGCTAATATGGAAGCTTTAGCATGTTGCAGGGCTGTACAATTTGCTGCTGAAATTGGTCTCCACAAAGTTAACTTCAAAGGGGATTTAGTTACAGTGATCAGCGTCATCTCTCAGGGGAGTGCTGCGTTGTCTTCTTATGGAAATATCGTGGACGATATTTGTTCTTTAGTTTCTAATTTCCAGCTTTTTTGATTTTTTTCATGTTCACTGTATTCGCAATGTTGTTGCTGATGCTTGGGCTAAAAAAGCAAAAAACTTGATTGGGCTTTAGGTCTAGTTGGAAGACATGCCTGAGGACATTGCCCCACTAGTGTTTTTGACGTTCTTTAATTTTTGATCATCTATACATTCCCAGAGTCTTAGCCTGGTTTTTCAAAAAAAACAAAGAAAAAAAAAAGAGACTTAAATTTCTTAATAATTAATAAGTTTTAAAAGACAATTAACGACAGTACTATAACCCTTTGTCACAAAAAGAAGATAGTGACTTGGCACAATTATATCTTTTAAAATCTAATTTTTAGAATATAGCGTATGATATGATAACAATTATAAATATATATATATATATATATATATATGAGATAAGTTTAAGTTAAACCTGGTATAACTCTTTAGAGTTATACATTTTTTAAACTATTAGATTTACTTAAATCCAAGTAGATCTAATAGTTAAAAAAAAACCCTCATTAATGCTAATATCTTGATTAAGATTTCATTAATTATCCCTCATTTGTTATATTTTATATCTACCTATGCTGTATTTGACTCTCTCTCTACGATTCTCTCTCTATCTCTTTCTCCTCCACCATTGTTCCATCTCCATGAATAGATTGCCGGCAGAAGAAGGAAAAAATAAAAATAAAAATAAATGCGGAACACACTAACTACATTTACTAACCATCACCACAAGAAAGAGAATCCCCTAAGCTTAGCCACTGCCTATGAAACACGGACGCAGCTGGGAGGGTGCCGCACTAGAGTTCGACGCGGTTGCCTGCACGTCGGTGCCGCATTTGAGCTTTTTTTTTTTTCAAGGATTCTCGCTGACTCGGCTCGATTCACGCCGAATCGGCTTCGATTCGAGCCAAACGGGTCAGATTCGATCGGAATCAAGCCGTATCGGATGGCAACCGAAACGGTCGAAATGTGTCGAAATGGCCGAAATATGCCTTGAATCACGCCGAAACAGCCGAAATCGGCTTTGAATGAGGCCCAAACATTCTAAATCTGTCATTCCTTAATTTTTTTTTTTTTTCTGAATATTTGTTACTTCCTTTGTGTTTTCTTTTGTGTTTTGTGTTTTGTTTTGTGTTTTTTGCCTTCTTCTTTTTTTGTTTTGTGAATCAAGGTATAATAATGTGTTTTTTAAGAATATTTTAATAGTAAAAATATATAGAAAATATAAAGAAAAATATTTTTAATAATTTTTTAATCGCCACACCCGCACCCAACTTTTTCAAAAATTGCCGAGTCCCGCACCCGCACTCGCACTTGCACCCAAATCTGAAAACGCACATGTACTTTATAGGCCACTGCAAAAAGAAAGCCAAGGAAGACAATTGCCAAACCCGAGTACTGCAAGTAGACATGAAATTGGTATCAACCATCACCCTTAACATGCTTTAGGTACCTAGCTGCCAATATTCCACCAGGAAGCAAAATGCCCCAAGCCAGAAAAATCATAAACCCATGTACAACTAATACCGATCGTAAATCCTCTTCTGCCTCTGCAGAATCACGCATAAGCTGCACCTGAATAGGCCTGCTACTTGTGACAGGATGCATATTTCTGTCGCTTAGACTCCCATTTGACCATTTAGCACCCATTGCCCAAATAACTTTAAGAGGTGTTGTGGGATCAATAATGTTATTACACTCCGGCCTTTCATGACCATGACCACAAGACAGAGGTTTCAAGGGACGTGTATATTCCAGAGTGACCATGACCACAGTTATTTACTTATTTTTCCTTCTTTTGCTGGCAATCTATTCATGGAGGTGGAACACCAGTGGAGGAGAAAGAGATAGAGAGATAAACATAAAGAGGGAGAGAGTCAAATATAACACTTTTTTGGGTTTAGAGATAAATATAAAATATAATAAATGAGAGATAAATTAATGAGATCCTAATCAGAATATTAGCATTAATGAGAGGCTTTTTTTACTGTTGAATTTTCTTAAATCCAATGGTTTACACCAGGTGTTTAGAGTTACACCAGGTGTAACTTGAACCCATATATATATATATATATATATATTTGGATTGATTTTTTTTCTTTCATTTAATGTGTGAGATTAAGGGAATTTGCCACACCTTGAACTTGGTTAGAATGAGCTCAGCCCAGTAATGCATGTATTGGGACATAGAAATTATCACTTAAGGGAATCTTATGGCGCTCGACCTACTACCGATGGATGAGATGGTGGGCAATCGATGAAGAATTGACTAAACTAAAGTCAGTTGCCAAGAGTTGTTAGTGCATTTGGAGAACTCACTGCCAAACACTATTTGGCATCTAGAACAAGTTTCAAGAGAATCCTTAGAAGACATGATGATTCATTGGGATTATGGCTAAAGTGGAGATGCATGGAAATTGATGAAAGGATAATGATTAGTACTCCACCATAGAGAGACTATATAAGGGTGGAAAGGAAGACAAGAAGGGGTTGGTTGGGAAAAAAGATAGGGGAAACACTTGGGAAAAACGGAGAGGGAGAGTTGAGTATAAGAAAAGAGGGAGGAAGAAAAATTGCTACGGGGTGAAGTTCACAAGTTCAAAGGTCTACAGGAAATACACAATTAGGCAGTGATAACTTGGAGCCTAATTTGTAGGATTGTTAGAAAACCCACAAATAGATTAATTAAGCGCCCAAATCCTTCGTATAGTAACACAATCCTTGTAGGTTTGAGGACCACAGCCACATTCCCTCTCCCTTGAACAATTTGATTTAGAGTCCAAAATTAGTAAGGATGGAGGTGTAAAATCCATGTTTTACATCATTTAATAAGAGATTGTCATATCGGCATTTTACTTAAAATTCAATGCATCCTACCATACCTAATATATCAATAAACTTTTAATTTGGTTGGATTTATATATGAGTATTAGAATTGATTGGGTTTGGTTGTGCTTTTTCTTAAATGTATAATAAGATGATGTGACATGTTGGGATTAGAGGGGTAAAATATGAGTTTTACACCACATCTTTACAAAATTTAATTTCTAATAACATTGTTCTAAAGACATTATTTTTTTAAACAATTAAGAATTTTTCAAGCAATATTCTTTCATACTTGATTTAGACTCTTGACTGATTTTTTTTAACCCAATATTATTTCATAATTTGTTTTTTTTTTTGGTTGAAAACATCATTCTTTGATTTCAAATCTACACAATTCAATTATGAGCATTTATTGATAATACATCAAGGTTTTGATAAGTATAATAGTAAGAGTAATACTACAGTTACAAACTATTTTACAAAATATTTACAAAGTGTTGATGTTGTCAACCTCTTATTTGGTTTTATTTAGGTCTATTATTAATATCACTTTTTCAATTATCAATAATCACTCACCACCTTAGCAGTTTGTAAAATAGTTTCTATCTCTAGTATTATTCTAATAGTGACGACATTGTTGTGAAGTGACTGAAAGTGCATGTATCACCAATGCGATTCTAACACGATGGCACCCTCCCATCCTTTGTCTTCTATGTCATGGGATTGATCAAATGCTCACTCTTAATAATTTTTTGAAAGGTGATTATCTCGAATTCAATAGTCAAAAGTTATAGTATAACGCTCTCCCTCCCCTCCCAAAAAAAAGAAAGATAAAAGAGGTGTACTAATTAGGCCATCTTCTCCCCTCCCTTGTTAAGGCCCAAGTTGCATTTTTTGTCAAATAAATTGGGCCGAAGCAAAGTAGCATTCATTTTCTTGAACTCAGCAGCAGACCGGTCAAAGTAAAAACCCACACACTGACCCAACGACAAATCTTGTTGCTTAATAAATGAAGCCAAAAAACGGTACTTTTTAGTTTTTAAATGAACTAAGTCGAAACGGTCATATTCTCATCCCTCAGAATCTTCAAATTTTCATGACCGTTTTCGTCCTTCCCCCTTCTTTTCTCTCAATACGCTCTCTCTCTCTCTCTCTCTCTTTCTCTCTCTCTCACTTTCCAAACAAAGTCACTTTATGCAAGTCAATAGTATCAGTGGCTAATTATGGTGTGCTTTCTAGCTTGTTTTGGTACTTGTAAGCGTCATAAGCATCGAAATTTGGCCAGCCTAACTCCCTCTACAGATCAAGTAAGCCCACATCCATGCTTGATCTTTCATGGAAATTTTCTATTTTTATCAATTTTACTGTTTCTGATACCTTTATTTTTGCTTTTACTTCTCTGAAAATTTCTTAGAGTACTCATGGGGTCGCTACTGAACCAAAAAAACAAGACGACATTGAAGAACCCATTAGCCTAATCAGTGAGTCAAAGTATGTTTCCCATTTGATAGAATCTAGAATCATGAAATTTTGTTTCAGTGGATTTTCTTAGTTCATTTGTAATTCTGGGTTCGTGTTATTTGTTTAACTTAGTTCCTTAATTGTTAGTATATTTATGCATTTGTATCTATATTTAATTCTTCTATAAATTCAATCAGAGTCCCACTTGAAGAGCCAACAAATTGCGGTGAAAGAAAGAAAGTTACCTTTGATCTGAATGTCAAAACCTGTGAGAAGTTATGTACCAAGGAAGTTATCAATACTTTGGTTGAAAGCAATGAGAAGAAAGAGGGAGAAAAGAAAGAAGAAAAAGCTGCAGAATCAAAAAGCAAATCATTTTCGGATTTGATTGCTACAGACATATTGTCCTATCCAACTAACCATAGATACCAAAATTGCCCAGATTGTGAAGATGAAGACTTAGTAGAAAGTCACTTTGCTGATGATGAGGAGGATGAGGGTGGTGATAATCAAACATCTGTGCCAGATGAGTCCTCTGAGTCATTGTTTTCTTTATCCATTGATTCTAGAAAATATGTCAGTGCAAATGAAACAGGCGAAAAGGAGGTTAATAGTCCGATGCCGGTTCATGCTTCATCAGACAAGGAGCTCAAGACAATCGTGTTGAGCCCAACTGCTCGAGATAGGAGTCAATATGTTCATTCTGTGTTGAACCCAATTGAAAATCTTACTCAATGGAAGGCGGTCCAAGCAACAGCACTTACTCCTATAAAGAATCTAGAGAAGGAGAGCATCAATTTAGAGCCATACTTCAATGTAGCAACTAGTCCAGAGAAGGAGAACATCAATTTAGAGCCACATTTAAATATAGCAACTAGTCCAGAGAAGGAGATCATCAATCTAGAGCCGCATTTCAATAGAGAAACTAGTCCACAGCCTAGTTTCAAGCAGTCAAAGCGCAATTTGAAACCAAAGTTCAAAGACCTGAAGTCTGCAGAACATGAAGTTGCAGTTGACACCAGCCTTTCCAGCTGGCTGGTTGAGTCCGAAACCACACCCAAGTCAAGCAATAGTACTAATTCTGTTAGCAATGCACCATCTGAGAAACTGAATTCACCAAGAAGTCATGAAGATAGGCCAATTCTAGGAGCATTGACCATTGAAGAGCTCAGACAGTATTCTGCATCCGCGTCTCCAAGACGGTCAAGAAGCCGAAGTCCTGATGATACACCAATCATAGGTACTGTTGGTAGTTACTGGAGTCATACTGGGCAGACCATGGATTCAGGCTCAGGCTCTTCTGGCAGAGGATTTGCAAACACAGGAAGCAAGAAAAGAGAGGTACTTGTGTAGTGAGGCACATAGGTAATGCGTACACTAATCAATTTTGATACTGATGGAATATTTTTTGGTTGTGCAGGATGAGAGAATAAAGTGGAATTCTATTCCATTTGAAGAAAGATTGGAGAGAGTTTTGAAGAGAGGTACTGCTGTAGTGTAGCATGTCTTTTAAAAGATTGTTTGGGAAATAGGTGCTTCTCTTTGGGTTGTTGGTTGATATTCTCTTGAATATGTATTGTTAATATGTATGTGGTCCTACTTATTTATATTGTCTTGCAAATGTGTGCTTATGCGATGATTAATGAAAGATGCAAAAATCTTTTTATTATTATCGTTAATCCTTTTATTTTCTCCATTTTGACCAGTCCAAAAGTCAATACTATGTGGGGAAACAAATCAGTGGAGTGCGCCAGGGACTTGGAGACTAGCGATTTAACAAATTAACACTAGAGACACACATTTTTTTTTCACTTACTAATGACACCTTGATGACACACTCCACTCTGAGTCTGACTGACTGAAAACTCAAACCAAAGTTACACACACATAAGAAATATACTCACAGAAACCTCACCACCACACACTTGTTCCCATCGCACATTAAAAAGTGTCTTACACACAACTTGGTTACATGGGGACGCTTTATGAAAGGGCCAAGGCTTCCTCACATTATATGCTTGTGTCAGTTATTTTACTGGCTTGGCTGCAATCCGATTAATGCTTTACTCTTCAATATTTGTGTTTGCCATTTCCTGGAGGCAAGAGATCATGATTCTCATCACCTGTGAAAGGGAGAAAAGAACTTTACGGATCGTTGTTGATTCCAAACAATACCAATGAGGTGCTTCACATAATCTTCATAGGCTTCAAGGAGAGCTTACTGATTTGTTCTCATACCAATTGTCCTTGTCATTGGCTTTTCCCTTTTCCTTCACCTAAGCCATAATAGACATCCCTGATTCTATGCGCTATGCCATGAGCTTTTCTAATTTGCTTCCAAGTTTACCGTGTCAAATAAGATACTTCATACAGTTGCAAGGAAAACAAATAGTGCATTATTGATAACGTTCCCCTATTCAATCGCGTGGGATACCCAGGTCTTATTGGTTTGAGGTATGATGTTCAATGGACCACATTATTGATATATGGGTTTTTTGGGATGTCACATGGGCAGGGGAGTTGAATATTTTAGCCAAAGGATGGGACACCATATCAAAAGAAAAAAAAAATGCCCTTAGAAAATATAAAGATTACAACTGTTTGCAGTTTATTGGTCAGCTCAAACCATATGTTTTAATTTAATTGGGACGCTTAAGGAACTGTACTAACAAGGAAAACCATATGTTGGCATCAATTACAAGACTTATTTATTGCGAATTTCTTCCAAACCCTTACATTTTTGGGTTTAGAGATGGATATGCATACAAGTACAGACCCATTTATAGGGTGGTAACAAAGGAATTTGGACTTGGAGGAATTGGAACATGTATAATTCCTTCTAGCATATGCAGAACATTCTTCATGGAAGGACGGAGAGATGGCTCATAAAGAGTGCACCAGAGTCCCACTTTAACCATTCTTTCTAGTTGTTTTTTGTCAACCTCTTCATCAGTCACTAGTTGATCTAAGTCACCAGCTTCAAAGCAATGGCATGCCCAATCTTCAAGAATAGCTTTCTCTTCAGGAAGATCCCAGTCCACACATTTTCGACCACAAATCAGCTCGAGCAACACAATCCCAAAGCTGTAGACGTCTGCTTTGACTGTCACGGGCTGCTTCCGATGCCACTCTGGTGCAACGTACCCCTTTGTCCCTCGAATGCCAGTAAAGGTTTTGGTTTGGTTTGGCTTTAGAAGCTTTGCCAATCCAAAGTCAGAGATTTTTGCACGCGAATCTTCATCCATGAGAATGTTATGAGGCTTTATATCACAATGAATAATCTGTGGCTCACACTCTTCATGGAGATAAAGAATTCCTCTTGCTATGTCACGAGCAATTTCCATTCTATCATCCCAACAAGGTTGTTTTTCAGGTGTGAAAAGTATATTTGCAAGTGACCCATTGCTCATGTACTCATATACCAAAAGTCTTTTTTCTCCTTCATAGCAATACCCGAGTAGATGGAGAAGGTTTTTGTGGTGTGTTCTCCCTATAACTTTCATCTCAGTTGCAAACTCTCTTTCCCCTTCAGCCAACACTTTCTCTAGTCTTTTGACGGCTACAACCTTCTGACCATTCTGTATTGTTCCTTTGAAAACAGTCCCAAATGCTCCTCTACCCAACTCTTCCTTGAAACCATCAGTCATTGACTCAAGATTTGAATAGGTAAATGATTGTGGAGCAACATCCTCACTAAAGCCAATATATCCATTATTGGAAGTCCTTGTATATACCCTGCCACGATTTTTGAAAATATGGTTTCTGTATATTGCAGTTCCAGAAATCACAAACATTAAGATTCCAAAAACAACAAATGAGATGCTGATAATAAGGATGTCCTTTCGAAGCTTTTTTTCGCTTCCCATTTGTGCAATTCTAAGTTGGGTGGATGTATTGGTTGTAATTATACCCACCTTGACAAATGCTATGTTTGTAGCCGTTAGAGACCTTCTTCCATATCTCAATGGCAAATTTTGCTTTTTGCACTCCCCACCATTGAACATGGCAGCTTCACAGTTACAATCCTCCAAACATGCTGCTTTACAGTCCTCTTTGCTTATTGACGACAGAGAGGAAAAATAATTCTGGTCCCATTCGGTATTAAGAACTTCTTCCATGGTGTATTTTAAACTTCCATCTTTGCTTTTGCAACTTTCTACAGAAAAATTCCTTTCGCAGCCTGAGCTCTGATTCCCCTGGTTGATAGCTGCAAATCCCGGAAGACATTTGCAATTAGCTTGTTGATCATTTATAACACAAAATGCGTTGAGGCCACATAGTCCCTTAGGAAGACACATATCATTTGTAGATGACCATAAGACTGACAAGTTACCATTCTGATGTAAATTGTATGAGTATAGTCTTAGGATCCCATCAGCGTCAAGTCTCATAAGGTAGACAATATCTTTGGTTGGAGATCCTCCTTGGGTCAGATTGGTAAGGTATGTGCCAGTGGAATTTAGTAGGTAGAGATGGCCATTGACATCAAGACATAGCGTCACGTTATCTCCATCTCCATCGGTATGGGAAGCCCAATAAGCATATTGAGCCACGTCTGTGGTTTCTACTGGATACTGCACAAGGTTTCCATCTTCTTGCATTGCAAGACGGAATAGTCCGGTTGACTTGTCATATTCTGAAATGCCAGAAAATAGTTCTTTTCCTGTTGAGAGATGCTGACCCTGTAAGATTGTATCGGTTGGATAATCAAAGGTTTGCCATACTATCTCTTTAGAATTAAAGAGAACAAAGTTTCCAGAATCGAGCAGCGATGCTGATGTTGCACCTCCTGGACTAGCAATGCTTGTCTCTTTGCCTTGTGCTGATTGCAGGACAAGCCTACCATCATTAGTGAAATTCAATGTGACATCACCGGGTGCTGGAGGATCGTCTCGATTGGCTGTCCACACTACTGTCTTTTGAGGAATCCCAGCAAGGAAAACTCCTACAGCATAGCCATTGGCTTGTTGGTAGAATCCAAAGGCATATAAACCTGAATGTGACAACCAAGAAGAGTTGGTGGTGGGTGATAAAGAGGAGCCCAAATTTATAGTAGATTGCCTTTGTTGAGCTTCAGCGTTGCAAATTGTTAAGAGAAGAAGAAAGAATAAGATTGCAGCCATAAAAAGATGATTTTTTTTTTTTTTTTTGGGGGTTGGGGGGGTCTGTTTGTGTTTAAAATTACTTAGGAGTGTTAAGGAAGCTCTCCTAAATATATTTAAGCTCAACAATGACTCGAATATGGGCTAACCCTTAGGCTAACCCCTGCAACACGCTGCAATTTGAGAGTGCCCAATAAAAATTTCAAATTCAAACTTCAGTTGATTTTTGATAAAGTTCATCCCACTTCAAAAGAAGATTATTTTATGTACGACTTTATTATTTGTGATATAAAAGAAATATCACTACATTCAAATAATATTATAAACTTGGATGTCTTTCATTTTATACTCCATCAATTGTAACTTGTTATTTTTTTTTCGTTGTAAAATAGCCAAGGTTTAGATGGTAGAAAAAAAAAAAAGAAAAAGAAAAAGAAAAAAGACATGATCTACAATTGATGGAGTAAAGTGGAGTACAAAAAATGGAACAAATAATATCTATTAATCTTAGATCATTTTAAAATTTTAGAAGCATGTAAGGTACAAGGAAAAAAATGTAATTTAACCCTAGAGGAAATTTCAAAATTTGTATCCATTAAAAAAAAGGGATATAACATTATTTAGTGTCATATTAGGTGGAACTCTGACCCAATAATACACACACACATATCACTTGAAATATATATTGGATTATGACTTAATTTGTTTAGATATTATATCCATAGAGGAATATTCTAGCAGTAAAGTATTGGTGTGAGAGGAGATAGACTAACCACACACACACACCACTTGAAATATTTTTTGGATTATGACTTAATTTGTTTAGATATTATACCCATATATAAAGGAATATTCCGTTAGTAAAGTATTAGTGCGAGAGAAAATAGACTTATTTATTGCATTTATAAAATCTCAAAGATGATGGTCATTTCTTGAAATGTTCGAAATTGTCCTTTCGTAAAATTTCAAAGTAGATTAGTGTCATTTACTTGTATAATATATACAAATAAAAAAACCAAATTTTCAAAAATTGGCCCTGTCAAAACATAGCTCCGTCAGTGCATGGCAATCGCCCTTAACTAACAAGCCTAAACTTGCCCTAATCACTTAAAATGGAGACAGAAAATTTTATATTTTAGAGTGAAGATTATCTGCTCTCATTCTAAATAATAATTTGTCAATTATCCCAAAAGCTGCCATCTGACTTGATCATGTCGGGTTTAGGGTCGTGCAACCTATTGTTGATCGCAAGGCATACAGGTCATCGACTGCCAATGACTAACTTATCTGGTGGTGATCAAATCAGTTGAAACCGCCTAAAGGTTTGTTGGTTGCGTCAGTGTTTGTTGGCAAAACTAGTCAGAGAAGAGTTGCGAATTTGACCACGGTCTCCCCATATTTGACCACGATCTCTTTAAATTCGGTGAAGATCTCATTGGATTTGTGAAAAAGCGAAATTGGAGTAGAAGAACGATAACATTTAATCAAAACTCTAATGAATCATTATTGGACTATGCAGTCACAGCTAATTTTCTTTTCCAACTAAACACTCCAACATTAATTTTTTTTTTCAACATGTCAATTACAGATGCAAGATGCACTCAAGCTAGTCACTGACTTGACGTAAATAGTTTTAACATTATGATTAGTCGTCCACTACTTCAAAAGTCTCGCAGCCTTTCAAGTCCTTTTTCTTTTAAACTAACCCCCGCACTAATATTTGAGAGTGCCTGATAAACATTTTAAATTCGAACATTTGACTTTGATTTTGAAAATTTTTTCTTCACTTTGAATTCATTGAGCTTGTTTTAGGTACAACTACATAATCTCCACTATTGGTGATACAAGAGAAGAGATATCATTGCACCCAAATACATATTAACTTGTAACAAATAAACGTTTAGTCTCGTGGCCTCCCATTTTCCTTATAATATTTTGTTGTCCTATTTCTTCCTCCTACCGTATCCCTGTAACAACAGAAAAATAAGACTGAAAGAGAGACATCTATCGCACACTTGATGAAGATAACATGCTGTAAAACGAGGATTACTGTATTGGGTTGTCTAGCTATAATCTCAACTTGCATGAAAGAAAAAATGAAATTACAATATTGTTTGATGATAAATTTTAAAGTACAAAATTTAGTTACAAACTTAGTTGGAGCCTTAGGCTTCAACTCACAATAAAAAGATGGCATGTGTTCCTATTATGTGGGTCACATGTGATTTATTTAACTAAAGTGATTGTATACAATTATTTTAAATGAATTATGTGTAACACATGATAGGGGGACATCTTCCTATCGTGGATTAAAACCTAAGACCATAACCAATCTTTATTCAATTCTAGATGATCATCAAGTTATTTCATTCTCGGTGGGCCATTTTGAATTATTTGACTATGTAGGATTAGTGTAACAAAGATACTTTTGCCCCTTTGTCTGCGTGTCTTAGAAAAAAGACTAATATGTCGGGATTCTTGAAGTTTTTCAGAACATAAGTAAAGCTTTTGTAAGCCATCGTAAATGTAGAAGAGAGAGGAGATATTGTTGCATTGTTGTATGCCAAGGGTTTAGTACCAAATAAGAACTCAAACACATTTGAAGATCCATATATAGTGTTTCGGTGGAACTTGCTACATTGACTCAATTGTCAAGTTGCTATTATGGTTTTAGTCACAAATAGGATATTCATGTGTACTGTTGAAGATATCCATGATAGGAGAGTTCAACATACCGGGTTGAAGCTGAATGTGGTCACTTTACTAAGTTCTACTACAGGTAGCAATACTAAGATCATATATTTTATATTGTAAACTTCTATCTTATTGGTGGATTCTATCATTGGAGGGTCAGTGATAAACCCCCCAAAGAGTTTTTCTCATTACGGTTTCCTTTTACTACAATATTGCATGTCTACTTTATTTTATGCGCTGGTTACTTATATACTTGCAATATTGGTTATTTTTACCACACCCCTATTTTGTTTTGTTGACCGATAACAATTGAGTTTTTCTTCAATGAAAGTTTCAAGTTTCATTCTCAAAAAAAAAAAAAGTTATCACACTGAAGAAAATTGAGTCGGCTTCTTAATTTTGTGCTGAACAAATTGCCTCACTTATATATATAACCAAAAGCAAAATTTATGAGCAAAGAAAGAGTTAAGGGTGTGTTTGAATGAAGAAATTATTGATTACTTAGAAATTCATAAATGATGAGATTTACATTCTAATATTTAATGTCTCATCAATCACAAATTTCATTTCATGAACATAACACTAGTATTGTAAATTATCTTTGCTTTTTAATTTTTTTTTTCGTTATATCTATTATTATTTTTTTCCATGCGAGTCTCAATAAACAAATGGTGCTCCAACTCCACACTAAGGGGCGAATGAGTTGATCAAAGAAATAGGAGGAGGCAGACACCTTTTCTTTTCTGTACAATTTCTTTTTTCCAGTTGTTGACATATTTTTTAAATGATATGAAACATTTTGATTCGATCAGATGGAAATTATTGAAGCCGTGCAAGGATGTCATTTTCTTTTGTAATGGAGGAAATAATGCTCTTGACCTATCTAGCTAGGTCAAGAAGGAATCTTCGTATATATGTATGAGATCATCCCAAATCATTTCATTTATTTAATTTTTTTTTCTTTTGTTGGAACTACTAATGGTCCAAATTGATTAAATTGCTACCAAAGTGTACTGGAAAATAGAAAGAATTAAAATTTACTTCAAAAATTTGAGTGGACTAAACATTTGGTTAGTTTAATTTGTTAAAATTATGCTACCAATGAATTAGGTTTGTGATCGAGTACAACATATATAACTAGACTATTGGATATTCAGCTGCAATCCAATACCATCCAAGGGTTGAGACTTAAAGTTAATCAATAAGCTAACTTTGAATCTCAATTAATTCTCAGATCAACCATTTTTTGAACTTTTTATAAACATTTTCATCTAAGAAATGAGATTCAAAGTCAAAGGTGCTACATTAATTCCAATCATTTATTCCCGATTGGCATGGAGGAGGGAAATAGTTTTATTTTGTTTCATTTTATTCTAATTATGTATCTTTCTTGTGCATACGTCAACAATGATCATAGGGGAAACAATGACTTAAACGATTGTGATCTAGTTCCTGCATATTTAACAAAACCAACTTTAGACTACACAGTTTCTCAAAAAAAAAAAAAAAAAAAAAAACTTTAGAATACACAATAGCGCTCATGCACGTAACCCTTTGGAGATTTGTAGTAGAAAGGGTGGCTATTCAATGTAAGGTAAAACCATGCATGACTCACCATTTTGACCATATTGTACTACAAGAAAGATACAAAAAAAAGAAAAAGAAAAAAAAGAATTATGATTCAAACCCAATAGATATTTTGTAATATACAATTTGCCTCAATCATTGTGTTGCCAAATATATCATCAAATTCAAAACCAATATCTTCGTGAAATATGGAACCCAATTTACTCTTCTTGTTAAAGAAGTTATCTTTTCGTAATAGTCAATATTTAAAACTTATCTGGATGTCAACAATCTCTTCAAATCATGAGATCAGGGGGCGGTGCTACATGTTTATCAGGGAAACTTAAATATATATATATATATATATATTAGTTTAAATTATCTTAAGTTACAAATATTTTTGAACACTCTAACTTAAATCATACACACTCTATCTTTCTGATTTCATTCTCATCTCATCTCTGCTCTTTATTTGAATAAAGACCGAGTATAGATTCATATGAGAAAACATAAGTAAACGAGCCTCCACTTGAGCCTCCAAAGATAAAGGTACATGAACCGCCATTTGATCCCCATCAAAATCTGCATTGAATCCCTTACAAACTAATGGATGTAAACAAATAGCGCGCCCTTCCACTAAAATGGGGTGGAATGCCTGTATGCCTAATCTATGCAGAGTAGGTGCTCTATTCAGCAATATGGGGTGCCCCTGCATAACTTCCTGAAGTATTTTGTGAGTCATGTGAGGATCTCTCTCTATACTATAAGTTTATATTATGTGTGCATATCTAATACTGATTGTATGTGTTATTTTTTTTGTTGTTTTAATTTTATTTGTGTGATTTGTGATGTGTCTATTTTTTTATATTTTTATATATATATATATATATAACCTAATTTGTATGTTATTGGTTGTTTGATCTTTTTTTGGTCTGGTGTTGACTCTAAGTTTATCCTAGGTGTTGACTCCTAGTGGTTTCCCACTTGGTGTTGACTTTAAGCCAAGCCTAGATGTTGACCTCTAGGTCATATCCTTTTATTTTATTGTCATTTCAGTTTTGTTGTAGTTGTTCTGCGTCAATTTTGGTATAAGAACAAATATCGATCTGTCTGAAGCATTCCCACAGTCAATTCAGAACCAGAAAAATAACAAAAAAAAACCCATCACTGCCGTGTTTTCCACCACCAGAACGTTATCTTTGTCATTTTTCTACTTAGTACAAGAAAGCTATCCTATAGTCGTGTTACTGAACAGAAAACCAGATATTCGAGCCAACCAGAAACCTTTAATCCAAAACCCACAATTAAGTCTCCAAATCCCTTGCAACCACAAAGACAAAGAAAGAAGAGAGATAATAGCTCATCGCTGTTGTCACACCACACCACCGCCAACAAATGCCCACAGTCAGATCTGGTCGAATTCTTTCATGAAGTTTGCTTCGCACACCGCCACCATCCCTTTCTAGATGTTGCTCCGATATTTCCCTCACTTGCCCAGTGCTAGCGCCACCGACACAATCCCACCATCAGCCTCATAAGGTAATCGTAACCAAGCTTTTTTTTTTTTTTTTAAAAACCCCACGCATTTGTCTCTTAAAATTCTACCTGGCCCATTAGCCACTCAAACACAATTTTACCCAGCCCAAATAAAGACCCCAACACAGCTCATTATAAACTTAGCTCAATCCAATAGCCCAGCACCCAATAAAAAAAAAGTCATCCTATTGCAAAATGCACAGCCCAATCCACGTTGTTGCATTGGTTTTTTTTTTTTATTGGTATTCAAACAGTGAAGCTTTATTTGGTTAATGCCATGACAATCCCTTCTTTAATGGGCCGTACTTAGCAAGTCAAGTAGGTAAAATATTTTTGCCCAGTGAGGTATGGTAATATTAGAAGCATCTTATTTTGATGGTTGTAAAAATAACCTAAGAGATTTTGTCAACTAGATGAATGAGATGGAGCAATTCTTTGAGCAAGCAAATTTTGCAAATAACAAAAAGGTTAGGTATGCAAAGTTGAAGTTAAGAGGTGGAGCATAAATGTTTTGGGAGGATCTTGAATATTTCCGCTATCTAAAGTATGAACCCGCCATTAGTGTGTGGGAAGATATGAAATAAAAGCTTTGTGATGGGTATTTTTCACCATACTTTCAAGCTAAGCATCTACCACAATCTCAGTGTGGTACTTTTCAAGTTAAAGCAAATAAAATGAATTATCATCCCATTTCTTGTCCTCAGTGTACTTTTGAACAATCTATCAAGGAATTAATGGAATTATCTGAAAAGCTTATGAAAGATGTTCAAGAGATGATTGCTCAAATGAAGCAAACGAAGATTCAAATTGATTCAATAGGGAAACCAAGGATAATTGATCACAATGAAATTATTGCTGCCTCCATAGAAGGCAACATTGATGATGATATGTTGGTAGTGGAGAAACCTCAAGTGACACTAAAGCCTAATGTTGACAAAGATGTACATGCCTTGGCAAGTGTTGCTTTAACATGCATGCAATGAAATGAATCTATTGAAGAGCAACAAGGTGAAGAGATGGTTTCTAAAGAGAATATTATGTTAGAGGCCGCACATGATGTGATATTGGAAGCTAATGAATCTGCTTTTGATCAGCTTTCTGTGGTGCATGAAGACAAATAATTTGCTAAATTGGAGAAAATGGATAACATATTGCTTCCAATGGTTCAAGATAAGATTGTGTTGATTCCACACACTAATTTTGTTATTCCAGAAGAGTTTTACATGGTGGAATTCAAGGTTTTTCTTTTCTCTATGCTCCCTAAGGTGATTCCAGACTTGAAACAAGTGTTACTTGTTGACATCCTAATCCTTCAATGCTTTAGAACTTGAGGTCGAGCTTTCTCCAACTAAAGGAGAATGATGTGGGAGACACAAGAAAATTATTATTCATGTTTACAAGTCAATTGTATTTTTATGTTTTAGGTCTTAGTAGTTTATTAGGCTATTAGTATTTTAATTTGGAAGCAAGGTTATTTTTATAAGGGTCATGCTAACGAATGCCCTTAGGGCATTGGTTAACAATCCATTTAAGGAAAGTTTTAACACCACTTTTATGGGAAATGATAAAAACTGTCAAAACATTAATTACTTTATTTTATTTTCCCTTTTTATAATAAGGCAATTAGGGTTTTCTAGCCAACTAGAACTAGGGTTTAGCAATCTTTTATAAGCAACCTATTATACTCCTTGAGGAGATAGTTTGATGAATGAAAAAAAATGGCCATTTAATCTTTCTTTGATTTGGTATTGACTCCAGGTCTACCCTAGATGCTGACTCTTGGTGGTTTTCCGCTCGGTGCTGACTCCAAGCTAGACCTAAATGCTAACTCCTAGGTCATATCTCTTTATTTTATTGTTGTTTCAGTTTTACAGAGTCGATTTATTTTGAAAGGGGGGAGTTGATGGCAGAATCATAACATGGTTAAAGAAAGGATATTCTCTTTGGAAGCCTAAGGATAAGGCAAAGGTCAAGGCCGCAAAGCCTAAGAATAAGTGTCCATGGTAGTTAATTAAATTTTAATATTTTATTAGTTATTCTTAAGTCAATGGTATTTTAGTTATTTTACAATTTTTAGGTATGGGCCATAGTTATAGGCCATAGGTTTTATTAATGAGTTTTATTTAATTATGGGTCTTTATGTATGGGCTTTGGTTTAATTTATTAGGGTTAAATAGTAGTCCTTGTACTATTAGGAATCCTAATACTACTAATACAAGTAAGAGTTTTTATATATATAGGGTGCTCAATGTATTGAAGGAGTAGAATGAGTTGATTAATAAAATTGAGTGTTTTGAGCAATAGGCACGTTGGTCTTTGTTGTTTCTTTCTCTTTTCTCTTTCTTCTTTATTATCTCTTCTTTCTTTCTAGGGTTACTGTTCACGGTACTATTCACATAGCCCCTATACAACCCTTGCTTCTCTCTAATGCTTCTTCTTTCCTACCCTAAATCCACCCCAACTAAATGTAGACAAATCTGTAATTTGTCCTGCATCAATTTATTTGTATGGGTAAATTACAAGTTTGGTCCTTAAGCTTTATACTAAATGTCAATTTGGTCCTTAACGTTTCAAATGTATCAATTTAGCCTCTAATCTTTTGGTATTGTGTCAAAATAGTCTCTACCGTTAAGTGGTGGATGAAAAAATATCGACGTAGTTAACGGTTAAAATAAATTATTTTATGCCACATCATATGACCCACATCGAATAAACAATAATTAAAAAGAAAGCCAGTTTAGAATAAAATTGGATCTCAAAATCCCAAACATCCACAAGAGCTTCATACTACTGCCACCAAGGATTCTAATTTCCAAATTCTATATTTTTGCAAAATCGAATAAGAGCCCAAAAATTATCCATCCAAGATAATCACAATCAAACTAATATCCCAAGCAAAACAAAAGGAAAACGATATTTACAGCAGAATAAATTTTTTACTGACACCAACAATTGACACATGATGACTGATGAGCCACTCTCCCCTAGTCTAGCAAAATAAAAAACCAGCCAAACATGCCAAGGAATTTCATCATATAAACATATTAATTTAGACCCCAAATTATCTAACCGAATCCTAGAGAGTAGTCTTGCAATTTCCAAAAATTTCATTGCATAGCCACCAAAAGAAACCAATACCTAAATCATTAACACATTGAAAATTTAAGATAAATAGATGCCTAATTAATCTCTGAAGTGTGCTTTTGCAACAAGAAATTATTCGAAGTAGCAATATCCCACTCTGGCTCATTGGCTTGGACCTTTGCGTCCACCGAGGAATGAATAGGCTGGTACTCACCGAAGCTGTTCAGGGTATTCGAGATTAGGACTTTTGAGATCCAATGTTATCATAAACTGTTTTTTTTTTTTAAATATTTTTTTAAATTTTATTATGTGGCATTTCACGTGTCATTTGATGCGGTATAAAAATAATTATTTTATTTTGGTTGTTAATCACATTAGCATTTTCCATTTATCACTTAACAGTAGAGACTATTTTAACACAATACTAAAAGGTTAGGGAATAGATTGGCACATTCAAAATGCTAGGAACCAAATTGACATTCAGTGTAAAGGTTAGGGACCAAACTTGTACTTTATCATATATATGTGTGTGTGTGTGTGTGTGTGCACGCGCGCATATGTATTGTTATCATGTTATAATAATTTTTAATTAGAGAATTAATGATTCAAGTACAAAAATAGAAAAGTTAGTGATTGTTCAAGAATTTAATTGGTTAAGTACTAGTAGATACTTGATGTATTATTTTTGTATGGGTGGGTATAGCTGTGTGGGTTAATAATTAATACAATGGGTTGAGTTTTGTAATTCAGTTTAAAATATTTTTATAAAAAAATATCGAGTAGATAATGACAGTTATATAAAAATAAAAATATTATACAAACTCTTTTTGAGGGTCAAATATTATACAAACTTAATAAAACAAAATGGTCACTCTTATCCACATTGACAATACACAATGACAATTAAAAAAAAAGATAACGACAACTGATAATAAACTATCATGTAACGATTTCAAAATATAAAAACTAGTAAAAGAAAATTATAAAACTCAATGTATTTGCATGTGTTTATTTATTTTTGTCGATAACTTAATATATTCAAATTATTTTTTATTAAATTATATTAAATTTACGTTTCTTAGTTACTCCTTGAAAAAAATTCTTGGAGCCATTGTTAGGAACCCCTATAGGCATAGAGATAACAATTGTTGTAATGTTGCATTTAGTAAGTAAGTTGGTTGTTTAGTTACAATTCTAAGCATGCTCATCACATGTAAAATAAGTTAGAATTATTAATTCACATGAGAACAATAGAACCAATAGAATAAGGCTATGTAGACAATAAAATAATTTATGGTTCTATAAATATATAATTGTAATCTCATTCGTTTCGTTGATTAATACTACCATTTTTTTTTCTTAGTGTATTTTCTCTCAGTTAATTTCTTAATCTATCTAATGGAGGGTGACTACCTCAAATCTAGTCTAAATCTTATACAACTCCCACTCATTTCAAGATATACACTCCTCATCCATTCCATTCGAAACTAGTTAGTTGGCTCCTAACACTGCCATTCCATGAGATTGAATTTTCCAAAATACAAAGAACTTATAAATGCTCATAAAGGAAAAACAATACTAAAGCACACTGCCATATAAGCGCATAGTTTAAATTCTACACTGTATTCTCAATCACATTACTACATATTGTCTCATCAACTATTCAAATTATTATGAGGATACACAGACTCTAATCAAGCTCAAACTTGGTGCAATGATATGGATCTCCCTCGACATCATTTGTAGCCCATGACACGAAACATTTTCCCCCTTAAAATCAAAAGCATAATCCAATATAAATACATCCTAAAATAGATGACAAGAAAGCTTTCTATATAACTTTATCATCCAAGTAAAACTTTAACCGTTGTATTTTCCAAAAATACCATAGCCAAGAAGGATTGTCGTTGCCAAAGTTCCCTATCAGCAACAAAATAACAAATTTTTCATCTCTATCTTGCCGCCACTTTATGCAAGTGCATGCATGAATTTCCCTCCATCTTATGTGACTATCAACCAAGGTTTTGAAACTCGGGCCGTTTATTGAACCGTAAAAGGGAGAGGTTCAAGGTTTTTGAGGTCAAACCGAGGTTGAACAGGAGTCAAATCGTGATAATGTCATAATTAATTTAATAATTAATTAAAACCTAAATATAGATATTAAATTTATAAAACTAGCAAAATTGACTAATATATCGATATATGTGAGGGAAATTTAATAATTTTCAAGCATATATTTAATAATTAAATAAGAAAGTTAATAAAATAAAAAAATAACTATGAAAACATTAAGATTTATGATTAATTTTTGAAGTAAAGTTGAATATCTTTGAAGGATTTTAATTATAATTTTTTTTGTTCCTTGTAAGAGATGGATAATTTAATTAAGTAGAATAAAATTGTGTTAAGTTGTTTTTATAACAAAAAAAAAAATATTGCTAAGGGGTTGGACCGCACGGTTCTTGACTGGTTCAAGCAGTCCAATTCCGGTTTTAGGGGTTCACAGAATTAACTAAAAATACGGTTTTTTATAGTTAAAAAATCGGTTTTCATCTCAGTTTTCCTTTTTCACGGTCCGACCTCTCGGTCCGGTCCGGTTCTGAATGACATGCAATATAGTTGCTACAAGGCACCTTATTTTGGCTACAAGTATACATGACACACAAGGTCGTCACTAAGAGGTCCCTATCTTGATGACAATGGTTGTTGCTAATGGAAATCTATCTTATTTTAGCGACGAATCTATCATCTCTAATATCTTCCTGCTACTTCTCACAGGTGAAAAAAAGTCACTCCCTCGTATTAACAACAGCTTATTATTGACGACATTATTAATAAATATATTTTTTGGGGGCCTTTAGCAAGAATTATGAATTTTTGTCGTTTTATGCATACTTGGTCACAAGCGACTCAAATATTTTGGTCACAAACGACCAAAATATTTGTAGTGACCGTAGATTTACACAAAATGCAGTTATTGTAGTTTATAAATTAAGGAAATGTGCCAAAATACAAGATGGCAACTGATTTAAGGTCAAATTGATGCTAAATTGTCTTCTCAAAAAAATTGATACTAATTTCAACCATGCATTAAAGTGTATTACTTTTTGCACATCTTTTTAGTTACCACACTGAAGAAAATTGAGTCAGCTTCTTTTATGCTAAACCAATTGCTCCACTTGTAAATCACACTACAAAGCAACATTTACAACCAAAGAAAGACTTAACGGCGTGTTTGAATGAAGAAATTGTTGAATAAATAGAATATATATGGATAATTCTGTGGTACCTCCCCTTTTTTTTTGGGGTACAGTATCTATTAGTAGACAACCTGCTATATCAGGTTATCAAAATATTATATTTGATGGTATTATCTTCATATTGTATAGTACTAGCATCACATGTAATTGTACTTTTATTACATTTAGTGGTTCCCTTATTTTTTCTCACATTTGATTGTACCATTTTCACAAAGCGCATTACTAAAATCACATGTGACTGTACTTTTCTCACATTAGGTGGTTCCTTTTATTTTTTTTTTCTCACATTTAATGGTACCATCCTCACATTGTGTAGTACTAATATCACATAGGATTGTACTTTTGTCACATTCGGTAGTTCCCTTATTTTTTCTCATATTTGATGGTACCATCCTCACATTGCGCAGTACCAACATTACATGTGACTGTATTTTTGTCACATTCGGTGGTTCTTTTATTTTTTTCTCATATTTGATGGTATCATCCTCACATTGTGCAGTACCAATATCATATGTAACTGTATTTTACCACATTTGGTGGTTCTTTTATTTTTTTTTCTCACATTTGATGGTACCACCCTCACATTGTGCAGTACCAACATGACATGTGACTGTACTTTTGTCATTCGATAGTTCCCTTATTTTTTTCTCACATTTTCTGATACAATCCTCACATTGCACAATATCAACATCACATGTGACTCTGTTTTTGTCACATTCGATAGTTTTCTTATTTTTTCTCATATTTAATAGTACCATCCTCGTACTGTACAGTACCTACATAACATGTAACTTTTTCTCACATTTAATGGTACTGTTATAACCGCACTTTTGTCACATGTCATGGTTCCTTTATTTTTTTCCCACTTAGATGGTACCTTCTTCACATCGGGGAGTACTCAGTTTCTGAGTCTCTGACTTTGTTCTCCTCTCTCTCAGTTTTTCTATAGTCTACGCTTCTCTCCTCAGTTTCGTCTCTCTCAAATTCTTCTCGTCCCTCTCAAATTCTTCTCGTCCAAACCATCCACAAGAGCCTATCTAGAGTGACGATTACTAAACAAAACCCTAAGCAAGACCCACAAAAGAAGACACATATTTGCTAATATGGTGAAAAGGCCACAAACTTTTCTCTCAAGTACCTCTAAAAAAATACTAAAATAGCCAAAACTCAAGATGGGTCTAAAAAGAAACTTAAAAACAACAATTACTATGATATGACCTTTACACAAACCAAAAATCTGTTCAATGCTTCAGATGAAGAGAGTGGGGAGATGTCAAAAGCTCTTAAAACCATGCAGTTGAAATCAAAACAGTTTGTGCACACAACACAAACGTATGTAATAACAAAAAATACAAATTCAGCCTCACATTCATTAGAAAAATAAAAAACACTTCACTAAATTACTGTATGAAAGATAAATATTCAATCTCCCATTCATTAAAAAAAAAAAAAAAATTCAATTCACTAAGTCACTAACTCATAAACAGTATCCTATTCATTCTTTTATACTAATCTTTGAGTGACCGAAAATATTCCTGTAGTGGAATGTTTCTAGCAATTTCAACAATTCTCGAGCGTTGATCATTATCCTTTGAAAGCACTAGACTTGCTGCCAACTTGTACCGTAAACGTTCCAACCAGCTCTCCTACAAATAATTAGACATGTAATTTTAAGTAGTTTAAACAAATTATGTGAAAATTTGTATTTAATTCAAAGAAATTTATTACCAAAAGGGGTAAATTCCTATTGGAAGTATTTGTGAACATGTGTTTTATAACATACATTCTGCAATCATACCTGAAAAATGAAAATTGTTAAAATTCAGCAATTTGAAAAATGCACAGAATAGTTATCCATATGTACTAGTACAATTTGGTACCTACCCATTTTTTTGTTGAGGATTCAAGATGGGTGATTTCAATTTAAATCTGGTAATACTATCAATATACTTGTCTTTCTCCAAAAAAACTCAACAACTTATCAAGGCCTGTAACCTATAGCAAAGTTGGATTTTAACATCAGTTATTTTTAGTACAATACCTAGCAAAATTACATTGAAAACAATCATTATTGAGTAGAAAGAGTAAGAAACAATACCACAATTTTAACATTTTTTGTTCGAGTGCCTTCACTAGTTGTGCTTTGCAAAGAGTCCAGTATATATATAAATCTTTTTGCAAAATCAACGACACATAAGTACCAATGACTATTATTGTCATTCATTGGGATAAAAATTTACAGATACAAATGAACAATGTATTAGCATGTGTAAATCTAATATGCATGCATGTGTGCGCGCGCACTAAGTAAAATTACCCGTTCACACTTCACCAAAGTTGACATATACTTGTTATCATCCCTATATGTCTTTTAAAACCATTCTAGTGTGGGATTGCCATCTTCCTCGAGCATTTTTTGCTACAAAAATATATAAAATTCCAAAAAAGTAAAGTATTAATTAAACACTACAAGCACAATCCAAAACATATATTCAAGAAAAACTTGTGTATTAATTAAACACTGTAAGCACACAAACCAAAATATTACAAAAACTTACAGTAAAATGCGTTGGCAAATACCACACAAACATGTCTCTATATCTATCCTCATCCATCCTCATCTTGCAAACGAACAAATTAATAATCTAAAATACAACATAATTGTTATAATTATTGTATAAATAAACAGTACAAATATTTATTAGTGTATTTAAATTTCATAGACTAACCTGACTGCTTATCCATTGGTTAGGGAGCAAGGTGTTGAAAGCTGCACGATCACCATACTCATACTTCATGGAAACAAGAACTTCACTAAACATTATTCATTGACAAATTCTTATGTTAAAGCTTATTCAATATATTCATTATTTTTTATACCAACTTCAAAAAGGACAAACCTCTCTTCAAAATTTTTATTAAAAATGTAGTTACATATGATCTTCTCCATTTCAGTAAATGGTTCGAACTCATTCATGTCCTCGTCATCACCCAGTCTAGATTCCTAAAAGAATATAGCATAATCAAATAAGCATATAAAAATATGTTGTATTCGCACCCTTATATATCAATGTACACATTCATGAACTCATCTACAATGAATCTTTGGTCACTCTCCCCATACTCCTATCTCAATATAACATGAAATAAAAACAAGGTAAGCAATAACATACAATTGAAAAAAAAAAAAAAAACACACACACACACACACACACACAATTGAAAGCTGTAGGAATTGCCACCTTTGTCCTGGACAACATAGATGATCAACGTTTTTATTTTTTTATTTTTTATTTTGTATTTTTATACAAGATAGAAAATTTATTTTAACCTAATCTAAGTGCATATGTGTGTGAAGCTCCATCTAGTTTTTAACTTTTATTTTAATTTATATTATCTTTATTAGATAAGAGTGGACTGTTTCCACATTGCACTATATCATAAGCCTCCCAAAGCTCCCATTCCAGCTAAAGCAACATTCTGCTAGCTACAATGAAGCACCTTGCCTTTAGAGTTTCAATTAAAAGTTCAAATTGTTCATTTATTATTTTCTACTAGGGCAATGACATCTCCATCTAAGAAACCTAAGCTACAATGAAGATTTACATTGTACTTGGAAGTCAGCAATGCTTTGGGTTGAACAATTTTCTATTTTCAGTAAATGACTTTCAAAAACATCTAACTGCATATGCATGTTTGTGTATGCATTAAGTATTAACCAAAAGTACCATTAGAATAATTGCCTTATAATATTGAATAAATGTAACAAAGAAGAAGCATTTTGTTTCTAGATATAGACATAAGAAAAATTACTATCTAAAAGCAAATTAGCCATAAGCTTACCTGTTTTAAGGTAGGCAAGCCAAATAATTAGATGCTTAGTAAAAGGCGAAAAAATAATAAAATAAAATAAAGAAATATATTGACTTATACTATAAGATGAAGGATAGATGTTCATACAGAAAACGAAGTTTTTGAAGCTTGCCCAATGTGGCTGGAATCTGTCCGTTTAAATTGTTCAAGTAAAGATCCAAGTTCACCAAGTCTGTCAAATTCCCAAGCTCTTCAACAATTAGTCCAGATATGTTATTACTATAAAGTTCCCTGCCACAACAAAAGATCATTTAAAGGTCTGTGCAAGAAAAAAGAAAAAAGAAATACTATATAGCACATTCCATGTTTTATTGCAAAAGAATGCAAAATGAGTCAAATTTAACATTCATAAACTTTGCTTTAGCAACATATAGAACAATGGCTAGAACCAATAAACCATTTCCTAGATTAGAGGGCAAAAAGAAACTATAAGACATATACATAATTTGAATATTGAAAGATGTAATCCACCATGGGATATATAATTGACATACACCAAAAGCTATCAATTAAGATTAAAAAGAAAAATGTGCAATGGCAGCCATCCAAACATATAATGACCTTAACAACAAAAACTTCAAGTCCGAAATTGATTGCACACACCGTTCAACTCTTTCAGCATTTCATTGTCTCCAAAATTCACCACATAAGACATAGAGGAATTGCATTCCAGTGAATTGTTACTCAGCTTATTCAAGAAAATCAACAAAAGAAAAACAGGATAAAACATGAATTATAATCCATCATATTTGTACATGTTTCTGTGTAACAATGTGTTCTTACATGGTTCATGTTTCTATTCACTAAAATATTATATCAGTTGGTGCTCCACCCAACTTCCTCCACTATAACAACAAAAATGGGAGGTCCAAACAGTGGGAGAGGCGGGTGGCAACAGTCTTTCAGGATTGGCCAAAGCCTAACTAACTTCTCTAACTAATAGGCTATTGCACTTATCACTAACAACCCATCAGCTAACTAATTTTTTGTTACAAGTGATAAAAGCTATTAAAAGTAAAAGGAAACAACTTATTATACAACATATGCTAGAAACAGCTAGCTTTATAAAATGAACTGCATCAAAGGAAACTACTTATTATACAACATAAGCTAGAAATAGCTAGCTTTATAAAATGGACTGCATCAAAGGAAACTACTTGTTATACAACATAAGCTAGAAATAGCTAGCTTTCTTTGAAACTTGTTGTCTTCTATTATCTGATACTCCCCCTCAAGATTAGTAAGGGAATGAATGTTAACTAGGCTTATCTTAATTAACATATCTACTATTCGTGACTTGGTCTTAATGTGCAGCAATCTAATTACTTTTGCAATGACTTTATCTCGCACAACATGTCAGTCAATTTCTCTGTGTTTCGTCCTCTCACGAAACACAGGATTGGCTGCAATGTGGAAGTGCAGCTTGCCTATTAGCAATCCAACCCCACAACAGCAATATATCTCTAGATAAATGAGATCACAGTTCAATAGCAATCAGATCACATCCAATTCATTGTCATTCAATCATTTAAAAAAAAAAAAAAATGTATTAGAAGCTTATGAACCACTCGGACACCAGAAAAATTAACTTTGGTCCCTAGTCCTACTAATCTGAAACTCAGTACCAAATACTATAATTCTTTGAGTTGTAATACTTTTAAAACCTATGTACAAATTTGTACTTTTAAACTGACAAATTTGTAATTTTTGCTCTTTTCCCCTTTGCTATCAGAACTATGCCCACTACAAACACATAGAGATAGACATATCTAACCCTCAACTCCCCAGTAGCACACATAAATAGATTCCAAAATCTACCAAACTCTAAGGGCCACCTTGCATAGAGAGGATACACAAACACTATACTGGAAGTGCATTTACAAAACCCATTAAGTTTTTTATCACTAAAGAATGTTAAAAATTGAATTTTCATCAAAAGCCCATAAACACAATCATGATACTTGAATGAGAAACATAATAAAGAAAACTCCTTTATCCATTTATTCCCAACCCACCAAAAAAAAAAAAAAAAACACGGGTCTAATTCTAATGATATCTATGTGTCTACAAATATAAACAATAATTATAATCAAAACCCAAAATGGGCAGGTCTCAAAAGCAGCCAAAAACCCAAATAAATCCACAACCCATGAAGAAACAAAAACAGCAGAAGCAACAAATCTCTCAGCCAAAATAAGTCAACAAAGAAAGTTAACAAACAACATCCAAATCTCCTATCAAAATAATAAAAATAAAAACCCAAATCAGTTAATAGCATTAGGGATTACTAACAATGAATAAAACTAAAGACAAATCGTGCTTTAATAGTTAAAGAAACTTTAATAATCTGTATATTAGTAGTAAAATCAACTTTGTCTGAGAGAAAGAGAAAGAGAGACAAACCTATTTCAAATATCGTCGCTGGGCAGAGAACGGCCGATACTGTTTCTTCTTCTTTGGGTTTTGTTTAGCTGCCTTGGGTTCTTGTGGTTGATTGGTAAGAGAAGAAGTCGAATTCTGGGTTCTTTAGATATACCGAATCGGAAGCGTGATATAGAGTCCGAAGCGTGATGAGGAGAAAGAAGCTTGACACACTGAATTTTGTTTTTGAGAAAGAGAAGCGTATAGTGAATGCTGAATACTGCTGTTCTTTTCGTTTTTGTTTACTTATATATATAACTTGTTTGACCGGTAGCCAGTGTTTACGCTAAAACACTCTAAATTAAACGAATGGTCCGGATTCAATTTTTATTTATTTAATGGTTTAGATTTAGGTGGATTCCTACCCTCTAAAAAAAGAGAGGGGCATGGTAGAATGACCCAATATATATTTATATATTATGAGATTTACGTTTTCAATATTTAGGGTCCGTTTGGATAGAGTTTATTACTGAAAACTGAAAATACTGTAGCAAAATAATTTTTAAATATGTGAATAATATTGTGAGACCCATTTTTAGTATTTTTTTCTGAATAAAGTGCTTGTGGGTCTTATGAACAGTGCGTAAACAGTGTCTAAACAATGCCGAACAGTGATTTTTATCTCTAGCACAGTGCTGCTACAGTAAAATAACGTGCATAAACAGTACCGATGACTGTTCATGCACGTTGAAAAAAAAAAAAAAAGGAAAAGCGCAGAAACAAGAAAACGCAGGAATTATAAGTGGGATCCAAATGGGCAATTAATGTCTCTTAAATCGCAAATTTCATTGCTAGGACATAAAACTTTCTTTCTTCTTTTGATACCGAACACTAGTATTGTAAACTTTCTCTGCTTTAAATTTTTTAAAAATATTTATTTATTTTCATATTACTCTCAATAAACAAAAGTTGCATTCGGGCAACAGGAACCGAGTGTTAGAGAACTACCTATTGTTGTGGCACTAGTTGCCGATGACTCACTTTTGGGCTAACCGCAAGCACAAATGCGCACGGGAGGCCAACTACCGCCCTCCCAAACTCTAGTGTGAGAAATAAAGATGCATGACACCCAGATAAACGTGCTCTCGGCAGAATGGCTTCAGGCTTCCCAAAGAAAAATCACAACCCATGGGCCGATGGCAAAATCTTCAAACCTTGTTGCATCAAGTCAAAGGACTTCTGAGGGTGGGACCAAACATTGTACTTAGATCTTATTCTAGTATGTGTCATCTAAAATTGTGACACCAAAGCTATATACTTGGTTTCATGTGGTGTGGGCGCATTTTAATTGGATCATACAGAGAAATTATAGGTTTAGTTGTCATTAAACAGCCACATCACTGAAGGGAATTAACGAAATTGTGACATATTAAAAACTACTAAGTCAAACGATGAGGACTAAAATAAGAAAATTGATAGACATGTCTTTTGGACCTGGATTTAAGTTAATTGGAAGAGTCACTTCCCATTCAACATTAGAGATGATGATGGCCATCTTCAAATCCCAAACTCTACTATTGTAAGGAAAACATACATGATTTGTCTAAGCAATAGAAAGGTTTTGTTGAAATTTAACGATCCATTACCAGGCTGTCCCTTTCTTTAGTAATTGAGAAAATACTACTTATCTAGTTTCTAGGCCAGGGATGAATCTTTGTACGTATGAGATCCTGCCCAATGCATTTCATTTTAATTTTTTTCTTTTGTAGAACTATATTACTAATTAATGGCCCAAGTGGATTAATAGCTACCAAACTAGTCTACGTACGAAAGAGCAAAAAAAAAAAAAAAAAAAAAAAAAATGGAAACGTACTTCAACTATACGAAAGAATTCAACATTTGGTGAATCTTGCATGTTAAAAAAAGATAACTGTTACGTTAACAATACTTTCAGAATAAAATTATAAGTGGTAAATTGTTACACGTTGTTATTAGAAACAAATGAATTGCTACATCCACAATACTTTCAAAATAGGATTATAGGTGGTAAATTGCTACTCATTCTACATCCACAACACTTTCAAAATAAAATTATAGGTGGCAAACTGTTACTCATTGCTTTTGGTAAGGAAAAAATAAGCTAACAATTTTAGTATTGGGTTTGAATTAAGAAAGTCAATACCGTACCGAAGGCTGTATTGGTTTGGCCACCGGTAGATATATTTTGAATATCAGTCAATACCGGTGTACTGTTTCGGGTTTACCACTATTTTATATATTTAATATATATATATATACACACACACACACACACACAAAATCTCTATTTACACACACATACACATATAGACTCTCCAAATTTTAATCTCATAAATACTTTCCATTTCAACTATTGTGTACTGATTGATATAACAACCTAAAAATCAACTGGAGATTAGAATTGATGCAGGTAAAACAATTAAAAAAGAATAAAATGGAACTCTTAATTCAAACACCAAATTCAAATTAAGTAAAAGAATTGGAGAGATCAAAGGTTAAGTGAAATAATAAAATTATCTACAAAATACTTTCATTATTTATTATTTTAGAGACAAAAATGGCCACAATTACACAAAAAAAAAAAAAAAAAATACACAGCATTTTGTGTTTTAGTCCAGTACGGCAGGTATTTTTTTTTGGTACAAAATAGAAGTATACCGGTACCGGTGCACTGGCCTGTACGGTATCGACCATCCTGGTTTAAATTAGATATCCTCATTTTAATAGGTGAGTAGATTTGACTCATGACCTTTTACTCTAATACCATGTTAAATTACCAATTGTCCTAAAAAATTAAACCATTAGGAAATAGTAAATTTAATAATTTAATCACATAATTCTAACATTAATTCACCAGTGGAGGAGGGAAATAGGTTTTTATTTTTATTTTTTTTATTTTGTCTTATGTATTAATCAACAATGATCATAAGGGGAAAAATTGACATAACGATTCTGATATAGGATTTTAGAACAACATGAGTAAGTATGAGAGACAAGGCAGACTTGCTGTAGCATATCTTCATCTTCGATGGAGATCATTGCTTGTGGCAATTATCTTACTTTCGATTATCACATTCATCAATGGTTAGGCAGGGCACTTCCGGTAAGGTGCATTCGCTATTTCCCTCGGCATTTTCGCAACTGGCAACGACTGATATTTCGGGGTCAGATGATGTTATGTTGATGTGCTTCATTGTAATGTTAGTGCACATTATTTCATCACAGTTGAAAGTAATCGCATCCAAACCAACACAAGTCCCTTCAATACCTATATATGTCACATTGCTCACTTGTACTGACGATATCTACCTCATCATTGCAAAATAAAAATTGAACGACTGGTAAAATTGTTTGATTGAATAAAATTTTGAGACATAAGTTGTATCTTCTAATAGGACTTTAAGAAAAAATTCAAAATATAACTCAATTACCTCATTTTCACAATCGTGTTTACCGTTGCAGTAAAACTGATCAATAATGATTGGGTTTTTGACATCCACGAGTGTGATTTGCTCAAAGAAAATATTTCTTGCATAACCCGAACCCCCCTAAGAAAATATTGAGATTATTTAAAGGGGGACAAAGGAAAAGGAAAACCATTGAAATATTGAATATACAGGTTTTTATATATATATATATATATATATATATATATATAAAATAGAATTTACACTCTAACATAATCTAAACGTATATATGTGTGAAGCTCATTCCTAGAGACTTGAACTTCGGTCCTTTTCCCCCACACCCCACAAGCACTTATACTTGTGGAGTGACCATCGCATCAAGGGTGCGCGGTGATAATATATAGGTTCATTTTAATTGAAAGGTTTTTGTTCTTAATAATGTCTAAGCACTTTAAACCTATGTACAAATTTGTACTTTTAAACCGACAAATTTGTAATTTTTGCTCTTTTCCCCTTTGCTATCAGAACTATGCCCACTACAAGCACATAGATATAGACATATCTAACCCTCAACTCCCCAGTAGCACACATAAATAGATTCCAAAATCTACCAAACTCTAAGGGCCACCTTGCATAGAGAGGATACACAAACACCATACTGGAAGTGCATTTACAAAACCCATTAAGTTTTTTATCACTAAAGAATGTTAAAAATTGAATTTTTATTAAAAGCCCATAAACACAATCATGATACTTGAATGAGAAACATAATAAAGAAAACTCCTTTATCCATTTATTCCCAACCCACAAAAAAAAAAAAAAAAAACACAGGGGTTTGATTCTAATGATATCTATGTGTCTACAAATATAAACAATAATTATAATCAAAACCCAAAATAGGCAGGTCTCAAAAGCAGCCAAAAACCTAAATAAATCCACAACCCATGAAGAAACAAAAACAGCAGAAGCAACAAATCTCTCAGCCAAAATAAGTTAACAAAGAAAGTTAACAAACAACACCCAAATCTCCTATCAAAATAATAAAAAATAAAAACCCAAATCAGTTAATAGCATTAGGGATTACTAACAATGAATAAAACTAAAGACAAATCGTGCTTTAATAGTTAAAGAAACTTTAATAATCTGTATATTAGTAGTAAAATCAACTTTGTCTGAGAGAAAGAGAAAGAGAGACAAACCTATTTCAAATATCGTCGTCGGGCAGAGAACGGCCGATACTGTTTCTTCTTCTTTGGGTTTTGTTTAGCTGCCCTGGGTTCTTGTGGTTGATTAGTAAGAGAAGAAGTCGAATTCTGGGTTCTTTAGATAAACCGAATCAGAAGCGTGATATAGAGTCCGAAGCGTGACGAGGAGAAAGAAGCTTGACACACAGAATTTTGTTTTTGAGAAAGAGAAGCGCATAGTGAATGCTGAATACTGCTGTTCTTTTCGTTTTTTGTTTACTTATATATATAACTTGTTTGACCGGTAGCCAGTGTTTACGCTAAAACACTCTAAATTAAACGAATGGTCCGGATTCAATTTTTATTTATTTAATGGTTTAGATTTAGGTGGATACTGTACCTTCTAAAAAAAGAGAGGGGTGACCCAATATATATTTATATATTATGAGATTTACGTTTTCAATATTTAGGGTCCGTTTGGATAGAGTTTATTACTGAAAACTGAAAACACTGTAATAAAATAATTTTTAAATATGTGAATAATATTGTGAGACTCATTTTTAGTATTTTTTTCTGAATAAAGTGCTTGTGGGTCTTATGAACAGTGCGTAAACAGTGTCTAAACAATGCCGAACAGTGATTTTTATCTCCCGTATAGTGCTGCTACAGTAAAATAACTTACATAAACAGTACCAGTTACTGTTCATGCACGTTGAAAAAAAAAAAAAAAAAAGGAAAAGCGCAGAAACAAGAAAACGGAGGAATTATAAGTGGGATCCAAATGGGCAGTAAATGTCTCTTAAATCGCAAATTTCATTGCTAGGACATAACACTTTCTTTCTTCTTTTGATACCGAACACTAGTATTGTAAACTTTCTCTGCTTTAAATTTTTTAAAAATATTTATTTATTTTCATATTACTCTCAATAAACAAAAGTTGCATTCGGGCAACAGGAACCGTGTGTTAGAGAACTACCTATTGTTGTGGCACTGGTTGCCGATAACTCACTTTTGGGCTAACCGCAAGCACAAATGCGCACGGGAGGCCAACTACCGCCCTCCCAAACTCTAGTATGAGAAATAAAGATGCATGACACCCAGATAAACGTGTTCTCGGCAGAATGGCTTCAGGCTTCCCAAAGAAAAATCACAACCCATGGGCCGATGGCAAAATCTTCAAACCTTGTTGCATCAAGTCAAAGGACTTCTGAGGGTGGGACCAAACATTGTACTTAGATTTCATTCAAGTATTTGTCATCTAAAATTGTGACATCAAAGCTATATACTTGGTTTCATGTGGTGTGGGCGCATTTTAATTGGATCATACAGAGAAATTATAGGTTTAGTTGTCATTTAACAGCCACATCACTGAAGGGAATTAACGAAATTGTGACATATTAAAAACTACTAAGTCAAACGATGAGGACTAAAATAAGAAAATTGATAGACATGTCTTTTGGACCTGGATTTAAGTTAATTGGAAGAGTCACTTCCCATTCAACATTAGAGATGATGATGGCCATCTTCAAATCCCAAACTCTACTATTGTAAGGAAAACATACATGATTTGTCTAAGCAATAGAAAGGTTTTGTTGAAATTTAACGATCCATTACCAGGCTGTCCCTTTCTTTAGTAATTGAGAAAATACTACTTATCTAGTTAATTTCTAGGCCAGGGATGAATCTTTGTATGTATGAGATCCTGCCCAATGCATTTCATTTCAATTTTTTTCTTTTGTTGAACTATATTACTAATTAATGGCCCAAGTGGATTAAATAGCTACCAAACTAGTCTACGTACGAAAGAGAAAAAAATGGAAACGTACTTCAACCATATGAAAGAATTCAACATTTGGTGAATCTCGTATGTTAAAAAAAGAGAACTGCTACATCAACAATACTTTCAGAATAAAATTATAAGTGGTAAATTCTTACACATTGTTATTGAAAACAAATGAACTGCTACATCCACAATACATTCAGAATAGGATTATAGGTGGTAAATTGCTACTCGTTATTAGTAAGAGACGAACTGTTACATCCACAACACTTTCAAAATAAAACTATAAGTAGTAAATTGTTACTTGTTGCTATTGGTGAGGAAAACATAAGCTAGTAATTTTAGTAATGGGTTTGAATTAAATATCCTCATTTTAATAGGTGAGTGGATTTGACTCATGACCTCTTACTCTAATACTATATTAAATTATCAATTGTCCTAAAAAGTTAAGCCATTAGAAAATAGTAAATTTAATAATTTAACCACATAATTCTAACATTAATTCACCATTGGAGGAGGGAAATAGGTTTTTTTTTTTTTTTTTTTCCTTATGTATTCATCAACAATGATCATAAGGGGGGAAAAAATGACATAACGATTCTGATCTAGGATTTTAGAACAGCATGAGTAAGTATGAGAGACAAGGCAGACTTGTTGTAGCATATCTTCATCTTCGATTGAGATCATTGCTAGAGGCAATTATCTTACTTTCAATTATCACATTCATCAATGGTTAGGCAGGGCACTTCCGGTATGGTGCATTCGCTATTTCCCTCGGCGTTTTCACAATTGGCAACGACTGATATTTCAGGGTCAGATGATGTTATGTTGATGTGCTTCATTGTAATGTTAGTGCACATTATTTCATCGCAGTTGAAAGTAATCGCATCCAAACCAACACAAGTTCCTTCAATACCTATATATGTCACATTGCTCACTTGTACTGACGATGTCTACCTCATCATTGCAAAATAAAAATTGAATGACTGGTAAAATTGTTTGATTGAATAAAATTTTGAGACTTAAGTTTTATCTTCTAATAGGACTTTAAAAAAAATTCAATTACCTCATTGTCGCAATCGTGTTTACCGTTGCAGTAAAACTGATCAATAATGAATGGGTTTTTGACTTCCACGAGTGTGATTTGCTCAAAGAAAATATTTCTTGCATAACCCGAACCCCCCTAAGAAAATATAGAGATTATTTAAAGGGGGAAAAAACGAAAAAGTAGGCCATTGAAATATTGAATAGGTTAATTTTAATTGAAAGCTTTTTATTCTTAATAATGTCTAAGCACTTTACCTGCCATGTCTTGATCCTTGCTCCATTCAAAGTTCCATTAAAGCTACAATTGTTCACATATACCTCTTCTACCGTGGCATATGCTCCATTTGCTCCCAAGCTTCCCACGCTATATGAGCCATGAGGTTTACATTATTATTAATTAGTAGTGTATCTTCAATGGTAAAAAATGTTTTGAGTTGATCTCCAAAGTGTTTTCCTTTTCTTCTGTGGCATGGATATTTAATATTTTTCATTGGGTGTTTTCATAAAATGAAAATTTTTTTAATTGTATATTTTCATTTTTTTTCTTTTTTTATTGTAAATTATCTAGTAATTTTTGGTATTGTGCCATAATGTGCCCAAGTAAATGAATTGTACTACAAAATGTGGATTTCAACAAACCTTATACCATGGCCAGGTCCACAAACAATTCGAGTGATGTTAATACCAGTCGTTTTATCATTGACAGCAATACAATCATCTCCTATAAGCATTGCAAAGCAAATGCATGAAAGGCATAAAACACAATTAGGAGTATATGAATTTTTCATTTAACTCGAGGTTTTAGAAAATGTGGTAAGAATCTAATACAAAAACCAAAAAGAAGTTCATTTATATTCGAATAAGAATTTCATAAATAAAATCATTAAAAAAAAACATGGTTATACATGCCATATTATATGTTTTACTAGATTTGATTTAATAACAAATAAAATAATGTAATCTTACTACAATTTCGTATGATATTTTCAAATATAAAATAATATTAATTCAGTACTTTTCTATGCAATTTCATGTAAAGCAACAAATTGAAAATGTACTATTTAATATCAAATTATTATAATTTAAAGTAATTATATTTTTTATTTAAGTTTAATATGGTCAACAAAACTTGGAATTAAAAACTATTTTTTCTATGAATAATAAAGAAATTTTTTTATGTGCATTTTTTTTTTTTTTGAGAAAGTCTCAACTGGTAAAGTCTCTGATAGTTATATAAGAGATCTGGAGTTTAATCTCTTCCTACACCAAAAACTGATTGGTGTCTTGGTCTGATGATAAAGTGCTATCATCGGAAACAGACGCTATATGTTGAAACTTTCTCAAAAAAATAAAAAAGGCTTATCTCTTACGTGCATTATATTAATTCTTAAATATAAATACATTTATTTTGTAAATGATTTGATTTATGAATGGTAACAATTAAGATAGGTAAATATGGCAAAAAAAAAAAATGTATATACGTAAGGTAGAATTCTCTCAATATAATAATGACAATGAAGATAATGTGAAAAGGTGTATTAATGATAAATAAATAAAATTACCAGTTCCAATATAACTATCGTGGATGCTAACATTGGTTGAAGAAGAAATATCAACTCCATCAGTGTTAGGACTAGATTCGGGAGCAGATATGTTTAGATGAGAGAGAGTTGCATTATCACAAAAAATTATACTAATATGGTTTCTTGGACTATCAAGATGAGTAAGTCCACTGTGCTGAAGATTACTGCAATTATAAAAACGTAGTGCCTGCAATTTTATAACTCAATTAGTAAGATAATTAAAGAAATTAAAAGTTGAACAGCATCAGTAACTTTTTTTTTTCTTCTTAATTTTCAAATGTTATATATATATATATATATATAATATATAACATTTGAAAAAAAAAAAAACAATTCCTCCAATTTCACCAAAATCATTAATTAAGAGACACACACTCCCTCTCATTCAAGTATTGACAAATTATGTAGCTTTAAAGCCTCCTAGAGTCCTAGTACATTATTTCCTACCATAATCAACATCTTGTGCACATTAGTTTCCCCAATATTTTATTTATGAAAATAATCATAATTTCTTCGAGTTGAGAAGCTTTCAATGTCGGAGTCTTACCGTGGGTTTATAGCAGTTTGCATTCCCCTGTCAAAAAAGAGTTTAATTTCTAATTTATTTTTTGAGCTTTCAAGAAAATTCTAAAAACAATTATAAAATATGTCTGCACAACTGATACTTCTCAGTATACATAATAGGTCAAAAGAGGTTCTTTAATATTCCATTATTTTTCATACCAAGAAAAGTATAATAAAGATATAAAACGAAATCAATATATCCCAATCTCAAAGAACTAAGAATTCCCTTTTCCATCCACTTTAATCCCTAATTGGCTAGTAAATGGAAATTATTGTGGGTCTAGGAGAAAGAACGTTTAATTCTCATGCATATATGTGTTAAACAATAATAATTATACGAAGATCTTATAGATTAGTGGCATTACTTAATTTTTCCAATAAATTGAACAAAGGTCAATTCATAGTCCCATCCCTCACTTATTGTGAGGAAAATACATAATCAGAAAATTTTGGACCATTGTTTGATGAGTGATCTTCAAGGCGTCAATTGAAAATGATATTGAGGCGAAAGGTCATCAATATCCTGTATTAATTATATACACCTAGACCGATCCGGCTGATTAGACTGAAAATTCGATGACCCAACACTTAGACCAATTTGGGTGTTTAAATAGATCGTTTCTGCATATGATCTAGTCAAACTTAGCGGGCTTGTGACGACTCGAGCAGGATAGGTTTATATATACTGGTTGGGTTTGTGAAATTTGTAAAACTACATCTATAGATCAACTTTATTGACTTTTTTTACAGTTTAATGTATTATAATTTGATAATTTAAAAAAGAAAAAACCTAACTAAGTTTTTTTATAAGTGCACTTATCAAAAGACTCCCATTTTATCAAAAGACTACAATTTTATCGTGAAACCTTGATTTCAAAATATAATTTCCAGTTTAATTTAGGCATATTCCTATTTTTTTAATTTATATATTTATATTATTATTTTTCAAACCTATTTATATATTTTCTATTCTTTAAATTTTTTTATTTAACCCTGTGGTTTGACCTGTAATCCACTGGCTGAGCAGATGACCTATTTCATAAACCAGGTTAATGTCAGGACCAGGTTTAATAACTATTTATGTGTGTGTGTTAACATAGAAAAAATTCCATACTTGAACACTGACATTGTTCCACCAAATTGAACCACTGCCGTTGATCTCTCCTGAACCGTTGACAATGAGGTTACTCACATTCCAGAAGCCTAACCAGGTATTTGCATAACAGTTTGTCCATCCTTCTGTGGTATTGGGTGCTAAAATTGTCCCCAAAACCTGTCCTCCACAAAAACTAATTAATGAGAAGTGTATTAATCACGTAGACAATGAAATCAAAGCAAAATTCGTTGTCTCATAACTGTACCTGAACTTGGACACTGTCGGAATTGCATGGACCTTCGAAAGTCACTGGCTTTAATAGGAACTTCTTCTCCATTGGTACTATAAGCATTGGAATGTCAGAAGCTGCTTCAACTTCACATAAAGCTTTCCAAGCTTTTAAAAAGGCCTTCAGATTCACATAATTATTAGTCCATATATAACAATCAAATATGATACCCTCATCCTATTAATTTTATTCTTTAAAGGCGCAAGAAAAAAAAAAAATAAACAAAAACAAATAAATGAAATGTTGAGATATTAATGTATATACTTCGGAGCATAGTTTTAAAACCCGGACCGGATCGGCCGGTCCGACCGGTTCAACCGGGAATCGGCCTCAAATCCGGTCCGGTAATAGTATAAAACCGGAAATATGTTAAAAAACGCTAAATAGTGCAGACCGGCCGGTCGAACCGGAAAAACCGTCGAACCGGACAGTCGAACCGGAACCGGCCGGTCTGCTTAAAGTCTCAAAACTGTACCGTTTTGCCCCATCAGAATTAACCCTAAAACTAAAATCTAAATCCTAACATTCTAACACTATCAATCTCATCAGCCTCAGCCGACTGACCCTGTTCTCTCTTCAGTCCTCACGCCCACAAGCCACAGTCCCTCACTCCCTCACTCCCTCTCGCGAGCGCCCTCAACCCTCACTCCCTCGAGGCCTTGTGCCCTCGCCATCGCGCCCTCAGTCATCGCGCCCCGCGCCATCACGCCTCGCCATCGCTCCATCGCGCCTCGCCATCACTCCATCGCACCTCTCACCATCGCGCCTCACGCCTCTCGCCATTGCTCCCTCGCGCCGTCACGCCCTCGGCCATCACGCCTCGCGCCATCGCGCCTCGCCATCGCTCCCTCCCTGCCTCGCGGCCCTTGCCTCTCTGCCTCACTTCTTTGATTATGATTTTGAGCATTTTCTTTTATTGTTTTTGTGTATGTTGTGGATTGTAAAATACATGTTGTGGATTTTGTGGAAGTTGTGGATTTGATTTGAGAGCATTTTTAAAAAAATGTTATATTCTTTTTTAAAAAAATTATTAATTATTTATATAATTTAAATAAATAATAATTAAATTATTTATGACGTCACCGGTTTGACCATCGGTCGGACCCCGGTCGGACCTTAAAACCGGTAATTAGCTTCTTTTCCGGTTCTTTTACCGTACCGGTTTTTAAAACCATGCTTCGGAGTCATCAGTTTCTCCATCTCCTATAGCACCATAACAAGTCACATCTCCAACTGCACCTTCACAAGTCTCGTTAAAACCCTCTGATGCTTCATTCACAAGGCCATGACCTAGTCCAGTTGAAAAAATATAAAGTACCAAAACAATGCTAAGTAGTTCCTGCATAAACGTACATATAACAAAAAAACTTTCAGAATACAGACTAATCCATTAGCAACATCACAGAGAATGCAAGAATCGGGCTACATTGTTGTCTAAAATAGAGTGTAGTAGTTAACGGTAGCTATTTTTAAGGTATAAAATCGTGCATGAATTACCATTTTGAACATGCTACAGTGCTATATGAAAGACATAGAGGAAAACATTTTTATCACTCACATCGTATTTTCCATTTTCTTTATATAATAGATATTCTGAAAAATGCTTCTTCCTCAATCACTTTCTTGCCAAATATATCATCAAAACCAATCTCTGTTATGTATGTGTCAAATATGGAGTCTTAGATAATATTTTCTTGTTGGCTTTATAGAACGATAGTGTAATAAATGCCAAATACAATAAATATTTTACATTAATTAATTGGGATTTGAACTTTAGATATCTCTATTGAAAACACCAAAATGTACTAATTGATCAAATACAAAGCTTTTAACCAAGGAAATGTGGATACTTCATTTGGAGTGTCGTACCTGTATCGGACACTTAACAATTTACGTACACTTCTGCGTGCATGTCCTAGTTGTGTCATTTTTTAAACATTAAAAAATATATATATTAGACACATCCAGGACATAAGAACCCTAACGCTTGCCCCTCTGACCCCATACTTCACGGACATTTATATTTGTAGAGTAATCATTAATTGCACTAAGAGTGTGCGGTAGTAATAAATATCATTATTCTTGATTTGTATTCTAATATGAACATCCTTTAATAGCAATGAATGTGTTTTATTATCCATTATTACTCTTTTTTTTTTTTTTTTTTTATGGGAATCCATTATTACTCTTAATTTGATAAAAAAAAAATGATTAATAATAAATAGAAATAATATATTCATTATTTCTCTTAAATTGATATAGGATAAATAAATGCTTAACCATATATAGGATAAATAAATGCTTAACCATATATAAAAATATAAATAATAATTAATTAATATACATATACCCGCTGTACCCATGTCCTACTTTTCAAAAATTGTTGTGTCACCATATCGTATCCATACTCTAGTCGTGTCCGTATCCATGTAGGTGCTTCCTAGCTCTTAACTAATCAGTTATGATTTTATTGGCACCTGTGGATGAATTTTGGATCAACAATAACTAAACTAGATCAATTATGGAATTCATGCATCCATTTGTTGGAGCGGTTTTTTGTTGCCAATAAAATATTTGGGAAATTAAGACCGAGACTCAACATTGGCTTAGAATATGGTCCAAAGACTATCGATGAAATGTGAAAGACACATTTTTAGTTCAAGGTCCGGATTGTACTCCACAAAAATTATAATAAGGCCCCTAGAATATTTCTTGCAAAGATAAGCTAACATAAAGGGTGACCCATTACAACAAATGCTCAAACAATAGTCCAATAGTGAAACAAGAGAAACGTCTAGCGGTTTGTTATTTGACAGAGCAATAAATGTGTTTACATCAGAAAAATCATGTAATTCATTATTATTAAGTTAACATGAGGTTAGAAGCCCATATATAGTTACAAATACATTATAAGTTCAAAAAAAAAAAAAACATTATAGCCTTCAATGGAAAAGTAATAAACAATGATTTAAGGCTCTGTAATTACAAGTAAAATAATAAAAATTCGGATGGAATATAAGGCGAAAAAGACTATCCAACTAGTGTAGCAAATGCTTAAACAAGATCTCTATGTGCCATGTCATGCCCATAATGATGAATATATATATTTTTTTTTTAATTGAGAAGAAGGAATATATGTATATATTAAATGGCGGAAGTGATTTTATGTAGAGGTATGAGTAATATATGGAAGTATGGAAGAGAGGTGGAGTATATTTAGCTACTTTTAGTTATAGCGTAAAAGGAGCTATATATGGTGTTGGGATCTTATGAGGAAATGAAAGGGAGCATTTGTGGGTAGGTGTACATGGACATTTATGAACTAAAAGCTAATTTTTGAACTAAAAGGCTGACTTATGAGCTAGCTGAAAATGGCATGATAGGTGAGGAATTTTATGAGAAGATGGTGTCTTGAAGAGTTGGTGGAGGGTTTCTTTTATAATGAACTTTAAGGGAGTAATTAGCAAAATCAACGAGGATTAGTTTTGATTAGCAAGGGAATCTCATAATATCTGTCCTAGGATTTGAATAAAAATGGTGTGATTTGCTTTTAAAGTTTTTTGCTTCTTTGGGTAATGACAGCTAGCCCTATCTTAGCACTAAATATTGGGGCTTAGGAGATTATTCTTAGCAAATGGGATAAGGACAAGGGTTAAGGCTAGAGATCTTGTTAGCTATAACTAGGATCAGAGCTCCAAAGTCGAGTTATGTTACCCAAGCCAGATGTCAACCATTGAGACCATTACAAGAAACTCTATTGGACAGCTCCTTATACTCTCCAAACCACTTCTCCTAAATTTCCCCTTTTTAGATTCATGGGCTTCATTCATGAATTAATTAAAATACATTTTTAGTAGGGAATAAGTAGATTAGTTGAAGCTCAAGTGGTATGGTGTAAGGACAGGGTGTACTAAGGAACAGTATGAGTTCCAAGCGGTACATCCCTCTTCAAAGCCATGCCATCCTCACCCTCGTGTTTCTTGAAGGCCTTCGCCAAATGATTTGTTTAAAATCAACATTGATGGAGCCATCTTCACATACATCAATAAATTCGGGATTGTGGTGGTTAGAAGAAATAACCAAGGTTTGGTGACTGCATCTCTCTCGAAACAACTCCCACAAGCTTACTATCTCGAGAAAATTGAAGCCTTAGCTACTGCTCAAGCACTACAATTTGCTTCAGAAATAGAAAACAATCAAGCTGTCTAGTAGGGAGACTCTCAGGTGATAATGAGAGCTTTAATAATATTATTATTGTTGTTGTTTTTGTTATTATTTCAAATGGTTTCAGTTTTATTTATTTGAAATCTCATATATATATATATATATATATGTGTGTGTGTGTGTGTGTGTATATATATATATATATTATGAAAAAGATCTGATTATTCAAATTATAGTAATATTCAAAAATTGCAAGATTATAATAAACATATAAATAGTAAACATAGAGCTAAAAATATTGGTTTTGATGTTTTCAATAAAAGTATCAAATTTCTATCAAGTTTAATAATATTTTTACAATTATAATACAGAAAAATTTTAATATTTGTTTAATAAGTTTAACTAAAAAAGTGTATCTTCAAAATATTTTGTTGAGTACACTAAACATGAAATTTTCAAATGAAAGGAAAATACATACATGTGCAAATATATGGTACGGTATTGTACACATTTTATTAAATTACTTTATATTACTGTATTCTATTACTATATAAAGTATAACCAAGTACCATACATAAGTTTTACTTTTTTTTTTTAAATTTTGTTCTCCCAAAAACCAAACTCTTATGTCCACCAAGGCTCACATATGTGTACATAAGTGATCATAAAGGGACCAAAAAAGAGTTAAAAGATCATGATCCTAGATTTAAAACTAATTAACATGGATTGTAAGAGCTCGATACACAAGGCACAATATTATTGGCTTAGTGCAGCTTCATCTTCAATGGAGATAATAATTGGTAGGAGCAAATATGTTCCTTTTTTGATTATCACAATCATCATTGATGTTGTTACTGCTTAGGCAAGGCACTTCAGGTATGGTGCAGCTAGACTGTCCTTTGACATTTTTGCAAGTGACCGAAACGTTGCCTCCATTGGACGATCTTATGTTGATGTGGTCCATTATAATGTTAGTGGCTTAGTGCACACTTCTTGGTCACATTTGAAAATAATCCCTTGCTGATTACCGCTTGTTCCTTTGATATCCAGGTATGTCTCATCGCTCACTTGTACTGCTGATGACTGCCTCATTATACAAAAATAAAAACAAAATGACTATTAATTGTATGGACTTTGAAAGTAAAAGTAGAATGTGATAATAAGCTTGGAAAGTGCTCGGGAAAAACCCCCCACGCACTCGGCTCAATCCCTACTAAGTACTAATACCTTTCTAAGGTTGGGATAACGGTTATGGCCTATAAGTTCTTCTGTTTTTGTAGGCTCAGAACCGATAATTAAGGAGCTCTATTATGGTAACGTTCAAGTAGAAAAACTATTTAGCCGCTCTCTCTCCTAACCTTTTATTTTTTAGAAAAAACAAAGGCCAAATATAATTGCATTACCTTTCCTGTGCAGCCTTGGCCACCATCACAGTAAAACTGTTCAATAATGATTGGGTTGGAGGCTTGCTGAACTTGGATATGCTGCAAGTAGATATACCTTGCATAACCCGAACCCCCCTAAGAAACACATGAAGATCATTTTAAAGAAAAAGAAAAAGATATTGAATGAGATATAATATAGTTGTGGGGGGTAAAAATGTCGAAACACCCATGTGGGCCTTGGGCCTAGTCCGAGAACGCAGAATCCATCGAAAGGCCATGAGGCGGGAATAGGGTCACCTAAATTAAAGAGTCCAGGGGCCCACCGACCAGGCCAGGAGCCAATCAAGAAAGGTCCAAGGAGAGTGTCTCCTCAGACCATGAGAACAAGGGTCGCAGTGTGCAACATGACGCCCAAGGAAGGACTCTTGAGGCTCAACAAGCCATATTACACTCCAACAAGACGCCAAGGAGGGGGACAAGCGGGACGTGCTCTGTATAAAGCTGCTGCCGCCGCATTAAAGGCTCCCCACCTACCCGCTTGGCCGCATTAATGGGGAGGTGATTTCTGAGGAGACGGCAATCAGCTTTATAGTTATTGGGAAAGGCTTCCAAGAAAAGGAGGGATGGGAAAGGTATCTGCATTTATGGCTATATGAATGAAACCCAGGGAAGAGGGAGTATAAATAGATAAGGGGAGGCCACTGGAAGGGGATCGGATTTTTCCAAAGAGAAGACCTTCCTCCCAAATAGCACAAAGGAAGCAAGGACAGAGACTCCTCGGCCCATGTCCGAGGAAAGCAAAAATCGCTCCATTAGTCCATTGCACACCAACAGCGAACCTAGCCCAACGCTATTGCTTTCTATCGTCCCAAGAAGTCTAGGCTTCAAGCACACTCTCTACAAATTCTATTGTATAGGCCGTTTAGGCCGGCTCTGTTAAGTACTTGGGCTCCAGGTCTGATTTGTGTCCTTACAATAGTAATTGTAAAAGCTTTTTATCCATTATATATGTCTAGGCTCTTTCTTTACCTGCCATGTCTTAATCCTTGCTCCATTCTGAGTTTGAGTAAAGGTACAATGCTGGGCATACACATATTCTACCGTTTCGTGAGCTCCATTTCTTCCCAAGCTTCCCACGCTGAATGAGATTTTTCATTTTAGTTTAGTTATATACTTATATTTTCTTATAGTTTCAAAATGATTGCATTAGGTTTTTTTTTTCTTTTTTCGCTTTGATTTTATATTCCCATATTTTTGTTTTTTGCCAATTGTGTATAAAGAAAACCAAATTGTACTACAAAATGAGGCTTTAAACAAACCTTATACCATGACCAGGATCACAATTAATTGATACTTACAAATGATTTCCTTAATTCCACTGAGATAATTAATTGGGTGTTTATGATCAAGGTCTCCATATTTGATTGTGAGAATAGAGTGATTGAAAAAGTGTTTGGTAAGTTGCTTAAATTTATGTAATTTTAGGATATAAAAGTATTTTATATTTTAAATCCTTATTTGTAGATTTTACAATCGTTTAATCAGTTTGAAAAATAAAATCTACTTTTAACAGTAAATATTAAAATATATTATAATCTTACAATATTGTATAATTTTTTAAAATAAATTAGGAATTAAAAAAAAATCAAGTTTCAAAGTATTTAACAATATTGTGGGCAGACAAAACTATTATAAAACAAAATAAGTATTAAGTAACAAAATAAGTATTAAGTATTATATGTAGATTTTAATATATATAAAAATGATTTTAAATAAAATTGTAAAGTAGTTCGCGCATCCTATGGGATATCATCTAGTTAAAAAAAAATAAAGATACAATTAACCTAAGGGCATAGGTTAATGATTAATAAATACTTAATAATAAGTTGTAATGCGCATTTTTCAAAAAAGATTTCTCTTTTTTTTTTTTTTTTTTTGCCATGACTCTTGTTAATGATTTATTGGCTTACACGCACAAATTCATTATAATTAAGTGTTTTTTTGGATATATATATATATATATATATACACACACACACACAATTTATTTATTTTTATATATAAATATAAACATTAAATACAACTTAACCATTGTTCTTGGGCATTTGCTTATAAAATCATAAAAAAAATTATCACACATTTACTGCTCAATCAATCACTCCCTTTTCAATTCAAATATAGTGTAGCTACCCATCCATGGTGGATGAGATTTACCCTTTAAACAATAACAGTCATCCCATGCATCTAACATTGGGAATTCCACACAAAGCAATTGCTTCATTGTTGTTGAAGAGGGAAAAAACTTAAGTAGTCCTGGAGCAGTGTCCCGGGCTCTCACAAAGAGGGTGGAGCCCCACCCATATGTAAGAGCTCGGAGCACTACTCGAAGACTGTAAGAATTGTCTATTGGAAAGAAGCTAATTACTCAATTCTTTCTTCTTCTTCTTCTTTTTTCATCTTTTTTATTGAAAGTTGTATAATATATATACCCATTATCATATCCCTTTCATGTCATCATCAAGCTCGAAAAAATTGTTTGGGGTATTCTTCCCACCAAAATAGCTCTTAATAAAAGATGGCCCCAATTTGATCTAAAATGTGTGTTGTGTAACCAGTTCCAAGAGTCAGCTAAGCACATATTCATTTTTTGCCCCTACGCTGCAATCTTCTGGTCTCTAAGAGCTTGGCCATTTAACAGTGCTTATCTCAAGCTCTCATCTACAAGTGATTTATAAAATGTCATTTTCCCTCAACCAAAAATGCATGTTTTAAAGGAAGACATGCATCCACAAGCTCACTTTGTGCTCAGTTCTCTTCAAAACATTTGGAGAAGAAGTAATCAAACTATTTTTGCAAATCACAAACCTGATTCTAGAAAGGATGTTGGAGCAATCAACAAAGCATATTAAGAACATCTTTCTGTCTGGTTTGCTCGATCACATGATCTGGTCTCGAAATGGATCCCCCCTCCAACTAGTCGGTTTTCAATAAAATTTGATGCTGCTAGCAGGCCCTATTCTACTTTCACTACTGCTGTGGTAAGAAATGAATCCGGTGAGGTCTTCTTAGCCCTTCATATCTTTTCCCACCATCCGATCCGACCCAAGCACAAGCAACGGTTCAGGCAATCAAACTGGTTGTTTTCCATAAGTTTTCCTTTATTCTCTTTTAAGGAAACTCTAACGGTGTCACTGAGACTCCAAGACCTCCCTTCCTCCCCTCCCTGGTTCCTTGCACCTATTCTCCCAAAATTGAAGGCTGATCTAAACTCGATTTCTTATTGGAGCTTCTCTTTTGGTTAAAGGGATGTAAATTTTTTATCTCATAATTTAACCCATTGGGCTGCTTTTTAACTGGTATTGGTCCATTTCCATCTCCTCTCTTCTCTCTTGGGTTTTTTCCCCGGAATATTGAGGATGTGTTGAAACCATCATTTAACTGAATACTGATTTGGAATGCCATACATCCCAATGTATGTCTTCTATTACCTGTGACTGTGAATGAGTAGTCAATGTGCATAATCTCCTTGTTCAATGTGATATTTGAATTCTACCACATTCATCTTTCAATAGGACCCCTTTCAGGAGCCGCAGATAGTGATATCGCCCTTCTCTCCGTTTCCTCCAATCCAAACACATTGCTAGTACATCTAATGTTCACCAATACTCATAATATCCAAATACAGCATAACACTCTTTCAGAGTCTATACATCAAGGGTCACTATAGAAAATGCAAAATGCATCATATATGGACACCGGGTGATACAGTGAGGAACGGTTAACGTTATTTCAGGCAAGGCAATTCAGCTATTGTAAATGGTTGACGTTATAAACAAAAATTGGCAAGCTGCAGATATGACCAGACAACTTCAGAACAAGTTCAAGGAGAGATTTAAGAATGTGGAAGACAAGCAATGCATAATAATAATAATAATAATAATAATAATAATAATAATAATAAGAATGGTGGTCTTCCTAAAATCTCCTACTCCACACACACACACCAAAGGAAGAGAGAGAGAGAGAGAGAGAGAGAGAGAGAGAGAGATCATTGCAACGAAACTGTAGAAGTAATCCCCACTTCTCTATTACTGTAGTGGAATTATGTGTGATAAAAGACAACTTACACACCCTCATATGGCATTAAATATAACCTAGAACCAACACAAAATTTACAACAAAAAAAAAAGAACAAAATTTGATGATTTCCTTAAAAAAAAAAAAAAAAGAGAACTGATATTGCACCAATAGTTCTTTCATACAAACTCGTTATGTTACAGATATCAAATCATTACACATCTATGATCTAACTCCAAAACATGGAGAATGGCTGTGGACTCAAAGAATGTCACCTGACACCTCAACTCATATAATCATTAATCAATTATTGCCTAAAGAGATAAAATACAAGAAAAATGTTTATAAAATAGATAAAACCCTAAAAAAAAAATGGTAAGAGTAAGATATAACCCCAGTCAACAATTGAACTGAACCTTATTTTGGTTTGCTTGTCATGGCCCCACTTGTGGCTGAGCATCTCTACTTCGCATTTGACTTGATTATTGAATCCTTCTTGCATAGAAATGTATTGCTTTAACTCATGATTTTTAACAGGGTTTCTCTATACATCATGAAAGAGCCTCCTTATATGGTCACCAGTTGCAGGCATTAATGTGATTGGGCACCGTTTATACTGCCAAGAACAAAAGCCCAAAAAACAAATTTGTTAAAAGAGACAATATTTTCACCGATGAAACTGTCCAGTGCATATACTTTTAAAAAATGGTTAAAATTGACAATTTTTTCACCCAATAAAAGGCAAAACTATAATTTTGGCCCTCATACATTTAGCACAGTTTCAATTTCGCCCTAATACACTTGATTGTGTCAATAATTTCCTTCAACTTTCAGAATCCAGGATCCTCAACTATAAATTGGAGTCAATTTCATCTCTCAAATTTCAAAATCAAGTCAAATTCATCCCTCAAATTTCAAATTCAAGTCAATTTTATCCTTAGAAGTTTACTTGATTAAGGATAAGATCGACTTGATTTTGAAAGTAGAGATCGAATTTGACACAATTACATGTATAGGGATGAAATTATAATGGCCTACATTGTTGGAGAACCAAAAGTGTAGTTTGGCCCCAAGGAAAACAGTGTTGAGTAGAATAACCAAGCTGGAAGGATGTATGACAATTACAAAACAGTCCACCTAAGATAATGCAAAATCATAAATTTTTCTCAAATATATGTATATTTCAGGTGCATTTCCTAGCTTTAAACCAGATTTAATCTTAATATAATACTATTTCGGTGAACAGAAGTGTAAGGATGCACAAAACAAATCTAAGCATTCACAATGCCACATGGAAACAGGTTTCCTCAAATTCAAACAGATTTCCAAGCTGTTTTGAAACTGATTAGTGATAACACAGGAAGTAGGACTTGCATGGAGAACATTAACTATGGAAGAGACAGCTTCATATGTGGTATTACAAATTAGCTTTGCTGACATGAACCAAAGATATGCTGAGGTTCAGAAATACAAAGTAAATTATAGAAAAACTAATATAAAATTGTTTGTTCACTACTAAGTATATGATTATTCTACAATAAATAGAGGCTAGGGTTATTAAAAGTCTTTTTTAAAATAGCTACAAAGAAAACCTAGATGTAATGAATCAGTTCTGTGACATGTTAACCTTCTCCTCAGAGACAATTTCCATGCCTCAAGCCCTTCCAGAATACTTCCCCTAAAAAACATAACAATCACTTCTATCTTTCAAGTTCCAAGCTTTTTTGAAACTGATAAGTGATAACACAGGATGTAGGACTTGCATGGAGAACATTAACTATGGAAGAGACAGATTCATATTTGGTATTACAAATTAGCTTTGCTGACATGAACCAAATATATGCTAAGGTTCAGAAATACAAAGTAAATTATAGAAAAACTAATTTAAAATTGTTTGTTCACTACTAAGTATATGATTATTCTACAATAAATAGAGGCTAGGGTTATTAAAAGTCTATATTGAAATAGCTACAAAGAAAACCTAGATGTAATGAATCAGTTCTGTGACATATAAACTTGTCCTCTGAGACAATTTTCATGCCTCAAGCCCTTCTAGAATACTTCCCCTAAAAAACATAACAATCACTTCTATCTTTCAAGTCAATAGTCGAGGAGTTTGGAGGCCTCACCTGAGAAACATACTTAAATATGCATGCGTAACAGAAGACAAACCCTGAAACTGTAACTACAGATGGATTTGCACGCTTCTGTGAGCACAAAGGACAAATTGTTCTGTCAGGTGGCAGTGGAATACCCTCTTCAGCAACCTGTTTGTAATGGCAAATTTGACTTAACTATTTAAGCAACATAGCAACAATAACAAAAATTGCTTCAATTCAATTACATCTTTCCCCCTTTTCCATGTACTTCAATTTGATAGTATTGGGCACCATACACGGGTATATACATTTGCGCACACATAGACCAGGGTAAGCCAAGATAAACTGAAAATTTTCTTCACCTTTGGTGGAGGAGGAGGAGGTGGTGGGGGGTACACAGTTGGAGCTGACATTCTCTCCTCAGCAGATTGGTACCACCATTCCATCATCTATTAGTAATCAACATCAACGAAGTATTTGTCAATTGATGTTTTATAAATAAATAAAATATTAAATGACAATCAATATAATAAAGAGATAAGATAGGATCATAAAAAGATCTAAAGTTCAGAAGCAAAAGAGTAGTTATCTGCTTTCAAGATATAATAACGAACACAAGAAGACATTTAGCTCCCTAACAATACAGATAAGAGATTTAGGCAGTTGCCGCAGTTCAGCAAAGAATAAAGTCTGACAGAGGAACATGACAGAAAATATGAAGTGTCACGTGCATTTCAAATTCAGAGGGCAAACCCAAAATACAAAGGTAAAATTTTAATGCCAGAATTATATAACTAACATTCTGCAAGAATGCCAATTTCAAGCAAACAGAAAGAATTTTGGACTATTATACTCATACATCCATTCTTTTTCTGAATATTCTTTAAATTCTTGATGGGCTTTGCACCCAAAAGAAAAAGAAGGGGGGAGGGGGGATCTTATGTTTTGTCTGTTTAAAGTTTTCAATTAATGTAAGTAAAAACACGGTTCAGAAAACTCCATGATTTTCTCCCAATTAACTCTCTTTCCTATTTAATTCCTCTCCTTTTCCAAGTTTTCTAATCCTACAATTAGTAGAGCATAAAAACATGACAAGATGACGATAATAATAATAACACAACCTATCAATACCATTTCATTTTCTTAGTATGAACGAAGGCATTATGAAAGTCAGCATTAAGATTTTTTAAAAAATACCTATATATTACCCAAGGCCATAACATTGCATATGTGTAAATCAGACTCACTTTAAAGAAGAACACTGCTGCAATTAATCCTGTTTGTGCATAATCAAGTGCTGTATACATACAGCTGAGCAGTGCACCCTGTACCACCTGTATTATAAAATATGTCAAAAACAGGGAGAATAAACAATTAATTAAAAAATGATAGAAAATCTTACATTTCGACTTAGGTTAACATTAGCCATTTGTCTGAACTCTAAAGAGAATAAACAATCAATTAAAAATTAAGATATAGTGCGATTACAAACTTAGGTCAAATTTTCAAAGTTTACTCACACAATCTGGTCAAGTGCTTGAGTGCAACAATATTTTTACATTTTACAGTCAACTTGCATTTTTCTGGGAAAAATACAAACAATATGTACAATTAGGAACAAGAGAGCTGTATGTACAATGCATCTTCTTTTGCAAAGGAATTATGACATCATCCAAATGCATTCAACCATGAAAGAGAATAATAGAAAGTTTTTCATTGAACATGTTATCACCATGACTGGCTTATTAAGTAAAAACAATCACCTAATCTTGAACTAGAGTGACACTACCACATCAAAGAACTAGAAACACTTTTTTTATTGGTAACTTACATACACACCTGGTGGGTCTTGACCCATGATCTCACCCTCCACCTTGCTCTTACAAGAGGAAAAGATTTCTATTTGAGGTAGAGCTCATTGGGATTTAATTTCTCATAGCTGTTCTTTTTTATAAGTTTTGGCCCCAAAGGGAGAAGAGGAGATTCAAACTACTCCTCATAAGCATTGAAAAGCCCACTCATCACCCTTTAAGCTATATTTTAAATCAATTTGTCAAAATCTTTTCTTTAAGTAAAACAGATTAATATGCCACTACTTGTATAATGTATATGTACTACTGCGGCCTAAATTATCAGTAGTATTATTTTGTGCAAATATATAGTAAAAGCTACCAACCAAACTAACCAAATGACTTTTATACCTTCAGCCATGGTGGCCCACGAAGTCTTTCACGTTCACGGCTTCTTATCTTTGAAATTCTAGAAGAAGTATCCATCTACCTTGACAACAAAAAAGTGAATTCAAAAGTACTGAGAAATGTAAAACAAGATATTTAAATTATATATATATATATATATATATCCTTCTTTGATCATACAAATTATAATATCCAAAAGATTATGTTGACACAATAAATCACGAACATGATTGGCTATATTTATGAGTGCAACTTCTGAGTCCATTAGCAATGTCCTCATTTTTTGTTAAGGCAAAGGCCCTCTCTCTATCCCTCTCTCAGTAAAGATGACAGTAGTGTCATGAGGATTAACAACATTAATTAGTATAATAAATAAATAAAAACTTAACAACAAGATCACCTGTAATCTAAAGGATGACGACATTTGTATTCTACATTTTTTCCCTTCCATTTAATATGATCATGTAGTCATTGACTCATTGTTTGGAGCAAGAAGTGATGACATATGCTTAACTCTTTTAGCTGACACAAAAACGTACTTTTATCCCAAATAAAAATAATAATAAAACCACACCCAAATACCTACCCATTGTAAACATATGTATAATTCACACATATCTACCCATGACCTTTTTATTATACACTAACATAATATAGTAATTTATTATCACACTTTATACACATAAAGACAATAAATTATTGCATGCTTGATAAGGTGCAAGAGAGATTTTTGCACTATGTGCTCATGACTAAAAGAAATACAATATTAAACAGTTAAATTTCTAAGCGACTTTAAAGACAATTTATATAAGCAAATAACAAATGAGACAGGCTTACATGTCAGCTATTTGACACCAATATATAGCCCATAGCAATATACATGACAAATCAGACAGAAAATTGCATGCTCATATAATAATGTAAATTTTATTTTGAAGGTAACTTTTGGCCTCAAGAGGATGGGAAAGGGGAGATTCAATCTAGTGACCTCCCCTTCATGAGGCATGGTCCCCAACAGCTTGTGCTACCATTTATGGTTCTCATACAAAAATGTAAATGTACTAGCCACTAAATATTCCAAAGAAACCTTGCCAAATTATACCAGCTCTTGCCCTGTAGCTCGGCAAACTTGAATCCCAAGTGCATGTAGTCCTAACGAATAGAATCCAGTAGCATCCAACAAATATAACAGCTGATAAGCAAAAGATACTCCTGCATTGCACACCAAAAAGGAAAATATATTATAATGGATGATTATACCACAGGTTCTTAGAGAGTATTGTCAGGTAAAACTGAAGGGCATTCAATAGCCTCACCCTGAAGACATAACATCATATATTAAAAATGCCACAAAATTAATCCTGAGACTAATGATGAGTTTACTTGCTAGTGTAAGGGAAAACATAAACTAATCACAGACATACAATTCATCAAATTTTTGTTTGTTAACTATGCAGGAGACAATTATCTAACTTCTAATTGAGAGACAGAGAAAGTCAGAGAGTTCCGCTTATTAGAAATTCACAGATAACATAAAGAAAGACATAGAGTTTCATGAATAATGTACAATCATATTTTAAGAACATGTAAAATATAAAAAAAATTGATGGGTAAAATTTGTTTATTTATTATTAAACTTATTTAATAGTGTAATCCAATGTCGGTATTAATATACACACACACACACACTTAAATGAAGAACAGACAAACAGCATTCCTTTGCAATAGAAACCTACAACTAGATTGAAACATACACATACCTTCAGTACTAGCATGTATCCATGGATAGCAAGTGCCTACAATTTTCTGAATCCTCTTTGTCAAGCGTGTCCTAATTGATGCTTCTGCTTCCAAATTTCCGCTTGAAGCAAGAGAATCCTCCCCTCCTATATACTCAGTATCATCAAATCTTTCATCATCATGTCCCCATAAACTTGCTTGAAGCCTGGCTTCCCTTTCTTTATTGTATATTGAATGCAACTTTGACTTAAAATACGGTAGCACGACCTATACATATTAACTTCACAAATCATTACCCCTTCATCTACCTACAGCTCTAACACCATGTTTGGAAAAACTGAGGGGGAGGGGAGAGGAGAGAGGAAGAGCATAGAAAGGGAAAGGAGAATAGTTTTCCTTCATTGTGTTCGGTTTGCAAGGTAGAAAAGAAGGCAAAGAGATGAGGCTCATGTGCAACTCTCTCTTTTTTCTCATTACCTTCCAATTTGGAAGGAAAGATAAATGGTGGGTCCCATGGAAAATAATTCCCTCCATTTTTCATTCCCTCTCTCAATTTCTCTCCAACCAAACAAAGGATTTTTCTTCTCTTCCCTCCCTTCTTTCCATCTTCCCTCCAACCAAACATCGCCTAAGTGAGAATAAATTGATATGGCACAAGAAACTGTGTCCAACATACACACTCATGGTCTACAAACACTATCTTTTACTATTTATTATTTTATTATTTTTGTTGCTTTTCACGAAAATGAACACATAACATGATTGTATAAGATATCTTTGGCAATGAGCTCTAGCTCAAATGGCCTTTCCTTGCATGGTAGAGCAAGGTGGAGGTTGAGGTTGTGGAATCAAGACACACCAGGTGGAGGTTGTTATTATTATATATGTATGCATACACATTTTCACAGCTCACAAACACTATATTTTACACAGACACAACCACCCCCGCCCCCTTTTTTTTGCCTGTCATGAAAATGAACACATGACATTATTGTGTTAGACATCTTCACCCGTTAGGTAGGAATGGATTCTATGTACAAATTTCATGTAAAGGAGTAAAATAATTTTCTATCTTTTTACTCAAAAGGACTTTTTCTTTTCTTTTTGTCTTTTTTTTGATAAATATTGGAATTGTATTTAAAGAGAAAAACCAGGTACACCGGGGGTGTACATGAAAAAGAGTACTACTCAAAAAGACTATATTAATAGGACTTTAGTTTGTCCCCTTCGAAAAAAGATAAAGACATTATAAAACAAAATTAAAATTTTAAAAATTTAAAATAGAGATAGACATATGATGTGAATTTATACTTAAAAAAGTAAACATAATATTTCCTTCAAGCTTAACCCATGGTATTTATGGTACTTCACAACAATTGAAATTCAAATTTTCCCATATCACATCACGTTTAAATTTCATATCAAATTCATTTTTCTCATGACATTTAAACTCAAAATAACTGGTTAAATTTAAAGAATTAGTTAATTGCACACACATGCAAACACACACACACATTATTTATGTCTAATTTCTAATGCCCTGATCCTTCCACTAATCTTTTTTCCTTCAATATCTTGACTCTTTCATAGTTTCAAATTTTAGGTTTTTACTATGAGGTCTTTGTGTAAATAATTAAAAGAATAGAGGAAGAACTTTGAATTCTACATAATTTTTTAGAGGCAATCAAGGAAATGAGATAATATAAGACTTTCTAGGTATATTTCTATATTTTTAACAATAAATTAACTTAGGTATGAAAAATACATTATACTTTACATTATAGACATTTTGTCCGATGATCACATTAATATATATTTTTTTTACTTTTATTAGTGTCAAATTAATATTTTTGGGATTAATTTTGCTTCCAATATTGCCCCTCCTAAACTGAAATCCTGGCTCTACCACTAGATAAATCTCATATTGGGTATGCTTTAGGATTATGTTGATGAGCTTAATTAACTCCTCTCCTTCTCTAATTAGTTTTTTTTTTTTTTTTTAATAAGTAAGAAAAATATATTAAAAAGAAGAAGGGTTCACCTGAGTATACAGGAAGTATGCATCAAGGACAAAAACAAATCAAGTGCATAAAGTACAAAAGTCCATAAAACCATGGATTGAAGAAAAAGAACGAAAGCCTTACACTGCAACCCAATCTAGAAGAGTCTTAAGGAAGAAGAGTTTAAGATCTAAATCTGATCTCTCTAAATCCTCAAAATGTCGGTTATTCCTCTCCAGCCAAATGCACCACATCAAACAATGGGGCACAACCATCCAAATAGCAGAATTCTGATGCTGGTTATTCTTAGAATTTTATAAACTTCTAATTCAGACAATAATGCAGAGAAGACAAAGCCAATGAGATCTAACTCAAATTGTACCTCCTCCCACAAAAAATGGATGGAGAGTGAGGTGGTGGATTCAAAACTCAATGGGGGTATGTGTGTGTAACTTACCAATAATACATAGATAAGCAAGCACAAGTACTATCTGCTCCAGAATGAAAGGAATGTTTACTGGAGTTTCAAAATTAATAAAAAGAAGCAGATGATTGTACCAGAAACACAACTGAAAGAACTTTTTGGCGCTTCTCTAACCCAGAGTGATTAATCCCATCACCTGACATCAATCGAGCATCATCTTTCTTCACTTTTATCTTCACAGCTCTCCTCCGTAAGCCATATAGAGATTCAGAAAAAGATGCATCTGAAGATTAGGTAAAGGAAAAAAATATGCAATGAGTCCCAAGTAAAGATTTAAAGCAGGCTAACTCTACATCAAACACACAAAAATGCTGCAGCGGTATGAGAAACTTAGTACTAGGGATTCAAAATGCATATAAGGTGGGCAATATAAGCAGATCTTAGGACCAGAAGGTGGAGTCTCTTTTTAAAAAATTTATCTTCCAATCATCAACAATCTCACATCTAAATTTTTCTTTTTCTTTTTGGATAAATCGATAGTTGGCTGAGGGAAGATTTCAACGGACATCTCCATTGAAAATACCAAGAAGTGCCAATTGTACTACAAGACTCTTTGCTAAAGGGCTGGTTCATGAGAACAATCTCACATGTACATTGAATTACATATTATTATTTTCACAATAAACCTCCCTTCCTCTATCTTGCTTCATTAGACTTAAGTGCTACCGCTGCATAAAAGCAGCTTTACCACTCATTCCAAACTCCAAACATGCAGAGACCAGAGACCATCAACTCAAGTTTTACCTTCATTTAGCTCACCCATGTCACTTTCTTACAATATACACACTCACCATGCATTATTTTCAAAATTCTATTTCAAGCATCTCGCTCACAGCCCCTGCACCTCCTCTTTCTGCTTATCCTCACAGATGGCATTATGTTTTACTGCATCAAGGGGGCAAATTCACATAGCCAATAATAGCTGCTTACTTGATAACATGTAGAACCTTATTATTCACTACAAATACAAACCAAATCCCCTACACCCACAAAATGTTCTTTTCTATCAAATGGTTATAGTGGGATACACAATGAAAAGTAGCCCTACCATATATCTTAAACCTTCATATCTTAGCTGAAAGTGGGATCTAATTTCTAGTCTTTTGTACAACACCTCAGAGACATTCTGAGCTAATCTAGCCAGAAATTTCAACTTTTGCAGGTACTTAAAACTCAAAATAAGTTAGGCAAGTTCCAAATAAATTTTTTTTTGATGTGTTCCAAATAAAATGTTATAACAGAGTATTCTTAACTAGTATTTCCACCTTCAAAAACTCCTCAGACTGGCTCTCCAAATAAAATTAGGGGTAAGGTAAGGCAAGGCAAGGCTGCCTACCAATCACCTCTCTTAGACCCAGCAAAAGTGAGAGCTTTGTGCATTGGGTACAACATTCTTTGTAACTTGCACAAACACCAATGGGTCTTACACTATTCTCACGAGTACAAGAAATGCCATTTCATCTAAAGCCCGTTGCCCCCAATGACCCCCGTTTAGGAAAATAAAAAAATGAGACATGGGTTTGGGAGGTATTCAATACCAACGAAATTCTTCTTGATTTTTAGCTTAGGGATAAAATTGACAACATCAATACACAAATGCCTTATAATGCTTTTATCTTAGGTTTTTCTCCATATGCCTTATCCAAATTGTATAAAACTCTAGGACAAAGGTTGGCATTGGCAACCAAAACACCTATACAACTCTACATATTATATATTGTAGAAAAGCAAGTTATTGATAGTGAATTCATCCAAATATATATATATGGAAAACAAGGAAAAAGGGGAAGGGGGTGGGGGTTGGAAAAGGGGAAAGGTGAAACCTGTGGTGCGTAAACTGTGAGTTTCGAGAATGAGCATGAGGAAAGCAAAGAATTCATCTTCATAGTCTAAAACCCTGTGGAACATCGGTCTTCTTAAAGCCAATACCTGTAGTAGTACTTGTAGTATTAAATAACCATATATATATATATACCATAATAATAATAATAATAATCAGAAATGAAAGAGAAGAGAAGAGAAGAGAAGAGAGTTACGCCGAAAGAATAGGTGAGAGCGGCGCGGAGGCTGGCGGGGAGCTGCTGAGCCGCCGACATCTCGAAGAAGGTCGGCCGGCTCCCTTGCCCTCCTACTTGAAACAACATCCTCTCTCTCTCTCTCGAGACCCTCTTTGGTTTTGGTTTTGGATTTACAATCTTCTCTTATTTAAGTCTTATTATCTTCTTAATACTGTAATTCGGAAAGAATGGATGATGATGATGAGTTCTGTTTGTTTTATGTATCATTAGTAGGCAATGCCCCTACTTTTATTCCTATTCCGAATCGGGGACCGGAGGCTTTATAAATATCATGTACTATAATGTACTCGTTTCTACGGCGCAACTTTGGTACGGTCACCAATTCACAGGTATAAATACTATTCAAGTCTCTCAAAAAAGAAACATAAATAAATAAATTTCTACGTATATACACTTAAATTAAAATAAAATTTTTCTTTTGAGAGCTAAATTAAAATAAAGTTAAAATTCTATCTTATATATAAAATAAAAAAATAAAGAATGTACTCAATTCTCATTGCTCGTGTTAATATTGGGCCACTCCCACACACCATGTTTTTGTTTACTTACTTTTGCTATTACTAATTACTATTCCATCATTCTTTCTTAGAAAAAACAACCATCAAACCATTCTCATCCAAACTAGTAATGATTAGACTGGTAAACTCTTTTGTCTTCTAATAATTTTGGGTATTGTATTTGTATTTATAATATAAATAAGTTATGATTTTGGACAAGTTTTTTTTTTTTTTTTTTTTTTCTGGGGCAAGTACTAAGTGGACTTGGGTATCATCATTTATAGTAGTTTTGTCATTTTGTGGACAAACTATAGTCCTTATCCATTTGGACTTGGGTCTTGGAGGAATATGTGTGGGCTTTCTTTATTTAGTGCAAATGGTTTCATTTAACTTATAATTGGGTACTTATCAAAATAAAAACTTATAATTGGGTAATTTTCCTCCAAAGTCTTTTTTTTTTTTGGTAAAGGCCTTATTAGAAAGAGACAAGAAAAAAAAATGTTTGACGTGAGCTTACAAGCACAACCCATGAAGCATGAACTCATACATGATGTTGGCTAAGCCCACTCCGTGAAGTGAAGAAATAACGTGGGTTGAAAAATATGGGTTTTTAGCCCACCTTGGGAATTGAAGACAATTATGTGTCATGAGCCCAACTTTGGAAATTTGGGCAACAAGCCCAACTCCGAGTGTTTTTTTCTTTTTTAGAGAGAAGGAACTCCGTGTAGTTGGATGAACCTTTTTTTTCTTTAATAAATGAAAAGGAGTGGTTGGATGACCTTGTTTGGGATTTCACATTATTGCACTCAAAATCCACTTTTCTTTATAAAATAGTGCTAATGTAGCATGCGGATTTTCCAATGATATCGTGTCATCTAGTTTTAGGGCACGTTTGTTTGGGGTGATTTTAAGGAAAATGAAGAAAAGGAGAGAGTAAATAGTATTTTAAGTGTTTGGTTAGATAAGAAAATAAGGAGGAAAATTGGTGTAATCCAATTCTTTTTTTCCGGAGCACAACAAAATGAAATCTTTCCAAAATAGAGAGAAAGCTGAAGCGTGAGTGATTTGGACAAAAATGTCCTACACTATGCAACTTCTCATTGGTTTTTTTTTTTTTTTAAATCTTTTTCTACATTAGTTTTTTCACCGTTTACATTCACTTGAATAGTTGAAACATTTATCATATTTATAAATTTAATTTTTTTTTTCATCTGTTTTCTTTGGTTTTTGTCCTTTTTCTTCTTTGATTTTCTTATTATTCTCCCAACCATGAACCATCTCATTCGGATTTTTTTTTTTTTTCATCCATTTTTTTTGGTTCATCTGTTTCCCTCAATTTTTTTTTTTTTAATAAATATAATAGGGGTATGAGAGTAAAGATTTTATTTTTCCATATTTTTGTTTAGTTAGGGAAGTAGAAAAGTGGAGAGATGGAAAATATGATTTGTTTAAATTTATTCTTGTGTCCTTATTTCATTACATATAATAAGAGTAATATTACAGACACAATTTATTTTACAACTGTGGTGGGCCTTCTTGTGACTGTGGGCTGGGTTACCTCCTACCACACTACGGCCTAAACGTTTTGGGTAGGAGAGTCAGACCGGCTCAATTGCAACTCACCTCAGACCGGCTTGTGCGCAAACTAAAGTCCCTTTTTGTTGAAACTTTGGTCACATGCCCATGGTAGGCGAAACTATTACAAAAGAGTTCTGATTGGCAAATACAATATAACAATAATAAAGAAAATACTCTTGTTGTAGGACAAAAATAAGTAAATGATTCTTAACTAAAACAAAGAATAGGACAACATAACAACAAGAAACACATTATAAATGAAATGGCAAAGACGAAAGATAAGTAATGCTAATACTTAATCAATAAAATCAAGGAAGAAATGGTTAGTCTGCCCTGCTTAGTTGCATTACGAAACTAAGACCGAGGAGGGAACCATTTTCTCAATGTGGGTGACCTCCTAGGAAGATCCTGTTTTAGAAATTATCCACTTTGAGAGAATGGGTCTGAATGGCTTATGTCTAAAATTCTCAATCCTTAACAAAGAGTAGGCTTTTAGAAGGAGAGAAGAGATTAGCTTATTGGTGCAGGCCCACCATCCTACTTTCTCTCTGTTTTTCTTTCCAACTCCCTTTCTATTTCTTAGTTTTTTGTTACTCTCTTTTCCCACTCTTTCCTTTCTAGTTCTCACGTCGTTTAATGTCGTGATGTGATAGTTATGATATTGTGACTCTCGTTGTGATTTTTGCTGTTATTATGCCGACCTTGTTGTTGTTTTTTCACTGTGCACAGTGGGGGCTCCTTATATACTGCCTGTCATGACTAGTTTTTTACTGTTTCACCCCTTAACCACTTTTATCTAGGCATGGGTGTCCTTCCAGACCACCCATTGGTTTGTCAGCTGCCCAGCCACCATTACTTACCTACATTGGCCGTGCCATATCCCATTACCAAATAAATAATTTTATTTTGTTTGCTTGTTCATCATGACATTTCTATCCACAACAGGGTGGGCATTCTCTCTCACTATCCCTCATGGCATGCATCTAGTGGTTCCAACTCATCCTTCCCCCTTTTGGGTGGTAGGTCATCCTAGCAATACATTTCCTCCAAAAGAGTTTGAGTAGGAACCCTAGAATAGGCTCCCCCCTTTTCCCCACCACCAGACCATACCCTCTTTTACCTCTGACCCATAGCCCACCACTCCTGTATTGGCTGGGTACAGGTTAGTGGTGTCTGGGTCTTGTGCGTGCTCCAATTCTGTGTATGTCCCAAGCTTGTTTTCTGCTCATGCGTTTGCCATGGCCTGAAGGCTCGCCTATGTGTTCTGCTGCTCATTATTGACCTCTTGTGGTGTGAACTGGTTTATGATCCTTCGTTCTTTATGGCTTGCTTCCTTCAAGGGCTGGGTCTTGCTTGATTCTGGGTTTTTCTCTCCTTAACCATTCTTTGCTCCTTCCATAGGCTTGCTAGTATTACTGCCATGCTATCTGTTATTCTTGTTGTGGTGTTATTTAATCCGTGCTTGATGGGACCTCTTTTAGGCTTGTTGTTTGCTTTTCCTTCACTTAATTATAGTGACCCAGTATTTTCATTGGGCTTACATTCATGCTAATTCAGGCCTTCTTGGCCTATTCCATTGCTTACAGGCTTCCTTGGCCCATTTCTTCCTCCCTAAGCATCCGCGGCCCATTTTCTTTCCTTGGGTGTTCTCAACCCATTCTAATTCTGCATTCTCATGGGCTTTTTGCTAAGTCTTTTGGACTTCTTTAGCCCAAAAACCGTATCCTTTACTTTTGGGGTTCATGGGCTTTCCATCAACCCTTTACTCACTTACTTCATTACTTCGGGCCATCTTTAGCCCATTCTTGCTTTCCATAATGCCCGTGAGTTTAGTACTTCTTTCTCTAGGCTTCTTTAGGCCCGTTTGCTTCCTTTGAGACCTATTTATTATTTTTTAGGCCTGCAATCCATTTTTCCTGCTATTCGGACTTACTAACTCTTTTCTTCCTATATTGTTGGGCTTCTTCCTGCTATTGGGCTTTTTACAGAAATGAGCAACAACATTCAGCCCCCTGAGCATATGAGGTGCTCCTGTAGTTCATATGCGAATAAAAGACTCTTCTTCTCCTCTCTGTCTTTCCTTCTTCTTTTACTTTTTTCTTCGCTGGCTTTTTCGATCAGTGGACCCTACCTTTTTTTTTTTCTTACCATGAGCAGTGTTGTCTCTTCAAATTTTTCAGTTTAGCAGTTATTCTGAAACACAACTTCTGCTTCATTAATTCCATTCCTTATCCGATGGGTGACCCATCGCATCCTTTTGTATCAGTCTTAATGACTTTGGTATTTAAAGAGATTCTTTTCACATTTCTGACACAAAACACTTTCTCCCTTTCCCTTTCTTCACCGCATCTTCTTCCTCAAACACTTTCACCCATCTACTCTGATCAACCATCCCATCATGATGCTGGCGAAACGCCAAGGTTCTTCTTGCCGTAAGGGGAAGGAGATCACCTCTGATGGTCTTACCGCACGGGACATAGGTGAAGAGGTCGCTCATTTCGAATCGGAGCGTTCCAATGAGGAAGAACAACAGCGCGATCCCGATAGTGAGTGCGCTTCCTTCATAGACCCGTGGTACGACACCCATGCCCATTTTCCAAAAGTTCTCGATGAGTACACAACGCCACCGTCGGGCAGTGTGTGGCTTGCCCTTTGCCGCTGCAACACGGAGATGTCTTGGGCTCTGTTGGCTTCTTTGATTTTCGATCTCATTATTTGCCAAGGTCTTTCACTCCCCGTGCCCATTCTCTTCGAGTTTGGGTTGGGTACCGCTTTGGGTTGGAAGGAATGAGTGGATGCTGAGTTGTTTGATAGGGGTCTCATGGAGGCACTACAGTGGGATGGTTTGCTAAAGGCCATTGTTTCATCACGTTGCTTGTCCAACTACAGGGACTTGTTCAATTTCTGTCATTTGGTCTGCTAGTGGTGTACTGCAACCCACACCTTCTTTCTCTCCTGCAGTGAGATCACCGTGACCTTGAAAGATGTGGCAAACCAGTTGCTTCTGCCTATTCTTTGTGATGTTGACCCCAATGTTTTGGAGCTTTCTCTAGATGAAAAGGTCGTGGAGGCCAAGTTGAGGAAGGGGATGAATGGCAACGTAAAGTTGTTATATTGGGTCGGGTCTTTCTCCAAGGCTTCTGTCGTTGCTTAATGTGCAGCCTTCGTCACGTTTTGGCTCTGTAAGTTCATCTTTGGCACTCACCCTCACTATGCTATGAAGTCTTCGTATTTTCAGTTAGCCATTAAGATATCTGCTAGGGTGAGTCTGCCACTACCACCCATGTTCTTGGGACATTTATATGTTCAGTTAGATGTCTTGTGAGGTGATGAGGAGCAGGCGAGTTCCTGCCATAAAGTTACTTTTTCAGTTCATAATACCATCTTACAGCATTTGTTGTATGAGCGTTGTGCTAGGCACTTGGCAAAGTGTAGGCCTATTCGCTTTGCCAAGGAGAAATACCAGTCGTGTCTGAGAGTTATCACTGATTTATGTGGTCGGTTTGCATCTGATTTTTCATTGGCTTTTCGTTGGGTTGGTTTAAAGCCGATTGGGCATCCTGCTGTTGAGTTCTTTGATAAAGGAGTTGGGTTTTCTTGAAAAGTATATAAGAGTTTAGTTACAGGTTTTACATGTGCTGATTTTTTCATGGGTGCTTTTGCTGATACTGCTGGGACCACTACCCTGCTGACTGGCTTTAATGAGAGGGGTATTAATGACTTGGCAGCCACCAATGCTGGGTGGTTGCCTTATTTGGCTGATGAGGGGGTTCGTTTTGTACATTATTCTGTTGATAGGGAGAGGAGGTAGTTTGGGCTAGACCAAGATATTCCTGATGACTTTTTTGTCATAATGGAGTCCTTTACTTCTGTTCTGTCATTCCTGCGGCACACTGCCTTTGAGTTTTGGGGTAGGCGTTTCACTGCAGTCACCGTACTAGGCTCATAGAGGGAAGGTATTTGTACTGCCGCTATGCACAGGTATTGGCAGGCCGTGATGACTTCTTTCAAGAAAGAGTTATTGGGTAGCCATGGGTTCTCTCTCATTCCTCCTGATGGCCTTCATGCGGTTATTTCTCTTAACCTTCAGTTGTTCCTTCCTACCAAGTCTATAGTGGCATACATTAGGAAGCAGAGTCGATCTACTATATTTAAGTGGGTTGAGAAGGAAAGAGGGTGGTTCTGGTATGTTGTTGACTATCCCATGGTTTGGGAGATGAAAGTGAAGGTGACAAACATCCCTATGTCTGTGAAGAAGAGTTTTGCGCCTCGGTCCACCAAGCCTAAGTTTGCCAAGAAGGGTGATGACTCCTTTAAGACTTGTTCAGACATTGTGCCTTTTGAGTTCTCCTCCTCCTTCTACTCGTACGCGTTCCAGCAAGTGCCCTATTACAGACAAGTCTAGGCCCACTACTCTGCGACCATCAGTAAATGCTCCTCTTTGTAGCAAGACCCAAGGCAACAAGAGGAAGACATCTCATCGTCCTACATCTGCCACTATTGAAAGGAGAGTATGTTATCTCTAATTTTACTTCTTCTTCATTATTTTTATATAAGGCTTTTTTGCGGCTAACTCCATATACTTATTGACTTATTCCCTTCTTTTTGTCTTTTCTTTTTTACAGTCTAGGCACAAGGAGGACACATTTGCCACCTGCCTTATATTACTTGATGAGCTCGAGTTGAGGTATGTTTCTCTCTTTCCCTTCCTTTTTGTCTTACATGTGCTCCAGTTGCCACATGTCATTGTATGCCCCGTTTTTTCTCTCTCCTCTTCTTTTATATATATATGCATCATCACTTATCACGTATTCCTCCCCTTCAAATATTTTTTTATGTTCTTCAGGCTGAGTCCGAGTCTATCTCCATCTATCACCCCACGATTGAGGAGGATTCTTCCGCCATTGGCACACCTATGGAAGGTTTTTTTGATAGGGCTGATGTGGTGGCTGATGCCATGATTTCTACTACTCCTGCTGCTGCACAGGGAGTTCCTGCTGAGACTTTTATCCCTTCCACCGAGCTAGTACTTGTAGATGAAGGTACTCATACTGAGAGGGTTAGTGAGCTTGCTCCCATTTTGTCGAGCTCCTACTCCCCAAAAGGGAGTTACTCCTCCGATTGCTGCCTAGCCCAAGATCGAGTCTCCTACTACGCCTTTTGTTATTTCGACAAGCGATCCTTTCACGGCTTTGTCTTAGGCTGTGAAGGATGGTTCCTCTCTGGTGGTTACTCATTCCTTTATTCCTAGCTCTGACACACATGGGCCTGATGCAGACTTGTCTTCTGAGAAATCTAAGGAGGTTCTTGAGAATTTTGATGACAAATCTACCATGAAGAAGAGGGTTTCTAATTCTAACGAGGAGGAGGGTGATGAGCATGAGGCCGAGACTAGAGCTACGTATCTCTCGTATTTGTTAAGTTTCCTCTTCACCCTTCGTCGTTGCCATCTTCTTCCTTTTTCTTTTTTTATGTATCTACGTGACCTCCTGATGCAATCTCCATTCATTTTGCATCTCTGTTCTTTTGATTACAGAGACTCTTAAGGAGCCAAATGTTGTAGTAGACATAGCAATGCCTACAGCCACTTCTCTTACCACACTTGCAGCAACCGTTTCTGTCGTACCTACAGTACTAGTTTCTACCGCTTTTATTGTACCTATTTCTGCCATTCCCATAGCCCCATTCTCACAGCTCCCGATATGTTTTTGTTTTCCCATCCTCTTCCTTATCTACATTATGAATTCATTCCCTTCACTTCATGGATTCCTCATACCGCATTTCCATATCTCCATTCAGGTCAGACTCTTATTGCTCCTTCTCAGTTTGAGGTGGGCAGTAGTTCTGCCATAGTTCTAGGCCCTGTGAGTGAAGTCGCAGCCTTTTTTACTCATTTGGATCAGCCCGAGGTTAATGACCTCAATCCCGTGAACTTTTGGGGTTCTGGGCCTCCTTTTGTTAACTTCCATGGTTTCAAATTTCTTGGGGATTGTGCTTCTCATTTGGAGGTTGTCTATAGTAGCCGTGGGGACTTCATGCGAGGATTCCTTCTTGGTCGTTCGGCGAGGGAGCACTTCTTGAAATTGTTAGGGAGTGTAATGAACAACATCGAGCATAACTTCGTTGATACCATTTCTGTCGAGAGGATCTTATAGTGGAGGGTTGCGGTACAAGAGCTGATCAGTGTGGGCTTTACTGAGGAGTTCATATTAGACTATCTACGTGAGATTTCCCAAGCCTTCTTCATTTAGAAGGTTCAGCCTGCTATTGATACCATTGAAATGTGCATTGAGGCTCTAAGGAAAGAGGTGGCGAACTTGGAGGGTCGTCACGAGCGCCTTCTTTCTAGCATTGGTGTATCCAGTCGCTTTGAAGATCAAACTCTTATTTTTGGACTTCATTGATTATGTAGTTTCCCTTTTGTTTTGTTCCTTTATTCCCTATCTAGTACACTTTATGTTCACTACAATATTTATTTGGCAAGTCTGACATGACTGTTATAGTTTGGTTTGTAAACTATAATGCTACATTTGCTATTGCTTTTGATATTACTATGACTATGATACATTGTGCTTTTATAATACTCCATACTTTTTCATTACATACTACTAAAAGCATGTTACAGTATTACCTTGTGACATAGTCACTTGAAGGAAAAGAAAACATAGAACTAATTAAACAAAAGGAAAAACTACATGATTTTCTTTTAAGCATAATAACATTTTACCCACTTGCTGTGGATAGGATCCATTAAGTCTTTACCATCTATCTGGGCTAGATGATAATACCCACTTGCATGCGCTTCTCTTATTACAAAGGGTTCCTCCCATTTCGATGAAAACTTAGATGATCCTGCCATGTCTCACTTGATGTGGTCCACTACCTTTAGGACAAGTTGCCCTTCTGCAAACACTCTTTCTCTGGTCGTCCTGTCATAGGCTTAAATCATCTTTTGTCTGTATTTGCGACTGCGCTCTTGTGTCTCTTCCCTTTTTTTGTTAAGCCCCTCTAGGTTCTCGCACCTTTCTGTCATAAAGACCTTCTTCTCCTTTTCCTTTTTAAGCATTTGTATAACTCTTAAGGAAAGAGTCGTTACTTCTGCTGGGCTCATTTCCTCTGTTCCATAGACTAAGGAAAAAGGTGAAAACCCTATAACTGACTTTGGTGAATTTCTGTAAGCCCAAAGAGCATCTGGCAAGTGCGTCGCCCATCCTCCCGTATATTCTTGGCTCATTTTGCTGACGATCTTTTAAGGGTCTTATTTTTCGTCTCTGCTTGCCCATTTTCTTGAGGGTAATAAGGCGAAGACAGATAGTGCTTGACTTGGTAAAACTCTAACACTTTTCTTACATTGCTGTTGACAAAGGGCGTGCCATTGTCACTGATGATCTTATGGCATACTCCAAACTTGACAATTTTGTTCTCCTTGATGAAGTTTGCCACTGCTCCTCCTATGGCTTTTCGGAGTAGTATTGCTTTTGCCTACTTGGTGAAATAATTCATAGTCACTAGAATCCATATGTATCCACGTGATAGTGGATTAACTGGTCCCATCAAATCAAGCCTCCAAGTGTGGAAGGGTCATGGGGTGATTGTGCTGTGTAAGTTCTGCGGATGAGTATGAATCGGGTTGGCTTGTACTTGGCAACTGTGGCATTTTTTCACAAATTTTGTCGTGTCTCTCTTCATGGTGGGCCAATAATTACTCATCTGTAGCAGGCATCTGTATAACTTTTTCTTCCCCTGGTGCTCCCCACACTCTTCAGCGCGTGCTTCCTTTATCATCTCACTTGCTTTCTCGGGAACCAAACATCGTAATGGGTCCTCATCATACCCTTTTTTGAAAAGGACTTCGTCATGCAAAAAGTAACGTGTTGCCAATCTCTTAAGCTTGTATCTTTCACTGTGCTTCTGTGGCAAGATACCTTCAGTCAGATATTGCATGAACGGGCTCCTCCAGTCTCCGCTAACAAATATGGCATAGCTTTCCTCTCTGTCTGCTATAAGCTGATAGGCTTCGCATTGGGTTTGGACTTGGTCTGTGTCTTTACCCATACTTGGCCAATAGAAACCTACCATTTGGAGTCTGCGGTAAAGGTTGACTTCTATGCAGAACCTACAGGTCTTATCGTACTCTTCCTTTAACTTTCATTGGGCTTCCTCTTGCCCCACACATCTTGACAGAACCCCACCCTGCATCCTGCGATGCAATTCTCCTCTTACTAAGGTGTAGTCTTTTAGCGCCTTCAATTCTGTCATGTCTCCTTCTCTTATCAATGCTTCTTTTATAGAAATCCTCCAATCTTCTTCACATTGTTTCTCTTGGAACCTTTCCTTCAACATCTTAATAATGGACTCCTTTCGTTTGTTGACTGCTATCCTGGTGTTGTCTCCTTCAAAAACTATTTACGAGCCTAGTATGGCCAGCGTAATTCTTGCTCCTTAGAGCAAGCTCTATTCAAATGTTGAAAACTTTTTGTCCATCTTCTAGGTCATCATTCTATCCAGGGCTAAGTTGGGTTCCTTAAAAAAGAAGCTCCCTTTGGTTTGGACACGACTAGGTTCCAATCAGCCATCACTTTTAGATGCTTAACCCCCATTTCAAGGGCCATAGCTGGCCTATAGTGAGATAAGCCTCATATTCTGTGATATTTTTTGAGCAGGGGAATTCTAATTTGAATGAGAGCCCGATAACTTCATCTTCCTTATGATACAGAACTATTCCCATGCCTCCTAAGTGGGCAATCGACGATCCATCAAACTTCACCACCCACTGCTCTCTAACTTCTTCTGTCGTGGCTACCTCCCTACGGACCTCGTCGTCCAATAGGAATTCCTCTTCTCCTGAGAATTATGCCAACAAGTCTGCTATGGTCTAGCTCTTCACTGCTTTGGGTGTTCCCGCTTTCAAATCATACTGTAACAACTGTAGCAACCATTAGGATATCCTACCAGAAAGAATTGGTTGCCACAACAAAGCTTTGATCGCGTGAGATTTAGTCATCAGCCATACCTTGTAAGCCAGAAAGTAATGGCGTAGCCTTTGTGAAGCATATATCATTGCTAGGCATGCCATTTTTGCTCTTAGGTAGCGAGTCTCCACATCCTTCAAGGCACGGCTGATATAGTAAACTAGTTGCTCAATGCCACCCCAATCCTCTTAGGCAATTAATGCGCCTATGGCATACGAGTTGGTGGCTAAATAGAGTAGTAGTGGCTTCTTGCGGATTGGGGCTTGTATAGTAGGAAGGTTCATCATAATTTGTTGTATCCTTTTGAAGGCCATCTACTGTATTTCCCCCCACTCAAAGCTTTGCCCTTTTTTTAGTAGTTTAGCGAAGGTCGAAGTAATTGATGCCAATCCAGGGATAAATCTCCGAATGTATGAGACCTTCCCCAAGAAGCTCTTTAATTCTTTCACTGTGGCAAGAGATTTCATGGTTACTATGGTTGTGGCCTTGATTGGGCGTACATCTATCCTTCTGCTGTGAACAAAGAAACCTAGGATTTTGCCAGAAGATACCCCAAATGCATGCTTAAGGGGATTCATCCTCAATTTGAATGCCCTACATCTTTCAAATACTCTTCTCAATATCTAGACATGCTCTTCTTGCCTTTTTGACTTCACAACTATGTCATCTACATAGTCCTCCAACTCATGGTGCATCATGTCATGGAATATGGCTGTCATGGTACGTTGGTAAGTTGCGTCTGCATTTTTCAACCCGAAAGGCATCATAGTATAGTAAAAGTTGCCTATGGTCATTTTGAATGTTGTTTTCTCCACGTCCTTTAGCGGCATTCTGATCTAATTGTACTCGGTGAACCTGTCCATGAATGAAAACATGGCATTCCCTGCTGCAGAGTCTATCAACAAGTCTATATTTGGCAGCGAGAATTCATCTTTTAAGTAGACTTTGTTGAGATTCCTAAAGTCTACATAACACCTTATCTGCCCATTCTTCTTTTTTACTGGCACGATGTTAGATAACCAACGTGGACGCTGGATGGGTTTAATGAAACCCGCGGCCAGCAACTTTTGCACCTCCTTTATTATTTGCTCCTCTATTTCAGTGTGGAACACTCTAGCTGGCTAAGCTGCTAGCTTGGCCTCGAGATCCACATTTAATGTGTGCATCATCAACCTAGGATCCAGCCCAGACATTTCACTATAATCCCATGCGAAAACATCTTTAAATTCTTTTAGCAACAATATCAATTCTGATTCCTCTTCCTCTAATAGTTTTGAACTAATTGAGATGGGTTTTGGTTCATGTGGATTAGGCCTAGATATGGCAATATAGGTCAGAATTTTCTGATCTGACCTGACCTAACCCAAAAAATACCTGACTCGAACCCCTTTTTTTTTTTACTCGAAGCAAAAACGGGTTGACCCATGACCCGATCCGATTTGTTTGCGGGTCAACCTAACCCGACCCAGATAACCCGTGACCCAACTCGTTAAAAAACATTCGCTAAAAAAATATTTGAGTTACGTTATGATACTAGGTGCATAAAGCACAAAGTACCAAAACTAATAATCAATATATTATAGATATAAAGTTATAAACAATTAAAACTATTGTCAAGACATGACATGAGACTGATGAGAAAATGACTATTTGATTCAACAAAACCAATAAAAGGCAGAGCTAGCTTCAGTGCTTGCCAATTGCCATGAGACAAGACAGCACGTTACACAAGCGCCAAGGCTATCAAGAGTCAAGACAACCATTAAAAAATAAAAAATAAATCTCATTCAGCTGAGCTGTAATCCATTGTCCAAAGCCAAAGGCACAAACAAATGAACAATGCACAAACGGCAAACCAAAATGTTGAGTCAAACCAAACCACAAAGCTTCCTTTCTTAGTTCCTCTACTCTTTCTCTTGTGCCTCCGACCTCTACCCTTCTTCACACTTTTTTAGTTTCACACAAAGCAATCAAAGCTTGCGCCCCTACCCTTCTCCATTGCTTTGCAGCCTCTGCTTTCTCACTTCTCTCAGTTCTCTGTCTGTCGCCACCCATAGGCCACACAGCCTCTCTTGCCACCTACTGACCCATTTAAGAGGAGCACAACCATAAATCATCAACTATGATGAAGGTAAGTTAAATCCTTTTCATTATTCTCTTAAATCCCTAAATGTTTTTAGTTTTTGGATTGATTTTTTAATATTATGAATTTATGATTTAGCAATAATAAAATAGTATACTGATCTGCCTCTGCTAACATTATATTTAATTGTTTGTGTGTTTGATTGTTGGAAAAATTGAAACTGTTAGACTCATTGTCATTTAGATGAATGTCTTATGTTCACAGTTTCTTTAAATGTTTTAAATAGACTAGAATTTTAGTTTTAATTATATATTTTGCTTTGAGAATTAGAGTACAATGGTTTCTTCGACTGTAAATTTGGAAAGTGATGATGATGCTATAATTATGGATACTTCTACTAATCCGTCACCATCTTTAAGAGTTAATTCAAAATCAAAGTTTAAGAAACCAAAAAGAGTTTCAGGGAAAAGTGAAAGGAAAAATATCACACTTCTACAGTTTGGACTAAATTTGTGAAATTACCTATTAATGAAGATGGGTTAAGTAAGGCTACTTGTCAATGGAGTGGGAAAAATTTTTGGCGGATAGTCATCATGGAACATCAAACTTGCATCGCCATCTTCTTAAATGCTTAAAACGAAATGAAGTAAAACAAGATGATGAAGAAGAGGGTAAGGTGTTACAAAACAAGATAACTTAAGAAGAGTTTCGTGAGATGTTAGCAGAGGCTATTATTAAACATAATTGACCATTCAGCTTCGTTGAGTATGAGGGCATTGGAAAATTTTTTAGCCATCTAAATTCAGATGTTAAACATATTTCTAAGAATACTTCAAAAGCTAATGTTCTAAAACTTTACAAGAAAGAGAAGGATAATGTTAAAAATAAGTTGAAATCAATTCCTAGTAGAATATGTTTGACTTCATATTTATGGGCCTCTGTTACAAGTGAGGGATATTTTTGTCTTACAGCACATTATGTGAGTGAGAATTGGGAATTGAAAAACATCATCTTGAATTTTTGTCATATGCCACCTCCACACATGGGAACTCTTTTATTGGAGAAAATTTTAAGTTTCTTGGAAGAATGGGGTATTGAGAAGAAAATATTTTCCATTACTTTAAATAATGCATCTAATAATGATAATTGCCAAGATTTCATAAAGAAAAAGCTTAATGAGGGGGGTTTATTGTTATGTGATGGTATCTTTATCCATGTGCGTTGTGATGCTCATATATTGAATCTTATTGTTCAAGAAGGATTGAAAGTAATAGATGACTCGATGATTAAGATCCGAGAAACTATGAAATATCTTAAAGAATTAGAGAGTAGAATGTGTAGATTTGATGAATGTGCCAAGATAGTTGGTATGAAGAGAACAAAGGGTTTATGTTTAGATGTGTGTACAAGATGGAATGTAACATATGACATGATTGACAGTGCTATGAGATATCATTCTGTGTTGAACTATTTAGTAGAGGAAGATGCTAATACCAAGCGTTGTCCATCAAGGAATGAATGGAATAGAGTTGAAATGATAACTCGGTTTTTGAAACCTTTCAATGACATTACAACTCTTATTTTCTAGAATTGATTACCCTACAGCAAATATATATTTTCAAGGAGTGTCTCAAATTGAAATGCTCTTAATTGAAGAAACGGAGAGCCAAGATTCATTTATCAGTTATATGGCAGAACAGATGAAAGTTAAATTTGACAAATATTGGAATTGTTATAGTGTGGTGCTAGCTTGTGCCATTGTTCTTGATCCAAGGTATAAGTTGGATTATATGGACTTTATTTTCAAGAAAATAAAGCCAATTGAGCACATTGCTGAAATGAAGGTGAAGAGCATTGAGACTACATTGTATAAGCTTTTTTCAAAATATGAATGCCCCAAGCCTATGGCCACTACAAATGTTTCGTATTGTGTTGGGAGTTCTAGTCATACTAACGGCGTTATAGATGATCCTGATGATGATGAAGATAAGGAAGATGATGTAAGTGAATTGCATTTTGTTTGGTATATGTTGTGCTATGTTTTTTTAATAATAAAGATTGTAATGTTGTGTGATATTATTTTTCATTGCAATTTTTTTTAATGATTAGGAATTTGATCATTATGAAAGTGGTCGTGGTGCCAAAACAAAAAAATCTCAGTTGGACTTGTATTTAGAAGAGCCTAGGCTTAACAAAAAGCGAAATTCAAAGTTGGAAGTTCTCTCTTGGTGGAAAGAGCATTACAATTGGTTTCCAGAGCTCTCTTTAATGGCACGGGATCTCATGAGCATTCCGATAACCACTGTTACTTCTGAATCAAGTTTTAGCACTGGGAAAAAAATTCTTACTCCGTATCAATCACGTCTTTTATCTAAGAATGAAAAAGCTACGTTGTGTACTAAAAGTTGGCTCTATGGATTTGAAGGTAATTTAATTTTTTTTATAGTCATAATTATACAACTTTAATTCTTTATTGATTTGCTTTCATGCTATATTAAGTTATATTAAAATACTATATTATAGATGAAGATACTGACGAAATTGGCCAACTTGAGCTACAATTTGCAAGTATGATTATTTGCAGTGCTTAATCTGCTACCAACATTGAATAGATTGAGATTGAGGTGTAATTCTTATAAAATATTTACTTATTCTTCTTTACCTAATATGTTATGTTTATTTTTGAATCTTTTTTTGTTTAGTTTATCTTTCTAAGTAATCTAACTTTACTATTATTTTAAATGCAACAGGAATATGTGCACTTCAGAAGACTGATAACTTACTACTTTGCTGGCTTACTTGTTTTATTTGTTTTAAGATCTATCTCTTTTTGAAGATGTAAACTTGCAATTATATGCATTTTGAAAGTGAAATATTAACATTGAAGACTTTTTCCATCATGAATTTATGACTATAAATAGTTTTTGTCATGCTCAAAACTATCAAAATTGGAACGATATTAACAAGTGGCATTAAGTGCAATTCATTTGCTTAATTGATTTTATTCATTCACTCTAAACAGGTTGACATTGATTTGTTTTTGTAATTGAAAAAAAAAAAAACTTGTTTGAAAAATACGGGTAAACCTAACCCGACCCGACCCGCAACCTGATTGACTCATTTAAAAATGACCTATTTTGACCAGCTACCCGTTTGACCCGCAAACCAGATTGACTCGACCCAACCCTGACCTAACTTGCCTGTTTTGCCATGTTAAATTAGACCCCAGACTAATTTCCTCCAACTATTCTTCTGCCATAACTTGTACATCCTTTTCTGTTGTAATTTCCTCTTCTTTCTTTTCATTACTTTCTTCCTCTAAACCTTCTTATGCCACATAGCACACCAAACTTTTATGTTGTCTTTCTTGCCTAGGGCCCGCTTGCATATCACATATGGGCCCTACACACCTTCATAATTTATAAAAAATCCTGTCATCAGTGCCTCGATCCCTAACACACTGTGATGTGTTGTTTGACCCCAAAGTGGGTGCTTCTTTCATTTTCTTCTTCTGCGACAACAGCTTCCTCAAATCAAATTCTGGGTCATCTTGGACATCCTCCCACCTAGGCATGGAGGTACCTTGTGGTTTGAATACTGAGCTTTCCTTCGACGATGCCCATTGGTCGTAGAACATAGTTTCTATTAAATAAGTCTCTGTTTGCTCCAATGGTGATGAATTTTCTATTATACGTATCATTCTACCATTCAGCCTTCCTTTCATGCATTGATGATAGGTGGTAGGACTAACCGGTGCTTATGCAACCATGGTCTTCTTAGAAGCATATGGTATGAGACTTCTATTTTCACCACATGGAAGCAGGCCAAAGAAGCTATTGGCCCCACCTTCAACCACAACTGAACGTGGCCTACAATGTACTCATCTCTTCCCCTAAACCCTGTCACTTCCATTAGGCATCCCTGAATCTTCATTTTTTAAATTCCTACTGCTAGTAAAGTGCTTGGTGGAATAAAATTTACGGAAGCACCTGTATTCACCAAGGCTCTCTTGATGGGGATTTGATTTATAGATGTTGTTATGTAAAGAGGCCTCTTGTGATCTAAATACCCCACTTCAATATCTTCATTGCTAAAAGCGATCTCACTTGACTCCTACAAGAGGGCTCTATCATCTGTGACTCCTGCTGTTAAACATTCTATTCCTGCCCTAAAGGCAATGCTTATTAGGGCCTCTGTAGCTATCCTTCGCTCTTTTACTGTGAGCCTCAACTGGTCAAACAAATTCTTGAACTTAAAACTCTCCTCTTCGTCCTCACATGGATCTGCACAAATCACAACTGCTACTACTCCCTTCCTTTTTGTGCTTTGGGGGTGAGTTTCTTTGAACTTCTGGTTGGGACAACTCTAGAGTCCCTTCCTTGATTCTGTGGTGTACTAGTCTGTGGAGCACCTAACATTCTGTGGTAGGATGCTGCACATTATTATGCAGCCAGCAGAAACGTGGGTCTTTCCGCTCTTCCTCTGTGGGTTCTCTAGAAACTTGTTTAGGCTTAAAGACTTCATTTGCTATCCACTTGTCTAAGAACACATCTAGCTCCTTTGGGGTACATGGTAGTGGTGGAGGGATATCGTACTCCCTTCTGTTAGCCTTCCTCTTCATTTTGCCAATGGATGCTGCCATAGCTTATGGGGCGTTTCTTTTGTTAGAACTGGGCCTCACTGACTGAGCAGTCTCCTGGGCTTTCTACAACAATTGTGCAAACTAAAAGATTTTCAGATTTTTCAAGACAGTTATGTACTCCCAAATCATGTTTGTCATACACATTTCCACCAATGTCTTTTCTTCACAATGATCATAGTAATCAAGCGCTATGTCTCTGAACCTTCTGATGTATTTTATCAAATCTTCACCACTTCTTTGCTTAGTTGCTTGTAGGGTCACAAGTGTTATTGTTTCTTTTCCATGGAAGCATTTATTGCAAAATACATCCACCATGTCATCCCATGTTGGGATTGATCCTAGTTTTAGACCGATGCAACAAGTGTACGCACGATCACATAGTGATTTAGATAATTCCCGAAGACATAAGTCTTCGTCTGCCACACAAGGGCCAAGAGTATCAATAAACTTGCTAACTACGCAAAAACTCATGGTTCATACTTCTTGGGGTATGACTTGAGGTCTTCATGTATAGAACCTCTCCTTAGGCGTTCTGGCCCTCTCTTGCTCTAGGAGAGCTGTAACTTTTGTCATAGTGATGAAACGTTGTTTTGCATTCTACGGAGCACCTCCAATTGGTGTCTCCTCTTTGTCTGCCGCATGCTCTGAGTCATGCTGATTTCCTTTTTCCTTTGTCTTGTCATCTTTCAGCTGACAGATTTCTTCCATCATCTATTGCTGTGAGTGATGCAGCGATTGTTACACTTTAATGAAAACATTCGCATTGTCAGTAGGGATTCTTGGCTATTGTTAAGGTTCAACCCCCATTCTGTTGATACCTTCTGCCTGGTTAGGTTGCTGTTAGTAAGGCGTTGTTAGCCTTGATTCTGCCTGCAAGGGCATGACACTCATATTTCGTATTGTTTTGGATCTTGGAGGCATGGTTTGCGAGGGCTTCTGCCTTTTGTCCCTATCTATTTTCCAACTCCCCAGTGGAGTCGCCAATTTAAATGTGGTGGGCCTTCTTGTGATTGTGGGCTAGGCTACCTCCTGACACACTACGGCCCAAAGGTTCTGGGTAGGAGAGTCAGGACCAGTCCAATTGCAACTTATCTTAGACTGGCTTGTGCACAATCTAAAGCTCCTTCTTGTTGAAACTTTGGCAGGCGAAGCTATTACAAAAGAGTTCTAACAGGCAAATACAATATAACAATAATAAAGAAAATATTCTTGCTGTAGGACAAAAATAAGTAAATGATTCTGAATTAAAACAAAGAACAGGACAACACAACAACAAGAAACGCATTATAAATGAAATGGAAAAGACAAAAGATAAGTAGTGTTGATACTTAATCAATAAAATCAAGGAAGATATGGTTAGTTTGCCATGCTTAGTTGCATTACGGAACTAAGACCAAGGAGGGAATGACTTTCTCATTGAGCGTAACCTCGCAGGAAGACCCTGTTCTAGAAATTATCTACTTTGAGAGAATGGGCTTGAATGGCTTATGTCCAAAATTCTCAATCCTTTACAAAGGGTAGGCTTTTAAAGGGAGAGAAGGGTTTAGCCTATTGGTGCATGCTCGCCATCCTACTTTCTCTTTGTTTTTCTTTCCAACCTCTTTTCTATTTCTCAGTTTTTTTTTTTTACTCTCTTTTCCTACTCTTTTCTTTCTAGTTCTCACGTCGTGTAAATTCGTGATGTGATAGTTGTGATATTGTGACTCTCGTTATGATTGTTGCTGTTGTTATGCCGATCTTGTTGTTGTTTTTTCACTGTGTATGGCGGGGGCTCCTTATATACTGCTTGCCATAACTGATTTTTTTACCATTTCACCCCTTAACCACTTTTGTCTGGGTGTGGGTGTCCTTCCAGACCACCCACTGGTTTGTAAACTACCCAACCATCACCACTTACTTGCGCTATTCGTGCCACATCCCATTACTAGACAAAAAATTCTATTTTGTTTGCTTGTTCACTGTAGCATTCCTATCTGCAACAGGGTGGGCATTCTCTCTCACTATCCCTCATGGCATGAACCTAGTGGTTCCAACTCATCCTTCCCCCTTTTGGGTAGTATGTCATCCTAGCAAGACATTTTTCTCAAAAGAGTTTGAGCAAGAACTTTAGAATAGGCCCCCCCTTCTCCCCACCACTAGACCATACCCTCTCTTACCTCTGACCCATGGCCCATCACTACTGTATTGGCTGGGTACAGATTGGTAGTGTTTGGGTCTTATGCGTGCTCCACTTCCTTGTATGTCCATAGCTTGTTTACTGCTCATGCGTTTGCCATGGCCTGGAATCTCGCTTGTGTGTTCTGTTGCTCATTCTTGACTCCTTGTGGCGTGAACTAGTTGCTAATCCTTCATTCTTTATGGCTTGCTTCCTTCAATAGTTTGTAAAATAATTTGTATCTCTACCATTATTCATATAAGAAATACTTTTCTTTGTAATGAAATATTACTTATTTATTAATTAATTAAAACTAATAAAATAACATTCTAAAAAATTATAACATTATACCTAATATATATTTTTTTTTTCTTTATTATTATGTTTATCACATTTTTTAGAAAACAATAGAGAGAAAAAGTGGCACAGAGATTAGATGCGTATTGAACTAGCAAAAAGAGTTACAATGTTAATAAAAAATTCAAAATTAAAAAAAAAATTAAGAGAGAGAAAGGATGAAAACTAGAAAAGCAAAAGCACAAAAAGACGAAAAGAACGAGACAAAGAAATAAGAGAAAAAATGGAAAGAAAGAGATGAGTTGTCCAACGTAAAAATGGGACAAATATATAACTCCACATTTACAACTTTGTCTCCGATGTTTTCTCTCCAAATTGGAGAGAAAATTTGGTGGAGCTGAGGACAAAACATCTAGGCCCAACCAAAATCCTTCTAATTTTTTACCTCCAACCAAACAATCTCAAAATCATTTTTCACTCCTATTTTCTCTCATTTATTTTCTATCCTCCCTATTTCACCCATACTAAAAAGGATCTTAAGGGCTCATTTGGTTGAGAAGATTGAAAAGAGAGAAGTTAAAAAATGATAAGAGCATAGAAAAGTGAGACAAATAGAACACAAAAAGGCATACATTCAAGGAAAGAGTAAAATATTTCCAATATTCTGAGGTTGCAATTAGTGTACTATGTGCCCCTTAAGTACAACGTGTTAATATAATAAGTTATACAATGTCACTTATGAGAAATTGTGTCACTAGATTTATTGTTTTTTTTGTACATACAAGCTCATTCCTTAAATGAGGTTATTGCTGAAGGGGAGAAAGCTGGGGGCAATCCCATATGTCAAAGAAGAGTGAGGGCTATCGTAGACTGTATGAATGAGTGTTAGATGATGGATTTGGGCTTCTCAGGGCCTAAAGATACTTGGACTAACAAGAGGGAGTTGGGGGGCCTCATTTAGTGCAGACTTGATAGGTGTTGGGCCAATCCTAGCTGGAAAGCCTCTTTTCCAAAAGCTAATGTGGTACACTTGGCTAGGGTTAACTCTGATCATTGCCTCTCTTCTGCTTAGTTTATATCCTAATCTAGTTAGTATTGCTAATAAACCCTTTAGGTTCCAGCCTATGTGGTTAAGCCACAATCATTTTCTAGCCATTGTTAGGGAATCATGGGCAGGGAAAGAAGAGGACCTAGCTGGAGTTGTTACTAGATTCACCCAGAAGGCCCAAAGTTGGAATAAAGAAGTCTTTTAGAATATTTTTGTGAGGAAGAAGCAAATTATGGCTGGGTTGCTTGGCACACAGAGAGCTCTTCCTAATAATTCGAATAATTTCCTAATAGATCTCCAAGAACAGCTCTCTGATGAGTACAATGTGATATTGCTACTTAAGGAAGAACTTTGGGCGATGAAGTCCAGGGTCAATTGGACCATTTTTGGGGAGAGGAATACAACATATTTTCACATGACCACTCTGGCTAGAAGAAGTAAGAACAGAATTACCAGCATATTGAATGACGAGGGAGAGTGGACTCACAATGTGGAAGAAGTGAAAGAGTTTTTTTTTTTTTTTTTAATTTCGAAAGGCTTTATCAAACTGACCAAGTTGCTTGTTCCCTGGATCAAAACTAGGACTCTTAGTGGTTTATGAGATTAGAGGAGGAGGAAGCTAGCTCTGTAGCTTTGATGCCTTTTGATAAAGAGATATGGGATGTGCTCAAGTCCATGAAACCATATAAAGCCCCAGGAAGTGATGGAATTCACGCAGGCTTCTATCAGAGATTTTGGCTTGTGGTTGAGGATTCTGTGAAAAGTGAAGTAAGGAGAATTTTTGCTAATCAAGAAGTTCCTAACTACCTTAATCAAACCTTAGTGGCTTTTATCCCTAAGAAATTGGGTCCTGAGACAGTTAGCCAATATAGACCTATTAGCTTATGCAATACAGTCTATAAAATTGTATAAAAAATTCTTGTTCAAAGAATTATACCCTTACTGTCAGGCTTCATCTCTCCCATGCAAGCTACCTTTCTAGAAGGGAGAAGAGGTTTTGATAATGTGATCATTGCCCAAGAGCTGATTTACTCTCTTGGGAGGAGGAAAGGGAAAGAGGGTTATATGGTGGTGAAGATTGACTTGGAAAAGGCTTATAATCGTTTAGAATGGAGTTTCATTAGAATGGTGCTTATTCATTTTAGGTTTCTAGAAAACATTATTAAGCTTATACTTAGTTATGTGTCATCTACCTCAACTTCTCTACTTTTCAATGGAAGTAAGCTCCCAACTTTCCTCCCTTCAAGGGGAATTAGACAAGGTAACCCCATTTCACCTTACCTATTCCTCTTATGCATGGAGTTCCTTAGGGCTCAAATAACCAAATTGTGTGAGGAGAAAAGGTGGGACATGATTAGAGCTTCTAGAAGGAGACCTAGCTTTTCCCATATTTTCTTTGCAAATGACATAATTCTCTTTGCTAAAGCAAATGCCAAGAATTGCAATGCAATTCTTGAAGTTCTTAATAACTTTTGTAACCTGGCGAGGCAAAGGGTTAACTATGACAAGTCTAGAGTCTTTTTCTCCTCCAATGTCATTGTAAGAAGAAAAAGGGGCATGTGTAGGAGGTTGGGAATAATGGCTACAAGTAATCTTGGAAGATATTTGAGATTCCCCATCATCCATAAAGGCAGAGTGGGAAGTGCCTTTAACTTCATAGTGGACAAAGTCCAAAGCAAACTAGCTAGTTGGAAAACCAGGCTACTATCAAGAGCAGGAAACCTTGTGCTTACCAAAATTGCTGCTACCCTCATAGCAAAATATTACATGCAATGCCAGTGCCTCCCTATAAAGGTGTTTGATACCATTGACAAAATAATGAGGGATTTCATTTAGGGTTCAACTGAGGATAAAAGGAAGATGTATATGGTTAAGTGGAGTACTATTACTCTGCCTAAAGAGCTAGGAGGCCTGGGGCTATATTCTATAAAACATAGGAACCAAGCCATTTTAGCTAAGCTTTGCTGGAGACTGGCTCATGAGGAAGACAAGCCTTGGACATGTATGCTAAAGGCTAAATACCTTTGCCTTACCAAAATAGCTGAGGAGGGCCGAAAGTTGCCTTGCTCTCGGATTTGGGCAACTTGCAAGAGGGGAGGACCATGTTATGTGAAAGGGTTGAAATGGACAGTAAAGAGTGGTGAGGTAGTGAACATGTGGATGGATTTTTGGCTGCCTAATAGGAGGTTGAGGGAGCTTATTGAAGGACCCCTTACCCGAGGGGAAGATGAGTTATGTCAAGCAATGCTTTGATGAAAATCATTTTTGGAACCCAGCTTGTATATTTTTGAGATTCTAGAAAATATACTTAACTCTATTAAGGCCACTTCATTTTCCTGTGACCCTCATTCATTTGATACTCTCATGTGGGCTTATTCTCAAAATGGATATTTCTCCCTCATATCAACTTACCTCCTTGCCAGGGGATTAAATCCTCTGAACCTAGACACTATATCATTTCAGTGGATGTAGAAGACTGAAACTCCTCCTAAGGTTCAATTTCTCTTATGGCTTTGTCTCCATGATAGCTTACCCACGGCTAAAGTGCCGGGTTCAAGGGGTCTAATTCTTGACCCTATATGTAAGCTGTGTAATAGTGAGAATGAAACCATTGACCACCTCTTCAAAGGCTGTGAAGTTGCCCACAATTACTGGCAGCAACTGCAAACACCACATTGCACTAGAAATTCTTTTGCACTCCCTTTCAAAGATTAGATTGAAGCCAACTGTAAGGATGTAATGAATGCCACTATCAAAGGCATACCGTGGAAAATCCTATTTCCCATGGCATTGTGACAATTGTGGCTACATAGAAACAATGTTGTGTTTAGGATAGGAGCGGTGGACCATCAATTGTGAAGAAAATGCTTGCAGTGCAATACAAAATTTTATGCCATTGGACTTGAAGCAAAGATCAAACAAACTAGAACCATCATTCCTGCGAGATGGGAAAAACCACCAAGGGGTTGGATGAAAGCTCAACTCGGATGGCTCAGTGCTGAGGAACCAAGCAAGGGTAGGTGGGGGTGGCTTAATTCGAGATCATGATGGAAGCTGGATAAAAGGCTATGCAAGAGGGCTCAGGCACACCAACAGTATCATGGAGAAACTGTGGGCACTAAGGGAGGGATTGGTCTTAGCCAAGGAGATGGGATTGAACAATTTAATCATTGAACTTGATGCTTTAAGTGTTGTAATCCTTATGAATAATGGTTCTGAAAATTTGTCAATCGAACCACTCTTAATTGATTGCAGGAACCTCTTAAAGGAGATCCCAAACAAGCGCGTGATCCACATCTACCGTGAAGCCAATCAATGTGCTAATGCGTTGGCTAAGCTAAGGGCGCGCAGTCCTTAGCTAATTTTGTTATATTTTGTAACCCACCACTTGTGGGGGAGTCTATTCTAGCTTTGGATAAAGCTAATATGAGTTGTGATAGACTTGTGAATTCTTAGCTTAATGTAATCTCATGGTTTACCAAAAAAAGAAACAAAAAAATAGCATTTTAAGAGTTCGTTTAGTTGGGAAAATTGAAAAGTGAGAAGATAAAAAATAGTGGGATGATAAAAAAATTTTAATTTTCTTCATATGTGTTTGGTTAGACAAATGGAAAACTCTTTTATTTAGTTAAGGAAAAAAAGTAGGAGGATAGAAAAATGTAAGTTTTATAAATTTCCTTTTATACCCTTATTACATAATATGTAAAAAATAATTTATTTGTACTAATTAAATAAGAAGAAAATATTACTTATGTTAATTAAAATCAATTTGTAAAAATTCACACAGCACGCATATTAATTTAATTTTCTTATTATATATATTTAATATAACAGTAGTTTTTTTATAATAAAAAAAGAAAGCAAAATGGTATAATATTATTTTATTCCATCAAGGTATATATGTTTGAGCTACACATCCCAATATTCATCTTGGCATAAGCAAAACAGTGTGTTGAGAAAATAAAGAAGAAGATGAGGGAATTGTAGTGGATGTGTGGCTGGGAGTGTAGTTGAACGTTTTGGTGTAATTCAGTGTGGACAAAAATATAACTTGACCCAACTAAAGCAAGTCAACACACAATCACTCGTGTCTTCTCTCTAAATTGGAGAGATCACATTTTGGTGGCCCGTAACGGAAAATACCATGAGTCCCATCAGTTTTATCTCCTCTTATCTCTCTAACCAAAAACCTATAAAAATCATTTTCTCTTCCTTCTTTTTTACTCTCTTTTTCATCTTTTTAAAAATCCACCCAACCAAGTAGAGCCAAAGAAAGAAAAAAAAAAAAAAAGAAAAAAAAGAAGTGAGCTGAACATCACTTAAGAACCTCTTCTATCTCTCTCTCTCTCTCTTCCAATTTACTCTTAGCAAATAAAGAAAGCAAATGAGGGCCAAACTATCTTGGCAGTCATAAATTTCAATTAAAAGAGTATCATAAATCCCCTTTTTTGTACTACAATATGGTCATAGCGAATAGTGGTGTGATTCCCAATGTCAAAATCTAAAATACTGACATAGCATGTTATTTTGTATGCATAAAATAATAGAATATTAAAGAATCAATAAATGCAACTCATTTGTCCATCCAAAAAAAAAAAAGACAACCCATTTGCTTCCAAAAATACACCGAGTGCGAATTTCTTATCAATCCAAACTCAATAGCATCTTTGACAACAAAAATGAATTACTTCTTATATAAGTTGAAAAGAAATTTGGAGCGATACAAATAGAACACACAATATTCTGAGGTTGCAATCAGTGTTATACGTGCCCCTTAAGTACAAGCAATACGCGACTAAAAAAAAAACTCATTGAACTTTTTTTTTACACCTTGCTAATATAATAAGTTATACAATGTCACTTATGAGAAATTGTGTCACTAGATTAGTAGATTTATTGTTTTTTGTACATACAAGCTCATTCATGAGCATTCTCAGAATTAATGTAGTGATCAAAATTATAGCACCAATTTACCTACCCATATGCTGTTTCATCTGTGTAAAGCTTTCTGACTTGGTACACTAGGCTGCCATCATCATGCAGATCAAGACGTTGCTCATACACTGTACTTCCAACTCAGAATTCCAGGTACCTAATTCAACCTCCAAGGGTTGTCATTTCGAATGAAAGCGCAACCAAATACATCTTGTAGTGGGAATTACTATCTCTACATGTAACTTAAAGCTAGAATAAAGCATGTGCTCTAGAGATATACAAATGAAGATCACATAATTTACACTTCGTTAAAGTTAAGAAAATCTACATAATGACTATCATGGTTCAGGTAAAACGTTGCTCCATCGTGCCATATTCCTACAAGTTCCTACTAATAAGCATTCCAACAGGATATGGAGCAGATTTTTTTTTTTAATGATAGATATATTTACAGGAAATCCAAATTTTTAAGTTCCATTTTCCAATGCGTTCAGCCCTTTGCTGGGGACAGAAAACAAGATACTAGAAAACTAGATCATCTAAACTGGAACTTTGTATCTTCGCTAAATGAAGCAAACATAAAATGCTACAAAAAGGAAGAATAGTGCCTTAAGCTCCAAAAACAGCTCCTTGTTTCATATGGTGCACTCCATCCTATTGCGCACCCGTGCTTCATAGCTTTGCTCGTTTTGTTGGTGGAGCATTAGACTCACCATCACCTGGTTCATCTGCCCTTTGCTCCTGACTTATGTCCCAAAAACCTTCTTCAGGTGTGGGGTTGGCGTTACTAGCTCCAATTCCTGCTTTGGGTTGATCCAATTTTAAGGTTTCTGCTTTGACATCTGCATCGGCATTTGATAGTGGAACAGAAGGATCATCCAGGGCAGATGTGGAGGTCTTACTTTTTCCATCTTCAATCATTCTTTGTGCCTCAAACATCTCTTGAAGATACTGCCCCTGTCGTTCAATTTGCAACTGCAAATTTTTTTGAATCTGTGGGAACATAATAACTAACATGTCAGAACATGTTAAAAACTATAGCTCTCTCCCTCCTTTTTCCTGTCCACTTTAATGTACATTTCGCACAAAACATTAAGGCTACCAACTTCTAATTGCAATAGATAGCATCATAGCTAGAAAGAAGGTGATGGAAGAAGAGAGAAGAGCAGTTATAAATTCAAATCAAACAAGCACAATAATTGTAATCTAAGTTGAGTATATTGGTAAGTAAACAATTAAAGTAACAACATGATTGCAAATTGCATTGCTTTAATATATTCAATAAGCAAATGGTGCTACACCATGACTCTCATGTTCCTTGTGAGTTGCAACTCAACGTTTACTTTAACATTTGAACGGACTAAAGGTTCTCAACTACTGAAATTAGAAAAGAAATTCCTCATCATGAAGACCTTGTGAAATACTTCTTAAAAAATTATGTTTTAAATTCCTAGAATGAAAAGATATATATATGGGTTATCAACCTTTTATATTATGAATATCCTAAGTGAATCTTTAACAACCAACTTTAAACATATAAGGAAGACAATATATCAACACTTTATATAGGCCTATAGCATTTTGTTCAGACAGCAGCTCAACCAAAGTAGGAGAAAGTAGAGTTCTGCAACAAGCTGCCTACCTCTAACTGTTCATGAAGCCGCTTCTGAAGTTCCATCTGCAACCTCAATGCTTCTGTGATATCAATACTCCTGTGATAAAAAATCAGATGTAAATCAAATAGAACATTTGAAGGAGAAATTTGGAGAGCTACAACTTAATTATGGATCCCAATTCTACAGAGCCTAATCGACAGTGGCCTTCCTGATAACTCAAAAGAGAAATGTCTATTGTGAACCAAAAGAAAATGGAACAATTAATTGTTTAGAAAGTTCCAATCAAAACCTGTTTGATACAATACTCACGATTCAATACTTTCTTTACTTTGGATACCAATCAAAAAAATTTCTTTCATAAGACTACAGATGTCCTGTCCTATATCCTAAGTGGGAACAGATCTCCTATCAGGGAATTTATATGTCAGACACCTGTTGATACAATGCTCACTAGTCACATCCACCCATGTGCTCGCTACTTCAACAAATAGGCTAAGTCACCATGTTGTAGAGAAGTCAGCTATAATCAAGGTTCTCATGATTGTCTTAGTTTCTGGCTTCTTTGCAAAACAATTAGATAACTTACCTGTACTGAAGTTGGAAGATGCAGGAGTATAACCTATTATTTTATCAATAGTACTCACACTAAGACAAGATAATGAAAAAAACACAACTACTAAATCTGTAAGGAAGTTTAGCATAAAAGTTACTATATGGTGACAAGCAAAGCAAATGGACTATAACAACCATGACAAAATATTTTCTTAAAGATAATCAAATGAGAAAGAAAAGTAATTTGAACCGTTACTCCCCTCCATTGTCAATAATAATTATACAAAATCTAGAAATCAAATTATTTTTTAACATCTTTGGCTTGAAGGTTTGAAATTTTTTTTTGATAAGAGAAGGTTTGAAATTGTTCCATCACAAAGTAGTAAGATTATGCAAGTCATTGATAAATGATAAATAGGGAAGTCAACAAGCTATAACACTTGAAGTTGCACTGTTTAAAAGTTAAGACACGCTAGCATAGATACAGTATTCATCCTCAAAAGGAAAATAAAGATACAAAAGAGAGACAATAGTATGAATATATTCTGGAATTTTAGGTACAATGAAATGCTTACATTTTTATGTCTGCAGATTTTGCTTCTTCAATAGAAGTAAATTTTTTCTCTGAAGTTCCTGCATACAAAAGAAAAAGAACAGTTTCATCTAATAATCTTACTGCACTCTACTTATATATATTGAGAACCCTGGAGAGATAGGTTAACAAGATTGTATAAATGGTGAATTATTCTTCCACACCATAGTATAAGTTGACAAGATAAGGAAAAGAAAATGCATATACCAAAGACCATTTAGGTTATTTACAACCCTTGCAGATTAAACATCAAACATGCCTATGAAACACAAGAAATAGAAAAATGGAGGCAACCATCTTTACCTTCTGATGTTGACTCTGGTTTGTGTCTTGCTGTTCGATATTTCTGAAAGAAAGAAAAAATCGCAGATGATTCAATGCAACAAACACCTGGCTTCCAAAAGGGAGCAAATTAAAAAAAAATGTAAAATTTTTCAGCACCTGCAGGTGGCTTTTAACATGATATATGGTCAGGCCTTCAACATTCATGAGATTTTTGACACCCTTTGGAGTAGCATGTTCACTACCACCAAGCCGATTGACAGCTTCCACAAAGGCCTCGTGAAGTTCTGGTGTCCAACGCATTCGAGACTTCGTTGGAGGTGCAGTGGACAACGTATTAGCAACATTGCGAAATTCTGCAGATGGTACAATAGGCTGCTGGTGGATCTGGGTTTGCTGCATCAAGATATCAGAAGATGGATCAACAAGAGGTACTTTGTTAATTTTCTAGGCATCAAGGCTGTTAAATTACGGATTCTCCCAAGAGCTTAAGTTATTAGGATAAGGTAAATTTAATCATTCAACCACACAATTCTAACATTCCCTCTCACGTGTGGACCAAGACCACCTTTTAATAGGTGAGACCCAATATGTGGGAATTTAAATAGGAGGTAGAGTGGGGGAGAGAGTAATTGAACGCAGGACCTTCTGCTCTGATATCATATTAAATTACCGATTATCCCAAAAGATTAAACTATTGGAATATGGTAAATTTAATCATTCAACTACACAATTCTAAGAAATGCATGAATTTATTCCAGATGCACTAGATAATTTAATGTGAGCTAGACAGGCCTATTCAGACATCAAGGAAACTGTGTACATATATTAGTGAATTGAAGTATAAACCTCTGATATGGGATCAATTACATTAACATTGGGAAGGTCACTCCAGTCCGGGTCCAGCTCGGAAATTAACCCATCAGCCCACTGCCAATCATTTCTCCTTGTATGGTCCTCAGATGTTACGACACCAGTAGCGCCTTCCAGCTGACCAGTCTGAACAGGGACATTATCTGGAAAATCAAGGAAATCTGTACACCAGGAGATATCCTGACTTCCTTCATATTGATTAATCAATACTGGAGATTGCAAATCCTGATGGGAGGAATGGGTAGGCGGAAATGATGCCCCATCAGTTGACGACTGAGAAATAAATGGAGAATTTTGGGACAGCCTTCCATGCGGAGAAACTGTGGGTAAAATCAAATCGTTTGTGAATCCAGGAGATGATGTCCACAAGCGCCCGTCAATATTGCCGTTGGACACTAATGCAGAAGCTTGTGTTGAAATGGAATTTGTGACCGTTTCCCTTCCTGAGGAAACGTGAAAAGAATCTGGATATTTGGAATACTTGTCATCAAGAGTTGAAGCAAAAGCTTGTAAAGATGAAGACATAGCTCCAGCCCCCATGTCTCTCAGCTGCTTTCCACCTGATCTCTGAACAGATAAAGCAGGGTGCATGTTCATTATTGTTTATGCATTGAGAGTGCCAGTGGTCTGATTTGAACTACTCCTACAAGCTTAATTCACTGCCAACAAAATGGGAATGATAAGGACGGTAAAAATTTCTTAAGGCACTTTTTGCTAGTTCTTAAGTTCACTGCTACTCAAGGGCCTTTCTTAGTGTGTCTGTCAAAAGAAAATAACGCAGAAAAGCCATCAATAAAATTTTAATACCACACAATCAAGATCACTCTATGCTGAGAAATCTTAATAGAGGAAAGAATTAACCACACTTAAAAAACAACATGCCTAAAGTCATTCTCAAGGCTTTACCATTCAAAGAACTTAAATTTTATAACAATGCATTTACAAAACCAGGAAATAGAAAGGTGACTTGAATAACAAATTCCATACATTCAGAGCTCTTATGAGATCATCCTCAAAATATATCGCAACATATAAAACATCAGAGGGTGCAAAAATGAGTCCAAATGACATTTTAATCTCATAGATATGTTTGCAGGGGAAAAAAATGAAAAGATAAATTTCAACTAAGAATCAACCAGAAAACTGTTCAAAAGATGGCTAAGTTATTAGAGTCCTAAACATTACCAAAATTTTGAATACACATAATTGTGCTTTCATACCACCAAGACATACGTTACTATTTTACATGAAGAATAAGTGAAATACTTTATTATAGAATTTTCAAATTGTAAACTTTGGGACACATGTAGCACAAAACATCATTTGGAGTACAATGTGGTAGAAGATTTATTGCCTTTGGGTTCAGTGATTCTAATCCAAAGTAAAAGCTTCATTTGAGTAACATAGAAGAGAAACTTTATATTAACATCTAAAGAGGGATTTCAAAATTATCACCATACATTTTTTATTTCTTTGGAAATTTTACACAGGCACCTAATAGGTTTTAAACACGACCCTACCCTCCACCCTTATGCGGGGTGAAGGTGCTGTTTGAGCTGGAGCTAACTGGCAAGTTATCACACCATACATATTCTAGACTATACTACCCATGTACGTAGAAAAGCAGTCACTTGGCCATGGATGTACAACAAAAGATAAATGACAAATTATGTGAAACCAAAACCATTGCAAATGATTGCTTTGATCTCATCCAAACACAACAAGAGTGTCGTCTTGTGAGAAAAACTGAGTGAAAACAGAATGAAGGTTGGACCTTGTAAGTACAGTATTAAAGTCATACATACTTTAGCACACAGCTCTAAATCTTTGCTATGTACCTAATACTGCATCTCTCACCACCTTTTTCATTGCACGTCCATAGTGACAAATATTGAATGTACAATTCTATCTTTTCATAATTTCACTTCATGAGATCTCTTGCGACAATTCACCAATGTATGGTATTTGTTTCTCTTCATATGGGCTGCTTGAAACTTGCTCAAATTATGCTCCCTCTCTCTCTCTCTCTCTCTCTCTCTCTCAAAAGTTCACTAGTAATGAACTTGAAAAGTATTATGGTTCTCCAATTAAGTATGGATCACAATACTCTTACTCTTACTATTCATTACCCCCAGCCCCAGGCCAGAGATGAGCTTTAAACTAGTTCCAACATAAAACTGGACCCTCTAATACAAATTTAAGCTTAGAAACTTTATAATCATCGAAAAAAGATCCACTAGCCAAATTAAGGTTAGCAAAAAGTCAAAACTCATTATTGAAATAGAAAAAATTAACTGAAGGCAACAAATTTACCAATTCAAGCATAGATATAACTTGTTTACAGATCAGAATCAACCCAAAGGAACGGGGCTAGAGTAAGAACCATCATGTTGAATCAACCAAAACCAACCATCCAAGTCAACTAGTATTATGATTTATACACAGACAAAAAAAAAAAAAAAAAACCATATCCAAACCCAATCATTACTTACAGATATTTTAAAAAGTGAAGAAAAGGAACAGTAACAAAGATTGCAAATTTAAAACAAAACAAACATATCTTCTGTAGTTCAGCGGCTAACAACCATCAAAAGCTCAATTTTGCTTTTTTACACCATAAGCTCAAAGCCATATTGAAATCCAACACTTAGCAGATAATCAGGTCCAACCAAGCCAATCAAGAAAGTCTCACTTAGAGACAAATTTTTTCTTTAAAAAAGAAAAAGAAAAAAGAGCAGAGCACATAAAACCAATCAACAAAGGCGAAGAAATTGAGAAGCACAATACCACATATCTTCAAACTCAAATCTCAAAATTAAAGGAAACCCATTTGAAAACAGGAAGAAAGGAACACACTGAATTCTAAAATTTGACGGAAAAAAACAGAATTTTGAAAAGGGTATTGCAAATTATTCACAATATAATATAATAATAAAATAAAATAAAAAAAGTCATACAGATGCATAGAAGACTCAAAAACTCGAAGTGGGTATTGAGAAATCTCACCAAGGAATGAGAGAAAGTCGGTCAGTAAATTTCTGTGAATCCAACAAGCTCGGAATTGAACAAAAAAACTTCGATGGTTGCTGAGAGAAGAGGTGGCTGAGAGCTGAAAGCTGAAACGAAGGCAAAAGAAAGGAATAGAAAAGCAACTAGTTTGAGATTGGAAAAAACATGACTTAAATATAAGATTCTGATAAGACACAAATATAAGATGTATACTATGATGGGGGTTTCTTTGTCTTCTTGACTTAACTAATCGCTCTCCCACACTCCGAGGAGAGAGAAAACGTATTTGGCTTTATTTGTATCTCTCTCTCTCTCTCTCTCTCTATATGACTGACTATGTTATGTATGTATGTATGATTGTGATTCATTCATAGGATAGGAAGAAATGATACGCTGCATGCGGTTACAAGTTTGGGTGTTTTTTTATTTGTGTGTGATTTGGTGTTTTGATGATTATTTGTTGATGTTGACTTCATGACTTGAATATAGAAAGTGTGTGATAAAGTTTATTTTGGATGGTGGCTTTCTGAGATTTCTTTTCTTTTTTGATGGGCTTTTTTAGATTTTGAAAGGCTGTTATGTAAGGTGTAAACTTAGGTGGGTCCAAGCCACGTAGGTTTAATTATTTTTTAAATTTAATTTTTTTATCTTTTTTTATGGCGGTTTACGAAGTCCACAAGGGTTCTTCTTCTTTGGTATTATCCAAATTTGGTCAAATAGTTTATTGCTTCCACCACCGGGAAACTCTAATAGCAAGTGCGACCTGTAATTTAGCATTAATAGAAACAACAGCTTTACTTTCCATAATCTTCTATAATAGGATGAGAAAAAATTCCTAGAGTATATTCCTAGTTTTCATATTTAGTATTTATATTTATATTATCTCACACTATAAGTTTTGTTAGGTTAATTAAGTATTACTTGCGTTCAATAGATTTAAGTTTCTCAAGAAATTTCAGTCTTGGTTCCGGAAAGTTTCAAGTTGTATTTTACTTTTTCTTTTTTTGGCTATAAAATTTATTGTCTCTATCAAAATTTTTAAAAAATAAAAACAAAGAACATATCAATAAACCCCCCATGTAGTTTTCAGTTTGGAAATATATTAAAAAAAGAAGTCTTAAAGTCGTGTTTATAGACGACAAAACTCTTTAATGGTTCCTTTTATAATAACTAATAAAGAAATCTCTCTTTCTTTCCCTTTCTATTTTTCTTTCCATTGTCAAATTTTATCACCCCCCCCCCTCTCTCTCTCTTCCTAAAACAATTAGGAATTTAGAAATTTTATATTCAAATATAATTTCTAATTTTAATAGTAACAAATATATCACATTGCATTGTGATAGTAATCTAATAAAAAGTTTACAAATTGGGCCCAGCATTGATATAAATGAAAGAAAAAAGAAAAGAGTTTTTAGATGTTAAAAATTAAGGGATTATTTGGTGGTGTATTTTAAATAACTATTTTCAGTATTTAGACAATATTATACATTTTTTCACACATTTTTTCACTCGCATGTATTTCTAAAAAATACAAATAACGTTATTGGAACAATATTATCAAACATGCCCTAAGAGTCCATTTGGTAATGTTATTATAGTAACGTTATTTAAGCTTTTTGAATAAAAAAGTATTGTGAAAATGTGTGTTGTGTTATTTAAATAACGAAAACTGTTATTTAAATACCCTTACCAAACACCCCCTAATAGTTCAAAACACTTCCAGTCCTAAAATATATCAATTAGGACTGTGACTAACTTCTTTAATAAAGCTTGTGATTATCTGTCCTCAGAGCATATGATTGTTTCGGGGGATCCTTCCATTTCAAGTGTTTGGAGCTTCTTCTTCTTCTTCTTCTTCTTCTTCTTCTTCTTCTTCTTTTTTTTTTTTTTTTTTTTTTTTTTGAGAGAAGTGTTTGGAGCATTTAAATATTAAGTTGGCAAATTTATTGACAAGACATGGTACTTTTTAATATGGTAAATGAAGAGTTGGTGTGTTATCAAATTTGGAATCCCTCAATTATAAGAAGAGAGAGTCCTAATTAAATGAGTATGGTACTGATTTATTACTATTAGGCTTAAATATATTGTATGAGAAAATGAATGCAAAATTATGTACCACTGTTTTGTGTTTCATGTCATATTTTATCAATCACAACTTATCATATATTAAATTTTACTTTCCTTATGAAATAGCTAAAATTTAAAATGGAAAAAAATTAGACACATGACATACCATAATTGGTGAAACATACTTGTAAAATAAATAAAGTTTAAAATGGAAAAAAAATTAGACACATAACATACCATAATTGGTGGAATATAAAGTGAAATACAAAAAATTGTATAAAAAATTTGTATTGAGAAAAAAAATGGTTGACAACTAAGAATGTTTGAATCTTTTTAAAGAGAGTGAGATATCTACATCTCAATCCAATTTTGTTCTTTATATATCAAGAACAAAATATTATAATTTTTATTTTGTTTCTCTTGTATTTTTTAATTGTATTAGAAATGGACGGAGTCCAGAGAATCCCAATTCGTTGGGATTTCAAGAGTTGGAATAATACATTTCATTGTAATCATATGTTGTTGCGGGTTACATTTGTAATGGGTTGAAGCTAGAGATTAGTCGCTGAAATTTGGAATTTAAATTTGTAATGGGTTGAAGAGATTAGTTGCTAATGTTTGGAATTGCAGGCTGAAGAAATTTGAATGAGCAACGCATTATGATTTTCAGAGTTTGAATTATAAATTTCATTGTAATCATGTAAGTGAAGTCAGAAGGTCAAGCGAATTTGTCAAGCAAATTCACATGTTTGAAAATTAGTTGAGGTTTGACGTCAAAAAAAAAAAAAAAAAAAATTAGTTGAGGCAGCAATTTTGCCTCTCAATTTCAAGATACTGGCTCGATCAAAATTGTTAGAACAGAACTCTATTTATGAATATTCTTAATAATTATCAATATTGAAATTTATACCAGACAAATTTCCAAGTAGATATTTCTCAAAAAAAAAAAAAAAAAAAAGGAGTTCCACATAGATAAAGATATATACCAAAATCATCTACCAATAAAACTTATCATAATTCATCCTAATCCAAATAATTTATTTGAATAAATAAAACATAACTCCATAATTATTTATCTAATACTAATTAAAATAAGCACAAATTTTGGTTACAAAATGGGTTATATCTCATGGCTACAACTCTTACTAAAAAAATTAATATAATTACATATTTTGAAAAATCTAACTGATGGATTATATATTCTTTATGTTATTAACACTTATGTCAAATTTTGTGTCAATCAGATGTTATTTAATATTCAATCCATAAACTTATTGTTTATACTTAATTTATACTACAAAAACTTGAAATTTAAACATTTAATTGATGACATAGCTATTAATTTTTAATCTTTTAGAAATTTTACAATCATGGAGGATCTAAGAAGAAATTTTTATCTAATAGTAAATTTGTCAAAATTTCAATTCAATAAAAAGATATTAAATAGAGTTGCAGCCATTGACTACAACTTAGTTTATTGTCAAACTTTGTCTTTAAAATAAAATAATTAGCAACATATTCAGTGATATAACATATAATAAGATAGGTAGAACAAGTGATATATCAATAAAACTGATTGGTATTTTAGTCTGATAATAAAAAACAAAAATCATAGAAGAGGAAACATAGTTTGAAACTCTATAAAAATATATATATATATATATTATTATTGAGGCAATTCTTAAATAAAAGAAGAAAGAAAAAAATAATATTTTGAAGCAATAGTTGCAAGTGTAACTTGATCTCCCCATATTAGCAAAAAAAAAAAAATCTTGATTTCCCCATATCATCCGGAAAATTATTAAGTAGTCCTGAAATATAATAAAATGGTACTCCCTCTTCTCACATTCATGGCAGATCCCACCATGAATTTAATGATTGAATCCCACCATGAATGTGAGAGGAGTGAACACCATTCTTCGTGTTCCGAGAGTACCTAAAAATTACTCATATCATCCACGCTAAATTGCTTAAACTCATTAATTAATTTTGGAGCAACTTGACTAGTGACCAATAACTACCACATAATTGGATAAACCATATATGACCATTCTTACTCCCTTCATACAATATTATCTTTGCATTGATTTCCAACCATAACGAACATTCACTCTACATTGTTTATATATAGATTAAATAAATTACGTGTACTTTGACTACCACATAAACCAAGAAAATGCTTGGAAACTTCTTAGTCCCTTAAACAGCATCAGCCATGATTAATTTTAAACTAGTACGAGCATTAACTTTATGTTCTTAATTTTATGGGGCCTTTTTGTTGAGGAAACATGTGTCACACTTGGACATTTTGGAAGTTAGATTCGAATATTCATTTTATCCCTCTAAAATCTATAGGATCATCCGCACATATTATTTAAAGAAGTCATATGACTTATTAAAATGATTATATGACTAAAAATACACCTGAATTGACTTTTCCACCAACACATAATCGATTGAAAATAGTTTCCTCTAAACTGGTTTGTATATAAACATTTTTTCTCATATTAGTTAAACTCAGAATTAATTAATGTTAATGGATCACTCGTCATTGTGTTTTTGTTTAAACTTTAAACAATAAAGGGCAAAAGTTAGGTATAAGTCTTGATGTGCAATATATTAGATTCCTTAACTAAATTCAAATGCGTGTATGAATTGACCAATAAAAAACATAACATAAACTCAAGGAGAATTAAATGAAATCAAGTTATGAGTTTGAAACTTTGAATTTAAATAGAGAACTTGCACCTAAGGGATGTACCTTAGTCTTTTCCAACAATAAAAAAGAATCAAATAAATGTATTCAACAATAAATTGAGATTAATAAACATATTTAGTGAGACCAAACAAAAGTACTCACTGATAAACAAAGAAAGTGAGTTGGAAATTGAGAGAAAATTATCTTGATGGTCGTTGGAACCTCATTAGGCAAACAAGAGAAAATTTCAAAAGTGTGAACAAAAAAGAAACCAAAGAAAAATAATGGTCAATTTTCACATATAAAATCCCATATTTGACTGAGAGTCTGAGAATAAAAATTCATATCATAATGGATTACAATGGAATTCAGTAGTAGAGTAGTTAGGTAAATTTTTAAATTTTTGATTTAAAAAAAAACAATAAAAAATTATTGGTTGAAAAATGATTTCAAAGTGTGTTTGAACTTTGAATAAACGGAATTAAAAGATTATTATTGTCATGTATGCATGGAACTTTGTAATTATTTTTGTAAAAATATATAAATAGTTAGACACAATTTGGAAGTCATCCTTTGTACAAAGAAGAATCCATTGTGATCAAAACACATTTTTAAAAGGATTTTGTTATTGTGTGCCCTAAGGGCACACAATAAGCAAACATTTTTAGAAATATTTTCTCGGGAATTGAAAAAGTATTGACAGCTTTTTCAATTTCCGAGAAAATGTTTCCAAAAATGGATTGCTTAATGTGTGCCCTTAGGGCACACATTAACCGGACCCTTTTTAAAATACCAAAAATTAGAATAAAATTGAAAAAAAGGGAAAATTCTAAATTTTGGGTTAAAAAATGTAAGTTAAAATACCAATTGGAACTTTTACCCGGCCATAAAGTATTTGACCCATTTTTTTATGCTAGATTGGCGCTCTACGGGGAAAAAGTATTTGGTATCAAATGATATTATACCAACTATATTAAAATTCAATAAATGAGAAATATGTTTGCGCAAAAAAAAAAAAAAAAACAAAACAAAACTCCGCTAACAAATGAAAGATATATATTAGTAGATAGTTTTTTTTTTTTACACACATATCTTTTATTTATTAAATTTTGATATAAATGACGTAGTATCATTTGGTATAAAATACGTTTTCTTCTATGGGGGCTAAATTGGAACTTTGCTTTCTTGCTTTATTTATTTTGAGATTCACTTTCTTGCTTTCAAAAGGTCCTAAGTTGCCTCATTTTTCTTATTGTTGTATTTTTTTTCAATATGTTTTTAAGTATAAAATTATAATTTTCACCTAAAAATGAACGTCCTCTAGCACCAACAACACTACAAATTTTCTAGAAAGGGGAAGTCACCAAAATTACTCTCTGATCTAACTACCTTTTTCATTTTAAGAGAAATAAAAACCACGCCAGATTCATATATATATATATATATATATATATTGAATTTCCTTACTAAATACCCGTTGAATATGTCAATGATAATTTTAAGGGGCTATATAAATTAGAGGAGAGCTCCTTAATAATGATTTATTTCTAACGATCCTTGCTTAATCAATTTTAGTGTAAAAGTGTCAATCTGACACATTTCAAAAATAAACTCGTGTCATAATTGTAGTGGATTCAGTATACTGGAGCTACTAGACAGACCTGTCCATTTCTAGTTGCTTCAATGCCCAAAGGCTAGCTACACAGGATGGCAGACAATGTTTGGTTGCAGCAACGACCCATCAGAGTCAGACACTACATTAACCTCACGAAAGGGATGTCTGAACCTAAGAAAGATTTTTTTTTTTGATAAGCAACCGAAGAAAGATCAACATCATCACTGACTTGCAATTCATAAACTAATCAATATAAAAGTTAGTACTTAAGTACTGTGGAACAACGAGATTAGCCAGTACATGAACGACAATTTTTGCATCATAGTCTATTTCCAAATGGATATATATGATAGATTGATAAGTAAACTTTCTTGCTATTAGTTGAAGATCAAGTCCATATGTCTGTGGTGCTACTTTCTCTCTGTAGAGTTTCTCAATTTATGAACTCTCTCTCGTTTAATTTTCATCGCTCATGTCGGTCTACATTTTTGTCCTATCTCTCCAATATTTTCCACGTTCAATTCATTGCATGGTTACAATAAAACAAACCCTTCTTTTATTATCACAAGTCCAATTCTTGCCGCCGCAAATCAAATAATAAAAAATAAAAAATTCTTGCAGCCGCTATTATCACAAAGAGTAAATTTTTATTTTTTATTTTTTTATTGACGATTAGATGGTTACAAATCATAAATGTCTCCGTTTCAAATATAAGGAAATATCAAACCCATGACTTACAAAAATTTTGACGATCGTGGTTAATTGCTATTTGTAGACAATTATATACAAATGAACCTAGTATTTTTTTTTTCTACTACTTCGAGCTCACAAGGAAAAGTTTAACAACGGATACAAATTTCATTTCCCACTTTTTATTTACTACCAATATTGTGATATGCCATATGTTTCATTTTATTTTAATTAAAAACTTTGATTAGAAAGTAAAAAGAATACATGATAAAGGATATAAATTTTGCAATATAACTAACGCATGTTTCATGTGATTATTAGATTATTTTTTTATCAAGCATAAGTGGTGGACTCATGTATATATAATTAATGTAATCTGCTCACTAATTGGGATATAAAATATGGTGAAGTGTGTGGTTAATGAGGAATTATTGGGAGCAAGATAATTTTGTCCCACAAAAATGATCTCCCAATACTTTTTCTCTTTGAATGAAAATGACAGCATCCTTATCTGATATTTACGGCCACTGTGAAAGTGAAAGGAAACTTCTATTAGGGTCCAGGGACCCTGACTACAGCAATTAGGTATATAGGTGTGTTTTGGGATATTGTTTTGATGAGTCAATTGAGTCTTGATATGAATCATGAGGTCAGGCTGTGAGTAAGAGTTGGTGTACTTTGTCCTACAACTTTATAATAATGAATAAAACTCCAAACGCATCCACGTGTCAGTCCCTCACTTATCTCCTAGTGTCTTTGTGTGTCAGCTTTTTTTTTTTTTTAGAATCACTTTACGTGTCAGGTAATGCTACTGTTTTTATTTTTTATTCTTAAAGATACTATATAGTTTTAATCTGTGGTCCCTTTTATATTAATTGATTTTTATTATCACATTAATTGATTTTTTTTAATGTAAATAAAGCTCAAAAAACAAATGTTATATATATTATTCAATAATAAAATATTTTATCAGTTGAGTTAACTATAATTAAAAACTTGTTTAGTAATGTTGTTTTAGTAATATTGTTTAAGTGTTATAAAAATACGTTACCAAACAAGTCCTAATCTACTAAAGTTGCATACTCTAAGTGATGATATTTGAAGGTGAAGCACGCGTATCCTAATTCTAAATTATTCAAGGTGTTTTATTTTTATTTTTATATTATATAGATTTACATTCTAGTGGTTGTGAGTGCTTAATTAGCACACACATTATGTCACGAAGGTTTCTAATCTTTACAATACTTTTTCTTTTTCTATTTTTGCTGAATCTTTATAAAGTGTCAGTTTAGCACACGGAATATTTATCATAATGTATTCTATTCTGTTTTTTATAACGTGGGTTCCATTATTGATCAGGCAGTATCTTGACAATATGGTTATATATATGGCTAAAAAGTAAAAGTGAGGCCTACTTTACTTGAGACAACTCGACTAATAACTCGATAAAACTTTTGGTGACATTTCTTTGCCAGCATGTGACCATTATAAGCTGTCTTTTATTCTTTAAAAAAAAAATTTGTCTTTATTTATTTTTATTTTTATTTCCTTAGTTAACCTCGGAATGATTTGGCCGGCCTCTCAACCCTATTAGTTAGGATTTTTTTTTTTAAATTGAATTTTTATAAATCATTTTTTTTTTTTTTTTTGTCTCATGGTCCATTAAGTGACCTTTCTTTTTTTCTTTTTCTTTTTTTGAACTTCATATTGATAAATTATTGAAAAACTTTTTGGTAAGTATCAGGATTGTTTCACACTTTCAATTTTAATATTTGTATACATCACTTATAAGGTGCAGACATCAAATAAAAAATGTAAAAACATCATGCTGACATTTTGTAAGTAGTATATACAGAGTATAACTAGTGGTAGAGTTAGAATTTTAGTTTAAGGGAGCAAAGTTAAAAAAAAAAAAACCTAAAATTATTAATCGATATTAATAATAAAATTATAAAAAAAATTGTCATACAAAATCTATCAAAATTCAAACAATTGTAAAATAAATAAAAAATTGTAAAACATTCTTAACGAGCAATCATCAGAGTAAGAGATTAATCTATATATACATAAAGTTTAGACAATTAATTTGATTCCTCAAAATAAATCGGGAAAATAAATTTTAACTTTTCTTTCTGTATTCTTCTAATTATTTAAAATTTGAATTTATGATAAAATTCAAATTTTGAACTATGAAAATCCAAGAAATGAAAGAGATAATGGACGTTTTACAACTTTAGTGTCATACAAGATAATTTATTATCATTTTGCGTAAAGTTTGAATTCCACTTGCTTAACCTGAAATGAAAGGAAAGAAATTTGGATAAATAAAAAAAAAAAATTGAATATTGGTTAAACAGGTCTGGTGGCATTTATTTTGTGTAGGCTCATTGTTTAAAGTAGGATGAGTTGTTTGAGTAACACCACAAAATTTCACAATATTTTTATAATAAATTGACGTGCCAGTACATTATTGGTCAAAATAAAATAAAATATATTTATTCTGGGATCTATTCCAACTAAAAATATGATTATTGTGAAATTTTATTATGTCTCTAGACTTTCTCAAATAGAAATATATATTTTATTTATTTTTCATTTAATGTCAAGGGTATGGTTTGAGAGAAGATATTTCTTTTTCTATTCTAACTTTAGGAGCACAACTCAACTTTATAAATATATGAAGGACTTTTTTGGGAGGAGTTAAGGGGGCAGTTGCCCCCCTCGACCCCCCTGGCTCCGCCCCTGAGTATGACCATTGGAATTGTGAACTCATATTTTTCCTTTGGCTAATTAATCTCATATTACTCCTTAAAAAAAAAATACTACAAATTACACTACTTAAGTTTGGTCAATTATGAGTTTGGTCTTTAGTTTCACTATTGTCATTATAGTCCTTTGTGTTCACTGTGAGGTCAAATTTAGTTTTTCTGCCCATTTTGTTAAAAAATCGTTGTTAATTCCAATAAAATGACCCAATTTTAATTTTGAGTCCTAATTTTATTATCTAAATAATTCACTTACATGTTTAATAAATAAATTAAAAATATAATTTTTTAAGAGAAGTTTCTCTCTCTCTCTCTCTCTCTCTCCCTCTCTCTCTCTCTCTCTCTCTCTCTCTCTTATGCCCTAAGATATCAACTCCGGCGCCACCTGAGTCTCTCTCTCTCTCTCTTTCTCTTTTGCAACCCATCGAGACATGCTGCAACCCTAGTTTGAACTAACCCTTGCATATAGTTAAAAAACGAGTGTCTCAAGTTTCATTGGTTTCGATATTGAGGTTGAAACCATAGTATCCTATATTGGCGCCAATGGCAATAATTCGGAGAGTAGGAAGTGATAGGCCAAAATCGTATTGACCCCTTGTGATGGATTAATTAATTAATTAGACAAGTTTAATTAATTAACCAATTTAATATGCAAACGCGTGGCAGCACAAATAAATCACCAATAAACTAAAGTACAGTAGAAAAATAAATTGACACAGTGATTTGTTTACGAATGGGAAAAACCTCAAAGGCAAAAACCCTACCAGGTGATTTTAAGGTCACCACTCCTAAGAATCCACTATTATCACAACAAACGGTTACAAGTAAAGAAATCCCAGTACCTTATACCAACTTACAGTTGAATCCTTACCTCAATACCCAATTGGACTTGTTCTACAATGACAATCTCTCTTTTTCAATGCATGGCTCCCAGTACGTGACTAACCAATTGCACGGATTCCAGTACGCGACTTCAATCACTAACTTGAGAAAGATGTTGGCTGTAAAGTTCTTCAGTTCATCCTTACAATAAAGAATAAGAAGATGCTTGATTACAAAATCTTACGGTGCACAAACATAGCAGCTTCTTCACAAAATGTGAACTAGGGCAAACTTTGTCTCCAGTCACAAATTGCTTGAACAAACATTGCTCAATACTTGTGTAACTTGTGTCTACTTTGATTGCCCTTAAAATAATCATTTTATATGTTTAGGGTTATGAAAAAAGAAAGCCCAAAGACATATCTATGGATTGGAATCAAAACAAATCTGAAACACAGTTTTTCTTAAATCTCGACAGCTAGAGGTGTCGAGATGTTATTGAGCAGCTGTCGAGCCACAGGGTTGAAACAGCTTATTAAAGCTCGATAGATAAAGTTGTTGAGCTTTAATGCCAAACACTTCTTCAACTTGTTTTTTGGACAAACTTGCATGGCTTTAACATTTGATCTTGAAACCTTATTTCTTGAAGTATTAAAACATCCTAGATCTACCCAAATACAAGCAAAGTGCGTTTTGTTAAATGATTAGCTAACTACATAAAAGAATGACATATGTTCTTAATAAGTGAACCACATATGTCCTAACAGGAAGAATGAGAGAAAGCAAAAAACTAAGGTTGCTAGTGTTAGTTTCCAAGGTTTGTTGTTCTTCTTCATGCTTTTTGGTGCTTGGTTCCTTTTGTGAATGTTAGGTATGGAGGAATATGTCAGTGTCGTTTCGTGAGGTGAGGTGCTGGCGACATAAAGCATGCAACTCCAAGATCAGCTCACATCACCACATCTAGGTACCTTCTATTTGCAAGATTGTGATTTATTTTTGGGGCATCGATTGATGAAGGGCGGCAGTGATGGCAACTGTTAGGCAATGATTCTGTGGTGATTTGGTTGAGCAATTTTAGGTTGAGATTGGTTCTTTGAATTTGAATTTGATTTGGATTTGTCGTAAATGATATTATGATTAGGGTTCTTCTGCATGTGATGTGGCTTTGATTTTAATGAATTTTTTAGATTTGAATTGGCAATCCAATGAGAAATGAATCACTCAACTAATGCATTGTCTACCAATTAAAGAGAACTTCATTTAATGCATTTTTTGTCAATTAAAAAGGTACAAATTTTCAAAACTACCCTTTTTAAACTATAAAAAAATAATGACATTGAATTTTTAATTAACATGAAAAACAAGATAGGAATTTTGTTTATTTTAAAAAGAGAAATTCATTTTGGGATATTCCAAAATAGAATTGAAGGCCGGCTAACAATTTGAGGAAAAAAAAATAGATATAAATAGATGGATAAATGTGATCATCCAAAAAAAATAAAATAATAAGTATCATATTCATTTTGAATCAAGGTTTTCAGACCCAGACCGTTCATATAACCGTAAAAGGGAAAGGTTCAAGGTTCTTAAGGTCGAACCGAGGTCGAACCGTGATGACATCATAATTAATTTAATAGTTATTTTAAATATATATAAAAATATTAAATTAGTAAAAAATATAAAAATTGACTAAAATGGTCCAATTCATTTAGAAATCTATCTTTCAAATATTTTTTATATCATAACTTTCAAGACAAATAAGAAATGTCAAATCCTTAGCAAACATAAATATGTATTACTAAATCAATTCATAAAAGTACAAAGTAAAAATGCATAAACAAGCCTCCAAGTTACAGTACACAACTACTAATTGTTTCTTACAAATATACATAAAACTTATTTCTAAATAACAATAATAAAACTTCAAACTTTAAACTCCAAGTTACACACTGTGTCTTACAAAAAGACATAGAAATTATCTCTAACATACAAAATAGAACTTCAAAGTTCAAACAGAATTATTATGATCATAAATCATCAATGTTATGAAAGTTATCATGCTCATCATCATTCCCTAGAAATCCAGAAGGAGAGCCAATAGGTTGTCCAAATGTTCCCAAATCAATTCCTTCAACCTCACTGCTATCATCTACACATAAGTCTGAACAAAATAAAAAGAAAAACCATTATAATGTTTACACAAGTTTGAAAAAAATAAAAGAGAAATCACTATAAGTTATCAAATTGTTTATATATAAACTAACTATCAGTATTAGAAGAAGGCTCTGCACTTACTGGATATGCACCCTCTTCATAAATTGCATTCTCCAACTCTTCATAATTAAGATATGGATCTTCCTCTTCCACAAATACCCAAAAATCAGTTTTGTCGATATTTGCATAATCAATGGGGTCAAAATTAAACTTTTTATTGTAAAACTTGCATCATAAAATGTCATGCTCATTATTGGAATTTGAACATAATTAGTAACTAATAATTACATTATATAAATGACTTCTTAAAAATTAATATATTGACAAGATATAGCATTTAGTTACCTATGTTTCAATCGCAAGTTATGATGAACAAACACAAGATCATTGAGCCTTTGATGCTCCAACCTATTTCTCCTCTTAGAATGTATTTGGTCAAATAAACTCCCACAATGCTCACATCCAGAAGAGGCGGAAGTTTGGCTAAGGATTCTAATTGCCAATTTTTGTAAATTTGGAGCGTCAGCACCCCACAACTTCCACCATTCATCTGATTTTCATAACACAATGTAATTTAATACTAATTAACATAAACAAACTAGCTTTCAATTGAATAATTACTTCAGTTATTCTAACTATAGTGACAAAACTAACTTCAACATGAACAAAAAAAAACTAAGATTTGTTTATAGTATTAAAGTAAACTAATTACTTCTCACCTAGATGAGTGGTCTTACTTGTTGACAATGCAAGATCTCTATCAAAGCTCCCAATATGGTCTCAAAAATATTGGGTTTCCTTAATTACCTTTTCTTGGTCACCATCATATTTTTTCCCAATGTAGTCCAAAACAGCCAGATTTACTGCTGGTTTCTGACAAAAATTCTCCTCATCATATTGAAAAGCAGGATTTAACCAATATGCAGCAGCATGAAGATCTTTACGCAAATGTTTATCCCAACCGTTTTTTATAATTGAGGTATATGGCTTGTCCAAGTGCTTCCTCATTCGGAAGATCTTCTTGATTCCCAACCGTGCTCTATGCATGCCCTCATACACATATTCTATTACAGGCCTTTGATCAGAATCAACAATCCATAACAAACGAATGAGTGACGATGAAATCTCAACAAGAACATTAATATCATCCCAAAAAGAATTATCCAAAATGATAGAAACTGCTTCTTTTGCCTTTGGCCCTCTTGCCAATTTATTGTCCACAAAGAACTTACTAGTCACTAAGGCTTGCAAGTCATGCTTATGCACATGAAGGCTTCCAAATGAAAGGAAAGTAGTAGCAAATCTTGTTGCTCCTGCACGTACAATATCTGTCCAACCAGGTCTATTCCTCAACCAAGCAATCAAAGCTACATGATTATAAATAAAACTGTAACTTTGGATGCGCGTTTTTTGGGTCTATCCACGTGAGGCATGTCTCCCATATCCTGCAACACAAGATTCAGGCAATGTGCTGCACAAGGAGACCAACTAATAGTTTTATACTTTTCACACAATAATTTACCAGCAGAAACATAAGTGGAAGCATTATCAATAACCATGTGAATTATGTTTTTTAGACCAACCCATGTAACTACTTCATCAAACAATTTAAACAAGTTTCTGGAACTCCTCACAATCTCTGAGGCATCAACTGATTTTACAAATACCATTCCCCTAGGACAATAAATAAGGAAATTAATCAATGACTTATGTCTAGTATTAGTCCAACCATCAGCCATAAGTGTACATCCAACTTCTACCCAATGCCTACGTTGTGAGTTAACCAACAACTGAACCTCTTTCTTTTGATCCCTTAACAAAGGGACCCGTACAGCATGATAAGATGGACCTTTGTAACCAGGACTAGCTGCAGCTACGACATCAATTATCTTTTGGTAGTACACTGAATTCACTGCATTAAAAGGAATGCAATTGTCATACAACCACCTTGCAATAGCCATATCATCTTGCCTAAAATTTTCTTTGCTTTGGAACACACTTTTAAAACCATGTTGAGCTCTTGGAGTAGTTCTTGGAGCAAAGTAATTATCCACTAACTTTGTACCCTTTCTTTTACCTAAAACAGGTTTTTTAGGCAACTCACTACTAAATACTTCTTGAACATCTTCATCTTCTTGCAAATCACTATTTGTGGAAGGCACGCTAAACATTTCTTCTTGACGTTGTTTCTCAGCTTTTTTCTTCAACTCAAACTCCTTCAAATATTCCAACATTTGGTATCTCACATAATGAGAAACCTCTCTACACGATCCAATATCATATTTTATCCCCGCAAGGTGTCGTTTCATCCTATTAATACCCCCCACCTTTATATGTTTGCCTACAATACACATATGTAAAAGTATTTCGTCCCTTCTCATCCGAGCCAAGGCTAAAATGTTCCCAAACCGGATCAACATTTTTCCTTACTCTTGAGCTAGACTGTACTACATTGGAATCGACTTCATGTGATGGAGTAGACCCGGTCTCTGTTTCCATTTTAATCTAAAAGACTAAATAACCAGTCAAACACGCATAGACCCATCAATTTTTGAAATAGGTGCTTGCAAACAAAAATTGGAAACTAGACTTATCATGAACCATTTCTCATTTGTCATGTTCACAGATTATAAACACATGCTTATCAAACAAGAATTATAAAATACAAACACACATTGAAGCACAAATTTAACATATGATATGTCTAGTGTAATTTCCAATCAACCAGCTCCAAAGGTTCATAATTTCCAATCAACCAGCTCACATGTTTTCAATTAACACTTCTTAGTTCTTACCGTAATCAACTTAACATTAGTTCAATCGTATTCCAACAGTTCAAACTAATAAAAACAAAAGTTATGAAACTTCAAACTTGAGCTCTACTCCAACAGTTCTAAACTAATAAAAACAGAACAAGTAACTTAACCTAGTTATGCTCAACACCAGAAAACTATCAATTACAAAACTAATTCAATTTTTTTTAAGACCCATTTGTCGACATAGATTTTTCAGTTAAAACTCAAAATTCTTTCACATGTCACCAGCACCAGTGGCGGCGCCACGTTATACCCAGGGTGTTCCTGGGAACACCCTGAAAAAAAAATTTTATATATAAATTTTTTTTTTTTTTACCCTTAAAAAAAAAAAGAGGAACACCCTCAATTAAAATGAGGAACACCCTGAAATTAAAAAAATATATATATTTGTTCTACTTTCAAGCAAAAAAAAAAAAAAAAAAAAGCCTAAAATAAAATTTCAACTAAAATCTGGAAAAAAAAAATTATAACAGAGAAAAAAAAAAAAAAAAGTGTAACCGAGCAAAACAACGGACGGCAACTGGCAAGCCCAACATCAAGCCCACGGCAAGCCCATAAGATTACAGAGGAAGTAAACCCACGGTTTCTCAAAGAAGGAAAAAAAAAAAAAAAAAAAAAAAAAAAAAAAAAAAAAAAAAAAACAAACCCCAATACAGATCAGAAACCTCAAATCAGTAACATCAGAAATCACTAAAAATCACTAAAGCTTTGCTCCAAAAAAAAAAGAAAAGAAAAGAAAGCCAAAAAGCAAAGCAAACCTAAAACGAAAATACAAAGCAACGGCGCTAGCTCCAGTGGACCAGTCCATCGGCCGTCGGAATCGGCCCAGCTCCAGCCTCATCGTCGCGACGCGCCATCGGAATCGGCCCAGCTCCAGAGCAACGGCGTCGGTTTAGAGCACTTCGCACCGTCGCTCCAGCCTCATCGCCGGCCTCATCGCGCCATCTCCGGCCTCATCGCTCCAACAGGTATTTCTCTCTAACTCTCTGTCTCTCTCGAAGTTTCTGACTCTCTCTCTCTCTCTCTCTCTCTCAAAATTGATGAAAATATGAAATAATGAAGCCTCTCTCTTTATTAAAGGCTGAAGCACGTTCCGATAAAAAAAAAAAAAAAAAAAAAGTGATTGGCTGACAGCTTGGCTGAAGCACTCAGTGGGGTTTAACTTTAATAATTTTTTTACTTTTTGAATTTCGCATTTTGGTTTTATTTTTGTTCTTATCTGTTTGTTGGTCAGTCAATATGTGTTGTGTTGGTGTTGGACTGTTTGGTGACCGGTGAAATTGGACTGTTCTTATCTTGATTTTACTTTTTGAATTTCGCATATTGTGATTTGTGAAATTGTGATTGTGAAATTTTTTGATTGGCAGGTTTGTGTAATGTGCACATTAGCACATAAGCTTATTCTTTTAGTGTAATGTGTAACTACTAAATAATAATTTAATTAATCAATAATTATTTGAGAAAAACAATTAATAAACAATAATTAATAATTTAATTAACTAATACAGTATAAAAGACAAACAAATTAAATTATGTTAAACTAAACAACAGTTAATAATTTTATAACAACAATTATTAACTATAGTTTATAAAAGACAAACAAATTAATGAAACAACTAAACAACAATTAATAATTTTATTAATATTTCAAATAAACTTATAAACTTATAATTTATTGTTTATTTTTTTGCTAGAATTATAGACAAATACTTGATAAGAAAACCACGTACCCAAGATTCATCTCCTGTGCAAGATTCATCTCCTGTACAAGATTCATCTTCATCTTCTAAGCGAATTCGTGTTGACTTTAACTTAGAAAATCTTCCTTCAGATCCTGGACTACGAGAAAAGATATCATCTTATCATCCTAATAATCATGATGAAATAAGAAGACATTATTTAGGAAAAGGCCCTTGTCGACCTCCTTGTGATTACCCTTTATCAAATTTTTCTGGAAAGCCCCGTCGATTTAGAGCCGAATGGTATGTAAATAGAAATTGGTTAGAATATAGTATAGCCAAGGATGCAGCATTTTGTTTTTATTGCTATCTATTTGGGCAAGATGTTGGTAAGCAAGGAGGAGGTGACACTTTTGTAACGAAGGGATTCAAACTTTGGAATCAGCTTGGGAAGTTAGATTCCCATGTTGGAGGATTTAATAGTGCTCATAACCAAGCTGTCAGGAAGAGTGAAGATCTACTGAAGGAAAAACAACACATTCAAAGTGTCTTGGTTAAGCAATCAAATCAAGATAAAGCTGAATATCGGGTTCAATTAAATGCAACAGTTGATTGTGTAAGATTCCTTTTATGTCGGGGATTAGCTTTTCGTGGTCACGATGAATCTCAAGATTCAAGTGATAAAGGAAACTTCCTTGAGCTTCTACAATTTTTGGGGGATCACAATGAATCTATCAATGAAGTGTTGCAAAAAACTTGGAAAAATTGCCAGCTTACCCATCATGATATTCAAAAAGACATTGTCAATTGTTTTGCACGTGAAACATCCAAAGCCATCATCGAGGATCTTGACAACGGATTCTTTTCAATATTAGTTGATGAGTCACGTGATATCTCAGTGAAAGAACAAATGGCCCTCGTTCTTCGTTACGTGTACAAAAAAGGAATTATTATAGAGCGATTCCTTGGTATTGTACATGTAGCAAGTACCACCGCTTTGTCACTCAAATGTGCTATTGAATATTTACTTTGTGAACATAATTTGAGTTTATCGAGACTACGGGGGCAAGGTTATGATGGAGCTAGTAATATGCAAGGTGATATTAATGGTCTTAAAACTTTAATTTTGAATGAGAATAAGTCAGCATTTTATGTTTATTGTTTTGCTCATTAACTTCAATTGACACTTGTTGCCGTTGCTAAAAATCACACTAACATTGCTGAATTTTTTAATGTGGTTAGTAATTTAGTAACTGTTGTTGGAGGCTCTTGTAAGAGAAGAGATGCTCTTCGAGATGCACAATTTGCCAAAATTACAGAAGATTTAGAGAAGGGTGTACGTAGAAGTGGGCGAGGTTTGAATCAAGAGACAAATCTTAAACGTCCTGGTGATACACGGTGGGGATCATATTATGGGACTATTCTTAACTTGATTTTGATGTTCTCTGCTGCTGTTGATGTACTTGAGATTATTGAAGAAGATGGCCTCTCCGACCAAAAAGTTGAAGCTCGATCTATTATGAGGTCAATTTTATCTTTTGAATTTGTTTTTGCTCTACACTTGATGAAAAATATTTTAGGGATCACAAATGAGTTGTCAATAGCATTGCAAAAAAAAAAATCAAGATATAGTAAATGCTATGGATCTTGTTAAAGTGTCTAAGCAACGATTGCAAGTGATGAGAGATGATGAATGGATATCTTTATTGACTGAAGTGTCTTCATTTTGTGCCACACATGATATTCCTATCTTGAACATGGATGAAATATTTGTAGTTAGTGGGAGGCTGCGACGCAACACCCAACAAAATACAAATTTACATTATTATCGTGTTGAGCTATTCTACACAGTCATAGATATGCAACTTCAAGAGCTTAACAACCGTTTTTCAGAGGCGAATACCAATTTGCTACTTTGTATGGCTTGCTTGAATCCAAGTAATTCATTTGTGGCTTTTGATAAGGAAAAGTTGATACATCTAGCAAAGTTTTATCCATCTGATTTTTCTGAGACAGATATCTTGGCACTTGACTCTCAGCTTCAGAATTTCATTTTTGATATGCGCAACAATGACTTGTTTTTAGAGCTTCGAGGAGTTAGTGAACTTGCTGAAAAGTTAGTGAGTACAAGGAAGCATGAGACTTATCCATTAGTTTATTTGCTTGTGAAGTTAGTTTTGACCCTTCCTGTTGCTACTGCAACAGTAGAAAGAAGTTTTTCAGCAATGAAATATATAAAGAATGAATTGCGCAATCGAATGGGAGATCAGTGGATGAATGATTGTTTGGTTGTGTATATTGAAAAAGATGTAGCTTGTAGCATTGATAATGAGACTATCATGCAACGATTTCAAAATATGAAAATTCGTAGAAGGCAAATGTAAATTTTATATATTTACGTGTTTTTTTATTGTTGTTATCAATATATAAAATTTTCTTTTTATTAGATCGTGTAATTTATACTTGTTGAGGAACACCCTGAAAAAAATTCCTGGAGCCGCCATTGACCAGCACCAAATAAACAAAAATCTATTGGAAACTCAGTAACCACTAATATAAACCCGATTAAATTTCAATGCACATTAATAAACCTAGTAAAATTATAACATTCATCACATCATTTACTTAAAAAACCAACAATTAATATTAACATACATAAAGTGAGTTGCGACAGGGTAGAGAGCGAGTTGCGACGACAACGGGGTAGAGAGTGAGCTGCGACAGCAACGAGGGAGAGAGGCAGAGATGAGAGTGAGAGAGAGAGGCAGAGCTACGATCTGGGTTGCGATTGTGCGACAACGACGAGATGAGAGTGAGAAGAGAGATGAAATTGAGAGAGTGAGGGCGAGGCAAAGAGCTTAGAGAGTGATTGAAAGAATGAGGCGAGGGTTTCAATATTTTAGGTTAAGTTTGATATATGTACATGCTCCAAACGACGCCGCATAAGGGGAAAAAAAGAAAAAGAAAAAGGATGGAACGACGCTGTTCTGAAGCTGGAAACAGAGCACCCGTTTGAACCGTGTGAATAGGTCATGGTTCACAAAACCGTACGGTCGGACTGCGATTCACACAGGTCCATGCTTTTTTCGCATGGAACGGTTCTTTACCTTAAATGGACTGTAGATCTGAACGGTTCGAGGGCTTCCGAGTTCGATCGTATGGTCCAGTCCGGGTTTATAAACTATGTTTTGAATACGGACTACCTTGTGGGTTCCAGTTAGTTCAACTGGTAAAATCTCTGATAGTTGTATAAAAGATCTGAGATTTAATTCTCATCTATTATCAAGCATGGATGCCACAAGTTGAAACTCTCTCTAAAAATATATATATAACATGTACATGTACTAGGTAGTAAGCAGTGCAAAACTGAATACTCATCGATCTGCATGTGCCCTATATGTACGTTAGTAAAGATCTTCCATTGTACGTTGTGGCATGCATGGATGTGTTCCACGTACTTCCCCCACGTTTACAGTCCTAGTCACTTGGAATTTTGTTCTCTCTTAAATAAAGTCTCAACGCCTCCCTATTTTTTTTGCTACATTTGCGGAAGAAATTTTATTTGTAAAATATGTGAGTATAGAGTTTAGACTTTAGCGAGGTTCTTTTTTTTCTTTTTAATAATAAAAAATATTTTAAATTTGGAAGTGAGAGTGGTTATAGATAAGAGTTTCTTTTATTTTTTAAGTAAAAGTTAATTTAGAACATTTATTATAATTTGAGATTATTACATTTTTCAATTTCAAAAAATTTAAAGGTGTGATGAAAAATTTGTGCCCTTAGAGTTTAGACTTTAACCATTTTTTTAAATAATAAAAAATTATTATAAATTTGGAAGTGAGAGTAGTTATAAATAATATAGGTAGAAAAACACAGAAAGTTCCTACCAGAGCGCAGTTCATTGTTGAGAGAGAGAGAGAGAGAGAGAGAGAGAGAGAGATGGCAGCAGAGGTTTCAAAAGAAGCCATGAAAACGGTGGCTGAGATGGCTCCTATTACCGCAGAAAGGAAGGTCCGAGATGATCTGGAGTCTATGCTCCCCAAGCCCTGTAATATCCTCCATCTCTTTCCCTTATGCTTTTCTTGTTCATCAACCTTCCTTTTTGTTTTCTTTTCTTTTTCTGGGGAGCAAATATTTAGAATAATGCATTAAGTCTTTACAGTGCATTTTCAATAAGTTTTTCGCTTACTGTTCTCACGGTTCATGGTGTATAGAAAATAAACAAATGAATTTGAATTTTGAAGTAAAAACTCTTGTGCATTTCTTATTTCCTTTCTTTTTTTTATGGAATTTTATTTTCCAGTAATTAAATGGGTGAATATCAAGCTGTGTGAAAATGGAATGAAGATTAATTAAAAGGTTTAGATATGTGTTAATTAATAAACATAAATGGTTGTTTGAGATTAATGGTGCATTTGAATATCGCTTATTTTACTGAAAATTAAAAATAATAAAAAAATAATTTCTGGTTACTGTTAACAAATGAAAACACTATTTATTTGTTTTAATGCACTGTTTATGTCTTATGAACAGTGCAAAAAATGCTGATTAAAAAAAAAAAAAAAAAAGTCAAAACGCTAAAGGTGGACGTGTAAACGCAATTCCAATGCTACCTAAGAATAAGTTTCAGGTTGATTTGAAAAGTTATCATGGACTAGGTGAAATGTTATCTAAGCAAGCAAGCAAGGTCAAAAGTGGAAAAAATTCTACCCAACATTGTAGTGAACAATTGAATAATTTTTTTTTCCTTTTTCTGAGTGTTTTATTTTTTTTCCTCCTATCATAACATAACAGCGAAGTCAATTTTGAGTTCACCTAATTTACGCTAAACATTTGAAACAAATCATTGAGTGGGGAATTATTGCATATTTTTTTGGAAAACAATTTCCTTTAATTTGTTTTTCAACGTTGTTTATACTTCAAAATAATAACAACTATTATTAGATCGTCCAACTTATATATATGTATATATACACACACACACACACACACACATATATATATATATATATATTTTACCTTTCCACAAATTTTAGTTTGTGTTGAGTTTGAGCTTTTCTTTGCATAAATATGTAAGTTTATAGTTGGCTGTGGTTTTACGACTTGGACTGCCTCTTATATATCCTTCCCCTACCATGACCATAAGCACCCTATATATGCAGGAACAAATTGGGTGTTGTTTAAAAAAAAAAAATGGATTCCCTTTTTTCTCATTTATTTTGTTGTGAATTCTTCTTCAGACTTGCCTCGAGCTGTGGTTGCACCTGATACAGAAAATATAAATGGTACGTGGGGCCATAAGCATCACAACATGTCCGTGCTTCAACAGCATGTAGCTTTCTTTGACCAAGACAATGATGGCATCATCTACCCATCAGAAACATATAAAGGTAAGCTGTGTGCTGAAGGCAAATAGTAATCTCCAGAGACTTGAGAAACTATGAAATGATTTGTTGTTCTTGACTAATGATATTGGAGTAGGATCAGTTTGGTGTGTGAGTTGCGTACAAATCCAGGCTATTCAATTTTAGTGTCTCAGACCTGTTTAAAACTTATGTACGTGTCCTACTTGAGTTCCTTCCTATGCAAGTGCTTAAGATGATTTGGTCGTGTTCAGAATGGGCGATTATTGTACAGATGAGAAAAAAGGGACCTTAACTTATGTTTGCGTCCTACCTTCGTATGCATATGCCTAATTTTCTTTCATTATACTTATGGAATGAGCTCCTCATGGGAATTAACTAAATTTAGGATCTTATCTTGATGAATCTCTTCTTATGGGTTGATCAATCAATACTAGAAGTCTTGAAAAATTGAAATGGCTTAATAGTTAATAGTCCAATGAAGAGTTTGATATAGAGAGATGAATAAGCCTTAATTTATACATTCCATTTCTAAAGATGGATGGAAAAGGTTGGAGAGAGTGCATGGCTTTATGAAGTTCTCGACTTCTAAAACTGTGCAAGGCCTTAGAGTAGTATATATATTAGATTGTTTGTTAGCATATTCAAGAGTTTGGAGTTTGGACCAATAGATCTAGAGCAAACTAGTGTTGACTTACTTGTTTTTGCGGTTGATATGAATCTTGATGCTAATATGGTGCAATTTATTGGCGAATGGCGATAGTTGCAGTATACCAGGAGTTTTTAAGGGACGAAAGCAACTGTAGACGGTAGTTGATACTTGCATTTGTAGGGGCTCGTTGGCTAATTAGGTAATGTGCTAAAGACAGTAAGTTAGACTTCATTATAGCAATAGGATTTTTTTTTTTTTTTTTTTTAAAGCAATTGGAAACAATATTTTTAGAGTGTTAAAATTAGAGTTGGTGGGATGTATTATATGCTTTAATAATATAATATCAATCTTTGTAGGTAATAGCATTTACAAACAAATTTTAATTATGCAATTGCTTTTTTCGTTACTTATATATATATATATATATTTTAAATGTATTCATTCGCTTTCCAAACTAAAAGTGTTAGAATTTTCCAGTTACTTCAATTTCAATCCTAGGTTTTTGAACCATTATATTTTCTAATTTTTATTTTAAATAAGCAATCAAATTTCGATTTACTTGTAAGTTACTTATGATTGTTTTGTTAACTCGGTGGTTGTAACTGCTCTTCAAAAAGATTTTTTTTTTTTGTTGATAATTAAAAAAAAAAAGAAAAAAGATTCTTGTTAATCTTTGTTTACATGGGAATTAGTAATTAATTATTTCATTTGCAAGCCATTTTTATTTCTAATTAAATATAATCTCAAACATATGTAAATATACCAGTTTTTGTGTTCTAATTCTACCAGACAAATATTAAAATAAAGAGTTTTTCTCGGGGGCAAATTTTTTTAGTTTATTAAGATCTGTTTGGGATCTGCTTATTTTGCTGAAACTGAAAACTTTTTGTGGAAAATACTGTAAATAAAAGTAAAATTTAGTTGAAGTAATACAGTAAGACTCATGAATAGTATAAAAAAGTGCAGTGAGACTCATAAATAGTAGAAAAAATAAGCTAAATAGTAAAATAAGTTGACAAAATTTTTTTTTTCCCAACACACCCTAAGTTGGTTTGCTCCATTTGTTTACAGGATGTCACGCACTCGGTTTCAATGCAGTTGCTTCCTTCTTTTTTATGATTTTGATCCATGGATCTATGAGCTATGCTACCCTGCCTGTAAGTTTGTTGTGATTTGGAACACGATCATTTGTCCTTAATTAGAGCTAAAGTTGATAATTTTAATTCTTTTCTTGCAGACATGGATACCATCATCACCTTACTTCCCAATATACATACAGAACATACATAAGGGAAAGCATGGAAGTGATTCAGGGACTTATGACACAGAGGGAAGGTGAGAGATGAAAAACTCAAGCCAAACTGCAATGTTTTCCATTTTCTATTTGCAAATACTGCTTATTGATATGACACATTTGGAAAAAGAGTCTCATTTCCACCCACATCATGAGTGTGCGAGAATCAAATGCCCAATTCGTAATTCGGTGGAAAGGAGCTAAACTTTGTAGAAGCATCCCTTGTTTATTCCTACCTTTGTGGTCCAGTAGACTTTTCTCTCATCTCTTGATTAATTTAAATTTATTGTTTAATCCAACCTTTGGATTAAAAATAACTATACCTCAATTGATAGCCAAGTTACTATTAAAACTCCTTATAAACACTAAATATAGAATTCAATATATACGTCTAACATACACTTATTCAATCCAACCCACATGATCTGGTATATTATGGGCTTGTTTGGTTGAAGATTTCTATTATCGTTGTTCAGTTTTCAATGTTGTGGAAATACTTATTTGAGTGTTATTAATTTATATGTCAGAAATGTTATTATTTTTTAAACACTGAAAACTGTTATTTAAACACTAGTACCAAACAACCCCTATAATTAGTACATGTATCTCTTCTCTCCTCTTTAAAGGGTGGTTTCAAGGTGTGCAACTTATATAAGCTGAGAGGATAGATTGAAATTTAAAAATTCATTAAATTAGGGTTGATGCTAAGGTAGTCAATACCGTATCGGTACCGGCCGTACCAGCTGGTATGTACCATATCGGTAAATGCCAACATTTTATACCGGTTTAAATACCGGATGTACCAGCCATATTGGCCAAGTTCAGGCAATACTGGCTGATACCGGGCGTACCGGCCGATACCCAAAAAAAAAAAAAAAAACCTTTTTTTTTGTTTTGTAATTTTTGATTTTTTTTAAGGGCAAAATAATAATTTATTTACATTAACTTATTAGTATTATTTGTTTCCTAGTATGCAATGACCAATTAAGCTTTCTGTTTTTTATATTGTGTTTTTTTTTTTTTTTCTTTTAATTGATGCTAAAATCTAAAATCATGAATAATTTATTCTGAATTAAGGTAATGTTTTATGGTAAACTTTTATATTTATTATAATACACACACACACACACACACACACACACACACACACACACACACACACACATATACATATATATATATATTTATAATTATAATTATAAAAAATAACAGTAAACTCGAAACAGTACACCAGTATTGACTAGTATCGAAATATATCGTTTCACTGGTCAAACCGGTACAGCCTTTAGTACGAGATTGCTCCCTTGGTTGATGCAATATATATTATCGATTTGGCTAATTTGGAATAATCATTTATTTTCTAGAACTCATTGAAGTGTGCCTACACATAATATCATATTCATACTTCGGTATGTGTACCCAAACATAAGGAATATTGAGTTATGTATGATAATCTTTCTTATATCCAAATCAATATAGAACATTACTACTTATTAAAAAAAAAAAAAAAAAAGGTTTATGCTTCGGTATGTTTACACTCTCCTCCTACATTAGATAATATTCTGTCACAATTTTAGTTGTAGAAGTTACAATTATATTATTGTACCTCTCCCTTGATGTTTCATTCGGAAAAGAACTTTTTGGTGCACAAGTATTGCTACATAAACCCATATATAAAATATTGTTATCAAATTATTTGTAGATTTATCCCTGCAAATCTTGAGAACATGTTCAGCAAATACGCTCGTACAGTGCCTGACAAACTTACCCTGAGGGAGCTCTGGCACATGACCGAGGCAAATCGCAATGCACATGACTTCTTTGGCTGGTCTCTCTCTCTCTTACTCTCTCCATGTATGAGAAACCTGCATGAAAGTGTAATCAATCTCACTTTATAAATGTTGCAGGTTTGCAAGTAAACTAGAGTGGGGAGTTCTTTATGTTCTTGCAAAGGATGGGGAAGGTTTCTTAGCAAGAGAAGCTGTGAGGCGTTGCTTTGATGGAAGCTTATTTGAGTATTGTGCTAAGGTGCAAAAGAATGCTGCTGTTGGTAAAAAGGTTGACTAATATGCACCTCTAATAAAAAAAATTAGGATCATTGTGTAAGTTATTGGATCAGTGAAAATTTAATTTGACTTGCCATATATAAATGTTTGCAGCGTCTTCCTTTGTAAGGTCAAACAAATAACCTTGCCTTAAAGGGTTAGTTTGTGTGTCAATTTTATCATAATGATGAAGAAAATAAGATTCATTAGAGAATAATGTGACTTTGACATGAGATATGCCGTGTTAAAATGGCTTTATTGATCGAGAGGATGAAATGTCACTCTTATCCTTAAAATTTTTATAAACACGTGTATATCATTATCATGTTCATAATTCTCCCCAGTACAACTTCTAATGGAAGTTATATATTAAAAGTTTAAGAAGTTTAAGATAGTATCCATTCCGTTACACAATTTATTTCTTTGTGGGAAAACATAGAGGAAGTTCTAGAATGTAAGGCCCTGTTTGGTATACCATTTCAAAAAAAAAAAAAAAGTATGTTTTTAAACAATATTATACGTATTTTCACATACTTTTTCACTCACACGTATTTCTACACATGTTTTCAAATAACAAAACACATATTTTTAAGTGCATGTATGAGAGATTGAAATGTACTCTAGGGATCTCTCAAAAAAAAAGAATTGCTCTTTAGTGAATAAAGAGGACAGGCTCTTACTTATATAATGGTTTTTATGCCTTAGATTTTCTCCACACACAAACACAATGTTAAATGCTTCCAGGATTCTTATCATCCAATAAAAATAAAAATCTCTATCAGATAATGTACACACAACACACTTATTAACTTAGGAAGAATCTTCACCCATGCCCACTAAGTTTTTTTTTTTTTTTGAGCACTCACCCATGCCCACTAAGTTGAACAACCTAACTGAGTTAAACCGGCCCGTACCCGACCCAATTGACTCATCGAGCATTTATTATAAAAATTTTAAACTTAATTCTTTATTGATTTAGTTTCAATCCATGTTTGTACTAGAGTTATATTAATTTTCTATGTTGTAGATGAAAATACTAATTGTAAGGGCACAAAATGGCCTATGGCCCAATAAAAATTTTCAAAGCCTAGACCCCTGGGTACTTGTAGAAATGCGGTGTAAGGTCCAAGCCCACTTCTTGAAGCGGCTTGCTAGCAGATTAGCCCAACTCCCTTCTCGGACGTGGGCCGAGGAGCCTCTATGCTGGGCGGCGCTCTGTGCTTAGAACCTTCTTCTTCTTCCCTTTCCCTTAAATCTTGCAGCATGTTTGTACTAGAGTTATATTAATTTTCTATGTTGTAGATGAAAATACTAATAACATTACTAGTCAACTTGACAAGAAATCCTAAAATATAAATTTTTTTGGTGTTGAATTTACTATCAACATTAATTAGCTTTTTCGTAACTACATTATGGGTTTTCTTCATAATTATTTACTGTTTTCTCTACCTAACATGTTAATATATTTTCTCTACCTAACATGTTACTATATCTTATGTAAAGCTTTTTAAATGCCTTATATATTTCTTTTAAGCACAATTATAATTTTGCCGATAATTAAATAGCTTTTAGTAAAGATTTAATCTAAAAGTATGCTGAGTTTATAGAAAATTTTAAACTTATTTCATGGTTTATGTACGGTTTTCTATTTGAAATTAATTACTTTTAGAATTTTTTTTTATCGAATTATAAACTTAAATATTTATGCTTTTATCAAATTTTATATTTGAAGCTTTTTTTTATTAATTTATTTGTATTAAAGAAACACATAAAAAAGGAGGTGGGAAAATATGTAAAAGTTTTGTTTTTGATTTTTTTTGTGTAAAAAAAAAATACTGATAATTTTTGGTTGATCTAACGATTCGGACCTGACCCGTTAAAGTTTAAGGGGTTCGGTTAGAGGAGTGGAAAAGTGGGAGGATGGAAAAGTGAGAGATAGAAAATATTTAGTTTTTCCTCTTGTGTGTTCAGTTGGAGGGGTGGAAAAGTGGGAAAATGAAAAATTCTTTTATTTGGTTGGAGAGAAAAAGGGAATGATAAAAAATGTAATTTATATAAATTGATTATTATACCCTTATTACATAATATGTAAGAAATAGATTTATTTGTACTCATTACATAATATAAAATTTATCACATCATATATATAAATTTATATTTTTATTTTTATTATTATAGATCAGGTCACGTTGAAAAAAAAAAAAAAAAAAAAAAAAGAGAAGAGAACGTTGAAAAAAAAATAGATCAGGTCACGTTGAGAGAGAGAGAGAGAGAAGAGAAGAGAACGTTCACAAAAAAAAAAAAATCCCAGGTCTCATTGGAAAAAAAAAAAAGGAGAGAAGAGAACATTGAAAAAAAACATCCTAGGTCATGTTGAAAAAAAAAAAAAAAAAAGGAGAGGAGAGATCGTTGAAAAAAAAAAAATCCCAAGTCATGTTGAAAAAAAAGAAAGAAAGAGAAGAGAACGTTGAAAAAAATATGTGGGAAGATGGCATTTTTGTAAAAGTGCGACTATAACACTTTTCTCTCCAAATTTTCCTCCCAATTTGAGAGAAAAAAAAAATGTGGGCCCGGAGAGAAATCTTTCTCCTAGATTTTCTCTCATTCTTATTTTCCTTCTCTAATCAAACAGTGAAAAATAATATTTTTTATCCTATTTTTCTTTCTATTTTTCATTCCCTCTATTTTTACTTCAAACGAACGACCCTAAGTAAAGGTCAAAGGAATAACAACCCGTTTCAATCCAAAATCCAAACCCGTTCTAAACGGGCTACAGCTACAGGGACAGAAGAGTCCGAAATTTGGTGAAAATGGGCCGAGTAAGCTATTCGGTCCAAAGTCCAAACCAAAAACCTTAAATATTTTTCATAAAAACCCTCCTAAACCTCTCATTGAACTCTGCTGCAGCAGCTTTCTCCAGTCTCAAATCTCAACCATGTCGAAACGAGCTACCCCACTTTGTGTTTGCCACTGTTCAGTAAATGGATTTTTTATTTTTTATTTTTTTGGGTCTCAAACGCGTAGATTTTTTATACTATGCATTTGGATTTCGCTTTGCTTTTCATTTTTATTAATCGTTTGTTCTTGCAATATATATATATATATATATATATATATATTTTTTTTTTTGGAATTTAATTTATCTTACTCTGTTTATATCGTAGAAAAAGTTTGAAACTTGAACCCAAAAAAAAAAAACAAAAAATCCATTTCCATCCCTTTAAGTTCATAAATGTTCGCATTAACTCTGCGTGTGTGTGTGTGTATGTGTGTCTATATATATTTCTTTTTGAAACCAACTGTATGAATCAATACAGTTTAATTTTTGTTAAACCCAAGTGGGAATTCTTTTTTTGGGTTTGTTCTAAGCATTAAATGTTTAACTTTCTTATGTTTCCCCACATTTTCACTGGAATCAAACAGCGGATAAGTTTTATATTAGGAGAACCTGAGAAATCGTTGTGGAAGTGTATGCTTTGAGTTGAAATGGGATTAATTAAGTGGAGTTCTTGGTTTTCATGGGTCCCAAGTATTGAATTTCTAAGTTATATAAATTTTTTTTTCGCCAAGGGCCAAAAAGAACAAACGGGTTTTGGTCATTTTTCCTGGGTTGTTTGTATCTATTGAAAATTTTTCTTAAGACAAAAAAAGGGGATATCATAAGGGGTTTGATTCATGTTTCCCTGGTTGTTTTTGTATTTGTTGATTTGCATTGCAGGACGCGGAGGAAGTGCCGGGAACAAGTTCCGGATGTCTCTGGGTCTTCCAGTGGCAGCAACAGTGAACTGTGCGGACAACACAGGGGCCAAGAACCTCTACATAATCTCAGTGAAGGAAATCAAGGGTCGCCTCAACCGCTTGCCCTCTGCTTGTGTTGGTGACATTGTGAAGGCCACTGTCAAGAAAGGGAAGCCTGATCTCCGAAAGAAGGTCTTGCCTGCCGTTATCGTGAGGCAGCGCAAGCCATGGCGCAGAAAGGATGGAGTGTTTTATGTACTTTGAAGGTTGTTTCTTTTCCTGTGTGTATATGATTTGTTTAGTTGTTGAGATAACAAATGAATAAAACCTGGTTTATGGCTGTGACGTTTGAAAATGCTTTCTTGATTTGAAAGGCTGTGTTTTGATGTAGCTCCATTCTCCACCCCTCGTAAGAGGAAGGTGGCGGTTGAGGTCTTGGTTTCAAGACCTCCCAGGGGCATAACTTACCGATAGAAAAATATAATGAAAATGATTAATTTGTAATGTTCTTGTTGACTTGATATAGGATAAACCATTATTTTGGGATGTTCGATATCATTGGTATATTTTTTCTTATATTTGCACTCCTTATATCGGTCTAATAAAGAATTGTTAAGTTATGATGCGTACTCTTGTTAAATATGATGTCATTGCAGTGGTATGGCAATCATGAATGTATGAGTTGAACTAATTAATCTCTTTTAGGACTACCTGAAAGTACTAGGGCTGAAGATGCACTCTATCTCAGTATTTATTTTACATCTTGGCCTTTTATTGCATGCTTTTCTTAAAGATCACTTCTGATGTATCATGTATCTAAACTAGTACCTATTGTATAGATTTTATTGCTTGCTTTTCTTGAAGATCACCTACAAAATGTAACATCCTCTTGCATTTATTGTTAAAATTGTCTTATTTCTTCATCAAGATAGTCATAGGGGAGTCTTTTTCTATTCGTCAAGTTTTATAATCATGAACTGTTGTTAAAATTGCAGATAATGCTGGTGTTATTGTCAATCCCAAGGGCGAAATGAAAGGTACACTTCATCCTGAAGTCAGACTATAGTTTTTTATTCACCCAATAGAGAAAAGGAGGAGAAAAGGCCTAGTAAATGGGTTGGAGTGGGATTGAATTTGAGCCTGCATAGAACCTAGGTGTCTAGTTTTACCCTTGATTTTGTTCGACTTATTATGAGATTAAAGAAAGCAGGCTGTCAAATGACTTCTAAACTGATATGAGCAGGTTAAAACATGTGATATAACATGATATTGCATCAACTCAAACCCATTGGTCCTTTACTGACTTGTTATAGAGAATGTTACGTACATCAATGAGGCCTAAGGGTTGGTGTAATTCGTCTACATCATTTTGTTTTTAAATTAAAAGAATTTTTTTGTTTGTTGAAGAGAATGATGAAAATCTTTGTGCTGGCGCAGCAACGTTGCCTTGGTGCTATGAGCTGCACTTTTTCACACGAGATTTCTGACTCCTTTTTTTTTTTACCTATTGCTTGGACTTATAAAAAAAAAAGTGATACAACACATACGTAAGGATCAAAGTGGAACAAATTAATATGATGTGTTTCTGGCCAAAAAAAAAGAAGCCAGTTTCATGCAGATAATTGAAATGGAGGAGAGGATGTAGATAGGCCAGAATGCTGTAACATAACAACTGTACTTAGTGAATTTTTCGTAGTTTTCACTTGCTTCATTATATGAATAAGTAATAAATGAATGCTGATAAGCCATTTTGACTTGGGGAATTTGGAAGCAATATGGCGGGAAGCAAGCGTTATTATTTTAAGTTCACATATGAATGCTGGAATGCCATTTTGAGCTGGCACATTTTAGTACAATTTATGATATAGGAAAGACGTTTCTAATTAGCGTGTAGTTTATTTGTTTCATCTTTGATTATCATTTGTTGTTTAGGGGATCTTGAATGTGATTCATTTAACGTGGGATTATTTTATTGAATAGCCGTTCGAACTCTTTTCGTTTGTGTTTTGTTCTGGTTGCAGGGTCTGCTATTACTGGGCCAATTGGAAAGGAGTGTGCTGATCTATGGCCAAGGATTGCAAGTGCCGCTAATGCCATTGTTTATATGTTTGCATGTTCTGTTTCTGAACTAACATTTGGGTATAGGCTAATCTAGCTGCAGTGTAAAAGAAGTTCAGGATTTTCCATTGAGATTATTACCTTCTTATATCTATGTGAATGACTTTTTGGAGTTATATTATGCCAAATCATTAAAAGTTGTGTTAGCACCTATTCTCACTGTAGTACAACATTTTTTTTTTTTTCTTTGAATTTGCAGGAAGTCTACTACCACTTTTGATTCAATCCACAGTTGCAAGATTTATGGGATTGAAAGTAAACATGCATTTTTGTATTTTGGGGTGAATTTGTCAAAAATGTTACAACCACAACAAAAAATGGACAAGTTGTGTCCTTGCATTACTGCCTTACTGGTGAATTTGTAGGTAGTCCACATGGAAATATTTGCAAATACAACCAAAATATTTGACATGAAATCTTCCAACACAATAATTAACCTAAAAAGTAACAACTAACGATTTCATTTTACTCCAAAATGCAGGCGGGTAGAATGCAGCCATTGAAACTGTTGACTAAATTGTGACAATTAATAAATAAATAATGATTTGGCCCAACACAATGAGATATACAATGAAGTCAAGTTACCAATGCGGCTTGAGTGAAAATGGCCAAATACCACAATTTTAAGAAATTAGTAGCAAAAAAATACTGTTTCGGACATAAATAGAGAAATACCACTTTTCTAGTACTCGAGTTTTTTAAACTCGAGTTTAAAAAACTCGAGTACCTAGAAGTTCAGCCACCATGACACTGCTGACCTGGAATTTGTGCGATTTAAAAAAATAATATGGTACTCGAGCCTAGTAAACTCGAGTTCCAAGCAACACAGTACTTGAGTATACCAGGCTCGAGTACCTATTATAAATAAAATTATGTTTATGTTTATTTCTAAAGTACTCGAGCTCACCAAGCTCGAGTACCTTGTAAGGAACTAAACTCGAGTCCCTTATAACTTTTTTTTTTTTTTTTTGGATAATCGACAAATAAACATAAACATAATTAGCTTTTTTATGTTTTTATTTATTTAAATAGAAGCACTGTAACATAGATTTTAATTTCAAAATATGAATTAATTTCTACATTAATTAAAATTGTTCATTGTTTTCTCATAAAAATTGTTCACTATTTTCTGCAAAATTTATTTCTACAATTTTGCATAAAATTATTTTTTGTTCAACATTATTTAAAAAATTGTTCACTATCTTTTCTGTGTAAATTATTTTTTGTTCACTATTTAAAATTTTTTTCACTATTTTATCATAAACCACCTACTGAAATCATGTTTTCTAAATTTGAATGCCAAATCAAATTGCTTTTTCATGCTTAAATTTTACAATAATCGAATTTCTTCTTCTGCATTGATAAAATCTATTTCTACATTAATAAAATTTGCTCTCTGCACATTATGTTTGCTGTATATTGGAATCTGCTTACTGCATTCATAAAATCTGTTTTGTGTATTAATTAAAACTATTTATTGTTTTCTCATAAAAAATTTTCACTGTTTTCTGCAAAATCTATTTCTATGATTTTGCATAAAATTATTTCTGTTTAGCATTATTTAAAAAATTGTTCACTCTCTTTTTTGCGTAAATTATTTTCTATTCACTATTTAAAAAATTATTAACTATTTTTTTTTATAAAACACCTACTAAAATCGTGTTTTATAAATTTAAACGCCAAATCTGAAAGTTTTTTCATGCTTAAATTTCACAATAATTGAATTTGTTTTTCTGCATTTATAAAATCTATTTCTACATTAATAAAATTTGCTCTCTGCACATCATGTTTACTGTGACGTGTCTTCAAAAAACTACTCATGCCATAGTTGGTGCTACATCATGTTTACTGTATATTCAAATCTTCTTACTACATTCATAAAATCTGTTTTCTACATTAATTAAAACTGTTCACTATTTTCTCATAAAAATTGTTCACTATTTTCTGCATAAACTATTTTTCGCATTCTGCATAAAATTATTTTCTCTTCAGCATTATTTGAAAAATTGTTCATTGTTTTTTCTGCATAAATTATTCACTGTTCATTAGGTGTTTTATGATCCAGATACTCTAAGACAATGACTAGCACAACACTAATATGGAAGCATAAACAATGACAAAATAGATAATAAAGAGAGTAAATAGAAAAATAGATATATTCAAAATAAGGTTAAAATGGAGTATGGAATATGAAAATAGAAACTAGTAAAATCTTACTTGAATAAAAACTTCAGTCTTTGATAAACTTGAAAACAAATTGTTGTCTTTAATACAAGCTTGAAAATAAAACTGTCTAAAGAGAAAGGTTACAAGATTACAAGAGGGGGAGAGAGTACAAAAGTCTTTCTGAGGGAGAGGGAAGGTTATTACGAAAGGCTTTCTAAAACTTGGAACTTAAATGCTTAGAATCTTAGAAACTTGTCTTCTATCTTCATAGTCCGTCTCTTTTATAGGTGAAATGAACCATGGTAAAGTAACTTGAGTAGGTAAATTTAACTCAAGTTAATCTGTCGGTGGTATGGAAATTAGTACTGATGATTAATAGTCTGTCTGCGTCTGTCTGCTTCTGTCTGGGAATCTTTCAGATTTCGGGAATCTATCAGATCTCTTTTTACACATGCTTATAAATAGTAGTAACTTTTGAACATCTGTCTGTATCTATCTGGACTGTCTATATCTGTATGGACTGTCTTGATTTGTCTGGAAGCTATTCACCCGTGCTGGTGAATAATGATCTGTCGCCAGAGAAATAGTGATTTGTCACCAGTGAATAGTGATCTATTTGGCTTATGCATTTTTTGCTATTTTGGTGTTTTACATTCCCTCAAGTCCTTCCTCTCTTCTCACTTTGGTTTGGTTCTAGTTTTGATTAATAATTAATTGTTTTGAAAGTGAAAATTTGAGTTTTACACAATACTTTGTCTATATATTTATAATTGTGTACCAATTGTTTGAGTGATTTTTTATTATAAAATTTATCTCATATGTATGATAATAATATATTGAGATAGAGTTTAAATTTATTATACCTGCTTTATTATAATTACTATTTATTATAGGCTAAAACACCATTTAATTTTTGATGTTGACAAGATTCAAACTTAATTATTTTATTTGACGGTAAGAAACTTTATTTTTGTTAAGCTAACTAGATTCACAGACAATGTTCAATTGATGATTGGAAAATTTCATCTCAAAATATATATATATATTTTTTGATGATTGGAATTTGTAGTTTATTATACCACCATTGTTTGGGTTTTTTTTTTATTATTTTATTTTATGACTTATGAAGTTGGGCAAATCTTAAGTTCATACTTCATACAACTTGACCTATGATATTCAACTACACAAAATAGAATATCATAAAATGTACACAATTATTTCTGTGTACAACCAATAAGTAAACAAATCTATCTGTTCTTCAAAAAAAAAAAAATCTTCTTTGTTTTATTTATTTATTAAATGTACATTTCTGTTAAAAAAAATATTAAATGTACATTCCAATTTATTTTAAATATATGATTTTTTTAAAGTGCATCCTTAAATATACTTTTCTTTTAATAATCCGATACCTACAACAAGAAAGATTGAGAATTTAAATCGTAATTTCTTATTAAATAAAGCAGCTTAAAGATAGCCTTTTAACATTTATGTATTTTACCAAAAACATTTATTTAGAACCATTTTTAAAATTTTCATGTCAAAAAAAGTTTTAAATAAATAAAATTAGAGAAATGAAATAAATATGTTAATATTTCTTCCAAACATTTCCATCCACCCCATGGGTTAGCAACGTGTGCCAATAATAAATGACCAATATATAAAAAACCATCTTTTCAAAAACTAAAAATAAAAACTATCATGGAATTAATAAATTAAATTTATATAAAAAAAAAAAAAGGTTAACTTCAAACCAATTTTCCTTAAACTCACTATTTGATTATTAAAGAGACCATTTACATATAGGTTTAACTGCATTATTTTTTTAATAAACCATATTAGCCGCGTTACCTAGAAATGAACCTGCCAACATACTTGCTCATCTTGAACAAAAGAACAATCAAATGCAAAGGTGATTAGACCATTTTCATGCAATCCAAAAAGCTAGGAAGCATCTAAAGGGGAAGGCGCAAGAGCGAGCCATCAAGTCTATTAATAAAGTTACTGTGTTAGAGGATGAAAGAGATACTTCAGATTTCTCAGATTCAAGTAATGATGATTTTCAAAAAATTTTACCTACGAACATTAGACGTTGTTGTTAATGTCTACCATTGCTACACTGATGTTCACAGTGCTGCATGTGCTGCTTAACGATTTGGTACGTTCTTTGATTTTCCATTGAATTTACATGATTTTGTTCATTCAACGATTTCGAATTTTTCAACAAATTCGGATGATCAATACATTAGTACATAGTTTTCCATTTAATTTTCACGATTTTGTACATTTAATGAATCCAAACTTTTCAACAAATTCAGACTATTTGTACATCTAATTTACACAATTTTATTTTGTGCTTTCAAGATTTTATACATCCAACGAATAAATTTTGTTTTTTACAAATTCGAACGATCTGTACATCTAATGTACACAATTCTCTCTCGAATTTTCACGATTTTGTACTTTCAACAAAATTTGATAGGCCAAAAACGTATTGACCCCAAGTGATTAATTAATTGATTAATTAGCCAAGTTTATTAATTAATCAAACTAACATGCAAAGCGCGTGGTAGCACAAACAAATCACCAATTAAACTAAGTGCAGCGGAAATTGAATTGACATTGTCATTTGTTTTCAAATGAGGGAAAACTAACACGACAAAAACCCCACCGAGTGATTTTAAGGTCACCACTCCTGAGAAAACAGTGGACAATTTTTATGAGAAAACAATAAACAGTTTTAATTAATGTAGAAAATATATTTTGTTAATGTAGTAAGCAGATTTGAATATATAATAAACATGATGTGCAAGGAAGCAAATTTTATTAATGTAAAAATAGATTTCATCAATGTAGAAAAACAAATTCGATTATTGTGAAATTTAAAAATGAAAAATCATTCAGCTTTGGTGTTTAAATTTAGAAAACACGATTTCAGTAGGTGTTTTATGAGAAAACAATGAACAATTTTTTAAATAGTGAACATAAAATAATTTACGTAGAAAAGAGAGTGACCAATTTTTTAAATAATACTGAATAGAAAATAATTTTATGCAAAATCCTAGAAATAGTTTTTGCAGAAAACAGTAAACAATTTTTATGAGAAAACAATGAACAGTTTTAATTAATGCAAAAAACAGATTTTATGAATGCAATAAGCAGATTTGAATATACTATAAACATAATGTGCAGAGAGAAGATTTTATTAATATAGAAATAGATTTTATCAATGCAGAAAAGCAAATTCGATTATTGTGAAATTTAAGTACGAAAAAGCATTCAAATTTGGCATTTAAATTTATAAAACACGACTTTAGTAGGTGTTTTATGAAAAAAATAGTTAACAAGTTTTTAAATAGTGAATAGAAAATAATTTACGCAAAAAAGAGAGTGAACAATTTTTTAAATAATGCTAAACAAAAAATAATTTTATGCAAAATCATAGATATATATTTTGCAGAAAGCAGTGAACAATTTTTATGAGAAAACAATGAACAGTTTTAATTAATGCAGAAAACGAATTTTATTAATGTAGTAAGCAGATTAGAATATACAGTAAATATGATGTGCAGAGAGCAAATTTTATTAATGTAGAAATAGATTTCATCAATGCAGAAAAACAAATTTGATTATTGTGAAATTTAAGCATGAAAAATCATTCAGATTTGGTGTTCAAATTTAGAAAACACAATTTTAGTAGGTGTTTAATGAGAAAATAGTGAACAAGTTTTTAAAAAGTGAACATAAAATAATTTACGTAGAAAATAGAGTGAACAATTTTTAAAAAAATGCTGAACAGAAAATAATTTTATGCAAAACCCTAGAAATAGTTTTCGCAGAAAACAGTGAACAATTTTTATGAGAAAACAATGAACAGTTTTAATTAATGCAGAAAATGGATTTTATGAATGCAATAAGCAGATTCGAATATACAGTAAACATGATGTTCAGAAAGCAAATTTTATTAATGTAGAAATAGATTTTATCAATACAAAAGAACAAATTCGATTATTGTGAAATTTAAGCATGAAAAAGCATTTTGATTTGGCATTCAAATTTAGAAAACACGATTTCAGTAGGTGTTTTATAAGAAAACAGTGAACAATTTTTTAAATAGTGAATAGAAAATAATTTACACAGAAAAGAAAGTGAACAATTTTTAAATAATGCTAAACAAAAAATAATTTTAAGCAAAATTGTAGAAATAAATTTTGCAAAAAATAGTGAACAATTTTTATGAGAAGACAATGAACAATTTTAATTGATATAGAAATTAATTCATATTTTGAAATTAAAATCTATTTTACAATGCTTCTATTTAAATAAATAAAAACATAAAAAAGCTATTATGTTTATGTTTATGTTTATATGTCGATTATCCTAAAAAAAAAAAAAGTTATAAGGAACTCGAGTTTACTAAACTCGAGTTCCTTAGAAGGTACTTGAGCTTGATGAGCTCGAGTACTTTAAAAATAAACATAAACATAATTTTATTTATAATAGGTACTCGAGTCTGGTATACTCGAGTACTGTGTTGCATGGAACTCGAGTTTACCAAGCTCGAGTACCATATTATTTTTTTAAATTGCACAAATTCCAAGTCAGCAATGCCACGATGGCCGAACTTATAGGTACTCGAGGTTCTTAAACTGGAGTGCTATTTAGAACTCGAGTTTAAGAAACTCGAGTACTAAAAAAGTGGTATTTCTCTATTTATTTCCAAAAAAGTGTTTTTTTACTACTAATTTCAGAGAAAGGTGGTATTAGCCATTTTGGCCAAAGGAATTTAGTAGAAATAAAATTGGGTTTGACCAATCATTAATGATGATCCCACTTATGAATGCAATAGCACATCCAGGAATGTGAGCTATTACACAGCCGGCCACCCGAAACTCTAAGGAGTGCACCTCAAAGTTAAGGGTTATTGGAATGGTTCCAAACCCCAAACAATAGGAGAATATTAAAAAATCTAGCACAATGAATGGGATAACATTGGTTTCTTTATCCGGGGTACTAATATGAAAAGAAATATATATGGACGAGAAAAAAATTGTAATCAGTGAAACCAGAAGAATATTTTTTCTACCTAATTTTTCGACTAATAATATGCTAACAAATGTCCCAGATAAACTGATTCCTATGAGATTTGACCCGAATTTTGTCTGGTTAAACCCTGCCGTTTTCATCACGCTTGGACCATGGTAGATGGCTGCTTTTAACCCTATGGTTTCTTTTATCACATTTGTAGTGATTTTGGCCCATAATGCCTTTTGGACGGTGAAAATGGCCAAATACCATCTTTTTCCAAAATTTGTAGCAAAAAAACACTGTTTCAAAACTAAATAGGGAAATACAACTTTTATGGTACTTGAGTTTGGCAAACTCGAGTACCATTTGGAACTCAAGTTTAAGACACTCGAGTTCCTAGAAGTTTCACCACCGTGGCACTGCTGAGGTGGAAATTGGGCGATTAAAAAAAAATAATGTGGTACTCAAGTATGGTATACTCGAGTACCATGCAACACAATACTCGAGTATAACATGCTCGAGTACCTTTTATAAATAAAAAGCTGTTTATTTTATTTCTACGGTACTCGAGCTCACCATGCTTGAGTACCTTGTAACTTTTTTTTTTTTTTTTTGGATTATCAACAAATGAACATAAACATAAAATGCTGTTTATGTTATTTCTACAGTACTCGAGCTCACCAAGCTCGAGTAACTTGTAACTTTTTTTTTTTTTGGAATTATCAACAAATAAACATAAACAAAAAATGCTGTTTATTTTATTTCTACAGTACTCGAGCTCACCAAGCTCGAGTTCCTTGTAACTTTTTTTTTTTGGATTATTGATAAATAAACATAAACATAAAATGTGTTTATTTTATTTCTACAGTACTCTAGCTCACTAAGCTCGATTGCCTTGTAACTTTTTTTTTTTTTTGAATTATCAACAAATAAACATAAACATAAATATAAGTAGTTTTTTTTTTATGTTTTTATTTATTTAAATAGAAGCATTGTAAAATATAGAAATTTTAATTTCAAAATATGAATTAATTTCTACATTAATTAAAACTGTTCATTGTTTTCTCATAAAATTTGTTCACTATTTTCTGCAAAAACTATTTCTATGATTTTGCATAAAATTATTTTATGTTCAGCATTATTTAAAAAACTGTTCACTCTATTTTTGCTTAAATTATTTTTTGTCCACAATTTAAAAAATTGTTCATTGTTTTCTCATAAAACACCTACTAAAATCGTGTTTTATAAATTTAAACGCCAAATCTGAATGCTTTTTCATGCTTAAATTTCACGATAATTGAATTTGTTTTTCTGCATTGATAAAATCTATTTCTACATTAATAAAATATGCTCTCTGCACATGATGTTTACAGTATATTCGAATTTGCTTACTGTATTCGTAAAATCTGTTTTTTGCATTAATTAAACTGTTCATTGTTTTCTCATAAAAATTGCTCGCCGTTTTCTACAAAAACTATGTATGATTTTGCATAAAATTATTTTCTGTTCAGCATTATTTAAAAAATTGTTCACTCTCTTTTCTGCTTAAATTATTTTTTGTTCACTATTTAAAAAATTGTTCACTGTTTTCTCATAAAACACCTACTGAATTTGTGTTTTATAAATTTAAACGCCAAATCTGAATGCTTTTTCACGCTTAAATTTCACAATAATCGAATTTTTTTTCTGCATTGATAAAATCTATTTCTACATTAATAAAATATGCTCTCTGTACATCATGTTAACACTATATTCAAATCTGCTTACTACATTCATAAAATCTGTTTTTTGCATTAATTAAAACTGTTCATTATTTTCTCATAAAAATTGTTCACTGTTTTCTCCAAAAACTATTTCTATGATTTTGCATAAAATTATTTTTTGTTCAGTATTATTTAAAAAATTGTTCACTCTCTTTTCTGCGTAAATTAATTTTTGTTCACTATTTAAACAATTGTTCATTGTTTTCTCATAAAACACCTACTGAAATCGTGTTTTATAAATTTCAACGTCAAATATGAATGCTTTTTCATGCTTAAATTTCACAATAATCGAATTTGTTTTTTTGCATTGATAAAATCTATTTCTACTCATGTTTACAGTACATACAAATTTGCTTACTGCATTCATAAAATCTGTTTTCTGCATTAATTAAAACTGTTCATTGTTTTCTCATCAATATTATTCACTATTTTCTCGGGAGTGGTGACCTTAAAATCACTCGGTGGAGTTTTTGCCGTGTTAGTTTTCCCCATTTGAAAATAAATCACCGTGTCAATTTAATTTTCACTGCACTTAGTTTAATTGGTGATTTGTTTGTGCTACCACACGCTTTGCATGTTAATTTGATTAATTAATAAACTTGGCTAATTTAATCAATTAATTAATTACTAGGGGTCAATACGTTTTTGACCTATCAAATTTCGTTGAAACCACGTGCTTTGCATGTTAATTTGATTAATTAATAAACTTGGCTAATTAATCAATTAATTAATTACTAGGGGTCAATACATTTTTGGCCTATCAAATTTCGTTGAAAGTACAAATTCGTGAAAATTCAAGAGAAAATTATGTACATTAGATGCACAGATCGTTCAAATTTGTAAAAAACAAAATTTATTCGTTGAATGTATAAAATCTTGAAAGTACAAAATAAAATTGTGTAAATTAGATGTAAAGCTAGTCTGAATTTGTTGTAAAGTTGGATTCCTTAAATGTACAAAATCGTGAAAATTAAATAGAAAACTATGTACTAATGTATTGATCATCCGAATTTGTTGAAAAATTTGAAATCGTTGAATGAAAAAAATTGTGTAAACTCAATGAAAAAATCATAGAACGTACCAAATCGTTGAGCAGCACATGCAGCACTGTGAACACCAGTTTAGCAATGGTGGACATTAACAACAACGTCTAATGTTCATAGGTAGAAATTTTTGGAAATCATCATTACTTGAATTTGAGAAGTCTGAAATATCTCTTTCGTTATCTAACACAGTAACTTCATTAATAGACTTAATGGCTCGCTCTTGCGCCTTCCCCTTTGGATGCTTCCTAGCTTGTTGGATTGCATGAAAACGGTCTAATCGCCTTTGCATTTAATTGTTCTCTTGTTCAAGACGAGCAAGTATGTTGGCAGGTTCATTTCTAGGTAACTCGGCTGAGCGTGCCTTAGGAACTCGTAACCCATGCCATTGACAATACACTTCCAACTCACACCTTTTCTCGTATAGGGTTGACCATGGTGGTTTTCCTATGGTGAACTCTATTGCGGTGGTATCTGTACTTAGTTTTGTAGGTTTGCCGCATGACGTGCTTGACGCTTCCAAGACTCTCGCACATGTATATTGGCATATTAAGGAAATCTCTATTTTTTCCAACCCATTTCCCTCTATAGTGGTCTATGTATGTCTGCAGTTGTTGATCTGCTAGAACTTGTGATAATCCAATTGTTGAAGTAAATCCAAACTTGTTTCACATTGTACGATTTGATGTTAAGGCGTTGTGACTCATAGCTTAGTCAATCTACGAAGTTAGTGGGGTAGAAATAAGATCATTATTGTAGTGCATTTATAACCTCATTTCATGTTCCAAGCATTATAATTTTAGTTATTAGGGCTTGTCATGTCAATACAGGCTAGGAAAACACTACATGACAGGATTTTAAATGTTCCCAATGTCATAGTGAGATTTGAAGACGTGGGCGGTAGTTGTAGTGTTCTTGAACAGAGCATCATATTTAATTGACATAGTGCTATGTCCCTGGCACCAGGGTACGATTATTCATAAATTTAAGTATTCAAATGAATGTGGATGATATGACTGGACAGTGTGTGAAATCGTGCTGAGCTATTGAGCAACACGTGTGAAATAGTAGCATCTATTGGCGCATGTGGTTCGTATGACTACAGTTGGAACTACAGCAACGGGCTGGTGACGTGTCTTCAAAAAACTACTCATGCTATAGTTGGTGCTACATCATGTTTACTGTATATTTAAATCTGCTTACTGCATTCGTAAAATTTGTTTTCTGCATTAATTAAAACTGTTCACTGTTTTCTCATAAAAATTGTTCACTATTTTCTGCATAAACTATTTTAGCATTCTACATAAAATTATTTTCAGTTCAGCATTATTTGAAAAATTATTCACTATTTTTTCTGCATAAATTATTCAATATTGATTAGGTGTTTTATGATACGGATGCTCTAATACCAATGACTACCCAGGAGAGAGCACAACAGTAATATGGAAGCATAAACAATGATAAAATCTATATATTACTAAAAGCTGAAGCGTAGCATTTAATGTTGCTACGCTTTTGTTGAGCCACATCAGCCGCCATGTCATTTACAATTTTTTTCCAATATTTCTCCTATAACTTTAAAATACTTTTACTAAATTTTTCCCTAATTTCAAAATACTATTAAAAAGAAAATGATTTCTAGCCATATCTCCCTGATAAAGCCCAATCTTTATAGCTTCAATTATGTCCACTATAAAGCCCAAATCATGAATAATAAATTGCTGTCCACCTCTACCATAAAGCGCAAACCCAATCCTTTATTGTTTTAACGCCAACCCTTTCTTCTTCTTCAGACCTTTAGCTTGACTAACACCAACCTCTCTCTCTTCCAAATACAGTTTCAAAACTTCAGACCTTCAACTTTCTAACGCCAACCTCTCTCTTCCCTCCTTCGTCTCTTCCTCTCCTTATTTAAGTGAATCACTCCTTCATACATCATTAATATTTCCCCTCCTTTTTCTCGTCCTATCTTTCACGATTTGAAAAATTCAGAATTGCGGCATTCTCTTCCCTCGTTCATCTCTTCCTCTCCTCATTTAATTGAATCACAAAAAATATAAATGAAGAAGAGCTCATAAATACTGACAGAATGTGAATGATTCACTTCAGGTATTTATATTAAAAATTTCGCCTTTGCATTTTCTTAGTCATACAGGTCTGGGCCATTTGTTCATGTTTCGTTTGGGAGTGTTTCTTCTAAATGATTAGCTTAGATTAATGGGTTTTGCTAATTTCAATTATTGGCTGCATTTATCTCTCTTTTGTATTTCAGTGATTCAATTAACACTTTGTTTCCAATCCGTATCCTTTTGCGAGAGGCAAATTGGTCCAACCACAGGCCCAAGTTCAAGGCCACCATCAACTTTAATGGCAAGGAGTTGTTAGTTGCCTTCTTTGTACGAGCTATCAATAGCTACATCGGCTACAAGGTCTGTATATCAAATTGAGGTATACTTAAATTTTATTTTCTATGTATATTTAAAATTTTTAGGGTTAATTCTTTTGTGTTTTTCTGTTTGGGTATTGAGTTTATTGTCTGCAATTTTTTGAATTTTTAGTTGTTGTCATTGCCTGTAGAGAAAAGCTCAGAAATTAGGGTAAGGAATATTACCCCAATCTGTGATTATTTTTATTAGGCTTATATCAAGCTAAGGTTATACAACTTCAGGGAGATTAGAGGAAGAATGTTTCTACCTTCCTTATGCAGGCTGTGAGGAAAGAACATATTAAGATTCATTGTTTTTGAATAGCTGCAGCTTGCAGGTCAATCTCCATATGTGGTTTACATTATTCTCATCACGCTATAGTGGATTGTTTATCATCTAAACCTTATACTATAGCCATAATACATGTGACTTTGTTATATGTACATCTATCTTCAATGTCAATTTGGTAGTTCTGCTGCTTGCTGAGTTGTGTGGGAGGGTCATTATGGATTGTACCGAAGCCTTTATCCATACCATAATCAATAATACTAATTTTCTATTTTATATAGATGATTGTGCATTGATTGGATGTATTTAAATGTCTAATTGATTTAATTTTCATTTAACTACATTCGTTAGTCAATTGTATGCAATGAGGACCAGTTCTACTTGCCAATGAAAGCAAGAAAGAATCAGAGTCATCAACAAAAAATCATAACGTGGTGATTCTAAGTGGGTTTGATGTCCTTAATTTTGTCATCATTGTCAATGTTTTTGGTGACTGTTTTGGTTGTTTGTGGTGGAAAAAAAAATGTTTTCATATAATTTGGTTTTTGACCCCGTGTAAGTTAATATTTATGTTTAGTGAGTTTGCATATCCTACATGTTTTATTCAATGTCTTAGAAACATGGGTTTATTGCTATTATGATTTCTTTTTTGGGGTTTCATTTGTTTTTCCTTCAGATAGATATGATATGAAAGAGCTTGTAGCTTTGCAAGAAAAATTTGGGGTTTCATTTGTTTCAACCAATTAAATTTTGGGGCTTTTTAGGGTTTCATTTGTTTCAACCAATTAAATTTTCAAGAAAAATTTGACATTCTTTTTTAATGAATTAGTTTATACAACACGCCTCATTAAATAGATCAATCACCAAATATTTAGAAACAAATTATAAGTAGCTTGTAGCTTTGCAATAGGAACTAAAGATTAGACCTGCATATCTCTTTTCCAACTACAAAATGTACCAATGAGAAACACTATTTGAAAGGAGATTTAATTGGAAAATAATTGTGTCTGTTGTTTAAATACATGAATATTAGGATTAATCTTATAGCTTTCATCAATCTAGCGGAAGATGAATTAATAAAGTTGTATTATTATTTGAAAATATTGGTAACATGAATATTGAGACATTATCATATAGTCCATGAGATGCATAGTATGTGATTTATGTGATTTAGTCACAGAAGATATAAATCACAAGTTCTTTGTAAACTCAGAAATATAGTTCGTAGTCGGTGATGAAATTGGGCATTTCATCTGCGAAGACTATAACATATCAACTAAGATGATTTGTCTTGATCATGGAAATGGAGATTTCTAGTTGATATGTTGATATGTTTTAAGAGTTAAGACATATTGAACTGGACTGGCGTGAGATTTATTATTCTCCTAACGACTGTCAATTGAATAATAAACTCACGACTTATATTTGCATGAACTCTTAATCCTGAAAGGATAATGGACCTGATCATGAAGTGTAGGTTGCTTTGATATATCAGGAGTGAGATCTATAGTAACGGTCAAAATCTCAGTATGTTGGGCAACCACATTTAGTGTTGATGGAACATATATTCTCAATATGGAATTTATAGTCTCTTAATGGAGATACAAAATATTCCCTTGAGATAAGTTTAATGGGTTTGTTATTCAGAGAGTTGGGCCTAACCACTTTAGTAAGGAGTTACTAAAGTATATATTTATGGAATTGGATTTCATAAATATATGATGAATAACTTAAAGAATTAAACCGGGTACTTAAGGAATTAAGATGTAGTAATAAACAAAGTGGCAGTCTGTTTTCATGACTTTGTGTTACTATGAATATTTTATGAAGGGGTTGCATGTATAATAGAGTCTTGGGATATAATTTATTAATAAGGCCTAGAGTGCAACTATATTTATATAGTCGTATTAAATATAGTTAATGGTAACTTTGGACTTGTCAAGAGTTGACAGAAAAGCCCAAGGCCCATTGGAGCTAGTGTATTATTGGTCCCTTTTGGTCCCGCTCCAAGCCACACACTTAAGCCCAATTGGAAAGGCCCAAAAGGCCAGCCCAATTAGATAATCAGTTAGATACAAAGGGAGAAACACATAGAATTTTTTAAGTAGAGATTTTGGAGAGAATTCATAAAGAGAGTTTGAAAGAACACTCTAGTGAAGTGGTGTAAAAAGTGTTAGATCCTTTTTGACATTCTCCCTTTGGAATTGATTGAGAGACCACACATCTTGGGCGTTAGTGGAATTGGAGTGAAGATTGAAAGTATTCCCAAGCGATTTTCATCTTCAAGTTTTGAAATTCACCGCTCCAAGGTACACTCTCTTGTTCTCATATTCTGAAACTTAAATAGTGCATGTTAACTTTTATGTATGAAGTAGATCCATTATTTATACATTTCCTTCCGCTGCGCTGTATGATTCCATCAATTGGTATCAGAGCGGTCTTCATTACATATCTGTTTAACATGTTTTTGAGTTTTGGATTTAGTAACAATGATTTCATGTTGTTAGAAAATAGTTTACTGCATGGTCGATGAAATCATTGTTCTTGATGAAAACTGTTTTTGATGTTATGATGTTGTTTAATTTTTTGGTTTAAGTATGTTAAACTGAACTTTAAGGCTATAACATCAATGATATTCAGTTTAGATATCAATTTGTGTTCATAATGATTGTATGATAGTTGTTTTGTACATGAAAACGTTGAAAAACTGTTTTTGAAAAATTCTGGAAAATTCAAAATTCGCGAAGCTCGATCGATCGAGAATCTGTCGAGTATCTATCGAGCAAGCAGAAAGTTTCTCGATCGATCGAGGATCTATCGAGGATCTGTCGAGCTTCGCGGAACTTTTCTAGATCGATCGAGAACTGTTGATCCAGAATTTTTTCTAAGTGTTTTTACATATATAAAATAGCAAGGCTATGTGTAATTATATTATGCATGTTTTATATTTAAAAACCTTTTATTTTAAAATATCTAGTGGGAGAGAGATACAAGGGTTGGATCTCACGGCCTCCATTTTCGGTTTATAGTAGTGTGATTAAGCACCTCGCCTTGGCGTATATGCCTTGCTCCCTTCGGAGGGTGTTTAATTTACGGTACTACAGGTTAAACTTCTTTATGATGAATAATATGTGTTTTTTAGATAAAGAACGACCACGCTTCCGTGGAGTTACTCTATGATTCACATAGAATTCAGTCAATGGTATACACTAGACAAAGTTTAATGTTAATCTCCCTTCGGAGCTATGTCATTATTACTTTGAGGCTAAAGTAGAAACGGCATGTTATTAGTGTTTGATAAGAGTTATCATGATAGCACTAATAATGAGAATAGTTCTCAATCAATCATAGTGTTTATAATTTACTTGCTTCCAAGGAATTTTAAACATGGGATTGGGTTGTCGTTGCATATATTATTTTATGGTTTTATTAAGGTTCCATATTATATGCTTATATGCTAAATTGATAATGTCTAGTTTACTTATTCTATTCATGTTTTTTATTTTCAGATTTGAACATGGCATCTTTTAGTTCACTTGTTTCTATTCTTAATCAAAACAAACTGACTGGATCCAACTATGTTGACTGGAAAAGAAACTTGGACATTATTTTAACTGCTGAAGAGCACAAATATGTGCTTACTTAACCATGTCCTAGCTTTCCTTCATTGGATGCTCCTCTTGAGGAAAAACAACGATATGATCGTTGGCAGAAATCTAATGAAATGGCCAAGTGCTATATCCTAGCGTCCATCTCAAATGTTCTACAGCATCAAATGCAGGATGTAGAACTAGCTTCGGACATTATGCTAATTCTGAAGGAGATGTTTGGTGAGCAAGGCCGTTCAGCAAGGCAAGAAACCATGAGGCAAATTTATAATACCAAGATGGCTGAAGGTAGTTCAGTAAGAGAGCATTGTCTTACAATGATCTCTAATCTGAATACATTGGAAGTTTTAGGTGCCGACATTGATGGAGAATCCCAAGTGGATATGATACTCCAGTCACTACCGGAATCATTCAAGGAATTCAGACTAAATTATAATATGAACAAAAAGGTTTATTCTTTGTCTGAATTAATAAATGAGTTAGTGGTGGCGGAAGGCATCCTAGGTTATTTTAGTGTTAAAGCCAATGTTGGTGAAGCTTCTACTTCACAACCTAAGTCGAAAGGCAAGGGTAAGAAGAAGAAGAAGGACTTCACTAAGAAAGAGGGTAAGCAAATTGCCTTAGGGGTTGCCGATAAAGGAAAGAAGCTCAAAGGAAAGTGTTTCCATTGTGGTGAGAAAGGACATTGGAAGAGGAATTGTCCAAAGTTTAAAGCTGCCAAGAACAAGGGTATGAAAACTTCCTTTCTTCTTGAAATATGTTTGGTACAGAATCCCACTGATTCCTGGTGTGAGGATTCAGGTTGTACTAATCATATCTGCAATTCTTTGCAGGGGTTTCAGGAGACCAGAAAACTGAGTGAAGGGGAATTGTTTCTAACTTTGGCTGATGGGAGCAGAATTCCGGTTGTAGCTGTTGGTGTTGTTCATTTGTGCTTTGAGTCTAGGGTTTTAATATTGCAAGACTGTCTGTTTGTACCTAATGTGCGTAGGAATTTAATTTCTGCAACTTATTTGGGTAAACAAGGATATTGTGTTATCCTAAAAGACAATGTTGTAATAAAGAAGGATAAAATGTTTATCTGTTCTAGCAATATTGTGGATGGTCTTTATATTTTAACTCCTATTAAGCATGAACTACATAATTCTGAATTAGATACTAACTCACATGTAAAATCATTAAAGAGAAAGTTTCCTTCAAATGATGCATATTTTGGCACTTGCGTTTAGGTCATATTAATTCAAACAGAATTCAAAGGCTGATCAAAGATGGACTCTTAGAGCCCATGGACTTTGATGAATTTCCAGTTTGTGAATCTTGTTTGGAAGGTAAAATGACCAAGCGACCTTTTAATGCAAAAGGTAGAAAAGCCCAAGAGTTGCTTGAATTAGTTCATATGGATGTATGTGGTCCTATGTCAACCCAAGCAAAAGGAGGTTATGAGTATTTCATCACTTTTACGGATGATTACTCAAGATATGGTTATGTGTACCTAATGAGACGGAAGTCCGAAGCCTTTGACAAGTTCAAAGAGTTTAGGGCTGAAGTTGAGAATCAATTAGGCAAATGCATAAAGGCCATTCGATCTGATCGAGGTGGCGAATACCTTCTTGGGGATTTCAAGGATTACCTAATTCAAAATGGGATTATATCCCAATTGACTGCATCTGGAACACCTCAACAAAATGGTGTAGCGGAGAGAAGGAATAGAACTCTTTTGGAAATGGTTAGGTCCATGATGAGTTATTCAACTTTACCAATTTCTTTTTGGGGATATGCCTTAGATACAGCAATACATCTTTTGAATTTAGTTCCATCAAAATCTGTCCCCAAAACACCCATGGAATTGTGGAGTGGGCATAAGCCTAGTATGAGGTATCTCCACATTTGGGGTTGTCCAGCACATGTGCTAAAGGGGAAGCCTGATAAGTTGGAACCAAAATCGGAAGTGTGTTTGCTAGTTGGTTATCCAAAAGAAACTAGGGGTTATTTATTCTATAGTCGAAATGATAACAAAGTTTTTATTAGTACAAATGCTAAATTTTTGGAAAATGACTATATGAATAATTTTACTCCTAGAAGTAGAGTTGTATTGGCTGAAATGAATGAGTCTGTAAGTCAACAACCATTAGATAAAACTAAGGAAAAAGTGGTTGTATTAGATACACCACATGATACTACTCATGAAATGTCTAGTACACAAGTGCCTCGTCGTAGTGGGAGAGTTGGTCGGCTTCCTGTGAGATTTATAGGTTTAGGAGAAACTTATGAGGCTATCTCAGAAGAGGCTGAATCGGATCCCTACACTTATGAGGAGGCAATGAATGATATAGATGTACATCATTGGCTCCAAGCTATGAAATCTGAATTAGATTCCATGTATTCCAATCAAGTTTGGAGTCTTGTAGAGGCGCTTAATGGCATTAAACCTGTTGGTTGCAAATGGGTTTACAAGAGGAAGAGAGGGATAGATGGAAAGGTTGAAACCTTTAAAGCAAGGCTAGTGGCTAAAGGGTATACACAAAAAGAAGGCATCGATTATGATGAAACCTTTTCGCCAGTAGCCATGCTTAAATCTATTAGAATTCTCTTATCCATTGTTGCTCATTATGATTATGAAATTTGGCAAATGGATGTCAAGACTGCATTTCTTAATGGCAATTTTGAAGAAGAAATTTATATGTTGCAACTAGAAGGTTTCATAGCAAAGAACCAAGAGCATATGGTATGCAAGTTGAAAAGGTCCATTTATGGACTTAAGCAAGCATCTAGGTCATGGAACATCAGATTTGATCAGGCAATCAAATATTTTGGTTTTGAGCAAAATCTTGATGAACCATGTGTGTACAAGAGACATCAAGACAAAGTAGTAATATTCCTAATGCTTTATGTTGATGACATTCTACTCATTGGAAACGATGTAGGAGTGATGTCATCGGTTAAAGTTTGGTTGTCAAGCCAATTTGATATGAAGGACTTGGGCGAAGCTAACTATATTCTAGGGATCAAGCTTTGGCGAGATCGAAAGAATAGGATGTTAGGTTTGTCACAAGCTGGATATATAGATAAGGTTCTAGAACGGTTTAGCATGCAAAACTCCAAGAAATGATTACTTCCTTTTAGACATGGAGTTCCTCTGTCTGATGACCAAAGGCCTAAGACTCAAGAGGAAGAAAATATCATGAAACAAGTTCCTTATGCTTCTGCTGTAGGAAGTCTCATGTATGCAATGCTTTGTACTAGGCCAGATATTTGTTATTCAGTTGGCATGGTCAGCCGATATCAATCAAATCCAGGACTTAAACATTGGCAAGCTGTAAAACATATTCTCAAGTATCTACGGAGAACGAGAAATTATATGCTTGTTTACCATTGTGAGGATTTGATTCCCATTGGCTATACAGATTCAGATTTTCAGTCAGATCTAGATTTCAGAAAATCCACGTCGGGTTGTGTTTTCACCTTGGGAGGTGGAGCCATAAGTTGGAGGAGTGTTAAGCAATCTTGTATTGCGGACTCCACCATGGAAGCCGAATATGTTGCTGCTTGTGAGGTAGCAAAGGAGGCTGTTTGGCTCAAGAAATTCCTTTGTGATCTTGGTGTTATAAGAATTGAGCAAGTTCCTATCACATTGTTCTGTGACAATAGTGGAACGGTTGCACAATTCAAGGATCCAAGGAATCACAAGAAAGGAAAACACATAGAAAGAAAGTACCACATCATTCGAGACATTGTTGCTCGTGGAGATGTGATTGTAGCAAAGATTGATGGTGCAAAGAATCTAGCGGATCCCTTCACCAAAGCCTTGCCTCAAAGGACTTTCGAGTCACATTTGGAGGAGATAGGAGTTAGATTAGTGCACAATAGTCTTTAGGCCAAGTGGGAGATTGTTGGGATATGTGTCCTTAAATCCTATTGTATGATGCTATGTATTTTATTATGTAAGACATTATGTGTGACTTAATGTTTTGATTAATAAAGTTGTATTATTATTTGAAAATATTGGTAACATGAATATTGAGACATTATCATATAGTCCATGAGATGCATAGTATGTGATTTATGTGATTTAGTCACAGAAGATATAAATCACAAGTTCTTTGTAAACTCAGAAATATAGTTCGTAGTCGGTGATGAAATTGGGCATTTCATCTGCGAAGACTATAACATATCAACTAAGATGATTTGTCTTGATCATGGAAATGGAGATTTCTAGTTGATATGTTGATATGTTTTAAGAGTTAAGACATATTGAACTGGACCGGCGTGAGATTTATTATTCTCCTAACGACTGTCAATTGAATAATAAACTCACGACTTATATTTGCATGAACTCTTAATCCTGAAAGGATAATGGACCTAATCATGAAGTATAGGTTGCTTTGATATATCAGGAGTGAGATCTATAGCAACGGTCAAAATCTCAGTATGTTGGGCAACTACATTTAGTGTTGATGGAACATATATTCTCAATATGGAATTCATAGTCTCTTAACGGAGATACAAAATATTCCCTTGAGATAAGTTTAATGGGTTTGTTATTCAGAGAGTTAGGCCTAACCACTTTAGTAAGGAGTTATTAAAGTATATATTTATGGAATTAGATTTCATAAATATATGATGAATAACTTAAAGAATTAAACCGGGTACTCAAGGAATTAAGATGTAGTAATAAACAAAGTGGCAGTTTGCTTTCATGACTTTGTGTTACTATGAATATTTTATGAAGGGGTTGCATGTATAATAGAGTCTTGGGATATAATTTATTAATAAGGCCTAGAGTGCAACTATATTTATATAGTGATATTAAATATAGTTAATGATAACTTTGGACTTGTCAAGAGTTGACAGAAAAGCCCAAGGCCCATTGGAGCTAGTGTCTTATTGGTCTTTTTTGGTCCCACTCCAAGCCACACACTTAAGCCCAATTGGAAAGGCCCAAAAGGCCAGCCCAATTAGATAATCAGTTAGATACAAAGGGAGAAACACACAGAATTTTTTAAGTAGAGATTTTGGAGAGAATTCATAAAGAGAGTTTGAAAGAACACTCTAGTGAAGTGGTGTAAAAAGTGTTAGACACTTTTTGATATTCTCCCTTTGGAATTGATTGAGAGACCACACATCTTGGGCGTTAGTGGAATTGGAGTGAAGATTGAAAGTATTCCCAAGCGATTTTCATCTTCAAGTTTTGAAATTCACCGCTCCAAGGTACACTCTCTTGTTCTCATATTCTGAAACTTAAATAGTGCATGTTAACTTTTATGTATGAAGTAGATCCGTTATTTATACATTTCCTTCTGCTGCGCTGTATGATTCCATCAATTTGTCGCTAGTGAATAATGATTTGTCTCTAGTGAATAGTGATCTATTTGTGAAAATGGTGAACAGCGAACAATTTTTATGAGAAATTAGTGAACAGTTTTAATTAATGTAGAAAATAGATTTTATGAATGCAGTAGGCAGATTCGAATATGCAACAAACATGACGTGCAGAAAGCAAATTTATTAATGTAGAAATGAATTTTATCAATGTAGAAAAACAAATTCAATTATTGTGAAATTTAAGCATGAAAAAGCATTCATATTTGACGTTTAAATTTATAAAACACTATTTCAGTAGGTGTTTTATGAGAAAACGGTGAACAATTTTTTAAATAGTGAACAGAAAATAATTTACGCAGAAAAGAGAGTGAACAATTTTTTAAATAATGCTGAACAAAAAATAATTTTATGCAAAATCATAGAAATAGTTTTTGCAGAAAACAGTGAACAATTTTTATGAGAAAACAATGAACATTTTTAATTAATGCAGAAAACAGATTTTATGAATGCAGTAAGCAGATTCGAATATAGTGTAAACATGATGTGCAGAGAATATATTTAATTAATGTAGAAATAGATTTTATTAACGCAGAAAAACGAATTCAATTATTGTGAAATTTAAGCATGAAAAAACATTCAGATTTGGCGTTTAAATTTATAAAACACAATTTCAGTAGGTGTTTTATGAGAAAACAGTGAACACTTTTTTAAATAGTGAACAGAAAATAATTTAAGTAGAAAAGAGTGAACAATTTTTTAAATAATGCTGAACAGAAAATAATTTTATGCAAAATCATAGAAATAGTTTTTCAGAAAACAGTGAACAATTTTCTTGAGAAAACAATGAACTGTTTTAATTAATGTAGAAATTAATTCATATTTTGAAATTAAAATCTCTATATTTTACAATGCTTCTATTTAAATAAATAAAAACATTAAAAAAAATACTTATTTTTTATGTTTATGTTTATTTGTCGATAATCCAAAAAAAAAAAAAAGTTACAAGGTACTCGAGCTTAGTGAGCTAGAGTACTATAGAAATAAAATAAACAGCATTTTATGTTTATGTTTATTTGTCGATAATCCCACAAAAAATAAAAATAAAAGTTACAAGGTACTCGAGCTTAGTGAGCTAGAGTACTGTAGAAATAAAATAAACAGCATTTTATGTTTATGTTTATTTGTCGATAATCCCACAAAAAATAAAAATAAAAGTTACAAGGTACTCGAGCTTGGTGAGCTCGAGTACTGTAGAAATAAAATAAACAGCATTTTATGTTTATGTTTATTTGTTGATAACCCCCAAAAAAAAAAGTTAGAAGGTACTCGAGCTTGGTGAGCTCGAGTACTATAGAAATAAAATAAACAGCATTTTATGTTTATGTTTGTTTGTTAATAATAATAAAAAAAAATTACAATGTACTCAAGCTTGGCGAGCTCGAGTACCATAGAAATAAAATAAACAGCTTTTTATTTATAAAAGGTATTCGTGCATGTTATACTCGAGTATTATGTTGCATGGTACTCGAGTATACCATACTCGAGTACCATATTATTTTTTTTAATCGCCCAATTTCCACCTCAGCAGTGCCACAGTGGCGAAACTTCTAGGAACTCGAGTGTCTTAAACTCAAGTTCCAAATGGTACTCGAGTTTGCCAAACTCGAGTACCATAAAAGTGGTATTTCCTTATTTAGTTCTGAAACAGTGTTTTTTTGCTACAAGTTTTGATAAAAGATGGTATTTGGCCATTTTCGCCATGCGACTTGTCATCAAAGATTTATAGTATCATGTCCTGGGTATTGGGCCATATAGGCATAACATGGTAACATTTTCGAATGTTAATTGGGCCCTATAGGTAGGAGCACCTTAATAACAAATGGGCTGGAAACAAAAACTGATCAGAAATATGAGAGACAATGCACAACATAACCATATAGAATGAAAAATTAAAAGAGAATTGCATAAAGGCAGGTACTTAGGTTTAGGATAGTGTTAAATGGCACATAAACCAAGTTTTTTGAGAATAATAACAAAGTCAAAAGAAAGCTGAAAGCTCTACATGAATACAATTTGTTTTAACACAAATATTTTAAGTACAGATACATTGCAGAATTGTGAAGAGATCTCTTTTTCAAGGGTATAAGTAGGTGCGTCTTCAACGTGTACATATATTTACATAACAAAAACTTCTGGGATATGCCACCAGGATGAAACTAGCACGTTAGGTCACTAAACACAAGTGACTCAACACATGTCATCAAATTTGCATAATTTGGAGTTCCAAAATCTCCCTCACTAAAATTCTCGTACTAATTATAGTCCAAGAACTCCATATAAAGTGCGTAACTCGCTCTGCCTTGCCCATGTGAGACTCAATCAAGAGTTGGTGCCCTCTTACCTCACCCAACTTAGGAGGTATTTTGGACTTTTGGGTCTTACAATCCACCCCCTTAAGAGCCGCACGTCGCTTTGTAAGACCTAGTAAAGACTTGAAAGGATTATTCAGATTTGCGTTTCCACCCCAAAAGAATTAGTCAAGTTACAATTGGGACTTCTCGTAATCATCCTTGATATCTTACTTGGTAAACACCTGATTTGGGACTTAGCACACACCATCAAATTCACACAATTTGGGTTAAATCGACGAAATGATTGTCTAGGTGTATCATGTAAATTCTTTGAACTGGAAAAAAAAAATCAAATAATTCTTTGTGATGGGACAAAATATCTCTCATTTACAACTTGAATAACTTATTATTTTTAGTTTCTCTCAAATGTCGATATGTTACCTTGAACGTTGCCCTAATCCTTTGAATCCCATACCAATATCAGACTTAAAAGGTGTGTGTGACATCAAATTGATAATTCTAAGAGAGCCCAAATGTATATTTGAGGAGTCTATGTATGAATAGATGAGATCCGTATGGATCAAGATAATTTTGGGTGTGGGTTTGGAAGTTGATAGTGGAAGAAGCAATGAAGATTGATGAGGAATGGATAATTTTCTCTCTAATAACATGTTAAAATAAATGTCAAAACAAATTGTTGGTCACTATTTTATTTTATCCCTTTAGCAAAGTTTTTTTTTTTTTAATTATACAAGATAGAAATTTTACTCTAACCTAATCTAAGTTTATGTGTGTAAAGTTCTCTCTTGAAAACTTGAATCACAGCCTTTGCCTCCAACACCCCCCCCATCCTCCCATCTTACAAGAATTTTGTACTTGTGGAGTGACCATTACTCTAAGGATGTGTGATCCCATTAACGATTTTAGTTTTAGAGGTTTAAAGTAATTGTTTTTAGTTCCTAATAAAGTAATTGTTTTTAGCCTCTAGATACCTAAAATGATCAATTTTAGATTTTAAAAAACTTAAACTTGTCGCTCTAGTCCCCATGGAGTAGGGATGGCAATGGGGCGGGGCGGGTTTGAAGGATGGGGTCTTCGTCCCCATCCCACATAGTTTTATCTTACCTTATTCCCACCTAGCCTCGTATAATAGGAAAAATTTTCTTGCCCCATCCTCGCTTCTTGGGGCCCCACGAAACCCTGCTTCACCCCATAAAACTTTACTTGTTAATTTGCCCACAACTATTACAATTATTTTTAATAAAACCTGTTTCATTGATAAAAATATTCTTGAAATCACAAATAAATTTATCTCATCAAATCAAACTAATTTTTAGCAAAAATTGAATAATATTATTAAAGTGTTTAACAAGACAATGTCACAAAAAAAATCTCATAATACAAAATCAATTATTCAATAGTATATAAATTTGTTTATAATAAAGACAAAAGAAAATTTTAAAATTGATACCTCATTTCCAACTGGGTTAGAAAAAAAAAAAAAAAAGAGGCAGAAAGCCTTGTTAAGTAGAATAAAATAAAAAGTTTAAACCTATCCCCGTCCCGCCTCGTGGTGTGGGGCTAAAATCTCGCCCCATCCCTGCCTCACCACCTTAGCGGGGCGGGAAAAACCCGCGTGGGACGAAGAAGGGAGGGGCGGGGCAAAATTTCCGTCCCTACTATGGAGTGATGATGTGATAGTTTTTAGTTTGCCCACGTGATCTAAGGGACAACAACAATGACTTAGGGTATGTTTGATAAACTGTAATAGACACTATAATATAAGAGCATGTTTAGTATACTGTACCAGTAATTACATAGGAATATGAATAGGTATTACAAGGATTACAAAATGTTGTAATGTAATACTTATTACTGTTCATTTGTTTGGTAACAACACAATAATAAAACCCTTAAGATAATGAAATGAAAACATTTTAAATCAAACTTAAGATATATTTTAGGAAATATCTTACTCATATAATTATACTTCCTAAATATAATTTTTTTTTAAATTTAAAAAAGAGATTAGTTATTTTTTATGCATTTAATTTTCATAATTGTTATGTGAATAGCTATTACAATCCTTTTAGAGATAAATAATTATTCCTTATTTTAAAGAATAGCTATTCATAAGAAATGATTATTCTTTATAATAAAAACATAACCAAACTACTAAATAGCTAAATCATAAGAATAACTATTATATTACAGTGCCTATTACAGTCTATTAAACAAAGTCATAAAAATTAACTAATATTTCTTTCAAATTTTTATTAAAAAATTTATTTTTTAAGGAAATATAATTATATGAGCAAGATATTTCCTAAGAGATGGGTTTGAAGTTATGTCAAAAATTATTTCTTTCAAATTATATCTCACCATCATCACCTGGTAAACGCTCAGTGCTCTCTCTCTCTCTCTCTCTCTCTCTCTCTCTCTCTCTCTCTCTCTCTCTCTCTCTCTCTCTCTCTCCTTCAACATAAATCCCTTCTCCATCTCTCTCATTTGTTCAGCCACCACATCCAACAGCCAATAGCCACCTCACTCGATAGCCAACAACACCATGCTACCAATAGCTTTCATGCCCAAAACTCAAAAACTACCAACAACCACCACGAACCATCACAGCACAGCCATAGCCACCATCACCAGTGGCACCCACAACCTCTGCAAATCGAGACCCCCACCACCCAAAACCAAATGACAAACTCAACAAACCAACATCAAAACCACCAATCAAACCCACAAGCACCACAAATCACAAACCCACAATAGAAATCAGAGACCCAAAATCAAAAAGAGCATATTGTTTTTGACATTTTTCACCTAAAATCAAATCACAAAACCCAGCCACACCTGTCGAAACCCAGCCACGCTCGCCGATCCACCGCAACCCAGCCACCCCGATCAACAACAGAGATCCACGAACCACAAACTCGACCTTATTTTCTTCATCGGTTTCGCCGAACCATTATCCACACCAGTTGCTGGAGTCAAACCGTAGCTCAGTGAGAGAGGGAGACGGAGAGAGACCAGAGTCAGATCCTAGCTCTGTGAGAAAGAGGGAGACGGGGAGGAAGAGAGGCAGAGAGAAAAGATAGAGTGAGAGATATCAGAAAGAAAGAAAGAGAAACAGGAAATAATATAAAAACATAGCACTTTGCTATTGTGAGCTGCCATGTTTAGCATTATTATAGTTAAGGATGAGAAGGGACTTACGTTGAAGGAGAGAGAGAGAGAGAGAGAGAGAGGACTGAGCGTTTATAGGTGATGATGATGAGAAATAATTTTTTTTTTAAAATAAAAAAAGATATGGAAAAGTGAGTTAACTAGAGTTAATTCTTGAATTTCAGTCTTAGTTGAGTTGGACAGGTGTCAATTTTTGGTGTTGACACATCTTAGTTTGGAGAGTTCCTCCAATTTAGATTGTAGAGAAACTTTTTCCAAGGTGGGAAGATATATGTTTATGTTGGCAAAAAGGGACAAAATTAATTATAAGAAAACTTGGTGGGAAATTTATAGTAAAGAAAGAAAAGTTTTTGAATTTTCTGTAAGGTTACAAAACATTTAATAAGATACTGGAGAGATTTAATGACACTTTCTATCTACCATTAGATTTAATAGGAATCAATGATTTAAAAAGGGTGTAACTCTTGTAAAGTTACACTAGGTGTAACCTGAACTCATCTTATTTCCTAAAATATATCTTAAATTTTATTCTAATTTTACATTTTAGAAAATTTGATTTAAACATTTCATTATTTTCAGGATTCTATCTTTATGTTGTTACCAAACAAATAAATAGTAATAAGTATTACATTACAAAATCCTATATTTCTTATAATACTTAATCTTATGAAAAATAATATGTCCACAATATTTTTACAACAAATCCTAAGTGGTAGGTTATTACTAGTTGTTATTGTTGGGGTAAAAAAGTAATCTTTGTGTTAGGTTCAAATTTGAACCAACAACAACTAACCACCTGTGATTTGTTGTGAAAATGTTGTAAAAATGTTGTGGACATAGCATATCTCTATTCTTATTCCTATGTAATCACTATTACAGTGTACCAAACGTGCCATTAAATTTATAGTGCTGAAATTGTTCTAGGGCTTAACTATATTTTTTGTATCATTTCTCTCTACAATGTGGAGATATTTATATACCTATATGATGCACATAACAGGACATATATCATCCTCTTATTGGTGGTTGGCAGCTTGGAGTCCAAGGCTCCGAAGCAAATTAAGGACAGTTGATTTGCCTTGATTCAGAAGACCGTAATCAAGGGTTGATAACGTGGTAAACAAGGAAAAAAATAACGCTAAATATTTGACAAAAAGTATATGTTGACACCTATGTTAATAAGCATAACGAGGCAATGGCTGAAACACTTGTTTAGAATGCGAAATTGATTATGCTATATAGCAAATATATCATCTTTCCTAATCTGCAATCTATGTAAATAGAAAATGTTGAACTTTTATTGTGCTTTTCCAAGCAAAGGAATGGAAAAAATATTCTAAATTGATTCTCTTCCTTCAATATTCTTTTCCATCCTCCCAAACAGAGTGTAAATATCCTCAACTTATATATACCACTTGAAACACCAACTCCTACCACACGACTTGTCAAGGAAAACCCTATTGTTGTGTATATTTTCATCATATAACAAAAAAGAATCATGAAAAGCCTCCTTGTGTCCGCTATCCTGCTATTGTTTCTCTTCATTGCTGATGGTATACTTCAATTAATATGATATTGTAAAACCAAATGTATAGAAGATTCAATCTTTTAAAAATTACCCGCTTAGTTTTTTTCTTGTTTAACTTGTTTTTTCTTTTTCTTTTTTGTTTGTGCGACAATAGTTGAAGGAAGAACTATCGCATCTACTCCAAGTGAACCAATTGAATTGGGTATGTGTCTCACACCTTCTGACTTTTATTGAAGTTTCTCCATTGTATTCTCCCTTAGAAGCTCTAAGTACCAACTTTTTTTTATTCTTTTAGATGGAATCATAGGACAGATGCAGTTATTTTGAAATATTGTACACAGATTATCTGGATAATATTGTTAATAACATAGAAATAATTAGATTCAAGTAAACACTTATTGAATAATGTTTTATGATTTAATTCAAGTAAATTTGATCAATTTTTTTTTTCTTTTTTTGGAGAAAGTTTTAACCGATGGCATTCATTCCTGATGATAGCTTTTTATTATCAGACCAAGACAATAATAAATTTTTAGTGTAAAGAGAGATTAAACCCCAATTTAATCAAGTTCTTAGTTGTTAACTAGTCATAATTCCTTGGTTTTCAATCCAATTTATTTTATGCTTTAATTTGCTATTACCTTTTATGTCTATTACAACCTCTCCATAAAGTCCTCTTAATTGAATGAACCCACTCGAAGTCATATGCTTACAACAATAAATTCATCCCACAATAATTTAATATTGTGAAACAAATTAATGTGTCACAATTATATTTATTTTTGATAAGTGCAGGTGAGGAGCTGGTAAAAATAAATGCAGTAGGGCAATGTGAAGAGGGATTATATCATGGGAAAGGAGGGTCATGCAAAGACAAGCCATGTATGAATGCTTGTCAACAAAAACATGGAAGCCAAGCTTTGGGGATCTGCTTTTTCTTTAGTGAACCAAACGACACTTGTCGTTGTCGTTACCCATGCTAGTTAATTTCTTCCCTCTAAAGGGTTCACTCACTTGTCCAAAATAATTTTGTTCAAGTGCATTAGTGTAATTCATGACAAGAATAAGAATTTTGTTTCATCTCTCTCTCTCTCTACCATATAATGCCTATATATATATATATATATATAAGATATTAGGCTTTTTTTTCGTCATTAAAGTTCGAAAGAATTTTACATTTTTTTTCCTAAAGTTCAAAAATTTTGTTTTTCATTTCTAAACCATTCTAAGTGTTTTTTTTTTTTTAATTTATTAACTTTTTAAATTGAAGTTTGCCAAGTGTAACATTTTCTATAGTTTATGGACAAAAAAAAAAACTTTTTAAAGCTTAAGGATGGAAAACGAAATTAATGCAAAATTTAAAGATGAAAAAAATATTTTAACCATTTAATGACTTCTCTAATTTCCTTTACTTTAGCATAATCATAGCAATAATAGCATGGAAAGTGTCGATATCTAATTTTGTTTCAAAATTGCATTTTTATCTTAAAAATAATAGTTTATGCAAACACTTCTAGACACGGTCAATGATATAAAAATTGACAAATGCAATGTGGTCTCAAGTGTTTAACAGTTTCAGCGTCTTATAAACGCGAATCCACTCAATGATAGAGAAAAGTTTAAAGATAATTAACGCCATCATAATTACAAAGTTTTCAAGTCAAACAAGGAGTCTTGAACTTGAATGCATTTGCTCTATGTTAATTTCTTTTTCATAGAAAATTTTCTTTGCAACGTACATGTTTTCTTAGCCACTCTATCTCTCCATTATGCATTTAATGGACAATGAGTGGTGGCTTTCACACAATTTAAAGAGGTGTCCCTCTCTATTATTCACACATCATAAAAAGATTTGCATTAAATCAGATGTAGTCACTTCCACTATTTCTTTTGAAACAAGTTTGACAAATACAAATTTCAACACGGCGCATATCAATGCTGAGGTTATATAATTATCATATATCATAAACTTTTGTACCCACAAGAGATCCCCCTCAGAAGATTCCATAATATAGGTCTTAACATTTTCATGGTCAATTGAAATATTTCATATGACCATCCTAAAGTTCATGAAATATTTCATATGACCATCCTAAAGTTCATGACAACTGAAGTCAAAGAATGAAGCCATACCCTCCATTTCCACAACATTGTAACTGTCTCTGTCATAGATAAGATAAAAAATGCAGTAGGTAGACTTAAAAGTTTAGTCTTTCCTCTTGAAACTCATCTATTATTAGATTTATACGTGTGAATGAAATTTCACAAGGGATGGTCTATCTTTATGCATTTCTCTCAATCTTATGCCTATAGAGATAGAAGTTGATGCTAAAGTTGTTTTGGGATGGATGACGAATGAGGTTAGCTTTAATTTTAATCACTCCCCCCTTATTATGGATTACAAGTCTCTCATTAGCCAAGTGCCTCAAGTAAGGATAATGCATTGTTTTCGTGAAGCGAATAGGTGTGCGGATGCGCTAGCCCGGAAAGGCCCAATTATTCAGCAAGACTTTGTTATTCATGATAGTCCGCCTGTAGACATTGCTATGCTTTTGTATTATGAGCAAATTGGCATGTATTATGAGATGATTCGTCCTCAAACAGTTGGTTTTCTTGGCTAATGCTTAATATTATTCTCTTATTTACCAAAAAAAAAAAAAAAAAGAATGAAATCTCACATAGAATAATAATGATATTAATATGTTGTTCCTTTTTTCTTTCATTGACATAGCTCCAATGATTGTACATTTGTAAAGTTCATTATAGGAGGTTTTTTTTTTTTTCCCCCCTCCTATAGGAGTTTTTTCCCCTGAATTAATTGGTAAACAAGGACATCTTTCTTTCTATTGTTTTCAAAAAGAATTGACGAACTTGGTAGATATATATGTAAAGAATGAGCGGTTAATATAACATAATTGAACCCAAACTTATAAGCTTAAGCTTAAGCTTTTGGATTTAATGGTATTCATATATGTTATATTATATTAACCTCTTAATTGGAGCATCTCCAAAGTATTTTCTTCCTAACATAAAAAATAAAATTAAATTAAAAAAAAAAAAAAAAAAAAACATTGGTGGCAATCAAATGGGAGCAACAATGGTGAGGGGATTAAAGACCAAACTTAAATTCTCATCTATGTAAATAATAATAATAATAATAATAATAATAATAATTAAAAAAAAAATGCATGTAATGAACCACATCTCCAATTAATGCTCTGGCCATTTGAAATCATAGACCCTTCTTTGTGTCACACTATATAAACCAGATGGTTTTGTTTCTTCGTTGCCTTAGATGTGCAAATGCAACTGAAAGCCATGGTTATTTTGCAAATGGCACTAATATTATACAGTCAAAGAGTGAAAACAACTTGCCTAAAATCAAAACCACAGTAGGTCATTGAGAAGACATGCCCCGTCTTTGATTCCAAGGAAGTCATGCTCCCTTTGTCACTCAATAGAAGACGACAGGTAATAGGACAATAATATTTAATAATTCATTCGAGCCTGAGTATTTCATTAAATGAGAGGTGATTCAAAATTATGAAAAACCTTTCCAATCTAATTAATCAAAAAAGTGCTAAAACATCCGCCCAAAGGATAAAGTTTGATTATAAACTTAATTGTAGTTAGTGATTACAAGCCTACAACTCTACTCAATATTATTTTATTGAAAATGAATTTTGACAAATTCATTATTGGATTACATTTTCTTATATTCCTCATGCTTGCAAAATTTTCAAAAGATTAAAAATCAATAGCTATGCCATCAGATAAAATTTTAAATTTCAAGTTTTATAGTCTTAAATTAGGCATAAAAAAACTTTATGGATTGACTAGTAAATAACATCCGATAGCAAGAAATTTAACATGTGTTTGAAGAATATAAAATACATGTAATCTAATAGTTAGATTTTCAAAATATATAGGTACGTTAATTTTTTTAGTAGGTGTTGTAGTCAATTGCTACAATCAAGTTTGTAAGCAAGCTTTGTCTTCCACCAAATCATCCACTTGTAATCTTCAAGTCTCTAGAACAAGATTTAAAACCTATAATCCATATATCTTGACTAAGTCCTCACACACGAAACCCGGTTAAATTAAATTATTCTACGGTGGCATCATGAGTCCAGTAACTAAAAAAGCAGTCTTAGACAGTCAATAGGCAAGGACTAAAGGTACGATAACTTTGCATGGAATTCTTGAACATACACGTAGTCAAAAAATTTCCGTAAAATAAAAAACTTCAATGAGAATTACCTAAAAGATAGGCTGTTAGAGGGTGACAAAAATTCCAAACACTTGATTTCTTCAAAAAGATAAAAGATGTTAGGAACAATGCAGCTCAAACAGAAGGAGAAATCAATTGTATTCTTTAATGGAGCAGGAATTTGTACAACTGATTTCGAAGGAGGGAGTTTCTCAAAAAAAGAAAAGAAAAATATTTAAGGAGGGAAAAAGCAGAAAATCTACAACTAAAAAATTCAGTCTGCAGTATGACATGCATCAATTCTGCTCCATGTGGTATGCTATAACAAATGTGTGAGGGACTTGAGCCAAAAACAAACCTGCAGGCATAAAATTAAATTGCATACCGTCAATACATATACCTCAGTCAACTTGAAAAGTTCTATTTGAGCAGGAAGTTTAATTGCATCGCCATTTCCAATTAGCAACAAAGTTGGATGAGGAACAAATAGAGGACTCGAATGGATATTGAAAATACTCACAAATACTCTCCATGTGGCTGCTTCCGCTCTAAAAATGACAGGGACAACTACAGAAATTCAAAAGCTCAATGTATGATACAGCAAAACATATCAGCGTTAAACTTCCCAAAATATCCTCAGACATCTCCAAAATTTTATCTTTGGAATAAATAAAAAAACTCTCTTCATGAAAGTTCTTGTAGTTACTTCTGTATTAATTGGTAGGAAGTTGCAGAAAAAAGAGAATTGTCCTTCAGAAAATGATCTTGTCATTATTCATCTAAGTGTTATACCCATTGATCTAGCTCCTGTTACAGACAATTTTACAGTGATCAGGAAAGAAGATATTAAGAAATGCCAAACTAAATTAATTGTTTAGTTTCAGATCTGAAACAAAGCATAATGCACCATGTATTCTCTATCCCTATATCATGGTTAAGGCTTTCAGTTATCTGGGCCCTTTGAGGTGTTTGGGAGGTCCAAAGCACTCAAAAGATAATTGAAAGCAATTGCTTGATTTCTGCTTAAGATCCACCTCTTTTAGGCTGGGCAAAGAGAGAGACAATGAGCCAAATTCATAAAAATCAAGTGATGTGTAATTAAAAGATGAAATGAAAACATCAAATTAATATGCAATGCATTATGTTATGAACACCTTTTTATTTAAGATTTGCATTACATTCAAAGCCTAAGCATCAGGATTTTTTTTGGAAAAATTAAGCACCAGGCATATTATTGTCAGAGATAAAAGTAAAAAACTATTCACATACACTTTTCCAATGTAAGTTGTCCCAAGTTAAATTCAATTCATAATCTCTTTTGGAATCGGTATGTGATGAACAGAAGTCCTAGGAAAAAAAAAGAATGCCTACAGACCAACAAAAACTATTAACTATGAGAAAGGGGAAACTCTTGCTAAACCATTGTTATATACTCATTGCTAACTAATCACCATGAAGAGGAGAGAACATAGCCCATTTGGCTGCATCAATTTAATAGATGTAGCAAATAAATTGATTTCGCAATTTTGGTCAGTTTGAATATTAAATTATGTATTGCTGAGTTCAGATGAGAAATCATGCATTGTCTAAGGTAGAGCATGGTCATGCTCCACAAGTAAGGCATCCTGTTGAGGTATTGTATGCCTTAACTATTTTGTATCCATATGGAAAATTAAATAGTCAAAAAAGTCTAGCAGGAAAGTAGTTCTAAGGTGTGTCCATAATGCAGGAATTCTGATTAGGAATAGTATATTCTTGAAAATTCAGTAAAGCCAGGTTGTTGGTTTCAAAATAATTCTCTGAAATTACAATTCCCATGAATATTCCAAGTTCTAACGAAACACGAGAACTCCAACTTCAACCTCTTAAGGATGAAAGAGAGCCACAAAAGTGAAAAGAAAGGAAAGATGATTTCACAGTCTCCTGTGATTCTTTTCTTTCAAATGCTCAGACTTTGATGATACATCAACCCATCAAAAGTGAATGAAGAGATTTAAGGGTAACTATTTTCCGCAGGAGAATGGTTAGGGGTAAAGCCACACTGTTGCCTAATAACGAAATACACAAAGCAAGGGAGAATCAAATTTGTTATCCTTAATCCAGCGTTTCTCACTCAAACTGGTCTCCTGTGATTCTTTTTCTTTCAAATGCTCAGACTTTGATGATACATCAACCTATCAAAAGTGAATAAAGAGATTTAAGGGTAACTATTTCCTGCAGGAGAACAGTTAGGGGTAAAGTCACACTGCTGCCTAATAACGAAATACACAAAGTGAGGGAGAATCAATTTTGTTATTCTTTATCCAGCTTTTCTCACTCAAACTGAGTCACAATAAAACGCTGAAACAAACACCCAGATCTAACAGAAAGATCAACGTTTTTTTTAGTGGCAACTGGTAATTTACACATGCATGCTGTGTGTATTGAACCCATGACCTCACCCTCCACCTTGCAATTTGTCATGTGAGCTATAGAGCTCATTGGCTTAAACAGGTCAGTGGATTTTTGTTCAAAACCAAATTAAATAAATATAATCACATTATGTTCTTTCTACTGTCCAAATATACTAATCAAAATACTATATATATTCACATCAGCCTCACAAGGTAAGACTATATAAACTGACCTTTTATGTTTCTTGTCTCGGCAGACTTCACTTCCACAACGACATTGAAATGCCTTAATGGGATGATTTTCATCAGCAAAGTCTATCCCATAATCCTGCATATGATTTCAGAAAAAACAATCTAAGCAATGAGGAGCTCAGACAGCCAGAGTTCAACTTAAATTACAAGAACTTCAGAATAGGTCACATAAAATATTAGCATGCACATGAGATATAAAGGCTTAAAACTTCCAATAGTTTAGAGAGCAGGTAACCCATAGAATGTTCACGAGAATGTAAGACTGTCTTTCTTTTCTCAAGTACATTGTAAGAATATTCTTTAAATACATTTATGGGTTCTGTGTAGGCCTTATCAACAATTTTTAGATTTGTCAGTTTTCTTCCATTAAGAAGACATTTTCTAAAGCCATCTTGGACTCTATAAAGTTCAGTGGTTCAAAGTGGATGTCACATTTCTATTCTAAATGTACCAACAAAAAACAACCCACCAATCTAGTGTTATATTCAATCAGGAAACATCAGAAAGTCAGAGAGAAACAGTGAAGAAAACAATTTTTTGAGAAAAGCTTCCCATTGAGATTATGGCAAAGGTTTAAACCAAAATACAATCTGACTTCCAACAGACTTCTCACCAGCTTACAAAGTGATATTTTACTGGCATCCAAGCTCACATTTCCCAAGCACATAGCGACCATGATTGCCATCAAAATACATTGACTAGGGCCTAAAGTTTTTTTTATAACTAATAAATTGACTTGTACCTAAATTTATATCTATACTATGATTCTTTGATGCTTTGATGAATTTAATGCACCTTAAACAGCACATTAAATAGTTATTCTTCTATTTTAAGGGTTGACCATAAGATACATCTATTAGGACATTTACATGTCTGTTTTAATATAGGGAGGGGGATTTGAACCCAAGACATTTCTGTTAGAAACACCAGAAAGTGCCAGTTGAGCTACGAGACTCTTGGCGACATTTATGTGTTTGTTTATATCACCCAGTCCACTGTCCTTTCTTTCAAAACAATGCAACATGGAAATATCTAAATTGAAATTTCATGAACAGACAATCACAAAAAGCAAATAGTTAACCTTAAACCACTTCTACTTCACATGCAAGAGAACAGACCCTTATTCCTCCTGTTTATGGCATGAATTTAATGATATGGGCTAAACGGGCTGATATATCTTTAAAACAGACAAATATAAAGACTGCATCAGATGGTCAACTTATGGGCTACATCAACCCTGTATGTAATACAAGTGTGGGAACAACTTTCTTATGCTGATAAATAGTACTGCATGTAATTGTGTGCAAATGAAAATAGCTTTGTTTTCATATATAATAGAGCAAAAAGGATGCAAATTTTATGTCAACAGGATGTTTAGGAAAGCTCAGCCTCATTGTGTTACATTTCTGCAACTCAAAAATTCATAGATTTTGACTTATCAAAAAAAAAATCATAGATATTTGATGACTGCTTAAAATTGGGGTTTTAAATTTTTACAGACACATTCTGGGTTTGAATATATATATTTTTTGATAAGTAGGATTGAATATACATATATATATATATATATATATATATATATAATGCTGATAGATTCATTTGTATCTACTACTCATATGACACCCATGTGATAGCAAGCTATGAAAGAGTTAAGTGTAATATAGACCTACAGTATCTAATACCACTGAAGAACCTCCATAGAAAAGATTGTAGTCCTTCGTTGTGCAATAGATTCAAATGGGCACAAATATGCTTGGACTCCTATAACTATAAAAATGATTATTTTTTACTTATCAAAAGGAAAAAAGAAAACAAAAAAAACAAAAAATAGGCACAATACTTTAGGTGCTATTTCTTAGGTTCCCTCTTAAGATTCAGTCATATGGCAACTTAACTAAAAAATACACTTCCATTCCATGAGAAAAAATCCACATGGCAGAATTTTAAAAGGGGAACCTAAGGAACAACACCTATGTCTTGCTCAAAAAATATATATATATATATATATATATATTTATTGGTACATGCTGCTAAAAATGAATCAAGGTGTGATGATTGTAAAGATCAAAAGAACTACCAGGAACCCTATTTTAGCAGAAGTGGAAATGTGGAACCCTATTGTTGCATAAGACAATTCTGAATTCCCCGGACTGGACATCATACATTAAGGCCATTAATTTTTCATTTCTTTTTAAGTAGGTTAAATCCAAATAAATTTCAAACAAACAAGTGAAACAACCATTTACAGTCCATGTTTTAATCTAAGAAACTCCAAGAAACAATTTTATTTCCACACAATGAGCCTACTTACCCATGTCAGTTCTTGAAAAGCACGCACTTTCTTCGTAGTAAAAAAGGCAAGCTGTATACAAGAAACACAAGCAGGTACTTTAGCTGTACATCTTTCTAGAAGGTTTACAACTCCCCATTCAAACCCTTCCAAAATAAGTTAGGAATTATGTAAATATGTAAAATAAGTTAGGAAATAAATGTGAATGAAACTGGTCAAAATCATACATGATAATAGTGGCGATCAGGAGTCTCCACTTCAACTGGAACATCAATCAAGTTCGAATCAAAGCATCTGAAACAATAGACACAACTCATTTTAGAACACAGAAATGGGAAATTTTTAAGAAAAAAAAGGAAAAAAAAAAAAAAAAAAAGGAAAAGAGATGATAACCAAGTAATGAAGTGCACTAAACCATATGGTGATATCATATTGATATTTGATAGTAGAGGAACATAATAATTTGTTCTCAGACACAAGTAATTACAGATAAAATAGAAAAATCAAGTGCCAATAATGATTAAATAGAAGAGTGCCAATTTGCCCACCCCATGGAGAACTAAATCATCCCTTCTACATACAAGTTACACATCCACCCAATGGGTTTTGAACCCACACTCTTCACCCATTCTTATAGGAGGAAGGAGGATTTGAGTCAAAACTCATTGGCTGCATTTTCCAATTAATTAAATATATAAATTCAAAACTTGATCTGGACAATACTAAAATCACAACCACTGACAGCTTGTGCAGGGAATTTGAAATAATGGCATTCTTTGTAATCACACAGATGATCCACATACTACTGATTTAAGCAGCAGCACAAATTTTTTTCAGTGGATCAATTCAAGTTTGTGGCTTCATGCAGCAATCCTATTAAAATTTCATTGAAGCATTCAATTTATAGGACAATCAAAGGGCTTAAACTTCCTTCTTTCTAGAGGATCATACAACAGCGACCATTAGTCTATGATGTTGTTACAGAAAAGAATTTTAAATAAATGTACAATAAATAATAAAACTCAGATTTCTGAGGACTTGAGATAGACTTGAAATAGCATAATCTTTACTCAAGCATGAAAAAGTTATTCAGGAAAAACAATCTACTATGTATTTTCTGAGTTTCACTAGCTATAATAAGGTACATTCACTTTCTTTTTAAGTCAAAATAATCTGTCAGATCCATTCAATTTCTATAGATAATTTAGGATATATATCTTCTGAGGTATGATATTTCTTAAAAATGTTCCTTTCACAGAATCATAGACGTTACTTTCCTTATTCCAAAAGATAAGGAAAAGGAACAAATGAACAAGGCATTAACAGGAAAAAACGAAAAAACCTCTATTTTTCTTCATTAAAAATTAATCTTTTTCCACCTCTTTCTTCTTCTTTTTTGGTGGTGCTTATGCATATTGAGAAGGCTCAAAAGTCATAATTGTCTTTAGTTACTCTTTGTTCATAAGCACTGATTGTATTTATAGCATCTTATACACACAATGAAACATAGAAATTCCTGTTCTTGTAGTTCAACTGCCTTGGCTACAGATACCAATAATATTTTCCAATGTCTTCTCTAAAGGTGCCATCAACTCTAAATGGCAGGAACCTCCAGTAAACAGCCATAATCATGGAAACAAAAAACTTCACTCATGAAAAATCGAAAAGCAACCAAGATAATTTTGAGCATTAACATCCTAATATATAAAATGGGTTACCCACTAAGATGAAGACACACGATTGATAGAAGAAAAAAATACTGCTACATTGCAGCTAAGAGCATAAACACACGCATGCAATAACCAATTAAAGAAACAAACAAAAAAAAAAAAAAAAATACATAAAGCCTACCTATGGTTAATGAACCTTGCAACATTTCCATGACATGTGGCATCCAAACAAAGTGCCTCCTCATCTTTTAAAACTACTTCTGAGCCCCAATCTGCATCAAGTGTTACTGGGTACGTATGTCTCTCGTTGCCACTGCTTTGCAGAATCCGATAGTATAACTCCATGTTGGTCAGTACTTCCCCTACATATTCACATATGAAGGCTCCTTTGGGGATGTCCTCAAGTGTTCTGATACCCCATCCTTTTCCTTCAGGAGTCAAGAACACCTATAGAATAAAAGCCAATGCGAAGTTTACAGGTCAGAAAGAATAAACATATGAAAATTATATTATCAGTAAAACAAGAAGTTGTTGTCATTGTTATTGTTGTTTGTTGTAGTTATTATGAACATTTACTTTTTGTATTATTGGTAAGCTACACGTGCATCCAAGGAGTCTTGAACTCACGACCTCACCCTCCCCCTAGAACTTATACATAGAAGAAGTGCCAGATGAGCTAGAGTCAAATGTCCATGAACATTTATTATGATATAACATATGTAGCTAAAAAAACTTAATTATCAATGGCTGTATACAAAATAGCAGAAATAATTTCATGAACTAGTATCAGCATGAATAACCAAAAAATGGGTGTTTTCAGCAGGAAAACTTTATTTTTGTCCAAAGGAACACATGCTGGACATACACTTTCTCAGATTGTTTGTCAAAAATGATTGCCAAGTATTGAAACTCAGTCAAATGATATATTGAAGTCATTCTAACCTGCTTGGCTCCACACCCTAGCCAAAATAATTGACTGATTAAATTAAAGACTCATGCTAAATCAACCTGCTTCCACCATATGAAATTCAAGGAGAATCTCACCTGCAACTTGCGTGTTATGCCTCTCTGCACTACTCGATTACCACACTGCATGTCACATCCACATTTTCTCCAGCATTCTTTAATGAACTTTCGGACCAAATGGCCCTTGCATCGCTCAGGCATGTCCTCATTCTTCATCCTCTCTAATGGGCAGAATTGACAATAAACAAAATGGTGATCTTGAGGTGCTCGCTTCATAGAGATACAAGCTCTTAGAAATTCTTCTTTCAGCAGGCCTTGTGGCGAGTAAGCAAACTCTCCACCAGTTTCTCGTGCACATGCACACGTAATTGATGATGAAAGACAGTCTCCTGAACAATCTGAACAGCAATCCTCATCCGCAATCCGAGCCAATGAAATAGTTACATTAGCATTCTGATAAATTATATTGTGTGGAATGTAATTGAATTTTGGGAGCTGCTCACTGCCAACTTCATTAACCAATGATATTTTCACTTTTTCTGCACCTTTTGTTATGTCAAGTATATTCGAGAAGGCCCTGTTCCCATCATGAACCAGATTTCGTGAATTTGAATGCCTAGAACTGCCTGAACCCTTTTGATTTGAATCTGTTTCAGAAGTACGTACTGCAAAAGCTCTCTTCTTTGGTCCAGTAATGCGTGAGGCGTCACGGACATCTATAACCACATCAGAAGAAGAGTTAATTGTAGCAGATCTATCAGGAGAATCTGTACCCAGCTTCAAATAACTTTCACACAAATCCTTCAACAACATTCTCACAGAAAATTGAGGCCCAACAATTTTCCCTGATCTGAGATATTTATCCTCCACATATTTCAGAACTGAGTCTAACTTTGGAATACGAAAATTCATTTGACGAAGTGCAGAATCACAATTCAATAAGATTTTCACTTCTCCCAAGAATGAAGAAGCAATATCAAAATCAGTCTCATGGCTTGTATGGCCACTGCCCACTGAATTGTCATTGTCATCGCCAAGAAGCACATAATGAGGAGGCAGAACCTTGACAGAAGGTTTCACAGTTGAACCATTTGAGGACCTCGGATGAGCTAAACAAAACCACACCAAGAAGTAAATTAGCAAACATTAACTATAGTTCTCACTGACACAAATAAAACAGATAATCAATCAAACATGGGACAGCTACAGTAGGCACTCATGATGTAATTCACATGATCAAAAGTTCAATGCCCAAAGTATAAGAGTACCTAAGAAGCCACAAATACAAAACAAAGCTAGGAAGTGAAATCAGCAAACAGTAAAAGTGTAAATTATGAATCACACAAATATAACAGGTAGATATTGAAAATTACTACCATAGTCATTGATGATGCAACTCGTATCTAAAAGTTCAATTCCTGCAATGTAAATAAAAATATGAAGCAACAGTTTGATCCCCTACCTACCTCCTCATAAATTACCAATTATCCCAAATGTTTAAGTGGTTAGAAAATGATACTACCCCCTTAATAAATGAGACTCAACACGGGATTTTAAGTTTCTAAATGGGAGCAAGAGTGGAAACTGAGTTCAAAGAACTTAGGACCTCCTATTATGATAACATAATAAATTACCAATTTTTCCAAAAACTTAAACCGTTACGAAATTATAAACTTAATCATTTAATCATAATTCCAACATACAACAACAACAACAACAATAACAAACAAAGCCTTCATCCCAATTTTTTTGGGGCTGGCTATAGATCCTTAACAAATTAGTTATCATTATGTATTAATTATTCCATCAATTTGAGTTGCTCTTCTCTAATCATGACTAAATCATCTCAAGCGACTTTCCCTCGTGGGCCAAAAAAATTTGGAGACATATTTGAAGCAAAAAACGATGAAAGAAAAAAAAAAAAAAAAAAAAATCTTTTTCATGACAATTGATATGATTATTACCTAGAGGAGGGAGAACTGTAATGGGTTGATCCAGCATTGGATTATCAGTACTAGTAATAGTAGTATTACACACAGCATTATCACCACCACCACCATCATCATCATCATCAACATCAACATCATCTCCAGCAACCACATCACCGTCACACGAAATGGGTTCCTTCCCTTTTCCTTCTACTACACTCTGTTGTTTAACTCTTTTCGGTGACCTTTCATCATCTTCAACCTCGTCTTTGCTACTGGTGGCACCACCTTCGTTGAGCTCAAAATAGGCGTCTACGAGTGTTCTATAATTCCCGTCTTCAATCAAATCCCAATTCATATTGTACAACACCAACAGCTTCTTCAACACCGGTTTCACCTTCTCAGGTGGGATGTCCAAACGCTTCATTGCATTAAACGCCGCAATGACTCTTGGGTTTCGAGCCATCACCAAAACCCAAAATGCCAAACGACCCAACTCAGAAAAAGGACCAACCTTTGTGTTACAGTTACTGTTACATGCATATGAAGGCAAAAAAAAAAAAAAAAACAATCGTTAACAAATAAAAAATTCAAGAAACAACAATGAAAGCAAGTAATTAGTAAACAACACAATACAAAACCACCATTTTCAATGACCAAAATCAAACTTTTTTTGGTTTTTTCTCAATACCCAAGAGAGTGAATAGAAACTTTATACCGTGAAAGACAATTTTTTTTTAATGAAACAATGGAGCAGAGAGATGGGTATAGGGAACTGTGGAGGAAGAGTCAGGGGTTTGGGAATGAAAGTTTCTATTGTCGTTTGGTTTACACATTGAGAGAGAGAGAGAGAGAGAGAGAGAGAGAGAGAGCGAGATTTTGTGGGGTCGAATTTGTTAGTGTCTTTATTATTTATATTTTCGAGGTAGAGGAAGACGAATTTATTTATTTTTTGCTAATTTGATGACGTGGCGGATATTCATTGGAGAATGTGAAGCACGTTTTATAAATTTTTATTTTATTTTTTTATTTTTTGGGTTGAGTACATAGTTCATTGTACGGAATTTGCAGAGAGGAACAAATGGTGTGTTCACAGTCCAATTTTATGAATTTTTTTTTTTAAAATAGTTTTTATTATAAAAAAATTTCCTTCATCATAAAAATTAAAATTAATTTAATGATGGGAGTCAATGATTTTTTTTTTAATAATAAACATGGGAGTCAAAGTTAACAAACAAGTACAAAAAGCTTACAAATATAGATTTATTAAAAGTTTTTACTGATAGTGTTTCTCTCCTTCGTCATTCCTGATCTTTTTTTTTTTTTTTTTATTATGTTTTGGTGATAAAATCATCATCTTGTGTCTTAAATTTAAAAATATGGATTACAATCTTATCATTTCAAATCGCATCAAACATTCCCTCCCTTAATGTTTGATAGTTATTCCTATGTTGGGTAGACTGTAATAGGCAGTATAATATAATAATTATTCTTATATTTTTATGAATAACTATTCTTTATAATGAAGAATAACTATTCATCTTTAAAAGATATGAGATAGTTATTTCTTAGTAGGTGAATTAATTTCTACAATTAATATATTTCTAAATAAACAAACTTTTCATATGCACATAATAATTATGAAATAAAAAAAATCATAAAAAATAACTAATCTTTCTTGCAAATTTAAAAAATATTTTTTTTAGAAAATATAATTATATGAGTAAGACATTTCTTAAAATATATCTTAAGTTTGATTTAAAATTGTTTCATTCAATTGTCTTCAGGGTTCTATTACTGTGTTGTCACAAACAAATGAATAGTAATAAGCATTACATTATAACATTTTATATTCCTTGTAATATCTATTCCTATTTCTATATAATTACCGTTACAATTTACTAAAGGTGCCCTAAATTCATTGTATGATTTTATAGACTAAAATACATTTTTGAACTTTTAAGTTTGGGTGGTTTTAAATTTAAAACTTTATGTTTCACAATTTTTATTTTAGCCAGTTATATTTGATTCTGTTTTTATTTTGGTTCTTCATATTTGATTCAACTTTCATTTTGGCCCTTCATATTGGATTAAGTTTTTTGTTGGGCCTTTCATGAAAATGAAAATTTTGAAATGCATCCGACCAAATAGAAACAGAATCAAACATAAAGAGCTAAAAAAATGGTTGTTTTTGATAGGAGAGATGTTACGTCCACAACATTTTTACAACATTTTCACAACAAATTATATGTGGCTAATGGTTATTGGTTCAAATTTGAACCTAACACGAATATTACTTTTTTGCCCAAACAATAACAACTAGTAACAACCTGCCACTTAGGATTTGTTGTAAAAATATTGTGAAAATGTTGTGGACATATCATTTCTCTTTTGATAGATACAAATATAAATTTAAAATTTTTAACTTTAATTGATAGCATTCCTTGGCTTCATCATCCCTTATCTTTCTTTTTTTTTTTTTTTTTTTTTTTTTGATAAAAATTAAGAAAAATCATCATATCCTATCTTAAATCTAAAAGAATGGATTACAATCTTATCATTTCAAATTTCATCAACCATTAAATTCGCTAGCTTGTAACTCTTGTTTGCGCACAAAAATATTAAACAACGGTGATAAAAATGAATGAAAATAAATAAAAATTAAACTGTTGAAATTGCAAAATTCCTAAATTGACACAAACCCATCAATATTCCAAATAAGATAATCAAAACTAAATGGGAAAATTGAAGAGAGAGAGAGAGAGAGAGAGAGCTATATATATGAACCTTAGTAGGAATGATTTGAAAAAAAAAATGAAAGAAAAAAATAAACAAATCCAAAGACAAAATTGAAAATAAAGAACTATTTACTTAGAGAGAGAGGGAAGGGACCTAAGGTAGAGAATGATGGCGTAGTGAAGACAACTGACTTCTCTAAAACCTTCAAGTAAATACAAAGTTATTTGCTTTGATTTTTTTTTTCTCTAAAACTTCATCAACAATTTCATGGTTTCCATTAAAGAGAGAGAATTCAAAGAGTTTAGCTTTTCTGACAATCTAGTTTCTCCATTGCCCATTGTAGTATATATATGGGTTTTTTATATAAACTCTTTGGGTTTTGCATAGCATTTGTATAGTTTTTTATATAAACTCTTCGGGTTTTGCACTAACTAGTTGTTAACCCATGTGATGCATGAAAAGGTTATTGACTCTGAAAAAAATGAAGAAATATTTAATTTTTATACTTTTCCATAATTTAGAAGTGTTGTCTAATGTTGAACGTTATTGAGTTACAAGTGCATAGTTTCCGACTACAAAGTAATTTACAATTCTTAAACTAATAAAGCAAAACTACTAATAGTTATATATATATGCACTCAAAACTAATATAGACTGCAAATATATAAACAAAGACTATGATATGAGGAAAACACACCAAGTTTCAAATTTGAGAAGTAATATGACTTTTTTGTAGTAATAACAATATAGATAATTCAAAACATGGAACAATATCAAAATTATAATACCTAATTCCATTATCTTTTATGTTGAATCCAAAAAAATAATTAATTAAAATTAATCCAAACAAATAATTAACCAACCAAAAATCATAATTTTTAATAAGAAAACAAAAAATCACATGAAACTCAATAAAAAGCATTTAAGGTGAATAATTAAGATTAATCTACTGAGACACAAATACCAAAAACCCCAAAATTTAAAACTTCAAAATATATAGAATTCTCAGATTCTACTTCAAAACCAAACCAAATTCAACAAATTTATATATAACATATCAAATAAAAATTTATTGTTCCCTAGATTGGAAGACAAAGGTTACAGCTTTGATTTTTTCTCCAAAAAATAGAGATATTTTTTTTGGCATGTACAATATAAAAAAATAAGTAGTAGAAATTTCAACCCAAAAACCAAACCCATGAAAACAATGTCACTATAAATATGGAGATTAACCCAAATACTCAAAATAAAATCAATTCTAAACATAAGAAAAGATTAAGATACATCTCAGACACATATGAAAGCAAATAAAAAATTCGACATAAAAGATAAAATTCATTAATAACAATATAAACAAATATCCACATATGTTGAATTGAAATTTTATTAATAATAACAATATAAAGAAATTCGACATAAAATTCATTAATCAAAGAAAAAAGTTGAACCAAATTGCTTGCATTTTTTTTTTAATCCTAAAGTGAAGTTAAGTTTAGGCTTTTAAGGTGGTAATTGCTAAGGTTTTGAGGAGGGAAAAGAGACTCCTAACACGATTCCTTCTTCTTCTTCTTCTTCTTCTTCTTCTTCTTAATCCTAACTTTTTTTTTTTTTTTTGTTAACATGAGTCTTTTTTTTTTTTTAGTCCTATTTTCAATGTGAGTCTCTTTTTCTTTTTCTTTTTTTTGAGTCCTATTGAAATTTTTGTTTTTATATAAATTATCAATGTTTGAGTTTGAGTTTAAGTTGGATTTATTAGAAAGATAGATGTAAGGGTACAAAGTTGGCCTTAGGCCCAAATGCGTAACAGGGCCGGCCTAAGTGGCCTACACAATAGAATTTGTAGAGAGTGGGCTTAAAACCTAGACTTCTTGGGGCTCTAGAAAGCCATGGGGTAGGGATTAAGTCCGTTGCTGGCGTGCTAGGAGTTGGGGGAGTGCCTCTGTCCCTCCTCGAACGTGGGCCGAGGAGCCTAAGTCCAAGCTTTCCTTCTGTTTTCTGAGAAAGAGGGAGAGAGTCTACTTTCCTTTGAGAAAAAATCCACCACCCCCCATGTTATGGATACCCCTCCTTTATTTATACTCCCCATCCCTGGTACCCACCTGTCTTTTTCCTGAAAATGCTCCTATACTTATAAGGCTGACCACCGTCCCCTCAGAAGTCATTTCTCCATTAATGCAGCCAGGTGGGTAAGTAGGAGGCCTTTAATGTAGTGGCAGCAGCTTTATGCAGTGCACGTTCCACTTGCCTTCCTCCTCGGCGTCCCGTGGAAGTTCCGTATGACTTATTGAGCTTAAGGAGCTCCTCCATTAGCGTTGTGTTGCGTCTCTCGGCCCCTGCCTCTGTTGTCCAAGGACATATTCTCCTCGGACTATCCCAAGCGGGTAGTGACCTGATCGATGGGCCTCTGGGCCTTCGAGTTTTGGTGATCTCCTCCCTCCCCGTGGCGTCTTGGGCGGACCGGTGTCCTCGGACCAGGCCCAAGGCCCACACAGCCATTTTGACATTTCTGCCCCCACAATAGCCCCTCAAAAATTTATTTGACCTCGATCCGAGAGGGGGAATGAGTTTTTGACTCACGAGCTTTACTCTCATGTGATCCTTCAAGCGTAGCACGTGCGGAGTTTCCCCCGCGCCTTCTGAGATGGCTCGCGATGCTTCATAACGCCCAGCACCAGCATTAAATGCTCTGAGTAACTCCCTGTCGCCCACGTTAGACGGTGAGATGAGGATCTTGTGGCTCTGATTCTTCCTGAAAGTTCGCGTGGGACAGGTCTCATAAATGTTTGCTTCTCAAAATCCCTAAACGCTTGGGAAGTCACGCATCCAACCTTCACTCCCAAAAAGCAATCACGCCCCTGGAAACATATACTCTCATTTCCTCTCCAAAAGCATTCTCAAAGTCGTGTCCCTCTTTCTTCGTAAGTTCTCATTCCCTTAGCCCTTTTCTCCTCAGCTATTGATTTTTCCCTTCCCCCTCTAGGTTTACACCTTACTCTAGGTCACATGGGTAGGTTTAAGTGTCTGGTGGACTCTGAATCCTGTATGGAGGGATTCTGAGCCAAGTACCACATTCCCCCAAAAATGGGACTTAAATACTGCCCGCCTGAGGCGATGGCTGACTCCGGGGGGGACGGGCAGGTGGTTATTCCCATCATCGCCTTCCTAGAGGGTGGCATGACCCTTCCCATAGGTCCCATCACCAGGGAGTACCTTCGCAACCACCGGTTGTGCCCTGACCAATGCACGCCCAACATGTTTAGGATCCTAGGGAGTGTAGACGCTCTAAATGAGCAGATGAGTCTGAACCTCACATGGCGGGACGTGGTCTACATGTACGAGTGCCATCCACTCAAGACCGTAAGGTACTACCTCAAGTCTCGGTCGAGTGTTGTTAGGCTCATATCGTGTCTTCCCAAGTCCAATAAAGGGATGAAGGATGACTATGTCGTCGCCTCTGGGAAATGGTACGATAGAATCCATTGCCTCGTTCGAGAGGGGAAACTAGGTGTGGCTGCCTTGGGTTTTGGGCTTCTGTTTACGCTTCAGTTCCATTACCTTCGTCTCTGGGAATTTGTAGCTTGTTGTCCTTACTGCCCATTTTTGTTCCTGAATCTAACCGTGGTCAATCCTTTGAATGTCTTTTTCACAAATAAGCAGCACGTATCTCCCAACCTCGGAGACGTCAACGTCTGAGACCTAAACAGGGTGCTAAGATCTGAGGTGTTTGTGCACGAGGATCTGCAAGTGAGGGCTGCCCACCTGATCTTGGGGTACGAGCCGCTATCCACCGTCTTTGGGGAGGTCGAGGACACGATTATCACCTGTGACAAGAGGTAAAGGCGGATAGATGTCACGAAGCCCAACTTCCTCGCCCCACGCGACCTGCCGGACAACCCTTCGGTGATTTTGTACTCCCCCTCGGTGAGCGCGGTCCCAATCTCGACTCGGCCCCCAACCTCTATTGCCGAGGGCGAAGATGATATTGTCAAAGTCTTGGACGATGAGGCCACCCAGTGCTCGGGTATAAAATGCCTGATAATCTCCAAGGTGAACAGTAGCACCAAGGAGGAAGAAATGAACAGCCTAGGTCCCTCATGGGCGCGCGGGGTGCGCAAGTGGCCAAGAAGGGTGCCACCAGGTCTCATCTTCCCCCCTAACTTCCCCCTCCTCCTCCTCCTCCTCCTCCTCCAGCCGACCCCAAGGTTCACGCTACTGACCTCAAGAAAAAGAGGAAAAAGGAAGATGAGGAAGCTGAGAAGGCTCGTCAAAAGAAGCTCAAGCAGCAGCAACATCATCAACAACAACAACAGCAGCAACAACAATAGCAACAGAAAGGTGCAAAAGACAGGGCGCAGGCCCACTCGGTGGAGAGTGGGGAGAGCCACAGGGTGGCCTACGTGCGCCGAGCCCGGACTTCTTGGTCTCCGGCATTAGAGCTAGACGGGACCCCCATCCCCGAGCGCGCCAACATAAGAGAGTACCAGAAGGGGCACTCTCTATACCTCGCCAAGGCTCTAGAAAAGCCCTTACTTCTCTCGAAGGACATGGAGGCCCTTGAGCAGATGCAGCAGCAGCAGCTGTTCCTCTTTCTGAAGAGGGATCTGGGATTGGTATGTTTCAATCAGCCCTAGCCTACTTGCGTTAGTCTTGAACACATGTACTGTCCCACTTATGCCTCTTACGTGCATGCAGGCTATCCAGGAGGTCGCTGTGGCCGAGAAGTGGGTGGAGGACGCCCGGAAGAAGGCCTCCGCTGAGCTTAATATCCGAGTCGAGATGGAGAAAGCCCTCTGCCTTACCGAGGCCGAGAACGTCAAGCTGGGCAAGAGGCTGTTAGCAAAAGAGCAGGCGAAGAGGAGCGCCGAGGCCGAGGCTTAAAAATGTCACCACTCAGGCTGAGGCTCAGCGGAAGGAGCTGCGAGGCTACAAGAAGGACCTTGCGAAGGCGAAGGAAGACAACGACGCTCTGAAGGAAGAGCTGGCGAGGGCGAAGGAAGAGGCCCACACTGCCAAGGAGGCTGCGGATGCAGCTGTGGAGGCCTCGTTCTAAAGGGGGGTCGAGGAGACGAAGACCCGCCTAGTCGAGGAGCTGGCAGACCTGTGCCGGGAATACTATTGACAGGTCTGGTCGGAAGCCCTCAACGTGGCGGGTGCTCCTTCTTCCTCTGAATGGAGGAGGGTCGAGAACGTGTGGTATCCCCCGGATATCCGCGAGTTCGATGCTCCTCCTACTGTGGCCACCCCTACTTCTTTTGTGGCCCCCGTCCTTCCTTCAGCCTCCTCGGATCTTGGCCAGGTCGTTCCTCCGGGAGTGTCACGACCTAAACCTGTACTTCAGCATTTAGAGCATGACCGGCATGTTAATATCAAGTTTATCTCAATACTAACACGAACCAACTTAAACAGAAGGTGCTTAACAAGAATTATTTCCTGTATACCTGCTTACTTTCTTGCATAAATGCCATAATATACAAAAATGATGCAACCTTGAAAATTCATTCATTTGAACTTTGCAAGATTACTACTTGGCTGAAACTTCAAGTGTTCGTGTAAATATTACATAGCTAAACGTTTAGCAAAACTCTTATATACAAATCTAACCTCAAAGACATACAACTGGGGTTCAAAACAAATTAAAGTTCAGAATTACATCTGTGCTCAAGGATCAAGTATATCTTGATTCCTCCTATACAACAAAAGAGCTAAACTACTATACAACAAAAAGGTCTATACGATCTAATAAAAGAGAATCACAGAATCTTGCCACCTCTAATACTCTCGCTGCTTCCAGGAAAAACCTGTGCACTGAAATATAATAGGGTGAGCTGCGAAGTCCAGTAAGGTTTTTAAGCTCCATGGGCCTTTGATAAGAATGCATGTAAATCAAACATTTTATGGATATGCCAACTTTGATAAAATAGACTTCATACTATTCATATTACTCTTGAACTAACTTATGAGCTCTTAGATAAAAATACTTCATATATTTATAAAAGGACATAATAAGAAACATAAACATAATTTAGTAACTTCATCTTTAAAAATAATTATCTCCTAATCAATAACGTAATATAGCTGTTCATAACATATTGGTTAGTCCATATTCTGATAATTCTGTACTTGGTGCATGTGCACAACAGAGAAGGCCTCATCACATTTGGCTGCCCTCGTGTGTATGAAATTGTCCTCTTTGGGAGGCCTGATGGCACATTCCCTCAAGGTTTTGTTCCTCCCCTCCGTCCATACACATTGGGGAAAAGGCCTTATTCAGATTAGAGTTACGGGCAACTCCATTTCCTCTACTTTAAATGGCCTAGAGTTACGGGCAATCCCATTTCCTCTACTTTAAATGGCCAAACAAATTATATTTTCCATGGAAAGCCAGTAATTAACCCGTACTGGCTGAGTTCAGATCACCAGAGAACATAACCCAAAATAAAACTTTCATACTTATACATCATACTGAAATTTCTCATTTTACATGATATTTCATAATAACTGCATATCCACTTCATTCTTAAATATTATGTTCGTGATATAGATAATAACATCAATATGCTAAAATTCTCATGTATATAAGATTGAAACAACTCACGAACATATACTTACTTAAATCATGCTTATATGCAATATCTCTAATTAAAAGGTTTTCATACATAATAGTTTTCTAAACAATTTTTATACTAAACAATTTTTATACTTATCAAACGCACATGTCACATAACCCTTACCTGAAAACAGAAGATGCGAGAGATTTGTACCAGAGGAGCTCAAGTGTCCGTGATCTCGTTTTCGCCACCTAAAAGAAAAATCAAGACTTATTACTAACTACTCTTCCTAAACATATAAACTTAAACCTCAAACACAACCTAACTCTCAAACTTAGTAAAAATCTTAATTCCCACCACAGAGCTACCCCAAGAACAAGTTACAATCATCAAACACAAATGCATACCAAAACACAGCAAAACCAAGGCATAAAAAAAATCCTCTATGATCTAAACATATCAAAAGATAAGCACATTAAATTATAGCTCAAAAAATTAAACATAACTTCAAAATTAAATCCACAAAGTTAAAGTTATCCTTCTCTATTTACTGCTCCTTTCAGCAGCAATTGCCTCATTTGTAAAATACAAACGGGCTATCTAAACACATCCAAACGTCATGAAAATTTACAGAGCTACTCCTCTGTATGTCTAGTTTATACCGCATTAATTTCAAAGCCAAAGCATAAAACCACGATTTATTAAAAATTGTACAAGGCAACGTGCTCGAATCTGTCCTGACAGAAATTCATGCAACTTAGAAATTGAACCATTATTTTTGTATTAATCCAAATACAGTGAGACCACTTCCATAACAACTATATATGTATTAGGATTCATAAAAACTACTCCCAGAAACCTAATTCACAGCAAATGATTTAATACATATTTTTCTTCTTGTAAACCTCAAATCTGTCACAGTGACAGCTCAAACAGATTTTCTTACAAAATCATCAACTAATAGCAAAAGGTCTTCATTTCATTTGGGCATTTTTATACCAAGACTACAAACATCAAAATAAATTATTAAGCATTCAATAGACCATAAAACCATCAAACTTTCAACTTACAAAAACAGAATCACAAGTTCAGCCCCTGAAATCAGATTTGAGAACAAAGAAGAGAAAATGAACAAAACAATCATACTATCAACATACCCAAAATCAAATGAGGTTTTGATTTACTTACCCACAACCTTTGATGCAGAAACTTTAGTGTTAGGCTCTTACCTTCTTCTTTAGAGTGAGGGTTATGTTGTTTTGGTGAAAGGGGAAGAGAGTGGTGTAGCCGTGTGAAAGCAAAGAGAGAAGAAAAATAAAGAAGCAAGGAAAGATGATGTACCAAGGCTGTTCTAAAGCAACAAAAGAAAGATAAGGGATTGACTTTGAGGGAGTATACGTATATAGCAAAGGGAATAGTGGGTTGGCCACCTAACCATTTTTTTAAAAAATTACTTTCTACCCCTTAAGAGCTTATATTTCTAGAAAACCCCAAAGTGCAAGATAACTTTTCATATACATCCTTAACTTTATAAAACTCATTTCTTCAATAATAAAAAAACACATGTTTTATAATATCACAACATCAAAGTTTTTATGCACTTAAAGTAATTAAAATGATAACAAGCATATAAACCCATAAATTAATTATTCTATTAGGTTGGGATGTTACAGGGAGAGCAAGCCGATGAGGGCCAAGGCAAGCAAGACGGTCAAGGTGATCCTCTTCTCAGTGGACTGACCCTCGAGGTGATGATGCCCCAGCCCTCCGAGCTAGAGGCAAGAAGAGCAAAGGACAAAGTCAGCCTGGATGGCAAAGCGCCTAAGGAGGATCTCCCACCAACAGCCAAGGCTTGAGCTGCCAGATTCTTTCCCATTTTCTGTAGGAGCTCTTTTGTTTTTGTTTTCACTTAAAGGACATTCTTGTTTCAATTTTATTGTGAAGATTTTAGCACTTTATCTGTAACTATTTTATTTATGATCATGAACTACTTTGATTTCTAGTTTCCTTGAGAGTAGTTACTTTGTATGTGAAAATTTGAGATAGATTTCCTCCTATTGTGCAAAAGATTTAGCCCAAGTGCTAAGACTTAGCTAAAAAGTGTTGGTACGTCAGCCTTTCCAAAGCAGTAGGTCCGAGATTCTAGCATAACTGGGGCTTTCGTTAACACTTAGATAAAATAAGAATGAACATAAGTCCCACGCGCTAAGGAAAAAGGCATCGCGTGTCATATTCATTTAATGAAGGATAGGCAATATATTGCATGCTAAATTTTCCAAGGCAAAAAGCCCGAGGGCTTGGCGTGGCCTAGGTCAGCATTAACACTTAATGAAAAATGAAATTGCATGTTAGAATTTTCCCAAGGCAGAAGGTCAGGGGACCTGGCATGACCAAGGTTGACATTAACACTTCATTAAAATAAACTGAACTGTGTTAAATTTTTCCAAAGCAAAAGGTCAGAGAACCTGGCTTAGCCAAGGTTGACATTAACACTTAATTAAAATAAGTTGAACTGTGTTAAATTTTCCCAAGGTAGAAGGTCCGAGGACCTGGTTTAGCCCCAATTGACATTAACACTTAATAAAAATTGAACCGTGTTAAATTTTCCCAAGGCAGAAGGTCCGAGGACCGGGCTTAGCCAAGGTTGACATTAACACTTAATTAAAATAAACTGAACTGTATTAAATTTTCCCAAGGCAGAAGGTCCGAGAACCTGGCTTAGCCCTAGTTGACATTAACACTTAATTAAAATAAATTGAACTGTGTTAAATTTTCCCAAGGTAGAAGGTTCGAGGACCTGGCTTAGCCCCAGTTGACATTAACACTTAATTAAAAATAAATAGAACTGTATTAAATTTTTCCAAGGCAGAAGGTCCAAGAACTTGGCTTAGCCCCAGTTGACATTAACACTTAATTAAAAATAAATGGAACTGTGTTAAATTTTCCCAAGACAGAAGGTCCGAGGACCTGGCTTAGCCCCAGTTGACATTAACACTTAATTAAAATAAGTTGAACTGTGTTAAATTTTCCCAAGGCAGAAGGTCTGAGGACCTGGCTAAGTCAAGGTTGACATTAACACTTAATTAAAATAAGTTGAACTGTGTTAAATTTTCCCAAGGCAGAAGGTGCGAGGACTTGGCTTAGCCCCAATTGATATTAACACTTAATAAAAATTGAACCGTGCTAAATTTTTCCAAGGCAGAAGATCCTAGGACCGGGCTTACCCAAGGTTGACATTAACACTTAATTAAAATAAGTTGAACTGTGTTAAATTTTCCCAAGGCAGAAGGTCCTCGGACCTGGCTTAGCCTCAGTTAACATTAACACTTAATAAAAATTGAGGTTGACATTAACACTTAATTAAAATAAGTTGAACTGTGTTAAATTTTCCCAAGGCAGAAGGTCCTCGGACCTAGCTTAGCCTCAGTTAACATTAACACTTAATAAAAATTGAACCGTGTTAAATTTTCCCAAGGCTGAAGGTCCGAGGACCTGGCTTAGCCAAGGTTGACATTAACACTTAATTAAAAAAAAGCGACAGAGACTAACATAGTGACAATTACCATGATACAATAAAATCCGAATACAGGGCGCTCACGGTTTTCATTAGTAATAATACCTTCGGAGGTTATTTATATTCCAGGGTCGTTTTACAAGTTTGTTTTCCAAGTTGGCAAGATAATATGACCCTATGCCGGCCACTAAGGTGATACAATAGGGCCCCTCCCAATTTGGTCCCAATTTTCCCCACAATGGGTCCCTAGCAGTTCCGACGACTTTTTTCAAAACTAGGTCTCCCAGAGTGAGAGGCCTGGATCGTACGTGGGAGTCGTACCCCCGCTTGAGCTTCTACTGGTAGCAAGCTAGCCTGACCATAGTGCTTTCCCGCCTCTCTTCCACCAAGTCCAGCCCCTTCAGCAGCATGTCGTCATTAGCGTCTGAGGTGAAAGACTGCGCCCTCATTGTCGAGAACCCCATCTCCACTGGGATCACGGCCTAGGAGCCATACGTTATCGCAAAAGGGGTCTCCCCCGTGGACCTTCGTGGTGTGGTTCGGTAAGTCCACAGCACATGTAGTACCTCATCCACCCATCTGCCCTTCGCATCATTTAGTCTTTTCTTGAGTCCATTGACTATCAACTTGTTGACCGCTTCGGCTTGCCCGTTCCCCTGCGGGTAGGCTGGGGTGGAGTACCTGTTTGTGATGTCAAAGTCTCCACAATACTCCCTAAAAGCTTTGCTGTCGAACTGCAGCCCATTGTCCGAGACTAGAGTACGTGGGATCCCAAATCTGGTGATGATGTTCTTCCAGACGAATCTTTTTGCGTCCACGTCCCGTATATTCGAGAGTGGCTCGGCCTCCACCCACTTAGTGAAATAGTCTGTCCCGACGAGGAGCCACCGCTTGTTGCCTGCCGCCGTCGGAAACGGTCCCACTATGTCCAAGCCCCACTGTGCAAACGGCCAAAGGCTGACCAACAGATTGAGAACCCCACCAGGCTGGTGAATGTTGGGGGCAAACCTCTGACATTGATCGCATTTCCTTGCGTACTCCTACACCTCCCTTTGCATATTCGGCCACTAGTAATCCTGTGTGAGGGCCCTGTGAGCCAGTGACCTTCCGCCCGTATGACTACCGCAAATGCCTTCATGCAACTCCTCCAAGAGCTGATTTGTCTCTTCCAGGTGTACACACAGTAGGTAGGGCCCCGAGAACGAGCATTTATAGAGTTTCTCGTCCTCGGATAGCCAGAATCGAGGAGCCTTCCTACGGATCTTGTCGACTTCGAACTTCTCCTCTAGTAGTGTGTCGTGTTTAAGGAAAGACATTATAGGGTCCATCCAACTGGGTTTTGTCCCGACCTGTTGGACCCGGATGGCCTGACATCTCGGACCAGCTGGCCTAATCAGGTCCTCAACGAGAATGACCCGCGAAAGGCCCTGTGCCGAGGAGGTTGCGAGGGTGGCCAGCGAATCTGCGTGGGTGTTTCTGCTTCTGGAGATATGCGATAGGGCGAAGGATTCGAACTTGGCCTACAAGTGCTTGGCGCGGGCTAAATACTCTCCCATTCTTGGTTCCCTGGCCGCCAACTTCCCTTCCACTTGGCCGACCACCAGCTGCGAGTCTGAGAACACTCACACCGCCTTTCCCCCCATTTTCCGAACCATGTCCAAACCCACCAATAAGGCTTCGTACTCGGCCTCATTATTGGTAGCTGGGAACGCTATCCTCAAAGACTTTTCAATGACGACCCCATCCGGAGATATCAAGACTATCCCAGCGCCTGAACCTCTCTGGTTGGAGGCTCCGTCTACATAAACTTCCCATACCGGAGGCCTCTTGCACAAGACTATACTGACTTGCATTCCCCCCAAGCTACCCTCCCCTAGGCCTTCTTCCAGGGAAGGCTCGGTGAACTCCGCCACCAGGTCGGCCAGGACTTGCCCGTTCACAGATGTACGAGGCAGGTACTTGATGTCGAAGGCCCCCAAAAAGGTTCCCCATTTGGCAATTCTGCTAGAGTAGTCGACACTCCGTAGCACGGACTTAAGTGGGAGTTGGGTCAGCATAACGACCGTATGAGATTGAAAATAGTGCGGAAGTCGGCGTGTCGCGGGCACCACGGCCAGAACTGCCTTCTCCAACGGTAAATACCGGATCTCGGCCTCCTGCAGGGACTTACTCACGTAATAGACCGGTCTCTGTATACCTTTGTCGTCCTGTATCAGAACCAGGCTAATGGCATGGGCGACCACAGCTAGGTATGCAAACAGCACTTCGTCCGGATCAGGGCAGGACATAACGGACGGCCGAGAGAGGTATTCCTTTAGCTGCTGGAAGGCCAAGGAGCACTCCTCTTTCCATTCGAATCCCTTCCATTCGTTCAGCAGTTGGAAGAAGGGTCGGCACTTATCTACGGATTAGGAAATGAACCTACTGAGGGCGGCCGTCATCCTGGCCAGCCTCTGGACCTCCTTCGGGTTTCATGGTGGTTGCACGTTACAGACCGCGGAGATCTGTTCGGGGTTGGCCTCAATACCTCTATGTGTGAGCATGTAGCCCAGGAATTTACCAGACCCTACGCCGAAGGTGCATTTAGACGTGTTCAAACGCAACTTGTGCGCCCACAAAGTCTGGAATGTGCTGCCCAGGTCGACCACATGCTCGGATGTGGCCCTGCTCTTCACAACCATGTCGTCCACATATACCTCGACGGTTTTTCCCAATTGCACCTCGAACATTCGGGTCATCATCCTCTGATAGGTAGCCCCTGCGTTTTTCAGGCCGAAGGGCATCACCTTGTAATGGTAGTTGCCGATGGAGGTCATAAAAGAGGTTTTCTCCTGGTCTTCTAAAGCCAAAGGTATCTGGTGGTACTCCTGAAAGGCATCCAAGAAACTCATACGAGGGTGGCCGACCGTCGCATCTACCAATTGATCTATGCGAGGCATCGGGAAAAGGTCCTTGGAACTCGCTTTGTTGAGGTCCATGAAGTCTACGCACACTCTCCACTTCCCACTTTTCTTCTTCACCATGACTGTGGGCGCCAACCATTTAGGATAGAACACTTCCTTGATTGCCCTAGCTTTCTTAAGTTTAATGACTTCCTCCTTAACGGCCTCAGAATGCTCCGCAGAAGAGCGCCGAGGGGGTTGCTTCTTTGGTACTGCCGCTGGGTTGACGTTCAGGTGGTGGCATATGAAGTTTAGGTTGATTCCAGGCATCTCATGCTTGTCCCAAACACTTCAAGGTTCCCTTTCAAGAACGCAACCAACTCGTCCCTTTCTTCGGTCGACAGCTGAGCCCCAATCTGGAAGAACCTCTCTGGGTCATTGTTTACGAGGACCCTGTCTAACCCCTCACACGCAGGCTCCTCCGCCACTGTTCCCCCAGTGGTGGCAGAAGAGGCTAATTGTTATGAGGTCGGAGCAGCCGAAGCTGAGGGTTCGGGGTCCAGCCTGCGCAGAACAGCGGCGGTCAGACACTGTCTTGCTGCGGATTGACTCCCAATAATTTCCTCAACTTGGCCGCCGAAAGAAAACTTCACCTTAGCGTGGAAAGTGGAGGAGACAGCCCCTAGGGTGTGCAGCCAAGGTCTCCCCATAATGGCCGTGTAAGGGGAGTAATCGTCCACCACGATGAAATCCACTTCTACCACTGCTGGACCTGACTGCACAAGCAATTTGATCTGCCCCTTGGGGATCACTACCTTTCCCTCGAAGCTTATCAGTGGCGAGTCGTACGCCGAGAGGTCCTCTTCCCTTAGGTTCAGCCCCTTGTACAGGTCGGGGTACATGATGTCTGCGCCACTTCCTTGGTCCACCATTACCCTCTTTACATCGTAACCTCCAATCCTCAGCATTATGATTAGGGCGTCATCGTGGGGTTGGATGGTCCCTTCCTTGTCCGCGTCCGAGAAGGCCAGTGTGGGAGGCTCATTGCCCTTAATCTTCTTCAGCTCGGAGCCAGAGCCCTCAGCATGGGCTCGCACCACAGTCATCACCCTGGAAGGGCGCGAGCCGGTCCTTCCAAGAGCGATGAGAATGACATTGATGGTTCCCAGAGGAGGCCTTGGGGCATGGTGGCCCTGGCTTGCCAGCCCAGGGTGTTCTCTCTGCCCCTCATGCTGGTGCACGAACTGTCTCAACTTTCCCTCCTTCGTTAACTGTTCCAAGTAGTAACGTAAGCTCTTGCAGTTCTCATTCGTGTGGCCATTCTCTTGATGGTACTGACAGTGGAGGTTCTGGTTACGCTTCCCGGGATCACCTATCATTTTGCTGGGCCATCTGAAGTAAGGCTCGTGACGGATTTTCTCAAACACCCGGTATATGGGTTCGCGAAATACAACGCCGATCACCTGCGTTGTTGCCTGACGAGGTTACCCGGCGAATTCCCTCCTCAGCCTACTGTTGCTGTATTTGTCCGACCTGAAATCCCTCCTCTCTTGAGGGATAACCTTCGCCCTAGCCTTCACTTGTAGTTGATCCTCCTCCACCCTCGTGTACTCGTCAATGCGATCCATGAGCCGACGCACGCTCTTGACGGGCCTCCTAGTCAGTGACTTCCTCAGGTCATGCTCGTTTGGAAGGCCGACCTTGAAGGTGCTTATGGCCACTTCGTCAAAGTCCCTATCGATCTCGTTGTACATCTCCCAATATATGTTGGTATATGCCCTGAGGGTCTCTCCTTCTCTCATGGCCATAGACGACAGTGAATCTAGAGGCCGAGGGCCTTGCTGCATGTAATAAACTGCGAGCCGAACGCCCTGGTGAGCTCCGTGAAGGAATCGACAGAACCCGCCTTCAGGCCGTTGAACCACCTCATCACGACGGGTCCCAGGCTGGAAGGGAAGACCTTGCACATCAAGGCCTCATTCTTCGAGTGCACCGCCATCCTTTGGCTGAATTGGTTCACATGTTCTACTGGGTCTGTCCTTCCGTTGTAAATTATGAAGGCTGGCTGAGAGAACCGCCTTGGAATTTTCCCCTTCTCAATCCTCCGAGTGAAGGGTGGCTTGGAAATCTGGTGGAGCGCCTTGCTCAGTGCATTGTTGGTCAGGCTTCTAGAGGATGTCCTCTTATCCTTAGGTTGGCGATGGTGTTCGTCCTCTTGGGAAGAAGACTTGCAAGGGGGGGTTCTCGACCTAGAACTGTCAAAGCTACTACTAGCGTCCGCTGAGGACTAATCTGAAGGGGGAGGCATGCGCCTTCATTTCTCCTGGCACAGCTTCCTTCTCAGATGGTCAATCTCCCTTTGTAGGGTCTCAATGCTTTTTTCGCAGGAGGCTCTACTTCCATCGCACGCATGGCTCCTCCCGCGCGTACGTTCTGTGCGCAAGCCGGCTTCGCGCTCTCCCTCCCGCTCTAACCGCACAAATTGGTCCTCGCGCTGGGACCCCCTGGACTCCGCGTGACGTGAACCTGAACCTTCCATGATACTACCAGTCCCTCTTGTCAAGGCTTCCCACAGACGGCGTCAATTGTAAAGGCACAAAGTTGGCCTTAGGCCCAAATGCGTAATAGGGCCGGCCCAAGTGGCCTACACAATAGAATTTGTAGAGAGTGGGCTTAAAGCCTAGACTTCCTGGGGCTCTAGAAAGCCATAGGGTAGGGATTAAGTCCGTTGCTGGCGTGCTAGGAGTTGGGGGAGTGCCTCCGCCCCTCCTCGGACGGGGGTCGAAGAGCCTAAGTCTAGGCTTTCCTTCTGTTTTCTGAGAGAGAGGGAGAGAGTCTGCTTTCCTTTGAGAAAAAATCCACCACCCCCCATGTTATGGATACCCTTCCTTTATTTATACTCCCCATCCCTGGTGCCCATCTGTCTTTTCCCTGAAAACGCTCTCCTATGCTTATAAGGCTGACCACCGTCTCCTCAGAAGTCATTTCTCCATTAATGCGGCTAGACGGGCAGGTGGGAGGCCTTTAATGTAGTGGCAGCAGCTTTATGCAGTGCACGTTCTACTTGCCCTCCTCCTTGGCGTCCCGTGGGAGTTCCGTATGACTTATCGAGCTTAAGGAGCTCCTCCATTGGCGTTGTGTCGCGTCTCTCGGCCCCTGCCTCCGTTGTCTGAGGACATATTCTCCTCGGACTCTCCCAAGCGGGCAGTGACCTGATCGATGGGCCTCTGGGCCTTCGGGTTTTGGCGATCTCCTCCCTCCCCGTGGCGTCTTGGGCGGACCGATGTCCTTGGACCCAGCCCAAGGCCCACAAGCCATTTTGACGTTTCTGCCCCCATAATAGAGTTTCACTCCTTATTAAGTTTTGATTAAACAGTAATAATTTTGTTTAAAAAAAAAATGATAATGATGAGTTTGAGTTTAAGTTGGACTTATTAGAGAGATAGAGTTTCACTCTTTGTTAAGTTTGGACTAAAAAAATAATTTTATTTAAATAAAATGATAATTTTATTCAAATATTGTGCTGATGTGAAAAATTATAAGAGTTTTAAAGACTTCGGTTATATATATATATATATATATATACACACATATATAACTTGGCACAAAAATTAAATGAGACACATGGCACAAAATTGAGAATCCAATTGAAATATAATTGGATTTTCTTTGAATTTTGGCTTTAAATAGATATATAAACTAGCATGTAACCTAATGCATATGCACGAGTATAATTAAAAACAATCACACTTACATGGTTCAAATTATACTTTTTTTTAGAAGAGGTTCAAATTATAAATGGTGTACAAGTACTAGCTTACATATTTTTTAAACCATAGATTTCTAAAATATGTAATGGTTTCTCATTATATATATATATATATACACACACACATTATAATATAGACTTTTCAGTTTTTGCACCCAATCATTCACTTGCTACAAAATTTTAAAAAATAGATGGACACGTGGCATAAAATTGGATTCCAATTGAAATATAATTTAGAATCTAATTTGATTTGAACTCTTCAACTTTTATAGTCAATAATTCACTTGGTACAAAATTAAAAAATTAGATAGAACACATGTCACAAAATTAGATTCCAATTGAAATTCAATTTGGATTCTAATTTGATTTTCTCTTAACTTTGGCTTTATAAACAAATAAATATATATATATATATATATATATAAATACGCTACGCAAAAATTGGGAATCCAATTGAAATCTAATTGTATTTTCTCTGAGTTTTGGCTATATATTTTAAATACATATATATAGATTGTAGGTATATTAAAGACTATAATAGTTTTCCCAAATAAAAAAAAAGACTAAAATATACTTTTGGCCTTTTACATTTTAAAATTTTTATTTTCGCCTTTCATATTTGATTCTAATTTCATATCAGCCATTATGTTTCTAAATTTTCATTTTGGTCCTTCATATTTGATTAAGTTTTCACTTTCGCCCTTCATATTTGGTTTTGCATTTTGTTTGGCCCTTCATGAAAAATTAAGAATCTGAAATGTATAGCACCAAACAGAAACTAAACCACACATAAGGGGCTAAAATGAAAATTTTAATAGGTAATATGCCAAAATGAAAATAACTCAAATCTTTAAAAGACAAAGTGTAATTTAGTCTATATTATATACATAGATTACGTCCTCCCCCACAATGGTTTTTATGACTTTGCAAATTTATGAGTCAACGAATTGATTGAGCTTTGAATTTACATTTTCCAGCATAGCTTTTGACTTGGTGGACTCCTCCTCTTTAAGTTCCAACAAATTTATGTCCTCCATGCTTCCCCAGCTTATAGCACAATCGAGGTAGACAGCAAAATCGCATCCGGACCAATAGTAAAGCCCATAGTTTGTGTCCACTTTTTGAGAACAGAGTTGACATAATCGTGAGTTGAATTGATGGAGTTCAAGAGAATGGATGAGGTTGAGGAGGTGATTGTGCCATATGACTTTGAGCCTGCTTGGGATAGAATAACTTAAACACATGTGGGATTCACAAATAATGCACAAAATAACTTAAACACCAACTTAAAAGTAGTTCCCCAAGCCATCATAAGTTTCTCTGTTGCTAGTGAAGGTTCAACTCTCTAACCTCTCCTAGGCTGTAGAACTTATTTGTCCCTTTGTTGAAAAAGGTGTCTTTTGTTCCTTAGTGTGACAAGGTCACCCTAAGGCTTGTGGGGCTTTGTTCTTTTTTTTAGGGTTTGGGAAACACTCTTCTTATTCTTTCTTTTCTAGCATTTTTTCATGGAAGACCTAACCAAATAGCGGACGAAGCTCTCTCTTTCACATAGAGAAGGACCAAAGTTTCGGCTTCATCAAGATCTAGCAACAACAAAACACATCATAGTAGCTAAATTTTTGACATAAAGAGCCTTGAATATTGATGCAATAGCAGCTACCTTTAAACCTCTGTGGCGATCAAAAAATGGCTTCAGGGTTAAAAACCTTCGAAACCATGTTGTCCTCTTTATTTTCAACAATAAGGCAAAAGTAGATACTATACTATCCAATGAACCTTGGAGTTTCGACAAACATCTAGTGGTTCTACAGCGGTATGACAAAGAAGCAGAAGTAGAAGACATGCCTTTCAATTTCACTCATTTTTGGGTTCAAGTGCACGGCATCTCAATATGGTTTAGGAACAAACGGGTAGTGAAAGGCCTATGCGAATTGGTGGGAGAGGTAGCACCACAAACAACAGTGCAGACCATGGATGGAGGAGGGTTTATGCATGTCCGTGTTAAGGTTGATATTTCACTACCCTTGTGTCGCAGAAGGGTGATTTTTGGAGGACGATAAAGATTAGTGGGTATCTTTTAAGTATGAACGACTTCCCAACCTTTGCTACTAGTGTGGCTGCTTGACCTATAATGATAGAGATTGTGACTTGTGGACGGATAGTGAGGGTACTCTGGCTGAGGCAGAGAAACAATATGGCCCATGGATAAAAGCTTCTCCATTCACGGGCTATCATAAGGCAGTAGTTACGGTCCTTGGTTACTACGCAAAAACACAGCCTCGACAAACCAACAATGTCTTCCCTGAACCATCCCGGACGCCACCAACAGCCACCACAACGACACGGAACCAGACCACACAACCCATCCCAAAAAGGTAACCATTGACACTGAATATTCCTCCAATTCAAATTTGAACAATCCACAACTGATGCCCCTCATTTAATCCCAAATTTTATGTCACATGACACGTAAGACCAATTTCAAAAACACTTAGACAAGCTGGACCATGACTTAAGCAAATTTGACTTACCTACTGAGGACAGAATCAATTAGGAAATCTCGCCAATCACAAAATCCTCCCTAAATCAATCCTTACCCTTTCCAAACTCTACCCATCCCAAAATTTTCTCCCAATTACCTACCCTATCTCCATCACCCATGCCAAGCCCAACTCACCCATGCCACGTACTTGAGCCAACCTTATCACCCTTAAACACTCCCACGGAAAAATCAAATTTGGCAGAGACCACCATCAACCTTCTTCCCCAACCAACATGGAAGCACATACCACGAGCAGATAGTAAATTGGCCACGGGTAAGACAGAAGTGCTGGGGCAGAAACGTGCAGCTACACACTCTTCTCATCAATCTAAGTTACCCAATAAGAAACTTGTGGTTTCACAGCTTGATATGGACAACACAAAGATTATGGCGTAGGCTGATTCCCAGCCCTGCCAGAAACAATGAGTCTACTCATGTGGAACTGTCGTGGGCTTGGAAACCTACGTACAGAAGACTAGCTTTCAGAGATAGTATAGGCAAAAGATCCCTTAGTCGTGTTTTTAGCTGAGACATAGACAGATAAAGCAAGGCTAGAATGGATACAACAACGAATTCAGTTCAAAAATTTATTTGAAGCTCCTAGGAGAAATAAGACAGGAGGTTTGGCTATTTTTTGGAAGGAAGAGTTTAACTTGGACATTGAAACTTTCTCTCATAATCATATTGACACCACCATCAATAAAAATAAGGACAACGAATGGAGGTTCAAGGGCTTCTATGGTGAACTCGATACACAAAAACGACACGAAGCTTGGGCTAAACTTAGAACTTTGAAGAACCAGGGTGTTCCTCCTTGGCTGTGCGCTGGGGACTTTAATGAAACAATGCAACAATCAGAGAAAGAAGGAGGCAGAGATAGGCCATACAATCAAATGCAACCCTTTAGAGACGTTTTGGATGAGTGTGGCTTCATGGACTTAGGTTTTGTGGGTTTCCCCTTCACTTGGCACAAGCATTATACAGGGTACACGGTGTGGGAGAGGTTAAATATGGCAATGGCAACCAATGAATGGTTTTCTATGTTCCTTGGCACTCAAATCCACCATTTGGATGTCACAACTTCTGCTCACAAAGCACTTTGGATTACACCCAAAGGTATGGATTCTAGTTTTCAAAAACCCTTTCGCTTTGAACATATGTGGCTAATTGACGAAGGTTGTAGTGATATGGTGGAGGTGGTTTGGAAGGAACCTACAACAAATCCGTGGGAGACAAGGGTGCTAAAAAAGGTTGACAAGTGTGGAAAAGAATTAGCTCGATGGACTAAAAAGAGCTTCAGCAATGTGAAACATGAATTAGGAAAAAAAAAGAAAGCAGTTGCAACAAGCCGAGAGAGAGGCGGTCAGAACTGGTAATTCAAATTGCATGAGAATTCTAGAAGCTAAAGTGAACCTGTTGCTAGATAAAGAGGCGAAAATGTGGGCACAAGGGTCAAGGATTATGTGGCTTAATGATGGAGACAGTAATACATGGTTTTTTCACAGCTAAGCCTCTCAACGTCGTCGCCGGAATTACATCAGAAATCTGTATGACCACACGGCAGATGGTGCACTCAGCCAACACAGATTACAACCACAATCCTGAAGTTCTATACGAACATCTTTACCTCAGCAAACTCGGATAGCTTTGAAGTAGTGGTGGAGGTTATTCCTCGGGTAGTAGCAGCTGAGATGAATGAAAAACTTATCAGGGACTTTACATTGGAAGAGGTGGAAACTGCCCTCAAGCAAATGGCGCCCATGAAAGCGCTTGGCCCCGACGGTATGCCACCCCTTTTCTATAAAACTTATTAGTCTTTGCTTGGTTCGGATGTGTCACATTCAATTTTACATTACCTTAATACTGGGGTGTTACCTCCATCACTTGGACATTCATTTATCACCCTAATTCCTAAGGTAAAAAATCCAGAATATGTGCACCAATTTAGACCAATCAGTTTAAGTAATGTTTTGTATAGAATCTTCTCTAAGGTACTAGCAAACAAGTTAAGAGATATTATGCTGCTACTTATCTTTGAACACCAAAGTGCATTTATGTCAAAGCGCCTAATTTCTGATAATATCTTAGTAGCCTTTGAAACATTGCACTATATGAGAAACCACACCAAATGGTAGACGGGGTTTATGGCTTTAAAGCTTGACATGAGTAAAGCTTATGACAAGGTTGAATGGAATTATATGGAAAAGGTGTTGGAAAATATGGGTTTTCATGAGAGGTGGGTGAAGCTTATGATGGTATGTATTACAACGGCATCTTACTTTGTTTTAATAAATGGAGAACCTCAAGGTGCGATCACCCCCACACGGGGTCTTCACCAAGGTGACCCCCCCTCCCCCTACCTTTTTCTCATGTGTACTGAGGGGTTGCAAGGCTTGATAAGTAAAGCAACCAATGATGGAGATACTGAGGGTGTTTCTATTTGCCAAAATGGGCCTAAACTAACCCACCTTTTTTTTGCAAATGATATTCTAAACTAAAAATGGACCTAAACCAAAAATCTTGAAAATTTCAATAGAAGAAAATGCAGATTACAAGTAGTTATAACTAACAAATATTATTGTTGTATTTTTTTTTTTTTTTTTGCTAATAATATTATTGTTGTATTTAAGTTAGACTTGATAGAGAAATAAAGTTTCACTTCTTATTAAGTTTGGATTAAACAAAAAATAATTTTGTTTAAAAAAATGATAACAATGAGCTTGAGTTTAAATTGGACTTGTTAGAAAGATAGAGTTTCACTCTTTGTTAAGTTTAAACTAAACACAAATAATTTTATTTTAAAAAAATGATAATTTTATTTAAATATTGTACTGACATGAAAAATTGTGAGAGCTTTAGAGACTTTGGTTTTATATATATACTAGCATTATGCCCATGTGATGCACGGCTTAATCAAAATTCATATGTAAATAGTTTTTATTTAATAATTTACTTAAAATTAGATAATAGAATAGATAATGAAAATAAATGAGTATTTGAATTTTAAGTTAATTAATGAATACAAATGGTGTGAAATTAAGGTATTATAAAATGTGTGTGTGTGTGTGTGTGTGTGTGTGTGTGTGTTGAGCTTTAAGGCTCAATTAATCACCAAGGTATATCTATATAGAAAACCCTTGAATTTAATAATTAAAAACTATCCAAAACAATAATTGAAATCATATTTAGGTGGAAATCTCAATTCAATAGTTAAGAACAATCTAAATTACTAAACATTTAAAATAATGACAAATTCAAAAAAAAAAATGATGGGTATTAATTTTGTTGCAATTTAAGATGCATTAGACCTTTTGATTTAGTGTAGTATACATTGCTGCAATTTAAGATGAGTTAGACCTCTCTTTTTTTCTTTTTCTTTTTAGTGTAGTATACGGTTTTTGCAATTTAAGATACATTAGACCATTTTTTTTAGTGGAATAATTGAAAAATAAGAAGAATTAGATTACACTACGTCTACGTTGTTGCAATTTAAGATACAATATATTTTTTCATGTAAATGTTTTCTTTTTAAAATCTAAAATTTGAAAAAATTTCTACAATTTGGTGCCATCACTTGGCACAACTACGGCATCTAAGCCCAACGCATTTTAAAAGCAAATATATTTATTGCACTCTTTTAATAAGATATTACTTATTTATATAACGGTAAATATGTTTATATCATGAATAAGATATATTGTTTTCTTAAATAAAAATTTTGAAATTGTTTTTTAAAACTAATAAAATTGAATAATCAACCAGCTTGGTTTTTCAATTTTACTATTTCTTTTTTTTTTTTGCTCAAAAATTTCTCTTTAATTTATATTCATGGAAGAATATATGTTACTGAATAAACTCTTAAAATACATATTGATAATCACAGTGAAATACCATATCAAACCCCAGAAAAACAAAATAGCTATCATAAACTTAATAAAAAAAAATGCAATAAAATCAATGCCTTACAAAGAATAAGAAAATTAAATACAAAAAAAAAAAACGTTAATTCCAGAACTTAGTTTCAAATTATTGGGCAGGGACATCCTCTAGCAATATGTGTACATCATTTTCATCTTTAGCAAATCTAGTTGGTTTGCTTGTTGCCTCAAGAACATAAAAAAAATATTAAAGCTATGCAATTTTTCACATAAAGAAAAAGAGATTGAAAGATTAAACTTGCTTAATTACTCAAGAAGATTAAACCAACCAGATATAATAAAGGCCAAAAAAATATAAATAAAAAAGTAACTTAAATGAAGTATCGAAAAGATAGAAATTTAAATCAATACATAAACTCAAAGTTTCAGAGAAGTTCTTATTAAATAAAAAAAAGTTACGGAGAAGAAATTGAGAAAATGAAGTCTAATATACGTGCAATGTTAGTAAAAAGAGTAAAGGAAAAAAAAAACAAAAACTAAAGGCTTTTAGTATTTATCTAAAAAATTGATAGAGATGTATAGAAAAAAGTTAATAAGAATAATTATAATTTTATGTTTATCCATGAGGTGTTTTTAAAAAATAAAAAGTAAAGTTATACGTTGATATTAGACTATTAGTTGTTATATATTTATTTATTTTAAAAAAAATCTAACAAAATTTTTGCAATTTGGTGAAGTCAATTAGCGCAATTATGGCTTCTAAGCTTAACTTTTATTATATAGTATATGATATAGATTATATCTATATATAAAAAGAAAAAAGAAAGGGAAAAGATAGTTATTTAACGCAACTATGATTTCTAAAACTGAAGTTATTGTACATAGTATGTGCTATACTGATATCACTAGCTCACGCACTATTACAAGTAGTCATGGCCTCCAATTTTGACGTAAAAGAGAGACTGGCTGTATTTCAAAACCTGGATCTAGATCCGGAGCGCGCTATTGCATTGTGTAATACTGAATTAATTGTTGAGATTGAAAGTTAAAACAATCACTTTTAATCTCAGATGTTAGGCCAAAGGAAAAAAAAAAAAAAAAAAAAAACCTTTCAACTTTTTAATTATATATCTCACACCAATAAAGTAATTACATGATGCAAGTCCTCAAAACTTAAGTGTTATGTAACTTTGGTCGGGAAGGATAGCCTGAATTTACGTTCGACTTAATTTTCTTTTTCCCAACCACTCTTATCAATTTTGAAGTTTTCAAGAATCTGAGTCTTTACTCTCTCAACTACTCTTCCTATCATTAAAAAGCTCATTTTTTGTAATATTATAGTTAAAAAATAAGTTGGGGAGGTCTACCTACCACAGACTACACAGATTCCGTGCTCCTAGATAATAGATGAGCCTTTGCAAAATAAACAATAATCTATATATATAATAATAAGTGAAAATAAAATAAACTCAAATTAAAATTTCAAATTAAAGTTTTAATTTTGCGTCATATGTTCTAAATTATTTATTCTTAAAGAGTTTTATTTCTTAATTTTAGAATCAAATGTGGGACTACATCATAAATATTCATCCAAGTGAGTTATTAAGTACAAAAACCAAAGAGTCTAGAACAAATAAATTGTAAAAAAAAGTGTTTTCACAATAATTTTTTTTTAAAATGGACAATTTACATTCTATACCTAATAATATCCTTACAAATTTTTTTAAAGAGTGAACAAAATATAAAAATGACTATCAATAGTATCTAAATTATATATAGGAATTATATTATACATCTTATCATATATTTTTAAGTGAATTCGTGCATATGCATGAAGTTACAAGCTAATATATTATTAAATTCTACAACCAAATAACATCACAGAAAAATGGAGAAACAGCTAAGATTAAACAATTTTAATACTGGAGTATTAATTTGACATGATCTAAAATTAATCATCATCCTTCTTATTCCAAGACTTGATACACAAAAAGAAAATAAACCCCAAAAATAAAGCTGCTGCCCCTCCCACAACAATTGCTGTTGATTTCCCACCGTTATTTTTGCCATTCCGGTTTTCTGTCAAGAAATTGTTGTCCATAATTAGTGATAATGAATCATGTAAGAGCGAGAGAAACGTGGACAAAAATTGAAATCATGGGAGTTATAATGCATAATTATTAAGAGTAATAATAATGAAAAAAAATGTTAAAGTTACTACAAATTTTAGTATAAAATATTTACAAGTTACAACCTCTCTTGAGAAAATAAATATAATTGATGCTACCTTAACAACAACTAATAAATAAATATTTAAATTACCTCTATGTGATTGTGCATCAGTTTAATTACAAGACTCATGCAATAAATTTATAGTATTTCCTATCATCTCTCATAAAAATGATGATAATGATGATGATGGTAGTGGTGATGGTAGAGGAAAACCATCTATATAGATGATAGGATCCTAGTCTACTACAGCTTCTACTATAATGGCATTTTATTTTTCGATAAAGACCATATATATATATATATATATATATATATATATGAGAAAGGGGTGTGAATCTATCCAACTGATCCACCAAAGTCAAAATCAACACAATCCAACCCAACTTAATTAGTTGGGTCAAATTTTAGGTGTTGGTGAGTTAGGTTGGGTAGCAATTTTTTTTTTTTTTTTTTTTTTTTTTTTTTTTTTTTACAACAAGTTAGGTAAGGTATAGATCAGCTGATTCACAAATTTGCTTAATGCAACCCAACTCATATATATTTACTATATATATATATATATATATATTATGATTTTATTATTTACTATTTTGGTTTAATGCACTAATTATAAGAAAATAAACATTATGTTATTTACGTTGATTTGGTGTTATGCTATAGTTTGATTAGTAAATCTGTTGTTGTTTGTGTTTGTAATCTTATAAATTTGTCACAATGCTTATTAAAAAAAAAAAAAAAAGATTAGTTTAATGTATACAAAAAAAAAAAGAGGTGCTACGTTCACAACATTTTTACAACATTTTCACAACAAATTAATAGTGAGTAGTTGTTATTGGTTTATATTTGAACTTATCACTGAAATTACTTCTCTACCCAACCATTAACAACCCGTAACAACATGTCACATATGATTTGTTGTAAAAATGTTGTGAAAATATTTCTGGACATAACATTTTCCAAAAAAAAAAAACACCTAAGCTGTCCAACCCTTGAGTCCAATCCAACCCGATCTATGTGGATTGGTTTGGACCCCTATAATAAATCCTTTTTTTCCTGTTTTTTTTTAACCCAATCATGATAGGTTATATGAAAAAAAAAACTTCTCTATCTTTTATTTTATTTATTTTTATACAAGATAGAAATTTTACTCTAATTTAATTTAAGTATATGTGTTTAAAACTCTCTCTTCAAAACTTATCCCTCTCATACCCTACAATCACTTATACTTGCAGAAAATTTCTCCATCTAACTCAACTCGACCCATGCATACTCCTGATAAAAACAACTTTTAAGGTCACTGAAACACCCATCAATCTTCACTAGCTACGCAAATATACAAAAGTTCAAAGTGAAACTGAAGCAGCATTACCGGGTTTAGAGTTGCCGTGTGTCCCATCCGGATAGTAAGTATAGCTGATGAAGCACTTGTCCAAATAAATTTCTCCTGAAACTGAGTTCCCACATTCTTCCTGAGCAACCTGCACTGCATTGTGAACACATTCTCCACAATCACAACCCCCTAAATCACCTTCACACTGTGCCGTCACGTGCACCGAGTCATGGCTCGATGAAAAGAACCCATTACCACTCATAACACCACTTTCAAGAGCTGCAAACGCCGCGTCTCTAAGCTCTACAAACCCACCGTCCACTGCCTCAGATTCACCACAAAACTTGTAGAGCAAATTAGTTTTGGAAGTTGTTGAATCTGGTTCATGAAAACCATCAGCCTCATAATGTGTATAGCACCCAAAAAGCTGAATTCTAGCTGCCATTGCTAAGCTGCACAAGCTGTCTGACATTTGAGGAATTGCGTTTACACAGTTGTGGCACTCTTCATCACTCATGTCCCCCCTGCATTGAAAGAGACCAGAAATGGCCGTCTCATTGTTTCCTTCAATGGTTTTGAAGAACTTGGATTGGGAGGAATGTGCTACTAGCTCTTGGAAAAGAGAGGAAAGGGTTTGTGAGTGTGATGTTGATGTACTTGTGAATGTTTGGGTTGCACAATTCTTGTATACTAAGGTGCTGTAATCTGAAGAGGATTTGATAGATGGTAGGAAGAGAGCCAAAGACGCTAAAATAAGCAGTTGAAGAGAGAAAGGTATCAAGGTTGAAGTTGAATTCATTTTGGGAGCTTGTTTTTGTTTAGCTTAAGATGAATTAATTTGTTGGGTTTTTGGTGGCTTTGGTACTACATATTGGATTTGTAAAGAAGGATGATTTAGGTTTCTTGCCTGGAAAATTATCATTTTGAAACATATAATGCTTTTTGGAAAGGTGGCTTGGGGAGTAGGGTTTTTGGTATGGTTTTTCCTGCCTACTATATCTAATTCTATATATATGAATTTATTCTAGGATTTTCACTGAGACTTAATGAGATATAGAAAGCACCTCACTATATATAAATTCAAGTTTTCAACTGTATACGTCACCCATCTATATGATTCAAGCCAAACATGGTAGAAAAACTGAACTAGATTGACTTTGTAATCTAGAATTGAACTTGAACGAGCTTAAGTCTCAACGCATCTCAACCATTTGTTTAGAATTCCTTAACATTTAATGAGTAATCCATATTAATCCATTTTAAAAAATAATTATACATTTTCTCAACACCGCAAAAGAGAGGCATGAATGTTTTCATCAAAATGTCTAAGTTTATTCACATGATCACATCTTTTATTTTTATCTTATATGATTGGCTATTAGTGGTGAAAAAAAATTGGTGAGTTAATGTAAAAGTGATAGGTAATAATTCACAATCTATTATATAAGATAGTTGTGGCAAAGTGTGTGAAATGGATTGTAATCCTAAAATTACTCTCAATTCTAATTTCTAACTCTCTAAACCTATATAGGTTTGATCAATGGTCCAAAAGTGGTCCAAATTTGAGTACCGGCCATAATTTTTTAGGACAAAACTTAGATGTTATACCTTAGGTTCTTAATTAAATTCAACTACATGATTGTATTGGCATAAAAGAGATATCTTTTCCGAAGATAATTAAATTTAACATGTGGTTCATTGACTAATGCAACCATTTAATTGAATATAATTGTGGAACTTTGTTGGTCCCAATAATCCCGTTAGGATGAGATCTATTAATCTTTATAGTGTAGATGGTAATCCTGTTATGGTGGAAATCACCAACATAAATTGTTACGAAACTTAGTGCAGAACCAATCATTAATGATTTTTAGGATTTAAAGGAATATCGACTTATGTCTTCATATACGATAAGGTTAAAATGTGTTAAAGAAACAATTATCATGGATTAACAAAAAAAAACAATTATTATGTCTTTTATTTTATTTATGGTTTTTTATTAACACTATAAATTAGTTATATTATACATGTATTAATTTGTTGTTTGAATCTTTGCATAATTCTCATTTAATGTGAAATTTTTTCTTCAGACTCGGATCTCCCAAAATACCTTATCCCACCTCCATCCAAGAAGAAAGAAACCGAGCAACTATGTCAGCGTCTAAGCAGGAGTTGGCATGGGAGATGCAGATCCTCAAGAAGTTGTGACAAGAATTGCAAGGAGAAGGATACTGCAATATATGGAGCATGTCATGGGTTTTGGCATTCAAAATATGGCCAAAATGGGCTTTTACCCTTTTCACGAAAAAAAAAAAAATCAGCATGTTACTCCATTTTTCAAACTAATTAGGAAATGCCTCTCTTTTGAAACTCGATTTTTTCAAAATTGAGTTAAGCCCTATAGCGACGTTTTAAAAAGCCTATAGTAACGTTTTTAAAGACCTATAGCTGCATTTTGTAACTCGAGTTCTATGAAGTCGAGTTATAGGTAAAAAAAAAAATTTGAGTTACAAAACGGCACTATAAGTCCTTAAAACGTCACTATAGGCTCTTTAAAACGTTGTTATAGAACTCCAAAAATTTTTTTTTTTAACTCAATTTTGAGAAAATCGAGTTTAAAAAAAAGGACATTTCCCTAATTAATTTAGGAAATGGAGCATTTGTCCCTTTTATTTTTTTTGCACGAAATGGGCATTTGCCCATTTTCGCCTTCAAAATGCTACTGTTATTACTTTGAGGAATGTGAAAGTAAAACAAAAGGAACACCTATATAATGACTACTCATATCATGTCAAGACTCGAGTAGCCAAGTTTATGGCTTATTGGTTTAATTTCTCATGAGGATGAGCATGGGTTTAAAATTTTAAATTCCTTTTCCTAACTTATTGTTTTTGGTTTTGGATTGTTAACAAATTTGATGTCAGTAGTTTGTTTCAGGAATGTTTTTCCTGTCTACTTATAATGTTTAATTATTCAATTGGGTGATTCTCATATCCTTTTTAGAAAGAAGAAATTTTGAAAATAACTTGGATCATTAGTGTAAGGCATTAATGGTTTCTCATATATTATCTTCTTCTTTTTTTGGTAAAAGGAAGATTGACATTAAAAATAAATAGTTCAAATACAAAAGTGCTTAGCCTTATCAAAGGATAGAAGATTAACCACCACAAGCAGTGGAATATCATACAAAATGATGTTCTTAATTTGAGAGGAACCCTTTTAATTTGGCTAATGAATGAGCACATTTATTTGCTTCTTTAAATTCATGGTGAAGTGAAGTTTGCTTGAAATCGTTTCTAATATATAAACATAGAAAACACTACCTGAAAATGGCTGAAAACAATAATAATAATAAAATAGAAAACAAAAGAGGCACACTAATTTATTGCACCCTCATTCTTAATATATACACGTCTTGCTTTTTAATATTCTCCAAAGCTTTCGGCTAGTTTGAAGAGTTTTCATGGATATAATATTGTTTCATGGATTAATTTTAGGTAAAATATATGAATGAATATATTTATGTATAATATTTATCGATATCTAAAATTTGGAGTGATATAACATATTTAGTCCATTTTATAGGAATCTGACGGTTGTCAATATCTTAATAAAAACAAGATATTAAGTTAAAATATCAACCCACTGCACCGAACAGGTTCCATGGTGTAGTGGTTAGCACTCTGGACTTTGAATCCAGCGACCTGGGTTCGACTCCCGGTGGGACCTTTCTTTCTATAGTTTTACGAAAGAAATCTAACTCTCAGATTTTTTTTTTTAAAAAAAAACTTATCCAAACAAAAAGGGTCTCACCTCAACTATAAAACCATATTCAAAATGAAATGTTAACATGACTAATATTTAATCCTCAACTACAAAACCTTATTCTTTTTCAAAAAGAAAAAAAAAAAAAAACTATAAAACCTTATTCAAAATGAAATGTTACATGACCAATGTCTAATCCTCCTAAATGATAATTGATTTTAGATAGGAGAATAAGTTTAGAGATAAGATGAAAAAAAGTGATTTAATGGAGATTGATTATTAAGAAATGTTTTTAGACCGATAAAAAAAAAAAAAAAAAAGGCTTTTAGAGAGAGGGAAAGTATATTTAGATGATGATGATGTGTTGATGTAATAATTGATGATGTAAAGATGAGATTTTTTTTCTTTTTTTAATGTGATGAAAGTCCTTTTTAAGTGAGGAAAAAAAAAATTATATGGGGCTCTTGAATTTTTAGGTAGGCTTTAACACTTGCAAAAAAAAAAAGAGAGAATAAATAATTAAATTAGGTGATTAATTTTCTTTAAAAAAAGTATGTGATAAATTTCATTTTAAATTGTTACACAAGTATAATTATATACCATTCTATATGAACAAAATTATGAGACTTATTTTGTATAAGGGCCTTAGGAAATTGTCTTAATTGGCAATTGGTAGAGCCGTAGAGCCAGCTCTGGCACAAACTTGTTGTGAAGGGGGTTGATCAAGGCATCAATCGTAATTGTGTAAACACCCTATTTTACAACTTGCATTTAACCAATAGGTAAATCTTCAGATTTGTGATACAAAATAAATATTGGGATTTGATCGGACCACCTGATCAAAAGTTATCATACAAATAATTTTCAATGATCATGGCTCACTTACACAGTGGGGTCGATTACGTTATATTTTAAACACATAATTTTGTTTGATTCCAACAAGATTTAATTTAAAATTAATTAAGTGTGAATTTTGATTGGATTTTATTTTTTTTTAATAAAAAATTTTTTCCTTTATGGCATCTTATATGCTCTTTTGAAAAACAATTTGGAGAAAAAAAAGATACGATCCATAAAAAAATTCAAAAAAAAAAAAAAAGCTCAAAAAACGATATTATCTTCAGCAGCTACTTGAATTTGCATTTTTGGCCTAGAAAACGTTGAAATTTAGTTTTCTCTATTTCTGGAAAAATTGTAGAGAATTAAATTTTATTTCAAAAAACACCAATTCAGAATCAATTGGAATTTTGAGTAGAAAGTTATGGCGAAAATACGAAACAGGTGTAGAAGATAACACAAATTCAACATCATCTTCAATTTTCATTCAAAATTTCAAATGGGGATCAACCTCAAATTTGTTCAAGCTTATCTAATAAGCTTATCCCTTCCCTTAGCTTCAAAAGAAAGTTTTTTGAAAAATAAGTGGGATAGATAAACAGATACATCCTATGAAAAATTTCAAAAAATAGAAAAATGCTCAAAAAACGTTACTATTTTTAGCAGTAATTTGAATCGCATTCTTGGCCTGGAAAACGTTGAAATTTGGTTTTCTCTATTTCTAGAAAAGTTGTAGAGAATTGAATTTTCTTTTAGAAAACACCAATCTTGAATCCATTAGAATTTTGAACAGAAAGTTAGAGCTAAAATGCAAAACAAGTGCAGAAGATAACACAAGTTCAGCATCATCTTCAACTTCCTTTCAAAATTGAAAATTCAAATGGAGATCAACACCAAATCCGTTCCAACTCATTTAAACAAGTTTATCTCCTTCCTTAGCTTTAGAAGAAAGCTGGTTTAAAGCTAATCCATCCCTTCCCCTATAAATAGAGAAGGCTTCTTCTATTTTCAAAACCCTAATTTTCTCTAGAGAGCTAGTGAGAATGCAAAAAAGAAAAGTTGTTGTGCATTTATTATTCTTACTTTGGTTGTAGTTTAGTACTTCCTTACTTTCTCCCTAACCTTTTAAGTGATTGCTTCCGCTTTTTAATTTATGCTCTTTGCTGCTCATTTAAACATGTTTATCTCCTTCCTTAGCTTCAGAAGAAAGCTAATAACTTAGTTTTGAAGGTAAGCCATCCATTCCCCTATAAATATAGAAGACCTCTTCCATTTTCAGAACCCTAATTTTCTCTGGAGAGCTAATGAGAAAGTAAAAAAGAAAAACTGTTGTGCAACCATTATTCTTACTTTGGTTGTAATTTACTACTTCCTTGCTTTCTCCCTAACCCTTTAAGTGATCACTTTCCCCTTTAATTTATGCTTTATACTGCTCATTTATGCTTTATGCAGCTCATTTAAACAAGTTTATCTCCTCCCTTAGCTTTAAAAGAAAGCTAATAATTTAGTTTTAAAGCTAAGCCACCCCTTCCCCTATAAATAGAGATTACATCTTCCATTTTCGAAACCCTGATTCCCTCTAGAGAGCTAGTGACAAAGCAGAAAAGAAAAGTTGTTGTGCAACAATTGTTCTTACTTTGGTTATAGTTTAGTACTTCCTTGCATTCTCCTCAGCACTTTAAGTGATCACTTCCCCCTTTAATTTATGCTCTATGCTAGTAAGTAGTTCTTACTTTGGTTGTAGTTTAGTACTTCCTTGCATTCTCCTCAGCACTTTAAGTAATCACTTCCCCCCCTTTAATTTATGCTCTATGCTGGTAAGTAGTTAATTGTGTTCTTTAAATTTCTACACATGCTTGAATAAATACTTCCAAGCCATTATTTGTTTCTTTCATAATATGCGTGGATGAACATGCCTATATATCTCATTGATATTCCTTTTACATGCTTAGATGAACACTTCTGGACTAATACACAACTTTCTCTTGAAAGTTTAGATGAACACTTCTAGGCTAATGCACAACTTTCTCTTGAAGGCTTAGATGAATATGTCTATGTAATTGTTTTACTCTTTTTTTAAATGCTTAAACGAACATGTCTAAATATTTTGATTCTCTCTGGATGAACATGCTAGAAAAACATAGTTTGTATTCCATACAAAACATACGCAGTGAAAAATTAATGGATCTACTACATTCGCAATTATTAACATGTACTATGTAAATTTCAGAATTCAAAAACAAGATAGCATACCTTGGTGCGGTAAAATTCAAAACCCAATATTAGAAGTATTTGGGAACACTTTTAATCTTCACTCCAGTTCCACTTATGTCCAAAAAGTGTGGTCTCTCAATCAGTTTACACGTATGTGTCCAAGGAGAATAAGAGAGTGACTTACACTAGCATACACACCATTTCATTTCTTACAAAATTTTTATGTTTTTCTCCTTATATTTAACTGATTATCTAATTGGGTTAGCCTCTTGGGCCATTCCAATTAGTCTTTAGTATATGGCTTGGAGTAAGATCAAAAGGGAACAAATAAAACTATAACTCCAGTAGGTCTTGAGCTTTTCTGTCAACTCTTGACAAGTCCAAAGTTACCATTAATTATATTTAATATCACTATATATATATAATTACACTCTAGGCCTTATTAATAAATTATATCCCAAGACTTAATTATATATACAACCCCTTCATTAAAATATTTGTAGTAATACAAAGTCATATGTGTTGACTACCACTTTGAAAATTGCTACATCTTAATCATTGAGTACCTAGTTTAATCCTTTAAATTATTCATCATATATTAATGAAATCCAATTTTATAAATATATACTTTAGAAACTTCTTACGAAAGTGGTTATGTCTAACACTCTGAATAGTCAAACTCATTAAACTTATCTCAAGGAAATATTTTATAACTCCGTTAAGAGATTATGAATTTCATCTTGAGAATATATGTTCCATTAATACTAAATGTGACTATCCAATATACTGAGATTTTGATTGTGACTTTAGATCTTACTCCTAATATATCAAAGCAACTTACACTTCATGATCAGATTCATTATTCTCTCAGGATTAAGAGTTGATGTAAATAGAAGTTATGAGATTTATTATTCATTTGATAGTTGTTAGAAGAATAATAAATCTCACTACGGTCTAGTTCAGTATGTCTTAACTCTTAAAACATATCAATATATTAACTAAAAGTTTTCACTTCCATGATCAAGACAAATCATTTTAGTTGATATGTTATAGTTTTCGCAGATGAAATGCCCAATTTCATCACCGACTACTAACTAAAATTCTAAGTTTACAAAGAACTTGTGATTTATATCTCATGTGACTAAATCACATAAATTACATACTATACATTTCATGAAATATATGATAATGTCCAAATCTTCATGTTACCATTATTTTTAATAATAATAAAATAACTTTATTAATCGTAACATAATGTCATACATAGTATCATACAATAGAACAGAACATGTTTAGAGAAATAGCTTGACAATTCTTTATTTTTATTCACATGCTTGGATGAACACTTCTAAGTTATTATTTGCTTTTCATAACATGTTTCTCTATTTTTTGAATGCTTAGACTAACAAGTCTAATTAACATCATAGTTTTCACTTAAATACTTGGATGAACATGTTCGGGTGATTTTCTTTGTTCTTCTCATGATTGCTTAGATGATTGGTAGGGCTAAAAATAAATTTTCTTTTGCAATTATGTTGATGACAAATAACATGACAATTTTATTTTTCTTCACATGCTTAGATAAATATGTCTAGGCTAGGAATTCCTTATTTACATTAATTTCTTGGATGAACATGCCATTACTTTCATGCTTTCTGTTGGTGCAAACACAATGATAATAGAAAATAACACAAAGAGAAACTAAATAATACTTTTGAATTTTATTAATTTAAAGAGAGAGATTACACAGCACAATTTCGACTTAGGTGCAACACTCACTCTCTTTAAGGAGATTCAAATCCTTGGTTGGCTAAACTTTGTAACCGATGCAAACCGTCTCTGACTTGTCTCCTCCTAGGAAACAACAACCCAACAAGTGTCGTATGGCTAGAACAACCTTTGTACAAAGTGTTCACGCCCAAAGCTCCACCAGAAAGAACACCCTTCTTTGTCAATAATCTCTCTATTTTTTTTTTTTTTAGTGTATGTTGCAGTAACATGGATTGTGTTTGAATTGGTCTATTTATAGTCTTAATGGGCCTCACAAAATTACTACACAAATTAATTTGATTAATTAGGTTTATTATTCTGATGTAGTGGGTGTTACAAGATTAATTGTTAGATATAATTTTGATGGGCTGGAGTTACACAATTAATGGTGCAAACACAATGATAAAAGAAAATAACACAAAAAGAAACTAAATAATACTTCTAAATTTTATTAATTTAAAGAGAGAGATTACACAACACAATTTGAATTGAGGTGCGGCACTCACTCTCTTTAAGGAGATTCAAGTCCTTGGTTGGCTAAACTTTATAACCAGTACAGACCGTCTCTGACTTATCTCCTCCAGGATACAACAACCCAACAAATCTCGTATGACTAGAACAACCTCTGCACAAAGTATTCAAGCCCAAAACTCCACTAGAAAGAACACCCTTCCTTGCCAAGAATCTCTCTATTTTTTTTTTAGTGTATGTTGCAGCAACATGGATTGTGTCTTAATGGGTCTATTTATAGATTTAATGGGCCTCACGAAATTACTATACAAATTAATCTGATTAATTAGGTCCATTATTCTAATATAGTGGGTGTTACAAGATTAATTGTTGGATATAATTCTGATGGGCTGGAGTTACACAATTAATTGTTAGATAAGGAGTTTCTGAAGAATGAAAAGGCCCAAACGGATAGTCCATTAAGTGGGTTAATGGCTCTTCATTTTTCATAATAAAAATGGAATATTAATTCGAGCCATTTACTTACCAATGGATATGATAATTACTCTGAATAGGTTGTCAAGTAGGAGGATCTAAGAGGTTGATTCATCTCCATTTTTGACACCTCCACCCTTCACCTTCCCCTTACACACGTATCTGGCCCAATATTTGAAACAATTCATATTAGCCCATAAATCACTACAATTAAAAAGAACAAAATAGTCTCTCTCTTTTTCAATGTGGGATTAAACATTTTCACTAACTCCTCATCTTCCATATTCACTCCCACATCTTTACATTTATGTCATAACATTTATTTATTTTAATTATTTAATATTAAAATGCTCCAACACTTTCTTTACATTTAAATTGTTATCTACCAAATTTCACTTTTTGTTTCTCTTTATGTCAAATTTCCCAACACATATTTGTTTACAATTCTTGCAAATAAACATGTTTATATAATATATTGTTTGTATTTATTTGACATGACATGATATTGGCCACCTTAACCTAAGAGACCGATTTTATCAGGCAAGATGGGTGCTTAATCCCTTCTCATCTCGCAAATTAGCCTCCAAACCAAGATCAAGGGTTCTAGATTAGGCTCTTGTATATACGATTTTACATTTTTTAGAATGTAACTAGAAAACAAAGCAATGTAATTTACTTTTTTATATTGTATCTGGGACTAAAAAAGAATTGTAAATTTTTGTTAAAAGATTGATGTAAATTGTCATATATATATATGTGTGTGTGTGTGTGTGTGTGTATTAATACAACAGAAACATTTTTTTTTATATAGTGAAGGTTTTCTTATTTTTCCATTTAAATTAAATAAGTGGCGACTTCATGTTAAACCCTCGATCTAGGGGGGGAGTATATTTTACAGTGAATTCAACATTTTGAGCATCACAATCCCACTTGTTCGTGTGGGTTAGACCCAGTTTGAGAAAAAAATGGGCGGGTCAAGGTTACAGTCGCTCACACATTGAGGACTTCAACAATGGTGTAGTTGGTGTCATTCTCAAAACTGAGGAAGTTAAGGTTGCAAAGGCTGACATCAACATCAACTGGAACGAGAAAGAAGTAGAGATAGTTAAAGGAGAGACCCATATTAGTAGTGGTGGTGGTCTAGCCCACGCCACCTTTGCCGATGTGGTTATTACCGCACAAAGTGTTTTGTGAGCAATCCACAAAAGAGAGTTGTGGTAAAATGTGTGAAATAAATTTAGTCTTAGAATTATTGGTGTATTTTTGTGGATTGATGTGCATGTCATCATGTGTGGGGTTGGGTAGTGGTTAGTTATGTTGGATGATTTGGTTGCAGTTACAATTTGTGTGGGTGGTTGGTTAAGAAGAGGAGAGAATTGGAGAGGGATATATATATATATAGACGCACGCACACTACTTATAAGAGGATTTTCCTTTTTGGACTAGACTTTTATGTAGTTTAAAAATACCCCTAAAGCTTACATTTAATAGAGAAAAAACTTGAGAACAACCTGGTAAAACTTGAGAACTCCACTTAAAATACCTATAAAATATGACACTTTCCTACTAATCCAGATTTTCAAAATATATATATTTACACACACACACACACACACACACACACACACACACACTAGCCTCACCAGATTTTCAAAAAAAAACAAATATACACACACACACACACACACACTAGCCTCACCACATGCGTTTTTCGCGTTTGATGTAGTTTTTTTTTTTTTTTTTTGGTTTAGTGTCAAAATTTTCCAAAAAAATAAAAGAGAAAAAACAACTAAAAATCATCTAGAACAATCAAAATCATATGAACAATAAAACGATTTAAAAAAAGCACTATAAGAATTACCTTGTAAGAAAGGATTACTCCTTCCTCTAAGAGAAAAATAGAAAGAATTTTTTTTTTTTTTTTTAAGATTAATAAAGAGGAAGAGAGGCAATTATTTATGTTTGATTTTAGTAATTGACTTACCTTTCAAAAGGAATAATAAGGAGAGATGAAACTGTCTAATTTTAAGGAACCTGGATAAGGGGTTATCATTAAATTAAAATAAGTTATAGACTTACATGAGAGAGAGAGAGAGAGAGAGAGAGAGAGAGAGAGAGAGAGAGAGAGAGAGAGAGAGAGAAACTACTTTTTAAAATTTATTTAAAATTTAGGAGTGTTTAAATTGGTACTTTTAGATATCTAGCCCTACTTTTCAAGTTTTCTAAACATATGAATTTGAAAGTATTTTGCTATGCAACATGATGAAACTGAAACAAGAGAATCCTATTATTAGACAGATGTGGAAAAAAAAATTAGAGGCTCTGAGACTTGTATATGTAAAAAATAGAATAACTAACATTAGAATTAAAATGAAAAAAAAAAAAAAAAAAAAAGGAGGAAAAATGGCTTTTTTTTTTTATATAAAAGGATCAAACTTTAGATAAAAGTTAAAGAAAGTACTACAAATAAAGTTAGCCTATGTTAGGCATAGAGTGCTGTATCTAGTGCACTAGGAAGTTGGCTGCACAAGCAGCTATATCTAAAACTTGAGCAATCACTACTCTAGTTACAAACAAAAATTGAGTGATCATGCCCTACTGGTGAGAGTTGTGGAGATCCGTTATCAAGGCTTGGTCTTGCCAAGGTTCTAAGTTTGGTGCACTTGTCTACCAAATTTTATCAGTGCTGATAATGATTGCTCTATGAAGGCTCAACTCAATTGCCTTGTTCAAAGCTTCCACCATAGCCCTGCATTGCAAGGTGCTTAGTTTGTCTTCCATTGTTGGCTCCTCCTCTAAATAACAGTATTCTTTCCATGTTCCTTGCTTCAAATGCATAACCACATCTTCTAGTCTCCTATTTTTATAAGCTGCCACCTTGATAAGAGTTTGCTAGTCTTGATTGAAAACAGGTGTCCTAGGCTTGGATTTCTTACTTTCCTTGTGAGCATGAATTTGGTGGAAAGCCTCTCTGCACTTGCAAATAAGATTTTGAGAGGTTAGTACTACCTCAAGAGGGTAAGGAACCTGCCCTTTTAAGGAGAACCATATTTCTATGGTTCCATAATGTCCATAGTATGGTGAACAGTGCTTGCAGCAACTCCATCTTGGATTGACCTGTGACTGAGTTTGTGGTGATGTATCCCAAAAGCCATTGTCTTAAAGAGGCATAGTTCATATCTGTAGTTCTAATACTGAGGTTTGAACCATGCCAGGTAGCTCTAGCAAATGTACAATTCAGAAAAAGATGAGTGCTAGACTCTTCTTCTACATCACAAAGCAGACATCTAGTAGAGGTTTGCTAAGGGTAGCAAAAACAGGTACACTATCATGTATAAATTTGCAAATGAAAGTGAAAATCCTAAAAGGCAGTTTCACCCTCCATATTAGTTTCCAAACACCTTCAGAAGTTCCTGTATTATTAAGACCTTAATTGACTGCCCTAGGTTGGTCTTGTTGGATTAAAGAACAAGCCTGATTGACTCTATAATCCCCTGAGCTGGAATGCCTCCACACTAACTTATCTGAATTGCCCTCAGTTTTTGTGAAATGAGTGTTTATAATATTTGCACAAGTAGGGTAATAGTATATTCTCCTAATTAAATCACACTTCCAAGATCTGGAATTTGAGTCAATAAGATCTGTCACTGTGCCATTAAGGAGATTAACTTCTCTTAATTTCTGATTGGAGGTTTGGAACTAGTCAGGGTGAGCGAGTGAGATTTGTTGTCGTGACCCAACAAGCCACCTACCTTATTGTAAATCTATACATTTTGCTTTGGCAATACTCCTCCAAGTCCATGAGTGGTGGGGTTTTGGGTTACACTCTTTTAAGGTGTTTCTAGGGAAATATTTAGCTTTATAGGTCCTTGCTAGCAAAGAGTCTGGTTTATTTTGAATCCTCCAATACAATTTGGCTAACATAGCTTGATTTAAGGTACTAAATTTCTTGAACCCCAACCACCTTTCTCCTTTGCTTTGCAAATTTTATCCCAACCCACTAGATGCAGCTTCCTAGTTCTAGAATCATGACCCCACCAGAAATTTCTAATTTTAGCATCTAGTTTATCACAAATAGATCCAGACACACTGAAACAAGCAAAAGTATAAAGGGGCATAGATTTAAGAACGGATTTGATAGAGTTGCCCTCCTTGCCTGAGATAAAATATTGGTACTCCATCCCTGTAATCTAGCTTGTAAATTTTCAACTAAGTCCTAAAAATCGGTTGTTCTCCTACCTCTCAATTTCAAATTTAATCTCAGGTATTTATTAGGATTTTTAACAAGGTTAACTTGTAAGGATTCAGCCATAGCTTTTTGAGTATCTGCAAGAATGTTGGGAGAGCATAAGAGATTTGACTTTAAGAAGTTAACACATTGTCCTGACAGGGAGCAATACCAAAGAATTATACTTTTCAGCTGCCTTAGGGAATCCTTGTTATTTTGGAAGAAAAAAAAAAAAGGAATCATCTGCATAGAAAAGGTGAGTGAAAGAGATTACATTCCTACCAATCTTAACTCCTTTTATTTTCTTTTGATGTTCAACTTATGTGATGACAATAGAGAGGATGTTAGCACACACTAAGAACAAATAGGGAGAAATTGGGTCCCTTTGTCTGATTCCCCTAGTTGGAGTGAAAGGTTGAGTGAGGCTTCCATTGAGTAGGAGGCAATATTCTATTGAGAAGACACATTCCATTATCCATTGAATCCAAGATTCACTAAAATTCATTGATATTAACATAACCTTGAGAAAAGTTCAACTTACTCTATCATAGGCTTTACACATGTCTATCTTTAGAGCTCCATACCCTTTCTTCCTGCCCTTCTCCTTCTTCATAGAATCAATGATTTCATGGGCTAGTAAAATATTGTCAATGATATTCCACCCTTTTATGAAAGCATTATGGAAAGGAGAAATCAGCTTGTCCATAAGAGGTTTCAGTCTAGAGACCATTTTTTGGATATGATCTTATAAGTGACATTGCAAAGGCTTATTGGCCTAAAGTGTGAGACTTCCTTAAAAATAGAAATTTTGGGAACAAGGGTATTGAAAGTTTTGTTGAGAGATTTTAAAAGTGTACCAGAATAGAAAATGGCATGGACAGCATCAAGGATATCTTGTTTGACAATATTCCAATATTCTTCATAAAAGAAAGCTAGAATTGCATCAGGTCTAGGAGATTTATGAGAACCTAATTGGAACACAGCTAGCTCAATTTCAGCATAAGTGATTGGGCAATCTAGTTGCATTTGGTGATCTTGATTTAGTTTGGGAATAGGCAAGGACTCAACTCCTCAAGGATAGATTGGGTAGTGCTAGGGTTTGTTTCAGTAAATTTATGTCTGAAGTGTTCCACTAGGACTCTCCCAATCTCATCAATATTATCAATTAGATTTCCATTCTCACGCTTAAGGTTTAGAATCCTATTTCTAGCCCTCCTTTGTTTAGCTATAGTCTGGACGTACTCAATGTTCCTATATCCCTTAACAATCCAGTCACACCTAGCTTTTTGAGCCCTCATAATTTATTTCTTGGCCATTAAGTTTAGGGATGGCAATTTAGATCCGACCCGCGGATACCCGGCCAGGCCCGACCCTAATGGGCCGGATTTTACCCGGTCCGATAAAGAATAGGGTCGGATATGGGTTTTTAAAAAAAAACCCGAAGCGGATCCGGGTCGGGTCCGGATTTTTAAAAAAAAATCCGAAACCCGACCCGAAACCCGGCCCGGATAAAAACCCGGTTATATTAAATTACTAAACCCCCTCTTATATATATATATATATATATATATATACACACACACATATATATATATATACACACACATATATATTCATATATATATATATATATATATATATCATATTAGTAACCTTGTGGACTTGACTAAATGGGTTTGAATCTAGAAAAAAAATTGTAATTGGCTTCAAATTTTTTTTTTTTTTTGGTTGGGCTAGATTTGGGCCCAAGAGATAAACGGGGCCCGCGGGGCGGGTTTGGGCCCCGGAAAAAAAAACCCGATTAATAATCGGGCCGGGTTCGGGTCTCGGGTTTTGCCCCGCGGGTCGGGTCCGGGTATGTAAAAACCCGGCCCGAACCCGACCCGTTGCCATTCCTAATTAAGTTCTCAATATCCTCCCTAAGTTCTTTTTCCTTCTTAAAATCTCTCATCATTTGAATTGAATCCTAAAAAGCTTGTAGCATTATCTATTTGTCTTTAATTTCCTTCTCAATTTTTCCAAACACCTTCCTATACCATTCAATAAACAGTTTCTTAACATTAAGGATCTTGTTCTGTAATTTGAAAACCCTAAAATCTTGAGTGTTTGTCTTCCAAGCTTCCTGAACTATAGATTTACACCCCTCATGAGTGGTGGGTCCACATTTTCTCAAATCTAAAAGGTCTTCTCTTAAAGGGGTGTTGTATTTCAAAATCTAAAAGAATTGCCCCATGATCTGATCTCAAAATGGGTTGATTATGAAGGGAATATTGTGGTTATGAGTGAATCCAGTCCACAGATGCAAAAGCCTTGTCTAATCTCTCCATTACAAAAGTTCCATCCTCTCTTTTATTCATCCAAGTGAATTTTTGGCCCTTGGCCTCAAGTTCACAAAGCCCCAAATCATTTAAAGTTTGTTGAAAAATAACAGCACTAATGATTTTCCTATCTAAGAATGCAAATTTATCATCTTTAGATAGAATTTGATTAAAGTCTCCTATACACAACCAGTTTGTTCTTGCTATGTGTTTGCGCTCAAGCCAAACTTCCTCCCTTTTAGGCAATTCAGGATAACCATAAATAAAAGTGATTGAAAGAGGGGTACCTTTATGGTTTAGCAAGTCTATATGAATTAGGTGCTTTGAGCAGTGCATGATAGTGAGCTTTTGATCTGGTAGCCATCCTAGCAGCAAACCTCCATTAAGTCCCACTCGAGGGACTTCCCAACCTTACCAAAAACCACATTTCTTCAAAATACCAGCTTCTTTGTCTCTATCTAGCTTAGTCTCCATTAGAAACACAATAGATGCCTTACACTCCTGGGCCTTTTTTTTGGCACTGTAGAACTGCAGAGGGGTTGCCCAACCCCCTACAGTTCCAGCTCAGTATTCTCATGGTTGTTGGGAAAGCTGTTAAGGGCTAGTGTTAGGAATATGAAATAATTGTTGTAATCCCTTTAATTAGGCAGTTTAACTAGTTGGTTGAGCTTAGGATGAGTTAGGATTTGAGCACATGTAGCTCATTTAATACATGACTTAATTCATAAAGCATATGTTTAATTAACTAGCCAATTATTTTGAGTCATATGTGTCAATAACATTAGGCCTAGTTTCCTATATATACATGATTATAATTCAACATTAGATATCAATTGAAGAATAAACCAATTTCTTAGTACATTAATATATCTCTCTATCTCTCTCTCTCTATGGAGGGTGACTACCTCGAATTAAGTCAATTTTCCTACAATTTCCATTAATCTCCCTATAATTCCTATCCATCCCCATTAGGAACCACTGGATTCCTAAACAGCTAGCTTCCCAACACCCCTCATTTGGATCAACTTGGACTTGTGGAGTAGAGAGCATAGTCAGAAATATCTAGGTATTTGTCAAACACCCCCCCCCCCCCTCCCGCGCTGGCGTGGGCAGCACTGCAAAGGTGGCATTTTAATTAAGGGGTAATTACACAATTCCATTCTAAGTTACACTTTATTTCATGCTTTGTCTCATAAACTATCAAAATGCATGATTGACCCCCCCCCCCCCCCAAAGTTATAATTCTATAACACTTAACTCCATCTTCTTTGTTTTGGTGTTAAGTCTAATGAAATATAGTATTAAAAGACAAATATACCCTCTACTATCTGTTTTAGAGAGAGGTAAATTTGTCTTTTGATACAAAATTCCATTAGATTTAAACCCCAAAAAAAAATAATAATAATAATAATAATAACAGAGGATTATGGGTTACATGGTTATAAAAAATACTACGTCCACAATATTTTCACCAAAAAAAAAAATCATAGATAATAAGTTATTATTAGTTCTAATTTAACCCATCACTAAAATTATTTTTTGGCCACTAACAACAATCAACTATTTAGAATTTATTGTGAAAATATTGTAGACATATCATTTCTCATATTCTCTTTTTTATTACTAGAATAAAAACACGTGATCAGTTTAATTTGAAATATTTTCCATATATATATTGGGAAATGCTAACAAATGTCCTTAGGATAATGGTTAACAATTTATTTAAAGAAAGTTATTATGGGAAAAGATAAAAAAAAAAATTAATATTTTGATAGTTTTTTTCATTTCCTATAAAAGTGATGTCAAAATTTTCCTATAAAAGTAGTGTTAAAACTTTCCTAAAATAGATTATTAATCATTGCTCTAAGGGCACTCGTTAGCATGGCCCATGTATATTAACTAATCATTTGGTTTTCGTAGTTTAGAGGTGTTTGGTACTGCATTTTAAACAGTATATTTCAATATTTAAATAACATTATACGTATTTTTACATACTTTTTCACTCACATGTCTTTCTAAAAAATACAAACAATGTTACTAAAATAAAATTACCAAACGGCCATGTACTCTCTCAAGTTAACAACCATAAATCCTTCAAATTGAGATCCCACAAACATGCATGAAACGGCAATATGTCAAACACACCTCCTTTATCGCATAGCCCCATTCCTTTGCCCTCTAATAAAAGCCTAATGCCCAAACCATCCCTTACTTAGTTCATGTATTCTAAACTTCTGAACTTCAGAAAAAGACGCACACTCAAACATTCCATCCAACATTTTTTTTTTATTCCTCCAAAAAAAATAAATAAATAAACCATGAAAAAACACAAAACCTTGGCTCCCTCAGATCCCATTAGCTCTATTCCCTTCTCCCATATAATTCTCACTAAATGCATCACCATCACCAACAAATCACCATAGCCACCGCCATTGTATAAACATATTTCTGATGTTATCTTCATCACTACCGTCACCACTGACGCCACTATTATTATGTTGCAATCCCATCTTTTGGAAATCAATTTGGTCTCAGCACAAGACCTCGAGCCAGTATCCAAGGTCATGAACACCTACGCGGTCACATGGCTTAACCCAGAACGCAAATTGCTGACAAGGGTCGATCAAGACGGCTATACAAACCCGACATGGAACGAGAAATTCTTGTTCAAGGTCGACAACGAGTTCCTCAACTCCGACACCTCCGCCATCATGGTCGAGATACATGCGTCCTCATGGCTGCGCGACATTCTAATAGGCACCGTTCGTGTCCTCGTTAACAATCTCCTCCTCCCTCAAGCAACCTCGAGAAAAGGCAAATCGCGAATGCGAATCGTACCTTTACAAGTTCGACGCCCCTCAGGCCGCCCACAAGGGATTCTCAACGTTGGTGTCACACTTCTCGACAGCAACATAAGTAGCTTGCCAATATATAGGCAGTTCAGCGCATCGGCAATAGGGTATTGGGATATAATGGCTGTGAATAAAGCAGGGCCAAAGAAAAGTGAGGAAGAGGCCCCAAGAGCAAACAATGTGGATATGAATACTAATAAAAAAGCTACAAATATCAAAAGCGAGGTGTCTTCAAGCACAAACTACACTGATAATAGAAGCGAACAACAAAGCAATGCCATGAGCTATCTCCAACGTTCACAAAGCGAAAGGTCAGAATTTATGGGCGATAAATTCGTTGTGGAAATGACCTCCGTTGATGAATTAGACTTTGATGCATTTATGAGAGGCAAGTTTAATATTCCTAAGAAGCCGCTTTCGTCCGTGGAGAGCTCTAATTTGGATGATTGGGCGACCGAGATCACTACCAGTGCCGAAGGGTTGAAGTCGAAGATAGCCAGGTGGCAGTATACGCTTCCCCCGATACAGGATAGTACGTACCAGAAGTATGAGACTCCGGCGGTGCAGACAATAAGGCGAAGCAGCAGGCACAGGCGTAGACACTCCACCGGTGGCGATGGCGGTGGCCGTGGGTTGTTTTCATGCTTTGGAAAAGCTTGTGGACTCCGGTTTTCGATTATCTGTGGTGGTGGTTCGAGAAAGAAAAGGAGTGATCAGGAAACTCGCGTTAATCTCCTTACTGATACAGACCATGATGATTCATATCTTTAAGGGTATGTAACCTTGATTCAATTAAGGCCACATAAAATTTTGAGCATGTGCCATTTTTTTTCCTTGTTTTAGAACCAGACCTTTATACTGTTAGTACTCCTCTTTTTCATATATCTATTTTTGTATGAGGAGGTTTATGAAATATGAGATAGGCATTAACGTAGTTAAGCAAATGTAAATAAACCTATTTTTTTTAGTTTTATGACAATAACCTAGTACCTAGCTAGCTAGGTTTTGTATGATCCTTTCTAAATAACCTGCTTTTTGTTATGAAGAAAAAGATATTCTAATTTATAATTTTGATCTTCCAAAATCATGTGTGTTACTTTGAGTTTTTGATCTTAAAGCTTCCATGAATGCAATATCTTCCAATATAATTGTAGGCCTTAATTTCCCACTTCCATGTTGAAATTTGCCTAGGTAATTCAATGTCACTTGCTTCCGTTGCAATTAGAATCACTTTGCATATTTATCTGTTGGGGGATGTTATTAAGTAGTCCGGGAGAATACTCCCTCCCTTTTATATAGGGATGAGTGTCACCATCTTAGGAATCAATTCTGTATGAGAGAGATGGGGTATACTCCCAGAGTACCTAATGATTTTCCATCTGTTGTTGAATATATATATATATATATATATATATATATATAGGGTCATGCTAACGAGTACTCTTAGAGCAATGGTTAACAATTTATTTTAGAAAAGTTTTGATACCACTTTCATGGAAAATGGAAAAAACTGTCAAAATATTAATTACTTAATTTACTTTTTTTTTTTTCTTTCCCCATAAAAGCTTTCTTTAAATGGATTCTTAACTATTGCCTTAAAGGCATCTGTTAGCATTTCTCATATATATATATACACACACACTATTCATTGTGTACTTTGTAGTGATAGTTTATATATATATATATATATATATATATATATAAATAGGATTTTGCAGTTATAGTTAGATAAGCATATGGTTATTTTTCTTTTTTGGCCACTAATAACAATCAAATATTTAGAATTTATTGTGAAAATATTATAGACATATCATTTCTCATATTCTCTTTTTTATGACTAAAATTAAGACACGTGATCAATTTAATTTGGAGTATTTTCCATATATATATTGGGAAATACTAATGAATGTCCTTAGAATAATGGTTAACAATCTATTTAAAAAAAATTTTTATGGGAAAAGATAAAATAAAATAATTATTATTTTGATAGTTTTTTTCATTTCCTATAAAAGTGATGTCAAAACTTTCCTATAAAAGTAGTGTCAAAACTTTTCTAAAATGGATTATTAATTATTGCATTAAGGGCACTCGTTAGCATGACCCATGTATATTAGCTAATTATTTGGTTTTTGTAGTTTAGAGGTGTTTGGTACTGCGCTTTAAACAATATATTCAGTATTTAAATAACATTACATGTATTTTTACACACTTTTTTACCTATACGTATTTCTAAAAAATACAAACAATGTTACTAGAATAAAATTACCAAACAGCCCTGTACTCTCTCAAGTTACCAAGCATAAACCCTTCAAATTGAGATCCCACAAACATGCATGAAACGTCAATATGTCAAACACACCTCCTTTATCGCATAGCCCCATTCCTCTGCCCTCTAATAAAAGCCTAGTGCCCAAACCATCCCTTACTTAGTTCATGTATTCTAAACTTCTGAACTTCAGAAAAAGACGCACACTCAAACATTCCATCCAACAATTTTTTTTTTTTTTATTCCTCCACAAAAAATTAAATAAATAAACCATGAAAAAACATAAAACCTTAGCTCCCTCAAATCCCACTAGCTTTATTCCCTTCTCCCAAACTACCTAATAATTTTCCATCTATCGTTGAATATATATATAATTTTCATGCTAACGAGTACTCTTAAGGTAATAGTTAACAATCTATTTTAGAAAATTTTTTATACCACTTTTATGAGAAATGGAAAAAACTGTCAAAATATTTTTTTTCCCCATAAAAGCTTACTTTAAATGGATTATTAACTATTACTCTAAGGGCATCCGCTAGCATTTCCCATACACACACACACTATTCATTATGTACTTTGTAGTCATAATTTATATATATATATATATATATATATATATATATAGGATTTTGCAGTTATAGTTAGATAAGCATATGACTATTTTTCTTTATAATGTTGGTCCGTTTGGATTGAGGAAGAGAGAAGAGGAGAAGAGTGGAGTAAAGTAGAACTAGCTCAAAATTAGCCTATTTTCAGCCAACTTTACTCTACTTCCCTCCACTCCTCCTCCCTTTTCTCCTCAATCCAAATGAGCCCTATAAACATGAAATGCAACAAAAAATGAGAGGTCCTTTTTTATTGATAACACTTCCCTGTGGTTTCTCTCGTAGATGTGTTGAATAAGGTGTTTCTACTTGCCTTTATTTGGATCATGTTTGAATGAAATTAGTACAATGACGTATGTTCCTTCTTCTTTGAATATTAATGATAGATATTATCATAAATTTAACTACTGAGGCTTATTGTTATGTCATGTGAGAATAAGAAATATCATGTCAATGTACTCTCAAAATGGTTTTTTGCAACCCTAACGAGTTTTTTTTTATTAAGCCAGTTTTGTGATTTTGAAAATTTTACATTTATAGGTTCATTGCATTATCGTTTTTGAATTTGAAGTATAATGAAAATAAGAAATTTTATAATGAGGTTGATGTTGAACTTTTCAATAAAGATAGAGTGTCAAGTTTCAGCTCAAAGCATAATCCATGGGATTAGAGTAGCTAGTGAAAACTGCAATACACAAAAAATATAACTTAATTTAGAGTTTGAGATATGCCTTTATTTCTAGAATTTTAAGAAATGTAATATAATTGAGTTTTATTTAGAAAAGACTTATATACAATTTCATGAAATTTAATTTTATGTTTTCAATTGTTGTTACTTGTGAAATCTTGAATTTGAATTATATTAGGTGGCTTTTTTAAGACATAATTTTAATTAGTAATTTCGGCATGCCTATACATATATTTTTTCCAATTTACAGATTTATTTTAAGAAATTCTCAAACTTCAATTTTTTTTAATTTTTTTTTATTTAACCCTACGATTTTGCTAGTGACCCACCAGTTGAATCAGCGATCCAATAATCCAACTCTTAGAACATGTTAATATATGGTCCAAATTTAATAACTATTAATAGTATTGTTTGACTGGAACTCTCATAATGTTAATTAGTAGTGCCATGTTTTTAATAGGGAAAATATATGTGAATGTGTGTGAGGTTGGGGGGGGGGGGGGTGGGGGGGGGGGGGGGTGTGAATCATGTCAAGAAATCTCGATCAATGAAACATATAATAAAATGTTGCGGGATTATTTTTAAAATGAAATTTATTTTATACCCTCTAAAGTTAAACTTGGGGTATTTTTATTTGCCATTTTGAATTCCAAAGATTCAGATTTGTTAATTTTATCTTTTTACAATTATTGTCAATTTAATCCTCCCACCTATAGTGCCCCTTGAAAATTTGTTGTTCCAACACCATGTCCCAATCCCAAATACCTGTGTGATCCACACAAGTCGTAGAGTTGCACTATAGTAGTACAACAAACCCCCAATACCCATAACCCCCCCCCCCCCCCCCCCCCCCCAAAAAAAAAAAAAAGAAGCTAATGAGGTTTAGGTCAAATGGCATTTTCTAGTATTTTCAACAAATATGAAGGTTCAAATCTTCCTCTATAACTTAAAATATATCAAAAACACACTAAAATTATATTAAGTTGAATTAAATATTATCCCTGTCAACTTAATGCAAACATTAAATTTTAATATACAATTCAGTTCATGTGAAACAAGAAGAACAAGATTAATTCAAAATTTCTCTTCAAGATTGGGATTAAATTGTTTCAAACCTCTTAACAAAAACCCTAGTTGCCAAGCTTTCGCAACCAAAACTAGTAATAGAATAGCTTAAAGTCTCAAACACCATGGTGACGAGTGCATCAACCTTTGATTTATTATTATTATTATTATTATTATTATTATTATTATTATTATTATTATTATTATTATTATTATTATTATTATTATTATTATTATTATTATTATTTATTTATTTATTTATTTTTGGTGAGCTTAATCAACTATGTTGATCAAGGCCCAACTGTCTCTAAGCCTTTGATCCTTGAACATCTCGTAAATAAGAGGACCCACCTCCCCATCCCCATCCCATGGTTGTAATTGTTCCTTAAAAATCCCGAATCATCAATGTGTTGTAGCCTTGATCTCATTGGGTACTTGCTTTGTGTAGAGCACTAGATTTTTAAGTAAATTTGCAATTTAGAGGGCTAAATTTATAAAATCAAAACATTATGGACCAAAATAATATAAATGGATAGTTTTATCAATTATCACTTAATGAGTTAGAAACGATTCCTTTAAATTTTGTGTGATAAAATTTTACATGCCTAAAACTAAACGGAGAACCTTAAACCTAAGTTCCTAACACTACCTTTATGGGCAACTAGATGGGGCTGATGGGCCAAATTTGTCGTGGCTCTGGCTTGAAGCTAAACGAAGACTGGGCCTAAACTAGACATACAGGATAGAGCCCAATTGTCAATCCAGGCTGAGGTGTACAGAAGCCTTGTATCAAGGGTGTATTGCTCGATTGGAATCAACGTTAATTGTCATTGCTGGTTCTTTTTTGTAGGATTTGCCCACATTTAATTTTTTGATTGATCCTAAGTAATAAAATACTTCTAAGAAAGGATAGCTAGATCGTTGTAAAACTTAGGGAGAGAAGAACCCAATATTGTGTTAAAAATTTTGATCAAAGTTTGTGTTGATGGCTAATATTATGTTCAATTCAAAAGCCATCACAAGAATAAATGGACACCCTGAAAACATATTAAGCATTTTGATAGTTGGAAGTCCACACAATCCATCACTTTGCGAGTTTGAGGTTATGGATTCAAATAAAGTTATACTATCTATTTTTCAAGTTGTCTCATGTCATGTGTGAGAAAGTTTTAGTGAGTCAGAGCAATAAACACATTAGCCTTCTTCTTTTTTTTTCTTTTTTAAATAAAAGACATTTTGATGGCATTTAATCTACTGATAGTTGCATCTTTATTTTTCAGAGTGTTCTATTTCTGATTTGTAACATGTTTTAGGCGTGGAACAAAGTCTTTGGGCATTTGTGTTATATGGAATGGTTAAAGTTTGAAGTTTGAAGTCCAAATGGGGCAACTCTGATATTTGTATTTGAAGCTGTGAACCTAGTCCTTTCGAGTCTCAACCTAAAAGACATTCATGTGACAAGGACACTTTGGTGGATGACCTATGGTTGGAGATGAAGGTGAAGTCGTGGATCCAAATGGATCGGTGCATGACGAGGAAAAGCATTAGTGCAATAATAGTACAAGCCACCAATCATTTTCAAGAAAGCATTTCTTTGAGATGCGTTCGGAAGAAGTCAAATCAAACTCAATCATTTCGCATAATTAAATGTGAGACTTATCGGAACACTTTTTTTTTTTTTTTTTGAGAAAGTATCGGAACACTATTGATTCACGTAAAAATTTGTATTTTTTAAAGAAAGAAAGGGATAGGGAGCCACTAGTCTAATTGGAGTGATCTACATAATCGAGAAAAATTTTGTACTTTTTGATTTTTTTTTTTGAAAGCTTGTACTTTTTGATTTTAAATATGAATGCTTAATTATTAACCTTAAATAACTTATATTTAATGATGAGATGCATAAAGAAAATAGCAAGATTGTTCTTGGGTTCTTTGGATGTGGTTTCATTGTCTCCTTTAAATTCGGTCATTTCGCCTTAAAAAATAAGGATCGCTAATTTTTACCGTACATTTTTTTTTGAGAAAAATTTTTACATTACTTGAGAAATCAATTCACCATATCTATAACTTAAGTATAAACTAAGTTAAAAAATTAAAATGCCTAAGCTCATTGTAATATTATTTTGAGAATAATAGAGACAAGCTCATTGATTCATTGCTGTTTTTAATGAAATCAAATTGAGTAGAACCCATCTTAATCTTGTGCAACGGATTAGGGGTTTCAATTAATTTAATTAGTAAAGTTTTTTGTTGTTTGATAAGAGCATCCACATTAGTGGATGTAAAATTTTGTAAAATATAAAAACCAACCAATTTTACACATTTTGTCCCAAAAATCTTCCACACTGGTCTTTCTAAAACTGTGTATATATACACATTTGTTACAGTAACCATGCATATATACACAGTTACTGTAGATGTGTATTTTATTAATTTATTAATTTCACTTTCACACCTTTTTTTTTCTCTCTTCTCAGTGCACAACGAACTCAGTGACTTCTCTCCTCATCTTTTTTTTCCTCAGATGCACACAAATACACCCACACACAAACAAACCTAAACACACCCACACACAAACAAACCCACACGAACAAACCCACAGAGAAATGGATCGGTGCTTGATCGAACGATCGGTGCTTGATCGGTACTTGTGGAACGATCGGTGCTTGACTGGAACGATCGGTGCTTGACCGAGTTTGATCGGAGCTCATGGGTCTTGCTTAATCATAGCTCGCGGGTATTGCCTAATCGGAGCTAGGGAGATCTGACTGAGATAGGTCTTACCTGATCGAAGCTAGGGAGATCTCACCGAGAGGGTGTGGATTAGACAGAGAGAGAAAGAGATAGAGTTGATTTGTGTTCAAAAATAGGTATAGAGATGGGTATAGAGAGAGAGCAACAAATCAAAAAATGGGTAGAGAGAGAGAGAGAGCGCGCACATATGTAAAGGGTAGTTTTGAGAAATAAAAGAAATTGAGAAAATTGATTATTTAAATAAAATAGATTGTAGAATAGATGAACTGATGTGAAGGATTTTGAGAAGTGGATATGTAAAATAGAAAAAAGTAAGTTTTTACTGTAAAATAGACGGGAATTTATAGCCCAACTAATGTGAATGCTCTAAAGATTGAGATTGACCATTGTCTACTCCAAAATTAAATTACTGATATCATAACATGATGATACAATACAATTATTATAAAATAAACACTATAGCCTCAAATCTTACTGTATTTAAAATAAATAAATCTTGTGCATATATGAACAAATCTTAAAATTTGTAACGTTCAATATTTTTGTTGCGGTGCATTTCTAGTGGTATATGGCGAGGGACTGCGAGCAATCCTTTAATTTTTAGGCCAATAGTATTACTTGAAAGCTTTTGTTAACAAGTATCCCAAATATACAAGTTAAAGTGTATTAAATATTATATTAAACTAGTATGTAACTCTTGTTTATATATGGGAATAATAAATTGTAATGTTGTTATTGATGTTAGCTTGAGTTATAAAATATATAGGGTATTAGTTCAACTAGGACATTTGGAGGTACTAAAATAATTTTTCCTTGCAATTTTTATGACATTGGTTACATCAAGTTTCTCATTACATTGTTATTACGTATATAATTTTGAAAATCATTATTAGATATTACATATACAACACAATCACTGTCCGTGAAATTCTACTAAATACAATACAAAATAAAAGAATAAATTGGTCCAATAATATCTTCTAAATTGAATGGGAATATGTGCATATGATTGTTCAGATTCTAATTGAATTTTCTCTAAACATTGGTCTTATATATACATATATATATAGTCATGGTATATTACATAAATGACTTATAAATTTGAATTATTTTTAGTTACACAAAAAAAAAGCTCATAAATATAAAATCATTCAAACTCTTTCTTTCTCTAATTTTATATATAGAGTTAGATATATGATTAGGCTTTTTATTGTTTATTTATATTGAACTCTTTGTTTTCTACACTGAATTAACTCACTTAATACAAAAATTAAAAAAAAAAACTTAGATTAGATGAGACTCGTGGTGTAAAATTAAACTTTAATTGAATTTCAATTTTACACTGAATTAACTAATTTGGCACAAAAATTTAAAAACTTAGATTATATGAGACACGTGACATAAAATTAAAATATAATTAAATTTCAATTTAAAATCTAATTAAATTTTCTCTCAACTTTGACTATTAATATATATATATATAGATAGATGATGTTTATATATATTTGTCAAAAAATAAATGTAAATTGTACATAAATATCAATAAAAACACAAAACTATAACAAATTAATAAACTATTTACAAATGTATTTTTATTTATTTTTAAAAATTGTGCATTTCATCTTATAATTTAATACTTATTAATATTTCTTAACTTGTAGCTTCTTTTTAGAGCTTCCCCCATTTGAAATAATAGTTGATGATGGCAGTCCATAACCAGATAAGGGTAAAGGATGGCAAGCATTGAAAAGTTTTTTTTTTTTTTTTTTATTTAATTTTGGTGAACCATGATCATAGCATAGAAAAGTTAGGGTACTCCATATACCATATTGCTCCTGCCAATTATGGTTTTTACTTTTTACTTTAAATCATTAGGTCATATACTTTAACCGAATCACTTCCTAATGAATCATCAGGTCTCGATAACTTACTTATTAACCACTTTTAGAATGCTTTTGAGCTACTTTACCGAGAATAACAATAACGAGATATTAATTCAAGTCCACGGAATTTCTCTTAGGTCTTAGTACCCCGTGAAGTTAGTACTTTCTCATTTCATGGATAAAAATGCACAAAACCCCATGTAATTCCTCCATAAAACTTAGAACCCCATGAAGTAATTTAGTATGACATTTAACCCTCAAAAATATTTTTTATGTAAACCATTAGTTGTGTCACACTTAACACCTGAGATTTTTTAGTACAACACAAATTCTCGTGTGGTTTTTGTCTTAAATGAAAGTTCAAAGCTACATTTTCACAAAAATAATATCATAAGGAAGTTTTGTGTTATACTGGGGATTTTTATTCCCATAATTAAAAATTGCTTCTAAAACGATTGAAGAAACCAAACATAAGTTGGACTGCGTTCCATAAGACAATTAGCAGATAAAGTTTAAATTTAAAAAAAATCATTTTAACAAAATGAATTTCGGTTCAAGATATTCTTTTGAAAAAGAGTGATTAGCATTATTCAATAGGGTGCAGTGTAGTGGTTGAAGGCTTGGGATGAGCTATAGACCTAGACATATTAGGTTCAATCCACACTAGAAGTTTTCCTAAATTATTTAAAACATGATTCTGGTTGGTACAATCATATATCCATAGTTTACTCCCAGCGATAAGCTTACTCACCAAGGTAAGGGTAGGCCAAAGGGCCCTACCTTGGTGAGGTTTCACATTGAAAAAATAAAAAGTGTTTAGTATTATGTCAAAACTCTTGCTGAAAATGAATTTATTTATAAAATTGAGTTTAGTTATGACATATTAGAAGTAATTTTTCATTGAATAAACATTTATTTCTTAAAATAATATTAATAATATATTTATTCAATTAAATTATATAATATTTTTTTAGTCAAAACCATTGGTATTGGAAACTACTACCAACCATTGCGCACCCTTGGTATGGTGATCACTCCACAAGTATAAATGCTTATCAAGCGTAGAGGGCAAGGACCGGAATTTAAATCTTCAGTTTGAAGCTTCACACACATATATCCTTAAATTAGACTAGAGTAGAATTTCTATCTTGTACTAAAAATAAATAAATAAATAAAAACTACTACCATATTTATGTTTTAAACCTAGGGCTATAAATGAACCAAACTGTTTATAAATTACTCAAACTTACCTTGGGAAAAAGCTTGTTTATGTTCGTTTGTTTAGAAAACAAGCCAATTCAAGCCTTAAGTTTAGGCTCAATTATCAAACAAGTCAAACTCAAACATAATATTGTGCTTGTGAACAAACTCATGAATATGAGAGCTCAATTTAAAATTATATAATGTTATATTTTTATATGTATACTTGTCTAAAAATATATTTATATAGAGTTAAAATTAGATTGTATAAGTTTGTCCATAGGTTCATATGATATTAAATTATTATTTGCATCTTATTGATTATATAAATATTCTATTCCAAGTAAAAAATTATAGAATTGTGAAGAAATAAAATATTTTAGTCATGGTTTCACAATGTATAGGAAAATAATAAGTTAATCAAGTAACTTGTGGACAAATTCAAAATTGCTCAAAGAGGAAATGAGCCAAACTTGAAGATAAAATTCTATATGGTGATGAGCCCGAGCTTGATCTCACCTCATGTTCAAAAAATAAATAAATAATAAATAAAGAAGCTTGAACTTTAAATATTCAATTCCACTCAACTCATTTCCAACTCCAAACCCAACCACTCATATCCAACCTCTATAGATGAAGGGTGTGTTTGTTTGGAGGTGAAATAGGGTAGATGAAAAATTTTGGAGAGAAAATAGGAAGGAAAACCTTTTTAGAGTATGTTGGGTTGGGTGGGGAGGAAGGAAAATAAATGGTGGAGCTTCAAGCATTTTCTCCCCTAGCCTACCAAAATGTTTTCTCTCCAAAATTGATAGAAAACTGAGTGAAGATAATTTTTTTTTTAATTGACAAAAATGCCTAGTACATGTGCGCACACACTTCTTCAAGTTGCCTTTATTTTTTTTTTTTTTTTTTTTCTTCTTCTCCAGTAATGTTGCTTTGGATTATGTTTTTATTTTTGGGCAAGGCTGCCTCCTTTTTTTTTTTTTATTTTTCTTTTTTTCTCCTTCTGGGCAGCAACGTTGCCTTCTTCTTTCTTTTTTCTTTTTTCTTCTTCTTCCGGCAATAATGTTGCCTTTTCATTCCTTTTTTTTTTCCTATTCTTTTTTTTCTTTTGATTTTCTACGGCCTGGGCATGATAGTTGTTTTTTTCTAATTAAATGTGATTTATTTTTGGGGCATGATTTTTATTTTTTTAATAAATTTGGGTGATTGCTCTTTTTTGTGGTTATTTGTCAATTTTTTGTTTTAATTGGACATCATTCTTTAACAAGAGTATATAAGTAAATTTATTCAAATCCATTTTTTCTATCCCTCTACTTTTCCACTCCCAACCAAACAAATAGGAGAGAAAATAAAAAATTTTATAACGTCCCACTTTTCCATCTTCCCATTATTTTCTATCCTTCCATTTTTTCACTCCTCCAACGCCCAAAAAAGCAAAATTTACCGATTCAACCAATATAAAGCTAGAGCTCCATTTGTCACCGAGACTCAATACATCCAAAACCCACCCAATTTGATCAAATTCCACCTACACACTGCCCTAAAACCCCATTCAAAAATTTGATTTGGCCTCCCTTTTGTTTTCAACTTTTTCTCCTGCTGCCAACTATATTTGATAACATTATCTTTTGAAAGTTATTCTATAAGATAGCTATTTTGTTATGTCAAATTATATTTTGTAGTATTGATCACCTTGATGGGGGTTTGATTCTCATTTGTAATAATTCTTTCCTCTGTGTTTGGGATTAATGGAAGAAAAACTCTGTTATTATTTATTTTTTGTTTTTTGTTTTTCATTTTTGAAAAACTCTGTTATTGTTTCTTTGTGTTAATGTAATTTAGTTTTATCAAAATTAAAATTAAAAAATTAAAAATTAAAAAATTAAAAATTAAAAAATTAAATGACATCTCTTGATATTAATGAAGATATTGGAGAAATCTCTTACCGTTGTAACTATTGAATTATTTGATTATATTTGACAATCCCATACTATAGTCGGTGAAGTTCTAAGCACGCGTAGCACATGATACGAGGTTAGCATAAAATATGTGTCACAAGATATGCCTACAGTTTCAACATTTATCTATAACAAACATTTGCTACATCGTAGGAATTTAGAACAATCAGAGTTCTGCATGTGAAAACGAGTGGCAACAAAACTGCTCATAAACTTAGGCGTATACCCAAATCCCAATATGCATTTACATACAAGACAGTGAAACAAAAGATTCTTTGCTCATTAGTAAATGAATCCAAATGCTTCGAATTAAAATTTAAACCCCAAAAAAAAAAAACAGCAATGGTTTTTCCAATTATTATTTTTATATGCTTTTTTCATTTCAATTTTAATAATGAGTTATATGTAAATCAAGCAGCCATGATAAATGTTATAGCTTATACTTTTTTTTTTTAGATTATTTCCTTTCCACAACCAAAATTGAGTTTGAAATACTGAAGTACAAATAGGTTATTTTTAAATTACAAGCCAAGTAGCCATGCCTTCTTTGACAATGATCTCCCCCTTTTTTTCCTTCTATTTTTCGCCTATTCCGTTTCCATCCAATACCAAAATTGAGTTTGAAATACTCAGAAGTACAAATTGGCTTTTAAAATTACAAGCCAAGTAGCCAACCTTCTTTGACATTGATCTCTCAAATAAAACCCAAGAATCCAAGAAATTGCTTTAGACAAGACGTCACAGTGGTAGTGTGGTCCTGAATCTGAGCGCAGAGTTAAATCCTAGCACATGGAAAATAAGTAACAAATGAAAATGAAAGTCGCAGACTATGCTCTTCCGTAGGCATCTGAAAAGAGTTCAATGGAAGAAGAGTTTTAATTGTAATGGACTTTTTTTCAATCTTATAACCGGTGACTTGAAGTTGAAATGGACAGACCATTTCAATTGAAATTAAAAGAGTATCTTAGGGGGTGTTTGGTTAAAAAATGTGGGATTTCAAATCACTAAAATTTGCCACATATCACACCATCACAAAAATCACTCATTTACAGATTACTCTTCACTCAAACTTTCACTCATCAACATCACTTAAAAATATTATACGGTCAAATTTGGCAAATCACTCACTTTCATCACTGATATTTTTCACACTATTTACAGTCTGTCTCTCTGTCAATCAGTCCCGATTTTTCTCTCTTTTTTTTTTTTTCTTTTCTTCTGGGTTCTCTAGCTTGCACCTCAAGTTTTTTTTCCCTGCCGATCTGGGTTTAGGTGATCTGGTACTCCCAAAAAAAAGTCTCGCCGAACCCGAAAAAAAAAAAAAAAAAAAATCTTCAAGAAGAAGATAAGGTAACGGTAATGGTTTGAACCCAGAAGAAAAAAAAAAAAAAAAAAAAAAAAACTAACGTTATGGTTTGAACCCAAAAAAAAAAAAAAAAAAAAAAAAAAAATCCTGAAGTTTGAATCCCAGGAAAAAAAAAAAAAAAAAAATGGGTCAATCGGTGCTGAATCGGTGCTGATCGGTGATGGTTTGGATCGGTGATGGTGATGTGATAATTGAAAAATGCCATTGGTGATCGGTATGGTTATGGTGATCGGCTAAAATGTATTTTTCGGTGATCGGTAATCATAACTCAAAAATCGGTGAGGTTGTGAGTGATGGCTGGCAGAGTGTTTTGGGGCAAATTAGTTATTTAAATGTAAGTAAATATTTTTTAATGTATAGATTTTTGAATTATGAGTTATGAAAACAGAGTTATGAGTTATGGAAACAAGTAATCCAAACACCTCCTTATATTTTTATTCCCTTATTACATCCTCTCTTTGGAAAATGAAAGACTCACATGGGTCGTTGTAAGCATTTTCTCATTCTTAATAAGGTGATGTTGACACTAACGACGTTAAAGAGAGATGAGAGAAAAGAGAGGAATGTTGACTCGAATATTGAGAGACACACGAGAATAGATGTATGGTTGATCTAATTAATCTGTTGAAGACTTATAGTTGAACCCAGAATTTTACCAACCCTTCTTGACTTTTTATCCAACGCCCCAAGATTTTGACAATATAAAAGTAGCTTTAGAGCTTTTTCATAAGAGATAGAGAATCTTCTTTATTTTATGTTGTAAGTTAAAAACCAGCCACTCAACCAAAGTAGTGCTCAGTTGTGTTTTCAATCATGCATCATAACCTATGAATTTGATGGTAAATGGCAATTCGTACTTAACTTTAAAAAAAAAAAAATTTGATAATTTGGGGGGATGAAAATTGAATTCTAGACATTTTCATTAAAAACACTAGAAAATATATTATTTTTTGTAAATTAGAAGATATTAGTTAAATTATAAAACTCTTGAAAATTAATAGTTAACTAGTAATTGGTGTGGGTACAAATTAAAATTCCTAAATGAATGATGGAGTGGGAATTAGTTAAGTGGTAAAGAAAATAGAAACATCTACATTTTCACATATATGATGGCATCAAGTAAACTAAGTATTTGCAACTGCGTACAATTTGATGCCAATGACCTGCTAGAGATATTCAGCTACCTTTCCTAGTTATCAAAAATTTTCTATACGTTACCTACCTTTCTTCATCTAAAATAAGCCGCAACAATTAGCGTTAAGATAAGACAAAAAACCATTATTTGACATTAATAAATATAACTTGGCTCATTGAAGAACCTAACAGATAATTAGCAGACCAATGTTTTCCTAAAATATAACCATCACATGATTATACTTTTAAAATTGATGATGGTTTCACTTTTTAAAAACAAAACAACTTGGAGGCATTTTTTTGGCGTGATCTATAAGGTTTTTTTTTTTTTGGTAAATAATAATAAAATTTATTAAGAAGGGGAAAAGAGGGACTAAAGAGAATCTGATTATTAGCATCAACAAGAACCTAAGAAGGGATAGAGTTGATAGATTAGAGTCTCTAAATGGTACAAAATATGGCTTGAGGGGGCAAGTTATAAGCCACTCCATTAAAAGATATGAGACCCAAAAAAAAAAAAAAGAAGTTACAACATTGAATTTGCCAAAAAGAGCTCAAATGTCAATAGAATCAATCACAATTTTGGTATCTCCTTCATAGTGGGCAAGTTTGCATCCTTGTAGAGTGGCAGTGGAAATTGAGAGTGCATGAGGAAATTCTTTTTGCAAAGTTTGAGAGAATTGAGAGGAGTGCAACTTTTTATCTATAAGTTACCTAATGAAAAGTTAAACTATTCATAACGGACACCCTTTTGATTCGGTAGAAAATTAATGTACGCCTTTCTTTTTCATTGGAAAAAAAAATTATATTACTTATTATTGTAAGTAAATATTAAAAAAGACAGATATTTCCTCGAAACTAGCGTTAAGAAAACAGACACCCTCAATTTCCTTATTGTGTTTACTCAGAGTGTTTGTACTGCCATTAATAGGTTGTACTTGTGCTTCTTCCTAGATCAAGAAACTAATAAAAAGCAATAGTATTAAGAATATTCAATATGAAAATAATATTCAATTTTTTTAATAAACCCAGCAAAAGAACCATCGTTGCTTATAGTCAATCAAACAGTTACGATGAACAACAATAACAACAATATTCAGAACTCAATATACCTAAAAATTCTATTCAACAGAAATTATACTAAAAAACTCCCTAGCATATAAATCCCTGCCACCAACAATAAATTCTCATTCAAAAACAACAAAACCATCAGCTCTTATGCTATAGAACTCAACTATGGTAATAATCATAAAGGACAAATATTCAAACTTCAAATATAATAATGTTTTTTTTTTCAATTACAATAAATTTAATGAAAATCAGACCTAAAAAAACTGAGAACTATTGCATTTGTAACTATAAGGGAGAATGCCAAGAAACGATGGAGTGGTAGAAGTGGTGGTCCTTGGCGGCGAATATATGGGACTGACATCAGCTAAGTGAGAGAGTGAATGGGGTAAAATCAACGAAGGGGGAAGGGGGTGAAGAGGAGAAATGGCATTTGTCTCAGGTGAGTCGGCGGCCGCTGCATGTGGCCGCGAATCTCTGGCCAGTCTAGGTTTCTGAGAAAAACGAAGATGGAGAAGGAGGATGAGAGGGGCTTGGCTGTGTGTGGGCTTGGCTTGGCTTGGCTGTGTGTTGTCTAGGTTAGATTGAAACGAAGGTTGCTGAGAAAACAGAGGTGGAAGATGAGAGCGTGTGTGGAGGAGAAAGACCGTTTGGCTAACGCTGTTAACGCTAGGGTTAACAGTTATCCTCTTAAAAGTAATCATGTGCAACGCACATGACTCTTGCTTATATATTTCTTTGTAAGTTTGACATTTGCTCCTATTTGCAGCAATTAGTGCAAACTTGTTTGAAGGAAATCCCTCTCCTTTAAAAAAAAAATTTTAACAAAGTAAAAAAAAAAAAAAAAAAAAGCTAAACTATTCATATGTAAAAAAATTAATGCAAGGACTTAATTTTTGAGAACAAGTTAAAAACGCATGGGTTCAAAATAAATAAAAAGCATGGACTTTTATACATTATGTTTATGAAAATTTGAGTGTCATACTGTCGTTTCTAAAAAAAAAAAAAAAGTTGATTAATAAGTGTCATAATCTATATATATTTTTTGTTGAAATAGAGAATATGATTTCGAGATGTCTATGTTAAAAATATTTATAAAAAAAAAAAAAAAAGGTTAGTTATAAACTCACATGATAACATGAACTGATTCAAAAACATTGAGAATATAGACAAAATACGCTATTTTTAAATTAAACTTTTGGTCTTTCTTTGCTGAGGATGCTGCGAAAAAAAATAAAAGTGAATAGGTGTAAGATGAGAAAGATGATGATGGAAGTGGTGTAGCAGTAGCATGGGGTGTAACTACACAGTATCTTTTCCTCTTTAATAAAATAAAAGCAACAAACTGTAAGTTGGGACCAACCCACGGCTGTTTCCCTTAAAGCTCAATCAAGCCACTATCATAAATGTCCCCCCAAACTAAATGACCCTTGTGCTTGTACACAACCCTGTCTGAGCGCGTGAATACCACACTAACGTTAATATTTATTTAAAATTTCCATGTTTGAAAACTATATAAAAATCTACCTTCTTCTTGCCTTTTGGGTCGAACTCAATATAGATGGTTCAGCATTGAGGAACCCATGGAAAGCAGATGGAGGTATCCTATGAGATAGCTCAAGAGAATGGATGTCGGGTTTTGCAAGCAGCTTCTAGCACCATAGCTAGACTTTGGGTTCTCAAAGATTGGTTTAATCTTTCCTAATAAATGGGAAATAGCTCTCTTAGTATTAAATTTGATGTCAAAGTCGTTGGAACCACTTTTATTTGATTGCAAGAACCTACTAAGAGCATTCCCTGATGCAATAACCAACCTTATCTTCATATTAGCAAAAATGTGTGCATATATTTTAGCAAACATTGGGTCAACATAACTCATAGACTTTGTCATTTTAATGAACCACTTCTAGTGGTAAGTGGTGGGATATTTGATGGCTTTTGATAAAGTAGAGTTATTTAGATATAGAATAGAATTTTAAATGGTAAAAAATTTACTTAAAATTTACTCAAGTCAATTGAAATAGTGTTTTAAAAAAACTATTTTAAGAAAAATTCTACATCCCTAAATAATTTCAAAACAATGTCAATTTAAATAATTAATATTAAAAAAAATATTATTTTGTAAATTTTGCCAGGGATGTTAGGGTAATATAAAATGCCTAGATTTTATTTGTTTAGAATATATAGTTTTATAGGACTTTAAATATATATATATATATATATATATATATATACACATACATACACACACAAACATGAAACTTTTCCCCTTTTGTCACCATAAGATTGGATAAAATTGGTAAATTAAGGGTTTATTTTCATGAGGGAAAAGAATGCAATAATTTTTGCTTGGAATTATACTTGTGAAGCTTTGAAATTGATTGCATCACTTTCCTAAGATGGCATTATATACATGTTGCCTATTTCTCTAGAGAGATGTTACGTCCATAACATTTTTATAACATTTTCATAACAAATCACAGGTGGTTAATTGTTATTGGTTCAAAGTTGAACCTAACCAAAAATTACTTTTTTGTCCCAATAATAATAACCAGTGACAACCTGCCACTTAAAATTTGTTGTAAAAATATTGTGGACATATCATTTTTCATTTCTCTATAAAAATGCAAATTGATGAAAGTGACTTTACTTGTTTCATTTAATATATCAAAATTGAATATGTCTATTTTTAGGAGAAGAAAATAGATAATATATATAATTACAATCGAAAGAAAATTGCCACAATGAATGAAATTATTGTTTTTATTTAAGTTCAAAAAAAGCTAATTATGTTAAAGTTATTTATTGATTGGGAAGTATCATTATCAAAAGTTTATAACAAATCTATGCATGCAACTTGGGTTCAATCTCCTCTGTCCCGAATTATAAAATAAATAAATAAAAGTAATAAATGTAATTAGTGTCATATCAACAACATAATAAATAATTTTTTTTTATGCAATTTAAAAGTTAATACATTAATTTATAAAAATCAATTTGTAAAATTTATGTTGTAAAATTAAAAATAATTTTAACATATATATATATAAAGAAGTGATGACCTAATTTTTGCTCAAATTATTTCACTCTTTGCTCATTAGATTTTCTCAAAAATCTCATAAACCAATAATATAGTGGATGAAATCTGAAATCTTCAAATTTATGACACTATCTTTCAAAATTATTGAGCCCCACCTCAAGTTACATTAAAAAAAAAATCACTATATATAAATAAATAGCATGAAACATGCATAATAAATAAAACAAATAGAAACATTTAGAAAGTGGAGCGTGGTTGCAATCTCCACAAATCGGAGAGTAAGGTAACCACTTTGTCTATAAAATATTATTATGGTGGCATTCTCAATGAATAGACAAAAAGCACTCTTTTAAAAAAAAAAAAAAAAAAATGAAGTGGGTAAAAAGAAAATTGGACAAAGCAAAAACTCCGAAAAGAAAGAAACCAAACCAAAGCAAACTCAAAACAACAACAGAGAAATCCACATCTTCTTTCTTAGCTCCTCTTTTTTATTCCACGGAGCTTTACTCAAACCTCACTCAACCTCCTCTCTCTCTCTCTCTCTCTCTGTCTCTGTGTATATTTTCTTGAAGAGTTGTAGAGGGAGAGAGGACTGTCACACTTTACTATCACCAGTCATCAGTCTCTGCAAGTGTTCTTGGAAATACATTGAAAATTGAAGAGATTGACTAAATAAAAATCAAAGACTTTGGGAAACAGTTTCTGGGTTTTTCTGGGTTCTTGATTTTGTGACTTGTGTGAGGGTGAGTGTTTGATAATTAAAGATGTTTGGGTGTGAGTGTTTGTGCTGGGAAAGTGAGTCAGAGTTATATTTTTCTCAGCCTCAGCCTTTCTCTCTGCCTGCAAACCTCCCAGAATGGCCACAAGGTACACACGCATCTCAAAACAAAGCTTAGATCATCTTTCATTAACTTTCAAGAGTTTCCTTTTGTAACCCAATTTTGTGGGTTTTGTTGTTTTGTGCTGAATGAGTAACGTGTTTTGGGAGTAGCTTGCATGCAAAGATTGGTTTTTTGGGTTTTAATGAAGTCTGTTTCACATTCAATTATAAAAGGTTTTAGTTTTGTTTCTATTTTTATTTTTTTTATTAACTGTATTTCTTGTTTAGTTACGATGATTATTATGAATCATGATAAATTTGATTTCATTAGTTGATTTGTGTACTTCTTCTGGCTCCTAGATATTCATTTTTGGCTTGCAGGTAATTGTAGGAATATGCTTTATAGCTGCTCTCTCTCTCTCTCTCTCTCTCTCTGTTTTTGGTGGTCCTGAGTTTGGTACTTACTTTGAGTAAATTAATGGATAGAGGGCTCTACCTTGTCTGCACGTTTTGCTGAGGTTCTGGTTCATGGATCTGTGCATTCAGTCCAATAGGGGGAAAAAAACAGAGTATCTTGTACCTATTTGGATTTTTTTGTGTGTGTGTGTGTGTTTGAGAGATTTTATTTATTTTTTTATATATTATTGTTCGATTACTAAACTTAATTCTAAAAAGGAAACATTTACTAAAAATTACTTTCCTTTTGTGCCACATTATTCAAGCACATCTCTATATTTCAGTTGAAAATAGCACATTATTGCTAAGGTTCTACCACATTATCGTCTCGCAAAAAAAAAAAAAAAAACAAAAAAAGTTCCACTACATTAATATTAGAGCCCCCTATGTAGGTTTCTCCATTGTATGATATGTTGTGCCATAGTCCATCAAAGAAACAGGTTCTATCAGAAAGTAGAAACTTATTTTCTCTAGGCAGCTTTACAGGGTGTATAGCGCTTTAAATAATTTTACATTTATATCTATGCTTGCCAAGGTTGAATGATTAGCATGGAGTTTTGTGTTGTTGCATTAATGGATAAACCTTGTTTGGCACATTAATGAACTTGGTCAAAAGTTTGAGAATCTTAGTGGATTTAAAGTTGAAGGTTGCTTGGAATATGAATTCAAATGTAATATCTTTTAATGCTTAACTACATCATGGGACACTGTTGTGGAAAAATAGCATCTATTTCTACTTTGTTTTTATTCGAATTGCCAATTTTGGTTGTAAGCATGGGACTGGCATGCTTTTGTAGAAAGATGAAATTTGATATGTTTTGTATGTTGTATGAGGGAATGTACAAAGCTTAATGTGCTTATTAGCTATGTATATTGAGTGAACTGCTGTGATTAATCCTTTCTTCAACTGATAAAATTGGTTTGTTGGGTTCCCTTTCTTGATTTCTTGATCATCGTAAAGTTGTTGTGTGATTGTGTGTGATGATTATTTGATGAGCAGAAGCATGAAAGAGAGAGCACACACAAAGGTTTACGTGGTTCAGCCAAACTCCCTATGTCCACATTGAGAAAGCCCTCGACAGCTACATATTATATTTAGCATTTGTATTACAATGAACCCAAGATAGGGTTTATGTACTAGAGAATACTTGACTAACCGTAGGCTAACCATAGACTAACCTAAGGTTTATTTGCTTTTTCTACAAGTACGTGGGCCCACAATTGGTTTGGCTCACTTGGGTCATAATATGTCTAACAGTATTTATGTGGTTTCTTTGTTGTTTGAGAAGTTACTGAAAGTCTTTCTGTCTGCTATAAAACGCATTGATATACAATTATTCCTTATCATTTTTATATTTATACTAATTTCTTGAAATTTCCATGTGTCGTTTGTGCTTTCTTTTGAGAAACTTAATTATTTTCTATGTGCTGAAGAACATTGACCTTACCAAAGATTGCCGTAGAACTTCTTGCGATAGACGATGTTCCTTTTGATGGAAATTTCAGGAAATTTTCAATCAATGCAGTACATTTGTGTCTGCTTTAAAATTTTATTAAATTTTTTTTTTTTCACATTCTAATTCATAAACATTTCTAGCTGCACTTGATATTTGCATGCATCATCTGATACATCTCTGAAGTGTCAGGGGTTAATATGATATGAATAAAAATAAAAACAAAAACAAAAAAATACCACAAACTTCTTTATTACTCACTGACTTTTCCCAATTATTTTTCTAAGTTTCAAATTGTTAAGAATATTTTTATCAGTCTTTAATTGTTTATAAAACAATAATTTTGAGCTTAATTTGGAATTCCTCATTAGTTGATTGGTGTTGATTTTTTGTGCCAAGAACTGCAATTTCTGACTTTTTTGTAAATCCAACCATGCCTGTTTCGAGTCAGTTAGTATATTAGAAAGCAGGTCTTGTGAAATAATACAGAAGCAAATATCTTTTCGCCACAATGTATGCAAGTAGTACTGCATAGTATGCAGTACTATTTCTCCATTATTGCACCTCTTGATGTTTACCTTTTGCTGTGGCCTGCAAAATTATTATGACTATATGTTCTAGCTTTTCTAAACGGTATACTGTCTTCGACTCAGGCCAAGGTTTTGCTACTGGAAGAATATGCTTAGGTGAATTAGAAGTTCTCAAAGTCTCCCAGTTTGAGAGCATTTGGAGCTGCAATCTGATGCATGGAAAAACTAATAAAGGTTTCACATTCTACAAACCTGTGGGGATCCCAGATGGCTTTTTCTGCCTTGGTCACTACTGCCAGCCCAATGACCAGCCATTGAGAGGGTATGTTCTTGTAGCTCGTAATGCTACGTCTTCTCCTGAGGAGGAAGTTGGTAATGCCCATGAACCGGTATCAGACTTGCCAGCCCTTAAAAAGCCTCTTAACTACACACTTATCTGGAGTACAGATACAGAACACAATGGTTGTGGTTACTTCTGGCTGCCAAACCCACCATTGGGTTATAAAGCCATGGGAGTTGTGGTTACTGACAAGCCAGAAGAGCCTAAACTTGAAGAAGTTAGATGTGTCCGAGTGGATCTTACAGAAAGTTGTGAAATGGGTGATCTTATACTTACCACAGATTCAAAATTTTCAAAGTACCCATTTCAGGTTTGGAACACAAGACCCTGCAAAAGGGGGATGTTGGCCAGAGGTGTTTCTGTTGGGACATTCTACTGCGGCACCTACTTAGATTCTGAAGAAGAGCTAGAAATCTCATGCTTGAAGAATCTTGATTCCACACTACATGCCATGCCAAATCTAAACCAGATTGATGCTCTCATTAAGCACTATGGACCGACTGTTTTCTTCCATCCTGACGAGGTTTATTTGCCCTCATCAGTGCAATGGTTTTTCAAGAATGGGGCACTTTTATACCAAGATGGCAATGAAAAGGGTGAATCCATTGATTACAGGGGCTCAAACTTGCCTAGTGGTGGGAAAAACGATGGTGCATTTTGGATAGATTTGCCGAACAAAGATGATGCGAGAGATCATCTCAAGAAAGGAAACTTAGAGAGTGCAGAGCTCTATGTTCATGTAAAACCAGCAATGGGAGGAACATTTACCGATATTGTGATGTGGGTTTTTTGCCCCTTTAATGGACCTGCCACCCTTAAAGTTGGGTTAATGAGTATTGCCATGAGCAAGATAGGGCAACATGTTGGTGACTGGGAGCATTTCACCCTCCGTTTGAGCAACTTCACTGGAGAACTTTGGAGTGTATTCTTCTCACAACATAGTGGTGGTGAATGGGTGGATGCTTTTAACTTGGAGTTCATTGAAGGGAATAAGCCAATTGTATATTCATCAAAATGTGGTCATGCTAGTTACCCGCATCCTGGGACATACCTTCAGGGGTCATCAAAGCTGGGAATAGGAGTGAGAAACGATGCTGCTCAAAGCAAATTTATTGTTGATTCGAGCACCAGGTATCAGATTATTGCAGCTGAGTATCTTGATGATGAAATCATTAAGGAACCATGTTGGTTGCAGTATATGAGAGAGTGGGGTCCAACCATTGTGTACGATTCGCGAGCAGAACTAGAGAAGCTCATTGACCTTCTTCCACTGTTTGTTAGATTTTCAGTGGAGAACATTATTTTTGAGTTGTTTCCAACAGAGCTTTATGGTGAAGAAGGGCCAACTGGCCCAAAGGAGAAGGATAATTGGAAAGGAGATGAAATGTGCTAGCTCTGCCATACATAATTCATATCTACCTTTTCGTTCCCTGCTTCAGTGAGTAGCCATGTACTGGGAGGCATCAGACACTCACTGCAGTCACCAGCTTATAGCCAAATGAGAGACACAAGAAGGTTGTAGCGGAATTGAGGTGTGGTGGTTGCGACTGTATATTCTGGTAATGCATTGCCTGGTGTATGGGACTCACTGGCAGTTGTGTATCGATGTATCATGTATGGTTATATGCCCACTTTATAAATATTACATGTTATTTTCGTTGGTGCATCAATTCATGAAGTTTGTGTATACTGCAGTCACCATTTTGTTTTGTTTTATTGGGATACACATGTGAATGACACATTGAATGATAAGAAGAGAAGTGAGTGATTAATTAAACATAGACCCAAGAAAAGTGAGTGATTAATTAAACATAGACCCAAACTCAACTCTTAAGCTTAAGCTTTTGGATTAAGTTGTGTACCTATATGTTGTATTAAGTATTAACCCCTCAATTGGAGTCTTCCGAGTTGTTCTTTCCCCAACACTCCCCCTGCAACGTAACAAACAAATGCTTTCACTCCTGGGATGGATCATGGTAGATAAATCATAAATATGCAGCCATGCTTTGATTTTTTTTGTTAAGATAAAAACTTGGTTAGTTCGTCAACGTTTATCAGGGTGTTTGAAAAGTTTTGGCTGAAACTCTTAATGTACATTTACATATTTTTGTTGGACCAAGTAGGAAGATTGCCAGGTTGAAAAAAGGAACCCAGCCCTGAAAGCTACATTAATGTCCAAAAGAAAAATGGTGCTTGCATGTGGAGTGACTCTGTATTGTAACATAGACAAATGATCTCCCCTCAAAAAATTTCCATATACCATTTTATTTGTTGAGTTAGGAGCCGGCAACTGTTGTGATTCTATGTAGTTTTTTTCTCGTTTATTGTTGATTCAGAATAAGATTATCCTGGGTATTTTCAGTGTTCATATGAATTCTTGTCGAAATCAATTCCAAGGAAGACTGGCCTTTGGGAATCCTCTTTTTTCCTTTGCTTATTAGAGGAAGCTCCACTTATTTCGGGCGGCAAAATCCTACCCATGATCTTATAACAAATTTGCACTGACAGCTATTTAGTCAGGTGAGTGTTTTCGGCTTAGCTTATTTCCAGGTGAGAAAGAAAATGGTTTTAATTAAAAAAGCTGGTTTTATCACAATACTATAAACACCCAACTTCAAAGCTTGTTAAATTGACAATTTATGATGAAAGCAATTTTTTTTTTGCATAGAAATTATACTCCAAAGTAATTTAAGAGTAGTTTGTGAAGCTCCCTATGGAAGGCTTAAATCTCGATCTTTGTGTCCTACACCCCCAAGTACTTATACTTGTGGAATGACTATCACGCTAAGGTGCGCAGTGGTATGATGAAAGCAATATTACTTTCACATGACTTGGTCATTGATATTATTTTTAGATTAAATTATTATTTTAGTTCCTAAACTTTACAAAAGTCTGTTTTTCATTTCTAAATTTTGAAAGTTTTTTTTCTCTTTAAAATTTGTAAAGTCTTTTTTTTTTCAATAGTTTAGAAACAAAAATAGGCATGAAAAAGGATCATTTTTCAATAGTTTTAGGATAAAAAATAATATAAAAAAAAAAAGAACTTTTTTAAAGTTTAAGGACGAAAGTGAAATATTTTCAATAGCTTAGGGATAAAAAAACAAATTTTTCTATAGTCTAGGGATGAAATACAAATTTGTTAAAGTTTAGTGACTGTTTGACTAACTTTTTTTACTATTCAACTTATTTTTTCTACTATTTATGGGTCTCGCTGCACTTTTTGGTATTATCTATTGGTCCTACTATACTATTTCAACTAACATTTACCTTTATCTACATTACTTTCAACAAAAAATTTTCAGCTTCAACAAAATAAGCGAACACAAACAGATCCTTAGAAATCAAAATAGTATTTTACACTTACTTTTATCATGCACAAAATGCAAACTATGCAATGTGCGAAAACATTTGACGATTTTTTTTTTTTTGTTTTTAGTTCCAAACCCTTCCTAAAAATGATTTTTTTCTTCTAATAAATTATAGTTTATACAATATATTAGATTTTCTAAATTAAGATGTTTATATTTCTTATTTGAAAGTATTTTAAATTTAGCAAGTTTTCAAATAAAACTAAAAATTAAAAAAAAAATGCAATTTACATTCAATTATTATATAAAGCGAGATTTGTGTGAATGATATATTAAGAGGTTGAAATTTGTTTTTAGTGCTCATTATAAACAGTTCATCCTTTACATATTTTGAATGGTCTAAAGAAGAAGGAGATATAAGTAAATTCATTACTTGTATTAAAAACAAATATACAAGACTTTAATAACATTAAAAATATATATATAATTTTATCCAGATCCAATCAACACTAGGTTGAGAATGTGACATTATTGTCAATGAAGTAACTTGTCTTTCTAGGCAATCCTTTCATTCCAAAGCATTATTGAAGTGGACTAGAATGGACCACAATGCACCAAAAGAACCAAAGTGAACTGAGCAAACCGAACCTAACCGAATAGACCAAGGTTGTCAAAACCGAGATCCTACATAGGATCGTGGGAGGCAGGTAGGATCATGGATCGTAGGATCAAATCGTGAATCATAAGATGCTACCTATTTTCATATTTTAAGCAAAAAACCTATTGATTGTAACTTTGTATGTTATTTAATCACTTAAAATATGAATCCATCAATTAAAAAAAAATGCATCATAAAATGTAATTTACACGCACTATATCGTTCTTATGTCATTCCAACGAAACAAAATATATTTAACTTTTGACATAATGCATCTAAAAAGTTTAGTACATATTTACTTAGCAACTAAGTACCAAAATATTATCTACACATATGGAAAATGTTTTCCAAATTCTAAGTTCCAAATCCAAAATAAATTAGGCTAGTTAGCATATAAAAACTAACTAACTACAAATTTACAATATGTAATCCAAAAGAGAATTCTCAATCTAAGGTAAACTAGCTAATTACAAATATGAAATCCAAAAGAGAATTCTCATTCTAAGGTTCTTCTAATTTGAATGTTTCTAAATATTTTAGATTTTGTTTTTTAAAACGTTAAACTTAAGAAAGCTTAAAGGCAGCGATGGCTCACCATTGAGAAGGCTGAGAGGTGTTGGGTTTTTGATAGAGGAATGAGGAGGTGCGAGACAGAGGTGCTAGAGCTTAGTGTTTCTAAATATTTTAGGTTTTTTTTAAAAAAAAAAACGTTAAACTTAAGTACCATAGGTTTTTTTGAAATTTTATGTTAACATAGAAATAAATTTGGGATTGCAATGCATTATTGGGCTTCTAATAACCTATTAAGCTTGTGAGTTTAGGTGGATTATCCTACCAATCCTATACAATCCTACATAATCTTACATACGATCTTACCTTTTTTGCAATCCTGTTACGATTTTAAACTTTTTGGTGAGATGAGATCTTAAAACCATGCGATTTACGATCCGGATCGCAATTTTGACAACCATAGAATAGACTAATGTGAACCAAACAGTCCAAACTAGATAGAATAGACCGAAATGAAGTAACTCAATAAGGTAGCAAAAATATTATAAAAATTATGCACCAACTTAGATTGTCATTGACAGGCATTCCACATAACCATTTTTCATATGATAGAACATTATGTGATGAAAAGTTATCTCTATTTAAGGTTGTGTATATATATTAGAATGGATAAATACCAAAATATTTAATTTCAATAGACAAACCGGAAGAATCACCGAAATAAAATTGACAACAGTGATTAATAGGAGAATGGGAAATGATTTTTTATTCGGTGTGGAGAAAGAACCGATTATTTTAGTCCCCAAATTGTGTTTACAAGGTTGTAGTAGCTCTCCACACTGAATATTACCCCGAATACTTCAGCAGAATAATAAGTGTTACATGCATTTTGTCTTTTAGTTATTACTATTTAACATTTACATCGAACAAATAGATATATATCAAGCCCAAATACAATAGCAGATAATAGCCTTAAAAAGCCAGCTTGCAAATTCTATTATAATCCACTCCTAGAAAAGGCCTTCAGAATCTGAGTAGATGCTACAGGAAAAGAGAGTAGTGATCCGTAATAGTTACACACTGTTTACGGAAAACACTATTTCACCATTTGACAATTATAACTAAAATCGAAGGTACAACTAAATGTAAGTAGATACGTGCAACAATAATTTGTGGAAAAAAGGGGGAGTGCTACATTTGCACAGCGGGGGTAAAAGTTGAAACCCTCCCATGGCAAGTTAAAACTCTAGCAGCAAAATAGGTTCAGAATTCAGTGTCATGCAATAAAGTTGCTGGGAATAAAGAAACTGCTACCTCGTATGGTCTAAAGTACCATAAAACAAATTGTAACAGTAAACACTAGTGACAACCAAAACCACAAAAGGGATACTATCCAACTTTCGTGACTACTAAATTCATTAGAATCAATTGAAGTTATAGAAATTTACAAAAGGTCAAATTCCTACCAGTATAAATAAAACCCTAATCCCCCCCACCCTCTCTCCCCGCGATCATTTCAAAAGGGATAACAATCACCCCCAACCAAAATATCAAAAGGAATAAACAAAGCAAAGGAAAAATCCTCCCTATTAACAAAGCAGGAATTTAGGACCAATACCTACAAAAAAAGGTGTTACTATTGTGTTCAAAAGGACATTGAACTTATGCTGCTACCGTATATAATCACAAGTAATTACATCAGTTTAACCAAATATAAACAAAATGGAGGACACTGTTCTTCACCTCGCTGTCTTACCATCCCGATTGAGGTCCTCCCAGCTTATCTCCTGGGCACATTCCCCACATACCGTAGTGCAACCACCTTTTGTGCCCTGGCTTCTAAGTGTCAACAGGTGCGAAAGATTAGTGCATTTCCTCTGTACCAACCGATTCCTCATTTTAGATTGTGAAAGGCTGGTCTCTGGTGCAGGAGGGGGCATGCTTGACACATCTGGCTTCCGTTCAGACGCAGATTCATCCAGAGGAGCTCGCTGCACTTCCTCCCATTCTAACGTTCTCTGGTATACTTCCCAAGCCATGTCTTGCTCTTCTTTTGATAGCTTTTCTTCTTCATTCTCTTGTAAAAGGGTCTCATGTTCATGGTAATTGGAGATCCATCTGAAATCAAGGTAATGGATTAAGATGGTTTACAAATACCTGAAATTCTTTTGTAAATCTGAATTTAAATAAGATTACATGAGAAGCAAGTAGAGCAAACAATATTAAGAGTGAAGCAAGCAGAGCCAACAATATTAAGTGTTAGCTTCAGTTCAACTTCCTATGGTCTTGAACCTATCTATATCATACTTTATTATTTCATTTCCATATCTTTTTGCATATCCAGTCCCTGGCCCGGACAAAGGATGTGAGGTTTGCAGTAGATTTACAATCAGCATAAACTGTAACATCAAATAAACATGGATCCTATTGGTATGGATAAGCATACCAAATATGTTGAAAATGATGTCTCTTGGGCAAGTTGTTTGTTGATAATATTGTATCACTACGACACCGGACTACAGGGTAGATATAGTTTAGAAATATAAACCTTGGATAACCACTATGAAGTTCGATGGATTTATGTTAAGCTAGATAGAGACCAAGAATATGGAACGCAAATTTAGTAAAACCAATAGTAAAAATAAAGTGAAGGAGAAATTAATTGGTCAAAAGATACGAAAGAGAGAAATTTTGGTATATTGGTTCTATCATACATATAGGGAAATTGAGGAATGATTATTATAGATCAGTGGCATGGTATATGAAGTAAAGAGGTGCCTATGAGATACTATGTGAAACTGTGATAGTAGGCTACCCACAAAGCTAAACCGAAAATGCTATAGAATTAAGCCAAGGCCAACTAGGCTTTATTGTTCCAAACATCGGGCAATCAAGAAACTAGAAGTATAGAAAATAAGTGTAGCAAAGACAAGCATGTAAAGATAACTGTTTATTCGAAAGATATGAAACATTTGTGTGTGTGTGTGTGTGTGGAAAAAGCAAAAAGGGTAAACAGATGGGCAAAAAAATAATATCAGTAGATTTTTGTTTTGGTTTTTTATTAAGACATTTAGAAACATGTGACTGTAAGAAAGATAACTAGGGACTTGGCCCAAGATACAGCTGCGTGACATAAAAGATCAATGTATCTGATCCCAATGAATTGGGATTAACATTAAACTTGAGCTGAGCTGAGATGGCCTGACTTGAACAAATAAACAGTAGCATAGGACAGTCTTTAATATAGATAAAGGCATTGCAACCAAAACAGGAACAGGAAAGAAAAAAAAATCATGGCAGAGAGGAAATACATCTAGCCCTATCAAAGAATACTCCCGAGCAAAGCCAGAGTAGTTGTTACTTTAGATGTGTTGAGGAAGTACCATTGTCATTATACACAGCCACACTACATAACTACCACACTGACCGGCCCAACCATCGAAACAAATGAACCAAATTAGGAACTGACCAGAGAATACAGAAAAAGAACCTTCCAGGTTGAGTTCAAGCCTAAGCCTGTAAAAATATTAGACACACTCACATTATTTAAAATTATCCAGTGGCAAGACAGGAATAGAGAGGGTAATTTTGGTTCAGAAGATAATAAACTACAAAGAGATCTTTCTTCACTTGCATCATCCTTTGTTATGCTCTCTCTCTCCCCCAAACATAGTATGTACTATGTACAACATACTCATTTACTTACACCAAAACATATTTGGTCTGGAAAGAAAGTAAAGATTGATACAGAAATAAAGAAAAGCAAAACCAAAGATCAAGGACATCAATTTCAGAGAGCAGCAATAATGCAAAAAATTATGCAACCATGACCTATTGAATTACTATGACTCATATCATTACAATTTTACCTATCCTGCACATCTACCAACTTGCATATCTGAATGAATCACAAGTTTTTTCCAACATTCTATTGCTTGAGGCAACACTTCAGAAAATAGAGAAATTGAAAGTAGAGAGGAAGGACAAGTCTCTGAGTAGACTTATATAAGTAGATGCAAGAGAAATAAAAGGAATCTACCTTGGACAATGCTTTCCAAGTAAATTTTCCATTATCTTGTCTGAAGAGCAGCTTCCTTGAGAAGGAGGCATTGTCTGAGAATTCCCAACTTGGCCTGTCATATTGTTGTTACTTGTATGTCCGTTCTCTAGGCCCAGATCAGCCAAAGTTTCCAGGTTCTCATCATCACCAAATTCAAAGAGATGCAACATCTCTTCTTTAGAGATAGTCCTACCTACCTGTTGTCTATCTACCACCCTTGCAGCCAGACTTTCCTTTGTCACCTATTAAAACCATTCACTTCATTAAAGATCCATCGAGAAACAGAAACCATATAAGTACACTGCATTATGCCATTACCTGACGCTTATAAATTTTTTCTTCCATGGTTCCATGAGCCATCAATCGGTAAGCAAACACTGGCTTTGTTTGGCCATACCTGAATATATGCAAAAGGCTTTGTCATAAATAAACAAATTGTTGGAGAACTGTCTCAAGTAAGAATTCCCGTTCTCGCACAGATTCCTAGTAGAGAAAAAAAAATGCAGAACTTGTAGTCCTTGTCCAACAAGAACTTTGATTTGACTCAAAACAGATTAATTGTAGGAATTTAGGGTACCCAAGGGCTCCCTTAAGGAACACACCTGGTAAAATATTTGCATGGGCCTTTCATTATGAGACTTTGAAAGTTGTGGCACTAAATGTGAAAGCTCAAGCAGTCGTGTTAGTGTTTAATGGCACACTATCCAGCATTACAGTGTCATACTTTTAGAATTTTATGATGTTTCAGTTGGGGTAATTTCTTATAGGATTTGCCGACAAAAGCACTGTTAGAGATACTCTTTTTTTTTATATTAAAGTAAGGGTATTCTTGTAATCTTACTATATCACCCTAACATAAATGTGCTAACATCAGAGATTGATTAATCAAGTCCAAAACCTATAGTCCTAATGTTTTTACAACTAAACTTGGTATTAGAGTGTCCCAATTCCCAATCCAACCTTAGAATGCATTTAAACAATTTGGAGGTCCATAAGGTGAAATCTATATCCCATATCCCGAGGTTAGCGGCCACTACTGATAATTTTAGTCCCAAATTTTTTAGCTCATCTTCCTTTTTTATTAATTTTCAGCACCATTTATCCTGATCAGCTATTTAGTTTGTTATATTTTACAACAAAAATATGAATCAAAACTCACCTCCAAGCCCGGTATATAGCCTGAAGATCATATGTTGGGTTCCAAGAACCATCAACAATAACTACACGATTAGCAGCATGAAGATTAATCCCCAAAGATCCGGCTCTTGTTGAAATCAGAGTACACTTCACCCTCTTATTTGTGGGCTCATTAAATCTCTCAACCAGCTTTTGCCTCTCAGAGCTCTCGGTTCTTCCATCTAGCCTGTACAGCATATCAAAGAAAATTGAATTCAGAAATTAATTCACTTAGACAGAGAATTTAACGTCCATCAGCACTTTCATCATTACCACATAAAGAAATAAGTCAGAATCAGAATGAGCAGCTAATGAGTGACTCCAAGAATGTATTAAGAAGAGGGGAGAAAAAGACCAAAAAAAATGGAGAGGAAGTGTAATTGACTTTAAAAGCAATTATTTAGGCATTTGCTTAAAGTGTATGGGATATACTATGATTGAGCAGCATCTATCATATTTAATTGGGCCTCAATCATTTACACATTCGATAGTATAATGTATTATATTTTACCACATGAAATCAGTCAAATAAACTGACGTGAATAGACGGGGCAGTTTCTCTAACCATTGAATTGCATAGTTTTTACACATTTAATACAAATGTCAAATTTTGTGTTAATCAGATATTAATTACTATATATCTATAAATTTATATTTTATACATAATTTTAAACTACAAAAACTTGTAATTTAAACAATTTATTGATGACAAAGCTATTGATATTTAATTTTCTAGAAATTTTACGAGCGTAAAAGAAATAAGAAGAAAATGTAAGTCAAATGTGGATTTGTCAAAATTCACCTCCAATAAAAAGATATTGAATAAAGTTGTATCTTAAGCCTACAAAAAATTTTGTAGTTAAATTTTGTCCCTTATATCATCATTTATAGTTTAAGGGTGATTAGCATTGTATGTATAAGCCACAAAATAAGGTTAATTTTTTGTTTAAAATAAGTCTTTAATTTATATATTTCTTGTTATCATTTCTTATACACTATGCACTTGATCTATGAAGACTATTTTTTTTTTTTTTTGATAAGTAATAGTGATTCATTCTTATACAGGGAGTATACAGGGGAAGCAAATCAAAAACGAACATTACAATAGTGCACATGGTTTCTCCACACGGAGAGCCATTCAAGCAAGGTACGGAGAAGAAGAAGCATGATCTATGAAGACTATTATATAGTTGTCAAAGAAAAAAAACACTCACAAATGGTTGAGACCAAAAATTGACAAGCAATGCAATATCATAGTCTATTGCAAATCAACTACTTACTATTCTTTAGTTATTTTTATAAATATTTTAGATGAAAAAATATAAAAAGGCCTAAGTTGTGGTTGTTATCTCCCTATGTTTTCTCATTTTATAACCCTTCCATGAGTACATTGAATTCACAAATTCAAGAGGCTGATCAGAGAAAACATTGTCTGTCATTTTTTTATATAGGTAACACTGTCTGTCAATGTAAAACTATTTAGGGAGATTTGTACTCACCTATACCAGTCCTTTCCTTTCTTCCAAAACTTTCCTCTTTTGCCACTTCGAGGTAATCTTGAAAGATAAAGTTCTATGAGATCCAGGGTTGGTATGCTCTGGCTAAAAACCAACACTTTATCCCCCACATCAGAAGACATGGTTAGGATATCAAGCAGTAATACCATCTTGCCACTGTAATCAAGCTCTTTAAAATTATTGCCGTGAAGAAGATCATTCCACCAATCCTGAAAAGGAAAAAAAAAAATTCGATCAAAAACTTAAAGAAAGGAAAAGAAAATCATAACATCATAAATGATATGTACAGTAACACACTTCGGTGACCAGATTACAAATTTCTGCACCATATAATGTTGAAGAAGATTAGACAAATAAAGGAGGCACAAAAGTAGTGTAATTCTGCCTAATAACATATATTAAAGCAATAGGAGTCATCTATAAACGGGAACTTTTGAAGTGATGATCAAGCGTAAATGAAGGCCAATAAGTCAACCCAAGATTTGCATTTTTTATAACTCTTGCTAGAAATACCATCGTCTCATTTTTAGATATATTTTGTAGTTATATGTTATCCTCTTTTATTTTCCTTTTGATATAGAGGATTTTTTTTTTTCCTTCTTCTATGTATTCAATTTCAATATATGGGTTTCAAACTTTCAATTATAGCGACTTCAATCAATAGGTTTCCAGATAAAATGAATATTTCTAGGGATATTTTCAACATCTACACATTTTTCACACAAACTTTCAGTATTCTCATTTTACTTTCAAACACAGAAATTTCATCGAAATAAGCTTTTAAAATTATCCCCCCCCCCCCACCAAAAAAATAAAAAAAAAAAAAGCCAGCGATTGCCTGCACTTAGTGATTTCTGAATACACCCTTGAATATGTGGAACAGAAAATTCATTTGAATTCTTACCTTTGGAAGAAAGCCAGCACCATTTTTTCCCTGCAGAAAATCATTTGCACTCTTTGGCTTATCTGTTTAAAATGAAAATTATCATCAGCAAACTATCTACTTATTGAGGCAGAACAAGCCAAAACAAAGCTACAAGAAAATTTAAAAATAAAAAATAAAGATAAATAAACTAGGAGTCAGCACCTAGGCTTGCTTAGAATCAGCACCAAGCAAATCAAACCTCTAGGAATCAACAGCTAGGGTTGGCTGGAGTTGGCAGTAGACCATTGAGAAAATTTTGACTGAAATTTTATACATCAATATGATACCCCTTAATAGGAGTACATTATAGTGCTTACATTGGAGTAGTAAACCCTAAATCTAACTGACATAGGAAACCCTACTTTTGATTGAATTACAAAAATTATCTTCACCCTTATAAGATAAAATACAAACAACCTAAATAAATACTAGAACCTAAAATAAAAAGACGGTTGGCCAATAAAATTATAATTAAATCCAAGATCAAATAAGAATAAAATAAAATAGAATTTTCCTTGTGCTTCCCGCATCACTTATATAATCAAGTTCAATCTAAGAAATTGAAAGAAATCAAAATGGAAAACGTCCATGTGAATTACCAGTCATTACCAACAAAATTTGACCATGGTGGAAGCAAACAGTTCTACATATGAGTGAAGCATGATAGCCATTACCAACATGCAGCATTACATTTTCCACATAAAGCAATAGCACAAACTCAATCAGTGCCACCAAGAACAGCCAAAGATAGAGTCAGATATATAAACCCATTGACTGAAAATTTACTCTTTTGGTTCATAAATATCATTAGCCCTAATGTAAAAATTATTTAGAGTTATGAGAATATTGAAACTATGACCAAATTACCCTTACAACTAATACAATATTACTCGTAAAACTACCCTTCAAGCCGGGGTATATATTTCATATAGGTAAGAAAATTTTGTATTAAAAAGAAACTACTCCGTCAAAGAGATGAAGTAAACAAAGGAAATATGCACAAGAAACAAAGAAAAACAAAACTTCTCATTTACAAGAAGAAAGTGAATCTAAAAACAACAGAATGGATTTTGTAGAAGTAAATCCGCACGCACGAGACCAATCAAACAAAGTGTCGCAAACAACGCTAAGAGCTTGTCCCCAAAAAGCACAAAATCTTCAAATATGCAATTATTTCTCTCCCTCCAAATAATCCACATCATACAATGTGGTACCAAATTCCAAACATTTAAAGAGTGCTTTCCCAACCAATTCCTCCAACTGGCCAGCAAGTCAATAACCCTTTAGGTAGAACCCAAGGGCAAAGCTCCATAACCAAAATACCTCACCACAATGTAGGAGCAGATGATCCACTCTCCCCATTACATTTACTAAGGCAATACCAATCCATAATAATGCAGCCCCTTTACCTCAAATGGTCTGTTGTGAGAACCTTCCCCCACACAGCTGTCCAAACAAAAAACGACACACAACATGGAGCCTTCACACCCAAAATACACTTCCAAGGAAAAGTAATAGAGCTAGATCCCCTCAATGCACCATAAAAGGGTTTTATATCAAAATCCTCCTTCAACCCCAAACCCCACCTCATCTTATCTCCACCTTCAATAGGAGGACTCAGCGACTCCAATGTATGAGTAAGAGCCCCCACCAACTCCATCTCCCATTCATTAAAACCACGCTGGAACCATATAGTTCAAACATGTTACATTACAAATCTAATCAAGCCTTGCACAACGCTTGTAGATACATATGGGAGTGGCAATCACACCACTATCCATCCTTATTTGGACAAAATAATCCACCTCTATATGTTTAGTTCACCCATGGAACACTAGGTTGGACCCAAATCAATTGATGCTAGATTATCACAAAAACATAATCATAGGCACTACACAATAAAATTTATCGGCTCTTGAATATTATCACATAAGCTTGCACAATATATGAGCCATGACTCTATACTCAGCATCTGTACTCAAACATGAAACAATTACTTTTCCAAATGATCAAGCTTTCTCCAAAAGTAGAAGTTATATTTCTTACACCTTGTCTTTTTTCAAAAAAAAAAAACAAAAAAGATTCTTATTAAGAGTCGTGCCACCTCTAATATAAAACAAAAGGCATTTTAAGAGTCATGCCATTTCCAATGTTTCAATTAAATTGGGACAAAGGAGATGTTTATTTTCATCAAGTGTGAGTCCAAGTTACCACCCTATTATTAGGTAAAGGAAAAAAACCACCTACACAATGCCAGAAAATTTACAACAATGCCAAGAAAATCTATCTTTCCTTTGTTAAATAGTCCTAAAGCCTGTGGAAAATTTTTCATATCACAATTTTCATGTAAAAAAATATTAAAAGTGACAGATTTTAATGCTAAAAACCATCATATCCAAGAAAAAAGTAAAACAATCCCTGAAGTACATTCAACGAGTTCAAAAGGAGAATGGTGGGATCACTACCAAGCAATTAAATGCATTTTTTACCAATATGTCTACATTTCAACAAGAGGAGTGTCATCAAGCAGTTAAATACATTTTCCTTTAGTTGAGACAAAATAAAACATAAAAAGCAAGTTGTAGGAAACAGTGGGGTGGATGACAGTGGTTGTGACTGTGGAGAGCAGGATAACTGGGTATTGGACTGTGATCCTTTGTCTCATTGGGAACCTAATGATCTCAGTGTTGGTCTGCTGGCTCAGGACTCTATCGAGGGAACTCAGGAAACGTAGTCTAGACCACCCTCGTATTGGGTGTCACAGTTGATGTAAAAATTTTGTAAAATGGCTCCCTATAGTGAAACATGAAGCACAATGTTTGGCTCTTTTTTGCATACTGGAACAGGAATGTCTTAAGGTGAATGATGTCAGGGTGTCTAAGCGACCTGCAAACTCAGGGACTAGAGGTTTCAGGGAGGTGAAGGGGCTGATTTCTTATGTCAATTACGACGGTAGCTCTACTAGGAGTAGGAAGGGGGGTGCTGTTAGTCTTAAATGACTCTGCGACTACCATATTGGAATGTTAGGGGGCTTAACAACCCCCAAAAGAGAGTGGTTTGTAAGAATCTGCTAAAAGAGTGGAAGTATGATATTGTTTGTTTTCAAGAATCGAAAGTATCCTCTTGCGATGGTGCTTTTGTTCGAAGTTTATGGGGTAGTCCTTTTACTGATTGGGCTGCTTTGGATGTTGTGCAGTCATCGGGAGGAGTCTTGCTAATCTGGGATAAGAGGGTCTTTGAGAAATTGGATATTATTGTTGGTCAGTTCTCTGTTAGTGTATTATTAAGAGTGGTGGATGACTTTGTTTGGGCTTGTACAGGGGTGTATGGTCCTAACGATAATGGACAACTGTGTACTTTATGGGAGGAGTTATCTCAGATGCGTGCCAGGTGGCCCATGGCATGGTGCCTTGTAGGTGATTTCAATATTATCAGGCACCCCAGTGAAAGGCTTGGCTATGAGCCCAACTATGTTCGCTTTCTCAAATTTTATTGAAAATAATTCTTTAGTTGATTTACCGTTAGAGGGGGCCTCCTTCACTTGGTTTAGAAATTCTGGTCTCCCCTCTATGTCAAGAATTGACAGAGTTTTGGTTTCTCTTGATTGAGAGGAGCACTTTCTCAATTTATCCTAACGCGTGCTCCCACGTGTTCTTTCTGACCATTGCCCTCTTTTGTTGGAAGCTGGTGTTGTTCGGCGTGGTCGAAGTGCCTTCAAATTTGAAAATATGTGGTTGAAAGTTGAGGGTTTTGTTGATAGAGTAAAGCAATGGTGGGATGGGTACAATTTCGCAGGCTCTCCAAGCTTCATTTTGGCTCAAAAATTGAAGGCTCTAAAAGTAGATTTAAAAAAATGGAACAAGGAGGAGTTTGGTGATTTGGGTGATGTTTGGTTTTTTTTTTCCATCACTCATCACTCCTCACTCAATTTTCGTCACTCATCACTCATCACTCATCACTTAAAATATCTCAATTTCACAATAACACCCGTTTGGTTTTTGTTTTCACTTTACATCACTCAAAATTTTTTTACTGTACATGGGACCCACTGCCTAGGCACAATGTCAGTGAACCCACCCGTTACATTTTCTTCTCCTTTCACCTTTTCATCTTATTTTCTTTTCTCCACAAAACGTTGCTTTGTTACTCTCCAACAGAAACTCGAACCCAGGAATAGAAGACGATCGGCGTAGCGGCGGCACCCATCGGTGTAGCGGCGGCGCCAATCTCCCATCTCCGACGTGTAGCGGTGCTGATTGGTGAAATTTGTGCGCCGATTTCCCTCCTCCGACAAGTTTTATCGGTGAAATTTGTAAAGAATTTTTGTAGGTATTGTTCTGTTTGTGTTCTGTTGTTGTTCATGCCTCTTTCTTTGTCTCTGTTGCTTGTGCGCCGATCTCCAAAACATTGCTTTTTTTTTTTTTTTTTTTTTTTATGATTGAGAAATCTGGGTTTTATTTTTTGGAGATTGTTTGAACTGAAAATTTGTGGGTATTGTTTGTGGGTATTGTTTGAATTGAAAAAAAGAAAAAAAAAAACCTTTGCAACCAAACCCAGAATAGAAACCAACGTGAAAAGGAATGGAAAGAAAAGAAGAAAAAAAAGAAGAAGAAGAAAGAAGAAGAAGAAGAGAATATTTCAGTTGTCCCAAACCCAGCGTGAAAGACAAAAAAAAGAATAAGAAAAGAAGATAACGTGTATTGGAGAGAGAAAAGTGTCTGACAGTGGGACCCTTTGAGTTTGTTTAATTACAAAATTGCCATTGAAAACTGAGTTTTGAAAACTAAAAACACCTAAAATGTGTTTTCAGTTTTCATAACTCATAACTCAAAAATCAGAAAATTGAGTGATGGAAACAAAATTAAGAAACAAATCCAAACAAACATTTTTATTGTGGGTCCCACTTATTTTGAGTTATGGGTGATGGAAACAGAGATATGAGTGATAGAAAACATAAATCCAAACACCCCCTTGGCTTTTAGGAAGAAGAACTTGCTAACTGAGCTTATGGGTTTAGATGCAAGAGAGGAGTTGGTGGGTCTTCCAGATGAGGTGCAAATACATCGCCTTCAAATCAAAGGAGACATAGAACAGTTGGCTTCTCTTGAGGAGATTTCCTAGAGGCAAAAGTCTCGGGCCTTGTACGTGAAGGAGGGCGATAGTAATACTCGGTTCTTTCACAGGTTAGCAAACTCTAACAGAAATGCTAATCAAATTAAAAGGATTGAGGTGGATGGTGTTCTTTATGAGGATGAGTCTGACGTCCGCTCACAATTAGTATTTTCTATCAAGGATTGTTTAAAGAAACTAAGGTGGAGCGTCCCACTATGGATGGGTTAGATTTTTTTTGTATTGAAGAGGGTGAGCGTTTATCGCTAGAGAAGGAGTTCACAAAGGAGGAAGTCATCTAGGTATTAAGGGAGATGGAGGGGGATAAAGCCCCTGGTTCTGATGGTTTCACCATGGCTTTTTTCCAAAAATGTTGGAGTGTGGTGGAAAAGGATGTTATGGATTTTTTCGCTTATTTTCACCGACACTCTAGGTTTGAATGGTCTATGAATGCTTCGTTTCTCACTTTAATTCCTAAGAAGAGTAATGCCATTAACATCAAGGATTTTCGTCCCATTAGTTTAGCGAGTAGTGTGTACAAGCTGCTGGCTAAGGTGTTGGCTAATAAGTTGAGAGTGGTTTCGGATAAGCTCATATCTGAGACTCAAAATGCGTTTGTTGGCGATAGGCAAATTCAGGATTCAGTGTTTATTGCAAATGAATGTCTAGATAGCAGGTTGAAGGGCAAAAGTCTAGGAGTGGTTTGCAAGCTTGATATTGAAAAAGTTCATGACAATGTGAACTGGGAGGCCTTGTTCTATTTGTTGGGCCGGATGGGTTTTGGTTTAAAATGGAGGGGGTGGATTAAGGCTTGTGTTACATCTGCTCGTTTTTCAGTTTTGGTAAATGGATCCCCTGAAGGCTTTTTTGGAAGCTCGCGTGGATTGAGACAAGGGGATCCACTATCCCCACTATTGTTCTTTTGATAATGGAAGCTCTTAGTAGACTCTTGAAGAAGATAGGGGAGTGTAATCTTATTCGAGGTTTTCATGTGGGAGCTGTGAATGCTGTTGGTGTACATATTTCCCATTTGTTATTTGCTGATGACACTATCTTATTCTGTGATGCCTCTAGGGATCAATTGTTGTCCATAAGGTTGGTGTTGACTTGTTTTCAAGCTTTTATGAGGTTGACGGTCAATGTTGGGAGTTGGCTGCATCATACTCTCTTCTTCAGCTTATCCAACCTCATATTCCTCGAGGGTGATAGGAGCGATTCTCTTAGCTAACGGCTAAAAAGGGATGGCAATTTTGACACCCGGTCTTACTACCATGCGATTCAGGGTACCTCGAATTCTTCGTTTCCTTAGAAGGGAGTTTGAAAACCAAAAATTCCTAAGCGCATGGCGCTCTTTTTGTGGACTGCCGCACATGGCCGGATCCTCACTTTGGATAATCTAATGCTCAAGGGTCGCCCTTTAGCTAATTGCTGTTGTATGTGTTGTCGTGATGGGGAGTCGGTAGACCACCTTCTTATTCATTGTCCTGTCACTCATTCCCTATGGGCTTTCATGCTTCAAGCTTTTGGCATTCATTGGGTTATGCCAGGATCGTTGGCGGTATTGTTATCTAGTTGGCATCAGTGGCTAGGGAAGCATAATTCGGAAATTTGGAATTTGGTTCCAAGGTGCTTAATGTGGATGGTGTAGTTTGAACGAAATCGTCGATCCTTTGAAGATAAAGAGAAGATGGTGGAGGAGTTAAAGATTTTATGCCAACACAGTCTATTGGAGTGGTCTCGTTGTTCGGGTTTTATTGAGTGTTCCACTCTCTCTCTGAGTTCATGTCTTCCCTTAGCTTAGTTTTTAGACGCTCCCCTTGTTGTTGTGTGTTCCATTTTCTCTTGTTGTTCATCATCATGAACATTTTGTACTTCACTTTTATTTTTTTCCCCTCGTTAATATAAGTTTTCTGATTACCTATCAAAAAAAAGGATTTACAGATATAGCATGTACCACCTAATCTCCATATACTGCAACAGGGTAATCAGGATCAACCAAAATACAAGTTCAGGAATAACAGACAACAATTTACTGCATTTACAGGAGGGACATGAGATAGTAGGCCAATAACTAGCATATCCAATACAGAGGTATCCATGGACGAATCTTGTGAAGTATAGGAATCAAAAGGAGAGGAAAAAATACCTCCAATATCCATATTATAATCTATGTTTTCATCACTAGAACTGTCATCCACGAGAAAATTCTCTACAGCATCTTCAGTTCTTCTTACGTAGTCTTTATCTTCTTTGGTCAATTGTAAGATCCCAGGATGGTTCCATATCTACTACAGACAATAAATCATTTCAATTACACAATTTACGTAAACAAAGTAGCAAGATCAATTTAAAAAGTAAGATTTATATGCTCAAGGACCTATTCCTAAAAGAGCAGAGTCAATTTAACTCAGCAAATGTCAATCGATTTGGGAGCATACCAAATGATTACACAGTTTCAATTACCATTAATAGTATCTAAATGTAAGAAAAGCTTTAAAAAAAATTTTCTAGTATCATAGCTACACAGATCTGAACAAGATATTGACTAAACATTGTATCATTTTTCTAGATAAGTAAAAATGTGTATTAAATCATGTAACAGGATACCTACACGAAGTTTTCCAAAAGACTTCCAATGAACAAGATTAGCAATCAAAAATTTATGAAGTCAGAAATTGAATTCATATTATTACACCCAAAAGTATGACAATTCAAACAAAGTCCCTAGAAGCAGTGTTCAGGTCAAAAACCGAGATCTCCATGCCATTGAATGTGCAATTGTTCCACTCCCTCCATAATACTTACATTAAACATAAGAGAACCATATTCCCAACACAAGGACCTACCATGCTTGCCAAACCAATTGTTTCAATCAAATAATACCTTGACAACTCCCTTTGGCATCACCCAACAAACCAAATAACGAAAATACAAATGAACACTTCTCCCGAGCTAATGTGCACTGCACTAACAAATGATTCAGTCTAGGAACAACTGCCTACCAATAATACGCCTCTCCTAATAAAATTTTCGTGTGTCAAAAGTTTCGCAAAAGTTGCTGCCCAAACAAAGAATGTCCCCTTTTTTGGGACCCGACTGCAACAAATACTCCAGCAAACAGCAGATAACTTGCCCCTTATAATGCTTCATAATAAGATCAGACATCAAACTTTCCCTTATTGTTCAATCTCCACCTTAAAAAGATGCAGCCTTCCAACTTTGGATAAATACAGTTTCTCCGAAATACAGTTTCTTGCATCCCAAAAGTCTATACTATCTACAAAAAAAAAAAAAAAAAAAAATGTTGGTTATACTATCTATACAGTTCATGAATTCTCCTGAATGATCTCTAGATAGAATCAAGGTAGTCAACAATGTACCATACCAGCCGGTATGGACAGTATTTGTTGTACCGGCTACAAAGCTGGTACAGGTACACCATTGAAACGTACAAGTTTTAATACTGGTCCATTCCGGTCTGTCCCGGACTTTAACGGCCATTCTGGGGGAAAAAAGCATTCTTGGCCAGTACCAGCTAATCTTTTGTGTCCACAATGGTTTGCCTCCATTCTGTCTCAACTTCTCAAACCTCCCTCTCAAATCTCAATCTCACTTTCAGCCTCGCGCTGGCAACTATTGGAGTCATTTTCACATCTCTTTCAGCCCTCGTGCCGGCAACTTCACACCGGAAAATATTCAACCATCTCTGCTCATGTCGTTCTTAGCTTTCTCCGCTCACCAAGCACAGTCTTGTAACTTTGATCTTGCCTTATGTTTTTTCTGTCACAATGGGTCCTGTAACTTGTAAATTTAAACTTCTCTTTTGTTTTTTTTTTTTTTTTTAATTCAAAAATGACAAAGGTTCACGTGTGAAGACTGAAGAGTTGTCTTCTTTTCTCTTCTTCCAATGTGTTTTCTTCTAATTTAATTTTTTGCTCCCACTTCTTATATGGCTCAAGAAAGGGCCACTATATTAGATGTGTTGTGAACTAGCCCAATTGGGCCATTACATTAGGCTAGAAATTATGATGAGTTGGACCATTTGTATTTTATAAATTATATAGTGTTTCATTCACAATTACTAAATTGAAACTACTTCCAGTACAGTATTCACTCCCTTAGATAGAATACCTAAAAAAATCTAAAGTGCATTTGTTATTAGTTGAACACTAATAAGTTTGCTATTAAAATAGATGGATAGCAGCATTAATAACATATTCTTCGATGTGCAACATCTAGATACAAGCGTGTCAATGTGCAAAAAGCATAAATATTATAGCAAATATCGTAAAAAATATTCCAAATCATCTTTTATCAATAGAAGATATCCATTATTTATTTTTTTTAAAGGCGTATCAATTATTTAATGAAAATTGATAATCATTTACAATTAAGGAAGAGGGTCAATGAAGAATTTAGATGAAAGCAGAGAGGTAAAATCAATGACAACTCTTCTTCTGATTTTTGATTAGTGACAACTCAACTCACCAAGCATTAATCCTAAGTAAATTGGGTTCATGTATGCATCCTCATCGATTAATAGGACCAATGTATTCTTATCCACTATTCTATCTTATTTTATCTGTTCATAGCTTATGTACTTGCCCATGACTTCTTGCTTCTACTCCCAGTTCCAAGCTTTTGTAACATTCTCATACATAGTCTTGATAGTGGAAGCCTTAGTGGCGTTTCCATAACTACATAGACTTATATTTTTTTTTGATAGGTAAAGAAAACTATTATTAATGAGAAAAAAAAGAGGGAAAGTACAAGATGTTCATGATAATGAACAAGAAGAAAAAAGACAAATAGCACAACAAAAACAAATTAGGAAACTAAGCAAAGAGAAAACATAAACTCAGAGAGAGAAGAACAATTAGTAAAACCCCAACAACGAGACCACTCCAAAAGACTACGTTGGCATAAAACCTTTAATTCATCCAACGTCTTCTCCTTATCCTCAAAGGAACGACGATTTCGTTCCAACCACACAATCCACATTAAGCACCCTGGAACCAAATTCCATGTTCGAATTATGATTCCCAAGCCATTGATACCAACAAGATAACAAACCCGCCACTGAGCTTGGCATAACCCAATGAATACCAAAAGCCTGAAGCATAAAAGTCCATATGGAATGAGTAACAGGACAATGAAGAAGAAAGTAGTCAACTGACTCCCCATCACAACAACACATACAACACCAAGTAGCCAACAGGCGACCCCTAAGCATAAGATTATCCAAAGTGAGGATCCGACCATGAGCGGCTGTCCACAAAAAGAACGCCACACGCCTAGGAATCTTTGGTTTCCAAACACCTTTCCAAGGAAACAAAAGATTCGAATCACCCCGAATCGCATGGTAATAAGACCGGATGTCAAACTTACCATCTCCTTTTAGCCGCCAGCCAAGAGTATCATTCCTATCACCCCGAGGAATACGAGATTGGATAAGACGGAAAAGAGACTAGGAAGCAGCTAGTTCCCAATCTTCAAAAGCTCTATAAAACCTTAAATCCCATACTCTAACAGTACCCCCTTCTAGAGTCCACAAAACCTCAGAGATATAAGCATCCTTGACTGCTGAACACACATAAAGCTCAGGAAAGAGATCTTTTAGAGCACAATCACCAATCCACCTATCATGCCAAAAGCGGATACAGGTGCCTTCGCCCACTATAAAAGACAGATGCTTAGAGAAGCTCTCCCACCCTCCATTAATGCTTCTCCAAAGTCCACACCCATGAGTCCTCCTACACACTTTAGTACACCACCCCCCTTGCCCCTCACCGTATTTTGTGGAGATAACTCGCCGCCAAAGATGGGAAACTTCATGACCATATCTCCATAACCATTTCCCTAATAAAGCTTGGTTAAAAGACACCAGACTTCTAATCCCCAAACCACCCATCTTGACGGGTAGACACACATTTTCCCAAGCCACCAAAGGATATTTGAAACTCCCCTCAGAAAACCCCCAAAGAAAGTTCCTCTGAATACTTTCCAATCTAGCAGCCACAGATTTAGGAATAGTAAAAAGAGATAAAAAGTACGTTGGGAGGCTTGACAGAGTACTCTTTAGTAACATGAGCCTACCACCTTTAGATAAATAGAAACGCTTCCAACCAGATAGCTTCTTCTCCATCTTTTCCAAAATAGGATTCCAAATAGAAGCTGTTTTAAAATAAGTCCCCAACGGCATCCCCAAATATTTCATAGGCAAATTGCCCACTCTACATTGAAGAATATTAGCCAAAGAATCTAGATTATTCACCTCCCCAACAAGGACAATCTCACTTTTCCCAACATTGACCTTCAAACTCGTAAAGGCCTGAAAACAAGACAATACCAACCTTATGGACAATAGTTGTTCCCTAGAGGCATCACAAAATAAGATAGTGTCATCGGCAAATAACAAATGGGAGATACGCACACCAACAGAATTCGCAGAGCCCACTTGAAACCCCTGAATAAGATTACACTCCTCTGTCTTCTTCAAAAGTCTACTCAAAACCTCCATTATCAGAAGGAACAAAAGCGGTGATAATGGATCCCCTTGTCTCAAACCACGAGAACTACCAAAAAAACCTTCAGGGGAACCATTTACCAGAACTGAAAAACAGACAGAAGTAACGCAAGCCTTAATCCACCCCCTCCATTTCAACCCGAAGCCCATCCGGTCCAGCAAATAAAACAAGGCCTCCCAGTTCACATGGTCATATGCTTTTTCAATGTCAAGCTTGCAAACCACACCCGGTAATCTGCTCTTCAATCTACTATCCAGACATTCATTTGCAATAAGCACTGAATCCAGGATCTGCCTTCCCCCAATAAACGAATTTTGAGACTCGGAGATAAGATTATCCAAAACCGCCCTCAACCTATTAGCCAACACCTTAGATAGTAGCTTGTACACACTACCCACCAAACTAATGGGGCGAAAGTCCTTAATGTTAACCGCATTACACTTCTTGGGAATTAAAGTGAGAAACGAAGCATTCAAAGACCGTTCAAATACAGAGTGCTGGTGGAAGTAATCAAAGAAATCCATGACATCCTTTTCCACTACACTCCAACATTTGTGGAAAAAAGCCATGGTGAAACCATCAGGACCAGGGGCTTTATCACCCTCCATCTCCCTTAAAACCTGGAAAACTTCCTCCTTCGAGAACTCCTTCTCTAAGGACAACCTCTCTTCCTCTTCAATGCAAGCAAAATCTAAACCATCCATAGTGGGACGCCTCTCCTCATTTTCCTTATACAACCCCTGGTAGAAGAGAACTAATTGAGAGTGAACATCATCCTCGTCCTCATAAAGAACATCCTCCACCTCTATCCTCTTAATTAGGTTAGCATTTCTATGGGAATTTGCTAATCTATGAAAGAAACGAGTATTATTGTCTCCCTCCTTCACAAACAAGGCACAAGACTTTTGTCTCCAGGAAATTTCCTCAAGAGAAGCCAAATGCTCTATGTCCCCTTTGAGCTGAAAGCGACAAATCTGATCCTCATTCGATAGACCTACCGACTCCTCAGCAGCATCTAAACCCATAAGTTCAGTCAGCAAAAGCTTCTTTCTAAAAGCCAAATTACCAAACACCTCCCTATTCCACTTTTTTAAATCTGCTTTCAAAGCCTTTAACTTTTGAGCCAAAATAAAACTTGGAGAGCCCGTAAATCTGTAACCAATCCACCATTGCTGAACTCTATCAACAAAACCCTCAGCTTGCAACCACATGTTTTCAAATTTAAAGGCACTACGGCCTCAACGAACAACACCGGCTTCCAACAAAAGCGGGCAATGATCTGAAATAACACGAGGAAGCACCCGTTGGGATATATTCCCAAAGTGTTCCTCCCATTCTAAAGAAACCAAAGCCCTGTCAATTCTTGACATTGAGGGGATGCCAGAATCTCTAAACCATGTAAAGGAAGCCCCCTCTAACAGTAGATCAACTAAAGAATTACTCTCTATAAAATCTGAGAAGCCAAACATAGCAGGACTGAACGACTCACAACCAAGTCTTTCACTTGGGTACCTGATGATATTAAAATCCCCTACTAAACACCAAGCCATAGGCCACCTAGCGCGCACCCGTAATAATTCCTCCCACAATAGAGACCGTTGTCCGTCATCATTAGGGCCATATACACCTGTACAGGCCCAAACAAAATTATCCACCACCCCTCTCAATAAGGCACTAACAGAAAACTGTCCAACAAAAACATCCATCTTTTCGAAAACCCTTTTGTCCCAAACCAGCAAGACCCCTCCCGAAGCTTGGACAGCATCCAACACATCCCAATCAATGAAAGGACTTCCCCATAAACTTCGAACAAAGGCAGCGTCAATAGAAGCTACTTTCGTTTCTTGAAAACAAACGATATCACATTTCCACTCTTTTAGAAGATTTTTACAAACCAATCTCTTTCGGGGATTGTTAATCCCCCTTACATTCCAAGAAAGAAGGCGTAAATTCATTTAAAACAACCAACAACCCCCACAGCCTTCGAAGGAGCTCTGTTCCTACTCCTAGAAGAGGCACCATTGTAATTAACATTAGAAATAAGCCCCTTCAGCTCCCTAAGACCCCGTGACCCTAAGTGTGTACGTTTCTTAGGCGCCCCAACATCAATCACCTTTAGACATTCCTGTTCAAGAAGGCGGAACAAAGCCAAGCAATGATCTTCATGTTTCACAATAGGAAAACCCACCAAATTACAAAAATCTTTCATCAACTGGGACACCCAGCTTGAAATTGGTTCAATTTCTGCCACTTGGATCCCTCCTGCTTCATCCTGAACCATCAACACCTCCCCAAGAGTATTGGGGTCCCACCGAGTCAAAGGATTACACTCCAAAAGAAAATTATCCCTCGCCCCACTACCACCACCACAAATATCGACTCCATTGATGTCCCACGGCAAACCAAGAGGCCCCGAAACATTATGGCACAGACCCACAGAACTGACTAACCTCGGCTGAACCACCACTTCATGGTAGTCACTTAAAACCTCATCTCGATCTTCCCCTTCCCCAAACTCAATTCCCATCTCGTTACCCAGCTCAGACAATGGGGAAAAACGATTATGTTTCACCCACTGGTCCATCGTGTCTGAAGAACCCACCTCGCCGGAGTCGGAATCCAACACGGGGAGGCGACGCCCACTCTCCCTGCCTGTTCCAATCCCTGGTGCACCGGAATCTACCATCGGCGTGCACCCATCAAACTCCAGGTCATGAACATGGGCTAAAAGCCCTTTATCCTTACCGTTAGAAACTGCCACGAGATGGGCCACCGTCACAAAAACCGCTGCACCGGGGTTCGCACCCTCCAAGCAAACTGACGGTGAGACCACCGAGGCACCATGGACCGGGTCGACGTGAGGGGCAGAGGCACTTAGTTCCAGATCCGGCACCGCTGCGTCCACCGGCGACTCGGAATCACCACTCAAAATACCTCTCGAGCTCTCGCCATAGACCCACGTTGACTGGGCATCAGATTTCACTTGAAAAGAAGTGGGCTTGACCAAACTGCCCTTCTTAAGTGAAGGCACTTGCACCCCGGGTTGGGCTTCATCCAGCCCACCTGTTTGTATTGTGACTTCTGGCCTAACACTTAAATTTTTGGGCCAGCTGATCTCTTTAGCCTCCAGACAACTCACTACACGCCTCCCTCTCTCAGGCTTACACCCCCTCAAAGCCAATAAAGCAGGAGTCAGCTTAAACTTAAAAGCCCGCGTGGGTCTGCCACAAAAAGCTGAAATATTGCCATTTATAGCTGAACCATTTTCAAAAGAACCTCCATGAATCACGTTCTGCCCCCCTTTAGAACCATATTTTTCAAAAATCCTAATCTTCTGCTGATTACCATAAACAGACATGCTCTTCCCACTCCGACTACCACCAGCAAGCTTACCACCTCCACCACCATGATTTACAGAAACTTTGGCCAGAGATACCGGTTTAGCACCAGAGCAAAAAATCCTCAGCTCCTTCTGAAACAAAGACAAGCCAGCTCTATTAGAGCTTGCAGGTATCATTATACAACCTCTCCTAGACCCTCCAAAATATTCTGCTATAACAACAAACAGACCAGCTTTGTTAGATCTCCCACAGAACTCTAACAACTTCCCATTTTCCCTGAATCTTTTGCAAAGTAAAACATGGCCAGGCACCCAATCTCGTATATCTTCAAGACAAGTAAGTATCCACTCCACACCCCTACATCCAACCCAAATAGTGCTCTTAACATTCCGACGAGACTCATGTAGAGCATACGAATCAGACCGCCCCCCATCAAAAGAAAAAGAAAACAGCTTTGCATCAATATGAAACGACCTCTTGCTGCCTCCAAGGACAGAGGATAGAGGTTTAGGAGGGATGTTTTGAGAGGTTTCAAAGGAAGGAAAGCTTGGTGTGGTTAAAGGTGCAGGTACAAGAGCAGGCTGTTTAGGCAAAACTTGGTTAGACCCCTGAGGTGGTGGGGAAGGGCAGGGCAAAGGCAGTGGTGGAGGGAGGGGATGAGGATATGGGAGAAACCCAAACGTAGGAGGAAAGCATATGTGGGGGGGGGGGGGGGGGGGGGGGGGGGAGAAGGAAAATGTGAGGGTAGCAAAAAAGGGAAGGAAGAAGGTGGTGGTTGAGGGAGAGGGTGGGATGGAGGAGGGTGGTGGAGAGGGTGAGGCTGGGGATGGGCACACTACATGATAGCTCTTAAGCCCATGTTAAGGGGACTCAAGACCACAGATAGAATTTACAGGCAGAACTTTGTAAAGTTCAGTCACTTAAGACAACTATGATTAAAGTCAAAAAGGGTAAAGCCGTTTCTATTTTAAAATGATATTTTTATTACCTATTCCAAAAGAAAAAGATTTGAAACAAAAAGGGCTTTACGTCCACTCACACAAACTAATGTTTCCTGTTGGCAAGTGCTTTTGGCCCAAAATTGCTTCCTAGTGGGGAGTGCCTAGACAGCAAAATGTTGGGCTAACATGCAAGTATAGAACAGCCTCTCCATAAAGTTTTTCCTCCACTCTCACTATTGTAACTCTCTCAATTTTATTAATACCAGAAGCAGCCATTTTGCACCTAGATTCTTCAGAATGCTCCTTGAGGGGTGTGTCCCTTGGTAAAGCTTTCCCTCCCAACCCTCACCAATGTAATTCTCTAAATTATGTTCATACATTAGTAGCCATTCCCACCTAAATCAGTGTGCTGTGCCAACTATATTATTTTGCTTCTGCATTGTTTTATTCTTCCATCAATACTTGCATAAACATTATCATCGTCATGTGAGCATGCGTGGCCACAAGATACTCATTAGCTTGCTTGGTACATTTAGGCACAGCAAGGTCACAGGGTCAGCTAGCCTCTACCTAGGATCATAGCAATGTGACCATATGCATAAAATGTGTCTTAAGTGTAATACTGCTACTCTCAAATCTTGAAAAGCAAGCAAACAAGATGCATACCTGAGCCAATGCCTGGTACCCAGCAAAAAAGCTTCTCTTTATAATCTTTTCATTAGAAACCTTGTCCTTAGTGAATCCATGCACATCAAGAAATCTCTTGTATAATTTCCTTTGCAAGGGAGAAAGTTTTACAGCAATCACGAAGACAGTTTTGGGCGGCAAGTCATTCTTCACCACATTCATGTCCATCCTCTGGACAAATCCTTTCAACTGTTCATAGAGGATATGAGACCTTTGGTTCATAATTTTCACATCATCAAGAGTTGAATTAGTATGCTGACCATTCTCAATAGGATTTTGGAAGCTGCACATAAGGAATAGCTTAAATAAGAAACATGGTAATAAGTAAAATAGGACATCAAGCAAAGTAATGGAGGTGAAGAAGTCTTGCCGGTTCCTAAACTCATGGCTGCTTCCAAGAAAACCCTCTCTTACAAAATCAACCATCTGTTACAAACGAAATTCAACAACATTGAAATGGTGAAATATAACATGTTATATAAGGTTGTACCCAGTGCACAAAGCTCCCATATTTGAAAGCTTTGAAAGAAGTTAATAGTAGACAACTTTGCCCCCATTAATTTTGGAGAGGCCAACTCTAGGATTCAAACCCGCAACATGCCGCTTTGGGTGGAAGGCACTTGCCATCTCACTAGGCCCAACCTCTAAATACAAATATTATATAAATATTAATTTTAAAAAAAAAAGATTTATTTTTGGCTTACACAATAATATTCCATGAGATTGTTCTGAAGAGGTGATCCAGTTAATGCAATCCTTCGCTGGCATTTCACTTGTTTCAAGGCTTGGGTTGTGTCAGCCTTCGTATTCTTAATCATATGGGCCTCATCACAAACAAGTATATCAGGTCCATCCTATCGAGGGAAAAGTAAATATTGTCACATGAATGCAATGAATAAAGGAACCTGTGGGAACAAGATTTGACTGGATCACAAGCAGCAGCTGTACTGAATTGCTAAAGAAAGAATGGAAATAGAAATAAAGTTCTTTATTGTAAATCTAGGCAAACAATTTTTGATAAGTAATGAAAATTTTATTGATAAAAAAGGAAACACTCATGTGTACTTGAGGAGCAGTACAATCAATCTTTCAAATTACAGTGCTCAAGCAAACATGCAATGCTTTATAAGACATTTGGAGATTGCTTATAGACTTGATCAATTTGCAGTTGCAATAGAGATGCAAATATGAATATATGATTAATCTTTAGTTGTCAAACATACAAGGAATACCACAGATCAGGTTTATAATAAAAAGAACTTGATAATTCAGGTCAGATTTCAGATAACATGCAGGTTTCTATTAATAGAGATGCATTAAGAACGTAGATCAAGAAATATAAAGCCTGTATGTAATTGGCCAAGCACTAAAAAAAATGCAGTAAACACTGTCATCTCTCAACAGAAAAAAGGTACTAAATAATTAAAAACCATATGCAAAATGATGGCCACAACTATTAATGCAAAGTATCATAAATTGAACCATGTCTCATGCTATTAAGCTTAAATGTCACACAAACATTAATTTAGCACTTAGGATAGAGTGATTGAATAAGCCAAAGGCACAATGTCAATCATTTAAAAAAGGGAATTTTTGGTAATAACGGTCACCTGCAAGGCATAACAAATTTCTCTAGCCATGTGCCGATCCTTTACATTCTTTCCAAGGGATAAGTTCCGAAAAGCTGTATACCCAATCAAGAAGACACCACCCTTAGCCCTCCACTTAGCAAACAATTTGGCTCTTCTTTCCCTGTCAAAACACATTATGAAGTCATTAAGTTGCAAAGATGACCAAAGGAATACACAATAAACTTCATAAAATGAAAAAGTTTATTATCTTCTTTTTTAATGCTTTACTATAAAATATCATAGTGATTCTATTAAACCCATACAAGGACATAAAAAGATAAAGGGGCAAAGCTATTCATCTTTCCCCTGCTTTTGAAAGAAAGGCTCAGAGGAAACTTATTTCTCTTATTAGTTTACAACAGTCCAATTTCTACAAAACGCAAGATAATCAGTTTTCACAAATCTGTATTATCCCAATCCAAATGCACAGTTTATGCTTCCACTAAACTACAGGTACCATTCAATGGCACTATCCAGAAGCATTTGAGCATGTCATGGTCACTTCTCAATTCTCCAATTTTAAAGCTGTCTTGATTCTTTTTTCCTATTTCTTTTAATAATGTAAACTCTAATATGCCAACTGCAAGTAGTGTATACTCAGATTGTTTGCGGCAGAGGCCTAAAAGCAGGAAATTTTGAGGTTAGTTCTTTGATCAAGTTCTACTAGGTCCAAGTGATAGGCAATTTCCTTGGAAGAGTGTTTGGTGCACTAAAGTTTCAAGGAAAGTCCCTTGATTAGCATGGACAAAAGCTATGGGGAAAATTTTGACGAGGTACAATGTAAGTGTAAGATGTTTCATTTTAGTTAATTCCTCAAAGGGCGATCAATTGTTTTGGCAAATATAGTTCTCTAGTTTGGAACTCAGCCCCTCTCTGCTTGGTGTGGACCATATGGAGCGAGATGAATAGTTGCAATTTAAATTGAGTGGAGGGCTCTGTAATTGAGCTGAAATCAGCACATTTAAGACCATTGTTTGAGTGAACCCACATCTTTGGCATAGCTGAAGTTTCTGTTGTAGATTTTGTTGATTTCTTCTCCTTCCATTTGTGCTTCTTTTAAAAAATATTCTTTTGTAGCTTCTTGTGTACGTGAGCCATCTCTCCATTATTTCAAAATTTTCCGCTAAAATATATCTTAGCCCCTCTTTAACTTTAGTTTTGCTGTCGTTTTTGCCCCTCTAGTTTCAAAACTTCAAAATTAACCTTCTGAACTTTTAAATTGCTACTGCTTTGAACCCTCATATTTCCAAATTTGCAATTAATCCCTTGAACTATCAGATTGCTGTCATTATGGTCTGTCAACTTTATTTTTTATTTTTACTAAGTTTTAAAATATAACATCATTTAGGGATAGTTAATGGTCAATAGTTAACCAAACGTAATGGAATGGTCTATGTCTAAGATTTGAGGTATGCATGCATGCACGTATATGTATACTAAGTAAGATTGTTAGACCTTGATACATCTTCCAGCATGAAGACACGAAGTGGCTTTAACTCTGAAGGCCTCCACTTCATAAACTCCTGCCGCCAATTATGTAGCACATTCACCGGAAGAACAATTAGGGCAGTTTTTAATCCCAAGTCGATACTTCTCATAGCAGCATACAAGAAAGTTATGACCTGAAAATAAAATATGGCAAACAGAAACTATTTCCATTAGAACACAATCAAGGAAAACTAGTAAGAGTAAATACATATAGCACTAGAGCAAGTAGTTAAACAAGAAAGTGTTCGATATGTTCAAAACAAACTAATCAAAAATATATATTTGATCAAAACAAATGCAAATTACTAAGTCGCTAATGGTCTCTTGGCCAAATGGCATCTCATCCCCCACATACAAAGGGTGGAAGGTGAGGCTATGATTTGCATTTAATTTACCAATTTAAAAATATAAGATTTCTGAGATTTACAGAAGAATAAGCCACTAAACCAGAATCAAACAGATCATGCAATTTAACAGCTGGCCTCGGCAAGAGCATGTGAGCTAATCCCAAGAATTTATTCCAAGTAATTGACTAAATGTCCTCGTCTACACGAGCGCATCACTTCTACTCATTTTTTTATATATATAAGTAATGAGTGTATCACTTCTATTTATATCATAGATACTCCCTCCTAAGCTCTTTTTTATTCCAATGGAATCAAATCACACTCTCACTATGCATTCAAAGGTCTTCATCACAAGCCAATACTCAAACATTCTTCCAATAGGTACAAGTATATCTCAAAACGCATGTATGCATGAGCAAAACAGACACACCATGCATACCTGAAAAGTTTTACCAAGGCCCATGGTATGAGCTAAAATGCAACCAAGACCTTTATCCCCAGACTTCACTTTTCTGATAGACTGTATGATATTTTCCCACATAAATCTTATCCCCGTAACCTGCAATAACAGATAATGTAACAAGATTTTAGCAAATTGTGTCAAATATAACTCCAAAAATATCAATATATAATCAAGGTTTTCAAATCCGGACCGTTCATTGAACCATAAAAAGAAGAGGTTCAAAGTTTTGGAGGTCGAGCCGAGGTCGAAACGTGATGACGTCATAATTAATTTAATAATTATTTTAAATATAAATAAAAGTATTAAATTAATAAAAATAGAAAAATTAACTAAAATAATCTAATTTAATATAGAGATCTATCTTTCAAATATTTTTTATATCAAAACTTTTACAAAATAAATAAAAAATGTCAAATCCTAAGCAAATATAGATAAGGATATCTTTATTTATTTACATGTTAATTAGTAAAACTTGTGACAATAGTAATAATAATGATAATAATATAATAATAATTATTACAATATAAGAATGGAAAAGACACTTACCTCAAATAAAATAAAATATTTAAATTATCTAATGTAATCTGGCAATACACTACATAATGTCACATCATCTTGGGCTCAAAGGCCAAAGCTAAAAAGAAGGAATGGAGAGCTTTCAGCCTTTCACGTGAAGACTGGAGATCTTTTATTCAAAATTGAAAAGCTTTCAATATTTCCTAGGCAGCTAGTGTCAGTTATTGTATACACGTGGAGAGCTTAGGAAGCTTTCAATATTTCCATTTTCCAAAGCTAGGCAGTGTGGTCATAACAAATACAAAGATAGAGGAAATGAGAAACCAGACGTCCAGACCACATACATAACAAAGTTCAGCAAAAAAAAAAGAGAGAGGGAGACGGACAAAGAAGAAGAAAAAAAAAGAAAGAAGAAGAAGAAGCAGTTGCTTCATGGTGCCAACCCTGCTTCATCATCGTCTTCTTCCTTTTCTCCTTCTTGGAACCGTGAGAAGCAGTCGGATCACGGTTCTCAGAATCATGAGGTCCGACTGCAGTTCGCACGGGTCCCTGCTTTTTTCCCATAGGACGGTTCTTAATGCTAAAAGAACCGCAAAAATGAACGGTTTGAGGTTTTCCCGGTTGGACCGTACGGTCCGGTCCAGGTTTCAAAACCTTGCATATAATCATCAAAGACAGTTACAGAGCGGTAATCAATATGTTTAACCCAAAAAAAAAAAAGACAATCCTCATGAATTTTTCACACATGAAATCACATACCCCTCAATGGGGCTCATCCTCCCCTTCATCCCTGACTAGAACTCACACAAGCCAATTCAAAAACTCAAACCAGCAAAAATAATGCCAAAAGTCAAATTGGCATGCAAAAATATAGAATCAGCAGTCAGACAGGTAGCATGCAATATAGGCCAAAAAAACAGTTCCAGCACACCTAGGCCATTATAAAACATTTTGAACAGGACTTTCCTCAGAATTCACTTTCCTTAAAACTGTTCAGTCAAAAGAATGCCAACCTCATTTATGTTACATTGTATAATCACCGGAATATATAAAATCTAGTAGTGAACCACATTATACTTTTAGACAGGATCGGGTATACAAAAAGCATGCAACGTAAACATAAGTCAGATATTAGACATGAAAGGTTAATAAAATTCAAGACAAAGAATGAAAGATTCAGCCAAGAAGAAATAACTCCAAAACCAATCCATGTGGAAAACGAAAATGTGCAAGAAAAAGGGAGGAAACCTGATGGGCCTTCAATTTAGCCGAGATGCTTGGAGGAATCCTGACAGCTTCTTCCCCTTTCTCCCTTACTACATTTACTACATAACCAGTTGAAGCATCACCAAGCACTTCAACACTAGCACCTTCAGATAAATTCCCATTAGAGCCCACAGAGCTCATTATCTTAGACTTGGCCGAAAACTGTACTTGCAAAGACTTCAGACGCTCTTGGCGTTCCTACAAGAATTCAAAAAACAATATATAATTTGGTACCCAGAAAAAGATACGACTGCACATATAAACCAAAAAATGGGTACCTTTTCGATTGCAATTTTTCTTCTAGTCTCTTCTCCTAATTCAGCATCATCAAGGATCCTTCGAATTTTCTTTTTGTTCCTTCTCTTAGAGCTGATACAAAAGCAGAGAAAATTGACAACTAGCACAAGAAACAAACTTCCTAACATATTTAGTAGAGGACAAAAAGGTCACAGATCAAAATTGAAATATATCTTCAAAGTCACAATGACTGAACTGCAAAGCTCACAAGAAATATGATGCAGGGCCTTTCAAGTATACTTGTCAAGCATCAAGAAGGCTGCCATTGCCAAACAACTAGTCTAAGTACCAGATTGTAGTTACTTTGTGGTCAGTTTTAAATGCAGTTACATAGATTAGCCTGGTGCTATTTCAAGAGATGGATTTCTCTTAAGAAGGTTTTGTCACAACTTGTTCCTTATTCTAAGCAACACTCATTTCCCTTAATCAATTCTAAGCCTAAACAGCTGCCTCCTTAGAACCCCTGCATCACAGTAATCCAAAAAATAAAAACCTAAAGGAAGAACTAACTCAACTTGACATGCAAAATAGGTATTATCCTTTGGAATTTGGTTTAACCGCATGCTTTCATTTTTTGAATCTAAATTCAAACCAAATAAAATTGTAAGGAAAATAACTCTCAGATATTAACAGACAAACTTTAAATCGAATATCACCTCTTCCATGGAATAAAAAATGGCTAGTGAGGTCACGAGTTCAAAACCAAATAGGTGTGTCATTCAATTTCTAATTAAAAAAAAAAAACTCATATGATGTAAGTGAATAAAAAATCCTTTTTGTTAAACAAAAAACTCAACATTCATTACGACGAACTCTGATAACATTGCACACAAAGCTTAAGTCATTAAATGAATAAGAAAACAATATTCATGTCTCCAAGTCTTTGCATAAATATACTTCAATGAGGTCCAGTTCTTGGCTTATATAACATAAAGGATAGATATTTTTTGGGCTCTTAAGATTCCTTGTTAGATTAAGCTCTTGATTTTAGGATTTGGCCTGCATCTTGTGTTTTACTTTCATTTTTACTGGGGTGCCCTTTTAAATAATCCTAGTGTGCACGGGTTGTGTCCCTTGGGCACTTCTTCATAAATCGAATACACATAAATAAACAAATCTCTGCAGAAAAGAATAATAATAATAATAAATCATCCGTTTTGGAAATTAATTTACCTGTATGCAACATTCACATCTGAATCTGAATCTGAATCTGAGTCTGAATCTGAATTATCAGAATCACTATCAGAACTAGAAACTATCAAAATTCCAGATCCCATGGCTTTCTCTAACTGTAATGATAATCTCTGCAGTAGACTTGGACAGCAGCAACAACACTTCCAGCCCAATGTCTGTATCCCAGACAAGCATTCTGCACCAATGTTCCTCTTTATACAAGTGGTGCAGAACAATGTCCTGCATGATTTGCAACTTACCAAATCACTACCTCCTCCGCACCATCCACAGTAACACTCAGCACAATCAGAATCCTGCCACAAATAATTAATTCAGTACAAAATCCAACATAAAACACTAAAGAACACCTATCAATTGCATAGTGACATTCAAAACTCATTAAAACAATTTAAAATTATATCAAGCCATCTCTTCCACCTGACTATACAATGACACCATTAGATCCAATGAAAGCTATGTGGCTGGCCATTGTGTAGTCCAGGAAGCTGGTGGCAACAAGCTCACCTCAACCCACAATTATCTCCACTATACCAACTTGCAACCATTCTCCCAAATAGATAAGTTTCAGCATCATGACTAGCAACATTTACCACAAATTTAGAACACCATTTACCACATTTAACAGCGTCATGACTAACAACATTGACTAATAGCCATACCCTCATTCTCACTGAGTGAGAATGATGCCCCACAACCTCTGGCCACTATTTGGTATTTCCCCCAACAGGTTGGACCAGGCCAGCAACAACACCATGATTTTGGTTTTTTATAAGTATGAATTATTTAAAGAGAAGGGGCTCTCTGAATTTCACATCTAAGTGATTTATGGGAATACAATTATCTCCTTCATGAATTGTTTCAACCCACGTAATTAGATTCACACTTTACTGATCTTCAGTATCTAATTCAGCCAAAGATCAGAATATATGTATCCTTTTTGGCCAGATGAAAGAAAAGTCCTGAATATGTTTGCAAAGCCATGAGTTGTTCCGACAGTCCCAGCCAACAAAAACGCCATTGATTAGTAATGGTCAGAAATCATGGGAATGAGACTAGCAGAGTGCGGGAGAGCTAAAACCAAGTGTTATCATAGTTGAAATCGCGTTTTGACATTCCAGTTTGACAAGAGAGTGAGGCAATTTCGAAGGAGATTTGTGGAAAAAGTAGAGAAAATAAAGTTACTAAGATACCTTTCAGACAAATGTTACCTTATTTGCAAGCACATATATACATACACACACAAACATTTAAGTCTACTATGAGGCCTTGAAGCCTACTATAGTTCTCTCCCAAACCCCAAGTTCAAATGATCTCTCTAACGATTAGTATAAAATGTTAAAAAAAAAAACTACTCTATTTCTACTAATTGTTGAGGATTTTTCATAAGTTGTGACAAATTTATCTTTTCAAATTTCAACAAGACTAATGAGAAATTTGATGTCTACTTATAAGGTCCATCTGGCATAATCACAGCATGAAAATCTCAAGTCATCTAGTCTATAGTGTATCACACCAATTTTTAGAACCCTACTCTTGCTTTCTATCAGCACAAGAAAAGAAGCAGTAATAAAAACTATAATAATTCTGTGAATTCCTCCTACGTCATCAAAATAAATAAATAAATGATAATAATAATAATAATAATAATAATAATAATAATAATAATAATAATTCTGTGAAGGCTTTGGTATCTAGCAAATTTCAACACTTTCTGGATGACACTTTTTTGACTGGTGAGTTACACAAGCACTCAGTGAGTATTGAATCCAAAACTTCATCTGCTACCCATTCTCTGCTACCCATTCTTATGGAAGTACCATTAAGATACAGCTAATTGGCACTTCCCAAATAGTGAGCTTTTTATTTTATGCAAAGTACACAGTAAGAAACTCTAAAAATCATTCCTACCAAAATTAAAATTCAACAATAGAGAGACAGAGAAAGAATCACTAGACAAGGTCAGAAAGAAATGTTTTTACAACAAAAATCACTGGATCAAAAATACTAACATTTTATTACAAAAATATATATATGTATATATAAAATTCTGGAAACGTATTTCTAATATTCCCAACAACAGTTGCTTAAGCCCATACCTTCATCTGCATCTTATGTTCCATTAAGCTTTTGCAATCCCGGCAAATAATTACTTTCAGAAGTGGATGTTGGTGCACTTCAACAGCTAGCTTAGTACAAGCAGTACAGTCAAACTTCTCATTCTGACTCTGCAATGGAATTGAATCAGCACCAGGCTCACCAATATTTTCTTTGGAATTAGAATCAGGGTCCAAGTTAGTGGCATTAGGATGGGAATTTTCCTTCACAGAATGAGTTTCATCATCACTATCTATGATAACAGTCCGACTCTTCTTGTTATCAACTTTTAGCTCCTCAATCTCATTTGGACGCTTGGAACCTCTAGGTCCAGTATGATCAGGCAAAGCAGGCTCAGACAATGAAGGAGCATTATTCATCAGCCCTTTATTGTCAAGATCATTACAAGTTTCAGAAGCTTCAAGCATATCCGTCTGGACATTCTGGCATGCAACCTCATTGTGATCATTAGGCAGACCATTCCCATCTTCACAATTTTTCTCATTTGAAACAGGAAGAGAATTGTCCACCCACGATGAGGACTTATCTAAATCGCTATCTATGACCTGATCAACTGCGGAAACAAATTTCTGACCGACCTCCTGACTCAAAAACAAAAGTTAAGGATTTCAAAATTGTGGAACAAGATTAGATCAACTCAGGCATCAAAAATAAGTGACGAAAAGCCTGCTAAAGATTCTAGACCAACACAAGAAAATAGCACAGTAACCAAAAAAACACACACACACACACAAATAAGGAGACCTGTTTACGTCTCTGCCTATGTCTCCTCCGTTTGAGATGAATTTGCAGTTTCAGATCTACATTTGCATCATCTTCTTCTTTAACCTGTCAATTTACACAGATATAGACCTTTACTTAAACTTAGTCTAAACAGATATCAATACAAAAGTTAAAAGCACCAATAGGTTCATTCTATTTTGCACCAAGGACTTTCTATGAATCTTTGCTATTTGTACAAGTGAACATGCAAAACAGAAAACATGTTCAAGTGCAAAACACCCAAGATAATTCACAGAAATTCTAAAATAAAAAACCATCCACCTAGAGGAATAGCCCCAAAAATTTATCTCATCCTAGTAACAATATTTGAGTCTAGTCAAACAACATGAAAGAAAACTCAAATGATAAAATGCTACCTCAAAACAAGAGTGCGGACAAAAATATTAGAATAGAACTTAAGTACAGAGTCTTAGGTGCTGTATATTAGGTTCCCCATTTAAATTCAAGCACATAGTTGCATTAAATTTAATTGTCCTTAGAAATGATAACACAGTTTTTGCTTCCTTAGTCAATCCAACCAGGTGTTTGTATTAATTGGCATACGTAATATACAGCCCCTAAGATGCTATACCTAAGTTTTGCGCAAAATAATATCCCAAAAACAAAAGGTAAAACTAAAGATAGGCATCTACAAAGCATGTACGCAAAATTACTCAATAGATGTAAAGTAATAAGATTGTCGTCACGCATGTCACAGGCCAAAGCTAGTCTACATTAAAGTTTGGATTTGTCCCCTCACTGTATAAGGTACTTTGATAAATCGCTAGTGCGCAACCAGGTATTCTTCAACAAATCCAGAATGACATTTGTGATTAGAAAAAAATATATATATCAAACTGTCTGAAAATGTTGATAAAGCTTCACAACATAGGTATAATTTCTTTTTCTTTTTTTTAAAATCAAGAACTTGTTTAAGTAAGGTAAAATCATTCAAAATCTACCAAATGGTTGTGGCCTCCAACGCAACTCATAGAATAATTTAAGAATGAACACCAATTGCGTGATAAGTCGTTTTAAATTGACTACAATAAGAAAGTAATTGCCTATCTTTCCCTTTTGTTCTAGATCATTGGATTAAAAATAAAATCTGAATGAGAAGACATATCCATCACAAAATAATTTATTAGTGCAGCCATAAAAAGCTCCTAGAGAAGGTGAAACAGGGCTTTTCCATTTTTTGCTCATTATTCCCTTAGAATCACTTTTTTCATTAAACAGACAGATCTTGTACAAATTTGGTGATTTATAAATCACATGAAGAAGGCTGGTAGGGAAGGGAAAGAGACAACGCTATACTAGAGAGCAGAACAGTGCTGACAGACCTTTCTAAAATTTTTCTTTTGTTCTTCAGAAAGATCTAGTTCCTTTTCATTTGCAATAGCAGCTGCAACAAATGGGTCATTAAAACTTCCATCAATGTCATCAATCTCCTCCACCTGACAAAAGATTTTATAAACTCGTTAAAAGGGCAACTGAGTTAAAATACAAGACAGGCTTAGATCACATCTACTTTCTGAAACAAGTGAATGCTATAAATTAAACTGCTATATCATGCCAATAAAGATAACGCAAATGAAACACAATTATAAGGTCACACAAAATCAGCCATCCCAATCATCACCAAACACACCAGAAGTTTAAGACAGTCATATGAAAATGCAGAGAGAGAGAGAGAGGAAAAAAAAAATCAATAAGGATAGAGGAAGAAAGGTGAGCACTATAAATGTGACAGCAACAAAACCTCTTCTTTAGTTAGAAACAAAAACAATGCTAAACTAATTCATTGAAAAGGGAGAAAATATCAAACCCTCAGACTTGATAATCCCCCCCCCCCCCCCCCCCCCCCAACACCACCCTTAAAGAAAAACAAAAAGGAGTGGGTTATCAAAGAGAGAAAATTGCTCAAAAGAAAAAAGGATAAAAAGAAACCTTTGGTTTAAAAGAAGAATTATAGGATAGAGGAAGAAACTCCCTTGTACACTCCCTGTGTACTAGGGTGTTCCACCTTTTTTGAGATCAATAAACTTTTACTATTGTTATATGCAATCCAAATAATAGATATGAACACATCCTACAAACATTCTAAGTGCCATAGATACATGGGATGGATAAAATGGCACAAATTAATTTGATAATATATACACCCATCTCGAAATAAGAAATCTATTACCAGATTTTTTTTTCTTTTGATAGGTAATTTTATTATTAAAAAAAAAAACAAAAAACAAAAGCAATATACAAGAATTCCAAGGGAACAATCTAAATATACAGGCTGTATTCAAAACTGCTCCCAATATAAATAAAAAAATAAACAGGTATACACTAAGTCTAGAAAATAGAGTAAAGTGGAAGGTCAATGTTCTTCTAACAACATAACCAAAGATAGGAAACAGGCGAAAGTAAACTTGATTTTTTCAATAGAATGCTCAAGCCCCTCAAAAGTCTGCCTATTTCTTTCCCCCCATATATTCCACATTAGATACAATAGTACTACATTCCAAACTCTATTCCTAAATGAAGTAGGCTTCCTTGACCAACATTGAAGCAGAACAATCACTAACATAACCCATCTAAGACTACAAACCACAAAAACTATATCAGCGATGATAATAAAAATTTATAATCATCACCCTTCGGATAAATTTTTTTTTTTTTTTTTTTTTTAAATTGAGATTCACAAACCCTATTGTTCAGGACATTATCATAGTAAGGAAAGACCTTAGCAACCCTTGTAGACCCATCTTCTTTCTATTATGCCATGTGCTCGTAATAACAAACAAAAATCTCAAGTAAAGCATCCCAGTATTGAGTAAAGAGGAGGATGGATTATATCAGCAGACATCATCGCAGTTCTTTTATAACTGTATAAGTTTTTATGCTTTTTTAGTTCTTTTAATAGGCTTTAATTTTCATTAATCACAGTTCTTTTATAACTCAATAATTTTTTTATGTTTTTTTTAGTTTTTTGATAGGCTTTAATTTTCATTACCTTTAAGTGGAATAATCTGTTTTCAACAAGCAAACAAACAAAAAAGATATCACATATTTAACATGCACACATGCACTCACACAGATTATAAGATATCAATTTCGAACATGCACTCACACAGATTATAAGATATCAATTTCGAACATGCACTCACACAGATTATAACCTAAAAGGTAATATATCTTGGAGCCAAGATAAATTTAAAATTATTCAGAAATATAAATCCATGATGAAAAATTAAGAAAGATTTTGAATATATATCAGACAACTACTTGAATATTCCATTGATATTTGCAATTTTCCATTTTATAAATTGATAAGTTGGGAACTCACCCAATGGGTTTTGAACCCACAACCACCCTCCACCCACTCTTATGTAAAAAGGAAGTGTCATTTGAGCTAAGGCTCATTAGCTTCATATATTATAAAGAATAAAAGTCAAAATACTCACTTCAAAAAATAAAAATTACCATATACATTTAGAAAAGAGGTATACAAAACCTCGATTACAACTTTATGCACAACTGCCAAAAAAGAGCTACTGCTATGTACGCCAGCAAATCTCCAAGAAGGAAGAAAAAAATTTCCACAAAAATTAAATTCAAAATATTTTATTTAAAAAAGACATTCTTGAACTGTGACAGTGAAATACATAATAACAGGTCATAGGAAATCAGCCTCTTGGAGATAGTCAAGTGAAACACCAAATGTAGACTTAGATCAAAACAATTGCTCTCTCCACATGCTATATTTTATAGCCATATGTCAGAAAGAAAATATAAGATTATTTGATTTCGGCATTTAGAGAATCAGTTTTGATCAATTTGCAAAATAGAATATAGCTTATAATATAAATTGAAATAATTTATTGAAAAAGTGTTTAAATAATTGATGAAAGCTCAATTTTTTACAAGATAAAAACATTATGCACAACCCATGTAGGTTGGGTTATGTTGGTTTCTACACAAGTGATGAGTTGGGTTGGAAATTTCTCGACCCAATGTTGTTGGGTTCGGTTGAAAAATCCTTCAACACGACTCAACACAACTCATTCACTCCCCTATTCATAACACAGTGAATTAAAAAGAGAAACTTAATTTGTCACCTCATTGACTCCAGGAAATTTAAGTCCCATCACTGCTGCTTGCTGTGGAGTGCTGGCTAAGTATACAGAGGCCCAATTCTTGCTGCCAAATGTAGTGTCATCAACTGACACACCATCAGAAAATATTTTGTTGAAAGAGGACCAATCAACCTCTGGATTTTCTGTTACAGCCTCCTTGCTTCCATCAACAGCAAGTTTTTTCTGCAGAAATCCGCTTGCACCCTCTTCCAATAGTTTACCATGTCGTCTGAACCCACAAAGACCCATTTAAATTGAACTTTAAGCCTTTTGCAGAATTTATGATGCTTAAAGGGAAGAATGATACCTTCTTACAGGCCTGTGGATTTGAAGAAAGTTCTCAGCATCAGCTACTGACTCAGTAACTTCACTGGTTGTCTGAGACCCAACCCAGTGCACCCTCTTTTTCCAAGCTTCAGTGCTGCAACCATTAGGAGCCTGACTTTCAATCCACTTATAAAGGCTTGGTAGCTCAATACCAGCACCATCAAGTTGTTCCTGCTCAGAGTAGTCAGAAAAAGAACAATATAATTTTACTTAAAAATATTACCATTGAACAAGATTAAAGTGCCTTTGCAAACAAGTGAGCACATAGCAAACAACTATATTTGCAACAGTATTAAACTGCCTTTACCAACAATAAACTAGGATCTGCAATCATATGGTCGAAAATTATAACTATAAAACATAATTGAAGTATGGTCATAACTATATATCACATAATTACATAATTGATAAGCTTACATTTCCCCAAAAGCTTAAGTTGATCGAAAATGGTGAATTTAATCACTTAACCATTATTCTAACAATCTCCCTTGTGTGGGCCCAAACTCCATCTCAATAAGTGGGCCCAACACGTGGAAAAAAAAAAACAACTTTTTTAATGGGAAATAGAGTGAAGAAAGGATTCGAACTCAATACCATCTATTATGATACCATGATAAATTATCACTAATTCCAAAAGTCGCAACTGATAGAAAAATAGTGAATTTAATCATTTAACAATTATTTTATACAGCTAAATGCCGTTAGCATTATTTCATGTTTACAACTATTGTACGATATGGAGGTTTGACAAGCATATATCTCAAAAACAGAATTCAAACCAAAATTGTGCCGGACTGATCCCCTTGATTATTTAAGTAAATACAATATGTTCCAAATTAAAGTGGAAAGACTGATTTGGGGCTTAAATGAAACCCAAAAATATAAATCAAAAGAAAGGAGTGTATAATAGGTCCATGAGTGAATCCACCCACTCCAATTCCCAATCATTAGAGCTGCAAGTAAATCTTAGATTCCAATGACAGGGTCCAACCACGCTTGTTAAGCAAAAGGACTGCACTGTTGCATCCTTATTCATAGCAACCAAGTTAAGGGCCCAATCTTAGATTCCAAAGTCATTATGAAAAAGAATATAACATCAAATCAACATAATTGAAAAGAATCACAAAGAGAGTAATAAAAGACAGATCCCATATGATAAAAGAATAACGACCTCCTACCAACATCATTGTTCCTATAGTGACAATCAAATCAATAACTTTTTCTGGTAAAACATCATCATTGAAATGTCGTCATTTAGGACAGGAAAAAGACAACATAGGTATGTATAAGTAACCCGCAAGGTGAAGTCTTTTGGCATAGTACCAGAGACCTAGAATCGAGTTCCACCCATCATCAGGGATAGTAGAGGGAAGTACATATGAGCCTCAAATGGACTAACCAATTTTTTTACACAAAAAAGGTAATAGATATGCATCACATTAAGATCTACATCAGAAATATAAAGAATAAAATCCATAAAGCTGGGAATTCTGCACGTTTCACATCCAGGCCAACAAGGTAAATTGCAGGTTCGGACCACAGTCTTATGCTAACACCATCCATTTGGATGGTCTATCAAGATATGAATTCCAAAAGAATGCATAAAACTTACATAGAAAAATTAAATACAAAAATACAAACAATAAAAAATTTGATAAACAATATGGCCCCAGGTTGGCCAAGTTTTTTTTTTTAATAACATGGAACCTCACCAAGGCAAGGCCCTTTGGACCCAACCCTGGGGAGACTATCATATTCAATTTGTGTAATAAGAAAATAAACAACAAATTTATTAAAATAAGAAAAATAATCCTCAACATACATGCAAACATAAAATATATATAAACAAGTAAAGATTATTTTAAAGGTTGAAGAAAGAAGCAAACCAACAAATGAGCACTCTCGGTCTCAAGCTCATCAAGCGCAGTTTCCCACTCTTCTATAAGCGTACTCATTTCATCTGCAACAGCCGTTTCCAACTATTGACAAGCAGAATCGGATAAGTGACAAGCAGAGATTTTTTATAAAAAAAAGAGCCAAAAAGAGGGGAGAATAACATAAACTAACATCATCCCCTTGGAGAGTCTGTGCCAACTCCTCTCTAACTTCACTCTCCACATTGGCAAGGGAATCCTTTTCAAGTGCTTCTTGAGCCTCTGCAGCCTATATTAGCATTAGAGAACCTTCCTAAAACAAATAGATATGCATTCATAGATACATACACATATGATAACATAGATGCACATGTGTATATGTGCACAGATGCACACACATACACACAACTAAAAATCAAACTCAACAATGGAAATACGATACCTTACTCTCAACTTCCAAAAACTCAGCAATCAGCTCTTCTATTTCTTCCTCAGTCAAAGGATCCTGCACAATAAAAATAATAACAAATCAAATTACAATGAAATGTAAAATGAAAATAAATATGTATAACAAAAGCTTTAAGCTTGAAAAAAAAAACTTGGACAAACTAAACTTTTAGTACAAATTTTATTAATGTTTCCATTAAGACCTCAATCCTCTAGTTGCAACAATGATTTTTTTTTTTGATAAGTAACAAAAATTTTATTAAAAAATGAAAAACAGCCAACTCGAGTACACCCAATTTTTCAATTTTTACAATTTAATCCTTCTATCAACATCCATATAGATTAATATTAGGGTTAGGTTTTTTATTTAAATAGGACATAAATTCTTAAGAAACAAGAAAGAAACAAGTCTACCAGTAATAAGAAAAAATCTTAATTAATCCTTCCATCAATATCCATAAATTCTTATTTTGGCATAGAACCAGAGACCTAGAATGGAAAGTGATCCTAGGTCAATAGAGATGAGGAAGGATAGCACCCAATGAAGATGGTGAAGGAAGCATTGTAGCTGCAGGCCTAAGACATCAGGTATATACCAGTAATGGAGAAGGAGCCTTGGAAGGTAATGACTCAGCAAAATAGACAGGAATGGGTTAGAGAAGAAAGGGAACCCAGAGTTGGAAAAGGAATAGAAGACTCAAACCAATAGTCCTCAAAGGAGCTAGTCCACAGAAATATGACTGAGACTCAACAAAGGTAACATCAGCACAGGCAAAAGTAGCACTGCAAGACTAGGGATTAGCATCAATAGCCCCTTCGAGTCCGGGAATAATCAAGAAAGGCACACTTTGTGGTGCGAGGATGAAGTTTAACAAAGCCCAACCCAAGGTTATGGACATAACAAACACACCCAAGGATTCTAAGGGGCAGATGAAAGCCTGGAGAAGCCAAAAATAAGGTGGCGTGAGAAGATGCACAATCAAGAACAGTGGTAGGCATCTTATTAACAAGAGGGCATGCAATGAACTCTACATCACTTTAAAAACATTTGGGTGCATGCATATGAAACAAGAGAGCTCAAGCTGCATCAAAGCATCTATTCTTGCATTTTGATAACACAAAAAATTTAGTTGCAGCATGTGAGGGTAACTGAACTGATGTATAATGCCTTTGTCAGATAAGGAAGCAAAAAATGTTTTGGAGACATTCTTTGGCATTTTTGAGAATCCCTTTACGGAGAAGTTGAAATATAGACATCAACTCAAGACAATTTTTCATGAAAAATGGCCAATTCATTTAAAGGCAGTCTTCAACAAAGTACTAGAACTTATTTGATGCAACATGAAAAGGAAACCATTATCAAAATGTACTAAATCAAATGGGTTTAAAACCCAACAAATAGAACTTGACAAAAGAGAAACGACAATGTTTAGTAAACCAATAAAAATCACAAGGCAAAGATGATATGTTATTAAGACTCCTAACTTGATGCTTCAAGCTAGTTAGACAAGGGTGGCCACAGTGACAATGCCATTACAAAGGGTATAAGGAATACTGAAGGCCTCGTGGAGGAGAGATGGGAGCAATCTAAACAATATAAACCTCCAACTTCATGCCCAATACCAATCATCTAGATCCTAAAATTGACACTGAAGGGTAAAAATTAGCACAACACTAAAGGTATCTGGTAAGTCTGATAACTGACAGCAAATTGAAGGGAAAACCAAGATTATGTAGGACATAAAACAACTCTGGATCAAAGCTAAAATGAGTGCTTCCAGAACCCGAACCTTGGCTAGGGAACCACTGGCTAAAGTAACAATCTGAGGTGAGGTAGTAATGTGTTAGTCAAATAGATGAACGTAAGCACTAATCATTTTCTCAATAGCAACAAAATCAATGACCCATGTATTCGAAGTGGCAGATAAAAGACAATGGGATGCACTTCCTAATTGGGCTAGAGTTGCAACAGAGGAAGAAGAATCCTGCCTCTAATGAGTTTGGAACTGAGATTACTTTTCCTTCAGTATTAAGATCAATTCTGTCATCAGGGGCAGTAATGGACAATCTTGATGCTGGAGTGAAGTCACTGCAGGAAGATGCTTGACTGTGGACCTAGAGGGCTTGCAACTAGCCATGTAGATCCTAACACTAGTCTATGGTACGATTGTTGCAGCCACAGTTTGTGAACTTCCCAGGCTCTCAATTGCCAAAGCATCCACATCCCCTTGAGTCATATGACTCGCATCCACCATGCACGACCACCCCAACTAATATGGCCTCCTCATGATCTACCAAAACTACCACAAGGCGAGAAGCGTAGAGCACTCACCAAAAATAGTGTCAGAATCAGAAATAGTAAGAGCACTCGCTATTTTTGGTGTTAGAATCAGAAATAGTTAGAATCAAAAATTCTATGCAAGTACTGCCTCATATTCAGATTGCAAACCACTGAGATAACAAACTACATCCAAATCCTGACATTGCTTTTCCATACACAATAGATCAGCAGTGAGTAGTTAATAAATCCATATCCGGATGCTACATTAATTTAAATGAATTTTGGATGGGTGGATGAAATTAAAACAATTCCAAAAATTGGAGGACAACATGATATAATTAGAAGAGTAGGGACCAAAAGAGAGCGAGAAACATTACTAAAAGTTGGAAGATCAAAAGTATACATTACACTAAAAAATTATTATGCATAAACAACTAACGGAAACGACATAATTTTGTGAAAGGTCCAGATGTTGACTTGCCTCAAGACGCATCCCCTCATCTTGTCCAGATGTTGATGGTCCATCATCTTCCGAGCCATCTTCTAGGCCATCAATAAAAGAATCGCTAGAAGTGCTCTCAACATCATCAGCTTCCTCTGGCTTTTCTTCCATCCCTTATTCAAATTGCATTGAATAGAAAACAGCCCTTGAATTTTTACCTAATAAATAAATCAAATATAAAAGTATATCAAGCAAAACACAGTTTATTTCACCTAAGATCCTTTACCTTTGAAAACCAAAGAGAAGAGAGATAAAGATGCCATTGTATATCAAATACAATAACTAAAATTCCTAACATGATAACATCATTATCAACATGATCAAACAATAACATCACTATCACATCACAAATTGATAACAATAAAAATTAAGCATGGTCAAAGACCTAGAATTACCCCATGGCAGTTATTTTTTATGTCCAATACTGTATAAATCAAGAAATGCATATTAGCATAGTTAACCAAAGTAAGAAAAAAGACAAGATTCAAGAACTACATCACAAAGACCATGCTCCAAAATGATGGACCTCTGCTCAAATTATTTGATGACAATAAAATGATCCAATGGTAAAGCTTTGAGTTCTAATATATTGCTATTTAATAAAATCATGTGAAATGACTCACCTACATATTAGATATTCATATTCCTATGCAAGACAATATGCCACTCACATCATAGTTTCAGTATATACATAAACTAATCGAGGTGAATCATCTAAAGGTCACACTCCTCAATCAACCCATAAACCCCAAAAAATTAACCTCCCTCCATATACATATACATTTATAAGTCTCTTTATACATATAGTAACCCCTAGGGATTGGCTCAAGTGGTCATGAACTTGGGCTTGGGGGTATGCTCCCACCAAGTCTAAGGGTGTGTTTGTTTCGACTGAAAATCAGTTTCGGAAATTGTTTTCCGTAAAATATGGTGTTTGGTTGGCTTGGAAAATTCGGTCAAACTGAAAATGTTTTCAGTTTGACCGGAAAATTGCCTTGAAACGACTGAAAATGAATTCAGTTGAAATTTTCACTTCAAACTGGAAAAAAGCACGCGAGACAGAGAGAGAGAGAACACGAAGAGAGGGAGACAGAGAACGACGAGAGAGAGCACGACGAAGAGAGAGAGAGAGAGAGAGAGAGAGGACGACGATCTCGCGCCGGCGATCGCCAGATCGCGCCGCGATCGTGAGGCGGAGATCGCGAGGCGGCGACGCGATCGCAAGGCCGCAAGGCCGCAACGGAGATCGCGAGGCCGCGACGGCGATCGCGAGGCCGAGACGCGATCGCGAGGCCGCGACGCGATCGCGAGATCACGCCGCCTCGCGATCGCAATCGCAATCGCGATCTCCGCGCGACGCCTCGCGACGCCTGGTGATCGCAACCCGACGCCTCGCGATCTGGCCGGCGCGGGTTGTTCGGTGTTTTGATTTTTGTTTGTTTAAAAGTTGATGGATTGTAATTTTGTATTATAAAATTTGTTTAGAATGTGAGAAAATGGCTGAAAAAATATGAGAAATCGGTGAAAAATTTACATTTTCAAAATATTACCAAACACTTGAAAATATTTTCCAAAGTATTTTCTAAAATGCTACCAAACACCTAAACATATTTTCCTTTCCCGAAAATATATTCCCGAAAATATTTTCCTTTCCTGAAAATGATTTTCGTTGAGCCAAACGCAGCCTAAGATTCAAATACCCTTGGGTGCAAACAATTTCTAGGGGCCACGTCCCATTGGCGAAGCCAAAGATTTATCCATGTGGGCACGTTACGGAGTTTAACTGGGTAAAAAGACACAATACTCTACACAGTCACTAGAGTTCCTCGCCATCAAAAAAGTGTCCTAATACACATAGTATACCACTAAGATACACACATACATGTCTTGGTAATTAGACACATATATCAAGTAACAGATCTTCCATTACCACCTCAAAACATATAGTTGATTGTAAATGGTTATATATTATTAAGTTACATCCAGATTAGTTCCTGATATCACTTGCAGTGATTTTAGATTATTTAATATATTAGTTGGATGTCAAGAATGCATTTATCAATGAAGATCTGCTTCAGGAAGTATATATGGAGCAACCATGTTTGTTGCTCAAGAGGAGTATCAAGACAGTGTCTGAAAGCTATAGAAAGCATTATATGGTTTCAAGAAGACACCAATAGCATGGTTTTGGAATATTTCTGAAGTTGCAATGGATTTTGATCTCCACCATTGTCAAACAGATCATTTCGTTTTACAGCTACACCCTAATGTTGAATACATACTATTTGTTCTCTATGAGAATGACATAATAATTATAGGGAATAAATTTGAAGGCATCACTAGATTGAAACAATTTTTACAACAGTATTTCGAGACCAAATATCATGTCCTTCCACTACCTCCATGAGGTGTGTAATGCAGGACAATGAGAAATGGCCTAACGGTCATGAACTCATGATGCAGGACGACAAAATGTAAACAATGGTGTGACGAGATGGGGTAGGGTACTCTATTGGGGTTTTCGCTTTTTTGTCATTTGAATTATATATAAGGATATTTTTTGGTTCCCAAAAACCCATCAACTAATTTCTCTACATGCCTAAGTAGAAATCGGGTCCAAACACTTAAGTTGGATTTTTAGACCAAAACACTCTTTAACCCCCAAAAGGCCATACCAAATGTGCGCTAAATCTAAATTTTCATCCCCCCAACAAAGGCATTTTAAGACAGGATAAATTACACAAGAACGCATTCAGTAATCAACCTACAACTTACACACACTTCCAACCGACCTAATAGACCTAAAATAGCTCATATTTGTAACACTGTTATTTTAGGGAATTCATGCAATAAAAGAGGCATTAAGACATTTTCCAAACCTAAGTGATTTGTGGAACTCCTTAAAGAAGGCCATTATGTCATCCTCCACCACACTCCAACAATGTTTGAAGAAGGAAACCATGAACCCATCATTATGTTTATCTTATTTCATTATCTTCAAACTCTTTTTGATAAATTTCTTTGTTCATTTGTGAAAGTTCCATCTAAATTTTCCTGTTAACACGGTTTACTTGAAGTATGTTTTTCATCCCTAAACTTCAAAAAATTCTTTTTTTTGTCTCAAAATTATTGAAAATGTTACACTTTCTTTTTAAAGAGTTTCTTTCCCAATAGTTTAAGGGCAGAAATAGGAATGAAAAAATAACTTTTTTCAATAATTTAGGGAAGAAAAAAGATCTTTCTAATGTTTAGGAACAGAAAGTGTAATGTTTTCAATAGCTTAGGGGCGAAAAAAAAATAACCTTTAAAAGTTTAGGGGGGCAAAAATCAAAAGTCCTGCCAACTTTAGAGACAAACAATATTTTAACCTAAAATTATAATATGACAAGAATAAAATAAGTTTCAAAAAGAATCATAAGATTTAATTTACCATAGACATGGTTGCAACTTAATAGTAGAATCATCCAATATCCTCAACCTACCCAAGCAAAGAAAACTTCAACGCATAACTCAATGAATTAAGACTAACCAAACCAAGATTAATTTCATACAGAGAATCAAATATCATGGTTCCTGTGTAAATTTAAAAAAATAAAAAATAAAAAGAGTGCCAAGAGCCTTTAAGCTCAAGTGACAACTTCGGGTGTTTCCAATGGAGATGTCCAGGGTTCAAATGCCCCCACCCCCATTGTTACTATTGAACCATCAAAAAAAATTTGAGTTTTAATTTACCTTTGATAAGGCAATGAACGGCATGATTAAAATCAACTAATATCTTATGTCCAATTGTGATTTCGGTGTTAAGAGTGAGAGATTTTTTGGTGTGTGATTGTTGGGTGGCTAGTTTTGACAATCTACCATGTGGGAAACTAGCTTACACAAATTGAATCCTCAACACCATTATAAGAAATTGATCATCATGGGTGATTGGACACACTCACAATTCTTTGTAAGTAGATTAAGAACATAACATATAAGTTCTTGAATAAAGAAAATGTATTAAAAGTCTAACCCTATCTTTAATTCTTCCCATCAAAAGAATCTCTTACCTATTAAGATTTATATTGAAATTCCCCCAAACCCACCCCCAAATAAAGGGCTCTCTGAATATGGTTCATATATAGAATTTAAACTTTTCAACTATGGTAGTAAGGCATGAGGTGAGATTGAATTATAATTTTTGCAAGTTTGAACCACACTTTGTATCAAATTACTAATAACAAATTAGAACGGTACTCCCAAAGAAAAAAAGGTTATACTCAATACACAAAACTCCCACTTTTGCAAGGTCTATAAGAGATTATGGTAGGTAGCTTTACTCCTAATTTATTGAGAGGTTGATTCCCATAATCTAACCCACGACCTGTTGCTTTTGGTGGAAGGCCTTTGCCATTGCACCAAGAAACGACCTCTTAGTATGGTACTCCTAATAATATTTAAATTAATAAATACCCATTTGAATTTAAGAACTCATGTACACCCACAATAGATTCAAAAAGTACCATATTATATCTGGAATATTTATTATAAAATGCATTCTACATCCCCACCTTATACATCGCAAAGTCACCGATAAACACACTAAATCCATGATATTAGGGGTGTTCGCGGTGCGGTGCGGTTTTAGGCCATTTTTAGCACCGCACTTTGCGGTGCGGTTTATCTAAAATCAAAACGGCACCACACCTTATATTTGCAGTCACATGTGCGGTGCGGTGCGGTGTGGTGCGGTTTAAAGTTTAACCAAAACCATAACCGCACCGCACCTCATTTTTGCGATCACATATGTGGTGCGGTGTATAAGATGCAGTTTGAATGATTTGAAGTTGGTATATTTTTCGAATTTTGGGCTTTTTCTACCCAACCCAAAACTAATTTTTTCCTTTGTTTTGGTCCAAATTTTAAACTATTAAGCTAGTTTTTCTTTATTTTGAGCTGACTTTCCTAGTCAACAATTGCTAGGATTATCAAACAATTTTTTTAACTAGGGTTATTAAACTATTAATAATATATTTAATATTAAAAATAATTAAATATATTAATATATATAGATGGTGCGGTGTGGTGCGGTTTGTGCGGTTTTCTTATTATAAAACCACAAACCGCACTGCACCATGCGGTGCGGTGTGGTGCGGTGCAAAATTACTTGCAGTGCGGTGCGGTTATACCATTTTGCGGGCGGTTTTGGTGCGATTTGTGCGGTTTGTGCGGTTTATGTGGTTTGGTGAACACCCCTTCATGATATTATGTCATTTTTTTGAGATTTTACAAACACAATACAATTCAAAGATCGATGTATCTTCAACAAATTTAACAAAACACCAACAATTCCATGATATTCATAACATGTATAAGGATTTTTTTTTTTAACAAGCTATTAATGTGCAACAAGCCAAAATGTTTTAACAGGAGAAAACATGTAAATCCATATATGGAACAATAAATACGAATGCCAACATATCTGCCTAGAAAGAAGAAATTATCACCATTTGAAAGCATACATTAAAAATTTAAACTCATAACACTAGCCTCAATCAAATATATAAAAAGTAAATTAAATAACCCTTAACGAAATAGAAAATGTGCTTAAGAGCACGCATCACGCACCCCCTAAACAAAGTGTATCAATAATTTAAAACACAATAATATTTTCTTTTTACTTATCAAAAAAATAATAATAATAACTGGGCTGAAATTTATGAAATTTACTATTAACACCAGCAAAACCCACTCATTAAAATTATAAAAACCATATATGGAACAATAAATATGTGATCCAACATATCAACCTTGCAAGAAGACATTATCACTGTTTGAAAGCATACGTTGAAATTTTAAACTAATAAAAATAACCTCAATCAAAAATGTAAAAAGTAAATTTAATAATCCATAATGAAATAGAATGCGCTTAAGAGCACCTATCATGCATCCCCAAAAGAAAGTGTATCAATGATTTAAAACATAATAAAAAAGGGGCAGAAATTTATGAAATTTACTATGATATCAATAAAACCCACTCTTCATTAAAAATATAAAAACCATATCTGGAACAATAAATATGAATGCCAACATATCAACCTAGCAAGAAGGCATTATCACCATTTTGAAGCATGCATTAAAAATTTAAACTCATAACCCTAACCTCAATCAAAATGTAAAAAGTAAATTAAAAAACCATAACTAAATAGAGAAAGCGCTTAAGAGCACACATTGCGCACCCCCAAAACAAAGTGTATCAATGATTTAAAACATAATAATAACTGGGCCGAAATTTATGAAATTTACTACAATACCAATAAAACCCACTCTTCATTAAAATTGTAAAAACCAAATATGGAACAATAAATATGAATGTCAACATATCTACCTAGCAAGAAGACATTATCACCATTTTAAAGCATGCATTAAAAATTTGAACTCATAACCCTTACCTCGATCAAATTGTAAAAAGTAAATTAAATAGCACATAACTAAATAGAGAATGCGCTTAAGAGCACACATTGCACACCCCAAAAACAAAGTGTATCAATGATTTAAAACATAATAATAACCGGGCCGAAATTTATGAAATTTACTATAATGCTAATAAAACCCACACTTCATTTAAATTGTAAAAACCTGGAACAATAAATATGAATGTCCACATATCTACCTAGCAAGAAGACACTATCACCATTTGAAAGCAAACAAATAAAAAGTTGAACTCATAACCCTAACCTCAATCAAAATGTGAAAAGTAAATTAAATAACCCAAAACGAAAATGCGCTCAAGAACATGTGTGATCACGCAAAACATAACAAGAATCAGACCGAAATTTATGAAATTTACCATAATACCAATAAAACCCACACTTCATTAAAATTGTAAAAACCAAATATAGAACAATAAATATGAATGCCAACATATCCACCTAGCAAGATAACATTATCCCCATTTGAAAGCATACATTTTGAACTCATAACCCTAACCTCAATCAAAACGAAACAGAGAGTATGCTTAAGCATATAACCTCACAAACTGTATAAATTTTGTTAAAGTGTTTTTTTTATAGTTTTCAAAAGCGAAAGCAATACGGTTTGTCACAGAAAACTTGTAAGCAACCAAACAATGCCTTAAAAAATTATTTCAATGCCATAAAATTCCTCTGAAAACCGCGATAATCAATCAACGCCATTAACTACACAGATCTACGTCAACCAGAAAATCACAAACAAAGCAAAAGAGCGAAAATCGGAGAACGATTCGAAGGGAAAGGAAGTGAAAACCTAATGAGGAGTCGAAGAAGCAGAGGACTGACCTGTGAGCGCGCGCGCGCGAGAGAGAGAGAGAGAGAGAGCAGTGATTGGAGACTCAGAGAGAGAGAGGAGGGAAAATTTGGGTGAAAAGAGAGAAAAATGAGTTCGTGAGAGAGAAAGAGAGGAATTTATTTGATTTGGGGCAGCGTGAGATTTTGATTTTGGAAAGTTTCGGCTTTTGGTTTGGGAAAGTGGGTCCAGTCCAGTTAGTTTTCTTTTTTTTCTTTTCGTTTTTTTCTTTTTGGTTAGACTACGTATTTCTTTTGCTACACAACTGGTAAAATCTTTATAAATAAAAAAGAAAGTACAATTTCTGTGAATTTTTTTTTTTTTTTAGAAGGACAATTTCTGTGAATTTGGTTGAGGGACTTTTGATTGTGTCAATTTAGCCCTAATTAGATTCAAGAAAAAAAAAATTGATCCTAATTGGACAGAAGTTGTTAATGTGTATAAAATATTATTTTTATACTACATAAGCAGGCACTTGAAATGCCAAATTATATTACATTAAGAAATCACTAACTCGTGCCAGCGCTTTTTTTTTCCTTTTTGAGAAAGTACTTCTGCTTACACTTGACTGTCTTATTTTGGGATCAAAATCCATAAATCATGGTTTTAATTTCATGGGTTTTGCTTATTATAGTATATTAAATATATAAATTTAATACACCATAATAACTAGCTAATTTTTTTTGGTTGGTAGACTATTAATTGAACTTTTTTATTTTGACCCTAATTGGATGGAAGTTGTTGGCGTGCATACAATATTATTTTTATGTCACATAAGAAGACACTTGAAATGGTAGATTATACTAAATTAAAAAAAATTGGCCTCATTACACGTGGTCCACATGTGCAATAAAGCTCTTTTGTTTATTTTGAGTTTAATATAATTTTTTAATTTGAATTTATCTATTGTTAGTGAGAAAAAACAGAAATGAATTTTTAAGAAACTATGACTCGTTTGGTACGTGTGTTTAAACAAAAGTTTTCAGTTTTTTTAGAAATACATACTGAGTTTAGTGTGCGTTAGTTTTTAGGAAAAAATATATATCAAATGTGCGTGAGATGTATTTAAATAGAGAGTATGCTAATTTTTAAGAAAAAAGTTTCTCCAATAGTTTTTTTTTTTTTTTTTTTGTTGAATTCCAATTTCAACTTTTTTTAAGAATACTCTTCAAAAAAAACTTTTTTTAAGAATAAGGATTATCTAATTATATTAAGGGTATTTTTGACATTTTTTAAAGTCATAACTAATTTTTTAAATCCTCTTAATATATAGAGATAAAAGTTTTGGCCAAATTCACTAACTCTTGCTTACACACGAGTGCCCTATTTTGGCATCAAAATCCATAAATCATGGTTTTAATTTCATGGGTTTTGCTTATTATGGTCTATTAAATGTACAAATTTATTTGTGTGGGCTTTGCTATTTTAACAAAACTAAACCGAAGTTTGATTTAATGCTTTCAATTATGTCAATTTGGTTTCTAAACTTTTTGGTATTGTGTCAATTTGGCCTCTAAACCTTTCAATGTGTCCCTTTGGTCTCTAACCTTTTGGTGTTGTGTCAATTTGGTTTTTAAACCTTTCAATTGTGTCAATTTGGTTCCTACTATTAAGCATTGGACAAAATTTGCTAACATGTCTCACGAACTGAATAAACTATTATTTCCATGTCACTTAGGTGAACACTAGGAGTACAATGCCATATTACATTTATGTGCGTGTGTGCGGTTGGGGGTGCCTTGTGCTTACACCTAAGTGCCCTATTTAGGACCAAATTGACACAAGGTGTAAACATTAGACTGAACATAAAAAATAATAAATAAATAAAAATTCTTTTTTCCCCCTTTTTGGTTAGAAATTATGAGCCTTCTTTTAATTTAACAATGAAAAATACCTGCATGTAGGGATAAAACACTTTTAAATTTCAAAATACAAGTTATAATAAGGCGGGTTCTTTTACTTCAAATTTTTTGCATTACCCTACAAAATCTCAACCAAAGTTGTCAAGCTTTCTTGATCTAGTAAAAACAACTCATTTGATACATTTCAACCTAAATATTAGATTATATTGGGTCTACTAGAGAAAATCGGGTGTTCTTCGATTGTTAAGCCTTATGAAAAAATAAAATGAAATCCTTTTTCTCAACTAAGCATAGAAGGAGAGGTGCAAGTCCATCAAGCGACTTCACTTGGGATGCGAGGCTTTTATACAAAGAGTCACGGCCAAAATGGCCAAGTACTATTTTTTGGCAAAATATATATCGATCTACCACTGTTTATGAAATAATTAGGGATATATCACTTTTTTTAAACTCGAGTCTGTGAAACTCAAGCTTGTCGTGTAACTCGAGTTCCATGGAAAATTTTTTATATAACTCGAGATCTAGGAACTCAAATTCCATAAAAAATAGCACAACAAATTTGAATGTTATTTTTTCTAATAACCTGAGATTCTGGAACACGAGTTACACGACAAATTTGAGTTACAAAAAAGTGGTAAATTACTAAGTATTTCACAAATAATAATATATTACTAAATATTTTGCCAAACTATGGTATATTGCCATTTTGGCCAAAGAGTCCCTTCATTTTCTTCATCGCATGTGAAGTACCACCACAAGATGATCCTAGTCTACAACCAGAGGCCTTTGGCATCACATAATGTCTAAAGCTCAATCATTGTAGTTTATGTACATTGAATGTCTTGTCGTGGCTCTCTTTTTTTCTATTACCTTATTCATCACTTTATCTTTCACTGTAATGTGGTTTTTCGGTTCTCAATTTGTTTCCTACTTTTGGCTCACAAACAAAGATGTTGATAAAGTGTCTTGGAGCTTGTTTGGATAGCATAAAAACTGAGTGATATCACTCAGTTTTTATGATCCATCATCCAAAACGAGTGGGTCCCATAGATGACAAAGTGTTTCGCTTGGTTTTGGATGATTGTTTCCATCACTCAAAAACTCAAAATAATGAGAATGAGTGATGAGAAATGAAAACACATTTTTGGTGTTTTCAGATGTTTGAGTTATGAGTTTAATGATAGTTTGGTAATAAAATGCAATAGTGGAACCCATGACAAAGACTTGTCATAGCTCAATAGTCATGACACATGACAAAGTGTTTTTCTCCTTCTTTCTTTTTCTTTTCTCTTTCTTCTTCATGCCTTTTTTTCCTCCAGCTTCTTTGAGTTCTTCCTCTTTCTTTCTTTCTTTATCTTCTTCATGCCTATTTCTCCAGCTTCTTCTTATTTCTTTCTTTTTTTTCACCTATTTCTTTTCTCAACTTCGTCTTATTTTTTTCTTTATTTCTTTCCAAATTTGTGGTTTTTTTTTTTGTGGGTTTGTTTAGTACTTTCTATGAGCTTCTTTTTTTTAGTATTTACGAGTATTTTAATGGTGATTTCAAGCTTCCGATTTGATTTGTGGGTGTGAAGTTCAGACTTGAGATGTGGTGGGGTTTGGATTTTTGAGATGTGGTTATGAGTGTGGGTGTGGAGTTTGGATTTTGTGGTGTGGCTATGATGGTTTGAATCTGAGATGTGGTTATGGGTGTGGGTGTAAGTGTAGGGTTTAGATTTGTGGTGCGGCTGTGGTGGGTTTGGATTTGAGATGTGGTGGTTGTTTCTTTCTCTTCCTCTATGGGTTTGGGTTTATGTTTGTATGTTTAAGACAGTTTAAACTTGTTTCAGATTTGATTTTCAAATATGGTGGCTACTAAGTAGAGAAATTAAAGAAGAAGATGATAATTGTGGAGAGAAAAATGAACAAGGAATGGGGAGAGAGAAAATTTCGCGGGTGTGGACTTTTGTGGTACTGTTATAGTTCTGACCTGCAAGCTCCACAACTTTTGAGCTGAAGTAGTGAAAACCAAACCAAATAATTGAGCCAAACATGTTATTGAGTGAGTTAAGAAAAAATTAGAAAACAAGAAATGAGATATGAGTTACAAATTTGAGTCATGGGATTTGAGTTTTAAGAACTAAGTCTCGAGTTATCAGCAAACCAAACAGGCCCTTGGCCTTTGGAAAAGGCAAGGTGCTTGGCCTTTAGAGGAGGCAACTTGTGGATAAGAAAATGGAAAAAAAATAAAAACTTGGGATTTTAGCTTTGAAGATATGTATGGTTGTAATTACTTTTTAAATATGGTAAGATGATGGTGATTTGGATGTGTGCTAATTGCTTTAGATTTACACTATTGGATATATTGTAATTGCTCAGTTCTTCCTTTTTTTAATACAAATTGAGAGATTTTAAAAATCTTAAAATATTGAATGTGAATATTTTCAATTTTGTCCAATGTCAACCTAAATAAGAAAAATATATATTATGTATCCACTCTAAATTCTTTGATCAAACCAAAACATTATCCAATACAACTTTGAATATTTTCGGAATTAAAGCGTGCACCACACACACGCATAATTTACTGGAGAACGGTCCACGCCTTATAATTTGACCTCAATGTACAAATGATACTAAGGATCCTCTATACAAAACACCCACATGAGATGTGCCTTAGTCAAATACAAACACCAAGGCCTACAAAGTAAATACAATCACATTTAATACACAATTTTCTCATACATAATACTATGGTATCCAATACTTATAAGTATATAACTAACTATGTTAAGCATCATTTGCGAGGACCTACCAAGATTCTGGACTCAGCACACACCTTGATGATGCACTAAAATCGTTGGCGAGCTGATTGTTCTTGAACGCTCCAATAGATACCTGAAGAACAAGAAACCAAGAACTGACTGAGAGCACCGATGGGTGTTGGCCAAAGACCCTACGAAAGTTAAGTCAACGAATGAAAGATCCCAAAGAACTTTATAATGAGAGAGCCAGGGATTTTTTGTGTACCTTGGAGAAAGGGGGAGGGGGTTTGGTGTTTATATAGTGGCGTACAACTTGACAAAGATCCCATCAATGTAGGAGCTATCCTTGTAGAGAAGAACTTGGATTTAAGGTCCCGAGATCTTAGGGTTTATCTTCCCATATAAGGAAGATAAGAACATATAGTTGGGTCCTTGGACATGGCATGCAAGTTATTTTCGTATAGAGGCTCATGAGTAAGGGACAAGCGAAAATTGGTGGGACCCACCATGCTCATTCGTCGACAGGGTCATCCATCCATCAACATGGATACTCCGTTCGCTAGTATATGATGTAAGGGTCTCATAGGTTCTGACGTTTCTCTGTCGACATACCTAGTCCTCCTTCGAACAATTGTTACATAAGGGCCAACCGTTGGTTTAACCAGATGATGCTCGACAGACAGCTTAGGATGCAGACGGCTGCTAGCCGAAGAGTCGTGGGCGAAGTTTTGACCATCTCAACAGATGAGGAAGCTCTATTTTCTTACTGGACGAAAATGCCCTAATCACACCTTATTAAGGATTACCAACAAGTTACAACAAGCACAAGAAGACTCTTCTAATAATAACAAAAGGTCAATAGATGTGTTTTCCTAATTGATAGCAAAACACAAAGCTAACAGATAACTTTTTCACAACTTTGTATTTTGTTAGTTTATGAGGCAACTCTTTTGATATGATAGGCTTGGGCGCCCAAGAACAACCAATTCGGGGGGTTTTTTTTTATGTATTCTTTCCAAAGATAAATATTGTTATAATTTCTTTGGTGTGAAAACAAAAAAGTTTATGACATTGCAATAGGGATTGTTCAAAAGACAACAACAAGTGAGGAAGTCACACAAGCTAAAGCTGTTGGTGATGGTCTAGAGAAAAAAAAAAAAAAAAGATACACCATCATAATATGACTCCTCATGATCTTCCTTAATAAACTGGTAGTTGAATAATTTGTTTTTATCTTTCTCTTTTGTCCAATGTGAAATCCTGCTCCAAGTTGAGGTTAGTTCCAAAGTTTGGCATTCGTGAGGGAGTGTGGCTCTAGGCATTTTACTTTAAGACTCATGTCGAGGCACCTATGGCAGGATCTGTCATCTCGGCAAGAATTCCTTTAAAATTGGGAACCTACGGGTTTTTAAGATTTTTAATACCTTGAAGTGACGTTTGGTACAGGGAAATTCGCATTACTTCTAACATCCAGATTGCAAGATTCCTAGGAATGTGATTCCTTGTAATCTGGATGCCTAGGAATGTAGTTATTCCTATGTTTGGTTTCACTGAATATCTCTTAAGATTCTTAAAAATGTGAGATGATAATGTTTGATTTATTTATTCTCAGGAATCTTAAATGAATTATTTATTTTTCCCATTCTATCCTTAGATTTAAAAGTGAACTACCAATTCCTTTAAAAAAATCTTCCTATAAATAAATAATGAAAAAAAAATATAAACTGTTGACGAAAATTGTTAACAATAATTGCTAGATTATATTTACCAATCGTTGTCAAATTATGTTCAATAAATGTTATCAAATTATGTTTAATAAATGTCGTCGAATTATGTTTAACAAACTTCGTCAAATTATGTTTTAACAAATATTGTCATGTTATGTTTAACCAACATCGTCAAATTCGTTAAACATAATTTCACTCATAGGCCTTTTTTTGGTGTATGAGTTTTATTGATGTGAGTAGTGCCCATTCAAGATTATGTATATCTTAATTACAGTCCATTGTTTCAAGGGAAGACCCTTTCATTCCAACCGCGTCATCTTTATACATAAGTTTATTTATTTTTATATTTGAGGGGATATGTGTTTTTATTTATTTGTGGCTGCACCTAATAATTTGTTTAGGTTGCCTACGTACCCTTGGCGGGAATCAAGCCACTTTGTAGTTCTTAATTTGAGATCTTAGATTTAAAGTCTCAAATATGGTTTTGTCTAATTTTAAATGGTGGATCTTTAAGTCAATACTTGGTGTTGAATTAAGAATTGACATAATTTTTGAATTTGAGTGAGATAATTGATTTCAATCTCAATGGTAAGTTATGGGCCATATTTTTATTGAATTTGAACCAAGGATTCTATTCTTTGAGACATTAAATGTCCAAACAATTTTTCTCTTCTTTCATTTGCTTATTTGTAGGAATTTTAATGACATTTTGATTGAAATACTCAAATGTAAGAAAACTCATTTGAAGCAATTTAATCATTGTGAACATATTTGGAATTGGAGAATTTCCTTAAATCGATTTTTTATGGTCATTTTATTTTAGGAATTATTGACTCTAATTTTGATTAAGGAATTAATAATCCCAAAAAATTTGTCATGATTAATATAGTGGAGTCAAGGACTCCACTAAAAATATAAGAGTCAAGGACTCCATAAATTTAAAAGAGTGAAGGACTCCATTGATGGGGTACAGTCAAGAACTCCATTATTTTTGTAAAGTCAAGGATTACATTAATGGGGTATAGTAAAAAACTCCATTATTTTTTTAGAGTCAAGAACTCCATTATTTTTTTAGAGTCAAGGACTCCGTTGATGGGGTAGATTAAAAAACTCCATTATTTTTATAGGGTCAAGGACTCAATTGATAGGGTAGAGTTAAGGACTCCATTATTTTTGTAGAGTCAAGGACTCCATTGATTGGATAGAGTCAATGACTCTATTATTTTTGTAGAGTCAAGGACTACATTGATGGGGTAGAGTCAAGGACTCTATTTATGGGGTAGAGTCAAGGACTCTATTTATGGGGTAGAGTCAAGGACTCCATTATTTTTGTAGAGTCAAAAACTCCATTGATGGGGTAGAGTCAAGAACTCCATTATTTTTTTAGAGTCAAGGACTCCTGACTCCATTATTTTTGTAGAGTCAAGGACTCCATTGATGGGGTAGAGTCAATGACTTCATTATTTTTGTAGAATCAAGAACTCTAATTAAAGAAGACATTATACCGCAATTTTGAGAGAATTTTTATTTAGTAATGTATAAATAGGAGTTACGAGTCAAGGACTCGTATTTAAAGCTTCATGGATGAGTTAGGAACTCCTCATGAAACCCGATCTTATTTGCATTACTAAGCAAAAATTCGTATTTGAGAAAAAGAGAGAGATTTAGAGAATAAAGGGACTAATAAAATCTCACACACAAACCTATGCTATTTCTCCTCTGCCTAATATTGCTCTCCCTCTGTCCGTGCGTGTACTTCTCTTCTCTTTTCTTTTTCTTGTGTCTCTGCCTTCTTCTCTTTTCTTAATTCTTCCCTCTCTTCTTTTTTTTTTTTTTTTGCTGAAGGCTCCTTATTTAAAGAGAAATTTGAGAAACTGTTCCCACCCTTTTTTTTTAACTAACCAGTTAATGGGCAATTTTCATAGACCATTATCTTTTTTTTACGTGTTCATGCCATCACCCACTTTTCAGCCTTTTGGTTTGTTTTGATTCTAGAATTTTCTTTTCACAGGTACTAGGCAGCTCACATGATCTCTTCTTCTTTTTTTGATTCAATTTTTATTCCTGTCGTGGCCTCCTATTCAGCCTTCTATCTGCTTTTTTTTTTTTTTTTTGGATAATGGAAGAGTAGCTTTCTTTTACTCCTTATTTTTCTCTTCTTAGTACTTTCTTATAGGTAATGGGAGGTTAGGTGGCTTTTTAGCCTCACGTGGACTCCTATATATATATATATATATATATATATATGTTAATCACCTTTTTGGCATGGTAGGAAGAAGCTAATTGAACAAGTCAGTGGCAATTGTCACCATCACAATCAATGATATCCTTGTCAAAGTTGAAAACCACAACTATTCCGGCCATTGTTTTGCTAAAACGGAATGCAGAAAACAAACTCAATGACCTAGAATAGGAGCACTCTTGTGGATCTGTTTGGGTCTTTTTCCTAGTACCAAATCCAATTGTTTGTGTTACCATATAGGCGTATGCACCTATGGCACTTTTTATGATATTTTGTTTTAGTTTCAAAATAAACTATTAATAATTTGTTGAACAACACACACACAACAACAAAAGTAAATACCTGGCAATAAAGGAGGGCCCCTTTCAAACTTTTTTTGTCCGCACGTGAAACCTAAATAGAATTTTATTAAAGAATATATTAACAAAGTTGTCTATCCTGATTATATTATTTTGACGGAAAAAGATATTGATGATTTGTTTTATATTTTATCTTAATTGCTTAAATGATAAGGAAAAAATTGTTAAAATTGTTAATATATAAAAATTAAAATTTCCTTTAAGCTTGGGAATCTACATACCCATCTGTTTTAAAGGGAATCCACATTCCTATTGAGGGGGGTTTAAAGGGGGAATCTAGATTCCTCTGACATTTGATTTCTTAGGGTGATTTGCAACCAAACATGTAAATCTTTAAACATTCTTAGGAATCTTAAAATATTACCTGTACCAAACGCCACATAAGGGATTTCCTTTCATGTTTAGACTTACATTGCAATTGTTTTTTACTATCAATAAATATGTTTATATCTTATATTTAAAACAATTAAAAAATAACTAGTTATGCATCATTTTATTTAATATTTGCATTCATATTTGGGTGATATTAATGCTAAACTTATCACAAATGTTTATCTATGTTAGGGATGACAATTTTGCCCTGCCTCGCATAATCCGCCCCTTCCCGCTTTGACCCACGCAGGTTTTCCCCACCCCTCAAAGGTGGTGGGGCGGGGATGGAACAAGATTTAGCCTCACACTACAAAGCGGAGCAGGGATGGATTTAGACTTTTTAGACCCATGATAAGATTCTAATATATTCAATGGAGGAAGGAATAAATTAAGAATTGGAGAACAAGAGAACAAGCACGAGAGATAGAGAGAGTAGAGTTGCAAAACAATGAAGATCCTTATCTAAGTGTCCTTTACAATAACCTCCCTTCCTATATAAGCACTACACCCCTAACTAACTACCTGACGCCTTAGCCCAACCAACTAATAGCCCATAATAGCAGTCCAGCTCAGCTGCACTAATCACTGCTTACCTGTGCACACACCCACGCACCCTCATGCAGGGCTCACACGCACCCACTTGCAAGTACACACGCACAGCCTTGCACACACACACGCACACCCCCTGCACACCCTTACACAATTGCAACTGTCACAATTACAAATGTCCACAATATAATACCACTGTCAACAATACAATATCTAACTCTTGGCAATCTTGACCTTAAAGCTATCTTCAATAGATATGGGAAGTTTCAACAACATCCAAATGGATGTGTCCAAGAAATTATGAGTGTTACCCATATCAATTAGGATCACCAATTCTTGATGATTAATTCTCTCAAGCACTCTCATGGTACCTGAAGATGGATTGCCTAATAAGGCATACAATGTGATTTCAGCAGTAGAATTAATCAAATCAAAAGATACCTTAGAACCAAGGCACTCCTCCACTTAAATCTCCTCATAATAGACATCACCTTCTAGCATAGAAGTTTGCACCCCTTCCATCAGGAAAAACTTGGGAGTCTTGCACTTATGCCCAGCAACCCACTTCTCATCACAGTAAAAACATGCCCTTTCCTTCTTCTATCTTCAATTTGAGCAACTGGGACCTTCTAAAATGATGGTTTAGAAGGCTTGAAATCATTCTTGGTAGGTGGGCCAAGAATTGAGGGTCTTGCTACTTGAACTTCACCCCATGACTTAGTACCTTTCTTGCTAGCATTGAGGTACTCTTCTTGAATTTTAGCCAATCCAAATACTGCACCAAGATTGGGAGGGTTGAACATCTTCACAGGAAGCCTAATCTCTTTCTTCAAGCTACTCAAGAAACAAGAGAGCTCATGCTTGTCTGGAAGTTCCTTAATACGATTGGATAAGGCCCCGAATTGCCATTTATACTAAACCACTAAACTGACCTGCCTCAATTTTGACAAAGCTTCCATGGGGTCATCAAAGGCTGAAGTGCCAAATCTGATATGCAAAGCCTTGATAAATGCATCCCAACTAATGAATTGCCTTGCATCCTTAGCATCCTGGAACTAGACCAAAGCTTCATCCTTCATATGATAAGAAGCCAACAAGATCCTCTGATTTAGTGGAACATTGTACAATTGAAAAAATTGTTGAGCTGTATACACTCAACTCGAAGGATTCTCCCTTTTAAACCTTGGGAAATCCAGCTTTACGGTTTTAGTGGTTAAAAATGAGTCTTGGTGTCCTTGCACTCTTGGAGACCAAAGCCCTTGTTGGAGAATTGGGCCTGGATTGCCATCTGTTTCCAACTTCATAGAAATTATAGACTATCTCGGATAAGGTTTGCAACATGGTTGTCATGGCATCCATCTTCTGGTGCAAAAGTTGGAATTCATTGTCATGTTGCTTTGTAGTCTTAGACAGAACATTGAACCTTTCTGTGAGGGCAGCTGCAAAATGAGTTTTTGTCATGGTTCCAGAAATGGGATCTGATACCAATTGATAAGATTCTAATAGATTCAATGGAGGAAGGAATGAATTAAGAATTGGGGAACAAAAGAACAAGAAGGAGAGAGAGAGAGAGAGAGAGAGAGAGAGAGAGAGAGAGAGAGAGAGAGAGAGTAAAGAGGCAAAACAATGAAGATCCTTATCTGAATGTCCTTTACAATAACCTCCCTTCCCATATAAGCACCACACCCCTAACTAACTAACTACATGACACCCTGGCCTAACCAACTAATAAGCCACAATAGCAGTCCAGCATAGCTGCACTAATCACTACTTACCTGAGTACACACCCAAACACCCTTATGCAGGCTCACACGCACCCACTTGCACACCCCCTGCACACCCTTACACAATTACAACTGTCACAATTACAAATGTCCACAATACAATACCACTGTCAACAATACAATACCTATCAACCCACCCTGTCCTTCCCTTCCCTATCCCCACCCCGGCCTGTGTAGCTAAGGGATTATAATTATAAATTTTTCATACCATAAAACCCTACTATTTAAACAAATATATCAATATTAGCTTATTTTATTAAACTCAATGTGGTTTTCCACCTTTATTTTGGTATGTGTTATACTATGAGATTTTTTTTTTTTTTTTGTAATTGTCTTGTTAAACACTTGGATATATTATTCAATTTTTTTCTAAAAATAAATTTGATTTGATGAAATAAATTTAATTGTAATTTCAAGTATATTTTAATTAATGAAATAAGTTTCATTAAAAAAATTGTACTAGTTGTAGGGTAAATTAACAAAAAATAGAGTTTTACCGGGTGGGGCGGGGCTTCGCGGGGCCCCAAGGGGCAGGGATGGGGTGAGAAAGGTTTTCTCGTCATGCAGGATGGGGTAGGGATAGGGCAAGTCAAAACTATGTAGGACGGGGACGAAGACCCCATCATTCGACCCCGCCCCATTGCCATCCCTCTATGTACTTAGTTTTATCATTTCTGCATTATTATAGAGAAACTTCTACTACTCAAATTTTAAGAAGATCATCTATAATAAAGACATAAATGAATCTCTATAATTAATGAATGCATAAAATGGTGACATGTCTTTTTAACAATGCAAATCTCAATGACATGCTTCATTTTTTAGGATGATGTAAATTTATAACTCCATATGGCAGACAACAATTTGTACAAATTATACATATTTAACACATTTTCAGGTTATTGTTAATTTATATTCATTTAATTATAGAATAAATATTTCTAAATAAATGAGTGTTTAAATATGTGATTAAATGCATTACAGCTTAGAAAGAAGCCCAAACGTCTCAAAAAATATTTCCCCCTCTTATAACTAATATAATTATATCTAATTATATATATATATATATATATATACTTTAAAGCATATTTTTACATATAACTGTCAAATTTTAAACATAAAACCCTTACAAATGAGAAATATATCATTTTTCTGTTGTCACTTCGTGTTTTGAACTAAGAAAATATAAAATAAAACAATTAATTTCATTTCCATAATTAAGTGTATCACGATTAGGAAAGAATATCAAAATTTTATTTTTTTTTACTTTTTTTTTTCACTTTTTATTGTTGTTACTTGCTTTTAAAATTGTACACACATATATATAGAACAAGAAATTATATATGGCATGTTCCTTTTTGAATATTTTTAAAAATTTATTTGGACCCATAATTAAATGTATAACACTTAGTAAATTCGGATTTTATTTCTTCACTTTTTTGTCACAATGGTATTAACTATCAATATGATCTATTATTATTATTATTATTATATCACATCATTATTTTTAAGTTACAAACATATTTATTTTATTTTCCTAAAAGCGTATGCTCTTTCCCCCAACTTTTCACCGTTCTCACCCATTCTTTATGTTGGGCTTTTGTGGAGCCTAGTTTATATTTGATTTGGTGAACAACCTGACCCGACCTGAATAATGTTGTTTGGTTTTTAATGGGAGATTTTCTGAGGCTTAGTCTATAGAGCAGAGGCTTGGGCCGATAGGTCCAAGCTGGAGCGCTAATGGATAAGCCTTTTGGGGGTCTGGGGGCAACGCCCTTGGGAAAATTTTTTTGGCCCATTATGAATCCGGCTTTTTTGGAGAAAATGTTGCTTTTAATTTGGGTTTGTTTCGGTGTAGTCGGTTTTGTGAGGAGAAAAAGTCTGTAGCCGCAATTTGTATTTTTCCCTGATAATAGTGAAATCTCTGCAACTCCATGGACGTAGGCAAATTGCCGAATCACGTAAAAACTGTCTTGTGCGTGTGATTATTTTTCTTTGGCGTGTATTTTCTCTATATTTTGTTTCTCACAAGTTTAGGAATTGTGGGAAATTCCCTACACTTTATAGGTGAATACGTTTTCTTTCCCCATTCCTCTCCACATTTTCAGATTTAAATATGCTCTCTATTTTTGTTTAAAAATTGCGTTATGTTTTTTTTATCTACACCACCAAAGGTACAGTTCTCTCTCATTTTCAATTTCTTTCTAATCTCATTTTTTAATATATTTTTTTCATAAACTGCTTTCTTTATATAAAGATTTTACAATTTTGTGACCATTGATTGATTTATTTTATTGTTTAAGAACGATTGATATGATTTTGAGATCAATGCCAATGTTCTCTAATTTTGATGTTTAGATTGGTGTACTCTAGACTAATTTATAGTAGGTTTAAATGCGTAAAATTTTGATTAGTGGGTGATTTTAATTTTATTATTCCATCTTTGCATGTTCAAGTGCAACCTCCCAAATAATGAATACATATTATTTTATATGTTTTTATTTAGAATCACGGTATGATTTAAGATATCTCTGTTTCATTTTTTTGGTTTTTCACATTTTATCTTTCTATTTGATTTATAATTTTTCTTAGCATTTTATTTTCTTTGATATTTGTTCTAAATAATAATCAACATACAATAGTCATATTTTTATTGTAATGGAAACTATAATTTATGACCACGTACACATTTTAGGTTGACTTCAAAGTTGTAATTGGGTTGTTGATTATTTCTCTCTCTCTCTCTCTCTCTCTCTCTCTCTCTCTCTTTATGAAATATGTTTGATAAACTAAAACATATCATTGACTTCTTCTTCTTCTTCTTCTTTTTTCAGATCAAATTCCACCAAAAATATATTTAAAGTGTTATTTTATTTAAAGCAAATATATATGCAACAATTTATCAAATGAAGGTTATAAGCATATATATACATACAAAGATGTATGAGTAATTAGAAGTATTGTTTAAATAGTACAGATGTTTACGAAAATTTCTAGGATTTTTTGGTTAATTTACCTATTATTATTGTCCAAAATGGCAGTGTTAATATTATTATTATTACTACACACTTTCTCTTTAGGTTTTTTTTTTTCATATTTAACTTTGTCTCTCTTCTTGATTTTTTTTTTCATTTCAATTAATTGAAAAAAAAGATTTTAATCATGGAAAAAAAAACTAAGGTTTTGGATTTTAAAAAATACTGTTGTGGATATCAATGAGATTAAGGAATTTTATAACTAAAATGGTTCGACCATTTGCTCATCATAAGTATTAGATTTAAATAATGTGCATATATATTTTTTGATGATTTATATATAAATTGCATAAAAATAAAATTGTTCATGTGTTTAAAAGTGTTCACAAACTATATGGGTAAATAACAATAGAAAATGAGCTTTTAATTGAATGTGGACTCAGTAAGTCTTTGTTTTTTTTTTTCATATTTAACTTTATCTCTCTTCTTGATTTTTTTTGTTTCATTTCAATTAATTGGAAAAAAAGATTTTAATCATGGAAAAAAAACTAAGGTTTTGGATTTTAAAAAATACTGCTATGGATATTGATGAGGTTAAGGAGTTTTATAACTAAAATGGTTCGACCATTTGCTCATCATAAGCATTAGATTTAAATAATGTGCATATATATTTTTTTGATGATTTATATATAAATTGCATAAAAATAAAATTGTTCATGTGTTTAAAAGTGTTCACAAACTATATGGGTAAATAACAATAGAAAATGAGCTTTTAATTGAATGTGGACTCAGTAAGGCTTTGTTTGGGAGTTCATAAGAGAATAAAATGAAATGAAATGAAGTGATCATGTATTTAAGTTAGGGAAATGAATGGAAAAGAAATGAACGAAATAGAATTAAATAACCTTATTTAGATTTTTAAAATTAAAGAATGGAAAACCTTATTTGAGAGTAACATAGAGGAAAATGAATGAAATCATTTTATGACGATATTACTAATAGACTTCTGTAGTGCCATTGGGCCCGAATTATACGCAATGGGCCGGCCCACAAGCTCTCACAATGAAAGAGGCCCGACTTCACATCTAGAAATGGTCCGAGGACTCAATCCGTCCAAATCTACAAAGACACGTGATAAGAAGGGATGTCGTGCATGATCAAATACCAAGGAATACCACGTCCGAGGACAGTATAGTCCTCGGCAAGTGTTGCCGAGGATGACGTAGTTGATTTAACAGTCCAACGGCTCCCCTAACAGAAGCCTGTGGTGCTGGAACTAAAGAGATAAAGATAAAGATTAAAGGGGAAGGATAGGGGAACATCCAGAAAAAAGCTGCTACCACCGCATTTAAAGCTCTACACCTGCTTCTCTGGCCGCATTAATGAAGAAGTGACACTTGAACGTTGGGTTTGAACCATATCTTCATCATCAGAGACCTGAGTAAAAAGGGATGATGGGACAAGTATCCAAAGGAGAAGAAGGTGAGGATTACACGTGGAAGAAAGGGAAAGGGAGAGGGGCCTATAAAAGGTGAAGGAGGAAGACGTAGTGAGGCGGATGGAAAAAAGAGAGAGAGAGAGAGAAAGAAGGAGAATTTGTAAGGAAATTAAAGCATTTGTCCTCGGCAATAATATACAAATAACATTTCGTTCATGATTGACAAGTATATGCATAGGTTCTACGATCAAGCCAAACCTGGATGTTATTTATCACCCAAATCCAAGGATTAAAATCCTGCTCTCTATAAATTCATTGTTTAGGGCTCAGAGACTGAATCCAACATCAAATTCGATCCGTGTCCTTACAACTTCTATTTTAAAATAAATGGCTAAATATATAGGGGTATTTTGGATGTTTAAGTAAAAAATTCATTAAATTTCATTTCATTTCCTCCAATTCCTTCCAACTTCGGGGGGAATAAAAATTTGACGTTTTGAGAGAATAGAGAAGAATGAGAATTCCTTATTACTTATTTCATTCTCTCCCACTTAAACTCTTACGCAATGGAATTAAATTTTCATTCCCACTATTAAAAGTTTAAAACTCTCAAATAAGGGAATGTAAGAATATTCTAAAATTATTATTTTCATTCATTTCTCTCCTCCCAAAAAGGCTATAAAGAATGAGAACGTTAACTTACACTCCGTTTGTTTCTAAGTAAAATATTTTCAGGAAAACATTTTCATCATTTTACTATGTTTGTTTTGTAGTAAAATATTAGTCAACTATAAAACATTTTCTGTCTACTGAAAAACTAAAGGAAACTTATGGCCCAAAGGGGTAAAATGTTTTATAAAAAAAAAAAATTGTAAAACATTTTACAAAATCTAAAGCACAACCCTCTCCCCATTCTCTCTCTCTCTCTCACAAATAGTAAACATTGGTGATAATAGCTTAAAATTGTAAGCTATTCTCTTAGTTTTGGTAGGCATTATCACATTTATTTTTGTTTTACTCCCATACTTACACGTAAATATGAGAGAATTTGCAAGTTTTCTCTAAAATATACTCATTACTTGTACTTTTCTATAGTAGGAGATAAAAACTAATAAGTTAAGCATGTAAACATGAAGCTAAGAGAATCTAAGGGTGAAAATCAATTGAGAAGTGGCTTTTGAAGAATTTAATAAGTTAAAGATGTGTGGAAACATAAAAGAAAAAAGAGAAATTTATATAAGCCAAAGATGGAAAAAAATCTTGACATGAAACTATACAAACCAGTTTTGATACTTTAGTCATATATTTTTACTCCGATGTTGGATTAAATTGATTCTTGCGGCTATGGAAACAGAACTCGTAGATCTAAAACTTTATAGTTTAACAAAACTTCAAAATCTGCTATTTTCAAGGCCAAAACCGACCTGAAAAAGTTGACCTATTGTTAAAAAACGAGAATTGACATTTTTTTTAAAATTTTCCTTTTTGGGAGCATGTGTTTTAGGGGTTTGATTCTTTTGAATGTTATACAAATTAAAAGGTGACAAGTGCAGCCACGTTTTTGTTGAAAAAAAACCTTATTTTTCATCAATTTTTTAGAGTTTTTATATTTTATGGAAGCTTAAGTACCTAGGTTAGGGCTAGGGGTAAATTCCCAATATTGTAAGTTGTCCACTTATCAATCCAAGCATGTTTTTCATGTTTTGATTATTGAAATCAATTGTTCACTTTTTATAATTGTTTTATTAGATTGATGTTTAATTGCTAATTCTTTCATAAGTCTATTCTTAAATTTTCGTATTGTAGAATAAGGTTTTATAATCTCTTTAGCAAAATGTGGTAATCTTGTTAGATATTACTTTTGTGATAGTATTGGCTTTAAGGTAGCAATGTTCTTGAGTTTTTTTAGCAAAATTATTATTTTCTAGACTAAATTATTGAAAGACTTGATGAATATAATCAATCAAAGAGAGTTTTATTAATAAAACTTATTTCTAAATCTTCCAATTGAATAGTTTATGTGTTTACTTACCCAATTGTGTACTGAATTGGATTGGTAGTGGATACTTAACAATATTGGTGGGTGGGTTCCAGCTAGCTCAATTAGTAAAATTTCTGATGGTTGAATAAGAGATTTGGAATTTGATCTCTGCGTACACCAAAAACTGATTGATGTTTTGATCTGATGATAAAGAGCAATCATCAGGAGCGGATGCCATATATTGAAACTTTCTCTCAAAAAAAAAAAAAAATAGTGGACAAACCCTAGCGCTCTAGTGATTTTAATCATTGAATTTTACCAAACTTTCTTTATCCTAGTTTTACACACACACACACACACATATTATTGGTGCTTTTGACGTGTTCCTATTTTTCATTTTCTCAACGGAATGACAGCCTTAGCTACACTACACTACAATTTCTGCTACAAAATTGAATGACATTAGTTAGTCATTGGCCGGCATCGTTGTTGCCACTGGCGCCATCATTGCCTTCTGCTTCACCGATTTGCTCTCTAATCTCGCCACCATCCCAGCTTACTCTTTTCACGATTTCATTTTTTTGTTTTTTTTTCTTAATTTTGTTATTTGAGTTTATGGGTGGTGGCCCACGGCAGCATTGGTTTTAGTGGTGTTGTGGGATGTTGATAGTTCAATGAGCTTAACTGTGGTGTTGGATTTGCTAGGATGGTGGAGTTCTATGCTGATTTGGTTTTTGGTTTTTTTTTTTTTAATTTTTAATTTTTAATTTATTTTATTTTTATTTTTATTGCTTATCTCAGTTTTTTTAGCCAATTTAAGTTTGGGTTTGATTCATGGTTGTGTTTCGGATTAAAATTTGAAAATTTTAGTTTAGGTTGTTTCTAACTAAATGATTTTTTTTTATAAATATTTTTTATTTTACAACGAACTAAACACATAAAAATGATTTTCACAGAATTTTTATATATGCAACCAAACATGAAAAAATATTTTACAATGTATACGTTTTACTGAAAATATTTTAAGTGTAAAGTATTCTACATTCGAAAACATCATCTAATTTTGTTCAAATGTAAACTTCTATTAAGCAAAATTTTACCCTTTGATATTACCATATTTCTTATGAGATTTATGTAAATTAAAAAAAAAACACTATTGCTGTTTAAAGACCAATATTTACACACTTACAAATAACAAAATCAGTGCGGAGCATAGGCAAACCACTAGTCTAAGTAATTGTGGACTACATGGGTAATTGAGTCTTATTACAATATTTGTTGTTGTTGATTTTATATTAAAAAAAATTATAATAAATTTTTTTTCCCAAAAGCACGTGTCGCCTACTTCATAACATGAGTCACCTATTTCATAACGTGAGTCGCCTACTCCAAAATCATAAGACACGAAAGTCATTATTCCTTTGCTCTTTGTTTGATACCTCACTCTTACACACACCTCAGACTCTCATGGCTAGCCTCTCTCACACTCATTCTCTTACTTTTTCACTATTTCTCAATAACAAAACACACAAACTATAGATTTGAAGAGGTAAGATACAAAAATTTGAATGTGATGCTAAGTAATTGAACAATGCAATTATGGACAAGGAAAGAATGGCTGAGAAGTAGTGGAGATCTAATATAACCATGTGATTGGTGGCTCTACTTTCTCGGATCCTTAATGAATTGTCAAGGAAAATCATAATTGAGAGGTTGAAATTTGTGGGTTGCTACATACCTAATTGCCAAGGTGATTTGGTGAGCACTAAGTTTGGAGTTTAGTTTAACATTTTAGGAGTTAGGCAAGGCAAGTACCCATGAAGCACGTAACATTGTTCCATAATATGCCTCTCATAACTCACAATTATTGTAGTTAGGTGATTCTTTCTTGCAAGTAGTAAAATATGGCCATGTATGCAAGCATACGTTTCTCCAATATCATAATAAAACTTCATCGTGCACAATGCTCCATAAAAACAAGCAGGAGTAGGTTATAGAGCATAGAGTTGTGTCTCATAATCCCTTAAGTTTAGTGAAGTATGTAGCAAAGAACATTGTATCTTGAATATAATATGGATATTTTCTCTAATTATAACACACATGGACGGTTGACTTGTGGGAAGTCCTTTGTGAAAATTCATCCAATTCTTGTAAGCCAAATCATGGGTTTGTTTGGATAATGTTTATTTTGCTGAAAGTAAAAACTTTTTGCTGAAAGTACTGTAAATAAATGCAAAAGTTAGTTAAAATAGTATAATAGAGCCATGAATACTACAAAAAAGTGCAGTGGGGCCATGAATAGTAGCAAAAATAAGCTAAATAGTAGCAAAAATAAGCTGAATAGTGAAATAATTTTCATTTTTCATTGGTATCCAAACGGAAGTACAGAGTGGTTGCAATTCTTGCGAAATAAGCACTATCTCTAGATGGTCATAATTTAAGAGAGAGAAATGGCGACTTTCATCAAAGCTTATTTTATCATCCATGTGAAAGAACTGGCTTGAGAAATATAGAAATTAACTAAAATTGTATTGATTCAGTTTACAAAGATATATAATCAATTAAAAGTGGTATGAACAAGTCCAAAATCAGCTGATGTGGCCAAGAAACTGAGAAAATCGACCTAAAATGGTGAAAATACCAAACAATTGGTAATGAACCAATTGAATGTAGATAATCAATTTTACAACCATAGGAAAAATCCAAATTTTGAGTGAAATGACCCAAAGGGGAAAATTTGGTTATTTTATGCATCCGATGGTAAAATTGTTATTTTATATTTGTCCCATGATAAAAATTCACATCATAATGGCTCATTATGAACTTCAAAGATGAATTGGTCATCTTCAAGGTGAAATTTGAGATCTTGCAAGTTATGAGAATTAATCATTATTATTGATTAAAAAGTGATTCCAAAGTGAGCATAAATGCATGGAGTAAAAATCAATTGATTTTTATTGGTCCTTGAGAGGAGTAATGATGTTAATTAAGATCTTCATTTTTATTGATTGAATTGAAAGGTTATCGTGGTCATGCATGAATTAGAAGACCCTACAAGAAATTGTGGACTTTATAATTATCAAAATTAATTGTTTGAGATGGATTGTTTAGTCTAATATCGCATTCCAACGAATAGAGAGAAGACCCATGGCCGGTTTGTTGATGGACATTAGCTAATGAGGGATATATTGTACAATAGCTTTTCAGAAGTCCAGGTTGTCATTTTAGTAAACCAAGCCTCATGTGAAGGCCTATCTTGCAATATGGCCACTAAACACACTACTGGACCTTCCAAACCAAATGTCCTATATTTCCCCACAAATTACATAATTTTTGTCACAACTCGCCATGTGGTAATTTGTGAGTGGTGACGAAAAAAATGGTGGGTTCACGCCTCCACTACTTACAACTCGCGAAGTGATGAGTTGTGACAAAAATTGTGTATTTATTTGTATTCCTAGCATTGCTGATTTCCTAATCTTCTTTAAAGTTTAGGCAATGACTCTGTGATACTTGGCTGCAACTTCAAAGGCAAGGAGTTAAAGAGTTTTTCTCTAAAAAAGTGAAAGTGTGCTAACAAGTAAAAGATATGGAAGTAGTCTTGTCCTTTGGCACCGTGGGTGTGTTTTGTGAAAGTTGATTTTGACTTCCTTTGTCTTACAATAATAAAGTCACTTAGCTCATTTTGGCATTTCTTGTTGGTATCCCACATGACCAAATTTGTTCATTTTTCAAGCTCTTCATTTTTCCTAATAATGTGGAGGAACTGGCTTTAGCAAATCTAGTTCCCCGTAAGGAAACATATTGGTTGCCTTTCAACTCTTTTCAATGGGTTCGACGGGCTTATATGCCCACCCCCTTGACGTCTTTTGTCTCCTAGTGAATTTTGACAAGATGGGCTATTTTTTGGACCAAATGAAATATTTAACCTGCTGGAGCTTATGTCTTCAAAATATTATGTATATGAATTTTTCCGTTTTGCGGTTTAGTAGCCTAACTAATTTAATTAGCTTATTAGAGTTTGATAATTTAATTAGCTTGTAGGAGCAGATTTTACAGCACCAGATACTGAATTTGATGAAATTATTTTGGAGGGTGACACTCTAGTGGGGGTTAATTCATTACTGGTTAATACACATTTTCCCACCTCCATTTTAGCAGTTTGTTACGGCACTATTAGTTCTCTGCACCTATATCAGTCTGCTGTGGTTTCACATGTTGGCCGTCATGGAAACGGTCCTGCTCACCTGTTAGCAAAACACTAACACTCGTCTTCTATAGACGACTATGCTACTTAAGAGGAACCATGCTTTCTTACGGAATGCGTTATATCGTGATGTACCTTGTCTTTCAATAATTGAATAAAGTCAGTGAATTTCCTATGATAACAAAAAATAGTACTTGTGTAACTCATACTAAAAAATAAACTAAAATTCTGTCATCAATTTCCTCACCAAATTTCTAGTCTAAACTCTCATCCACTAAGAAACAAGAACCCAAGGTCACGAAAGGAAAACAGGAAGGAGAACGTTTGTAGTAGTGAGTGCAAGCACAGCACTTGAGACTCTGTCGTGTTTTATGTAAATGCCCATTACGATACCAACATAGAAAAGAAAACACATTCTCTTTCATGAAAGCGGTAAATATATGCATTAAAACAAAACACTCCAGTTTTAAGAAACATTATTTGGTAAAGGACCCTCAGTGCATGAAAGACCACAGAACAAATTAGACCCAAAACAGACTGATCAATGATTATCTGATGAGCATACATGAATTTGGGTCCAAAAGCAAACCGGCTTCTCAAATAGAACATGCAAATACATGTATTAATTGAAATAACCACGCATTCATTTAAATCATTAATACACAAAGCTCAAATCTGACTAAAATCATAGATCATTTTAAGAGTACCACACATATTAAACACAATTACAGAAAATAATGTTCAAAACAACCACAAAAACTCAAACAGAGAATAAAAGGGTCTATTATCCCAAAACATCAAAATGCAAAGCATACAGAATATAAAGCAGTTATTTAAATCTTCCCATAGTAAAACCAACTTGATTGTACTACTACCAATGTTAAAACCACCATGCACAACCACCACGGAGGCGGAGAACAAGATGCAGAGTGCTCTCCTTCTGGATATTGTAGTCTGCAAGTGTGCGACCATCCTCCAGCTGTTTTCCTGCAAAGATGAGCCTCTGCTGATCAGGTGGGATTCCCTCCTTGTCCTGAATCTTTGCCTTCACATTGTCAATGGTATCAGAGCTCTCCACTTCGAGTGTGATTGTCTTGCCTGTTAGTGTCTTCACAAAAATCTGCATACCACCTCGAAGGCGGAGAACAAGATGCAGGGTGCTCTCCTTTTGAATGTTGTAATCAGCCAGGGTGCGGCCATCTTCAAGCTGCTTTCCAGCAAAGATGAGCCTCTGCTGATCTGGTGGGATCCCCTCTTTGTCCTGAATCTTGGCTTTCACGTTATCAATGGTATCAGAGCTCTCCACCTCAAGAGTGATTGTCTTCCCAGTCAGAGTCTTTACAAAAATCTGCATACCGCCACGAAGGCGGAGAACAAGATGGAGAGTTGATTCCTTCTGAATATTGTAATCAGCAAGAGTGCGGCCATCCTCGAGTTGTTTCCCTGCAAAGATGAGCCTCTGCTGATCTGGAGGAATACCTTCCTTGTCTTGAATCTTTGCTTTAACATTATCAATGGTATCAGAACTCTCCACCTCAAGGGTGATGGTCTTTCCTGTCAGAGTCTTCACAAAAATCTGCATCCCTCCACGAAGCCTGAGAACCAAATGAAGTGTAGACTCTTTCTGGATGTTATAGTCAGCCAAAGTCCTGCCCTCCTCCAGCTGTTTTCCAGCGAATATCAGCCTCTGTTGGTCTGGTGGAATACCTTCCTTATCCTGAATTTTTGCTTTGACATTGTCAATTGTATCAGAGCTCTCAACCTCGAGAGTAATAGTCTTGCCAGTAAGGGTCTTTACAAAGATTTGCATTCCACCGCGAAGGCGGAGGACCAAATGCAAGGTGGACTCTTTCTGTATGTTGTAGTCAGCCAATGTTCGACCATCCTCAAGCTGCTTTCCAGCAAAGATCAGCCTCTGCTGATCTGGAGGAATACCTTCCTTGTCTTGTATTTTCGCTTTGACATTGTCAATTGTGTCAGAGCTTTCAACTTCCAAAGTGATTGTCTTTCCTGTAAGAGTTTTAACAAATATCTGCATACCACCCCTGAGGCGGAGAACAAGGTGGAGTGTAGACTCCTTCTGAATGTTATAATCAGCCAGAGTTCGGCCATCCTCAAGTTGCTTTCCAGCAAAAATCAACCTCTGCTGATCTGGGGGAATGCCTTCTTTGTCCTGAATTTTTGCCTTCACATTATCTATTGTATCGGAACTCTCAACTTCAAGAGTAATGGTCTTCCCAGTGAGTGTCTTGACGAAAATCTGCATCCCACCTCTCAAACGAAGAACCAAGTGGAGGGTGGATTCTTTCTGGATGTTGTAATCAGCAAGAGTACGACCATCCTCCAACTGTTTTCCAGCAAAGATCAGCCTCTGCTGGTCTGGTGGGATTCCTTCCTTGTCCTGTATTTTTGCTTTGACATTATCGATTGTATCAGAGCTCTCGACCTCGAGAGTTATGGTCTTTCCGGTAAGAGTTTTGACAAAGATCTGCATCTGCAGATAGATACATATAAAAATATATTAACAGGAACCCAAGAAAACAAAAATCCTATTAATTTACACACACACACACACACACACACACACTATCAAACTTGGCATGAAAAAAAAGCAAGAAATCACACAAGATACTAACATGGTTGGAAGATAGCGTGTAATTTAAAGTAATCAAATCAACGCCCATATTCTGTTTGTGAAAAATCAATAATTACAACAATGGTCCATTGGAAACATCAGAATTGGGCTCTTGGCCAAATCAATTGTAAATATCAATCAACATATAACTAGTTCTGGGGTGCAAAGAACTTTATTCCAAAGAACTTAAAAAACCCACAAGAAAAGCTAACTTGTCCATATCCCATATTTTTACTCTTGTTTTCATTCCCTTAATTAATTGTTAATTAAGAGGAAATACTTTATACATTAATTTTTTTTTGTTGGACCCATTTGGAACTTTATTTAAGATACAAAGAAAAATCAGAGAAATCGACCAGTATTTGTTTAATCCATACAAAGAAACGAATTAAAAATATTATATGCATTTAAAAATATTTTCAAATAATAACAACACGATCTAGACCTTCAAATCAGACAAAATTACAGAAACCCTATTGTGTCTTAAATGAATCGATCACTAAATCATCAAACCCATACACAAAAACTGCAGAAACCATACGAAAATATCACCAAACCATTTCGGATGATCTAAACCCTAAAATCACATAGAGATACACGAATCCAATCCAATCCAAAATCAAAGCGACTAGACATTAAATCATCAAGTTCATATATAAAGAAATCACAGAAATGAAAAGAAAAGATTATTAACAACAATAGCGTAAACAAACCCTAAATCAAAAAGCAATACCCAAATCTGATACAAAAAAAAATCAAAGCAATCAAACAATAAAAAAAATCTTCAATTTTCATACAAAAGAAAAACCACATAAAATCGAACCACAAAAAAACCCTAAAATTATGCAAAATTTTCCGATCGAGAATCAGATAAAATCAAAGCGCAAAGACAGCTAAACAAGGAATTGAATTTTGGCAGAGAAGAGAAGCTTACCTTTATGAAGAGAAGAGAAGAGAAGAACCGAATTCAAAAGCGGAGAGAGAGAAAAATCAGAGAAACCTAATAGCTTTAATTGAGAGAGAGAGAGAGATGTGCGATAGTGAGGAATAGAGAGAGTATTTATAGGTAAAAAAAAAAGAAGAAGAAAGAAACACATTTGTCCTTTCTTTGCGTGCACGTTGAATTTATTTTTTACGTATAACTCAACAACAAAGAAACACATTTATCCTTTCTTTTCCGTACAAGATAAGTATTTATATAATGGATCATGTTTAGCTAATAGCTATAAAATTAGTTGTAACTTAATAGTACAATTTTACTTGATAAAATAAATCTTATTTTATATTTTAAAATTTTAATCATTAAATTGCATATTTTTTACACTCTTAATACACATGTTAAATTTTGTATCAATCAGATATTATTTACTATATAGTCTATAAACTTATATTTTATGCATAATTTTAATTTACAAATACTTGTAATTTAAATAATTTATTAATGACATAATTATTAATCTTTAATTTTTTATAAATTTTGTAAGTATGAAGGATATAAGAAAAAAATGTAATCCAATGATGAATTTGTCAAAATTTACTTCCAATAAAAATACATTAAATAAGATTGTAACCTAACATTATAACTAATTTTGTACCTAAACTTTTTTCTTATATAATAATTATTTATATATATATAGAGCTGGGTTCAAGTTACACCTGGTGTAACTCTAAGCAATGTTACACCACTCAATATTTTTTAATTGGATGAGAATATTAACAAATCCACCGTTAGATTACATTATCTTCGTATATTCTTCATGCTTGCAAAATTTCAAGATGATCAAAAATTAATAGCCATGTCATCAATCAATTGTTAAAATTCAAATTTTTGTAGTTTAAAATAATGCATAAAAGATAAGTTTATGGATCAAATGGTAAACAATTTCCGATGGATATGAAAATTGGCATGCATGTTAAGAACATATAAAACATGTAATTTAACGGTTGGATTTTCAAAATATTAATTCAATAATAAGTTATTGAGTGGTGTAACATTGTTAGAGTTACACCAGGTGTAACTTGAACCCAACTTATATATATATTTGAAAAACTTATATTAAACTTGAGTTCTATAAACATTTTTTTTCTTTTCAAGATGACTATAAAGTATATTTAATATATAATAGATAAAGTAAAGTTGCGGGAAATGACATCCTACTGTTCCTAAGTTAATTAGAAATCCTATATTGATTATAATTCAAATATTTTATTTAATGGGTAATTGGTAGTATAACTTGCTCCACCCTTTTTTAAAAGTTATCCTGACTTTTAAGTGGAGTTGTGGTGTATTTTTGTGTTAGGACCTCTTTCCCTCTCCCGTGTGTGTGTTTTTCTCAAAAATCTTTTATCTAATGAAATTCTTTTTACTATTGAATTAATTAATTATAATTAGAGTTTTAATAGTAGAATCATACAGCAAAAGAGAGTTCAATGTCTATCTTTAAAAATAATAATAATAATAATCACCTACTTTGACCAAGTTTAATAAGAATCTCCAAATTGTATGAGTTCTCAACTCTCAAGGTTCATACACAATTATGTGTAAGTTTGAGAACAAGTTGTCTAACTTTTTATTGAAAGTGTACTAAAATATATTTGTACTTTAAAAAAGTTTTTAAAAAATAAAATTTTTAAAAAAGTACATAAAAGTTTAAAAAACTGAAAATTAAGCTTATAAGTTTATATCATATAACCTTTTTTTATCAACTTTTTGTTAATTGTTTTTAATTTTTATAACAGTTTTTATTGCCAAATGGGTGGAAAATTTCTAAAAGATAAAACAGGTGAGCTCTAAAGCCATCTGATCCAACCCACTATTTAACTATCAAATATACCATTTGTGTATAATTTAGTTACATGATTTTTAAATGAGTCATGTGATTTGTTTAGATAATTCACATAGATGGTTTTATAAATCTTCATGTAGTAGGTTGGAAGAAATGATGCGAAACTGGTTTGAAGCTCAACCTTATTCTTTTTAAGGAGTATTTCTGTTCAATACAACCTATTTTTTGAGTTTTGGAAAATTGATTATTTAAAAGGCTGTAAAATTGAAAATGTGATATTTAAAAAAGCTTTACTTTGAAAAGATGCGGTTTCAAAATGGGATACCAAATAGTCACCTAAAATGCACTTAAGGTGTGCCTAATGTAATGGCCGATAGAACCTTTCTCATGTGGATAAATTGGTCTTGGAAACTCATAGTACCAAACCTCTTCCTCTATGAAACATTTTGTTTATTGTGACATTGGAAAATGCCGTTGCTGTTGATCTGTTTTGGACAGCATGGCATAAAGTTACAAATTAAACTTAAAATTAATCCTACACAAATTTAGGTTTTCAATTCTTTTAATCTTCTTTGCTAAATTTGATTTTATTGACATTGATTGCTAAAAATGATCACCCTCCATCTCAAAATAACAAAAGGAACTACATCCCTAATGTTTGATATAAAAAATTCCATACATAAAATGTTCACAAATTGACAAAAAGCACACATTTATCTTAGAACTAAATCAACTAATACTAAGATAAACAAAGAAACTTTTTCATGAAATCAATATCTTCGAAAGATGACTTAAAAAGAACCAAGCAATTTTCAATTCACATCACGATGCATTTTGGGTCATGATCACCACATGACATGTCCACGTAGCGGGCATTCTGTGGGGGTGGTGGTGGTGCATGGTAATCATAATAGTTCTGCTGTGGATACACATATCCATATGAAGCACATGGGAATTCAACATTGATAGTGTGTGTTTGGGGCTTGTTTTTCACCACATGACCACCCCCACCATCACGAATGGCACAAGAACAATGGCTCTTTTTCTCACTTCCACCATGACTTGATCCAGCACCACTGTTATTTGCAGGCTTTGGATTGGAGGGACCATTGTTATTTTTCTCACCATTTTGAGTATTATTATTGCCATCTTTGTGGTCATTGAATGTCAGTTTCCAGTTTCTAGATTGAACAATCTCTGCATTTTTTAACCTCTCAAGTTTACCCAATTGTTGGAGCTCTCCTACTTGCATAACATGGCTGTAGTTTTCCACCCTTGCTTCATATGGAAGCTCCCTTTTCTGCCATTGATCAAGAAGCTCCATGAACTCTTGGGGTTGTATAGTAGTTTGAATTCTCGCAGTTCCTTGTGCATCAATATAGACTTTATGTTCTCCTACCAAAATTACAAACATAAAGGATATGAAAGTAAGTAGACATCTGTATGACTGAATATATACTTATAAAGCACAAAATCACACTTAATTTTATTAAAAAATGGACTTACCATGCATTTTTGACAGCAAATTATTCACATTCGATTTTGGACTGGATAATTTGAGAATGTAAGTTTGTAACTGAAATCATTCAGAGAATAAAATTAGTCATTGAAGTGAAATATATGCTTATGATATAGATTTTTGCTTGCTAGTGAACTAAAGGTATAACAACTCGTGTGCCTTGCACACACATGGGTTTAAAACCTTGACCATTTTTTGAGTGCTAATGGGAACTAATGAGAAAATTCATGAGTCAGATCACTGAGTACACAGACAAGAACTCCAAAATTCCTTTACAATTTAAAATAAATACAAGAGAAACCACTTGAGATGAATAAAAGATTAATCAACCTGAGGTTGAGGACGGACGTGGTAGTAGTCCATTGAAGTGGGATCAAAACCTTCACAGCCTAATACAGAAAGTTCTTGTTTTGTTTTCTCTATGTCAAATACTTTTGTGTATTTTGGTTAGTGAGGAATTCTTACAAGAAGCCTGGCAGAGATGCCTTGTGGTTTGAAGGGAATAAAAAGATTGATATTTATAGCAGAGGTCTAGAATGATATTTGCCTTAATTAAATTAAATTCCTAAATGCTTTCAAAACTCACATGCATCTTCTTTATACTCGAAATTAAATGCCAGCCATGTGCATTATCCTAATTTCTTTTTAGGAAATCTGAAAGCATGTTAGGATAGTTTAGGTATTGAGATAAGAGTAATGCTAGAAATACAAATTTTTTTACAAAAAAATTTACAAACTGCTCATGTGGTGAATGGTTATTGGTAAATGAAAAAAGTGATGTTAATGGTGAGCCTAAATAAAAATTAATAAGAAATTAGACACATCAACAATTTGTAAAAATATTATAAAATAGTTTGGAACTGTAGTAGCAGTACTCATTGAGATAAATCATGATTTCCAAGTTAAAAGGAAATTTGGGAGAATAAACATAGGAGATTTCCAAAGATAAGTACATATTGTGCCACAGTAATTAAAAGACTAGTTTAATCCTTTTTTTACATCATAATCAAAATTATATAAGATAAAAAGTAGACATTGTAAAAGAAAAAAAAAAGTATTATGAGGGACCAAAACAAACATTACACTAAACCTTGAAAACTCAGTACTGATTTTTCTCGAGTATGGATCTTTTTTTCTACCCATTTGTAGTATTTGTAACCCATTGCACATTGACCCGATGAAATTGTCATTGTTGGCAGTGTGCAAGCCAGTAAAAGCTTGTCTGATTTTTGAAAATGAAATGCATGTAGAAATCCCCAATGTTGGCTGATGAAGAAATTAGCAATTAATGATACTAAGCATCAAGTTTAATTGACCTCGTTCACTTAGAGGAATTTGTCACTATGCATTGTGCAACACTGTCTCATAAAAGAAACAATTTGTCATATCTGTGTATTTGTATGTATTGCACCCATCAACTTATAGTTGTGATGCATATTGCCTGCAGTCCAGTGCAGGATGTGGCAGATTCTTGGAGAGGTGGTGTTTCAACAAATGTGATTTTTAATTTGGCTCTGTGGGGGGAAAAACCTGTCATCATCCCCTGTTTGCCGTTGCTATAGCCATTAATGTGAGCTTTAAGCTGCCATGTACAGAATTCCTTTGGCTGCTTTGGGAAGGCTCTAGTGCTCTACATTATTGCAACGGTCTTACCATAAAATGTATCGTCTGTATTAACATAATCGATTTCAGTCTTCTTCGGCATCCTTCCCAATTTAACACTCACACTAAATAGACATGTGTATCAGAGGCACAATCTTAACAAAGGTAGACCATCGCTTGTCGGTCACATGCATTGGATGAAGAAAGGTGTTCTATCAATTACAGGTTGCCTTAAATCTAGCAAATCTATTCCCCACCTTAAAAGCATATTAGTCTCACATTTTAAATTATAGATGTGCAACATTATATCATTTCTGCATCAGCTTACCAATTGATCGAAGTCTAACTAACTCTAAGCGCATCCATTGGTCAACCATGGTTGGACTTTAGAAAAGGGGCAGGTGGTCATGGCCATAGCCACTCCCTGTAGTATTGAAGCAATGAACCAAGGGAACGAGAAATTATGTCACATTCTTTTTGATACATTATCAAGAAAAGATACTTGATAGAAAAGACAGAAGCTAAGTACTCCGACAGGATGCATTATAGTATTTAGCTGCTACCTTAGCAAAATTTGATTCACAACCTAATATTCTTCTATCAACATATTTCTACCATAAATTGAGAAAAGATCCCCTTAATGCCGTGATATCCTAGAAATAGTTGTCAACTTGCAGCTGCTACAATTTTCTTTATAAATATCCAGCAAAATATGTCGATTATCTATCAAGGCATTCACCCTCTCCACACATTAGAGCCTCCTGAGTGCTAAAGTGGCATTCTTTCCTGGTTGTCACTGCTTGACTATAACATCCAAGCAGCATACTTCTCTCCAACCTGTCCTTGCACTCGAAAACAAAGGCAGTCGATTTTATTTCTTTTAGAAGAACACCTGCACTTGAGCTTCAACATCTGAACAACTAACCATCCACCCCCTTCCATATTTTACCATCACATTAGGTGAAATAGACTAGCCTTCAAAAGCAACTTTGTTCTTGAAAAACCACACAGACCACAGAACTCCCAACGATCACAGCCATAAACAAGGAGTTAACAGAGCCATCCCCATAAAAAGCATTTATACAATGTTCTACTCAGAATCCAATTGACTGTGGTTGCAACGGATCAAGTCTGACACCACATACACAAGCAAACCACACTGCTCTAGCAATAGAACAAGATAAAAACAAGTGGCTTGCAATCACTTCACTCTCACCACAAAGTACACATGCGGAAGATACAATTTATCTTTTAACCAACTTTTCTTTAACAGGTAAAGCGTTGTATACTAACTTCCAAAAGAAATGCGGAAGATATAATCTGTCTTTTAACCAATTTTTCTTTAACAGGTAAAGCATTGTATACTAACTTCCAAAAGAAAAGACCAAGCATTCGAAAGGCAATTTCAGCTTCCATAACCTGGTCCTAAGTTTCTGACTGACAGAAGAAGCAAAACTCAATTGATCATCTAAGCTTTTGTGCTTTATATGGATGATACTCTTTCTTCACAAAATAATTCCCAAACTGTGACTGCGGTTAAATGACCTTATTCTTAAGATTTCCCTCGGACAGAGGCAATCTTAAAATCTCATCTGCCACTGTCTTTGTTTCATTTTATAATATCAGATCTCAAACTTGATTCATTTTTTAAAAAAGATTAAAATGACCAATTTAACTATATAAAAAAAATCCTTCTGATGTTGTTACCACATATATAGTTTTACCAATCAGTCATTAGATTGGTCCTTACCAGAAGATCAATGGTAGCAACTAAAAGTTTTCTTAGTAGTATCCTTAGTGAAACAGATCTCTTCAAACAAAATTATTTTTTAAACTAAAAATTTGATCTTGATGGCCAAAAATTTACCTAATCCAACTTTTTCTATTGGGCAAATCACAATTAAATATATTTAGCCAGTTAGGCAAATCTTTTGTAGGCTCAGTTTAATAATTAAATACATAAAAAAAGATTCATCTAGATATTTGTTCCTTACTTCATAACAAAATGCTATCCGGTCATTGATTCCACAAAATTCTCAATGATCAACCAATTTCGTGATCAACAAAACACTATAAAAACCTACAAACTCAACGCTAGAGATATGCAAGAATCCAACAGACGAGAGCTGTAAATCTATAACAGAACAAGGAAAAAAATTATTTAAATTAAAAGATTACATATCATGTCTAAAAGAAATACCATCTAGCATATGACATGCAACAATAATGAATAATCATAATTCATACCAAAAGAACAGTGCAAAAACTTTCCAAATGACTGTCTTACCATGAACTGACTAAGTCAAATTTTGAAATAAATATTAATGAAATTTACTTTATGAAAACAAGAATTAACATAAACTTCATATCTGCCAAATTTTTATAATAGGTTCATGAAAATAGGTTCAAAGCAGCAACATTTACACACAAAGAGATCGCAAAGAAAAACCAAACAATTAAAGCAACTAACAATCTTGTGCTTAAAATTTAAAAGATTTATCATCTTTGTACAAAGTATAAAATTTACTCAAAGCATATATACATCAACAGCCAAAACCTTTCCACATAATAGCAAATAAATCTCCAATGGCTGCATTATGTAGACTTCTGAAGCAATTCTTGAATGTTTTTATCAGCTTGATTAGTTGACAACAAGTCAATAAGCATAGTTGCACGAGCCTGTACATGAATTTGGACAAACACTTTATGAGACATGAAGTTCAGCATAATTCTCTTCTTCTTCTTCTTCTTCTTCTTCTTCTTCTCTCTTTTTTTTTTTTTTTTTTCCTCTGAGCAGGCAAAAATATTGCATTTAGCAGGTGTCTGTATATGGAAAATTTCTTGCATCCTAGGATAACTATACAATTAATACCCACCACGTGGGTCAACCAATAAATTAACACCCTAGGATAGATGTAGAAAACAAAGGAAAATAGCATCCAAAATTTCACATTGTAATTCTAACCAACAATGGATAGCAAAGATAATTATACAATTAATGACCACTACGTGGGTCAACCAATAAATTAACACCCAAGGATAGATGTAGAAAACAAAGGACAACAGCATCCAAAATTTCACATTGTAATTCTAACCAATAATGGATAGCAATTATCTTTTTCGTAGCTGGGCCAGGAGTCTTTTCTATGCGTGAATGCGATGACGCTTCCAAACTTCTGCAGCATAGTTCTCTGTTGCAATGAAACACAAGGAATTTCGTTTAATTGTCTCAAGAAACTTGTCCAATGAATTGCCTCTTTTAGGACTAAAAATATAGCTTCAGAAGGCCCCACTTTTTTCAACAAGAACCTGATGATTTGAGCAAGGCCATTGTCAAATTCCTTAAAGAAAGTGCGAATCACCTCACAATTTCAAGCAATGAAGGAAAATTCACCTGATTCGCATTTGATGATTTTCCTCACTCAGTCACTTGCAATAATGACATCAAAAGCATTAGAGATATTTGATATTTCTTCTTGGTCCCAATGCAATGTCATAGAGCTCACTCTTGCAGCACCAAATGCTCCAGAATTGGCATCTATATTAAGAATCAACAACTTAAGGATTTCCATCTGATATTACAACTTCTACTGCCTCCGTGATTGCAGCAGTTGCTAAATCAGCTAAGCCATAATCTGCAGAGTTAGATATTGCATCATTAAGCTCAAATAAACAGCTCAAACTTATATTCAATGTTTGTGATAAAGAAGCAAAAATTCACAATTTATGAACAATTCAACTAGAAATGCTTAGCTGTTGAAAGTCCATAAAAACAAATGGCATGAGAAGTTATTTACAAGTGACAAATAAGTCCATAACTGCATTAAGTTTTTAAAAGTATTTAATTTCGTATAGCAAAACTATCCAATTTTGCCAAATTTTGCACGTACCTATTGCTTTGGCTTAATAGTGTTTCAAATATTCCAAATTCACTTTCACTGAAGAATTTTTTTTTTTTTTGGTTTTAATGTGAGCTACCTCATATGGCTTTTCCTAAGAAAATGAAGACCCCTATCTCTAAAAAGAATTTGAAAGAACAAAATGCTTGAACATGACCCTCCTCCCCCCCCCAAAAAAAAAAAATCACAAAAAGCCTTTGCTCTTCCATTCAAGGGGGTTAAATATTAAAGCTCATCCTCATTTAGTGAAATTCCCACTCTATTTTCAACGCCGATGTGCTTCCTATTAATGTCCTGCCGCATTTATACAACTTCAAAAGGCTCAATGAACATTGTCTAATATTCAATGTTTAGACTCTGGTTGTGAAGGAGCTAATTAATTTTGTACAAAATAGCAAAAGATCCCCTATTCTCCTGCCTTTCTTTTTTAAACCAATTTGACACTCATAAATAAGGACCACAGGGAAGATATAATTATATAGATATTAATCCTTGAGCAATTGCACATTTACAAAAGTAATTATGCAGTAGCGCACATATACTGCAGTAGACATTGAGCCAAATGCAGAAAACCCAGATGCAGAAAACTCAAATTAAGACCCAAAACATTGAAGCAGATGTACAAATCAGTGCTCTAGAGCGCCAAAACCAAAATCTAGAACCCAGATAGTAGCAAATGTAAGGAACAATAGGAAATCATTCAAAACCACCAAATCATCGACTTGTAGAAAATACCAATAAATTTAAACATTGGTGGCTAAGAGATGAAATCTACTTCATATGATGAAAAAACCATGCAATCAAAATTTTGGGTACCGATTTTCCTGGTTGAGCCAATGTTCTCAGATCTCTGCTCTTCCTCACAAGTGGTTGAGCTGAACTTCTACTGAAGGCCACCGTTTGGTCATTTTGTGGGAGACAGAGAGAGCTTCTACTTCCTTTGTTCTGAGAAGACAGAGAGAGTGCGACAAAGAAAATGAGAGCAAAGAGAAAGAAATGTTTTTTATTCACTTGTTAGAATTTTTTTATGAGAGAAAATCGTTTGGAGCATCTACATCTGCTTGGTTGGTCAAGAGAGGTAGTGTAGATTAGGAAAAAAATACTTTTTATTGTTTAGAGAGACCATTGGAGCAGCATTTCATGGTTATACTCTCAAAGAGAGTATTTTGTGTTTGCCGATGCTATTGGAGATGCTCTAAGAAACATGTGAACTATACTACAACAAAAATTGGCAAATATAGAAAAAAGGCTGCCTGACCCTAGAATATATTTTAATGAGGATACATGTGGCTCCAAATCTAAGCATGGAAGCATTTGGTGCCATCATCTTCCTCTTCCTTGGCTCAGTTAAAGGTAAAAGGCTTCAATACCAAAATCAAATCTTGCACTTACAACACAAGGAATAACTGTAGACCAGCCTTGGCTAAAGCTTTCTTAGTACCATCAATTTATTTAAACTATATTATGGGGATGACTGGGAAGGCTTCACGAATCAATCACTGGTTCTAGACTTGTAGGTTGTACAATGTCACTTTTGAAAGAGTTTGTGAAGGTATTCATACAAAAGCAGCTGATGTTGGTGCTTACCTTGTTGGAAAAGTTGAGAGGAATATCCCTGAAGATGATCATCCTGTATAGCACTCTTTGTTGCATCAATATGATCTTTTGGTATCAATCATGACTATTTAGGCATGTCCTGTCATTTGATTATAAGCTCAATGAGGATTGCATTTGTGTAATAACACCACCTTTTGCAACTGATCTCTTTGAGATTAAGCATGAGTGAGATTGAACCATCCTTGAAGAGACAACTTCTTATCTCAACTGTCTTAATGACTTTTTCACGTTAATATAATTAACTGCATTCTGCAAGCCAAATATCTGGATCCAATCCTTCTATTCTCTCTCCAACTAGAAAAGCATGCACCTGGTCGCCGATATGTACCCAACTACAACCAGGATTCTTCTTCACTCCCCTTGACTTCATCAAGTCCCTAACCATGTATGCCTCATCCCATCTTCCTGCTTCTGCATACATGTTTGAAAGAAGAATGTAGTACCCACAGTGCTGAGGCTTCAACCTGAACAGATGCTCTGCTGCCCAACACCCCAACTCTACATTCCCATAAATTCGGCATGCCCCCAGCAAAGCTCCCCAGACATTGGCATCTGGCACAATAGGCAGACCTTCAATAAGCTCCACTGCTGCTTCCATTAGGCCAGCTCTGCCCAGAAGATCAACCATACAAGCATAGTGCATGTGTGTTGGCTTAATATTCTGAGCCCGCATCTCCTCAAAATACTTCTTCCCCTTCTCAATGAGCCCTCCATGACTACAAGCTGATAAAACTGCAATGTATGAAACTGAATCACATTCTACACCGTCTTCCCTCATTGCCTCAAAATGATTGATTGCAGCGTTCAATTCACCTAACATTCCATAGCCCAAAATCATAGTATTCCAAGAGGCAACATCCTTTATTTGGATCTGGTCAAAGACCTTACTAGCGATATCAATCTGTCCACATTTGGTATAGAAGTCCAATAGTGAGTTTGCAATGAATAGATGAGTGTGAAAAAGCTTTCTCACTAATAATCCATGGATCTCTCTGCCTTGCTTGACAGCAGCTAGATTTGCACAAGCTGATACAACACCCACAAAAGAAACAATATCATGCGTCATACCTGTAAGCCTCATCTCCAGAAACAAACTCAGAGATTTTGAAGAATCACTAGTTTGAGAGTATCCTACAATTAGTATATTGTATGATACTTCATCTCTAAGGGAGATGTTAAAGACATTTTGGGCAAGATTTAGGCAGCCACATTTTGCATACATGTCTGTCAGAGCATTAGAAACAAATAAATCACTGGCAGATCCCATGCGAATTGTCCTTGCATGGATTTCTTTTCCAGGATGAAGAAGACCCTGTCGTGCACAAGCTGGTAGAACATTTGTGAAGGTGACAGAGTTGGGAGTTTCACCATGAGCTTGCATTTCGCTTACTAGTTGTACGGCAGCCAACTCAAGCCTGTTTTGAGCAAAATTAGCAACCATGGCATTCCAAGAGACAACATTCTTTTCACTTGTTTTATAAAACACATTGGATGCCTCAGTTGTACGACCTGATTTTGCATACATATCAATCAATGAGTTTGAGATAAAAACATCATCCTCAATACCCATCCTTATACTGAACCCATGAATCTCCTTGCCTGCTTTAAATTGTTCTAGCTCGACCAACACTGGCAGCATACTAGAAATGGTAACAGAGTTTGGTTTAAACCCTGTATCAATCATCAAACCAAATCTCTCCAAGGCATCCAAATTACGATTCATAAAAGCAAGACTGGTGATAATTGCATTCCAAGAAACCTCATTCCTCTCAACCATTTCATCAAAAACTTGCTTTGTAGCCTTCACATTCCCACACTTCCCATATGCATCAACCATCGCATTGCCAATATTCACGTGAATATCCAAACCAATCTTCACAACATAACAATGAATACGTCTCACCATGATCCCATCTTCAAGACCAGCACAAACCGGCAACATACTAACAACAGTTACCAAATTAGGCCTAAACCCAGATTCCAAATTCATCTCTTTAAAAAGATCATGCGCCTCACCATAACACCCATTAACCGACAACACCCCAATTATAGTATTCCACGACACAGCATCCCTTTCAGGCATTTCATCAAACACCTTCCTTGAATCAGTCAAACTCCCACAATTACCATAAAACATCAAAAGGGTATTCCCAACATAGACATCCAAGTCAAACCCCAGCTTAAACACAACCCCATGAACCTCCATTCCCTTCCGGACCTCCGTATAGTCCGAACACGCCTTGAGAACGAAAGGGAAAGTATGATCATCGGGTCGAACACAGGTCCTAACCATCCTATTATAAGTCTCAAACCCATCAAATACTTTGGCAATGGAGTTGGCACGAATAAGGGTGTTCCACAAGAAGGCATTGCGGCAATGGCGAAAGGTTTGCTGGAAGAGAAAGCGAGAGGCAGCGGGGTCTCCGAAGGTGGAGTAGCTGAGCATTAAGGAGGCGCAGAGAGAGACACTGTGAGGGAGCAGAGCGTTGAGAAGTGCAGAGGCGTGGGCTTGCTTGGTTTGGCGAAGAGAGTGGGCGTTGGAGATGAGAGTGAGGAGATTGGAGTGTGAGTGAGAGTGAGAGTGAGAGTGAGCGCATGGTGTGTGTGGGGTCGTAGAGAGAGAGAGAATTTGGGTTGGTTTGGAATGGCATGGGATTGAGATAAGGAGCGTAGTAGAGAGGAAAGGGAGAGTTTTGCGTGCACGGTGGTGGAAGTGGAACAAGAACATAGAATGGAGTCCAGACCCAATGCTATATCATATGGTGTGGAGGAGAGAGCATCAGAGAATATCTATATCATATCAGTATTAGTTTTTGAAAGAGAGAATAAATTCTTGAAATTGGGATGGATCTGGGAGAGGCCAGCGGCGGTGGCGGCGGCGTCGGTGGGTCAGTGGACGGTGGTGGTTGATAGCTTGCTTGATTATCTATCGGTCTCTGTCTCTGTCTCTCTCGTCTGTATCTCTTTTTTTCAATTTGGAATTAGGTTAAACGGCTATCTTTCCTTGTTGGGCTGGGGCCTGGAAGTGGAACAAAGGATCCATATAAATGAACCAAGTAATAAAAAAAAAAAAACTCATGTATTATATAGAAGGTCAATTTAATATAGTTTGGGTTTCAAGAAGGTTAGTTTAACGTTGTTGGGCTATAGAAATTTAACTGAACTAACTTTCAGGTGGGTAAATAGTCAAATTTCAAATAATAAATAGGCAACTTAAATTTCAACCAAACCATGTATAGGTAAATTGTAATTTGCTATATTTTTTAAATATTTGGTTTAATTACCACTATCCTTCAATTTTCAAAATGCAAAATTACTAATTAAATTTTTGTATTTAGATTTTACTAATATATTTTTTTTAATTGATAATAGTTAATATCTACTCTTCTTGCGGTCTTTGATATACAAATCACTAGTCATCTTGATTGATGATGATGACGATTTGACACGCTGAAGTTATAACTATTTTTTTGGGAGGGGAGGAAGTGAAATAGTTAAGGGTTACAATTTGGTTTCAGGAGGTTAATGTTTAGCATGAATGAGTTTGTGACAAAACAGGTCAATTAGTTAATTCTGTGCTAATTTGCTTAACTAAAAATGACCCATATCATATAAGGAATTTCACTTTATCTAATATGAGTATGAATTCTAAATATAAAACTGAGTAATTTTATTATAATTTTAATGTTTATATTGATAAACTTTTCCTTGAAACTCTAAAATCCATAACCTTTGTATCTAAAACAAAGAGAGAGAAAAAAAACTTTATTTTCATTTTTCTTTTCATATATTATTTCTCAATTTGAGTGGAACTTTGTTGGGTTGAAATTATAATATATATTTTTATAGTATTAGTACTTGAATTGACGTTATTATGAAATATAATTTTTGCAGAATTTATTTGTTTATAATCTATATATATATATATATATATATAATAGGTAAAATAGAGAGAAACTTCAATTGGAATTCTAAATTAGAATTCTAATTTATTGTTGTGTCACGTGTTAATGTAAATATGAAATTGGAGTCTAATTTGTAATTCCGATTTGTTTTTTTTTTCTTTTTTTTCCCTCACACTCGTATATTTTTAGGTTCACCTCCTTTTTCCACACCCACGTATTTTCAAGTTCATTTTCCTTTTTCGGTTCACCTCACTTTTCCACACCTACGTATTTTTAGGTTCACCTCCATTTTCCACATGAAATTTCAAAAGAATATCTTGGTATTAATGATGCATGTATTTGGGTATTTTTGTTTCTTATATAAGAAGATGTTCTCCAAATATTCCAATTGTAATTGTCTTTACAATTTTCATGGTCTTGGTTTATGTTCTGCAAAACGAATTTCAACTATTCCTAAGATTTGATTATTGCTTTCTTTCATCTACCTATACTGTCGTTCTTTTTTGTGTAAATTTTTTATTGTTTAATTATATAATTTTGTGGTTTTCCTATGATTGATGTTGTATATTTATTGTCTTTCATCTGCCTATACTTTCTTTCCTTTTTGTCAATAATTTTTATTGTTTAATTATAAAATTGTTTTGTTTTCTTATCATTGATGTTACATATTTCTTTTCTTTTTTATAACACGTTATCAGCATGAATCTCTACCCAATTTCGAAATGAAATTATAATCTCATTATTTTTTAAATATCAAAGATTATTTATGTAGTTTTCTCAATTCACTGTAAGTTTTCTTTTAAGGAATTAGTATTTATTCTATTTGTTTATTTTTACGTTTTATGCTCATAATTTTAGTGATTTTTAATTGATAAATTTTTTTTAATAAGATTCATGTTATTCTATTGTTATATATTGTTATGAGATGCATGTTATGAGATTCACATTTAATTGATTAAAATATTTTGTTAAAAGTTGTTTGTGATAAAGCAATTTAATCATAGTTATATGTACCGTGAATGAATCAACCTTGAATATATATGTCTATGTAGCATTCTTTCATTAGAATTTTGTATGATAAAAATATTTGTTAAAAAATTACATCATACTAAGTTTTATTAAATATGAATAAACTAAGTCTTTTAAACATGACTAAACTCATGATTAATAAATAAATAAATAAATAATAAAACCAACAGTATCACTTAAATAATAAAATGTAATATATTTATTGGTTTATTAAATTATATTCATTCCCGTGCGGTAGCATGGGTTACATACTAGTTATTATAATTTATGTGGCTAACAATAATTAGTATATTGAGAATCCACAGTTGACCCAAAAATATTGTGATTAAGGCTTCTTGTTGTTATTATTGTTTTATAATTATTATGTATTTTTTTGGAAGGAATAATTATTATAATTTTATGTACATATAAATGATAAGAACTTAGTTTAGGTTCAGTGTATCTAGTGCACTAAATTCGGTCAGATGGTGACACGTGTTTAAAAGTGGACAAATGTTATTATTTCAACGGGTCTAGTGCTAACATGAATTGCCAATACCTTGGGGTTTTTTATCCTAGGGTTTTTATTTTGGAGGTGAGGGACAAAGGTACACCTATCAATTAATACTTCGTTTAAAAAAAGTAAAATTATTGAAACCAATTATTATATTAAGATTTTGAAGCCTTTTTGTAATGTGGTCTTAGGCTCTGCCTTATAGATGGTCTTGACCATATAATAAAAGTTAGGATTTATAAACCATGGTTATACAAAGTAGTTATCTTCTAGAGGTTTTGAGTGTAACACAACATACCTTTGTGGTTAATGTGGTATGGTTTTTAATATAAATACAAAAATAATATAGACACATGTCATCACTTTAGCAACTCACGTGCTCTTTTTCATGAATTAATCCCACGTGAGGAACAATTGACACCACTCACATGACTTGCACATGTTTTTACTTAGTCACATTCGTGCATACTACTTCTTATGGTTTGAGACAACTATCCTTACTTAGTTTCCAATACGATGACACCACTTACCTTTCTTTTAGTGCTTTCATTTGACTAATTGTTACTGCGCTAGTGACATAAAATATTAAAATAACTATTAAAATATAGCTAAATAAATAGTGGCTAATGAAGCACAATTTCACCTCGTCAGTATGACGGACAACCTGGAACTCGCTAGTATATATCTTATCAGTATAATGGACGACCTAGAGTTCGTCAGTATGTACCTTGTCAGTACGATGGACGATCTGGAGATCCTGTACCAAAGAAAACACTAAGCAGATAATGACACCAGTTTCGGTCATGCCAAGGATCCTCCAATGCTTAAATTAGCTTAAACTCTTTAGAAATCTGTAATTTGCAAAGTAATTTGTTTGTGTGTACACCATGCCTCATTTACTTGTCTCTCCTGACTTTATATAGCATTTGTGTGAGTAAATGCTCAGTCTACTGGCCTCTCTAACATTGTACCACAGTTGAAAGATTTATGGCCTAATAATGACTATTTATCTTCAATCCTTCAATGTCTGTAATGGCCACTAAATGGGCATAATTGGACTGTAGTAATGGCTCTATGCTCATTTATCATTTGGACATTAAATATTGTTTGGAACTAATGCGTTTACGCTCGTCTATACTTGTACTCGTCATTAACATGGACGGTTTGCAATATGGACGAGCATTTTATCGATATCCATCAGTTATGGTTGAGCTGGAGGCTTAAATGCTTATTTTAATAGCCATCCCTATTCAATGTTCTGTAACGGTTGTGTAATGGTCAGCTTAAGATGGTTGTAATAGCTGTGAACTGGTGGCTAGAAAGGTTGTAGGTCCGTTACACTGGTGCCATTTAAGTGAGGAATTTATATCTGAACATTAATGTGTACTTACAATCGTCCTTAGTAATGACAGTCGTCCTTAGTAATGACTAAAGATCGTTTTTAGTAATGACGGTCGTCCTTGGTAATGATGGTCACTTTATAGACGATCATTTTACACTACTCATCAGTTGCCCCCCTATTCCTTTGTCGTCCTTTGTTTAGACAAGCATAGGAATATGAAAGGTTTTTGGCGGTTCAATCTCCCCTTTGTGTCTCGAGATTCTTGTCTAATCACATTTAATGCGAGGTGACTTTCTCGTCAAGTTATTGACACGTGCCTTCTCTTCATTGGTTGCATGTGTGAAGTTTTCTTAAGCTTCCCATGCGCCTTGATTTTTGTTTTCCCTTTAAGAAAAACTGCTCATCAGTTTTTAACCATGTGAATTTAATTATATGACTTACTCTCGCTTTATGAATTTGATACTCATTATGATCATGATGATCGGTTTTTAACCATGCCAATTTAATCGTATAACCTACTCTCGCTTTGAGAATTTGATTGTCATTATGATCATGCTCATCGGTTTTTAACCATGCAAATTTAATCCTATGACTTACTCTCGCTTTGAGAATTTGATTGTCATTATGATCATGCTCGTCGGTTTTTAACCATGCAAATTTAATTATATGACTTACTCTCCCTTTGAGAATTTGATCGTCATTATAATTATGCTCGTCGGTTTTCAACCATACGAATTTAATCATATGACTTACTCTCACTTTGAGAATTTGATCGTCATTATGATTGGGCTCGTCGGTTTTTAACCATGCGAATTTGATCATATGACTTATTCTTGCTTTGAGAATTTAATCGTTATTATGATTGTGTCCATGCAAATTTAATCATATGACTTACTTTTGCTTTGAGAATTTGATTGTGTTCGTCGGTTTTTAACCATGCGAAGTTAATCATATGAGTTACTCTCACTTTGAGAATTTGATCGTCATTATGATTGTACTCATCCAAATTGAACCTTATGTGAAGATTTTACTCTTATCGAGATTTTTATCATCTACTTGGTTTTATTCGTTGGACTTTCAATGACGGGCTTTCTTTTCGAATTTTTTTTTTCTTTTGTATTGTAAATAATACTTTCGGATCTTTCAAGAGAATGACATTTATTCATGTGGGGAAAAATGCCCCCTTATTCATTCTTGCTTAGAAAACAGTTTGATGAAAGAAAATTGAAAACGTCATCTAACTAACGATAATACCTCTTGAAATGCTTTACATTCCATGGATGAGGCAACTTTTTGTCGTTGAGTGATTCGAGGTAACAAGTTCCACTTCTAGAGTATTTAACGATCTTGTATGAGCCTGTGTATTTTCGTTGCCATTCTTTTGACTGGGGGAATTATCCATCTTCTCCTTTCTTTTGTGTTGGAGCTCATTGATTTCTTCCATCTTTCGCTTGCCATCTATTCCATTTGTAGTTAATGCATCCTCTTTGTTCATGTACTTTTGGGCTTTAAATAGGAGGCCTGTCATTGTAGTTGGCAAAGTCTTCCCTAGAGAAAAGACGAGGTCAGGATTGTTCAACTCTGCTTGGAAGGTTATCATTATTACCTGATCGTTTGCCTCATCAATTTCTAACACTGCATTGTTAAAGCGTTTTACATATTCTCTCAGGGTTTCCCCTTCTTGTTGCTTCACAGTTAGCAGGTATGAGGTGGGCCTCTTATGGCGTTGGCCCCCAATAAAATGGTGAACAAAAGAGTCACTTAGTTGCTCAAAGTTCACGATAGATGCTGCAGGCAGCTTGCTAAACCACACCCTTGCTACTCCTCTGAGGGTTGCTGGGAATAATCTGCAAATTATCTCGTTTGGAGTTTGTTGGAGGTTTGATATTGTCTTGAATGCTCCTATGTGATTTAGGGGATTCTTAGTGCCATCGTAAACCTCCAGCTGTGGGAGACGAAATTTAGGAGGCAAAGGGCACTCCAAAATGTTGGCAATGAAGGGTGAGTCTGTCCTCTTGATCATGCCATCAAGATTTATTGCTGTCTTTCCCTTCATGGCATTCTTGACTTTGTCTAGCTCTTTCCTCATGTTTTTCTTCTTCTGAACGTTGCCATGAGTCGACTGTGCAATGTGCCTAGAAGTTTCTCTTCTGCTATTTCCTGGGCTATGGGCTTCGTCGTCATTGTCACTACGATTACGTTGTGACTATGACATATTTGTGCCCTTTGAATGCACTCTCTGCTTCACATCTTCATTTTGTTTCTTCAATTCTTGCACATTGGCTATTAGTGTTGAGCCATCACTACTGGATTTGGCGGCGTAGTTGTGGTAGAGTTTATCGGTTCTAAGGAACTTAGTCAATAGAGAATTCAATGGCTTATTGATTGATAGCCTGTTGTTCCCACAGACGGCTCTAAACTGATGAAGCACAATTTCACCTCGTTAGAATGTTCCTCATCAGTATGATGGACGACTTGGAGCTTGTTAGTATGTACCTCTTCAGTACGATAGACGACTTGGAGTTCGTCAGCATGTACCTCATCAGTACGATGGACGACCGGGAGATCTTGTACCAAAGAAAGCACTAAGCAAATAATGACACTGGTTTGGGGCTTGCTAAAGACCCTCCGATACTTAAGCTAGCTTAAACTCTTTAGAAACCTGTAATATGTAGAGTAATTTGTGTGTGTGTACAACATGCCTCACTTACTTGTCTCTCTTGACTTTATATAGCCTTTGTGTGAGTAAATGCTCAGTTTACTAGCCTCTCTAACATTTTATTGCAGTTGGAAGATTTATGGCCTAATAATAACTATTTATCCTTAGTCCTTTAATGTCTGTAACGGCCATTAAATGCGCATAATTGGACGCCAGTAACGGCTCTGTGCTCATTTATCATTTGGACATTAAATGCTGTCAGGAACTAATACATTTGTTAGGACATATGTAGTTTAAGTAGTTTTCAACATATGTCACTATTTTGTGTAATTGGCTTATCCTTTGATAAAACGCACTTTACTTGTAATTGGGTAGATTTAGGATGTGTTTAACGCTTCAAGAAACCATGTTTCAAGATCAAGTGTTGAAGTCATCAAGTCTGTCCAAGAAACAAGCTGAAAAGTGCAAGTTACTAAAACTCGACACCTAGTCTCGACACATGCATCTATCGAGCTTAAGAAGCTGTTTCAGCCCCGAGGCTCGACAGCTTCTCGGCAGATCCTCGACACCTCTATCTGTAGAGATTTAAGGAAAACAAATTTCAAGTTCTGTTTTAATTCCAATCCGTGAATGTGTCTTTGGGACTTCTTTTCTCCTAACCCTAGACATATAAAAGGATTGTTTTAAGGGCCGTCAAAGAGAAGCAAGTTGCACAAGCATTAAGTAATTCTTGTTCATGCAATTTGTGATCTCAGACAAAGTTCATGCCCTAATTCATCTTTTGTGAAGAAATTGTTGTGTAATGTGCACCGAAGGGTTTTGTAACCAAGCATATTCTTGAGCTTCATTGTGAGGATGATTTGAAGAACTTTGCAGTCAATAACTCTCTCTCTAGTTGGTGAATTGAAGTCGTGTACTCGGATCCGCGCAATTGGTTAGTCACGTACTTGGAGCCGTGCATCAAGAGGAGAAACTGTCACTACAGAACAAATTCAATTGGGTATTGGGGTAAGGGTTCAACTGTAGGTTGGTTGTAACCGCTTGTTGTGATAATAGTGGAGTTTCAGAAGTGGTAACCTTAAATCATCCGGTGGGGTTTTTGCTGTCAGGTTTTCCCCATTCGTAAACAAATCACCGTGTCTTTTATTTTCTGCTGCATACTTTAGTTATTGGTGATTTGTTTGTGCTGCCATGTGAATTTGCATGTTAACGTGATTAATTAAGAACTCGGCTAATTAATCCATTTAATTAATCACTAGGGGTCAACGCATTTGTGGCCTATCAACATTTATGCTCGTCCATACTTTTACTCGTCATTAACATGAACGGTTTGCAATATGGACAAGCATTTTATTGCTATCCATCAGTTATGGTTAAGTTAGAGGCTTAAATGCTCATTTAATAGCCATCCTCATTCAATGTTTTGTAACGGTTGTGTAATGGTCAACTTGAGATGGTTGTAACAGCTGTGAGCTGGTGGCTATAAAGGTTATACGTCCGTTACACTTGTGCCATTTAAGTGAGAAATTTATATCTAAGCATTAATGTGTGCTTACGATCGTCCTTAGTAATGACAGTCGTCCTTAGTAATGACAGTCACTTTATGGATGATCATTTTACACTACTCGTCAGTGGCTATGATATTTTTCACCTATAGTAACTATAATACTTATGTAAATTAAATATTTGGCCTAATAGGCAGGGTTGATTTTTGTTGAAGAAGCTATTGAGGCACTTCTCAAGTGTTATGCGTGAGGAAAAGGTTGGACTACTTGAAAGGAAATTCTTATTATATATTTCTATTACACACTTCGTACATACACCCCTTTATTGTTATTTTGAAAAATGACAAAATAATAGTTTCATGATATATTTGATATGGTAATAAAACTAGATAACATTTATTTCATTTCATTAAAAAAATTAAAAGACATTAAACTTATCACATAAAAAATAAAATAAAATTCAATCTTCTATTTTTGTTTTCCTTTCTTGAGAATCAATTTTTAGCTTTCTTTGATTTTTTTTGGCTAAAAGTCTTCTATGAAATTTGATTTACCACATTATCAGTTCAACAAGTGTTTTATGGATTGGTAGTGGAATAGTTTAACTAGAAGTTGTCCTTCATCTCGTAAAAGAAAAAAGAAGAAGGTTAAAAATAAAGTATTGGAGTAATGCCAAATAGGTCTAAGACTTTTCAAAATTAATAAACTTGGTCCCTAAGTACAATTTGGTTGCTAAATGGCACTAGAGACGTTACTCATTCTCTGAATCTATCCTCTCTCAAATCACCACTATGACTACTGAAACTCAGTCGGCGAGACCCACAACCACCGCACCACAATCCATATATGCTATGATTCACGCCACAAGTTTGAACCCAAATCTCATTAAATAAAAAAATAAAAATAAAAACCCACCACAACCCATATTGTTACGACCCAAATCCATGAAACATTAATTTAGATGCATGACTAACGTGCTGAATTTATGTAACTCAATAAATATAATTAATCCAAAATAACTTAAAACTCCAAAGAAACAATACTCTTAAAAAAAACCTCGTACAAAAATCTAAACTCCACAAATTGGAAATAATCTTCACTATAGGAAATATGAATTGCAAAATAGAGGTAACTAAAATTCTATAAGTCTTCAAGTAATACTGAAGTCGCCTACAACTTCCATTCTCTACCTTGCACCTTACAAAGTGATCCAAAGGTTCTATATTCCTAACTACACTTTAATCTGAAAACAGTAATTGATGGGGTGAGCCACACATCTAGTAAGTAATTATACAAAATACACAACGAAATAGAGTCAAGCAAAGCACGAATTTGATTTCACAATTTCACTCAAAATATCAAATATAGTTTTCCAAACATATAAAGAACCACTTAATACATATATAATTAAATCTTAAAGTCTTTCAAAAACACATACAGATAATTGATCAGAGCATAGTGTCACATATACACATCACATATTCTCACATACAATCCTATGAGCAGATTTACACATATCTGATCAATTTTAAAAACACTTATTTTTAGTCACATATCACAAAAACAAATTTTATACAAAGTAGAATAATTTTCTTAATATTACAGTTATTCCAACAATAAAGGCATATCGAATATCACAATGTCGAATTGAAACATAAATCAAAGGATGCTTTACTCTCTTAGAGAATGAGTAGGAATTAAGGAGTTTATACAAGTATTTTACAATTCTTGAGTAAATCTAAGAATTCAATTTGCTAAAAGAACATTTTAAATACCATTTGGAGAATAGGAATATGACTTTGAAATCACTTGGTTTTACACAAATTTAAAGAAAAAAGAATCTTTTTGGAAAACTTACATTGAAACTCAATTATTTTCTGAAAAGAGTTTAGTTTCTTTTAAATGAGATTCGGATATTCAAAACGTTATTTAAAATTCAAAGTTTCTCTTTAAAAAAAATCATTTAAAAGTCGAAGTTTCTATTTCAATGATGTAAAAATGCTTCCGATAAACTTTAGAAAACGTAAGCTTAAAAATATAACTTTTGAAAAACTTTGACATCTAAGAACCTAAATGACAAAACTTGTGCATATTATGCATAATTATTTATGGCACTTGGATCACTCTGAAAGTCCAGTTGAAACACCCTCCAAGATTCTCAATACACTCTTAAATAGGACCTATAATCAACCATGAGAATTACTTAATATCTCCCACATAATATATGGCTTATCGAATTATACAAACTGACTCACTTAGATTATACTTTGCTGAACTAATACGCTTTTAACACTAAAATAAAGTTTCTCTAACCAATAATGTTTCCTTGCATTTATTAAAACTCAGAGGCAGTAGCTAAAACTTTAGGATTTAAGTTAATATACATAACCCCAAAAGTTAAACACACCTAATGACTAAAGATTTGACTAAAGATTTGAAAAGGTGAAAACCTCATGACTAAAGATTTGATCCATGACTTGTTCATGGATATACATGGTGGCCAAATCTAAAATTTAGTCTATATGTAAACCAATGAAAACGTAAAGCTATATAAATGAATTGAGTTTCGTGATCCATGGCTTTGTTCTAAAATACTCACAGTGGCTACCTATGATTTAATATAAATATAACCAAAAGGAGAAGTAAAGCCATATACATAACCTTTTTCAATTTACGGCTTGTACTAGAATGCACACAGTGGCTTTGTTCTTAAATGTAAGCCGTGGCTTTATAATACAAAAGTAAAAAAAAAAAAAAAAATGTTAAGCCAACCTAATCTATATAACCACCAGGAAATGTAAAAGCCATGTTTTCCTTGAATTAGGATTTGCAATCTAGGAATTAATATGTATATAACCCAATGAAGAACGTAAAATCATCTAAACGAATTAAGATTTATAGTGTAAACAATCCCCTTTTAAACAATCTACCCATCACTACCGATTCCATGATAAGTCTTTAACTTTTTAATTCTTTGATTCTAACAAATGAGAAATCATACCTAGAATTCTTTGGTCGCCTCTTTAATTAACTCCAAGGAAAAATACACCTTCTAGCCTCCTTAGTGATGAATCACTTTTTATGAAAAACCCTAATTTATCTTTTCCTCTACCTTATATTTTAACGCATCAGAGATGTGGGCTTGGTGGGGTAGTGGGCCGGAGTTTAAAACCCACTTAAACTTATCTCTTTAGTTTCCAAGAGGCCCATAAAACATCTTTCTCTTTTACTTATTTATTTACTATTTTAACTACCACAATAACTTGTATGCGCTAAAACTTTAATCTTCTCACCTATTTTGTAATACCCAAAATTGTCTACTCCCATCTTACTATGCACACATATATAGTACCTCAACTCTATATTAATAATAACGATGACGGTGATGATCATAAAATAAAATCGGGGTATTACACATATAGATCCACTTGTAGAGACCCCAACCACCACCTCACCACTATCGTTACAAACCCTACCACCACCACAAACCAACCATCGCAGACCCACCCAAATCAAAAAACCCACGCTTAAACAAAAAGAATACGCAAAGTTCACACACCCACACCCCACCTCAAAAATTTCAACCATCCCCATCCCTTCTAAAATCCAAACCTATCATCAGTGAGACCTACAGAGAAAACCACCATCATTTCAAAAAAATAAAAAAAATAAAAAGAAAAAAGAAACCAACCCTTTGAGAAATACCAAATCTAATCTAGCAACCAAACCCAACAAATACCCCAAACCAAATTCAATAACAGTAGTGGAGAAGCCAATATTCACTGCTGATCAAGGTGGTTGAGAGAGTTTCTTTGATGATGGGTTTGGGTTTTGTGTTTGAGAGAGGAAAAGAGGTTTGAGATCAAAGAAGAGTTAGAAATAGACAGAAGAGACATAGAGGAGAGAGTAAAAGGGAAAAATTTGCTAGATGGTACATTTTTAGGAAAATTTTAGGTGAATAGCATGCAGCTGAATTTATTTAGTTATGTAGACTGTTTCTAGAACTCGAGTTTGTTAAACTCGAGTTCCAACTCAAAATGAGTTTATCAAACTCAAGGTCCATTAAGTATAGGTCTGACGAGGAATTAAAAAAAAAAAAAAAAAAAAAACCATGTGGAACTTGAGTTTAGCAAACTTGAGTTCTAGGTCGACAAAAAAATTTACCCACCTGGAAATCAAGTTTACTAAACTCGAGTTCTTGGTTGGTAATTTTTTTAAAAAAAAAATGGAACTTGAGTTCCAATGAATTATAGGACCTACCCCATCTGTCTTAGTTTTCAAAACTATCACATAACTCACACACACATCTCATAGATCACATTTGCTCTCACCTGTCCCAACTCTCCCACGCCCAAACTCTCTTTGTTTACTTTACACCCAGCATCTTTCATTGATCATTTTAGAAAATTAAAAGCTTCCTTCTTCTTCAATTTGTAGGTAAATATCTGAACATTTTTCAAATGTTTTTTTCATTATACCTGGTTAGTATAAGTTTTCATTTGGTAGATATATATACACATACCACTTTTATAGTGTTTATGAGTAATGTGTTATTTGTTCTTTGTAGTTTTTTTTTTTTTTGGTATTTGTAATTGGTTGTTTTTTGTTCTTTGTAATGGATTGTTATTTGCAATGTGTGTAGACACCACATTTTGTACACCTTACTACTCAAGCCCTCGTTCCCTAATGATGCTCGAACTCTAAGGCCTAAGGCCAGTTTAGAGCCCAATCAGATATTAAATTGACGTGAGGAGTGTTAAAATAGAAAATATAACCTTTTAAAAAAACAAAAATATATTTTTGAAAATAAAATGACCAAAGTGGCCATTGGCCTGTGTTCATGGGTAGTGGCCTAAGTACACAAGCTAATGCATGCGTACGTAGGCATATTTCCACGTATGCTGCTAGGGTTTCAAAAGTATAAGAAAAACAAGTTTTTTGCAATAATGGCTGAGTTTTGAAATGAATCCTACATCGTTTGGAAGCCGTTTCAAACATCATTTTTCTAACTATAAAAAGCCTTACATGGTACATTTTTAAAACACAGAAATTCCACAGGAAAAAAACTAAGATTTACTAGAAAATTGTGAATCAAAAGGAAGCTTTTCACAAAACATGCTCAAGTCAATTTTATTTGATTGAGACCTTTTCTGGCCCCAATCCTTTTAGTTTAACGTTGCTAATCACTCTCTTATTAGTTTATGAATAGATTTGACTAAGGGGAACGGTCAAAATTAAGCTTGGAAAGCTTTTGTTTAAGGTATTGAGTCTAGCCCTTTTTTTTTTCTTCCTTTTCTGTTTTTCTTTTGTGTTTTAATCTCGTTTTCTTGCTTAGTTTATGTTTTTACATGCTTGTTTAGTTTAGCCCTTTAGTTCTTTTCATATTTTGTGTACGATAGGTTGCTAGTTTGTTGTTTTAAAGTTCTGCTATATTTCTATGTTTTTAGTTTTTTTGGGTAAGGATCTGCGTACGCATGATTTAGCCTGCTCACATAGGCTTGATTTTGTGTACGAAAACTTATTCTAGCATGTGTGATGCTGTTACCCAGAAATACTAATTTTTTGTTTGTTTTGTTTCTGCACTCACATGTTTGTTTTGCATAGCCTCTTTTTATATGTATAAGCCTCATGAGTTCTTGTTCACCTTTTAACATGTTTGTTTGTCTTTAACAAGCTTAGATTAGGGTTTTATGTTTGTTTTTTGCTTTGATGTCATGAACATGCATTTACATGCCCATTCATGATGTCATAGGTGTTGAGATGTTGTAAGGTAAGAAAGTTAAGTCATGCATTCACATGAACATGCATTTTGTTTGTTTAAATCCTCCTTTGACATATGTGTGTCGTCTTGTCTATAATATGATTTCCTTGTTATGATGATATGTTTGTTGCCATACTTAGGTGGCTACTTTGTTTGATACATGACAGGGTTTCATATGCTAGGGTTTCCTTTGTGTTTGGCTCTTTTGCTTTAGGTTGATAAGTATATTGTTTTGGGATAAAGCTGTCATGTTGTATGTTTAGACGTATGCTAGTGTGTGTGTGAGTATAGATGCAAGTGCTGAACATACTTTTAATAAAGGTTAAGACATAAGACATAAAGATGGGAGACCAACCTTAGGGTTGGGCGATATTGGGTGCTCAACACCTTTCCAAGAACGTATCTATACTCCAAACCATATTCTGGCAGTAAGATCAATGGTTTTTCCTTGAAAGGACATTATATTCATGGTTCCTAGACCATATAACTACGTGGCGACTCCAAAGACCCCTTGTGTCCACAATGTGTAATGGGTTGTTATTTGTAATACGCATGAGTAACATGTTATTATTATTTGCAATGTTTTGTTATTTGTAATGGGTTGTTATTTGTAAGGTGTAATGAGTTTTAATTTTTAAAGGTCAGTGACCATATAAAAATTTTCTGGAGTATAAAAATTCGAATATTTATATTTGCTTGAAGATAGTATTTTATATTTGCTTGGTTAATCATACAATGTTATCTTTAATAAAAATTTGCTTGGAAATTTCAAAAATATTATCTCTAATGTTATATTTTGTGGACCATACAATGTTATTTTTACTTGGCAGACCATACAATGTTATATTTGGTTGAAGGTAATAAAATTTCAATTGTTTATAATTGTTTGGTGTATCATACAATGTTATCTTTATATTTGCTTAGAGACAATATTTTATAGTTCATATCGGATAAAAGTGATATATTTGTTACTAACTTTTAGCAAACTTATTTGACTTTGAATAGGCTTGTAATGAGTTCAATTGATTTATATCTATATTATGGTAGGGGGCCCCGTAACAATATGACTTATGGAGTGACAAATGAAGGGCCTAGTACAAAGTTAGAGATTATTTAGCTAAAAAAGCAACGAGAGATAAATTTGAAGAAGTTGAAAAATAAAATTATGAAAAAGTTGGATTTGGGTTGTCGGTTTCATAACAAAAAAATTATATATCGTGCTCCTCATACAATTTTCAATGACAGCATTGTCCTTATGCCTATTGAAATAAAAGGAGACAATTATGTTAAGATTATGTTTGACAAGATAAATTTTACGCCACAGTTAAAAGTTGTTAAGTTGTAAGTGTGGAGTTGGCAGTGAAGATGTGCAGCAAACAACTTTGGAGGGTGGTCGAGCGGAAGAATTACAACTATTACTTGTGAATGGTCATCTGAAACTTACCCCATGCACCACAGTTAGGGGTTATACACTATCATGTCACGAGACACCAACTCCGATGGAAGTTTTTGGATCTAGTTATCAACGTGAATATATTCAATCTCTAAGGGTGGAAGACGAAGTCGATATTGATCATGGTAGAGATGAGTATGAAGAGATGATTGGGAGAGATGATTTCCATGAGTATTTTGATCACTATGAAAATGTTGATACGGTTCATAATGATGCTATGGATGATGATGATGACATGCTATGGAGTTTCATGATGATGATGATGATGATGTAGGCAATGATATAGGTGTGCAACATATTACAAATACAGTTCCTACCTACGACGCTCATGGCCTGTCATTCTATGCAAACACTTGGGATAATATAGTTAATCCTTCAAATGTTGAGATACTATTTTCACCAAGTTGGGTGCAGGGAATGAATTTTAGCAAAAGGGTGAATTTTCCTAATAAAGAGGCAATGAGGCAGGCATTAATAGTTTATTCAATCGACAACAAGAGTTATATAACTGAGTGGTCCAACTAGCAAAGATTGTGTGTGAAGTGCTTGAATGATTCATGTGCATAGAAAGTCCGAGAATGGTACACAAGTGTCTTACCGTTCGATCAATGGGGACACACATGGTGCTATTATATTCAAGTATGAGTTTTGGGCTTTCACTTATTCCATTGCTAGATTCACACATTGTAGGCCAGTAATTAGTATTGATGGAACTCATCTTTATGAAAAATATAAAGGAAAGTTATTGTTTGCAATGGCTATGTTAACAATGAGATTTTTCTACTTTCCTTTGCGGTTGTGGATGATGAGACGGGGGCTCGTTGGGGATGGTTTTTATCTTGCCTGAGGACCATGATACAGGATGTGGTACCCGATTTTGGCATTTGCATAATATCTGACCGACAAATAGCTATCATATCATCCATTGCACAATGGCCTCGTGATTATGTAGTGGTATATCATTGATATTGCACTAGACATGTGGCTAGCAACTTCAACACTTAATTTAAGGACCTCTTTTTAAAGTTTCTGGCCTTGAAAGTAGGATATGCTACTCAAGTTCGCAAACTTGATAAAATATTGGACTGCCTTAAGGAAACTGAACTCAAATTCAGTAAGAATCCCAATACATAGTGTGAGAGACTGGGAAATTAGGCCCTCTAAAAAAACAGAGATTTGGGTGCTTTAAAGGGCACCTCTCTTTTGGGTAAGTGGTGTGGAGTGGCCACTTATTTTTTTATACAAAAAAATAAGAAAAAATTAATACAACTTTACATGATCAAAATGCTTCATTGTTATTGATTGAATAAAAATAAATACAAGCTTGATAGATTGAATCTTACAAAACTTAGAGTCATAGTTACAATCTACCAAAAAAAATACATGACTTTATGTTTTAGTTACAATCTACCTAAAAATAAAAAGAAAGACAAAGCATAGGTCTACCTATCCAAAAGAAACTAATTTTAGAGGCTAGGTTACGGAACGAAAAAGTGTTAGACACCCACTCCACCCAGACAGAGTCTGGTCTATAAGACTCTAATGACCAATATACCATTTTTGCATGATATGAATGATATGTTGAATATACATGACACGTTTGGCTAATACTAACTCACATAAATATATTTTATGAATGCATCATCTTTCTTAGGAAAAAAAATTTAGATACGATTTTGTAAATAAAAAAAAAAAAATTGATTGGATTTGTTAAAAAGAAACCAGAACTATTTTTGAGTAAAATAAAAAGTTTTGTAAAGAAAATCAGATCTATTTTTATTATAAAGAAAGAACAAGGTTTTCGTAAAAATATCAGATCTGTTTTGAAGCAAAGTTAAAAAAAAAAAGATTTTTATTAAGAGAATTAGATCAGTTTTGTGAATAAAAAAATCTAGATTTGTAGAGAGAAAAAAAAAAACAGATTTGTTTTTTATGAACAAAATAAGAAAAAGAACCCTTTTTTTAGAAGAGGAGCTACACTTATGAAAATAGATCTATGCTACATGCATAAAAAAAAAAACCATCTAAACTTTTGATTTCCTCTTTTAAATTCAAAAAATCTACTATTTTGTTACAAAGAAAATTTTCTTAAAAAAATCAGATATGTATTTAATGAAAATACAGATAAGTTTCGGTGTGTAAAAAAATTCAAATCTGTATTTAATGAAAATACAGATAAGTTTTTGAGAGTTAAAAAATTAAATCTGTATTTAATGAAAATACAGATCAATTTTTATGTGTTAAAAAAATTAGATCTGTATTTAATGAAAATACATGTAAGTTTTTGATGTGTAAAAAAAATTAGATCTATATTTAAGGAAAATATAGATAAGTTTTGATGTGTAAAAAAAATCAGATCTGTATTTAAGGAAAATACAAATATGTTTTTGTGTGTTAAAAACAATTATATCTGAAAAACTCAAATCAGTTTTAGTTTTAAAAAAGGATTTGTTGATTAGCAGATTTTTGGGACTCAAAGGAGAAATCATACCAACAAAAGAATTATCTGAAGACATACTTAAAGGAAAGTTTAAACAACCCATGGCAATAACATCAGAAATAATAAAAAGCATTCTAAATCTATTCATGCATCATCAAGTAGAATTAATAAAAAGGAACATAAAAGAAAAACTACCTCTTGCATGGACGAGCTCTTCTTAGTGAGGAATATTTTAGGGTTTAAAGAAATTTACTCAATTCTCTTTGAAACCTAAAATATTTTGCTTATAAAAAAGAAATTCCTAAGGCTAGAGCCTCTAGAACGTCTTTAATTTAAGAGGAAAAAAAGAATTAAAGGACCAGAAAGAGGGGAGTTAGAGAGCGTGAAAAAATGTGCTAAATTCTGAGAGACATCATTTATTTATAAAAGCTGGGATGCTTAAAAAATAAGCTAAATGATCAGAATACGAACTGGGACGCGTCCTTATCTCTAAAAAATAAAAAATGATGAGTTTTATCTCAATCCAAGTGCCCTCGGGTCAGGCCCGCATTTGTGCCAATCGGCACTCCAAAAGTGCCAAATGGCCCTTTTGGGTGCCGGTCCTGCGTTTGAGTTTTATTCTACTTTGGACTCTTTTTTTGAGGTTTTTTGAGCAGAGATTTGCACTTAGACTCGTTTTAAATCCATATTCTAAAAAGTAAACTCCTTTTCTGATGGTTCATGTCTCTACAGCAATGATTATCTTGTAGATAAACATTCCTAAAAGTCTTGATTATCTACAATTTTATTGTTATTTAATTATCCTCTTTATTCCCATGCAAGCAAATTTATTTTTGACACTAATTAATAACCAATCACAAAGTTACTTAATTAATTTTAATTGTCAAGCCAATCTTAATTAATTTAAATTAATCATATGTGGTTGGTTCCACCTAACAAAATGCATGTAGATCATGCAAACTTAATTATTTGATATCTTTCAATCCGACGGTCCAATTTGGAAATTGGGCATACCGTCGCGACTGTTAGAATTTCAAGATCATTTTTATGATATTTAACAAATGAATTAATGCATGTAATACAATCATGAATTTTGGGTATATAAATGGTCACTCTAGTCATCTTCCTTAATTAAAACATGGGTGCAAAATCGAGTATCTACACAGAGAAAAAGAAGCCCTACTCATATAGCGAATAAAAGAAAGAAAAGAAAAGCAGCAGCACTACAACAAATATATAGAGACTAAGATGCAACTTTTAACTATCAAAATACAAAACACACTACCAATAAAACCGCTAAAGAGTAGCAACAACTGCTAATCACTAAGAGCAGCACTAATTGCAAACAGATTACTCAATACAATCTAACCAAACAGACTATTCCTTCAAAGGCTATAAAGCACAAAACTCATGATGAAATTCTTTGTCTTGGACTTCGAAGCTGGGTAGCTTCTCACATAAAAACTATGTTGTAGTAATAAATTAAACAACCATAGTACTTAACTACTCAGATTTATCCTAGCATGGGGAGGAAAAGAAGTCAAATGAGAAGATCACATATCAAGTCTAAAAGGAATTTAGGATATGTTGGTACAAACACAATAATAATGGAAATAAAATAAAGAGAAATTAAATAATACTTCTGAATATTATTAATTTGAAGATAAGAAATACACAACACTATTTGGACTAAGGCATATCACTTGCTTTCTTTAAGGAGATTCAAGTCCTTGACTGACTGAACTTTATAACCGGTGCAGACCTTCTCTGACTTGTTTACCCAGGATACAATAGCCCAACAGATGTTGTATGACTAGTCCAACTTCTACACAAAGTATTCAAGGCTAAAACTCCACCAGAAAGAATACCATTCTTTGCTAAAAACCTCTCTATTTTTTAGTGTATTTTAAGCCTAAATCTCTACTAGAAAGAACACCCTTCTTTGACAAGAACCTCTTTGTCAGACTGTGAGTTACCATTCCACCTCAAAACTAATTGGTGATGAGGAAGGCACACTCAAATCTTTTACAGCATTCGACATCACGCCATGCGGGCATATTTTTAGAGTGGTTGTAGGGAGTCAAATTGTGATCCTCCTAACAATTCCTCCCTTACAATGACACTCCTATGACTCGAACCCATGAACTTGGCTCTGATACCATTTGTTGGACTGTGAGGTGTGCCATTCCACCTCAAAACTAATTGGTGATGAGGAAGACATACTCAAATCTTTTATGGCATACAATATCACGCCATATGGGCCTGTTTTTAGAGTGGTTGTAGGGAGTCAAATTATGATCCCCCCAGTACTCTTTATTTTTTAGTGTATAAGAATGCTTGTAATTACTGGATTTGTTGGTGTGTAACGTTGTAATATTGCAATTACTTGGATGGGCCTGAATGATTCTATTTATAGGCTCAATAGGCCTCGTGAAATTATTACCCAAATTAATATGATTAATTAGTTCCAAAATTATGATGTAGTGGGTATTACAAGATCAATTGTTGGACATAAATTTGATGGGTTAGTGTTACATAATTAAAGAATAAGATAAAGAGTTTCTGAATAAATAAATCGGCCTAATAGCCAATCCATTAAATGGGCGAATGACTCTTCATTTTCCATAATAAAAAGACCATTTACTCACCAATGAATATGAATATTATTTCTGAATGTATCTAGCCAAATATTTGCTCTAATACATATCAGCCCATTAATCACCACAATTAAAAAGAATAAAAGAATCTCTCTCATTTTCAATGTGGGATTAAACATTCCACTAACTCTTTATCTTCCACATTAACTCCCACATTTTTATATTTATGTTGTCATATAAATTCATTTTAATTAAATAATATTAAAATGCTCCGACAAGATACATAACCAATTTGGGAGGGAAAGGAAAGATGGTGGGAGTAAATCTACAGACCAATAGTTTCGGAATGTAGCATGTAAGAGGAAACATATTATAAACATGTGACTGATGTGAACTGATAGGCGTATTCTTGTAAACAGTGCTACTTTAGACGCAAAATGATATCCTACTCCTTGTTAGTTTCCATGGACATGGACACAGGTTTAAACCAAATAAATTAACAATGGAGCAAAATGTTAAAATCTCGGGGGCCAAACAAAATAGCAAAACAATGTAAAATATAATTTCAAAGTTGTAAAGAAAATAAAATTAAATCTCCTATGGGTCATTTGTGTTAGGTTTCTTCTATCACTTCACAAAAAAGTTAATAAATTATCCCCTCGTCTTGCCCAATCATACTCTTACTGTCTTACCAACAATAATTGGACTACTGGCTTTATTTATTGTTGAGATGCAACCATATTGATAAATAAAATCACCAAATAGTATTATGTGAAAATTTTTACCTAGCCTTTAGGGTTCCAAAGTAACTCAGATCGATGATTCATTTGTTCTGTCAAAACAATACGAGCAATGGGTCCAAGTTCTACTGTCATGTTGCAAAAAGTTTTTATGTCATATCAAATAGAGGAGCTTTATGGGACCAATTAAAGAAATTAAAGAAATCAAAAGAGGAAAAAGAGAAGACACAAGATTTAATTTAAACCATACAATATAAAATATCAACAAAAATCCTTTAAATTTAGAACATTCAATAATCAAAGTAATAACTGAAAAGAATGCATATGGCTGACCTTGCATAATCTTTTAAGGATCCATAGCCAACCCAAAAAAAGGGACTAAAAAGCTTGGTTGTTGTTGTCAAAATAATCAAAGTCATCTAAACACTCAAGACTTTGTACTACCCAAATATTAATTTTCCACACTCAAAAACCACAAATCTTCACATTCATCTAATAGAATAGAGTACCCAAATATCTAGTCCATAACTCATCCACTCAATTATATCCTAAACAAACTTAAAGAAATTCCTCAAAAAACCTAAACAAATTTAAACAAATTATTCAGAACCCAAAATATATTTACAACAAAATCCTAACAAAATTTCACAAATAAGTACGGTAAAAAAGATTGAGCTTGCCTTGTTTTCTGATGGAGTGTTGGCGCTTGTCATCATAGTTGAGGGGCCATCGTCTGTTGAGCAAGAAGTAAGGGATGACATGGTGGCAGAGCAAATAAAAGAGACAAAGAGAGGAGGCATTGAGAGAGACAAGAGATTGAGGGAGATAAGGGACTAAGGAAGACAAGTCAGAGTGAAGGAGGAGAGCGAGAGTGAGAAACAATGACACTGTGTGAGTGAGAGAGACCGGAGGGAGAGAGAGAGAGAGGGACACTGTTGTGTGACTTGGGAAGAATAAAAAATTACAAGATGTAGGTTTATTGGCCTGGAACTCAAGTTTATCAAACTCGAGTTCCATGTGGTTTTCAATTTTTTTTTTTTTAAAATCCGCGTCAAGCAACTAAACCAATTAGAGCTCGAGTTTGTTAAACTCGATTTTGTGTTGGGATTCGAATTTGACAAACTCGAATTCCAAAAACAGTCTACTTAACTAAATAATTTCAGTCGCATGCTTTTCACCTAAAAAGTTACTATTCAGCAAATTTTGCCGAGTAAAAGAATTTGTAATGTCACTAACACCATTTAGAATCAATTTGTGCTTAAAGACTAAATTGATACTTGGTGGTATTATCCCAAATTTTAGTAAAATCTTAGGGATAGGTTTTTTTGGTAAGGAAAATCTTAGGGATAGTTACTAGTATATTTTACCCAAAAATAGAGGAAAAGCGAAATTGTGAGTTTAAATTGCGATTTCAGGTTTGGAACCGCTAGATTGGAAGTTGGGTCACCATCTATCTATCTCTCTGTAGTTTTCAAAACCTCACCTCAGTCCTCACACTTTCTCACTGTTGTTTCATAAACCCTTCCCTAAATCTCTCTCTCTGATCAAAACCTTGAAATGGATACTACTCTTATACTCATTAACTTCCCATAGTCTCTCTCTCTCTCTCTCTCATGGACGCCATTCTCTTCTCACTTCCACCAACCAATCCTTTCACCTCCCAATGCCCACCTCCATATGGAACCCCTTCTTTTTCTCCACTCACCAGTAAACGCCGCATTAGAATCCAAAGACCTCCCACCAAATCCTTCACAAAACCCACTACTTTCTTCCATTTTGCCACCCATTTCAGTTCCATTACCTTCCCAGAAGCTTCCAGGGGCTCTAAATTCAAAAACCCAGATGCAAATTCAGCTACAGAAGCCTCTAGCAGCTCAAATTCCCAGTGCCCAGAAGATGAATCAGTGCTAGAAGTTTGTAGCAGCTCAAATTTCCAATACCCAGATAAGAAAAATGTGAATTTGATTGTAAATTCTGTGAATTTTGATAAAAGTGTACTACAATGTGTTGCAAAGCCTATACTATACTCGCTGTTTTGTATTTTGATTGGTTTCTTTCCAATTCGGGGATTAAGAGTGTGTGCAATTGCTGCTCCGGTAGCTACCGAAGTTAGGATAGATAAAAAACAGAATGTGAAAGAGGGATTGAGTTCAGTGAGTTCGAAGGGGCACGAGTACTCAGAGTACACTCGGAGGTTTCTAGAGACTGTGTCAGTGCTATTGAGGAGTATAGAGGAGGTTAGGAGTGGGAATGGGGAGATAAAGGAAGTGGAGGCGGCATGGGACGCGGTGAAGTTGAAGAAAGAGGAGTTACAAAAGGGGATAATGAGTGAGCTATATGCGGAGTTGAGGGAGTTGAGAAGAGAGAAACAGGGGTTCGAAAAGCGGGGTGATGAGATTGTGGATGAGGTGGTGAAGGCCAAGAATGAGCATGAGAGATTGGTGAGGAAGGCGGAGAAGGAGAAGAAGAAGGAGAGGGTGGGGGTGGAGAGGTTGGAAGAGAGTTTGAGGGGATTGGAAGAGGAGTATAATGTGGTTTGGGAGAGGATTGGGGATATTGAGGATCAAATGGCGAGGAAGGAGACAGTGGCTATGAGTTTTGGGGTGAGAGAGCTTCGTTTTATTGAGAGGGAATGTGAGCAGTTGGTGGGGAGGTTTACGCGGGAAATGAGGCAAAAGGGTACTGACAGGTAAAACTAGAAGACAATTTTTAGTATGAATGAATGTAATTCAGTCTGAGTATTCAAGAATGTAAAGTGGATTTTCTTAAAATGGTTCAAGAAAGTATTTTTTTAGTATACTTGCTAATCTTATGAAGTAAACTGGCTGTGGGATTATAATGTGTTGTCTCTTGTAATGGTGTGTTTTCAAGCTCTAGTTTATATGACAAAATATGAATGCATTGGCCAGATTAGGATTGTGCGAGTTGCATTTTAACTGTGGCCAGAATTAAGGCTAATTAGTGAAAACTTCTATAATGTAATTTTTGGCATATAATCTCTCATAGGTGCTGTAAAATTTCATTGGTAATGTAGAGTTCGATTATTAGATTTGCAAATGGAAGCCAGTATGAGTACTTACCAAAAAAAAAAAAAAAAAGAAAAAAGAGAGAAGAAGGTCAGTATTTGCTTTGATTATCCACTTTTGGGCTTTGATATTTTTTATGGTACTTCTGTAAGTTTTTGTCATCCAATTTTATTTCTAAGCTATGGTATAGGCCACAAATTGGTTGTTGAAATTTTGTCAAAAAGGAGAAACCAGACAATTGGCTGATGGTATTTAGTAGTTCTCTGCTTACTATTATTAATTTTTTACTTTTTCTTTGGAGAGGGCATCTCTTCTGGTTAAACTAATTATGCGCATTAGTTTTTGTTAATTTTGGAGGGATTAAAATATTTATTGGTGTGATATGATGTTGAAAGTAACTATTCTTTATCACAATTGAGTTAGGAGTCTTGCATTCTACTTACTATGATTAGCTCCTGCCTGATGCTTCTCAAATTTTTATTATTTAGTTGATGTTGGTAGTGTTGATGAAATTTATCTTCAAAATTTGGGATTCATCTCTTTATTTTAGCATTGGGTGCTATGTGGTTGCAGTTTGCCAAAAAGGCCACTTTCCAAACTTTCAAAGTCTGATATTCAGAGAGATTTAGAAAGCGCACAGAGAAAACATTTGGAGCAAATGATTCTGCCTAGTATCTTGGAGCGCGAAGATCTTGGGCCTTTCATTGATCAAGAGTCAGTGGAATTTGCGCAACGTATAAAACAAGGTCTTGCAAATTCAAGGAAGCTACAAAGAAGTCTGGAAGCTCGTATAAGGAAAAATATGAAGAAGTTTGGTGATGAAAAGCGTTTTGTTGTAAACACACCAGAAGAGGAAGTGGTGAAGGGTTTTCCAGAAGTTGAGTTGAAGTGGATGTTTGGGGATAAGGAAGTAGTGGTTCCCAAGGCTGTTGGCCTCCATTTATACCATGGTTGGAAGAAGTGGCGTGAAGAGGCCAAGGCAGACTTAAAAAGAAATTTGTTAGAAAATGTTGACTTTGGTAAACAGTATGTGGCGCAAAGACAGGTATCTTTTCACTTTTAATATGCAGTAGTTAATCAGGAGGAAGCACATGCTTTTGTTTATTCTGATTTTGTTTTTTCATCCTTTACTGGAAATGGGAGGTTGTTGATGTTATGGATAGTAGTGGATCTTTTTATTTCATATTAACATTCTCTTTCCTGTAGGATTGTCTAACAAGTATTTTGGAACAAGAAATTAAGTTAACATTTGCTCACACCTCTAATCAAAAGCCTTGCTCAGATTTTATAAATTTAAGCATTCAACCTCCCTCATTGGATTGCTTTAACTTGTCAATAATGGATTTTGTTCTCATATCTGCTATTAAATTCTTTCTATTACTTCAAGATGCTCCCTTTCATTAAATTTTCATTCTGGTATTTGTCATATCACCCTGATATCAAAACAAAACCTTGTATAGTTTTATATTTATTTATTTTTATTGGGGTTCTAAAACATAGGGGGTGCGTTTGATCAAATATTTGATTTTCTCTTAGTCTTGAGGATCTCCGTTGAGCATTTAAAATTGATGTGAACTAGACTTAACCTTTTAACTGTTTTCTTCGCATTTAATAAACACCCTATATATTATATTCTCAGATACAGTTGAACACTTGATGGGAAGTAATGTTCTTTCAAGTGACATTTTTGTGATATGTGAGTTCTTGCAATTCTTTTGAAGTATTTTTTGTTATTCACCATTTTGCAAATGTTCATTAGGAACGTATTCTGCTGGACCGAGATAGAGTGATGTCAAAGACCTGGTATGATGAAGAGAAAAATAGGTGGGAAATGGATCCGGTTGCTGTTCCATATGCTGTGTCCAAGAAACTAGTGGAACATGCCCGGATTAGGCATGATTGGGCTGCTATGTATATTGCACTAAAAGGAGATGACAAGGAGTATTACCTTGACATTAAGGTTTAACATGTGTATTCTTTGTTTTATTTTTCTCTGAGTTATATCTGTATGCTTTTAATATTTGCATCCTCATTCCAGGAATTTGAAGTGCTATTTGAGGAATTTGGAGGGTTTGATGGGCTATATATGAAAATGCTTGCCTGTGGTATTCCAACTACTGTTCATCTGATGTGGATCCCTTTTTCAGAGCTGGACTTCCGTCAACAGTTTCTCTTGACTCTAAGGCTGTCTCATCAATGCTTGAATGGGTTGTGGAAGACTAGAATTGTATCATATGCAAGGGACCGGGTTTTTGAGGAAATTAGAAATTTAAATGATGACATAATGATGATGGTTGTGTTTCCTATTGTGGATTTTATAATCCCTTACCCGGTATTATTTTTTTGACTGGCGACACTTAGTTTCTAGTCTTATTGATCTTGTTGTTATTGCTATTGTTATTATTATGTCCCTTAATTCTTGTTCTGTTTCAGGTAAGGATGCAGTTGGGGATGGCATGGCCAGAGGAAATAGATCAAGCCGTTGGCTCAACATGGTACTTGAAATGGCAGTCTGAGGCAGAAAGGAATTTCAAATCCCGAAAAAGAGATGACACCCAATGGTTTCTATGGTTTTTGATTAGAAGCTTTATATATGGATATGTTTTGTTTCACATTATCCAGTTTATGAATAGAAAAATTCCACCACTTCTTGGTTATGGGCCTTGGCGTGAAAACCCAAATTTGCGGAAGCTGCAGAGAGTGGTATTGTCTTCGTCCTTTTCAATTATTAACCTTATATCTAATTCTTATTTTAGAATTGTAGTGTTGCATGACCTGTAAGTATGTTGTGATAGCAGTAGGATTGATACCAATTTGCTGTAATTTGGTGCTGGTGGGAACATATTCATAGAAACAAGAAATTAAAAAATCCACACAAGACACAAAGGTCAATGTTGTTCAACCAACTTGATGCGGTGACAAGAACTAGGTCTAGTCTTGAAAAGGGCTAAGGAGAGATAAATAGAATTGAAATTGTAACAATCAAATACTCCCTTTGTCCCAAATTGTTAGTCCGTTATTCCATTTTGGGATGTAAATGTAGTACTCTTTGAGAAGTCAATAAATAAATTTTCTAACTTACCCTTTACTTGTTTGAAAAAGTCAATTATCCTCTTTCACAAGAGTTTAAATTAAGGAGGATAATTTTGGAAAATTGTTCATTTTTATTTAAAAGAGAATGCATTAAATGATGTTCCCTATAAAAGTTGAATTTTCTAAATAGGACCAACAATGTGGGCCGGAGGTAGTATCATTTTCTAGGGAGGCTCAAAGAGCTCAAGAATTATTCAAATATGAAGTTTCATGAAATAGATAAGAAAATATTGCCTACATGAACTCAAAGAGGCTTTTTATTATAATTGCTGTTAGTAACTCTAAAATCCTAGCCCTTCATCTTAGATGCTCCTGCATCGATTCCTCAAAATTTGGGAAAAATTTGGCTCTGACAAAAAGTTTGGTTGTTTCAGCACTCGACTCAGGATCATTTTCTCTCCAGTTGGCTTACCCAACCACTTTAGCAAGTATCGCTCATATTGGTTGCCACTTCTTGACATAACCTCTTTGCCATCAACTTTATCTTCAATAACATCTCACTAAACTTTAGTTAGTTGTTCCCTTTGTTTTTCAGCAGCTTCATTCTCTCCAGCAAGCCCATCAAATGAATATAAACCAAAGACATTAATGATTGAGATGATTTGCACATAAACATTTGAGTTAATCTTCTTCAACACCTTACGTGGCCCAAACTTCCTTGACTTGAGCTTGTGCTAAGTCCTTTTAGGAAACCCTTCACGTGATGCACTAGTACCATAACACTGATGCAACAGTCTAATGCAATGCATTGAAGATGTTGACTTGGCATGGTGATGTGGCATGTGGGAGTGACATGGCACAAGGTAAGCCAAGCCTAAGGGCTACATTTCACATGTCCCTTGTGGTTGTTGTGGCTAGATCTGCGAATTTTTTTTCCAAATAACATTAAATATCAAAAAATTTAGTTAGTTGCCACGTTTCAAAACAATGTTGGAAATTAGCATCTCGAGTGTCTAAAACTCGAGTTCCAAGATAAAACTCGAGTTTTTAAGTATCGATTTGTAAGTGTTGGTAGTTGATGTGGAAGAAAATCCACGAGAAAATCCACGTAGAACTTGAGTTTTTAAGACTCGAGTTTCACTTTTAAGACTCGAGTTTTGCCATTTTAATACTCCTTCTTCCTTGCAGCGTTCTTCATTTAGACCCAGCATTTCACCATTCAGACCCAGCATTCTTCCTATGTTCTTCCTGTGTTCTTTGTCTCTGTTCTTCTTTGTCAGATCGTTCCTCCTTCGTCGTCAGATCGTTCTTCGTTTTGGGTTTCTTCATCTTCCTGGGTTTCTTCTTCTTCTTCTTCGTTCTGTTCTTCTTCTACTGGGCCTCATCTTCGTTCTGTTCTTGTTGTTTGATTTTCATCTTCTTGTTCTTCTTCAGGAATATGAAAATCGACGAACCTAGATCTCCCTAACCCAGGAGTGACGGAGGCAGCGGCGGCGAAGCTCCAGGCGAAGGGTTTTCTTCTTTGGGTTTTTGGTTTGATGAATTTTCGTTGTTTGATGATGTTTTTCTTCTCTAGGGTTTTTTTTTTTTTTGATAAGTAAAGAAGAAATTTTATAAAAACACACAGCCCAGTACATAGGAAATGTACATAAAGGCAAAACATCAAGATACCAAATTACAATGATGTAACAACACAGGAAGGGAAAAACATGAAAAAGATGGTAAAACAAGACACCATTCAAGAAGAGAAAAAAAGAAGAAAAACTTAAGCTCAATCATGGACTGTTCACGGCCCTCAAAACTTCTAGAATTCCGTTCCTGCCAAATACACAACATCACATAGTGCGGCACAAGCCTCCAAATAACTACATTACTATGATGCTTGAATTTGCATGTCCAACAATCCAACGAGGTAGGAATTCCGTTCGTTCTATCTGTATGGGTAAAGAGAGTGCTAAGAGAATTCTGTTTCACGTTGAGGAGTTAATTTTCAAGCAGAAACAAGGTCAGTTTGCGAGAACGGTCAGGGAGGGAGATAGTGTTATTATTCTTCAGTTGGGGTCCAATGCCCATGACACCTTTTTGCTGTTCTCTGAGTTAGTTAATGGCCGCCGACGGGGTTCCATTGTCATACCGGAAGGGAAATCGGGAGTGGCTGGAGTGGTTTTGGAATGCATTTGAGGAAGACAATCCGTTTGTTGATGAATTCGTTGTTTGATGATGTTTTTTCTTCTCTGGGTCCTTTGATGATGTTTTTTCTCTGGGTTCCTTGTCTGGAATTTGCTTTAAAACCTCATCATCCAAAAGCTGTGTCAAAACTGTTTTTGCTTAAGAAAATCGAGTCTTAGAGACTTGATTTTGATTTGGTAGAACTCAAGTTTTTTAGACTCAAGATCTATGTGGCATTTCTTGGCATTTTCTGTTCAAGTCATCAAGTACAAAGCAAGTCTCTGAGACTCGAGTTTTAAATAGAACTCGAATTTCTAAAACTTGAGATGCTAGTTTGTTAAAAATTTCAAACGTGTGTTAACTTACTATATTGCCCTCCCTTACTATGCTAGAAGCCAAATATCCTCCTAGATCCGCATGTGCTAAGCTTGTTGAAGTATTTGAAAAAGGGGGGGAAAATTAATTAGAGGCACATCCTCATGCTAGGGCTCGCAGTTGCCTTTTAGAGTCTTCATATGGGCTCCCATTGGTTACTGTCTTTGGAGAACCTGTACTGCTCCTGACAAATTTTCAATAATATGCCTCATCTCATCCATCTCTACTAATGACCTTGATCGCCCCTAGGCCCCTACTCCCACGACCCCTACAATGGCCAACCATAGCTTAAAGTTGCAGCCTTTGACTCAAATCTAAATTTTGTTGCTTAGATCTAGGATCTTATGATACCACTTATCTGGTGAAGAGAACTTAGGAGAAGAAATTCTAGCAACAAACAAGATTAAAGAAAATAAAAAGATAAGAGTAAAAGTAAAACTTAATTATGGTTTCTAAGGTGCATTACATTAAGTTCCCCAATTAAATTCAAATACATAGTTGTATTAAATTTAATTGTCCTTGGAAAAGATAAAAGTATTTGTGCTTTATTAGTCAATGCAAACATGTGTTTGAATTTTTAATTAAAGAACCTAATGCACTGTACTAAAGGAATTGTATCTAAGTTTTTCACAAAAGATAATAGGATTGAAATTGGAACAATCAAATATCAATTTTGAGGCTCAAATTGCTCAAGAAATAATAATAAATAAAACAATAACATAGAGAAGTAAAAGACTAGTCTTATAATAACTATGGGCAAGATGAAATAATTTATTGGACCTTCTTTGCTTTGGGCTCAGATGCTCTTGCCTCACAACCTCGTGCCTATCCACGGACAATGCCAACTAAAATCCATTATTAGCTATACAAATTCTAACTACATGACCAACTCTCACAAACAGTACTCACATACTCTCAAATAAAACTAACGAACATAAACTAACCTAAATCCCATTACTCTCATGACAGGCTCTCAATACCAACTTACAGAATTGCCTCTCAAAAACCTGATAGAGCCAATATATTTAGTGGTGCTCTCTTTGTCAAATAATGGACAAACTTTCAACTCACATACGTGGCTATCTTTAAAACCCAAAAGAATGATCAAACTACTCTTCGAAGGAACCTGCTCCATGTTCTTCTAAGAGTCTTCTCATCTCCTTGTATGGGAGGACCTCTTGGGCCAAAGCACCATACACATAAGAATAATGCCTATATCTAAGACTTTAACTATTTTTGTTTGATGGACGAGGAATATCTTATTTTACAATGAATAGATTTCCTACCACACCAAGAACACTCAAACAGGTAACCAACTTAAGTTTTCCACAAGTAGGATCCTATCTCTCCTTGTCAATATTATTTTCATGATAATTACTATGTTTTGGGAGAGTTTTTTGTGGCTATGATATTTGTCATTTCTCTTGGGCTGACTTTTCTCATGAAAGTTCTGTGCTGTGGTTTTGCAACATGTTGCCCCATGTTGAAGTCTACAATTAAACCCAATAAATATCAATTTTTTAATTTGGTAAAATGACTTGTGTAATGCCTCATCTTATAATCACATTTTGAAATTGTCTCACATTTTTCACCTTAATGGTCGACTGCAAACTCAACATTTCTTTTTGTCAAATTTGCTTATACGATTTTATTTATTTATTTATATATATATATATATATATATATCATACCATGGGAATGTCATCTTGCCAGACTTTCTTAAAATCCCAAAGATAATTTGTGTTAAGTTAATATCATCCCAAGTGCTCTATGTGATATATAATGTGTATTGGGCACAATGTTGATTGGAGCCTTGAAGAAATCTTTTCTATCACTGAACGAGATAACTTGGTAGTTGCTATCTTAGTTTGACTTAAGTTTGCCTGCTGAAAGGATATTTTTTGGATATGGTTGACACTTAGATGGCCATCGGAGGATTAATATTTCCAGGAAAGCCGACTCTTTACTGAGCTAAAAGTAATACTATGTACTTTATGGTTAGATATTCTGCACTGTAGTGCATCTTTCGCTTTTCAGGACCTTTAGGTGCAGTTGACTAAATTTAAGTCATCATTTCTGTTTTATCTTGCAGAAAACCTATCTAAAGTATAGGGTGAAGGGAATCAAAGATAAGAAAAAAGCTGGCTTTGATCCCATAAGGACTGCTTTTGATGGAATGAAGGTTCACACTTTACACTAAAAAGCTTCTGTTAAGATCAGAAGAATTTTTAAAACAGAAATCCTCTCATCCGTAGATTATTTGCAGAGGGTGAAGAATCCGCCAATACCATTGAAGGACTTTGCTAGTGTTGAGTCCATGAGAGAGGAAATCAATGAAGTTGTAGCATTTCTACAAAATCCTAGAGCATTCCAAGAAATGGGTGCCCGTGCACCTCGGGTATGTTATTATGCAAATAATGTGTGTGTTTGTGGGTGCGAGCGTGTGCGTGTATTGTATGTTCTTCATTATAGCTCTTTTTTATTAAAATAAAAAAAAAAAGGTTTACTAAGATGGGTTTGAACTTGTGAACTTACTTATAGGGGAGGGACGCCATTTGGTATGTATTAGTGATCCTTTTATCATTATCCTTGTTTAATAAATTTTTTTTTACTTATAAAAAAAAAACATTTCTTTAACTTCTATGTATAGCTAAACCATAGTTATATTTTTTATTAGACATTTCTGTTATAAGTTCTAAATACCAAATATATAACAACAGGAGTTTGTTCTAATAATTGCACACTATGTGCTCACAGTTGACTAGGTATCATGCATCCATTTTTTTTTTTTAATTTTTCATTGTATGCTATGATATTTTCAAGGGATATTTTTCACTGCTTTTCAAATGTTCCATTGTTCCTCTTATTACTAATTTTTTACCTATCAAAAAAAAAAAAAAAAAATTCCATTGTTCCTAAAGTTCCATTGTTCCTCAAAGTTCCATAGAACCCAAAACTTTTTCTTTTTTCCTATAAATACAATGGGGAGGTAGAATTTGAATGGAAATCTTTGTTGGAGGTTTCTAGTTGAGTTACAAGGCTCTTGGCATCCATAGCACCAAAAATTGTTTAACAGAAAGGTTTGACCACCTCGATTCTATGGCAAGGTTGAGATTGTGGGGGTCCTTTGGAGGTCCCTTAGCTACTTAGTTGTGTCAGAGTTTCTAAATTTTTTTCTCTAGATCTTTTATTTGATGAAATTTTAAATTATTGTTTTTTTTTTTTTGGTTCTGAAATGCTTTTGTTTTGCGTTTAACTTAAGCCATACGCCCTAAATGATGTGAGCATGTTTGTTGGTGCTGTAAGCTGAGATTTAGTTTTGGACGAGTTTCAAAGGCAGATATACATGTGAGATGTGGGATGATCAGCTTCTCAGGCGGTTCATGCTTATGTTGCAGGGAGTTCTAATTGTAGGTGAGAGGGGAACAGGAAAGACATCTCTAGCATTGGCTATAGCTGCAGAAGCTAAGGTGCCCGTCGTTAAAGTTGAAGCCCAACAGTTGGAGGCTGGACTCTGGGTTGGCCAAAGTGCATCGAATGTTAGGGAACTGTTTCAAACAGCACGGGATTTGGTTGTCTTTCTTAAACTTTCATGTTAACTTTATTCTTTCCTTTTAGATTATACAAGTAGGAATTAAACTTCATATGACATGCATGCATTTTGCTGGCTTTTCTTTTCTCCCTCCCTGCCTCTCTCCAGAATAAGTTATTATAAACAAGTATAATATCTGCACGATCTTGTGTGAGTTAAGGCAACGATCTGGGCTCAAAACCGTTGTGTAGTTTGTAGATATAGTGTTTGGGTCTAATCATGGTAGATAAATTTTCAAATGCTTTAGTTAAGTCAGTCAAATTGAATTTAATATATCAGGGAATCTTCCCCCCTCCCCCCCGCGGCAAAGGTGTGGGATCAATTTCTATGAAACTTAACTTTGAATATGCATGTCAAATTTTTTGTATTTACTTTTGTTAAATATACAGATTTCCAATTTTCTATATTTCTAGAAATGTAAAAATTACAAGAAGCTGAAAGGAATGTGAATCATAATTTTCTGTCTTAAGACAAGATCTAAATTTGCATTTTGTGATGGTAAGTTTTCTAATTACGGGGGTTTCATTTTATTTATAAGATGTATCATTATTATCAAATGATTTTTAGATATCATTTTCGTTTTGGATCTTTTTTGAAATTATTTTTTCTATGAGTAGCTTTTTTGTTGAACTTATTTTCAGTTTATTCAATTCATGAAACATGAAGTTGAAATGAAGAACCTTGGTCCGCATAGGATGCAAAATTTTGGAATGAAGCCTTTGTTTATTTTTATTTTTTGATTGGTAAGTTACACACGCTCCTAGTTGGTTTTGAACCCACAACCTCACCCTCTACCTTGTAATTACAAGGGTAGGAGGTGCTAGTTGAGCTAAAGCTCATTGGCAAGCCTTTGTTTATTTTTGGAAAATGGAGAATGAATCTCTTAAGCAACTTTGTTGTTACTATTGTTATTTTTTGGAGGCAGATATTTTACTTATTTGAATGAGATTCAACACATGACTTAACCCTTTTTGGTCTGAAGACTATTAGCTTATTAGTAGTTGTGTTATTATGTGATCATGTAATTTGCCTTTATTTCATTGATAACAATTAAGTAAATATGTTATATTATTATTTTGGCCTTATCAATGCGTTGAGGCAATTGGCCTTTATCATCTTGCGCTTAATGACCTTAAAGAAAGAATCAGAAATTCTTCAGATTTAGGCTTGGTTGTGGTTTATGTACATGTTGGGTCTGTCCACTTACTAACTTAAGCTTTTGGGTTGAATTCTCTAACATGTAGTAGAGTGTGGTCCATATTTTTTTTTTGGGTCTCTTCATGCTTGGCCCATTTGCATCTGTTGCTGGCTTTGTTGTTGGTTGTGAGATTGGTTATGGGTTTATGTACTAGTTGGGCCTTTCTGCCTACTTGCTTAAGCTTTTGGTTTCCTTAGAGAATATTTACTATGTACACTAAATGGTGTTGAAATTATAGTTTTCCTTCTTCTTGTTTGTTTGTTTGTAATTTATTTGTTTGTTTTATTTATTTTTAGTTTGGGAGGTTAATTTGAATTCTTAGTTTTTTTTTATCCTTGAATGAAACAGATCCGTTTTCCATTTCTTATTATCTAACTTTTTCTAGTTGCATAATCTCACTTCTAGGCACCTGTTATCATATTCGTGGAGGATTTCGACCTTTTTGCTGGTGTACGTGGGCAGTTCATTCACACTAAAAATCAGGATCATGAGTCTTTCATTAATCAACTTCTTGTGGAACTCGATGGGTATTGTCTTCTTTTTCTGTTCATTGGTAACAATCCTCCTCCCCCCCCCCCCCCAAAACAAAGAAAAAGAATGGTATGTCTTACTGTTAGATTTCTAAAATTGCCTATCTGTTTTCCCTGTTTTGTTTTTTTGGTTCCAGGATTTATTCTAAACCTTATCCATAAGGACTTCCTATCTGCTTCTTGTTAAAACCTATGTTTAAAATTTCACAGAGTAGGCTATAATTGCTTCATACATCTTCATGTTGAGGGAAATACATAGTGGGTGGCTGCTTCAATTTCGCATGTTGCCGTATGTCTTTGTCATATTAGTTACTATTCAAGAATGAACTAAATGAGTATTTGGAAATAAGAATTTCATTTAGCCATATGATTTGTGTTCCCTTGCCTCTAAAAGTGAACACTAAATCTTTTGGCCTTGAACATAGTTCATATTTTTGCAAAATAGTTTGATAATAAACTTGAAACGTTTGTATCAGTAGTAATGGAGCAGTCTGCATCTTGTACATTCCCAGTTTATATCATGAAATGTTGCAGGTTTGAGAAACAAGATGGGGTTGTTTTGATGGCTACTACGAGAAATCTCAAGCAAATTGATGAGGCCTTACAGCGACCTGGTAGGATGGATAGAGTATTTCATCTTCAAAGGCCAACTCAAGCAGAGAGGGAAAAGATATTACACAATGCTGCAAAAGAAACCATGGATAATGACCTAATTGATTTTGTAGACTGGATAAAGGTGATTGCCTAATCAGTTTCACGGGTTATTTACATTAGCATTCATGTTGTCATTGAGATCAGTGAAATTGTGTCAATTGATCAAGTTGGTTAAGATGGTAGTGTCTGTTTCCTTGTTCAACTCTGCTGCATATTGTCATAACACATATCTGCAAAGTTATTTGGCTGTCAACTGTTATCGCCTATATGTTGTTCCTTTTATGTTTTGGTACATTAAATGAATAACTCTTTAGACACTGTAATTTATCAATCCTTGGTTTAATCCTGGGAATTATTCTTTTAGATACTGTAATCTTGATGTATCATGAGAATTTTTTGTTTCCTGTAGGAGTTTATTTATTACTATAGGTGTTTGTAATTCATTTGCAAAGTGCCACATAGTTTTCTTTTGCCATCCATGGTCAATAACTATTCCTCTTGGATAGCAGATCATTACAATCTTGACCTGCAGTGTCTACTATACTATTCCTCCTTATTTATATATTTATTTTTTTGATCGAAAAGTTCTCTAGTTATTTTCTCTTGATACATCAAGATTCTCTGCCTTCAGGTTGCTGAGAAAACTTCACTTTTGCGGCCCATAGAACTAAAACTTGTTCCTGTGGCTTTGGAAGGTAGTGCTTTTAGGAGCAAATTTCTTGATACGGATGAGCTAATGAGCTACTGTAGTTGGTTTGCGGTAAGAAATTGCTGATGCTTTTATCTGTTGCCATGTATGCATGTTAATCATTTGGATCAATCTAGGGGTTTTGAGGTTTCACATGATTAATGGAGTGTTTAGTTCTTCTCTTATCTTGTTTAATGCTACTCAAATGATGCTTTTTTCTGTTGCCATGCATGCATGTTAATCATTTGGATGATTTTAGGGGTTTTGAGGTTTCACATGATTAATGGAGTGTTTAGTTCTTCTCTTATGTTGTTTAATGCTACTCAAATGAGTAGGGGAAATGTATTACGGGTTAAAATCTGTTTTTTCACAATTGAATTATAATTATTTATTTCGTATGTTGTGTGAAATAATTTTCCTGATTTGTAGCTCCTTTGTTTGGACTGTAGCCCCTTTATGCTATTATGACTGATATGGAGGTACAGTAACAATTGCACCTTTGATGGATGGAGGTATAAATTTTTGACATCAAGACAAAGCTCTGCTACAGAACTACAAGAATGAAGAATTACAATTGGAAAGAATGTACAAGATGTGTACATTAATAATAAATTGACAACCCATTGCTAACAAGATGTTTACAAAATGCTCTGCCACAAAATTACAAGAATGAAGAATTACAATCAGAAAGAATAGGAATCAATGAAATCTACAACAGAACTCTATATAATTTCTGCTAACCAAATGGGACCACTGGAAACACTGATTTCAGCTAAAAAAAAAATGCTGGGGTTGATCATGACATCAGCCACTTCATGTCAAAGTTCCAAAGGTTAGGACTTTATCCTATCTTCCTTCCTAGGACCCTGCTTTAGCGGGACCAAAACTTGGTAATGGACTTTCTGGCTGAGGGAGGACAATGTGGGGAGTGTTTGCTTTCACTGGATCAAGAACAGTATTATCTGCTAGCTGGTGGGGAAATCCTTTTATGTTTGTTTTCTGATAAAAAAAGAGAGGAAAGATTACATCTCGCTTGATGTTACTGAGTACATTGACCAAAAGGCTTAACAAGAAGGGAGGCAAAGGGTCCCATTATGTAAATCTGTCAGTGGCCTTTGTCACTATATGTAGACTTAAAGCTTTGGGTCAATAAATTATGCAATTTCCTAATGCTCTCACTGGCAAGTATTAAATAAGTGAAGCTGGCAAATTTGAATTAATCCAGCCTGAATAAATGAGCTTGGCTGACTGAAAGTATTGTTATCTTTGCTTGAAACTCCAACAAGTACGTATGGCAAACAAGCATGTGAGAGGTTTATGGGGTATCTGAAGTTAAATCAGATTCTGATCAGGAATCATACAGTCAGACTACTTTATCAATAGACTGTCATGCACAATGATTGGAAAAAAAAAAAAAAACCAAGGAACATAATGCATGAATTTTATCATTTTTGTAGATTATTATTATTTTTAAATTAATTTTTTTATTATAAATAATGTAAGAAATTTTATTAAGAATTTAAAGCCAACCAAGTACACTGGAAATGTACTACAGCGGCAAAAATCAAGAACCCAGATGTTTTTAATTTAATTTGAGCATTGCAATATGAAATATGTTATTTAGTCAACCTGAGCTAAGCTGCCTTTCAATTGTGATAGATGTATAACTGATGTTGATGACAGTATTATCTGATGGTCCGTACAACTAATTAGATCCTCCTCTTTGTTATCAGCTGCTCTGTTAGCTATGATTGTTTACATTGATCTGGCCTGACTTAATAGCAAATACAATGTAACTTTTTCATGCCAATTGTTGCATGCTTGCTTCAGCTCTTTCTTATAATTTTTTTTTGCATCCACACATTTAAATAGGTATATGTCATATATTGTTTAATTTTCTTTTTCTCTTTCTTTGGGGAGTTTGTTTGAACTTGCTTAATGCATGTGTCTAATGCATATTCAGATATTCTTCTTTTCTTTTTCTTTCACTTACTTTTTACCAAATGAAGCATAACTTTTATTGTCTTTGCAGACTTTTAGTGATAATGTCCCTAAATGGGTGCGGAAAACCAAAATAATGAAGAAATTAAGCAAATTGCTGGTGAATCATCTTGGACTGACATTGACTAAAGAAGATCTGCAGAATGTGGTTGATCTAATGGAACCATATGGTCAGATAACCAATGGAATTGAACTTTTAAACCCTCCTATTGATGTAAGGGACTATCTAGTACATCAATTTTAAATAACTGCATTGCTCATGTCATCTTTATATGTGACGGTTAAGGTTTCTTCTTCTATTTATGAACTATTATGCCAGTCTGAATTCCTCTTGTGGAAAATTTTCTAAATCTTATTGCTAATTACTTTTTTTTCCTTTCGCATCATTACTGAGGTAATTGTCTTTTTTTATTTTTTTATTTTTTTTTATTTTTTTTTAAATCAGCTTCTTATTCTATTCCTGATATTTACAATTATGCTAGCCTGAATTTCTCTTATGTAAATTTTTGAATCTTCTTTCATATTATTACGGAGAAAATTCTCTTGTTCTTCCACCAGTTCATTGCAAATTATGTGGTTTAAGTTATTGTAATCATCCTTCTGCCTGTTTTATCTATTCATTAAGTTATTTTCCTCTCTCTCTCTCTCTCTCTCTCTCTCTCTCTAAGTTATGGTTTGTTCAGCCCTTGATTGTATATTTGGTATGACCTGTTTTTTGGGCAAGGAAGGTGGCTGGGTTTCCACAAATTAACAAAGACAAAAAGTATGACTAAAACGCAGTACATGAAATGTAAGTTTAGTAAAAATAGAAACTTGGGACTAAGGCTTTGTTGTTGTTGAACAAAGACAAAAAGTGGCAAAGGCTGTGTAATTGCTAAACCTGAACTGATTGAAGAATAGAGCTGAGCGTGGGAACCTTTTAATTAATTAATTATTGCGTGATCTATTAATATTCAATTTTATTTAATTGATAGTGTTTTCCCTTGCAAACCATGTTTTATCAGTAGCTTATATCTCTCAGAGATTGACAATCTTTATTGTTTCTTGGATTTCCTAATAAATTCAAGGACAAATGTTTTTCTAATCCCATCTGTGGACTTTTAAGGACAGTAAAATATGAGATTGTGGTTTTCAACTTCCTAAAGTGGAAAACAATAATTTTGGATTTGGAATGCCTAATCAGGCATTTTATGTTTCAGTAATATATTGGTTACCTTGTGTTGAATGGCTAAATCAAAATGTTGAGTTATTTTTATGCACTATGAAGTTTTTAAAATGACCTTTCTTCAGAGATAGTATGTCTTTCCAATATGTGCATGATCTTAATGATAGAGGAGATAGTTCCTCCTGTTGTTTTAGAAGTGTGCACTGTACTCATTGTTATCTAATGATTGGCCAGTGGACAAGGGAGACCAAGTTCCCACATGCTGTTTGGGCTGCTGGTCGTGGTCTTATTGCTCTTCTCTTACCAAACTTTGATGTTGTAGATAATCTATGGCTTGAGCCATTGTCTTGGCAGGTTAGTCATTTTCTTATCTTCTTGTGATTTTGTGTCTACAACATATTCAATATATAATAATTCTCCAATTTCTATGCCTCCTAGGGATTTTATCCCCCTTTGTAATGGCCTGATATCCAGGCATGGCAGTTACATGCAGTATTGAAATGCCTGCTAGTTATTTTTAATATGCTGTTTTCCCTTATTTTACTTCTCCATCTGTCTCTAGTTGTGTGTTGCGTGAAAAGGGGAGGGAAAAAAAATCTAAGAATACTCAGTAGTGCATTGGGATATTATATTTAGTACTGATTTTCCAAAAGTGCCCTTATATAAGTTAAATTGTTTTCTTGATGCAATAATTTTTTATAATTTTTTTAAAGGTGAGAATAATTTTATTGAACAAGGATTACTTAATGTATAAAAAACACAAAGAAGTCTAAAGAATTCCAATATAAAAGGAATTATCTACAAGAAGGTAGTGACTGAATAATTCAATGGAATCACTGTGTCAAACACCATGCATGTGATCGCTTATATAATGGACTAGTAAAAGTTGCTAGCAATTGATTGTCCATGCCTTCCTAATCTTTGAAAGTGTGTCGATTTCTTTTCCTTCATAAGGTCCACATCAAACATAAAGGAGCAAGATTCCAAATATCTGATAAATGTTTGACAACCCAATTCCTCCATCCATGCAAAACATTGAGGACTGTTTTGGTAAGACCCACTGAATCACAAAGGATCTGAAAAACAAAACTGGTCACTCTAAAATTTATCAAAAGTTGGTCCACTGTTTCTCCACTACATCAACATATTCAACATAACTCACAATATAATATCCTCTCTTGATATGGTTCTCAGAAGTGAGTATCCTCCCCAAACCACTGTCCAAACAAAAAAAGTGACCCTCTGTGGAGCCTAACAACCCCCCCCCCCCCCCCCTTCTCTCTTGATATGGTTCTCAGAAGTGAGTACCCTCCGCAAACCACTGAAGCGACCCTCTGTGGAGCCTAACAACACCCCCCCCCCCCCCCCCCCCCCCCCCCCACCACAAAAAAACATGGCTTTCCAAGGGAAAAGAACAGGAGTGTTGAACATTGAAATCTCTCCCTTTAAACTTCCATCTCCTCTGATTTTTCCCCCTCTAATAGGGATATGGGAGTCTATCAGGTTGAGAAATGCAGCCACCACCTCTAACTCCCAATCGTTAAAATTCCGCAAGAAACTCACATCCCAGTTCCTCCTCTCCCCCTCTGCCGGTCTATCTAACAATGACTCCACCAAAGGTTCCCTATCTGTGGCATTTTCAAACAATACAGGAACATCATCCTCAAAGGCTGATCTCCACACCAACAGTATGCCAGAAATGAATTCTATTGCCAGAGCCAACATCAAAATGGATGTATCGTAAGAATACTATCCCCTCTCATTCTAATCCCCTTCCACAAAGCACAACCATGGGTGCCTTGCAAAGGTTTCATAAACCATTCACCTCACTCCTCCCCAAACTGTTACTCAATTTGTATCTTTTTGAATTAAGAATGGTGCAGGAAAGTGAAAACTGTAATGCTTTGACATTTTTAAAATAGACATTCTTTTAGAGAAAAGTGTGTACCACCAAAGGGAGGAAACAGATGGAAACTGCAACTCAATTTGGGACAGAGGAAGTGTTGTTTTTGCTATTTTCTGTTATATTTCTCGAGACAACTTAAATGATATATTTCTCGTTAAATAATTTTGAATTTTTGGTAATATGATTATGATATCAGATTGTTAAGGTATTACTCGGTCCTCCCAAATTGTTAGTTCTTTATTCCTCTCTATTCCACTTTGGGATGTCCCAAAATGTAGTCTTCTATGAAAAGAGTTGATCAATAAAAGAGGTGTATGTGCATTAGATGGGGACTGACCTGCACTTATAACTTGCTTATGTACAATAACAACATGCGATTGGAAAAGACAAAATGTCATCCCATTGGAAGTAAATAGAGCCCAACAAGGAAGGTATAATCTTATTAACTTTTATATCCTGGAAGCAATTTTACATGATGTGTCAAAAATGGATCCTTAACAAGAAGTGAACTGCACCCAAGAAAATGTATGAGCATGCAGTATACTAAGATATGTCTATAAAAATGATCATATTTGCTTTGAAGTTCAAATAATCCCCTCATCTGAACTGAGGCTTGTCAGTGATATGTGTCTATGGTTATTTGCCCAATTTTTTTCTCCCAACTATGTTTTGATATTTAGGATAGTTGCAGCCATTTGTCTCTGGAAACGGTGAAAAAATGTTATCATTTTGTTTGAGTCATATGCCATTGATCAAATTGTTTGGGGAACTCCATTGAGTGGAGCACTGATTAACTCTTACGCTTCCTACAGGGAATTGGATGCACAAAGATCACTAAGGCGAGAAATGAAGGCTCTATGAATGGGAATTCAGAATCAAGATCATACCTTGAAAAGAAGCTTGTATTTTGCTTTGGTTCATATATTGCAGCCCAAATGATACTTCCTTTTGGGGAAGAAAATTTTCTTTCTTCTGAAGAATTAAAGCAGGCACAAGAGGTTGTTTCATGAAATTCATTATGCTTCTGTGATATTTCAAAGTTGATTTTATTATGAATGAGAAAAACCTGTTGAACTTAATTTTGAGCATCATAGGGAATATTTGTTTATTTTTTCTACCTTTGGGGTGCAACAGATAGCCACACGCATGGTGATTCAATATGGATGGGGTCCTGATGATAGTTCGGCAATTTACCATCATAGTAATGCGGTATTCTCCTTTCTTCAAATCCAAAAGTAAATTATTACAAAATAACTGGTACCATTGCTCTTGGGTCATTGTGAAAGTGAAATTCATATTAGTAGAGCACCTCCAAGAGTGAGTTGTGGTCTAGACACCTTGATGGTGATGATGGTTGCTCTAGCAACATATAAAAAAGTGGTAAATGCTGTGTTGTAGAAATGGCCAAAATTGATTATAAATTATGATGGACCTGGATGTGACTTCTTATGGAGAAGGTGTGTTGAGGAGCATTGGCAATGACTGGTGGTGACACTCGTCGTAGGTTTTGATAGTGGGTGATAGATTCATTTTCATAATAAACATCATAGTGCTCACTCATTAGGCAATTCTATGTTATTGATGTATTTTAGAACAATATGACAATGATACTAGTCTGGGCTTGCAAGGGATAATGTTTACTTGTTACTCTTGACTATTTTGAAAAACTCTTGTTTCAATTGTCTTTATTCTTTTTCAAGGGGCTTATGAGCTTGTTGTTATAGTGATTGAATGTTCATATTTTACTGGCATAGGTTACAGCTTTAAGCATGGGGAACAAACATGAGTATGAGATGGCAGCCAAAGTTGAGAAGGCAAGTATATGTTATGATTGTGCATATTTACTTCATCTTCTACAATGCAACTCTTAGGCTCTTACTCCTAACCCATAATTAGCATCTTTCTTCCTTTTAATTTGTTGTCCCACAATGTGTCCTATATTGAAAAATTTAATAAAAAAATTCAGTTTCCCTTTTTATCCCTCAATTTAGTATCCGTTTGAATACAAATTCTTGCGTTTACGTTTCCAACCTTTGCGTTTCAGCCTTTTTTTTTTTTTTTTCCTTCTCCACTGCATGCGTTTTTGGGAGACAAGAGTCACTGTTCACGCACTGTGCGATTACATGCACTGTGCAATTACTGTTCACACACTGTGCAGTTATTGTTTATGTACTGTTTTGTACTATTCACGTACTGTTCACGCACTTTTCAGCCACTTTTTTTTTTTTTTTTTAAATGGGTCCTATGGCACTATTCACACATTTAAAAATTATTTTGTTACGGTGTTTTCAGTAATAAGTTCTATCCAAACGGACCTTTTAAATGTATTTCCTTACTGGAAATGTCTAAAACCCATAGTTTGAGGTTAATTTTGAGAGTATTGGGAAATGGCAAGACTTAGATACAGTACTTAGGTGCTGTTCTTTAGGTTCTCTTTTTAAAATTCTGTCATGTGGATTTTTTCTCATAGGATGGAAGTGTATTTATTAGTTAAGTAGCCACATGGCTGAATTTTAAGAGGGGAACTTAAGGAATAGCATCTAAGGTACTGTGCATAAGTTTTTTCCATTGGGAAATATATGTGTAAAGTATTAAATGCTTCTCCTTAGAATTTGTGTTTTTCTTTTTCAATGAAGATCTTCATTATGGGACAGAGGGGGAGTATGTGATATGCCAAACACCTATAAAAGAGCTATTTGGAATAAGATTGATTGATAACCTTTGGTAACTGTTTGTTATGTTGTAGATGTATGATCTAGCATATTGTAAAGCAAAAGAAATGCTTCAAAGAAATCGTCAAGTTCTTGAAAAGATTGTTGAGGAATTGCTTCAGTTTGAAATCTTGACTAGAAAGGTAAAGAGTCATTATTTGAATTGTTTAAATTTATCATGCATATTATACATGTCCCTTAATATAACTGTTGTACTTGTTGAATTTCCAGAAGTCAATTATTTTCTGTCTCTGTTTAAATATTTCTGAAGGACTTTGAGACGTAAAGATGGAGATCGTAATATGTTGGTGCATGTGTGTGTGCATGACTGCATGTTACTTCCAGAAGTAGTAGAAAATAAAAAAAGTCAGCATGTCAGATGGAGCTGATCTGGAGTCTACCTTGACTATTTTCATATTGGATTCTAAAGGGTCTTCTGATAAAAGAAAGATGAATAATCTATATAGTTCATGAGTTTCTTACAAAGTATTGTCTAGGTTTTGTTCTGGGACTTAAATAGGGTCAACTTTGGTGTGGATTCAAGAATATCAGAATTTGAATTCAAGTTCTATATATCCCAAAAATGCTTCCTTTCAAGACCGAATACAATTATATATTTGATTTCCTGATATGACAAGGAGCTTGGGCCCAAATAGTACTTCCTCCTCTCACAAGAATGTGTTGTGGGTTAGGTCATGGGCTCAAATTCATTGGGTGTATAATTTACCGGTAAAAAAGTTTTCAGATTTTTTTTTTTTTTCCCTGAATTCAAGTCTTAAATACCAACTATATTGGATGTGTGTATGGTATAGTTATACGGAAGGGCTATGTATAAATCCCATTGCTTCTTGCACTCTCTTCTATTTAAAAAATTGGCAATTTTCCCCTGCAACTAGCATCACTGCACATATAAAGCTGGTGCATAATGTATTTAATTGGATTTGGTTAGGTCAAATCTAAGGGTTTTTTTAAAATTTTAAAAATTCAATTCAATTACAATCAAGTTTCATTGATTTCAAATCTGGATCTGATTGGCCTTCAATTTGGTTTATCAAACCCCCCCCCCCCCCTCCCCAACAAAAAAAACTGCAAAAAGGGGAAAAAAAGTAGAATTAGAATCATGATATAGTCTGATGAAAACCTGGTTATTGTTGGTTTAACTCTGGAAATATCGATGATATTTTAGTGTTGTTGATATAATGATTTACTCTCCATTTATCAGGATTTGGAAAGAATGGTTGAAGACTATGGTGGGATACGGGAGAAAGAACCATTTTTTCTATCAAAATCTTATGATATTGAGGTATGTTTGAACCAATAATTCATTTTATTTTTCTGGTAACTACCAATAATTCATTATGTTCTCATATAATACAATTTTACTCATTAGGATTTATTATTAAAACATTTAAGGTTAAAATGCTCTGGTTGTCCTAGTCGGTTGCACTTTTGGCAGTGTTCTTGATGGAGTGCATTCATATTATGCCCTTGCTTTGAGCAGAAAATGGTAAAAAAAATAGAGTTCATTGACTGTCCCCTTATATAAGCATATCTCAGAAATCCATGAACTTGAATCAGGTTCTCTGTGGTGCTCAGCTAACAAACCAAGTAGTGAATTTTACAATTATATTAACAGGCTTGCACCCTGATATTGACATTGTGACCCCTTTATAATTATGGGATAATTTGGCTGCGAATAATCACTAATTTCCAAGACAGTTAAAAGGGAATTGGAAAACCAATCAATATAATATCTAAAAGTTGAAGCGTAATATTTATTAACATTTTGGTTCACTTTGGACCATTCAGTCCACTTGGGTCCATTTATTTTAGTTCACTATGGTCCATTTGGTCCACTTCGGTCTAACGTGGTCCTCTTTGGTCTATTTTGGGCCTTAAATTGATTCTTTTTGTAGGTTGCGTTTTCAGTTTTGGGCTTAAAGTTCATTTTTTACTTAAATTTTGGGTTGAAAAGTATGAAATTTTCTTCTATTTGGGCCTAACTTTTAGTTTTTGGTTAAAAAATACAAACAAAATAGACCTTAGAAATTAGAGATATGAGCTCTCAAAAAGAAATAAAAATGATAAATATTCACAAGATTACCTTAAAATTCAAGGTTCAATAATATAGGCAACATACTTTTATTTTTGGATATGTTCAAATTAGTCAACCGATTATGGTATATTTTAAAAAAGTTCTTAAAATAACATCTTCTCCATTTATATAAAATAATATTATAATTTTCGTTCATATATATATATATATAATGTAAAATACATTATATGTTCCATTTCATAAAACTTATAAAAATAGATTTTTTAAAAAAAAAATAGCACATACACTATTTAACCCACAAATTATACTTTATATTCTTATAAGATAATTATATTACATTTTCCATCGCATCGTGTGGGTTTTTGACTAGTTTTGATAAAATATAAGACGATTTATATTTTGGACAAGTGATGCATAGTTCTTTAGAAAAAAGCAACGTCATCTTTCTATAATCATCAATATAAATGATTTTGTTTTCTACATGACTTATGTGTCAATAACTTTTAAGTCTCTGAACAATAGATAAAAAGTTTATCCTGTATGACAAATGGCAGCCCTTGCCTTAACTATGAACCCTTACCCTGATTATAGTCAGAGTCGATCCTAGGTCCCTGGCACAAACCTATAGAGGCTTAACTAGCAAGCTGAGTATATTCCTATTGTCTATGTATACTTTATGTAAAAGTTGATATAAATTGGGAACTGTATTACAGTTTACTTGTTTTTCTGTGTTTCATGCATAAGGGTTTTGCATTTAAGTTGATCAGTAATTTTTTTTTGTCAAATTATATACTTGTCATACGGATCTTTAATCTTTGAACTGGCCTCTCTCTCTCTCTCTCATGCACACTTTTCGCCTCCACTTCTTTCCAGCCATTCTCTAGCAGCTTTCTTGATGGTGGCAATGCAACCGGGACTGCTCTTTTAAGTGCACCTACATCAGACTAAGTTCAATAAAATATGTGGTTCTGAAGCTGACATCTACTATAGAAAGGTGATCCCTAGTTTTTGCTTATGCAGCATTGATGGATTTTTTTAATGGTGCAATATACCCCTTTTTAGCATAGGAGATAATGATGTAAAAGTTGTACATAAAGTAATTATGGGTTGAGAAGAGGTGCCATTTTTCCTTCTTAACCATTGTTTATTGTTTTAATAATGGGTTGAAAGTCCTTCCTGCTCTCTTTTCTCAACAGTGTAATTTAGATTATTGTTCATAGCATTAACCATTTTAAAAGCATATCTTGTTCTGCTTGTAATGATGTTTAGGAGTACCTAATTACACGCACGCACGCACGCACACGTACGTATGTTGATTGGTAATTTTCACACCCACCATCGAGTGGGTTTGCAACCTATGAATCACTTTCAACCTGTCTGTTTATGCACTTAGAACTGTAGTTTGCCTAGTCCTTGAGGATCATATCGTAGATACTGTAATAAAATAATAATCTAGGCTATTAAATATAATTTTTATTGTCATGAAAAGAGTTTTGACCTGTTATGTACAGTTGTCATGTTTGGATTGGTTAATTAATTAATTTTTTCTTCCTAAAGCTATCTTTTTTTCACAATACAATCAACACTTTGCCAAGGAAGAGAAGGGAATACTAATATGATTTAGGACAGCAAAGCTGGGAAAAATGAAATTATGAAAGCACAGGGAAAAACTCAGTAACATCAATTTGGTTTCTGGTTTCGAATATATGGGTATGTGTAAAACATATCATGGTCGATTTCTAATAGCTAAAGCCTCCAAAAAATTGAGGGTAACAATAAAAAGGAACTATAAATAATTTGTTTACTATGATGTCTGCAATTAACATGGTATTGGATTGACTCGACGTGGATACTCTTTTTGTGAAATAGAGGAACTATAAAGGCAATATCTCAATTTCTAAAGCAATTGATATCATAAATGAAATAAAATTAACATTATTGATTTGACATTAAATAATTATATATGAATTCTTGGCTCCTGTAATTGAACACATGACATTGAATTTAGCCGGAATGGAAAAGGAGTTAAAAAAGAGAGGAAAGGATAAAAACTCGAGAAGACTATTTACTCAATAAACAGCCTGCAGAAATTGTTCCTACAAAAGGGCTATTATAGGTGAGGTACTAAAGATTGGCTTCTCTTTTCTACCGTTGTTTACCCCGTTATGGCAAATGCTTTTCCTTCTTGGTTTTGCCTCCCCAAGCATTGTTATGATGTCCCTCATAGATGGTCTATCCCTGGGGAGTTTTGCTGTGCAAAGAAGTGCTATTTGAAGGACAAGAAGCATTTCTTCTTGAACATGTTTGCATTCTCCAGCTATGCTTGGGTCCAGTGCTTCATCTAAGGGTCTGTTTTTTCTAATCTTCCTTCGAAACCATTCGACAATATCGACTGATTCCCCAAATGAAGGATCTAATGGCATTTTCCCAGTCAGAAGCTCCAAAAGTACAACACCAAAACTATATATGTCAGTCTTCTCACTGACCTTCAGAGTGTATCCATATTCTGTCATTAAAGAAAAGAAAGAACAATATTATTCACGAAGTTATTAGTAGATTTTCAAATGCATTACAAATTTCTAGTAGTTTACTTTTGGAATGTTATTCTGGCATTGTGGAATTTAATGTGCATAAAGGTGTTGATTTTCTTGTTCTACCAACAGAATTCCCAGAAAGGGAAAAATGTCATCAAGCTTTAGTTGATCTAATAATTCCTATCTTCCTAAACTAACTAGTTTAACAAAGTAGTGGTCAGTGCAACTGAAACTAGTCATTAGTGTAAGAGTCATAGTTTGGTTACTAACCAGGTGCAATATATCCATATGATCCAGCCACCATAGAAACTGTCTCATTCTTTTGAACCATCATCCTTGCCAACCCGAAATCTGCTATCCGAGCATCAAGATTGGCATCAAGCAGTATGTTGTTGGACTTAATATCCCGGTGGATTATAGGCGGGTGGCAGTCGTGGTGGAGGTAATGCAATCCGTGTGCCACACCGACAGCTGTAGTGTACCGTGAAACCCAGTCCACCAACAACTTTCCAGCTTGTTCACCGTGGAGTGCTGTCCCCAGGTTCCCATTTGGCATGTACTCATATGCGATCATTATGTCAGTTTCATTGTGAATATACCCTAAAAGCCTGACAATGTTCCGATGCCGAAGCCTCCCTAAGAGATTAACCTCTCTTAATAGATCATCACCATTTTCAATGTCTGATCCTGATCTCCATAGCTTCTTAACAGCCACAACTACATGTGGCCGATGGATTTCTGCCTTGTAGACCACACCAGTTCCCCCCATGCCGATGATATTTGATTCCTTGATGCAAGCTAGTATGTCACTGCTGGTGAAACTGACCCTTTGGAATGCTACTAGTCTCCAAGGCCAGACCTCATTGCTCTGCTTGAACAGGTCTACAAAGAAGCTGTTACATAAGTACCATCGTCTATATAGCCATCTTCCAGTGAAGAATGCAATGCCAAGTAAGAAAATTGTTGAAATTCCAACAATAAATCCAATAATGATGTGCTTGATATGCATTTTCTGCAGCTGCCCTTTTGGTGCAGCATAATTTTGAGAACATGGTGGAAGTATGCCACCACAAAGACCAGCATTGCCCATAAGATCATTGGGATTTATGGTCATTAATATACCATTTGAGGGGACTGGACCCTCAAGCTTATTGAAAGAGAGGTTGACCATTTCCAGGGCTGGTGAGCTTCCAAAATTTTCTGGTATCCGACCAATCAGAGAATTGTTGGACAGATCAAGAATGGCTAATGTGGGCATTGTTGAAATTGCTTTTGGAATTTCTCCAGTGAGCTGGTTGTTTCTGAGGTTTAGATTCACCAGTTTTTCACATGAAGCAATACTCTCCGGAATTTTTCCAGAAATATGGTTCTTTGAAAGATCAAGCAAAGAAAGTGATGAACAATCTTGGAACTGGTCTGGGATGTTCCCATCCAGATTGTTGTTGGAGGCGATGAAACTTTGTAGATTAGGAATGGAAAGAATGGTGTAAGGAAGAGATGACTCAAGATGGTTTGAAGAGACATCAATGAAAGAAAGTGATGTAGACAAGGCAATATCTTCTGGGATTTGGCCAGTGAGATTGTTGTTTGCCAGTTCCAGTCGTTGAAGTATTGGGATATATCCTAAACCAACTGGAATGGTCCCGGAAATGTGATTATTTTGCATCCGGACACGGACTAGTGACTTGCATGTGGAGAGACCAATAGGGATGGGACCCGAAAAGGAATTGTTGAAGAGAATGAGTTTAGTGAGATTGTCTGAATCACATAAACCTGGTGGAATCTCACCCGACAATGAATTTGACGACACATCTAGCCATTGCAAGGGGGACTTTCGTCCAAGATTTATTGGTAAAGGTCCTGTCAAAAAATTCTTCCATAGCTCAAGTACCTCTAATGTAGTCAACTCACCCAGCTTGCTTGGAATTGGACCAGTCAGTTTATTGCACATTAGATTCAAGAGCTGCAAGTTCTTCAATTCTTCTAGCTCAGCCGGAATCTCTCCTGAAATCTGATTATCGGAGAGATCCAGAAACACCAGCGATGTAATGTTACCAAATTCTGGTGGAATCTTTCCTGTGATGTTGTTTTTGTACAAATAAACTGTCGTAAGTTGTTTAAGCTTACCCAATTCAGGTGGAATCTGGCCACTGAGACTGCCAACTGCCAAGTCAAGATACTGGAGTTTGGTAAGGTTGCCTAGCTCTGCTGGGATTTCGCCTTCAAAATTGTTGAACCCAAGAATAATGGTCTCCAAGGAAGAAAGTTTCCCAAGTTCTCGTGGAATTTTTCCAGTGAAGTTATTCCCTGAAAGGCCAAGGAACTTCAGTTTTTGCAAATTCATGAAAGATGCAGGGATTGACCCTTCCAGGAAGCTCCCTCTCAAATCGAGTATCTCAAGTGATGTTGCATTTCCAAGATCCTCTGGAAGGAGACCTAAGAAATTATTGCTTGATGCATTTATTGAAGTAAGTCCTGAGGCACTTCCAAGGCCTGTAGGGAAGCTGCCAATGAAATTATTCTGACTTACATCAATGGTCGTCAATGAAGTAAGATTGGGTAGTGATTTTGGCAATGATGAGGCAAATGCATTACAGCAAACGTTGAGAGAGGAAAGACTATGGAGGAATTGAATGTTGTCTGATACACTGCCACTGAGATTCATGTTGGAGAGATCAAGCTTCTCCACAAGGCCTCTGGAGTTGCACCAGACACCAGTCCAGTTACAATGGGATGAACCATTCTCTACCGCTTTGCTTGGCATCTGCCAATCCTTCAGGTAATCTAAAGGATCAATAACACTAGATTTTATTGATATCAATGTTGACAATTCATCATTTAGCAAAGTTTGAGCACCCTCAGAAAAAACAAGTGAGAGGCCAATGTAACAGTAAAAGAACAGCAAGTGGGTTTGCATTTTGTTCTGTTGGTTCCTCTTAGTTGTATACTTGTATTGCATTTTCTGACTTTGTGGAACAAAGGAGCTAGAAGGTGGCAAGAGGGAGTCATATGAATTTGAGAGAGAGAAAAAGAGAGTTTAGGTATTGATAATTTAGGTATTGCAGCCTTAGGGATAATTTTATAACAAATGAGCTGATTCCCAGAAAATATTATTGTGATAATTTTATAACAAATGAGGATTATATTATTGTGAAGACGTGGGTTCTTGGGATCTGTACCAGCTAATGATCTGCACTTAATGACTGTAAAGCTTTGGAGTTATTGGATATCTCCTAGACATTAAAACACGGAGAGAATGTGTTTACACTGACTACTGATAATTGTACTTATGTTCTTCCTATAATTTGATCTTGGTCAACCCAGATGGGTTATAAACTAATTATATTACCTGTGTCTCATTTTTTTATTACTTTGATTCCTTAATTTTTAAGGGAAAATGAACTTGCATCCCTGCATTTACCATCTTTTTTTTATTGTAAATTCATTATCAAGATTGAATTGTGTAACTTTCCTACCTTATTTCTATTTAAAAAGGTGCTGTAAGTTTGGAACTATAGGCCGCAGCACAATGGCTTGCTTCCTTTTTTCCCTAACTTGTCTCTTAAAACTTTCATTCTACATAAATCATAATACAACAAACCATATAGTCCACCATAAAATAAATCCTCTGACATCCTTTTATTCTAGATTTGGCTGCCTCTCAGTTCACTTTCTTCTAGACTTGTAGTTAAAGCATCATTAGATGCTGTCATTATATTCGGTCATTCTTATCGTTGCCACTTAATACTAAGGAGGACATGACTACTAAGCATTTCTTTTCTTTTTATCCTTTTCATTTTTTTTTAAAATATATACTATGGAATTTGAAAATTATGATGACTACTTTATAATGATTGTCATTTTCCATTAAGTCAATATACTAATAAGTTTGTTTTATTATGCAGGTAGAATTTGAATTTAGGTATTTTATTCGGCAACAATTTTTTTTTTATTTTTATTTTTTATTTTATCAATAGAGCTAATTGAAACCCACTTTTTTTTAGACAATAGAGCTAATTGGAATCCACTAGTATCTCAGTTATTGATAATCACTTTTGCCATTACCTCATGCCTTTTAATGCATATATTGGGGCTCATGGTCATTCAATTTTGAGTTTATGTTTATCCAGTTAATTGTTTCCTGAAACCTCAAAAATAATTAAGTGGACGTTAGAGAATCTCATCATGTTACAAGGTGGAAAAAGATTATATAAACAAACAGACAAGTTAGAGCTTTCTCCATGAAATAGAGAAACACATATAATGGGTCCCATGGGGTGGAAATGTTTTGAGACAATCATTGTCCGTGGCCACCAACCGCCATTCCCTGTCTCCAATAAAACAATTGAAGCCCATTCCTAAGTCTCCACATGCACAACTCTGGCTCTATGCAATTATTTAAAATTTAAAAATGCAAAGAATATTAATATATGATATGAAAGCTAGTATTACAAAACTTTTGCAATTAAAGGGTAATAATTCTATCCATTTAACATGGTGAAGAGCTGGAAGCCATGTGGAAGGGCAGCTTCCTAGGGAAAGAACTCAAATTCCTCATCATTGGTCATATTGCCTTGAGGAAAGTGGTGCTTACATACATATTTTCTCTTATATTTTTTGTACCCATTTGAGAATCCACGAGCAATAACAAGATTAGGTGCCTCACATGGCTTTATGCCAAAGCCTCCACAACCAATGACTATTTCATCATTATAGAGTGCCTGGGGAATCAAATGGTGGGTAGCATATGATTTCAATGGTGGTGCTGGTGGTTTGGCTCCTCCTGCATTATCTTCGATTGAGATATACTGAATTACCCATATAAGCATTTGCCAAGCATAAAGGATAAAGAAATGGAAAAGAGTACATGTCACTAAATTTGAGTGGTGCTATTGTTAAATAATGTATAAATCATGTCATGTTTTGGGACAATTATGTATGTGATCTCTTTCTTTAGATTTTAACAATATGTTACAGCGAAGTCCACAACTTTACAACTTTTCTTTCACAAAATATTATGGGTTGAGCCGGCCCAAATATAGTTTGAGGTATAAGACAATATATTTAAGTGAGATATTTTATTTTTATATATTAATTAAATAAGTTTATTAATGTTAATTAACCCAAAGTTTGAGCATAAATTATCTAACCAAACCAAGATTAATTTGAGAATCAAATATTATAGTTTGAACATAAAATCTAATAAAAATAATTGAATATATTTTTTTAAAGTTTACTTTATCTTCCATATATTGCAATGCATGGTTAAGTTGTAATTTAATTTCCAATTTATATTCTTGTGTTATGAGAGAGATAGAAATTGTTTGGTGTGTGGCTATAAGAGAAATTGAGCGACTAATGTTGAAATCTACTATATAGGATACTGATTTACAAAAACTAAAGCCTCAAGCTACTTTGACACATTTACAACATTTTTTTTCCAAACAATTTAAGGTTTCAATTGGGTTGGCAAACACTTTTACTTATATAAAAAAATATGATGGAAACCTTGTCAAGAGTTAAAAAAAATAGTGTATAACAATTTTTTTTGTTTTTTAAAAAACAATTAGAGTCTGTTTGTTTTGCGCGTCCACGCCCAACGTTTTTTTTTTATTTTTTTTAAGTGCAGCGCATCTTGCACTGTTCATGTTCATGAACAGTGCAAACAGGCATAGGAACAGTGCCAAACAGTAATGAATAGTGCTGAACAGTAATCGAAAAATATTATTTTTTATTATTTTCAGTTTTCAACCAAATAAACGGTATCTAAACGCACACTTAGTATGATAAAATTTGGGTCTCTTTATAATGTGGGGTGGGCCCTTTTTAGGGCATTTTGTAATGGGGTCTTAGGCATAGTCTTGGGATGACCTTGATTAGGGGTGTGTATAGGTGAGGTGGAGTTGGTTTGGATTATTTTTGACAAACCCGAACATAACTTTCTTGGATTGAGAAATCTATAGTTCAACCCAAGCAATAAGAACTCTTGTGTACCTGATTTGGGCCATGTTGCAAGGTCCAATAAAAAAACAAAAGGTTTTCATTAAAGTATTTAAGCCTTATTCGATTCATATAATCGGGCGTAATATTCTGATTTCATCCAAACTAAGTCTAGACTCTGGAGTACTAACCTGACATCTGATCAACTTAAGTCTGGAAAATCTCTGTTACTTATCGGGCATCAGAGTGATTTATCGAGTGAGGCAGGTTCATAATTTCAATCAAAGAGGAGTTTGGCCATGTTGAATGTAAACTAGCAAATGCAATGCAAGCAAACAAAAGTAAATGAAAATCAAATGAAAATCAAGAACTTGTGTCATTTGAAAGAGAAAATGATTACAAGGGACTCCAGAGTAGTCTCGAGTATTACCCAATGCAAAAAGTAAAGAGAGTTTTGATGATAAAGATCTATTAAAACCAGCGGCGGCTCCAGGAATTTTTTCCAGGGTGTTCCTTAACAAGCATAAATTACACGTTAATAAAAAGAAAGTTTTATATATTGACAACAACAATAAAAAAACACGTAAATACATAAAGTTTACAATTTCCTTCTAGGAGTTTTCATATTTTGAAATCGTTGCATGATAGTCTCATTATCAATGCTACAAGCTATATCTTTTTCAATATACACAACCAAGCAATCATTCATCCACTGATCTTCCGTTCGATTGCGCAGTTCATTTTTTATATATTTCATTGCTGAAAAACTTCTTTCTATAGGAAGTGTCAAAGCTAACTTCATAAGCAAATAGACTAATGCATAAGTCTCATGCTTCCTTGTGCTCACTAACTTCTCAGCAAGTTTACTAACTCCTTGAAGTTCTAAAAACAAGTCATTGTTGTGCATATCAAAATGAAATTCTGAAGCTGAGAGTCAAGTGCCAAGATATCTGTCATAGGAAAATCAGATGGATCGAACTTTGCTAGACGTATCAATTTTTCCTTATCAAAAGCCACAAATGAATTACTTGGATTCAAGCAAGCCATACAAAGTAGCAAATCGGTATTCGCCTCTGAAAAACGGTTGTTAAGCTCTTGAAGTTGCACATCTATGATTGTGTAGAATAGCTCAATACGATAATGATGTAAATTTATATTTTGTTGGGTGTTGCGTCGCGGCCTCCTACTAACTACAAATATTTCATCCATGTTCAAGATAGGAATATCATGTGTGGCATAAAATGAAGACACTTCAGTCAATAAAGATAGCCATTCATCATCTCTCATCACTTGCAATCGTTGCTTAGACACTTTAACAAGATCCATAGCATTTACTATATCTTGATTTTTTTTTTGTAATGCTATTGACAACTCATTTGTGATCCCTAAAATGTTTTTCATCAAGTGTAGAACAAAAACAAATTCAAAAGATAGAATTGACCTCATAATAGATCGAGCTTCAACTTTTTGGTCGGAGAGACCATTTTCTTCAATAATCTCAAGTACATCAACAACAACAGAGAACATCAAAATCAAGTTGAGAATAGTCCCATAATATGATCCCCAACGTGTATCACCAGGATGTTTAAGATTTGTCTCTTGATTCAAACCTTGCTCACTTCTACGTATTCCATTCTTTAAATCTTCTTTAATTTTGGCAAATTGTACATCTCGAAGAGCATCTCGTCTCTTACAAGAGCCTCCAACAACAGTTAGTAAATTTCTATTTACATACCAATCGGATCTAAATCGACAGGGCTTTCCAAAAAAATATGATACAGGGTAATCATAAGGAGGTTGACAAGGGTCTTTTCCTAAATAATATCTTCTTATTTCATCATGATTATTAGGATGATAAGATGATATCTTTTCTCGTAGCCCAGGATCTGAAGGAAGATTTTTTAAGTTAAAGTCAATACGAATTCGCTTAAAAGATGAAGATGAATCTTGCATAGGAGATGAATCTTGTACAAGAGATGAATCTTGGGTACGTGGTTTTCTTATCAAGTATTTGTTCATAATTCTAGCAAAAGAATAAACAATAAACTATAAGTTTATTTGAAATATTAATAAAATTATTAATTATTGTTGTTTAGTTGTTTCATTAATTTGTTTGTATTTTATAAACTATAATTTGTTATATTATTGTTTCATTAATTATAAAATTATTAATTGTTGTTTAGTCTAACATAATTTAATTTGTTTGTCTTTTATAATGTATTGGTTAATTAAATTATTAATTATTATTTATTAATTGTTTTTTCCAATTAATTATTGATTAATTAAATTATTGTTTATTAGTTGCACATTAAACTAAAAGAGTCAGTCATGTGCACATTACACATTCCATGTGCTGATGTGCACATTGCATTGCTTTACCCAATTACCCAGCCCCATGTGCCCATCAGCCCATCCACTCCCACCCCACTCAACAGACAAGCCTGCCAATCAGAAAATTTTACAATCACAATTTCATAAATCACAATAACATTACACTAAAAAAGACAATTAATATTCCACCAAACAGTCCAACACTAACACCAACACCAACACCAACACACACCAACCAACGGATAAGCATCATAAGAATGAAGATAAAGCCAAAATGCCAAATTCAAAAAGTCAAAAAATTAATAAAGTTAAAGCTCCACTCACTGAGTGCTTCAGCTAATCACAATTCACTAGTTCAGATAAAGGTAATAAAGAGAGAGAGAGAGAGAGAGAGAGAGAGAGAGAGAGAGAGAGAGAGAGAGAGAGAGACTCATAAGATTATTTCATTATTTCATTTCATATTTTCATATCAGATTTGAGAGAGAGAGAGAGAGAGAGAGAGAGAGAGAGAGAGAGAGAGAGAGAGAGAGAGAGAGAGAAAAGAGAGAGTCATACCTGTGCGACAGTGACGATGTGCGAGTGCAATGGCGAAGACGACGGTGAGCAACTGCGACTAGAACTGGGCCGATCTCCGTCTCCGATGCGATGAGGTTTCTGATTTGTATTGGGGTTTTTTTTTTTTTTTTTTTTTTTTGAGAAACCGTGGATTTGCTTCTTCTGTAATCTGTTAGGCTTGCCGTGGGCTTGATGTTGGGCTTGCCAACTGCCGTAAGTTGTTTTGCTCTGTTACATTTTTTTTTTTTTTTTTTTTTTTTTTGAATTTTTTTTTTTGCTTGAAAGTAGAACAAATAATTTTTTTTTTTTTAATTTGAGGGTGTTTCTAATTTTGATTGAGGGTGTTCCTATTTTTTTTAAGGGTACAAAAATAAAAAAATTTATTATTATATATAATTTTTTTTTTCAAGTCAGGGTGTTCTTGGGAACACCCTGAGCATAACGTGGCGTTGCCACTGATTAAAACTGAGTGGAAACAGTTATAACGATCCCAATTAAAGTTACACCTACTCCTAGAATAGGATAAAGAAAAGTTGCTTGATAATTGAGCAGTGGATCCTTTTTCAATACATGCATGCCTACTCCCAAAATGTGGGAATGATTGCTTCACTCAGGCCTAGACATTTGGTGTAAAATATTATACTCCTTTTGTTCTCAGACCTAGCTAGATAGTTATACTGAATGGTATTGACAAACTCTCTAAACCATGATCACTGTTCTCAGAACTGGATCGGACCGGGAGGTCGGACCGTGAAAACCGGGATGAAAATCGGTTTTTTAAGCTTAAAGAACCGTATTTTATAGTTAATTCTGTTAACCCCTAAAACCGGGGTTGAATCGCTCGAACCGGTCAAGAACCGTGAGGTCCAACCCCTTAGCATTTTTTTTTTTTATAAAAACAACTTAATACAATTTTATTTTACCTAATTAAATTATCCATCTCTTACAAGGAATAAAAAAAATTATAATTAAAATCCTTCAAAAATATTCAACTTTACTTCAAAAATTAATTATAAATTTTAATTTTTCATGGTTATTATTTTATTAACTTTCTTATTTAATTATTAAATATATGCTTGAAAATCATTAAATTTTCCTCACATATATAGATATATTAGTCAATTTTACTAGTTTTATAAATTTAATATTTATATTTAGGCTTTAATTAATTGTTAAATTAATTATAACATCATCACGGTTCGACCCCGGTTCAACCTCGGTTCGACCTCAAAAACCTTGAACCTCTCCCTTTTACGGTTCAATAAACGGTCCGGGTTTCAAAACCTTGACCATGATGTGGGGCTCTAGTCTCCCCTTCTTTCTCTAAGGTTTTATGTTTTATGGATAAAGAGTGTTTGAAATAATATTGGGTAAGTTGGGAAAGGTTTTTTACATCTAATTTTCATGGATTTGGGTAAGCTATTCAGAAAATTTTAGTTGGAGGTCACACTACTAGTGGTTGCAGCCCTGGTAATTCTCTCTAGCTCTCTCGAGTCGAGTCCTTGTTTTTGTTGTTGTATAAGAACTGAGAACTCTTCCATTTTAGAGCTATTTCAACTTAAATTTATCAACCAAGGTGATAAGATAAGAGTGAAAATCAGAAAAAAATTGGGTCAAGTGTTGAATTCAAGCCAGAAACATGGAAGAGTACTGATTGGAGCAAACTTGCCGATTGCATACTATTTTTTTGGTTCGAGTGTTAGCACTCTAACCTTTGGGCCTCTTTTTCTATTTTATAGGATAGGATTTTGTTTGGCTTTCTGAATAATTTTGGGATTATGGGCTTTAAACCTGATTTTTTGTCTTTAATGATCTGATTATTTTAAGGAATAATTATTAATTAAGGTTTTTAAATTTTAATTAATTTTATACATGTAGAAGATAATTAACTAACATACCAAAAAAAAAAAAAAATCCTATGTATTCTTACACATTTTTGTTTATAAAAACTTAATCTAATAAGATTTTGACGCATAATTAATTAAAATTGATTATTTTTAAAAATCAATCATAATTAATCACTCATAATCACATGTGGTTATCCTAATTTCAAGAATGCTTTATGTCCATTAAAACTAAACTTGATTTCTTGATTCGGTGGTTTGATTTTTACACTCATGGGATCGTTTTGATTGTTGGGAATTGGGAATTTTGATTATGTTTGAAATTATGTTTCGCTCATCTAATGGTTCAAATGACATTTTTTGTCCTCAAGTTGTGAAATTATGCTTATACTTTTAGTTTGAGTTTAAATGGCAGTTGCAAAATCGGGTGTCCACAAATCCATCATTTGATGATATTTGGACATAATTTATTTGAACAAAAATGCATGTGTCTCTTCTTTTTTTTTATTTTTTTTTATTTTTATGAACCAAAAATTTTATTGAGAGAAAGAAAACAAACTACAAGGCCATACTGGACTCCTCCAAAATAATGGAAGAGAAATGAGCAAGGCTATTACCAATATCAAATAGGCCAAAAAAATTACAAGCTAGCGACCATTTTGCTAAAGAGTGGGCTACAACATTACACAACCTAGGTGCCCACTTCATAAAAAATTTATCAGAAACAGTCGACATATTCCTCAAATCAGAGCACAAGGACCTGATCCTCCAAGGGGGGGGGGGGGAGGGGATGGCTTAGCCAAATCATTGAGAAGTTGCACACAAGACTGGTAGTTCAACTCCACTATGATGCACTCATTACTCATGGCAGGAGCTAAAGAGAGGACCCATTTAATGGCCTCATCTTCTGCCTGGAAAGGGAGGTTGGTGTTCACTTTCATAGTATCCACGAATACCAACTCCCCTTTCTGGTCTCTCGCCACCGCGGCTATAGAAAAGCAATGGGGCCCCACAGCAGCATCAATATTAATTTTAAATGACAAACCTAGAGTAGGGATCCAAGTCTAAGCAGAGGAAGGAACTAGCTATCTTGTGGTAGAAGTATTAGAGATTTTGTGCTCAGAGAAGACATAAGAAATTTTAGTAGAAACCCCATCAATATTTAGGGTTCGTTTGGATACAGCTGAAAATTGAAAACTGAAAATACTGTAACAAAATAATTCTTAAATGTGTGAATAGTATCGTGAGACCCATTTTTAATATTTTTTTCTGAATAAAGTGTTTGTGGGTCCTATGAACTGTGCGTGAACAGTGCCAAATAGTGTCAAATAGTGCACTTTGTCGGAGAAAAGTGCTGAAATGCTGAAGAGTGCATGGGAAAAAAAGTCAAATTTTACAGCTTAAAAAAAAAAAAAAATGAAACGTGAAACTCAACAAACACGGATGCAATCCTCCGAATTCAAACAGATACTTAGAGCGTGGTCTCCAAATAGAGCCTGATTTTTCTGCTTCTAAACCATGTCACAAAGGATGGCTCCATACAACAAAAAGTCTTCAATTTGACCCAAACAATGATTATCCATAAAAGGGGGAGACAAGAGGAAGCTGGCAAAATTTGATGCAGACCTAAATGCAAATGAATCTATTCTCACACCCCAATGACTTTGGAACCATAAGGATTTAGCAATAGGGTACATAGTAAACAGATGAAGGGATGTTTCTAGAGCTAAATTACACAAATGACAGCTCCCATCCACATTCTCATTGAACATGCTGATTATCTCTTTAGTAGGCAAAACATTGGCAGCAATTCTCCATATATGCATCTTAAGGTGCTCATGAATTTTAGATTTCCAAATCTGACCCCTAATGTTAGGGACATATTTATGTAATTGGCTAAACTTTTGACAAAATGCACTTGTAATTGGGTAGATCTAGGATGAGTTTAAGACTTCAAGAAACATGTTGTTCAAGTCAAGTATTAAAGCCATGAAGGTTTGACTAAGAAACAAGTGAAGAAAAACTGTTCATTAAAACTCGACAAAAGTCTTGACAGAATCCTTTCTATCAAGATTTAATGTTGAAGCTCAATAGAAGCTCGACACAAGCTGTATTTGTCGAGAATTACGAAATCAGACTTTTCAGATCTGATTACACACATATGCTTATATATTTGTTTAGGGTTTCTTTTCTCACAACCCTAGACATATATAAGGCTTATTTTAAAGGCTGTCGCATAAAGTATGCATGCAAAGTGGATGCTAAGAGAATACAAGCAGAATGTAACCTAGTTCATTATTCTCTCTGTAGAAGCTGCTGCGTCTTTACGCTGAGGGTTTTGTGACCAAAGAGTTTCTTGATCTTTATTGTTGATGAACTGATGAACTTTGTAGTAAAAAATCTTCTTCAAGTTGGTGAGTTAGTCACGTATTGGGATCTGTGCATCATTGGTTAGTTCGTACTGGGATTCGTGCATTGAACGGAGAGATTGCCACTACAATACAAGTCCAGTTGGGTATTGGGGTAAGGGTTTAACTATAGGTTGGTATTTTGGGATAGGCCAAAGGGTTTGGTAAGATTCCTTATACTTGTAACTGCTTATGATTGATAATAGTAGATTCTCGGGAGTGGTGACCTTAAATTCACCCGGTGGGGTTTTGTCTCGGTAGTTTTCTCTATTCGTAAACAAATCACCCGAGTCAAATTTAATTGCCGCATTTAGTTATTTGGTGATTTGTCAGTTCTACCACGCTATTGCATATAATTTGACTAATTAATTAACTTGGGTAATTAATTAATTTGCATTGTTTGTCCTGGATAGAGGATTTCCTCTTATTATAATTCATTTATTTGATGGCATTAACTATGCATATTAGAAAGTACGCATGAAAGTTTTCTTGTAGTCTTTAGATGAGAAAGTGTAGCAAGCTGTGGAGATTGGCTGGACTAAGCCAAAGGAAGCGCTGGTTGAATGGGATGATGCATTGGCTGGACTAAGCCAAAGGAAGCGTTGGCTGATTGGGATGATGTAAAGATTAAAACGATAAACTCCAACAGCAAAGCATTGAACACCATATTTAGTGCGGTTACGAATGAGGCGTATAAGAAAATATCCTCGACTGAAATTATAAATGAAGCATGGACCATTCTCTAAATGACCTATGAAGGAACTAAGGCCGTTAAAGATTCCAAGTTTCAAAGGCTTACTACAAGGTTTGTGGAGATCAAGATGGAGGAGGATGAGTTATTCGATGAGTTTTATGCCAAACTCAAGGATATAGTCAACTCATCCTTTAATCTTGGGGAAACTATTCTTGAATCCAAGGTTGTGAGAAAGGTGCTCAGATCTTTTCTTGAGAGATTTCATGCCAACTTGCAATTTGAAAACCTATGAATTGGGTTTGACTAGACTTGGGAAAGGAACCAAAAGTAAGAGTATGACACTGAAGGCTAAAAGTAATGAGACTAATGAATCTTCAGATGATGAAGATTCCAAGATGAAGTTCTACATCACTAGGCAGTTTAAGAAGTTCATGAAGAATGCCTATGTGAAAGGTTTTGACAAGAACTGTAAGCAATCCAGTTCTTCTCAATTCAAAAGTCAAGATAGAGGGAAGAAGGACGTTAAGGATGGCAGTCGGTATACTATTCCCTTTAGACCAAAGTACTTCGGATGTTAAGGTTTTGAACACATGAAACAAGAATGTCCAACAAATCTCAAGTTGATTGGGAAAAGCAAGGTTCTTACTACTACCTTGAGTGATACCGAGCCTGAGATTGAGTCAGATGACAGTGATGATGAGGGAATCTTGAGTGGTTTCACTGCCACAGTGGATTAAACTGAGGGGATCGTAGAAGCAATTAATAAAGAAGAGGACTTGGTGGAATCCAAATTTGAGAAAATGAACGATCAAGATGACATCCATACAGCCTATGCTAAGTTGTACAAGGTTTCTGAGAAATATGAGAAACTGTATAGGCTGGCCACCAAGAAGCTGAGTGATGTGAAACTAGATTGAGAGGAGCTTTCTATCAAGGTTGATGAAGCTAATCAAATCATTAGAGCACTACGATTTGAGAACAATTTCTTGGCTGAAAGGAACAAGAAGCTTGAAGCAGAGCTGTTTCAAGTTAGAGCTCAATTGGAGAGGACTTCTAGTGCAAAACTCAATGAAATGCTAAGTTTTCAAAAAGCTGCTTATGACAAATCTGGTTTGAGGTATGATTTCTCTTCTCCTAATATTGCCTCCTCTAGAACAATTGTGTTTGTCTCACCTGTTGATAATGTTAATTCTGAGAACAATGAATTTAAAACTGAAATAGCTAGTGAGAACTTTAAGAAGGGCAAATCTATTCTAGGTAGGGAGGGCGATTTCGTACCGTACTGGCCACCGTACCGGTACAGGTACACCTCCCATACTGTATCGGGTAAAATACCGGGCGTACCGGCCTCGTACCAACTGTACTGGCAAATTTCGGCCGTACCGGCCGGTAAGGGCATACCTGACCGAAACTGTGTTTTGCCTCTTTTTTTTTTTCCTGGTAATTGTGGCTTTTTTAGAGGGTAGATTTGTAATTTACTAAAACCCTAAAACACCCAATTCGGCCTTCACTTCTCCTATTGCCTTGCCGCATCACTCTTTCTCTTCTCTCTCACTCTCTCGTTCTCACTTCTCTTATACTCACACTCTACATCTCTCATTCTCACTCTCTACATCTCTCATTCTCACTTCTCTCAGACTCTCACTCTCTGCGTCTCTCATCCCTCTTTACCTGGTATGTATTTGATTTCGGTTATTGTTGTTGTTGTTGTTTTATATATATATATATATATATATGATTTCGATTTTTCCGATATGGTCACCCATGGTCACAAATCTTAATCTTTCTTTTGGCAATTGTATAAATCTTCAAAACTTACCTACATGGTCACAAATTTATGTATGTGTACGTGAAAAATTTATGGTTTGTGATTGAAAATAGGCATAAACGTTTTTGCCTCACCTGGGTTCTTGTTGTGATTGAATGTAATTTAATTCGGTATGAGAGATTGTTTCATAAAATTATTTCAATTTTGTGGTTCAAGCATTTTTTTTTCAGTGCCTAATGCTAAAATCTGCTTGAATTTTTTTTCTCAGCTGCTCTGTGTCTCTCTGTTTCTCGGCTAGTCTGTTGCTCTGTGTCTCTCTATCTCTCGGCTGGTCTGTTTCTCACTCTCAGGTAAAATTTTGCCTTAATTTTTGCTGTGGAATTATATTTCATGTGGGATGGAGATTAAGATGCTATGATAAATACAAATTGATTACTGTGTCATGAATTAAGTTGCTGTGTCCATGAATTGTTGTTTCATTCTTGATTTTGGTTAGCTTGTGTTCATGAATTGAGTTACTATGTCAATGAATTGTTGTTTCATTCTTGATTTTGGTTAGCTTGAGATATTGGGATAGTATTAGTAATTTACAACTTAGCATTATTATTAATAAAAAGATAACTTAGAATTGTTAACAAATAATTGATGGTATATGTGCAGTGTGAATTATGACCGAAAATCAATCAAGTGTAGCATCTGGCCCGGTTGTAAGATCCGAGGATCCAGCATGGGCTTATGGCCGTGCTGTGCCAGATGTGAGAAATAACACTCAGTGTATTTTTTGTTCTAAAATGATAAGGGGGGGAAGAATTACTAGGCTTAAGTATCATTTAGCTGGGATTCCAGGTGATGTTGAAGCATGTAAAAAAGTATCTGAAGATGTAAAATGGCAAATGAAACAGTTGCTTGAAGATTTAAAGAAAAGTAAAAAGAAAAAAAGAAGAATTAGTAAACAAATTGTAAATCCCTATGATTTAGAGGAGGATGATGATGATGATGATCATGATGAAGGTAATAATGATAATGAGAGAAGGGGTTCAAAAAGTCATTCATCAGTTAGTAATTATAACACCAAAGGGAAAGGAAAAGTTGGAGAAAGGTCCAATATTAAATCATTTTTTACTCCAAGAACAACTCCTGGTTCTCAACCATCTATAAAATCTTCTTTGGCCTCAAAGCAAATGGTTGAGAAGGCAAGAATGAATTTTGCAAGGTGGTGGTACCATGCAAATATACCTTTTCATGCATCTCGATCTATGTATTATCAAGAAGCTATAGATAGTATAGCAGCTATTGGGCCTGGTTTTAAGGGATCTTCTTATCATGACTTGAGGGGGCCTTTATTACAAAAACATGTGGGTGAAATGAATGATTATCTCTTAGATGTGAAAAATGATTGGAAAGTTTATGGGTGTTCAATAATGTCAGATGGGTGGACAAATCAAAGGAACACTCCAATCATTAATTTTTTAGTGTATTGTCCAAGAGGTACCATGTTTCTTAAATTCCTTGATGTGTTTGGCCTAACAAGGGATGCAGATACATTGTTTAAGTTGTTTGATAAAGTTGTTCAAGAAGTTGGGGTTGAGCACATTGTGCAGTTCGTTACAGATAATGATTCTGCTTACAAGTCTGCAGGAAAGAAGCTAATGCAGAAATATGGGTCATTCTATTGGTCACCTTGTGCAGCCCATTGCATTGATTTAATGTTGGAAAATTTTTCAGATAAGAGATATTTTCCTATCATTCATGAAACCATTCAAAAGGCTAAAAGGATTACCAAATTCATATACAACCATGGCAAGGTTTTATCTTTGATGAGAAGTGACTTCACTAATGGTAGGGACTTGGTTCGTCCAGCCGTCACAAGGTTTGCAACTGAGTTTTTGAGTCTTCAATGCTTGACTAAGTTCAAGAAAGAACTTAGGCAAATGTTTACTTGTGATCAATGGATTGAATCTCGATATGCTAGAGATGTTATGGGAAAAGAGGTGGCTGCACTTGTTTTGGAAGACAAAGAGTTTTGGTTACAATGTCAACAAATAGTGAGGATTAGTGAGCCTTTGGTTAGAGTACTTCGTCTTGTAGATGGAGATGGAAAACCATCAATGGGATACTTGTATGAGGCAATGGATAAAGCAAAGGAAAATATAAAAGCAAGGTTGAAGAACAAAATTTCTGCATATATTCCATTTACTAGTGTCATTGATGCTAGGTGGGATAAACAGCTTCATAGTCCATTACATGCAGTAGGTTGTTATCTTAACCCTGGAATTTTCTTTAGGCCTTCGTTTAAGAAGCAAAAATAAATTACAAAAGGCCTACTTAGTACCATTACAAGGTTGGTTCCTGATCCTAATGAGCAAGACAATCTTAGTTCTCAAATTGAAGCATACAAAAAGGCTTTAGGTGACTTTGGAATGCCTATGGCAATCTGCCAACGTGAAAAACTAAATCCAGGTATACTATATGAATCTATACATATATATATATATATATTTCATTTGAAAGTTTGTTATTTGATTTGTACTAAAAGCATACTTTCTTTTATTTTGGAAGTTGCTTGGTGGGAGCAATTTGGAAATGACACTCTAGAATTATAAAAGTTTGCAATTCGAGTGTTAAGTAAGTGTTGTAGTGCAACTGGTTGTGAAAGAGCTTGGAGCACATTTGAGTTTATCCATTCCAAGAGGAGAAATATGCTTGAGCATAAGCGTTTGAATGACTTAGTTTTTGTTCGTTATAATCTATTGTTACGTGAAAGGTATGTTTTTAAATATATTCAATTTTTATTTTGAATGATTAGAAAATGTCATTAATGTATGATATTGATTTTGGTAGGAATATTAGAAGGACAAAAGATTACTTGGATCCTATAAGCCTTGATAATATTGATTTAATGGAGGATTGGGTAGCTGAGAAATCTGAATTTCTGTTACTAAGTGAGGAAGATGTGAATTGGGCTAGCATTGAAGAACCGTTAGCAACAATGAATTTGGAAGATGATGATAATGATGATGTTGTTGTTCTTGATGAGGATGATGGTGAAGATGATGTTGTGTTGACAAATGATAATACTCATGTATATTATGGTCCTGATGTAGATCCTTTTGATGGATGGGAGTAGATGATTTTATGTAATTTGTGTTAACTTAATTATTTGTATTATCTATTTTCTTTGTATGTAATGAACAATTAAGTTTTTTTGTTTTTTATATTGTGTTTTTTTTCTTTTTATGCAATGAACAATTGAAGTAATTTTTTATTGTAAACATGAGGTAATGTTTTATGATAAATAGAGATTTTTTGTGTGTGTGTATATATATTAAATATATAAAATAGCGGTAAACCCGAAACGGTACACCGGTATTGACCGGTATCTGAAATATACCGTACCGGTGGCCAAACCGATACAGCCTCCGGTACGGTATTGATTTCCTTGATTTTAGGAGCACCTCCTAAGGTTGAAAACAAAGAGACTAGAAACCCTAGGAATAAGAAGGACAGTAATAAAAAGTTTTAACGAAAGAAGCCGCATTTTTGTCATCATTGTGGAGCTTTAGGACACACTCGTCCAAATTGCTATAAATGGTTAGCCACTCAATAGAGCAATAGTGTGCTATCATCTGGTGGTCAAGGTCAGATTCCACCATCTTTGGGTCTTCTTAGAGATCTTCTCAAGGCCCTGATTTTCCTTTCAAACTTGAATGGTTTCAATTCTTTCCCCTGACCTTTGGAACAAAGGTTCAACTCTAGGAAAGGATCTTCCTCCAACACCATAGTGTGGAAGGAAAAAGGCTCCTAGTGATTAAGTCACTTTCTCTCTCTCTCTCTCTCTCTCTCTTATTCTTGCATTACTTATTTGTTTTGCTTTCTTGTTTTTGAGTCAATCTAGTTTTTTACTTTGTTTGTTTAACATGTTTTTGTTTGTTTGTTTTCAGTTTTGTTTTATATACAAATAAAATATTAAAAAATAAGAAAAATACAAAGACAACGTGTGTTTGTGTATATTGGTACTTGTGTACCCTAGATGGCCATTGAAACAAAGTTTTCTAAATTTTGTATCTCTTGTAGCTTAGATGAGCACTTTAATGCACAACTAAGCAAGTGAATTTTGTAACTTGTGTTTATGATGAGTACGATTAAGATTAATTTTTATATACTTAATACTCATATCACTCTTTTTGATGGGAAGGAATAGAAAATTTTAAGAGAAATGCATAAATAACTATCTTACCAGTAAAGCCCGCCAATCATGTGTAACATCTGTGTGCTTTGGCATATCAAAATTGTAATGTTTTGGCTTACATAATTGGGTATTTCTCTTCTTTCTTGTATGCCCATGCATGACATGTTCAAAAAAAAAATATGCAAAGAATATAAAAGTAAAAAGAATCAAAATGCTTTTAAATATAGTTGCAAGTGTGTTTCTAGGAGATGTGAGAAATATATGATGTACCTTGAAGGCCCATCAAACATTTATGATTGTGTGTGAGTGTATTAGAACATCTCATATCTCAAATGGTCATAATATGAGAAACTTGTGTACACTTTCTATGTTTTTACACACAACATGCAAAAATTCTTTACTACTTTTGACACATGTGTAGGCATAATGTGATTTGGCCATCACAGGAGACACGTGTTGATATATGGTCACTAAACTGTCTTAACTTGTTTCTAAAATATAAAATTGGTTAGACTGTTTAGTGTGTGTGTGTGTGTTGTGTTTTTAGATCTATTGATGCTATGCTTATATGTTGAGAGATGTTTTGAGAGTTTAACATGTTGCTTGGATCTTTGTTTGAGTAGCGTGCTTGTTACATTCATCTTTATGTGTTTTTCGTCCCTTGAAAAACTCATTTTCTTTAAGCTCGATAGCTTCTCGACAGATCCTCAATAGATTCCATTTCTATCAAGCTTTCTTTCTTCAGCCTCGATAGAATCTCGACAGATCTTCGATCCATCGAGATTTTTGGGTTTCTTCTCGATAGCATCTCTATCCATTGAGCCAAATTTCTGAGCATTCTATTTGACCGATAGATTTTCGACAGCTTCTCGATCTATTAAGGTATTTTTTGCCGTTGACAGATCCTCGACAGCACCTCGACAAATTCATTTCTGTCAAGATTTAGTGCTGAACAGATCTCAATAGCAACCTCGATCCATCGAGCTGCAATTTCTATTTAAAGGACAGGCGCGATTTCAGATTCATTTTTTCTCACTTCTCTTGATTGATATCCTTCTCTCTCGACCCATATCTCTTTCCCTCATTTAAATCCTTTAACCTACGTGTTCTTCGGCCTAGATCTTGCTCCAAACACTTGGTAAGTGTTCTAATCCTCCTTCTTTTCACGAATTTAGACCTAGGTTTTGGGGTTTCTTTCAAAACTTTTGGGGTTTTTTAAGTTTTTATTGAAATTTTTGGGTTGGGCTTTGTGAAATTGTTGTTATTTGTTCATGCATTGCATCTTCTATACATTATAACAATGTTTCATGCATTTTAGAATTATGTGCTTGATTAAACTTATGAGTCCTGTTAGGTTTGGATTGAGTGTTACCCATGATGCTTTTACTTTATGCACGTCACATGTTTATGCATTTTTCATGCATATGTTCTCTCTTTTTTCTTCTATTTTGAGTTGTGTTGTGTTTCTTTCTGTTCTCTCTCTCTTTCTCCCTCGAATAGACAACGTCATGGCACCTAAGCCTCGCAAATCTACTCTGGCTCGGAACCCTCGTCAAGGTTCCGGGTCATCTTCTTCTTTTGATACCATTCCTTTTCATGTTCGGTTCCGTGATGAGAAGGCCCAGAGGGACTTCTTTGAGAACTTTCGGAAACGGGGCATTCATGCTGAACGCTAGGTTATTCTATCGGACTTTTCCGACACTCCTCTACCAGGTGTCATTCGTACTCGGGGATAGGAATCTCTCTATGAGAAACCCTTGCGGTGTCCTATTGTGTTTATTAAGGAGTTCTATTCTAGCATACAGGACATCGATACCTCTGTGCCTTAGTTTGTCACCATATTCCAAGGTACATGTATCGTAGTTACTAGGGGTGTGCAAAAAACCAATGAACTGAAAAAACCGCTTCAAATCGACCAAACCGATGCAAAACTTTCGGTTCAGTTTCAGTTCGGTTCGGTTTATGTTTTTATATAATAAAACCGAAAATTTCGGTTCGGTTGTCAGTGGCAAATTTTAATGCACCGAACCGACCGAATTGATATATATTATATATATATATATATATATATATATATAATATTTATGTAACATTAAGTCACGCTGGAGGTTGTAGCTTGGTGGTATTCTGTGGCTTTAATGACTAAGCGTTCCTTGGTTCGAGCCCTTGCCCATTCATTTTTGAGTCTTCTAATTTTTTAAAACCATTAAAACTTAAAACCCTAGCTCTTATATTTATAATTTCTCACCCTCATATGAGTCTCCCTCACTCCTCCATCTCCTCATCTCCCTCACGCCTCCATCTCCTTCATCACGCCTTACGCTTCCATCTTACCCTTTTCTTTCCAGCCGCCATCTCCCTCATCTGAGTCTCCTTCACGCCTCCATCTCCCTCATCTCCCTCACGCCTCATTCCTCCATCTCCCTCATCTCCCTCATGCATCACGCCTCCATCTCCCTTATATCCCTCACACCTCATTCCTCCATGTCCCTTATCTCCCTCACGGCTCATTCCTCCATCTCCCTCATCTCCCTCACGCCTCCATCTCCTTCATCACCCTCATGCCTTTGCTGCCGCCTCCACATGCTGACCTTCACACGTCAGCCTCCCTATGCATCTCGATCTTTTCTTTCTCATGGTGACCTCTCTTTTTAATTTCTTGATAACCCTTTTTTTTTTTAATACTGAATCAATGATATTTTTTGTGAATCTGATGTTGAGCTATTATTTTCTTATTGAAAAAAATGTGATGTTGAGGTTTTTTTTTTTTTTTTTTTTTTTTTTTTTGTGACTGTGAATCTGTGATGTTGACTGAAACCGAACACCGACAACATCGACTGAAACCGAAACAAACATAAACCGACGGTGTTTCAACTATTTCGGTCGGTTTCGGTTGACAACTTTGGAAACCGAAAATTTCGGTTTCAGTTGGCCAGTTAAAAAAAACTGACCGAAACCGAACCGAAACACCCCTAGTAGTTACTCCGAATCTTATATCTGAGGTACTACATGTTCCTAAGATAGCACATTCTGACTACCCTGGCTGTGATGGTCTACGGACTGTGTTTAGAGACGAGCTTCTCTCTCACTTTTGTGAGACTCCTTCTATATAGGGTGGCAAGCTAAACACTCCATGCTCAGGTTTTGCCAAGGGCCCAAGATTCCTTAACATGGTGATGACTTTCACTCTCACACCATTATCTCACTATAACTCCATCACTGAGCCTCATGCTCGTTTTCTTCTTGCCTTGATGGACGATCTTTCTATAGACTTTCCTTCTCACTTCATCACATCTATTCTTAATGTGTATTTGGACACTGCTACTCGTGATAAGCTTGTCTTTCCTTCAGCTATCATGCGGATCTTGCAGCACCTTCACATTCCCATTCCTATCTCTCATTTTTCACCACCATGGGTGCCATCAGCGTTGGTTTTGTCCAGCGGAGCGAGGTCCAGTTTCGACCAAAGCGGCCACAAGTGGAGACGACTGATCCTGCAGCTTCTGCTGTTCTGCCTTCTTCCTTGGCTCATTCTACATCCGCAGCTGGTGGAGTGACCCTCGAGGCAATCATGGAACAGCTTCAGCGGATGGAGGCTGACTTTGGTGGTCATCTCGACTATCTCATCGATGAGATATGTCAGATGAACACCCAAGTTGGTTGCATTGCCTGCTGACAGGCTCGCATGGCTGGCTTGGCACCTTATCCCTCTTCTTCTCTGGAGGCCTCGCATGATGAGGGCGATGATGATGATGAGGATGATGCTAGTTCTTTTGGTGATGACGACCTCTCAGTGACTTGCCTTTTGTCATTCATGACAAAAAATGGGAGTAATTTTGGGTTTGAGAGTAGTCTTGTACTTAGGAGAGAGTTAGTATAGGACATTTTTGTTAGGAGGAGTGTGTATAGTTTTGAGGGATGTAGTGAGGCTTATATGTACTTTTCTTTCTTTTTAGTTCATTAGCCTTTTGTACACCAGTCTTGTGACCATTTTATTATGATATACATTGTACTTTACTCTCTTATATATTGATGATGATGCATGTTCATTTTATTCACTTATCTCTACATGTATTGTTTCTTTTCTCCCTTTATACATATGTTTCTTTATGTACGCAATCTTTATTTCTGTTTCACACATGATACCTTAATGAGTTTTGATTAAGTGTTTTAGAAAAATAGGTTGTGAAAGTCTATCTTGCCATGAACTCTCTTCTTGCAAAGTTTTTCAAGAGTTTATGTTAGGTTAGATTTATTATGTAATACAACAAGTGGTTATGAGTTGAGTGATTTAAGAATTTTTTCATGATTATTTGTTTTCTTGTGATTTTGTCATGGATTGCCAAATGGGGGGATTGTTAGGAACATATATATGTAATTAGCCAATCTTTTGACAAAATGCACTTTACTTGTAATTGGGTAGATTTATGATGAGTTTAAGACTTCAAGAAACATATTGTTCAAGTTACGCATTAAAGTCATGAAGGTCTAACCATGAAACAAGTGAAGAAGAGCTGTTTGTTGAAACTCGACAGAAGCTCGACACAAGCTGCATCTGTCGAGAATTACGAAATCAGACTTTTAAGATTTGATTGCATGTATATGCTTATGTATTTGTGTAGGGTTTCTTTTCTCACAATTCTAGATATATATAAGGCTTATTTTAAAGGCCGTCGCATATAATATGTATGCAAAGTGGATGCCAAAAGAATACAAGCAGATTGTGACCTAGTTCATTATTCTCTCTGTAGAAGCTACTGTGTCTTTACGCCAAGGGTTTTGTGACCAAGAAGCTTTCTTATCTTCATTGATGATAAACTGAAGAACTTTGCAGCCAACAATCTTTTTCAAGTTGGTGAGTTATTCACGTACTGGAATTTATGCATTGAACGGAGAGATTGCCGCTATAATACAAGTTTAATTGGGTATTGGAGTAAGGGTTCAACTGTAGGTTGGTATTTCGGGATGGGCCAAAGGGTTTGGTAAGATTCCTTATACTTGTAACCACTTGTGATTGATGATAGTGGATTCTCGGGAGTGGTGATTTTAAATTCACCCGATGGGGTTTTGCCTCAATGGTTTTCCCCGTTCATAAACAAATCACCTATGTCAAATTTAATTTCCGTTACATTTAGTTATTTGGTGATTTGATTGTGCTACCATGCTATTGTGTGTAATTTGACTAATTAATTAACTTGGATAATTAATTAATTTGCAAGGGGTCGATTCATTTTAACCCAACACCTAATATAGTTGAGGTTTGAGGGAGGAAAGCCTTCCCTACCAAGCCAATAAGCTGACTTGATAGAAAAAAACCCAGAGTTTGTTGTAGTCCAAGACCAACTATCTTCCATGGGGCAACTAGGAATGAGAATTTTCTGGATTAGATCAACCACATGCTTCTTAAACAACAATCTCAGCTTTGAAATATCCCAGTTGCTTCAGTCTGGAGTAAGGAGCTGAGAAACCACCAAAGCAATGTCTAGATTAGCACCAACTTTAGGGGTAGGGGCGAGACTTGGAAGATCAGGGATCCATGGGTCTGACCATGTTCTAATGTAATCCCCATTGCCTACTAAAAGGCAAGTTGCCTTTGCGATAAGGTGTTTTATGCCCATCATGCTCTTCCAAAAGGGAGAAGCATTGCTAGAAGAATGGTGAGATAGCCAATTGTCTCGAATCTTGTATTTTTCCATCAAAACCTTAATACAGAGACAATCCTTTCCAAATAGAATCCACTAGCCAAGTTTGGAGAGGAGAGCTTGGTTGAAATCCCAGATGAATCCCATGCCTCCCTCCTTTTGTGGCCAACAAAGAGAAGACCAAGATATTGGAGTCCAATATGAACCTGCCTTTGATTTGGGGCTCTACCAAAATTTGCGCACTGAAGCATCTAATTGACCACAAAGACCTTTAGGGAACAAAATTGCTCTACCAAGCCAAGACAAATTTTTACTTTTCCACCCATTGAGCTTATTGTCCAATCTTTCTTTAACAAATTTGAAATCTTGGGATTTGCTCTTTGACGAGAAGAGAGGAACACCTAGATAGGTTGTACTTTGTGGAAGTGTATGGAGACCCAAACAACACTTAACTTGATTCATAAATTGAGGGCTCACACCTTTGGAAGGGAAGCGGCCATATTTTTGCACACTGATAGTTTGGCTTGACCCAGATCAGAATTTCTCCAAGCAATTTCTAAGAATGGCTAGTTCGGAGGACTTAGCTTTGCAAAATAGTAAAATGTCATCAACATAGCAGAGCTTAGAGATGGGGGGGGGGTATTGGAAACTTTAACCCCGACTAGGTTCTTTTGAGACACTTTCTTGTTTATTAGCCTCATGAGAACCTCATTGCCCAAAATAAGTAGGTATAGAGATGGGGGGTCCCCCTGCCTAAGCCCTCTAAAGGGAGAGAAACTTGGTCCAAGACCTCCATTTAAAAGCAAGCTTCTCTCTTATGTTCATGCATGTTCATCAATACATAAATTTTGAATAAAACAATTAGATTGTTTCAGCAATAGAACCCGATTGATTGCATTTAAGCTGGGCTTGAGAGTAATCGTAATATCTACTGGACTGGCCCATATGCGAGGTAACAAAAATCAGTGCAAAATCCACCAACTGGAATGCTAATCTGCATGTGTGTGTAGAATTGTGGAAATGTGTGACAACATTGTCTTTTTTTTTTTTTTTTGGGGTTAAAAAAATGGTTAGAGGGGGCTATTCATTGCGGTTTTTTCATATGAACATGACCATAGTAGCATTCTAAGTGTTTTTGGGCTAATACTACCCTGCAACATTATCAATTACAGGGATGATGACTTCATAAGACTGTACCGATGAAGTCACTTTTGAGGATGAGGAGAGGACACAATCACAGAAAGGGATAAAGACTAAAGTTGTGAAAGATTTCATTGCTGAAACTTACGGAGTTATAGCCAAAGCCTTTGGTGGTACTTTTAAACAAGTTTCAAATTTAAAGTAATTAATTTTAAATTGGAAGGACACAAAATTACAGTAGATTTGAAATGTGATTGGAAATTCTTGACATGAAATTAGAGTGGATGAACTTAATCCTATGTTGAGTTTTCATTTTGGCTATATTTTATAGATAAGAGCTCATCCATGCATGGATTAGGGTACAATATAGAGTTTTTAGGATAACTGTAGTATCAAGTTCTTAAAATTCTGTTTTACTATTTCAAAACGTGTAGATTAGATTTAAAAATATCATCTTTATCATTAATATTTAAATAGACATTAGCTATTATCATTTTAATATTTTTTAAGTTATTGATTAAATGATAAAAAAACATTTCATTCTAAAATGGACTAATAAAATAATTAGCTTAAGAATGTAATCTTCTATCTTACTACTAATAACATGATTTTCTATTTGGGTTACATCATTTTGCATATTAATATATCCTCACAAAAATTCTTAAACTCTCTAAAATACCCCTATATTTTGGTTAAATAATTTTAAATTTAAAAGCACAAATAAATTAAAAGAGTAATTTATTATTTTTAAAAAGATCTTAAGTTTTAAACCTTTTCTTTTCTTTTCTCTTCTCCAATCTAAATTACCACCTTTTATTTTAAATTCAAACTTTTATCAACTCTCATATAGAGAAAGATCCTAAAAATTAGGACGCCATCTCTATTTTTCAATGTAAAATATTTTTCGAAAAATATTTTCACATTTTACCGTGTTTGTTTTGTAGTAAAATATTTAGTCAAAAGTAAAATATTTTCAGTCAAGCAAACTAACTAATGCAAATTTGTGTAAAATATTTTACACTTGAATAATCGGTAAAATATTTTACATTTATTGAACTCTCTTAGTCCCGATGCACTACCTCTTCCTCTCTCTTAACTTTACGCTTTCTCAAATTTCTCTACACAACTTAGCCCACCATCAGCTCTTCTCTCCCACCCATCACCGGTTCCAATCCACCCTCTTTGGCACCACCCATCACCAGCTCTCTCTTCATCGTTGCCACCCATCATCGGCTTCACGTTGTCAGTGCCACCACTAGTTTCAAGTTCTTTTAGTGCCATTGTCAATCTTGTTCCTTCTTTAATATTGTTTAGCTGGGTTTCTGGAGGTTGGGTTGTGGTGGGGTTTGCTTTTAGTGGGTTGAAGGTGGATCTGGTGATTGAGATTGAATAGTTTTTGGGTTGATGGATTTTGGGTCTCAGTTGTTTGAAGGATTTTGGGTCTCTGTTGTTTGATCTGGTGGCTTGATGGACGGTGTGGGTGGGGTTGTTTTTATGGGTTTTAATTTTTCTTTTTGGTGGCAGATTGCAGTTGTTTCTCATTTCTCATGGGTTATAGTTGTTTTTTCAAGATGATTGTGGCATGATTATTTTTTCCATGGGTTTGTCCCTTTCGGGTGATCCTTTAATAGCTCCAAATAGATTGCTCTGATTTGGTCAGTTGGATGTGCATTGATCCGGTGGACTGTGAGTTAGAAAAATGTTCACATTTTACGATAAAACAAAAATTTGTAAATGATTTTCCTTGTACGCAATCAAACATGGTAAAATGAAGATATTTTCAGTAAAATATGTTACATGTAAAATATTTTACATTTGAAAATATTTTACTTTGAAAAAAAAACAGAGTGTTAAATATTATTTCTTGTTACCTTATCTTTTTCTTTAAAAAAAAAAAAAACTCATATAGAGAAAGATCCTAAGAATTATGATACTATCTCTATCATAAAAAAAAAAAAAAAATACTCACATAGAGAAAGATCCTAAAAATTATAACATTATCTCTATCTCACTTTTAAGTATTATGACACTAAATCTAAAATGAAAAATAAAAAAGAGTATCATTATATGCGCAAAGTGCGTGTGATGAGGCTAATATATATATATATATATATATATATATGGTGATAATTTGAAAAAGTCTAAACAAAGCTGCCAACTCTACCTGACAAATCTCCTTCTCAAAAAAAAAAAAAAAAAAAAAACTCTACCTGACAAATCTTTCTTTTATAGTTGACCATTGGTTTAAAACGTTAAACCTCTATATTTGGGATTCACAACTCTTATTGGCTTGGATTTACATCCATTTTTTATAACACAAACCTTTTGTTCCATTTTTTGTTTTGTTTTGTTTTTTTTTGTTTTGTTTGTTTTCCCTCTATATACGTTTTTTGAAAGATGATGAGTTATAAGGTTTATAAAAAATTTCATTGAAAATATCGGACGCAACAAACCTTTGCTCTCATGTACAACATGGTTCCTCAAGCCTTTGTTCCCCCACACCCTATGCCTCCCCCTCTTCATCCTATTTTATCATTTATTGCTATTTTTTGCATCGCTATATTATTCTATGTAGTCATTATTGTTGTCTCCGTAGTAGTACCATTGTTCATTCTCCTTGTCATTGCCGACATTTGTGACCTCTTCTGCATGCCCTCGAATGAAAGCCGTGATCGAGATATTGAAGAAGGAGAAAGAATAGCCCATCAACCAGAAGACATTCCATATTCATCTTGTTTCATATTAAATATACGGATTTGGGCTTCATTGAAAATGCTTATAGAGGCGGTCATAGAGGTAGGTAAAAGGGAAAAGCAGCAAGCATTAGAAAAACTACCTCCATTGGTCAATTATGGAAGCAAGGAAATAACATCAACTTGTAATGTATGTGTTATTTGTCTGGAGGATTTTAAGAATGGCCAATCATGTCAAGTTTTTCCATCATGCAACCATGTTTTCCATTCAAATTGCATTGGATATTGGTTGAAGAAGAGTCCAACTTGTCCGATTTGTCGTGTTCCTGTGGTGTTCCAGTCATGCAGCTAAAGATATACGTTAATTTGTCATAATAATTTTTTTGGGCTACATGGAGCCTAGTTTGTTTTTGATCTGGATTATGACCCAACTTGATATAAAAATATGACGGTTCTTAATGAAAGATTTTCTAAGGTTTAGTCCATGGAGCGAAGACTTAGGTTGATAGGGTTAGTTGTGTTGTTTCAGGTTAGAGTTGGTTGTGTTGTTTTGAGTGAGAAAAATTGTATTGTTGCATCTTGTATTTTTCCTCTGAAAATAGTAACATTATTGCGACTCCGTGGATGTAAGCAAATTGCCGAACCACGTAAATATTTTCTTATGTGTTTATATTTCTTTGGCGCATATTTTTTTCCTTTATTTTTGCATCTCATAGATCTAGGAATTGGGTTTAATTCCTAACAGAGTTGAATTATCAAACTTTCTTAAATGATTTTGATTATAGGTGATTTTGATTGGGTTAGCTTAAATGATTCCAAATCTAACACTTGCTTAAATGATTTTAGATTTGTTTGCAGTAGTTTGTATTGCTTTTGTTTTCGGGGTGAATAAGAGATATAGTTTATTGAAGAAACTCACAGTACAAACGAACACAACTGGAAAACCCACTTACACAGCACCAATTACTCCTCTGCTTTAACCAAAAACAAAAAATTTCAAAACAAGACCCAGCAAATTACATAACCATCGCATTATAGCCAACTACATAGAACTGAACAAACAAATCATCACAAGAACGAACATATAACCTCACTCAAGCCTTCTTTGTTGAGATTAATATACTGAAACCCCCGAACCCCAGCAAAGAGTTCTTGAAACTGATTCTTGCTCCAAGCCTCCAACCCTTCTTCTTACATCCCATTTGATAGCTTGCAAATCCTAATCCTCGTTCTTCACCATTACTCCATGAATTTTGGGTTCTTCTAATTCTTCAAGTGATCAACCATGCACTGCACCTGCAAGCTAGCCTACATAAGGAGCCTTCTAATTAAGTTTTCCCTTTTGAGCCCTCAAGTCCTACTCTACCATATTGCCCCATTTAGTCTCAGGGTAAGACTATTTCATAGCTTGTTTCCATATCCTCGGCGAGAAGCTACATTAAAAAAAAAAAATGATGTATACTACTTTCTACACAACTCCTACAAAATATACAAAGTATCACCCTTTTATCTTCATTGAAGAAATCTAATCTATATATATATATATATATATCCCAAAATGCATGGATCTTGCCTCTAAAATGTTGGTAATGGTAGCATCATGTATTATCTAATGTCTATGTCTAGAGACGTATTTATCCCATTTGGATGTAACCTATACAGCCACAAAAAAGAAAAAGAAAAAGAAAAAGAAAAAGAAAAAGAAAAAGAAAATCCATCTCCCACATCAAACGTTAGGATTCAGGTCTAGCCAGCTTTTTGACCTTTTTAGTAGCTTCCTCCATACCCAAGAACTATTTGAGGAAATTTTTACTATCCACAAACTCCTACCCTTGAGCAAGTTTGTGAAACTTGAGAACTGTGTTTCGCGTTTTGTACTTTTGATGAATAAAATTCTAGTTCATCTAAAACAATATTAAAAGTTTGCTAGCATGCGTTGGAAGCATATTTGTTAGTGCAACTCCTAACATCAATTAATAAAGATGCAGCAGAGTTGATATGATCAACATCATGCTCATGCATGCTGGAATGGATTACTGTTTTATTAAAGCCTGTTAATTGAAATATAAATGAAGAGAACCTTGCTAGAAATATGGTTTCTTCTACATTGTTGGAGAGGAAAGGATGACAAAAAGAAAGACCACTTTTGGATTTTAACATGCAACTTGTCTTGAACTTCCATATATTTTTTTTAACTTTTATCCGTCTCTTTGGTACCATATGAAGAGGGAAATCCAAAAACAGCAGGATAAAAGAGAGTCAAGGAGCAGACTTTCTTTGAGGTTGCATTCCTTCAACTCAACCCTTTGTTTTGTATTGGAACAAAGCAAACTAGGAACAGAAGCCAAGGATCTGAGTTGCTAGGAGGTTGCATATCTTTAACCCAAAAAGTTTGTGATTTTTTTTTTTTGGGTGACTTTAGTTTTATACCATGGCCAAAAGATAGGGCTTGACTTCAGGAGTGAACCCACTGATCGATCTTTTCCTATCCTTATCGAAAATGGAATTTAAAAAAAAATTTTTTTTTTTATAAGTTTCAAAGAAGAAGTAGAAGATGACTATGAGAATCGTGCAAATGTTGTCCTAATGGTGGTAAGGGAAAGAGATCATGGATCGGAAAATATTAAGAAAAAAATGATAAAACTACCATAAAGTTTGCTGTAAAAGACATATAAATTAACATGGCAAGAACAAACTTCAATAACTTCAATAACATAATGAAGGGTGAGGCTTGGATCCATTGCGTTTTGTGTACTGAAACCGATAGGATGCTGAACTCCATAATAAATAAGTGTTAAAATTATTTTGTGTGATTACTCACGTGTCAGTTTATAAGACATGAAATAAAATTTGTAGTATTTTTAGCATTATCTAAAAAATATAATAAAAGATGCTATATACGAGGGCATATTTGATAATTCTGTTTTTTTGTTTAATTAAAGGAATTAATAAATAAAAGTGAGATTTGATGTTGATGAACCAGCAACTCGAATCCTGGGTCCAATGATAAACTTCCAGGGAAACAAACAAAATGTATAAGCTTTTCCTTTTGCAACTTCCTAAAAAATAATCAAGACCTCCTCTCAATGCAATATCGATCTACAACAAAGAAAGTAAAGAATACCACTGACTTGACTGACATCAAGTGGATTAGGTAGACCAGTTAGCTAGGTTAGAAACACAAAACTTAGTTTAATTAGTGGCTCTTTTTTACTGCAAATATTGTATCACAAGCGTGCGTGTCCAAAGCACTTTTTTTTTTTTTTTTGGATGAATATCCAATACTTTTAGTATTTCTTGCAGAGCCGTACTTAGATTTAGTATCTTTTTTTTCAAATTTAATTAAATAAAACATGTTCAAATGTAGACAGCTTCTTTTTTTTGGTTAACCAAGCATATATTCTTGTAAATGTAGACAGCTTCACCATATGTGTATCAGTGTATGTGTTTGATCCGACTGGATGATTGAAAAAGAAAAAGACTGCATTATATCCAGGGAAGGTTTTCCTATTAGTTTTTCATTTACGCATTTAGTATTTTCCCTTTATAGTATTAAACTTGTTGCCCAGGTTTTCCTTTTTTTATTAAAAAAAAATTCAAATAAATAATTGTTTTTGTAAATGAGGAAAAGGGGATCCATTTACATTGAAAAATATTTAAAGATAATAAAATCCTGACCATAGGTTGAAAGCAGTACGTTTGCCTTCTTTTAGAAATGGGTATAAAACCATTATTATGCAAGGGCACCAGCTAAGTGCACCCATAAACGGAGTCCATAATTAATAAAATATATCAAAACATGAGCAGTTAAAAAGTGTATCTATGTGTGTCAACTCCATCAAATGCACTAGTGGCTACATAATATAGGGAAGGCCCTTTCTCTTCTTTTCTAACCTGATTAAAACTCCTCTTAATAGGTGTGATATTAAAGAGGTTTCTTTTTGTTTGTTTGTTTATTTTTTCTTAAAAAAACCACTTTTGATGGATATTTTAACAACTCTCTAAAGTTGCCCCACTGGACAAATAAAAATTCTCAAGTTATAAAGAGAAATTCTAAAAGTCTTGTAACTCAATTAATACCTTATAGTGTTTCTAACGAAGATGTCTAGGGTTCAAATCCTTCCTCTACTTTGTTTTATTACCATCAAATTTATCACAAAAAAGAAAAAAAGATACAAAGAGAAACTCTCAAGTTACTAGCGAAAATTTTCTTGTATGGCAACTAATCAATTAATTAATCAAAGTGCCTTCAATGACACCTAAACTCACATCTAATTTCACAACTTGTTTGGGTATCATTTTGTGATTGGATTTTAGTATTTACACACGCCACCATAGGAACTCAATGAAAACAAAAATTTGGTACTCCAATTACATTGTGACACTTGAGCATATTATGGATTTTGGTGTGAAGTTGGGCGTGTCTCTAGACTTTTTCAGTCAATTAAGTAACACATATCACACTCGCCCACTTAAACAACAATTATACACTTTCCCACTACTAACTTTTACAACTTAACATGATGATAAATTTGATTGGCAGATGTCAACAACATAATAAATGAATGTTAGATTTTCTTTGGGTGATTGATGATATATTTAATTTATATAGATTCATAATGAATAACATGTTCTAGATATCAAAGACAGATAACACGGTTGTTTGAGACATGTACGCATCTTTCGATTCTTAATTTCGAACAATATATTCCCACCCTTTAGCGTATTTGGCATGCAACATAGATATGAGTTGTTTAAGGATTGAAATACATATGGACTAACCACCACGCATCCTTGACGCAATGGTCATTCCACAAGTATTAAGTGCTTATGAAGTGTGGGGGGTAAGAGTTTGGGTTCAAATCTCCAGGAGAGAGCTTCACACATATATGTACTTAGATTAGGTTAGAGTAGGATTTCTATTTTATATAAAAAAAATGTGGACTATGGAATTAATACTTGTTAATGATTGTTAGGTTCTATGACCTTAGGGACTAATGTATTAGAACTTCAATATGTAATGTGTTGGTAAACTTTGATCAAAATATAGAGTCTAGGTTTAGGCTTGCTCAAAGTATGTTTAATTGTAAAATTGGAATTGAGTGATTGCAGAAATTATTGGACAAAATCTACAAGGCTCGATCGATCGAAAATTAGATTCGATCAATTGAAACTCGTGCATATTTAATTTTCTGCAGAATTTCCAATTTAGCCAAGCCCGTTTGACGTGTAGGGTTTTATATTTTATTTCACATATAAAAGGAAAAACCCTAGCTACGTTTTAGTGTCTTTTTGAGTGTTGTGTGTTAAATCTTTTGTGAGATCTAGATGTGTTTACCTTCATACACACACATAGAGTTATCAAGATCAAGATTCGTATCAAGAGCTTGATAATCGCTTCAGTTGCTACTTAAAGAACTTACAGAAGATCTGAAACTTTTGAGTGGAGTCTCAAAGTCACAAGTAGGAGAACTTGTGGTTGCAGCAGATCAAAGAAAGAAGTAGTCCGTGGACTCGGAACTGTCACGTGGTCTCGGTAGTAAATTTTCTACACGAGATACCAATATGATGTTAGTTGTCTAAGTCTTATTGTAAAAACTTCAATTATTTCATAGTAGATCTGTTTTTACCTTGAGGATAGATAGGTTAAATTATCCCCAAGTTTTTTACCGATTAGGTTTTCTTGAGTTATTATTTTGTTGTGTTCTTTATATTTCCGCATTAGTCACATGATATGATTTATATTTGTTAACCTAGAATTGAATAATTTATCTAAGTAATCACTTGGTTAAATAACTAGGTTAAACATATTGTGTTAAGGGGTCTAAAACATACCTACACATGTTGCAGAGAATTGTTAATTTGACCCAGGGAAATAGATAAGATGCAGATAAAAATCAGCTGAACTTTTTGGCGAGAAAATCTTGATTAATGAGCCAAGTTTCTTGGACGATGCTCTTTTTATATACACACAAGAAACTATTTTTCTTTGTTTGCGAACATATACACTCAAGAATCTAAGTGGTCCATTACTCCATTTGTAGGATATGAGAAATAGATAAGTCTTCTTTGGGGCATAATTATAGGATAAAAGTATGAAAAAACCTTTTAAAGAGGAAAGAATCTTGATTAAGGTAAATTCACAAACATGAAAATGAGATTAATATATATATATATATATATATATATATATATTGCGCTTCTTTAATTTTATACGAGACAAGCTAGGAAAATTGAAAAGGAGGAATCTTGAGAGTAGGATAATTTTTTGAAGTAGTTCCCCCGAAGATTTTAATATTGATATGTACTAAAAACTTGTGGTATCTTCTCAAAAAAATTGTGGTATAATTTTAGGAATTAGGGAGAATGTGAGAGGGAAAGAATAAAAGGGAGAGAGCTTAAATAAAGTGGCCAAGTGGGATAGTAGAAGCAGGGACATACCCAAGATTTTAAGTTAGAGGAGGCTGGAGTATAAGCACCCAAAAAAAAAAAAAAAAACTCCAAATAGGCATCCATATGGTATTAACAAATTATAAATATACAAAATCATTTTTTCTTAATACATTAAGATGTAATCATCTACCAATAAAGACAAAAAAAAAAAAAACATAATAATGTTTTTTTTTTTTAATACTAGGGGTCCGTTTGGATATAGCTGAAAACTGAAAACTGAAAATACTGTAACAAAATAATTTTTAAATATGTGAATAGTGCTGCGGGACCCATTTTTAATAAAAAGTTGCTAAAAAATGCGTGAATAGTACGTGCACAGTGCACGCACAGTGGGTGCTATCCCCTACACCAGAAACGAAAAAAAAAAAAAAAAAAGTGGAAAGCGTTGAACGCAGACGCGTTCAGCGCTATCCAAACGCTGCCTAGGCTAGCTAGGATTTTTAATTTTGTTGAAGTTAGAGTATTCACAACAGTGGTGCTAAAAATTTAAGCTTTTAGCACCACAAAAAGTTATTTTATCTATTTTTACTACCTCAATTTATAATATACCAACATCAAATGTTTTGTTTTTGGCAAAAACCACAATTTCGTCTCTACATTTTTATGCAATTCTCACTTTAGTCCCTATCTTTTATTTTCATTGCTTTTACTCCCTGTTTAGAAAAACGTCATCCATTTTAGTCATTTCTATCAGTACCCCAACGCAAAGTCTTACGTGGCAGATGGAGCTATTAAAAAAATAATAAAAATTTCTATTTTGGCATTAAAAAATGCCACGTCAACATCTAAATTAAAAAAAAAAATTTATTAATTTTAACTAAATAAAAAAAATTAAAAACAGAATTAAAAACAAAAAATCACATGAATTAAGATTTTAGTGTGTCTTGAATAAGAACGACAAGAACACAAACCCAGATCTAAGAACACAAACCCAAAAATTAAAATCTAAAAATTAAAAATCTCAAAATCACCATTTTCTCAAACCTAGCAAAATCATCAAATCCTAAAGCCCCAAAGTACCAAATCAATCCAAAAATACAATACAACCAATCCAAATAAAAAAATCTCAAACTTAGAGAAACCCATCTCAAGCAAGATGAACCCAGCAAACCCACCTCAAGCAAGTTGGATTTTAATTAAACAGAGCCTCACATCAAACACACTTTGCTCAACATCACTCACATCCTTCATAGCTGCTACAACTCCAAGCAAGACCTCAAAGCCTACACTATCCACCCCCGCCGAGAAAGCGCCGTCAAAGATCACAGCTTGCTTAGTTGAAGACATCATGGCCTTCGATTGGGTCACCCCCGATCTTTATCTGGCGGTCACACCCAAACCCAAACCGAAGTCCGCAATTCAAGTCAGCTTCTTCAAACTAAAGGAACAAGAAGAGGGCAAAGATGTAAAAAAATCAAAGATACTTGGGGTTATTAAAGATTTGAAGGATGGTTTGTTGTTAGGGCAGCAAAAACAAATTAGTGAGTTGAGTTATGGAAAGAAATTTTTTCTAGAGAGAAGCAGAGGGTACTCGTTAGCTTATCTGGTAGTTTTTCCTGAACACAGAGAGTTGGAGGATTCGAATGAGGAATTGGGGAAGTTGAAAGACAAGTTTAAGGATTTTGTGTAGAGTGAGGTCGTCGTCAATTTCCTCATCCCCTCCTCCTACTATATTTAATGATTTAATGATTTGGATTTGGAAGGATCTCAAAATCACATGATTTTGAGATTTTTAATTTTTGGATTTTAATTTCTAGGTTTGTGTTCTTAGATTTGGGTTTGTGGTCTTGTTGTTCTTATTCAAGACATACTTAGATCTCAATTCATGTGATTTTTGGTTTTTAATTTTTTTTATTTGGTTAAAATTAATAAAAATAAAATTTATTATTATTATTTTAATAGTTCCGTTTGCCACGTTCGACTTTGCCGTTAGGGCATTGACAAAAAAGACTAAAATGAATGTTGTTTTTCTAAATAGGGAGTAAAAGCGGTGAAAATAAAAGATAGGGATCAAAGTGAGAATCGCGTAAAAAAATGGGGACGAAAATGTGGTTTTCGCCTTAATTTTTTTACCACTTCATTTAAAAAAATATAAATAACTTATTAATATAATAAGGAAGAGAGATAATTTGAGTTTTTTAATTGAAGAAAGAGAGATAATTTTAATAAAATATTGTATTTTATTTTTAACAACTTGCTACAGTCAATTGGTATTTATACCATTTTATTATAATTGTAAAAAATTTAGTTTTAGCTTCTTCAACAACACATGGTTTTTTGGTTCTTTGGTGGTAAAATAGTTTTTTTTTGGGTGCTAAAATACAATCACAATTGGGATGCTTTTATTATTTTTGTTAAGTTTTTGGATTAGATAGTTGCTAGATTTGCTAGGCTGAATGAGGAAGAGGGGGCCTAAGGTTTTAGAAGAGTGGCTAACTACAAAAATGAAAAATATCATAAGTTAAAAAAAAAAAAAAAAAGGGCCTGGCCACCCTTGGGCCCCCACTTGGGTCCATCCCTAGTTAGAAGCTTAAATTGGTAACCAAATTAAAAGAAAAAGTTTCTTGTATTAACTTTTAATTACAAAAATCGGTGGGTCTTATTTATTTTTAACTTGTTAAACTATTTTTACAAAACATTTTTTAGTTTTAGTTTTTATTTTTTATTTTTATTTTTTGATGTTTCTAAAAAACTGTGAAAACAATTTTGAATTTTAATAACTGTTTTCTAGTAAGAGTTCTATTAATTTTGTAGTGGTTACTAAATTTTCGATTTTTTTTTTAAAAAATAGAATTTTCTATTAGTTTTAATTTAAAATTGATGAAGTACTCTTTCAGCCTTTTATTTGTCTTTTCAGGGGGAAAAAATTAAAGTGAAAACTATTATTATTTATTTATTTAATAGAGTTAGTTTGTTAAGGTGGACAGCAGGCCTAAATCTAAATAATATATTGAGATATATACAAAAATCTAAATGCTCCCTTTGTAAAGTACTTTAATAGTTTAATTATAAAATAAATAAACAAGTTTTCATTGCTAGAAGTTGGTCCTTTGGAACTTAAAATTCTGGTAGACCTTATAAAGAAAACGAATCTAACATCAATTGTCGTTAAGCAGATCTACAAATCCGTTGAAAGTTGTACGTCTAGGAAAATATTTCCCTTCTATAAATTTATCCATACAGACAAGAAAAAACGTGGCGTCGTACTAAATTTTTTTTTTTGACTTTTTGTTTAGTCTTTGTTAGTAATTGTAAGATTCTAAATATTTAGATATAAATGTTTAGATTCTAATTGATTTTTTTGTTGGCGAACTGTGTACATAAATTTGTCTAGGAATAGATTTTAGTATCTATGAAGCTCAAAGTGCTACAAGTTAGAATTCAAGAACATACAAATTACTGGTCCAGGAATGAAAATTCAGGTTGGCTCGACCGGTCGAGAGAAGCTTTCGATTGATCGATCGAGATGCAATTCTGTAGAATTTTATTAAAGCCCAACAACCTATTAAACGTCTAGAGTTTCAATCCAAATCTACTTGATATATAAGAGAAACCCTAAAACAAGTTTTCCAAGTCTTGGACAGCTGCTCTTTTGAGATCTGAGAGGTTTTATGTTTTCTACTCTTTCATGCATCTACGGAACATCAATCTTATTCCTTAAGTACCGGTGGAACAAGTTGTAGCCCAAGCTTCTAATATCAAGTGTACTGAAGATCAAAGGCATGAACTAGAGGTTCATGTTGGAGCAGATCCACATGAAAGAAGTCTGAGGGTTTCAGAGTTAGGTTTAGTAATCATAGTTAAGTTTACTACGAATTGAATATTCTTAACTGTAAACTTCTGTTTGATATAATAGATTGTTCTTCTTGGGATTGGTTCTCCCAAGTTTTGTTTCATTGGTTTTCCTGAGTTATCATACCTGTGTTTTATTTATTTTTCTGCTATATGATCTGATTGGTTTATGTTTAATATAAAATTTACATAATTGAATAAAGTAAAAACTTGGCAATAAAATCAGCTTAAACATTGTGTGTTTAGGGGTATAAAAACCTAATAGTAATCGATTAAACTTTTGAAAGTAAATATCTTTCCAAACCTAAGTTATGTATTATTTGTAATTTATATTTGTTTGACGTGATGAAATATCCAATGCATGCACAGTTTGAACCGAGGTATTCCATGAAAGAAGAATTGGGCAGTACCCAGTTACAAAGCCCTCTATTTTTTTTTAGGTGTAGCCAAGCAAAATAGATAAATAATTTTTAAATTTATAAAAAAAAAGCACACGCGTATGTATATATAATGTTCTTGTACACATAAGAAAATTTCATTAAATCAGTTCTATATAATTCAATATAGATATTTCCAGACATCAAATCATGAGTAATTATCCTTTAAATTACATTAATCACAATTCAATCATCTTTTATTCAATCATGAGTAATTAGTACGATTCAATATATATATTTTTTCGAAATCTACAATTCAATCATTTTAAAGCATGGTTTCTGTTAAATTAATTAAAAATTATACGTTAGAGTATAGTAATAGTTATAGAAATATAAGGGACATAAATCAATTAATTTAAGATAAATTAAAAAATTAATTCCATTTTTATATACAATATAATATAAGAGAAATATAATAATATCAATACTAAATGAAAAACTTTTATTTTGTTAATGGATGACAAAGTACGACATCTCTTCTCAACGTTTAACCACAAAATAAATAAAAATTTTCTACTAATGAAAAAAGACCAAAAACATCAAGGCATTCCTATATCCTTAACTCTCTGAATACAAAATGAAAAGAGTTTTGTTTTAAAAAGAAAAAAAACGTTTTTACTAAATAGGTTAACACACACATATATAATATGAAGGAACAGAAAAAATTACTTAATTTATTAAAAAAACATTTTATTAAAATAGAACATATAATATAAACGCAAGTCATAATTTGTTTTTTGTGCTTGGTTTCAATTTATTTTTTGAGCATAATATTAGAGTTAGTATAATCAATGCTATACTTAAACTATTTCATATTTTAAGCTAACTACATATATATATATATATATAAAATTTCAAACAACTAAATAATATAAGTAAATAATCAATATATAGTCATTAATACATGAAGTTGAAAGATTAATCTAAATATAAGATAATCAAATAAATATTTGAAATTTTCAAAGTAAAATGTGATAGGCCAAGAATGTATTGACTCCTTGTGATGAATTAATTGATTAATTAGCCGAGTTTATTAATTAATCAAATTAACATGCAAATGTGTGGCAGCACAAACAAATCACCAATTAACTAAAGTATGTAGCGGAAAATAAATTGACATGGTGATTTGTTTATGAATGGGGAAAACCTACACAGCAAAAACTCCACCAGGTAATTTTAAGATTACCACTCTCAAGAATTCATTATTATCACAACATGCGGTTACAATTATCATAACATGCAGTTACAAGTAAAGGAATCTCAGTACCTTATACCAATTTACAGTTGAACCCTTATCCCAATATACAATTGGACTTGTTCTATAGTGACAATCTCTTCTTTCAATGCATGACTCCCAGTATGTGACTAACCAATTGGGCGGATCCTAGTACGTGACTTCAATCACCAACTAGAGAAGGTTGTTGGTTGCAAAGGTCTTTAGTTCATCACACCATGAAGATTGAGAAGCTCCTTGGTCACAAAACCCTACGGTGCACAAACATAGCAGTTTCTTCACAAGAAAGATGAACTAGAGCAAATTCTGTCTCCAGTCACAATTTGCATGAACAAACTTTGCTCAACACTTGTGCAACTTGTGTCACCTTTGACGGCCTTTAAAATAATCCTTTTATATGTCTAGGGTTGTGAGAAAAGAAAGCTCAAACATACAATCATGGATTGGATGAAAAATAGATCAGAAATTCTGAGTTTCATAAACCTCTACAGATATCCTATCTGTCAAGCTACTGTTGAGCTGGAACAGCTCTTCAAGACTCGATAGATGCTAGCTGTTGAGTTTTAATGAACAACACTTTTCACAGTTGAATTTTGGATAGATTTGTATGGCTTTAACACTTGAACTTAAACTTTTGTTCCTTGAAGTATTAAATACATTTTAGGTCTACTCAATTACAAGTAAAATGCGTTTTGTCAAAGGATTAACCAATTACATAAAATAGTGACATATGTTCCTAACATTGAATCACATATGTTTTAACAAAATGAAAATATGTTAACTTACATGTATTAAAAATATGTTCTTATATATATATATTTGAAAACTGAAAAGGATTCTATTTATACAATTTGAAAAATTTGTGTGGCATTTTTTTAAAATTAACTTCGAATTATAAATATTATTCTTTCTATCTTAAATTTCATTTTCAACTGTCAAAAGGTAGGACGATTGAAAAACATCTTATTAAAAAGTATACACCATTGTAAAAGAATTAAAAAAAGAAGAAGAAGAACATATACAATTGAGCGCATTGGTACGGGGTTACAATGATAATATACCATATTATAATTTTAAGGCTAGAATTAAGAATTTTTTTTCCTTGGCTAATTAGGAAAGCTAAAAGTTAATTTCAATAAGCACTAGGCCTCACCAACTCCAAGGTATGAGGAAAAAATAAACCCCATAAAACTTGTTATACTTATACATGCAATTGATATTTTGGGTTTGTGAGTTTTAAATTATCTGAGAAACGTTGGTCAGCACTACATGAGGTATCACCTAAGTTGAACGGACACAGATACGGACACGGATATGACACAGACATGGATACAAGGATACGGCAATTTTTGAAAAATAAGGATATGACACGGCGCGGACATGACAATTAAATAATTAATTAAAATTTATATTTAGGTATATTTTTAAATATTTTTAGACATAAAATACGTTTATGTTTAGAATTTAAATTATGTAAAAACTATAAATAAGTAAACTAACACCCAAAGTAGTACAGTAATACACATAAAATGTTTAGAGTACAAACCAAAAGTTTAAATAGGCTACATTCAACATCAAACTAAAAACATAAAAGGAAACCAAGCTTTAAACTTTCATAATAAACATTATAATTTATAAGGCAAAACAAAAGGCTGAGTAAAGAAACAAAAAAAAAAATTAAAAAAAAATCATAATAAAAAGTATAACACAGTGGCACTATGACAGTGAGAGTGGGATTAAACAAAAACGCGTTATAACTTATAAGTGAGTAACAGTACATCCATTCACCCAAATATTTGAAAGAAAGAAAAAAAAAAAAACAGAGAGAGATAAGAGAAGAGGTCGGACTTGTTGTCCATGCCGAGAGAGAGAGAGATCGGAAGGGACAGGGCACGGTGTCAACGTCTATGGAGCTCACCGATTGGCCCGATCTAGCTCTGGCGAGGGACAGAGGGCAGCGGCAGCGAGCAGAGGATAGAGGGAGGGTGGGTTGAGAACTTGAGATGTGGGTTTCAACTTTCTGTAACAAAATCGATGGTATTGGTAAGTCCATCTGTCAAATGTAGGATTATATCTCCTTAAAGAGAACTATATGTGGCTCACATTTAAAGATGAAACTCATATCTTAAGTTTCTTATTTCATGTCTTAAGTTTCCTATTTGTGAAAGTTACATGTTAGATGTAACATCCTTTAGTAACTCTTAAATGGTGTAACCCATTTGGTTAATAAAAACCATGAAGTTACAACTTTTAAGCTCCTTGATGGAAGGAGAGTTATAGAAATCTTCATCTAAAAGGGTCCCTAGTCTAGCTTATATATATAGCCTGTGTTTCCATCAAAAGGATATGTGTGAGGTAAAGGCCATAGACTAGAAGACCCTTTTATATACACTATCATCATATAGTGAGCTTCTTTTCTTCAACGACTTAAACAACTATGGCTGGAGGTATGTGTATTTTATTCCGCAACTCTAAATTTATCTTACATCAAAATCTATAATTGTTTTTTTCACTGCTAGCGTGTCGTACTGGTTCCGATGTCGGACACCGGTACGTCGCCAAAAATGGCATATCGGTGCAACCTAGGGTATCACTTCACATGAGAATTTTTATTTATTGTGTACTACAGGTTTTTCAAAATCTTGTTTGGATGAGCGATCCACAGAGATTCGTAGCATCATCAAATGGCATAAACAACGTCAAAATGAGAAAAAAAATGTGTTCGATCTGCTTGTGAACTGTTTTCCATTTTTGCTCTTCTGACTAATAAAATTCTCATTCATCTAAAACAAATTACTCCTATATATATAAGTTTGCAATCATAGCCTGGAAGCATATATTTGTTAGTGCAACCTTAAGCATCATCAATTAATAAAGAAGAGTTGATATGATCAAAGTCATTCGCATTTGGGATCATAGATCATTTAAAAGCTTACAAGAGATATGGTTTCTCCTACATTCTTGGAGAACAAAGGACTACAAATTTAGATGTTGCTATTTTTTTCCATCGTTGTTCAGGGAAAAAATAAAAAAGAAGACGATTTGGAATTTAACATGCAACTTAGATTTTGCTTTACCTTTGTCCATGTTATTTTCAACCATATGCATGGAGCTAAAAGATACAGAGGGAAAAAAGAAAAAGAAAAGTGCTTGAGCCAAGGTTCAGACTTGCCATGGGGTGGCCTTTCTTAAATCTCAACCCTTTTGTTTTGCAATGAAAACAAACCAAAAGATTGAGACAAAAGAAAGCCATATAGCAGACTTGCCAGGAGGTTACAATATTTCTATAACTCAACCCCCTTCGAAGTGATTTTTTTTTTTTTTTTGTTTAATGTGTTTTGAGACTTTTAGTTCTAAGCATTGGCCAAAAGATTGGGCTTGTATCGAGGAGTGAACCCTTTATCATGATCGATGGCTGACCACCTACAATTCTTCCTCTGACCCTCAAAAGGAACATCATGTTTTCCTTGATCGAGAAATCTGTGAGTTTATAGAAGAAGTTGAGAACTGTGGAAATGTTGTGATAATCACATGGTATATATAGGGGAAAGGAAGGGGGGGGGACTGTCCCATTCACAGTTTCACGTGCGAGTGGAATACGTGTGTTAGGCACACGACTAGGGCCCTCCTCATTTGAGAATGGCTTCCTCATTTCTCGCACATATATAAGGATAATTATTGGTACGACTGAAAGCACATAGGAATTAAAAAGTCTCACACCTATATAAAACTTGAATCATTCTTATATTTGTATCCTCCAAAATCCTAAAACACACGCAGCTAAAAATGCGAAAATAAAAATATTAATTCCCTTTTTTTCAACGGTGAGTCAACTTTCAAGTCAATTTTTACCTTAAAACCGACAATTTTGAAATTTGGTAAACTATAAAGTTGTAGATCTTTAAAGTCCAAATCTTCTGTCATGTTTTTCTTATTTTATTATTCTATACTTTAATAATATAAACTTGCAATGTGCACACCTATTTAAATAAAATCTAATCTTATACCTTTACTTAAGTTTTTAAAAATAAATAAATAAAAAAAACTCAAATAACCCCAGCCCATTCCCACCAGCCACCACCACCAACCTTTGTTGACGCCACTAGAAGGAAATTGTTGATGCCATTAATAGCCAATTACCACCTTTGGCCAGCCATATCCACAACCTCCAACCACTGTCCAAAACTCAATAAAAAGTCCAATACATTCCCCACGACCCTTCTCTTGCACCATCAAGAAGAGATCCTGGCGACAACACCTCCACCATGACGTTGTGATCTCTTTTTGGTGGTGCCAGGGAAGAGTGGTGGTGACTGGTGGGGATGTGTTGGGGTTTTTTTTAGTTGGAACTGGTGGTGGATGGTGGTTCCAGATCGGTTAACTAGAGGTGTTGATCTATTTATATTTATTTTATTAACCTTCTAATCTCTGTCTTTGTATGATGGTGATTTCAAACCTATTGGTTTTTTTTTTTTTTGGTGTGTGTGGAGGGATGATGGTTGTTGAGGGGCAGTGAGATTGGCCTGGATATCCAATAGTGGGGTAGATTAGATGACAGTGTTTGCCTTGACTGGCAATGTCGAGGGTGGCATGGACCAAATTTAATGGTGGTGGTAGGGTGATGCTCAGGTTTTTATTTTATTTTATTATAGGTAGTTAAAAAAATCATAATAGTAGGATTTAATTAAAATAGGTAGATATGTGACAAGTTTTTATTGATGGAGTATATAGTGGAATATGAAAAATAAGATTGGTCAAATTATTTCTATATCAAGATTTTTTCCAATTTTGACTTGAAAGAAATTCTCTCTCGCCTTTTATATTTCTGTGCATCTTTTTTTTTTTTTTTTTTTTTTTTTTTTTTTTTTTTTTTTTTTTTGAGAAAGAAATACTTGTTGCATAATTATTCATGAATAGGAAAGTTAGACAAAACAAAAGACAAAATATCTGGTGGAATAGACTCCAAAGTCCAGCCAGATTTGTAATGGAAAAGTAAGTTTCACTTTCTAAGTTAAAGCATGTGCAACTGCATTACCTCGTCGAATTATTGGAGATAAAAGATATATTCTGAAAAGAGTTTACGAGACAAAATGTCTTTGAATAGACTCCGCACATCCTTGATTTGCTAATATGCTTCAAAAAATCATTTCTCAATTGATCATAATTCCTAGATTCTCTTAGCCACATGCCTGCATGATTAGTTGATTAGTTTTAATCTCATACAAAACAAAAATACAAGTAATGAGTAAATTTTTTTTTTTTTTATAAAAAAACTTGTAAATTATCATATTTAGTTGTAATTAAGTACGGAAACAAACATAAAATAGATGCAGTGGCAGAGGCAGGAAATATTTTCAAGAGGGGCCGAATTATCATAACTAAAAAAAAATTTATTTCACAAATTTACTTTAAGTCATTAAAGTTGTGCTTAGTAAAATCATTTATAATTAATTTTGAACTAATTTGTTTGACAAGTACTTTTTCTTTATATATATAAATTTTTTTTTGGGAATTATTTATATATAGGTAAGTGACTCAAAAACTCTTTTATTTTATTTTTATTTTTTATTTATCTTAGAAATGTTTGTATTTTAATTCAATAACAATGTTAACATTCAATTATTCACTCACACACGGTAATAGTATGTATACAGTATATATATAAATAATAAACTGAAATATAACAGCCACACTCCATCCAAATAAAAATAATTAAAAAATCGAGAAATTAACAACAACACAATTTACTATTATAAGCCTGGTGCAGTACAACTGTATAGCACACAATCACAGAAGAAAAAGAAGAGCAGTTATTTATTACCATTTTAGACTATACTCTGTACTCTGTAGCAGTAGATTAAAAAAAAAATAAAAAAGTCTGAAGGCTGTACATTGTAAACAGAGCAAGAGTGAGAGAGAGAGAGAGTGGGAGAGTGCAAGAGATGTACCGCCGTACCGATGATGATGGTCGCCGGCTTGGACTGGAGCCGGAGCCCAGAAGAACACAGACTCATGAACTCACAGTAGGTGACTGGCGATGGAATGGAGCAGGTGCACTACAAACACAGTAATTAGACAGATTTTTTTTTTCTTTTTTGGTAAAATGTAAAATCCATCCTCTATATATATTTTTTAAATTCTATTTAAGTCTTTTAATTTTGTATGGTTTATTTCATTCTTTTAACTTTCAAATTTATTCAATTAAGGTTTTTTAGCAACTTGTATTATATACTGCGATTAATTTTTTAATTTTATAAATTTTTTCTTCAAATTTTTTAAATTAAAAAAAATTTAAATAATGATTAAAATTTATTTTTTAGATTTTTTTTTCAAAAAATTTTAATAAAAGTTAACGAAAATGTTTTAATTGAACAAATCTAAAACTTAGAGTAAAAAATCTGAACCCAAATTTCAACAAATACCTTTTGATTTTATATGATTTGTTAGGGTCCACAACGTTTCACAACTGGTTAGTGGAGAGATGTTTCCACATGAGCCCATCGCCATCTTTTTACCAATCACAACTTACAATATGAACTTGTAATATGTGCGAGTTGTGACATTTGTTGTGCTACTTTACGTGGCATAAGACTTATTGTTCATAGGACTCTAAAGTTAAACTTTAGGTGCTTTCGTTCAATGTGGTTTCACATTTTAGTCCTTTTTTTTTCCTTGATGATTTGGAATGCATTAAAGGAGTAATTTAGGATTTGTTAGTGTTTGGACAGCCAGGGGCCAGGGTGAATGGGCCATTAGATGGATAATATTTATTTGCACTAATTTTTTTGTACTAATTTAGTGTCTACTTGAATAGCTTATTTTTTGCAATTTTTTTTAAGTTTATTTTACTATTTAACTTATTTTTATAATTATTATTATTCATAGCATTATTATACTTTTTGGTATTATTTATAGGTTTTACTAGGGGTGTTCGTGGTGTGATGCGGTGCAGTGCGGTTTTTGGCCATTTTTAGCATCGCACTTTGCGGTGCGGTTTATCAAAAATCATAACTGCACCGCACCTTATTTTTGAGGTCACATATGCGGTGCGGTGTATAAGATGCAGTTTGAATGATTTGAAGTTGGTATATTTTTTGAATTTTGGGCTTTTTCTACTCAATCCAAAACTAATTTTTCCTTTTGTTTTGGTCAAAGTTTTAAACTATTGAGCTAGTTTTTCTTTATTTTGGGCTGTCTTTCCTAATCAACAATTGCTAGGATTATCAAACCATTTTTTTAACTAGGTTTATTAAACTATCAATAATATATTTAATATTAAAAATAATTAAATATATTAATATATATAGAGATGGTGCGGTGCGGTGTGGTTTGTGTGGTTTTCTTATTATAAAACTGTAAACCGCACTGCACCATGCGGTGCGGTGTGGTGCGGTGAAAAATTACTTGCGGTGCGGTGCGGTTATATCATTTTGCGAGCAGTTTTGGTGCGGTTTTTACGGTTTGTGCGGTTTATGCGGTTTATGCGGTTTGGTGAACACCCCTTGGTTTTACGGTACTATTTCAGTTAATTCTTAACTTTATCTAAAGTATTTTTAGAAAAAAGTTTTCAATTTTAACAAAATATCTCAAATAAACGCTTGGTTCTTCAGGTTATTTGGACTGCTTAGAAATTTCAAGAGCTAAATTAATCTTATTATCGTTTTTTTGAGAAATTATTATTTACAAGGGAGGACGGTTGATGTGGGACCAATGAAATGATGCTATCTATGTAAATGCATGTATGAACTTCCTAATAAAAAAATAAAAAAATGTATGTAATGATGCTATTTTTATAAAAAAAAAAATAAAAATTACCAAATGATGTCACATTTGCATAACTAATAGCATTTTATTGGTTAGGAGGTTAAAGAAAATTTTAAAAAGCTAGAACATTAGCATTCAGGAGGCAAAAAAGAGTCTATTATATATTCTCAAATATTACTTTATTAATTTTACCATATCATTTTACCACTTATCTAACATCTCAATTTCTATTTTTACATACAATTCATTAAAATAATATAAATCATACCAACAATTAATATAAACAAATTAATTCTGTCTCTTTTTTCCTGTTTCTTTCTCCCCAATTTTCCTTTATCTCCATTAAAATATTAATTTTTATTTTTACAACTAATGAATAGTAGGTGTATACACACACACACACACACACACACACACACACAACCTTACTATTCACAGATGGTATAAATTTTTAGATACCCATTTGTAAATGTAGTATGTTTTTAAAGATCTAGGTTGTAAAATAGCAACTGGGAGGTTTTTACACCCCCGATGCTAGTGCTCACGGGGCCATGATCCCGCTAGTGAATAGGGGCCTGTTTGGTTGTGTTGTTTTTATTGTTTAAACAACACAACACTTTTTCACTCATACATATTTCCATAACACTTAAACAACGTTACTAAAATAAGATAACATTACCGACTGACCTTAGATGTGATAATATTGTGATTCAAGATAATACTTAATAAAATTAAGATAATATTGTAATTTAACTGATTATTAGAGCATCCTCATTAAAGGTGCTAAAAATTTTAAATGCTATTTTTTAGCATTTTTAGCACCTTAATTGATAAAAACTCACTTCCATCAAACATGCCAACTCTTAAAAGATTTAGCACCGAGCTACAGTGAGCTTGAATCAATACAAGCTCATTGAAGCTGGATTATAAAAAAAAAAAAGGCTTTTTTATTCTCCCAACGGATTTATTTCTTTTCTCTCTCTTTCCTATCTCACTTCTCTCTTCCCTCTTCTCTCTTATCTCTTTGGTGTTTCATGGTCTGTTGTGGTTCGGAGTGGTCTCTTCCTCCAAAACCCGATCATTGCTCACCGCTGATCACTCTCGTTGCTAGCTCGTCGGTGGATGGACCGGTGGTGGATGGGTATGGTTTTGTGGTGGACTGGTGGTGGTGGATGGATATGATTTGGATGGGTGTGGTTTGTGATTTGGTGGGTATTGGTGGTGCTCGGCGACAATTTTGATGGGGTTGAGATCGGGGTGGTGGGTTTTGCCAAGGTTGAGAACGGGGTGGGTGGGTGGTGGTAGGGTTTAGGTCCGATGGTCCGATGTTGTTCTGGGTCACAGTGCGGTGTTACTGGGTCATGGGTCATGGTTGAACTAGATTTTGGGTCACCAATGGTCATGGGTTGTGTTCCTAGGTCATGGGCGTGATAGCATTTGAGATCAGCGTGGTGGCATTTGAGATCGGCGTGATGGCTTTTGAGATAGTACGTTTGGTTTGGGTTTGATTCTCGTCGTGGCTATGGCTGTGGATGTAGTGTTTGGCTGTGGGTGTGGTTTTGGTGATGGGTTTTTGGCCATGGATGGTGATGGGTCATAGTTTTGGTTGGGTTAAGTTGGGTATTGGTGGTGGTGGTGGGTTTTGGTTGGGTTGAGATTAGGGTGGGTGGGTGGTGAGTTTTGTGGTGGCTGTTGGTATTGGGTGAGGTTGGGTTGTGGTGGTGGCTGGCAATGGCTAGCATTGGGTGTGGGTTGTGCCGTGGGTTGAGAAAGATGGAGAGATAGTGGGAGAGAGAGACAGTGGGAGAGAGAGATAGAGGTAGAGTGAGAAATAATAAAAAAAATGAATAAAAATATTAAAGGAAGAATATTTAAATGAAGTTGTAAAAAAAATAGAATGTGTGATGTTTGGTATATTGTAAAATAAGGTGTTAAAATTATAAAAGTAGTTTTTTGATATTGTAAATGCTAAAGTTTTTATAATTATTGATGGGAATGCTCTTAGTAATTAAAACACATATACATGTCATAAAGCTGTCAACAAGTTAAAATATTTTATTTACTTAAATTTGTAAAAAAAAAAAAACATTTTAAGTACTGCAAAGCAAGCCGTTTTAGAGGGACAATTTTTCTTGTGACACATTGCATGGTTAAACTTTAAAGTGCCATTTAGTGAGTGTTTGGGTAGAGATTAAAAATAAAAATTATTTTACTATTTAGTTTTTTTTTGCTGCTATTCATGAGTCTTGTTGCACTTCTCGACACTATTTATGGGCTTCACTGTACTATTTTAACTAACTTTTACCTTTATCTACAGTACTTTCAGCAATAATTTTTTAGTTTCAGCTAAATAAGTGGTATTTAAACACATTCTTAATTAACTTTATGTTTGACCTAGTCTAGCTAGCTAGTCCACTAAATGCGTCGGTCAAGTCAAATAAGGGCATACATTAACAAATCCATTTTTAGAAAAATTTTATCAAGAATTGAAAAAGTTGTCAATACTTTTTTAATTTTTGATAAATTTTTTTTTAAAAAATAATATACTATTGTGTACCTTTAAGGTACATGTTAGTAAAATTGTTTTGAAAGATAGTGATGGTTGCAAGATATTGCGCGTTTAGAAGATTGATATTGCGCGTTTAGAAGACGTCTTCATTATTTCTTTCAGGACCCACTTAGAAAGATTTTGACGGTTGCAAAAGAAAACCTTATTATTATACATTATTTTCTTTGTTTGTTTTTATCAATGGACCCATGAGTTGGTTCTTCAACATCAAATCTCACTTTTATTTATCAATTCCATTAAGTCATACTATCCAATGAAAGATCAAAATTGCATGCCCTCGTACATATTCCGCATCTTTTAATTTGTTACAATTATTTTTCTAATCCATGCTTTCCAAAATTCTTAATTTATTTAATTGCAACAACTTTGATTATAATGCAACAGATATTATATTTGATCTGTTTCGGGCGGCATTTCATATATACGACCATGATAACATTTGCACCATTCTCACTTTTATTTTATAATTCCATTAAAGTCACACAATCATATGAAGATCAAATATGCTTGTGTATACTGCGTGTTTTATTATAATTATGTTTTAATATTTTTTTCTAATGCGCGCATGCTCTCTTTTGTCCTTAGTCCTTGCTATTATTATTACAAAATTTGCACCAGATCTCATCGTCTTCTTTACTTCTTCTTTTGGCCATGCATGGATTACAACTAAAAGTCACACAAAACAGAAAGAGAAAAAGAAAGAAAGAAAGAAAGAAAAAAAAAAAAAAACACTGGATTGAACCTAAGGGAATGCTGCCTCACGCCAAGTTTGTGATAACTGGATTGTATTAATTGAATTAGATAAGTGGGTGTAATGCGAGCTGCACTGAGTCCTACCTTGAGCTTTTTCTAGGCCAAACTAGGTTATAAATTCACTACAAGAAACCCAATTATAATATGACTAGTCTTACTACGATATAAGTGCAAATCTGATTATAGTTTCCTCCATGACACCACTCTTTGGGTGATTTCACCTGAATTTAAATTTCTTATCTGTGGTGTAAAAATTTACACTTTGTTCACTTGTATTTATATCGTTAGATTTCTATAACTTACCTCTTTATTTTTTGTTAAATTTTTTTAATTAAAAAACATAACATAAAACAAATAAAAAAAAAAACTAGGGTATAAACATTGTGAAATTTTAGACCAATCCTACCCCACTTCGAAACTCAAACCAAAGTAATATCCCTCTTTCCCTTTTTCTGTAAAAGAATTAAAAAGCACTTATCTAAAATATATAGAAGCTAAAATGAAAGGTAAAGCTATTTCATTCTTTGTAAGTCTGTGACTCTGTAGTAAGTTTCTTTCCTTCTTCCTTTCTTCCAAGCAATCCATCACCCCTCTCCCATGTTTGTCTCTTTCTCTTTTTCTGTACGTTACTAAAAGGCAATATGAGGATTGAGGAGGATTGAGGAGCCTCTTTATTAGTCCACTTTTTTCGACTCTCACTCAAACTTGACTACCAATTACACCGACAACAATAAAAAGACAAGCATAAAAGCTTTTTTTTTTTTTTAAGTTGTTCCTCATAAAAGAAAGCTGTTTTCAAATCTTTTTTTTTTATTATTATAAAAACTGTTTTTTTAACTGTTTTCCAAAAAAAAAAAAAAAATCTGTTTTCCAAATCTGTTTTTCAAAACTGTTTTCCTGGAAAGTAATAAAAACAGTTTTCTGTACAAGATAAAACTGTTTTTTTTTTCCAAACTGTTTTCTGGAAAAAAAACCTGTTTTCTGTATAAAAATCTGTTTTTCAAAACTGTTTTCCAAGTAAAAAAATCTGCTTTTAAAGCCGGTTTTTTCCATTAAAAAAAACTGTTTTCTAAGAACAGTTTTTCAAAGTCAAAAAATCTGTTTTCAAAAATCATTTGAAATATTTTTTCAAAACCCTTTTAACCAGAAAAAATCTGTTTTCTTTAAAAACAAAATTATTTTCTGATTTCTTTTAAAACAAAATAAAATCTGTTTTTTTTTTTCATAAAATATAAGGGTATGCTTGGTAACTATTTTTTCTCCTTATTTTCTGTTTTCAAAAATAATTTTATATTTTTGAAATTAACAAACTTGTTTGGCAATTCAAAATGGTCAAAAAACAAAAACTATTCTCAAAACTTAATTTATAAAGGAAATTAAAAACATGCAAAAAACTGTTTTTAGTTTCTAGTTTTCATAAGCCAAAGAAGACATACATTTGATTTAATAAATTTGTTTCATTAAATGAGTTAGCATTATAATTCAAATTCTAATAACAACATATTTTAGTATTTTTTATTTTTTTTCTTCAAAAAACTATATATATATTTTTTATTTCAACTAACTAAACATATTTTTGATTTAAAAAATAGAAGAAAATTGTTTTTTTTTTCTTTATATTCCCAAAAACAAGTTTTTAAAAATAAAAAATAAAAAATGTTACCAAACATAACCTAATCCTTTTTTAGGGGAACTCGAAACTTCAAAAAAAAAAAGTATTTTCAAAGGTCCGTTTTCTTTTTTCAAAAATAATGTTTCCAAAAGGGTTTATTTATCTATTTATTTTTATTTATTTATTAACATACATCAAAAGAAAAGATTTCCTTCAAAAAGATGCAAATCTTCAAAAAGAAAATCATTTCTTGAAACCCTTTTAACAAAACAAGAGTTAGAGCATCTCCAACAGCTTCTCTAAAATTTTGTACTGTTTGGAGAATGAACAGTGACTTTTACATTTTAACTATCCACTTTTTCAAATACACCTTCCAATAGATTCTCTATCCCATTCTTTATCTCATTTAAATATTATTTCTTCATTCATTTTTTATTCATTTTTTATCATCATTTATTCTTTTTATATTCATTCCCAACAATTATATTTTTCAATAAAAAATACTATATTCACAACATTTTTTACAATACTTTCACAAGAATCACATCAAAATCTTATGTGAAAAGTTGTTACTAATTCTAATTTAAACCCACCGCTAAAATTATTTTTTTACTCACCAATATTAACTAATAACAATTTATTTCTTAAAATTTATTGTGAAAATATTGTAACAATATTGTGGTAGTGTTCCTTTCTCTACTTTGTCTTTCATCCGTATGTTTCATTTTTTTTTTCTTTTTTTTTTTCTCTTGTTTTTTGTACACCACACACGTATACCCATAAGTTTGTCCACCACACACGTATACACATATATTCCCCTTCTCTCATCCATTTGTCTTTTATCCATAAGATTTTTTGTCTTGTTTTTTTTTTCATCTCCAGAACCTCCCTCTGTCTTTCCTTCTCCGGCTCTCCCTTTCTCTCCTTTTTTTTTTTTTCCTTTTTCTATTTGATTCCAAAACATTATCCAGCTCTCTCTGTGATAAGAAACGGAGAAAGAGGTAGAGTAGAGAGAGAAAGAACAGATGGGTTAGATGGCTCCGCTCCGCCGCGCCTTCCGCTCCACCGCCGCCGGTCGTCTTCCTCCCCAACGCAGCCCAGATGGTAGATTGCTTGGGTCTTTTCTTTTTTTTTTTTTTGCTTTTATTGTTATGGTCTGATTAATTTGAAGATTATATTATTGAGTTTGTATTTTTTTTTTTTTTTGAGAATCTGAGTTTGTATTTTAATTATGCCTGAGTTTGGAGAAATTTGAGAGAAAGATTGTTGTGTTTGACAGTTTGTAGCCGTTGTGTTTGATGTCTCTGTGAGACGAGAGAGAAAAAATAGTAAAATAAATACCACTGTTTAATTTTTTAAGATAAAAAAATGGAGTAGAGGCGCTACAGTGTTCTCTAAACTTAGAGAATGACTGTAGCAACTTCAAAAAAATTTTGGAAAAATTTTGTGTTTGAAGAAGCTGTTGGAGGGTGAATAGTAAGTAAACAGTAGCATTTTTGGGACTAAAAATGGAGATAGAGCATCTGCTGGAGATGCTCTTATGTTTGCTTCCCAAAAAAGTGTTTTGTTCTTCAAAAATAATAAAAGTTAACGTGGTAGTCCTTTTTTTTTCTTTTTCCGCCTTAGAGTACGGGTAGTTTGTGGGTTTTGTGTTCCAGCTCATTTTCTTGAGTCTTTGAACACCCAATAAGCTTACATTTGTCTCTAACATATTTGGCACTAACAAGCTTCTTTTGTCATATTTTTTGCATGAACAAAAAATGGGAAAGTGGGGATGACAATAAGGTGCTATTCTTCCAACCTTCTCCTTTTTTTTTTTTTTTTTGGTGTAGATTTAGTTTTCACAAGCTAGTTATCTCTATATATTAAGAGGATTCAAAAAGTTAGTTATGCCTTTTAAAAAATGTCAAAAATACCCCTAATCAAATTAGATAATCCTTATTCTTAAAAAATAAAAAATAGGGTTAAAATTGTAATTCAACAAAATTAAAAAAAAAAAAACTACTAGAGAATTTTTTCCCCCCTAAAAATTAGCACACTTTCTATCTAAACACATCTCACGTATGTTTGATACATTTTTTTTCCCTAAAAACTAGCACACACCAAACTCAACTGTTTACTCCATTTCAAATCCTAAATTTTATTATTATAAAAACCCTTTTCCGTGTAACCTTACTAACAATAGATAAATTCAATTTGAAAAATTATATTAAACTCAAAAAAAAAAAAAAAGCCTCATCGCACGTGCAGAGCATGTGTGATGAGGCTGGTGTATATAATAAGTATTTACATGTTATTGTATAATATGTTTGTATGCTTTTGCCACATGCTACCTATGTATGTACTTTACATGTTTGTTGTATATTTTGATATAGTTATTATTCACAAGATAGTTATTATGTAAATATTTACTCACATGTACATATGTATGTCTATTGTTTGCTAAAACCTTTTCAAAAAATCAAAATGCCAAGTGTTCCATTTCTTTAGAAAAAGTTAACATTGTGAATAAATTAAAATGAGGTACTATCCTTTGAATAGGTGTTGTGCGGTGCCTAACACATTCTCCACATGTAACCAAACTTCCGAGTCTCAAATCTTTGGTTCAAAGACTTTTGGTTTACCTTAATTAATGGACCTCTAAAATTTGGTTTAGTTAATTATGTAACCTAAAATAAATTAGACATCAAGGTGACCACTTATACCAAATACAAAAATAATGATTGGTGGTGACTCCTAAAATAAAAATTAGAGAAAGGGCCTCACACACACACACCCCACTTTGAATACACAATCACACATGAATCACATTGTCGAGGACCCAATGTGCAACAACACCCCTCGAAACACGGGGTGAAAAAATCGGGCGTCCACAGTTACACTAACAACGATAACATCAAAACATTTCTCACGAGAATCATCTTTTGTTTACTCCCTAGAGACACCATACAAAAAGATCACAAAATCATCTTATAGCCATTGATCTCTCAAGCAGTAAATTTGAAGGAGAAATTTCAGAAGTCATCGGAAATTTGAAGGGGTTGCATTTGCGAGACTTATCCAGCAACATTTTTATTGGTCATATCTGTAAGGAATTCACCACGAAATTCCTAACCTGTGAGAAACAAAAATAGAGAAAGCACACGCCAAAGAAAAATAATCACACGCACAAGACAGTATTTACGTGGTTCGGCAATTTGCCTACGTCTACGGAGTTACAGGGTTTTCATTATTATCAAGGAAAAAATACAAAATGCAACTACAGTCTTTTTCTCCATGGACTAAGCCTCAGAAAATCTCCCATTAAAAATCACGCAACATTATTCAGGTCGGGTCTAGTTGTCAACCGGATCATACATAAACTAGGTTCCACAAAGCCCAACAATATCCCACCATCCTTGGCAACTTAATTGAGCTTGAATCTTTGGACCTTTCTCAAAACAAGCTCATAGGAAAGAGCCCCATCAATTATTGCAACTGACATTCCTTGAATTCTTTAATGTCTCAAATAACCATCTCATGGGACCTATTCCACAATGGCAAACAATTTTCTACATTTCTAAATAATTCATATTTGAGAAACTCAGATTTGTGTGGTAGCCCTCTAAACAAGAGATGCAAAACTTTTGAGATGTTGAAACAGCCACCACCAAATTCCAAAGAAGATGAAGTTTCAAATTTTCCAAGTAATTTTGATTGAGTAGTCATAATAATGGGATATGGATGTGGGTTGATAATTGGGTTCATTATAGGGCACAACTTGGCCATAAGAAAGTTGGAACGGTTCTTCAAGAGCTTAAGAAGGCAATGAAATGAATGAAGAAGGGAAAACATGAAGTTGTTTTTAATTTTAGTAGATACATGCCTATAAAAATAAAGTGTCTTTAATGTTCCAGTTTGAAGTATATTTTATCATTGTACTTTTAATTTTTTTTTTTTCTTTTGAACTTAAAAAAAATGTTACGATGACATTAATTAAAGTATTGCATGTTTGATTTGTATGAACTATGAAGTCTCCAATCCTAAAAAAAAATATGAAGCTATGTAGCTAACTCAAAGATTGCATCCCAGCATTATCTAACCACCACTGCAACCTAGTACCACCCAACTTCCACCACAACAACCCCTTATATTACATGATAATTCAATCAAAAAATCAATCTAAAATCAAATAAAAAATAAACGGAAAAATCAACTCAAACCCATCAACCCAAACACAAGGTCAAACTCAATTCATTGTCGTCACTGTGTATGCCTTGAATGGCCATTTTGAAGAAGAGTTTGGAATTTAAGCGATTGATAGAGGGATGTGGGGTCTATGGCCTTGTGTGAGAGAGATCATAGAGGAGAGAGAGAATTTGAGGGAAATGAGTGAAGTTTCTAAGAGAAAGAGAGAAGGTGACTTTGTATGAATGGATGAAATGAGAGAGAGGAGAGGAAAACCATGTGAGTTTTTGTGAGTTTGGGATGAGAGAGAGCTGAGAGAAGAGAGACTTGAGAAGAGAGCTGAGAGGCAAGATATGAAAAGGAGATGAAATTAATAATAAAAAAGTTATTATTTAAATAAAATAAAGTGTAGAATAGATAAATTGAAATGGTTGTGTAAAATAAAAAAAAGTAAGTTTTTATATTAAAATAGATAGAAATTTTGGTATGGCTTGATACAAATGCTCTTACTATTCATTTTTTTTATAGCACCTTATTCCAAGGTTGCATCGTTTGAGATGAAATTGTGACAGCCGTATTTCACTACAAAAAAAAGTTTCTATAGCCGCGTTTTAAAAACGCGGCTATAGCTCAGAAAAACGTGGCTATAGGATGATTTGGTCAATAGCCGCATTTTTTTAGGCCACGTTTTCAACCATGGCCTAAAATGCATGACTATAGGCTTGAGGGGCTTATGACCACATTTTTTCAAACGCGGCTATAGGCCAGGACCAATGGCCACGTTTTTATAAACGTGGCTATAGTGGTGGGCTAAAGCCACATTTTTAAAACGCGGCATTAGGCCAGGACTATAGTCGTGTTTTAAAAACGTGGCTTCAGCCCATCACTATGGCCACATTTTTAAAACGCGGTTTTAGCCCACAACTATGGCCGCGTTTTGAACGCAGCTATAACGCCTAAATACTTTTTTGAATTAAATGATGGAAATCTCTCTTGACAATCAGCACCATTCAGATAACTGTTTTTAACTACTTGTTAGTTATGGAACACTGATTTTAACTAGCTTAGGATTGTGTATCAATATAAGTTTGATCTTGGCTTTATCAGATTTAGATAACTATTAGGATTATCAAAATGCATAGAACTTACAGACAGTCTTTCGAACTATATCAGAAATTAGAAATATGAAAACTGACATGCACATAATTGGTGAAATGGATGGCTTATGAGAAACTCAACATGACTAAATATCATAGACTCAAAAGCATATATAATAATGTGGCTAAGTGTTTTTTTTTTCACCCTAATATTTTTATTACTTCAAAGATTAGCAATAGAAAGTGGATTCTAATTGTGAAATTTTTTTTGTAACCTGAATAATGGAATCAAGACTTTATTTGTGAAAACTTATCAAAGAGGCATGATTGTTTGGAAACTTTTATCACATATAAAGAAAGTTAAATAAAATGATACCCCACAAATGCATTATCCATTCTTTAAAAAACAAAAAATAAAAAAAAAAAAGGAAAAAGAAAAAAAAAGGGAACTTTTACCCCCAAGTCCCATATCAGATGCCACTTGCTAGCAAAAAATTAGAATATAACGAGCTTTTTGTTAATTTAACCATTAATTTGTCACTTTTCATTCACATTGTAAATCAATCTAGCAATAAATTTTAAATATCCCTTCTTAAACTTGACAACTAATCATCTCTACAATAGCTTTCATGACATCAAATGGCATGAACCAGATAAGAAACTATATCATAGTGGTCAAAGTAGATAAGCAGTACTGCTAAAACCAACTTGACTAGTGGCAATGCCAAATAAGTCCAAGTGATCAATCTGATATTGTCGTAAAAAGAAGATAAACAACACCATAATAATGTATGGAATTTTCCATTGAGCATTAGGCCATTAATATATTCAATCAATAAGAAAGCAAGTACAATTGCAGGCAAGTTGAACAACTAGTTACCAAATTAATGTTTCGTATTTTTCATTGAGCATAATAAAGTCAAGCATCTTATTTGATTCTTTGGAAAGTAGTAAGGAACCTATAGCCTATAGGATATAGGCCCTATAATTAATTAAAATTAAGCTTCTCCCTATAGGTGTTTTTTTTCCCATTTATAAAAATACTGTCAAATCCACACTCAAATTTCTGGAAAATTTCTGCTTCAAACCTTGTACAGTGCAAAATACGTTCACCATAACAAACAAAGCTTTAACATTTACTAGAGCCACAAAAGATTATTGCATGCAAGGATTCAAGATTTTAATTGACATTGTATAAACTTTCAATAAAAACTTAGTGAAGGAATCAACTTCTGAAAAGTGGCAGAAAGAAATTTATGGAAAGAATAATTAAAAATTGCAGTGAAGAAAGAAAATGCAAGAACCACTCTACCTTATCATTAGTTCATAGTAAATCCGCTTCAACTCCAATAGAAATGGTATATCAACAGGAGCCTCTTCAACAAGATTGTCACCTTTTTTAGGCTTTTTCTTTTCTTTTGAAGTATCAATATCAAAAACCCTTGGACTGATCTTCCTTGACAGGATTTGGGCACGAACATAATCCTGGCGGTCTAAGCGCAAACGTACCTGCAACTTGTTTTTTGAAACAAGTTACATGCAGTTAGCATCAGTTTTATAACACTTCCCCCTCAAAAAAACCTTCCAGTAATGAACAAGTGGTGAGAATAATAAAAACAACACAAAAAGAGGCACATACTTGTTCTAGAATATAGAAATGCAATTTTCTCAGTTTTTGCCATTGCACCAAAGGTTTCCACTTGTAGAGCTTGATAGTCAAAATGTGTAATAGGAAAAAAAACTGGGGGGTGGACAACTCCAACCATTGATTTATTTATTGAATAAGAATTAAACATTTAAGAAAGCTATCACCAAATGGGACAACCCAAACTTACAGCAACTAAATTAAAAATCTGGACCAAGAAAAAGGAACATAGGGTTGTTTTGGACTCAATATTAAGTATTGCATATTCTGCTCTTCCATGTTCCATATATGTAGTGTTGGAAATGCAGGGGATAGTATAGACTTTTCACATTACTCCAAGATACACCGTTTTAGAAGTGTTCCAGTCGGTAAAAAAGAAATTAACTGAAAATTCCACATTTCAAGGTCATATTAAGCAACAGAAGCAATGTAAATATCCCTAGACAAAGAAAAAATAATAAAAAATTTATTGCTTGAAGCATCAGTGACTCAAACTTGTAAATGAAATATTTCAGCTAATTTAAAGCGCAGTTCTTAATGAATTCACAGTTAAAGAATTCATTCAACCATAAATAAAAGAAAATAATGAAAAATGTAAAATTACTTCACCTCTATGATGGCTGGATGTGTACACCTTAGGAATCCCAAAAGTGCAGTTCTTAGTGAATACTGGACACTAGCAACATGACATCCTTTGACCGTCTCAAAGCCTGGATCAAAATCAAGCAGAGCAGAAAGAACAGTACTATAGTGGAGAGGCCTCTTCCTTGCTATGGCCGGAAGACTGAAAACAAATAAATAGGTTTTAGACCCATAAACAAATTAAAAAATGAAAAAGAATCCTCACATGGAGTTTTAAGAACCTCTAGCATGACTTTTATAAAAAATTTGATTGAGCAAGATAATTTCATTTAAATTTAGACATCAGGTATTCAACAAAATCCTAACATTTGCGTTGTGACAACAGCTAAAATTTCAAAGATTACAACGCCTTCAAGCATACACCTTACAGCACACTGGATACTATTGAGCAAGGCAGCATGGATATGTGGTGTCCAGCAAGGCAACCTTAAGAACTAGATGAACTAGAACACAAGTGGAAGTACACAGTAGAGTATCCAACACACAAAAATATTATGAATTAATAGTGCTCTTGTTCCAATATTAGCCATCCATATTTTTCAGGAATCCCTACAATTTTAAAATTCATACAGTGACCGACTCCTATATGCCTGCCTAGATTTATACGAAAAAAGTTATCAATGGCATTCAAAAAAAAAAAAAAAAAACAAGTATGCCCAAAATAGAAAAGAGATAATGCATTAATGTCCATGTAAAGAGGTACGCATATTAGAGAGAAAAAGTGGCACGCTAAATTCTGGACCTCCAGACACAAAATTGTAGCGTGGACCTCCTAAGACAAGATTGTAGTACTAATTATTAATGTGTCAGTGTGTGTGAGAGATAAAAAGAGAGATTTAGAATAGCCAGTTGATTCTTGAAGGAAAAAGGCAACAGTTTAAAAGATCCAATCTAGTATGGAAAAGATGCAAGAAATAATAGTTTAAAAATTAGCAATCGAAAAGAAAGGAAATACATCTTGACAGGCACAAATTTCAAGTGTGGGGGGGAGCTTGTTCTAGTGTAATTCAAAGGGTTGGCAAATAATCAAGTCCTCATAGAATTTAAGGCTTAACAAAGAACTAGAAATCATGTAGTGTGCACCTTTTGAAGGTCACTTCCTAAGAAGGTAGACATGGAAAATTGGTTTAGAATTTCCTGACCCCACCCAACCCCGAATTTTTTGACCTAAAGCAAAAATAGATTGACTCATGACTTGACCTTTTTTTGTTAGTCAACTCGATCTGACCCGTGACTTGAATTATTTTTTAAACCTTTTATTTTTAGATAAAAAATATTAAAATTAAGACAATATTAGTTTAATTATTTATTGTGAATTTTAAGAAAATAATTGAGACATTTACATACTGCATGCAAACGAATTAAAAGGTAAATAGTTAAGATACTCTCTAATGAGTAGATATTAACCCCTTTTCATTTTCTTCTTTTGTTGCTTGGGCTTTTTGCTATATTCCAAGACAATCTAGTTTCTTAATTTTGACAATTTGGGCTACCTCTTACTTGAGGTCCATCACCATCTCATCTTGAGCTACCCTCTTTGACTGTTTTTTGAAGGGTGAGATGGGCTGCCCTCCGGCCTTTTGCATTTTTGCTGCACTTCGTCATTAATATTCACTTTTAAAAATAATAATAGCATGAACCACTGAGACATATAATTTAAATTTAAAATAAAAGTTCAGATTTTGCTAAGGTCAAGTTTTACAATTGGGTGTCAAGAGTTTTCTAAATCAATTGGCATGTATCGATATTTTCAATGCATATGTTTGTTTGTTTGTTTATTTATTTATTTATTTTGGTAGAAAAGGAGCTTCATTAATTAAACTGAAACAAAACAAAAAACATGGACAATAGTCTTAGGGCATAGCCTATTTCCAAGGAATATGTTTACAATTTAAATTCCCCTTCTGCAACTACTAAATTATATAAAATAATAATAATAATTTACTATTAGGACCCAGAAATAATCAAGACCTCTTTCAACACCAATATCAGCCCACATTAAATTCGAAGAAATTAAATAAAGAATTAGTGAAAAATATGGCTCACTTGGCTCATATCTAGCTGGTGACTAGATTAGGTTAAAATATAAAGAGTAAAAGAAACCAAAACAAATGAGGGAAAATGAAAGGATGAAAAAAAAAACCCAAAACAGACAAAAAAGAAGAAGATGAACACAAAAACGGAATAGAAGAAGAAGAAGAAGAAGAAGCCATATGAGGTTGCACAGGGGACAATTTCAATGAAAAAAAAAAAGAGAAACAAAGGCCAAAAGAAAAAAGCAAGTACGTTGCACAGGGACAAATTTGTCCAAAATGGTAGTCCCACATTTTCTCCTAATTTTCTCGCCATTTTGGAGAGATTATATTTTGGAGGGCTAGGGGAGAAAACTCTTGGGCCCAACCAGTTTTCTCTCCCCCCTTCTCTCCTAACTAAACACACAAAATTATCATTTTGCTCTCTACTTTTCTCTTCCATTTTTTTCCATCAACCCTAAAATCCACCTAACCAAATGGATCTTAAAATTCATGCTCCCAAAAAATAAATAAAAAAATGTCACATTCCCAATTTTCAGCAACAGGTCAACTTTCAAGTTAGTTTGACTTAGAAAATAATTAATTATGAAGTTTTGGTAAATTATAAAATTGTAGATCTTCGAGTCTTCTTTCGTGGCCATAAAAATTAGGTCAATCTAACATTAGAGTAAGAAGATATGGCCAAAATACCAAGATTGATCAGAATATTTCCGTATCAATATTTGCACATATATTTGACTTGTTAAAATGCTTCAAAAACTACTTCTCAATTGATTTGAACTCTTGGCCTCATGTTTGTATGATTAGCTAATTAGTTTTAATCTCTTACAAAAGAAAAATACATGCAATGGATATATTTTAGGGGAAAAAAACTTGTAAATCTCATTTTTTAAGTGCATGCTCTCTTTAGTTTACAATTATTATGACAAAATTTGCACTAGATCACATCTTTGTCTCTACTTTTTCTTTTGGTTGTGCATGGCTTACAACTAAGGATTCATTTGGTTGTGTAGATAAAAAAGGGGGAGGATATATAAAAGATATTTTAGTTTTTCTCACTTGTGTTTAGTGGCAGAGCTAGGATTCTAGTTTTGGGGGGGGGGGGGGGGGGGGGGGGAGATGAAAATAAAGAGTTGAAGGTAAAATCAATTAAATTATTTTAATTAGTATAATTAAAAAAATACTTAACTAATTAATCAACAATTTGATTAGCATATAAAATATAATGTAAGTGTTAAGTTGTTTCTTCTTCTTTTATTTTTATTTTTTTTACCTTATGCATAACATTAGATTTTTTTAAAATAGAGTGTATGACGTTTTTTATTTTTAAATCATAAAAGTATTGATGTTTATTAATTCTATCCTATATTGTGTTTATTGTAAAAGCATCATAGAAAAATTAAAGAAAGCACCATAAAATTTTTGGCATATTGGTTAGAGATGCTATGATAATATACCATTTTTTTTTTTTTTAATTTCAAGACTACATAGAGTAAATATAAGAATTTTTCTCTTCACTATATTATACAAATTTGAAATATTTTCAAAATAAAATTTCATGTAAAAGCTATTATTACTAAAAATGATTTTTTTAGGGGAATATATGAGCCTCTTACTAATCATCAGCCTAGAAAAGTACATTACAAGTGGAGCAAAGAGTGACAGCCCCGTATACGTAGCACAATTACATATAGAGTTGCAGAATATAAGTTCAAAGCAAATAGAAATATATACAAAGCAAATATAGGAAGATATATATTAAGGAGATGTGGGTTTCAATGAGGTCCCCCCGCTCGGGGGGGGGGGGGGGTGCCCTACTTGCGGGATGAAACTTTTTTATTTAGTTGAAAAGAAAAATGAGAGAATAAAAAAATAATTTTGTGTAAATTTACTCATATGTTTTTGTGAGGGACCGCAAAAGGTGCCCTCAAAAGAGAGAGATTTTTAAGTGCATTTTCAATACACATCTCTTTTTAAGTAAGTGGTGTGGAGTCACCATTTATTTTTTATACTAAAAAATAAGAAAAAATTAAATACAATTTTACATGACTGAATTTTTCCATTCTCATTGATTGAATAACAAAAAAAATACAAACTTGATAAATTGAGTGTTACATGGCTTTGGGTCCTAGTTACAATCTACCCGAAATAAAAATAAAGATAAAGCCTAGGTTTACGTATCCAAAGAAACCAAATTCGGGGGCTAGGTTACGGAATGGAAAGGTGTTAGGCACCCATTCCATCCAGACAAAGTCTGGTCTTCTAAACTCTCATAACCAATGTACCCCTTTATGCATGATATGAATGATATGTTGCATACATGGAACACTTAACTAAACTAAGTCATATAAATCTATATATGAATGCATCCTCTTCTTTGTTTAAAAAAATTCCAAATCCGTTTTTATGAATAAAAAAAATTGATTTGATTCATAAAAAAAAAAAAAAAAAAAACCAGACCTGTTTTTGTATATGTAAAAAAAAAAATAGTTTGGTGAAGAAAAATCAAATCTGTTTTATTAAATAAAAGAAGTTTTTTGCTTAAAAAATATTAGATCTGTTTTGGGAACAAAAGAAAAGATTGGCTTTTGGTTTGTATGTAAAAAAAATTAGATCCATTTTGTAGATAAAAAAAAAAAAATCAAGATTTGTAGAGAGCTTAGAAAAAATCAGATCTGTTTTTTTATGAGAAATTAAAAAAAAAAAAAAATCTTTTAGAGGAGAACTATACTCATGAAATAAACCTATGCTATTTGCATCAAACAAAACATCACTACTCATGACCTTTTTTATTTCAAAATCTGCTATGTTTAAAAATAATTCAAATTTGCATCTAAGGAAGATACAAATCAGTTTTTGAATTTGGTTAAAAAAAAATTCAGATTTGTATCTAAGGAAGATACAAATCAGTTTTTGGGATTTTGAAAAATTCAGATTTGCATCTAAGTAAGATACAAATCTTTTTTTTTTTTTTTTTTGAAAAAGATGTGATAATAAGCAGATTTTGGAATCCCTAAAAGGTAGATCATGACAATAAAGACATCAAGAACATATTTTAACAAAAGTATTGACAACACATGATATAAAAATTGGAAATTAAAACTAAAAGAAAATCTACTCATGCATCATAAAAAAAGGACAAAAGAAAAGGTAAAGAAAAACACCTCTTGCATGGACGTACTCTTCTTATTGAGGGAATATTTTAGGGTTTAAAGAAATTTGATCAATTATCTTTGAAACCTAAAATGCCTTGCTTACAAAAAAGAAATTCTTAAGGCTAGAGCCTCTAGAACTTCTTTAACGTAAGATAGAAAATAATAGAAATGATGTCAGAAAGAGGGGAAATTTGAGCGTGTGAAAAAGTCTCCCCTCAAAAAAAGTGTGTTGAATCCTGAGATGTAGTCTCTATTTATAGAGGTAGGGGTGTTCGAAAAATTAGCTAGATGATCATAATATGAACTGGGATGCATCCTTATCTCTAAAAAATCGAAAATGATAAGTTTTATCTCGATCTAAGTGCCCTTGGGTTGAGGCCCGAGTTTGTGCCAATCAGCACTCCAAAGTGTTGAATGGAGCTTTTGGGTGCCAATCCCTTGTTTTAGTTTTGGTCTGTTTTGGACTCATTTTTTGAGATTTTTTTGAACTGGGACTTGCACTTAGACGCGTTTTTAATTCATATTCTAAAATTTAAACTATTTTCTTGATAATTTAGGTTTTTTCAGCAAAAATTATCTTGTAGATAAATACCCTCAAGTCTTGATTATCCACAATTCTATTGTTATCAAATTATCCCCCTTTTTATTCCCATGCAAGCAATCCTATTTTGACACTAACAACCAATCCCAACATTATTTAATTAATTTTAATTGTCTACCCAATTAGAATTAATTTAAATTAAAAATGTGTGGTTGATTCTACTTAGACACAATGCATGCTGACCGTGCAAACTTGATCATGCGATCTCTTTCAATCTGACGGTCCGATTTGGAAATTGGACATACCGTCACGACTGTTAGAATCTCAAGATCATTTTTATGATAATAAATGAACAAATTAATGCACATAATGCAATCATGAATGTTGGGTACATGTATGGTCACTCTAGTCATCTTCCTTAATTAAATCATAGGTGCAAAATCGAGTGTCTATAGTTTTTATTAAAAAATGTTGGCCAATTAAAAAAGAAAAGAAAAGGAAAACAACCAAAAAAATAAAAGCAATCACCTAAGTTTATTAAAATCATGCCCAGAAAAAAGAATTTTTTTTAAAAGAAAAACCACGTTTAGTTAAACCAAGAAAAATAAAAGAAGAGAATAAAAAAAGAAGTAAAGCAAAACACCCTACCAACCAAAGTACCAAACCAAAAAAACAAGAGTGATGTATCACGCCCAAAAAAAAAAAAAAAAAAAAAAGAAAAGAAAAGAAAAGAAAAAAGAAACAAGCAGCAAGTGAGAAGGAGAGGGAAGTTTAGTCATTTGACTGCAAATTGGGGAGAGAACATTTTGGTGGATCTGGGGAGAAAATACCTTGGCTCCACCCATTTTTCCTCCTTTCTTCTTTCCAACTAAACACTTATGAAACTACTTTCTATCCTCTCTAAAATCTGTCTAACCAAATGGACCCTAAAAATCTTACACATGCACCTACACACATGTACAAAAAAAGAAAAAGAAAAAAGAAAATAGAAGAAGAAGAAGAGGACATGATAGTTCAAGAAATGCAACCTTCTGGCATGTTTGGTCCTTGGCCTTCTTCTTAACTTATCTTCCTTCATCGTATTATTCCAATATAAAACATTGGGTTGAGCCTAAGGGAATGCCGCATCATGCCAAGTTTTCTTGTGATAGATGGATTATATGGATTGAATTGGATAGGTGTGTGTAATGTAAGGGTATATTGAGTCTTATATTGCATGTTTATTAGGCTGAACTAGGTTATGTAAGTCATTATGAGGAATCTTAAGTATAATTTGGGTGAAAATGGGCAAATTCCCATTTCCCTCAAAAAAAAAAAAAAAAAAAAAGAAAAGGGAAAATGCCCCATTTCCCAAACTAATTAGGGAAATACCACTCTTTTGAAACTTGACTTTCTCAAAATTGAGTTAAAAAAAAAAAATTCTGGAGCCCTATAGTGACGTTTTAAGGAGCTTATAGGGACTTTTTAAAGACCTATAGTGGCGTTTTGTAACTCGAGTTCATGAAATCGAGTTATAGGTAAATTTTTTTTTTTTTTTAACCTATAACTCGATTTCATGAAGCTCAAGTTCCAAAACGCCGCTATAGGCTCTAAAACATCGCTATAGGGCTTAACTCGATTTTGAGAAAATCGAGTTTTAAAAGAGGGGTATTTCCCTAAGTAGTTTGGGAAATGGGGCATGTTGTTGTTGTTGTTGTTGTTGTTTTTTTTTTTTTTTTTTTTTTTTTTTTTTTTTTTTTTTTTGAGCGAAAAGGGCATTTGCCCATTTTGGCCTTATAATTTGACTAGTTCTATTAGAATATAAGTGCAAATCTGATTATAGTATTCCTCCATGACACTATTCCTAAGCTCTCTTTTGTCTCGGTTTATTTTTTCCTCCGTGTTTGGTAGCAAATTAAGATGATGGACAAAAGTAAAGTTCAAGTGAAGAGGTTACATTCCAAAATTTGTATTCATTTTGTTGTCCTTTGAGTAGCCCTTTGTTCTATAAGAATGTAGAAGAAACCATGTCTCTTGTAAGGTTCTCTTCATCTATCTTTCAATAAACAAGTTTTCAATTTTGCTGCACCTTTATTAATTTGACAATCCTCATGATGATGCAAAAATCGTCAGTAAGTCACACAGTACTTACGTGCTCTAGACAAAACTTGCAAAACAAAGAAGAAGAAGACCTTACAGAGAGTATCAGTATGGTACCGGCCAAATACCTTCTGAAAGTTAAGTTATAGAACATTTTCAACTCTAGAGTATCAGAGTTAGGGTAAATTATGCGTACCTTGATTTGTGAAGGCTTTGGATTTTTATAGTAGTGTAGAGCCGACCTTCGTTTCTTGGTGGAGAATGTGTTTCCTTGTAGGGAAGATCCTTATTAATACATGTATTTTGCGGGATCCTTTCCTTGTAAAGACTTCATTGATTAGGGTTAATTGTATGATACAAGACATTTCCATATTACATTTCTTAGAGACCATTTAGGCCACGTAGGTGCCATGTGGCTTTGCTGCTAGTCTCCATTGCGTTCGTTCGTTTTATTAGAATTCGTCCACTACAAAGAGTTTGTACGTCTTCCTGCCTTTTCGTCTAAGACACGATTCCCTCTATGGGTCCGTCACCTGGTATCCCAGGCAGACATCTAGAGTGACAGTCTAACCTAGTTTTGGGGATTTGTGTTTTGATTGATAGGTTAGTTGAGAGTCATAAATGCAAGGGAGACACGTGGCACAATTTCAGTGGTTGGTTACTTGGACCGAAGCGTCTCTTCTTCTTTCGCGCCGTTCCCTCTATATATATGTTACTTCTCCCTTTCATTTCTATTTTTCGCAACTACTTTCCAGTGTCAGAGCGCTACCTTCACCTGCAAGAAATTGTGATACCGTCAACTCAGTGTGCTCGTTCGCTACGCTGTTTCTGTCACTTTTTGCACCGTTCAACTGTAAGTACTCTCCGTCCTATATTGAAAATTTTCTTTTCTTGTTCTTTTTAAATATTGTATATTCATCGCATATGCAGACCTGTAGAATCTTAGGAGTTTATCCGTCACATGTAGGTGTAATAGATGTCTAGTGAAGCGTCGAGTGAGCAATCGTGTGTCCGCGAAGGAGCGGGCTACGATGAGGTGTACCCATCAGGTCAAGACGACTTGGCACCTCTTAAACTGAAAGGGTTCCATCTGCCAACTCACCTTCTGAGGAGAAGGATGAGGACTCGGACATGGACGGGTCAGAGAGTGGTACAAATGGGGATTTAGACGGCGAGGAGAATGGTGAGAATGCCGAATCCCCTATTAGATCCTTTATTGGCCCCGTTGGTCTTAGGAAGTTCGTTCTTCCCCTTATGTGGATGGTCAATGATTTCAACTCAACTATTAAGAGACCACACTTCGACACCCTTCGTGAGAGACATCAGATTCCTGTCAACATTCCCATCCGTTTACCCTTCAAGTTTGAAAAGTGCTATTACTGGGATGCTTAAGACGTCAAGGTGTATGAGCAAATGTTCAAGGCAGGACTTAGACTACGTTTGAGTGCTCTTCACCATCGCCTACTTCAATACCTGGGACTAGCCATCACCCAAATTGCTCCGAATGCTTGGAGAATCTTTTTGTTGCGGAAGTACTATATGGGGTTCTAACTAATGGGGAACGTCAACTAACTGTAGATGAATATTTCCATTGTTATCGTCCTTCCGAAATTGTCAAATCTAAGGGTATATATAGCTTCCTGCCGAGGAAGTTGTCGCTTAGGTTAGTGTACGAGACTCCTGATTCTAACAGGAACTGGAAGAACCGGTACTTCTTTATTCAGGGGGGAAAATTGGATATGCCATCCTGACGAACGAGAGAATATGCCTCTTGTTGATAAGATTTAAGGTATAATGCCTTCGCTTGGTAGGCGTTTGCTTTGTTTAAATTTGCTCGTTTACATGTCTTGCCAGATTTGCTTGTTAGTCTAACCGTCTCTTATTGCAACTCAGAACCGTCCAGAGGTTAATCTTGAGCAGTGGAGCTTTTTGGAGAGGATTTTCAAAATCTCGTTGAATGAGAGGATGTGTCAGAAGCTCGTCGCTTTGGACACCTTTCATTGGTACTGTAAAGGTCTCGAGCCTACAGCCACTACCCGTCGTTACGATAAACAAGTGCACAAACATGAGTCAGTCGCCTATTCCTTGTTTAACTTTTTCAACTCCTTTAGTAATTTTTGTCTAACTTTTTCTTTTTGTTCCCTTTGGTGCAGAAATTGAAGATGGTAAGATGAGGGCTTACATTCGCCAACAGGCCACCTTGCAGGTGAAGAAGAAACAAGAAGAGGGTGTGCCCCCTATAGGGGGGATGAGTCCACTGAAGCCTTTTATTAAAAGGAAAATGACGAACAAATGTGATTGTCCACCAAAGAAGCCAAAGGTGGTGACTGGTCCAACCGTTGGGGAAACGCCTTTGTCGACCAAGCTACCTCATCCACCCTGTCTTAGGAAAGGGAAGGGTTAGATGATGGGCCAAGGTCCCGTCTTTGAGAAGTGCCCCATCCTCCTCTGCAAAGATTCGCGGTACGCTATCGAGCAGCTCTTCTCCATCATAAAACATGACAATTATGAGGACTTGGGCAACCATGCAACTGAGGCCATGGGGGAGACGGGCCTCTTTAGCTTGGCACAGGTTTGTATCCGTCCTTCTTTCTTTCCCATCTCTTTGTCACCCCTGTTTCTAACCTTTATTTTGATTTTTGTAGGGGGTGCTCATGATGAAGGACCTGATGGACCGTTGCATGGCCCAAGAGAAGTTGGTGGACTGTTTGAAAGAGAGGGCTAATGCCACGGAGGAGTCGTAGAGGCAGACCGAGGTGATAGGAAATGTGCTCAAGGATAAAGAGGGGGAGATCTCCACATTAAGGAAGCAAGTCCTTCAGGCTCAAGAGAATAGGAAGACGGAGTTTCGAAACTCCGACACCTTTTTTTACGAATTTGGCGGTACTTTTGCTAATGGCTTCAACGACTGCTTCTATCAGGTCAAGGCTTCCTTTCCTGATCTGGACTTGCCTCAGATTTCTATTGCCTCCGCAGCCCAGACCCAAGCCAGACTTGTCGAGTTTGAAGGTACTGATGAGCTTTTTGAAGATGACTCTTCCTCCCAACGCTTGAGATGACAGAGAGGCTACTCCTCAAGATGATTAGGTTAAATCTGTTGAGGATGAGACCCGTCCTCTTCAGGAGACCAAGACGGTCAATAGAGAGGACGAGGAGGCCGTTGTTGACCAACCTTAGTTTTAAATTCATTATTGTCTCTGCTTTTTTCTTTTTATCATGAAACTCCTTGGGAGAACAATAATTATGTTATTCTTGTTGTCACCCATTGTTTTTGGGTTTTGGATGTAAACATTTGCCCTCCATGGGCTTTTATCTATTATCTGTTTACATCTGTCGCTTGTATTTTTTACTTATATGTTTGAACATTTTTTTGCCATTATATTTCAACGGATTTCTCCCTTTTGGGATTTGTCGCACGTTGCACAATTTTTCTTATCCGTCCATAAACTTAGTAATTTTTGGACTTTATAAATTGCTGAATATTGGGATGCATCCGTTCACATAAGGACTTAGTGAATTTCAATGTGTCCCTTGGGATGCATCCGTCCACTTAAGGACTTAGTAAGCTTCAAGGCATCCCTTGGGATGCATCCGTTTACTTAAGGACTTAACAAAATTTAGGGCATCCCTTAGGATGCATTCGTCCACTTAAGGACTTAATAAATTTCAAGGCATCCCTTGGGATGTATCCGTCCACTTAAGGACTTTAATAAATTTCTAGGCATCCCTTGGGATGCACTCGTTCACTTAAGGACTTACTAAATTTCAGGGCATCCTTTGGGATGCATCCGTCCACTTAAGGACTTAATAAATTTCAAGGTGTCTCTTGGGATGCACTCGTCCACTAAAGGATTTAATAAATTTCAGGGCATCCATTGGGATGCATCTGTCCACTTAAGGACGTAATAGTAGATGCAAGACGTATATATACACATGACATGTCTGAATAACTCCTCTTATTGTGATGGATACATGCATGAGCCAAAAAATTTTCTTAAAAAATGAAATGCTGCTCTTTGGGCTTAAAAAGTACTGTAGATAATAAAATTAACTGTTAGTACATATACAATTCATGTTAGGAACATATGTCATTTAGAATTGGCTAATCCTTTGACAAAACACACTTTAATTGTGATTGTGTAGATTTAGGATGTGTTTAATACTTCAAGGAACAAGGTTTTAAGATCAAGTGTTAAAACCATGCAAGTCTGTCTAAGAATCAAGCGATGAAGTGCTTGATTTTTAAATCTTGATAGCTAACTCGATAGCTAGTATCTATCGAGGTTTAAAAAGTTGTTTCAGCCCGAAGCTCGACAGCTTTTTGATAGATAAGCTATTTATCGAGACTTATGAAGAACAAATTTTCAATTCTGATTTTCATCCAATCCGTGAATAGATGTTTGGGCTTTCTTTTCTCACAACTCTAAACATACATAAGGATATTTTAAAGGTCATCAAAGGTGGCACATTTGCACGAGTGTGAAGCAAAGTTGTGTTCATGCAAATTGTGACCGGAAACCTAATTTGCCCTAGTTCTTCTTTCTCTTTAAGAAGCTACTGCATTTGTATGCCATTGTGTTTTGTGACCAAGCAGCTTCGTGATCTTTATCGTGTTGATGAACTGAAGAACTTTGTAGCTAACATCTTTTTCAAGTTGATGATTAAGTTGCGTACTAGGATCTGCGCATCTATTGGTTAGTGTTAGGACATATGTAGTTGTTCAAGCTTGTGAACATATGTCGCTATTTTACGTAATTGGCTTATCCTTAGACAAAACGAACTTTACTTGTAATTGGGTAGATCTAGGATGTGTTAAACACTTCAAGAAACAGTGGTTCAAGATTAAGTGTTGAAGCCGTCAAAGTCTGTCCAAGATACAAGCAAGGAAGTGCAAGATTTTAAAGCTCGATAGATACCTCGACAGATACATCTATCGAGATTTAAAGAAGCTGTTTAGCCCGAGCCTCGACAGCTGTCTCGACACCTCTTGACACCTCTATCTGTCGAGAATTAAAGAAAGCAGATTTCCAGGTCTGTTTCAAGTCCAATCCGTGAGTGTGTCTTTGGGACTTCTTTTCTCCTAACCCTAGACATATAAAATGATTATTTTAAGGGCCGTCAAAGTGAGCAAAAAAGTAGAAATCACAAGATACAAGTTGCTTCTTCTCTGTTCATGCAAATTGTGATCTGTGAGACAAAGCTCGTGCCCTAGTTCATCTCTGATGATTTGAAGAACTTTGCAGCCAACATTCTTTCTTCCTCAAGTTGGTGAGTGAGTCACGTACTTGGATTCGTGCAAAGGAGTAAGCCGCGTACTGGGATCCGCGCATCAAATTGGTTAGTCACGTACTGGGAGCCGTGCATTGAAAAGCAGAAATTGTCACTACAGAACAAGTCCAATTGGGTATTGGGGTAAGAGTTCAACTGTAGGTTGGTGAGGTACTGGGATTCCTTACTTGTAACTGCTTGTTGTGATAATAGTGGAGTTTCGGGAGTGGTGACCTTAAATCACCCGGTGGGGTTTTTGCCGTAAGGGTTTTCCCCATTCGTGAACAAATCACCGTGTTATTTATTTTCCGCTGCATAACTTAGTTTCGGTGATTTTTTTGTGCTGCCACGTAAATTTGCATGTTAATTTGATTAATTAATAACTGGGCTAATTTAATTAATCTAAATTATCACAAGGGGTCAACGCGTTTGTGGGCCTGACAGTTAGTCACGTATTAAGAGCCGTGCATTGAAAGGAGAGATTATCATTATAGAACTAGTCCAATTTTGTATTGGGGTAAGGGTTCAACTGTAGGTTGGTATAAGGTACTGGGAGTCCTTTACTTGTAACTGCTTGTTGTGATAATAGTGGATTCTTGGGAGTGGTGATTTTTGCCTTGGAGGTTTTTACCCATTCGTAAACAAATCATCGTGTCAACCTTATTTTCTGTTGCATTTTATTTTAGTTGGTGATTTATTTATGCTGTCACGCATATTGTATATTAATCTGATTAATTAATTAACTTTGCTAATTAATTGGTTAATTCATTAGAAGAGGTCAATACATTCTTGGCCTATTATTAACTAAAAAGAAATAAATTGGAAATGAGGAGTGGTGCTCTGCATGCTGTCGTCTACTGGTAGTATTTCTTAGGGTGCTTTGTGTTCCATGGGTGGTGCAACGTCTGCCTGTCTAGCATCTCTAGGTGGTAGGTGCCTTTCCTTTGCCATGAAGTGATTCTATAGGGTCCTTCCTAATTAGGTCCTAGCTTTTCCTAGGAAGGATCTCTTGTGGCGCATGTCACCTTCCTCAAAATTAGGTCACCAACTTGGAAGTCTCTGCACTTGACTTTGGAGTTGTAATGTTTGGCCATGAGGTCCTAATACCGTGCTAACCTTTGTTCAGCAGTTGCTTTGACCTCGTCCACCAATTCAAGTTGTAAGTGCATAGCTTTGTCGTTCCTACTCTCATTATGGTTCTCCACTCTGTAGCTTGTGAGTTCGACCTCAACTGGGATAATGGCTTTTCTCCCATATGCTAGTCGAAATAGTGTCTCTCCTATAATTGTTCTAGCCGTCGTCCTATATGCCTATACTACGCTTGGCAACTCTTTTGGCCATAGACCCTTTGCCCCCTTAAGTCGAGTCTTGATGATTTTGAGCAAGGATCAGTTCGTGACCTCAACTTGTTCGTTGGCCTGAGGGTTGGTGGGCGAGGAGTAATGATTCTTGATCCCCAACTATGAGCAAAAATCTCTGAACAGTCGTTGTCGAATTGCTTTTCGTTATCTTAGACCAAGACTTAAGGGATCCCATACATGCAAATGATGTTTCTCCAAACGAAGTTTTATACGTTTTTCTCCGTAATGGTGGCCGGGGCTTCAGCTTCCACCCATTTGGTAAAGTAGTCTATGCCGACCATTAAGAACTTCAGCTGTCTTATTACTGTTGGGAATGGGCCCATGATGTCTAATCCCCATTGAAAAAAAGGTCATGGAGCCATTATTGGAGTGAGCTCTTCTGTTAGCTGTCTAATGATGTTGCTGAACCATTGACACTTGTCGTAGATTTTAACATAAGCTTGGGCATCCTTCTACATGGTAGGCTAATAATATCCTGCTCAAATCAGCTTGTGCACTAAAGACTGCGATCCCAAATGATTCTCGCAGTTCCCTTTGTGGACTTCTCTCATGACATCCTTTACTAGGACTAATCGTGCCACCTGAACCTTCAGCTTCCTTGCGGCCTCCTTACCATTAGGTAGTGTGTTGTATTTTAAGTAAGAAACTATTGGTGTGGTCCAGTTGTTTCCTGAGTTTATTTCCTTCACACTGATGCTATCTATCAAGGGCGAAATCTGAACAAAAGAAAGTACCTTACTAGGGATGACCATGTGTTTCGTTGATGCGGTTTTGGCAAGACGGTCGGCTTACTCATTCTCTTCCCTTGGGATTTGAACAAAATTGGCTTGAAGGTCATCCACCCATTGCCTTACTTGCTCCAAGCACCTCTTCATCCGTTCGCCTTTGCACTCATAATTATCGTTCACCTAACTTGTGACCACTTGAGAATCGAAATAAATAACCACATCTGTTGCCCCTATTGCTTTGGCAAGATCTAGTCATCTCACTAGAGCTTCATATTCCACCTCATTATTGGTCGTAAGGAAGTCGAGTCAAACCATCCACTCGATCTCGTCCCCTTCCGGCGAGCCTGCCTGTTAGACGATTCATCCGTGTGCACACTCCATTGAGGGTACTCTCCTGCCCCTTCCTTAGCCTTCCATATTGATGAACTTTGTGATGAATTCAGCGACCATCTGTCCTTTCATGGTAGTGTAGGGATGGTATTGCACATCAAATTTGCTCAACTCAGTTGCCTATAACGCCATCCGTCTGGTGGCTTTAGGGCTACTCATTGCTCTTCGTAGAGGCTAATTTGTCAGAACAATCAACGTGTGGGCCTGGAAATATGGTTTGAGCTTGTGAGCTACGGTCACTAAGGTGAAGACTAGCTTCTCCATTAGGGGGTACCTCTCTTCTGCACCTCAGAGCGCTTGACTAGTGTAGTATATGGGCTTTTGCGCCCTGTCTTCTTCTCTGACCAAGATTGCACTGATGGCTATTGGGGAGACAGCAGGTAGAGAAATAGCTCTTCCCTAGTTTTGGAAGGACTTAGAAGTGGTGGGGAGGAGAGATATGCCTTTAGGTCCTCGAATTCTTGTTGACACTCAACCGTCCACTCAAAGAACTTCTTCAGTGTGCAAAAAAAAGGTAGGAACTTGTTTGTTGCCCTTGACACGAACCTGTTCAGCGCTGCTACTTTGCCGTTGAGGCTCTATACTTCTTTTATATTCCTAGGTGGTGCCATTTCCATTATGGCCTGGATCTTGGCTGGGTTGGCTTCAGTCCCCCTCTAAGACACCATGAACCCCAGGAATTTTCCCTCTGTTACCCTAAGCGTGAATTTACTTGGATTGAGCTTCATGTTGTAAGAGCAGAGGATATCGAAGGTCTCCTTGAGGTCAACCAAATGGTCATCTTCCCGTCAGCTTTTTACTAGCATGTTGTCCACGTAGACTTGGACATTCCTCCCAATCTGATGTGCAAACATTTTGTTCATTAGCCTCTGATACGTTGCACTCGCGTTCTTGAGATCGAATGACATCACTTTGCAGTAGAAAAGCCCTTGGCTAGTGACGAACGAGGTCTTTTCCTAATTAGCCTCATCTAGCTTGATTTAGTTGTAACTAGAAAATGCATCCATTACGTCGATCCGCAAGAGTGGGTAGCTATCTTTGGGGCATGCCTTATTTAAGTCTGTGAAGTCCACATACATCCTCCACTTTCTGTTGGCCTTTTTGACCATTACGACTTTGGCTAGCTAGTTGGGGTAGTACACTTCTCGTATGAATTCTACTTCCCGTAATTTGTGAGCCTCTTCTGCTATAGCCCTATCTCGCTTCTAGGTGAACACTTACTTCTATTGACGGATAAGGAGAAAAGATGGTGATACATTCAACCTATGAACCATGACTGAAGGGTCAATCCCGGGCATGTCTTCGTGGCTCCAAGCAAATACATCTTGGTTCTCCCTCAGGAATGTTGTGAGTGCTTGACAGACTGGTGGGTTGGCAAGGGTGTCGATCCTGGTCTTTCACTCAGGTCTGGAGCCATCGAGGAGTATCTCTTCTAACCCCTTAACAGGCCCTACAACCGTTCGTTGTTCTTCTATGGTCATGGTCTGTAAGTGGTCGTCCATTTCCAACATTGCTACATAGCACTCATATGCTACCACCTGGTGTCTACGTACTTTTCCTACTCCATACTTAGTGGGAAATTTAACCATCAGGTGAAAAGTTGAAGTCACGTCCTTCCACGAATTGAGGGTAGGTCGGCTTATTATGGCATTGTAAGTAGACGAAAAGTTGACGACAAGGAATGTAACATCTTTAGTAATTTGTTGAGGGTAATCACCAACCGTAACTGGCAATGTGACTGCATCAAGAGGGCATACCCTCATTCCTTCGAATATAATGAGCGGTGCATTGGTCGGTGTGAGCCGTTCTCTCCCAATCCTCATTTGCTGGAACACCGGGTCCATTATCAACTACGACCCGGTGAGTGTTATAGTCCCCTACCCGTATGCTAACAATGAGTGCATCGTTATGCGGGTGGTGGAGACGTCAAACATCTTCCTCCGAGAACCTAATCATAGGGTTGTCGACCGGTGCCATCTTTAGAATGAAACCCATCAGTTGGACATTTTGGACCATCTTAAGGTTCTTGCGTGCCTTCTTAGATGAATCGAAAGTTGTGGTGCTCTTATGGTGGGTTCGCCCTTACCTTGCTGAAAAATCATTATAGTTTCCCTTGTCTGGTAATGGCTTCTATCTATTGCTTCAAGTTGTAGCATTTAGATGTGTCGTGACCGTGATCACGATGAAAACGACAATACATGTCTCTAGACCTCTTATTGGGATCTCCTTTCAACTTGCTAGGCCATGTTAAGGCTGTTAGCAGGGTGAAGCTTGCAAACCTTCCAGTGGGGGGTTTGGAGTGCCTATCCTCCCGTCGGTCTCTGGTCCAGGTCGTCTTTCGTCCTTTGTGCTGCTGTGTATCCTCTTGCCTTGTCCTCTTCTTAGACTTCTCTTTTCGGGCTAGCAGTGTGTCTTCTACGTTCATGTACTTAGTAGCTCAATAAAGTACACCCAACATGGTTTTCGGGTCGTTTTTGTATAAGGAAAACCAAAACTTCCCTTTCTGTAATCTATTGGTGAACATAGCAACAAGTATCTTGTCATCAACTTTGTCAATTGAGAGGGATTTCTTGTTGAAGCGAGTTATGAAAGACCTCAGCATCTCATCCTTCCGTTACTTGATGCTTATCAGGCATGCAGTGGACTTTTTATACCTGTGCCCTTCGATAAAGTGCAAGGCAAACTGTGCACTCAGCTTCTTGAAGGTACTGATGGAGTTAGGCATCAACCTGCTGAAACATACCCTTGCGGGACCCTTCAAGGTAGTTGGGAAAGCTCGTCATATGATCTCATCCGCCATACCTTGCAAGTGCATGAGGGTTTTGAACGACTCCAAGTGATCTAAAGGGCCCTTGGACCTGTCATAGGCTTCTACCTGTAGCATATGGAACTTTGGCAGAATGGGAAACAAAGTGACAGGTGCAGTAAAGGGTGAGTCCGTCCGGTGGACCAACTTGTCGAGGTCGCTTAACACCCGTCCTCTGAGGATGTTCATCATGAAGTCCATCTGTTCCTTTATCTTCTACATCTCGGCAACCATGTATAGTGGTTCCATATCTGCGATGGATGGACGGCTGGTATCTTGTTGCTCTTGCTTGCTTGGGGCGTTCCTACCTTCCAATCCTTCTTGGTCCCTCCTTTCGGCGCTGGTACTTTCTTGCTCCTCCCCATGAGTGTTAGGCCTGCGTTCCTTTGGCGCAATTGTTTCTCTAGGTTGTAGTTTTGCTTAGTAAGGCATTCCATAGCCACGGAGAGAGTCTGAACCTATCTTTCAAGGGCAGTAGTACGTGGTTTGTCTCTTTGGTTGTTGTTGTTGGTTGCCATCGAGCTAGTGAGTACCATACAACTCTTTATTTGGGAAGTGGTAGTATGGCTTCTACTACGATCTCCGCTTCCCCACAGATGGCGTCAACTGATGATACCAAAAATCCCTAGTAAGTCACATAGTACTCATGTGCTTTAGACAAAATTGGCGAAACAAAGAAGAAGAAGACCTCACTGTGAGTACCAGTGTGGTACCAGCCAAATACCTTCCGAAGGTTAAGTTAGAGAACTTTTTCAACTCTAGAGTGTCGGAGCTGGAGTAAATTATGCGTACCTTGATTTATGAGGGCTTAGGGTTTTTATAGTAGTGTAAAGCTGATATTCGTTTCTTGATGGAGAAAGTGTTTCCTTGTGGGGAAGATTCTTATTAATACACGTATTTTACGGGATCCTTTCCTTGTAAAGACTTCGTTGATTAGGGTTGATCGTGGGATACAAGACATTTTCATATTACATTTCTTGGAGACCACTTAGGCCACGTAGGTGCCACATGGCTTTGCTGCCCGGCTCCCTTGCGTTCGTCTGTTTTATTGGAATCCGTCCACTACAAAGAGTTTGTTCGTCTTCTTGCCTTTTCATCCGAGACACGATTCTTTCTACCAGTTCTTTGACTGTTAGTCCATTTAGACTGTCCTTTTCGGCAACATCGCCGCTTACGACTAACTTAATTGATTGGATCCGTCTTCCTTGGGTTTTATCCCTATCACCTCATGACCAAAAGTTTTTGGGGGTTGAGACTACCACATCAATTGAAGATCTGCTATAGGACCTATGCTACCCATTTGAAAGTCTAAACCATTCCTCCTTTGCCTTCTTCTTCATGCATCCCACAGCATATGATCCAAGGTCACTCTCCAAGAAAGGGTACCATGGAAAATTTTCAATGCCTGAGTTCTTCTAGTACCGTAAATAACTGCACAACTTTTATTATAACTCTCTTTCATGGAAAATTGTAATTAGTTATATGTGATTTTCATATGGACCTATTCATATGGACCTATAATTTTTTCTCCACCAATTGCAGTCATCCACATGAAGAGTTGTGACAAAAGTTGTGTTTTTTATTTTATTTTTTAAAATTATGAATCTCGGCATCTTGTTCTATCATCAGATATTAGCCATTTATTTGCTCCTTTTGTTGTTTGGGCTTTTACCATACTCTGAGACAGTTTATTATCTTAGTCCATAATTTGACAATTTGGGCTACCTCTTTTTTAATGCCTAATGCCCATTCCCATAATGAACTCGTTGCTTTGGCAACTTTACTCTCCTTGGATTGGTACCAAGGTTTCTCTGACTTGAGCTTGTCTTGAGGTCTCACAGCTTTTCTTGCTCTCATTCTGTCATCTATATCCTCCCCAAATCTCTTTTCTCAACCTTTCTTAAACATCTACCTCCATCTATTTTGTCTTATCTTCTATCCACATCAGCCAAAAAGCCTCAATTTCATTTGAAACCTTTTATTGGTTAGGGATTTTCTCATCTTGTGGTTCAAGGGTTTTCCCCTTCACCACAAATTCCTAGCTGTGATGTCTCAACAAGATGAATTGGAGGAAGCACTCATTGCTGAAACCAACAAACTAAGATTCTCGGGTAAATCCTTGAAGTTAAAAGCAAGTGAGAAAGCGGTGGAAGAACTATACAATACTGGGCTAGTGGGTAAGCTATTGGAAAATAGGAGTATTAACAAAAATGCAGTGAAAGCTATCATCTTAAAGGCATGGAGAACATCAAGAGGGGTCTAGATAGTAGATCTTGGAGAAAATGTATTCCTATTTAAATTTGCATGTGAAGGTGATAAAAGAAGAATTGTGGAACAAGGGCCATGGAATATTGAGGGTTTCCTTCTCATTTTAAAGCAATGGAATCAGAATATGGTTGTGGAAGATCTAGACTTCTCAATCCTACTGATTTGGATCCAAGTACATAATCTCCCCATTGAATACATGTCTAAAGAAAATGCAGTTGAGATTGGGGCACTGGTAGGAGAAGTGTTAGATGTTGACTTCACAGGCAATTGGGAAGTTTGTATGAGCAAATTCCTAAGAGTCAAGTGGAAGTTAAGGTAGATGACCCTCTCCAGAGTGGGTTTTATCTTGACAAAAGTCCTTAACCTGATCTATGGATCCAATTTAAATATAAGAGAGTGGGTGAATTTTGCTATAAATGTGGTAGGTTAGGGCATTTAAAGGCTAGATGCTTGGAAGTTAACCACATGGATTCCCAAGTTCCATCAAAAGAGCTATATGGATTCGGGCATTGGATGAAGGCAGAACCTTCAAGGAGAAGAACAACAAGATGGGTTGAATTCATGGCTGAAGAAAGTACAGCAAAGTAACAAAATTCAAAGAAGCATGTAGAAGAAGAGCCTATTGAGTACGCGCAAAGTGAAGTAGGAATTGAGGAAGGGTAGGTGGAAGGCTCGAGAAGCTCCCTGACAAACTTTGAAAGGTTGGCAGACTATGTCACTTCAAACCAGCTACGCTTAGGTAATTGTCTTTAGCTTCCCTCTCTCCATAAACCAGAAAACCATTCTAGTTACAAAAACCAAATTCCCTTAAACGAATTCCTTGTTCCCACCACACTTAATACCTTAACCCCCATGGATACTGAACTTCTTGATGTCATCAATTCCTCGGCTTTAGATAAAAATCAACCACATATTTCTTCTCAAGATACACAGTGCATTGAATCCCAGCAACCACAAAACCTTAAATCTGATGTTGCCAGCGATAACCCAAGTCCTCAACACCACTTAAACCAACCTAGTGGGCCTATCCCAGACTCTGTCTCTACTGACCCAACTCTAGTTATTGGGCTCTCAAAAGCCCAAAATAATTTATTATCTTAGACTGCCTATTATAATGAAAGGGAGCCATCTAGCAAGATCCAAGTAAGCCCACCTAGAAATGAGAAGGAGCAGAAGCCTAGTGCTAAAAGAAAACTAGAGGAAGATGAGGGCCTAGCAAATAATAGGGCCATTAAGCTTACTAAAGTGGGTTCGGGACTGCTTAAAGTAGTCCATCAACCCATAAATTATATTGAAAATGCCCAACATAAGACTTCCCATAGAAATGTTCCTACCACAAGGGAGAAGATGAAAGATTTGGCTAGAGAGTTACCTTGTCCTCAAGCTCATAGCGACCCTCACGAGGTAAACTCTGAACCTTTTTCAATTTCTCATATTGTCTCTTCCCTTATATCCAAAATGGCTGAGGAGGCGTAAACATGCCCCCACCCCAGCCATGATTCTATTATCTAGGAATTGTCGCCGTTTGGCTCGGCCTTGGCAAAAAGAACTTTGCGAGCCTTGATAAAGGATATTGGTCTGGATATAATTTTCTTGAAAAAAACGAAGGTTCCGATTGACAGAATAAAGAAATATTTGAATTCCCTGAGTTTCTACTATTTGGAATTTGTGAATCCTAGAGGAAGGAAAGAAAGGCTTGTCATTGGGTGGAAGATTGGGGTTGATTTGGAGATTACTTCAAAAGGGGTTAATATGATTAATGGCTTGATTTTTTTTTTTTTTAATCCAGTTAATGAACCATGGTTGGTGTCTTTTGTATATGGTCCTCCTAGTAGAAATAATAGAGGGCCTTTTTGGGAAGCAATGGAGAAAGTGGGAGAAACCTTTAGTGGAGGTTGGCTTTGTGTTGGTGATTTCAACCATGTCTTTTCCCAAGCAGATAAAAAAGGTGGAAGACTGGTTGCTGGGTCATCTAGTGGGGGTCCTAATGCTGTAATTGATAAGAATGGCCTCATAAACCTTAATTTTTCAGGAAATCCCTATACGTGGTCTAATAGGAGGGAGGGATCAGTAAATATTAAAGAAAGACTTGATAGAGCCTTTGCAAATGAGAGATTGAAATGCATGTCCCAAGAGCAATGGTCCAACATGTTCCTGCTTCATCTTCAGATTATTCCCTAATAATTCTTCACATTGAAAGAGAACGGCGGCAGATTAAAAGACCCTTTAAATTTGAAGAAGCTTGGACAAGAGATGAAACTATTTTTTTTTTTTTTTGGTGGGGAAGGCATGGAAATTTTTTTTTTAAATGGGACTCCCAAGTTCAAAGTCTGTAAGAAGATCAAGGAAACAAAAGATGAGTTTCGTAGATGGCACAGAGAATGGTTTGGGAATATTCAGACAAAAATTAGGGAGAAATGGGATCAACTAGAGCAAATGCAGAAGGAAGAACCCACCTAGGAGAATTTGGAAAAGGAAGCTTGTATAAATTTAGAGCTCCATGAATGGTTGATTAGAGAAGAAACTTTATGGAGACAAAAATCTAGAACTAAATGGCTTCCTGCGATAGAGTTGAACATAAAATTCTTTTATCTTTCAACAATTGTTAGAAGGAGGAGGAATGCAATTGATTTTTTGAAGAATTAATAAGGGAATTGGGTCTCAGGTAGGGAAGCAATTGGAATGTGCTTTGAGGAGTTCTTCATGACTCTCTTCACCTCATCCAATCCCTCAATCCCAAACAACTTGGATGACTTAATCTTTCCTAGATTGTCTCAAGAAGATAAAGAGATATTATCAAGGCCGCTTTCAGTGGATGAGATTGAAAATGTGGTTTTTAGTTTGGCTTCCAATAAGGCTTCCAGACCAGATGGAATGTCAGCCCATTTTTTCAAGTTTTATTGGAATATTATAGGAGGAGAGGTCACTGAAGTAATTACAAGTTTTTTTAGAAGGGGATACATGTTAGAAGAAATCAATCACTTCTTTATTGCTCTTATTCCTATGGGCAACAATGCGGCTTCAGTAAACCAATTTAGGCCGATTTGCCTCTGCAATGTACTTTATAAAATAATCTCTAAACTCCTTGCAAATAGGCTTAAGCAAGTCCTTAACAAGTTAATTTCTCCATGGCAGACAACCTTCATTCTTGGTCGTAAAATCCAAGAAAATACCTTCTTGGCTCAAGAAATTCTCCGTGCAATGAAGAAGAAGAAGGGTAAACATGTTGGATGGCTTTAAAAATAGATATGGAAAAGGCATATGACCGCCTGGAATGAGGCTTTATTGAGAAAGTCCTATGCTATTTTGGGTTACCTGATACTTGGATACGATGGGTTATGCAATGTGTTTCTACAACATCCTTTTCCATCCTTATAAATGGAAGTCTGTTTGGGTTTTTTAGACCTCAAAGAGGGATGAGGCAGGGTGATCCTCTTTCTCCCTTCCTTTTTGTTTTAATAGGGGAGGTTTTGCCTCGATTGATTGAGAGGGAAGCCCTGTGTAATGGGATAAAGGGTTTTAAGCTGGCCAGAGGTCTAACTCCTATTACTCATTTACAATTTGCAGATGATCTTTTTATTTTTTCTCAAGCTAATGAGGAAAATTTAGAAAGGATAAAATTTTTCCTGGATGTTTTTTCAAGCTGGTCGGGGTAGAAGATAAACTTCTTTAAATCTGTTATAATTTATAGCAGAAATACTCCTCACTATCTGAAATCTTGGCTAGCAAACTCTATTGGAATTAATGCTTCAAATAAGAAGGAGAAATATCTTGGTATTCCAATGTCCTCTAGCAGAGACAAAAAACCAGTAGCTGAAGAGATTATTAAGAAGGTTAAGCAAAGGCTACAAGGGCGGATAGTGAAAACTCTCTTTCAAGTAGGTCGAGCGACACTCATCTCATCTGTGGCTTCTTCCATTCCATCTTACCAAGCTTCTTCCCTAATCCTCCCAAATGAAGTTTGTTCAAAACTTGATTCCCTTAATCGAAGATTTTGGTGGGGTACAATGGATGACAGTAAGAAAGGTTGTTGTCTCAAAAGCTGGGATTCAAAATGCACTCCAAAAAATGTCGAAGGACTTGGTATTAAAAAAACAAAAGACATGAATAAAGCTTTGGTGGCCAAAATGACTTGGGATGTGGTCAATAACAGTGATAAAATGTGGGTGATGGCTTTCAAGAAGAAATATGTTCGGAACAGAAACTTCATGAAAATGCCCATTCCGAAGGGTGCTTCTTGGGCATCTCAAAGTATCTTTGAGTGCAAGAAGGTCATTAATAAGGGATTGTGCCATAGAATTGGCAATGGCCTTAACACTTGGATCTTTGAAGATCCATGGGTCCCTAACTAGCCAGGGTTCACCCCCAAACAAGAAGCGGTATTTCTATTAATGTTCACTTGGTAGCAGATTTGATTAATCAAGATACCAGACAATGGGATAGAGGTAAACTTTCAATATTATTTGAACCTCCCATAGTAAGTAAAATCCTAAACATCCATCTATCTCATCAAACCATGAATGACCAAGTATTCTGGTGTCTTTCTCCTTCAGGTGAGTTTTCAGTGAAATCCGCTTATAATGATATTAAAGGGCTAAATCCTCCAAGCCACCCTCACATGCTCAGTAAAAAATTGGAAGGATTCATGAAGCTAGAAGTAAATGCCAGACTTAAAAAACCTTTTGTGGAAAATGTGCTGGAACATTCTTCCAACTTGTTCTGTTCTTAATAGTTGATTTACCATTTCTTCTTTGAATAGCTTTTTGTGTAATAATACCCCTGAATCTATTGAGCATTTGTCTTTGTAGTGTGATTGGGCTGTTCAGCTTTGGTTACTAGCCCCATGGCCTATATATATGTAAGTTATCCTCTCTATATATCTTGGATTGGATTAAGGTGATTTTAAATCCAAAATCCATGTTGGGGTTGAATGAAGAATCTGTCAAAGACTTCCAGCTTTATGCTACCATTCTCTGTGATCATTTATGGATGGCTAGAAATAAAGCTAGAGTTGAGGGTTCCAAAAGTGATCCAATTGATCTTTCCAGGCAAATTTTTAGATTCTACATGGAGCATAAAGAAGCTTGGAAGGAGCAAAATGAGAGACCATCCAAAGATGTGGTTTGGTCTCCCCCCCCCCCAAAGACTTGGATTAAGTTAAATTTTGATGCTGCAATCTGTGAAGAGAAAACCACAGTTGCAGTTGTGGGAAGAGATGTAGCTGGCAACCTTTTGTTGGCATGGTTAGACCAATTTGAGAGTGGGAATTCCTTGCTAGAGGAAGTGAGAGCAGCTTGGTATGCCATGAGGTGTGCTATGAATGAAGGATTTCAGATATAATCTTGGAGGGTGATGCCTAGAATGTCATTGAGCCGCTGTAAAAGTAAGATGTAACCCTGCATTAGAGTATCATGTCTATTCTAGAAGATATTTTGTTCTTTGCTAATTGTTTTTCAAATGTTGAATTTTCTTTTGTTCATAGAAAGGGTAATGTATCTGCACATTTGCTCGCCCAATGGGCCGCTCTTGTAAACTAGTCTGGGCCGGTTCCCATCTCCAATCTGTCTTCTCATGTATCTCAAGCCTTTGTTAAAGATGGGTCTAGGCTTGATCTTTTTGTTTCTACCCTATTTCGGGTCGAGTTTTTTGAGCAATAAAGTTTTTATTTAGCTAAAAAAAAAGTCCATTCCCATCTTGTCGTCTATCCGCTCTTGAGTTTTTGTTGAAGGGTGAGGTGGGCTAGCACTTCTTCATTGATATTTACTATTACCTTTTTTTTTTTTTTTTTTTAACATGGGTTCACTGATACAAATAATTTAAATTAAAAAAGAAAAGGATTTTGCTACTGTCAAATCTTACAATTATGTTAAGAGTATTGTATTTCAATTGGTATCTACAATTATTTTCAATAAAGATATTTGGATTTAAAATTCTCATTTTTTATCTATCGAATTGAAGAATAAAAAAAACTTATGAGTCCCAAAAATAATCAAGACCTCTTTTAACACCAATCACTCAACATTGAATTGGAAGAAATTAGAGAGAGATTTGGTGAAAAATATGGCTCACTAGGCTTGGATCTAGCTAGTGACTAGATTAGGTTAAACATGCAATTTTGTTTATAATTATACTTTAAGGTCAAAAGGCTAAGGATCTGTTTGGTTGGGGATGAAAAAATGGGAAAATAGAAAAGATTTTAGTTTCCCTCATTTGTGTTTGATTGGAGGGGTGAAAAAGTAGGTGGATGGAAAAAAAAAAAATTTGTTGAGAAGAAAATTGAGAGGATTTAAAATAGAGTTTATATAAATTTACCACCATGTTTCTATTAAATAAAACAAAAAGTAATACATTATACTTTTAATAAAAAATTATGTATGAATGGACACTTCATTTTTTTTTAATAAAAAACCACAAGAAATTCAAGAACCCAAAATTGTTTTCTAAACAATAACCAAAAAAAAAAAAAAAAACAAAGAAAAAAGAAAGAAAGAAGGAAATGGATGATTCTAAACATAAGAAAAATACCAAAAAAATATAAAAAAAATACAAAGAAGCCAAAACTTTTGAATGAACATTGCTACTAAAAGGATTTTGTCTAAAGCACCAATGAATTTTGCTCCTTGTTTTCACTCCTATTATCTCTTCAATTTAGGAAGATTGAGTTTTGGTGGGTTCGATGAGAAAAAATCTAGGTCCCATTAGTTTTCCTTTCCCAAATCACTCCAATCAAACACCTCAAAAAAAATAATTTTCTCTCTACTTTTTTCCCCTCATTTCCTATCTCTCCTATTTGTATAACCCTTGAACCTTTTGTGCTTAGTTTCCTCCTTTCATTGATATTTTTCCCTCTCACCTTCACTCCTATTTCTCAAACCCCAATTTTTGCCAACCAACCCCCCATCATCCATCCTTTCTCCCCTTTTATAGTCTCTCCTAAGTGGGGATCTAAATGATTACCTCTCTATCTTTTTCCACGTGTTCCCCACCTCTATCTAGAATCCCTAGTAAATTGGTCTATTCTGGGGATTCTCTTGAAACTTGCACTTGACGCCAGATAGCGCTTGGTAGCAGATTCCCCTAAGGCACTAATTGCATTCAGGGTCGATCTGAATATTATTGTTACCCCTACGGTCATCCCTAAGCCACTCATTGCTACTAGGCCAAGCCCTGCCCAATAACAATGGGCCATTATTGGGCACTGATCCTATGTCTCGATAATATTACTATTGGACTGGGCCCATCCTAACAACAATGGGCCACTACTGGGCACCTATCCCATGTCTCTACATAAACTCATATAATATGTTTGAAAATTATATAAAAATCACAAAACAACATTTTTGGATTATTTCAATAGAGCAAAATAACTCAAAAATGTTGTTGTATTTTATTTCAATTATTAATGGGAAAAAAACACATTTAAGGTAGTTCACAATTTCTCTATTTTTGTTTGAAATCAATCAATTTCCCCCAAAATAAGAAGAAAGAACCAAATGGTGTTAATGGCTGTTAGCTTTTTATTTAAGCAAACATGTGACTATAATTTTTGCCCCTAGGGAGAATTTGAGAGAGAAAGAGTAAAAGAGAGAAAGCATAAAGGAAACGGGATAGTTATAAACTATTTGGTAATCATATTAAAAAACTAGTTCCTTGTTTTGACTTCTAATAACAGAAATTGGTGGGTCTTACAAATTGTTAACTTGTTTGTCAAAATATTTTTACAAAACAATTTTTAGTTTTTACTTTGTGTGTGTGTGTGTGGGTGGGTGGGTGTTTTCTCTTCTCACTTGTTGTTCTCAATGTTACTATGATAATAACTCTCTCTTTCTACCAAGGAGTAACCCACTGCGAGTTAGCCATGATAACCACCGCGACTGAGAAGTTGAGCTGCGAAGCTCTAGACTAAGTTCAATTTGACTGGCCCAGGCCCATTTCACCATGACAGGTAGATTGCATGGATTACCTGACTGTCATCTATTCACTATGTCGCCCTTAGCCCACTATCACTTTGCCAAGGAGGGATCCACCGTTGTCAATTCATTATTATTATTATTATTTTTTGAGATCAATTATTATTATTTTTTGAAAAATGTTAAGAGATGCTTTAGCGTGATGCAATTTATTCACCTTGAAAAACTATATTGTAATTCAATAATCTAACACAGACCCAATTGTGGCTAACTAGTTTCACATCATCCACTAAATACTAAACATTTCAAAGCAATTAAAAGTTCTCATTGATTATTTTTTATGTTCTTTAAAATGAGGGGTATAATAGAAATGTTATTATTAAATGATTCCATTCCATTCATTCCAATGTCACTTCCAAGCGGTGTTACTTACTTTCCATTCCATTCCATTCCTTTATTTTATAACATCCAAACAAGAATTTTAAATTCCATGCCATTCCATTCCATTCCTTTCCCTACTAAATCCATTCTATTCCATTCCATTCCATTCCATTCCATTCTTTTAATAATCATTCCATTCCATTCTATTCCATTCCTTTAAAACTCCCAAGCGGAGCCTAAGAGTATTGGTTTAGTAATTATTTTCAGAATTTTTTTTATGGAAAAATGACAAAATAATTAATTTTTTTGACGGTTTTTTATATTTCCCATAAAAGTGATGTCAAAATTTTTCTTACATGATTTATTAATAATTGTTCTAAGAATGCCTGTTAACATAAACTTTTCTAATTTTTTTTTTTGTTTGGATTTTGGATTAATTTTGTTTTGGTTGTTAGATTGGCTGGGTTAGGTGGATCTAGATTATGCACCACTATGGACAACGGCTTATGTCGGTGGTCGTGATAGGGAACTATTATTGTTTGTTGGTCGTGTGGTTCAGAATTTTTGTTGTTGTAGTTTTTTTTATTATTATTTTTTTGTTTTTTGTTTTTTTTTTTTTGTGTGAGTAAAGAAGTATTGAGTAAAAAAAAAGTTTAAATAGAAAACAAGTGCCAAAAAGATTCATAATTTTTTTTGGGTGAGAAAACACCTAAAAACTCAGTTTGAGAAAATATGAATGACAGGCCACAAATGCGTTGACCCCTTGTGATAACTTAGATTAATTAATTAGCCCAGTTTTTAATTAATCAAATTAACATGCAATATCACGTGGCAGCACAAACAAATCACCGAAACTAAGTTATGCAGCGGAAAATAAATAACACGGTGATTTGTTCACGAATGGGGAAAACCCTTACGGCAAAAACCCCACCGGGTGATTTAAGGTCACCACTCCCGAAACTCCACTATTATCACAACAAGCAGTTACAAGTAAGGAATCCTAGTACCTCACCAACCTACAGTTGAACTCTTACCTCAATACCCAATTGGACTTGTTCTGTAGTGACAGTTTCTCCTTTCAATGCACGGCTCCAAGTATGTGATTAACCAGATGCGCGGATCCCAGTACGCGACTTCAAATACCAACTAGAGAGAGAGAGAGTTGGCTGCAAAGTTCTTCAAATCATCAGAGATGAACTAGGGCACGAACTTTGTCTTTCTGATCACAAATTGCATGAACAACAAGTTCTCAAAGAATATGCAACTTGTATCTTCTACAACCACTTGACGGCCCTTAAAATAATCTTTTTATATGTCTAGGGTTAGGAGAAAAGAAGTCCCAAAGACACACTCACGGATTAGACTTGAAACAGACTTGGAAATCTGTTTTCTTTAATTCTCGACAGATAGAGGTGTCGAGAGGTGTCGAGAAGCTGTCGAGGCTTGGGCAAAACAGCTTCTTTAAAGCTCGATAGATGCATCTATCGAGGTATGTGCCGAGCTTTAAAAACTTGCACTTCCTTGCTTGTTTCTTGGACAGACTTTGACGGCTTCAACACTTAATCTTGAACCACTATTTCTTGAAGTGTTAAACTCATCCTAAATCTACCCAATTACAAGTAAAGTGCGTTTTGTCAAAGGATAAGCCAATTACATAAAATAGCGACATATGTTCACAGATTTGAACTACATATGTCCTAACAATCTCCCCCTTTGGCAATCCGTGACAAAACCACAACATACAAATGAAGATATGAGAGAATTCATAAATCACTCAACTTATATTCACTTGTTACATACAGTAAAATCTATCCTAACACAAACTCTTGAAAAATTTTGCAAGAAGAGAGTTTATAGCAAGAAGACTTTGACAACCTGTATTTCTGAAACACTTATAAACAAAACACATCAAGGCATCTTTGTGTGAAGCAGAAATAATAGATTGCGTACAAGTAAAGAAACATGTGTATAAAGATAGAAAAGAAACAACACATGAAAGGTAGGTGAAAGAAAAACATACATCATCATCATATATAAGAAGAGAATAAATCCAATGTATGTCAATATATGATCAAAGTATCTCTAAACAGACGAGAAAAGAAAAAAAAAATACATATGATAACCTCACTACATCCCTCAATCCACACTCTCCCTAACAAAAATGTCCTATGCTAACACTCTCCCTAAGTATGACTACTCTCATACAAAACTACTCCCCCTTTTTGTCACGAGTGACAAAGGGTAGAGTGTCAAGTAGACATCTCATCCGAAGAGCTTGCATCTCCATCATCATCATTGTCGGAAGCATCATCATCATCGCCATCATCATCAGCCTCGGTCTCAGTCGACACATGAGGTGTCGGAGGAGAAGCCTCTGGAGCAAAGCCGCCCATGGTCGCCTGTCGCCTGGCGATGCGACCAACACGGACGTTCACCTGATACAACTCCATGGAGAGTGTATCTAGGCGAGCATCCATGCGCTGTAGCTGCGCCATGATGTCTCCTAACGTGACGTCGCTCGAGGAGGAAGAAGCAGACGCACGAGCTGATCTGGAGGTGGCCGAACGAGTGGAAGGAGTGGCACCATCTGTCTGTCGCGATCGGAACTGTGCCTCGCTATGTTTTACGGTAGCGGCGTCTATGGCAGACATGACGTGGTAAGGATCGAACGAGGGGAAAGGGATGGAAAAACGGCTCAGGATCCTCGTGATAGCGGAAGGGAAAATGAGCTTATCACGGGTGGCCGTATCTCTATAGACATCTATAATGGAAAAGATAAAGTGCGAAGGAAAGTCTATAGAGAGATCCTCTAAGAGGGATAGCAAAAATTGAGCGCGAGGCTCTGTGATAGAGTTATAGTGAGAGAGTGGGTGCGAAACAAAAGTCATCACCATGTTAAGAAAATGAGGACCTTTAGTAAAAGGTCGACATGGTGTGTACATATGATTTCCCCAAGAAGACGGACGCTCACAGAACGCCAAGATCATCTCGTCTTTGGACACAGTCCAGAGACGCTCACAGCTAGGGTAATCAGGATGATCCACCTTAGGGACATGAAGAACCTCAGAGACTAACTCTGGGGTGACACAAAAGCGCGTACCTCAGACGCAAGAGTAGAAAAGAGGTACTGAAGAATCTATCCCGTGGATGTTGGAGTAAAACTCCTGTATCAACACGAGAGGAGATGTGACTGGGACGTCACACAGTGACTCCCATCCCCGAGTGTGAATGACATCGGGAAGGTCGGTGTCGGCAAAGTCTGCCAGGACAACGTGGCGTTCCGAATGAACACCTCGTTTAGAAAAGTTCTCCGAGAAGTCCTTATGGGCTTTCTCATCACGGAACCGGACAGAAAGAGGAGTAGAATCTGAGGAAGACTGTCCCTTAGAACGCAGAGGGTTCTGGGACGGAATGGACTTACACTTAGATGCCATAGACACTACTAACGCAACCATAGAGAGGGGGAAAGAGAAAGAGACACACAGAAAAGTTCCAAACAGTTCAATATAGGAAGAATATACTGAAAAGAAAGAACGTATGCATGGAAAATGCATGAACATGTGACATGCAACATAAAAACATCATGGGCTCAGCCCAATCCAAACCTAACAGCACACAATCTATAGGCACACATCTAAATGCATGAAAATACAATTAGTATGCGAATGTGATGCAATGCATGTGGTTTTGAAGATCAAAACTATCAAACCAACACAAGAATTTCATAAAAACCCCAACAATTTTGAAAACTCCCAAAAATTTTCAAAAACACAAAACCTAGGGTTTTAAAACAATGAAAGGCATGAATATGAGGGATAAGACGCTTACCAAGAGATGAAGATCGCAAAGAACACGTGAAAACGCCTTGGAAAGAGGTTTGGAGGGAAAATGAGAAATTTTGAGAGAGAGAACAGAAGTTTCGAGCGAGAGAGATTGAGCAAGTGAGAAGAAAAATCGCAAAAGCTCTATATATAGCCTCTCAGTAATTCTCGATAGATGATGCTATCGGGAGGTGTCGAGACTGCTGTCGAGGTCATGTGTCGAGAAATACACATGGACAGATGAAGCTATCGAGATCAGGTATCGAGGAAGAAGAAACAAACAAGAAGTGACCTCGATCGATCCAGCAGCTATCGAGAAGCTATCAAGCAGACAGAAAGTTTCTCGATCGATCTAGGAGGTGTCGAGGTATCTGTCGAGACTGCGATAAGAAAGAGTCTAAGAAGCACGACAGACAGCTATGTGTCGAGAGGTATCGAGGAGGTGTCGAGATGCCTTTAAAAACAGTTTTTCAAAAGAGGAAAAACACAGACATGAATGCAATCATGCATGCAACTCAACCAAAGATCCAATCAACACATTAAGCTCTCAAAATCATCTCTCAACAAGAATATTGATGCACATGTATCTCAAAACACGCACACACACACTAAACAAGTCTAACCAATTTTATATTTCAAAAACAAGTCCAGACAGTTTAGTGAGTATACATTAAAGCATGTAAACCTTGTGATGGCTAAATTACATTATACCTGCACATGTATCAAGAATAGCAAAGAGTATTGCGTGTCGTGTGTGAAAATATCGTAAGATTGCATAAGTGTCTCAATGTTATGACGATTTGAGATATGAGAAAATCACTTTAACTCACACACAATCATAACCGTTTAATGGGGACTATCACCTTTGAGGTACATCCTATAACTCCCACATCTCCTAGAAAACACGCTTGCAATCATATTTTAAAGCATTTTTGATCTTTTTGCTTTTTATATCTTTGCATATTTTCTTTTAACAAGCATATCATGCATAGGCATACAAGAGAAAGAAAAGAAATACCCAATTATGTTAAGCTTTTGACATTGCACTTTTGCTATGCCGAAGCATAAAGATGTCATTGACATTGCACTTTTGCTATGCCGAAGCATACAAATGTCATATTATGATTGACGAGTAACAGTGATGAGATGGTTGTTTATGCCTTTCTCTTGGGATTTTCTAGTTCAACCCGTCAAAAAGAGTGATACGAGTGTTAAGAAGAAGAGATCACTTAACCTTACTCATCACAAACAAAGAGCTACAAAGCTCACTTGCTTAATTGTGCAGAAGAATGCTCATCTAAGCTACAGGTGATACAAAGTTTAGAAAACTCTATTTCAATGGCCATTTCAAAAGTTCACATGAACTAATGCACACTAACTCACACTGTTTTTGTATTTTTTAATTTTTCAATTTTTTATTTTTATTAAAGAAGCAAAAATAAAACACAAAACTGAAAACACACGAACAAAAACATGTAAAGCAAAACAATGCATAAAACTAGACTGACTCAAAACAGTAAAGAAACACACAAGTAATGCAACACACACAAAAAGACGGGAGAAGAAGAAGTGACTGAAATCACTTAGATCCCTTTGCCTTCCACACCTTGGAAGAACCTTTCCTTTTGGTCGACTCTTGAACCGATGATGAGGGAGAAGAGTTTAAACCGTTCAAGTTCGAAAGGAACATGAGGACTTTAAGAATGTCTCCAATTGGAGCGAGAGAAGACTGAAGCTGATTCTGGCTCCCAAATGCTATTGTGCCATTGCTTTGTTGAGTGGCACGCCACTTGTAGCAATTAGGTCTTGTGTGACTGGCAACACCACAATGACAACAGAGATGCGGTTTCTTCTGTTTGGCCTTTTGAGAGTTAGTCCTCTTAGTCCTAGGGTTTCTAGATTCCCTTTTCTCAATTTTAGGGGGTGCTCCTAGGATGGACTTGCCCTTGTCTACGTTCTCACTAGCTAATTCAGTTTTAACATTCTTTTCTTCATTTTCAATGTTATTAGCAGGTGGAACAAACACAGTAGTACTAGAAGTAGGAGTATTAGAGAGAGAGAATTCATACCCCAATCTAGTACGATCTGAAGAATGTTTTTGAGCACTCAGCATCTCGTCCAGCTTTGCACTTGACGTCCTCTCCAATTGTGCTCTGACTTGAAACAGCTCCGCTTCAAGCTTCTTGGTCCTTTCAACCAAGAAATTGTTTTCGAATCTTAGTGCTCCAATGGTTTGATTCGCTTCATCAACCTTTGTGGACAGCTCCTCACGGTTGAGTTCCACTTCACTGAGCTTCTTGGTGGCCAGCCTATAGAGTTTCTCATGCTTCTCAGAAAGCTTGTATAGCTTCTCATAGGCGGTATGGATATCATCTTGATCATCCATAATTTCACACTTGGAATCCACCAATTCTTCTTCTTCATCCACTTTTTTAGTAACCCCATCAGTAGGATTAACAGTGGCAGTGAAGGCATTCAAGATTCCGTCGTCTTCATCTTCGGAATCGTCCTCGGGCTCTGTGTCGCTTAAGGTAACAGCAAGTGCCTTGCTCTTCCCTATGCTCTTGAGGTACGTGGGACACTCTTGTTTCACGTGTCCAAAGCCTTGACACCCAAAGCATTTTGGTCCTGTGGGAACAGTGTACTGACCACCATCTTTGACATCCTTCTTCGCTTTATCTGAATTCTTAAATTGTGAAGAACTGGATTGTCTACGGTCTTTGTTGAAGCCCTTTCCATTTGCATTTTTCATAAACTTCTTGAATTGCCTTGTAATATAGGACTTCATCTTGGAGTCTTCATCATCTGAAGAATCATCCGTATCACTGCTCTTGGCCTTAAGTGCCAAACTCTTGCCCTTACTTGACTTGCCTAACCTAGTCAGCCCTAACTCATAGGTTTGCAAGTTTCCAACCAGCTCAGTCAGAGGAATTCTGTCAATATTCTTTGACTCTTCAATCGCCGTGATCTTAGCATGGAATCTCTCGGGCAGTGATCTGAGCACCTTCCTTACTATCTTGGGTTTAGGGATGGTTTCCCCAAGATTAAAGGCTGAGTTTACTATGTCCTTGAGCTTGGCATAGAACTCATCAAACGACTCATCCTCTTCCATCTTAATTTCTTCAAAGCGTGTGGTGAGCCTCTGCAGCTTTGAATCTTTGACAGCCTTGGTGCCCTCATAGGTTGTCTGAAGGATGGTCCATGCTTCCTTAGCAGTTTCGGTTGAGGAAATTTTCTTGAACTCCTCATTGGTGACTGCACTGAATAGGGCATTCAATGCTCTGCTGTTGAAGTTTGCCGCCTTGATCTTAGCATCATCCCAGTCGGCCGGTGCTTCTGTAGGCTTGGTCCAGCCTATCTCCACAGCTTGCCACACTTTCTCATCTAAAGACTGCAAGAAACCTCTCATGCGTACTTTCCAGTATGCATAGTTAGTGCCATTAAATAAAGGAGGTATAATAAGAGATTGTCCTCTATCCACGACAGCAGGAGTCGAATGGATCACACACAAAAGATTAAACCCTAATCAGAGTGTGCTTGCTCTGATACCACTTGACAGGCCACAAATGCGTTGACCCCTTGTGATAACTTAGATTAATTAATTAGCCCAGTTTTTAATTAATCAAATTAACATGCAATATCACATGGCAGCACAAACAAATCACCGAAACTAAGTTATGCAGCGGAAAATAAATAACACGGTGATTTGTTCACGAATGGGGAAAACCCTTATGGCAAAAATCCCACCGGGTGATTTAAGGTCACCACTCCCGAAACTCCACTATTATCACAACAAGCAGTTACAAGTAAGGAATCCCAGTACCTCACCAACCTACAGTTGAACTCTTACCCCAATACCCAATTGGACTTGTTCTGTAGTGACAGTTTCTCCTTTCAATGCACGGCTCCAAGTACGTGACTAACCAGATGCGCGGATCCCAGTATGCGACTTCAAACACCAACTAAAGAGAGAGAGTTGGCTGCAAAGTTCTTCAAATCATCAGAGATGAACTAGGGCACGAACTTTGTCTTTCTGATCACAAATTGCATGAACAACAAGTTCTCAAAGAATATGCAACTTGTATCTTCTACAACCACTTGACGGCCCTTAAAATAATCCTTTTATATGTCTAGGGTTAGGAGAAAAGAAGTTCCAAAGACACACTTACGGATTAGACTTGAAACAGACTTGGAAATCTGTTTTCTTTAATTCTCGACAGATAGAGGTGTCGAGAGGTGTCGAGAAGCTGTCGAGGCTCGGGCAAAACAGCTTCTTTAAAGCTCGATAGATGCATCTGTCGAGGTATGTGTCGAGATTTAAAAACTTGCACTTTCTTGCTTGTTTCTTGGACAGACTTTGACGGTTTCAACACTTAATCTTGAACCACTGTTTCTTGAAGTGTTAAACTCATCCTAAATCTACCCAATTACAAGTAAAGTGCGTTTTGTCTAAGGATAAGCCAATTACATAAAATAGCGACATATGTTCACAGACTTGAACTACATATGTCCTAACAATGAAAAAAGTGCCTTTTCCATATTTAAATTTAATAAATGATTTTTAGTAGGAGTTCTACTTTTGTAGTGGTTACCAAATTTTTTATTAGTGTTTATATATATATATATATATATATATAAATTTTGTTTTAGTTTTAAAAAATGATGAAGTACTCTTTTAGTCTTTTATTTGCCTTCTCCAGGGAAAAAAAATAGTTTAAGTAAAATCTATGATTCTATTACATATTTTTGTTAAGGACACCACGTCAAAAATTCCTTCTACATATTCGTGTTTTTCAATTCTACATAGTCGTGTTTTTAAAATATGGGAATTAAGGTTTTAAGATATCGGAACATTAACTCTGTATCTTTCTTATAAGGAAAAATCCTACGTTCATATGATCTTGGTCAACCTTATGTCACTATATAAGCATCAAGTCTGCACTTCTCCAAGGTACGTGCAATTTCTTAATTCTTACACTTTTGAGTTATTAGAAATTTTTCTATCACCAACTTAACTTTTTAGAGTGTTTTTGGCCGACACCCTATCGATGCTCTTTTTAAGTTCTTTATCTTTTTGTTCTTCAAATATCTCAATTATCGCGTGTGTGGATAATCAATTCACTAACGATTTTGTATATTATCAGTAACATACTAGTATAATTGAAGAATTTCAAAGAATAATAAGATTCCTACACTTGAGCAGATCCACAAACCCAACGACGATTTTGTGCATCAGACATTCAGACATTAGTGACATGCTAGTATAGTTGAAGAATTTCAAAGAATAATAAGATTCCTACACTCGAGCAGATCCACAAACCCAATGACAGTTGATTTGGAATATATTGTGATTGCCTTCTATAATTTTAATCGTACAACATCCAAGGAAAAAAGAGGCCTCGTATTCATTAAAAAAAAAAAAAAAAAGCGCCCCGTATTAAAAAAATCTTTGCGATTCTGTATATGTCAAAGAATAAAAGATTCCTAAAACGTTAAACGTCGGCGAAGGGAGTAATAATGTAATATGCCGCTAATTTTTTTTTTTTTTTTTTCACTAAGAAAAACTTTTTTTAAAAAAATATCTTTCTGGTTAAGAAGAGCAAATAAGGATTATCCATCTATTTTCCTAACCTCTATATATAATTACTTTAAGTCTAATAACACTTTTTTTTTTTTTTTTTATAATAGTTGACATTACTTATTATGATTAGTGTATAATAAAAGTGTTGTTAATGATAAACTTGGGTGAAAGTGCTATGCTCCAATCATAAGATATCATGTTAATATATAATTGTGGCCAAAAACTTTGTAACCCAATTGGTACCTCCTATGCGTCAATGGTTCAAATTCATCTTCCAATAATAGCTATTAAACAAAAACATTAATCAAAACAGGGATAGTTTAATCGTATGTTCATGTGTCATCCATCTCCAGTAAATGTACTAGTAGCTACAAAATCCAAGGAAGGCTATTACTCTTGTTTGCTAACATGATTGAAACTCCTTTTTAGAAGTATGATATGTGTCTTTAGTTAGTCTTTTTTTTTATTTTATTTTATAATTCTATAGTCTTTTTGTTATGAAAATTTCTAATTAACCAAGTTATTGAAGATACCAAAGATATTTGATTAAAAAAAACAAGAGGTGTTAATTGGAGTACAAAGCTTTTTGTTTTGAAAATTTCTAATTAACAAAGTTATTGAAGATACTAAGAAGATTTGATTTTTTTTAAAAAAAAATAAAAATAAAATAAAACTTTTGATCAATATTTTTACAATTCTCTAAGATTATCTGTCCTTGGAGAAATAAAAATTCTCAAGTGAAAAAAAGAAATGCTAAAAGTCTTATTGCTCAATTGACACTTTTTAGTATTTTTAGCAAAGACATTTAAGGTTTAAATTCCCCATTCCATTGAAACCATCAAATTTTAAATAATAAAAAATTGATGAAGAGAAATTCTCAGACTATAGTGAAAATTTTCTTACATGGAAATTAATTAATTAAACAACACATGTTACACTCGCCCACTTAAACAAAACACACACACTCGCCCACTTAAGCAAAACATACAGACACTTTCCCATTGCTACATGACTACCTCTTCTCCCCTCTTCCTTTACACCAATTAAAAAAAAAAAATGAATTCAGACTCTCCTAGTTAACGAAATTAATCATGCATAAAAAAATTCTCCTCTAAGCTTTAAGACACAATCACACAAAGTTCTTGACATACAATGCCACCCCTATATGTTTTAGTTGTATGCGTACAAAGTTTGAAAAATGATAAAAAAATGCTAAATTTTAGAATGAATGTTGTGGGGGCAGAAGCGTCGAAACACCTACTTGGGCCTTGGGCCTGGTCTGAGAAAGTTGACTCCTCAAAAGGGCTGCTGGGCGAGAATAAGGCCACCTAACGTAAGAGCCCAAGGGCCCACCAAGCGGGACATTGGCCGATTGGGTAAGGTCTGAGGAGAAGGGTCTCCTTAGACGACTGAAACAGGACCCATGAGGTGCACCATGATGCCTAGGGAGGAACTCGTGAGGCTCACCAACCAATGTTACACTCCAACGAGATGCAAGGGGGGAAAACAAGTGGGGAGTACTTTGCATAAAGTTGCTACCACCGCATTAAAAGCTTCACACCTACCCATCTGGCCGCATTAATGAGGAAGTGACCCCTGAGGGGACGGTGATCAGCCTTATAGCCATAGGAAAAGGTTCCTAAGAAGACAATGGATGGGAAAGGGATCTGCATTTATGGCTCTATGAATAGAAATATGGAGAGGAGGAATATAAATAGCTAGGAGGAGAGCATTGGAAAGGAATCTGGCTTTTTCAAGACAAAGACTCCTTCTCCCTAGCAGAACAAGGAAACGAATACAGGAGCTCCTCGGCTTAAGTCCGAGGATAGCTAGAATCGCATCGCTAGCTCATTGCACGCAACTGTGGACTTAACCAAAACACCACAGCTCTCCATTGTCCCAAAAGGTCTAGGCTTCAAGCCCACTCTTTACAAATTCTATTATTTAGGCCATTTGGGCTGAACCTATCACGCACTTGGGTTGAGGCCCGATTTGTGTCCTTACAATTGGCGCCGTCTGTGGGAAGCCTTGAGCGAAGGGATGTGAAGCATCATGGAAGGCTCGGGTTCACGTCACGTAGAGTCCATGGGATCCCAGCACGAGGATCACCTCTTGCAGCTAGAGCGGGAAAGAGATTGGGAAACTAGCGTGCGCACAGAACATACGCACGGGAGGAGTCACGCGCGGGCTGAAAGCAAAACCTCCCGCGAAAAAAGTGTCAAGGCCATGCAGAGGGAGATTGATCATTTGAAGAAGAAGATACTCCAAAAGAAACGACGGTGCACTCCCTCTCTTTCAGACCATTCTTCAGTAGATACTTGCAGTAGCATTGGCAGCTCTAGGTTGGGAACTCCCCCCAGCGAGTCCTCCTTCTGCAAGGACGATTATCATTGCGACCCGAAGGGTAAGAAGTCCTCTTCCAGGGGCTTGGCCAACAATGCTTTGAGTAAGGCGCTCCATCAAATCTCCAAGTCGCCCTTCACTCGGAGGATTGAGAAGGGAAAGCTTACGAGGCGGTTCACCCAACCAACCTTCACCATCTACAACGGATGGACGGACCCAGTGGAGCACGTGAGCCATTTTAGTCAGAGAATGGCGGTGCACTCTAAGAACGAGACACTGATATGCAAAGTCTTCCCCTCCAGCCTAGGACTTGTTGCGATGAGATGGTTCAATGGCCTGAAGGCGGGCTCTATTGATTCCTTCATGGAGCTCACAGGGCATTCGGCTTGCGCTTCATTACCTGTAGTAGGGTGCCTCGGCCTCTAGATTTACTGTTATCCATGGCCATGAGGGAAGGAGAGACCCTTAAGACGTACTTCGACAGGTATTGGGAGATGTTCAACGAAATCGAGGGGGACTTCGACGATGTCACCATAAGCACCTTCAAAGTTGGCCTTCCAAATGAGCACGAGCTGAGGAAGTCTTTGACTAAAAGGCCTGTCAAGAGCGTGCGCCGGCTTATGGATCGTATCGACAAGTACAAGCGGGTTGAAGAAGATCAGCTGTAAGGAAAGGGGAAGAAGAAGGTTATCCCTTAGGAGAGGAGGGATTTCATGCTGGACAGATATAGCAACGGTAGGCCGAGGAGAGAGTTCATTGGTCAGCACCGTATTTTGCGCACCCATACAACAGGTGCTTGAGAAGATTCGCCATGAACCATATTTCAGGTGTCCCAACAAGATGTTCGGGGACCCCACGAAGCGTAATCAGAACCTCTATTACCAGTACCATCAAGAGAAAGGTCACAAAACTAAGAACTGCAGGAATTTTCGGAATTACCTGGATTAATTGGCGAAGGAGGGGAAGTTGAAATAGTTCTTGTATCGGCCTAGTGGATAGGGAGAACATCCTGGGCCAGCAAATCAGGGCAATCATGCCTCGAGACCTCCTTTGGGGACCATTAATGTCATTCACGCTGCTCTTGGGAGGACTAGATCTTGCCCTTCTAGGGTGATGCCTGTGGCACGGGCCCTTGCAGAGGACTTTAGCTCCGAGCCGAAGAAGATTAAGGGTAACAAACCTCCAATTCTAAGCTTCTCGGACGAGGACAAAGTGGGGACCACCCAACCACACGATGACGCCTTAGTCATCATGTTAAGAATAGGAGGTTACGATGTGAAGAGGGTGATGGTAGACTAAGGAAGTGGCGCAGATATTATGTACCCTGACTTGTTCAAGGGGTTGAACCTGAGGGAAAAGGATCTTTTGGCCTATGATTTACCACTGATAAGTTTTGAGGGGAAGGCAGTCATCCCGAAGGGGAAGATTAGGTTGCCTGTATAGTCAGGTCTAGCGGTAGTTGAAGTGGATTTCATTGTGGTTGACGTCTACTCTCCTTACACGGCCATTGTGGGGAGACCCTGGCTGCATGCCCTAGGGGCTGTCTCCTCTACTCTCTACGCCAAGGTGAAGTTCCCATTTGGCGGCCAGGTCGAAGAAATTATTGGGAGTCAGTCCGCAGCGAGATAGTGCCTAACAGCCGCAGTTCTGCGCAGGCTAGAGCCTGAATCCTTGGCCTCAGCTACACCGACCCCATAGCGATTAACCTCTTTTGCCACAACTGGGAAGATAGTGACAGAAGAGCCCACGTGTGAGGGATTAGATAGAGTTCTTGTGGATAATGACCCAGAGAGGTTCTTCCAAGTAGGGGCCCAACTGCTGGCCGAGGAAAAAGAGGAGTTGGTCGCATTCTTGAAGGGGAACCTTGATGTGTTTGCACAAGATACGTACGAGGTGCCCGGGATTGACACAAACTTCATTTGCCACCACCTAAATGTCAGCTCGGCTGCTATGCCGAGGAGGAAGCCCCCTCGGCGCTCTTCCAAGGAGCATTTTGACGCCATTAAAGAAGAAGTCGTCAGACTTAAGAGAGTTGGGGCTATCAAGGAAGTATTCTATCTCGAGTGGTTGGCACACACAGTCGTGGTAAAGAAGAAAAGTGGGAAATGGAGGGTCTGCGTGGATTTCGCAGATCTGAACAAGGCCTGCCCCAAAGACTCTTTCCCAATGCCTTGCATAGATCAGCTGGTGGACGCGACAGTCGGCCACCCTCGGATGAGTTTTCTAGACGTCTTTTAGGGGTACCACCAAATACCTTTGGCTTCGGAGGACCAGGAGAAGACAGTTTTTGTCACTTCCATCGGCAACTATCACTACAAGGTAATACCTTTTGGCCTGAAGAATGCCGGGGCTACCTACCAGAGGATGATGACCACGATGTTCGAAGCCCAGTTAGGAAAAACTATTGAGGTATATGTAGATGACATGGTTGTGAAGAGTAAGGCTATACCTATGCATATGGCCAACTTGAACCACATTTTCCAGACGTTACGGGAGCACAAATTATGATTGAATGCCTCCAAGTGCTCCTTTGGTGTGGGATCTGGCAAATATTTGGGCTATATGCTCAGTCATAGAGGGATTGAGGCCAACCCCACCCAAGTCGCAGGAATTTGCAACCTACAACCTCCTCGGAACCCAAAGGAAGTCCAAAGGCTGGCAGGGATGATGGCTGCCTTCAATAGGTTTATCTCCCGGTCCGTCGACAGATACTGACCCTTTTTCTAGTTGTTGAATAAGTGGAAGAGATTTGAATGGACCGAAGAGTGTTCCATTGCTTTTCAGCGGCTGAAGGAGTACCTCTCTCGGCCACCCATTATGTCTCGCCCATACGTAGATGAAGTTCTGTTCGCATATATTGCTGTGGCTGCTCACGCCGTCAGCTTGGTTCTAATAAGAGACGATGATGGTGTGCAGAGGCCGGTTTATTATGTGAGCAAGTTTCTGTAAGAGGCTGAGATTCGATATCTACCATTGGAGAAGGTGATTCTAGCCGTGGTGCACGCAACACGATAGCTCCTGCACTACTTCCAATCGCATACGGTTGTCGTGCTGACTTAACTCCCCCTTAAGTCCATGTTGCGGAGTGCTGACTACTCCAGCAGGATCGCCAAATGGGGAACTATCTTGGGAGCCTTTGACATTAAGTACATGCCACGCACCTCTGTGAAGGGGCAAGTCCTAGCCGACCTAGAGGCGGAGTTTGCTGAGCTTCCCCTAGAAGAGAACTCTAAGGGATGGGGCATGGCTGGAAAATCAGTTGGCGTGATCTCATGCGAGAAATCCCCAGTGTGGAAGGTCTACGTGGACGAAGCAGCCAACCAGAAGGGTTCAGGGGTAGGGATAGTTTTGATATCCCTAGAGGGAATCGTCGTGGAGAAGTCTTTGAGATTGACATTCTCGGCTACCAATAATGAAGTCGAGTACGAAGCTTTGCTAGTGGGAATGGACATGATACAAAAAATGGGGGGAAAGTTGGTGCAGGCATTCTTGGACTCGCAACTAGTGGTTGGCCAGGTCGAAGTAAAATTGTAAGCTAGGGAACCGAGAATGCGGGAGTATTTAACTCGTGCCAAGCACCTGCAGTCTAGATTCGAGTCTTTTGCAGTGTCGCATATCTCCAAGAATGGGGATACCCACGCCGACTCGCTGGCCACGCTCACAACCTCCTCGGCTCAAGGCCTACCCCGAGTCATTCTCGTTGAGGACCTATTTAAGCTCGCTGGGCCAAGTGGTGATGCCCTTTGGATTCACCAGGTCAAAATGGGACCCAGATGGATGGACCCAGTAGTGTCCTTCCTTAAACATGACGCCCTGCCAGAAGAAAGGTCTGAGGTCGACAAGATCCGTAGAAAGGCTCTGCTGTTTTGGCTATCCGAGGATGATAAACTCTATAAACGCTCCTTTTCGAGACCCTACCTGCTGTGCGTACATCCGGAAGCAACGGAGCAGCTCTTGGAGGAGTTGCATGAAGGAATATGTGGTAGCCACACGGGAGGAAGGTCATTAGCCCATAGAGCCCTTACATAGGGATACTGGTGGCCAAACATGCAAAGAGAGGCACAGGATTACGTGAGAAAGTGCGATCAGTGTCAGAGGTTCGCTTCCAACATCCACTAGCCTGGAGGTGTCCTTAACCCTTTTGTCAGCCCTTGGCCGTTTGCACAATGGGGCTTAGATATAGTAGGATCATTTTCGAGGGCAGAGGGGAACAAAAGGTGGTTGCTCGTCAGGATGGAATACTTCACCAAGTGGATTGAGGCAGAGCCCATTTCGAACATCAGAGACGTGGATGCAAAGAAGTTTGTCTAGAAGAACATCATTACTAGGTTTGGGGTCCCACACACCCTCATCTTAGACAACGGCCTACAGTTTGACAATAGGGCCTTCATAAAATACTGTGGAGACTTCGGCATTACAAACAGGTATTCTACCCTAGCCTACCCGCAAGGGAATAGCCAGGCCGAAGCAGTGAACAAAAAGATAGTTAACAGGCTCAAGAAGAGGCTAGACGACGCTAAAGGCAGATGGGTAGAAGAAGTGCCACACATATTATGGACTTATCGAACCACACCACGAAGGTCCATAGGGGAGACACCCTATTCGATGGCTTATGGTGCTGAAGCTGTAATCCCTTTGGAAATGGGGTTTCCAATGATGAGGACTCATTCCTTTGCCGCAGGCGACAATGACGCTTTGCTGTAGAAGGGGCTAGACTTGATAGAAGAGAGGCGAGAGAATGCTATGGTCCGGCTAGCTTGTTACCAGCAGAAGCTCAAGCAAGGGTATGACTCCCACGTAAGATCCAGGCCCTTTGCTCCTGGAAACTTAGTCTTGAGGAAAGTTGTTGAAACCGCTAAGGACCCAGCATGGGGAAAGTTAGGACCAAACTGGGAGGGGCCCTACCGTATTACCTTAGTGGCGGGCATAGGGTCGTATCGGCTTACTAATCTAGATGAAGAGCCTGTAAAACGGCCCTGGAATGTAAATAACCTTAAAAGGTACTACTATTAATGGAAGGAATTTTTGCTACTTGTTCAATTATTATTATGTCGTGTTAATTGTTAGTTTGCTAGTCTATAATATCAAACAAAAAACTCAACGTTTTAAACTAAGTATTAATGTCAACCTTAGCTATGCCGAGTTCTCGGACCTCCTGCTTTGGGAAAATTTAACATGAAGTTCTTTTCAAACCAAGTGTTAATGTCAGCTTTAGCTATGCCAGGTTCTCGGACCTCCTGCTTTGGGAAAATTTAACATGAAGTTCTGTTTAAACCAAGTGTTAACGTCCCTTAGCTATGCCGGGTTCTCGGACCTCCTGCTTTAGGAAAATTTAACATGAAGTTCTTTTCAAACTAAGTGTTAATGTCAACCTTAGCTATGCCGGGTTCTCAGACCTCTTGCTTTGGGAAAATTTAACATGAAGTTCTTTCTAAACTAAGTGTTAATGTCAATCTTAGCTATGCCGGATTCTCGGACCTCCTGCTTTGGGAAAATTTAACATGAAGTTCTTTTCAAACTAAATGTTAATGTCAACCTTAGCTATGTCGGGTTCTCGGACCTCTTGCTTTGGGAAAATTTAACATGAAGTTCTTTCTGAACTAAGTGTTAATGTCAACCTTAGCTATGTCGGGTTCTCGGACCTCTTGCTTTGGGAAAATTTAACATGAAGTTCTTTCTGAACTAAGTGTTAATGTCAACCTTAGCTATGTCGGGTTCTCGGACCTCCTGCTTTGGGAAAATTTAACATGAAGTTCTTTTCAAACTAAGTGTTAATGTCAACCTTAGCTATGTCGGGTTCTCGGACTTCTTGTTTTGGGAAAATTTAACATGAAATTCCTTTTAAATTAAGTGTTAATGTCAACCTTAGCTATGTTTGGTTCTTAGGCTTCCTGCTTTGGGAAAATTTAACATGAGCTTCTTCTTTATGTGTTAAGTATGGAACAGACCCTCAACGCACAATTCGTTCCTTCTATTATTATAGCTTTGGTTGGACTGTTTTCTGTGCATTTAACTACTCACTTTTTGCCTCTATATGTCAACAAAGTAAGGCTGCTCAAATACTGTAATGGCCTGATCTACACACTCTAAGGCGTTAGGCTATTCTAGCTACGCACATGATTGATGACACAACTAGACAAAATATATAACAGGAAAGGAAGCGCATAAGGAAATTAAATTCAAAACCTTTAAATTGTCATAAAAGCCACTGGTGTGTACATTAAAGATAGAAATGAAAATTACAAGGTAGATAATTGACGATAAACCCCCTAAGAGGGAAAACTGCACGAGAAGGGAGCCCGAGGTGTCCTATTCCTCTATCTTTAGTGGAGGATCCTTTCCTAACTTAGCTGAGGACTCCTTGGCTTGGCCCTCCACTTTAGTGCCCTTCGTCTTAGCCTCAGACGGGACCTGGACCTACTTCCCTTTATCCTTCGCCTTGGGTGAAGGCACAACTTGGCTAGCTGGCTTGCTCGACCCCTTCTTGGCCCCTTTATCAGAAGCAGCAACTTCTTTGGGACGAGGAACTTGCACTTGGATGGAGGGAGGCAGCATCGGGGTTGTAGTCTCAGGAGCAACCGAAGTGGCTGGAGGGTCGTCGATAACTCTGATATTCTCGGGATACCAGACCTTCTCTGTTCCCCTCCACTCGGAGTTAGCAGGAACTCCCGCCACGTTTAGGTCTTCCACCCAAACTTATTGGTAGTATTCCCTGCACAACTTCGCTAGCTCTTCGGCTAGTCGGTACTCCGTCATCTCGACCCCCTTATTGTATGCGACTTTGGTGGCAGCCTCCACTGTCTCCCTTATGGTGTGAGCCGTTTCTTTGGCCTAGGCAAGCTCCCTTTTTAAATCTGAGATCTCCTGCCCAACTTTGGATAGTGCCTCGTCTTTTTGGTGTAGCAGCTTGCATTGACTTTCGACCTGGGCCTCCGCAGTCTTTAAGCTCGCATCCAAGCTCCTCCTCTCACTCTTCTCCTGGGTCAGCTTAGCGGCCAGGTCGCTTTTCTCAGCCTCAGTGCGACCTAAATCCTTCTCGATCTCCGCCCTGGCCTCCTGCTCGGTTGCTGCCTGGTTCTGGTAGTGCCCCACTAATTGCTAGGCAGTAAAAACCTCCTAGATGGCCTGTGAAGAGGAATTTCGACAGATGCATAGTAGAGTTATAAATGTGAAGGTTTAGATAATGACAAGGAATTAAAAGGGGATGAAATAGCACGTACAAGCCCAAGTCCCTCTTCAGGGAAAGAAAGAGGCGTGTTTGACCCATCTTCTCCAAATCCTCCATGTCCCTTGGCAAAAGGCGAGGCTGCTCCAGAGCATTGGCCAGATGAGGAATGTGACCCCTCTAGAAGTCCTTTATGCTTGCTTGGAGAGGTATCGGTGCCCCGTCCCCCTCCAGCATAAGGGACTAGCTGGACTCCCCACAGTGAACATCGGCTTGCCCACAGAACTCCCTACTCTCCATAAACGAGGCCCACGCCCTGCCCTTAGCAACTTGCTGTTGCTGTTGCTATTTTTGGTGTTTTTGCTTTTTCTCTTGATCCTTAACTGTCTCCTCGTTCTTGTTCCTCCTCTTCTTTGGGACGTTTGGAGTGGGAAGGAGTGGGTTAGAAGGAGGGGGAGGCAGAGGCAACCTCGGCTGGGACCTAGAGGCGTCCCCCTTGGAGACTTGAGCGCCCCTCTTTTTGGCAAAGAGTGTTCTCAAAGTCGCCATATCGTCGTCTTCCTCGGAGGAATCTTCTGGTTGAGCAATAACTAAACCTTTAATGCCGGAGTTCCTGTCCAAGTTGCCCTCTTCTTCGTCCGAGATGTTGTCCACGTGGCCCACTAAAGGTTTCTCAGCCTCCTCCAAGTGGAATCGATCTATTTCTCTGTCAAGGGATGGGGGGGAAGATGTGGACTCTGGTCGGACATCTTGAATTTTGGGCCTTACTGAAAGAGGGGCGGCTGCAACGGGGTGCCCGTAGAGGATGATTGACGGGTCGTCAGGCAGATCGCGGGCGGTAAGGAAATCAGGTTTGGAGACGTCTATCCTCCTACATCTCCGGTCACCGGCGAGGATGGCATTGCCAATATCTTGGAAGACTTTTGACAGGGGCTCGTACCCCAAAATGAGATGAGCCGCTCTCACCTATAGGTCTCCATTCACAAAGACTTCCGATCTTAGGACTCTGTTGAGGTCCGAGATGCTTGTTTGCACAGTAGGGGCGACGTATGCCGTTTGTCTGTAAGAGGGACAACACTGAAACCAAACACGGTTAGATATGGATAGTAAAGCGAGCAAGGAAAGCATCGAAGGGCGATAAGCCTACGGGATGAAACTATAAGGGGCAAAACTTCGAATCAGAAATCCTAGATCCTAGGGAATCAAACTTGGTCTTCCCTCTCTGGTTGGGCAATGGAGACCGTCATGCCATCTCCGGAAGCGATGAGATAGTCATCCTTCATGCCTTTGTTATACTTGGGAAGGCAGGATATGAACCTAACGATGTTGGACCTCGATTTGAGGTAGTAACCTACGTTTGACAACCAGTGGCACTCATACAAAAGGACGACATCGCGCCACGTGAGTTGCAAGCCCATTTGCTCATTTAGAGCATTGACGCAACCTAAGACCCTAAACATATTGGGCATACACTGGTCGGGACACAACCTATGGTTGCGCAGGTATTCGTTGGTCACGTTTTTCATAGGTAGCGTCATCCCACCTTCTAAGAAGGCGATTATAGGAATGACCACCTGCCCCTCCTTCCTAGAGTCCGCTACGGCTTCTAGAAGGCAGTATTTTAGACCCACTTCTAGAGGGATGTGATATTTGGCTCATAATCCCTCCATACTGGAAGCCGTGTCTACTAGACACTTGAACCTACCCATCGGGTTGAAATAAGGGTGAAGGTTTAGAAAGAAAGAGGGCAAAGGCTGACAGCCGAGGAGGAAAGTGCTTGATGAAAGGAAACTTACTGGAGAAAGATGTACGATCTTCTAAGAGCTTCTTGAAAGGAAATGAGGTTGAGTGCTTCTAAGATGTGCTTGCTTTCTGGGAGTAATGGCAGGATTCACGATTACCTAAACATCTTGAAAGATTAAGGGGCGTTAGTTTATAAAAGTTATCACGCTCGAATTTTTGGGAAGGAAACCGAGCCGTTAGATCCATATCTCACCGTTGAACATGGGCGACAGGGAGTTACTCAGTGCAATTAATGCAGGCGTTGCGGGTTACGAAGCGTCAGGAGCCTTTCCAAAAGGCGCGGGTGGACTTTTCACATCCAACATTTGGGAGATCACGTGAGGGTAGTGCTTGCAGGTCAAAAACTCATTTCTCTCCTCGGATCGGAGTCAAATGAATTTTTGAAGGGCTATTGTGAGGGCAGAAGCATCAAAACACCTACTTGGGCCTTGGGCCTGGTTCGAGAAAGTTGACTCCTCTAAAGGGCTGCCGGGCAGGAATAAGGCCGCCTAACGTAAGAGCCCAAGAGCCTACCGAGCGGGACATTGGCCGATTGGGAAAGGTCCGAGGAGAAGGGTCTCCTCGGATGACTGAAACAGGACCCATGAGGTGCACCATGATGCCTAGGGAGGAACTCGTAAGGCTCACCAACCAATGTTACACTCCAATGGGATGCAGGGGAGGAGAACATGTGGGGAGTACTTTGCATAAAGCTGCTACTACCGCATTAAAGGCTTCACACCTACTCATCTAGCTGCATTAATGAGGAAGTGACCCCTGAGGGGACGGTGATCAGCCTTATAGCCATTGGGGAAGGTTCCCAAGAAGACAATGGATGGGAAAGGGATTTGCATTTATGGCTCCATGAATAGGAACATGGAGAGGAGGAATATAAATAGAGAGGGGGAGAGCATTGGAAGGGGATCCGGCTTCTTCAAGACAAAGGCTCCTTCACCTCAGCAGAACAAGGAAATGAATACAGGGGCTCCTCGGCTCAAGTCCGAGGATAGCTAGAATCGCACCGCTAGCTCATTGCATGCAATTATGGACTTAGCCAAAATGCCACAGCTCTCTATTGTCCCAAGAGGTCTAGGCTTCAAACCCACTCTTTATAAATTCTATTGTTTAGGCCATTTGGGCCGACTTTGTCACGCACTTGGGTCGAGGCCCGATTTGTGTCCTTACAAATGTTATTGATAGATATCAACAATAGTAAATAAATTTCAAAATTATTATTATTATTATTATTATTATTATTATTATTATTATTATTATTATTATTATTATTATTATTATTATTATAATGATCGGTGATATAAAGGTTACACAATAAATAACGTGTTCTCTATCAAAGACAGATAATTGGGTTTCTAGCAAAAAGAAAAAAGAAAAAAAAGATAATGGGGTTGTTTGATATACTTAGTGGAACTCTTATTAATGATGTGACACAAGTCGCATGACATCTATACATCTTTTTGTTTTTTTGAGCAAAGAAATTCTATGCATCTTAATTTCCAACAATGCCAACCTTTGTGTATTTGGTGTATGTGAAACATAGATAGGAGTTGTTTGAGAACTAAAATACATAGGAATTCTTGTTAATGCATGACGTGCAAAATGTTGCATGTAACAACACATGTTGCAGAATTTTTAATTTGACCATATATGGGAAATTGTTTATTTGTTTGTTTAAACCCCTTAAAGCAGATTATTTAACCTAATATACTAGCTCAGTGATTACTTAGGTTAATTATTCAAATTTAGGTTAAACAATAATAAATCATATCGTGCAAAGCAGCGGGAAGTAAATAACATCATGATATGATGACCTAAGAAAACTAATGAAACGAATTGTGTCAAGGTGAAAATCTGGGGAGGATTTGATCTAGCTATCCTCAAGGTAAAACAAATCCAATATAAGAGAATCGAAGTTTTTACAATCAAATTTAACCCTAAATCTATTGCAACCTCTAGTAGTAACTTATCGATACGACCATGTGCAAGTTTTGAATCCACAGATTCATTCTCTTCTTGGACTCACTGTAACACAAGTACGTACGCTTGTTACTTTGAGATCCCACTCAAATGTTTCATATCACCTTCAGTTGTTGATATTTACAGTAGCAACTAGGTTTTACTAATGCTTGATTATAAATCTTGCTTCGGTAAACACTTGTGTACTTAGAAGGTACAACACCTCTCAAATCTCATAAGGAGTAACACATAAGTCTTCCAAAGGTTTTAAAAAGTAACTAGAGTTTCCCTTTTATATATAGACAAGTTGGATTTAAACTCTAAACGTTTTCGTAGGCTCAGGCCTTGTTTTAAAATTCTACAGAATTTGATTTATGTGATTCTTGATCAGTCGAATCTAATTTTTGATCGATCAAGCTTGGCAAATTCTCAACTCTCTTTTCTACAGTTAGCTCGAACTTGAAGCTTGAAATATACACCTTTGAGCAATACCTAACACATAGACTAGATATGTTTTGTTCTCGGTTTTCCTAAACATACAAATAGAATTCTAAACATTTAATCCTAAATCTTTAGAACCTAACAGAAATAGATATAGATGAGATTAGAATAATTTGATATAGATGAGATAAAAATTGATAAGAGAAAATCTTGATTAATGATTAATGAGGGTGTATGGTATTGGTATCTTAATTGATATGAGAAATCCCTCAACCGGGAAAAAAAAAATTTTTGATAAGTTTTTTTGGTGCATAATTGTAGGACAAACATCTGAAATTTTTTTTAAAGAGGATAGCATTTTGATTATGATTGAGTAAATTCACAAACTTGTACACGTGAGATATTATTAATAGTATATAGTTCCGTGCATATGAATGAATATAATTAAAAATAATCAAAATTATAAGGTTCAAATTATTATACAAGTCATAGGGTATTAACTTACACTTTTTGTAAACCATACATTTTTAAAATGTCATGGTTTTTCACATTATATATATATATATATATATATATATATATAAAATTTAAAATTTAATTGGTTTTAAATTCTTTGGTTTTGGTACCCAATAATTCACTTGTTACAAAAATTAAAAATTTAGATAGATAGATATGTGGTGAAAAATTGGACTCTAATTGAAATCCAATTGAGAATCTAATTGAATTTGAACTCTTCGATTTTTATATTCAATAGTTCACATGGCATAAAATCATAAATTAAATAAGTCACGTGGCGCAAAATTAAAAATTTAATTAAAATTTAATTTGATTTTTTTAAAGTTTTGCCTATACATATATAATTTTAAAAACGATATTTCACTTATTTTAATTTTATACGATAACATGCTAGGAAAATCGAAAGAGAAGGAATTTCAGTGTAAAACATTGAAGCATCCTGGAGATTGGCAAAACTCTGTGTATTTGTGTGTGAATGGAACCTTTTCAGCCTTTAGTTGTCTTTTTAACTTAAAAAAATAAAAACAGTTTAAGTAAAAAATATGATTATTTTAAAGAGTTGGCAAAAGTCTGTGTGTGTGAATGGAATATTTTCAGCCTTTATTTGTCTTTTTAATTTCAAAAAGCAAAAGCAGTTTAAGTAAAAAATATGATTATTTTTAAGAGTTGGCAAAACTTTGTGTGTGTGAATGGAATATTTTCAGCCTTTATTTGTCTTTTTAATTTAAAAAAAACAGTTTAATTAAAGAATATGATTATTTTAGAGAGTTTGTTAAGGTGGACATTGGGCCTAATTCGCAATAATATATTGAGATACATACAAAAATCTGAAGTGCTCCCTTGTTTTTCAGAAGTAAAAAATTAGACAAAGTGCTCCCCTTGTATATTACTTTAATTAATAACAATAAAAGAAATAAAAATGTTCTCTTATAAAGAAAAAGAATCAACATCAACGTTAAGTAGATCCACATTTTGTTTGCTTGATCCCCTTGTATATTACTTTAATTAATAACAATAAAAGAAATAAAAATGTTCTCTTATAAATAAAAAGAATCAACATCAACGTTAAATAGATCCACAAACCGTAGATAACGTAAGTTCGGTTCGAAAATATTTCCCTTCTACAATTTAATATTATATACATACTATACAACCTAAAGTGGTCTCAATAATACACAGGTATAGTTGAAGAATTTCAAAGAATATAATAAGATTCCATTAGTAAAAAATAATAAAGATTATTCCTACACTTGAGCAGATCCACAAATCCATTGGCAGTTGGTTTGCCCTTTCTATAATTCTATATATACAACATCCAAGAAAAAAAGTGGCCTCGTATTAAAAAATTTAAGCGATCCTGTCTATTTCAAAGAATAATAAAATTCCTAAAATGTAGGGCAAGGAAGAGAGTAATATGCCACCAACTTTTTATTTTTTAAGTATCTTTCTGGTCTAGAAGAGCAAATAAGAATTATCTATATGTCTATTTTCTTATATCTATATATAATAACAATAACTGTCCGTTTGGATAGCTTATTTTATGTCAGTATTTTACTATTCAGCTTATTTTTGTTACTATTCACGGAGCTCGCTGTACTTTTTGGTACTATTCAATGTATTCATGAGTCTCATTGTACTATTTCAGCTAACTTTTACTTTTATCTACAGTACTTTCAGTAAAAAGTTTTCAGTTTTAGCAAAATAAACGGATCTCAAACAAACCCTAAGTCTAGACTATAATTTTAAAAACAGTCAGAGAATAAAAAATGAGACAAATTTTCGGTTTTTTTTTTTTTTTTGAACAGTTTTCACTAGCTCGGTCCAGCTTTTAAAATAGTGGTCTAGACATACAATTTTAATCACATTAGACCATGGTCTGTTGGAACTTGTCAGTGTCGTATACTATAAATGGTTTTAGCAATAAACCTCAGCGAAAGTGATTATATGCTCCAATTTATAGCCTATTATGTCAATAATTATGAAAAACTAATGTGAAAAATATTTTGTTCCTCATGAAAGATGAAAGTTTATATTTTCACATTACTAATATATTTTTAATTTTTTTTTTTTTTTTACGTGTAAGGTAATAAAGTTTCCAATGTATGTACAGTTTTAACCTAGGTACTCCATGAAAGAAGAGTTGAGAAGTGGCGAATGATAAAGTCAATATCATTTTTTTAAAGCGGAGCCAAGCTATACTGTCACTGACACGCATACATCGTTTCCTTTTTTGATGAACCGCATACGTAGTACATATTTTCCTTGTCCATATTTCAGAAGAAAATTTCATCAAGTAATATTTATATGATTTAGTAAATATATTTTCAGTCATCAAATAGTGTGTAATTATTTTTAAATAATATTAATTGTAGTTAATATTACTTAAAAATTTTTAATCCTGGATTTTCTTAAATTAATAAAAAAATATACTGTTATACATTAGAGTATTGTAAGGTCACAATTTGCACCCAAACTCAAAAGTAAGAATGAGATAGGCCCAAGAAACCCAATACAATGAAATTTATAGAGAGTGGGCTTGAAATCTAGGTTTTAGTGATGTTAAATAACAAAAATGATGGGTTAGATTGCAACATCATGCACATTGAATTGTTCATATAAAAGAAATTATCCTCGGACTCAAGCCGAGGATGATGGATGTTATCTATCACTATTTCAAAGACATACTATAATTATGGATGCTAATGTGTACAATGTTCTATCTCTTTTTTCTCCCATCTATTCATCACTTTTTTGGGAGTCTTCAAGATAAGCGATCATGATGGCAAAATAGTGCTAAAATTAAATCTAGATATTAGTTGACCCAAGAATAAATCGTCTGAGGACCAGACATAGTTAAGATTCTGACCAATACTTAATAAAATATTAATATACACACGGTATGTGGCCCGAGGAGTCAGGCATGATCAAGTTTTAGTCTGATATTTAGAAAAATGAACCGAAGTGTTAATTTTTTCGAAGTTGATGAACCAAGGACCAGACATAACTAAGGTTCTGTTCAACACTTAATAAAATATTAATTTACACACGGTATATGGTCCGAGGAGCCAGGCATAACCAAGTTTCAGTTTGATACTTAGAAAAATGAGCTGCAGTGTTAATTTCCTCAAAGTAGATAATCCGAAGACCAGACATAACTAAGGTTCTGTTGAACACATAATAAAATATCAATTTATACAAGGTATGTGGTCCGAGGAATCAGACATAACCAAGTTTCAGTTTGATAATTAGAAAAATGAACTAAAATGTTAATTTCCCTATAGTAAATGATCCGAGGATCAGACATAATTAATGTTCCGTTCGACACTTAATAAAATATCAATTTATACAAGGTATGTGGTCCGAGAAGCTCGACATGACTAAGTTTCAGTTTGATACTTAGAAAAATGAGCTGAAGTGTTAATTTCCCTAAAGTAGATGATTCGAGGACCAAACATAACTAAGGTTTTGTTCAACACTTAATATAATATCAATTTATACAGGGAATGTGGTACGAGGAGCCAAGCATGACCAAGTTTCAATTTAGTACTTAGAAAAATGAATTGAAGTGTTAATTTCCCCAAAGTAGATGATTTGAGGACTAGACATAACTAAGGTTCTGTTTAACACTTAAAAAAATATCAATTTATACAAGGTATGTGGTTCGAAAAATCAGGTATGACCAAGTTTCAGTTTGATACTTAGAAAAATAGTAATTAACGTAACACAGTGTCAACAGAAATAAAATGGCAGCAGTGCTTTCCATTAATAATAATACCTTCGTTGATTATTTACATTCTAGGGACGTGGTACAACATTTTCATCTAGATCTTCTAGATAATATGCCCCTATTCTAGCTACCGAAGTGATGCGATAAGGCCTTTCCCAGTTAGGTCCCAAATTTTCCCATGCTAGGTTCTTAGCAGTACCCAAACCTTCCTCAATACCAAATCTCCAAGTGCTAGTGGTCTTAGCTTTACATGGGAATCATACCTCTGCTTGAACTTGTGTTGATAGTATGCTAGCTGAACCATAGCGTTTTCTCGTCGCTCTTCCACTAGGTCTAAGCTTTTCTCTAATAAACTATCATTACTACTTGGGATGAAAGAGCTTGTTCTCAATGTCGGAAACCTAGTTTCCAACCTCGGCTCCATAAGTCATAGAGAAGGGTGTCTCTTTAGTGGACCTCCGAGGTGTAATTCGATACGTCCACAAAACATGCGACAATTCTTCCACTCACCTTCTCTTAACATCATCTAGTCTTTGCTTGAACTCATTAACTATAACCTTATTGACAATCTCAGCTTGCCCATTTCCTTGTGGATAAGCTGGAGTGGAATATCTATTCGTAATGCTTAGATTACAACAGTATCTTCTGAATGCCTTACTATTAAATTCCAGGCAGTTATCTGAAATAAGAGTGTAAAGGGATTCTAAACCTGGTGACAATGTTTTTCTAGAAAAATTTCTTCGCATCCAAATCCCTTATATTTGACAATGGCTCAGTTTCAACCCATTTAGTGAAATAATCCGTTCTAACGAGCAACCACCTCCTATTTCCTGCTGCTTTTGGGAAAGGTTCTACAATATCTAAGCCCTATTGAGCAAAAGGCCAAAGACCAGACAGAGAGTTAAGGACACCCCATGGTTGATGGATGTTGGGAGCAAATTTTTGACATTGGTTACATTTCTTTGCATAATCTTGTGCCTCTTTTTGTATATTTGGCCACCAATACCTTTGTGTAAGAGCTCTATGAGATAAAAACCTTCCTCCTGTGTGACTTCCATAAATCCCTTCGTGTAACTCTTCCAAAAGTAATTATGTTGCTTCAAGGTGTATACATAACAAATATGGTCCTGAAAAAGAGCATTTATACAACTTCTGGTCCTCAGAAAGCCAAAACCGAGGTGCTTTTTCTGTGTACTTTATCTGCTTCAGACTTCTCCTTGGGCAAGATATCATTCTTAAGGAATAACACTGTAGGACTTCTCAAAAGTAATTCCCTCAAGAGACACCAAAACTAGCCTCACACCAGATCCTTTTTGGTTCGCTGCTCCGTCAACATATACTTTTCATATAAGAGGTTCCTTGCGTGAAATCATGCCAACTGATTTTTCATTCATGTCCAGCCTCTTAGCATTCTCTTCTAATGAGGGCTCAGCAAATTCCGCCACCAAATCAGCAAGGACTTGGCCTTTTATAGAGATGAGAGACATATACTTGATATCAAAAGCCTCCAAAATGGTACCCCATTTGGCAATCCTTCCCGTATAGTCAGCACTTCGAAGTATAGACCTAAGAGGAAGTTAAGTTAAAACAACAACTGTATAAGATTGGAAGTAATGGGGAAGCTTACGCGTAGCTTGCATCACTGCTAAGATCACTTTTTCCAACGGTAAATAATGCAACTCAGCCTCATGCAATGAATTGCTCATGTAATAAACTGACCTCTATACACCATTGTTAACCTGTATCAAAACTAGACTAACTGCATGATTAGCCACAGCAATATATGCGAACAAAACTTCATCCGTTTCTGGCCGAGACATAATGGGTGGTCGCGAAAGATATTCTTTAAGTTTTTAAAAAGCTAAAGCACACTCCTCGGTTTATTTAAATCCCTTCCACTTATTCAACAACTGGAAGAAAGGCTTGCATCTATCTGTGGACCGAGAAATAAACTAGTTGAGGGCATCAGTCATCCCTATTAGCTTCTAAACTTCTTTAGGATTTCGAGGTGGCTGTAAGCTATTAATTGCCTTGACTTGCGCAGGATTAACTTCAATTCCTCGATGAGTTACCATTTAACCCAGAAATTTACCTGATCCCACTTCAAAAGAACACTTAGAAGCATTAAGGCGCAACTTATATTTTCTTAGCATCTGAAAGGTGTCATTTAGGTCTTCCACATGCATGGAAACCGTTTTAATTTTCACCACTATGTCATCCACATACACCTCAGTAGTCTTTCCTAGTTGTGGCTTAAACATCCTGGTCATCATTCTTTGATAGGTAGCTCTAGCGTTCTTCAAACCAAAATGCATACCTTATAGTGATAATTCCCTGTAGGAGTGACAAAGGCTGTCTTCTCCTGATCATCCAAAGCTAAAGGTATTTGGTGATAACCTTGAAAAGCATCTAAAAAACTCATCCGAGGATGTCCAACAGTGGCATCCACCAGCTGATCTATATGAGGCATTGGGAAAGAATTTTTAGGACAAGCCTTGTTCAAATCTGTGAAGTCTACGCATACTCTTTACTTCCCATTTTTCTTCTTTACTACCATTGTATGAGCCAACCATTCAGGATAAAACACCTCCTTGATAGCGCTAGCCTTTTTGAGCTTAACTACCTTTTCTTTGACGGCCCCGGAATGCTCCTTAGATGAGCGTCGAGGTGGTTGTTTCCTTGGCACCACAGTCGGATTGACATTTAGATGATGACAAATGAAGCTCGGATCCACTCGGGGGGCCTTATAAGCATTTCATGCGAATACATCAACGTTCTTCTTCAAGAACATAACCAACTCCTCCTTCTCCTAAGGTGGCAACTAAACTCCCACCTGAAAGAATTTTTCAGGATCGTCTCCTATAATAACCTCTTTTAACTCCTCACACGCGGGTTCTTCTATCGTTGCCACTTCGATCTGTGCTAGAGTCATTGATTGCTATGAGCCCCCCTCAGCAGAGGCTGGGGACTCACACCCAGGCTGATGCAAAATTGCAGCGGCCATACACTGTCTGGCCACGGATTGACTCCCAACTAGTTCCTCGATTTGATACCCGAAGGAAACTTCACCTTAACATGTAGAGTTGAGGAGACAGCACCTAGGGCATGAAGCCAAGGCCTTGCCACAATGGTCGTTTAGGAAGAATATGCATCCACCACAATGAAATCCACTTCTACTACCTCTGAGCATGATTGCATAGGTAATCTAATTTGCGCCTTTGGTATAACAGCCTTCCCCTCAAAGCTTATCAACGGTGAATCGTAAGCCATCAGATCCTCAAGCTTTAAGTCTAGCCCTTTGTACAAGTTAGGGTACATAATATCTGCACCATTACCTTGATCGACTATCACCTTTTTTACATTGTAGCCCCTTATCCTTAACACAACCACCAAAACATCATCATGTGGTTGGATAGTCCCAATCTTATCCTCTCCTGAGAAACCCAATGTTGGTTGGATACTTCCCTTAGCCCTCTTCGGCTCAGAACTAGAATCCATGGTAAAGGCTCGTGCGACGGACATCACTCTGGAAGGATGAGAACCAGTCCTTCCAAGAGCAGCAAAGATAACACCGATCGTACCCAAAGGAGGCCTTGAAGAAGTGTTGCCTTGATTTACCGAGCCTAAATGGTCTCCCTGCCCATTGGGCCGATACAAAAACTGTTTTAACCTCCCCTCCTTAACTAACTACTCCAAATGATTCCACAGGGTCCTGCAATCCTCATTGGCGTGGCCCCTTTCTCCATGATACTAGAAATGAAGATTCTGATTACGCCTCATGGGGTCCCTTGCCATCTTGTTGGGCCATTTGAAGTATGGTTCATTCTAGATCTTCTCCAACAGCTGATGCACCGGTTCCCGAAATACAGTATTAACTACCTGGGAAGTAGTAGGACCAAATTGCTTGGCAAAATCTCTTCGTGGACTATTGTTGTTGTATTTGTCCGACTTGAAATCCCTTCTCTCTTGAGGGATAACCTTCACCTTTCTCTTACCTTGCTGCTGATCTTCCTCAACCCATTTATATTCGTCAATGCGGTCCATGAGTCGATGTACACTCCTTATAGGCTTTTTGGTCAAAGATTTCCTTAATTCATGCTCGGCAAGTAGGCCAACCATGAAAGTCCTTATCATTACATCATCAAAATCTCTGTCGATCTCATTGAACATCTCCTTGTATCTGTCCGAGTACGTTTTTAGGGTTTCCCCTTTTCACATGGCCATGGATAGTAACGAATCTAGTAATGAAGCGAGACCCAAATGCTTGAGTAAGCTCCATGAAGGAATCAATAGAACCTACCCTCAAGCTATTAAACCACCTTATTGCCACAAGTCCTAGGCTGGATGAGAAGACCTTGCATATCAGAGTCTCATTCTTGGAGTGCACTACCATCCTCTAATTGAAATGACTCACATGCTCCACAGGGTCTGTTCTTCCATTATATATGGTGAATGTTGGTTGGGTGAACCGCCGAGGAAGCTTCCCTCTCTCCACCCCACATGTGAAGGGTGACTTGGAAATTTGGTATAACGCCCTACTCATAGCATCATTTCATAAGCCTCTGAAGGATGACTTCTTACCCTCACGACCATGAAAATTGTCCTCCTCATAGGAGAAGGACTCATCTAGGGGAGTTCTTGACCTGAGCCTATAACTGCTATCCTTGGTGTCCTTAGAAGAAGGATCAGAAAAAGAGGGAGTTCTCCTTCTCCTTTCATGGCGCAACTTCCTTTTTAGATGGTCAATCTCCAATTGCATGGCCTTAGCATTTTCCTCATGAGGAATTCTACTTCCACTTTGTGAGTGACTCCTACTAGTGTGAGTTGTATGCACGCTGCCTTTACGATCTCTTTCCTTCTCAAGGTGCAGGAAATGATCTTCGCGCTGGGACCCCATAAACTTTACATGGTATGGACTTGAGCCTATCATAATGTTAAACTTCCTAAAACACAAAATTTCTCATAGATGGCACTAATTGTAAGGTCACAATTTGCACCCAAACCCAAAAGTAAGAATGGGATAGGCCCAAGAAACCCAATATAATGAAATTTATAGAGAGTAGGCTTGAAATCTAGGTTTTAGTGATGTTAAATAACAAAAATGATGGGATAGCTTGCAACATCATGCACATTGGATTTTTCATATAACAGAAATTATCCTCGGACTCAAGTCGAGGATGATGGATGTTATCTCTCACTGTTTCAAAGAGAGACTACAATTATGGTTGCTAATGTGTACAGTGTTCTATCTCTTTTTTTCTCCCATCCCCCTTCCTGAATGTCCCCTCCTCCTATTATATCATCCTCCCTCTTCTCCCCATCTTCCACGTATGGATTAGAGTACTAGTTTAGATACTTGTCTCATCAACCTATCTCTGAAATCTTTAGAGGCAGCTGTAAGGCTGAACCTTGATGCTCAAGCATCACTTCCCCATTAATGCGGCCAAAGAGGTAGCTACATAGTATTTAATGTGGTGGTAACAGCTTTATCTTAGATATTTCATAACCCTTCTTCTTATCTTGTACACCCACCATGCCTACCCTTACCATAGGATTTCCTAGAATATCGATTTTGGACGCTAGACAACCCTTTCCTATCTCGGCTTTAAATAGCTGAGGACATACCATTCCTTGGACAACCTTCTTGGATAACCTTGATCAGACCTCGCTTCTTTATCCATCAGTACTGCCTCTTGGGTTGATTTTCCCACATCCTGGGACCATTTAGTGTCCTCTGATTGGGCCTCTTGCCCAACACATATTCCTGGGCCCATTGACCCCACAAGTATAATAATTGTTTTTTTTTTTTTAAGAATAATAATAGTTTTTAAAACATAAAAGTATACAAATCAATTAGTTTTAGACAATTTAAAAAAAAAAATGTCACTTCTATAAGCCTTAACACATACAATGTAGTAGGAGAGAAATATAATAATAACAATACTAAATGCAAACTTTTCTTTTGCTAATAGATGACAAAGTAGAAAATCTATGGCCCAAATGTTTAACCATAAAAATCATAACATCTTTTTTTATAAATTTTTTTTTGGGAAGATATGCTTTAAACATTCTTAAAGTTAAATATGACAATAAATTAAATATTAAAATAAAATGAGACATTAGTAATTTAAATGAGTGTTTGTACATTTTTCTTTTTAAATATGAAGGGGACAATTAGGGAAAGAAAAGATTAAAATTAAATAGTGAATGTAATTTGTAATTTCTATTTTTCGTGCTTCATTTTAATATTTTCTTAGGGCCTAACATTAGAGCTGAGTTAGTATAATTAGGGATGGCCATACCCATTGGGTAATGGATATCCAACCCTACCCGATCCAAATGTTTCAGGTAATACCCAGTTCTTCATGGGTAGAAAGTAATCGGGTAGGGTTTGGATATTATTTGAAATTTGCAGGTAGGGTATGGATATTACCCAAACCCAACCCGTACTCAAAAAACCTTAAATTCTTTCTCTCTTAAAGCTCTTTGCCTCCCCTCAAACACACAAACACAATCAGATCAAACCCATTCCAAAAAAAAAAAAAAAAAAAATCCTTGAACAACCTAGATCAACAACCATGAGGGAGAACACAATTAGAGAGAGAGAGAGAGAACGTAATCAAAGAGAGAGAGAGAAGGCGATCAGTTTTCAAAATCGTGAGAGAGAACAAGATCGGAGCTTTTGGTGATGTACCTGAGCAGAGAGAGAAGGTGATTGGAGTGGGTCATGGTCGATCAAACTCAACTCAGCTTTCTCCTTTACGCGAGCTTGCTGCAAAGCCATTGTTGATGGTGGTTACAGTTTCGGCATTTGGTTCTTAAGACACAAAGCCATGGTGTTAAGAGAGAGACAGAAATACATATCACAAAGCTCTCCGCCTTGTACCGCATTTCACAAAAAGCAATTAGTGAAATCATAAGGCTTTCGAGAGAGAAAGAGTGTTGAGAAACAAAGCTATGGATAGAGAGAACATCTAGTTTACTTGGCTAGTCTTGCTGAGCAAGCTAAGTGAGATACAATGGTATCTTTTTTTTTTTCCTTTTTTTTTTTTTTTTCTATGGATTTTTTTTTTCTATTTTTGCAAAATTTTGATAATATATATATTCATGTTTTTTTTTTTTTTAAATTTTTTTTGCTTTATTGATTGGTAGGTTTATGATGTTCAATGCATTTTTTTAAATGGGTTTTGGGTAGGGTATGGATATCCATGGATAATACATTTGAGTAAAGATCTGGTATGGATATTAAAGGGTATTGGTATCTGGGTATCCATGGGCAAACATTTCGTGTAGGGTATGGGCATACCCGATCCATACCCTACTCATGGCCATCCCTAAGTATAATCATTGCTATGTTTAAGCTATGTCATAATTTTAGCTGATTATATATATATGAGAGAGAGAGAGAGAGAGAGAGAGAGAGAGAGAGAGAGAGAGAGAGAGAGAGAGAGAGAGAGAGAGAGAGAGAGAGAGAGAGGATACTGAAATAAATTATTAGAATACTTAGAAGTGAAATGATAAAATAAAAAACATATCAATATCGGCAGTATGATAATATATTTGAAAATTTTAAAATGTTCTATTTATAAGATTTTTTTTAAGGAGGTTGTATGATGTCTTTGTTTTTTAAATTAACTTAAAATTTTTATTTCCAACTATCAGAAGCTAAATTGACTGCACATGTCCTTCAAGAGTATATAACTCTGTAAAATATATATAAATATATATTTTTTTTTTACATGGAACAACATGTAAAATATATTTGGCACATTGACAATGAGATATTATGATAATATACCATGTTATAATTTGAAAGTATTTTGTTTTTGGAATATTAATAAAAAAATTTAAGCCTATTTGTTTAAGAGAACATTTTTTTTTGGGGGGGAGGGTTGCTAAAATTTATGTTTAATTTAATTTTTTATTAATAAAATAGAGGGGATGAGAGGATTAAAAAAAAAAAAAAAAAACTAGGGACCACAACCTACCCTAGGCCAACCTCCCTTCTCTTTTAGTGGTGTCAGTGAACCACAAAACTCTTAGCATGTTCATTCAACTAATTAATACCCAGTTATAACTGATTATTGTACATATTGCATATTAACATATAGTTTTCGATTTGTTTTTTGTTACAGGATTAATGTTCTTGACAAGATTTGACTCCAATGGTGTTAAATTTATAACTTACATACAATACTGTATGTCTTTATACATCAATGGACCTACAAAGATTTATAAACATTATGAATGGCCAAAGACCTTGTAGCCAAATTTACACTTCTCCTTGTAGAAAGTGCTTGGGGGTCTAGGGGAGATAGGGTTTGAGTTGTGAGATTAGCAGTATGTTGTAATTATTTCTCAAAAAAAAAAAAAAAAAAATTATGAACGAGGACAATGCACATGCATTATAACTAATTTGCATCAAAATTTCACTAATAAATCTCATATAGTTAGATAAACCTTAAGTACAATAAATAAAATATTTATAGTATGATTGAGCTATTACAATTTTAAACCACAGAGTAATTATTTATGCAACTAAAGTTTTTGATTTTAACTTTAAAAAATTATTATATAATTTTTTTTAATTTTATTACTGTTGCACATTCTTTTGATAAATAATTAGTTGCTACGTACAAAATTTAAACTAATAACACTTTTGAAAGGTAATAACATATTTTTATTTTTTTCTCTCTTTAATTAAAATTTTGCTTCTTTATTTTTCATTTTTTTTATCCTATCCTTAATTTTCTTTTATAACATTTGAAGCTTAAAACATTTTACTATAATAGGAACTATTGTCTTTGTATTTTGTTTTAATGAAACTTGGCATGTAGAATAGGTATATATAAGAAAACACATAAAAATGTAGAAATATAAGTTTAGAAACAAAAAAAGAGGAAAAAGAAAAGAAAAAAAAAAGAAAGAAAGGGAAGAAGTATGTAGGGGAGGGGGGGAGGGGGTTTAGGTGGGCTAGGGGTCCGCCCTTGATTGGTAGCTACAACAAATTAGAACTCACCAATAAAGAAATCTAATACTAAACAATTCTAATTAAATTATGTCCTCTTTTCTAAATAAATGATAATTTAGTTACATTTAAACTTTTCAACAAATTCTTTGCTTTGCTTCTTCTATATTTATAGTATTATTTAAGGGGTCTCCAAGTCATTTAAGCCATGGACTCTAAGTCGTGGACTCTAAATAAAACCCCCTACATATTAGGTAAATTTAAAAAAAAAAAAAAATTATTGTCTAGATATTTTTCAATCAAATTTCCCATGGGTCATTGTGTAGTATATAAATTTAAGAAAAAAAAAATACAAATTGGGGTTGAGACTTGAGAGTGTACCAAGGTATGAGATTGAAAGAAATACCCTAACACTTATTACGTACTTGATATTTAGGATTTGTGAGTTCTAACTTAAAGTTTTCCTAGAACTACACCGGTGTCACTTTGATTGAGATTTGAGAGTTTCTTGTTTATTGTGTACCGCAAGTCTTCCAAAACTTTGTTTGGATGAGGTGTTTGTATGAGGTACCCTTAAACTTTGAGGCCCATAGCATCTAGATGACATAAGTTGTTAGGTTCTATATGTGTATAGGTATATTGACAAACGGTGAATATAAACTTGTTTAGATATAGATCATACTGTCTATAGATATGATTAGACAATGCACAAGATATTGCTAAGATAGTGTACAAGAACATGAAGCTATAGATTCAAGGAATCGAAATATAACAATTTGACCGATATAAAGTAAGGTTTGACCGATCGAAAGTTGATTTCCAGAATTTGTATTTCAGCCCACAAAGCCTATTAAGTGATTAGGGTTCCAGCCTAACTACACTTAATACTTAAGTGAAACCTTAATGCACATTTTCTAAGACTGTAGAGAAGCTCTTTTGAGATCTGAGAGGTTCTGTTCCTTCTGCTATTTCAAGCTTCTACCGTAGATCACACAAATACTCATTGAACTAGTGGAATCAAGTTGCTAACCTTCAGTTATCAAGTGTACGGGAGATCTAAAGCTTCAATGAGATTTTGAAGTTTGTGGATTAGTAGTTCATGTTGCAGCAGTTCACTTTAAAGGAAGTCTGAGGGATTTAGAGCTCAATTTAGTGACTGAAGTTAGATTTATTATGGATTGTTATTCTTAATTGTAAATCTCCAATTTATAGTGAACTTGTTACCTCGGGATTAATTAGGTCAAGTCTTCCCAGGTTTTTCCTTTGGAACAAGTTGTTTCATAAAGTTTCCTAGAGCATCATATCTTGACTTCTACTTTTTTGTTGTACATGATATGTTTGATTAGTAGTTTAAATTAAGGGGTTAATAATTGATTTAATTAGCAACATAGCCTTAAAATTGGTTAAGCACTATTTGTTCAGGGTCTAAATTTAACATAAACAGAAACTACGAAAATGAGAAAAAAAAGAAAGTAATCAATCTGCTCGTGCACTGTTTTTCATTTTTTGCTCTTCTGTCGGATAAAATTCTAATTCATCTAAAACAGATCGAATAAGTTTGCTATCATTGCCTGGAAGAACATATTTGTTAGTGCAATTTCAAACATCAATTAATAAAGAATATGCGGAAGAGTTGATATTATTCAAAGTCAAGCTCATTTGGGATCAGAGATCTTTTAAAAGCTTACATGAGGTATAGTTTCTTCTACATTCTTGGAGAACAAAGGACTACAAATTAAGATAGTGATAGTTTTTTCATCGTTGTTCAGAAAATATAAAAAAGAAGACAAAATTTGGAAATGTTACATGCAACTAGGCTTGAACTTCCAGATTTTGTTTTACGTTTGTCCATATTCTTTTCAACCAAATGGAGATAAACAAGAGGGAAAAAAAAAATATAAATAGAAGTGAGCCAAGGATCAAACTTGCCGTGGGGTGGGTCCTTAAACTTCAACTTTGTTCTGTTTACAAAACTTAGAAGGAAGCTGAAGTCAAAAGAAAGCCAAAGACCAGACTTACCAGGAGGGTTGAAATTAATATTTCTATAACTCAACCCCTTTGATTTGAATTTGTTTTTCTTGTAAGGCTCGGCCAAAAGATTGGGTTTGTATCGAATAGTGTACCCTTGATGATGATGGTTGGCTGACCACCTACAATTCTTCCTCTGACCCTCGAAAGTAACATGTTGATCTTCTCTTCTATTATTCGTTTGAAGGAAGAAAATAATCTGTTTGAAGTTTCAAAGAAGAAGAAGATGTAAGAATTGTGGAAATAATGTACTCGTCACCAGGTATATATATATATATATATATATATATATATATATATATATAGAGGAAAGGGTGGAAATCTGTCCCTTTCACTTGCGGGTGACACACTGACAAGGATGATGTGAGAACGGCCTAATCATTTCTCACATATAAGGATAGCTATTGGTATGAATGGGATTAAAAAAAATCACCCTAACAAAGTTGTATGGTACTCAGGAATATTTGATAATATTTTATATTAGGATCCTCTCCATTTAAAAATATGGATAATTACAAATTACCTATCTGTGGTTTAGCTTGAATTTAACTTACCCACCATTGGTTTCATTTTTGACATTTTACCCACCTGAGGTTACTTCCGTTTAGTCTCTGTTACTCACCTCTGTTAAAAAAGAAAGGTAAATAAGTTTTTTTTACACCCATTTTATGTCTCTCTCCTCCTAAAACAAGAAAAAAAGATTAAGATATGGTATTAATTTCTCACAATTCACAAACATGAAGAACATACACACAAGACTAATACAAATTAAATCAAGCAATACCACTAAAGTACAAACCGCAGATCTATCAAAATACAACCCCAAAACCCAAGTCAAAATACAAACATAACAACTTCAACAATCCCTAAACCCCACAACAATTGCATTAACGAAAGGGAATTTAAATCAAACATCATCAAAAAAACAAAAAAAAAAAGACCTGGAGAACAAAGTCCCATAGTCACATTTGTATTTTGTACTCCCTTGTGCCACAAATCTTGGAATGGGCTTTCCAATCGGACTATACAGCGTACTTCTTCGAACACTAATCACATTTCCACCTCTTCTCACCATGTTTTCTATAGAAATGCTTCTATATCCTTGTGAGATCGCCTTGAGCTCTTGATGGGTCGTGGTGCACACAAGATTGCTCTAGACATACATACACCCTCTTCTTCGCCTCCTTGCTCGACCTCTGCCTTAGCTTCCATGGAAGATTGTGACCTTGCCGATGAAGCTGCAGATTCTGATCCCTCTGAAACCCTTTGCTGCAAATTTCACGCACAAATCAATTCGTCGCCATTAGGGTCTTTAGAGACAGAGCAATCACTTCTGCATCTGGATATGCCACAACCCCAAGGATCAAGGATCTTAGTTTGATGAGCACGTTGGATGGGAGTGTGTTTTAGGAGTGAGGAGTGTTTGATACAGCAATTAGGGCCAAGTAAATAAAAGTTCATCACGGATTCAGAAATTCCAAAAAAAAAAAAAAAAAGTTTCATTCTTTTTTCCATTTCCTTCATTTTCTTTCCAACCAAGCAGTAAATTTGACCCCCCAAAAAAGGACTAGATTTTTCAATTTCCATTCTCTCCCACAATTTTCTCAGCAACCAAACACCAACTATGCTTAAAAATTTTTCATTTCCTTCATTTTCAGTTTCCATTAAGCTAGCTACTTCATTTCTATTCTCCCCCTTAGTTTTCTCAGCAACTAAATACTAATAAGAAGAAGAGAAGAAGGAAAAAAAAACTAATTTTTAGATGGTTTTCTTGGAAACCAAACAGAGGGTCAAAAAGAGAGAGCCGTGAAATAAAAAAAGTACCGGACCAGAAATCAGGTGGTCTTCTTCCTTGGTGTCCTTGCACAAACAAAACCTAGTCGATTTCTCGGTCTAAAAATTAGGCAGGTAGCAATGTAGAATCAAGGGTTTAGAATGGGTGAGCAAGCATTAGAGAGTGTGTGGGAGAGGGGTGTTTGATCTGATTTCTTGTTTAATTTTTTGATGAAACGTGTTAGAGTAATAGAATGATTAGAGGTGGGTTACGGAGAATAGACAGAATGAACCATGAGTGGGTAAAGTGTCAAAAATGAAACCACAGGAGAGTAAGTTAAATTTGAGGCAAACCACAGGTGGGTAATCTATAATTATCCCTAAAAATATAGTAGTACTGAATGGAATATTCAATATATATTTGATATTAGGATTTTCTTCATTTAAAATAGGTTCAATTCATAGTTCATTTGACACCAGAGGTGGAGGGAGTCATGGACTTGGGGGACCTTTGCCCCCCCTCCCCATCCCAAATTTTTTTTTAAAAATATTAATATATACATAGGTATTAATTTTAACAATTTTGTTTTATAAAATTACACTTTGTCTTACCCTTAACAATATCATTAATTCTTTTGAAGAATGTTATGGCCACAAATGTTTCTACAACATTTTTGCAAACTATTAAGGTATCAAGTTCTTATTGGTTTGCATTTAAGCCCATCACTTACATTATTTTTTTACTTACTAATAACCACTTAGTACATCAGCAATTTGTAAAAACATTTGTAACTCTAGCATTTTCCTCTTTTTAAAGGCCATAAAAAAAATTTATAGATCTAACTATAAAACAAAATATACAAGCCTAAAAACAATAGCCTAACAACAAAATTACCAATAGTAAAGCCAAAAAAAGCTAAGTATAATCAACCTATTTTACCTAAAACAAACAACTCAACCCTATAAAAAATTTTCAATAAAATAATTTTGTCCTTACCCAATAGCAAATGCATGCAATTGGGGGGGGGGGTTCTCCTCAGTTGTTAAGCAATAGAATCGCTTCCCTAACTCTAAATCCTGACTCCATCTTTGTATGACACTTTATGTACTATTAAATCTGATGGGGGATGATAAAATACATCTCCAATATCGTCCATGAAGGTCGTCCTAGACAAGACCAGGAAAGCAAAATTTGGAAGCACCTCGTTCATAAAAAGCTCGTCCACGCAGGAAGATGACTGGACGAGCCTTGCATAACCCACCTTGATCAACCTCATTTGTAAGAATGTCATCCATAGAAGAACAACTTCTTTTGGAAGCGAGGTATACTCAACAGGAGGACCCCTAGACGAGCCCTTGACACTTAAGAAAATTCTTGAGTGTGTACTACAACTCCTTATCAAGCGCCTAACTTTCAGTGGCCGTTATATAAGAAAAATGTAACTCTTAAACAATTGTGGAAGTTATTCTTGAACCCTTATACCTCCTCAAATCTAGGGGAGGTTACAAGTCTAATAACTGTTTCTAGGACATTATATAAATGCTCATTCAGACGAGACAAAGGTACGTATAAACATTTCTTAAAAAGTTGGAACTCCAAAATTTAAAGAGAAAAAAACTAACTTTGCCATCGGAGGGTTATTGGCCGGCGACCCCGGTCCCCTTTAATCGCTGTTCTTTCTTTTTCAGGCCATCAAGATAGCCATTAGTCCTTTCAAATTCGAAGCATTCAGCTTACTGGTTTTCTTCGCATCATTAGTTGACACCGTCTGTGGGGAGAGAATTTTCATTTTGTTCCGTTAGATTATTTTTTTTTAAACGATTCGCTTTTCCCAGACAAAAGGCTGAATGGTTCAGACAAGATCGAGGGCTACTAGCCCAGGCCACCAGGAGTGTAGGGATGCTTCTAGTAATTCCCACCGTGATTGTCAGTCAGCGCCTGTCATGCAACCACCTTCCATCCAACATATATAGTCCATGGCTACCGCTATGGCAGAACTAACCTGTCAGAACTAAGAGTTGAATAGGGAGATTAATTTAAGGAGGCAACACCATGAAAGACATGCCGAAGGGCAAGCCCAGAGTCAAGAGGGAAGAGGGAAAAATGTTGAGTCCGAGAATCAGTCAAGGGGTACTGCTTCAAGAAGAGTGCCTCACTTAGGGAGGGAGATGGACTAGATGAGAAAAGCCATGGATGAAATGAAAGAGAACATGAGACGGGCGAACCCCGTGCATGATTTAGTTCACCGAACGGCCTCCCCTTTCACGGCCTCCATCAATAGTCACCCCCTACCCCCGAAATTCAAAATGCCTTCCTTGGATTCGTATGATGGAAATCGTGACCCGTGTGATCATATCACTACCTTTAAGGGGTTCTGGACGAGATTTTGTGCAGAGCTTTCCCTACCACATTTAAGGGACCAGTGCGGGTGTGGTTCAGTAAAGTACCCCTAAACTTTGTAAGCTTATTCGAGGATTTGAGTAAGTTGTTCGTCAATAATTTTATTGGAGGGCAACGCTACAAGCGTTCCTCTTCTAGTTTGCTAACTATAGAGCAGGGGGAAAATGAAAGTTTGCGATCTTTCATTACTCGATTCAATACAGAAGCCTTGACAGTGGATGAAATGGATGACAAGTTGTTATTGGCCGCCTTTCACAATGGGGTTAACTCTGACTTGTTCATTCATAAACTCTACGAGCAGGAACCACATACTATGGCCGAACTTGTCCATTCGGCCTAAAATTTCATGAATGCTGAGGACGCTATTATAGCCAAGAAAAGAAAAAGATTAGAACGATCGGAAGCAGGTCACCAGCGTTATCCAGATCAGGGTCGTCATCCAAAGAAGACTTGAGCATAAGAGAAAAAAGAAAAAGATGGCAAGAAGGCGAGTTCCTCAGCGAGAAATCAGCAATACACAACCCTAAATACGCCACTAGAGCAAGTGCTTATGCAAATCAAGGATGATCTGCTCTTGAAGTGGCCAGAGAAAATGAAAGGAGATCCTAATAAGTGCAATAGGAACAAGAACTGCCGCTTTCATAGAGATCATGGGCAGGACACGGATGAGTGTTTTGATTTGAAGCAGCAAATAGAAAATCTTATCAGGCAAGGGAAGTTGAGGAATTTCCTTGGACGAGACCAGAGAGATGAGAAGCTGAAGGCCAAGGTGGAAGAGTCATCACGACCCCTACTTGGGGAAATAAGAGTCATTATAGGAGGAACCTCGGCAGCTCAGTCGTCCAAGTCAAAGAAAACATACCTGAAGGTGGTGCAAAACGTCCAGCTGTCTAGATGACCTCCCAGGATGAGGGAAGCAGACGAGCAAGCCATCACGTTCACAGACGAGGATGCAGGATAAGTTCACCACCCACACGATGACGCGATAGTCATTACCCTACTCATTGCTGATTATATGACCAGGAGGGTGTTGGTAGACAATGGCAGTTCTGCGGACATTCTATATTACCCCCGCCTTCCGATAAATAAGGCTAGGATGAGATTAACTCCGACTAGTGAATTCACCATTGGTGGGATTTGGAGGAATGAAGGTGCAGCTTGTGGGCACCATCACATTACCAATGGTGGTAGGAGGGTATCCGCAGCAGGAAGCAATAGAGGTAAACTTCCTTGTTGTTGATTGTGCATTATCATATAATGCTATTATTGGAAGGCCAACTTTGAATAGTTAAAAGGCGGTAACCTTTACCTATTATATGTCTGTCAAATTCCCGACCGAGCACGGAGTGGGCTAAGTACAAAGAGATCAGTTAGCCGTCAGAGAGTCCTACCTAGCCATGTTGGCGATAGATGAGCACGTACAGAAAATGAGCATAGATGAGAGAAGGATCGCAGCGGAACCTACTGAGGTGTTAGAAGATGTCCCTTTGGACGAGAGCAGACTGAGAAGTTCATTAGAATTGAGGCGAGCATGGAAGAAGAGTGATAGGCCACAAATGCGTTAACCCCTTGTGATAACTTAGATTAATTAATTAGCCCAGTTTTTAATTAATCAAATTAACATGCAATATCACGTGGCAGCACAAACAAATCACCAAACTAAGTTATGCAGCGGAAAATAAAGAACACGGTGATTTGTTCACGAATGGGGAAAACCCTTACGGCAAAAACCCCACCGGGTGATTTAAGGTCATCACTCCCGAAACTCCACTATTATCACAACAAGCAGTTACAAGTAAGGAATCCCAGTACCTCACCAACCTACAGTTGAACTCTTACCCCAATACCTAATTGGACTTGTTCTGTAGTGACAATTTCTCCAGTTTAATGCACGGCTCCCAGTACGTGACTAACCAATGTGATGCGCGGATCCCAGTATGCGTCTTACTCCTTTGCATGAATCCAAGTACGTGACTCACTCACCAACTTGAGGAAGAAAGAATGTTGGCTGCAAAGTTCTTCAAATCATCAGAGATGAACTAGGGCACGAACTTTGTCTCACAGATCACAATTTGCATGAACAACGAGTTCTCAGAGATGATGCAACTTGTATCTTGTGATTCCTCTTTTGACGGCCCTTAAAATAATCCTTTTATATGTCTAGGGTTAGGAGAAAAGAAGTCCCAAAGACATGCTCACGGATTGGACTTGAAACAGACTTGGAATTCTGTTTTCTTTAATTCTCGATAGATAGAGGTATCGAGAGGTATCGAGACAGCTGTCGAGGCTCGGGCTAAACAGCTTCTTTAAATCTCGATAGATGTATCTGTCGAGGTATCTATCGAGCTTTAAAATCTTGCACTTCCTTGCTTGTTTCTTGGACAGACTTCGACGGCTTCAACACTTAATCTTGAACCACAGTTTCTTGAAGTGTTTAACACATCTTAGATCTACCCAATTACAAGTAAAGTGCGTTTTGTCTAAGGATAAGCCAATTGCATTAAATAGCGACATAAGTTCACAGACTTGAACTACATATGTCCTAACAATCTCCCCCTTTGGCAATCCGTGACAAAACCACAACATACAAATGAAGATATGAGAGAAGTCATAAATTACTCAACTCATATTCACTTGTTACATACAGTAAAATCTATCCTAACACAAACTCTTGAACAACTTTGCAAAAAGAGAGTTTATGGCAAGAAGACTTTGACAACCTGTATTTCTGAAACACTTATAAATAAAACACATCAAGGTATCTTTGTGTGAAACAGAAATAATAGATTGCATACAAGTAAAGAAGCATGTGTATAAAGACAGAAAAGAAACAACACATGTAAAGGTAGGTGAAAGAAAAACATACAACATCATATATAGAAAGAATGTAAGTACAAAGTATGTCAGTACATGATCAATGTATCTCTAAAAGATTAGAAAAGAAAAAAATACATCTGATCACCTCACTACATCCCTCAATCCACACTCCCCCTAACAAAAATGTCCTATGCTAACACTCCCCCTAAGTATGACTACTCTCATACAAAACTACTCCCCCTTTTTGTCACGAGTGACAAAGGGTAGAGTGTCAAGTAGACATCTCATCCGAAGAGCTAGAATCTCCATCATCATCATCGTCGGAAGCATCATCATCATCGCCATCATCATCAGCCTCTGTCTCAGTTGACACATGAGGTGGCGGAGGAGAAACCTCTGAGGCAAAGCCGCCCATGGTCGCCTGTCACCTGGCGATGCGACCAACACCGACATTCACCTGATACAACTCTGTGGAGAGTGTATCGAGGCGAGCATCCATGCGCTGTAACTGCGCCATGATGTCTCCCAAAGAGATGTCGCTCGAAGAAGTAGAAGCAGAAGCTCGAGCGGATCTGGAGGTGGTCAGACGGGTGGAAGGAGTGGCCCCGTTAGTCTGTCGCGATCTCAACTGTGCCTCGCTACGTTTTACGGTAGCGGCGTCTATGGCGGACATGACGTGGTACGGATCGGACGAAGGGAAAGGGATGGAAAAACGACTCATGATCCTCGTGATAGCGGAAGGGAAAATGAGCTTATCACGGGTGGCCGTATCTCTATAGACATCGATAATAGAAAAGATGAAGTGAGAAGGAAAGTCTATAGAAAGATCCTCTAAGAGGGATAGCAAAAATCGAGCATGTGGCTCTGTGATAGAGTTATAGTGAGAGAGAGGGTGCAAAACAAAAGTCATCACCATGTTAAGGAATCTAGGACCTTTAGCAAAAGGTCGACATGGTGTGTACATGTGATCTCCCCAAGAGGTAGGGCGCTCACAGAACGCCGAGATCATCTCGTCTTTGGACACATTCCAGAGACGCTCACAGCTAGGGTAATCGGGATGATCCACCCTAGGTACATGGAGAACCTCAGAGACTAGCTCTGGGGTGACACAAATGCGCGTACCTCTAACGCAAGAATAGAAAGAAGGTACTGACGAATCTATCCCGTGGATGTTGGAGTAAAACTCCTGAATCAACACGAGAGGAGATGTGACCGGGACGTCACACAGTGACTCCCATCCCCGAGTGTGAATGACATCGGGAAGGTCAGTATCGGCAAAGTCTGCCAGGACTACGTGGCGTTCCGAATGAACACCGCGTTTAGAAAAGTTCTCCTAGAAGTCCTTGTGGGCCTTCTCATCACGGAACCGGACAGAAGTAGGAATAGAATCAGAAGAAGACTGTCCCTTAGAACGCAGAGGGTTCTGGGACGGAATGGACTTACGCTTAGGTGCCATAGACACAGCTAACGCAACCATAGAGAGGGGGAGAGAAAGAAAACACACAGAAAAGTCCCAAACAGTTCAATATTGACAGAATAATATTGAATAGTAAAGAACGTATGCATGAAAATGCATGGACATGTGACATGCAACATAAAAACATCATGGGCTCAGCCCAATCCAAACCTAACAGCACACAATCGATTTGCACACATCTAAATGCATGAAAATACAATTAGAATGCTAATGTGATGCAATGCATGTGGTTTTGAAGATCAAAACTAGAAAACCAACCCAAAAAGTTCATGAAAACCCCAACTATTTTGAAAACTCCCAAAAATTTTCAAAAACATAAAACCTAGGGTTTTAAATAATGCAATGCATGAAGATGAGGGATAATGCGCTTACCAGGAGATGAAGATCGCAAGGAAACTCTTGAGAAAGCCTTGGGAGAAGGTTTGGAGGGAAAAAGAAAAATTTGAGAGAGAACAGTGAGTTTTCGAGCGAGAGAGATCGAGAGAATGAACTGAAAATCGCGAAGGTTCATCTTATAGCTCTTCAGTAATTCTCGACAGCTGAAGGTATCGAGAGCTGTCGAGGTAGCTGTTGAGGTAAGCTATCGAGAAGTGCAAGTGGACAGATGCAGCTATCGAGGTCAGCTATCGAGGGAGAAGAAACAAACAAGAGGGAACCTCGATCGATCCAGCAGCTATCGAGGAGCTATCGAGCAAACAGAAAGTTTCTCGATCGATCCAGCAGCTATCGAGGTATCTGTCGAGACTGCGATAAGAATGAGTCTAAGGAGCTCGACAGATAGCCTATGTGTCGAGAGGTGTCGAGATGCCTTGAAAAGCAGTTTTTCAAAAGAAGAACAATACAGACATGAATGCAATCATGCATGCAACTCAACTAAAGATACAACCAACACATTTAGCTCTCAAAATCATCTCTCAACAAGAAATATTTATGCACATGAATCTCAGAACACGCACACACACACTAAACAAGTCTAACCAATTTTATATTTCAAAAACAAGTTATGACAGTTTAGTGATCATACATTAACGCATGTAAACTTTGTGATGGCCAAATCACATTGTACCTGCACATGTATCAAGAATAGCAAAGAGTATTGCGTGTCGTGTGTGAAAACATCGCAAGATTGCATAAGTGTCTCAATGTTATGACGATTTGAGATATGAGAAAATCACTTTAACTTCACACGCAATCATAACTGTTTGATGGGGACTATCACCTTCGAGGTACATCCTATAACTCCCACATCTCCTAGAAAACACGCTTGCAACCACATTTATAGCATCTTTGATCTTTTTGCTTTTTATTTCTTTGCATATTTTCATTTAACAAGCAAATCATGCATGGGCATACAAAAGAAAGAAAAGAATTACCCAATGATGTTATGCTTTTGACACTGCACTTTTGCTATGCCGAAGCATACAGGTGTCATTGACATCGCACTTTTGCTATGCCGAAGCATACGGATGTCATATTATGATTGGCGAGTAACAGTGGTGAGATGGTTATTTATGCCTTTCTCTTAGGATTTTCTAGTTCAACCCGTCAAAAAGAGTGATACGAGTGTTAAGAAGAAGAGATCACTTAACCTTACTCATCACAAACAAAGAGCTACAGAGCTCACTCGCTTAGTTGTGCAGAAGAGTGCTCATCTAAGCTACAGATGATACAAAGTTTAGAAAACTCTGTTTCAATGGCCATTCTAAAAGTTCACATGAACCAATGTACATAAACACACACTGTTTTTGTATTTTTCATTTTTCAATTTTTTTTTTTATTTTTATCAAAGAAGCAAAAAATAAAACACAAAACTGAAAACACATAAACAAAAACAAGTAAAGCAAAACAATGCATAAAACTAGACTGACTCAAAACAGTAAAGAAACACACAAGTAATGCAACACACAAAGAAACAGGAGAGAGAAGAAGAAGTAACTAAAATCACTTAGATCCCTTTGGCTTCCACACCTTGGAAGATCCTTTCCTATTGGTCGACTCTTGAACCGGTAAAGAGGGAGAAGAATATGAACCATTCAAGTTCAAAAGGAACATGAGAGCTTTAAGAATATCTCCAAGAGGAGCGAGAGAAGACTGAAGCTGATTCTGGCTCCCAGATGCTATTGCGCCATTGCTCTGTTGAGTGGCAAGCCACTTGTAGCAATTTGGTCGAGTGTGACCGGCGAGACCACAATGATAACAGAGATGCGGCTTCTTCTGTTTGGCCTTTTGAGGGTTAGCCTTCTTATTCCTAGGGTTTCTAGATTCCCTTTTCTCAATTTTAGGGGGTGCTCCTAGGATGGACTTGCCCTTGTCTACGTTCTCACTAGCTAATTCAGTTTTAACATTATTATCCTCAGTATTAATGTTATTAGCAGGTGGAACAAACACAGTAGTACTAGAAGTAGGAGTATTAGAGAGAGAGAATTCATACCCTAATCCAGTACGATCTGAAGATGATCTCTGAGCACTTAGCATCTCGTTCAGCTTTGCACTTGATGTCCTCTCCAATTGTGCTCTGGCTTGAGACAGCTCCGCTTCAAGCTTCTTGGTCCTTTCAACCAAGAAATTGTTTTCGAACCTCAGTGCTCTAATGGTTTGATTCGCTTCATCAACCTTTGTGGACAGCTCCTCACGACTAAGTTCCACATCACTGAGCTTCTTGGTGGCCATCCTATAGAGCTTCTCATGCTTCTCGGAGAGCTTGTATAGCTTCTCATAGGCAGTGTGGATATCATCTTGGTCATCCATGATTTCACATTTGGACTCCACCAACTCTTCTTCTTCATCTACTTTCTCGGTAACCCCATCAGTAGGATTAACAGTGGCAGTGAAGGCATTCAAGATTCTGTCGTCTTAATCTTTGGAATCGTCTTCGGGCTCCGTGTCGCTTAAGGTTACAGCAAGTGCCTTGCTCTTCCTTATGCTCTTAAGATACGTAGGACACTCTTGTTTCATGTGTCCAAAGCCTTGACACCCGAAGCATCTTGGTCCAGGGGGAACAGTGTACTGACCGTCATCCTTGACATCCTTCTTCCCTTTATCCGGATTCTTGAATTGTGAAGAACTGGATTGTTTACGATCTTTGTTGAAGCCCTTTCCATTGGCATTCTTCATAAACTTCTTGAATTGCCTCGTGATGTAGGACTTCATCTTGGAATCTTCATCATCTGACGAGTCATCCATATCACTATTTTTGGCCTTTAGTGCCAAACTCTTGCCCTTGGTTGACTTGCCCAACCTGGTCAGCCCTAACTCATACGTCTGCAAGTTTCCAACCAGCTCAGTCAAAGGAATTCTATCAATGTCCTTTGATTCTTCGATCGCCGTGATCTTAGCATGGAATCTTTCTGGCAGCGATCTGAGCACCTTCCTTACTATCTTGGGTTCTGGGATGGTCTCCCCAAGATTGAAGGCTGAGTTCACTATGTCCTTTAGTTTGGCATAGAACTCATCGAACGACTCATCCTCCTCCATCTTTATTTCTTCAAAGCGTGTGGTGAGCCTTTGCAGCTTTGAATCTTTGACAGCCTTGGTGCCCTCATAGGTTGTCTGGAGGATGGTCCATGCTTCCTTTGCAGTTTCAGTTGAGGAAATTTTCTTGAACTCCTCATTGGTGACTGCACTGAATAGGGCATTCAATGCTCTGCTGTTGAAGTTTGCCGCTTTGATCTTAGCTTCATCCCAGTCAGCCGGCGCTTCTGTAGGCTTGGTCCAGCCTATCTCCACAGCTTGCCACACTTTCTCATCTAAAGACTGCAAGAAAGCTCTCATGCGTACTTTCCAGTATGCATAGTTAGTGCCATCAAATAAAGGAGGTATAATTAAAGATTGTCCTCTATCCATGACAGCGGGGGTCAATGGATCACACACAATAGATTAAACCCTAATCAGAGTGTGCTTGCTCTGATACCACTTGACAGGCCACAAATGCGTTGACCCCTTGTGATAACTTAGATTAATTAATTAGCCCAGTTTTTAATTAATCAAATTAACATGCAATATCACGTGGCAGCACAAACAAATCACCAAACTAAGTTATGCAGCGGAAAATAAAGAACACGGTGATTTGTTCACGAATGGGGAAAACCCTTACGGCAAAAACCCCACCGGGTGATTTAAGATCACCACTCCCGAAACTCCACTATTATCACAACAAGCAGTTACAAGTAAGGAATCCCAGTACCTCACCAACCTACAGTTGAACTCTTACCCCAATACCCAATTGGACTTGTTCTGTAGTGACAATTTCTCCAGTTTAATGCATGGCTCCCAGTACGTGACTAACCAATGTGATGCGCGGATCCCAGTACGCGTCTTACTCCTTTGCACGAATCGAAGTACGTGACTCACTCACCAACTTGAGGAAGAAAGAATGTTGGCTGCAAAGTTCTTCAAATCATCAGAGATGAACTAGGGCACGAACTTTGTCTCACAGATCACAATTTGCATGAACAACGAGTTCTCAGAGAAGATGCAACTTGTATCTTGTGATTCCTCTTTTGACGGCCCTTAAAATAATCCTTTTATATGTCTAGGGTTAGGAGAAAAGAAGTCCCAAAGACATGCTCACGGATTGGACTTGAAACAGACTTGGAATTCTGTTTTCTTTAATTCTCGATAGATAGAGGTATCGAGAGGTATCGAGACAGCTGTCGAGGCTCGGGCTAAACAGCTTCTTTAAATCTCGATAGATGTATCTGTCGAGGTATCTATCGAGCTTTAAAATCTTGCACTTCCTTGCTTGTTTCTTGGACAGACTTCGACGGCTTCAACACTTAATCTTGAACCACAGTTTCTTGAAATGTTTAACACATCCTAGATCTACCCAATTACAAGTAAAGTGCGTTTTGTCTAAGGATAAGCCAATTGCATTAAATAGCGACATAAGTTCACAGACTTGAACTACATATGTCCTAACAAAGAGGAAAAGCATACTCTGGTCCAGTTTTTGAAGAAAAACCTTGATGTCTTTGTATGGAGTCATGAGGACATATCGGGTATTGATCCAAGTGTCATTACTCACCGTCTGAATGTGTGTCCCTACTCCAAACCAGTGCGTCAGAAGAAAAGGGTTTTTGCTCCTAAGCTAGAAAACACTATCAAAGAAGAAGTCCAGAAGTTGATCACTGCGGAGTTCATCCGAGAAGTTTATTATCCGAACTGGTTAGCGAACGTAGTCATGGTAAAGAAGGCCAATGGCAAGTGGCGAATGTGTGTGGACTTTACTGACTTAAACAAGGCTTGCCCCAAGGACAGTTATCGATTGCCACGCATTGACTAGTTGGTGGACTCGACGGTAGGTCACAGGTTGTTGAGCTTCATGGATGCCTTCTCAGGCTACAACCAAATAAAAATGGATAAGGCAAATCAAGAAAAGACCTCATTCATTACTAGCCAAGGGTTATTTTGCTACAAGGTAATGCCCTTTGGTTTGAAGAACGCAGGGGCAACTTACCAATGACTGGTTAACCACATGTTCCATCCTTAAATCAGGCGAAATGTGGAGGTTTATGTGGATGATATGCTGGTAAAGAGCTTGGACGAGGGAAAGCATCTAGACGACCTTTAAGAGACCTTTAATACACTTCAGCAGTATAACATGAAATTAAATCCAAGCAAGTGTGCTTTTGGAGTTTCGTCGGGAAAGTTTTTGGGGTTCATGGTTTCGCATAGAGGAATTGAAGCGAATCTGGACAAAATCTAGGCGATACTAAATATGGAACCACCGAAGAATATCAAAGAAGTCCAGTCTCTTACCAAACGAGTTGCCGCCCTTAACAGGATTATTTCGAAAGCTACTAACAAGTGTTTGTCATTCTTTAAAGTCCTCAGGAAGGCATTTGAGTGGACGGACGAGTGTCAAAGGGCCTTCTAAGACCTGAAGACTTACCTCACGACAGCACCTTTGTTGAGTCCATCTGTACCTGGTGAAGAACTATATTTGTATTTGGCAGTATCCCCACACGTTGTGAGTTTAGCATTGGTTAGAGAAGAAGGACAGGTTCAGAAATCGGTTTACTATACAAGCCGAGCATTAAGGGGAGCGGAAGGATGATATCCAATGATGGAAAAGCTAGCCTTTGCTTTGATCACGGCTTCCAAAAAGCTGAGACATTATTTTCAAGCTCAACGTCTTAACGAATCATCCCCTAAAGAAGGCAATGAATAAGTTGGAAGCTGTAGGACGATTAATCCAGTGGGCGGTGGAACTTAGTGAGTTTGTTGTCAGATACCAGCCAAGAAGTGCGATCAAGGCATAGGCGTTGGCGGATTTCATTGCGGAGTTCACCCCCGGCCAGGACGAGCTAAACAAAGACAAAGGAGTTGAAAGGTGGGTTATCAATGTAGACGGATAGTCCACACTATACGCAGGGGGAATTGCAGTCATACTCAAGTCCCTAGAAGGTGACAAGTTGGAGTACGCAGCCCGTTTACAGTATCAAACCACCAACAATGAAGCTGAGTATGAAGCTCTACTCAAAAGGCTGGAATTGGCTAAATCCTTAGGAGCGGAATCAATAATAGTCAAAGGAGATTCTCAACTAGTCATCAATCAAGTGAATGGAATGCATGATGCTAAGAAAGATCGGATGAAGAAATATCTTAGCAAAGTGAGGCGGCTTGTCCAAAAATTTACAGAAGTGAGTTTTGTCCAACTCCTAAAGGGAGAACATATGGAAGCAGATGCCTTAGCGAAAGCTGCTTTGGAAGGAGAAGTTATGGATGCATACGACAGAATCCAATACATGCCAAGCATAGACCTCTTGGATATACAGTAAATAGGAGGGGGAGAAAATTGGATGAGTCTAATAGTAATCTATCTTAAGGATGGAAGGCTTCCAAAAGACAAGGACGAGGCTAGGAAGTTGAGGGTAAGGGTAGCCAAGTACGTTCTCAAAAACGAAGTTCTATACAAGCGAGGCTTTTCTCAGCCCTACCGAAGGTGCTTGGCTCCGAACGAGTCGAACTATGTTTTGAGGGAGGTTCATGAAAGAGCATGTGGGAATCACTCAGTAGTGAGATCGCTAGTCCATACAGTCGTCCATGTAAACTACTACTGGCCTACAATTCAAACAAAATGCTAAGGCTTATGTCAAGGTGTGTAACTAATGTCAGGGCTATAACAACATCCCCAAACAGCCGTCTGAGTACCAGACCCCAATGATGGCCTCATGGCCCTTTGCACAGTGAGGACTGGATATCCTAAGTCCTTTCTCCCTAAGAACTAGACAAATAAAATTCTTGGTAGTAGGGATTGACTACTTTACCAAGTGGGTGGAGGCCGAACCTCTTGTAAAAATCACTCAACAAAATGTTAAGAACTTGTTTGGAAGAACATTTTATGTAGGTTCGATGTACCTAGGGTACTGGTATCTGATAATGGACGACAGTTTAACAATGCACATTTCAGGGACTTTTGTGAACAGTTTGGAATTAAGAATCACTATTCCTCTCCATCTCACCCACAGGCGAACGGACAAGCAGAAGTTGCAAACCGATTCCTGTTGAAAATCATCAAGACTCTGCTAGAGGGTGCAGAGGAGATATGGCCAGATGAGTTGCCAGGTGTTCTTTGGGCCTATAGGACGACTGTGAGGACCCCGACGGGAGAAACCCCCTTTAAGCTAGCCTATGGAAGTGAAGCAGTCATACCTGTAGAAGTCCATATGGCTAACCATCGAGTTATGAGGTATCAAAAGAAAGATAATGAAGAGCAACTCCGTCTTAACCTCGACCTCATTAACGAGATAAGGATGGACGCAGAGCAAACGACAACGAGATATAAGAATCTTATGGCTAGGCAACACGATGCCATGGTAAAACCTAGGCGCTTTAACATAGGGGACCTCGTTCTTAAAAGAGTCTCCTTGGCAATTAGGAATCTAGCTCATGGAAAATTGGAACCCAATTGGGAAGGACCTTATAGGGTAATCAACTGCAAGAGGCATGGGTCGTACTACTTAGAATCTCTGGACGGACAAAAATTGGAACATCCCTAGAACGTAGAGCACCTAAGGAGGTATTATTAGTGAAACTTGGGAGAAATTTTCCAAGGACAAGGTTGATGCTATGGACAGTTACAGCTATGGTCTATGTGTTCATTCATATCTGCTGTTGAGTTCTTATTACTACTATGGTGTGTTTTAAGAATAAAAAGTGCATTAATTCCTAAACTTTTGCACTGTTTACAGACACTTTTGTTAAAGATGAGGTTATGTATAAGTATTTTCCTAAGTACTTTCATAAGGCACTAGCTTCTAAGCAGGTGCCATATTTGTGAACAATGTTTATATAATAATATGGTTTGGATTTCCAGTGTATTTTATGCATAAATCTAATTTCCATAATAATACCTACAAGGGGGCAAAAGCCTAAGACGAATGAAAATCTCTGGAAGTAGGGATGTAATGTTCATAAGCTTTCCTCGAAATGAGGATAAAGCAAAGAAAAATAAGCTAAGGCATACTTGTCTAAAGAGTAGACGAACGAAAAAAAAGGCATACATTAAAGCATAAAGGACCAAGGACGAGCATCTAGTTAAGATGTTCCAAAGTTCTAAGACAAGTCAGATGCTAGAAACATCTGACAAAGGACGAGTGCCAATGGCTCGAAGGACGAGGTAAAAGACTGGAAAAATCATCATTGTCACTTCTAAGATGAGTTACACTTAGAAAAATTTAAATGGCTAACAAAGACGTCCATGCATAGGTGGGTCTTCCATAAGAAAAACGCATGGACGACCATTCAACACTTAGAATGCTTTGACTGTTTAAAAGCCAATAACATTTACTGATGAAAATAGAGGATAAACTCATCCATGCAATAAAATTCAATACTGGATAAAAGTAGACATTCATCAAATTTTAAAACAAAGGTAGACGACCGTCGTCCAAAAACCCTTATAAAGTAAGCCTTAAAAGGCAATTGTTATTAAACTCATCTAGAGCACTCTAGACAAGAGAATTGTACTCAAATACACCTTAATAAGGGTCTAATAAACAATGGATCAAACCAAAAGAAAAAAAGAACAACAACACTAAGTTAAAAATCTGGTCTGTAAATAGGAGGGGCGTCAGCATTGGGGTAGTCCTGAGGTGGCTTCGTAGTGGCATCGTCCTCAACATTAACATCCTCTGAGCTCGTTTGGAGGAGGGAACTTGAAGCAACTCCACCAAGGTTAAGCTTAATGAGGCTAAAATCAATCTCAGGGAATTTCTCCATTGCTACCATCTTGAATTCTTCAAACCCAGCTGCATAGTTGGTGTCCAGTAGATTAGTAAATTCTTTGGACGACTTAAACTCTGCAACTACGTCTTCCTTAGCCTTTGCAAGAAGGGCGCTTAACTCGTCATTCTTTTTCTAGAGGAGTTCAAGACGAGCGTCCTTCTCTTTGACGTCTGTCTTCAACTCTTCGACATTGCTTTTTAGCTTCTTCGCATCCTCCTTGGCCTTGGCAGCCACTTCAACCCACCTCTTAGACTCGTCCTTCCCCTTTTGGAATGTCCTCTCCAGCAGAATCGTCATCTTGTCTAACTAAGTTGCTTGCCTAGACACGGCGACAAATTTAGACATTGCCTGCATAAATTAAAATTTTTTATTGCAATATATACATGTATATTTATAATAAGACGAGATAAATATCTATAAAGAGTACATACCTTAAAAAGGTCATGCAAACCAAAGTGCTCAAAGTCCTTTAAAGAAATGTCATAACATGTCATCACGTCCTTATTTGTAACAACCTTCTCGAACCTTTCCCAAGCTAAGTCCTCATTTCCAAGAAGGTTTTAGGGCATCTGTTGAGGGGGTTAAGATGAGGCAGGTGGATCAATAATGGATGGGATTTGCACAGACGGAGGACCTTTGGGCTCTGAATCAACGTCCAAAATCTGGATGAAATGACCTTGCAAGAGGAGGAAGGGATCGGTTTGGTCATCCTGAGTTCGAGCGTCCTTAGCCTTGGATGACCTATGCTTAGCCCTCTTTTCCTTACGTCTACTTGGAAGATTCCCTAAATCAACTCCAAGTGACAAGCTCTTCCTTTTATCACCAGTGGATAGACAAGGTTGGGATTCCACCCCATACCTAGCTGCCTTCTACCACTTCCTTGTCCTTGTTCTCCTTCATTGTCGCCATTCCTGAAAATAAAGACGTTAGTCACCAAAAAAAACAAAAATAGAGATAGAAAAGAACTTACGTCTGTGGACAGTAACCTAACCCCCTTCATTCTCCTTCATTAACGTCTTCCTTAGCTTCAGCGAACGGCTCTAGACCTAACCTCCAAGTGGCAAGACGTTAAAGGCTTACCAAGGAATGGAATGTCCTATCAGTATATAGACGTGCTTTCTGAACTCGTTCAAGGTAAAATCTGCTCAAATGAGGCCGTCTAGCACCTACAAAAAAGAGAGGAAGGTGATTAGACGACTACAATAAAAATTAAAAAAAAAAAGAAAAAAAAAAGAAAAGAAAGGATAGCTAGACATACCTTTAGGACGAAGGTTCCCTAACTCTCCTATGTAGGGAGGGAATGAATTCTTGTCAACCTCAATAAGACGTCTAGCCCAAAAGCCAGAGACGAAGAAGAAATCTGTCTTCCATTTCCTATCTGAGGTGACTAAGGATTTTATTAGCTTATAATCTCTGCCTCTGGCTGTGAACTGATAAAAGCCAAAGGATTGGTTAATCTTGGAGTGCTTATAGCAGAAACGGAACTCGTCTACAGTAAGAGGATGATCCCCCTCAAACACCTCCCTCCATAAAACTTGCATAGCGACAATTAGCCTCCATGCATTGGGGTTGAACTAGCATATACCTAAACCTAACCTAGAAATCAACTCCTTAGCAAAGGCATTAAGGGGCAACCTCAAACCCCCCAAGAGGTAAGCCTCATAAATGCCAACACCAAAGTGAGGTTGACAACACCACTCATCACGCACAGGTATCCTAGGATTTAAATCTTCAGAGATTTGGTACCAAGTCTTAAGAATCCCTAACTTTCTCTCGTCTATCTTAGAGGTAATCCCAACAGAGCAGCTATAAACTACTTCTTCCTCGTCTTGAGAAGAAGACAAGGGGGCACTTGTACCAGCCCTAGACCCGGACTCAACCCTCATTCTAAGACTTTCCTGAAGTACCTCTAAGGGAATCCCAAGGACATCGGACGTATACTCATCCGTAGTGTTTCCCCCACTGCTGCTATTACTATTATTATCACTAGACCCACTAAAACTGCTAGGGTCATGATACTCATCTATGGCTTTGTCAACACTATTGCTAGACGAAGAAATGACTATTTCAGACATTCTTTGAGAAAGCTTAAAACTTGAGGACGAGGGTGGAAAAAATACCTAGATCTAGATGAAGGGAAGCTATGGAGGTAGGAAACTTCTAGATGAGGCGCTAAGATGAGGGATGTCAAAGAAGAAAATTTTAGAAATAGGAAGGGTAGCGGAGGAATTCCACTATTTATAGGTAGCAAACTCAAGTACCCGAAGCGACGCAACCACCCAAAAGGTGACATGTGGGATGTTCCTCGAAAAGTGAGTCGGTGTGACCAGTTGCCAATTAAATCATGACGGGTGGTACACCTAACCGCTAACATAAAGGCACACGTCCAAAGAATGACATCAGCTTATAAATTCCCTAGACGACTTATGGACAAGGGGCAACTGATGAGGGATGATAAAATAAATCTCCAATATTGTCTATGAAGGTTGTCCAGGACAAGACCAGGAAAGCAAAAGTTGGAAGCACCTCGTCCATAAAAAGCTGGTCCACGCAGGAAGATGCCTGGACGAGCCTCGCATGGCCCAGTTTGACAAAACCGCACCATCTCGTCCAAGGGAGCGATCAACCTCGTCCGTAAGAAGGTTGTCCATAGAAGAACGACGTCCTTTAGAAGTGAGGTATGCTCAATAAGAGGACCCCTGAATGAGCCCTTAACATTTAGGAAAATTCTTGAGTGTGTACTACAATGCTTTATCAGGTGCCTAACTTCCAGTGACTGTTATATGAGAAAAATGTAACTCCTATACAGTTGTGGAAGTTATTCTTGAACCCTTATACCTCCTCAAATCCAAGGGAGGATACAAGTCTAATAACTATTTCTAGGACACTATATAAACGCTTAATCAGAACAGACAAAGGTACGTATGAACATTTCCTAAAAAGTTGGAACTCCAAAATTTGAAGAGAGAAAAACTAACTTTTCCATCGGAGGGTTATTGGTCGGCAACCTTGGTCACCTTTGATTGTTGTTCTTTCTTTTTCAGGCCATCAAGATAGCCAGTAGTCCTTTCAAATTCGAAGCATCTAGCCTACTGATTTTCTTCGCATTATCAAAATCAATAAATTATATGTTAGCCAAAAGTAACCCTCTCTAATGTATGTGTAGTCCAAAGTCAACTTGATATATTTGGTTTGAGAGATGAAAAAGTGGAGGAATAGAAAATGGTAAGGTGATGGAAAAGTGGGGGTAGATGTATTTGATTAGGAAGATGAAAAAGTGGAGGGATAAAAAACTCTTTTGTTTGGTTGAGAAGAAAAATGAAATGATAGAAAATATTGTTTGTGTAAATTTGCTCACATACTCCTATTACATAAATTTGTTAAAAATAGTTTATGAGAAAAAAAAAAAAAAACTTTTTATGGAGGGGAAAAAAAAAACCTACTACTCATTTGAAAAAGAAAACAAAAAGTAAGTAGCATCTAGACGTGTGGAGGAAAGAGAGCGGTAAATGGGTAAATTACCATCAATTCCTTTCTCTTTCCCCATTTTCTCCCCAAATCGGGGGGAAGTAATTTTGGTGGGCTTAGGGAGAAAACACCCAGAATCCAACACTTTCTCTTCCATTTTCCTCTCCTAATCGAACATCCTCCCATACCATTTTCTTTCCACTTTTTTGTTCCCCATTTTCCCTGCTCCCAATTTGCCCCCAACCAAGTGCACTGTAAGGTTATCAATTAATTATTTGTATTTGAGTGTTACTAGCACTTCTGGTTATTTGTAATTTATAATATGCCAAACCCACTTAATGATCTTAATCTTTTTGTGTGACAGTTTATTTTAGATAAAATTTAAATTTTATAAAAACTTCTTACTATAAAAGCAATTTTTTTTTTTTTTTTGAGAATCTTCTATAAAAGCAATGTTACATTTGTTGTCAATAAAATTTTGTAAGTTATAGATGCATTAAAAAATAATATTTTTATATAATTTAGCATATCAATTGATGTATTTTCTTTTACTTGTAAAGTTTTATGTAAAAAAATCTAAATCATTAATCAATGTCATGTTTGAGAAGATTAGGAAGATTATATTGCAAACTATAATTGTGTAGTGATATTTTATGGTGAACTAAAAATTAAACCAACTCCAATTCGTCCATAAGAGTCGTTCGAGATGAAAGGTTGTCCCAACATAAGAAGGTCATCCATGGGCATGAGGGTCGTTCGTGACGAAAGCGCATGGATGACCCCTCAACACTTGGGAAAATTCCTGGGAAATTTATCCACACAAACTAGCAAATCGAACCACGTGTCATTATCCTAAGGCACGAGTAAGACCTCTGTTCGTCACTGTATCTTCTAACTAAGTACTTAACTTTCAATGACAGTTATAGAAGATGAAGATAAAATATAACTCCCATAGCGGTTATGGAAGTTATTCTTGAACCCTCTGACCTTCTCAAATACAGGAGAAGTTATAAATCAAATAACCGTTTCGAGAGCACTCTATATAAACACCCATTCAGACCAGATGAAGGTATGTACAAAAGCAACTCCTGAAAGTTGAAATTTTAGAATAAAAGAAAGAAACTAACTTTGACATTGGAGGGTTCTTGGCCAGTCCACCCCGGTCACCTTTGATTGTGTGTTCTTTTTTTAGGCTTTCCAAGCAGTCACTAGTCCTTTGAAGCCCGAAGCATCTAGCCTATTGATGTTCTTTGCATCCACAGTTGGTGTCATCTGTGGGGATTACAGTTAATTGTGTTTTGGCAATTCGTCTTTCCCCGACAAAAAGCTATATGGTTTGGACAAGATTGAGGGCTACTAGCCCAGGCCACTAGGAGAGTAGGGATTCTTCTAGCAATCTGCACCGTGATCATCAGTCAACACTTGTCATGTAACCGCCTTCCATTCAACACATATAGTCCATAGCTACCACCATGGCAGAATTAACCCATCAAAACCAAGAGTTAACTAGAGAGATTAGTCTAAGGAGGCAACACCATGAAAGATACGTGAAAGGGCAAGCCTAGAGTCAAGAAGGTAGAGGAGAAAATACTGAGCCTAAGAACTAGTCATAAGGTACAGCTTCAAGAAGGGTGCCGCACTTGGAAAGGGAGATGAACCAAATAAGGAAGGCTATGGACGAAATGAGGGAGAACATGAGAAGGGCGAATCCTGTAGATAATTTATTTCATTGAATGGACTCCCCTTTTACGGTTTCTATCAATAGTCACCCCTTACCCCAAAAGTTCAAGATGCCTTTCTTGGATTCATATGATGGGACGCGTGACCCGTGTGATCATATCGCCACCTTCAAGACTACCATGCACCTTCAGGGGGTTCTAGATGAGAATATGTGCAGGGCATTCCTTACCACCCTCAAGAGCCAGTGCGAGTGTGGTTCAGCAAGATACCCCCAAACACTGTGGGCTCGTTTGAAGAATTAAGTAAGTTCTTCATCAACAATTTTATCAGAGGACAATGCCATAAGCGTTCCTCATCCAGCCTGTTAACCACAGAGCAAGGGGAAAATGAAATCTTGTGGTCCTTCATTACACGGTTAAACAGGGAAGCCCTAACTATGGATGAGATGGACGATAAGTTGTTATTGGCAGCCTTCCATAATGGAGTTAACTCTGATTTATTCATTTATAAGCTTTATGAGCAAGAGCCATAAACCATGGTTGAATTTGTCCATTCAGCCCAAAACTTCATGAATGCGGAGGATGCAATCATAGCCAAGAAGAGGAAGAGAGTAGAGCGCATAGAGGCAGATCCCCTACGCCATCCTAAGCAAGGTTCTCATCTGAAGAAGGCTCAAGCAAGAGAGAAAAAAGACAGAGATAACAAGAAGGCAGGTGCTTCAGCAAGGAGTCAGCAGTACACATCCTTGAAAATGCCACTTGAGCAAGTGCCTATGCAAATCAAGGATGACCCATCCTTAAAGTGGCTAAAGAAAATGAAAAGAGATCCCAACAAGCGTAATAGGAACAAGTATTACCGTTTCTATAGAGATCATGAGCATGACACGGACGAGTATTTTGATTTGAAGCAGCAGATAGATAATCTCATTAGGAAGGAAAATTGAGAAATTTTCTCGAACGAGAACATAAGGACGAGAAATTGAAGGCAAAGGTGGAAGAGTCGTTACGACCCCCACTTGGAGAAATAAGAGTTATTATAGGGGGAACCTTGACAAGTAAATCTACCATGTCAAGGAAGACACACCTAAAGGTGGTGCAAAACGTTCAACTATCTGGGAGATTTCCAACGATAAGGGGAGCTGATGAGCAAGCCATTATGTTCACCGTCGAGGATGCTGAAAGGGTTTACCACCCGCATGATGAATTGATCATCATGACCTTGCGCATGCTGATTATATGACTAGAAAAGTGTTGGTAGACAATGGGAGTTTAGCGCACATCTTGTATTACCCTGCCTTCCAAAAAATGAGGCTTGGACGAGATCAACTCTGTCCAGTAAACTCTCCCTTGGTAGGATTTGGTGAAATGAAGGTACAACCCGTAGGTACCATTAGATCACCTGTGGTGGTCGGAGCGTATCCACAGCAAATAACCAAAGACGTAAATTTTTGTTGTTGACTGCTCATCATCATACAATGCCATCATTGGAAGACTGACTTTAAATAGTTGGAAGGTGGTAACATTTACCTACCATTTTTCTGTCAAGTTCCCAACTGGATATGGAGTAGGTCAAGTGCATGAAGACCAATTAGCCGACAGAGAGAGCAATCTAGTCATGTTGGTTATGGACGAGCACGTATAGACAATAAGCATAGACGAGAGAAAGGTTATCGTGCAGCCCACAGGAGTACTGGAGGACATTCCATTGGATGAGAGCAACCCCGAAAAGTTTACTAGGATTGGGGCGAGTATGGAAAAGAAGACGAAGCAAACTTGGTCTAGTTTTTGAAGAAAAGCCGCATGGAGTCACAATGATATGCCAGGTATTGACTCGAATGTCATTACCCATGATCTAAACATGTATCCTTCCTCCAAGCTTGTATGTAAAAATAAAAAAGAGTTTTTGCTCCTGAACGAGATGACGCCATTAAAGAAGAATTCCAGAAGTTGACCACGGCAAAGTGGAGACAAGTGGACCTGAGTGTCATAACCATAATGTGGTTATAGTTAAGAAGGGTAATGGCAAGTGGAGGATGTGCATAAACTTCACTGATTTAAAGAAGGCTTACCCCAAGGATAGTTATCCATTGCCACGCATTGACCAGCTAGTAAATTCGACCGCAGGTCATAAGCTGCTAAGTTTCATGGCTGCTAAGTTTCATGGATGCTTTATCAAGCTACAATCAGATAAGGATGGACGAGGTGGATCAAGAGAAAACTTCCTTCATTACTAACCAGAGGTTGTTTTGCTACAAAGTGATGTCCTTCGGTTTGAAGTGCAGAAGCAATTTACCAAAGGCTGGTTAACCATATGTTTCACTCACAAATTGGATGAAATGTGGAGGTTTATGTAGATGACATGCTGGTAAAGATTTTGGAAGAGGAAAAGCATTTAGATGACCTTCAAGATACCTTTGATACACTTAGACGGTATAATATGAAGTTGAATCTGAGCAAGTGTGCTTTCGGAGTTTCGTCGGGTAAGTTTCTTGGGTTCATGGTTTCACATAGAGGAATTGAGGCAAATCTCGATAAAATCTAGGTGATACTGAATATGGAGCCACCAAAGAATATTAAAGAAATCCAATCCCTTACCGGACAAGTTGCCACTCTCAACTGGTTCGTCTCAAAAGCTACTGACAAGTGTTTACCATTGATTAAAGTTCTTAAGAAGGCATTTGAATGGACGGGCAAGTGTTAGAAGGCCTTCCAAGACCTCAAGACCTACCTCACCACAGCACCTTTGTTGAGCTTGTCCATGCCGGGTGAAGAATTGTACTTATATTTAGTAGTGTCCCCACATGCGGTGAGCTCAACATTGATTAAAGAAGAAGGAAGGATACTGAAGCCTGTTTACTATACAAGTCGAGCGCTAAGAGGAGTGGAATGATGATATCCAATGATAGAAAAGCTAGCCTTTGCTTTGGTAATGACTTCTAGGAAGCCGAGGCATTATTTTCAAGCTCATGTCATCAACGTCCTGACCAATCATCCTCTAAAAAGGGCAATGAATAAGTTGGAGGCCACAAGATGAATAATCCAATGGGCCGTAGAGCTTAGTGAGTTTGATGTCATGTACTAACCAAGAAGCGCGATAAAAGAACAAGCATTGGCAGATTTCATTGTGGAGTTCATTCCTAGTCAGGACGAGCTAGATGAAGAGGAAGGGGCTCGAAGGTGGGTTATCAATGTAGATGGTTTATCCACGTTATATGCATGGGGGATTGGAGTTATGCTCAAGTCTCTAGAGGGAGATAAGTTGGAATACGCAGCTCATCTACAATATCAAACCACCAACAATGAAGCTGAATATGAAACTCTTCTGAAAGGGTTGGAATTAGCTAAGTCTTTGGAGGCGGAATTAGTAGTCGTCAAAGGAGACTCTTAGTTAGTTATCAATCAAGTGAATGGAATGTGTGAAGCTAAGGAGAATTGAATGAAGAACTATCTTAACAAAGTAAAGCAGCTCATCCAAAAGTTTAAAGAAGCCAATTTTGTTCAACTCCCGAAGGAGGAAAACATGGAAGCAGATGCTTCAGCCAAAGCAACTTCGACAAAGGAGCTTTGGTAGAAGGAATTATAGACAAGTATGATAGAGTCTAATACATGCCCAGCATAGACCTTCTAGAGATATAGCAAATAGATGGGGAAGAAAATTGGTTGACTTCAATAATAGCTTATCTCAAAGATGGAAGGCTTTTAGAAGATAAGGACGAGGCCAGGAAATTGAGAGTCAGGGCTGTCAAGTATGTCCTCGTAGATGAAGTGCTATTCAAACGGGGCTTCTCTCAACCTTACCTAAGGTGCCTAGCCTCGGACGAGTCAAACTATGTGTTGAGAGAAGTTCATGAAGGATCATGAGGGAATCACTTGAAAGCGAGATTACTAGTTCATAAAGTTGTTCGTTCAAACTATTACTGGCTAACTATTCAAGAGTATGCTAAGGCTTATGTCAAGGTGTGTGACCAGTGTCAACGCTTTAGCAACGTTCCTAGACAACCCTCAGAGTACCTAACCCCAATGATGGCCCCATAACCCTTTGCTTAATGAGGGCTGGATATCTTAGGCTCCTTCCTACTAGGAACCAAGAAGATGAAATTTTTGGTAGTAGGGATTGATTACTTTATCAAGTGGATGGAAGCCGAACCCTTAAAAAAAATCACTTAGCAAAATGTTAAAAACTTTGTTTAGAAGAACATTGTATGCAGGTTCAGAGTACCTAGGGCACTAGTGTCTGACAATGGACGATAGTTTAACAACACACCTTTCAAAGATTTTTGTGAGCAACTTGGAATCAAGAATCACTATTCCTCACCCTTCCCACTCACAAGCGAATGGACAAGTAGAAGTAGCAAACCAATCCTTACTGCAAATCATCAAGACTCGGCTTGAGGGGGCAAAGTGAGTATGGACAGATGAGCTATCGGGTGTTCTTTGGGCTTATAGGATGACTAGGAGAACCCCAACAGGAAAAACCCCTTTCAAGCTAGTCTATGGAAGTGAAGCAGTCATACCTACTAAACGAAGTACAACTTCGCCTTAACCTTGATCTTATTGATGAGGTAAGGATGGATGCAAAGCAAAGGACAGCAAGATACAAAAATCTTATGACTAGACAGTATGATGCCATGGTAAAGCCCAGGTGTTTCAACATAGGGGACCTCGTCCTTAAAAGGGTCTCTTTAGCAACCAAGAACCCAGATCATGGAAAACTGAGGCCTAATTGGGGAGGACCCTATAGGGTCATTAATTGCAAAATGTAGGGATCGTACTACATGGAAGCCTTGGAAGGACGAAAGCTGGAGCACCCTTGGAATGTTGAGCATCTGAGAAGGTACTATCAATGAAGGGTCAGCTTGGATGAGCAGCACCATAGAAGAAGTTTAAGTGTTTTCCTCATCTTTATTTATGTTTACTACTCTATGTTTATAACTACTATTGTGTGTTTTAAGTGTTTTTATCCCCTAAGTGTGTTAGGCACTAACTTATGCACTGTCTAAAGACAAGTTTATGGTGAACGAAGCTACGTACTTAACCTATTTGTTTGTATAAGTATTTTAATTTTCCTAAGACACTAGCTTCTAAGCATGTGACATGCTTGTGGATGATGTTTTATACTATGTATATGCAGTTTGAATGTCCAATGTATGTGATACATAAGTCTGACTCCCATAAATTCTTCCATAAGAGGGCTAAGACCCAAGATGAGAAAAATCCTTGGACGCAGGAATGTGACGTCTACAAGCTTTCTTTGAAATGAGGATAAAGCAAAGAAAAATAAGCTTGAGGCATAACTTCTAAAACAATGGACGAGAAAATGCATGCTTATACAAAGGATAAGATAAAACCTTAAGCAAAAGTATCCAAGAAATGGATGAGGAAAAGCACGCATATAAGAATACTTGAAATCCATGGATAAATATAACCAGCCAAAACAGTCCAATCTATAGACGAGTAAATGCTAGAAGTGTTGCACTCAAAGGCGAGAGTAAAATGTCCAACCTATGGATAAGGAAAAAACTAGCTAAGGTTTTGGACGAATAAAGCTGGTAAACGCAACACCATTCATTGAATATGAATGAATTCCTGAATATAAATAACCAAAAAACCACAAGTGGACGGACCACTTAAAAACCAATAAAACATGAATGGTGTTAGCAAGAGATGAACTCGTCCATACAATAACATGATCAATAATGGATGAAAAAGTAACGGAAATAAAAATTAATTCGTCAAAGTTTCAAAAAGGGTAGACGACCACCGTCCAAAAACCCTTCTAAGTTAAAACCTAGAAGGCAATTGTTTGGAAGCTCATCTTAAAGACTATAAACGAGACAAATGTACTTGAATAAGCTTGAATGGTCTAAAACAACGAACCTTCTACTTAAAAAAAAGAGATAAGAAAGAAAGTAAACTGATCAAATTTTTATACTTTTCCTGAGGGATCATTTTCGGTCTTAGGCTCGTCTTGAACTGGCTGAGTGGAGGCATCGTCTTCAATATTGAGTGTCCTTTTCAATGAGTCAGCTTTTTTGCTTTGTTTCAACACCTCATTTCTAGAATCATTCCTTGTAAAGGTAATTTCACCTTAGAAATATGCATAGTGATTGGTCATTAGATCCTTAATCTCATTTCACCAAAATGAGGAGCCCTAATTAAATGGTCAAGTTATCCTCAAATCGGCTTCTTTTCATGGCCAAGAATGTCTTTAGAACTCGTCTAGAAGAGAGAGCTGGTAGCACCACCAAGTTGAAGTTTGATAGAGCTAATGTCAACTTTAGGAAAGTTTTCCTTAGCATCCATACGAAAATCTTCAAAGTCGCATAGTTGGTGTCTAACAAATCAGTGAATTGTTTGGAAGCTCTGAACTCCTCCACTGAATCCTGTTTGGCCTTCTTAAAGAAAGTGCTTAGCTCATCATTCCTTTTCTGAAGGTGGTCAAGATGAGTGTCCTTTTCAATGATGTCAGTTTTAAGCTCTTCGATGAGATTTTGCAGCTCCTTGGCTTTGTCCCTAGCCTTAGCTACTACTTCAGAGCAGCCCTTGCAATCATCCTTGACCTCTTAGATCCTCTTTTCAAGCAAGGTCCTCATCTTGTCTAGCTCCGTGGCTTGCCTGTACGCAGTAATGAACTTAGCCATTGTCTACACAAGTGATTAGAAATTTTGTTAAAAAAACAAAATTTATGTGCTATAACGACAAAGATGAGGTAAAAAAAATTACTTACCTTGAAAAGGTTGTGAATACCAGAGTGCTCAAATTCTCTTAAAGACATGTCATAGCATGCAACCACGTCCTCACCAGTCATAGTCTTCTCAAACATGTCCCAGGCCAAATCCTCATTTTCAACAAGGTTCATAGGGACCCTCTAAGAAGGCTGAGACGAGGTAGGCACGGTAGTCTTGGAGGAAGGAATGTTAGTAGGCTCGAATGAATCTATATCCTAGATCTGAATGGACGGTTGCCTAAAGGTTGGGAGAATAGGAAGACCAAGCGTGACAACCCCAGTCTTGGACGACCTATGTTTTGCCCTCTTCTCCTTGCGACGACTTGGAAGATTCTCCAAGTCAAGAGCCTTTGATAAATTTCTTTTATTACCAACGGCTGGACGAGGCTAATTTTGGACCTCCTGCCTAGTTGCCTCATCCACCTCTTCCTTACCTTTGTTTTCTTTCGTGGTTACCATCCTTGAAGGGAAAAACTTTAGTCACCCAAGAAGTGATAAAAATAAACTCTTAAAAAAAAGGGATAGAAAACTCACGTCTACGGATAGTAAGCTCATGAGCTAGAGCTTCTTTGGACGGCTCAGGACCAAGTCCCCAGATGGCAAGACGCTGAAGACTTACTAAAGAGTAAAAAGCCCTGTCAGTGTATAGACGAGCCTCTAAGACACATTCAAGATAGAACATGCTCAGGTTGGTCGTCTAACACCTATATATATATATAAAAATAAAAATAAAATAAAAAAGAGAAAAGAAAGAAGAACGAAGAATTGTTAGACGATTACAGGAAAAAATAAAAAATATATATCATAATAAAATAATCATAATAAGCATACCTTCAGGACGAAGGTTCCCATATCTCCAATATAGGGGGTAAAAGGATCTCTGCCAACCTCGACAGGGTGTCTAACCCAAAAACCAGAAACGTAGAAAAACTCATTCTTCCAGTTCCTATTTGATGTGACCAGGGATTTTATTAGCCTACACTTTCTCCCTCTGGATGTAAATTGGTAAAAGCCAAGGGATTGGTTAAATTCTGAAGGCTTGTAGCAGTAGAGGAATTCGTCCACAGTAAGAGGACGATCCCCCTCAAACACCTCCCTCCACAAAATTTGCATAGAGATGACTAGCCTCCATGCATTAGGGTTAAAATGATATATTCCTAAGCCTAACCTGGAGAGTAACTCCCTAGCGAAAGCATTAAGGAGCAACCTCAAACCCCCTAAAAGGTAAGCCTCATAAATACCTACCCCAAAACGGGGTTGACAACACCACTCCCCACGAACACCTAGCCTAAGGTTTAGGTCGTCTAGAATTTGGTGCGAACTCCTAAAAGATGTCAACCTCTTTTTGTCCGTCTTGGAGTGGATCCCTACAGCACAACTACATAATGTTTCAACCTCGTCTTGAAGGGTAGACGAAGGAGTACTTGAGGTACCAACTCTAGACCCAGACGCTGCCCTCATCCTAAGCTGCTCCTATAAAACCTCTATAGGAAACCCAAGAATGCCTGACATGTACTCGTTTGTAGTATTACCCCCAGTACTACTGTTACTACCACTACTACTATCGCTAGCAAAGCCACTAAAGCTCGTAGCATCGTGATACTCGTCTATAGCCTTGTCAACGCTATTACGAGACGAAGAAAGGACAATCTTAGACATATTGAAATCTAAAAGAAAACCTAATAAGGAGAATGGACAGAATACTTGGCTCTAGACGAGGAAGGACTAAGGATGCAGGAATACTTCTAGATGAGGCTCTGGACAAGGAATGTCAAGGAAGAAAATTTAGGAAATGCAAAGGGTAGGAGAGGAATTTCGCTATTTATAGGCATTGAAAGTTGGCATATGAAATGACGTGACCAACCAGAATGCGTTGCGTGGCATTTTTCTTGAAAAATTAAATCGACACGATAGGTTACCAATGAAATCATGACACGTGACACAATCTGGGACGATAAAATTCAACCATAGAAATTGTGACACATGGAACAATGTCCAACTACTAGTATAAAGGCACATGTACAAAGGAAACAATAAGTTCTTCAGTACTCTGGACGACCCTTGGACAAAGGGGCAGCTGATGGTGAACTAAAAATTAAACCAACTCCAATTCGTCCTTAAGAGTCATCTGTGAAGAAAGGTTGTCCCAACGTAAGAAGGTCGTCTATAGCAAGAGGGTCGTCCATGGGCATGAGGGTTGTCTGTGAGGAAAGCACATGGACAACCCCCCAACACTTGGGAAAATTCTCGGGAAATTTATCCACACAAACTAGCAAATTGAACCACGTGTCATTATCCCAAGGCACGAGTAAGACCCCGGTTCGTCACTGTATCTTCTAACTGAGTACTTAACTTCCAATGACAGTTATAGAAGATGAAGATAAAATATAACTTCCATAGCGGTTGTGGAAGTTATCCTTGAACCCTCTGACCTCCTCAAATACAGGGGAAGTTACAAATCAAATAACCATTTCGAGAGCACTCTATATAAACACCAATTCAAACCAGATGAAGGTTAGTACAAAAGCAACTCCTGAAAAGTTGGAATTTTAGAATAAAAGAAAGAAACTAATTTTGGCATCGGAGGGTTCTTGGCCAGTCCACCCCGGTCACCTTTAATCGTGTGTTCTTTTTTCAGGCTTTCCAAGCAATCACTAGTCCTTTGAAGCCCAAAGCATCCAACTTACTAATTTTCTTTGCATCATCAATATTAATTTCTTAAAATTAGTTTTAAAAAAAAAAAACTGAAAATGCTTTTGTAGATTTAGGCTAAAATATTGTTTTATCCTCTAAATTTTGTATTAAGTTCATTTTTTGTTATTAACTTTGAAAATTTTCCATTCTAAAACTATTGAAAATGTTGCACCTTTTGTCCCAAAGCACAAATCTGTAAATGATACATGTTTTTTTTTTCTTTGGATAATATTGCCCACCAATTCACATTTTGTTTGTGCTTTTTTTTTTTTTTTTTGGGTGTTAAACAAACAAGAATCATAAGTGTTGTCTTTTTACTGTACTTTAATAAATAAGTTTTCATTGCAACAAGTTGGGGAATAAAATCCATGAAACTAGATTACGGTTGAGAAGATCTGTTTGTTTGTTTAGACCCCTTAAACTAGATTGTTTAACTTAATATATTAGCCAAGTGATTACTTAGGTTAATTATTCAGATCTAGGTTAAAAACTAATAAATCATATCATATACAGCAGCAGAAAAGTAAATAACACCACGATATAATGACTCAGGAAAATCAATGAAACGAATCATTTCAAGGAAAAAACCTACAGAGGATTGGACCTAGCAATCCTCAAAGTAAAGCAAATCCACTATAAGGGAATTAAAGTTTTTACAATCAAATTTAACCCTAAATCTATTGTTATCTCAAGTAGTAACTTACTGACACGATCACGTGCAAGCAACTAATCTACGAACTCCTTCTCTTCTTGGATTTACTGCAACACAAATACCCACACTTGTGACTTTGAGATCCCATTCAATGGTTTTAGATCACCTTCAGTTGTTGATCTTTGTAGCGGCAATTAGGTTCTACCAACGCTTGATTGTAGATCTTGCTCTAGTAGATGTTTGTGTAGTTAGAAGGTACAATACATCTTAGATCTCACAAAGAGTAACACATAAGTCTTCTAAAAGTCACCAAAACGTAGCTAGGATTTCCCTTTTATATGTGGACAAGTTAGATTGAAACCCTAAACATTTTTAAGGGCTTGGGCCTGTGCTTGGTTTAAAATTCTACAGAATTTGATTTCTGCAATTTTCAATCAGTTAAACCTAATTTTTAATCAGTTGAGCTTGGCAGATTTTGACTCTTCTTTTCAGCAGTCAGCTTGAACTTAAAGCTTGAAACATACACCTTTGAGCAATGCCTAACACATAGACTAGACATGTTTTGTTCTCGGTTTGCCAATACACACAAAATATAATTCTAAACATTTAATCCTAAATATTTAGAACTTAACAATCTCCCCATTTGGCAATCTGTGACAAAACACATATACAAGATGAATTGCTCGAATCAAACATCAACCCAATTACAAAGTATTGCCCTCATAAAAATCTATCACACCTACTAACTATTAGTTGTTAGTATAGACAGCAGTTGTTGAAAGAATTAACTTGTAAATTCCTGAAACACTAAAAACAAACCATAAACGCATGTGTGGAAAATACAGTACAAAACCAATAAATAAAAATTGAACTTGAGTTCATAAAAATATGAAAATAGACAGAATATCAAATGAATAAACATCAAATATACTATCATAGTCAATGAACCAACAAAATTTGTGAAACAAGAACAATAAACAAAACAAATATGCATCAAAATTTATCATCTCAAAAACATCTCCCCCTAAATACAAAAATTCTCTACTCCACCTAAATATAAGAACCCTCACCCAAATCTAAAACCTACTCCCCTTTTTTGTTACGAATTGCCAAAGGCAACCGTCAAGCATTAGAGGATGGACGAGGTGGAAAAGCACTCCTATACTTGGCAAAATCAGCACTCAAGGCAGCCACCTCAAATAGTAACTCATCAATAAGCTATCCATGAGCTGCCTGAGTAGTCATAATGAACTCCATCATGGCACGGAGTGAGAGAGGAGGGGTAACTATAGGGTCAACAACATCATCATCATTAAAAGGATCCTTAACAGTAGTAGGATCCACATGTACCTCCTCAGCAACAGTTATATCACTAGAGGCAAGAGCTGTAGAAGCCTTACCTCTTAGTCTCTTTGAAGTCTCAGTGCTTGGTTCAGTATTCTTCATCTAAGCCTGTCGTTGTTTAAGAAAAGTGGCTCCTATAGGGGTAGTGATAAGAACTAATTCTAGAGGAGGAAAGTTTGATAATCCTAGAAAGTTCAAAACCCTATATATATACATAGGAAAAAATAGCTTTTGTGCTTTTCACTTCTATAATTATCAAAAATAGATTGAATGAAAAAAGAAGGAAAACACATAGATCCATTTGTGATAAAAGCATAAAGGAATGCACACCTATCTATCGGAACAATATGAACATGAAAAACAAGAAAGATATTATGGCAAGATATCCTTAATTAAAGATAGTTAAGCTCAATAAACTCACATGAGTTTATTCTTGGTTTAGATTCCCAAAAAACTGGCCTACCATAAAGTAAAGACATGATATCATCTACTGGAGGAAACTTAGTGTATGGATATGTGGGTTTACGAACTAAAGGTACACCTAGAGCTTCAAAGACCACACGTTTAGTAATCCTAAACTCTTTATGCCTACTCCAAGAAGTCAAATAATGACCACCTCTATCCTCATGATAAATAGAGAGATTTGAGTAAAACTCTCTAATCAAAGCAACAGTAGGAGGATCAGAAACGTCACATACCGAAACCCAATTCCTAGACACTAGATACCTACGTATAGAAGGATCTAACTCATCTAGAACAATCTCTCTCCCTCTCCTTCCCTATATAGACCTATACTTGGATAAGGTCTTATAGACTTCCTCGGTCTTAGCAGAAAGAAACCTAACCCTATCAACCAAAGGAGAGGCAGAAGAAGAAGAAGAAGAAGAAGAAGAAGAAGCAGAGTTTCTATTTGCTTTGGTTTTGAATCTCCTACCAACCTTAAGAGCCATGTCTAAGGTTTTAAAAAAAAAATCAAGGGCAGACTGCATCAAATAGAGTTAGAGACTAGATAACATGAAATTTTTAAAAACTATATGATGCATGACACTAGTACACAGATGGTGCATGATCTAATGCTAAAAAACAGTTCCATTTCATCTCAATTTTGAAAGTTGACCAAGAAAATTAGAGATTTATCAAAAACCCAATTTCGAAAACCCTAATTTTCAAAAATTCTTATATTGAGCAATTGAACAACACAACAAGTATAAAATATGTTTTAATCACCCAATTAAGCAATATCAAGAGTTAATTTGAATCAATTTAGCCCAATTGAACAAAAACCCCAATTTTCTCATGAACACATAAACCCTAATTTTGAAAATTTGAAGAACTCAAGAAAATTTTGAAATAAAAGCATGAGAATCATGTTTATATGATGCATGAACAAAAATTGATCCAATAAATTGGATAAAAGTACTCAAAATCATCAAAAACCCTAAAATCTCTTTAGTTCAAAAATTTTTAAAAAATTTGATGAAAGTGCATGAATGCATGTAATTTAAACAAAAAGAAGGGGTAAAAGAGTCTTACTTGGTGTTGAGGAAGAAAAACTTTGAGACTTTGACTTAGAAAAAGACAAAAAAAAAAAAAAAAATTTGAGTGAGAAGGGATTGAGGGAGGAATTGAAGAAGAAGAAGAAGGCAAAGCTCTAAAGAATTGTGATTTGATTTCTATTTGTTTTTAAAATAAGATTTTCAATCGGTTGATAGGAATCGAGATAGGAATAGAAAATCATGTAAAAATAGGCCCGACTAAACGAGAGGAATCAAGATAACCTGAGAGTTGAAGCCTTAAAACTGGGTTTTTTCTTTTTCTTTTCGATTGGTCGAAAAATAGGTTTGATTGATGGAATCTTGAAGAATCATAAAATGTTGAAAAACCTAGAAATTTTCTGCAAAAACATTTGTAAAATAGTTTTTATGATATGAGATGCATGTTAACGATTCCAAATGTTTACCAAAAACAATTTTTCCCTTCAAAACAAAATTCTTTGCCAAGCCAAAACAAATTTCATCACACACTTCTTTCCTCATCCGCTCAAAAAGTATTAAACATATCAAGAAGTCAAATCTTGGATGGCCACAAAATTTAACACACAATCACATGTATAGAGTTTAACAAAGATTTGCTTGAGGTGTGTGCGAATTAATAGGCCATCCTTAATTACACATCTTGAAGATGTATAATACAAAAACCTTTTTTTCTGATTTTTTATTTTATTTTTTTTTATTGAAATAAAAGCTCAAAAACATCGAAAGCAAACCTAGAATGAAATGCATGAATGTAATGCAAATGCAAACCCTAATTAAAAACATTTTTGGTCATAAGAGATTGAAAGAATTAACACAAGGACCATGTCAGACAAACTCACAGAGACTGAGTCTTTTGCATCCAGACTCTTTTAGCTGCAAACTTGGAGTTGGGGTTTCTATTTGAATTGGCCCTAATCTCACCTTTAGTATTGGTATAAATGTTAAGAACCTTTACCAATTCATGAATAACTGTTATAGGATCTTGTGCTTTTGGCGCTAGCACTTTTTATTTGGATGCTTGCTTTGAAGTTGCAGCTTAAAGAAATTTGGCTGTGTATGCCCAGCTCCAACATAGAAATGACAAAACCACTAAGGTTTGATTTGTTTCTTGCTTCCAGATTGATTAAGATTCTTAGATTTTGACTCACTTAGATCTACCCTAGTTCTTCTAGAGGCTAGAATTTCTTCCTTAGGTAACTTAACTTCAAATAAAGAATGATGAACAATAGAAGTAGATGTAGTAGGTACAAACTTAGGAGGATGAACAACAGAAGTAGAACCACTCTCAACAAACCCTAATCTTGTCTTACTAAAAATAGATTTTTAAACATTTAGCATATCGTCGAGTTTAGAAGTAGAAGACCTATCTAGTTGTTCTCTAGCAACAGATAATTCTAATTCTAAACTTTTAACTTTTTTAATCAAAGACATGTTCTTAATCTTAACAGAATTTAAGAGTTCATTGGTATCAAACAGTTTGAACAACAATTTTTCTTCTCTTGTTCAAGGGTGTTTATCTTTTTCAGCCCTAGATCAACACTCATAGCATCCTTTTAAGCCTCTTGCAAGTCAGTATTCTTAGAGAGTTCCCCATCAGAAGGGTTCTCATCAGCAGTCTCAGTTTCACTTACTACAACAGTAGTAGTGAAAGCCATAAAGTTTCCTTCTTGATCACTTTTAGACTTATGATTAGAAACTTCATCATCACTTAGAGTGACAGCCATAACTTTTCCTTTAGATCTAAAAAATGTGGGACATTTAGATTTTAGATGACTATACCCCTGACAACTAAAACACTGTTGTCCTAAAGAATTGTTAGAAGATTGAACAACTTTATCTTTTTATTTTTCAGAGTTGTTATTTTTAGTTGTGCCATTCTTCTTCACATTCTTAAGGTCAACATTGTTTCTATTTCTTGCCCTTCTATTATTATTTCTCAAAAAATTTCTAAAGTTCTTGACAAGATAAGCAATCTTAATAAATGAGAGTTCATCATCAAATCTACAATCATCAAAAGATTTTAAAGCCATAGATTTTGATTTGTTAGTTTTTGGTAAATCAAATTCATAGGACTAAAGAAATCCTACAAGTTTATCTACAAGAATGGAGTCCACATCTTTACTTTTAGTTATGGCAGTCAGTTTTGGTCTAAAGTCCTCAGTTAATGATCTAAGAATTTTTCTAACAATTTTAGGCTAATCATAAATTTCACCCAGATTAAAAGCAGAATTGACAATATCATTCAACTTAGCATAGAATTCATCAAAGACTCATCATTAGATGTTCTAATGCTTTCAAACCTAAAGGTCAACTGCTGCAATTATTAATTACTACTGCCTTAGTGCTTTCATGCACTGTTTGCAAGATGTTTTATGCAATGTGAGCAATCTTCACATTTGACATCCTCTTAAATTCTTCCAAGAAACATCATGGAGTATTGTATTCATAGCCTTATTGTTAAAGCTTGCTACTTCTTTTTGGGCAGTAGTCCATTCACCAATAGCTGTGGTTGGTCTTTCCCAACCATTTTCAACAGATAGCCATACTCTCTCATCAATAGATTTCAAGAAGGTTTTCATCCTAACCTTCCAATAAGCATAGTTATTTCCATCAAAGTGAGGAGGGATCACTAGAGCTAACCTGCTTTGATTAACTCTAGGTATAGAAACCTAAAAACAAGAGCTAACCTGCTCTAATTCCACTGGTTTGTTTGTTTAGACCCCTTAAACTAGATTGTTTAATCTAATATATTAGCCAAGTGATTACTTAGGCTAATTATTTAGATCTAGGTTAAACAATAATAAATCATATCATGCATAGCAGCGTGAAAGTAAATATCACCATAATATGATGACTTAGGAAAACTAATGAAACGAACCGTTTTAAGGTAAAAACTTGAGGAGGAATTGACTTAGCAATCCTCAAGGTAAAACAAATCCACTATAAGAGAATTGAAGTTTTTACAATCAGATTTAACTCTAAATTTGTTGCTACATCAAGTAGTAACTTTCTGACACAACCACGTGCAAGCTTCAAATCTATAGTCTCTTTCTCTTCTTGGATTTATTGCAACATAAGCATACACACTTGTGACTTTGAGATCCCACTCAAAGGTTTCAGATCACCTTCAGTTATTGATCTTTGTAGCAGCAAATAGATTCTACCAACGCTTGATTATAGATCTTGCTTTGGTAGACATTTGTGTAGTTAAAATGTTCAATACCTCTCAAATCCCACAAAAAATAACACACAAGTCTTCCAAAAGTCAGCAAAACGTAGCTAAGGTTTCCCTTTTATATGTGGACAAGTTAGATTGAAACCCTAAACGTTTTTCGCGGGCTTGGGCCTGGTAAAATTATATAGAATCTAATTTCTGCGATTTTCAATCAATAGAACGTAATTTTTGATCGATTGAGCTTGGCAGATTCTGACCCTTCTTTTCTGCAGTTAGCTCGAGCTTAAAACTTGAAACATACACCTTTGAGCAATGTCTAACACTTAAACTAGACATGTTTTGTTCTCGATTTGCCAACACACACAAAATATAATTCTAAACATTTATCCTAAATCTTTAGAACCTAACAAGACGCATAAACCTATTGGTGCAAGATGTTTTGGACAATATTTAAATATTACCCTCTGATAATTTTATACACATGTAAGAATATTGTTAAAAGCTTTCTTTGTATATTCACTTATTCAGCCCAAAAACAAAAAGTGCTCCATTTGTATGGTACTTTGACAAATGGATTAAAAATAATAATGAGTAATTATCATGGAGCAAATATAATAAATTAAAATTTTATTATATTTATAAAAATAATAATAAAAGAAAATGACAAGTTTTGATTAGATCAGAGTTTCAAGGAACTAATTAGATTGCTATGGTTGAGCATACCCACAAACCTGTTGCAAGTTGTTTTTAATAAGAAAAATGTAATATTTACAATATTTTCATAATATTTTCAAACAAATCTTAATGGCAGGTTGTTACTGACTATTATTGGTAGATTAAAAGGTAATTTAAGTGGTAAATTTAAATTAAAATTAATAACAATTTACTATTTATAATTTGTTGTGAAAATGTTATATATGAACATAAAAATTCTCTTTTGATAATAGTGCCATGCTATTGTTTTATAGATACATACAAGAATGAAGATGGTCTAATTTAAAAAAGAGAAAAAGAATCTTTGAAACGTGCTTTAAATTAATAAAAGAAATAGGTCAACATTTATTGTAGTTTGGGATCGTTGTCATTCTGGCCTATGAATGTTTGATGTTTTCAACTTTTTCCTCAAAACCCATTATAAAAAAAGAAAAAGAGAACTTTTTTTTTTCTCAAATTCTATAAATATTGCTCAAATAATCTTACCTATATGTTTCCAAAATCGCATTTCTATGAATTAGCTTATATAATCTTACCTATATGTTCCCAAAATCACATTTCTATGAATTAGCTCTATGGAGGATCCACTAAGAACATTAGCATACGGAATTCTAAAAAAATATTGACATTTTACACTCTAAAAGTTATTTTATCCATTTTAACATACTATTTTACAACTCATCCAACGTTCCAATTCGTGCTATTCATATAAAAAACAATACTATTCATTATTTAATTTTTTTTCCCTCTACCTTTTTAGTAAAAAAAAAAAAAAATCTTTTTTTCCCTCTTCCTATTTGACTTTCTTTCTCTCTTCCTCTCCATCTCTCTCATTCTCTATTCTCATTGTGAAGCAACGCAACAACCATAGCACAAGTACAAACGCCACCATCAATCCACCAGCAACCAAAAGAAATATTTCCATAAACCCATTAGTCCACCACCACCACCAATTGTTAGCCACCATCACCAAATTTCAAATACCCAAACCACCGCAAGACCCACCTCCATCAATTACCTACTACCACCAATACCCACCATCAAACACCCACCACCACTAATACCCACCACTAAACACCCAAAAATACAACAAATACTAGATAAAGAGAGGCGAGGATCTGAGTGATAAAGGAGAGAGAGGTGATGTCTGACAGAGAACCTAAGACCACCCCTGCAAATGGCGTCCACCATATTTGTTGCCACCAAGCCATCGCCCTCCTCCTCAAAGTCACCATTGGCTACTAGAGAGAGAGCGACAAAGAGAGATTGAAAGAGAGAGAGAAGAGATCTTTGTGTTGGCTTGGTTTAGAGAGAGAGAGAGAGAATCCATCATTCTATTTTACCCACATTGCTACAATAAGTTCTATTTTTAAGATGTTACTATAGCCGGATTTTTTTTTTTTTTTTACAAATAGCAATTTGGGTAATGTTTTTTTTTTTTTTTTTTTTTTTGTGGTTTGACAGAATAGAATAGCAAATTGGGAGTTTTACAACTCCCAATACTAATGCTCTAACAAGATAGGCATAAGTATTAAGATGCGCCTTTAAAATAAGAAAAAAAGATGTGAGCTACAATAACCGTATAAATATATACGGTAATTATTTACATGCAAATCTATTTAAATCATATACATAAAAAGAGAGAGAGATGATTTGAGAGATTGATAAAAAATTGATAACGAAATAATATTTATATAAAATATAGTGTAAATATTGTTCCGTCTTAGCTCCTTTACCTATTGATTTAAGGGCTCTCATTGAACTTCTTTTAAGGTAAAATAGATAATCTGATGTAGGAATTTTGAAAAAAAAAAAAAAAAAAAGGTATCATATGAAATAGAAAAGGTAGGTTATATTTTTTAAAATAGGCATGAATTTTTCCATGAGCCAAAACAAATGATCTTAGGTTGCTCTTCTTTGGTTACTAGTCAACCCAATTCCTTAAGGCTACTTTTTATTTTGATTTTTTGCTTTTACCCAATTACAGTTGGTTTTGGAGGCATAAGACAACAATTCTTCTTTATATTTTGGGATGATTTCACGGTTGCATGATGTGGGCTGAAATTGAAATAGCTCTACTCGAAGTAATAGAAGGCCCGTGGAAAATTCAAAATTCTCAATCTTGTACTATGAGATGTTGACCCCTTATTTGCTTGGGCTTTTTATTATACTCCGAGACAGTCTACTATCTTAATCCATATAAATTATATAATTTTGCAATTTGGGCTACCTCTTTTTAAAATCCTGGGGCCCATCCATATCTTCTCATCCTCTTTAGTTTTTGTTGAAGTGTGAGATGGGCCGCCCTCTGGCCTTTTGCACTTTTGCTGCACTTTTTTTTTTATTAATATTCACTTATTTACTTTAAAAAAAGAACATTGGTCCACTAGGACAAATAATTTTAATTTTAAAAGTAGAACCTTGAGATTTTGCTACCATCAAATCTTTCAATTAGGTGCTAAGATTTTTGTAATTCAATTGTTATTTACAGATTTTTATCATTAGATATATTTGGAGTTCTCCCTCTTTTACTATTGAATTATCCATGAAATAAATAAATAAATCTTACCACTTTCTATTAACAATATGCTTTTTTCTTATCCCTCAAAAAAAGACTTTTTTGTAAGATAGATTATACATCGATAATTGGGAAGAAAGTATATGAATGATGAATGTCTCAATTGAAAATAGAAGGAGATGTCAGCCAGTTGAGCTAAAACTTTTAGAAAACTACCTAAAATAACCTTAGATTTCTACTTTGACAAGTAAATTAAGAAGATAGCCCATATTCCAATATAGCATAACATGTAATTATATTGTTACTTTATTTTGGTGACATATCAATAATTGTTTTGCTATTTTTTTTTAAAATAACTTGATAAATATAATAGGGAAGGAAGATTTAAACCCTGAGAAATACTAGGCAGCATTAATTGAGTTACAAAACTCTTAGTAGTACTTTCTTTACTATTAGACCTAGTATATTAACCGTTTCAAGGTAAACATACGAGCATAGACACTTTCTCCACTAAGAAATAAGAATTTTGAAATTTAGTGGTATTGTTTAATCTCATTGATAAAAAGAACTAAGGTTCAAATTCCCTACCCTCTAATTATTGTAAAAATTGAATTATTAAAAAAAATTACATATTAACTTTAAAAGTTTGAATATTTAAGATGCCACATTAAGTATAATTTGAATCTATTCCGTACTAAATATGTCATTTATTCTTGCCCCTTTTAAACCTATATCTCCTGAATTTGTTCTATCTTAAATAAAACAGTTAATCTAGTTATTTCGATCTCTCTAGAAGTGATCAAAATCATTTGTTCAATCGATTGATCAAAACCATGAAAGTTATAAACTGACAAAATAAATTTTTTTGTAGGCCTACGTTTGTTAAATAGATTACTTTTTTTTCGTTGTATGTATGAAAAATGAAAAGTGGGATCAAATTTCTTGTATAATATTCAAAAGGAGGTAGCTAGGAATATTAAAAGATTACCTCATCTTATGTACTTCACAAGTTCAAAAGACCTCAAATGAATGAAAGAAAAGAAAAAAAATAGTGTTAAATACTTCATTTTGTTGTATACCCTATTTGGAATTATCAGTGTGTATTTTGATAAAGATAGATATTTCAATTCCTTCAATGAATGTTCTTACAACTATGGAAGAATGATGAATCAAATGTGACCCCATAACTACAAAAGGTGACATGCAATGATCATTAGGGGCTGTTTAATACGTAATAATTAATAATGTGATGTTCAACCATGTCTTATCAATTTACTTTATCGGATCATGAGCTATGTTATTCCATCTCAAAACCAATTGGTGATTAGGAAGACATACACAAACTTTTATGACCTTCGACATCATGCCTCATGGGTCTGTCAAGACCATAATGCATATCCTATTTCGTTGAGCCCCTAATTAGGCTTTGATAAATACAATTTGTCCTAAAATATTATGTTGATAAGAAATAATGAGTTTAATTATTTAACTATTTTTCTTTAGATTCGTTTTTTATTTTGTTATTGGTTGTGAGATTTCTTTTTTACAATATTTGTGTTGCTTGTGTGAGTGTCATTAATTTTTGTGTCTGCAACTAGCTTGTTATTTTTTGTAAACTTGTATAATATTTTTCCACTTTAATTCGTTGTAAACTTGTATAATTTGTTTCCACTTTATTTTGCTCTTTAGCTAATGAATAAAACTCTCATTCATGCTTTCATTCCCTGTAAACATATTTGTTACTGCAAATACATTCAAACATCAACTAATAAAGATGCAGCGTAGTATGGTGTGTTAATAGATATTATTGAGCTGAATTATTCTGGCAATTTCAGACACGTGTCATTCAAGTGCACATGGGTTGGTGATCAAAATAGGAGGAGATATAAGACTAATGATTTTGGGTTTCATATGGTGAATTTTACACACTCCATACATAGTGGGGAGGAAATGGTGGATGAACCATATGTCTTGGCGTCTTAAGCTACAAAAGTTTTTATGTTAAAGATAAAGGCACAAAGATTGGTATGTTGTTAAAACTAAAGCCAAAGATGTGTTTGATGCTAGTATTGGCCCCCATTGTGATGAGGATTACACATATGGGTTTTATGAGAACATTTCGTACAGTATAACTAGTAATGATGCTGCTAGGGAAAACCTTCGTTGGAGTCTAGATGATGTGGAGGGAATGACAATTGATGCCTCTATCATTGGCGAAAGAGATCTCCATGAAATGGACAACTTAGATGATTGTGAGTTCATTGATGATGAGTCCAACGATGAAGATGACAACAAAGTCGAGTACAGTGATGAGTAATGTAATAGGGTATTGTTGTTGTATGCGTAATTATGTTATAGTTATTATTGAAATTGTGAGTAGAATTTGTAAAAGTCTATTGCATGCAAAGTTGGACAATCTTGCATATATATGGGAAAACTGTGTTCCTTTTCATGTTGTTAAGAAATAATAGTTTTAACATAAGTAATTATCACGTGAAACTGTTATTTCTTCATGTTGTTGCATATATATGTTAAAACTATTATTTCTTCATGTTGTTAGTATAATACTATCTTCATGTTGTTAAAACTGTTATTTCTTCTTATTGTTATTTGTTCATGTGATTGGTTGTTGGCTATAATTATCTTTATGTTTGTGTTGTGAAGGTGTTGAACGCAGGTATAAGGAGGAGGAAATGGCAATTGCTGCTTGTTTACGTTGGCAAAGGATCGTCACATTCCCAACGAAGGGTGGAGGCACAAGATGAGGAGGCACAAGATGAGGAAGCCCATATTACTGAGGAGGCAAGACCGGTTGTGAGTGACAGTAAGACACAGCCCCCAGGTACTTAACATGTCTTCGAATAAAAATCCTATTGGTTGACTGTGTAAAAGAAATAATAATTTGAGGTGTTTCCTTATTCGGGTTGAATTTCTTGTTTGAGGCTATATATAAAAATTTACGCATTGTACACAAAATCAAGTTGCATATGAAGTTATTAGCAGCTTATGGATTAGGTCAAATGCAAACCACACCTTCAATAGTTTTCTCTTAGGCAACCTCAAAAGAAAAACAAAAAATCATCTAAATCGGTTGGCAAATGCCAATAATAATTTCAAATAGACAGCCTTTGTAATCTGGTCTTTATGCTTGGATGAATATATAAACCCCTCATACTCTTAATTAATGTAAAGGTTTACATTTTTCTATATACCATAAAGTAGAGGTTTACATTTATTATCCTAAACAACAAAAATTAATGTGCTTTATGAAATACCTATTAGCTTATTATCTGTAATTTTATGTACTTTCTTCAATGGCTTTACAATTCACATTACATCTCCTACTGTGTCACTACTTCAGTAGTTTTTGCTATTTTAATGATATCTAATTTATATCGAATAAGGGGTCAGGGGAGGGCCTAGGGGTAACCTAACATGTTCATCCTTTAGGTTATATGACTGCGTGGGAGAAAGGCGTAAATGTATTGATATTTTGTTTAAATGAAATTATAAACCCTTAATATCACATTAAGTTACTAGATGAATAATTTTTTCGTGGTGTGTTATGTTTCATTACTTGTGAGATTTGATAATTTAGTCCTAATATTGGTGGTTTTGTATATATAGATGATTATCTACAAACCCTAACAATGGAGAATAGGCTTAAAAGACGTGGTCCTACAAGGCTAGCTGACATAAGGGCATTGGATGGTTCCTACAAAATCCCGTTGCCGTTAAATAATGAAGGCCAACCGATTGATATGGACGGTGGCATGTTTGTTCGGTGGTTGGGAACTTTTTGCGAAAATGGCTTATTATGCCCATTTACGCCTATTGGGTGGCCAAGCGTCCCTGAAAAATTTAAACAAGATTGTTGGATTGAGATTGAGGTAATATGAAAATAAAGTATAAGTAACAGTCATTTACAACCGCTGTCCTAATTAAATGTCATATTTAGTAAGGTCCATGCTTGTGTTTTGCAAACTCCACTTTTGCATTTCAGAAACGGTATCTAATTGACCCTGATATTCTCGCATCACCCAATCAAAAGGAATGGGCAATGCATCAACTTGGGGTCCTAAGAGAAATCGGAGGACAAAATTGAAGAAGGATCACTATAAACGTGGACAAAGATGGTTAACTATTGGTTTTGGACAAAACTATGGTACTGCTACTTTATTCATCTGTCTCATTTTAGATGTAATTTAGTCAAGAGATGTTTTGTTTTCATATACTTTGACGGTAATGTGGTTGTAGACATTAAGTAACAAGAACAAGGTCAGTTGAGGTAAACAAAAAGAGATAGCAAGGTCTGGGGCCAAAAGTTTTGCAAGAATTTCTGATGACATGGTAAGAAATGTATTACAAGTGCTACTATATTCGTGTATCACATAAGCTGATTTTATGCTTCTAAATCACGCTAAATGTTGAAAATACTCTTTTACTTTCTTGCTGGTGGTAAATATAAACTTAGAATTTATGAACTCCATGGTCAATGCAAATGATAAACAATTGTGTTTATTGTATAAAATTTTTTTCATCAAGTAGGCGAAGCTAACGGGGCTTCAGTCGAGCGCACAAATGAGTATCTAAAAGTATACAAAAGGAAAGATGGGGCTGTTATTACTCCCCATGCTCAAGAGAACATAGTAACCACAATTTAAATCGAATTTTAGTGCATTTCGTGTTTTTTTTTTTTTTGGTTTATGGTGTGTAATATATTATTTGGTTCTTATGAGAAAACACACAGAATAAGATGGAAGACCTTTTGAGTCAAGAGGGCATGCAACTACAAGGAGACCTTGGTAGTAGAGTCCTCTGGTCCAAAGACAATGCGTATGCTCGGGTGTTTGTTCCAGAGTGCCCTGGACGAGTACGTGGGGTGAGATTTGGAATCACCCTATTTGGAAAAAGTGCCAAAACGCTTCACAGTTTACCTCGACTCCATCGTCATCAAGCAGAACGACCCAAATGATTTTAGAGTTGGAGAACAACTCTTCTTTCCTTAGGGAGCAACTAGCCCAAGTACAAGAACAAATCTCCCAATTAGAAGCAAGGCACCAAGAACAACTCTCCGAAGCAGAAGCAAGGCACCAACGACAAATGGCCGAAGTGATGATGCACATGAATGCAATGTTCTCCTAACTTAGCCCTTGTATTCGTGACTTGGGTACGTCTCAGGTACCAAACAAATGTTATTTAGCAAAACACTACTTTTTGCAATGCAATGTTATGTGATATTAATTCGATGCCTTTAACATATTCAAGGTGGCAATGCTTGATGAGGACTCTACATGGTAATGAAACTGTGAATCCTTAGATAAAAAAAATACAACTATTCGTTATAACATATACAACTATATTGGGAAAAAATAAAAATAAGCCTTTGTTGGTTTTATTCCAATTTGAAGGTCCCACATCAGTACATATGAAGCAAAAAGTAGGGAAGTAGATGTACTATAAGACATAAAATCAAATTATAAAATTTCAATCATCAATGTAGACAGGAAAGTACCATTGTTCCAAAAACCTTTCAAGTGAAGGTTTTTATACGTGCCTTTTTACACTTGCTAAATATAGTTGATATTTCCACGATGCATGAGTGTTTTCAAGTGTTTGCACTGTTTTCAGTGTTCCAAGCTTAGGGATTTTTACAAGCCCAATTCAACCCAATTTTCGGTGTTCTTATTGTCACAGGTAATTGGCTGTAGCTACAGGCATTAGACTGATTGATCAAGTACCATGATGCTTGCTGGAAACTGGCTGATCAAGTACCATGATGCTTGCTGACAATTTTTTGTGATGTAAAAAATCCTTGAAGGATTTGCTTTTTGTGATGTAAAAATCTTTTGTTGGGAACTTTTTTTGTTTATGTAATTAGTTGTTTATGTAAATTATTTGGACAATGCAATCTCTTGGCAATGAACTTGTTTTTTTTGCTAGCAATTGATTAGAAATTGTTGAGTGTTGGCAATTTGTTTTGTTGGTTCCAATTGGGTAGGAGCTTTCTAGGAACTTGTTTTGTTTGCTGGCAATTGTTTTGTTGAGTGTTGGTTCCAACTTGTTTGGGCAGGAATTACAGATTTTGCAAGAAAAAAAAATGGACCTGTAGCTGCGTTTTTAAAAAGCGTCTATAGAAGAACCCAATGTAGGGGGCTTTAACCATGTTTTTAAACACAGCCCCAAGTGGGTCTATAGCCGTGTTTTTTAAAAAATTCAGCTATAAGTCTTAGCCTTTAGGGGTGGAAAAACGCAGCTATAGGTCCAGGCTATAATCGCGTTTCAAACGAAGCCCAAAGCAGATCTATAACCTCGTTTTTTATAAAACGTAGCTGTAAGTATCAGTCAATAGGGTGTGGAAAAATGCAGTTATAGAACCCGTAGGGGGCTGCTATCGCGTATTAAGAGCTATCTTTGTAAACTCGGGTATAGAAAACGCGACTATAGCCTATAGCTGCGTTTTTAGGGTCTATAGTTGCGTTTTTTAAACTCTAGAGTTGATATTATCAAAGTCATTCTCATTTGGTATCTCAGTCCTTTTAAGAAACCTATATTTATTGATAACATAAATGAAGAGAACCTTACAACATATATTATCTTTTTTATATTCTTGGATAACAAAAGACTAAAAAGAGAAACATTTTTGCTTTGTTCCTCAGAAAAGATAAAAAAGAATACAAAATTTGGAGCTTAATAACAAGGCTTGAACTTTCATATTTTGTTTTACCTTTGTCTATCTTCTTTGCAGCCAAATGGGTAAAAAAAAAAAAAAAGCAATACAAAACACAAAAGGATAAAAGAAATTGAACCAAGAACCATGAATGGCCAAGAGGTAGCACTCCATAAACTCATCACTTTGTTTTGAAATTAAACAAAACAAAGAACGAAGAAAAAAGGGTGTGAAAGCCAAGGATTAGACTTGCTGAGAGGTTTCATTTCTTCAACTCAACCTCTTTGTCCTGTATGACTAATAGTTGTCATGAGCCATGGCCAATAGATTAGGCTTGTATTGAAGAGTGAAACCTTGATCATGGTCCAACCTCCTAACTCTTCCTCTAAACTTTGAAAGCAACATGATCATTTTTGTTGGGTGTCAGGGGTGAAAAAGTTTCCTTTCCAACAAATGAGATTTATGTTGGGTAGGGGGCCTAAATCGAAACTCGACGATGGGCTCGATGCACGGCTCAAAGGCTATCGGCGAAGATCCAAATAATTCATCATATTTGTATGCCTTGGGCCTAGATTGAGACTTATAAGAACGGCCCATAAACAATCCCTACAGCAAACATGTCAGTGTGGTTAAAAAGTTTACTGTAAGAAATAGCCTAGCAGTAAAGTGTTTCTGCAGAAAATAACCCAACGGTAAAGTGTTTCTGTAGAAAATAACCCAACGGTAAAATGCTTCTGCAGAAAATAACCCAACAGTAAAATGTTTCTGGAGAAAAGAGTAACACAGTTGTAAAGTACTTCTGCAAAAAAGAGAAACCTAGCCGTAAAATACTTCTGCAGAAAAGAATAACCCAATTGTGAAGTACTTCTGCAGAAAAGAGTAACCCAGCCTTAAAAATATTTCTGCTAAAAAATAACCCAGCAGTAAAAGTTTTCACAGATTAAGGGAAACATCCATATTTTCAGACTCATCATCCATTAGCTTTGTAGAAAAGTCTTCTAATACAATAATATGAGGGAAAAATTCTATAGTAACAGTTACATCATGGGTTCCATAATGACAAATAATGAGGAAAGCTTAATGAGATGAAGGAAGAGAGAGAGATCCCAGCTAGTGCAGCAAGATTATTATGGTGCCAAGGCATGCTTATGAATGTAGTATATATAATGGGTAGAAGGAGTCATTTGTGAGTAGTATGAGTAATGAGTGAGAGTGTATAGCAAGGCTGCTGGGATTTTCTAATAGGAGGAGCTGTGTGTTTTCAAGTAGAGGTATGAGGGGTGTTTTTGAGCTAGGAGCTGAAGAACTCAGTTTCTATGCTTAAAGTTGAGAGCTTAGTGACTTAGAACTTTGCTGGAGTATAAACAAAGCTAAACAGGATGGGTTTAGTGAGAGTTTTTCTCTATGAGCATATTTCTTGGTACGTTCTTGTTCCCCCTTGAAGCATTAATGGAAAGTTCCATTTATAGTTGGACTTTACAGGGTAATTAGCAAATAACTTCTGCTAAATCTTCTCCAATCTTCAGAAAATCCTTAGAGAATCGTTCCTAGGATTTTAGCTAAGAGTGGTAAGCTTAACTTTTGGAAGATTCTTGTTGTTTTGGGTAATAATAGCTGGGATTCCGACTTAGCATTGAATGTTGATTGGTCTTAGCTGATGGGATTAGAGCATGCATTACGCTAATGATCTTCGTTGTGATGCTACTAGATTTAGAGCTCCCTAAGGCAGGTTGTATCACCCCAAGCCAAGTGTCAACCTTGGAGCCTTTGCTGGGAACTCTGCTGGGATCTCTTTGGTGCCCTCCAAACCACATTTCCCTAAGTTTTCCCATTAGGGGTTCATGTGCTTGGTCCATGAACCAGAGGATACACATTTTTAGCATGAAAATGAGTTGATTTCAGGTTGTTTTAGGAGCTTTAATGGCTTGGTCATGGCTGTCTTTGATGCTTCACCGAATGGGTTGGAGGAGAAAGAAGAGATAGCTGGCTGAAGCCTTTCATCTTTCTGTCAAGTCAGCTTCAGCTTTATGTCACGTGAGTAACGATGAAATTTCAGCTTGTGAAGGAAGGGTTCAGCATCTGATGGACACGTGTCCCTTTCAGACCTGATTGGACAAGTTGAAACTTGATGGCCGTGGGCTCCAACTGTTGAATTGTGTTGAGTTTTGGCTAATTAGCTCACGTGAGCCTCAGCCGCTAGGACTTGAGTATAGGCTGGGCTGGCCCAGCTGGGCTTTATATTTGAGCTTCTTTGGGCTTGATTATCCCTACAAAATGAAGAGTTTTGCCATGGATGATATACATGGACTTTTATAAGTTTTGTAAGAGAAGTATTTATTGAATGATGAGTATTTATATTTCCCATGAGTGAGGGATTTAGTATATGTGAAATAAGTGTTTAAGATAATATCTGAGTTTTGTAAATATGTGACAAAATAGCATTTGGGCTTTATAAAATAGTTGCCGAAATAATATTTGGACTTTATAAAATAATTGCCAAAATGATATTGGGCTTTTTTTAGAAATAGTTGCCAAAATAATATTTGGGATTTATAAAATAGTAGCAAAATAATATTTGGGTTTTATGAAATAATGCCAAAATAATATTGGGCTTCATGAAATAGTGCCAAAATAATATTGGGCTTTTAGAAATAGTTGCCAAAACAATATTGGACTTTTAGAAATAGTGCCAAAATAATATTGGGCTTTTAGAAATGGTGCCAAAATAATATTGGGCTTTTATGAGATAGTACCAAAATTATATTGGGCTTGTAGAATAGTGCCAAAATAACATTTGGGTTTTATGAAATAGTGCCAAAATAATATTGGGGTTAATAAATAGTGCCAAAATAATATTTGAACTTTATGAAATAGTGCCAAAATAATATTGGGCTTTTTGAAATAATTGCCAAATTAGTATTTGAGCTTTGTAAAATAGTTTGCCAAATTAGTGTTTGAGCTTTGTAATATAGTGCCAAATTAGTATTTGGCCTTTTGTAAAACAGTGCCAAATTTGTATTTGGGCTTTGTAAAATAATTTGCCTAATTAATATTTGGGCTTTTGTAAAATAGTTTGCCAAATTAGTATTTGAGCTTTGTAAAATAGTGCAAAATTAGTATTTCGGCTTTGTTAAAATAGTTGCTAAATTAGTATTTGGGTTTCGTTAAAATAGTTTGAGATTTTTTGTAAAGATATTGCCATGTAGCAAGGACTTTGAGGTGCCATGTAGCAACGGGCTTAGTAAAGGTGCCGTGTAGCAATGAACTTAAACAATATGCCATGTAGCAACAGACGTAGAAAAGGTGCCGTGTAGCAACAGACTTAGAGGTTCCGTGTAGCAACGGTCTTAGCAACGGTCTTAGCAACGTGTCGTGTAGCAACGAGCTTAGCAAGATGCCGTGTAACAGTGGGCTTAGCAAGGTGTCATGTAGCAATGGGCTTAGCAAGATACCGTATAGCAATGGGCTTAGCAAGATACCGTGTAGCAATGGGCTTAGCAAGATGCCGTTGTTAGCAAGATGCCGTGTAGCAACGGGCTTAGAGGTGTCGTGTAGCAACGGGTTTAGAGTTTCCGTGTAGCAACGGGCTAAGTAAGATGCAATGTAGCAACGGGCTTAGAAAAGGGTTTTGTTGGGCTTTTTGGGTCTTGTCCACAAGTTAAATGATTTTGGGCTTTTTTGTGGAGGAAGTATAATTTGTGGCTCGTTTTTGGTAGCAATGTGATGGGTAATTTTGTGAAAACCCAAGTTGGATAACATGTGGAATATAATGGGTAATATTTGTGAGAGGGCCCAAAGTAATTTGTAGTTCTTATATATGTAGGAAATATTTGCGAGAGCCCAATAACATGAAGAATATTTAAGTAATACGTGAAAGATATTTATGTGGGCTTCAAAAGAATTCTTGGGATTGTGTGGATATTTTTTTTTTTTAGTGGGCTAAAGAAATTAGGGCCCGAAAATTTGTACCTCAACATTTAGCCCCCCGAGTCATGTGTGAGCAGTTTCTGTTTGGTCACACGTGCGAGTTTAAAATTTTGGTGGCAGTTACTAATAGTGGGTCTCTGCAACTTTCCCACGTTCAGCACTTAGTGGATCTTCAGTTACTCCCCAGGTTTCTTGCATTAAATGATGGTCTCTTCCCCATGTCTTGTCACTCTGCAACTTTCACGTTTACCAGTAAAATGCTTGTTGTGGTTACTCTTCCTTTTATTTTGCTTGGACCAAAAAATAGAGAGATTAAGGTTGAAAGAGCATCTTTTCTTCTTCCTCTTACTATTTTTAGCCAAGGTTGTCAGAGCAATCATCAACTTCAACCAAGGCAGAGAGAGTGACTGAGATTTTCAGCCAATCAGAGAGAGAGAGAAACAGAGCTTCCTCTTTTCCTCCCTTTTTTTTTTTGTCTTTAACTAAGAGTGAGAGAGACAGAGGGCGGTGGCCAGGGTTTTGAGAGGAACTAAAAAAAGCTTTTCTTCCCTTGTTGATTTCGGCCAAGTGAAAGGAAGACCCATAGCACATAAATGTTTTTCTCCCTTGTTGATTTCTACCAAGTGAGAGAAAAACCCATAGCACAGAATTTTTTTTTCTTCCCTTGTTGATTTCAGCCAAGTGAACGAAAAACCCATAATTTTTTCCTACTTCCTATGGTGGCAATGAATGTCCTTCTGCCTTTCTTTTGTTTCTGAGGAAATAATATTTTTGCTATTGTGAGTTATGGCTAAAGGAGAAGAACTGCTGGGTTCTAGTGATGCTAGCACTGTTAGGTTGACTGTGCCAGAAAGTATGGCTACAGTTGGGGGTGTGGTTGAATCAACTGCTGGGGGTTCAAGTGTAAAGGTTAGGCTGGGAGAGCCTTTGTTGCTGCTGCAAGACCTATAGTATTGTTCATCTCCTCTGTTCCCAGCCATTAGGGCTCTTGAGGTTAGCCTACCTGGGGTGCCAAAGAAGTGGATTTTGAAAGGTGCAGCCCCCAGTCATGAGATAGCATGGGTCCCAGCTGCTTCTCACATACTAGATCTGCAGTTCCAGCGGAAAGAGCTTTTGCCAACTCCTATTCAGTTTCTGTGTCCTTGTGGCAGAACCGTTGGTTGGTCAAATTGGGTGGAGCAAGAGGTCACTGACGAAGGATTTTGCTAGATTTTGAAGGATGCCAAGATATTTGAATCTGTGGTTTCGTCCCGTGGGTGGAACATGTCTAGAGATTTAAGGGCACTTCACTTTCTGGTGCGCCTCTAGAATACTGATACCCACATTTTCTTTTTCCCTTAAGGCGAGACCACGGTTACCCTGGAAGATGTAGAAAGAATCAGTTTGCTTCCTAGCATGGGAGACGTCAATCTGCTAGAGCTAAAGTTATCTGATGAGGAGTCTGAAATTGCCAAAAAGCTGCTGGAGGCTTTCGGAGTTGCCTTTGCATCTTAGGGAGGTAATAGAGCTAGATTTTCTTCTTGGATTTCTGCATTTAGAGAATCTGATGATGTTGATACAAGGAGGGCTGCATTCTTAGCTTTATGGATGAGAAAATGTGTTTTTAATTGTCACCCAGTACAGTTTATGAAGCCCTTTACATTTTCTTTAGCCGTAGTATTATGTAGAGGTGTGTCCTTGCCTTTAGGTACTTTATGTTTAGGCACCCTTTATTTTGAGCTTGACAGATTATGTAGTGATGAGCTCGAAGGGTCGCCCTACCACCTTATTGAGTCTAGCATTAATGTAGTATTGTTGCAAACTTTCATATGGGAGCATTCGAAAGATTATGTTGATGTTGGCAAGGATGTTGGTGATGTGAAGGCGACCAATTAGGTGGTCGAAGCTACTGGTCCCAATGGTGAGCTCTGATTTCTTGGCTTGGCAAATGGCCTTCCTTTGTTAATGAAGTGGATGGGATTCAAGGTATGGAATCTGCCTTCAATTACACTGTTGGATGATGGGGCTCACTTTGCTTGGAAGCCTTACTCGTATGTTGCTGCCAGGTTTTGTTGGCCAAACCCTTTTCCAAATGCTAGACCCTGATCTCAAGAGTTTGGGTTGAATGTTCATGAGAAAATCCCCAATTTCTTGCTCATTACATCCCCTTTATTCATTCCGTATTCGACTGGTGCCGGGTTTGGCTTGTCATAATACATTCCTCATAGAGTTTTGAGATAATTTGGATTTAATCAAGACATTCCGGATATTAATACCACAGTTTGTCCTTTGAGTGATGCTATGCAGCCACTAGTTCATGATACAACCATAGGGTATTGAGCTGACAAGGTAGAGAGGGTCTTGGTTCCAAGCTGACACCGTGAGGGGTATGCTACCTCAAATATGAAATTGTATTGGAGAAGAGTGATGAGTACCTTTATGGTTTATGTGACTAGCCGAGAGCTTTCCTCTAACATTCGGCTTGTTCCTAACACAAGAGCAGCTTTAGCATGGGCTACTAGACAGAATTTGGGATTTTCTTAATGGCAGGCTGACCTCAATGGCTGGGTGGTTCATGGGGGTGAGGTTCCCACAGAATGGAGTGAGAAGAATGTCATAGCAAAAGTCCCTGAATCTGACCCAACCACTGGTGCACCCAAAAGATCTCATGGCAAATCACCCTCCTCTGAAGACAAGGCCAAAAAAGTAAGACGAAAGAGAGCAAGTGTTGAGAAGCCTAAGGCTGGCATTCCCAAGCCCCCAGCTATTGTCCAATCTGGCTCTAATGTATCCCCAGCTGCTAAGTCTGGTGTCCCAATTGCTGCATCTGCTAGTTCATCCTCACCGTTGAAGCAATATAGAAGGAAGACTAGTGCTAGCAGAGTGCAGATTCTTAAGACTTCAGAAGAGGTGTCCTCACAGTGCCCTTATCTTCTTACATCCTTTCTACCTTTTTTTCGTTCCTTTTTTGTCTTCATTATTGGTGCTAACCATGTGTTTTTATGGTTGCAACAATCTGGTGAGTGTGAAGAGATGCAATCGGAGGGATATGACCTTGAGGCTGCTGACTTTAGTAAACTACTATTCCTCGCTTTGGTATCTTCTTGTGTTTCCTCTGCTGACGTCCTTTGTTCTCTAGGTCCGACTGATGGAGATACAGAGATGGCTGGCAAGAGTCCTGTTACTGATGTTGCTGCTGGCAAGGTTCCTGAGGTCACTGTTACTACTAGAGAAGCTATTACTGGTGTGCCTAGCCATGGGCGTATTGCTTCTCCGACTGTTCATAATGCACATCATAGTAAAGAACCTCCAGGTATGATATATTTGATTTATTCATGTAAATAGTGAAGCAAGCTTCTTGTTCAATAACACTTGGCTGTGTGAATGCTTTTTTGTTACTGCTGGGGATATAACCATACTCCTTTCTGCAGAGTTGGGGATTGAATCTTCTGGTGCTGCCACCAAGGGAATCAGCCTTGAAGAATTCTTGGAGAAATTTTCAGAGGATGAAGAGAATGAGAAAGTGGCAACTAACTTTCATCCCCTTTTAGGCAATACTGTTATGTTCCAGTGGTCAGAAATTCCTGCGGAAGGTTAGCCATTGCTGGCAGCAATTGTAAAGAAACATCCACACTTCCTAGCCGAATGCAAGCTAGGTGCTCCATTGAGGAAATCTAGACTTCAATTGCTTGTTACTATGTTGCTAGACATGCAGAGTACAAAACTTGAGAGTTCAAACTTGAAGTAAGCACTTGAGTGGAAGAATGCTCTCGAGGTCTTGTTATTCATGAAGTTCGGAGTCCAATTTATTCTTGATAATATTCAGGCTGCTGTTGAGACTTGCATTGCTAGAGATGATGAGCTTATAGTAAAGATACTTACCCTTGAGAAAGAGATTGCAACAAAAAAAAGCTAAGCTTTCACTTTTGCTGAGTAAGAGAGATGACATGGTGCGGTCTTTATCAGCTGGAGGTGCTTCTTCCTTAGCGGAAACATTTGGCGATGGCTTATTTGACTAGCTTTTCTTTTATTACCATTAGTAGCTTAGTATTTTAGGCAGTTGTTTTTGGATTATGATGCAATGAAACATGTTAAGAATTTCGAGTTTATTTAGCTATGTAAACTGTGTTTTGTGCAAAGGTGCACTAGCCATGTGAACCTTATGTGGTAACTCAAAATTTCCCCAGTTGTGCAAGCTGTGTCTTTGTTTATGCACAAGTACATGAATTTATTTTGTGAAAAATGATTTATTTATCAAAGAATAGTATATTCAGGCAGAAATATAGTCATGGAAATCATATACATATTGAAAATGCTCGTTGTGTTCATGACTATTTTGATTCAAAATACCCAGTTGTTAAAGCTGTAACTTTATTCATAGTTTTGAATATGCATGCTTATGTATGGAAAGTAATATTAAAGTGTTGGCAAATATAAGAAGTTCATGTTTGAGGCAAAAGGCAATGCTTAATTTTTATTCACATGGTAGTAGTAGTTTAAGATCATTCAAAAAAGAGTTACTTGGTACATACATGGAAGGTTGAGTTAAGTGTAGTACAACTTAAGCCATTTGCCATTGATAGGTTCCATGAGACTTTCACCTTCTGCTGTAGCTAGACGATAATAGCCGCTGTCATTGGCTTCTCTTATAAGATAGGGCCCCTCCCAACTTAGGGCAAACTTAGAGGGTGCTGAGAGATTCCTCCTTATATGTTCAGTTGCCTTTAGAACCATTTGTCCCTTGACCAAAATCTTGGATTTCATGCCCTTGTTGTAAGCATTGGTCATCTGTTGCTGATATCGCTAAGTGCGATTATAGGCAAGATTTCGCTTCTCTTCCAAGGTTTCAAGGTCTGTAGTTCTGATTTCCGCACAAGTAGTAGCATCTATGTCCATTTCTTATCCATGTACAACCCTTGGGGTAGGGACCAATAGGTCAACTCGAGATATAGCCTTGGTACCATACACAAGAGAGAGAATGGTGATAGACCGGTGGTTGTTTTGCTTGAGCTTTGGTATGCCCATAGGGTTTCTAGCAAGTGTTCAGTCCACCCTCATATTCATGCACCATCTTGCTAAGAATTCTTAATAGCACTCAGTTGGTGGCTTCCGTTTGGCCATTGCCTTGTGGATAATAAGGAGTTGACTTGTGGTGCTTGATGTGGCGATGGTCAAGTAGTTTTCAAACATCTTTTTTGACAAAAGGAGTGCCATTATCAGTAACAATCTTGTGAGGGATGCTAAATCTGCAAATTATATGCTCTCGAATAAAATTCGCAACAGCTGGGCCTGCAGCCTTCTTTAGGGAAATGGCTTTAGCCCACTTTATGAAGTACTCGGTGGCCACTAGTATCCAAATATGACCTTTGGATAGTGGATTGATGGGGCCTATTAGGTCAAGCCCCCAAGTATGGAATGGCCAAGGAGTCATCATGTTTTGGAGATTAGTGGGGTGAGTATGTATAAGATTCCCATGGACTTGGCAAGTATGGCAAGTCCTCACACATTCAGTTGTATCTTATTTCATGGTGGGCTAGAAATACCCCAGGTTGAGTAGCTGCTGGGGAAGTCGCCTCTTACCTTGATGGTCACCACACTCCCTCACATGTACCTCTTGCATAACCGATTGTGCTTCGAGGGTCCCTAGGAATCTCAAAGGCTCGCCATTGAACCCTTTCCAAAAAAGAATACTCCCTTCCACAAAATAGCAAGTAGCCAACCTTTTCAAGCGGTAGGCCTCCTCATGATTGTTAGGCAAGATGCCCTCTATGAGATACTCAAGGAAAGATATACGCCAATCACTAGTGGTAAAGGCTGCACATGAATCCATCTGATCAAAAGAGTACTGGCAGCTAGTGCATTGTTCTTGGATAGTAGCAGCTTGTTTGCTCATTTCTGGCCAGTAATAACTTAGCTGTTAGAGGCGTCTGTAGAAAATGACAAAACCGCTAGCACCACAGGATTTTTCATGAACATCTTTCAATCGCTTAATGGACTCACCAAGGCTCAAGCATCTGGTTAGAACTCCTCTAGGCAGTTTCTTGTATAACTCTGCAGCCATTAGAGCATAATCTTTGAGTACCTTCAAATGATCCTTTTCATCTAGTGATAATAGTGCTTCTTTAATGGAAGACCGCCAATCTGTCTAACCCAACGGTTGATCAAAGAATTCTTCCTTCAGCATTTGTACGACTGGGATAGGCCTTTTCACAATAGTTACATCTGTAGTTGCACCTTCAAATTTGACTTTTGATCCCAATGTGGCTAGAACATCGGCGAAGCGATTGTCGGACCTTAAGGAGTGTTCAATATTAAATTCTTCAAAAGAGTCCTCTAACCTTTGAGCCATAGCTCTATATAGATCTAAAGATGGTTCCTTGAGTGTAAAATCTCCTCTAGCTTTTTCACAACAGTTATATCTGTAGTTGCACCTTCAAATTTGACTTCTGGTTCCAATGTGGCTAGAACATCGGCGAAGCGATTGTCGAACCTTAAGGAGTGTTCAATATTAAATTCTTCAAAAGAGTCCTCTAACCTTTGAGCCATAGCTCTATATAGAGCTAAAGATAATTCCTTGAGTGTAAAATCTCCTCTAGCTTGGCAAACAACTAGATTTGAATCTCTAATTACTTGAAGATGTTTGATATCCATTTCACGAGCTACCGCTAGGCCCGTAAGATATGCTTCATATTCAGCCATATTGTTCGTGCATGGAAAATCAAGCTTGAATGACATAGCCACGGTTTCTCCAGAATTTTTGGATAGGACTATTCCAGCTCCTCCTTCAGAGGTGGTAGAGGATCCATCAAATCATAAAGTCCAAGCAGCCCTAGCTGCTTCCATCAATGCAACTGTTGGCAACTTTCCAGGTACATCATCAGTAATGTCCTAGCTATCTTCACAAGGAAAGTTTGATAGTAAATCAGCGATGGCCTAACCCCTTACAGCCGTTGGGGTGATTGTTATGATTTCAAACTCAGATAATTGTAATAGCCATTGTGCTAGCCTTCCAGAAAGGACCGGTCGCCTCAAGAGTGAATGGATTGGGTGAGAATTTGTTAAGAGATGTACCGTGTAAGCTACCAGATAATGACGCAGCTGCTGGGCAACATATATTAAGGCAAGACAAGCCTTTTCAGCCCTTGGGTAGTGGGTTTCAACATCTTTTAATTTTCTGCTAACATAATAATCCAGTCGCTCCATCCCTTCTTGATCATCTTGGGCTGTAAGTGCTCCTATTGCCTCATCATTCGTAGCCAAATATAGCTTGAGTGGTTTCCCTGGTATGGTTACACATATGGTTGGCAGTTTGGTTATGAGTTGCTACAACTGAAGGAATGTCTGCTGGCATTTGGAATCCCAATGGCCTTCCTTTTTTCAGCAATGGTGTAAAGATAGTCGTGAGGGCAGCGAGACCTGGAATAGACCGTTGGATGTATGAGAGTTTACCAAGGAAACTTTTAAGTTGTGTGAGTGTAGTACGTGGCTTCATAGTAGCAATGGCTTGCACTTTCCTAGGATCAACATCTAGACCTCTTTGATGGACAAGAAATCCCAGAAATTTTCCAGTCGTAACTCCAAAGGCACATTTGAGGGGATTCATGCGAAGCTTGTAGAGTCGACACCTTTCAAAGACCTTTCGTAAGATGGCAAGATGATCTCCTCTTGTCTTTGACTTCACAACAATGTCATGCACATAGTCCTCAATCTCTTTATGCATCATGTAATGAATGATTGTGGTTATAGCTCTTTGGTATGTGACTCCAGCATTTAAGATCGAAGGGCATGACGGTGTAGTAAAAGTTGCCGATAGGAGTTCGGAAGGCTATTTTCGCTGCATCTTTGGATGACATTCTAATTTGATTATAACCGTTGAAACCATCCATTAATGAGAACTTAGCATGCCTAGCAGTTGAATCAATGAGCATATCCATATTTGGTAGTGGAAACTCATCTTTGGGGCATGCTTTATTAAGATTCCAGAAGTCAACGCAACATCATATTTGTCCATTCTTTTTCTTGACTAGTACAATGTTTGAAAGCCATTTTAGGTGCATGATAGGCTTGACAAACCCAGTTGTGAGGAGTTTTTGTACTTCTTGAATAACTTGAGCTTCAACATCAGGATGAAAGGTTTGCATGGGCTGTACTACTAGTTTTGCCCCTGGTTCCACGTTAAGAGCATGTGCTACTAGGTTAGGATCCAAACTAGGCATCTCATGGTACTCCTAAGCAAAGACATCAATGTACTCCTTTAATAATGAAATGAGCTAAGCCTTTTCCAACGGTGGCAAAGTTGCATTAACTGATGTTGGCCTCTGGATACTAGGATCATCACTGAGATTAATGGTTTCCAACTCCACATCAAGTGAAAAATTAGTTACTGCTGGGGGCTCTTCAGGTAGTTCTACCAGACTGCTGGGCAGATTTTCTTCTACTGCTGGGGTTTCTGTTTCTTGAGAATAACAGCAAGTTGGTGTAGTACTTGCTTTATTCAATTGGGGTGAGCTCATCATAGAAAGTAGCCTTAAAGTAATGTGCCTCGGATAGATCAAATGGTATATGATTAGTAGGGATGTGTATAGGCTTGCCATTGAATCTTCCTTTGACACATTGGTGATAAGTGGAGGGCACAAGCTTGTGTATATGGAGTCATGACCTTCCAAGTAAAGCATGATAAGAAACGGTTGAGTCGATAACATGGAATCTAGTGAGGGCGACAATGGGCCCCACTTTAAAAACTAACTGTATACTACTATGAGTAAATTCATGAATTCCAACAAAACTAAAAACCTCAATAGGTGCCCCAACGATTCTGCTAAGTGAGATCCCAGTGGCTTTGAGTGTGTTGGCTGGAATAAGATTGAGTGACGCACCAGTGTCTACTAGTGCCCTTCTTATGTGAACATCATTAATTTGAGCAGCAATATATAATGGTTTACTATGATCTAGTGTTGTACCTCCATGTCCTCGTCGGTGAAGGTAATGGCATTAGCAGTCTCTAGGAAGGCTCGGCTAGCATGAGCTTCAGCCATGAGGCAGTGTGTTCCAAAGCTGGCTGTAATGGATACAAGAGCTTCAGTTGTTGGTCTCCTTGACTCCTCTTTGATCCCCAACTAATTAAACAGAGTCCAAAAGGTGGGGCTCCTTTGAAAAGCAGAGATAGCTACTGGGGGTAAACCTGTACCTCTGGCAATTTCATCCTTATCAACCCCATTATGGAAAAGTACAACTGTTGTGGCCTTCCCTCTAGGATACTGAGGTAGTGGGTTCTGCTGGACCCCTTGCTCACGAGCGAGGTTCAAAGTACCATAAGAAATTTTCTTATGAAATGTTCTCTGGACTGCTCTACAATCTCTAGTTCCATGGCTCACATATCGATTATACCGACAATAGAAAGTGTTTCTCATATCTTCTAGAGTAGGCTCTCGGATAGGCTTGAATGGCCTAAGTACTCCATTAGCCATTCATTTGTCAATGATGGCATTCATTTCTTCATCAGTGCATGGTATGGGAGGGTACTCTTCCTCCTCTTCTCTTTTTCGCTTTTCTCCAACTATTGGTTCACTGCTGGAGATTGTGAGAGCTTGAGGAACACTTTTCTTTTCTGGTTTGGCTTTTTCGCTGGTGGGAGACTTGACTGATACTGTTGTCTTTCGAGCTTTCTAGAGCAGTTGGGCAAACTAAATAATATCAAGGTTCTCTAAATGGGCCTGGTACTCATGAGACATGTTGTCAATGCAAATCTCAACAAGCTCTTGTTCTTTGTACTACCCATAGCAATCAAGAGCAGCATCCCTAAATCGTCAGATGAAATCAAGGAATCCTTTGAAGGACTTTTGCTTGGTATTATGAAGTGTGAGAATAGTAACTTTTTCTTCTCCATGGAAATATTTTGAGTAGAAATTTTCAACCATGTCGTCCCATGTAGCAATGGAACTCAGCTGAAGAATGGAATACCATGCGTAGACACGATCGATTTTGAGAATTTCCTTAAGCAAAGATCATTATTTCCAGCAAAAGGACCCATAGAATCAAGAAATTTGTTGACATGCTCAATTGCATTCCCTTTTCTCACATCATAAAGAGAGAAGTTGGGAGTCTCATATTTTTCCAGATATGGCTTGCTTAGTAACTCAGCTGGGTAGGGTGGCCTACAAAACAAAGTGCCTTGGTTGCCTTGGTTCCCTTGGTTGGCTAACCCTTTCCCTTTCCAGTAAAGCAGTGAGATCAGATAATATAACAAAATGAGGAGGAGAGGCATTTTGCTCACTAGACTGAGGATTCCCAACGGCTGACCCCCTTTCCTGCTGGGTTTTAGGATCTGGTCCTTCATGTAATAGCTAGTGTGTTAGCCCCTGAGTTTCCCTCAAGATCCTCAAAGATTTAACAAATTCTAGTTGAGCTTCTTGCACCCCTTGTAAAGTCTCCATGAGGAAAGAGAATCGGTGGTCAGAATCCTCTTGATTGAATCCATGTTGGCCAACCTGTTCTCCTTGTGTGGCTGGGCTGTGATGGCTTTATGCTGCTAGGGGACTGTTGTTTTGAGTCCCTTCTTAATGGCTACTCCGCAACCTAAGAGGCATGGTAAACTTCTGGCTTTAGTAGGGTCCCCAGTGGAGTCGCCAAAATGTGGTGGGCGAAAAATTTTCCTTTCTGACAAATGAGATTTATGTTGGGTCAGGGGCCTAAACCGGAACTTGACAATGGGCTCGATGCACGGTCCAAAGGCTATCGGCAAAGATCCAAATAATTCACCATATTTTTATACCTGGGGCCTAGATTGAGTCTTACAAGAATGGCCCATAAACAATCCCTATAGCAAACATGTCAGCGTGGTTAAAAATTCTACTGTAAGAAATAGTCCAACAGTAAAGTGTTTCTGCAAAAAATAACCCTGCCATAAATGTTTCTGGAGAAAAGAGTAACCCAGCTGTAAAGTACTTCTGTAAAAAAGAGTAACCTATCCGTAAAATACTTCTACAGAAAAGAGTAACCCAACTGTGAAGTACTTCTGCAAAAAAGAATAACCCAGCCGTAAAAATATTTTTGTAGAAAAATAACCTAACAGTAAAGTTTTTCACAGATTAAGGGAAACATCCATATTTTTAGACTCATCATCCATTAGCTCTAGAGAAGAGTCTTCTAATACAATAATATGAGGGAAAAATTCTATAGTGACAGTTACATCATAACCATCAATAGTAAACAAGTAAGTAAATATCATGGGTTCCATAATGACAAATGATAAGGAAAGCTTAGTGTGAGATGAAAGGAGAGAAAGGGAGTTCCCAACTAGTGCAACAAGATTATTATGGTGCCAAGGCATGCTCATGAATGTAGTATATATAATTGGTAGAGCAAGTCATTTGTGAGTAGTATGAGTAATGAGTAAGAGTGTATAGCAAGGCTGTTGGGATTCTCTGCTGGGGGGAGATGTGTGTTTTCAAGTAGAGGTATGAGGGGTGTTTTTGAGTTAGGAGCTGAAGAACTCAATTTATATGCTTGAAGCTGAGAGCTTAGTGACTTAGAACTTTGCTGGAGTTTAAAGAAAGCTAAACAGGAGGGGTTCAGTGGGAGTTTTGCTCTATGAGTATATTTCTTGGTATGTTCTTATTCCTCCTTGAAGCATTAATGGAGAGTTCCATTTATAGTTTGGTTTTAGGGGATACTTAGCAAATAACTTCTGCTAAATCTTCCCTAATCTTCAAAAAATCCTTAGAGAATCGTTCCTAGGATTTTAGCTAAGAATGGTAAGCTTAACTTTTGGAAGATTATTGTTGTTTTGGGTAATAACAACTGGGATTCTGACTTAGCATTGAATGTTGACTAGCCTTGGCTAATGGGATTAGAGCATGCATTAGGCTAATGATCTTGGTTGTGCTGCTACTAGATTCAGAGCTCCCTAAGCCAGGTTGTATCACCCTAAGCCAGATGTCATCCTTGGAACCTTTGCTGGGAACTCCGCTGGGATCCCCTTGGTGCCCTTCAAATCACATTTCCCTAAGTTTTCCCATTAGGGGTTCATGTGCTTGGTCCATGAACCAGAGAATACACATTTTTAGCATGAAAATGAGCTGATTTCAAGTTTTTTCAGGAGCTTTAATGGCCTGGTCATGGCCGCCTTTGATACTTGACTGAATGGGTTGGAGGAGAAAGAAGAGACAGCTAGCTGAAGCTCTTCATCTTTCTGTCAAGTTAGCTTCAGCTTTATGTCACATGAGTAATGATGAAATTTCAGCTTGTGAAGGAAGAATTCAGCCTCTGATGGACACATGTCCCCTTCTGACCCGATTGGACAAGTTGAAACCTAATGGTAGTGGACTCTAGCTCTTGAATTGTGTTAAGTTTTGGCTAATTAGCTCACGTAAGCCTCAACTGCTGGGACTTGAGTATGGGCTGGGCTGGGCTGGCTGAGCTGGACTTTATATTTGAGCTTCTTTAGGCTTGATTATCCCTACAAAATGAAGAGTTTTACCATGGATGATATACATGGTCTTTTATAAGCTTTGTAAGAGAAGTATTTCTTGAAGGATGAGTATTTATATTTCTCATGAGTGAGGGATTTAGTATATGTGAAATAAGTGTTTAAGATAATATTTGAGTTTTGTAAATATGTGCCAAAATAGTATTTGGGATTTACGAAATAGTTGCCAAAATAATATTTGAACTTTATGAAATAATTGCCAAAATGATATTGGGTTTCTTTTAGAAATAGTTGTCAAAATAATATTTGGGCTTTTTGAAATGGTGCCAAAATAATATTTGGGTTTTATGAAATAGTGCCAAAATATTATTTGGGCTGTATGAAATAGTGCCAAAATAATATTGGGCTTTTAGAAATAGTTGTCAAAACAATATTGGGCTTTTAAAAAGAGTGCCAAAATAATATTGGGTTTTTAAAAATTATTGCCAAAACAATATTGGGCTTTTAGAAATAGTTGCCAAAACAATATTGTTCTTAGAAATAGTGCCAAAACAATATTGGGCTCGTAGAAATAGTACCAAAATAATATTGGGCTTTTATGAGATAGTGCCAAAATAATACTGGGCTTTTAGAGATAGTGCCAAAATAATATTAGGCTTTTAGAAATAATGTCAAAAGAATATTTGGGCTTTATGAAATAGTGCCAAAATAATATTGTGCTTTTAGAAATAGTGCCAAAATAATATTTGGGCTTTACAAAATAGTGTCAAAATAATATTGGGCTTTTAGAAATAGTTGCAAAATAGTGCCAAATTAGTATTTGGGTTTTGTAAAATAGTTTGCCAAATTAGTGTTTGGGCTTTATGAAATAGTGCCAAATTAGTATTTGGGTTTTGTAAAATAGTGCCAAATTAGTATTTGGGCTTTTGTAAAATAGTTTACCAAATTAGTCTTTGGGCTTTGTAAAATAGTGTCAAATTAGTATTTGAGTTTTTGTAAAATAGTGCCAAATTAGTATTTGGGCTTTTGTAAAATATTACCAAATTAATATTTGGGCTTTTGTAAAATAGTGCCAAATTAGTATTTGAGTTTTTGTAAAATATTTTGCCAAATTAGTATTTAGACTTTGTAAAATAGTGTCAAATTAGTATTTGGGCTTTGTAAAATAGTTTGCCAAATTAATATTTGAGTTTTTGTAAAATAGTTTGCCAAATTAGTATTTGGGTTTTATAAAATAGTACCAAATTAGTATTTGGGCTTTGTTAAAATAGTTTGAGATTTTTGTAAAAGTATTGTTGTGCAGCAAGGATTTTGAGGTGTCGGTGTAGCAACGGGCTTAGTAAGGTGTCGTGTATCAACGGGCCTAGTAAAGGTGTCATGTAGCAACGGACTTAGAAAATGTGCCGTGTAGCAATAGACTTAGAGGTGTCGTGTAGCAACAGACTTAGTAAGGTGCCGTGTAGCAACGAACTTAGTAAGGTGCCGTGTAGCAACGAACTTAGTAAGGTGCCGTGTAGCAACGGGATTAGAAAAGGTGCCGTGTAGCAACGGGCTTAGCAAGGTGCCGCGTAGCAATGGGCTTAGCAAAATGCCATGTAGCAACGGGCTTAAAAGTGCCATGTAACAACGAGCTCAAAAAAAGGTTTTGTTGGGCTTTTTGAGTCTTGCCCACAAGTTAAATGATTTTGGGCTTTTTTGTGGAGGAAGTATAATTTGTGGCCCATTGTTGGTAGCAATGTGATGGGTAATTTTGTGAAAACCCAAGTTGGATAACATGTGGAATATAATGGTTAATATTTGTGAGAGGGCCCAAAGTAATTTGTGGGGCTTATATATGTAGGAAATATTTGTGGGAGCCCAATAACATAGAGAATATTTAAGTAATATATGGGAGATATTTATGTGGGCTTCGAAATATTCTTTGGCTTGTGTGGGTATTTTTTTTTGTGAGTGGGCTAAGGAAATTGGGGCTCGAAAATCTGTACCTCAACATCAGGCTAAAATAGTTTGACCCTAGTTAATTAATTTAATTACCTTAGTTAATTAATTTGGTTCAATTGCATGCAAATTGTAGAGGCACTAACAAATTACCAAAAATATTAAATGCAGTGAAAAGTAAATTTGACACAATGATTTGTTGACAAATGGGAAAAACTTCGCAAGGTAAAAACCCCACCGAGTGATTTTAAGGTCACCACTCTCATGAATCCATTAATCAACAATCAAGTGGTTAAAAGTATAAGGAATTTTACCAACTACCCTTAGCCTATCCCGAAATACTAACTTACAGTTGAACCTTCACTTCAATACCCAATTGAACTTGATCTTATAGTAGCCTTCTTTTCCTTGATGCACAAACCTCCAATTTGTGTCTAACCCTTTGCACAAATCCCAAGTATGTGACTAACTCCAGTAACTTGAACAAATGTTGTTGGCCGCAACGTTTTTCACTTCATTAACAATGAAGATCTGGAAGCACTCGATTACAAAATCCTATAGAGTGCAAACACAGTAGCTTTACACAGAGAAAATAAGGGGGTGTTTGGATTGCCTATTTCCATAACTCATAACTCTGTTTCCATAACTCATAACTCAAAAATGGTGGGACCCATAGCAGGAACTTTGTTTAGGAGCAAGATAACTCAATTTCCATAACTCTGTTTCTATCACTCAATTCTCTGAATTTTGAGTTATGAGTTATGGAAACTAAAAATACATTTTGGCTGTTTTCACTTTCCATAACTCATAACTCAATGGCATTTTTGTAATTAAACACACATTGGAGGACCCACAGCCGCAACTTTTGACCAACTGACTTTATTTTTTTTTTTTTTTTTTTTTTTTTCTGGGTTAGGTCTTCACGTCAGTTTTCTTTCTTTCTTTCTTTTTTTTTTTTTCACTAGGTTTGGGTGATTTGGGTACTGAAAAAAAAAAAAAAAAAAAAAAAAGGAAAAAGCTGCGCTAATTGACAGACATGGGACCCACAAATAGTGTGAAAAATATAAGTGATGGCAACTGAGTGATGGTGCCAAACGGGTATAATATTTTTAAGTGAAGAGTGATGAGTGATGGAAATTGAGTGGGCAAAATTTTTGATCCAAACAAGGCCTAAGTCTCTTGGTTTCTGTATCCGTGTGTGATGGCCTTTAAAATCAGCCTTATATATGTCTAGGGTTATGAAAAAAGAAACCTGAAACAAATACACAAGACTGAGCTGAATTTTAGATTTGGAAATTCTGAAGTTGTAATTCTTGATAGATCAAAATGCTATCGAGCTATCTATCGAGCTTCACATTAAGTCTCGAGAGTAGGCATTTGTCGAGCTATCTGTTGAGACTTAATGAACAGTTTTTCTTCACTTGTTTCTTGGATCAATCTTCATGTTTTTAATACTTGACTTGAACAATATGTTTCTTGAAGTACTAAACCCATCTTAGATCTACTCAATTACAAGTAAAATGCATTTTGTCAAAAGATTAGCCAATTATAACAAAATATGACCTTAAAAATTTCCTCCTGTTCAAAAGTTGAAATAGAAAAATTCTACTATATTTGAGTTTCAAAGAAGAAGAAAGCAAAATGTAAGAAAAAGAGGAAGATAATAATTGTGGAAGTCTTGTACGTACAAAGGGGTATATATATATATATATATATATATATATTCCTTAATTAGTTCTTGGTAAGACACAAAGGATTAAGGATTAATTACAAAATAATAATAATAATAATAATAATAATAATAATAATAATAATAATAATAATAATAATAATAATAATAATAGTTCATTTGTTTGAGAGTTTTTTTTTATTTTTTTATTTTTAAAGTGAGATTAGATGAACCGAACTCATCATAAATGGGTTCATAACCTTCGAAACAAACTTGAAAAATATGAATAAATACAAAAAAGAGAAGAATATATAACTTTTGCAACTGCCAAATCTTTCAAGCCGGTCTTAAAATAATAATGAAGAAGTCTCAATCTTTCTTAAAGAAAGGAAATTTTGTTAAACATTAATACTACTGACCTAGGAAGATCGGGTGCGAATTTGGGTTCGGGTGCAAGTGTGGGTGCGGTGCAGGGACTCAGCAATTTTTAAAAAAGTATCATGTAGGTGTGGCATGATACGTTTATTATTAAATTATTAAATATATTTTTATTTATAATTTCTATATATTGCTAAGCCTATTTTTTAATATAATGGTAAATGTTACCAATTTAAAAAGAATAGTAGATAAAAAAACCTTTGGGATCAATTTAATATTTATAGCTAATATTTAGGGGGTAAATTTAGCAAAATAATATTATTTTTTAATGATAAATAATTATTTAAATTAATACAATTACCAAATTATTTGGCTACTATTAAGCTAAATGATATAAATTGTTGAATTTAATACAGTGTTTTTAAAAAATCATAATAAAGATATTCAAATATGGGGATTTTTTTATAAATAAACAAATGTTTTGGGATATTTATAAACAGGGAAGCATCAAAAAGCTCCATTGCTAAGTCCCACCACTATCCACGTGCAGTGCTTTATTAATATCACATTCCAAGGCACTATTTGAAAGTCTACGCATCTCCACATCGTCTTCTTCTTGTTCTTTTTCTTCTTCTTTTTTTTTTTTTTCCCTCACAAATCATTTGGTAGCAGATCTTTCTTCTTCTCCTTCCCTTTTTTTTTTCTTGCAAATCTTTGGGTATCAGATCTTTTTTCTTCCTCTTCTTATTCGGAAAGAATCGGACCGAATTGGAGCTGTTTCAGCCAATTTCTCGGCTAGCTTTGGTGGATTTTGGCCGGTTTCGGTGCGAATCGACGATGAAAAAAAAAAAGATGTGGCGAATCGGCGTGTCGAGTGCGAGTCGGCGCGTCGAAATGAGTCGGGTGTGGTTGAGACGGTCCTGAAGCCGTATCCAGCCACTGACTAAATACAGTTAGGTCAGTGGCTCTTTGTCCACGCGAATGTCTCAAAAATGAAACTAGTTTCTCCAATGCCCTTTGAGGGTGGTCTATAGCCTCTTATTTCACATTCTTGCTTGCCTTTACGATACTTAAAAAGTTTCTACCCTTTGTCTCGTGAGGGTGATAGAAAATTGTAAAGGAGAAAAAGGCAATGTTATTATAAAATAATGGAGGAAAAGAAGTTATTGTTATTTTTCCTTATAAATATTTGGTTAGGGAATCTTGTAATAAATTTGAACTTTACCCTTTATATCATTGAATATTTTACTAGGAAAAATCACATCACATATGCATGTTATCTCTTCTTTTTTTTTTTTTTTTTTTTTGGTAAACCATGAGCTAACATAAATACTAAGAATTCACAAGTCTGTTACAATGCATATTAGCCTTGTCAAAAACCCAGATAGCCTCCACCACAGGCGGAGGGTTACAAAAAACAATAAAACCATATAAGGACTGCGCTCCTAGTTTAGCCAATACATCAGCGCACTGGTTGGCTTCATGATAAACATGGATCATGCGCTTGTTTGGGAACTCCTTCAAAAAGTTCCTGCAATTAGTTAAGAGTGGTTCCATTATTAAATTTTCAAATTCATTATTCATTAGGATAACAACACTCAGAACCTCAAGTTCAATTATTAGTTGTTGAATGCCCATTTCCTTGGCTAGCATTAATCCATCTCTAAGCACCCACAGTTCAACCAAGGCGCTATTAGTGTACTCGAGCCCTCTTGCAAAACCTTTTAGCCAAGCCCCATCATGGTTTCGGATTGAAAATATGAATATAGAAAGAAAATGTTAAAATATATTAAAGTACTATCATAAATATGTAGCTAAAAAATATATTAAGTTATTATAAAAAATGTGTACATCTATGAGTTATCAAAGTATGTAATACCATGGGTTATCATGGATTTAGGTTTACTATGCTTAACATAATACAGCTATTTGAAGCTTTCTATTGTGAATGTAATCGCTCTCTGTTTCTCTTGCTTTCTCTCTATATTTCATCCTTTTTATTATGGGTTATATCTACTTTTGGTATTAAAAAAATGATGTAGAAAGAGAAAGCTTGAGAGATTAAAAACAAAAGAGATAACATATATGCAGTGCATGGGAAGTTGCGAACTGCCACGGGTCCTTATATTTATTTGGAGTGAACTCATGACGTTTTAGAAAATGTTTTCCCCTCTTAAAAAAAGAAAACGTTTTCTGTCGTATAAAATACCAAAATATGCAAAATCGTTTTTAGAAAAATACTTTCTGCTGAAACAAATGCACCGTTAATTTGTCTTCCTTCCTCCTTATTCTCTTATTTTCTTACAACTACATCATTCTTGTACATTTTTTTCTTCTGATTATGCAGGGGAATTATTGCCTGCGTGGTGCTTTGACTTGCTTGTAACATGATGTACTTGCCCAAAAAAATTCTTTATTTGTTATTAAAAAATTATTATTGTCTCACTCAGTGTTATAAATTTCTAAATTCATAATGTAATTCATCGTATCTAAGTTAGCCTACTCTGCAAAATGTGTCTCACATTCAATCCTATCTCCATGTGTTTGGTGTTTGGTATGTGTATGAAATTATAATACAGTAACTACTAGCTACTAGACAATATGCTCTGCAAACCCAAAACATAGGGAAAGGGTTGTTTGAGATAAATAGCATGAGAACTCTTGTTAATGATGTGAAATCTACTCTTTCAACAATTCCATCCTTTATATATTCGACAAGTTCATTTTAATTACACACAAAATTTCACAATTTTTTTCACAATCATTAAAATAATTTGTTGTAATTGATTTATATGATATTAAAATTGCACTAATCACAATTTATCACCTCAACTTCACCATCTATATATATTTAAAATTTTAAAATACATATTATATGACCTTTTTTTTTTATATTAAATGACTTTTCTTACATAATAGTATTTTTCTCTAAAGTAATATGGAGACTGACAATGGGTGGATCTTTAGTTGGCGAATCATCACTATAACGGAGATGTCATGATTCAAATTGATTAGTTTTAGTAATAAAAAAAATGGTAGAAAAAAATATAAATATGATTATAACGTAGAGACAATAGGTGGCTCAATTAGTCAAATCATCACTACAACGGAGATGCCATAATTCAAATCGACCGTTTTTTAATAATAATAAAAAAAATTTATATAAATATGAACATAGATATAAGAAGATTAGATAAAAATGTGTCGAACTTTTTCAAGGGAGAGAATCTTTAATTAAGGGTGCGCAGATCCACAACCCGGTAAATGAGGCAATTTTTCTTGGACAATATTGTCCTTCTGTAATTTTATATACATACAATTCAAGAATCTGAAGTGGTCCATATTGTGTAGTACCTTCATTAAAAAAAGGAAATAAGGTAACATTTCATTGGGAAATAGCTAAAAGAATTCGAGTCTGTAAAACCTTTTGTAAAGCGAAAGAATCTTGATTAAGGTTGAGATCCACAAACCCGTAAATGAGCCAAGTTATTTTGGACAATATTGCCCTTTTATAATTTTATATTTGTGAAATAATCTAAGTGGTCTCTTTTACTTTTATTAATAAAAGAAAAAACTTTCTTTAGAGCATTCACATTGGTGGAGGAAATTTTTTGGCTATTTAACACTTATAAAAATCATTTTATCTATTTTACCTCTTAACTTTACAATACAGCTAACATTAATGGATTTATAATTTTAAGTATTTGATTAAAATCATATAAAGAACTTATTAATATAAAATTAAAAAGACAAGAATAGGAACAACTACAGTACTATTTGTATATTTGATTAAAATAATATAAAGAACTCTTATTGCAACATACTACTGTACTAGTTGGATATTTTACAAGAATTAATATGATTGCTTTCTTACGAGCAAAAGAGAAGAAGAGGTACAACTATATTTCCCTCTTAATTCTTAGTCTAGAACAAATAAAATGAGTACTCAAGTAATGTTATGTCTATAATATTATGTCTATATATATATGTGTGTGTGTGTGTTTTATTTATTTATAGGAAGTACAATTTATATATTTTTTTTTTTTGTTAAACTCATAGTAGGATTGGGCTATTACAATTTTAAAACACGGAGTAATTATTTATGAACCTAAAATTTTTTTTATTTTAACTTTAAAAAATTATTATATAACTTTTTTTTTTCAAATTTTACTACCTATGCACATTCTTCTGATAAATAATTAGTTGCTACATACAAAATTTAGACTAATAACACTTTTGAAAGGTAATAATAGTGTTTTTTTTTTTCTCTTTAATTAAAATTTTTGCTTCTTTATTTTTTTTTACCCTATCCTTATTTTTCTTTTATAACTTTTGAAGCTTAAAACATTTTACTATAATAGGAACTATTGTCTTTATATTTTTTTCAACGAAACTTGACATGTAGAAGAGGTATATATAAGAAAGCACACATAAAAATGTAGAAATATAAGTTTAGAAACCCAAAAAAAAAAAAAAAGGGAAGAAGTATGTGTGGGGGGGGGGGGGGGGGGGTGTGGTTTGGGTGGGGCCAGGGGTCTGTCCTTGATTGGTTCCTACAACAAATTAGAACTCACCAATAAAGAAATCTAATACTGATCGATTCTGATTAAATTAAATGATAATTTAGTTACATTTAAACTTTTCAACAAATTCTTTATTTATTAGTTATCTCAAAATAAGGAATTGACTCTAAGTCGTGGACTCTAAATAAAACTCTTACATATTAGGCAATTTTTTTTTTTTTTTTAAAAAAAACATCTTTTTTTGTCTAGATTTTTTCAAGAAAATTTCCCATGGGTCGTTGTGTAGTATATAATTTAAAAAAAAAAAAAATACAAATTGGGGTTGAGACTTGAGAGTGTACCAAGGAATGAGACTGAGAGAAATACCCTAACACTTTCTACATATTTGATATTTAGGGGTTGCAAGGTCTAACTCAAATTTTTCCTAGAACTACAACGATGTTAAGACTTGAGAGTGTACCAAGGTATGAGACTGAGAGAAATACCCTAACACTTATTACATACTTGATATTTAGGGTTTGCGAGTTCTAACTTAAAATTTGCCTAGAACTACAATGGTGTCACTTTGATTGAGATTTGAGAGTTTCTTGTTTATTGTGTACCGCAAACTTTGTTTGGATGAGGTGTTTGTATGACGTACCCTTAACCTTTGAGATCAGTAGCATCTAGATGACATAAACGATTAGGTTTTATATGCGTATAGGTTTATTGGCAAACACGTGACCATAAACTTGTCTAGATTTAGATCATAGTATCTATAGGTATGATTAGACAATGCACAAGATATTGCCAAGACAGTGTACAAGAACATGAAGTTGTAGATTCAAAGAATAAAAAAATGATAGTTTTGATTGATTTAAAATAAAGTTCAACCGATCGAAAGTTGACTTCCAGAATTTGTATTGTAGCCCACAAAGCCCATTAAGTAATTAGGGTTTCAATCAAACTACACTTAATACTTAAGTGAAACCTTAATGCATGTTTTCTAAGACTGGAGAGATGGTCTTTTGAGATTTGAGATGTTCTATACTTTCTGCTCTTTCAAGCTTCTACTGGAGATTACACAGATACTCATTGAACCAATGGAATCAAGTCGCTAACCTTCAGTTTTCAAGTGTACAAGAGATCTAAAGCTTCAATGAGATTTTGAAGTTTGTGGATAAGAGGTTCATGTTGCAATAGTTCACTATAAAGGAAGTCTTAAGAATTTAGATCTCAGTTCGATGACTGAAGTTAGATTTACTACAAATTGTTATTCTTGATTGTGAATCTCCAATTTATAGTGAACCTGTTACCTCAGGATTAATTTGGTCAAGTCTTCCCAGGTTTTTCCTTTGGAATAAGTTGTTTTATAAGGTTTCCTAGATCATCATATCTTATTATTTACTTTTTCGTTGTACATGATATGCTTGATTAGTTGTTTAAATTAAGGGGATCATAATTGATTTAATTAACAACTTAACCTTAAAATTGGTTTAGCACTATTTGTACAGGGGTCTAAATTTGACATAAACAGAAACTATGAAAATGAGAAAAAAAAAAAAAAAAAATTGTAATCAAACTGCTCGTGCCCTGTTTTTCATTTTTTGCTCTTCTGTCGGATAAAATTCTCATTCATCTAAAACAGATTGAATAAGTTTGCTATCATAGCCTGGAAGAGCATATTTGCTAGTACAATTTCAAACATCAATTAATAAAGAATATGCGGAAGAGTTGATACTATTCAAAGTCAAGCTTATTTGGGATAATATAGAGTTGATCTTTTAAAAGCTTACATGAGGTATAATATAGTTTCTTCTACATTCTTGGAGAACAAAGGACTACAGATTAAGATAGTGATAGTTTTTTCATCGTTGTTCAGAAAATATAAAAAAGAAGACAAAATTTGGAAATTTTACATGCAACTAGGCTTGAACTTCCAGATTTTGTTTTACTTTTGTCCAAATTCTTTTCAACCAAATGGAGATAAACAAGAGGGAAAAAAAAATATTAAATAGAAGTGAGCCAAGGATCAAACTTGCCGTGTGGTGGTTCCTTAAACCTCAACTTTGTTCTGTTTACAAAACTTAGAAGTGAGCCAAAGACCAGACCTACGGGGAGGGTTGCAATTAATATTTCTATAATTCAACCCCTTTGATTTGAATTTGTTTTTCTTCTTTAATGTCTTTTGAGACTTATAGTTGAAAGCCTCGGCCAAAAGATTGGGCTTGTATCGAACAGTGAACCCTTGATCATGATGGTTGGCTGACCACCTACAATTCTTCCTCTGACCCTCGAAAGTAACATGTTGATCCTCCTCTTCCGTTATCCGTTTGAAGGAAGAAAATAATCTGTTTGAAGTTTCAAAGAAGAAGAAAATGATGATGTTAAGAATTGTGGCAATGCTGTACTCGTCACTAGGTATTATATATTGGGGGGAAATCCGTCCCTTTCACTTGCGAGTGACACATTGACAAGGATGATATGAGAATGGCCTCATCATTTCTCACATATAAGGATGGTTATTGGTATGAGTGGGAATAAAAAAAATCACCTAACAGAGTTGTATAGTACTCAAGGTAATATTTGATATATATATATATATATATATATTAGGATTCTCTCCATTTAAAGATGTAGTAATGCTCAAGGGAATATTTTCTCCATTTAAAATAGATTCAGCTCATAGTTCATTGACACCAGAGGTGGAGGGAGTCATGGACTTGGGGGACCTTTGCCCCCTCCCCTCCCTGATTTTTTTTTTTTTAAATATTAATATAAACATAGGTATTATTAATTTTAGCAAATGTTTCTACAATATTTTTAAAAACTGATGAGGTATTACATTCTTATTAGTTCACATTTGAATCTACCACTTACATCATTTTTTTATTTACTAATAACCACTCAGTACACTGCAATTTGTAAAAACATTTGTAACTCTATACAAGCCCAAAAACAATAACCTAACAACAAAAATTACCAATAGTAAAGTTAAAAAAAAAAAAAGCCTAATCAAACTATTTTACCCAAAACAAAGAATCCAACTCTATTTAAATAAAATAATTTTGGCCTTACCTAACAGTAGATGCATGCAATGAGGGGGTGGGGAGGGGGAACCCTCAACCATTAAGCAACAAAGCCGCTCCCCCTAACTCCAAATTTTGGCTTTATCCTTGTTTGACACTTTATATACTAGCAAATCAATAAATTAAATCTTAACCATAAAAGTAACTCTCTCTAATGTATGTGTAGTCCAAAGTCAAATTGATATGATTTGACAATGTTAAGGCTCTATTTGGTTCGAGAGATGGAAAAGTGGAGGAATAGAAGTTGGTGAGGTGATGGAAAAGTGGAGGATAGGTGTATTTGTTTGGAAGGATGAAAAGGTAGAGGATAAAAAACTCTTTTGTTTGGTTAAGAAGAAAAATGAAATAATAGAAATTGTTGTTTGTATAAATTTATTCAAATACTCCTATCACATCAATTTGTTAAAAATAGTTTATAAGAAAAAAAAACTGTTTACGGAGAAAAAAAACTACTGCTCATTTGAAAAAGAAAACAAAAAGTAGGTAGCATCTAGTAGTGTGGAGGAAAGAGAGGGATAAATGGGTAAATTACCATCAATGCCTCTCTCTTTCCCCATTTTTTCCCCAATTTGGGGGAAGTAATTTTGGTGGGCTTAGAGAGAAAACACTCAAAATCCATTATTTTCCCTTCCATTTTCCTCTCCCAACCAAGCACCCTCCCATACCATTTTCTTTCCACTTTTTTGTTCTCCATTTTCCCTACTCCCAATTCGCCCCCAACCAATCGCACTGGAAGGTTATTAATTAATTGTTTGTATATGAGCATTACTAGCACTTCCTTTAATTTGTAATTAATAATATGCCGAACCCACTTAATGTTCTTAATTTGTTTTGTTACATTTCATCTTAGATAAAATTCTATAAATTTTAAACTTTAAAAAAACTTCTTTCTATAAAAGCAATGTTACATTTGTTGTCAATAATATTTTGTAAGTGATAGATGCATTAAAAAATAATATTTATATATAATTTAGTACATCAATTGATGTATTTTCTTTTTGTTAGGACATATGTGATTGGATGTTAAGAACATATGTCAACATTTTATGTAATTGGCTAATCCTTTGACAAAACGCACTTTACTTGTATTTGGGTAGATCTAGGATGGGTTTATTACTTCAAGGAACAAGAGTTCAAGTCTAGTATTGAAACCATGCAAATCTGTCCAAGAAACAAGTAAAAAAGTGTTGATTCATTAAAGTTCGACAGCTGCTCGACAGATAATTATCTATCGACATTTAATGAGGCTCGATAGATACTATCTATCGAGGTATCTATCGAGAATTATGAAATCAGAATTTTCAGATCTAATTTTTGGCCCATGCTGACATGTATGTGTAGGGTTTCTTTTTTCACAATCCTAGACATATATAAGACTTATTTTAAAGGCCGCCACATATGAGAATATAATAAGAACACATGCAAAAGATGATCAAAACCTTATTCTCTCTAAAAGAAGCTACTGCGTCTTTGCGCCTTAGGATTTTGTAACTAAGTGCTTCTTGATCTTCATTGTTGATGAAGTGAAGAACTTTGTAGCCAACATTCTTCTTCCTTAAGTTGGTGAGTGAGTCATGTACTGGGATTCGTGTAAAGAAGTTAGTCACGTACTGGGATCTGTACATCAAAAGGGTGACATTCATATATTGAAGAGTTCAGAGGTTCTAAAGCGGTAGAAGGTTTCTGCTATAAGTTCATCTACGGAGATTGTAGAGTTTAGGGACAAAGGTTTTGTACTAGATCTGAAACTTCTCTTTAATATAGTGGATTTTTTTAGGTAGGTTTCCCCCCCGGTTTTTTACTGTGAAATTAGTTTGTTTCATTGGTTTTCGTGGGTCATTATATCTTGTCTTATTTATTTTTCTGCTACATATGATTTTGACATGATATTGATTTTTTTTTTTTTGTTTTAATAAGTTTTATTCATAATAAATCTATTTAACAACTTGGGTTTAAAACTTGTTAATTTTAGCAACCGGGGTTTAAATTTCCCAACAAGTTGTATCAGAGCGGGGTACACTCTAATTGGATTAATTTCCTGAGTGTGATCCTTGACCTCCGTTGTCATGGATCGTGGATAATATCTTTTGATTCCTCCATTATTTGATGGCACTAATTATGCATACTGGAAAGTTCGTATGAAAGTTGTTTTGCAAGCTCTAGGTGAACAGATATGGCATGCTGTTGAAGTTGGCTGGATTAAGCCAAAGAAAGCACCAATGGATTTGGATTGGGATGATGCAACAATCACAACGGCGAATTTCAACAGTAGGGCCTTGAATGCTTTGTTTTGTGGGGTGACCAATGAGGAATTCAGGAAAATATCATCTTCGGAAGTTTCCAAGGAAGCATGGACCATTTTTTAGACCACCTATGAAGGTACCAAGGTAGTAAAAACTGTGAAGTTTCAAAAACTCACTAGTAGCTTTGAAGAAATAAGGATGGAGGAGGATGAAACATTTGATAAGTTCTATGCTAAACTCAAGAATATTGTGAATTTTGCCTTTAACCTTGGAGAATTTATAGCGGAATCCAAAATTGTTAGGAAAATCCTAACTAGGTAGAGATTCTACCCATACATTTGTGTTTGCAGATTAAATTACTCTCTTAACTAAAGCATGAGCTAACCTATTCCCTTCCTGTCGAACATGGCTAAACTTGCGAGACCGAAGGGACGCCCCTAAACTCTTACATTCATCAATCACATGACCACATAGAGCACCATACCTCCTCATCATATTCAAGGCAGTAAGAACCCCTGAGCAATCCCCCTCTATCTCGACATCAAACAAGCTAAGTTCCTTGGTAAATATCATTGCATGACGGGCTACCATGGCCTCTGCCAGTTACACTGATTGAACAAGGGGAATTTTTTTGACTCAACACAGCAATTATTTGTCCCTAAAATCATGGAACATCACTACAATACTAGCACATCCAAAGGCATCAAAGAAAGCCACGTCAAAGTTACCTTTGTATATTGACACAAACAACAGAGACCGTTGCACCTGAACACGCCGAGCAGCAATCGGAGATGATTGATAATTCGCATTGAGATATTCCATGACGTAGCCTTAGCTGGACTGCCCAACTTATGAAGACTCCAAAAGGGCTGCTTCTCCCTAAGACTATTACGACGCTGCCACAAGCTCCAAGCTATGGGGCAGAACAAAGCAACTCGAAAATAAGAACCGCTCTACATCACCGCCTCAAGCAAGTCAACAAATGAACAATACGGTTTCAAGAACAAAGGTGCAAAACCCAGGTCAAACTTTCACACAAATTGAGCTTGATCACACAACCAAAGACAACGCAACAACGTCTCCTGGTGTTCATCGCAAAGATCACTCATCAGTGGGTATATGTCGAGCTCCCAGGTTTTGTTTTGTTGGAAGAGAATCTTTCTCCGCACACTGAATGAAGTGTTTTATCTTATATGGGGCCCGGATCTTCTAGTTTTTTTTTTTATTATTTTATTTTATTTTATTTTTTTTCCACAAGCTCTATTGCTTTGAACCTGAGGAAGGCCTTGGTTTTGAACTAGTTTTTGCCAAGGCTAGGAAACAATATGCACTCTGAACATTGTTGGAACCATCTACAATCAAAGGCTATACTAGGAGGTCCTTGGCACTGCCTTCACCCACCTAAATTTGACGCACCAACTCAGCTTCCCACAGGTAGAACGTTTCCTCAAGTTTGCCAAGATCCCATGTCCTTGTGTTCAAGTAAAACAATTCACTAACCTGAGATATAGAGGACTCACCCCTTGAAGACACGATTTTGTTATAGGTTGGATCTAGAAGCCATCTGTGCTTCCACACGTTAATCCCTTGCCCACTGCCCACTCACCAAATAGCACACTTCTCAATGACCTCTCGAGCCTACAATATACGCTGCCAAGCATAAGAACACTTTTGAGGAACAGGGGCTTTCATAATACTCCAATGAGGGAAGTATTTCGCACTAAAGACCTTGTAAAGCAAATTGTCTTTTTGGTGAATCAATATCCACACCTGTTTGGCCAATAAAGCATTATTAAATTTTTGGATATTTCTAAAACCCATCCACCAACTAATTTTGATGAACACAAGGAGCTCCACTTCACCCAATGGATCATTTTTTAATCACCTTTGATAGGCCAAAAATGTATTGACCATTTGTAATGAATTAACCAATTAATTAGCCAAGTGAATTAATTAGGTTCAATTACATGCAATAACGTGGTAATACAAACAAATCACCAAATAAAGTATAATGTAGCTGAAATTAAATTTGACACGGTAATTTATTTACGAATGGGGAAAACCTCCGATGCAAAAATCCCACCGGATGATTTTAAGATCACCACTTCCAAGAATCCACTATTATCAAAACAAGTAATTACAAGTAAAGGAATCCCAGTACCTTAAACTAACCTACAATTGAACCCTTACCCTAATACCCAATTGGACTTGTTCCGTAGTGACAATCTCTCCTTGTATTGTACGGCTCCCAGTATGTGACTAACCAATAGATACACAGATCCTAGTACGCAACTTTATCACCAACTTGAGAAGGATGTCGGCTGCAAAATTTTTCATTTCATCACATGTTGAAGATCACGAAATTGCTTGATCACAAAACCCTACGGAAACACAACTTCTTCACGATGAACTAAGGCAAACTAGGTTTCCAGTCACTCTTCTTCACACTTGTGCAATTATGCTCTTGTGCAACTGTGCTACTTGTGATGGCCCTTAAAATAATCCTTATATATTTTTAAGGTTGTGAGAAAAGAAAGCTCAAACATACATTCACGAATTGGATGAAAATCAGAACTGAAAATCTATTTTTCATAAACCTCGATAGATACCTTATCTATCAAGCAACTATCGAGTCTCAGGCTGAAACATCTTCTTAAACCTTGATAGATACTAGCTGTCGTGCTTTAATGAACAACACTTCTTCACATTATTCTTGGACAGACTTGCATGGCTTTAAACTTAACTTGGACTTGAAACCTTGTTTCTTGAAGCATTAAATACATCCTAGATCTACCCAATTACAAGTAAAGTATGTTTTGTCAAAGGATTAGCCAATTACACAAAATGTTGACATATGTTCCTAACATGAATCACATATGTCCTAACAACATTGACCCCATCAAAACCTACGAATCATTGTTTCAATTTCCTTACACAGACTAACCGACATTTGAAAACACTCTTCAAGTAAGTAGATAGGACATTGAGGGCCTCTTTGATAGCATCCCGAGTCTATGCAGTAGTATTTCGACTAAAAAATAGTGTAGTTTTCTCCTTATTTATCATCTGACACGATGCCACCTCATAAAAATTCAACAACAACTAAATCTTATAAATATTGCTCAACTTTTTCAACTTTTTCCTCAAAATCCATTAAAAAGAAATATTTTTTTCTCAGATTTTATAAATATTGCTTATATAATCTTCTTACCTATATGTTTCCAAAATCGCATTTCTATTCGTTTGTTAGCTCAAATAGGTCATGTCTTGTTTGATTTAGGCCTATGGGATGATCCACAAAGAGCAATAGCATATGGAATTCTAAAAAAATTGTCATTTTACACTCTAAAATGTTACTTTATTCATTTAAGCATACCATTTTACAGCTCACCCAACATCTCAATTCTTATACTTCATATTAAAACCACCACTATTCATCTATTTAATCTTTTTTCTCTCTACCTATCTAACTTTCTTCTCTCTTCCTTTCCATCTCTCTCATTCTCTATTCTCATTGTGAAGCAACCCAACAACCATATCATAAGTACAAACACCACCATCAATCCACTAGCAACCAAAAGAAATATTTCCATAAACCCATCAGTCCACCACCACCGCCAATTATCAGCCACCATCACCAAATTGCAAATACCCACACCACCGAAAGACCCACCACCATCAAACACCTCCCACCACTAAACACCCAAAAATACAACAAATAATAGATAAAGAGATGTGAGGATCTGAACAATATAGGAGAGAAAAGTGAGGTCTAACAGAAGACCTAGGACCAACATTGCAAATGTCAACCACCATATTTGTTGCCACCAAGCCATCGCCCTCCTCAAAGTTGTCGTTGGCTTCCAAATAGAGAACGACAGAGAGACTGAAAAAGAGAGAAGAGATCTGTGAGTTGGCTTCGTTGAGAGAGAGAGAGAGAGAGAGAGAGAGAGAGAGAGAGAGAGAGAGAGAGAGAGAATAAATCCATTATTTTATTTTACCCGCACTACTACAGTAAGTTCTATTTTTAAGATGTTACTGTAGCTAGATTTTTTTTTTTTTTTTTTATATATATAGCAAATAACAACCTGGGTAATGTATGATTTTTTGTGGTTTGATGGTATTAAATAGCAAGTTGGGAGTTTTACAACTCCCAATAATAACGCTCTAACAAGATAGGTATAAGAATTAAGAAGTGCCTTTAAAAAAGAAGAAGAAGAAGATGTGAGCTATAGTAACCGTATAAATATACACGATTATTATTCACAAACAAATCTATTTAAATCATATACATCAAGAGCGAAAGAGTTGATTTTATAGAATAATAAAAATTGATAACGAAATAATATTTATATAAAATATAGTGTAAATATGGTTCTATCTTAGCTCCTTTACCTATTTATTTTAGGGCTCTCATTAAACTTATTTTAAGGTAAAATAGATAATTTGATATAGGTATTTTGGAAAAAAGTATCATACAAAATAGAAAAGGTAGGTTATATTTTTTAAAATAGGCATGAATTTTTCCATCAGCCAAAGCAAATGATCTTAGGTTGCTCTTCTTTGGTTACTAGTCAAACCAATTCCTTAGGGCCTCTTTTTATTTCGATTTTTTGCTTTTACCCAATTACACTTTGTTTTGGAGGCATTGGCCTAAAACGGATAAGACAAGAATTCTTCTTCAAATTTTGGGCTGATTCCATGGTTGCATGATTTGGGTTGAAATCGAAATAGCTCTACTCGAAGTAATAAAAGGCCCATGGAAAATTCAAAATTCTCAATTTTGTACTATCAGATGTTGCTCCCTTATTTTCTTGGGCATTTTATTATACTCCAAGACAGTCTACTATCCTAATCCATATAAATTACATAATTTGGCAATTTGGGCTACCTCTGTCCAATGCCTGAGGCCTGTCCATATCTCCTCATCTATACCATCTTGAGTTTTTGTTGAAGGGTGAGATGGGCTGCCCTCTGGTCTTTGTACTTTTGCTGCACTTTTTCGTTAATATCTTATTTACTCTAGAAAAAGAACATTGATCCACTAGACAAATAATTTTAATTTTAAAAAAAGAACCTTGAGATTTTGCTACCATCAAATCTTTCAAGTAGGTGCTAAGATTTTTGTAATTCAATTGTTATCTACAAATCGTTTTCAATAGAAGCATTCAGAGTTTAAATTTTCCCTCCCTAACTATTGAATTATCCATCCAAAACAAAAAATCTTACCACTTTATCTTAATAATATGCTTTTTTTTATTCTTCAAAAAAAGACCTAAAAAAAATTATATATTGATAATTGGGGAGGAAGTATTTGAACGATGAATGTCTCAATTGAAAACAGAAGTAAACACCAACCAGCTGAGCTAAAACTTTTTGAAAACTACCTAAAATAACCTTAGATTTCTACTGTAACAAATAAATTATAAAGATAGCGCATATTTCAATATAGCATAACATGTAATTATATTGTTACTTTATTTTGGTGACATATCAATAATTGTTTTGCTATTTTTTACATAATTTGATAAATATAATAGGGAAGGAAGATTTAAACCTAGAGAAATACTAGGCGGTACTAATTGAGTTACAAAACTCTTGATAATACTTTCTTTACTATTAGACGTAGTATATTAACTGTTTCAAGGTGAACATATGAACATAGACACTTTCTCTACTAAGAATTAAGAGTTTTGAAATTCAGTGCTATTGTCTAATCTCATTTATAAAGAGAACTAAGGTTCACCCTACCCTCTAATTATTGTAACAAATGAATTATTAAAAAAAATTACATATTAACTACTTCAATTTTTTTTTTTTTTTTTTTGCAGAATAACTTCTTTAAAAGTTTGAATATTTAAAATGTCACATTAAGTATAATTTGAATCTATTCCATACTAAAATATGTCATTTACTCTTGCCCTTTTAAAACTTAGATCTCTTGAATTTGTTCTATCTTAAATAAACCAATTAATCTACTTATTCCGATCTCTCTAGAAATGATCAAAATCATTTGTTCAATCAATTGATTATTGTTAGGACATATGTGATTGGTTATTAGAAACATATGTCAACATTTTATATAATTAGTTATTTTTTTTACAAAACGCATTTTACTTGTAATTTGGTAGATCTAGGATGTGCTTAATATTTCAAGGAACAAGATTTTAAATCCAAGTATTGAAGCCATGCAAATCTATCCAAGATTCAAGCTGAGAAAGTGTTGTTCATTAAACTCGACAGCTAGCTTGGCAACTAGCATCCATCGAGACCTATAGATTTATTGAAGCCTGTGGCTTGACAGTAGCTCAACAGATAGACATCTGTCGAGGTTTATGAAAAATAGAATTTCAGATCTGTTTTGACTCCAATCCGTGATTATGTGTTTGGGCCTTCTTTTCTCACAACCCTAAACATATATAAGGATTATTTCAAAGAGGCCCTAAGGAAACTTAGTTTTACTTACACAGCTAAGAGCACAATTGTACAAGAACATAATTCCACAAGTGTGACCGAAAACCTAGTTTTGCCCTAGTTCTTGAAGAAGCTGCTGTGTTTGTACACCATAGGATTTTGTGACCAAGCAACTTCACAATCTTCATCTGTTGAAGAGAAGAAGAACTTTACAGCCAACATCTTCCTGAAGTTGGTAATAGAAGTTGCGTACTAGGATCTGTGCAATTAGTTAGTCAAGTACTAAGAGCCGTGCATCAAAAGGAGAGATTGTCACTACAGAACAAGTCCAATTGGGTATTGGGGTAAAGGTTCAACTGTAAGTTGGTATAAGGTACTGCGATTTTTTTACTTATAACCGCTTGTTTTGATAATAGTGGATTCTCGGGAGTGGTGACCTTAAAATCATCTGGTGAGGTTTTTATCTCGGAGGTTTTCCTCATTCATAAACAAATCACCGTGTCAAATTTAATTTCCGCTGCATTTAGTTTATTGGTAATTTGTTTGTGCTACCACGCGTTTGCATGTTAAATTGATTAATTAATTAAACTTGGCTAATTAATCAATTAATCCATCACAAGGGGTAAATACGTTTTTGGCCTATCAAGTGGTATCAGAGCAGGCACACTCTGATTAGGGTTTAATCTTTATATGTGATCCATTGACCCCTGTTTGTCATAGATAAATGACAATATTTAATTATACCTCCTTTATTTGATGGAACTAACTATGAAAACTGGAAAGTACGCATGAGAGCTTTTTTGCAGTCTCTAGATGAAAAAGTGTGGCAAGCTATAGAGATTGGCTGGACCAAGCCAAAGAAAGCACCGGCCAACTAGGATGACGCTAAGATCAAGGCGACAAACTTCAACAGTAAGGCATTGAATGCCTTATTTAGTGCACTCACTAATTAGGAATTCAAGAAGATATCCTCCACTGAAACTGCAAAGGAAGCATGGACCATCCTCCAAACAACCTATAAAGGAATAGAGGCTGTCAAATATTCGAAGCTACAGAGGCTTACTACAAACTTCAAAGAAATTAAGATGGAGGAGGATGAGTCGTTTGATGAGTTCTATGCCAAGCTCAAGGACATAGTGAACTCTGTTTTTAATCTTTGGGAAAACTATTCCAGAACCCAAGATTGTGAGAAAGGTGCTCAGATTTCTGCCCGAAATATTCCATGCCAAGATCACTGTGATTGAGGAATCAAAGGATATTGATAAAATTCCTTTGACAGAGCTGGTCCAAAATCTACAAACTTACGAGTTAGGTTTATCTAAAATCAGAAAGTCTAGCAAGAGGAAGAGCATGGCACTGAAGGCCAAGAGCAATGAGACGGAAGATTCTTTAGACGATGAAGATTCTAAGATGAAGTCCTACATTACCAAGCAATTTAAGAAGTTCATGAAGAATGCCAATGGGAAGGGCTTTAACAAGGACCACTAGCAATCTAGTTTTTTTCAGTTCAAGGGCCAAGACAAAGGGAAGAAGAATGCTAAGGATGACAGTAAATACACTATTCCTACTGGACCTAAGTGCTTTGGGTGCCAAGGTTTCAAACACATGAAACAGGAGCGCCCTACATATCTCAAGACTATTAGGAAAAGCAAGGCACTTGCTGTTACATTGAACCACACCAAGCCTGAAAATAATTCCGACAATGAGAATAACGGAATCTTGAATGCTTTCACTGCCACAGTCAATTCTATTGAAGGGATTGTTAAAGATGTGGATGAAGAAGAGAAAATGGTGGAGTCCAAGTTTAAGAAGATGGATGAACAAGATAACATCCACACAACCTATGCAAAGTTATACAAGGTCTTAAAAAAGTATGAGAAGTTGTATAGGTTAACCACCAACAAGCTCAATGATGTGAAGTTTGAGCGTGAAGAGCTTTCCACAAAGATTGATGAAACCAATCAAACTATTCGAGTGCTAAGGTTTGAGAATAACTTCTTGGCTGAAAAGATCAAGAAGCTTGAGGCAAAACTGTTCCAAGTTAGAGCTCAGCTGGAAAAGACTTCAAGCGCTAAGCTCGATGAAATGCTCAGTCTTCAGAAATCTGCTTCCAATCGAACCGGTTTAGGGTATGATCTCTCTTCTTCTAATATTACTTCTTCTAGTACCACTGTTTTTGTTCCTCCTAGCAATAATGTTGAAATTAAGAACACTAATGTCAAATCAAATTTAGCTAATGAGAACATAAACAGGGGTAAATCTATCTTAAGAGCACCCCCTAAATAGTATAAGAAAGAAGTTAAAAACCCTAGGGTTAAGAAGGCTAACTCTCAAAAGCCTAAACAGAAGAAACAGCATCTCTGTCATCACTGTGGAGTAGTTGGTCATACTCGACCGAATTGCTATAGGTGGTTGGCCACTCAAAATAGCAACAACATGATGGCGTCAGGAAACCAGAATCAGTTTCCATCCTCCTGAGCTTCTCTTGGAGATCTTCTCAAAGCCCTCATATTTCTTCCAAACTTGAACGATCTCAATTCTTCCCCTTCACTTCCGATTTAAGGGTTTGTGAAAAGGAAAGGTTTTTCCAAGGTGTGGAAGGAAAAGGGCTCCAAGTGATTTAATCACTTTTTCTCTCTTCCTATCAGTTTTTGATTGCATTACTTGTGTGTTTTTGTTTTCTTGTTTTGAGTCGGTCTAATTTTATGCATTGCTTTGTTTTGTTTTACATTTTTTGTTTGTTAGTTTTCAGTTTTATTCAATTTGTTTTTTATATAAAATAAAAAAATGAAAATTTCAAAAAAATATAAAAACAGTGTGTGTATGTGTACATGGGTTCTTGTGAACCTTAAAATGGCCATTAAAACAGAGTTCTCTAAACTTTGTATCTTTTGTAACTTAGATGAGCATCTCTATGCACAACTAAGCAAGCGAGTTTTGTGGCTTTTTATTTGTGATGAGTAAGGTTAAGTAATCTCTTGTACTTAGCACTCGTATCACTCTTTTTGATGGGAAGGACTAGAAATTCTAAGAGGAAGGCATAAATAACCATCTCATCACTGTTACCCGACAATCATGACATGACATCTGTATGCTTCGGCATTGCAAAAATGCAATTTCAATGAAATCTGTATGCTTTGACATAGCAAAAATGCAATGTCAAAAGGCTTAAAATAATTGGGTATTTCTTTTCTCTCTTTTATATACCCATGCATGGTATGCTTAATAAAAATAAAGAATATATGCAAAGAAAATAAAAGCAAAAAGAACAAAATGCTTTAAAACATAATTGCAAACGTGTATTCTAGGAGATGTGGGAGTTATAGGATGTAACTCAAGGATGATAGTCCCCATCAAATAGTTATGATTGTGTGTGAGTTAAAGTGATTTTCTTATATCTCAAATCGTCATAACTTAGAGACACTTATGCAATCTTACGATATTTTTCACACACAACACACATTAGTCTTTGCTACTCTTGATACATGTGCAGGTATAATGTGATTTGGCCATCACAAGGTTTACATGTGTTAATGTATGCTTACTAAACTGTCTTGACTTGTGTTTGAAATATAAAATCGGTTAGACTTGTTTAGTGTGTGTGTGTGTGTGTGTGTGTGTGTGTGTGTGTGTTTTTAAGATCAATGTGATTAAAATTGTTGTTAAGAGATGATTTTGAGATCTTAAAATTTTGCTTAGATCCTTGGTTGAGCTGCATGCTTGATTGCATTCATATCTATGTTTTTCTCTTCTTGAAAAACTGTTTTAGGCAATCTCGACAGCTCCTCGATACCTCTTGATACCCGGCTTATCTATCGAACTCTTCAGTTGATTTTTATAGCAATCTCAATACCTCTTGACAGCTAAGTGGATTGATCAAGAAATCTCCTGTCCCCTCAATACCTCCTCGATCCATCGAGCTTATGTTATGGACACTTCTGGACACCACTCTCGACACCTCTTGACACTTCTATCTGTCGACATTTACTGAACACCTATATATAGGTTTCAACGCAATCCGATCCTCATTTTCTCGATCTTTCTCGATCTGTCCGCGTCTGTTCACCTCCCAAACACTCACTTCTCTCTCAAAACCTTCAACCCACGTGATTTTTGGCCTGTTCTTGCTTCAAATCACTTGGTATGATCTCTCTTTCTCTCTTTCTTCATGATCTTTTCATTCATCCATATCTAGGTTTTGAGTTTTTTGAAAATTTTTGGGGATTTTCAATTTTGTTGAGTTTTTGTGAAATTTTTGGGATGGGTTTTGTAGATTTGATCTTACAAACTTCATGCATTGCATCTCATGTGCATTGTAACTATGTTTTCATGCGTTTAGATGTGTGTTATATAAATTAAACTGTTTGTGTGCTGGTAAGTTTGGATTTGGCTAAGCCCATGATGATATTACTGTTGCACGTCACCTGTTCATGCATACTGCCTTTACATTCAATATATTTTTACATATTTGAACTGATTGAGACTTTTCTAAGTGTTTCTTTCTTCCCTCTCTCTCACTCTCTCTAGTTTACGTTAGTGCGTTAATGGCACCGAAACGTAAGTCTGTTCCGTCCCAGAACCCTCTTCGTTCTAGGGCCTCTTCGTCTTCTGATCTTACCCCCTCTTATGTTAGGTTCTGTGATGAGGAATCCTAAAAGGACTTCTTGGAGAACTTCTCTAAACGAGGTGTTCATTCGGAACGCCGAGTTACTTTGGCGGATTTTGCTGACACTGACCTTCCCACTGTCTTTCACAGTCGGGAATGGGAGTCACTGTCCTTCCATACTAATCCAAGAGTTCTACTCCAACATGCATCGAATTGATACTTCAGTACCTCTCTTTCATACTCGTATTCGAGGTATGCGCATAGTGGTCACACCAGAGTTAGTATCCGATGTGCTTCGTGTCCCGAGGGTTGCGCATCCTAACTACCCCGTTTGTAAGCATCTGAGGACTGTGTCCAAAGACGAAATGATTTCTGCTTTTGTGAGCACCCAATTGATTAGTGTGATCATCAATTTACACCATGTTCGACCTTTGCTAAAGGTCTTAGATTCATGAACATGGTGATGACGTTTTATTTGCACCATATCTCTCACTATAACTCTATCACAGAATCCCGTGCTCGATTTTTGTTTTCCCTTCTTGAGGATCTCACTATAGATTTTCCTTCACATTTCATTATTTCTATCATAGATGTGTATAAGGATACGACAACCTGTGATAAACTCATCTTTCCTTCAGCTATCACGCGAATTTTATGCCATTTTTCTGTTCCTTTTCCCTCATTCGACCACTTCTCCGTTATGTGGGCCATTGACTACACTACCGTTAAACGGAGCAAGGTGCAGTTTCGATCGAGGTAGTCCAGTTCGGCAGCTCCTCCCACTCCTTCAGCTCCATCCACCTCTGTTCCCTCTACTTCAGAGGAAGGTGTGACATTGGATGCGATCATGACACAGCTTCAGCGTATGGATGCTCGCCTTGATACACTTTCTACTAAGTTGTATCAAGTACACTCGTGTCGGCCGTATTGCTAGACGGCAGGCTCGCCTTGGTGGCTTTGTGGAGTCTCCCTCTCCTCCTTCTGAGGCATCCTACGATGATGGTTCCGATGATGATGATGATGATGAGGATGGAGATACTAGCTCTTCTAGCTCTAACGAGATGTCTACTTGACACTCTTACCCTTTGTCACTCGTGACAAAAAGGGGAAGTAATTTTGGTTATGAGAGTAGTCATACTTAGGGGGAGGGTTAGTATATAGGAGATTTTTGTTAGGGGGAGTGTTGATATTAAGGGATGTAGTGAGGATTACTTGTATTTTTTTCTTTTCTTTTCTTTTCTTTCTTTTAGAGATACATTGATCTTGTACCTTAGGTCTTGTGACCATTTTTGACATACATTGTACTTATTATCTTTGTATGTTGATGTATGTTTCTTTCACCTATCTCTACATGTGTTGTTTCTTTTCTCTCTTTATACATATGTTTCTTTATTTGTATGCAATTTATTATTTCTGTTTTACACAAAGATACCTTGATGTGTTTTGTTTAAAGTGTTTCAAAAATACAGGTTGTCAAAATCTACTTGTCTTAAACTCTCTTCTTGCAAAGTTTTTCAAGAGTTTATGTTATGATAGATTTTATTGTACTTAACAAGTGAGTATGAGTTGAGTGATTTATGACTTCTCTCATATGTTCATTTGTTTCTTGTGGTTTTGTCACGGATTGCCAAAACGGGAGATTGTTAGGACATGGTTATTAGAAACATATGTCAACATTTTATGTAATTGGCTAATCTTTTGACAAAACGCACTTTACTTGTAATTGAGTAGATCTAGGATGTGTTTAATATTTCAAGGAACAAGAGTTCAAATCTAAATATTGAAGCCATGCAAGGCTATCCAAGATTCAAGCTAACAAAGTTTTGTTCATTAAAGCTCGATAGCTAGCATCTATCGAGACTTGTAAAATTGTTGAAGCCCGTGGCTCGACAGCAGCTCGACAGCAACTCGACAGATAGGCATCTGTCGAGGTTTATGAAAAACAGAATTTCAAATCTGTTTTGACTCCAATCCGTGATTATGTGTTTGGATCTTCTTTTCTCACAAATCTTGAACATATATAAGGATTATTTTAAGGACTGTATCTGGTTACACAGCTCAGAGCACAATTGTACAAGAGCATAATTCCATAAGTGTGGCTAGAAACCTAGTTTTTCCCTAGTTCTTGAAGAAGCTGCTGTGTTTGTACACTGTAGGGTTTTGTGACCAAGCAACTTCACGATCTTCATCTGTTGAAGAGAAGAATAACTTTGCAGCCAACATCTTCCTCAAGTTGGTGATTGAAGTCGCGTACTGGGATCCGCACAATTGGTTAGTCACGTACTAGGAGCCGTGCATCAAAAGGAGAGATTATCACTACAGAACAAGTCAGATTGGTTATTGAGGTAAGGATTCAACTGTAGGTTGGTATAAGGTACTGAGATTCTTTTACTTGTAACCGCTTTTTTTGATAATAATGGATTCTCAGGAGTGGTGACCTTAAAATCACCTAGTGAGGTTTTTGCTTCGAAGGTTTTCCCCATTCATAAACAAATCACCGTGTCAAATTTAATTTCCGCTGCATTTAGTTTATTGGTGATTTGTTTGTGTTACCACGCGTTTGCTTCTTAAATTGATTAATTAATTAAACTTAGCTAATTAATCCATCACAAGGGGTCAGTATGTTTTTGACCTATCAATTATCGATCAAATGGCTATTATCGTCTTCTTTTGGGCTACAACTTGTACCTTTTAAATCTGACTTTGAAGCACATTACAAACTTAATAAGATATTACAAAGCCATAGAATTTACTAATCTAAAAACCAACACCTAAAATTACTTATAATTCAGTATCATGTGACCTCCCATGACATTTTATATACCCTCAAAACAAGTTAATGATGATTATGATAGTGAATGATCAAAGAAAACATGCTATCATATAAAACACAAAGTTAATTGTCTTTCCAAATAGGAAGAAGAAGAAGAAGAAGAAGAAGAAGAAGGAAAATCTGACAAAACAGATGTTTTTATTTTATGGTTGAAAAACAAAATATATGTTATAAGAAGGAAAATATAGAAGATAGTCAATGAATTCTAGTTCACATAAAACATAACCTGAGATCATAAGTTTGAAGAAGCATCATCATTAAACACATAACTGGGTTTCATACACTATTCATGAGAATCATAACTTTCATACTGTAAAATGCCTATGCATATCTCATATCTAATAATTGTACATAAACTCCAAAACTCATGAATTAGAAATCATATTGGGATAATGTAAAATATATATATATATATATATATATATATATATATTATCACACTAGAAAACTATTTGGATCTTAGTCCTGTTAACCATTCTGTAAACGTGAGACTTTTGTGGTATCGTTCACATGACATCCATTTGCCTTGTGAAGGTAAGATGGACTTTTAAATAATAAATTCAAGACTTATTGGTTACGTATTATTTTAAAAAATAAATAATAAAATTATTTTTCCCATTGAGGCAATAAAATATAATCATGTTACCCATTATTTATTTTCAATTACCTGTGATAGCAAGATGGAACCAGCAATGCAGCTTCAATTTCCACTAATATAAAGGTTCTGTCATAGGGAAACCAAAGTTGCAAGTCAAACTATATCAGTGATGCCAAATAGTAATACTTTACAATTTAAAAGAATAGTCACTTATCAATGTCCTTGCCCAACAAGAAGATAATTAGTTTGTGCTCTCGTGCCCTGGTGCATGTAGAAGCAAGGAGTGTCTTGTAGTTTGTTCCTTACATGAGTGAAGTGGCCCCCGCCAGTGAGGCCATTTAAGTCCGTGGATATGGCAGACGAATTGGCAACTCTATGGAAGAAACTAGCGTTCACAGAAGAGGAAGATGAGAGAATTATGCTAGGGAGTACCAGCGCCAAAGCAGCTAAGGAACACGGCAAATATTGCCTCGTTATGAAGATACTTTCCCGTAGAAGCATCATGCTAGATACGTTAAGGAAAAATCTAAGGATGGTGTGGAAGCCAAATAGAGGGCTACAAATAACAGAGATTTAAGAGGAGCTATATATGGCAGAGTTCGGTGATGAGAAAGATAAAGAGAGAGTCTTGGAGATGTGTCCATGGAGCTACAAGAAACAGCTTATTCTCGTACAGGACTTCAAGGGAGAGCAAGCACCAAAGGAGATCTCCCTTATAAGATCACCCTTTTGGGTACAAATCCATAACCTCCCACTCAAAAGCAGAACCAGAGAAACTGGCTGGGCCATTGGAGGAACGCTAGGTGAAGTTCTAGAGGTGGATGTTGAGGATAATGGGTTCCAATGAGGGAAGTATCTTAGAGTAAAGGTAAGTATTGATGTGACAAAGAAACTTGTCCGAGGAAAGAGGGTGACTATAGAGGGGGAAGCAAACAGATGGGTCCTCTTCAAATACAAGAGATTCCCAAACTTCTGTTATTGTTGCGGTTTTTTGTGCCATGACTGGAAGGATTGCCAAGCTGCTATGGGAAAGGATAAGACTTTAGAGCTTGATAGTCTTCAGCATGGCCCGTGGTTGAGTGGTAACGTTGTGAGACGAGGCACAAGGGGGGCTCCACGGTTTGGCAGCAACGCAGGAACTGAAGCTGCAAGGGAGGTGGACAAAGAAATAGGCGTATCATAGTGGTGGAATAGCAATTGTCGATGGTCCCAATGGAGATAGAGAAAGAACCAAAGTCAAACTTTCCTACGCCAGAGAATAGCACCACGAGGAAGGAGACAATCAAGTCAGGAAAGTTGGTAGGGGGTACAGAGAGTATTCATGAAAAAGGAAGGGGGGGGCAAGCAGAAATGTCGTCCCAGGTAATATTCTTCCCACTCATAGGAAGGAAGCATTGGATGTAAAGCAGCAACAAAAGTTAACTGAGGGAGGGATGCAATGGAAGACAACAACCCCTTAGGAGGAGAATCTGATGTTCATATTCAAAATAAATCAAAGTTTTTCAAAAACAGGGCCCAAGGAAAGTGCTAAGAAGCTGGAAAATGAAACAGGTCCAATTGCTATGACATTTGACAAGGAGGAAGGCTGGACCAAGGAAAAACCAGGCCCACGAAGTGGGCATTGGAAAAGGTTAGGGAGAAAGGCCCAAACTAAAGCCCAAAAGAAGGAAGCAGACCCTGAAAAAATAAAAAGAGAGAGTCCAATGCCTTTACAAGTGCTGGATGCTAATACCATAGAACTCAGATCGGGGAAAACGAGTGAACAAACCTACAATACACAGAAGTGCTAAAGCAAATCGAATGGTGGAGTGGCAGCGTTTGCTAAGCAGCGCCACCGAGCCCAATGAACGTCTTGGCCTGGAACTGTTGGGGACTAGGATCAACCTCGGCAATTCAGATTTTCACCGATAAGGTGAAATCTAGGAGAGACAAAAGCAAGCTACTTTAAGGTGAAGGGAATCCAAAATAAATTGGAACTAACACAAGGTATTTCGGTTCTGAGTGATGGTCGAAGCAGAGGGCTTGCAATGCTGTGGAGAGAAGGTACTGATATCTATTTCAAGAGTTGTTCAAATTCACACATCGACGTGGTCGTGGTTGGAGAACAGGGCATGCCGCCGTGGAGAGCTACAGGTTTCTACAAACACCCTGATGCAAGCAAATGGCACACTTCATGGAAGTTGCTGTAAATATTGAAGGAGCAATGTGACATCCCGTGGGTGGTTTTTAGGGATTTCAATGAAATCACTCAATCAAATGAGAAGTTGGGTTGGCTAGAAAGGGATGCTGAGCAGATGCAGAATTTCAGGGATTTTCTAAGCTCTTGTGGCCTCACGGACTTGGGTTTTGTTGGGCAAAGGTTTACATGGTGTAATGAAAGACTAGGCGAGCAAAGGACCCTCGTTAGATTAGACAGAGTTGTTGCGAATGAGGAATGGAGAGAAATTTTCTCGGAGGCGATGGTCCATCATATTTCAATGACTGCTTTGAACCACCACCTTATCATGATGTCAATGAAGAAGAGAACTCTGAATAAATTGAGAAAAAGAAGGTTTTTATTTGAAGAGATGTGGAACCGAGATGAATAGTGTAAGGAAATTGTGGCAATGGCTTGGGACCCTTTAAGGGCAAATTCGGAGTTTCAACTTCAAGATAGGCTGAGAAGTTGTCAATCCCACTTAATAAGATAAAACCGAGAGGCATTTGGTAATGTAAATAAAGTGTTGAAGTAGAAGCAAGAGAGTTTGCAACAATTAGAGAATCTGAACCTCCTCCATGACACGGCTGAAGAAATACAGCAATTACGAAGGGAGATCAATGAGACCTCTATTAGAGAAGAGGTGATGTGGAAACAGAGGTCGAGAGCCCCATGGATGAGATGGGGTGATCGTAATACGAAGTTCTTCCATGCAACGGCAACAAGGCAGCGACACAATAAAATTGAAGGTTTGTGGGGATTGCATGGGGTTTGGCGTGAAGACAAGGAGGAGGTGAAACAAATAATCTTGGAGTACTTCTCTGAGATCTATAACACAAGTCATCCAAACATGAGTGAAGCTAGCCTTGATGCAGTTAAGCTGAGGATATCAACAGAGATGAACAACAAGCTATTGGGGGAATTCAAGGCAGATGAAATCAGAAGTACCCTTAATCAAATGCACCCTACAAAGGCACCAGGACCAGATGGTATGCCTTCTATTTTCTATCAAAAATATTGGGATGCGGTTGGGCCTAATGTAATTAATCGTGTCCTTGATATCCTTAATTCGGGTAGGATGCCTATGGGTTTGAATGAGACTTATATTTGCCTAATTTCGAAGGTGCAATGCCCCCAAAAAATCACTGAATTCTGAATAATTAGTTTATGTAACGTTATTTATAAAATTGTCTCCAAAGTTCTTGAAAACAGGTTAATGAAAATCCTACCTCAGGTGATTAGTGAAGAGCAGAATACATTCATCCCTAAAAGGCAAATCACCGACAATGTGCTAGTAGCTTTTGAAATTATGCATCAAATAAATCAAAAAAGGAAGGGAAAGGAGGGTTGGATGGCAATGAAGCTCGATATGAGCAAGGCGTATGATAGAGTAGAATGGGCATATCTAGAGGCAATTATGAGAAAAATGGGCTTCCAAGAAAGAAAAATGGGCCTAAGGAAAGGCCTACCCAATATCCCCGTATCTCTTCTTATTATGCGCCGAAGGTTTATCAGCAATACTTAGGGATGAAGTGAACATAGGAAGATTAAGAGGGTATTGATGTGTAGAGGGGCACCCAAATTTCACATCTGTTGTTTACGGATGATAGTATAATATTTTGTAGAGCCACCATCGATGAAGCTAATCGTGTCAACAAGGTACTTAAGGACTATAAGGAAGCCTCGGGGCAGAAGATAAACAAGGAGAAAACTTCTCTTTTCTTTAGTAAAAATACCAAGTGGGAGATTAAGGATGGAATTAAAAATCTGTTCGGGGCACAAGTTATACAACAACATGAAAAATACCTTGGTTTGCCACCCCTGGTTGGAAGGGGAAAAAAGAAAGCATTTTGTTAAATTAAGGATCAAGTGGGGAGGAAGATTGTAAGTTGGAAAGGGAGGCTTTTGTCCATAGCGGGTAGAGAAATCCTCATTAAGGTGGTTGCCCAAGCAACATCCACTTACACGATAAGTTGTTTTATGCTTCTAGACTCGTTGTGCAATGATCTTAACTCACTAGTGCAGAGCTTTTGGTTGGGCCAGAAGGAGAAGGAGAGGAAAATGGCCTGGGTGTCATGGGAAAAGCTATGTACCAGAAAATCAGAGGGAGGGATGGGATTTAAAGATCTAAAAGTATTTAATATGGCATTGTTGGCTAAATAGGGCTGACGGATTCTTAGGAATCCAAATTCCCTACTTCACAATATTTACAAAGTTCGGTACTTTGCGAAAACCTACTCCATGGAAGCTCAATTGGGAAAGAATCCATCCTATGCCTAGAAAAGCATCATTGCGGCACGAAACATCATTGACAAGAGTCTCATTTGGACCATTAGAAATGGGAAGAAGGTAAATATATGGAAAGATCGATGGCTGCCCACCCGTAAATCTTTTAAGGTTGTAAGCCCACAAATATTTGATCCTGATCTAGAAAGATTGGAAAATCTGTTAGATGTGGATCGGGGTGGCTGGAACGCAGAAAGAGTGAGAAATTCTTTTCTCTAACATGAAGCTAATAGGATTCTAGCTATTCCAATCAGTCCTTGCTTTCTTGAAGATTCCCAAGTTTGGGCATGGACGAAAAATGGAGAGTTTTTGGTCAAAAGTGCTTACGAGGTGGCACTCAAAACCATTAAGGAAACTAGAAAACAGGGGGAGGGTAGAGGAACCTTGGATAGCTTAATAATGACTAAGGTATGGAAGTCCATTTGGAATCTAAACTACCCAAATAAAATCAAACATTTTATGTGGCGAGCATGCAGAAATATCCTTCCCACAAATCACTGTTTAAAGAAAAGACGGGTGGCCTTGACGGATGATTGCGTTCTGTGTGGTGCTTGTGAGACAACAGGCCACTCGTTGGTGCAGTGCAACATTGCAGCGGAGGTATGGAAGGAAATATGTATTCAAATGCCTACTGGATGCCCCACACAAATGGAATTTATTGATGTGGTTTGGAATCTCATGGACAAGCAAGTTGGCGTGGACTAGGAACTTCTGGTAGTCATGGCCTGGGGGTTATAGAACAACCGAAATTCCTTCAAACATGAGCACAAGTGCAAATTTGCCAAGACCATAGTTACAGATGTGGCCAAATACTTAGAGGAGTTCAGACACGGGAATTTGAAAACCCCCAAGAGCACCTCACAGCCCCATCATGACAAATCACAATGAAGACCTCCAAGAAATGGTTGGTACAAGATCAATGTGGATGGAGCGGTATTTATGGAGTCTACTTGCTGTGGAACTGGCATTGTGATAAGAAATGAAAGGGGGCAAATCATGGGGGCACTAAGCAAGAAGCTTCCTCTCCCTTTGGGGGCCCTAGCAGTGGAAGCAAAGGCAGCGAAAGAGAGGATTATTTTGGCAAGGGACTTAGGCCTTTGAAATGTGGTAGTAGAAGGTGACTCCCTAACTGCGATGAATGCTCTTTCTAGGTTAAACAAGCCACCCAACTCTATTTAGAAAGTGGTGGAAGGAGCCCTGCATTTTTTACAAGGCTTCAATGGATGGGAATCGAACCATATGCGGAGATGTAGCAATGGTGCAGCCCATAGTTTAGCGAAATATGCTAAGTGTGTATCTGACTGTGTAATTTGGGTGGAAGACACTCCCCCGATAATAGAAAACCAAGTTTGTATGGATGTATCCTTATTAGGCACTTGCCTCAATTAATGAAAATCTTTATGAATGACTATCAAAAAAAAAAAAAAAGTCCTTGCCCAACATTTAGTCCACATGGGAGTGAGTTGGAATAAGGGCTCTTCATTCCATCGAAGGGCTATGGGTGATATGATAATTAATTCAACTGATATAACCTTACATTTATATGCGTGTATTTTTTTTTTTTTTTATCAGGCTGCTAGATTACAATATTTTATAGTAGGGTCCAACTATGATCAGGCCGCCCTAGTCAATATTCTTACCATGATCTCTTCATTTTGTACATACATGGATTCCTGCATGCGATCATATCATTATTCTTCTCACACTCTTACCGATCACATGCCACAGAGAGAGAGAGAGAAAGAGCTTTGTGTGTGTGTTGAAATGTTGGATATATTGGACTCAACTTTACCAGACCAAAACTATTGAGGACAATGAATGGAAACCACGAAAACTGATAAAACAATTTGTTTTGTAGGTCTAAGTTTGTTAAACAGATTTTTTTTTTTTTTTTTTTTTTTGTTGTATGTATGAAAAGTGAAAAGTGGGATCAAATTTCTTGTATAATATTAGGAAGGAGTTAGCTAGGAATATTAAAAGATTGCCTCGTCTTATGTACTTCACGAGTTCAAAAGACCTCTAATGAGTGAAGAAAAAAAAAAAAAAACTGCCAAATACTTCATTTTGTTGTAAACCCTATTTGGAATTGTTAGTGTGTATTTTGATAAAGATAGATATTTCAATTCCTTCAATGAATGTTCTTACAATTGTGGAAGAATGATGAATCAAATGTGACCCCATAACTAAATAAGGTGACATGTAATCATCATTAGGGGCTGTTTAATATGTAATAATTAATAATGTGATGTTAAACCATGTCTTATCAATTTACTTTGTCGGACCATGAGCTATATCATTCTACCATAAAACTAATTGGTGATGAGGAAGACACACTTAAATCCTTTATGGCCTTCGACATCATGCCTCATTGGCCTATTTTAGAGTGGTTGTCAGAAGTTGAATTGTAGGCCCCCCAACAATCCCTCCCTCACAATGTCACTCTCGTGACTTAAATCCATGACCTTAACTCTAATACCATTTGTCGAACCATAAGCTATGCTATTCCACCTCAAACCAATTGGTGATGAGAAAGACACACTCAAATTTTTTATGGCCTTCAACATCACACCCTATGGGCAAGGACAACTTGATGCATTTGGGAGTCTAAGGCAAAAACAGATTATCTTGTTTTAGATGCAAAATTACTGCTAATTAACTTAAACCACATATTATTTTTTCTTATTTTAGAAAGTCTATAAAAAAAAAATAGTTTGACAACTTTTCACACTTGTTGATGGGACAAATTGATAGTGGTAAGTAAAAGAGTGATGTCAATGGTGGACTTAAATGAGAACTAGTAAAAGTTTGCTAACTCAACTATAGTGAAAAATGTTGTGAATTTCTTTTGTATATTGTTTTCTTTTTTTTTTTTTTAGAAGTGTAACATTCACAATATTTTTTACAACAAATGCTAGATGTTAAGTTACTTCTTGTTTTCTATTTGAACCCATCACTATAATTTTTTTTTTTTTGCCATCAATAATAGTCTATAACAACTTGCTACTTAGTATTTGTTGTAAAAAATGTTGTAGACATTGCATTTTTCTCTATTTTTTTTTTTCATTTGATAATTTTTTTTATTTATTGGTTGCAAATAACCCTATTGGTTAAAATTTAGGGCTTTTTTTTTTTTTTTTTTTACTTGGGGCCTTAGGCAACTGCATCAATTGCATCTATCATTTAGCTGGCGCTGTCTGTAAGCCTGTTTTTAAAGTTATCGTAAGAAATCAAATTGTAGTCCTCCAACATACTTTATTATTATAATTTACATATATTTGTACAATAATGTCATAATTTGATGCATGCATCAAATTAGCAAGTCAAAACTCATAATTTTTGTTATAATCATATTTATTATCATGAATTATTAAATTATTTTATTTTATTAATTTTTAATTGCGGCAGAAGTAATAATCAATTGTTCCTTAATGCTATGTTTGGAAGTTTTGAGAGAGAAGAGAGTAGAGGAAAGGAGAGTAGAAGAGAAGAGAGTAGAGGGGAATGGTTATCCTCCACCTTATTTGGATGTTTTTAAAATTAAGTAAAGGAGAAGGAAATAATTCGTCTTTTCATTTGTAATTTTGTTAATATAGTAAGGGCAAATTTGGTAATTCATTTGATCAAACATTTTTATCCTCCACTCTCCCTCCAAATCTCTCCAATTTAGGGGAATTAAAAATGAGAAGTTAGAAGTAGTTCAAACCCCTCCAAAGCCTTCTAAATTCCTCCCCTCCTCCCTTAAAAAACAAGGTAATTTAATTACTGTCCCTCTCTCTATTCTACTCCCCCTTCTTTTTCCAACATCCAAATATAGCATAAGTGTTATCAAAGAAACTGTTTGTAATGCTTGCCAAATTATATGTTTGCTATGCAGCTAGCTATGGTGCTGTCCATCCTAAAGAACAAAGTATGCTATGCTAATCAGAGAGTTAGGAAGGCTTAGGAGCTAGTAATCAGAATATGATATTAATTAAATGCTATCATTAACTCTATGTCAAACCCTCTAGATTTCTTAGGGTACTCTACCAAATAAATTTCCTTAAGTTTTAACCATTCTTTAATGATTTAATGGTTTAAATTCTGTCATATCAGTATTCCACTAACAATAATCTTAATTGTTTTGTTTGCAATTTTGTTTTATTATTTAAGAATATTTTTAGTGGAATGTTGACATGTCAAAATTTAGACCATTAAATCATTAAAGAGTAGTTAAGATTTAAGGAAATCTATTGGTGTAGTACTTTACGAAATCTAGAGGATCTAAATCCCAGTTGTTCAAGTAGAGATCATTCATTATATGGTGTGGCTTTATTTAAAAGGAAAACAAACAAAAGAAAATTTTCTTTCAATTATTAATGATATGGATTATTTAAACTTTCAGATTTAAATCTAAAACTTAATCTCTTCTAAAATAAAAAAAAATAAAAATAAAAAACAGAGAGAGAGAGACTCTAAAACTTAATCGTTCATAACCGAAGACTCCAACAAACCCAATAGTGTTGTCCTTCTAACATGCTAAACAAATCTATTTTTACTAGGTTCCAACTCTGAAAACTAACAATGGTTTCACTGCCACTCTAATTTTTAGGGGTTAATCACACCTCTTAAATCTCTCCTAATTACTAACATGAGATTAACACTCTACTGCTCTTCATTATCTTTCGTACTTATCAATGTGGATTCCAAATCTTACAATAAACCTTTAAATATTCCACCAACTGAGCAGGCCCCACAAATAGTCCCTTATTATACTCTAAAAATGCAGGAGATTCTATGTCATTCTAGAACGTTATATATCACGTGAGGTGGGAAAGAAAAACTAGATGTCATAAAAAGAAACATTATACGGATGAGAAAAATGGTATCAATCTGAATTGAAAATAAAAAGTCTGTCAAGACCATAATGCATACTTGTTTGCAGGAATGTGAGTTACATTTCACATATGGATACTCACTTTTTCTTGAATATGTATATCCCTGTATCAATCCTATCAAATTGGTTGCTATGCTGTTTCGTTGAGCCCCTAATTAGTCTTTGATAAATACCATTTGTCATAAAATCTTATGTTGATAAGAAATGATGAATTTATTTATTTAACTATTTTTTTTAGATTCGTTTTTATTTTGTAATTGGTTTTAAGATTTTTTTTTTAAACAGTATTTTGTGTGAGTGTCATTAATTTTCGTGTCTGCAGCTAGCTTGTTATTTTTGTGTAAACTTGTATAATATTTTTCCACTTTAATTTGCTCTTTAGCTAATGAATAAAACTCTCATTCATGCTTTCATTCCCAGTAAACATATTTGTTACTGCAAATACATACAAACATCAGCTAATAAAAATGCAGCAGATTTGATATTATCAAGTCATTCTCATTTGGTATCTCAGTCCTTTTAAGAAACCTATATTTATTGATAATATAAATGAAGAGAACCTTACAACATATATTATCTTTTCTATATTCTTGGATAACAAAAGACTGAAAAGAGAAACATTTTTGCTTTGTTGCTCTTAAAATATCAAAAAGAAGACAAAATTTGGAACTTAACAACAAGGCTTGAACTTCCATATTTTGTTTTAACTTTGTCTATCTTCTTTGCAGGCAAATGGGTAAAAAAATGAACAAATAAACAAAACAAAACACAAGGATAAAAGAGATTGAGCCAAGAACCATGAATTGCCGAGAGGTAGCACCCCTTAAACTCATCAATTTGATTTGAAATGAAACAAAACAAAGAATGAAGAAAAAGGTGTGTGAAAGCCAAGGATTAGACTTGCCAAGAGGTTGCATTTCTTCAACTCATGCCTCTTTGTCTTATATGACTTATAGTTGTCATGAGCCATGGCCAAAAGATTAGGCTTGTATCACAGAGTGAAACCTTGATCATGGTCCAACCTCCTAACTCTTCCTCTAAACTTCAAAAGCAACATGATCATTTCCTCCTGTTCAAAAGTTGAAACAGAAAAATTCTACTATATATGAGTGTCAAAGAAGAAGAAAGCAAGATAAAAGAAGAAGAAGAAGATGATGATGATAATTGTGGAAATCTTGTACCTATAAAGGGGTATATTTTTATATTTATATTCCTTAATTTGTTCTTGGTAAGACACAAAGGATTAAGCATTAATTACGAAAGAAATAATAAAATAATAATATTAGTTTATTTTTTTGAGTGTTTATTTTTATTTTTTTAAAGTGAGATTAGATGAACCCAACTCATCATAAATGGGTTCATAAATGGGTTCATAATAAATTACAAAAAGAGAAGAATACAAACTTTTGAAATTAATACTCTCGATCTTTCTCTAAACATTAATACTGCTGACTAAACACAGTTAGGTCTGTGGCAAGGCCGGCCCTTCCCTTAGGCAAGTTAGACAATTGCCTAAGACCCCCAAGTGGAAGAGAGGCCCCAAATTTTAAAAAATAAGGGGTAGTAGGGAAAAAAAAATAGTATCAGATTAAAAAAAAATTAGTATCAGATTAAAAAAAAAAAATTAGTATCAGATTTAAACCAAAAAAAAAAATAGTATCAGACAAACCAAAAATCCGGTATTGTTATCCTCTAGACAAACCAAAAATCATCCAGATAAACTATAAATCCAGTCTAAGAGATTAACCACAAAACAATCACAATACAAAACAAATAAAAACAATTCAAACCCTAAAAATTTTACTTTTCTCTTTTGCTCTTCGCCTCTCTCTGTCTCTCATTCTCTCTGATTCTCTAATCTCTCATTACCTTTCTCTCTTTCAACTAAACTTAAGCAAGCGACGGCTGGACCGCTTAGCATCGGCGCCTCCCTGCTCACTCATCAGTCACGGAGTCCGAATCTGCTCTCCGCCGAACAGCCTCCCTCCCTCATCACTCACGGACTCCAGCCGTTCACTTCATCTTCATTCTTCAGGTATAGTTTATAAATATTTGGGGTCCGGCTGTTTGACTGATTGAGTTTGAGATTGCTACTTGTATTCTTGTAATTTAGTAATTAATAAGATTGACTCATTTGACTGATTGAGTTTGGGCCTAGATCACCTGGTTTTGACGTTTTGTAATTTGGGCTTCAAGTTTTTTTTTTTTAATGATTCAGCCCCTTTTTTTTCAATGATTCAGCCTTTTTTTTTTTTTTTTTTTTGGTTATAGATAGGATTTGTTTTGTGTTTTTTTTTTTTTTTTTGTTGGTATTATAAATTAATAAGCCCAGTGTTATAGTTTAATAGTTGTGCTTAAATTTTGTTATGCTTGTGCTTTTTTTTTTTTTTAATTTTAATCTTGTATTTTATATATATATATATATATATATATATATTTTAGTTATTGGTAATATATTAAATAAGTCTTTATTTATGCAGATTGAGATTGCTAAAAACTTGTTATTGTTCGGTGAAATTACAACCATAATTTCTATATAAATCAAGTTCTATTTCTCAATTGCTCTACACTTGAAAGTTATTTTTGATTATAGTCTTTATAAATATATTGTTTGATTAGAAATGTCTACTAGAAAATATTCATCTGGATATGAAAAACTTAAAAAAAGAAAAAAAGAAGAAAAATTAATTGAGTCTCAAAAAGGATCAATGGATAAATTTGTTATTAGTAATAAACAAAATAAAAGAAATTTATTTGATGGTTTAGATTTATTTTAAGAGTTAAACATTTTAAAAGAAATTTTACAAATAAAATTTTATACTCCAATTGACATATTAAATTATATAAAAAGTTTAGATTCATTTCCAAATACATGCATTACTTATAGGATTTTACTAACAATGCCTGTTACAGTAGCTTCTGTAGAAAGAAGTTTTTCAAAATTAAAATTAATAAAATCATATCTAAGATCGACAATGTCCCAAGAAAGATTAAATGGGTTAGCTATATTATCGATTAAAAATGAGATGTTAGAAGAACTTGAATACGAAAATTTAATTAGTCAATTTGCATCTCAAAAGGCAAGAAAAATAGATTTTAAATGAAATATATTATAATATAAAAATATTAAATAAACATTAATTTAATTAATATATAGGTATAAAAAATGCCCCATTTTTAGTTCTTGCCTTAGGCCTCAAAATGTCTAGGGCCGCCCCTAGTCTGTGGCTCTTTGTCCACGCTAATGTCTCAAAAATGAAACTATTTTCTCCAATGCCCTTTGAGGTAGGGCTGTACACAATGCGGTGTGGCCGGTTTTTGTGGCCGTTTCTGCACCGCGCCGAAATCTTTGGTTTTCTTAAAACCCAAGCCGTCGTCGCGCCTGAGGAACGGTTCTCTAGCAACCTCGGTGGCAGCTCTAGTCGGTGCGGTGGTCGGTGTCCACCCGTCTATCACACACACAGAGAGGAAGAGATATCTAAATTCTAAAACCAAAATTAAACCCAGAAAACTCAAGGATTCAAACCACAAACAAAACTTAGATCAAATCTAAATATCAAAAGATTCAAAAACCATCACAAACCCAAATATTAAAACCCATTACAAACCACTTGTTTGAGTCTAACTGAGCTGAGTGATGGAGTGAGTGGGTACAATGTGCGGCTGAGAGAAAACAAGAAAAAAAAAATCTAATACACTGACTTAAAAGTGCAGAAGTCAAAAGAGTGAAAATGATAAATGAGTAAAGAGGAGAAAGAACTAAAGTAGAGAAAGAACTAAATACTGATGAGAGTGAAGGGAAAAGACTTGTGTGGCTAAGATCAAAAGGGGAAAAAAAATTTTACACAGTGACTGACTCTGGCAGTTTTCATTTTTTATTTTTTATTTTTCCAAAAAATGCAAGTGGGAATGACTATAACCATGCAGCATTTTTTTTCTTTTTTTAATTTTTTTTTTCAAAAAACTTGATTGTAACCCGTAACCCATACGGCCATACAACTTTTTTTTTTTAATATTTTTTTTCAAAAAATGCAAGTGGGAGACAGACTTAGACAAGACCACTCTCTGACACACGTTTTGGACTGAGAAAGACTTATTAGACAGACTTACACATTTTTTTTTGTTGACTATTCCTCTCACAGCCTCACACACATTAACTTCCTCTTTAATTTAAAATTTCTTTTTGATAAGGCCCTGTTCATGGATGAACTCATGAACATTAGGCGGCCTAACATTCTTCTTCAGTTCTTTCTTTTTTTTTGCTAACCTTCTTCAGTTCTTTCTTATACATATTAACATATATATATATATATATATATATATATATATATAAAACATGCTCGGGTCGGTTCGGTCTTTGTTGGTGTGCACATCTTGGCGCCGATGGCCGCACCAGTCCGACGTCGGCACTGAAAATCTACCGCCGACCACCGTGCCGGAAACCTTCAGCGGAGCTCTGAGCAGGGCAGGGTGGTGCGGTGTGGTCAAACTGATTTTGTCGGTGCCGGTATATTTTTAACAGGCCTACTTTGAGGGTTTGTCTATAGCCGCTTGTTTCACATTCTTGCCTGCCTTTACAATACTTAAAAAATTATTACCCTTTGTTTGGTAAGGATGATAAATAAAAAATTGTAGAGAAGAAAAAAGCAATGTAAGAATTATAAAACAATAGAGGTAAAGAAGTTATTGTTATTTTTCCTTATAAATATTTGGTTATGGAATCTTGTAATAAATTTGAACTATACCGTTTATATTATTGAATATTTTACTAGAAAAAATCACATCACATATGCGTGTTATCTTTTCTTTTTCCTTTATTAAAAGATGATTTTTTTTTTTTTTTGATAACTTCAATAAACAAAGAGACTACAGCAATTATTATCTTCTTTTTTTTTCTCTCTCTCTCTTGTGTTGCTCTCCTCTAGGAAGCCGCAATGGTGAAACCCTAGCCTAGTATAGGCCGCCTTTTTCCCCTGCACTAGTGGAACTTCGGCTCTTTCATCTTAGTTTCTGCCTTTCCTCCACCTTATACCCCTTATCATCCCCACCACACCTCATCCCTTAAAACCACGGACGACCTCACTGGCTACTGTGCCCGCCTCTCCCTCCATACAAAGGAACGCCAAACCATCCCTTTAACCTCTGATATTGAGAACAAAAACAGAGTGCTTGTGGCGAAGCTCTTCACCAAACACCGTGTTAACATGGAGGCATTGTCATGAACACTTAAGAGCATGAGAAGATTTGCCCAAGACTTCGAAGTTCGTGACCTGGCCTCAAACACTATCTGCTACTGTTCACCCATGAAGCTGATGCGCAAAAAGTTATCGTGCAAGGACCCTGGTCATTTGACAAATACTTGATAGGTCTCTACCAACCAAGTGCCTCTGAATCTGTGGATGACGCAAAGTTTGTTACAAGTCCCTTTTGGATTCAAATCCATAACCTCCCTCTCAGCCGTATGAATAAAGCCAATGCTACAGCTATAGCGAACACCATTGGCAGAGTTGAACAGGTTGATGCGTCACTATCTGGGGAATGCTGAGGACGTTGCATTAGAGTTCAAATCAATATTGACATTGAACAACCGCTCTGCCGGGGACAGTACGTGGACTTGGGTGGTTCAGACCCCCATTGGATTTCCTTCCAATATGAACGCCTACCTCTCTTCTGGTGCGGTCCCTTAAATCATGACGAGAGAGACTGCAAGCTCTGGACTGATAGTGGTGAATCCTTACAGAGGAATGACCAACAATATGGTCCATGCATATGGTTGCAAGCTTCTTTGACCCCCATACAAAAACCACAACTAATACGTACCAAATCTTCCTAGACCGTAGCCCCACCTCAACCCCACTGACCCACACCTTCACCATCTATGCACCCATCACCTTCAACAGCAAACACACCACATCCACCGTCGAACCTACCCCCTACGGCCCAAACTGCGGAAATAGTGACTCGCGGAAGAATCCAAACACACCAAATCCACTCCCACAGCTGGCCCATGCTCCAATAATGGACATTCAAAAATATTCCTTTCATACCACAAAGTCAACTATCCCATCAAATGAAAACACTGACATTCTGACTACCACCCACCCCGATATTCCCTGCCCCCCACACACATTCGTGACCCTCCCAAAGCCCCAGAACCCACTACTATTCCCGCGTACCACCCCGTAACAGAAAAAACCAAAACTTTGCATGGTACCTAGCATCGACTAGGGCCACCCCGCTACACCATGAAAGCTAGTATCTCTAGTGAAACAATGCTGGGAACTAAAAGGAAACAATAGGAAGTACCCTTATTTGATGACCCACCCACTGACAAGAAGCAGAAGCTCTTAGAGATGGAAGCAAAGTCGCTAGGTAAGCTCATGGCAGAAAATTTGGGATCCGCGGTGACTGGTCGGTAGCACCGTCAGGTGCGCAATGAGTATCTAGAGCTGGAACTGTCAGGCGCTTGGAAAACTTCAGACAGTTGTTGCCCTAAACTCCCATATGTGTCTTCTTAATAGAGACCAAACTCACCACTGAGCAACTGAATCACTTGAAACAGAATTAGGACTACAACTAAGGCATTGTGATCTCTAGTGTTGGCTTGAGTGGTGGACTTGCACTCTTATGGAAACCGAATACACAGGTTCATATCTAGAATTTTTCCTGTTGGTTTATCGATGCCCATATTGTTTGTGCAAACACAGGTCTGAAGTGGAGGCTCACCGGCTTCTACGGCTACCTTGACACCAACAAGCGTAAGGAAACATGGACCTTACTTGAATCCCTTAACCGCTCTAACACCTTGTCGTGGCTCTGCCTCGATGACTTTAACGAGATCATCACTCACAGTGAGAAGGTTGGGGGTAGCCAACGACCAATAAGACAAATGGACCACTTTCGCACTGTCATCTCCTATTGTGGTTTTCTGGACCTAGGCTACCGAGGGTCTCCTTTCACATGGTCATGTAATCACCCCATCAATGACCCTACTCACATCCGTCTTGACCGTGCTTTTGCAACCATTGCCTGGAAGGCAAAGTTCCCTGGCGCCTCCATACAACATATCTTAATGTTCACCTCTAATCACTCTATGATTGCTGTCCACTTGCCCACACTGAAACCACACCACAAACTCCACCGACCACCTTTCCGCTTTGAAGCGACGTGGCTTCGAGATCCACGATGTGCCGAAGTTGTCAAAGAAGCTTGGATGGAAGGTTTGTAAATACCGGATGGAGTTCAAATAACAAATTTTCTTGACAGTTGTAGGACCCATCTATTTGCATGGAATAAGCAAATGGCAAATTGAAAAACTAGAAAACTCACTGCAACATTTGAAAGCAACACCCACAACGCAACTTTGACCAGATGCAAGATGTACGCAAGTCTCTCAATTATTGGCTTAATGCAGAGAATAAAATGTGACACCAAAGATCCAGAAATTTATGGATAACTAATGGGACCGAAACACATCTTTCTTTCACCGAAAGGCCTCCAACCGAAAAGGCCGGAACTCCATCAAAGGGATAATAAATGAACATGGTGTTTGGCAAAAGGATGATGAAGTCATGGGGTGGATTATCATTGATTACTTCTCTACCATTTTTCAGACTGCTGGCCCTACAAACACCATTGCTTTAACTGAAGCAATGTGTAAAGTTGAGATTTATAACTATGTTTTATGTTAGCTTTATTCCATAACAAAAAGTGTTGTAATTACATTAATTTTGTTTCTTGTATTTTGCGGAATTTTATTGTATTGGGTTTAGTATTAAGTTGGTGAAGAATTGAGCATGTATTAGATGAACAAGTGGATTTTGCAAGTGTCTCACGAGAAGCCTATCCTCGAAAGAGCCATGTGAAAAGTACATGCTGAAAGCTGAAGAGTCGTACCAAGTTGTCAGTTTCGCGAGTGTCTCCTGAGAAGGGCTAACCCGCAAGATACTTGCGAAACTTTCTGCCGAGAAGATTTTTAAATGTGACGTTCTTACCCTTCACTCATACTATATATACCCTCATTACCCACAAAAGCATGAGAGGTCATTCAGAGAGAAAAACCCTAAATAGGATTTCTACAACACACACACCTATCTTTTAAAGAGAGAGCTACTTATCTTTAGTGAGAAATCATTGTAACACCTTCTCTTTCCCTCTTCCATTGTCATACTTTGAGAGGAGATTTGTACCCAAACACAACCCACACCTATTCAGAGTGTAGAAAGTGTTTTGGAACTTGGGAAGCTTTAAGAATTTGTCAAAAGAAGCCGGTTAAGCTTGGCGGATGCAATCGGGTATATTGCTAGATCCAGAAAGCTAAAGAAGACATGACTCCAAGAAGTCCGTTGATAGAAGAAGCTTGGAGAGCTCAAGTACATTGAGTAGACTAGGCTTGAAATGTCTTTTGTTATTCGTGTACTCCAACTTTATTCTCTAGTAGATCAATTTTGACTTGGAGGATCGCAATGAGGTTTTTCGCTGAGTTCTTCAGTTTCTTCTTCGATAACACGTCTTGGTGTTATGTTGTGGTTGTATCTCTCTTCCCTTACTCTTGTACTTTACTTTTATTGTTTATTGTTCATATTTATGCACTAGAGTAGTTATTGGTTTATTGCGCTTCATTTATTCTTATTTCGTACTTATATAAGTTAGAGTAAAAGTAATCTAATTGTAATTTTAAAATTGTAGTCTAAACAAGCTCTTGTGTTTTAACACAAATCCGAGCTTTCACAATACAACCTGTTGTTACTGCTTCCATGAATGCATATCTATGTCAACCTTTTCAAGCAATTGAAGTTCAGAAAGCACTAAAATAGATGCATCCTAAAAAATCACCGGGTCCAAGTGGTATGTCCCCTCTATTCTATCAACACTTTTGGTCCTTATTTGGTGAGTGTGTCACCAAAACTGTACTAGATTTTTTGAATTTTGGAGTCACTCCCCTAATTTTAATGAGACTCATATTGTACTAATTCCAAAAGTGAAAAATCCCACAAAGGTATCTTAATATAGGCCCATCAGTTTGAGTAATGTCATTTCTAGGCTAGCATCAAAAGTTCTTGCTAATAGACTGAAATGCTTCCTCTCAAATATCATAAGTGAGAATCAAAGTGCTTTTATGTCTACCCGCCTCATTACTGATAATGTGTTAGTTGCCTTTGAAACTATGCATTACCTAAATCATAAAAGAAGAGGGTGACAAGGGGAGATGACTCTCAAGCTTGATATGAGTAAAGCTTTTGATAGGGTGGAATGTGGATGTTTATAGGATATCATGTTGAAAATGGGTTTCTCTAAAAGATGGGTGAATATTATGATGCTATGCGTTACCTCTGTTACTTACTCCATCTGTATTAATGGCAAACCCCGAGGCCTCATCACCCCTACAAGGGACTTGAGGCAAGGAGACCCCATATCTCCCTTTATTTTCCTGTTTTGTGCAGAAGATTTATCAGCTCTCCTCAATCAAGCCACAAGGAACGAAGAAATTAGAGGTGTAGCTGCTTGCCCACAAGGCCCCAAAATATCACATCTCTTCTTTGCAGATGACAATATCATCTTCTATCAAGCCACCAATGAAGAGTGTACTCGCCTGAGCATATTTAAAGACTTATGAACATGCATTTGTCCAAAATCTCAATAAAGAAAAAACATCCTTATTCTTCAGTAACAATACCCCATAGAATATTCAGGACAATATAAAATAGCGTTTTGGGACAGAAGTCATGAAGCAACATGACACTTATCTAGGCCTGCCTTCTCTAGTAGGTAGGTCCAAGAAAAACACTTTTCAAGCATTGAAGAACGTTTCTACAACAAGCTCTTAAGGTGGAAAGAGAAGTTGATCTCGCAAGCAAGGAAGGAAATTTTAATAAAAGCAGTAGCCCAAGCAATACCCACTTATACAACGAGTGTTTTCAAGCTCCCGGACACTCTTTGCGATGACATGACTAGCATGGTCCGTAAGTTTTGGTGGGGACAATCCAATGGCTGGAACAAGATGGCAAGATTGGGTTGGGAGAAGATGTGTGCTCCCAAGAAAGATGGAGGACTAGATTTTCGCGACCTAAAATCCTTAAACCTAGCACTTCTAACAAAGCAAGGCTGGCGCCTACAAACCAATACACACTCGCTAGTATACCGTGCTCTCAAAGCCTATTATTTCCCTAACTGTGATTTTCTCCATGCAGAGCTAGGTCACCACCCTTCCTTTACATGGCATAGTATCATGGCAACCCAACATATTGTGGGAGTTGGTCACCACTGGCAGGTGGGCGATGCTGCCTCCATCCGTGTTTGGTAGGATAGAAGGATCCCGAGACCGTCAACTTTTACCACAATATCCCAGCCAAACACACTCCACATGAACTCCACAGTTGCTGAGCTGCTTGATGATGTCACGAGTGAGCGGAAAGCTGACTTGATAAGGCGAATCTTCCTACTAGATGAAGCTCAGACAATACTAGGCATCCCACGAAGTAATAGACATGCCAATGACCGCATAATCTGGGCTTACACACCTAAGGGCATCTTCACGGTGAGCAGTGCTTACAAGGTGGCCTTGGCGACTTCATCATCTACACCCACGGTGGGAGCATCAAACACCACAGAGACAAAAACGTTCTGGCGCACTCTTTGGAGCCTTGGCATCCCAAACAAGCTGAAGACATGCGCTTGGAGAGCATGCCGTGACATCCTCCCAACCAAAGTGAACCTACGCCATATGGGAGTGATAGAAGATGTAACCTGTGAAGCATGTGGCATGGCTGACGATCGAGACCAGTGGACACCTGTTTTGGGAAAGTCCTAAGGCCCGTGAGGTCTGGACAACAACATGGATACCCTTTGATACCCAAGGAGTCTATTACAGAGACTTTGTTGATTTTATTTGGTACCTAATGTTTATGCATCATGCAGGACGCAACTTACTGGAGCTTATTTTTAGCGTGGCATGGTGCATGTGGCATAATCGTAACAAAGCAAGACTTGGGTCCACCAGACTTGGGTCCACCAGACAGACCAGCCAAGAGATTATTCACAAAGCAAGGTCAATCATTGAAGAATTCCAGTTGGCTTATCTCACTCGGCCTCGCTTCAAAAAACACGCTGAAGATCAGTGGGTACCTCCATTACATCCATGGTACAAAGTCAACTCCGATGCCGCCGTATTTTCACACCTCAAGACTGTCGGGATCGGCGTCATAAGAAGGGATCACGAAGGGTCAGTGATAACAACCCTCAGCAAGCACCTGCCTCTGCCACTGGGTCCCTTAGAAGCTGAGGCGAAGGCCATGGATGAGGCGGTCCTCTTCGCGTGGGATGTTGGCATCAGGGACGCCATCTTTGAGACGGACTCAAGCGTGGTTTCAGACGCTCTTTCAGGCTCCATTACCCCTCCGGTCTCCATAGTGGATATCATTGTTGGCACCCTTCATCGGCTGCAGGATTTCAGACATACTCAGCTCCAACATGTGAGGCGGCGAGCAAACAAACCGACCGACACACTCTTTGGCTCAGCATGCTAAAGACGTTGCTGATTTTATGACCTGGTTGGAGGGCTGTCCGCCCTTTTATTGACTCTTTTGTGTTTCATGATGGTGGACCTTTTCCTTTCCGTTCTCATTAATAAAAGTTTTCGTATTTCCCATTAAAAAAAAAAAAAAAAAAGAAGACTACAGCAAGTCTAAGACAAGTCTGGATGTACCCAGGGACTTTAATTGCAAAATTTGCTGACTTGTAAACAATGTTCAAGACATGCCTATGAACAAAAAAGGCTTTACAAGTAAGACCATGCTGCTCCAAATTTAATACATGCATCAGTGATCATATGAATTTAGAGGATTGAAAATATGAATTTAGAAAGAAAATGTTAAAATATATTAAAATATTATCAGAAATATGTAGCTAAAAAATATATTAAGTTATTATAAAAAATATGTACATCTACGAGTTATCAAAGTATGTAATACCATAGGTTATCATAGATTTAGTTTTACTATACTTAACATGATACAACTATTTAAGGCGTTCTATTGTGAATGTAATATCTCTCGCTTTCTTTATGTCATCATTTTTCTTCTCTCACTATTTTAGTCTGGTGTCAGAATATTTGGTTTTGAGTCCAAAATATATCTCCATTTCGAGAAAGTATCTTATAAGACACACTCTCCACGTCAGCACATCTATTTGGCAGGACTAACCAATGAATGATTGAAACGTGTAAAATAAATCCAGCTTGAAATTTCCCTCAAAATTTCAATCGTCCGCCAAAATTCTCTAGTTTCTAGAATTTTCTTCCTTCTCTTTTTATCGCTAACGTATTCCCATTTTCATTTATTGCTCTTTCATTTTTTTTTCTCTCCTTGCTCCCACTCGTCTCCACTTTCACTTGTCATTGTTTCCGGTGGCTCTGACAACCCGTTTGCTTAGATTTGTTCGCCAGTCTTGTTCTCTGCCATGAACACCACGGTAGATTGGGGTTGCCTTGGCTTTTGCGAATCGCCGACCATGTCGCCATCGCAAGTTGTTGCCGTCAAGCCTGCTTTTGACCTCATTGTAAACTATAAAAGTACTCATTCATCTCCCATTCTTTTTCTTCTAGCTTGATTTGTGATTCTCATTGATTTCTTGTGGAACATTTTGAGATTTTGATAATGAGAATAAAGCCCAATTGAGTGTGCGTGTGTCAATGGCTGAGGATCGATAGGATGCCGGTGGCATTTCTTGGTTAGGTGGGTTTCTACGGGAGATATTTGATTGGATTTAGTTAGATTCTTGTTTTTTGAAGTGGGCTTATTCAATTTTTGATAAACTGGTGGGTTTCATATGTAAAGATTGTGTCTTTTTTTTTTCTTCTCTCCTAAGTTTGCTAATTGGGATGGGAATTATTAACGAGTTTGGGGGAAAACAAAAGGGAAGCAGATTGTTATTATTATTATTATTATCATTTAAATTTCCTAATTTGCTTGTTAAATTAATTTGGTGCTTGAGATGAGTCAATGGAGTATCCCCAGATATTCTCAAAGTGAAAGGTTATATCTTAATAGTTTAAGATGTAGTCTAATGAGCTATTTCATCTTATTAAATTATGTTTCTTATTTATTGCATCATGATATCTGCCTTTGCTTTGCTTGCCCTAGTTTCCTTGATACTGTAGTGTAAATAATTTTATAGGATGCTTTTGTTTGAGTTAATTATTTGTCAGTTAATGGCATGGGAGTGTAATATATTTAACCATGGCATGCTATTTTGCATTTCAGTTGAAGGTCTTATGGTCTGCCTGGACACAGGAGGAAGCAAGTAATGATAGGAGGATTGGAGATTAGAATGTTAATGTTGTTGAGTCAAAAACATGGTGGTGTTATTGATGATGACCTGTTCTACAGTCGGCGCATCCATGTCAAGGAATGGAGGCTTCATAATTCTCCAACTCAATTTCAAACACCCAAGCTTTTGACATGACAGAATATGCACCATTAGTTGCTTCCGAGGATTACAATTTTCTCTTTCAACTAATATATTGGACAGTTTTATGCACGGCTTGTAGTAGCTTTTCGAACAATTTTTGTAATTTATTTATGAAATGATTCAAAGGTGTTGGATTTTATAAGTGCATGTTTGAGTAGTCTTGTAGTAGCTTGTCAGAAAGATTTTGTAATTTACTTATAAAGCGATTCAATCGCATTGGATTCTACATGTAAATGTTTGAGTAACTTCTACTTAAACATTGATCATATATATGATGTTAATGTAACTCTTATACAATTGTATGTGTTTACCCTTTTCCCAAATACTGTACAAGTTATCTTATACAAATCCAATAACTAATACTAACATGATCAAATGAAGGTAAGACAAGCACATTAAAATACTCATCTTTATGAACTCTTTCCAACAATCTCAAACAAATTACTCATTTTATGGTCTCACTTGTTCAACTTGAAAATGCAGTGTACATATATGCATAAACCATCTTTACTAAAGTTGCAATAACATGCTACCTTCTTCCATGTTGCTAAGAAGGTATATTTCATCCTATCAACTAAAAAATTACTACATTAATATACATAGTCACCAAATAAGTGAATCACACATGAAAGTTGCAATAAACATGCTACATTTTTCCATGTTGCTAAGATGGAATATTTCATTCATTCAACAAAAAATATCCCTGCATCAATAAACTTCACCAAAAGACACATGAAGCCCTTGTTGTGGTTTTGAACATCTTAGTAAGGTTGGAATTGAGATGAAGCTGGCTGGCAAACTTTCGCAAACAGTTAGGTTCTGAATAGGCTTCTTAGTTGAGAAGGAAAGGCTTCTTAATTGAGATGGAAAAGTTGATGCAGCGTCTATTTGGTGATCTCCAAGGCTATTATGTCATCCTTTCCAAAATTGCTATGCTACCATACACCCAATGTGCAAAAGAAACTGTACAAGCAAGCTACAATGAAAATTGACATTGAGCTCATACTTCCATTGCTTCATTCCCTTTTGTTGTCTTGATAAATCTGAAATATTTATTGTTTTAAAAAAATTATAATCACTACATGAATGAAAGGACAAATAATTTGAACATATAAAATAATAATATTGAGAAAATTAAATATAACATCTGGGAAAAAAACAAAAGGTGATTTCTTACATCCAACCTTCTCCAAAATTTATTTAAATCATATTGGGACATTTATATTAGACCAGTGAATTAAGGTCACCGTTAAGGTGTATCCAAAAAAAACGGTCACCATTAAGGTGTGAAATGTTGCTTGTCTGCAAAATTTGGAGATGCTAGGTGTGTATAAAGGTAGAAATAAAAAAAACTTTTTCCTAATAAGATTGATTCATAGTCAAAGCCGAACCTTAAATTATTCTTTGTTCACCTATATGCACAAACGTACATTTTTAGGTTTTAGAAATGATCAAATCTTACAACATATTATTTTTAAATTGGTCTCTAATATCCGAAAGTTTCCTTCAAACCAACTTTTAGCTTGAGATTCTTAAATCTATCCGATTCTATCAACAATTAAGAAACAAAAAAGAAACAGAGTACCATAAATTACAGACTCTAAGATCATAAACCATAAAAAATAAAAATGAGTTGCTGCAAAAACAGATTAGAATAAAAAATCTAAAATGCTTACAAATCTCAAGAAGTGCTGAAATTTGCAATCTTTGTGTGACCAGTCAGATCAGATTCACATCTTCAAGAGCTGCAGAAGATGAGCTGAGATTTATGCACTAAGGTCTAAAATTTATGCACATGAATTTCAGACAGATGACCAGTTTATCAAAAATTGAATAAGCCCACTTCAAAAAACAAGAATCTAACTAAATCCAATTAGACATCTCCTGCAGAAACCCACCTAACCAAGAAATGCCACCGGCATCCTATCGATCCTCAGCCATTGACACACGCACACTCAATTGGGCTTTATTCTCGTTATCAAAATCTCAAAATGTTCCACAAGAAATCAATGAGAATCACAAATCAAGCTAGAAGAAAAAGAATGGGAGATGAGTGAGTACTTTTATAGTTTACAATGAGGCCAAACGCAGGCTTGACGGCAACAACTTGCGATGGCGACATGGCCGGCGATTCGCAAAAGCCAAGGCAACCCCAATCTACCGTGGTGTTCATGGCAGAGAACAAGACTGGCGAACAAATCTAAGCAAACGGGTTGTCAGAGCCACCGGAAACAATGACAAGTGAAAGTGGAGACGAGTGGGAGAAAGGAGAGAAAAAAAAAATGAAAGAGGACAAAATGAAAATGGGAATAGGTTAGCGATAAAAAGAGAAGGAAGAAAATTCTAGAAATTAGAAAATTTTGGCGGACGATTGAAATTTTGAGGGAAATTTCAAGCTGGATTTATTTTACACGTTTCAATCATTCATTGGTTAGTCCTGCCAAATAGATGCGGTGACGTGGAGAGAGTGTCTTATAAGATACTTTCTCCTCCATTTCACCTCTCATTTAAAAAGTTAAAAGTCTTAAGTGTTGGGCCTTAGATATTAAAGGAAAGTATAGACCTACACATGATGGGGAATACTATAATAATTAAATCCATCATTTTCTATTAACCTAAACTTTTGAAACAATTTGTAATTTATCATATATATAAAATGAGGGCCGTAACCTCTGTTTATATTAACGTTCGCTGTTACTTCTGCTGTCAGCATAAAAGGCCATAACCTCAATCTTGATCCATGGAAATCTGATCTAAAACTAGACTACTCATATCTCCATCTATCTCCTTCAAAATTATCGTTTTAGCGTCGTACACGCCCTTAGTTATCGTATTAGTTCCGATCATGTGCTTCATTGTGATAGTGCGTACACACTTTCTTGTGGCTAAATATAATATATGGATTGATAATGTGCTCAGCTTTCCCTCAACCTAGAATTCCATGGCAGTGTCAATTATTACCAATTTTGATGTCACATTTTCCCTTGGCATGCACTAGGATTTCAAATTTTTTTTATTATGGGTTATATCTACTTTTGGTATTAAAAAAATGATGTAGAGAGTGAAAGCCTGACAGATTAAAAACAAAAGAGTTAACATATATGCAATACATGTTTTCTATATATATGTTTGGGGGCCTTTTTTGGTTATTCGACCACGTGTGTTCCTTTGGAGGAGTGACTTTACTAGGCCCAGGTTCTTTTTGGGGAGTTGCATCCCGGAACTTAACATTGGGCTATATGGTCCAACAGCTACCGGTGTACTTTTAAGCTACCAAACCATTAAAACTAAAGTCTAAGAATCATGGTAATGGTCAAATAAATATATAATATGTGTTTGATATGATAGCTTTGATTAGTAGTTGTATTAACAATTGAGATAAAGTAGTATTTATTTAGAGGTAAAGTAATCATGTGCTTAAAGATGTAAATTTAAAGATAAGGAAGCAAAGTCACTTATCTTTGTGTGATTTGTAGCCCAGCTGTATAGCATCAGTGAGGCTAGTTTAGCTTGCCAGCGGTAGAGGCAGCAGAATGCCAGAGATAGAGGCTAGTTAAGCTTGCCCCACTTATCATACATTTAAATGAGTTTAAGCCTTGGTTAATAGTTGAAATAAGGTAATATGTATTCAAATGTGAAGTAATCATGTATTTAATGATGTAAATTTAAAAATAAGGAGGCAAAACCACTTATCTTTATATGGTTTATAGCCCAACTGTACAGTTTCTGTGAGTTGATAATATCCCAGTAGAGTGACCCCAGCGATAGAGAGGCAGTTTGCCATGATAACTTCAAGATTGAGGGCAAAAAAGGGTGCAACTTGGAGGGAGAGAGAGTATGCCCAGCTGTGTGTAAGGGCTGGTTAAGCTTGCCCCTCATATCATGCATTTAAATGAATTTTCCCCTTGACAATGCTCTTTTAGTCGTTGTGAAGTTATGAATAGTGTTACCTTCTGTGAAAAAGGCTTTTGTATGGAGTATTTATGCCTTCTAAGAGAAGGGTTTTATGTGAGATGGATTTGTGCCTTCCATGAGAAGAGCTTTGGTATGAGACCTTGATGCCTTCTAAGAGAAGGGCTTTAGTAGTAGAGGTTCATGCCTTCCATGAGAAAGGCTTTTATAAGAGAGATAAAGAAGAGTATTGATATGTGTTTATGAGCAGCAAAACAGTAGAAATTTAGAGTAAGAGAGCATGAGAGTGGAGTTTAGATGAGTGTAGTGAGTCATATGTAATGGTGTAGCAAGTGTGTATGAGATTATGTAAGAAAAGTGGAGAAAGAAATGTTTTGTGGGATGTAGTATGATATATGGAAGTATGAAAGATATGATGGTTAAAGATAGTAAAAATATGAGATTATAATCGTTGGAGAAGTTGTAGAGATTGCTTTCCAAGAGGAAAGATTTTGTAAGAGAAGAGTATAGAGATATGTATAGGCATTTGGAGATGGGAGCAGTAAAATAGGTGTATTTTCCAAGGAAGTCAATACCGTACCGGAAGTTGTACCGGTTTGGTCTGCGGTAAGAAATATATTTCGGATACTGGTCAATACCGGTGTACCGTTTCGGGTTTACCGCTATTTTTTACTATTTTATAAAAAATACAAAGTTATATTTCTAATAACTCAATATATCACTTTGATAATTTTTTATATATTTTTTTTGTGAAGTTATCATCATTAATATAAAAGTGAGAAGAAAAAAAAACTATTAAATAATCAAACACCAACCAGCTCAATAAATGCCAATCCACATGTCAAAATATTATAGCATCAATTCAAAGTTTTCAAGTACATCTTTAGATGCTTTGAAAAATTCAAAAGGCTGTGAATCATTTTCTTGGACAGACCGGCAAAGTGGTTTGAAAAAAGCAAGAAAAGTTTCAAAAAATAAACAAAACCAACTAGAAAAAAAATGTTATATTCACAATATTTTTCACAATATTTTTATAAGAATCACGTCAAAATCTTATGAGAAAAGTTGTTACTAGTTCTAATTTGAACCCATTGCTAAAATTATTTTTTTACTCACCAATATTGGCTAATTGCTTAAAATTTATTGTGAAAATATTGTAAAAATATTGTAGTAATATTTCTAAGTGTTCATTTCTTATTCATTTCCTTTATTTCGTCCATACATTTACTTTTTTTTTTTTCTTGTTTTTTCTCCACCACACATCTATTCACATTTATCTCCCCCACCTTTTTATCTCTGCTTTCCGCTTATTCCAGAACCTCCGTCTCTATTTCTTGGTTTCTCCTCTTCTCCTGTGCTTCTTTTTGGTTTCTCTTTTCTTTCCTCTTCGGCTCACTTCACACACACAGCTCTATGTTTGCATTTTTGTTTTTTATTTTCTTTCTTCCTCATCTCACTTCACTCACACACACAGCCGGCAAAGAGATTGGCCTTGGTCTATCTTTTTTTTTTTTTTTCTTCCTTCTTTTCTTGTTCTGATTCACTTTGATGTTACAATAGAACTTAGATAGGCTTTCAAGTTCTTGATCTGTTGTTTTTGTTGTGATTTTAAATTTGTTTTGATTTTAGATAGGCTTTCATTTTTCTCCTTCTTTCTGGGTTTTCTTTTTAGATCTGGGTGTTCTTGGCATTTCATGTTTCGGCCCAGTATCCATTTACCGGCCGAAACAGCCAGATTTCACCGGTACGGCCGGTATGTGGCCGGAACAGCCGGTATTTTTTCCGGTACGAAACAGGGGGTGTACCTGTGCTGGCGCACTGGCCGGTACGGTATATACCGGCCGTATCGGCCGATACGGTACGGTATCACCCACACTGATATTTTTTGAGTATGAAAAGTGAGAGAATGAGTATAAAAAGTGCAATAGGGCTATAGAGTGTTTAGCAAAGCTGCTGGGATTTGCTACTGGAATGTACTGCTGGGATTTTCTGCTGTAGGGTGTACAAAGGTTTATGAAAGGCATTTATGAGGTAAGGGGTGAAGATTTTAGTTCCTGATTTGGAAACTAAAAAAACCCAGAACTTCTTTGAGAGCTTCACAAGATCATTAGAGGGAGTCAGAAGTTTTATGAGAGAGTCCCCCCTTCTCCCCTTTGGTTGTCCCTTTTTTGGTGTTGATGGAGGGTTTTATTTAGCTCAGTTTAAAGGAGTATTTTAGCAAAAAATATCAGCCAAAATCTGTCCCAAATAGCAATGAATCTTCAGAAAATTCATCTTAAGATTTGGACAAAAAATGTATGTTTAGGTTTAAGGTATACTTGTTATTTCGAGTAAGAGCTGCTGGGGAAAAAGCAGCAAAAAATGAAGGTATTTTGACAAGAAAAAGATGGTTAGTTCAGCTGGTTTTGGTTTTAGCCAAATGAGGAAAAACAAAAGCAATGCCCAGGCTGTTGAGTCAGCTGTGACAGTTGTTCTGAAAAGACTGTCTCAACTGTCAGGAAAAGCTGTCCCAGCTGTCAAGAAAAGTTGTTACAGCTGTGATGAGACAGCTCACCTTGGGTAGAAGCAAAAGAGGTCAGCATGGTGATTTCAGAGTGTAAGAGAGGTCATTCAGCATTTATTTTATGAACTTATCTGAAAATGGTAAGGTCTCTTTCAAGAATATCTTGCTATTTTGAGCATATCAGCTGGCAGCTGGGATTTTAGTATTAAATGGCTGATGACATCACTCCCAGCCAGGTGTTAAGTGCTAAATGCACTGCTGGGGTTCTGCTAGAAGTGTTTCCCTCTTGGGTGTTTGTGTTTTTGGTGCAAGATTCCATTACAACACATTTCTAGTAAGTAATAGAAGGATTGGTTGAAAGTTAAGGAAACTTTAGAGATTTAGTCAAGGTCTTATTTTGTTGTGACTAAATCTTAGTGAGCAAGAAGAGTATTTAATGCTCAGTTCTGGCAATTGACAGAGAAATATATGGTCTGATTGTAGCAGACAACAACTGGGTATAAGTGATATCATGAATATTGTGTATATAGTTGGAGATAAAAGATAGCCAATCAAATTATGCTATATGCTTGAGTTGAATTTTAGCTGAAAGCAGTAATAAGATTTGTGTAGAGTAATATAATGAAGTTTCCAAAACTGTATAGCAACAGTTGGGGATTGAATGAGCAATTACTTTCCCAGCAGTTTTATGGCTGGGGATATTAAGTATGAGTCATGTGATGAATATTAAGTTTTAGGAAAAGAGCAAGGGGAATTTTATCATCTAAAGTGCTATGTGATAAGCGATGCTTATCATATGTTACCCGCTACACACGGACTTGTCAGAGTTTAGGGAGTTGGAGAAGACATGCCAAGCAACATGTTTCTTTTATCAACTTTAAACCACTGGAGTTTTACTGAACATATCTCTTGGCCCTCCAAACCACAACTCCCAAAGTTTCCCTAAGGAGACTTATGAGCTTGGATCATAAGCTGAAGATGAGCTAACGTACCTCAGGTTTTGTTGTCATTTTGTGTGAATATGGGCTCTTGTTGAAGAAGCCGCTTGCCATGAGTGTAAGAGATGTAATATGGGCCGTGAGTTTTGATTTATTGGTTAAACTCGATCCATATGTTGATGTTGATGATGTCATGAGTTATGATCCCAATTGATGAAAAGGAAATGTGGGCCATGAATCCGCCTCTTGAAGTAAGGATCTCGCGGGCCATGTGAGCCCAATCCATGTAGTTGAATGAGATATGAGTTTATATTGGGTTTTAAAGAGATTTACCCAAAAAATCAATAATGCGTTGATGTGGCATGAGTTGCCAATGAAGTGATGCCATGTGGACCGAAAAAAGAGTCCTCAACAATATATATATATATATATATATATATATATATTTATATTGAAATAAAATTGTTACTTTAGTCTAATCTAAGTGTATGTGTACAAAACTCACTTTTGAAAACTTGAACCATAATCCTTACCTCTCTCACTCTACAAGAACTTGTACTTATGGCCATTATGCCAAATGTACACAGTAGTCATCTTTTCTATATTTACTTGAGTGTTATAATGAATCCAATGTAGGTTTTATATATGAATACATTAGGGTTTAAAATGGTAATTAACCCTAAAGCTATGGTAGCCCATGAAATTACAAGACCTAGAGAGCTCATGGTATTCTAGAAAATCATGATCTATACTTTTACGATAATATCCTAATGGTTTAACTACCATTTTGGTCTCTGAGAATATTCGCATCAATCTCACCAATTCAATATTTCAATAAAAATTTATCTAAACTCAACCAAAACATGCGTGCATTAGCTTTACAACACTAACTAAAGTTCTTAAAGAGGATAGTCACCTCTCTACATATAGTGAGCCTCTATCCTTGCCACATTAAATTTCAATATTGATAAAGTATTGAGGCTAATGTATGTGCATAAAAATAATAAATAGCCAAGTTAGCAAAAGTTAAGTTTTTTGGATTAGTTTAGCTTAATATTTTGGTCCTAAGAGCATTCATATTAGTCTCACTAATTTATATTTAAGTAAAAATTGATCTAAACTTAACCCCAACAAGCGTGTATCAGCCTTCTTTAATTAATTAAAGTTTTTAAAGAGGATAGTCTCCTCTCTACATATGGTGAGTCTCTATCCTCACTACATTAAATTTCAATGTTGATAAAATATTGAGACTAATGTATGTACATGAAAATAATAGATCGCTAAACTAGCAAAAGTAGAGTTTTTAAGATTTGTTTAGCTAAATATTTGAGAATACTGATGTGAATACTCTAATATTTGCCTTATGTCAAAATTGTCCCTAAGATTTCAAATATGTCAATTTAGTTTCTAACATTTTGATATTGTGTCAAAATAATTTCTGTCATTATGTGTTAGATGGAAAGGTTCAATGATGTGCTAACAGTGATATTAAAATATTATTGTTTATCCTACTTGAGCTGCTATTTGAACTGCCACGGGTCCTTAAAAGTTAATTAATTTGTAGTGAATTCATGTTGTTTTGGAAAATGTTTTCCCCTCTTAGAAAAGGAAACGATTTCTATTATCATGTGTTTTCTATCGAATAAGTCTTGTGCCACATAAAGTGGTACAACAAATGCCACAACTAGCCCATGTGGCGAGTTGTGGTTGGTGGAGGAGTAGTGGTGGGTTCATATGGAGACACCTTTCCACCAACCACAACTCGCCACATGGGCGAGTTGTGATATTTGTTGTGCCACTTTATGTGGCATTAGAAGGACTCTTTTTTGTCATCTAAAATACCAAAAAATGCAAAAACGTTTTTAGAAAAATATTTTCTGCTGAAACAAATGCACCGTTAATTTGTCTTCCTTCCTCCTTATTTTCTTACAGCTACGATATTCTTGTACTTTTTCTTTTGATTATGCAGGGGCATTATTGCCCGCGAGGTACTTTGACTTTGACTTGCTTGTGACATGATGCACTTGCCGAAAAATATTCTTTATTTGTTGTTAAAAAAATTATCATTGTCTCACTCAGTGTTATAAATTTCTAAATACATAATGTATTTCATCGTATCTAAGTTAGCCTACTCTGCAAAATGTGTCTCACATTTAATCCTATCTCCACGTGTTTGGTAATTGGTATGTATATGAAATTATAATATAGTGGTAATTACTAGCTACTAGACAATATGCTCTGCAAACCCAAAACATAGTGAACGGGTTGTTTGAGATAAATAGTATGATAAATCTAGTTAATGATGTGAAATCTGCGCTTTCAATAATTCCATATATCTTTTATATATTTTAATAATTTAATTTTAATTACACATAAAATTTCACAATTTTTTTCACAATCATTAAAATGATTTGTTGTAATTGATATATATGACATTAAAATTGCACTAATTACGATTTATCACCTCAATAAATTTTTAAAATAATTATAAAATTGTTTGTTTCTATGATTGCTGTTATATATATTTGACTCGTGACACATAGAGAAGGTTTGTCTGAAATACATATAGCATATGAACTCTGATTTATGCTGTATTTTAAAATTTTAAATTACAAATTATATGACCTTTTTTTAATATATTAAATGACTCTTCTTACATAATAGTATTTCTCTTTAAGTAGTCTAGAGATGGACAATGGATAGCTCTTTAGTTGGCAAATCATCACTATAACAGATATGCCATAATTCAAATCAATCATTTTTAATAATAAGAAAATGGTAGAAAAAAATATAAATATGACTATAACGTAGAAACAATAGGTGGCTTAATTAGTCGAATCATCACTATAACGAAAATGTCGTGATTCAAATTGACCGTTTTTAAAAATTAAATAAAAAAGTAGAAATTATATAAATATGAACATGGATATAATGAGATGAGATAAAAATGTGTATAACTTTCTGAAGGGAGAGAATCTTTAATTAAGGGTCCAAAACTCGGTAAATGAGGCAATTTTTCTTGGACAATATTGTCCTTTTGTAATTTTATATGCATACAATTAGTTCTAGAACACCGTAGGTCAATTAGGCCCTGTTTGGTTAAAGAATTTTCCTCACTCAATTTCCATCACTTATTACTCATCACTTTTCACTCATCACTTATCACTCATCACCCATCACTTAAAAATATTATACCTGTTTGGCACCATCACTCAGTTTTCATCACTCATATTTTTCACACTATTTATGGGTCCCACGTCTGTCATCAGTGCAGCTTTTTCCTTTTTTTTTTTTTTTTTCTTTTCTTCTGGGTTCGGTCTAGCTTAACGTCAGTTTTTTTTTTTTCTTTCTGGGTTTAGGTGATCTGGTACTGAAAAAAAAAAAAAAAAAAAAAAAAAAAAAAAAAACCTGAAGACCGAACCCAGAAAGAAAAAAAAAAAAAAAAAAAAAAAAAAAAAAAAGTCAACGGTCAAAAGTTGTGGCTGTGGGTCCCCAATGTATGTTTAATTACAAAAATGCCATTGAGTTATGAGTTATGGAAACTGAAAACAGTCATAACTCAAAAATCAGAGAATTGAGTGATGGAAACAGAGTTATGGAAATTGAGTTATGGAAATCCAAACAAAGTTTTTGTCATGGGCCCTACCATTTTTGAGTTATAAGTTATGGAAACAGAGTTATGAGTTATGGAAATAAGTAATCCAAACGGCCCTTAGTCACTACCCAAGTCAAGAACATCTTCAAGTAAAAAAAAATCCCCTACGATTTGAACGCCACCCTCATATGTCTCGTCCCAAAAATGGCCAAACCAGAAACCATTCAACAATTCCGTCCCATTGGCCTATGCAACACCATCTACAAGACAATCACAAAGATCTTGGTTCTCAGAATCAAACCGTATCTTGATGACGTTATTCACCCTTTCCAAGCTAGCTTCATCCCTGGTCGAAAAGCTAGCGACAACATCATCTTAGCCCAAGAAGTCATCCATACTATGTCCACTTCAAATAGCAAAAAAGGTCTTATGGCTCTAAAAATTGATTTGGAAAAGGCCTTCGATAGGCTAGAATGGGGCTTCATCAAGCATATTCTTGTATTCTTCAACTTCCCTAGAGACTGGATCGAGTTCATTATGTCCTGCATTACTACTTCCAGCCTCTCGGTTCTTGTAATTGGGGAAAGACAACTATTTCCTACCTTCCCGGAGAATACGCCAAGGTGACCCATTATCTCCCTACATCTTTATTCTTTGCATGGAGTACCTTGCCTGCCTCATTCACAATGAAGTCGAATCAAAAAACTAGAAGGGAATCAAAACCTCTAGGAACGGACCAACCTTCTCCCACCTTTTCTTCGCGAACGACCTCATCTTCTTTGCAAAAGCCACTAAAAGGAGCTATCTAATGATAAAAAACACCCTCGAAAAATTTTGCTCCGCCTCAAGTCAAAAAAAATCAATCACTGCAAATAAAAAATTTATTTCTCCCTCCACACTTTGCCGTCCATCATTGATTCCGTGGAGAACGAGCTTGGCATTAGAGCGTGCACTGACTTTGGAAAATATCTTGGTGTTCCCATTATCACAGATAAGAGAAATACTAGAGCTTTCAACTTCATCGTCGACAAACTCCACTCTAAACATTCTAGGTGGAAAGTTGGTTCACTCTCTCTAGCAAGACGCCTGACCCTCATTAACGCCATCACCACTACCATCCCCACTCAAGTTATGCAATGCACCCTACTCCCCACAAAAATTTGCAAAGAAATCGACAAATGGTTAGGAGGGCTTAACATTAAAAGAAGCTTACGCAGGAACAAAGCCTTCCTTGCAAAACATCTCTGGGACATCCACTCCAACCCACATGAACTCCATGCAATCATGCTAAAGAAAAAAATAAGGTAACATTTCATTGGGAAATAGTTAAAAGAATTCAAGTCTGTAAAACCTTTTTAAAGAGAAAGAATCTTGATTAAGGTTGAGATCCACAAACCCGTAAAATGAGGCAAGTTATTTTGGACAATATTGCCCTTTTATGATCTTATATTTGTGAAAGAATCTAAGTGGTCCCTTTTACTTTAACTAATAAAATAAAAAGCTTTCTTTATTGCAACATACTACTGTACTAGATAAATATATTCCAAGAATTAATAAGATTACTTTCCATAAAAATAATAAGAAAGAGAAGAAGAGGAACAACTATTTTCCCTCTCAATTCTTAGTCAAGAACAAATAAAATGAGTACTCAAAACAATGCTATGTCTATAATATTTTCTTAATAAATTTTAAGTAATATTATCTTTTTTTTCGTTTGTGTCATGAATGAATTTTATTATCCTTTTTTTGCTACGAGTCCTTTGTTTCCTTGGAATATCCTCTTTCTTTTTGCTATTTGGACCTATGGCATTTTCACAGGAGTAAAATAGTGTTTAAAATTAAAACACTTCTCCAAACCATGATCTGGGCAAAGTTGTTATACATGCTGCCAGTGAGCATATGTTTTGTGCTGGTCAGTTTGGCATGGTCAAGAGAATGCATGTGATTAATGTTATGTGGAACAAGCCGGCCTATATTAGAATGGTACAAGCTCAAAACAGATGGCTCATCGTTGGGCAATCTAGGAAAGGCTACCAGATGGGACTTCTTCGAGATCATAATGGCATGTGGATTAAAGGTTTTACCAAAAGATTAGGGTGTCGTCCGAACTTTGGGCTCTAAGGAACTAGTTAACTTTGTGTATTAGTCTTAATCTTTTGGCAGTAGTATCAGAGTGTTGAACACAGGGAAGAAGCAAGAGCAGAAGATGGAATTGGTTCAAAATCAACAAACATTGAATAAAAGCTACATAAACGACATTAGCTATTGTTTGTATTGTAGATACGACCTGTAGCTTAGTGATTGTTTTATTTTGTAAGTGATTGCACATGGGAGTGTTAGTAGTTGCTTCATACTCACGTGTGAGAGTTAGTTTTCAGTCTGTTAGTAGCATTTAGTTAGTTAGGCTTGCTCTGTGCTGTATATAAGAGAATGTAATCTTGCTTTTGCTAATTAATCATACATACAAAATTTCTTCATTCTGTTTCTAATATGTTATCAGAGCAAATTCCCAAATCTTTCTAGGGTTTTTCTTTTCCTTCAATCCTTCAATTCCTTTTTCAATTTCCTTGAGAAAACACTCTGTTTCTGAGAAAATTTTCTTCCTTTGTCAACAATGGCTTCCGCTACTACAGCCACGACTACAACTGGTTCTACTAATGGTTTTGTACTAGAAAATCCATCTTCTTCTTCGCAAGATTCACCAATGGATGATCCCCTGTTCTTGCATCATGCTGAGAGTCCAAGTTTCGTGCTCGTTACACAACCTTTAATTGGTGGAGAAAACCACTTGGCTTGAGCTCGAGCTATGAGGAAGGCTTTGCTCACCAAGAACAAATTGGGATCCATTGATGGGACTCTGACTCTCTCATCACCATTGATTTCTTCTCCATCATTTGTGCAAGCATGGATTAGGTGTGACAACATGGTAGGAAACTGGTTAACAAATTCAGTCTCTCTAAAGTTTCAAGCAAGCATCATTTATGAAGATACTACTCTTGAAATCTGGAATGACTTGAAGAATCACTTTGCTCAAACCAATCGACCAAGGGTATTCAATCTTCAAAAAGAAATTGTAAAATTACATCAAGGTGAGATGAACATTACAAATTTCTTTACTTAGTCAAAAGTCTTTTGGGATCAATTACAAAACCTTAGTCCATTTCCTTATTGCACCTATGGCACGTGTGTGTGTAATATCAACAAAATGCTTACTGATTTGCAAGTCAGAGAATCTATTATGAAGTTCTTAATAGGGGTGACTGACTCTTTTTCTCAAGTTAGAACTCAGGTGTTGCTCATGGATCCTATTCCATCTCTTAGCAAGGTTTATTCTTTATTGATATAAGAAGAGACCCAGAGATCAATCCCAAATGCATCTGTTGCTAAAGTTGATTCTATTGTTTTAGCTGCTAAGATGTCCACTGATCATGTCACTCATGGTTCCAATCTTGTTATTTCTGGTGGGAAGGGTAAGGATAGACCCATCTGTACTCACTGTGGTAACACTAGTCTCACTGTGGTAACACTAGTCACACTGTGGACAAGTGCTACAAGCTACATGGGTTTCCTCCAGGGTTTAAGTTCAAGAATAATCCTGCTATGGCACACTAAGTTTCTTCAAATTCAAGATTAGAGGTTGCTTCTCCAATGCATCAATCTTCTACCTTCACTCCTGAGTAGTGTCGACAGCTTCTAGCTATGTTTGGTGCATCCAACTCTTCTCTTGCACTAACACCTCATGCCATAGATAGCCCAATGGCCAATGCAACTTCTTCTTGAACCTCTACCAATGTGGCAATGGCAGGTATGAACTTTTCCCATAATGTTTTTGCTGCAAAAGTGGTCAATAGGAGGGCTTATAATGGTAATTCTTAGGTGTTGGATACTGCTGCCAATGATCATTTTGTATGTTCTGTTGATTTGTTAACGTCAATCACAGCTATTAGATAGTCTTTGGTTCAATTGCCTAATGGGGAATCAGCTCAAGAGACTCACATTGGGACTGTTGTTCTTTCTTCTTCTCCTATTCTTAATAATGTCATTTGTGTTCTATCTTTTTCCTTTAATCTTTTGTCTATTAGTTCTTTGACAAAATCTCAGCCATATTGCTGTGTTTTTCTACCTGCTTACTGTTTTGTTCAGGACCTCACTTCTTGGAAAACGATTGTGGTAAGCAAGGCACTTGACGGTTTATATCTGTTGCAATCAGACACCTTTAACAATCTTCTAGCTCTTCACTTACTGCCTTTTTAGGTACTTACAACATCAATGATGTTTTTGATCACTTCACTACAACTACTTCAACTCTGGTATCTTCTCAATCTTCTTCCATTTGGCATGTTAGATTAGGCCACCCATCTGATGTTAAACTCATTACTTTGTCTCGAGTAATTCCTTCTTTGAAACCTTTATGTAATAAGCATTGTCAAATCTGTCCTATGGCAAAGTTTAAGAGATTACCTTTTCCTTTTCATAATAAAATCAATGCTTGTGCTTTTGATTTGATCCATATGGATGTATGGAGACCTTATTCTACTCCTACTTTAGATGGCTTCAAGTATTTTTTAACTATTGTGAATGATGCTACAAGAGCAACATGGCTATTTTTGATGAAGTTTAAATCTGAAGTTAGGTAGTTATTTTCTTCTTTCTATACTATGGTTCATACACAATTTGGCCTTAAAATCAAAGCTTGACATGTTTGATTTTTTCAATTCTCATGAATCATCTATTAACTTAGTTGTGTTTACATTCCACAACAAAATTTTGTTGTGGAGAGAAAACATCAACACCTTCTTTGCATTGCTAAAGCTTTGCAAATTCAATCCCAACTTCTCATTAAATTTTGGGGTGATTGTGTTTTGCATGCTTCCTATCTCATTAACAAGCTTCCTTCCTCTTTGTTGCATGATAAAACACCTTTTGAACTCCTTTTTCACAAGCTGCCAGATTATTCTCTTCTCAATGTTTTTGGTTGCTTGTGTTTTACATCCACTATCTCTCATACTAGAAATAAATTTTCTCCAAGGGTAAGAGAGTGTGCTTTTCTTGGCTTTCCTTTTAATGTTAAAGGATATAAGGTCTTTGACCTGGACTCTCATACTGTTTTTGTTTCTAGGGATGTCATTTTTTATAAAAATGTTTTCCCATTTGTTTTAGGTTCTTGTAGTTCTGTTCAACATCCCACTTCCTTACCTTTGCCTTGTGTTCCTGTTATTAATCCTATTTTTGATCCTATCATTCAGTCTAAATCCACTTTTGCTATGCCTCATGATTCCTTCATCCATATTCACCATTCTTTTGATGATGACCTGCTTGATGAGGTTCCTGCAAAACCCCCTGGTCCTATTGTTGATCCAATCCCTCTTAGAAGGTCTTCTAGAACTGTCAAACAACCTTCCTATTTACAGGCTTATCACTGCAACCAGATATCTTCTGTTCTTACTACCTCTCCTTCCTAATCAAGTACTTCTCATCCACTCTTTTCCCATCTTTCTTATTAACACCTTTCTCCTTCTTACAAATCCTTTTGTTGTTCCATTTCTTCCCTTGTTGAGCCTACTTATTGCTTTATTACTACCAAGCTGCTTCTAATCCCAAGTGGCAACAGGTCATGGCTGCTGAGATAGCTACCCTTGAACAAAATCACACATGGACCTTGACCCCCTTGCTTACTGGTAAGAAGCCTATAGGGTGTAAGTGGGTGTATAAAATTAAGTATAAGGCTGATGGTTCAATTGAGAGGTACAAGGCCAAGCTAGTTGCTAAAGGCTTTAGACAGAAAGAGGGTGTGGTCTACTTTGAGACTTTTTCCCTTGTGGCCAAAATGGTTTCTGTCAAAGTGCTCCTAGTTATGGCTGCAATTCAGGGCTGGTTTCTTAGTCAATTAGATGTGAATAACGCATTTCTTCATGGTGATTTGGATGAAAAGGTTTATATAGCTCTTCCACAAGAGTTTCATAGCCAGGGGGAGGTGGTTTGTAGGCTAAATAAGTCTCTATATAGACTTAAACGGGCTTCTAGGCAATGGTTTGCCAAGTTTTCTAGAACTTTAATTTAGTTTGGCTTCATTCAGTCCAAAGCTAATTACTTTTTGTTTACTAAAAGACAAGTTGATGTTTTTATGGTTCTTTTGGTATATGTGGATGATGTCTTAATAGCTTGTAATGATAAGGTTGAGATATACAAATTCAAACTTATGCTAGATGACAAGTTCAAGCTCAAAGTCTTAGGTGACTTGAAGTACTTTCTTAGGCTGGAGGTTGCTATATCAGACAAAAGTATTGCCCTTTCTCAAAGAAAGTACACTTTTGAAGTACTTAATGGTGCTGGTATGCTAGGATGTAAATCAGCTAAAACACCTATGAAACAAAGTCTTAAGTTAAGTAAATTGGAAGGGGAAGAGCTTAAAGATCCTAGCAGTTATAGAAGATTGATAGGCAGGTTATTGTATTTGATAATTACAAGGTTAGACATCACTTTTACTGTCCATAAGCTCAACCAATACATGTCTAAACCAAGAAAGCCACATCTAGATGTAGCCTATAGAATCTAACAATATTTGAAGAATGAACCAAAAAAGGATCTTATGTTTTCTTCCAAGACAGATTTACATTTGAAAGGGCTTACAGATGCTAATTGGGCTTCATGTTCTGACACAAGGAAGTCTGTGACAGGGTATAGCATCTTTATTAGAGATTCCTCAGTGTCTTGGAAGTTTAAGAAGCAGTCCACGATTTCAAGATTTTTAGCAGAGGCTGAGTATAGGGCCATGGCAATTGCTACATGTGAAATTGTATGGATTTTATACTTCCTCAAAGACACTGGAGTTAAACATGATAAAGAGGCAGTGCTGTTTTGTGACAGTTAGGCAGCATTGCATATTGGTTCCAATCTTGCTTTCCACGAGAGAACAAAACACATTGAGATAGATTGTCATGTAATCAAGGACAAGGTTTTGGAGAGGGTTATCAAGCTAAACCATGTGAGAACTCACTGTCAATTAGCAGACATGCTTACCAAGGCATTGGGTTACAATCAGTTTACTAATCTTGTTGGCAAGATGGGAATGATAAACATACACACACCAGCTACTCTTGAGGAGGAGTATCAAAGTGTTGAACACAAGGAAGAAGCAAGAGCAAACGGTGGAGCTAGTTTAGAATCAACAAACATTGAATAAAAGTTGCATAAATGACATTAGCTATTGTTTGTACTATAGATACGACCTATAGCTTTGTGATTGTTTTATTTTGTAAGTGATTGCACGTGAGAGTGTTAGTTGTTGCTTCATACTCACATGTGAGAGTTAGTTTTCAGTCTGTTAGTAGCATTTAGTTAGTTAGGCTTGCTCTGTGCTGTATATAAGAGAATGTAATCTTGCTTTTGCTAATTAATCATACATACAGAATTTCTTCATTCTGTTTCTGATAAGCAAAGATAGAAAGTGATACTAAAGTTATGTTTTGTTGGGTCGCAGAAACCAACAATATTGCAATTTATATAATGCTTTTCTTATTATGGATAAGATTGTAAGACTCTCAAGAACCAAATTCCTCAGATGAATATGAATCACTATTACCATGAAGCAAACAATTGGGTGGATGCCTTACCAAGAAGAGGCTCGGAGCTTGGCTAGAATTTTGTTGTGTTTGATAGTCCACCTTCAAACCTTTGTATGCTTTTATTTTATGACTATTGGGGTTTGTACAATGAAAGGAGTTGTCCTCAAATTTCTGTTGTTTCGGTTTAGTCTACGAAAGTCATGATTTACCAAGAAAAAAAAGGTGATAAGTTATTATTGGTAGATAAAAAATATTAAAACCAACAACAACTTGACAACCTAGGATTGTTATAAAATTTTTGTGGAGCTAACATTACCCTAGTAACTCACAAATAGAAAAGAGGCAAGGAGTGAATCTCGTCATTTTTCAATTAATATATTTAGAACAAAGATATAAAAGAAAGCAGAACGTGGATTCCTTCATTATACCTAGGTCCTAAACACAGACAATATTCTATATATATATATATATATATATATAGGAATAAGATGCAGGTACAAGGTGGTACCACTGTACTAGAACTTACACTTTCTAATTTCTAACTGCAAAATTCGATAACTTTTTTTTTTAAATTTTATTTTACTAAACATAAGATGTTCCATGGCTTTCTTTTAAAAACGAAATTAATGAAAATACTGAGGGACCACAATTTCATTTCTTGACTCTGTTTAGAATTGAATTTATATAGTTTAATACTTTCATTTCTTAACACTCATTATTGTATCTGACAATGAAAATAAGAAATATTTCTTACCTAATCCTGTTTATTTTTATGGTATATTTCACCAAGCTACTTCTATAAATCAACTGTAAACGATGTTTCTTAATATTAAGTAATTATCCATGTTAATAATAATTTCGAGGTTGCCAATGAGAATGAGATACACTACAAGAAAAATGAGTTATTGCGGCGGGTGCGAAAACTGCCGCTATATGTCGCCTATTGCAACGCGTTTTTAGCCCGCCGCTATACATGAGATCTATTGCTGTGTTTTTTGTGACCGCCATAATAGGTAAGGTTTTTTATGGCGTCCTACAGTGGCGGGACATAAAACCACCGCAATAGACCTATTTTAGCAGCGGTAACTGAGATATAGCGGCGCTCCAAAAACCCCGCCGCAAAAAAATATCATTTTAAGCAGATGCTATAGCAGCGGTAGAGAAAAACAAAAGCAATATGCGAGATATAGCGGCGTTTTGTATGACCGCCACAATAGGGATCCTTTTTGGGGCGCATTTTCTTAGTTATAGCGGCAGGTTGGACCGCCGCAATAGACCTTTAAATTTCCTAGCCTCAAAATTTACCTCTATTTTTTTCACCTTCCCACTTAAAGATCGATCAAATGGTAAATTACACCCGATTGGCATAAAAATTGGCATGCATGTTAAGAACATATAGAAAATAGGATCCAACGGTTGGATTTTCAAAATATGAATTCAACAATAAGTTATTGGTTGGTGTAATATTTTTTAGAGTTACATCAAATGTAACTTGAACCCAATCATATATTTCTTAATTTAATGTGAATTTTGACAAATCTACTGCTAGATTACATTATCTTCATTTATTTTTCATGCTTACAAAATTTTAAGGTGATCAAAGATTAATAGTCATGTCATCAATTAATTGTTTAAATTCAAGTTTTTGTAGTTTAAAATAACATAAAAGATGAGTTTAAAAGTAAAATTGTAAATTACACCCGATTGGCATGAAAATTAGCATGCATATTAAGAACATATAGATCATGTAATCCAACGGTTGGATTTTCAAAATATGAATTCAATAATAAGTTATTGGTTGGTGTAACATTTTTTAGAGTTACATCAGATATAACTTAATCCCAACCCTATATTTCTTAATTTAATGTGAATTTTGACAATCTACTATTAGATTACATTATCTTCATATATTTTTCATGCTTACAAAATTTCAAGGTGATCAAAGATTAATAGTAATGTCATCAATCAATTGTTTAAATTCAAGTTTTTATAGTTTAAAATGACGCATAAAAAATGAGTTTAAAGATCGAATCGTAAATTACATCCAATTGGCATGAAAATTGGCATGCATGTTAAAAACATATAGAAAACGTGATCTAACAGTTAGATTTTCAAAATATGAATTCAACAGTAAGTTATTGGTTGGTGTAACATTTTTTAGAGTTATATCAAGTGTAACTTGAACCCAGCCATATATTTCTTAATTCAATATGAATTTTGACAAATCTACCGTTAGATTACATTATCTTCATATATTTTTCATGCTTACAAAATTTCAAAGTGATCAAAGATTAATAGTCATGTCATCAATCAATTGTTTAAATTCAAATTTTTGTAGTTTAAAATAAAGCATAAAAGATGAGTTTAAAGATCAAATTGTAAATTACACCTGATTGGCATGCAAATTGGCATGCATATTAAGAATATATAGATCATGTAATCCAATAGTTGGATTTTAAAGATATGAATTCAATAATAAGTTATTGGTTGGTGTAACATTTTTTAGAATTACATCAGATGTAACTTGAACCCAACCCTATATTTCTTAATTCAATATGAATTTTGACAAATCTATAGTTAGATTACATTATGGAAACCTCATATGGCGGCGGTTTTTATCCCGCCGCTAAAAGACCACTTCACTCAAATGACAACCTCATATGGCGGCGGTTTTTAGCCCGCTGCAATAGACCAAAAGCGCCGCTAATTGGCGGATCTATAGTAGCATTTTTTGTTACCGCAAGGCTAGTGGGTAGAACAGCCGCATTAGGCCAAATGGGCCTTTAACTGCAGTTTTTTGGGCTTTTGCAGCAGTTTTGGCCCGCCGCAATGGGCCAGTTTTTTTGTAGTGATATCTTATAAGTGAAATGGAACTAAATGAATGTGTGCTGGTTTTAACATTGGGTTTTTTAAAAATGACAAGATTCTATTAATTTAGTTTACACTCCTACAAAGAGAGATCATATTATAATTATCCCATGTGATGAAGGGGGATCATTGAATGATCACCAAATCTTAAGAAGGCATTGTAACCACATATAAAGCATAGAAAGTTCAAGACAATTATCACTACAAACAATGCTGGCTATAGTCGCATATACAAAAAAAAAAAAAAAAATCGACTTCTGCTAACCTATAGCCGCATTTATAAGTGGTTTTAGCTGCATTTTTGGATAGGGCTTATTGTCACGTTCAAAAAATGAGGCTATAGCTAACCTTTAGCTATGTTTTTAAAATGTAGCTATAGGTTAAGTCTATAGCCACATTAAAAAACGTGGCTATAGGTCCAACAAAATAATTTTTTTTTTTTTTTAAAGGAGGACCTATAGGTTCAACCATATTTTATTTTGAACTTCTTTCTTCATTCTTCTCTATAATGGTCTACCATGAGTAACTACAGATGTTTTGCAATGCTTTTCTAATTGAATGAAAAAAAAATAGTAATTTATCAAAAGACAGTTTGGTATAATTGAAAGGAAAGGATTCTCTGTTCCATTCTTAAATGTGCTGAAAACTTTACCATGCTTGAAAAGAAAGAGGAAAGGGAATAACCCACCTTAATTTCTTGAATATATATATATATATATATATATATATATACTATTTTATCAAAAGACAGTTTGGTATAATTGAAAGGAAGGATTCTCTGTTCCATTCTTAAATGTGCTAAAAACTTTACCATGCTTGAAAAGAAAAAGGAAAGGGAATAACCCACCTTAATTTCTTGAATTTATATATATATATATATATATATATATATTAAGTTCTTTTAGCAATAACAAAGATTAAAATAGAGTAAGCACAAGAAATATTTTCAACAAGATATAAACAAGGAAAATGACCACTTTAATCTTCTTGAAGTTACTTTTAGAATCTATAAATATAGGGATACAACTAATTTCATACTTAGTTTCACACCCAATTAATTTTACTTTTAGGACATGACCTGTTTTGTTTAGTTTTTCGTGTAAATTTCAATTTTGGGCTCCATTTGTCATTTGAAACTCCTAAATTGCTCAATTGGCCCATTTCTTAGTATTTGTTTGTCCATCTTATGCATAAAGACTCGCAACCCATTCTTCATTACGTCTTCTTAGCCAATCTTTTAGGTCTTTTCCAAAGTCATTTTAAAGCTTCTTTCATGGCTTCCTCAAGTCATTTTCATGGCATCTTCATAGTCATCTTCGTGGTTTCTTCAAGGCATCTTCTCAAGCTTATCCAACCTCAAGGTTTCCTTGGGTTTCTACCTTGAGTTTAAGGAGAGTGCTAGAGATATGTTAGAGATATATTAGCCCAATATAATAGGCTAAAGCCCATCTTACTTTGTGTGTAATAGGGCTGTCTAGTGACCACGACCAATAGACTCACCTGCCCGAACTGAAGGTCCACAAGCAGCTCTGAATCCAATGTTTGGTTAGTCACTAGTTGTAATTACAAATAACCAAATAATTAGTTCAAGTTTCAGAATATAAAATATTTTACCCTAAAACTAAACCATCTGAATTATTAGTATAGATATCTTACTTGCCTGCTTGCCTAGCTCTTTTGGGAAATGTAAATCAGAATATTAGATCTAATTTTTTTTTTTTTTGGGCACAACTTCCCAATTTACAAATCAATCATTGTAATCAAATCAAAATTCAAAATCTACGATGATAATTAGAATCTTCAGATTATTGGAGCAGTGATTCAGTGGCACAAGGACCCAATTTCTAAATCAACCATTTAAATCAAAATCACGACCAAAATCCAACGGTCACAATTATATATAGGACTTTTGATTTGATCTCTCATTGTCTCTAATCTCTTCAGCTCAATCTTTCACCCTTCCTCTTCATTTACAATTTCGGTCTTCTCACTAGACTCTCTCAAACCTTTAGTTCTCTTCTCTTCTCTCTTGGCTCTTTGCCTCTCTCTACTCCAAATTCCAAACCCTAGTTGCTTACTATAAATCTTATCCGCCTTCATCGCCATCACTTACTCCTCTCGTTGCAGCCAATCAATATGGGTTGAAGAGATCAACTCCTTGTTTTTCCTTTCCACCCAATTCTCCCTCAAAAGCCTAGTCGTGGTCGTTGTTTCCTCCTCACTCTGCTGCTATGTCCTCCTCATAAACTCAATTCTTACTCCAAAATCTCTAAGGTAAATAATCTCCATTTCTCATCTCTCTTTTTGTGAGTCTCTTGTTGGTTTCATTTGTTATGGAAATCAACTGTTAAAATCAAATAAACCCAAAGATTTATAATTTGAAACCCTAACTAAAAAAACTTGAAACCCTAACCATTTTACTTTTGTTCTTTGTTCATTTTTTGATTAATTTTGTTCCTATTTTAATTTTATTTAGGATTGAAAGTTGTCCAAGACTCCAAGTAGGGTTTTCTGACTTCAAATTCGAAACTTCAACACCCACAGTCTCTTTAAGGAATGATTTTTATTTTCCTTTGTATTTAGTGTTTATAGTTGGTATTTTGTTCTTCTTTTTGTTCGAGTTGATGCTTGATAAGGAAAATAGACCAATCTGCTATAATCTACTATGTAAATCATATGTTATGTTTAGTTGTAATTACCAACTGTAACAAACTATTCTATGTATATTAGATTGACTCCCTAAACCATTTACTAAGGGAGATTTATGTATTCTTTGTTTTCATAATAAATTGTTTTAATGTTGTTGTTTGATGTTGCTTCTACTATTGTGGTTGTTATTGTTGTCATTTTGTTGTTGTTTGATAAATTTTGAGCATCATTTTTTTTTTTTTTTTTGCTTTTATTATTTAATAAACTTTCAAGTCTCATACCATTTGTATTTGGGCTTTTTTTTGTTTTATTTTTTTATTGGTTTTGTGTTTTGTATTTTTTTTTTTTGCATAAGTAGGGTGATGTTTTTCCTTTACAATTTATGTGGTTATTATTATTATTATAACTATTAATTGTCCATGTTGTTCTAGTTTGCTAATACTTATATTTGATTTTTTTTTAGGTCATGGAAACCTCCACTGATGCACCCTCTATCCAAAAAGTAGTTGCTACAGAAGCCGATGGTGTTATTGCCACCCAAGCTGAGCCTACCGCTGCTACTCAAGCTGAGGCTACCGTTGCTACTCAAGCTGAAGTTGCCCTTACTTCCACCTAGCAAAGTGAGTAAGAAGGTTTCTATTAGTGGTATAGGTAATGGTAGGCAAAAGTCTGTTGTTTTGGGTCATTTTGAAAAAAATAAAGGTAGAAGAGATTACTAAGGCTATTTGTAATTGTTACCAAAAATCCTATCATGTTGATAATAAGAGTTGTGGTACTAGTAATTTGTTAGCTTATTTGCCAAATTGTCCAAAGAACCCTAATAGAGAAGATCTAGTTAAAGGGCAAAAAACCTCAGCTTTTGAACCCAAAAAGGATGGAGAATAACGGTCCCAACTTGTGTTAACAACCTTTACTGTCGAGGCTTTTAGAAAGGCTCTTGCCAAAATGATTATAATTGATGAGTTGCCGTTTAGGTGTGTTGAGGGGTATGGGTTTAAGAAATATGTAACTACCTTATAACCTAAGCCTCATCCAAATGATATCCCATCTAGTCAAACTGTAGCTAGAGATGTGATTGGCATTTATAATAAGCTAAGGAAATACTTGAAGGGTTGTAGGGTGTCTAACTACGGACACATGGAATTTTGTCAAGTTGAAGACCATAAGGAGGAGGCAATAGATAGAAAGACTGAGATGTCTTTACATGAGTGGGGTATTGATGGTATATTCACTTGAGTGGGGTATTGATGGCATATTCAATTTGACAGTGGATAATACTAGCTCAAGTTTAACCACCATTAGATTTTTTGCAAAGGGTAACTAAAGATTGGAATAGGATAGTTTTAGAACATGAGTTCCTACACATGAGGTGTTGTGCCGATATCCTAAATCTCATTGTGGAGAGGGTTTGAAAGAAAATGATGAATCTGTTGCTAAGGTGTGTAAAGTTGTGAACTATGTAAAGTCCTCACAAAATAGAAATTAAACTTTTAGGAGTTTTATGGAGAGACTAGGTATGAAGTCCAAGAGCCTTCTTTGTCTAGATGTATACTAGGTGGAACTCAACTTACCTCATGTTAGAAACTACTAAAAATTTTGAGAAAGTGTTCTTAGAATGGACTTTGAAGTTAATGTTATCCTTCATACTTTAGGACTAAGGATGACATCGGTGGTTTGGGATCACCATGTATGAGTAATTTCCAAAATTGTAAGGCATTTGTCGCTTTCTTGAGGCTTTCTTACAATGCAACAAAGAAGTTCTTTGGTTTTTTGTATGTTACTTCAAATGCCTTATTTGAAGAGATCTTTGTTATTGAAGAGAGTATTTTTTATTTAGACACCCTTTTGAAAAACGCAACCACAAACCTAAAATCTAAATTTGAGAAGTATTGTGGGAAAAGGGATATAATTAATCCTCTTTTGTATGTGGTTTTGGTTCTTGATCAACAAAAGAATTTGAGGTTTTTGAAGTTTTCTTTTTTTGAAATTTATGGGAATGCAATGGGGAAAGTGATGGTTGATAAGATGAAAGATCTCTTGATTAATTTGTTTAATTTTTATTCTTCTATTCATTCACCAAATATGCAAGAATCAAGTAGAAGTGAAAGGACATAAACTAAATGTGGTGCAAGTGATCCATATGTGATGGTTCACTCTTATATAAGCATTTCTTGGAGGCTGAGCAATCTGTAGGTTGTAGCACTGAGGTTGTTAAGTATTTGGATGAAAATTGTGATGCTAGGAAGTATGTAAACTTTGAGATATTGGGGTGATGGAAGAGCAATTCTAGTAGGTATCATGTGTTGTCTAAAGTGGGTAAGGATGTGTTGGTTGTACCTATTTCCACTAGGGCATCTGAGTCAGCATTTAGCACCGAAAGGTGCATTGTTGATCCATTTCAAAGTTCACTCTCTCCTCTCACGGCTCAAAACCTTGTACGTGTATAAAATTGGCTTCAAGACATGGTCGCGATTTCTTATTGCCAATCAATGGATGTGGTAGAGGCATTAGAGGCGGAGTTTCATGACCTAGGAAATACGTTTAAATTCTAAAACTTCTTGTCTATTAAGTTTTGTTAAATGTCTCATGTCTTCAAAAAAAATTTAATCTATTAAGTTTTCTTATCGCTAATCAATGGTTGAGGTAGAGGCATTAGAGGAGGAGTTTCATGACCATGACCTAGGTAATATGTTTAAATTCTAAACTTCTTGTCTATTAAGTTTTATTAGATCTCTCATGTCTTCAAACAAAATTTAATCTATTGTCTTTATTTTCTTTTATTTTCTAGTTATAAATCAACAAGCAACAAGAAGTGCGGCAACAAGTTCCAACTCAAGCAAGAATTCTAGCTAGAGCAAACGTCCCTTAATTAGGATTGATTGACTTGGTAAGTTATTGCCCTTAGCCCTTTACTATTATTAACTTATTGTCCTTACTAATTGGTCATGTACTTGGTATAATATATTATTTTTTATATATCTTTTTGTTTATTGCAGGATAAGGACATTCATTTTGTAAAGGAGACAAAATTTTGGAAACATTTTGGAAGCTTTTTGGATGTTGCTTTTCTAACTATAATCAACTCTTAATGCTTATAGAAAAGAAATCTTAGTCCATATGTTTTCTGTTCTATAAGTTATAGACTTATTAACTGTAGAGTATTAGTCATTTAATGTTTTGAAAATACTTGTGGTATTTCATAATTGTAACTAATTATATTGCTAGGAACATTAAATAGCTAGCTTTACTGCTTTACAAACTTGCAATAACTGCCTCTATGGTTACTAAGTGTGTGTGTGTGTGTATATATATATCCATATATGGAAATATTGTAGTATACTATTTATTGTTGCTTATGCTTGCTACTGTTGTGATTTATTTGCCATTGGAAAATTTTAGGATCATTAGCTAAGTGAGTGAGTGCAAGAAATTGTTGTGGTATTTAATAATTGTAACTATTTATATTGCTAGGAACATTAAATAGCTAGCTTTACTGCCTTATGGTTTACAGCCTTACAAACTCATAATAACTGCCTCTATGGTTACTAAGTATATATATCCATATATGGAAATACTATAGTATACTATTTATCTGTTGCTTATGCTTGTTGCTGTTGTGATTTATTTGTTGTTAGAAATTGTTAGGATCATTGGCTAAGTGAGTGAGTGCAGAAAGTTGTTTAGTGAGCTGTTATACCATATAACTGCTAAACTATTAGTAGTTAGTTAAGATTCATATTCTATTAGTTAGTTACAACTAAGGGATAGACATGTACAAGTATATAGAGAGTACTTGTTGTATGAGAGAATTAAGCAATGAAATAATCTCTTGTATCAATTACATTCTATTCATCTCTCTCTCTCTCTCTCTCTCTCTCTCTTCCCTAATTCTTGGAGGCTAGCTGCACTTGAACTCAACTGCTCTATCATAAGTTCTGGTATTGCAAAACCCTATTAAGTGGTATCAAAGCAATTCGGTACTACCATTTCCACCATGACTAAGACTCATTCTGCTGCTGCAATGAATGAAGCAATTGCATCCTTGAGAACTACTTCAGATCATCATACCAAAGACATACAAGAAATTCATCAAACACTTAATGTTCATACTCATACTCTGAATGAGATGAATTAGCAATTAGGACTAGTGTTGCAGAAGCTGAGTTCCAATGAAGATAATTAACCATGCAATCCTCAAGCTCATGCTCCACAACCCAACTTTGCAATTGTTTATGCATCTTGCCCTATGAAATTGAAATTTCCAAGGTTTTGGGGAGAGAATCCCACAGCTTGGATTTATAAGGCAAACCAATACTTCAAGTATTACAATATTTCACCTAATGAACAATTGGTATTGGCTTCCTTCCATATGGATGGGGAGACTAGTTTGGTATAAAGATTGTGAAGAATGGGAAACATTGGTACAAGCTTTACTGCTCAGGTTTGGTACCAATTCCTATGATGATCCAATGGAAGATTTAACAAGGCTCCGATAGACTTCTACTATGGTGAGTTTCAATGGTAAGTTCTAACCATAGATTCGTAACATTTGGTATCAAAGCCAACCACCACCCGATCAATTGGGAGTAGTCAATTAAGTATGGGGTCAAATGAGTTGCAACTTTGCGGTCAGATCCTAGAAGGGGCGACTTAAAGGCTAGATTAAAATAATTGATAGATGAGTGGAGCCACCAAAAGAGAAAAGGCTACAGCCAAGTCAGTTGGGCTGTTGTGGACATTGGCTACAGAGCGTGATGGTATGTTATGATCCTAATGTCCCACATGGATTAAGTATATGCTTAACCATATATTTATAAGCTTTTGGATACCCTCCCCTTGTAAGCCCATTTTCAAGGGTGTGTTATACCCATGGTATCGTAATAGAAATGCTATTTGTTGTGTGGTTGGCAGGTTTAATAGGTGTTAAAATTGGCTTTTATACCTATAGGTTTTCTTGATGTGTTGAGCTATCTTATTAGAATATTTATGACTACTTGTATTGAGCTACTAGCTTACCGCCTAGGATTTTATTGAGTTGTTTAACATATCATGCGTAGTAAAAATAGGTTTCTTTGTGTTTGCTGTGTTATGCTATTTTTGTCCAGATTTTAGAGTCCATTTTGCTATGTTTATTCTTTGTAGTTAATATGTGAGAAAGATTATATTTGGATTGATATGTCAGCCTATAGCTTTCTTGAGCTATCTTACTAGAATTAGTAGAATATTTATGATTAGTGTTGAACCATTGGCTTATTGCCCAAGTGCTTCTATTGTGTTGTTTAACAGATCATAGGTGATAAAAACAAACTTTTTGTGTGTGTTGTGTTGTGTTAGTTTGTCCAGGCTTTACAATATTCTGTTGTGTTTATTTTTGTAGTTAATTTGTGAGAAAAAAAAAAAAAAGATAATATTTGGATTGATATGTCCTACCGGCCTAAAAGATGTAGAAGTAGTGTAGTTCTTAATATAAGTTTAGCTTGAAGGCCCATTTTAAAATAAATTAAGTAAAAAAGAGGCCCAATTTGATATGCATAGGAGATTCAAAAAAATCTGTAATCCAAGTAATTTATAAAATTGCAACCCCCTTAATTAATTTGGGAAAAGAAGACCCAAAAAAAAAATTATGAAAATTTCAAGAAGTCCAAAAAACTACCTAATTTGTGGCCTAGACTTGACTAACCGACAACTTCGACCCGCATAACTGATGACCTGAAATATTGGGTCCAACCTAAATAGTTGGTTGAATACGATGCAAAACCCAATCACCTGACCTAATCGGGTCGAGTTCGATTGAGGCCCAAACCCGATCCGGCCCAACTCGTAGACAATCTTAGTGTGCAAAACAAGTCTCCTACTTGTACTAGAAGTCGCGAGTTTAGTCTCCTATATATAGCCATGTTTTATTTATTATAACATAAGATTTGTAATTCACTCTCACATAATATAATGTAGCCATTAAGTTCTTCTATGGACGTAGGTTGTTAGGCTAAACCGTGTAACCTTCGTGTTATTGTGTTTTTTACTTTACACTTCCACTTCCGCATCTATTCTAACATATATATATATATATATATATATATATATATATATATATATAATAGGTGAAGCAGAGAGAAACTCCAATTGCAATTCTAAATTAGAATCCTAATTTTGTGCCATGTGTCAAGATTCATGTGGTTCCATTTGTCTAAATTTAAGTGGATTAGTTGTAATTCTGATATGTTCTTTTCTTCTTTTTTTCCACACCTGCGTATTTCAAGGTTCATCACACCTGCGTGTTTCAAGGTTCATCTTCTCACATCTGCATATATCAAGGCTCATCTCCCCTTCTCCAATATAACTCTCCTATTGTTCAATGAATGTTATGAAATTTGATAGAAATTTGAAAAGAATCTCTCGGTATCAATGATACATGTATTTGGGTATTTCTGTATCTTATATAAGAAAATGTTTTCCATAGATTCCCATTGTAATTTTTTGATTTCATGTATTTTTTCTCAAAAAAAAAAAAAAAAAAAACACGCCTCCACTACTCATATTCATCCGAACCTCCTCTCTCTCTCTCTGCAAAATTCAATTTCTACTTCTCTACTAAATCTGTTTTATTAAGATTTTTTTTTGGTTTCGTTCCATCTCTGCAAAATTCAGTCTAACCTCTCTTTCTCTCGCTCTGTTTTGCATATCAATTATAGATCTCCTTTACAAAGGCAAGCTTCATATACAAGATAATTGTTAATTAGATATGATTTTTTATTATTATTATTATTATTTGTTTGCAAGTTTTATGGGGTTTATAATCTAACTCTCACTCTCTATTTTCATTAGATCTATTTATTTTCGTCCTATGTTCTCAATCTCTTTCTCTTAAGAATTTTTGGTTTAAAGGATTGATGATAGACTTTTTTTTTTTTTTCTTTGGAGTGTTAAAGAGATATATAGTGTTTACTGCAAAGGTAGATTTTGGATGTATAGTTTTTTTTTTAATTATTAAATATGAGAATCTTCTCAAGATTGAACCACAATCTTCTTAAATCTTTACTCATAGATCTTGGATCTCAAAACTCAGACTTATATACAATTGGCGAAGACATGAACTCAAGCTATTTTGCAGATCATATATACAATTAGAACTTATCCTATTTGTTTGTCTTTACGTTTTATGCTCATAATTTTAGTGATTTTTAATGAGATTCACGTTATTCTATTGTTATATATTGTTATGAGATGCATGTTATGAGATTCACATTTAATTGATTAAAATATTTTGCTAAAAATGGTTTGTGATAAAGCAACTTAATCATAGCTATATGTACCGTGTATGAATCAACCTTAAATATACATGTCTATGTAGCGTTCTTTCTTTAGAATTTTGTATGATAAAAATATTTGTTAAAAAATTACACAATGCTAAGATTTATTAAACATAAATAAACTTAGTTTTTTAAACATGACTAAACTCATGATTAATAAAAATAAAAAAAAAACAAAACCAATAGTATCACTGAAATAATAAAATGCAATATATTTATTTCTATTATTTTATTAAATTATATCCATTCCCGTGCAGTAGCATAGGTTACATACTAGTTCAACATAATATATCAAAACTAATATTCAACGCTATGAAAGAGTTGCAACCTTGAATAAAGAAGAAAATGTGTAGGCGTGGGAGAAAGAAAGAAAGAAAGAAAGAAAGGACAGTCTAATTGGTGAGAGAAAAATAGGGTGTTTATATAGGTGTGGTGTGTTTTTTTATTGGAACTTAGAAATGAAAACTGACAACATACCACACTGGCCAAGTTTCAATTGTCTTCAAAAATGCTAATCGCCCATCCATGCACCGTTGCCAACAACCAAAAGCAATGTGGTTATGGCTTAGATCTGGTTACATTCGCCAGTTTTGATCAAAGCCTAAACAGTTGTACTCTTGGATAACTTGACGAATTCATTTGGGATGCTAGGAAAAATTTGAAAATTCAAAAATTTGATTTTAGGATGCAACAAGCCTAGCCCTATTAAGTTTTGAATTGAAATTTTCCATTGTCATGCTTTGACATGGATTTGCAGTTAGAGCATTCTCATCAAGGTGAGCAAATGCTATTGATGCTAAAATTTGAGATACAATATGCTATCATTACAAAAAACCACCTTCCATCAATCCTTTGGATTTGACTGCTAGACATAGCAGATTGTAAAAAAACAATGTACTTGTTTAATAAAAGCTGGGAAAATAAAAAGATTAGTAAAAAATAATGAAACAATATTTAAATGAAATTGTAAAAAAAATAGAAGTTTTGATATAGGTTGTATTGTAAAGTGGTATGTTATATGTTATAAATATAGGTTTTGAGAGAGTAAATGTTAAATTTTTTACAATGTTTGATAAAAATGCTCTTAGGACTTAGATTGTTACTCTGTAATGAGTGTATGATTGTCAGGGCAGACCCAGGTGAGGGTCCAAGGGGGCCCATGCCCCCCTGGGTCCAAAATATTTTTTCCAGTCATTCTATATTTCATTTTGTAGTTGGGCTCCCTTCTCCCTAATCAATCTAGCTAGCCTAACCCAAATAGCAACTATCCTACCTCAAAACTTAATAAAAATAATAAAAATATTTACAATGGTAATTGTATTTTAGTAAAAAAAATAAAAAATAAAAAACTATTTTACCACCAAAAAAAAAAAAAAAAAAAAAATCATGTGTTTTGGAGAAGCTAAAGCTAAATATTTTGTAACTACAGTAAACTAGTATAAATACTAGTTAATTGTAGCAAGTTGTTAAAAATAGAATACAATATTTTATTAAGATTATATTTCTTTCTTCAATTAAAAAACTCAAATTCTCTCTGTTCCATATTATTTTAAGAGTTGTTTATATTATTTTAAATGCAATCATAAAAAAATAGAACATTAGATATTGAATGTATTGTAAAGCGAGGTGGTAAAGTAGATAAAGTAGCTTTTTGAGGTATTACAAACTAAAATTTGTAAGTCCACCACTGTAAATGCTCTAATTTAAAAAAAACACAAAAACAAAAACAAAACCCTAGACAAGCCTAGTATTAAAAAAAAAAACATTATTTTGTTTTTGTTTTTATCTTTGTTAGTAGATGATTGCATTTTAATGTATTTAAAAATAACGATTTTATGTATTTATAATTTTTTAATACTATATGGATGTCTATTTAGAGTGTTTTTTTTTTCTTTATACTCTGACTCCCGCTGTCTTAAAATCTTGAGACCGTCCTTGATAATTGTGCATGTCATTAACAAATATTGAGGTAAAGCCCCATTTGAAGTGGTTGACATGGCCAAATGTTGAAGTTCAAACTTGTTGTGCATTTTATTGTGGATTGTGAATTATAGGAGATATGGTCATTAGGCTGAAAGAGGAATTTTGACTCAGAGCTGTTACAATGGACCACAAGACAGACAAGGAGACACCATACCCAGCTTTGAAATTCAATTATTCTTAAACAAGACGGCTTTTTTTTATTATATATGGCTACTCAGCAAAAGCCAAACCAAGCAAAACCTGTTTTTTTTTTATTATTTAGTTATCCTACTGCAGAAAATTAACATTTTATCTCCTATAGTGCAGAGAAGGACTGGCAATCTGGCAGTGGCACAATTGGCACACAATGATAATGAGATACAACTATGTCACAGCTATATATATATATATATATATATTTTTTTTTTTGTTAAGTAATGATGTGTGATAAAGTCCATAATTCAACATATCCAAAGATCCTTCTTTTCGTATGGTGCTATAATTACCAAGAATAAAATGTGCTGTCATAGCATGCATTTTTTGTTAGTCCAACTACAAACATCAATTCTTGAAGATGTAAGCAAAGTTGATATGATCAAAGTCATGTCAATTGGGCAGGTTAATCCTTACAAAAAATCTTTTGACTTCATGATCAAAACTGTGAAAATTAAAGAGAACTATGGAAAATTGTAAAAGATGCAGGAGTGAAAGTAAAAACAAAAGAGAGACCAAAATAAATGTGGTTTGGCCTAACGGCCTACCACGGTACCACCACACTAACAAAGGTCAAAAGGCTACTACATCTTAAATTACTTAACTTGATAACACAACATAGTTAAAACTCATATTTATAATGAGAGTTACAAAATTTGAAAACAAGTCAACTATCAATTAATTAGATGAATATTTTGATTTTGAAATTCATATCAATCTAATTGATAGAACCAGTCCTTTGATTTTCTCTAATCAATCAATCCCTTGATTTTAGTCTTTAATTGTGGAAAGTAAATCATGATTTCCATCAAGAACACTAATTACAAGAAAAGATATATAGTTTCTCTTACAGTAAACAACTTGAGAACAAATAATTAAAAAGACGAATACATTTTTTCTTGGTTGTTCAGAAAATATATAATAAAAGGTGACAAAATCTATAATTCCAGATTTCGTTTTGCTTTTGTGTCTATTTTCCTTGCAACAGAATTGAAATAAAAACGAAACAAATTAAGATGGAAGAAAAGGCATATAGATGAAAGCCAAGCACCAGACTTGCCGAGAGGTTGCATTTCTTCAACTCAACCCCACCCCTTTATTTGGTTCTTCTGTGGAGGGTGACTTTGAGATAAATCCATGGCCAAAAGATCAGTCTTGTATTGGATAGTGAACCCTTTAATCATATATAGCCAAGGGCTGACCTCGTGTTCTTCCTCTAAACCTCTGAGCAACATGATGTCTTCCACACGGTCTTAAAACCAAAAGATTTTCTTAAAAGTTTCAAAAGAAGAAGAAGAAGAAGAAGAAGAGGAGGTGAGAATTGTGGAGGTTTTGATTGTACTTATATAAGGGTGGATTTTCTTAGTTCTTGGTATGATATGCCTTGGGAGTTGAGAGCAAGGATTAGGACAATAATATAAAATAATAATGACTTAGGATACTGTAGAGTTGTGGATTTTAGTTCTTGGTATGAGAGATCAAAGGGTAAGGATCATACAGTAAAATAAATAACAATAATATTTAGCAAAATAAAATAAAAATAATGATAATAATAACAACAATTTCAGTTCCTAGAATTAAACCATTTTAGTTTTTAAAATTTAAGGTTCGTTTGGAATTTGCTTATTTTGTTGAAATTGAAATTTTTTTACTAAAATTACTGTAAATTAAGGTAAAAGTTAGCTGAAATATTACAATGAGACCCATAAATAGTACCAAAAAGTGTAGTGAGACTCATAAATAATAGCAAAACTAAGTTAAATAGTAGAATAAGTTAACAAAAATAATATTTGCCAAATAGATACTTAAAGCAATTGCTTTTGGTCCCTATAGATCACATGTCAGGTTTTAGTTTAGGCACGATCATTTTAAATTTCAAGGATTAAAATTTACTCGTGCACTACACTATAAAGATTAATAGTGTGTTTAAACCCCAAAAAAAAAGTGACGCGATGGACAACATTTTTCATAATTATTAATATGATTTGTTTTTTTTTATTTTTTTGATGAAAAATACTAAAACTTTATATAAGATTTGTTTTGATTAAAGTAACATTATTTTCACTTGAATTTAGCAATGACACTACTTTTATTATATAATAATGTTAGGATCTTAGTGTGTTGACTAATTTCCTGTCAAATTTCCATGTAATGGAAACATTCAATTTTATTGTATCTTGTATTGTGTGTGTTATAATTGTATTGAGCCAGTGAGGTGGAGTGTTACAAGTGATGAATTTCGAGTCGCAAGCTGCAGAAATGTTCTCCTCTGAAATTGGGTTTGTCAGGCAAGTTGCGGTACAAATCAAAATTTGAAATTCAGTTGCACAAAGACTTCACCTCTCTAATCGCACCAGAGAATTTGATGAAACCTAAAGAGAATTTGTTCCTTAGAATTTGTTTGGAATCAACTTATTTTGCTGAAACTAAAATTTTTTTACTAAAAGTACTATAAATAATGATAAAAGTTAATTGAAATAGTACAATAAAACCCATAAATAGTACTAAACAGCGTAGGAGGGCCATGAATAGTAAAAAAATAAGCTGAATAGTAAAATAACTTAAATAAGTTGACAAAAAATAAGCTATCCAAACACAACTTAAGCGGCAATCAAGCGCTTATTGGTTGAATGAGATTACAGATTAAATTCAACCCTAAAAACAATAATAATAATAATAATAATAATAACAACAACAAAAAAACAAACAAAAAAGGAGGAGATTAGATTAACCAACTAAACGTGGGTCCAATTGTTTGCTGGGCGGGGTTGCTTTCTCTGTCATCTAATCTTGTCAGCGGAATAACCAATAGGACTGCTATTAATATTATGAGTAATTATAATCGTAAGCTATTGTTGTACATTGTTTGTGGATAAAACCCTTTCCAAAAGCAAATTCCAAGTATATATCCTGGTTATTATAAAAAAAGTAAATTATTGAGATTAAATTAAAATGAGATATTATTATTTGCATAGGCGTTGTTGGGGAGGGGGGGGGGGGGGTATTTAACAACTTTTTCAAGCGTAATTGAGCTTCCGAGTTCAAGAGCCTTTAGTTCGAGAATTTTCTTGCCTTAATTAGCTTAGAAACCTTTAAGATGACTTTTAATAAATTAGATAATTAAAATTAATTAGAAAATAAGTAATCAATCATACTTAGAAAAAACCAATGGTTGCTGGCAAAAGTGATAATATGATGTATAGATATAATAGTGTACAGTAGTTAATGGATAATTTGATTTGGGTGTTTTTTAAAAATGATTGTGTAAATAGAAGAAAAAAAAAAGAAAAAAAAGTAAGTTTTTATACTAAAAATGCTCTAAAGTTGGCCTTGCATATTGGGTTTTTTTTTTAAATGTTGTCCTTAAAGGGGAAGTACACGATCATAACTCAGGGCATGCAAAGTAAAGAACATGACAATGGTACCTTCAGTTATTTGCCGCAGGAAACTAGGGGGTTGTTTGGATTATCAATTTCCATAACTCATAACTCTGTTTCCATAACTCATAATTTAAAAATGGTGGGACCTATAGCGAGAAGTCCGTTTGGGAGCACCATAATTCTGTTTCTATAACTCATAACTCAATGGCATTTTTGTAATTAAACACACATGGGAGACTTATAGCCGCAACTTTTGACCGACTGACTTTTTTTTTTTTTTTGGTTCGATCTTCAATTCTGGTTTTTTTTTTCTTCTTCACTGGGTTTGGTCTTTAGTTCTGGGGTTTTTTTTTTTTTTTTTTCTCACTGGGTTCGGGTGATTTGGGTATTGGGGAAAAAAATGCATCGATTGACAGCTATGTAACCCACAAATAGTGTAAAAAATATTGAGTGATGGAAAGTGAGTGATGGTGCCAAACGGGTATGGTATTTTAAAGTGATGACTGATGAGTGATAAGTGACGAGTGACGAGTGACAAAAATTGAGTGACGAAAATTGAGTGATAAAAAAAATTGATCCAAACAGCCCCTAGATTTCTTATGGGTCATTTTTGCTCAATGAAGCAAACTGTGTTGCTCATCAGTCACCTCAGTCGCTTTACCAAGGATTTTTTTTTTTTAAATGAATGAAAAAAGAGCACATGCAGCGCGGTATCAATGTCCTCGCCAACTTAAACCTGAATTTTATGGCTTGGGACCATCAAAGCTGCTTAGAACTATTCATGTGGGCACAACATTTTAAACTGAAATGCCATGACTTGAACCATTACTCTTAGACTCGCAAGGGTAATAATTCAAAGGACTCTTATCATTAGGTTGCCACCCTTTGGTGGTGGTTTGCCAAGGATGTTAATTAATAATTCAAAGGACTCTTACCATTAGGTTGCCACCCTTTGGTGGTGGTTTGCCAAGGATGTTAATAATGACAAAGTTTGGATAAAGAATGAGCCTCTCTTCGCGGATAGCTTGAGCAAAAATCGCAAAAGTAGATATCTTTATACTTGGGAGAATGAAAAGTGTTACATCCACATCATTTTCACAGCCAATTATAATAATAATTATTATTATTACTTTGTAGATACTTTCAACTTATGGTATTTGTTTTTGATAATAGTATTTTATCATTAGATTAAGATACCAATTGATTTTTAATATAGGTGGTGATTGAACTCTAAATCTCCTATTTACCTATCTTTTGATTAGTTGTTGATGTATTGGTTGATTTTGGTTTTAATCTCAATTTGCCATTAAAATTACTTTCTTATCTACCATTAACAACAAATAATAACCTATCATCTAGAATTTATTGTAAAAATATTATAGACGTATATATCTCATTGTTTTCAATAATTAGAATTCCATTTTTTGACAAAAACAAAAAATAAAAAAGAGAAGTTTTATGTCCACATCAATTTCAAACCAAATTATAAGTGATAAGTTATTATTAGATCTAATTTAAATTCATAACTTAAATTACTTTTTTATCCACAGGTAAAGTAAGCTAACAACCCCTCTAAACTAAAATGAACATGAAAAGTAACACGTGTGCACTGCACTGTTTAAAAAAAAAAAAAAAAAAGAGTCTTCAGAAGACTTTTTTTTTTTTTTTTTTTTTTGGGAGATAATCCTCTAGAAGGCTTGATAAGATGCGAGCATGTGTCTGTACGACACGGGAGACAGACCGAACCCGGTTCCTAAAATCACTACTCCAACAAAATAAAAAAGAAATATTTTACAACAAGACAACTAACTATTTGCCGAGATAGTCAGAGACGTCAGAGACAAAAAAAAAAAAAAAAAAAAAAAAAAAAAAAAACAAAAGCAATTAAGAAAATTCAAAGCTTCCACCCCAAAAAAAAAGAAAAACAAAATTCAAATTCAAAGCCCTTTCAAACTTTTCCAACTATGATAAAATTCAAATACTGAAAAGCATCTTCCATTATTTTCTCGAGAAAATCCCCTCCACTTTCTCGAGAAATATTTCTGATCCCTCCTCCTCCTCCTCCCTCAAATTGAATTTTATGATGAAAAGATTACCAAATCTTTTGGCTGTGGTATTGGTGCTAGTTCTGATTTCGATTCAATCGAAGCCGTCGTTGGGATCGTCGGACGAAGCCTATGTGACGCTGTTGTACGGAGATGAGTTCCTGTTGGGGGTTAGGGTTCTCGGCAAGTCGATTAGGGACACTGGAGCAAGGAAGGACATGGTGGTTCTCATCTCCGATGGTGTTTCTGAATTCGCTCAGAAGCTTCTCCAGGTAGCCTCTCTGTTTGTCTGCCGAGAAATTCCAGCTCCCAATGCTTAATATAGTAAATTACATCTCTGTATGTGTGTTTTATTTGTTAACTTTTTTTTTTCTAAGGTTCTGTTTGGTTAGCGAGAAAATTGAGGAAGGAAATGGATATTTAGGCAATCTTACGTTTTATGTGGTGTAGATTTTTGCTAAAGAAGGAAAGTTTACTAATTATGGTTATTAATTATGTTTAGTTGACTCTATTTTTGGTTTATTTTAAGTTGAATAATTTTCATGCTATGCATGGTTGCTATGGAAATTTAGCTAGATCAAACTGAAATAAAATAAAATAAAAAAATTAATTTTTTTGGGTGGGTTTTGTGCTAAAAAAGATCTTTATTATATAATTCGATAGTTAAAACAATGTAGGAAGCGGGATTCAATCACTGTTCTTATAAAGGACAGCTACTGAGCTACAAGGCTCTTTGCATTTCAATATATTTTATTATCTAGAAAGCACGGACACGGGTATGACACAGCGACAAACAATTTTTGAAAAATTATAACATGACTCGGTGGGTACAACACCGATTACCGATTACGGCACCCCAAATGAAGTATTTGTGTTTCCTAGTTTATTATACAATTGGGTATTTTAATTGTTGGCAATAAAAATGAAACTAACTTCATATGCTTTTGCACAACTTGGTTAGTTAAGACTTAGATATTGGTTACTTTCTAACTTCTGCTTTTTTTTTTTTTTCTTTTTTTTTTTTTTTTTTTTTTTTTGGTTATGGGTGGTTTTGGTGGATAATTGTGCAGGCTGATGGGTGGATAGTGAAGAAGATTAGTTTATTGGCAAATCCTAATCAAGTGCGTCCAAAGAGGTTTTGGGGTGTCTACACAAAGCTTAAAATTTTTAACTTGACTGAGTACAAGAAAGGTAAAAGCTTTATGATGGAAAGTGGTTTTTGTATATTATCTATGGGAAAAGAAGATGTTTGTAATAGGTGGAAATTGTTGCCAGCAATTATTATGTCACTTTGGTTATTTTAATCTGTGAATATTTGTATTTTGAAATTGAACTTTTCTTGTTACTTATAATACATATTTGTAATTTGAAGGATTCGGTTTGATATTTTTAGTTTCTGTATTGGCATGATTGAAAAGCTCAACTTAGCTAGTTCTTTTTTTCAATCAGAATCGTGGGGAAACCTCTGTACACAGGATTTATACATACACAGGATTTATACATGAATCTTTGAAAAAGCTCAAATTAGCATTTCAGTCTTGATTGAGTGGGTTTTTTTTTTTACTGATGTCCTGTTTGGTGATTAATCTAAGATGTAGATCTGTTCTTTGTTTCTTCACTCTTTCTCAGCCATGAAACTGAGCTTATTAAGTTCCATTAGTATAAGATATCAGTTTATTTCTCCTTTGCTCTCATGATTCATCTGTTATGTTTTTCTGTATTTGTTTTATTCCCAATACAGACACTATTGTGGTCAAAAGTATTTAGGATCTTTTCAAATATTATGCAGTTGTATACCTGGATGCGGATACCATTGTGGTAAAAAATATTGAGGATCTTTTCAAATGTGGAAAATTTTGTGCTAACTTGAAGCATTCTGAGAGGCTGAATTCTGGAGTCATGGTAGTGGAACCATCTGAAACTTTATTCAGTGACATGATGAGCAAAGTGAAAACTACATTTTCTTATACTGGGGGTAAAGCATTTCTTTGTTAACTGTCTATATTTTCTTTATCAATTGGTTTTAGAAATTGTCTATTTTTGCTTTACATCATTTTTTTTACTTCATTGAGAAAGTTATTCTCTTTTGTCTCATTTATATATAAAGCAATTGCTGTAAATAACCATATAGTGCTTTAAATCTCTATGTTTTCTTCATCTAGAAAATCACTTTATCTTGTCTCATTTATTGATAAACCACTTGCTGTAGATAACCTTTTATTGCTTTAGATCTCTATGTTTACCTAATCCAGAAAATCATTTTTTATTGTTGTCTCGTTTATTAATAAACCAAATTGCAGCATTAAATCTTATATGTGATTTCTTTGAAATGTATGGCAACTACATTTGAGGTTCCAGGTCTAATTCATTACTTGGCCTAATAAATGTAGTTCAACTTCATTATCAACACAAAATAGCCATATATGAACTAGGTAATCTCTTTGATATATGAGTTCCATTATCAACTATAGTATTGGTCTAATGAAAATACTCAAATATCACCTGAGTAGCTTTTTAATTCTTATTTAACATGACTTTAGGTGGTTCTTTCTTGTAAAAATTGGAATTATGTTACTTTTTTATGCGTTTGCATAAATTTTATAGAAAGTTTTACTGGCTTATCAATTATATCTTCTACTCTCTCTCTCTCTCTCTCTCTATTTTTTTCTTTCATTTTAACAGGAGACCAGGGTTTTCTGAACTCATATTACACTGGATTTCCCAATGCACATGTTTTTGAGCCAAATCTACCGATAGATTCTAGATCAGTTCCTGAAATGCAGCGGCTATCTACTCTATATAATGCAGATGTTGGTCTTTACATGCTCGCTAACAAGGTACTGACTATGATGTATAGGTATTAAAGGAATCTAAATTGCACACTAGTGGGCTAGTGTTGAATGTAATTGGCATACATCGAAGTATATGTTTATTTTCAGTTTGGTGTTTGATATGTATTACTAGTAAAGAATAATAATTATCTTTGAAAAATCACATAAGATATAAGATATATCATAAGATCCTTTTGTTCTAGCACAAGGCAGTTTTTTATTTTTTTTTATTTTTTTATTTTTTATATTAGTAAAGTTAAATGATAAGAGACAACAAGGCAATTTTACTATTGTTGTACTTAAATCTATTTAGTTAACCACTAATTTAATAATTTTAGGGAGCCCTGTGTTGTTGAAAATTATGAATTTCCAAAAGAAACAAAAAAAAGTAAATCAGTCTTTTTTTGGTTATTATACAATATTTATGTTGAAGAGAGGAAGAGACAATTGAAGATAATTGCATCGTCTGAATGATAATTTATTACTTAGTACAGCACCTCTGTCAAGCAAAACTGTATTTTTTTGGTTGTAGGTTTTGAGTGTTTACAGTATCTTAACCACCTTTCAATAAACTCGCCTGAGTATGGACCTTTCTAATTCACATCAAATATCTTTTTCATTCATACAAGAAGTCTGTAGGTCTCTCTTTTGTGTATCCTGTCTCCTCTCTTATCTTTTATTTTGTTAGAAATGATATAGTGCTTTTGTCCTGGCTGAGTTTGAGACCTGAGTCACCTGACTTCGAAATTTTAGTATGTACAGAGACCTAAAATTTTGCTTTTTATAAACTTAATTAGATTGGATCAGTCTATTTTTTACAGTCTATCAGTATTTTACTGTTTATTTGTTTAGATATTGCAAGTCCCAGACAGCCAAAGATTAGTGGAATGAATGTTCAAATTAAAGGGTCTCATAAGTAACTTATCCCCAAGCATTGACGTATTCTATTTAACCACTCCACAGCCATCAGTCAAACCGAGTTATAAACAGAAACTTAGTAAAAATCTAAACATGACAACTTATGCTGTGTGGTCACTTGTCAAAAGGAGGGGGGAAGAAAAGAAAAGAAGAATAACTTCATTTTTGTTGGGAGTGGCATTCTAGGTTATTGATGTTCCATTTTCATAGATAAATTACAAAGTATCCTCTTTCTGTTTTCTGATAATTGTCTCTGATGCTTATGCCTTATCGAATGATGATGGTTTTTATACAGAAAAGGCTTTTTAATTGTTGCAATTGTATTTGAAGAATTAGATGGTTGAGAATATTACTAGCAGTGCAATTTGAAGTTGTAACAGAGTTATGTCTTTAATGGAAGGATTTTTTTTTTTTTTTTTTTGGGAATATGTGATTTAACTGTTTAAAATGGAAGGCAATCTTTTTGTTGGGAACGTATGGTGTGTGTGTCTGAGAGAGAGAAAGAGAGGTGTTGGTGTTGGGGGATCAAGGTGATTACCTGTTCTTGCTTTTTTTTTTTCCCTGGTAAATACATTATCACTGAATTCTCCTCCTCTTCTTCCTTTATTTTGAGGATGGTGTTGTGGATCAAGGTGATGACCTGTTCTTACCTTTTTTTTTTTTTTTGATAAGTACATTATTACTGAATTCTCCTCCTCTTCCTTTCTTTTGTTCCTTGAGCTTTCTCCTCCACCTTCTGCAAGTTAGGGTTTCAGTGAAACAAATGGTCCCTTTAAACTGAGAGTTATATGCATTACAATTATAAGTGTTCTTGCTTACTCCTTCATATGTGTAAAGCGATTTCATGGATTAGATAAGTGTAATAATGTCAGGGAACCATTTTTGTCCTAGCTCCATTTATGAAAAGAATGTAGTCATACTTGAACACTGAAAGTGCAAAATTCAATTTGCATGCTTGTGACTAACTAATGACCTCTGTTTATTTTGGAGATGGAACTTTCAATACTCTGATATTATAGTTGAAAAAGGTTTTCCATATAAGTTTGTTGCCTGATGGAATGATGACACATGTAAAATGTCTGCTTTTTAAATATACTTTTGATGTGCGTTTAGCTACCCAATCAAGTTGTCAAATATTTTTTTGAATGTTATATGCAGTGGATGGTGGATGAGAGTGAACTCCGTGTTATTCACTATACACTTGGCCCCCTTAAACCTTGGGATTGGTGGACATCTTGGCTTCTTAAACCTGTTGATGTCTGGCAGGTGCATTCAAATTCTTTTACCCAATTATCTTTGTTGGCATTTTCTGATATTATTTATTCATTTCCTTATGTGTGACACTTATTTTCCCTTTTCTTTTTATAAGAGGATTAGAAAAGAGAGAGAAGGGGGTGAGAAAGAGAGAGCGAGAAGGGGGGTTTATGGGGTGGAAAAGAGATAGCATTGCTTATGCACTGTTCAGGATGGCTTGATTTTATCGTTTAGTTTGTTGTTTTATGTAGTGGAAGAGGATTAATCCAATGAATTTATGCCTTTTTATATTCTATATTTGGTTTTCTTATGCTGCAGAATGTTAGGGAACAGCTTGAGGAATCCCTCCCTGGAACTGGTGGGGGCAGAAGTCCTAATGATGATCTTCTTGTCAAATTTCTTTTTCTACTTCCATTTTGTGCTTTAGTCTTCTGTTACTATCGGTCTTTTCTTCAGGTCAGCAGTTAGCAGTGTTTTTTTAACCCCCCTACTTTTTCCCCTCCCCTAGCATTAAGCAAGTAGGTTGTTTTTGTTTGGATGTGAACATGTATTTAATTTATGCAGACACGGGAGCACTTTGGATCATTTTGTAGAAGTTCATTATGTGATCATATCAAACACCTGTACTACAAAATTAGATCGAGTGGATCACTGACTTATAGTGGTGTTTCTACTTCAGCTACCATTAATTCCAACCATCAGGTTAGTTCTCTTTTCCCATTCTTTTAAGTTGGTTTTGCATGATCACTTATATTTTATAGGCTTTTATTCTTATATGGTATGCTGTTGTACTATTGACGTATCAAATTCTGTGGCAGTGCGTGGTCATACGCTGTGGCATTTGACAAATAATTGTCCCATAATTTTGTGTTAAAATAATTTGTTGTGATCTTAAACAGTTATCTAATGGTGCGCAGTCCAAGGTGCCTATTTATTTGGGTGGAATATCTGTCGTCATCTGTTTTATGGCTGTTGCGGTGTCCCTTGTACTTGCTCTAGTAATTGTGCCTCGGCAAGTGAAGCCCTGGACTGGCTTGCTCTTGATGTATGAGTGGACATTCACATTGTTCATTCTATTTTTTGGTGGTTATTTGTATCTGGTTTATTTATGGGGAAAGGCAATGACTTTGCAAGCAGGATCTTTTTCCTCTAATCCTGAATCTTATGATTATGATTCTGGAAAAGGTTTGTTGCATTTGAGTATTGTTTTATGTGACTTCTGCCAATTAGTTACTGTTATTCTTTAAATTGGTTGATACTTGTTGTATTTCAGGTCATCAGCGGCAAGGATTGTCTTGCGATGTTGTGACATGTTGTTATGGGTTAGGGATGGCATTTTTGGCTGTTGCAGCCCCATCTTTGCCATGTGTTTTAGGGATCACTGCTCTATTTGCAAGGTAATTTGTATGAGCATAGTGCTATATATTTACGTTTTATTTTTTATTTTTATTTATTTATTTTATGTTGTTGAAAACATTGGAAATTGGGAAAAATATCATATAAATATGACTTTGATGGGGGTTAAAACGTAAGTAAAAAGAAAAGGAAAAATATTGAATTTACTCAATGGTTGTATTATGCTTCTATCCATAAAATGATTGTAGTAGAGATGATGACGTTAAAATGGATATGTGGTAACATTTGGTAGAAGGGTGACCAAAACAATTAAGTCTAAGGGCACAATTTCACAACTGCTGAGCTAGCAATTTGTGATTGGTGTGCTATACAAGTTATGTTAGTGGTGGTCCGTGTGAAAGTGACATGTCTGTATTATTCACAATCTATCAACTCAATAAATTGTGAAAAAAGTTGTCTGTAGCATTGTTGGTGGTCAAAAATGATATGGGTAATACTCATATGGAAAAGCATGGATATTAGAGAGATAAATGGGGACATGCCCTTAGATAGTCAAGTGGCATGGAATAATCCAAAGAGCTGACCCCAATTAGTTGAGTTAAGGTTATACTATGTTTATATGTCAGATACTATTGGCTCTCTATGACTCCCATTTTTTATCATGTAATTCTGTTCTCTTGCTTGATGCAGACATGTAATCATTTACCTTCTGCACCTCTTTGTTTTCCCCTATAATAGTCATGCGTAACTTGTTTATTAATAGTTACTTTTGACTCCGGGATACTTCCACAATCGTTGGGCACCCAGTCCTTTCTTCTAATTTTATGTAGTATTTATTGTATTATCCAAATTTCTTGCCCCCCGTCTTTTTTTTCTTGAGAAATAGAGGGTCAGTTAGGTTATTTCAGTTACATTCTCTCTATTCATCCTGGAGGACTTACACATGATTACTGTCAATGAACTATAATCCCGAGGAAACACAAAAGAAAAACAAAAGTTGTGTACAGACATGATTGTTGTAAGTTTTGCCTTGAAATAGTTGTGGTATGTTCAATTTGTTCTTGTTCGGCATGCCAATAAGCCAACTCCCACTGAAAACCCAGTGAAAAACAAAGGAAAGCAGAGTAATTAAAAGACTTTTGTGATCTTTTTAACAGGTTAGGTTTGATGTTTGTGGGAGGACTTGTTTTGGCTTCTTTCATGACTTATGCTTCAGAGCACCTCGCAATTAGATCATTTTTGAAAGGCCGCGAAGATCGTGACACTACCCGCAGTAGGAGCTTATGTTTCTTTTGTTGATTATTGACTAAAAAAGACGTAAACAATTAGCAGTCTCCTAATTGTAATTTATTTTACATGTATTGCACATCGCATGATTTGTAAAATTCTGCTGAAAGTTTTGTCAATTTAGAATGCCTTTTTGTCTTAGAGTTTTGTTGTAATATTCTTTCATAAACTAGTCAGCTACAGAGTTCTCACTTTTTAATCAATGAGAAAAAAATTGTTTTACAATATTATATTTTCTAGAAATACATTTACGTTGTAAGCCCTGGTTCCATTGCTGCTAAATGAATGATGATTTGTTGTTTGCAACCATGTGATCTTAGATAATCATTCATGCAGTTAAAAACCTTTTAAAACTGACGAGTTCTAAATAATTTGTTTACATAATTGCCTTTAGCACATTAAAGATGCTTGATATTTCAAATTTTAATTGTCAAAATTTATATATTTTTTAAGGTGGTTACTTATAAGAATATATTCATTTATATGTTAGATCTGATTAAGGAGAGGGTATCTCATTGGATCACATTCTTACAACACGTGGGATCCAAACACATAGGTTCTACATACACTGTAGATTATGAGTAGGGGTGTCAATGTTCGACCCAACCCGCGAACACGACACGAACCCGACACGGGTTTTTTCGGGTTAGGGTTGGGCCTTAATGGGTTTGGGTCATAAACGGGTCGACTCGAAAGCGACACGATAAGAAACGTGTCATAAGTGGGTCAACCCGCATAACCCGCAATAGACACGTTTGACTCGTTAATTTATTTGTGTCAACTTGAAATAACCCACTTAACACAACCCATTTAACTCGTATAACAAATAAATATTTATTTTATTTTAGATTTATCAAATACCTTTTATATCCAAACATGTACTTTAAATTTAAAAAGAAAAATGAGTAATTACAAAAATTGACAAGGGATATAATTGAAAATTGAAACTTTACAAACCCTAAATCTTTAAACCCTACAAACCCTAAACCTTTAAACCTTCTTATATATATCTTTTTTTTATTATTATTATTTTATTTTAGCCGAGTTCTAAGATATTATATTTTTGTTGAATTATGTTATTTTATTTTTGTTAAACTAAGTTATTTTGAATTTGGGTTCAAGTGTTGCACACTTACACTTCTTTTGGAGTGGAAAGAACTTATTTATAGATGAATATTATATTTTTGTTGAACTATATTATTTTGAATGTGAAGTGTATGCACTGCTTTTTGGGATGTAAAAAAAATTATTTCTAGGTAAATGTTATATTTAATATTATGCAGGTTGAAATGGGTTGTGTTACATTCGTGTCAACCCAACACGATTCGTTTATTAAGCGTGTCAAATGGGTTGGGTCAGGTCAACCCGCCTTATTAACAGGTCGGGTTAGGGTTGAAGGATCATGACACGATTATTAAATGGGTCGGATTAGGGTTTAGCCATTTAGTCGAATACCCCTACCTCGACACGACACGAACCCAACACGCTAACCCGAATTGACACCCCTAATTATGAGTGTTTCATAATATATATATATATATATATATAAAACTCAATTCTGATTTTGTCTATATATAATAATAAGTTATTAAGTAGTGTAACATTATTTAGAGTATATATAACTCAATTTTGATTTTGTCTATATATAATAAGTTATTAAGTAGTGTAACACTGTTTAGAGTTGCACTAGTTGGTATAATTCAACTATGATAGTCCATTTGTTAAAGGGTCATGCTAACGAGTGTTCTTAAGGCAATAATTAACAATCTATTTTAAAAAATTTTTGACATTATCTTTATGGGAAATGAAAGAAATTGTTAAAAACATTTATTGCTTTTTTTTCTTTTCTTATAAAAACTTTTTTTAAATGAATTATTAACTATTACTCTAAAGGCATCTATTAATATATATTTTTTTTTGGTTAAATATATAAGTAAATTATCAATTTAACTCAATTATGTGATACATAATATAATATTATTAATTACAACCAGCAAAACACAAAATCATAAGCAATAAACACTGAATTTGATGAATTGATATTTGATACAGAAGTCTCCAAAGGAAAAATCAATACGACAACAACTTATCCCAACTAAAACAATCCACTATAAGAAGAGTTTTATAATTTAGAACAAAACGTTGTATCTAAGCACTATAATTGTATAATCCCAACGAATAACTCCTTTATGCAACCCATAGAAACTTCAGGAATCTTAACTTTCTTATTGATCCCTTCATGAATGATACATTCATTTCAATAAAGTCGAACATTTGACATATCTAATGTATCTCATTGAAGATTTGATCCATAGTGAACTCATCGGAATAAAGGAATGTGGTTTCAAACTTTCAATTACTATCTTTCGGATCACAAGATGATTAGCGGACAAAGAACGTGAATGTTTTTATAAGGCACAAAAAAAAAGGCACAAGGATTTCTCTTTGAATATTATATTAGTTATTGACCCGTGCTCCACATAATTTTTTGTTTAATTTATAATGTGTACTTAAATAGAGAAGTTTTTATTTTTTATTTATTTTTTGTGTTGGCCTCTTTTTAATTCGTGGCTAAATGTGATTAGAGATTTTTTTTTTTTTTCAAAAAAAAAAGATAGGTTGCAAATTATTGAGTGCACTAGAAGGCCATGTCATTAATGCTTTGTAGTTTTCCTTCTTTTGTGTAAATTAATTGGATAAAATGTTAGTCTCAGATTTACTATTTACTCGTACCTTCTAGGATATAAAGATAAAAATTTCAAGAATACGCTCTTCAACCATCAAATACATTTAGTGGCACAATGGTTTGGATTTGATTTATGTGTTTTCAAGCCATCAGGTACCTCCTACCATAGGTACAATAAACTCATTAGGTTTTCTTTTTCTTTTTTTCAATGAGAAATACGTGAATTTTATTAATAATAAGAAAATAACAAAGCGTCCTGAATTACAGCAGATTCAATAAAAGATGGAGTTTTTTCTATCCAAGTTACAAAGTTATTGAGCCCTTTGGCATGGTGTGCCAATGTGTGAGCTGGTGTGTTTCCTTATATTAAGAATAAAATGAAAAATTAGAATTAGAATTAAAATTAAAAATAAAAAAATAAAAATAAAAAACCAAACCTGTCCCACTTGAAATCGAGGAAATGAAATAAAAATTTTGGATGGGTTAAGATAGATCCGTAGTTAGTAATGTATGGGACGAAATATGTATGGAATGAAATACGTTTTGTTTCATTTTTATCAAAATTTAATCAATCTTTGTAAAATAGGCATAAAAAAGGGAAATGAAAATTAAAGCCGAAAATAGATGTATCTACGCGTATATTACAAATTGGAAGAAAACATTTTGAGATTAAAATAACAGTTATATATGTTAAGCTGTTTTATTATTATATTTTAATTTAGTAGTATACTTATATTGTGTAATATAATTCTATATGATGCTATAAAAAAATTCGACTAATTTAGAGTTTAATAAATTTTACATGTATTTTTCTTCACATTTTAGATGTTAAGTGAATGAAGTAGATTTTTTTCTTCTTTTTATAATGAAGTAGACGATGTTTAGTACATGCTTTCATGCACATAATTTGCCAAAAAAAAAAAAAAAAAAAGCGCGTATATATTTTCTTATGTTATTTTAATTTCTTATGATTTTATTGTTAATCTAGTAAAGAGATTATAGGGGGAAAATTACTTTCCTCCCTCTTTGTTTGGTGTAGTTTACAAATATTTCCCCGATTTTTGAAACTAACAAATTTCCCATTTTATGTTTGGAAAATAAGCAAAAACCTCAAATCTATTATTTTTTTAGTTAAATCTAATGAAATCACAATGATTACAAATGCAATCCAATCACGGCAAAGATCAACGTGGATTGGTGGTGGGTTTGTCATGGATTGTTTATGGGTTTGCCATGGGTTGTATGGTGAGTTTACCATGGATTGTATGTGGGTTTGCCGTGGGTTCAGGTTTTTGTCACTTTGTATGTGTTTTTGCCGTGACTATTGATTGGTAGGGCCAACTCAATAGGTGATGCAATTGATGCAATTGCTTAAGGCCCTCAAATAAAAAAAGGCCCCATTTGTAAAAAAATATATATATATATATAATATTTATCTATATACTTTAATTAAAAAAAATTTAAACACTTTTATTAGTCAATAAAATGCATTAAAAAGGCCCCATTATACTCTAAAATGCTGATAATTTAGCCATAAGATGATAGGAGTTTAGGCTGGACTGCACTGGCTGCACTGCACCGGCGCACAGCACACAGTGCGCAACTGTGCAGTGCAGCCTACGGTTACAACTTAAAGGACAACCCGGTTTCTCACTTTATTTTTTATTTTTTAATTTAATTTGAACATAATTTCTCACTTTATCTATTATTATAAATTATTATAACAATTTTGCATCTCAGAAAGCAGTAAAAGTAGATTTTAAATAAAAAAGAATTCAATATATATATATATATTATTTGATTAATATTTAAATATAAAAAATGCCTCTCACTTAAAATTTTCAACTAAAGCCCCCAAAGTTATTGAGCAGGCCATGCTGATTGGGTTTGGTGGTGAGTGTTTGTTCTGGGTTTGGGTTGGTTTGGTGGTGGGTGGTTGAGAGAGAGAAACGGAGAGACAGAAATTAGAGAGAGAAGTGATAAAGAGAGAAGAGAGATAGATTTTTACATATTATTTTATTTTATAATTTATCTATACTACTATTTAAGCGGCTGGACCTGTTTGGACCGGATTTTTTTTGGGTCTAAAATACCCCTAGAGCCCATGTTTAAGTAAGGGCAAAACTTGGTAAAAATGCTTTTTTAACTTCCACGTAAAACACTATCTATAAAATAGGAGCACACTTCCAGTACACTTACGTTAGTTTTCAAACTCAAATTACTTCTTCTTCAGTTTTGCAATTCTTTCAATTCTGTGTTTTCAAACTTCTTTCACCCACCTATTTGCTTCAGATTTCATTACAAACGACAACAACAACAGCATAGATTTGAGGTAAACTTCTTCATAGTTAAACACTCCAGATTTCAATTCTCTTCTTCTTCTTCTTTTTTGTTTGCTTGGAGTTGCAAAAAAAAAAAAGAAAAAGAAAGAAACCAACGTTGGTGGTTTGCAAAAAAAAAAAAAAGAAAAAGAAAGAAACCAACGTTGGTGGTTTGCAAAAAAATGGAAACCAACGTTGGTTTTTTTTTTTTGCTTCAAGTTGAAAAAAAAAAAAATGGAAACCAACGTTGATGGTTTCCTTTTTTTTTTTTGCAACTTTCATTTTTTAACAGCGATTTTTTTTTTTTGGGGCCACATCAAATATATTCTATTTTATGTACAGGTTTTTTTTTGCCAACAAGATTAACCTTTTTTTTTTTTTGCAAATTTCATTTTTTAACAGTGATTTTTTTTTTTGGGCCACATCAAACATATTCTACTTTATGTACAGGTTTTTTTTTGCCAACAAGATTAATGTCTTGCCATTGTAATGCTCAGGGTTGAAGGTTGTTTCCCTCAGGTTAGTAACGTTTTTTTTTTTTTTTTTTTTTTTTTTTTTTTATGAAAGCCTTGGATTATGGTTTAATTTGTAAAAAAAAGGGGTTGTTTTATCTCCAACAAAAATATTTTTATCTCCAACAAAAATATATTATTTAATTGTGATTTAGATAGTTAAAGGAATCCACTTCGTTAGCATTATCATTTTCATATCATTATCTTATCTTTTTTATAATTTTTTATTTTTCTTTTGTTTTATTATATCATTATCTTACCTTATCTTCTCTTCTCTTTTTTTTTTTTTGCTTGAAGTTGCAAAAGAAAAAAAAAAAAGAAAAGAAAAAGAAACCAACGTTGGTGGATTGCAAAAAAAAAGGGAACCAACGTTGGTGGTTTGCAAAAAAATAGGAAACAAAACTTGATGGTTTAATTTTTGCTTGAAGTTGGAAAAAAAAAAAAAAAAAAAAAAAAAAAGAAGGAAACCAACGTTGATGGTTTTTTTTTTTTTTTTTTTTTGCTTGAAGTTGCAAAAAAAAAAAAAAAAAGGAAACCAACGCTAATGGTTTTTTTTTTTTTTGCTTGAAGTTGCAAAAAAATAGGAAACTAACGTTGATGGATTTTATAGGAAATCAAGGTTGATGGATTTTATCACCCTCTCTTTTATTTGGAAAGTTTGATGGGTGTTTAAGTATTTTCTCTAATTAATGACTATTTTTTAAAGAATAGGAATGATATATATTGATTTTTTGGGGGAGGGGGGGGGGTTATCAGGTTTGACTCATTATTTTAGTGTATGTGTTTTAAGTGGTGCCATCTCTTCCTCTTATTATTTTTGTTTGTTGTTTTTCTTACATTTAAACCTTACTCTCTTTTTTTTTTTTTTTTTTGTATTTTTTTTTAGGGTGACATATCAACAACTTGGTTAGAGTGTGTAGTAGAGACATTGGATGAATTCGGGTGAGCGAAGTGGTAGTCAATCTATGAAGTAGTTGTTACAAAACATTTTTTGTAATATAAATATCCAACCTTATGAAATTTAATTTTGTTCTTTTTTCTGCCTTTCATTGCACATTTGATGACTTTGTAAACAATTGTTATATATGCAAATTTGCTAAAGCAAGAATGATATTGGATAACTTATCTTTAAAGATAAAATTTTAAAATTGTGCTGAATATTGCTTCTAAATAATATACTAACTTTTAATAAATTTGCATCAATGTTGTTGTTGTTGTTGTCGTTTTTTTTTTTTTTTTTTTTTGTGGAGGGTGGTGAATCCTTCAACGTTGGTTTTCTATTTTACTACAACTTCAAGCAAAAGAAAAAATAAAAAAAAATAAAAAAAAAACCCTATATTTTAGGTATATCCATCAACGTTGGTTTCCTATTTTTTTTGCAACCAAGAAAAAAAAAAAAAAAAAAAAAAAAAAAAAAAAAACAGCTCAATGTTGGCTTCCTTTTTTTTTTGCCCAACTTCAAGCAAAACAAGATAATCCCTATTTTTTAGGTATTTTAATAATATGCCACCAATGTTTTACATTAAAACTTTTTTTTATAAATGCTGTCAGTATTTTTATTCCTAAAATTTTGCCTATTATTTAGAAGTAATTTTTTCCATGAATTTTTTGTTTTATATTCAAAGAAAAAAGGAAACAAAATAAAAATAAAAACCCAAGTTTTATACATTTTCAACCAATTGATAACATGAAGCCTTTTCTATACAAAAAAAAATAAAAATAAAAAAAATAAATAATAATAATAATAATAATAATAATAATAATAATAATAATAATAATAATAATAACTAGCCTCTGAGCACGCGCTCACGTGTGTGCTCAGAGGCTCTTCTATTTTTTAGGGTAAGGGTTAATTCAGAATATTTATTACAATTTGGGAGTATTACATTTGCCAATCACAAATACAAACCTAGGAGTGTGATGAAAAATTATTTCACTTGCTAACGCATAATCTATGTTTTTTTTCATCACACTCCTAGGTTTTTTTTTTGTGATTGGCAAATGTAATACTCCCAAATTGTAATAAATATTCTGAATTAACTCTTACTCTAAAAAATAGAAGAGCCTCTGAGCACGCGCGTGAGCGCGTGCTCAGAGGCTAGTATTATTTAAATGTGTTGTATGTAAAAATAAAATTTTAATGGTTTTTTCATAGTATTCTTTTAGAGCGTGATGCCTGTGCTCTTATAAAAGGCGAAGCCCCCCCTACATTTCTCTCATACAATGAGGCTTAAAAAGTGAGTGTTTGGCTGTGTCTCTACTCTGAGTAGTAAACTTTTTAGGCCAAAAATACTTGTTTCCCAATTTCCTTCTATTCATGTTTCTTCTCCTCTGCTCCCCACTCTCAATTAACACTCAAAGAAGTGTTTGCTTATTACAAGCATGCAGTTCAGTGGCCCATCCGTCTCCAATGTCCGGCCAAGTTGCTCCAAGGTTATTAGAAATTTACTGTGCACGAACTTCGCGCTTTTTTTTTTGCTAAATGGACTGGCCATTTTGGGCTAATCATACCATGCTCGATCCTTGTCCTAACTCTGGGCTTGCACTGACAAAGAGTCAAGCCAGTCAAGTTTAACTTAATTCTATGTTGAGAAAGTAGTTTACTTTTTGATATTTCTGTGAAATGTTTACGTTTTGTAGGTGAGGGACATACTTGACGATCTGAGGGCGTAATGGCTTGCAACAAGAAATAAATGTATAGTTATTATTAATACATAATTTTCAAATTTTCTTCTAAAATATATGACTTCCTCATAATGGCATTTGTAATTATCTATACTACTATTTAAGCGGCTGCACCTGTTTGGACCGGATTTTTTTTGTTCCAAAATACCCCTATACCACTAGGTTTAAATAGAGACAGAATTAAAGGATAGTTTGGTAAAAATATATGTCTAATTTGCGCTAAAATATTGCCTACAAAATAGAAACACTCTTCCACTAACTCACTTCTTCAAAGATTTTTTTTTGTCTAAAATACCCCTATGTCCTAAGATTAAGTAGAGACAAAATTAAAAGATAATCCCGTAAAAATACTTATCTAACTCTTACTAAAACGTTGCCTATAAAATAGGATGACTACTGTTAGTTTTCAAATTGCTTTTGTCCACTTATCAATTAGATTACAAAAAACACACACACACAAACCCTTCTCTTCGGTGAGAAACCCATCACTGCATTTCTTTTCTGTTTTCATTTTGTAGTTTGAAGATTGAAAATGCGTTTTACCATTTGAGTGTTGTTGCTTAAAACAAGAAAATTTTTCAGGAACCTAGAAGAGATCCCATGGGTCAGGCTGGAGCCGACTTTGTGGTTGAGTCCACTATTGTTTTTTTCAAAAGGAAAAGGTTGCTGCCCATTTGAAGGTTTGCCTTTTCTTTTTTATTCAGTTGTAAGAAACTGTGTCATATACATTAAAAAATGTGTTTGTGTTTTAATATCATATGGGGTTGTAAAAACCTGTGCTTTTCTTAGTTTTTTAATAAAATTCAATTGGGTTGTTTCCAAAATTCTTTTTGCAATTTTGTGATATTAATTTACAGCACAAGAACAATAGTGCACTTTCCTTATTCTTTTTCTTCTCTTTTCCTTAAAAATTGAATACTTCACGGTCATCCTTAGTCTTCAACAATGGAGATTCTGTTTTGGGGCATCGAGTCACCATCAGTGAAGATTAAGAAAGTGGTTTGCAATAAATGTATCTTTCTCACTCTGAGTATGCAGTGCATAACAGCAGCCATTACACATCTTTTTTTTTTTTTTTTTTTTTTTTTTTTTTTTGTTATAGTAATGGGTTTTCATGGGTACATTTTGTTAACAGATATGTACATTCCTTCCTCTTCTTTTTTTTGGGTAAGATATATGTACATTTCTTATTTGTTTTTAATTTCATGTTATTATTGGCTCCTTAGATTACTACTTGCTATCTGTAATTAAGGAGGCCCGGAAGTTATTCAGCAAAATATCCCATTAGATGAGTACTTTTTTTCCCCCTAATATGTTGTTTAGATTTCTATATCCTTTATATTCATTGGATTTGGTATTTTACATTTTTTGTTTGAATGGGTGGGAATTTGTGGAACAAAGTGTTTCGTCAACATGGTTTTTTGTAGGGTATTTTTTTTTTTGCTAGCACTGATTGAAGACATATTGTAGTTTGGTTAATATTTTGTTATTCATTTTCATTATTCCTATTTTTTTTTCATGACTTTTGTTTACTCTAACTATAATCTATTGAATTGTATAATATATTGAATTTGGGTTTGAATATTTGGAAGTTTTGCAACGAGTGAAATAATTTTTTGGTATAAATATCATCACACCCCTAGGGTTTTTTTTTTTTTTTGGTGATTGAAAAATGTACTAATCATAAATTGTAGTAATCCTAAATTATAATAAATACTTTAAATTAACTTTTACCCAAAAAATAGAAGAGCCTCTGAGCACGCGCGTAAGCGCGTGCTTAGAGGCTAGTTTGTAATAAAGTATTTGCATTAAAAAAAAAAAATGTAACACACATACACAATTTATAAAAAATAATGATGTCAACAATTATTTTGAATTTTTTTTAATAATTTTTAAATTTTCTTCTAAAAATATGACTTCCTCATAATGGCATTTGTAATTATTTGTAACAAAGTATTTGCACTAAAAAAAAAATGTAATACACATACACAATTTATAAAAATAATGATGTCAACAATTATTTTGAAATTTTAGTAAAAAAATGATGCTAGTAGCACGATTAGAAGAAACGCTAGAGTGGCACTACACCAGACTAAATCTATTACATTAAGTGTTAATAATAGTATTAAATATAATATCACATCTACAAATTAAAAGTCGTTGCAATAATAACACCTAAGTGATATACTATTACTTTAACAATAATTAGTTGCAATAACTTATAACTTTTAGTTGCGATAGAGGAATTAATACTAAATTGCAATAAGAATTTTTTTTTCCATAACCTTTTTTTTTTTCTTTTTTTTTTTTTTTGAGAAACACAATAGAATTTTCAAAGTGACCAATAATATTACTGCAATAACTAAAAATCAATTATTTTACCATCTATTATAACGACAAACATGAAACTGCAACGAATATATTATTATAATAATCTAATACCAATTATTTAACAGTCTATTGTAATAAAAAATATGAAACAATTATCTATTACAATAAAGATACCGTTGCAATAACTTGATATAAATTATTTTTGTCAATTATTTACAGTCTATTGCAATAAAATTTGTAAGATAATAAATTGTTTATTGCAACAGCAAATATATTATTGCATCAAAATTGTCATTAAAATATTTAAATTTGATTGCAACGAAATTTTTTGTAACACACACCTATTACCTCAAATTTTATTACAATACTTAAACATCACAGAGAAAATACTTAGCCAAAATTCAATCTAAGTTGAAAATGAAATACTTTCTGGTCGTGGTCTTCTTCCTCTCACTCTCATTCTCAGTTTCAAGTAACAAAGACGGTGAGGATGATGACAAAGTTTCCCCCAACTATTTCTCTCTCGCCATATATTGGCCAATCTCTCCATGTAATGTCGGACAATTGTTCTCCAAGAAGTTCAACTGTGATCTTCAAAATTCATTCACAATCCATGGCCTCTGGCCATTCAATGCAACTGGACAAATGCTAGAAAATTGCGTACAACTAAAGTATTAACAAATAGAAATGTATATTTATAGTTACTAAGTACTTTAATTAACTAAATTTTGTGTGTTCAATTATTATAATGTTATTTTTTGTAGGTCAATGTTATAAAGGATGAACTAGGTTCAAAATGGCTTGGTTTCTACTAGACCAAAGACATGGATTTTTGGACTGCTCAATGGGAAAAGCACGACAGTTTCAGCGGAAAAAGTGTTGAGAACTATTTTCGATTTACCCTGGATTTAGTTTCTCAAGTCCAATAACCTCTAAAAGATGCGGCTCAGTCAGCAGAAAGAATGAATTTTTTTTTTTATTTAAAAAAGTTAGCTACTTTTCATGGTTGGATGTTCATGTTGTTGCTTTTTTTTGGTTGTTGAATGTTCATTTTATTGCTCTGCCTTTTGTTTAGTTGTTGATCAGTTGTATCATGTATGGCAGAGAAAATGATTTTTATTTATTTATTTAGGTAGCACCATAAAAACATGACTTGTGTCCTTGGTCTGGATGTTGGGTTCACTTGTAATTTTCATTTTTAATTCTCTCCTTGTTCTGTTTGATTTTTTTTTTTTCTCTATGCTGAAAGTTTTTTGTCTTGGGTTTTGATTTTATTTTCTCTATGACTAAAAGTTGTTTCTTTTTGGTTTTATCTTTTGAAGTTTTGGGGTTTGAATTTGCTGTGGTTAGGTTTTCCTAAATTACTAATGGCAATTTTGGTTTCCTCCAATATAGGAGATCGCATTGGACGAACTAGATGCACCGGACGCCCAAGAGATAAATTATACCATAAATTCAGTACTGTAATTCAACAAAATGTGCAGTTAAGGTGTAACTTTACACAAGGTGCACATCAACTATTAGAGGTTCACACGTGCTTCAACGTCGTTGGAATTCCTATAGGTTATAATTATTTGTAACAAAGTATTTGCATTAAAAAAAGAAAGAAAAAAAATGTAACACACATACACAATTTATAAAAAAAACAATGATGTCAACAATTATTTTGAAATTTTAGTAAAAAACTGATGTTAGTAGCACGATTAGAAGAAACGCTAAAGTGCCACTACACCAAAATTAGTCTGTCACATCAAGTATTAATACAACAAAATTAGTATAGTAGTATTAGATATAATATCACATCTACAAATTAAAAGTCGTTGCAATAATAACTTAAAAGTGATATAATATTACATTAATAATAATTAGTTGCAATAACTTATAATTTTTAGTAGCAATAGAGGAATTAATACTAAATTGCAATAAGAAATTTTTTTGCAATAACTCAAATTGAAGAAATCGTTGTAATAACTTGATACCAACTATTTTGTAATTTATTACAATAGAATTTTCAAAGTGACAACTTATTGCAACAATAATATTACAGCAATAGCTAAATATCAATTATTTTACAATTTATTGAAATGACAAACATGAAACTGCAACGAATATATTATTACAATAATCTAATACCAATTATTTTACAGTCTATTGTAATGAAAAATATGAAACAATTGTTTATTACAATAAAGATACCGTTGCAATAACTTGACCCAAATTATTTTTGTCAATTATTTGCAATCTATTGCAATAAAATTTGTGAGATAATAAATTGTTTATTACAACAACAAATATATTATTGCATCAAAATTGACATTAAAACATTTAAATTTGATTGCAACAAAATTTTTTGTAACACAAACCTATTACCTCAAATTTTATTGCAATACTTAAACATCACATAGAAAATATTCAGCCAAAATTCGATCTAAGTTGAAAATGAAATACCTTCTGGCCGTTGTCTTCTTCCTCTCACTCTCATTCTCAGTTTCAAGTAACAAAGAAGGTGTGGATGATGACAAAGTTTCCCCCAACTATTTTTCTCTTGCCATATATTGGCCAATCTCTCTGTGTAATGCCGGACAATTGTGCTCCAAGAAGTTCAACTGTGATCTTCAAAGTTCATTCACAATCCATGGCCTTTGGCCATTTAATGCAATTGGACAAATGCTAGAATATTGCCGTAGAACTAAAGTATTAACAAATAGAAATGTATATTTATAGTTACTAAGTACTTTAATTAACTAAATTTTATGCGTTCAATGATTATAATGTTATTTTTTGTAGGTCAATGTTATAAAGGATGAACTAGGTTTGAAATGGCCTGGTTTCTACTAGACCCAAGACATGGAGTTTTGGACTGCTCAATAGGAAAAGCACGATAGTTGCAGCAAAAAAAAGTGTTGAGGATTATTTTCTCTATGACTGAAAGTTCTTTCTTTTTGGTTTTATCTTTTGAAGTTTTACAGTTCGGATTTGCTGTGGTTAGGTTTTTCGAAATTACTAATGGCAATTTTGGTTTCCTCCTATACAAGAGATTGCACTGGAAGCACTGGATGCATTGGACGCAATGGGCACCCAAGAGATAAATTATACCATAAATTCAGTACCGTGTCTCAACAAATGTGCAGTTGAGGTGTAACTTTAGACAAGGTGCACATCAACTATTAGAGGTTCACATGTGCTTCAACGCCGTTGGAATTTATATAGGTTGTAATTATTTGTAACAAAGTATTTGCATTATATAACAAAAAAAAAAAAAATGTAATGCACAAACACAATTTATAAAAAAAATAATGATGTCAATTATTTTGAAATTTTAGTAAAAAAATGATGTTAGTAGCACAATTAGAAGAAACGCTAGAGTGTCACTACACCAAAATAAGTCTATTACATCAAATGTATATACAACAAAATTAGTGTAGTAGTATTAGATATAATATCACATCTACAAATTAAAAGTCGTTGCAATAATAATTTTTTTTTTTTTTTTTTACAAAATAGAATTTCTACTCTAGCCTAATCTAAGTATATATGTGTGTAAAGCTCCCTCCTGAAGACTTGAATCCCGGCCCTTGCTCTTCACACCCCACAAGCACTTATACTTGTAGAGTGACCACCGCACCAAGGGTGTGCGGTCAATAATAACTTAAAAGTGATATATTATTACATTAATAATACTTAGTTGCAATAACTTATAATTTTTAGTTGCAATAGAGGAATTAATACTAAATTGCAATAAGAAATATTTTTGCAATAACTCAAATTGAAGAAATTGTTGCAATAACTTAATACCACTTATTTTGCAATTTATTACAATAGAATTTTCAAAGTGACAGCTTATTGCAACAATAATATTACTGCAATAACTAAAGAGATGGGTTCAAGTTACACCTAGTGTAACTCTAAAGGAGTTACACCTTTTTTAAGCCATAGATTTCCCAAAAATCTAACGGTCAAAGAGAAAACATCATCATTCTTTACATCATTAAATGCTTACCTAATTAATAGCATCCTCATTATCTCTCTCCTTATTAAATATTTCTTTGTCTCTTTTTTTTTCTCTCCACTTTATATGCTTTGTCCTTTTTCTTCGCCCCTCAATAAAACCTCTATTACTTTCCTCATCTTTTTTAGGAAGATATACACCAGGAGCTGTAAATCGTTCATTCTTTACTTTGTATGCATTGCTTTTTTTTTTTTTTTTGGGTTCATACAGAGTGCGGGTTCATTATTTCTTCTATCCATCTAAATTGAATTTTTTTTTATTATTTCATTTCATTTCATCCTCTACTCATACGCACACCATAAAAGCAAAATAGAAAAAAAAAAAAAAAAAACCAACATTTTAAAACTAGCATTTGCAGAAGCGAAAAGAGTGTCCAACAACACTCCTTTCTTTCCATCACCTCAGTCCAAGCAATTCTTCAAAATTCAGGCAAACCTTTTTTACTTTCTTTGATTTCATTTTTCTCGATTAGATTGAATTCAAATTCAATTCTTATGATCACAAAACAACAACAACAACAACAACAACACATGACATAAAAAGAAAAAAAAAAAAAAGGAGACAAAAGCATAAGCAACAACCATGCTTGGGAATGGAGTTATTGGGATTTTATTTGAGACTTGCAACAAATGGGAAAGAAGGACACCATTGACCCCATCACACTGTGCTCGGCTTTTACACAGTGGAGGAGGAGATACAACAACTGGGGTTGCTTGCATTATTGTGCAGCCGTCAACAAAGCACATCTATCACAGAAATTGGGGGGAAAAAAAAGGAGACACAAAAATATTTAATAAGGAGAGAGATAATGAGGATGCTATTAATTAGGTAAGCATTTAATGATGTAAAGAATGATAATGTTTTCTTTTTGACCGTTAGATCTTTTGGAAATCTATGGCTTAAAAAAGGTGTAACTCTTGTGGAGTTACACCATGTGTAACTTGAACCCATCTTATAACTAAATATCAATTATTTTACAATCTATATAAATGACAAACATGAAACTAACGAATATATTATTACAATAATCTAATACCAATTATTTTACAGTCTATTGTAATGAAAAGTATGAAACAATTATCTATTACAATAAAAATACCGCAGTAATAACCTGACCTAAATTATTTTTGTCAATTATTTACAATCTATTGCAATAAAATTTGTGAGATAATAAATTGTTTATTGCAACAGCAAATATATTATTGCATCAAAATTGTTATTAAAATATTTAAATTTGATTGCAACAAAAACCTATTACCTCAAATTTTATTGCAATACTTAAACATCACAGAGAAAATACTCAGCCAATATTCTATCTAAGTTGAAAATGAAATACGTTCTTGTTGTTGACTTCTTCCTCTCACTCTCATTTTCAGTTTCAAGTAACAAAGAGGGTAAGGATGATGACAATGTTTCCTCCAATTATTTTTCTTGTACAACTAAAGTATTAACAAATAGTAAGGTATATTCATAGTTACTAAGTACTTTAATTAACTAAATTTTGTGTGTTCACTAATTATAAGGTTATTTTTTGTAGGTCAATGTTATAAAGGATGAACTAGGTTCGAAATGGCCTGGTTTTACTAGTCCAAAGACATGGAGTTTTGGACTGCTCAATGGGAAAAGTACGACTGTTGCAACGGAAAAAGTGTTGAGAATTATTTTCGATTTACCCTAGATTTAGCTTCTCAAGTCCAACAACATCTAAAAGATGCGGCTCAGTCAGCAGTAAGTATCATTTTTTTTTTTTTTTAATTTAAAGAAGTTAGCTACTGTTCATGGTTGGATGTTCATGTTGTTGCTTTTTTTTGGTTGTTGAATGTTCATGTTATTGCTTTGCCTTTTGTTTGGTTGTTGATCGGTTGTATCATGTATGGTGGAGAGAATGATTTTTATTTATTTATTTAGGTAGCACCATAAAAACATGACATGTGTCCTTGGTCTAGATGTTGGGCTCACTTGTAATTTTCATTTTTAATTCTCTCATTGTTCTGTTTGATTTTATTTTCTCTATGTTAAAATTCTTTTTGGTTTTGATTTTATTTTCTCTATGATTGAAAGTTGTTTCTTTTTGGTTTTATCTTTTGAAGTTTTGGGGTTTGGATTTGCTTTGGTTATGTTTTCCTAAATTACTAATGGCAATTTTGGATTCCTCCTATACAAGAAATTGCATTGGATGCAATGGATGCCCAAGAGATAATTCATACCATAAATTAAGTATCGTATCTCAACAAAATGTGCAGTTGACGTCTAACTTTAGACAAGGTGCACCTCAACTATTAGAGGTTCACACATGCTTCAACGCTGTTGGAATTCCTATAGGTTGCAAAGGACGATTTGGCAGCTATGGTGGTAGAAATAGGTTTCTGAGAATTTATTCCCCGAATGTAAACACACTCCCTAACCAGTGCGTTTCCTTTTTTATGAGATTTCTTTCTCTTTTTGTGAGTTTAAAACTTATTTTTTACTTTGAGATTAATTTTCTATTATTTTTTTTTTTTTATGTTTTTGTTGTGTAGTTATATTAGGCATGAAGAATTGTAAGATGCAGTCATGACTCAAATCAAAGATGCTAATTAGTGATCATGGTGCTTATTTTTGGGTAATTACATGTTAATGTCATAGTGATGTAATTGAACCCTTTATTCATCCTTTATGTGCTTACTAATATGGTTCTCAAAAAAAAAAAAAAAATGTGCTTACTAATACCATCTACCATGTGATATAATTGACTTAAATGTGTTACTACAACTTTTGACAATTACAACATGGAAACTATATAGCTGAAGGAAGTTTTCCCTTTTGGCACACAATGACTAGTTCCATATTTATTTATGTTTCAGCAACATATGGTTCCATATTTATTTATGGTTCAGCAATTTGCTTAACTATACTACCATTATATGCAAGAAGAGCCACTCATCAAAAAAAAAACTTGCTCAGTGGAGCAAAAAATAGTACTATTCAAATAAATCCCATCAAAGAATGTTCATATATATTAATTAGCTATCATGTTCATATATATTATGTGCTATCATGTTCATATATATTAATTAGCTGCTATACCTTATGCATAACTCCTTAAGTTCATGAGTTACATATATACTTCTCCTCTTCATTGCATGGGAGGCGTTAGCATGTTTAGGGATGTTAAAAGGCATGTCATTTATTTTTATATACTTATTGTACTTAAAAATAGGTAGTAATACCTTTTAGAGTTGTAGTCATCCTTCTTCTGAAAATAAAAAATAGAAAATTATAACATACATTAACTAAATTGAAAGATGTGGCTTTGAGTTTAAAATCCAAAGTTCTACTATCATGTATATGGACATATGGAGCCCTAGCCTAAAAAGCCTAGTGAATTTTGAGGTCAGACCCCCAATTTACTTGTATAACATAGGTAAAGAGTTTCTTACGACAAGAAATCCTCTTGATGTCAACCTAACAGCCTAAATGGAGGGCCTTAGGAACCTATCCATATTCTACTACCCTGAGTGTGTCTCCCGAGGTGGCTCAAGCTTGGAAGTGAGATCCTCCTACTTAGTTGTTCCTCATTGTTTTCTCTTGTGTCTCTCTCTCTCTTTTCCCGATTTTCTAACCCCCTCTTCATCATCCCTTCTACCTTTTATAGCCTTCCCTTAATGGGTTTGCCATCATGAGTGGTGGTTTTCTCCAAAATGGAGGGCCTCATTTTGACCTAGATTCCTGATTGGATGGGACCTATCAAACATTTTTTAATTGACCTCATTAGAACTCGTGTTAACCTTCAAATCTATGCTCAGCGGATGGATCTCCCCAAGGCACTATAGAGCGGTTTCGATGATGCCTCTGGTCGGTTTGTATAGTATAGTTCTCGAACCCCCCATCACTTGGTCGGTACAATTTGAGAGGGTCTGTCTATTTTGGGCCTTGGCCTTGGACCTGTTCCTAACTTATGTGGTCCTTGGCCTTGGCCTAGGGCCTATGACTGATTTATGGATTGTACAGGACAATAATTTCCCTTCTGTGTAACTAAATATTTATAATAATGCTTTGTAAATGTTTATAATTATGAGATCTAAGTGGGAAATAGGAAAAAAAAGATTTGATGAAGAATTTAAAGGGGCTTATAATGGATTTTTATTAAAATAGGAGAATGATCATTAAGATTTATTTATTTATTTATTGGTAACATAATGCAAAAAGATTGACATTCAGCAGTAGTTGTCTGCCATCTGGTGTTATTTTTCCATATCTACCTAATAGATAGTAGAAGTTACAAAAAATGACACGTGTCATTATTTTATACATTGCCAAAGAGACATGTGTCATCATTTTGTGTATCTAGCGGTTATAAGGGATCCAACTTTATAAACATAAATAGATAGATAGATAGTTTATACATTGCCAAAGAGATGCGTGTGACCATTTTGTGTATTCAACAGTCGTAGGAATTCAACCTTTATAATATAAATAAATTGATTGTCTGCCATGTAGTGTTATTTTTCCATATCATACGTAAAATATAGAGGAAGTTATAAAAAAAAGATAGTGTTATTGTTTTATACATTGCCAAGGGGACACATGCCACCATTCTGTGTATAGACCAAACTGATTCAATTTTTATAATATAGATAGATATTGTCGTTTCTTTTTTCTCCTGGAAAATCGTGCAAAGTGGAGCTTATATAGGTGCACTATAGAGTAAATAATGGTCTAAACTCTAAACCTAATACAAGAAGGATTTGGAAACAGAGTTGAAAAACAATATTCTACAATTTCACTCAAGCAAATGTCGTGTAAGGGTCAAGTGAGATTAATGACTTCCGGGTCACTCTATTTGTAAGATCCATGTATTTAAAGTTATATTATCTCTAGCATTTCTCAATTATTTGGAACTTTGTAAAAATAGAGAAAAAATATAAAATTAATTTTTTTTCCTATATCTCCAATTTTTTTTTTTTTTTTTTTTTAATATATCAACTTTTGCCCCAAAATTTGGGGCCTTCCTCTAGTAGGGGCCACCGCCTAGGGCCGGCCCTGCTTTCTTGCCCTATGCTGGCTTAGTTAAATCCTTATTTCTGATTTGACTTAAAGTTCATTTTATAGCAAACTCCCACTTCGGACTAACTTTGATCTTCCAATGCTTAATCATAACACTTTAGTTCACCATAGTCGGATTTCAACTAGCAGAGCAAGAAGGAGAATACTACTGTGTAGAGTGTAGTGCTAGCTAGAGACTCTAGAGGATTGTCTCAGTTTAGACTTGTCCTGTTCATGGAGCTACAATCTATGGAATGTCCGAATTAACCTAAACTATGTTCTACATATCACTCTTAAAGTTTCCTTCTGAATCAACATATTTATGTTTTCAGTGTTAGTATCTACATTCTTAACTTTGAAATTGATATTTTTTATTATCATTTTTGTTGAATATAGCGTTAATTACTTTTAATATTGTTTCGATTTTGATCATCCTAAAATAGATAACCAAACTCATCAATGTTATAATCAATAAAAATGAATTTAGTGGACTCTAAATCTAATCTAACCTTTTCATTGAATATAAAATTTATACTTAATCATCGCAAATTCGATAATCAAACTCATCAACGTCGTACCCAACAAAGTGTACTCCTAGAATTAAAATCTATATCCACGTCCAAAACACATCCAATCATCTTCCCATCTGAAAGATTTACCTCTTTTCCACTCCAAGCCTACTCTAGTAATTAAGTTGCCATCCAAGGAACAGAAGCTCCAATGTTGATACATCTGATAATGCTCTGGAGTGAATTGAAACGGATTTTCATGCTTATGGCTGTTCATTGAAACGGATTTTGCATGCGTTTTGTGATGCTATCTGTTGAAGTGTATTCTAAACTATTCTCCATCTATTCTGATTCCATTAACAACATAGGATTTTTTGAATCTCTTATTGTCAAATTAACACTTTATTTTCAAACATGTAATGTCTCGTTCTCCATCATGGTTTTGTTCATCTTCCTTACTTTTCTTGTTGCTTTTATCAATTATAGTAATCACTCACTCATTTGTATGAACCGACTCCACTGTTTCAATTCCCAAAAACACCCTCAATTACAGTAACTAAAGTCTATAAATTTTATATCTGAAAGTCGTCCCCTTGACAAGACTATCTTCATCCTTTTCTCACTCGTGACTCGTGAGTTGTGACCACACGGACTTGACTCTCCACTTGTATCAACAAATGCAATAGTATTTTTACTATTTTGTTGTCATATAGTGTAACACCCTGTACCCATTACGACATAAATCCTTGGTAAAGCAAGATAATATAGAACTCAAAATATTTTCAAAAATATGAAAAACCCTTTGGAACCCTAGTTTTGCGTACACAGACTAGTAAGCTTTACTTATGCTAGCAAGGTTCGGTAAGTGACAGGCCCCATAGGCATTCATTGTAAAATACAAGAATATATTCCGAAAAATACATGCTCATCAAATCACTAGAAAAGTGATTCAAGAGGGAGTTTTTATGAAATTCCTTGAGTTTTAGATTTTATTACTTGATCAAGACCTGTATTAATTGTTCTAGGGTCCCTCTGGATAAAGGTTTACTAATTCTTTTTAGTTTGTATGATAGATCGACTAAGGAGAATAGTCAAAATCAAGTTTCGGCTTCTCTCATTTGAGGTAGGCTTTCTTTTATTTCTTTGAAGTCTTGTTTCAATTCTCGTTTTCTTTAGTTTTAATTCTTTAGTAGTTTGCAATTAATTTTAATTTATAAGTTTAGGTTTTATTTAGTTGCCTTTCAGATAGGTTAGAATATATGCTTAGGATAGATTAGTTTTAAATTTTGGGGTTTTTGCCTTAGGGTGAGTACGCAGACTCAACCCAACGTGCACAACTTAGGGAGCCTGCCTGCATACGTAGCCTTAGTCATGCATACATATGCTCACTCAAAAACTTGAATTTTCATTTTTGTTCGATGTGCGCTTGATTTTTAGCTTTCAATTTCAAAGTAAAATGCTTGGGACTCTTCTAATATCCAAAAGACATTATTGAGGTATTTCAATTGATTAGAAATCTAATTAGGTTTTTTTAATTAAAATCATTAGTAGGGTTTTGAATGATGAACCTGATTACTTTGGTGGATGTAATCATGAAATGATTCTATTTGGTTGTGTTTGAATGTTGTAATTTTAATTTACATGCATGATTAGGATAGCCTATTAAGTGGTTTAGAACTAGGCTATGGAATATGTGAGTGGAGGTTGGCCCATTTAGTCGGGCGGAATTGAGTGCCTAACACATTTTCTAGCATGTATCCTAACTCCAAACTCAATGATTGGTTCGTAGACCTTTGCATAAAGGTTAATTTGTTTCTTGGACCTAAATTAAGTGGTGACTCCCAATTAAAAATTTACACAATTATTTAAATAAATTAAATCGACTTAGCTAACATTCAATTGGATACTTAACATATGCTTGCTCAACATATTCACAACTCAAATCTTAACAATCACATGTTTAAGACTTACTAGTATTGCTTTTACTTTTTCATGTAGAGTAGACTAAACTTTAATAATAATAATAATAAAAATGTTTTATCACAAAGACAAAGAGACCAACTTAATTTTGCATGAGAGAGTGCGCTTTCTGTTATGGCCACCACCATGCCATATCAAAAGTGGGGCTTCTAGGGCTGCCAAATGGTTCAATGGGAAAAAAATGAATAATACCATCCTCCATCAAAAGCACTTTTAAGGAAAACCATACATTAGGATTCCAGTCTCTCTAAAATTCTAAAAACCGCACCTCAACTCAACTGCTCAAATAACTAATATATTTTTTATCCGTACAAGCATGACCACAAAGGATCCAATTAACAAAGAGAAAAATAAACTCCAAATCATAGATGTCAATCTTGCCACTCAAAACTAAGATTCCAAGTCAAAACCATAAGCAAAATATTAATGAAATGGAAGCAACATAATTTTATTAGATATCGGATGAGTATCTCAATTCGTATTTGCTTCTACGATTCTGAATCTTCTTCCACTTTTGTTAACTGTCATTAATCTTATCAAACATTTTTTCCTCTTAGTTTATATTTAGCTTTTGTCAATTAGTCTTAGATGAGTCATTAGGGAATAAAAAATTGTTACCTGATCGATTAGTTGTGTGTCATTTTCACTAAAGCAATACACATGGAAATTAATTCAGATTAATGAAAAAGCCAAATTGACATGATGAAAGTTGAGACTTTAGTGGTGCATCATCCTTATCCTAAAGTATGGTTGATTACAGCTATTGTTTTTTACTTGTCGTACATATAGAAAGTTAAAAATCTTATAGTAACCTTTATTGTGGCTTCCACAATTTAGAGAAAAGTTGGACAAAAGATTCCATTGTCCCACTGAATTTCCATGGATATATATCTCCTATTTCAAGTTATTTTAATTACTCATGCATTTTTGCATATATTTGTGGAGTATAATTGATTAGAGACGCTTAAATATAGTAAATTCTACAACACTAGAGTGGGGTAATAATTAGAGAGCGCACGGTATCAAAAACAGCGAAACCATGTTGATCATAAAACAAATTGGGGCTTCTACCTTAGTGAAACTGGAACTAGGAAAGTGACAAATAAAAATCTTATTTTAGGCCACTACAAAATTAGGACTAGGGTCTAGGGTCTAGGGTCTAGGGGCATGATTCTTACTGGACCTTGCAATCACGGTATTAATTTGTGGGATTCAATCTCGCAAACTCTAATCTTGTTCTTTTGCTCTCAGGGTTTGTTGAGAGAGATTGAAAACTGTAATTCGAAAGATCAAAGGATGGTTGCCACCATTTTCTAGTGAACAATATACCAAAGCACCAGCGCTTACTAAAGTTTATATAGAAATAACGTGTGTTTTGGTTTGACGAAAATTTTTGGAAAATAAAATATTTTTTTAAGTATTTGGTTGTATTATTGAAAATGCTCAAAAATATATTTTTGAGTGTTTGGTTGTGTGCCTCTTAAATGCAATGGAAAACATATTTTCTACTTTTTTTTTCCACATTTTCTCATATTCTAAGCACATATATAATTAAAAGAAGAAGAAGAAGAGAATTTTAGATTTAAAAAAAAAAAAAAAATCATGATTGGTGACCATTGATGGCGGAGAATGGCGACTAGGGACTAGGGATGTTAGTGGGGGGTAGTGATTGGGTGGCTGACAATCGAGGGTGATAGGAGGAGGTTTGGTTGATGAGGTTAGGGTGAGACAGAAAATGAAAGTGTAGAACATTTTCAACAAGAAGTGCATTTATTTTAGGGTCAACCAGAAGATAATTTCATGTTGACCAACAATTTCAATCGCTCCAAAAGCCCCAAAATGCAAAAAATATTTTTTGAAAATCAATTTTTGTTGGAACAAACGCAACCTTAGTTATATTATGAATAGTGTGATACCTCAAATTGGGTGAATTTGATTAGATTGGATTGTTTGGAGTGTGTGTTGTGTAGGCGTGTACTAAGTCCCATACTGAGTATTTACTAGGTAAATCTTGGGATTATAAGTGATTGCGAGAAACTCCAATTGTGGTTTGTTGGACCATTAGCTGTGCCACTTTACCTTAAAACTAATTGGTGATGAGAGAGACACTAAGTCTTTTATGACATTTGACATCGTATCCCACAAGCTTGTTTTTAGAGAGGTTGTAACAAGTCTAATTGTGGTCTCTCCAAACAATTTCCCTCACAATGATGCTCCCGTTACTCAAACCCATAACCTTGGCTTTGATACCACTTGTCGGATTGTGAGTTTTGCTACTCTACCTCAAAACCAATTAGTGATGAAGGAGACACACTCAAGTCTTTTATGACATTTGACATCATATCTTAGAGCATCCGTAGCAGATAGGGTAAATGTGCCAAATGCCAAATTTTTGGCACATTTACCCCACCAAACACAAAAACGGAGCATTTATCAGATGTGTCAAATGTTGCATAATTTTGCAACAGTGAACAGTAATGTTGCATTTTTGCCACAGTACGGACAGATGTGGCAAAATGTTTATTATTTTTTTTATTCGACTTTTCTCTCTCCTCTCACCTTTTTAATTGATTTTTTTTCTCTCTCCTCACAATCTGTCTCTCAGTCTCTCTCTCCCAACCGGTCTCTCTCTCCCAGCTCCTCCCTCCACCTCAAATGTCTCTCTCTCTTTGCACCTCAAATCAAACCCACAAATCTTCCCTGCCGATCTTGATCTCGCCGATATCAGTCTCAATCCCTACCGATCTCGCCGATATCGGTCTCGATCTCCGCCGATCTCGCCGATATCGGTCTAGATCCCCGCCGATCTCGCTGATATCGGTCTCGATCCCTACCAATCTCGCCTCTGTCAGCTCCTCCCTGCCGATCTCGATCTCGCCGCCTCACTTTCCAGTCCTGGCCTCCGATCTCGCCAGTCCTGGCCGCCGATATCGCCGCCTCATTCTCTATAGCTCGCCGCCGATATTGCCGCCTCATGCTCCAACACTCGCCACCGAGTTTTTTTTTTGGGTCTGTTTGAGTTTTTTTTTGGGTCTATTTGAGTTTTTTTTTTTTTTTTCCTCTTTTTTTTAGGTTTTTGGATTTGGAGTTTGCTGGTGTTGTTGGTGTTGGGTTGTTGCTGTTGATGCTGTTGTGATCGGCGGTGATGTTGTTACCGTTGCTGTTGTTGATTAGGATAAAAGAATATATTGTATTATTTTAATGTATAGAATTGAAAGATAAAATATCTGATAATTGAGATGTTGTAAAATGATGTGATAAAATAATAAAGTAGGGTTTTAGTGTGGAAAAATGGCATAATTTATGCCACAGCTGCTGTGGATGCTCTTATAGGTTTGTTTTTAAAGCTGTTATAGGAAGTCAAATTGTGCCCTCCCCCCCCCCCCCCCCCCCACACACACACACACACACAAATCTTTTATTTACTAGTTCTTTGCCTTTGGTTATTAAATATGGTATCAAATCAAAGTTGGTAACACCATGTGACTTGAGGGCACTACAATACAACATAATTGCGAGGAGCCCTAATTGAAACTCGACTAGTTCTTTTAAGGTGTAGGTCTATATGTGGTTAGTGCTTTCCTTAGATCATTAAAAATAGAATCAAAGTCATTCCAGAAACCCTGTGTGAGCTTAGATTACCCTGCAAATTGGACCCTTACAAGGACATCAAGAATTTGAGTGGGGAAGATTGTGATATACTTCATATTGTGTGGGTTTAATTGGATTAGATTGTTTGAGTATGTGTTGTGTGGATGTATGCTAAGTCCCACACTTGGTGATTACTAGGTAGATGTTGGATTTATAAGTGATTACAAAGAGTTTCAATTGTAACTTAACTAATCATTTTAAGGTATAAGTGTAGATGTGACTAACGTAATTCTAGAGTTGCTATGAATGGAGCCCCAATCCCAACAGGTCTAAGATATAAAAAATCCCAAGTATATATCCCCTCCATCTGATAATAGGTAACCCACTACTACACCTTTTATTTATTTATTGAGAAAAAACCCGCTACTAGCTGCAATTAAACTAAGATAAGATAATATTGAATTAGTAGGGAGGGGAATGAGAAATCCTGTTCCACTTGAATTTAACTCATTAGCTTTTCTGGGTTATTGTTTATGTTTAGATATATTTATTGTAAATATTTATGTTACTTTGCTAATCACTTTTACTTAATTTTTTTACTAGGATTGTAGATGAATTAAGTCTTTCATAAACAACTTAGGCTCGGCTTGAAAAAAAGTTCGTTCATATCTGTTTTGTTAGGTTCTAAAAGTTTAGAACAATAAGCAAATCATGAACACAAACTTTTCTAGATATAGATCTTAGAATCTATAGGGTTTATTCGACAATGCTCAAAGTGATGCAAATCAAAATACAAGAAAAAGGAAACTAGAGGTTTAGAAATTTGAAATATGCTAGGTTTGACCGATTGAGATGCGTTTCTGTAGAATTTGATTGAAGCCCAACAACTCGTTAAGCCCATTAAATGATTAGGGTTTCAGATCTCTTAGTATTTAAAGGAAACCCTAAGGCATGTTTTAAAAAGGTTTTTAGAGAGAGAATAGTGCTTCTTGTGCCTCTTATTGTAGATCTACGGTTTTTGAACCCAAAACTCTCTAAAATCTTATACTGACAATATTCTTTGAAGAAACTCAAGATCCTGCGTTATAGAAGTTGCTACATACAAGATCAACTACTGGTAATGATCTAAAGCTTTAAGTGAGATCTCAAAGTAAAAAACGCGAGTGTTTGTGTTCAACAAATTCAGATAGAAGAGTTCGTAGATTTAAAGCTGTGTATAGTCACGTGAGTAAGTACTACAAGAGATTTAGGAAAAAATCTATTGTAAAACTTCCATTCTATCATAATGAATTTGTTGCCTTAAGGATAGTTTAGGTTAAATCCCTTCCAGGTTGTTTACCTTGAAACTGGACGGTTTCATTAGTTTTTCTGGGTTATCATATTGCTTTTTTTCTTTACTTTTTCTGCACTTTGTGATGTGATTGTTTGCGTTTAACCCAGATCTAAATAATAAACCTAAGTGTCAGCTTAGTTAATTAAAAACAATCTAAGTGAATAGGGGTCTAAATAATCTAACATGTTTATATAAATAAGTCAATCTTAAGCCTTAGTTTTAGGCTTATTTAATAAACAAGCTAAGCCCCAGCAAAAACATTTGTTAATGAAATAAACTCGTGAGCTATATGGCTCAATACATAACAAATCGAGCATAGACTCATTTAAAGTCTTAGTATGTGATGCTAAATAAATTCATTACACATATCTTAATAATGACATGACCCATACGGGACCACTTCCTATTATCTTAATTTGTCAATTTCCTCTAAACTTAAACTAACCAAGCATCACTTTAGACATGAGTAACATTTAAAAAAAAAAAGTAGGCCACCTATGGACCTTCCCCATCCACTATCTAAAGTTATGAAAGATGTTAGTTATGTTCCATTCACAATAGTTATAAAAAAAAAAAAAAAAAAAAAATCATTTTCTAGTTCTTCACCATCCTATGTGGTTGTAAAAATTGTATTTTGAACAATTGTTGAAGTTATAGACAAGGAATAATGAGTAGATGGACTTATTTATGTAAAGGTGTAATTTGAACAATGGCTAATCATAGGTGGGACTAGAAGTATGATAAAATGAGTATGTTATTTTCTTATTTTTGGAGATTTAGGCATCTAACAATGTAATTTTGTTGAATCTCAAGCTCAAAAGCTTGGCTTGAGCTTGAGTTTGAGTTTGATATTAAACTTGAACTTGACTTGACTAATTAATCAAACCAAGCCAAGCCAAGCTTAAGCATTTTGGCTTTCCTACGAGCTCAAGTTCAAACATAATTTTAAGCTCGTCTCAAGCTTGAGCCAAACTTGAGCTTTTAACTTTAATTGATGAACCAAATTTGAACATGCACTACTTGGCAAAAGTTGGCTCATTTATAGCCCTATTTTTTTGTGACTCTCTTATTTGAAATGGAGAAATACTTTTTTTTTCATTATTTTATTTTGTCTCCATCGTATACTTAGCTTTCCTAAAAAAATTTAAAAAGTTTTTTATTTTTTATTTTTTATTTTTTTTTATGTTAATTTACTTTGTAAATATGTTTGTTTAGCATTGCTAGACCGTTTTATTATTTTGCAGGATATATTCATTCAAGCATGCTGTACTCTTTGAATCTCTTATTATTGCTTCTGAGTGCCCTACGGTCTAACTATATACCTCCATTAGGTAAAAGTTATTTCGTTCCCTATATTTCCAAATTCCTTTTCTACATCATTTTTTATTTTATTATTAAATGAGAGGTACAATGCTATGCCCTTTGTGTTAGAACATTTTTCCATCTCCTTTGTGTGTTTGTGTTTGTTAAAAAAAAAAAAAAAAATCATTTTTTATCTTATTTCACTTATTAATTATATTATTTTATTATTAAATGAGAAGCACAATAGTAGTGACCAATAGATGACATCAGCAAGAGTTTTGTGCTCAACTATCTCTCCGATTCTCATTGATGTGACTTCTACATCACAATCTAATTTTTTTTTTTTTTTGGTTAACAATTATAATATTAACTACTAGTAATTGGTCTAGGCATTAGATCTATCTAGTATGCAATCCTTTCTTCATTTTTTAGTAGGCTGTTAATGTTTTAATTTCCAAGTTCAATAACCTTGCACCATTTGAGCCCCGAATGAGTTTTATTGGTTCATTTGCTGTCTCCAGCCAGTGGATCATTTGAAAAAAAAAAAAAAAACCATTAAATATAGCAAATTACAAAGATAATTCTAAGATATTACAAATTGGGGTGATTTGGAGCCCATTTGGTATATGTATTTAAATACATTATTTCATTTTTTAAACAACATTACACGTATTTTTATATACTTTTTCATCCACACGTATTTTTAAAAAAATTAAAAATTGTTGTTTAAACACACGTACCAAATGGGCTCTTGGTAATCCAAAAAACAAATAGATCTAACCTAGCACCATTTGAGCCCTGAATGAGTTTTATTGGTTCATTGGCTGTCTCCAGCCACTTGATCATTTAAAAAAAAAAAAACCATTAAATATAGCAAATTACGAAGATAATTCTAAGATATTACAAATTGTGGTGATTTAGAGCTCATTTGGTATATGTATTTAAACACATATTTTCAATTTTTAAATAACATTACACAAATTTATATACATTTTTCATCCACATGCATTTTTAAAAAAATTAAAAATTATTATTTAAACACGTGTACAAAACAAGTCCTTATTTCAAAAAAATAAAAACAAATAAATCAGTGTAAATCAATCTCGGTCGTCAGTAAGTTGCAAAATTAGTCAGGGGCCGAGACACAAAATCTCCCTTGGGATTGGAGTATAGATCAAGGTGAAAATTCGAATTCATAGATTTAAAGAGAGTCGGTACATCATTGCCAACTTATTGAAGGTTTTCAAAGACTTTAGAAGAAGTTGTCATGTCGTGTCCCTCATGTGTTTATTTTTATTAATAAAAAAATTAGCCCTATTACGTACTCATGATATTCGCAAGTCATAGTAAAACCAAATTAAGCTCAAAAAAATTAAGCTCAACTTTTTTACAAATATAGTTTCAAACACATCGAATCTTGATATTCTATACTATGAAGTAGTCAGATTATTCAAGGTGGGAAAAAAAAAACAATTTCTTCAAATTGTATGTGAATCATGAGAATAGTCTAACTTTCTAACTTAGTATTGAAGCAAGATATAGAACTTAACAATATTAAATAAATAAAAATAGAGAGAGAGAGAGAGAGAGAGAGTACATAGGCAAAAAAGATAAAGAAAATAAGGTGTTTGATGATAGGTGTGACTTTGTGAGGGGGGACCAGTAGTGTTTTACGTTGGAGGGGCCAATTCATATGGAATCAAAGCCAATGATCTGTATTTTCTTTGTAAGAAATTGTGGCTTCAACACACCCACCCATATATTTGACCCCTCAACCTCAATAGTCAATTCTACAATGGAGTTTTTCTTTCTTTTTCTTTTTCCTGGTGGGCGCAGTGTGTCTGGCAATATCATATTTGACATACTTGTAGCTAGGGGGTCTTACTCTTGCAACAATTTCACTACCAATGATTTCATTTGGTACAATTTTTTCCTTTTTTTTTTCAAGGCATGGGTACAATATATCAATATGTAGATTGCTTTATCCTAACTCCCTGGAGTCGCATTACACAACTCCTGATTGGCTTTTCTCCATTCTGGCAACTTCCAATCAAATAGGAAGACATTGAATCTCTTTTGGGTGTAAATAAAGATTTATGTTGGTATTGGAAATCACATGGTCTAGCCTAGTCTATTCCTTAATTGGAGCATGAGATTTGATTTGCCCAAGTCGCAATCAGTAATTATAGGTGTCAATACCGCAAACAGAGAAAACTTATATAATTGGTTCACAGAACTAGCCTGCTCTCACACTGCCTTATTCTTTTTGCTCAGAATGATAGAATTGCATTAAAAAAACATAGGGAAAAAAAGTGCAGCATAGAACTAACTAATAGAGATATCGTGATGTTTTCAATAGAGTATCTAGAATTCAAATCCACCTTTTCTTGTTGTGACTATCAAATTTGTAAACCAATACTATACAAATTGCTCACACTGCCTTCTTGTACTAAATGATATAGGGATTCTAATAGTATTAAAGAAAGAAAACAAATTACAAATTATTCACACTATCTTGTTGTACTAAATGAAATAGGGATGACTAAAATTGCTTCATTGTACTAAAGAAAGAAATGAAATTATACAAGTTCGTACTTTGGTATTTGTAGGTCCTATTGTTTGATAGAGCTTTGAACCTTAATATCATTATGATTTTTATGCAGTTCACAAAGCTTTTGATATTATTCAAACAACAAATGAGTTTCCATTCCATTTTTAATTCAACCTAGAGTGCGATTGGCATGACCAACATGAACGACATCTAATTAATCTACAACAATATAAATTATGGAAAAACATGCATATACACTCAAGGAAAAATTGTTAAGATAGTAAATCAATTGATTTCAATCCCTTAAAATGAACCCAACATGTGAGTTAGAAATTTCACCTTCCAACCAAACAACTACGAGAATTATTTTTGTACATACAAGAAAATGATTCATTTTTTCATCCAAGAGAATAAATTAGAAGTAATTTAATGAAAAAATCTAAGTTGAGAGACTAAGAATGCCATTGATATTATAAAGTTACAACAAGAAACAAAAAAGACTACTATTAAGAGCCTCGTAACTTAGTGACACTAGCCAGTCTCTTCTATAGTAGTAGATCTCCTCCCCAAGTAAGAAAAAGAAAGCAAAATAAAACACTAGCTGTGTTTTACATGGATGTTTTTGTTATAGTGTTGAAAAACACACAGGACGCAAGAAGAAAAAGATCAAACTTTGTCTGGTTGCACACCAAGAAATAGTAAAAGTAGAGAAATTCTGGAATCTAACATGGAATTAAAGATTCCAAATTTCTTGTTCCTCCGATTTTCTTGGCTTGCAACAAACATGAAAAATAAAACAAAAAATTAAAAATTAAAAAAAGAGGAAAGAAAGAGGAGGGTTAAGCCAAGCATTAGACTTGCCTAGAGGTTACATTTCCTCAGGTTCAGCTTCTTTGTAGTGATAAATTAGGCCATGGCTGAAAAGCAAATCCATATCCACCAAAGGAAACTTGAAACATGGCAGCAAGAAGTTCTTGAAATCTTGTTCGTAACTTTGAGCTGGTCATAGTGATCTCCTTTCCAATACCAAAGCTGTAATCAATACCCAGAAGCTAAATTCTTCATAAGAAGAAGAAGCAACAGGTGGCTGGAGAAGAACATAGAGAGAGAGAGAGAGAGAGAGAGAGAGAGAGAGAGATGCAAAATAGTTGGAGTTGTTGGTTATATTTATAATAAAGGGGGGGGGGGGGGGGGGGGGGTGGGGGGGTGTATGTCCTATTTCCCAGTAAGTCTTGGTTGGGGAGACGGATAAAACTAAGAGCAAAGATAAAAATACAAAGGCCACGTTCATGTGGAGGCCTACTTCACATGTTTGTATATGTTTTTTTCTTTTTTTTTGATGAAACATGTTTGCATATGTTAAATTAGTAGTAGAGGGAATATGCAAATAAGATAAAGTGGCTGCTATATGTTTTAGAGTGGGAATCTGAGGTGAACCATTAATTTGGGTCCATTTAGAATAATACAACAAAGTTAATAATATATAAATAATAAAGTTTTCATGGGTCCAATAGGGTTCAATAATTGTACGCGTGGCCAGAAATCACCACTATCGACTTCATTGCCTTCATTGGCTACGAACTCCGTAACTCAGTTGAATTGACCATCGATACGTGGTCACTTTGCTACTATTGTGCAAGTGCATGTGCACAAACCTAATTTTATATATATATATATATATATATATATAAAATAAAAGTTAAGCTTAAAAACCGTGGTTGCATCAAGTGGTTTCATTAAATTGCAGAAATTTTTGTAAATTTTTTTAAAACATGGATATATTTTTCTTCTTCTATAATTTCTAAGTGGATAAAAATCATAATTTTTTTTTTTTTTTATAAAACCAACAACATAGTAATATAGTATACGTTTATGATTTTAACTTCTTTTATAATTTCTAAGTTGATAAAATTCATAATTTGATTACAATCCAAATTCTTCATCTAATATTTTATAAAAAAAAAAAATCTTCATTAAAAAAAAATGCAACATGTACACATTCAAGTTGAAAAAAAAAAACTTAATTTAAAAAAAAAAATTTGGCTGCCCCAAATTGCGAGAAATTTATAGATAAAATCAAAAATAAATAAAATATTAAGCCCCATGTATATCACTATATCCTACTTGAATTTGATCACAATTGAAAAACTAATCCGATTCAAATACTACCTCCAAAACTAATTAGATAAGGTGTGAATACAAAAACTTCTAATTAAGATGAATTACAAGGATCAACAAAGCTAATTTGATAAAGCCTAAGACACCTAAACAAAAAGGAGAATACGCATAAAAAAGGAGAAGATAATTTGATTACAATTGAAACACTATCTGCATCAAACAACTCTTCTAAATATTAATGTTTTAGTTATTATATATTGATTTCTTTTTCTAACTATGTCTCTTTTGGTTTGAAAAGGCAAAAAAAAAAAAAAAAAAAACTTTCACTCCCTCTTTAAGAAGTGGCTTGACATGGAAGACATAACCACCATCAAGCAAGTGTTTTTTTTTTTTTTTACACTTTGCATGCATTTGATTTGTCTTTCATATATGCATACTGTTAAATTTATGACTATCAAGATCTGTAGATTCAGTCAACAAAAGACAAAGAAACACTATTCTTGCAAACAGATCATATAAGCAATGAACAATTGAAGTTAATCAATATAGTCATACATTTATTTTATATAATAAATTTGTATCGATTTGCCTCAATTGTGCACATTTATTTTATAATAAATTTGTTTCCAAGTAAAATTATTCTTCTTGACGAATACTTCAATAAACCAAGATGCTAATGTTGTTGCAAATTTGCAAAGACGTGAAATACCTAGCAAAAGCCCTGAAGACATACCTAATATTGATCAAGACTAGAGTCTTCAAAATAAAATTGGATCAATTGATAAAAGACATTGTACAAGGTCAGTAGTTTGGGAGATTTAGCTTTGTAGGTATGATGAAAAACTAAATATTATCAAATAAAAAGCCTTCAAATTTCAAAATGACAATTTTTGCATGATTAAATGTTAATTATAGTAATTATATTAAAAAAATGATCACAATTAATATTTTTATTTAGAAATAATTAAAAATATATTGTTTGTTCTATGTAATTTTGTACACTATTGAATTTCTAAAAGGAGGATTGCCCTGTGCACATATTTTGATTTCACTTCATCATTGGTAGAAATTCCAAACAAAGATACAGACCTAGATACATATGAAGCAGTAGCTCAATTCATGATACATGCATGGACCATGTGGCATAGCAATTAAAAACTCAATTTTCATTTCTTTATAATAATTATTTATTTTGTTATTATTTTTCAAATAAAATATATTTATTATACGATTATGATAAAACCATGCAACGCATGGACCTTTTACTAGTGTGTGTGTGTGTGTGTGTGTGTGTGTGTATTCAGATTTTGTATTAACTTGAGATTAATTCTAATCCATCCAGTGCACCAAAAATCTTAGCAAAACAACGATAACAACAACAAAGTTCTAGTTTCCAATTTTATTATATTGGTTATGAATTTTCAATAAATTAGTTAGGGCCAACATATATTCTTTTCTTGCGTTCTATTACACACACACACACACACACACACACACACACACACATACCAAGGTAGATTTTGTATTAGTTTGAAATTAACTCTAATTCATGACGTTTACCGAAACTTTTTTATCAAAAAAACAACGAAATTCTAATTCCAAATTTTTTAGGGTTGGCATATATTTTTTCTTCATTTTATTTTATCTAAAGTTATACAATGTCACTTCATTAGTCGATATATAATTTTTTTACTACTTTTATTTTTATTATTATTATTATTATTGTTATTGTTATTGTTGTTGTTGTTGTTGTTGTTGTTGTTGTTGTTGTTATTATTATTATTATTATTATTATTATATTTTTTTGCTTTCTCTAATATTTTTGCTCGCTCAACTTGAATGAACCTATTTTTTCTTATTGGTGCGTTATTCACTTTTCTCTAAACATGGACGAACTATCTCAAATGACTCTTACTTACCTTTTCATCAATAGAGGTCGCTCATATCTTTAAGTTGATTTCCACATTCTGAATCTCATATTCTCATGTACTTTTACTTATCCATATTAATATTCTTATTTTACCTACACTCATTTTATAAATATCTTGTTGTGTAACAACACCACATTTAGCACAATTGAGTATAACTGGTCTTATAGTACGAAGTCTGACAAAATTTTCTTTTAATTTAATAGGTATTCTATGATCACACTACTTTTAATGTGCTCTTCCACTCCATCCATTATGCTCTTATCCTATGATTTACTTCCTTTTCAATTTATTAAAAAATACTTATAAATGATACATATATAAATATATATCAATTGTATGGGTGGCGTTTTGATTCCTGAGCCCAAGAGGTAGAAGGATTCAAGCCCAAAAAGCCCAATACAATGAATTTGTAGAGAGTGGACTTAGAAACTAGGCTTCAATGGATCAAGCAACACGTGCAATGGATTAAAAATAATAAAAAAGCAAAGAAAGACAAGCTCTTGTGCAGAGAAATCCTTCCTCGGCAAAGACCGAGGAGGATGGTTCCTAAATATAATTCTTTCAAACTTGGATACAATCTCAATTCTTGTTGCTACAATGTTTTTCCTACAGATTTTCCAATCCCTCATACTTGAGGATCCCCTACATTATATAGCCTCCTTCAACTGATCTTGGCCCTCCATTTGTTGATTATGCAGGTCATCACTTGAGTGGTTGTCCCATTAGACGCCATCCTTAGTCTTCTGTGAGTTGCAGCAACAAATACAGCACTATTCAGGGGTCTTCTCCACATAAATGCTGCCAAAGGGTTTGGTAGGGTGCAATAAATGTGGTGGTAGCTACCATCCCTCCAATCAAGTCAGGGCTTTTCCCCTCTCTAAAACTTTTCCTCTACAATGTAGTCCTCCTCTAATAATGTGCCATCGGCGTGGCAATGACTTGCCTCTCTGGTTTCACCGCCTGAGAGTATGGGTGCCTTGGCACTGTATTGGGCTTCTCTGCCCTAGGTATAACATGTGGCACTATTACCTTATTAAATTTCTATACCCCACAATAGCCCCTTAAAATTCAATTTTTTTCCTTCCTGTCCGAGGAGAAAAGTGGGGCTTTGATCTTGAATGATTGGTTCCACGCGCTTCTTTAATTTCCTATGTGAGAATGTTGCCTTGCGTGTCCCGTAACTGCTTCTGGAGCTTGGAGGCTCGAAACGTCTCATTAAACGCTCCAGGCAACACTTTGTCTCACACATCTTACAATGAGATGAAGATCTTACGGTTGGTATTTCTCCTCAAAATTTGGGCGGGATAATTCCCACCCAACTCCGCCTCCTATAAAAGGCGCCTGGAGGATTCATTTCTCCCACTTTTCAAAACTTTCGAACTTTCAAACTCTTAAGAAGCTCCTAAAGCGACCCCTGCTTTTATTTTTATTAGTTCTTTCCTTCTTAGGTTCTTTTCTCCTCAGCCCTCTATTCTCTATTTCTTTTCCTCACAAAAATTTCTTTCACTTCACCTTAGCTTGCTTAGATGGGTAAGTTTACTCACTTAGTAGATTCTCCTGTTGGTATAAAGGGTTTTAGGGCCTTGTATCACATTCCCCGGGGCGTTTCCCTGCTGTACTGCCCTCTGAGGGGATGGGTTGACCTTAGAAGGGAGGGGAAAGTAGTTATTCCCATGATCTCCTTTATAGAAGGGGGGATGAGGCTACCTATAAGGAGGTGACTAGGGACCACTTGATTGCCCATAGGATCTGGCTTCACCAGTGCGCGCCCAACCTATTTAGAGTCTTGGGCAGTGTAGACGCTCTCAACGAGAAAATGGGGTCAGGCCTTACTGGGCACGACGTCGTCTAGATGTACGATTGTCATCTGCTTGCAGATTTGGGATACTGCCTTAAGTCTAGGTAAGGCTCGTCTCATGTCTCCCCAAATCCAACAAGGGCATGAAAGATGACTTTCTGATTGTCTTCGGGTGAATGGCATGATAGTCTTCACTACCCAGTCCAAGAGGGAGAGCCAGGTGGGGTACCCTAAGTTTAGGTCTTTTAACATGGGCACTAATTTCACAGTTTTGCTGCTTTCTCCTTTCCTTTAGTATTTTTTTTCTTTTTTATGGAGGGCTTTATTATTCTGACCATGGCTTTTCTTCTTAGCTATTTTTGTAGATAAAAGATACGTAGTTCCCAATATCAACTTTGTCAACATTCATGATCTCAATAGAGTGTTGAGATCTGAGGTGTTTGTAAGCGAGGACAAACAATTGAGAGCTGTCCATCTCCTCCTCAGCTTCGAACCCCTACCTGACAAGTTCCAGGATTTGGGCTATGCGATCAGAGCCGGTGATCCTCAGTTGGCTCGAATAGATGTCTCAGTACCCAGGTTCCTAGCTAGAGAAGACATCATGCAAGTTGAACTGCCCTCTCACCATGCTCCCCTTTGAGGCCGCAGTCCCAAGAGAAGAAACCACCTCCTCTCGCCTGTCACTCGAGGCGAAGATAAATCAGTTTCAACTCGAGGAAGAAAGGGAGGAGCAGGGAGAGCCTATGATCTAGGTCTCGGACTCAGAAGATGAGCTCGACAAATCTTCCATCATTAATTCCCCCAAGCTTATTGTTGCATGCTTAGACAGCATTTCAGAAGAGGAGGTCGAAATGTCGTTGGATAACAAGAACAAAGGCTTATGTGAGTTCCTCAAGGCTAAGGGGTTGGCGCCCAAGGATGCCTCGGGGTCTCAGCCTCCATTTCCTCCTCGATCTCCTTCAGTCAACCCATTTGCTCTTACCAACCTGAAGAAGAGGAAGAAGGAGAAGGAAGTGGCTGAGGAGGGGGATTTGGTCCTTCAAAAGAAGGGGGCTCCCCCTAAGCAGCAAAAGACGACCAAGGGCAAGGGAAGAGCCTCCTCGATCGAAAGTAAAAACGACTGGAACGTGGCTGAGGTGCGCCTTCAGAACCCAGTATGGGACCTTCGGTTGGAGTTGGATGGGGCAGCCATACCATGGAACTCCACCATTAGGGAGTTCCAGAAAGGGCATGCCCTCACTGAGGCCTTAGAGCAGCCCCTCCTGTAGCCGAAGGATATGGCTGTATTGAAAAACGTGAGGCAGCCAGACCTCTTCTATCCCTGAAGAGGGACCTAACCTTGGCAAGTTTCTCGGCATGCCTTACTGGCATCATGTTAGGCCACCTTTCTCTTATTTAAGAACGTATTCCTCTGTTGTTTTTGTCCAGGCCATCTAGGAGGTATTTCCAACTGAGGAGTGGGTGAAAAATGCCCAAAATGAGGTCAGGGTCAAGGTTAACCTCCCTGTCGAGACCAACAAGGCCTTGGGCTCCGCTAAGCAGAAGAACCAAGAGCTCACTATGAAGCTAACTACTAAGAAAAGAGGGCGGAGGAGCGCTGAGGCCCACCTGAAGAACGCTAGGACCAAGCTGAGGAGTAGCGCAAAAAGCTTCAATATGTTGTGTGGTGAGACTGAAGCCTGCCTAATGGAGAAGTTAGCTGAGGTCTGCAGGGAGTACTGCTAGAAGATATGGACAGAGGAACTCAACTTGGCAGGTGTCCCTTCTGCTTCGGAGTGGCGAAAGGCTGAAAACATCTACTATCCCTCAAACATTCACTAAACTCTAGCAGCACTTTTGGGCATTAAAATAGATGTTGCCTCGGCAACAATTGCCTCTGAGCAGCCTTCTACCACCTAAGTCTCTTTCCCTCCTCCTGAGATCTCCAAAGGGCCGGGCAAGGCTGGCAACCAAGGCCAAGAGGTGGAGATGGCCAAGGGTAAGGGGGCTAGCCAGGGTGGTTCTCAGCTAGAAGACAAGGGTAAAGGTAAGGAGGCCATGGGCCTAGAGGCTGCTTCTGAGGCCAAGGATGATGCTCTCAATGCCAAAGATGCTGCTCTTAAGGCCAAAGATACGACCCCCAAGGTGAAGGAAGTTGATCCCAAGGTGCCTGACCCTTCTACCTTCTAGCCAGGCAGCAAAGAGAACCCTCCTCCAACCAAGGCCTAGTTTAGGACCTTTTTGTTGTTATCTTTTTCTTTTGTTATGTAATTTTCTTCTGTTGTGTAGTTTTCTTTTATTGTGGCAGTTTGCCTTGCTCATAATATACCTTCTCTCTTGAACAATGAATAGATACTGACTTTTGTTTTATGGCAAGTGAAACTTTGTCTTTTTTTTTTCTTTACAATATTTATATCTAAGTAACTGTAGTGGATGTTCTGTCTCTTACTGAGGGATTAGATTAATGAAGCTTCTTAGGGTGAAAACCCATGTCTTGACAAAAGGCTAACAATGATGAATTGTTGCTAATTCAGATAAATCAAACCTATGTAAACAGTGAGGAAATAATAATGTGTTGGCACAAAAAATTTCATAAACAACAAGAATGTTTAAGTCCTTAGAGACAAGCAGAACACTTAGTAGAAAAAAGGGATGTTTGAGGTCTCTTATTTTAGGAGTGCCTTATGAGTGTAGCTTCAGAGTCTTTTGACCAAAACCCAGGGTGAGTCCTCCTTTTTTCTTGGTGATGCGTATGCCAAGGTCCCATCCTTGGTGAAATTGTGAAGTGTTATTTTACTCAAAGCATGTGGTCCGAGGTCTTGCTTGGTGTTCTTATGATCAAAGAAATGTTAATTTATCCAAGGCATGTGGTCTGAGGGGATCGGACATAACCAATGTTCTGTTTAACACTTGAACAAATAACCAAGGATATTAATTTACCCAAGATATGTGGTCCAAGGAGCTAGGCATGACCAAAATTCTGTTTAATATTCAAACAAGCGATGGAGAGTATTAATTTACCCAAGGCACGTGGTCCGAGGGACCAAACATAACCAATGTTTTGTTTAACGATTAAGCAAATAATCAAAAATATTAATTTACTCAAGGTATGTGGTCCGAGGAGCCAGGCATGACCATTGTTCTGTTTAATATTTAGACAGTTCATGAAAAATATTAATTTACCCAAAGCATGTGGTCCGAGGGACTAGGCATAACCAATGTTTTGTTTAACACTTAAGTAAATAACCAAGGATATTAATTTATCCAAGGTATGTGGCCCGAGGAGCCTGGTATGACCAATGTTCTGTTTAATATTCAAACAAGTAACCAGGACGACACATAACTTTGACAAAAACATGTCAGAATTGCCTTCCATTAATAATAATATCTTCACAGGTTATTTACATTTCAAGGGCATGACACAACATTTTTGTTCAAGTCTTCTAAGAAGTATGCACCTATACCAGCTACCGAGATGATGCAGTATGACCCTTCCCAATTGGGCCCTAATTTTCAACATACTGAGTTTTCATAGCACCCACAACCTTTCTCAATACCAAGTCCCTAGGGCTAACGGTCTTGACTTCATGCTTGAGTCGTACCCCTGTTTGAGTTTCTACTGATAATATGCCAATTGAACCTTGGCATTTTCTCTCCGTTCTTCAATTAAATCCAGGCTCTTCTCTAATAGGTTACTGTTGCTGTTTAGAGCGAATAAGCTTGTCTTTAGCGTTGGGAATCTAGTCTCCAAAGGAATTACAACCTTGACTCCATAGGTCATTAAAAAGGGTGTCTCCCCTGTTGACCTATGAGGGGTAGTCTGATACGTCCAAAGAATGTGTGGCAGCTCTTCCACCCATCTACCCTTATTGGTTCATCTAGCATCTTCTTGAGTCCACTCACTATGGCCTGTCCAAATCACAACAATACCTCTTGAAGGCTTTGCTATCAAACTGAAGACCATTATCCGAGATGAGGGTGTAAGGGATCCTAAACCGAGTGACAATATTTTTCCACAAAAATCTCTTGGTGTCCACATCTCTAATATTTGACAGGAACTTAGCCTCTACTCACTTGGTGAAGTAATCCATGCCAACCAACAGCCATCTCCTATTCCCCACTGTCTTAGGGAAAAACCTTACAATATCCAAGCCCCATTGAGTAAAAGGCCAAGGGCTAGATAGAGGATTGAGGACACCCCATGGTTGATGAATATTTGGAACGAATCTCTGACATGGGTCACACTTCTATACGTACTCTTGTGTCTCTTTTTGCATATTTGGCCACTAATACCCTTGATTAAAGGCCCTGTAAGACAGTGATTTGCCCCCTGTATGACTTCCACAAATCTTATCGTGCAATTCTTCTAAGATTGGTTTCACTGCCTTAGGATGGACGCATAGCAAATAGGGTCCAAAAAAAGATCGCTTGTATAACTTTTGATCCTCGGACAACCAAAACGGAGGAGCTCTTCTTTGCACTTTATCAGCCTCCCCCTTTTCCTCTGGCAAAAATTTCATCCCTAAGAAATAGCATAATAGGATCCATCCAACTAGGCCTTACTCTAATCGGGTGAATAAGGGCCCTCTGCTTTCTCGTCCCAGTAAGTTTGCACAGATCTTTAACTAGGATAACCTAGGGTAAACTCTGTGCTAAGGAGGGTGTAAGGGTGGCAAGAGAGTCAGCATACATATTTCTGCTCCTTGGGATTTGTTGTAAGGAGAAAGATTTAGACCCTGATTGCAAGTGTCTAACTTGACCCAAATAGTCTTGCATTCTCATGTCCCTAGCCTCTAGTTCTCCCTTTATTTAGCCTACAATCAACGTCGAATCTAAAAATATCTCCACTGTTCTTGCTCACATTTTCTGAACCATATTCATTCTTACCAGCAAAGTCTCGTACTCCGCCTCATTGTTCGTGGTTGAGAAGCCTAGCCTTAAGGATTTCTCAATGATGATCCTTTCAGGAGATAATAAAAACTAGCCTCACTCTTAATCCCCTTTTAATTTGCTGCGTTGTCAACGTACACCTTCCAAGATAGAGTTTCCTGTAAGGAGATCATCCCAACTGATTTTTCATCTATGTTCGGTCTTCCACCCTTTTCTTCTAAGGAAGGCTCAGCAAACTCAGCCACCAAATCTGCAAGGACCTGACCCTTTATAGAAATGCGAGGCATATACTTGGTATCGAAGGCTTCTAGCATCATTCCCCATTTTGCAATCCTCCTTGTGTAATCAGCTTTCCGAAGCAGTGATCGAATAAGGAGTTGGGTTAGAACCACAACAGTGTGAGCTTGAAAGTAATGTGAGAGCGTCCGTGTAACATGTACCATTGACAAGATGGCTTTTTACAATGGTAAATAGCGAACCTCTGACTCATGTAGTGATTTTCTCACATTATAAATTGGTTTCTACACCCCCTCATCAACCCGTATTAGTACTAGACTCACCGTGTGTAAGGCCATAACAATGTAAGCAAATAGAACCTCCTCCTCCTCAAGCTTGGACATAATAGGTGCCCGAGAAGGATATTCCTTCAATTGATGGAAGGCCGAGGAACATTCTTCTGTTCATTCAAATCCTTTCCACTTATGCAACAACTGGAAGATGGGCCTACACTTGTCTACTGACCGAGAAATGAATCGGGTCAAAGCAGCAGTCATTCCTATCAATTTGGACCTCTTTCGAACCTCTCTGTGTAATCAACTTTCCAAAGCAGTGATCGAGTAGGGAGTTGGGTTAGAACCACAACAATGTGAGCCTAGAAGTAATGTGGGAGCTTCCATGTAGCATGTACCACTGACAAGATGGCTTTCTACAATGGTAAATAGTGAACCTCTACCTTATGTAGTGATTTGCTCACATTATAAATTGGTCTCTGCACCCCTTCATCAACCCGTATCAGTACCAGACTCACCGCATGTAAGGCTATAACAATGTAAGCAAATAGAACCTCCTCCTCCTTAGTCTTGGACATAATAGGTGCCTGAGAAGGATATTCCTTCAATTGATGGAAGGCCGAGGAACGTTCTTCTATCCATTTAAATCCCTTCCACTTATGCAACAACTGGAAGAAGGGCCTACACTTGTCTGCTGACCGAGAAATGAATCGGTTCAAAGCGACAGTCATCCCTTTCAACTTTTGGACCTCTTTGGGATTCCGAGGAGGTTGCAGGTTGTTAATTGCTCATATCTGGCTAGGGTCAACTTCAATTCCACGGTGGGTGACGATATAACCCAAAAACTTGCCAGAGCCCACACCAAAAGAACACTTAGTGGCATTAAGGTGCAATTTGTGTTTCCTCAGTATCTCGAAAATATTCTTGAGGTCTTCTATATGCTTGGACTTTGCTTTACTCTTTACTACCATATCATCTATATACACCTTGATATTTTTTCCCAATTGAGGTTCAAACATCATAGTCATCATCCTTTGATAGGTAGACCCTGCATTTTTCAATCCAAAGGACATTACTTTGTAGTGGTAATTCCCAGTAGGTGTAAGAAAAGTAGTCTTTTCCTGATCGTCTAGAGCTAACGGTATTTGATGATAGCCCTGAAAGGTGTCCAAAAAGCTCATTCGAGGATGGCCTACAGTTGCATCCACTAATTAATCTATCCAAGGCAGAGGGAAAGGGTCCTTCAAGCAAGCTTTATTTCAATCTGTAAAGTCTACACATACTCGTTACTTCCCACTTTTCTTTTTCACCACCACTATGTTGGCCAACTACTCGGGATAAAATACCTCATTTATGGCCCCAACCTGCTTGAGCTTGAGTACTTCCCCCTTGACAGCATCGGCATGTTCCTTGGAGGAGCATCGAGGTGGCTGCTTCTTGGGAATGGTAGATGGATTGAAGTTTAAATGATGGCAAATGAAATTTGTATCCACCCTAAGGGCTTCGTAGGTGCTTCACGCGAACATGTCAATATTTTTTCCTAAGAAAACCTATCATCTCTTACCTCTCCTGAGGAGGAAGCTGAACTCTGACCTGAAAGAACTTCTTCTCATTGTCGCCAATAACAGCTCTTTCTAGTTGCTCACACTTTACCCTTTCTACCTCCACCCTCGTGGACAACATTGGCATCTTTGATTGCTATAAGTCCCACCCGGCAGAGTCCAAGGACTCACCTCCAGCCTGATGTCTAATTGCGGCCATCATGCACTGCCTGGCCATAGATTGGCTCCCCACTAGCTCTTCAACCCGATCCCCAGACTGATACTTTACCTTCAGGTGCAGGGTGGAAGGTACGGCTCTCATGGCATGAAGCCAAGGCCTTGCCACAATAGTAGTGTAAGGGGAGTAGGCATCTATCACGATGAAGTTCACCTCCACGACCTCTACCCCTGTCTGAACAAGTAGTCGGATTTGGTCTTTTGGAAAGAAAATCTTCCCATCAAACCCTATTAGAAGGGAATCATAGCTGGTCAAGTCCTCGAACCTCAGCTTCAGTCCCTTAAATAAATTAGGGTACATGATCTCTGTGCCACTTTCCTGATCTACCAACACTCTCTTTAAGTCATACCCACCTATCCTGAGGGTGACCACTAGGGCATCGTCATGTGGCTGCAAAGTTCCAACCTTATCCTCATTCGAAAAGCTTAAAGCTAGCAGGATTTCCATTCTACTCCTCTTTGGATCAGGGGGTGAGCCATTTGCAAAAGGCCTAGCCACAGACATCACCCTAGATGGCTGAGAACCTATCCTTCTCGGAGTAGCAAGAATGACACTGATTGTACCTAAAGGCGATCTTACAGAAGCATCTCTCTGAGCCCCCGACCTGACCTAACCAGCCTGTCCGGTCGATAGATACAGTAATTGCTTCAACTTTCCCGCCTTAACTAATTGCTCTAGGTGGCTTCACAAAGTCCTGCAATCCTTGGTAGTGTGCCCTCGTTCCTAGTGGTACTGGAAATGAAGATTTTGGTTACACTTCGTGAGGTCTCCCCCCATCTTGTTTCGCCATTAAAAGTATGGCTCATTCTTAATTTTTTCCAAGATTTGGTGTACTAGCTCTCGGAATACAGTACTGACCACCTAAGTAGTATTAGATCCAAGATGCCCCTATAAAAGTACCTATTTGACCTAAGATCCCTTCTATCCTAAGGGACCACCTTAGCTTTCCCCTTTGCTTGTTTCTGGTCTTCCTCGACCTGCTTATACTCATTAATATGGTCTATGAGCTGACACACACTCTTAACTGGTTTCCTGGTCAAAGACTTTCTCAGATCGTGCTTAGCGGGCAAGCCGACCTTGAAAGTCCTTATAGCCACTTCATCAAAGTTCCCATCTATCTTGTTGAACATCTCCCAGTGCTTGTCAAAATACGTTTTTAGGGTCTTTTGTTCTTGCATGGTCATAGACAGCAGGGAGTCCAAGGGCTGAGGAACCCTACTGCAAGTCACGAAATGAGCCCTAAACGCCTTAGTAAGCTCCTTGAAGGTGCTAATAGAACCTTCCTCGAGGCTGTCAAACCATCTCATTACCACAGACCCCAAATTGGATGGGAACATTTTGCTCATCAAGGCCTTATTTCTATAGTGAATATTCATTCTCTGGTTGAAGTGGCTAACGTGCTCCACAGGGTTTGTTCTGCCATTATACATGGTGAATGTTTGCTAGGTAAACCGCCAAGGAAGTTTTCCCCCTTCATTTCTATGCGTAAACGATGATTTAGAGATTTGGTTAAGAGCCCTGCTCATAGCATCATTGCCTAGACCTTTGCAAGATGGACTCTTACTCCTCTGCTTATAATGACGGTCTTCATCATATGAAAAAGGCTCACTAGCAGGAATTTTTTACCTAGGCCTGTAGCTACCATCTCCGTCATCATCGAAAGAAGGGTCAAAATTCGAGGGAGTCCTTCTCCGTTGCTCGTAGTGTAGCCTCTTGCGAAGACAATTAATCTCCAACTGCATGCTTCTGGTATTCTCCTCATGAGAGATGTAACACCCACCATAAGACTGGCTCCTATTAATATGCGTGGTGTGCACACTAACCTCGCAGTCCCTCCTTCATTCAAGATTGAGAAATTGGTCCTGTCGTTGATCTCACTAAAGCTCAAGCTAGCCTCACAGACAACGCCAATTGTATGGGCAGCATTTTGATTCCTGAGCCTAAGAGGTAGAAGGATTCAAACCTAAAGAGCCCAACACAATGAATTTGTAGAAAGTGGGCTTAAAACTAGGTTTCAATGGATCAAGCAACACGCACAATGGATTAAAGATAATAAGAAAGCAAAGAAAGACAAGCTCTTGTGTAAAGAAATCCTTTATCGGTGAAGTTCGAGGAGGACGGTTCCTGAATATAATTCTTTCAAACTTGGATTCAATCTCAATTCTTGTTGCTACCGTGTTTTTTCTACAGATTTTTCAATCCCCCATACTGGAGGATCTCCTACATTATATAGCCTCCTTCAATTGATTTTGGCCTTCTATTTGTTGATTATGCAGGCCACCACTTGAGTGGTTGCCCATCAAACGCCCTCCCCAGTTTTCTGTGAGTTGCAGCAACCAAGACAACACTGTTCAGGAGTCTTTTTCACATAAATACGGCTAGAGGGTTTGGTGAGATGCAATAAATGTGGTGGCAACTACCATTCCTACAATCACCTCAGTGTTTTTCCCCTCTCTGAAGATTTTTCTCTACAGTGTGGTCCTCCTCTGATAATGTGTCATCGGCGTGGCAATAGCTTGCCTCTCTGGCTTCACCGTTCGAGAGTATAGGCTCCTCGGCACTGTATTGGGCTCCTCGGCATAGGGTATGACATGTGGCACTATTACCTTATTAAATTTCTATACCCCACATCAATAAATCCAAATCCAAATCAAAGAATTTATTTAGAAATTATTTAACATAATTAAATTATAATTTGTTTAAAAATACCAAACCTAATATAATAAGTTTTTTTTCTATCTTCAACTAAAATAATGAGCACTCTTAATTACTTTTCACAAAAATGAAAATTAGTATATTTATTCAACTAAACAGACTGCTCTAATTGATCTTAAAATTTATGAGTTTTCAAGATTTTATGTTAACAATAAAAGGAAGAAAAATTGATAAATCGAAAGGTCCCATTATATATATATATATGATGCATAATAACGAAATGACAGGGAAAAAAGAAAATTAAAGCAGCTCTCAGAACTTTAGTTGAATATGAGCATGCTCATCAAACAGGAAACAAATAGAAGCACTTAGACGTATTTAAGTAATAAGTCAGAATCAGAAATCAGAAATGACGAAAGATTCTAGCACCAGAAAAGAAAGAAAAAAGAATCTACACATCATCATCGATCATAAGAATGATGATTATAATAATATATTGGTCTAACTCCAACACACATTCTTTTGCTCCACTTTGGTTACTAGATCTCAATAGTTTATACGTACGGTAATGACTAGCTGACAAATTATATCAGGGCTGAAAGTGAAAACAAATCTGTTAGTGCCATAGGCAGCGCTACTTAATCATATACATTTTTTATATCTCAATATAAGTCATCACATGTGTCACTACTTGAACTATCTTTTACTATCTTTTACTTCTTTATAGATATTGGGAAAAGAATTGACATATAACTTTTTATTTTAATAATTTTTTTTCTCCCAATTCATATACATATTCATTAAGCTCTCTCTCTCTCTCTCTCTCTCTCTCTCTCTATATATATATATATATATATAGTCAGAGAGAGAGAGAGAGAGAGAGAGAGAGACCTTAGAGAAGTCATAATTGGAAGAAGAGAAAACCATATATACGGGAGAATAAGTATGAGAAAAAACAAAAAAAACAAAAAACAAAAAGATTAAGCAGGTCCTTCTTTTTGTGGATTAGAGAAAAATTATAATAATTAGGAAGGAATAAGAAGACAACATAATAGGGGAGAAAAAGGTTTTATTCAAATGTTGATCATATTTTTGGTATTGGAGGAGAGGAATGTTTAAAAATAAAGAGTAGGAAAAAAAAAAGGGAATTGAAAAAGGAATTATGTATAAGAGTAGGAAGTCAATTAATCATCTATTTAAAGCAGGAATTATAACAAAAGAACACAGAATAAAATCAAAATTTTCAGGGTAAACAAATAGCCTCAAACCGTCATCAATTCCTTCTTAACTATCAAGTCCTAAAATAAAAAGAGAAGTTTATCTTAGAAAAATAAAAATAAAAACTTACGAAAACAAATGAATTCTAGCTGGCAGCAGTGGAAATCAAGCATACAAGCGACAAAGGTATGAAAGTGAATATGCTAACAAGGATGAGCTCAATAAACTCAAACTACCCCAAAGAATATAGTTATAGACTGAAACCTGAAGTACATAGTACATGTTAATAAGGGGGAGTACAACGATCTCATCCTACATACACAGAATATATTTATAGGATGAAGTACATAGTACAAAGCATATGTATCCTTTATGTTCATGTTCGTCAACATGTAAATGTTTTCGTTTTTGTTGTTAACCATATATAAATTTTTGGATCTTGAATTATCATAATATCACAACTATACAAATTAATTATAAAGCTTATTTTGATCCATTGCTAAAATTTTCTTAAGATCAAGTCTTAGTATAAAAGACACTTAATTCTTATAGAATTAGTTGCTCTCTCTTGATCCTTTTTTTTCTTTAATTATTCAGTGTATGTAATGGGGTAGCTGAATTTCTCTTTAATAGGTAGAAAAAGGACCAAATTCCTTGTAATAACCTCCACCTGCCCATCAAAGTTGGAGTTACTTAGAAAACTTATTTCTCCATTAACCAATGCTTTAAGAACATGTAACTTTTTATTAAATTATAACATATATGAAGTTATCAAATTAATACGTTATCAAATGGGACAATTTATTCTTACATTCTCCCACTTGGCACATATGGTAACTTACGTCATGGCTTAATAAGATTAACTATTAGGTGCACAATGAGACATACATATCCTCTTATTTTAAATTAGTCATCATAATACTATAATTAAACAATCCACTAATGCGAGTCATGGCAGTTCCATATCAATTATACGACATAGTTCTTTTCATGTACTACAACACTAGCAACTTGCTTAAAATAGCATATCAATAAGAAGTGACTTAAAAGGTCTAACAATAATGTCTCTTTTGTTAGAGACTATTCCTATTATTATTCATTCATCATCATATATGTGTGTACATCAAATAAAACAGGAATAATCAGAAACACATTTAATAAGATTAACTATTAGGTGCACAATGATACATACATATCCTCTTTAAATTAGTCATCCTAATACTATAATAAAACAACCCACTAATGTGAGTCATAGCAGTTCCATGTCAACAATACGACATAGTTCTTTCTATGTATTACAACACTAGAAGACTTAAAAGGTCCAACAATAATGTCTCTTTTGTTAGAGACTATTCCTGTTATTATTCATTCATCATCATACATGTGCGTACATAAAATAAAACAGGAATAATCAGAAACACATTTAATAAGATCTCCAAGTGTCAAAAGCATAAAGTAATATTAAAATAAAAACCATAATGTTCTATGTTCAAGACCCATTTGATCAACATGTTCCTTAAATGTCTTAGGAGGTAAATCCTTTGACAATGGATCTGCAAATCATAAGCTATGTGCTTATGTGCTCTATTGACACTCGTTGTTTCTGAACTTCTTCTTTAATAGTAAGGTAATTAAATTCATGTGCTTTGCACCATTAGAATACTTATCGTTTTTAGAGAAAAATTCAGTTGCAGAATTATCAAAATAAATTCTCAGTGGCTTAGTGTTAATAATTCCAAGTCTTGAGATAAAATTCTGCAAACACAATTCATGAATTGTGGCCTCAAAGCATGCCGCAAATTCAGCTTCCATAGTGGAGTAGTAGTTGTAAAGTTTTAGACCCCTTAACACAATATGTTCAACTTAATATTAAGTCAAATTGATTAAAAAGTTTGTTAATTAAAACTAAGTTAAACAAATATGTGTAAAACAAATATAATGTGAAAAGTAAAGAACACAAAGATCTAATGACCCAAGAAACTAAATCGGTAAAAAACCTAGGGAAGATTTAACCTAACTATCCTCAAGGTAAAACAGATCCACTATAAAAGAATTGAAGTTTGAACAATAGAACTTAGACCACTAACAACCTATTGCTACCTTGAGTAGAAAACTTACTACCACGACTACGTGACAGCTCCGAGTCTATAGACTACTTCTTTCTTTGATTCACTGCAACCATTAGTTCTTTTACTTGTGACTTTGAGACTCCACTCAAAGATTTCAAATCTTCGTTAAGTTCTTTATGCAACAATTGAAGCGGTCACCAAATTCTTGACATCAATCTTAATTTTAATAATCCTAAGTGTATAAGAAGGCAAACACCTTTAGATCTCACAAGAGATTTAACACACAGCACATCAAAAAGCCTCTAAAACGTAGCTAGGGTTTTCTTTTTATATGTGAAGTAAAACATAAAACCCTACACGTCAAACGGGTTTGGGCTGAGTTGGAAATTCTGCAGAAAATTAATTTTGCACGATTCTTGATCGATCGAATATAATTTTCGCTCAATCAAGCCTTACAGAATTTGTCCACTAATTTCTGCAATCACTCGATTCCAACTTTACAATAAAACATACTTTGAGCAAGCCTACACCTAGACTCTATGTTTTGATCATGGTTTGCCAATACATTACACATTGAAGTTCTAATATATTAGTTCCTGAGGTCTTAGAACCTAACAGTAATGATAGTTTGCTTTGAATTTTTCCATAATATTGCTCCTCTAGCTAACATGAACAAATAATCAAAAGCAGACTTTCTACCATCAACACATCCAGCAAAATTTGAATCTGATTAACCAATGACCTCAAGATTAACAAATCTCTTAAATGTGAACATGTAATCTTTTGTATCTTGCAAGTACCTCATCATTTTTTTTTGCAACTTTCCGGTGATTCAATCCTGGATTGCTTTGCTATCTTCGTAGCTTACCAATTGCAAAGTTGATGTTAGGCCTTGTGCATGTTTGGGCATACATTGAATTTTCTATTGCAGAAATATAAGGAATTCCTTCCATTTATTTCCATTCCCATTTATTTTGTGGGCACTGCATAAGGCTGAATTTGTCCCCCTTTTGAATTGGAATCCGAGCAGAACATTTCTCCATATTGAATCTCTCTAGAACACTTTCAATATATGCTTTATGAGATAACCCTAAGAGTCCATATGATCTATCTTAGAATATTTTAATTCCTATCACATAAGCTATCTCACCCGTATCTTTCATTTCAAAGTTCATAGAGAGAACCTTCTTGATTTCATGCAATAAGCCAAGATCACTACTAACAAGTAAAATATTGTCAACATACAAAATTAAAAATATAAACTTACTCCCACTAACCTTCAAATAAATACATTGATTAACAATATTTTCCTTAAATCCAAAAATGTAATGGTATCATTAAATTTAAGATACCACTGTCGAGAAGCTTGTTTAAGTCCGTATATTGACTTCTTAAGTGTGTAAGCTAAGTGTTCCTTACCCTTAATGGAGAAACCTCAGGTTGATCCATATAGACATCCTCTTCTAAAGTCCTATTTAGGAAAGCAGTTTTCACATCCATTTGGTGCAACTCCAAATCATAATGAGCTACTAATGCCAAAATGATTCTAAGTTGGTCCTTCTTAGATACATGGGAGAAGGTCTCTTGGTAATCAATGCCTTTTTTCTGAGTGAAACCTTTGGCCACAAGTCTAGCTTTAAATTGTTCAATATTACCCTTAGACTCACGCTTGATCTTAAAGACCCACTTACTACCAATTTTCTTGTATTCTTCAAGCAATTCGACGAGATCCTAGACTTTATTTTGGTCCATTGATTTCATTTCATCTTTCATGGCATCCGTCCATTTAACAGAATCAACACTTTTTATGGCTTGTGAAAATGAAATCGGATCCTTACTTGTTCCTATATCAAAATCATATTCATGTAGATAAACCATATAATCATAAGAAATAGCAAACTTTCATTCTCTTTGAGATCTTTTTAATGCTACTTCTTATGGTTCTTCTACCACCTGTTCATTGGTGAGCATCTCATTATAGAATAGTGGTTCATTAATTTGTTATTTAACATTGTTTGGCTGTTCAACAATTTTTGGAACAACAATTTCATTTGAAGTTATAGGTAGTTGAACTTGTACCTTAACTTCTTAAACATCTAGATTTCGTAGATTATCACTCCCACTAATTTCACAATTTTCAATGAATTTGGCATTGCCGATTTTCACAATTCTCATACTATAGCTAGGACAGAAGAACCTATACCCTTTAAACTTTTAGAGTAACCTATGAAGTAACCACTGATTGTTCTTGAGTCTAATTTCTTTTCATGTGGATTATGAATTCTAGCATTCGATGGACAACCCCAAACATCCAATTGTCTTAAACTCGGTTTCCTTCCTATCTACAGTTAAAAAGGTGTTTTTGGAATTGCCTTACTAGGAACCAAATTTAATAAGTATATAACGGTCTTAAGAGCATACATCCACAATGATAAGGGTAATGTGGAATTACTTAACATACTCCTAACCAGATCCATTAGAGTACGATTTTGTTTTTTAGCTACCTTATTTTGTTGTGGTGTTTTGGGCATAGTGTTTAGTGCACAAATGCCATGCTTTTCAAAGAGTTTAGCAAACGGGCATGAGCATTGCCCTAATTCATCATACTTTCCATAATATTCATCACCTCTATCTGATCTAATGATTTTCATTTTTCTTTTTAATTGCCTTTTTACCTTAGTAATGTACAACGCAAGAGCTTCCACTGCTTGGGATTTTTCATGCAATAGACAAATATAAGTATAACGTGAAAAATCATCTATAAAGGTGATAAAATATTTTTCTTTACCAGAAGATGGAGCATAAAAAGACCCATGAATGTCTGTATGAATAATTTCAAGAAGCTCTGTACTTCTTGTGGCACCTTTCTTAGTGTGCTTGGTTTGTTTTCCCTTAATACAATCCACAAACACACCGAGATCAATAAAATCTAGGTTCGGGAGAATCTCATCTTTTATTAGTCTCTCTAACTTTACTCTGGAAATGTGTCCCAACCTTTTATGCCACGAATTTAAGGAATTTTCATTAATTAAGCTATGTTTAGTTCCAATACTACAATGCAAGATGAGAAGGTTTTAGCAAAATCATCATGAAGGATAAATTTGTACAATCCATCAGAAAGAATACTGGAACCAACAAAAGAGTTATTCTTAAACAAAGTAAAACTTTTATTCCCAAATTTTATGAAATGTCCATCAAGATCAGGTGTAGGCAAGGAGACTAAATTTCTAGGAAGAGAAGGAACATAACATGTTTGAAACAAATTTATGTGTTTATTGGTATCTAGAAATAAACGATAAGTACCAATGGCTTCAATTGGTGCTTTCACCTGATTTCCCATCAATACAAAATTCTCATTTGGATTTCTGGTCTGGATTGAAAGAAATTCCTGCATCATATTTGAAATATAAATAGTAGTCCTAGAATCAAGCCACCAAGTATTAGAAGGAACTTCAATTAGGTTTGATTCGAAACATACAGAAATATAACCTATAATCAAATATTTACCTTTTTTTTTTGAACCATTGCCTACGTTTTGGGCAATCTTTCTTAAAATGTCCCAACTTTTTATAGAAGTGACATTTAGAATCACCATTTTTCTTATTTTGAGGCTGACCATTTGGATTAGGATCACTTTCCTTGTGTGATCCATGATTTAAGCCTTTTTTAGGCTTTCTCAATTTTCTTTCAGCTCCTTGATTTATAAGATGAATTGATTGTTGCTCAAGTTGCTTGAGTCTTGCCTATTCTTGATTAAGCATAATGACCAATTGATTTACATTCCACTTACCTTTCATAGTATTATAATTAATTTGAAATGGCCCATACTAAGGAGGCAAAGAATTCAATATAAATTGAAAAAGAAAAAACTCATCCACATTCATCTCTAGAGTCTTTAATTGAACAACCAAATTTGTCATTTTAATGGCATGCCTTGTATCCCACACTTACCATCAAATTTCATGATGATAAGTTTAGCCAATGTCTCTGCAAGGGATTTATCAGCTGTTTTGAAACGGTTTTCCACATTTGAAAGGAATTCTTTTGCACTGTCAGTTTTAGGAAATTTTGTCTTTATATTGTTTACTATGGTCATTCGCGTAAACATAATACTTAGTCTATTTGATTTTTCTCATTCTTTATACAAAGTATTTTCTTCCATACTACTTGTAATAGTAAAAGTAGGCGGTTTCTCAGATCCAAGTGTTATATTAAGATCCAATACGAAGGTGAAATTGAACCTATTCTTTCCAATCTGAAAAGTTTGTTCCATTTAGCATAAGAATAGATGAAGTATGCGAATGTAGTGAAACAAGGACTAATACTGCAAACAAAGTAATAATATATGCTCACTACATTAGTGCTAAGAGCTATCGATTATGGAACAATAAACCAAAATGAAACACATGTTTAAACAATGATAAATAGTATTACCGTGATCACCTTTGGGCTATTCTTATGGTAAACTATTAAACAGTTATGGTGATTCCCTTTCACCTAATAAGACTAATTAATAAAATATTCGTAATTAAGTTGATTCGTTTCCTCTGGGTATCCGTTCCAATCTCAATCATGAATGTTCATCAACTATCCTATTCCAATATAATAATCACTTGAAAGTGGTGCACCTTTGAGCCAACCTAATATTCTTGTGATTAAAGAATTGTGATTTTCAAAGTCACTAATTTTTAACACTAGGGAATATGTGTTAAATTTCAATTATTTTGACTTGTTATCTATGCGTCTTTTCAATTGGGCCACTTTGGTGACTACCAATACATATCATAATATAGACTCCAAATCAAAATTAATGGCCTTGCATAAAACATTAAATTAATGGGATACATAATAGCAATATAGATATAAAAGTTTGTGCTGTACACGTTTACATCGAAACAACTAAGTCCGTTCTTTCATAAAAGACATCAATGAAATACTTCATAGAACAGTAAGTTATAGTTTTGATAATATTAGTTGTTTATTATAATATTAAATAAACTAAATTCAGCAATTTTAACATTCATTACATGTAAAAAGTGAACATCAGGCGGAAAAATTAATTATAAATAATAACTGACAATCTCAAAGTATAAAAGAATTTATACCATAACTATTCATGATGTTAGATGATATTATATTCTCAAATTTAAGATTTGAGTTTTTAACGTTAAACATTAAAGTTGTTAATCTTTAAAGAAACAATTAAATAAACTAGAACCATATATCGTAGAAATTTGTAATACCCCAAAGTTATTAATTGATGGAAAAACAAAGTTCATAATATCCATACTTGATCTGTGATCATATAGTTGATGTTAATTGCTTCCACAAATCCAAATCACAATCATGATAATGGAAACTATAAATGTTTATAAATCTTTTATTGGAAAAACATGATAATTCTAACACAAGCTCTAATACCACATGTAAATGTTTTCTTTTTAGTTGTTAGATTATAAACAACCATATATAAATTTTAGGATTTTGAATTATCATGATATCACAACTACACAAATTAATTGTAAAGCTTACCTTGATTTATTGCTGATATTTTCTTAAGATCAAGTCTTAGTATAAAAGACACTTAATTCTTATAGAATTAATTTCTCTCTCTTGACCCTTTTTTTTTCTTTAATTATTTAGTGTATGTGATGAGGTTGCTGGAAGTCTCTTTTAAAAGTAAAGAGATGACCAAATTCCTTGTACCTATAATCCCCACTTGCCCATCAAAGTTTGAGTTACTTAGGAAATTTACTTCTCCATTAACCAATGTTTTAAGGATATGCAATTTCTTATTAAACCATAACATACATGAAATTATCAAATGGATACGTTATCAAATAAGACAATTTATTCTTACACAACATGGTAAGACTATGTATGTATTGTTATATAATTTCTATGTAAAAAATTTGATTGAATGTCACCTTCTATTTGTTTGCTGGTGGAAATCTGATAGAGTCCCAATGTTTGGTGTGCTACGGTCTCACGCCAGTGTGGGCAACATACGCCGACAATGTTCAGTGTTTGGAACCCTATAGTACCGTATCGGTAGTACGGTTTTGGGACCAAAAACGTATTTTTTTTATACTCTAGTCAAGTTGCAATTAGTATTTCTTATAATCATTTATAAACCCAAAATTCATATAATAAACACCTGATGTGGGATTTAAATGTGTAACTTGGTACAAAACCCTTACTCTTGACCAAGAGAAAACATGGATCTTCAAAGGACACCAAATGTGTAACTTCGTACAAAACCCTTATTGCATAGACGTCGCAGTAGCTTCTCCAACTTTCACAGTATTCTCTCTTTTGTTATGATGACAAAAGAAGGCTTTAAATATGTCTTGGAACCCTAATGCATGGATTCCTAGGTCATTTAGTCCTCATGGATTGTAGACTGAAAAATCTATAAAATCAAAGCTCGACCGATGGACTAGAGTTGAGGTTTAATGAACCTTGATCGGTCGACCTACAGTCGAGGCAATAGTTACTTGAGTTATTTTTTTGTGCGTTCAATGTAGAACTTAAACCACTATTTAGGCACTAAAATATCGCAATTCAATCACATCGAAAAAGATTTTAGAATACGTATTTGCTAACACTTAACACAATTGACCAACAAAAAATAAAAAATGTGTAGCGTTCTCGAGTTAAATTAAAATATTTTTTGTATCAAATTGTGTTAACCACCATAAGACGAATATATATTGTGAGATAGCTAACACAGTTTCCTCATATAACCCAACCCTCAAATCTATAATTTTAGTTCAATACATTTACCACCAAGCTCATGACCTCATCTAAGTAGAATAATATATTTTAAATTTCCAAAAATTGGTGATTATTTACCGAAGGATCGATTCTAAATAGGTATAGACAATATAAACCTTTTTTTTTTTTACTTAAAAATAAATAAATCTAAATGTCACTATTTAACAAGAAAATGAAACACTTCGGGAAGTAAGGTTTCAGTGTAAGGGAAAATTTAAAAAATATAATGAAGCAAAATCAATTGAAGTCCTATAGGTAAACCATCACTTGAGATGTGAACCACACTTCATTGTAGCCCTAGCTAGCCCACATGACATGTGTTTCATAAATAAATAAAGAAAACCCTGTTATTCTGTCTTTCCCACTTGATTCCAACGTCCTTCTTTATCCTAACATGATATTTCAGGTCAATGCATGTTTCCTTGGTGCTTTGAGTGGTTAACACACTGTCTTTACTCCAAAATAGAAAAGACTATATCAGATGACTTCGTACTTTTAGATATACATACATGCATCTCATGATATTTGAATATATTATCGCACCCTTCATCTTATTACTTTTTTACAAGTTCGAATTTGTCATCTCACCCTTCATCTTTTGTTTATATATATAAAAAGTTAACTTTTTCCATGTATGAATTAGAGTTTAATGACATTTGGCAACCTTTATAAATAATTCCAGGCATATTTATGTCTATGAAATAGCATTATGACTGAACATTCTAAAGTCTGCTGCGATGTGGGTTTTTTCTTTTTTCTTTTTCTTTTTTTTTTTTTTTTTTTTTTTAAGTTAAAGATGGACAAAATTCTTGATAAGATGTAAATACGTAGCAAATGTTTAGTTTATGATCACATTTTAACAGATCTAGTAGACATAAGCCATTTCTGTTAAAGACTAGACCTTCATTCAAATTATGGAGTATTTGTTTTGATTATGTATTGATTGTAATATAAATTCTTTAAATTTGTGGAGATCGACAAGGTAAATTTTTTTTTTCTTGATATATAGCAGAGACTGAGAATGAAGACATTCAAATAAGTGATGAAAAGGTTTAAGAAAAAAGGAAAGCTATACAGGTCGAGGACCGAAAGAACTAATTTGTACAATTTTTAAAGCTTCTAAAGTTGGCAGTACTTCGGAAACACCGATTCTTTTTCCCCTGAAAATTGACGTAAGCACAGAAAAATAAAAAATAGAGAGAGAGAGAGAGAGAGAGAGAGAGAGAGATTGATTGATTTTGACAACCAGAGTCGGCAAGCCCTGAAGACTGAAATGTGCAAATAATATAAACGTAGACGGTATAATTTGCATGGACCACTTCTCTTGCATAGTTAATATGGAAAATTAAAGAATATTAATATTAGACCACAGAAAGTCTTTGCTTTCTTCCAAAAAAAATTAAGAAATGATTAAAGATGCAATTTAGAAGTTATTAATAAAGCCTCTGCATCGATTGTTTATAATTTTACATAAAAAATATGGTGAATCTCTTGTAGACCACTCTTTATAAAATTGTATTCCGGTATCCCTATACCAACAATTTTTATAATAATATATTTTCAAATATATGATTCAATTTAAGGATTTTATATTTAAAATCATTTTTTTTAGATATTATTGAGGTAATGTTTTTTTTATGATAGTGACTTAATAGATATAATAAATTTTATTATATAAACCTTATAAATTTGGTGAGCTAATTTTTAAATAAAATGTAAAAAAAAAATTATTATATTGGTGACTTGATATCAACTAAAAAAATCTATGGATATCTATGTTGTATCACATATTATATTCATTTTTGGTCTTAAGCCTAATATAGAGAGGAGGCTTATAGTAGGTAAAAGTCATTTTTGTTGGGAAGAGGACACCTAAAGGAGACTCTAATATAGGATTTCATTACTCAACTAACCACAATACTCCATATTTACATATGAATATTCCAACAAATCCCCCCCCCCCCCCCCCCCCTTTACATAGGTGTGGCATTTGATCAATAAGTTCATCTTTCAAATGGAAGCTTTTTTCTTAACATGCGGTAAGTGTCAGCAAATGTAGTAAGAAACTATAAGGGAGTTAGAGCCCAAGATTCAAGTGACAATTGGAAAAGGGTAGGCACCTAGTGTCTTAGTCTCACTCCTTTCCCCCTCCACTTTTCTCTCAAATGAGGAGGTGATGGACCTGTTTGTAGGCAAAATGGAAGAGAACCAATGGTCAGTCAATGTGACATGCGCCACAAGATGCATTGCATCACCACACATAATGTCACAATTAGACTGCAGTTTAAGGCACTAAGCCTTAAGGAGCCAGCTCTGCAATGAAGCCTTTGCTTCAATCCCTCCAAACCACCATTCTCATGATGCTCCCTGTGAAAGCGGTGCCGAAGCTACCATGATATTGCCTAAGGTTAGGCGAGCACAATTATATATTTATCCTGTGATGTGAAATGTACAACATTAACGTCTTTGTAGGTGACTTTAGAATTAGGGTGGTGACATCTAGGGTTAAGTGTGTTAAGCTTTGTGGAGCCTAGTTGTATCTGATCCAGTTGATGACCTGATTCGAATAATATTATATAGTTTTTAATAGGAGATTTTCTAAGATTTAGTCCATAGAGTGGAGTCTTGGGCCAATAGGCTCAAGCCATAGCGTTTATGGACAGGCCTCCTGGGGTCTAGAGGCAACACTCTTGGAAAAAAATTTTGGCCCATTTTGTAGCTCATTGTAAATCCTGTACGCAGGATATAAAAAATGTTGTTCTGGTGATTAGGTTTTTCTGGTTGTTTTTGAAAGAATAAAAAACTGTAGCCGCACTTTGTATTTTTCCCTAATAATAATGAAATCTCTGCAACTCCGTGGACGTAAGTATTGCTGAACCACGTAAATACTGTCTTGTGCGTGTGATTATTTTTTCTTTGACATATGCTTTTTCTATTTTTTGTTTTTTATAGGTTTGAGAATTTCGTATTAATTCCCTACAAAGTGGCACCTTAAATTTAGCAACGTACTAAGTTTGGTGACATCCGGGTTAAATGATCATAGGTTACACATGTTTTATACATAAACAACTGAGTTTGTAAATTTTGCTACTTTCATCCGTTTGTAAATTTTGTTATAGTAAATATTGTACTAGCCAGTTCTATCATTTTTCACTTTATAAACTCTCCATTTGATATATGATTTTATTTATTCTTTTCTTCGTCTTTTCCTTAGAATCTTGCCAAGTAGACGGTCAACACTTTTAACCAGATCCACCCAATGAAAGCATTTGAAAGGCAGTGAATCCCAATTGACAAAAGATGACACGTGAATTCCCTGTTATTTTAAGCCATTGAAACATTGGTAAATGCATAACCCCAAAAGTTTATCAATCACTTCTATAAGTCTTGACTCATGAGAGGACTTTCAGCGGTTAGGGGGAAAAAAACAGTTAGAGAGATGATATTAGAGATAATAGTTTTATAGATCGCGGAACCTAATTGGTTTCTTCAGAAACAGAAAATTACTTTTAAAAATAATAGTTTATAATTACTAATAATAAGAATCTACATTGTAATAAAATTTGCATTAGTAATAGGGTCATTCTCAAGACACACAATTCTTTACTAATCGCATCCCTCCACATACACCTCTTTTGTAAGGTAGCTATTAAAAAACTTAAATTGCACAAAATTTAAATAAAAAACTTAAATATATCAACGTCACACAAAAATATATATTAAGCAAATACATGATATTTTACAATTTTTGTCCACTAACAAAATGAAAAGGCAAAAAGAGACTAATGGGAGATAAAGTAATAATAAAGAATATGCTAAGATGCTAAGTTGCATGAATGCCAACACGAGTACTAGTTAAATACGAGTACGGGTACGAGAATATGACATTTATTAATAAACTAGGGTACAACACATCTAAGGTACTGAAATTAATTGATTCATAAATATATTTTTTAGTTATATTTTAAATATCTTTGGAAATAATTTATATTTATTTAGTTTTTAAAATTAGGAAAAGGTTTTTCTCCAAACTAGAGTTTGGAGAAAAACCCTTCAAACTCCTCTTATATCTTTTATTGGATGTGAATTTTGAAAATCTAACAATTGGGTTATATGTTCTTATTATATTCTCCATCCTTGCAAAATTTCATCAAGAAGATTAAAGATCAATAGCTATGTTATCAATTAAATATTTAAATTTCAAGTTTTTGTGGCCTTATTAAGCATAAAAAATAATTTTATCGATTGAATAATACATAACATCTAATTAAATGAAATTTGACATGTATGTTAAGAACAAAAAGAATATGCAATTCAATGGTTACATTTTAAAATTTTACATTGAATAAATAAATATATGAGGAATTTGAAGGATTTCTCTCTAAACTAGTTTAGAGAGAAACATTGTTTTTAAAATTGAGTAACAACAACAAAATGCTTGAAAACATATATGAAAATATAATTTATTTTTATTTCAATTTAAGAAATAAAAGATTACCATATAATAATATCATTTATCAAAAACAAAAGCATTGAAGAGTATAAGGCTAACCAAATAAATTACCAAATCTATAGAAGAAAATAAATAAATAAATGCTATATATATATATAAGAATTAAAACTATATATATATATATATAGATTAAATGCATTTTTTCTACTTTAATATAAAAATTTTGCATTGTTAAGTTTTTTTTTTGGTTAATGAATGCTTTCTTTAAAGATAAATAAATAAAAACAAAGGGATGGTTAAGGCTCTGTTTGTTTCAATGTAAAATATTTCTAAAGGTAAAATATTTTACACTAAAAATATTTTACAGAAAATATTTTCATTTTATGGTATTTGGTTGCCTATCTGAAAATTCATTTACAAGTGTTTGTTTCAAGGTAAAATGAATAAAAAAAAAAAAAAAAAAATCTTCCATTAGAAACACAGCCATGAATCAAACCACCCATACTCAAATTAGCTAAAAAAAAAAAAAGACACAATTGCGCACACGCGCGCGCACACACACACACACAAAAACAGATCTGCAAAAAACCATAAACACAGATTTGCAATAAATAAATAAAAAATAAAAACCCAAATTTGCAATGACACCGGTAGAGATCTATAACATTTTTGTGTAACAGGGCCTAGCAGTGGAGATTGGTACAAAACAAACCCAAATCTACAGGGCCTACGAAAAAAAAAAAGAAAAAACCTAGATTAGCGTCAAACAACAAAAACAGCAACACAATTGCTCCATGAAAGTCATGAGTAGCCGTACATGCAGGTAATTACTTCCATCTCTAAGAAGTGGGTGGCTTTGTAGGTTGTGCTGCGGGTGGGTGCTCTCCCCATCTAGCTTGGGCTAGAGTTGGAAGTGGTTGGTCTATGAATGTGATATCTACGCGGACTAGATTATAAAATGTAAAATATTTTACTAAAATTTTAAGCGTAAAATATTTTACTTCTTGCTTTCATTTTACAGTTTGACCGAAAAATATTTTACAATTAACCAGATTTTACGACAAAACAAACATGGTAAAATGTGTAAAATATTTTCTTAAAAAAAATTTACTTCAAAACAAACGGAGCATGAGACTTTGGTCACGCAGCTCGTAGTATAGGTGGGAGGTTTGAAAAGCTATTTTTAAACTTAAAACTTATAAAAAAACTCGTGGTGGAGGCTGACAAAATGAAAGGTGAATCCAACTTAGGGTTTTGCTGGATACTCTTGTAAACTTAAACTTAAACTTATAACTTGTTGTTATGGATGTAACATTACTTTATTTTTGTTAAATCCAAAGTTGTGATATTCTTAAGTTAGGGTATTAAATAACTTTTTGTTGGGTAGGCAAAACAAGTTAATTTAAAATTGGTGAATCCTCTATTCTTTTGAATCCTTTAAACATTGGTGATATCATTATCCAAAATTTGATCCATTGCTTCTAGAACACTTTAATATAATCCTGTTTAAAGTTATGGACACACAAATCGGTAAACAGACAGCAGTGGCAATGGTTGAATGTACCCTATTGTTTTTTTTTTTTTTTTTTATGGGAATGTATCCTATTGTTTTTTTTTTTTTTTTTTTTTTTTAGTTTGCATGCTTGATCTATATATTATTTAAACAATAGGATATATTTAAATATTTATTTATTTAAATGTATCCTATTGTTTAAATAATAGATCAAGCATGCAAGTTAAGGTTTCTTTTATTAATTGGTGCAAAGTGATTGGATTTTATTTACAAAATAGGGGATTCTCAGAAATATATATATATATATATATATATATATATATTTACAAAGTAGGGGCGGTCCCTAACAAAATTTAGGTCACATCGATTAATATTCCAAGTGCTGATCCAACTAAACTAAGTTTTGATTCACGTCCGTTTCTTTAATCGTTAAATTTAGACTATAAACGATGTTCATCAAAAAATTTAGACTATAAACGATATTCCGCATCTCAACTCTCAAGGGATTGGGGGGAATTAAATTGGATCCAAAATCAACCTAAACTCAGTAACATCGTTGTAATCAAGCTTTCCAGTTCTTAATTCCAACCATAGCCGAATCACATTTCTCTGCCTTATTAACAATGGCTGCGGCCTCTCTCTCTCTCTCTCTCTCTCTCTCTCTCTCTCTCTCTCTCTCTCTCTCTCTCTCTCTCTCTCTCTCTCTCTCTCTCTCTCTCTATATATATATATATATGTGTGTGTGTGTGTGTGTGTGTGTGTGTGCGCGCGCGCGCGCATGCACATGTTGAATTGTGTGGTTAACTGTATTTGGATTCTATTTGACGTTATAAGGGCATGTATCGTGCGTAAGTCTCACACGAGATTAGGCTCTTCTCTTGTGGTGTCACACACACACATGAAATAGTTTATTGTTGAGACAGGTTAAATGAAGCATGCCTCCGATAAATGATGTGATTGAAGTGACATTGGTGTGGTGTTAACTAAAAACCTCTTTAATGCTAAAGCTAAAAAAAAAAGGCTTTTATTTTAAGGTAAACTCACATATTTTGAAAGTATTCACTTCCATTCGTCAATGTATGCACGTGATCCGATTTATATTAGGTTTTGGTGGCATTGTGATGCCCCAAATTGATTGGATATTGAATTGAATTAATTGAGTGTGTGTTAAATCCCATGTCGAATAAATACTGTGTTGATCTAGGATTTATAAACAACTATAACAAGCTTAGATTGTTTCTAAATTAGTCATTTTGGAGCACTATAGCATAGATATGACTAGTGTTTTTCCTTTGATCATTACAAATAGTATCAGAGCCATCTTGGTAACCCCATGTCATCTCGAAAACACTACCCCACAACATGAGCCCTAAAAAGAATGTTAGAGATATAAGTAAGAGAAATCGTGATGCATTGGATTTTTTGGATATTGAATTGAATTAATTAGTTAAGTGTGTGTTCTATGAGTGTGTTCTAAGTCCCACATCAGGCATTTACTAGTTCAATTTGGAAGTTATAAGCAACTACAAAGAACCTCAATTATGACTCGATTAGTCCTATTAGGGTATAGTATAGATGTAGCTAGTGTTTTTTCTTGAGTCATTATAGGCATGATTTTTTAAGTCAACATTTTGACACTATTTAAAATTAAAGGAAAAATAGAAATGAGTGACCATAATATATGCCAAAAATTTTTTAATTATAACGGCTAGAATTTTCTAAAATGCCAATATTTACAAAACTCATATTGTGAGTTTGAGTTCCTATCAGAGACAAACTTTGTGGCAAAAATAAAGAACTTTGTTATAATAGTTTGAAGACTTACAAGAGTATGAAAACATTAACTTTTATGATGTTTTACTATTCAATTAGATTTGGAAACATGTACGAGCTCATTGAGGATGAACAAATGAGAACCAAAATCTAAACCCCATCAAAAAAATGTTTAGTGCTTATAACAATGATTCAAAAAACCTAAAAAGATCATAATGGTAACGCCGTGCTCCTAAAGCTATAGAAATATAATGGATCTTGTACAAACACACAAAAGTCCCCACATATCATGGTTTCCACCAAACAAGATTTTCTTTTACACCTAACACTAACAATTTTTCAAGAAATTTGTTTCAAGACAAAGAACTTTAATTTACCACAAAGCACTATAAAGTTTGAAAGTAGGAATGGTTATTATAAAAAAATAAAATAAAAAAATAAAAAAATAAAATAAAAACTTTTAAAAAAGCTTTACTTTTGCTCATTTTAGTCCATGTTTACTTTGGCTTTTAGCAGGCACTAAAGACATAATGTGGGACACAACTCAGAAGTGAAAAATCCATGTCTGAATGAACGCACAAACTGGTAGTCAATGACTTCTGGTTTATCCATTAATTAAATTACTACTTTATATTCTAGTTTTAGTGCATGTAATCTGTAAGCTAAATTTTCTTGAAGACAAACTTATGATGGCTTAAGAAAGTGACTCTTATTCTAAATGACTTGACAATGATGTCGCACTAAGACTGGCTGCTCGATAACATTGATCTGGGACACACTATATGTCAAGCCACGACCCTTGGGATTAGATAAAAGACTTTTCGCTTTTTTGGAGTAAGCAAATGAAATTTAGGCAAGGGTGCAGTTTGTGTCCAGTGGTAGTTGCCACTAGACACGTTGGATTGCGGATACGTGTCTACTTAGACACGTGTTTGTATCCCGACGTGTCCAATGGCAACTGCCACTGAACACAAGTCATTCCCTTTACGCAAGAACTAGAACAAATCACATCAGGAAGACAAACACCTGAAGCAACTTTATGTCTCTAATGGTTAGTTTTTAGAGGGATTATTATTAGAATCCTTAGTATAAAATTTCTAAAATCTTATCTATCCATTTTAAAATAAGTGGATTAGATTTTATCATATCTTCAATAATTTATATAGATAGTGATAATTAATATTTTTTTTAAATGTTGATGACAAGTAAAATCTCTAGTCATTTCAAAATAAATGAATAATATTTAAGAATTTTACTATTGGATCTACCTAAGAACTTAAGAGGCTTAATCCTTTTTAGAGTGACTTTAGCGAATGAGTATTTTTTACTTTAGGTAAGAGTTTATAAATTAATTTTTATACATCCAATATGAAATCAGTGGATTAGAATTTCTTTACATCATCAAAAATTTATAGATACCAAAATGACAAAGGTTAGCATATATTTTAAATGTAAAATATATGCTAACCTTCATAATAGAAAAATCCCTATAACTATAAAGGACCATAGTTTAATAGGTAGTGGGGGCCAACTTTAAGGAGTATTTTTTTTTTTTTTTTAAATCATCTAAATCAAATTTCTCTTACCTTCCGTAAACCACTAGTAATATTTTTTTTTATTACTTATGGAATATTGGTTGTGCTTTACTCAGTGCAGTCCATCTGCTCCCCTTTGAGGTCTCTCATTTGATACTAGGACATTTGAAGACGTCATTTATAGAAAGTTAAAACCTACCCCAGCTCTATACTTCTTTACTGCCTCGGCTTTGGCACAATTACATATGGTTTTACATATCCAACAATGAAAACTAGACAAAAAAATTTCATCGTGATGTATGTAAAAAGGCATGTAAAACAATTGAATATTTGGGGAGCAACAGGCGTGCACAGTGCACTGATGTGGGTACTCGCAAACGTAATAAAACTCAGTAGCTCATCAGCATCATCATTGGAAGAATTTGGCAGTGGCGTCCATAACAACAAACATGTTCAACTTTAGGAGTTCAAAAAAGAGGATTTGTAGTTTTGGTTTCCCTTTTGTATCGGATAATTCTACATGAACTACACCAGAATAAGCTTATCCCACTATTAATAAACTTTATATGAACCAAGCTTATGCTTGATATTCTAAACCCATGATGACTATGTATCAAGCTGGACCTTTAAGTTTTTAGTTTTCACCCCAAAAATCTAGAAAATCTAATGGTCTCAGGAAAGAATAACTTGCCCTGGAATCTGTTCTGCTATTCCTGGGAGAAGATGAATTAATTAAAGCTTTGGACCAATACTAGAGAGCTTATTTCTGAATATTTTGGTCTAAGAGAAAGGTACTGTTAACTCCAATTGGGTCATGGAGCCAATGCATATTTAAAAGCGGGAGTGCAATGCTTTCCCAAGCAGTTAGGTTTAAGGTTTACTTCAACTCAAATCACATTGTTTGTCTCTGCTTGCCAAAGTATACTCGTTAGAATCAATGATAAGAAAAGTTTTCCAAAAGAAAACTGCAATAAATCCATATAATATATTTTCCTTTTTTGTTGAGGAAGATCAATATAATATCTAAAAATTGTAACTCAGTATTTATTGTTGTTATGCTCATGTTAAGCCACAATATTAGCGTAGCATTTCAATTTGGTTCATTTCGGTTCAGACAAATTTAGTTCATTTCAATCCAATTCGGTCCATTTTGGACTGATTAGGGCTTAAATTAATTCTTTTTATAGGTTGTCTTTTCAATTTAGAGCTTTAAAAAAATCTCTTAAATTTTGAGGTTGAAAAGTATGAAATTTTATCCTATTTGGGCGAAACTCTTTAGTTTTGGGCGCAAAAAATGCAAACAAAATAAATATTAGAAATTAGAGATATGGTATCTCAAAAAGAGAAAAATTAAAGATATGGAATCTCAAAAAAAAATAATAGAGATATGGGTTCTAAAAATGATAAATATTCACAATTACCTTAAAATTCAAGTTTCGATAATATAAGCATTATACTTATATTTGGAAATAAAATTTAAAAAAAAAAAAAAAACTACTACAAGTCTAAACTTATGTAATAATTTAAATTTAATGTAACATGTAACATATGTTCCATGGGATAGGAATATACATTTATTTTTAATATTCTTTTACATGTTCAAACTAATCAACTGATTATGGTATAGTTAAAAACAAGTTTCCTTTTAATAACATCTTCATTTATAATTTTATATAAAAAATATTATAATTATGTAATTTAAATCTTTTTATTAAATTACGTTTTTCATGTATATATTACTATGTATTATTGTTGAATGCAATATATTATATGTTCCATTACATAAAAATTATAAAAATAGAATATAATTTTAAATAACACATGTTGTGAAGGGTCAAAGGGAGAAGCAATCCTAGATTCCCACATTGCTTGGGGAAGCATATAGAGATGTGCCTATAAGAAGCAATCTCCCTTTAACGTTTAGTGACCTTGGGAGGAGAATAAAACCATAAGGGTCTAGAACCCAAAGTGGATAATATCTATTGTTACACACAGGAGCGGAGCCAGAGGGGGGTGAGGGGGGTAGGTGCAAGGGGGCAGGTGGGGGGCACTTGTCCCCTTGACTCCTAAAATTTTCTAACATATGTAGTCTAAAGTAATTACTTACTAAAAAAAAAAAAAAAAAAAAAAAAAAAAAAAAAGAGAGAGAGGACTTCTACTTGGTTGAAAGTGACTCTAACATAGGAAAAGGAAAGGAAAAAAATAAAGTTTCCAAACACCAAACCATATAAGCTTTCCACCAATTTCACTATTCTTATAAGTAGCTTTTGTCTTGTCCTACGTGTTATACCTATTTTACTTTCTTTTTTTTTTATCATTATTTACACTATTTTCATTATTTATGATACTTGTCACAGCATTTTATTATTTAATGATGCTAGAGATACTACAATTTTTACTACTTACGTCTTACAAATTGGCATATCACCAATCACAAAAAATAATTTCAAACATTTATTCATTATATTTTTTAAGTAAGACTAATCACATTTTTACTCCATCAGTTTGTAAATTTTTTAGTAACTATGAATTGGTTATTCGTTTATTTATTTTAATAATATGAAATATATATTCATATTTGCTTACAATTGTTTATTTATTTTGTTATTATTGTTGATTAATATTTTTTAGATTAATTTCACTTTAATATTGTCTTTTAATTTTGCCCCATCTAAACTAAAATTCTAACTCCGCCATTGATTACAAATGTACCATTTAGGCATCAATTTTAATGACAATAAATATTTTATTTTAATGTTTATGTGGACAAATGTACGTAACAATATTTGTTCTGAATCATTGTTGCTAGAAACCTGTAAATGCCTGAAATGTGTGACTATGAAAATATTAATAAAGGTTAGAACATCAATATGATGAAATGAGTAAAGTGGAAAGAAAAATAATAGAAACAAATTAGTCAAATTATGTAAGGTTCAATTTAGTTTGTGATCTCCAATCCGTCTGTAATTTCACTCAATCAATTTTTCTAATTGTTGAAGGTGTTGGTGCAGATGTCTTCACATGAACACTTGACCTTTCAGTGAACCGAAAGCAGCTTGATACAAAACCTTAAGAGACACAAGGTCGCAATAGCTTCACGAAACGTACAATGTTCTTCCATTTTGATAGAGGCAATAAAATAAAGTTTTTATACCTTTTGGGAACCTTAGTGCACAAATTCCAATCTCCAAGTCAGCCGAGTATTCGTGGACTGCAGTCAAATATTCAAAAAACTTCTCTCTTGATCAATTGAGTGGTGAGATTCCTTGGAATCAAGTGTTAAGATTGATAGAATTTAACATTGAAAAATCAATTTAATATTTTAACCCTCTGTTGCCTGTTTTAAGAGGCAAGTAAATTGGTCATTCAATGCTAAATTTTATCATACTTCAAACCAAGAAAAATTATTAGGTACTCCCGGAATACCATAAATGCATACTCCCTCTTCTCACATAAATGATGAGTCCCACCATGAATTTAATTAGTGAAATCTATTATTCATGTGAAATGAGAGAGTACGCATTTATGGTACTCCGAGAGTACACAATAATTTTCCTCAAACCAAAACAAACAGCTAGGAAGACATTGAAACAAAGTAATAACTTTGGAGGGTCTATTGTGCATATGACTAGTACAAGGGATTAAGTGTTGTCAGGGTGAAATATTACAGTGAAAAAGTATATTTCGCCATTTAATTCCTTTTCAAACTTAAGGTTTAATTGATTACACACACCTAAATTATAGAGTTTAAATTTAATTTTCCCCTTATTATTTTGAAATATATCATCATTTTGACTTAAGCCGTCCACATAGTTAACAATTTGCATACATATTCACATCAAGCTGAGACCAATGATAACAAACAATTATCTTTATCATGGGGTCGAAGTTACATAAACAGAAAAGTAATATAATAAATTTTGGAAGCCTCTCTTTGTTTGCCAGACCCTCTCTCTCCAGCAGCCACCATTCTTCAGACCAAAAAGGGAACTGTATAAATTTAGTAACACATCAAGAATAACCCTAATTAAACGTTATAACGTAAACAGCTCTACAAAATTCAGTACCCAGTCCTGTTTCCATCAATTTGGTATGGGCACAACCTATATTTAATGGGGGTATCAGGGCAGCCACAAGTAACCCCTGAAATCTTCTCCACTAGCAGAGTCCAATGGTATATCTTTATATAGATGTTATAATTGGGATTAACAATAGATGCTCATTATTGTTGACTACTTGAACGTGTTTGTTGCAACACTGCATTTGTCGCACTACGCGTTCTTGATAGAAATGAAGTACTAATGCTAGGAAACCTCAGCCCGAACCGACCATAACTTGAAGCCCCACCATTGAGATCTTCTAAAGCTTGATTCCCATTAGAAACCTCGTGATTTCTTGAGGCCTCTACCACTTCTGAAATTCCGCTAATGTCCTGAAAACATATTGAAAACATTCAAGATAGTGGATGCACAAGAAAAAAGAATGCAAATCCAAAAGTAGAAGTGCAGGTTAACCTGAAGACCGGGTGCTGAGACAGCATTCTGCAATGGCCGTTTACCCTGAAAAGGAACACATCAGGAAAGAGGAACAGAAACTGAAAGTCATGAAAAAGGAATAATTCCCTTTATGATGTTCAAGTTGCTCTAAAGGAGGGGCACAAGTTCCAAAGTCATTCTTTGAGGAACACTTGGGAATTTCACATCAATGATAGGAAACGAGCCATAAGGGGAAGAAAAAACTATAAATGGGTTCGAAAATTATATACATGTATACATCTTCAACGTATTAAAAAAATCCACCTTGCATATGATCAAATCCAGACCTTTTTAGTAGTACTTTTTTAAGCTTTCAAAACCAAATATACATATTCGTCTTGGCAAATTTACTCACACTTAAGGGACATGAACCCCCAATCTTAGCCACCACCCCAGACTTAGGGGGGTGGAGGTGTCCTATGGACAAAAGAAACTTAACAATGATGGCCAAAATTTTAATTTGATAAGAATCTTCGCCATCATTGGCCATAAGAATGGAAATATGCGGTGTAAACCAGAAACTGAAAGGCCACTCTTTCAGCCTTTACTCAACCCAAAGGAGTGGAAAAGTTTTGGAACCTGGTGAGATCCATTGGAACCTGAGTAAGGCAGAGGTTCAGCAGATAAGACAGGGGGCAAAGATGCACTCTGCTCAAGCATCAGTAGAATATAGTTACGACATCATTTCAAGAACATAACAAGCACATTAAGGGTGGAACAGAATCTAGGGCAAGACAAGTGAACAATATATTTGACATCATTTTAATACTTTTCTATCTGTTGAGATGATTTTCTTCATCATTACTGTTATCTCCAGAACAGAGGAAGAGATTAAAAGGTCATCAATCAACCTTTTGCAATTCCAAAATCAAGCAAAGACAGATTATAAAACAGCTAAATCAAAATGAAAAACCAAAAAGGAGACCTTCCCAGATGTGCCCAAGAAAGTTGGGGTTTCTTACAACCAGAAACGCTAGAGGAGGTTAACACTCCCATATACATAACAAGTGGTTTTGGCTGTGTAAGAGATAAGTATTAAAGAATAAGATCTGATGACTTAATTTTAAATGTTACCCTTGATGAGGGCGAAATCGGTGGTAGTTCAAGAGCTGGCCTGTAAGAACTGGATGGTGCCACCTACATAATTTAAAATTAAATAGTTCATATGGGAGAGAAGAACTATACAATCTATAAGAAATTACAAGATAAATACCCAAGCTTTATGCATTTGTGTGTGTATAATATACAGATGAATATACTTACAGAGAATGCATAATCAAACCAATGTATATATCATACCTTTGAAGAGGGAGTAGTAGGCGGCTGTTCAAGCGCTAGCTTGGAGGAACTGGAAGGCAATGCCTACAGATTTTAGAGATCACAATCAATATGACGCAGAAACACATACTGAAAAGAAAATCTGATATTGAGATGTGCCAAAACCAGATGAGTAAAGATATTTTTATTAGCAATAATAAAATTCAGATACTGACTATTAAGTGAAGGACATAGTTTTTTTTTGATAAGTGAAGGACACAGTTGACTTAGCATAATATGAGATGGTACAAATAAGCAACAGAAGGCTTGACATATAATCATTGAAGTAACAGACATGTGAAAACACATCCGTAAATATCATATGGAAGGGGTTCAGTTCATGCCTGAGCACTTTCTGAGGTTCTGCTATTTTCCAGGTTCCGGGCGTAATGACACAACCTCCTTACTCCTTCATTTGTAAGATCCTAAGCAGATAATCAGAAGCAATGACCATCAGCTCAAAACATATTTGTGGGCAGAAAATAACACCATATTGAAAAGTTAACGCATTATTTTATAAGGGAATCTAAATAATGTTGGCCGCATAATAGCTACCTGTTTCCCTTCTATTCTACTAATCTTAGTTTCCTGAGGCACCAAAAAAAAAAAATATTAGACTTAAATATCACGTCCAGGAGAACACTTACAAACCTGATTGTGCTACAAAAACAAAACCTGAAAAAATAAAATAAAATAAAATCTTGAAGAGGACTCACCAGAGTCTGTACTGCATCGTGGATATTTATAACATCCACACCAACGAAATCCGTTCTTTTTCGTAGTTCAGAAACCTAAACAGCTTAATAAATGCTGTGTAAATAAAGTTGAAACAGAAAACATAGGACTACCTAAACTACTAGCTAATGTCTGACTTGGACCCACCTCCTGTTGTGTTTCAGAAGTAATTCCTGCACACTCATCCAAGGTAGAATCCATGACGTCCATTCTTGAAGATAATCCCCTCTTGGTGGCCTAGGAAAAATAAAATCACCACTTTTTAAGAAATCAGACGTGTCTATTTCTCATATTAGATAAAACAAACAAGATATTCCAAATACAAGACAAGAAAATCAGTTTTGGGGAATTTGTTCAAGTAAATTGCAAAGTATAGAATAGCAGTTATTAGAATGTTTATGAAAGTTATGCGCTACTTAGATGACAATGATAACTATCTACACCAGCATATCAAGTTCACCATTAATACGCTTAATCCTTTTGGCAGGTTACACTTGGTTTTGCAATATAGTTCAGCTTAAGTATCATTTTAAGATGTGTTTGAACCAAGTACACAAACAATTACAAGCCCCAAAAAACAAAATATATTTTCTTGCAGAGAAACTTATAAAATAAAAATAACCATTTGATAATCATTTGGCAGAGGTCAGGCCATGGTGTAATGACAAGAGTCTTCCACCAAAGGCAACAGCTCACAGGTTTGAGTCAGGGAATCAGCCTCTCCAAAACAAATAGAGAGTAAAGCTGCCTACCATGACCTCTCTCAGACCCTGCAAAAAGTGGGAACTTTGTACACTTGGTATGACCATTTTTTTTATATTTGATAGTCTTCTGCAACAAAGTATCATCAAAGGAGGAAAAGGTGGATGACATGGGTTTGCTATAATGTGACATTATCCAAATTCAAACACCAAATTGTAAAAAAGACATGTGGTTGTTATCCCCTACAATTTTTGTTCTTCATCACCATAATAATGTTTTTCCAATTTTACCCTTTCTATCTCACTTTGAATATTGACCCATACCTTCCAAATTTTACCCTCTTTATGTCACAAATATATTCTATCTAACCCATTTAACATATATATTTAACTATTTAAAAGCAATCACTTGCGCCTTTTCCAATCTCCCATTACAGTTTCATGTTTTGAATCTATCCTGACATATCCTTTTCTTTTAGATAAATACATCTATCATTGTACATCCTTTTAGATTTATCCTTTTCAATTGACTTTCCTCAAAATGATACCTAACATTTTTAAAGGAAATTTATTGACATGATAAAAATAATAGCATAAGACTTTAACATGATTGTTAGAATGGACACTTCCTCCAAAGAATGTATACCCTAATTTGTTTGAATGGAAGCTTTAGTTTCTAATGTGTTGGACTCTCAATTGGAGGGGCGGTTAGGAGTTGGAATTTGAAGTTTCACAGAGAGTTTCATTATTGGGAGATGGAGGGTGTGTTTTCTTTCCTTGATCATATCTATTCTCATGTGCCCAGGGGGGGAGGGAGGCGACGGGCAATTGAATGGGAGTCACAATTTTGATGTATGGTCTTATAAGGCTATTTGTGGAATCATTGCCCATTCTTTCCCATGGTAGGGTATTTGGTGTGTTAATGTGCCAAAGAGAGTATTATTCTTTTGTGGACAGCAGCATTGGGTAAGATTCTTACTATTGACAACCACATCAAGAGGGGTGTCACTAATAAGTTGTTGTATGTGTCATCATAGTGGGAAATGGTGAACGGTCTTTCACTTCCTTGTAATATTGCTTGTGCTTTGTGGTGTTTAAAGGATGTTTGGGATTCATTAGGTGATGCTGGGGACCGTTGCAACTCTATTATTTGGTTGGAGAAATTGGTTTTGGAGGCATTCCTCGAATGTATGGAATGCTTGACGTGGATTGTGTGAAAGAAACAGAATACTCGTACATTTGAGGATGTTCACAGACCTTTGGATCAATTCAAATCCTGGCTAATTATTCTCTTTTTGATTGGTTTCAGGAATGGGGTTTTACTCATTGCTCTTTCTTTTTCAGGTTCCAAAATTCTTTTAGATCTTCCATTTGATCTTCTTGTAATTTTAAGATAGTATTTTTCATTTTCAATAAAATTTTCATTACTTATCAAAAAAATAAAATAAGTGGTCTGAACAGCATAATGCAAATTTTTTTAAATATAATTTATATAATTTACAGAAAATTGAATCACTAACAACCTGGTGAAGAATTTAGGATACCATGCCATAGCAAATTCACTCCCCCATAATTATTGTGAGACCTAATCCCAAGGGTAGCACAATCAACTAAAACCATGCTTATTAAATCAAAGGTCACAAGTTTGAATCTCCCCTTCCCCCTCCCATTGAGGCAATCTTAGTTATCAAAAAATATATACAATTTTGAGACCCTATATAATAAGTTTGAATTACAATGACTATGGTACAATATGCTAAATCACATACTATACAATAAAAGTTGTGACCTACACTTGGTAGTTGCAGCAAATAGATGTTCTCTTTTTTTCTTTATCCCTTTTTCCTCCTAATTCCACGTGGACAGTTTGTTGCCCCTTTTTTTTTTTTTTTTTTTTGATAGGAAAGAAAATCTGTTGCCCCTTTATTTGACACACATAAAACTACATGCTTTCATCATGTGGTGCTTTATATGTACAATTATTAACATAGATTTCTCTAAGCAAAACTCTATGGCCAAGAAATTTAAAAACACTATTAAGTTAAAAAGAAATTTATAAGACCAACTGCACTTGGGGATGAGTATAAATTGCCATCAGGGGTGAATACCCCTAGATTACCCAACAACTGGTTATGACGGGTGAGGTCAGTTGCTCATAAGTTTTAATGGCTAAAGATGAGTCTAAATAAAATGTGTGTAGCTGAATTGAAATCGTTAAGATGGATAAGTGGAAATACATGGAAAGATAGGATTCGAAATGGGGAAATTCGTTTAAAGATAAGGGTGACATGATGAAAAGATGAGGGAGAGTCACTTGAGATGGTTTGGTCTTATTCAGAGGAGACCGATTAATGCACCGACGAGAAAGAGTGATGTTAAGGGAACATAAAGAGAAAGAGGAAAACAAAAAATAATTTTAGTAGTAGTTAAAAAGAATATGTCAATTAAGAAACTAAAGAGTATGACTTTGGATAGAATAGAATGGGCAAAAAGAATAAATTGGGCCAACCTTTTTTGAAAATCATTCGCTGACACCAAAAAGTTTGAAACTAAGGCAGTAAGGCTTCGTTGCTATTCCTCTATGAACAAAAGTTCCTAAAAATTTAACTGAAGTTTCAAAATTTATTTAAAATTATTTTTATATAAGTAATATTTACTTTAATTATTTGAATCAGCGAACATAAATTTCTTTTTAATAAAAAATATCAGTCTTAAACATCATGCTTGCACTTATGAATCAACTTAAATATTATATTGTCGTGCAAAATGCTTTCACCACACACTATAAGTATGTGAAAATATTAACTCTATTTCAGTATTTTTCAGGTAATTTACATATTATTCAATTACCAAATTTCTTCAGAAATTTATAATAAGTTAAGTTTCATTATTTATTTTAAATTTTTAATAATCTATTATACTTCTCAGTTTCGATAAAACTTGGTATTACATGTTCTTTTTCCATGTAACTTAAAACAAATTTTAATCTTTCATTTTTACTATCTATTTTATTGTTCATAATACTTCATTTTGTCATCCAAAGCTAAGATACAAACCTATTTGATGGCATTGGTGGTAAAAGAGAACTGCCAACGAGGTTGACCAGAATAGAATAATAAAGAACAATCACAAGCAAAGTCATAATAAAGAACAATCTCAAATTTTTCATGGTATTATGAACAGCAGCTTTCATTAAAATAAAATAAAATTGACAAAAGTAGTATAGAGTATCACATTATTATCTAATGCTCCGTTTGTTTCAATGTAAAATGTACACATTTTACCATGCTTGTTTTGTTGTAAAAAGTTGGTCAACTGTAAAACTCTCAAGCAAAAACAGGTAAAATGTTTTATGCTCAAACAAAGGGTAAAACATTTTACATATTTCTCTCAGCCTGCTCTCTCACCCATCTGCTACAAACCATCCATCTCGCACAGCCACACAAGAGACCACCCATCGACGCCACAGATCGACACCACCCACCATCATCAGCGTCGACACTACCAAGTACCAACCATCATCACCGGATTTCAGAAGAGAAAGAAAGTGAACTAGTGGGTTTGGGATAAGAGTGATTGCTTTGGTTAAATTTAGCTCTGGGTTTTGGTGGATGGGGGAGCATTTGTTGCGGGTTTATTGTGACCAGGTTCAAATTTGGTTTGGATCAAATAATGGGACTGGGTCTTTGATGGGTCAAACCAGCGGCTTGTGAGGTTGATCGACGCAAACGCCTCTACCACCCATTGTGATACAACACCAATCTGGGTTCATAGGTGGCTGGGTTTCTGATATGAGTTTTGGGTTCATGGGTTTTTTCTTTTTTCTTTTTTTTAGGCACTCTGATTTGAATTTTTGGATGGTTGGTAGAGTGGATTTGGTCGGATTTGTGCAAACCTGGTGGTGATTGTGGTAGTTAGATTTGTGGTTGACTCTGGTGGCTGGGTTTGCGGTGGCTGGTTTGTGCTTTCATTTTTAAGAATTTTGGTCACCCCAAACACTTGAAATTGTCTTCATTGAAAATGTTTTACATGTAAAATATTTTACTTTGAAACAAACGGAGTGTAAAACTAGATAAAATTGATGTATTTTTATCGTTGAAATAATATAATTTGGTGATTCTTTCACACTCATAATGTTGATTGAACAAGTTTAGATGTTATTATAAAGGCCAAAAAAAGGATCAGAAGTATAAAACTTACTGAGATTGATGAATATACACTCTCAAGCTGTTTAGCTATACTATTGCAAGCATCATTTAAACCACGCTTCGACGCAAACATCATATCAGGGAGTTTCCAGCCCTGCAATCATACAACAGATACACTCAAATGTTCATCATTAACTAAAAGGAAGACGTGGTACAAAAGATACAAATTCAAGTACATCAAATATTTTTTATGAGAAAAGGGAGGATGGAGAAGGGGGGAGGGCATAATTACATCATATACTAGGAAATAGGAATGGACAAAGATACAGAATATGGGTACAACACTAAACACATTTTATTACAAAAATCTTTAAAAATTTAGGATTTTTTTTTTTTTTTTTTTTTGGTTGTTGATAATTTGATAGTTACAATATGGGGGGAGGGTGGATTCGAACCTTGGTCCTCATGGCTACAAGGCTCTTGGTTTAAAAAAGTAGGACATATCAAGAATTTTCTTTTATATGGGCATATAATGATAGATTGTAGTATCACATATCCGTTATTACAATACTTAAACAAGGAATAAAAACATTACCTTCCACCAAACATAGCCATATCCTAAAACGACCACAACGATAATAACACCATATCTGGTAGTACCTGTACATAAAGAAAACGAGTCATCTCAGGAGCTACTACAGATCTAAAGATGCAGCATATTTCAAGACACCATCAATAATGATGAGTAAGTAGGAAGCTGTTCTTGTCAAACGAATGTCACTATTCACTAGGTTAAACTATAATATAATAATGCCATACAGAAAACATGGAAACAAGTATAAGATCAAAGGAGAATGTTAATGTTAGTTAAAACATTTTTAAATATAAGTCAAAATCAAAGGATGATATTCTTAGCTAGAACTTCAAATAAATTTTTAATTCCAGCCAAGGTTATCGAGCAAGGACACTATATTGATGCTCATTCATCTGTGCCAATAATTATGTTTCATTTAATGAGGTAGGAAATGATATAAATGTCCAGCATGAATTTCCTTGATAACCCTTGATAAAGTTTAGCTGGAACATAAGAGTCAATCAACATTATAAATAAGAAAATCTCCACTAGTGGTTTCTCAAAAAAAAAAAAATCTCCACTAGTATGTTGGAGAACGCATATAACTCTCTAACCTCTTCCACTCGTGGTCACAATTGTAATGGGCCCATTTGATGCCAATGACTGCAACTCTTGCCGTAGGCTGTTAACCTGGAGAAGTCAAATATATGATCATGAATTACTTTTTTAATTTCTAAATAAGTCTTGAAGAAGTACAAGGTATTCTAGTTAGCTAAGAATGATAAGAAGAATTGACTAAAAACCTACATCTTGAGCTTAAACAAAACCTGGCTGTTTGAAAAGCGTCTTAATGCAACTTTTATCACTCTCATTAAAAATAAATAAATAAACAAAAACTGACCTTTGGATGTGAAGGACTTTCACCCTGTTTGTTTGTTAGTGGGCAGTGGGCACTATAAGAATCATTACTAAGGTCCTAGCTAATAGGTTGAGAATGGTGACAAACAAATTCTATCAGGCTTTCAAAATGCATTGAAGGAAAGTAGACTTTAAAATTAGTTCTAATTACTAATGGATGTTTACACAATCGACCAAAATCTGGAATACCAAGGTCTTATGCAAATCAGATTTGGGGAAATTTTATTGAAAACAGGGGTGTAAAACCCATAGACACAGGAAGTTTACACTGGAAAGGAAGTGTAATTAAACTAAAAAATTACAGTGATCAATCACATCCAATAAATGGGAAAAGGAAAATAATCTTGTCACCGTTGCAATTCAATCAATGATATAACAAACAACAATTTAACGCAAAACTGTCCTTTCGTTCTCTTCAAAGCTTCTAGCATTCCTTCCCCTCCAAATGCACCACATTAGAAAACGAGGGAATGCCTTTCATATTTCTAAGTTTATATGACAACAAAAGCGATCTTGCTAACAAGCCAACATATCAATGACTCCTTTCAGCATCACCAAGTGAACCCCAAAAACACTAAACACTAGTCCTCAATTTTCTAGCAATATGACAATGGAGGAGTAGATGATCAATTGTCTCCCAGTCTCTTTTGCACATACAAACACCAATTAACCACAATAATACTCTTTTGCAAATTTTCTATTTTTAAAATTTTCCCTAACGCCACAGTTCACACAAAGAAAGAAACTTGGGTTGGTTCCTTAGACTTCCATTTACTTCTCCAAGGGAAGGTCAAAACGCCCTTAAGAACTAAAACTCTTGAATAGAACTTAACCTCAAACCTCCTTTGTGCAGAAGGGATCCAACAGAGCTTATCTTCTCCATTACCCAGCTCTGCAATAGCATAAATTAAGTCCACAAAAAATGACAAGGGCTCTAGCTCCCAATCATTTACTTGTCTGGTGAAATTCCAAACCCAGTGCAAAACATCACTATGGAACTACATATGATCTGCTACAGAAGCCTCCCTGTCCTCTGGAGTGATACAAAACCAATTCAGGAAAGCCTCCTTCAAAGGAAGTGTGTCACACCAAATGCCATGCCAAAATTTAATAGTGGCATCACTATGCACATCAAATCAAATGAAATGTGAAAAAACCACTCCTAATGAAGTTCTAAAGGTTGACTCCAGAAGGCCCGTCAGCATCCATAGTACACCAGCCACCATACATAGTACAATACGTCTCTATAAACTCCTCCACAGACACTCTCTTCGTGCCAAAACACCACAACCACTTCCCCAACAGAGCCTGATTAAACAATCTCAAATTCCTGATAGCCAACCCCTTGCTTTGAAAAGTTCACAGATTTCATTCCAATTAACAAGGTGGAATTTGGACTCCTCACCTAACCCTCTCCATAAGAAATCTCTCTGTATATTTTCAATGCAGTGGGACACATCTGTGATCCGTAGGGATGGGGAAAAGGGAGAAGAAATATATGGGTAAATTAATGAGTGTGCATTTAATCAAGGTAATCCTACCTCCATAAGATAGATAAAGGTGCTACCATTCCGGCAATCTTCTTTGCATTTTCTCTAAGATGGGTTCCAAATGGTTTTGCGTTGAATTATGCATCAAAAGGAAGGTTGAGGTATTTCATTGGCAACGTCACCAAAATACCCCAGATTCTGCATTTCCCCAACAAGTGCAAACTCCAAATTTCCTAATTCACCTTCAAACCAGATACAGCTTAAAACCATGTAAAAACAAACCTCAAATGCAAGTTTGATTGGGCTCAGCATCACAAAAATTCAAAGTGCCATCCACAAAGAGGTGAAATCATCAACAAATTATTCTATGTCCAACTGCAAAACCCAATTAAAATCCACCTCCCACTGCTTTATCCATCATTGACTCAAAGCCTTCATGACATTAACAATGAGCATGTTAATTGGGATTTCCCCATACACATGCTGAGAAGGTGTGGTTTTAGTGAAAAATAGAGGAATTGAATTTCTTTGCACCAACACAAACAAACACAACATGGGACATGCCAACACAACAATTCTCAAAAAATTAGGACAAAATGCAACAAGGACACAACAATTAAATAATTAATAAACATATTTTTAAAAACCTATTTTATGTTCATTTTAGGTTTTAGAAATATGTAACATGCATCAAAAACTTTGTAAACGTATCTGAAATTAATTTAAAAACAAGTCAATAATAGATTGCAAAATACATTGATACCCAATAAAAAAAATGTAACTAAATAATTAAACTACAAATTAAGTGTTGAAGTAACAGTGTTAATCTTCAAGGGAGAAAAAACACTTAGACATTCAAAAAAAGAAGGGAAAAAAGTGTTTACTTATTGTGTAGTTGGGTAATGGGCAGCTAAAAGAGAGAGACTAGAGAATAGAGAGCATTTATTATTAAGGAAATAAAGGTTAAAAAAAAAAAAAAAAGACAATTCAAGAGAGTCTGAGAAGTCAGCGAAATAGAAGCCAATCAAGCAAGTTGACATCATCGCTGTACCTAATAGACCAGCAATGCTACTGAGCCAAGACAAGTGCTTACGCAGACACACCAAGCATCTTGCAATGTCCGTGCTTCTTAGATGGCAGTCCTAGTAATTTCATTGACAGTCAGTGAGAGTTGTGCCAACGAGACCCTATTTTCTCAATGCTTTTTGTTATTTTTATGGAGGCATTTAGCAAGATGGTAGTGAAGGGGGGTTACACAGTAAATGGTTCAGAGAACAATTCATTGAAGGTTTCTTACCTACATTTTATAGATGACATGTTGATAATTTGTGGAACTAATTCTAATACAATAATGCATTTGAGATATGTCCTAACGGTTTTTTTCTGTTTCCTTAGTACACTGCCTGTGTGCTTTGGCATCCTGTATTGTTTTCTTTATTCAATGAAGTTACATTGCGTATCAAAAACAGATACGTCGTTACCAGGTTTGAAGCCATTTCAAGTTTGAAAGTCAATTTGGGGAATTTGAAAACGGTTCCAATTGGTAATGTGCAAAATATGGAGGAGATGGTACAAATTCTTGGGTGCAAATTTTCAAACATATCTATGAAATATCTGAGTCTTCCATTGGGCTCTACTTCCAAATCAAAGAAAATCTCAAACTCTATATTGAAAAGGATGACAAGATGCTTGGCAGGGTGGAAAAGACTTTACTTATAATATTGCATCAAAAACCCAAAAAAGGTCGTACCTAGCGCATCAAAAACCCCAATATCTCAATAATATATAAGAATGGTGCAATTAGGCAGATTTTGTTTCAACTGTAAGGCAGATATTGCTTGCTCATTTGGAGGAGGATGCAATTAGGACTTATAAAACATAATAGGAGATTACTGATAAAATAAATAAAAGGAGTGGCTGCTATCATCATGGTCCTAAGGAGAGGCTTTGCCATGAGTTTGACTCTTCCCTTACACAATTCTTTTTTGGCTGTTGAAGACACCACTCTACTTCAATTAACCAGCCAACTTTACCGAAGTAATAGAAGATCAAGGGCAAACCTGAGCCATTAGAGAGTCATTGTGTGGTTTTTTAACTGATGAGGAAGAATCATCTTGTTTTATTTGCTTCAAAACAATCTGCATTAAAAACAGAAACTATTAGAAAACCTGAAAAACACATTAAAAATTATTTATAATTTAACACAATTTACATCCATAAAGAAAAAGGAAGAGTGATAAAGAGAGCATATTATTTGAAAGAAGAAAAAGACATTGAAAAGCCAGACTGACAATCAGCGCGTTCTATCCCTATGGTAAACACAAGCCAAGACTTTGGTGTACCGTAATACCTGTAAGAATCGTGGCTATGAGATCTAAATCACTTCCAAAAACTGTGGGATCCTATAAGGCTCAAGAATAAATTAATAAATCACAACAATGTCCACCAAACACATGTTATCAAGTTCCCTTCTTTTCTTTTTTTTGTTTGCAGCATGTTCGAGGTATCATTACTGGTCCTGGAAGTAAAAACCCTGATTCGGAAGAATAATGCAAGCAGCTGCTTGGTTAAGTTAGTCAATTAGTTTTGGTCCTTTTTGAGTATAAAGACTCATAATCATTTAATTCATGTGTGTGAAACCATAGCATGGTTAGAGAAGAATATCTCTTTGGAAGCCTAAGGCTAAGGCAAAGCCCAAGAATAAGTGTCTATTGTAGTTAATTAGGTTTTTATATTTTATTTGGTTATTCTAGAGTCGAAAGTATTTTAGTAATTTTACAATTGTTGGGTATGGGCCACAGTTATAGGCCATGGGTTTTATTTTATTAATAAGTCTTATTTAGTTTATGGGTCTTTATGTATGGACTTCGCTTAATTCAAATAGATGTCCAGGAACTAGTAGGGGAGAATTTACTGATTATGGTGGTAAGTGAAATTACCGTGGCATACTGTATCTACTGCTAGCTTCCACCTTGCCTTTTTGATATTATCAGAAAGAATCAGAGAGGCATTCCCTTCTTAGCTAGTAGTATGCCTACATTTTTCTTAGTTATTGCTTTCTGATTGGTGGCTGATGTGCTTGTGAACTCTTGCTTTTGCCATTTTGATTTCAAAACTTGGAATTTTTTCCTAATTATGGGCACAGAAAGCTAAAAATAAGCCTTAGTCAAGATTTTTTATTTTTTATTTTCTGCTTTTCGCAGTAGATGCATGCTTCATTGGAAAAAAAAAAAAAAAAAAAAAAAGCCTCAGACCTCAGGCATTTGTTTCGGTGACCTAATGAATTGTCCACTTGCTATTCAGTTCTGTTTAGAACCATGATTAACTGATATTCCCCATAAAACATTCTCTGGCAATCGGCCTTCTCTCAGCCTTCTGCTTCCATCATTAAATGCTTACAATATTGGACAGTATTTGGTTGATAGATTGGCTTTGGGGGGAATATGTTATTAACAAATAGGGACTTCCATGGATATGTCTTTTTAGAAATTGTTACTGTGTAATTTTGGGTCTAGATTCAAAGATTCACAATCTGTTGCTTCATTATGGGAGGCTCTGTTTTTTCATTCGTGGAATCAAAATCTTTTGAGCTTTCAGTTGAGGAAGGTGGTATGTTTTACCAGCTGCGTATTTACGAGAGGAGCAGACATTCTTTAAGATCAATTTTTATGGGACAAGGAAGTGCAAAGAGACTGCTGCTCAATGTGGAAGATCTGATCTCCAGGCAGTCTAGTGGGCAGTTTGCAAAATCTTTCCGTGAGGGGGACAAATGCTTTATTCTTCAACTGGGTTCCAACTCTCATGGAGCTTTCTTGCTAATTTCGGAACTCACTCATGGTCATCGTAAGGGCTCTATAGTGGTGCCAGAAGGGAAGAAGGGGAGTGGCTGGAGAGGGTTTGGGTTACACCTGAGAAAGGTGTTAGACCCGGAGTCTCTAGCTCCCAAGCAAGCTATCACTACAATTACCTTTAGTGATGCCTCACAATCCTTTGCGTCGGTGGTGGCGGGGAAACGGAAAAATAACGGTGGTGGTGGTGGAGAAGGTAAGAATAAAGCTGTAGTGATTCAAAATACAAATCCTGAGCAACCTGGGGTGAAGAGTCTATCAGTCTCCAGCCGTAAAAACCGTGAGGAAATGCCGGGATCATTGGCGGGTTTGTTATCCAGTTGGCATCAGTGGCTAGGGAAGCATAATTCGGAAATTTGGAATTTGGTTCCAGGGTGCTTAATGTGGATGGTGTAGTTGGAATGAAATCGTTGATTCTTTGAAGATAAAGAGAAGACGGTGGAGGAGTTAAAGATTTTATGCCAACGCAGTCTATTGGAGTGGTCTCATTGTTGGGGTTTTACTGAGTGTTCCTCTCTCTCTGAGTTTATGTCTTCCCTTAGCTTAGTTTCCTAACTCTCCCCTTGTTGTTGTGTGTTCCATTTTCTCTTGTTGTTCATCATCATGAACATTTTGTACTTCACTTTTATTTTTTTTTTCCCTCATCAATATAAGTTTTCTGATTACCTACAAACAAAAAAACTAGTAGGAATCACTCTTTATATAAATTGTGCTCAGTGAATTCAAAGGAGATAGAGAGTTGATTAATGAAATTGAGTGTTTTGAGTAGTGAGGCAAGTTGGCCTATGGCTCTTTTCTACTCTCTTTCCTCCTCTCTTTCTCGTCTTTCTTCTTCTCTTCTTCTTTTTTTTCCCCAGATATGGTTCGCATTGCAGTACCATTCACAGCACTGTTCAAAATTACTACTCACATGTTAGAAAGGATTTTATTTCCTACTCTTTTTTTCCTTCTCTTTTCAAGCATAAGTCCATTCGTCTATCTTAAACCCTAATCCTTCTAGGAAAGATTCTAAACCCCACATGCCACAAACCTTCTTAAACTTAAACCTATCCACACATAAGCAAATTCCTCAATTTGTCATGTTATGGTATAGCCGTAAAACTCCCAAAGGATTCCAAGCGTCTTTCGATGGTCTTACTTGAAAGAGTTAAGCCTAAGAATGTAAGAATCAATTTCCTCTTAGGAAAATCGTTTCTTCATGGTGAGACTCCAAAGAATTGAAGGACAAAACATTTAACATAAAGGATCAATTTTTATTATTATTATTATTGGTAAGCCAAACACACACCCAAGGTAATCAAAGGAAAGAGACAAATTTTTTTTTTTTTTTTTTTTTTTTGATAAGTAAGAATGATATATATACAAACGGCTACTCTATGCATGAAAAACATAGAGCAAACCCAGGAAATACAAGAAGAAAAACATTAAGAAAACATAAAAGAAACCAAGACAACATATTAATTACAAAAGAGAAATAGAGTTAAGAAAAAAAGGGAGAATCACTAGTCATGAGTCCCCAAGCTCGAGACTAATCAAAAAGAGTCCCACTAAAAGAAGTAAACATCTAATCACCAAAACTATCCAAATCCTCAAAAGTCCTCTGATTCCGTTCCTTCCAAATGTACCATAGGATGCATAACGAAACTAAGTTCCAAATCTGAAACGAATACCTACCTAACCAATTCCACCAGCCAAAAAGAAAATTTGGGATCAATTTAGGTATAACCCAAGACAAGCCAAAAGTAATAAAGGCAGGCAAAGCTCCACAACGGATGAGTCATCTCACAATGAAGAAATAAGTGGTCTACCGTCTCTCCACAATGTCGACACATTATGTACCAATCTACAAAATCCAATCTCCTCAATCTCAAGTTATTACCCGTAAGGATCTTATTCCAAGTTACACAACAAACAAAAAAAGAAACCCGTCTAGGTGCCTTTACTCTCCATATACCTTTCGAAGGAAAGACAATTGAGGGAGAATCCTGCAATTTGTTATAATATGAACGGATGTCAAAATTCCCATTAGGTTTCAACTTCCATCTCATCTGGTCTCCAACATCCAATGGAGGAGTATTAGCTCCCAATATACGAAGAAAATGCAGCCCTTCATCCATCTCCCAATCATTAAGTTCTCGACTAAAATGAACATCCCAAATTCTTCTATCCACCGCCCCCCTGCCTTGACAAAGAAGCTTCTACATATGCCTCCTTGTCAATTGTAATACCATATAGCCTTGGAAAAGCCAATTGGAAAAGTTGATCCCCATACCACCCATCCTGCCAAAATCTCACTCTATTCCCCAACTCAACAACAAACTAACAATTTTTTGCTAAAATCCTTCCATCCCATATGAATGCCTCTCCACAAACCACACCCATGAGCTCCCCTACCTAGCTTTGAGGCCTATCCCCCCATTCTTCCCCATATTTTGAAATTACCACCCTCCTCCATAACCGATCTTCCTTCCCAAACCGCCACAACCATTTCCCCAATAAGGTCTCATTGAAAGTAGTAAGTTTTCTCATCCCCAAGCCATCGTTAGCTATAGGCGCACAAACTTTATCTCATCCAACCAGATAAGTCTTGCTATCACCCCATAGAAAATTCTTTTGCAACTTTTCAATTTTATTAACCACATAAGTAGGAATGATGAATAGAGATAGAAAATAGGTAGGGAGACTAGATAACGTACTTGTGAGTAACATTAATCGACCCCCTCTAGACAAATAAAACTTCTTCCACCCGGCTAATTTCCGCTCAATTTTTTTCCAAAATGGAATTCCAAATTGAAGGGGAGTTGTGTGAAGCCACCAACAGCATGCCAAGATAAGACATAGGCAAAGATCCAAATCTACAGCCCAAAATATTAGCCAAGGCATGCACATCATCAACCTCCCCTATTGGAACCATTTCACACTTGTGCACATTGACCTTCAAACTAGTTACCGCCTGAAAATTGAGTAACAACAGCCGGATATGAAGAATTTGCTCCACATCTGCATCACAAAATAGGATAGTATCATCTGCAAACAATAGATGTGAAACACTTTCCCCACCATCCCTCCTACCCTCAACTTTAAAGCCACGGATCAATCCAGCTCCCTCCACTCTTCCCAGCATCCTACTGAACACCTCCATCAAAATAAAAAACAGCATTGGAAATAGCGGATCCTCTTGTCTTAAGCCCCTTGAACTACCAAAAAAATCAGCTGGAGACCCATTAATCAAAACAGAGAGCTGAACTGTGAATATACAAGTACAAATCCTCTTACACCACTTCACTCCAAAACCCATTCTATTCGACAAATCTAGCAAAGCCTCCCAGTTCACATGATCGTAAGCTTTCTCAATATCAAGTTTACAAATGACTCTAGGAACCCTACTCTTCCTTCGGCTATCCACACACTCATTCGCAATAAGAACCAAGTCAAGGATTTGTCTCCCACCCACAAAGCTATTCTGAGTCTCAGAGATTAATTGATCTAAAACAACTCTCAAACGATTTGCCAAAACCTTAGCCAAGATTTTATACACACTCCCCACCAAGCTAATAGGCTAGAAATCTCTAATATTGGAGGCGTCATTCTTTTTAGGAATTAAAGCAATGAAGGAAGCATTATTGGATTTTTCATACTTACAATGTTGAAAAAACTCTTCAAAAACCGCTAAGACGTATTTCTCCACTACCCTCCAACAATGATGATAAAACACCATAGTAAACTCATCTGGACCTGGAGCTTTGTCCCCCTCCAAGTCACTTACAACTTGTAGTATCTCCTCTCTCTCAAACTTTCGTTCAAGCCAAACCCTCTCCATATCCCCAATACGATCAAACTCCAAACCCTCCACAAAAGGCCTCCACCCCTCAAACTCCTTGTACAAATTTTTATAAAACTAGACTACCTAATTAGTTACCTCGAAATCCTCCTCAAACACCACCCCATCCACCTCCAAGGTCCTAAGATGATTATTCCTTCTATGGGGGTTAGCCATTTTGTGGAAGAACTTGGTGTTATTCTCCCCTTCCTTGGTACATAACATCCTAGATTTTTGTAGCCAAGAAATTTCTTCCAAGGAAAGAAGGTGCTGCAACTGGGACCTCAAATCTGCCTTATGCTCCCCATCAGTGAGACCTAGGCCCCCTTTCTTCGCATCTAATATTTTCAACTCCTCCAGTAATTGTTTCTTTTGCTGCTCTACATTACCAAACTCTCAGTGATTCCATTGTACAATGTCCTCTTTCAAAGCCTTAAATTTTTTAGCAAGCAGGAAACTAGGTGTACCTACAAAAGAGTGCCAATTCCACCAGGATTGAACTTTATCCACAAAGCCCTTCGTTTTCAACCACATATTCTCAAATTTGAATGGACTTTTCCCCCTTGCCATTCCCCCTACCTCCAAAAGAATTGGATTGTGATCTGAAATAGAACAGGGTAAAATCCTTTGAATAACATCTGGCAAGTGATCCTCCCAATCTGAAGTGATCAAAGCTCTATCAATCCTAGACATCGCTGGTTTATCAATACCACTTGACCATGTAAAACTACCTCCTTCCAACGACAAATCAATCAAGTTAAGATCCTCAATAAATTCAAAGAATGTTTCCTAATCAAACGATTCTCACCCCTACGCTCACTAGGAAAGCGAACAATATTAAAATCCCCAAGACAGCACCACAGTATCCTCCAATACTACTGAATACCCACCAACTCATCCCACATGTAACCCGTCTCATTATTCTCATTTAGGCCATAAACCCCAGAGCATGCCCATATAAAACCATCCTCCACCCCTTGCCACTTTACCGAAACTGAGAATGCGCCAACCATAACCTCCACCTTATCCAAAACCCTTTTATTCCACATAATCAAAATACCACCAGCAGTCTGATCAGCCTCCAAAACAGCCCAATCTACATATGGACAACTCCACAAACTACAAACTAGTTGTCTATTCATACTAGCAATTTTCGTCTCTTATAAACAAACAACATCACACTTCCACTCCCGCAACAAATTTTTCACCACAAGTCATTTCCGAGGATCATTTAAACCTCTAACATTCCACGAAACCCCACCTACTGACACTAGCACTAAACCAATCCTCTATCTACCATCATAATTCACCGAAGAGATCAAGTTTCGCAGCTCTCTATGTCCCTTGTTTTTGGACTTAGCAACTTTTTGGCTACCTATTGCTTTCCGGTGTAGCACATTGGCTGCCTCCATCTCAGATTCTAGCCCTTGTAAGAGAGCAATGCACAACTTCTCATGTCGAGTCATTGACAACCCAACCAATTTACTGAAACTAGGAATTCTGTGTTTCACCCACCTAGAAATATCCAACTTAGCCTCAATACTCAATACCTCAGTGACCTCCTCCAACTTTGCCGAAGATGTCGAAGCACTCGGAGCAATAATCCGCAGAGGTAAACAATCAACTAAAATAGGTTTTACAATAAGCTTCAATTAAAATAAATATATAAAGAGAGAGAGAGAGAGAGGGAAAGAGAGAACTATCAACTAAAGCCTAAAAAGCTATATGATTTAATAAAAAAAATCTAAGTGACGAGGAAACAATAAAGAGGTGATACAAAGAGAGGAGAAGGTTGGGGGGGAGAAATAGAAGAAATAGAGATGCTCAAGAGGTGAGAGAGAGTAAGGGGAGGGATAGAAAGAAAGGGATGAACAAGACCTCCTTGAGAGAAAAGTGAAGAATTAAAGAGAGAAGAGGCATAGTTGCTTGAGAGGTGAGAGGTAGAGAATAGAAAAAATTGATTCTCACCTTAGCACATTGAACATGGTTTTAAGGCGCTCACCTTGCTTCCACAGGCTCTAAAGGCAAGAACCTCACCAAATGTGCCTCCCCCTAGAGCCTTAGAAGTTCCTTAGTGGCACCTCGCATCACCCAAGAGCCTAGGCAAGTGCCCAACTTGCCTTTGACTACCATGCATGCACCCAATTGATCTTGAATTGAGATATAGAGCTTGTCAATAAATTAAGAAGGGGGAGGTGCCAATTGAGCTAGAGCTCTTTGCCAACATAAAGGATGAGATACTGAGAACAAGTCCGCCCAAGGATTTGACTCTTGCAACATTTCATACTTCTATTATTCCACCCACAACTCAAGTAATAATTTTAAGATTTGAATTGAGAACCTAACACAATCACTATAAATGAGGTTACACAATTATGGCAACAGGTGATTGCTACAAAATATGGAGAGGAATGGGGTGGTTGAACTTTGGGTGCAGCTTGTGACAGAGTATAAGGGCAGGTTGGGACACTTTGCAGAAATTTGTGTATTTTGAGTTGGAGGATGGCTCTTGTTCAAGGCTTTGGCATGATCATTGGCATGGAGGGCAAGCTTGAGCTATTTCTGACTTGTATGCCTACTTGCTTGATCAAATTTCCCTATTCCATTCAGTCCTGGATTGCCTGGTAGGTGGGGTAGGCTAGCTCTGGAATGTGAGATTTCACAAAGGTTTTCATGATTGGGAATCAGCAATAATACTTAATAGGCTCTTTTTATAGTTCTTTTTTACTCCAATATCATGAGGAGAGGGTGTTATGATAGGATGCTTTGGAAATTGAAAGTGGGTGAAGCCTTTACCGTCTAATCTTCTTATAAGGCTCTTCTAGGTGCTTGAGCTAACCCTTTCCCATGGAAGAGGGTATGGCAAGCTTAAGGCTCCAAAGAGTTGTTTTTTGCATGGACAATGACATGGGGAAAAATCCTTGTGATAATCTTATCAATCGTGGATTTACCTTGATTGGATGGTGTTGCATGTGCCAATGTGGTGGAGAAACAGTAGATCATTTGTTGATTCATTGTGAGGTAGCCTATGCTTTATGGGGCCCACTTTTTAGAAATTTTGGAATCCAATGGGTGATACCGAGGTGGGTGATAGACCTCTTGTTTGGGCAGAGGAGGGTGATAAAACCAGATATGTTCAATGGCACTAAATATTGTGTTATTAAGAATAAACATATTCATAAAATCAGTGTAGCTGCATTGAGAATGCTAGGATTGATAAGTGGAAAAACATGGAAATATAGAATTAAAAATGAAGAAATTCACTTAAGGATAGGTGCCCCTATTAATGAAAAGATAAGAAAGAGTCGCTCGAGATGATTTGTTCATGTTTAGATAAAAGCAATTAATGCACCGCGTGTGAAAAAGTAAGTTGAATTAAGTTAAGGGAACAAAAAATATGTATGTTAAATTAAATAAGTACCAAAGATTATGTCTACATGACAGGGGAAAAAAATGCATGTAGATGACCCTAACTAATTCATTGCAGATCCATAACCGACTCTAAAAAATTTAAGGCTAACAGTTATTTGTTGTTGTTGTTGTAATTGAGGTACTTGAAAGACAGATCTCAATAAGCAGTTTTTTTTGGAAGTAACAGATTAGGAAAAAGAGGACATCAAGCAAGTACATGAAAAGTGAGAAATCTCACAGCAATTTTTAAGATAAATAAAACAAAAACAAGAATTTCCATGGTTATATATCACAAAAGTACCTTAAAAGCACCAGAGACAAAATCAGATACAGTTGACATACGCCCTTCTTTTGCAAGTACTGAACCAACAATACCTAAAAGACAAGAGGTAAAGTAGTTGGTTAACAAGGAGTTTATTTCGTTTCAAACAAGCTAAAATAAACATAAATTAACTATTACATATTTCAATAAAGAAAATATAACCCAGTTTGGCTACCATTAAAGAAAACATAGCATCACATCCAAAATAACACTTCATTAGTTCAGAAATTCCTCTCAAGTTTAATAGCCAGCATGACCACAACTCCTAAACCACTTCTACCTTCCCATATGGCACTTTTTAGAGTAACAGTTTTTGTTTTTTTTTTCATTTTCTTCATTTTGATTTTTCACCATCCTTTTGGGAACAGTTTATCTAGCTTTTTGCTTAAAACATTTTGTGGATAATGTGTGTACTTGTACTTTGAAAAAATGAGGCTCTAAAAAGTTGGGCATAAAAGCTAAAAGTTGAACTTATAAGCTAAAGCCAAACAGACACTCAATAGTTGAGGGAGGGTGAATTTGAATGTGGGTGTCTCTCCCTTTTGAATAGATTTGCAACCAATGACGTTACCCTCCATGAGAATTGTTCTTTATTATCAGGTCAAAACACCAATCGGTTTTTGTTCAAACACCCAGATCAGAAATTGAAGTACCTAGAAGCCAAACAAACACAATAGGTGCCTTGAATTTTATCAGGCAATAATAAAATTCATTTTCAATGATTATTGAATTGGCGACTTCACCAGCCCCCACTTTTGGATGGTATATAGAAAAAACAAACAGCAGGTAATTGTAGTGAACAGTAACTCCATGATCAGTGAACAACCGAAGCAACACCAGTCACAAAAAATTATACACTCAAAGAAATTCAAATAGTTTATCAAAAACCCTAACTCCTTCAAATTACAATAAGTGAATTAGAATCCTCCACCTTCCCAATCGAAGAAAAAAGAGAGGAAACAGAGACTGACCTGCACCAAGAAGAACGACCACCTTGCCAATCGGGAGAGCCATCGCCGATTTGGAAGTGTGGGAGAGAGTCAGTGAAGTAGTAGAGACTAATATGTGCGACAACGGAACGGCATTAAATAATGGAATCCTCTCTCTCTCTCTCTCTCTCTCTGAAATTTAGAAGAAGCAAAGCGTAAGCGTGAGTTGAAGTTGAAGTGACAAGAAAAGAGCTCTCTCTCTCTCTCTCTGTGTTTCTCTGTGTGTTTGTGTATCTCTCAATCTGGGTTTGTAGAGTGAGAGAAGTGCAGTGGGATAGAGAAGTCGCTGCTTACTCTTCCGACTCCTGCAGGTGGCGTCGTGTGCGTATTGTGAGCGCATACGCGAATATACCTTCTTCCCTTTCTCCAAACTTTACATAAATACCCCTTCTTCTGTGAAATACCTTTTTTTTCTTTTTCTTTTTCTTTTTTAATTTCCACTGGCCCAAGTTTTTTTTTCCCTAACATGCGGAAGCGGAAACTTACTGATGCAAGATCTATTCTTACACGGTGATAAAAATTAAAATATTAGGTATCAAATTAAAATGTTTCAAGGACTACGGATCAAATTGAGATTTAGTGTAAAAGTTAAAAATCAAATATGTAGTTTACCCATTAATAAATCTTATGTAAAGAATTTTTTGTATTTTTTAGTATCATAAAATTTTTATTGAAGAAAAACTATCTATTAACTTCTCTTATTTAATTTGATATAAAATAAAGTTGTTTCCTTTTGAACTTTTATTAATAACAACTCTATTTCACACAATACTAAATAAGGGAAACAGTTATATCTCACGTGATGCTAAAGAATGGAAATTATGGGTCCATCCGTTTGGAGTGAAAATAGGGATGATGAAAAATAGAGAGAGGAATATAAGGTGAAAAATGCTATTTTCTACTGTTTGTTTAGGGAAGGAAAATAAGAAAGAGAGAAAACTCAGGAGAAAGTTTTCTCCCTAGGCCCACATTATTTTTTCCTCCCAAATTGGGATGAAAGTCTAGGAAAAAAAGTGATATAGTAGCACTTTTACAAAAATGCCTTTTTTCAACCGATTTTTTTTCAACGTTCTCTTCTCTCTCTTTTTTATTTTTTCAACATGACCTGGGATGTTTTTTTTCAACATGATTTGGGATTTTTTTTCAACATGACCTAATCTATAATAATAAATATATAAATATAATTTTATATATATAATATGATAAATTTTATCTTATGTAATGAGTACAAATAAATATATTTCTTATATACTATGTAACAATGGTATAATAGTCAATTTATATAAATTACATTTTTCATTCTTCCCTTTTTCTCTCCAACCAAACAAAAGAGTTTTTCACCCTCTCACTTTTTTACCCCTCCAACCGAACACACGAGAAAGAAAACTAAATATTTTCCATCCTCCCACAATTTTCTATTCTCCCACTTTTCCACTCCTCTAATCAAACGAACCCTAAAATATAATTTTTCAACTCATTTAATGGTGGCTACCAAATATAGAAAACTTCAAAATTTATATTGTGCGCACCCAAAAGCGGCGTATGGACCTAGAGGACGTTGGGCTCACAATCTATTTGTATAGTGGGCTTTTGGTGTTTCCTGCTATGGGGTGATTCCTCGTTGTGGTACCCTTGTGATTTTGTCTTCTTCCTTCTTCTTTTTCTTCTCTTCTTTTCCTCCCTCTCTCTCTCTCTCCCTTTTTCACCACCCTCCTTTTTCTGACGTTCCCTTTCCTATTTATAGCTGCAGCGGGCTGGTTCTAGTGGATGGGGAGGTCCAATGTCATCCTCTGTAAGTGGTGAGCAATTATGAGCGAAAGAAGGGGACGATGGTGGCATCGGAATTTGGTTCCATTGTCACGTAGTGTCATGGCAGGGAAACTTCCGAGGTGTTCGGGGGTATACGGCACGGCATCACGGGCCTTTGGCCGGCAAGGCCGAAAAGACCTCGGGCATCAGATGCAAACGACACGTGGATTGTTCTGCCGGCCATACCTAAGGTGAATTCGCTTTTAACCCTCGGGCACTCCGTACAGTCTAAGTCGGTCTCAGGTGAGGCCTTTTTAAACTGATTGGTGCCGGGACTCGTGAGGAGATGATCGTTCTCTAGGGTCGAACGGATATGGGGCCTGGCCCGCCAGCGTAGTCGTACTCATGGGCTTGAGGATGGTGGGCCTAGGGGTTCGATGCCCGTACATATATAAAAAAAAAAATGCCGTTTGAAAATGATTCATTTTTTCAAAAAATATTAATGTCAAAACAAACATAACCTAGTTCTCATTTTAAATTTTTGGTAGGATGAATGGATGATCAAGATGCATCCAAGAACTCAACAAGACTACAACCTACCTCAAATCTTTTACAAATGTACACTCAATCACTTTTTTAGATTCAAACTAGGACCCCTGCAATAGTTATGGGTGGCAGAGAAAAATAAAAATAAAAAGTTAATTTCCATCCCAACAGTCTAATTTTGGAAAAAAAAAATTGAAAGAGAAAATGTAAAAAAGTTAAGTTGCGTTTTTTTTTTCCTCATATTGGATGTTTGAGATTAAAAGTCAGCTTTGTAACTTTTCTTCTTAATCGATCATAACTATTGCATAGACTATAATACCCTAGTTATTGTGCTTGATCAAAATCTCACCTTATACACACCTCATTCCTATCTAAGCAAACATCTTCCGATAAAGGATGATGAAAAATGGAAGTTTGCCTTTGTTTGGTGTGTTAGAAAAATGGAGGACACAAAGAGGGATGGACGGAGTTTTTCACCTAGGCCCACCAAAAATCATCCTCCCAATTTGGCAAGAAAAATGGTTGAAAAAATACTGTTTACCTATAATTTTCAATCATTTCACTTTTTCTATATTAAAAAACATATCTTACTTCCTTGAATTGTGTATGCTACTTCAACACCGCATGATGCTATTTTGACAAAAGTAAGAACAAAATTACATTCGACTGAAATGAATTTCGAACTTCATTTTGGGATAGTGCAAGTCAAAATTTTGAATATTGCTTGAATTATGGAAAATCCATGAATTTGTTAGTAACATGTTTAGGATTTGCGTTCCTAAGGGAATTTGAAAGGATTCCAGGGACTAAATTTAGGATTGGAAAGCCTTGAGGGTTTGGCTGTAACTTAAAAATGAAACACGATTAGTGTTTTATGTGAGATTTTGGTACATTAAAATATAGTTAAGGCCTCGGAAAACTTCAGGTGCAACATTGGAAAATTGGAGTAAGAATGGTTGATGAGGGTTCTTGAAGGAATATGCAACTAGGTTTTTGGATTGCATGTGTGAGCTTCGTTGATGATAAATCACTTGAAATCCTCTGCTCCCCTTTGAGCTCTCTCATCTAATAGTCGTTGATGGAAAGTTAAGGCCTGCCCCCAGCTCTGTACCCCACTCCCACCCCTATACTTCGTGGGCAATGAAAAGCAGACTAAAAAATTTTATTGCGGTAGTTTAACTCCAATAGGGTCAAGGAGCCAATGCATATTTACAAGTGGAAGACTCGAAGTGGAAGCTTTCACAAGCTGTAAGGTCTACTCGTTAGAATCAAAGATAAGACAAGTAATCCAAAAGAAAACTGCAATAAATAATAATATAAGCTGATTTCATCATAGGCAACAATTTTTATAAAAATACATATCTTCTTTAAGCTGCCATTCCTCCCAAATATGGAACAACAACAATGTATGAAAATAAGGATATAGCACTTGAAATGTTTATATGGACAAATGTACGTAGCAATCTTTGTTCTGAATCATTGCTGCCAAAAACCTCTGAATACCTGAAATGTGTGACTCTTAAAATATTAATAAAGGAGAACAATAATATGATGAAATGAGCAAAGAGGTAATAATGTTAGCAAAAAAATAAGAAACTGAGGAAAAGGCAAATACCATGTTTACACCATATGCAACCGATATACCAAGATCACATCTTTGAATGATAAGAGCCTGAAGAAAAACAAAAAGGGTAGACAGAAGCAAATGGGTGGCACGTAATAAAATTAGCCACCAACTTGTATCTTGTGTTGCATTATATATAAATGATCCCTTCATTTTTCATGAAGTTGACTGCATCAGAATGAAAAATGTGATTCTAACAACCCAAAATGAAGGCATGAATTTCAGCCCAACTAGATACTGTGTAAAGAATGCCAGATAGCCCCTTCCAACTAGAAGACTCTCCTTCACCACATTCTTTCTGTTTCTTAACTAAGCCAGGGAACAATGGGACAAAAGAAACACCAAACTGACTTGCCACTCTTCTAAGGCTTGAACTTGACCCAATCACAATTCCTATATCTGCCTCAAGCAGACAAAGCAAGTCACCAATTGAGTCTCCAATGTAAACAGTCAAGTTCCTTCTGTCATTGCTGCAATTATTTAAAATATTCTTAAAAGCTTGAACTTTGTCAATGGGAGACTCGACCTTCTTATCAATCTCACCGGTGGAAATGGATTCTATAAAAGTGAACTCATTTGAATGTATATTCAGCTCAGGTAAATCCCCTGCTTCAGAGAACAAAAGAAAAAAAATTTATAAATAACCACATAGAGAAATCGTAGACTAAGCTAGCAACTGATAAGATGCCATATTACAATTAAAAAGGAGTTGGAGTTGGGGATGCTAAGTTGAATTGGGATATAAAAAATGACAACAATACCAGAGGGTGCAATTTGCACTCAATGTATCAACAAGAGTCCATGTTATCAGTAATTGTAAACACATGAAAATAGCAGACAACACAGGTAAAAATTGAAATAACCCCATTTCTGACAGGATGAAGCAATAAATCAAACATCAGAAGAAAATCCAACCTGACTTGACAACCACCACCACTACCACAAAAACCAGAACAACAAGTATAATAGAGAATGTGAAGAAACACACCTTATAAAAAATAAGTCCTGTCTCCATATGTACAACATACCAGTAAATGCTCCATTGATTTAGCTTTATACAGTCCACAAACTAAACCTTACATTGTTTCCACATCATGCCATGTCATATCAGGCATTTACAAACCAAGGTTCTATAGAAACAAGAATTAGTATCATGTTTCAACATATGAACAAAGTGTCAGATGTAATAGTTCACAAAACCCCCCAGCGCAGTAAAATGTAATACTTAAAAAAAGGGTCAATGAAGACAAAGAAGAGGAAAAATGTAAAAACACTAATCATCTAATCAAAAGCTATCTCAAAATCACAAGCTCAAGCTTATCGCAGGGAAGCTCAATCTATTAACGTATGCACCACATAGAACAAAGACGTACTACATTCCAAGCCTTGATTTTGCTATGCCCACCAGAATCATTTCCAATGACTATTTATTTTCTTTCTTTGATAGGTAAGTTATGCACACGCTTAGTGAATCCTAAACCCACAACATCATCCTCCACCTTGCTCTTACAAGGGAAGGAGGTGTAATTTGAGCTAGAGCTCATTGGTTCAATGACCAAAGTTCTAGCGCAATTCCTTCCATCATCTATCTTGCCCACCTAAAGGGATGTAAATTAAACATCTAAAGAAGATTACATATATATATTTCTTTATTAGCAAAAAAACAAAGTCATATATATATATATATATATTAGTTGGTAAGTTGTACACACCCTGTGGGTCTTGAACCCAAGACCTCACTCTCCACCTGGCACTTGCATGGGGAGGAGGTGGCAGTTGAGCTAGATAAACCCTTAACTACCTCTATTTTACAAATCCCACATGACAGCTATGCAAACCCATCTTTCTACTAGGAAAACTTATACCAAAGTTGTTTTACTTCCCTTGGTGGCATGACAGGGATCGCTCTTCACTTTAATGAGGGTTATTGAGGGGTTTCTTAATTAAGTCTTTCATAGAGTTTTTTTTTTTTTTTTGGGATAAGTAACAAAAAAAAAATTTATTAAGAAGAAATCAGACAAAGTACACTGGGGGTGTACCCAGTGAGAAGAACAATCAATTCAAATTACAAAGCTCAAACATATCTAAAAGAGAAAGACAAGGAGGAGAATTAAACGTGACACTCCAATCTAATATAGTACAAAAGAAAAAGGGTTAAAGATCAAGAATAGTTCATTCACATCCCCTCAAAACTTCTAGCATTCCGTTCTTGCCAAAGGCACCAAATAATGCAATGTGGCACTGCCTTCCAGAAGGCTATATTTCTATGCCTTCTGAAAGAACCCTGCAAAGCTGCAAACATATCAATAACTCTCTTCGGCATAACCCATTGAAGCCCAAATAAACAGCAAGTCTTTCATAGAGTTTTTGATTTTTGAGGACATCTTTGTATGTAAACAAACGTTCACATTTCCAAACTTCTGTACAACATTACATACTTCACATTTGCAAATTTCAGAGCGTCAACAAAACTTTCACAATTTTTCCCTGATAGATTCCCCCTAAATAAATTTTTTGATAAGACCACTGAAATAAAATTTTAAGACATGGACAAGATAATCCTTGGTGACATGTATATAAAGGTATATCATTGGCTCTTGCAAAGACAAACAAACAAAATATATCTCAAGGGAGAATACTCAATCTTTTTACACATGCAAAACCATATAGGAATCAGACAATGCTCTCAAAACAAGAGGGATCAAGTAAGCAACTCAACTGACTTCAGACTTGAGTATAAGCATCAGAGGAATAAAACCGACAGTTAAGTATTACACGAGACTCTAATTTCCACAGCATATAATTTCAGACCTAATATACATGGAAAGAATATTACATTCAAAGATTCTAATAGGTAAGGACATACCTGATGAAAAAGCTGACCTAATGAGATCACCACACCAACAGTATGAAAGTACATGGACATTTGCATTCAAATTTATGTTCTTTACAACTTTCTGAAAGAAAGTAGTACAACCATCTTGAAGAATAAGACGTTCACCAGCTCGTTTTATGTCTTCATGATTTATACCCTTCAGTACCCCAGACTCTATAACTCTATCATTCGCCCTTTTCTCAAAATCCGAGAGTTGTTCAAGTGCTTTTCGTAGATCTTCATACTTGAATTTATCAACTGCAAAGCCACAGAGATTAAAAGCCAAAAATATATATGAGCAATCAAATTCAGGCAAATGCTTACAAGAAAGTTTTCAAAATTTTAAACAAAGAGTTCATGCATCAGTTTGTCTTTGGTTTTTTGGAGAATTACAGAAAGACAAAACAAAACAAAATCTTGTACTGGAAAAAAAATACTGGACCTTATATTATGGAATTTATTAGGGAGATCATCATCACTTTACACAAAGAGAACCTTAAATGAATATAGAGAATATCCAAGTAAGCCCTTGATCCACATATATATATATATATGCAAAGTGTAAACCTCTCTTAAGCTTCTTTTTCTTTTTTAAGACCATGTTATCCCCAAAAACTAGATCTTGGGGAGCACAGATATTTACTAACATGTAATTTTCAGAGGCAAAAATTATTCTGCAAAATTATTTTCTTTAAAACAAAGACACCCATAAAGTATCACACAATAAATGTGGTAAGATATTAAACCTTTCTCAGGGGGCATAATGCTTTCTATGCATTGCTCATACTCTTCTGTGTACTGCCTGGAAAGAAGGCCCCATGTGTTCCTAAGATCAGCTGATGACATCCGAGCAAGTTGATTTTCAGGTTGACTCTGATCAGATTTTGGCGCTGTTACAATTGCAATTTCTGCCAAAATGGCAGAGGAATCAACAACAGTGCACGTCAAATCAAAATCAGAAAATAGCATCAGGCGGTCCTCTGCAGGGTTATGCTCTTTGGTCAGAGGAACAACAGTGGGCTGAACAACCGGCTGAGCAGAGAAGAAGTCTATTTCTAGTTTCATGGCTTGGTGATAGAGCTTTTCAATGATGTCAAGCTCTTCTCCTGTCAAAGAGACACTTAGTTTATCGAGCAAGTCTTCAGTTTGCACAGCTGATGCCTAAATTCAAAGATAACAATAGTTGAGTTGTTGATGTAAAGAAGGCCATTTAAGAAATGTATTTTCCTCTGAGACTGTAGTCAGCAAAGGGTAACCCGATTTAAATAAGATACCAATGAAAAAGCTCACAGCTCCAAAGGGTGACGGACCTGAAAACCTTCAGATGAATAATTTTCAATCCACTTCCTGTAAGGGTGACTGCCTTCATGAAGATCTAAAAGTGCCTTGAACTCCTTTCCCAGATAGGCATACAACCTCATGCAAGGTGTCATGGCACCCAGAGTGTATGCAGCAACTTTTGTCTTTTCAAAAGGAGTTGCAAGTTTACCAGGACCTTTTACTCCTTCCACTTTCCCAGAGGCTGTTGCCAACAAGAAATCTGTGTACTTCACTGTTGCAGAGTTAACAGAGCTCTCTTTTGCAAGGTCTGAACCCCATTCCTGTATAAGCCATACATTCAGACATTGAAGACAATAACTTAGGTAGTGAAGAGAGAGCGAGAGAGATTTATATGCAAACAAAACGGGTATTTATGACATAATGTTGTAGAAAAGAATTTGAAATTCCATTACAAATTCCATAACATTTGATGGGAAAAATCCATCATTTGGAAGAGATCCAATAGTTAGCAGAGCCAGTAATTCTTGAATAAATTTGCATGTTTGAGTAAGTGCAAGAATTGGAGGACAGATCATTAATTACTTCAGAAGAGTTGGATGGGCACAGCAGCACTTGAATTAGAAATGCCCCATTTGGTAAGAACATTTCTTCTATAAAACATATCCCAATGCACCATCTTTTGTGCTTCTTTGATAAAAAAAAAATTCACACACATCCAAGAAAAAAAGAGAGGAAAGAATGGAAAGTATATAAGAGAAATACTAAGCTTCTATCACATGCACTAACAATTGTTCAAGAATTTATGGACAATATACAAACAGGGATCCTGTCCATGAGAAATCAATATTAAGATGTAGAGAAATCAATGTTAAGAATTTTTTTATTTTTTTATTATAGGACTATTATTTTTTAATTGAGATACGAGTTCGAATAGAATGGAATTGCGAAAAAGAATACATGTGAACAACCTTGACTAGTTTGTTAAGAATCCATAGCTAACCCAAAAATTGTTGTGACTAACGCTTGGTTAGTTGGTTGTATTGAGATAATTAATCCTATTACCTCAAGACTTTCACTTAGGTCAAATGTAGGTTGCAAACCTCCAATCAGAATAGTCAACAAAGGAAAATTAATTCAGAACATTTTCTTCTCTTAAGAAGTTCTATACTTGAAATGGTCCATGAAAAATGTCACGTTACCAAGCTCTGTATATATAATTATTTCCCCATCTTTGTTTCAGCAGGAAAATAACTAATGAGCACTGGAGTATGTGAGAAGCATCCTCTCTCACATGTGTTCCTTGTTATTCTACTTATACTTAATACCAATCTATGTTCCACTAAATTACAAGGCACCTTTGCCTCTATATTTCTAAAACTTTAAATTGCTTTCATATTTTTTATGTAAAAGTAAATTATTCAACAAAATCTGCAATCTGCATCAAATTTTGCACCAAAGAAAAATAAATCATATTTGCATAATTCTTAAATATACGGACCAAAGCTTCTTCGTAGTGCAAATCTAAGACCACAACAATCACACTTTATGTTTTCCAAATTAACTTTTTGGTTAGGCATGCCTTCCCAACTTGATTGCCCCACCATAACTTTGATATACCGCACAGTCAAGAATAACAACTAGCTCACAAAGAACCCATTATTATCAAACCATGTCGATCAATTTGCCAACTTATATCAGCCACAATTTAATTACAAGAAGTGCCAAACTTAGGGCCCCCAATGTGCTGAATCACCTACCAAATAAATAGAGTCCTGAGAGTAATGCTCACATATACTTTTTCTTTTTCTTTTTTTCCTTTTTTTTTTTTTTTTTGGAAGGGTGGGGAGGAGGAGGTTGGTTCTTTATCCTAAGATTAAACCCCTAATTCCAGATCCACTTTCAAATACCACGATATGAAAATGTAAATGTCCATGCTATTAATACAAAAGAATAGAACCCTCTATAAGATTTACAACAGAAAAAGTTCAACGAAAGCTCTAAAACCACTTCTATATCTCCACTATATTTCCCACGCTCGCAAATCTAGAACCTAATATAACTATCTGTCTAGTTAAATCTATCATATTTTACCAACCAAAACACAACAAAAACATAATGGATAAGATTCAGCCTCCAATTTTCTTTTGTTAACTTACATTTGTTGGCAATGGAGCAGATTATAGACAGAATAAGATAAGGTTTATTTTACCTGTACAAATGAATTATGCATTTTCAGCTCCTCTAGAACTGCCTTCCTCAATTCAGAGATTGAAATCTTTGCATCATCATCATCCGCACACTCTTCTGCTAACTCATACCTATAATAATCAGTGAAAAGATATAAAAAATAATAATAACAAGAAATAATAATACTATAATAATTCCATAAAATAAAAGAGACATAAATATCCAACAAATATATAGCCCAACCCTCTAGTCCTCGATAAATACGGGGCAAAAAACAGATAAAAGGTTATGCAGGCATTTAGCATGTTACTAAGACTAAAACTTACCTCAATTAGTAGAGGTACATATTTCAGAACTTACATTTGGTTGCTGAGAAAAACTGACAAAAAGAATTGGGGGAATGAAACTTAATATCATATGGTTTAGCTGTTTAAGTCAACTTAAACAATTCTAACTCACCCACATAAACCCATCAATCAAATTATTTAGTTGAAATTTAACATTACTTATCCCGAACCTCATACAATGAATATCCTATCATTTGATCTTTTCTTTAATTTTCCCACCTTTCCTCAGCAACTTAGGACAGCATAAAATTCAAAAAAAGTTCATCATCTTTTCCTACACTTTCTCAGCAACCAAACTAGAGGAATAAAAAAAAAAATAAAATAAAAAATAAAAAAAACTAACATGTTTACTCATATACTCAGGCATGGGCACAGGTGAATATAATTTCAAAACCCCTTTTTTCTCAAAGAAAAAATTCTGAATTTGTGATTCTCTAAGTGATATAAGATAAATAAGTAAGATTCATACCCTCACTTCATTGTGTTCCGCTAAATTTTGTTGCAACCAAACAGATCCAAAAAATGAATATTTAGATGATCATGCCTAAAAAAAGCAATTACATGGAAGAGCGCAAGTCTTTAATCAATCTGTAGATCTTTTTACACTAATCATTTAGAATATATATTCACAATGTTAATTTCCTCATCTCCCCCATCCCCACTATGTAAATTAAATTACATATTACAAACTTTTTCCTCAAAGCCAATAACAAATTAAATATATTGATGCACTAGACTCATTGTCATTAATGTCTTATTTGGTTATTGAATCAAATTGACTACTTCAGCTCAGTGCTAAAGTTACACCAATTGCCTTTTCCTTTCCAATTATCATCATCTTTTCCTACACTTTCTCAACAACCAAACAAGGGAAAATTTTTCCAGCAACACAATGGGAACTGAACAAATCTAAATGTGAATATAGTTCCACACTATCTAAAATCAGTTATTATTCATAATTTTCATTTATAAGTTTCTCTTTAGATAATTCAATAGTTGGAGATGGGGGGATTTGAACCCTAGATGTCTCCATTGGAAACACAAGGAGTTGTCAACCAGTTTAGCTCAAGGCTCATGACAGTTATTATTCCTAATTTGGTGGAATAGAATTTTTAAATAAATTGGTACCATATACACCCTTGGATTCAACGAATTAAGCAACTATTTGGATTAGCTACTTAATGGGTTAGCTACTTGAAAAAGTACATTTTGAAAAAACAGAAATTTCAAAATATAAGCTTTGAAAATGTGAGTTCTATTAGCAAACTAGAGCATTTGGTAATATTTGTGAATAGTACTATTGCTGTAAAAAATTATAATTCAAAAAAATAGTATTGCTTTAAATGGTGTTCTTTAAAAGTATGCCATGAGCTACAACCTTAAAACAATCATTTTATCCGGTTTTTAAAAACACAATTTTCTAAAAAATGCAAAGACAAAGGCCAAAGTTTTCCGCATTATCATTTAAAAGTTGCTAGTTTTCCCCCAAGAGATCGAGGACCAAACAGGCTCTCTATATATAAGAAAGTAATAAACTTCATTGAACCTTAAAATAAGAAAGTACAATGAGAACAAGGCACATAGGCAGAGTGCTATAGAGACAACAGAAAATAGAAACTCAGGATCTACATTTGAACCATTAAATGGATCAGCACCATTTCAAGGAAACCCCAATGCCCAATTCTTATTTGAATGACCATCCCATTACATCAAATCGGCAAGTAAGTACTTCCTAAAAGCTTAATTATACAGTAAACTTACTAAAACCCCAAATTCTTTCAAATACAAATAAAGTAATCAGCAATCAGGATTCCACAACGTCATATTATTCCACTCTTTCACAGTTAGTTCTTTTTCTTCTTTACCACACTTTCCTAGCAACCCAAACACACCCACAGATTCAAAATCCAATAAATCCGATTCCACTATACATTTTCTTACCAGCCAAACAGACCCACGTGAGAAAAAAGTCACCTCCAACCAAACAAAATATAATCATATTACTAAATCAAGCTTAGCAACCAAAACAGAAAAAACAAAAGGAGAGAAAATTTGATTAACCATTCCATTGCATCAAATGGGAAAGTAAGTATAACCCAATTCCACACTCACATTTTCCCACCAACCAAACAGACCCACATACCAAAAACGCTCCCAAATACAAAATAAAAAATATTAAAAAATCGATGATATAGCCAAATCAATGAAAATTAAAAAAGGAAAAGAGACTCACGCTTGAGCAAAAGCGCGGAGAAAGTAGACATCTTGAGCGATGTAATGGCGGAAAGTTTCGACCCTGAGATTCCCAGAAGCCAAACAGAGAACGAAAGGCGTGTAGAGAGCGAGCACCGATTCTCTGCGGAACTTGATCCAGGATCGTTTGGCTAAACCCACCTCGGAGTCCACTGCTGCCACAGACTTTGCTGAAGGAGGAGGAGGGATCGCCATTGAAGTTGGCGAGTCGTTGAATCGAGAAGAGGAGAGGAGGCGAGTTGAGAGGTAGTAAGGAAGGGGTTTGATTGGGGTTTTCAGGGAGAAGAGGAAGCGCATCAGAGAGAGAGAAGAGTAGTGAATAGTACTGAATGTTGAAAATTTAGGTGCCAATGTGACATTGAAATATAAGTAATACAAGTACAGGCTGTTTACTTTGCTAATCAACTAATGCTGTGTGGGATCTTACCTCGATAGCAGTAGTGTTATTATGGTTACACGCTCTCTACATAGGGAAGCTATTTTGGTTTCCTCTCTAACTATTATTTTTTAGATAAAGTTTAATAACAAATTGAATTATAGGTAGGACCATAACTAGAATTTTAAGAATGAGGAGAGTAATTCGTGTTCATGTGTCGGGTTTGTGTTCTGTCTACTACTAATGAGTATTCGACTATATAGGTTAACCCTTATCTGACATGTTTATTAAACGAATCAGAATTCCTCAATTCTAACACAACTCATTTATTAAATGAGTTAATCATGTCGATCTATTTATCAGATTTTATTAATATTAAAAAAAAAACTAAATTTAGTATTAACCAAATTTATATGAATTATGAAAAATTAAACAAATAAATAATTGTAATATAAAATTTAGAATTAACGAGTAACTGCATCACAAATAATCATTCAAAATTAAAGCATATCTCAATATTATAAATAATCAATCATAATATGTCAAAGAAAATAAACCACAACAACTAATAAGTTTATATACTTAGGATTTAAAGGGTATATTGGTAAAATTTCATTTAATTAAGTAGGTCAAACAGGTCAACGAGTTTCATGTGATAGACACTAACTCAACATGTTTATTAAATGGGTTAGTCGTGTCAATTCGAATATGAAACAAACTCATTAAGGTTCAACCTATAACCTACTAATTTCATGTCGTGTCGTGTTGTGTCGTGTCGGGTTTGCGGGCCGTGTCTAATTTTGCCACCTTTAGTGGAGACCAAAGTAATTACATATATTAGCTTCATCACACGCTCTACACGTGTAATGAGACTTTTTTTTTTTTTTTTTAATTTTGAGCTTAATGTAATTTTTCAATTTAAATTTATCTATTGTTAGTGAAGTTATACTATAAGAGATTTTTAAGAAACTAAAATTTAGGATTTGACATTGAGTAAATGGTTGGGTTTAATGTGTGCTAGTTTTTAAGAAAAAATGTATCAAATGTGTGCGGGATATATTTAAACAAAGAGTGTGCTCATTTTTAGGAAAAAAGTTTCTCTAGTAGGTTTTTTTTTTTTTTTTTTCTTGAATTTTGTTGAATTATAATTTTAACCCCATTTTTTATTTTTTAAGAATAAATAAAATGAGTCATTTTATCTGTTTCAATAATGATGTTTTGTAGAAAATGAGTTGTTTTCCAAGAAACATTTTCTATAAAACTATCTCATTTTCTAATGTTTTATAGCAACTTTAATTGAATTGAAAAATAACCTCCTAACTTCTCTTATTTAGCTAACTGGGAGATAGAATTGTTTTCTTAAAAAAAAAAATTAATGGAAAACAATATCTAAAAATAAGTCATACTTTTTATATTGACCAAAAATAGTTTTCTTTTAGCTCATTTTTTTTTTCTACTACCAAATACTAGAAAACATGGAAAACTATCTTTATATAAGGTTTTCCATCGAAACAAACGGAGCGTAAAGATTATCTAATTAGATTATGAGTATTTTTGGCAGTCATAACTAATTTTTAAATCTTCTTAATATATAGAGATAATATAAAGAGATAAAATCTATCCCATTTAAGAGTGTTACATGGAAATTATGTGAAAATTTTAGAGGCCATCCACATATATATATATATATATATATATATAAAGATTTTAAGTAAATTTAAGGGTAATTTTTAATTATTGAAAATTTTGGGAGAACTAAAGCTCCCTCAAGTTAATTAGTAGTAAATTGGTTAATTAAATGGGAAACTTCTCTCTCTCTCTCTCTCTCTCTCTCTCTCTAAGCCCATGAATTCACCACCTGAGTACCACCTTAAATCATTTTCTTTAATTTTTTTTTTTTTTTGGTAAATAAGTTTCTTCTAAATTTAGTTAAGGAGCAATGTTTATATTTCACTTCTACTTCAGTTTTCAAAATACTATATTTTTCGTTTTTATTTCCTATAATAGTAATTTTTTTTTTTTGAAATAATAGTTTTTGAGTTCATTAACATGTCATTTGGTGACATTGTTGGTTTTTCTTCCCTAAAAATTTTGTCATTGTCGAATTAAAAATAAATAATATATTATCTCAAATCTTACTCTCTCTTTTTTTTTTTTTTTTGTGGCCTTGTGCGACTTATAAAAAAGTTGTTATCTATAAGTCACACAAGACAAAAAACTGAGTAAGATATTGAGATAAATTAATTGTAAGGAAAAGCAGTAATTTGTTTATTGGATGTAAAGGGAAAAAAAAACCTAAATTTTAGAAGTTCTTTTTTTAAATTCAAAAAAAAATTTGTAATTTGACATTTATGACCCTATTTCTAAATGAAGTTACTCTTCATTACCGAGGGTATTTTTGAACCACATAAAAGTCAAGTTAAAAGAGAAGAATCCTCTTATATAAAGTATAAAAGTATAGACTAGCCTCTGAGCACGCACGTGAGCTTATGCTCAAAGGCTTTTCAATTTTTTTGGGTAAAGGTTTATAATTTGTATCTATTATAATTTAGAAATATTTTTTTTTTCAAACAAATAAAAATGATAAACTTTAGAGATAAGCAATAACTGTAATTTTTTATTTAAATGTGAAGGAAAAAATCTTAAATTTTAGAAATTCTCTTTTTGAATTCAAAATGAAATTTATTATTTGACATTTATGACTTAATTTCTAAAAGAAGTTATTTTTCATTAATGGAGATATTTTTGAACCATATAAAAATTTAGTTGAAAGAGAGGAATCTTCTTATATACAATACTAGCCTTGAGCACGCGTGCGAGCATATGCTCAAAGGCTCTTCTATTTTTTGGGTAAAAATTAATAATTTGCATCTATTATAATTTAGAAATATATTTTTTATTTTTCAAACAAATAAAAAGGATAAACTTTAGAGATAAGTAGTAACTGCAATTTCTTTTTTGAACGTGAAGGGAAAAAATCCTAAATTTTAGAAATTCTCTTTTTGAATTCAAAATGAAATTTGTTGTTTGAAAATTTTAATAAGGGTTGATATCTATAAGTCTCATGCACGCACGTACATACACACGAGTCCAAATCTTCTATCTCATTTTATCTGTTCCACCTTATATTCTGCTAATAAAGACTTGCCATATGTGCACTTATTAAATTTAAATTTAATTTTCAGTATTTTGTTATTTTAGTTTCCTAAATAAAAAAATAAAACCTAAACCACCCCATCAACCACCACCATTGCCGCCATTGGTGCTCCACCACCAGCCCTTGTCGGTGTCATGAAAGGCCAACCATCACCTTCGACCACTTGCCACCACCACCACTAGCCGCCAAGATTAAAACCTAAACCATCCCATCAGCCACCACTACCATAACCAATCCTCCACCACCCACAACCTTAGCCGACATCATCAATGTCCAATCACCACCCACAACCTTAGCTGATGTCATCAATGTCCAACCAGCCACCTATTGATGCTCATTTTGGAAAAGCCCGGCAACAAGAAGAAGCCCAATCATATGGGCAAAAAGAGAGTTAATGGATTAAGAGAAAAAAACTAATCAAGCCTGAATGGTAGAAATGGTGGGTCTTAGGCCTATAAAATAAACAAATGGGCCTTGGAAAAGTAAAAGGGCCAACGGGAGCCCAAAGGAAGAAGTAGTAAACCCATGGGTAATATGTGATGTAGAAAAGCGAGAATAGGCCACAACAAGCCCAATGTAATGAAATAAGAAAGTAAGGGGTTTGTGGAAAGCCCATGAACCCCAAAAAATGAAGAATATAGTAATTGGGGTAGGAAAGCTCAAAAGGAGTTAGTAGAAGCCCATGGGAACATAGAGTTAGAAATGGGCTGAGGACGATTAAGGAAGGAAAATAGGCCGAGGACGCCCAAGGAAGGAAAATGGGCCGAGAATGCCCAACAAGGAAGAAATGGGCCAAAGGAGCCCACAAGCAATGTAATGAGTCCAGGAAGCCTAAAGTAGCATGAGTATGAATCCAATGATCATATTGGGTCATTGAAACCAATTGGGAGAAAAATGTGTAGCAAGCCCAAAAAAGGCCCAGCGGGCGTGGGTCAAATAACACTATAGCAAGAATGGTAGGGTAGAATGGTAGGAATGACAACAAGCTTACGGAAGGAGCAAAGAATGGGTTCAAGAAGAGAGAACCCACAATCAAATGAGGCCCAACCCTCAAAAGGGGCAAGTCAACGAAGAACTAAAAATCAGAAGACAGTTCACGCTATAAGAGGCCAATGATGAGCAGTAGAATGCACAGATAAATCTCTAGACCATGGCAAAAGCATGAGCTGCAGACAAACTTTTGATGTACACGGAAGGGAAGCACGCTTAAGGCCCAAGTACTACTAACCTGTACCCAGCCAATACATGGATGGTGGGTCATGGGTCAGATGTAAGAGAGGGCATGGTCTGGTAGGTGGGGAGAAGGAGAAAGCTTATTTTGGGGTTCTTGCTCAAACTTTTTTGGGGGAAATGTCCTGCTAGGATGACATACCACTCAAAAGAGGGAGGATGAGCTGGGACCACTAGGTGCATGCCATGAGGGATAGCAATAGAGAATACCCACACTGTAGAAGATAAGAATGTCACAGTGAACAAGCAAATAAAACAGTTTTCTTTGTCTGGTAATGGGTAATGGCATAACCAACACAAATAAATGGTGGTGGCTGTGCAGCTGACAAACCAGTGGGTAGTTGGGAAGGACACCCAAATCTAGACAAAAGCAGTTAAAGGCTAAAAGAGTAAAAACTAGTCATGGTAGGCAGTATATATAGGGCTCTTGCCGTGCACAGTAAAGGGGAAATCACAACAGTAGCAATCACTCAGAGAAAATCACAATATCACCATCGCTGCAATACTACACAAGTAAATACTAAGAAAGAAAAGAAAAACAAAAAGTAAAGAATATGGAAGAAAAACAGATAATGTAATACGACAGACATGCACCAGTAGGTTAATCCCTACTTTTCCTTTAAAAAGCCTACTTTCTATTAAAAAAAAAAAGGATTCCTTTGGGCACAAGTCATTCAGGTCCATTCCCACAAGATGAGTAACTTCTGAGGCAGGATTATCCTAAGAGGTTATTCACATTGAGGAAGTGGTTTCCCTCTTTGGTCTTAATCCCGTAACATGAATTAATATGACAGACTAACCTTTTTTTTCTCTAATTAAATTTCCATTATTGCTTCACTCTTTATTTCTACCATTCCTTTTATGCCACATCCCCTATTATTGCGTTCTCCATTTTACTTAACGATCCTTTGTAATGACCCAAAGAAAAGTGCTAATCACATTTGCGCTATACCTTAAAAGGATTGGTCACAATTGAGATTCCTTGTAGTTGTTAATAAAGCTCAGATCTATTCAGTAAATATCTGATGTAGGACTCATTACACACCCACACACATCACACAATCAATCAAATTGGGGCATCACAATCTCTCCCACTTAAATTCCTAACGTCCTCGTTAGGGCCCACTTTGTGGGGTAGCGTCTTTAAGCCCACACAGGGTTACAGGGCCGGCTTTAATATCATATGTAACAACCCAAGGAAAAGCGCTAGCCAAATCTGTGCTATATTTCAAAAGGATTAGTCATAATTAAAATTCCTTGTAGTTGCTAATAAAGCCGAGATCTACTCAATAAATACCCGATGTGGGACTTATCACACACCCACACACATCACACAATCAATCCAATTGGGGCATCACATTCTTTATTTACTTTGTCAAACAACAAATGCATGTCTCTTATTATTATTTATTATTGCATTCTACCTGTCATAGTTTTGTTATAACAGCTATGCCTGCCATAGGCATATGATCGAAGTTTTCTACCAAAAAAAGAGCATAATTTCTGCACAAGCCAGGTCAGAGTGAGTTGCAATTGGACCGGTCTTGATTCTCCTATGCAGAATACTTGGGTCTTAGTACAGCAAGAGGTAGCCTAGCCCAACATTTCAAAAAAGACCCACCACACCATCACAACCACCTCTTTTAATCCCACCAACCACCATCACTCCACCAAAAAACCCAATAGATCTATAGACCACCAACATCATTCATATATTCTTTGAACTATAAATAATAAAGACATATATGAGAGATTTGGATTTGAGAAAGACAAAGTCTTTGTCTCTTTTTTGTATGATGGTGGTTCTAAATCTAGGCATGGACGAAACCCCTGTGCACTTTGCACGAGGTCATTTTTGTCCCACCAGGTGCTTCATTTTCTCCCCTCAATAGGGAGAACTTTTTAATGAGCCTGAGATGAAAACACCCAAAAAGTTTTCCCTCTTCATTTTCTCTTTTTCTTTTATCTTTTTTTCATCCTCTCTAAAATCCACTCTACCAAACACCCCCTTAGGGCATCCAATAACAAAATCCTTGCTTTATTTCTGAAGCCTTGAAGAGTTCGATGTTAGGCTTGCAGTGTCTTGGATTGGATTGTTAGAAATGTAAGCAACTTTTGGAGTAATAATTGTCATTCTTGTGAAAAGGTTGTCTTTCTTTCTTTCTTTTCTTTTTCTTTTTTAATTTTCTTATTTAAGTAGGAAAAGGAGATTCAAAATACATGAGAAGAACTGAACAATACCATGAAAAGATAGAAAACCTTATGCAATTACTTATCCAAGTAAGTTTAAGCAGTGGTCCTCCCATACCTGGAACCACCTAAGGGACCCAACAGGGGCTTATTAGGCTAGCTGTGGGATTGGAGTACAGCCCATTTTTAATAGTCCCCTTTAACAAGCCTGATGCTGTCTTCTAAAGCCATTCCAGCCCAGCCCTTTTTCTTTGACTCTTATAGGCTAATTTGGGCTGCTTTAAGACTAAACTTGTTTGAAGCAAGTTTTATTGGGCTGCCAACTAACACACTGACATTCTCTGAAACAAATTCTGCAAGAGGAACTCACAACCCACCATTAGCTGAAAAGACTAAAACCATCAGCTGCAATCCCGACCAAACTTTGATCAAAATCATCCACTTTATTCAATCATAAGCATAGAATCATGGCACTATTCATGAAATATACACAAAATAATATCATTAAACAAGAAAATAACTACAATCCAATAAAATATGTGAAGTCAAGATGATAAATTGAAGAGCGTGTTTGGATGGAGAGGGAGTAGAGAGGAATAGAGGAAGCATGGATCAAGTAAATCATAACAGTAATAGTCAATTGATCAGGAGTGCAAACTGAAGTTATGCCTCTCTCTCTCTCTCTCTCTCTGGTACAAATGAATACACAACCTTTGCACCTGCCCATGGGGAAGGTAGGGGGGACTACACATATGGAACCTCCATTAACCCATAACATAGACCGCCATCAACGGTAAGGTTGGCTAATATGATATTGGACATGGGACAAATATCTGGAAGAAAGTACCAAATCAAAGACGTTGCCTCAAAGTTTCACCAGGACAGCCACATGGAAACCGTCAGCAATGGAAGCATTATTACTAAGCCATAGTTCACAAAGGAATCAACATCTTTGACTTTCTGCAACTCCTTATGAAAAGTGCTCCATATACATTCAATATTGCCTTGCTGATCCTGCACTTTGTGTACCTCCCCTCTTTAGTACAGTTGTATATAGAAGAAACTAAAGAATAACCAGAAAGGCTTATCAATAAAATTTTACCTGTGTGTTTAGCTCACCAATTTGATCCAAATCATTGGAATTCAGCAATAATCTTTCCTTGTCATGGTCTGATTTCTCTGTAGACATTCTGATTTCAACACTACCGGACTCTTTTCTTGACAGGACCCTGTAAGCTGAATCAGTATGTATTGCTTCCATGACTGAGCCAAAGAAATTTGTCACAGGTACCTAGATGTGATTTGATAGACACAATTTAGGCTTTATTTCAAGCTGAAAAAAAATTACTGATAAAGAGGTACATTGGTGGGTAACTTGGGTAAAGTAGTAATGGATGCACCAATTATACCAAAAAATTCCAAACAACAAAAATCACTGGTCATTGCTTTGATATTGACAGAAACCTTTTCATGTGATGTGACAATACAAGGATACAAATTATTATAGGTTTCTTTCATCAGAAGTAAATCACGCCAGGTTTAAGCCTAAGCCCTACTCAATTGTTCAGCCCATGGAAAAGCTTATTTTGTAAACATGACAATGCCCACAATAATATGTCATAAGGAAGCATGTAAAGGAAGAAAACAAACTTGATTTTTCTGGGCCTAAATTAGAGAAGACAGCTTAAGCTTCAGATTATATTTGTGGAGCTTTAATTAACTTAAAAGGGGAAAAAATTGAAGGCATTTTGAAAAATTAAAAGCTGAATAACAAAATATATCAATATTTTAAGAAATTTGAAAATTTTCAAATCCCGTGTAAGTTAGAAATAAGAGTTAAATAAGATGCTTCCTAAATGCACTACAAAATAAACTTCCAAGAACACAGATAAAAAATATTCATGCAAAGCCAGTGGCCAGATAAAGGTTAAGAAGTGGCAGAGTATGACTCAAATTACATCAAGAATTATTTAGACAGAGCAGCTTCAACGCATTTAGGATTTGAAGATCACTAGCATCAGAGATAAGTGTAGAACATCCATACCTCCTCCAAATGACGTTGGTACAGATCTGTTCTGTAATATGCAGTTGACATCAACATACTTGGATTATATGAACCGAAAAGACTGCAAATAGACACAAAGATCCACAATGGAGCTTAATTTGAAATGTGATGGGTATTTAGACATCTGCAAAATATATTTACTCTACCCAAATACCACCTCAATCATTGACAGAGCAAAAAATGGTTCAAAGTATTTAACTGAAAATCAATGAGAGAACATCTATAGACAATATTATACATTCATTTAATCTCTCTCCAGCTACATAGTTGGCGTAAAAGGGTGGAAAATGAATCTGTCAGTTTCAATAGGCTCTGCCATGTTTGGATGGGTTAAACAATCTCTCTTATGATTCCATCCAGAGATGTTCTGATTATTTTTACTTAAAGAAAGAAAAAGTTTAAATTTGACAAAAGCAATTCACAAAATAATCTAGGGAGCAGCTGATGAGATCTAGCTCAAATGGCACCTCCCCTTGTAGGACTAAGGTGTAAGGCGACTGGGTGAGGTCATGGGTTCAAGAGCCACTAGGTGCATGTAAACTTACCCCAAAAACTAAGAGTAAACAAGTCCAATTTTGTTTTTGTTTTTTATTAATAAATTATAAATTTACCCCATGGGTCTTGAATCTACAACCTAACCCTCCACCTAAAACTTATTTGGGGGGAGGGGGTGGGGGATGTGCCAATTGAGCTATAGCTCATTGCAAACAAGTCCAAAATATTAAGCACATTTTGATTGACTTATCATCATTTTAAAAGTACTTTTACACTTCACAGTGTTTAGAACAAAGAGAGGCACAGACATACTATCCTTTTTTTTTTCAATGGTAAAGCACTGACATATTTACTTATATATAAAAAATAAAAAGTAAAGCACTGACATACTATTCTCCCGCTAAGAATCACAAAACTGAGTTCTTCCAAGGAAAGACTATATCCTGCCAACCTAATTCTGCCTGAAGTAACAACATGACACTGTAAATATAGAATTAGCATTTTTTTTTTTTTTTTTGGTGGGTGTGGATATTTCCCTGTTTTGAATTAGTCCAAGTTATTTTTTTAATTGGAATAAATATAACATAAATTGTGATAGATAAATGACACTGCAATTGAAAGGAGATTCTTGCAAAAATCAAGGCCTTCCTAGCTTTGACAAAATTGAAACCCACAGGGGGGAGGCTACTATAGGTAAATTTTTATAAACAAAACAAAATAGAAAAATTATAGGACCAAAAAAGAAAATAAACAGGGATGCACAATGCATCAGAAGCAAAATAAGCTACCAGTGTTTTTCTATTACTTATACTTTAATGTACCTGGTCAATGAGGCATTATCATACATATTTAGTCTCTCAAAGAAGGCAAGGGTGTAGAATGTGAAACGATCCACAACTGAAACACCAACCTGTTTCAGGAAAAAAAAAAATTGGAAGAGACTAAGAAGAAATATGAATATGCGGTAACCTAAGACCTAGATTATAAAATTCAAAGAATGTCATATTGAATTCATAGCATCCTGTCACATAGACATTATTCAAATGGCAACAGATGGAAAATGCAATAAAACTACACTTACATCTGAGTCCAAGTGATGTGAGTATGAGTTCTCTCCTTTCATGCTGCTTCCAATGGCTAAAGCACCTGGTGATTGAAGCTGCAGAACTTAAAAAATGACCTTTAATTCCATGACTAAATCAATTCCTACAAAGGCCACATTTTGCATGCCACAATAACTGCGACAGAAAGCTTAGAATGCCATGTCCATTTGAGACAAACAAGACCTGAAGTGCATAAAACAATTTGAAACATATATACAAGTGGAGATATGACATGATGCACACAGCATAATAACAGTAGTGACACATCATACTCAGAAAAATGTCACAATAATATGTAGTTCTCACTGCAAAGATAGTTCCCCAAACATGGCTAGCACTTGGAGGGGGGCAGGTGGGGAGTTTCATGCAGCAGACTAGGTTACAGCTATCTTAAAAAAAGTTAACTGCAGCAGATGGCACAGACTGAAGATAATTTTAAATTACACTAAAATCAGAGAATTATGTGAAGGCCCTACATATCAGAATGAAATTGCTGGAATGATTTAGTAAAACAGTACTGTCAATATACCAATATGTAACATGGATACAGTAACACTGGAATTCATGCCAATTGACCCTAGCTCAAATGGCCCCTAATCCCCTTCACCCTGGAATTGTTTCTTTTTCATTTACCAAACCCTATATTTTAGACATGATGAACAGTAAGTGTGCAGACTCTCTGCACTGGATATTAATAAATCCCATTGTTATTTTTAATTAACATAAAACAGGGAAGATTAACGACTCTTAATTTTGTCAGTCAAAATTTTTGACATTTGCAACCACTGATATGGGATAATTGCAGACAAATAACAAGTGGGAAAGATTAGCCATTATCAATAAGAGGTCAGCACAAGAATAAGGATGTGTTAGTGGCATTCGTGCATCAGCAAAAGGTCCATATGGCATTCCTTCTAGAAGTGTCATGCCACATTCACCACCTTGATCTCAAAGAAAAAAAAAAAGATTATTTATCAAATAAACCTGGACCAATATGTTGGGCAAGGGCTTTGTAAATAAAGTATGGTTGGTGGATTGCTTACGGTGATAGGGAAGGTTTACAAGCATTCTGAGCACCAACCAACTTCATCTGTTCATTGACCTAAGTTGATATCAGGCCTAGTAAATTAAGGCCCAGAAATCCTAGTCAAGCTTGATGATGCTTCATTTGATGTGTGTATGTGAGTCTTGAATGTTAAAGTTACTAAAAAAAATTTTATACGATTTTATGCTCATTATTCAGACTCTAGAGCAGCATATTGACCATCAATTTTAGCTTGGTTGGTCTTGAACCAGGCCCTTGATAAACCTTATTGTCATGAATAGGTCTTACCCTCTGCAAGCTCCAATTGGGTAGGCATCTTTCCACATTCCATTCAATCTTGTAATTGAGTAAAATTGAATGTGATTCAGGAATTCTGGTGATCAATTCCTATATAAACCATCAACTCTGAATGCAAACAAAAATCTTTTTTTCCTAAAATGTGGATTTACCATTAAATCGATAAGTAAAATTCCTTAAAAAAAAGATTTCATCAGGAGATATTTCAGTTAATGATATTTCTAAGAACATCACCCAATAATGACCCAGATTACAGACCTGAGAGAAGAGAGTCGCAGCCTGACAAGTGTCCACCATAATGAGCAGCTCCTTGAATCTAGATTTATTACATTACGATCAAGATATGAGCTTACTGTGCAGCAGTATCAGCAATATTGATAATTGGAAAGATTTTACAAACAAAAGACAATAAACCAATTGCTCTTAATACCCAGACACACACACAGAAATTTCACTTTACAGAATTTAATTCTTAGTATATCTGCCTGGTATCCAAATTTTGATTTTGCAAGGTATGGTATTATTGCAGAATTCCAACCAAATGGCAGAGCTCGATGTCATTACCAGTTTCCACATATGATTTTCCTCATTGTATTGAAACATAAAGGATTCAACTACAAGTATCTTACAAAACATGCATGAAAGTAAAAGATTCCTACCTACGCTTTTCTTTCATTTGTTTCACAGCATCAGCTAAATCATGACTCTGGAGCTCTTCTGAGTCCTGAAATTTCAAAAATTCATCTCCACCATGTCCTGTCATATACAGAAGAATGTGGCTTCCTTCATCACTTAAAAGACGCTTAGATCTTGGAACAGCATTCTCATGACGCCCAGTCAATACACGAAAAAAATTTTCAACAGTCACTTCATAGCCTCGATAATCTACCTGAGAGATTGCAGTCAGGTAAAGATCAGAGTCCTCTCAAGAGAACCAATTACCAAAAGTCCTTCAGTTATGATTGACCTGAAGCAAGAAAATGTTCCTTCCAAGATTACTTTGATAAACCAGACTTACTATGGAAATTAAGAGAAGATATGGTGGGAGGTCAATTATTGTTTTGGGGAAAGGGGGGGGGAAGGGAATTAAAAACTATGCTCATCTGGAACAACAATATATCTTTCTATCATGCCATTATCTCCTCTCTTTAGAAAGGTCATTTTCTTTTCTTTTTTTTGTCTCAAATGATACCATTGCTAGAAGTTTGGAAGAGTGACCAAACCTTGAATTTCATTTCAAAGGGGAAGTTGTCAGTAATTTTATTACACTCTCAAAACTTGCATTTCTGCTTCATAAATTATTAGTGATTAAAAGAGGCATTGGATCTGCTTAAAGCATCAAATTCTACAAGAAAGACACGACTATTTTAACATGTTATTGAATATGGTCAGTTAAATAGAAGGAAAAAAAAGTTGAAGGCCCATTCTAAACGTATTCCATTAACTGAAATTGCAATCACGAACATGAAATCTATACCAGTCACAGTTGTCATGGATTGTATCTCCCATTGTTTCTGAATACGAGTATTTATTTAAATCTTCCATTCTTAATGGGCCTATTTAAAATTTTTTAGAATATATTACAGTAACGGGGAATTCAAAAGCCTCAGCCATCATCATATGAAATCTGAAACAAAGGCAATCTATGAATTTTTTTTGATAGGTGTACAAAGGCAGTCTATGAATATCTCAAATTGATTAGATATGGTGATCATTCCAAGTTCTTGATGGCCCTATTTAAGATGTTTGTGTGGGTTAGACGCTAGATGTACCAATTGAGTAATTTGAATTCTAAAGAACGACTAAAAAGCCCCTAAATGAATGCCGTGATTCTCAGGTTTCTAATGAGGACAGAGACAAAAGTAACCATATAAATGCATGCACTCCTTAGAAGAGTCATAAGCCTAATTGCAGACACAAGACTCACCTCAACATTATCTCCATACAAGTTAAGTTTGTGGTTTTCATTGTTAAAAACTTGGGCAGGGTATTTGTTTCTGGCATTGCAAGCCATGTCATCTGCCAGCATGAGTATTATCCTCTCATCAGGTATTCCAAGCCGCTTAACCGTCCTGGGAGACAAAAGTATTGGAAAATTCTCTATCAATGAATACCAGGAAAGATGGAGCCTAAACATAAATAAATAAGAAAGCAATTTGCTTACCGATACAATGATAAAGTATTAGCCATGTGTCGATAATTAAACCTGAGCAAGGACACATGAAAATTTTATTCAGTTGGAAAATTCATATAAAACAAAAAGCTGCTCATAATGCATATTCAAGCTCAGTGTATTTGACGTTGATTGTATTCCCCCCCTCTCCATTCGAAGAACAATTCATGGAAGACAAGGATTTATGAAAAAGACTCTCACAACCATGTTGTCTCTTCTTTTTAAATTCCTTTTTTTTTTTTTTTTTTTTTTTTAAAGACAGACAGTACAAAAGTTTAATGAATGAACATAGAAAAGAAAAAGAGTTCATCTTTAATATAAAAGGAAAACATTTTATTTTTATGAGTGCTCTTTAACTTGCATACAGATACCAATAATTTCATTACTGACCAGTAACAAATATCTGCAAAACTCTTCATTCTAGATGTCAAGAATGGAAATCTCCTTATTGGAAACGCCCAAGTTTGCAAGACGATAGAGATGTTAAGATTATTATTGTATCAGATCAGTCACAACAAGGTCTCAAGTTTCTCTATTTTATAGTGTTTAATTACCGATTCTCCCAAGTTTAAACAGTTAGGAAAGGTTGAATTTAATCAATTGAACATAATTCTAAAAATGAAATTCAGTTTTGCCTCTAATACAAAAACATGGCTTTTCTCCAACAAATTATACAAATAAATAAAATAAATTGACATGGGTATTGTTAATCATAACAAACTATAACATGGGTATGATTCATTTTCTCCAACAAATAAATACAATTATTAAAAAATATGACATGGGTATTGTCTAAATTATAGAAAAAAGCATAAATGTAAAAACTTTAACAGAAAGTAATGAAAGTAGAATTACCAGAAACGAGAGGTGCAGACCAAAACAGCCCAGTTGTTAGTGTGCATAGTAGTCTCAGTTGGTGATTCGCAATTGCTGAAACCCAGAAGAAGCAGAAACAAAAACGACAACGCCGTAACTTTTGAGCCCAACATGTTGAATCGCAATTGTTTCACAGCTTAGCGTTGTCCAACTGTGACAGAGAGTCTCTGAGATTGATTTGCTTATGGGGTTTGATTTCTCTTCTCTTTTTTTTTTTTTTTTTTTTTTGGCTTTCTGTTTATCAGATGAACAAAAATTTATAAAAAAGAATTGTGATGCGTAACCCGGCAAGAAATCGGGTCCACACGGCACGTCGAGGAATATATTGGCTTCTTTGTTAGTGCTGTTTAAACAATATTTTTTCATGTTTAAACAAGGCAACTCATTATTTTCATAATATTTTCTCACCCACATAATTTTACAATACTTAAACAAGGATAATATTACTTGACAGGTCCATGCATTGCATTTTTCAAAATTCACATTACAATAAAAAGATTAAGTATTGTTATAGTTTTTTTTTTTTTTTGAAAAACACACACATACATATATATATATATATATAAAATATTAGAAATGAGATAAAAGAATACACTCATACGCTAACACTAAAACTACAGTTGTTGTAGTCAATCTAGACCAGAACCCATCATGAAACTTGTAACTTAAATAATTGTCACTTTTGTGTGTTTCTAATAAAGGAGTATGAAAAACAATTATTTATAATTTATTTTTAATAAAATTTGAACTTTAAATATCTTTATTGGAAACAAGAAACACACGAAAGTGACAATTATTTAAGCTACAAGTTTCATGAGAAAATGCAATAATAAACTCTACCCCTTTATTTGAATTTTTTTATATAAAAAATATTAAATTCATTATATAAAAATATATTTAATAATTTATTAAAAACATATCCCACTGCCCCCGCACTTTACTTTTTCAAAAATTCCCGAGTCGCCGCACCACAGCTGCACCCCGCACCTAAACCCAAATCCAGACCCATGCTTCTTGGTTGTTTAGTTTCCTATAATTTTAATAAATAAATAAAATTCAAATTGTAAGCTTTAAATTATGAATTGTTTGTCAGTATTTTTCAGACTTTATAATAACCAAAATGTATTCAGCAAAGTCGAATTGAAAATTACTCGCTTCTTAAAAAGAGAAAAAAGGAACTAAACCATTCAGTCATAAACCCTAAGCCTCCGTTTGGTATCCGAGAAAATTAAAGAAATAAATTGAATTAAATTTGCAAACTCTAATTTTTTTTCATTATTTATAATTAGTACTGATTAGACTAGAGCAAACAACAAGCATTTATCTTTAGTCAAACTGATAACCGTCCATTTTCCAAAAAACAAAAGCAACATAAAACAGAACAACAAAAACCGAACTTCTATTTTCTTGTTTTGCTTTCACTAGTTTCTAGGGAGCCAAACAGAGGAAAAAAAATTCCAGAATAAAAACCAACATACCTGTAATCAATGGCAGCGGGTCCTTAAATCCTAAAATAGTAGTTCATAGACTATTGTGTCAATTTTTGTATTGTAAAAAGACAAACAAACCATTCAACCCATAATCTTGCTAAATGGGCAAGCTTCTATAATGTCGATGCCTTTGTTTTATCTCTTTCTAATTTGATCTTTTATTCAGAAGTAAGAGATGACCTTCCTTCTTATCTTTTCTATCTTCTTATTGGTATTCAATTATTTCTTTAAAGAAAAAAAAAATCACATTTGTAAAAAGGTAATATGCATTAGCTAGTGGAAGACTTACTTAGGTGATATGCAAGTCTCTCCATAGAATAGTTAAATGATTTTCTAAGGAAAAAATGCAATTGTAATTATGTAGTTTCGAATGTCTCCTTAATTTTACACATTAATATTCTAATATATATAGATATATATATTTGTTAATTACGTTATAATTCTTTTGTATATTGAAACCCTCAATTCCATTGTTATTAGGGACAATTTTTTAATGGGCAAAAATGAAGAAAAAAAGCTCAAAATCCCTTTGGGTTCTTAGAAAATGCAATAATGAGGAAGTCAAGCTTGAAATTCAAAAAGTTTGTAATATAGGCTATTGGTGCTCTATAATAGCAAGCTTAAGGTGCTAAACAATAGAAAAATGGAACAACATATAAAAATGCATAAGTTTTGAACTTTTTTTTACATATAATAGGAAGGGAAATTTGATAAAGGTGGTGAGGGAGAGAGGAAAGACTTGTGCATGCCATAATTTTCACCCATGACCTCATAATGTGGCTCTTATGTTGTTGTTGTATAGGCTTTCACTCAAAAGTGAGGGCTTTTGTATCGGGTAAAACACGGTTGGTTCATTTAAATCTGATAAGAGGACTTAATATCAAGCTTTGAGAGCTCTTAATGATTGGTCTATAAAATAGAAGTGAAGCTATTAACGCCCATGTTAAATAAGTAGAAAACTTCGTTTTTTTTGTTTGCATGGGTAAAATAATGGGTTGCTTTTTGCATAAATGATGAAAAGGCTTGACCAAATGTGATTGGTTGCTCTTCTCTAGCCAATTCAACCCGTGGGTATCTCTAGCCAATTTAGCTTGTTCTTATGGAATAAAAATGGTTTGTTTGAAGGTTTAGTCACATACAATTGAGAGCAACAAACCTCTATTTGCTTGAAAACTTTGGACATGTGACATTCTCCATGATTACTAAGTCATGCAAGCATCCCTAGCTTGTATAGCATGACCTATGTTATGGGTTCTTGTAAAATGTCTATTCGCACTATCCAAACCACACTCCCATAAATCTCCCATTAAACACGTGAGTTTGGGTTGTGAAAAAACTGATTAAATAAATTAAGACCAAGAATAAATCAAGCTTGGCATGTACTAAGATTACAAAACCTCTTCGTGAAAATGTCTATCAACAATTGTCATATCATATTCTATTTATAGCTTCATATACATATATAATCACAATAAATATAATCTATTAATAACTATCATAATAAATATCTACTAATATTATGATAAATATTCTCTCAAAATAAATATTATGATAAATATCTTCTATTAATTAATATTATTATAATAAATTTTTATAAAACACAACATAAAAAATAACTCTTAATAATTACCATAATTATCAAATTTTATACATAATATTTCATATACAGTCAAAATCAAAATAAATGTCTATTATAATAATTATTGTAATTATCAAATTTCAAATACAAAGTAAAGGAGGAAGAATATTTTTAAATAAAATTATATTTTATTAAATTTTGTTGTGCTTTCCATGAGTTGTTGATTAGTTATTTAGTATATGGATATTGATTTGTTCATAGGTAGATTGATCATAATAGATTAGATGATTGTACACGTCAGCCATTCCATAAGATTTATGCTCCAATTTTTAGGATTTTGAGAATTTTTTTTTTTTTTTTTTTTTTTACAATAACCAATTCACTCATGCGAATATCCATTTAGATTGTGGCTAGTGGTGATGATATTGTAAAGATAGAGGTAAAGAAAAAAAGACGATGTTACAAATAGATTAGGAGTTAAAAGGTTTGGAATTCAATTTTATAGTTAAAGCAAATTGTTCAGAAGATTTTCAACCTTCGTTTAGATGTCCAATGCATGAGAAATTTCATTTAATCTTTAAACATAGAACTTCTTTGTTTGACAACTCACATTTCTGACTTGCACTTATGTATAATTTTTAAATAATGAGAAAGTTGCCAATCACTTAAAAAATGATACATCATTATTCCGTTAAACACATAGGAAAGGAAACTAACGGACATTAAACCATAGAAAGAAAACTTATCAAACTCAATTAGTCTTGAAAAACCATAGAACAAAATAGGACAGTTAACTTGATAAGCTCTATACTTGCTTTTCTTTAAAGTAATAACAAACAAGCTATGCATTCCAGGCATGTGGAATTTAGTGGCAGATAATATCAGTTTTTGCTCTAAATTTCCTAAAAAAGCACATATCCTAATAGAATAGAATATTCAATTCAACATACGAATGTGAAAATGAAATTGATAGTAATTAATATACAATAATTCAGCTCAATAATATCAAAATAAGTGTGTAGAGAATCTAAACTCTAAACTCCATACATAATGTAAAAGCTACTCAAATAACAAATATATCAAAGTAAATCAAAAACATGTATTTATGCCTATAATAGGCTTAAGCTAACTCTCTCTTTTGAGCTAAATACATCAAAATAAAAAATGTATTCACACCTCTAACATCCTACTCTCCTTACATTATCATTTTTTTTTCTTTTTCTTTTTTTTATGATGAATAAATGGTGATCGCTAAATGTCATCAAAATCTAAAAGCAAAAACTTATTACAAAAATCAACTTTTTTTTTTATGGGAAACAAAAATCAACTTTGCTTTCACTTCAAACACTACTGATTTTTTAAATATATATACTAATAAATATTGTTTTGTTTTTAGTGAGCTAGATAATATTATCATTTATTTCAATTTTAAATTTTTAATAATAATGGGCCAATTAAAACTAGCATAGGCCCATACCGTCGGCATTGAGTAGTGATCCAAGTCCAACTCTCCCATTTGAATTTCAAAAAATGTTACCGTTGAGCAATAATCTAAAATCCCAGGCCACGTCCCTACCCTTCTTTCCCCGTATAGAAATAAATAAAAATCCCTCACATAAGCCAAACTCTGTTCTAAATCAGAGAGAGAGAGAGAGAGAGAGAGAGAGAGAGAGAGAGAGAGAGAGAGAGAGAGAGAGAATTTGAAGCTTGAAGATTGGTTAACAATGGCGGATTAACAAGTAACTAAAAAGAGAATGAGAAGGAGATTTCTGAAGAAAACTGAAAAATGAGGAATTCTATTCAAGCTTAAAGATTACATTACTGCAAGTCTGTTTATATAGCTTAATCACTGTACAATAGAACCTTCTAGAGGTTAAACTACTCTAACTAAATAATAACCACCTTGCGATCTTTGCTCCGTAAAATAAGGGATGACAGCCTGGATGACAGTTACTCATTGAAGCTTGAGTCTTAACTGTTCACTGAAGATTATAACCAAGAGTATTGTGCACACTAAGAAGTAGAGACTGAGTGCTTTTGGAATCAACACTACTAAAGAAGATGCAGATATAAACATCACCGTTCTTCATTAACTTAAGCGACACCGTTTCCATATCAAGGCGAACTCACTTTAAATGACACGACATCGTTTTGGTAAAAAGACCGTTAGACACAAGTAGCTGTTATGTGGGGTAAATTACACTTTACCACCCTAAACTATACATCAGATTACACTTTGCACCCTAAACTATTCAAATGCACATTTTGCACCCTAAACTATCACATTTATCACACTTTGCACCCCAACATTACTTTTATAGCTAAATTAGAGTGATAATTTATGTCTAACTTAATGGTAAAAGTAACATTGGGGTGCAAAGTGTGATAAGAGTGATAGTTTAGGGTGCAAAGTGTGCATTTGAATAGTTTAGGGTGCAAAGTGTAATCTGGTGTATAGTTTAGGGTGGTAAAGTGTAATTTACCCCTGTTATGTGTCTTCCTCTTCTATTTTCAAACTCGTCTTTTGAGTTTCAACACTCTCTTTAACATCCCCCCTCAAAACCATGGGGTCAATGGACACCATGATTTTGGAACGGAGATAGATAAAACGAGAAGTAGATAAGCTCTTGGTAAAGATGTTAGCAAGCTGATCACCCTTGGCTATATACTTGACTTGAAGATCCCTGCGTAGCACTCTTTCACGAACAAAGTGGTAGTCAACCTCCATATGTTTTGTGCAAGCATGAAAAACGGGATTGGAAGTAATGGCAAGGGCAGAAACGTTGTCACACCAAAGCTTAGGTGGAAAAGGAAGAAAAATACCAAGGTCTTTCAAAACTTGACGAAGCTAGGAAAGCTCAACAGTAGTGGTGGCCAAAACTCGATACTCAGACTCAGTGGAGGATTGAGAGACTGTGTCCTAATTCTTGGTGTGGAGGACTAAATTTCTCGGTTGGAAATAAGTCAAACGAGTAAAATAGTTCCGCAAATGCGAATTTGTATTGATGAAAGTGTGGTACAATTCTCTGTAATTACAATCCTCTGATTCGATCTCCTTAAAAGATTGGTGATGTGGTTTTGATTTGAACACAAAGTATCCTTCAATTTGGTCGAAGGATGGATCGAAGATCTTTGAAACAGAATTACAATGAATTTCTGGCTATGAGCTTGTTAGAAATCCTTTGTTCTTCACGTTCTTCGTGTTCTTCGCGTGTTCTTCGTGTGTTCTTTGTCTTCGAGGGTTTGTGGTGGAAGTTCTTCGGGGCTTTAGAGGCTTGGATCCTTAGAATTTCACTGATTTGTGGTTTATGAAGTTTCTGGAGGCTTTTGAGCTTGATTCCAGTGAACTTTGAGATTTAGGAGGATGATTTGGATGATATAGCTTCGAATGTTCTTCGTATTCGAAGGTTTGTGGTGGAAGTTCTTCGGGGCTTTAGAGGCTTGAATCTGTAGAGCTTCACTGATTTGTGATTTATGAGGTTTCTAGAGGCTTTTGAGCTTGATTCTAGTGACCTTCAAGATCTAGGAGGATGATTTGGATGATCTTTCTTCGAATGTTCTTTGTATTCGAAGTTGAAGTTCTTGAAGTTCCTGGAGGCTTCAAGGCTTGATTCCAGCAGAGCTTCAATACTTCTGAGTGCTTCTTTGATGCAGCTTGCACTCTAGATAGCTTGGTGTGTAAATGCCTTAGGAAGGCTTCTATTTATAGGAGTTTGGAGGTAGGTGAGCGACACGTGGCGGAGTTTGATTGGTGACACATGTCACAACTTGATTTGTCCGCTTGTGTCATCGCTTACACAGTCGGATTCGCTTGCATCATCGCTTACACGCGCCTCCATGTGATTAGTATTTTGCATGTTTTTCCTGTATGAAATTTAGCAAATTTTCAGTAGCAGTATATAATGCTTTGTAATTAGCCATACCTTGCGGACTTAGTGGCATGACATGTCAGCTTGTGATAGGCCGGAAATTTTCCCTCTCTACACTTGGCACTCCATGTGATGGGATTATAACCAAGGTAGACCATGAAACCAGTGATGGAGCGCCGGTTAAAAGGATCCCCTACCTAATTTGAATCGGAAAAGGCTGAAAGGGAGAGAGGCCCTGGTTGAAGAAAGACACCACAGTGCAATGTGCCATGAACATATCTCAGGATTCTCTTGGCAGCAATCAAGTGAAAATCAATAGGCGTAGACATAAACTAAAACACCTGCTGCACTGCAAAACTGAGATCAGGTCGTCTGAAGGTCAAATAGTGAAGAGAACCAACCAAACGCCTATACTCATAAGGGTTAGAAAGCATAGAGCCCTCAGTAGGAACCAATCTGGATTTGGGAGCACAAGGTATCCTAGCTAGTTTGGAATTGTGCATGTTAAACTTGAGAAACAAGTCCTGAGCATACTTGGTTTGAGACAAAAATAAACCTTTAGAAGTCCTAGTTATTTGAAGGCCAAGAAAGTAATGAAGAGAACCCAAATCCTTAAGCTCAAATGTTGCACTGAGTTGTGCAATCAATGAGGACAAGAATTGAGGATTGTTACCAGTCATGACTATATCATCAACATATACAAGAAGGTAGGCCACCAATTTACCATGTCTAAGAATTAATAAGGAAGAATTTGAGAGAGAGGCCTAGAACCCCATATGCAACAATTGTGTGGAGTCTTAAGACCATAAAGAGATTTAATAAGCTTGCAAACATAATTGGGATGAACTGGGTCTATATAACCAGTGGCTAAACCATATAAACCTCCTCCCTCAAAAAACTAGGAAGAAAAGCATTACTTACATCAAGTTATCTGAGAGGCCAATTGAACTGAAAAGCAAGAGAGAGACTAATCCACACTATAGGAGGCTTGATGACTGGACTGAAAGTCTCTTCAAAATCAACTCCATATTGTTGATGAAACCCCTTTGCAACTAACTTGGCTTTATATCTGTTGATGGTCCCAACACTGTTATGTTTGAGTCTAAATACCCACTTGCAACCAACCACATTTTAAGATGGAGAAGGTGGAACCAAGACCTAGGTGCCTTGCCTTTGGAGGGCAGCAAATTCATCATCCATTACAGAAAACCATTGAGGATATTGTGCAGCAATCCTATAAGATGGTGGTTCTGTAGTAGTGTAATCAATCTTAGAAGGAGAACAGGATTTCCTGGACTTAGAGCACTGCTTTCCAAAAGTGATGGGAGTAGATTCACACATATCAGGAGTTGATTTTGTGGAGCTGGAGGCAGATGGTACAACAGTAGTCTTGGCAATGAGAGCTTTAGGCTTGTAAATCCCATCCTTGGACCTAGTGATCATAAGATGAGCATTGACAGTAATATGAACCTGTGGATCAGTCGTGGGAATGGTAGGAGGTATAGAGATAGAGGTAGGATTTGATATGGACTGATCAATGGGAACAGAAGAGGAGTGTATTGGCTGGGGACTTGATAAAGACTGATCAATGTGAATAGAAGAGGAGTGTGTTGACTGGGGACTTAATAAGGACTGATCAATGGGAACAGAAGAAGAGTTTGTTGACTGGGGTGTAAGAGTAGGTATGGGAATATGATGAGACTGATCAATAGCAGACTGTGATGTAGTGGGAAGAGGAGTATGTGACTGGGAATCAAAGGATGTACAAGGTAAAATGACAGGACGTTGAATGGGTAACTGTGTAAAGGATGCAGCGCCTGGACTAGGAGTTAAAGATTGAGGTGTAAAGAACTCAGGCTCATTAAAGTGGACATGTCTGGAAATATAAATCTGAGAGGTAATGGGATCTTGACAAATGTAGCCTTTTGTGTGGGCAGGATAGCCAAGAAAGACACGAGGTGTAGTATGAGGCAGAAGTTTGTGAGACCTTAATAAGGGAAAACAAATGCAACCAAAAGACCTAAGATGAGTAATATTAGGTTTAGACTGGAACAAGACTTCTCAAGGAGTTAAATTCCTAAAATAGGAGTAGGAAGCCTATTGATGACATGAACTGCTGTGGAAACAGCATATGACCAATAGGAATGTGGTAATTGAGAGTGAGAAAGGATAGTGAATGCACACTCAATGATGTGCTTATGTTTCCTCTTAGCCATTCCATTTTGTTGGGGTGTGTGAGGACAAGAAAACTGGTGAACAATGCCATGTGAAGAACAAAAATGTTTAAAGGCATTGGAACTATATTCACTACCATTATCAGTTCTTAAAACTTTGATCTTGGAATTAAGTTGATTCTCAACAGTTGCTTTAAAAAACTTGAAGATATCAAGAACATCATATTTGTGTTTAAGCAAGTAAAGCCAAGTAAATTTGGAAAAGTGATCAACAAAAAGAACATAATATTGAAAATCATTAGTAGGAGTGACAGGAACTGGACCCTAAACATCAGAGTGCGCCAATTCAAGCGGTTTTGAAGCTTGAAAATCAGAAGTAGAAAAGGAAAATTGATGCATTTTACCACTTAAACAATGTTTACAATGAGCAAGTCCATTACCACTGTTTGATGGACAAAAGATATTCAAAGAAGATAAAGCTACATCAAGAATTTTATTACTGGGATGACCCAACCTATGATGCCATAGCAACCATTTATTGTCCTTATTTACATGAAAAATAGTAGAAAAATGAGAAACAGCTGAAGAATGACTCTGTTGGGAAGGTGATGCAGAACTGAATTGAGGTGTTGAATTGATGAAGTTCTTGGAGTAGATAGGGTATACCCCATTCTCACTCAAGCCCTTGTAAAGGAGTCTCCCCGTTGGAATATCCTAGATTTTAATTTCATTTGCATCAAAATAGCAGGAGCAGTTATTATGCAAGTAGAATTTATGGACTGACAGTAAATTCATTGCAATTCAAGGTACATGAAGCACATTTTTAAGAGTGAAATTATGATATGTGGTGTGTAAGGTTGCATTACCTATATGATTAATTGGCAAAGACTGACCATTTCCCACAGTGACTTGTTCAGGTCCTTCGTACTGAGATTGGATGGAGAGGTTGTTGAGATTAGCAGTAAGATGATCTGATGTGCCTGAATCAGCAAGCGAGGGATCTTGATTATTGATAATAGCAGCATTGGATGCACTTGCCATAGCAGCAAGTTTGGTGGGAGGATTTTTGCCTTAATAAGCAAAATTCATCCTATGGTAGCAATCTAAAGCTAGATGTCTAGATTTCCTACAGATATGACAAATTGGACGTTCCTGCTTGAAGCCCTGAGAGGAATTTTGAGAAGAAAAGTTCTGCGGAGAGGAATTTGGAGGTGCTTGAGATGAGAAATGTTGTTGTGGTGAGAAATGGTACTGTCCACTAAAATTGTTGTTGTTCCTACCTCCACCTCTTCCTCTATTGAAGTTGTTTTTCCCCCTTCCTCTTCCAGATCCTTGATTCTGTGCCTGATTTTGTGAAGTGCCATTAACTTTGCTATTAGAAGCAAACATAGCAAGGGGGTGAGAGATTGAATCCAAGTGGCCAGTCAAGGCTTGTTCTTCACTCTGCAACATAATGGCAAGTTGCTCATAGGAGATAGAATCACTCTAGTTCGAATTGCAGAACAAAAATGTGCAAATGCTCTAGGAAGTCCTCTGAGCACAATGTAAATCAGCTCTTCATTGTCAACAATCACTCCCACAGCTAGGAGTTTGTCACGAGCAACTTTTATCTTCTGCAGAATTGAATTCACAGATTCATTTCCTTTCTTGATGCCTTGAAGTTTCAGCTTAAGATTCAAGGTATTAGCTCTTGATGTGGAAGTGAACCTTTGTTCTACAGTGTTCCAAACTTCCCTTAAGCTAGTAATACCAACAACAAGTGAAAAGACTTGTGGAGTAAGAGTAGAGTTTATCAAGGAAAGAAATGCCTTATCCTTGATCTTCCAAGACTGAAATTCAAGATTAACCACTGAAGTTGCATTTACTGTTGCATCAAGAACAAAAGGTCATGGTTTTGGTACTGTGCCATCAAGGTGTTCAACTAGGGAATAAGCCTCTAGTATAGTGAGCAATTGATGCTTCCATGGAATGTAGTTGGTGTAATCAAGTTTAATTGACATGAGATTGGACATGTTGGAGAGTAAAAGCAGTGGTGATTGGGTTGAAGAAGGAGGAGTAAGAGTTGTGTGAATAAGGGTTGTGTGTGTGGATTGAGCAGTATCTGTTGGTGTTGTTGAAGCCATGGATCATAGGCTCTGATACCATGAAAGAATTTGAAGCTCGAAGATTGGTTAACTATAGGTCTATGGCGGATTAACAAGTAACAAAAGAGAGAGAGAGAGAGAGAGAGAGAGAGAATGAGAGAGAGATTTATGAAGAAAACTGAAAAATGAGGAATTCTAACTGAATAATAACCACCTGCGATCTTTGCTCCGTAAAATAAGAGATGATAGCCTGGATGACAGTTACTCATTGAAGCTTGATTTTTAACTGTTCACTGAAGATTATGACCAGAGTAGCATACTATAGAGACAGAGTGTGCATACTGCAGATATAAAGAAGTTCTTCATAACTTAAGCGACACCGTGCAAACTCACTTTAAATGACATGGCATCGTTTTGGTAAAAAGACCATTAGACACAAGTAGCTGTTATGTGTCTTCCACTTCTACTTTCAAACTCGTCTTTTGAGTTTCAGCACTTTCTTTAACACAGAGAGAGAGAGAGAGAGAGAGAGAGAGATCAGCTATGGAGGCGTTATTTTGTTAAAAGAAAAATAGAGAGGAAGATAGAGAAATGAAAGAGGAAACCTGGAGGGGCTGCTTAACTTGAGAGAGGAGATCCGAAGAGTGATGGGGCAAAAGGGTTTTGCTTTTTGCCATGGTCATGGATTCTTGCACAGGTAATTTCCTCTTAATTCAGTGTTTCTTAATTTTTGTTAGATCTACACATCTAATTTAAGCTTAAGATCCTAAAAATTATTAATATAAGTTGCGTCAGTGATTACTGAAAATAGTTTTGGTTTCTTGGCTTTGCCTGCTTATCAACCCAGAACAATATGAAAACTTATTGGGTTTGTGATTTATTAGTTTATTGAATTCACATATCTGTTATCTTTCGCATCTCTCACTCTGCATATTAGTTTGGTACATTAACTCGGCTATGATATTGTATCTTTAGTCCCCTTTTTCTTGGGTTAGAAAATTTCGTTTTTTAGTTATTGATTGACTTTGTGTGGTTGGAATTAGCTAATTTGTGATTAGAATACGATATGATTGGGAAATTTGGTCGAAATTTACAAAATTGGTTTTCTTTTTGACATGGGAAATTAGAGGTTTAATTTTGTTTTATTAACTAATGGGTTTTTTTTTTTTTAAACTATATAATGTAGTAAGTTTTGTAGTGAAAATGGATTTTTTTTTTTTAATGGTTAATTTGCTTTTCTGTATAGGAATTAATTGAGGTTTGATTAGGTCTTGTTCACTAGTTTGGATTCTTTTTTATTGTTTAATTTATTCAGTTGAGTACTTGATTTTGCAAAGAAAAGTAGGGATTGATAAGGATTCTATGATATGAACTTCCTCAAGAAATCTAAGATTGATGGGGGGTTTGGTTTTATGATCTCAGTAATCTTATCATTCTTTTTTTTGACTCTTGTGCTTTTTTTTTAATGTACTTTCTGTTTATTTCGTTTAAGATGTAGGTGAGGAACCTTTAATCCCTGTTGTTATGGATTTCACATTGAACTGTTGTTTCAATTCTTTCACTGATAAAATTGGTTCCTCCCACACCCCCCCCCCCCCTCCCACACCGGGGCCTCTTTATATTGATTATTGATGATTTAGAAGCTATACTTGACGACTTTTTTTCAAGTCTCTTAATTATTTAGGAGGTATGCACTCTCTAAATTATTCAGCCTTGAATTGGCAGAATCCATAATTGTATGTGATGATAGAGTTTTGTTAGTACATCCAATTAGTATATCATGTTTTATAATTTTTCAGGATTTTTTTTTTCATGTTATTCAATTTGACTTCAGATGTCTGTCTTGTTATAGTGTCTATAAAATGGAAAAGAAACTACGTTTTTTAAGACCTTAGTCAGGTTGGTGCAGCACTCAACCCTTTCCCTTTTTTTGCTGGCCCTGATATTAGGAGATCACCATATTTGATGGTTGTTAAGCTTTTCTCAATTGGTCAGGATTTCTGTAATTTTAATGTCATTCACTTGAATTCTTCTTTGCGGATGGATATTTTTGGTGATGGTCATTTTTGTTTGGTGTAGTATCTTATGGTTTGCAGTAATCTTCCATTGGTTATGCATGAAGAATGTTTAGAGGGGAATTTCAGCCTATTGAAAGACCAAGGGAAGCCAATTAGCTGAAAGCTACTGTTCATCATGTCAGACAGGTGATTATAAGTAGGAATCTTGGCCTGAACCATTTTTTCTCCTTAGGCAGAGTCATTTTTCTTATAAGGTGTCATACTTCTGTTTTTCCCGTAGATTATAGTTGATTCATGCTGTTAAACCTGTGAGATGGTAAATAATTTTTGAATGAACTTAGATGCATCAAAAACAGGTGCATCAGCTGATATGATGTAGGTAGTAGGTAGTTTCTTGTATTAATTATAACCAAATTATGAGTGTCCTTTGGGTTAAAAGGTGGTTTCACATTTCAAATATATATATACACACACACATTCTGGTTTGAAGGGGGCTGATATGATTTTAGAAAAAATAGAACTACCACTGTTTAGCAAATATGATTTTTTTTTTTATTTGGTTATCCTGATGAAAGTGGGACTAATGGTGGAAACTGGGAAATATGAAAATTTGTTAGCAGCATTTTAAAAAACCATAAATATGTCAATATATATATATATAATGCTTTAATAATATATTTGTCTTTTTTTTTTAATGGTCTTTGTGTTGTAAAAGAATCCGCATTGGCAGTCTGACTAGCTGTGATTATGCATCAATTATGATAGTAGGTTTGTTAAGAATTGCAAACAAATTAAAGTAACACTTACGAGTCCACATTGCACAGCATCAGGTTTCACCATTATATAATTCTCTTCAACTTGTTCTTGCACACACAATGACACCAAGAAAGACACAAAAAAAAGTAAAAAATTTTCAAATGGGGTTCTTATAAACTTTGCAAATACTGAATAACATGAGAGAAAACTCAAATGGGTTTTTGATTATTGAGGTAAAAAGTTGAAAAGAAAGAGGAAGAGAAGCAAACCATTGCTTTTCATGCATCTAGCAAATGTTTAAATTTTTTAGCTTGCTTCTTGGGTTTGATTCTGACTAGGTCTTAAGTCAATTATTTGCTTGCGCACATAATTGTATTTCGCTCAGTTAAGTGATGGTTTGTGTTATGTGTTTTGGTCTTGAATATGGATCTTAGGTATGATGTTTTATGATGATGAGTTTGTGGTGGGGTTTTGAATTGACATTGGTTTGGTTGGTTACAGTTTCATCACTACCAGGTGGTGGGGAGAGGTCTGCCTTCTGAAACCGATGAGCATCGAAAGATTTATCGGTTGAAACTTTGGGCTACAAATGATGTCCATGCCAAGTCGAAGTTCTGGTGAGTAATCAATATTATCTCTGTGTATTATTCTTGCAATCGAAATTGGAATTACAGTGAATGAATTTCATATGAAGAAACCCCAATTTTACTACTACTAGTGCTAGGTGAAGTGTAGGGTTGTGTGGTTCAACATCCATTGGATACATAACTTAAAAAAAAAAAAATGATAAGATGAAATTTTAAATAGGATTGACTCTTATATTATGTTTCTGCAAGGCATGTTGAATGCAAAGTAGCCTGGCACTAACAAATAACAACTTTGTACTGTCATCAGCTGTTAAGATTACCTATTAACTAAATGATGGTTCCTTTGTGTCTAACATTTTGTCACGTGTGTTAGAGCACCGAAATGGAATTTCTTTTTATTTCTATGTTGTAGCTTGCACATGAGGCACAAGTAGTTTTGAAACCATACCTTGCCTTCCACCCATTCTTGTGCGATAGAAAGTGCCATTTTAGCCAGCACTCATTGGCTTTTCTTGGGTTTTTGTAGTCCTGGGTAAATACTAGGTTTTTAATCCACCATCTAAGATTGCTAATGATCTCGTCAAATTCCTAATTTGTCTCTATAATTATGATGATTCCTAATTTATCCTAGCACAAAAATATGCTAATTTGCAGTGTATAAAACAAAATTATTAGGGATTTTAAGTTTTTAAATCATACCAAAGTAAGTAATCAATGAATCCGTCTATGCTACTGATTAAAGATTTCTGATGTTGTTATTGTAGCTATTGGAAGACAAATTTTAATGAAATTTTAATGGTTCACACTTCACATTATTTATCTTTTCCAAAAATTGAAAAGATAAATATATATTTTAATATTGAGCTCAATTTAGGAATTTGGTATCTATGACTACATATTACTAAAGTCATAATTATGAACTGTACTTGGAAACTGATTTCCGTCTAGAGAGGACATTCATGCTATAAGTGTTAAGGTTATTAGAATCATACTTTGAAAAGTCTATTGTTCTTGGTTATAACTTACAAACTTACAGTTTTTCCCTCAAAGTATTTCTTATTCCATTCTTTACCTAATGAAAGTTTTGGTGCCTTTTTTTATGTAGAGTTTAATGTGGACTTTGCCTTGGGTCATGGAATCTTGCACAGGTAATTCCTTTGAAACTACTCGTCTTTTTTCTATTTCTTATGATGATTGATATTCCTCCAAGCATCTAGGCTACTTAACCCTTGGACTAAGGGCCAATAGAAGTGAATTTGTCTTTCAAATTATGACTACGGGCTGCTCAATTGATTCATGTGTTTCTGTTAGGAGAATTGTAGCTTTAACTTCATTTGTTGCCGATTCTTGTGGAGTTCTAGAAGAATTTCTTCTTGTAGATGTTTTTTTTATTGGTGATTCTAATGACATGCTATTTCTTATTATCATTTTCTTCTAATGTAGTAGGTTTTCAAATATACTTTTATTATATTTCTAGTAGTTATCCCATAAAGTGTTTAAATTTTATTGATGAAACAATCCTCATGGTAATGTAATTTGCATTGTAAAAGACATACAAGAAATTACAGTTGCTCTTTGGGATATAAGCTTAGGAACAAGTTCATTCAATTCTACGAATTCTTCTTATGTGTTTTTTATTTATTTATATTCTTGGTATACATTTCTTTTGGTTTTAGAATAATTCTATAGGGACATGTTGATTCTGGTACTCTCTAGTTTTATAACTCAATACCCTCTAGCCAAGATTAACATTATTTTTTCTATTAATGATAGGAACAAAAAAGAAAGGGTCAGCAAGGTCTTAACTAGGCTGCGTTGTGGAGATGAAAAAGGCTCTTGCAAACGAAATAAAAGAAGTCCAATTTATTATTTATTTAATTTATATATTTATTATTAATTATTAATTATATAACTTATTTATAAATTTAATTTTTATTTATTAATTCTATAAATTATTTATATAAGCAATAATTTACAATAGAATTTAATGGAATATATAATATTATTGGAATATTTAGAATTATATAGGTCATGCAAGCCTCCCACATTACATAAGAAGTCCACATTAGCTGTTCAAAGGCTAATATAAGAGTAGGGTAAGTTGCTCACTGGCCATCTAACAAAGATTAACATTTTTTTCTATGATTAAAATAAACAAAAAAGAAAGACTCGGTGAGGTCCTGAGTAGGCTAGGTTGTGGAAGTAAAAAAGTCCCTTGCAGATAAAATAAGAAATATTTTCTATTATTTAAATTATTAATATATTTAGCCATTCAAAGGCTAATATATCTGCCAAGTAAGCTGCTCATCGACACTCTAGTCAAGACTAATATTTTTTTTTTCGATAATTCATAGGAACAAAAAAGAAAGGTTTGGCAAAGTCCTAATTAGGGTAAGTTGTGGAAGTAAAAAACATTCTTATAGACAAAATCAAAGAGATCTTTTTCATTGTTTTTTTATTTATATATTTATTATACTATTATATTTATCACTTCAAAAGCTAATAGAGAAGCCAGGTAAGTTACTCATCGACCCTCTAGCTAAGATTAACACTTTTTTTTTTTCTATGCTTCATAGGAATAAAAAAAGGAATGCTCAGTGTGATCCAGACAAGGCTAAGTTGTAGAAGTAAAAAAAGCTCTTGTAGACAAAATCAAAGATATCTTTTCTATTATTTATTTTACAAATATACTTATTTTATTTATTTATTTAGCCGTTCAAATGATAATAGAGGAGCCAAGAAGTTGTTCATCGACCCTCTAGCCAAGATTAACATTTTTTCTATGACTTTAAGGAACAAAAAAACAGAAAGGCTCGGCGAGGTCCTGACTAGGCTGGGATGTGAAAGTACAAATCATACATGCAGACAAAGTCAAAGAGATATTTTCTGTTATTTATTTTATTTTTATATGTAACCCTTCAAAGGCTAATAATAGAGGAGCCGAGTAAGTTCCTAATTGACCCTCTAGTCAAGATTAACATTTTTTCCTATGATTTGTAGGAACTCTTTGAGGTCCTAAGTAGGCAAGGTTGTGGAAGTAAAAGAGGTTCTTGCATAAAAAACAAAGACACCTTTTATATTATTTATTTTATTTATATATTTAGTTGTTGAAAGGCTAATAGGGGAGCTAGGTAACTTGCTCATCAACTCTCTAAACAAGATTAACATTTTTTTTCCTATGATTAATAGGAACAAAAAAGAAAGTTTTTGTGAGGTCCTAACTAGGCTGGGCCGTGGAAGAAAAAAGGTTGTTGCAGACAAAATCAAAGAGTTTTGATCTAATAATTAATTTTACTAATATATTTATTTTATTTATATATTAAGCCATTCAAAGGGTAATGAAGGAGTCGGGTAAGTTGCTCATCGACCCTCTAGATAAGATAAACATGTTTTTTTCTATGATTCATAGGACAAAGAGAAAAGGCTTAGTAAGGTCTTGACTAGGCTGGGTTGTGGAAGTAAAAAAAGGCTCTTGAAGAAAAAAACCAAGGAGATCTTTTCTATTATATATTTTATTAATATATTTAGCCATTTAAAGGCTGATAGAGTACTCGAGTAAGTTGCTCATTGACCCTCTAGCTAAAATTAACATTTTTTTTTTCAACACTTCATAGGAACAAAAAAGAAAGGCTCTACGAGATCCAGACAAGGCTGGGTTCTAGAAGGAAAAAAAGCTTTTACAGACAAAATTAAAGATATTTTTTCTATTTTTTATTTTATTTTATATATTTAGCTATTCAAAGGCTAATAGAGGAGCTAGGTAAGTTGTTCATCGACTCTTTAGCCAAGATTAACATTTTTTCTATGACTCATAGGAACAAAAAGGAAAAGCTCGGTGAGGTCTTGACTAAGCTATGATGTGAAAGTAAAACACACACATGTATACAAAATCAAAGAGGTCTTTTCTATTATTTATTTTATCAATATATTTGTTTTATTTTTTACCTTTAACTCTTCAAAGGCTAATAGAGGAGCCAAGTAAGTTCCTAATCAACCCTCTACCCAAGATTAAATTTTTTTCCTGTGATTCGTAGGAACAAAAAAGAAAGGCTCGATGAGGTCTTGAGTAAGCAGGGTAATGGAAGTAAAAGAGGCCTTTATAGAGAAAAACAAAGAGACATTTTCTATTATTTATTTTATTTATATATGTAACTATTGAAAGGTTAATAGGGGAGCCAGGTAACTTGCTCATCAACCCTCTAAACAAGACTATCATATTTTTTAATAATTAATAGGAACAAAAAACAAAGTCAGTCTTTGCAAGGTCCTAACTAGGCTGGGCCGTGGAAGAAAAAAGGTTATTGCAGACAAAATCAAAAAGCAGGTTATTGCAGACAAAATCAAAAAGCTTTGATCTAATACTTATTTCACTAATATATTTATTTTGTTTAAATATTAAGCCATTCAAGGGGTAATGGAGGAATCGGGTAAGTTGCTCATCAACCCTTTTAGATAAGATTAACATTTTTTTTTTTCTAAGATTCATAAGACAAAAATAGATAAATAAAACTCTGTGAGGTCTTGACTAGGCTGGGTTGTGGGAGTAAAAAAGGCTCTTGAAGACAAAACCTAAAAGATCCTTTCTATTATTTATTTTATTAATATATTTAGCGGTTCAAAGAAAAATAGAGGAGCCGAGTAAGTTGCTCATCGACCCTCTAGCTAAAATTAACTTGTTTTTTTTTTTTTTTCTATACTTCATAGGAACAAAAAAGAAGGGCTCTATGAGATCCAAACAAGGCTGGGTTTTGGAAGTAAAAAAAACTGTTGCAAACAAATCAAAGAGACCTTTTCTATTATTTATTTTATTTATGTATTTAACCGTTTGAAGGCTAATAGTGGAGCTAGGTAAGTTGCTCATCAACCCTTTAGCCAAGATTGACATTTTTTTTTTTAAAATTCTTTGGAACAAAATAGAAAGGCTCGGCGTGGTTTTGACAAGGCTAAATTATGGAAGTAAAAAAGTCTCTTGTAGACAAATTCAAAATGATCTTTTCTATTATTTATTTTATTTATATATGTAGGCGTTCAGAGGCCAATCGAGGAGCTCATCAACCCTCTTTTCAAGAATAACATTTTTTTTTCTATGATTTATAGGAAGAAAAAAGATAAGCTTTTTGAGGTCCTAACTAGGTTGGGTTGTGAAAGTATAAAAGACCCTTGCAAACAAAATTGACGCAATCTTTTCTATTATTTATTTTATTTATGTATTTAACCATTCAAAGGCTAATAAAGGAGTCCGGTAACAAGCTTATTGACCCCCTAACCAGGATTAATAGTTGTTTCTATGATTCATAGGAACAAAAGAGAAAGTCTCTGCAAGGTCCTGACTAAGTTGGTTTGTGAAAGAGAAAAGGCTTTTGCAAACAAAATAAAAAAGATCTTTTCTTACTTTTATTATTAATATATTTACCCGTTCGAAGGCTACTAAAAGAGCTAGGTAAGTTCTTGATTGACCCTCAAGCAAATATTAACATTTTTCTATTATTCAAAGGAACTAAAGGTTCGATGAGCTCTTGTTTAGGCTCTGTGTTATGGAAGTAAAAAAGGCTCTTGCGAACATAATCAAAGAAATATTTTCTATTTATCTTTAGCCATACAAACGCCAATAAAGGACCCTGGTAAGTTGCTCATTAACCCTCTAGCCAAGGTTAACATTTATTTTTATGATTCATAGGAACAAAAATGAAATGCTTAGCGAGGTCCTAACTAGGCTAGCACTTGCTAAAAAAAATCAAAGAGACATTTTCTATTATTTGTTTTATTTATATATGTAGTTGTCCAGAGGGTAATAGAGGAGCCAAGTAAATTACTCATCGACCCTCTTGCCAAGACTAACATTTTTTTCTATGATTCATGGGAACAAAAAAGGAAGGCTCGACGAGGTCCTGACTAGGCTGGGTTGTAAAGGTAAAAACAGCTCTTGCGCACAAAATGAAAGAAATCTTTTCTATTTTTTTAATTAATATATTTATTTTATTTCTCTATTTAGTCATTCAAAGGCTATTAGAGAATCTTGGTAAGTTGCTCATCGACCCTCTAGCCAAGATTTACATTTTTTCCTGTTATTATTAGGGGGAAAAAAAAAGCCTTGGCAAGGTCCTAATTAGGTTGGGTTGTGAAGTAAAAAAGGCAACTGCAAGCAAAATCAAAAAGATCTTTTCTATTATATATTTTATTCATATATTTAGCTGTTCAAGGGATAATTGAGGAGTTAGGTAACTTTCTCAATGACCTGCTAACCAAGATTAACATTTGTTTCTATGATTCATAGGAACAAAATAGAAAGTCTCTACGAGGTCCTGGATATGTTGGGTTGTGGAAGTGAAAAAGGCTTTTGTAGAAAAAATAAAATGTCTTTTCTTATTTTTATTTTATTAATAATATATATATATATATAGCCGTTCAAAACTAATAGAGGAGTTGGGTAAGTTTCTCATCGGCCCTCTGGCCAATATTAACATTTTTTTTAATGATTCATAGGAACAAAAATTAAAGGCTCGGCGAGCTCTTGATTAGGCTGTGTTGTGGAAGTAAAAAAGGCTATTGCAGACATAATCAAAAAAATATTTTCTATTATTATTTCATTTATATATTTAGCTATTCAAAGGCTAAAGAGGAGTCAGGTAAGTTGCTCATCGACCCTTTAGCCAAGATTATCATTTTTTTATATTATTCATAGGAACAAAAATGCAATGCTCCTGACGAGGATAGGCTGTGGAAGTTGAAAGCACGATAGTAAAATTACTAGAGCTAATTAAGACCCCTAATTTATAAAATTACAGCTTAATTACTTTTAGTCTACTTAACTAGATGCAGAATAAGAGTAACTAATGCATAATTAACTGGAACTAATACCTAGTGCATGAGAATACATAATTAACAATTTAGTATAAAATACAAAGAGTAAGGGAAGAAAGATGCAAATACAAGATAACGTTGCGAAGTGTTATTGAAGAGGAAAACCAAAGTGCTCAACGTCAAAACCTTTCTGCAGCCTTCCAAGCCGAATCAGTCCACCAGTGAATAAGTTGGAGTATAAGGATTACAAATTAGACCCTCCAAGTCCCAGCTACAAGTGGGCTTCATCGAACCTTGTCTTCACTAGCTTTTCGGATCTCGCAATTATTACCAATTGCATTCACCATAGAATGACATGACCTAATGCTTCCCAAGAGCTCCAAAACAACTCACAACACTCAAAATAGGTGAGGTTTGTGTTTGGGCTAAGAACCTCTCAAAGGATATGCAATTAGAGAGAGAACAAAATGAGGAAAACTAAGAAAGATTTGTAAAGAACTGTAGGTAAGCAATCTCTAATTCTCAAATGGATTTCTAAAGTTTTTTTTCTTTTAAACTCTCCTTACAATTTCATGGGAAATGTGGGATTTTATAGTGTAGGTAAAGAAATGAGGAAAGACACACAAAGAAGGCTGGCAGTGCATCTCGCGAGTCAAGTCACAAGTCACTTGTGACTTCCAGCAGGTGCTCTTCACATGACCTTTCGTGAGTTGCACCACTCGCGAGCCAAGTCGCTAGATGCTCAGTCTTCACAGTTCTTCACTAATTTCACACATTGAACCCATTACATTGAATTCCAAAAAAATTTAGGGAAACAATAGTAGAATTACAATCAAATTTGACACGGAATTAATGTCAATAAATGTAATTGAAAATCACAAATTTATAGAAAAAAAAAATGCTCTTACAGATAATATAAAAGAGATCTTTTCTATTATTTGTTTTTATTCATATGTTTTATTTATTTATTTATATATGTAGTCGTTCAAAGGCCAATGGAGAAGTTGGGTAAATTGATCATCGACCTCTAGCCAAGATTAAAATTTTTTTCCTATGACTTATAGGAACAGAAAAGGAAGGCTCAACGATGTCCTAACTAGGTTGGGTTGTAGAAGTAAAAAAAGGCTTTTACAGACAAAATTAAAGAGTTCATTTCTATTATTTTTTATTAATATATTTATTTATTTCTATATTTAGCCGTTTGAAGGCTAATAGAGGAGCGATTAACATTTTTTTCAATAATTATTTGGAACAAAAAAGAAAGACTTGGTGAGGTCCTGACTAGGTTGAATTGTGGAAGTAATAAAGGCTTTTGCAAATAAAATCGAAAAATCAAAAATATTTTTTCTATTCTTTAGTTTATTAATATATTTATTTTATTTATACATGTGTCTGTTCAGAAGCTAATTGAGGATCTTGGTAAATTGCTCATCGACTCTCTCGTCAAGATTAACATTTTTTGTTCTATGATTCATAGGAACAAAAAAGATAGGCTCGACAAGGTCGACTAGGCTGGGTTATGGAAGTTGAAAAGGTTCTTGCAGACAAAATTGAAGAGATCTTTTCTTGTATTTATTTTATTTATATATATAGTCATTCAAAGGCTAATAGAGGAGCCTGGTAACTTGCGCATCGACCCCCTAACCAAGATTAATATTTTTTCTATGATTCATAGGAACAAAAAAAAAATAAAGTTTTTACGAGGTCTTGACTAGGCTAGGTTGTGGAAGTAAAAGAAGATCTTGCAGTTAAGTTAAAGTTTTCTAAATATCTATTGTTGCTATAGTAATTGTGTGTACTATTCATATTTTTCTCTCCCCCTAGATCCTCTCTCTCTCTCTCTCCCTTTGTCTCACTTTCTTCTCTCTCTCTCTACCTCATCAGATATGTTCTCCAAACATAGAATCACAACACAATCTCAACATTAAATATTTCACCTACAGAAACTCATAGTTGAGACCCAACCCATAAAGAAAAACCCACATCGTGACCATACCATTGCAATGAACATAGCCACTGCCACTATCGGAGCTCCAATGAACTCTGCTTCGCTCCAAAGCATCACAATTATCAAGTGTTTTTTCTTTTCTTTCTAAATTTGATTTTGGTATTTGTTTTAGGTTAGATTTGATTTGGGTAATTGATGTATGAGAATTTTGTGGGTTTGCTGCTATTGATGGTAAAGCATATGGGTTTTGTTTTGGTGTTTCTTCGAGCCTTTGAGTGGGTTTTTTTCTCTTGTTTGGTTTCAAGCTTGGTGATTTGGTTGATGGGGGCAGTTGATTGAGGGAAGACAGAGACGTATAATTTGAGAGAAAAATAGAAAATTGATAAAGAAATAGTATTTTAATGAAATGTAGTGTAAAATAGATAAACTAATGTGAGATGTTTTGAAAAGTAGTTGTGTAAAATAGAAAACATAGTTTTTTATGCTAAAGTAAAAAAGAAATTTTGCACAGACTAATGTGAATGCTCTTCTTTAGATACTTTGTTGGTGGGTGATTCAAGAATGATAGAACCACAACAAAGATTTCTAGTGAGACAGAGAAGGGTAACAAATTAATTAAAATAAAGCAGATTGATACAAATTTATTATGTAAAATAAAGGTATGACTATATTGGTTACATTCAATTGTTCATTGCTTATATGATCAGTTCACAAGAATAGTGTTTCTTTGTCTTTTGTTGGCTAAATCTACAAATCTTAATTGTCGTAAATTCATAATGGATTTTTCATTTTAATCTTGCAAATGATTATAAAAAACACAACCAAATTAACAGTATGCATATTTGGAAGGCAAATCAAGTGCAAGTAAAGTGTAAAAAAAAAATACTTGCCTATGGTGGTGGTGGTGGTGATGTCTTCCATGTGAATCTACTTCTTGAAAGGGAGTGAGAATTTTTTTTTTTTTTTCAAACCTAGAGTGAGAAAGTTTGAAAAAGAAATCAATATTTAATAACCGAAATATTAATACTTAGAAGAGGTATTTGATGTGGATAGTGCGTAATCAAATTATCTTTTCCTTTTTTGTCTTTTTTATTTTATTTTATTTTATTTTTTTTGCAAATAGGTATTTGATGTAGATAGCGTTTCAATTGTAATTAAATTATTTTCTCATTTTTTTGTCTTTATGCGTATCCTCCTTTTTGTTTAGGTGTCTTAGGCTTTATCAAATTAGTTTTGTCAGTCCTTGTAATTCATTTTAATTAGAAGTTCTTGTATTTGTGCTTTATCTAATTAGTTTTGGAAGTGGTATTTGATGCGGATTAATATTTTAATTGCGATCAAATTCAAGTAGGATAGAGTGATATACATAGGGCTTAATATTTAATTTTTTTTTAATTTCATCTATAAATTTCTTGCAATTTGGGGCAGCCAACTCTTTTTTGTTTTTTTTTTAAATTTTTTATTATTATCTAAAACGTGTATTATGTTGCTGGTTTTTTTTTTTTTTTTTAATTAAGATATTTTTATAGAAGATTAGATGAAGAATTTTGATTATAATCAAATTAAGATATAATTTGGATTGTAATCAAATTATGATTTTATCAACTTAAAAATTATAGGAGAAGTTAAAATCATATAAATGTGTACTATTTTGTTGGTTTTTTTTTTTTAAAAAAAAAAATTTTTTATAAACTTAGAAATTATAGGAGAAAAAAATTATATATTTTTTTAAATCTAAAAATTTAAAAAACTTTCTGCAATTTGATGAAGCCACTTGGCATAATCAAAACTTCTAAGCCCAACTTTTATTATATAGTATATGATATGATATAAATTAGGAATCCTTACGCTTTGAAAATATTCAAATTTCTTCTTCTATCTAAAATTTTGTCATACTTTTCAATAATACATATTAATTTTTTTTTTTGTTTTAAACTAATTTTGGTTAAAAAATAATATTCAAAATCTATTATAAATGAACTGGAAGTATGACCAAAATCTAGACCGAATGAATAATTTGGGTATAGATTTTTTTTTTTAACTAATTTTGGTTAAAAAATAATATTAAAAATCTATTATAAATGAACTGGAAGTATGACCAAAATCTAGACTGAACGAATAATTTGGGTATGATTTAAAGCTTAGATTTGTTTTTTGTAATTTCAATTTAGAAAATTAGGGTGTTTGTTTGATTTTGACCAAAATTTAGTATAATTGTCTCCCTATAATTATTAAATCTATTTGATTTTGACCCCAAATTCATAGTGGAATATATATATATATATATATATATATATATATATAGTTGGGTTATATTTAAATGTTACACCACTCAATAACTTGTTGTTGAATTAATATTTTGAAAATCCAACCGTTAAATTACTTGTTCTATATGTTCTTAACATGCATGCTAATTTTCATATCCATCGGAAACTATTTACCATTTGATCCATAAACTCATCTTTTATGCATTATTTTAAACTACAAAAATTTGAATTTTAATAATTGATTGATGACATGGCTATTAATTTTTTATCACCTTGAAAGTTTGCAAGCATAAAGAATATACGAAGATAATGTAATCTAACGGTGGATTTGTTAATATTTTCATCCAATTAAAAAATATTGAGTGGTGTAACATTGCTTAGAGTTACACCAGGTGTAACTTGAACCCAACCCTATATATATATATATTTAAATTTCCAACTTTGGTATTGTCAAAAAAAAAAAAAAAAATTTCCAACTTCGGTATATGTCTTTGATTATGAATTGTAGTATCTTTTTGTGTTAGTTGTGTGACTTTTTATGAAAGTTTGTAGATCGTGGATCAGTCGAGGTACTGGTAATCTCAACGAAGTTATATTTATCTAGTTTTTTTTTTTTTTTTTTTGTGGGTGTGTGTATAAATTGTAGGGCTTTTTACCTTTTCGCAGGTTGAGATTGCAACTCAAATAATTTTTTAAGCTTGTTAGAAAAAAAATTAAGATTAGTAAAACGTAAAATTTGTTGTAGCACAATTGCAATTCTTGAACATATTGAATCCATGGATTTGTAAAATTTGTTGTAGCACAATTGCAATTCTTGAACATATTGAATCCATGTTCAAATCCAGGCAGCTGAAAATCCTTTATGTATGTATAAAAAAGAAACTATCAAAATTAAATAGATTATATTTTGGACAAAATTTAGTTATAAAACTGGTTGTAGCCTAAAATTACAACTTTACTCTATAAAATAAAAATTACTCTATATTTTGAAAATCCAATTGTTAAATTACATGTTCTTTATGCTTTTAATAATCAAGTCAAATTTTGTATTAATCGGATATTATTTTCTATATGATCTAGAAGCTTAGATTATATTCATAATTGTAAATTACAAAAATTTGCTATTTATACAATTTATTGATGATATAGCTATTGATTTTTAATTTTCTAAAAATCTTACAAACCTAAAGAATATAAGAAGAAGATGTAACATAATTGTTGATTTGTCAAGATTCACCTCAATAAAAGGATATTGAGTAAGGTTGTAGTTTAATGCTACAATTAATTTTGTAGCTAAACTTTGTTATTATATTTTTATGTATTTGACCTTCTAATTAATTAGGAATCCTTCAACTTTGAAAAATATCAAATTTCTTCACCTATCTAAAATATTGTCATACTTTTCAATTGTACATATTAAAAAATTAGAATTTTTTTCTGTTTTGAAATAAATTTTGATTAAAAAATTATATTTTAATATAATATAAATAAATTGGGAGACCGAAATCTAGACCGAATGAGTAATTAGGGTATGATTGAAAGTTTAGAGATTAAAAAAAAAAAAATTCAACTTAGAAAATTAGGGTGTTTGTTTGATTTTGAGTTTTGACCCAAAATTTGTGTTACCTTTTCCCTATAATTATTAAATATGTTTGATTTTAACCCCAAATTCATAAATGTTTGGGTAAAATATAGTTAATATATTTAAAATTTGGACTAATGCTAATCAGGTCTGCTCTTGATGACAGTTTTAATTAAAATACTAATTAGTTTTTGATGTAGGCGAGGATTGAACTTAGATATCTTATACAACTATCAAAAAATACTAATCAGGTCCAAAACTTTTTAAAATTGATCAATTTAATCCCTAATCACTGTAAGAGAAAGGACAAATAGACAACTGCTTAGAAACCAAATTTGATTTAAAGACTAAGAGCATTCTCATCAGTTCAGCTATAATCATGTATAATACAAAAAAACGTCCATTTTACACATTTTGAGCAAAAAAACCTCCCTCATCAGTGCGTGTAAAAATGGCTAAAACTATGAAAACCCATCCCCGAGCTACAGTAGCCGTGGATATTTACACGGCTACTGTAGCTCGTTTATCCTATTATTATATATTTTCCGTTCGTTCCATTTTTTCTCTCTCATTTCCAGGCTCAACAACCCAGTTAAAAATCAACCCAGAGATACACTTAATAAAAAAAAAAAAAAAACACAGATACACAAACACAGATCGGAGCTTGGGGATCGTGATCGGAGCCGCGGGTTGTGGATCAGAGCGGCGGATCGTGATTGGAGCGGCGGATCGTGGATCGGAGCCGCGGATCGTTGATCGGAGCGGCGGATCGTGGATCGGAGCCGCGGATCGTTGCTCGGAGCGGCGGATTGTGAATCGGCGCCGTGGATCGGAGCTCAGAGCCGCGGATCGGAGCTCGTGGTGGATCGGAGTGAGATGGTGGATCGGAGCTCGGAGCTCGGAGCTCGGAGCCGCGGATCGGAGCTCGTGCTGGATCGGAGTGAGATGGTGGATCGGAGCTTGGAGTGAGATGGTGGATCGGAGCGGCGGATCGAGCTCGGAGCTCGTGGTGGATCGGAGCTCGTGGTGGATTGGCGCCGTGGATCGGAGCTCGGAGCTCGTGGTGGATCGGAGTGAGATGGTGGATCGGAGAGGAGAGTTGATCGGAGTGAGATGGTGGATCGGAGAGGAGAGTTAATGGAGAGGCAGTGTTGATCGAGAGGGAGAGGAGAGTTAATGGAGAGGGAGAGAGATCGGTGTACAGAGAGAGGAGAGTTAATGGAGAGGAAGAGAGCAAGAATCAGAAATAATAAACGGGTAGAGAGAGCGCGTATTATATACGGTAGTTGAGGAAAATAATAAAAAATGTGAAAAAAGTGATTATTTAATTAAAAGATGTGTAAAATAGATGAACTGATGTGGGTGTTTTATAAAAGTAGGTGTGTAAAATAGAAAAAGTAGATTTTTAGTGTAAAAATGAATGTGTAAAATGAACGAACTGATGCAATTGCTCTAAGTTGGTCAATTTTAAAAAGCGTTGGACTTTACTAACACTAGCACAACCCCCTCAAGTATTTAAATGTATTTTACTTTAAATTTTTTAATATTTTTTCCTCTAATTTATTTATTTATTATTACTTTTTTGGGCCTCAATTAAATGTGCATCAGTGCATGGTTCAGTCATTTTATTGGCATTGGGTCAATGAGGTGGGCCGGTTCGGGTCTGGGAGAAGAAGTAAGAACGGGATGAACCGTAGGGAATGTATAGGTTGAACTGTATGCGTAGTATAATCTTCCATTTGTTCTTCATTCATTTCCCAAACCAAAATGCCACCACCATTGCTCATTACTGATGTGATGATCACGGAGAGGAGACCCTTTTCTTCTGCTTCTAATCTTCCTGCTATGATTCCAATGCTTCCCTAACTACCATCTGCTTTTCTCTTTCTTGGGTCACCATTATTTTAGCTCATAGCAATTGCAGGTTGGTTCTCTCTCTCTCTCTCTCTCTCTCTCTCTCAAGGTCAACTGTTTTTCCTTTTTTTTTTTGTTTATTTATTTTAATGTAATTATTTATCTGGGTTTTGTCTTATTGATTCATTTGTTTGCTAAGAAAGTAGAATCCTAGAAATTGGTTGTTTTGGGTTTTATGTTTTTTAGCTGGTTTGGTATCAAAAGAAATCAGCTTGAAAGATTCAACTGTACTTGGTAAAGTGGTTTTATTAGGCTCAGTTTTAGTTTTAATGGGTCTCAAATAATATGAAAAAACAAAAGTTTCAAACTTTAAATATTTTTAAAAAAAATTTTTTCCTGCAGTTTCTGGGGAATCAAACAACACTCGTTAGTGCCCTTTGTGATTGTAAAGTTTGGTGGTTGTCTAGTTCTTTTGGTTTTCAAAATTTTTTTTCCTGCAATTTAGTAATGATTGGGTTGTCTATGTTTTTTACAGTATGACATTGTTTAGAGGGGATCATTTATGTCAACTCTTGCGGTGACTAATGTGTATGAACCCCGTATTTCACAAATTGAGAAAAAGTACTTTGTATTGCTTTTGTAAAATTGGAACCTACTTTCTTAGAAAGCTAATCTTGATTGCAAATAATATTATATGAAGAGAGAGGGAGTAATGATAATTGCTGGTTCTTCCTACAATTGGAACAGATATTCTGGAATTATGTAGCATTTTACTCGCTTTTGACCTCTTATCATCACATTTAATCTTCCTTCTTTAATGATGTCTTGGAGAAAATCTAAAAGGAGACCTTATGTCTATAAAATTAAGAGGAACATCCAGTTTTGTTAAAACCGCACTTAAAGCTTAAAGCCCCAAGGTCTAAGTGCTTCGCTTGTCTAAAAAAAAAGCTCATTTAATGAAGTGTGCTTTAGGCACACTTTTTTGGCGCTTCTTGAAGAAGCACAAAGCACACCTAAGCGTGCTTTTTTATTTTATTGCTAAAAACAATATGAATTTTCAACATTAATTGCTTGATCTTGAAAGAAATGACATGGACCAATGATTTATCATACAAACACTATTTTTAAGGTGTTGCATTAAACAAATTTTTTTATTATTTATATGTTAAAAGATACAAACAAGATTAATTTACTATTCTTGTGCCTTTTGCTCTTTGATTTTTAGATGAACGTTGATTGAACTATATACATCATTTCATCATAACTATTACGGTTGTATTTTTATAAAGTACAAGAGAACCATATAAAATGTTATGTTTAAACTTTCTACGACTTGATTATTATGATATTGTCCCTTGATAATTGTTTTCAGTTAACTAAATAAAATATTAAGAATTGAAATATCTTAATTAAAATTTGAACTTACAAACATTCTACAATTGCACTTACCTAATAGGTAAAATATATGAAATTTGAGTTATTATGTTATTAGATATTATATTTGGAAAATGTGTGTTTTGCTTCAATTAGTCACGCATTTGTGCTATACCAACATTGGGAACATCATTAATTGTCTCTCCATTTTTGGGATCCTTCCTTTTTTCTTCTTTTTTTAAAAAAATAATTTTCAGGATCCTTCCTCTCCAACTATCATTTTCTGTAGTGCAACTTGTCTCCATGGCAATCATGTGGCAAGATTACTATGAAACAAACCTTAATTGATTTGTCCCAATCCTAGCATTACCAAATTTTTGTGATAAATAACATTTTTTTTTTTTTCAAATTCATTAATGTTAATTCAACATGAAGTTTCCTTTATGCTCTCTATTTCTCTGTTTTAAATATTTTCTTAGTGGTGTCTGTCTCTCTTCATGTCAATTGAGCTGTGTAAAAAAAATATTATTATATTCTAGGCATTTTCAAACCTTGTTTAGTTGTTGCAATGATGTAGTGGGAATGTTCTTTAGCAGGATCTAATCTTGTTGAAATGAAGTATGAGAAAAAGGCCCATGATAGTGTTCATGCTGCATTAGCCTCTGATGATATTTTATGTGAGATTCTCCTTCGACTGCCAGAAAAATCTGTTTTTAAACTCATTCTTGTATCGAAGAAGTGGCTTCATTTGATATGTAGCAATTCTTTTCGTTCTAGTTACCACTCTCGTTGGCGGGAAAATGTTCATCTTTTGGGCTTCTTTGTATGCAATTTTCTATACCTTGGAAGACCTCGAGATGGCTTCCGTCGTCCCCCATGGGAGCCTGCACTTCCATTATTGTCCACTTGTAAAGAAGGTGATGATTTAAAGTTTTCTGGGATCCTCAAACAGCTTGGTTATTTCATTGACTCTTCCAATGGCCTTCTTCTTTGTGGTCGCCACCCAATGACCTATTATGTATGGAATCCCATCACAAAGCAACCATACCAACTTCCTCAACCACAGCAGTTCTATCGAAGCTTGTGCATGGCATTCATTATTGAGGATTCTCATGATGATGCCATCTGCTATAAGGTCATTCGTGCAAAATGTGTATGCAAACCTGTTGATGTCAACACTGTCTCCATTGAGACTTTCTCTTCAAAGACCAGCACATGGAAACAATCTACTCTCACTTGCTCTTCAAGTTTTGCATTGTGTCCTCGAACTGTGGCTACTGTGATCAAAGGTGTTGTTCACTGGTTTGCAGCACAAAGAAATCTTGCTATTTATGATCCATATCTTGGACTGAGGCGTATATCCCTGATTAAACTACCAGCTGGTGAGTTGTCATATGATTATGAAGAGTCTGTTCTTGGGGAGTCCTCTGATGGACTTTTGCAGTATGGTCAAAGCAGTACGTTGGGCATTGAGATATGGGTTCTTGAGAAAGAACAAAGTAGTAACTCATCCATATACAAGAGTACACATTCAGGGGAAAGGTGGATTTTAAGACACAAACTGAATTTCAGAGCAATGTGGAAGCAGAATCCAACTTTCACTGAGCATTCTAAAGAATCCCAAATATTGTCATTCCTTCCTCGGAATTCTGAATCTGTCTTCATTAGATCAGGATCAAATCTATTTCTTTATGACTTTGAGAGCAAAAGGCTGGAAGTGGTTCATTATCAAGGGCGTGGCTCTTCAATTTCGTGGGATTCCAGTAAAATAGTACCGTACTTCAGGCCAACTTGGCCTTGTTCTTCTTATGTCAATGATTTAACAGTATGACATGATTACCTACTATTTTCATGGAGAAGTTTCTTATTGTGACTCAAGAAATCCTTACCAGTGACCTTTGTTTGGTTTAGTTGATTTCATTTAAGAGTTTAGAGCTTTTCCCTTTGCTGCTATATGTTGGTCAATGCTTTAGCTGTTCATACATCTTGTTAGCTGTTTCTTAGAAAACTCTAATGTTACTTTTCCCTGTTTCTCCTTCTTTCAGTGCAATTGCTAAAAAAAAAAAAAGTTTGTTTAATGATTTGTTTTTCTTAGTCCATATCCTTTGCAGTAGGGGTGTTTCGGTTCGGTTTCGGTCGGTTTTTTTTGAACTGGCCAACCGAAACCGAAATTATCGGTTTCCAAATTTGTCAACCGAAACCGACCGAAAAAATTGAAACACCGTTGGTTTCGGTTTGTTTCAGTTTCGGTCGGTGTTGTCGGTGTTCGGTTTCAATGAACGTCACAGAATTTCAGTCACAAAAAGAAAAAAAAAAAACTCAACATCACATTTTTTTCAATAAGAAAATAATAGCTCAACATCACATTCACAAAAACTAGCATTGATTCAGTATTAAACAAAATACAAAATACAAAAAAGAGAGAGAGTTATCAAGAAATTAAAAAGAGACTTCGAAGGTCACCGTGAGAAAAAAAAGATCGAGCCGCGTGGGGAGGCCGGCGTGTGAAGGCCACCATGTGGAGGCGGCAGCAGCGGCGTGAGACATGAGGGTGATGAAGGAGATGGAGGCTGGAGGCGTGAGGCATGAGGCGTGAGGGACATGAGGGAGATGGAGCCTAGAGGAATGAGGCGTGAGGGAGATGGAGGCGTGATGCTTGAGGGAGATGGAGGATGGAGGCGTAAGGGAGATAAGGATGAGGGAGATGGCGGCTGGAAATTAAAAGGGTAAGATGGAGGAGATGGAGGCGTGAGGGAGATGGAGATGGCGGCTGGAAAGAAAAGAGGGAGATGGAGGCGTGAGGGAGATGGAGATGGCGGCTGGAAAGACAAGAGGGAGATGGAGATGCGGCTGGAAAGAAAAGAGGGAGATGAGGGAGGCGTGAGGGAAAATGAGAGCTAGGGTTTTATGTTTAAATGGTTTTAAAAAAAAAAAAAAAAAAAAAAAACGCAGGCGCGAGAGCTCGAACCCAGGAAAGCTTAGTCCTTAAAGCCACAACCTACCACCAAGCTGCAAACTCTCATGTGACTTAATGTTACATAAATATATATATATATAATATACATATATATATCCTTATATAAAATATATATCGGTTCGGTTCGGTCGGTTCGGTGCATTAAAATTTGCCACCGACAACCGAACCGAAATTTTCGGTTTTATTGTATAAAAAACCGAAACCGAACCGAACCGAAACCAAACAGAAAATTTTGCATCGGTTCGGTCGGTTTGAAGCGGTTTTTTCGGTTCGTCGGTTTTTTGCACACCCCTACTTTGCAGGTACACAAGGAAAATAAATGAACAACAGAAGACATTTATTTAGAAATGAATAGTTACAACTTATAAGTGTCGAAGGCTTGGTAGACTGAGTTTTGGTCTTCACTGAATAGCATTGTTTGGCTTCCCGAAGTGGGCTGATGAACTAGGGTTCAGCTCAGTTCACATGGTTGATATAGAACTCTCTCATAAATCATAATGGTATGCCAAATACCTCATGAAATCTCAGTTTGTGTAGTAGCGCTTTAGTCTTCTTTCTTTTGAGCTAACAAATAGTAGCACTTAGTCTTGGTTGCACATTCCCTATACCTTTGTCACCTTGTGGTTGTGGTGGTAGAGTTAGTGGTGTAGCTGATATCAATGGGCCAAATATGTAATACCTGCATTACCTGACCATAATTATTATAGTTTCTAGAGTTGAATTGGTGAATTATTTAATTTTTTTTGAAGGTTACATTATTTTATCCTATGATCACTACAAAATAAAATAAATAAAAAGAAATATATTAATACATAGATAATTAATTAGAAGTTATGGTCCAATTAAGAAACTCAAATGATTAAGGAGATGCTATTTATATTTTTAGTTAAAATCAAAACATGTTGTATAAGAAATTTGAGATTTAGTCCCTACTTACACTAAAAATTGATTGGTGTTTTGGTATGATAATGGAGAATTATCCTGCAATAAAAATTAATCGGTATCTTGGTCTGATGATAAAGAGCTATCATCAGGAACGGAAGCCATAGGTAACTCAAATGATAATTTTCCTTTCATTCAATTGAGTCATCTAAGTTTTATATTTTTTCAATTCATGCATTTTCGTTCAATTTCATTTAAAAAGTGATGCTAAGTATGCAATTAACCAATGAAAAAAAAAATTTGAAAAAAGTTTCTCACATAAAAAATCTATAAAATATTTTATTTAATTTTATAAAAAAAATTTCATGTGAGAAATATATTTTTTAATGAAATTGGACAGAATGATTGAATTGAATAAATTTAAAATTTAGAGAACTCAATTGAATAAAAGTAAAGTCAGAGAATGAAAGTAAATTTAGGAGTGTAATGATACATTGCACCACACATCCACACAAACTAATGACTTCAATGTTATTTTAATTATAAATTTTTACTCAATTTAAAGAAATATATAAAATGATATCATAAGAACAAATTTGACAATTTATTATAATTAACATCAGTAAAAGCCCTCTCCTCTCTTTTGGTCCCTGTAAATTTTTTAAAAAATAAAAATGGACTAAATTGGACCGAATAGACTAAAATGATTAGAATGGACCGAAACATAATTTTGCATTATTTTAGTTGATATTTTGCTTTATCATTTCAGTATTATAGTTTACAATAAATGATAGAGGATTGAGAAATTTATGGTAGATAATTATTACAGTATTATATTAATTCTTTATTTGGTTTAATGTCAAATCTCTCTTTCGTTCCTGTAAGAGCACAAATCGAGCTGGACCAGAGTTAGACTTTCTGACCAGACTAATAAGCCTTAAATAATAAATTTATAGAGAGTGGGCTCCTGATCTAGGTTGTTTAGACGGTAGATAACACAAAAGTCGGATTAAATCATATATCTCATGTACTAATCTCATACAAAGATGTAATATTGAGTTGTGTATATTGATACCCAGGACAATTCTCAGGGCTTTTTTACAAGTTCTTTCTCGCTCCCCCTTTTCTTTCTTCTTCCCTTTTCTTTTATAGGCCTCTCTCTGTTTCTTCTTTCCTCCACGTGTAGTCCAGGTGTTTCCTTTTTGGATACTTGTCCCATCATTCCCTCTTACTCTCTGGTGGTGATGGTAGGATTGAACTCTAATGCTCAGGAGTCACTTCACCATTAATGCGGCCAGAGATGTAGGTAAAATGCCTTCAATGCGGTGGTAGCAGCTTTTTATTGGATATTTGTCTATCAAATTCCCTTAACTATTGTCCTTGTTCTTTCAGTTATTGCATCCACGGTCCCTAGTATGGAAGTCTTTGAACCTCCAGGCCACTAATATTGTCCTCGGCAGCAATCTGCCGAGGACAATATCATCCTCGGCAGCAATCTGCCGAGGACAATATCATCCTCGAACGTTATGTCTAGTGGTGCTACGCTCATGCATGGCAACTTCCTTTGTCACGCGGCCTCGCAGGATGGAATTATTATGTCCTCGGATCACTCCGCGCTGTTGGGTTGGACATTCTTCTTTATGGGGGCCTTTGGGCTGGCCCAATACGTGATTTGGGCCCACGGACACTACAATTCCTATCCTAGATTTATGCATTTGTCCAACGATAATTATGCATTTGCCAATCACCCACATAGCTAGGGGTGTGATGAGACCTAACACCAAAAAATAAAAATCGAAATAGCAAGTCATTAATTTGTGTGGATGTCTTTGGTTGGAAGGGAAATTATTGTGTACTCTCGGAGTACCATAAATGCATACTCTCTCATTCACATGAATGATGGGTTCCACTAATTAAATTCATGGTGGGATCTACCATTCATGTGAGAGGGGGGAGTACGCATTTATGATACTCCGGGAGTATCTAATAATTTTCCTGGTTGAAAAACGCATCAACCTTATAATGGGATGAGTGGAAAACATTGTCATTTAAAGAAAGAAAAAAAAAAAAAAAATAGAAGTCTTTGAGCTCACTCATAGTGCGTGTGAAGGGATTATTGCACCGAGATTATCATCCTCTTTTTTTTTTTTTTTTTTTTTTTTTTTGCGTTTCTTCTAAATTGAATGTGTCAATTGTTTAATTTTTGAAAAATCATTATAATTTCAAGGCTAATTATATCGCGAATTTTAACTAGTGTAAAAAGCCACCTAGGTAATCAGAAATGGTAAAATTGAATTCGTGTATAATTTCGTATAAAAAGGCTAAAATTTGACCTTAAACACATATGAAAAGCTTGAACAAAAAAAATGACAACTGTTCCTACAAATGGTAAAGTTGTTACTCTTAGAGGATTTTGAAACACTTCATGTCCTAATTACAATGCATAATTGTGTATTATCCAAAAAATTTAATTGAATATTACAACTCTTCAAAGCCAATTGGCACCCGAAACCAAAAATTCAAGATATCAATCGATTTTTGATATAAGCAGAACTCAAATATCATATCTCTTATTTAATAACAATAGACTTTTATCAGTTGAGTTAACTAGAATTCACTTATCTAAAATATTATTTAACTCTAAGCATGATCAGCAATATTGTTCATTGAAAAGATTGGATGCAATGTATTTTCAATATTGACATAAAATTCCCACATGCAAATGTTACTAGTAAGAAACATGTGTTCTAATAATTCTGAATTTAAAAGTTTGTTTTCTAGTCCCTAATGTTTTATTTTTAAAATTGTCCACATTTTCACGCACAGGGAAAAAAAAAAGCATAACTCATAATTATCTTGTAAAATTTATTTATTTAATAACTTCACTTACATTAATATCTTAACCAATCCAATTAAGAGCCAATCAAAGTTAGTTATTTAAAATCACATGATATGTGAAAATGCTTATTAATGTCAACCTTGATCTTTTGATTGGATGATCCAACCATCACATTTAGAACGCTACATTTTAGAATGGAATTTGTGTTCATGTAATAGTTCAAATGATATATTTGCTCCTGAAGTGATTTGAAATTATGATATCTACATATGACATGTCGTGTTTTGATATTAGATCAATACTTACAGAACATATTTTTATCGACACAAAACGGTCTAGAAACGTCTAACATGAATAAATTGTATGGTACAATCAACATAGAGCAATCCAAATGACAAACTAGCCAAGTAACCCATTTAGCGCCAATTGTTTAGCACCTTTGGATACGGGCGACCAATGACATTTGGAAACATAGTCTTTGTGTGTCCTCCACTTCATCATCTCTATATAGTGAAGGTAGCATATTACGTCTAAAGATCCTCCCACTCCCTCCATTACACTCCCTACAAGGGAAGTGATTAAATTACTAGGAACGTGGTCAGCCCTAGACCATTAAATAAGCTATTTTTCTCAATTTAACCCACTCCCTCCATTACACTCCCTGTAAGTTTACAAGGGAAACTGATTGGAAAACCTTGTGTAAAGATAGTTTTCCATGTTTTCCAGTGTTTGGTAGCATAAAAAAAGATAGACCATTAAATAAAATTTTCTCAATATTATGACTTATTTTTAGAGATTGTTTTCCATTAATTTTTTTTGGAAAACAACTATATCTCATAATAAGTTAAATAAGGGAAGTTAGGAGGTTGTTTTTCAACTCATTTAAGTTGCTATCAAACATTGGAAAATGGTGTTTTATAGAAAATAGTTTTTCATCTAAAACGTTTGGATTATGTTTCATTCTCCATCTCTTTTGACACTACGAGTTTGAACAATTGACTTACTGACGATTATGTGTATCATCAAATATGTTGCATGAGTTCTAATATTATCAGACACAAATCTATTGTACCAATCATGAACATTATCATACCAATAGCAAAATAACCACTAAACTAATTGGTTTTCTCCCATATCTCAAAATAATTTTAAAAAAAAATTTTCCAATTAAATTTATAATATGATACTATTGGAAGTGTAAAGTATGGTATTAAATCGAAGATAAAAACAAGAATCATGTGATTATGATTATATAAATACAAGATCAAAAATATTATTTGGTTCATGAATTATGAATTAAATTCTAATTTTATCCTTTACTATTGTTGTGTCAATTTAGTCTTCGATGTTCTTCTAAATGTTTCAATGTTACCTTTACTCTTACTTGCTGCCATTATACAAATGATGTCAGATCACAATTTTCACAAAATTAAGCATGGCATTACGTAACAGATGTGACTCGTAAAGCCATGTCACCCTAAGTGATTCAAGTGCCTGTAAGGGTGTAACATGGCTCTAATTTTCTGAGATCCACAAGTGCCAAATTAACCATATAAGGGTGGGTGAAAAAAGGGATTTTCTACGTATATAGTTGTTTTAGTATCGAAAAGATAGAACAAAGGTAAAATTGAAGCATTTTTAAAATTTAAAGACTAAATTGACAAAATTAATAATTTAAGGATGAAATTGAAATGTAACACAAAATTTAAGGACCAAATTAATTTTAACCTAAAAAAAATGCAAAGGTCATGACTTTGCTATTCACTAGACTCACATTCCAGTAGTTGAGTTGCGTAGCATGCCTAATTTGTGTTAGCGGGAATAATCTTGAATAAGGATATAACTAAAAATAAATAAAATAGAAAGAGAATGAAAATGAGAAAAAGAAAAAGGGAGGCAAGTAGCAACGATTAAAATTTTCATTTACCATTTGTTTATATTTTTGCCTTCCGAATGATGTTTGCAGAGTTTATTGTTCAAGAAATTTCTATAGAGGTAATTATAGGTTTACATTGTATTAGCAAAGTAAATCTCACACTGTAGACATTTTGCAAATGTGTACAACATTGTACACATTTTTTTTTTTAATTAACGAAAAAATGGGTTTTGGGGGCGAGCTGAGTTGGCGCCTTCTACTTAGGCGTGATCATAATAACACTCTATTGTTGGACCGGGCCTTGTGGGAGTAGGGGATCTAGGTGATCCAAAGTTGTACACGCAACCCCATCGAACATTGTACATATTTGTTTAGTCTATAATGTAAATTTTACATTGCTAGTACAACGTAAACTAAGAATTTTCCTAATTTGGGGTCCCTTTCCTGAAAACTCATTTCTACACATTACCCTCATCTACTGCTTGTAACTAAAATCTTTCGAAACTTCAGTATTAGCCATTACAGCAAGTGATCTATTGGTCTAGTGGCATTTCTTTCGGTCCTTCAATGGAGGGGATTAAGATTCAAATCTCAGTAGGGACATTGTTGTAATGGGAAGAGGGAATTTAGGGATTCTAACTTATAGGTTAGGGTGAGGACAATGTATTTGTTTAGCCCAAAAGAAACTGTCAAATTTGTTGCATCCTCAGGGATTAGTGGCTACTGGTGGCCATTCATGTGTGTTTGGATTAGTTTTTTGTTGAAAATGAGTACAAGTAATATTGTACCGAAATTATGTGAGGCTCTAAAAAGGTAAAAGTAAGCAACTAAGCTAATAGTCTAATGGAAAAATTCTAATCCAAGCTCGTTTAAAGTCAAATTCTTACTGTATATTTAGTAATTAACAACCAAGTATGCAAGAAGAAAAACACTCCAAAGAAAAAAAAGAAAAAAAGCTCAGTAAAACTAACCAATAAGCAATGTATAAAAATGAACTCTTACAATTAAGCAAGAAGCCTCATTAAACGGTAGATAGTGACAGCTTTTGTAAAATGCTATATGTTTTTAATTTCTTCCCCTTCATTGAAAACTAGTTGTACATTACACTGGATGGGGAGCAAAGGCATCCTGCTTCCAAAAATGAACTACCGGGGGGGGGGGTGGTTGGTGGTGGTGTGGAGCAAAGGCATCCCTACTTGGAACAATGAACTCATATGGGAAGATAATTTCAAAAAATGTTTCTAATGTAAAAAATAATTGACAATGTACAACCCTATGATGACATCCACAATTAAAGGGGTTGCAATGTGAATCTACATCTTGACCGTGGAGATAGATAAAGAGGAATTCCATCCACTCATGCAGTGAAAGTGATTACTCTGAACGAGGAAACATGAAACTAAAGCCTGAGTTTTCACGAATAAGTGGTGGTGGTTCAATATCGGCGATGTCTATTTGCTCCATGGACTTTGATAAGTCATCAACTGAAAATGGAATGCTGCACACAGGTGATTCTAAAGGTCAGTGACAGCCACAAACTGATGTTCTGAAAGCATGTCTAACAACTATGCAAGTTCTGTTAAACATAATGTAGTGTTGGTACAATTCCTGCATATGAATTCAACTGACTATTTTTTTTTAAGCGTTAATTAAAATCCTATTGACTCTTCATCATAAAATAGACTGAAAGTTGCACCTAAGCAATGTCTCAGGCTTAGAGTTTTGGCAGTCATTGATAATTATGCATCATGTATTCTGACTATATAAAATAACTGGCACCCGGTTTTTGAATCCAAAAGGGAGAACCAAATGGGTGGAGGTTAGCCAGTTTGTGTATAACAAATTGGTAAGCATTGGTTTGCTACCAAAAGGTTAGTAGCTTAGTGAAATGCAACTCAAATTGAAGTATATAAAGAATAGCAACTGAAGCAAAACAAAAAAGAAAGGCTGAAGGCCTCATCACATAGTTGAATGCCGTTACTGACCTTGAATCATCATCCAACAAGAATGAATTACTAACTGCATTGTTAGAATCTTCTGTCATCAGCACCCTCATATTGGAAATAACCTACACAAAAACAGTAAGATGGAAAACCTAAATATCATCTGTTTTCGATTAATGTTTGTAATCTCATGGAAAATGAAAACCTATCACTCTGCTTGGTGACAAAGATGACTCGGACCTAGTTTGAGTAATGGCATCCATAAAAACTTACATCCGAGGACACACTATGCGTGCCATACTTGTCATCCCAGTACATTGTACTGATCCGATAGAGCTGCTGTATACTAAGGACCTGTAAATGGAAAAATCAAGTTCATTGAGATCCTGGGAAGAGATGAATGTTGAATTTTTATTTTTTTTCTAGGCAGGTCAAAGTATAAATTATATTTATTTTTAAAATTGGATATATATTACATACTGGGCAAAGATCATGGCTAATTTCATCAAGTGTTTTCTTTGGTTTTTGATGTATAACCTGAATCAGAAAAGAGAATATTTCAGAAAACCACTATTTGTTGCTTCTTCACCCCTGTATCAAGGTAAAGGTGTAAGAAAAATAATATAACAAAGACTAGAGGAATACCAGAAATCCGATTGCCTGTCTAATATGCTTGAGCTCATCCCAAGACGAACCTGCATACTGCAAATTTTTTTTTTTTTGGGTTATTTATTATCTATATATCACAAGATTGGAGTATCATGGCAGTGAATTCAAGGTACCTCATCTGTTGCCTTATAACACCAATGTTCCAATTCAGCCAATCCAGCCTTCACATATTCACCATTGCTAAAAGAACAGCACTCTCGCCTTAACAGAAGACTGCAACAAAAACAGTGTATGCAGGATGATAAAGGAAAATTTACTTGCATAAGACTTGCAACCAAAAAGCAACCAGATATTGTAGCATGGATTTTATACCTGTTAAATAGTTGAACATTGATGAAAGAAAATATTTGTGTGAACACCTTACGAACTAAAAACGGGGGTACCTAGAAAATGGAAGAGAGAGAAAGAAATAGTTTAGCAAAATATATTTCACCAAGTACACACTCAAAATGAAAAATCTATTGAATGACATCCATGATCCATGGAAAAAGATCCAATCACGGTTTAGTTAATCCATTAATCATGGTTATGAAAGCCAAAGCTGGCTTGGAACATGATGGTCACAAGCAATGTCAATGTGCACCACTACTGAATGTTAGTTTCTATTATATGAGTACAAAGGAGAAAAAAATGACATAGAAAGAAGGAGCAGAGCCAAGATAAATTCTACTAACATGATTTTCTTTCAAAGTGTTTAGGAAGTTTCCAAGGCTTTTTACAATCCCTTGCCAGTGAGCAATCAATGCTCGCTGGGCCTCTGTGTTTGCAACTGAACGCGATGATCCCTTAACCAAGCTTGCTCTGGATATTCTTGGTGCCTGTTCATCATATCCAAACAATAAAGTTCAGTTTAAGTAGTTTGGAAAGGGGAAAAGTAATTAGAATGACTAAACAATAACCATAGTGAAACATGAATTTGGCTTTATAAAAATAAAGTTTAGTAAGTCTGCAAAAACCAAATTTATAAACCTGGATGCACAATCCAAGCAATGGAGAAATTTCTTTCTTCAGATTATCTCGAATCATCCCATAAATCTTTTCTACATATGCTGTAAGCTGCTGTTTAAAAAGCAAAGCTGGGTACTTGGCTTCAACTTGCCGTAATGTATCCACTCCATTCATGCTACCATTGATCAAGGAAATATTCACTCCTTGTGGAGCACCACGGAAACTCTAAATAAAAATAATAGAAAAAACATGAATTAACAGAGGAATTGAAAATTTTGAACATTTTAACAAGAAACTTATATGTTTTTGAGAAAAAAAAAAAAAAACTATATTTACTTGTGTCATCCTCCCAAATAGAGTTGCTGATGATGAACGACGGCGTTGTGGGGCCATACCAGCAGCACCACTTGCTTTCAAAGTGCGCTGGAGTAGTAAGAGAAGTGTTGAGGCATTGGATAACCAATAGGCCAAGATATCATTGTTATCCTGGGTCTGAAATCCAAATGCAAATATTAAAGTTAAAAAAGAGGCTTCTGATTTTTATAAGAGAAAACAAAACCCAGTACCCAGCATATAAATCTGGGAACTTCAAACCTCAATGGCATTGCCAATGGTCTGAATGATCCGATCAAAAACACTAGTCCGCTCAACTTCAAATGATCTCCACTGCAAAAGGCATTTATATATGATGCAGGCAGCAATAGGCCTATTCCCTGCAAAGCCTAGGTGTTGGGAAATACATCGTATGAGCAACTCTTGGTTTTCCTGCTGCTTCTCATTTAGGGATTTTTGGGGTTTCTCCTCTACTTCAGAAGGATCCCTATGATTTGTTGGAGGAATATGCAGATCCTGATTCATATACCAGGTGATCAACAAATGAGAAAAATCAAGAAGATATATTCAAGTAGCTCATACTGTAAGTTTCTTTTCATCTTTTTCCTCTTCCTTCAGAGTATATTAATACTATCAGTTAGACGAGCTTTACTTACCAAACCTATCTTTGTATCCACTCCAATATGACCACTTTCAGCAGCTCTCTGTCATTAATCAGAGGACAGGAAAATCTCTAAACCATTTGGGATATCAAATATTAACTAACCTTCTATATTAATGATTTATGAACTTACCTGAATTGTTGATCTGGAGCGTCCTGAAAGGAACTTATTAGGTGCCATGGATACAGCTTGTTGACGCAGGACTTGATTCTCTGATTCTAAATTGGAAAGTTTTTCCTCTAGCCTAATCAAAGAAATCTAAATGCTCAGTTAACCAGGTATGGAAAGTCAAAAACTACTGATGACTTTCTTTAATTAAATTGTGATTTGAACTCAAATTATGTGCAGGTCATGAATAAATTTGAAACCATAATGATGTTAATTGGTGCTAGAAATTGATATAGGAAGTTAAATATACTACAATACAAAATGCATGCAAGAATATAATTTAATGATATTCATCTTACTCATCTTTTCATTTGTATTATAGACTCAATTCTTCAAATTTTCCTCATCTTTTCCTTTGTTTATTACATTTATTTTTTCAAACTTTATATTTTAATCAATGCACTCTATATATAATGCATAAGAATAAAATAAAAAAAGATGTCCAAACACCTTTTTCAATATTAATATATAATTTCCGTGTCTGATGTATTTCTAAAATCTACCACAGTCAAATACTCCACATGAACATGTAAAATTGCTAAATTCTAATTACATACAGGATCAAGCCAAACCCCATCTGACAAATTTGAGAGTCAAACTAATTATGCAAAAACCTTATGTAAAACATTCAGAGGTGAAACTTACTTAACATGTAAATGTAACTATAGGAGGATCAGGATGTCATTCTTGAAGGATCATATTACCTGGTTAAAGATTCCTGGAGCTGATGAACTTTCTTCTCTGTTTCTTCTAATTTTTTCTGTCGTTCTTCACCAGATTTTTGGGCTTCATTGTATTTTCTTTTTGAGTCATCAGCACTTTGTCTTTCTGATTCCAATGATGTCTGTGGTGGCATGAGTCCAAGATTATGTAAATAAATGAACTGACCATGCTTTACTGTTATCAATATGAAAATATTGCTGCACACTCATAAAAGAGGCTGAAAAACATGTTGAACCTTTGAAAAAAAATGTATCCAGTCCTAGATGGTACACAAATCTGACATGATGATGTGAAATAATGATTTCAAGAAATTAAATTGCACATAGTGACCTCATCACTTCTTGTTACTTAAGTCAGTTTAGCTATTTCATTGACAAAAGTAGCATAAGCTGCAGAACATGTTGAACCTTTGCAAACTCAGATGATTCCTATGGTACATGGATTACAAATCAGACAAGATGCTGCCACAAATTGACTGCAATGACTTCATTCTAACCAAGAACCCTTTGTACCACATCTTGTTAGTTAGGTTGCTTTATCTATTTCAATGAAAAGGTGTATAGTGTTATTGAAACCTTTAACCTATATTAAGGTAAAATGATTTAAAGCTATCCTAACTGCAAGAGTTTGTAAAGTTAAGACTACTCTTCATCAAAGTTATTATTGTTGAGTCACCTCTGATATTTGGATTCCCATAAATACCTACTCTTGTAAATGAGCATTCTCAGTTTATTTGGCTAATAAAAGTATAAATGTTGCTATGGAAGTATTGATCTTAGTAAGAGTTTAAGTTTTACAGTTTGTGCCATTGAATTTCTATATATTGCCTTTACACCTATCAAGAATCTATGTCAAATTCCAATTTTTTGATACTCCTATGGAGATATGTATGGTCATCATGCAGTTGAGATGTTTGATCTATGTCTGCTTTCCATCAGCAGCAATTGAGCTTGTCATAGGTCAGCAAATGGTTTTATGTCCAATGCAAAAGGCATTGTCAAATAAGCACTTTAAAAATTGCTTCCTCACCCTCACACCGATATGCCAAACTGAAACTTAAACTCCTCTAACACATAGGGTATATGGTGTTAAATTGATAAGTAAAAGAAGTACTGCTTTGCAAGATGCAGAATGTTTTTGTAAAATGCACTAAAAATGAAAGAAGATTTGATTGTCTATTCCATGCATCATTTAAGAAAATAATTCAAGTTTTCTTGGTGTGAAAATGAATACTATATATCACACATTTGATTCAACAGAAGACATTAGGTAAACTTTATTGGTTGAACTTTCTAACCCTTAGGTTCTCCACTTCTGCTGTTAGAGAATCAATTTTCTGGGTATCTTGAACAAGAACTTGAGTTTCTTTAATAACAGGAGGTGCTTCTTCAATAGCCTTCTTTGCAGCCTCTCGTTCCTTGACAATTAATGCATTTGCTTCTTTAACTTTGTACTGCAGTTCTTGCAACGAATTCTGCAATTTTGCCACCTCCTGTGCTTTTGCTTCCTCAAGGTCAGTCTGCATACATTATTCGAAGGTAAGAGAAATATTCACATGAATAGAAAGCAATGGGAATCTCTTAGTTCTGAAAATGAAGAAAGATCAAACAAATGGTACTGACCAATTTTGAAGTCACCTAGTATCTTTTAAAATATGGTAAAGCAAATATTGCAGTAGCATAGTGCTACTATGCAAGGTTTCATGGTGTAAAATTTTCATAGAAGAAGCATACATTGGATATTAGCAATATTCTTGTATACCTAAAACTACTTATTTTCAGAACATCAGTATTACCCTTAAACGTTTTTCCAATTGTAAACGCCAAGTGAGCTCCTCTACATGTTTTTCAAGCTTATCCTTCGCTTCTTTAAGTGCACCTGTTTCCCTTGCAGCCTGCAAAAGATTGTATGTGGATCTCATATTCAAAATCCAATATAAGACATAATGGACTCCATATTCTTTTATATCGATTACTAAATTAATCAAAATAGAATAAAATAAAAAGAAAGAGCATGTAACTCTCCACTCCATCACACATTTTGAGTAGTTTGACTATGCCCTTTAAAGAGTTTATATTACAATTCAACTTTGTTTCAATGACTATTAAGTCTTTCCTAAATTCTATTTTCTTACAGTTGTGAATCATATACTGAGGAGTAGAAATTAAAATGATCATGACTAGGTTGGTTACACTATTGAAGCACACAATTAAACTTTTTTAGATGCATGAACCATAGTTCCCAATTACTGTCATGAATCATTGTCTTTGCATATGATATAGCTCCATGTGTACATATCAAGGATGCTATAAAAGGCCACTATACTTTTACATTTCTGTAGCATTTTTTTTATCCTTCTATTCCTTTTCTGAACCTTGGTGTTTATATTAAAAGTGGAATGTGGATGTATGGGCATCAAATATGCCCAACTTGTCAATTGCTAGGCTTATCATTTTACTGCGTGAATCTTGCACACTCAAATGCAATTGAATACAGATTATTTTTCAATGTCTCCAATTTTGACTGTAAACTGCTCATTGTTGTCTCTTGTGGCATTTCCCGGAGATATAATGCAAAATTTTCTCATCTAAAATCTTTAGTTCCAAATGCCCATATATATTTTTATTTTATTTTATGTATATTGACCATGTTAAAAATTCTCCATTGATATTCCCAAATTTTTTAAAGCATAACATGACAATTATTATGAACATATTCTTATTTAGACCAATGTTAATTACCATCAGAAAATGGTGTGCATTAAATTGTATAATCAAAACGGTGCTCATCCCCTTAATGATTCACAAACTATTTCCTTTAATAATTGAGATGCAGTGCCATGAACGCAATTTGTTTTTTCATGGATAGTACCATGCATACGCTTTGCATGCTGTTATGGTTAAATGATTAAATTTATCATTTCCTAACAACTTAACTTTTGGGAGAATCGGTAATTTAAAACATGCCATGTTGCAAATGCACATTTATTTAAGATGGTTAAGGGAATAATTGCTTAAGACTAACCATTTTGAGCTTTCTTAGTTCTCTCTTCGCAATTCTTCCCCTCCATAGGCATTGTGTGACTACTGTACCCCTCTTAAGCTTCTTATAGTATGAGGCAGCTTTATAACAACGCCATCTTGCCTGCATTTTTTAACCAGTGAGTATGCATTTTTGACAACTGACAAACATAGAAAAGTAGATTTCCAAGTGATACAGTGTATGACCTGAACCAAAATTGCCGCTTTTGTTGTCTTCTTAAATCTGAATTCATTACGAGCAGCCATTACCCTTAAGCCTGTTTGCAAGACAAGAACAGAGAAATGGAGTTTGCGATATCTTTTCCAGGCTTGGTATCTGCGTGTATTCTTCTGGATTTTCATAGCAGCCGCCTCCCTTCTCATTTGCTCAAATATTTTGCAAGCCAGTCTTCCTGCAATTTATACCAAACACATTAGAATATAAATTCAAAGCAGAAATTGACCAAGAAATCAACTCATGCCCTAAAGACCTGTGCCAGGCAAAGAAGGGGAAACATAACTAAATCATTCTGTTCAGGGGACTAAGTGATCTTCAGGAACAGAACAGCATATAGGTGTAGAACTTATATGTGCTATCACAATTTTCAGATGCTCACCTCTGCATATAGATTGTACAACAATGGTAGCCTTCCGCAATGCAATAAACTGTTTACGAGCAATATGGGTTCGTATGCGCCGCTGAATAGTTTTTGCCGCATTACTCAGTACTTCAGCTCTCCGTGCATCTAATTCAGCCATCTGACCAGCTCTTAGGAACATTTTTGTTTTACCTATCTGCAAAACCATTTTTCAACACATTCATATAAATTATTTTCTAGCCACAATATGGATTGGATGAATGGGAATTCATTATACTTAAAGAAATAACATCCACACATGCATAGCATACTCCATATCTACTGATAGTAACTTCATCATTGCAGCAGTTCAAAGATAACACAAAAACACATGAACACACACACTCGCACACATACGCGTGCACATATAACTCCATGCTGCAACATTCATGTGTCTATGTAACATCTGGTTAAAACTTAAGCAACTCTAGGAGCTTCTAGGAGATGGATGAAATAAGATCAGTAATAATAATTATCATTTTTTCTAAAAGCAGCAAAGGAACTCCTCAAGTTACCTGATATCCTTTAAGCCCCATCTTTTCCAGAATCTTTTTGCAGGCAACCTTTTCATCAACACTGCTCATAACAAAGTACATTCAGAAAGTAGAACACCCTCATGTATTTAAGCATAGATAGTAAATTTCAATGATTTTCAGTCAGGGATTCTATTACTACATGAACAGAAATATAAGCTAAAAGAGCCTACTTACTTCCCTTCCACGACCTCTGGGGCAAGGAGACCAAATCTATTTATGAAGTCAAAGAAAGGACGCCGAGTTGGGTATCCAGCACAACTGATTCTGATTGCCTCCAAAACACCCTACAAGAACAAAAATCAGCCATAGCACTATACAGAAGAGAAAAGGAAAAAAGATGAAAGATTAAAAAAATAAATGATACAAATACATTTTCAAAAAAAACTAGAGAGAGAGAGAGAGAGAGAGAGATCATATTTTACTCACACCACAACGCAGTTGCTGCATGATGTTGACATTCTCAAATATTGCAGGTTTTAGAAGGTTGTTTGGCTTCACACATCTTATGTAGTGAGGTTCTGTAGAACTTAGTGTTTCCATCAACTGCTGTAGTTGTAGCTGCAACAATTAGATCATAACAACTTAGCTTTCAAGTTCTAGCAGCTTAAAAAGATTTTGAAGTTTTCAAGGGAAGTCAGACAAGCTGGTGCTTGTAGATGAAATACATTGACTAAAATCTATCTTCAGGTGAAATCAACTCCAATAGCCACCAATATCACAGAAGAAAAGTACCTTAAAACGAGAGCCAATTGAAGAAAACTTAGAAGATTTAGATGTCTCTTCTGGAAGTGGAGGGAAAAGCCCTGCCACAAAAGGACATTTGGAATCATCCAACAAGTCTTGATGTTCAGGAACCACATAGTCCTTGTTTTTGTCCAAAAATAGGTCAGATTGATATAGGACCTGAAAAGAAATGTTATGGGGTAAAAATCAAAATGGAGAAGCAGCCCTCACTTGCAGCAATAAGCTTGGGTAATCAACTATACCTCTCCAGCATAATGAGAAATGGTGAAATCTGTGCGGGATAGCTTTGGTTTTATAAAGCGCTTGTGATTTTTAAATGTCTGATACAGCTTGTTTGCAAATGTTTCATGTGTTGACTTTGGAAACATGCTGAAAAACAAAAGGTACTAGTTATCAAGAATAAAAAGAAAGATCTATGTGAAGTTCAACTAGGAGTTTAATCTTGAAGTTTAACCTAATCCTACAAATCTTAACCAAAGCAATTTTCAGATTTCTTCTACCAAAACAAGGGAAATAAATGCTTGAAGTAAACTATGCCCAACTTCCTTTGGAATGAAAACCAAAACTTCATAGCAGAAGTGAGATAAATTTTTTTACCAAGCTTCATCAAGGAGAGCAATGATTCCACCAGGTTTCTGAAAAAAGAAATATCATAAGTAAAACACATGATTGAAATACTAGCCCGAAACAAATGTTCATTCAAATACAAAGACATATAATTGAGCTAACAAGCTACTCAAAACTAGTGGAAGAGCACTGCTAGTTGAAATGTTAAATATATGCCTGTTTAATAAGTCGGGTACAAATGGGAGAATGAAAATGATTTCTATAACGAATTAAATGATACAAGTTAGAAGGCACTGCTGCAATGGATCCACAGCCATGAGCTTTGACAGTCACACATCTCTATCATGATTTAGTTTAAAAACAGAATAGGTTAATTCTCATCCTACAAATAGTTGCTTGACCTGCCTATTTTTACTTTTACTTTTCATGGGGCAGGGCACCTGATAAGTGCTCACCATTGAAATCACGAGACACACAATACTGATCTACAATCAAATCCTTGTTGACTGGTAAAAGTCCTGTCATATGTAAGCCTTTTGGTCCTCAAGAAATGAGGAAGAGAAGTGAGAGTTGAATCAACTATGCATGGATATGCTTAAAAATTATGTTCTTACTAGACAAATGAAGGGAGGCCTAGGTTCCTGGAATTATATTTTGTCCAGTTTTGATCTAATAACAAAATAAAAATGGTGATTTGAATGAAGGAAAAAGGAATAACCTTTTCAATAAGATCCAAGACATCTTGATTATCAACAAATTCAATGTAGCTCCAATCAATCTCCTCTTTTGTGTATTCTTCTTGTTCCATCTTGAATACGTGCTGAAAGTCACCACCAGACAATCTAAAGTTAAAAGAGTGACTAGACTACAGCTTAAGTGCTCAATATGATCTGAAACATTACCTGGTTGAAATGTTGCTGCAGCTTCTCATTTGTGAAATTAATGCAGAATTGCTCAAAACTGCTCATCAGAGTAAGCTGAAATTAACTCATGAAGAAGTTCCTAACTCATTAAATGTGATTTCTTGAATATATTAAGTTATTTATTTTAATATATGTTTGTGTGTGTTTGTACATGTATATGGTATCTATGTGTGTCTATCTCTCTATATATAAATTGTGCAAGCATTTATGTATATAATATGTATTTATATATATATATATATATATATATATTTCCATGTAAGAATTGTGTTTATTAGTTGTTACCTGTTAGTCTTAAAGCTTTCAAAACCATAGATGTCAAGAACCCCAATCAAAGATTTTGAATTAGGATCTTGTCCAATTGAGCTATTAATTTTATCCACCAACCTGTACATAATCAGATGCACTCCGTTAGCATCAAATGAACATCTAAATTCACATTATCTTTATGTTTCAAGTAGTAATTAGGAAAATTTTGATCAATTGGGTGATAAATGTCATCATATTACTGCAATATATATCTTACCAGTCAAAAAGTCGAGAGTATATTGTCTTTGCTAAACCATCCCGGCTAACTGCCGCACTTTGAGGATCAAGGCTCCGTTTTATAACTTCTTCTGGAGTGATCATGACACGCTTACATAATGCATCTTCCAAGGCCTCAGCATTACACCTGAAATAAATCAAAATCCAATCGTTTCAAGTTCCAACGAAATGAATGGGGACATATCAGAATATTTAGGAACTATTGCAACAGAACTCATACATGAGAAGCTCAGCAGTCATTTTAAGATGGAATTTGGCTTTGTCATCTTTTGGAACCGATGAATCAATTTCCTTTCCTTTAGCAAATTCAATATTGCCAAGATGAAGTATTGCAGCAACAACTCTGAAAATTGCTTCCTGAGAGAGAGAGAGAGAGAGAACTCAGAATGTGGTCCTTCTTATCTATATGTAATAAATAAGTTAAAACTTTCTTTGAAAAGGATGAACCTGTTCCTTGTCACTTATCCCAACAATTTCCATTGCTCTCCTTGTGGCAAGATAATCATGTGCATCACTTACACCAACCAGGTCATAGCAATTTGACTGGTTAAGATAGTGAAATGATTTAGGGTTTCCCAACTTGTACTTCTCAATTTCCTGTTGACATTAACTACTTTAGATGAATTTTCTAATGAAGTGAGATAAATGAAACATGCAATAAATAGTTAGGAAATCACAGAGCTGACATTCTAACTGGAAGATACCTCCTGTGGTGCAGCACAAAGAAGGTAGAAGCAGTGATAGTTGCGTTCGGGATCAGAAATTTGGCAAACACGAGACCTCTCTAGAAGGTAAGTTCTTATGGCTGCTCCTGAGATTCTTCCTTGCTTATCAAACTGAATCTCCACAAATTTACCAAAACGGCTGCAACAGTATTTATTTAAAAAGATCAGTGTCAACCACAATAAAGTCCAAGCATTCAACAACTTTTGATTTATTATATATGAAATAAAAGGAGGTAGCTCCTGTCAGACTAATAATTGCTTCATCATTGAGAAATCTAGTTGCAAGTGTGCAGCCATTTAGAAAAAGATTATCTTTCAATTAAATCAGCTCGGTGTTGTATTCTAATCTGTGTAAGAAGAATGTCTTGGTTATAGCTTTTGAACTTACAGTTAATTTATAAATTGGATGTGAAGAGACATAAAGTCAACATCCTACTGTATTGCCTGAGTGGAAGAGTGGCTCACCTGGAATTGTTGTTCCTTACAGTTTTGGCATTGCCAAATGCCTCAAGGACTGGATTTGACTGCCGTCAGATCAATTAGAACGAAACAAGAGGAATGTAAAAAATATAAGATAAAATGGAGTAATGGAGATTTCATTTAATTGAAAAATGAAATCTAGGTTATTGAACATACTTCAAGAACTTGTTGCTCAACTGTCCGTCCTTCAGTAGCAACCCGGCCTCCTAAAAAGGCAAGGTATTGCATAAGCATTTTCGTGGTCTCAGTTTTACCTGCTCCACTTTCACCACTGACCAGGATTGAATTGCTTTTCCCCTCATTTATCATTGCTCTGATTTTAGTATAAGCATTAGTGTTGGAATTTGGTTCATTGATAAAGAACTTTATAGAAAGAACAATGGAGAATAGGGATAACCTGTATGCAACATCAGCAACTGCAAAAACATGCGGGCTTAGTTCTCCAAATGGTGCTCCCTTGTATTGTTGCATCATATGAGCATCATAAAGATGAGGCAATCTTTGAAATGGATTTATGGCAATTAGAATATTTCCGGTATAAGTCTGCCATGATATAGGTGAGGTACAAATTATTAGTCCAAGGTTGCAGAAGCAAGAGTAATCACTTAAAATGGTTATTTTCATTAGATTTTATTAAATACAAAGGAGAGGAGATCTTACATAGATTTCATTCAGTTCATATCTAATTTTTAGGTTTTGCAGAACTCCAGGCTCATGCAAATAAGATAACTTTGTCATGTCATCAACTCCACCAGCAGGAGCTTCCACATCTTTTGGATAGATTTTTGATAGGTTTGCCACAACCTTAGAAGTACCAAAATTGACACACAAATTTTCAGTATGTAAAAACAGTATAATATAGCGACCTAATACAATATTGTTTAAATGCTTCACTGTGAAGCTGCACTCATTTTTCTAGTTACTATTATAACCAATATCTATAAATATGACTAGGCAATAATTCCGCCTTGCAAGGTTTTTGCTAATTTAATTTAGAAAAAGAGAAACATATGCTACCCTGACAACCAATTGTACTTCCAGCAGTACACAATTAATTTCTTTGTCATAAAAAAATGATGCTTGTAATTTGCTTAAAGCAGCAAGAGCTGCTCATGAGACATGAATTTAGAAGCACAACAAACCAAAATTATATGCACAAGACAGAGAGTAGTTTAAAAATGATCATTCTGAAAATGTATTTAGGAAAAGTTTATGGATGTGACTTTAAATTGCACTCTGTAATATAAGTCTCACTTTGGATCACAGAAGAAAAAGTAAAAGAAAAAGAAATTTTGAAAGTGATAATGTATTGGCTCCATTTTTGAGCATCTTTAACTATTCCAGTCTCATTCTTTCTGACATCTAAAAGGAGGCTAAAGAAAATCTGGAAGGTAAAATGAGTCAAATGATACATAAAGAGACAATAAACCTTCAAATCCAACCAAAATCATTGATGGGAACAACAAACACAATTAACAAAGAATGTCTACAAAATGGTAACCAGAAAAGGCCGCTTGTTCCCCATAGAATGCAATGTGATTTGTCAACAAAGGGCCAAAACATCAAGGATGTAAATACAGAATTTGAGTGATAAACCATTAACAATTTATCTCAATTGAAAGTTTTAAAAATAATAAGGGTATATTGCAAATAGCACTCCTAAAGTTTGGGGGTGTTTGGATTTTACTTCATAAAATTTTAAATTTTGAATTTTATCCCCTGAAGTTTAGGGCATTTAGATTTTACATTTTAATGTTTCAAAATTTGGATTTTATCTTCTAAAGTTTAGAAGTGCTTGGATTTTACACTCCTAAATTATGAAACTTTAGAGTGTAAAATCTAAACACCTCAAAACTTTAAGGAGTAAAATCCAAACACCTTTAAAATATAGGGGATAAATTCCAAATTCTGAAATATCATGGTGCAAAATCCAAACACTCCCAAATGTTAGGGGTAAAATCCAAATTCTGAAACTTCAAGGTGCAAAAACTAATCACTCCCAAACTTTAAGGGTGTAATTTACAATTTCTCTGAATAATAAATATTAAGTGAGGATCCAAAAAGTTAAGCAATTTATTTAAATTATAAGAAAGTAAATACCTTCCTCCCATCGGTAGTCTGGATCTCAGCTTCCTGTCCATTAATCTTTGACACCTGTCCATCAATCCAAGCTATTCCTGGGTCTTCAACCCAGACATGAGAACCTACAATGATATTCACTGGAGTTCCCTACAGATGCAGATACCCAAGCATTAAATAAGAGCATAGAAAATTTTATTTTAAATTTAATTATAGATTCAACAAAGATAATACTGGTTTCAGTCATAATCAATCAGCACAACTCTGAACATAATTGTGAGCATTTGATGCTAAGTCAATCGAAAAGTTTACATAAGTTATACCATATGGTCTTGTATGTACAAATTTAAATAAATTGGAAATCTGTTCTAACACAGAATTGTCTTGAAAACCTATCATGTGACCGGCTGTACACCTCATATTGCTGGAATTTCATCAGTGTAATTTGTAAAACAAATATCACTTTCACCTCTAGAGTTTCATTTTCATCTACATCATAATGTTTCATGAAATTTCTACATGAATTTTTCCTGCTTCCCTATTTGAAGGGATAGCTTAAACAGTAGTATACTTGAGTGCAAAATGGTAAGAGAGTAGCAAACTCATTAAAAAGCGAAATACATCTTTCATTACAATCTCATTGCTTCAATGCAACAGCATCCCAATTTTCCATCATAGTCTGATTCCGGTATAAGTATGCATTTTGACTAAAGTTCATTTCCCGTGAAGATGTTGTCTATAATTTATGAACGGTTAAACAGGTTTTCATTCCAAAGCCAATCTTTCCAAAAGCCATATATGTTATTAGTCTAATGTGCGTTTGGCCACTAATTATAAGCTAGTTTTTTACTTAAATTATCAACTGTTTGTGGGTCTCACGCTACTTTTTGTCTCAACTTTATTTCAAATAATATAAGTTTCAGTTTTTTTAAAAATAAGCTAGCTTTTAGATTTTTGTCTTACATTATGTAAATAAGATACCAAAAGCTTTTCAAATGTTAATTAGTGTTCCCTAGCAAAGCACAATAGCATTTTCATTAGCATAAATTTTCACAAACTTTTTACTAGCTGGTATATTCCTTTAAATCTGACCCCTCTTCTCTTCTCAATCTTGTGACCAACATTAAGCAAATATTCATATTTATTTCTTCACCCCACATGCTAGGATTGTGTAAAGAATCACCAGACTAAGCAATTGCTTTATTTGATCCAGATAATCACCATCGGAGTTATTATCTATTCTCACTATATTCAATTATCAACATTTTTATAGAAAAGTCTAAGATGAAAAATGCTCCCATAAACTTTACAAATAAAAAACTTGAGGAAAGATTGAGCCTGATCACATATGACATTGCAAATACACTAACTAGATATAAACAAATAGTCATATTTAAAAACCTAGGAAGAACTACCATATATGTTTATAACTGACAAAGTCTTCAAAAAAGAGTCCAACAGTATAAACCACAGCAAATTAGCTTTAAAAAAAATCAAGCAAATAATCAAAGCACGCATACCATTTTTTTAAGATTTCGATCAAAGCTCAGCTACGTACAAAACTCTTGCTTCATAAAATTATCAGATGATGGATCCAAAGATCTAATACCCTTCAACTCTCCAGCTCAAAATTGCACTTTCTTGACCACAAATACCATAAAATAAAACGACCCTTTTGCCCAAAAAAATCAAATTGGAGTCAAGTAGAATCAAAGAAAACTCAAGGAAACGCCAATTTTTCTAGGAAAAATTTTCTGGTGAGGGAGTGACTCTCTATCTCCAGCCCAAAATTACACCTCCTTCATCACAAACACCACAAAAGACAACGACCCTTTTGCCAAAACCAAAATGAAGTCAAGTACGGTCGAAAATAATGCCGGAAAATGCCATTTTTTTCCGGGAAAAATTTAGAGAGAAAATGAGGGAAAGAGTGAGAGAAAAAAAAAAAGAAAAAAAAAAGAAGAAAAAAAAAATGACAGTTGTGTCTGTTTGTGTGTGTGTGGAAAGGAAGTGAATGTTGGGATCCGAAATGGTTTCTGGGAAGTGACATTCTTCAAGAGGTCCTGTTAGTTCGGTTAGCTTTCCTTTTGTTTCGCGCCAATTCGTGGCTGCTAACAAAGTCATCTCTGTCTCTGTTTGTGAGTGTGTGTGTTTCTTAACGGAATGTACTGTGTCTGTTGGATTTCTCAACGGAGTGTAATCAGCTCTACTTTAGGCTTTTACAACTCCTCAAATTGGACGTCGGATTTGAATCATGGCATAGGATCTGACGGATATGGACATATTGGCCCTTTTTGTGTGTTTGATTGGTACCCTTTGCCTCTTTGGTGACTCTTAACACCTTGGGATGAGAAGGGACTTCCTAGAGTCTGTTTAGTGAAGCTAAATTAAATAATAATAATAATAATAATAATAATAATAATAATAAGGGTCCAGTTAAGGTGTGTTCTTAAGGTATACATTACTCATCCATTTTGAGAATTTTTTTATGAGAAATTGAAAAAGCTATCAAAACAGTTAATTATTTTTTTGTTTTTTCATAAAATTGTTTTCTAAAATAGTTTACTAATGTATGTCCTAAAAGCACACGTTAGTAAATTCCTAATAATAATAATAATTATAATTGATTGATTGATTGAAAGGTGTATGATAATTGATGATATGAGAGTCGTGGGTGAAAATGGATGAGCTTAGCTTTTGGCTTCCAACTTATGAACTTAATTTCCTCTCACATGAGGCAAATGTCATTGTTGTATTTGTATCTCCTAATTGTTCCATTTTATGACTCATGTAGAGAGGGTTAATTATTGTTGCACACAATTTGTTATACACCACTGTACACACTGCTTTGTGAAATTATGTTTTGCAAAAACAATTTTAGTTATCATTGTGAAAATCGGTTAAAACATATAATTTTAATTGAAATCTTGTTTATAAAATACGATTTAAGCTTGTGCGTACATACATGACTTTTTTTTTTCTTCCAAATAGCATAATTTAAGAAAAAATTTAGGAGAAATACATCCAACTAAACTTATCTAGTTATGTTGTTTAATTAGATTGCCATAATAGTTGGAACTTGACTTTGGTGAACTAGAGTTTTTTTTTTTTTTTTTTTTGGTAAAAATACAATTGCATTAAGAACTACTGAACAAAATAAGTTTCAGTACACAGCCTAGTTTAGTACACCCCATTCAAATTAGAATTGAAAACAGTAACTAATTCCATAGGTGGACACAAGAACAGCTTAAATTGATTGCCCTGAGCAGCTCCCATCCTAGCCAGCTTGTCTGCACTTCGATTAGCTTCCTGAAAACAATGCTTAAAGCGAATATGGTGAATCCAAGTAGCTAGTTGCCTATAGTCATCAACCAATGGAGCAACCAAACTATTAGTGCACTTTGACATAGATCGAACATCAATTATAGCTTTGGCACCCAATTCAACTTCAACAGCACTAAAGCTCCTATGAACACAAAGCAACACCCCGTCCCTTAAGGCCCATAATTCTGCTATGAAACTAGAAGAATTCCTATATTCCTTACAAGTCCCACAACCCAAGCACCTTTTTCATCTCGAATAAGTCCCCTGCCTCCTGCTAGCCTCGGATTTCCAAGGGAAGACCCATCTGTGTTCAACTTAACCCATCCACGCCTAAGTTACTCCCATTGGATCTGCTTGGCAACCAGTTGAGATGCTATTTTTGGGAAGTATATAAAAGAACTTTGTGGCTTTATGAACTATTTCTTTAGCTAATGATGGATTAGGTGTCCTGGTGTTGAACACAACCTAATTTCTATGCCTCCAGAGAGTCCAAATAACAAAGGTAAACACAATTTTCCAAGGAATGGGAGGGCAAACATTTGCCTTATCATCTGCACAATTAGATAATAACCACAAGTGAAAGTGTTTCACAAAGAAGGGCCCATTACTGACCAATATTCCTAGCTGAATCCATATATCCTTGATAGCGGGACAATCTCGAAGAGCATGAGAGATTGTTTTAACATTGGATTGACACAAAGGGCAGGTGACATCAGTACTTATGCCTCTTGCAACTAAGCGCTCTCTAACCCCAACACTATTATGACAACACTTCCATAGAAAAAATTGAATTCTAAGGAGGGTTTTTAAATCCCAAACCCACTTCTTGTGGAAAGGCTCAACAGGTTCCAAATTTTCTGCAAGTCTATAAGCACTGTGAAGGTCCAAATCTCCATGTTTGGCCCCCACCTAAGCCAGTCTATCTTGACTTCTAGTGGTTAGTGCAAAAGGAATTGCTTGAATCTCCTTCTTGCAAATCAGAGGGAGATCAAAAGGAATAAGATCCCAATTCCACCCTGTTTCATCAACAACATCTCTAATCTTCAGCTTCTCACTTTCCAAAGGCAAAGTCCCTTGAACCACCTGCCTTAGAGGACCATGGCTTGTCCAAGAATCAAACCAAAAACTCAGATTACTTTCCCTTCCACCACCTTGTTCCATTTTGAAAAACAGTCCTAGCCTTCTTCATTCTAGCCTAAACTTGGGAGCAAGGAAGCTTATCACTCTTCCTTGATCTCAATATTTACTGGGAACAATACTTGCTTTTAATTACTTTGGCCCATAAGGAGTCATGCTCTGTTTGAAACCTCCAATTCAGCTTTGCAAGAAGACTTATATTCCTTCCTTTTGCTGTTTAAAGACCCAATCCACCTTCCCCCTTCGGGTTAGTGATTTTTTCCCATCCTATCCAGTGCATCGTCCTAGAAGATTTAGAAGACCCCCATAAGAAATTATTTTTAACCCGGTTTATACTGTCCAATACCTTAGCTGGTAAGTGTGTGCATTGCATCACATAATTAGGAATTGTTGACAAGGATGACTGAACAAGCACCGCCCTTCCTACTTGAGAAAGCAAGCTAGCCCTCCACCCTGCCAACTTTTGCTTCATCCTATCCACAATAAAATTGAAATCCTGAGTTAAGGATCCCGACACTTTAATAGGGATACCAAGATACTTCCCAATGTTGTAGTGAACTGAAAACCAAGGATATTGTTGAGGGATTCCTTTGTATCACGATCCACATTAAGGGAGAAATATACTCGAGACTTGGATTCACTGATTGTTTGTCTAGAGATAGCACAAAACTCATCCAAAACATCTCGTATGGCTGAACAATTTGTGTGGTTAGCGCTAGCAAATAGCATAAGGTTGTTGGCAAAGAAGAGATGAGAAAAAGCCAGTCCACCTCTTGAGGCTTTGATAGAGATCCAAATGTTCTCCTCACACTTCTCTTGGATCAACTGCCCTAGATAGTCCATACAAAGGATAAATAGATAAGGGGAAAGGGGGTCTCCTTGTCTAATACCCCTTGATGGACAAAACTCTTCTAAATAGCCCCCATTGAATAAAATCGAAGAAGAAGCTGTTGACACACAACTCATTATAACTTGAATTAAATTTTCTGGAAGATTAGCTTTCCCAAGTATATCCCTTATAAAAAACTCCATTCAAGCTTGTCATAAGTTTTCTCAAAGTCTATTTTGATCGCCATGTAACCCACTCTCCCATTTTTCTTGCTAATTGTGTGGATCGATTCTTGCATAATAATGGCATTATTCGTTCCCCTCCTTCCTGGCACAAAGGCTGTTTGAAATGGTGAAATAAGCTCCCCCAAAATCGGCCTTAATCTTGCCATAATAATCTTTGTAATGATCTTATAGACCGTGTTACACAAGCTAATAGGCCTATAGTTTCAGGACCTTGAACTTTAGAAATAATTGTTGTATGAGTCTTGTTTAAGTAGCTTAGAACCTTTTTTTTTTTTCCACAAAAACCTTTTTAACCTCAGCCTTCACCGAGTGCCCAATAATCAGCCAAAATCGTTGAAAGAAGCTCGTGTGCAATCCATCTGCCCCAGGGCTTTAGAAGCTTTAAGAGACCATAGGGTTGCCTTGATCTCCTCATCTGAAACTTCAGCATTAAGATTATCTCTATCACTATCCGTGAGAGAGAGTTGCCAAGAGGTAATGGAAAAGGTATGCTAATTGGACCAGACCTGAGAAGTAGTGCAGAGTTCCTTGAAACTGTTATTAATATGATCCATAATATCACTCTCTTCAAAGAGCCAATCCCCCACACTATTCTTTATGGCTGAAATACGATTCCTTTTCCTTTTCACAATGGTTGAGATATGGTAAAAGGAAGTATTCCTATCTCCAAAGACCATCCAATTAACTTTGGATTTTAAGGCGTAGAGCTCTTTTTCTTGGGCAAGGGCAAGGTCCAGATCAAGAAGCAACTTCTTTTCCAACTCAACTAAGAAAGCCGAGGGCCTGGAAGCTAGGGCTTTTTGTAAGCCACTTAGCCTTGACATTAACTTCTTCTTCTTCACAAAAATATTCCCAAAATGAGATCGATTCCAAGTTTCCGATTCTTTAGAAAAACTCTCAATGGCCATTGGTAACAAAGCTGAGTTTTCCCAAGCATTTGCTACCACATTGGAAAAGAATGGATCAGACACTTAGAAGTTTTGGAATTTGAAAGGGCTCTTGAGAAAGTGGAGGGTCTGGGTTGCATTTCCAGTAGAACAAGGCAATGATCAGAGTGACACCGGGTTAAATGTGTGACTTTTGCTTCTGGAAATAGGCTAAGCCACTCTGGATTAACAAAGAATCGATCAATTCTCTCTTGGATTAGAGCATACACTTTTCTGTGGTTAGTCCACGTGAACCTTGGCCTCAAAAACCCAAGATAAATCATATTACACTTATTTAAACATTCCTTGAATAGTAAAGGCCTGTTAACCCTAATCACTCTACCACCAAATTTATCATCAGTATTAAGGGGCTCATTGAAATCCCTAGCAATAACCCAAGGTAAATTATGATACTTAGCTACAGTAGCCAAATTATTCCATAAAATGGTTCTTTCTTTAAACCTAAGACTAGCATACACAGCAGAAAAAATCCAGGAAAATTCAGAGCTACACACCTTGATAGACACATGAATTTCCTACTCGGTGTTGGCCATTTGAGTTACTTCCACCTTATCTAAATTCCATATAATCCATAAGCCACCCGCGTATCCAATACTTGCCGCATGGATATCTCCATCAAAAGGTAGCCTATTGGTGATTTCCTTTGCTCTCTCACCATCAAGATGAGTCTTTATCACCACAAACACAGCCGAATCATGATTCTGGGTTAACTCCTTGACATGCTTCTAAAAATTGGGCTTCAAAACACCCCTGCTATTCCACACTATTATATTCATGATGAGATGATGATAGGGCGTAGGCACTCATCAGTGGGAGGTCAGGCCTTCGCTTCTTCCCTCAAATTCCATCCTATGCCTTACCATCTCCGTTGTTTGAACTTTACCTGGTATCAAAGTCAGACAATGCTCCAACACCCTCGTATTCATTCTGTGAGCGACATAATGCAAACTGAACTCTAGAGTTGGTCGAAAAACTTGAAGTAGCTTCATGATATTTTTGCTACTCATTGAAATTTCCCCCCATATCTTGTTCGTGAGTGGTAGGCTCCCTCCCTTGTACTCACTTCCGTCAATGGGAAGATGAACTCCCAAGCTTTCTTCAACTTCGCATTGAACCAACCCATCATGCGAGTTAGGTTTGCCTGAATTTTAGCAATGATAATTTCTGGCACTCACTACCACCCCCTTGAGGTTTATTGCCCACCGTGTTCCTTGATGCAGTTAAGAAGTGAAATTCGGTCTCAACATTTGTGTGGCCGAGAGAGGATAAAGAAGTTACTTGTAAGGATGAAGTCTCAGAAATTTTGTGCCTGAACTGAAGCGGCTGGGTTTGCAACTTTCTTGCAGTGTTGCCTAAGCTTGACATAGCCCTATTGCGAGCAAAGTCCTTTTTGCCCTTAATGAAGTTAACAGGTTTTTTCTTTGGGCCACCCTGCTGCTACTTTGGCCCTTGTCCTTGCTAATTCTCTAAAGGGAAGGCCCCTTGTCTCGGTCCAAGCTATCAGGTCCAATAGCAAAGGAGATAGATTGAGCCCTATTCTTGAAAACAGATGGCAACAATTTCCTTCTACTCTCCCTATTTTGCCCCAGCCTATCTTCCACTTCATGCCTAGTGGGGTTAGACCCTTCCATCACCCCACAAAGGAAAGATGTCCTATCTTGCTAAACTTGCATTTGGCCGCCCACACCAAGTCCTTTTTTTGAACTTTTGTTCGCACTCCTTCTCCTAGTAACAACTAACCACGAGCCATGCATACAAATCATCTGACACTGTACCAGAGGTGTCCTCATGCAATATGTCTCCCTCCCCCGAGTTTGGGACCACCAGATCATGCTTCATGCATGCATTCTGTTTGGCTGTATCCACCCTCTCTGGCGATGAGTTGACTTGGACGACGTACGGTTATGCTTCCCTTCAATGCCCAATTCGACCACATGCAAAAAAAAGCCTGTGAATGTCCTCATAGAAAATGGGTTGCTCTTTACCTCCCAAAACAATTGAGGTGATCAAAGGTTTGTTAATGTCAACTTGTATGCACAGTCTTGCGTACCTTTCTTCCAGTTTCAGTCTCCATGTGTGTGTTTATCCTCAACACATGCCCAATAGACTTCCCAATCTGCTTAAGTACCTCCATATCATAATACTCAATTGGGAGCTTCGAGAACCTGACCTAGACGGCAATGGAGGATACATTTGCTGAGGACAGTTTAAAGTTAGGTTCCCATGGCCTTATGGAAAGAATATGTTCCCCAACGAACCAGGGGCCTTTCTCTAACACTTCATGTGGCATTTGGTACGAGGGAAATCCACATTACTTTTGACATTCAGATTCCTAAGAATGTGATTCCTAGGAATGTAACTATTCCTATTTTTGGTTTCATTGGGAATCTCTTAAGATTCCTAGAAATGTGAAATGATAATGTTTGGTTTATTCTTAAAAATCTTAAATGAATTATTTATTTTTCCCATTCTATCTTTAGATTTGAATGTGAACTACTAAGCCCTTTAAAAAAAAATCTTCCTCTAAATAAATAATGAAAAACCAAATATGAGCTATTAATTATGACGAATTCATTAAAATTGTAGTCTAACATTTCAAAATGGCAAGTATAATACAAAAATAAATATTTAAATAGAGAGCAACAAGCACACATAACAGCAAAAGTGAATACTTGGAAATAATAGAGAGCCCCCTTCAAAAAAATTTTTTCCACACGTGAAACCTAAATAAAACTTTGTTAAAGAATACATCAACAGAGTTGTCTATCCTGTTTATGTTATTTTGGTGGGAAAAGATATTGATGATTTGTTTTATATTTTATCATAATTGCTTAAATGATAAGGAAAATGGGTTAAAATTATCAACTTATAAAAAATACAATTTTCTTTAAACTTGGGAATCTGGATTCCCACCTGTTTTAAAGGAAATCCACATTCCTATTGAAAGGGGTTTAAGGGGGGAATCCAGGTTTCCCTGGCATCTGATTCCCTTGCGTGATTTGCAACCAAATATGAGAATCTTTAAACATTCTTGAAAATCTTAAAACATTACCCTGTACCAAACGCTACATCAGAGTAATCCTCATTCAGCCCTAAATATATAAGCTAAAAAGCTTTCCCTAGGTCAATGAAATCCATCTTCCCAGTAGGTTTCCATAGTGCAAGAAGCTTGGTTTACAGGAAATGGTAACCCACAACCTTGCCATAGACCTTAACAATCAAAGAGTTGATCCATGGGGCCCTGATTCTCCGCTTCACTTCCTTAGAGAGTGTTACTGCTGCCATGCCTTCCCTTAGCTCAGCCACCTCATTGTCCGATTCATCCTCTACTTCCATGTGGTCGTCCAACTCAAAAGCCTGGTTGTAGGCTCCTGGTATTTCACCCACAAGTTTGTCTTTGAAGGAGCTTCCATTACCTGGAGAGAACCTATTCCTATATTGATGGAGCTGGCTCTCCCCTTGACTGGTGTTGAACCCAGCGTGGTGTATATCCTTCACCTTTTTATTACTTCATGCAAGCTCAACCTCCTATTTTCTAGAGAGAAACCGAGACTTAGAAAGGCTTTCCATTCCTTTATTGGGGTCTATTATTATGTTGTGAAAGGAGTAAACTAGAGTTTCACTGTCAAACTTAAGTTCTAAAAAAGTGATACATAACAAAATAAATTTGGTTGGATGTAGTCTTCCTAAATTATTTTTCTAAAATTATACTATTTTGCAAAATTAGTCGTGCCCCGTACATACACATTGCAGGATAATCTCTACTCTTTAGAGAGATCTAAAAATGGAGCAAAAATTTACTTCTATAGTTCTTGGAGTTGTATAAAAGACACGAGATCAATTTGGGCATATGATGGATTAACAATAATTGAAAGCTTATCTTCCATGAGTTGGAGAGGGTGGATTGTTTTTAAGGAGGAAATCACTGTGATAGGAGGGGATGACAAACCGTTTGGATGCTTGAGTCAAACTTTCTTCCAAAATGTAACAAACCCACTTCATGAGTTAGGTTTGCTCGGGTTGAGTTGGCCTAAACCACTCCAATCCATGGTTAAGTAAGAGTGTTGTTTTCTTTAGGATGATGAGTAGAAACTCTCTTAGTGTTTTTCACATACCTTCATTGGTGTGTGTTTGTGACTCCTTCATATAGTTGCAATCCTTAACATCTTCCTCGTCTAAATCATCCCAATGATTCAGGCTCTTCATGTTGTGATGCTTGTCACCTTGGACAACTGGCTGGGGGGCTCTACCAAGTGGTTTGCCTTGGGCCACCAAAGAGAAGAATACCCGACCACATTTAATGTAATACTAGCAAGTAACTCCATGCAAACGCATGGATGCATTCAAAATTAAATAGAAGTTTTATTATAAAAATATAAATAATTAGTCAAATTAATTTTTTTAAAGCATGTAACACATGCATTCATGCATACATATAGATACATTTAAAATTAAACACAATTTTTATCATAAAACATAGATAATTAGTCAAATTATTTTTTAAAGCAAACGTAATTAGTTACATATTAAAATTCTTATCTAAATTTAATACTACTTATGATCATTTTTTTTATAATTTTTAATAAGATAGAATGTGTAGTGATTTTTGTTATGTGATGATTTTTATTTTATTTATTTTTTGAGAAACATGTGGTGATTTTTATTGAGTAAATGTGATTTCTTTTTTAATTTTATAGTTTATTAATATTAGATTTTTAGTATTTTACACTCATTAACTCACTTGACACAAAAATTAAAAAATTTAAGTAGACACATGGCACAAGCTTAAGTGGAAAATTATGATGTAATTTCCACATAAATTTAAATACATGGCGTAAAATTGGATTATAATTTCAAAATCTAATTCAATTTTCTCTAAGCTTTACCTATTAATATATATATATATATAGATGACTTATAAATTTGAATTTTTTTTAGTTATATGATTATTTTTTTATGATTTATTATATTGGACTCACTGTTTTCTACACTAAATTAATTAATTTGGTACAAAAATTTAAAAATTTAAATTAGATGGGATACGTGGCGTAAAATTAAACTCTAATTGAAATTCATTTTTTACACTAAATTAACTTACTTGACACAAAATTCTAAAATTTAGATTAGATGAAACATATGACGCAAAATTAGACTCTAATTAAATTTCAATTTGAAACTTCATTGGATTTTCTTTCTAATTTACCTACTATTATTATTATTATTATTATTATTTATATATATATAGACCAGGTAGTTAGGGCGTAAAAAAAAAAAGCTGAGGTAAGTGACTTGTCAAGGACCAAGTGACACTTCTTTTGAGAAGGTGGTTGTGGAAATTGGTTGATGATTTCCTTAGAGAATTTGAGCCTATACCCCTAGCATCTGCCAAAGATGGTTAGTCACATTGTCCTAAAGTAATAGTTGTTTGGAACAATTCGATGCAAGTGCAATTTTCTAAAAGTGATAGTTATGGCAACTTACTTAGTAGAAGTAAAAACAATCGAGTTGGGGTTTAAGCATGTAATTTATGAAGGAGATGCTCTGCATGTTATTCTCCATCTATAGAATTCAATGCTTTCTCCTCACTGGACAATTAAACATATTATTGACGAAACCAAATTTATTTTTAATTCTTTTTTTTTTGAATAGTTTGTAAATCATACACACAGTGAAGCTAATTTTGTTGTCCATAACTTAGGTAAATGGACTCTTTTGTGTTGCCTTGATCATCTCATTTGCTCCTAATTTTTACCTTATGGGATAGGATAACGATGGGTTTGGTTCCCCCACTTTGTAACTTGTTCACCTTTTTCTGTTCCTATTGCATCATTCATTAGCAAAAAAGAAAGAAGTATCCATTAGGAATTTAGGATCATATATTGGTTAGTTGATAAACCTAATAAGTAAGCAGGCTAATGAATCTTAAGAAGTTGACATAGTAATTCCTAAGATCTTATAAAATATATGATGTTTTAGGTTCAAAACTTGTAATTATAATTTTCTGGCCAGCCAAAATATTTTTTCTTGTAATAATCTGCTGTGCGTGGGACAAGATTAAAAAAAACTTTAGACACCCTCATTTATTACAAAAAAAAAAAAAAGGCTTAATGTGTAGGATCAGAAGTAGGTGGAACTCATGAGCCATGACCCAATTGATGTTTGCTCTAGTGAATTCCGTACGATGTTTTCAGCAAAAAGTCTCCACCAGTTAGGGATGTCCATTGTCCATTGAATGGGTGGTATCAACCAACCCACCAGAGGGCTAAAAAGAAGTAGGTAGTGCACATTTTCTTAGGCCCGACCTAAAATGTTGCCGGGCTTGGCTTAATCAACTTTGGCCCATCTAGCCTTGAAACTTGCTTTAGTTATTAATTTTCACTTTTTCCTGTAAAAATTCTACAATAAAGGTTTATTTATTTTTGATAGAGTTTCAATCTAACAATTATTAAAGACTTTACTAGTTAGCCTAACTAAAACCTACTATAATAAATGTTGTGATTGCAGCATTTAAGCTAGAGTTTTTTAGTTTTTTTTTTTTTGAGAAACAAAAGCAGGCATTTTGTTAATATAATTTGTAATTGAAAAAAAAAAAAAAAAAACCCTACAGTTTCAAAAAACCTGCAGAGCTGGGCTAATTGAGGCACAAAGAACCAAGCCTGAGATTAAAGACAATAAAATGCTTGTGGATATAGCAGCTAACCATCAAAGTTTGTTAATTAAAAATTTTGTAAATTAAAGGAGTAGATTTAGATGCTAACATACCTTATCTTGAAAAGTCTCTCATATATATATATATATATATATATATATATATATATATATATATTTCCTTTAAAGGAAAAGAATGACATGAAATTGACTATTTATTGACAATTAAATGCCGCTGATTAATTAATGGTATACCTTGTTGAAATAAAAGAATGAACAAAGAAAGAACAATAGAAGGTTCTGAAAAATGACTGTTTTTTCCATAAAAAAGAAAAGAAAAGTCTTTTGATTTTGTATATTCAACTAATTGTACAATGTGGAATTGGATATAAATAAGCATAGAGTTGAGGCAATTAATATGCCCTGATACAAGCCCAAGAAGCTGAAGGGCATGTGCAATGTAAAATGTGTGAAACGTGTGCATATGTACTACCGGACCTAACTATGATATATTGATATTTGATTTTTATTATCAGGCTATGACACTATATTGATTTTTGATACAAATGAGGTTTGAACTCTAAATCTTTTATTCGATGACAAGAAAATTTATCAATTAATTGGATTCCACAATTGACCCCATAATGTTGTGTCACATAAACTTTTGAGGTCTTACAATCTTACACGTAATTATTTTAACATATATATATATATATATAATAATAATAATCAAGTTTAAATTTTATTTTATATTTAAACCCTCCTCCTCCTCCACCTCCTCCTTCCTTTTCTTTTTCTTCTTCTTCTTCTTCTCTTTCCGATGATAATTCCATAGTTGAAGGAGAGAGGATTTAAATTCTAGATGTCTATGTTGGAAACACTAGAAGCTGTCAATTAGTTAAATTGGCTTTAAATCTTTCATTAGAATCTTGACATCATATTTTGTTTAAATGATAGAATATCTAATTTCATATACAAAAATTATCATGATAAATACATAATGCTAAAATATATAGTTCCATGTAAAAATATAATCATAATAAATGCCAATTAATAACTACAATATTGATCAAATTTCATATTTAGACAAATACAAAACAAAAACTACAAAAAATTATGTTAAACTTTTAATTTCCATGCATTTCACGAGATACAAATTAGTTGAATTTAATTTGAAACTTGAGTTTTAATTAATTTAAATTCATTTTTCAATTATTAAGACATAGATAAGAAGAAAGAGCAGGTCTTATGATTAGTAACTGTAAATTAAAATCACTTGGCTTCATTTTTCTCATCATTATTCAATGTGGAGATAAACACCTTTAGAAGACTCTTTACGTAAGTAGTTAATATAACATATAAAAGCACATTGAACTCAAAAGACCTAAACCCAATTAATAATTACAATACTGAACAAATTTCATATTTAGACAAGTACAAAATAGGAAAATATTATATTATGTCAAACTTTTCCATGCAATAAAAATCACTTGAGCTTCATTCTTCTCTTTATTATTCAATGTGGAGATAAATACTTAGGGAAACTCCGTAAATAGTTAATATAACATATATAAACACACTTAATACAAAATGCCTAAGCTTAATAAGTTCAACTATGTTATATTAACCACATATTCTTTTCATTATTATTCAATGTGAGACTTCCACTCACATGTGCATACCTAACAATATATATATACACACCAACCTTCTCATAGTATATAGGTCTACATACTATGCAAGTGAATGATGCACATATATAATGCATAACGTAATTATTGTATCAGAGGCAGTAACTAAAGATCTAATGTACATTTTATAAATTAATACAACTTTAATATATAATTTCATTCAAAGGAAGAAAAATAAGAAAGATACCCAGCCTTCAGTTTTTATTTATGGTTGGACTAGGGAGAGAATTAATGTGTTAAGCGGGGGCTGCAGCCTGCAATACTTCATTAGTATTTATATGCACTTTGGAGAAATTTTAGTTTAATTTTCCTTCAAGAGGATTTCATGGTATAAATCTACAGTATGGAAATATAATTTGCGAGGGGATACATTATTGTTGGAGTTAAAGGTTTTACCAATAATCATCATGAACGATGTAGGGTCTCATGCTGGCGTGGGATTTAGGATTCAAATTTATTCAACTAGAGCTTGATTCTATTATCGTAATATCCTGGTTAACTGCTTCAACTAATAATTTCCTGCCTAATGTACTTCGTTTAATACGTGATTGCAAGAGTCTTATGGTGCGGGCATGGGTGATTCAGGTGCGCCACATCTACTGTGAGTCCAAAGAATGCGCAGATGCGTTAGCGAAATGTGGAAACCACCAGTAGCAACTTTTGACCATATATGACACCTGCCCCAATTTTGTATACCAATGTTTTGTAAGGGATATGGCCGGACAAGGGACTAGTAGGATATTTCCTGTTAGGCAGGATATAGCTGCATATGTATAAATTCTGTTATATTTAAATGAGGCTTTCCCGTTACTATTACATATATGCGTGATCATAATAGAGTCAACCTCATCGTATTTTTAATTTTATTCCATTAATTTCATGATCACCTGCACAAATTTCCATTGGACAATTTGAGGCTCAACCTTCTCCTTCTTACTTGGACTGTGTGTGAAACTCATCTGCTCATTGGATTATCAATCTTACTCAAAGACTTCAATTTCAATTCATAACTCGTCAGATTCAATCACTCATCAAATGATGACATTTTTATGGAACATTAGACCAACTATTTCATCTCTCTCTAGAAGCTTTTGGATATATATATATATATAGACCAACTATTTCATCTCTGTCTAGAAGCTTATGGATATATATATATATAATTCATTGAACATCACACCAACATCATCAACCATTTCTAGATGCCTTTTAGCGAGCCGCTTCTAGTTCATTGTAGCAAATTTTAGAAGCTTGTAATAAAAATATATCCCAGCGCCCAAGAAACAATCCAAACCATATCTTTATGTTCTTTAATTTATTGGCTCAATGATCAATATTGAATTTTCATATTTAATTTTCCATGTCTTGCTTACGTTTCAGCAATCCAAAAGGTGCACTCCTTAAAAATTCACATATGTTGAGATTACTTAATTTATGACTAAACTATTTGAGAGGACACATAATATGCAACCGCCACAGTACTGGCACTTCTTATACATGTAGGTCCTTCAGACATTGATTTTCACAATGAATATAAAACTAGTATGAGATTCAATTCACAGCCTATTCCGCCCTTTACACCTTTTTAGAGAAAAAATAGTACAACTTGACAACATTACGGGGTGTTTGGTAGAGGAGTTTGAGTAAGGTTGTTTGGGTGTTTTTGACATACGTGTGGGTGAAAAAATATATAAAAATGTGTGTTAGTATGTTTAAAATGTGTAGTTTTGTGTTTGAGCACGGCAGCCCTGTGCTATATGCGCATCACAATAATAAGATACCAGTCAACTTTCTTTGTTGTTCAATTCTCACGTTGTTGACCATATATAGCACGCCCTTCCATTTTGAAAATCAGTGTGTGAATATGAGACGGGCAATTTGTACTTCCATAGTTTTATCCACAGTTACCAGCTTCTTTTTGAATGACAAAGTTGGCTTTTATGGTCTTAGACTTAGGCTGTGTTCTCCGTGGAACTTTGTTATTTCATATTTGTGGAAGAAGTTTTTGAACACGTGCTCAAACACTTTGAAAATAGTCTAGATCAAGTACACGAGGTATAATAATAATAAAAAAATTTAGAAACTTCCACATTCTAGTGTGGGATTTCTAAATCTTTGTTGCAAGACCGTACTATTCCACACCAAATTGTCTGACAAGGCAACATTAGTTGAAAATTACAATTACTTCGACTTTTTATATAGGGTACCATTAATGTATATTCTAATCACTTATTTTAGAAAATTTTTATGAAATTTTTTTAAAAAAAAATAATTAAAAAAATTAATCACTTTTTCATCACTCTATAAAAAGTTTCTTCAAATTTATTAATATATATTTTAAGGACATATATTAATAAAACCCATATTATATAACCCCCAATTGATTGACTTCTTTTTCGTTTTTCTTCTAGTAAAGCCTTGGCCTGAGCTGTGTTAATCGCAACATGAATATGTGTTCTAGAAATTTTCTATATTTCAACATCTTAATGTTTTAGCAAAAAAAAAAAAAAAAAAAAAAAAAAAAATCTTAATGTTTTTTTCTAATATAATGGAAATAACTGTGTACGGTGTTCGATACTTGTTCTAAAAAGTATTGCCTGGTTTAATGACTGCGTAACTTGGACTTGACTAATTAAGGTGGCACGTGAAGTTGAGTATGGAAAAAAGACATTGACTAAGTAAGAAGATCATCTACACTCAATGTTTCTGCATAGGATTAATAAACTTTGAATATACATAACCACTCCAACGGAGACTGACAGTGAAAAGAAATGAATGATGGCTTTGAGTTTTGTTGGGTAGTTCTAACTTCCAGGCGCATTACATGCTTACAACTTTTCTATTTTTCGTATAATATAATTTGGGTTTTGCTCTTAGACATATATTAGTGGTTAAGTTAAAAATATTTAAAAATAAATGTTTAGGTTCTAATTTTACGTATGTAAGTAAACTGAGTATTAAAACATGTCTAGTTTAAGATTTTTAAATATTAGAATAATATTAGACACTACTCAAAATGGTTCAAGTCAAGATTTGAGAACAGTCAAGCTGCAGAAAAAAGAATTTAAAAACTGCAAGACTTGACCAATCGAGAGATAGGCTTGATCAATCGAGAGACAGGCTCGGTCGATTGAACGTTGATTTCCGTAGTAGTGAAATTAGGCCCAAAAGCCCGCGAAACGTTTAGGGTTTGTGTCCAAAACTACTAGGTATAAAAGGAAAATACTAAATTACGTTATAGAACTTCTAGAGAGTCTTGTGAGTTACTCCTGTGAGATTTGAGAGGTTTTGTAACCTTCTAACTCAACAAGCATCTACTAGAAAGAAGATCTCTACGTAAGATCCGGTAGAGATAAGTTACTGCATACAAGATCAATAATTGCTGATAATTTAAAGCATTGATTGGGATCTCAAAGTCACAAATGTGGATGTTTGTGTTCAATAAATTTAGATAGAAGAGTTAGTGGATTCGAAGCTATGTGTGGTCACGTAAGAACTACAAGAGGTCGCTTTAGATTTAGGGAAAAATTTATTGTAAAACTTCCATTCTACATAGTGAATTTGTTGCGTTGAGGTTAGTTTATGTTAAATTCTCTCCAAGTTTTTTACCTTGAACTAGATGGTTTCATTGGTTTTCTGGGTCATCATATCACTTGTCCTTCTTTACTTTTCCGCATTAAGTGATATGATTGTTTGTGTTTAACCTAGATTTGTTTAAGTGAACTAAGTAATAAATTGGTATTTAATTAGGTTAAACAATTTAAGTGTACAGGGGTCTAAATAATCCAAGAAGTGATATTAGAGTAGGTTAGCTCTTGATTAGGTAGTTTTACCTAGAGTTGATCCTTGACCCTTGCTGTCATGGAACGTGGTCACTCTCTAATGATCCATCCTCACTTTGATGGGAATAACTATGCCTACTAGAAGGTGATGATGAAAGCTTTCTTGAAATATCTGAATAAGAGAGTTTGGATGTTCGTGGAAACTGGTTGGGAAAGACCTGCCACTCTTGTGACTCAATGGACTGATGCTCAAAAAGAAGCAGCTAGCTTTAATAGTAAGGCTATGAATGCAATGTTCAATGATGTTTCGATAGATCTTAGAAATGGCCCCTAAGAAAGCTAAAACCAAAGCCAAAAGAGTAGTAGGGTCAACTTCTACCTCTGATGAGGAATTCAATTAGATTAGGTTTCACACTCTTCCAAATGCTCAAAAGTTTGAAACTTTGGTTAAGTATAGGTTTATTTGGAGTGAAAGGAAAATTAGCCTGGATGAATTAGACCCACTTGTCAAACAAAACCTAGAGTCTAGGAGTTGGTTGCCTATTTGTTCTGGTCTAGTGTTTCCTCTTGTTACATTGATTAGAGAATTCTATTCAAATCTCTCTATTCACTCTGCTTCATTCAGTGGTCACTTCTTGACTACTTGGATTCGAGGTGAAGAGTTTCTGATAATTAAGAAGATTGTATATAATGCTCTTTCTGTGCCTCTTGTTCAGCGTTCGACCTATCTATACACCGTGTCCCCTCATCTAGATGATGTCATGTCTCTTCTCTGTAGAAGACCTATCTCTTGGGTTCTGACCCTAGACTCCATTCTTATGAGTTAATTAAGCCTAACTATTTGATAGGCCAAGAATATATTAATCCATTGTGATGAATTAACTAATTAATTAGCTAAGTTAATTAATTAATTAATCTAATTAACATGCAAAATGCGTGGTAGCACAAACAAATTGCCAACTAAGTTAATATGCAACGGAAAATAAAGTTGACACGGTGATTTGTTTACGAATGGGGAAAACCTTTAAGGCAAAAACCCACCGGTTGATTTTAAGGTCACCACTCCCGAGAATTCACTATTATCACAACAAACGGTTACAAGTAAGAGAATCCCAATATCTTATACCAACTTACAGTTGAACCTTTACTCCAATACTAATTGGACTTGTTCTGTGGTGACAATCTCTCATTTTTAATGCACGGTTTCCAGTATGTGACTAACTAATAAACAAGCAGATCCTAGTATGTGGCTTACTCCTTTGCATGAATCCAAGTACATGACTAACACACCAACTTGAGAAGGATGTTGGCTGCAATTCTTTAGTTCATCAATACGATGAAGATCACGAAACTCCTTAGTTACAAAACCCTACAGTGTACAAACACAGCAGCTTCTTCAAGTGAAAGATGAATTAGGGCAAATTTTGTTTCCGGTCACAATTTGCATGAACAAAACCTTTGCATAAAGTTTCGTCTAGTTGCAGTAGCTGAGACAACCTTTAAAATAATCCTTATATATATTTAGGGTTGTGAGAAAATAAAGCCTAAACATGCATACATGGATTGGTGTGAAATCAGATTTGAAAAACTGATTTTCATAAGTCTCGATAGATAGATTATTTATCGAGTAGCTGTTGAGCATCGAGCTAAACAAGCCTTTTAAACCTCGATATATGTTATCTGTCGAGCTAGCTATCGAGCTTTAAAATCCAGCACTTCTTCACTTATTTCTTGGACAGATTTATATAGCTTCAATATTTGGACTTGAACTCTTATTCCTTGAAGTATTAAACACATCATAGATTTATTAAATTACAAGTAAAGTACATTTTGTCATAGGATTAGCCAATTCTACATGACATATGTTCTTAGCATGATTTACATATGTCCTAACACTATTTACTATTTCGGATTACTTGTAATAACATCTTTCCTATTTCTCATGTGCATACCATTCCTATAGATAGGTGTATCTTCTTGTAAGCTCTTATTACTGATGGTTTCATATGTTTTCCCTCTCTTTTCATTCAAACCATAGAAGGTCCATAGGAACAACATTAGGAAACAACATCTCTTCTTTCCTGTCATTATTGGTAATATCTTAGACTTCATAGAGTTAGAGCGTTTCCTTCTTTAGAGTTGGTCCATCTCAAAGCACCCATAAAAGCTACCTTCCCTAAACAGCACAATGCACAAAAGAAGCATGTTGAACCGAGTGTAGGAACAACAAAGAGGCCTAGAGTAGAGCCTACTCCTGAGGATGTAGTTATTGATTCTACACATGCTATTGCTATTGATGACGATGAGGATGATGCTGATGTAGATGTTGCTGATGCTGCTGGTCCTTCTATAGCCTCTCATTCTCTCTGCTCCATGCTTGAGAAAGTACCTTAAGATGCAGTTGTAATAGCATATCATGATGGAGACATTCATGACGACATAGGCGGCTCATGGACAACTTTTGGATGATCTCATTACAGATGTAGCTGCCTTGAAAGCTAATTTTACTGAGTATAGAAGTTCTTTTCTATCACCTCCACCCTTGGATACTTGATGATTGCCTTTGGAAATGCATAACAAAAAGGGGGAGTAGATGTGTGAGGTCTTATACTTAGGGGGAGCAAATTTGTACTTAGGGAGAGTAGTTTTTGTTTTGGAGATGTATACGAGTTTGTGTTTTCAGGTTTAGAATAGCTTGTGGTTATGTTTAGTTTGTTCTTGTTGCAAAAACTTGATGCTTATTGATACATTGATTATTCTCATTGGATATATTGTTTTAGTTTGTTTTGTGAAATCAAGTTCAAGTTATGATTTATACTGTATTTTTCACGTGTTTATGGTCTATTTTCAATGTATCAAGAATTTACAAGTACATTCTTCTACGATGTTGTTGCCTATTATTGCAACTTGTAGATAGTTTATGACTAAATTTTATTAAGGGCAACAACTTGTATTTGGTTAGTTCTTGAATTTGAGCGATTCAAGTTTATGTATGTTTTGTCACGGATTGCCAAAGGAGGAGATTGTTAGGTTCTAAATATTTAGGAATAAATGTTTAGGTTCTAATTATATGTATGTTGACAAACCGAGTACTAAAACATGTCTAGTTTAAAATTTTTAAATCTTATAACAGTATTAGACATTGCTCAAGATGGTTCAAGTCAAGATTTAAGAATATTCAAGCTATAGAAAAAAGAATTTAGAAACTGCAAGGCTCAATTGATTGAACATCGAATTCTGTGGAATTGAAATTAGGCCTAGAAGCCTGTGTTTAGGGTTTGCGTCCAACACTACTAGGTATAAAAGGAAAACCCTAAATTACATTTCAAAAATTCTAGGTAGTCTTGTAAGTTACTCTTGTGAGATTTCAGAGGTTTTGTAACCTTCTAACTCAACAAGCATCTACCGAAAAGAAGATCCATATATAAGAACTGGTGGACATAAGTTGGTGCATTCAAAATCAACAATTGCTGATGATTTAAAACTTTGAGTGGGATCTTAAAGTCACAAATGTGGGCATTTGTTTTCAATAAATTTAGATAGAAGAATCCGTGGATTCAGAGCTGCGTGCAGTCACGTGAATAAGTACTACAAGAGGTAGTTTTAGACCTAGGGAAAAATATATTGTAAAACTTCCATTTTATATAGTGAATTTGTTGCCTTGAGAATAGTTTAGTTTAAATTCTTCCCAGGTTTTTTACCTTGAAACTGGACAATTTTATTGGTTTTCCTAGATCATTATATCGATTGTTTTCTTTACTTTTCCTCATTAAGTGATATGATTGTTTTTGTTTAATCTAGATCTGTTTAAATGAACTAAGTAATAACTTGGTATTTAATTAGGTTAAACAATCTAAGTGTACAAGAGTCTAAATAATCTGGTAGTTTTACCCAGAGTTGATCGTTGACCCTTGTTGTCATGGAACGTTGTCACTCTTTAGTGATCCCTCTCCACTTCGATGGGAATAACTATGTCTACTGGAAGGTGAGGATGAAAGCCTTCCTGAAATCTCTAGATGAGAGAGTTTGGATGTCCGTGGAAACTTGTTGGGAAAGACCTGCCACTCCTGTGGTCTAATGAACTGATGCTTAGAAAGAAGTAGCTAGGTTTGATAGTAAGGCTATGAATGCAATGTTCAAAGATGTTTCAATAGAAGAATTCAGAAGGATTTCTAATGCATAGATAGCTCATACTTCTTGGAATATTCTACAAACTATGCATGGAGGTACAAAAGCTGTAAACATTAATAAATTGCAACAATTGACTTCTAGGTTTGAGAGCATTAGAATGGCAGAAGATGAAACCTTTGATGAGTTTTATGCCAAATTGAATGACATAGTAAACTCTGCTTTTAATTTGGGTGAAGTTTATGAGAAACCTAAGATAGTGAGGAAAATCTTAAGATCCTTGATTGAAGACGTTAGGCCCAAAATCACTGCCATAACTGAGAGCGAGGAAGTTTGGGGGTGTTTGGATTTTACTCTCTAAAGTTTAGAGATATTTGGATTTTACACTATGAAGTTTTAGAATTTGGAGATATAAAATCCAAACATCCCTAAACTTTAGGGAGGTAAAATCCAAATTTTGAAATATCAGAGTGTAAAATGTAAACATCCCAAACTTTAGAGGGTAAAATCCAAATTTCCAAACACCCCCAAATTTTAGGAAGGTAAAATCTAAATTTTGAAACATCAAAGTGTAAAATCCAAACATCCCAAACTTTAGAGGATAAAATCTAAATTTTGAAATTTCAGAGTGTAAAATCCAAAACTGAGATGTAATTTAACCTAATTAAAATAACTAAACAATTAAAGAAACACTTATTATAGGAAAGAGAGGAAGAAGAAGGAAGAAGCCACTTTATCGTCTAAAATTGAAAATGCACTAACTACAAGAAACACTGGCAGGGTGGGATTGAAATTTGATGCTGGAGATAATTATGAATTTGACCCCAAATTTCAACTCATCTTATCTCCCTTAGATTTATTACCAAGAATGACTTCTCTTGTTAGATATTCTTTAGTCTTTACACACGCAAGATAATTTATTTATTTTTGGCACATTAATATTTGGGTAAAGGAATTTGAGCTTTTGATAGTTTTATTGAAAACATCAAGATATGTCAATTGAGTTATAAGGTTTTTGGTTAAATATTGAGAAAATTGTAAAATTGAAAGAGAGACGGGAAAAATAAGTAGAAGCAAAGCAGGATTTAATGTGGCATGACCTTACAACGCCTATGTCTACAATTAACAAAAGCTATTGACGGTTACAATTTTTTTTTTTTTTATTGTTATAATGAACTTAATGTTGGATTTATATTCTAAGAAACCTTAGAGTTTAATTAACCTTATAATTAGTGTGCCTGGATTATAAGTTAAAATGTATGTACAGTGTCTTAGATATAATATATTAGGTTTTCCAATTAAAATCAATACATATTTACATATTATCAAATAATTACAATGTATTGGCTTTACTAGTCAATGTAACTTGGTGTTCCAATTTTATTGAAAAAAAATCTAATGTATTATCCTGTAAGAAACTGTAACTATGTTTTATAGGTATCTCTAATAGTTTACGTAGTTATGCAGTTGATTATCGAAAAAATAATAGTTTATGTAACTGCTGCTTCTAGGCGGTTAACTGTTATTTATTAGCAGACTTCATAGACTATTCTCTTATTTTAAACTACAAAGAGTTAAATTTCAGACTCTAGGCATATACTTTAGCGCCACCAAAAATTAACCTCAGCTCATACATGGTCTTTTGACCTGTATATCTTTCTAAAGTTATCTTCTAATTTGTCTCTTCCTCAGCCATTCTTTCTTGAAAGTCCATCATTGACTACAATGGCCTAACAACAAAGCCTATAAGAGGAAAGAAAGTATGCACAAGGAAACCTATCCCTCCCACCCAATCCCTTTTCATATCAATGGAAACGAGCAAGTTCGCAACTAACCATGGTCTTCATGAGCAGCCTAAAAGACAAAATCCCAGTCCCACCACCAAAGTAAAGAGAGAACCCATGAAGATCAAGTATATCTCAAGCCCAATGTTGGTCAAAGCTAGAAATGCTTCAGAATTTCGAGCAATCGTTCAAGAACTCACAGGCCAACACTCCGAGGATAGAAGTGATCCCCATCAGCCCTACACAATGATCACCAATCATGCAGAACCACAAATTAAGATGGTCGAGGAAAACGTTGCTTGTGGAGTATCGAGGACCATGCCTGTGCTTGAGTTAAATAAAGACTATCTTTGGGAGAACTTTTCAGACTGCTTCTATGGATTGTAATTCATCTAGTTTCTCATTATGTCATTGTAAAACTAGAGAGATGCTTTATTGTAGTGTTTTTAGCATTAAGGGTTTGCTTATTTTGTTGTTATGGATAATGAAACCTTCTTCAGGCTAAGCCCTTTTTGAACTTTCAATTTCTCCTAAAAATATGTTTTAGTATGCAGCAAAATCAAGCCTAATGCACCATTAGAGCAATATTAAGAAAATTAACACAAAAATAAAAAGAAAAAAGATGGGAAACTAATGTGGAAAGAAATATGTTACATGTAGTACAACAATAAGATTTAAGTCTACACATGAAATGAATTGCATCTTTGACTAATTTGGAGAATTTATGAGCAAAGTACTATTGGCATGTTGAGAATACAACAGGAGTGGGCCTTAGAGTACTTGATCATTGTACTAATGAAGAAAGAATTTTGAGAACAATTCCATTTTAAAAATAATTGAAAGATTTTTTTTATTATTTTAAAAATATATATTTTGGTATCACTTCGTGATGTGGCTATATACATTACAGAGAATATGTGATGGTGGATTGACTGTTGGCTAAGAGGCGAAACCTTTGCTTTATATATGCACTCCAAAATTTCTAGGAATCAAAGATGGATTTGTTTGATCCTTATAGTATATCCTAAAGGCTGCTTTTGTATCTTTTATTATGATTCATTGTATGAATGTTAGGACTAATGGCTTCCTTGTGGTTCTTCCTAGTCATCCTTGATCAGTCCTTCCAACACGTTAAATTCTATATTTTATTGTGTTAAATTATTGATTTTGAAAAAAAAATTTAAACCACTAAGAAATGGTAAATTTAATTATTTACCCATAACTCTAACATTTTAAATGAGAGGTAAAATGAAAGTAGGCACTGAACTTATGAAGATTTCCTATTTTGATATCATATTAAATTACAAATTACCTTAAAAGTTTAATATGTTAATAAATTATGAATTTAATCATTCAACCATAATTCTAATACACTACTACATAAGGTATATAGTGCATTCACACCTTCAAGAATTGGCATCAAGTCCAGTGAGGAACTGAAGGTTGTAAAACATGAACTTGTTGGTACAACTAGAGACTTGTTGATCTTGAGTATATCGTTTTTGTCAAGATTTTCATACCTATATACAACTTAATTATGTATGATTATGATACACATTCTAGAAAGAAAGAACCATCATCATCCTCCAACTAATTAGTTAGGCTAGGTAAGTATTATTAATTGGAAAAACTTAATAGATATCTTAAGAGCATTAGTTTAAGAAATATTTTAGAAATACTTTATGTGAAAAGAAAAAAAATCCAATTTTTTTTCACTTTTTTATTATTATATATTTTCTATATAAAAAAAAAAAAAGTAGTAATAGAACTTTTATAAAATAGTCTATTAACAAATGTCCCTCCTGTTCCATATTAATTAAGCATGGTCTAATTGTTTCTTTTTATTTGGTAAGTGGCCAGTTGTTTAACAATCAAAGAGTTATATCCACAATTTTCATATTTTTTCGAATTTCTCAAATAGTATTTTTAGAAGTATAAATTGACATTGATTTGCATATTGAAAATGTACTTAATAGAACATTTTATTAAAGAGGATATAATAACCCGCCGTTCTTATAAAAAGAGTATCCATCGATGCAATTCGTATTTTGTGAAAATGTCTCATAAACTTTAACCAAAAAAAAAAAATGTCTCATATACCGCAATGATTAATCGCTTGTGTTAGCTAATTTTGTACATACAAATTTAAAATTAAAATTAAAATTTGAAAGGACATCAGTAAATGACAATAAATATTTTTGTTTTGACCAAAAATAATATGGATAATAACAAGATATTTTCCATTCAAAATTCACGATGGAGTAAAAGTTATAATAGTATATAATTTGTTTTATCTTTTCAGTTTCAATTGTGGTCACAATTTCCCTAACACCGTTTCTACCAGGGCATTGAAATATGACAATTGACTTGACTCATAAAGAAACATGTTGCATGAGCCATCGAAGATTCGAAATAGGGGCCACGTTATGTGTCCCACAATTAGCAGGTGAGTGACACATTGTAGACCAAATGGAGGGCAAAAGAGAGATTATCGGAGCCAAAAGATATTGAGTCTGTGATAAAATCAAGTTTTTGTTTTTCATTTTTTATGTTTAGAAAAACTTAGTTACAGTAATTTCATATAATTTCTTAGAATATTCAATAAAAAAGAATTTGGTTAACGGATACTTTTAGAATATTTGTTAATGTTAGAAAAATTTTGATACCACTTTTATGAGAAATATAAAATGTAGTCAAATTTTTTTTTTTCATTCCTATAATTTTTTTAAAAATATTTCATAAATTAATACCCTTATAGAATTTGTTATTTTTTTTTTCATAATAAAAATATTTGTTGATACTTTATCGATCAATACAATTATGAGTTTAAATTTAATAAGAGAGTTTAATGTATTGCGCCTAAATCACTGTACGTTATTTACACAAGTTTTATTCCTTTCTTTTTAATTTTTTTTTTGGGTAAAATGCAAAATTGATCTTCTAAATTTCTTCAGATTTCATTTCAGTCCTCTAACTTTGCTTTTGTTCATTTCAATACACTAACTTTCAAGTTTATTCAATTAAGACTTTTTCATCAACCTTTGTTATATGTTGTGGTTAATTTTTCAATTTTATAAATTTTTCTTCAAATTTTTTAAATTAAAAAAATTCAATTGATGATTGAAAAATATTTTCTAAATCTTTTGTTTTTCAAAAAATTTTAACAAAAATTAACGAAAAAGTCTTAATTGAATAAATTTAAAATTTAGAAAACTGAAATGAACAAAAATAAAATTAGAGGACTGAAATAAAATTTAAAAAAAGTATGATCAGTTTTACATTTTAGTCATTTTTTTTTTTTTTTTTGGAAATCTAATTAAACCTCAAGCACGCTTGTCAACTACATGTGTGTTATATATTTCTGTTGGAAGAACATGGAGTATAAACAGCTTGGAGAAGCCTCCCTCTTTGACTAATTCTTCAGATAATTTCAAGCAGTTGTGACCCACAATTACTTAGTTCTCAAGGCAGCCAACAACTTACTTTATGTATCTTTCAACCATTTTTTGAGAAAAAGTATGTACGATGTTTGATTCCTTTTTTTTGATAGGATGTTTGATTCCTTTTCTAGAAGGGATTAATTGTGCTTTATTGGTACCTCTGATATTTTATCTTTCTAATTAATAATAAGATTTTATTAATATGTATTTTAAGGGTACATAATAATTATTTATTTTAAAAATTTTTTTTAAAAATTTATCTTTCCAATTAATAATATAGCGGAAGTGTGGAGCGACGGGATGCCTTTGAAGCCAAGATTTTCAAGGTAGTTAAAAATGAAAATCATGCATAACCATTCAATTAGTGCCACGTGGAAACGTTATCATTGACTAATGTCAATGATGATCAGTTCTTTTTTATTGCGTAATTTTATGCAGAAAGCAATTAATTAATTAGCATGTTCTTACACGCTAGTTTACACTGCTTTAATTAACTAAAAAGTTCCTAATTAATTATAGTAATTTTGTAAGTCTCATGAGTATTACAGGTTTTTCTTTTACGTTGTTTTTTTTTTCTTTTTAATATTGTAATAGTTTAGCAGCATCTTTCTCCAAAAAAAAAAAAAAAAATAGTAGCATTGATTATTATTTTTTTGAGGAGAATCATGATCTAAATTAATTTCTCCTTCCCTAATATTATAATTATCTTAAAAAAAAAAAAGAAAGATCCATAAGTATACACAACATCAATTTAGGGAAACAAATGTATGCATACGATTTGATTCTTAACATGTTTAAATTTCTAGTGAAATTATTGAAATTTTTAGTTCAATTCCATTATTTTATGACGGAAGCATTTCATTTTTAAAAACATTTTTCTTATGCATGCTTATATTTATTTATTTTTTAGCTTAAAACATATATATGGGAGAATTAATGGGTTTGAATGCATACTTTTATATACATATGGGTTGGATTCAGGTTACATCATCGAAAGATTTAGGTTGATCCATGGTGTGAGTGCTGCTGCCAACATGTTGAGTCAGTTGCTCATATTTTGTGAGAATGCTTGTTTGCAAGGAATTTGTGGGCTTTATATAGAGTGTGAGGTCCCTTTTTGTGATAGGTCCTCAAACTCAAGCCCCATAGGATGTCGTGTGCTTGTTGAGAGGACAAGGATCTTTGGGCAAGCTGAAGTCGGTTCACCAAGATAAAAACCTACAAGATTGGGCTATTGAACCGAGTTGTACGTAAACTGCAAATAAGACAAGAAACAAAAAAGCACAAGGAAGGCCTATACATTAATGAAGAACTGGGGAACTGTTAGAATTGAATAATGCAAAGAAGGACAAAGACATCAATAAATGCAAGCCATCAATAAATTTTTATTAATGAATTTATTATTCTCAAAAGGAACAAGCTTTTCAAAGAAGCAAGAGTAATCTCAAAACTAAGAAGCTCCTCGGACCTCAAAGTTCATAGTCTTGAGAGAAAGGTCCCAAGGAACTCTAAGACTTGTAAAATTTGAACCCTAGGTTTAACGTAGAAAAAACTCTTGAGTGTTTTTCTTTTTCACACTTTTGCTATTCCTTGTTTCTCTACCCTCCACACGTTCAAGGTGGCTTCCTTTTATGGTGAAACTTGAAGGGCATGAATTTACCATTTTCACCCTAAGTCCTACGCCCTACCAATCTTTTTTTGGAATGAGTATCTCGAGATATCTTCCCTTTCTCATTCTCTTTTCTCTTTTCCTTGGAGTAACCCTTGAAAGCACTTTTTATAACCTTCCCCTTATAAAAGATGCTTTCTTCTCAACCGTTTCAGATCCTTTTCAAGGTCAACGAGGATGGGTCTCTTTCCAAACCTAAAGGGGTGGACATTTCGAAGGTTCCTCCATTCTGATAGTGATTGGTCGCGGCATGCCTTTTTCTGAAATGGTGTTGATTTTTCGTCGGGATGAAGGCTTCTTATAAAGGTGTTAGGTTTAAAGATTTAGATTTGAATATTCAGAATCACATTTATATAAAAGTTGCTGCATCAAGATCATTACTAATGGTGTTTTGAAACCTTTGAGTGGGATCTCAAAGTCACAAGTAAGGCGGCTTGTGTTGGTGTAAATCCAAGAAGAGGAAGAGTCTATGAATTCGAATCTTACATGTGGTCGTGTCAATAAGTTACTACATGAGATAGCAATAGATTTAGGTTTAAATATGATTATAAAAACTTCAATTCTCTTATAGTGGATTTAATTTACCTTGAAGATAGCTAAGTCAAATCTTCTCCAGATTTTTACTTTGAAACAGTTAGTTTCATCGGTTTTCCTAGGTCACCATATTGTGGTGTTATTTACTTTTTTGCATCTTTGCATGATATGATTTATTTGTGTTTAACCTAGATTTGAAAATTAATCTAAGTAATCACTTGGTCAATAAATTAGGTTAAACAATTCGGTTTAAGGGGTCTAAACAAACAAACAAACAAAAGGTACTCAATCTTGTCACGCTATTAGTCTTTCTTCCTTCTTCAAGGTCCCTCGGTCTTCCTCCTTTCTCAAACAGTTCAGCATTCAACTTCAGGTCCTCAATGCTAACATGGATCCCCGTCCTTTCTCTCTACCTAGGGCCTCGAGCTTTTAAACTTCTTTCTTTTCCCTTTTCTTTACAGCCTCTTTTCTTTTTCCAAGGGATAAGCTCCCTTTTGGGCTTGTCTATTCATTGGGTCAGGCCGCATTTCGCCCTTCTCGAATTTGGGCTTCTTTTTCTATTTCATTCCCTTTTTCCTTCTGGTAGGGGCCTCATTGTGAGTATCCCGTAGCTGTAAGAAGGCCTGTGTTTGTTGGCTTCTTGAGTTTGGGCTTTCCCCTCTTTTTGGGATTTCTTGGGTGCCAACACAGAGGAAGGATCCGAAAACTAACTAATAATGTTCAAGATTTTTTCTGGTTGTTCTGCTGTTTGATAGATGAACTTTCACAACTGGATTGAGAAAAATAGGCTGTGACTGCATGGGCTATATGGAATGCTTGAAATAGATTTTATTTTGAGAAGTTTCAAGTACATCCTAAGTTTATACATGATGGGGCTATCGGTTTAATGGAGGAGTATCAGAGGCTGGTTGCTACACAAACATGCTATTAATGGTTGATGCATAAATATGCTCTTAATAGTGTTTATTTTCGTTGTTTTTCTACACATGATTATGTATGGCCTTTGCTGTTTTTTATTTCTTTGTTTTTGTAATTGCAGCTTTCCTAGATGGTGTCAGGGTTCTGTTTTCTCTTTGTTTGTATAGTTCTTATATCAATTAATTTCTATCTTTTATCTAAACAAAAAGATCAATAGCCATGTTATTACTTAATTGTTTAAATTCAAGTTTTTGTAGTTTAAAATAATGTATAAAAGATGAGTTTATAAATTAAATGGTAAATTATATCCGATTGACATGAAAATTGGTATGCATATTAAGAATATATAGAACATGTAATTCAACGGTTGTATTTTCAAAATATGAATTTAATAATAAGATATTAGGTGGTGTAACATTACTTAGAGTTACATTAGAGGTCTGTTTGGATATCACTTATTGCTAAAAACTGAAAACTGAAAATGTTGTAGCAAAATAATTTTTAAATATGTGAATATTGTCGTAGGACCCAGTTTTAAAGTTGTTTTTTTGAAGAAAAAAAAAGTAGTTTGTGGGTCCCGTGAATAGTGCACGGGACCCACTAAAAACAAAAAGCGCCTAGCTGGGAAACGCAAATGCGCTTCCCAAATGGAGGCTAGGTGTAACCTGAACTCAACTCTCTCTCTCTCTCTCTCTCTCTCTCTCTCTCTCTCTCTCTCTCTCTCTCTCTCTCTCTCTCTCTCTCTCTCTATATATATATATATATATATATATATATAAAGTTAATATTATTGTGGGGGCAAACCACAATGCGTATAATTTTTTTTTTTGGGAAGCCACAAATCATGTAACTTAGTTGAAGTTAGATGGATTTTCTTCTTTCAAATAGTTGACTTAGTAACTTAGTTAAACAAACATATTGTTATGGTGGTAACCAAAACCAAGTTAAATACATAATCAAATATAACCAATTGTCATATTAGTGAATCATGGTGAAAAAGCCCCTCAATAAGTCTTGAAGGAACACTGAAATCTAGAACTTTTTTTAGGGAAAAAGATAATTTACTGCCCATGCATAAAATATAGGAAAATGCTAATAAATGCCTTAAGACAATGGTTAACAATCTATATAATGAAAGCTTTTATGGGAAAAGAAAAAAAAAATTAATCTTTTGACAGTTTTTTTCATATTTCATTAAAGTAGTGTATTGTTAACTATTACTCTAAGGGCACTCGTTAGATTAACCCTAATATATAAATCTAGAGTTTTAAAGTACTATTTTCAATAATTGATCATGAGTAATGCTAGAGATACAAATTATTTTACAAATTTTTTTTACAAACTGTTGATGTAGTGAGTAGTTTTTGGTAAATGAATAAGTGACATTAATGGCAGGTCTAAATAAAAACCAATAAGAAATTAGCAACATTAACATTTTGTAAAAATATTATAAAGTTATTCGTTGTTGTAGCACTACTCACTGGTCATATGCTCAAATAGCTAATTAATGACTTTCTCATTTTAGATTTAATGACACAAAAGTTCTACTACCAAAAATGTATAGCTAAAGCTCTACTTCTTGCAACAAAACCAAACAGGGGCAATATCAGGCTACCCATAAAGCTAGTGCAAGGAGGAGACTTTTTTGAGTAGTGAAGTAGAAAGTCTCACAAATACCGAAGGAGACTGAAATGTTTAGCATAATTTCAACATGACCCGTGTGTGTACATGTGTGCGTGTATATATATGATGATGTCAAAAATTGTTAGTAAGCTGCACAACCCTTACGTGCCGAAACAGCACTTATACAACACCGAAAAAGAAGACCTCAAGAGAGTATCAGTGTAATACTGTCCAAATACTCTCTGAATGTCAAGTCAGAGAATTATCACAACTTTAGAGTGCCAGAGCTAGGGTGAATTATGCGTACCTCATTTTTTGAAGGTTTTAGCCTTTTTATAGTAGTGGGGAACCAAAAAAGAAGACCTCAAGAGGAATATTTCCTTGCAGAGAAAATCCTCATAAATGTGCGAATTTAAGGGGGCCTTTCCATATAGAGGCTCCACTGACTAGGGTTAATCATGGAGAACAAGTTATTGCTGTTTGAAGTTTCTTGGGGGCCAAATAAGTCATGTCATTGCCATGTGGCTTTTTGCCATCGTCAACCTCAGTATCTGTCCACTGCAGGTGATCCATTCTTCCAGATCAACCGTCCACCTTTGATGCGTCGTTACCGCCTCATCTTTTTGTCCGTCAACCTAGTGAAGCTACCCATGGTAGGTTTTCGTAAATTCTGCCCATCTACTTTAATTTCACCCTCTTCAATATATATATATATATATATATATATGGTTCATGTTGAAATTATAATGTTTTAACTCATAATAAGATGTTACTTTACTCTCACTCCTTTATAAGTTTATATAATTGTCTATTTAAAAAGTAATTTGATAAATCAATTATTTGATTATATTATTTTCTTATACCATTCATATTTACAGAATATCAAAATGATTAAAGATTAATAATTATCTTGTCAAGAATGTTAAAATTTCAATTTTTTAACTTTAAAATTATACACAAAATATGAGTTTGTGAATCAAATATTAAATAACATTTAATTAACGTAAATAATTTTCATATTAAAAACAACAAAATTATATATTCATTATTCATATTTTTAAAATATTAATCCTATAAAAATTTATAAATTAGTGTAGTATCTTAAATAGTTACACAAAACGTAACTTAATTGTTACGATATACATATCCATACAACTTGAATTCAAAATTACTCTATCTAAAGAGAATTAAGACCAACAAACTACATGTAGAATAATTTTAAGTATTCATTTTGTATTTTATGCTTTTCTTTTGAAATTATTTAGACGTAAAATATATATATATATATATATATTAATCTTAAAATGTAGTAAGATTTTTCCAAACTTGATTCCTTTCTTGTAATACCATTTAATTTTCAATTGTTTTGATCGTATGTCTACCATTTATAATTGGTTTAATCATATACTTGATCTAATATATAGTTGAAAAATTATTAAAGAAATTGTAGGTGGGTGGTTTGGGTCCTAAGCCCAAAAGATAAAAGGATTAAAACCCAAAGAATCCAACACAATGAATTTGTAGAGAGTGAGCTTGAAACAAGACTTTAATGAGTTGGAAAATAATCATAATGGGTTAAAGATGGTAAGAAAAACAAAGATAGACAAGTTTTGTGCAAAGTAAACCTTCCACAGCAATGTTTGGGGAGAATAGCTCTTGTATTTATATTTCTCTTAAACTTGATTACAATCACAGTTCTTATTGCTACAGTGTTTTCTCTACAGATTCTCAAATGTCCCCCTTGTAATGCAGTCTTTCTTCCTTATATTCTCCTATTTTTCTTCATCTCCACCCTCCACGTGTAGGTCAAGTTGCCTGTCTTGATCTTTGTCCTTCTAGCACCTTCTTGAAGTCTTTGAAAATAATTGTAAAGCTAAATATCACTGTTCATGTATCACCTCCATATTAATGCGGCTAGAGAGTTAGTTACAGAATATTTAATGCAGTGGTAGTAGCTTTCTCCTAGATATTTCTTAGCTTCCTTTTGTCCTATTCCCTCCTAATGTTTATTCTTACCAATAGAACTGCTTGGATTATTGCCCTTGATGGCAAGTTAACTTCTCTGACCTCTACTCTATCAAGCCGAGGAGGCACTTCTCCTCGGACGATCTTTTCAAACCTTCATGATCAGGATCATTGCATAATTCACTGATTTGTACCTCTTTGCTAACGTTTACTTGCCCTCGGACTATTAAATGTCCTCAGACAAGGCTCACGGTCCAATATACGTTTATGGGTCATTCATCCCTACAAAAATTATTTTATATAGAATTCACGTGGCTTCTAAATATTTGAACACATGTGATTTGAGATATATCGTCACTTAACATATATTTTGGGAGGATTATGATTTAATTTAAATATGTTTATATTAACAAAAATATAAAGATTTAAAAAAAAAATTAAGGAGGCCAGTGATATTTTTCTATAGATTACTCATGAATATAATTCTATATAATGGAATACGAAATCTTTCCAAAAAAGATGAGGGTGAGGGGAGGAGGAGGGATTTTCCCACTTCGTAGGGCTCAACATGTACCTTTGGAAAAAATTCCAAACAATTGGATTTTCATTTTTATTTTTTATTTTTTGAAAACTAGATGAATTATTAATTCATGATCTGACATATGGAGAATGAAATCAATGAGAAATATAAAGTTTAAGGTGGCCATAAGCAAACAATTAAGAAGAAAAACAAAAAAGGGATCATTTGTAATTTTTGGTGTGATGCTAGGGGCTTGTGAATTTAATAAGGATGCTACATGGATGCTAGTGGTAATTATGGTGTATGCCTTTCTCTTGATGTTCTTTATACTTCTTATTTTTTTATGAAAAAAAAAAAAAAAGTTGAGACATGATCTGAGTTGATATTTTCTACCTGAGCGTTATGAATATCTTTCTGGTCAAGGATATATTTTGTTAATATTATTTTGAAAATGTTATTGACATTTTCTTTAATGACACGGGTTCCTGTCGTAGCCACTCTTTGTTGAATTTCTTTAACAAAATTTAACTTAATCACCTAGAGAGAGACAGGCTCAAGTGCATGAATCAAGAAAGTCATGAAAAAAAAAAAACACTAATCTATAATTTATACATGCGCCCAAATATTGGTCAAGAAACTTTGGAAAAACAAGGGTGCTCTTTCACTTTATTAGGTATAAGGTATATATCTTTGTCTCTTTATTTATTTTTTCACCTTTAGGTAAAATCTACCGCGATTATAGTTAATTCTTAATGATTAATATCTTGACTATATTGTAAGTTTTCAAAATCAAGAACTATAATTTATTTGGCTTTGGCAGTCATTTTAGAACGGTGCCACCAAAAGAAAGTTGTATTAGACTATTGGTCTCTTGCATGCATGGTCTTGAAAGTTGAAACTACTTTCTATAGTCAATTCGTTTACTCATACCAATTTGTCCTTTCATACGCACACCACGTTTATAAAAACCATTTCTCAATGTCTCAATCAAGGAAGCAAATATAAAGCCTATAAAAAGCATGTTACTAATCAATAAGGAAGCACATACATATCCTCTGATACCTCTCTCTCTCTCTCTCTCTCTCTCTCTCATCATATATGCAGATGGGCAAGCTTACAAAACAAAGTTATCATCACCTCCCTAAGAATGAAAAACTCACAAAATCTAAGCAAAAACCCATCAAGATAACATATATATCTAGCCCAACGATGGTAAGAGCTTGTCATGCTTCTGAGTTTCGCAAAATAGTTCAAGAACTCACTGGCAAGAACTCTGATGACATCGAAATTCCTGGTGATAATCATGCAGCAAGTTCAGAACAAGTCGGCTTGGTTTTTAATCATGAAGCTCCATACGCAAAAACAGCTGCTGAAATTGTGGGCGACCCTTTTTTGAAGACTATGATTTCACTTAAGCTTGACCAAGGTTACTTCTTGAGAGAAGTTTTGGGGAACATATGCTGATTTCTGTAATGTCACACACACACGTATTTATATCCAGCTTGTAAAAATTTTGGTGTAAGCATGCATAGGCGCTCCATTCATATTAATGTACTCTTTAATTTGTAAATTAATTCAAACAAACCAAGGCTTTGGTAATTTGAACCATTTAGTTTTTTTTTTTTTGATGGATTCACATGATAGAGACTAGATTTTGGTTTACATCTCATTCGTCTGGTGTGAAGGGGACTTAATCGAAGCCATTCATGCAATGGATAAAATTTATATAAGATTTCTTAAATGGAAGGGTTTCAACTCTTTCTAACTTTTCATTTTTAATTCTCCCAAATTGGAGAGATTTGGAAGGAGAGTGGAGGATAAAAATGCTTGACCAAATGAATTGCCAAATTTGACGTCACTATATTAACAAAATTGGAATGAGAGTGCCTTAATGTTTGAAAATGGAGGGGGAGTAGAGTAGAGGGAGGGGGAGTAGAGTAGAGGGAGGGAGAGTAATTTAATACCTTTGTTTAGAAGTTTTTTAAGAAAGGAGGGGGAGGGGTTTTTCTTTTAATTAAATTGAGCGATGTGGTTGTATTAATTGGTTGAAGGTTTTCAATGTGGTTGTATTAATTGGTTGAAGGTTTTCAAATAATAGAATGCAACCTTTGCTACACGTTATTGTTATTAAAAAAAAAAATAATAATAATAATAATACAACACTAATTTGTAGTCCGGAAAACTTAGGAAACATAGCTGACATTTGACAACTCATCCTTGAAGAAGAAAAATCAAAATGATTTATTCCGTCAAACTCTAGAGCATTGTAGTCTTCGTTCTCAAGGATTCTGAACAAAATGATTTATTACATCAAACTTTAGAGCATGGTAGCCTTGGTTCTCGAGGATTCAAATCTAAACTTGATTTCTATTGTACACACAATAGAACGATTCAAATTAACAATTAGCTGTTTAAACACCGCCCCATATATATATAATATAATGCAATAGAGTGTGGAGTATGGAAATTACACTGAAATGAAGATACAGAGCATAGAAATACTCTGTATCTGTGCTTGTTCTAGCAGAAATTAATTACTATTTTTTTAAGCAGACCTGTATTACAATCCTGCACCCAACAAGTTTGGTATCAAAACCAACTCCTCTTGTCCGAAATTTCCATTCGCATGAGCTTGAATCGTAAACCATGGTAGCATGTCCTATTGAATCCACTTTCAACCATGCTTAAAACATGGTCCTATCTTCATTGGTGAGGGAGAGTGTTAGAATTATGTAGTTAAATAATTAAAATTACTATTTCTCAAAAGCTTAAAATTTCATTATTTTTATGTAATTTTGTGAGTTGTCATTTGTATTGGGCTTGTGAATTGAACTGGTTATAACCCAAAAATGGAAGTTAGTTGCTGAGCAGTTCGCTCCTACGAATTCAAGCAAGAGGCAAATTAAGTTCAAGTTGGAAAAATAGTTGAGGAAATGAGTACACCTCTTCCTCTCACATAGCAGAGGGGTGAACTTCACAAAACTTAGACAATTTTGTTACATTTTTTTTTCCTATAATTATGCCCTTTTTGCCTACTTTTATAAGTCCCATTTCCCATGAATTTGTAAACCAAAATTCCCATATGAAGATCTAGAGAGAGCCCATAAACATTAGTGCAAAACCCTCATCAATCTCTCCCTCTCTCAATTACGAAATTCAGGAGAAGAGATCAAGTCCATCACACACAAATGACAAACCAACCTTCAAAGTTGTTGTGTTGATTGGAACTTGGTTAGCATTAGAGCAATCTCAGAACATTTGAGGAGATTTAGAAATTGTAATTGGAGCTCAATCAAAATTAGGGAGGATAAAAAATAGGAAGAGAAAAATAAGATGGAAAATGGCATTTTTCACCGTTTAGTTCAAGAGAGAAAACAAGAGAGACAGAGAATGGGGAGAAAAATAATCCCTTCAGGCTCACATTTTTTTATCCTCCCAATTTGGGAGAAAAATGGGGGGAAGGGGGGGGGGGGGGGGAAGATGCTAAATAATGTATTTTACATAAATATCCTCACTCTATTGTACTCACCTGCCCCTCTCACTTTTCCACTACACCTGTGACCTGATTTTGCCTCTTCATCCTTATTACTTTCTTAGCACCTTCACAGCACAACATCGTGAACTACTCCAGGTTCTCTTCTCTCTCTCTCTCTCTCTCTCTCTCTCCTTGTCCTCATTATATTCCTCATTCTATTGTTTCTTGTCCTCATTATATTCCTCATTAATCTATTGTTTCTTGTTGATTTTTTTGTTTCATATGACATTCAAATTTTTTTTTGTCATCATTCATATATCTACCTTGTCCTCATTAGTTTCCGTTTGTTTTTTTCTCCAGCCAAGGGGTCTTTTGAGTTCCTCTCCAGCCGAGACAGGCACAACAACGTGAACTACTCTATGTTCTCTTCTCTCTCCCTCTCTCTCTCTCTCTCCTTGTCCTCATTATATTCCTCATTCTATTGTTTCTTGTCCTCATTATATTCCTCATTAATCTATTGTTTCTTGTTGATTTTTTTGTTTCGTATGACATTCAATTTTTTTTTTTGGTTTGTCATCATTCATTTATCTACCTTGTCCTCGTTAGTTTCCGTTTTTTTTTTCTCTAGCCAGGGGTCTTTTGAGCTCCTCTCTAGCCGAGACAGGTATGACATTTTCCACTTTTTTTGCTATTTGATTTGGTAGTAGCTAAGTTGCATAATACTAAACAATGCAACTTAACATTTTGCTAACTTTTGTTTTGCTAAATTTTGTGGACTGAATGTAGTGTATTACATAATTAGCAATATTTGATGACTTTGTATTTTGGTTAAGACATTAGAAGACACTAGATGACTTTGTATTTCGATTAAGACACTTTGTATTTGATGACTTTGTATGGAAAAATTTAAATATTTGTTGAATGGTGTTTTGCTGCTAGGTGAAGGATGTGTTAAAAACTAGTTGAATTGCTGCCAGATGAAGGATGTTTTGACAAGTTTGCCTAGTTGCCCAGTTGCCCAGTTTGCCTAGTCGCCCATGTGAATAAAGTTTTTATTTTTATTTTTTTGAAAATATCTTCCCAGTCTACTTATGGTCATGGGGATAAAGTCTACATAATCAATTTTTGTTGCCCATAAATTTAAAATTATATATAATAATACAAAAAAGTAATATAAATATATATATATATATATATGTATTTGTGTAAATATACCTATTTCTTATATATTATATAATAAGGACATAATAGTCAATTTATATAAACTATATTTTCCATTCTCCATTTTTTCTCTCTAACCAAATAAAAAAGTTTTTCATCCTCCCATTTTTTCACCCCTTCAACCAAACACAAATAAGGGAAAACTAAATTTTTTCTATCCTCCCACTTTTCTATCCTCCCACTAATTTTTCATCATCTCATCTTTCCACTCCTCCAACCAAACCAATCCTAAAGGAGAGAAAGGACTAGTAGAGTTGGTTGCGAGCATGAATTTGGAGGACTTTGAATGTAAGATATACTGCAAACTATTTCTTCTAGTGGATCATTTGGCGGTGGTACACTATGGAGTTATTTTTCTGCCCAGTACGCAGGTTTCTTCATAAACACTTCGGTGTGTTGTGGTGTTTGATTTTCTATGGTAGAGTTCAATTTTATGTTATTCCATGCATGCTAATGTTATTTGGATAAAAACTTAAACAATTGGGCTTTAAATTGTTCAAATAGTCTAAAACTAACATTAACTATTTAAAATTGGGGTCGAATACAGTTTGTAACTCGATCTCTTAATTCAAGAACGCTACCAAGAACCTCCAAGTTCATAAGCCTCGTCAACTAAGACAACAACAAAGCAAAAGGAATACAAACAAACTTAGTAAAGAGATGCTATGATGACTTTAATCTTCATCTAGGAAGTAGTAAGTAAAACTATTTTTACTAGAGCGTCAGATGCAACTAGGTCTAACGAAGCATTTGGATATAATGAAGAAACAATTTAGTGCCTATGGAAATGTAGTCTCTGTTATGGACAAACTCCGTAGAGAATTTGATTATTTATGAATAAAGGACAATGAAATTTCAACCATCATAAATCATATTATAAGATATGGAAACACTATAAATGATCAAAAAAATTGTGCAGAAAATATTAAAAAGTTTGTAAGCAAAATTTTAGCATGTGGTTGCTAGTTGTTACAATTGAAGAAGATAAAAATCTGTTAAAACTTGCATTGGATGAGTTATGAGGGTCCCTTAAAGCACGAGAAAAAAGGATGGGGAGGTTTTCTACCCGTCCTTTAAGGCAAACATTCTAGTCCAAAGTTAAAAAGTGGAAACAACAAATACCCAAAAATTGAGGAAGAAAACAAAGCAAATTTGGATAAGGACTCGGAAAACTAAAATTTTGAGCTCAAAGGCAGAGGAAAGAAAAGAAATTTTTGTGGCAACTCTAAGAAGTTTGGACATGAGTACAAAACTTTTCGCTTTCAATGCACTAAATGCAGATCCTCAAATCACTCCCAAAGGGATTCTTTTTTTTTTTTTTTTCTTTTTTTTGCTGCAAAAAAAAAAGGATAAAGGGATGACTTGAGTTGGCGTCTTCTACATGGGTGTGGCTATAGTAGCATCTTAAGTCATAGTTGTGTACCCTATCTTATTGAAAATGCTAGTGAGCATGAGCTGAGAGCACGAAGATATTTTTTTCTAGATGCTTTTTATTGTGAGATTCAAACCTGAGACATACGGAGTAAGTCTACCTTCCGAAAGGATTGCTAGTACATAGAAGTAAGAGAAGAAATAAAGCCAACCTCTCTAAGGAAGTTGAAGATGCTCATTGATTTATCTTACTAATGTATGTATATTCAACATGAAAACATATGGTGTGGATACTGGATAGTGCTTGTAGCAATCACATGATAGGAAGTTGAGAACTTTCCGTAAAGCTAGCAGGACGAAGACTTCTCATATACAGTAAAGCTTGGAGAAGACAAAACTTCACGACAACAACGGAAAACAAGTAGTTGTTGAATCAAAAAAGGTAACTCTAAATTTATGGTATTATGTTCCTGGCTCAACTTCAAATTTATGAACTGTTTGGAATTATTATGAAAAGGTTACTCTTGGATTTTTAATGATGAAAATACAATTATAGATAAGAAGAAAAGTCTTATGGTACAAAAGTAGAAATGAGTTCCAAAATCGTTTGTTCTCTCACTATGCCACTAGATGAGGATTTTTATTATAACACTGTTTATTTCACTGTAAAATGTTTTACTGAGAATATATTTAATATTTTATTATGTTTGTTTCATTGTAAAATTTGGTTAAACTTGAAAATATTATCTATTAATTGTAAAATCCTTTGTAAGATATTGTAAAATTTTTTACCATTAAAATTTGGTAAAATATTTTACAAAAACATACAATTGGTCCTTTTAATTCATTCCATTCAAATTTCAGTTTGCTCCCTTTTAAAAAAAAAAAAAAAAAACAGAAGAAGAAGAAGAAAAGATAAAACTATATTGTTTTGATTTGATTCTTAATATTCCATTAATGATGAATAAATATGAGTGTTAAATATGTATTTGTGAGTGTGTGTGTGTGTGTGTATTAGTTGTAATCTCGAAACCATATTTTGGAATTGAGTGTGTGTGTGTGTATATTAGTTGTAATCTCGAAACCATATTTTGGAATTGACCAATGTCAAAATATTTTGTTATAATTCATTTTGTTCTAACCTAAAAGCTCAGATTTGTGTTAAAAATACAAGAGCTGTTTAGATCCCAAATTAAAAAATTACGGCTCGGTTGATTTTACTCTAACTTAAACTAAGTGCGAAATAGAGTCAATACGAGTGAACAAACAAAACAACTACTTTAAGCCATATTCATTAAAGCACAACAGTAAAATGAAAGTTAAAAATTAGGGAAGAGAGATGCAAACACAAGATAACACTCCTGTGTGTTATCGAAGAGGAAATCGAAGAAATCGGCGGAAAACCTCTCTGCCACCCTCTAAGCAGTAAATCGATCCACTAGAGAATAAAGTTAAAGTACACGAATAATAAAAGACTCTCTAAGTCCAATTTACCCAATATACTTAAGCCCTCCAAGTTCCTGCTACCAATGGACTTCACAGAGTCATGTCTTTTCTAGCTTTCCGGATCCTACAATGCGCCCGATTGCATCCGCCAAAACTTGATTTCTTCCAATGCTTCCCAGCAGCACTAAAAACTCACTAAACACTCAATATGGGTGTGGTTAGTGTTTGAGTTATCAAGCTCTTAAGGATTTGGAAATGGAGAGGTAGTAGTAGAGTTAAAAAACAATGAATGGTGTAGAGAATTGTGGGTATGACAATCTCACACTCTCAAGGGTTTGAGGGTAGGGTTTTTTCTTCTGAAAAGCTCTCTACTCAATATGTGGGTAATGATAGTATATGTAGTGTGTATGAGGATGTAGTGGAGTAGATAGGACAAAATAGCAAAACAGGCAGTTTCGTGGGTGTCTAGCGGGAAGGCCATACCCGCGAGACACTCGGGAAAACCAGCTATCACCATCTATCATGACTCTTTACATTCTAGTCATGTGTAGAGCATATGCATCACTTCGCAGGATGCTTAGTCACGAGCTACCCACGAAAACTCTTTTGTCTTCAAATGCTTGAGTCTTCACACACACACACACACACACACACACACACACACACACACACACACAACCCTTACAATTTAATCTCACAATAAATACAGGGTATAAAAGATTGAATAAAATTATAATCAAATTTGACAGGAATTAAAGCCAACACAAACTAGTTGTAAATCACAACTTTACACAACCGAAATGAGAAAAATACCATTGGTCATTTTAATTCAAATTTCAATTTGATTTTATTCTTAATATTCCATTAATGATGAATAAATATGAGTGTTAAATATGTATCTGTGTGTATTTATATATATGTGTGTGTGTGTGTGTGTGTGTGTGTGTGTGTGTGTGTTAGTTTTAATCTCAAAACCAAATATTGGAATTAACCAATGTCAAAATATTTTGTTATAATAGACAAACCAAAATAGAATTGACTATTTTGTTTACAGTATTTAAGATCACTGTTTTAAAAACTGGACCAAAATAGAATTGACTATTTTGAAAATTTTGAAAAAATCGGTTTGATGTCCGGTTCGGTTTTTAAAACCATGCTTAAAATATGGGCATCTAAGTTGTAATTTGCAAATGACTCAAAATATAAAAGGTTAAAAATATGTGGTGCTAGGCTTGTCTCCTATTACCTAGTAATGTCAAATTTATGAAGGTTGTATTTTTGAAAAAGAGTAATACTACAGACATAAACTATTTTATAATATTTTTACAAATTATTGATTTAGTAAATTCTTATTAATATTAATATGAGCTTATCACTAACACCATATTTTTACCCACATTAACTATTTGTAAAATAATTAAAACTAAATTGGGTAAAAATATTGTAAAACGCACGGACTTCCATTTCCACAAAATTCAAGGCGAATCTGAGCACCACTCGAATTGGTGAATGCTGATATATGTGGACCTACAAGAACCCCACCGCTCAATAATGATAAATACTTTTATTTTTATTTTATTTGTTGTCGACTATACTTGAAAGATGTGAGTCTATTACTTTTCAAAAAAAAAAAAGATGTGAGTCTATTTTTCTTTAAAAAAATCGGAAGCTTTTAATACTTTTCTCCAGTTTAATTATAGCACGTGCAGGTGCAGAAAAACAAAATAACAAATCAATGAAGACTAATCAATTAAGACTAATGGGCAAAAAAAAAAAAAAAAAAAATCAATGAAGACTAATGGGCAAAGCTATGCCTTGTAGACTTAACTAGCGAGCAGTGATGAGACAATTACTAACGATTTTATTATATATGTCACACAAATTGACATGTTATCGGGCATCTGGGCCATTTTATTTCATTTTTTTTTGGATTCTTTGGATCAATATTATTTTTAAGGGGCCAATTTCCTATTGGCAATTAATTTTTTTTTTCAAAAATTCAAGGGAACCATGGGCCGCATCTGTCTTCACATATTTGGGGATGAGTTTGACGTCAGCTTATAACTTGAGCTTTTAGCTTTCATGTATAATTTTTTAAAATTTTATTTTTTTCCTTTCAAAAGTTTTTTACTTTTACAGTTTTTGTTAGAGTACAAATATAGTTTAACACACTTTCAAAAAAAAAAAAAAAAAAAAAAACTAACTAACTAACTAACTAACTACGGTGATCATTCGAAAGTATATATCAATGAAGTCAATACCGTACCGGTACATATACCGGTATTGAAACGATAACGTTTCGCACCGGTTTAAATACCGGTCGTACCGGTCAATTTCGGGCAACACTGGCCGGTACAAAAAAAAAAGCTTTTTTTTTTTTTTTTTAGTTTTGTAATTTTTAAATTTTTGCAAGGGCATAATGGTAACTTATTTACATTAGTTAATTAGTATTCTTTGTTTTCTTAGTATATAATGAAAAATTAAGTTTTTTACTTTTTATATTATGTTTTTTTTCTTTTAATTGATACTAAAGTCTAAAACTATGAATAATTGGTTCTGAATTGAGATAATGTTTTATGATAAACTTTTATATTTATTATAATATTAGTGAAATATTATATGCTTATAAACATGGTTCTAGAGATTGTGTGTGTGTGTATATAAAATATATATAAAATAGCGGTAAATCCAAAACAATACACCGGTATTGACTGGTATCGGAAATATATCGTATCACTGGCTAAACCGGTACAACCTCCGGTTTGGTATTGACTTCCTTGGTATAAATGCTTGTAGGATGTAGGAGTAAGGGCCTTGATATTAGTTTTCAGGAGGAAACTTCACAAATATATACATTTAAATTAAGTTAAAGTAAAATTTATATTTTGTAGAAAAAAAAAAACAAATAATTGACTGTTCTCAAACCTACACTCCTCCTCTACTTGCGCTAATTACAACTTGGATCGTTGAACCACGCACGAAGTTTCAAATTTCAAAACTTAAATTATTTAACATTGTCAACCCAGAAAAGCTGATTCTATGATTGACACACATATATATTTCTTTTTGATGATGACACACATATATATTTCATTCAATGAAAGTCAGTCCCTTATATATCATGGTTTTCAAACCCGGACCGTTCATTGAACCGTAAAAGAGAGAGGTTCAAGGTTTTTGAGGTCGAACCGAGGTCGAACCGGAGTCGAACCGTGATGACGTCATAATTAATTTAATAATTATTTTAAATATATATAAAAATATTAAATTAGTTAAAAATAGAAAAATTAGCTAAAATAGTCCAATTAAAACTATAAATCCATATTTTAACTATGTCTAATATATTCATCTCAAGCTCAAATATGAAATATCTATCTAATAATAATAACCATTTTAAAAAAAATAAAAGCATCAATTTGTACCGGCAAGTGGACAAAAGAATTGTTATGTTATATCCACAACATTTTTTGCAACATTTGCATAAGAATCACATCAAAATCTTACGTAGAAAGTTGTTACTAATTCTAATTTGAACCCTCTATTGAAATTATTTTTTTACTCATCAAAATTAGCTAATAATAATCAATTACTTTAAATTTATTGTAAATATATTGTGGTAGCATTTTTTAGTGTCCATTTCTTAAAATTAAATACCACATGTATCAATCCAAAAAAAAAAAAATTACCACACGGTTACATAAAAAAAAAAAAAAAAAAAAACTGACGGATAAAGATGAAACATGAAAGAGCACCACACAAACCCATTTATTACACATTTACTCCAACAGTCAACACTCAACCACCCATTTAATTCACACTTATCACATTTACCATCAAAGCACTTAATCAGTAATCACATTCACACTTTCCCATTCCCATCAGAGAAAAGAGAAGAGAGACGGAGAGGAAGGGAGGGAGAGAGAGAGGTAGACTGCTCACTGCTCTGCAGTCAGCACAAACAGAAGGCCGGCCGGTGGAGATCGTCGTCGCCGGAACGACAAAGCCGGTGGAGATCGGTGTCACTACCTCGTCCGCCGCTCGTCCTCCTCCCCACCACCAGATTGGGTCAGATCTGCTGTTTCTTCTTTTCTTTTTTTTTCTTTTCTTTTTTTTTTTTTTTTCATTTTTGCTTGTTTTGATTCAACTTTACTGTAAATATTGGATTTTGTTGTGTGTTTGGATTATGTGAATGTGAGACCGTTTTTTGTGAGTGAAGCAAAGAGGCAGAAATAAGATGTTTTCTGGGTTAGATCAGACGTTTTGTAATTTCTTTTTACTTTTATTCAAGTTCTTCACCGGTGAATATTTTTTTTTCCGATCAAAAATTGCGAATATTCCGGTATTGTTCTGTTAAAGGCTTAGATTTTTTTTTTTAAAAGGGGCCTAAGGGAACCGTGAGAACCTTTCACGGTTCTGAGAACCGTGAGGTCCAACCGGGGTTCGAACGGTTTCCTGATTTTTCCCATTGAGCGGTTTTTAAAGCTTAAAGAACCGCAAATATGAACGGTTCGAGGGTTTTCCGGTCGGACCGTACGGTCCGGTCCGGGTTTCATAACCATGTTATATATATGAGCTTCCAGAGGGTTCATGACGAATATAATTTAATCTTCCCTGTAGGTTTTCAGAATGGCAATGAATCCTAATTTTCAAAAGTTCTCTTATAGTTGATTCAACAAACACTTTTTTATTTTTTGAACCCCACAAACACAAATTAATAGGTGTATATGTATAATCGCAAAAAAAATTTAAAATCTCTACAATTGTACTTGTATCTAAAATTGTTTTAAAACTACAGTGGATATGCCATTCCACTGACTCAGGCAAATATATTAAAGAGAGCCACATGGTCGTAACTGGGTGTATTGTTTATCCCCATTGAGATTTAGAAAAAAAAAAAAAAAAAAGGATTAAACAATTATTTAGAGAGTTTTGATTTGTTTTTTATTTTCTTACACTTGCCGCTAAAACACCCAAAACAAAAAAAAGTAAGATCAATTACGAGAGCCTTTTTAAAAACTTCTGTCAAACTAAATTCAAATGAATAAAAAAGAATATGTTTTTTTTTTTCTTTAAATTAGGTCCAAAAATGTTGACACCCCGTGACATAGCGAAATGACTAATGTAGGGCCAATGGGCCCAAGAGATGTATCGGGCCAGTCCAAGAGCTCTTATGAGATTGAAAGCCCAACCTAACAGTATGGGTGGTCCCAGGACATAAGAAGGTCTGCCTGTGAAGTACCATGACAGAAGAAAGAAGCCATGCATGAGCAGAACACTCCGAGGCATGATGTCCGAGGATGGTAACGTCCTCGACCATGTGTGGGCGAGGATGAGAAGAGTGATCCGGCAATTCAAGGGCATCAATACTAAAGACCTTGAACGCAAAGGCTGAGAAAACAAAGGTAGGAGACAAAGAGAAGTGACATGAAATATCGAGGATAAAGTTGCTACCATCGCATTAAAGGCTCTGCACCTACCTCCCTGGCCGCATTAATGGGGAAGTGACGCCTGAGTGTGGGAGTTCAGCCTTATAGCTACCGCCAAAGACTTTGGTAGAAAGGGGTGATGGGACAAGTATCTAGCAAAAGCATCTGACCCACACGTGGAGGAAAGGGGGAAAAGAAGGAAGGCCTATAAAAGACTAATGAAAAACAAGGAGGGGGGGGGGGGGTTCAGAAAAATACAAGAGAGAATTGTAAGAGGGAACCATACATTGTCCTCGACGTTAATATACAAGAGAACTTTACTCTCATACAGTGGTTATGCATACATCTAATGATCATCAGCTTAACTTCCATGTTGTCTAGCGTCCCTAGACCTAGATTTAAAGCCTACTCTCTATAAATTTATTGTTTTGAGCCCTTTAGTCTGGTTCCTTTGGTACAGCTGAGGTCCAGTACTATTTGTGTACTTAAAATTGGCGCCGTCTGTGGGAAATCTTGTGTTCTAGCGCAGATAACGTGATGGAAAGTTCAGGTCCACACCATGCAGAATCCCTGGGGTCCCAACACGAAGATCCCTTCCAGCACTTTGAGCAGATAAGAGACCGAGAAGGCAGTGTGCATACAGAGCGCACTGCGAGAAATCACTCGCGGGGTGAAAGCAGAATACTCCGTGAAGGTGATGCTAGGGCCATGCAGAGAGAAATTGACCACTTGAAGAGGAAGTTATGTCGTACGAAACGAAAACGAACGCCTTCTATGTCTGATCCTTCCTCGGACGACTCCCAGAGCAGTGGTTATAGGCCCAGGTCAAGAACCCCTCCCAATGAAACTTTCTCATACCAAACTGGAGATCTTCAAGACAGGGTAAGCAGGAAGTCTTCTTTTAGGGGCTTGGGTAATGATGCCATGGGAAAGGCGTTACACCAACTTTCCATATCACCTTTCACACGTAGAATTGAGAAGGGGAAACTTCCTCGCCATTTCACACAACCAAATTTCACCATTTACAATGGCTGAACAGACCCAGTGGAGCATGTGAGTCATTTTAACCAGTGCATGGCCGTTTATTCTAAAAATGAAGCCTTGATGTGCAAATTTTTCCCCTCAAGCTTAGGGCCTGTAGCAATGAGGTGGTTTAATGGCTTGAAATCAAACTCTATTGACTCCTACATGGAGCTTACGATGGCATTTGGATCACGTTTTATTACCTGCAGTAGGGTACCTCGGCCTTTGAATTCGTTACTGTCTATGGCTATGGGAGAAGGCGAGACCTTAAAAACTTACTCGGATCGGTATTGGGAAATGTTTAATGAGATTAACGGCGATTTTGATGAAGTGGCAATTAACACTTTCAAGGTCGCCCTTCCAGTTGAGCACGACTTAAGGAAGTCGCTGACCAAGAAACCTGTAAAGAGCGTACGTCGGTTCATAGACTGTATTGATGAATACAAGCGAGTAGAAGAGGACCAGCAGCAGAGCAAAGGGAAGATGAAAGTTATCCCTCAGGAAATGAGGGATTTCAGGTCTGAAAGATACAATAACAAGTGGCCTTAGAGGGATTTCGCTAGGCAATCTAGGTCGGCTCCTCCTTAGACAGTAAATGCTATGTTTTGTGAGCCCGTACAGCAAGTGTTGGAGAAGATTCGTCATGAACCATACTTTAGGTGGCCCAATAGAATGATAGAAGACTCTGCGAAATGTAATCAGAACCTTCATTGCCATTATTATCAGGACAAGGGTCACACCACAGAAAACTGCAGGACCTTGTGAAATTATTTGGATCAATTGGTCAAAGAAGGGAAGTTGAGACAATTTCTGAACCGGACTAACGCGCAGAGCACGCAATCTGGTTCGATGAATCAGGGTAGTAACACTTTAAGACCTCCCCTAGGCACAATAAATGTCATTTTCACTGCTCTAAGATGGACTGGATCTTACCTTACCAGAATAATGTCAGTGTCGTGACTTCCTGCCGAGGATCCTAGTTTTGAGCCGAAGAGGATCAAAGGGAACCCTCCACCCATTTCGGGTTTTTCTGAAGAAGATAAAGTTGGAACTCTCCAGCCACATGATGATACATTGGTTATCATGCTGAGAATAGGGGATTATGACGTGAAAAGAATAATGGTTGACCAAGGGAGTGGGGCTGATATCATGTACTCGGACTTATTCAAGGGGCTTAACTTGAAGCCTGAAGATCTTACAGCTTACGATTCACCGTTGATAAGTTTTGAGGGGAAAGCTGTTATCTCAAAAGGGCAAATTCGGTTGCCCGTGCAGTCAGGACCAGTGGTGGTAGATGTAGGCTTTATCATAGTGGATGCTGACAGGCCACAAATGCGTTGACCCCTTGTGATAACTTAGATTAATTAAATTAGCCCAGTTATTAATTAATCAAATTAACATGCAATATCACGTGGTAGTACAAACAAATCACCAAACTAAGTAATGCAGCGGAAATCAAATGACACGGTAATTTGTTTACGAATGGGGAAGACCTTACGGCAAAAACTCCACCGGGTGATTTAAGGTCACCACTCCTAAAACTCCACTATTATCACAACAAGCAGTTACAAGCAAGGAATCCCAAGTACCTTACCAACCTAGAGTTGAACTCTTACCCCAATACCCAATTGGACTTGTTCTGTAGTGACAGTTTCTCCTTTCAATGCACGGCTCCTAAGTACGTGACTAACCAGATGCGCGGATCCCAGTACGCGACTTCAAACACCAACTAGAGAGAGAATTGTTGGCTGCAAAATTCTTCAAATCATCAGAGATGAACTAGGGCACGAACTTTGTCTATCAGATCACAAATTGCATGAACAAGAAGTTCTGAATGAATGTGCAACTTGCATCATCTCGACGGCCCTCAAAATAATCCTTTTATATGTCTAGGGTTTAAGAGAAAAGAAGTCCCAAAGACATACTCACGGATTGGACTTGAAACAGAACTGAATATCTGTTTTCTTTAATTCTCGACAGATAGAGGTGTCGAGGATCTGTCGAAAAGCTGTCGAGGCTCGGGGCAAAACAGTTTCTTAAAGCTCGATAGATGCATGTGTCGAGGTAGGTGTCGAGCTTTAAAATCTTGCACTTCCTTGCTTGTTTCTTAGACAAACTTTGATGACTTCAACACTGGATCTTGAAACACTGTTTCTTGAGGTGTTAGACACATCCTAGATCTACCCAATTACAAGTAAAGTGCGTTTTGTCTAAGGATAACCCAATTACATAAAATAGCGACATATGTTCACAAACTTGAACTACATATGTCCTAACAATCTCCCCCTTTGGCAATCCGTGACAAAACCACAACAAACAAATGAAAATATGAGAGAAGTCATAAATCACTCAACTCATACTCACTTGTTACATACAGTAAAATCTATCCTAACACAAACTCTTGAAAAACTTTGCAAGAAGAGAGTTTATGGCAAGTAGACTTTGACAACATGTATTTCTGAAACACTTATAAACAAAACACATCAAGGCATCTTTGTGTGAAACAGAAATAATAGATTGCATACAAGTAAAGAAACATGTGTATAAAGACAGAAAAGAAACAACACTTGTAAAGGTAGGTGAAAGAAAAACATACATCATCATATATAAGAAGAGAATAAATACAATGTATGTCAATACATGATCAATGTATCTCTAAAAAGATGAAAAAGAAAAAAATACATATGATCACCTCACTACATCCCTCAATCTACACTCTCCCTAACAAAAATGTCCTATGCTAACACTTCCCCTAAACATGACTACTCTCATATAGACCAATCTACTCCCCCTTTTTGTCACGAGTGACAAAGGGTAGGTCATGTAGACATCTCATCCGAAGAGCTCGCATCTCCATCATCATCATCGTTAGAAGCATCATCGTCATCGCCATCATCATCAGCCTCAGTCTCAATCGACACATGAGGTGGCAGAGGAGAAGCCTCTAGTGCAAAGCCGTCCATGGTCGCCTGTCGCCTGGCGATGCGACCAACACGAACGTTCACCTGATACAGCTCTGTGAAGAGTGTATCTAGGCGAGCATCCATGCGCTGAAGCTGCGCCATGATGTCTCCTAATGTGACGTCGCTCGAAGAAGAAGAAGCAGATGCTCGAGCGGATTTGGAGGTGGTCGGATGGGAGGAAGGAGTGGCACCGTCGGACTGTCTCGATCTAAAATGTGCCTCGCTACGTTTTACGGTAGCGGCATCTATGGCAGACATGACATGGAAAGGATCGGACGAAGGGAAAGGGACGGAAAAACGGCGAAGAATCCTCGTGATAGCCGAAGGAAAAATGAGCTTATCACGGGTGGCCGTATCTCTATAGACATCTATGATGGAAAAGATAAAGTGTGAAGGAAAGTCTATAGATAGATCCTCTAGGAGGGACAACAAAAACCGAGCACGAGGCTCTGTGATAGAAATGTAGTGAGAGAGTGGGTGCAAAACAAAAGTCATCACCATGTTAAGGAAACGAGGACCTTTAGCAAAAGGCCGACATGGTGTGTACATATGATCTCCCCAAGAGGAAGGATGCTCACAGAACGCCGAGATCATCTCGTCTTTGAACACAATCCAGAGATGCTCACAGCTAGGGTAATCAGGATAATCCACCCTAGGGACATGAAGAACCTCAGAGACTAACTCTGGGGTGACCGCAAAGCGCATACCTCGAACGCAAGAGTAGAAAAGAGGTACTGAAGAATCGATCCCATGGATGTTGGAGTAAAACTTCTGTATCAACACGAGTGGACATGTGACCGGGACGTCACACAGTGACTCCCAAGCCCGACTGCGTATGACATCGGGAAGGTCAGTGTCGGCAAAGTCTGCCAGGATAACGTGGCGTTCCGAATGAACACCTCGTTTAGAGAAGTTCTCCGAGAAATCCTTATGGGCTTTCTCATCACGGAACTGGACAGAAAGAGGAGTGGTATCGGAAGAAGACGATCCCTTAGAACGCAGAGGGTTCTGGGATGGAATGGACTTACGTTTAGGTGCTATAGACACTACTAACGCAACCATAGAGAGGGGGAAAGAAGAAGAGACACACAGAAAAGTTCCAAACAGTTCAATATAGATAGAATATACTGAAAAGAAAGAACGTATGCATGGAAAATGCATGAATATGTGACATGCAACATAAAAACATCATGGGCTCAGCCCAATCCAAATCTAACAGCACACAATAGATAGGCACACATCTAAATGCATGAAAATACAATTAGAATGCGAATGTGATGCAATGCATGTGGTTTTGAAGATCAAATATATAAAACCAACTCAACAATTTCATGAAAACCTCAAAAATTTTGAAAAATCCCAAAAATTTTCAAAAACACAAAACCTAGGGTTTTAGAAAACATGAAATGCATGAAAATGAGAGAGAAGATGCTTACCAAGTGATGAGAATCGAGACAAACACTTGAGAAAGCCTTGGGAAAAGGTTTGGAGGGAGAGAGAAATGTTTTGGAAGAGAGAAAAGGAGTTTTCGAGCGAGAGAGGTCGAGCGAAGTGAGACAGAAATCGCGAAGAACCAATATATAGACCTTCAGTAATTCTCGACAGCTGCAGGTGTCGAGAGGTGTCAAGCCTGCTATCGAGACAGCTATCGGGAAAAAGCACTTCGACAGATAAAGCTATCGAGGTCATGTGTCGAGAAGGAAGAATCAACCAAGAAGGAACCTCGATCGATCCAGAAGCTATCGAGAAGCTATCGAGCAGTCAGAAAGTTTCTCGATCGATCCAGCAGGTGTCGAGGTATCTATCGAGACTGTGATAAGAAAGAGTCTATGAAGCTCGACAGACAGCTATGTGTCGAAAGGTATCGAGGAGGTGTCGAGATGCCTTTGAAAACAGTTTTTCAGAAGAAGAAAAACACAAACATGAATGCAATCATGCATGCAACTCAACCAAAGATACAATCAACACATTAAGCTCTCAAAATCATCTCTCAACAAGAATTTTGATGCACATGTATCTCAAAGCACGCACACACACACTAAACAAGTCTAACCAATTTTATATTTCAAAAACAAGTCCAGACAGTTTAGTGAGCATACATTAACGCATGTAAACCTTGTGATGGCCAAATCACATTGTACCTGCACATGTATCAAGAATAGCAAAGAATATTGCGTGTTGTGTGTGAAAACATCGCAAGATTGCATAAGTGTCTCAATGCTATGATGATTTGAGATATGAGAAAATCACTTTAACTCACACACAATCATAACCGTTTGATGGGGACTATCACCTTCGAGGTACATCCTATAACTCCCACATCTCCTAAAAAACACGCTTGCAACCATATTTTAAAGCATTTTTGATCTTTTTGCTTTTTATATCTTTGCATATTTTCTTTTAACAAGCATATCATCCATGAGCATACAAGAGAAAGAAAAGAAATACCTAATTATGTTAAGCTTTTGACATTGCACTTTTGCTATGCCGAAGCATACAGATGTCATTGACATTGCACTTTTGCTATGCCGAAGCATACAGATGTCATATTATGATTGGCAAGTAACAGTAGTGAGATGGTTATTTATGCGTTTCTCTTAGGATTTTCTAGTTCAACCCGTCAAAAAGAGTGATACGAGTGTTAAGAAGAAGAGATCACTTAACCTTACTCATCACAAACAAAGAGCTACAAAGCTCACTTGCTTAGTTGTGCATAAGAATACTCATCTAAGCAACAGGTGATACAAAGTTTAGAAAACTCTGTTTCAATGGCCATTTTAAAAGTTCACATGAACTAATGCACACAAACACACACTGTTTTTGTATTTTTCAATTTTTCAATTTTTTTTTATTTTTATCAGAAAAGCAAAAATAAAACACAAAATTGAAAACACAAACAAAAACATGTAAAGTAAAACAATGCATAAAACTAGACTGACTCAAAACAGTAAAGAAACACACAAGTAATGCAACACACAAAAACAGGAGAGAGAAGAAGAAGTGACTAAAATCACTTAGATCCCTTTGCCTTCCACACCTTGGAAGAACCTTTCCTTTTGGTCGACTCTTGAACTGGTGATGAGGGAGAAGAGTTTAAACCGTTCAAGTTCGAAAGGAACATGATGGCTTTAAGAATGTCTCCAAGAGGAGCAAGAGAAGATGGAAGCTGATTCTGGCTCCCAGATGCTACTATACCATTACTCTGTTGAGTGGCACGCCACTTATAGCAATTTGGTCGAGTGTGACCGGCAACACCACAATGATAACAGAGATGTGGCTTCTTCTGTTTGGGCCTTTGAGAGTTAGCCTTCTTATTCCTAGGGTTTCTAGATTCCTTTTTCTCAATTTTAGGGGGTGCTCCTAGGATGGACTTGCCCTTGTCTACGTTCTCACTAGCTAATTCAGTTTTAACATTCTTATTTTCATTTTCAATGTTATTAGCAGGTGGAACAAACACAGTAGTGCTAGCAGTAGAAGTATTAGAAAGAGAGAATTCATACCCCAATCTAGTACGGTCTGAAGAAGATCTCTGAGCACTTAGCATCTCGTCCAGCTTTGTACTTGACGTCCTCTCCAGTTGTGCTCTAACTTGAAACAACTCCGCTTCAAGCTTCTTGGTCCTTTCAACCAAGAAATTGTTTTCGAACCTCAGTGCTCCAATGGTCTGATTTGCTTCATCAACCTTTATGGACAGCTCCTCACGGTTGAGTTCCACATCACTGAGCTTCTTGGTGGCCAGCCTATAGAGTTTCTCATGCTTCTCAGAAAGCTTGTACAGTTTCTCATAGGCGGTGTGGATATCATCTTGATCATCCATAATCTCACACTTGGAATCCACCAATTCCTTCTCTTCATCCACTTCTTCAGTAACTCCATCAGTAGGATTCACAGTGGCAGTGAAGGCATTCAAGATTCCGTCGTCTTCACCTTCGGAATCATCCTCGGGTTCCGTGTCGCTTAAGGTAACGGCAAGTGCCTTGCTCTTCCCTATGCTCTTAAGGTACGTAGGATACTCTTGTTTCATGTGTTCGAAGCCTTGACACCCAAAGCATTTTGGTCCAGCGGGAACAGTGTACTGACCGCCATCCTTGACATCCTTCTTCCCTTTATCAAAATTCTTGAGTTGTGAAGAACTGGATTGTCTACGGTCTATGTTGAAGCCCTTTCCATTTGCATTATTCATGAATTTCTTGAATTGTCTTGTGATGTAGGACTTCATCTTGGAATCTTCATCATCTGAAAAATCATCTGTATCACTGCTCTTGGCCTTTAGTGCCAAGCTCTTGCCCTTACTTGACTTGCCTAACCTAGTCAGCCCTAACTCATAGGTTTGCAAGTTTCCGACCAGCTCAGTCAGAGGAATTCTGTCAATATCCTTTGACTCCTCGATCGCCGTGATCTTAGCATGGAATCTCTCGGGCAGCGATCTGAGCACTTTCCTTACTATCTTGGGTTCAGGGATGGTTTCCCCAAGATTAAAGGCTGAGTTTACTATGTCCTTAAGCTTGGCATAGAACTCATCAAACGACTCATCCTCTTCCATCTTAATTTCTTCAAAGCGTGTGGTGAGCCTCTGTAGCTTTGAATCTTTGACAGCCTTGGTGCCCTCATAGGTTGTCTGGAGGATGGTCCATGCTTCCTTAGCAGTTTCGGTTGAGGAAATTTTCTTGAACTCCTCATTGGTGACTGCACTGAATAGGGCATTCAATGCTCTGCTGTTGAAGTTTGCCGCCTTGATCTTAGCATCATCCCAGTCGGCCGGCGCTTCTGTAGGCTTGGTCCAGCCTATCTCCACAGCTTGCCACACTTTCTCATCTAAAGACTGCAAGAAAGCTCTCATGCGTACTTTCCAGTATGCATAGTTAGTGCCATCAAATAAAGGAGGTATAATAAGAGATTGTCCTCTATCCATGACAGTAGGGGTCAAATGGATCACACACAATGAATTAAACCCTAATCAGAGTGTGCTTGCTTTGATACCACTTGACAGGCCACAAACGCGTTGACCCATTGTGATAACTTAGATTAATTAAATTAGCCCAGTTATTAATTAATCAAATTAACATGCAATATCACGTGGTAGCATAAACAAATCACCAAACTAAGTAATGCAGCGGAAATTAAATGACACGGTAATTTGTTTACGAATGAGGAAGACCTTACGGCGAAAACCCCACCGGGTGATTTAAGGTCACCATTCCCGAAACTCCACTATTATCACAACAAGTAGTTACAAGTAAGGAATCCCAAGTACCTTACCAACCTACAGTTGAACTCTTACCCTAATACCCAATTGGACTTGTTCTGTAGTGACAGTTTCTCCTTTCAATGCACGGCTCCTAAGTACGTGACTAACCAGATGCGCGGATCCCAGTACACGACTTCAAACACCAACTAGAGAGAGAATTGTTGGCTGCAAAGTTCTTCAAATAATCAGAGATGAACTAGGGCACGAACTTTGTCTATAAGATCATAAATTGCATGAACAAGAAGTTCTGAATGAATGTGCAACTTGCATCATCTTGACGGCCCTCAAAATAATCCTTTTATATGTCTAGGGTTTAAGAGAAAAGAAGTCTCAAAGACACACTCACGGATTGGACTTGAAACAGAACTGAAAATTTGTTTTCTTTAATTCTCGACAGATAGAGGTGTCGAGGATCTGTCGAGAAGCTGTCGAGGCTCGGGGCAAAACAGTTTCTTAAAGCTCGATAGATGCATGTGTCGAGGTAGGTGTCGAGCTTTAAAATCTTGCACTTCCTTGCTTGTTTCTTAGACAAACTTTGATGACTTCAACACTGGATCTTGAAACACTGTTTCTTGAGGTGTTAGACACATCCTAGATCTACCCAATTACAAGTAAAGTGCGTTTTGTCTAAGGATAAACCAATTACATAAAATAGCGACATATGTTCACAAACTTGAACTACATATGTCCTAACAGATGCCTACTCCCCTTACACGGCTATAGTGTCAAGGCCGTGGCTACATGCCTTAGGTGCCGTTTCCTCAACCCTGCATGTTAAGGTGAAATTCCCATATGGAGATTCAGTTGAAGAGATAGTCGGCAGCTAGTCCATGGCAATACAATGCATAACGGCAGCAATTACACATCAAGCCAGGCAGGAGTCCCAGGCCTCAGCTGGAAGAAATTTGTAGCAGTTAGCATCCTCGGCCAAGCCAAACGTGGCCAAGATCGAGGAGCCTGGGTGTGAGGATCTGGAGAAGGTGCTTATTGTCGATGATATGGAGAAGTTCTTCTAGGTAGGAAGTCAATTGCCACTCTAAGAAAAAGAGGAATTGGTTCTGTCATCACTTAAATTTTATTGATGTATTCTATTGATGTATTCGCATGGGATCCTTATGAAGCTCCAGGAGTTGACCCAAATTTTATCTGTCATCACTTAAATGTTAATCCAACAGCAGCGCCGAGGAGACAACCACTCAGCGCTCGTCCTAGGAGCATGTCGATGCTGTTAAGGAAAAGGTACTAAAGCTCAAAAAAGCAGGTGCTATCAAGGAGGTGTTTTATCCAGAGTGGTTGGCGCATACAGTGGTAGTGAAGAAAAAGAATGGGAAGTATTTCACAGACTTGAATAAGGCCTTTCCCAAAGACTCATTCCCAATGCCTCGCATAGACCAGTTGGTGGATGCCACTGTAGGGCATCCTCAGATGAGTTTTCTAGACGCTTTCCAAGGTTATCACCAAATACCTTTAGCTCTAGGGGACCAGGAGAAGACAGTCTTTGTCACTCCCACAAGAAATTACCACTACAAGGTGATGCCTTTCGGACTTAAGAATACTGGGGTTACTTACCAGAGAATGATGACGAGGATGTTCGAACCCTAGTTGGGAAAGACAATTGAGGTGTACGTGGATGATATAGTGGTCAAGAGTAAAACTATCTCGGCTTATATACCAGACTTGGATGAAACCTTTCAAACGCTGAGAAAGCACAAGTTAATGCCTCCAAGTGTTCTTTTAAGGTTGGATCTGGTAATTCTTGGGCTATATGGTGACACATAGGGGAATCGAGGTCAATCCCGCTCAGGTCAAGGCAATCAATAGCTTACAGCCACCTCGAAATCCAAAAGAAGTGCAAAAATTGACCAGAATGACTGCTGCCCTCAACAGATTTATCTCACGGTCTGCTAATCGGTGTAGGCCATTTTTCCGGTTGTTGAACAAGTGAAAGGGATTTGAATGGATAGAAGAGTGTGCCGTGGCTTTTCAGTAACTTAAGGAATATTTTTCACACCCATCTATTATGTCTCGGCCTGAGGTTAATGAAGTACTATTCGCGTATGTTGCGGTGGCCGACCATGCTGTAAGTTTGGTGTTAATAAGGGTCGATGGAAATGTGCAAAAACCAGTTTAATATGTGAGTAAGTCCTTACATGAGGCCGAGGTGCGTTATTCACCATTGGAAAAGGCCATTCTAGCCGTGGTACATGGTATGCGTAAGCTTCCCTATTACTTTCAATCTCATACCGTGATAGTCCTGACCCAGCTACCTCTCAAAGCCATACTTAGGAGTGCTGATCACACGAGTCGGGTTGCCAAATGGGGAACCATTTTGGGCGCTTTTGTCGTCAGGTATATGCCTCACACCTCAGTAAAGGGCCAAGTGTTAGCTGATCTAGTCGCAGAATTTGCTGAGCCCACAATAGAAGATAGTGCCAAGAGTAGAGTCATTGATGAAAAATCAGTTGGTGTAATCACATGCAAAGAACCTTCAGTGTGGACTGTATATGTTAATGGGGCTGCAAATCAAAGGGCATCCGGTGTGGGGTTGGTAATTGTAACCCTAGAGGGTCTTACACTGAAAAAATCCCTGAGATTAGGATTCTCGGCTACTAACAACGAAGCCGAGTATGAGGCTTTAATGAAAGGGATGGACATGGTTCAGAAGATGGGTGGAAAGGTGGTACAAATGTTCTCAGACTCGTAACTAGTTGTAGGCCAAGTAGATGGAAAAGTGGAGGCTAGAGATCCGAAGATCCAGGAATACCTAACTCAAGTCAGGTTTTTGCAATCCAAATTCAAATCCTTTATGTTGGTACATGTTTTTAGGAGTAACAACACACATGCTGACTCCTTGGCAACCCTTGCCATGTCCTCGGCACAAGGTCTTCCTCGGATCATCCTCGTTGAAGACTTATGTAAGCCCGTTAGAGTAGTTGGAAGTATTATCCAGGTTCCTCAGATCAGGGTAGAGCCCAGTTGGATGGATCCCATCGTGTCTTTCCTTAAGAATGATATTCTGGCAGAAGAAAAAGCCGAAGCAGAGAAGGTGCGTAGAAAAGAACCTCGGTTTTGGTTGTTCGAGGATCAGAAACTGTAAAAATGATTTTTTTCTGGGCCATACTTACTATGTGTACATCCTGAAGCAACAAAGCTGCTTTTAGAAGAACTGCATGAAGGAATATGTGGAAGTCACACCGGAGGGAGATCTCTAGCCCACAGAGCTCTGACGCAAGGATACCGGTGGCCTAATATGCAGTGAGAAGCTCAGAATTATGCGAAGAAGTGTGATCAATGTCAAAGGTTTGCACCCAATATCCATCATCCTGGAGGCATGCTTAATCCTTTGACAAGTCCTTGGCATTTTGCACAGTGGGGTCTAGACATCGTGGGACCCTTCCCAAAGGCATCTGGAAACAGGAGGTGGTTAATAGTGGGCACCGACTATTTCACCAAGTGGGTAGAAGCTGAACCCCTATCCAATATTAGGGATGTTGATGCAAAGAAGTTTGTTTAGAAGAATATTGTCATCCGATTTGGAGCCCCTCATACTCTCATCTCGGATAATGGTTTGCAATTTAATAGTAAAGCTTTTAGACGATATTACTGCGACCTCGGCATAACCAACAGGTACTCAACTCCAGCTTATCCACAAGAAAATGGGCAGACCAAGGCGGTCAACAAAGTCATTGTCAGCGGGCTCAAGAAAAGGCTAGATGACACCAAGGGTAGGTGGGTGGAAGAATTGCCTCATATTTTGTAGACGTATCAGACCATGCCATGAAGATCCATGGGAGAAACACCTTTCTCAATGGCTTATGGCACTGAAGCTATGATTCCTTTAGAAACGGGATTCCCAACGATAAGAACAAGTGCCTTCATTTCTGACAGCAATGACAGGTTATTAGAAAGGAGTCTAGATCTAGTCGAAGAACGGAGGGAGAATGCTATGATCCAGTTAGCCTGCTATCAGCATAAACTGAAACAGGGGTACGATTCTCATGTCAGATCAAGGCCACTTGCTCCTGGAGATTTAGTATTGAGGAAAGTCGTGGGTACTGCCAAGAATCCTGCATGGGAAAAATTGGGACCTAACTGGGAAGGACCGTATTGCATCACTTTAGTCGCTGGCATCGAGGCTTACTATCTTGTAGACGTAGACGAAAAAGCTGTAATACATCTCTGGAATGTAAGTAACTTACGAAGATAATATTATTAATGAAAGACATTACCGCCACTTTTGTTCCATTATTGTCATGATGAAGATAGTGTTACATTTATATATCTATATATATATATATATATATATATATAAATTGTTAAACAAAACCATGATTACACCGGATCCTCGGATCCTTTATCTTGGGGAAATTAACATGTCAATACAAATTGTTAAACAGAACCTTGATTACGCCGGATCCTCGGATCCTCTATCTTGGAAAAATTAACATGTCAATATAAATTGCTAAACAGAACCATGATTACGTCGGATCCTTGGATCCTCTATCTTGGGGAAATTAATATGTCAATACAAATTGTTGAACAGAACCGTGATTATGCTGGATCCTCAGATCCTCTATCCTGGGGAAATTAGCATGTCAATATAAATTGTTAAACAGAACCATGATTAGGCCGGGTCCTCGGATCCTCTATCTTGGGGAAATTAACATGCCAATATAAATTGTTAAACAGAACCTTGATTACATCGGATCCTCTATCTTGGGAAAATTAACATGTCAATATAAATTGTTAAACAGAACCATGATTATGCCGGATCCTCGGATCCTTTATCTTGGGGAAATTAACATGTTAATATAGCTTGTTCGACAAAACCAAGGTTACTTTGGATCCTCGGATCTTCTGCCTTGGGAGAGTTAACATGTCATTATAAATTGCCAAACAGAGTCAAAGTTATGCCAAATCCTCGAACCATCTGCCTAGGGGAAACTAGCATCCCAACACTAAGTGTCAAGAAGAAATTGGGTTAGGTGGACTCCTCGGACCATATACTCTATGGAAGTAGATATCTTACCAAATACACAACAGGTATGTGATCACAAGGGGTCCCTTAAATTGTGAGCTTCATGCCATTTCATTTTTTTCATCAGTTGTCAGGCATAGCATTTGAATTACCTTTGGTTCGAATACAAATCATTTCAGAGAACTTAGCGTTCCTCGCCCTAACATCTTTTATGCGCTAGCATGATGATAATTCTTGAATAAGTTCTAGCTGAATTGGTTTTACACGAATGTTTCACTTTTAAGTGTTTTATTCGTCACCAGAACTGAGTAGAAATTTGTGGGCATCACTTAAAGTAGTTGCAAGTATAGAAGTTTCGCAAATTTTTGTTATCCTCACTTGGTTATTGATATGGAACTATCAATGAATACAATGAATTTAAGATGTTATTTTGTCATGCTATGCGAATAATGATAAAAGGATCTGCTAATAACAAGTATAACACAAAACAGTGGTTTAAGTTGGAAGTTCTTCTCATTAATTGAAACCTTTGTCAATACATTCACAACCAAATTGGTGAGTTACAAGCATGGGAAAGTAAAAAAAAAAACAAAAACAAAAACTAACTAACTAAAACAAAAAAAAGAAAAGAAAACTGCAATAACAGAAGGAGGAACCATCAATGCTTCGGCTGGACTTGGTCTTTGGGGTCAGCAAGAGCCACTGTTGGAACTGAGGATCCTTCAGCTATCTCTTTGCCTTTGGGACCCCCTTTTGGCATTATAGGCAAAGTCGCCAAGACGATCTCTAAGGTCTCGCCAACCTTTGGATTGGGGGGTAATTCCTTTGGTTCAGCGAGAAGCTGCGCATCTCCAGGTTCTATCCTTTCAACTTGTGTTGGAGATGGGTGCTCAAGAGTAATTGTGTCATCAGCAGTTTCCCCTGGTTGCACCCCCACCGCGGAGGAGCCAGCATCATCCTCGGCCTGACCAGAAGTGGCCACTCGGATGGCCGGGAGGATGTAGGCATTTTCTGCCTTCCAGAGAGGAGAGGAAGCATCAACCCCAACTTGGGAGAATGCTTCCTTCCACACTTGGAGGCAATAATCCCTACAAACCTCCGGTACTTGGGCTTTAAAGGTTTCAGTGGTTTCTGCCACCCCCACCTCGTAGCCACTTAGCTCAGCCTGGTCAACTATCTCCTTAGCCTCCCGTTCCTTAACGACAGCCTCTTCCTTGGCTTTGATGGCTTCCTGCTTAGCCTCCTCAAACCTTTTCAAGTCTTGCTTGAGGCCTTCCATCAGCTTCTTGGCCGCGGCAAAATTTTCGTCGGCATGCCTAAGTTGCAGCCTTTGATCCTCGGCCTGCCTTTTAGTGGTCTTCAGCTGGGCCTCCAAACTGGATCTCTCACTTTCTGCCTTAGTCAAACTGCCAGTTACTTCTTGTAGCTTCTTCTCCTTTAGCTCGAGGATCCTTTGGGTGCGATCGAGCCTCACCTCCCTGGCCCGAAGGGACTTGTAGGAATTAGCTGCGATTTCCTCTGCTCTATGCGCAGACTGAACAGCCTGCACACAAAGTGTGATAAGTCAGTGGCACGCAGATGCAATTATCATCAAACAAGAAGTAATAATAAATAATGATAATAGGAAATAACATATGTAAAAAGGAACATTCGATTGAAACCCTTACCATAGCAAGTTCCTTCTTCAAAATCATAAATACGTTCTGATCCCTCATTCTTCTAAGCTCGCCCATGTCCTCGAGTAGCAAAAGTGCTTGCTCCAAGGCATCTGCAATGCATGCAACAGTGCCCTCATCGAAGCCCCTGATGAAGGCATCGACAGTGACTGTCTGATCATCTACAGTCATCTAGGGGGCCCAAACAGGTGCATGGATGGCTACATGGGGCTCAACCCGCCTTTCCGACCTCGTCTGTATGTGATGAGCATGTTTTCCCCCCTTTTCCTGTTCTACATCCTTGGCGGGGAGATCTCTACCCCTTTCAACTGCCTCCTTCCCCTTGAGCTGATCCCTTTTCCTTTTATGGTCAGTGGGATCGAGGCGTAGGAATTGGGTTGATGGGGGTAGAGAGAGTTTCAGTAGGGGAACCCTCTTAGTCCCTTTGTCTTTAGTCTTCGCCTAAGGCGCCTTAGAAGACTCCTGAGCTCCCACTTGAGCCTCAAGCACGTCCTTTAGACTTTGCTTCGGCCTACGTTGAATGCCCATTGCTTCAGATGGCAGAATGGTGTCTAGAGAAATTAGGGGAAGCGTGCTGAGGACGGGAGTATAGTCTTCAGGTAAAGGAGGTTGGTCAAAAACTTCAAACTCCCCTTTAGAGTCTGAGACTTCAGTGATCTCTTCCTTTTCTTCTTCCTTTATGAGAGGCCGAGAAGAAGAACCTTCGCCCAGTGGGGGTCATGCCGAGGAAGTAGCAAGAGGAACACCTTCTGGGATGAGTCGCACTGGCTCGGTGATGAGAGTACCTTGGGGGATGGGAGCACCCTCGGGAAGCAAGAAACCTTCAACTGCAACGCTGATCCGGGGCAACCGAGGATCCCTTTCCTTGATCACACACTTCGGCACTTGGAAAGCAGTTGAAATCGGATTGTATCCGAGGATGAGATGTGTAGTTCGAAGCTGATCGTTCGAGTGAATAAACACCTCGGCTCTCAAAATCTTATCCAAGCGAGCAAAATCAACAAGGTGAGCATGGCGAGCAAGTGCACGGCGATCTGCAAAATTGTATAAAGAAACAGTAAGTTAAAAACAAAGAAAGAATACAACTATAACGAAACAATATATATATATATATATATATTGAACTGGCGCTATGTAGGTATTCACCTAGTTCCCCCTCCCTTGTCAGACAAGGGAGATCGTCATGCCAATCCCCAGATACTATTAAAAAGTCTTTATTCAAATTTTTGTTGGAGTGAGGGAGGCATTGGATTAGTCTGACCTCGGCGTGCCTAGACTTTAGGTAATACCCCTGCCCTGTTAAATGGTGGAGATTATAAACCCAGTTCACATCGTAATAGGTAAGTCCTAATTCCATCTTTTTGTTCAGTACATCTACAGCACCTAAAATCCTAAACATGTTTGGTGCGCACTGTGCGGGGGATAACCTAACCGCTCACAGATAACTCCGGGTTATCGGTCTCATCAGGATTCTCATCCCACCACCCTCTATAAAAGCTATCATAGGGATGACTACCTCAACGGTTCTCCTCTTAGTTTGCCACTCCCCTTCATCACCAAATGTGATGGACACTCACTATGGGATTCCATATCTAGCCTTAACCTCCTCTATTTTTTCAGGACTATCTACTGGTGGTGCGAACCTACCCATTGTTTAAGAGGAAAGGGGAAATATTGTGAAGGGGTTGAGAAATTTAGAGGGCTGAGGACAAAGAAACTAAGAATAACAAGAAAGAAAGAGTAGCAATAATGAAAGCAGAAAGTTGGAGAAACTTACTTTAGAGTAATAAGGTTACCTCGGCTTAGATCTGGGAAGGTGTAAAGACGCGTGTACATTGCAAGAGTGGCTAGGTTCGTTGTATAAGCTCTGAAGTGAACAGAGAACTTTTAAACTGGCAGTATTTATATCGCAGAAAGTCATAAAGCGGGAAATCTCCCGCCTACACCCCCACATAACGCACATCCGTTTGATGGGCATCGCGCGGTTGAAAGTAGGGAACAAGGAGCCTCCAGCATTTAATGGGAGCATGTTCTGCGTACCAAAATGTCGGAAGCGTGTTGTCTAGGGGGCATGTGTCGAAATCTTCATTCCTCATATGGAAGTAGAAACGAGGATCTCTAGGGGCTATTGTAGGGCCAATGGCCCAAGAGATGTATTGGGCCGGCCCAAGAGCTCTTATGGGATTGAAAGCCCAACCTAACAGCATGGGTGGTCCGAGGACACGAAAAGGTCCGCTTATGAAGTAACGTGACAGAAGAAACAAGCCATGCATGAGTAAAACACTTCGAGACATGATGTCTGAGGATGGTAACGTCCTCGGCCAGTTCAAGGGCATCAATACTAAAGACCTTGAGAAAAGTGAGGATGGTAACGTCCACGAGAAAAGTGATCTGACAGTTCAAGGGCATCAATACTAAAGACCTTGAATGCAAAGACTGAGAAAACAAGGGTAGGAGACAAAGAGAAGTGACAGAAAATATCAAGAATAAAGCTGCTACTACCGCATTAAAGGCTCTGCATCTACCTCCCTGGCCGCATTAATGGGGAAGTGACGCTTGAATGTGGGAGTTCAGCCTTATACCTACCGCCAAAGACTTTGGTAGAAAGGGGTGATTGGACAAGTATTTAAGAGAAGCATCTGACTTACACGTGGGGGAAAGGGGGAGAAGAAGGAAGGCCTATAAAAGACTAATGAAAAAGAAGGAAAAAGAGGGGGGGCGGGGGTTCAAAAAAATGCAAAAGAGAATTGTAAGAGAGAACCATACATTGTCCTCGGCGTTAATATATAAGAGAACTTTACTCTCATACAGTGGTTATGCATACATCTAACGATCATCAGCTTAACTTTCATGTTGTCTAGCGTCCCTAGACCTAGATTTGAAACTCACTCTTTATAAATTTATTATTTTGGGCCCTTTAGTCTGGTTCCTTTGGTACAACTGAGACCCAGTACTATTTGTGTCCTTACAACTAATTATACTTTTTTTTTTTCTTTTCGAGAAACTTGACTAATTATACTTAATTTTCAAGAAATAACATTTTGTTCTAAATTATCAAAATAATTGATACATCTCTATTTTTTAAAAAACTATTTTAGGAAATTAGGTGGAGTGTCAATTACTTTGATCATCTATAGCGTCATATCCTTAAAATCATGTATAACATATATAATTGCACTAAACCTCGGAAGTGTCACTATAATTTATCCTATTTTATATTTCTCTGTGGTCCTCATCAAAATAGCATAGCGTTTCTCTTACCCAAAAAACACGTGCTTTGGATTGGACCACTACTCCTTTCAGCGAAGACTACGGAAATAGGAATCGTTCAAATTTTTTAATTGGTTGCATTTTTTACTTGTTAGATTCTTTGACAAAAAACCTTGTGATTATAACTTTATGACGTCCACTGATTTGGCCTTTTTAAAATATTTTAGTAAAAAGGAGTTTTTCCTCGTAATTAAGTGATATTGATTTTAGGGTCTTTGTTATTCAGTTTTTGAGTGATGAATTTTTAATTAGATATTATATTAGTTCAAGTACTGACAAGTTTAGTCAAACTCTTCATTAGTTAGTATAAAATTAGGTTACCCTTAAAATAAGTATGAATTTATATTTTTAGAAGGTGTTGAGGTCATATTCTTAGAAGATTAATCCAGCCTTTGACAAATGATTATTTCCTAGTCCTGAATTAGGTATAGAATTACCTAACTTATCTTTTGTTGTTGATAAGTTGCATGAATTGTTGAATTAGAAAGTTTCAAATGTCAAAACGTTAACCTGTCAACCCAGAGAAGCAAATTGTACGATTGGCCAAGAAATTTCATTCTATAAGAATCGAGAGTATGAATCTCTTAATGGGTAGTTTGTGTTTACTTCCAGATATTTTTTGGAGATAGTCATCAAGGAAGAAAAAGTTTGATGTCGCTCAGGTGATTGAGACTGCATGCATGTAGCATGATTAATTACCAAAAAAAAAAAAAAAGCACTTGGAAGTGGTGTAATTTGAAATTATAGACTACACTATCATGAAATTACTAGATTTTTTTTTATTAACATGAAATTTCTAATTAGATCATTATATTAAAAATAATAATATAATTAAACAATGTCGACATTGATCTGGAAAATGGAACTTAAATTTTGAAATTTAAATGTGCTGGGCAATTTGGACTGCAAGGAACAAATTCTATTTTGATAAAGTTCAGCGGCATCCAAAACGCATTCTTGATGAGGCTCTTGGTTTCCTAGAGGAGTACCAGCAGCTAACTGCAACACAACTTTAGTTTTTTTAGTTTGTTGCTCTGGGCCTCTTTACTGTACTGCTGTCCCTGGCTTTCTTGTTGCTACTGCTGTCATCTATTATTTTTATTTTTTTGGGTCTCTGTTGGCACACGGCCATTCTTGTATTTGATTATAGTTTTACATCAACAAAGATCTATCTTTTATCTCAAAAAAATTAAAAAAGTCTCACCACTTTAATTTTCTTATATAGTGATGATGCTGAAAATATCAGTGAGCCGAATAGTCCTCACGTGTCCTTGGTAACCTGCAAAACACAAATAAAATAAAACCTTGCAAAGAGTACTAGTGTGGCAACAGCCAAAGACCCTCTGAAAGTCAAGTTAGAAAAAAGAATTTTCTATTACTCCAGAGTACCAGAGCTAGGGTATTATCGTGCGTACCTTAATTTGTGAGGATTTTGGGGTTTTTATAGTTGCGTAGAACTGACCTCAATTTCTTGATGGAGAAGGTATTTCTTCATGGAGAAGATCTTTTCCAGCGTTCATATATTGTGGGATTCTTTCTTTGTAAGGATCTCTCCAATTACGGTTAAACGTAGAGTTCAAGGCATTCCTCTATTAGGTTCCTTAGAGACTACTCAGGTCACGTGGGTGTCACGTGGCTTTTCCACCCATCTCCGTCGGGTCCGTCCACCTTAAAGAGTCTATCCCCTTTAAAGAATTCGTCCGTCTCTCTGCCTTCCGTTCAAGACGAGACTCCGTCTACTAGGTCTTTGACTGTGAGGCTATCCAGATTGTCTCTCTCGGTGTCATCATCACTTTATTATTAACTCAACAAATTGGATCTGTCTGCTATGAGATTTATCCCTATCAGCTACCCCCTCACTCTATAGGTCTGTTGCTCGATATCCCTAATAGACATGTGGGGTGACAGTTTCACTTAGTTCTAGGGAGTCGTGTTTTGATTGATAGGGCAACTGATAGCCATAAATGCTGAGGACACGTGGCGAAATTTTAGTTGCTGGTTATTCAGATCAAAGCGTCACTTCGTCTTTTGCGCCGTTTTCCCTATATATATGTTGCCTTTCCAATTCATTTCCATTTTCCGCTATTATTTCTTCAGTCAGAGCTTATCCGTCTCTTGCTAGAATTTGTCAGTCTGTTTTCTCGACGCGTCCGTTCATCGCAACGTTTTTCTCTCTTTTCTGCACTGTACACCTGTAAGTGTTCTTCATAATGTGCATGTCTTTTATCTTCTTTTTTCATTAAAGTGTTGTACGTCCGTCGTGCATATAGATTTATAGAGTCTTAGGAGTTTGTTTGTCACTTGTAGGTGTAATAATGTCTAGTGAAGTATCGAGCGAACAATCGTGTGTCCGCGAAGGAGCAGGCTACGATGATGTGTACCCGCCAGGTGGAGGCAACCCCGGTGCCTCTTCTTCTAAAAGAGTTCTGTTTGCCAACTCACCTTCAAAAGGGAAGGATGAGGGTACAAACGTGGATGGGTCCGAGAGTGACACAAACGGAGACTCAAGCAGTGAAGAAGGCTTTGAATATCCTTTTGGAACCGTTGTTGGCCCCGATGGCCTTAGGAATTTCGTTCTTCCCCCTTTGTGGATGGTCAATGATTTCAATTCCACCATTAAAAGTAGTCACTTCAATACCTTGCGTGAGAGGTATCAAATTCGTGTCAACATCCCCATCTATTTGCCCCTTAGGTTTGAAAAGTGCTATTACCGCGGTAGTGATGACGTCAGGGTGTATGAGCAAGTGTTCAAGGTAGGATTTAGACTGCCCTTGAGTGCTCTCTATCGTCGCTTACTCCAATACCTAGGGCTAGCTGTCACCTAGATTGCTCTGAATGCTTGGAGAATCTTCCTTAGTGCTGAGGTCCTATACGGGGTTCTAAGCAAAGGGAGACGTCAACTAACCATGGAGGAGTTCTTCCATTGTTACTGTCCTTCTAAGATCGTCAAGTCTAGGGGGATTTACAGCTTTTTGCCAAGGAAACCGTCCCTTAAGCTAGTGTACGAAACACCTGATTCCAACCAAAATTGGAAGAGTCTGTATTTCTTCATCCAGGGAGACAACTAGGTGTGTCACCTTGATGAACGGAAGAGCATGCCCCTGGTTAATAAAACTTGGGGCATATTGCCTCCGTCTAGTAGGTGTTCGTTTGCTTAGTTTTTTGCTCGTTTATCTTTTGTCTGTTTTACTTGTTAGTCTAACCATCTTTAATTGCAGCTCAACAACGTCCAGAAGTTGATCTTGAACAGAGGAGTTTTTTGTAGAAGATCTTCAAAATTTCTTTGAAAGAAAGGACGTGGAAGAAGCTCGTCACCTTGGACACCCTATATTGGTACTATGAAGGTCCCAAGCCTACAGCCACTGAACATCGTTACGATTCACAAGCACGCAAATGTGAGCCCGTCACCAATTCTTCTCCTTTATCTTCTTTAACTTTTTAGCAATTCCTGTCTAACTATTTCTATTTTTCCTCTTTGGTGCATAAATGGAAGACGGTAAGAGGAGGACTTATATTCGCCAACAAGTCACCACACAGGCGAAGAAAAAACTGGATGAGGTCGTGCCCCCAACCGTAGGGACATGTCCCTTAAAGCCATTCCTAAAAAGGAAACCAATGGACAAGGTTGACCGTCCTACCAAAAAGCTAAAGGTGGTGACTAGTCCAACCGTCAAAAAGATGCCTCCAACCACCAAGTTGCCTCCTTGTCATAGTAAAGGGAAGGGTTTAATGACGACCTAGGGTCTCATCATTGAGCAGCACCTTCCTCCCTCCTTCGTGAAGACTTGCGTTATGCCATTGGGCAACTCTCGTCCATTATCAAGAACGATGATTACGAAAACTTGGGCAACCATGCAACTGAGGCCATGGGGCATATGGGCCTTTTCAGCTTGGCTCAGTTGTGTGCCCGTCCTCTTTCTTTCCCGTCTCTCTGTTATCCTCACTTCTAACCTTGTTTTGGGTTTCTTTTTTGCAAAGGGTACTAATGATGAAGGGCTTGATAGACCATTGCATGACCCGTGAAGAGTTGGTTAGCCGTCTAAAAGAGAGGGCTGAGATATGGCAGAATGAGCTTAAGGCCTGGAGAGAGGTGTAGATCAAGAAGCTTGACCTGACGAAGTAACCCCTAGAAGAGTTGGAGAGACAAACCGAGGTGCTAACAAACATGCTTAAAGACAAGGAGGGAGAGATATCCTCGTTAAGGAAGCAAGTCCTTTAGGCCAAGAAGGATGGAAAGATGGAGTTTCATAACTCCGACAACTTCCTCTACGAGCTCGGCAGTTGTTATGCAGACGGCTTCAACGAGTGCCTCTGTCAGGTCAAGGCTTCCTTCCCCGATCTGGATGTGTCTTCGATCTCAATTGATGTCATGGCCTAGACCCCAGCCAGATCCGTCGATCCTGAAGGTACTGACGAGTTGTTTGAGGCTAATCCAACTCTCGACACCCAAGACGACAGAGAGGCTGGGCTTTAAGATGACCATGTTAAGTCCATTAAGGATGAGAATTGTCCCCTTAAGGAAGCTAAGATGGCTGGTCACGAGAAGGTCATAGACGAGGAGGCCCCTGTCGACCAACCTTAGATTTTATTTTTGTTTTTATTAAAAGCCACAGGGGAACAATATTTAAGTAATTTCTTTAACATTTCCCACCTTTTTGGGTTTTGTATGTAAACATTTGCCTTCCATGGGCTTTTATCCATTATCTTTTTCATACCCTTCGCTTACATTTTTACTTGCTAGGTTTGAACATGCTTTTGTTATTAGATTTCAATGGATTTCTTTGTCCATGTTGACGTTAGGTGGGACCAAACACTCCTACCCATCCCCTTTTTGGGATCCGTCGTGTTGGAACCATTGCATCTTCTCTTTGCTGTCTATAAACTTAGCAAATTTTGGATGTTGGTTCATGTCCCTCCACTTATGAGCATAAATTCTAAGGCATCGTTTTGTGATGCATTGGTCGACTTATGCACATATATAAGTTCTAAGGCATCCCTTAGAATGCATCTGTCCACTGATGGGTGTATATAAATTCTATGGCACCCCTTTGGATGCATTCGTCCACTTAGGGTCTTAACAATAAATTATAAGGCATCCTTTTGTGATGCATCGGTCTACTTATGGATGTATATAAGTTCTAAGGCACCCATTTGTGATGAATCCATCCACTTTGGGACTTAAAAATAAATTCTAAGGCATCCTTGGAATGATCCGTCCACTTATGGACGTATACAAATTCTATGGCATCCCTTGGACTGCATTCGTCCGATTAAAGACTTAGTTGTAAATGTGGCTTTCTAAAGATGTACATATACATGACATATCTGAATAACTCCTCTTATTATGATAAATACGTGCATAAATAAAAAATTGTTCTTAAAAAAATGAAAGGCTGCCCTTTGGGCTTAAAAATTACACGTACTAATAAAAAAACAAGAAAGGAATAAACTGGAAAAGAGGAATGATCTGTATGCCATCATCTGCTGGTAGTATTTCTTCAGGTGCTTGGTGTTCCATGGATGATGCAACTTCTGTCCGTCCAGTGTCTCGAGGTGATAGGTGCCTTTCCTCTACCATGAAGCGATTCTGTAGGGTCCTTCCTAATTGGGTCTAAGCTTCCCCTGGGATGGATCTCTTGTGGTGCCCTTCACCTTCCTCAAGACAAGGTCTCCAACTTAGAAGTCCTTGTGTCTGACTCTAAAATTGTAGTGTTTGGCCATGAGGTCCTGGTATCGTGCTAACCTTTGTTCAGCTGTTGTTCTGACCTCATCCACTAGGTCCAGCTGTAGGCGCATGGCTTCGTCGTTTTTATTCTCATCATAACTCTGCACATTGTAACTTGTGAGTCCAACCTTAACAGGGATAACGGCCTCACTTTTGTATGTTAACCTAAATGGTATCTCTCTTGTAGGTGTCTTGGCCATTGTCTTGTATGCCCATAGTACACTTGGCAGCTCATTTGGCCATATACCCTTTGCCCCCTCAAGCCAAGTCTTGATGATTTTGAGTAAGGATCGATTTGTGACCTCAACATGCCCATTGGCCTAAGGGTAGGTGGGTAAGGAGTAGTGATTCTTGACCCCTAACTGTGAGCAAAAATCCCTGAATGGCTCATTGTCAAACTGTTTTCCATTGTCTGAGACCAATACTCTAGGGATTTCGTACCTGCAGATGATGTTTCTCCAGACGTAGCTTCGTATGTTTTTCTCTGTGATGGTAACCAGTGCTTCAACTTCCACCCATTTGGTAAAGTAATCTATACCAACCACTAGGAATTTCAGCTGTCTTACCACCTTCGAGAATAGGCCCATGATATCTAACCCCCATTGAGCAAAAGGCCACGGAGCTGTCATCGGAATGAGCTCTTCCGTTGGCTCTCTGATGACATTTTCGAACCGCTGACACTTGTCACTAGCTTTGATGTAGGCTTGGGCATCCCTCTGCATGGTGAGCCAATAGTGTCCTGCCCAAATCAACTTGTGCGCTAGTGACCTTGACCCCGAATGGTTTCCACAAATTCCTTCGTGAAGTTCCCTCATGACGTATTCTGCTTCCTTGGGGCTTAGGCATCTTAGGTATAGTCGGGAGAAGTCTCTTTTGTACAAGACATCTTTTCTTAGGACGAATTGTGCTACCTGAACCTTCAGCTTTCTTACGGCGTCCTTACCGTCAGGTAGTGTGCCATCGTTCAAGTATGAAACTATCAGTGTTGTCTAGTTACTGTCCAAGTCTATTTCTTGCACATCGACGCCTTCTATTAAAGGCAAAAGTTGGACAAAAGAAAGTACCTTACTGGGGATGAGTATGTGTTCTGTTGATGCAGCCTTAGCAAGACGGTCAGCTTGCTTGTTCTTTTCCCTTGGGATTTGAACAAATTTGGCCTAAAGGTCGACCACCTGTCTCCGTACTTGCTCCAGGTATTTCTTCACCTGTTCATTTTTGCATTCATAGTCACCATTCACCTGACTTGTAACCACCTAAGAATCGCAATAAACAACCATACTTGTGGCCCCTGCTACTTTGGCGAGATCCAAACCTACCACTAAAGCCTTGTACTTTACTTCATTATTGGTCATAAGGAAGTCGAGCCGAACCATGCACTCGATCTCGTCTCCTTCTAGAGAATGGAGTACTATACCTGATCTGCTAGCTTGCCTGTTGGATGATCCGTCCGTGTGGATATTCCATTGAGGGTGCTTTTCTACCCCTTGACCTTCCATATTGGTGAACTCCATAATGAAGTCAACATCTACTTGTCCCTTCATTGCAGTACGCGGGCGGTAATGTATGTCAAATTCGCTTAACTCAATTGCCCTTAGAGCCATCTGTTCGATAGCTTCAGGATTGCTCATTGCTCTCCATAGGGGCTTGTTTGTCAAAACAATTATAGTGTGGGCCTGGAAGTATGACTTGAGTTTGCGAGCTGTGGTCACTAAGGCGAAGGCTAGCTTCTCCATCGGGGGGTATTTCTCCTCTGCACCTCGGAGTGCTCGGCTAGTGTAGTATATGGGCTTCTGCACCCTGTCTTCTTCTCTGACTAAGGTTGCACTGACGATAGCTGGGGAGATGGCCAAGTAGAGAAATAGTTCTTCCCTAGGTTTAGAAGAACTTACCAACAATGAGGAAGAGAGGTATGCTTTTAAGTCCTCAAATGCTTGTTGACACTCGACCGTCCACTCAAAGAACTTCTTCAACGTGCGAAAGAAAAGTAGGCATTTGTCTGTTGCCCTTGACATGAACCTATTTAGTGCTGCTACGTTGTTGTTGAGGCTTTGTACTTCTTTTAATTATGTTCCTAGGTGGTGCCATTTCCATTATGGCCCGGATCTTGTCTAGGTTGACCTTGATGCCCCCTTGCAACATCATGAACCCCAAGAATTTTCCAGTCGTTACCCCAAATGCGCATTTGCTTGGATCGAGTTTCATGTTATAAGAGCGGAGGGTATCGAAGGTCTCTTTGAAGTCGTCCAAATGGTCATCCTCCCGTCAACTTTTTACTAGCATGTCGTCCGCGTAGACTTGGACATTCCTCTCAATCTGATGTGCAATCATCTTGTTCATGAGCCTTTAATACGTTACGCCTAAATTCTTGAGACCTAACATCATCACTTCATAACAAAAAAGGCCTTGGCTAGTAACGAATAAAGTTTTCTCCTGATCAACTTTGCCCAGCTTGATTTGGTTGTAACCAGAAAAAGCATCCATGAAGCTCAGCAATTGGTGTCTTGCTATTGAGTCTACTAAGACGTCGACCTGCAAGAGTGGGTAGCTATCTTTTGGGCACACCTTGTTTAAGCCCGTGAAGTCTACACACATTCTCCACTTTCCATTGGCTTTCTTGACCATCATCATATTGGCCAACCAGTTGGGATAGTACACTTTTCTAATGAACTTTGCATCTTACAATTTGTAGACTTCTTCTTCTATGGCCCTGTCTCACTCCTGGGCGAGCACTCTCTTCTTCTGACGAACGGGGGGAAAAGAGGGTGATACATTGAACTTGTAAACCATGATTGAAGGTCGATCCCAGGCATGTCTTCGTGGCTTCAGGCAAAGACATCTTGATTTTTTCTTAGGAATGTCGCGATTGCTTAGCGAACTGGTGGACTGGCGAGGGTACCGATCCTAGTCGTCCACTCAAATTTGGAGTTGTCAAGCAGTATCTCTTCCAACCCTTCAATGGGCTTTGCAACCGTCTGTTGCGCTTCTATGCTTATAGTCTGCAAATGGTAGTCCATCTCCAACATCGCTATGTAGCACTCACGTGCTGCCGCCTAGTCTCCACGTACTTCTCCTACTCTGTATTTGGTTGGGAATTTGATTATTAGGTGATAAGTTGAAGTTAATGCCTTCCATGAATTGAGGGTAAGTCAGCCCAGTATGGTATTGTGAGCAGAGGACTGTCTACGATGAGGAAGGTGACATCCTTGGTAATCTGTTGAGGGTCACCAACCGTCACAGGTAATGTAACTACACCGAGGGGGTATACTTTCATTCCTCCGAACCCAACAAGCGGCACATTGGTCGATATGAGTCATTCTCTCTCAATTCTCATCTGCTAGAATGCTGGGTAATAAAGAATATCAGCAGAGCTTCCATTGTCAACAAGGACCCGATGAGTGTTGTAATCTCCTACCTACATGCTAACAACAAGTGCATCATCATGGGGGTGGTAGAGATGTCAAGCATTTTCCTCCGAGAACCCAACTATAAGGTTGTCGACTCGCACCACCTTCGGAGCAAAACCCGTCAGCTGGAATTTCTGAACCATTCTAAGGTAAGTTTTGCGGGATATCCTCGACGAGCCAAATGTTGTGGTGCCCCCTACAATCATCCTTATGTCCTCTGAAGGAGGTTTGGGGCACTCACCTTCTCTTCTACCAGCCTGTTCCTCCAGTGGGTCCATCCTTTCTTTGCTGACGAACCATTGTAGTTTTCCCTGTCTGATGAGGGTCTTGGTCTATTGCTTCAAATCATAACATTTGGATGTGTCATGACCGTAATCACGATGGAAGCGAAAATACCATTCTTTGAACCTCTTGCTCGGATCTCCTATGATTTGCATCAGGACCTGATTGAGGGGTTAGTCAGCGGGGTGAAATTTAAAAACCTTCGAACGGGTGGTTTGGAGCACCTATCCTCCCGTTGGTCTCCTGTCCTAGAGGTCTTCCATTTTCTCTCTTGCCGCTAGTCACCCTGTATGTCCCTCTTCTTGGGCTTTTCCTCTCGAGCCAACAGCACATCTTCCACGTTCATGTACTTAGTGGCTCGGTAAAGCACATCTAACATGGTCTTTAATTCGTTTTTGTATAAGGAGAACAAAAACTTCTCCTTCTGCAAGCCATTGGTGAATGCAGCAACTAGTATCTTGTCGTTCACTTCATCTATCGAAAGGGCTTCTTTGTTGAACCGCGTTATGTATGATCTCAGTGTCTTGTCCTCATGCTGCTTAATGCTCATCAGGCATGCATTGGATCTTTTGTACCTGTGCTCCCCAATGAAGTGCGAAGCGAACTGTGTGCTTAATTCCTTAAAGGTGCTGATGGAGTTAGGCATTAATCTACTAAACCATACCCTTGCAACTCCTTTCAGTGTAGTCAGGAATGCGCGGTGTATGATCTCGTATAGGACCCCTTGCAAGTGCATGAGGGTCTTGAATGATTCCAAGTGATCCAAGGGATCCTTAAACCTGTCGTAGGGTTCCATCTGTGGTATCTGGAACTTCGTGGGGAGGGGGAAGGAAGTGACGGATGCTGTGAAAGGTGAATCCATCCTGTGAACCAACTCGTTGAGGTCATTTAACACTCGTCCCTTGTGGGCGTTCATCATAAAGTCCATCCTCCCCTTCATCATTCGCATCTCTGCAACCATGAGTGGCGGCGCGATATCCGTGACAGATGGTTTGCTCAAGGCGTTGCTGCTTTCTAGTCCTTCTCTATTCTGCATACCATTGGTGTGCTGAAGACTATCACCTTCCTGCTCTTCTTCCTGGGTTCGGGGCTCAATGTTCCTTTGGTGCAACTGTTCTTCTAAATCGTGGTTCTGCTTAGTAAGGCGTTCCACAACCGTGGCCAAAGTCTGCACTTGTCTCTCATGCGCAGTGGCGCGTGGTTCATTCTCTTAATTGTTGGTTGTTGCCATCGAGCGTGTGAGTACGATATAACTCTTTGTCTGGGAAGTGGCAAGATAGCTATCGCGTACTCCCATAAACAGTGTCAACTAATGATGCTAAAAATTGTCAGTGAGCTGAATAGTTCTCACATGCCCTTGGTAACCTACGTAACACAAATAAGAAGAAAACATTGCAGAGAGTACTGGTGTGGTATCGGCTAAAGACCCTCTAAAGGTCAAGTTAGAAAAGAGAATTTTCTATCACTCCAGAGTACCAGAGCTAGGGTATTATCATGCGTACCTTGATTTGTGAAGGCTATAAGGTTTTTATAGTACCGTAGAGCTGACCTCAATTTCTTGATAGAGATGGTATTTCCTTATGAAGAAGATCTTTTCCAGCTTCCATATATCGTGGGATTCTTTCCTTGTAAGGATCCCTCTGATTACAGTTGAACGTAAAATGCAAGGCATTCCCATATTAGATTACTTGGAGACTACTCAAGTCACGTGGGTGCCACATGGCTTTGCCACCCGTCTCCATCGGGTCTGTCTACCTTAAAGAGTCCGTCCCCTTTAAAGAGTCTGTCTGTCTCTCTGCCTTCCATTCAAGACGAGACTCCGTCCACCAAGTCTTTGACTGTTAAACTATCTAGATCGTCTCTCTCGGTGTCACCGTCGTATTGCTATTAACTCAGAAAATTGGATCTGTCTGCCATAGGATTTATCCCTGTCACATAAGTTATAAATTTGCCTTCTTGAACCTAGCGTTTCATCATTTTAATGTCTCCACATAGGTTACAAGTTCGCCTTACTAATCCTGGCAGAATGAGAAGTTTTGTGCCCACTTAAGTAACAAATAATTAGTGGGCTTCAGTTAGCTTAATTAGTAAAGTCTTTGATGGTTAAGTAAGAGATATGAGGTTCAATTTTCGCCTACACCAAAAACTGAATAGTGTCTTAGTGATAAAGAATTATTATCAGGAGCATACGCCATAAATTAAAACTCTTTCTAAAAATTAATAAATAATTAGAATCTTCTGAAAAAGAAAAAGTAATCAATTAGTGGTTTGAGGGATACCCTAGTGATTTTAGACTTCCAGTGCCTCTTGTGATACTAGCATTGAGGTTGGAATCCCACAAATCTCATGTATCATGCAAGTACAAGAAGTTTTGGAGCGTAATACTGAAAATTTTAATTTTAACATTTCTTCATATACTGGAAATAGTTTTAGGGAAATGGCCAGTTAATCTAATTTATATAAAACGAAAATGGAAGCTTCGAGCGAGATGGTCTAAGGTTCCAGCATGGACCATAAAAGGTCCCATCAAGTATGTTACGACATCATGTGAATTTTTTGTGTTATTAGATGCAAATAACAATCAAATGAAAGTCTATTATCATAACTCTTTACCCCACATTTAAATAATTCCACGTAACATTAATCTGCGTATGCAATAATACAGTACGAAGATTTGCACAATATTGCTTTTTTACGATGTTTCATTTTCGGAGATTGACAACAATTAGTGTATGTTTAGCATAACTATTAAGCTTATTTTTCTTACTATTTATAGATCTCACAGCATTTTTTGATACTATTTATGGGTTTCATTATACTATTTAAGCTAATTTTTATTTTTATTTATAATATTTTCAGTTTCAGCTAAATAAGTTGTTTCAAACTGATACTTAGGATCTATTTGAATACCGCTTATTGCTGAAAACTGAAAACACTATAAAAAAATAATTTTTAAATGTGTGAATAGTGTCGTATGACCCATTTTTAATGAAAATTTTCTTAAAAAAAGAGGTTTGTAACTCCTGTGAACAGCGCACGGGATCCATTGACAGGCGCATTTTTCAGTCTTAAGCATGATATTTTAGCTACTGTAGTCGAGGGTCCCACGGACTATAAACGCCAGCCACAGATGTTGATTTAAAATGCAGTATCCAAACGAGTACTTAGTGTCTGTTTGACATAAATAATTTTGTCAACTTATTTTATTATTCAGCTTATTTTTGTTATTATTTATAGGCCTTAATGCACTTTTTGGTACTGTTCATAAGTCTCATTATACTATTTCAACTAATTTTTAGCTTTATCTACAATAATTTTAGTAAAAAAATTTCAATTTCAACAAAATAACCGGTTTCCAAACACCCTTATACCTTAAGTTAATCCAAAAAATTCATTATCCAGTGTTTTTTAATACGTCATCAGAATTGACCATTAAAAGTTGTACAAAGTAAAGGCAGATATTCTCTCCAAAAAAAAAAAAAAAAAAAGTAAAGGCAGACATTTTGGAAAGTTAGTCAGACCAAGGTGTAGTTTGGATTGAGCTTATAAAGGCTGCGTTTATGCGTTTTTTTTTTTTTTTTTTTTTCAACGTGCATAAACAGTAATTAATACTGTTTATATACGTTATTTCACTACAATAGTACTGTGCTGGAGAAAAAATCACTGTTTAGACACTGTTCATCTACTGTCCATGAGATCCACAAATATTTTATTCAAAAAAAAATATTAAAAATAGGTCTCACAATACTATTCACATATTTAAAATTTATTTTGTTACAGTGTTATCAGTTTTCAGTTTTCAATAAAAAAAAAAAAAAAAAAAAAAGAAGTAAAGGCAGACATTTTGGAAAGTTAGTCAGACCAAATGTATAGCAGTCTCTATTTAATTATCAGACGACCATAAAGGGTGCGCAACTTTCTCAAGTCTTCCTCGTTTTTCCACCTTTGTATATATCACCATGATGCTTGTTTCTCAGAAGCTCAGTACTCTCATTCCTTCCTCTTCAACAAAGCCTACAAAAGAAAGCACAAATACGGAGAAAAGCCTAATATCACTCCCTCAATGGAAAAGGGGAAACTTCATGTAGATAACCATGATCAAAACCAGCCTAAGAGATCACCAGATTTCACCAAAGTTGAGAGAAAACCTATGAAGATTAAGTATATTTCTAGCCCAATAATGGTCAAAGCTGGAAATCCTTCCGAGTTTCGCGCAATTGTTCAGCAACTCACAGGAAAAAACGCCGATCCTATTAGTCCAGATGCTACTTATACAACAGTCAGAGAAGAACCATGCCATGTTCCTGATCAAAACAGTACTCCACGTTCGACGATGGCTGCAGCTACTCATGAAGAGGTTGGTAACAAGCTTCCGAACACTATATTCAATGAAGGTGACTTTTGGATAGATTGTTCAGATAGCTTATCCGAAGTTACCAAACAATATTTCTCCTGAAGATTCTACGCATATCGTGGTGTACATTTGATCTCTCCTTGTGATTGAATGATCAGCTCAATGTTTATTTAGAGTTTCTATATGGTTAGAGTAGTGCTACGCGCATTACAATTTCATAACAAATCTTAAATAGTAAGTTATTATTGATTTTTATCTTGGCCTATCACTGACATTACTTTTTTAATTATCTCTAATAACTTTCTACTCAAGTTTTATTATGAAATTGTTATGAAAATATTATATGTATAACTTTATTCATATGGTTACATAGTTGAGTAAGTTATTTATATGTACAACATTTTGACAATAACTTTACAACAAAACTTTACAACAAAGCTTTGGTAGCAAGTTATTAGTAGGATAAAAAAGTTATGTTAGTTGTAGGCTCAGATGATAACAGATGACAATTTATCCATTAATATTTATTGTGAAAATATTGTGTAAGTGGCATTGCTTTAAACAGTTTTCAGCTTAGACATCTAATATTCCTTTTTTCCCTCTCAAGCACAAAGTTATTATTTCTTTTCCTCATATTATATACTAGCCATTTTTTTTCTCAGGAAAAAAAAAAAAGGCTTGCAATAGAATTAGGAAATGATTTGGCATGTAATGAATATATTGGTATTTTTGTATGGGTAGTACTTGACTTCCATTGATATATTAATTGTACATACATTATACATATACTTATGTAATCTTATGTGTGTGTGTTTAACAGTTAGTTTGTTTCTTAAAAAAAAAAAAAGTAATCTTATGGGGATGACATAGCACATAGTGATGATGTGGCACCCAGTGATGACATGACAAGGTACAAAATAACTTGAGAGCATGTGGGGTCAATTGCCAAGGACTTTTTTTTTTAGCCAATTGCTAGCAAGATTCCTGGATAACTTGTTAGAGCAGTAACATTAGATGAGTTAAGCATTTAGCACACCAAATACTAAAAAATCTCCAACATTAAATGCATCAAATGACAAAAAAATTGGCATATACTATAGTGATGTTCTACTTTTAGAAGTGCACAACTAATGTACCAAAAATTTGGGTGTTATTTTATTACTTTCACTCTCTTCTATTAATAAATAAATAAATAATTAATAATAATAATAATAATAATAATAATAATAATAATAATAATAATAATAAAAATTTTAAACAAAGTAGTAATGAATAAAAGATGTGATGTAGGGTGTATTGTTTGGGGGTGTGTTAAAATAAATAAGGTGGTTTTTTGATGTGTCAAAATAACTTCTTTTTCTTTTTTTTAACATAGATGATGCTAAATGCTCTTATAAGCTTAGCATTAGCATTAGCATTAGCCATGGTAAAAAAATTGTTATTTTGACATATCAAAAAGTTATTTTATCTATTTAACACACCACTTTACAATGCACTCTATATCACATCTTCCATTATTTTACTACTTTATTTAAATATTCTTTCTTTAATATTTCTATTTTTGTAATTCATTTTTATTCTTTCTTCATTATTAGAAGACAGAGAAAGTATTAAAACATTGGCAGCAAGTGTGTCAAATACTAAATTTTTAGCATTTGATGATCAAAAAGCGAAAACCATACTTCATGAGAGGTGTATATATATGCCAAAAACTAGTGATGTTTAACTTTTAGAAGGGCAAGACTACTTTGCTAAAAATTTAGGAATTATTTTATTATTTTGTCTATCTTCTATTAAAAAAGAAAGAATTAAAAAGAATGAAGAAAGAATATTTATATAAAGTTGCAAAATAATAGAAGATGATTATGGGTGTATTGTAAAGTGATGTGTTAAAATAAATAAACTAACTTTTTGATGTGTCAAAATAGCATTTTCTTAGCACAATTGATGCTAAATGCTCTAAAATAATACATAAAGTTTTAGCACATTAGTATTGCCCTTTAAAAAGTAGAATATCATTACAGCATGTGCCATTTTTTTTTTTTTTTGACATTTTGCACGTATCATATGGTATGATTTTTGTTGTTTGGTGAGCCAAATTCTAAAATTTTAGCATTTGGCACACCTAATGCAAGTGGTAAATTATTGCGGAATTTAGCATATGTGCAACTTATTTCCTTGCATCTCAACACTTCTCACATTCCCCGTAAATATTGTGATTTTGAATAAAAACTTTGTATGTATTGTGAACTGAAAATAACCGTGAAAATAGATTATTGGCATAAGTATATGGGTCTGGTTAATGTAAACATTTTAAGAAAATTTTTTCATGAAAATATGAAAAAACTATAAAAAAAAAATTCAAAAACTTTTCCATTTTGTTGTAAAAAGTAATGTATGTCCTAAAGGCATGCGTTAGTAAAAACCTAAGGACATTTTTGGTACACTGAATGGACATTACATTAGGAACTAGTAATATTTATTACTGGGAATAAAAGATATTATAATGGAATAACTATTACTGTCCATAAGTTTGGTTGTTACATATGGAAAGCTTGTAAAAGATGATGTATAAGAAAAATTTATATTTTTTGAAAATACATTAATTTTAAGACCTATTATATACGCTAAGAAATAACTATTACATATATTTAAAGAGGAATAGTTATTCTTCAATTTAGCAAATAGTCATTCCTTTGTAATAACTAATCAATGTTATAAAAATGCAACCAAATGACCGAATTGTTGTTACACATGAATTGCCACTCCTTTACAAGAGTTATTACACCCTACCAAACATATCCTAAGTATATATAGCTCCTTTTATATTGTTTTGCAAAGAATATTACTAAGGAAATGTTTAGTTAGAGCATTTACATGGATGGTGCTAAAAAATTTAGCTTTTAGCAATTTAAAATGTTACTTTATCTATATTAACACATCATTTTATAATACATCCTACATCTCAAACTCTATTATTTTTCTACTTTATTTAAATTTTTTTATTCATTACTATTTCTTAATGCAAGAGAGAGAGAGAGAGAGAGAGAATTGAATAAAATACTTTTTTTGTGTGTGTTTAACTAGTGGCTACATTTCTGGTTTGTTTTGGTAAGGTCCAAAATATAAGGGCATCCACATTAGAGATGCTAAAAGTAGTAGTACAACAAGCTAAACAATTTTAGCTATAGCACGTCAGATGTTAAACATTTGTTTGGTATTTTGGGTGCTAAAAGCCTAAAAATGCTATTTAACACTTCCAAATGTGAATGTTTTAGAGCATCTCCAACAAGTTCTGTAAACCCAAAATTTGGAGAATAAGCCACAAAAGTTGCTTCAACAGTCTCTCTAAATCACTATTCATTAGCAAAAAAATGTTTGCTAATGAACAATGGTTCTCTTATTCTGATGAACTACTGTTCATTAGCAAAACAGTTGATGAGAATTAAAAATTCAACCAATCAATTAAAATATTCAGGTTTTACTTAATATCCACAATGGCTACAAACTCTTCCCAAATTCTCTCTCTCTCTCTCTCAATCGTCTTTGAATTCAAGAGGGATACACAATCAAAACAAAGAGAAAATACAATCTTTCATATAAAATAAAACTAATCAAACCAGGAAAAAAAATGTAGAACGCCGATCTGACCCATATGGTGATTAAGCTTCATGTTCTTAGAAGTGGAGAAGAGGACAAGTGGCTATGGAGCAGACCAGGCGGCATGTGTGAACGCCAATTTAAAAGCCAACTCTCTTTGGTCTTTGTTCTCCACCAGTGATCTATGTGTGTATGAGAGAGAGAATTTGTTTGTGTGAGATAGAGGGAGAGATATTTGTGTGTGTGTGTAAGAGAGAGAGAAAGAAAGAGAATGAGGGCGAATTGGAGATATGTTTTTGAGATCAAGAATTACAAAAACAAAAAGTAAAACAAAAGTGAAGATAGAGATAGGAGTGGGTGGTGGAAGAGGGAAAAAAAGAAGAAGAAGAAGAAAAAGAAGAAGAAACGTATGGATGAGAAAAAAAAAGCTAAAGAAAGAATGGAAAAGTAATATAAAGAATAAGAAATCATAGTTGAGAAATGCTACCACAGTTTTTTCATGATAAATCTTAAGTAACATATTATTATTAGCTAATATTGGTGAATAAAAAAATAATTTCAGTGGTAGGTTCAAATTAGAACTAGTAGCAACTTTTCATATAAGATTTTGTTGTAAAAGTATTGCAAAAAATGTTATGAACGTAACACTTCTCATTGAAAAATGTAATTGTTAGAAATGAACAGAGGAAGAATAAATGAAGATTAAAAAAAATAAAGAATAAATAAAGAAATAATATTTAAATGAAATGAAGAACGGATAGAGAATTTATTGGAAGATATATTTAAAAAATATGTATGTAAAAGATAAATTTCACTGTTTATTATCTAAATAATACAAAAATTTAAAGAAATTGAGAAATTCTTAGTTGAGCCTTCCCAAAATAAACCAGAAATGTTAATCAGAACTGTTAGATGAATTTGTCCTCTTCTAACGTTGAGAATTCAGTCCAAACTTATCTAGTTTTCTTTTCCAGTACATGACAGCTCATTCAGTTCAAACAGTAGGCAATCAGTACGTTTTTTACTTTACCTCAATCATTTCCACAATATCTCACTAGTGCTGTGAGGTTGTTTTCTTTCTCTTTATCTTAGTTCATCACTGCTAAAATTCGAATGGTTGCCGTTGACACGTACAACTCAGGGTGTTCTCAGGAGCACCCTGACTTGAAAAATATATATATATATATATATATATAATAATTAAAAATTTTTATGTTTGATATGTATTAGGGACACTTCAACAAAATTAGGAACACTCTCAAATTTTTTTTAAAAATTTTATTTGTCCTACTTACAAGCAAAAAAAAAATAATTGAACTAAAATTTGAAAAAATAAAAAATAAAAAATTTGTGACAGAGACATAGACAGAGGCAAGCCCACAGCAAACCCACAGATTCTCAAAAAAAAAAAAAAAAACCCATGGTCACGTCGCTTATAGAGCAAACCAAACCCCAATACAGACAGAGTAGACCAAACCCCAAACCCTAATACAGAGCAAACCAAACCCATGGTCACGTTGCCCACAGCTCGCTCGTCGTCGTCGTAGCTCACTCGTCTTCGTCTTCATCGTCGTCATCATCGCTCATCACAGACCACATCTCATCGCAAATCGCCCTTTATCGCAGATTGCAGAGCTGCTCCAGTGTTCGGTGCTCGTGCTCCATCCATTAATGTATTTCTCTCTCTTTCTCTCTGACTCTCTCTCTCTAACTCTCTTTATTTGAATCTGAAATGAAATGAAATCTATGAAATGAAATAAAATTAATGAATGAGAAAATCTAACTCTCTCTCTCTCTTTTGAAGTGTGAGTCTGTAATTGGTAGCTCTATTAATATTTTGCTTTTTGCCTTTTTTTTTTACTTTTTAAATTTGGCTTCATCTTATTCTTATCTATTGGTGTTGGCCAGTGTGTGTTGGTGTTGGTGTTGGTGAGATATTGATTGTCTTTTAGTGTAATGTGTATTATGATTTGTGATTGTGAAATTTTCTGATTGGCAGTTGGCTATTGTGATTGGGGGCATCAGGCATAAGGGTTGTACTAATGTGCTTCTCTGTTGAGTGCGGTGGGGGTAGATGAGCACATGGGGCCAAGTTACACTGCTTTAATTATTGTGCTGCATAGAAGATGTGTAATGTTTGACTCTTTTAGTGTAATATGCATATGAGACTAAACAATATAACAAATTAAAGCAGTATAATTAATAACAAACAAATTAAAGCAATATAGTTTATTGCTACGCTAAACAACAATAATTAAAGCAGTATAATTAACTAATAAATTATAAAAGACAAACAAATTAAATTATATTAGACTGAACAACAATTAATAATTTTATAATTAATGAAACAACAATATAACAAATTATAGTCTATAAAAGACAAACAAATCAATGAAACAACTAAACAACAATAATTAATAATTTTATTAATATTTTAAATGAACTTATAGTTTATTGTTTATTCTTTTGCTAGAGTTATGGACAAATATTTGATAAGAAAACTACGTATCCAAAAAAAAAAATTCTGAGAAAATTTTTTAAGAACACCCTGGGAAAAATTTCTAGAGGCACCGTTACCCATTGTAAACTATCTTAAAAGAAATTGATAACATTGAAGGAATGAGAGATATATACCTCTTCAACCATTGTTATTCAAGCGCTTGAAGAGAAAATACATCACGTGCATAATGATGACCTTAATATAATTCCTTCCGGCCAATAGCAAACACACCAAATGCACAATGTTAATCTATGTAATATGTTTGTGCATGTGAGGTGTATGTTATGAAAGGGTAGTAAGGATATTGATATGTAGATCTAAACACATTTTTCAAAAGATAAAATTTGAATTTTATGTTAATTTGATGGAAAATAGTAAAGGAAGGGGTAATGCGCTCATTACAAACAGATGAAGGGGGACATTGCTATATTTTGAACTAAATGAAGGACTTTGAGACGGTCCTACACTAGTACTCAAGGGGGGAAGTGAAATTTGCCAAAAATTTTGTTTGATAATTTGTTTTTGGAAAACTATTTTTGAATTACAAAGCACAAACAACATTCGAGCGGAAAATATGTTTTCTTAAATTTATCGATTCTCAAACAATTAATTTTCACATATGACCGTTTCCATTGTTATGAGATTAATTCATTTTTAAAAAAAAAAAATATAATCACCATGTTAATTCACCTTATTAACAATATTTATGACTCAAAAATTGGAGTTGTTGGGTGAGTATTATTAAATTATTAATTATCAAAAAATTTAAACTATTAAAAAATAATAAATTTAATTATTTAACTATATATTTTTAACAATCCTCTTTACGTATGAGCCAAAATTACATTTTTATAAATGAGTCGTAACACGTGCTCGTACCATTTCATACGTGCCAACACCTTCAAGGCTTTCTAATTTTTTACAAAGTATTTATATGATAGTCAATCATATAGTCAATGAATATTGTCTATAATTTGTAGACTTCACCAACTACATTTTGATTAGGCACAGAACAGGTTGATCTTAGGGACATGGATATGACATTTGTGGCATGACTTCCTGTCCTTTTGTCCTCTCTTTTAACATCATTATCAAAACTCGGACCCACGAAATTAGCAGGAAATTTCAAATTTCAATAATGCAAAAGCATTTACATTAAAGCTTTCAAAAGTTAAAAATACTATTTTTTAGCATTTTATTTCAAAAAAGTACATATTAGTATTAAAATTTTTAGCATTTGAGTTACAGTGGACCGTTATCTATGATAATCTACTGTAACTCAAATCTTATAAATATTTTAATACTACTTTAATTAAAATATATTTTCTAAATTTTTTGAGACTCTTGATAATAATGCTCTAACTAATTATTAGGACTACTAATCCATAAATTCAGCTCTATGAATCTTTTTGTGTTTAGTAATGAAGTATTTGATAATTATGGAGACAAGCTACAGCTAGTGTATATATAATTATTGTCCTATCTGAATGAAATTTGGTGAGAGTGACTGCATATATAGTGCACTAACCTTGAGGAATTCAACATTTATCTGCACGTGAAAGTATCATAGTGGAAAAATAATTGACCCTTTTTGCAATTTGTTATCCGAAGTGGAGCCTTTTTTATGGCATAAAAATTCCAATCCATCTAAAGTGGACAGTGACGCCCTCAAAGCAACCAGAGGAACCATTTGGAGGTTGTGTTTTATAGGAGGGCAAAAGGCCGGCCCATACCAAGCCCATGCCGAGGACGTTCGAAGTTAAGATCGGCCCAAGTGTAATCAATACTGACTAGGTGAATGCCGAATTACTATTAAAAGTGGCGCAACCTCGGAAGGAATGCTGAAACAAATGCTTTATTGTTTCCGAGGATAGAAGCTAGTAACTTGGGAGAGTCTGCTAGCAAAATACAAAATTTGGCATCAGTCACCAAAGGCTACGCTACGTGCAAGTCAGGGTATTCCCAGGAACACCCTAACCTGAAAAAACAACCTAGAAATTTTTTTATTTTTTATTTTTTTACATTTGCTCTATAGTAGGAACACCCTCAATCACAGAATTAGGAACACCCTCAGATTAAAAAAAAAAAAAAAATTATATGTTCTACTTTCAAGCTAAAAAAAAAAAAGCCCAAAAAAAAAAATTTGTAACAGAGCCAAGCCCACGACAAGCCCAACAGAGATTTCAGAGGTAGGCGTAGCAAACCCACGGATTCTCCACCCAAAAAAAAAAAAAAAAAAAAAAACAACAACAACAACAACAAACATAGCAACGCCTCAGTCAGTCCCTAAAGGTCTAAATCAGAAATCACTTAAGCCATTATCAAAAAAAAAAAAGAAAAGAAAAGAAACCACTAAAGCAGTAAGGCCTAAAGCAAACCTAAACTCAGTCCTTCAAAAAAAGCAACGCCGCTTGAGCTCAAGCCAACAGACAGATCGGATCGGCTTACTCGTCGGATCGGATCGGCGCGCTCGTCGGATCGTCACAGGCTCACAGCTTGCTTCGTCGAATCGGATCGGATCGTCACAGTAAGTTGCTGTCAGCAACGCACCTCCGCGTCGTCGCCGCTCGCTCGCCCCTCGCTCGCCCCTCTGGTTCCGCTGCGTCGTCGTCGCTCGTTGCTAACCTCATCGTACTCTCTCTCTCTCTCTCTCTTTCTCTATCTGAATGAAATGAAATGAAACTCTCTCTCTCTCTCTCTATTCTTTTTCTTTAATAAGACTAACTCTCTTTCTTTGCTTTTTTTTTATTCTTGAACTGTGAGTCTTCTGTGATTGGCTCATTTTGGCCGAAGTTTATCTTTAAGCCTTTGCCTTTATTAATTTTTTTTTGTCTGTTTGACTGTTTTTGACTTTTTCAATTTGGCTTTTATTAGTTTATTGCTGTTGCTGTTGGTGTTATTGTTGGTGTGTGTGTAGTGTGTTGGCGTTGATCTCTATATTAATTGTCTTTTAGTGGTATGTGTCATTGTGAAATTTTCTGCTTGCGTTGAGTGTTGAGTGGGGTGGGGTAGATGGGCACAATTGGGGTGGGTGGGCGTCAATGTGCTGCACATAAGATCAATGTGTGCGTTAGTGGCTCTTTTAGCGTAAACAGTATAACAAAATAAAGTAATATAATTAATAAACAATAAATTAAAGCAATATAGTTTATTGTTAGGCTAAATAACAATAATTAAAGCAACATAATTAACTAATACATTACAAAAGATAAATCAATTAAATTATGTTAAGCTAAATAATAATTAATAAATTTATAATTAATGAAACCACAATATAACAAATTATAGTTTATAAAAGACAAACAATGAAAGAAGTTTAGCTTTGACCCTTCCAGTTGCTACTGCAACAGTAGAAAGAAGTTTTTCAGCAATGAAATATATAAAGAATGAATTGCACAATCGAATGGGAGATCAGTGGATGAATGATTGCTTGGTTGTGTATATTGAAAAAGATGTAGCTTGTAGTATTGATAATGAAATTATCATGTAATGATTTCAAAAAATGAAAACTCGTAGAAGGCAATTGTAAATTTTATGTATTTGCGTGTTTTTTTATTGTTGTTATTGTCAATATATAAAATTTTCTTTTTATTAGATTGTGTAATTTATACTTATTGAGGAACACCTTGAAAAAATTTCCTGGAGTCGCCACTGTCAGTCACAAGTTATTATAAAATCATTTTAATAGCACAGTAATAGGTCCCACTCCTAATACATGATTAGACACCCTAGAATAATAGCCTACACCTAGAGAGCCAATCAAGTCCCAAGTGAAGGGACCCACACACGTGTAGAATATTCCATTATCATGATGGGTCCACTATGAGGAGGGAATGAAAATGAAAGAGAGGATCAATGTGAGGGGATCAGAATCTCACTGGAGAGAGAAACACGAGAGAAAAGAGAGAAATTAGAAAACAGTAAGTGGGAAGGGTGAGCCAGCTCGGGACACCCAAACGGACACCTCGGCTTTCTAATATTCTCCTCAGACTATCAAATTTCTAGCAAGAAATCACCACATAACAATTCCTAGTCAACATTCTAGAAATTAACCACCACATGTTTGATGACAATGGTGTGAATTAATTAGGGTTTGCTTCTATCTTCTCCATCTAGAATTTAAGGTTCTATCTTTTTATGAGTGGGAGAGAGATTAATATTTTTACTTGGTCTAAGATTGAATAAGAAAAAGAAAGAAAGATTAACACATTGATTTTGATGTCATTTGAAAATGTGCCTACATTCGCGGCGAGAGAAGTTATCAATCCACTATATGAGAAGCTAGGGTTATAACAATAACATAATTAATTCTATCATGTACAAATCCTCAAAATATCCTCTTTTTTTTTTTTTTTTTTTATAAGCTCAAAATATCCTTGATGTTAGGCTCTTTGACCAGTTGGCGCACCAACAAATATAAGCCAAATAATTCCGACAAAGGTTGGCTAGAATATTTAATGTCAATCTACCAAAAGAGAAAAGTAAAGAATAATTAATTAATGTCAAAAGAGCCAAATAAATTGCAAATCAATTTTGTAGCTGTAAGCTGGAATCAGTTTTGCTTTTGCACCACTTCATTTATATAATTGCTTCCAAACAAGGAAATTATTTACATTCACACCCAAATGATAGCTGCAATTTTTATGAATAATGAACAAAGTTCAAGTTTAAAAGCAAGAGGTGCTAATGGACAAAGAAGTTGAGAGAAAGACTCTTGGAAGTTGGTATTAATGTGATTCAGATACAAGTCATATATACAACCTACAGGTTATTGATAATATAATCATGAAATATCTCCCCTCCCTCCTCCTTTGTTGAATGATAGAATATTTTCCAAATAGTCTTATTGTGCTCGTGATGTAGACATCACTTGTGTAATAAAAAAAGAGACAAATCCAATCACTCAAGGTCATCAATATAGTAATGTAATAGTTTAGATTTATAATAATGGTGCAGGGACAAAGCTAAGAATTTAGTTTAGGATACCAAAGCATAAACAACAATTTTTTTTTTTTTTTTTCAGAATTTTAGACTAAACTTTCTATATACAAAGTAAAATTAGTATTCATTCTGTTAGTTTTTTAGACCCCTTGTCACAATATGTATAACCTAATATTAAACTAAATTGATTAACAAGATTGTTATTCAAGATTAGGTTAAACACAAATAAACATAAAGCGGAAAATATAAAGAACACAAAGAACTGATCACCCAGGAAAACCAAACCGGTAAAAAATCTGGAGAGGATTTAACTTAGCTATTTTCAAGGTAAAAAGCAAATCCACTATAGAGGTTTGAAGTTTACAATAAGACTTAAACTATTAACATCCTGTTGCTAGCACATGTAGAACTTACTGACACGACTATGTGCAAGCTCCGAATCCACGAACTCCGTCTCTATTAGGCCTTTACATCACAAGCACCCACACTTGTGATTTTGAGACTCCACTCAAAAGTTTAGCAACACAAACTCTCATGTGTGTGACTCCAAGACCACCCTTTTGTTTAGATCTTCAACTATTGTTGATCTTGATGCAACAAATTCAAATCTACTGGATTTTGAGTATCCGTTTGGATACACATCCATGTCCACGTTTTCAGCTCTAGCACGTTTTCAGCTTTTTTCTTTTTTTTTTTCCAGCCGCAGTTGTTGACCAATTCTCCCGTGAACAGTGCACCCGTGCATTGTTTATGGGACCCACAAACGATATTTTTCAGCAACTTCTTCATTATAAATAAATCTCACGACACTATTCACACATTTAAAAATTATTTTGCTACAGTGTTTTCATTTTTCAATTTTCAGTAATAAGTTCTATCCAAACGGACCCTGAGATTCTTTAAGGAATAACATTGGTAGAAGATGTGAGAGAACTTTTGGGTACAAAACCCTAAATACAAAAAGAGGGACACTCTTCTCTCTCTAAAAAGCCTCCCAAAAACATGCTTAGGGTTTCATTTATATAGTAGAAGAAATAGATATGAAACGCTAATCCTTAATGAACTTGAACTACTGTTGGGCCAAACTTAAAATTCCACAGATACGTGTTTCGATCGGTCAAGCCTGTCTTTCGATCGACGAACCAGGCAGATTTCGAATTCTTCTTTCTGCAACTTGTTTGTTCTTGAATCTTGACTTATATCACCTTGAGCATTGTCTAATAATACCTATAGACTTTAAGATCTATATCTAGACAAGTTTGTATTCACGTTTTGCCAATTGTTCTAATATTTTAGAACCTAACACATTCAATCTTAACAACATATATATAAAGTAAAAGATACAAACTAAGTGTTACTCAATAATTCATTTTTCAATGTACAAAATCAAATAATTGTTTTTAAAATGATCTTTATTTTTGTTGTGAAGCCTAGTTTTGAAGTACCCTCAATACCAAAATAACATTTCAAAAAATTTCTCCAGTGATAACCTCAGAGTTCTCATTTTGCTTTTTTTTTTTTTTTTTTTTTTTTTTTTTTAAATTTGGTTCTCAAAAATATTATAGTGGCAATTAAGTTTGGAAGAATATTCTAACATGTATTGAAAAGGTTTATTGCTTGTCAGTGCGCTACTAGTGCATCTGTGGACTATTTTTCGTTGAAAAGGTATATTGCTTGCGGGAAATATTACGCTTTAGAATTTTGGGTGGTTAGCACGAGTTCATGATTTGAAGACTGATACTATGAACACAGACAAATTTAATTTGTTATTTTCACAAGAATATAAATGGTGCACGCGGTCCATGTTTGACCACATGGCATATGAGAAAGAGACATCAATCTGCACGAGATCTTGAAGAGGACTGTTAAAAGAATTGGTATTAACACAGGAAGTTATATAAGGTTTGTTTAAATATGCAGGTTCCCTTAACTCAATTATTAAATTTTTTGGAAGTCGAATAAATGATCTGATTCAAATTCTTTCTTACCCTACTAATAAATAAATAATTAGTTTCTTGACCTAATAATAAAAAATAATAATTTTAAAGAAAATACTTTTATCACACTTTCACAATAAATTTTAAAGTGTTTAGTTATTACTGGTCTTTACTAGTGAAAAAAAAATAATTCCAATTGTAGATTCTTAAGTGGTAAGTTGTGAAGATATGATGGGCAAAGTATTTCTATTAAATTTTAGCCATCTATAAGAAAGAATAATCCATATATTTTTAATGGTAATATTGTTTCTTTTTTGCTCTCTCTATAGTTATTTATTTTAATGGTTTTTTGCAATTCAGCTTTTAAGATTCAAGGAGGACCATGTTATGGCAGTCATTTTAGAAAGTTCGTACAATCAAACGCTAAAAGTAGTAGTGTCGAAGCATGGTCTGCGCAAACCTTAAATCTAGTCAAGTCCCTTTTTTTTCCCCCTCCATTTTGTCTCTTCCTTCGCTCAAGCTTCTAGGAAGTTGGAAACCCTAAAATCTGAATTAACTAAGAAAGCCTATAAAAGGAGATATTGTTATACTTTTAAGAACCATACTCTCTCTCTCCCTCTCTGATCAATGCAAATGGACAAGCATATGAATCATCATTTTCAACACGACCCTAACCTTAAGAGCCAAAAACCAACCAAAACTAAGAGAAAACCCTTAAACCCATCAAGATAACCTACATATCGAGTCCAATGATGGTCAAAGCTTGTGATGCATCTGAGTTCCGAGCAATAGTTCAAGAACTCACTAGCAAGAACTCCAGTATAAGTCCTGATTTTGATTCTTGTCCAATGGCCACTGAAGAAGAACCAAGCCAGGCTTTCAGTTGTGAAACTGCACATGAGAAAAACTCTAGTAATAAATTAATAATGGGCTTTTAGACACTGCGTCTTTGCTAGAGTTTGATGAAGGTTATTACTTTTGGAGAGAACTTTCTCAGAGGGCATTTGAATTTCAGTCTCCTTGTGATTTTGTTTAAGCGGATATATGTTTTATTTTTTATTTGGAATTTCTTTAAGGTTATTTACCTTTAAATTTTTTTTACTAGTTTATTTTATTTTATTTTATAGAAATATAGTGAAGGGAGCTAGTGGGATTTGAATCATAGACGCGAGACACCCAAAAAAATATCATTACCATTTGGTTATATTACTTGAACCCTTGTTAGAAGTTATTTACTAGTGAGGGATATAATGCACACAAACATTCATTCTAGCCTCTTAACCTTTGTATTATTGTTTATTTTGGCACTTCTCTAATGCTTAAATATTGTTTATTAAAGATACTTTAAAAAAAAATCAAAACATTTTGTCAATATTTACAAAATTTATCAAGACATTTTGGCACTTCCCTAAACAAACATCATGCAAATTAGATTATGAAAGCTCGGATTTGTGTTAAAACACAAGAGCTTGTTCAGACCCCTAATTAAAAATTACGGCTAGATTGCTTTTACACTAACTTAGACTAAGTGCAGAACAAATATAAATAAGCGCAATGAATCGATAACTCTCTTCTAAGCCATATTCATCAATTATCAATAATAAAATGAAAGCTTAAAGAGTAGGGAAGAAAGATGCAAACACAAGATAACATTATAGAGAGGAAAAAAATTTCCAACCTATCACAAGTTGACACATCATACTACCAAGTTCACAAAATACGGTCAATTACAAATCACCACGTATTGTTACCAGGTTTTGCTATTACTATTCAAAAACTAATAGAAATTTGCCAAGTGTCATTGAAATAGGGGCATAAAATGCATGCAGCACATCAGCACATGTAAGCGATGACATAAGCAGCCCTACACGTGTAAGCGATGACATAAGTAGCCCTGCACGTGTAAGCGATGACATAAGTAGCCATGCACGTGTAAGCGATGACATAAGTAACCCTACACGTGTAAGCGATGACATAAGCAATCAATCAGGCTGTGACATGTGTCACCAATCAGACTCCGCCACGTGCCACTCACCCACTCCCAAACTCCTATAAATAGAAGCCTTCCTAAGGCATTTAAAAAGGAAGACCAAGCCATGTTGAGCACAAGCAGCATTAAAGAAGATTCAGAAGCACTCAGAAGTATAGAAGCTCTGCAGGAATCAATCCTCAAAGCCTCCAGAAACTTCAAGAACTTGAACCTCAAATACGAAGAACATTCGAAGCCGAATCATCCAAACTACCTACCTAGATCTTAAAGTTCAATGGAATCAAGCTTGAAAGCCTCCAAATACCTCAACAAACCATAAATCAGTGATGCTCTATAGACTCCAGCCTTTAAAACCCCAAAGAATTTCCACCACAAATTTTCAAAAAAGAAGAACACACGAAGAACATGAAGAACGAATAATTTCTAACAAGCTCATAGCCAGATATTCATTGTAATTCCATTTCAAATATCTTCAATCCATTCTTCAGTGAAATTGAAGGATATCTTGTGTTCAAATCAAAATCACATCATTACAATTCCAATCAACAAGTCTTTCAAGGAGATCGAATCAGAGGATCACTCTTTTGTAATTTAAGAGAATTGTACCACATATTCATCAATACAAATTCGCATTTGTGAAACTATTTTACTTGTTTGATTTATTTCGAACCAAGAAATTTAGTTGTCTACATACACTGAGACATATAATCGAAGAGGAAATTGAAGAACTCAACGAAAAACCTCTCCACGACTCTCTAAGTTGAAATCAATCCTCTAGAGAATAAAGTTGGAGTAAACTAATAACAAAATACCCTCCAAGCCTAGTTTACCCCATGTACTTGAGCCCTCTAAGCTCCTGCTACCAACTGACTTTTCAGAGCCTTATCTTCCCTAGCATTCCGGATCTCGCAATTCAGCCTGATTGCATCCGCCAATAAATGACCTTCCAATACTTCCTAGTAGCACCAAAATCTCACTTTACACTCAGTATGAGTGTGTTAAGTGTTTAGGCTAGCAACCTCTCAAAGATATAGAGATGGAGAGGTGGGAGTTAAGGAAAAACAACAAGGAGATGTGTAGATGATTATGGGTATAACAATCTCTAACTCTCTAGTGTATGTTCTAGGGTTTTCTCTCTGAAAATAATTCCTTACAATTTGTGGGTAATGAGGTTATATATAGTGTGGGTAAAGACTTGGTAAGCAAAATATAACTTTTTGCCAAACAGAAAATTTTGCAGGTTCTTCACGAGTTGGCCATACCTGCAGGACAATCGCAAAAACTCTAGCCTAGCACAACTTTTCAACTTTCAGTCATGTACTCTACACGTGGCTCATTTCACGTGTTGATTCAAGCGAGATAGTTGCGAACCAGTCACGAAATCCACTTGTTCAACTTTTGAAACTTGATTCTTCACGATCTTTCATATTTATCCCTTACGATTAAATCCGCATACATACAATGAAAATAAATTGAAGAAATTACAATCAAATTTGATATGAAATTAAAGCCAACACAAAATAGTTGGAAATCACAACTTTATAATCTCCCACTTTGGCAACACTACAAGAAAAGAGTCTACTAGCGAGGATAGAATACCCTCGCAAAAATTCAAATATCGTCACAAAAGGTTATTAGCAAGGGCATATGGCCCTCGAAGGTCGTCGTATTTGCTCTTGTTGCTAAAAGAGATTTTGCGACCATACCTTCGCAAATAAATAATTTACGAGGGCAATCCACAGTCGTTACTAAACAAATCCACCCTCACAAATATATTATCAAACGACGAGAAAAGTTGACGACTTATTTTTAGCAAGGAGAAACGGTCGTCATTAATAACTATTTGTGAAAACCTTTATACCTTCGCAATTAGTTATTTGCGAATTCCAAATTGACGACATACTTTTTAGAGACAAATAATGCCGTCGCTAAAATTTATTTGTAAGGGCTTTTAACCCCTCACAATTAGTTAGGAATAATAGTGACGACATTAAGTTGTCGCTTAAAATGTTTTTGCAAGGAGTTAAGTGGCATCACTATTCTATAAATTGCAAGGGACTTTGTCGTTACTATAAAATTATTTATGACCAAATTTTTATGTTATCGGTGATAATATTTTATATAATTTTTAAAATATTTTATTATTTATTTATGTATTAATTATTTTATATAATTTTTTTAACTATCATGTTACAATAGTACAATAATTACTAAAAATTGATCAATTGAAAGATAAAAATTCATATAAGTTCAAACTTTAAAATATAGAATATACAAAGAAATCCTGAAATTAACCTTATTTTAAACTTAAACAACTAGAATTATGACAAAATCTATACTATTCTTCCTCTGAGTTACCCTCCAAGCTATTTTCAACCTTCCTTGTGTGATTGATTGAGTTGTCCTCTTCATCTCTACTACTACCATCCTAAAAACAAAACCAAAAAACAAAAAAAAAAAAACAAAAACAAAACAAAACATTAAACATAATTCATACACTAGAATATTAGCTTTTATTAAAAGAAAAAACAAAAAAAAAACAAATAATGGTTAAAGAAAGTGCAAGAGAGATAGAGAGTGTATTTCATATATACATACCCCCTAATCTCCATCCATCCATTTATCCACTATATTTTTCCAAAAGAGTGCAGGTATGAAAGAAGGACCATTCTTATAACGATTTTCTTTCTCTGTGTACTTCTTAAAAATAGGATTTTTAATGTGAAACATCCAATCAGAATAACAACGTTTCACCAATTCTACAAATTCTTTCTTCACTTCCTCATCTGGTTGCTTATACTTAAAATGTTGAGCTCTATAGCAAGCATATAGAGTTTCGAGCTCAGATCTTGGGTATTAACTAAAAGTTGTCCAAGCGCCATTCAGTTTTTGGTAAAAAAGAATAGCAATCTCTCGAGTAGCTTTTGGTGTGATGATTTTGCCTTTACTTTTACCTTCCCTTGCCATGTCTGCCTTTTTCTTTTTTGATAAGCCCTTGCCACGTCTACCTACTATTAGTTAGTATTAATATGATGAAAGTATATAATATAAATATGTATTTCCAATATGATTGTGTTAAAGACATGACCCACTAGTAAAAGAACTGTAGTATAAGATGAGACTAGACCTTATCCTCAATCCAACAATACTTATTGCTACAATCAACACACAAATAATTGTTTTGCATATCTTTATTTATTGAATGTTTAAATCCATACTCGAGAAAATTTTCAACCCCATTAATATATCTAGTAGAATGATGCATCCAAAATTTATCAACTGACATTTTAGCTACTCCCTATAAAGCATCATAATATATAACTAACAACAATAACGGTTGCTAACACATGTATAATTATGCACTCTTAAAAATAACTAGCACAGTTAACATTGAGTCTTGTAAAATAGAAATATCAAGGATTCACATATCTGGCCACAAAATAGAAATATTAACACAACCTAAAGCAAATCTCAAGCCAAACAATTGAGATTGAACAAATATGCTATCAACATCGTCATCCTAATTAACTTTTTCAAGTAATCTATAGATTTTTAGCTCACTACAAGCCTTACACATTTAAAACTCACATCAGAGAACTCTACAAAATTTCCGCGTTTAACATTCCTTATAAAATTACCACAATATATATATTTTCAATAAGATATAAAAGTTTGTATTTGCCTGTATACGAGATTAAAAACAAAAAAAACATATATAAATAAATAGCTTCAATCAATATCAGTATAGATATATAATACTAATTATTTTATGGGTTTATTCTAGATAATAAATTGAACTTTGAATTATATGCTTAATTTAAATGACCTGCCCTTGCAAAATTCTTCCTAAGTCCACCAAAAACCAATGTGGCTTGATCCAAGTAGAGGGAGAAAAGGAACTCTTGTGTTAGAGCTGTAAAATTATAGAACATAACAAACAACTTTCATTACAATATAACTTTGTCAATAATAACACATGAAATCAAGTCAATCAAAGAAATTAAATTAACTTGAATTATATACATAATTAATAAAAAATTCGTCTCTTCCCTCCAAATAAAAAAATAAAAAAAAAACTAATAAAAAATTCAAATAGGACAACAAATCATACTTAGTCCTAAAACACAGAATAAAGGATAAGGATTTGTTTAGGCTCAAACATGCATGTGGTATAAACTTATAGTAAGCAATCATCAAAGACGAATATGCACAATTTAACCCCCCCACCCCACTCATATTTTATATGATAATATATAAATCATATAATAGGTACATTCAAAACAGGATTGGCAGGGTAGAAACAGTAAAAAACCATTCTATAGAAAATTATTCATATATTTGTATGAGATATTGAACTAACATTTATTAATCTATAATTTTTTTGGAAGAAGATATTGAAATAATATGAATCTAATACCTAGTTACTAGTTCATTTTTGTCTAAATTGAGAAGTATTGCAATGATAAGGCCATTAAGCTAATTCACATAATAATTAAGATAAAACTTTTATTTCAAAAGGAATTGTGAGGGTTTAGATATTTGACAACTTCAAGATTCACCATTTAAGACACATAGCCCACCCCACAAACAGATGGCAGCTCAAATAGACAACACCCAAGGGAACTTATATATCTAAATATGAATTGAAACAAACCACCTAGCATTGCATTTTAGGAACTACGACTAAGTCAACCAATACATGGGTTTCATTTAAAGAATTGAGAGGGTTAGCAAATGTACTTACACCGTGTTTGATAGCAACATAGACCACAACAAAGCTCTCAAGGTGGCGTGGTTGGACTCTTTGCAGCAACAGTTGGAAATTCTGACAGATCCGTACAGTAATGTTAGCTGGTTGGGAGGTTGTATTTGGAGAGTTGGGGTTTGTGGTTTATGCAGGAAAGGTGTTTGAGTTTGGGTTTGAATGGGGATTTTAGGGTTTGGTTAGAGAGAGAGCCGTTTGAGGGAGAGGCATTTGTGTTTGGAGATTTGGGATTTGGGGCTTGGTTAGAGAAGGAGGCGTTTGAGGGAAATATTTTTTCTTTTTTCTTTTTTTAGTCAAAGTAGAGGATTTTTCAGTGAGATGGATAGACCTGGCGGGGGATTGGAAAAAATTGGCCGCCTTTTTTTTAATTGAGAGGGAGAGGAAAAGGGAGAGGGAGGGAGATAGGATTTTTCTTTTTTGTTTTTAAGGTAAAAACGATATGGGGGGGGGGGGGGGGGGGGGGGGGATTTATTTAAAATAATAATAAATCCCACTAAAACCAAAAACTACCTATTGTGGGGATTTATTTAAAATAATAATAAAAAACAATATTGTAAGTGAATTTATCTTACAGAAATTTAATCTCAATATTTAAAAAATAAAAAATAAAATTTGTATATATTTTTTGGCAAAACTACCTCACTCTTTGGTCGTTGTTACTTTGAAAGTTTGAGATTTGAAAAAACTACACTTCACCCTAAATTTTAAAGAGAACATTTTTCACCATTGACGACTAATTTACCCATTTTATTAAATTAATATTAAAAATGTTGTGCACTAAACGCCACTATAAGTAATAGAACTGTCATTGAAACATTTATATTCCGGCGGTTTTACATATCGCCACTGTAGAGGGCCACAAAATATAACTCATTTCTTCGATCAATAACAATTAATTAAAATAACATTTTACTAAGTATGTTCTCACACAATCATACACTCAAAAAAAAACTTCAGCCACAACCAATAACTTATTTTTGAATTCATATTTTGAAAATCCAACCATGAGATTACATGTTCTATATGTTCTTAACATGCATGCCACTTTTCATGCCAATCAAATGTAATTTACCGTTTGATCTTTAAATTAATCTTTTATGCATTATTTTAAACTACAAAAACTTGAATTTAGACAATTGATTGATGACATGATTATTAATCTTTGATCACCTTGAAATTTTGTAAGCATGGAAAATATATGAAGATAATGTAATCTAACGATAGATTTTTCAAAATTCACATCAAATTAAGAAATATAGGGTTAAGTTCAAGTTATAACTGATATAGCTCTAAAAAATGTTACATTAACCAATAACTTATTATTGAATTCATATTTTGAAAATCCAACCGTTGGATTACATGTTCTATATGGTCTCAACATGCATGCCACTTTTCATGCCAATTAGGTGTAATTTACCATTTAATCTTTAAACTCATCTTTTATGCATTATTTTAAACTACAAAAACTTGAATTTAAACAATTGATTGATGATATGGCTATTAATCTTTTATCCCCTTGAAATTTTGTAAGTATGAAAAATATATGAAGATAATGTAATCTAACGGTAGATTTGTCAAAATTCATATCAAATTAAGAAATATAGGGTTGGATTCGAGTTACACCTGACGTAACTCTAAAAAATGTTACACCACCTAATAACTTATTATTGAATTCATATTTTACAAATCCAACCGTTAGATTACATTTTCTATATGTTCTTAACATGCATACCAATTTTCATGCCAATCGGATATAATTTACCGTTTGATCTATAAACTCATATTTTATGCATTGTTTTAAACTACAAAAACTTGAATTTAAACAATTAATTGATGGTATGGAAACTAATATTTGATCACCTTAAAATTTTATAAGCATGAAAAATATATGAATATAATGTAATCTAACGGTAAATTTGTCAAAATTCACATCGAATTAAGAAATATAGAGTTGGGTTCAAGTTACACGTGATGTAACTCTAAAAAATGTTACATCACCCAATAATTTATTATTGAATTCATATTTTGAAAATCCAATTGTTGGATTACATGTTCTATATGTTTTTAACATGCATACCAATTTTCATGTCAATCGAATATAATTTACTATTTATTTTATAAACTCATCTTTTATGAATTATTTTAAACTACAAAAACTTGAATTTAGATAATGGATTGATAACATGCCTATTAAACTTTGATCACTTTGAAATTTTGAAACCATGCAAAATATATGAAGATAATGTAAACTAACGGTAGATTTGTCAAAATTCACATCAAATTAAGAAATATAGGGTTGGATTCAAGTTACACCTAACGCAACTCTAAAAAATGTTACACCATCCAATAACTTATTATTGAATTCATATTTTGAAAATGCAATCGTTGGATTACATGTTCTATAATGTCTTAACATACATACAAATTTTCATGCTAATCGGATGTAATTTACCATTTGATTTATAAACTCATATTTTATGTATTATTTTAAACTACTAAAACTTGAACCTAAATAATTGATTAATGACATGGCTATTAATCTTTGATCACCTTGAAATTTTGTAAGCATGAAAAATATATGACGATAATGTAATCTAATGGTAGATTTGTCAAAACTCACATTGAATTAAGAAATATAGGATTGGGTTCAAGTTACACTTGACGTAACTTTAAAAAATGTTACACCATCTAATAACTTATTATTGAATTCATATTTTGAAAATTCAGCTGTTGGATTACATTTTCTATATGTTCTTAATGTGCATGCCAATTTTCATGCCAATCGGATGTAATATATCATTTGATCTATAAACTCATCTTTTATGCATTATTTTAAACTACTAAAACTTGAATCAAGACAATTGATTGATGACGTGACTATTAATCTTTGATCACCTTGAAAACTTGTAAGCATGAAAAATATATGAAGATAACATAATCTCACGATAGATTTGTCAAAATTTGCATTGAATTAAGAAATATAAGGTTGGGTATAAGTTACACCTGATGTAATTCTAAAAATTGTTATACCATCCAATAACTTATTATTGAATTCATATTTTGAAAATCCAACCATTGGATTACATGTTATATATGTTCTTAATATGCATGCCAATTTTCATGTGAATTAGGTATAATTTACCATTTGATCTTTAAACTCATCTTTTATGTGTTATTTTAAACTACAAAAATTTGAATTTAAACAATTGATTGATGACATGGCTATTAATCTTTGATCCCCTTGAAATTTTTTAATCATGATAAATATATGAAAATAATGTAATCTAACAGCAGATTTGTCAAAATTCACATTGAATTAAGAAATATAAGATTGGGTTCAAGTTATACTTGATGTAACTCTAAAAAATATTACACCAATCAATAACTTATTATTAAATTCATATTTTGAAAATTCAACCGTTGGATTATATGTTTTATATGTTCTTAACATGCATGCCAATTTTCATGCCAATTGGATGTAATTTACTATTTAATCTTTAAACTCATCTTTTATGCATTATTTAATGGGAAGAAATTTTTATGCACTTTTGAGAGAGAGAGTACAAAAGGCTGAAATTCTTGAATTTTAGGCTACCATTTTGTAGTTGAAAGTGCTATTATTTTTTTATGGGTACAATTGTTTAGAAAATAAGGACAAACCTTTCTTATATAGGATATATATAAAAGGTTTTTTTTTTTTTTTTTTTTTTTTTTTTTTTTTTTTTCCAGACTGTAAACAAAAGGTTTATATAAAGAATACAAAGTTCTATATATTTATATGTTTCTTTTTATTTGGCTTCGAATTTTAGAATTACTTTTATCTACAAAGAAAATTAATATTTTAATTATTTTTTGCGAAGGCCAATTATGGCCCTGGCAAATAATTTAGTATTAGTGAGGGTATATTTTTAACTTACACAAAAAATAAACTTTTTGCAAGGAATTTTTATTGTCCCTCGGAAATAATTTGGAGGGAACATTTCCCTCCAATTTTTTTTTTACATTTTTATGATTATTTCTGAAGGCCGGCCCTAGCCCTCGCAAATAATTTAGCATTAGTGACAGCATTTTTTTAACCGTCACAAATAATACACTTTTTGCGAGAGATTTTTAATTGTCCTCGCAAATAATATGGAGGGAAAATTTTCCTCCAAAATATTAGTATTTGTGACGGCTATAACAAATAATTGCGACAGCTTTTTTTGTTAGTCACAAATATTTCACATTTTACCAAGTATTTGCAAGGGCTTAATTTTGCCATTACAAACAATATTTTTTGAGAGGGCTTTTTGGGTCCGTAAAAAATTCTCGGTTGCTAATAGACATTTTTTTTGTAGTGCAATTTCGTGACAAAACCCCTAAACAAACTCTAGACTTAGACGTGAGTTTGGGAACATACACAAAACTCACTCACACCTAACTCTAAAAGTTGTAAAGCACTTACACCATATACACCTATATCCTGAAACACTTGCACATAACAACAAAACTTCATTAAGTTCGAGACAAGTAGAACACGAGGTATGCATAAGGATAAAGTAAAATGCAATCAATATCAAAAGGGATATATGACAATGAGCATAACTTGATCAAACATAAACAGTCATTGGAAAATGACTACAATGACCATTTATCAAATAAATGATCATCCGAACATGCAATGCAATTAAGAGCAATGCTAAAATCAATTGCATGTCCAACAAATACATGATGCATTAAAGAAACTAAAGCTAAAAGCATTAGAAAGAAATAAGCATCAAAACGGCTATAAAAACCAAGGTACAAAAACATTACTAAAGAAAACTAAGTTCTAAACTAGAGTACTTGAAAGCTTTAAATGAAAGCACTACAAACATCCAAAAGTTATAAAAAAATAAAATAAAAAAACACTAGACTAGCCAAACGATGGTTAGACTATCCAAAAGTATGTGTGGTTGTAGGTTAGTTTTTCGAGCCCACAGATCTCCCCCTTTCAATATGCACACCTCCTTTCATGTGATGCTCTTTCCCTTACTATATGCTATATTCAAAGATATACAATAAGTGCTCTCCCCCTTTTTGGCATGAATAGCTAAAGGCTTTCCTCTAGTTTGCGCTAAATCTCATCCAACTGTGTCTCAATGGTGGTTAGACGAATCTGAACCTAGTTGTTGGTAGAGTACACGACATTAGAAAGACCATAAATACGCTTATGCAATCCCTCAACCAAGGTTCTTAACCTATCGGAATGAGAGCTAGATGATCCCAACTGAGTGCTAGTAGACTGAAGCTCAAGAGTGTGAGGAAATGCAATCTCGAGTTGCCCAGGGATAGTGGGAGCAGCTAATCGTTGCCCGGAAGGAGTGACATGTTGGGAGGAGTCACTCTTTGGATTTTTGGAGGGTCTTTGCTTTTCCCTTTTAGCAGAGGAGTGACTCTTGCTCATTTGAAGTGACATCATTAATATTGGTCATTGATGAAGCAAAATAGCTCCTTCTTTCGGTGGACGAACACCTTTAAGAACCATGATCTTCATGACAAGACTACAAAAGGGAAGACACATTCTTACGGTTGATTGTCCTGCTGTTTTCCCCACGGTCTGAAATATGTGAGCAAAAATGTCAATTTGAGCTCCTTTGATTAGATTATACAAAAACTATGCTCTTCCGAGATTGGTGAAACCAATGTTGGACAAAGGATATAGGTTGAAAAACATTATTAGTGTGAGAGTCTTCAACTCTGGTCCAAATTTTGTAGTACCAATGAAAGTGCCTTTGGAGGAGACTTTATGATCAGCTCTTAAAACATCAAGAATTTTTGTCACTAGAGCTAGTCTATCATTATACAGTGAAATGTCCACATTCTCTAGACGATTAATGTGAAGAATCTTTGCTAGATATTCTAGAGTGTTGATAAAATCCTTTCCTCAAATCCAGCACTTCAACTCAACTCTGGTGAACCAAGTGTTCGAGTAAAATTCTTTAACTAATTAGTCAACAGGATCCTCAAAGTTTCCAAACAAGTTTGCCTAATCCTTATCCACAAATATCTTAAGGATGAAGGTGGATCCTAGGGTGTCAAACCTTACAACCCTTTCCACCACAGTAGGTGCACCCTCGAAGTTGTTGGAGAAAGACTGAAAATCTAAGAGAGCCTTGAATCTCTTGTTATCAAAATCATCAGATGAATGATGGGTCCTTTTGATACAGGGGATGACGTGAGGTCAATCACTTTTTCCTTACGTCAAGAGGAATGACGATACATCTGCAATAAGAACAACCACACAAGCAAAGACAAAGACAAACACAAACAAGGAAACAAACTCGATTAGATACAAATTAGTCCACAAAAACGAACGAAAATTCCTAAACACGCATAATAACTATAAAACAAAGTCACAAGATCATGTTTTAAGTGCTAAAGGTCGAACAAGACTTATATAGCATGAATGAAATGCAAAACATGTCAAGTGATCAAGTGTGTGCATCAAGCGTGCATGTGGTATGCGTAAGAGATGCATGAACAATGCATGACAAGAAACTCATGGGGCAAAGTGTGTGAAACACACAACCAATGTTCAAAACATGTTAAGCATGTAAAAACATAGTAATTCCTAAAAATCGGTAATCATTGGAGTCCAAAACAATGAGAGAATGTCATTTTGGCATTTTATTAAACACTTAAAGTGCATACACACCACTAACATGTAAAACAATGCATGAACATGTTGTAATCTTGCCTAAATACATGTTAAAATGTCACTTGGGGCCAACACAAACACAAACAAACACAATGGGACACAGCCAATCAAGGAAATTTGAAAAAATTTACAAGAAAATAAGTTTTCCCAACCCCTTTCAAAGATAACCCAACCCTAGAAATCGTAGAATCTAGGACTTAATCTAAGAATTCAAGAGAGAAAAAGTGTTAAAACATACCTTAGATGAGTCTTAGGAATGAAAATTCTTAAGATTTGGGTGAGATTTTAAGTGAAAAAGTATTTTGGATTGAAAGAGGCACAAAGGAGGCAAAAGAGAGTGATTTGAAAAACGGACACTGTTTGGCTTTTAAAACTAAAAAACCGTTAATTTCATGGGTAAGCTTCTCAAGAAATTTCTCGCGAAATGGCCTTTGAAGCACAGGACAGTTTTTGCAGGAAACTTCTTCTTGTGAAAGAGTCGCAAGGGAGTCGCGAAACTTTGTGTAAATTTCTAGAAAACTGAAATTGGCTTCCTCAAATTCGCAGGTAGGTTCTTACTCGCAACATACTCACGAAAATGCCTCTGAAGGATTTTTTCAACAAAAACAAATTGGACTTTTGGAAAAAACTCTTAACACAAAAAGCTACATAAAAACACTTTCAAAGACAAATAAAATACTCAAAAAACTTTTTGGATTTGATCATCAAGCAATTAATTATACACAAATCACATTTAAACACGTACAATCACACAAATGAAATAGGCGTTCATTAAACATTACGCTTGTGTGTTTTATGTGTGAATCAAGTATGAAATAGTCCATAGTCTAGTATGAAGTTTCAATGATCAATTCAATCAAGTCATACACAACTAGCACAAAGTAAAATGACCTATCTCATTTGTAGAAATGAACATATATGACCCCTCACCAATGTGTTTACATTTGATTGAAAGCTTTTTATTTGGCTTCCATTTTTTTCACACTTTTGATCAAATACAACTTAAATTTTTGAGAAAACGATGCTATGAACTTTTTGATATATCTTTGAAAAATAAGCCTTTGGCTTTGGCACCATACATTTTAATACATATTTACTCCACAATTTCCTAGTCAAACTAATTTTCGAAGCAAGGCTTTTTCAGCTTTTCCTCTTTTTAGAGATTGACATTTAAAGAGCTCTTTGAAAAAGAAAAAAATGTGAAGAGATATATAGGCACAAGTCTATGCATGTATCAAGATCAAATAAGACTATTAACCAATCATTTATGACAAGTTTGAAAATCTATTTACAACAATCAAACGTAGATTTCTAGATGTCACTCACACTTAGAAAAAATGTGTATACATAACAAGCTAAGTTCATATATGCACTATGTCATTAGTACAGAGGTATGAGGCCAAACTCAACATTTGATATACACAACACAAGTGATCAAACTTTTTGAGATATTTCACTTTTTATGGGTTTTTGAATTTTTCAACACACTCAAAAACAAAGCAATAAAGTTAGATTAACGAAAACAAGGTAAACAAACAGAGACTTGTAAAAGAAACATGCTTAAAACGGAAGTTATGACACAAGAAGATTGCATATGTCATGATTCATAAAACTATAACCCTAATATACTGGAAGTATTAATGCATAGGCATAGTGAGTGATCATGCATGAGTGCCCTTCTTCACCCACACTGTACAAGTGTGTTGAGTGAAGCTAGCAAGGCATGATGAAATGTTTTTCAGCATCTCCAATGAGTTGTCCCTCATTTTCTCCTTTAGCTTAGTTTTCTTTCGACATTCTTATTGAGCTATCTTGGCCACATAAAGAGTCAGCCCTCTTAAGAGCTTGAAGCTTGAAGCAATTTGGTCTTATGTGCCCTCGCATGCCACAATGGTGACAAAAATGCTTCACTTGAGGTCCCCTTTGACTTTTGGGAAATGACTTCCTTTTTTCCTTTGGTTTTGCACCAACGGTTCTCTTTGCAACAACATGGATCTCAACCTTGAGCTTCTTCACTTTATACTTTTCTACATTTTTGGCCAATACAAACCTCACTTCCTTCTTAGGTTCGCTGCTTGAGCTTCCTTCACCAATACAACCTAGATCAGTCTTGTCATTTGAAGGTTTTTGAGAAAAGAGCAGGCTATCAAGTTTCTTGGTGAAATGTGCTCCACTTTGACATTTGCTTGAATGATTTCAAGTTCAAGTAACTTGATTTTTGAGTAGGCATTCAACAATTCTTCCTTCAGCCCTTCAACTTCACATTTTGCGTCCTTAAGTTGCACAAGTGTGGACTTATGCTCTTCTACAATTTTCTTCATCTTTTTAAGTACGTTCTTTGTAACCTTGTCATATTTGCCGCAATCTTCAAGCAACACATCATACACTTCTTAAAGGTTCTTTGAGATACATATCTTCATCTTCTAAATCATCAACTTCTTCACTTTCAAAATGTACACCTAGCTCATCAACCAAATCAGTCAAATCATCTCTAAAGTCAACAGTGGTAATTGCCATGAAGGCTGAATAATTTCCCTCACTATCACATTCTCCTTCTGCATCGGAGTTTGAGCTCTTTGAGTCACTAAGGGTGGTAATACACTTTACTCTTTCCTCTTAAATAGTTTAGACATTCTTTCTTTAGATGTCCATGGTTGTTGCATTCATAGCACACAATTCCTTGAGTAGATGAAGAGTTTTTTCCATCTTTCTTCTTGAACTCCCTCTTGTCATTTTTTAAGAATGAGAACTTTCCTTTGCCAAACGACTTCCCATTGTTCTTCATCTTGAGAAATTTTCGGCAATTCTTTGCAAGAAACGCCACCTCCTTCTCTACATCGTCTTTGTCGGAGGAATTACCTATTCTCATATTTATAGTTTTAAAAGCAAGTGATTTGCTAGAATTGTGAGAAGGCAATCCGAGCTCGTAGGTTTGGAGAGATCCAATGGGTTCTTGAATCTTTATCTCATCCAAATCTTTGCTCTGCTCTATGGAAGCTTTCGGGTAAGGATCTCAAGATCTTCCTCACCACCTTGGCTTCTTCAATCTTCTTCCCAAGATTGAGCTTGGCAATCACTATCTTGTTGAGTCTCCCATAAAAAGAATCGAACGACTCATCGTCGCTCATCTTTACTTCTTCGAACCGAGTAGTGAGCATTTGAAGCTTGGCGTCCTTGATCTTCTTGGTACCTTTGTAGGTTGTCTTAAGAATGGTTCATGCCTCTTTAGCAATCTTCACATTCAAAATCCAGTGAAACTCATTAGTAGAAACACCACAGAAAACAACATTAATGGCTTTGCTATTAGCATTTTCCAAACTCTAAGCAACCTTATCCCATTCGGATTTAGCAGTACTAGGTCTTACATATCTATTCTCAACAGAATCTCACATCGTCTCATCAATAGCACATAGAAAAGCATGCATATGTACTTTCCAAAAAGCAAAATTACTCCCATCAAAATAGGGAGGAGCATTAAGAGATCAAGATCTATCCATCTCACACAAAGTTTAGGATCACACTAGGATAATGAAATCCGATAAGTGTATCCACTCTAATACTAATTGAAATCTCGGATTTGTGTTAAAACAAAAGAACTTGTTTAGACCACCAATAAAAAATTACATCTAGATTGTTTTTACACTAACTTAGACTAAGTGCGGAACAAGAGTAATAAGCGCAATGAACCGATAACTCTACCCTAAGCCATATTCATTCATTATCCACAATAAAATGAAAGTTTAAAGAATAGGCAAGAGAGATGCAAACAAAAGATAACACCGAAAGATGTTATCGAAGAGGAAACTGAAGAACTCAGCGAAAAACCTCTCCGTGACAATACAAGTCGAAATTGATCCACTAGAGACTAACGTTGTAGTACACGAATAATAAAAAACCCTCCAAGCCTAGTCTACCCCATGTACTTGAGCCTTCTAAACTCCTACTACCAACTAACTTCTCGAAGCCTTGTCTTCTCTAACTTTCTAGATCCTGCAATTTAGTGCGATTACATCCTCCAATGCTTCCTAGTAGCACCAAAATCTCACTTTACACTCAGTATGGGTGTGTTAAGTGTTTGGGCTAGTAACCTTTCAAAGATATAGAGATGGAGAGGTAGGAGTTGAGAAAAAACCACAAGGAACTATGTAGATGATTGTGGGTTTAACAATCTCTAACTCTCAAGTGCATTTTCTAAGGTTTTCTCTCTTAAAATAATTCCTTACAATTTGTGGGTGATAAGGGTATATATAGTGTGGGTAAAGACTTGGTAAAGCAAAACACAACTTTTTGCTAAACAGAAAGTTTTACGGGTCCTTTGCGGGTTGGCCTTACCCGCGAGATAGTCGCAAAAACTCCAGCCTGGCACAACTCTTCATCTTCCAATCATGTGCTCTACACGTGGGTCATTTCGCAGGTTGCTTCTCGTGAGACAGTCGCGAGCCAATCGCGAAATCCATTTTTTCAACTTTTGAAGCTTGATTCTTCACCAATCTCTCACACTCATCCCTTACAATTAAACCCAAATGCATACAAGAAAAAATGATTGAAGAAATTACAATCAAATTTAGCACGAAATTAAAGCCAACACAAAATAGGTGGAAATCACGACTTTACTGATTATAATTGGACAAACTTGCTCCCCCAACTTATTCGGAAGAATCTTTTTCAAACCATAATGTGGCGACTTATAGAACCGTTAACGCATATTATTTAAACAAATCACATAACTTATTAAATAGGTCATGTAATTAAAATTATACATTACCAGTTGTAAAGTTGTGATTTCCAACTATATTGCGTTAACTTTAATTCTGTGCCAAATTTAATCATAATTTCTTCAATCATTTTCTCTGTATGTATATGGGTTTAATTATAGGGGATGAGTGTGAGAGATCAGTGAAAAATCAAGCTTCAAAAGTTGATCAAGTGAATTTCGCGATTGGTACGCGATTGGCTGGTGAGAAGCAACCGGCGAAAAGAGCCACGTGTAAAGCACATGATTGGAAGATGAAGAGTCGTGTCCAACTGTATTTTTTACGACTGTCTCGCGAAGGTCTCTGTTTGGCAAAAAGTTATATTTTGCTTTACTAAGTCTTTACCCATACTATATATACCCTCGTTACCCACAAATTGTAAGGAGTATTTTTCAGAGAGAAAACCCAAGAAAATACACTTGAAAGTTAGAGATTGTTATACCCATAATCATCTACACATTTACTTGTGATTTTCCTCAACTCCTACCTCTCCATCTCTATATCTTTGAGAGATTTCTAGCCCAAACACTTAACAGACACATACTGAGTGTACAGTGAGATTTTGGTGCTGTTGAGAAGCATTGGAAGATGTCATTCATTGGCGGATGCAATCAGACTGAATTGCAGGATCTATAAAGCTAGAGAAGACAAGGCTCCAACAAGTCAATTGGTAGTAAAAGCTTAGAGGGCTCAAGTACATGGGGTAGAATAGGCTTGAAAGGTTTTTTGTTATTCATGTACTCCAACTTTATTCTTTAGTGGGGTCACGGAGAGATTTTTCTCCGAGTTTTTTGGTTTCCTTTTCGATAACACATCTCGATGTTATCTTGTGTTTGCATCTTTCTTCCCTACTCTTTAAGGTTTCATTTTATTTTTGGTAATGGATGAATATGGCTTAGGGTAGAATTATCGGTTTTCTGCACTTATTTACTCTTGTTCCACACTTAGTTTAAGTTAGAGTAAAAGTAATTCAGTCGTAGTTTTTAATTGGGCGTCTGAAAAAACTCTTATGTTTTAACACAAATCTGAGCTTTCACCAGTTTTATCAATCTTCAAGTATTAAGTTAGAGGAACTTTCTTCTAAACTGGATTAAAGGTAAACTTTTTCCATAATTAAACAAATTCTTGTCACAAAATTATAGTGTATTTTTAGATCTATAGAAACTGGGCATTTAAATTAATGGAAAATTAAGACACTTGGTACAAAATAAGATTACAATTAAAAGTTATTTTAAATTCTTAAATAAATTTCCACTTTAATATTATGTAGATAGATATATAAATGAGAAACATTAATATGTTTTTATATCACTATCAAATACTCAGTTATTAAAGTAAGGTAGAGTATTTTGTTAATTCACATTGTTGTATATTTTGGTATATACATGGATAGGCTGTAATAATGATATTTGAGTTTGGACAATATTATTTCATAATGTCGATAAAGAGAAAATTCAAGTTCTAGAATTTTATGAGTGAAAATTCGAAAATAAGGATTTTTGATCGGTAAGTTTGTGCTCGATCAATCAAAATTATGAGAAAAATAATTCTAAAGTCTTTGGATAATTCAATCGCTATTCGATTCCTACTTGATCGATTGAAAAGAGCATTCGATCAATCGAAAGCAACTTTCGAGCGATCAAAGCTTGGAAAAACTAAATTTTTTGCAGAATTTTCTGGTGATTGTTTTGAAAGTTTGAAGAGGTTTCAAACCTTGTGAATGGTTTTATAAAATATTTTAACTCTCCATACCTGCCTTTTGATAAAATATAACCCTATGGGTATATATAGAGGTTTATGTTCGCTTGAAAAATCTTGTAATTATTCTTTAAAGTTGCTATATGAAGAAGCCATCAACTTAGTTGTATCTAGGAGACAAATTTGCGATAATCTTTTAACAACAAAAGTGTGAGGGCAAATATTGTCTAAAAATAACAATTTTGTGCTTCCAAATTATTTATTTTTATTTGTCTTTTGTATTATCATTGTTTTTCTTTTATTACTTTATATATTATTCCCAACATTTACTAGTAAAATAGTACTCATTTATTAAAGTGTGAATATCTCAATTGGAAAATATCATGACTTTGTAATTTTATGTCAACTTTGTAGCGTGTGTCAAAGTCGAAGTTCAAAAACCCCAAGATGAAGCTCAAAAGAAGACAATTTTTCAAGAGTGATATTTAATTTCAACAACTATTTGATTGTTGCTCGATCAATTGAAGGAGGAATTTCTGATTAAGTTTGCGACTATCTGAATCAGACATGTTTTAATTAAGTTACCTACTACCTCATTATTTGTGTTACACGCAATCGTAGAAAATACTTATTATAACCCAACTTTAGAAGAGGTATCATAGTGGAAAATACTATCTTCGAGCATCAAAAAGAGAGAGAACCCAAATCTAGGTTTTATAACATTATATTCAATGGTGTAATATTTTTAGTGTGATAAAAAATGAAGTCAAAGAGTCTATCATCCTAATACTACTGTAGCGGAAGATAAATTTTCAAGGTGGTTCTTGGAGTTTGTCAGAGAATTTGATCATGATCACATACACTGTTTAAGAGAGAAGAAATTCATATAGAAGAGTTCCAAATGTCTATGTTGGTTTTGATACTCTGGTGGATTGCTTGATTTTTCATATTTGGTTTATATTATGGTTTTGATTAATTGAGTACGACACTTAACCACCAAATTGATTTATCAATCAATTGTAATTAGCCCCTCAAAAAATAAATCAATTTTTATTTAATCAGTATAATTAACAAAGAGATTTATAAAATTTTCAATAATGTTGACAATATTTTTATTTGATATACCTACCAAATTCTACTCTGTATTGTAACACACATAAACCATATATTACTACAAAAAATCTATTTTTTTGAGGTCTTAAGAGAATGGAAATTGTTTTGCAAAATACATTTTTTCATAAGCAAAAATAAAAACTCTTAAGCTATGTGAGAGTGAACATAATTAATCACAATATGCTACCTCAACAAGTTCTAAAACAAGTTGTGAATTTATTGTATCTTATTTTTTATAACTAGCATTAATGCTTTCATTATTGACTAAGTTTGAAGTTTTTTTTTTTTTTTTTTCACAATTATTGACAAGGTCTGTAGTTTTTTTTTTTTTTTGGAGACCTGTAGTAGTTGGAACAAGATTTTTACCTATATCTGTCAGTATGTCACTAACATAATTTCTACTATGCAACAATCAATCACATCACATTCGGTCATGAGTGGTGATTATGGAAAAAAAAAAAAAAAAAGGTTTTTGGACACAGGGTTGGGGTGTAATTTTATGCTGACCTGAAGATATTAGTTTTTTTTTTTTTTTTTTTTTTGCTAAACAAAGACTTTTATTAAAAGAACATATTATTAGTGACACCAAATACTGTGGTTTTCACATAATCTTCATGTGAGATCTTTGGTGTAGTAAGAGTGCACTCGATAATTTCACCATTTTCTAGATGTCTACTCAATGAAGTAAATCCTGTTTCAGTCACTACTTTTTTTAGTAAAAATGTTTCTTATATGGAAACTAAATGCTGAATTAGACTTCCATTAGGCTAGTAAAAATGTCGTGCCATGAAGAGAATTAAAACAGGAATAGCTCTATTTAACTTCACCTAGGCTTCGAACTTGACATTCTACTTCAGCTAGTCGGCTCAACTTGTTGCACAAAAGCGAGCATGCAAGCGCAGACAAAGGCCATGTCTTATTAGTATAAATTTCCTAGTTCCTCAAGAGAGAGCAAGAGCAAGTTGACTAAAATGCCTAGGATTTGCATATCTCGGAATTCATTTATGAATTGTGAGGTTTCAGAATACTAAAATAGCATATATTAAGAACATAGAAACTCATCCATAACTAATGAAAGTCATAAATAAACTTAATAAAGTGACCAACATTAAGACCCATCACATTATGACCTACAAATTTACATGATACACTACCATAGGATGCATTCTCACTACTTAAAAAGAACATCATTGCAGAGGTGTCAGATAAGATGACAAAAGTACATTAAGCAGCAAGTTCCTCTTAGCCCCCCTAAGTTCATATTTCTCACCTATGTCTAATAGGTTCAGATGCTAACCAATACTTTGTTCTTCATTCTTACCTCTCAATTCCCATCATCAGCAGCTTTTAAGTAAAGTGTCTCACCCCCATCATGGCTTGTGGAGCTTCCACCTCGCCCTTCAGCAGACCCAGCACTCCCAATATCTTGCTTGCTCCCACTGGCCATCCCCCTACCACTCTGCAAGCCTTCTCCAGTGGAGCCACGACCAAAATCAGCAAAGCCACCAACCCCTAGTGTCCCACTGCCTCCTGCATGACTAGCATCGCTTTGCAGCATGTGAAGCCCTGAACTTCCACTAGAATTCATGCCAAGCTGGCTGTGTAAAGCTTGCTGCTGTTGCAGTGCTGAATACGGCTGCTGGCTGTACAACATGGAGGAGCGTGCAGCCATGAGCGATTGTGGAGTCATCTGTTGAGCCTGTTGGTGCTGCATGTAGTGGGCTCCTGGCTGCATGATGCCACTTGGAGGAAACTGATGACATTGCCAAATAGTGTTAATATAGTGGCATTTAAATTTATGAATCCCTAAAGCTCTGTAAGCCTCAAATTTGCAGTGATTAATACAAGAATGTATTACAATGATGAAAAGACACTGCATGTTAATGTTAAAAAGTAAACTGGCCATAGTGATTACTCAATGCACGTGAATTCCGATATAAATTCAATATTATATGGGGACACACATGATAAGATACACAATCCAACAAAAATTTAATTAACTTTTTTTCAATAATATATCATTTGATTAAAATGGTTTTAAATGCAGAAGTAAAAACAACAGAACCCCATTATTTATTGTAATAAGCAAGAGTCCAGTTACAAGTTTCACCTTAAAATTTAAGAAGGCAGGCTCAAATAAATAGTGCATCACAGTTACAAAAAAAAAATGCATTAGTTGATGATTGAAACGCGGTCTGTACCTGACCATGCATGGTTGGGGGTTGGGGTTGAGAATCTGCAATTGCAGCCAGGTACATAAGGTTTCGCTGTAGCCTTGCCTGGTTCCTGGAACAACAGAGAGAACTTATCGGCCCTTCTGGTTGTTAAAACATAAAAAATTTATGCCCTGCTTACTTCCAACTATATATTTCTCCTTCTGCTGCAAGTCTGGCTGGTGTTTATACGAATTGACTTATGCAAAGCTTCAATCATTATACTAATGAATTAGTACAGCCAGTTTCAATGAAGTATAGGAAAATTATAAGGCTACTACAAATTTTACTACATAAAGCTTAGAAAATAATGTGGTAATGAATGTGATTAGTGAGTTTCAACTACCTATTAAATGATTTTTTGGTGACACATCAATTTGTAAGCTCCTTGTAAATTTTGTAGCAGCCCCAGCATAACCCTAAAGTGCTATTCAACATTTAAGTGAAATTTACAAGACATTCAATGTTCTTTTTGCCATTTCAGTCAAACCAGAATTTCTCTTGATATAAACACTTGAAACACGTTTATCATTAGATTGGATGCATATACTAACCAGGGATGCACATGAGAAATTTTCTAGACAACCTAAATAATTCCTAATTAATAACCCAAGCAGCTAGTCTTTGATGCACGTGTGGCAGTACTATACTTCTAGCAAAAAGATGCAGAACAATATAAAAGTATCCCTCTAGAGGAGTGTTTCAATTTTGTGTTTAAAGTCACAAACATCCAGTCACTAATGAATTAAATGTCATGTTATGGTTACCAGAACTGGACTAAATTTCTTTCTTCAACACGTAATCAAAACTGCAAATGATAATTATAATGGAAGTTATGACAATGCAGCAGTTACAGAAACCTTTCAAGCCTTGGACTTGATTGCTTGGCAGAGAAACACAAACCAAAAGTACTTAGACATTCCCGTACAAGCCAATGTATTTTAGTAAGTGGCTCAGTACCAAGTTATGAAAATGCCAGACAAACAAAGCCACATTTATCAAATTGGAAAACTAAAAAGATTACTGCTTACTCTGCACACTCGCTCATTTTTCCCGAATTCTGGCTCTCAACAATCTTCAAAATTAGTGACTTGTTCTCATCCAGATACTGCATGTATAAACAATGAAGTGAGGAAGAATTTAGCAGCAATGATACAATTAATATCCAGTAAATAGCAATCAACAATTATAAATGTCAAGAACACATTATTTTTACTTGTACCAAGGAAATTGATCATAAATTATTCTGAAAAGCTAACAAAAGACTGCAAATTTAAAAGCAAGTTGCTCTGGTTATTCTTTTTTTGAGTGGCTCGCTCAATTCATGTGAAACACAATTTTCAATTGGAAACCTGAAACTCAAACGATAATAATAAATTACCAAATATAAAATCATAAATCTAACAAAATATCCACAATTGAATGAGATTTAACGTCCCATTTTATTCTCACTTCAAGCTCATGAATGTCCACTATTATTACCATGCAAATTATATAAATTTTCTCAATATGACTCTACAACTTCATCACTATGTATTACATTTTCACAGCTCATTGATTAAGCTTTGTTTCTTTTGAAATCTGGCTAAGAATTTGCTTTGGTCAGCAGGTCAAACCTCCCACTTTAATAATTTTTGAAATATGCATCCAATTAGACCTTGTTCCTTTTTCACATTGAATTATTTGAAAGAGCTGTTGAACCTATGTATTGCAGCTTTACTTTAACAAAAACTAAAATAAAAAAACTGAGATGTACCTTCCATATCACTGTATTATTAAAACATGCTGAACTTCATGGTTACACCAATAAATGACTAGGAACTAAAAGGGAACATTTGTATGGGATAGCATTATATAGACCCAGTTCATATAATCCATCTTAGGGTCTTAAGCTATAAGTAACAAAGTCAGAAATATCCGCTGCAAAGTGAAGTCATCGCGCAAAAACATCATTTCAGAAACTAAAATTTAAAACCTTTCTCACTTTCAGATTGATATTTGATCACCCATCTCAAGAAGCTCCACCTATTATATGAGATGTTTCTTCAATGATCTAAACCATAGGGAGCAAGACCCTTTGAAATTTTCCATCCATTATTGGCTATACCATAGTTGGTGGCTACCAGTCTCCCACAATCTCTCCATAACAATTTCCTTAAAAGAGTAAATCTTAAATCCAATCCACCGTTTAGTTTCCATGCTACCACCTTACCATGATGCTAAAAGGAACTAGTTTATTCCCACTTCTTAGTTAAATCTATTGTGCAGGAGCAAAGAAATAATGATAAATTCCATTATTCGCCTTTAAGTAAAATCTTTAGAACTGCAACCCATAGAAAAAAAAAATGATTTGGCAAACCTATAGCCCTCATGAGACATAGACTCTTCAAAATGTGTGAAGTGCCAGTTACAAAAATACAAGACATGGAAACGAGGACAAGACAAACACTTGAAAATGTCCTACATTGAAAAATACCCATCAAATGTATGGAACAATGTAAGACGGGAACAAATTGTTAGCTAAAAAATAAACTCAGTTACATATCTTGCTAAATTTTATGGCAATAAATCTTCAATGTTATGAAACGGTCCATCTAGTATGCTATATATTCATTTAAACCCAGACTACTGAATAAGAACACTTGGGCAAGTTACAAACTGATTTAACTGTATTAGTGTGTTCTAGGTGCTTAGGCTAAGACAAATCTGCCACAACACATGAAACTTCTCCGTGTGGTAACATAGCCTAGCATTTGTGTAGTATACAGATGTGCAGGACCATACCAATGAGGTTAAATGTTTGATGCATAAATTGAAAGGATCGACACTTTTCTCATATACAGCAATGCACAAGTTTGTTTTGTCAACCTAAGTTTTAGTAGGTGCCACTTTGGCCACCCAAGAGACACTCCATTAGCACCCATCACATCTAAAGTCAAAACATGCACATTTAGATCATGTGCTTAAAGAAAAAGTAACACTTGCCCACCTACAATTTAAAACGGGTGCACTGTAGTCATTTGTATGTGGTTGTGGCTATTGGTTGCAGTCTGTTTAATGCTATAATTTAGCAGATACTAAAGGAGTGGTGTTCATGTGGGTATAGTGCCATTTTCCAAACCACATGTTGCCAAACCAAACTCGCCCCATACTACTAATCAAGAGAGTATAGTTTGCAAGAAATAAAATAAGGGCACCAAATTAGATCAAACTATTTTTAATTAATACAAAAAGGCTAAATATCTTTATGCATATTTTGGACCCATTCAACAGTGTAATATTCTTATAATCAACAACATAATAGAAACATTATAAATTTTACATGGAGGACTTACGGTTACCTAACAGAAAAATGAATCCATATAATGATGATCAAACTATTCCACGTTCTATGATTATTATACTTGACCCAAACATCAATTTCTCACTCAAAATAGATATATAAGGTAACAAATTTCCTTAAATTACAAACAACATGAAAATGCTATCATGTGCAGCATAGTACATGGGCACGCATCTTTGAAGGTGGGTTTGGTGCATCTTTTTTTTTTGATAAGTGGGTTTAGCACGTCTTTTACAGAAGAATTGTGAATAATCATCATAATCAAACCAAAATTTCTTAGTCAATCTCAGGGGACGCTCATTTTTCCACTCTGCCTACTTAATCATAAGCGAAGCCCGAATTAGGACAATACCTCATCAGCCATGGTAAGTCCTAAGGCCTTGTTTGCATTTTGGTGAACTCAGTTAACAAATCTGAGTTTTGTTAACTCATAACCCAAACTCAGTGGGCCCTACAGGTAGGAGGCTTGTTTGGCTTATTATTATGGAGCTTAACTCAGTTAACAAATCTCAGTATTTTGAGATTTGAGTTAACTGATTCAGAAACACCCCGGGCTTGTTTTCAAGATATGAGTTATGGGACATCAGTGGAAATTTCATAAATTTTCAGTACAATTGGGTCCCACCAGCAGTGTCCCGTCCCATCCCTGTGCAGGCTTTTGCTCCAACGGGTCTTTTTACCTTTACTTTCCCAACCACCCAAACCAGAGCTCTTCTTCATCAGATGAAATTAGAAAAGTTCAAATGGTAAAAATTTACAAATTGTAAGAATTTCATTCCATTCAAGGATAGTAATGCGCTAAACTAATGTAACAAACAATTTATTGCAATTCTCACTAATTCAAAATCAAACAGGAACTCCATACTCCGCAATTGTCACAGACAATCACTAATACTGAATCAAACATGTCATGTAAGTTTACAACCCAGGCAATTTGGTTAAATTCCAGAACTCAAACACCTATGCGAAACACTAACACCAACTGTTCCATTAGATAAAGGGATAATTACACTTTACCCACCTGTGGTTTGCCTCTAATTTGAGCTGCCTACCCATGGTTTAAATTTTGACACTTTACCCACCCGTAGTTTATTCCGTTTGTGCTCCATAACCTCCTTCTAATTTTTCCGTTACTCTAACAACTTTCATCAAAAAATCAAACAAGAAAGCAGATCAAACCAATTGAAGCATAACAATTTGAACTTTATAAGTTTAACTACTCTAAACCCAATTGAAGCACTAAATAAATCAAATTAGCCTCAGATTCAAATCAAGAAAAAAAACCCACTGATCCTGAAACTTCATAACAATCCAGAAAAAAAAATCAACAATCTATAACTAAAAAAAATATATATATATAAACTTTAAAAAGAAGAGGGAGGGAGGGAGGGAGGGAGGGAGGGAGAGAGAGATCTGAGCGAGAAAGCCGATCTGACCCACACACCGATGACGGCGAGACGCAGCTCCACCCCACACTCCGTCGAAGATCTGACGTCCACCCACACTCCGCCGCAGCTCCACCCCACACTCCGACCCCAAACCAGTGAGTTTTCTCCCTTTTCTTCTCTTCTCTCACCTCCGCCCACTTCGAGCTTTGCATGTACCCAATCCATCAAGGCAAAAATCTCCCTCACGCCGTCGAAGCCATACCCACCTCCAACATCTCCGATCCATTGCCAGCGAAGCCAATCTATGGGTTTGGGTTTGGGTTTTGATTTGTGGAGGAGGAGCATGACTGATTTGGGTCTGGGTTTTGAGGAGCGTGATGTGTAGGTTGCGATTTGGGTTCTGGTGGTGGTCGATCTAAGATTTTGGGTTGTCACGGTGGACATCAGCGTGGGGTCATGGTGCTGTGGGTGGACCTGGGTTCGTGGGGCCATAGGTAGCAGCTCGCCATGGGTCTTGGGATTCATTTGTGCCTGGGTTGAATTCATTAGTTCTTAAGTTTCAGAATATATGCCTGGGTTGAATTCATTTGTTCTTGAATTCATCTGTAAAAATTTGGATCTAAATCTGAATAGTTGTTTGCTCGTGGTTGAGATGATAGGTTCAAATACAAGTTGAAGTTCTAAGAAATTGAAGGTCTAACGTCCACCCACACTCCAACGCCAAACCGGTGAGTTTTCTCCCTTTTCTTCTCTTCCCTCACCTCCGCCCACTTCGAGCTTTGCATGTACCCAATCCATCAAGGCAAAAATCTCCCTCACGCCAGCGAAGCCATACCCACCTCCAACATCTTCGATCCGTTGCCGGCAAAGCCAATCTATGGGTTTGGGTTTTGATTTGTGGAGGAGGAGCATGACTGATTTGGGTCTGGGTTTTGAGGAGCGTGATGTGTAGGTTGCGATTTGGGTTCTGGTGGTGGTCAATATGAGATTTTGGGTTGTCACAGTGGACATCAGCGTGGGGTCGTGGTGCTGTGGGTGGACCTAGGTTCGTAAGGCCGTGGGTAGCAGCTCGCCGTGGGTCTTGGGATTCATTTGTGCTTGGGTTGAATTCATCAATTCTTAAGTTTCAAATATATGCCTGGATTGAATTCATTTGCTCTTAAGTTTCATTTGTTCTTGAATTCATCTGTAAAAATTTGGATCTAAATCTGAATAGTTATTTACTTGTGGTTGAGATGATAGGTTCAAATACAAGTTGAAGTTCTAAGAAATTGCATAATTTTTTTTACCAATAGCACATTTTGATCTTGTTTTCTCTCGAATTTTTATGTTTTTTATGTTTTGGGAGGAGAGAGACATAAGAAGAGTGCAAAAATACATATTTACCCTTCTTTTTAACAGAGGTGGGTTACGAAACATAAACGGAGTAAACCACGGGTAGGCACATCAAATTAGAGGCAAACCACAGATGAATAAAGTGTAATTATCCCTTAGATAAAAGATAGTTGCGAGTTTATGAACTTTCCACTTCCCTCTCTAATTTAACCGAAAACCATAACAATTTCATAAAATTAAAAAAAATAAAAAATAAAAAAAGCAGAAATTTTGATCAAAACTCAATACTCCTACCTACCCAAAAAAAATACATTTACCCCCCCAACAAACACCCATCTAAAGTCCAAATACACACAAAACAAAACAAAACAAAACCCCATTCCACCCAACACCCAAATGAAAGCAACCTAAAATCCATCACCTCCTCCACCTCCAATCCGCGGTGTACTGCGACAACGGCTTGACTTCAGAAAGCGGTGCCGACAGCGGAGTTGGCAGCGGCGAGTTTCGACAAACTGGGCACAACCCATTTAGCTTCAACCAAGCATCAATGCACAACCAGTGCAAGTAGTGGCAGAGGAAGGCGCTGTAGCTTCGTCTGAGAGGTGATCACAAGATGCTGGGTCCGCTGTCAAGGATGATGAGGGGGGACGCTGACAGACATGGGGCCAATGGCAGCGGCGCAGAGAAAAGATGATGGAGGAGTTCTGAACAGCGGTGGTCGGCGAGTTTGGGAGTTGAGAGCAGCGGTGTGAAAGGGAATGAGGTGCCCTGAGTTTTGTGGTTGGACTTGAGGGAGGGAAGTGCACAGCAAATAGAAATAGGGTTCCATACACGGGTAACCTTACTGCGTTCACTGCACAGTGGTCAGCCCCTGGGTCCCACAAAAATGTGAGTTTTTGTGAGTTCTTAGACAGAAAACAGAAGTGGGTTTGGTTGCCAAACAAGGGGGGAGTGTTTTCAAAATTTTTGAGTTATGAGAAATGAGTGATAGGGTGATGAGATTTGAGTGATGAGTGATGAGTTAGCACCCACTAAGCAACCAAATAGGGCCTAAGTCATTCACATATTCACCAACAGGATTAAGCTATGCAGATGCTAGTATTACTCAGTAAAATTTCATATATATCAGTTCATTGCTATTTTTCATTTCCAACAAAGTTGCATACATCCAAAGCATTTTTGATACATTGATACAAATTGATGCAAGATTAGACTTACAGCAGACTTAATCTTATTTACATGGAATTGTAACAACCACAATTAAAATTTTATTGATAGTTCACAACCCCCAAGAAGAAAAGCAAAGAAGGAACTTTTTAACTTTTATCAAAAAGGATTCTTACTACTGCACATTCAAAGTGCATAACGCAATTAAAAAGACTTTCCTTTGTATGGGTGGTTATCTGATTTAAATATGATTCCATGTAAGCCTCCAAAATTATAATAGCCCAAATTCCAAATGAATGAAAATGTGACTAAATTGATCCTAGTTACTCTTCGAGGCAGAGTGGAAGAAGGGAGGAGATTCTCAAATGAGGGAAAGGATCAAACAACTTCGTAAGAATTGAACAAGGAGCCATATGAGACGAAAATCTCATGTATGATTCTGTAGAGTAGCAAGGGTGACTTATTAATAAACTTTTCCACTATCAACCCCAAAAAGTTTACAAATAAAGACGAGTAACATACCATTAAACCACATCAACCAATTATGCCAGCAGATGTAGTAACTAATTGTGATGTATCCAGATAATCAATCATTAAATGGATCAACACAAGACTTTCTGCATAAGAATGCAGTCAACTCTTGCAAGTAAGGTAATAATCTAATTTTAGTAACTTACGATGCATGAGACCCTTCAAATTTATAACCAACAATGATGGAGAGCGTTGCATTTGGGTTAAAGGGTTAGCTGAGTTCAGTTGATTAAAGTCTAGTCAATTACAGGCTAGTTTGGCTTATCAGCTACGCTACAGTAGCTATCTCCCATCTCATATATCCCCCCACCCATACAGCATTCCAAGTAAATGCAGGATTTTATATCAACCCCCATTTGCAACCTAGTAAACTTGATTAGCTGAACTAGTGAACACCTTCAGAAACAACATAGTTTTATAGCATCCCTAACAATCCCCATCCCCTGACATTAGTGCAACCTCACATTTTAGCTTTGATTTGCAGCCACAGCAAACACAAGGTTAACAGGATATGTGAAGGAGTCATTTTAGGCTGAATTTTCCTGTTTAGCTTCCACTCTGATTAAACCATCTAGATTAATTTCTTTTCTCATAACAAATTATGAATCGGGTCATCCTCCTCCTAAGAACACCCATCTTTTTTTTTTAACTTTTTTTTGTTTAAAATTTCTCTCTTCATTTTCATCTCCAGTTAGTACTTAGTAATTTGGAACTCTCGACAGGACTTCATGAACGCAATTCAGCTTTAAACTTCATGACCAAAGCTAAATCCAAAAACAATTTATATTATACACTACAAATACACGTAAGCAAACAGATCGGCAAAACTCACTTGTGAAATGAAATCAAGGATAGAAAATATGCAAGGATAATGCTTTAAAGTGTTATGTACTGCCCCTTGTTGGTCCCAAGGGACTGAGGAGTCTAGGTTAGCCGAAAAATGGTTATCGGTTTGAATTGTCATAAGCCATCCATCCATAAAAAGAGACAACAAGAATCCAACAAAAGTTTAATCGGCGGAATATCTTGAGAATATGAGTAAGTACAAAAGTTTTTTTTTTTTTTTTTTTGAATGAAAGAGCAAGTAATTAAGATAAGAGTATTAGGCTTAAACTTTTGAGTGAATTTTGTGTCCTAACATATTATATTTTGGCTTCACTTCAAGACTAAGTAAGGTAACATCTCCTAACAACTGATGTCAGAGTTGATGGTTGTCCTTTTCGCAATTAGTACAGGAACGGGATTAAGGTAGTGTCCCAACATATCATAATAAGGCCTCACTAGAAGACCACCATTGGTGCTATCTTCTAACAAGTGGTATCAGAGTTGATGACTGTCGTTTTTGCAGTACAAGAATGAACTAAGGTGGGGTCCCAACGCATTGCATTAAGGCCTCTTTTGGGGACCCTCATATGTCCCTAACAAATTTCCCGGTTCACTGGTCAACAGTTTGCATGTAAGTCGTGGCCACAAAACACACCAAAGCATTCTAGGCTATCTATTTAAAACTAATGCTTGAAGCATAAGGAGTTAACATGAGATACCAAGATACTGATCATGTTCATCAATATTAAATCCTACCTATCATTATCATACCAACAAGTCTAGTAACACAAACAATTTCGTAAATTTTTTTCACGAGAGGTGGTATATGATAATTAGTGCACAATAGAAGTAATGTCAGTTACGGGATCATGAAAATGATATTGTATCACTCAGCTTCGCAACTTAACAAATTATAAAATAAATTGTGAAAAATGTTATGTCCTCAGCATTTCTGGATAATATAGGATATACAATTTTTAAAGAACACGCAAGGATAAATAAAATAGACTATCCAGTTCTTTATGAAATACAATAAACAAAGAGGATATAACACCAAAAGCTACTAATCTCTGCCCCCATAACTATATTGGTAAATCATTTAAAATAGTTTAAGAGAGAAAAAGGCTTTGAAAGAAGCACCAAACCAGAACCTAAGCATAAACAGAAACCAATAAAATACCCAAACAAAACAAGAAAACCCATTTACCATAGCCCACACACACACACACACACACACACACACAAAACCAGCTTGAGTAGGTAATAAGGAACCATGAATAACAAAAATAGAACAAGCAGATAGAAGGAAAATGAAGATAACAACCAACAAAAACAAAACAAAAATCAAACAGTAAATACCCATTTAGCCCAAGAAGCTACAAGATAAACAAAAAAGAAAAGATTCATCCAAAGAAGCAGAAAACAAAATTTGATACAACCCAAAGGGTAAAGAAAAAAAGAGCCAAGAAACGGCAGAGAGGCAAAGAGAAAGGAAGAAACCTGTTGAATGTGATCAGTTGTGACGTTGTTGGGGTAATAAGGTGCCATCATGGGCTGCATCTGCATCAGGTGCTGTTGCATTTCTCTCTAGCACAGTCTAAAACTCTTATATTTCTCTCTTTCTCTCTCTCTCTCTCTAACTTTTTCACTCAAAGCAGAGCAACAGAACTGATAAAACACACTCACTGCAAAGGAATGCAGAGAGAAATAGATACCCTTCTGCTCCTTTTATCCGTTCTGTGACTTTTTTCTTCTATGACTATTACAACTTACAAGGACGATAACAACCAACAATAACAACACCCCCACGAAGCGAGAGAGAGACCACACAGTATGCACACAGACTCAGTGAGCAAATTACCATTTTCTTAGTATTGGCTTTGGCTTTGGTTTTGGTCTTGGCTTCTCCCTTGTCTATCACGTGACCCTTGTTTTGAAGAGAGAGAAAAATTGAGAGAGAAAATCTGAGAGAGATTTAGTGGGCATTTATTTGATGTATGTCACATTTAACATGACATGACAAGGTCTGTTGCTGCTTTCAGTCCAACTCTTTTGGTCTCACTTTTTGGTTAGTGTGACGTTGTTGCTATGTATAAAGGAGATTCCTCTCTACTTCACTATACTTTCTCTCTTCTACCCCACGCGCTCTCCTTCACACGCGCTTTTCATGTGGGTGGGCCTCTCTTGTGGGACCCAGACATTCACTAACCCAATTTTGAATTTTATTTTAATCCAAAAAAATATTGACTAAAAATAAGGGTTTTGGTAAAATAATTTGAGATGAAATTTTTATATTTTTTTGTAATTTTTTGAAATATGTTTGGATAAAAAAATATGTAAAAATATATATAATATTATTTAAAATATAAAAATATAAATTTGAGATTACTCACCAAAACGCCCTAAATTTTTTTTTTTAAATATTCTTGAGATGAGATGTCACGTCAAGTTAAGCTTGGGAATTTATTGAGAAAGTTTTTAGTCACAACAATTTTGATAAAATTTTTCAACGCCAGGTAGGTTGTCAGGTAAAAAATGACATTATTTGTAATAAATAAATAAAAATAATGTAAGTAAATATTTGCATAACTTTTATCATAATTAGCTAAGTGACGAGTCATGGGTGATAGATGTATAAATTCAAATAAATATATTTATTTTTCTCCACTACTCATAACTCACCATGTGACGAGTTGTTGTAAAAATTGTCTAAATAATAATGATAATAATTTAAACTCACACCCATTGGTATCGAGTCCAAATCTTCCGTCCTACTCTTTCTGCTCCACTATATACTCCATAAATAAAAATATATCACATGTCCATCTGATTTATTAAATACTAAATTTATGCCTTCTTTTATTTCAATTACCTAAATATGATGGGTTATTTATTTATTTTAATTTAGAAAATGGAAATAATTGAATGCATAAATTTAGCATTTAATAAATTAGATGGACATGTAGCATGTTCTTATTTGTGAAATATATAGTGGAGTAGAAAGAGTGAAATAGAACATTTGGACTCATTGGTATCTGCCTCAACCGTCCTTAATGGACGGGTTTTACCCACTCCACATAATAAATGGGAGGCGCGTGGGGATTAATATTTTCTCCAACACTCGCCCCACACCTTTCTGACTTTAAATTTATTTTTTTATATTGTATTAATGAATTTATACTTTTATGTTTTAATATTTACATTTGTTTATATATTTTTAGTTGTATTGCTATGTTTGAATTGTTTTTTTTTTTTTATTTCTTATTGATTGAATTGTTGTATTGCTATGCTTTGAGAATGTTTTGTAATGTTAGAATTTGTTTTTTTTTTTAAATGATTTATGAGTTTTAATTTAAAGTATTAAAAATGAATTTTTAATAAATTATATATATATATATATATATATAATTTGAGTGTGACGGGATGGGCACCTACAGGTATTCACTAGAACGAGGTGGGGAAAAATAAACATGCCCCGAAGCGAAAGTGAGGCAAGAGCAAAGAATAGAAAACCTACCCTATACCCACCTCTTTACCATTTCTAGTAAATAGTTGGGGTCCTAACATTTCTTGATTAATCTAAATGAGAATTAGTAAAAATTTGTCAACTCAATTGTTGTGAAAATGTTGTAAAGTTTTTTAATGCTTGTAACATTACTCGATATTTTATAGCTTTTTAGACCTATAAAAATTAGACTCAACTTAATAACTCAAAGTAAAATACCAAACCTGAACTTGAGATTTTTGACACAGAGTAAAAATGAGTTGACCCATGACCCAACTTGTTTTTTTTTTTTTTTTTTTTTTTTTAATTTCAAAGAAAAAATAAAGCAAACTATATAAATTAGCAAAATCACTCCAAATATTAAACCATGTAGAGGTAATATGATCAACCATCCAAAAATAATGACTATGTTGAATCCAACTATGACGACAAAAAAAAAAAAAAGGTCTTCATCTAGATTGGCCACAAGGCAATAAGATTAAAAAAAAAAAATTGAGTTTTCAATGTAAATTTTGAGAGCATCAAGTAGTGTTAGATTGAAAATTTTCTACATTGTTTAGTGCACTAAAAGGCTTAATTAAAGCATTGGTTTAAACCCCAAATTTCTACAATAAAAATCATAAAATCCTTGACGATGTCACCCTAGAATACTATAAAATTTCTACAATATTGTTTAGTGTGCTTCAAGCATTTAGTGGGAAACTACCTAACTTTTATAGTGATGATATCGTTAATGAACTTTAAATCGTGCAAAGTATATTTGTTTTTGAGTATTTCATTATTTTTGATAATTAGTATTCTTTCATTCAATTTTTTAATTTTTTATTGGCGTAAATGCACTTTTAGTCCTTACATTTTGACGTTTTTCCATTTTAGTCCCTACATTTTATTTTTACCACTTTTAGTCTCTAAACCAATTAACGCGTGTTATTCTCGTCCTTTCCGTCAGCCTACCGACGGAAATAGCTGACGTGGCGGCCAGAGACATTAAAATATTATTAAAAATGCCATGTCAGCATTTTTAAAAAATAAAAAATAATTTTTCAATTTTAATTAAATAAAATAAAAAAACTAAAATTAAATAAAATATTTAAATTAAATAAAAAACTAAAATTAAATAAAAAATAACTAAAAATTAAGATCAAAACACTCTTTGTTGTTTCCTCTTCCGTTTCAATTTCCTAAATTAGTTTTTCTTCTCATCTGTCTCTCACTCTCTCAAATTTTCTCATTTTCTTCTCTCTCTCTCTCTCTCTCATTCGTGGTAACTGGTGGTGTAGTCTCGTGGTGGCTGTGATGGGTTGAGATCGGGGGGGTGGGGTGGGGTGGGTTGAGATCGGCGTGGGGTGGGGGTGGGTGGGCTGAGATCGGCGCGGGGTAGGGGGGGGGCTGGATCGGGGGGGGGTGGGGTGGGTGAGATCGGCGCGGGTTGGGGGGGGTGGGGATCGGGTGGGTGGGCTGAGATCGGCGCGGGGGGCGGGGTGGGGGTGGGTGGGCTTAGATCGGCGCGGGTTGGGGGTGGGTGGGTTAAGATCGGCGCGGGGTGGGGGTGGCGGTTGGGATGGTGGGGTGTGGCTGGGTTGAGATCGGGGGTGCAGTGAGGGTGGCTGGGTTTAGATCGGGGTGGGGTGGGTTATGAGCCGGCTGGGGTGGCGGTTAAGGTGGGTGGGTTGTGAACTGGCTGGGGTGGCGGTTGGGATGGTGGGTTGTGGTGGCTGTGATGATTTCTGGGATTGTGTTCTTTGAGTTTTTGGACTGTGTTCTTTCCCTTTGATTTTTGTGATTTTTTATTTGATTTCTGTTTTTTATTTAATTAAAATTGAAAAATTATTTTTTATTTTTTAAAAATGCTGACGTGGCATTTTTAATAATATTTTAATGTCTCCGGCTGCCACGTCAGCTATTTCTGTCGGTAGGCTGACGGAAAGGACGAAAATAACACGCGTTAATTGGTTTAGAAACTAAAAGTGGTAAAAATAAAATGTAGGGACTAAAATGGAAAAACGTCAAAATATAGGGACTAAAAATGCATTTACGCATTTTTTATTTGCATGTGAAAAAAATTCAATGGCTCGTAACCCGCAACTCGATTGACTCAACTTGTTTGCAACCCATTTAAGATGACTCATTTTCAACCCAAACCCTATTAACCCGACCCTTTGCAAGATCTAAGTTCTTATGACATGAATTTTTTTTTTTTTTTTCTCTTGTTTGCTAACTTGTTTTTGTAGTAGAATTTAAGAATATTTTCTTCTTGATCTCTACTAATAATTCAATATGAGAATTCTTATTGTGAGACAACCTAGTAGTCGAAGAGATATCTTGTGCCAATGGTGTAAACTCAGAAGCAACCTCTATCTATGCCATCCTGAAGAAAGTCTCACCAATTGGCAGTACAAAACCATGCCGAACCATTGAACATCAGCAAAGTAAGAAGAAGAGCATGTTTTGTTACTTTTGTAACAACCGCAAGTAAACTATCTTGGTGGGATCTTTGAAATTCCAAATGCTTAAGCTTAAGTTTGAAAGGATTTCCCTAGGTCTTCTAATAGGGACATTAGAGTATTGTAACCACTAAAAGGGCTAGTCAGTACTTCTAACCCATTAGCAGGCTCAATCGTGTGGGGAAAAAAATATTGTCTTAAAAGAAAACGATAAGTAATGTTATTTGTAGTTTTTTGAAATACGTATGAATGAAAAATGTGTAAAAATGTATATAATATTGTTTAAAAACTGAAAATGTGTGTTTAAGATGCTCTACCAAACGGTCACTTAATTTCATGCCTCTAAACCTATTTCAATTCCTTATTTGTTCCATTATTTCCCATAATTTCTCAACAAGTCAAACTCAACCCGAAATCAGAAATGACCACATAACTCAATCACAAAAACCCCCATTGTATCCTTACCAAATGTACCAAGAAAGACTAACTGCTCAAGGTCAATAGGCTAACCGAAAATTTCAAAATCTCCCATTATACCATTCCGTAAAAGAAAAGAAGAAATTAAAAGGGAGTGAAGGGGACATAATTTCTGTAACAATCCAGTATATTGTACATATGATATGTAGAATAGGGGAAAAATGGTAGAGAAATTGTAGAAATTGTTTCTATATAATTTGTTTGGCAAGTGTTTTACTTTTCATAATTAACTCCTTGTATAATGTACTGGAAATATGACTATAGTATGTAAATTACATATATAAATAATGAAAAAGCAGAACTATATCTTTCCAAAAATAGAGTTTTTTCAAGTTAACTGCAAACTAGTGTCAACTGTTGTTCCCTTGCTTCCAAAGATTATAAATTATGGCTGCAAGAGCAATCCTCCCCACTTCCATAGCCAGATTCCTTCGTATCATCATTTCACAGTTGCATTTGATTACTTCCCCCCATTTGTAAGCTATTACATACCTCAAACATGAGGTGATATTACACGTTTCGGTTACATGTATTGACTCTCTCACATGGAGTGCACTTTGTGAAGGGTGGATAAATATAGCCAAAATAAGATAGATTGTCCCTTCCAACAAATAATCTTTGAGTTTGAGAGAGATTATTCAAAAAAAAATGACTTCCATATTCCACTTTATTCTTGCAAAAACTACATAAAATATCACCTTGCCAACCTTACACACAAAGACTAATTCAGGTGGGGGCCCGGGCTCCCCTTGGGTCCTGTATTTTTTTTAATTTTTAAAATTTCTTTTATTGTTATTATATGTTTAAGTTTTGAAGTTTCAACCCTTCCAAAATTTTAAGCGTCTGTTTGACACCTTAGTTTTAACGCACAACTACACATATTAAACAATATTACACACATTTCCACACACTTTTTCACCTATACGTATATCAAAACCACTTAAACAACATAACTTAAATTACTCTCCCAAACACCCCCTAAGTCTCCCTTCTCCTCAATAAGCTTAACTAGTCTCATTCAAATAGCAACTATTTAACCTAAAAACTTAACAAAAACAATAAAAATATTCACAATGATGATTGTATTTTAGCAAAATATATATATATATATATATATTTTACCACAAAAAAATCATGTGTTATTGAAAAAACTAAAGCTAAATTTTTTGTAACTACAATAAACTTGTATAAATATCAGTTGCCTGTAGTAAGTTGTTAAAAATAAAATACAATATTTTATTAAGATTATATCTCTTCCTTCAATTAAAAAACTCAAATTCTCTCTCTCTTCCTATATTATTTTAATGAGTTGTTTACATTGTTTTAGATGAAGTGATAAAAAAAAATAGAACATTTGATATTGGAAAGTGAGATGATAAAATAGATAAAGTAGCATTTTGAGGTGCTAAAAGCTAAAATTTTTAGCACCACCACTATGAATGCTCTAACCTTAACAACAAAAAAATCCTAACCAGCCTAGTATTAAAAAAAAACCATTATTTTGTTTTTGTTTTTGTCTTTGTTGGTAAATGATTGCATCTTAATATATTTAGAATTAACGATTTTGAGTATTTATAATTTTTTAGTACTATATTTTTTTTATAGGTAATCAGAGAACTAATATTAATGAGAAAAAAAAAATGAATAGTACAAGATGTTCATGATGATGAACAGTAAAAAAGAAATGAAAAAACAGCAAAGCCAAAGAGAGGGGACTTAAAGAGATAATCTTGGGGAAAACATAAACTCTGAAAGAGACGAAAAATCAGTAAAACCCCAACAACGAGACCACTCAAAAAGGCTACGCTGGCATAAAACATTTAACTCATCCAACGTCTTCTTCATGTTCTCAAAGGAGCGACGATTCCGTTCCAACCAAACAATTCACATTAAACACCCTGGAATTAAATTCCAATATTCAAGTTATGCTTCCCAAGCCACTGATGCTAACAAGATAACAACCCCGCCACTGATCCTGGCATAACCCAATGAATACCAAAAGTCTGAAGTATAAGAGTCCATAAGGTATGTGAAACAGGACAATAAAGAAGAAGATGGTCTACCGACTCCCCATCACAACAATACATACAACACCGATTTACCAAAGGGCGACCCCTAATCATGAGATTATCCAACGTGAGAATCCGAATGTGAGCAGCTCCATAAGAAGAAAGCCACTCGCTTAGGAATCTTTGGTTTCCAAACACCCTTCCAAGGAAACAAAAAATTCGGAGAACCCTGAATTGCTTGGTTATAAGACGAGTGTCAAACTTACCATCACCTTTGAGTTGTTAACAAAGAGAATTCCTCCTATATGGATGCCTATTTGGAATTTTTTTTCTTTACTCCGGCCCTCACTAGTTTAAAATCCTGGGTCTGTCCCTGCCTATACTACCATCCTCACAGAAGTAGAGAGCCTATTATTGATTTAAAAAAAAAATGAATTTGTTAGAATTGATTACCAAATGCAATTATATTCCGTATAATTATTTTCAGTAAAAGGTTAAGATAATACAAAAGGTAATTTATTAAAAATATATATTGCAATTTTTTAGAATACACCAGTAGCTAGGGATAATGACCAAACACAACGTTGCAATTTTATTGTATTTGCAAATTTGTTATCTTCTCGTGAGCTTTTATTCTCATCTTCCTCTCGTGAGCTTTCATTAGAATGTACTTAGAAATTTTCAACCATTTGTCTCAAATATGGGCCTACAATGTATCCATCACTTTTTGGCTCTTCTTTCTTTATTTCATTATCATCATTTTATTTTATTTTATGTAGCCTTCTAGCTAGAATACATTATAGCATTTCCTTTAAAGTACATGAATTTCTCATCATTTTAGGCTTAGGCATACATCAAGGAGGCCCAAGATTAGGAAATCTTATTTTGACTTTGTGGAATGTTGAATGCTAAGTCCATAAATACTTGTTACCTTAAGTCCAAGGTCCTCTTTTTCAAAATACCTTTTGATTAGGCTTATGATAGCAATTAGGCTACAGTCTCATGAACCTTTCATGTTAAAATATACCTTTGGACTTTGGGATAAACCTCTTCTATGTGAGAACCTCTTTTTTTTTTTTTATCCTAACACATCTTAGGGCATGCCATAACTTTTGGGTTATCCTTCAATTTTATGTCTCTTATTTGTCCTTTAGAATTAGGTGAGCACAAGATATATGGTACAACAAATAAGAGATATAAAGGGTACTCTCTTTTGATGGGATCTAGAATATCTCTAAGTGTGGATAGGCTCTCTAGAGCTAAAGGGATAGATAAGTAGGTTACTCATAACTAGTTGAGCCATGATTCCAAGCAAGAGCTTAAGTGGACCTTTGTGGATTGGTGGTAAACCGTTAACATACTCAAAGCCCATCATAGGTAATGGCACACATTATGAGTTGGTGGGATGAACTTCAAAAGACTTTGACTCGAATGAAGCATACTCACTTTCCCACTCATCACCAACCGAAGTAAAGGGACAAAAGAACCAAGTGAAGTGTGTGCAAACAAGTATTGAACAAGCCTTTACTGAGAATAAGAAATAGGACACATTGGAATCAAACTCTCTATCCCTTGCAGAGTCGCCACTATGGGCATAAAGCGCGGTTGGGCCTTTTGGGGGGAGTACGCTTCGGTTAAGTGAACTAGGGTGGAGAAAACACAGGAGTCACCACCTAGTTTTATGGTCTAGGAACCATAAATATAGCGCTCTTACGTGGAAGGACTAGTCTCACTACCAGAGAATGGGTTCAGAGTTTAGGAACAGTCTTGGGAAGGTGTTAGGCACCCAAAACCGCTTTACCCGTGGGTCGGCTCCCACTCATTGTGTCCTACGTCTTAATTTTATTAAAGGCACATTCAACATTGTATCTTAACACAAGCACACACTAGCATACATCTAAGCATACAACATGGCATTTCATCCCAAACCTAACATTCATCTTTCATGATCATCAACCAACCCTAACATTCATCTATCAAGGCATCTCATATCACATCGTCCAAGGCAACAAAACAAATCATGGCAAAAAAGGTAGGCATAACAATATTCAAATAAACCTGTGATTGTATCAAGAGTAAATTATTCAAATGAAAATGGTCATATTTATCATCAAACATGTACCCAATGCATATTCATGTAAATGCATGACTTACCTTACTTACCTTATGACATCTCAACACATATGCATTAATGAATGGACATATGAATGCATGCTCATGGCATTAAAGCAAGGAAAGGATAGAAACCCCTAATCTAGCATTTTAAAGAAATTGGACATTCAAAAAAAGAAATAGAGACTCAGACGGCATACAAACAAATCAAACAAAGGCATATTATATGAAAGGAACAAAGAAACAGAAGGAGAAAACTCGAATTAGGGTTTCTGGGATAGAGTACACATATGCCTGCGCACGCAAACATGCCCTGAAGAACCTTAACCTAGAAAGCAAGAATAGAAGCTAAAGAAAAAAAAATCTAGCAACCTAGCATGCATGGAAACATAAAAACAACTAAAACCTAAACTAAGCAAATATGTTAACATATAAACAAAGCAATAAAACAAATCAAAACTCTATCAAAAAGAAGAAATGGAAATAAAAGTTTTAGAACTCAATACCTTAAACAAGAAGCTTTTTGAGCTTGATTTTGATTGTTCCCTGCAATCAAATCTATTCACGATCAAATAAGAATGATTAGTAAACTTTAAAATTTAAGGATCAAGACCAGAAAAGGTCCCAATCAAAATAAAATTGACTTAAGAATATCTTGTGAAAAACTCCCTCTTTGAATTCACTATTTCTAGTGAATCTTAAGTTTTCCCTTAGGATTTTCTATGTGTTTTGAAAATGTGTCATGTATGTCTTTATATAGTGAGAAAACCGGGGTTTGGAACGGCTCTCAAATAATGTGGGATTCGCTCCAAACCTCAAAATTAATGCTGAAAACCGTCTTTCATAGGTTTCTTTAACCTATGTAGATTAATGCTCAAGTCAATTTGTAGATTACAAATTTTCTTTCATAGATTTATTTACTCATTAGAAGCTATATTTTCCATTTTAACACCTCTCAAGTCAATTTGTAATTTGATTGGGCTCTAAATCAACCTTGGACCTTAGAATTTTAGCATTATTGGGGAACGGGAGCCCGAGTCATAAAGGGTATAAAATGCATTGTCTACACCCACCCTCTAAGTTTCACCACTTTTCATTTCAGTCATTTAAGTTTGTACTTGGTTATTTCGGTCCTCTAAGTTTCAAAACTCCTTAATTCAATTCTCCCTTAAATATCCATCCATTGTTGCTGTTAACACCTTAAAACGATACCGTTTTGGACTGATTTCAAATTTTATTTCTTAATTTAAAATCATTTTAGTTAAAAAAACCATAAGTGAAAAAAAAAACAAAAAAAAAAACCAAACCCCAAACAATGTCGCCCCCCCCCCTTCGTATTAGCCAAGAAAGCATGGACATGACAATCTGCTTGCTGTGTCCTAGTTGGATGCATACGGGACACGGCGTATGCCTTGGACACAGCTACAAGTGTATCATTCTCACTTTTTTATTTTTTATTTTTTTTTTAATTTTAATCTGAAACAGCTGGGACATTGCAAGGTCATGGTCGAGACACGCCTCGAGAAAAAAAATACTGAAAGCAAGGAAGATGATTTTGTAGTCGCTCTTCATTGTCTACTCCGCTTGTTTTCTTTCTCCATGGGCAACAAGTTGGGCCAACGAGCTGGGCTACTAGGCTAGCCCACTAGGTGCCTATGGGCATAAAAACTAGCCCATGGCCTGACTCACTAGGTTAGTGGGCTACCCATGGCCCTCATTAACAATGGCCAGGCCGCCCTTTAGGCTGGTGGGCCTCCGGGTTTCTAGGTCAGGTCATGGACCATGGTTATTTGATGACCCTTACTTTCAATGCTTAAAATTTTACATTGAAGGGATAAATATAGGATATATTACATTTACCTCGATTTCTATTGGTTTCTTTGCCAAAGCCAAATAGCTCATTTCATTTTCTTTTCCCAAAGTCACAATATTTGAAAAACCCATTTTACTGGAAAATCTGTGCATAACCATAACTAGGGGTGGTAAAATATTTGACTTTTTTATTTAACTATTGGATCGTGTTGAATTTTGGATCATCTTGTAGGGTATATTTTTCCATTTGAAACGATAGTTTACGGGCCAAAATTGGAGTTAAAACAGATGAGATATCACAAATATACCGAAACCCTAATAAAATCGTCATTGTACTTTTTAGGAAAACTGATAGTTTTTTACCCCAACTTCGCACAATAAACTGTACTGATTGGGTAAGAACTGAAATGAGTAGGATAGACCATCTTTAAGAACAAGTCCTTAACTACTTTTCACCAAAAGGGCTCAACAATGCCTACTTCAGGTTAGAAGATATGAATTTATAAATATAAAAAAACGTCCAGAATTTTTCAACTTTGCGTCACCTTCCTTCCGAGTGTGATATCTCAACGATCTTAACTCTAAATCAAACAAGGCTAGGACCATTGGGAACTAGACATCCAAAGGTTTTTGTGCATATAAAATTTGAAGAATGGAGCTTGAAAAGGCCTCCAAATAGCCGCACAAAAATCGGGCCTGAAATTATTAAAAAAAAAAAAATTAAGACAAAAAGGCTAATGATGTGGCGGATAAGAGGGGAAGCTAGCATTGGTGTCTTAGGATACACCAATGCTAGTCGCCTCTTTGAAGGGGTGGCTAGCACTAGTGTATCCTTATATACTAATGCTAGCCCCTTATTCTTCATGTTCTCCTATAAATACCCCCTATTTTTGGAAAAATCATGTAGAAATTAGTGTAGAGTTTTATGTGGAAAAAATGGGAGAAAAAGTGAGAAAAATAAAGTGAAGTCAGGAAAAAAATTTTGAAAATCCCTTATAAAAAAATCTCTCTCTCTCTCTCTCTCTCTCTCTCTCTCTCTCTCTCTCTCTCTCTCTCTCTCTCTCTCTCTCTCTCTCTCTCTCTCTCTCTCCAGGAAACCCTACACAAAAATCCTCACCCTTTCTTCATTGCTATAATTTTTGTGGGTAATGTTTTGGGATGGGTTTAGTTCTTTAATAACTAAACCCAATAACTAAACCCATCCCTCCCATTTACAACATTGTAATCATCTTCTCATATATATATATATATATATATAATCTATTTAAGGGAGAAATAAAGAAATCATTTTTAATCAACTTTACAATATTCCAAGCTTTTACTTTTATGTCATTTATATTCCAAGTTTTTACTTTTATGTAATTTATTTTCCAAGCTTTTACTTTTATGTCATTTACATTACAAGTCTTTACTTTTATGTCATTTAAATTCCAAGTCTTTAAGTTTTTGTCATTTAAATTTCAAGCTCTTTACTTTTCAAGCTTTAATTTTCTGCACGTTATTTTTTTGTTGTCCATTTATTTATCTTTTTAGTAATGTGCCATAAAGTAAAAATACTTGGGCAAACATTTCCCCTACTCCCTATTCTAAGCAAATGTTTTCTTTTTTATCCTCATCATCTCTTTTTCTAAGAATAAGGTTTCAAGAAGAAAAAAAATCTTTTTCAAAATGTCTTCTGTTTCCAAAACCTTTTTCTTAAGGGTATGTTTGGTACCTATTTTTTCCTGTTATTTTTTGTTTTTAAAAACAATTCTCTACTTTCAAGATTAAAAAACTTATTTGGTAACCCAAAAAAGACAGAAAACGAAAACTGTTATCAAAACTCGATTTGTGAAGGAAATTGAAAATAGGTAAAATGCTATTTTCAGTTTCTAGTTTTCAAAAGCCAATGAAAACAAATGCCTGATTTAATGACTTCGTCCCATTTAATGAGTTAGTTCCAGAGTTTGAATCCTAGTAACAACATATTTCAATATTTTCTATTTTTTTCTTTAGAAAACTACTTTTTTATTTCAACTAATCAAACAAATTTTTGAAAATAGAAAACAAAAACTGTTACCAAACATAATCTAAGTATCCTAAAAAAAGGAGAGAAAGTTTTCAAAAAGAAAAATCTGTTTTTTTTTTTTCAAAGGGGGGGGGGGGGAGGGGGATCCGAAATTTTTATAAGAAAAAAAATATCTTTTTTTTAACTTTCAAAATGTGAACCTGTTTTTTCAAAAATTGTTTTCATAAAAAAAAACCGTTTTTTTTTTTAAATCTGTTTTGAATAAAATAAAATCAGTTTCAAACTGTTTTCTAGATAAAATGAAAACTGTTTTCAAAAATTTTTTCTAGATTAAAAAAAACCTGTTTTCAAAACTTTAAAAAAGAAAAAAAAAACTGTTTTCTCAAAACTTTTTTTTTTTACAAACTGTTTTTCATAAAACTGCTTTTTTTTTTTAACTGTTTTCACAAAACTGTATTTATATAATCTGAATTTGTAAAAAACTGTTTTACAAAGCTTTTTTTAATCTGTTTTTTTTAAGCTGCTTCTATAAACTGTTTTTTTTCAACTGTTTCTTATAAAACTGCTTTTTTTATTTATAAAAACTGCTTTTTTTTTTACAAAACTGTTTTTTTAAATAAACTGTTTTTACAAAACTGCTTTTTATAAAACTGTTTTTCTTTTATAAAAAATACAAATCTGTTTTTCAAGACTAAATTTTTTTTTTGTGTTTTCCAAAAACTATTTTTTTTTAAAAAAAAATAAAAATCTGCTTTCTGAAAAAAACGGAGTCAAAAGAATAAAAAGATAAACAAAAAATGTTTTCAAAAACGTTTTTCCCAAGTGTTTTTAAAATGTTTCTTTTCAAAAAAAATTTCAAAGGCTTTTCTCAAATATGTCAAAAATGTTTTCTAAAAACAAAGTGTACATTTTCAAATAGAGGTATTCAAAAAAGGAAAGATGTTTACATGAAACACTTTTCCCACGTAAAAAAAATGTTTTCTAAGAAAAATGTGCTTTTCCAAAATAATAAAGTTAACGTTGTAACTTTTTTTTCCTTGCTTTTCTTAGAATAGGTGTAGTTCGTGGATTTGTGTTCAAGGCTCATTTTCTTGAGTCTCCGAACGTCCTATAAGCTCACATTGTCCCTAATAATTCTTGGCACTAATTAGTTTTTTTTTTAATCTTTTTGCATAAATGAAAAATGAGGAATTGGTGGGTGATAACAAGGTGCTATTCTCCTAACTTTCTCATTTATTGCGTTGTATTTGTTTTTGCATAGTTGTTAGTTGATAGGCCAAGAATGTATTGACTCCTTTGGTAGCTTAATCAATTAATTTAGCCAAGTGAAATTAATTAAATTCAATTACATGCAATAAGTGTGGTAGCACAAACTGATAGGCCAAAAATGTATTGACCATTTGTGATAAATTAATTGATTAATTAGCCTAGTTAATTAATTATTCTAATTAACATGCAAAATGCGTGGTAGCACAAACAAATCACCAAATAACTAAATGTAGCAGAAATTAAATTTGACTCGGCGATTTGTTTACGAATGGGAAAGCCCTCTGAGGTAAAAACCTCACTGAGTGATTTTAAGGTCACCACTCCCAAGAATTCACTATTATCACAACAAGCGGTTACAAGTAAAGGAATCTCAGTACCTTATACCAACCTACAGTTGAACTCTTACCCCAATACCCAATTAGACTTATTCTATTATGACAATCTCTCCTTTTACTGTACGGCTTCCAGTACTTGACTAACCAATCGATATGCGGATCCCAGTACGTAACTTACTCCTTTACATGAATCCTAGTACATGACTAACTCCACAGCAACCCTTTGATTGTTATAATTAATTTGCAACAGCTTTACATGGAAACACTAATAGGATCTTCAATGTTCGTGCAAAAGGCTTTGCTTGGTTACAAAACCCAAAGAGAAATCCTTATAAATCTTTTTAGGGTTATGTTTTTCTTTTTCCACCTCCTTTAAATAGGAACTTAATGGGCTTTCCTATTCCAAATACATTTACACAAACATTGGGCTTTCCTAGACCAATAAGGATTATACAAACTCACAAACCCTGAGTTTTCCTTGTCCTATGAGGATTATACAAACCCATAAACAAATAGTCTTTTAGAGTAAAAATGTTGCTGTCTATAATCTGAAACCCGTAAGCTCGATAGATCGAGACATGTGTTGAGCTTTAATGAATCTCCACAAGTCGAGCTTCTGTCAATGAGGTATCGAGACCTGCCAATTGCACTTGAACAGTTCTTAAGTAATCTTCATGTTTTCAATTTTATCACTTGTAATGATCATCTTGAACCTATTTAAATGTACCCAAATACAAGTAAAGTGTGTTTTGTCAAAGGATATGCCAATTACATAATAATATGTCCCTAACAATCTCCCCCTTTGGCAATCCATGACAAAACCACAAGAGTACATTGAATGTCCTAGAATACATTCTACTCAAAATTACAGAATAAATAAGCCTAATCTAAAAGATCTGAACCTTGGAAGTTGTTGCAAGAAGAAGGTTTTGAATCTTGACTTGGCTTTAACGTGTCTTTCTTGAAAGACACTAAACAAAACACATCAAGATATCATGTGAAAAATAATGACAAGTTAAATAAACAAGAAACATGTGTATAAAGAGAGAAAAGAAACCACGCATGTGAGATAAAGAGTGAAACACATAGTTCATCATCAAATATAGAAACAACGCATGATGTATGTAAATGGTTACAAAACCAAAAGATACACAACACAAAAAATATATTAATATCAATGTGTATCAAACTAACTCTCCCCCAAAGTTAGTTACATTAAAAACTTTCTTCCTTTTAACATGAAGTTATCCCCCTAAGTCTATTACTCTCCCTGAGGAATGACATTTAATTCTTAAATTTCTCCCTCTTTTTGACATGATTGTTAAAGGGCATAATAAGCCAAAAGACTTAACCGGACAACTTAAAGTAATTAGGATAAGTGTGCCTAAAAACACCATAAAGGTGACAAATATGAGCAATTTTAGAGCTACTCGTCTTCCTAGAAGGAGGTTTAACCTTAAAGTTTGACAAAGACCTCAACTTTGGACAATTTGGCCTAATATGACTAATAATATGACAATGGTAATAAGTGGGGACAAATTCAGAATTTTTATTCAACCTAGGAGGAGTTTTAGACATAGGTTTAGAAACATTGGTGTTAACATCAGCTTATTTACCTTTGTCTATCCTAGCAATATCAGCCTTCAACTCTTTATTATTCCTTTTAAATAGGGAAATATAACAAAAAAAATTCTTTTGAGTTAGGCTCAACAAAAAGTTTGTCACTAGTTAAATTTTCAACTTCAGTTTTAAATTCAACTAGTTGCTCTTCCAAACTTTTAATTTTGTCCACCTGAGATGAAATTTGATTTTTAAAATTCTCATTCAAATTATTGGCTTTATCCAATTTTGCAATCTTTTTCAAGTTTGACCTTTTTAAATTTAACTTTTAATTTTGTAGAACATTCAAGAGATTTCATAAAAAATTATAAAACTTCCTATAGGCATCTTGAATATTATCATCATCTTCAGCATAAAATCATGCAAATCAAAACAATTAAGAGTTTCTATGACAACAGGAGTTAATAGATCACACAACAAAAATTAAAACCTAATCAAAATGTGCCTGCTCTGATACCACTTTATAGACCAAAAATGTATTGACCCCATGAGTTTTCCTAGTTCTATAAGGATTATACAAACCCATAAACAAATAACCTTTTAGAGTAAAAACGTTGCTGGCTATAGTCTGAATCTCGTAAGCTCGATAGATTGAGACATGTGCCGAGCTTTAATGAATCTTGACAGGTTGAGCTTTTGTCGAGGAGATATCAAGACTTGCCGATTGCACTTTTCTTGAACAGTTCTTGAGTAATCTTCATGTCTTCAATTTTACCACTTGTAATGATCATCTTGAACCTATTTAGATTTACCCAAATACAAGTAAAATGCGTTTTGTCAAAAGATATGCCAATTACATAAAAATATGTCCCTAACACAAACAAATCACCAAATAACTAAATGCAGTGGAAAATAAATTTGATACAGGTGATTTGTTTATGAATGGGAAAAACGACCGAGGCAAAACCCTACCAGGTAAATTTAAAGTCACCACTTCCGAGAATTCATTATTATTAAAATAAACGGTTATAAGTAAAAGAATCTCAGTACATTATACAAACCTACAGTTAAACACTTACCCCAGTATACAATTGGATTTGTAATGTAGTGACAATCTCTCCTTTCAATGCACGGCTCCAAGTACTTAACTAACTAATTGATGCGCGGATCTCAGTACGTGGCTCATTCCTTTGCACAAATTTCAGTACGTGACTAACACATCAACTTGAAAAAGATGTTGACTGAAAAGTTCTTCAGTTCATCCAAACGATGAAGATCAAGAAGCTCATTGGTTACAAAACCCTTGAAACAAAGACATAGTAACTTCTTCAATGAAGATGATGAACTAGGACAAAATGTCTCCAGTCATAATATGCATGAATAATCACTTTGCATCTGCTTGCATTAAGTTTCATCCATTGAGATAGCCCTTAAAATAATCTATATATATGTCTAGGGTTGTGAGAAAAAAAAAACCCTATATAAATAACTTGGATATGGGTGAAAAACAGATCTGAAAATTTGATTTTCGTAAATCTCAATAGATAGGTTAACTGTCGAGCTGTTGTCGAGCATCGGACTAAATTGTTTTCAAACCTCGATAGATTCAATCTGTCGAGCTTTAAAATACAAAACTTCCTTATTTGTTTTGTTGACAAATTTGCATGGCTTTAACTATTAATTTGAATAACATGTTTCTTGAAGCCTTAATGTTAGAAAAATACATGTTTGTATCGCATTCAAAACATACACAGTGAAAAATAAACGAATCTACTTTATTCGCAATTGATAACATGCACTATGTAAATTTCAAAATTTAAAAACAAAAGAGCGTATCTTGGTGTGTTGAATTTCAAAATAAAGATCAGAAACACTTGGGAACACTTTTAATCTGCACTCCAATACTACTAACGCCTAAGAAATGTGGTCTCTCAATTAATTTCCGAGGGAGAATGATAGAGTGTCCGACTCTCTCATACACACCATTTCATAATAGTGTTATATCTTATCAAATTTTGTATATTTCTCCCTTTATATATAATTGATTATCTAATAGACTGGCCTTTTGGGATTTTCTAATTGGATTTAAGTGTGTGGCTTGGAGTGGAACCAAAAAGGACCAATAAGACACTGACTCCAATAGGTCTTAGGCTTTTTTGTCAATTCTTGACAAGTTCAAAATTACCATTAACTATATTTAATACCACTATATAAATATAATAGCACTCTAAGCCTTATTTATAAATTATATTCTAAGACTTTATTATACATGCAACCCCTTTATAAAATATTCGTAGCAACACAGAGTCATGAATGTAGACTGTCACTTTATAAATTACTACATCTTAATTCCTTGAGTACCCGGTTTAATCTTTTATGTTATTCATTATATATTTATGAAATCCAATTCTATAAATATATACTTTAGTAACTCCTCACTAAAGTAGTTAGGCGAATAACCAAACCCATTAAACTAATCTCAAGGGAATATTTTGTATCTCCTTTAAAAGACTATGAATTCCATATTGACAGTAATCTACACATCATGATCAGGTCCATTATCCATTTAGGATTAAGAGTTCATGTAAATAAAAGTTGTGAAATTTATTATTCATTTGACAGTCATTAGGAAAATAAGAAATCTCACAGTGGTCCAGTTCAATATATCTTAACTCTTAAAACATATCAACATACCAACTAAGAATTTCAATTTTCATGATCAAGACAAATCATCTAAGTTTATATGTTATAGTTTTTGCAGATGAAATGTCTAATTTTATCACCGACTACGAATTATAATTTTGAATTTACAAAGAACCTGTGATTTATATCTTCTATGACTTTTTACATAAATCACATACTATGCATCTCATGGACTATATGATTTTGTCCAAATATTCATTTTACCATTATTTTTAGATAATAATAAAACAACTTTGTTAATCATAACAAAATGTCATACATAGCATCATATAATAGGATTTAAAGGCACATATCCTAACACTTAAACCATCCTAAATCTATCTGATTACAAGTAAAGTGCATTTTGTCAAATGATTAGCCAATATACAATAACATATGTTCTAACAAGTTCCACATATGTTCTAACAATCTCCCATTATGGCAATCTGTGACAAAACCACGACAAACAAATGAAGTATGAGAGAAGTCATAAATCACTAAACTCATAATCACTTGTTGAATACAATAAAATATAATCCTAACACAAACTCTTGAAAAACTTTGCAAGAAGAGAGTTCATGGCATGATAGATTTTGACAGCCTGTCTTTCTGAAACACTTTAAACAAAACTTATCAAGGTATCTTAGTGTGAAACAGAACTAAAAAAATTGCATATATAAAGAAACATGTGTATAAAGAGAAAAAATAAACAACACATGGAGAGATAGGTGAAAAGAAACATACATTATATATATAGATAAAAAAAAAGTACAATGTATGTAATTCAGAGGACATAAGACCGAAGTACAAAAAGATAATGTAACTAAAAGAAAGAAAAGAAAACTACTCCCTCATAAAAGATAGACATTCCTCCTAACAAAAAGAGCCTATGCTAACTTTCCCCCTAAATACATGACTACTCTCATCCCAAAACTACTCCCCATTTTTGTCACGAGTAACAAAGGGTAAGTCATCACTGAAAGGTCGTCTCATCATCACTAGAAGAGTTAGCATCCACATCCTCATTAGTAGTACCATCATCAGCATCCTTATCCTTAGAAGCCTCTAAAGAAGGAAAAGGAGAAGCAGAAGCAACAAATCCACCCATTTGAGCCTGCCGTTGAGTGATACGGTCCACACGAGTGTTCACTTGATATAACTCATCACTAAGAGTGTCAAAGAAAGCACCCATGCGCTCAAGCTGAGCCGTGATGGCCTCAAGAGTCACACACCACCCACAGAAAAGGAAGAAGGAGCAGAGGTGGATGGAACAGAAGGGGCTGGAGGATTCGTTGTCTCAGTCCATGGTCGCTTCAGTCGAAGCTAGGCCTCACTTGGTTGAACAAATGCTGCGCTGATGGCCCCCATGAGAGGAAAGAAGGGAGAATCAAGAAAAGGGATAGAAAAATGGCGCAAAATCCGCATGATAGCTGAAGGAAAAATGAGCTTATCACGGGTCACCGTATCTTTATAGACATCGATGAGAGAGAGAATGAAATGAGAATGAAAGTCTATAGAGAGGTCCTTAAGGAGGGATAGCAAAAACCAAGCATGAGGCTCTGTAATGGAGTTATAGTGAGATAAGAGATAAGGAACAAAAGTCATCACCATTGATAGGCTAAGAATGTATTGATCTTTTGTGATAAATTAACCAATTAATTAGTCAAGTTAATTAATTGTTTCAATTACATGCAATAAGCATGGTAGTACAAACAAATCACAAACTAAGTTAAATGCAGCGAAAAATAAATTTGACACAAGTAATTTATTTACAAATAGTAAAAACCACCGAGACAAAACCCCACCGAGTAAACTTAAGGTCACCACTCTTGAGAATCCACTATTATCAAAACAAACTATTAAAGTAAAAGGAATCCAAGTACCTAATACCAACTTACAGTTGAACCCTTATCTCAATACCCAATTAGACTTGCTCCGTAGTGACAATATCTCATTTTCAATGCGCGACTCCCAGTATATAACTAACCAATCGATGTGCAGATCCCAGTATACGGCTTACTACTTTGCACGAATCCAAGTACTTGACTAACACACCAATTTAAGAAGGATGTTAGTTGCAAAGTTCTTTAGTTCATCAACACAATGAAGATCACAAAACTCCTTAATTATAAAACCCTACAGCATACAAATTCAGCAACTTCTTCAAGAGAAAGAGGAACTAGGACATATGTCTCTTATCACAATATGCTTGCAAAAACAAGTGCAATAACCTTATGACGGCTTTTAAAATAATCCTTATATATGTTTAAGGTTATGAGAAAAGAAAGTCTAAACACATACACATGGATATGCATGAAATCAGATCTGAAAAATTGATTTTCATAAATCTTGATAGATAGGGTATCTATCGAGCAGCTGTCGAGCATCAGGCTAAAACTATCTTTTAAATCTCGATAGATGCCAAGTGTCGAATTAGTTGTCGAGTTTTAAAATTTATCACTTCTTCACTTGTTTCTTGAACAGATTTGCATGGCTTTAACTCTTGACTTGAATAACATGCTTTTTGAAGACTTAAACCATCCTAGATCTACCAAATTATAAGTAAAATGCATTTTGTCAAAAGATTAGCCAATTCTAAATGACATATGTTTTTAACATAATTCACATATGTCCTAACAACCATGTTAAGGAATCTTGGACCTTTTGCAAAATCCGAGCATGGGGTGTTTTGACGACCACCCCATAAGGAAGGTCTCTTATAGAAGAGAGAAGAAAGCTCGTCTTTAGACATAATCCTCTAACGATGATGAGGAGGGTAGTCAGGATGCACTACCCATTAAATATGTAGTATCTCGAATACAAGATTCGAAGTGACTACGATACTTGTACCTCTAATACGCGTAGCAAATTAGGGTACAGAGGTATCGATATTGTGCATATTGGAGTAAAACTCATGTATGATCACAATAGGACAACTCAAGGGTTTCTCACAGAGAGATTCCCATTCCCGACTGTGAATGATAGTGGAAAGAGCAATATCACAAAAATCTGATAGAAACACATGGTGCTTCAGATGAATGCCACATTTGGAAAAGTTCTCAGAGAAGTCCTTAAGGGCCTTCTTATCATGGAATCGAACGTGAGAGAGGGTAGAATCAGAAGAAAATGTCTCGGAACAAAGAGGGTTCCGAGATGGAGTAGATTTGTGCTTAGGAGCCATGCATAATCTATCCAAAAGAGAGAGAGACACACACACAAGCAGAGAAAAGTGTCATCATAACCCAAAACTACTAAGAAGAAAAGAAAGGGTACATGTGCATGAAAAAATGCATGAATATGCAACATGAAAAAAGAATAATTGCATCATGTGTTCAACCCAATCCAAACCTATCAGCACACAATTTTCAACATATAAACACACATCTAAATGCATGAAATATTGTGAAAATGCAAATGGAATGCAATGCATGATCATATATCGTCATATAAGCAAAATCTCAACCCAAAAATTTCACAAAATACTCATCAATTTTCAAAAACCCAAAAAATTTCAAGAAAACCTAAAACCTAGGTCTAAATGCGTGAAAAGCATGAAGAATGAAGGTTAGAGAGATCATACCAGAGGAGAAAAGCAATGATCAGGCCGAAATCCAAGTGGGGAAGGTGAAAGGAATGAAAGAAATGTTTTAGGAGGTGAAAAGACAAGTTTCTATCGAAAAAGAAAGAGAGAAATGAAATTTGATTTCGCGCTGAAGCTATTTAAGGAAATCACATCTCAATGCATAGAGGATCTGTTGAGCACTAAATCTCGACAGATAAAATCTGTCGAGGTGCTGTCGAGAATATGTCTACAACAAAAAGACCTCGATGGATCAAATAGCTATCGAGAAGCTATCGGCCAGACAGAAACTTTCTCGATGGATCGAGAATCTATCGAGACAAATTCTAGATAGAGATGGATCAAAGTTATGATAAGATCTGTCGAGAAAAGAAGTTTAAGGGTCTCAATAGATAGCTAGCTGTTGAGGATTTGTTGAGAAGCTATCGGACTTGATAAAAAGCAGTTTTATAAAGAGAGAAAAAAAAACACAAATTCGAATGCAGGCAAGCAAGCTACTCAACCAAAGATCCAAACAACATGTTAAGCTCTCAAAAACATCTCTAAAAAAAATGTAAAGTATTCATAGATGCAAAACACACACACACACACACTAAACAAGTCTAACAAAGTTTATATTTCAAAATAAGTCAAGACAGTTTAGTGAGTATACATTAACACATGTATCCCTTGTGATGACCAAATCATTGTGTGTGAAAACATCATAAGATTGCACAAGTTTTTCATGTTATGATAATTTGAGATATGAGAAAATCAATTTAACTTACACATAATCATAATTGCTTGATGGGGACTATCACCTTCGAGATTCATCCTATAACTCTCACATCTCTTAGAAACATGCTTACAACCATATTTAAAAGTATTTTGATTCTTTTTTTTTTATTTTTCTTTGCATAATTTTTTTTTCTTTTGAGCATATCATGCATGGGCATATATAGAGAGAAAAGAAATACCCAATTATGTAAAACTAAAAATATCACAATTTTGCTATGCCGAAGCATACAGATGCTATTACATGATTGGCAGGCTTTAGTGGTGAGATGGTTATTTATGCATTTCTCTTAGGATTTTCTAGCCATTCTTATCAAAAAGAGTGATATGAGTGTTAAGTATAAGAAATTACTTAATTGTACTCATCACAAACACGAGCCACAAAACTCGCTTACTTAGTTGTGCATTAAGATACTCATCTAAGTTACAAAAGATATAAAGTTTAGAAAATTTTGTTTTAATGACCATCCAAGGTACGCAAGTACCAAAGTACACAAAACACACATTGTTTTTGTATTTTTCTGATTTTTCAATTTATTTTTATTTTGATGAAAAACAAAATGATAGGCCAAAAACGTATTGATCCATTGTGATGGATTAATTGATTAATTAGCCAAGTTTAATTAATTAATTAAATTAACATGCAATATACGTGACTGCACAAACAAATCACCAACTAAATAATTATGTAGCGGAAAATAAATTGATACAGTGATATGTTTACGAATGGAGAAAACCTCTAAGGCAAAAACCCCACTGGGTGATTTTAAGGTCACCACTCTCGAGAATTTAATATTATCAAAACAAGCGGTCATAAGTAAAGAAATCCCAATACCTTATACCAACCTACAGTTGAACCCTTACCTCAATACACAATTGGACTTGTTCTGTAGTGACAATCTCTTCTTGTATTGCACGACTCCTAGTATATGACTAACCAATAGATGCACAGATCTTAGTACGCGACTTGATCACCAACTTGAGAAGGATGTTGGCTGCAAAGTTCTTCTGTTCATCGTACGATAAAGATCATGAAGTTGTTTGGTTACAAAACCCTACAGTATACAAACATAGCAGCTTCTTCAGCATGAACTAAGGCAACTAAGTTTCTAGTCACACTTTTCTTCACAGTTGTGAAATTGTGCTCTTGTGCAACTGTGCAACCTATGAGGGCCCTTAAAATAATCCTTATATATGTTTCGGGTTGTGAGAAAAGAAAGCCCAAATATACATTCACGGATTGGATGAAAATTAGCTTTGAACAACTGTACTTCATAAATCTCGACAGATACCCTATCTATCGAGCAGCTATAGAGTCTCGGGCTAAAATAGCTCTTTTAAATCTCAATAGATACTAATTGTCGGCTTTAATGAGCAGCACTTCCTCACTTGATTCTTGTACAGCTTTGCAGGTTTTAACACTTGAATTTGAAACCTTATTTTTTGAAATATTAAACATATCCTAAATCTACCCAATTATAAGTAAAGTGTGTTTTCTCAAAGGATTAGTCAATACATAAAATGTTAACATATGTTCCTAACATGAATCACATATGTCCTAACAATCTCCCCCTTTGGCAATCTATGACAAAGACACAACAAATAAATGAACATATGAGAGAAGTCATAAATCATTTAACTTATACTCACTTGTTGAATATAATAAAGTCTGTCTTCATACAAACTCTTGAAAAATTTTGTAAGAAGAGAGTTTATAGCAAGAAGACTTTGACAACCTGTATTTCTGAAACACTTTAAACAAAATTCATCAAAGCATGTTAGTGTGAAACAAAAATAAAAGATTGCATATAATATATAAGAAACATGTGCATAAAGAGAGAAAAAAAACAACATATGTAAAGATAGGTGAAAGAACTGTAATAACAACCTCAAATGTATATATATATACCAACAAGTACAAGGTTTGCTATCATAACATGATCACAAGATCTAAGGTACATGAAAAATGTATCTAAAATAGAGAAAAAAGAAAAAGATACATAACAATCCTCACTACATCCCTCAAAATATGAACACTCCCCCTAACAAAAAGATCCTATACTAACCTTCCCCCAATGAGAATAACTACTCTCATATCCAAAACTGTTTCCCTTTTTTATCACGAGTGACAAAGGGTAAGTATATCAAGTAGACATCTCATCAACACTGGAAGAGCTACCACCATCATTCTCAGCATTAGAAGCATCACCATCACCATCACCATCACCATCACCATCACCATCACCATCACCATCATCATCCATCCTTAGAAGTCTCTGGAATAGGAGGAGAAAAAGCAACGAAGCCACCCATAAAAACCTGTTGTTATGTAACACGACCAACAAGGGTGTTCACCTAACACAACTCATCACTAAGAGTGTCAAGGCAAGCATCCATACACACAAGCTATGCCATGATGTCCTTAAGAGTCACACCGCCCGTAGAAGAAGAGGGAGTAAATGTGGATGGAGCTGTAGAAGCTGAAGGAACCATCGACCCGGACCGCCGTGAATGTAGCAGTGCCTCGCTTTGTTTAATAGTAGTGGTATCTATGGCATACATAACATGGAAGTGGTCGAAAACAAGAAAGGGAATAGGAAAATGGCATAGAATCTTAGTGATAGCAGAAGAGAAGATGAGCTTATCACAGGTTATCATATCCCTACACACATCTATGAGTGAAAGAATGAAATGAGAGGAAAAATCTATGGTAAGATGTTCTAAAAGGGAAAGCAAAAATCGAGCACGGGGCTCGGTATTGGAGTTATAATGAGATAAAGGATGCAAAACAAAAGTCATAGCTATGTTAATAAATCTAGGACCTTTAGCAAAGGCCGAACAAGGAGTGAATCGAAGATCACCCCAATCAAAGGAACGCTCATAAAAAGATGACATAAGCTCATCCTTAGACACTGTCTTAAGACGATCACAACCAGGGTAGTTAGGATGCACTACCCTAGGGACATGGAGCACGTCGGATACAATATCCAGAGTGACCACGATAAGCGTACCTTGAAAGCGAGTAAAAAATGAGGTCTTGAATAATCAAATCCATACATGTTGGAGTAGAACTCCTGTATAAGCACGGGTGGACATGTGACTGGGATGTCACACAATGACTCTTAACCCCTATTATGAATGACAGTGGGCAGGTCAATGTTGGAGAAGTCTAACAAAATGACTTGGCGTTCCAAATGAATGCCTCGTCTAGAAAAGTTCTCTGAAAAGTCCTTGCGGGCTTTATCATCACAGAACCGTATATGAGAAAAGGTAGGATCAGAAGAGGAAGATGCCCTAGAATGAAGAGGGTTCCGCGACCGAGTAGATTTTTGTTTAGGTGCCATAAAGCAACTAACCGAAAGAAAGAGAAAGACAGAAAGAGATCCACACAGAAAAGCACCAATCACAATCAATATATAAGAATATAGAGAATGTAAGGTACGCATGCATGAAAATGCATGAGTATGTGATATGCAATAGTAAATACATCATGGGCTCAGCCTAATCCAAACCTACCAGCACACAATCATTGCAACAAGGTAAACACACATCTAAGGTACATGAAATATTGTTATAATGCAAATGTGATGCAACGCATGATAATTTAAAGCCATTTTCACAAAGCCCATCCCAAAAATTTCACAAGACTTCATTGATTTTGAAAAACCCCAAATTTTTTTCAAAAATCCCAAAAGTTAGGTCAAATGCATGAAGAATGAAGGATTTAGGACCCTTACTAGTGAATAAATACTTAATATCGGCCGAAAACCCTTAAGGATGAAGTTTGGAGTGAGAAGAGAGTGGTTGGGAGGTGAAAAGATTGAAAACAATCGAGAGAGATCGAGGAGAAATGAAGAAAAATCCCGCAAATCCTATTTATAGAGCCTTTTAATTCTTGACTGAATGAGAGGTGTCGAGAGATGTTAAGCTTTTAAGGCATGAAAAGGTCTAGCTATTAAGCAGCTATCTAGAGGTGTCCATAGCAAAGAGGGCTCGATGGATCAAGGAGCTATCGAGTATCTATTGAGGAGACAGAAACTTTCTCGATGGATCAAAGAGCTATCGAGATTGCAATAAGAAAAATCTGAAGAGCTCAATAGATAGCCTAGCTATTGAGAGGTGTCGAGGAGTTGTCGAGATTGCTTTTAAAAATAGTTTTTCAAGAAAAGAAAAACACAGACATGAATGCACTTAAACATGCAACTCAACTAAGGATCCAAATATCATTTTAATCTCTCAAAACATCTCTCAATCAAGGAAAATGTAAGCACATAGATCCAAAAATACACACACACACACACACACACACACACACACACATACACACTAAATACGTCTAACCAATTTTATATTTCAAAAGCAAGTTACTGCAGTTTAGTAAGCATACATTGACACAAGTAAACCTTGTGATGGCCAAATTACATTGCACAAGTAAACCTTGTGATGGCCAAATTACATTGCACTTGCACATGTATCAAGAGTAGTAAGGAATATTGCGTATTGTATGTGAAAACATTGCAAGATTGCATAAGTATCTGTATGTTATGACAATTTGAGATATGAGTAAATCAATTTAACTCACACACGATCATAATTACTTGATGGGGACTATGACCTTCGAGGTACTTCCTATAACTCCTACATCTCTTAGAATACACGCTTGCAATCATGTTTTAAAGTATTTTGTTTCTTTTGCTTTGATTTTTCTTTGTATATTTGTTTAAGCATATCATGCATGGGCATACAAGAGAGAGAAAAGAAATACCCAATTATGTTAAGCTCTTTTGACATTGCACTTTTGCTATGCCGAAGCATACTAATTTTATTTCATGATTGGTGGGCCAACAGTGGTGAGATGGTTATTTATGCATTTCTCTTAGGATTTTTAGTTAGTCCCATCAAAAAGAGCAATACGAGTGTTAAGTATAAGAGATAATTTAATCTTACTCATCACAAACAAAGAGCCACAAAGCTCATTTGCTTAGTTGTGCATAGAGATGCTCATCTAAGTTACAAGAGATACAAAGTTAAAAAAATTTTGTTTCATTAGCCATTCAAGGTACACAAGTACCAATGTACACAAACACACAATGTTTTTGTATTTTTTTTATTTTTCAATTTTTTTTTATTTTTATGAATAAAAAAATAAAACAAAACTGAAAAACAACTAAACAAAAACATGTCAACTAAAGTAATGCATAAAAACTAGACTGTCTCAAAAAGAAAGTAAAACACACAAGTAATGCAAACACAACACAAAAAAAGAGGCAGAGAGAGAAAAGTGACTGAATCACTTAGAGTTTTTTTCCTTCTACACCTTGGAAGAACCTTTCCTTTTGGCGAACCCCTAAACCGGAGGAGAGAGGGAAGAATTGCAACCGTTCAAGTTCGTAAGAAATATGACGGCCTTGAGGAGATCTCTAAGAGAAGCAAGAGAGGATAGAAATTGACTCAAGTTTCCTAAAGAGACCATGTTGTTGCTCTGTTGAGTGGCTTGCCACTTGTAACAATTTGGTTGAGTGTGTCCAGCTACTCCACAATGATGACAGAGATGTTGTTTCTTTTCCACAGTAATCTTTTAGTCTTGTTTATGTTGACCTTCCTGACGAGTCATTTTTATTGGTAGTACTTCCTCAAGTGCTCCACATTCCACAAATGCTCTAGCTTTCGTCCATCCAAAACTTCCAAGTAGTATGAACCTTGTCTTTTGAAATTGATAACTTTGTTTGGTCCTTCCCAATTAGGTCCCATCTTTCCATAAGTGGGGTCCTTAGTAGCCAGGGACACCCTTTTCAAAATGAGGTCGCCAATATTAAACTGCCTTGGCTTCACCAATGCGTCATGGTGCTTAGTCATTAGGTTCTTGTAACGTGCTAACCTCTGTTTTGCGTCCATCCTTACCTCGTCAATAAGATTGAGGCTTAGATGAAGCTATTTTTTTATTCTCCTCTTCCTTATAGTGGGCCACCCTGTAGCCAGTTAGACCAACTTCTACGGGTATTACTGCATCACTTCCATATGCTAACTTAAAATGAGTTTCTCTAGTGGGAGTCCTTATCATTGTCCTATATGCCCAAAGAATGCTAGGTAACTCATCTGGCCATATCTCTTTTGCCCCCTCAAGCCGAGTCTTGATAATCTTCAACAAGGATTGGTTGCAACTTCAACTTGTCTATTAGTTTGTGGGTGGGAGGGTGATGAGTAGTGATTCCTAATTCCTAACTACTCGCAAAACTCTCTGAAGGGTGCATTGTCAAATTAGTGTACATTGTCTGAGATGAGCACCCTAGGGATTTTGAAACAACAGATAATGTTTTTCCAGGTGAAACTTATGACGTTCTGCATAATAATCTTTGCCAATGGCTCTGCTTCCACCCATTTGGTAAAATAATCAATTCCTACCACCAAAAACTTCATTTGTCTTGTCCCCATAAGGAAGGGATCAAGGATGTCAAGTCCCCACTAGACAAACAACTAAGGAGTAACCATTGGAGTGAGGTATTTTAATGGCCGTCTGGGTACATTACTATAGCATTGAAACTTGTCGCACTCTTTGACATAAGTTTTGACATTTGCTTGCATGGATGACCAGTAGTATTTGGCGTGGACTATCTTATGAATGAAGGACCTGGCCCCCGATTAGTTTCCACAGGCTCCTTTGTGTACATCCCTCAAGACATAATGAAACTCGTCAGGAGTCAAATACCTTAAATAGGGTTGAGAGAAACCCCTCTTGTATAATGCCATGTCCATAAGGACAAACCTCATTACTCTCACTCTTAGCTTCCTTTCTTCTTCTTTATCCTCTAGTTAGAGCTCGTCTTTGTGATAAGACATGATTGGAGTGGTCTAGTTGGCTACTCCGTATATTTGATTCACTTCTGGAATGTCAATACTTGGGATGTACTGGACTTTAATTTGATCACTTACCATCTCGTCTACAGATGTTGTCTTGGCTAGGACGTCAACTTCCACATTATCCTCCTTTGGTATCTGTTGAAATTGGGTTGTTGTGATGCTTTTGATGTACTGCTTAACTTTGCCCAAGTACTTCTTCATCCATTCTTCCTTGGCTTTACACATTCTATTCACTTGCCCTATCACCAACTATGAGTCTCCTTGAACGAGGAATGAATTTGGTCTAAGTGATTTAGCTAACTCCAAGCCCTAGAGTAGGGCTTCATATTCAGCTTCATTGTTAGTTTTTTGGTATTGTATATGGACGACATACTCCAGATGATCCCCTTCTAGTGATTGTAAAAATATTTCAACTCCTCCTACATGCTGTGTGGACGAACCATCCATACAGACGACCTACTGCTTTGCCCCTGGTTTTCATTCTTTTGATCATTGGCAGGAGTAAATTCGACAATAAAGTCTGCATGGACGTAAGCTTTTATTGCCTCTCTTAGCCTGTATCGCACATCAAATTCACTAAGTTCCATTGCCCACTAGATTAATCGTCTAGCGGTCTCCAGCTTGTTCATAGCTCTCTTTAACGGGTAATCTGTTAGGACGTTGATAACATGAGCTTGGAAATAAGGCCAGAGCATTCTTGCTACTGTTGCCAACGAAAATGCTAACTTTTTCTTCGATGGGTATCATCCTTTAACTCCTCTTAAAGCTTTGCTGGTGTAGTAGACATTTTTTTGTACCTTTCCTTCTTCCCTGATCAAGGTTGAACTCATTGCATGAGGGGACACCACTAGGTAGAGATACAACTATTCACTTAGTTTGGACGGCTCAGTAACAGAGTTGAAGCATAAGCCTTTAAGTTCTCAAATGCTTGCTGGCACTCGTCCATTCATTCAAATACTTTCCTTAACACTTTGAAAAATAGTAGACACTTATCAGTAACTTCTGAGACAAACCTGTTAAGGGTAGCTACTCGTCCAGTGAGGCTTTGGATATCCTTAACATTTTTCGGGGGCTCCATGTTCAAGATCGCTTAGATCTTATCAGGATTTGCTTCAATCCCTCTCTGTGAAACCATAAAACCAAGGAATTTCCTTGATGTGACTCCAAAGGTGCATTTTCTTGGATTTAGTTTCGTCTTATATTGTCTAATTATGTCAAAAGTTTCTTGGAGGTCATTTAGATGTTGCGTCTCCTTCGCGCTTTTGACCAAAATGTCATCCATGTACACTTCAATGTTCCACCAAATTTATGAACGAAACATGTGGTTAACTAGACTCTGGTAGGTAGCCCCTACATTTTTCAGACCAAACGACATTACTTTGTAACAAAACAAACCTTAGCTTGTGATTAAGGATGTTTTCTCCTGGTCTGCCTCATCCATCTTAATCTGGTTGTACTCTAAGAATGCATCCATGAAACTCAGCAGTTGTGTCCAGCCGTTGAGTCCACCAGCTACTCTATGCGTGGAAGAGCATAGCTATCCTTGGGGCATGCCTTGTTTAAATTTGTAAAATTCACGCACACCCTCCATTTGCCATTAGCTTTTTTGACCGTTACCACATTAGGTAGCCAATGAGGGTAGTAGACTTCACGGACAAACTTTGTGGTTACCAACTTTTGACTTCTTTGATGGCATTGTCACATTCTAGGGCAAATACTCTCATTATCTGTCAAACGGGCTTGTAAGATGGGGATACATTTAGACAATGAGTAATCACACTATAGTCAATCCCAAGCACGTCTTCATGACTCCAAGCAAAAATAACTATGCTCTTCTTAAGGAATTGGATGAGGTCTTGCTTTGTCTTCTCTTCCATGCTTGTTTTGATCCTAGTAAACTTTTTCGGGTTATTCTCGTCCAACCGCACATCTTCTAATGCTTCAATCGGTTCAGTCACTGTTTTTCTCTCTTTAATATTCATTGTCTGCATTTGCTCGTCCATTGCCAACACTTAGTCAAGCGGGGCATTCAGGGGAGTGTAATTGGAATATTGTCCTAAGGACAACCTTGCCTTCTTGCCGTCAGAATTCCTTTTCTCCCTTGTTTTGGCTTTCTTTGGACGAGGACCTTGCTCTGGATGGTGTACATAACCATTTTCCACCTGTTTAGCCTTCTTCTTCTTCTTAGCAATAATTGTGTCTTTAACATTCATGAAACTTTGGGCTGAATGTGTCAACTCAGCTATAGTTTGTGGCTCCTTATCGTACAGCTTATGGATGAACAAGTCTGAATTGACTCCATTGTAGAAGGCTGCCAAGAGAATCTTGTCGTCCATCTCGTCCACCAAGAAGGTTTCTCTGTTAAAATGACTAATGAAAGAACGCAGACTCTCGTTTTCTTCTTGCTCTATGCTTAGCAAACTAGACAAGAAATGCTTATGCCTTTGGCCTCCAACAAAATTGTTGACAAATAACTTACTTAACTTCTAAAATGAAATTATGGTATTTGGTGGTAGTTTATCAAACCATACTTTAGCTGGGCCCTTTAATGTGGTAGGAAAGGCCCTGCACATGATTTCCTCTAGAATACCTTGGAGATACATGGTCGTCTTGAACGTGGCAATGTTGGATCCCGCGTTCCATCATATGAGTCCAAGGTAGGCATTTTGAACTTGGAGGGCAAAGGGTGACTTGTGATGGACGCAATGAAGGGAAAGTCAGTCTTGTGGATGAGGTCATCCATATGATTTACTCTCCTCATGGAATCTCTCATCTCCTCCATGGCTCTTTTCATCTGATCCATCTCTCTCTCCAAATGTGGTATCCTATGAGTGACGGTACCTCTGGACTGATCTCCTTCAACGTTGTTCTCAGCCCCTCCATTCTCTAAATTTTGTCCTTGTTAATCGCCACGTCGCTATTGACACTGTCTATTAACTTCTCTAGTTAATTCCTGGTTTTGTTGTGTCAATTCTACCATTGCAGCTGCTATGGACTGCAATTGTTGTTGGACGGTCAGTGGTGGTGTTGGTGCACGATTTGGGTGACTGGAGGTGTTTCCACTCTCCTGGTGTCCTAGACTGGTGGCCATTGACCTAGTCCGAACTATGCAGCCTTTTTGTCTTGGAAAATAAGGAAGTTAACACTTAAAAACTTCAACTCTTCCCACAAGCGGTGCCAATTGATGATGCACGAAAATCAGTAGGCTAGAATGCTTCTGGCTATGTTGATGGCTGTAAGATCTAAAAAGAAAGAAAGAACTATCAAGGGTGATAGAGAAAAAATGAAGAAATGGAGCACGTGGAGTGGATTACGAGGAGTCCCCTCCATGTTTTATGAATAGTGCATCATGGTCTGGTTATATGAAACCTTCTAAAAGTTTCTTTTAGAATTCACTAAGTGTTGTCTGGTTGTCCATGTCCTTGGGTCATGGACGACTATCTTGAAACTGGACAACTTTATTACCTATGGATGGATTGTATTCACACCTGTGATGCTCCCCTTAGGTTTCTTTCCTTCTAAAGCCTACTGGATGTGGTCTGATTATGGATGACCACCATGGACAATCCCTTTTAACTTGAGCCCTCATCAGCATCCATTACGCGATGACTCTAATGAATGAAAAGAATTGTGGAAGATGACGCTAGAAACCACCCTATATATATGGAGACCAACCATACCCACTCTAAAGTATGAGGGGGAAAAAAAAAACTATTAGAAAACTTTGTTACTTTGCGTAAATTAAATTTTAGTGAGTTTTGACTTAAGCATTGAAAAAATTTAATTAAACATGCACCATACTGTTATCATCCGATAAAGTGGTCTTCTATTGCAAGTCTTCCAAAACCTTTTATTTTTTTTAACTAGTGCCTTGCTAAGATTATTTGCATATTATACCATATCAATTTTCAATAAATAATAAACATTCAAAACATAATCATTTCATGATTTTAGGAGCCCGTTTGGTAATGTTGTTCTAGTAACGTTGTTTGTATTTTTTAAAAATACATGTGGATAAAAAAATGTGTGAAAATATGGGTAATGTTGTCTAAACACAAAAAACTGTTGTTTAAAACACACTACCAAACAGCCCCTAGAATTGAGAAGCAATTCTCCTTATACTTTATGAATGATGATGTACACATGGAGGTCTATATACAGAGATGTCAGAGACATACGGAGGCCTTCGGCACCCTGCCCTCCCAAACAACTACCTTAGGAAAAGATGCTCTAGAGTGTGATGTTGAGTGTGTATGGGGAGAACAAATTCCTGTCTTTTTGCAGGTTGTAGTTGTTAGGACATATGTGAAAATTGTTATGAACATAGATCATTTTGAATTGACTAATCCTTTGAAAAAATACACTTTACTTGTAATTGGGTAGATTCAGGATGGTTTAAATTTTCAAGCAACATATTGTTCAAGTCAAGAGTTAAGGCCTTGCAAATATGTTCAAGAAACAAATGAAGAAGTACTGTATTTTAAAGATCGACAAATATCTCGACAGATTGTATTTATCGAGTTTTAATAGAGAATTTTAGCCTGATACTCGACAGCAGCTCGACAGATAGCCTATCTATCGAGATTTACAAAATTCAGTTTTTCAGATCTATTTTTCATGCATATTAAAATTATTTGTGTAGAGTTTCTTTTCTTACAGCCCTAGACATATATATATATATATGATTATTTTAAGGGTCGTCTAAGTTGATGCAATTTGAAGCAAAGTGATTATTCAATCAAATTGTGATCGGAGACAATTTACCCTAGTTCATCTTTTTTTTGAAGAGGTCGCTGCGTTTGTATGGCATAGGGTTTTGTAACCAAGGAGCTTCTTGATCTTCATTGTGTGGATGAACTGCAGAATTTTGCAGCTAACATCTTTCTAAAGTTGGTATATTAGTCACGTACTGGAATTCGTGCAAAGAAGTAAGCCACATACTGGGATCCACGCATCAATTCGTTAGTCACGTATTGGGGGTTGTGCATTGAAAAGAGAGATTGTCACTACATTACAAGTCTAATTGTGTATTGGGGTAAGGGTTCAACTATAGGTTGGTATAAGGTACTAGAATTCCTTTATTTGTAACTGCTTGCTTTGATAATGTAGATTTTAGGGAGTGGTGACCTTAAATTCACCCAGTGGAGTTTTGCCTCGGTGGTTTTTCCTATTCGTAAACAAATCACCTGTGTCAAATTAAATTTTTACTGCATTTAGTTATTTGGTGATTTGTTTATGCTACCACGTGTATTGCATGTTAAATTGACTTAATTAATTTACTTGGCTAATTAATTAGTCAATTTACCTAAGGGGTCAATACATTCTTGGCTTATTAGTAGTTGATATAGAGAGTCAAAGACATGGTTTAGTACATAGCGATAAAACTATCTACTATCTAACATCCATTTTCCCCCCTCCCCGCTCTCATCTACCTATACTAAAAATTAAATTTTTTTTCTTTTCAATATACTTTATTTACATATTATTATATATATATATATATATATATATTTCCTTCTGAAAAAATACTTACATATTTATTTTTTTATTTATATTATGATTAAAAGATTATTATTATTTTTTTTTATATCAAACATTGACAAGGTATAAGAAATATTTTTCTTTACTATTTATCCATGCATGTCTTTTGATTTATATACCTTTCAAAAGTGTTAAAATTTTGATAAAAGAAGCGTATATTCTTAGTGTAATAATTTATAATTTTCATAAAACACTATGTAAAAGTAATAAAATATAATAATGATTACACAATGAAAAGAATGTATGTGGATTCCAATTAGCTCAACTGGTAAAATCTCTGATGGTTGTATAAAAGATATGAGGTTTAATCCCTACATACATAAAAAACCGATTAATGCCTTAGACTGACGATAAATAGTTATTATAGGAAGCAGACAACATAAGTTGAAACTCTTTAAAAAATAAAATGAAGAAAATGTATAATATTTTTTTGAAATTAACCAAGAAGTTTCATGTAGATATTTGTTTAAAATATAGTTTTTAAAGTTACAATTTAAGAATTTTATAGATTTATATTAACCAAAATAGAATAATTCGTAAATTTTGTGCTTTAAAGTTTGTCTAACTATTGTAAAACCATTCATGTAAATCATAAGTTGAATTTTAACTCAAAAATAAAATCACCAAATGAGTCATATTATTTTTTTATTTTTTGTGAATTTTCTTACATCAACTTATCCCCCCTTATTCACATGATTTTTTTTTTTTAGATTGATATGAAGTACTCATATGCATGTGTATGTACATATGTGTCATTGGGGAGCTTTTTTTCCTTTTAAAATCGAGTACTTGCCTTGCCATTGCACATAATAGTACACGAATAAAACAATAGTAAGATTGTACAATCTAAAGGTAGCAGAATATCTTCTCAAAAAAAAAAAAATAAATAAATAAATTACGTAGTAGAATATAGTACTAACTGTAGGACAATAGGCCATAGGTCAAAGTATAGGCTTGAGTCTAATTTTAGTGTAGAGGAAGATCAGGTTCTAGTGTCAGCATGGTTTAATGCTAGTGTTGATGTCATACATAGTAATGAATAAACACAAAATACATTTTGTCAAAAAGTTTAGGAATATTTCACGCAGTACAATACATTCAGTACCACACGTATTGCTGTCTCCTTGATAAGTCGTTGGGGAACGATTAATGAAAAAACAAATAAGTTTTCTAGGTGCATGGCTAAGTTAACACACATCATCAAAGTGGTATAACAGAATAAGATAAGGTATAAATTATTTTGTAATAGTGTTAACATACCCATTCACCAATAGTTTGAAGATATTAATAGCGCTATATTTCTTTTAATTTTTTTAGATTACTAATGCTAAGGCTTTGTATAAAGAGACCTTCAAGAAACCCTTTCTTCTTGAACATTGTTGGCTCATATGATCTTTAGATATGGCATACATTTTTTGAGTTACCTGGGTTAAATAATGACATTAATGTGTTAGAGCAGTCTCATATATTTAATGATCTTGCTGAAGGATGTGCTCCTACAGTACACTACTCATTCAATGGTCATGACTACACAATGAGATATTACCTTACTGATGGCATATATCCAAAGTGGGCAACATTTGTGAAAATAATCCCAGCTCCACAAGGACAAAAGCAAAAATTATTTGCAACTGCCCAAGAGGCTTATAGGAAGGATGTTGAGCGTGCATTTGGAGTGCTTCAAGCACGTTTCGCAATTATCCATGGACCTGCATGAATTTTCCATCTTGAAGCACTCCAAAAGATCATGAAAACAGCGGGATGATAATGAAGTGGTAGACTTGGATTATGAACAAACTGATGGAGTGGATAATCCTCCAATGCAAGTGTCACGTTAACAAAGTGATGAATTTATATCATACATTGAGAGTTATGGACGCATTAGAGACCGAGAAATTCATTCTCAACTCTAGTTGGACCTCATTGAACATTTATGGCAATTGCAAGGCGAGTCGTAGGAACTTCCTTTTTTATATGTTGAGAAGCATAAGTCATAGGAACTTGTGCGAGTGTGTGAGTTTTATTGTAATTTGGTTTGAGTTATGTGTGTGATTAATCTATGGACTACATTGTTCCAACTATAATATATGTTCTATTTTATATGTTTTCTTATAAAGTTTCTCCATTTCATAGTTCACATTGTTCCAAGATTGCTTTTGGACAATTGAGACGATTGTTTTAGTCAAAGATAAATTTGTATATATATAATTTGGTTTTAAAAAAATAATGTTGTTATACTAGACAATGATAGGCTATCATGACGATTGAGAAATTTTTTTAGTCAAAAGATAATTTTGTATATATAATTTGGGGTTAAAAAAAATATATTATTGTTACACTAGATGATTATTTGCTATCATGATGATTGAGAAATTGTTTTAGTAACAAAAAATGTATAAGTATAATTTGGGTTTAAAAAATCACTTGTTAATATTAGACGATTATTTGCTATCATGTGGTAGCGGCGGAAGAGTCGGTGGTGGCGGCGATGGGGGTGGCGGTCGAAGAGTCGGTGGCGGCGGTAGTGGTGGTGGAAGAGTCGATGGCGGTAGCAGAGGCAGTGGTAGCAATTGTGGTGGCAGTGGTGGTGGAAGAGTCGTTGGTGGTAGTAATGGCAGCGGTAGCAATAGCGGTTGCAGTGGCGGTGGAAGAGTCAGTGGCGGCGGCGGTGGTGGCGGTGGTAGTGGATGCGGATAGTTGTGATCGTTGTTTATTGTAGTGGATATATTATTTTATTGTGATGTTTATATTATTTTATTGTGTTGAAAGCTAATATAGATTCACTGTTGCTAGATGTTTTGTAAAGTGAGTAGATAAAATAGATAAAGTAACTTTTTGTGGTGCCAAATAACTAAATTTTTAGCTCTATTGCTATGGATGCTTTAACGCCCTTTCCTTGAACTCAAGGTGAAAATCGAGTAAAGTCAAACTTGAGTTTGCAAGTAGACCATAGAAATGTCACAAAGACGTAACTTAGTATTTGTTTGGAACAATTTATTTACTTTTTATTAAAAATGTGTATAAGTATACTCATATTTTAAAAAAATAAATAAAAAATTACATATGAATTAAAAAGAACTCGTACCATATTCTAATAAGCTTAAAGGTGTGTTCGGTTGGAGGAGTGGAAAAGTGGGAGGATGTAAAATTGTGGGAGAATGAAAAAGTGGGAGGATGGAAAATATTTAGTTTTCCCTCTTGTATGTCCGGTTGGAGGGATGAAAAAGTGAGAGGGTATAAATTGACTATTATACCCTTGTTAATAGTAACGTTGAAATGAAATAAAAAAAAAAAGTTCAACATTAACGTTGAAATGGAAAAAAAAAAAAGTTCAACGTTAGCGTTGAAATGAAAAAAAAAAGAAAGAAAGAAGGGGTTTAACGTTACTGATCAGTAACTTTTGAAGAAGGGGGAAAAAAAAAAAAAACCTTCAGGTGGGATGGGGGCATTTACTAAAATGCCCCCATCCTCTTGTTTTCTCTTCAAACGAACAGTGAAAAATCCTCCTTTAATTTTCTATCCTTCCTATTTTCTCTTCAAACAGATGTACCCTAAAAGCGGGGTTTAACAAAGATGCCGGCGAGTTGATATTTAAGGGGCAACAGAGAAGGGAACAGTGAAGTAGGTGATGTTGAGCAAAATCCAGGACACATGGCTCAATGTGATGATGCCACATGATGAAATTTGAGATCGTCACATTGCAACATTGGGACTCAGTAAATTGCGTAACTTTGCATTATAATTAAAACACGGAATTTAGCTAGCACTTAACAAAAATGGCACCAAGCTTAAAAATAAATATAGGACATGTTCCCCAAATTATTTAGAAATTATGAGAAATTTAAAGAGTTTTTAAAGATGAACATGCATGCGCTATCGTAAAAATGGTGGAACCACTTTAACACACTGTTGTTTACAACTAGGGGGAGAGAACGAAGAAAAGAAAATGTTTCCACTTTCCCTCACATATATTTGGAAAAGAAGAAAGGAGAAAACAAAACAAAAAATATTTATTTTTCCTTTGTTGGAATTGTAAATGGAAACAAAAATAAATGTTAAAAAAAAAATTATGCCATGATGAAGTAAAGAGGAATGAAAGTTTATAAGCAATAATTGAGTGGACTACAAAAGGTGGACCTGGTGGAAATTCTCTCCTTCACTTCGACTGCTTTTCTCTTTCTCTAGTAACCAAATAGTGGAAATTACTTTCCCACCCAGTATTTTCTTCCCAACACTTTACCACCTACCCTTCCCTTTCACTTGTTCCAAACACAATCTAAAAGAAAATTGGACCCAATAAAGAGATTGCGCATGTTCAAAACAATTCAAACAATTCCTTATATCCAATTATCGTGTAACATGTCTCTAAGAAAATAAAAAAAGAAATTTTCTTTTTAGGACCTGCTTTTCAAAGAGAAATGTGGTACGGATACATTCTTCAGGATTTCCCAGCGAATTTGTCAAGGTTTGATAATTTCTTCAAATTCATCAATTCACGCTATCATTTGTTGTAGTTGAGACTCCAACCTTCAGCGGTTCAAATTTTAAATTAGAGTCCATTTTAAAATGTTCTCGAGTTAAAATAAAATATATTAAAATATGTTAATGGTGATCTATTGCACTTGTAAGTTTGATTCAAATAAAATATATTGAAAAACATCTAAAACTAATAACTAAATACCATTTAAGTGAATATTATGTCTCTTCAAAAAACAAAGTTCATAAACTGCGAAAAAAAAAAAAAAAAAAAAAACTCAACTTAGTGTTGAGTATATACATGTGAGTGAAATCTCATATTGAGTAATGACGAAAAAAAAGAGAGAAGTTAATGTATTATAATTGTGTCGTGGGGCAGAGGTGTTAAAGTGTGTCAAGAAGCTTCTCAAGATGTTTATCTCCCTACAATTGGTATCAAAGCCATGGGACAAAGGTGGCAAGGTTATCAAAGTATGTGTACTTAGAGCCCTTTCACAAATAGATCAGGAATGGATCAAACCCATAAATTCCACACACATGATCTTAAAAAAATGTTAATGTAACATAATTAAACACATATCTATTGAGGTTTATCTCCCAACACTTAAGAAAAATGCACTTCACCGTTCTTAAACAAACTCAAATAATTAATTTTCTAAATATAACAAATTAAAAATGCACTTAGAAGATGCACTTTAAGAGCATCAGCATCAATTCATCTTCAATTTTATGTCTATTTTACACCTAAGAGCCTACTTTTTTTATTTTGTACTGTCATTTTACAAAACACTTGCATCAAACCATCTATTATAGGCACTATTTTATTTAAATAATACTTTTTATTATTTTGTTTATTATTATTTTATTAACATTATCTCCATTCAAGTCTCCCCTTTCTCTCTTTCTCTCATGTCTCTTCATCTCCTTCCTCAACTCTCTGCCTCTCTCATATCCCAAACCCACACACTCTCACATGTGGAGGCGAGAAGATCCGATGAAAACGGCAGCAAAGATTACGGCGGTGGATCTGACGATAATGATGGCAACTTTGAGGTATATTGGCGGCAACTCCGACGATCCCATTGGGTCTTTCTAATGGGTTTTTGTAATGGGTTTCGTTGGGTTTGGTTTTGATTTGTTTTTGGTTTGGATTGATTTTGAGTTGAGTTTAGGATGGGTTTTCCGGTGGATTTGGGTTGATTTTAAGTTGGGTTTGGGATGTGTTTTCTGACGAGTTTGGATTGATTTTGAGTTCAGTTTGAGATTGATTTCCGATGGTTGGGTTGATTTTGTGTTTGGATTTTCAACCATTGAAGTGGGTTGTGGTGGTGGAGGTTGGTAGTGCTGGATTGCGGTGCTGCCGGTGGTGGTTGGGTGGTGCTGGTGGTTGTTGGTGATTGGCCCAACTCAACTGGTCAGACCCAAATTTGGCTCATGTGCTAGCTCGCTCATTCCAAGCAAAGAGTTGAGTCGCTAGGCTTGGGTGAAAGCTCTAGGTCCGATGGTTCCTAAAGCGAAGGGAAATTTGTGGATCTTCATCTTCTTCTTCACGTTGAAGAGATTGTGGAAAGGGAGAGAGGGACTGATGAGAGTATGTGGGGAAGAGAGACTAATGAGAGCAGAGGTGAGAGAAAAAAAAGCTCCCTCCGTCACCGTTTGTTTCATTTTGAAATGTTCTAAAATATTATTTTGTTTTTAAAAATAAAAGATATTAATTTATTAATTTTTCTATTATAATCTTATTTTATTTAAAAAGAAAACTAACAAATATTAAAAAATAAAATCAATCTAATTAGGGTACTTTTTTAGTTGTCTCATTAAGAATAATTTTTTTTTAAGTTGATCAATTTATTTAAGGATAATTTTATAATTTTATATATTTTTATTAGGTAGATAAAACAATAAATAATGTTTTTTTAAAAAGTTTGACTTTTCAAACAGGACAAACAACTTAAGATGAAAAGAATAAATTTATCAACTTTTTTAAAAATAAGTTATTCTTAATGAGGCAACTAAAAAAGTGCTTCACTTAGATTTATTTTTTTTTGAATATTAGTTAGTTTTTTTTTTCAAATAGTTTTGAAAATAAAGTAGGTATAATAAAAATATTAGTAAATTAATAACTTTTATTTTTAGAAACAGAACAATATTTTTTGGGACATAACAAAATGGAATAGAAGACAAACAAAATGGGACAGAAGGAATAATATACACAGTTACAATAACTGCGCAAATATACACGATTACTGTAACAAATGCGTATATATTTACCCAACAATAAAAGTACTGATGCAGAACAAATTTAAAAAATATTGTGTAAATTTTACATCTTTTTTTATTTTGCATCATTTTACACCACTGATATAAATACTCCGTTGTTAACCAAACTCAAATAATTATTTTTCTAAATATATCACATATAAAATTTTTATACTGACAAGTTACCAATATATATATATATATATAAACAAGTGCAACTTGAAATTTGAAATATGATTATTGGGACCCCAGAGTTCACATGCCCTCTCATTGTGCTGTCCCGTCCATTTATGATCTGTCCCACTTTGCGTTCTTATGGACTTTACTTTTTTGTTTTAGTTGCTAAATTCTCATGGACGATACATCGTCAAAACTTCAGAGTGGCCTAAAATGAATGAAGATTCTCTAAAGCAGTAGTGTCAAACACAACGACAACAATGACAACAATAAGTCTATTTCCATGATTCCTAACTGGGGCCTTGATGAATGATATATACATGGGAAAGTAACCATAAATTCTCAGATATAGTCTTCTACGGACTAGCCATCTCCCTTCTGTATCACAAGATCGCTGAACAATAGTCTTCAAACACAGGGTGCCCCTATTGAGAACTGAGATTCCAAAATTTTGAAAATATTCCGAATAAAAAAAAAAATAATTTTGTCTGGAAAAAGTGAATCAAATGATCATGATTCGTATATGAAAGGGTAAGTGGTGCTCCCAGCTCTTAGAACATGATCGATAGGTGGGGTGTCTCAATTTTTGTGTGCACAAATTCCAAAAAAGTCTGTTTTTATTTTTGTTGGCTTTTCTTTTCAATGGCAGGAGGTGGGGCTTGTCCCTTTGACAAGAGTCACAAGACTGCTTGCTCTTTTCACTTTGTGCCCTTGGCCAGTGGACAAGAAGTTAGATTCAAAACTATTCAACTTGTTCAAAAATTAATGCATGTTTTGAAAGATTAATCTGGAAATTTCACTGATGGTAGATGTTGCGGCCCAACTCTTAATGTTGAAAGGTATATGGACATTTCACTGATACAGTGATACATGAAATTGACAGTGGATTAGGAAATAGATGATTTAGGTTTATTTAGGAAGGGTCGAACATACATTACCTATCTATTTTAATAAATTGAAAAAAAAATTAAATTAATTAGTTGTATTCCTATTTATTCAAATCTTTTTTTTTAAAAATAATTTATTAATATATATCCGACGTATGTTAATAAAACCCAATTTAGAATCAATATGTCACTTTTCTTCAAGTAAAACTGATAAAGTTGTAATAGGATATTAGGATGTGCCAAGATCAATCAAATTCACTGCTATCAGACCCCGCATAAAAAAGTAAAAATTGTGTATTAGATATGGCATTTTATTTATTTATTTATTTTAAAAAAATTCGCGTTGGCATAGCTTCAAGAGGGTAGATATAATTACTGCGTAGCTTCATCCACATAAGGACAATCGAATCAAAGTTTTACGTAAAAAATTGACTTGCCAAATAATACTGACATTTTTCAATGAACTAGAATTTTCATTAATTAAACAAAAGAGCAAGGAGCAAACATCAATTTAAACAGACTTCCAAGCAAAACACTGCTAACATATTTTGAATGTGTCGATTATATATTGTACAATTGGGAGCTTTCTAAATAAAAGTTTAAACTTTATTGATGAAATAAGAAAACAGACAGCGTAATTAAGTTACACAAATGCTTAGGTATTGGGTGTTGGCGTGTGAGTGTATTTCCTTATCTCATTTTCCTTTCCCTATATATATGTGTGTGTGTTTATCAAAAAAAAAAAGATATTCATTGTTTTTGGGTCATATCACATCGGTAAGATGCAATATTGAGAAGGAGTTTATTACTTATTTCGCGACACTAACTGCCGCATGCAGTTTTGATGTTGGCGCATGAGTGTGTATTTCCTTATTTCATTCCCCTTCTCCTATGTGTGTGTGTGTGTGTTTATCAAATAAAAAAAGATACTCAGTGTTGTCGAGTTATTCCACATTGGTAAGGTGTGATATTAAGAAGCGGTTTATCACTTACCCTGCGACATTAATTGCCCTTATCTCGGAAAAAAAAAAAAAAAAAAAAAACTAACAGAAGAGAAAACTACCAATTAATGGATGACATCTGTTAATCTCATCCACTAACTACGTACAAACACGTGCTAAACTAATAGTTTGTTACTAAAAGCTACGATGCCCTTTTTAACTTGCACTTCTTTCTTTTAAGTGAAACGACATCGCATCCTGCATTCTTTGTATTCTCTTCACAAAATGGCACCGTGTTATCTTCTTCTCCGCCTTTAGCTTCAACACATATAAAGGCACACGTATACATTAGACAATTTTTTAAAAGCCTTGTTAGGGTCATATTTTCTATATATTGGTATATCATTTGATAAAATTCACTTGACTTGTAATTGGATAGATCAAAGTTAGGTTTAATACATCAAGAAGTATGTGAAATTTACTTTACAAGTGGTATCATTAAAGTCTTGAAGATTGAACCAAGAAACAAGTTAAGAAAAGATGATCTAGTGAAGCTCAACAATAGTCTCAACACTAGCATCTATCGAGACTTAATGAAGAATTTTCGACACCTTCTTGACATAAGCTCGATGTATCGAGCTTTACGATTTCAGAATTCTTAGATTTGAATCGCAGCCCATAATTACTTGGATTGCTAGGGTCGCATCCTATAAACCCCAAGACCATATCAAAGGACACAGAGACTCGATTAGAGAACTCATACACACTATGTGAAGCTTTTGCGTTTGTGTGCCTCAGGATATTGTAACCAAATACTTCTAGATTTTCAACGTACTTTGGAGTGAAAAATTTTGCAACCAATATCAATCATTCAGTTGTTGAGAGTTAGTCATGTACTGAAACCCGTGCTTGCAAAGAAGTCTTTTACAGGATCAAGTCCAATAGGGGGTTAGAATAAAGGTTCAACTATAAGTTGGTATTTTGGGATAGTCCAGGGTAGTAGTAAGATTCCTTATACTTGTAACAGCTTGTTCTTGATTAGTGGATTTTTAGGAGTGGTGACTTTAAATTCATCCAGTGGGGTTTTTTCCTTACGAGAGTTTTTTCCCATTTGTTAACAAATCACCATATCAATTTAATTTCCACTGCATTTAGTTGATTTGGTGATTTGTAGGTGCCTCCACGATTTACACATAATTAATTAACTTGGGTAATTGAATTAATTAATTGGGGTCAATTTATAACTCAATGAGTGGCATTAGAGCGGGCACACTCAAATTAAGTTTTAATCTTTTTTGTGTGATCCATTGACCCCTGCTGTCATGGATTATGGACAATCATTAATCATTCCTCTTTTTTATGGTACTAACTATGCATATTGGAAAGTACGCATAAAAGCTTTTTGCAATCCCTAAATGAAAAAGTCTGGCTAGCTATCAAAGTTGGATGGACTAAACCTGCTGAGCCCCCTGCTTCATGGGATGACTACAAGATCAAAGCTACTAATTTCAATAGTAGAGCATTGAATGCCTTGTTTAGTGCTGTGACTAACGAGGAATTCAAGAAAACCTCGTCCATTGAAAGTGCTAAGAAAGCTTGGACCATTCTTCAAAATACCAATTAAGGTACCACAGCTATTAAAGATGACTACAAGATCAAAGCTGCCAATTTCAATAGTAGAGCATTGAATGCCTTGTTTAGTGCTGTGACTAATGAAGAATTCAAGAAAATCTCGTCCATTGAAAGTGATAAGGAAGCTTGGACCATTCCTCAAAATACTTATTAAGGTACCAAAGCTGTTAAAGATTCCAAGCTTCAAATGCTCACTATTAGTTTTGAAGATATCAAGATAAATAAACGATGAGACTTTTGATGAATTTTATGTCAAACTCAAGGACATAGTGAATTCAACCTTTAACTTAGGTGAAAGGATTCTTAAACCTTAGATTGTCAGGAAGATACTCAAATCTCTTCTTGTGAATGGTTTCATGCTAAAATTATCGCCATTAAAGAAGCAAAGGACATCAACAGAATTCATTTGACATAGCTGATTGGAAATCTATAGACCTATGAATTAGGTCTAGTGAGAATTGGCAAAGAGAGTAAGAGCAAGAATATGGCTTTAAAGGCTAAGAATGATGAAGAGGAAGGGTCATTTGAAGATGAAAATTCAAAATTCAAAGCTTACATTACCAGACAGTTTAAGAAATTCATCGAGAATGCAAATGTCAAGATGGGTGACAAGGATCGCAAGAAGTCTGGATTCCCTCAATCAAAATCTCAAGATAGGTTTAAAAGAGAAAACAAGGATGAAGGTCAAAGTATCAATACACCATCTTGTCCGAAAATGCTTTGGCTGTCAAGGTTATGGCTGTTAAAGTAGCAATGCACCATCATTCCCCCTAGATTTAGTGATGCAGGATGTAGAAGTATCAAGAAGAAGAACATGTCTGCTTCTAGAAAACAAGAAATAAATCATGTTTGCTTCTGAAAATAACCTCAAATCCATTAGGGTTACTTGAGTCCACAAAGAGAAAGGGTTTTGGAAACCACCAGAGAAATAATAAACAAAAGTTTGAATCTTTATTAATATTAATAATACTAAAAAATGTTTACAGACTTGGATGCCTATTTAAGGGCTCTGTAAAACTTGATAGACAAGAAAATATATACTAAAATAACTCCTAATTAATACTTAAACATAATAGGAACCAAATTTGACCTAAATAACATTAAAATCATTTTCTTTTCTCTCTTGGAGGGTCTCTCTATAGACTTTCCTTCACACATGATATGATAGATATCTATCAAGACATTGCTACACGTAATAAGCTAATCTTTCCTTCAGCTATCACACACATTCTCACACACATACACATCCCTATTCCTTCTACCCCTTTCTTCTTTATCATGGGTGCTATTAATAAGGATGTATATGGAGAAGTGATGCACAGCTGGATGCTAAGGCCAAGCAGCCTTGTGAGGAGCCTACTTCTGCTAGCAACAGGAGGCTACTTTCTGAGTTATTGAGGATGCTACATCTGCCTCTCAACCCTCTTCCTTGTTTGCTCCATATTCTTTTTCTAGAGAAAAGACATCTCTCGTTGCCATCATGGACCAACTTCAGCACATGCGTGGTGATTTTGGCAGTCGTCTTGACCATCTTTCTGATGAGATGTGTCAAATGATCATAGGATTGGTCGTATCGCTCGTCATTAGTCGCGCTTTGGTGGTTATGCTCCTTCATTCTCACCCGATACTTCTAAGGAGTCTTCTGATGGTGGGGATGATAAAAGTGATGATGCTTCTGGCTCTGCTTATGATGATGAGATGATTGTTTCTCAGTAATTCACCCTTTGTCCCTCGTGACAAAAAGGGGAAGTAGTTTTAGTTATGAGAAAGTAGTCATGTTGTTAGGAGGAGAGCTAGACTAGTGATAAAGGGAAAGTTTTTTGAGATATGTAGTCACGTTTTTGATGTATAGTTCTCATTACATGTCCCTTGATCTTATGAACTTTTTACATACATTTTACTTCTTTTATATAGATGATGATGATGTATGTTTCTCATCTTTATCTCACATGTGTTGTTTCTTTTCTCTCTTTATACACATGTTTCTTAGTTTATATAACTTGTCTATATTTCACACTTGATGGATCTTGTTTAAGTGTTTCAGCTATGACAAGTTGCAAGTCTTTCATGCCATGATCTCTCTTCTTGCAAAGTTTTTCAAGAGTTCAATGTATTTGTTAGACTTACGTATTTTTTGTGTAATAGTTATGGAGATTGTTGTTTTATACTTCTCTCATAATTATATTTCTGGTTTTGTCACGGATTGTCAAAGGAGGTGATTTTTAGGGACATATCTTCTAAGTTAATGCTTTGGCAAAATGCACTTTACTTGTAATTAAGTAGGTTTAAGTTGGGTTTAATATATCAAGAAGTATGTTTTTTGAAAACATCAAGTGGTATCATTAAAGACATGAAGGTTTATCCAAAAAATAAGTGAAGAAAAGCTCTTTCATTAAGTCTCGATAGAAGCCTAACAAATGTTGCTATTGAAGTTTAATGGAGAAGCTCGACACAAGCTCGATCTATCGAGATCTACGATTTTAGAATTTTCAGATTTGAAATTTGGCCCATGATGAATTGGATGATTAGAGTTTCTTTTCTCATAACCGTAGTCAAATATAAGGCTTATTTTAAAAGTCATCAAGTACGGAAACAGAGACTTAAAACTCATATACTTTATGTAAAGCTACTGTGTTTGTACGCCTTAGAGTTTTGTAACCAAGTGCTTCCTGATCTTTATTGTTGATGAAGTGAAAAATTTTGCAGTCAACAACAATTATTCAAGTTATTAGAGTTAGTCACATACTTGGATCCGTATAAAGGAGTTAGTCACAGATTGAAGATTTGTGTGACAAAGGAAAGAAGGTTACTATAATATCAAGTTCAATTGGGTATTGAAAAGAAGGTTCAACTTTAGGTTAGTATTTTGGGATAGGCCAGAGGTAGTGGTAAGATTCCTCATACTTGTAATCACTTGATTATTAATTAATGGATTCTTGGGAGTGACGACTTTAAATTCACCTGGTGGGGTTTTTGCCTTGTGAAAAGTTTTCCTCATTCATCAACAAATTCCCATATCAATTTAATTTTGGTTGCACTTAGTTTTTTTTGGTGATTTGTTGTTGCCTCCACGATTTGCATGTAATTTAACCTAATTAATCAATTTGGATAATTGAATTAATTAATCGGGATCAATCTATCTTAACCCAACAACTTCGAATGCTTGAGTCCCTTGATCTTCTTTCTATACTTGCAACTCATCAATGGAATAAACAAATTAACTTGAATTTCTTTTTCCTTGATCTTCATGTAATTGTAAAGATTTACCAAATAAGAACTAACAATTGAATCAGATTTATCAACCCTAATAAAATCAATAAACTTCTATGTATCACTCACCACCAAAATAAAAGGATCCTGAGATTGACAATCAGATGATTTGATTTCATTGAGATCCCTAAAACTTTTATCTTCAATTTTTTCTTCAATTTTTTCTACCATCTCGACTTCAAGATCTTTCTCTATAATAGGGTCTTCATTAATCTCCTCCACAATCTTAATTTCAGATTCTTCTTCTATAACAATGTCTTCATTAATTTCCTAAAAAATCTCTATGTTTTCTTCAAGAAAATTATGTTGTTCAACTTATAATTCTTCTCTTGATGGTGGAATATGTGGTTCTTCAAAATAATTCAAGTGTGAACCTATTGGTTAATAATAGTCTTGTTTTGTATATGACAACAGTTCATCACACAATCCAAAGGATAACATTTGATAGCAAGCATCATTCCCACCAACATAAAGCATACTATCTAAGTTTATACAAAGCAAGTTTAACTTTTCTTTTTCTTCACAAATATTCTCATAGTCAAATAAATCCTCCAGATCAAGTAACCAATCAAAAAAATCTACTTTATAAAAATAACCTTTAAAACTTGCAATTTTTCTATAAGGTCTATATGAAATTTGCTTACCAATAGGTTGCCCATGAGTTATGTCTTCATGACAGTTATCCCTATTTTTTCCATGCTCCAATGATGGCACCCTATCAAAGATATTTGTGAGTGCTAGTTGTACGTCATGTAATACATGCTAAGTTTTTTGTCATTGGAATTGCTACCGTTTCATACGTTAGGCACCAGACTAGGATAAGTCAAGGCTCTGATACCAACTGATGCGGGATGGAAAAGTGTCAAGAAGTAGAACATGTCTACTTCTAAAAAATAAGAAACAAAACACATTTGCTTCTGAAAATAACCCCGAATCCACAGGGGTTCCTTGAGTCCACAAAAAGAAAGGAGTCTGGAATCCACCAGAGAAACAATAATCAATAGACATATGTTTGAATCTTTATTAATATCAATAATGTTGAAAAACGTTTACAGACTTAAAGGCCTATTTAAGGGCTCTGTAAAACTTGACAGATAAGAAAATAATATTCTAAAATAACTCCTACTTAATACCTAATCATATCAGGAATCAAATTTGACCTAAAAAGCACTAAAAGCACCTAAAAACAAGGAAATAAATGCCCTAAACCTAAAATAATATTTTTTACATGAAAATACCAAGGTGGGAATCTAGTGAAAATACCAATGTGGGAGTCTAGTGGTCAAGTAACTCGTCCACCTTGCCTTAGCGCATTAGTACGGGGTTGGTGAGGCCATTTAGCATGATGGTTTAACTTGTCACAGTGGAAAGTGACTTATTCCTAGGATTCCATTATTTTTGTTCAGCAAAAAGAAAAAAGACAGAAATGAGAGGATAGGAAAAAAAAAATTAATTTCCTCTCATGGCATTTGGTTTCGGGTGCAAAAGTGGAGAAATAGAAAACTTTTTTTTTTATTTGGTTGTAAAGAAGAATTAGATGATAGAAAATGTTGATTGTATAAATTTACTCTTATGCCCTTATTAGATAAAAAAAATAGTAACACGTTAATATTTTAATTAAATATTTTTGTATAGATGGGCATTTCATAAAAAAATAAAAATAGAAAAACCAAAAAACAAGTACAAACTCAAACAAATGCGGGAAACGTTTTATTTGACCCACCAAATTAATAGGCTCGATGTGGATTTGGGTTTGTGCAAAAATTTCATAACCTTCTTCACTTTTTTTCAGCAAAGAGAAAAAGATAAAAATGTGAGGATAGAAAATAATTTTAATTTTCTCTCATGATGTTTGGTTGAGGGTGAAAAAGTGAAGAAATAGAAAACTTTTTTTGATTTGGTTGAGAAGAAGAATGAGATGATGAAAATATTGATTATAAAAATTTACTCTTATGCCCCTACTGGATAATAAAAAAGTAACACGTTAATTTTTTTATTAAAATTTTTCTGTATAGATGGGCATTTCATTGTAAGAAAGAAAAAGCCAAAAAAACAAGTATGAACTCAAACAAATGAGGGAAACATTTTATTTGACCCACCAAATAGGCTCGCTATGGATTTGGGTTTGTGCGCAAATTTCATAACCTTCTTCACTTTGATTCAACAAAAAGAAAATGATATAATGGGAGGATAAATTTTTTTTAATTTTCTCTCGTGGTGTTTGATTGGGGGTGAAAAAGTGGATGAATAGAATTTTTTTTTTTTTATTTAGTTGAGAAGAATAATGAGATGATAGAAAATTTTGATTGTATAAATTTACTCTTATACCCCTATTGGATAATGAAAAAGTAACATGTTAATTTTTTTTTTTGTATAGTTGGGCATTTCATTGTAAGAAAAAAAAAAGGTAAAATACTATTTTGGTTTCTAAACTTTAAGAGTTTCCAAAACCCTTGATTTAATTGGACAAGGATACATAAAACTATGTTCACCTTACCCTTAAAATATCAACTTGAGCTAATTAAATTGTTCAATTTCAAGTTTCAGCCAATTCAGTGTACTTAGCCGTCTGAGTGGATATCAGAATTGTCCTCAAGTATCTCACTATTGCCTATAGGCAATTGATAGAATAAATTGCAACTGTATCTTATATATGGATCCACCAAAATAACACAAATCTACGATTATAGAGTTTCAAATAAATTAACTATGTAGAATAATAATTTTTCATTTCTTTTTTCAACGTAAAATGAGTTGTATAACTTAATTGATTTATTTTATGCAATATTACACTAATGTGTCCAAAGGTATAAGAGAGCAATTCTACAATTATTGAATTAGGACATTAGAGCATTCTTATCAAGATGGGCAAATGGTATAAATACTAAAATTTAACCCCAAAACACCAAAAAACCAACTCCATCAAACATTTCAAATCTCAAAAATTTTGAGACACTGCTACAGTGAGATTGTATCAATACAATCTCACTGTAGCACAAATCTTAAACCATCAAATATTTTTTTATTCCAACGGTAACTGTCGGTGCATTTGTTTTTTATTTTCCCCTTCTTTCTTCTCTCTCCTCTCTCACCTTCCTCTTCTCTCTTTCCCGTAGCTTCTCTGTTTCTCTTAGGTTCACGGTTTGAGCTCCTCCCCTCCACGGTTCGTCAATCAGGAACATCAAAGCCCAAATGCTTTCAGAGTGTTGTCACCGATATGGAGGTAGAGCTTGACGGCGGGGTGATTTGATTTTGTGGGTTGTAAATTTGTGATTTCGAATTGTGATCGGCATGGGTGTGGTTGTGGATTTGTGGTTTTGGATTGCGATTGTGGGCATGGGTCTCTGGGTTGTGGGTTTGTGATTTCAGATTGTGATCGGCGTGGGTATGGGTCTATGGGTTGTGGGTTTGTGACTTCGGATTGTGATCGGCGGGGGTCTTTAGGTTGTGGGTTTGGGTCATAGTGGGTCGTGGTGCAATGGATCGGCGTGATGGGTTTGCTTTGGTGGAGGTTTGCCGTGGTGGATTTGTGTGTGTGTGTTTTGCTCGCCAGCGTGATGGGTTTGTCTCTCTGTCTTTCTTCTTTCTTCTCACCAATCTGGGTTTTGTGATTGTCTTCTTTCTTTTCGCCGATTTGGGTTTTGTGATTGTGATGGTGGTTGATTTGTGATTCGGAAAAAGAAGGTAGTGGCTGGTCCCTTCTTTTTTACTTGGTGTGGTGGATTTTGGTTGCTACGGTGGAGGTTGATGCTGGTAGTGCTATGGCGGAGGTGGCTGTGACTGTTGCTATTAGATTTTGTGGTGGTTATGGGTGGTGCGCTTTGTGGTGACTATTGATGGTGTAGCACCGGCGGTGCTATGAGAAAGAGAGAGACAAAGGAGAGAGAGAAAATAAAAAATTATTGAAAAATAATAAAGAAACAATATTTAAATGAAATGGTAAAAAGATAGAAGTTTTGATATAGCTTGTATTATAAAATGGTGTGCTATATGTCATAAAATTGGGTTTTGAGATGGTAAATGTTAAATTTTTTAGAATGCTTGATAAGAATGCTCTTAGAATTTTTGGAATTATTGAATATGCTACAATTGCGTCCAGGTATGTACGTGCATGGATAAGGAATGATGGTGTTACTAGATCGAACCCCTTATTTGGAGCGACTGCATTTCAAGATTTTTAATGGCCTCATTGCCCAAAGAACATGAAAAGCTCATAAAGAGAATAATAAAAATAAGGCTAGATTATAAGTTGTGCATACCCTCTAAATTTACTTAAAATTCAACTTAGTTTTGAACTTTACAATTTACATTCGTTCAATTCAATCCTATAAATTTCAATTTTGTCTTTTTGTTGGTGCAGTTAGAATTGCACTGTCAATAACCTCCAAAATTACATTTATTTATTTTTGTTAATTTCTTATGTTAAAGAAACTCCCTAATTGGCAGGAGAAGACTATGATAACATATTTGCATCACCTCACTTAGCGGCAAATGAAAAAACTTAGAACAAAGATCGGAAGAAAATCTGATAATTTCAGATCTTAAACAAAGGGATTTGTAAGGAAAAAATAAACAACCAGAGAAGAAGAAGACAAGTTCCTCAAAAAAAAAGAAAAAAAGAAAAAAAGAAAAGAGAAGATGAACACCGATCATGCCTTCGTCTTCTGCTGCTGCTTCTTCTTCTTCTTCTTCTTTTTTTTTTTTTCTTCTTCTCTTTCTTTTTTCCGTTTATGGAGATTACTTTGTAATTTCCTCTTTTTCGCTGAATACAACTGCTATGTGTGCTCTTTCTTTCTTTTGTTACTTTGTTACTCCTTTGGAGTTGGAATTCCCAAGTCCCTCACGTGGCTAAGAGCATCAGCAAAAAAAGGGCTAAATTCCAAATTTAAGCATAAAGAATCCATTTAGCCCAAAATACTCCCTCCATTGAATGTTGTAAAAGGTAAGGATTGTAAAAAAAAAATACAATTGAGCTACAGTACGGTTCTAAATGTAGAACCGCACTGTAGCTCAATGGGAAAAGAGATATTAATATGTTATACTTAAAGTTTTCTCTCTCCACGGTCTCTCTTCTCTCTCTCTTTCTCATTCTGACTCTCAGTTCCTCACTCCCACTCTCACAACAGCTCCTCCCTTCTCACTCCCTCTCTTACAACAGCTCTTCCCTCCTCATTCCTTTTCTCACATCTCTCTCGTTCGAAGCTTGCACTGGTGCTGGGTTTTGGATTTTGGAGGTTGTATTGGCGTCAATCGATGGGCTGGGTTTGGATCAACGTCTTCATGTGGGTCAACAAAATGTGGGAGATTGCGGCGGGCTGGGTTTGGATCGGCATTGTTAGGACATATTTAGTTCAAGTGGTTTTTAACATATGTCACTATTTTATGTAATTGGCTTATCCTTTGACAAAACGCACTTTACTTGTAATTGGGTAGATTTAGGATGTGTTTAACGCTTCAAGAAACTGTGTTTCAAGGTCAAGTGTTGAAGTCATCAAGTCTGTCTAAGAAACAAGCTGGAAAGTGCAAGTTACTAAAGCTCAACACCTAGTCTCGACACATGCATCTATCAAGCTTTAGAAGCTGTTTCAGCCTTGAGGCTCAACAGTTTCTCGACAGATCCTCGACTCCTCTATCTGTCGAGATTTAAGGAAAACAGATTCTAAGTTCTGTTTTGATTCCAATTTGTGAATGTGTCTTTGGGACTTCTTTTCTCTTAACCCTAGACATATAAAAGGATTGTTTTAAGGGTCTTAAAAGATGACACAAGTTGCACAAGCATTGAGAAATTATTGTTCATGTAATTTGTGACCTAAGACGAAGTTCATGTCCTAGTTCATCTCTCTTGTGAAGAAGTTGCTATGTAATGTGCACCGTAGGGTTTTGTAACCGAGCATCTTCTTGATCTTCATCGTGTGGATGAATTGAAGAACTTTACAGCCAACAACTCTCTCTAGTTGGTGAATTGAAGTCACATACTGGGATCCGCGCAATTGGTTAGTCACATATTGAGAGTCGTGCATCAAAAGGAGAAACTGTTACTATAGAACAAGTCCAATTGGGTATTGAGGTAAGGGTTCAACTGTAGGTTGGTAAGGTACTGGGATTCCTTTACTTGTAATCGCTTGTTGTGATAATAGTGGAGTTTCGAGAGTGGTGACCTTAAATCACCCGGTGAGGTTTTTGCTATTAGGTTTTCCCCATTCGTAAACAAATCACCGTGTTATTTATTTTCCGCTGCATACTTTAGTTATTGATGATTTGTTTGTGCTACCATGCTGTTTGCATGATAATTTGATTAACTAATAATTTCACTAATTAATCAATTTAATTTATCACAAGGGGTCTATGCATTTGTGGCCTATTAGGCATCTCAGTGGGCTGGGCTGGGTTTAGTTAGCGATGGAGATCGTGGTGGGTTAGTGTTGGGTTGCGTGGGTTGTGATCTGTGTGGGAGTGGGTTTTGGGTTGGTGGGTTTATTTCAATAGGTGTGGTTTTGGTGGGCTACGGCGTGGTCAGTGGATGCAGTAGCGTTGGTCTAGTGGTGCAACGACTTGGACAGTATGTGTAGTGGCGTAGGTCTGGTGGTGCAGTGGCATGGGTTTGATCGTGGGTTTCCTTTTTTTTTTTTTTTTTTGTGTGTGTGTGGTGTTGACGGTAGATTAAGGGTTGCTGGTGGTTGTGGTGGTGGTGGTGTCAGGTGTGTGTGGTGCAGCGGTGGTGGTGATTGTGAATCTTGAGCAGAAGGAAAGAGAGAGAAAGAATAAATAATGTTGTGAGATATATTATTTTATTGTGTAGAAATATTATTTTAATGAGTAGAATAGGAAACTAGAAGTTTGGATGTTGGAAGTATTATAAAATTGTACTGTATCTATACTACTATTTAAGGGGTTTTCCCTGTTTGGATTCCTATTTTTTTTAGTTCAAAAATACCCCTACAGTCCTATGTTTAAGTAGAGATAAAATTAAAGGACAATCCGGTAAAAACTCATTTTTTAGTTCAAAAATGCCCATACTGTCCTATATTTAAGTAGAAACAAAACTAAAGGACAATTCGGTAAAAATGCAACTCCAACTCTCACTAAAATATTGCCTAAAAAATAGGACCACTCTCCTATTAATTTTTAAATTGATTTATTCACTTATAAATTAAATTTTTAAAATAAAAATCATATATAAATATATATATATATAAAATAATTAAATACAATTTTTTTAATTAAATCAATTAAAAAATAGATTATGCATTATCACATCAATTAAATAGGTTTAACTATAAAAATAATTTAAAAAATCCCCATCCGTCCACTATTTTTTTTTTTTTAATTCTCAAGAAAAAAACACTCCCAAGTAAAGTTCAAATCCCACTTCAAAATTCAAATACACATCCAAGCAGTTACCTAAAGTCAAATCTTATCCACTAACCAACTGTTTCACTCCATATTCCAAACTTAAAACCACGATGATTTTGCCTTTTGCAATTCTTAAATCTTTTTTTGTGGTTCTACGGAATTTCACTACTAGGTAAGAGGGATGCTCTACTTATTTCTCCAAATTATTATTTTTTTTTCTCTTTTGGGTATTTATGTTTCTAACTACAATTGTTTTTTTGGATACATAATCCCGATTAATTACTGATGTATTGCGTCTTGATCAATGTGATTCTTAATCATTTTTTTATTTAATTATTTTACTTAGTCTCGGGTAATCAGGTTAGATGAATTTTTTTGCCCATGAACTAATACATTTGTTTTCAGGTCTTAGTACTTGGGGTGTGAGGCAATGGTTGCACTTGAAGATGTTATGGTTCTGGAGAGCCTGTGGGTGGACCTATTAGAATTTGGTGAAAATTGTGGAAGAGTCAAACCCAAAACAATTACAGATCTCAAGGAAAAATGAGGAAAACCACGAAAAGGAATTGGATAACTATTTATTGGAGAGTGATGATTGAGAGTGAGTTTGATTTCGTTACCCATTATCTTGCACTTTGAATAAACATCATCAAAAATAACTTTAATGTTTTTGTTTTATTAACGTTTTTTATTTATTTATTTATTTATTTTTGTGTATGTGTATGATTGTATCTCAAGTTGAGGAACACAAAAAGAAGGCTATCTTAGCCGTTTATTAGTCGGATAAAATGTTGTAATTTAAATTTTCATCCAACTAATCGGAAAAAAAAAAAAAATAGAGAGAGGATTATTATTATTTTTCTTTCTTTCTTTCTTATATTTACAATTATGAGGATTTGGATGGTAATAAAGTAAAACTAGAGTGCATGCTCAAAGGCTCTTCTATTTTTTGGATAAGGGTTAATTTAAAGTATTTATTATAATTTGGGAGTATTACATTTTTCAATCACAAAAAAAAACCTAGGGGTGTAATGAATATTATGCGTTAACAGGTGAAATAATTTTTCATCACACCCTTAGGTTTTTTTTGTGATTGAAAAATGTAGTACTCCCAAATTATAATAAATGTTCTAAATTAACTCTTACCCAAAAAATAGAAGAGACTCTGAGCACGCGCGTGAGCGCGTGCTCAGAGGCTAGTAATTGATAAAATAGCTTTTTGAATGGTAAAATAGGATAGAATTAGGATCAATGAATGCTGATGCTCTAACATTGGAAAGATGAAAGGTTTTAAATTTTCAATGAAAGCCAAAAATTTTCAGCCATTAGATTTAGATCTTTTTTTTCACCTGCCCAACATGATGTGACATACATTGGTAACTGCATTAAATATTTTAAGTATTTTTAAGAGGGGTAATGTTTCATGCACAAATTATTTTATAATATTTTTATAAAATATTGACGTGGTCAGTCTTTTATTGGTTTTCATTTAGACCTACCATTAATATCACATTTTTATTTACCAATAATCACTTACCACATCAGCAATTATTCTTTTAAGAGTACTGCAATATCACAATATTTTACATAGTTTTTTGTTACAATTTGACACATGGCAAATTGTGAGTAATAAAAAAAATTATGGGAAGTTATTATTATTACTATTATTACAAGTTTAACTAATCAATATATAAATAAATAAATAGATATTATATTTAAATTTGCTTAGGATTTGATATTTCTTATTTGTCTTGTAAAAGTTAAGATATGAAAATATATATTTGAAATATAGATATTTATATTTAATTGGATTATTTTAGTTAAATTTTCTATTAATACTAATTTAATATATTTATTTATATTTAAAAAATTATTAAATTAATTATAACGTCATCACGGTTCGACCTTGGTTTGACCTTAAAAACCTTGAACCTTTTTTTTTTTTTTTACAGTTCACGGACAATCCAAATCATCCAAAAAAAAAAAAAAAAAAAAGCCTTTCACATAAACCAGCAATATATAAATTAAATAAGCTTACCAAATGGTAATTGGCATCGATGGCCATAAAATTGGCTAACAAGAAGTAGGGTTTCGTGAGCGATGGCAGGTTGAATCCTAACAATGGGTTCGAAAAGTACTTGAACCCAGGGGTCATGAACACGATATGTTTTCCTTCAGTGGCCAATAAGAAGCTCCATACTCGACAAACATTTCATTCAGCTAGCTTTTTTTAAGAGAATGTCACTAATTTTTGTTCCTTAGTTCTCCCAAATTAATAAAACATAAGGTTTTGTAACTCTTTTTTTTTTATTTTTTCAATTTTTTTTTTAAATTTAGATTTGATAGATTGTTGTTTGTTTCACACGTTTTTCATTTTGCTTATTGTAGCATTTTTTGTATAGCATTGTAGTTAATCTTATTATCTGTCTTTATTTTCACACATACATTCATGCTTTGATTATTGCTTCAAGAAAGACGGGTAATCTCGACATAAGACATATATACTCCCTCTTGCATCTTCCTAGGATTGTGTTTAGTTTATAGGGATATATTTTTTGGCTGGATTGTAATTGAGTCTTCGATGTAAATTATTTGTTAATGGATTTCCAAAGGGTGAAATTGTTAGGTCCATATTTTTATATTGGCAAATAATGAGCAATTATAACAGTTAAAATCAAGTTTGTCTAGTTAATTGGTATAGGGTAAATTATTTGAACAATTGTAAATTATTTGTAATAGGAAGATTGAAGAATGCGGACTAGTCTGCTATTGTTCTGGACTTCGACTATAGCTCGGCAGGTCAAGAGTCACTTAACTAGTCGAATTGCATGTCTCGATCGATTGAGAATTGGGAGAATGAATTTTTTAGCAATTATTCTCATCCTAGAATACGTTTTTACACACACAAAAGGTCAATGTTTTTTAAGAAAAATATGGATCTTGGAATTGCATGTGGTCTCATTAGTAAATATTACATGAGGTAGTATTAGATTTAGGGTTAAATCTTCTGAATAAACTTCTCTTCTATTCTAGTGACATTGTTACCTTAAGAATTGACAGTTAAATCCACCCTTTTTTTTTTTTTTTGGTGAAACAGTTTGTTTTATCAGTTTTTCTGGGTCATCAGTTTGGTGTCTTTATGTGATTCATGTTTATGTATGTTATTCAATTTTAATCTAAAGCATAGTTAATATAATTAATTACTTGACTAAAGAATTGGTTATTATTGAGAATACTGGGGCCTAAAACCCTAATAGTTTCCCCTAGATTAAAAGTTGAGTTAACTATGTCATTATGTTTGGCTTAAAACTCATCAAAGGTCTCATCTATATGACAACCCTAATCCCCTCAAAATGAGAAGTTACTAACTCAAGCTTAGAATGCTTGACATCTTTGAACACCTCATAGGTAGTTTCACGAATGGTCTAGGCTGTCTTAGCAATCTTAACGTTTGAGATTATCATAATTTCCTCAAGGGACACAACAATAAATTATCTTTCAATACTTTGTTGTTGCAAATTGCAATTGTTGTTTCATTAGTAGACTACTCAGCAGAAGCCTTCTCAGGCTTGGTCAAACCAGTCTCAATTGAAAATTAGACCTTTTTGTCCAAGAATTTAAGAACAACCCTCATCTTGACTTTCCAATAAGCATATTTAGAACCATAAAATCAGGATCCATGATGGCAAGCTGAAAAATAACAGAGGCAACAGAGAAATGAAGGAGAACAAGAATTTCTCTTACTGATATGAAACTTACAAAGTAAACTAACCACATAAAATTAACAACTAAAGCTATTTATACATGATCAATCACTAGCTCTGTACAAGAACGAAGCAGAGGAAAATAACTGAAATAACTAACTAACTGACAGCCACACAGCCACATGACAGCTGTAAGGCACTGAAGCTTGGGACTTTCTGCACGTGTGACTTGTGTTTGTAAAGAGCCAAAACTCCCCGTTTCATTAATTCTTCTTTCTTTCCCTGTTTCTTGCTTTTGCCGTTTTGCCTTTCAGTCTTTCTTTATTTCTGTCGTTTATGGTTTGCGATATGGGCTTGTCATTGCTTCTGTCGTTTTTATTCTGTGAGCTACAAGATAGCCTATTGTCTTCAACACTCCCCCTCAAGTCCAGAGAAGTAGACTCTGAGACTTGGACTAATGAGTCTTCTTGCAACTGCTTGGAATTTTCCTTCAAACACTGAGGTTCCTTCAAACACTGAGGTTGAAAAATGTCTTTCAATCCCAATTTGTTTGACAGCTTTACAAAAGATGAAAAACCCAATGCTTTGGTGAAAATATCTGCAACTTGAGAATTTGTGGCTATGTGAAAAGTCTTGATCATTCCCTCCAAAATTTTGTCTCTAACCAGATGGCAATCCACCTCAATGTGTTTGGTCCTCTCATGGAAGACCGGATTTGCTGCAATATATAATGCAGCTTGATTATCACAGAATAGCATGGCTGGCTTTGTATGATCAACCTTTAAGTCCTTCAAGAGCTGCAATACCCAAGTGATTTCACAGGCAACACTGGCCATGGCACGATATTCTGCCTCAGCAGAAGACCTGGAAACAACTCCTTGTTTCTTTGATCTCCAAGAAATCAAAGAATCTCCCAAGTACACTGCATAACCAGTGAGAGATCTCCTTGTATCTGGGCAGCCGGCCCAATCTGCATCACAAAAGGATTTGATGTGTAACTCTGTTTTGCTAGGAAAGAAGATGCCTTTACCAGGTGAACCTTTGATAAATTGAAGTACCCTATGAGCTGCTAGCAGATGTGGTTCCCTTGGTTGTGAGACAAATTGACTCAACCTATGCACTGCATAAGTCAAATCTGGCCTTGTCAAGGTAAGGTATAGAAGTCTTCCAATTAACCTTCTGTATAGCCCTGGTTCTTCTAGTAACTTGCCTTCATATTTTGATAGCTTTAAGTTTTGTTCCATGGGGAACTTGACTGGTTTACTGCCAATGAAACCAGTGTCTTTGAGAATTTCCAAGGCATACTTTCTTTGATTAAGGCTGATCCCTTCTTCAGTTCTAGCCACTTCTAAACCAAGGAAGTATCTTAGTGAACCAAGGTCTTTTAAGCCAAACTTAGCATCCAAAACTCTCTTCAAGTTATCAACACAAGCAACATTGTTCCCTGTTAACAATATATCATCAACATACACCAATAAAATTGTAAAAGAAGCTCCTTGTGTGTGAGTGAACAAAGAGTAATCTGACTTGGATTGTACAAATCCCATCTGCAAGATTGTTGAAGAGAACTTCTCAAACCATTGTCTTGATGCTTGTTTGAGACCATAAAGACTCTTATTGAGCTTGCAAACCAAATGATGCTCCCCCTTGCTGTGAAAACCAGGTGGTATGGACATGTAAACATCCTCAAGCAGCTCACCATGAAGGAATGCATTGTTTACATCCATTTGGTGGAGAAACCACCCTTTCACAGCAGCTAAGGACAAAATAATTCTGACTGAAACAGATTTAGCAACTGGGGAAAAAGTTTCTGAATAATCAAGCCCAAGCTTTTGAGTGAAACCCTTGGCAACAAGCCTTGCTTTATATCTCTCAATGGTACCATTAGGTAAGTATTTTACTCTATAAACCCATTTGCAACCTATGGCAGACTTACCAGGAGGCAATGGGGTTAAAGTCCAAGTGTTGTTCATCTCCAAGGCTTCAAGTTCCTTGTCCATGGCAGCCCTCCATTCAGGAAATTGAACTGCCTGATGGAAGGTAGCTGGGTCTGAAGGAGCAGAAGACACAGCCATGACAAAGGAGTGAAATGTGGGACCAAGATGAGAGTAACTCACATGATCAGAAAGGTCATAAGGCATACCAGAACAAGGTTTAGCACTAGCAAAGGAGCAAGAGTAGTCAGATAAGTAAGAAGGAGGCTTATGAGTCCTAGTAGACCTTCTAGATGGTACAAAAGAATTGGTGGAGCAATGAAGTGTATCACTGGAAGAAGTGGAATCCACATGATCAATGGAATCATGAGAAACAGGTTCTGCAGAAGGAAATTCTGCAGAAACAGATTCAACAGAAGAAGGAGAAGGACTAGGTGCAGGAATAGGAAGAGAAGAAGTAAAATTAGAATCATTAGAATCCAAGACAGTGTGAGGAAAAACAAAGTCATTCAAATAGGAAAGGGAAGGCTGTGAGCATTCAGCATAAGGAAACAAAGTTTCATAAAAAAACAATGTCTCTAGAAATGTATATTGAGTTAGATTGAAGATCAAGGACTTTGTAACCTTTTATGCCATGTGGATAGCCAAGAAACACACATTTTCTGGCCCTAGGTGCAAATTTGTGCCTGCTGTGAGCTAAAGTGGAAATGAAACATAAGCAGCCAAAAGTCTTTAAATGGGTATAATTTGGTGAAGAATGAAAAAGCATTTCAAAAGGACTTTTGTTGCCTAATTTTTTGGAAGGGATTCTGTTAATGAGGTGAACAGCAGTCAAGATGCAGTCACCCCAAAAACATAGAGGAACATGAGATTGAAACATTAAGGCACGTGCAACATTGAGGATATGCTGATGTTTTCTTTCAGCAATGCCATTTTGCTGAGGAGTATCAACACAAGAAAGTTGATGCAAAATGCCATTAGAATCAAAGAAATCTTTTAAGAAAAACTCTGTTCCATTATCACTTCTAATGATTTTGATTTTGCAATTGAATTGAGTTAACACCATTGATGCAAATTTAGGAAACAAGAGCTTAGTTTCAGATTTGTTTTTAAGTAAATAGACCCATGTGCACCTAGTGAAATCATCCACAATAGTTAAAAAATAGTTGTACCCATTCATAGTGCTAACAGAAAAGGGACCCCATAGGTCACAATGAATCAATTCAAAAGGTTTAGCTGTTACATGAGAACTAGAATGAAATGAGAGTCTTTTCTGTTTAGAAAAATGGCATACATCACAGCAACTAGCCTTATTTGGAACATCAATGTTAACAGAAGACTTTATCATTTGAAGCTTTGACAAAGAAATGTGTCCTAGTCTAGAATGCCACAAATCTGAAGAGGAAATGTGGCTGACATTGGATGCAAGAGCTGCAGGTCTTGGTGAAGAAGTAGAAACTTGAAGCAAATACAAGCCATTGCTTTGCTTACCCAGACCAATCATGCTCCATTGAGCAAGGTCCTGGATAAAACACCAATCACCAAAAAATAGAAGACAGCAAAAATTGTGTTTAGTGAGTTTGCTGACTGAAATGAGATTAAAACTAAAAGAAGGAACACATAAAACATTTGTGAGTGTAAGTGTAGAAGAAATTTGCACAGTGCCAATGTGTGTTACTACAGCATTTTCTCCATTTGGCAGGTAAACACAAGAATGGATATTGGAAGTGATTGTGGTTAATTGAGATACTGAGTGTACCATGTGATCAGTGGCACCAGTATCAAGAATCCAAGAACCAGATTTAAGATAGTGTTTATCTATGACTTGAGATGAAAAAATTGAATGAGATAAATTGGGGGCAATCCAAAAGGGATTACCTGAGAAATTAGAAGAGGATGATGAGGTAGAAACAGCCGTGGGAGATGAAGTAGTTGCTGCAAAAGGAAGAACAGGTGCCATTACTGAAGCAACCTGTGATGCAGACTGAGTACAGATGCCATTTTGAGTGCTAAAACCAAAACTGGATGCAGAATAAGCCTTCAAAAAATGAAGAAGTTGCTCACATTGAACTTGAGAGATGGGGCATTGAGGCTGAGTGGTATGCTGACTAGCTTGGAAACCAAAACCACCAGGAAACCCCCCACAACCAGATTGAGAAATACCAGCAAGAGCTTGAAAACCAACATTGGATTGGTTAATGTCACAAGATTGGACATTAGGAACACCATTGAAACCAAAACTCCCTGTGATTTGATTAGCCATAGCTTTACCCTTTGGTTTATAACCTGGAGGGTATCCATGAAGCTTATAACACTTATCTGCTATATGACCAGTGAAGCCACAATAAGTACAAACTGGTCTCTCCTTCTTGAAGTTACCTCCTTTAGTTCCATTAGTCCTGGCATTCCCTTGAAAAGACTTATTACCAGTGACATACATAGCAACAGGGTCTAATTGCTGAACCATGTTAGCTGTGTTACCTATATTCCTTCTTTTCTCTTCTTGCAAAACCAATGAACACACCTTACTAAGAGAGGGAAAAGGTTCAATGAGCAGAATTTGCCCAATTAAATTTCCATAGCAATCATTCAAACCCATTAAAAACCGAAAAACATGTTCCTTTTGCTGTGCATTAAGCTGAGATGACTTAGAACCACAAATGCAAGGACAATTGCAAATTGTGAAAGGTTGATTATTCACAAACTCATCCCATAGAGTCTTAAATTTGGTAAAATAGGAACTCACCGAGAGTGATCCTTGAACCAAATGTGAAATCTCCTTTTGAAGCTCAAATAATCTTGGAGTATTGTCCTGAGATAACCTGTTCTTGAGATCAATCCATAGATCCTTAGCTGAATTGATGTACATCACACTAGCCTTCAGATCAGCACTGAGTGAATTGGTCAGCCATGAAAGGATTGTAGTGTTGCACCTATTCCACGAGTTGAACAGAGGTGAGGTTGGATTTGGTTCTGAAATTGAACCATTAACAAATCCAAATTTGTTTCTGGAGCTCAAGGCTAGAAACACAGATCTTGCCCAGGTCATGTAGTTCTCAGGACCAGTGAGAGGCTGAGATGTCAAGATCAAACCAGGATTTTCATTCGCTGGTAAAAAGAAAGGATTATTGGCAAATTCATCTCCTACAGATGCATTTCCAGTAGGTGCAGTTGAAGAAACTGGTGCACTTGAAGAGTCTGAAGCCATGGAAACAAAAGGATGAAGAAACCGAACCTAAAATATGAAGAAAACGAACCTAAAATTCTGTTTGGCAAGAAAGAAAATGCAGGAAAATCTGCTCTGATACCATGAAAAATAACAGAGGCAACAGAGAAATGAAGGAGAACAAGAATTTCTCTTACTGATATGAAACTTACAAAGTAAACTAACCACATAAAATTAACAACTAAAGCTATTTATACATGATCAATCACTAGCTCTGTACAAGAACGAAGCAGAGGAAAATAACTGAAATAACTAACTAACTGACAGCCACACAGCCACATGACAGCTGTAAGGCACTGAAGCTTGGGACTTTCTGCACGTGTGACTTGTGTTTGTAAAGAGCCAAAACTCCCCGTTTCATTAATTCTTCTTTCTTTCCCTGTTTCTTGCTTTTGCCGTTTTGCCTTTCAGTCTTTCTTTATTTCTGTCGTTTATGGTTTGCGATATGGGCTTGTCATTGCTTCTGTCGTTTTTATTCTGTGAGCTACAAGATAGCCTATTGTCTTCAACACAAGCGTCAAGGATTAACTCAAGGTAAAGACTACGTAACAAGAGGTAACTAGCTTTGACATTAATTGTTGCTTTTTAGAACCCTATTAAGTTTCCAATTAGCCATTTTATAGCCAAGTTTTTAATTAAAAAAATTATGAATAATATTGATTAAACAATCAATCAACAATATCATGCACCAAATAATAACAACGAAAACAACAAAACCCAATCATATGGTGAACTAGGGAAAACCAATAAAATAGAAATTTCATGATAAAAAACCTTTTGGGGAGGGGGTGGAGGAAGAGAATTGAGATTTTGGGGAAAAAAAGTGGGGTCATATCTAACCTAGTGGTGTAGAGATTCTCAAACTCGGAGCGAATGTGATTCTTAGCCCCTTCCTCTTCAAAAATCCAGTCCCCCTCTCCCATCCTTAATACATCTAATTTTGTTTCGATTCCTCCTAACCACAGTGGAGACATGAAAGTAAGATGTATGTCGATCCCCATAGTTAACTACATTTAATCTTGATTTTAAAGCCCAATATTCTTCCTCTTGCAACAAGATTAGAGCATGTTCATCAAGTAATTGTTTTTCCAAACAAACCAAAAAATCACTTGGCCTCTCAGCTAGGTCATTTTGGGTACCATTTAACCTGGCCAGCACCCTTCTCTTTTTTGCAAAAATATTTCCAAACACCTCACGGTTCCATTCTTTAGCTTTCACCGTGAAATTAGAAATGGCCACCTGTAAGGGATTTTCCTCAAGCCACGCCTCTTTAACAATTCTAGGGAAATCTTGATGCATGGGCCACATAGACTGGAATCAAAATGGCTTATTCAAAGAATTAAAATTCGGCCTACTCAACTCGATCAAAACAGGATGGTGGTCCGAAAAGGTTCTAGGTAAGTGAGTGAAAGCAGCCTCTGGATACAGGAGTCTCCATAAAGGGTTGGCAAAACACCTATCAATCCTTTCGAGAATCAAGTTTGTTATTTGTCTCTTATTTGGCCAACTAAACTTCGGCCCAGCAAAACCCAAATCTACAAAATTACAGGAATCCAGGCAAGCCTTAAAACCCATAGTCTTGCTAATATTAATCTGGCAACCTCCAAATTTATCCTCAGCACACAAAACCTCATTGAAATCCCCTACCATCAGCCAGGGAAGACTATGAAGTTGTCCTACTTCTTCGATGTTAGACCAAAGAATTTTTTTTTCCGCTAAGCATGGACTAGCATAAATAGCAATAATTAGCCAAGAAAGGTTTTTTTTTTTTTAATAATAATAGTAATAATAATTATATAATTGTTTTGTAAAATTCATCCTTTGTTTCCATTAATATTGTTAACAAAATTAAATTATATGAATTGTGTTACTTTAATATTTGTGGGCTAAATTTGGTAACAAAATCTTGTGTATTTTTGTCTGTTATTTTAATTTTTTGTTTGGGAAAATTATATTTGGATAAAAAGTATTTGAGCCATGTCTAACTATGATCAATGCTATTCTAGCGACCTTTTTGTAACCTTTATACGACATGTCTTGCTTGCAAGTTAGGAAGTACGAACACTTCATTAAAGTGTCATATTTATGTCATACCAACACTAGATGTGAATTTTATTAAAAATGTCTATTACAAAAACAAATAAAAGAGACACATTACACAATAGTAATTCCATCAATTTTATATGTTTGTTTTTATGGGAAAACACTAGAAAACCAATTTTGAGAATTATTTCTAAAAACACATTTTTTCAGTGATGTTTAGAACACTTTTAAAAATGTTAACCAAACATGCCTAATTAACTTACTTTTTCATAGCTGTCATGAATGTGAAGCTAAGTTTCTCCTTTTCCTTTCCTATTTTAAGTCATTCATGCATTTAAGTGGAATTAATCCCGTGGTTTCATCCTAAAATAAGATTTTTTCCATTTCACTTGAAATGTAGAATGTACAATTCATGATTAATATTATATCTCTTGGATTTGATCGTGTCACATTATTTAAAATTTAAAATAATATAGTACTAGATATACAATTTTATATTTAATATTTAATCTAAATTATAGAATAGATCAATTTTACATGTAGAAGATCCTAATACTTAATGCAATTTTATTACAATCTTTTGGCAAGTTATTTGCTACATCTCTCTCTCTCTCTCTCTCTCTCTCTCTCTCTAAAAAAGCAAAAATCCAAATATTTTTCTTACCAATTTGAGAATTTCAAGTTTTCTTTTAATTTCATGCATGGATCGTCTCTATTGGTTAAATTCACTTTATTTATTTTGGTGTTATTGTTAACATTGTGGCACTGAAGAGTGTATATCTGCTTTGCTCGTTACCAAGACTCTTTATTGGACATTAATTCTTAGAGCATTAGCATTAGCATGTGTAAAATCTTGCAAAATATAAAAAAGTTGTTCATTTTATACATTTTGAGCCAAAAAACACTCACTTCAGTGGGTGTAAAAATGTGCATTTATGCACAATTGCTACAGTAACCATGCATATATGCACGATTTCTGTAGCTCTTTTATTTATTATTTTATATTTTTTCTCTCTTTGTCATCTCTCATCTGATTATCTCTCCTCTCTCATCCGATCTCTCCCTTCCTCTGCCCTCTTAATCCTTTTTTCTTCTCTTAAATCCAACAACAAATCATAAAATTCTTCAAACTTGATCTAAATCAAGATCCCAAATTCATCAAACCCTCTCCTAAAAAAAATCATCAAACCCATATAAATAATCGAACCGAAATTGCAAAAGAACAAGAAGAAAATGCAGAAATAGTAGAAGAACAAGCGTCACTAATAGCGGCTTTAGTGTTCCTCAGCAACAACTCAAAGTCTTTGAGTACTTCAGCCTCTTCAATGTACCCAGACCAAAACATTAAATTTATGTTTTTTTTTAAGCTTACCCACCATCTTCTCAAAAAAAAAAAAAAATTACCCAGTAGGAGTTTTCTCTCTTTAGCTTCTTGTTTCAGCATTAGCAGAAGAAAAAGAAAGAAGAAGATGTTGAAGAAGAAAAAATGGAGAAGAAGAAAGAAGGAGAAGGAAAAAAGAAAAGAAAAAGAAAGAGATAAAGATCAAATATGGTTGGTGTGTGTGTTAAAGTTGGTGGGGCCATAGGTAGTTGTGAAATAATAAAAAAATGTGAAAAAATATTATTTAAATAAAAGAAGGTGTAGAATAGACAAACTAATGTAAGTGTTTTATAAAAATGAGTATGTAAAATAGTAAAAGTAGAGTTTTTTTTTTGGGCAAAATAGAATAAAAATTTGCATCCACTTATGTGGATGCTTTTTGGTTCAGTGGATGCTCTTAGGTGATAGATCTTTTGATCATGTAAGATAGGTGTTTAAATCCTTGTTGTCTTATCACTTAGCCTTCAAACCTAGATTTGGGGATTTAGGCTAGCACCTATCAATTATTATTTATTATTTTTATAAGTTTGTAACTATGAATTAAGGTGGTATAATTTTTCTTTAGATTTTAACTAGGAAAAAAGCAATGTTAATATTTTTTTTCTCAATTTTGAGACTACAGTTATGGACTTTATTTTGAATAAATGTAATATCATTTGGTTTTCTTGGTTTTGTTCAAAATAGAATTAAGTGGTAACTTTATTATGCATCCCTCAATCTAGGGAATTAACATTATTGGTACAACCTAGACTTACTGTACTTACTTAGTCCCTTTGAGGTGCACGTGCTTTTTACAACCCATAGTTGAGTATGGGTCTCAATGTTGGCGAGGATGTTTCGTAAAGTTGTTAAGGTTTTTTTGTCGTCGGTGATGCTGTGTGTGGAAGATAGTAGTTGGACTTTGGAGCTCTTTCTCTCTCTCTCTCTTAATCTTTTTTTTTTTTTTTTGTTGAGAAAAACACACACACACATACACACACACACACACACACACACACACACACACATATATATATATATATATATATAGGGGAAGGGGGATGAGATAAGGGGATATACTTATATGCCAGAACCAAAACTGAAAGCGGCAGTTAGTGTCATGGAGCAAGTGATAAATCCTTTCTTAATATCACACTTTACCGATGTGGAACGACTCAACAACACTGAATATCTTTTTTTTTTTTTTTTTTTTTTTTTTTTTTTTTTTTTTTTTTTTTTTTTTTTTTTTTTTTTTTAAAGAAAAACACACACACACACACATACACACATATAGGGCAAGAGGGATGAGATAAGGGAATACACTCATACGCCAACACCAAAACTGCATGCGACAGTTAGTGTTGCGGAGCAAGTGATAAACCCTTTCTCAATACCACACCTAACCGATGTGGGACGACTCAACAACACTAAGTATCTTTCTTTTTTTTTTGAGAAAAACACACACATACACACATACACACAACACACACACACACACACACACACACACACACACACACATAGGGGAAGGGGGATGAGATAAGGGAATACATTCACACTCCAACACCAAAACTGCATGCGGCAGTTAGTGTCGCGAGTAAGTGATAAACCTCTTCTCAATATTACACCTTACCGATGTGGGACGATTCAACAACATTGAGTATCTTTTTTTTTTTTTTTTTTTTTGAAGAAAACACACACACACACACATATAGGAGAAGGCGGACGAGATAAGGAAATACACTCACACGCCAGCATCAAAACTGCGTGCGGCAGTTAATGTTTTGGAACAAGTGATAAACTCTTTCTCAATATCACACCTTATCGATGTGGGACGACTCATCTCTCTCTTGATATTTGTTTAAGGATTTTTACAATTTTTTCTTATTTCTTTAAAATAGATAGAAGTTTTAATTTTTATATTTCTTTTTTATTGGACTAGCATTTAGCAGTCACATCAATAACTAAATCAAATGGAAGAATGCTATTTCAAATGATATGAAATGTTATGGACAAAAATGAAAGCATTTTTAAACACAAGAGACCAAAATAAAAGCAAACTCAAACATTGAGTAAGAAAGATAAGGAAAACACATTCATGATTTAGTCTTATTATTTTTTTGAAGCTATAGAAGGGATCGTGTATAGTGAATACTAGTTTAAAACATCATAAAAGATTGTGGGATAGGATGCAAAAATATCTTGCTTGTGAAGTAAGGAAAAAACATTCATGAATTTCACTTTAGTTTGTTTTGCCCAAAACACCATGAAAGCTCGGATTTTGTGTTAAAACACAAGAGTTGTTTAGAACCCAATTTTAAAAGATTACGGCTAGATTAATTTTACTTTAACTTATCTAAGTGCGGAAATAAGAGTAAATGAAGCGCAATCAACTGATACTACTCTAGTGCATGAACATGAACAAAAAAAAAGAAAAGTAAATCACAAGAATAAGGGAAGAGAGATGCAAACACAAGATAACATAGCGATGTGTTATCAAAGAGGAAACCAAAGAACTCGGCGAAAAATCTCTCCGCCGCCCTCTAAGCGGTAAATTGATCCACTAGACAATAAGTTGGGATACACGAATAGAAAGAGACCCTCCAAGCCTAATCGACCCAATATGCCTAAGCCCTCCAAGCTCGTACTCTAACAAGACTTCTCAGAATCGTGTCTTGTTTAGCTTTTTATATCTCGCAATACGCCTGATTGCATTCGCCAAGCCTCACCGGTTACTTCTGGCAAATCTCCAAAGATTCTCAAGCTCCAAAATACTCTCTACACTTTGAATAGGTGTGGGTTGTGTTTGAGTACAAATATCCTCTTAGAGTATGACAATGGGAGAGGGAAGGAGAAGAGACTACAATGATTTCTCACTAAGAATGAGTAGCTCTCTCTCTAAAAGATGGGTGTGTGTGTTGTAGAAAACATATCTAGGGTTTTCTACAACCGATACTACTCTAGTGCATGAATATGAACAACAAACAATAAAAGTATAGTATCAGAATAAGAGAAGAGAGAAGCAAATACAAGATAACACAGTGATGTGTTATCGAAGAGGAAACTGAAGAATTAGGTGAAAAACCTCTCTGCCGCCCTCCAAACTGTAAATTGATCCATTAGACAATAAGTTAGGATACAAGAATAGCAAGAGACCCTTCAAGCCTAATCTACCCAATGTACCTAAGCCCTCCAAGCTCTTACTCCAACAAAGTTTCTCAGAACTGTGTCTTGTCTAGCTTTCTAGATCTCGCAATACGCCTGATTGTATCTGCCAAGTCTCACTGGCTTCTTTTGGCAAATCCCTAAAGATTCTTGAGCTCCAAAACACTCTCTACACTTTGAATAGGTATGGGTTGTATTTGGGTACAAATCTCCTCTCAAGGTATGACAATGAGAGAGGGAATGAGAAGAGACTACAATGATTTCTCACTAAGAATGAGTAGCTCTCTCTTTAAAAGATGGGTATGTATGTTACAGAAAACCTATCTAGGGTTTTTCTCTCTGAATGGTCTCTTTTACATTTGTGGGTAATGAGGGCATATATAATATGGGTGAAGGATAAGAAAGTTACACTTAAGAAATACTCTAGGCTGGCACGACTCTTCAGCTTCTAGCATATGCTTCTCACGTGGCTCTTTCATGGGTAAGCTTCTAGCGAGACACTCGCGAAATCTATTGATTCTTCATTTCATGCTTGATTCTTCACCAATTTAATACTAAACCCAATACAATAAAATCCCACAAAATACGAGGAACATATTAAAGCAATTAAAACACTTTTTGTCATTGAATAAAGTCAACATAAAACATAAGGGTGTATGCATGTTCAACACACAACCAATGCAAAACACTAAAGGATTTGCATTAAGGATACAAGATCCAATAAGAGCACAAGTGTGTTCCAACACATAAACATGATGCAATGAGAGCAACAAAACATAGATGCTAAATGTAACTTAAAGCACCATAAAACAATGAGAAAACAAGTATAATATAAAACAAAGCAAAACAAGACTTTCTCAAAAAAGTTATCTTCTCCCCCTTAGTATTTGCATCTCTCCTATGGCTTTCTCCCCCTACGAATGTGCACGAGCTAGAATTTCTTCCCTTAAGAATGTGTATATGAGTTATATAGAAATGACGATACAATCCGGTATACTCTTCAGTGTTAGGTTCTAAAAGTTTATAACAATTGGCAAATCATGAACACAAACTTGTCTAGATATAGATCTTAGAGTCTATAGGTATTATTAGACAATACTCAATGTGATTTAAGTCAAGATTCAAGAACAAGTAAGCTACAGAAAGAAGATTTCAGAAACTGCCTAGCTCAATCGGTAGAAAGATAGGCTCCACCGATCAAAATACGTATCTGCAGAATTTTAAGTCGGCCAAACAGCAGTTCAAGGCCATTAAGGATTAGAGTTTCAGATCTAATTCTTCTAGTATTTACAGGAAACCTTAAGCACGTTTTTAAGAGGCTGTTGAGAGAGGGATTACAGTGCATCTTGTGCCTCTTTTGTAGATCTAGGGTTTTGTACCCAAAAGTTCTTTAGTGTCTTTTTTTTTTTTTTTTTTTTTTTTTTTTTTTTTTTTTTTTGTGCTGTGTGATGAATCTTTTATGAGATTTAGAAGTGTTTATCTTCATACACACTTAGGGTTATCAAGATCAAGATTTATGCCAAAAACTTGGTGATCGTTTCAGTTGCTGCTAAAGAACATTCAAGAATATCAAGATTCACAAGTAGGAGAACTTGTGGTTGCTGCAGATCAAAGAAACAAGTAGTACGTGGATTCGTAGCTATCATAGGGTCGTGGTAGTAATAATTCTACTCGGGGTAGCAATAAAATGTTAGTGGTCTAAGTTCTATTGTACAAACATGGATTTGCTTTTTTCCTTGAGGATAGCTAGGTTAAATCCTCCTTAGATTTTTTACCGATTTGGTTTTTCTGGGTCATCAGATCTTTGTGTTTTTTTTTATATATTCCGTTGCTTTACATGATATGATTGTTATTGTTTTAACATAGATCTGAATAATAAACCTAAGTATTCATTTGGTTAATTAATTAGGTTAAACAATCTAGTTTACAGGGGTTTAAAACTTAACGTTTAGTATACTCTCCCCCTTTTTGCCATGAATAGACAAATGAAGCAAGAGGAAGGAGGGAAAGAAAATAAGATATGAACAAGGGTATGATGCATGAGGGGTGAAATATGAATGAGAAAATGAAGCTCAAACAAAAGATAAAGCATCTTAAAGACACAATGGTACAAAGTATAAAGTAAACATGACATGTTAAGGATGTGGAAATAAGATATAAACCAAGGCATGACATAGACACAAGAAGATGTTATATGTGCTAAAAGGATCTAAAAAGACTTAACTAGCATGAGTGAATGCAAAACATGTCAAGTGTTAGAGTGTGTGCAGCAAAGGTGCATCTAGTGTGCATCTAGTGTGCATGTGAGACGTATGACCAATGCATGAATGAGCACTCACGGGGCAAAGGGTATAAAACACACCACCAATGATCAAACATGATAAACTTGAATAATTATTGTGATCCCCAGAAATTGGTACTCATCCGAGTCCAAAACAGTGAAAAAATGTCATTTGGGCATTTTATCAAACACATAGAGTGTACACACTACACATGTATGTTAAACAATGTATGAACATATGAAAATCTTGTCTAAATACATGTTATTTTTGACACAATGGGCCAACATCTAAAGCAAATCATCATTTAAAACAAAACTCAATAAAAAAGATTGACAAAAAATAAGTTTTCCGACTCCCATTTGTGAAAATCTCAACTATGAACAAAAAACCCTCAAAAACATAATCAAATGATCAAAATTAATGAAAAGAGCTAAAGATTACCTTAGAGATGTTAATGGAATGAAAAACAATTAAATTTAGTTGGGTTTTGAAGTAGAAACATTAAACTAGGGGTTTGGGAGAAGATGGGAGAAGTTTATAACAAATATCCCACGAAATGCCCTTTAAAGAGCTGATTTGGAGATTTTCGCGAGTAACTTGCTGGTAAGCTTCCAGTGAAAATTTCGTTGGCATTTCGCTGGTAAGTCTTACTCACGAAACAGCCGTGAAACTCTTTGTCCAAAGTTGAAAAACATAAGAATTTGACCATTTAACTTGTAACTGAGCTTACACATAAATTAAGTCACGAAAACACTCAGAAAACATGTTTTTCACACAAAAACAACTTGAAAATTTTTGAAAAACATGGGTGATACAAATTACTTCCAAAAGCAAACAAAAAGAACAAAAATCTTTTAGACTTGATCCACTTATGGTTGAGCGCACACATATCACATTTGAACATGTACAATCACACAAATGAAATAAACATTCATTGAACAATAGACTTGTGTGTTGTGTGTGTGAATCAAATGTGGAATAGTCCTTAGTTTAGAGAGATGCCTGAAATTTTTGAGATCGATGAATCAAATGTGGAATAACATTACATCTCATTTTGAGATCGATGCCTGAAATTTTTTATATTTAACATTTTAAAGTGAGCCTTTGGCTTTTTGAGGTACCAAACATTCATACAAATCGCTTTCCCTTTTTCCTAGTCAAATACTAGTGTGTGCGACGACTTTTGCAGCTTAATATCTCTTTTTGAGATTTTACATTTGATGAGCTATAGAGCAAAAACATAAAAATGTGAGAAGATATATAGGAACAAGTCTATGCATGCGTCAAGACTAATAAGACTATTAATTGATCATTCATGACAAGCTTGAAGATCGATTTATAACAATCACACAGATTTTAAGATTTTTCCCACAAAGATAGATGTGTATACAAAATAAGTTAGGCTCGTAAATGCATTACGCCATTAGTACGAAGGTACTAGGCCAAACTCACATGTGATATGTGCTCGAACATATAGGATCAAACTTTTTGAATTTTTTTTTTCACTTTTTATGTGGTTTTGGATTTTTACGCACACAAAAGAAAGACATAAAAGTATGATAAAAAAAAAACACAATAAAAACAATGCATATAAAGAGAGGCAAGATGCACATATGCATGAATATATAGCATCTAATGCATGAAGGGTTCTACAAAGATCAAAAGAATTAGATCAAGGATCAAAAGAATTAGATCAAGGATCAAAAGGGCACAAACTCAACCATTGGAACATTTCCTCCTCCAAACAGAATGTTTGTTTGGAATGAGTGTCTTATGAGAAGTGAGACGAGGGTTGGAAGAATGAAAACTGGAGATGCAAATAGATAAGGAGGTAAGAGCATTAACCACATGCTTCAACAACTTATCACTTTCAATCAAATCCGGCTTTGCTTGCAAAGCACAACTTTCAAGAAACTTAAGTTTCTCTTTTCTTTTGATTCTCTTAAGAGCTTGAAACTTAGAGCAATGTGGTCTAAGATGACCAAAGGCACCGTAATAGTGACAAACAATGTTTTTAGGTTCACTAAACTTTTTGGGAAGGAATCTAGCAACATAGTTTTGTTCATTCTTCAATTTTGGACATTGAGGTCTTATATGACCAATCACACTACAATGGTGACAAGTTGGAACAAACTTAGATCCATCCAAAACCTTAGATTGAGACCTAAACAGAGGCTTTGGCTTAAGAGTTTTTCTCTCCACCTTTTGATTTCTTTTTGTGTGGAGGAATGTACACTGATTTGTCCTTTGAGGTAGAACACACAATAGGCACAAAATCGAGTACCACAACATGATTGCAACAAATATTTTCATCTGTGTTAGCAATAGGTTTAGCAATAAAAAACTTGACATGCATCTTAAGAGATTCATTTTCACATTTAAGATCATCAACTAGTTTGTTAGAAAAAACAAGTTTAGCATCCAAGTCCATATTCAAACATTCAAACTTCTTTAGTTTTTCAAGAGAATGTTCAGCAAGTTTCTTATACTTTTTGACCAATTTGTTGGATTCCTTGAACTTAGCAATCAAATCATCATTTTCACACATAAACTTGCTCAAATTCTCATGAAATTTCTTAATCTTTTTCTTCAAGAGTTTGACATTTAGAATATTAACAACACCCATAAATTCATGTAACAAGTCATCACCATTTTGAGGATTAACATTCATAGAGAAATTATCACAAACAAATGGCATGTTACAATCAACAACATCCATTGAAGCATACAAAACACTATCCATGGCAATACACATAAGGGGTCAAGGATCACACTTAGGTAATGAAACCAAAAAAAGTGTACCCGCTCTAATACCAATTGAAAGCTCAGATTTTGTCTTAAAATGCAAGAGCTGTTCAGACCCTAATTTTAAAAGATTACGGCTAGATTGCTTTTACTCTAACTTAACTAAGTGTGGCAATAAAAGTAAATGAAGCGCAATCAACCGATACTACTCTAGTGCATGAACATGAACAACAAACAATAAAAGTAAAGCACAAGAGTAAAGAAAGAGAGATGCAAATACAAAATAACACAACGATATGTTATCGAAGAGGAAACCAAAGAACTCGGCGAAAAACCTCTCCGCTGCCCTCCAAGCGGTAAATCGATCCACAAGACAATAAGTTGGGATACACGAATAGCAAGAGACCCTCCAAGCCTAAACTACCCAATGTATTTAAGCCTTCCAAGCTCCTACTCCAACAAGGCTTCTTGGAACCGTGTCTTGTTTAGCTTTTCGGATCCCGCAATACGCCCGATTGCATTTGCCAAGCCTCACTGGCTTCTTTTGGTAAATCCCTAAAGCTTTCTAAGCTCCAAAACACTCTCTATACTGTAAATAGGTAGGGTTGTGATTGAGTATAAATCTCATCTCAAGGTATGACAATGGGAGAGGAAAGGAGAAGAGGCTACAATGATTTCTCACTAAGAATAAGTAGCTCTCTCTCTAAAAGATGGGTGTATGTGTTAGAAAAGTGGAATCAGTATTATGGGGAAGACATAAACAGTACCAAAACGGTTATGGAGGTGGTGGGTGGTGCTATTGGATCAGTGGGGGAGGACTGGGTGACAGTAGTCATGGAATCAGTATTTCTTCATGGGTTGAAAAGAAGAAATAGAAAACCACTTCATGGAATCAGTAGTCATGGCAGACGATGTAACACAAATTCTAGAGAAGATGAAGTTAACCATGAAGGAAGAAGAGACAATTACTATATCTGATAAGGGTCGAAAAGAAGAAATAGAGAGTTGTGAATTGAGTCTTATTGGTAAGTTTTTGACTTGCAGATCCTTTAAGAAAGAGTAGCATTGGTGACACTAAAAAAAGCATGGGGACTGAAAGATGGAGTGCAAGTTGTTAAAGTAAGGTCGAACTTATTTCAGTTTAAGTTTAGATCTGAGTTTGAGTTGAACAAAGTCTACATTGGAGGTATATGGAGTTTTGATAATCAAGCGTTACTGTTAACTAGGTGGAAGTCGAGGATGACAATGACGAATGTCAAGTTTGATTCGGTATCTTTATGGGTACAATTTGGGGGGTGCCCTTTGATATGAGAACAGCTCGGGTTGCGGAAGGGGTGGGGAACCGACTAGGTAGGGTTTCGGAGGTTGAGAAATGGTGTAACATTGATGGCCAGAATTTAATGAGGGTGAAGGTGGCTATTCCGTTAGAGAAAGAGATACGCCGTGGTGCTTTCTTGGCAGGATCAGATGGGAAGAAATTTAGGGTGGACCTGAAGTATGAACAATTGCCTATTTTGTGCCATTATTATGGATTGCTTGGACATGAACTACAGTTTTGTGCTCAGTACTTTATCAAAACAAAATCTGGGGTTGTGGTCAAGTGTGGCTATGGGGATTGGTTGAAGGCAATGGGTGGTAGGATGAGATCGCCATAGAGGAGGGTATTTATGAAGGATGATGCATATGAGGGAAATAGAGGTGAACAGCCATGGTTTGCTTCACAGAGTGCGGCAGACATGGGAGTAAGGGGCGATGGGGAAGACAGAAACTGTACCAAAATGGTTATGGAGGTGGTGGGTGGTGCTATCGGATTAGTGGGGGAGGACTGGGCTGACAGTGAGATTAGGGGTGAGAATTATGGGACTGGGGTCGTGGATAAGGAAAACATAGATTCATGCTCCTTATTTTTGGGTGCACAGAATTAATTCTTGCCCGAGGGGATCTAGTTGGCACCAACAACACATGAGGAGCACGTGTAAAGCATGGACGATGGGGTTGGGCTGAGTAACATCTAAAAGCCATCTACATGGACTAGACTAGTCCAGATGGATGTTGGGTCGGTGGGAATGTTAAAAGAGGGTGGGAAATGCATTTTGGGGAAGAGACACAAGTCGGCTGTGTTAGCTGATGGGGAGGCAGAGGAAGACAGTAATAATGGGAAAAAGTGAAGGTTGGTAAGGACTTTACCATGAATGAAGCGGCAGGGGTGTTGCAACACCCTTGCTAAGAGCAATGAGGCTTTTAAGTTGGAACTACCAAAGGCTTGGGAACCTTTGGACAATTCAAAGCCTTCACAAATTAGTAAGGGAACAAGCTCCCGATGTCTTCTTAATGGAAACAAGGTTGGATCGAAGTGGTTTTGAGAAGCATTGTGGTGATGTACCTTTTAAAAATAAATTAATAGTTAAAAAGCCAAATTTGGGTAGGGGGTTGGCATTGCATTGGAAGGAGGAGGTGACGTTGGATGTGATTAATTTTACTGGCAATCATATTTTGGCTAAGGTGGTGGAAAACGATGGTTTTGTGTGGCATTTTATAGGGTTTTATGGGTGGCCAGAGGCAAATGAAAAGCGAAAATCGTGGGCACTATTATCTCATTTAAGGACTCTTGTTGAGGGTCCTTGGTGTTGCATTGATGATTTCAGTGCTATACTTCATGCATCGAAGAAACAGAGTGTCAATGCACCTTACTATAACCAGATGGAGGATTTTCGAGTTGCTTTGGAGAACTGTGAGTTGATAGATTTGGGTTTTATTGGGTACAAGTTCACTTGGACAAATAGGAGGCCAGGTTCAGCTCACCTAAAACAACGGTTGGATAGAGTTATTGCTAATAGAGGATGGACTGAAAAGTTTCTGGCAAGTTCGGTTTCCCATTTGTTTAGCCATGCTTTTGATCATCTTCCTATTCTTTTGACAACCATGAATGATAGGCGGCTTAGGAAAAGGGGGGCTGGTGGCTTCAAATTTGAGGAGTGCTGGTTGTTATGGGATGATTGTGAGGAGGTTGTGCTTGAGGCATGGACAAATGGAGGGCATGCTAGTGCGGTTTGAGTGGTCTGTGGGACCAAATCCAAATTTGTGGGGCTGATTTGCATGCATAGGGTTCTTCTAAGACTAAACCTGAAACAGAGGAGATTAAAAGATTACAATAGAAGTTGGAACTAATGAATACCAGTGAGATGTCCAAAGAAAGCAGAAATGAATTTCTTTTACTGAGTAAATAGTTGGATGATTTATTACTTAAGTAAGAGATTTTTTGGCGTCAGAGGTCCTATGTGTCATGGTTAAAGTATGGAGATAAGAATACTAAATTCTTTCACTCCAAGGCTTCCCAACGAAGGCGAAGGAATTTTATTAAGGGAATCAAGAATGCTAATGGGGTTTGGGTGGAGGAGATGGATGAGGTTGCGGGTGTGGCTTCTGATTATTTCATGAATAATTCTAAAGCAAGCACTTGTGATAGAATGGAGGAATGCCTTAATGCAATTAACCAGAGAATGACTGAGGATATGTTGGAGGTGATGTCCAGGCCGTGTAGCAGTAAAGAAGTTAAAGTAGCGATGTTCTAGATGGGACCAACAAAGGCTTCTGGACTCGATGGTATTAATGCCCTCTTCTATCAAAATTTTTGGCATATTGTTGGTAATGAGGTGACTGTGTGTTAGATTTTTTACATACTAGTCATATGGTGCCTAATATTAATTATACTCATATGTTTTGATTCTTAAAGTAAAGAAACCTGAGAAAATGGTAGATTTCAGCCCTATTAGCCTAACATGATATATAAAATTATTTCAAAAGTATTGGTGAATAGGTTGAAGCCGATCTTCCCACAGTTAATTTCTCCTACTTAGAGTGCTTTTGTACCTGGACGCCTTATTACTGATAATATGTTAGTAGTCTATGAGACTTTGCATGCCATGCATATTAGAAAGAAGGATAAGAATGGGGCTTTAGCCCTGAAACTGGATGTCAGTAAGGCCTATGACAGGGTGGAATGGGGTTTCCTTAAAGGCATGATGATTAAACTGGAGTTTTCGGAGGTTTGGGTGGATAGGGTTATGAGTTGTGTCTCTACACCTTCCTTTTCAGTCTAAATCAATGGTAAAGCTTATGGGAATATAACTCCATCTAGGGATATTCGCCAAGGAGATCCTCTGTCCTCTTATCTGTTTTTGTTATGTGCTGAAGGTTTTACTTCACTCCTTGCTAAAGTAGAGATTTAAGGGAGGTTGCATGGAGTGGCATTATGTAGAAGTGCTCCACCTATTACTAATTTGCTTTTTGCTGATGATTCTTTGATTTTTTGTAAAGCTAATAAAGATGAAGTGCAAGTGGTTTCTAATACCCTACAACTATACGTTGAAGCTTTAGGCCAATGCATAAACCTTGAGAAGTCTTCTGCCTATTTTAGTTGCAATGCGTCTGTGGAACAGAAAGCATGGATAATTGAAAAATTAAAGGTTAAGGAAGTGGAGAAATTTGATGCTTATTTGGGGTTGCCTACTCTGATAGGGAGAAGAAAATATGAGACTTTTACTTTCCTAAAGGAATGGGTTTGGAGAAAACTGCAAGGTTGGAAGGGGAAGTTGCTTTCTAGGGCTGACGAGGAGGTTCTTATAAAAGTAGTGGCTCAATCCATCGCCACGTATACAATGGGGGTTTTTCAGTTGCTTGGAAAATTATGTGATGAGTTGGACGCTACGTGTGCTAGATTTTTGTGGGGAAAAATTGGGGAGGAAAAGAAAATACATTGGAAAAATTGGAGTTTTTTAATGCTGCCAAAGAAAGAGGGGGGAATGGGTTTCAGAGATTTAAGATCATTTAATTTAGCTATGTTAGCAAAACAAGGTTGGAGGTTGTTGCAAGATAAAAGCTCTCTTCTATACAACTGTTTTAAAGCAAAATATTTTTTGCGGTGTGATTTTCTTGAAGCAACTGATTGCCAAAATAGTTCCTATGTTTGGAAGAGTTTGTTAGCGGGTCAACCAATTTTGAGGAAAGGATGCTTTTGGAGAGTAGGTAATGGGGCTTCAATTTGTGTTCTAAAGGATTGTTGGTTGCCAAACGAGCCAACAAAAAAAATTCTTTTCCAACCTGAGGAGGAGATTTGGGAGTGGAGGGTCTCTAATTTAGTTGACTAGCAGAATCATCAGTGGGATAAACAAATAATTACGGCCATGTTCCATCAGTTTGACGCGGAAGCTATACTTCAAGTCCCTTTGAGTAGGCGGGTCGTACAAGATGTGCTAGTATGGTCTCTTTCAAAGAAGGGCAGCTATACACTCCAGTTTGGGTATTTTGTGGCAAAAAAGTTAAGGAAAAGTTAAACGCTGGGGAGTCTTCAGAGCAAAGAGCATATGGGCAACTATGGTCACAACTTTGGAATGCAGATGTTCCAAATAAGATCAAATTTTTTTCCTGGAGAGTTTGTCTTAATATTTTGCCCGCACAAGACAACCTCATTTGAAGAAGGGTGGTGGAGACCGCAAGATGTTGTTTCTGCTAGAAAGAGGCCGAATTGGTTTTGCATGTGCTTTGGAGGTGTGGGGCGGCATAGGATGTTTTGGCTGGGAGTTTAGGTAGATTTCAAAAATCATGTACTGAGAAGGATGATTTCTTGTAGCTGGTCACAGGTCTCATGGTGAAGCTTTCATAGGAGGAATGGAACTTGTTTTGGGTTATTTGTTGGCAGATATGGCATCAGAGGAACACGGTCATGCATGGAGGTGCATTCCAACATCCTTCAAGGTCGGCCCAGCCGCAGTGGCTTATTTGAGGGAGTATACGGATGCACAAGATCATCTAAGTGTGGCAACTTCGATTCATGTTCCAGCGCAGCAGACATGGCATCCTTTATAGGGATTGTTATTTAAGCTGAACTTCGACGGTGCTTGCTTTGATGATGGAGTTGCATCAGGTTATGGGGTTGTGATTCGGAACAAAAGGACGAAGTCATGGCTGCTATTGCTGCGAGGGGCGGTGCTGTGTGAGATAGTGAGAAGGTGGAGGTGATGGCATGCTATAAAGCGCTTGAGTTTGCTATCGATGCGGGCTTCACGGTGATAATTCTGGAAGGTGATAATGCTATGGTGATGAAGACGATTTCTCAGGCCCAACCAAACCTCTCGCGACTTGGTTTAATATATGAAGAAATTTGATGCTTGGCTGCGGGTTTCAGCTCCATTTCAACTAATTGTGTTAGGCGCAGTGCAAGTAGTGTTGCGCATGCTTTGGCTAGATTTGCTAGATTAATTGATAATGAAATTATATGGATAGAGGAGAATTCTCCGCCAGTGGTAGATGCGTTGTATTTGGATTCTAATATTCTAAATTAATGAAAATTGATTGGTTCTGACTTAAAAAAAAGAAGAAAAAAGAGTAAAAAAATATTTTTTATTTTTTTATATGTTTTTAATATTATAATTTATATACTCAGCAAATGGCTCACTCCTCACTTCATCCATTATCTGTCTCTATTCATATTAACCTTTAACTAACATTGCCTCATTATTTACCGATCGCTAATTAATTAATTTATTCTCTCAAATGACTATTTTCATTCAAACCGATCACTTTTCCACTTAATTGTTTATGTATATTCCGAATTTAACGTTTATTTTTTGAGGCTCTCAAATTGGTATTGTAAATAATTTTTAGGTATTTGAGACCTATTTAATTTCGTGAATAATTTTCTTTTTAAAGTAATAACTCATGGTTGCAAGTTGCAATTATAAATAATAGTAATTAAAAAAAAAACCCTTTATAGTCAAATAATAGGAAAAGAAACGAAAATAAATTTATGACGAGGGATGGTCCTATTATGGTAGGGATTGGAAAGAGTGCCAATGGTTACATGACTAGGTTTTGCAGTCAAATTGACAGCTAGGTAATATTGATGAGTGGCTTGTGTTAGGACACACTTCAAATGTCTTCACAAAAGAAATGAGAGGGACAGCACCTCACATGTTTGCATTCTCTCTGCATTTGTAGTAAATTGTAAGGTCAACATCACATTCCATATCTACGCAACAAGTCCAGGGGGACTGCCTCGGCTTTCAGAATTTGCGATAATTTTTTGATTCTTGCTTCCCCTGCACAAACCATGTGAGTGGTAGGAAGGAAATGTCCCACAACCTTTGACACTTGTAGGGTAGGGACTCATACTTTCATGGCCCATATCCTCATTCCTCACTAAGGAGTGTGTTGAAGTGTAGAACACACACCATTTTTTGTTGCTTCTGTGAATTTTTTGAAGAATCTTTTCCGGGGATTTTTTTATCGTGTTGTCTCAGTCTGGCAAAAATCAACTGTACGAAACAGTTCCTTTGATGTGAACACTGCTATAATTAACTGTCTCCAGAGTCCAAACCTGAAAGCAAAGATGCTTCCACAAGATCTTAACGTCAAAGAATTAGATGGAAGTATTTTAAGCAGAACTCGATCACGAGAGTCCATGGTCAGGTTTCCAAAAGTACAATATTCGGGGCCTCGTACGTGTGAGAATATGATAAAATGTATTGGTGTGAGCATTTAGGCGAGGTTGGGCATAATTTCTCTATAAAAAATTTAAGATGAAATATTATTTCAGTTTCTAAATTTTATTAAAAATGTATTTTTATCTTTAAATTTTAAAAACTATTTGCTAAAAAAAGTTTAAAAAAGCTCTTTTATCATTAAACTTTATATATATATATATATATATATATATTTTTCTTCTGTTTTAATTTGTTTGTCCCATTTTAAAAATTAAACTTTTTAAGAAAATATTATTTATTTTCTCTTATACCTCTAAAGAAAATGTATAAGCTTCCAAAATTACCATTAAATAAATTTATCAAAAAATAGAAATATTAAATTTGAAATTACAGGCACAAAAATATGCTCTTTACCAGTATTAGTATTTTTGAAATTACACAGCACAAATTGTAACTTATCCTCTTAATCAAATTTGAAAAATTTACAACTACCACAATACAAAAACTATTGGGTATTGGCTCCAAGCAATTTTGGATTACTTCAAATACAAATTTTAATTTATCTTTTTAGTCAATACTAATTTTTTTAATATTTGTTGGTTTTCTTTTCAAATGGTTTCAGAAATAAAGTAGGGCATACTAAGAACATTAGAAAATTAATGACTTCTAATTTTAGAAATTGGACAATATTTTGGGACATGCCAAAATGAAATAGAGGATAAAGAAATTGGGACGGAGGGAGTATATATATATATATTAGTAGCTTAGACATTAGAGGCAAAAATAGGGATAAAAATAAAATTTTTTCAATAGTTTAAGGATGAAAAAAAATTCAATAATTTAGGATAGCAGCGGAATATTTTCAATATTTTTAGGATAGAAAGATGAAATTTTCAGCAGTTTAGGAACCAAAAAAGAAAATTTTAAATCTTAGGGATTAAAATAGTATTTTACTAAAAAAAATTATTTTTAATTCTGATTTTTCAATTTACAATAGAACAAATTAAAATTTTCTAAACCAACCAATACATATTCATAATAGGACAAAGTTTAGCTACAAAATTGTTTGTAGCTTTAGACTATAACTTTACTTAATATATTTTTATTGGATTTGAATTTTGAAAAATCTACCATTAGATTACATATTTTTCTTATATGCCATGTACTTGCAAAATTTCTAGAAATTAAAGATCAATAGCTATGTTATCAGTAAATTCTTTAAATTGTAAGTTTTTGTAGTTTAAAACTATGTATAATATATAAGTTTACAGATTACATAGTAAATACTACCTGATTGACACAAAAGTTGACACGTGTAATAAGAGTGTAAAGAACATGGAATTCAATGGTAGATTTTTAAAATATGTAGTAATATTTATTTTATTAGGTAAGGTTGTAACTTTATGTTACAATAACTTTTGTAGCTAAATTTTATCCTTCATGATATATTTGTTCTTTGGGAAAAAAATAAAAGGACAAAGTTTTGGAATAAACTTAGTTGTAGCCTAAGGTTACAACTTCACTCACTTTCTATTTATTTGATGTGAATTTTGACAAGTCCACCATTGGATTGCATTACTTTTTATATCTTTCATGCTTGCAAAATTTCTAGTAGATTAAAAAGCAATAGTTATGTTATCAATTAATTGTTTAATTGCAAGTTTTTGTATTCTATAATTATGCATAAAAAATAAGTTTATGGATCATATAGTAAATAGCATCTGATTGATACAAAATTTTACTTGTATGTTAAGAGTATAAAGAATATATAATCCAAATTTTCAAAATATATAAATATGTTAATTATTTTAATAAATGTTGCAAACTTAGACTATAACTAAGTTTGTAGCCAAATTTTGTTTAAAATAAAAATGACTTCATCCTCATTGGCTACTGTGAACTACCTCGACTTGTAGAGCCACTAAAATCACATACACAATCTCGTGTGGCCCACTACCGCTACAGAGTTTAGACATGGCAAAACGGGTGGGTTGGGTTCGGGTCGGGTCAAATGGGTTGCGGGTCAAACGTCACGGCTCAAAAACGAGTTATCTTAAGCGGGTTAAAAATGGGTTCGGGTTAATCGGGTTGCTGGTCGGGTCGGGTTGGGTCGGGTTGACCCGTATTTTTTACATGAATTTTTTTTATAAATAAAATAACATGTATTTGTCATTTGGAATCTTATGCAACAAATTATTTGATATAAAATGCATTATTTTGACTTCATCACTTATATCAATAATGAATTCAGTTAAATTTATTTATACTTATTCAATAATTTTAAAATTATACAAATCAAAATATTGCTATCTAAAACAAAATAATACAAACAAAAATAAAACAAATACACATGTTTTATTTCTACACAATATCAACATTCCAAAATATAAAACAAAATTACAAATGACTTATTGGATAACTCATTTGATAAAGAATAAAAACATATAAGAAATTTATAATCTTGAAAATGAATTTTATAATCTATTATCAATTGTGGTTGGCACTCTATTTCAATTTGAGATATACATTAAAATTTGATTGCTTACTTATTTATACATGGTTCCTTTTATGAATATCATATCATTGTTAAGCAACACACACTTTAAGAAATATCATAATTTATTTTGAAATGCCATTTATTTTGGACAGAAATTGTTAAAAAATAATTCTAAGCATTTATAATTTATGCTAATTTGATACTTTGGCTTAACTATTTTTACACTTGTAAATGTTTCTCACAAATGTCTACAATTTTAAATCTATATTTTTAACTTTATTATAACCATATTATTTTGGCATGTACTTTGTTATTTGATATCTAAAAATCTTTACTCATTACAAAATACTCAACCTTTTATCTTTCAGTTAATTTGCATATGTAAATGTATCAATTATTTCCTTAAAACTCACAATAAACAATTAAACTACTATTGTTTTAATTTTTTTTTTACAAAAAAAAAAAATTTTAAAAAAGTGATTTGGGTTCGGGTCGGGTCGGGTCGGGTCGGTCACAGGTTGGGTCGGGGTTGATTCACAAAAAACTCAAAAAACTCGGGTCGGGTCATGGGTTAACCAGTTTTTGTTTCGGGTCAAAAAAATCTGGTTTGGGTCTAGTATTTTTTAGGTCGGGTCAGAAAATTTTGACCCGTTTTACCATGTCTAACAGAGTTGTCATGAGCATAGATTCGAGTCATTCGACCGAATCCTGCTCTCTTATTAGGTTTGCATCTCCTTAACCTAAAGCCACCATAGCCATAATCACAAAGTTGCGACACATTTAGTCTAAGCCGAGACCCCTAAACCTTAGTGACCTACCGTCGGTTATATATTAAGCATCGCAAATCTGATAAGAGTGTGAGAGAGGAGAAGGAGTACGTAGAGGAGTGAGAGTTAAAAAAAAGAATTGGTTTTTTGGATAGAACTAAAATTTTCTTGTATATTTAGAATAAAATTATGGTTTTTGTGTTTTCTATACTAGTTTTAAGAGAAAGCATTTAAATTTCTCTTATATTTTTTTATTGGATATGAATTTTGACAGATCAATTGTACTTTTTATTATGTTCTATATGCTTGTAAAATTTTAAGAAGATCAAAGATTAATAACTATGTTATCAATTAAATGTTTAAATTTCAAGTTTTTGTCTCTTAAATCATGCATAAAAAGTATGTTTATAGATTAAATAGTAAATAACATTTGATTTAAATGAAATTTGACATGCATATTATAAATATAAAGAAAATGTAATCAAATTGTTAGATTTTCAAAATTCACATTCAATAAAAAGGTATAGGAGGAGTTTGAAGAATTTTTCTCCAAGCTAATTTGGAGAGAAATCATGTCCATTTTTGCATGTACAATTGGGTGTAATTTTTTTTTTTTTAAATATTGTTTTTATTAAGGTGTGTGTAAGACTATATTTTAGATTTTTAGATAATTTACAACACCAGGTACAAATACCCTCATTTTGGATTGATCTCTCGATAATGAACATATCTTTATTGTTCCACCATGGCTTTCATTTCATTTTAATTTTGCTTTGTTATAAAATTTTGAGATACCTTTTCTCCATTTTGGATATTAGATGGAGAAATCTTGGAATTTTATGTTAATTTTATTTTTAATCATGCTGCTTTTTTGGGTTTTGGGTTCTAAAATTGTTTGTTTCAATTTTTTTTTTTTTTTTTACGTGATCTATATATTTTTAGATATGTTATTTGGATACAGTGGCGACACCACTTAGGGAACACCTTCAAGTAATATCAGAAACACCCTCAAAATTTTTATGCCAAACAAATTTTGAACTAAAATCTAAAAAAAAAAAAAAAAAATCGTAACAAAGAATCTGAATTGGGGAAGTAAAAGTCATGCAGAGGCAGGAGTGTGTGCACACATGATGTGTGCTAACGCACAGTGGGGTGTGTGATAAACTCCTAGTAAATAGTAAAAAAAATGAATGAAGCAACCAAACACCAATAATTAATAATTTAATTAACTAATACATTATAAAAGACAAACAAATTAAATTATGTTAGGCTAAACAACAATTAATAATTAATGAAACAACAATATAGCAAATTATAGTTTATAAAAGACAAAATAATTTATGAAACAACTAAATAACAATAATTAATAATTATATTAATATTTCAAATGAACTTATAGTTTATTGTACTGGTACCTTTGTTTATTTTATTTCTTTTTATTATTTTTTTTCCTTTTGAGGTTTTTTAGTGTACAGAATGCAAATTTGTTTTGGTTTTAAGAGGGTTTTTTTTTTTTTTTTTTTAAGTACAAATTTCATGTTTGCCAAATCTTGAATTTCGGCCAGTATTTACCGAAACATACCGAAACACCCAAAATAGACCGAAATTACCCAAATTTTTTTCAAAGTGGAATAGGAACACCTTGAACAAAATTTCTGGAGTTGCCATTGTTTGGATATAGGGTGACGGAGTTAAATTTTTAAAAAGTTTGTTGTGGAATAATTATTAATATCGAATGTACTTTGATGATCGATAAAATTGTGTACGTAAATGTTGTTAGGAATAAATATTTTCTCTACCTTACCCTTTGAGTTCTATATTTGTATCTATTAGACATAAGAAAAACTTTCCTACTATATCGTGTAGTTTTGTGACTAGTTTGGATAAGAGTAGGTTTGAATATGAAGAAGATCAGATGAAGTGGACCCTAAAGAACTCGTAAGGCTGATCAATGGCAGTTTTATGAGGGCAATTCCTAAGTAATCTCAGTAGTGTTTTGGGCTCTCATAAATGGGGTGAAGCTCACACATGGGTCTCTGGGCTCAATACATTTTGTGAGAGCTTGGAGCACTGCTCTGAAAGTACCTAATTTTTTTTTCCTGTATTATGAAGGATGGGAAATTTTTCCGTTGTTATGGGTCCAACAACCATGAAAGAGTAAGCAAGGAGAGCATCTGCCATTGAAGAAATTTTTTGATGAGGTATTCACTTTGAAAGACCAACCCCTGAAAGAAAAGGAAGTGGATTGGGCCTAGTTGATAGACCAAGAAACCATATGACTACAATGCTATCTAACACCCGTGTATGGGTAGGGACGTGTCCATCACCAGTAAGGACAATATGCCAATTTGAATTTCTTAATTAGCTTTGATATAAGTTCTCAAGCTTTAGATAAAATGGAGTTTGATTTGAATTAATTTTGTGTGTCATTTGATAATGAAATTCTATAAATGATTCCTATGAAATTGAAAATAAAACTAATAAAAAGTAAGACAGTAAAATTGAACCTGTCGAACATCAAACTATCACATTAAATTCGTAAAATGATGAAAATTCACATTAAATTCAGTCATATATATGCGCCATATCCTCACAAGAGGGAAAGACCTCAAGGCCCTCTAAAGAGAATTCCAAAGGGTCTTCACTTGGTCCGTGGAGGATGTGCCTAAAATTGATCCCAAACTTGCCTAACAACATATATATCCCATAGTTCCCACACATGAAGCTAGTAAAACAAAAGATATGCTGCTTGTGACCCGTGTGACTCCTTAAGTTACGAGAAGAATTGAGTAAACATCTGTTGGGCTTTGTGGAGTCTAGTTTTATATATTGATCTGGTGGATGACCCGACTCGAATAATGTTGCGTGGTTTTTAATGGGAGATTTTTTGAGGTTTAGTCCATGGAGCGGAGGCTTGGGCCGATAGGCTCAAGTTGGAGCGCTCATGGACAAGCCTCCTGGGGGTCTGGGGGCAACGCCCCTGGGAAAAATTTTTTGGCCTATTATGAATCCGTTTTTTGTAGAAACCGTGGCTCTTGATTAGGGTTTTTCTGAGGTGAGTTGGTGTGAGAGGAGAAAAATAGCTTGTAGCCGCAAAACTTGTAATTCCCTGATAATAGTGAAATCTCTGCAACTCCGTGGACGTAGGCAAATTGCCGAACCACGTAAATACTGTCTTGTGCGTGTGATTATTTTCTTTGGCGTGTGTTTTCTTTATATTTTTTTGTTTCTCACAGTTTTAGGAATTCGTGGAAATTCCCTACAACATCTAACAGTTGAATTTATCAATCGAATAGACCAGGCGATTGGATAGCTAGCTAACATCATCCTCCAATACTAGTACTTAAAAAGAAGTGGATCGAGTGTGAAATGTATGTCGATTGCGAGGATGTGAGCTAGGTTTTCCCTAAAGATGGTTCTCCGTTCTCACATAGACATGCTATACAATAATACCACAGGTAGTGCATTCATGTTTTTCACGAATAGGTTCTCCAGCTACAACCAGGTTAGGATGACACTCGACAACATGACTAAGACTAGTTTTGTCATGAAGTGGATCATTTATTACTACACTTTCATGCCCTTTGGTTTGAAGAACAATCGGGTCATGTACGAGAGGATGGCTACAATCTTGTTACATGACATGATGAATAAGGAGGTTGTGGTATGCATGAATGACCTGATTGTCAGATCCGAGGATAGGGAAAGCCATGACCAACATTCAAAAGTTCTTTTGAACCAATCAAGGAGTGCAAGCTTTGGTTAAACCCACAAAAGTTTACCTCTGGGGTGACAATTGGAAAGTTGATAGGGTTTTTGGTAAGCAATATAGGCATAGAAGGGGACCCAATATAGGTCAATGCCATTAGGTAAATGCTCATGCCTTTTAATAAGAAGAAGATAGAAGGGCTTTCTTAGGGAGGTTATAATACATAAGTCTTTTCATAGCCAAGCTTGACTTTACCTGTCCATTTTCCATGTATTGATAAAAGGAGAACCTAAGGTGTGGAATAAAAGATTGGTAAAAAGCCTTCAACACCATTAAAGAATACCTCCTGAACCCATCGCTCCATATCCTACCCAAATCTAGAATACCTTTGTTTTTGTACCTATTAGTCATTGACGATGCTCTAAGAAGTATGTAGGCTCCGGAGGATAACGAATGATACGTAAGGGCCATCTAATACCCAAACAAGAAGCTGAACAATTACGAAACAAGGTACACAACAATAAGAGAAAGGTTTATAATAGAGCAATTTTCCTAACTCCTGATAGACACTTATTAGGAATGAAATGAGGGGTTCTTGAATGAAGACCCGTTCTTTGCAAAGTTAGAATATGCATGGAAAATGTACTTTGATGGGGTAGTTAACCATATGGCAATAGGATTGGGATTTTGCATGTAGTGCTCGATGGGTCACACATATCAATCACAGTGAAGTTGAATTTTGATGTCATTAACCACGTGGCTAACTATGAAGCTGGTATCGCTGGGCTGAGGTTTATAGGGATATTTCTCCAGTCATCTTGTAACTGTAGAAGTTGTTGAAAACTAATAAGGCCCATCTGAAGCCATATTAGCAATAGCAAAAGGAATTGTCAAAGAAGTTTGAGTAACCCATATTTTTAAATCATTATAATGTCATCTAATGGTGTAATAGGAAATCACTAGAATCCTCAAAAGTTGAAGCTATAGTTCAACACACAACAAAAAATAATCTAGATGTTTAAATCTGGGTAATAAAACTCACAAATAAAGGCTAATTCCCTATTTCAAGGTAAATAAAAGTTGTGAACTATATGATGAAACTATTGCACATGAGTGAAGTGTGAGAAACAATTCACCCAATATTAACATCCAATTCTAAAACAATCATAATTTCAATTTATCCATAAATCACAAGGGCCTTAAATTCACAAATCGATAGAAGATGCCACTCATATTCTAACTATAATGCAATTGCATTAATGCCCTCAGCAATCAGCATGCCCTATGATCCTTCATTGTAATATCGTTTTCATTTGAATAAGAGAAACACAAGAATCAGACTAAATCATCAAAGATCCAGGAATCTTGATGATTGAAACATAGTTTTATTAGCATCTGTCAACCTTGCTTCTCTATGTACCTTATGCAAATTGTCATACATAAAAAACTACATTCTATATCTCTTATCCAAAATGTTGTCAAGTCAACTAAAAAAATTGAACTCCCAAAACAAATATTATTACATAGGGAGATTATCTTGACATTGTAAATTTTTTATTTAAAATAAAGGATGATAACTTCTAGGTTAATCCATATCATGATATCAATTTTGGGGATTAATTTCTCGAATCAAAATAAATTTGACACTTAAATATTCAACAATATAAATTTAAGAAGTACAATAACATAATATAAGAAGTACAGTAACTTTAAAACAATCCCATGTAGCAGGTCTTGGTACTGCATCGATGCAAACATTATTTCTCCAATTGATTTGATTCTGGAACGTAACATATTAAAAGAGCAAGTAAATAAAGCCAATAAAAAATAACGTTAAAGAAGTTGCTTTTCAATAGAATAAGTAGGTTGTCTAATGTATAAAAATATTTTTTAATTCACATAATTAGAAAGGAAAAAGAGAAAGGCTTGTTATGTTTGTATTACTCGTAAGAATGTTCTGCTATATAACTAATAAAATCTTTATCTAAATTATTACTGCGTACTTTTGGTGCGATGGTCAGTCTACAAGTATAAATATTTGTGGGGCGTATGGGGTAAGGATTGGAGTTTAAATTTTCAGGAGGTAGCTTCACACGTATAGACATTTAGAATAGGCTATAGTAGAAACTCTATCTTGTATAAAAAAAAAAATATAATTATCTAAATTAGGAAATAGATCCAAGCCATCATATGCTTGTCAATTGAATATGGCTCAAGGTTGAAGAAGAAGAGCAGAGCAATGGAAGACTGTTATGCCAAGATGACATCGTGACCTCATCTAGACTATGTAATCTTGCAACGATGTCGTGTAGATAATATGATCTCAGTACAACTAAAACAAAACGATGCCGTCTAGCCTAATGTGATAACATGCTCCACTTAACCAAATGATGTCGTCTTCTCTTACAAACAACAGCTCGAAAACGCCACTGTTGGCTTAAGCTACCGTTAGCTATCCGTTAGCTTATTTGAATATTTTGGTCTCCCTCTTTCATCCCCCCTCAAATTCATAGGGGCTATTGGCAGCGTGATTTTGGAATGCAGAGTGGTAGGAAGACTCTTGGTTAAAACGTCTGCGAGTTGATCATCAGTAGTGACCTGAAGATCCTTACGAAGCACACGTTCGCAAATGAAATGGTAATCCACCTCATTATGCTTCGTTCTTGTGTAGAACACTAGATTAGATGCAATAGCCAAGGCTGAGACATTGTTACACCAGAGCTTAAGTGGTGTGGGAAGGAAGCTGCGTAAATCTTTCGAGAGTTGACGAAGCCTGCATAATTCAGCAGTAGAATATTCAGATTTAATAGAGGAGTGAGAGACAGTGAGTTGTTTCTTTGCACTCCATGTGATTGGACTGTAACCCAGGTAGACCAAGAACCCATTAGTGGAAAGACAATTATAAGGGTCACCAGCCCATTTAGAATTAGAGAAGGCAGAGAGATAAAAAGCACTAAGTTGAAGAAAACCCCAGATTCAGAAGTGCCATTGAGGTATCTTAGAATCCGTTTAGGAGCAACAAGATGCACATCAGTGGGACAGGACGTGAATCAGCACACCTGATGAACAGGGAAGCTGAGATCAGGTCTTGCAAATGTGAGATAGTGCAAGGAACCAACCAAGCTACAGTAGAGATATGGATCAGATAATGGGGTGCCTTCATTGGGAATAAGCCTCAAATGTGGAGCCATAGGAGTCTTATCTGGCTTGGAGGTAAACATGTTGTGTTTCACTAATAAGTAATGAGCGTACTTAATCTGATTGAGAAAAAGACCCTTGGAGGTCCTAGTGATATGAAGACCAAAAAATAATGTAAATCACCAAGATCCTTAAGTTCAAAGGCTTAACTGATCATGAGTTGTTTGATGGGAGCATTAAGAATTACAGTATTGTTGCCAGGAAGTAGATAGACTAGAATTTTGCCATGTTTGTAAATGAAGAGTGGTGAATCAGGTAGAGGCATGAAATCCCAAATTTTATAGTTTAGTAGAGAACCTTTCAAACCAGGTCCTAGGGGCCTGTTTCAGATCATAGAGGGATTTTTGTAGCCTCCAAACATAATTGGGAAGCTGTGGATCTGGGATGCACGGATGCGGCAAAAGGGCCGCCGCACTCGTGTCCGACGCGGCGACGCGCGAGGGACGCTGCTGGCTGCGTGTTCTGAAGCATCCAGTATTTTTTTTTTCTCATTTTCCGACTCGTGCTGATTCGCTCCAACTCGAGCAGAATTGAGTCGACTCGCGCCGATTTGGGCCGAATCGCTCCGTATAGGTCGAAACTGCCGATACACGCTGAAATTAAAAAAAAAAGGGTCCTAACTAATCTAACCCAATTCATTTTTCTCATCTTCAACTCTCTCTCACTTGCCTCTGTCGTTGGTTTCTTGAAGGAACCCACCTCCTCAAAGCTGGTAGCTTTTGCGTTATTTTGCTTCTTCTTCTGCGTTTTTGTGTTCTCTGCTTCTTCTCTTTTTCTTTTTCAGTCCTTTGCGGAACACCCTTTCCAAATAACAATAAGATACTAATAATTTAGTTAGTTGGCCGGATTTGAAATATAATAGGAAACTAGCATCTCGAGTTTCTAAAACTCGAGATACCTCAGAAATCGAGTTTTTAATGCTCGATTTACACCTTCAGAAATCGGGTTTCATACGCTGACGTGGTTTAAAAATATCCACGTGTAAATCGAGTTTATAAAACTCGATTTATAAATCGAGTGTTATAAACTCGATTTTATTGCAGTTTTAGCCTGAAACCGTGTTGCAGAAACACGGTTTTCTGCGGTTCAAACCTAACTATGTATTCGTCACTCTCACAGTCACCGTGACCCTCACAGTCACTCTCACTCACTCACTCTCACTCACTCTCTCTCTCACTCACTCTCACACTCACGACAACGCCGCCGATCACACCGACGATCACTCTCACTCTCTACTCAATTGTCTCTAGTCCGACGCCGCCGCCGCCGACGATCACTCTCACTCTCTACTCAATAGTCTCTAGTCCGACGCCGCCGCCGCCGACGATCACTCTCACTCTCACTCTCTACTCAATACTCTCTAGTCCGCCGCCGCCGCCGCCGCCGCCGCCGATTCTAACCCGCTGCTCCCATCTTTATCTCTCAGAGGTAAACTCTGCTTTTTCTTTGTGTTTCATGGGTTTGTTTCGAGTTGGTTGTAAATTGTAATGAGTATGTTGTTATAATTGTGATTTTATTGGGTAATTGTAATCACTGGCTCAAATCTAAAAGCTCCTTGAATATACTATTAGGGTTCACAGATGTGTTGGCGAATCCTAGTGCGAAAACAGATCAAATTAGGGCTGTATAATTAGAATTGTGTTAGGGTAGAGGCTGGTTTAGAAGTTGCTCAAAGGTGATGAGGTTATGATTTGTTCAAAGAGGATGGGTAGTTGATCCTATGGTCATATCTTTTAAACCATAGCAAATTTTTGAGTGAAACTTATTTCATTTAAAGGTAGATATCTGAAGCTTCAAAACTGGTTAGATTGACATCAAAGTTCTTTAAATTATCAACTTGAATAGGAATTAATATTGAAATTTTAGCACCTCTGTTGTGGCAGACAAGCAATTCAAATAATAGCTGAAGATTGCCTTGCAATAGTCAGATGTTTCATTTGAATTCAAGTAGTAGTAGTTGTTAGTTTCATTTGAATTCAAGTAGTAGTAGTTGTTAGTTTAATTTGAATTCAAGTAGTTGAGTTTAATTTGAATTGTTATCAATAATATCGTCCTACTATCTAGGAGATAAGATTAGGAGATTAGGATGATTTTTTTATATTAACAGTTATCTGTTTTCTCATTTGTATGTGTAATTTGAATTGGTTGCAGTTGGCAACTAAGTTCTGTATTTAAATTGAGTAATACATGAATAAGAGGCAAGCAAAAAATCCCTCTTATGTTCAAACTTCAAAAGACTACTCACCTCGAATCGACTAAAGTCTCATTTTATTTTTCCAGTTCATAACAACCTCAGAACTTACTTTTTGGCCTTTGACCCTCTCAAAACAGTCTATAGCCTCAAGACAGGCCAAGAACCCCGCATAGTAGTAAGGTTTCTTTAAGATCTCTTCAAAAATAAGCCTCCCTTAAAAGCAAGGTTTCTTTAAGATCTCTTCAAAAACCCCGCATAGTAGTATAGCATCTTTCAAGAACATTCCAACAACTCTGACTAGTTTTATTATATGCAAGCAATGAGAAGGGCATTTTAAAAACTTCACCATGGTGGAAATTGAATTTATTTGGTTCTTCAGAAAGCTTCAGTTAGGTGTGCTTCCTGAAGCTGTTCTTGGGTCTAAGGCTATGCACACCTACCACTTTAGCTATGAATTCAAGTATAGCCTTTTCCTCCTAGAATCTGGTCATCTCATTAAATATTCTCTCTCCATAATGGGCAATGATGCTCTTGTCTTATAATAGAGTTTTCTGGGCAGTATACATTTCCAATGATAAGATTTAATGTAAAGTGAATTTCATAATTCCGTTAGTACATTGAGACATTTTTGAGAATGGACATATCCATATTAAAATTATTGGGTTGGATGTGAAACTTAGGTAGAAATTATGGTTGATGATTAGAGGTCATATAATAAACTCACTTCTAGAGTAGCTCGGAGCTTTTAGAACATAAGCTTCCCATATTACGTGAGCGTGCGCACACGCGCGCGCACACACACACATGTTTTGTTTAGAACATTTAAAATATCATCAGATTGTCATGTTAAACACACATGTGCAGACACACAGACAGATGCACTAAGAGAAAGGAAATGTATTAACTGTTTTGATTGAATGAGAGCTCAGTCCCTTTATAATGCAGTGGAGCATGATAACAAGGAATTAACTATATGATGAGTAAAGTAACACTTTTGCATGACCAGAATCCTACTCATATATTGAATAATAAAAGGACATGAAAACATAAAGTTGCGTTGAAATTGTCAAGTCTAGAAGAACGTACCCAAAGTTTCACACACGCATCAATGATAACTGGAACTAGGCAGATAAATATGGTTATAGCAGACTGATCAACCTTAAAGCCATAGTGCTCAACTATTACCTCTACCAAAGTCTGCCATCCAGATTCAGAATGATACCTGGAAGTACATAATGCCATATGTTAGAGTCGAAAAGTTGAGTAGTAGAGTATCAGTGATACAACATGGGCTAAGTTATAATGAAAAATTGACAACCAGAATTAAGGAATTCTGCAAAATTACAGGGAAAACCACAATAAAAGAAAAAGAAGAAGATTACAATGAATGCTCACAAGGAAAAAGTTTTAATCTGACTCAGCTAAAACATTTTGTCCAACTTAAATCTTTATGCATTGTACAGCATAAACATATAATTAAAGTCAAATTTAATTATAGGTAGATGGCAAAAAGCTATGCTTTGGCTGTGGGTGTCAAGTGGTTAAGAGGAGGGTTGCTATGATTATGATTTGGCCGTGGGTTGAGTTGTAAATAGCCGTGAGAGGGGAAGAGAGAGAGAACTTGTTTTGGGTGCCATGGCACAACGTCATCAAAATATAATGAGGGTGATTTCTATTTGCCACATCAATAGATTCTGTTTAGGAGTTTGTGGCAAGGGTAACACATTTAAATCAAATAGAAATTAGGACTACAGTAGTGCGCGCACAAAAACAAAAAAGAAGAAAAAAAAATGCAAAAGGATGTCTTCCATTGTCACCTTTGTTGCTTAGAGATTCTTAGTTGCAAAAGAAGAAATTCTGAATTTGTTAAATATATATCGTGGGTACTCCTGTGAATTCCAATAATCAATTTAGTTAGTGTAAATTCGTATAAGCCAAGTTTTGTTTCTTTGTTTATTTATTTTTCAATCTATGACTGATTTATTTGCCCCCACACTATTAATGCGAAATATTGTTGCACTATTTGCAGTATGGAGCCAGAGATTGTGCGCCCTGGTCCAGAAGATCCTTCATTGTTGACGCGACAACCACATCATCGATCCGAGGACATTTGGAATGGCGAGGTGAAATATCTAGTTCTAACAACCGATTTAATTTTTTGTTGTCTTTGACTTTTACCAACTTCTTTCAAAGTTGTATATCTAGTTCTAACAACTGCTATAATTTTTATCCATGTTGCAGGACCCGGGCCCACTTACGTGCCGTGGTCGCGCTAAGGAGATGGCAAACATAACGATGCAAGATAATCGAGTGATTGACATTATCAAGTTGGTGGGGCTAGAAGGATTGTTTAGGGCCCCTTCCAGAGAGATAGATCACTGTCTAATATCGGCCCTAGTTGAGCGATGGCGGCCGGAGACACATACCTTCCACCTTCCACATGGTGAGATGTCAATCACCCTAGAAGATGTGGAGGTCATTTTGGGACTTCCTATAGACGGTGAGGTGTTGGTTGGGCCGACTGCTGCGGAGAATGGGGATTGGAAGGGACTATGCGGGGAGTTGCTTGGTTTTGAAGTTCCGCAGACTGACAACAAAACTTTGGTGGGACAATGAATTCTCATTAGCCGCCTTGTTCAGCGCATTGAAGAGCCATTGCCTCATGATGCGACGGAGATGGAAATACATCAGTATGCTCGATGCTATATATTAGCACTACTAGGGGATAAGATTTTCATGGACAAGTCGGGAGATAGGGTGCATCTGATGTTCTTGGAGTTCCTGCGGAACTTTCATGATCCGCGACAGTATAGTTGGGGTAGTGGTTGCTTGGCATGGTTGTATAGAGAGTTGTGTCGGGCAAGCCATAAAGAGTCATCACAGATTGGTGGGGCATTGCAATTGGTCCAGTATTGGGCATGGGCGAGGTTGCCATTCTTGTGCCCGAGGATAGAGCCCCACCTGGATGTGATTATGGTCCATGGCCATATGCTCCACTTGCATTTAAGTAAGTATTTTCATGAAATTTACTCTTCTTAGTTATGGAATTTACTTTTCTTAGTATTTCAGTGGTATTATCTTATGTTATGTTGTTCGCTCGTAACTGTAGGTGGGTGCGAGTGCCAAGCTCGAAGAGTAGGCCATCCAGCATGGCGTTGATCCACTATCGCGAGCAATTAGTTAGAATGCAGCCGGAGCAGGTAATAATATACAAAAATTACGTTTGGTTATGCTGATGATTTATGTCTTCGTTTTTTTCTTGCGTAAAGATTAGATCCGTCTTTATAATTTTCCTTAAGAATATGTTGAAATCATTTTCCCTTGTTGCACATTTTAAGATGTTATCATAATTATTTTTTGTTTCTATTGTAGATTATGTGGCAGCCATATCAGGCATACTTAGGCCACCTTCCTGCCTTTTGCGTTGCAGGGAGGGATATGTGGACGGCAAGGGTGCCACTTGTCTGTTTTTGCATAGTAGAGACACACCACCCAGATCGTGTCGTTCGACAGTTTGGGTTGGCGCAGGAGCCGCCCGGCCATGTTCAGTACGATCATAGACTGCATGGAATAGACTTACGTGGAAAGGTGGAAAAAAATTGGAGGGAGGAGCATGCACCGTACATCCTGTCATGGGGTATGAGACATCAACGACTTTGCGATGCACCTCCTCAGATGGGTGAGATGCCCCACGATCATGCGTATTACCTCTGGTACCGTCCGGTCACTCGAAAGTATGTCGACCAAAACAGCGCTAAATTACATATGATGGTAATGTGTTCTACTTAGATTTTATTGCCTGCTTTGTTTTTTCTTCACTATATGTATGAACGAAGGATGAATTGATTTCTTTCTTGAGCAATTCTGGTTTGATCTGACTGACATCCAATTAAAAAGACTGTCTATTACATATAGCAATCTAATAAAACTTTTGTTCTTAGTTCGGCTATTCGCGTAGATATTCATCTCAAAGTTGTAATTTTCAGTTGAGTATTTGAATATGGAATTCATAAGTACTATATTATCCATTATGTAATTGTTACATAAATGTCTCATATCTCAATTGTATTGGTCGTTTCTTTGTTTCAGATTGAAAGCCATAAAGCGCTGTTGGAGTTGCTTCCTGAAGGAAGCCCAGGACACGACCATGTGCGGCGTGTCCTAAATGCTATTGTTGGGCTTCGTGTTGGTCCTGCAGCAAATGGGCAGGCAAACAATAGGCATGGGACTGAATCAACAGCTGCTGCAAGCCCAAGCACAAGTGCAGCACCTCTAAGTACACCGAGCTGTGGTGGGTTTGCTAGTGCAAGTCCAAGCACAAGCGCAGCTAGGGGCCGTGGTCGGCGTGCTACAGCAAGCCCAAGCACAAGTGTAGGTAGGGGCCGTGGTCGGCGTGCAACAACCCCTCGGGTTGTAACTAGTCCTGAGGTACCTGTACCCATCCCGCACGCATCTCCTCCGCCTGAGGTCCCTCCACCCATCCCAGATGCATCTCCACAGCCCGAGGTCCCTTCACCCACCCCACCTTCTCAGCCCAGTTTTGATCTTGGTATTGATTTCCATATGACCCCTCCTACGCACCCTCAGACACTCTCATACTCCCCCACCAGCTCCAGTGCACCCACTTTGCCCATGACAATGATCCTCACTCCTAGCTATACCGAGCATCATTACCCACCTACCTCATCTTCATCCGACCCCTTAAGACCCTCGGTTCAGATTGACACTGATGTACCGGACGAGCATCCCCCTCATCCGCCCTCACCCCCACGAGGTAGACCACAACGTAGTAGAAGAGCACCCACTTGTGGGACAGGTGGACACAAAGTAGGACACAAAGGCTCTATGGTATGATAACATTAATTACAATGTAATGATATATTTTGTAGTTCACTTTATTCTTATCATTACACCAAATATTGATTGTATGCATCTAATGTCTTTGCAGCACAATGACGAGCCTAAGGATGATGCCCCGCAGCCTCCTCCTCCCCCGCCCAAACATTACACGAGGGTTAAAAAACGAAAAATTGGTGAACCTTGAAAAAGAGGTTTGTTAATGTGTTTATATGTATTTTGTTAATTTCGGAATTTTGATCTATGCGATTTCTATTTTGAGAATAGCCTAGGGATAAGGATATAGAGAAACATGGTATTGTTTAGTTTAATTACAGTTTTTTTATGCTTTAATTGGAGATATCGAATTTCTTTGTTTTGTTGAAAATGTGTTAAGTATGTGAATTGTAAAGAGCAAAGATGATAAAGTTGAAGTTGATTATTCATTTTTTTTGCAAGATGAAAGAAGCGGTTTGAGTACTATGTGCCCAAACCTGGTGATTTTGCGGTGGGGGTGGTGGTTTTAGGTAATGAGAATAAGCTTGATGTGAATGTGGGGGCAGACTTGTTGGGTACAATGTTGACAAAGGAGGTGCTTCCCTTGTATGACAATGAAATGGAAAACTTGCGATGTGATATGGATAAGGGTGCCAATGAGGCTATGGTTAAGGGGAAGATGGGAATTGTGAAGAACGATGAGGCATTGAGTGGGAGACAGGTGCTTGGAAGGCCTGTTGTTGAGATTGGAATTGTTTTGTTTGCAGAGGTTCTTGGGAGAACACTTAGTGGTAGGCCATTGGTTTCTACTAGACGGCTGTTCCGGCGGCCTGCCTGGCATCGAGTGAGGCAGGTTCATTTCTTGCTCTTTTCTTTTCCGTTTAGCAGATTTGGAAACTTTTGTGCAGAATATAGAAAATGTTGTGTAGTGGTGTTTAGAAAATGTTCTTTTAAAAAAGAAAATGTATATAGGAGTACATTTTTTATGATCTGTAAAATGAATCAAGATAGATTATACGATTACACTATGATTTTCATTTTCCTAACTTTATTAAGGCCAATAATAAGCTACTACTTAGCTTTTTTATTTTTAATGGTTGATTCTATTTGATGATGTGAACACATCTTTTGCTTTCTGTTGAGCAGATAAAACAACTCAATGAACCCATTGAGGTTAGAATAACAGAGTGGAATACTGGAGGCCTTCTGACAAGAATTGAGGTTTGGCAGTCTCTTGTATGTCTAATTTGTGTGTATGTTCTTATGCATTTTTCCAGTTTGTTTATCATTTTTTAAAATCTACTTTGCAGGGATTGCGAGCTTTTCTTTTCACTGACCATTATGGATAGAAAAGTTAATTAATGGCCCAATTGGGGACTGACTTGAATCTTCATATATTCATATATTTTCACTGACCATTAATGGCCCAATTGGGGACTGACTTGACTTCATCCTTTAAGTGTTGGGGGAGATCCTTAAAAGCAATCTTGGTGGACGTTGTTTGAATCAAAAGTACTTGTTCAGATCATGAAGCTAGTGTATTTTTGTTTTTGTGTAAATTTGGAGCTTACATGTATTTGTATTTGCTTGATATGCATAGTTGGCCCCCTTCTTCATTGCTTTAACCTTTCATGACTGATGGTTTTAAACAATTAATCAATATATGTAATTTGACATCATTGAATATGGAAAATGGAAGTTTTACAATTGTGGAAAGCTTCCATTGGACCTTAAATCATTGGTCTACCTTGGTTATTAAATCCTAAGGGGCCTTTGATTCTACTTTATTTTAATTTCAACGTCAGAATAAAAAGAGTATATCCTTGAATTGCTTTAATACCCATAGTTGAGTGTGTTTGTTAATTGTTGAGTGTGTTTTTTTGGGGATCAACCTCTCCAAAGAAAACTGGGGGTAAAATTACCTACCATTCACCTTTCCCCTCAAAAGTGGGTGGTCCCTGTTGATGAGAAGATGTAGGAGAGTTGCCTGAGATTGTTTGGTTTACTTAATATACCAGTAAGGAATGAAGAGTGAATTGATTCTAAACTAATGAATGAAAAAGGTAGAGGAAGACCTAAAATAGCACTAGTAGAAGTAATAAAAAACGGCAAGTCAATTCAGGAGGTATATAGACTACTGAGTATGACTTTTGGTATAATAGAATGACCAAAAAGAATACATGTGCCTGACCTTAATTAGTTTGTTGAGGATCCATAGCTGATCCTAACAGTTTAGGACTAAGGATAAGTTGTTGTTGTAGAAAAAAAAAAAACTAATAAACCATTTTTTTCAAATGGTTTGCAGGTCTGTGTTTGTGAGATAAAATTAAACCTTTTTGTTCAAATGGTTCACAGGTTGTTTGTGAGATTTAATTAATTCATTTTGTATTTTATCCATTGGACAGGTGAACTTGAGTATTGCTATAATTCCAATGTCACACCAGTTTGGGTGGAATTCATCAGTGGCTGGATTGGTGCAATCATCATTCTTTTGGGGCTATGCATTAAGTCAGTTGCCTGGGGGTTGGCTTGCAAAGATATTTGGTGGGAGGTTAATTTCTAACCTTAGTCTTTAATGTAAGGGATTGATTTGGGGAATACTGTTGATTAATTACTAATCAGGACTAATAGAGTTGATCATCCGCAACCTTCCCACATTCCAGTTAAGCATAACCTACCAACGAGATTTTATTTTTTGTGGTCTCCTACATGCAGTAATGCACAAATACCATCTCTTAAGTAGACATTTAGTTGAACTATCACAGGTTTTGATTGGTAGCACAACATGTCTGTCAGATTAGCTATGAAGGTTAGAAATTTTTTTGGAGTTTAGGCCCAAGTAGCTAAATTTATCTGATTGAGTTGGAAATGGTGAAAAAAAAATTGAATTTTAAGTCCATTACTTGTATCTTAAGATGCTCATACAGTCATTTTAAAAAGTAGAAAATTTTCTTAACCAAATCAGATTGAAGAATATTTTGCTTGTATCATTTATAGGAGAAGAACTCTGGACTAGCTATAATTTTTACAGTGTCTATCCTGACACTTGATTCTATCCTGTATTGCTAGATTTTGTTCAAAATCCTCCACCAGAACTTGGAGGAATCTTCTCACCTAACCATCATCCCTATTGCACTTATATAGACAGCTACGCTCAGCTGCAGACTGTGCAAATATTAACCTCCTTGTCCGTTTAACCCATCTGGATCTCACTTTTAACCCCTAAGGACCACAATATGAGAAAGAACTTCAAGTTGCACTTGTTCTGTAAGCAGAGTTTATATTGTTGCAATAGCATGAAAGACAATCCATGCAAAGGCATGGTAACAAACAATTGTTTTGTTTAAGAGTTAGAAATGATTTGAGATGTTACATGCACCAGAAATATGTTTTCTTTGTCTTGGGGGCATTTAAGGTAGTGTGATACATCATCTTTCTCACCTTTTATCTTTTTTCTGGTTCAGAAAAGTTCTTGAGATTGGGGTATTGACTTGGTCATTGGCTACAGCTCTGGTTCCTTTGCTTGCTGGATTTATGCCGGGATTAATCTTGTCAAGAATATTGGTATGTAAGTTCCTCCAAATCTTTTATAGTACAGCTTCTATTGTTTCTCAAAAAAATAAAAAAAATAAAATCCAACCAGGCTAAGCATTTACTACTTTGCATTTCTTTGTAGTTTTACTTGCATGAACACTTGGTCTGATTAAATGGTTCAAGTTCATCACCTATCTTGTCTCTTCCCAGGCCTTTTAGTAATACATGACAATGTAGTCTTCTCTCTGACTGTCTCCCTCTCTCAATAAAAGCCATCATGATACTTTGAGTCTATTTTATGACTAAGCATTTCTATTCCTCTTTATATCTAGGTCGGAATAGGAGAAGGTGTTTCCCCATCACCTGCAACTGATCTTATCGCCAGGCATGTATGAGATCCAAATTGGTCCAGTAGCATGTTAATTTAAAAATTGACTTTTAGACATGATCTCTCTTCTTGCTATTATTTGCTTTTATTAGTGAATTTTCCTTGTACTTCTTGGAGTTTCCTTTGCTATTTTACTGGCTATCACTTCTAATTTCCTGACTGAGTTCCTTACTAATAAGCATATCGAGGGAAAACATAAGGAAAAATACATAAAGTAAGAAAACCGAAATTCTCTGTTTGTTTACTTTTTAGAATAAGTTCATACTTCGATTTAGCTTCTGTTGGAGTGAGATTTCGTCAAACTCAGATCTATGACTCCATTCTTTTATTTGTTTCGTTAGTGATTGAATTAGTCTCTATTCATTCTTTCTGTATTTTCTTTGTACGTGTTGTGAATTTGAATTTGCAGATCTGAGTTTGGCGGTGCATAGATCTCTTAAATATGTGTTTTTTTTTAAAAACCATTTGAGTTTTAGTTTATAGGCTTTGTTTGTTTGTTTCCTACGAAAATTTCTTTTCATTTGAGGCTCTGTATGTGGCAATTGTACTGTGAGTCTAAGATCCCATTACCTGAAAATTGCAATGGTGCAATCCTCTGAAGATTGTGAATAGTTGCACAGTACTCTGGGTTTGATTTGGAATTCCCAATTTGGTGTGTTGTGAAAGCTGTTTCATTTGTGGGTTTATGGAATTGTATTGTTTGTAATAAATTCAATGATGAATAAAGAATTAGACAGCAGAATTGGGATGCGGGCTTCAATTCTAATTCAAAAGTGGTTCAGCTGTGTGTGTGTTTCATTATATTATTTGGGTTATTCTTGGTTGAACTTCTTATTTATGGCGTTAACCGGATTTTTCATTTTGTAGGTGCTCGATATAACCTTTATTGCTGCCTTTTTCAACTGGTGGTTGCTGGTTCTTATTTCTCAATAAATCAAGATGGTAAAGGCTTTGACCTCTCTGTGTACTTTCCTCATGTGCTGTATATCTCATTGAATCTAGAGACTTTTGCTTGCATTGTATTATTTGGTCTATGTATTGGAATTGATACATTCGAGATTATGCAAGATTATACATGAAAGATCCTTTTTTGGCTCTCTTTTTTGCTAGTTTTTTCCTTATCTTATGTGTGTTTTCTGAATGAAATTTTGGGGTTTGAGATTAGTCATTTTTTCCTTATCTTATTCAGGACTGGACTCAGCTTGGCTGCTGTTTAATTCATTTTTGCCACATGTTTTATTTTATTTATTTTTCGAGTCTTATAATCTTAATGTATAACCTGTAGGAATTTTTTGATTTCTTTACTTGTTTAATTGTTTGTGATAGTGCTTCTAAATCACCTTTTATCTGTGATATAGGTTGTTCTCGCTGCTTCCATTGTAGGCAAGTCTGGGAAAGGTGAGTCTTTACTTGTTTCCCCCACTTTAACACTTTTTGTTTTTACTTGTCAAAAAAAAAAATTCTCATAAATTATATTATGGTTTTTTTTTTGTTTTCATTTTATTTTATGACACTTTAAATATACATCTCCCCACTCATTCACATTGATTTATAATGTTTCTATGATGCATCTCATGAAACATTAATAGAAGTAGTCAAACAGGACATGACAATTAAGGAAGTAATTGAGAGTATAACATTGGAAACAATAGAATGGTAGAAAAGAATACATGTGACTGACCCTGATTAGCCTGCTGACCATTTATCTTTCTACTTTTATTTTATTATTGTTTATTCTTACATAATTTTATTTTTTGGCAGTGTTGGTTTCTAGGCAGTTTGTGGATATGTCTCGTATTAGAATTGAGGGCCTTCTTGCAGCTTTTCCCAAGTTGGTAGGAACAGGAAAACAACATACATATAGTTGAGACGGAAAATGTGCGCTATGTGTACCAGCCCATCGAGGCTTTGTACTTGCTGCTTGTGACAAACAAACAGAGCAACATCCTTGAAGACTTCGAGACTTTGAGGATGCTCTCTAAGCTTGTATCCTTTTCTTGACGGTTTATTATTATCTTTCAATTTCCTACAATTAAATGTGTTGTTTTTTAATTGTAAGATTACTTTCATCATTGCATGGATGTAGGGATTTGCTTCTCTTGATCCTTTTTTGTGCCTGGCATGTTCATGCCTCTCATTCCTTCACAAGTGTGTGATGCATACCTTTTTTTCCCCTTCATTTTAGGGACTGTTAGTTTCATCAATATAATCTGGCCCTTTCCCCATGGTTGCATTGATAGGCCACCCAGAGAAACCTAAACTTTCAAGATTGCCCCTAACATGAAGATACAATATTTGAAATCATAAATGAATCTTATCAGGGGAAAACTATCTTGGAGAAAAATAATGATATTCTGAGACTATCAATTACACTAGACCATTAGAGATCCTAAGTGGGCCTTTATTGAATTTAGACCATTATTCTAGACTTATTTTCTGCCTGCATTTTATTTCCTTTGAGCCTTGTGTATTTTCATGTCTTCTGGCATGCCACAGAAACATCAGTTCCAATTTTTACAATTTCAGAAGTGAGGTTTCTGTGGCATGCTGATTGCTTTTTAAGAAATTTACATCTGAGATGCTAATAAAATAGATTAATGTAAAAAATGTTGACAGAGGAATTGAGTTTATTCCTTAAAAATATTTAGGTACCTGAATATTCTTATTCTCTAGATGAAGAGGGTATATGCAAGACAGCTTTTGAGCTGATTTTTGCTTTTGAAGAAGTCATCTCTCTTGGGCACAAGGAAAATGTAACTGTTGCACAGGTTAAGCAGTACTGTGAAATGGAGAGTCATGAAGAGAAGTTGCACAAGCTGGTATTGCAGAGCAAGATTAATGAATTTGAGAAGCCTTCACTGCCTTGTCAAATCAGGTGGCAAGATGTACAAAGATCATTAATCCAAACACTGAAGATGCCAAATATATAATAAATGTTAAGCAAATTGCAAAGGTATACATCTTTTTGGCCTTTCACTTTATGTGTGGTACATATTTTTGGGTTTGAGATATGAAATTTTTCTTCACACACAAGAAATAAATCTGTCATTTTCCAGTTCTTTACTTTTATTTTCATTAGTTGAATTCTTTTATAAGCTTAAGTTTACCAAGATTTTGTATTGGGGACTTCTCTTTTTTAGTTGAAATATGAGAAATTGTTTAAAAAACTTGAGTGTCACAGTATTTTACAACTATTCTCCTTAGATGTTAAACAACTTCTACATGGACAATGATTATAGAAAGCAGTGGGACAAGACCGTGGTTGACCATGAGCAGCTGCAGGTGGCTAAAATTAATGGAGTTCAAATTGGTCGTACAATAAAAAAGTTTCCCCTCTTGACACCAAGAGAATATGTGTTAGCTTGGAGATTGTGGGAAGGGAAGGTTAAAACATTCGACTGTTTTCTTAAGGTAAAACAAAGTTTCATTGTGTCGCTCATAAGCTAAGTTCCACGGAATTTGGACAGTTTTCAGTATCTGGTTCTTTTATATAGTTTTAGAGTGTTTCTCCTTCACTCATTAGGTGTTTGTTGAAAAAGTTTGTCAAACCAAGCACTTCCAAATTTCAGTTGGAATTTCATAGGTCCCACGGCTTTTCTGGTTTGCATTCTCCTCAATGCGTCCTTTAATTTGGTCATCCTAATTCTTCTAAAAAACTTTATCTGTAGTCAATCCATTTAAAAAGTGGCTAAATTTTATCCTAACTGACAACCTATCACAACTCTTCTCTTTTTTTGGGGCTTTGTATTGGCTGTGAACAAAACATATGACACTAAGCATAGACACTGGCAGAGTTGTTTATTAGTCAGAGTACTTGGTTTAACTGATATGTTGTTCCATTATATTTTTTTCCTTTATCTTTAGATTGAAGGGTACAAAGCTGAAATCAAGAATACACAGGAATCTGAAGCAGAAATTAAAGCTTTATCAGTTAATTATGCAGCTTTGTTGAAAGAAAGAGAGGTACTCTAATGATTTCAAGAATCTCAATATTTATCCCAAATATGCTTCAAACGACTGTTTTAAATCCCTTTGACATTTTAAAGTTTTTCCCTCCACCTCCCTCATTTGACAGGATCAGATTTGTAGATTGAGTACAGAAAATGGCTCTCTAAAACAAAATTTGGATGCAACAAATGCAGCTATGAATGCGTCTAGAAGTGAAAGTGCCAAAGCATTATGAAATGGTGTTAATGTGCATGAGGTACTTGATTTACAGTAAAATGAAGACTGTTGTGTATTTGTGCATTTAATATGCTTTTTAGACAATATTAAATGCTATTTTACACTATTTTGGTAATCTCTGTTTGCATGTTAAAGGCGTTTGATACACTATGACTTAGAGAGAAGCTGGTAAGCTTTGTAGTTCATCAAACCTTATGTTTAGGCGAAACTTTGTATGGCTTTGCTCCATAACCTTCCCTTACCCTTACCAGGTAAATTTCTTTTTTGGGGCTAGACATGCCCTGAAATTAGTGTTTACAGCTGGGACATTCCACAGTAACTGGGACATTCCACAGTAACTGCTACATGTCGAAGAGGCATGTTATCGTATTTGATATGGAAGAAGAGATCATAAGGAGTGGGCAGTAATTAGTGATACAACCATTTACTTCATTTCAAAATTTATTGAATGTCATATTTGTGGGGATTTTGTAAACATGACAATTATATAAAATGTGATTTTTCTATTGTATATGATTAGTTGATCACTTTAGTGTTATATTGTCCTTGAAGAATTATTGTTCCTTTTTTATCACTTTATTAAAAAAGGAACAATAAAATATAATTATACTTAAAGTTAAAATGGAAGGAGAACCGAAGTCAAAGCTTAGGCGAACTTTCACTTGCACCTGCTCTGACTTGGTGAAGGATTGGATTCCAAAAGCATCAAATAAAGCTTCATAACTCTAATTTGGCAAAATGTATTCTCTATTGAATAGAAAATATTACATTCTTTGGAAGAAGATGATTTTTTTTATATGGCTAGAAATTGTACCAATTTTCTCGTGAGTTGTGTCTTTTGAATTAACTGTTATCATCATTTAGTAAAGTAGTTTTTATCATTTTACAGGTACCAAACACGGTTGAGTTTGCTGACTGGATTGGGCGGACAAAGCAAAAGGAAAAGAAAAAAAATAAGAAAAGAAAAGAAAAAAGAAACTCAAAGGAGTAGATTGAAAAAATGTTGAAGTAGAGGTTGTAATTTGTAATATAACCTTATTATTACATGGATGTAGCTTTCCCAGCTTCTTAGTTCATAAGTGTGTTAGTGCTTCACTGTTTGACGTAGTTCAAAAAATTATGAAGTGTTAATCATCGTCCAAAGCATTTCCCATATGCCGCTTTTGTTCCATGCATCGGACCCTGCTCTCCGTTGCTACTAATCCACCCATAGCAAGGTCTACGTGGACAGGCTAGGAGAGTATCCACCCGCTGTGGGGTGTGCAAACCAGGAGGAGGGCAAGTAAGACTATTCTCACGGTGTTTACCAGCACCGGAGTCCCTTATTTCTCCCTCCAGTACTGAGGATTGTTCCAATGCAGTGGATCAAAATATTGTTCCACTGTATTGGAACAATCCTCAGTACTGGAGGGAGAAATAAGGGACTCCGATGCTGGTAAACACCTTCAGAATAGTCTTACTTGGCCTCCTCCTGGTTTGCACACCCCACAGGGGGTGGATACTCTCCCAGCCTCTCCACGTAGACCTTGCTATGGGTGGATCAGCAGCATCGAAGAGCAGGGTCCGATGCAAGGAACAAAAGCGCCATTTCCAAAAGACATATGAAGAAAGCGCAAGACCAGGTGGGATGTTAGGCCTGAAGATGTGTAACGTAGCTGCCTCTTTTGTACTTCATCTACTAGGTTTTGTAGAAACCACAAAAACACTTATATGCATTTGTGAATCTTAAATTGTAGTTTATAGTAGATAACAATAGGATTCGCAATTGGTATATGGCAAAATAAGAATTTTATTTTTTTCATTGATTTAGTTCCTACTTTTGATAGTGTTTTCTTCCGACCAATGCGAAATGAACAAAGTTGTACGACATTAGTCACATAATCTAAGCGCAAAAGGCCCTTCAGAAACCACTTGTTCACCTCCCTGAATTTATTGCTGGGTTAAATTTATAGTCAATGCAACTACCCACGAAGTAAAAAAAAAAAAAAAGCAAACAAAGCGAAGTACACATTTAACAAGTTTAAAAAAGTTGTATATAAAAGTTCAAAGTTAAAAACTAAAATTTAAAATTGATGTGAAACTGATGTACACAAACCAAGCCATGTTTGCAACAAAGAACAGTAAGGAAAAAAAGAGTAACTGATTTCATATAAACTTAGGTAGATTTGCAAGAAGTGAACGTCAAGTGACATGATTTGTCAGGCATTAAGAACAACATTTTAAAATTGCACAGAAAGTGTGCACTTCAACAACAACGTCGAATGTTAGTAGGTAGAAATTTTTGAAAATCATCATTGCTTGAATCTGAGAAGTCTGAAATATCACGTTCATCATCTAACGTAGTAATTTCATTAATAGACTTCATGGCTCGCTCTTGCGCCTTCCCCTTCAAATGCTTTCTAGCCTTTTGGATTGCATGAAAACGGTCTAGTCGCCTTTGCATTTGATTGTTGTCTCGTTCAAGGCGAGCAAGTATGTCGGCCGGTTCATCTCTAGGTAACTCAGCTGAGCGTGCCTTAGGAACTCGTAACCCGTGCCATCGAGAATACACCTCCAACTCACACCTCTTCTCGTATAAGGTTGACCATGGTGCTTCTGCTACGGTGAACTCCATTGTGGTGGTATCTGAAGTTAGTTTTGTAGGTTTGCCGAGCATGATGTGTCCGACGCTTCCAAGACTTTCGTACGTGTATATTGGCATATTAACGAAATCTCTCTCTTTCCAACCCATTTCCCTCCATAGTGGTCTGTGTCTGTTTGTAGTTGTTGATCTGCTGGAACTTGTGATAATTCATTTGTTGAAGTAGATTGAAACTTGTTTCTACGTGTGCGAGATGATGTTGAGGCGCTGCGACTCATAGCTTAGTCAACATTCGAAGTTAGTGTTGTAGGAATAAGATCATTATTGTGGTGCATTTATAACCTGATTCCATTGTGTATTGAAGCATACAAAATTAAATGTACTCGGGCTTGTCATGTCAATACAGGCTGGAAAACCATGATATCAATTTGTTGTTCAACTGTTCCCAATCTCACAGTGAGATTCTCTGCATCAGGGCAGAAGTTGCAGTGTACTGCCATGACTATTCAGCTGCACAAGATTCACGTGAAGAGTATTCAAGTGAAGAGTTTTCAGCATGCTTGTGCTTCATCTGACATGAGGCACAGCTGACAATGAGATTCTCTGCTTCAGACATTGGGACATTGGGAAGTACTGCTTCATCTGACAAACATTATTAAGAGAATCTCACTGTGACATTGGGAACTACTGCTTCATTTGACATGCAATAGTTCCCAATGTCACAGTGAGATTCTCTTAAAAATGTTGTACCTCATTTCGATACCTTCTTTTTCTATACAACCCATATTTGTGTAGATTTTATTTCTATTTTTTATAGTAATTGTTTGTGAGTAAATAGTGGGACTCCTAATTTTGAGTTCAATTTCAAGGGAAAAAAGGGTCACATGTCCGAAAAAAAAAAACAAAAAAAAAAAGTGAAAGGAACTCAACCCTTTGAAACTCAAGTATATTTTTAATAAAGTTATATTTAGAATAAGGGCTCTCAACCTAAATGGATCAAAATTTACCAAAATGGACCAAAGTGGTCTGAATGGACCAAAGTTGAGCAAACTAGATTTAATAGACTGAATAGGACCAAATTAAACTGAATGGCCATGGATTGAGCAAATTAAATTTAAAAGAATGAACTGGACCAAATAACCTCATTCCACTGTGTATTGAAGCATCTATACTTTTTAACATATTCGCGCTTGTCACGTCAATACAGGCTGGAAAACCATGATATGTGTTTTTTGTTCAAATGTTCCCAATGTCACTGTGAGATTCAATGGTAATGTGGGCAGTAGTTGCAGTGTACTGCCATGACTATTCAGGTAAAGAGTATTCACATGAAGCATGCCTGTGCTTCATCTGACATGAACTTGACGAGACAATACCGAGTTGTGTTAAATGCATCATAAAGTTTTAAGGGGTCCTCTACAGCCTTGAAAACAGTGCATTGCAAAAGAATGCATATCTGTGTATTGACGTGAGTTATGACTAGGTACGGTTCTATAGTGCCGAGCTATTCAGCAGCACATGTACCACTGCGAACATCAGTGTAGCAATGGTGGACAGCTGTGTATTCACGTGAGTGTGGATGACTTGCATATCTGTGTATTCAAAGGGTTGTCCCGTATTACTTGCATATCTGTGTAAGTTGATAAGTTCAGTAAATAGTGGGACCCGTACATGTTATTTGTCTCAAGTACAAGAAAAAAAAGGCTCATATGTCTACAAGGAAAAAAAAAGTGACCTTGAAAAGAAAAAAAGTCAAAGGAATTGAAGCGTTCGAAACTCGAGCCTATGATATTGGACGAAAACGGGCTATAGTGGCCTCAATGGACCAAATTGGACCAAAGAGCCTTTGATATTGGACCAATGTGGACTAAATTCCCCTAAATTGAAATGAATTGACCAAAACGGACCAAAGTGGGCTCAATGGACCAAATTGGACCAAACAGCCTTTGATATTGGACCAAAGTGGACCAAATTCCCCCAAAATGTACCAAATTCCCCCAAAGTGGACCAAATTCCCCCAAAGTGGACCAAAGTGGACCAAATTCCCCCAAAGTGGGCTCAATGGACCAAATTGGACCAAACAGCCTTTGATATTGGACCAAATTCCCCCAAAATGGACCAAATTCCCCCAAAGTGGACCAAATTCCCACAAAGTGGACCAAAGTGGACCAAATTCCCCCAAAGTGGGCTCAATGGACCAAATTGGACCAAACAGCCTTTGATATTGGACCAAAGTGGACCAAATTCCCCCAAAGTGGACCAAAGTGGCCACATTGTCCTCTGTAAAACTCGAGTTTTAAAGACTCGATTCTCTTGGAAATCGAGTCTTTAAAACTCGAGTTTTAAAAGGCCTATTTCCAAGCCCCATGCCCTGTTTCAGGCAGAGAGGCAGGGCATTCTTCCCCTGTTTTAAGGAAAATGAACGTAGGGAACTCGAGTCTCAGAAACTCGAGTTCCACTGGGAAATTTTTTTCCCCTGCTGCTCTGTTTCAGGCAGAGAGGCAGGGGAAGAATGCCCTGTTTTGGGCAAAATTTCCCAGTGGAACTCGAGTCTCAGAAACTCGAGTTCCACTGGGAAATTTTTTTCCCCAGCTGCTCTGTTCCAGGCAGAGAGGCAGGGGAAAATGCCCTGTTTCAGAAATTCACTGCGAAACCAAAAACTGAAATGTCTGCAGAAATTGACTGAGAAACAGAGGTAGAGAAGCTTCGAATGTAATCCTTAACATACTCATTCAAAAATAGAGAAGTTGACAATGTAAATGCATTTAAATTACATCAAAATGCAATCTCAATAGGCACCAAAGTATAGAAATGGTTACGGTCTTTGCATATCCATAGTTTTACAATGTAAATGCACTCAAATCACAACAAAAGTCATTCTCAATATATCAACATTCTCAACATGTCCAACCACCCTTAATTACCAATTCTAACCATACTACTCAAATCACAATCTTCATAGAGGTACATTAGATAGAGAATTACAATTACATTGAACAAAAACCAAAACATGAATTGTGCTTGTTAAACGTAGTTGCTTTTCCTAAGATCAGCGGTCCGCACGAGGAAAACGTCGTCCATGGAAGCATGCCTGAAATACGTAGAATACTCATGTTAGGAGACAAGATAGTAAACATTATGTAAACATCAAATGAACAACAATTATTTAACCAATGCATAGCTTTTTGCCATCTACCTACCTAGTGTGGAACATGACCGCTTGTGGAAGCGCCACGAGACTGCGGACATTTTCTGCGGTTATGGCCGGAAGCATGACACAGTCCACATGTGTGCTTGGGTTGACTCTCTATCAAATCTGCGTCCTCCCTCCGCCATCCCGGTTCTCGATCCTTATTCCTCACTCCATCCATCTCATTCCTTATTCTTGACTTCACTGGTCGACCTTTGGCTCGCAACAATGCTGGATTAGGCAACCACTTTGGCCCCATCGGATCCCTCCACAATGACCGTGACTTCGGAACCACAAATGCATGCTCATAAGTGTTAAGGGCATGCTTCAAACCATAACATGGGTGAATATATGTGGTCGAATCAACATGTAAATAGTCACATACTCTAATTGCATGTGAACACGGGATCCCTATGTTTTGCCATTTCCCACAACTGCATGTTGTTTCCCGTAATCGAACTTCATAACTGTGGTTTCCCCCTCCTGCGCTACACGGGTTGAGTTGGGTAACTACTTGAAATATTAGCTCTTCACTGCTAAATGCCTTGAGATAGTGTTTCTCAGATTTACGCTTATTTCCATCCCATGTGCACCAGGCATATTCACTCCATTTCTTACCCTCTGACAACTTATAATGGTATTCTTTGTGCCGGTCGTGGAAATATTGAACAAGTTTGGTCCAAGTGAACTCAACCAACGCCTCAATAGGAAGGGCCCTTGCACCTTTCAGTACACCATTAAAACACTCTGATATATTGGTTGTCATTGCCCCAAAACGTCTCCCACGATCATGTGACTGGGTCCACATATCCACAGGCTCCCTCATTAGGTATGTGTATGGAAGATAATCTTGATTCTTTTCCTTACCATCCTTCCCCGTCACCTTTTTCTTATTCCTAATGGCTTCAATTTCCACCTGCTTAATGGAGTCCATTATGGCATCAAATTTAACTTCTTGAGTAGCATATCCCGCTTTCAATGCCGCTGACTTCAGAGTCGAGTTCTGAAAATGGCTGTTGAAGTTGCTAGCGACATGTCGCAGGCAATATCTATGAAATACCCGTTTTTTTCCATCATCCCTTCTAGGCCAGTTTGCAATGGCGTTTTTGATACCGAGATGTCGGTCAGAAATTATGCAAATGCCTTCGTCAGGTATCACATGGTCAATCGTATCTTTAAGGCGTTCTAAAAACCACCTCCAACTGGACCCTGACTCACAATCCACAACAGCAAAGGCGAGAGGGAATACCTTGTTGTTCGCGTCCGTTGCCATTGCGACCAACAATTTCCCCTGATATTTACCATACAAATGGGTCCCATCAATACTGATAACTGGCTTGCAGTATTTGAATCCTGATATGCATGGACCGAAAGACCAAAACACATAATGCAACAATACGTCGTCAGTATCTTGAGCGGGTGTGGTACGATAGGATACCTGAGTAGTCGGGTCCTGATCAATATACGCCATTAGCAACTTTTGCAGCCTTTGGTAAGACTCTTCCCAATTCCCAAACATATTTGCAATTGCCTTTTGTTTCGCATCCCACACCTTGTAGTAAGAAGGCTTCTGGCCTGCATATTTCTCCTCTATCATAGTTCTGAGATACTTAATTGGGGTAGTGTGATCCTCACATAACTGCTTATGGATGTCTGCTGCAATAAAATTACAACTCATCATTCTAGCATCATTTCGCACCCCAGTCGATATACATGTGTGAGGACCCTCATACACGGTAACCATCCATAGGTTGTGGAGATTGGGCTTCATAACTGCGCATACATACCACTTGCATGACTCATGCACGCAATTCGCACAAAGTTTTTTGGTCGTCGACCTAGTGATCCTAAAGTGTCTGTTTTCCTTGAGGGCACAAATTGTTAATACGCGCTTCACCTCCACTTTATTGGCAAAAGTCAATCCTTTGCACAAATTCATCCCCTCTCTCCAAGTAGACACGAATGGCATGTTAATATGTGAAGGATCAACCATGTTTTCCCAAGTATTTGCAGAGAATGACAACGCAGGAGGTGCGTAGACAGGGATTGTGTTCTCTATGTTTTGGACACTAATAACATTGTCTGCGTTAGGTTCACTACCATCCAAAGGCTCATCGTCATCAATGTCCCTCTCAAAGTCCTCAAAGTCCCGAAAGTCCCCTCTGTCAATCATGTCTTCATACTCATCTCTATCAGCAAAATCTTCACCATTAATGGCAATATTCTCATCAACATAGTTGTCATCATCATCGTCATCATCACTGTTAGCGACAGTAGTCTCAGCAACATAGTCGTCATCATCATCATCATCATCATCATCATCATCATCGTTAACGGCAGTAGTCTCATCAACATAGTCGTCGTCGTCATCATCATCATCATCACCGTCACCATCGGCATGAACATTATCATCCTCTGCATGTGTAAAATACCCATATTGAGCATCCGGAACCGTAACCTGTAAGCTTGTGCTTGTTTGTTGGATATTCTCTTGCCAGACTGCACGCGGCTCCAACTGTATGTACAACTCAAGGTGAATTACTTCATCAATTCTCTCCAACTTGTCAAACATGATCTTTACATGTTTGTCTGTTTCTATCGCCATATACTTGTAATTCATTTGGTACTTCATGCGTTCACTTGGCATACGATAAGTAATTTGTATGTTGTGCACAGCAGGATTCACATTCAACTCTTCCATCACAAACATCTTCAATTCGTCAAAGGTCTTCAACCTACGATCAATTTGGGTATAATAGGCCTTTATACCCGGCCCTTCAAATGGCAATCCCTTGTTCATATTGGCATTCTTAAGCGGACCACCGTAATATAGGATTATATCAATTTCAGGCATTGTGAACCTGTTCAAGTTAACTTACTATATTAGTTTAAATCACATAGTCGTAAAGTGGGGGAAAAAAAGTAATATCATCTTAAGGCTGAACATATTCAACTTAGATTATAGAGTACCCCATTGCCCATTAATATCTAAAGGCCAAGATGTAAACCTTCTAATCCTAGTGGATGGAGAGATAGAATTATCTATTACTCCATTGTATGGTGACCTATAATGCCTAATAGGGTTCTAAAAGAACTAGGTGGGTAGAGGAGCATGATTACATACCTATTTCATACATTCATTACATTTATTCACCACCCATTTCATACCCATTCATTACATTCATTTCATACCCATTTCATACCCATTTCATACATTCATTTCATACCCATTTCATACCCATTTCATACATTCATTCACTACCCATTTCATACCCAAAACAATGATGAATAGAGTCAAAAAAACTTGTAAGATCATGATAAAAATAAAGCCTACAAATGATGAATAAAATTTTCATAACAAGAACCATGCAAATAAATAATCAAAAAATTCACACTAACTAAACAAAGTTCTTTAATTCACAATATTGGCAAATTAACTAAGTTATGTTAACTATGTAAAAAAAAAAATAGTCAAACTCTTTAACCCACACCCATAGACAACCCAACTACAATCACAATCAAATTATGCAAACCCTTACCTAAGATATGAATTTCTTGAGAGGGAAGAGCAGTGACAGAGGCAGCAGTGTGTTGAGTGAGAGAGGCAATGTGGTGTGAGAGTTATGGGTGAGTGAGAGTTAGTGAGGGTGAGAAGTGAGGCTGAGAAGGATGCTCTGTTTTTGGGTGAGAATGGTTGTATAATTTGGGTGAGAATGGCTGAGTTAGTGATGTTATGCGTATTTTACAAATTTTTTCCCCCAGTGGAACTCGAGTCTTTAAGACTCGAGTTCCACTTAAACCTCGTTCAGGTTGGTTTTCTTTCAAAAAAATCGAGTCTTTAAGACTCTATGTGTACATCAAGAATATCGAGTCTTAGAAACTCGAGATCCAGGTGGCTTAGGTACATTTAATTGCTTTCCCTTCAGAAAATCGAGTGTTTAAGACTCTATGTGTATTACTAAAATCTCGAGTCTCTAAGACTCGAGATCCAGGTGGCTTAACTTGTCCACATAAGCTGGCAAGAGGCACCGTGAAAGCGAGTCTCTTAGACTCGATTTCTGATTGAATCTCGAGTCTATAAGACTCGAGATGCTAGTTTCCTTAATAAATTTTCAGGTTGCCTAACTTACTATATAATTGCTTTTGTTAATGCTACTCTGCACATTCCCTCGTCCTTTGCGTGTAGTCTGCCTTCACTACCTGTATTGATTTATTGTTTAATAGTTAATACTTTAATTTCTTTTAGTTTTGTGAGCCCTTCATACGTGAGTCACTTATTGAAAAACTGAAAGTTTCAACCTCTCGTCATTTGTGTTGACCTCTAAGCCACCTCACTCCATGGGGCTAACTTATGTCTCACCATTTTCAATTTTTTTTCTTCTTTTAATTTTATCATTACTCTTGTTATAATTTAAAAAATAATTATTAATTATTAATTATTATTGAGTGATATTTTAATACCTCCTTCAATAATTTAAGTATCAAAAACTTTTGCGTATTTATTACTATCTATTTTATTATTATTATTATTATTATTGTGGGGGCAGAAACGTCCGGATGGCTGTATGGGCCTTAGGTCTGGTTCGAGGACACTGTTCGGCCTAAGAAGCCACGAAAAGGGAGGAGGTTATTAAAAACCCAAAGGCCCATAGGCCCATCGGTCAGATCACTGCATACGTGGCAGTGTCCGAGGATAACATGACCTCGAACAGTAAGGGCTAGAGCTGAGGAACGAGACTCAATGCCAATGGATGAGCTTCCGAAGCCTAGTGAGTCATCCGGCGCCTCAATGGGACGCCGAGGAAGGGGAACAAGCGGGACGTGTCCTGCACGAAGTTACTGCCTCCGCATTAAAGGCTTCCACCTACCCGCCTGGCCGCATTAATGAGGAGATGACTTCTGAAGGGACGGCGGTCAGCTTTATAGTCTTGGGGAGCGTTTTCAGGGACAAGACGGGTGGTAACCAGAGAAGGGGAGTATAAATGGAACAGGAGATGCCACAAGAAGGGGATCCGGATTTTCTCCAAAGGAAGAGAAAGAAGACTCTCTCTCTACCTTGAAGGCAGCGGAGGAAAGGCCTAGACAGAGGCTCTCGGCCCACATCCGAGGAGAGGCGGAGGCGTTTCCTCAACCCCCTGCACGTCAGTGATGAGTTTCACCCTTACTCCATAGCTTTTCAGAACCCCAAGAGGTCAAGGCTTTAAGCCCATTCTCTACAAATTCTATTGTAAAGGCCACTTGGGCCGGCCCAGTCACGTATTAGGGCCCAAGGCCAATTTTGTGCCCTTACAATTATTATTATTATATGAGTTTTTTTATTATAAGAAAAAGCATGCTTAGTAATATATAAAATATATAAATAAAAATATTTTCAATAATTTTTTAATTGCCACACCCTGCTACATCCGTACCCTATTTTTAAAAAAATTTCCGAGTCCTGCACCTACACTCGTACCTGCACTCGAACCTAGAAATGCACCCGTGCTTCATAGCTGTGGATCAACATAACCAGGTGGTTGAATCATGTAAATCTTTTCTTTAAGCAACCCATGAAGGAAGGCATTTTTGAACATCTAGCTGTTTAAGAGGCCAATTGAACTGAGCAACTAAAGAAATGATAATCCTCACTGTAGGTGGTTTGATGACATGGCCGAAGGTTTCATCAATATCTACCCTGTACTATTAGTGAAAACCTTTAGCAACTACCCTTGCTTTGTATCTTCTAGTAGAGCCATCACTATTATGTTTTAGCTTAAACACCCATTTGTAGTCAACTACATTTTGAGAGGGATAAGATGGAACTAAAATCTAAGTTCCCTGCCTCTCCAAGGCCTTAACGTTTTCATCCATTGCAGAACACCACTGTGGCTATTGAGTAGCCACACAATATGTTGGAGGCTGAGTCAAAATATAGACAAGATGAGGAGCTTTAGTAACAAAGGCTTTTGGTTTGAAAATGCCATGTTTTGATTTGGTCATCATGGGATGAGAATTCGTGGTAGTTGGAGGGGAAGGTTCTATGTAAGAGGGAAGAGATGTAGAAGGAATAAGTGAGGTAGATACTAGAGGGTTAGGATAGATAGTGTCTTGGGGGTGGAGTAAAGGATGGTGGATGGGAGATTGACTGAATGGAATTAGGAGGCTTAGATGGCTAAAGTTCAGAAGCAGGTCTAGGAGAAATTATTGGGACCTCCTAGAGGACCACTGATGTGGTCCGCCCACGTTCTACCACCCAATAGAAAAATGTCACCTAATCATTTATTTTTTACTCAACTCCACATCACCACTTACCCATTAACTTAACTATTGTTAGAAAATCAAACCAAGGTTAAAACTAATAGAAATACAGCTGGATTTAACCCAAAATCAACTAAACAATGATTCAAAAATTTTCTCAAACCCTTAACATTATTTGCCTCTTTCTTCCTCTAACTCTATTCCCCAATATCTCTCTAGTGAAGAAATTTCCCTTCTTTCTTTGTGTGAAACTGAAATTTCCAGAAGTTTTGGCCATGGAAGACTATTGTTTTCACTTATCATCGTCACCACAAGAACTCTGGCGGTGACATAGTCAGTAGAGGGTCGAAGGGAAAGCCAACAAGTTCCATCGCGGCCGATTTTGGTATTAGACTTGGTGGGGACGTGAGAAGTTTTGGGTTGCATGTTCTTAATGATGGCCGATTTTGTACTCGATCTAGTGGGGACATGTGAATTTTGTAATTTAGGTTTTAAGACCCACAATCGATCTTAACAGGGACGTGATTGATGAGATAAAGGCATAAAAGTGTTTTAAGTTCTTTTCAATTTGTAATGTGGGGAAGATTGTGATGGTAAGTCTTTTGTTGTTGAGTTCCATGATGCTTGCATTTGAACGTTGTTGTTGATGCTGCAAAGATTGATGTCCCAAAGTTTTAAATATTGTATTAGTAGTATTTGGTTGTAGGCTTGCTGCTAACTTGGAGGAATTGGTTTTGATGTGAATTGTTTATGTGGTTTTGGTATATTTGTTTTAATTTGGAGTTGTAAATACTCTTTAGAAGCTCTATCCTTGCATTAGTTTGTATGTTAGACTATATTTGCTTTGTTAGGTTTTAGTTATTGTATTTGCAAATAATTTTTGTGTTTATAGATGAGGTTCATCTTTGTGTTTTGGTGTTTGGATCTCATTGTAAATTTTTTTCATTTTGACAATAAAATTTTTCGTTTTGTAGACTATTAGGGATGTTTTTTTAAGAGCAATTTAGAAATTTTATTGATGTAAAGCTATTGTATTACAAAAACTTTGGCCATGAGCATCCTGAGTAGCACATGAAGGCCACAGTAAGTTACATAACAACCTAACGTTACATTTGCTAGGGCCAAAAAAATGAAAGAAAAAATGGAGCCCAGCTTTGGGACCTAGGCAACTAGTAGATGAGTTGAAAAACAGCAAAACCAACACTTTTTTTGGGTCAAATGGCAGCTACATCTTCAGTTAAATTCCCCCATTTTTTTTTGCAACCTAGTTTGGTTTATTGAAGGATGAACAAAGGAAAAAACAACCCAATTGTCCTAGAATATCTAACAGTTACAGCAACATCTCCAATACAACTTTTCATAGATGGTATTGTTAAACATTATAACTTTTTTTGATAAACTTCAAATTTCATTCAAGGAAAAGGGACGTGGAGGCAATCATCCATACAAGCAGAATAAACCACACAATTATTGATAGACCAATCAAGTGGGACATCTTTAGTGTTATAACTTAACACACCATTTTTTTTATATAGGAAATTGGAACTTTAAACCTTTTACTAAGAGCACCACTTTCAACCTTTTACTATGAGCACCAACCACCAATCCTATCTCATCCCTTATCACAATACCTACCCCACACGTATGTTGAGAAGAGAAAGTTGCAGCATCCATATTGACTTTGAACACAATATCAATAGACAGCTTCCAAGCTTGTGAATACTTTTTAGATTCAAGAGGGGACTTCACATTTACAGCCCTGAAATCATTGATAAACTGCCTAACCTACTGCACTAGCAAAGAATTAGTCATAAATTTCTTACCATTCCTTTTCTAGTTCCATCTTTTCCATATGGAACAAGCAATGGAAATAGCAAGAGATAAGGCATCATCATTGCATTGTTGGGCATCCCAAAGAAACCAAAGCAAATCCATAAAATTTTGAAACTATATAGCATGTTGAGATTGAAAAAAAACTAGTAAACTTCCACACTTCCACAACATCTGTACAATCCCAAAGTAAAAGTTCAAGAAACCAATCATTGAGCTTAATTATCCCCAAATCCAAAAAAATAAAACGTCAGGTATTTACAAGCCAAACTACTCAATCGCCAAAACACCTCCAGGAAATTCATATGCAATCATAAACTAACCAACAAAAATACCATATTTTCCCCCTTGCTCCAAAACATTATCCAAATGAAGCTAAAACAAAAGTAAAAAACACACACACAAACCAAACAATGAAACAACTTTACAATTCACAAGAAATTGCTTATAAGCACATTTGAAATGAATACACTTTTAATTTATATTAGTTATATTCAATTGGATGAATAACAGTGTTGAATAATACAATTTTTGTCTAGAGGATGAGAAGGCATAACAAAAGAAAATATACAAAAACTGAATGTAATATAACATATCCTAAAAATCCACCTATTTTCATTGCCTTCAAAATACAAAAACAACATTTCCTGCACCTTTCACTCCTCTCATCAAATTGTGTACAAAACCGGCCTTGGGTCCTATCTTTACTTATCGGTAAAGAACATCCAATCCAAACCTTATCAAATCCCTACAAGGTTAGATACCAAAACTGGCCGCCATGGAACTTGTTGGCTTTTCCTTCGGCCCTCCACTGACTATGTCACTACCAAAGTTCTTGTGTTGATGGTAATGGTGATGGAGATGTGTGAAAAATATATTGAAACCATGCAGAACATGTGAAAAAAGGAGATGCAGATGAAGATGCAAATGGACCACTGGACAAAAGAGGTGATTCAGGAGATAAGAACTATTTTTAATTGAATAGGACATGTCTTGATATGTATATATGAAGAGAAATGGGTTCAAGATAGATGTATCCTTTAGAGTAGGGTGGATAGCTAAAAAAGATGAAAGGCTTAATGTGAGGCTGAAGTTTATGAATGTTATATGATTTTAATAAAGGGAGATAAGTGTAGCCATAGGTTCCAAGGTGAGTTAAATCAGGTTAGAGTTGAATAGAAGTTCCCAAGGTGATTTATGATGTAATCAAGGAGTGGGAATTCTATTGATGATATGAATAGTAGTGGTTACTACATAAGACCAATAGGATAGAGGTAGTTTGGAGTTAGATAACATCGTGAGAGAGCACTCACAGAAGCGTCTGTGCTTTCTCATAGCCACCCCATTTTGTTTGGGGATTACGTGGATAGGAGAATTCATGTATAATACCTTGCGAACAGCAAAAGTCTGTAAAGGAGTTAGATGAGAATCCACCTCCACCATTTGATCTAAAAATCTTAATTTCAAATTAAGTTGATTCTCAATAGTGTCTTTGAAATACTTAAAAATATTGAAGACATCAAACTTGAATTTAAGTAGATAAACCCAAGAGAATTTAGAAATGTCATCAATAAAAACAAGGTAAATATTTGAATTCATCCACAAAAGTTATAGGTTTTAGGAACCCATACATCACTACAAATGAGTTTAAGGGGGTTCGTAGAAATAGAATCAAATTTATTAAAATGAAGTTGATGATATTTTCCATTAAGATAGTTTCTACAATGTGTTACAATATTAGGAGTCTTATTGAGTGCATTAGAAGTTTCAAGAAAAGACAAAGCTGAATGATGAATCTTTTCACCAGGATGATCTAGTTTATGGTGCCACAGTGGCCATTTATTTGTTCTATTGATGTTGAAAGCAAAATGAGATGGTTATGAAGCTGTAATAGCAGAGGTATGTGTGAAAGAAGGATGCTTTGGATGAAGCCTTGAGTAGATAGGATAAACATCATTCTCACTTAATCCCTTGTAGAGAAGTCTCCCAATTGGACTATCTTGAATTTTGAGTTCATTGGCATCAAATGACAACAATTATTGTGTAAGTAGAATTTGTGAACATATAAGAGATTCAATGCAATTCTAGGAACATGTTAAACATTTTTTTAGCAAGAATTTATGATATTTGGTGTGGATAGAGGCATCACCTAGTTTATGGTGCCACAACAGCCATTTATTTGTTAAATTGCAACAAGGTTATTGTGGTGAAGTTGGCGATTAGAGATTTGAACACATTGAAAAAGGTCACTGAGAAGAGTAGTCCAATTAGGTTGGAGCTATGTTTAGATAGCTTAGTAGGTTATACTTTAGGTAAGTACTTTGGGATTGAGTATATTTTTGGACTTGTAACCTCAGTATTTGATAGTGTATTTTTCAAGGAGTGTTGACCTATATATATATATATATATATATGTATGTATGTATGTATGTATGTATGTATATCACTTGTTAGACTTTTTCTCGTTAAGGTTTTCTCCATTAATTGTGACCATATTGCTTGTATCAATTATACGTTCTGCTCCATTAAACTTTAGATTGGCGATGTGGTTATGCTTGAATTGAATTTTCCATAAATAACTTATTAATTGACTTGGTAATTGATTAAAATTTAATTGCATCAAAATGAACCTAACACTAACTATTGGAAGTATTTCTAATTGATCTTAATTGAACAAAATGGTAAGAGTTAGGGATCTGTTACGCCTAGTAAAGGAGATCCTCTTGAGAGGGGGAGAAAATTGGCTTTTGCCCCTTTCGTGCAAAAAAATTAGCATGCCGCCCCATTTCCCAAACTAATTAAGGAAATGCCTCTCTTTTGAAACTCGATTTTCTCAAAATCGAGTTAAGCCTTATAGTGGTGTTTTAAGGAGCCTATAATGACGTTTTCAGGAGCCTATAGTGGTGTTTTGGAACTTGAGCTTCATGAACTCGAGTTATAGGTAAAAAAAAGAAAAAGAAAAACTTGCATAGAACTCGAGTTCATGTAGCTCGAGTTCCAAAATGCCACTATAAGTCCTTAAAACGTCACTATAAAGCTCTAGAAATTTTTTTTTGAAACTCAATTTTGAAAAAATCGAGTTTCAAAAGAGGGACATTTCTCTAATTTGTTTAGGAAAGGGGGCAACACATTAATTTTTTTGCATGAAATAGGCAAAAGCCCATTTTCGCCCTTGAGAGGGAGAGAAACTAAAACTAAAAGAAAAATTATAATGAGGATTGCGTCTTATTTTCAAAATACCCCTGACTTGAATTATTTCTTATAAGAATAAAATGTTTAAAGCGTACTAAAACTTTTGATTTCAAATTAAATCCGATTCCTTCATTGTTTCAGGACTTTCCAATCTCTCTTACACACACAACCACAAAATATTTCATGTTTCCATTCACTCTTTTCACCTCTTGCACTTCTATTACTTTATATAAAAATGTTCATAGCCCTTCATTTCTTCATTCCATCCCATTCCAAATACACCCAGACCAAGAACATTGTTCTTTAGCTTCAACCTTTCACACTTACTAACCCCAATACCCGTTTGATCTTAATACATATTAGTTGGCTATGACCACAAAACTAGGGGTGTTAATGTTTGAGACAACCTGACATGGGTTTTTTCTGGTAAGGATTAGACCTTAATGGGTTTGGGTCATAAATGGATTGACCCGAAAGTGACACGTTAAGAAACGTGTCATAAGCAAGTCAACCCGTGTAACTCGTAATAGACACGTTTGACACGCCAATTTATTTTTGTCAACCTGAAATGACTCAATTAATACAACCCGTTTAACTCGTATGACAAATAAATATTCATTTTATTTTAGATTTGTCAAATACCTTTTATATCCAACATATATTTTAAATTTAAGAAGAAAAGTGAGTAATTACAAAAATCTACAAGGAATATAATTAGAAATTGAAACTTTACAAACCCTAGATTTCTTAACCCTACAAACCATAAATCTCTAAACCTTCTTATAAATATTTTCTTTTTTTATTTCAACTGTTCGACTCTTCTCACGCCAAATTCTCAAACTCAAAGTGTCAACTCTCAAACTGGTTATTGCTCTCTCTCTCTCTCTCTCTCTCTCTGAAGTGTATGCACTTCTTTTGGAGTGTAAAGAACTTATTTCTAGATGAATGTTATATTTTTGTTGAACTATATTATTTTGAATGTGAGTGAAGACTTGAAGTGTATGCACTACTTTTAGGATGTAAAAAAATTATTTATAGATGGATGTTATATTTAATGTTATGCAAGTTGAAATGGATTGTGTTACATTCGTGTTAACCCAACATGATTTATTTATTAAGCGTGTCAAATGGGTTGGGTTGGGTCAATCCGTCTTATTAACAGGTCGGGTTAGGGTTGAATGAGCTTGACACGATTATTAAATGGGTCGGGTTAGGGTTGAGTCATTTAGTAAAATACCCCTACCTCGACATGATACGAACCCGACACGCTAATCCGAATTAACACCCCTACACAAAATGAGGCTTGCCTTATTATTATTATTATTATTATTTATTTATTTATTTATTTTGAGTGCTAGCAACATACGGTTTTGTTGTGGAAGTTGGAGGTTGAACTGTGTTTTGTGAAGCCTATTAATTATAATTGTTGCAGTTTGCTAAGATTAATTTCAAATTAGTTGATTTGTTATTACAGTTTTGATCTATGATTGTAAATGAATTTATTGTGTTTGCCTCTTCATATAAAGGACAAAACTCTTGTGTAAATTTTATATAGTAATACGAGATCAGTTCTCTCAATTTGAGCTTAGACTTTCTTAAATTTTAGCTTTCTTTTTGTTTCAGTTAAAACAAAAAAAAATGACATGGAGGCCAAGTTAGAGGCAATTAAATATTAATAAATTGAAGTGTATATAGCCAAATTTTATTTGTTTGATCATATTCTCTTTATGTTGTTATACAAATTATTTTGTTTTATTATTTCAATAGGTGAAGTGTTTAGTTCTTGACATTAAGTTTAATTTTTATCTAGATATTATTTTATTATTTTGAATATTAAATTCATAATATGATATAATCTTTTAGAAATATCTAAGAACTATGTTGTTCCAATCTCATTTATCTATATATATATATATATATATATTTTTAAAAATATTCAATAGTTTGAAACTACTCTTAGGATAAGAAAAATTATAAATATGAATTAAGAAAAAAGAGTTTTAAAACATTCAATAATGAGAAGTGCTACATCCACAATATTTTCACAACACTTTCATAACAAATCATAGGTGGAAAGTTGTTATTGGTCCAAGTTTAAATCTACCATTAAAATTGTTTTTTTTTTTGTCTATTAATAACAGCCTATAACAATTTGCTACTTATAATTTATTATAAAAGTACAGTGGATATAGCATTTATCTTCAATGGTAGTGTGCGGAAATGTTGTAAATACTATATATACAAGAAAATGAGTAGTATATATGGGTCTTAAAAAAACATAAAAATTATTTCTAAATGAAATTACAAAGTGTTTGCATAGGACATTATCTAATAAAAGATAATAAGAACAGAATTGCTAAAAATACGTACCAAATCTGAAGGTGCTCCCTGTGAAACTTTACATAACAATTTATTAAACAATCCGCGTAATGTTTGTAGAATCTTAGTTATTCTTCGTTGCAGTCATTCATGCACTGTGAAGCTCCATAATAATCTCGACCATTTACTTACAATAAGTTGCTCATGCAGTGTTGAAAACTCTGTATTTTACACATTCCATATTTTTCTATATCCCCTTTCTCTATAAGTATCTGCAGACATCCTTGAAGCCCAGCGGTAATGCATACATAAAATAGGCCATGTTTATTATAAATTTTTGAAAAATTAGGAACTGACATTGAAACTAAAGTGCGATGGAAAGAGATAGAGGCAAGATTAGTAGCTTGCACTTGAATAAGAATAGGGATAATAAATATTTTCATCTTTAGAATAGATTTACTTATAGTTTTCCTATCCATCAATTTTCTCCGACTAAAAATTTTCTTTTGAAGTGAAAATGAAAAATGAAAACAAAGGATTCAACTAGAAATCCTTATATTCAATTGAATGATTAGATGCTATTGAAATAAAAACTATAGAAATTAATTTTTTCTTAAAATATTTTTGATCAAATAAGTGTAGCCTAAAAATTGTGACTTCTGGCGAGTATGAGCAGTTTTAATATAAGTGGCTTATGCTATATAAATTTTAATGGCCAGAGTAACAAGATTTCAAAATAATTTATATCTTAAGATTTGCTTGTTCGCAAAAACCATGTATGCTCATAACAATGCAATAAATTTCAGGTAGATAAGTGAGGCTGAATAAAACACTAATCACAATATATTTATATTATATAAACCCATTTGATAAGGTTTTCAAAGAAATTTGATAAGGTTTTCAAGGAAATTATTGTTTTACAAAGTGTGATAAAGAAGTTATGTTATAGAATTTAGAGTTCAAATCATGCTATTATTCATTTATAAAAAGGCAATATATAATGTCAAACTTATATGTGGAAGGTATTTCTTAAAAGCCTGTGTTTATATATAAGAGAGCTTCTAGATTCTAGGTGGTTTTAGGAATTATTTCTAGGGTGGTCACTAAGGAGAATTCACGATCACTTTTTTTTTTTTTTTTTGGTACTATTTTTTATGGAAAAATGAAATTATAATTTTTTTTTCTATATATAACGGGCTGAATGAGTTACAAATTTGAATGATTAAGGATTTTTTTTTTTTTTTTTCGAATAGGCTTTTTGTTGAACAATTTGTTCACTTATTGTTTGGTTTAGTCTTGTTTTTATTTTGGTTTTTTATTTTTGTTATTTTGGCCAATTTTTATTGTTGTCATTAAGCCCTTTTTTTTGGGGGGGGGGGGGGGGGGGGAAGGGTCATGTTTGGGGGCCAAAATTATTCTTTTAATAATGCTGCATTCACAACATTTTCGCAACAAATCTTATACGACAAGCTGTTATTTGTAAGTTAAAAAGTGATGACAATGTTGGGCCCAAATTTTAAAATCAATAACTGCTTACTATATAGGATTTGTTGTGAAATTGTTGTAGATGTTTTGTCAAAATCAAATTCTTGTTGTTAGGTGCTAAATATTTAGGTCTAAATGTTTATATTCTAAATGATTTGTTTGTTAGAAATCTGTGCCCATAAACTTGGCTAGGTATAGATCTTAGTGTCTATGAGTCATATTAGAAATTGCTCAAAGTGCTACAAGTCAGAGTTCAGGAACATACAAGATGTACGTTCAGGAATTGAAAATTAGGCTAGCTCGATCGATCGAGAGAAAGCTTTGACTGATAGAGATGTGATTTTGCAGATTTTTATTAAAGCCCATCAGCCCATCAAATGTTTTGGGTTTTAGTTTATATTTACTTGGTACTTGAGGAAAACCCTAAGTACATTTTTCAAGTCTTAGAGAGCTACTCTTTTGAGATTTGAGAGATTTTGTGCCTTCTACTCATCTAAGCATCTATTGGAGATCAATCTTATTCCATAAGTGTGAAACAAAGTTGTAGCCCAAGCTTAAGGCATCAAGTGTATTGAAGAGCAAAGCGTGAACTAGAAGTTCATGTTGGAGCAGTCTGAGGGTTTCATATATGGGTTTGATAATCATAGTTAAGTATACTATGAATTAAATATTCTTGACTATATATTTTTTGTCGATACCATATTTTGGCCGCCTTCAATTTGCGTGTTGGATCCCAAAAATTCCAAAAATATCACCTTCTCACCGGACGACCATGATAACATCTAGATCATTGTAATTCAACCCATTTAGGCATTGGATCAATTAAAGTGCCAGTTTAGGTTAAATGACCAAAATGACCTTCGTCAACCAAGGGTTGACCAAAGGTTAAAATTGGTCAAAACCAAACCAAAAAGAACATTTTCCATGTTTTTACATCAAACTTGAGGCCATTGGAGATTTTTGTCAAATTTGACCAACTTTGACCAAATTTGACTTAAGGTTACTCTCGGTAGCGACCGAAAACATAATTTTGATTTGACTATCAAAACGGGTAAGAACCAATGCCATTGCAAAGAATATAAAATATCCTTTCCAATGACTACTCATTGGTCGAATTTAGAGTTAAAACGGTTGAGATATCTTGAAAACGGTGTTAGGTCATAACTTTTGATCCAACCATCTAATTTTCACAAGTAAAGTGTGCGTTTGGTATGAGTTGAATTTTTTAGTTTATCTCTACTTTCAGCTTATTTTTTCTACTATTTATGGATCCCGTTGCAGTTTTTGATACTATTCATAGATCCAACTATAGTATTCAACTTATTTTTTAACTTTTTTTTTACACTTTAAGCAAAAAGTTTTCAGTTTCAGCTAAATAAACTATTCCAAACAGACACAAAATGTTCTGAAAAGTAGACACACATATCTTTCCAATGCCACTAGAATCAGCTTAATCGAAGTGTGGAAATGCCTTCAAATGAGCAACCTAAATTGGAACCAAAAAGCTGGAGAAAAAGACAAAAAAAAAAAAAAAAAAAGTCAAAAAAAGTTATATATACCCTAGCAGCTCCCAGATTTGGAAAAAAAAAAAAAAAAAAAACAATTTTGGGCAATTTAGAGCATTTTTCTAGAGCTTTCTTCTCTCTTTTCTCCAAAATCCTCTCCCAAACACACAAAAAAATCATTATTTCTCATATTTTCAAAAATCAAGAGGTAGTCTTCTTTATTCCATTTCCTCTTCCTCGGTTCATCTACCTTGGTTTTGAGGTTTAAGGGGTGTAGATGTAGCTTTTTAGCTACAATCTACACCCATTTTCTCCTTAACTCTTTATTGCTTTCTTTTAAATTCCTAACATGTTTTATTGCTTTCTTAGCACGCTTTATTGCTTTGATATTGTTGACCTAGCCTTCTTAGGTTAGGATATATCTAAATTTATTTTTTGTTCATTTTTCAATGTTTATTTGCTTAAATGTCTTGTTTGGATGCTATGTTTGTATACTTTATGGCTTTAAATGTTTTGTTTATGCCTTTTCTTTGTGTCTCTTGCTTTTGGGTAGGGTGTAGATCTATATCTATTGGCCTAGACTTGCATCTAAACACCCAAGTTCATTATAGGGTTTGTATAAGTTTCCTTTTTGCATGTTTATGCTTGTTTGGTCTTTTTACATGCCTTTGTGTGTTCCTTTTTGTTGATGCCTCATAGCGACACTTGCGCGTAACCTAAACGTGTGAGCTCGGGAGCTCGGGTGCAGTGAAAGATGAGGGTGAGAGGTACCTCTGGTGTGTGTGACAGAATTGGGTCAATTTTAATTGAGTTACCAAAGGTACGTGAAGTTGCCACCAATCATTAGATTTTTTTCTAAAGTGTGATTGGTCACCAGACTCTATTTGATATTATTACTAATCCTAGGTTAAGAAAAATGTCATTTTTCCTAATCTAATATGGACAAATAAAAAATCTTGGTTCTTGAGTTTGGAAGTTTGATTATGTGTGGGGAAGTTGTTAGGCACCCCACGACGCCTGTCTAAGGACAATCCATTGTTTTGGTAAAATCTTAATTTTCAAACATTGGCAATTAAGAACAAGCTATTGGCACTAACTTTTGGGGCTTTAACAGAATTGGGCTTTGAGGTTTGGATTTGGAAAGGGTGTGGTCTTAATTAATGCTTGACTAGTACATCTTGGAATCATTGCCAAATTTCCACGACGGAAATCCACCAGCATTTCGCCTTATTTTTGTGGCAGAAATACGGTAACGCTTCACCTCAAGTGCATCATAGCACTCAAAGCACTATCCTCATCAAGTTTTCGAGGTGAGAATATGGCAACGAGGGTGCCCCATTTTCATGGCGAAAATCCGGCAGAGTTTCACGTTTGATGCCCTATGGTGCACCAATAGGGTTTCGTGCTTGTGTACAAGGCCTGTGCCAACATGCTCATATCAAGATGAGCCGAAGCCTTTCAAAGCATTACGCATTGCATACATGAGGAAACCAATGTCACTAGCTAACATGGATTGAAACTGTTAGAGTCTGTACCCTTAAATCCTATTGTATGATTTTATGTATGACATTATGTATGACTTAATGTTGTAATTAATAAAGTTGTTTTATTATAATCTAAAATAATGGTAACATAAATATTGAACATTATCATATAGTTCATGAGATGCATAGTATGTGATTTATGTGAAAAGTCACAGAAGATATAAATCACAAGTTCTTTGTAAACTCAGAATTATAGTTTGTAGTCGGTGATGAAATTGGGCATTTCATCTACGAAGATTATAACCTATCAACTAAGATGATTTGTCTTGATCATGGAAGTGGAGACTTTTAGTTAGTATGTTGATATGTTTTAAGAGTTAAGACATATTGAACTGGACCATTGTGAGATTTATTATTCTCCTAACGGCTGTCAAATGAATAATAAATTTCTCCACATCTATTTACATGAACTCTTAATCCTGAGAGGATAATAGACCTCATCATAAAATATAGGTTACTTTGATATATCAGAAGTGAGATCTAAAGATATGATCAAAACCTCAGTAATTGTTGAATAATAAACAAATTTGGCACAGAGTAAAGCCAACAAATGGTTGAATAAATTCAACCTTACATAAAGGTTTTTGATTTGTTTGGAAGAGAATTTAGAGAGAAAAAGAGAGAGAATTTGCCTAGAAAAGTACTCCAAAATGCCCTTTTTTTTTTTTTTTTGGGTCTAAGGGGCATCTGGGGGTACTTATAAGCTTTTTGTGACCCTTTAGCTTCTAGTGGCCCTTTAGGGTGCATTGGGCTGGTTTCTAATGTCAATAATTTTGATTTTTTTTTAGTTTTGGTTTTGTCTTTGATCACATATGTGAAGGTCTTACTGGACTTCGATTGAGCTGATCTTGGTGTCCTTAGAAAATTCTGGATGTATAGTTTCCCAAACACTAAAGAAATTGGAATTCCAACGATTGGATGAAAAGTTATGGCTTCGGGAAGTGTGCTACAGCGCTCTGCATGGTTTTCAAGATATCTCAATTGTTTTAACTCTGATTTCAGCCTATTAATAGTAATTGAAAAGGGAATTTAATAATCTTTGCAATGACGCTGGTCCCAACTTGTTCTGATGGTCAAATCAAAATTAGGGTTTTTCTTGCCCCCAAGAGCAAGGTTTTGAAACCCGGAGCAGACTGTACGGTCCGACTGGGAAAACCTCGAACTACTCATTTTTGCGGTTCTTTTAGCCTCAAGAACTGCTTTATGGGAAAAAAGGAGGGACTCATGTGAATTGCGGTCGTACCTCACGGTTCTGAGAACCGTGATCAGACCGCTTCTCGCGGTTCCTTACTTCCCTTTGAATTTGATTCTAAAAAAAAAAAAAAAAAAAAAAAAAACACACACACACACACACACACACAGAAGAGGAGAGACTATTGTTGAAAAGATGATTAGGACGAGCCAGTGAATGATGGCAAGAATGGAAGGCCAGTGGTGAGGAGTACCAGGTGCTTTGAGAAAGGATTTGTTGAATTTGAAAGGTTAATTTAGGGATTTGAGCAAGAAGGGGAGATCTTCGTCGAGTTTGGAGGAGGAAGGGAACTGGAGACGAGAGGGGAGATCTTCTAGCTTTATTCTCTGCTGGTAATGTGTGTGTGACAGGATGAGAGTATGAGAGAAAGAAAATGAGAAAGAGAGCTAGAGATGAAGAAAGAAAAGTAAAAGCAGAGAGCCAGAGATGAGTCAGATGAGAGGAGTGGGGATAGGGATGGGGATGGGGAAACGTGTGTGGAGGATAAAAAACAAGAGAAAAAAAAAAAAAAAAAAGAAAAAAAGAAAAAGAAACATATGCAAGGAAAGAAAGGAAAAAGAATAAAAAATCACAATCAAATGTTACCGCAATATTTTCACAATATTTCACAATAAATTTTAAGTAACAGATAGTTATTAGTTAATATGGGTAAGTAAAAAAATAATTTTAATGGTGGGTTCAAATTAGAACTTGTAACAATTTTTCACATAAATTTTATTGTGAAAGTATTACTAAAAATGTTGTGGAGTTCTTTGTTGCTTCTGAACATTGGCTGCGTGCTTTAGTCTCACCCACTTATATTTGCTTTTCTGTCAACTATAATGCTTGCTTGCTGTCAAGCACTTCCTCCTTGGCTTTTATTATTTATTTAGCTTTAACAATTTTTAAATGCATGGAAGACCTAGCTTTTGATTTTTTTTTTTTTAATTCATAATAAGTGATGAACATTGACTATTCAAATGGGCTTGGAAGTTGGGAAAAAAAATGATCTGCAGTCAAATGGCTTGGGCATGAGCAAATAAACTAATTTCTCTCTTAACTATTTTATTGAATTTCATAAAATAAAAATTATTGGGAACTAAAGTGTACTTCGTCATGACTTAAAAATAATTTAAAAACTCAATAGCTATTTATGTTTTTTTAGAATTTAATAATTCTTATTTGTATTATGAATGTTATGTTATAAAAAATACTATCTATATTTGTTTTGGATTATTTTAGTTAAATTTTCAAGTTTTATTTATTTAATATATTTATTTATAATTTAAATAATTATTCAATTAATTATGACGTCATCATGATTCGACTTCAGTTTGATCCCGGTCCAACCTTAAAAATCTCAAACCTCTCATTTTTATGGTTCATTGAATGGTTCGGGTTTCAAAACCTTGCCCAAAAGTCAACCTAGGGTCAAAAACTTGGTCAAACTTGACGAAAATCTCCGAGTAGCTTAGGTTTGGCGTAGAAGCAGGAAAAATGTTGTTTTGGGATGATTCTAACCAATCTTTGACTTTCGGTCAACCTAAGGTTAATTAGGGCATTTTGGTCAATTTGACCTAAAATGTCACTTTGAGTGCTTTGATGCCTGAATGTGTTTTACCATGTCAATCTAAATGTTTTTGTGGTCCCATGGTAAAAAGTTAATATTTTTGAAATTTTCAAAATTCAGCATGCAAATGAAGGGCGGACAAAATACGGTATCTACACTTTTCTTTGATCTATCCTTGTGACGCTATGTTTGGATGCTTTTATTTTTAGATTCATGCTTATATGGTCTGTGTGGGTTCTTGCATCCTTGCTTTACTTCACATGCTTTGTTTCCCTTCTTAGTGTTTGTTGGCCTTTTTGTGCCTCTCTGTTTGTTTGGTTGCATTCTTCCCTTTTTGTGGCTTGTTTGGATGCAACCAACTCAACTCCTAAAATTAAGTCTATTTTGCCATGTAGGAAAAAACCCCACCTCTAAAATCGACACATGTTCAAAAACAATTTTTCATTAGGTGTACCATTTGAGGCATAAAATTTTGTAAACCACAGTACTTCTTACTATTTCACTGTCAAATTAAAGATGTTAAATAAATAAATTTTCATTTCTAAAAGCACCGTTTAAATCAACTACCCAACGACACCAGCTTGAAAACCTGCCAATACCAAAAGAAAAACCGTCCAAACACTTCAATTTTCCCTTCAACTCAAACTTATTAAGTAGTGTTTGGTTTGAAAGAAATTAAATTCCAGAAAATATTTTCCAAATTTTTGAGTACTTGGGGTGATAGAAAATGTTGGTTAACCAAAAATTGTTTTCCAGTTAACTATCAAATAGAGGCATTTATTATGACAAAAATTAGTTTTTTCTTTAATCTTTTGTAAAGCATTTTCCAATTCAGCTAAAACTTAATAACTGAACCGCCACCTCCCACCCCGCACTGTCTATCACCCAATCACCACCCCCAACTAACGTCCCCAATCTTCAGTGGTCAACCACTGCCACTGGTGGTTGGTGGCCACTGGCCAGCAATTCCTAATCCTGATTTTTTGTCTAAAATTTTCCATTTATTATTATATATGTTCTTGGGAAATGAGAAATATGTTTTCCACAACATTTAAAAAAATGCAACTAAACACTTGAAAATAGTTTCTTTTTTGGAAAATATTTTTACCTAAAAAGATTTTACAGTCGGAAAATATTTTTCATAGAACCAAACACAGCAATTTTTTCTATAAAAAAAAGAAGAAGCAAATATAATACCATTTAGTGAAAGCACCATTTCGTTAATAAAAAAACAGAAAGTGAGACCAAGAGAGTTCATTGGGTCTAGAGAGATAGATAAATTTGAGGGTTGCCACCATTAGAGATGCCACCTACTGTCATTGGTTAGACTTGGTTTTGATAGAGGAATTTGGATTAGAATCAGCTTTCTAAAGGATATTTGTGTTACATTTGGTTTGCTTTTGTTTAAAGTATTTGAGTACAATGCTTTTGGTTTTAGGCGTGCTCTGTTACGTTTGATGTTGAAATAAACTTTATTCTAAATTATTACTATATTAATGGGTATTTAGAAACATGCATATACATCCTTCATATCACAATGTCTTGTAATAATGATCATAGATATTGATGAGGCTAAAATTAAATATGTTCATATACTTTTTTTCTCAATGAATTTTTTGTTTGTTAGGGAGATGATCAATAAAATGGGGAGTTTCCACAGTGTAATTAATATAATATATAGAGACACTTAATTCAAAATAGACACTTATTGCAAAAGACTTAGTAGTTCTTTGCTATGCTCTATCTGTACTTTTTAAAGTTATATCGTGTCATTACTATTGAGCTGTCTATTTTTCTTTCCAAAAAATTTCCTTGATTTATTTATTTTTTAAAACAAATAGAAATTGATTATTAGTATTATTGCTTTTGAGAAGATAGAAATTGATTTCATTGCCCATGAAAATGAAATTTCAGACCTAATTAATGCCATATTGAAGACATTTGAGGCAGATGAGGAGATAGCTCATCAACTGCAAGAATTAATTAAGAGAACGGGCCGGGGCCGGGGCCGGGGCCGGGGCCGGGGCAGGGGCAGGGGCCGGGGGTATGGACCTGAAGATATTTTTTAATTGTGCTAATTTTCACATGTTTTTTATTATCATATTTAGCAATTTATTTTAGTGAAGGGGCCGGGGGGGGTGGACCTGCATAATAATAATAATAATAATAATAATAATAATAATAATAATATAAAAGTCAATTCTATATCTTTAGTGTCTGAGATACTTGATGAAGCAATAAATCTGACTGTTTCTTTATTCTGGCGGCATTGATTTTGTCCTGACTTCTTGAGTTGACTTCCTGATATATTGCGAACTTGTGATTAGAACATGTTCGTAGTTCATTACTTTATTGCCATCCCCAACCCCAACTAGTCTGGCTAAGGTATTATGTACAGCAACGTTAACTCAACTAGAAAACTAAGCCCTAAACTGAAACTCTTGGGTTTTGCTGGATTGGGATGAACAGCTAGGCAATGCACATAAATTTTTCTGCGGAAGTTCTGAAATAGTTGAAGTGTATAAACAGCTCTTGCTAAATCATGGCATATAATTGATGGGTCAATAAAGCTGTCTTGCAGTTGAAAGAATCTACTTCAGGGCATAGTGTTCCCATTGACAGTTAACAGTTGGTTTGTTGTCTCCAGCTACATCAAATTCATGATAGTGTTTTCCCTTTGACAGTTATAATATTTGGAATATTAATGAACTGATGTTATTATTTACTAAATAGCAATTCGACATATAACTATATGTCGATATCTAATCCTTTTAGAAAGGATTCTCATTATTCATTATTTGATTTTACTAAGATCATTATTGATCATACATGACAATTTATAAATACGTAAAGTGCGACCTTTTAATAATAAAACATTTGTCTTAGGTCACTGGTGATTGCAAATGAATAAACATACAAAGTACGACAAGCACATAAACCTCGAAATGAAATAGATAGAAGATTTTGACATTAAATAAAAAATAATAAAGAGTCTTTGAGTACAGGTGAGCTGTTATTAATATTCAAAACTCAGAGTTAATAATTTCAAACTTTTTTTTTTTTTGAGAATCAGCAATTTCAAACTTAAAAGTTAAAACTTCTCATTGTAATTTAACTCTCTAATGTAGGCAAAGGAAAAAAAAATTCTTAACCTGGTACATTATCCCACTATCTCCTAACTAATATGCAAAATTTATATGTTATTTGACAAAAAAAAAAAAAAACATTTTGCAATTCTATATACGTTTTAAGGTCTTTTACAATCAACTCACACTTTCACTGTTGGGAATGAAATCTAAAATTGGAACAAAAAACATTGATATTTTCAAGTTAGTTCCTAATAAAAATGTCATACAACAACTTTTTAAAATCAAGGTATACATAGATTATTTTAAAATTTTAGTGCATATATCATATTGTTAATACTTTTAATTTATTTTATTTTTCCATTTTACTTTTAAGTATTCACATTATTCATTTGAATATCTTACATTTAGACTAATTTTTAACTTCATATATTAATGACAATTTATTTATTTATTTTTTTAAATTAAAAATATACATTTATAATCAGTTTAAATTATGAAGCAGCTTAAGAATAACAATGGTTAAACCTAAATCCTACACTAGGCTCAAAATAATAAACTGAAACCAAGAACAAAAACAACAAAATGTAACTTACATTTGCATTATATTTTATATGTTTTTCAAAATTTTTTAATAAATTCTTTTATTAAAAATTCTTGGAATTAATTTTGTCTTCAATATTTTATCTTAATCTTTCCTCCATGAACCAAAATCTTAGCTGCACACTGCTAAGTAACCCATTCATAATAACTTAGTGTGAAAGTTAGTATGATCCTATATTACTTATCTTGCAAGCTAATACCACTTCGTCATCACTATTATTGTATTGGATAAAGTTTTACTACAAAATTAGTTGTTGTCTAAGTTTTTAATCTTACTCAATAAAATAAACATTGTTATATATTTTGAATATATTACCGTTAAATTGCATGTTATTCACGTTCTTAATACACACGTCAAATTTTGGTCAATTAGATATTATTTTCTATATGATTTGTGAGCTTATATTTTATAAATAATTTTAAACTACTAAAATTTACAATTTAAACAATTTATTGATGACATAGTTAATGATTTTTAATTTTCTAGAAATTTTGCACTCATGAAGAATATATGAAGAAGATGTAAACTAGTGATGGATTTTTTAAAATTTACCTCAAATGAAAAAATATTGAGTAAAATTGTAGCCTAAAACTACAACTAATTTAGTAATTAAATTTTGACCATTCGAATTTTTGTTATGCGTAAGCATGGATACATTAATCCAAGTGAGCAATATTAGTTAAACTTCGGACTTTTTTCTTTTGAACATATGGTCTATTTGTATTAGTTAATTAGTGAAATCTGCACCGCCCAAATATTATGTTAGTAAAAATATGCAAACCAACCAACAATCCTGTGTCGTGTATGCGTCATGCCTCGTAAACGCACTAAACTAATGAAAATTAGAAGACTTATCTCAAGTCTCGAGCTATGTCCAGCTGGAACAGCTCAATAATAGCCTTTTGTCGATATAGCTGACATTCGCATGTTTATTTTACAAAATAATGTTATTACATTAGAAATGAAGCGGTTAATAACTTGCACAAGCACATCTTATCAAACCAACTTATTTTTCATTACAAAATGGTGTGATTTTTATAAAGAAAACATTGAATATAAAATTCTACCACCACATATAGCACTGCCTATGATGACACAACAAGATAAAACTTGGACTTTTTATCTTTTAAACATATAAGCGGTATTTGTGTTAGTTCATTGATGCATCATGCATGCGTAAATGCAAATGAATGAAGTAACAATGATAATTAAAAGGCGTATCTCAGATTTTTTTACACATCCTGTGAGCCACCCCTACATGTAAAGTTCCAAATGCTTAAGCTGACAATAAAATAGGATCTCTAAGTTTTATACAAACAATCCCTTGAGAATTTACAAAAATTCGTTTGCTGGTACTGGAAGTCTGCAACGCAGCTCTATCGTGGCCTTTTGTCCCATCAAATGCGAATAGTACATTCAAAAGTTTCTTAATTTCCCTTATAATTAGAAATGACGTGGTGTTTATAAAAAAAAAAAATAGAAATGACGTGGTCAATTACTGGGACATGCACGACTCCTTAAAAAGAATACAAATTCTCTGTACTACTTTTTGTGTACCACTTTATGTTCCACAAATCACTATTTATCATGTGTATGATTGTTTTTTATTTTAAACTCTAATTATTTTATAAGGAAAGTAAAATGAAAACATAACAAGTAGTAATTGGTAGAACATAGAATGATACATAAAAAATGATACAAAAAATTTAGACTCCCTAAAATGAAACTCTTGGGGTTTGCTGGATTGGGATGAATACAGGCAATGCACATAAATTTTTCTGCGGAAGTTCTGAAATGATTGAAGTGTATAAACAGCTCTTGCTAAATCATGGCATATAATTGATGGGTCAATAAAGCTGCATTGCAGTTGAAAGAATCTACTTCAGGGGCATAGTGTTCCCATTGACTGTTAACAATTGGTTTGTTTGCTACATCAAATTCGTGAGAGTGACTTATGAATTATTAATAAAATTAATTACTTATAATATTTGGAATATAAATGAACTGATGTTATTATTTACTAAATAGCAATTCGACATATAACAATTTTTAATATCTAATCCTTTTAGTAATGATTCTCATTATTCATTATACCAAGATCATTATTGATCATACATGACAATTTATAAATACGTAAAGTTCAACCTTTAATAATATTTCTCAAAAAAAAAAAAAAAACTTTTAATAAAAATACATTTGTCTTAGGTCACTGGTGATTGCAAATGAATAAACATACATAGTAGGACAAACACATAAACCTCGAAATGAAATAAATAGAAAATTTTGACATTAAATAAATAATAATAAAGAGTCGTTGAGCACAGATGAGTTATTATTAATATATTCAAAACTCAGATATAATAATTTCAAACTTAATTTTTTGAGAACCAATAATATTAAAAGTTAAAACTTCTAATTGTAAAATAACTTTAACTCATTAATGTAGGCAAAGGAAAAAAATTCTTAACATGGTACATTATCTCGATATCTCCTAACTAATATGCAAAATTTATATGTTATTTAACAAAACAAAAAAACATTTTGCAATTCTATATACGTTTTAAGGTCTTTTACAATCAACTCACACTTCCATTGTTGGGAATGAAATCCAACATTGGAAAAATAAACGTTGATATTTTTAAGTTAATTCCTAATAAAAATGTCATACAACATCTTTTTAAAATCAAGGTAGACATAGATTATTTTAAAATTTTAGTGCATAAATCATATTGTTAATACTTCAAAGTTATTTTGTTTTTCCATTTTACTTTTAAGTATTCACATTATTCATTTGAATATCTTATATTTAAACTAATTTTTAACTTCATATATTAATGACTATTTATTAATTTTTTTAATATTTAAAATATACGTTTATAATCAGTTTAAATTATGAAGTAGCTTAAGAATAACAATGCTTAAACCTAACTCCTACACTAGGCTCAAAGTTATAAACTGAAACCAAGAACAAAAACAACAAAATGTAACTTACATCTGCATTATATTATATATGTCTTTCAAATTTTTTTAATATATTTTTTTATTAATAATTCTTGAAATTAATTTTGCCTTCAATATTTTATCTTAATCTTGCCTCCATGAACCAAAATCTTAGCTCCACATTGCTAAGAATCCCATTCATAATACTTATGATCCTATATTACTTATCTTGCTAGGTAATACCACCTCATCATCACTATTATTGTATTGGACAAAGTTTAACTATAAAATTAGCAGTTGCTTAAGTTCACAACCTTACTTAGTAAAATAAACATTACTATATGTTTTGAATATATAACCATTAAATTGCAAGTTATTCATGCTCTCAATATACATATTAAATTTTGTGTCAATTGAATATTATTTACTATATGATCTATGAGTTTATGTTTTATGCATAATTTTAAATTACTAAACTTTACAATTTAAACAATTTATTGATGACATAGCTAATGATTTTTAATGTTTTAGAAATTTTGCAAGTACGAAGGATATAAGAAGAAAATGTAAACTAATGATAGATTTGTCAAAATTTACCTCAAATAAAAAGATATTGAGTAAGATTATAGTCTAAAATTACAACTAATTTTATAATTAAACTTTGTCGGTTTAAATTTTTGCTATGTGTAAGCATGAACACATTAATTCGAGTGAGCAATATTAGTTAAACTTGAGACTTTTTTTTCTTTTGAACATATGGTATAATTGTATTAGTTAATTAATGTTCTCTGCACCGCCCAAATATTATGTTAGTAAAAATATGCAAACCAACTAACAATCCTATGTCATATAAATTAGAAGACTTCTCTCAAGTCTCAAACTATGGTCAACTCTGGAGCAGCTCAATAGTAGCTTTTTGTCGATATAGCTGACATTCGCATGTTTTTTTTACAAGATAATGTTATTAGTTATTACATTAGAATGAAGCGGTCAATAACTTGCAAAAGCAGAACTTATCAAACCAACTTATTTTTCATTACAAAATGGTGTGATTTTCATAAAGAAAACATTGCATATAAAATTTTACCACCACATATAGCACGCCTATGATAACACAACAACATAAAACTTGGACTTTTTATCTTTTAAACATATAAGGGGTATTTGTGTTAGTTCATTGATGCATCATGCATGCGTAAATTCAAATGAATGAACTAATAATGAAAATTAAAAGGCTTATCTCAGATTTTTCACACATGAGCCACCCTGACATGTAAAGTTCCAAATGATTAAGCTGATAATAAATATATAAAATAGGATCTCTAAGTTTTCTACAAATCCCTTGAGAATTTACTAAAAATGGTTTGCTGGTACTGGAATCTATAACACAGCTCTATCGTGGCTTTTTGTCCAGTCAAATGCGAATAGTACATTCAAAGGTTTATTAGTTTCCATTATAATTAGAAATGACGCGGTCAATTACTTGGACATAAACGTCCTAAAACACCAACTTGCTCCCTTAAAAACCAAAAACCAGCTTGCTCGAGCCAAATTTCCAGTAGTTTTATATATATACACGCATATATTAAAAACATTTGTAACTCTACTATATAGGTCAACCTTTCAAATTGCTGCTAAATCCACGTGCAGGAAAGAGATAACCTAGCGAAAGTTATTGATGTTAATAGTTTATTTAGTTGTTGTATCTTTTTGGCATAGTATAAGCAAACTACTCTGAACAAGTGCTTCTATGAACAGTTCTTATGCAAATGGTGGTATCTACCTTGCTTCAAATATAGAAAGTTTCTTCCCTCTGCAAAGGAAATATATACATCATTTGAATAAGATGTGCAAGTTGAGATTTTCTTTCACTTCCAACTCAGCGAAATCATTTTATTTTCTGAAACCCGATCCAAATTTGCCGGGGGCAAAGAACTTTAATATGTACACAATGTCCCAGTATGTTAGTTTTTATTGGCATCTTTTAACTGGAATTTTGTCTTTTACTTAACCACTGGAGTCCTTACATGCAGGTCGCAACTTGCACCTTGATCTTTGTAACAGACTAATTAATGCTTTTTCTATGAACAGTTCTTATGCAAATGGTGGTATCTACCTTGCTTCAAATATAGAAAGTTTCTTCCCTCTGCAAATGAAATATATACATCATTTAAAAAAGATGTGCAAGTTGAGATTTTCTTTCACTTTCAAGTCAGCGAAATCATTTTATTTTCTGAAACCCGATCCAAATTTGCTGGGGGCAAAGAACTTTAATATGTACACAATGTCCCAGTATGTTAATTTTTATTGGCATCTTTTAAGTATTTGGAATTTTGTCTTTTACTTAACCATTGGAGTCCTTACATTCAGGTCGCAACTTTAATAAGTTTAGTTGTTTATTGTGAGTTTTAAGGAAACAATTGATACATTTACATAATTGCATACAAATTAATTGAAAAGTAAATGGTTGAGTATTCTGTAATGAGTAAAGATTTTTAGACATCAAATAGCAAAGTACATGCTAAGATAATCTGGTTATAGTAGAGTTAAAAAAATAAATTTAAAATTGTAGACATATGTAAGAAACATTCATAAGTGTGGAAATAGTGAAGCCAAAGTGTCAAATTAGCATAAATTATGAGCCCTTAGACCTATTTTTTAACAATTTATGTCCAAAATAAATGACTTTTTAAAATAAATTATGATATTTCTTAGAGTGTGTATTACTTAACAATGATATGATATTCATAAAAGAGACCATGTATAAATAAGTAAGTAATCAAACTTTAATGTATATCTCAAATTGAAATAGAGTACCAACCACAATTGATAATAGATTATAAAATTAATTTTCAATATTGTAAATTTATTATATGTTTTTATTCTTTATCAAATGAGTTATCCAATAAGTTATTTGTAATTTTGTTTTATATTTTGGAATGTTGATATTGTGTAGAAATAAAACTTGTGCATTTGTTTTACTTATCTTTGTGTTATTTTGTTTTAGATAGTAATGTTAGGATTTGTATAATTTTAAAATTATTGAATAAGTATTAAAAAGTTTAACTGAGTTCATTCTTGATATAAGTGGTGAATTCAAAATAATGCATTTTACATCAAATAATTTGTTGCATAACTTTTTAAGTAGCAAATACATGCTTTCTTTATTAATAAAAAAAAAAAAAAATTCATGTGAAAAATATGGATTAACCTGACCCACAACCTAATTAACTTGACCTGAACCCGACCTGACCTGCTCGTTTTACCATGTCTACACACACACACACACACACACACACACACACACACACACACACACACACACCCTTTAAAATATATTTACACATTCTGATCACTGATCAATCAATTAAGTTCAAAATCAAATAATAACACATATCAATCCATCCAAAACCAAACAACATAGGTCACATCTCTCTCCCTCTGACAACCTCGATATCTTGGACTCTAAGAGTTAAGAGTGAGTTTCCGTGAGTTGTGAGTGTCTCTTTTATTGTAAATTTATATTATATGTGTGTGAGTATGAGGCTAATATTGATTGTGTGCATTATTATTATTATTATTATTATTATTATTATTATTATTATGTGAGTTGGGCTGTGAGTGAATGTGTTTGTATATACTATATAGTATAAATATACTATAATATTAATACATTAATAATTAGGAAATATATAGGGTTTTTTGCATGTGTGTGTATCATTATCATATTAAAATAACTTTTTGTTATAAAGTTGGTGATTCAAGAAAAGAAAATTAATAAAGTTTGTGATTTTTCTAGAATTTAATCGGTTAAGTATACACTTAACAAATGGAAATGAATATATAAATGAAAATGAGAAGACTTATCTAACGTTTTTAATACAGCCTATGATCCAAGAGGACATATACAATTCCAAATGCTTAAAACTCACTCTAAAAATGTTAACATACTATCCCTACTAGGGTTGTAAATGAACCAAGCCAATCATGAGTGACAGGCTACAAATGCATTGACCACTTGTGATAACTTAGATTAATTAATTAGCACAGTTTTTAATTAATCAAATTAACATGCAATATCACGTGGTAGCACAAACAAATCACCAAACTAAGTAATGCAGCGGAAAATAAATGACACGGTGATTTGTTCACGAATGGGGAAAACCCTTACGGCAAAAACCCCACCGGGTGATTTAAGGTCACCACTCCCGAAACTCCACTATTATCACAACAAGTAGTTACAAGCAAGGAATCCCAGTACCTTACCAACCTACAGTTGAACTCTTACCCCAATACCCAATTGGACTTGTTCTGTAGTGACAGTTTCTCCTTTCAATACACGGCTCCCAAGTACGTGACTAACCAATTTGATGCGCGGATCCCAGTATGCGGCTTACTCCTTTGCACGAATCCCAATACGTGACTAACTCCACAGCAACCCTTTGATTGTTGTAGTTGATTTGCAGCAGCTTCAGATAGAAACACCAATAAGATCTTCAATGTTGGTGCAAGAGACTTTGCTTGGTTATAAAACCCTAAGGCGTAGCAAGAACTCTTTCTTCTATAGGAGGAGGCTAGGGTTTCAAAAAAAAAAACCTTATGAAGCTCTCTAGGGTTAGGTTTTTCTTTTTCCACCTCCTTTAAATAGGAGCTTAATGGGCTCTCCTATTCCAAATAGGTTTATACAAACCTTGGGTTTTCCTAGTCCAATAAGAATTATACAAACCCATAAACAATTAGCCTTTTAGAATAAAAACGTTGCTGGCTATAATCTGAAACCCGTAAGCTCGATCGATCGGGACATCTGTCGAGCTTTAATGAATCTCGACAGATCGAGCTTCTATCGAGGAGGTATCGAGACCTGCAGTTTGCACTTTTCTTGAGCAGTTCTTGAGTAATCTTCATGTCTTCAATTTAACCACTTGTAATGATCATCTTGAACCTATTTAGATTTACCCAAATACAAGTAAAGTGCGTTTTGTCAAAGGATATGCCAATTACAAAATATGTCCCCAACAATCTCCCCTTTTGGCAATCCGTGACAAAACCACAAGAGCATATTGAATGTCATAGAATACATTCTACTCAAGAACAAATAAGCCTAGTCTAAAAGATTTAAACCTTAGAAGTTGCTGCAAGAAGAAGGTTCGGAATCTTGACTTGGCTTTAACTTGTCTTTCTTGAAAGGCACTAAACAAAACACATCAAGGTACCATGTGGAAAACAATGACAAGTTAAATAAATAAGAAACATGTGTATAAATAGAGAAAAGAAACAACACATGTGAGATAAAGAGTGAAACACATACATCATTACATATACCACTGGATAAACATCATGTATGTAAAAAAATGGTTACAAAACCAAAAAAATACACAACACAAAAGTATATCAATATCAATGTGTATCAAACTAACTCTCCCCCTAAGTTAGTTACAACAAAAACTTTCTTCCCTTTAACATGAAGTTCTCCCCCTAAGTCTATTACTCCCCCTGAGGAATGACATTCAATTCTCAAATTTCTCCCCCTTTTTGACACGATTGTCAAAGGGTATAAAAAGCCAAAAAACTTGACCGGAGAGAGACAAAAAACAGATAAAGAGGGAAAGAGGAGAACAAGGAACCATAGACCTACAAGAGAAAGAACAACAAGATGCTATGGACACAAAGGGAAAAACATGCAAAATAAAGAAGGATGAAATGCATGCAAGGGTATCTCGATGGATTGAGAGGTGTCGAGAAGCTATCGAGCATACCTCGATGGATCGAGAAGGTATCGAGGATCTATCGAGCAGACAGAAAGTTCCTCGATTGATCCAGCAGGTGTCGAGGTATCTGTCGAGACTGCGATAAGAAAGAGTCTATGAAGCTCGACAGATAGCTATGTGTCGAGAGGTATCGAGGAGGTGTCGAGATGCCTTTAAAAACAGTTTTTCAAAAGAAGAAAAACACAGACATGAATGCAATCATGCATGCAACTCAACCAAAGATACAATCAACACATTAAGCTCTCAAAAACATCTCTCAACAAGAAAAATAAGCACATGTATCTCAAAACACGCACACACACACTAAACAAGTCTAACCAATTTTATATTTCAAAAACAAGTCCAGACAGTTTAGTGAGCATACATTAAAGCATGTAAACCTTGTGATGGCCAAATCACATTGTACCTGCACATGTATCAAGAATAGAAAAGAGTATTGCGTGTCGTGTGTGAAAACATCGCAAGATTGCATAAGTGTCTCAATGTTATGACGATTTGAGATATGAGAAAATCACTTTAACTCACACACAATCATAACCGTTTGATGGGGACTATCACCTTCGAGGTACATCCTATAACTTCCACATCTCCTAGAAAACACGCTTGCAACCATATTTTAAAGCATTTTTGATCTTTTTGCTTTTTATTTCTTTGCATATTTTCTTTTTAACAAGCATATCATGCATGGGCATACAAGAGAAAGAAAAGAAATACCCAATGATGTTAAGCTTTTGACACTGCACTTTTGCTATGCTGAAGCATACAGGTGTCATTGACATTGCACTTTTGCTATGCCGAAGCATACAGATGTCTTATTATGATTGGCGAGTAACAGTGGTGAGATGGTTATTTATGCCTTTCTCTTAGGATTTTCTAGTTCAACCCGTCAAAAAGAGTGATACGAGTGTTAAGAAGAAGCGATCACTTAACCTTACTCATCACAAACAAAGAGTTACAAAGCTCACTTGCTTAGTTGTGCAAACGAATGCTCATCTAAGCTACAGGTGATACAAAGTTTAGAAAACTCTGTTTCAATGGCCATTTTAAAAGTTCACATGAACCAATGTACACAAACACACACCGTTTTTGTATTTTTCAATTTTTATTTTTATTTATTATTTATTTATTTATTTATTTTTTTTGAAAACAAAACAAAATAGAAACTCAACAACCACACGAAAACAGACAAACATCATGAATGCATGAAAGAAAGATGCATATGCATGAAAACATGATAGGAGGATGCAGATGCATGAAAGCCTGATTTCAACAGAAGATAAAAAATCAAGCAAAGAGAGTCCTGCTTTAGATAGAAAGAATTGAAGCAGAGGACAAACAGAAAAGACAATTAAGTCTTAGGCTCCTTTCTCACCCACACAGCACGAGTCTTTGGCCGTGAAGATGAAAAGGCACGTGTCCTAGTATGACTACTAAAGGACATAGAAGAATTAAAATTCTCCTGAAATTGAGTTAAAAAGCTCAAGGCTTTTAATAACTTTCCAAACAAAGGTGTAGGTCCTTGAGAGGAAACCTGTGACCGTTTGGACAATTGCTTATGAGGATACAACTTAAAGCAATTAGGACGAGTGTGTCCAGAAACACCACAATGGTGACAAACATGAGCAGTTTTAGAGCTACTCGGCTTCCTAGAAGGAGGTCTAACCTTAGAAGTTGACAGAGACCTCAACTTAGGACAATTTGGCCTAATATGACCAACAATATGACAATGATGACAAGTAGGGACAAAATCAGAATTTTTATTCAACCTAGGAGGAGTTTTAGACATAGGTTTAGAAATTTCAGCGTTAACATCAGATTGTTTACCTTTGTCTATCCTAGCAATATTAGCCTTCAACTTTTCATTATTCCTTTTGAATGGGGGAATATAAAAATCTTTTTCTTTTGAGTTAGGCTCAACAACAAGTTTGGCACTAATTAATTTTTCAACTTCAGTTTTAAATTCAACTAGTTGCTCTTCCAAACTCTTAATTTTGTCCACCTGAGATGAAATTTGATTTTTAAAATTCTCATTCAAATTAGTGGCTTCATCCAATTTTGCAATCAAATCATCTTTTTCAACATTGACCTTTTTAAATTTAGCTTTTAATTTTGTAGAACACTCAAGAGATTTCATACAAAAATTATAAAACTTGCAATAGGCATCATGAATATCATCATCATCATTCAATACAAAATTATGCAAATCAAAACAATCAAGAGTTTCCATGACAACAGGGGTCAATGGATCACACATCAAAGATTAAACCCTAATCAGAGTGTGCCTGCTCTAATAGCACTTGACAGGCCACAAATGCGTTGACCCCTTGTGATAACTTAGATTAATTAATTAGCCCAGTTTTTAATTAATCAAATTAACATGCAATATCACGTGGTAGCACAAACAAATCACCAAACTAAGTAATGCAGCGGAAAATAAATGACACGGTGATTTGTTCACGAATGGGGAAAACCCTTACGGCAAAAACCCCACCGGGTGATTTAAGGTCACCACTCCCGAAACTCCACTATTATCACAACAAGCAGTTACAAGCAAGGAATCCCAGTACCTTACCTACCTACAGTTGAACTCTTACCCCAATACCCAATTGGACTTGTTCTGTAGTGACAGTTTCTCCTTTCAATGCACGGCTCCCAAGTACGTGACTAACCAATTTGATGCGCGGATCCCAGTACGCGGCTTACTCCTTTGCACGAATCCCAATACGTGACTAACTCCACAGCAACCCTTTGATTGTTGTAGTTGATTTGCAGCAGCTTCAGATAGAAACACCAATAAGATCTTCAATGTTGGTGCAAGAGACTTTGCTTGGTTACAAAACCCTAAGGCGTACAAGAAACGCAGCAAGAACTCTTTCTTCTATAAGAGGAGGCTAGGGTTTCAAAAAAAAAAAACCTTATGAAGCTCTCTAGGGTTAGGTTTTTCTTTTTCCACCTCCTTTAAATAGGAGCTTAATGGGCTCTCTTATTCCAAATAGGTTTATACAAAACTTGGGTTTTCCTAGTCCAATAAGAATTATACAAACCCATAAACAATTAGGCTTTTAGAATAAAAACGTTGCTGGCTATAATCTGAAACCCGTAAGCTCGATCGATCGGGACATCTGTCGAGCTTTAATGAATCTCGACAGATCGAGCTTCTGTCGAGGAGGTATCGAGACCTGCAGTTTGCACTTTTCTTGAGCAGTTCTTGAGTAATCTTCATGTCTTCAATTTAACCACTTGTAATGATCATCTTGAACCTATTTAGATTTACCCAAATACAAGTAAAGTGCGTTTTGTCAAAGGATATGCCAATTACAAAATATGTCCCCAACAATGAGCAACTCGGGCTCGGCTCGACTCGATAAAAAACTTATTCGAATTTGTTTGTTTATAAATAAGCCAAGTCCAAGCAAAAAAAACTTAGTTTTAGGCTCGTTTAATAAACAAGTTGAGCCCAAGCAATTTTTTTTTTTTTTTTTTTTTTTTTTTTTTTTTTTTTTTTTTTTTTTTTTTTTTTTTTACGAATAAGCTCATGAGCTATTAGGTTTGATACACAACAATTCAAGCATAGACTCATTTGTAAATTTATATGTGTTAGCTAAATATACTCATTACACATATCGTAATAATGACATTGCCAACATAAGACCACTACTTATATTATCTAATTTTATCCTTCCTTTAAACTGATCAAAAACCACTTTAGACTGTAGTTACATTTAAAAATAAATATATAATTAAGTAGGTCACATATGAACCTTCCCTATCAATCATCTAAAGTAAAGTTATGAAAAATGTTAGTATTTTTTCATTCATAATAGTTATAAACAAGTATTGTTATAGTCCTTCGCCATTTAACTTGAATGTAAAATTATATTTTGAACAATTGTTCAAGCTGTAGAAAAGGAATAATGAATGAATGGATTTAATTATGTAAATTATTAATTTGAATAATAGCTAATTATAAGTAGGATTAGATGTATGATAAAATGAGTATTTTTTTTTTCTTAATTTTAGAGATTTAAGCAATTAATAATGTAATATTTTAGATCTCAAGGTCAAAAACTTGACCTGAGCTTGAGTTTGAACTTGATATTAAGCTTGGGTTTGACTTGATTAATTAATCAAGTCAAGCTAAGTCAAGCCAAGCTCAAGTTTTTTGGCTTTTCAATGAGTTCAAGCTCAAACACAATTTTTTCAGGCTTGTCACAAGCTCAAGCCAAGCTTAAGTTTTTTATTTTTCCTGACGAGCCAAGCTTGAATATACATTATTCAACAAAACTCGGCTCGTTTACAGCACTACTCCTTACAACCCATTGGGTACGTACATAAAAAATTCCTTTAAATTCCTTAAGAATTTACTTACAATGATTAGCTGGAATATGGCTTTTAGTCCAATCGGATAATTGCATTGCTGACCAACTTGAAATGAAGTGGTCAATACCTTGCATATCCACGTCTTATCAAACCATCGGCGAGCACATTTGCAGAAGCTTACTATATATATATACGTAGATTGATGCCACCATTTCCATAAGAACCATTCATAGAAGCACTTGTTCAAAGTAGTTTGAACTTACTTTGGCAACAGAAAATGAAGGATGTTGAAGTGGAAGTAATTTCCAATGAGAATATCAAACCATCTTCGCCAACTCCCACTCATCTTCGCTATTATGAGCTTTCCTTTCTTGACCAAATATTCCCCCGCATGTATATTCCATTTCTCTTCTTCTACACAGAGAATGATGCTTACTCTAAAATCAGCATCGACCCTGGCAAATCGTTCTCTAGTGTGCTCAAGCAATCATTGTCCAACGTCTTAACACGTTACTACCCTTTAGCTGGCCGCATTAAAGACAATCTAACCGTAGACTGCAACGATGAAGGCGTGTTGTATCGCGAAGCCCAAGTCAAGTGTGAGCTTTCAGATATGGTTACTAATCAAAATCCAGCAGAATTCAAGAAATTTCTTCCGTGCGATATTGATGGCACACACAGTTTTGCCTTCGCTGTTCAAGCCAACTACTTCACTTGTGGAGGTATTGCCATTGCTGCATGCATTTCCCACAAGATTGCCGATGGCACATCCTTTATCATGTTTATGAATTCTTGGGCAGCCACAGCTCGAGGTGGCAGTGATATATATCCCGATTTTCAAGCATCAACTCTCTTTCCTCCAACAAATACTCTATCTGGGTTTCAACCAGAAAATAGTATAATAAAAGAGAAGGTTGTATTAAAGAGGTTTGCGTTTAGTTCTGCTTCAATAGTGGCGATCAGAGAAAAATACGGGGAAAGCTCAGGCTTAGAAAGTCCAATACACCCCAGTCGTGTTGAGGCATTGTCAATCTTTTTATGGAGCCGATATGTAGCTGCTACACAAGCAAACTTTGGGCCTAAAAAGCCCAACATGGTGCTTTTTGCAGTGAATTTACGGACAAGGATGGATCCGCCATTGCCTAGAAATTCTTTTGGAAATATCTTCCGACTTGCAACAGTCCTTCTGTCTAGTGAAGAGAGGAATGGCCTCGTGGGAAAAGTGAGAGCCGCGATAAGAAAAATTGACAACGATTATGTGAAAAAATTACAAGACCACGCTCAACACTTGAATTTTCTCAAAGAGGCTAGTGGAAAAGTCATGAAAGAAGATGTAGTTCCATTCAATTTCAGTAGTTGGTGCAGGTTCCCTATGTATGAAGTGGACTTTGGTTGGGGAAATCCCATGTGGATTGGTCTGGTTAGCATGCCATTTAAGAACGTAGTTATATTTATAGACACCAAAAGTGGGGATGGAATAGAAGTATGGGTTAACTTGAAAGAGGAAGACATGGCTAAATTTGAAAGTGACACAGAGCTTCTTGCATATGCTTCCATCACAACCTTGAATGCTTAACATGTTAGTGAATAAGAACTAAAATAAAGGAAGTCAAAAGCTCCTGCCGTGAACTGAATGTCCATGCTGCAAAATTGTTTAGCAGTTTCTTCTTTAGCTTCTGCCGTGAACTAAAATAAAGGAAGTCAAAAGCTTCCATGTTTTGTTAAATGTATTCCAATTATATCATCCTGTTATGCTTTTAGTAATAAATTTGTAAAACTGCTTTGCTCTTCTTCTTTTTTTTTTTTTTTTTTGGTTTTTTCTTTCTGTTGGTATGATAATAAATTTGCAGACACAAGTTTTGTTTGTTTGAGTGTCATTCTACTAATTTTAATATTTGTAAAAATATGAATAATTTAACTTCTTCTGAATTAAATGGAAATCAACAATACCAACTATTTTAATATTTAATTTAATTAAGAATTTAATTGACAATCATGCCAATTTTCGTGTCAATTAGATGTTATTTACCATTTAATTCATAAATTCATTTCTTATGCATTATTTGAAAATACAAAAACTTGAATTTAAATAATTGATTCATGACATGACTATTATTCTTTGATTACCTTTAAATTTTGTAAGCATAGAGAATGTATGAAGATAATTTAATCTAATAGTAGGCTTGTCAAAATTTGCATATAATTAAAAAAATATTAAATAGTGTAATATTACTTAGAGTTACACTATTCAATAACTTGTTATAAAATTTATATTTTGAAAATTCCACCATTGAATTACATGTTTAATATGTTTTTGGCATTCATGCCAATTTTCATGTCAGTTGAATATTTTTTTACCATTTGATTCATAAACTCATTTTTTATGCATTATTTTAAAATACAAAAACTTGAACTTAAACAATTGACTCATGACATAGTTATTAATCTTTGATTACCTTTAAATTTTATAAACATGGAGAATATATGAAGATAATTTAATTTAACAGTGGATTTGTTAAAATTTGCATTCAATTAAAAAATATTAAGTGGTATAATATTACTTAGAGTTACATTGGTTGTAATATAAACTCAACCACATATATATATATATATATATTATTTTTAACTAAGTATTATTGGTTATAAACTTATTATATGTTATGGTTTTCATTCAGCAAAACATTGCATATAAAATTCAGCAGGTGATGTTAAGTATTAATACATGTCATCCATACATCAATTTGAGTGAGCAAATTAGTCAAACTCGGACTTTTATCTTTTAAACATATAAGGGCTAGATGTTCATCCGGGTAAATTGGGGAAATTTCGGAATGACAAGGTGAATTCCTTGAGAAGTCTCCAACAATGGTTTGCTGGAACACAGCTCTATCATTGCTTTTCGTCCAATTAAATATTCAAATGCGAATATGATATCGCTGATCAACCTTGAAAGAAACTTAGTACACTCAGATGTTTATTTATGAGATAATTTTGTATATCCGCGTGGGTCGTAGAGTGTCCTAAAAATTGGGAGTATTTTACTTAATCACTGGGAATCGTTACATTCAGGTTGCAATTACTTGCACCTCGACCTTTGTAACAGTCCAAGTAATGCAAATAAACTACAAATACAAATTTTGAATTTATGAATTTTGTTACAAACTTACACATTCTATTCTCAAGTCTATTTAAGTATATTTTTTGGACAAGTGTACATATAAAAATTTAATAATATATATAGTCAAATCAAGCTTGTATTTTCATTTGTATGTTCACAAACAAATTATTATATTTGACCTTGGTTTGTTCGCTAAGTAAATAAATATGAACAAGCTTTTTCCCAAGTCGACCTTAAATTATTCATAAACAATTTAGTTTATTTACAACTCTACTACAACTCATAACAGGCTTTTTGGGAAGGATCCAGGTGGGGGCCCGGGCCCCCGGGTCCAAATGTTTGTATATATAGTTATTATATATTTTATTTTGTAGTTGGACCCCCTTCCAAAACCTTAGGCCCCCGTTTTCCCCAATCAGCCTAGTGTTAGTCTAACTCAAATATGAACTATTCAACCCAAAAATTTAACAAAAACAATAAAAACATTCATAATGGTGATTGTATTTTAGTAAAAAAAAACTATTTTACCACCAAAGAACAAAAAAATCATGTATTACATGAGAAGCTAAAGCTAAATTTTTTGCAACTAAAGTAAATTGGTATAAATGCCAGTTGACTTTAGCAAGTTGTTAAAAATAAAATAAAATAATATCTCTTTCTTCAATTATAAAACACAAATTCTCTCTTCCCTTAATATTTTAATGAGTTGTTTATATTATTTTAAATGAAGTGATAAAAAAATAGAACATTTGATATCGGATGTACTATAAAAGTGAGGTGGTAAAATAGATAAAGTAGTTTTTTGAGGTGCTGAAAATTAAAATTTTTAGCACCACCACCACTGTGAATACTCTAACTTCAACAAAAAAATCCTAGCCAGCCTAGTATTAAAAAAAGCATTATTTTGTTTTTGTTTTTGTCTTTTTTGGTAAATGATTGCTTCTTAATGTATTTAGAAATAATAATTTTGTTTATTTATAATTTTTTAAAATTATATGGATGCCTATTTCAATTTTTTTTTTTTTTTTTTTTACTCTGGCCACCGCTAGCTTAAAATCTTGGGTCTATCCCTAGTTACAAAAATGCAGTGATATCTTACTTTATTAGTAGATGTTCTCTAGGAGTCTTTCTATGGTTACAAAAAATCTCAAGACATTTTAACATTAAATCAAGTTTTCAGTCAACACAAATCAAAATAAAATATACATATAATCAAATTACATTAGGATTTATTACATCCCAAAACATGCTTGTTAAAAAAAGACAAAACTTCACTTTTATCCCCTTACATTTGGGGTAGTTTTCATTATAGTCCTTGATGTTTCAAACGTTTCATTTTGATTGCAAGTTTGGTTTAGTTTTTTTATTTTTTTTTTTTTTTTTTATGGTAAATAAGTTTAGAAACTTTCATTAAAAAAGACTAAAGTCAAAAGAGATTACATCGCTTAGAACCTAATTAGTAATTACACAATCTTAAATCAATTTTGCATGTTTAGCTAATAAGCGAGTAGCAGAATTACCATTCCTACAGATGTGGTTACCCTTCCACGAGTTGAATTTGTGCAGCCACACTTTGGATCCTTGAATCACTGTGTGGTTTTAGTTTCAAAAACACCCTGTCATCCAACTTTATTACCATTGTCTTGTTATGTGCCATTGGCACATACAAACCCTACATGCCTAAAAATTGGAGAAATATATATAGGATTAATTGTTCCATGTGATATCACCCTACACTCTTGGCATGATGGACACACTACAAGTATAAGTGTTTGTGGTGTATAATATAGGAGGCAAGGGTCAGGATTCAAGTTCTAGGAGGAGCTTCACACACATATACCTAGATTATGTTGAAATAGAATTCTATATATATATATATATATATACATATATATATATATATATACATACATATATATATATATACATATATGTATGTATGTATGTATGTATATATCTGTGTGTGTGTGTGTGTGTATATATATATATATGTATGTATGTATGTATGTATATATCTGTGTGTGTGCGTGTTCCATGTGATGGGCCTCACATAGCACCTAACTTACATGGTTTTAAAAGCTAAATCAAATTGGTTGGTTCAATCTTGAATTGGGCCTAAATTGAAGGAATGTAGGCTAATTATTAGTCTTGATGCTTGTCATTTAAGAGGGCAACTAATGGCAACTGTTGGAATTGATGGGAATTATGGGATGTACCCAATAGCGTTTGCTATTTGTGAGGACGAGAACAAGGACAATTAGTCATGGTTTTTGGGGTTGTTGTTAGCTGATATTGGTCCCGTGAGAGAACATGGCTGAACCCTTATTTCTGAATCTCTGTGAGTCATTTAACTCTAAGATTGTTGATGCAAGGATAAGCCCATATTGACTATGTGTAAGATGATTAGGAGGTATTTTGTGAAAAGGATCCCAAGAAATAGGGATATAATGTTGAAGAAGTCTAGCCCAATTTGTCCTAAGATTCAAGATAAATTAGAAGTTAACAAGGAAGCAACTAGGGATTGTAAATCTACATGGTCTGGTGGATCAAAGTTTGAAGTGAATTGTAAGGGAAAATAGTTTGTAGTTGATCTGGATAAGCATACATTTACTTGCTACAGATGGTATTTAATTGGCATCCCTTGCAAGCATATAGTTTTAGCAATTGCTTACAAGAAAGAAAAGGCAGAAAACTATGTGCATAGCTATTACAAGGTTCAGACTTGCCTTAGAACATACTCACACCTCATCCAGCCTTTCAATGGTGAGGACTTTTGACCAAATGCAGCATATGATACGATTCTGCCTCCAATGATGCTAGTATAGCCTGGAAGACCAAAGGAGAAGAAGAGGAAGAAAGTTATAGATAAGGCACCAAGGATTTCACATAAGTTGAAGAAGTCATCTGCACAAAAATGTAGCAATTGTGGACAATTGGGTCACAACAAAAGAGGATGCAAATTAACCCCTAAATCTAATGATGCTAGTGGGGGCCAGACTGAGCAAATACAAGGAGCAACAACGAATACATGGAGCCAAAACCATGTATTAATACTTGCTAATTGCTAAATAATTTTTTTTATTGGGCTACTTACCTATTGTAGTTACTAACTGCAAACTTTTTGAACTTGTTGTAGATTAGGAGAATGAGAGGCAATCATGTGTTTATGGGCTTAATAGTGGAAGAAAATCATCACCCATCAGGTGTTGCTGGAAGCCAATCCACTATAGTAATTGCCATATTATATATATACTACACATTGTGCTTGTTATTTGCATATTGCTAGTATCTAGTCATTGAGTTTCTTGTGCATACATGCTTATCGTATAATCCAATGTATCTATTATTACAATTCTCAACCCAAACAAGTGTTGCTGGAAGTAGTAAAGATGGTAGATATGGAAAAGGAAATGGAACTGTTGCTACAGGAAGAGCTGGAAATGAAGTAGGAAAAGGATGAATGGCAGCAGCAGTACTAGTTTGTAGGATCCTTTGTATGTTAGGAAATTTGATTGTTAGAACCTTTTTGTGGTTACTATTTTGTAAATTTGTCCATAAGATTATTTGATGGTGTTAATGGAGAAAAATAACCTATTTTGTGTTGGTCTTAGGTAGGACCTTTGGTTTGACAAACATTATTAGTCACTATTTTGTAAAGTTTTTCATAAACTTATATAATGGTGATACTGGACATAAGTATTCTATTTTGTGTTAATCAATAGTTTACAAAACCTTTATGTGAACAACTGAATATTAAGGAAACTCTACTAAATTTATTTATCTTACGTGATGTTTATGTGTGTGGTATCTGATTAAGTCATATTTAGTTGGTAAAGATTTAAAGAATTGCATATATGCATAATTTCATGCTAGAGGTCTAATGTAATTGCAATTTGCATTTATGGATGTCTATTTCAATTATAATAAATAATATTCCAATAAGAGACAAAACTAAGTGTTAATTTCCATTACAACATAATAAAATGAGTGGCCATTACATTAAACAAGATAAAAAACTGGCTACTCTTTTAAAACAATTGTCGTTACAATCTTTCACAATGACTAAACTAGAATTCACCTATTCTAAATACGAGTTCTTTCATTGGAGATGCTTTCACTAGCCAAACTAAAATGACCATCACAACAACAAACCAATTAACTTCTACAATTTGGGTTGCCTTGGAGAAGCTGCTACTTCTACAATTTCATTGCTGCCCATTTCAAGATTGTCAGTTTACAAGAGATAAGAGGCACATGTACAGCTGATCATGAATCTATGCAACAGTGGAAAATTTGAAGGGTCCTAGAAATGAGAGCACCAGTTGATAATGAATCTATGGAATAGTTGAAAATTTCACTCCCTCAATTGTTCTAATGCTGTTGCATACATGTTGCCAATGACAGAATTAAAAGATTCTCCATGAAGGGCATCACATGTCTTCCTTGGGGAGAAGATACATTGTTTACCTATGACCAAATAAAAATAATTTGGCAATAAAAAAAATGAGGCAAGAGTTAAAGTAGTCAGATTAATGCTTGTAATCTTAGGTATTGTACCTATATTCATATCATTAAGATCATTATAATAACATTTTTCTAATAACAATCCCAAATAAAAAATCTTTTGGTTCAATGGCGGAGCCAGAAATTTATAATATAATGATTATTATTAAAAAAAATATATATATATTATAAGGAAAATAAAAAAGAAAGTAAATGAAAAGTAAAGTAAAGAAATCAAAACAGAGCAAATGAAAAATAAAGTAACACAGGAGCACTGCATAGGGGTGAGAGGCCTACGGAAGCTTCAAACTTGTGTTTCACTCTTTCTTGTCTAGTCTAGTCACTCAAAACTTTTAATTTTTATATTGTAAACACAAAACTACAACAGCAGTGGGAAAAGAAAAGAACTGAAAAGAAAGAAGAAGAACAAGGCAAACGCCAACTTAGAGAGAGAGAGAGAGAGTCACCTGTGAGAGCACTATGATCAAAATGTTCTGCAACTGTGTGAGGCATTTGGTGGTGCGATGAATCAACAAAGTTTCTGACCTTTCAATTCCTCTACTATTGTAATACAAGTAAGCCCTAGATGTATTGGGTTGAAAATTAAATTTTTCCCTTTTATTTGATGAGGTAATTGTAAATATACCTATGTGTTCATTTTAAATATGCTAAATGTTTAATAATTGTAATTTTTTGACATATATATATATATTTATGGATTGTGTTCTATTTAAATGAAAGTTACATTTATTTTTAGACTTTCTTAAATATATATATATATATATATATATATATATATTATATCGGGTATGGGGGCCAAAATGATAAGGTTCATTTAAAAGTTTTCAAATTATTTAGGATAATTCCAAAAAAATAATTCCTTAATTTTTTTGTAAAATTTTGGTGGGGCCAAGGCCCCCCTTGATCCTACTGATCATCTGCTACTACTTTTGGTAACTAGTACGTTGACAATCATAAATGTAGCAGACAATATTTCAAATAATTTGCTAATAAAAAATTTCATGAGACATGAAGTCATGTAGACCAACATGGAAAACACTAATATTAGACAGAAAAGCATAGTAAATAGGTTAAATCTCCCTCTGCTTGGTAAAATAAAGCAAGTTATACAGTAGTAGAAATTTTGGGTTACCTTAAGCAACTCACAATCTGGACATTTGACCACTCTAGAATAGTTATTCAATTATATGCAAATTAAGTTTCACTAAAAACCTCCAGAATAGTTATTGATGATTTTACCCAATAACAATCCATCAATCAAAAAAGCCCCCCCCCCCCCCTCCAAACATAAGGATGGCTACCTCTAAATCATGCATGTTTCATTTGTCCTAATCTTTAAACTTTTTTTTTTTTTATTTACATAAAAGCATATACAATAATGACAAACGATTAGGAATTTACTCAAATTAGTTATGTGAGAAGATGATAAAATGATTTAGACTATTATATCTCATAATAATCCACAACTTCTATAGAATGACAAAAGATCTCAAGTAAAATAGTAGCCCAAAATACCAAAAGAATATGAGATAACAGTGATATGTACAATATTCAAGATCAAGAATTCCTACTGTGTTATTGAAACATAATGCTAATTTAATTGCATTGTAAGGGGCCATTGATATTACACTTTCTAGTAATATCTAGAAATAGGATTTTAGAGAGGTAGTAGGGTGTGTCTGTAAGTAAGGGTGTGTATTTTTCTTGGATCCATAGGTACCTAATGTTGTGGCTTCTGATCTGATCTTGCAGTTTGTATTGCTTTTATTATTGTTGTTGGACCTTAACCTTTCGTCTGCATATCTTGAATACATACAATTATTGCAACTCTTATCACTAGAGTAAGTGAAGCCTAGACATACTGCATATGTTCTAAATCATTTGTGGAACCTAATTCCAATTTTTGGGTGTAGTGTAAGATAGAGATATGTCTATCTAATCTTAACAAATGAATGAACCAATGATTGAAAGTGGATTAAATGGAGTTTAGTTCCTTTTTAATTTTTTTTAAATGGGGTATAATTCCTCTTACGGAAGACCTAAACTTAAACCAGCCAATAAGCCAATGCATCAGAAAGAAACGGAATCATGACCCTACCACAACTTCTAACAACTAAATTATCAAAAAACAAAATTGCTTAATCTATAAAAACTTTAGTATTCCTAAAACTGTACAAATCTAGCAACAATAACACTAAGAGAGAGAGAGCTGATGCTTTTATCATCGTCGTGGCCATTGAGGCTGCCTGGAGCTGTTGTTGTTGCCTGGGTTCACAAGAGCCGATGGGTTCATTGGGTTTTGGGTTTGGCCTGTCTGGGTTCACATGTGAAATTAGAGCTAGGGAGGTTTGGGTTTGGGTTCACCACTGCTAAACCCTTCATCACCATTATCGCCACTGTCGCTAGGACGAGGTGGGTCTGTGAGGTTTTAGTTTGTGGGAACTCTTAGTTTTTTGTCGTAAGGTTTTGTTTTTAAATTTTGGGATTTTGACTGAAACTTTGTAGTTTTGGGGAAGGTTTTTGTTTTAAGTTTAGCCTTGAAACGACATATTTTTGATGCATGCCATCTTTTTGCTTGGTCATCACTAAAATGACGTAGTTTTGATGTTGATTTGGCAAAAATAAAACACATCAGCATAATGATATGTCACTTAATAGCATGAATTAATTGTGTGGGGAGAATAGCTAACAAAACCGAACTTTAGGGTGCAAAATTAAGTTTTTGAAACTTTGGGGGGTGTAAAATCCAATCAACCCCAAACTTTAGAGGTGTAATTTGCAATATATTCCAATTTTTATTGGCACCTTTAACTATTTTGGAATATGTGGGTCGTAGGGTGTCCTAAAATTTGGGGGTCTTGAACTTAACCACTGTGAATCCTTACATTCAAGTTGCAACTTGCACCTCGACCTTTGTTATAGTCCAATTAAATTAATCCTTGTTTAGAAAATAATGGAAACTTACTGAATTAACACAAGTGGTGCAATATTTTTGAAAAATAAAATAGAAAATAAAAAAGAGACAAGTGGTGCAAAACAAGTTAAAAAATTAAAACAAGTAGATTAGCTGACCTCACGTGTATGAGAAGGTATTTAATATCAAATGATACCATTTGTTACACTGTTGTTATTTTTATACACACGTCTCTCATTTATTGAATTTAAATATGGATGATGTGATATCATTTGATACAAAATACTTTTTCCACATCTATACCTTTCTAAGAATTTGACTTTTAGAGTTTTGATTTTAATGAGTTTCGTAAAAAACAATGCCTATGCATATTTTAAAGAGTATTTGATAACAAAATCTCATAATATATTAAACGCAATTGGAATAGTCAATCCCCCACAAATCAAAATTAGATGAAACATCAAGTAGCATAATATATAATATAATATAATTCAACACGATTACATTAGAATATACTATTAGGACTATAAAGAAGTCGAGTTGGGTTTTAAAAGTTCATGTTTGTTCATTTAATTTTATTTCAAATGCAATTTGAGTTTGAGCTCATTACTAAATAAGATTAAATGTTCAAACTTGGTTCATTTTCTTATCAAACAAGCTTAAATCTGCTCATGAGCTACTTGATTAACTAATTTTTTCCCTATATATAGTTAACTCATATATAAAATTTCCACTCTTTCAAAAATCTATGAATGAACTATTTATATAACCAATAAACTACAAATACAAGTAGATATTATATGAACCTTGTTACAAAGTTACATAATCTATCTCAAATGTATTTAAGTATATATATAAAAATATAATATTATATATAGTTAAATCAAACTTGCATATTCCTTAGCGCTTGTTCACAACCAAATTATCATGTTTCAGCTTGACTTGGTTTATGAGTTCAGTTTAAATTTGTTCTTGAACTTGGCTTGTTTTCTAAACAAAAGAATATGAACAAGTATTTTCCAAAGCTGAGCTCAAGCTGTTTATAAACAACTTGGTTCATTTACAGTTTCTCACCACAACTCAAAACATACTTCTTCCAAAAATGATGTGATATCTTATTTTATTTATAGATGTTCTCTATTAGTCTTTCTATTGTTACAACAAAATCTCATAACATTTTAATGATGTACCGAGTTGTTAGTCCACAACGATTCGGTATAAAAATATATTCAAATTACATTATAGGGCTCACTACATCTCAAAATATACTTCTTATAAAAAGAGAAAAGTTCACTTATAGCCCCTAACATTTGGGGTAGTTTTCATCGTGGCCCTTAATGTCAAAAGTTTCATTCTAGCTACAGCCTGCAGGTTTGGTTTCATTTTCAAAAACATGTAGTCCAACTCTTTTGCTATTGTTTTGTTAATGGTTTCAGTTTCAAAACACCGTGTTGTCCAACTCTTTCGCCATTTTTTTGTTAAGTGCCACGTGGTAGCTATCACTTGGCACATGAAATATGCTATATACTTAGTAAGTATTTAGAACCCTTAAAGCAAGATATATGGCTAAATTGATTTTAACACTAAGCTAAACAATGTAGTCCAAGTGTAAATGACTTATCCAATTTCCATACAAACTAACTACACTGCAGAAAACTTTGCAATATAGTAAACTAAAGGAAATAAAGAGGAAAGAAAACAAACCACACTAAACACCAAGAAGTGTTTAGGAAGAGGAAAACCCAAGCCCTAGTCGTAAAAATATCTCCCCCAACCACTTGTTAGAAATCTCCACTAGGCAAAATAGTTGCCGTACATTAGGATACTAAGAATCCTCCAAGCCCAAAATCCTACCTGTACTTGAGCCCTCAAAGCTCCAGTTAGCCACCGACTGCTCCGAGTCCCTTCTCTTCCAAGTTTATCAGAGACCCTCCATTGAAGCACTAATGGAAACACCACCAATGAAGATTGGATTTGAATGTGACTTCCCAAGTTTCCATAGCCATTCTCTCATTCTCAAGGTCTGTGTTTATGGGTGAGGAAACTATTTACAATATCTTAATCAATACAATAAAGGAGATGGAAAAGAGAGATTGGATTGGTATTCTTAAAGCATAATGGCTTTCTCTTCATACACTTGGATTGGCTTCTCTTGGATTGCCTTTATCAGACAGGTGCAATCCAAAATGCATAGTATTAAGATCGGGCAGCTCACGACCATTCCGCCCCTTAAGGTCACTTGAAGGTCACGAGTTACATGCTTGCACTATCATCTAGACTACCTACCACATGGAGCTCGCAGGCCACCTAGGTCACTTCTAGGTCGTGAGATCTTTGGTTGATGTAGCTTTCCAATGTTGAGAAAGAGACTCAAGTATATCTACCTGAAATTACATTATATCCCAAGAAAAATATATCAAACATAAAATGCAATTACAAACAACTTTTGTCACTAAGTAAAGCCAACAATAAAATACTTCTCATCTCACCCTTTGGTTATTTTGTGACACAACACACCTATATAGACTTTAGACTTAATCGTGATTTGAAAGCCTAAGACTAGCAAAGAACTCACACGTAAACTCTAAAGACTGAAGCCAAAACTTGAACTTAAAACTAAAACTCATAACGCTTGTACAAGATATGTTAGACCCTATAGTGTAAAGCAAGTATGAAGTTTAGGAAATAAGAAACAAGTACAATGTGGTCAAGTAGATATGAATGATATGCATGAATGCAATTTGATCAAACACTCAACAACTATGGCTACGATGATCAAAACATAAAGTTATGATCATTCAAACATGCAAGCAAGTAAGCACAACAAGCACAAGATAATTGCAGGTCCAACAAGCACAAGTACGATGCAATGGAAGCAATTATAACCCAAATACCAAATAGATATAGGATAATAAATCCAAAGCACCATAAAAGTTCATGACCTAAACACGGTCATACGGTACAATAACAAAAGATATAAAAATAACTAGAGTATAAAAGTTATACTATAAGCATAAACAAAAAACATAACTAAAGAGAGAAAATATAAAGGTTAGTCGCTGAAGTTGTTGTTGTATTCCTCCTTGCTCTTGCAAATTCTCACCCTTAAACTCTCCCCCTTGCTTTGAGCAGTCCCCTTCCATATGTATGAGGTTAGTCTATGTTTTCCCCCATTTTGTCACAATAATCAAAGAGGGTTTCTACTACTACTGTTCACTAGTCCTTCGGGGAAGTGAAGGTGGAGGAGACAATCGATTCTCTATACAGTTCAAACGGGAGGAGATGTGATCCGTATGGTCATGCACGAAACCAAAACCAGTTGTCATTTGTTGAGATAATCAACAAAGAAAATTTGCATGTTCATAGAGTGAAATGTGGAAGTGTAAGCTGGCAATGCAAAAAATGGATCATCTTTTGTCCTAGCATTTCTGGCTTCTTGATACAAACCATTAAGTGTTAAGGCTAATGGGTTCCAGAAGAGGAATGGAGTGATATGTCTCCAGAAGCGACAAATAATTGCATTTGCAGAAGTGGGAAATCAGAGAAGTGAATGGGTCGTAATTAATTCGAACACCTTCTTCAGCCATGCTCCACTACACGTTTTAGATGTGCCAACCCAAATAAATTGGTACCCAGATGGACATCAACAAGATACAAATTCACAAGTAGGATCATCGACATGATATGATTGATTGGAGAGAGGTTTCCGATGGACATTGTAATGGTACCCGAAATAAGTTCTCCACCCAATGTGCACAAATGGATGGGAGCTTCATGACACTTCGAGATGAGTAGGGTTAATTATCAGTCCGTGACTTCTTCCAATGTTTCCCATAAGCACCAAAAATTCTCTTAACAGTCAAAATGGATAAGGCAAGTGATTAGGCTAAAAACCTCTTAAGGACGTGTAGATGGAGAGGTAGGAGTAAATGGAAATTTTAGAGAAATGATGTAGAGGATTGTGGGTAAACAATATCTAACTCTCAAGTGTTTTGCCTAGGGTTTTCTCTTTCAAAAGTTTCTTGTAAATACTCCTTCTTCATCTTATATTTCATGGGTAATGAGGGTTCACATATAAAAAATGGGAAAAAGCACACTAAAAAACAATCAGGCAGTGAGTTCTATGGGTCACTTGCAACTTGGCCTAAGTCGCCAATGACTTGTGAAATCTAGCTTGTCAAGGAATTTTCAAATTCTAGCATCTTCTTCTCAAGTGGCTTGTTTTGCGGGTCAGTAGTCGCGAACAAGTCGTGAAATCCATATCTTTACAGATTCTTCATCAAACTCTCACATACAACATTTACATTAAATACCACAAAAATACAGGAAAATGATTAAATATGAAAGTTCAAATAGTGTATAAAACACCTATGAACGTTTAGACCCCCAAATTTAAAATTACCAACACAAGCTTATAATGAAACAATATATGTGCAGAAAATGAAATATAAGCTATGACCAAATTGTAACACACTCTAAACCATATTTTATCACAAACACAACAGTAATTAAAAGGTAAAGAGAAAGGAAAGAAGAATGCAAATACAAAGATAACACGGCGATGTGTTATTGAAGAGGAAACCAAAGAACTTGGCGAAAAACTTCTTCACCACCCTCTAAGTGGTCAATAATCCACTAGAGAGTGAAGTTGGGATACATGAATAGCAGAAGACCCTTCAAGCCTAATCTACCCAATGCACCTAAGCCCTCCAAGCTTGTTGCTTTAACAGGATTATGCCGAACCTTATCTTCTCTAGCTTACCAGATTCCGCAATCTCCTATTGCATCAACCAAAATGAATTGGTCCTTTCTGAACTACTTTCCAAGGACTAAAATACTTCCTCATTGATATGGGTATGGTGAGATAAGGATTTGGCTAAATGTACATCTTAAAGATATGTCAATGGAGAGAGTGAGAGTAGAGGGATTTGGAGAATCAAAGAATGAAGATTGTGGATAAGTCAATCTTGTTTTTCTCTAGGGTTTCTCTCTAAAAAATCTCTCTGGAAGCTCTCTACATTTCATGGGTATATAGGTATTTATAGTAGAGTGTATGAGGAATGTGAAACGTCAGGTTTATCCAAACAAGGCATTCTGGCGACTCAACCTCGCGACTGGAACAAGTCGCGAGTTTGAGTCGCGAACTAACTGCATGGCCAGATTGAAAATTTTGTCCTGTAGTGCTTCAACTGTCACGACCCTTCAGCTCCTTTGCATGCTCCACACGTGTGCCACCTTTGGCGACTCGCCAGTCGCGAGGCTCTTCTTGAGTGCACACATTTGAGATTTCTTCACACTCTCTCACACACTACCTTACATAATTCCCACCTAAATATAGGGTATCTAATTGCTAAAATACAAGCAAATTTGGCACGGAATTAAGCTAACACATGATTGAATAAATTCAACTTTACAATCTCCCTCTTTGGCTATTACGTGACAAAACCCAAAAACACAATCAAATTTGATATGGAATTAAAGCCAACATAAAATATAGTTGTAAAAACAACTTTACAGAACTTTACAAAGAGGAAATGAAGGCCTAGGTTGAAGTAATCTCCAAGTTGATGATAAAACCATCTTCACAAACCCCTATCCATCTTCTGTATTATCGGCTTTCCTTTCAAAACCAAATTAATACAGCCTCCCATGCATGCTTCTTTCATCTTCTTCTATCCAAAAGTTCACCACCAATATTGCCAAAATCAAGTCTGCTCAAGCAATCATTTTCCAACGCCTTAACATGTTATTACCCTTTGGCTTGGGGCATTAAAGACAATCCTTCTGTTGATGAAGGTGGTTAATTACCACTGTGAAGCACAGACAAAGGCTTCATATAATGCTTCATGCGGTGAATTTTATGGTGCCCAATGAACTTGTGGAAGAGTGGTATGGCATTGTGGGCATGTTGAGAGATGCAATAAGAAAAACCAACAAGGATCAATTATGTGAAAAATCCACGAGGTAGTAAACACTTTGATTTTCACAAAGAAATAAGTGGAAAAGCCATGACACACAAGATATGGTTTTCTTAAATTTCACAGGGTTGTGTAGGTTTCCTATATATGATGATTTCGGGTGGGAAAGCCTTTGTGGGTTGGTCGGGTTAGCCTTTAAAGATTGTAATTGTGTTTGTAGACACCAAAAATGGGATGGGGTGGAGTCACGGATAAACTTGAAAGAGGAAGATATGGCCAATTTCGGAAGTGATAAAATGCTCATTGTAACTAGAAAATTATTCCATTTAAATTTCTTCATTGGCTGCTGTCATTAGCTAAAATAAAAATAATTTTATACACAAAAATGTTAAGAACCTAGAGACGGCACAATTGAAAGTTGTAACAACCCTAGCTACACGACAATAATAGTTGTATATATTTACTATTTGAAATTCTGTGTTAAATGTATTCTATCTGTCATTTTATGTGTAATTAAAATAAATACATAAATAATCTTCAAGTGTAAAATTTTTATAAATGTAATAATTATGAATTTCTAATTATTTTAATATATTTTCAATCATGAAGGGTAGATTAGTCAACACACACGTTCAACATAAGGTTTTAAATATATATATATATATATATATATATATATTTAAAAAAAAAAAACAAACACACACATACAAGAGAGAGAGAGAGAAAGGGGTTTTAACACAAAGATATATCACAATTCCACTCAAAAGCCATAGTAACTTTAAGAGAGAATAGGGCAAGTTATACTACACACAATACATTCGATAAATAATAATCTTTATTCTTTAATCATGAGTGTCAAGATTGGCTATTTATATGTTTTAAAAAATTGGGCTCATAAAAAAAAATATATATATATTGGGAAGCTTTTGTACTGTACTGTGTACTAATATCACTTCCTAGCCTTCAAAGTTCGGCACCTTTTTTTCTGTCCTTTGTTTTACAGATGCAACAGGTGGACTACACACACAATAATCCTTCATCTCCCTTATTTACCCAGCCAGTTTATGATGATCAAGGTTCAAACTCTTATATTTACTATAACGCCATGAGACTATACCAATTTGCCTTGATGGTCCGTCTTTGTTCATTGACAAGTGAAAACAACATGGGCATGCTAGTTTCAATTAAAATTGGACTGGCCTAATAATATCTTTTAGATTACTCACCAGATCTAACGTTGAACAAGTGACAACATCGCAAGGTACAAGAAAATAATATGAACTGCCAGGACTAGAGGTAACTTCTCCAAGAAATTTGTAGTGTGTATGATTCTCCAGACTTTTATCCAGAAGAATAACAAGAATAGCCTATGATATATTCAAATCTATATTTCAATCTAATTAATATGTGGTTGTGCCTCCATCCAAAGACAAGCTTAAGCCTACCAATAGATGTCATAGGTTTGAATTGAGCAGCTCGCTGACCTTCAATGGTAGAAAAAGTAACTCTTGCTTGAGACCGGTTAGAAAAATCGTTCATCGTAAACGTACATGAACTCAATGCTGTAATAAATTATTGATTACCATCTAAATATTAAGGTCAAAAGAACACCCTCATGCAACTAAAGGTACAAAAAGTTCTTTTGACTCACTCAAGTTAATTGCTACAGTAGACCCCTTATAGCGACTACAATGGATTAAGGAAATCAATACCGTACTAGAGGTTGTACCGGTTTAGCCAGCGGTATGATATATTTCGGGTACCAGTCAATACCAGTGTACCGTTTCGGGTTTACCACTATTTTATATTATACACACACACACACACACAAAATCTCTAGAACCATGTTTATAAGCATTTAATATTTCACTAATATTATAATAAATATAAAAGTTTATCATAAAATATTACCTCAATTCAGAACAAATTATTTATAGTTTTAAACTTTAGAACTAATTAAAAAAAAAAAACACAATATACAAAATAGAAAGCTTAATTGTTCATTGCATACTAAGAAAACAAATAATACTAATAAGTTAATATAACTAAGTTACCATTATGCCCTTACAAAAATTCAAAACTTACAAAACTAAAAATAAAAAAACTTTTTTCTGTACCAGCTGGTATTGCCCGAAATTGGCCGGTATTGCCGATACATGGCCAGTATGGCCGGTATTTAAACCGGTACGAAAAGTTATCATTTCAATACCGGTATACGTACCGGTACAGTACGTACCGGCTGGTACGGCCAGTACCGGTATGGTATCGATTTCACTACAATAGATACAAGCTAGGCTTCTTCCTAGTCTCACAAACACCTTCTGTTTTTTGTACTTCCTTCCTTTTTGATCTCTCAAAACTGAAGCAAAATTGCCAGTTCCATCCTCACTTTAACTTTATCCTGTTAACACATTTTTGCATTCATCCTACCTATATTGATCCGCTTTGGACATATCCTTTAGTTAATTCCAAATTTTGTTGTGGTAATGTGTTCTCCAAACTTGAACTTCCATAGTGTGTCAAACTCACAAAAGTCATACATATGGCTAGCAAAGCAGTTATGTACTTATGGATTCAAATAAGACTCCCAACCATCATTCCTTGTGTCTTCTTGATATTGTCTCATTCTACAAAGGATATTATTCCAGAATCAGCTCATGCAAGACTTATGGCCTAAAGCTTTTTTTCTTGGTTTGATACCCAACACAAAGTTTTGCGTTACTTCTAGAGAGGGAAGAGAGGAAACCTGTATTGGTACTTGGTAGCATTGTTTATTGCAATTGTTGCAACTGGGACACCCCTTGGCATCTGCATAATAATCAAAGGAATAAATACAAAATGAGAAATGATATGTCCACAATATTTTTATAACATTTTTACAACAAATCCTAAGTGGCAGTGGTTGTTATTGTTAGGGTAAAAAAATAATTTTAGTGTTAAGTTCAAATTTGAACCAATAACAACTAACCACTTAGGATTTGTTGTAAAAATATTGTGGATGTAGCATCTCTCATGAAAAAATTAGTACTTTGTGGTGATCAAATTTAAAACTTTGAAGGAAAAAATGCTTGGGAATAGAAATGAAGAACTATCTTTTATCTGAGACTCTAAAATTGGACAATATTTTAAGGCAATGGAATTAAGTGTGCAAATCTGAATATGATTCAGCAAGCATCTGCATATTTCCACCCTTTAGATTTTTTTTTGGATAGGTGGCATTTTGATATTATTTTAGTGCCATAGATATTCTGTACCTTTCTCTGTATGTGTGTGTGTGTGCGCGCGGCTCCAGGCACTTATTGGCTCAAAAATATTGCCTCCATCATCTTGCCCTAATTTTAGAAGTATTTGAGCCAAGAATATATATATGTGTGTGTGTATACGCGCACACGTAATTGTACATAACAATAAAAGAATAATAGTAATTGTTTGTGCCAGAAAAAATATCCCAAAGAAATAAAAATAGAATTTCTTTCTTCAAATAAAGAAAACAAATTAAGTAAGGACAAGCAACTATTAAAATCAGGAAAAAAAAAGGGCAACCCTAGTTTTTCTAGAACTAATTTTTTTTTTTTTAGAACTAATATTGTATTTATAGGATACTGGATCTTTACCACAGTTACCTATCCCATAAATCTAATAATTTAGAAGAAAATTATGTTCTTTTTTTTATACAAGTAAGAAATTATTACTAAGACAAAACCGGAGGCTCAGGTCCTAAAGAGGGCAAAGACAAAATGGGGGGAGGGGGAGAACCGGCCCATCAGCCCAACTAACTAGCATTATCCAGCCCAACGAGCTAGAAAATGATTTACCTGCGCAATGCGCAGGAGTGAAGCGGTATAACTATAACAATGAGGGGACCAAATCTAAGAGCACCCACAGCAGTGGAGCTAAATAGCTATATAGCTATTTTAGCTCCACCAAAACACAAAAAACCTTCTTGCAGCAGTGAAGGTAAAGCTAAAAATTATAGCTTAATTGCTACAGTGCTCATGTATAGATACATGAGCATTGTAGCTCAAAGCTAAAAAAAAAAAAATAGTTTTTTAATCAGCTCCGGATTAAAATAAGGGACACTATTTCTTTTCTCCCATTCTTTTTTAATCATCTCCTGCACTCTCTCAAGCTCTCAACTCTCAACTCTCTGAAGCTCTCAACTCTCCCTGCACTCTCTCAAGCTCTCAACGCCGTCCGAAGCTCAAGCTCATCGTCGATCTGGGTCGATCTCAAGCTCTCACCGTCAATCTCAAGCTCTCAACACTGGGTCGATCTACGCCGATCAAGCGATCCGCCGAGACCCGCCGCCGAGACCCACTCTATCTGGGTCGATCTCAAGCTCTCACCGTCGATCTCAAGCTCTCAACACTGGGTCGATCTCAAGCTCTCGCCGTCGATCTCTCAAGCTCACCGTCGATCTCTCACTCTCACCGTCGATCTCTCACTCTCTCAAGCTCATTGTCACCGCCGAGATTCTGACCATCAATCCCCATTTGGGTTTTTTATGTTCTTCATTGTTTGTGGATTATCATGTCTATGTATTTGTTTTTTTTTTTTTTTGTCTAAAGAAATGTTGTCTTGGGTTGTGTTTGATTTTTTTGTAATTGGTTGTGTGACGTGTAAAATTTAATTGATTATTGATGTTCTATAAGAATTTGGGCTTGAACCCTTTGAATCCCATCTGGGTTTTATCCATTTTGTGCTTTGGGGTTTTGGTTCTAGGTTTATTGAGATGGGTGTTGCATTTGGATTATAGGTTTTGTTCTCAAAACTTCAGAGCTTTTCTAAAAATAAATTGATCAAGTATGTGCCTTCTTTTTACAGTTAGAACTGAAGCCCCAATAAAACATCCCTACCGCAGAATTATTGGAGGCAGTTCATGGATCGTTTTTCAATTCTGTTGAATCCCATAATTTTAGTGCATTATCAAGTCTTCAAGAAGGAATACTATATTGAGCGTGCATTTGGAGTGCTTCAAGCACATTTCGCAATTGTCCGTGGACCTGCACGATTTTTTCATCTTGAAACACTTAAAAAGATCATGATTGCGAAACATGATTGCGAAATTTCGTAATATTATTTTGAGTTTTGTATATATAATTTGGGGTTAAAACATAATATTATTGTTAAAACATGATTGCGAAATTTCGTAAAAAAAAAAATGTATAAGTGGCGGCGGCGGCGGCGATAGCGATTGCGGTGGTGGCGGTGGTGGTGGTGGTAGCGATTACGGTTGCGGTGGAAGAGTTGGTGGCGGCAGTGGCGGCGGCGACGGTGGAAGAATCGGTGGCGGCGGCAATGGGCGGTGGTAGCGGCGACAATGGCGGTGGTAGCGGTTGTGGGTGGTTGTGATTATTGTTTATTGTAATGGATATATTATTTTATTGTAGTAAATATATTATTTTATTGTAGTGAATATATTATTTTATTGTGATATTTATACTATTTTATTGCATTAAAAACTAAAATAGATCCACTGTTGCAGCATGTTTTATAAAGGTAATAAGTAAAATAGATAAAGTAACTTTTTGTGGAGCTAAAAAGTTAAATTTTTAGCTCCACTGCTGTGGATGCTCTAAACCTTTTCCCCTTTTTCCCAATATATATATAGACACACACGTGTGTGAGAATTAAGATGAAGTTATGCCTTGTTTGACTTTTTCATTATTTATTTATTTATTTATTGTTTTGTACTTATATTTCGAAGATTCCTACCATTAGACTGCATATGCTTTTTCTTCTTAACACACCTAAATCCTATGTTATGTACATATTATTTACCATTTGGATTTCAGTGTAAAAAAAAACAATATATATATATATATATATTTACTTTGATCCAAAAACTCATGTTTTATCATTTATGTATAATATATTATATAAAAAAGTTGAAATGCAAATATTTTACAAATGAAATAATTATGGATTATATCATTTTGCTCTATTTCATGTTTGCAGCAAATATATATAATAATCAAAGTGGTCACACCTCTCACATTTATGATAGAGTCAATTAATTAAATTCATAGTGAGATCTACCATAAGTGTCAGAAGAGAGAACACAATTTCTCCTTGCTCTAACAGTACCTAAGAATTTTTCAGTCACATGACCACCTTGACATGAATTTATTTTTTTATATAACTAAAAAAAAATTAATATGGGTTGTTGAGCATAAAAAAAATTGAACAATCTAAATATAAATTTGAGCCCATTGAAAACAAAATTTGATCTCCCCAAAATTTTGGTCTCTTGAAGATTGAACCAAAATATTGTGATAAATGTTATGTTCACAATATTTTTACAATACTTTTACAAATAAGTCCTAAGTGGTAGGTTATTACTAGCTAGTACTAGTGAACAAAAAAGTAATTTTAGTAGTAGATTTAAATTAGAACCAATAACAACTTATCATTTAAGATTTTTTGCGAACATTGCTCTTCTCAAAAATTGCCCAAACAAATACAAGCCCAAATAAAATGTTTAATTGTGATTTTTTAAATTGTGTTTTCAAGAGGCATATTTTAAAATCGCTATATTTTTTTCCTTCTAAAACTTACCTTATCAAATATTTAGATTGTTAGTATTTGCTTTAGTCTTTAGTTGAACTAGCCGTGAACCCGCGGTTGCGTGTTATAATTATTTTTATGGTGGTTTTATTCAAAAAAATTTTACAATTTAAACTAATTTAATAATGAGTAATGTATTTCATAATGATATTTTTATTTATTATAGGAATAATCATACATGTAATATAGGAACAATTATAAATCATAAATATAAATTTTGTCATACCAAAATAAAAATGATACAATTTTTCTCAAAAATTCAAAATGCAAGTTAATGAAAATATTCATTTTTTAATAAAATTTATTTAAAACATTTTGTGAATCATTAACAAGAATATAAAATTTGGGAGTTATTCTTTTAGTATTAAACTAACTTTCTCAAACTTTTTTTTTTTTTTTTGCCTACATTCCAAAATACCGAAAAATGTAACTAAAAAAATTAATAAAACTTAACAATGATTAATTGGACCAATTGGGAAAACAATTTGTTGTTAATAAGCCATTAAGTTTTTTTTTTTGTGTGCAGAAATTGTAATTTCGGCCACCTAAAACATATTATCAAATAAAAAATTATTATCAAAATCTAGGAATTAAATTTCTATGTATGCATTGTTATAAAATAATAATAATTAAATAAAATAAAATTGCAAAAGCTAAAATTTTTCACCCATCCGATTATGTTCGTTTGGCTAACCTTTGTTTTTCTCTAAATAAATGGCATTATATAGTTCTTCTGATACAACTATGAAGAATACTTTGTCCGCCACAAAAGATTAAAAAATAAACAAAAATTAGTAAAACCTCATAATTTAACATCTAAATTGAGCACTATAAAAAATCATGCTATGTAATAGAATGAATACCAAATTACAATAAATACCAAATTATCCAAATCATGCTATGTAATAGAATAATATTATATTTTTATATGCTATATTTAATTCTTTATAACTCAATAGGATAACATTTAACAATTAAAGAGGAAAAAAAATAGCAATTTAAAAAACAAAACTAAATCGCATTAATTCAAAGTAGAGTTTTAAAGAATATAAAAAATTATCAACCTAAAGCAGAGATGTAAGAAAAATAAAAAATAAAAATCCACAAAAAAAAAAAATTGAGAGAGAGAGAGAGAGAGAGAGAGAGAGAACCTTTTTTTTTTTTTTTTTTTTGTAAGAGAAAACTATGCATAAAATGGAAGAGATAGTGACAATTTTATAGTAAAAAGGTATGACTAAGAAGAGACAAAAATAAATGAAGATAAAGAAAAAATTAAGAATGATATTAATGTAGAGGGTAGTAAGGAGATGAAAAGGTAAGGGAGAGAAAAATGTTGGAGAAGTAGTGGGGAAATAAAAAACTAAAGGAGGGAGAAAGACTAGAGAAGTGTAAATATTAAAAAAAATAAATGTTATAAAAAATTATAGGAAAATTGGAAAGGAAAAAGATAATGATGTGGGCGTTAATGTGGCTCAACTAGAGCGTAGCAACAATAAATGGTACGCTTCAGTTTTTTTTTTAGAATAATAAGCATTTATAAAAAACACACACATACAAGGAGAGATGGGAGAAGGATTTTTTTAAAGAAATTTACAGTTGTATATATCCAAAAGGGCTTAACTCTTGGATACACAATATAGATTTTAAACCTTTTTAATTCAAACTCATTTTCCAATGTGGGATTAACCAATTATTTTTTCTTTTGAGAATACTAAGCATTTATAACACACACACACACATACATACAAGGGGAGAGGGGAGAAAGTTTTTTTAAAGAAACTTATAGCGGTGTATATCCAAAAGGGCCTAACTCTTGGATACACAACACAAATTTTAAACCTTTTTATCTTACACTCATTTTTCAATGTGGGATTAACTCACTGTTTTTTCTTTTGAGAATACTGAGCATTTATAACACACACACACACATACAAGGGGAGAGGGAAGAAGGTTTTTTTTAAAGGAACTTACAGTAGTGTATATCCAAAAAGACATAACTCTTGGATACACAAAACAGGCTTTAAACCTCTTTAACTCATACTCATTTTCTAACGTGAGATTAACCTCTTTATTGAACATGTTTAATGTAATGTTTCAATGCCGAAATTGAATATATTGAATGAACGTATAGTTTACCCTTTATTCTTTTGCTAGCACTATGAACAAATTTATTATAAGGAATCACTTGTATTGTAAGATTCATCTTCTAAGCAAATTTGTATTGACTTGAATAAATTTTTTTTTTTTTTTTTTTAGCCTATGAGAAAATGTCTCATTTTTTCATCATAATGATCAGGACGAAGAGGGGCATATTTACAAAAAGGTTTTTGTCAATCTCTTGGCCATGATTTCCCTAAAAAATAAATTAGTGTTGCATTGTGTCAATTTAATCCTAATTGGTTTAAAGAATACAAAAATTGGTTGGAATATTAATAGATCATAAATAAGGATGATGCATTTTATTTATATTGTTACTTAATTAGGTAAGGTGTTAGTAATTCAATGAGAGATTAATATTTTAATGATTGCTTAATGATATACGTTAAAAAAAATGTAATTAATAGCATTGATAATGAAATTATTATACAACGATTTTAAAATATGAAAACTCGTAGAAGGAAAATTTAAAACTTTATATATTTGCATTTTTATTTTTTAATGATGTCGATATATTCATGTTCTATTTTTATTAAATTTTTTAAATTTAATTCTTTTGATAATCACTCTGAAAAAAATTTCTAAAGCTGCCAATATTTATATATATATATATATATATGTATAACTTGGTATGAAATAATAATCTCTTCCTATTAATCATTAATGCCAAGATTGGCTATTTATACGGTGTATAACTAGGCTCTCATCGAACTTTCCAGGTTCGTAACTCATTACTTTTTATTTTTTATTTTTTTAGGTGCAACGAGTGAGCCACACACAAAGAATAATCCTTCTTCTCCCTTAAAACCACACAAAGATTCAATCTCATATCTTTATTATAACGCCAAGAGACCATACCAACTTGCCTTGATGGTCTGGCTCTATTCAATGAAAAGTTAAAACAATATGATCTGGCTTAAGCCTATGGCCTACCAATAGATATTACCCTCTAAATCTTCTTCTTCTTCTTCTTCTTCTTCTGTTTTTTTTTTTGAGAAAACCCCTCTAAATCTTAAGATAAAAATAAATAAATAAAATAACACCCTTGTACAACTAATGGGATACATTGAAGTTATTTTGACTCATTCAACTGAAAATTACGCATATTGCTGGTGAAACAGTTACGCACTTATGGTTCAAAAATTAAGCATATTGCTGGCAAAGTAGTCTGGGCAAAATCCTTGGCAGATGTGCTCACCAAGAAAAATGATATCTTGTTTTGGTGTATATAGCCAACTCTCTCACAAGTCACGACATGTGAGATTCCCACACTGGTGTGTTGGCTTGAATGAGTCAAAATAAAATGATATCATAGACTCGTAGTATCCCACCAACAATAAAAATAGGTTGGGAGGCACGCACGTATGAAATACCTTGAGAGAAACTTTGTACATTAATTTTAAGGCTCATTTTTATAAGATAATTTCATTACAATTAGAAATGAAGAGGTCAATAATTAACTTGCACGAGCCACATTTGCAGTAGATTTAGGCGAAAATGCACTTTTGGTCCCTAAATTGATTTCGCTCCTAGGTCAGTCCTTGATTTTTAAAAATCGTTTTTAAAATGGTCCCTACCGTCAACCCAGTTACAGAAAAAGCTGAGATGGCAAACGGTGTGTCTTACTTGCTGACGTGGCGCTGACGTAGATATTAAAATATAATTAAAAAAGCTTATTTGGCACTTTTGAAATGCCACGTCAGAAATAAATTAATAAAAAATTAAAACAAAAAATTCAGGTCAGAAATTTTAAAATAAATAAATAAATAAACACTAACTTAATTTAATTAAGGAAAAAAAAAAAAAAAAAAGAAGAAGCTTTTTCAGCTTACAAATTTGAGTTCCTATCCCAAAAAGTCTCACGAACCCCATCCCAGATCAAAATTGAGTTTCTATCTCTCTAATTTCTTTTTCATCTGCTCCAAACCCAGACCACCCATGGCCAGAGAACCATCCAAAATCCCAAAATCAAAACAACCATCCCAAAATCCTTACCCTAACCCGATTGAGAGAGAAAGAGAGCAGAGGAGATTGAGAACGGGAGAGAGAGGGAGATACAGATCGAGAGAGAGAACAACGAGTAGATGCCGGAGAGGGTTTGGGTGGCGGATCGGTTTGGAGCCGCCGATTTTTTTGGCTTTCCTAGAGAGTCTGAATCCTGGAGAAACCAAGTTTTTGGCTTTTTTGGAGTTTTTGAGTTTCTGGGTTTCTTGAAGCAGTCGAGCTTTTGGGTTTGTAGCCACTGAGTTTTTGGATTTCATGGAGATCGGCGGTGGTGCGGTGCGCTGTGTTGTTGCGGCCCAGATCGGCGGTGGTGCGCTGTTGTCGTGGCCTAGATCGGTGGTGGTTTTTTGTTGTTGTGAAGCCCAGATCAGTGTTCTCACACCTCTCTCTACCTCACCCTCACTCTTTTCTTATCTCTAAGGTTGATTTGGAAGTTTTTAGCTTAGGATTTTTGTGGATTTGATGTTAAGGCTTTGCTGGTTGCTGGGAAATTTTGGAAGATTTAGGAAGATTTGGTTGAAATCTGGGTTTGTGGTTTGGTTCTTTGCTCTGGAGATTGATTATGGGGAAGAACACGAAGAACAAGAACTGTTTAGAAAAAATAATGAAAGGAATTAAAAAAAAGAAAAAAAAAAAGACAAGAAAGACATTCAATTAATTTATTTTGATTTAATATATTTAGTTATAAAGAAAGCACAAGAAAGATACAGAAAATGATAAGAAAATAAATATTAATTTGCTAAGAATATGAATCATACTATGAGGAAGAACACAAAACAAAAAACATGAATATGTTCTTATGAAAAAAAAAAAAAAAAGATTTAAGATTATATTTTTTAAAATATTTATATTTATAATTTTTTAAAATTATTAAATTTTAAATTAATAAGATTATATTTATTTTAAAATTTTTTTCCTAGATTTTTTGTTTTAATTTTTTATTAATTTATTTCTGACGTGGCATTTCAAAAGTGCCAAATAAGCTTTTTTAATTATATTTTAATATCTACGTCAGCGCCACGTCAGCAAGTAAGATGTTGGGGACATATTTTTATGTAATTGGCATATCCTTTGACAAAACGCACTTTACTTGTATTTGGGTAAATCTAAGTAGGTTCAAGATGATCATTACAAGTGGTTAAATTGAAGACATGAAGATTACTCAAGAACTGCTCAAGAAAAAGTGCAAACTGCCGGTCTCGATACCTCCTCGACAAAATCTCGATCTGTCGAGATTCATTAAAGCTCGACAGATGTCCCGATCAATCGAGCTTACGGGTTTCAGATTATAGCCAGCAACGTTTTTATTCTAAAAGGCTAATTGTTTATAGGTTTGTATGATTCTTATTGGACTAGGAAAACCCAAGGTTTGTGTAAACCTATTTGGAATAGGAGAGCCCATTAAGCTCCTATTTAAAGGAGGTGGAAAAAGAAAAACCTAACCCTAGAGAGCTCCATAAGGTTTTTTTTTTGAAACCTTAACCTCCTCCTACAGAAGAAAGAGTTCTTGCTGCGTTTCTTGTACGCCTTAGGGTTTTGTAACCAAGCAAAGTCTCTTGCACCAACATTGAAGATCTTATTGGTGTTTCTATGGGAAACTGCTGCAAATCAACTACAACAATCAAAGGGTTGCTGTGGAGTTAGTCACGTATTGGGATTCGTGCAAAGGAGTAAACCGCGTATTGGGATCCGCGCATCAAATTGGTTAGTCACGTACTTGGGAGCCGTGCATTGAAAGGAGAAACTGTCACTACAGAACAAGTCCAATTGGGTATTGGGGTAAGAGTTCAACTGTAGGTTGGTGAGGTACTTGGGATTCCTTACTTGTAACTGCTTGTTGTGATAATAGTGGAGTTTCGGGAGTGGTGACCTTAAATCACCCGGTGGGGTTTTTGCCGTAAGGGTTTTCCCCATTCGTGAACAAATCACCGTGTTCTTTATTTTCCGCTGCATAACTTAGTTTGGTGATTTGTTTGTGCTGCCACGTAATATTGCATGTTAATTTGATTAATTAAAAACTGGGCTAATTAATTAATCTAAGTTATCACAAGGGGTCAACGTGTTTGTGGCCTGTCAAGTGGTATCAGAGCAGGCACACTCTGATTAGTTTTTAATCTTTGATGTGTGATCCATTGACCCCTGTTGTCATGGAAACTCTTGATTGTTTTGATTTGCATGATCTTGTGTTAAATGATGATGATGATATTCATGATGCCTATTGCAAGCTTTATAATTTTTGTATGAAATCTCTTGAATGTTCTACAAAATTAAAAGCTAAATTTAAAAAGGTCAAGCTTGAAAAAGATGATTTGATTGCAAAATTGGATGAAGCCACTAATTTGAATGAGAATTTTAAAAATCAAATTTCATCTCAGGTGGACAAAATTAAGAGTTTGGAAGAGCAACTAGTTGAATTTAAAACTGAAGTTGAAAAATTAACTAGTGCCAAACTTGTTGTTGAGCCTAACTCAAAAGAAAAGGATTTTTATATTCCCCCATTCAAAAGGAATAATGAAGAGTTGAAGGCTAATATTGCTAGGATAGACAAAGGTAAACAATCTGATGTTACCGCTAAAGTTTCTAAACCTATGTCTAAAACTCCTCCTAGGTTGAATAAAAATTCTGATTTTGTCCCTATTTGTCATCATTGTCATATTGTTGGTCATATTAGGCCAAATTGTCCTAAGTTGAGGTCTCTGTCAATCTCTAAGGTTAGACCTCCTTCTAGGAAGCCGAGTAGTTCTAAAACTGCTCATGTTTGTCACCATTGTGGTGTTTCTGGACACACTCGTCCTAATTGCTTTAAGTTGTATCCTCATAAGCAATTGTCCAAACGGTCACAGGTTTCCTCTTAAGAACCTACACTGTTGTTTGGAGAGTTATTAAAAGTCTTGAGCTTTTTAACTCAATTTCAGGAGAATTTTAATTCTTCTATGTCCTTTAGTAGTCACACTAGGACACGTGCCTTTTCATCTTCACGGCCAAAGACTCGTGCTGTGTGGGTGAGAAAGGAGCCTAAGACTTAATTGTCTTTTCTGTTTGTCCTCTGCTTTAAATTCTTTCTATCTAAAGTAGGACTCTCTATGCTTGATTTCTTATCTTCTGTTGAAATCATGCATTCATACATATGCATCTTTCTTTCATGCATTCATGTTGTTTGTTTGTTTGTTTTTGTTTGTGTGTTTTCAGTTTTGTGTTTTATTTTTGCTTCTCTAATAAAAATAAAAAAAAATTAAAAAATTAAAAAAAAAAATACAAAAACAGTGTGAGTTAGTGTGCATTAGTTCATGTGAACTTTTGATATGGCCATTGAAACAGAGTTTTCTAAACTTTGTATCACCTATAGCTTAGATGAGCATTCTTCTACACAACTAAGCAAGTGAGCTTTGTAGCTCTTTGTTTGTGATGAGTAAGGTTAAGTGATCTCTTCTTCTTAACACTCATATCACTCTTTTTGACGGGTTGAACTAGAAAATCCTAAGAGAAAGACATAAATAACCATCTCACCACTGTTACTCGCCAATCATAATATGACATCTGTATGCTTCGGCATAGCAAAAGTGCAATGTCAATGACACATGTATGCTTCGGCATAGCAAAAGTGCAGTGTCAAAAGCTTAACATAATTGGGTATTTCTTTTCTTTCTCTGGTATGCCCATGCATGATATGCTTGTTAATAAGAAAATATGCAAAGATATAAAAAGCAAAAAGATAAAAAAATGCTTTAAAATATGGTTGCAAGCGTGTTTTCTAGGAGATGTGGGAGTTATAGGATATACCTCGAAGGTGATAGTCCCTATCAAACAGTTATGATTGTGTGTGAGTTAAAGTGATTTTCTCATATCTCAAATCATCATAACATTGAGACACATATGCAATCTTGCGATGTTTTCACACACGACACGCAATACTCTTTGCTATTCTTGATACATGTGCAGGTACAATGTGATTTGGCCATCACAAAGTTTACATGCTTTAATGTATGCTCACTAAACTGTCTGGACTTGTTTTTGAAATATAAAATTGGTTAGACTTGTTTAGTGTGTGTGTGCGTGTTTTGAGATACATGTGCTTATTTTTCTTGTTGAGAGATGTTTTTAAGAGCTTAATGTGTTGATTGTATCTTTGGTTGAGTTGCATGCATGATTGCATTCATGTCTGTGTTTTTCTTCTTTTGAAAAACTGTTTTTAAAGGCATCTCGACACCTCCTCGATACCTCTCGACACATAGCTATCTGTCGAGCTTCATAGACTCTTTCTTATCGCAGTCTCGACAGATACCTCGACATCTTCTGGATCGATCAAGGAACTTTCTGTCTGCTCGATAGATCCTCGATACCTTCTCGACCTATCGAGGTATGCTCGATAGCTTCTCGACACCTCTCGATCCATCGAGATACCCTTGCATGCATTTCATTCTTCTTTGTTTTGCATATTTTTCCCTTTGTGTCCATAGCATCTTGTTGTTCTCCTCTTTCCCTCTTTATCTGTTTTCTGTCTCTCTCAGGTCAAGTTTTTTGGCTTTTTATACCCTTTGACAATCGTATCAAAAAGGGGGAGAAATTTGAGAATTGAATGTCATTCCTCAGGGGGAGTAATAGACTTAGGAGGAGAACTTCATGTTAAAGGGAAGAAAGTTTTTGTTGTAACTAACTTAGGGGGAGAGTTAGTTTGATACACATTAATATTGATATATTTTTTTGTGTTGTGTATCTTTTGGTTTTGTAACCATTGTTTTTTACATACATGATACTTATCAAGTGGTATATGTGATGATGTATGTGTTTCACTCTTTATCTCATATGTGTTGTTTCTTTTCTCTATTTATACACATGTTTCTTGTCTATTTAACTTGTCATTGTTTTCCACATGGTACCTTGATGTGTTTTGTTTAGTGCCTTTCAGGAAAGACAAGTTAATGCCAAGTCAAGATTCCGAACCTTCTTCTTGCAGTAACTTTCAAGGTTCAAATCTTTTAGACTAGGCTTATTTGTACTTGAGTAGAATGTATTCTAGGACATTCAATGTACTCTTGTGGTTTTGTCACGGATTGCCAAAGGGGGAGATTGTTGGGGACATATTTTTATGTAATTGGCATATCCTTTGACAAAACGCACTTTACTTGTATTTGGGTAAATCTAAGTAGGTTCAAGATGATCATTACAAGTGGTTAAATTGAAGACATGAAGATTACTCAAGAACTGCTCAAGAAAAAGTGCAAACTGCAGGTCTCGATACCTCCTCGACAGAATCTCGATCTGTCGAGATTCATTAAAGCTCGACAGATGTCCCGATCAATCGAGCTTACGGGTTTCAGATTATAGCCAGCAACGTTTTTATTCTAAATGGCTAATTGTTTATGGGTTTGTATAATTCTTATTGGACTAGGAAAACCCAAGGTTTGTGTAAACCTATTTGGAATAGGAGAGCCCATTAAGCTCCTATTTAAAGGAGGTGGAAAAAGAAAAACCTAACCCTAGAGAGCTTCATAAGGTTTTCTTTTTGAAACCTTAGCCTCCTCCTACAGAAGAAAGAGTTCTTGCTGCGTTTCTTGTACGCCTTAGGGTTTTGTAACCAAGCAAAGTCTCTTGCACCAACATTGAAGATCTTATTGGTGTTTCTATGGAAAACTGCTGCAAATCAACTACAACAATCAAAGGGTTGCTGTGGAGTTAGTCACGTATTGGGATTCGTGCAAAGGAATAAGTCGCGTATTGGGATCCGCGCATCAAATTGGTTAGTCACGTACTTGGGAGCCGTGCATTGAAAGGAGAAACTGTCACTACAGAACAAGTCCAATTAGGTATTGGGGTAAGAGTTCAACTGTAGGTTGGTGAGGTACTTGGGATTCCTTACTTGTAACTGCTTGTTGTGATAATAGTGGAGTTTCGGGAGTGGTGACCTTAAATCACCCGGTGGGGTTTTTGCCGTAAGGGTTTTCTCCATTCGTGAACAAATCACCGTGTTCTTTATTTTCCGCTGCATAACTTAGTTTGGTGATTTGTTTGTGCTGCCACGTGATATTGCATGTTAATTTGATTAATTAAAAACTGGGCTAATTAATTAATCTAAGTTATCACAAGGGGTCAACGTGTTTGTGGCCTGTCATAAGACACACCGTTTGCCATCTCAGCTTTTTCTGTAACTGGGTTGACGGTAGGGACCATTTTAAAAACGATTTTTAAAAATCAAGGACTGACCTAGGAGCGAAATCAATTTAGGGACCAAATTGGGAATCGGCCCAAAATGTAGGGACCAAAAGTGCATTTTCGCCGTAGATTTATATACAAGTACGTAGTACAAAATTTTGTAGCTTTAGAGCTATTACTGAGTTTAATATGAGTTTTATTTAATTAATTGTGGTATCTTTTGGCAAATTAAGTAGGTTCAAACTACTTTGAAATAGGGCTTCTATGAACAGTTCTTATGCAAATGGTGGTAATTTTAGGAGTGGCAGTTTTATCCATATCTATAAATCCACCCATTACCCACCTTATTTGGATAAGTCTTAACCTAACCCGTTTGAATATTTGGGTTAAATAGGTAAAGACTCATTTGGTTATTTAATTAGATGGGTCTAAATGGATAAATCCACTAATACCCACTAAACCCATCTAAAATTTAAATAAACAACATAAAATCTAAATTTCTAGAAAATAACCAAAATGCCCTTGAAACCTAAAAAATGACCAAAATACTTCCAAAACCCAAAAAAAATTACCAAAATATCCCCAAAACCCAAAAAATGACCAAAATACCCCTGAAACTCAAAAAAAGACCAAAATACCTCCAAAACCCAACAAATGGCCAAAATACCCCCAAAATCCAACAAATGACCAAAATATCCCTAAAACCTAAAAAATGAAAAAAAAAAATTACCACCAAAACCTAAAAATTACCAAATTTACCCCTAAACACAAAAAATGACCAAAATACATCTGAAACCCAAACAATGACCACAATACCTCTGAAATTTTTGTCATTTTTTGGGTATTGGGGGTATTTTGGTCATTTTTAGGTTTTGGAGGTATATTGGTCATTTTTTAGGTTTTAGGAGTATTTTGGTCTTTTTTAGGTTTTGGGGTATTTTGGTCTTTTTTTGGGTTTTAGGGGGTATTTTGGTCATTTTTGGGGTTTTAGGGGTACTTTGGTCATTTTTTGGGTTTTGGAAATATTTTGGTCATTTTTAGGTTTCGGGGGTATTTTGGTAATTTTTTTGTGTTTGAGGGTATTTTGGTAATTTTTTGGGTTTCAGGGGTATTTTGGTCATTTTTTGGGTTTTGGAGGTACTTTGGTTTTTTTTTTTTTTTTTTTTTGTTTTGTTTTGTTTTGTTTTGTTTTGTTTTGTTTTGTTTTGGGGGTATTTTGGTCATTTTTTAGGTTTTGGGGGTATTTTGGTAATTCTTAGGTTTCAGGGGGTATTTTGATAATTTTTTGGGTTTTGGAAGTATTTTGATTATTTTTTGGGTTTTGGAAGTGTTTTGGTCATTTTTTGAGTTTCAGGGGTATTTTGGTCATTTTTTGGATTTTGGGGGTATTTTGGACATTTTTTAGGTTTTGGAGGTATTTTGGACATTTTTTAGATTTTGGGAGTATTTTGGTCATTTTTTGGGTTTCAGAAGGTATTTTGGTCATTTTAGAGATTAGCTTGGTCATTTTATTGGTTTTTAAGCATATTTGGTGATTTTAGAGATATCGAGGGTATTTTGGTCATTTTTGAGGTTTCATGGGCATTTTGCTCATTTTAGAGATTTTGGGAATAATTTTGGATGCCAAGAGTATATTGGTAATTTTTGAAGTGTAGGGGGTATTTGCATCATTTTAGGTATTTAAGGGTATTTTGGTAATTTTTGAGGTCAAGAGGGTATTCAAGTAGTTTTAGATGTATTTGGGTCATATTAGGTTAAATGGATTGGGTTGGTAATGGATAATTAATTTATATATAAACAGGTCATAAATGGATAATTACACACCCAACCCATTTATGACCCAACCCACCCGTTTGCCACCCTAGGTGGTATCTACCTTGCTACAAATAGAGAGAGCTTCTGCAAATGAAATTCATCATTTGGATAAGATGTGCATGTACATATATACATGTGCGATTGGATCTCGCCTGGAACATTTCTTGGGATTCTCCCTCAACTTATAAACTGAAGCCTGTCCGATCAACTTGTATTTCTGGCCTTGTTCCTTTGCTTGTTCTTCACATGATGAAGAACACAAGTGAAGACAGATTTGAGATGAGAATTGGTAGCAAGTGCAAGTTACCTAAAATAGGATTCTGGGTGATTATGGGTAACCAAAAAAAAAAAAAAAAAAAAAAAAAAAAAAAAAAAAAAAAATCCAAAAAACTACTACATTAGCTTACATAGTTCCCTCCCAATATGTAGATTTTAATTATAGTTGCTCTCTATCTTTAGGAAGCATTGTTTATTTTTTAAACGTCTGTTTATTATTTTTGAGACTTAGTAACTATGACAAAGGAAAGTGGGTGTTTTGAAAAGTGAGAGGAATAATAAAAAAAAATGGACAAAATTTAGGTACAAAACCTTAGATATTGTTTTTTAAGTTTTTCTCTTAAGATTCAAGCATGTGGCTACTTAACCAAAAAAAACACTTCTATCCCATAAGAAAAAATCCACATGACATAATTTTAAAAGGGGAATCTAAAGAACAACACTTAGATACTTTACCTAAGTCTTGCCCATAAAAAATTAAAAAAGAAAAAGGGAAAATTGCAAATTACATTCCTAAAGTTTGGGAATGATTGGATTTTACACCCTGAAGTTTCAGAATTTGAATTTTACCCTCTAAAGTTTGGTGATGTTTGGATTTACATCTTGACGTTTCAAAATTTAGATTTTACCCCTTATATTTTAAAGCGTTTAGATTTTACTATCTAAAGTTTTGGGGTATTTGGATTTTACACCCTAAAATTTTAGAATTTTGAGGTGTAAAATTCAAACATTCTTAAACTTTAGGGGGTAAAATCCAAGTTTTAAAGCGTTGTGGTGCAAAATTCAAACATGCCAAACTTCAAGGGATAAAATCTAAATTCTAATACTTTAGGGTGAAAATTCAATTACTCTCAAACTTTAGGAGTGTAATTTACAATTTATCTTAAAAATAATATTAAATAGAATTGTGTTTAGAGTATAAAATCTTATGTAGGTGAAAAGAAGAAGTAGTTAGCTAAAAGAGGAAAAGTCGGTTCTTATCCTAAAGTATGAAGTAAATTGACCGGTTTTCTAATACCATGAAAATAGAAAGTATTGATGTATGTGTTTGAGAGAGAGAGAGAGAGAGTGAGAGAGAGATTTTGGGAAGTTTTTCTCCATTTATTAGTTGTGCACGCATTCAAATCTACCCTAATTTTGGTGTGATTAATTAATTAACCTTCCTTTACTTTTCTTTTTTTTAACATTTGCCGTAGGTTTGAACACGGAATTTTATTCTTTGAATCTTGACTTTATTTTTTTATTATTTTAATATAAACTTTGAACGAGAGTCCTTGGAGAAAAACTTACATATTACTTCAGGCTCTTGCAAAAGGAAAATTATTGTGTACTTTCGGAGTACCATAAATGCGTGTTTACTTCTCTCATATGAATGGTAGGTCTCACTAATTAAATTCATGGTGGGACCCATCATTCATGTGAGATGAGGGAGTACGTATTTATGATACTTCGAGAGTACCTAATAATTTTCCCTTGCAAAATGAGTGAACCCCACACATGGGACCTACCACGAGGCCCGAGCTCAGAGCAGGAGTACGTAAGTTTTGCCCCGAATCCTTGACTTTGTGTACGCTGTGCCGGTGGTAGGGATTTTTTGAGGGAAAATGGGCTGTCTTTAATACAAGAAAGTAAGATCCTAGGGACAGCTTTTGTGGTTATGAACATTCCCTGTTGTTTGAGTTGCTCCACGTCTGATTTCATAACATGTTCATGCCACGAAGGGGTTAATCTACCATGGCAGACAAATGATATCTTGAAAACCCAAAATTAGTTAAACCTGGAAGGGCTATTTGTGTTAGTTCATTGATGTTATTTTATCTTTTAAACAAATTCCTTTAATTTACTCAATATCTATTCACACCTCATGGTTAAAGTGTACATATTGAAGTTGTTCGTGGCTTTTCGTCCAATCGGATATTCACTGACCATGGGTAAATATTTGTGAGTTGAGACCCCCTAGATTCTGGACCGTGGTTTAAAGTTGCATGCTAGCTTGCAAATCATCACTAATATTAAGAGTTAAGACTTCCTTGTCTTTACGAGTTGTACAACTCCGTCATTTGTTTGAAAGTTTTGATTTGGGGGAGGAGAAGGTTAGAGCAATATACAATAGGCAAGTTGGAATGATATTTTACAGTGAATTGCAATACTACAATTAGTAGATGATGCGCAACAAAATATTCTTGTTCAACATGATAGCAAAGTTATTACCTCAAAAAATGTTATTTTCACTTCCAATTTAGAACTGTCCCATTGAAGAAAAAAATCCACTGCCAATTTGCCATGATGTGTAGTAAAAGGGATTGTGCATGGATCAGATTGGGCGGATTGAGATTTAAAATTTTAACCAAATTGCCATTGGTAGGTTGGAGTGGAGTGGACCAGTTAGCAGATCAAGAGGTTTTCTTTTTTTGTTTTTTGTTTTTATTTTGTTTTTAAATTTTTTTTTTATAACATCCCTATTCAAAGCATTCAGCAAAATAAATAAAAATGAAGCACTAAGAATTAGTTACGCGTAAAGCCTATTCTGTAAAATGTGAAGCACTCTGTCTCTTTCAGTATAACTAAAATGTGAAGTAAATACCACCGTGCACATTTGATGCGGTAGTCACTCCACTAGTATAAATGCTTGTAGGGTATAGGGGGTAAGGGTCGAGATTTAAGTCTCTAAGATCAGGATTTAAGTCTCTAAGAGGGAGCTTTATAGACATATATACTTAGATTAGACTAAAGTAGAAATTCTAACTTGTATTAAAAAAAAAAAAATGAAGCAATTGAATTGAAGGCAAATATGGATGACAAATTCAGCCAAATTGTTATCAAAACCCAACAATAACCAGCACTTAATCACACACAAAAAAGAAAGTTTTAATTAAAATGGTTCAGCTTACTCCTGGTTAATTTTTTAATATATAAGACATCTCCTTTACTTTTTAACAAACGGCTGAGATTAAAAGTAAAGCTACGTTAATTTTCTTTTGTGAATTAAACACACTGACATAAGGATAACACAAATTGCAGTAAGCTTGAGATCTATCTTCATCAATATCTTTATTTTTCTTCTTAAGATAAACTCAAAAAGAAGTCCAAAAAGGATCCGCATCCTTTCTTCATTCTATTCTTGCTTCTTTTTTATTTTTTTTTAATCAGATGGTATGGTAACCATAATCCCAAAGGCCAAATCTCAGTCTCAAAAGAAAAACAATGTTAACTGACCTCCAAAATCAAAGACATAAATAGAGACTTGAAGCTAAAAATGGAATACTTGTTAAAACTCTGTATGTGATTACATCCATGAATACATTTTTTTCTTTTTGAGTTTCTGTGAAGAAGTAGAAGACATTGACGAAAACATCTCAGATTTTTTATTTTCGATTCTTTAATTCAAATAAATTCCCTTGATTTCACGGCAAAGAATGAAATCTTCTCATCATGTAGCCTAGTCACTAAGGCAGGCATTACCAAACTGTATCCAAGTAGGAAAAAGCATCGTAAAGAAGAAACCTTCTCTTCATAGAGGAAAAGATCTCCAGTTTGGCAAATGATTTTAGTGGTAGTTAGTGGCTTGGACTTGAAGAGGCCCTTCATCATCTTGGTAGTCAACACTGAACTCTGGGGGAACCATTGCCTTGTTGCTCAAGGATGGCCTGATGTATTTAGGAGTCTTAAGCAAAAATTGACTTGAGACTTTTCATATATTTAAATGACTTTTTTTTATAAAAAAATTAATATTACTTAAATTTTATTATCTTGTTTTAGATGCAAAATTATTAATTAACCATGTAGAATATTTTTTTTTCTTTAGAAAATCTATAGACAAAAAAATTAACAAAACTTTTCAAAGTTGTTGATGTGGCAGATTGGTAATGGTAAGTAAAAATGTGATGTTAGTAGTAGACCTAGACAAAAACTAACAAAAGTTTGTTAGCTCAACTGTTGTGAAAAATGTTATGAAATTCTTTAGGTATTGGTCTTTTTTTTTTTTTTTTTTTTTTTTTTTTTGTGCAAAGTGTGATATTCACAATATTTTCACAACAAGTCCTAAATATTTTAGTTGTTACTGGTTTTAATTTAAACCCACCATTGGAATTATTTTTTTTCCCACCAATAACAACCTACCACTTAAGATTTGTTGTAAAAAATGTTGTGGACGTAACATTTTTCTCTCATTTTTCTTGTTTTTTATTTGATAAAAAAATGTTATTTTATTTATTAGCTAATATTTTTGGGCTTAATGAATAAGTTTATAATATAAAAAATTATTTGGGGGCCTTTTTCTATTTGAGAGCCTTAGGTGACTGCCTCACTTACTTTCATTTTAGAGCTGGCCTTGTTGTTGCTTTAGAGGTCTGCCTTTTTCTTTTTAAAATGACATGTACTTCTGTCGGGGGCGAAAAAGTTTCTTTTCCGACAAATGAGATTTATATTGGGTCGGGGCCTAAACCAAAACTTGACGATGGGCTCGAAGCACAGCCCAAAGGCTATTGGCAAAGATCTAAATAATTCATTGTATTTTTATGCCTTAGGCCTAGATTGAGACTTACAAGAATGACCTATAAACAATCCCTATAGCAGACACGTCAGTGTGGTTAAAAGCATATTGTAAGAAATAGTCCAGCAGTAAAGTCTTTCTGCAGAAAATAATCCAGCGGTAAAGTGCTTCTGTAGAAAATAACCCAGCTGTAAAAATGTTTCTGGAGGAAAGAGTAACCCAGCTGTAAAGTACTTCTGCAAAAAAGAATAGCCCAGCTGTAAGGTACTTCTGCAAAAAAGAGTATCCCAGCCATAAAGAGTTTATGCAAAAAAGGATAGCCCAGCCATACGGTACTTTTGCAAAAAAGAGTAACCCAACCGTAAAGAGTTTCTACAGAAAAATAACCCAGCCGTAAAAATATTTCTGTAGAAAAATAACTCAGCAGTAAAGTTTTTCACAGATTAAGGGAAACATCCATATTTTCGAACTCATCGTCCGTTAGCTCTGGAGAAGAGTCTTCTATCACAATAATATGAGGGAAAAATTATATGGTAACAGTTACATCATAACCATCAATAGTAAATGAATAAGTGAATATCATGGGTTCCATAATTACAAACAATGAGGAAAGCTTAGTGTGAGATGAAGGGAGAGAGAGAGATCCTAGCTAATGCAGCAAGATCATTACGGTACCAAGGCATGCTCATGAGTGTAGTATATAGTGGAGAGAGCCATTTTCTAGTAGTATGAGTAATAAGTGAGAGTGTATAGCAAGGTTGTTGGGGCTTCTTGCTGGGGGAGGGGGGGGGGGAAGTTGTGTGTTTTTAAGTAGAGGTATGAGAGGTGTTTTTGAGCTAAGGGTTGAAGAACTCAATTTATATGCTTGAAGCTGAGAGCTTAATGACTTAGAATTTTGCTGGAGTTTAGAGAAAGCTGAAACAAAAAGGTTTAGTGAGAAATTTTCTCTATGAGTGTATTTCTTGGTCTGTTCTTGTTCCCCTTGAGGCATTAATAGAGAGTTCCATTTATAGTTGAGATTTAGGGGGTAATTAGCAAATAACTTTTGATAAATCTTCCCCAATCTTCAGATAATCCCTAGAGATTTGTTCTTAGGATTTTAGCTAAGAGTGGTAAGCTTAACTTTTGGAAGATTCTTGCTATTTTGGGTAATAACAGCTGGGATTTTGACTTAGCATTAATGCTGATTGGCCTTGGTTGATGGGGATTAGAGCATTCATAAGCTAATGATCTTGGTTGAGCTGCTACTAGATTCAGAGTTCCCTAAGGCAGGTTGTATCACCCCAAGCCAGGTGTCAACCTTGGAGCCTTTGTTGGGAACTCTACTGGGATCCCCTTGATGCCCTCTAAACCACAGTTCCCTAAGTTTCCCCATTAGGGGTTCATGTGCTTGGTCCATGAACCAGAAAATACATATTTTTAGCATGAAAAATGAGCTAATTTCAGCTTGCTTCAAGAGCTTTAATGGCTTGGTCATGGCTGCCTTTGATGCTTGACCGAATTGGTTGGAGGAGAAAGAAGAGATGAATGATTGAAGTGCTTCAGCTTTCTGTCAAGTCCTTCGGCTTTATGTCAAGCCAGTTTCAGTTTTATGTCACATGATAAATGATGATATTTCAGCTTGTGGAGAGAGGATTCAACCTCTAATGGACACGTGTCTTGTTTTGACCCGATTAGACAAGTTGAAACCTGATGGCAGTGGGCTCCAGCTGCTGGATTGTGCTGAGTTTTAGCTGATTAGCTCACGTGAGCTCCAGCTGCTGGGACTTGAGTATGGGTTGGGCTAGCCCAGTTGGACTTCATATTTGAGCTTGTTTGGGCTTGACTATCCCTACAAAATGAAGAGTTTTGCCATGGATGATATACATGGGCTTTTATAAGTCTTGTAAGAGAAGTATTTCTTGAAGGAGGAGTATTTATATTTTCCATGTGTGAGGGACTTAGTATGTGTGAAATAAGTGTTAAGATAATATTTGAATTTTGTAAATATGTGTCAAAATTGCATTTGGGCTTTATAAAAGAGTTGCCAAGATAATATTTGGACTTTATGAAATAATGCCAAAATAATATTGGGCTTTTAAAAATAGTGCCAAAATGATATTGGGCTTTTAGAAATAGCTTTGTAAATAGTTTGCCAAATTAGTATTTGAGTTTTTTAAAAATAGTTTCCAAATTAGTATTTGGGCTTTGTAAAATAGTTTTGTAAATTAATATAGTGCCAACTTAGTATTTGGGCTTTTGTACAATAGTGCCAAATTAGCATTTGGGCTTTGTAAAATAGATTGCCAAATTAATATTTGGGCTTTGTAAAATAGTTTGCCAAATTAGTATTTGAGCTTTTAGAAATAGTGCCAAAACATTATTAGGCTTTATGAAATAGTACCAAAATAATATTGGGTTTTATGAAATAGTTTGCCAAATTAGTATTTGAGCTTTGTTAAATAGTGTCAAATTAGTATTTAGGCTTTGTGAAATAGTGTCAAATTAGTATTTGAGCTTTTGCTAAAATAGTACCAAATTAATATTTGGGCTTTATGAAATAGTTGGCAAATAATATTTGGGCTCTAGGAAATAGTTGCCAATTAATATTTGGGCTTTAGGAAATAGTGCCAAAACATTATTAGGCTTTATGAAATAGTTGCTAAAATATTATTGTTGGTCTTTTTGGGTTTAGCCCTCAAGGTAAATGAGTTTGGGCTTTTTTGTGGAGGAAGCATAATTTTGCGGCCCAACGTTGGTAGCAAGGTGATGGGCATTTTTTGTGAAAACCCAAGTTGGATAATATATGGATTATAGTGGGTAGTATTTGTGAGAGGGCCCAAAGTAATTTGTAGGGCTTATATATGTAGAAAATATTTGTGGGATCCCAATAACATGGAGAACATCTAAGTAATATGTGAGAGATATTTATGTGGGCTTCAAAATAATTATTAGGCTTGTGTGGGTATTTTGTGAGTGCGCTAAAGAAATTATGACCCAAAAATTTTTACCTCAACAACTTCTTTTGTTAATCTCAGCCATTTGTTAAGTTTATTAAAAGCAAAGGAGATGTCCTATTAAATATTAACTAGATGTAAGCTGAACCAAAAGAAAAAGTCCAATCCTTTGTGTTGTAACATTATTTTTTAGAAATAGTTTAAACTTAAGATATTTGCTCTTGATAATTATCTTTTATAATCAGATCAAAATACTAATTGAATTTTTAGTATAAACAGAAGATCTAACCTCAAATATTTTATTTGATGACAAGTCCTTATGTTGATACTTGAAACGGAAGATTGTAAAAGAGAGAGAGGGGATGTATCATTTGAGTAGAGAGTTTGTTTATGACTTGGATTTTGTTTGATTTTGCTATAAAAGAGAACATAGTAAATAAACGAACAAAACTTCCATGAAATTGATAATCTTTTTCTTTATGTTTGTTAAAAAAAGAAAAAGACAAAAGTTGGCAAAGGAAGACCCTGAGCCACTGACCTTAGTGACCTACAAGTTCTTTGGCCCATTTTTTGCAAATTGAAAGAGTTTAAATGTTTAATACGGCAACCCATAGTTCATTTTTCAAATCTTTGCTAGGAGTATAACCTTCGATATAAGACTTTACCATATATAAATAAATATAAAAAGGGTAAAAAAGACATTGAACTCCCAATGTTATCATAAATTATGAACCAAACCAAGTGCATTCGCACGTTAAAGTTTTTACAAGATAATTTCATCGCATTTAAAATGCAGAGGTCAATAACTTGCCCATGCACGTCTTATCAAACCAACTTGGTCAAGCACATTTGCAGAAGCTTTATATAGATAGATGCCACCATATGCATAAGAACCATTCATTGAAGCACTTGTTCAAAAATCGTAGTTAGAACTTACTTTGGCAAGAGAAAATGAAGGTTGAACTATGTTGAAAAAAATTATATACTTTACTAAAGGTCATATAGACACATACGTTTGGTGGAATAGATCACTAAATGCCCGGATCTTGTTCTTTACTTACTTTATGAACTCCTCACGATCTCCTTTGTGGAACACCTCCAAGTTGCAAGAGAGGCTACTAGAGTCTCTCCTAATTTCCACGCTGCAAATTTTTGGGAACAATTGATAATGTCCCAGAGAGATGGCTTATTTTGAGAGAGTACTCAAAATTATATGTATGTTCTCAAAACTGTGTCTATCATCTCTCTTCTAACTGATATAGGAGTATTTTAAATACTAGTAGAGATTCATTTACTATCAGATATATATAATCCCTAAAAGATCTCACCTGTTAAATTTAAATCACTCCACTATTGATATTGATAACTCATATCAATATCTGTTATGTTTAAATTACCCCACTACTGATATTGATAACTCATATCAATATCAGTTAGTTTAAATTTAAACTTACTTATCAGATAACCCATGTGGACGATCCATGGGCCATGGTTTATGGGTTGGATCAAAACCAGCCCAATTTCTAACATCTCCTACTTGTCCACACTGGGCACTACAGTAAAAATTGGCTCCTCTCAATCTCTTGTAAAATCCTCTCTTTATACAGAAAAATGGAATGTGCGACCTGACGAGAAGGTGTAGGGTAGAAGTACTATATTAAGTCACCATCTAAACTAACATAGTACATCACTCATAATATCTCGTCTATGTCCCAGATTATTTAATCACACCCAATCAAGTTTCTTTAATCCTTCATGAGTTCAAAAAACTCAAAGCAACACTTGATTCTATACCATATAATATGCTTATGATTACGTTGAAAAACAAATTCCTCATAATCGCCCGGGCTATGAGCCATAAAATAAATAATACGTTCTAAATAATCTTCCCCAGACACTTATGTCAATTCATTCACACTTGACCACTTTCCTAGACATGCTCCGTGAGACCGTATATATCATGACCTTGAGATGACATGCTTAAGTAGCGACATTAAGCATTCATTTCATGACATAGTTCTAGGTCAAAAAAGGGCACATAATGGATCATATAATGGTCGACAAGGGCTCACATAGTGACGGAGTAGGGATCTATCCAATCACTCCCTTAATTGGTCGGCTATAGCACATATAGTATAATTTGTATACTATGGTGGAGCTCCCACTCAACTAGGCTTGTCACACTCAAACACCGTACAATCTTAGTCCAATTGCCACAGAAGCAACCAACCTAAGTTTCTTAGCACAGATACACACCAAGTTCCTGTCCAAGATCTCACTTTTGGCTCTATTCAGGCTTCATGAGGTTGTGGATACACTTCAAGTGAGAATCCCAAAAGTCTTATCTTAGCCTAGATAAGGCGACATTCATTATATTATCTTGCATGCCTCCCTAAGCGTCAAGATGATCACTTACTTAATTTATCGAAAAACAAAGTGATCATTGTGTCTCATCCTGCTCGCTGCTTAAGTGCTAGGGTGATCGTCTATGTGAGTAGACCGATTTAAGCCTGGTGACATATTCTCAAATATTGTGTTCTCAGTATGCAATATCAATCACATCACAAGATGAATCAAAATGAATAACATCATTATTACATAAAGTATGAATAAACATAAATGTCCATAAGGTATCCAAAAACATATCAAATCCTACAAAGTCCTAAACTCCTAACATGAGCCTGAAAGGCATCTTTAGCAATGGCTTTAGTAAGTGGATTAGTCACCATCCTTCTAATGGAGATATGTTGGAGGATCACCTCTCCTTGTGTAATATTAAGACGAATGTAGTTATAATGAGTCTGTATGTGTTTGCTTTTGCTATGATACTTGGGATCTTTAGCTTGAGCCAAAACTACCATACTATCACAATACATCTTTACAGATTCATTTGCAAGAGATGTTACCTTTAGGATTTGGAAAAATCTCTTTAACCAAACCACTTCTTGTGCTACTATTGAACAAGCAACATACTCAAACTCCATTGTGGATAAAGCAATGCAAGATTGTTTCTCACTGCATTAAGAGATAGTTGCACCACTAAGTAGAAGTGCATAACCTGTAGTGGACTTGCGCTCATCTCTATCACTGGCCCAGTCAGCATCAGAATAGCCTTTCAATGTTAAATCTCCACCCTGATAGCAAAGAATGAGATTCGATGTCCCACGAACATATCGAAAAATCCTCTTAACTACTTGCCAATGAACAGGTCCTGGATTACTTTGATAACGACTAACCATACCAACTGCAAAATAGATGTCTGGTCGAGTACACAATATAGCATACATCAGACTTCCAACTGCACTTGCATAGGGAACACTTGCCATTTATCTCTTTTCCTTTTCTGGTTTAGGGCAATTTTCAAGGCTTAATGTATGTCCCTTCTCAATTGGAGTGTCTATGGGTTTGGAATTATGCATACGAAATCGCTCTAAGATCATCTTTATGTAAGTTTCTTGAGACAAACCAAGAAGCTTCTTTGAGCAATCCCTAAAGATCTTAACTCCAAGCACATAATTAGCCTCACCCATGTCCTTCATTTCAAAAATAGAGGACAACCACCTTTTGGTAGTGACAATCATCTCCATATCATTTCGAGCCAACAAAATGTCGTCCACATATAAAGATAGGATAAGTAAACTCTTTCTTGATCGTTTGACATACACACAAGGGTCTTCTTCCATCATTTCAAAACCAATCGAAATAATAGCTTTATGAAATTTGAAATACTATTGTCTAGACGCTTGCTTTAGGCCATAAATGGAATGCTTAAGGCGGCACACTTTTCATCCTTGTTCCTTGACCTCAAAGCCAATAGGTTGATCCATATAGATCTCCTCATCTAGTTCTCCATTGAGAAATGCAGTCTTCACATCCATTTGAAAGAGTTCCAAATCCAAATGTGCAACAATAGCTAGAATAAGGCGAATAGAGACAAATCTCACTACTGGGGAGAAAGTCTCTTCATAGTTTATCCCTTCTCTTTGGGTATAGCCTTTCGCCACGAGATGAGCCTTATATTTGTCAATTGATCCATCTGCCTTGCGCTTTATTTTTAAGACCCACTTGTTTCCAATGGTCTTGCGCACAGGCAGAAGGTCAACCAACTCCCAAACTTGATTCTTTGCAATAGAATCCATCTCATCCCTTATAGCAACTATCCATTCATGTGAAGCAGGTGAAGCTAATGCTTCCTCATAGGAAGCAGGCTCATCAAGGTCTAGTGAATCACATATAAAAAATTCCCCCTCAATCTCAAAATGACGACGGGGAATATTTCCACGTTCACTTCTACGTACCTTGGATCCTTGTGTGTCACTATCTAGCAATTTGCTCCCACTAGGAGCCAAATCACTCCCACTATCTTTGGGGATTTCAGGATGAAGTTGTGATTCTCCACCCTCGCCCAAAGATGGTATGACACCTTCGAGTTCTTGCAGCTCATAAAGCTGAAGATCTTGTTTTGCTTCACTGATGCTTGGAAAATCATCTTCAATGAAGTTGACATCACGAGACTTTATCTCAGTCATTCCACTATCAGAATGTTCACCATACATTACATACCCCTTTGAGCGATCTGAATATCTTATAAAGATTTTCTTACTTGCTCTAAGGCCTAAATTTTCATACTTATGGGAAGTACTGTGAACAAAACCTGCATAACCCCAAGGCCGCAAGTTTTCCAAATTGGGTTTTGCACTAGTCCATAACTCATATGGTGTTGTGAGAACTGACTTAGAAGGCACACGGTTAAACATGTAGGCAGCAGTCAACAATACATCCCCTCAAAATGAAATTGGAAGCTTAGCTTGCACCATCATCGATCTAACCATCTTTAATAGAGTACAATTCCTTCTCTCTGCAACACCATTTTGTTGTGGAGTGCTAGGAATCGTCAATTTCCTGCGTATCCCTTTTTTCTCACACAGTTCCTGAAATTGTTTAGACAAATATTCACGTCCCCTATCAGTTCATAAAACCTTTAGGTTCCTTTCTTTCTGATTCTCAACCGTTGCCACAAAGCGCTTAAAGCAATCTAATGCTTCAAAGCGATGAGAGATCAGATAGACATAACTAAAATGTGAATAGTCATCTATAAATGTGAGAAAATAAGAGGCGCCATGGCGTACCTTAACATTCATAGGTCCACATATGTCCGAATGGACTAATTCCAAAGGATGAGTTGCCCTGAGAGCCTTACCAAAAGGCTTCCTACAGGCCTTTCTAGCTAGACAAGGTTCACACATGGGTAGGCTTAAATTAGTGATAGACCCCAATAGGCCTTCTCTAGCTAGTCTAGCCAATCTATCTTTTCCTATGTATCCAAGTCTAGCATGCCACATTATAGAATTAGAAACATCATCATTACGAGCAATAAAAGAAAAAGAGGAATGATCTAAATCCAACATACTGAAATTATTAGATAAATAACCATGTCCATACAAGGTTTTATTTAAATAAAAATCCAACTGAGGACCATCAAAACGGAAACTAATTCCAAGTCTAAGCATAGTAAGTACTGAAAATAAATTACATTGGACACCAAGTGTATAAAGTACATCATGAATAAGTAACGTACATCCCAGACGCAATTTGAGCTAGTAGGTTCCAACTCCTATGACTTCTTCTTGAGCTCCATTACCCAAAATAACGTACTGTGTGCCTGTTGGTATCTTTTTGTAATCCACACATCCAACTCTATCTCTGGATATATGTTTGGTTGCTCTTGAATCTACAATCCACCTAGGAATAGTATGAGCAACAAAAACATGTGTATAAACATAAGTAATAGCAAAGTTGTTAAGAAAGGATACCTTCTTCGGCTTAGTGCACTCACGAGCAAAGTGACCTTTCTTACCACAGTTGCAGCACTTGATCTTTGCCTTGTCCTTCTTAGCACGCTTTTGGCACTTTACTATCTTGCCATCTTTAGGCCCAAGGTTACTAGCTCCTTTGGCATTCCTCCCTTGTCCTTTGCGTTTAGGCCTAAATTCCTTCCGCTGCCCAGATTGGGTGACAAGGAGGGTGTTTTGGTGCGCCCCTATGCGCTCTGCCTCAAGCTCGAGATGACAAGAAATATTAGCAAAAGTCTTGATATTCTCACAATGTGTCAAAACAAGCTTCATTTGCCCCCAAGTAGGTTCAGGTAGTGAACATATCACCGCTGTGACCTGTTGTTCATCAAAGAGATTATTGCTAGCAACCTTTAGGTCACGGATCAATGCTGACATTGTCCTTAGATGTTCAGCTATGCTATGTTTGGAATCCTAACATATTACTCAAACTTCAAAGTAAGAACTCGCAACTTAGTTGCTGAAGTCCCTCCATAGGCAATCTTAAGCTGGTTTCACATCTCTTGGGTATTTGGGTAGTTCTCAAACTCCCTAATAAGATCATTGTGCATGCTACTCAACATAGTGAAGCATGCACAACGATCTTTCTTAACCCAAGACTCATAGGCCATTAAGTCACGACGATGTTGGGTAGTATTACCATTTTCAGGTCGCATCATCACATTGGTTAGGGTTTCAAGGACCTCTTGTTCATTAAGCAGATATTGGATTTTTCTATGCCACATATCATAGTTGGTTCCATCTAGTTTTTCTCCCTTAGTTAGATCAGAAACTACATTCTTAATGGCCATGTTCACTACATTCATTACACAAGTTGACATTAGCACATACATTTTTAAATTTTATTTCCAAAAATCCAACAAGACCATGATATTCTAGTTAGGATGTGTGCCCTTAAATCCTATTATATGATACTATGTATGACATTATGTATGACTTAATGTTGTGTTTCATAAAGTTGTTTTATTATTATTTAAAATAATGGTAACATGAATATGTGATATTATCATATAATCTATGAGATGCATAGTATGTGATTTATGTGATTTATGTGATTTAGTCATAGAAGATATAAGTCACAAGTTCTTTGTAAACTCAAAATTCATAGTTCGTAGTCGGTAATGAAATTGGGCATTTCATCTGCGAAGACTATAACGTATCAACTAAGATGATTTGTCATGATCATGAAAGTGGAGATTTCTACTTGATATGTTGATATGTTTTAAGAGTTAAGAAATATGAACTGGACTGCTGTGAGATTTATTATTCTCCTAATGATTGTTAAATAAATAATAAATTTCACGACTTTTATTTGTATGAACTCTTAATCTTGAGAGAATAATGGACCTGATCATAAGATGTAGGCTATTTTGTTATTCAGCAGTGAGATCTAAAGTAACGATCAAAACTTCAATATGTTGGGCAGCCACATTTAGTGTTGATGGAACATATATTCTCAAGATGGAATTCATAATTTTTTAACGAAGATATAAAATATTCCCTTAAGATAAGTTTAATGGGTTTGGTTATTCAGAGTGTTAGGCTTAACCACTTTAGTAAGAAATTACTAAAGTATATATTTATGAAATTGGATTTCATAAATATATATTGAATAACTTTAAAGGATTAAACCGGGTACTCAAGGATTAAGATGTAGTAATTTTCAAAGTGGCAGTCTATATTTTTGACTTTGTATTACTACGAATATTTAATGAAAGGGTTGCGTGTATAATAAAGTCTTGGGATATAATTTATTAATAAGACCTAAAGTGCAATTATATTTATATAGTGGTATTAAATATAATTAATGGTAACTTTGAACTTGTCAAGAGTTGATGGAAAAACCCAAGGCCTATTGGAGCTAGTGTCATATTGGTGCCTTTTGGTCCCACTCCAAGCCACACACTAAAACCCAATTGGAAAGGCCTAATAGGCCAGCCCAATTAGATAATCAGTTAGTTATAAAGGGAAAAATATACAGAATTTTTTTTTAGAAAAGTAGTAAAAAAGAAAAAGAAAGAGAGCGAGGCACACTTTCATTCTCCCTTGGAAACTGATTGAGAGACCACACTTCTTGAGTGTAAAGTGAAATTAGAGTGAAGATTAAAAGTGTTTCCAAGTGCTTCAAATCTTTGTTTTGAATTTTTCCACATCAAGGTACGCTATCTTGTTCTTAAATTTTGAAATTTACATAGTGCATGTTGTCAATCATGAATGAAATAGATCATTATTTGTTGCTTCCGCTATGTGTTTTGTATGAGATACAAAACTAATTTTTCCAACAATTGATATCAGAGCTAAGTTTTGATATCATAATTGTATAACATGTGATTGGATTTTAGAATAAAAGAAACACGGTTGCATTTTGATATCTTAAAGGAATTCATTTGAATCCTTGTTTTATAAGAATGATTTAAGACTATTTGGTTATATAGATTGTACAATTGCACACTTCTGGATGATATATATATGACTGCCATTAGCGTGCATTGAATACTTCCATATTGAATTCGTATATATATACATATATACATACATATATATATATATATATATATATATATATATATTGCAAGTGGAAGTTATGTAACTGTCAATGGCATAAATGCGCTTGGATTCTTTTTGCACCTTTTGGATTATAAATGCACGTTTTGGACTTCAATAATTGCATGGCTTGACTTCTAATACTTTTAATTGCACGGCTTGACTTTTAATTGTATGCATGGCATGGCCATCATGCATGTGATCTTACATATTGCAATAATTTGCATGAGACAAGGCATGTTAACATGTTAATTGCCTTGTATTCATTCCATCTGTATATATAAGATTATATATATATATATATATATATAATGTAGTAATTATATATTACATATAATAATTCGTATATTATATTATATTATATATATTATAATATAATATAGTTTTATAATGTAATATGAGTTTATATTGCGTTATATATATTTATATATATTAATGCTAGAATTATGAAATTTATTTCTAATGAGATTAGGATTATGTTTTCAAAGTGTCCAGCATTATTATGGTTTTTGATCTTAAAAACCTTTATTTAAAATTTCTAGTGGGAGAGAGATACAGGGGTTACATCTCACGGCCTCCATTATTGGTTCATAGTAGTGCGGGTAAACACCTCGTCTTGGCGTATATGCCTCGCGATCCCAAAGGAGGGTATTTACTTCATAGTACTACAAGATTGAACTTACGCGTTTAAAATAATGTGGACAAACACCTTGTCTTGGCATATGTGCCTCGTGATCCTAAAGGAGGGTGTTTTGTTTCATGGTACTACAATACTATAAAAGGGAAATGAAATGTGGCTACACCTGACTCTAGATAATGGTGTACATTGGACTCAGTGTAATGTTAACCTCCCAAAGGAGCTATGTCATTATTACTTAGAGACTAAAGGTAATACGGCATATTGTTTGCGTTTGATAAGAGCTATCATGATAGCACTAATAATTCTAATAATTCTCAACCAATTAATGTGTTTATAATAAACTTACTACCAAGAAATTATAGACATGGATTGGGTTGTCGTTGCATATATTATTTTATTGTTTTATTAAGGTTCCATATTATATGTTTATATGCTAAATTGATAATGTCCAGTTTACTTATTGTATTCATGTTTATTATTTTCAGATTTAAATCATGGCATCATTTAGCCCAATTGTTGCTATTCTTAACAAAAACAAACTGACTGGATCCAACTATGTAGACTAGAAAAGAAATTTGGACATTGTTCTTACAGCTGAAGAGCACAAATATGTGCTTACTTAACTATGTCCTAGTTTTCCTTCATTAGATGCTCCTCTTGAGAAAAAACAATGATATGATCGTTGGCAGAAATCTAATGAGATGGCCAAGTGCTACATCCTAGCATCTATCTCAAATGTTCTACAGCATCAAATGCAAGATGTAGAATTAGTTTCGGACATCATGCTAAGTTTGAAGGAGTTGTTTGTTGAGTAAGGCAGTTTTGCAAGGCAAAAAACCATGAGGCAAATTTATAATACCAAAATGGCTGCAGGAAGTTCAGTGAGGGAGCATTGTCTTAGGATGATTGCTAATCTGAACACATTAGAAGTTTTAGGTGCCAACATGGATGGAGAATCCCAAGTGAATATGATACTCCAGTCACTACCAGAATCATTCAAGGAATTTAGACTCAATTATAATATGAACAAAAAGATTGATTCTTTGTCAGAATTAATGAATGAGTTAGTAGCGGCGAAAGGCATTCTTGGTACTTCTAGTGTTGAAGCTAATGTGGGTGAAGCTTCTACTTCTCAACCTAAGTCGAAAGGCAAGGGTAAAAAGAAGAAGACAAAGGACTTCACTAAGAAAGATGGTAAATAAATTGCCTTAGGAGTTGCCAACAAAGAAAAGAAAACCAAAGGAAAGTGTTTCCATTGTGGTGAGAAAGGACATTGGAAGAGGAATTGTCCTAAGTTCAAAGCTGCCAAGAATAAGGGTAATAAAAATTCCTTTCTTCTTGAAACATGTTTGGTACAAAATCCCACGGATTCCTGGTGTGTGGATTTAGGTTGTACTAATTATATTTGCAATTCTTTGCAAGGGTTTCAGGAGATCAAAAAGTTGAATGAAGGGAAATTGTTTCTTACTTTGGCTGATGGGAGCAGGATTCTGATTGTAGTTGTTGAAGTGTTTAATTTATGCTTTAAGTCTAGATTTTTAATATTGGAAGACTGTTTGTATGTATCTAATGTTTGTAGGAATTTGATTTCTGCAACTTACTTAGGTAAACATGGATATTGTGTTCTGGCAATATTGTGGATAGTCTTTATATTTTAACTCCTAACATGCATGAATTATATAATTCTAAAATAGATAGTAGCTTTCATGTAAAATTATTAAAGAGAAAGTTTTCTTCTACTAGTGTTGTATATCTATAGCACTTGCATTTGGGCTGTATTAATTCAAATAGGATTCAAAGACTAATCAAAGATGGATTTTTACAGCCCATGGATTTTGATGGCTTTCCAGTTTGCGAATCTTGTTTGGAAGGTAAGATGACTAAACAACCTTTTAATGCAAAAGATAAAAGAGCCCAAGAATTGCTTGAATTAGTTCATACAAATGTATGTGGCCCTATGTCAACTCAAGCAAAAGGAGGTTATGAGTTTTTCGTCACTTTTACGGATGATTACTCAAGATATGATTATGTATACCTAATGAGACGGAAGTTCCAAGACTTTGACAAGTTCAAAGAGTTTAGGGCTGAAATTGAAAATCAATTAGGTAAACGCATAAAGGCGATTCGATCTGATTGAAGTGGCGAATACCTTCTTAAGGATTTCAAGGATTACCTAATTCAAAATGGGATTGTCTCCCAATTGACTACACCTGGAACTCCCCAATAAAATAGTGTAGCAGAAAGAAGGAATATGACTCTTTTGGAAGTGGTTAGGTCCGTGATGAGTTACTCAACTTTACCAGTTTCTTTTTGGGGATATGCACTAAAAACTGCTATGCATGTTTTGAATTTGGTTCCATCAAAATCTGTTTCCAACACATCCAAGGAATTGTGGAGTGGGCGCAAGCCTAGTATGAAATATCTCCACATTTAGGGATGTCTAGCAAATGTGTTAAAATGAAAGTTTGATAAGTTAGAAGCTAAAATGGAAGTATGCATGTTTTTAGGGTATTCAAAAGAAACCAAGGGTTATTTATTCTATAATCATAAAGATAACAAAGTGTTTGTTAGCACTCATGCCAAATTTTTGGAAGATGATTATATGAATAATTTTAATCCTAGAAGTAAAGTTGTATTGGCTGAATTAGATGAACCTATAGTTGAACAACCAATGGATGAAACTAGGGATGATGTGGCTGTATTGGATACACTACAAGATATTACTTATGAGATGTCTAGTACACAGATGCCTTGTCATAGTGGGAGAATTATTCAGCCTCCTATAAGATTTATAGGTTTGGGAGAAACTTATGAAGCTATCTCAAAAGAGGCTGAATCGGATCTTTACACTTATGATGAAGCCATGACTGATATAGATGCACATCATTAGATCCAAACTGTGAAATCTGAATTGGATTCTATGTATTCCAATCATGTATGAGATCTTGTAAAAGCGCCTAACGGCATTAAACCTGTTGGTTGCAAATGGGTTCACAAGAGAAAGAGAGGGATAGATGGAAATGTTGAAATCTTTAAAGCAAGATTAGTAGCGAAAGGGTATACATAAAAGAAGGTATTGATTATGATGAAACTTTTTCTCCAGTAGCCATGATTAAATCTATCAGAATTCTTTTATCCATTGCTGCTCATTATGATTTTGAGATTTGGCAAATGGATGTCAAAATTGCATTTCTTAATGGCAATCTTGAAGAAGAAATATACATGTTGCAACCGGAAGGTTTCATAGCAAAGAACCAAGAGTATATGGTATGGAAGTTGAAAAAGTCCATTTATGGACTTAAACAAGCATTTAGGTCATGGAACATCAGATTTGATCAAGCAATCAAGTTATTTGGTTTTGAACAAAATCTTGATGAACCATGTGTGTACAAAAGACATCGAGACAAAGTAGTAATGTTCTTATTGCTTTATGTTGATAATATTCTACTCATTGGAATGATGTAGGGGTAATGTCATCGGTTAAAGTTTGGTTGTCAAGCCAATTTGATATGAAGGACTCGGGTGAGGCTAACTTTTTTTTAGGGATCAAGCTTTGGCGAGATCGCAAGAATAAGATTTTAGGCTTATCACAAGCTGGATATATAAATAAGGTTTTAGAACGGTTTAGCATGCAAAACTCCAAGAAAGGATTGCTTCCTTTTAGACATGGAGTTCCTCTGTCTAATGACCAAAGGCCTAAGACTCAAAAGGAAAAAAAATATGATGAGACAAATTCCTTATACTTCTGTAGTGGGAAGTCTCATGTATGCCATGCTTTGTACTAGATCAGATATTTGTTATTCAGTTGGCATGGTCAGCTAATATCAATCAAATCTAGGACCAAAACATTGGCAAGCGGTAAAGCATATTCTCAAGTATCTACGGAGAACGAGAAATTATATGCTTGTTTACCATAGTGAGGATTTGATTCCCATTGGCTATACATATTCAGATTTTCAATCAGATCTAGATTTCAGAAAATCCACTTCAGGATATGTTTTCACTTTGGTAGGTGGAGCCATTAGTTGGAGGAGTGTTAAGCAATCTTATATTGTGGCTTCCACCATGGAAGCTGAGTGCGTTACTACTTGTGAAGCAGCAAAGGATGTTGTTTGGCTCAAGAAACTCCTTTCTGATCTTGGTGTTGTAAGAATGGAGCAAGCTCCCATCACATTGTTTTGCGACAATAGTGAAACGGTTGCATAATCCAAAGATCCAAGAAATCACAAGAAAAGAAAGCACATTGAAACGAAGTATCACATCATTCGAGATATTGTTGCTCGTGGAGATGTTGTGGTAGCAAAGATTGAAAGTGCAAATAATCTAGCAGATCCTTTTACCAAAGCCTTACCTCAAAGGACTTTCGAGTTACATTTGGAGGGAATGAGAGTTAGATTAGTGCACAATAGTCTTTAGGGCAAGTGGGAGATTGTTAGGATGTGTGCCCTTAAATCTTATTTTATAATGCTATGTATGACATTATGTATGACTTAATGTTGTGTTTAATAAAGTTGTTTTATTATTATCTAAAATAATGGTAACATGAATATGAGACATTATCATATAGTCTATGAGATGCATAGTATGTGATTTATGTGATTTAGTCACTGAAGATATAAGTCACAAGTTCTTTGTAAACTCAAAATTTATAGTTCGTAGTTAGTGATGAAATTGAGCATTTCATCTGCGAAGACTATAACGTATCAACTAAGATGATTTGTCTTGATCATAGAAGTGGGGATTTCTAGTTAATATGTTGATATGTTTTAAGAGTTAAGATATATTGAACTAGACCATTGTGAGATTTATTATTCTCCTAATGACTGTCAAATGAATAATAAATCTCACAACTTCTATTTACATGAACTCTTAACCCTTACTTGGCTTTTAAAAATTAAATTACATAGCCGTAAATTACATTGCCAAAAACAATGGCCCAAAAAATTGCCAAAAAACATTGGCAAAAAAATTAATTGCCAAAAAACATTGGCAAAAAAATTACATATTTAAGTACCCTACTACAAAGATTTTATTTGTAATTAAAAAATTGGGGATGTGACGTTACCAAATAATTTCAAAAAATTGTCTTATCCATCCACAATAACAATAAATAAAAATATACATGTTGCATAAATTACCAATATAATCTCTAACTAAAGAGATGAGCCAAAAAGTCTCACAAACCCTTTGGACACATATTCATCAATGCATTCATATAATATCAATTCAATCATATCACAATACGTTAAAAAGACATCATAAATTAATTAAAAAAATTAAAACCATGCATAATTATAGAGAAAATTAGAAAACTAATCTCACAATTTTCTCATACCACCACAATTCTATTTTAACATCATAGTAAAAATGCCACTACAATTTACATATATGTCATATTAGAAAAAAAAAATGTGGTCTAAACAAAATTAAGAATATATAATGTTTTACTATAAATTAAAATAAATAAATAATGAGAAAACCCATTGTGCATGTTATAACATTTGATTTTGTATAATTTTCTATATTGTTATAACCCAATTCCTTTGTAAACTATGTTACAAATTCACACAGCATTTGTAAATAATATTACAAATCCACACAGCTACTTGCGTGTGGCTTATCACTTGCACAATTTCCTTGTTGAAGGAAACAACTACTATTTGTGATACACCAATGATCTGTAGTCTGCACAAAATCCTTCAGTGCTTATCAATTGCACATGCAAGTGGGACACAAAATCCTTATCAAAAGTGTAACTAATACACTAATGTGGGCCCTTTTATTGTGTGTAACTGAAAACAAGGACAAAATAGTGTTCAAGTGTACCTAATACACTACATCAACGTGGGGCTCATTATTTTGTTATTATTATTATTATTATTTTATATCTTTTTTTTTTTTTTTTTTTTTTTTTTTTTTTTTTTTTTTAAGATGACCACTCAAACCATTAGTGGTTACATGGGCTCTCCAGGACTCATGGCCAAAACAAATATTGGTCCATGAATAGTGAATACAAAGTTATTCACTTGGTCCTCTATAAGACTCACAATACGTGGCTTACAAATTTTATGGTTTTTCATTTTAATCAACTTTATCATTTAAAGTCTAAATTAAGCATGTAAACAATCAAAAAAATTACAGCTTTTTATTTTTCTCTCTACATGCCATAACATGCTTTTAAAAATTATAGATCTGAAAATTAAAAATTACTTAAACTTTTAATTTTTAAGCATACATATAAGATTACATATATTAGAGATCATGACATCATTCAAGAGTGAAAACAAGCATAAAATGGCTCTGATACCAATGTTGAAAAAAATTATATACTTTACTAGAGGTCATATAGACACATACCTTTGGTGGAATAGATCACCAAATGCCAAGATCTTGTCTTTTGCTTGCTTTATGAACTCCTCACAATCTCTTTTGTGGAACACCTCCAAGCCACAAGAGAGGCTACTAAAGTCTCTCCTAATTTCCACGCTCCAAATTCTGGGGAACAATTGATGGTGTCCTAGAGAGATGGCTTATTTATAGAGAGCACTCAAAACTATACGTATGTTCTCAAAACTGTGTCTATCATCACTCTTCTAACTGATTAGGAGTATTTTAAATACTAGTAGAGATTTACTTACTATTAGATATATGTGATCCCCAAAAGATCTCATCTGTTAAATTTAAATTGCTTCACTACTGATATTGATAACTCATATCAATATCTGTTAAGTTTAAATTACCCCATTGCTGATATTCATAGCTCATATTAATATCAGTTAGTATAAATTTAAACTTACTTATCAAATAACCCATGTGGACGATCCATGGGCCATGGTTTATGGGTTGGGTCAAAACTAGCCCAATTTCTAACAAACTGGAAGTAATCTCCGATGACAATATCAAACCATCTTTACCAACTCCCACCCATCTTCGCTATTATCAGCTTTCCTTTCTCGACCAAACATTCCCCCCAATGTATGTTCCATTTCTCTTCTTCTACAAAGAGATGGTGCTTACTCTAAAATCAGCACTGATTCTCTACTGTGCTCAAGCAGTCATGTCCGACGTCTTAACGCATTACTACCCTTTGGCTGGCCGCGTTAAAGGCAATCTAATTGTAGACTGCAATGATGAAGGCATGTTGTATCGAAGCCCAAGTCAAGTGCAAGCTTTCAGATATTGTTACAAATCAAAATTCTGCGGATTCGAAGAAATTTCTTCCATGCGATATTGATGGCACGCACCATTTTGCCTGCGCTATTCAAGCCAACTACTTCACTTGTGGTGGTATTGCCATTGGTGCATGTATTTCCCACAAGATTGCTGATGGCACATCCTTTATCACGTTTATGATAACTTGGGCAGCCACAGCTCTAGGTGATAGTGATATATATCCCCAATTTCAAGCATCAACTCTCTTTCCTCCTACAAGTACTTTATCTAGTTTTCAACCAGAAAATAGTATGATAAAAGAGAAGCTTGTATTAAAGAGGTTTGTGTTTAGTTCTGCTTCAATAGTGGCTCTTAGAGAAAAATATGCAAAAAGCTCAGACTTAGAGTGCCCATTACACCCCAGCCGAGTTGAGGCATTGTCAGTCTTTTTATGGAGCCGATATGTAGCTGCTACACAAGCAAAATTTGGGCCTAAAAAGATCAACATGGTGCTTTTTGCAGTGAATTTACGAACACAGATGGATCCACCATTGCCTAGGAACTCTTTTGGAAATATCTTCCGGCTTGCAACAGTCTTTCTGTCTAGTGAAGAGAGGAATGGCCTTGTGGGCAAAGTGAGAGCTGCGATAAGAAAAATCAACAATGAGTATGTGAAAAAATTAGAGAACCATGCTCAACACTTGAATTTTCTCAAAGAGGCTAGTGGAAAAGTCCTCAAAGAAGATTTCCATTCAATTTCAGTAGTTGGTGCAGGTTCCCTATGTATGAAGTGGACTTCAGTTGGGGATATCCCATATGGATTGGTCTGGTTAGCTTGCCTTTCAAGAACGTAATTACATTTATAGGCACCAAAAGTGGGGATGGAATAGAGGCATGGGTTAACTTGAAAGAGGAAGACCTGGCTAAATTTGAAAGTGACATAAAGCTCCTTGCATATACTTCCACCACAACTTCAAATGCTTAACATGTTAGTGTATAAGCATGCTGGATGCGTAGACTGAATGGTTGACACTGCAAAATTGTTTAGCAGTTTCTTTGTTAGTTTCCATCTTGAACTAAAATAAAGGAAGTCAAAAGCTTCCACGTGTTAAAAGTATTCCAATTATATCATCCTGTAATGCTATTTGTAATATATTGGTGAAACTGCTAGAGTTTTAGTTTCTTCTTTGGGTCTTTGGGTTGGTATTTGTATGACTATATAAAAATAAGTTTGCAATGTGATTTTGTGTATGTGTAAGTATCATTCTCCTAATTTTAATATTTGTAAAAATGTTTATCAATAAACATCATCTCAACTAAAGGAAAAGTCACCAATACTGATTTTATTATGGCCATAGTACTTCTACTAGTCACTAATACCAACAATCTTAACATTTAGTTTTATTAGGAATCTAATAAGATTTCTGAAAATATGTAATTCTTATGTTTCTTTTATTTCTAATAAGAATATCAAATGAATTATTTATTTTTCCAAGACCATTTTAGGATTTGTAAACATTGTACAGGTCAAATTTTTATGTATTGACATATCCAAGTCAAAACAAATTTTACATGTATTTGAGTCTTAATTTTAAGTATGTTCAAAACAGATTCAAGTGATATGAATTGAAGACATAAGATATCAAACTATGGGAAAACTAAATAGTAATTTCTGTTTCAACCAACAATGACTTGGCTCTTCTTAAAATCCTTGCACTAGAGTTCCATAACATAAAAAATAGATATTTATGGCCATCATCAAATACATAAAGAGACACACACATACCTGGAGTTGCTACGAAGTTTTATGCGGCTATAGTTTTGTACCAAGCTACTACTGGTTCATCAAAGCATAATTTGGAGAACATTGCAAATGCTACAAAAAACAACTAGTTGTGTGGTGTTAGTCACAAATAAGAGATTTGTGCAAAAAATTATTCTTCTGCAAGAAGTAGTCCAACTGGGGATTGGAACTAAGCTTCCTTATAGATTAGTAGGTTCTATTGTAACCCCTAATCTTGTTAGTGGATTCTTTAGAGTAGTGACCTAAAATTCACTTGGTGGGATTTTGCCTTTAATGGTTTTTCCATCGGATCAAATCACCGTGTTAAACTTATTTTTCACGGCACTTAACTTAGTTCGGTAATTTGGCTGTACCTTAATTTGGATTTGCGTGTAATTTATACTAATTATTCAACTTGGGTAATTGGTTAATTTAATAGGGGTCAATCTATAACCCACTATTTTAAATTTTCTTTATGAATCAATGTAAGCTTTATATGCTATATTACTCTAAGTTAACCCTAGTGTTAGTTTGCTTGTTATACAAGTATATGCCCTACAATAATTTTGGGTCTATTGAGAATTATATCGCTAGGAATTTTATATTATAATTTTACTAGTTTGAAATGAAACAATAATTTCTTTTTTCAATAATTCAATAGTTACAATAATAAAGAAGGGGATTGGAAAATATTACTAAACTACAAGTTTCTTGAACATAAAAACGTCAACTTCGCAAGCTTGTCTTATAGTTAAATTTGTAGCTCTATATATATACTCACCACCGTTTGAATAAGAACCCTCCACAGAATCACTTATTCAAATGTTCTAAACTTTACAAAGAGGAAATGAAGGTCTAGGTTGAAGTAATCTCTAAGGATATTGTAAAACCATCTTCACAAACCCCTATCCATATCTGTATTATTTTCTAAACCAAAATATAGCCTCCCATACATGCTTCTTTCATCTTCGATCTTCTACCCAAAAGTTCACCACCAATATTGCCAAATCAAGCCTACAGATGCATCATTGTCCAATGCCTTAACATGTTATTTCCCTTTGACTCGGGACATCAAAGACAATCCTTTTGTTGATGAAGGTGGTTCCCACTGTGAAGCTTTATGTAGTGAATTTTATGGTGCCCAATGAACTTGGCACTTGGGGAAGAGTGGTATGGCATTGTGGGCAAGTTGAGAGATGCAATAAGCAAAACCAACAAAGATCAATTACAATATAATGAGTGTTGTAAGGACACGAATTAGGCCTGGACCCAAGCGTGCGATTGGGCAGGCCCAACTGGCCTAAACAATAAAATTTGTAGGGAGTGGGCTTGAAGCCTGGATTTCTTAGGACAATGGAAAGCAGTGGCATTTGGGCTAAGTCCACAGTTGCATACAATGAGCTGGTGGTGTGATTCTAGCTTTCCTCGGACGTGAGTCGAGGAGTTCCTGTGTTTGTTTCCCATGTTCTGCTTGGGAGAAGAAGCCTTTGTCTTGAAGAAGCTCGATCCCTCTTCAATGCCCTTCCCCTCTCTATTTATATTCCTCCTCACTATGTTCCTATTCATGAAGCCATAAATGCAGATCCCTTTCCCATCCATTCTCTTCTTGGAATCTTCCCCCAATGGCTATAAGGCTGATCACCGTCCCCTCAGGGGTCACAAGTAGGTATGAAGCCTTTAATATGGTGGTAGCAGCTTTATGCAGAGTGTTTCCCACTTGTTGTCCCCCTTTGCGTTCCGTCGGAGTGTAACATTGCTTGTTAAGTTTCAAGAGTTCCTCCCTAGATATCATGGTGCACCTTTCGGCCCTCGTTCTAGTTGTTCGAGGAGACCCTTTCCTCGGACTCTTCCCAATTGGCCAATGATCTGATTGGTAGGCTCCCGGGACCTCAAGTTAAGCGGCCTCATCCCTGCCCTGCGGCCTTTTGGAGGAGTCAACGTTCTCAGACCAGGCCCAAGGCCCACATTGGCGTTTTGACACTCTTGCCCCCACAATAGCCCCTCAAAAATTCATTTAACTCCGATCCGAGAAGAGAAATGAGTTTTTGACCTGCGAGTACTACCTTCACATGATCTTTTAAATATTGCACGTGCGAAGTCCACCCGCGCCTTCTGGAAAGGCTCCTGTCGCTTCATAACACGCAACGCCTACATTAATTGCACTGAGTAACTCCCTGTCGCCCAAGTTCAATAGTGAGATGTGGATCCAACGGCTCGGTTTTCTTCCCAAAAATTCGAGCGGGATATCTTTCACGAACCTCTGTCCTTCAATCATTCAAAACGCTTTGGTAATCATGACATCCGCCATTTCTCCCAAAGAGCAAACACATCCTAGAAGTGTTCAACCTCATTCTCTTTCAAGAAGCTCTCAAAAGTTTGTACATCTTTCTGCAGTAAGTTTCTCCTTTTCCTCGAACCTTTTTCTCCTCGGATGTCAACCTTTCTCCCCTTTCTTCGTAAATCTTTGCTCTGATTTTCGACCCAATGGGTAGGTTTAAGTGTCTAGTAGGTACGGCTTCTGGAATGGAAGGATTTCGGGCTAAATACCACATTCCTCTGGATGTGGGTCTGGAATACTGCCCCCTAGAGGCTGTAGCAAACTCTAGGAAAGAGGGGCAAGTTGTCATTCCTATAATCGCCTTCTTAGAGGGTAGGATGACACTCCCCATGAAGAACGTGACCAGCGAGTACCTCTGTAACCATAGGTTATGTCCTGACCAGTGTACGCCTAACATGTTTAGGGTATTAGGTTGCGTCGATGCTTTAAACGAGCAGATGGGCTTGCGCCTCACATGGCGCGACGTCGTCTATTTGTATGAGTGCCACCGGCTGAGAGACGTAGGCTATTACCTCAAGTTGAGGTCTAACGCCGTCAGGCTCATTTCTTACCTTCCTAAGTCTAATAAAAACATGAAGGATGACTACCTCATTGCCACCGAAAGGTGGTATGACGGTCCCCATTGCCTAGTGAAGGAGGGACAGCTAGGTGTGACTCCCTAGGATTTAGAAATTTTGGTTTAAAGTTTTGCCCCTTTTAGCTTCTCTAAGTAGATTCGTTGCCCTTTTGATGCTTTCTTTGCTTGATCTGTCGTTTGTATCTGACCATGTTTGGCTTCTCTGCTATCTCTTTCGTAGACAAATGGCATTCGTCGCCCTGCTTGAGTGAAGTCAACGTCTCGGACCTCAACAGAGCTTTGAGATCTAAGGTTTTTGTGAACGAAGACTTACAGGTGAGGGCCGCCCACCTCATACTGGGGTACGAACCCTTGTCAAAAGTTTTCCAAGAGGTCGACGACACTATCCTTGCAGGCAACCGAAGACGCCCGAGGATAGACGTTTCCTAACCCGACTTCCGCGCCCCCCACGCTCTACTTGACGCACCATCCACCATTCTCTATGGTCAGACCGTTGAAGCCACCCCTTTGGCAGTGAAACGGGAAAACCAACTCGTCCGAGGAGAGTTTGCGGCTTCCCCCCCATCCCTCGACGAAGAGATTAATCGGTTTCGTCTAGAAGAGGTCAAGAAACCTTTGAAGGATACCATAGTCGAGATCTCAGACGAGGAGAACACCTCGGATAGGGGCTCGGGCATTAAAGGCCTTATGATCGCCCGAGTAGATGATAGCTCCGAGGAAGACGACGATATGGCAACTTTGAGAACACTTTTCGCCAGAAAAAGGGGCGCTCAGGTCTCCAAGAGGGACGCCTCTGGGTCCCAGCCGAGGTTGCCTTCGCCCCTGCCTCCTCCTCCTTTTGACCCACTTCTTCTAGCTCCAAACCTCCCAAAGAAGAGGAGAAACAAAAATGAGGAGGCGGATAAGGAGTGAGAGAAGAAGGAAAAATAGCAACAGCAACAACAAGTTGCTAAGGGTAGGGGGCGAGCCTCGTCCGTAGAGAGCGGGGAGTTCCGTGGGCAAGCCGAGGTTTGCCACGGGGATTCTAGCTGGTCCCCTATGTTGGAGGTGGACGGGAGTCCGATACCTCTCTAAGCAAGCATAAGGGACTTCTAGAAGGGGCATGCCCTTCATCTGGCCAATGCCCTGGAGCAGCCTATCCTTCTGCCAAGGGACATGGAGGATTTGGAGAAGATGGGTCAGACACGCCTCTTTCTTTCCCTAAAGAGGGACTTGGGCTTGGTACGTGCTATCCCTTTCCCTTTAATTTGTTGTTGTCATTTAAACTTCACATATTTTACTCTCATGTTTTACTGTGCATCTGTCGAAACTCCTCTCCGCAGGCCATCCAGGAGGTTTTTGCTACCGAGCAACTGGTAGGGCACTACCAGAACTAGGTAGCGGTCGAGCAGGAGGCCAAGGCGGAGGTCGAGAGGGATTTAGGTCACACTGAGGCTGAGAAGAGCGACCTGGCAGCTAAGCTGACCCAGAAGCAGAGTGAAAGGAGGAGCGTCGACGCTGGCTTAAAGACTGCAGAGGCCTAGGTGGAAAGCCAATGCAAGCTGCTGCACCAAAAGGATGAGGCACTGTCCAAAGCTGGGTAGGAGATCTCAGACTTGAAAAGGGAGCTTATTTAGGCCAAAGAAGCTGCTCACACCATAAGAGAGACCATAGAGGCCACCACCAAAGCTGTGTACAATGAAGGGGTCGAGACGATGGAGAACCGACTAGCCGAAGAGCTGGCGAAGTTGTGTAGGGAATACTGCCAGCAAGTTTGGGCGGAAGCCCTAAACGTGGCGGGAGTTCCTGCTAACTCCGAGTGGAGGGAGTAGAGAAGGTCTGGTATCGCGAGGATATCAAAGTGATCAAAGACACTCCAGCTACTTCGGTTGCTCTTGAGTCCGCGGCCACGATGCTACCTCCCTCCATCCAAGAGCAAGTTCCTCCCCCCAAAGAAGTTGCTGCTTCTGATAAAGAGGTTGAGAAGGGGTCAGGCGAGCCAGCTGGCCAAGTTTTACCTCCGCCTAAAGCAAAAGACAAAGGGAAGCAAGTCCAGGTCCCGTCCAAGACTGAGCTCAAGCGCACAGATGTGGATGGTCCGGCCAAAGAGCCCCTCGTGAAGTTGGGAAAAGACCCTCCACTGAAGATAAAAAAATAGGCTACCTTGGGTTCCCTCTCCATGCGGTTTACTTTATAATTTTCAGCATTTACCTTGTAATTTTCACTTTCAGCTTTGATGTAAACAGTTTTAATAATGATTTCAAGGCTTCGTATCTAATTTCTTGATGTATTACGTTCATTGCCGTACAATTTGTCTTATTGCGCCATAAGTTCCATGTGAATCCTAAGTAACTCAACACCCCTTTCAGACATAACTAGGTCAATAAATAAACAGTTAAGTGCACAGAAGTATGTCTGAGATTAAAATAAGCGCGGTTTAACCATAAGAGCAGTTTAACCATGTGCTGCGTGTTAAGGTTGACATTAACACTTATTAAAAAACGAATTGCATGTTAAATTTCCCAAAACCGATGGTCCGAGGGCCCGACATAGCTATGGTTGACATTAACACTTAGTCAAAAATAAACTGCATGTTAAATTTTTCCAAAGCAGAAGGTCAGAGGACCCGGCATAGTTAAGGTTGACATTAACACTTAGTTAAAAATAAACTGCATGTTAAATTTTTCCAAAGCAGAAGGTCCGAGGACCCGACATGGCTATGGTTGACATTAACATTTAGTCAAAAATAAACTGCATGTTAAATTTTTCCAAAGCAGAAGGTCCGAGGACCCGGCATAGCTAAGGTTGACATTAACACTTAGTTAACAATAAACTGCATGTTAAATTTTTCCAAAGCAGAAGGTCCGAGGACCCGACATGGCTATGGTTGACATTAACACTTAGTCAAAAATAAACTGCATGTTAAATTTTTCTAAAGCAGAAGGTCCGAGGACCCGGCATAGCTAAGGTTGACATTAACACTTAGTTAACAATAAACTGCATGTTAAATTTTTCCAAAGCAGAAGGTCCGAGAACCCAGCATAGCTAAGGTTGACATTAACACTTAGTTAAGAATAAACTGCATGTTAAATTTTCTCAAAGCAAAAGGTCCTAGGACCTGGCGTAGCTATGGTTGACATTAACACTTAGTCAAAAATAAACTGCATGTTAAATTTTCCTAAAGCAGAAGGTCCGAGGACCTAGCATAGCTAAGGTTGACATTAACACTTAGTTAAAAATAAACTACATGTTAAATTTTTCCAAATCAGAAGGTCCGAGGACCCGACATAGCTAAGGTTGACATTAACACTTGGTTAAAAAAGTCAGACCTAAGTTTGACATTGAGCTTTTGTTTGACATTAAAGATTAACATACTAACAATTAACACAATACAATGATATCCAAACGCATGGCGCATACGCCTTTCATTAATAGTAGTACCTTCGGAGGTTATTTACATCCGAGGGCCGTTTTACAGGTTTGTCTTCTAAGTCGGCAAGATAATACGACCCTATGCCGGCCACTGAGGTTATGCGGTAGAGCCCCTCCCAGTTTGGTCTTAATTTTCCCCATGCTGGGTCCTTAGCGGTTCCAATGACTTTCCTCAAGACTAAGTCTCCAGGAGCAAGGGGCAGGGATTTTACGTGGGAGTCGTACCCTTGCTTGAGTTTCTGCTGGTAGCAAGCTAGCTGGATCATAGCATTCTCTCGCCTCTCTTTTATCAAGTCCAGCTCCTTCTGCAGCAAAGTGTCATTGTTACTTGGGGCGAAAGACTGAGTCCTCATCGTCAGAAACCCCATTTCCAAAGTGATTACAGCTTCAGCACCACAAGTCATTGAATAGGGTGTCTCCCCCGTGGACCTTCGTGGTGTAGTTCGGTAAGTCCACAATACGTGTGACACTTCTTCTACCCATCTGCTTTTGGTGTCGTTCAGCCTTTTCTTGAGCCCGTTAGCTGTCATTTTGTTCACTACTTTGGCCTGGCTATTCCCCTATGGGTAGGCTGGGGTAGAATACTTGTTTGTGATGCCGAAATTTCCACAATATTTTCTGAAGGCCCTACTATCAAACTATAGGCCGTTGTCTGAGATGAGGGTCTGCAGGATCCCAAACCTAATAATGATGTTCTTCCAAACAAACTTCTTTGCATCAACGTCTCTGATGTTCGAGAAAGGCTCTGCCTCAACCCACTTGGTGAAGTAGTCTGTCCCGACGAGCAACCATCTTTTGTTCCCCGCTGCCATCTGAAATGGTCTCACTATATCCAAGCCCCACTGTGCAAACGGCCAAGGGCTGACCAAAGGGTTAAGGACACCCCCAGGCTGGTGGATGTTGGAAGCGAACCTCTGACACTGATCTTACTTTCTCGCGTAATCCTGCGCCTCTCTTTGCATGTTCAGCCACCAGTATCCCTGTGTAAGGGCTCTATGGGCTAGTGACCTTCCTCCCGTGTGGCTACCACATATTCCCTCGTGCAACTCCTTCAAGAGCTGCTCCGTTGCTTCCGGGTGTACGCACGGCAGGTAGGGTCCTAAAAATGAGAATTTATAGAGTTTCTCGTCCTTGGATAACCAAAACTACGGAGCCTTTCTACGGATCTTGTCGCCTCAGACCTTTCTTTTGGCAAGACGTCATGTTTAAGGGAGGACACTATTGAGTCCTTCCAACTGGGTCCCATTCTGACCTGGTGAATCCGGAGGGCATCACCACTTGTCCCAGCGGGCTTAAATAGGTCCTCAACGAGGATGACCCGGGGTAGGCCTTGAGCCGAGGAGGTTGCGAGCGTGGCCAGTGAGTCGCCGTGGGTATTCCCATTCTTGGAGATATGTGACACTACAAAATACTCGAATTTGGACTACAAGTGCTTGGCACAGGATAAATACTCCCGCATTCTAGGTTCCCTAGCTTCCAATTTTCCTTCCATCTGGCTGACCACCAGCTGCGAATCCGAGAACACCTGCACTGATTTTCCCCCTATTTTTTGAACTATGTCCATTCTCACTAGCAGAGGTTCGTACTCGGCTTCATTATTGGTAGCCGAGAATGCCAATCTCAAAGACTTCTCCACAACGATTCCCTCTGGGAATATCAAAACTATCCCTACGCTTGAACCCTTTTGGTTGGCTGCTCCGTTCATGTAGACCTTCCACACTGGGGATTTCTCGCACGAGATTATGTCGACTAATTTTCCATTAATGCTCCATCCTTTAGAGTTCTCTTCCATGGGAGGCTCAGCAAACTCCGCCACCAGGTCAGTTAGGACTTGATGTCAAAGGCTTCCAGGATAGTTCCCCATTTGGCGATCTTGATGGAGTAGTCAGCATTCCGCAAAACGGACTTACAGGGGAGTTGAGTCAGCACGACGACCATATGAGATTAGAAGTAGTGCAGGAGTCGGCGCATTGCATGCACCACGGCTAGGATCGCCTTCTCCAACGGTAGATACCATATCTCGGCCTCCTACAGAGACTTGCTCACATAATAGACCGGCCTCTGCACACCATCGTCGTCTCGTATTAAAACCAGGCTGACGGCGTGAACAACCACGGCTATATACACGAACAGAACTTTATCTACGTCTGGGCGAGACATAATGGGTGGCCGAGAGAGGTACTCCTTCAGCCGCTGAAAAGCTATGGAACACTCTTCGGTCCATTCAAATCCTTTCCACTTATTCAACAGCTGGAAAAAGGGTCGGCATCTGTCCGCTGACCGAGAGATGAACCTATTGAGGGCGGCTGTCATCCCTGCCAGCCTTTAGACTTCCTTTGGGTTCCGAGGAGGTTGTAGGTTACAGATTGCTATGACTTGGGTGGGGTTGGCCTCAGTCCTTCTATGAGTGATCATGTAGCCCAGAAATTTGCCAGACCCCACACCAAAAGAGCACTTTGAGGCATTCAATCGTAATTTGTGTTCCCGTAACGTCTGGAAAGTGTTGTTCAGGTCAGCCATATGCATAGGTATAGCCTTACTCTTCACAACCATGTCATCCACGTATACCTCAACAGTTTTTCCCAACTGAGCTTCGAACATCCTGGTCATCATCCTTTGGTAGGTAGCCCCGACATTCTTCAGGCCAAAAGGCATTACTTTGTAATGATAGTTGCCGGTGGGAGTGACAAAAGCCGTCTTCTCCTGGTCTTCTGAAGCCAAAGGTATTTGGTGGTACCCCTGAAAGGCATCTAGAAAACTCATCCGAGGGTGGCCGACTGTCGCGTCCACCAGCTGATCTATGCGATGCATTGGGAAAGAGTCTTTAGGCAAGCCTTGTTTAGATCCATGAAATCCACGCATATGCTCCATTTCCCACTTTTCTTCTTCACCACGATTGCGTGCGCCAAACATTCAGGATAGAATACTTCCTTGATAGCCCCAGCTCTCTTAAGCCTGACGACTTCCTTTTTAACGGCGTCGGAACGTTCCTTGGAAGAGCACCGAGGGGGTTGCCTCTTCGGCATAGCGGCCGAGCTAACATTCAAGTAGTGGCAGATGAAGTTTGAGTCAATTCTAGGCACCTCGTACGCATCCCAAGCAAACACGTCAAGGTTCCCCTTCAAGAACGTGACTAACTCCTCTTTTTCCTCGGTTGGCAGTTGGGCCCCTACTTGGAAGAAACTTTCTAGGTCATTATCCACAAGAACTCTATACAACCCCTTGCACGTGGGCTCTTCTACTACTGTCTCCCCAGTTGTGGTAGAAGAGATTAATTGCTATGGGGCCAGTATAGCCGAGGCCGAGGGTTCGAGCTCTGGTTCGCGCAGGACCGTGGCTGTTAGGCACTGTCTCGCTGTGGACTGATTCCCGATAATTTCTTTGACCTGGCCGCCAAACAGGAACTTCACCTTAGCTTGGAGGGTAGAGGAGACAGCACCTAAGGCGTACAGCCACGGTTTCCCTAAAATGGCCGTGTAGGGGGAGTAAGCGTCTACCACGATGAAATCCACTTCAACTACCGCTGGGCTGACTGCACAAGCAACCTAATCTGCCCTTTCAGGATGACTGCCTTCCCTTCAAAGCTCATCAATGGTGAATCATAGGTTGAAAGATCCTCCTCCCTCAAGTTCAACCCCTCGAACAAGTCAGGGTACATAATGTCGGCGCCACTTCCTTAGTCTACCATTACCCTCTTCACATCGTAGTCTCCTATTCTCAACATGATGACCAAGGCATCGTTATGTGGCTGGATGGTCCCCACTTTGTCCTCGCCCGAGGAGCCTAGAATTGGACGTACGTCACCCTTTATCCTCTTTAGCTCGGAGCTAAAGTCCTCGGCAAGGTCCCGCGCCACGGACATTACCCTAGAAGGGCAAGAGCTGGTCCTCTTAGGAGCGGCGAGGATGACATTGATCGTCCCTAAAGGGGGTCTCGGAACGCTATTACCATGATTAGCCGGGCCAGTATGCCCTACCTACCCGTTAGGCCTATATAGGAATTGTTTCAACTTGCCTTCCTTTACCAACTGCTCTAGGATAATTCCGCAAATTTCTGCAGGTCTCTATTGTGTGGCCATTTTCCTGATGGTATTAGCAATGGAGGTTCTGCTTATGCTTTAGGGGGTCACCCAACATTTTGCTGGGCCACCTGAAATATGGCTCATGATGAATTTTCTCAAACACCCATTACATAGGTTCGTGGAACACGGTGTTAACCACCTGCGTGGGTGTTGGACCAGGCTGTCCAACAAATTCTCTCCTCGGCCGACTATTGTTGTATCTGTCTGACCTGAAATCCCTCATCTCCTGAAGGATAACATTCGCCTTCCCTTTTCCTTGCAGCTGATCCTCCTCAACCCGCGTGTACTCGTCGATGCGATCCATAAGCTGACACATGCTCTTGACAGGACTTCCTCAAATCGTGCTCGTTTGGAAGGCCAACCTTGAAGGTGCTTATGGCAACGTCGTCGAAGTCCCCATCTCCCAATATTTGTCGGAGTACGTCTTGAGGGTCTCACCCTCTCTAATGGCCATGGACAATAGTGAATCTAAGGGACAAGGCACCCTGCTACAGGTGACAAATCGTGAGCCGAATGCCCAGGTGAGCTCCACAAAGGAATCCATAGAGCCTGTCTTTAGGCCGTTGAACCATCTCATTGCGACAGGTCCCAGGCTAGAGGGGAAGATTTTGCACATCAAGGTCTCGTTCTTAGAGTGCACCGCCATTCTCTGACTGAAGTGGCTTACGTGTTCCACCGGGTCAGTCCGCCCATTGTAAATGGTGAACATTGGTTGGGTAAACCGCCTTGGAAGCTTTTCCTTCTCAATCTTGCAAGTGAAGGGCGATTTGGAGATCTGGTGGAGCGCCTTGCTTAGAGCGTTGTTGGCCAAGCCCCTTGAGGAAGCCTTCTTACTCTTAGGCCTCGCTTGGGAGGAGGGAATGGAATGGAATGGAATGGAAAGGAATGAAAAGAATAATTTTAGAATATTCTTCCCTTCCCTTGTTTGGGAGTTTTAATGGAGGGAATGGAAAGTCCATTCCCTCGTTTGGGAGTTTAAGTGGGAGGGAATGGAATGGATAGGAGGGAACACTCATTCCTCTCTATTCCTTTAAAACCTCAAATTTTCATTCCCCCTGAAATTGAGAGGAATGAGAGGGAATGGAATTAGATTTAATGAATTTTTTATTAAAACTCCCAAAATACCCCTATTTATTCAACCATTTATTTTAAAACAGGGGTCTAATAGTAATATTGCAATAAAATGATTCCATTCCATTCCCTCCATGTTACTCCCAAACAAGATTACTTACATTCCATTCATTTTCATTCCTTTCCATTCTTTTATTTTAAAACATCCAATCAAGGTTACTTAATTCCATTCCATTCTTTTCCATTCATTTCCCTTACTTAAATTTATTCCATTCCATTCCATTCCATTCTTTTCTATTCTCTTATGATCATTTCATTCCATTCCATTCCATTCCCTTCTCTTATGAACTCCCAAGCGGAGCCTTAGGGTCGCAAGGGTATTTGTCCTTGCAGGAGGAGGATTCACTGGGAGGGGTTTCTGACCCTGGACTGCAGCTGCTACTGCGACAATCCGCTGAAGAAGGGTCTGAAGGCGAGGGAGTACGCCGTCGTTTCTCCCGGCGTAGCTTCTTTTTCAAATGGTCAATCTCCCTTTGCATGGCCTTGACACTTTTTTCACGAGAGGTTTTACTTCCCGCCCGCGCGTGACTCCTCCCGCGTATATGTTCTGTGTGCACACTAGCTTCCCGATCTCTTTCCCGCTCTAGCTGCGAGAGGTGATCCTCGTGCTGGGATCCCATGGACTCAGCACGACATGAACCTGAGCCTTCCATGATGCTTCACGTCCCTTCACTCAAGGCTTCCCACAGACGGTGCCAATTGTAAGGACACGAATCAGGGCTGGACCCAAGTGCGTAATTGGACAGGCCTAATTGGCCTAAACAATAAAATTTGTAGAGAGTGGGCTTGAAGCCTAGATTTCTTAGGACAATGGAAAGCAGTGGCCTTTGGCCTAAGTCCACAGTTGTGTACAATGAGCTGGTGGTATGATTCTAGCTTTCTTTGGACGTGAGCTGAGGAGTCTATGTGTTCATTTCCCTTGTTCTGCTTGGGAGAAGAAGCCTTTGTCTTGAAGAAGCCCGATCCCTCTTCAATGCCCTTCCCCTCTCTATTTATATTCCTCCTCATCATGTTCCTATTCATGGAGCTATAAATGCAAATCCCTTTTCCATCCATTCTCTTCTTGGAATCTTCCCCCAATGGCTATAAGCTGATCACCGTCCCCTCAGGGGTCACTGCCTCATTAATGCGGCCAGACAGGTAGGCGTAAAGCCTTTAATGCGGTAGTAGCAGTTTTATGCAGAGTGCTTCCCACTTGTTCTCCCCCTTTGCATTCCGTTGGAGTGGAACATTGCTTGTTGAGCTTCAAGAGTTCCTCCCTAGGCATCATGGTGCACCTTTCGGCCCTCGTTCCAGTTGTCCAAAGAGACCCTCTCCTCGGACTCTTTCCAATTGGCCAATGACCTGATCGGTGGGCTCCCCGGCCCTTAAGTTAGGCGGCCTTATCCCCGCCCTGCGGCCCTTTGGAGAAGTCAACGTTCTCGGACCAGACCTAAGGCCCACATTGGCGTTTTGACACTCCTACCCCCACAAGTGTAATTGTGTTTATAGTCACAAAAAATGGGGATAGGATGGAAGCATGGATAAACATGAAAGAGGAAGATATAGCCGAATTCGGAAGTAACAAAAAGCTCATTGTCGCTAAGAACTTATTTCACATTTTCTTCATTCGCTGCTGTCAGTAGCTAAAATAGTTAAAAAGATTTTACTTAGAAATATGTTAAGAAGCTAAGGAGGGCACAAGCTAAGGAGGGCACAATTGTAACAACCCTGGATCCGTGACAATAATAGTTGTATATTATTTACTCCTTGAAGTTCTGTGTTAAATTTATACTATTTGCATTTTATGTATAATTAAAATTAAAATAAATAAAACTTGAAATGTAAACATTTTATAAATGAATTAATTATGAATTTATAATCATTTTAATATTCTTAATATTTTTTCAATCATGACGGTTATAATGAAATAATATTACCATTGGTAGATTAATGAATAGTCATGTTTAACATAAAGTTAAGCTATATATTAAAGACAAAGTTTGACTACAAACTTAATTATAGCTTAAGGTTATAACTTCACTTAATATCTTTTTATTTAACGTGAATTTTGACATATCCACCATTAAATTACATGTTTTTCTCGTCCTCAAAAAAAAAAAAAATTAAATTAAATTTCTTCTTATATCTTTAATGATTGCAAAATTTCTAAAATATCAGAAATCAATAATTTTGTCATTATTCAATTGTTTAAATTGTAAGTTTTTGAAATCAAATTATGTATAAAAATTAGGATCATCTAATTGGCACATTGACATGTGTGCTAAAAGCACGTCTGGCTTGCCTTCAGTACTTTTTTAACTGTAATCTCATTTTGTTTTAATGAGAAACTGCAATATCACCATCTAACTAAATAAAATGTGAAGATTAAAACTCATTACCACTTACTATTGTATATTTAAAACAAAAGGAGATATCCAGTTGAAAAAATATTGGAGATCAACCAAACCCTTTAAAAGCCTAAAAAACGTGCAATTCAATATTTAAATTTTCAAATTTAAAGGAAGTTGTTGCTAAACTTTGTCCTTATATTAATTACCTAATTATAACTTAGTATTTGATAAATAATAATCTTTATTCTTTAATCATGAATGTCAAGATTGTTTATTTATATGTTTTGAAAATTGACTTATAAAAATAAAATATATTTGGAAGCTTGTGTATTGTGTACCATTATTACTTTCTAGCCATTAAAGTTCGACACCTTTATCTTTTGTCCTTTCTTTTATAGGTGCAGCAGGTGGGTTACACACAGAATAATCATTCATCTACCTTAAATTTACCCAGCCAATTTATGATGATCAAGATTCAATCTCCTATATTTACTATACCAATCTGCCTTGATGGTCCGCCTTTATTCATCGACAAGTGAAAACAACATGGGCTTGCCAGTTTCAATTAAAATTGGACTGGCCTGCTAATATCTTTTAGACTACTCTCCATATAACTTTAAAGAAGTTATAATATTGCAGGGTACAAGAAAACAATATGAACTTCTAGGATTAGAGGTAACTCTCTAAGAAATTTGCAGTGTAAGATTCTCCGGGCTTTTATCCAGAAGAATAACATTAGTAGACTATGATATATTCAAATCTATATTTCAATCCAATTAACATGTGACTGTACCTCCATCCATAGAAAAGCTTAAGCCTACCTCTAGATATCATAGATTTGAATTGAGCAGCTCACTGACCTTCAATGGCAGAACAATTGCTTGGGGCTAGTTAGAAAAATTGTTCATCGTAAACGTACAAGAACTCAACGCTGTAATAAATCATTGATTACCATCTTAACAAAAGAACATCCTTAGGCAACTACAGGGATAAAAAGTTCTTTTGACTCATTCAACTTAATTGATACAGTGTCCCTCTTATAGCAACTACAATGGATACAAGGCTTCTTCCTATTCCCACAAATGCCACCTCTGTTTTCTATACTTCCTTTCCTCCTTAATCTCTCAAAACTGAAGCAAAATCGCCAGTACCATCTTCATTTTAACTTTTTTTTTGACACATTTTGCATTCGTCCTTCATATATTGATCCACTTGATGCCTTTATTGGACATATCCTTTAGTTAATTCCAAGTTTAGCTATGGTAATGTGTTCTCCAAACTTGAACCTCCATAGTGTGTTAATCTCACAAAAATCATGCATATGGTTGGCAAAGCAGTTTAGTACTTAATGGATTCAAATAATACTCCCAACCATCCAGTTCCAGCTTCTCTGCTTTTCTCAAGACATCATTTCTTGTGTCTTCTTGATACTGGCTCATTTTGCAAAGGATATTATTCCAGAATCAGCTCATGTAAGACTTGTCACCTAACGTTCTTTTTTTCTTGGTTTCATACCCAACGCAATTTTGTATTACTTCCAGAGAGGGAAGAGAGAAAAAACCCACCTTGCCAATAGGTCAGCATCGCGAATCCCCAGCATCCTTACTGCGAGCAAACCTGCATTATTAGGAATCAATAAAACTTAAGGCATGTAAACTTCAAACAAAAGGAAAACACTTGCAACTATCAACATAATAAGGGTATACCTACAGGAAAGATTAGGGATCCCCCACCCCACAAGAGAGTAAAAATCATAAATGAAGAGAGATTGACAGCTGCAATATCTTGGTAAATGGAGAATTAAATCAATTTTTTAAATGGAAATGATAAATTGTAATCTCCAAACGGTTTAGAATCCATGCCTCTTAAAAATAAAATCTTATGGTAATTTCCCTCCCTATACTGTCACTTTTCCATCCTAAGCCAAAGTAAAGACTTTTTTTTTTAATGCAAAATATAATAACCCAAAGCTCATAGCTTGAAAATTTAAAGTAGCATTAGTGCTGATTATTCTGGAAAATACCCCACGTAGTGTAAGTGTAACGTGTAGGAATATTTTTATGTAAGAAAATGTAAAACATTGAAAAAATAAATTCAATTGAGGCAATCACTGACTTAAGGAAAGTATGCTCCAAAAAGATGCACCAAAGTCAAATTTAATTGATAGCATAGATGCAAACATCTCACCGCACCTTCCAAAAACATTTGTGCCTCCTAGAGAAAACTTGCTTTTTGGTTAGCAGCATCATGACATTCAGTAAATAAATATGAGAAGACCCTAGTGCAATTACCTGCAGACTGACAATCAGAACCTTCTTCCTTCAGAATTGATTTTAATCCTTCTTCCACATCTGGCCCAACAATTGTGACATGGCCCATCTTTCTCTTTCACATTTCTGCCAAGTCATTAAGGCAATGCGGAAAATTGTCAAGTATGAGGTAAAGGTCAAGTAGTGTATGTGTGTGCACGCGTGTTTGTGAGAGAGAGAGAGAGAGAGAGAGAGAGAGAGAGAGAGAGAGAGAGAGAGAGAGAGAGAGAGAGAGAGAGAGAGGGAGTGGAAAACAAAATTCACATACCTGGCTTGTCATACCAATGAACAGTAGCCCCAAGAATACTCAATGCCCTAAAATAAAACAAGGCTCACCCTGAAATTTATTAAGTAAATAAATACAAGAGAGAGACATTTGACATGTGGGGGGAGGGGGTAGTGAAAGACAGTTATGCTAAATAAATACATTTCAAACATATTGTGTACATCGATGTTCCAATTTACTTTGTTTGCTAACATTAATAAGTTTTCCAAGATAAAAATAACTTCAGAACTGAAAACCAGTTAATGAGAACCAGGACAGATGGAATGATCGATTTGTATTAATTATAATTTCTTAAAATTTCGTTATTCACAATGGTATACAAAGTCATCAAGCTCAAGCACAGACTTATACTTAATTCTAGTTGCAACTTCAACAAACTTCAAGCAGATTATTTTCAATGAAAGTATGTTACAAAAATATGTTCTAAAAGAGACAAATGACTTTAGCTTCATGCCATCATCTCTCTCTCTCTCAAACAAAACAGGCCACATGGCTTAAACAAAAAAATACAGGTAACATATTTATTTCATATATTAGATAAATAAAAAAAATAGAAAGAAATTCTTCACGTCATCTTCACCCAGTATATCGTACATGATAGTAGCAAGAGTTTTCATTGATGGCTCACCAAGTGGAAGACCAACAACAGCCCGCAAATGTTGTTCAAATTGTGAGGTGTAGCAAGACTCAATTGTGTGATGACCACTATTATGGGGCCTATGAGCCACTTCATTTAGAAGAATCTGTTAAGAGTTTAGAACATGAATTCATTAGTCAAAAGCAGATAATGGTGAAACAAAATTAGGAAAAAATATAGAGGATAACAAAAAAGGAAGCAATTGTAGCATCAAGAGGTATTAGAATATATATATATATATATATATATATGCATTTAACAGCCTTAAAGAAAGAAGCAAAAACACAACCTAACCATCCCCAGTCAAAAATTATTCAACTGCAAACACACCAGCGCCTTTTAATGAGCAAACAGCTTTGTAGGCAACATCAGTAGCATGTTTCCTAATATCCCATGACACATTAGCTGGTGCCTTGACTATGTCACAAATGTTTTCCCTACAAGAGATCAAAGATCCTTAATGAGAAGTAAAGGGATGTAAAGTAAACATCTAAGTACTAATGGTGAGACTTCTCACGTAATTCTGCATCATTTAAGATTAGACCATGAAGAGAAAATAGACATTGTAATCACAGAATCTACATCTTACTTGTGACTGGTTTCAGCAACAGAATAGCACAAAATAGAATTGTCTCATCCTCTAGCCACAATGACAGCCAGCTCCTGAAGTTATTCCCAAAAAAGAAGTAAATAATATCTATAAGCCATAAGATTCTATCTTTCACACTAATAAGAAATACCATATTGCTTCAGCCAAAAAGAGGAAGAAAAAAAAAAAAAACAATATTGATCATATGAAAGCATAATTCAAAAGAAGTCTGAATTTCTAGATTTAAAAGTTATTTTCATCATGTTAAACGCAACCACAAAGTTAACAAATGATCCTAAAACCCTAATGACAAGAGCTGCAGCAAGAAAATATGATTGGAATGTAAATAATTTAGACATTTTTCTAGACATACATACTTTCAAAATGCATCAATGTATGCATGCTTAGAAGTCAAAGTGGAGAGGAGTTGTAAACTAAACAAACTGATTAAAATTTATGCATTAAAGTAAAAGAGTATTGCTTTAATACAGTTCTTCAGATAACAATTTTGGCTGCCATAATATCAGTATTATACCCAGTTTTTAGAAGAACAAGATTAACAAATTGTGGTTTTTTTGCAATTTGTAATACAAAACCAGCTAACGAACTTCTTTTCAATTTCACAAGTATCTATGTTTCATTTCTGAAGTTCTAGCAACTAGTTGGTTGATGTGAGAACACACCTTACACTACCCAAAAGGAAAAAATGAAGTTCATTACTTTAAGGACAAAATTTCTCTAAAACCTAAATTGGATGAACTCCATCCAAACTACTATGTCAACACCAGAGAGTGACAAGTGTCCTGGTTCAGCTAAAGCTGAGATTCAATATATAACCCTCTTAACCCCATATTTATGACCACTTTTTTCTCTCTTTCTACAGACCAGTTAGACCTAGGTTAACGGCATTATTTTTGAAGTTGAGCTTCAATTGAACCAGGACACTTGTCACTCTCTGGTGTTGACACATAGTAGTTTGGAGGGAGTTCCGCCAATTTAGGTTGTATAGAAACTTTATACTTATTTTAAATAATACAAATGATCATATGAATATCAAAGAAACAGTTGTCAAATCATAATGGTGAAACTTTTGTTTACCAAAAAATGGTGAAAATTTTGTTTACTAAAAAATGGTGAAAATTTTGGAGCATACATAGGATGATCATACCTAATTATGAATACAAGCTGGCATATCATGCAAGTGAACCAGACAAGTTTCATTGTAGTTAGAGGTGCTTCAAAGAATTCTTACTAATATATGTTGCAAATTTAATCATATATCCAAGATTAAAATATGTATGTCATATTGTAGGATAAAGAAAAACATAGAGTCAAGAATAAATGCAGATTCAAAAACTAAAAAGTAAACTAAATAGTATATCCTCATTAACCTTTACAAAGGGTGCCCACTTTTCAACATATATATAAACCACGGTCAAATCCTCCAAGAGCTGCAAAAATTTGAAATTAAAAGTTACAAGGAAATGTAAGTGTCCACTTATATTAATTAAAAGAATAGAGACTGGTTCATAAAAACAGGGTGTTGGATAGAGGTTATGCAGATCAAAAGGAGAGAATTGGAAATGAGCAATATAGATAAGCTGAGCTTAATGAAGCATTGCGTATAAAATGTAGCCAGGATGAATAAATTAGTGGATAATTGGACAGACTGAGAAAGAAAATTTTAAAAATGAGAGACTTAAGAAAATACAGCAGCAAAATATTGTAATGTTAGCTGCCAGTGTAGAAGATTTCCAAAGAATAACTCTTACATTTTGTTTGGAACAGTGGAAAGAGAGGGGAAAGGAAAACATAGGAAAAAAATTGAGGGGTGGAAGACTGATTTCACTATTTGGTTCCAAAACGTAAAGAAAAGGCTAAGGATTTAAAGGTAAGAGATTTCTGCCAGGGTCCAAAAATCTCTATTTGCCGAAATGGATGGAAAAAAAAAGGGAAAGTTGGAAAGGAAAACTGCTGATTCGACAAAACTGAAATTAATTTGTTCTTAATTTACAAATATACTCTTAACTTTTCAACACAAATTTGAAATAAAATATATTTATATGTTGGCTCAAAAAAATAAAATATATTGAGAAGCTTGTGTACTGTGTATTAATATCACGTCCTAGCCTTCACAGTTCGACACTTTTTTTCCTATCTTCTCTTTAATAGGTGCAACAGGTTGAGCTATGATAGGCCAAAAACGTAGTGACCCCTAGTGATGGATTAAGTTGATTAATTAGCCAAATTATTAATTAATCAAATTAATATGCAAAGCATGTGATAGCACAAACAAATCACCAATTAAACTAAGTATGTAGCAGAAATTAAATGACTCGGTGATTTGTTTTCGAATGGAGAAAATCTACATGACAAAAACCCCATCGGGTGATTTTAAGGTCACCACTCCCGAAATTTCATTATTATCACAACAAAAGGTTACAAGTAAAGGAATCTCAATACCTTATACCAACCTACAGTTAAACCTTTATCCTAATACCCAATTAGACTTGTTCTGTAATGACAATTTCTTCTTTTGATGCACGGCTCCTAGTACGTGGCTAATCAATTGCGCGGATCTCAGTACACGACTTCAATCACCAAATACAGAAAGTTGTTGGCTGCAAAATTTTTCAATTCATCCACACGATGAAGATCAAGAAGATGTTTGGTTATAAAACCCTATGGTGCAAAGACACAGCAACTTCTTCACAAAAGAGATGAACTAGGCCAGAACTTTTGTCTCAGATCATAACTTGCTTGAATAAGGATTTCTCAATGCTTGTGCAATTTGTGTCCACTTTTTCAGCCCTTAAAATAATCCTTTTATATGTCTAGGGTTAGAAGAAAAGAAGGTCCAAAGACACATCCACGGATTAGAATCAAAACAGAATTTCAAAATCTGTTTTTCATAAATCTCGACAGCTAGAGGTGTCGAGGTGCTGTCAAGCAACTGTCGAGTCTTGGGAATGAACAGCTTCTTTAAAGCTCGATAGATGAAGTTGTCGAGTCAGCTGTTGAGTTTTAATGACTGGCACTTCTCAGCTTGAATCTTGAATCGGGTGATTTTAAGGTCACCACTCCCGAAATTTCACTATTATCACAACAAAAGGTTACAAGTAAAGGAATCTCAATACCTTATACCAACCTACAGTTAAACCCTTACCCAAATACCTAATTAGACTTGTTCTGTAATGACAATTTTTTCTTTTGATGCACGGCTCCTAGTACGTGACTAATCAATTGTGTGGATCCCAGTACGCGACTTCAATCACCAAATAGAGAAAGTTGTTGGCTGCCAAATTTTTTAATTCATCCACACGATGAAGATTAAGAAGACGCTTGGTTACAAAACCCTATGGTGCAAAGACACAGCAACTTCTTCACAAAAGAGATGAACTAGGCTAGAACTTTTGTCTCAGGTCATAACTTGCTTGAACAAGGATTTCTCAATACTTGTGCAACTTGTGTCCACTTTTTCAGCCCTTAAAATAATCATTTTATATGTCTAGGGTTAGAAGAAAAGAAGGCCCAAAGACACATCCATGGATTGGAATCAAAACAGAATTTCAAAATCTGTTTTTCATAAATCTCGACAGCTAGAGGTGTCGAGGTGCTGTCCAGCAGCTGTCGAGTCTCGGGGCTGAACAGCTTCTTTAAAGTTCGATAGATGAAGCTGTCGAGCCAGCTGTTGAGTTTTAATGACTGACACTTCTCAGCTTGAATCTTGAACATACTTGCATGGCTTTAACACTTGATCTTGAAACCTTGTTTCTTTGAAGTATTAAAATCATCCTAGATCTACTCAAATACAAGCTAAGTGCATTTTGTCAAAGGATAAACCAATTATATAAAATAATTACATATGTTCTAAACAAATGAAACATATATGTCTTAACAAGCTACACACACAATAATCCTTCATCTCCCTTAAATTTACCTAGCCAATTTATGATGATCAAGATTCAATCTCTTATATTTACTATAACGCCTTGAGACTATACCAATTTGCCTTGATGGTCCAACTCTGTTCATTGACAAGTGAAAGCAACTTGGGCATGCCATTTTCAATTAAAATTGGACTGGCCTGCTAATAGCGTTTAGATTACTCTTCAGATCTAACTTTGAACAAGTTATAATATTGCAGGGTACAAGAAAACAATATGAACTGCTAGGACTAGAGCTAGGTAACTCTCTAAGAAATTTGCAGTGTAAGATTCTCCAGGCTTTTATTCAGAAGAATAACAAGAGTAGACTATGATATATTCAAATCTATATTTCAATCCAATTAACATGTGGCTATGCCTCTAGCCTAAGACAAGCTTAAGCCTACCAATAGATATCATAGATTTGAATTGAGTAGCTCGCTAACCTTTAATGGCGAAACTTGAAACTCTTGCTTGAGACCAATTAGAAAAATCGTTCATTGTAAACGTATAAGAACTCGATGCTGTGATGAATCATTGATTGCTGTACGTTTTTAGACCCCTTAAAACACAAGTTGTTTAACCTAGTTATTTAGCCAAGTGATTAACTTAGGTAAATTATTCAAATCTACGTTAACACAAGTAAATCATATCATGTAAAACAGTAAAAAAAGTAAATAACACACAATATAATAACCCAGGAAATCCAAACCGGTAAAAAAAACCTGGGGAGGATTTAACCTAGCTATCCTCAAGGTAAAACAAGATCCACTATGAAAGAATTGAAGTTTTACAATAGCGACTTAGACTACTAACATCCTATTGCTACCTCGAGTAGAAAACTTACTACCACGACCACGTGACAACTTCGAGTTTACGGACTACTTCTTTCCCAAATCCACAACATCCACAAGTACACCACTTGTATCTCTTGAAAGTTCTGTGTGCATAAACTGGAACAATTACAAAGGTCTCGACATCAATCTCAATCTTGATAACCCTATGTATATATGAAGGCAAACACTTCTAGATCTCACAAGAGATTCACATACACAACATAAACAACCACTATAAAATATGGCTAAGGTTTTTCCTTTTATACTTAAGCTAAAATATAAAATCCTATAAGTCAAATGGGCTTGAGCTGAGTTCGAAAATTCTGTAGAAAAACAAAATGCACGAGCTTCGATCAATCGAGTCTAATTTTCGATTAATTGAGCCTTGTAAATTTACATAATAAATCCTGCAGTACACTCGATTCCAACTATACAAATAAATACACTTTGAGCAGCCTAATTATAGACTCTAAGTTTTGATCATAGTTTGCCAACATTATACATTGAAATTCTAATACATTTAGATCCTAAATCCTTAGAACCTAACAAACTCCCCATTTGGCAATCCGTAACAAAACACAAAGTAAACAAAAAGCTCAAAGTTACAAAAATAGCCCAACCAAACACAATTCAACATAACCACTATCTATTAGTTACAAGTGTAGACAGCAGTATGACTGAATCAACTTGTATATTCCTAAAACACTTAACAAATACATAAATGCATGTGTGGAAAATACAAGCAAAACAAAGTAAATTATTGATTTCACATAACATAAAATAAAAGAAATATATCATGAATAACCTCATGAATATAATTCAATAATCAATGCAGCACAATGTGAAACAAGAAACAGAAATAAAAACATGATGTCTCCCCCTATCATATACAACTCATAAAATGGAAAGACAACAAAATAAATACATCATGAGCCAAAAGAATAAGTACAAAATGAAGCATCTAGATACAATCTAAAGCTCCAAAACTACAAAAATCTCCCCCTATAACAAAAAATCTCTACCCGTCTCCATCCATATGTACTCCCCCTTTTTGTCACGAATTGCCAAAGAGCAATTAAGACTCATCATCAAAAGAAGGTGGTGGAGGAGACCGTCTAAGGCTCGCCAACTCTGCACGTAAACCCTGAAGCTTTGTGAGGACATCTACCAAAAACTGACCATGAGCCGCCTGAACGGTCATGACAGTGTCTAATAGACGATGAATGCTAGAATCATCCGAAGTAGAAGGTAGAAGATCAGCAGCAGCAGTTGAATCAACAAACTCCTCAGTATCGAGATCACTTGAAGAAGAAGGAGGAGGAGGAGGTGGAGGTGCGACACCCGAAGAAGGCCCAACTCTAGGGCATTTAGAGCTAGCTATCATCTGAGCAGCCCTCTGCCTAAGAAAGGTGGCACCTATAGGAGCTATAATAAGTACGAGCTTAAAAGCAGGAAACTCATCTATGCCTAGATGCAATAAAATCCAATGAATAAAAACTGGGAAGAAAAAAGTATGAGAAGAAGAACTACTCCTATGGACCTCAATTAAAGATCGAATGAAAAGATGTGAAAAAATCATAGGAGCATCTGTGACAAAGGCATAAAAAACGCACATCACTCTATAAGAATGGTATGCAAATGAGAGATGGCAAGAAATCCAGAAAAAAAGATTATGAATCTTGGTTAACTCATGAGAAGTGATCCGAGAATCAGAACCCCACTAGATAGAAGTACCAGTGATGTACGTATGACATGATATCATCAAGAGGAGGTGACTCATCATAAGGATACACATGATGTTCTACCAAAGGCACCCCAAGAGTAGAAGCCACTACTGAAGGAGTAATGGTAAACTCTTCTCCCTGTATCCAACTCTTCACAAACTAAATGTTGGAGAAAGTGGAGTGAACAGAAAGGTTCAGTAGAACTCTCCGATCAAGGTAGTCGGAAGGGGGTGAGGCTACTATTCTCTACACTCAAAATTCCTCTTAATCTCCGAATCAAGCTCATCTAAAAAAACTTTCCTCTCAGCCCACATAGATCTAAGAAGGTTTAGCTTTACATATGTCTCTTGGTTTTTCTCACTCAGAAACCTCTCACTACCAAAAGAAGGAACAAAAGAAGAAGAGAAAGTCCTATGGGCTTTAGTCTTGACAGGCCACAAACGCGTTGACCCCTTGTGATAACTTAGATTAATTAATTAGCCCAGTTTTTAATTAATCAAATTAACATGTAATATCACGTGGCAGCACAAACAAATCACCAAACTAAGTTATGCAGCGGAAAATAAAGAACACGGTGATTTGTTCACGAATGGGGAAAACCCTTACGGCAAAAACCCCACCGGGTGATTTAAGGTCACCACTCCCGAAACTCCACTATTATCACAACAAGCAGTTACAAGTAAGGAATCCCAGTACCTCACCAACCTACAGTTGAACTCTTACCCCAATACCCAATTGGACTTGTTCTGTAGTGACAGTTTCTCCTTTTAATGCACGGCTCCCAAGTACGTGACTAACCAAATGCGCGGATCCCAGTACGCGACTTCAATTACCAACTATGGAGAGAGAGAGAGAGTTGGCTGCAAAGTTCTTCAAATCATCAAGGATGAACTAGGGCACGAACTTTGTCTGTCAGATCACAAATTGCATGAACAACAAGTTCTCAAAGAATGTGCAACTTGTTTTCTGTGATCTCTACTTTGACGGCCCTTAAAATAATCCTTTTATATGTCTAGGGTTAGGAGAAAAGAAGTCCCAAAGACACACTCACGGATTAGACTTGAAACAGACCTGGAAATCTGTTTTCTTTAATTCTCGACAAATAGAGGTGTCGAGAGGTGTCGAGATAGCTGTCGAGGCTCGGGCAAAACAGCTCCTTTAAATCTCGATAGATGTATCTGTCGAGGTATGTGTCGAGCTTTAAAATCTTGCACTTCCAGCTTGTTTCTTGGACAGACTTTGACGGCTTCAACACTTAACCTTGAACTGAAGTGTTAAACTCATCCTAAATCTACCCAATTACAAGTAAAGTGCGTTTTGTCTAAGGATAAGCCAATTACATAAAATAGTGACATATGTTCACAGACTTAAACCACATATGTCTTAACAATCTCCCCCTTTGGCAATCCGTGACAAAACCACAACATACAAATGAAGATATGAGAGAAGTCATAAATCACTCAACTCATATTTACTTGTTACATACAGTAAAATCTATCCTAACACAAACTCTTGAAAAACTTTGCAAGAAGAGAGTTCATGGCAAGAAGACTTTGACAACCTGTATTTCTGAAACACTTATAAACAAAACACATCAAGGCATCTTTGTGTGAAACAGAAATAATATATTGCATACAAGTAAAGAAACATGTGTATAAAGATAGAGAAGAAACAACACATGAAAGGTAGGTGAAAGAGAAACATACATCATCATATATAAGAAGAGAATAACTACAATGTATGTCAATACATGATCAATGTATACAGATGAGAAAAAAATACATATGATCCCCTCACTACATCCCTCAATGCACACTCCCCCTAACAAAAATGTCTTATGTCCTATGCTAACACTCCCCCTAAGTATGACTACTCTCATACTAAACTACTCCCCCTTTTTGTCACGAGTGACAAAGGGTAGAGTGTCAAGTAGACATCTCATCTGAAGAGCTAGCATCTCCATCATCATCATCGGAAGCATCATCATCATCGCCATCATCATCAGCCTCGGTCTCAGTCGACGCATGAGGTGGCGGAGGAGAAGCCTCTGCAGCAAAGCCGCCCATGGTCGCTTGTCGCCTGGCGATGCGACTAACACGAACGTTCACCTGATACAACTCCGTGGAGAGTGTATCTAGGCGAGCATCCATGCGCTGTAGCTGCGCCATGATGTCTCCCAAGCTGACATCGCTCGAAGAAGTAGAAGCAGATGCTCGAGCGGATCTGGAGGTGGCTTGACGGGTGGAAGGAGTGGCATCGTCAGTCTGTCGCGATCGGAACTGTGCCTCGCTACGTTTTACGGTAGCGGCGTCTATGGCGGACATGACGCGGTAAGGATTGGACAAGGGAAAAGGGATGGAAAAACGACTCAGAATCCTCATGATAGCGGAAGGGAAAATAAGCTTATCACGGGTGGCCGTATCTCTATAGACATCGATAATACAAAAGATGAAATGTGAAGGAAAGTCTATAGAAAGATCCTCTAAGAGGGACAACAAAAATCGAGCGCGAGGCTCGGTGATAGAGTTATAGTGAGAGAGAGGGTGTAAAACAAAAGTCATCACCATGTTAAGGAAACGAGGACCTTTAACAAAAGGTCGACATGGTGTGTACATGTGATCTCCCCAAGAGGTAGGACGCTCACAGAACGCCGAGATCATCTCGTCTTTGGACACAGTCCAGAGACGCTCACAGCTAGGGTAATCGGGATGATCCACCCTAGGGACATGGAGAACCTCAGAGACCAGCTCTAGGGTGACACAGAAGCGCGTACCTCGGACGCTAGAGTAGAAAGAAGGTACTGAAGAATCTATCCCGTGGATGTTGGAGTAAAACTCCTGAATCAACACGAGAGGACAAGTGACCGGGACGTCACACAGTGACTCCCATCCCCGAGTGTGAATGACATCGGGAAGGTCAGTGTCGGCAAAGTCTACCAGGACTACGTGGCGTTCCGAATGAACACCGCGTTTAGAAAAGTTCTCCGAGAAGTCCTTGTGGGCTTTCTCATCACGGAACCGGACAGAAAGAGGGGTAGAATCAGAAGAAGACTGTCCCTTAGAACGCAGAGGGTTCTGGGACGGAATGGACTTACGCTTAGGTGCCATAGACACAGCTAACGCAACCATAGGGAGGGGGAGAGAAAGAAAACACACAGAAAAATCCCAAATAGTTCAATATTGGCAGAATAATATTGAAATGAAAAGAACGTATGCATGAGAATGCATGAACATGTGACATGCAACATAAAAACATCATGGGCTCAGCCCAATCCAAACCTAACAGCTCACAATAGAGTTGCACACATCTAAATGCATGAAAATACAATTAGAATGCTAATGTGATGCAATGCATGTGGTTTTGAAGATCAAAACTAGAAAAACAACCCAAAAATTTCATGAAAACCCCAACAATTGTGAAAACTCCCAAAAATTTTCAAAAACACAAAACCTAGGGTTTTAAAACAATGAAATGCATGAAAAAGAGGGATAAAGAGCTTACCAAGAGATGAAGATCGCAAAGAAACTCTTGCGAAAGCCTTGGGAGAAGGTTTGGAGAGAAAAAGAAAATTTTTTGAGAGAGAACAGTGAGTTTCGAGCGAGAGAGATCGAGCAAATGAGAAGCAAAATCGCGAAAATCCAATATATAGCTTCCCATTAAATCTCGACAGATGCTGCTATCGGGAGGTGTCGAGACTGCTATCGGGGGTATGTGTCGAGAATTACACATGGACAGATGTAGCTATCGAGATCAGCTATCGAGGAAGAAGAATAAACAAGGAGGAACCTCGATCGATCCAGAAGCTATCGAGAAGCTGTCGAGCAAACAGAAAGTTTCTCGATCGATCCAGCAGGTGTCGAGGTATCTGTCGAGACTGCGATAAGAAAAGGTCTAAGGAGCTCGACAGATAGCCTATGTATCGAGAGGTATCGAGAAGGTGTCGAGATGCCTTTAAAAGCAGTTTTTCAAAAGAAGAAAAACACAGACATGAATGCAATCATGCATGCAACTCAACCAAAGATACAATCAACACATTAAGCTCTCAAAATCATCTCTCAACACGAATTTTGATGCACATGTATCTCAAAACACGCACACACACACTAAACAAGTCTAACCAATTTTATATTTCAAAAACAAGTCCAGACAGTTTAGTGAGCATACATTAAAGCATGTAAACTTTGTGATGGCCAAATCACATTGTACCTGCACATGTATCAAGAATAGCAAAGAGTATTGCGTGTCGTGTGTGAAAACATCGCAAGATTGCATATGTGTCTCAATGTTATGACGATTTGAGATATGAGAAAATCACTTTAACTCACACACAATCATAACCGATTGATGGGGACTATCACTTTCGAGGTACATCCTATAACTCCCACATCTCCTAGAAAACATGCTTGCAACCATATTTTAAAGCATTTTTAATCTTTTTGCTTTTTATTTCTTTGCATATTTTCTTTTTAAACAAGCATATCATGCATGGGCATACAAGAGAAAGAAAAGAACTACCCAATTATGTTAAGCTTTTGACACTGCACTTTTGCTATGCCGAAGCATACCGATGTCATTGACATTGCACTTTTGCTATGCCGAAGCATACAGATGTCATTTTATGATTGGCGAGTAACAGTGGTGAGATGGTTATTTATGCCTTTCTCTTAGGATTTTCTAGTTCAACCCATCAAAAAGAGTGATACGAGTGTTAAGAGAAGAGATCACTTAACCTTACTCATCACAAACAAAGAGTTACAGAGCTCACTCGCTTAGTTGTGCAAAAGAATGCTCATCTAAGCTATAGATGATACAAAGTTTAGAAAACTCTGTTTCAATGGCCATTTCAAAAGTTCACACGAACTAATGCACACAAACACACACTGTTTTTGTATTTTTCAATTTTTTCAATTTTTTTTAATTTTTTTTGAAATGCAAAAATAAAACACAAAACTGAAAACACACAAACAAAAACATGTAATGCAAAACAATGCATAAAACTAGACTGACTCAAAACAGTAAAGAAACACACACACAAAAATAGGAGAGAGAAGAAGAAGTGACTGAAATCACTTAGATCCCTTTGCCTTCCACACTTTGGAAGATCCTTTCCTTTTGGTCGATTCTTGAACTGGTGAAGAGGGTGAAGAATATGAACCGTTCAAGTTCGAAAGGAACATGAGGGCATTTAGAATGTCTCCAAGAGGAGCGAGAGAAGACTGAAGCTGATTCTGGCTCCCGGATGCTATTGTGCCATTGCTCTGTTGAGTGGCAAGCCACTTGTAGCAATTTGGTCGAGTGTGACCGGCAACACCACAATGATAACAGAGATGTGGCTTCTTTTGTTTGGCCTTTTGAGAGTTAGCCTTCTTATTCCTAGGGTTTCTAGCTTCCCTTTTCTCAATTTTAGGGGGTGCTCCTAGGATGGACTTGCCCTTGTCTACATTCACACTAGCTAAATCAGTTTTAACATTATTCTCCTCAGTTTTAATGTTATTAGCAGGTGGAACAAAGACTGTAGTACTAGCAGAAGGAGTATTAGAGATAGAGAATTCATACCCCAATCTAGTACGATCTGAAGAATATCTCTGAGCACTCAGCATCTCGTCCAGTTTAGCACTTGACGTCCTCTCCAGTTGTGCTCTGACTTGAAACAGCTCTGCTTCAAGCTTCTTGGTCCTCTCAACCAAGAAATTGTTTTCGAACCTCAGTGCTCCAATGGTTTGATTCGCTTCATCGACCTTTGTGGACAGCTCTTCACGGTTGAGTTCCACATCACTGAGCTTCTTGGTGGCCAGCCTATATAGTTTCTCATGCTTCTCAGAAAGCTTGTATAGCTTCTCATAGGCGGTATGGATATCATCTTGATCATCCATAATTTCACACGGAATCCACCAATTCTTCTTCTTCATCCACTTTTTCACTAACCCCATCAGTAGGATTAACAGTGGCAGTGAAGGCATTCAAGATTCCGTCGTCTTCATCTTCGGAATCATCCTCGGGCTCTGTGTCGCTTAAGGTAACAGCAAGTGCCTTGCTTTTCCCTATGCTCTTGAGGTACGTAGGACACTCTTGTTTCATGTGTCCGAAGCCTTGACACCCAAAACATTTTGGCCCAGCAGGAATAGTGTACTGACCGCCATCCTTGACATCCTTCTTTCCTTTATCTGAATTCTTGAATTGTGAAGAACCGGATTGTCTACGGTCTTTGTTGAAGCCCTTTCCGTTGGCATTCTTCATAAACTTCTTGAATTGCCTTGTGATGTAGGAATTCATCTTGGAATCTTCATCATCTGACGAGTCATCTGTATCACTGCTCTTGGCCTTCAGTGCCAAACTCTTGCCCTTGCTTGACTTGCCTAACCTAGTTAGCCCTAACTCATAGGTTTGCAAGTTTCCAACCAGCTCAGTCAAAGGAATTCTGTCAATATCCTTCGACTCTTCGATCGCCGTGATCTTAGCATGGAATCTTTCGGGCAGCGATCTAAGCACCTTCCTTACTATCTTGGGTTCAGGGATGGTCTCCCCAAGATTGAAGGCTGAGTTCACTATATCCTTGAGCTTGGCATAGAACTCATCAAACGACTCATCCTCCTCCATCTTGATTTCTTCAAAGCGTGTGGTGAGCCTCTGCAGCTTTGAATCTTTGACAGCCTTGGTGCCCTCATAGGTTGTCTGGAGGATGGTCCATGCTTCCTTAGCAGTTTCAGTTGAGGAAATTTTCTTGAACTCCTCATTGGTGACTGCACTGAATAGGGCATTCAATGCTCGGCTGTTAAAGTTTGCCGCCTTGATCTTAGCATCATCCCAGTCGGCCGGCGCTTCTGTAGGCTTGGTCCAGCCTATCTCCACAGCTTGCCACACTTTCTCATCTAGAGACTGCAAGAAAGCTCTCATGCGTACTTTCCAGTATGCATAGTTAGTGCCATCAAATAAAGGAGGTATAATGAGAGATTGTCCTCTATCCATGACAGCAGGGGTCAATGGATCACACACAATAGATTAAACCCTAATCAGAGTGTGCTTGCTCTGATACCACTTGACAGGCCACAAACGCGTTGACCCCTTGTGATAACTTAGATTAATTAATTAGCCCAGTTTTTAATTAATCAAATTAACATGCAATATCACGTGGCAGCACAAACAAATCACCAAACTAAGTTATGCAGCGGAAAATAAAGAACACGGTGATTTGTTCACGAATGGGGAAAACCCTTACGGCAAAAACCCCACCGGGTGATTTAAGGTCACCACTCCCGAAACTCCACTATTATCACAACAAGCAGTTACAAGTAAGGAATCCCAGTACCTCACCAACCTACAGTTGAACTCTTACCCTAATGGATGCAGGAAGGTGCATCTATAAAATCCAATACCCAATTGGACTTGTTCTGTAGTGACAGTTTCTCCTTTTAATGCACGGCTCCCAAGTACGTGACTAACCAAATGCGCGGATCCCAGTATGCGACTTCAATTACCAACTATGGAGAGAGAGAGAGAGTTGGTTGCAAAGTTCTTCAAATCATCAAGGATGAACTAGGGCACGAACTTTGTCTGTCAGATCACAAATTGCATAAATAACAAGTTCTCAAAGAATGTGCAACTTGTTTTCTGTGATCTCTACTTTGACGGCCCTTAAAATAATCCTTTTATATGTCTAGGGTTAGGAGAAAAGAAGTCCCAAAGACACACTCACGGATTAGACTTGAAACAGACCTGGAAATCTGTTTTCTTTAATTCTCGACAGATAGAGGTGTCGAGAGGTGTCGAGATAGCTGTCGAGGCTCGGGCAAAACAGCTCCTTTAAATCTCGATAGATGTATCTGTCGAGGTATGTGTCGAGCTTTAAAATCTTGCACTTCCAGCTTGTTTCTTGGACAGACTTTGACGGCTTCAACACTTAACCTTGAACTGAAGTGTTAAACTCATCCTAAATCTACCTAATTACAAGTAAATTGCGTTTTGTCTAAGGATAAGCCAATTACATAAAATAGTGACATATGTTCACAGACTTGAACCACATATGTCCTAACAAGTCTTCCTAACCATGATTCTAAATATCATAGAGGATAAACAGAAGAGAGACAAAAGAAAAAAAAGAAAAAAGAAAAAAAAAAACAAGAAAAATTCAAGGGTAGACTACATCAGACATAGTTAGAACAAACACAATATTGAAAGTAACAATCTATATGATGCATGAACTGTATTAACACATGATTCATGCTCTGATGCAGTGAGACTAGTTCAATTTCACTTTAAAAACATAGAATTTGGCTTGAACATAGAGTTTATATCAAAATCCCCAAATTTTGAAAACCCACTTTCAAAAATCCCAACAAATTGATAAAATTATCATTACACAAGTTTGATAACAGTATATAATGACAAAATGCATCAATAACACAAGCCAATTTCATCAAATTATGCTTAATTGAACAAAATCCCCAATTCGGGTAGTTTCAAGCCCTAGAAATTTCAATTTTTCCCAATTCATCAAATTGATCAAATTAAACTATGAAAAACATGTTAATATCATCCAAAAACAAAAACCCATTGAAAAGCATGTTAATATCATTGAAAACAACAAAAACCCCAAATTTCTATAGGTTCGAAATTCTCCCTTAAATGCATGAAAAATGCAAAAAAAATGAGAGTAAAATGAAAAAGGAGGGGTAGAATAATCTTATCGGTGGTAGAAAAATTGATGTTGAATCTGGACCGGTCTAGAAGAGAGAGAAAGAATTTTTGAAAAGTTTGAAATAGTGAAGAACACATGAAAAACTTATGTTTTTAAATATTCACTGAACGATTTTCGGTCGGTCGAAAAATAGGTTAGATCGATCGAAAATCACATTCAATCGATCCAACATCAATCGAGTAGCGATCAAGCAAGACAGATTCAAACCAAATTTTTAATCGTAATTTGATCGGTCGAGCAATAGGTTTAATCGATCGAAAATCTGGAAAAATCAAATTTTTGAAAAGCAAAGAATTTTATGCAAAAACTCCTTAAAGCATAATATTTTATGAATGAAATGCATGGGTATGAGATGAAAAGTTTTTCAAAAACCCTTGAATTTAACCTAGATCTTCCAAAAGCAAGATTTTCAATCAATTTGTCCCCAAAAACACAAACTTTAAACACATTTTGCATCAAAATCGAGGTTCTTTCAATCTTGGATGGCCACAACAAGATCACACACAATAACATGTACCAAGTTTAGTAAAGAGTAACTTGTGAAGTGTATGCAACTAGCAAGAGCTTGAGATACATGTGAAGTGATAAGTAAATAGTAATCAATCACAATTTTTACAAAATTCATCACATAACTTTGAAAGAGACTATCACTTAAAGAGTTACATCATATAACTCCCACATCTCCTAGAATAAAAGTTTGCAATCATGTAAGTTTCTTGAATTTGCCTCATAATGTACACACTAATTTTATTTGTTTTGAAATTTATAAAAATAGCCATGATAATGTACACACCAATTTTATTTTATTGTGAAGCTATTATAGCCCAATAATGTACACACCAATTTTAGCATTAATTCGAGGCTACATCTTATGTTCTTTTTGTGCATGTGATACACTTTCTCGAACACAAAATTTTATAATATGCACTAAGGCGTTCATGATTGGCTAATAAATAGTGGTGAGATGGTTATTTATGCCTATCTCATTAAGTTCAAGTCCAACAATCAAAGGCATGTGACTTCAAGATCAAGATTATGTGATAAAAAACTATAAACAACTCCCACACAACATGCACTACAAAGCCCAAACTAGTAAAGTGTAATAAAATAAGCTCATCCAAGTTAAACAAGGTATATAAACATGTTATGTAAAAATCATATGGCCAGTCTTGATTTCAAAACCAAGAGAAAAATAATGCAAAACACATTTTTCTTCCTTTTTTATTTTTTAAAAAACAACCTAGCATGAAATGGATGTATGATATGCAATGCAAACCTTAAAAACAAAAAACAAACCAAAACAGCAAAAAAAAAAAAAAAAAAAAAAAAGTCACAGAGGATTGAAAGATGAAACGCAAGGACCATGTCAGAAAGACTCAATTAGATTAGCTTTTTGCATCCAAAACTTTTTAGATGCAACTCTAGGATTGGAGTTATTATTCTGATTAGAATGATGAGTTACTCTAGGATTGGAATAAAGATTTAAAACTTTTACCAATTTACCAATAAGTATCATAGAATCTTGTGCTTGAGGCACAAATACTTTTGGTTTATTTACTCACGTAACAGTTTGCAACTTAAAACAATTTGGGTGAATGTGCCTAGCCTTTACACAAAAATAACAAACCCAAGTAGTTTAATCATGCAACTTAAAGATACTAATTAGACTCCTAATGATACTAACTGCTGAGGTCTTTAACTTAAAGAGTTTGACCTAAAGAATATACATGTAAGCACAATACCAAAGTCAGCAGCAAATGGTCCACACACGTCTAATGCCGTATGCTGACTGCTTGAGGCACCCTTTTCGGGCTTGGTATATATAGTGGATCTTATTCTGTGTCTCCACCCGGGCCCGTGCCGATATTGGGAGTGTCATTAAATTTTGACAGCGTAACAAGTTTTGGACAGTACTCACATATTTTTTTGATATGAAAATGTCAACTTTCATTCATAATGAAATTGAAATACAACATATTCATAGTGCAACATATATAATAGTAGATTCACCATTTATACACATAGCACAACCTAAATGTTTCTTTTACATATAACCATTAGATTTCTTTCAGCGGGGCTAGGGGTGGCAACTGCCCCCCACCCCCTTGGACCCTGGTTATACCCTTATCTCTAACTTTTTGGTATTTTGTTGACGTGACTAATGGTCAATATAAAAAATAAATTGTCTGCCAATTCAGATGGCATGTGTTAGTGTTGACAAGGATTAAGTTCAAAAAAAAAAAAAAAAAATTTAATGCACAGTTTGTTTCGACGTAAAATATTTGTAAAATAAAAATATTTTACATGTAAAATATTTTTAGAAAAATATTTTCATCTTACAGTGTTTGGCAAGGTATATGAAAATGTAGTGTAAAATATTTTCCGGTATTTGGCACAACGTAAAATGAAAAAAAAAATAAACAGTAAATATTTAAAATTATGTTAGAGACACAACTTTTAGCGCAACTTTATGCCACAACTCACCACATGACGAGTTGTGATTGGTAAGAATATATCGTGGGTCATGTAAGAACATACTCTTATCAATCACAACTCGCCATGTCGTGAGTTGTGGCAAAAAGTTATGCTAACAGTTGTATCTTAGGCATAATTCAAAAAAAAAAAAAAAAAAAAATCCAGCTGAAGCTCAGGAACGGAATAGCTCTGCTACTGACGGACTTGCGCCAGTGAAGTGTTCAGACTCAGTTGCTCAATGACCACTGCTTCCACCTGGATTTTTCGGTCTCAATGCCTTATTCGGTTATTCCAATGCCCACAACCTACAACACTCAATGCCTTAGCCTGAGTGTGCATGTGTGCATTCAAAATCTTATATTTTCTTTCTTAGATACATGTTTGGTTAATTAAATTTTCTGATATGATATTGTAATTTGCTCTCAGGTGTGTTCTTCATCTGTGGATGTCGGTGTGGTTCTATATGGAAGCACCGTGACTGATATATCCAATTCATACATTAAGCCAGCACAGATTTCGGAGATGCCGCCAAAAGCACACACAAGAAGCCGTTGTTACATCTCTCTTTATATATCACTCATTGTTTGGCCTAAATCTACCTTACCCTTATCTGCTAGAAGTCCTGGAATTTTTGGCTCTTTTTTTAGATAAAAGATAAATCTTCTAGGCTCATTTAATGTTAATCCTTTTTGTTCTTTGGACAATTTCCTTTATGTCCTGTTTGTTCTCTCACGGATAAGTAGATCTGGGCATTGTGAATCTGTGATTATTACGACAATATAATATATATATATATATATATATATATATATGTACATATACACCTGACACCCGATAAAAAGGGGACACCACAGGCACCTATCATAGTCAACCGTCACCGACATTATATGTATATATACACCTGACACCCGATTAAAAGGGAACACCACAGGCACCTATCATAGTCAACCGTCACCGACATTGCGTGCAGTGTGGCACTTTCCATGGCGTGCCTGTTGACTGTATTACTATTATTTATTTTTTTAATGCCCAAGGAAGTCTTCAAACAATATCTTATTCTTGATTTCAACTTCGAAGTAGTCATTTCCAGCTCTTTTTTTTTTTTTTTTTTTTTTTAAGCTTAATCCCAGTCAAACATTATAAGTGACATACGAGTTGGCAAAAGAATTATTTTTCATTTTTGCGGTACATAACGTCATTTTTTATTTAACACTTAATGATAAAAATTAATTTGGCACAACACCAAAAGATTGAAACTATATTAAGACATTTGAAACATCATGGACCAAATTGAAATACAATGAAAAGCTTACAAAGCAAATTCGTATTTTAGCCTATTTTGTTTTTCCATTTTACTTTTATAAATTGAATATCTTATATTTAGACTAATTTTTAACTTCATATATTAATGACTATTTATTTTTTATTTTTAAAAATATAAATTTATAGTCAATTTAAATTATGAAATAGCTTAAGAGTAACAATGAATATGCTACCTCCTAAACTAGGCTCAAAAAAATAAATTGAAACCAAGTACGCAAAGAACAAATTATAACTTATGTTTGCATTATAATTTATAGTCAATTTCTATGTGGATCTTGCCCTCTGAACCAAAATTTTGGCTCCAAAACTACTAAGTAACCCATTCATAATACTTAGGGTTAGTGACAGAGCCAACATTTCAGTTCAACGTACATGAACAAGATATAAAGACAATATTAATAAATAAATAAAACCTAAAAAATATTGATTAATATTAATGAGAAAATAAATAAAATTTTGTAAACAATTGTAATTGCAAAATCTACCTTAATACAGGTTCATTTAGAATTCGATGTAGACCCATTATTACACTAAGAGTTTTCCATAATTTCAGTTAACTATATATATATATATATATATATATCATATCATACCATATCATTAAAATAAATAAGAACAACACATTCATAAGTACTAACAATCAAAGTATAAGGTTGACCTAAACAAATGAAATTTAGAAATATAATTTGATTTCTTAAAATCAATTGAAAAAATAAATCAATCTAAAGGTGTTAACTGTATAGCAATATACTTACAAAGTTGTACAATCCCATTCCCTTGATTACTTTCCACGAACATATAGTATTCAACTATTTGGTCTATTCTTCTCTCAGTCAAAAAGTAAGAAAAGGGCAAATAAATATATGGTATTAACTATTTTGTCTATTTCTCTCTCAGTCAAAAAGTAAGAGTAGGGGAAGGGGGAAAAAAAAAAAAGTAAATGCTTTTGGATTTTAGTTGGAAAAGAACAATAAGTATTTTTAAAAAAATTATTTTGTGTAAAATAATAAATACTATGTATTAATGAGTTGCGTGCATGACAAAGTAAAAATTGTGATAAGGAGGAAAAATAAAAAAAAGGGGAAGAGGTGGCTTGAATAATGGTGTGGTGAAAACATGTGAAATTGGCTGAAAGAAATTGAGAATTCGGTGCTTTTTTTTAGGTACTACGCTGATTCTTGAAAATAGAATAGGTTTATTTTTTTTCTTATTTTCCAACATCAGTGTAGCGGTTTGGTATCTTATACTGTTAAAGTGAGAATGCTCTTTTGTTTTCTTTTTGGCCCATAAACCTCTGCACCGCACAAATCCAATGTTAGTAAATATATATATATATATATATATATATATATATATATCGATAATACATGCGTGAACGCCAATGAGTAAACTAATGAAAATATAGAAGACTTATCATAGGTTTTACACCATATGGATCCATGCAGACATGCATATAGAATTCCAAATGACGAATAATGACAAAAAAATGATATCGTAGTATCCCAAAAACAATTTTAAATTGGGACGTACATATAAAATTCCTTGAAAGAAACTTTGTACATTCGAAGGTTTATTTTTATAAGATAACTTGCACGAGCCACATTTGCAGTAGTTTTATATATACGTAAGTAGTGGAAATTTTTGTAGCTTTTGGAGCTATTATTGATTTTAATATGATTTTTATTTAATTAATTATTGCATCTTTTGGCAAATTAAGTAGGTTAAAACTACTTTGAACAAGTGATTCTATGAACAGTTCTTATGCAAATGATGGTATACTGGGATATATCTACTTTGGTACATATATAGAAAGCTTCTGCAAATGCAATGCATCATTTGGATAAGTTGTGCATGACTTGACTGCATGCATGTGAATATCAGCGATATCATTAGGTGATTTAATTCTATGTTCCAGAAACAATGGTTTGAATAAGTGCTTCTATGAAGAATTCTTATGCAAATGGTGCATGGTATCTACCTTGCTACAAATATAGAGAGCTTCTGCAAATGAATTCATCAATGTTGAATCCAATTGACCGGTTCAACTTTGAACCAAACCTAAATCTTATTCAGTACTCTTTATAGATGGTTCAATTCCAAAAACTGCAAACCAAATTGGTTTAACAGGTTACTAAACAATAATGAGAGAGAAATGTTCTGCTTGCCTGGAACTCCCTCAACTCAAACATTGAAACCTTTCCAATCAACTTGTCTTTTTGGGTGAATACGGATAACCAAAACCAAAAACACATCCAAAAAACTACTACATCAGCTTACCTAGTTCCTTCCCAATATAGGTTTTAACTATAGTTGATCTCTATCTCTAGGGAGCATTGTTTATTTTCTAAACATTTGTTTATTATTTTTGAGACTTGGTGATTATTATAGAGAAAAGTGGGTGTTTTGAAAAGTGAGAGGAATAATAAATAAATAAATAATAAATAAATAATATTTAAATGAAATAGTTTTTAGAGTATAAAATGTGATGTGGGTGAATAGAAGAAGTAATTACCTAAAAGAGAAAAAGTAAGTTCTTATTTTAAAATATGAAGTAAATTGAGGGAAGCTACTACCAATGTTTGAGAGAGAGAGAGAGAGAGAGAGAGAGAGAGAGAGAGAGATTTGGGGAAGATATTTCTCAATTTATTAGTTGTGCACACATTCAAATCTCCCCCAACTTTGGCGTGATTAATTTTGCCCCGTAAGTTTGAATTTGAATCCTGACTCTTGCTTTTTTATATAAACTTTGAATCTTGATTCCTGGAAAAACTCTTAAAAAATAAAAAATAAAAAGTCATTGGCAAAAAACTTACTTATTTCTTTGGTCTCTCACAAAGAAAGTAAGCCGCCGTAGAACCACTACCCTGAGGCTTATCCCATTCGTGAGAGTCCAAAGCAGGAGTATGTAAGTTTTGCCCTGAGTGATTGATTTTGTACATGTGTACGCTATGCTGGTGGTAGGGATTTTTTGATGCAAAATGGGCTGTCTTTAATACAAGAAGGTAAGATCCTAGGGGCAGCTTTGATGGTTACGAACACTCCCTGTTGTTTGAGTTGCTCCAGTTCTGAATTCATAACATGTTCATGCCACGAAGGGTTCTTACCATGGCAGACAAATGATATTCTGAAAACCCAATATTAGTTAAACTTGGAAGGGCTATTTGTGTTAGTTCATTGATGTTATTTTATCTTTTAGACGAAATTCCTATAATTTACTCAATATCTAATCACACGTCACAGATAGTGTGTACATGTTAAAGCTGTTCAGGGCTTTTGGCCAATCGGATAATCACTGACCTAGATGTGAACCAAACCAAGTACATTCTCAGTTTTATTTTTTACGAGATAATTTCATTACATTTGAAATGAAGCGGTCAATAACTTGCTCATGCACTTCTTATCAAACCAACTTGGTCAAGCACATTTGCAGAAGCTTTATATATACGTAGATAGATGCCACCATTTGCATAAGCACCATTCATAGACTCACCTGTTCAAAGTAGTTTGAACTTACTTTGGCAGGAGAAAATGAAGGTTGAAGTGGAAGTAATCTCCAATGAGAATATCAAACCAACTTCACCAACTCCCACCCATCTTCACTATTATCGGCTTTCCTTTCTCGACCAAATATTCCCTCCGGTATATGCTTCATTTATCTTCTTCTACACAAAGCATGATACTTACTCCAAAATCAGTACTGATACTACCAAATCATTCTCTAGTGTCCTCAAGCAATCATTGTCAGACGTCTTAACGCGTTACTATCCTTTAGCTGGCCGCGTTAAAGACAATTTTAACGTGGAATGCAATGATGAAGGGGTGATGTTTCGCGAAGCCCAAGTCAAGTGCGAGCTTTCAGATATTGTTACAAATCCAAATCCAGCAGAGTTTAAGAAATTTCTTCCATGCGATATTGATGGCACGCACAATTTAACCTTTGCTGTTCAAGTCAACTACTTCACTTGTGGTGGTATTGCCATTGGTGCATGCATTTCCCACAAGATTGCTGATGGCACATCCTTTATCATGTTTATGAAAAATTGGGCAGCCACAGCGCGAGGCGAGACTAATATTCATCCACAATTTCAAGCATCAACTCTCTTCCCGCCTACAAGCACCTTATCTGGGTTTCAACCGGAAACTAGTATGATACAAGAGAAGCTTGTATTAAAGAGGTTTGTGTTTAGCTCTGCTACAATAGAGGCTCTTAAGGAAAAATATGCAGAAAGCTCAGACATAGAATGCCCATTACACCCCAGCCGTGTTGAGGCCTTGTCAACATTTTTATGGAGCCGATATGTAGCTGCTACACAAGAAAACTGTGGGCATAAGAAGCTCAACTTAGTGCTTTTTGCAGTGAATTTACGGACGAGGATGGATCCCCCGTTGTCTGGAAATTATTTTGGAAATATCTTCCGGGTTGCAACAGTCATTCTGTCAAGTGAAGAGAGATATGGCCTTGTGGGCAAACTGAGGGCCGCAATAAGAAAGATAGACAACGAGTATGTGAAAAAATTACAGGGCCACACTCAACACTTGGACTTTCTCAAAGACGCTAGTGAAAAAGTCCTGAAACAAGATGTAGTTCCATTCAATTTCACAAGCTTGTGCAGGTTCCCTATATATGAAATGGACTTTGGTTGGGGAAATCCCATGTGGATTGGTCGGGTTAGCTTGCCTTTCAAGAACGTTGTTGTATTTTTAGACACCAAAAGTGGGGATGGAATAGAGGCATGGGTTAACTTGAAAGAGGAAGACATGGCTAAATTTGAAAGTGACACAGAGCTCCTTGCATATGCTTCCACCACAACCTTAAATGCTTAACACGTTAATGTATAAGCATGCTACATGTGTAGACTGAATGGCTGACACTGCATGCAAAATTGTTTAGCAGTTTCTTCGTTAGTTTCCATCGTGAACTAAAATAAAGGAAGTCTAAAGCTTCCATGTTTTGTTAAAAGTATTCCAATTATATCATCATGTAATGTTATTTGTAATACATTGGTGAACTGCTTGGGTTTTAGTTTCTTCTTTGGGTTGGTATCCGTATGACTATATGAGAATCAGTTTGCAGTGTGATTTTTATTTTATTTTATTTTTTTTTCTGAATAAGTTTGCAGTGTGATTTTGGGACAAACTCTCTCTCTCTCTCTCATTTTTTGTGTATGTGTGTGTGTATTTTTTTATAAGCTATTTTTTTTTTGTATGTGTGTAAGTGTCATTCTCCTAATTTTAATATTTGTAAAAATGTTTATCATTTAACTGCTACTCAACTAAAGGAAAAGTCATCAATACCGATGATTTTATCGTGGCCATATTACTTCTACTAGTCACCAACACCAACAATTTTAGTATATACTAGGATACAAAGTATCCATTGTTGGGAATTCAAATTTGTTCTCTTTCCACACCTCACAAGAAACAGTTGGTTTGATTAGGAATCTAATAAGATTTTTAAAAATATGTAATTCTTATGTTTCTTTTATTTTAAGAATATTAAAAGAATTATTTATTTTTCCAAGACTATTTTTTAGATTTGTAAACAATGTAGGTCATATTTTCATGAATTGATATATCCAAGTCAAAACAAAGTTTTGAGTCTTACTTTAAGTGTGTTCAAAGACACATTCAAGTTGTATTAAATGAAGACAGAAGACTTGCTCAAGAAAGCCCGTCAGAATGGGACTTCAATACTAGTTGATACTTGTTGATCTATGAAAAATAAATGAATCTCGATTCTTGGCTTATAACACCTCTTGATCTATCAAGCTATGGGAAAATTGAATAGTAATTTTTGTTTCAACCAACAATGACTCAGCTCTTATTGGAATTCATGCACTAGGGTTCCAAAACTTATAAAATGGATATTTTATGGCCATCGTCAGATACACACATAAAGAGACACATGCATACCTAGAGTTGCTACAAAGTTTTGTACACCTAGGGTTTTGTATCAAGCTATTGCTGTTTCATCAAAGCATAATTTGAAGAATATTCTAAAAGTTACAATAATCAAGTGGTTGCAGTGGTGTTAGTCAAAAACAAGAGATTCATGCAAAGGATAATCTTCTGCAAGAAGTAATTCAATTAGGGATTGGAATTGAGCTTCCTTAAATAGATTGGTAAGTTCTACTGTAGGTATGTACTTCGAGATAGGGTAAAATTTCTTGTTCTTGTAACCTCTTATCTTGTTAGTGGATTCTCTAGCAAAAGTGGTGACCAAAAATTTCCCCAGTGAGATTTTTCTTACAATGGTTTTCCCATCATGATCAAATCACAGTTTCAATCTTATTTTTCACTATACCTTAATTTGGATATGCATATAATTTAGACTAATTACGTAACTTGGGTAATTGGTTAATTTAACTAGGGTCAAGCTATAACCTCAAATTTACTATTCTAAATTTTGGTTATGATGAACTCAATGTAAGCTTTATATACTATAGAGCATAGAACTCTATGTTAACCTTAGTGTTAGTTTGTTGTTATACAAGTATATGTCATACAATAAGTTTGGGTCTTTTGAGGAGTCATATCTCTTAAGAATTTTATATGATAATTTTACTAGTTTGAAATGAAACAACAAACTTCTTTTTCTTTATTTTTTTTTTCAATAATACAATAGTTACAATAACAGAGAAGGGAAAACAGACAATATTACTAAGCTAGAAGTTTTTTTAACACAAAAATTCAACTTCACAAGTTTGTCCTATATTTAAATTTATGGGTATATATATATATATACTCACCACCTTTTGAATAAGAACCATCCAGTATAGAATTATTTATTCAAATTGTCTAAACTTGAAAGCTCAATTAGTGAGAAAACACCAAAGCTTGTTTAGGCTCCCAATTTTAAATTACGACTTAATTGCTTTTACTCTAACTTATGTAAGTGCGGAACAAGAGTAAATGAAGTGCAATAAACTGGAATACTACTCTAAGCCATAAGCAAGAATAATAAACGATAAATGTAAAACTTAAAAAGTAGAGAAGAGAGAAATGCAAATGCAAAATAACAACAAAACGTGTTATCGAAAAGGAAACTAAAGTACTCAACAAAAAACCTCTCTGTGGCCCTCTAATCCGGAATCGATCCACTAGTGAATAAATTGGAGTACATGAATATTAAAAAGATCCTCCAAGCCTAATTTACTCAATGTACTTAAGCCCTTCAAGCTCCTGCTACCAATGGACTCTTCACTATTTATCCAGATCTCGCAATTCTGCCCAATTGCATCCGATACTTAATAACTTCTTCCAATGCTTCCCATAAGCACCAAAAATTCTCTTAACAGTCAGAATAGGTGAGGTAAGTGATTGGACTAAAAACCTTTTAAGGATGTGTAGATGGAGAGGTGAGAGTAAATGGAAACTTTAGAGAAATGATGTAAAGGATTGTGGGTAAACAATATCTAACTCTCAAGAGTTTTGCCTAGGGTTTTCTCTCTCAAAAGTTTCTTATAAATTCTCCTTCTTCTTCTTATATTTCGTGGGTAATAAGGGTTTATATATAAAGAATGGGAAATAGCACACCCCAAAAATAATCAGGCAGTGAGTTCTGTGAATCACTCATGACTTGGCCAGAGTCGCCAATGATTTGCGAAATCTACCCTGTCAAGAACTCTTCAAATTCCAACATCTGCTTCTCACGTGGCTTGTTTTGTGGGTCAGCAATCGCGAGCAAGTCGCAAAATCTATATCTTTACAAATTCTTCACCAAACTCTCACACACAACTTTTACATTAAATACCACAAAAATACAGGAAAATGATTAAACAAAATCACAATCAAATTTGACATAAAATTAAAGCCGACATAAAATATAGTTGTAAATACAACTTTATAGAACTTTACAAAGAGGAAATGAAGGCCTAGGTTGAAGTAATCTCCAAGTTGATGATAAAAACATCTTCACAAACTCCTATCCATCTTCTGTAATATTATCAGCTTTCCTTTCAAAACCAAATTAATACAGCCTCCCATGCATGCTTCTTTCATCTTCTTCTACCCAAAAGTTCACCACCAATATTGCCAAATCAAGTCTGCCCAAGCCAGCATTTTCTAACGCTTTAACATGTTATTACCCTTTGGCCCGGGGCATCAAAGACAATTCTTCTGTTGATGAAGGTGGTTACCACTGTGAAGCACAGACAGGCTTCATATAGCGCTTCATGCGGTAAATTTTATGGTGCCCAATGAACTTGTGTAAGAGTGGTATGGCATTGTGGGCAAGTTGAGAGATGCAAAAATGGGGATGGGGTGGAGGCATGGATAAACTTGAAAGAGGAAGATATGGCCAGATTCAGAAGTGATAAAAAGCTCATTGTATCTAGAAAACTATTCCATGTGAATTTCTTCATTGGCTGCTGTCATTAGCTAAAATAAAAATGATTTTATGTACAAAAATGTTAAGATCCTAGGGACGGCACAATTGTAAGTTGTAACAACCCTAGCTACACGACAACAGTAGTTTTATATATATTTTTACTACTTGAAATTCTGTGTTAAATGTATACCGTTTGTAATTTTATGTGTAATTAAAATAAATAAATAAACTGGAAGTGTAAACATATTATAAATGTAATAATTATGAATTTCTAATTATTTTAATATATTTTCAATCATGAAGGGTAGATTAGTCAATACACACGTTCAACATATATAAGGTTTTATATTAATTACTTAATTATGACCTAGCATTCGATAAATAATAATCATTATTCTTTAATCATGAATGTCAAGATTGGCTATTTATATGTTTTAAAAAATTGGGCTCATAAAAATAAAATATATTGGGAAGCTTTTGTACTATACTGTGTACTAATATCACTTACTAGCCTTCAAAGTTCGGCACCTTTTTTTTGTCCTTGTTTTATAGATGCAACAGGTGGGCTATACACACAATAATCCTTCATCTCCCTTAAATTTACCCAACCAGTTTATCATGATCAAGGTTCAATCTCTTATATTTACTATAACGCCATGAGACTATACCAATTTGCCTTGATGGTCCGTCTCTGTTCATTGACAAGTGAAAACAACATATATGGGCATGCTAGTTTCAATTAAAATTGGACTGGCCTAATAATATCTTTTAGATTACTCACCAAATCTAACTTTGAACAAGTTACAATATCGCAGGGTACAGGAAAATAATATGAAATGCCAGGACTAGATGTAACTTCTCCAAGAAATTTGCAGTGTGTAAGATTCTCTAGGATTTTATCCAGAAGAATAACGAGAATAGACTATGATATACTCAAATCTATATTTCAATCCAATTAACATGTGGTTGTGCCTCCATCCAAAGACAAGCTTAAGCCTACCAATAGGTGTCATAGATTTGAATTGAGCAACTCGCTGACCTTCAATGGCAGAAAAAAGAACTCTTCCTTGAGACCAGTTAGAAAAATCATTCATCGTAAACGTACATGAACTCAATGCTGTAATAAATCATTGATTACCATGTAAATATTAAGGTCAAAAGAACACCCTTATGCGACTAAAGTTATAAAAAGTTCTTTTGACTCATTCAAATTAATTGCTACAGTGGACCTGTTGATGTGTATAGTGTTGTGGGCTTTAGGCCTAACTAGATTACTTGTATAACACACATTTTTATACAACATTCTTACTTGTACTGTACTCATATGCCTTTTATATAAGGTACTTATGTATATTCTTTCACTGAGAAATACAATACACTTATTCAGTATTTCTAGTATCAGAGCTATTGCTATAACTTTTTTGTGTTCTGCAGTCTTGTCTTTGTTGGTAATTTTCGCTGCCTTAACTTCTCCGGTTAGTAAGTCTCTTCAGTGCCTCTCCTGACTGCCCTACCGCTGTTAGAGGTCTCAGGGTTGAATCTCCGTCGCAAAAGCTCAATCTTCGCCACCAAGACCACTGCCTTCGTCAGATCTGTTGTTTTTGACCTTTGGCTAAGACGCAAACCATATCAACATGTAGCTCGTTAAACGATCTACTCAACCACGTCAGAAATGTCACCATACGAAAATCCACGTGCTCTCACTCGTCGTCCAAACTTTCGGTGAGTTCTGCCACACGCTTCACGCTCCGCCGTATGCCTCCATGCTCCTTCATGAGCTGCCACGCGCCTGGACTGCACCTACTAACATCATTGCTGACGTCATTCTGCCACGTCAACCCTAGTTGCGTCATCCCTGACGTCATCTCCACCACGTCACACTGACATCATCAGATTGTGTCATCGCTGACGTCATCTCTAGCTTGACTTTGACTTAGGCCATTGACTCTTTCAAGCATTGACTTTGACTTCGGCAGAGCTGACCGTTGACTTTTTTGCTAGAGTTGACATTTTGCAGTCCAAGTGCTCCTTACCTAGTTTTTTGCGTAGATTTTATTTTTACAGTCCGTTTTTGCATATTTTGCTTCTAAATGAAGAATAAGGATAGGTTTTATTTTGGTTGCAATAATCATCGCTAAAAATCTAGCAAACATTTTTACTATTTCTAAAAATGTTTTGGCCACAATATTGAAACTTACTATCATCGCAACAATATTGAGACTTGCTATCATCGTAACAAATCAATTGTTTCAATTTCTGCTGCTACTATTGCTAATACTGAGAGTGTCCTGGCTCTCGTCTCTGCACAGTCTAAATCTTTTAGATCCACTTTCACCATTTCCAAAGATGACCTTATAAACATCATCACTAATGTCATTCATATGATTGGTAATGCATCTTATTCCTCTTCTCTCTCAACTTTATCTGGTATGTCTCCTACCTCTTGGCTTATGGATTCTACTTGTTGCAATCACATAACACCTCACTCATTCTTATTTTCTGAACTTAACCTGCACCACACCCTCTTCATATTCACACAGCAAATGGTTCCACAATGTCTGGTCATAATATATATTCTGTTTCGACCCCCAATCTCTCGGTTCCTAGGGGTCTTTAATTTTCTTGACCTTTCTTACAATTTATTTTTTATGGGACAATTAGATGAGTTGGGTTATCCCATTATCTTTGATTATTCTAGGTGTATTGTGCAGGATCCGAGGACAGGATAGAATCTTGGGACCGATCCCAGAGTTGAGCATATGTTTCTAGTCGGCAACTTTCATCTTCCACATGTTACTCCTTTTTCTATTGCTGCAGTTGCCGCTGTTTCTTCTATTCCTTCCCTTACACTTTAGCATGCCCAACTTGGTCACACATCTTCCTCTCGGGTTCAAAAATTAACTTCTAGAGGTTTGTTAGGTTCAGTGTCTACAAAAAATTTTGATTGTGTTTTATGTCAGTTAGAAAAACAACTAATTTTTCCTTTCAATACTAGTGAATCAATATCCACTAATATCTTTAACCTTATTCATTCTAATGTTTCGGGGCCTTCCTCTGTCTCTAGTATTGGTAGATCTCGATATTTTGTTGTCTTTATTGATGATTACTCTCACTATAATTGAATTTTTCATATGAAACATTGTTATGAATTATTGTAAGTATATTGTAATTTTGCATAAATGGTTGAAACTCAGTTTTCCAAATGCATCAAAATTTTTTGATTTGATAATGCTCTTGAGTACACTCAATATGCTTTCCAAGCTATTTTGCATTCCTATGGTACTGTTCATCAACTAACTTATCCGGGTACCTCTCAATCAAATGGTAGAGCCGAACAAAAACTTCATCATATTCTTAACACTGATTGTACTCTCCTTCTCTCTGCCAAAGTTTCTGCTCCTTTTTAGGGCGAAACTGTACTTCATGTTGTTCATGCTATTAATCGCATTCTCAGTCCTGTCATCCAAAATCAAACTCCATATGAGCGTTTTTTTGGGTCATCTCCAGATTATCATCACCTTCGCTCTTTCGGTTTTGCCTGTTTCGTTCTTCTTCAGCCACATGAGCATAACAAACTTGAGCATCACAAACTTGAGCCTCGACTAAGGCTTTGTTGTTTTCTTGGATATGGCGAAACTCAAAAGGGGTATTAGTGTTATGATCCTGTTTCTCATCGTCTTCGTATCTCCCGCAATGTTGTCTTTTGGGAGCATCACCTCTTTGTCGAGCTCTCTCACTTTCGTGCCTCCCTATCTTCCTCATTTGTCTTAAATATTTTTCCAGATGAGGCACATATTCCTTTTGTAGCTGCTCCTTATCCACCTGTAGTTGTTTCTAATTCTCCTATAGGCTTCTCAGTCCAACCACCAGCTATCATTGATCCCTTTTCTAGTTCACCCTTTAATGAACAAGTGGAAAATGAATAAGTTGAAGACGAGCTACCCAACCCCAACCTTAAGCTTGGATCCCCTGCTCCTACTCCACTTGAAGATCTTGCACAAGACATTCCACGTCGTCACTTAACTCGGATAAGATCCATTCCTGCACATTTACTTTACTATCATTATTACACTGTCCTTGCTACACTGCACGAGTCTCACACCTATCATAAGGCTTCCACTAACCCTTTATGGCAAATTGCAATGAAAGAGGAACTTGATGCATTATCTAAAAACCATACTTGGGATTTGGTGACACTTCCCCCTAAGAAATCTGTGGTTGGTTGTAAGTAGATCTATAAGATTAAAACTCGCTTTAATGGGTCTATTGAGAACTACAAAGCTTGTCTTGTTGTAAAAGGTTTTACACAGGAGTATGGGATTGATTATGAAGAGACATTTGCTCTGATTGCTCGTATCTCATCTGTTTGTGCCTTCTTAGCTGTTGCTGCTGCCAGGAAATAGGACATTTTTCAGATGGATGTCAAAAATGCATTCCTTAACGGGGATTTAAGTGAAGAATTTTATATGTAACCTCCTCCTGGTCTCTTTATTGAATCAAATAAGGTTTGTCACCTTTGACGTGCACTTTATGGCCTTAAACAAGCTCCACGAGCTTGGTTTGCTAAACCATCTCTCGCTTGGGTTACATGGCCAGTCATTATGATTCTACTTTATTTCTTCGTCATACTGACAAAGGAACTATTTTACTTCTCTTGTATGTGGATGATATGATCATAACTGGTGATGACCTCACTAGCATTCAAGAGCTTAAGGATTTTCTCGGTCAACAATTTGAGATGAAAGATCTTAGACATCTTAGCTACTTCTTGGGTCTTGAAATCACTCATTCTACAAATAGACTTTATATTACTTAAGGTAAGTATGCCTCTAAACTCTTGTCTCGAGCTGGACTCACTGATAACAAGACTATTGACCCTCTAGTTGAGCTTAATGCTTATTTGACTTCCTTAAGGGGGAAACCATTGTCTAATCCCTCTCTTTATAGATGTTTGGTTGGCAACCTAATTTATCTCACCATTACTAGTCTAGACATTTCCTATGCTATTCACCAAGAGAGCCAGTACCTGTCTGTTCCACGATCAACTCACTATGCTGCTATTCTACGTATTTTTCGATACTTAAAGTGCACTTTCTTCCATTATCTTTTCTACTCTGCTCAGTCTCCTCTTATTCTCCGTGCATTTTCTAATGCTGATTGGGTAGGAAATCCCATTGATCGCAAGTCCACCACTGGTTATTGCTTTTTTCTTGGTTCTTCTCTGATTTCTCAACGAAGCAAGAAACAAATTCATGTGGCCCACTCCAATACTGAAGCAGAATATCGTGCCCTTGCCGATACCACATCTGAGCTCCTTTGGCTACGAAGCCTTCTCAAAGACTTAGGTGTGTTTATATCCTCTGCTACTCCTCTTTATTGTGATAACCAGAGTGTCATTCATATTGCTTACAATAATGTCTTCTATGAATAGACTAAACACATAAAGATCGATTGTCATTTTATCCGTTATCATCATGTCCACGTTGCTCTCCAGCTGATCTCAATCTCCTATAAAGATCAACTTGTAGATATCTTCATCAAGTCACATTCTAAGAGACGCCTTCGTACTATGGTTAACAACCTTAAGTTGGTCTCACATCCACCTTGAGTTTGAGGGGGGCTGTTAACGTGTATAGTGTTGTGGGCTTTAAGATTACTTGTATAGCACACATTCTTGTACTACACTCTTACTTGTACTACACTCATATGTCTCCTATATAAAGGCATTCATGTATATTCTTTCACTGAGAAATACAATACACTGATTCAGTATTTCTAACAGACCCCTTATAGCAACTACAATGAATACAAGGCTTCTTCCAATTCCCATAAATTCCCTCTGTTTTCTGTACTTCCTTTCCTTCTTGATCTCTCAAAAGTGAAGCAAAATTGCCAGTTCCTGAGTTCCATCCTCACTTTAAATTTTTCCTATTAACACATTTTTGCATTCATCCTACATATATTGATTTGCTTTGGACATTTCCTTTAGTTAATTCCAAATTTTGTTGTGGTAATGTGTTCTCCAAGCTTGAACTTCCATGGTGTGTCAAACTCACAAAAATCATACATATGGCTGGCAAAGCAGTTATGTACTTATGGATTCAAATAAGACTCCCAACCATCATTCCTTGCGTCTTCTCAATACTGGCTCATTCTGCACAGGGCCGGCCCTAGGATTAGGCCAATTAAGCCATTACCTAGGGCCCTCTTACTATAGAAGGCCCCAAATTTGGGGGCAAATTTTTTTTATTTTTTTATTTTTTATATATAAATATTTTTGGGAGATATTAAAACATTTTAGTTTGCATTTTTTTTCCACTATTAAGAAGGCTCAAAGAATTAAGTAATGCTAGAAATAGAGATAAGACAAATTTAAATAAATAGGTTTTACAAATAGATGTGTTACTAATCATGAGTAATTCAAATAGGAAAATGTTAAAAATATTATAAATTTTACAACATAACTTTTATTTATTTAATTATTTTTATACAAGATAAAAATTATACTATAGCCTAATCTAAGTGTATATGTATTCGTAACTCTCTTCTAGAGACTTAAATCTCAGCCATTGCCTCTCACACCTCGCAAGAACTTATACTTGTGAAGTGGTCACTGCAGCAAGGGTGTATGGTGGTCTCCATAACTTTTATAATTTGATGTGACAATGAATATGATAGGTGGATTTTAAGAAACTATTGAATGCATTTTTGAATGAACATTTGTGATTGGTGATATATCTTTGTAATTCTCATGTTAAATTTTTTATAATATTTCTAGTATTTTTGTAAGCCTCATGTCGTTTATCACATTCATTACAACACCAATTTGTTGTAAAATTTGTTATAACTTTAGCATTTTCTCAAAAAAAAAAAATCATATTAAAAAGTAAAAAGAATGGATTTTAAAAAAACTATTATATAAAATGTTAATTAAATATTATTTAAGTAATAACATAAATGCCTCATTTGAAGAATTTGCCTTAGGCCTCCGAAACGCTTGGATCGACCCCGATTCTGCAAAGGATATTATTCCAGAATCACCTCATGCAAGACTTATGACCTAATTTTTTTTTTTTCTTGGTTTCATACCAAACACAAAGTTTTGCGTTACTTCCAGAGAGGGAAGACAGGAAACCTGTATTGGTACTTGGCAGCATTGTTTATTACAACTAGGACACCCCTTGGCATCTGCATAATCATCAAAGGAATCAATAAAAAAAATTAGTACTTTGTGGTGATCAAATTTAAAACTTAGAAGGAAAAAATGTGTGGGAATAGAAATGAAGAACTATCTTTACTCTGAGGCTCTAAAATTGGACAATATTTAAGGCAATGGAATTAATTGTGCAAATCTGAACATGATTAAGAAAGCATCCACATATTTCCACCATTCAGATTTTTCTTTTTCTTTTTTTTTTTTTTTTAGTAGGGGGGGATAGGTGGCATTCTGATATTATTTTAGATTTTAGTGCCATAAATATTCTGTACTTTTTGTGTGTGTATGCGCGCGCGCCGCTCTAGGCACCTAGTAGCTTAAAAATATTGCCTCCATCAACTTGCCTTAATTTTAGTAGTATTTGTGCCAAGGATATATATATATATATTGTGTGTGTGTGTGTGTGTGTGTGTGTGTGGTAATTGTAAATAACAATAAAAGATTAATAGTAATTCTTTGTGCCAGAAAACACATCCCCAAGAATTAAAAATAGAATTTCTTTCTTCAAATGAAGCAAACAAATTAATTAATCAAGGACAAGCAACTATAAAAATGTGAAAAAAAAAAAATAAAACAAAAAAAGGGCAACCCTAAATTACTCCTGGATTTCAAACATCCAATTTAAATGCACTAGTTTTTCTAGAAATAATATAATATTTTTTTAGAACTAATATTGTATTCATAGGATACTGGATCTTTACAACACTTACCTATCCCATAAACCTAATAATTCAGAAGAAAATGATGTACTTTGTTATATATATATATATGTGTGTGTGTGTGTGTGTATATATATATATATATATATAGAGTAAGAAATTATTATTAAGACAAAACCGAAGCTCAGGTCCTAAAGAGGGCAAAGCCGCAAAGACAAAATGATTTTTTGCCCGGGGGGGGGGGGGGGGGGGGGGGGGGTGGGGTTGGGGAACCCGCCCATCAGCCCAACGAACTAGCATTTTCTAGCCCAACGAGCTAGAAAATGATGTACCTGCACAATGCACAGGAGTGAAGTGGTACGGTGGGACCAAATCTAACCTTTTCCACTTTTTCCCAATGTATATAGACATACTTGTGTGTGAGAATTAAGATGGAGTTAGTTTCCTCAAAAAAAAAAAAAAAAAAAAAAAACACAAAAAAACAAAAAAAAAAAAAAAAAACAAAACAAAACAAAAAAAAAGAAGAAGAAGAAGAAGAAAAAAAAAAAAAAAAAGCATATGTAGTATAATGGTAGGAATCTTCGAAATATAAATCTAAAAAAAAAAAATTATGAAAAAGTCAAACAAGGCATAACTTCATCTTAATTTTTTTTTTCTTAACACAACTAAATCCTATTCAGAAAAAAAAAAAAAAAAACCCCTAAATCCTATGTTATGTATATATTATTTACCATTTGGATTTCTGTGTTAAGTGTGTGTATATATATATATATATATATATTAGTTTCCGTTTGATCCAAAAACTCATGTTTTATCATTTATGTATAATATATTATATAAAAAAGTTGAAATATAAATATTTTACAAATGAAATAATTATGGATTATATCATTTCACTCTAGCTACTTCATGTTTGCAACAAATATATATATATATATATATATATATATATATATAATAATCAAAGTGGTCATACCTCTCACATTCATGGTGAGATCTACTCATTAAATTTATGGTGGGATTCACCATGAATGTGAGAAGAAAAAACACAATTTTTCCGTGCTTCAAGAGTACTTAAGAATTTTCCAGTCACATGACCACTCTAACATAAATTTGTTTTTTATATACTTAAAAAAAAATTAATATGACTTGTTGACTATCTTAGAAAAAAAATATTGACCATCCTAAAAAAAACTTAAAATACCTAAATAAAAATTTGAGCCCGTTGAAAATAAAATTTGATCTCTCGAAAGTTTTGGTCTCTTGAAGATTGAACCAAAATATTGTGATATTTCTTTTATGTACCTAAAAAAAATTAATATGATTTGTTGACTACCTAGAAAAAAGATTTGACCACCCTAAAAAGAACTTGAACAACCTAAATAAAAATTTGAGCCCATTGAAAATAAAATTTGATCTCTCCAAATTTTTGGTCCCTTGAAGAATGAAGAATGAACCAAAATATTGTGATAAATATTATGTTCACAATATTTTTACAATACTTTCACAAATAATTCCTAAGTGGTAGGTTATTACTAGCTATTACTAGTGAACAAAAATGTAATTTAGATGGTAAATTCAAATTAAAACCAATAACAACTTATTATTTAGGATTTGTTGTGGACATAACACTTCTCAAAAATTATCCAAAAAACACAAGCCCAAATGAAATTTTTAATTGTGATTTTTTAAATTGTGTTTTCAAGAGGCATATTTTAAAATCGCTATATTTTTTTTTTCTTCTTAAAAATTTACCTTTTCAAATAGTTAGATTATTAGTGTCTAATTTAGTCTTTAGCTGAATATGTTCAATTTATGTGATACGTTTTGTATACATGCATATGTATTAAAGTGATACCTAAATACTTTATTGAATATGGTTAATGTAATGTTTGAATGTCGAAGTTGAATATATTAAATGAACTTATAGTTTATCCTTTATTCTTTTGCTAGCACTATGAACAAATTTATTATAAGGAAATCACTTGTATTGCAAGATTCATCTTCTAAGCAAATTCATATTGACTTGAATAATATTTTCTCTAATAATAGGCTATGAGAAAATGTCTCATTTTTGCGTCATAATGATCAAGATGAAAAGGAGCATATTTACAAAATGGCTTTTGTCAACCTCTTGGACATGATTTTCCTAAAAAATAAATTAGTGGTGCATTGCTTCAATTTAATCCTAATTAGTTTAAAGAATACACAAATTAGTTGGAATGGATCATATATAAGGATGATGCATTTTGTTCATATTGTTACTTAATTAGGCAAGGTGTTAGTAATTGAATGAGAGATCAATATAGTTTAATGATTGCTTAATTGTATACATTAAAAAAAATGTAGTTGATAGCATTGAAAATAAAACTATCATACAACGATTTCAAAATATGAAAACTTGTAGAAGGAAAATTTAAAACTTTATATATTTATGTTTTTTTTTTTAAATGATATCGATATATTTTTCAAGTTCTATTTTTAATTTAATTTTTTTAATGATCACTCTTATCAATCATGTATAACTTGGTATGAAATAATAATCTCTTCTTGTTAATCATTAATGCCAAGATTGGCTATTTATATGGTGTACAACTAGGCTCTCATAAAATAAAACCACTTTCGAACCTTCCAGGTTCGTAACTCATTACTTTTTATTTTTTATTTTTTAGTTTTTTAGGTGCAACGAGTGAGCCACACACAAAGAATAATCCTTCGTCTCCCTTTAACCCACACAAAGATTCAATCTCATATCTTTATTATAACGCCAAGAGACCATACCAATAGATAGTACCCTCTAAATCTTCTACTTCTTCTATTTTTTTTTTTGAGAAAAACCCTCTAAATCTTAAGATAAAAATAAATAAATAAATAAATAAATAAACACCCTTGTGCAACTAATGGTATGCATTGAAGTTATTTTGACTCATTCAACTGAAAATTACGCATATTGCTGGCGAAACAATTATGTACTCATGGTTCAAAAATTAAGCATATTGCTGGCAAAGTAATCTGGGCAGAATCCTTGGCAGATGTTCTCACCAAGAAAAAGATATCTTGTTTTTGGTGTATACAGCCAACTCTCTCACAACATGTGAATGTGAGACTCCCACACTGGTGTATTGGCTTGAATAATGGTGTGGTGAAAACGTGCGACAGTGGCTGAAAGAAATTGAGAATTTGGTGACAATAAAATGATATCGTAGACTCGTAGTATCCCAACAACAATAAAATTAGGCTGGGACGCACACATGTATAATATACCTTGAAAGAAATGAAGCGGTCAATAACTTGCACGAGCCACAGTTGCAGTAGCCTTATATACACGTAAGTACGTAGTACAAATTTAGGAGCTATTACTGATTTTAATATGAGTTTTATTTAATTAATTGTTGTATATTTTGGCAAATTAAGTAGCACTACAAACTACTTTGAACAAGGGCTTCTGTGAACAGTTCTTATGCAAATGGTGGTATCTACCTTGCTACAAATATAGAGAGCTTCTGCTAATGAAATTCATCATTTGGATAAGATGTGCATGTGTTGGAATCATACATGCGCAGCGGAAGAAAATATAATGTAAACGGATCTACTTCATACATACAAGTTAACATGGGCTATTTAAGTTTCAGAATTAGAGAACAAGAGAGTGTACCTTGGAGCGGTGAATTTCAAAAACTTGAAGAACGGAAGCACTTGGGAATACTTTCAATCTTCACTCCAATTCCACTAACGCCCAAGATGTGTGGTCTCTCAATCAGTTCCAAAGGGAGAATGAAAAAGTGTGTCTCACACTCTCTCTTCTTCTCTATGAAATCTCTACAGAAAAATTCTGTGTGTTTCTCCATTTGTATCTAACTGATTATCTAATTGGGCCGGCCTTTTGGGCCTTTCCAATTGGGCTTAAGTGTGTGGCTTGGAGTGGGACCAAAAGGGACCAATAAGACACTAGCTCCAATGGGCCTTGGGCTTTTCTGTCAACTCTTGACAAGTCCAAAGTTACCATTAACTATATTTAATACCACTATATAAATATAGTTGCACTCTAGGCCTTATTAATAAATTATATCCCAAGACTTTATTATACATGCACCCCTTCATAAAATATTCATAGTAACACAAAGTCATGAAAGGAGACTGCCACTTTGTTTATTACTACATCTTAATTCCTTGAGTACCCGGTTTAATTCTTTAAGTTATTCATCATATATTTATGAAATCCAATTCCATAAATATATACTTTAGTAACTCCTTACTAAAGTGGTTAGGCCCAACTCTCTGAATAACAAACACATTAAACTTATCTCAAGGGAATATTTTATATCTCCGTTAAGAGACTATGAATTCCATCTTGAGAATATATGTTCCATCAACACTAAATGTGGCTGCCCAACATACTGAGATTTTGACCTTAACCATAGATCTCACTCCTGATATATCAAAGCAACCTACACTTTATGATCAGGTCCATTATCCTCTCAGGATTAAGAGTTCATGCAAATATAAGTCGTGAGTTTATTATTCAATTGACAGTCGTTAGGAGAATAATAAATCTCACGCTGGTCCAGTTCAATATGTCTTAACTCTTAAAACATATCAACATATCAACTAGAAATCTCTATTTCCATGATCAAGACAAATCATCTTAGTTGATATGTTATAGTCTTCGCAGATGAAATGCCCAATTTCATCACCGACTACGAACTATAATTCTGAGTTTACAAAGAACTTGTGATTTATATCTTCTGTGACTAAATCACATAAATCACATACTATTGCATCTCATGGACTATATGACAATGTCTCAATATTCATGTTACCAATATTTTCAAATAATAATACAACTTTATTAACCAAAACATTAAGTCATACATAATGTCTTACATAATAAAATACATAGCATCATACAATAGGATTTAAGGACAAATATCCCAACACATGTACATGCATACATGTGCAATTTGATCTCTTCATTTCAAGTGTAATAAAGTTAACTACTTTGTAAAATAATTAAATAAACATGCAAGTGTCACTTAATAGTTTTCTTTTGAGAATTTAATATGTACAAATGGATCATGAGGAGTATTTTGATTTTGAGAAACTGAATTTTAAGAATGTCCCTGTATGTTAAATTTTATTAGTATCTTCAACGATTTGGAATTATGTTGATGTGTTTCTTAGGGTGTCCAAACTATTTGCAACTTGCACCTAGACCTTTGTAAAAGCCCAATTAATGTCTGTTTTTACTGTTATTTGCTAAATAGGTTATGTTAACGGGTGTTTTTAGAGAAATTATTAATAAATCATATTAGGAAATATAAAAAGCTGTCAACATAATTAATTACTTTATTATTTTTTCATAAAATATTTTTAAAAATAGTTCATAAAATAATGCATTTAAGGCATTCAACAAGTGCTACAAAATCTTAAATAAAAAATAATAATAAAAAAAAAAACAAAAAAGAAGGAAGAGAGACAAGTGGTGCAAAAGAGCTAGTTAGAAAATTAGAACAGACAAATAAGCAAACCTCCTACTGTAAGAAGTTTCGTAAAAACGATGTATGTAAATATTTTAACGTGTACGATAATAAAAAATTAAATAAAAAAAAACTTATAATATTGTCACAGTAAACGCCGGTCACCACAAATTAACATATTATATGATATAATATATTACGATTATATTAGGATTTTTCGTTTAATTTTATTTCAAACACTAATTGAGCTTGAGCTCATTATCAAACAAGATTAAATTTTGAAAATTAGTTTAATTTTCTTATCAAACAAGTTTGAACTTATTCACAACCTACTTGATTAACTTATTCTTTTCTCGTTTCTCAAAAAAAAAAAAAAAAAAAAAAAAACTTATTCTTTTCTCATCTATAGTAAAACCATGACTAAAATTTCTTACCCTTTCAAAATCTATGAAATTTACTACAAATAAACTATTTATATTACAAATAACCTATGAATACAAATTTGATACTATGTGATCCTAGTTCAAATTAACTTACACAATCTATTTGCTCCAAAAAATATATATATATATATATACAATCTATTCTTAAGTTTATTTAAGTATAGTTTTAGACAAGTATATGTATAAAAATATAATATTGTATATAGCTAAATCAAGCTTTCTAATTCACTAATTTGTTCACAAACAAATTATTTTATTTGAACTTAACTTGTTTAATAGTCGAAACTAAATTTGTGCTTAAACTTGGCTTGTTTGCTAAGCAAACAAACATGAATAAACTTTTTCCTAAGCCGAGTTCGAGGATTCGTTTGGATAGAACTTATTGTTGAAAACTGAAAACACTGTAGTAAAATAATTTTTAAATGTGTGAATAGTATTGTGATATCTATTTTTAATATTTTTTTCTGAATAAAGTGCTTGTGGGTCTCATGAACAGTGCACTTTGTCTCCCGCACAGTGTAATCACGTGCATAAACAGTATCAATTACTGCTTATATGCGCTGAAAAAAAAAATAAAAAATAAAAAAAAACCACGTGAAAGCAAAACGCAAACGTGCATCCAAACGGATACCGAGTCGTTTATAAACAGGTTTGTTCATTTACAACTCTTCTTAGTACAACTCAAAACATGCTTGTTACAAAAATGTTGTTATGTTTCATTTTATTCATAGAAATTCACTATGAGTCTATGATTACAACAAAATCTTGTAACATTTTGACAATAAATCAAGCAGTCAGACCACCACAAATTAAAATAATATAATATGAAATTTAAATATAATTAGATTTAAGGCTCACTACATCTCAAAACATGCTTGTTATAAAAAACACAAAAGTTCGCTTTTAGCCCCTAACATTTGGGGTAGTTTTCATTCTAGCCCCTAATGTTACAAAAGTCTCATTTTGCCCAGCGCTACGTTTGGTTTCAATTTCATAAACACCAATTGTCTAACTTTGTTATGATTATCCTGTTAAGTGCCATGTGGGACCTAACACATGGCACATATTAATCCTAAATAACAAAAAAATTGAGGAAATATATGTAGGATTCGTATATGGCACATGATGGGTCTCACAAGTTACCTAACGGGCATGGTTTTAAAATTGATGAATTGAATTAGCCAGTTCAATCTTGAAGCAAACGTAAATCCGATTCGGTACTCTTTATGGATAGTTCAATTGCTAAAACTGCAAACCAAATTGGTCTAGAGCATCTCCAGTAGATTCTCTAAATTTTTGTACTATTTGGAGAATGAACAGTGATATTTAACTTTTACCTACCCACTTTTTCAAATACACTTTCCAACAGATTCTCTATTCCATTCTCTATTTCATTTGAATATTATTTCTTCATTCATTCTTTATTCTTTTTTTATCATCACTTATTCTTCTTATATTCATTCTCAACAATTATATTTTTTTAATGAAAAGTGATATATTCACAATATTTTTCATAATACTTTCGCAACAAAATTTATGTGAAAAGTTGTTACAAGTTTTAATTTGAACCTACCACTAAAATTATTTTTTTACTCATCAGTATTAACTAATTACAATCTGTTACTTAAAATTTATTGTGACAATATTGTGGCAACATTTCTCAATTAGGATTTTTTATTTTTTATATTATTTCTCCTTTCTTTCATTTCATTTCATCCATACGTTTTTTTATTCTTTTTTTTTTCCTTATTTTTCTCCTCCACACGTCTTCCTATAATCCTATCTCTATCCGGCCTCCCCCCTTTTATTTTCTTCTTCTCCCTTATTTATCAAGAACATTCCAGCAGCTCCTCTCTCTTTTTTTTCTCTAGCTCTCACTTTTTTTTTTTTTTACTTGATTTCAGAACATTTGTCTCCAACACAATCCAGATGGGTCATCTTCGTCCCAAAGCAGTTGGCCCAACCTAGAGCCGTCGCTCATCTTCATCCCCAACGCAGACCAGATGGGTCAGATGGCTTCTGTCTTGTGTCTTTCTTTCTTTTTCTTTTTCTTTTTCTTTTTTTGTTTTTTTTTTTGTTCTGATTTGATTAATTTTAAAATTGTGTTTTTGAGTTTGTATTCTGATAATCGGATTATACTTGAGTTTAGAGATTTTTGAGTGAAAGATTGTTATGTTTGTAGCTGTGAGAGGAGAGAGAAATAATATTTTTGATTGAGATGTATGAATTTTTTAAGCATAAATTTTTTTTGTAGCCGTTGACTTTTTTTTTAATATAAACTTCAAACGTTGAGTCCTTGGAGAAAAACTTACATATAACCTCGGGCTCTTACAAAGGGAGTAGGCCCCATACATGGGACCTACCATGAGGCCCACCCCATTTGTGAGAGCCCAGAGCAGGAGTATGTAAGTTTTGCCCCGAGTCCTTAACTCTGTGTACGCTATGCTGGTGGTAGGGGTTTTTTGAGGGAAAATGGGCTGTCTTTAATACAAGAAAGTAAGATCCTAGGGACAGCTTAGACGGTTATAAACATTCCCTATTGTTTGAGTTGCTTAGAAGGGGTTCTTCTACCATGGCAAACAAATGATATTTTGAAAACCCAAAATTAGTTAAACTTGGAAGGGCTATTTGTGTTAGTTCATTGATGTTATTTTATCTTTTAAACAAATTCCTTTAATTTACTTAATATCTAATCACACCTCACGGTTAAAGTGTACATATTGAAGTTGTTCATGGCCTTTCGTCCAATCGGATAATCACTGATCATGGGTAAATATTTGTGAGTTGAGATCCCCTTGATTCTGGACCGTGGTTTAAAGTTGCATGCTAGCTTGCAAATCATCACTAATATTAAGACTTCTATTTTTTACAAGTTGTACAACTCCGTCATTTGTTTGAATGTTTTGATTTGGGGAAGGAGAAAGTTAGAGCAATATACAATAGTCAAGTTGCAATGATATTTTACAGTGAATTGCAAGGAAAAGACATATTTCGGTACTGGAATTAGTAGATGATGCGCAACAAAATCTTCTTGTTCAACATGATAGCAAAGTTATTACCTCAAAAAATGTTATTTTCACTTCCAATTTAAAACTATCCCATTGAAGAAAAAAATCCACTGCCAATTTGCCATGATGTGTCGTAAAAGGGATTGTGCATGGATCAGATTGGGCAGATTGAGATTTAAAATTTTAACCAAATTTCCATTGGTAGGTTGGAGTGGAGTGGACCAGTTAGCAGATCAAGAGGTTTTTTTTTTTTTTTTCCTATTCAAAGCATTCAGCAAAATAAATAAAAATGAAGCAATAAGAATTAATTACGTGTAAAGCCTTTTCTGTAAAATGTGAAGCATTCTTTGACTCTTTCATGTGTAACTAAAATGTGAAGCAATTGAATTGAAGGCAAATATGGATGAAAAATTCAGCCAAATTGTTATCAAAATCCAACGATCAGCAGCACTTAATCACACACAAAAAAGAAAGGTTTAAAAAAAATGGCTCGGCTTACTTCTAGTTAAATTTTTAATAAGACATCTCATTTACTTTTGAACAAATGGCTGAGATTATAACATAAAGCTACGTTATTTTTCTTTCGTGAAAAATCAAACTGACATAAGGATAACACAAATTGTAGTAAGCTTGAGATCTATCTTCCTCAATATCTTTATTTTTCTTCTTTAGATAAACTCAAAAAGAAGTCCAAAAAGGATCCACTTCCTTTTTCGTTCTATTCTTTTTTCTTTTTTTTTTAAAATCAAATGGTATGGTGAGCATAATTCCAAAGGCCAAATCTCAGTCTCAAAAGAAAAGAGAAAGAGAGAAGGCCTTGGTTTCTAAATTATCAGTCCATGCTATTCCTATGGATTGAATTAAAAAATCAATGCTGACTGACCTCCAAAATCAAAGACATTAATAGAGACTTGAGGCTAAAAATGGAATACTTGTCAAAACTCTATATGTGATTACATCTATGAATTTTTTTTTTCTTTTTGAGTTTCTGTGAAGAAGTAGAAGACATTGACGAAAACATCTCAGATTTTTTTTTTTTTTTTTTCCAATTCTTTAATTCAAATAAATTCCCTTGATTTCAAGGCAAAGAATGAAATCTTCACATCATGTAACCTAGTCACTAAGGCAAGCGTTACCAAACTGTATCCAAGTAGGAAAAAGCATGGTAAAGAAGAAACCTTCTCTTCATAGAGGAAAAGATCTCAAGTTTGGCAAACGATTTCAAGGGTAGTTAGAGGCTTGGACTTGAAGAGGCCCTTCATCATCTTGGTAGTCAACATTGAACTCTGAAGGAACCATTGCCTTGTTGCTTTAGAGGTCTGCCTTTTCTTTTTAAAATCACCCGTACTTCTTTTTTAATCTCAGCCATTTGTTAAGTTTATTAAAAGCAAAGGAGATGTCCTGTTCAAAATTAAGCAGATGTAAGCTAAACTCAAAAAAAAAAAAAAAAAAAAATTCAATCCTTTGTGTTGTAACATTTTTTTTTAGAGATAATTTAAACCTAAGATATTTGCACTTGATAATTGTATTTTATTATCAGATTAAGATTCCAATTGAATTTTTAGTATAGAAAGAATATCTAATCTCAAATATCTTATTTGATGACAAGTCCTTATGTTGAAACTTGAAACAGAAGATTGTAAAAGAGAAAGAGGGGATGTATCATTTGAGTAAAGAGTTTGTTTATGACTTGAATTTTGTTTGATTTTGCTATAAATGAGAACAAAATAAATAAACGAACAAAACTTCCACGAAATTGATAAACTTTTTCTTTATGTTTGTTATAAAAAGAAAAGGACAAAAGTTGGCAAAGGAAGACCCTGAGCCACTGACCTTAGTGCCCTATAAGTTCTTTGGCCCATTTTTTGCAAATTGAAAGAGTTTAGATGTTTAATACGGCAACCCATAGTTCATTTTTCAAATCTTTGCTAGGAGGATAACCTTCCATATAAGACTTTACCATATATAAATAAAGATAAAAAGGGTAAAAAAGACATTGAACTCCTAATGTTATCATAAATTATGAACCAAACCTAGTACGTTCGCACTTCGCAGGTTAAAGCTTTGACAAGACAATTTAATTACATTTAAAATGAAGCGGTCAATAACTTACCCATGCACGCTTATCAAACCAACCTCGTCAAGCACATTTGCAGAAGCTTTATATATACGTAGATAGATGCCACCATTTGCATAAGCCCCATTCATAGAAGCACTTGTTCAAAGTAATTTGAACTTACTTTCGCAAGAGAAAATGAAGGTTGAACTGGAAGTAATCTCAAATGAGAATATCAAACCATCTTCACCAACTCCCACCCATCTTCGCTATTATCAGCTTTCCTTTCTCGACCAAACATTCCCTCCTATGTATGTTCCATTTCTCTTTTTCTACACACAGAATGATGCTTACTCTAAAATCAGCACCGATCCTGCCAAATCATTCTCTACTGTGCTGAAGCAATCATTGTCCGACGTCTTAACGCGTTACTACCCTTTAGCTGGCCGCGTTAAAGACAATCTAACTGTAGATTGCAATGATGAAGGTGTGTTGTATCGCGAAGCCCAAGTCAAGTGCAAGCTTTCAGATATTGTTACAAATCAAAATTCTGCAGAGTTGAAGAAATTTCTTCCATGCGTTATTGATGGCACGCACCATTTTGCCTGCGCTGTTCAAGCCAACTACTTCACTTGTGGTGGTATTGCCATTGGTGCATGTATTTCCCACAAGATTGCTGATGGCACATCCTTTATCATGTTTATGAAAACTTGGGCAGCCACAGCTCGAGGTGATAGTGATATATATCCCCAATTTCAAGCATCAACTCTCTTTCCTCCTACAAGTACCTTATCTGGGTTTCAACCAGAAAATAGTATGACAAAAGAGAAGCTTGTATTAAAGAGGTTTGTGTTTAGTTCTGCTTCAATAGTGGCTCTTAGAGAAAAATACGCTGAAAGCTCAGAGTTAGAATGCCCATTACACCCCAGCCGTGTTGAGGCCTTGTCAGTCTTTTTATGGAGCCGATATGTAGCTACTACACAAGCAAACTTTGGGCCTCAAAAGCTCAACATGGTGCTTTTTGCAGTGAATTTACGAACAAGGATGGATCCACCATTGCCTAGAAATTCTTTTGGAAATATCTTCTGGCTTGCAACAGTCTTTCCGTCTAATGAAGAGAGGAAGGGCCTTGTGGGCAAAGTGAGAGCCGCGATAAGAAAAATCGACAATGAGTTCGTGAAAAAATTACAGAACCACGCTCAACACTTGAATTTTCTCAAAGAGGCTAGTGGAAAACTCCTGAAAGAAGATATAGTTCCATTCAATTTCAGTAGTTGGTGCAGGTTCCCCATGTATGAAGTGGATTTTGGTTGGGGAAATCCCATGTGGATTGGTCTGGTTAGCTTGCCTTTCAAGAACGTAGTTATATTTATAGACACCAAAAGTGGGGATGGAATAGAGGCATGGGTTAACTTGAAAGAGGAAGACATGGCTAAATTTGAAAGTGACACAGAGCTCCTTGCATATGCTTCCACCACAACCTTAAATGCTTAACATGTTAGTGTATAAGCACGCTGGATGCGTAGACTGAATGGCTGACACCGCAAAATTGTTTAGCAGTTTCTTCGCTAGTTTCCATCTTGAACTAAAATAAAGGAAGTCAAAAGCTTCCATGTGTTAAAATTATTCCAATTATATCATCCTGTAATGTTATTTGTAATATGTTGGTGAAACTGCTAGAGTTTGTTTTCTTCTTTGGGTCTTTGGGTTGGTATTTGTATGACTATAAAAATAAGTTCGCAGTGTGATTTTTGTGTGTGTGTACGTATCATTCTTCTAATTTTAGTATTTGTTAAAATGTTTGTCAATTAACGTCTTCTCAACTAAAGGAAAAATCGCCAATACTGATGATTTTATTGTGGCTATAGTACTTCTAAGAGTCACCAATACCAACAATTTTAACATTTAGTTTTATTAGGAATCTAAAGAGATTTCTGAAAATAAGTAATTCTTATGTTTCTTTTATTTCTAATAAGAATACTAAATGAATTACTTATTTTTCCAAGACTATTTTAGGATTTGTAAACACTGTATGGGTCAAATTTTTATGTATTGACATGTCCAAGTCAAAACCAATTTTACATGTATTTGAGTCTTAATTTTAAGTATGTTCAAAAACACATTCAAGTGGTATGAATTGAAGACATAATGTTAGGTTCTATGACTTTAGAAACTAATGTATTAGAACTTCATTTTGTATTTATTGGCAAACCATAATCAAAACATAGAGTTTAGGTTTAGACTTGCTCAAAGTTTGGATTGATGTAAAGTTGGAATCGAGTAATTACAGGTAATTACTATTCAAAATTTGCAAGGCTCTATCGATCGAAAGTTAGACTCGATCGATCGAAACTCGTGCATCAATAATTTTTCATAGAATTCTCAAATCAGCACAAGCCCATATGACGTGTAGGGTTAAGTATTTTATTCCAAGTATAAAAGAAAAAACCCTAACTACGTTTTAGAGGTCTTTGTTGAGTTGTGTATTGAATCTTTTGTGAGATCTGAGAAGTGTTTACCTTCATACACACAGAGCTATCAAGATCAAGATTCACATAAACAATTTGATGATTGCTTTAGTTGCTGCATAAAGAACTTTCAAGAAGATTTGAAACCATTGAGTGGAGTCTCAAAGTCACAAGTAGGAGAACTTGTGGTTATTGTAGATCAAGGAAAGAAGTAGTTAGTGGACTCGAAACTGTCACATGGTCGTGGTAGTAAGTTTTCTACACGAGGTAGCAATAGGATGTTAGTGGTCTAAGTCTTATTGTACAAACTTCAATTCTTTCATAGTGGATCTGCTTTTACTTTAAGGATAGCTAGGTTAAATCCTCTCCAGGTTTTTTATCGGTTAGGTTTTCTTGGGTCATCAGATCTGTGTGTTCGTTATTTTCCACATTATATTTGTTTACACATATTGGTTTAACCTAGATCTAATAAACAATCTTGCTAATCAACTTGACTTAATATTAGATTAAACATATTGTGTTAAAGGGTCTAAAAACTAACAAATAAGATTGATCAAGAAATACATATTGATCTATCAAGCTATTGAAAAACTAAACAATAATTTATATTTCAACCAACAATGACTTGGCTTTTCCTAAAATCCTTGCACTAGGGTTCTAGAAAATAAAAAAAAATAGATATTTACGGCCATTATTAAATACATAAAGAGACACACGTATACCTAGAGTTGCTACGAATGCAGCTAAGGTTTTGTACCAAGCTACTACTGGTACATCAAAGCTGTAAAGTTGTGATTTCTAACTATCTTGTGTTAGCTTTAATTTCGTACCAAATTTGATTGTAATTTCTTCAATCATTTTCCATGTATGTATGTGGGCTTATTTGTAAGGGATGAGTGTGAGAAATCGATGAAGAATCAAGCTTAAAAAGATATATCAATGGAATTCGTGACTAGCTCACAAGTAGCTTGCGAGAAGTAACCCGCGAAAGGCCATGTGTGAAGCACATGACTGGAAGCTGAAGTGTCATGCCAGGTTGTCAAGTTCATGAGTATTTCACCAGAAGGGTCATCCAGCGAAGAACCCATGAAACTCTCTATTTGGCAAAAAGTTTATTTGCTTTACTAAATTCTTTACCCATACTATATATACCCTCATTACCCACGAATTGTAAGGAGTGCTTTTCAGAGGGAAAATCACAGAAAATATACGAGAGTTAGAGCTTGTTGAGAGCTAGAGATTCTTACACCTACAATCATCTATATATTTCCTTATGGTTTTCCTTAATTCCTACCTCTCAATCTCTAGATCCTTGAGAGGTTGTTAGCCCAAATACTTACTACACTTATTCTGAGTTTAAGTGAGAATTTGGTGCTAATGGAAAGTATTGGAAGGAGCCATTTATTGGCGGATGCAATTAGGCTGAATTGCGGGATTCGAAAAGCTAAAGAATAAAAGACTCCGAGAAATCCGTTGATAGCTAGAGCTTAAAGGGCTCAAGTACATGGGGTAGACTAGGCTTGGAGGGTTTTTTGTTATTCATATACTCCAACTTTATTCTCTAGTGGATCGATTTCAACTTGGAAGGTCGCGAAGAGGTTTTTCGCCGAATTTTTTGGTTTCCTCTTTGATAACACATCTTGGTGTTATCTTTTGGTTGCATCTCTCTTCTCTACTCTTTAAGCTTTCATTTTATTGTTGGTGATAGATGATTATGACTTAGGGTAGTGTTATTGGTTCATTGTGCTTATTTACTCTTGTTCCGCACTTTGTTTAAGTTAGAACAAAAGCAACCTAGCTAATTTTTATTGGGAGTCTAAACAAGCTTTTATGTTTTAGCACAAATTTAAGCTTTCAAAAGCATAATTTGAAGAACATTGCAAATGCAACAAAAATCAACTGGTTGTTGTCGTGTTAGTCACAAATAAGAGATCTGTGCAAAGAATAAATCTTCTGCAAGAGGTAGTCCAACTAGGGATTGGAACTGAGCTTCCTTATAGATTAGTTAGTTCTACTGTAACCTCTAATCTTGTTAGTGGATTCTCTAGAGTAGTGACCTAAAATTCACTCGGTGAGATTTTGTCTTCAATGGTTTTTCCCATTGTGATTAAATCACCATGTCAAACTTATTTTTTGTTGCACTTAACTTAGTCTGGTGATTTGGTTGTACCTTAATTTAGATTTGCATGTAATTTGTACTAATTAATTGACTTGGGTAATTGGTTAATTTAACTAGGGACAATCTATAACCCAATGTTTACTACTTTAAATTTTGATTATGATGAAATCAATGTAAGATTTATATACTATATTACTCTAAGTTAACCCTAGTGTTAGTCTGCTTGTTATACAAGTATATGCCCTACAATAAGTTTGGGTCTATTGAGTCATAATATCTCTAAGAATTTTATATTATAATCTTACTAGTTTGAAATGAAACAATTGTTGGATAATCATACAAAACACACAGCGGAAGCAACAAATAAGGATCTATTTCATTCATGATTGACAACATGCATTCTACAAATTTCAGAATTTAAGAACAAGATAGCGTACCTTGGTGTAGAGAAATTCAAAGCAAGATTATAAGCACTTGGGAAAACTTTTAATCTTCACTCCAATTCCACTTTACGCCCAAGATGTGTGGTCTCTCAATCAGTTTCCAAAGAGAGAATGAAAGTGTGTCTCACACTCTCTCTTTTTCTCTACGAAAAAATCGCATTAAAAAATTCTGTATGTTTCTCCCTTTATAACTAACTGATTATCTAATTGGGCCGGCTTATTGGGCCTTTCCAATTGGGCTTTAGTGTGTGGCTTGGAATGGGACCAAAAGGGACCAATAAGACACTAGCTCCAATGGGCCTTGGGCTTTTCCGTCAACTCTTGACAAGTCCAAAGTTACCATTAATTATATTTAATACCACTATATAAATATAATTGCACTCGAGGCCTTATTAATAAATTATATCCTAAGACTTTATTTTACACGTAACCCCTTCATAAAATATTCGTAGTAATACAAAGTCATAAATATAGACTGTCACTTTGAAAATTACTACATCTTATCCTTGAGTACCCGGTTTAATCCTTTAAAGTTATTCATCATATATTTATGAAATCCAATTTCATAAATATATACTTTAGTAATTTCTTACCAAAGTGGTTAGGCCTAACTCTCTGAATAACCAAACCCATTAAACTTATCTCAAGGAAATATTTTGTATCTCCATTAAGAGACTATGAATTTCATCTTGAGAATATATGTTCCATCAACACTAAATGTGATTGCCCAACATACTGAGGTTTTAACCGTCACTTTAGATCTCACTCCTGATATATCAAAGCAACCTACACCTCATGATCAAGTCCATTATTCTCTCAAGATTAAAAGTTCATTCAAATAGAAGTCGTGAGATTTATTATTCATTTGACAGTCGTTAGGAGAATAATAAATCTCACAGCGGTCCAGTTCAATATGTCTTAACTCTTAAAACATATCAACATATCAACTAGAAGTCACCACTTCCATGATCAAGACAAATCATCTTAGTTGATACGTTATAGTCTTCGCAGATGAAATGCCCAATTTCATCACCGACTACGAACTGTAAATTCTGAATTTACAAAGAACTTGTGATTTATATCTTCTGTGACTTTTCACATAAATCACATACTATACATCTCATGGACTATATGATAATGATTAAATATTCATGTTACCATTATTTTAGATAAAAATAAACAACTTTATTAAACACAACATTAAGTCATACATAATGTCATACATAGTATCATACAATAAGATTTAAGGGCACATATCCTAACAATCTCCCACTTGCCCTAAAGACTATTGTGCAACCCCTAAAGTAATTTGTTTACCAATTTTCTTAGTGAAGTCCTTCTTCTTCTTCTTACCCTTGCCTTTAGACTTAGGTTGAGAAGTAGAAGCTTCACCCACATTGGCTTTAACACTAGAAGTACCAAGGATGCCTTCCGCCGCCACTAACTCATTCATTAATTCAGACAAAGAGTAAATCTTTTTGTTCATATTATAATTGACTCTGAATTCCTTGAATGAATCCGGTAGTGACTGGAGTATCATATCCACTTGGGATTCTCCATCAATGTCGGCACCTAAAACTTCTAATGTGTTCAGATTAGCAATCATCCTAAGACAATGCTCCCTTACTGAACTTCCTGCAGCCATTTTGGTATTATAAATTTGCCTCATGGTTTCTTGCCTTGCAGACCGGCCTTGCTCACCAAACATCTCCTTCAGATTTAGCATGATGTCCGAAGCATGTTCTACATCCTGCATTTGATGCTGTAGAACATTTGAAATAGATGCTAGGATATAGCATTTGGCTATCTCATTAGATTTCTGCCAACGATCATATCGCTGTTTTTCCTCAATAGGAGCATCTAATGAAGGAAAGTTAGGACATGGTTGAGTATGCACATATTTATACTCTTCAGCAGTAAGAACAATGTCTCCTTTTTCAGTCAACATAGTTGGATCCAGTCAGTTTGTTTTGGTTAAGAATAGCAACAAGTGGGCTAAATGATGCCATGATTTAAATCTGAAAATAATAAACATGAATACAATAAGTAAACTGGACATTATCAATTTAGCATATAAGCATATAATATGGAACCTTAATAAAACCATAAAATAATATATGCAACGACAACCCAATCCTATATTCAATATCCCTCAGCATAGAGTGAATATTAAATACTATGATTGATTGAGAACTACTCTCATTATTAGTGCTATCATGATAACTCTTATCAAACACTAATAATATGCCGTTTAACATTTAGCCTCTAAGTAATAATAGTAAGAACTCAGCATAGAGGATACTAAAATACTTAGTCTAGTGTATACCATTGTCTAGAATCATGTGTAGCTATATTTCATCCCTTTAACAAGCTTATTTTGTGGTACCATGATAAAAACACCCTCTGCATGGAATGCAAAGCTCGAGGCTAAGACAAGGTGTTTATCAAACCACTATAAACTAAGAAATTCAATCTTGTAGGACTATGAAATATATACTCTCCGCATGGAATGCTAAGCTCGAGGCAAAAACAAAGTATATATTTCACACTACTATGAACCAACAATGGAGGCCGTGAGATGCAACCCTTGCATCTCTCTCCCACTAGATATTTTAAAATTAAAGGTTTTTAATGTCAAGGACCATAATAATGCTAGACACTTAAAAAGCAAAATCCTAATCTCATTAGGAATAAATTTCATAATTCTAGCATTAACATATATATAAATATATATAACGTAATAAAAATTTATATAACGTAATATATATAAATATATATAATATTATATATATAATATAATATTATTTTACGTTATATTATATATATATATAACATTGTATAACCTTGAAAAGTTGAATTCGTACAACCATTTGTACCCTACGGATTCAACTTTTAAGGCTTGGATTCTTTGAAAAATAATTGCATGCAAACGTTCAAACCATGCACAACGTTCAAACCATGCCACAATTGCATGCAAATGTTCAAACCATGCACAACGTTCAAACCATGCCACAATTGCATGCAAACGTTCAAACCATGCACATTGATTCTTAGTCAAACGGTGCATTAAATGAGAATAACCACCCATTTGCTATAACTACCCCTATTCGAATAAACAATAAAGGCAATAGACATGGAAGGTTGCCGTGCAGTACAAAAATGGCTATATATATATATATATATATAAATCATTTTATAAGAATTCCAACGCCAATAACATTAATTCATAAAACAATGATTATCAAACCATGTCTACACTAAAAAAATAGTTTTCTTAAATTCTAAAATTCAATCACATGCTATACAATCATGAGATGAAAACCTGGCTCTGATACCAATTGTTGGATAAAAACTGGTTTTGTATCTCATACAAAATACACAGCGGAAGTAACAAACAAGGATCTATTTCATTCATGATTGACAACATGCACTCTATAAATTTTAGAATTTAAGAACAAGATAGCGTACCTTGGTGTAGAGAAATTCAAAACAAGATTAGAAGCACTTGGGAAAATTTTTAATCTTCACTCCAATTCCACTTTACGCCCAAGATGTGTGGTCTCTCAATCAGTTTCCAAAGGGAGAGTGAAAGTGTGTCTCACACTCTCTCTTTTTCTCTACGAAAAAATCGCATTAAAAAATTCTGTATGTTTCTCCCTTTATAACTAACTGATTATCTAATTGGGCCGGCTTATTGGGCATTTCCAATTGGGCTTTAGTGTGTGACTTGGAATGGGACCAAAAGGGACCAATAAGACACTAGCTCCAATGGGCCTTGGGCTTTTCCGTCAACTCTTGACAAATCCAAAGTTACCATTAATTATATTTAATATCACTATATAAATATAATTGCACTCTAGGCCTTATTAATAAATTATATCCCAAGACTTTATTTTACACGCAACTCCTTCATAAAATATTCGTAGTAATACAAAGTCATAAATATAGACTGCCACTTTGAAAATTACTACATCTTATCCTTGAGTACCCGGTTTAATCCTTTAAAGTTATTCATCATATATTTATGAAATCCAATTTCATAAATATATACTTTAGTAATTTTTTACCAAAGTGGTTAGGCCTAACTCTCTGAATAACTAAACCCATGAAACTTATCTCAAGGGAATATTTTGTATCTCCATTAAGAGACTATGAATTTCATTTTGAGAATATATGTTCCATCAACGCTAAATGTGATTGCCCAACATACTGAGGTTTTGACTGTCACTTTAGATCTCACTCCTGATATATCAAAGCAACCTACACCTCATGATCAAGTCCATTATTCTCTCAGGATTAAGAGTTCATGCAAATAGAAGTCGTGAGATTTATTATTCATTTGACAGTCGTTAGGAGAATAATAAATCTCACAGCGGTCCAGTTCAATATGTCTTAACTCTTAAAATATATCAACATATCAACTAGAAGTCACCACTTCTATAATCAAGACAAATCGTCTTAGTTGATACGTTATAGTCTTCGCAGATGAAATGCCCAATTTCATCACCGACTACGAACTATAAATTCTAAGTTTACAAAGAACTTGTAATTTATATCTTCTGTGACTTTTCACATAAATCACATACTATGCATCTCATGGACTATATGATAATGTCCAAATATTCATGTTACCATTATTTTAGATAAAAATAAACAACTTTATTAAACATAACATTAAGTCATACATAATGTCATACATAGCATCATACAATAGGATTTAAGGGCACATATCCTAACAACAATAACTTCTTTTTTCAATAATTCAGTAGTTACAATAACAAAGAAGGGGAACGGAAAATATTACTAAACTACAAGTTTCTTGAACACAAAAACGTCAACTTCACAAGCTTGTCTTATAGTTAAATTTGTAGCTCTATATATATACTCACCACCGTTTGAATAAGAACCCTCCACAGAACCACTTATTCAAATTTTCTAAACTTTACTAAGAGGAAATGAAGGTCTAGGTTGAAGTAATCTCCAAGGAGATTGTAAAACCGTCTTCACAAACCCCTATCCATTATTTGTATTATTTTCTAAACCAAATACAGCCTCCCATGCATGCTTCTTTCATCTTCTTCTACCCAAAAGTTCACCACCAATATTGCCAAATCAAGTTTGTTGAAGCAATCATTGTCCAATGCCTTAACATGTTATTACCCTTTGGCTCGGGACATCAAAAACAATCCTTCTATTGATGAAGGTGGTTACCACTACGAAGCTTTATGCAGTGAATTTTATGGTGCCCAATGAACTTGGCGCTTGGGGAAGACACTACAAAACACGCGGGCTATAGCCATGTTTGCAAAAAAGCGGCTATAGGCGAGCTATCACTGCGTTTTAAGTAAACGCAGCTTAAAGTATTCACCTATAGCCACATCTTTAAAATGTGACTATAGGATACGTTTATAGCCATATTTATAGGTGTTTATAGCCGCTTTTTTTGGTTAGGCTCTATTGCCGCATTTAGAAAACATGGCTATAGGACCAACCAAATCAATTTTTTTTATGTTGACCTATGGCTGCGTTTAGAAAATGCGGCTTTAACTTACCTATAGCCACATTTTTTAAACGTGACTATAAATTAAGTCTATAGCCACGTTTATAAACCACGGCTTTAGCTTTCCTATAGCCGCATTTTTAAAATGTGGCTTTAGCTTTGCCTATAGCTGCGGTTGAAAAACATGGCTATAGGGTTGGTATAAATATAACCACAAAGAACTGATTAGTTTTTTGTTCACCAAAACAAGCGGCTCTCACCCTCGCCCTTCGATCTCTCTCGCTCACTCTCCGATCTCGATCTCTCACCCTCCGATCTATCACCCTTACTATCCGATCTCTCACTCTCAATCTCTCTTAGTCACTAAAACACGCCTTGACATTTTCTGCTCTCCGATCCACGCCACGGAGCTCTAATCCCCACTGCCGAGCTCCTTTCCACTCAGCGAAGCTCTGATCCACGCCGCAGAGCTCCAATCATAAACCAAATTCTATTGATGCCCTTCCTACACCCACTCCTCTAAATCACTGTAAGTTTCTCTCTCTCTCTCTCTCTCTCTCTCTCTCTCTCTCTCTCTCTCTCTCTCTCTCAATTTTTCTCTATCTTCATCTTATTGTGAGAGATTAGGGTTTTTGAATGGTCTTGGTTTTGGGACTATTCCAATTTCCTTTTATATTTGGTTGATTTTTATTTTTGGAGAGGTCAAATCAGTTATGGTCATGGTCGTGGTCGTAATTGTAGAGTAAAGCAGAGGCCAATAGAAAAAAGCATTAAAGGAGCCTCAGCCTTCAGGTGCCTTTCTCTTCTCTTTTAATTTCATATGATATCTTCTATCCTATTAGGCTATTAGTGTTCTAACTGCTTATTCTTGCAATTTTATTTACTATATATATATATATATATATATATATATTTAACTGTTCTAAATATATGTTATGATAGTTGCTACAAAAAAGAATATGTATTTATTTTATGCTCAATGCCTATGTATCTTTAACTGTTCTCGCCAATAATTAGTTAAAAGAAGTTCTCACTCCTTTTATATATAAATATATATATATATATATATATATATATTCTTTGCTTCACAAGGGTGCCTTGTCTTGTGGCAGGGCCTACCCACCACTAGGTTTATATATATATATATATATATATATATATATATATATATTTCTCTTTGAGTTATCAATTTTGGGTGATGGGTTTTGTTTTGTTGGTCATTTGGGTTACTCGGTATGTGGGTTTCTCTTGGTATATGCCCCTAGTCTTGAAAAGCAGCTCTCTTTTTTATTATAGATATTTGTGTAATGTAGTTGATAAGTTCATTGCTTTCATTGAATTGGGATAATGGGCCTTCTTTGTCTTGGCCATTTGATGTTTTTGAGAAAACCAAAAATGCCTAAAACCTGAAAATAACCTCTTGTACAATCTTCTTGTTCTATGTGGGCTTGGATTGTGTGGCAAGGGAGTTCATGGAGAAATGAAAAAAAAAATTAGCTTTTGTTAAAAATCATAATTTTGTTCTGTTAGGACATATGTAGTTCATGTTTTTGATATATGTCACTATTTTATGTAATTAGCTTATCCTTTGACAAAACACACTTTACTTATAATTGGGTAGAGTTAGGATGTGTTTTAACGCTTCAAGAAACAGTGTTTAAAGATCAAGTATTGAAGTCATCAAGTCTGTCCAAGAAACAAGCTGGAAAGTGCAAGTTACTAAAGTTCGACACCTGGCCTCGACACCTGGCCTCGACACATACATCTATCGAGCTTTAGAAGCTATTTCAGCCCCGAGGCTCGACAGCTTCTCGACAGATCCTCGACACCTCTATCTGTTGAGATTTAAAGAAAACAGATTCCAAGTTCTATTTTAATTCCAATCGTGAATGTGTCTTTGTGACTTCTTTTCTCCTAACCCTAGGCATATAAAATGATTGTTTTAAGGGCCGTCAAATAGATGCAAGCTGCACAAGCTTTGAGTTCATGCAATTTGTGATCAAAGATAAAGTTCATGCCCTAGTTCATCTCTTGTGAAGAAGTTGCTGTGTATTGTGCACCGTAGGGTTTTGTAACCAAGCATCTTCTTGATCTTCATCGTGTGGATGATTTGAAAAACTTTGCAGCCAAAAACTCTCTCTCTAGTTGGTGAATTGAAGTCGCGTACTAGGATCCGCGCAATTGGTTAGTCACGTACTCGGAGCCGTGCATTAAAAGGAGAAACTGTCACTACAAAACAAGTCCAATTGGGTATTGGGGTAAGGGTTCAACTGTAGTTTGGTAAGGTACTCGTATTCCTTACTTGTAATCGCTTATTATGATAATAGTGGAGTTTCGGGAGTGGTGACCTTAAATCACCCGGTGAGGTTTTTGCCGTCAGGTTTTTCCTATTATTAAACAAATCACCGTGTCTTTTATTTTCCACTGCATACTTTAGTTTTGGTGATCTGTTTGTGCTACCACGTGAATTTGCATGTTAACTTGATTAATTAATAACTTGGATAATTAATCAATTTAATTAATCACAAAGGGTCAATGCGTTTGTGGCCTTTCATGTTCATTTGTCAATGTGTTTATTTGGTTCAGTTATAGAGAGGTGTCATCATTTATTGTTCTAAAGCACACTCTCTCTTGCCATTTCCACTAACCCTTCAACATTTTCCCCTTTTGAGAGATTGAGGAAGGTTTATCTTAATTAGTTTTGCTAGAAATTATGAGCAACTTACTCAGTTAAGCCCACTAATTGCAACATGTTATGTTAGGTGGAGTAATTTTTTTTTTTTTTTTTTTATCAAATCCTAAAGAAAGGAAAAAAGATATTAAACTTACAAAGTTGGTACATTTTATTGAAAATTTATATATATTCCAATTATATCTACAAAATATCTGACATTGTTTAGTAGTTGAAAATTGGGAAAGGAAACAAAATTATTGCAAAGTTGTCATCAACCAAGAGAAGTTATCAATTATCAAATGATAAAGCGGATGAAGAAATTATTGCTCTTTCATTTCCAGGACATTTTTGTCTGGAGTAAACCCTCTATATGTTTATTTTATTTTTCAATTAAAAAAAAAAAAAGATTGAGAACAAAAGTAATGTTTGGGAAATTTTCATTTGAAGTTAATGTGGGGAAGGATTTTTTGCCTGAAATGGCATGTGATGAGGGACAGACTGTTTAGGGCTAGGTTAGGAGTGCTGTAGCTTTTCAAAAACATGAAAAGCTTGGCTGCTTGCTTCTTAAAAGTTGCTTAAAAAGCATGAGCCGTTTCATTTCTTAAAGACAAAAACATGAAGTACCTTGGTTTGCTAATGAGATGGAGGTAGCTTCCATTTTTTACAAGTCAACATGCCTATAGGGGAAAGCCCCAATAAATAAGGCCTTAAATACGTTTTTTCTTCACCCCAAATATCTTTGTCCTGTATGTTGCTCTAGCTAGTGCATTTAATTTGATGTTTATTTGGTAAAATGTCAATTTTTAGACTAAAGTTCCATTTTTATTTAGAAGAAGTCCTACTCCAAAAATCTTGTGTTTGTAGCTTGTACGACTCCTGCATGGTGAACTTCTAATTTTTAGCATTACCGAGTGAGTGAATTGAATGTGGTGATTAATAGGGGCTTATAATTTGATTGGCAATATTAGCCTTTCTCCAATCTGGGAAAAGCAATGAACTCTAAAAGCTAGTTGACCGCACTAATAGTTGACTGCACTAATTAAATTCACAGTGGGATTGACCATTTATGTGAGAGAAGCGATTTCCATGCTATCCAAGAGTACTTAAAAGTTTTCCTACAACCAACACTATAGTGGGTAAATTCATTTAGTTTATATATTAATTATTTCTATGTAAAATGAATATATTTGTCTATTCACCAAAGCTATTGGTTCATATCCTATAATTAACCTCGAGTTCTTCTACAACCACTATAGTATTCTCACAACATTTTAATAACATGCTAAAATGTCAACCTACCACAAGTCTTTCAAAATAAATTGCTTGTCACCGGGACATTGTTAGTTAGATTCTACTTGCACTCCAAATTTGTGCCAAGTATCAAGCTATTGATGCACTAGCAACCAATTGGCTATGCATATATACTCTTGTGTTCTTATTATTATTATTATTATTATTATTATTATTATTTTGACAAAATATATTTGATTTTTGCTATTAAGTAATCCGTTTTTCTTAAGGTTTAGATTGATCTCCCACTGTTCCAGATTGAGGCTACTATTAATATTTTGGAATTGATTGGTGTCATTAGTTTAGGTACATAGTTGCGTTAATTTTTACTAACTTGTTTATGTGATAGCACCCACGCCACCATTGTTGCACAATTAGTACTCATAATAGCTTTGCATAGTTTGAATTATGGGGCAAGCTTGCTTTTTGAGATTTTTGCTTTTTGAGAACACCCTCTTTGATCTCAAAGCGGTCTATAAAAAGAAACCCTTTTTCCCTTTTGTTCTTCTTTCTCCTTTTGTTTTACTATTTTCATTGACTGTGTTGTGTTATTGGGTTGTTGTGCAATTTTTGTTGTTTAATGAAGATTTCATTTTTTTGTTTTTGTTTGGAACCTGAGAAAACAGAAGTATTGTATGGATTTTGATAAGATAGTTTGTTTCAAACATCACTTGACAATTTTAAAATTATTTGCAGGTTGAGTAATGTTGAGGAGTTAACTAGGGCTACCATGAAGAAATTAACTCAAGGAATGGCTGAGCACAACAAAGCTATGGCAGCTATCAAATCTGATGAAGCAAAGGACAACAACAGTGAAGCCCAAAAAGACCTTCAGGGTATGGCAATACTTGCTAACTGTTGTTTCTACAATTTGTTTTGTATCATATCATTCTTTGTAAGTTAAGAACTATTGAGTATATGTTGTTCTTATTACTTTGTAAGGTAAGAAATATTTTTTGAGCACTTTGTCTTACTCAATAATTATTACTTTTATTGAGTAGTTTCTTTTTTGTGATTTCGTAAACAGGTTGAATATAGCCATGTTTGTAAAACCTATAGCCGCGTTTGTAGATGGGCATTTGCCATTTGCCTAAAAAAAAAAGTAGCTATAGCCATGTTTTTAAAGTGTGGTTGTAGGTTGAGGATTTAGAGCCGCGTTTAAAACACGCGGCTAATGTATAACCTATAGCCGCAGTTTAAAAATGTGGCCTAAAGATAAGGCCTATAGCCACGTTTATAAAACATGACTATAGCTATCCCTTATAGCCATGTTTTAAAAACATGGCTAAAATATGTCCTATAGCCGCATTTTTAAAAACGTGGCCATAGGTCCTAGCCTATAGCCGCATTTGCAAAAACACGGCTATAAACCTGTCAGACCTATAGTTATAGGGTTTAGGCAATGGCTGAAAACGCAACTATAAAAAACGCAACTATAGACCGAATTGATCTATAGCCACATTTTTAGGAGCTATAGACACATTTTTAAAACACGGCTATAGGATGTTTGTTTTTTTAGTGAGAGTGGTATGGCATTATGGGCAAGTTGAGAGATAGGGGTGTCCACGGATCATGCCGAGTCGGGTTTGTTTCTCGACCCAGACCCTACCCGAAAAATTCGGGTGGGTGAAAAAACAAAACCGACCTGTAATAATGGTCGGATCGTCTAGTTCGGGTCTGTCAGGTTTTGGGTTTTGCTACCAGTGCCGATATTTTGCTAGATCAGTCGAGATTTGGCCAATATTTGGCCGAATCCATCGAATCAGGACTAGATTTCGACGAGATCTCGCCGGATCTGGTGGATTTCAAGTAGCTCTTCATTGGAAATGCAAAAATATCGCCGGTATTTGTAAATTTTTGTCAAAAAACCTTTGAATGTCGCCGGATTTTGTTGATTTTATGGTCAGGTCGGGTGGCTCAGGTTTTTAGGGAGGAAACCCACCACCGACCGTTAAATTGGTCGATTCGAGTGGTGGCGTTTCGGTTTAAGGCGGGTCCAGTGGGTTGATCAAGTTTCTAGGTTGAGTGGACACCCTTATTGAGAGATGCAATAAGAAAAACCAACAAGGATCAATTACAATATAAAGAGTGTAATTGTGTTTATAGACACAAAAAATGGGGATGGGATGGAAGCATGGATAAACTTGAAAGAGGAAGATATAGCTGAATTCAAAAGTGACAAGAAGCTCATTGTCACTAAAAACTTATTTCACAATTTCTTCATTGGCTGCTATCATTAGCTAAAATAATTAGAAAGATTTTACTTAGAAATATGTTAAGAAGCTAGGGAGGGCACAATTGTAACAACCCTGGCTACGTGACAGTAATAGTTGTATATTATTTACTCCTTGAAATTCTATGTTAAATGTATTATATTTGCCATTTTATGTATAATTAAAATTAAAATAAATAAAACTTGAATTGTAAACATTTTATAAATGAATTAATTATGAATTTATAATCATTTTAATATTCTTAATATTTTTTCAATCTTGAAGGTTATAATGAAATAATATTGCCATTGATAGATTAGTCAATAGACACATTCAACATAAAGTTAAGCGATATATTAAAGGCAAAATTTGGCTAAAAACTTAATTATAGCTTCAAGTTATAACTTCATTTAATATCTTTTTGTTTAATGTGAATTTTGACAAATTCACCATTAGATTACATTTTCTTCTTTTCCTCAAAAAAATAAAAAAATAAAAAAACATTTTCTTCTTATATCTTTCATACAATTGCAAAATTTCTAGAATATCAAAAATCAATAGATATATCATCAATAAATTGTTAAAATTGCAAGTTTTCGTTACAAAATTATGTATAAAAATAATGATCATATAATAAATAACATCTAATTGGCACCAAATTTGACATGTGTGCTAAAAGCGAGTTTGGCTGACATCCAGTACTTTTTTAACTGAAATCTTCTTTTATTTTAATAAGAAACTGTTACAACGCCTACTAACTAAATAAAATGTGGAGGTTAAAACTCACTACTACTTGCTATTGTATTTTTAAAACAAAGTAAGATATCTAGTTGAAAAAGTATTAGAGAAAAACCAAATTCGTTAAAAACTTAAAAAACGTGCAATTTAATAGTTAGATTTTTAAAATAAGCAAAACTATAATATTGGTCTCTCAAATTTACCATGTGTACATAATTCGTCCCTTAAACTTGAAACGAGCACAATTTGTCCCTTAAGTTTTGATACTAAGTTGTATTAGTCATTTTACTAACTACCATTAATAGTGTTACTTACATGGCTAATGGAACAATAACTTGACATTTTTTTTAATGATGTGGCATTTTTTATTAAAAAATTAAAAAAAATAATTTACACATTAAAAAAAAAATTGACCCATTCTAATTCAAGTCTTAATCCTAACCCGGTACCAAATTAAATCTCATTTGCAATCTGATTCACAAACCCACGAGAGCGAGAGAGAGAGAGAGAGAGAGAGATTGAACAGTTCCAAGCCGGCCATTATCTTTCAGAGTAAACACAAAGTTCAATATCGATCATGGAGGAGATGAAGAAGAAGAAGAAGATGAGGAAGACTACAGTATTCGCAACAACCGGATGATACAATTGTATTCGGTGGCCGGAGACAGAGGAGTTTCCGTTGTGGCGGGGTGGTTGGATCTCACTTCAACTTTTGACAAAGCTGCAGAGCAGTGGATCGTGCCTTAGCAGCAACAGAAACCTCCGGCCAAGAAGAGCATACGTGGACCAAGGTCTCGGAGCTCACAGTATCAAGGCGTTACGTTTTATTCAAGAACTAGTCGATGGGAATCGCATATTTGGTTTGTAATTTTGTTACTTTTGAACTCTGATTATCAGCAATTTCATTACAAAAGTTTTATGGTTTTGGTGGTTATTTTTTTCTCTTTCTGAATTTTGAGGCAACGATTTTTTTTTTTTTTTTTTAGGGATTGAGGAAAGCAAGTGTATTTGGGTTAGGATTATCAATTTCTATTGTTTTGGAATTTTTTTATTAATTTGAGAGGTGGAATATGATAATTTGGGTGTTTCTTGGTTTTTGTAGGAGGATTGATGCAGCTCATGCTGCTGATAGGTCCATAAAAATGAACTGTTTCTGATTATTTAGATTGCAATGGTTGTAGTTTTTACTATTTTGGATAAAGTGAACTTGTGGGAATGTTATGGCAATTCGGGTTTTTTCGATCACAGGGTGTATGATCGGGCTGCGATCAAGTTTCGAGGAGTGGAAGCTGATATAAATTTCAATATTAGTGACTATGATGATGATATTTAGCAGGTTGAGTGTAAGAGTCCTGTGTTGTTTGATTGGTGCAAGGTGGACCATAACCAAGCCGTCATGAGTTGTAGACTTGGTTGTAGCTGTGTAGGTACAGAAAGATAGTAGCAATAGCAAAGGCCACGATAGATGAGACAGCAGTAAAGGCAGAAAACTGGTGCCCAAGGGGATTGCAAGAATTAGTGGGGGTGGAGATGGTTAAAACTTGAACCCGTATGTGAAGCCTCCATTACCAAAATGAGAGCAACTTTTGCTGTATTGGATGATAATTAAGTTGCACTCATGCTTACATTTAAGAATAAAAGTGAATTTTACTACACCTGACTTAGTTCATCTCAGACAAAATACAAGTAGAATACAATCTTCAACCCATAGTGCGATCACTTACAAATTGGTATCTAGCATATCATCCTTTTGGAATTAGACCATGCAACTATACTAGATGGTAAAACACGTGGGTCAGAATTGGGGTAAAGCTCCTGAGGACATTGAAGAAAATAATTTATTTATCAATGAATGAGCTCATTGGGCCATAGAAAAGAAGACAACTTAAATAGTTTTGACTAATATGCTAATTCCTAATGGAACCGACACAGCATTTTCACAGACTCCACTTCCACCACCACCCCCTCCCCCCCCCCCCCCCCCCCGCCCCTTCTTTTTTCTCCAACTTCCCAAGTGGCATCAACACAACCCTATACCCTCACCATTTATGCTCGAATCCCAGAACACCATACTGAATTGTTTCAGAATAGAGAAAGAGAAATTATAAACCAACAGCAATTCCTTTCACATCTAAATCCCTACCTTGTGGACTAAAATAAAAAAATCCATCCCTTATGTACCCCCATAAAAAATCCCACCCTTAATTAATCTGGGTTGTTATGAAATCTGGAGAGATAAAACACAAGTTACTTCAAGAAGAGAAAGGAGGATAGGAATTAAAGAATGTAAGTCATGCACACTATCCACCACATCCCAACTCATCTAATTAATTACAAAATTACGAATTTTAAACATGACACCAACTACTAAGCAAAAGTGATCACATTAAACCTAGAAAAGAAAGAATAATCTGATTTTGTCAACAGCCTATGAATAAGCGAGTTTGAGCACATAGCTCCCAAGGCTTTAGCAAATCAAGAGCTACTTATTCCTAGATGATTAATGACAACAATGTTCAGCAACAAGACCCTAGATGCCCTCAATAAAGCAAATAAGCCAATTCTTTCTAGCCATCTAATATATCTGCTCTACTAGTGCATTCTGTTTGTTTTCCTGCAAATAAGCCAATTCTATAAAGCAAATAAGCCAATTGTTGTGAGAAGTAGGGAGGTAGCAGCGGTTTAGTGGTTGTGCGAGAGAAGCAGTACTACCGCTGGTAGCAGCTAGGGCTTGGGCTGTTGCCAGCGGCGGCTAGGGATTGGGTCTCCACAAGTGGTGGCTAGGCTTAGGTTTTTCTTCACTCCCTCCCCTTCTCTCTCTCGTGGTTGTCAATCTCTCTGTTTCTCTTCTCTCTCTTGCGCCGTCATGCCTTTGTTAAACAAAAATCAAATTTGTTTTTAATCAGGTCAATATGATTTAAATTTCATCCAACATGGAAACCTTTTTTTTTTTAAATTTTTTTAATATTAAACATGCCACGTCATTGAAAAAAATGCTAAGTCATTATTCCGTTAGCCACATAAGTAACAGTTTTAAAATTTGACAGACCAATTATGCTCGCTTCAAACTTAAGGGACCAATTACACACATAGAGCAAATTTCATGGACCAATAATGTAGTTTCGCTTTTAAAATATGTGATAATATTAATTTTCTTATTTTGAGGAAGTTGTTGCCAAACTTTGTCCTTATATTAAGTACCTAATTATAACTTAGTATTTGATAAATAATAATCTTTATTCTTTAATCATGAATGTCAAGATTAATTATTTATATGTTTTGAAAAGTGGCTAATAAAAATAAAATATGTTGGGAAGCTTGTGTACTGTGTTCTATTATCACTTCCTAGCCATCAAAGTTCGGCACCTTTTGTTCTGTCCTTTCTTTCATAGGTGCAGCAGGTGGGTTACACACAGAATAATCCTTCATCTCCCTTAAATTTACCCAGCCAATTTATGATGATCAAGATTCAATCTCCTATATTTACTATACCAATCTGCCTTGATGGTCCGCCTTTATTCATCGACAAGTGAAAACAACATGGGCTTGCCAGTTTCAATTAAAATTGGACAGGCCTGCTAATATCTTTTAGATTACTCCCCAGATATAACTTTAAAGAAGTTATAACATTGCAGGTTACAAGAAACAATATGAACTTCCAGGATTAGAGGTCACTCTCCAAGAAATTTGAAGTGTAAGATTCTCTGGGCTTTTATCCAGAAGAATAACAAGAATAGACTATGATATATTCAAATCTACATTTCAATCCAATTAACATGTAGCTGTACCTCCATCCAAAAACAAGCTTAAGCCCACCAATAGATATAATAGATTTGAATTGAGCAGCTTGCTGACCTTCAATGGCAGAATAATTACTTGAGACCAGTTAGAAAAATTGTTCATCGTAAACGTACAAGAACTCAATGCTGTAATAAATCATTGATTACCATCTAAAAATATAAAAGTCAAAAAGAACATCCTTAGGCAACTACAAGGATAAAAAGTTTTTTTGACTCATTCAACTTAACTGCTACAGTGTCCCCCTTATAGCAACTACAATGGATACAAGGCTTCTTCCTATTCCCACAAACGCCACCTCTGTTTTCTATCCTTCCTTTCCTTCGTGATCTCTCAAAACTGAAGCAAAATTGCTAGTACCATCTTTACTTCAACTTTTTCTTTTAACACATTTTTGCATTCATCCTACATATATTGATCCGCTTGATGCCTTAATTGGACATATCCTTTAGTTAATTCCAAGTTTAGCTGTGGTAACGTGTTCTCCAAACTTGAACTTCCATAGTGTGTTAAACTCACAAAAATCATGCATATGGCTAGCAAAACAATTAAGTACTTATGGATTCAAATAAGACTCCCAACCATCCTTTTCCAGCTTCTCTACTTTTCTCAAGACATCATTTCTTGTGTCTTCTTGATACTAGCTCATTCTGCAAAGGATATTATTCTAGAATTAGCTCATGCAAGACTTATCACCTAACGTTCTTTTTTTCATACCCAACACAATTTTGTATCACTTCCAGAGAGGGAAGAGAGAAAAAACCCACCTTGCCAATAGGTCAGCATTGCAAATCCCCATCATCCTTACTGCGAGCAAACCTGCATTGGTAGCATTGTTTATTGCAACTGGAACACCCCTTGGCATCAAGTCTTTTGGCTAAATGTTGTAAAAATTAGAGTTTATAGGCTTTATGTGTACTGCAAAAAGTTTTTTAGCTAAATGAGGAGAGATGCAAATTTCGGTATTAGTATTGCCAAAATACAAGTAAAAGAATAGAGAGAAATTGACAAATCTAACATAATTTTGATATTTCAGTATTGATGCTGCCAAAATTGAAGAAAAAGGAGGATAGAGAAACTAACAAAAATTCTTATCAATTTTGTCAATTGGATTGCCAAAACTCAACGGTTATTTTGGTGGTTCTGTTAGTTTTTATGAGCAACCAGGGGATTCATAACCGTGAGCAAGGATACTGCTGCACAGCATGTTTAATGTTTATGGAAACTATATTAATTTATTCTAAACCTAGTAGATATTTCAAGTTTTCAAAAAAAAAAAAAAAAAACACTTTTTTATATATGCTTTCCAGTTATGATAACAAGGTAAATTCAAACATTGACCTTATTTAGAGATATCAAAAGTGTCGATTAGCATAACTTGATATAATTTTAAAATATGTATTTTTTTAATTTTAACTATAATTATAATTAGTATATTTATAATTTGGGTAAAATACAAAACTAACCCTATATGTTTCTTCAGATTTTATTTCAGTCCTTTAACTTTGTTTTTATTCATTTCAGTCCTCTAACTTTCAAGTTTATTCAATTAAGGCTATTCCATCAACTTTTGTTATATGTTGTGATTAATTTTTCAATTTTAGAAATTTTTCTTCAAATTTTTTAAATTAAAAAAATTCAATTAATGATTGAAAAATATTTTCCAAATATTTTTTTAAAAAAAATTAACAAAAATTAACGAAAATGTCTTAATTGAATAAATCTGAAACTTAGAAGACTGAAATGAATAAAAGTAAAGTTAGAGGACTAAAATGAAATTTGAAGAAAGTTAGAAGGTCATATTTGCGTTTTAGCCTTATAATTTTTATTGTAATTAGTCTACTCTCAAAATAAAATATTATTTTCCAAAATTTTGAAATTATGTTTTTTTTGTTTATGTGCATGGTCATCCATGTACTTGAATGATTAACTATATTATCCCTTTTTAAAAAAAATTAAGGATACTGACTTTTTAATACTAATTTTTGTCATTGCAAGTAGCTCTTTGTTTATCGTAACAAACAAATAGAAAAAGGAAAAAGAATATTAATCATTTAAAACAACGATCAACCTAGTTTGGCCAAAGAACTCGATGTGTGACATGGTAACCTTTTTTTTATTTTTTTATTTCAACTCAATGGAATTGTTAGATTATTTCAATAAACCAAAATAACTCATAAAATTTAACACAAATGTTTTGTAGCATTTCAATTTATTTTACTTTTAATTCCCTTTTTAAAAAAAAAAAAAAACCATGTTTTTTATGTAGTTCATTTTCTTTTTTTATTATATATTTTTTTACATTTTAATTTTTAGTCGGAGCTAAGGGGAAAAACTTTGGTTAGTTTCGTATTAAAAGTATATGATTCTTTATAATTTTATTTGTCGCAAAAGCTAATAAGGGAGCAAGATTTAAGAAAATAAATTGTTGAATTATCTGTAAAACAAAAAGTTTTACAGTTTTTGAGATCAAATTATAGTTCAACTACAATGATGTCAAAGTTAATTAATATTAACTAAATAAAAAAAAATTGTAAAAACTAGTAACCTTAATTAAAAAATTATCAACAAAAATCTGAATATTTTACAAACGTATTACACGAATTAAAAAAGAAGATAATATTGTCAATATTTTTAAATTTAAGATAAATTTTATTATTTATTTTATATTATTTTAATAGTATATCATAAGAATTGGTTTAGTAATCAAAGTTGGGCAGTACAAGTTATACTTGCATGATGTGTCTTGTGTTGTACAGCATAATTTTTCCATGTCTTTTTTTTTTCTTTTGAAAATTCATATGACTTATTATAAATAGATTAAAAAATTGCTAATGTAGTTCGAATTTTTGGAAAATAATATTTTATTTCGAGAGTAGACTAATTACAATAAAAAAATTATAAATATATTAACAATAATTACAGTAAAAATTAAAAAATACATATTGTTTTTCTAATTTTATTGAGTTATGCTAATTGACACTTCTGATGTCTCAAAATATACTCAACGTTTGAATTCCAATCCTCATTATCATAACTATCGATTTTTTTAAAGTACATAAATTTTGTTTTTTTGTTTTTATTTTTTGTTTTTTTTCCTGAAAACTTGAACTATCTACTAGTTTTAGAATAAATTATTTTAGTTTCCATATACATTGAACATATTGTGCAACAGTTTCTTGGTTTGTTCTTAGGTGGAATTGCCCTTCCTCATGGGTTCGATACTCCTTTGCTGCATATCTATTTTAAAAATAAAAAGAAATGAAAAAGAAACTAACAGAATTCAACTAACAGGAAATCTAATGAAGAAAAGAAGCTAACAGAAACACCAAAATAACAATTGAATTTTGACTATCCAATTGACGTTACGTTTTATCGAAGAACTAGTCGATGGGAATCGCATATTTGGTTTGTAATTTTGTTACTTTTGAACTCTGATTATCTGTAATTTCATTACAAAAAAATTTATGGTTTTGGTGGTTATTTTTTTCTCTTTCTGAATTTTGAGGCAACGATTTTTTTTTTTCAAGGGATTGAGGAAAGCAAGTGTATTTGGGTAAGGATTATCAATTTTTATTGTTTTAGATTTTTTTTTTTAATTAATTTGAGAGGTGGAATATGATAATTTGGGTGTTTTTTGGTTTTTGTAGGAGGAATGATGCAGCTCATGCTGCTGATAGGTACATAAAAATGAACTGTTTCTGATTATTTAGATTGCAATGGTGGTAGTTTTTACTATTTTGGATAAAATGACGTTATGGCAATTCGGGTTTTTTCGATCACAGGGTGTATGATCGGGCTGCGATCAAGTTTGGAGGAGTGGAAGCTGATATAAATTTCAATATCAGTAACTATGATGATGATATTAAGCAGGTTGAGTGTGAGAGTCCTGTGTAATTTGATTGGTGCAAGGTGGACCATAATCAAGCCATCATGAGTTGTAGACTTGGTTGTAGCTGTGGAGGTACAGAAAGATAGTAGCAATAGCAAAGGCCACGATAGATGAGACAACAGTAAAAGCAGAAAGCTGGTGCCCAAGGGGATTGCAAGAATTAGTGGAGGTGGAGATGGTTAAAACTTGAACCCGTATGTGAAGCCTCCATTACGAAAATGAGAGCAACTTTTGCTGTAGCGAATGATAATTAAGTTGCACTCATGCTTACATTTAAGAATAAAAGTGAATTTTACTACGCCTGGCTTAGCTGATCTCAGACAAAATACAAGTAGAATGCAATCTTCAACCCATAGTGCGATCACTTACAAATTGGTATCTAGCATATCATCCTTTTGGAATTATACCATGTAACTATACTAGATGGTAAAACATGTGGGTCAGTATTGGGGTAAAGCTCCTGAGGACATTGAAGAAAATAACTTATTTATCAATGAACTAGTCGCTAACTCGTGCGATGCACGGAAAAATCTTATGAAAGTATAGTTTATACATTAAAGCTTTTTAATTTTAAATGAACTATCGTAGTTTTAATAATATTTGAAAAATAAAATAAAAAGTGAAAACTCAAGCCAATTCAAGATGAACCACTGCAATAACAAAGGTAGTCCTCCCATTCGTTTTTAGCAAGCGATATCAAGTAAAAATCACATTTGCACAAAACCTAAACAGACATCAACAATTTTACCAAGTTTTTTTGCTAACTTCATAATAATTATGGAACACCTTGCAAGCTTTAATCACCGTTGGTACATCATTGATGTTGAAGTTTATACATGTTTTCCATGCGGTATTAAGTTTTAGGGTTTTATAGATGTAGCAGCCAAATGATACCTAGAAAGACTTTTATCACATAATAATGATGCAGCAATCAATATATAAATATACTGTGTGTAACAACATTTAAAAGGAGCAAATAAAAAATAAGTGTACTCATTGTTTTGAATTATCCCTTCATCTTAATTAGAATTTAACAAACTAAATTTGATTAAAGTTTTCAAATGAGTAAAACTTTATAAATCTTGAGTATAGTTTCCTCTTATTTGCAAAATTTTCAACGTAATTCATCCAAAAAAGTCTACAACCCTTCCCAGACCTTTTTTGGATAAGTGAATGACTCTTCTCAGACCTTACCAAACCTAAAAGAAAAGATTGAAAGAAAACTTTAAATCAAATAATCATTCAGAGGAACAACTACAAACAACCATGAAAATATTATGACTTGAGTTTTTATTCATTGAAATTGAACATTTACATGTTTCCTACCCTAAGGTTTTGGATTCTAACTCCAATTCCAAATGCCATGTTGCTTAATGTAAGGTTGTAAACTGTCAGCTTCTCATCTTTTTTAGGAATCCATCACCTCTTCTCAAAGGCATCATCCTAGCACACCGAGCCTTCACCATCCCTGTTAAACTTTAGCCCAAACAACTACATAAAGATGCTTGAATCCCAAACAAACTAAATAAAAATCCAAAACCTATCATATGTATTATATCCCTACACTTTCTTAATAACCAAACCGAAATTATTTTAAAAAAAATACAAACTTGCACACAATTATACAAAAAGAAAGAGAGTGTTTTTAAGATAATACCCAATTGTGATAATCATAGTCCACTGGCAACCCATGTAAAAAATACTTATAGTCAACAACAATGCAATGCAATCTGCTAGATAGATTAAGATCATTCACCCAAAAAAAAAAACAAAAACAAAAACAAAAAGTGCAAAATGGAAAGGGACATATATAGATAATAAACTTGAACATCTTAGTAAATCCTATGAAAATTTCAAAGTAATCTGACTTTGAAATTAAAATTTGCTAGAGCACACATCAAGGAATTTAGGATTTTGAACAGTATTGAGTCAAGATCTGTAAAAAAGCACAAAATAGTCCATCAGATTTGTGTAGACAAATCATCGAATTTAAATGGGATTCGTTTGAAAACTATTAACATCAAATGGAGGAGAAAAGAGAACTTCATGGGAATGAAGATAAGCTCACTCTTCTATGTTTCGCTCATCGCAAGTAATTCTGAAAACGATGCACACATCTTTAACTCTCATTGCACCTTTGCAGTTAGACATAGAAAGATAGAAGAAAAATGTTTAAATCAAACTCAAACACTTCAACAAAATAAAATAAATATGTAGAATAGATTAAAAACCATCTTTTCTATAGGAAGTAAGGTTAATTTAAAAACACAAACTGGTCAAGTTTTAGATTACCAATATTGATGCAGCAAAAATTAGTAGAGATTGACACTGATATCAATAGCAACAACAGCTCCTTAAATCTCAACCATTTCAAATAAAAGATTTTCTCTCACTCTGAGTAAACATGAAAAATTCGTACCAAAGTTAACAAAATGCTTAATTGGACATGTGAGAACTCTAAAAGAAAACTGAAAGAAGCACACTTAGCATTTTTTTTTTTTAATTTCTCCTCCCAAATGAAATCTCAGGGTAGCTTTGATTATACCAAAATGTGCATAAATATTAATTATAGTTGCTGCATGCAAAGCAATGAAGTTGTCTAATTTTGAACAATTCCATAGTGGTGCACACTACACAGTACACTCGCTTGACCTTCCTGCTTGGTTTGAATTATAGTCTTTTATGTTCTAATATTACAGGACAGGTTCAGAAAAGTATTGGGCTTTTTGTTTTCTGTCTTTCAAAGATGTTAACTGACAGTGAAAAACACTAAGAGTTTTATAACTTAGAGAGAAATCTGATCTCATAAAAGTGAAAAACAAAGGTTCGAATCTTCCTCCCTCACTTAGTATAACAATTGTATTATTTTTTTAATAAAAAAATTGACAATGAAGTTACAGGAGAAGTTTAGAAACGTATTTCAAATATTAAAAAATGTTCAATGAAATATGCTAAGATTTTTGTAACTTAGAGAGAATATCTGATCTCATAAAAGTGAAAAACAAAGGTTCAAATCTCCCTCCCTCACTTAGTATAACAATTGTATTATTTTTTTAATAAAAAAATTGACAATGAAGAATGAAGATGATGGTAATGTCTGAAAAACTCCCAAACAAATTCTCATATGGATCCTTAAATGAATAAATACATGTGTCTTTGTATCATCTACAAAATAATTTTTAATACCATTTATCACAGTCCAAGGAAAATGTTAGTCACATCGCAAATTACAATTAAGGATTTTTGTAAATCATCTATATAACCAAATTCTACCTAATAAACACTTAGCACACATTTGGAGAACTAATTCAATAAAAATATAAAATCCATATCAACTGGGTCTCAAAGTAAAGTAAAGTAGGTTCAACAATTTTACTAAGATCTAGTATTGTGTTTGACAGCCACCTTACAGCTAATCAATAAATTAAGTAATTAACAAAAGAACAAAAAAGTTATGATTTTATATGATTGGCAAAAAGACAATGTCTTATACCATAAATACAATCAAAGCTTTCAAGGTGCTATGATTTCACTTTAAGCAGTAATGCTTTCAGTTTGCAATTCTTAGCTTCTTCCCTGAGCAATCCACAACTACAATACTACTTTGGAAGTGGGCATGGCTAAAATCCCAATTGTAGTGGCTTTCAACCACAAATCAATAAAGTAAGAACACCCAAAGTATTTGTCCATTCAAACAAAGTCTGAAAGAAGATCAGCTTCAACTCATTATATTATGAAATCCCCTCAAATCCTCTTTCCCTCAAAACATCCAAACAGGGGAAGGGTAACTCCCCGCCCCCATTCCTTATCTTTCCTCTCCTCTCCTATCCTTGTAAACACACTTGAGTCAGGGATTGGACTTAGCTAAGTTAGCTCCCTCATTGGTTTTTTTTTGGATTGGTAGATGTAAAACTTTATCAAAAATGAAAAAGAGGCACAGCAAAAAAAAAAAAAAAAAAAAAGCCAGGCAAACAGAGTGTAGAAAGGGAAATAAAGCACTTTACAAAACTACATAAATATTGGAAATCAAACTAAGAAGATACAGGAATACCACCAAAGCCAAAAAAACAGTTTCACCACAACTAATTGGGTACCAATCCAACTATAGCTTATTTCATAAATTAAAACCTACCTTTAGCATAAAAAATAAAACACAGAAAAGAAAACCGGTAAGAAGGATAGTATACAATGTTTTGCTACAGCACACTCCGTATTTGCTATAGATAAGACTTAAAGAGCAGACCGCCTATGATAGTAGCTATCAATCAATTTGCCAAAGCACAGCACAGAGAAATAGATAATCTTTAAAGAGTCCATATCCAATCAATTTTTCTGGGCTTTTCTATCTCTCTCTGTTTCTCAATTACTTAATTATATCTCTGTCAAAGTCCCAAACTCTCAAAACAATAATAGAGATTCAAAACCGAGCACCAAACCAATCCATATAACAAAATGTAATAAGGGAAACAAAAATCATCAAGCAAAAGAATGGAGCAAAAAAGAACTGAGATTTGGAGATACCTCAGTTGAAGCAGGGACTGTCAGAATTTATACACCGTGTGGAAAGGAAGACAGGAAGGAAGGAACTCAGAAAGGCGGCCATTAATGCGAAATAGTAGAGTAGGAAGGTGGGGAGCACAATTTCAGACTCTCTGTTTTCCTTCACAGTTTCAGTCTCTCTGCTTTCCTCACGTTATAGGTTATATCAAGCAAAACCCTTCAGGGTTCCACACTTCCACCTTCCACGCTTTTTATTTATTTTATTTTTGTTTTTCCTTTTCACCTTCCACGGTTTTTTAATACCATTTATCACAGGAAAAAAAGGTTTGGGTTTAATAATTTTCCTTTTCACCTTCCACGGTTTTTAATACCTTTTCAGCTTAAAGGAAAAAAATAAAATAAAATAAAAGGTTTGGGTTTAAGCTTAAAAGGCTTTAGGTTGGGTTTGATAGTGGAAGTAAATAAATAAGAAGTGGGCTCAAATTTATTATACAGATTTGTTATAGGGCTGAGATTTATTATGCAAGAGTTATTATAATTCTGAAATTTGCAAAAACCATTTTCAAATTGTAGGACAAATAAAAAAAAAATTGGAATGACATGGCTGCTGACGTGGCGCAACCTGAGCACAGCAGTATTAAATGCTACGCTTCAGCTTTTAGTAATATATAGATATAGATGAGCTCATTGGGCCATAGAAAACAAGACAACTTAAATAGTTTTGAGTAATATACTAATTCCTAATGGAACCGACAAAGCATTTTCACAGACTCCACTTCCACCACCACCCCCCCCCCCCCCTCTCTTCCCCTTTTTTCTCCAACTTCCCAAGTGGCATCAACACAACTTTATACCCTCACCATTTATGCTCGAATCCCAGAACACAAATTTGAATTGTTTCAGAATAGACAAAGAGAAATTATAAACCAACAGCAATTCCTTTCACATCTAAATCCCTACCTTGTGGACTAAAATAAAAAAATCCATCCTTCATGTACCCCCATAAAAAATCCCACCCTTAATTAATCTGGGTTGTTATGAAATCTGGAAAGATAAAATACAAGTTACTGCAAGAAAAGAAAGGAGGATAAGAATTAAAGAATGTGAGTAATGCACACTACCCACCATATCCCAACTCATCTGATTAATTACAAAATTACGAATTTTAAACATGACACCATCAACTACTAAGCAAAGTGATCATATTAAACCCAGAAAAGAAAGAATAATCTAATTTTGTCGATAGCCTATGAATAAGCACGAGTTTGAACACATAGCTCCCAAGACTTTAGCAAATCAAGAGCTACTTATTCCTAGATGATTAATGACAACAATGTTTAGCAACAAGACACTAGATGCCCTCAATAAGGCAAATAAGCCAATTCTTTCTAGCCGTCAAATATATTTGCTCTACTAGTGCATTCTATTTTGTTTCCTGCAAATAAGCCAATTCTATAAAGCAAATAAGCCAATTGTTGAGAGAAGTAGGGAGGCGGTAGCGGTTCAGTGGTTGTGCAAGAGAAACAGTACTGTCGCCGGTAGCGGCTAGGGCTTGGGCTATTGCCGGCCGCAGCTAGGGATTGGGTCTCCACCAGCGGCGGCTAGGCTTAGGTTTTTCTTCACTCCCTCCCCTTCTCTCTCTCGTGGCTATCAATCTCTCTGTTTCCCTTCTCTCTCTTGCGCCGTCATGCATTTGTTAAACAAAAATCAGATTTGTTTTTAATTGGGTCAATATGATTTAAATTTCATCTAATGTGGAAACTAATTTTTTTTTTTTTTAAATTTTATACCCACTGGAAAAGCCAAAAAATGCCAGTGCACATTCTCAAAAAAAAAAAAACAAAAAAAAAGGAAAACGCTGAAACCCAGACGTGGGTCTATTATAGCTGTATCCAAATGGGTACTAAAAGCAACTGTGAAAATATATGGAGCATAGTTTAGATAAACTTGCCAAGCAAGTGGGCTGCACCTCCAGCACCAGCAATGATAATCGGAATGCCTCTCTCCAGGGCAGATGAGGCATAAGAAAACACCATTTCAGGAGTCCGGTGAGCTGAAACTATTTTCACCTGCATATTATAATTTGTTAAGGTAGAATTGAAATATACTAGAAAATAAAAATTTAATGATCAATAACTCCTAAATTCCAAAATAGACCCTGTAGTTCATTAGAAGTCAACCTCATAAGGCACAACAAATATATTCAAAATCCTTGCAGCATCCTTCATAACAGGAAGATCTGAATCAGAACCCATAATGATCCCAACACGTGGTGTTACTTAAACACAATTTGAGTGTAACAAACTTTCAAAATCAAAACTTAAGGCATATAAACTTCAAACAAAAGGAAAACTATCAACATAATAAGGGTATAGCTACATGAAAGATTGGGGATCCCCCACCCCACAAGAGAGTAAAAATCATAAATGAAGAGAGACTGACAGCTGCAATATCTTGGTAAAAGGAGAATTAAATCAATTTTTTAAATGGAAATGATAAATTGTAATCTCCAAACAGTTTAGAATCCATGCCTCCTAAAAATAAAATCTTATGGTAATTTCCCTCCCTATACTGTCACTTTTCCATCCTAAGCCAAAGTAAAGACCTTTTCTTATGCAAAATATAATAACCCAAAGCTCAGCCTGAAAATTTAAAGTAGCATTAGTGCTGATTATTCTGGAAACTACCCCACGTAGTGTGGGTGTAACATGAAGGAATATTTTTATGTAAGAAAATGTAAAACATTGAATAAATAAATTCAATTGAGGCAATCACTGACTTAAGGAAAGTATGCCCCAAAAAGATGCACCAAAGTCAAATTTAATTGATAGCATAGATGCAAACATCTCACCGCACCTTCCAAAAACATTTGTGCCTCCTGGAGAAAACTTGCTTTTTGGTTAACCAGCATCATGACATTCAGTAAATAAATATGAGAAGACCCTAGTGCAATTATCTGCAGACTGACAATCAGAACCTTCTTCCTTCAGAATTGATTTCAATCGTTCTTCCACATCACCCATGGAAGGCCCAACAATTGTGACATGGCCCATCTTTCTCTGCTTTTACATTTCTGCCAAGTAATTAGGGCAATGCGGGAAATTGTCAAGTATGAGGTAAAGGTCAAGTAGTGTGTGTGTGTGCGCGCGCGCGTGCATGTGTGTGTGTGTGAGAGAGAGAGAGAGAGAGGAAAACAAAATTCACATACCTGGCTTGTCATACCAATAAACAGTAGCCCGAGGAATACTCAATGCCCTAAAATAAAACCAGGCTCAACCCTGAAATTTAATAAATAAATAGATACAAGAGAGAGACAGTTGACATGTGGGGGGAGGGGGTAGTGAAAGATAGTCATGCTGAATAAATACATTTCAAACATATTGTGTACATCGATGTTCCAATTTACTTTTTTTACTAACATTAAGTTTTCCAAGATAAAATAATTTCAGAACTGAAAACCAGTTAATGAGGACCAGGACAGATGGAACGTTTGATTTTTATTAGTTGTAATTTCTTAAAATTTTGTTATTCACAATGGTATACAAAGTCATCAAACTCAAGCACAAACTTATACCTAATTCTAGTTGCAACTTCAACAAACTTCAAGCGGATTATTTTCAGTGAAAGTATGTTACAGAAATATGTTCTGAAAGAAACAAATGTCTTCAGCTTCATGCCATCATTTCTCTCTCTCTCTCAAACAAAACAAGCCACATGGCTTAAACAAAAAAATACAGGTAGCAAATTCATTTTATATTTTAGATAAATAAAAAAATAAAAAGAAATTCTTCACCTCATCTTCACCCAGTATATTGTACATGACAGCAGCAGGAGTTTTCATTGATGGCTCACCAAGTGGAAGACCAACAACAGCCCGCAAATGTTGTTCAAATTGTGAGGTGTAGCAAGACTCAATTGCGATGACCACTATTATGGGGCCTATGAGCCACTTCATTTAGAAGAATCTGTTAAGAGTTTAGATCATGAATTCATTAGTCAAAAGCAGATAATGCTGAAACAAAATTAGGAAAAAATATAGAGGACAACAAAAAGGAAGCAATTGTAGCATCAAAAGGTATTAAAATATACGTGCATACATATATATATATATATATGCACTTAACAGCCTCAAAGAAAGAAGCAAAAACACAACCTGACCATCCCCAGTCAAAAATAATTCAACTGCAAACACACCAACGCCTTCTAATGAGCTAACAGCTTTGTAGGCAACATCAGTAGCATGTTTCCTAATATCCCATGACACATTATTTGGTGCCTTGACCATGTAACAAATGTTTTCCATACAAGAGATCAAAGATCCTTAATGAGAAGTAAAGGGACGTAAAGTTAACATCTAAATACTAAAGGTGAATGCTTCTCACATAATTCTGCATCATTTAAGATTAGACCATGAAGAGAAATAGACAATGTAAACGCTGAATCTACATCTTACTTGTGAATGGTTTCAACAACAGAATAGCACAAAATAGAATTGTCTCTTCCTCTTGCCACAATGACAGCTAGCTCCTGAAGTTATTTCCAAAAAAGAAGTAAATAATATCTATAAGCCATAAGATTCTATCTTTCACACAATTAAGAAATAGCATATTGCTTCAGCCAAAAAGAAAAGAAAAAAAAAAAAAAAAAACAATATTGATCATATGAAAGCATAATTCAAATGAAGTCTGAATTTCTGGATTTAAAAGTTATTTTCATCATGTTAAATGCAGCCACAAAGTTAACAAATAATCCTAAAACCCTAATGACAAAAGCTGCAGCAATAAAATTGATTGGAATGTAAATAATTTAGACATTTTTCTAGACCTACATAATTTCAAAGTGCATCAATGTATGCATGCTTAGAAGTCAAAGTGGAGAGGAGTTGTAAGCTAAACAAACTAATTAAAATTTATGCATTAAAGTAGAAGAGTATTACTTTAATACAGTTCTTCAGAAAACAGTATTAGTTGCCATAATATCAGTATTATACACAGTTTTTAGAAGAACAAGATTAACAAATTGTGGTTTTTATGCAATTTGCAATGTAGAACCAGCTAACAAACTTCTTTTCAATTTCACAAGTATCTATGTTTTGTTTCTGAAGTTCTAGCAACTAGTTGGTTGATAGAGAACACACCTTACACTACCCAAAAGGAAAAAATGAAGTTCATTACTTAAAGGACAAACTTTCTCTACAACCTAAATAGGAGGAACTCCATTTAAACTACTGTGTCAACACCAGAGAGTGATAAGTGTCCTCGTCCAGCTAAAGCTGAGATTCAATAAATAACCCTCTTAATACCAGATTTATGACCACTTTTTTCTCTCTTTCCACAAACCAGTAAGACCTAGGTTAACAGCTGAAGTTGAGCTTCAGCTGGACCAGGACACTTGTCACTCTCTAGTGTTGACACGTTGTAGTTCGGAGGGAATTCCTCCAATTTAGGTTGTAGAGAAACTTTATACTTACTTTAAATAATACAAATGATCATATGAATATCAAAGAAACAGTTGTCAAATCATAATGGTGAAAATTTTGGTGCATACATAGGATGATCATACCTAATTATGAATACATGCTGGCATATCATGCAAGTGAACCAAAGAAGTTCAATTATAGTTAGAGACACTCTAAAGAATTCTTACTAATATATGTTGCAAATTTAAACATATGTCCAAGATTAAAATATGTAGTCATATTGCAGGATAAAGAAAAACATAGAGTCAAGAATAAATGCAGATTCAAAAACTAAAAAATAAACTAAATAGTATATCCTCATTAACCTTTACAGAAGGTACCCACTTTTCAACATATAAACCACGATCAAATCCTCCAAGAGCTGCAAAAATTCGCAATTGAAAGTTAAAAGGAAATGTAAGTGTCCACTTATATTAATTAAAAGAACAGAGAGTGGTTCATAAAAACAGGATGTTGAACAGAGGTTATGCAAATCAGAAGGATAGAAAATTGGAAATGAGCAATATAGATAAGCTGAGCTTATTGAAGCAGTGTATAGGTATAAAATGTAGCTAGGATGAATAAATTAGTGGATAATTGGACAGACTGAAAATGACAATTTTAATAATGAGAGACTTAAGACAAATACAGCAGCAAAATATTGTAATGTTAACTGCCAGTGGAGAAGGTTTCCAAAGAATAACTCTTATACTTTGTTTGGAACAATGGAAAGAGAGGAGAAAGGAAAACATAGGGAAAAACTGAGGGGTGGAAGATTGATTTCACTGTTTGGTTCCAAAAATGTAAAGAAAAGGCTAAGGATTTAAAGGTAAGAGATTTCTGCCAGGGTCCAAAAATCTCTATCTGCCCAAAATGGATGTAAAAAAAAGGGAAAGTTGGAAAGGAAAATTGCTGAGTTGACAAAAGTGAAATTAATGTGTTATTAATTTACAAATATACTCTTAACTTTTCAACACATATTTGAAATATATCACATTTATAAAATATACATGAGGGTGTAAAGGTAAAAACAAATATTTTTCCTTTCCCTGCTATTTGCAAACCAAACAAAGAAAAGATAGTTTTTTTTTTTTTTTATATCATTAAGATAGATTATTTTATTTTCTTGTTTCCTTTCCTTCCTATATCCAAATAGACCTAAGGAAAATAATTTTCTTTTCTCTTTCCTTTACCTTTTCCTTTCCCTTGCTCTCTTCCTTTCTCTTACCTTCCCCTAGCTACAACCAAACAAAGAGTTGATCTAAAAATAAGAAGTAAGCTAGTGAGAAATACAGATATAAAGGAAGGAGGTTGAAGCACCATATGCAAGCTAACAAAAATAGGTTCAAACATAATTGTCTATCAAAGTTAAACGCAGAGACTTAAAAAACTATAGTAATAATAATAATAAGTTATAGAACACAGAGCTTTCAAATAAAATAATCATGTCGAAATATGAGCATTCAGTGGATCACTTGTTGCTACACAGTCCTGCAGCAAGGGATCTATGGTCCTCTGTTTTGTCTTTTTGGGTGCAATGGGTGATGACAAAGAAGGTTGTGGAGCTGCTAGCTTATTGGCCATGGCTTGGTGGCAGAAGAGATAATGAAGAGATTTAGAAGGCTATTCCTCTATTTGTTATGTGGGTTATTTGGAAGGAAGGGAATAGTCAAACGTTTCAAGGCTTCAAAATTTCAAGGCTGACTGTGAATCTAGTTTTCTATGCCTTTTGTATGCCTGGATGGCTTCTCTAAGCAGTCATTCTTTTACTAGTTTGATGGAGGGTTGGCCATGGGTTAAGACCATTAGGTGCACGTGTAACATAACAATCCAAAAAAAAAAGATAATTGGAGCATTACATGGTTAATAACACAATTCAAATACCAAATATAAGAAATCCCAACAATAATAGCACTTAAATCTTTCATAATTAAACATATTACCAGCTACAACGGAAGAGAGCTCCTCCTCACTGTGAGCAACAGCATTTCTATGCCCATCATAAGCTAACCTTTTCATAAGAGGATAGCCAAATAGTTCACCTGCTCTCTTGGCACCTTCAAGATCATCTATCTGTGGCAGCCATGTTTCATGATCAACAAATTAAAATTTCTCTCATATTGGCTATGTGAAAATAAAAGGTAAAAACCCTTAGCTAAATCCTCTAGTTAGATAGTAATGAAAGTTGTAAACCTGCATAAACTCGGGAAGTGGAATGTTTTGTCTTTTTGGTTGCAATGGGTGATGACAAAGAAGGTTGTGGAGCTGCTAGCTTATTGGCCATGGCTTGGTAGTAGAAGAGATAATGGAAAGATTTAGAAGGTTATTCCTCTATGTGTTATGTAGGTTATTTGGAAGGAAGGGAATAGTCAAACGTTTCAAGGCTTCGAAACTTCAAGGTTGACTGTGAAATCTAATTTTCTACGCCTTTTTTATGCATGGATGGCTTCTCTAAGCAGTCATTCTTTTACTAGTTTGATGGAGGGTTGAGGCCATGGGTTAAGACCCATTTGGTGCATGTGTAACATACCAATCCAAAAAAAAAAAAAGATAATTGGAGCATTACAAGGTTAATAACACAATTCAAATACCAAACATAAGAAATCCCAACAATAATAGCACTTAAATCTTTAATAACTAAACATATTACCAACTACAGTGGAAGAGAGCTCCTCCTCACTGTGAGCAACAGCATTTCCACACCCATCATAAGCTAAGCTTTTGCTCTTAATCATAAGAGGATAGCCAAATAGTTCACCTGCTCTCTTGGCACCTTCAAGATCATCTATTTGTGGTAGCCATGTTTCGTTATCAACAAATTAAAATTTCTCTCATATTGGATATGTGAAAATAAAAGGTAAAAACCATTAGCTAAATCCTTCAGTTAGATAGTAATAAAGTGGTAAACCTGCATAGACTCAGGAAGTGGAATGGCATGCCGAGAAAAATAAACCTTTTGAAGATATTTGTCCTATAAGAACCAAAACATGAATCATGGAACTAAAAGTCATATTTTATTGCAAAAAGATATATGAATTAGTATGTACAATTACTTATTCATTTTAATAACTCCACCTTTGTCTATGCTTAGTGTCATGTATTGATCACAATCAATCTCAAGCCTGCAGGAAAAGGAGGGAGAGTTGTGGTTGGTTGACAGCTTGCCTAAAATTTATTTACTCTATCATTACGAATGAACTTATTCATTTAAGTATTACAAGTGAGAGGAAAAAAATTCTAGCAGATAGCTAACTAATTTTAGAAATAGGTTGAAAAGGGATTACTTACAAGCTTATTCTAACTACAAAGAAACAGTCAAAATTAGCTCTAAAATGCCAGTTCCATTGTGTCCTTTTGTTATGATGACAATGGGGGAATAAAGTAACCCCTGACATTTCTACACTTCCTATAACAGAAAAGTACTTGAAAAAAACCTAAGATTAAGGGAAAGTGGGCATCTAAAGTAGCACCAAGATTCACAAGGATCCACTTTTGTGATTTTATAAAACAGAATGTATTTCCTCAAAAGGAAAAAAGCCTTATGCATAAGGAAATGATTTCATTCAACTTCTTATTTTCTCATATTTTGCAAGACAGCAGTCAATAACCAAATGGCAAAGTTAAAGAAAAGCATACCTAAATTATTCGAACAATTGAGGCTTTAGGTTGGCATTCCACTCCTTGTTGCTCAAGCATCTCCACGGTTGCAACATCAACATCTATCTACCAAGAACATAGACATTTTATTACCAATTTATAACAAAAGAATATACTTACAAAAACTATTGACTATAAAAAACAAAAAAAAAAATGTCATCAATTTCATAAAAATAGAACCATTTTGCAAATTCATGAACCGCAAGTGCACTTTCATATGATGATATGAAAGTGCACTTGCGGGGCAGTTCTCAAGCGGATCCAAAACCATTACTTTAATAGTCATTTGCAAAGCTGCTTGACATAGCATACGACCCAGTTGCCCTCCTCCCAAAACACCATTAATCACCTCAGATAGTCTGTGTACAGGTACATCATCTTTGCTTCAAGAACAAGTATTATGGTGGAAGGTTCTGTGTTAGATAAATTTTTAACTCCAAATTAAAATCCAATTTCTTTCATATAAGTCCAAGCAGCGGCCAAGCAATCATGTAAGAAAGAAATGATACTCTTTTTTGGATAGACAATTTTTTTATTAACAAAGGAATACAGTACAACAAGCACACATCTAACCAAACCAAAACGACACAAATCAACCCACAATAAACTATCTGAAACAACAACCAAAATCACTGTCACATTCTACTGATCAGAAGGCTTAATAATTACAGTGAGGAAACACCCTTATACAACATATAGCCTTGCGAAGGATTGAGTTGTAGTAGCACCATTTGGCTTCCACCCTAGCTTGAACTTCCCACATATCCTACCACTATAATTACAATGTATACATAGAAGAGCTCAAACTTTTCTTTGTTGGGAATTTTATGGTGACAGTTGATTGCTTTTAACTAACAATAATATAACAACACATAATAATAATAATAATAATAATAATAATAATAATAATAATAATACTAAATTACCATTACAAACAGCACATCATCAACAATATATATATATATATATCAAATGAAAAAGTGAGTAATTTATTAAAAAAAAAAAAATTGAAGAGGGTTTGAATAACTAGGTCTAACAAAAAAATTAAAATTAAAAAGGTTTGAATAATTTACCTACAAATTGAAGAAGAAGAAAAGCCTTTTTAATTTGTAGAAGGATCAATGTGTGGTAAAAGGGAGAATTTGGGCGTGGGAGAGAGTTGGGAGAAGTGAGAGTTGTGAGACTAAAATTAATGTAAGGGATTAAGAGTCATCAGTGTATTAATCTGAGATAGTTGAGGTGGGTGGAATATTAATTGGAACTTGAGTTTAACAAACTCGATTTCCATTTAAGAAATTTTTTTACCGTGCTCGCAAAACTGACTTAAGTGGGATTGGTGGGGCTTGAGTAGCCTGGAAGTCGAGTATACTATACTCGACTTTTACGAAAGTCAAGTATACTATACTCGACTTTTACGAAAAGTCGAGTATACTATACTTGATTTTATAACATGTAGAAGGTTTTACGCAAGCTTGAAGTCGAGTTTAGTGTACTTGACTTTTAATGGAAGTCGAGTTTACTGAACTCGACTTCCACGTGGTGTTTTTTAATCCACGTTAGACTTATTTATTTGGTGGGAGTGGATTGAAGTTGCTCGGAAGTCAAGTTTGTTAAAATCGACTTCCAAAAGGAGTCCAACTAACAGATTAAGTTTGAACGCATGCCATCGTCCTATAATTTTTCTCTTATATTGTACTATTTGGCAAATTTTGCCCTTGAAGATGCAACAAAGTTTCAAAAGGTAGCTTTTATTTGAGGTGATAATTGGAAATATGTGACCCAATGTTATCTCAAACTTGTGTCGTTCATATCTCCAGATGAAAATCAACTTCACTCTAAAATTGTATAAAATAATATATATCGAAGTTTTTTTGCAATATTCTCAATCATCCCTCAGCCACCACACCAAACTCATGACCTACAATTTATTGTGGTAGTTTTCTAGACTGCCAAAAAAAAGAAAAAAAGAAATACACGTATAATTGAAAGTTGGCATATAATTTGGATGTTTAGGTTTCTCTCGCACTAAACCCTACTCTTCTTGTTGCTCTCACCTAAAATTGAGAAAAAAAATTTAATATGAGAATAGTTTTAGACAAATAACTCTACTTTTGAAAGCATAGTTAGAGGGAGTCCTAAGTAACAAGATTTTCAGATGTACGTAGTGCAATAATATCATCAGATATGCATGGGTACCGTAGTGCAATAATATCTAGTTGCCGTGTTGACGGTGGTGTTGATGCAAGCTAGCTCATGTCGTGGGGTCTACCAAATTGGAAAAATGATCCTACTTAAGTCAAGTTGTCCCCGTGATTCCCAGGAAAACTTGGGCAAGATATAACATATTTCACAATCTTGAATTTGTAAAATGTTTGAAGCATGGGAACCGATCACATCTCTCTCTCTCTCTGCAAAGCAATGATATTAGCACTGAAAATACAAGTTCAGCAGTAGGTCTAGTCAATGAAGTTGAGACAACCTATTGACATTGTTGGATAAACGTGTTGGCGTGTTGCTCTGGACAATAGATGATCAACCGGTAAACACGATCAACGAAAAATTTCTATATACGACAATCCGCTAATTTCTAAATAAGACAATTCGCTGATAAGAACATGAAGGAAAAGAAATTTCTCAATACGACAATTCTTGAAAGGAAACTGCTATTATTGGATCTACGTACTTGTAGCAATGAAAATTTTCAAGAAGACTAGAGAAACTATGAACTGGGAAACACGATCAACCAAAAATTTCTTAATACGACAATTCGGATGATAATAACATAAAGGAAAAGGAAATCCCCCTTTTTTTTTTCAAAAATTTGGAAATTAAACCTAATTTTTAGAATTTTTTTAATGCACTTAATGGACCAAATGGTTGCCCAAAAAAAGGGATTTAGTCATATTACATTTTAAAACTTATTTGAAATGGTTTTAAATTAAATCTTTAATTTATAAAAGTTGCAAACAAAACCTTATTATGTTTGTAAACGTCTAAATGAGGATAGAAAACTGACAAGAGAAATCTTTTCTCCAAAAGTAAGCCTAGCCATGTAGGGTATATAACATTCCCACTTCCCCAGGTATTGTTCTTCTCCTTTTTTGTTATTTGACTTTTTTTTAATCATATATCGTGTATGAATTTGTTATTAAATAATTAAAGTATCGTGTAGCATAATAAGTGTCCCTGACTAAATATATATTACTATTTATTATTTAATTTATGGATAAAATAATATAGGGTAAATTTCACAAATATACCCTGAGGTTTGGAGTAATGCCAATAAAACCCATAACATTTAGAAATGGACCATCTCAGTTCAATATCCAAGCGGCTTGTTAATGCCGTTACCTTTTTGGGTAATTTTTTTTGTCTCTCTCTGTCAAAATTCTCCTCTTTCTCATGGCTCTTCTCTTTCTCTTCTTCCTTACTCTTATCCTCTTTTCGATTTCTGTTTACTTTTTCTTCACTTCTCTCTCTCTCTCTTCCTCTGACCCTTTTGCCTCTCTCTGATTTATAATTTCTCTATCTTCCTCTGACCTTTCAGTCCACAACCTCTAATTCTCTCTTTGTCTTTTCGGTGGCATCGTGGTGGTAGGTTCACTGATTTCACCTCTCTCTTTGTCTTTGTGGTGGCCCCCAGGGTTGTGGGTTTTGTAGTGGGTCAGTTTTGATTTGGATCGGTGATAGAGGATATGGGTTTTTTGTGGGTGTGTTGAAGTTTTGTAGGTTTTGGTTTGGATTGTTGGTTTAGGTTTGTTGTGGGGTGCCCAGTGGCAGATTGGTAGAAAGCCACAGAGGAGATGTGATGAAGATTTTGTGGGTTTGAAATGCTTGTGAATTTGTTGATGCATGTGGTCTATGGTTGCTGGTTTTGGGTTTGTGGATGAGTTTTGCTAATGGGTTTGTAAGTTGATGGTGTTTGTGGGTTTTGTTGACGCCATTGTTTTGCTGGATTTGTGGTTTTTGCTGATTTCATTGTTTTGCTGGGTTTGTGGGTTTTGATTATGGTCGATGGTCACTGGGTTTTTGAGATTTGTTGGGTCGGTGGTAAGGCATTTTTTTTCTCTTTCTTTCTTCTGTTTGTTTTCTTGAGAAAGTCATTGTTCTTCAACTTTTTTTTTTCTTCTTCTCAGAATCTAAGAAAGGAAAGAGAGAGACATTTAGGGAGAAGGATGAAAGAGAGGGGAGATGTAATGGACGTTACAAACCGTTTGAGGATAAGGATTGAGATGGTCAGTTTTTAAATGTTATGGACTTGATTGATATTTTCTCAAACCTTAGGGAATGTTTGTGAAATTTACCCAATAAAATATCATGTATTTGTTTGTAGTTTATCATTTTTTTTAATGTATTGAAATTTGAATGATTCCTTGTCTATTATTTAGCAATCTTTAGATTACTAGTATTTTTTTTTTTTTTAATCTCACTCATTTTACTTAATGAGTGATAATTTAATTTAAAAAATCTAGGTGCTTAGGCAAGTTTAGGACTACTAGGGTCCCGTATGTTAATGTCGTTTAGATAACAGTTTTCAGTTTTTAAACAATATTAGTCGTATTTTCATACACTTTTCAACCACATGTATTTCCAAAAAATATAAACAACATTATTAAAAATCTCTTATCAAACGAGCGCTAGATAATTCAAAAAATAGTACTCTTTTGGATTATGATGTTGAGCATCCTTTCAAATCTCTAAAGATATAGGGCCTGTTTGGTATATGTGTTTAAAAACTGAAAATTATTGTTTGAAAACATTTGTGAAAATACTTGTAGGTGAAAAAGTGTGTAAAAATACGTGTAATGTTTTTTATAATCTAAAAATTGTTATTTGAAAACACAAACTAAACACCCCCATAACTGAAAAAAAAAAAAAAAAAAAAAAAAAAAAAAAAAAAAAAAAAATCATTTTGGACCAAAATCCATTTAAACTTTTCAGGTCCGGCTCCCCTCCCGTTTAAATCCCTCCATTTTTCTCCATTTTTTTTATTTTGATGAATGACACTTGGCAAGCAAATGATCAAACGGTTAAAAATAAAAGCAACTCAATCTCATCTTCTTTGTCTCTAATCTATCCTCCTCTTTTTTTCTACAACATCACCAACAGTATGAGAGGAACCCAATAGTTTGAAAAAGGCAAGTCATCTTCTCGCAACATCACCACCAGAGCATGAGAAAAGTCTATCCCATCACAAAGTCTGTACCAGCACATACTCAAAAAAATAATCACAAACTGATTGAATCAATTGTGCAATTTAAGGTCACCAATGCCATAAATGAGAATTTTCAAATCTCATTGCACACACTAAAAGAGAGAGAGAGAGAGAGAAGATAGAAAAGTTGGTAACTATAAGGTGGTAACGACACAATGAAACCCAATGCCAAGAGCCAACCCCGTTGACCTCCACCTGTCGGTCACTACTTTGCAAATCCCAAAAGCCCACTACTTTCAATTTAAACATATATAAAATTCTATAAAAAGGGCCTTTGTGTTCTAATTCTTACAATGAGAAGAAGGAAGAAAACAAAGAAATAGATCTTGGAGAGATTGATTTCAATTTAGCATGTAGCAGGAAACAATAAAGCCTTTTCATAGCAGAATTCTTTCTTGGGGCTTTCAAAAGAGGAAAGCATAAATGAACACTAGCTCGTTGAAAAGAAGCTCATTAAAATTTGTGATGATGGTGGGCTTTGAGGGGCTTCTCTCATACTGTAGGTGATGTTTGCAGAAAAAAGGAGAAGGTAAGAGGTAAAGAGGATGGGATTGACTTGCTTTTATTAGCCGTTGGATCATTTACTTGCCAGGTGTCATTCATCAAAATAAAAACTGGAGAAAAATGGAGGGTTTAAACGGGAGGGGAGCCGGACCCAAACTTTTCACCACTTACTTCCAATGAAGTTAATGTTAGAATTTTAAAACGAGATCCATGATTACTGACTCAATGTGAAACTATTCGGCCAATAATATAGAGGATGAAATCAGACATAAAAACACAGAAAAAAAATACCTGTCATTCTTTTGTGTGCTCCTAAAATTAAATTTCTGACTATTAAAAGCAGATACTATAGTTCAAAACTTTACTTAAAAAAGAAAAATTTAGGATATAACATATAAGGCAACAATTCAGGACCGGTAAAAAACGCAGAAACTTAAATTATTGGATTTTCTATAATCAATATATTCATGAATGCAGAATCTATCACAATTTTTAGGTCACCAAAAGTACAAGACAGAGAATATTTGGCACATATAAAATCTGTTATATAAATCTTGTCAACTTCCTTGAATATCAAAAAATCCTGCAGTGTTTACAAAGGCTCGCTACCATATATGTTGCCAACTTCCTAGTGTTACACCTGAAGAAAAAAAAAATAAAAAAAGTATTCAAACTGAACAAACAAAAATATCGCGTGGTTCAACATGTGGTTTTTGGAGAATTACTTTTTATGAAAAGTATTTGGTATCAGATAATATAATGTCAACAGTATTAAAATTTAATAAATGTAAAATATGTCAGTAAAAAATAAGAGAGGTGCTATTTCGATAATATTTTTACAATATTTTCACAATAAATCATAGGTGGTTAGTTATTACCGGTTCAAATTTGAACCTAATATTTAGATTACTTTTTTGTCCTAACAATAACAACCAGTAATAACTTAGTACTTATAATTTATTGTAAAAATATCATGAACATATCATTTCTCAAAAAATATCTATCTCACTAACAAATGAAAGACATGTATTAGTAGATAGTTATTTAAAGCATATGTTGTATATCTAAGAGTTAAACCATTTTGAAAATACACTATTGTTATTTTCTTTTCTTTATGGCTTTCTTCCTTCTCTATATGTGTGTGTTAAAATACTTAATATTTACAATATATATATTGTAAAGACACAAATCGAGCCTTGGACCCAAATGCGTGACCGGGCCGACCAAAGTGGCCTATACAATAAATTTTTAGAGAGTGGGCTTGAAGCCTGGACCTTCCGAGGTGACAGCGAGTGATGGCGTCTGGTTGAGTCTACTGTTGGTGCACTTTGAGCTGGAGGTGTGACTTGGGCTTTTCCTCGAACGTGGGTCGAGGAGTCTCAGCCCTCCCTTTCCTTGCCCTTTTTAGGAGGAGAGAATACACTTGGAGAAGAAAGGTCTGGATCCCTTTCCAGTGGTTCCCTCTCCCTATTTATACTCCCCACCCCTGGCTCCCATCCGTCTTGTCCCTGAAAACGCTCCCCAATGGCTATAAAGCTGACTGTCGTCTTCTCAGATGTCACTTTCCCATTAATGCAACCAGGCGGGTAGGTGGGAAGTCTTTAATATGGTGGCAGCAGCTTTATACAAAACACGTTCCACTTGTCCCCCTCCTCGGCCTCTCGTTGAAACTCTGTATGACTTGCTGGGTGCCAAGAGCTCTTCCCTGGGTGCCATGCCGTGCTCCTCAGCCTTTGACGCCGTTGTCCGAGGGTACCCTCTCCTCGGATCCTTTTCCAACTGGCTGACGCCTGGTCGACGCGCTCTTGGGCCCCCGTTTTTGGAGGCCGTATTCTTGTCTCACGGCCCATTGGCGGAGTCTGCACTCTTCGGGCCAAGCTCAAGGCCCACATGGTGTTCTGACCGCTTTCCCCCCCCCCCCCCCCCCCTCCCCCATATATATAGATATATATATATATATATATATATATATTTATATATATATTAGATTTTGATAAGGATAGCATGTTATCATTTGATTCCATTGGGTGCAGCTGAAGATTACAGAGATTACAAATGAATATCATTCCATTAAACAACAAAACGTACTGTTTCACTTAGAAGAAACGCACGTATGTCCATATCAGTGAAAGGGAACACCGTCGTTTCAATCAAAGCCGGCACGTGATTATCACGTGATTCACTTATGCTTTGGAAATAGGCAATTGGTTTTCCATTTGTTAAGGCAGGGAAGACAGTTATCAGTCTCGCATATCATAACGGTTAACGGCTAGTTAGTGAGTTTGTTTGTAAGTTAATTATCTTAGCCTCTGTTTCATTAGAATACAAGCAGGGTTCCTTTGTACAAATTGTTCATTCAATGTGTAGCTTTTCTGAGAATTTTATCAATTTAAGAGCAGAGACTCATGAAAATCTAACTGAATTAGTAACAATGGCCTCAATAAGTTCAAAAGAAGGGGACTTTTTTTTTCTTTTTTTTTTATTATTGAAAAAAATGTATGAGATACCCAGTTGGGAAAAAGGAGGAAGAAAGAACAAGAGAGAGTACATATTTTGTTTATTTAAATAATTTATATCAGAATCAAAATAACAAATTAATATATTAAAAATATACAACTACATCAAACATTTGAAGATACATCCAAGCATGAATTATATTTCACCACTATCTATGTGATAGATAGATAGTCCACTATCAATGTGAAGTAATAACAATTTTGCTTTTTTTAAAACTAAATTATTAACTAAGACAAAAAATAAATAAATGAAATCATTGCAAAAATATATGGAGAATGGGTGTAACGCCGCTAGGGACAGGGCCAAAGTTGGGCTGTTGGTCACACCAGAACACAGAGCAACATTTAGAGAGAGAGAGAGAGAGAGAGAGACTTGTTTTAAGAACATAAATTAATAAATAAAATTATCTTCCAATTTATAATTGATTAATAATATTTCACAAAAATTAGATTGCAACATATAGAGAGAAAATTAGGATAGATTAACTTGCTTTTGTTGGATGGCTACCCATCCTTTGTGGGTGGAGTCCCATTTTACCCAAGGGCGGGAGGCATGCTAAAGGTTGACTCCACAAAGTGTGCGGACAAACCAATAGACTAACCACATCCCACCGAAACAAATTACATCACACATTTAGCCACATTGTTTTGGTAAAACATCTCAAAACATAAGAAATAAATTACTGTCAATTTTATATTTGAGATGGCATAATTAAGGCACGGATTAGATTGCTTTCTTTAAACAAAAAGCGTCATTTTATAAAATTTTTCAGTCTAGTAGACAAACAACATCGCACGTGGTCCCTAGGATAAAACAAGTCCACCCACAAAGTTTTTATATCCTCACAAGTCTACATTACATGTGGAATGAGAAACTCTCAAATAGTATTTTATTTAGCCCAAAATATAATAAGTATAAAAGACGGGAAAAATGACCAATCGAATGTTTTGCAAATTTATTGCTGCGTGCAAGGATGAGAAAGACAAAAGGCTATCAATTATTTTTTTCTTTTCCACACTCTCTCTTCGTTGGATTGTAATGTACGACTCAGGGGCGGAGACAGGAATTTTGAGTTGAGGGGGTCAAACTATTGTGTCAAGATAAACTCAAATCACAAATAGACACTACCCTAAAAAATAATAATGTCAATAGTAAGTCCAGATAAAAACTAATAATAACTTACTGTGTAAACTTTATTATGAAATTGTTATGAAAATATTGTGTCAATAGTATTATTTAAAAAAGAAAAAGAAAAATAGCACTAATTTAAAAAATTTAGGAATATAATAGAATGTCACAATACTTTCACAATACTCTTCGTTTATAGTTGTGGTCAATCTTTGTCTAATATTTTTTATTTTATTTTGGCATATGAAAAATTCAACACCTCAAATTGTAATTTAGGTTTTCAGTCTATATTTATTTTTTATTTTGTAGTTTTTAGTTTGTTGTTGTTGCTGTTGTTGTTGTTGTTGTTGTTTTTTTTTTTTTTTTTTTTTTTTTTTTTTTTAAATTGTGGGGGGGACCGGGGGTGGGGCTATTAGGATGAAAATTTAATATACAAAAAATTCATATACTAGTTTTTTTTTTTTTTTTTTTTTTTAAATTGTGGGGGGGAGGGGAGGGGGGGGGTGGGGCTATTAGGATGAAAATTTAATATACTAGCTTTTGGTGGTGGGGGGGGGGGGGGGGGGGCGGCAATGGCCCCCTCTGCCTTACTGTAGGTCCATCCCTGATCAGTTCCAATATTATTTTACATTTATTTTTAGTGCTTTATCCATAAAGGAACTCTAATAATCTCGGGTACGATCCCACTTTTTATCTTTTAAATAAGTAGATAGTGGGAGCTTAGGTAAAGTTCAAACAAAATATATATGAGGCACCATAAAGTATGCAATTTACACTACGTTATCACATGAACTCCTACATAGAATCCTGATATAAATAATCTTTATTTAACTTGGCTCCTTTTAAGAAAAATTTCTCACTCTTGATTTATGCCAAACATTAGTAAAATCAATGAATGATAGATTCTCCTATTTTACACGCTCATGTTTTGTCAAGCTTCGGGCATGAAATTTGAAGTTACAAATACAATTTAGCTAAATAACTTCTCTTTTTTATTTTATTTTATTATTAAGAGTTGTAAACCTTCATACGTATGATATCAAACATGCAATATTTCAATACCATCATAACAGGAAAAAAAGTTCAACAGAAAAATTAAAAACAGTGCAATGACAAAATATGTAAGAACATAATACATTATAGACATGGTAGAATTTCATAAACATGTATCTGCTGAAATGAAGAACTTCATGGACGGAAATCTTTGAAGAAAATCTTGGTTAATCAAGTCCAATTGCTGCATTGCTTCATTTTCCCCCCTTCTTCTTTCACTTTTACTGCTTTCTTAGAAAATTCTTGAGAAACCTCTCTAACTTTCTTACAGTCAGGTTATCACCAATTACAAACCCAATTATTAACCCACTCCCATATCCCATCATTATAACTACCCAGTCAGATTTACTTGGAAAATTTGAACCTTCACCTTGTTTGGAATTTAGTGGTCGCTGTGTCAATGTATCAGAAATTTTGCATTTCTTAGTCAAAGGCATACCACACAAACCTGTGTTTCCCAAATATGAATCATTTTGAAAGGTAGAGAACTGTTGACCTTGTGGAATAGGCCCCGTGAGATGGTTATTTGAGGCATTGAAGAATTCAAGGAATGTGAGTTGCAATAATTGCTGAGGAATCTCTCCTGATAGCCTATTTTGAGAAAGGTCCAAAGATTCAAGCTCCGTTAAGTTCCCGAATGAAGATGGAATACGACCAATGAGAACATTGTTAGAAAAGTTGAGCAAATGAAGCCCCTTTAGACATCCAATGTCTTCTGGAACTTGTCCTTCAAATCTATTGCTTGAGAGATCAATGAATACAACAATTTCCGAGATCGTCTCATATGTTCTCTGGACGCCTTTGTATGTCATTTCCATCGAGAAAACAACATACCAGGGAAATATAAAATATGGTAATATGATCTTTGTAGATGCAATCATATATTTCAAGTTGAAGACATTACCCGTACCATATGTCAATTTGGCCACTTTCATGGAGTTCCAGCTTTGGATGTGCACTGATGGTAACTTACCTGTAAACTTATTGAAAGAGACATCAATGACTTGCAACTTGGGGAAATCAAGACTGCTTTCAGGTTTCCCAATTATTCCATGAAACTCATTAGATCGGAGACTTAGAACCCTCAACTTTGGAAGCTTTCCCAACCAAGAGGGAAATATATCACTAAATTGATTGTTGACAAGAAGAAGAATCTGCAGCATTGTGCAATTGGACAATGATCTTGGTATCTGCCCTTCCAATTGATTATAACTCACATCCATTATCTCCAATTTACTTCCTTCTACGTATGTTGCAGGAAGTGTTCCATTAAAATGGTTATTCTGTAGACTCAACGCTGTCAATAATTTGCTGACGTTGCACAAGCATTGTGGTAGTATACCACTCAGGTTGTTGTGTGAAAGATCCAATTTTATAATTGAGCTAAGATTGCAAAACAGTGGTGGGATTTCTCCGGTGAGTGTATTGTTTCTGACACTATATGAGGCAATGGAAGGTGGTGGAATTGGGAGTGATCCTTGCAAGTTGTTAGAATCAAGGCTCAAAATACGTAAACTATCCCATGGAAGAACAAACGGAGTATATTCAAAAGACTCAAAACCTGTAAGGTAGTTGAAATTTAGCTCCAAGTACACCAGAGTCTCTTTCCCTATGTTGAATATCCATTTTGGTATTTGACCATGAATGTTGTTGTAAGAGAGATCCAAAAGCTCCAATTCATCCTGGTAACGCAGGAAATTTGGGAACTCAGTCAAGTAACATAGTTCCAACATTAAAAGCTTTAGCTTTGGAATAGTGGTGTTGAAAGTTGAATTGTTGGGGAATGGTAAGTGGACTCCTGAAAGCTGGAGTTGAGTTAGATTTTTGAGCTTTAGGAGCGAGTCCAGTTCCACTTTGCCACTAAGGTTGTTTGCAATTAGACTCAGATTTTCAAGATTCGGAAGCCTAGAAATTGATTGTGGAATTGAACCATGCAATTTATTTTCCCCAAGACACAAGAGAGTGAGTTGGGTTAGGTTTCCGAGACAATGTGGAATTTGACCAGTTATTTGATTCTTCCAAAGGTTTAACTTGGTAAGTTGGGTCAGGTTCTTAAGAGAAGATGGAATGCTACCGTATAAATTGATATCCGCCAAGTCCAAAAAAGTGAGTTTTGTTTGCTTACCAAGCCAAGACAAGGTCTGTGGACTGAAACTATTGAAGGAAAGTCCTAGCCGATTGAGTTGAGTGAGGTTGGCCAATGAAAAAGGGATTTGCCCCCCAAAGTAATTATTTTTGAGACTCAGAAAGATGAGATTGGTAAGGTTACCAAGTGAAGTCGGTACCAAACCAGAGAAATAGCAACTTTGGATATCCAATTCATATAAGGACTTCAGGTTTCCAATTGAATCTGGTAACTCACCAGAGAAACCCGTGTTTGCAAGTCTCAGTATTTGAAGGGAATTGCTACTGTGGAATTCTGGTAGATATCCGGTGAGATTTTCATTGTCTCGCACACTGAGGAATTGAAGATTTCGTAACTTGAAAATCTCCATGGGAAATTCACCACACAGTCCACAACCTCTCATGCCAAGAGATGTCAAAGAAGACAAGTTTGCCAAGATATGAGGTACCGAGGAAGATATGTTCACCATACCCAAATAAAGAAGTTTGAGGCTGGTTAAGTTCTCCACAAGACTTTTTAGGCCAGGTTTTTGGAGTATCAATGGATTGAATGAGAGATCAAGGGAAACCAAGTTGGAGAGCTCAAAGATTTCTGGTGGAATTTGACTACTGAAAAGTGACATAGAGAGGTTGAGATATGTTAAGTTTGAGAGGTACCTAATACTTGGGGATATTTGAGAATAATTGAAGTCATTATCAGCGAGATTGAGCTTCTCAAGGTGAACAAGGCGGAAAAGGCTGCTGCTGGAGTTGATGGAGCCATAGAGATGACTGCTGCTGAGGTCAAGGCCAATCACATGGCCTGTAACTCTATCACATTGGACACCATCCCATGAACAGCAATCATTTGCTTCTCCAGAGTTCCACGATGAAACCTTTGGATAAGCAAAAGGATCATTAGACACATTCACATTAATTACAAAGCTTTGCTTGAATTGCAACAGGGCAAAGCGCTCAAAATCATTGCATAATGGCTGAGTTGGAAAAGAGGAGCTAGTATTTAGAAAACGAAACATTGAGAAGAGGAAAGGCAAGAGAATAGGAATGAAGAGACACATAGATGACCCCATACTAAGTAACTTGGTATAGCACTCTGATAATTTAGTAACTAGGTATAGCTAGGCTGCTTTTATAGACAAGATTCTCAAGTGTACGTAGTGCAATAATATCATCAGGCATGCATGGGTACCGTAGTGCAATAATATCTAGTGCCGTGTTGACGGTGGTGTTGATGCTAGCTAGCTCATGTCATGGGGTAGTCTACCAAATTGGAAAAAAATTATCCTACTTAAGTCAAGTTGTCCCCATGACTCCCAAGAAAACTTGGGCAAGACATAACATATATCACAATCGTGAATTTTTAAAGAAAAATATTAAGGATATACATTTTTACACAACTTTGACCACAACTTACCATGTAAAATTTTTGAAGCATGGAAACCGATCATCTCTGTGTCTCCAAAGCAATGATTTTAGCACTGAAAATACAAGATCAGCAGTAAGTCTAGTCAATGAAGTTGAGACAACCTATAGTTGGATAAACGTGTTGGCGTGTTGCTCTGGACATTACATGATCAAACGGTAAACACGATCAACGAAAAATTTCTATATACGACAATCCGCTAATTTCTAAATAAGACAGTTCGCTGATAATTAAGAACATGAAGGAAAAGAAATTTCTTAATACGACAATTCTTCAAAGGAAACTGCTATTATTGGATCTACGTACTTGTAGCAATGAAAATTTTCAAGAAGACTAGAGAAACTATGACCCGGGAAACACGATCAACCAAAAATTTCTTAATACGACAATTCGAATGATAATAACATAAAGGAAAAGGAAATCCTTTTTTTTTTTTCAAAAATTTGGAAATTAAACCTAATTTTAGATTTTTTTTTTTTTTTAATGCACTTAATGGGTCAAATAGTTGCCCAAAAAGAGGATTTAGCCATATTACATTTTAAAACTTATTTGAAATGGTTTTAAATTAAATCTTTAATTTATAAAAGTTGCAAACAAACCTTATTATGTTCGTAAACGTCTAAATGAGGATAGAAAACTGACAAGAGAATATATAACTTGGATACTTTTTCGATCTGCTTGGTTGTTGGATTTTGAAAATGAATAATTCTACATAGTCAAAAAAAGAAAAAAAAAATAAAAATTCTACTGCCATTCTAGCATCGGCCTTCTTTTTCTATCTTTTCTATTTTTCTTTCCTCTAGTTCTTCCATTGTTTACAAGGTAACAAAGCAAAGTGTGAATGATAATTGCAGACCAACTCAATTTATTAATCCTCCACTAAATGAACACGTGTATGGTTAGAATCTTTTCCCCAAAAATTAGCCCAGACATGTAGGGTATATAACATTCCCACTTCCCCAGGTATCGTTCTTCTCACATGGGCGGGGCTAGTCTATATTCACGGGTTCAAAAAAACCCCGGACTTCAAAGAAAAAAAGAAAAAAAATTATATATATAAAATATTTTTTTTTGTTAGTTTAATACTTAAATTTATTTTTAAAAATATTTTTGCACACTCGGAATTAAATTTTGCACATATTTATTACAAGTATTTTATACTCTAAGAGTAAAGAGTAAGTGTTTGTAAATTGTAACTGTCACTCTTTTTTTATAAATTTGTATTATGTATGTGAGTGTGTCTAATATTGATTGTATACATTACTTTATATTATAATACTATTTGTGTGAATTATGATGTGTATGGACGTTTATGTGTATAATATAAATATAATATAAATTTATATAATTTAATAATTAGGAAATAGAAATGATTTGTTACATGTGTATATTGTTATCATGTTATAAAGTTAGTAAAATTTAAGAAAAAAAATTGTAAAGTTAATGTTTGTCTAAGCATTTGATTGATTAAATAGACACATAGTGTATAATTTTATGTATGAATGAGTGTGGTTGTGTGCGTCAATAATTAATACAAAACTAATGAGTTTAGTTTAGTCATTTAGTTTAAAATATTTTTATAAAAAAAAAATAGATAATAACAATTGCATAAAAATAAAAATGTTAGATAAACTTAACAAAATAAAATAGTCATAGGCTTATAGCTACCCACATTGACAATAGATACTCATAATGAACTATCATATAACAATTAAAAATTTGAGAATTTATAGAAGAAAATTGTAAAACTTCCTGTATTAATTTTTTTTGTCGATAACTCGATATATTCAAGTTCTTTTTTTATTAAAATTTTTGAATGACCCCCCTAACAAAATTTCTTGAGCCGCCACTGTCTTCTCATTTTTTGTTTTTTGACTTTTTTTTTTAATCATATATTGTGTATGAATTTGTTATTAAATAATTAAAGTATCGTGTAACATTATAAGTGTACCTGACTAAATATATATAACTATTTATCATTTAATTTATGGATAAAATAATATATCATGTATTTGTTTTTAGTATAACATTTTTTTTAATGTATTGAAATTTGAATGATTGTTTGTCTATTATTTAGCAATCTTTAGATTACTAGTAATTTTTTTTAATCTCAGTCATTTTACTTAATGAGTAATAATTTAATTTGAAAGATTTAGGTCTTCGGGCAAGTTCAGTATTTAAACAACATTACACGTATTTTCATACATTTTTCAACCACAAGTATTTTCAAAAAATATAAACAACGTTATTAAAAATCTCTTACCAATTGGGCCCTAGATAATTCAAAAAATAGTACTATTTTGGATTATGATGTTGAGCATCCTTTCAAATCTCCAAAGATATAGGGTCTGTTTGGTAAATGTGTTTAAAAAATGAAAATTGTTATTTGAAAATATTTGTGAAAATACGTATAAGTAAAAAAATGTGTGAAAATATGTGTAATGTTGTTTAAAAATTAAAAATTATTATTTGAAAACACGAATTAAACACTCCCATAACCTGAAAAAATAAATAAATAATCATTTTGGACCAAATCCATTAAGACTTTTCAGGTCCAGCTCCCCTCCTATTTAAATTCCTCCATTTTTCTCCAATTTTTATTTTAATGAATGACACTTGGCAAGCAAATGATCGAACGGTTAAAATAAAACTAACTCAATCTCATCTTCTTTGTCTCTAAACTATCCTCCTCTTTTTTCTGCAACATCACCAACAGTATGAGAGGAACCCAATAGTTTAATAAAGGCAAGTCCTTTTCTCGCAACATCACCGCCAAAGCATGAGAAAAGTCTATCCCATCACAAATTCTGTAACATCACATACCCAAAAAAAAATCACAAATTGACTGAATCAACTGTGCAATTTAAGGTCACCAATGCCATAAACGAGAATTTTCAAATCTCATTGCACACACTGAGAGAGAGAGAGAGAGAGAGAGAGAGAGAGAGAAGTTGGTAACTATAAGGCGGTAACGGCACAATGAAACCCAATGCCAAGAGCCAACCTCGTTGACCTCCACCTGCCGGTCACTACTTTGCAAATCCCAAAAGCCCACTACTTTCAATTTAAATATATATAAAATTCTATACAAAGGGCCTCTGTGTTCTAATGCTTACAATGAGAAGAAGGAAGAAAACAAAGAAATAGATCTTGGAGAGATTGATTTCAATTTAGCACTTAGCAGGAAACAATAAAGCCTTTTCATAGCAGAATTCTTTTTTAAGGCTTTCAAAAGAGGAAAACATAAATGAACACTAGCTTGTTGAAAAGAAGCTCATTAGAATTTCTGACGAGGTAAAGAGAATGGGATTGACTTGCTTTTATTTTTCAGCCGTTGGATCATTTGCTTGCTAGGTGTCATTCATCAAAATAAAAATTGGAGAAAAATGGAGGGTTTAAACGGAAGGGGAGCCAGACCCAAACTTTTCATCACTTACTTCCAATGAAGTTAATGTTAGAATTTTAAAATGAGATCCATGATTATTGACTCAATGTGAAACTATTCGGCCAACATATAGGATGAAATTAGACCTAAAAAAAAAAAAACACAAAAAAAAAAAAACTATGTCATTTTTTTGTATGGTCCTAAAACTAAATTTCTGACTATGCCCTTGATCAAAAGTGGATACTATAGTTCAAAACTTTACTAAACAAATAAAAAATGTTAGGATATAACATACAAGGCAACAATTTAGGACCAATAAAAAACGCAGAAACTTAAATTATTGGATTTTCTATAATCAATATATTCATGAATTTTTTGGGGCGAAAATGGGCTTTTGCCCTATTCTCACAAACATTCTAGCCTTTTGCCTTCTTTTTCAAACTAATTAGGGAAATGTCCCTCTTGTGAAACTCGATTTTTTCAAAAACGAGTTAAGCCATATAGTGGCGTTTTAAGGAGCCTATAGTGACGTTTTAGAACTCGAGCCCCATGGACTCAAGTTATAGGAAAAAAAAAAAACCTTGCATGGAACTCGAGTTCATGGAACTCGAGTACCAAAACGGCACTAACGGTCCTTAAAATGTCACTATAAGCTCCTTAAAACGCCGCTATAGGGCTCTAGATTTTTTTTTTTTTTTTTGAAAATCAATTTTGAGAAAATCGAGTTTCAAAAGAGGAGTATTTCCCTAATTGGTTTGAGAAAGAGAATAAAAGACTAGAATGTTTGTAAGAATAGGGCAAATGCCCATTTTGGCTCACTTTTTAGGTCACCCAAAGTACAAGGCAGAGAATATTTGGCACATATAAAATCTGTTATATAAATCTTGTCAACTTCCTTGAATATCAAAAAAACCTACAGAGTTTACAAAGGCTTGCTACCATATATGTTGCCAACTTCCAAGTGTTACACCTGAAAAAAAATAAAAATAAAAAAATAAAATTCAAACCTAACAAATGAATATATCTCGTGGTTCAACATGTGGTTTTTGGAGCATTAATTTTTATGAAAAGGTATTTGGTATCAAATAATATAATGCCAGCGGTATTAAAATTTAATAAATGTGAAACATATCAGTAAAAAATAAGAGAGGTGCTACGTCGACAACATTTTTACAATATTTTCACAACAAATCATAGGTAGTTAGTTATTATTAGTTTAAATTTGAACCGAACACTAAGATTATTTTTTTGCACCAATAATAACAACCAGTAATAATCTGGCACTTATAATTTGTTGTAAAAATATCATGGACATATCATTTCTCAAAAAATAACTTTCTCACTAACAAATGAAAGACATGTATTAGTAGGTAGTTATTTAAATCATGTGTTGTGTATCTAAGAGTTAAGCTATTTTAAATATATACTATTGTCAATTTTTTTTTCTTTAAGACTTTCTCTCCTCGCTCCATATATGTGTGTTAAAATACTTAATATTTTAAAATATACATATATACATACATACATATATATATATATATATATATATATATATTAGATTTTGATAAGAATAACATATTATCATTTGATACAAAATACTTTTTTTTCTTATTGATTCCATTGGGTGCAGCTGAAGATTACAGCAATTACAAATGAATATCATTCCATTAATCAACAAAACGTACCGTTTCACTTAGAAGAAACGCACCGTATGTCCGCATCAGTGGAAGGAAACATGGTCGTTTCAATCAAAGCTGGCACGTGATTATCACGTGATTCACTTATGATTTGGAAATAGGCGATTGGTTTTCCATTTGTTAAGGCAGGGAAGACATTTATCAGTCTCGCATATTATAACGGTTAACGGCTAGTTAATGAGTTTGTTTGTAAGTTAATTATCTTAGCCTCTGTTTCATTAGAATGAAAGTAGGGTTCCTTTGTATAGATTGTTCATTCAATGTGTAGCTTCTCTGAGAATTTTAGCAATCCAAGAGCAGAGACTTATGGAAATCTAATTAAATTAGTAACATTGGCCTCAATAATCTCAAAAGAAAGGGACTTTTAATTAGTTTTTTTTTTTTTTTTTTAATTATTGAAAAAAAAAATGTATGAGATACCCAGTTGGGAAAAAGGAGGAAGAAAGAACAAAAGAGAGTACATATTTTGTTTTGTTTTGTTTTGTTTATTTAAATAATTTATATCAGAATCAAAATCACAAATTAATATATTAAAAATATACAACTACATCAAACATTTGAATATACATCCAAGCATGTATCATATTTCACTACTATCTACGTGATAGATAGATAGATAGTCCACTATCAATGTGAAGTAATAACAATTTTGCTTTTTTATTTTTAAACTAAATTATTAACTAAGACAAAAAAAAATAAATAAATGAAATCATTGCAAAAATATATGGAGAATGGGTGTAACGCCGCTAGGGACAAGGCCAAAGTTGAGCTGTTGGTCACGCCAGAACACAGAGCAACATTTAGAGAGAGAGAGAGAGAGAGTATTGCTTTTAAGAACATAAATTAATAAATAAAATAATCTTCTAATTTATGGTATAATTGATTAATAATATTTCACAAAAATTAGATTGAAACATATAGAGAGAAAATCAGGGTAGATTAACTTTCTTTTGTAGGATGGCTACCCATCCTTTGTAAGTGGAGTCCCCTTTTACCGAATAAGGGCGGGAGGCATGCTAAAGATTGACTCCACAAAGTGTGCGGACAAACCAATAGACTAACCACATCCCACCGTATCAAATTACATCATACATTCAATTTTATATTTGAGATGGCATAATTGAGGCACGGATTAGATTGCTTTCTTTAAACAAAAAGCGTCATTTATAGAATTTTTCAGTATAGTAGACAAGCAACATTGCACGCCATCCCTAGGATAAAACAAGTCCACCCACAAAGTTTTTATATCCTCACAAGTCTATGTTACGTGTGGAATGAGAAACTCTCAAATAGTATTTTATTTAGCCCAAAATATAGTAAGTATAAAAGAAGTGAAAAATGACCAATCGAATGTTTTACAAATTTATTGCTGCGTGCAAGGATGAGAAAGGCAAAAGGCTATCAATTAGTTTTCTTTTCCACACTCTGTCTTCATTGGACTGTAGTGTACGACTCAGCGGTGGAGCTAGGAATTTTGAATTGAGGGGGCCAAATTATTGTGTCAAGATAAACTCAAATCACAAACAGACACTACCTTAAAAAATAATAATGTCAATAGTAGGTCTAGATAAGAACCAATAATAACTTACTGTCTAAACTTTATTATGAAATTGTTATGAAAATCTTGTGTCAATAGCTAGCATTATTTAAAAAAAGAAAAAGAAAAATAGCACTAATTTAAAAATTTTAGGAATACAATAAAATGTCACTATTTTCACTATACTCTTTGTTTATGGTTGTGGTCAATTCTTGTCTAATATTTTTATTTTATTTTATTTTATTTTGAGATAGGAAAAATTTGACACCTCAAATTTTGTGAATTTTTTTTTTTTTGGTTTTAACACCATTGTAATTTTTCTTTAGCAAATTTCCTTACATGATGGACACATATCCCACTCAAACTACCTTTTAATTTATTTTATTTTTTCCTTCACATTTTTCTCATCCACTTGTTCATTCCCCATTCCAATCAAATATCTTTTTCTTGCCCTTCACTTACCATCTTGCCTCTTCTTCAGTTCTTCTTCTTCGCCCATAAACAGTTCTTCCTCTTCACCCAAAAGACAAGAAGAAAAAGATATATTACACACAAACAAAATGAGAGAACAAGAAGCCGCAGCAAAAGAAAAAGAAGCTTGTAGTAGAAGAAGAAGCAGCCCGCAACAGTAGTGGGTTTATATGTTTATCATGATGTAATTGAAAGGAAAGGAAAAGAAAGAACAAATGCTACTGGCATGGTGGGATTCTTCTTTTGTGCTTCTTGCAATTGACAAGGAGGGAGCATAAAGTGTAGAGAAATTCTTCTTCAACTCAATGAGAGTATATATATATATAAAGATTTAGGTAATATTGGGATTAAAAAAAAAACAAAACAAAAAACAAGGATAGTTTAGGGATAATACATAAAATGACCAATGGTAACATTACAAATCATATTTGCGTTTTCACATCGCAGCTCCAAGGATCAAATATGAAAACGCAAGAACCCTTCATATTTGAAAATGCCACTTCTTTATAACGCGCGCCAGCAATAATTTACCAACACGCATTTTTGGATTTGGGCTTGGAAACATACATTCTAGGCTCTCATAGTTGAGCCTAACACACGCTTAATTTAGGTAACTATGGGGGTGACATAATCCTTGTCTGATCATGGAACAAAAGCCAAGGGCCCATTTAAGAAATGATGACTTGAGGACTAAAGCCCAGCCCAATTAAGTTCCTCATCGGAGGACTTCCTAGCCGAAGAACCAACCCAGAACCTTGGCTGAGAAGATACCCCTTTCCAATGATATAACTAGGACACTTCCTAACTAACACAAAGTACTGCCGATGAGCCAAGAAGAATAGAATGTGAACGGAGCAATAGTCACCTCCTCATTAATAAGAAGATTCCACTTATTCAGGATTACGTTTATTGCTGAATAACTGATCTAAATAGTGCCTCAAATACAAAAGTCCACTTAAATACCCAAAAAAAAGGGAGAAAACGCCTGACAGGACAACAACCTCCATACTTCCATCATCGCAACACACCATGGGAAGGAAGCTTAGCCACTATAAATAGGGCCTTACAACAAATTAGAAGGAAATCTAGAGAGAAGAATGGTGGGCGTATGAGTGCAATCTTGTACTATTCAGAGGAGTGTTAACCTCGGGTCTTCAAGTGTTGTGCATTTCTTCTAGTTTGTTGTATACTTCTTCATTAATCCTTTTTTCCTTTAATTCATCATGAAATAGATCAACATTCAACTAAGAAAGCTGAATTTCAAAGCAACTATTTAAACGACAAAATTTTCCTCCAAATGTGGTGGTTTAGAAGACCATCTGATTATTTTAAATCACATAATTCATTGAATTATCTAAATAAATTACATGACTATTAAGTAGGTTATACAACTAAAAGTACATGCGAATACTTTTGATTTGTCATATAGTAGGTTGGAGGCTCTTTTCTTTAAATTGGTTGTGGGAAAACTTTGCCCTTCAATGAAATATTAAATTGTCTGCCACTACAGTTTGGATGACATCCATCTAGTTCTTTCATCTACATTTAGAATTTCCGTTGTTAACATAGAAGCTAATTGAGAAAACTGGTATAACAAAGCAGTAAAGTGAGATTTTTTGACTTTTTGGGAAGGTTTAATAAAAATAAAAAGAGTGGGAAAAAATAAGGCTAAAATGGGATTAACCAATTTTTACAAAGAATAATATGCTTCACTTGATAACAGTGAAAAAACCACATTCAACCTAAATTCATAATGATCAGAAGGGAGGCATTATTACATGAACACTATGTATTAGCATAGCAACAGCTTTGATCAATTAAATGTTATTAACTTGGGACATCTTAAACTAAAGGCAATCATATACATATATTACAATCTATAATTTTAGGGAGTAAAAAGCAAACCCCTACTGTTTCACATAAGAAACCCATTTTCGCATGTACCATTTAATTCACTGAAGAAACATAAGTGATAATATTAATGTAGCGTACAACTTAATCATAAATTAGTCTTACTCCATTAAGATTGCTGACTTTGTCAGTTTTCACTGTGGAATCTTCACTTCTTATGTTGAATACCTGGAATAACCTTCAAACATAATTCTGAAGCTTTTCACGAGAAAAAGGGTATCGCCCATCAGAAGATAGCAAATCTACTAACAAGCTTTTAGTGTAAGAATCTGCTGAAATGCCCCCCTCAGTCATCAAATGAAGAAGTTCTATCGCCCTGGATGTATCACTCTTTCTTAGAAATCCTCTAATAATTATATATTATAATCATTCGGAAAGCAGTGAGTCTCATAAATTCTTTTAAGTAACTAACTTGCTTCATCCAATAACCCTTCATTACAAAGTTCATCTATCATTGTAGTCTACGTCCAAGAAATACAAAGATTACGTAAAAAATGACAATGAATCTAAAAACTCAGCCATGGAGTTACTATTAGTAAAACCCCACACCTAAGACCAATCAAACAACAATCTACCAAACAATTGTGTCATTGAAATTTTTGTATCCTCAAAACAATGATGATGTTCCTACCAAAGTGTTAACATCAAGCATAAGGGGACCAAGTTCCAAATATCTGCATGCTTCTTGCCTACCAAGTTCTAATATTAACGTATACACAGCTCATTTAACTCTTAAAACACTTAAATGTAAAATCAAAATTTAAACCCTCCACGTTTCAATCAACCTGGCAACAATATACAACAGAAACAACAAATTAGTATTAGTTGTAACTAAATTGTGGAGCTGTCGTAATTGTCAATGATGAAGTGTAAATTCGCCAGTCGAAGTAAGTGCGTCCAGATTGAGTCAAACCCTCGTATCTCTGGCTGTGAAAAATGGTGAGATAGCTCCCCTAAAATGGTCACTGGTGTGATGCCTGCTATAGCGCCTCTGGTGCCAAAGTCAGTATATGGAAGCTCTTTGCAAAAAATAAATTAATACAGTAATAATAAGTATTTCTGAGTGTTTTCCGTCCCTCATGCTGTTGTTGGGAGGGTTGTATATATACATTCCCATAGCTCCTAGCCATTGTGACTGTTATGGTGGTTTAATGCTTCTTTTGGTAACGTCTCATGGTCAATGATGTGAGCTTTGATGGGCTTCCAACGGTTTGTACAACTGTCCTTGTAACTGTCCGAGGCATTTATTTTGACCGCATTGAATGACTTCTTTTTCTTCGTCAGTAATGTGGCTTATTTCGTCAGAGGCACTTGGTCAGTCCGTTTGTCAATATTGCCTTGTTGGTTTGGATGAGGTCGTCTAGAGAAGCTGAGTTCATCAATCCCATCAACTGCCCCCGGATTTTGTGGTCATCATGACGTGTCAATGACGATCACAGAAGTTGAAAGGTCTATGGGCTGTATATGACTCTAGGGATTACGCTCTGCATTAACTGCATAGTGGCGGTGCCACACGCGTCGTGGCCACGTGGCACATTCTGACTAGTGGAGTTAATGCTCCAATTGTATGACCCTTGGGTTACCCGCTGAATTTCAGTTTTTTGAGCCTTGGTTTTTAAACTTCTCCTTTCCTCATTTTTCTCTTTCACCTTTTTAAACTCCCAATCATTACTTTGAGCGTTTTCTTCTTCGATCTTTTTCTGTGATTCTTCTCCGGACTAGTGCATGGCAGAACTTTCTACATTTTCTGTTGAGGTATGTCTTTCTTCTCACCTTCTGTTTCTTTTCTCTGATCGGCATAGACATACATTATGGTATATTTCTGATTTTCTCTCCCTCTTCTTTTGTGTTTGTTTCTGGGTTTCGAGGTTTTTAGGATTTATCCTTTTCCCTTGGTTTTCTGGTTTTTCCATGGTTAGTGGCTCTAAGGTTCGGATAGCTTGCCCCTTAATTTCTTTTCTTTTTGCGCATTTAGGGGGGTCTTTAGGGGTTTTCCCACACCTTGAGAATTTCATTTTTAAGGGTAAGATCCTGAGCATTGCCTTGGCCGATTAGTTGCCTTTGCTTCGTCAATCAATTGATTGGTTCTAGAATTTGGTGAGAGAGAGGAAGATAATGTCTGAGGTTAGGTCTAGCGAACTCGAGACTAGGTTATCATCTAGCGGCGACCCAGTGGAGGGAAATACAGTCGTCTTTACCCTTCGAGAAGTAAGGCTTTTCACGCCCTCGAGGAGGCGTGTAGGCTGGATGTTGATACATTGGGTAGGTTTAAGGATAGCTTCCAATTCCTAGGGCGAGTTAGAGTTCGTCTGCCTAATGAGGAGGATCGGGCATGTCACTTCTTCCCCAGGGAGGTATGCTTTTATGAGTTTGCTTTCGTCTGTGGGTTGAGGTTTCCTATCCACCCATTCCTCATGGAGCTGTTAGACCGTTTTGGTATTTTTCTTGGGCAACTTATGCCCAATTCATGGAGGATAGTGGTCAGTTGTATAGGGATATGGCTGGCCGCTACGGACGGAGGCATGCATAAAGTAGACGAGCTCGTCTACTTGTACCACTTGAAAGAGTCCAAGGAGTATAGGTACTATGAATTGGTCCTTTGGGAGAGGAGGACTAGGATCGTCAGGGGTCTACCTTCGCCTTTCAAGTATTGGAAGTCTAGGTTTTTCTTTGTGTCCTGAGATGACTTTGAGACTTTCTCTAGGTGGGGTTTGGGGTGATCTCCCGAGGTTACTTCGTCGGTGGGGAACCCCAAGCTTAGGTGCATCATTATTTCCTCTCGTCATTTGAGTTTTGTTGTGTTTACTTTTACCATCTCTAACTCCTTCTTTCCTTGTTTTGCGCAATTAAGATACGACCCAAGCTTAAGAGCAGGTATAAAGAGCGGGTGGAGAAGGCAATTGAATACATGAAGATGATTGAGGACTGGGATGATCTGGTGGACCCAAGGACTCTCTCCTTCTATTGTCTTGGTCCAAAGCCTTTTGCCTTCGTCCTGCACAACATTGACATTAAGGGAAAAAAGAGTAAGTGTTTGGTTCGTCAGTATTGGTTCTCTAGTATATACTTGTTTTTTCTTTTCTTTTTTTTTTTTAAAAAAAAAAAAAAATGTTTTCCTCTTCATAGAAATGACGACCAAGTTCAACAAGGATATGTATGTGAAGATGAGGTCAAAGAAGGACGAGTCATTGTCCAGCATCGGGAAGAGGGCGATGCGCATCACAAGGAAGGGCCCCTTCGTCACTCCCATTGTCTCTGGCACTGAGACGACAAGGGCGGCCTCTCCTGCCACTTCTGTTGAACAGATCCCTACTCCCGCCTCTAAAAGGCTGCGCTTATTTGACAAAGAGAAGGAGAAGGTTGATTCTCGCTAGTCTACCGTCTAGGACAACGAGAGACTGGCGGTGGAAAGGGCACACAGGGTCGTGACTACTGAGGATTTGAAGGTCTTTTTCGGCGTACCCTTCAACGAGGTTGCGACTCGCCACGTCCACAAACTTGTTCAGGTAAAATGTTCATGCAACTTTTAGTCTCTTTCTTTCTTTTTCTCATTGTACTGACAACTTCAATTTTCTTTTCAGATGTTGGGGGAGAGTCTTCATATTACTTCTGAGTACCTCACTCAGAAGGCCAAGGTTGCATCTCTAATATCCAAGATGGAGGCTTTGGAGGTGGGAAATTCTACGTTGAAGAAGAAACTCATTGACTCTATGGGCGAGGCCACCACCTTAAAGGAAAAAGTCAAGACCTTGAGTGACGACCTCAGAACTGAGTGTCAGCTGACCTTGGAGAAAGATGAACAACTTCTGGATGCCAAGGAGAAGCTCAAAACCATTGCTGCTAATGCTGTTGAGGCTCTCCAGTAGACTGGCGAGTTTAACACCGTCCTCTTCAGCTAGTACTTCAAAGGTTTTGAGCTTCTGAGGAGGTACCTTGTCAAGCATCGCACTGGAGTGGATCTGAAGAACTTAGATTTGGAAGAGGTGGATAAGGAGATGGCAGTTGATGAAGTTGCTTAGTCCTCGGCTCTAGAAGGTGATGCTCCTGAGAGTGCCCCCACCAGAGATGACGCCACCGATTCCTGAACTTATCACTTGCAAAAAAATCCTTTTCTTTTTTTTTGGGTGCCCGTTATCTTTTGGGCCTTTTGTAAGCCTACTTTGAGAACAATATCTTTGGCCTAGTGTTTATGGGCCTTTGGTTTGGGTGTAAAAACAATGATAATTGCCCCTGTTTTTGGGCTTAAATTAAATTGGCAATTGCATACTTACTTGCTTGTGATTTATGTTCCTATAGTTTTCCTTTCTGCGTCAATGCTTTGCAAAGAATTTTTAGTTGTGACCCTTCCTTTTCTTTGTCGACAATTTGCTCCCTTCTACGCTGGTTCTATTATTTAGTTGATTTCCTGTGACTCATACCTTCTCAAGGGTTCTTGTCGAGGGTTTTGGTGAACTGGTTGAGAGCTTAGATTCAACCTAAGCCATTTTCAAAAGATGCTTTCTCTTGAACATGTTTCTTGCAAGGTTGTTGTCTTTTGGTTTCATAAGTAACTTACATCCATCTAGGCAGAATCTTATTACTTAGCCTTTTTTTTTTTTTTTTTTTTTTTTTGTGACTTACTCCATCTTAGGGATCTTGTCAATCCTTTGGCTTCATCAATAACTTACATTCTTCTAGGTGGAATCTTGTTACTTAGCCTTTTTTTTTTTTTTTTGGTGACTTACACCTTTTTAGGGATCTTGTCATTCTTTTGGCTTCATTAGTAACTTACATTCGTCTAGGCAGAATCTTGTTACTTAACCATTTTTGGGCGACTTTCACATTACAAAATTTGCACTCATTAAAACATTGGCTAAATAGTTCTTTTTATTGCTTTCGAGAATGAGTACAATCGTTTGTTACATCTATTGGTGGTATTTCTTCAAGTGCTCAATTTTCCATGGTTGCGGGAGTCTTTGCCCGTTTAAGGTCTCCAGGTGATAGTTGCCATGTCTGGAGTAATGGACGACCTGGTAGGGTCCTTCCCATGTGGGGCCGAACTTTCCTTGGGCAGAGTCTCTAGTTGCTGGGGTGATCTTGCGCAGGACGAGGTCTCCTATGTCAAGTCGTTTGAGCTTCACTCTCTTGTTGTAGTACTCGACCATTTTCCGTTGGTACTTCATCATCTTATCGGAGGCTTTCTCTCTCACTTCGTCTAGACAATCCAGGTTGACTCGTAGCTAGTCGTCATTACTCTCCTCATGGAACATCTCTTGTCTGACGCTGGTTATTCCCACCTCAACCTGAATTACTGTCTCGGTGCCGTAGGTGAGTCTGAAGGGGGTTTCTCCTGTTGGGGTTCTTGCCGTGGTCCTATAAGCCCACAAGATGTTGGGCAATTCTTCCGGCCAGGTGCCTTTTGCGTCGTCCAATTTGGCCTTAATAATCTTGAGTAGTGTCTAATTCGTCACCTCTGTCTGTCCATTTACTTGTGGATATCCCGGGGATGAGAACTGGTTCTTGATCCCTAGGCCTAAACAAAAGTCCTTGAAGTTTTGGCTGTCGAACTGCTGCCCATTGTCTGATATGATCGTCTATGGGAGCCCAAACCTATAAATTATGTTCTTCCATATGAAGTTTAGATTCTAGCTTTAGTGATAGTTTCCAATGTCTCTGCTTTGACCCACTTTGTGAAGTAATCAATGGCAATGAGTAGGAATTTTACCTGCCCTTTACCTTGAGGCAACGAGTCGACAATGTCGATTCCCCATTGTGCAAAGGGCCAGGGGAAGGATATCGTCGTCAATTTTTCTGCTGGAAGGCATTGGACATTCCTAAATCTTTGGCACTTGTTGCACTTTTTGACGAGCTCCCTTGCATTTACTTGCATTATAGGCCAGAAATAACTTGTTTTGATAACTTTACTTACTAGTGATCTGGGGCCTGAGGTATTTCTGCATTCTTTCCTCCTTTGCTTCATATTCTTCCTTGATCTGCCTTATCACCAGTTTTAAATCACTCTAGACTAGCAAGTTCTTAGCTTCGAGTGCCTTTCTGGGTCTCAATCCCGTCAGTATTCCTTCGTACTCGGCTTCATTATTGGTGGTTGAAAATTTCAGATGAACTCCGTATTTGAGCATTTCTCCATCAGGAGCAGTTATGATGACCCCCCCTCCCTCCCTATATTGGGCTGACGAACCATCGGTCTGTACTGTCCACCATTCTGTCTCGTTAGTGAGGCAGTCCTCCTATGGGAGGGTGAACTCGGGGATGAAGTCTGCCAGGGCTTATGCCTTAATGGCCATCCTAAGGTGATACCCGACGTCGAACTGACTGAGTTCGATTACCCACTAGATCATTCTCCCTACTGCTTCAGGCTTGTTTATGGACTTCTTAATGGGTTGGTCTGTCATCACCAAGATGGGGTTTACTTGAAAGTACAGTCGTAGTTTGCGTGAGGCTACTATTAATGCGAATGCAATCTTCTTGATCCTTGGGTACTTAGCCTCTGCACCTTAGAAAGCTTGACGGATGTAGTAAACTGGGAGCTGCGTCTTGCCTTCTTCTCGAATCAGGGCTGCACTTACAGCCGTGGCTGATACTGCAAAATATAAATATAAGTTTTCCCCTTCTTTGGGTGGACTCAAAAGGGGTGGATTACTCAAGTAACGTTTCAGTTCCTAAAATGCTACCTCACATTCGTTAGTCCAGGCAAAAGCCTACTTCAATGTCTTGAAGAAGGGTAAGCATTTGTTCGTCGCCTTAGAGATGAACCTATTGAGTGCCGCAATTCTTCCTTTGAGCTTTTAGGCTTCTTTGATGGTCTTGGGCGATGTCATGTTGAGTATGGCCTGTATTTTCTTCGGGTTTGCTTCTATCCTCCTTTAGGACACCATGAATCCTAAGAACTTCCCCGAGGCTGCACCGAAGGCACACTTGCTAGGATTCAACTTCGTCTGGTATTCTTTAAGGGTGGCAAACGTTTCCTTCAGGTCATTCAAATGGGCAAGTTCTTCTCTACTCTTGACGAGTATGTCATCCACGTACACCTTCATATTCCTACCAATCTGCTTGCTGAACATTTTGTTCACTAACCTTTGGTAGGTTGCTCCTACATTCTTCAGCCCGAAGGGCATCACCTTATAGCAATAGAACCCTTGACTAGTGATGAAAGCAGTTTTTTATTGATCTTCTTCAGCCAACTTTATCTGGTTGTGCCCTGAGAAAGCATCCATGAATGTTAGCAACTTATGCCCAGTCGTAGGGTCCACCAGCTGGTTTATCTTTGGTAGTGGGAAACTATCTTTTGGCAAGCTTTGTTCAGGTACGTGAAGTTCACGCACATTCTCCATTTCCCATTTGCTTTCTTCACTAGGACGACGTTGGCAGGCTAATCAGGATAGTAAACCTCCCAGATAAAGCTTGCTGACAACAGTTTGTTAACCTCACCTGTAATTGCTTAATTTCGTTCTGGGGCGACAACTTATTGTTTTTGCTAGAAGAAAACGTGGCTATAGGGTTGGTATAAATATAACAACAAAGAACTTATCAGTTTTTTTTTCACCAAAACACGCGACTCTTACCCTCGCCCTCCGATCTCTCTCGCTCACTCTCCAATCTCGAGTTCTCACCCTCCGATCTATCACCCCTACTATCCTACCTCTCACTCTCAATCTCTCTTAGTCACCAAAACACACCTCGACATTTTCCGCTCTCCGATCCACGCCGCAAAGCTCTGATCCCCACCGCCGAGCTCCTTTCCACTTAGCGAAGCTCTGATCCACGCCACAGAGCTCCAATCATAAACCAGATTCCATTGATGCCCTTCCTACACCCACTCCTCCAAATCATCGTAAGTTTCTCTCTCTCTCTCTCTCTCTCTCTTAATTTTTCTTTATCTTCATCTTATTGTGAGAGATTAGGGTTTTGAATGGTCTTGGTTTTGGAACTATTCCAATTTCCTTTTATATTTGGTTGATTTTTTATTTTTGGAGAGGTCAAGTCAGTTGTGGTCATGGTCATGGTCGTAATTGTAGAATGGAGCAGAGGCCAATAGAGAAAAGCATTAAAGGAGCCTCAGCCTTCAGGTGCCTTTCTCTTCTCTTTTAATTTCATATTATATCTTATATCCTATTAGGCTATTAGTGTTCTAACTGCTTATTCTTGCAATTTTATTTACTATATATATATATTTAACTGTTCTAAATATATGTTATGATAGTTGCTACAAAAAAGAAGATGTATTTATTTTATGCTCAATGCCTATATATCTTTAACTGTTCTCGCCAATAATTAGTTAAAAGAAGTTCTCACTTCTTTTATATATATATATATATATATATATATATTTCTCTTTGAGTTATCAATTTTGGGTGATGGGTTTTGTTTTGTTGGTCATTTGGGTTACTCGGTATGTGGGTTTCCCTTGGTATGTGCCCCTAGTCTTGAAAAGCAACTCTCTTTTTTATTATAGATATTTGTGTAATGTAGTTGAAAAGTTCATTGCTTTCGTTGAATTGGGATAATGGGCCTTCTTTGTCTTGACCATTTGATGTTTTTGAGAAAACCAAAAATGCCCAAAACCTGAAAATAACCTCTTGCACAATCTTCTTGTTCTATGTGGGCTTGGATTGTGTGGCAAGGGAGTTCATGGAGAAATGGAAAAAAAATTAGCTTTTGTTAAAAATCATAATTTTGTTCATTTGTCAATGTGTTTATTTGGTTGAGTTATAGAGAGGTGTCATCATTTATTGTTCTAAAACACACTCTCTCTTGTCATTTCCGCTTACCCTTCAACATTTTCCCCTTTTGGGAGATTTGGCTAGATCGGTCGAGATCTGGCCAATATTTGGCCGGATCCGTTGAATTAGGACTAGATCTCGACGAGATCTCGCCGAATCTGATGGATTTCAAGTAGGCCTTCATCGAAAATGCAAAAATATTGCCGGTATTTGTAAATTTTTGTCAAAAAACCTTTGAATGTCACTGGATTTTGTTGATTTTATGGTCGGGTCGGGTGGCTCAGGTTTTTAGGGAGGAAACCCACTGCCGACCGTCAAATTGGTCGGTTCGAGTGGTGGCGTTTCGGTTTAAGGCGGGTCTAGCAAGTTGATCAAGTTTCTAGGTTAAGTGGACACCCTTATTGAGAGATGCAATAAGAAAAACCAACAAGGATCAATTACAATATAAAGAGTGTAATTGTGTTTATAGACACAAAAAAATGGGGATGGGATGGAAGCATGGATAAACTTGAAGAGGAAGATATAGCTGAATTCAAAAGTGACAAGAAGCTCATTGTCACTAAAAACTTATTTCACAATTTCTTCATTGGCTGCTATCATTAGCTAAAATAATTAAAAAGATTTTACTTAGAAATATGTTAAGAAGCTAGGGAGGGTGCAATTGTAACAACCCTGGCTACGTGACAGTAATAGTTGTATATTATTTACTCTTTGAAAGTCTGTGTTAAATGTATTCTATTTGCCATTTTATGTATAATTAAAATTAAAATAAATAAAACTTGAAATGTAAACATTTTATAAATCAATTAATTATGAATTTATAATCATTTTAATATTCTTAATATTTTTTCAATCTTGAAGGTTATAATGAAATAATATTACCATTGATAGATTAGTCAATAGACACATTCAACATAAAGTTAAGTGGTATATTAAAGGCAAAATTTGGCTAAAAACTTAATTATAGCTTCAAGTTATAACTTCATTTAATATCTTTTTATTTAATGAGAATTTTGACAAATTCACCATTAGATTACATTTTCTTCTCTTCCTAAAAAAAAAAAATATATATATATATATATATATATTTTCTTCTTATATCTTTCATACTTACAAAATTTATAGAATATCAAAAATTAATAGATATATCATCAATCAATTGTTAAAATTGCAAGTTTTCGTAATAAAATTTGCAAGTTTTCGTAATAAAATTATGTATAACAATAATGATCATATAATAAATAACATCTGATTGGCACCAAATTTGACATGTGTGCTAAAAGCGAGTTTGGCTTACCTCCAGTACTTTTTTAACTGAAATCTCCTTTTATTTTAATGAGAAACTGTTACAGTACCCACTAACTAAATAAAATGTGGAGGTTAAAACTCATTACTACTTGCTATTGTATATTTAAAACAAAGTAAGATATTCAGTTGAAAAAGTATTAGAGATAAACCAAATTCATTAAAAGCCTAAAAAACGTGCAATCCAATAGTTAGATTTTTAAAATAGGTGAAACTATAGCATTGGTCCCTCAAATTTACCATGTGTACACAATTGGTCCCTTAAGTTTTGAAACTAAGTTGTATTAGTCATTTTACTAACTACCATTAGTAGTGTTATTTATATGGCTAACGGAACAATGACTTGACTTTTTTTTTAATGATGTGGCATTTTTTATTAAAAAATTAAAAAAAAAGAATTTACACATTAAAAAAAAAATTGACCCATTCTAATTCAAGTCTTAATCCTAACCCGGTTCCAAATTAAAACTCATTTGCAATCTGATTCACAAACCCACACGAGAGAGAGAGAGAGAGATTGAACAATTCCAAGTCAGCCATTATCTTTCAGAGTAAAGACAAAGTTCAATAGCGATCATGGAGGAGATGAACAAGAAGAAGAAGAAGATGAGGACGACTACAGTATTCGCAACAACCGGATGATACACTTGTATTTGGTGGCCGGAGACGGAGGAGTTTCCGTTATGGCGGGGTGGTTGGATCTCACTTCAACTTTCGACAAAGCTGCAGAGTAGAGTGTAGAAGACTAAATTTCTTAGTTTGAAATAAATCAAACAAAAAAAAAAATAGTTTTCTCAAATGCGAATTTTGTATTAATTATGTGGTATAATTCTCTGTAATTACAAAGAGTGATCCTCGGATTTGATCTCCTTAAAAGATTTATGATATGATTTTGATTTAAACACAAAATATCCTTCAATTTGGCTGAAGGATGAATCGAAGATCCTTAAAACAGAGTTACAATGAATCTCTAGCCATGAGCTTGTTAGAAATTCACGTTCTTCGTGTTCTTCGTGCGTTCTTTGTCTTCAAAGGTTTGTAGTGGAAGTTCTTCGGGACCTTGAAGGCTTGAATCTGTAGAGCTTCACTATTTGTGTTTTATGAGGTTTCTGGAGGCTTTCGAGCTTAATTCCAGTGACCTCTGAAATCTAGGAAGATGCTTTGGATGATTTTTGAAGTTGAAGTTCTTGAAATTTCTGGAGGCTTCAAGGCTTGATTCCAGCAGAGTTTCAATACTTCTTTGATGTTGTTTGTGCTCTAAATGGCTTGGTCTCCCAAATGCCTTAGGAAGGCTTCTATTTATAGGAGTTTGGTGATAGGTGAGCGACACATGGTGGAGTCTGATTGGTGACACATGTCACAGCTTGATTGGTCTGCTTGTGTCATCGCTTACACGTGCCAGATTGCTTGGGTCATCGCTTACAAGCGCCGACTCACTTGCATCATCGCTTACACGCATCAACATGTGATTATAATTTTGCATGATTTTCATGTTCCTACCTTAATGGAATTTAGCAAATTTCCAGTAGCAGTATATGATGCTTTGTAATTAGTCATACCTTGTGGACTTGGTGGCATGACATGTCAGCTTGTGATAGGCCGAAAATTTTCTCTCTCTACAAATGCCCCCTCGAGACTTGTTCACATACACAGCTTCAGAGTGTGGTGAGGGAATGAGTCTCGAAAAGAATGAATCTAGTACTTGACTCTTCAAATGTAGTGGTTGAAGGTGGTGAAGCTTTTAGCAGGATGAAGTAATTTCAGAAGAGTAGACCCACCCACATGAAAGGCCTTGATGAGACCGAGAAGGGTTCTGCGAGTATTTGAATGTGCTTGCATAACTGAGCCTTCTCAACAGAGATTAAGTCGAAGTAATTTCAAAAGAGTGTTTCATGGTACTTAAAGGGGGTTGGTGAAGCTGAAAGTTATTTGTATTTGCAAGAAGTTGGATGTACTTGCAAGATTGAATCATATTGGCAAAGATTAAGCTGAAGTAATTTCAGAGGAGTATTTTTGATTGTTGGCGGCGATCACAGGGTGTTGAAGATGGAGAAGAAGTGAGGATGTAGGCTGGGTACAGCATGCAGAGCTGTAGAGCGGGCCTCCCATTCTTAAGAACTTCTGGTGAAGTTATATCCTAAGGATATACTTCGGATCACGGGGAGATCATGTGGGAAAGTGATTAAATGTGCATGTGTTATCGCATCACTCAGGTTAAGTTGAGGTAATTTCAGAATGGATTTTGGGTCTGGTGGTGGTGATGACGCGGAAGATGGAGACGAAGCAAAGTGGATGGGTGAAACTCAAACACCATGGTGCTGGCCCTGTACGTTGGAATCCCTCTGGTGTAGATGTTTCTGGTAAGTACACCTTGGGATGCGGGACTGACTGCACGCTGAATGAGGTCCGACAGCAAGTCGTTGAATGTGCATGCATGACGAGACCATGCTGACAGACATTAAGTTGAAGTAATTTCAGAAGTATATCTTCTGAAATTCTTCAAGTTGGTTTTAAGTTGGAGTAATTCCAGAAAGTGTGTTTTGAGGTACTAGCCACGATGACCTTTGGGCCACATGTTGGTGGAAACATGGAATAAGGCTTTGGCAACCATTTACCAACACCAAAGGCGAATTTCTGATGAGCTGGTACCTTGGAGGTTATCACAAGTGTTGGATGGGAGACAATTTGTAGGATAGCCCAACACCTTTTACCACCTTCACTTAATGTCATTTGTTGGGAAAGCATAACAAAATGAAAGGTGGAGTTAAATTGCGATCTTGGTTTTAGAAACCGACCAAGTTGCTGTTTGCTCCAAACCGCTGTTTTGGATGGGAGAGTAAACAGTTGAAGAGAACCTATAAGAGCCCTGATCTTAGGAACATGTGTTTTTGTTGGACTTAGATTTCTTGGCCAGCCAAGTCCAAGGAAACATAGAGCCACGATGCAAACCTTGTTATGAATAACTTTATAGACAAATGTGGTCGTTAAGTGAGGAAACAAAATTTGTTCGGACTTTAAAACAATGATGATGTTGTGAGAAGGGTTTCTACTGAATCATGAGAGGGTTAATTTCAAACTAATTATGAAACAATTTTGGTTGCTAGGCATTGAGAATGATGAGGCCATAGTGAGAAATGGCTATGAGAAGGAGGAATTGAAAATTTGAAAGAAGCAAATCTTCATTTCATGATTCGGTGTGTTTTTCCTGATGAGCCTTCGATGAATCTGACCCTTCTATTTATAGCGGAGAGATGAAGAATGGTAGTTGGGTAATTGAGAACGACGGATGAAATTTTTTGGTGAGAATGGTGGATTGGAATGGTAGGCACCGAATGGGAACGGTCGGTTGGAGACTGGTAGGCACCGAACGAAAATGGTAGGTATCGAACGGGAATGGTAGGCTGGAGTAATGACCCATTGCAATTTCAAGTTTGAGACGTACTTGTGAGAGTTCATCTATTTTTTTGAAAGGAAAGCCTTGATGAAGTCTGGAGAATAACCCTAAGGAAAGCCAAACTGAGTGGATGAATCTCCAATTTTGCTTTTGGGAACTTAAGTTTTGGATACTCCTCGTATCTTGGAGAAGTGGGTCGAATTAGTGGTTTCCAAGTTCAAAACAAAGAAGCAGATTTCAAAATTGGAATCTTTGTGAAAATCTGAATAAAACAAGTTTTATTTGGACATCTCGATTCTTGGTCAAAGTTAACATCAAAGCCAACAGTTGTAGAATCACCCTGTTTGAGTAATTATAGATTCTCAAATGAACAAATAGACCCTAAAATTGGAATGTACGCCAAAAATTAGCAAGGCAGGTCATTCTCGAAAATTTTGACTTTTGGTCAAGATTTGTGCAAAAGTCAACTTTCTAAAAAAATTGGGTTGCTATGCAATTTTCGAGTTCCATATGAAGAAACGGATCCCAAAATCGGAATGTACTCGAAAAATTGAGTAGGACAGGTCCATTTTGAAATTTTCGACTTTTGGTCTGGACTTATGCAATAGTCAACTTTTTGAAAATTGGACTGTTTGCACAATTTTTGAGCTTCGAATGAAGAAATGGATCCCAAAATCGGAATGTACTCGAAAAATTGAGTAGGACAGGTCCGTTTTGAAAATTTTGACTTTTTGGTTAAAGTTAAAGGTCCAACTTGGTCAAAGCTCCACCTTCTTTTTTTTTTTTTTTTTTTTTGCAAGCGGTTTGGATCCGGGTCAAGACGAACGGATCAAACTGGGACGGTCCGGGTCAAACCGATCTGCGGAGGATGATGTCACCCATGACAGCATCGAGCTGGAACTGCGCGCGTGAATGCTTGAGCACATGAGGAGCATGTAAGGCGCCTGAGGGCACATGATAGCGCATGAGAACGCGTAAGGGCACGTGAGAGAAACTTCCGGCGCGTGAGAGCGCATGAAAGCTTAGGGAGGCACGTAGAGGCACGTGAAACTGACGTTGCGATCGCCGGAACTTTTGGTGGCGCGTGGCCCATCGTTTGCGCTTGAGATTTTCAGGTTTTGTGGATCTAAGGCCGTAGAATAGTCCTGTAGGGTTAGTTTTGTGAAATTATGCACAGATTTGCACAATTTTGAGAGACTTAGCCATTGGTCATCTCGAAGTTTTGGTGGCGCGTGTCAGGGTGTGGCAGCTCCCTTGTTGATGATCCTTCTGGGTTTTGTAGATCGAAGGCCATAGAAGACTACTGTGGTGTTAGTTTTGTGAAATAAGATCAGGATTTTCACGAGTTTGAAATAGAAGTCTGCTGGCATTGTTAGACTTGTTCTTGGTCTATTTTTGCTGTGGCCGTTCTGACTTGTTCTTGGTATTCTCATGCATTTTAAAATTCAGCGCAGGCTTCCTTGACTTTAAGTGCTTGAGTTTGCCAAAATCTGAATTTGAGCTCCAATTGTTTTCACACTTCTCGTCTGTTATCTCAAAATTTTTCTATATAAAGGCATGCTATTGCCTTCGTCACATGCCCAACCTTCAACCTTCTTCTCCTGCTTTCAAGTTTTTTTTTTTTTTTTTTTTTTTTTTTTTTTTTTTTATGTTCATGCTATGAGATCTTTTTCCTGACAAAATTTTTTTGTTGCTTGTTTTGTTTTGTAGCACAGTTTCCTTGGTTTTTGGATTTTGACAACAAACTTTATGTTGACGTTCTCATAGAAGTGTTTGCCTTCATTTGGTGGCTTCATATTTTATTGATACCAACGTTCTTACAATGACGTATGCCATCTTGTTGTTACATTTTTTTTCTTGCATCAACAATTTTTTAGTGATATTCATCTTTGCAACGATGTTTCCAGAAGGATATTCAGCTAGGCAATAATGCTAATGTCAATACTCGTCTTTGAAGTCGTTCTGGCTTTAGTATTGGCAATTAAATTGCACCAGCACTCGTATTTGCAACGGAGCCACATCAAGAGTCTTTGCAACGTAGCCACATCAAGAGTCTTTACCATGAAATCACGCCAAGATTTGTCCTCATACTGAAGCCATATTAACACTTGCTTTTATAATGAAGTGGCATCCATTTTTTTTTTCTTTGCATCGAAATCATGTCACCACTCATCCTTTTTTCATGAAGCGGCGCAGACACTTGCAACTGCTATGAAGCATTATCATTAATTTGTCTACTGAAGCAATATTTGCACTTGCATTTGCTATGAAGTCGCACCACTTTTTGCCTTTGTAATGAAGATACACTAGTACTCTTCTTTTGCCATAAAGCTGCCTCGACATTTTATTTGCATTGAAATCATGCCGATATTTATCGCTGCCATGAAGTCATGTCAACAGTTCATTCATACCGAAGCTGTGCCAACATTCATCTTTGCCATGAAGCCATGTTAACACCCATCTTTGCCATGAAGTCATGTCAACACTTCATTCACATTGAAGCCGTGCCAACATTCATCTTCGCCATGAAGCTATGTCAACACTTCATTTGCACTGAAGCCACGTCAAAATCCATCTTTGCCATGAAGCCATGTCAACACCCATCTTTGCCATAAAGCCATGTCAACACTTCATTCACATTGAAGCCGTGCCAACATCCATCTTTGCCATGAAGCTATGTCAACACCCATCTTTGCCATGAAGCCATGTCAACACTTCATTCATATTGAAGCCGTGCCAACATCCATCTTTGCCATGAAACCACGACAACACTTCATTCGCACTGAAGCTGTGCCAACATTTATCTTTGCCATGAAGCCATGTCAACACCCATCTTTGCCATGAAGTCATGTCAACACTTCATTCACATTGAAGCCGTGCCAACATTTATCTTTGCCATGAAGCCATGTCAACACACATCTTTGTCATGAAGTCATGTCAACACTTTATTCACATTGAAGCCGTGCCAACATATATCTTCGCCATGAAGTCACGTAATACTTCATTCGCACCGCACTTGCATTGAAGTTGCACCAATATTGACCTTTATAATAAAGCTACAACAACACCAATTTCCAGAAGCAATGTAGCTCAGACATCGAGGGCGCTTAGCACTGTTGCCAAACATCAAGACTTCAGAAATGCCAACAAGACGTTGAAGATGCAAGGAGTCCGTATCAAGACTTTGAAGATGCAAGGAAATGCCAACAAAACCTTGAAGTCTCAAGAAACTTCCGTTAAGACTTTGAGGATTCAAAGAGGTGCCAACCAAAACCTTGAAAATGTGAGAAGTCCCTATCAAGACCTTGAAGATGCAAGGAAAGGACAACAAAACCTTGAAGTTTCAAGATGCTCCCATCAAGACTTTGAGGATTCAAAGAGGTGTCAACAAAACCTTGAAGATGCGAGAAGAATGTCGCCAAGACTTCAAAGATGTCAGATCATGCCTATAGAGGAGAGATAATGCACAACATGCTTCATAAACATGGGAGAATGTCTATAGAAGATGGGAAATGCCATGCAGACTTTATTTAGTCTTCATCTTTGAGTACAACGATCTTTGATCATCCTATTGAGCAATTGATTGTCTTTAAGTAATGCATTTCCAACCAAAGGGACCTTTAAAGCATATTGATGACCGTTGGAAAAATCTTCAAGCTAGACTGACAATCTTTCTTCTTTTCATGTAACTGAATTTAGTGAAAAGTACTAAGCTGCCTACGTACCCCGGAGAGGGATCAAGTCATTACGTAGTTCAATTGATTTTTTTTTTTATGATTTTTTTTTGTGATGATTTTTTTTTTAATGATTTTTTTTATGACTTTTTTTTTATGATTTTTTTTATTACAAAAAAAAAAAAAAAAAGAAAGGAGGGCTCACGTGTGTAATCCTCGCCCCACGCCCCATGGCATTTGATGGGTACCAATTGCACAATAGTGAGTATCACCACTAATCGAGCCCGAGACCTCGGCCTCAAAGGTAACAACGGCATCCAGCCATTACGCCACACTCGCAAATGGTGACATAGAGCGAGATTAATTTCTCTTTATTTTTACGCTTTCAAAGGTATTGGGAAGACATCATGTACCCTTGTAGCGCTGCAGTGGGCAGTTTAAACTCTTACCGAGGAGCAGTCCTCGATTTTCAAGCATAGAAGCGTTTAAGGAACTTCCCATTGATGGGGCTGATCCTTACACCTTCCTAATCAATCAACTTGTATGCTCCATTGGTGTAGACTTCTTGCACAACATAAGACCCATCCCATTTTGAAGTGAATTATTGCCTGTATGATGAGTTGTGATGATAGGTCTTCGAACGACGAGTACTAAGTCACCAACTTGGAATGATCGTGGCTTAACTCTTTTATTGAATGACGAGCTTGATAGCATTCAAGGCGTTGTTGAGCCTCGAACCTTTTTTCATCAAGTGCCTCTAATTCTTGCAATCTAAGTTCGGCATTTTCTTCCTTGGTCAACCCTTCTTGAATGGCAATTCATAATAATGGGATTTGGCATTCAAGGAGAAGGATGGCTTTCACTCCATAGACAAGAGAATATGGCGTTGCTTGAGTAGGCGTTCGAAATGTTGTTCGATATGCCCATAATGCTTCTCTGATTCTTTCATACCAATCTCGCTTAGTCTTGGATACCACCTTTTTTAACAAATTGCTGAGCGTTTTGTTAAAGGCTTTAGCTAATCCATTCGCCGGGGTATTGTACTTTAAATGCAAACTTCTCGCATAGCTCCGTCATTAGCTTGTTGTAGAATGGTTTGCCATTATCAGTTATGATATACCGAGGGACACCATACCAATAGATCAGGTGAGTTCGAATGAAGTTAACCACCGTTTCTTTCTTCACTTCCCTAAGGGGCACAGTTTCTGCCCATTTTGAGAAGTAATCAGTTGCAGCCAAGATGTACAAATGGCCACCGGACAATTTTTGTAATGGTCCTATCACATCGAGTCCCTATGCATCAAAAGGCCAAGAAGCTACAGTTAGGTGTAGAGGTTCTGGCAGTTGGTGGATGAAGTTTGCATGATACTGACAAGCTTCGCACTTTTTAGCATACTCCATGGAATCTTGCACCATCGTAGGCCAATAGTAACCCATTCGCTTGATTCTGTAGTGTAACTTAGGACCTGATTGGTGTGCACTGCATATTCCAGAATGAGCCTCCTCCAAGGCTTGTTTAGCCTCTTCTTCTCCTAAGCAACGAAGGAATAAACCATCAAACGAACAGCAGAAAAGAGTTTCTTTATAGTAAATGAACCGAGCAGCCCTTCGCCGAACTTCGGTCTTATGGCGTACATCATCCAGGAGTCTTCCATGTTGAAGGTACAGAAATGACGTTGGCTTCTTCTTCTTCTTCTTCAACCACGAGAGGTACTACCCATCTTTGAGAAATAGCAACTTTGGTGGTCTCTTCTTGGGATAATGCTAAGGCGGTAGCCAAATTAGCTAAAGCATCAGCCTGTCTATTCTCCTTCCTTGGTATATGCTCCAATGTAATTGCCTCAAAATTTGCTAGCAACTTCTTTGCATATTTGCAATAGGGGATAAGGTCTTCTTTCTTGACATCATATTGCTCCAAGATTTGGCTGATAATTAATTTGAAATCCCCAAAGATCTCAAGTTGTGATATGCCCATCTCAATGGCCATTTGTAAGCCAATAATTAATGCTTGATATTCGGCTACGTTATTGGAGTAAAGTTCGCTTAATGAGAATGAGTATAGAAGTATTTGTCGTTGTGGAAAAACAAACACTACACCTGCCCCCGCTCCTTCTCGACATGCGGCCCCATCAAAGAACATCGTCCACGGTGGCATTATTTCGATATAAAATACGTCTTCATCTAGGAAATCATCAGAGAACTCCCAATCAGAAGGAACTGGGTGATCAGCTAAGAAATCTGCCAATGCTTGTCCTTTGATGGCTTTTTGTGGAACATATGCAAGGCCATATTGTTGTAGCAAGACTGCCCATCGAGCTAGACGACCTGAAACCACTGGCCTAGAGAGGACATATTTGATTGGGTCTGCCCTTGCTATCAAATGGACCTTATATGCTTGCATGTAGTGCTTCAACTTGTCTATAGCAAAGAAAAGAGCAAGATATGTCTTTTCAATAGAAGAATAATTTAATTCAGCCCCATTGAGAGTTCGGCTCAAATAATAAAGGGCTCTTTCCTTCCCCTCCTTATTTTCATGTGCCATAAGAGCACCTAGAGACTTTTATTGTACCGCAATGTACAACACTAAAGGTTTTCCTGGGATAGGAGCACCTAAAACTGAAGGATTAAGCAAGTATCTTTTGATGCTCGTAAAAGCATTGCTACAAGCCTCATCCCATTCGAAGTGCACATTCTTCTTCATCAGCCTATTGAAAGGTTGACATCGACCGGCCAAGTTTGAGATAAATCGCCGTATGTAGGTAAGTCTTCCCTGCAAGCCCCTAAGCTCTTGCAAATTCTTGGGCTCCGGCATTTTCTGGATCGCTTCAATCTTGGATTGGTCAATTTCAATGCCACAATGTCTCACAATGAAACCAAGGAACTTCCTAGATGTTACACCAAAAGCGCATTTGAGGGGGTTCATTTTAAGCTGATACTTCCTTAGGCGGCTGAACACGGATCGTAGATCTGCCAGATGGTCTTCCCTTATTTTTGTTTTAACCACCAGATCATCGACATAACACTCCACATATTTATGAAGTACATTATCAAAGATCTTTTATATGGCCGGTTGATAAGTAGCACCAGCGTTCTTTAGTCCAAAAGGCATTACTTTGTAGTAGTAAATGCCCTTAGGGGTACGAAAAGCTGTAAGCTCTTCATCCTTGGGATTCATTCGAATTTGATTGTAACCTGAAGAACCATCCATGAAAGATAAAGCTTCATGACCAGTAGTAGCGTCAACCATAACCTCAGTGATGGGCAATGGAAAATCATCCTTGGGACATGCATTGTTCAAATCACGGAAGTCAACGTACACCCAGATTTGTCCATTCTTCTTTTTGACAGGGACGATGTTTGCGATCCATTCTGGGTGCTGTACTTCACGAATGAAGCCCGCCTCAATTAGCTTATTGACCTCGATTTCTATTTGAGGGATAAGCTCCGGCTGAAAGCGTCTTTGAGATTGTTTGACTGGGCGTACACCTTTCTTTATTGCCAAATGGTGTAGAGCAATACTTGGATTGAGTCCAGGCATTTCTTTGTAAGTCCAAGCAAACACATCTTTATATTCTACTAGGAGCTTGAAGTATCCTTCTTCTTCTTCAGGGGTGAGAAGCGCACTGATGAAAGTTGGTCGAGGCTCTTCAGCAGTTCCTAAATTGATCTCTTTAAGTTCATCAACTGTAGCCTGTCATCCGGCTTCCAAAGCTGGAGGAGCTTCGTCGACCTCTTTATTGGTTGCTTCAACATTTGAGAGCATATCTTCTTCTACTGTAATATGGAATGAGGACGATACTTCTTTAATTTGCTCATGGCGGACAGCTGATTGTCCTGTGTGTACAACCGTTCGCCTTTTGACTTTAAGAGATCCTTTGTGTTGATGTCTAGGGTAGAGCTACGTTTCATGCATGAAGGAATGCTACTGTGGATCCCGTCATTAGCTTTCTCCTCCCCTTGAACTTCAAAATTTATGGAATTTTGAGGATGGCTATTGACAAGCCCTTTCATTGCCCCCAACCGATCAAAGATTGATTTACGAGCAAGAGTGTCGTGATTCTGTGTTAAGCAAGTTGTATTTAATCGGTCGAACACTGTGATTCGTGACGATGGGGCATTGATGCGATCAAACACCGAGACATGCGATGCAAAGTGATCTTTTCTTTGATTCGAACTTTCGCCAACTTCCACTGTTATGTATTGAGAACTTGAAGCATTGCTTTTTTTCTTGATCCATATCTGAGCTGGTTGTTCTGGAGTATAACCTAATTCGGTCTTTGGGATAAGAGTTTCATGCCCTTCAACCCCCATTTTCCTTTGCGTTTTGCTGAGGCCATGCACCTTCTCTCCGGTGACTTCTGGAATTAGTTTCCCTAGGTCGCCTTGTTTTGAGAAATCGTAGCCTGCTTTGGCTAAAATCCTATATGCCTTTGGGTCGAACCATTCTTTCGTCTATTCACTTAATAGAACACCATGTTTTGTCAAACTTTGCGAAGACCTTATGAATCCATTCAATGACTTCGAAGGCAAAGGATTTATGACTGAAGTTAAAGGCATAGCATGATTTTCCTTCAATATGGCTACATCCTCCATTGTGAGCTTTGTAGGAGGTCTTCCCTTGTTTACTATTGACTGAAGGCATTCTATGAATGGTGACTGTTCTTTCTTGCGGCGTGACAATGGTACATAACAAAGAAATGGAGGACTGTCAAAAGGTGCTGAGATCTTTGCTCCCACTAAATTACTGGTAGATCCACTAGAATGATTATCTCCACATTCTGGACCTTCTTTGAGGGAAGGAGCATCCGTTCTAATCATGAATCTAGCATGCTTCTTTTCACTCTGTTTGTGCTCTGTGGGTGGGATCTCAACTGGGAGAACTTCATTTGGAACGCCATCTTCCACGTAGAATTTTCGTCAACAAAGTGAGCTTCAGTCTCAGTAAAAGGTTTTAAGTCGGCATTGACCTTTTTCACTCCACCTTGAATGTATTTGAAACATTGATGAAAAGTTGACGGCACTACTCCGTTCTCATAGATCCATGGACGTCCCAACAACACGTTGTAGGTTGTCTTGGCATCAATAACATGGAACAATACATTGCTTATCAATTCTCCAATGATTAGTTCTAGGTGTATCATACCAATCGCACGTTGTCCTCCTTGGTTAAAACCTTGAATGACCAAACGACTATGTGATAACTCCTCCATAGTAAAACCAAGTCGTCTCATCGTCATTTTTGGTAGTATATTAACAGCTGAACCTCCATCAATGAGGATACGGTCTATCTTTTGTTCACGTGCATAACCAGAGACATAAAGTGGACGATTGTGGGTCTTAAAGCCTAACAACAGATCCTCATCAATGAAAGTCATGTCTGGGGAGCATGTACAACATTCTTGGGTTTGTTGAAGCATGTCGGTATAAGGAATGCTCATCTCCGGCTTTTCAAAAACTTGGGTGATCACCTCTTTTGGTGAGGTGGGGGACGGTAAGGGTTCAACTTCATCATCTTGAGATTGGAGTTTTTCCAAAGTCTTACTTGGCTCACCATGATCGATATCCTTCTCTTCATCATGAATTTCATAACAAGAGCTTGTGTGAACGGCTTTTGCCGAGTCATTTTGAAAGAATCCTCTGGGGAAGAATTCTTCTAACTTGATGCAATTTCTAAGGTTTTTGGTTTGTGCCGAATCGTCATTCACTTTTATGCCTAGTCTTTTTTGCCCTTTATCATTCCTTCTTCTTGATCGAAGTTGAATCAGGCTTTGTGCTCTTTTGGCCTCTTGGATGACCAAATAAATAGGGAACTCTCGTCTTTTCTTCCATCTCTTACGAGTAATCATCGTCCAACCTTCCTCTTCATCCATTGTCGATCTTCTATCATCATTTGAGTTATAGTCAAATGCTTCTTGTGAAAGTTGAACTTGAACCGGTTCCAGAAAACCAAACTGGATGAGTGTGGTATTTGCCCCCAGCTTAATAGTTGTAGATATGAAACTACATGACTCGCAAGCGAATGTTACAAGGTTTGACTCGGTCATATCATCGAAATCCAAGTCGATTTTCCTTTCCTTAGCTAACTTCTTGATGAGTTCTTTGAGAATAAAGCATTTCTAGATTGAATGACTTATGATGCGATGATACTTACAATAGTTTGGGTCATCAACTTTCCCTATCTCTTCTAGTCGTTTGCATTTCGGTAATTCAATTAATTTAAGCTTGAGGAGTTGTTCTAGCATTTCGGGCATATCAACATCTGAAAAAGGATACGTCTTTTGTTCCCATTCCTTGAGTGACGAGCGACGTGTCTCAAGTCAACAGGCCTCTTCTCATTAGCCTTCGTTTTTCCGGTCGAAATTTTGACTGGGGCAGAGTTGATATTCATTGAGTCTTTGACGTTACTTTTTGCATTCCTATCATTCTTCCTTATTTCTTTTCTTTCTTTCCTTTCCTCAGGCACAAGAGGCTTTGTATTTCCATGGCTAGCAATACTCAACTCCATGTCATGTGCATGAGTTGCTAACTCCTCAAATGTTCGGGATTTTATCCCTTGTAGGATGTAAAGAAGCCCCCAATGCATTCCTTGGATGCACATTTCTATAGCAGATATTTCAGAAAGTCTATCTTTACAATCTAGACTCAAAGAACGCCACCGATTGATATAGTCAACAACGGGCTCGTCTTTCCATTGCTTAGTATTGGTAAGTTCCATCATGCTTACTGTGTGACGTGTGCTGTAGAACCGGTTGAGGAACTCCCTTTCAAGTTGTCCCAACTATCTATTGACTCAGGCTCTAAGTCTGTATACCAATCAAAGGCATTCCCTTTTAGTGAACGGACAAACTGTTTCACTAGGAGACTTCCTTGAGTTCCTGCATTCTCACAAGTTTCCATGAAGTGAGCAATATGTTGTTTTGGGTTGCCTTTCCTATCAAATTGTAGGAACTTAGGAGGTTGATACCCATTTGGCATTCTTATGTCGTCAATGCGTTTTGTATAGGGTTTTGAATATACGAGGGAATTAGTGGAAGAACCCCTATATTGTGCTCGAATGGTGTTCATTATCATGTCTTGCAGTTGTTGGACAGATAACGTGGCTATTGAGGTGGAATTTCCATGTTGAGAAGTTCCTTCAACTCCTTTTTCCTTGTCAACCTTAGTGCTTTCTCCTTTCAAGGTGAAGCCAGGTGGGTACTCAGGGCCAAAACTTGATTCACCCAAATCTTGTTCTTCCAGTTTGTTCATCAGGGTTGCAATTTTGACATCTTTATCTTCTAGTGCTTTTGTGAGAAGGATGACCCTTTATTCTATTTCAGCCATCTTTTCTTCCATTGTAGAGGTGTTAGTCATCATCATTGGCATAACCTCCATATATGATGGGTTAAATGATGGAACGAGATGAATCAAAGGCACCTCATTCCTTAAGTTTCTCATTACGGGTGAAGAGTTGATAGAAAGGGTCCTTTTTATGGATGATTCATTATCAATCTCCAAATGAAATGAATCCTTAGCAGTAGCTTTCCTATTTGCAAGAAAGTCTAGGGAGATGACATTATGAAGTCTGCTTTCGTTGGTTGGTTGGGGTTGAAGTAGGTCAAGAGCCTTGGATCAACTGCGAGTGATTGGGCCAACATAATCATTGGCAACGGAAGCATCAACCACTGATTTTCAGGCATTCTTGTTAGAGGCCATTGAAACTAGTAGCAAATCGAATTTCTTTTATTTTGGAGGAGAAAGAGATGAGAGGCAGAGATGTCCCACTGGGCGTGCCAGAATTTGTAGAAGACTAAATTTCTTAGTTCGAAATAAATCAAACAAATAAAATAGTTTTCTCAAATATGAATTTTGTATTAATTATGTGGTATAATTCTCTATAATTACAAAGAGTGATCCTCTGATTCGATCTCCTTAAAAGATTTATGATATGATTTTGATTTGAACACAAAATATCCTTTAGTTTGGCTGAAAGATGGATCGAAGATCCTTAAAATGGAGTTACAATGAATCTCTGGCCATGAGCTTGTTAGAAATTCACGTTCTTCGTGTTCTTCGTGCGTTCTTCGTCTTCAAAAGTTTGTGGTGGAAGTTCTTCGGGGCCTTGGAGGCTTGAATCTGTAGAGCTTCACTGATTTGTGTTTTATAAGGTTTCTGGAGGCTTTTGAGCTTAATTCCAGTGACCTCTGAAATCTAGGAAGATGCTTTGGATGATTTTTGAAGTTGAAGTTCTTGAAATTTCTAGAGGCTTCAAGGCTTTATTCCAGCAGAGTTTCAATGCTTCTTTGATATTGTTTGTGCTCTAAATGGCTTGGTCTCCCAAATGCCTTAGGAAGGCTTCTATTTATAGGAGTTTGGTGGTAGGTGAGCGACACATGGCGGAGTCTGATTGGCGACACATGTCACAGCTTGATTGGTTTGCTTGTGTCATCACTTACACGCGTCGAATTGCTTGGGTCATCGCTTACACGCGCTGACTCGCTTGCATTATCGCTTACACGCGTCAATATGTGATTAGCATTTTGCATGATTTTCATGTTCCTACCTTAATGGAATTTAGCAAATTTCTAGTAGCAATATTCGATATTTTGTAATTAGTCATACCTTGTGGACTTGGTGGCATGACGTGTCAGCTTGTGATAGGTCGAGAATTTTCCCTCTCTACACAGAGGATCTTGCCTTAGAAGCAACAGAAACCTCTGGTCAAGAAGAGCCTACGTGGACCAAGGTCTCGGAGCTCATAGTATCAAGGCGTTACGTTTTATCGAAGAACTAGTCGATGGGAATCGCATATTTGGTTTGTAATTTTGTTAATTTTGAACTCTGATTATCTGTAATTTCATTACAAAAAATTTTATGGTTTTGGTGGTTATTTTTTTCTCTTTTTGAATTTTGAGGCAACGATTTTTTTTTTAGGGATTGAGGAAAGCAAGTGTATTTGGGTAAGGATTATCAATTTTTATTGTTTTGGATTTATTTATTTATTTATTTGAGAGGTGGAATATGATAATTTGGGTGTTTTTTGGTTTTTGTAGGAGGATTGATGCAGCTCATGCCGCTGATAGGTTCAGAAAAATGAACTGTTTCTGTTTATTTAGATTGCAATGGTTGTAGTTTTTACTATTTTGGATAAAATGAAATTGTGGGAATGTTATGGCAATTCGGGTTTTTTCGATCACAGGGTGTATGATCGGGCTGCAATCAAGTTTCGATGAGTGGAAGCTGATATAAATTTCAATATTAGTGACTATGACGATGATATTAAGCAGGTTGAGTGTGAGAGTCCTGTGTGTTTTGATTGGTGCAAGGTGGACCATAACCAAGCCATCATGAGTTGTAGACTTGGTTGTAGCTGTGGAGGTACAGAAAGATAGTAGCAATAGCAAAGGCCACGATAGATGAGACCGCAGTAAAGGCAGAAAGCTGGTGCCCAAGGGGATTGCAAGAATTAGTGGAGGTGGAGACGGTTAAAACTTGAACCCGTATGTGAAGCCTCCATTACCAAAATGAGAGCAACTTTTGCTGTATTGAAAGATAATTAAGTTGCACTCATGCTTACATTTAAGAATAAAAGTGAATTATACTACACCTGGCTTAGCTGATCTCAGACAAGATACAAGTAGAATACAATCTTCAACCCATAGTGCGACCACTTACAAATTGGTATCTAGCATATCATCCTTTTGGAATTATACCATGTAACTATACTAGATGGTAAAACATGTGGGTCAGTATTGGGGTAAAGCTCCTGAGGACATTGAAGAAAATAATTTATTTATCAATGATTGAGCTCATTAGGCCATAGAAAACAAGAAAACTTAAATAGTTTTGAGTAATATACTAATTCCTAATGGAACCGACAAAGCATTTTCAAACTCCACTTCCACCCCCCGCTCCCTTTTTTTCTCCAACGTCCCAAGTGGCATCAACACAACCTTATACCCTCACCATTTATGCTCGAATCCCAGAACACAATACTGAATTGTTTCAGAATAGAGAAAGAGAAATTATAAACCAACAACAATTCCTTTCACATCTAAATCCCTGCCTTGTGGACTAAAATAAAAAATCCATCCCTCATGTACCCCCATAAAAAATCCCACCCTTAACTAATCTGGGTTGTTATGAAATCTGGAGAGATAACATACAAGTTACTGCAAGAAGAGACAGGAGGATAAGAATTAAAGAATGTAAGTCATGCACACTATCCACCACATCCCAACTCATCTGATTAATTACAAAATTACGAATTTTAGACATGACACCATCAACTACTAGGCAAAGTGATCATATTAACCCCAGAAAAGAAAGAATAATCTGATTTTGTCAACAGCCTATGAATAAGCACGAGTTTGAACACATAGCTCCCAGGACTTCAGCAAATCAAGAGCTACTTATTCCTAGATGAATAATGACAACAATGTTCAGCAACAAGACCCTAGATGCCCTCAATAAAGCAAATAAGCCAATTCTTTCTAGCCGTCTAATATATCTGCTCTACTAGTGCATTCTATTTGGTTTCCTGCACATAAGCCAATTCTATAGAGCAAATAAGCCAATTGTTGAGAGAAGTAGGGAGGTAGCAGCGGTTCAGTGGTTGTGCAAGAGAAGTAGTACTATCGCTGGTAGCAGCTAGGGCTTGAGCTGTTGCCAGCGGTGGCTAGGGGATTGGGTCTCCACAAGCGGCGTCTAGGCTTAGGTTTTTCTTCACTCCCTCCCCTTCTCTCTCTCGTGGCTGTCAATCTCTCTATTTCCCTTCTCCCGCTCGCGCCGTCGTGCCTTTGTTAAACAAAAATTAGATTTGTTTTTAATCAGGTCAATATGATTTAAATTTCATCTAACGTGGAAATTTTTTTTTTTTAATTTTTTTAATTAAAAACATGCTACATCATTAAAAAAATGTTAAGTCATTGTTCCGTTAGCCACATAAGTAACAGTTTTAAAATTTGACTAACCAATTATGCTCGCTTCAAACTAAGTGACTAATTACGCACATAGTGTAAATTTCAGAGACCAATAATGTAGTTTTGCCTTTAAAATATGTAAAAATATTAATTTTCTTATTTAAAGGAAGTTGTTGCCAAACTTTGTCCTTATATTAATTACCTAATTATAACTTAGTATTTGATAAATAATAATCTTTATTCTTAAATCATGAATATCAAGATTGGTTATTTATATGTTTTAAAAATTGGCTTATAAAAATAAAAAATGTTGGGAAGCTAGTGTACTGTGTACTATTATCACTTCCTAGCCATCAAAGTTTGGCACCTTTTTTTCTGTCCTTTCTTTCATAGGTGCAACAGGTGGGTTACACACAAAATAATCCTTCATCTCCCTTAAATTTACCCAGCCAATTTATGATGATCAAGATTCAATCTCCTATATTTACTATACCAATCTGCCTTGATGGTCCGCCTTTATTCATCGACAAGTGAAAACAACATGGGCTTGCCAGTTTCAATTAAAATTGGACTAGCCTGCTAATATCTTTTAGATTACTCCCCAGACATAACTTTAAAGAAGCTATAACATTGCAGGGTACAAGAAAACAATATGAACTTCCAGGATTAGAGGTAACTCTCCAAGAAATTTGCTTCTTCGGGCTTTTATCCAGAAGAATAACAATAATAGACTATGATATATTCAAATCTCTATTTCAATCCAATTAACATGAGGCTGTACCTCCATCCATAGACAAGCTTAAGCACACCAATAGATATCATAGATTTGAATTGAGCTGCTCGCCTAGCTGACCTTCAATGGCAGAACAATTGCTTGAGACCAGTTAGAAAAATTGTTCATCGTAAACGTACAAGAACTCAATGCTATAATAAATCATTGATTACCATCTAAATATTAAGGTCAAAAGAACATTCTTATGCAACTAAAGGGATAAAAAGTTCTTTTGACTCATTCAACTTAACTGCTACAGTGTCCCCCTTATAGCAACTACAATGGATACAAGGCTTCTTCCTATTCCCACAAACGCCACCTCTGTTTTCCATACTTCCTTTCCTTCTTGATCTCTCAAAACTGAAGCAAAATTGCCAGTACCATCTTCACTTTAACTTTTTCTGTTAACATATTTTTGCATTCATCGTACATATATTGATCTGCTTGATGCCTTAATTGGACATATCCTTTAGTTAATTCCAAGTTTAGCTGTGGTTATGTGTTCTCCAAACTTGAACTTCCATAGTGTGTTAAACTCACAAAAATCATGCATATGGCTGGCAAAGCAGTTAAGCACTTATGGATTCAAATAAGACTCCCAACCATCCTTTTCCAGCTTCTCTGCTTTTCTCAAGACATCATTTCTTGTGTCTTCTTTTTTTTTTTTTTTTTTTGATAAGTAACGAAATTTTATTAAAAAAAGAAAAACAGCCAACCCGAGTACATTGGGGATGTACTAAGGGGGCATAAAACCAGAACCAAGATTACAACTCTTGTGTCTTCTTGATAATGGCTCATTCTGCAAAGGATATTGTTCCAAAATCAGCTCATGCAGGACTTATCACCTAACGTTCTTTTTCCTTGGTTTCATACCCAACACAATTTTGTATTACTTCCAAAAAGGGAAGAGAGAAAAAACCCACCTTGCCAATAGGTTAGCATCGTGAATCCCCATCATCCTTACTGCGAGCAAACCTGCATTGGTAGCATTGTTTATTGCAACTGTTGCAACTGGAACACCCCTTGGCATCTGCATAATCATCAAAGGAATAAATAAAAATTAGGACTTTGTGGTGATCAAATTTTTCTTGTACACTATCTGTGTACCAAGGAAACTGTTTCCTTTGCTGTATTTCTTATTTCTCCTTTTTCAATAAAGCTTCTTAATTACCGATCAAATACCAAAAAACAAAGTGCAATTAGGAATCAAATATGAACTTGAGATAACGAATGAAGCGCCATCTTTTCTGAGGCTCTAAAATTGGACAATATTTTAAGGCAATGAAACTCATTGTGCAACTCTCAACATGATTAAGCAAGCGTCCACATACTTCCACCATTCAGATCTTTTTTGTTTTTTGATAGGTGCCATTCAAATAATATTTAGTGCCATAGATATTCATCACCAATGATTTATATATATATATATATATATATATATATTGGCTCCATAGAAATTCAACACATATGATTTTTCTTTTTTTCTTTTTTTATTTAGTGCCATAGATATTTAGCACCCATGATTTTTTTTTTGGCTCCAGGCACCTATTAATTAAATTACTTCAAAAAAAAAAAAAAAAAAGGAGAGATTTTCTTCACCTCATAAACATGGCTTCAAAATATTGCCTCCATCAACTTGCCTTAATTTCAGTAGTATTTGTGCCAAGGAAATATATGTGGTAATTGTAACTAACAATAAAAGAATAATAGTAATTCTCTGTGCAAGAAAACACATCCCAAAGAATTAAAATAGAATTTCTCTCATCAAATAAAGCAAACACATTTATTAATTAAGGACAGGCAACTATAAAAACCAGAAAAAGGGCATCCCTAAGACTCCAAGATTTCAGAAATCCAATTTAAATGCCATAGTTTTTTAGAACTAATATTGTATTCACAGGAGACTGGATCCTTATAACACTTACCCATCCCATACATATAATAATTTAGAGGTAAGAAAACAATATTACCTGCACAATGGACAGGAGTGAATCAAGTCCATCCAATGCAGAAGCACGCAAGGGGACACCAATAACAGGCAAGGGAGTGAGTGCGGCTACCACACCTGCAAGTCACAACAAAGCTCAATTGATTCCAGTGAGACATTAAAAGTAACTGTGAAACAATATATGAAGCATAGTTCAGATAAACTTGCCTAGCAAGTGGGCTGCAACTCCCGCACCAGCAATGATAATCTGAATGCCTCTCTCCATGAAATATTGGGGATGCCCTACCCCACAAGAGAGTAAAAATCATAAATGAAGAGAGACTGACAGCCGCAATATCTTGGTAAAAGGAGAATTAAATCAATTTTTTGAATGGAAATGATAAATTGTAATCTCCAAATGGTTTAGAATCCATGTCTCTTAAAAATAAAATCTTATGGTAATTTCCCTCCCTATACTGTCACTTTTCCATCCTAGGCCAAAGTAAAGACCTTTTTTTATGCAAAATATAATAACCCAAAGCTCATAGCCTGGAAATTTAAAGTAGCATTAGAGCTGATTATTCTGGAAACTACCCCACGCAGTGTGGGTGTAACAGGTAGGAATATTTTTATGTAAGAAAATGTAAAACATTGAATAAATAAATTCAATTGAGGCAATCTCTGACTTAAGGAGAGTATGCTCCAAAAAGATGCACCAAAGTCAAATTTAATTGATAGTATAGATGCAAACACCTCACTGCACCTTCCAAAAACATTTGTGCCTACAAGAGAAAACTTGCTTTTTGGTTAACCCTAGTGGAATTACCTGCAGACTGACAACCTTCTTCCTTCAGAATTGATTTTAATCGTTCTTCCACATCACCATGGAAGGCCCAACAATTGTGACATGGCCCATCTTTCTCTGCTTTCACATTTCTGCCAAGTCATTAAGGCAATGGGAAACTATCAAGTATGAGGTAAAGGTCAAGTAGTGTGTGTGCTCTCGCGCGCGCGAGAGAGAGAGAGAGAGAGAGAGAGAGGGAGAGAGAGGAAAATGAAATTCACATACCTGGCTTGTCATACCAATGAACAGTAGCCGATGAATACTTAATGCCTTAAAATGAAACTAGGCTCACCCTGAAATTTAATAAATAAATAAATGCAAGAGAGAGACATTTGACATGTGGGGGGATAGAGTAGTGAAAGACAGTTATGCTGAATAAATACATTTCAAACATAGTGTACATCGATGTTCCAATTTACTTTTTTTACTAACATTAACAAGTTTTCCAAGATAAAATAATTTCAGAACTGAAAACCAGTTAATGAGAACCAGGACAGATGGAACGCTTGATTTGTATTAATTGTAATTTCTTAAAATTTGTTATTCACAATGGTATACAAAGTCATCAAGCGCAAGCACAGACTTATACCTAATTCTAGTTCCAACTTTGTTCTGAAAGAAACAAATGATTTCAGCTTCATGCCATCATCTCTCTCTCTCTCTCAAACAAAACAAGCCACATGGCTTAAACAGAAAAATACAGGTAACATATTCATTTTATATATTAGATAAATAAAAAAATAAAAGGAAATTCTTCACCTCATCTTCACCCAGTATATGGTACATGACAGCAGCAGGAGTTTTCATTGATGGCTCACCAAGTGGAAGACCAACAACAGCCCACAAATGTTGTTCAAATTGGTGTAGCAAGACTCAATTGTGTGATGACCACTATTTTGGGGCCTATGAGCCACTTCATTTAGAAGAATCTATTAAGAGTTTAGAACATGAATTCATTAGTCAAAAGCAGATAATGCTGAAACAAAATTAGGAAAAAATATAGAGGATAACAAAAAAGGAAGCAATTGCAGCATCAAGAGGTATTTAATTTTATATATATATATATATATATATATATATGCATCTAACAGCCTCAAAGAAAGAAGCAAAAACACAACCTGACCATCCCCAGTCAAAAATAATTCAACTGCAAACACACCAGGGCCTTCTAATGAGCCAACAGCTTTGTAGGCAACATCAGTAGCATGTTTCCTAATATCCCATGACACATAAGCTGGTGCCTTGACTATGTTTTCCCTACAAGAGATCAAAGATCCTTAATGAGAAGTAAAGGGATGTAAAGTTAACATCTAAATACTAAAGGTGAATGCTTCTCAAGTAATTCTGCATCATTTAAGATTAGACTATGAAGAGAAAATAGACAATGTAAACACTGAATCTACATCTTACTTGTGAATGGTTTCAACAACAGAATAGCACAAAATAGAATTGTCTCTTCCTCTTGCGACAATGACAGCTAGCTCCTGAAGTTATTCCCAAAAAAGAAGTAAATAATATCTATAAGCCATAAGATTCTATCTTTCACACTACTAAGAAATACCATATTGCTTCAGCCAAAAAAAAAAAAAAAAACAATATTGATCATATGAAAGCATAATTCAAATGAAGTCTGAATTTCTGGATTTAAAAGTTATTTTCATCATGTTAAATGCAACCACAAAGTTAACAAATGATCCTAAAACCCTGATGACAAAAGCTGCAGCAATAAAATATGATTGGAATGTAAATAATTTAGACATTTTTCTAGACCTACATATTTTCAAAATGCATCAATGTATGCATGCTTAGAAGTCAAAGTGGAGAGGAGTTGTAAGCTAAACAAACTAATTAAAATTTATGCATTAAAGTAAAAGAGTATTACTTTAATACAGTTCTTCAGAAAACAGTTTTAGCTGCCATAATATCAGTATTATACACAGTTTTTAGAAGAACAAGATTAACAAATTGTGGTTTTTATGCAATTTGCAATATAGAACCAGCTAACGAACTTCTTTTCAATTTCACAAGTATCTATGTTTCGTTTATGAAGTTCTAGCAACTAGTTGGTTGATGTGAGAACACACTTTACACTGCCCAAAAGGAAAAAATGAAGTTCATTACTTTAAGGACAAAGTTTCTCTACAACCTAAATAGGGGGAACTCTATCCAAAGTACTATGTCAACACCAGAGAGTGACAAGCGTCCTGGTCCAGCTAAAGCTGAGATTCAATAAATAACCCTTTTAACCCCAAATTTATGACCACTTTTTTCTCTCTTTCCATAGACCAGTCAGACGTAGGTTAACGGCATTATTTTTGAAGTTGAGCTTCAGCTGGACCAGGACACTTGTCACTCTCAGGTGTTGACACGTTGTAGTTTGGAGGGATTTCCTCCAATTTAGGTTGTAGAGAAACTTTATACTTACTTTAAATAATACAAATGATCATATGAATATCAAAGAAACAGTTGTCAAATCATAATGGTGAAAATTTTGGTGCACACATAGGATGATCATACCTAATTATGAATACATGCTGGCATATCATGCAAGTGAACCAGACAAGTTTAATTGTAGTTAGAGGCACTTCAAAGAATTTTTACTAATATATGTTGCAAATTTAATCATATGTCCAAGATTAAAATATGTAGTCATATTGCAGGATAAAGAAAAACATAGAGTCAAGTAAACTAAATAGTATATCCTCATTAACCTTTACAAAGGGTGCCCACTTTTCAACATATAAACCACAATCAAATCGTCCAAGAGCTGCAAAAATTCGCAATTAAAAGTTAAAAGGAAATGTAAGTGTCCACTTATATTAATTAATAGAACAGAGACTGGTTCATAAAAACAGGATGTTGGACAGAGGTTATGCAAATCAGAAGGAGAGAAAATTGGAAATAAGCAATATATATAAGCTGAGCTTAATGAAGCAGTGCATAGGTATAGAATGTAGCTATGATGAATAAATTAGTGGATAATTGGATAGACTGAGAAAGACAATTTTAATAATGAAAGACTTAAGACAAATACAGCAGCAAAATATTGTAATGTTCAACTGCCAGTGGAGAAGATTTCCAAAGAATAACTGTTACACTTTGTTTGGTACAGTGGCAAAATCGAAAACTGCTGGAAAAAAAAGGGAAGTTGGAAACGAAAACTGCTGAGTTGACAAAATCGAAATTAATGTGTTATTAATTTCCAAATATACTCTTAACTTTTCAACACAAATTTGAAATATATCACATTTATAAAATATACATGAGGACGTAAAGGTAAAAACAAATATTTTTCCTTTCCCTGCTATTTGCAAACCAAACAAAGAAAAGATAAAATTTTTTTTTTTTGATCAGTAAGATAGATTATTTTATTTTCTTGTTTCCTTTCCTTCCTATATCCAAATAGACCTAAGGAAAATCATTTTCTTTTTCTCTTTCCTTTACCTTTTCCTTTCCCTTGCTCTCTTCCTTTCTCTTACCTTCCCCCAGCTACAACCAAACAAAGAGTTGATCTAAAAATAATAAGTGAGCTAGTGAGAAATACAGATATAGAGGAAGGAGGTTGAAGCACCATATGCAAGCTAACAGAAATAGGTTCAACCATAATTGTCTATCGAAGTTAGAGAACGAAGAGACTTAGAAAACTATAGTAATAATAATAATAAGTTATAGAACACACAGCTTTCAAATAAAATAATCATGTCAAAATATGAGCTTTCAGTGGATCACTTGTTGCTACACAGTCCTACGGCAAGGAATCTATGGTCCTCTGTTTTGTCTTTTTGGGTGCAATGGGTGATGAAAAAGAAGGTTGTGGAAATGCTAGCTTGTTGGCCATGGCTTGGTAGTAGAAGAGATAGTGGAGAGATTTAGAAGGCTATTCCTCTATGTCTTATGTTTGTTATTTGGAAGGAAGGAATGGTCAAACGTTTCAAGGCTTCGAAATTTCAAGGCTGACTGTGAAATCTAATTTTCTACGCCTTTTGTATGCCTGGATGGCTTCTCTAAGCAGTCATTCTTTTACTAGTTTGATGGAGGGTTGAGGCCGTGGGTTAAGACCCATTTGGTGTATGTGTAACATACCAATCCAAAAAAAAAAAAAAAGATAATTGGAGCATTACATGGTTAATAACACAATTCAAATACCAAACATAAGAAATCCTAACAATAATAGCACTTAAATCTTTAATAACTAAACATATTACCAGCTACAGCGGAAGAGAGCTCCTCCCCACTGTGAGCAACAGCATTTCCACACCCATCATAAGCTAAGCTTTTGCTCTTAATCATAAGAGGATAGCCAAATAGTTCACCTGCTCTCTTGGCACCTTCAAGATCATCTATTTGTGGTAGCCATGTTTCATTATCAACAATATAAAATTTCTCTCATATTGGATATGTGAAAATAAAAGGTAAAAACCATTAGCTAAATCCTTCAGTTAGATAGTAATGAAAGTGGTAAACCTGCATAGACTCAGGAAGTGGAATGGCATGCCGAGAAAAATAAACCTTTTGAAGATATTTGTCCTATAAGAACCAAAACATGAATCATGGAACTAAAAGTCATATTTTATTGCAAAAAGATATATGAATTAGTATGTACAATTACTTATTCATTTTAATAACTCTGCCTTTGTCTATGCTTAGTGTCATGTATTGAGTTGTGGTTGGTTGACAGCTTGCCTAAAATTTATTTACTCTATTATTACGAATGAACTTATTCATTTAAGTATAACAAGAGAGAGGAAAAAAATTCTAGCAGATAGCTAACTAATCTTAGAAATAGGTTGAAAAGGGATTACTTACAAGCTCAGTCTAACTACAAAGAAACAGTCAAAATTAGCTCTAAAATGCCAGTTCCATTGTGTCCTTGTGTTACGATGACAATAGGGGAATAAAGTGACCCCTAACATTTCTACACTTCCTATAACAGAAAAGTACTTGAACAAAAACCTAAGATTAAGGGAAAGTGGGCATCTAAAGTAGCACCAAGATTCACAAGGATCCACTTTTGTGATTTTATAAAACAGAATGCATTTCCTCAAAAGGAAAAAAGCTTTATGCATAAGGAAATGATTTCATTCAACTTCTTATTTTCTCATATTTTGCAAGACAGAAGCCAATAACCAAATGGCAAAGTTAAAGAAAAGCATACCTAAATTATTCAAACAATTGAGGCTTTAGGTTGGCAGTCCACCCGTTGTTGCTCAAGCATCTCCATGGTTGCAACATCAACATCCATCTACCAAGAACATAGACATGTTATTACCAATTTATAACAAAAGAATATACTTACAAAAACTATTGACTATAAAAAACAAAAAAAAAAATGTCATCAATCTCATAAAAATAGAACCATTTCTCAAATTCATGAACCGCAAGTACACTTTCATATGATGATATGAAAGTGCACTTGCGGGGCAGTTCTCAAGCGGATCCAAAACCATTACTTTAATAGTCATTTGCAAAGCTGCTTAACATAGCATACAACCCAATTGCCCTCCTCCCAAAACACCAATAATCACCTCAGATAGTCTGTGTACAGGTACATCATCTTTGCTTCAAGAACAAGTATTATGGTGGAAGGTTCTGTGCTAGATAAATTTTTAATTCCAAATTAAAATCCAATTTCTTTCATATAAGTCCAAGCAGCAGCCAAGCAATCATGTAAGAAAGAAATGATACTCTTTTTTGGATGGACAAATTTTTTATTAACAAAGGAACACAGTACAACAAGCACACATCTAACCAAACCAAAACGACACAAATCAACCCACAATAAACTATCTGAAACAACAACCAAAATCACTGTCACATTCTACTGATCAGAAGGCTTAATAATTACAGTGAGGAAACACCCCTATACAACATATAGCCTTGCGAAGGATTGAGTTGTAGTAGCACCATTTGGCTTCCACCCTAGCTTGAACTTCCCACATATCCAGTGACCTGAGCTATTGTTTTCAAATTCTGAGTTGAAGGTATCATATTTTGATGATCTTAAAGCTTTGCTGGACTGGCGGGACAACTTTTCCTTTCGTGAAGAGTTAATTTCTGGAGCAACTTTATGGACATAAATCATGGGAGGTTCCACTTTTTTCTTTATTGAATCCAAAACCTATGAGTTTTCTGTTGTGGAAGGGGGCTCTTTTTTATCTTTACGTATTTTTGAGAGAGGTCTCTCTTCTATGCGATCTGTCTTTCTGGGAAAGGAAAGTGCAAAACGACTCTTGCTCTATTTGGAGGAATTAAATTCAAAGCAGGCACCTGGTCAGTATGCAAGAACTTTTAGAGAAGGTAACGCTGTGTTCATCCTTCAGCTGGGGTCAAACGCACATGGCAAGTTCCTAATGGTTTCGGAACTTCTTCATGGTCGACGGAAGGGGGCTATCGTGATACCGGAGGGAAGGATGGGATGTGGCTGGAACTATTTTGGTATAAACCTGAGGAAAATAATTAAACCAGCACCTCTGTTTAGTCAGGGACCGTCTCGGAGAACCCAGAGTGCACTGAAGGTGGTTGCGGCGGTGGTGGGTGACGGACCACATAACCAAGGCGGTGCAAAAAAAAATATAGGGAAACCAAACACAGGTAATCCTAAAAGGGAGATCTCATCTTCCTTTGCGTCGGTGGTGGCCGGGAAGCGAAAACCCACCATCGACGGAGGGGCTGAAGGAAAGAAGAAATCTGCTTTGGGAGGGGTGCAGATTTTGTCAGAACCCAGTCGCAATACCAGCAAGAAAAGTGTCCTAGGACAGAGGGAGCAGGTGGGAGAGAACCCTGTGTCAGATCCTACCTGTGATTACCATGATTCCTGCATGGTAAGTACTCTCGGTCAGAGGGAGCTTCTCAGGGAGAAGGTTTTGTCAACGTTAAAGGCTTTTGAAAGTGGTGGGATGAAATCAGAACTTTCCCTTGACCTTTTTATGCGTTTGGAACGTGGACTGGATGGGAAGTGGGCTGTTGTGTGGTCTGAGGTAAATGAAGTGGGCCCAAAATCTTTAAATCCTTCAAAGCCCATCAAACATAAAAGCGGCGAAAATGGGTATTTAGCCCTCACGTTCCAACTATATAGTTAGTGAGCCCCGGTTATGAACTATATAACTTCATAGCATCTCGAGTCTTAAAGGCTCGATTTTGGGCTTGTAAATCGAGCCTTTAAGTCTCGGTTTTTCGGTGTGATGTGGCTCCTTTTCCACGTGGCTTCCACCGTAAATCGAGTCTTAGAGACTCGATTTAGGTGACGTGGCAAACTCCTCTGACCTGGCGTGTCCACGTGGAAAAGACCCTAAAATCGAGTCTTACAGACTCGATTTCAGTTTGGGTTTCTTTTCAAAATTAACGCCTCTGTCACAGAACTCTCACTCACCTGTCACAGAACTCTCACGCACCTCTTTCTCTCTCCAAAACACAGCATGTAACCTCAGCCTCACTCTCTCCACGCTCACTCACTGACCGTCTTCGTCTTCCTCTTCCTCTCACTCGCACTCACTGACCGTCTTCGTCTTCCTCTTCCTCTCACTCGCACTCACTGACCGTCTTCGTCGTCATCATCTCCACTCTCGGTCTCCATTATTTGACGGTAAAGCCACAGCAGGGTGATCTCTCCATCTTCGTACTCATCGTCTCCACTGTCGGTCTCCACTACGCGGTCTCTGAAAACTAAAAAAAGAGGTGAGTGAGTCGCTTTGTACAATGTTCTGTGTTTGGTTGCCGAGAAACAATGGGAAAAATCAAAGAAAGTTTGGTTTCACCAAGTGTTTTTCTATTTTGGTGTCCGTATTGAATTTGTAATAGAACTGTTAAAAAGATGGAAGCTTTATTGTTTTTTGAGATTGAATTGGTTTGTGGGTTTGATTTTATTTTTTTTGGTTTTGTTTTGCTCTTTGTTCTGTTCGTGGGTTCAAATCAGGGAAATTTGAAATTGCTATGTTGCTGATGATTTTAGGGTTTGTTAACTGGGTGTTGATGTTAGGATTTGTTAAGATAGATGCAACAAACACTTCCTTTTGAGATTGAATTGGGTTGTGGGTTTGATTTTATTTTTTTCGGTTTTGTTTTTCTCTTTGTTCTGTTCGTGGGTTCATATCAGGGAAATTTGAAAATTGCTATGTTGATGATGATTTTAGGGTTTGTTAACTGGGTGTTAATGTTAGGATTTGTTAAGATAGATGCAACAAACACGATTTTTGAGATTGAATTGGTTTGTGGGTTTGATTTTATTTTTTTCGGTTTTGTTTTGCTCTTTGTTCTGTTCGTGGGTTCATATCAGGGAAATTTGAAATTGTTATGTTGATGATTTTAGGTTTGTTAACTGGGCGTTGATGTTAGGATTTGTTAAGATAGATGCAACAAACACTTCCTTTGCATGCAACAAAAACACTTCCTTTGAGGACATATCCTCGTAATTTTTTAGTAATTAAGCATGAATGGATATTCAAATACCGTGTCATTGCCTGTCTTTTTAAAAAAAAAAAAAAACCCCTGCGTTATTTGCCTATTAAAAAGAAATCATTCTATGAACTATTATGTACAACCTAAGACATTATTTACATTAAACATCAATAATTTTAATCATATTGACACTTGGATTCATTTTGGTAGTATGTTCTTCCTAAAAAAAATTAGTAGGATTTTTTAGCGTCAAACTTAATTTCATATACAGATTAGGTTGAATTTCATTTTTCAAATTTCACTTTCTTGGATCCCTTTCAACCTAAGACACTTTCAGAGTTCTTTGATAGCGTAATTAATTATTCTTCTATGTATGTAGTGTTTTATCCTACCCACATCATATAGTTACAAATAGAAATTTGTTTGGAATGGCCCCAATATGTTACTTAGAGATTTTTTCTTTTTTTTTTTTTGTTAGGAAAAATTCAATAAAAAAGGGCGGCCAATGTAAATTTTTTATCTAAGTGTGACTATAGTAATACCCTTAGAGCAGTTGCACCAGTGATGCTAAAATACAAAAAGTAATAGAATTTACACAATATGGCATGAAAAGCACCCACATCATCTTGTTTATAATGAGTAAATTGAACATTATTAAATCAACTCTACTAATTGATATTTCCTATCTTCTCTCAATAATTGTTTGTTCTCTCAACTTAAATCAACTCAATATTTTTGACTAAAGCATTACCAAACTATGTCAAGTGAAACTAGGACCACCCTTCTCTTGTTGTACAAATTGGCTTTACTTGCTCTAACCCATACCTAGTTCCATAAGCATATTGTGTGTTCATTTCTCAAACTAATTGCTTATCATTTGACTGCAGTATGGCTGCTGCAAATGTTGGGCGGATTGACTATACACAGCCTGGACCTATTGATAGGTCGGTGTTGTCAAAGCAGCTCAAGCATCGCTCCGAAGCTATTTGGAATGGACAGGTAAAACAGAACACTAAATATTTAACTTCATTTCTCATGCATTTAATCCATACAATGTACATGCATTTGCCTTCATATATTAATCCATGGTTTTGTTCTGTGCAGGATCCAGGGTCCGTTACCTGCCGTAGCCGTAGTTCAGAGTTCTCCAATCGAGAGCCAATGGTTGACGACCGAGTGAGGAACATCATCAAAGCAGTCGGTTTGGAGGGACTCCTTTGGGTCCCGAGTAGAGAGATTGACCATGGCCTCATAACGGCCTTAGTGGAGCGATGGCGGCCCGAGACTCACAGCTTCCACATGCCACATGGTGAGGTGACCATCACATTGCAGGATGTGGAGGTTCTTCTCGGGCTTCCTGTTGATGGTGACGCTATAACGGGGAGCACGCAGAAAAATTGGGTGGAGGTGTGTCGGGACTTCCTTGGCTTTGAACCTACAAATCAAGACAACCATAAGCAACTTACTGGGCAAAGGATTCTCATCAACCGCCTTTTGGAGCAAGTTGCTAATCCATTGCTTCCTAATGCTGAAGAGGACCAGTTGCATAAGTACGCAAGATGCTACATCCTAGCACTACTGGGGGACACAATATTCATGGACAAATCCGGCGATAGGGTGCATCTAATGTGGGTGCAGCAGTTGGAAGACCTTCGCAACCCACGAAGGTACAGTTGGGGAGGTGCTTGCCTTGCATGGCTGTATCGAGAGCTATGTAGGGCAAGCGAGGACACCAGTCAGATTGGTGGGTGCTTACTGTTGGTCCAGTATTGGGCTTGGGCCAGGTTCCCTTATTTGTGCCCGGCAGTTGAGCATGGCCCGCCAGTGGGTGCTTATGGTTCTCCAGTGCGTGGTCCACTGTCTCTGAAGTAAGTTTCTACCTCATGCACGTCATATACATTATGTGATAATTACCTAATCCCACAATCATGAAACTTGATTTTATTTATTTATTTTAAAGGCTTCTAGCAATCTTTGATGTCAACATTGCGTAAATGCATCCAGAGGTTCAATATATATGATTACGTTAATATTCTTTAAGACGATGATTGTCATGTGGCTTGTATGTGCTTTGTTTTTTATAAGGACTGTTTCTTATTCTAGTGATATTATTAATTACGTAAATATGTATAAGGTTATCTTAGTAGTTATATGTGATTACATTATAGTTTTAACATTAGAATTATCTCAGTAGGAAAGTTGTAGCTATTGATCCCTTGCTCTTGATTGTAGGTGGTTGTGGGTCCCAAACAAGAAAAATAGGCCCGCCCACATCTTCAGGGACAGATATCGTGAGCAAATAGCTTCAATGTTGCCAAGCCAGGTATGAAAATGCATTGTTTTATATGTTTAGGAACAAGTTATAGGTTTGGTGAGCTTTGAAATATAAACAATGTTGCCTAATGTGTTGTGTACTTCTTTTTTGGCTGTTGTAGGTGGTGTGGCAACCGTATGAAGCTGAGTTAGAGGACCTTCCGCCGTGGTGCATTGCAGGGAGGGCCGTGTGGACGGCAATGGTGCCGCTTGTATGTTTCCACCTAGTAGAAAAACATACACCAGATCGTGTCGTTCGGCAATTTGGGATGATCCAAGAAATTCCCCGCGATGTTGACACTGACACAGTCCTGCATGGCATTGATCTGAGGGGGAAGGTCGGTGTTGATTGGATGCGAAAACATGCTGTGCATATCGATGAGTGGGGTAATCGCCTTCAACAGCGTTGTGAAGGAGTGTTTGGTGATATGCCTCTACAACATGAGTACCACGACTGGTTCAAAACGATAACTCGAAGGTTCATTGATAAGCCTGGTGCTATAGTGACTCTGCTGGTAACTTCTCAATGTCTTCTACATCTTACCGTACTTTTTATTTTTAAAGCACTGTTTAGAGACCATAACTTATGTTACTACATTTTCTGCCACCCTTGCTCTCCTTATAATTTGCAATTATTACTAGTAGAACCAATTTAGAGCAAACATTTTTTTAATAATCCAAAATAAATAGTTCATTTGGTATTGCATTACTAATGTCTGGTTTTCCATGTACAGATTGAAGGATACGTTCGTTTGTTGAGGCGTCACCCAGTGGGCACAGAGGACCACAAGGACATCACTGAGGTGCTAACCGCAGTGCATGCAATTGAACGTGTACAACCTCCTATCTCTGAGGCCTCGAATGAGGACGTAGCTACTCCTGTGGGCCCAACCACTACTGAGGGCCCAAGCACGAGCACTACTCCGGCCAGATGTCGTCGTCGTCCGCCTGTTGCCACCCCTCGGGTTGTCCCTACCCCTGATCCCTCTCCATCCACCCCACATCCATCCCCTAGCCCCACCATCCCTTCACCCACTCCACATCCATCCTCTAGCCCTACCATCCCTTATCCACCCCACATCCATCCCCTAGCTCCACCGTCCCTTCACCGACCCCACATCCATCTCCTCGCCCCACCATCCCTCCACCCACCCCACATCCTTGTCCTGGGTATGACATTCGTACACCAAGCCCACGGTCATTTCCTCAGCTGTCACCCATTCCATCCTTTGACCTGGGTATTGATCCAACCCCACCCGACATGCAGCAAGAGCCACCCTCCCACAGTACATCTACTGCCCTTTCTTCAGCCATCAACCCACCCCATGTGCAGGCTGAGCAGACTGTTGACTTACCTGCAGTGGCAGAAGGTCGGCCGAAACGCATATCAAAGCCACCTCCTTGTGGGACAGGGGGGCACAAACATGGACACAATGTTGGGCCCGAGGCATCTGACGAAGAACATGCAAGACCTCCTCCTCATTATACGAGACGGCATAAGATTCAAAAAAGGTAACTTCAAGCTTAATGTGAAACAACACACTTTATGAAACTCCTAGGACTCATTTGTATAATACCGCTTTTCAATCTAGTCTTGATTACTTGATGATATTATTTTTGTTTTCAATATGGTTGTAACGTACATTATTGGAACTAGGTGAATAATACAAATAAGGACATTAACTGGAATGACCTGCGCAAATCATCAATACCTACGTTCATCAAGGTGAACTTCAAGATCTTCTTTCTGCTTCTTCTCTTCGCTTTTCACTTGCTGGGTCTTCCAATGGCTATTTCAAGTTCTGATCCAATCTAGGTTTTCTTCTTCTTTCTTAATTCTGCGTTCAAACTCTCAAAATTTCGTCCATTTTCAGGATTTTTGTGCACATATCAATATAACTTGAAATGGGTTTTTCTCTTAGAAAGTTATATTTGATTCTTTACCTTGTTTTCGGTTTATTGAGATAATAGATGAGAAGTATAGAATTGAACAAAATTTGAACTACCTCAATTACTTTTGTATGTTGGTTGGTTGGTTTGTTTGGTTTTTGGTTGGGTTAATTCTTTGGTTTTCATTTGGTTGTAATGAAAAATCTAAAGGAAAAGTAATCTTGGTGTACGAATCATTCAACTCTGTGTAGCCATTTCATTGTTCATTGTTTTCCTGCATAATGTTCAGTTATTTACTCTCCTTCACTGTACTACCTATTTGGTCAGTAACATATTTGCCATACATACCTAATGCTTGCAAAACAGAGAGAGAGAGAGAGAGAGAGAGAGAGAGAGAGAGAGAGAGAGAGAGAGAGAGAGAGAGAGAGAGATGTAACATTGATCTTTTCCTTTCCCAACTGTTTACTGTTTATTCTTCTTCAAAGAAATCCAACAAAATATGGGCCTAAGAACAGAGAAAAAGTTGATAAAAAGCTAGACAAAAAAACCACTCAAAGATATTTACTTTGGGGTCTGGGTCCATCCCACAAACTGCCTTCAGTTCCTCCGTTCTGTATAATGCACATTCTGGTAACAATCCATTTGTTCTGTAATTTCCTCACTTTCCTCACTAACTGAAAATATTATGCGAGCCTAGAAAATTGACCATATATAGTTTTGTTCTTTTTTACAAAGCTATAATTTCAAGATATTGTCGGTATGAATGGTCATGTATATGTTGCTGAAGCAGACATTATACAGACACATTAACAAAATGGCAAAAAGAACTTCAGTATCATTGTTGGGAGTTCCTTAAGAGTTTGGGACAAAGGTGCCAACGTACCCAAACCCCACGATGAAGAAGGCAGCTGCTTGCATAAAAAGGAATAGAAAGAAGTGGTTTTTTCCAAAGAAAACATCATATCAGCCAACAAATAATAGGTAAGCTCCAACTGCAAGCTCTAGTAAATGGAGTCTGTTACAGTTTAAGAACAAAATGTCAAATATTGATCAGATATTCTCTAGTATAGATGATATTACTTTAAAAAGGAGGGCATGACTAAACTGCACAGGAAGTCTAGGAAGAATGTATACCTTTCTCCAATTCTGAACCGAGGTTTTCTTGGTGCTTTCAAGCCTGTTTTAGCTTTGAGAGCATCTCCTAGTTTCTCTGTTATAATCCATTCATTTGCTCGATTTGTCTCTAGTAGACCAATGATGGTAGCCTTCATTCGATGTAGTGACAGGACATTCTCAAAAAGGATCCAGAAAACCAATAAATGGAGTGACCTGAAAGATTATGAAAGAACATGAACAAAAACCCAAGAAAAATCAGTAAGGCCTAGATCACTATGGCAACAATGTCTACGAAATGACACTTAATATAATTGCTGAAGCAACATTCACTGGCCCAGGTAGCAGGTAAGTTAATAATTTGAAAAAACATTGAAACCTTTTTTGGCTAACATGGTGTCCAGCTCTTAAGGCACCTAACTAATCCCTTGTGTCATAAGGAGAAATCCCTTCAGGCTGGTTTGAAGGCAATGGTAAGGGACTTGAATCTACAACCTTATGGATCACCCAAGACTTGGAAACCACAAGACCAACACTTGGGTTTTATTTTTATTTTTTTAAAGGTTTAGTCGTTTGTGTATTTTTTCCTGGAAAATGTTTCCTTCAAGAATTATTCTAGTCCTTGCTTTAAGTTCATCAAGAAGCAGAGGAAGTTGAATCCTTAGGAACTATTTTTACAGAAAAATAGGTGAAGTAGACTTGTCACCCAAAGGTAAGATAAAGAACCTAGTTTCCACCAAATAGTGCTTCCCTCAAATTTCAAAAGCTCAATGCCAAAATTCTGTAAACCTATCAGAAAAGAATAGCTGACCTTGGAGGAACAACAGCATTCAGAAGGGTGATGAGGGATGGAATATAAACTGCTCCCCACTTTGGAACTGCAACTTCGGGTACTACAACAGTTGCTGGTAGTACAATGCAGTAAAACACAAATGTGTTTATGTGGGCTATGATCTTCCGAATATACAAATAGCTGTATATCACATGTACCTTCTTCCACAAACATACTTTCTGCATTAGACACATAAAAATGAAGGGTGAGCTGACAAAAAACCTTTCATTTTACTTCCTCAAAGTTGTTATATTTGACAGAAGATTGTACGTAGACTGACCTTGTTTCTTATAATCTCCATTACCATTTTCCTGAAAAGATTAGCCGGACCACGTGACCACCGATGTTGTTGGTACCGATAGGCTTTCAATGTACTAGGCAATTCGTTTTTCACCTAAAGTGATATTAAAAACATGTATAAACATTACAGTCTGTATATAGAAACCTTAATCAACAAAAGCCAATATGTGTTGTTTGTTATTTAATCATGGGCGTTTTCTTTTGCTTAGTGGCCTAGTTCAGTGGGATTCAAAGTGACTATATAAGAGTTCAAATTCTCCTCCATTCTTAATGGATATCTTGAATCACAGAAGCTAACTGTGATTGACTCTCCTAATTGCAAAGCACAGCTCTACTGCTGAGCAAAAAGCAAAGAGAGCAATAAACATCTGTGCATAAGACTATTGATAAAGAGTAATACTACGACACAACTATTTTCAAAACCAATTTCACAATTCTCTAAAGTGATAACTTATAATCGAAATAAAGTCACTTTTACATGGTTTTGCATATGACTTTTATTATGCACTAATAGTAATAGGTTACTCAACAGTTGTGTAATTTTTGTCTCTACTACACTTACTACTTAACAACTGAGGACAATATTTAGTCCTCCAACCCATTACGTGGCGGCACGTTATCAATTCCCACATAATGGATTGGAGAGATTTCCTCCAAATCAATTTATGACTAAACTTTTTATAATCATTGAATACCTTAACACCTCCTAGGTACAAAAATTTCCATCCTTTGAGACTAGCTCTAACAGCTAGGTCCATATCTTCCACGGTGGTCCTATCTTTCCATCCTCCAGCTTCATTAAGTGCAGCAATTCTCCACACACCTGCTGTCCCTGTATCATTTCAATATTAAAAGTTAGGTTATAATTTATTTACTTTTACACAAAACCAATAGTAAAACATTAAACTTTTTATCAAACTGTCAACATTAAAGGATAACTGTGATTTCTGATAAACAAAAAATTTAGCTAGTGATTTACCATTGAAACCAAAGAAGGCATAGGTGGAGGACCCCACTTCTTGCTCCACTGTGAAATGGTAATCCAATGACATTTCTTGAATTCTTGTCATCAAGCACTCATCGGAGTTCACTGTAAAAAAACAGCACAGAAAAAACACTGCCACGTCACTAAATAGCTGGCATGAGTTTTACAATCATTATAAATGATAAAATCAGATCACATAAATTCCATTGTCGGTCAGTATAGGATAGATAGTGACTGCGATATGAGGTCCACCATTAAGGTTGCACATGCAGCTGCTGGTGGTGGTAGGAGAAGAATCAGTATTTTTGGCTTTGAAATTTTCATAAAGGGATTTTATTTAGAAAATCAGAATTACAATGATGTGCCCTACAAACAATCAAATGGAAAATTTTTATATTTTAAACATGATTTGAATTCGATAACAAACCACTTAGACAATTCTATGCAAGTTGTCCATTTGGCAAAAATTAGAAGATCATAGCCTTGGAAGTGATTTGGGTAGAGTTTTCTTCTTTTTGCAATGGCTCCTGCTAAAGCTGACTGCACAAAAAAGTCTGATGCAAAGGCTCAAGCCTTGAAGGCTGCCAAGGCTGTGAAGTCTGGAGCAACCTTTAAGAAGAAAACTAAGAAGAGCAGGACATCTGTCACATTTCATAGGCCAAGGACATTGAAGAAGGCAAGGAACCCCAAGTATCCTTGCATCAGTGCTCCACCTAGAAATAAGATGGGTCATTAAAAGTTCTCAAGTTTCCGTTGACTACCGAGTCTGCAATGAAGAAGATTGAAGACAACAACACCTTCGTTTTCATTGTTGACATCCGTGCTGACAAGAAGAAGATCAAGGATGCTGTGAAGAAGATGTATGATATTCAGGCCAAGAAAGTGAACACTTTGATCAGGCCTGATGGAACTAAGACAGGCGTATGTTAGGTTGAGACCAGACTATGATGCCTTGGACGTGGCAAACAAGATTGGCATCATCTAAGATATAACGAGTATCCAATGTCTTGAGCAAAGTGACTTTGTCCTTACTTGCTATGACAGTTTTGATAGTAATGACGCATTCTGTTAGGACTACAAATATCAGTTGGTTATTTAAATTTGTATTGGGATCTATATTTTTTTTACATCTTTTGCAATTGGATTCTGATAAAAAAAAAAAAAAAAAATAGAAGATCATAGGCTTGATTATTGTTATTGCATTAACTATGAATGACAAAAAAAGATCAGAGGTTTAATGTAGGGAGACTATTGAAGTATTTTGTCATTCGTAGTTCGGTTTCCAACGAGACATGTTCATTCAACTGTGGGTCTGTCATTAAAAGTTCTAAAATATTGTCCGTGAACGGCCTCATCACTTCCATTAGTGTTCTGTTAAGAAGAAATTGGAATTTTTGGAATTGCTTGTGTTTCTAGTTGACTTGTGCTTGCATGATATTGTAGTATGAAGCTTTCTTAGTAACTTTTAGCTATGTCTTCATTTCTAGCTGTTTATTCTTCCTGCATTTTTCATGTTATGACTTGATTTAAGTTTTGAAATCATTGTGGTGATTTAAAATTGTTAATTTAAACTCTAACCAATATTACAATCTCAGAATTAAAGCACTTCTTTGTCATATTTTTACATTTTATTGGTGGGTTTGAGCAGCCTTAAAGAAAATATTTTTATTTGTAGATGGCATTACAAGAGAAATTAGATAGATTCAAGAAGCAGCAAGAGAAGTGCCAGTCAACCCTCAGAAGCATTGCTGCATCTAATAAGGTGACAAGTCATAAATTTACGCCAGCGCCAGCAGCACCGTCAGTCGGTGCAAGCGCCCCCGCTCCTGCTGTCAAATTTTCAAATGATACAGAGAGACTTCAACATATCAACAGTTTCCGGAAACCCCTGTCGGAGCCCAAATCAAGCGTGTTATAGATCTCCTGCTAGAGGTTTGTACATGACTATCCTATCCTTTATATATACATATATGTTCCCTGATGCAAGTATTTGTTTTGTTTTCATATTTACAATGCTGAATGCTCCTCATGAATGATGTTTATTCGTATGCCTCTTTATGCGAAAATCACAATTACTTTGTCAACCAGGGACATGAGTTGCAGAAAATTCAGATTTGATACCAATCTGCTTGTGCAGTCATCAGGTTAACATTAATTTGGAAAAGATGGTCGACTTTAGAATTGTGTTATTATCTGTGATTCTACCAATCTTTTTAAAACAGGAATCATATCACAATGCACCTTCACTAAACTGGCCTACTCTTTCTCAATTAATTGTTGAAATTTAAACCCTGTTTGTATGGCATTGATTTTACTGGAAAACTCATACTACTTAATTAACATATGCAATTCCAATTGAAGGAAAGAATAAATAAGAGTTACATTGTGGGAAATTTGTAGGTGTGTTATACATGCTTATCCATATACCAATTTTGCTTTTTTTAAGAGAAATTATGTCCTCGTGCTGCTTGAGTCCTCTTTTCTTTGATTTCCTATTTCTTTCTGTCTGGAATATTATGTGGTGTCAAATTTTGCAGCAGGAGTCTTATTTAACATGTTTAATTGCATGCTGATGACCTATTATTTTGAAGAGTGTACTACTTTTACGCTCTAGTTTTCATGCCTCATCTTCATATGAAATTCCCTTCGTGTTTCCTCCCCTTTGTCCAATTGCCTTAAGAGGCTAGAGGCTAAATAGCTGTTGTCTTCTTCTACTGAAAAGGATGGGTGGAGTGCTAGGACTTGAACAGGGTTACAAATAGTGACAACTTTGAACTTAGTAGCAGTACAATTAATGCAATGTACCTCATGTCACATGGTTAAAGTTTTCTTATGAAGTTCTGGAAGATGATAAGAGTATTGCAGTTGCCTTTAGATGGCTGCTTCTTGGGAGATTTTGGATTAGGTGAAAGTAATTTTTGGGTGTAGATGAGCTGTTGGGGATGCAGTAAACTCATCAAACAGATTCCTTACATTATAGGACATTCCAATTGACATTGGGGTGGATAGAAATGAAACTAGTATATTTTGATTTCTTGTTTCCATGGATGGTGCTTAAAAGGATATATCTTGTAAGTTTGCTGCAATGTGTGTGCATTTCTGTTTTTAACAAGTACTTCTGCTGCAGGACCTAGATATTTCACAGGACTCAATACTACAGAATGCAGATGAACAGACAGTTCGTACTCTCAATGGCTGTAGAGTTACTGACCAAATTTTGCGTTTGGTTCCAAACATTCAGGTTGTGGTGATTGCTTTTTCTAAATTATATCTGCTTATAACTTTCTTTTTTGAAATTCTCCATTGAATTTATTGTCCCTGATTGCCTGTTTGTTTTTTGAAGTGCAGAATTTCCACACAACACTGAGGTGCATGAGGTTTTCGGCAAAACGTCGTGGCGTTTACTCAAATGTAGGGTGTGGTTAAATCATTTCATTATTTATTACTATTCTGTCTCATTTATTAGGGCATTTTCTTTCCTGTCATGGGCAGGTTTCAGGGTTTGTTGGTGGTATAAGCTGGGCATTGCTGGTTGCTCGCATATGCCAGCTATATCCCAATGCGCTGCCCAATATGTTACTGTCTCCATTCTTCAGGGTCTACACTCAGTGGCATTGGCCAAATCCAGTAATGCTTTGCTCCATTGAAGAAGGATCTCTTGGACTTCAAGTTTGGGATCCTAGGAGAAACCCGAAGGACAGATTCCATTTGATGCCTATACTAACTCCTGCTTACCCCTGCATGAACTCTAGCTACAATGTCTCATTTAGTACTTTGCGAATTATCTCAGAGGAGTTTCAGAGTGGGAGTGAGATTTGTGAGGTATGATCCCACTGTTTGATTTGTGATATGTTTCTCCTTAACTCTTTTCATTGAATTAACGTGCATTGATCATATTATGCACACTCAGAATCGCCTTGGGTATTGTGATTTAAGTTGACCTCTTTTTGTAATCAAATTAAATGATTAAATCTATACTATTATTATTACTACTCTTTTTTGCAATATCTTGTTTTCGTTTTTTTTTTTTTAAAGGGGGGGGGGGGGTAGAGAGCTAGGGTGGGGGGATTTTCCATTTGAGCTACTATATATTGGCTTGTGGTGGTTAATTTCATTATTTTAGTTTTAGAATTTGACGTTTGTTAGTGCTTGCAGGCCATGGAGGCAAGCAAGGCAGATTGGGATACTCTTTTTGAACCTTTTGCATTCTTTGAAGCATATAAGAATTACCCACAAATACAGATTACCGCAGAAAATGCTGATGATCTGAGAAATTGGAAAGGCTGGGTTGAGTCTGGCCTCCGCCAGCTAACATTGAAGGTGGAAACTCTCAGAGTTTGTTGTTTCCAGCTTTTTATTTATTTTTGTTCTTTTATCCGGTTCTGGTTTCCAATTTATAGATTCCGAATTTAGCTTATCATGTGTTACCGTAGATTGAGAAACTGTCTTATCAGATGCTTCAGTGCCACCCACACCCAGGGGATTCTGGGGGACACATTTAGGCCTTTCTATTGCTGTTACTTCATGGGTTTGCAGCGAAAACAAGGCGTTCCAGTGAACGAGGGTGAGCAGTTTGATATAAGGTTAACTGTGGAGGAAGTGCCAAGCGCTTAGCTACTGAACCTCCCTCTTTTGGAGAAGTTCATGAGGGTAGCCCTGTCAGCACTGTCAGCTCATGTTCTATTCAAGGCGATAATATGGATACCCACAGTCAAGCTGATGGATTTGCAAGATGCAGTCCACCTAACTTAGCTCCATGTGCTATTGCTGATACAAGCTCTAAAGAAGCGGAGAGTCTAGCAATTGAGAAGATAATGTCAGGGCCATATGTTGCCCACCAAGCTTTTCCAGAAGAACTCGATGAGGTTGAGGATGATTTTGAATATACAAATCAAGTTAAAGATACAAGGGGGAACATGAAAGGTAGCCCTATTGAGTCTTCAACAGCTAATGCAGCAGAAGCAGTGCCAGTACCATCTACCAATGGAACTGGTTCTTCCGGTGGTTTATGTTCCAATGGGAGCTTAGAGGAGCTTGAGGTCCGATTTACTAAACTTGTGACCTTTTATTTTGAGCGTACATGTCTCTATTGGGTTCTCCTTGCAAATTTTTATTCTGTTTTATTCACACGTGCTAGTTTTAGTTACTTTAAATAGATGAAATCTATGTTTTTTTGATGTTTAACCTCAAGGTAATCTGGGTTTTTTTTTTTTTGGGCGTCCACCAAAAAAAATAAAACTTCAACGACGAAATGGAAATCTATTATTTGTTGTGTTTAGTTGGATGAAAATGATTTGCATTTATTTTTGTACTTGTTTGAAAGGCTTATGTGCTTCATGATATATGAGCTCATCACCAATTTAAAAAATAGTTGTGATGAAATGAGTAGCTTTTCTGATACTTTTCAAGATCTCATATATTAACTGGCAAGACAGAAGATGGGCTTTTCAAGACACCACTTTTCCAGACACCACTTTTTCGTTTCAAACATGTGCAAATATAAATATAATTATATAATGGAGCCTTAACCAAACAAGCTACGCTAGGTTATCTCTGGGTTTTGTGTGTGTGTCTGTGTGTGTTGATGTGGAGTCATCACTAACTGTTCAATATATGCTTATTCTGCATCACTACTGCTTTAACCGCATTTGGCTAGACTGGCTATTAATGAAAAGGAATGTTCTTGTAAGTAATATATTCAGTGACAATGTTCTGACAGTGTTTACCATTTCTCTTTCCTTGTCTTTTTTCCCCCCTATAAAGCCTACGGAACTTGCGGCACCATTGTTAAATGTCACTCCTGCTGCTGTGGTACAACAGAAACCACTTATTAGGTATCTTATTTCAAAGCAATATTAATTCCTTTTTACATGTTATTTTATTCAAAACAAAAAATGTGTTTGTTTTTGGATTTATGCACGTCTTTTTTGTGTATTTAGTATAATTAGGTTAACAATTGTCCATTGATTACTCACTTGTAATTGTATTTCTGGGAAGCTGAAATGGTGTCTTTGTCTGGTATTGAGACCTACAAGCCACTCATGAGTTCCATAATGTGGTCATGTCATTTTGTTTGACATGCATCTATTCAATGCATGCCCGCATGAAAAGAAAAGTTATAAATAAGCATTTGTCGTTACAGAGGTGGGGGTTGCAAAATTTTTGATGGTATGTTAAAAACTGCTGAAATTGGAATGGTTGCAATCAAACAATTCTCATCCAAGACTGTTAATGTTTTTTATTACTTATCAACAAATACTTTTATTGTGTTTGAGTCTGCTTGTGTGTGTTTCTACTGATGCATATTTTGATTTATTTGTACTAGCGTTTCCAAAGGCTTGTGACTGTCTGTTATCAGCTCAAGTGTGTGAATGTAAGATCTACTTTAACTGTTGGATGCAAGTTGTTCCACATCTCGCTAGAGGGGTTTTTTGAAGTGCTGTAACAATTTATAAATGAGCAGAGTTTCTACTTGTTTGCTATATTTTGTATACCCATTGAAATCCTAAATTACATCTTCTATGAAGTTCCTGATTTTTACTCTCTTTCCTGTTTGATGTTTATGCTTCTTTGCGCTTTCTAATGTGGACAATTTTATTTCAGAGAAAATCAAGCCTTCTGACGTAGGTCTCGAACATCCCTGCCCAATTGGTACGAAGCTGGTCAGGTCCTGCGAGTGAACGTAATGGGGGCCATCAGTCACTGCCTACAATAAAATACTTGCATTTACATCAGTGTGAAAGCTTCTCTGTAAGCTCAAGGCTTTAATTCATCAGTTTTTAATTGCAAATCTGTTTTGAAGTATTTAGACTTGGAAGTTACACTTTTAGGAATTCTGTTGATTGAACACACCATATATTTTCCATAAAACTTGCGCTTAGAACTTAGAAGGCTGAAAAACTTAATTAATAATATAATTTAAAAGTGAAAACGAAATTACTAATAGTTACTTGTATTTAAAATTGTGTGCAGATAGGAATTTTCTGCATGCCACCTACTTCTATCATACCTCTTGATAATCCTCAGTGAATGACTGTTTGGAGCAAGCTTGTTTATGGTACATTATATGTTAACTCATATGACTGGCTTGATTTACCTGGGGCTGCTGATACCTCACAAGGTGTGTTTTGTATAGCATGTCACAAGTCCTACTTCAGATGTTCACCTCTGCATTTGTACCTCATAATTGTTGCTTGTCCGATAGTTTTATATAGTTCCTTCCTGCAAGTTGGTCATGAGAAGCAGTCATTTTTCTTATTTTATTTGGATCTTAATAACATTGCATTTCTCCTTTCTTTCTTTTGAAAGGCATAATAACAATTACATTATGAGTAGCAATTTTTTTTTAATTCAAGAGAGAAGAAATATGCAATTTGGGCAATTTACCGATAGCACAAGGGCAATATGGAGACTTAAAAACCACTCATGAGGAATGTTTGACATGAAAACAAACTTCTTTTACATTCTTAGAAGCCAAGATTTTGTGCTTAAATGCTTCTTTAGGAACTTGAGAAAAAGGGCTATGTCTATGGTTTAGTGAAATAGAGGATGAAAACCAACATCAACATCATTGAAGATAGGCAAATTTCCAACGTCATATAATTAAAATTCTTCAAATTTTTGTGCACTTAACTTACCATTCTATTCAAAAACATTTTCATTTCCTAATGTAGATTTTAGCTTTATTGTTTTAATATTTCTCTTTTCAATTGAAGACCTTTCTCACGGTATATTTTATGTGTTTTCATTTGCAGGCGTAAACTGTGAACAGTTTTTTTGGTGCTAGCCCTAACATAAAAGGCTTTTGCGTTGATGTCATTTCATGTAGTGGTCATTTGGATTTTGAAGTGCTATTAAATGAATAAAAAAAAAGATACTTGACAAACTAAGATATTTTAGAAAGAACAAGTGCACCATAACAGATGTGGATGTTTTGAAACAAGTGTCTTAAGGGGAAGGTTAGAGAATTCCAAAAGTATGAAGGTTAAAAATACGTTGTCTTATAGGGAGAGTTAGCATTAAAAATACGGTGAAATTATACAGCTCCCCTCAGCCAGCTACTGTTCATGCCGGATTTTTGTCCCTCCATCCCTAATAAACTTTGGAAATAGTCAATCAGAAAGCCCCCTCAGTTTTGCTATACATGCCTGAACACAGTTAACCACAAAATCAGCTCCATATATTGAAAGTGATTAGGGGTTCTAGCGACTAGATGTCGATAAACTCACATCATAAGTCACACCGCCACATAAAATCAATCATTGGCATTAATAAGTTACATGCTTTGAGTTTGAAATCTTTTGGAGGTTCATACGAAGGCAGATTTTCCAGTTGTGCTTCAGCAGCAGCAAGATCCTCTTTATCTTTAATGATTCTTTGTTAAAAGATGTTGCATTGTTCTTGCTTCTTGAGGTCTTCCAGCTAGGGAGACTGCCCGAGCTGATTCATCTTCATTGCCAGCTAATTTTTCACTGAATTCTAGGTAAATGGGTCCCATAAATATCAGTCTTCTCATGCTCTTTTTTGCAGAGAATGAACAACTGTACTGTCTACTTCCACCCCACACATTGTTTATATTTAGTGTCTTATGCCTGCTCACTTTGTTATCATACTTTTTGAATGTTTGATTCCTTTCTCATAGTTTCCCAAGAGTGGAAAAAAATAGAGATTTCTTTATGGGAAAATGATGATCATGCTATATGATTTGTGATTGTTTACTTTTCTTTGCAGGCAATCAGGAAACGCCTTAGGGCTATCAATGAATCTCGTGCTCAAAAGCGGAAGGTGATGAACTATTTTCTCAACTATTATTGCCATTTAGCGAACAATAGATTACTTCCATTTGCTGTTTGTGTGCATTTAAACCCATGTGTGAAGGCTTTAGTGGCTTCAGAATGGGATATTAGGGGTTTTCAGGTTTGATCTGAAATGTGATGCTATATGTTTTTTGTTACTATGACAGGCTGGTCAGGTTTATGACATGCCTCTTTCGGGTTCACAATTAACTAAACCCGACATCTTTCCTAAACAAAGAACATGGGGTGAAGACTTCAAGAAGAAATGAATTGAGGTATGTCTTCTATTTTTCTTAAATTCCATTGTGCCTGTACCAGCAGTGTTCTGACATGTTTTATTCTTTTTTTCCTGGTTGATTAATTACATTTATTACCATTATTTGCATGTTATAAAAACCTGTTATAGTCCTATAGCTCGCTGGACAAAGAAAAGTGAACAGGTGTATTGTTTTGTTTGACAATATCCGAAATGCCATTATATTTATGTACCTCTGATTTTATTCTCTCACTTTGCCTTTGCTTCTTCCATTGATACCAATCTGCTTTGAAGCTTACATCTTCCTCTGATAGTTGTTCATTCCTTCTTTGCTAAACTTTAGAATTTTTTGCGTTCTATTTTCTTCTCTCCTTTTTATTATTTAAATAGTTTTGTTGTCTACTTGAATATCAAAATGCGTATTTGCACGTACAGTGTTTGTTAAAATGCCCAAGTGTTTTGCTCATTTTTTTCTTCTTTTTTTAGAATTTGATTTTGATAACATTCCTCCTATTTCATTTGGCCAGCCCGTAATAGAAATGAATAATAGGATGAAATTACCCTTTTGTGATTGACTTTTGTGATTTTGCTTTACTGTTATATAAATCTCCACATGGAACAAAGTCTTACCGAGGAAGAAGCTGAGTTGGTTCTAAGTTGTAATGGAAGACACGAAAGGAGAATGCATGGATTTTTTAAGGGCATTTCTGTTTTTTTGGCTTACTGTGTCGATGTTAAGGAGTTAATGTCAAACTTATTTTCTATAGGTACTATTGTTTTAGTTGTGGGCACAATTTGATGTGTTTTGATGTTTGTGTTTTATGTTCACAAGTAGAGGGATATTCGTTGATTGGATGTGAATGGCGATGTTGGGGTCTCAAACAAAGATTTTGAGGTGTCTTTGATATCAAGATTTCTGATTTTCTTTTATATGAAGTTGTAGTTTCTTTGAAAGCACAGAACCTTAGTTTTGTTTGTAGAACAAAAATTAAGTAAGAGGAGTGCCATATGCAATTAGTATTTTCGTAAGTCTTAACAATTTTTTTTTGTTTTTTGTATTTCGTTTAATGACATTTAGTGCTGCCCCCATTTAACTTTCACGGAGTTGTTAAGAAGCATTGTTTTGTTTTATTGAAGTTATTTGTAATTTGTGGAGCCAAAGATAAATGATAAGTTGCAAATGCCGCGTAAAACCAATTTTTTCGTAGTGGTTAATGGAAAATTGTTTGATGTAGCATGTAACTTCAAATTTCTTTTTTCTTCGCTTAATGCCATATTCTATGTATGCTAATCTCCCCCCCCCCCCCTAGTTTCTCTGTTAAAACCTTGTTACTTTCCACTCCACCCCCCGTTTTTCTAGGTCAATCTTAAGTCAATACCTCCTCTCTCTCTCTCTCTGACACACACATCTGATGTGAACAGTGTGAGTTTTCAAATTTGCATGTGATGGCTAATTTAGCAGAGATGTTCATATTATTATATTCTGTTGTTGGATTGCTTGCTATTGTTGCATTAGGCTTGGGTTTTAGGCATTATTGGTAACACACGTTTATTTGGCCATCAATGGTTTACTTGAAAATCTTGGTTCTACAATCAGCTATCATAGCATAAGTTTCAACATGTTGGTGTTTGGAATAATGAATAAGAGGAATGTTTTTGTGGAATATGATGAGAAGATGACATTTTTTTAGATAAATGCTGTTTCCTATATATTGAACCTTTTTATTTTTTTGGTCGTTTGAAGCTGTCTTGATGATTTTGTGGAAAGGGTGTGTATTGGACTAATTCAGTGATATTTTTCCTGCATTTGTTACTAGATTAAGTGTTCTATATTATAGCTAGGTGATTTAGATCTAACAATTTTGTTATGCATTCTTTGTGGTGCGTAGTTCTACATTTCTTCTCACACGATTATATTTCTCCTAAATCCTTACGTTTACATTCATTTCATTTTCTATAGGGGGTGCAAGTATCTGGGAAAAATATAAAGAAATGGAAGACTCAGGAAGCAAGAGGAATGTCGTCAACAAAGAATGATTAAAGCTAAAGACGTTGTTGCAGTTGCTGAAGCAGAGTTGGAGATTCTGCCGTTCTATGAACCTCCAAAAGATTTCAAATTTCAGTAACTTCTGTAGCCAATGATTGATTTTATGTGGCGGTGTGAGTTATGATGTGAGTTTATTGACATATGGTCGTTGGAACCCCTAACCACTTTCAATATATGGAGCTGATTTTGTGGTTAATTGTCTTCAGGCATATGAGTTTTTAACTATGCTCTCTATTTTTTTCATATCATCAAATGTAATGGTGTACCTATAAAAATAAAAAATAATAAAACCCCATTGTATTCGTGCAACAATCTCCAATGGAAGATTGTACGTATAGGTTTTGAATTTGCAACTGTAAAGTTTGAAATGATGCTTGTTGGTCATTTGCCAAATTATGGCTAAAGAAATAAGCAACAAAAGTGTGACGAAGAAATGATTTATGGAAAAAATTGCAATTGAGATATTTATTGATGTTGTAACTTCTTGAATCTTGTCAACCTTCAATCCAAGACAATTAGGGTATTCCGTTACCTAATATATATATATGTAGGACTAACTTTATTTATACACAAATTGACTTGGTTATGATAATTTCCCCTTATTAATTTTTTCGTTTTGTTATTTATAGAGTTGCTGGTCATTGGGGAAAAAAAATGATATCTTCCGAGCCTTATATATTTTGGAGAAAAGGATGGTTCTTTTTGTTAAATAGGGATTTTCCTAAAAGAAATCGAGTTTCATAGGCTTGATTTTTTTTTTTCTGAAATTCTACAAAAGGAAATTCCATTGGGACATAGTACAAATCGAGTTTCAAAACAACCATTTCATTTTGTAAACTTTGTAAAGAAATAGTAGAAATTGACACTTGAGAACTCGTTTTCTGCAAGAAATCAAGTTTAAAAGTTTGGAATTCCTTTTCTGAATTTTGAAAAAAAATATATAACATAGTAGAAATTAATCAAGTTAAAAACTCTTTTTCTTGCAGAAATCAAGTTTCAAAGCCTTCATTTCCTTTTCTCAAATGTATGGAATAAAAAAATAACATGTCAGAATCGTTTTTAAAAAAATCGAGTATCAAAGCCTCCAGTTCTTTCGAAATCGAGTATTTCAAACTTGATTTCATAAGCGTCCAAAGAAATCGAGTCTTTGATACTCGTTTTCAGCTGGGATAATTTTAAAAAAAAAAATTATTTGTTGCGTAGCAATAAATTGTGGCAGTTATTTATGAGAGTGCCACAAAAAAGGAAATCGAGTCTTTGAGACTCGATTTCCATCACTCATTTTCCTTCCAAATTTTTGCTTGCAGTTAAGGAAATCGAGTCTTTGAGACTCGATTTCTGCTGGGATATTATTTTTAAAAAATTTTTTGTTCCGCGACAGTAAATTGTGGCAGTTATTACAAATGTGCCACCCAAGGAAATCGAGTCTTTGAGACTCGATTTCCTTGGGGATATTTTCTTTTTGAATTTCTGTTGCATGAATTTGTGTTGCAGCTACGCACGTATTTTTTTTTTAAGTTTTAAGGAAATCGAGTCTTTCAGACAGGGTTTGTACTGGGATTTTTTTTTTTCCTTTTTGCTTGCAGCTACTCCTGCAGCAGTAAACTGGGATTACTTTTTCCTTCCCCTATAGCAGTAAAGTAGATAACACATCACATGAGCAGCGATAAACAAGTACCTACAAAAGCATATGATATTGGTGAAAGGATTTTCTTAGATACAAACAACCGGATTAAAACAATTGCCCTCTTACCACACAAAACCATTCAATAGTAGCTACCATCGCTTCAAAGAAGACCCCGGTGAATGCCAAAGTAATATCATTGCTGCCATTATAGGCAGAAGGTGCACAACGCAACTAATGTAACGAGTACAATAGATAGCAAATACTTCAATTACAACGACATTCAACAATAAAGTAAATAACAACTAAGTGAAATTAACATAGTCTACATAGTCGCCTAGCACTTGTTTTCACAAAAGATAACCGCAAGTCCCACGTGCAATCAACTGCTCGAAAATGAAGTCTGCGCTCGCCTGACAAACATTGAAATACGGTCGTTAGTTTCGAAAGGCGAAGAACAAAACGAAATGAAATTCTGAGCATATAATATAAAAATAGTGAAGACACTTGCCTAGTTTGTAGCGCTACCACTAGTCGAAGCCCCACGGGAATTGGGACAGCATCTGCGGTTATGCCCCTCTTGATGACACAGTCCACATCGTTGCCTCGGTTGAATCTCCCTCAAGTCCGGATCTTCCCTCCGGCTTCCTCGTTCTCGCCTTACCCCATCCATTTCATTCCTTATTCTTGACTGCACAGGACGACCTTTGGCCCGCAACAGCTGTGGGTCAGGCACCCACCGTGGTCCGCGAACATCCCTCCACAATGACTCTGACTTTGGCACAACAAAATGATGTGAATATGTGTGAATGGCGTTGTTCAAACTGTAACATGGGTCAATGTAGCTGGTCGCATCGAGGTGCAAGCCCTCAAGAACTTTAATTGCATGTGAACAAGGGATCTTCAAGTTTTGCCACTTTCCGCAACCACATCTTCCTTCAAATACGCGCACTTCATGACTGTGGTTTCCCCCTCCACCTCTGTGGTCGTTGTATGGGGTAAGCACTTGATATACACCAGTTTCATGATTAAAATCCCTCAGAGTGTGTCCTGCGATTTTCTGCTCATTTTTGTTATAGATCTCCATAGCATAATCACTCCACACCTTACCTCGAGAGAGATCTTCAGTAATTTGTTTATGTCGATCGCAGAAATATGCAACAAGTTTGCACCAAGTGAACTCAACCATTGCCGCAATGGGCAAACCGCGGGCACCTTTCAATACCCCATTAAAGCACTCAGAGATATTGGTTGTCATTGCCCCGTAACGTCTTCCACCATCATGTGACTGGGTCCATTTGTCCACTTCCTCACTCATTAAATATGTGTGTGGCATATAGCGTGCAACATGGCGATCAGTAGGGTCTACACCCCTCAGTAAGTTAATCTCGGCCTCCTTAATGATTTGCATTATGGACTCAAATTTAGCTTCATGCGTCGCATATCCAGCTTTCAAGGCAAATGCCTTTAGAGTCGGGTCATCAAAGCGTCTGTTGAAATTGCTAACAACATGTCGAAGGCAATATCGGTGAAATACCCGTTCTTTTCCGTCCTGACCTCTAGGCCACTGTCGAATGGCGCATTTGATACCTTTATGTCGATCAGAAATAATGCAAATGCCCTTGTCAGGTATGACATGCTCTATCGAAGTCCTGAGACACTCTAAAAACCACCCCCAACTAGGCTCTGACTCCTTGTCCACAACAGCAAAGGCGAGAGGTAAAACCTTTTGGTTAGCATCAGTTGCCATTGCAATCATCAATACCCCTCTGTATTTACCATACAAATGAGTTCCATCAATACTGATCACTGGCCTGCAATATTGGAATGCAGCAATGCATGGAGCGAATGCCCAATATACATAGCGCAGTAACGCAGTATCTTCGTATGGCCTAGGTATGGTGTGATAGTTGTACTGGGTACCCGAATCCTGATCCAAGTATGCCAATAACAACTTTCGCAACCTTTGGTAAGACTCCTCCCAATCCCCAAATATCTTAGCAATTGCCTTTTGTTTTGCGTCCCATACTTTATAATAAGAGAGGTCATGTTTATACTTAATATGTATGATTTCCCAGAGCTCATTAATACGAGCAGTGTGATTTTGTCGCAATTTTCCCACAATTTCTGATGCAACAAAATTAGAATCCATCATTTTTCCGTCTCTTCGCACGCCAAAAGGTATACAAGTGTGTGGACCCACATAAGACGTGACCATCCACAGACCATTCAATTTAGCCTTCATGAATGCCCCAACATACCAGTTGCAGTTGTCGTCGATGCATGCGGCGCACAATTTAGTTGTGGTCGACCTCCGAATTTTAAAATGTCTATTATCATTTGCTGCGTATATTATCAATGCACGCTTCACCGCCGCTTTATTTGGGAAAGTCAACCCTTTACAAAAATGCATCCCCTCTTCCCAAGTAGAAACAAATGGTATCTGAAGACGCGAAGGATCAACCATATTTTCCCAAGTATTTGCATAGAATGAGTCAGCAGGAGGTGTGTAGGCAGTGATCGTATTTGTATCATGCTGGACGCCAATATCATCGTTGGCATCATCGTTTGCATCACCTTCATCACCTAACTCCATATTTTCCTCTTCAAAATTGGGAACTTGGTCATGGTCATCCACATCGTTCTCAAAGTCGCCTCGCTCAATCCTCTCTTCAAACTCATCCACATCATCAATATTTTCATCGTCATTCCCGGTATGATCTTCGTCTTCGTCTTCCTCCTCTACATGTGTCTCTTGAGGATGGAGGGTTTCACCAGTATTGGCAACATGATCTTCAGATGGGAGCGTATAACCTTCCATTGTATACCCTCTCATTGTAGTGCATCCATCATCTAGGGCTGTAAATTGTAAAGACGTAGTTGTTTGTTGCACCACCTCAGCATGTATTGGTGCAAGCAGCTCCGAACTTACGTACAACTCAGCAGCATTTACTTGGGTCATTTTTTGGATCCTATTAAACATCATCTTTACATGTTTGTCTTCTTTGATCGCCATATACCCGTAATTTATCCGTTCATGAAGGACTTCTTGTGGACAACGATAAATAATCTTGATATCATACCAACCAGGGTTCAAATTCAATTCAGCCATTATTTTCCTCTTCAAATCATTCAACGTCTTCAACTTACGACGTATCATCATGTAGTAACATTGGATACCCGGCCCTCTAAATGGGAATCCGTCAATCTCTCCAGGATTGTCAAGAGGGCCACCGTAGTATACATTTATATCAATATTCTTCAGAGACTGTGAACCTATTAGAGAGTAAAGTATAATATGTTAGTAACATATTTTATCTCTTTCATTTAACATCAATTACAAAACCTTTTCTATCTACTAAAATTACAAAAATTACAACTGTCACCCCATATCACATACAAACACACTCAAAGAAATCATTATCATTTTATACTCAAACAAATAAAAAAACTAAACACAAAACTCACTCCCATTACAAAATTTCAACTCAGTTCTAACCAAAATATAAATAAATATATCAAACCAAACAACAACAGTCATAAGAATGTGCAAATGAATGAGTGCAATTATGTAACCTCATCATTCCAATGCAAGAAAATTCATGGCATACCCTATTACACTACTATTAATGAAATAACATAGAGCAGAGTTCATCAGAAAACAAAAACAAAAAAACAAAAAAACAAAAAAAAAACACTAATGTGAATATGATCATGAGCAATCAAAATATAAATATTATATAAATATATAAATAAATTATAAATATAAATATAAAGATAAAGATAAAGATAAAGATAAAGATAAATATAAATATATATATAAATATGAATATGATCTAAAATATTATATATATATATATATATATATTTATATATATATTTACATCTATATAAATATAAATATAAATATAAAGATAAATATAAATATATCAATAAATTATAAATATAAAGATAAATGTAAAATGTAAATGTAAATATAAATGTAAATATAAATATAAATATAAATGTAAATGTAAATATAAATATAAATGTAAATAAAAATGTAAATGTAAATGTAAATGTAAATAAAAATGTAAATATAAATATAAATATAAATGTAAATGTAAATGTAAATATATATAAATATAAATGTAAATATATGTAAATATAAATGTAAATATAAATATAAATATAAATGTAAATGTAAATGTAAATGTAAATATATATATAAATATAAATGTAAATGTAAATATATGTAAATATAAATGTAAATATAAATATAAATATAAATATAAATATAAATACATTTATATATAAAGTGGTTGCAGACAAACAAATAATCAAAAAATCTCATGACAAATTCAATGAGATCAACACTTTCTAAAGCACTTATATACACTAAACAACCAACTAGAGAGTGAGGAGACCATTACCTGACATGAGGATGTGCAAATATGCTGCTGGGATTGTATAAGAATGACAGAGGAAAACTACACTGAAGGTTGGGCTTGTATGATAATTAAGAAAGGAGCACTGCTTGCATTGTAATGTGTATGAGAGCTGCTTTTCTGCTGAATCTTGCAAGTGGTTATGTTTTTTTAGTATTGAAATTTGAGACGGTCAAATTTCAATACTCCCAGATAAAACAAGCTAGATGGGAAATGCTCTTTTACTGAATCTTGCAAAATCTCTAACTTTTACTATTGAAATTTCAGACAGTGAAAACAACAAAAAAAATACTGTTTTTTTCATTCACATTTCATTCACGTGAATTCTTTTTTCATTTACACTGCATTCATATTTAAACACCTGTCACACTTATCAGATGGGAGAAAAGTCCACATATTCTTTTTCCAGTTGCATTGCATTTCATATTAACACCTGCCAGACGGAAAAGCCCACATATTCTTTTTTCAGTTGCATTGCATTTCATATTGACACCTGCCAGACATAACTGGCAAGATGGGAAAGCTCACAGGTGGACATGACCGGACCTGAGGAAGCTACAGGGATCAAAAATCGAGTTTCTGGGACTCGGTTTTACTTTAAGAAACCGACTCTCTAAGCCTCGAGTCCAACGTGGACTCTACGTGGCATTCTCCCTGTGAAATCGAGTCTTTAATACTCGGTTTAAAAGTCGAGTCTTATAGACTCGATTTATACGTGGATGCCACGTGGAATATAAACGCAAGAAACCGAGACTTAAAGGCTCGATTTACAAGCCCAAAATCGAGCCTTTAAGACTCGAGATGCTATGAAGTTATATAGTTCATAACCGGGGCTCACTAACTATATAGTTGGAACGTGAGGGCTAAATACCCATTTTCGCCCATAAAAGCATTCCCATCAGACCGATTATTCCAGCCAAGCCCAAAAGTGTGTGGAGGCCACGCCAAGTCCCAGCAAGGGTAAATCCAGCCCACGGTCAGAGCTCTAAACCCAATCTCGTTGCCCATGTTAAATCCAGCAAGGTTAAATCCAGGCCACAAAAGCCGATCGAGGACCAGCTTCTGGAAGTGCGACAAGAGTGCGCAAGCTCAAGGGGTGTAGAGGTGGGGTCGGTCAGTGCTTGCGGTGATGAACCAGGGTCCGGAAAAACTTTAGAGGCACATTGCAGCGCCGATAAGGTAAGTTCCGATGCCGGCATGTCTTCGTCTGGGATTTCGAGCCCTGGTGCCGAGGTGACTCTTGGGCTTGGGATTTGGGACTTGGGATTCACTAGGGACTTTATGGTAGGTTCAGGATTGGTAGGGAGTGAGCCGGAGATGAGAAATATTTCTTTTCCTCTATTAGGCTTGGGTAAGGTATTGGAGGATGAGTTCGGGGAAGGGAAATCTTTTGTAGAAGAGGTGGATTCAGGTGGGGCAGTTCAGTCAGTATCTAGGCTTCATCTTCTTCCCTGGGAGTCCAGCAGGGTGGTGGACAGTGGCTGTGGCAGCGGGGAGAAAGATAATGGTGTGTTGGTTTGTGAACCTCTGTCTCAATGGGTCCCTAATGATCTCAGTGTGGGTTTCCTGTCTCAGGATTCCGTAGAGGGAACACAGATGACTGTGGCTGGTCCACCCTCTGATTAGGTTTCCAAGTTGATGAAAAAATTCTGTAAATTGGTGGGTTTCCCTATTGTGAGACACGAAGCTCAATGTTTAGCTCTTTTTCGCATCCTGGAACAGGAATGTCTCAAGGTGAATGACGAAGGGATGGCTAAGAGGCCTGCTAATTCAGGGACTCGAGGCCTCAGGGAGCTTAAGGGGTTGATATCTTTTGTTAATTATGATGGGGCCTCTGCTAGGAGTAGGAGCAGAGCTTCTTCGACGGACTGGGGGGTTGTTAGTAGTTCTAAATGACGCTACGACTTCTTTCGTGGAATGTAAGGGGGCTTAATAATCCCCGGAAGAGAGAGGTGTGTAAGAACCTCCTAAAAGAATGGAAGTGTGATATTATTTGTCTTCAAGAATCGAAAGTATCGTCTATCGATGGGGCGTTTGTTCGGAGTTTATGGGGGAGTCCGTTCATTGATTGGGCTGTGTTGGATGCTGTGCAGTCTTCTGGTGGGGTCTTACTGATTTGGGACAAGAGGGTTTTTGAGAAGTTGGATGTTATTGTTGGGCAATTTTTTGTCAATGTTTTATTGAGGGGAGTGGTGGATGATTTTGTTTGGGCTTGTACAGGTGTTTATGGCCCTAATGACAATGGTCTGCGGCCTTCTTTGTGGGAGGAATTGTCTCAGTTGCGCGCTAGGTGGCCCATGGCTTGGTGTTTAGTAGGTGATTTTAATATTATCAGGTTCCCAAGTGAGAGACTTGGTTGTGAGCATTTTAGTCCTGCTATGTTTGCTTTCTCAGATTTTATAGTGGATAATTCTTTAGTTGATTTACCTCTAGAGGGGGCCTCCTTTACTTGGTTTAGAGATGCTGGTCATCCCTCTATGTCAAGAATTGACAGGGCTTTGGTTTCTCTTGAGTGGGAGGAGCACTTTGAGAAGGTATCCCAACGGGTGCTTCCTCGGGTTCTTTCTGACCATTGTTTTCTTCTGTTGGAAGCTGGTATTGTTCGGCGTGGTCGAAGTGCCTTTAAGTTTGAGAACATGTGGTTAAAAGATGAGGGCTTTGTTGATAGAGTTAAGCATTGGTGGGATGGTTACAGTTTTGAGGGCTCTCCAAGCTTCATCTTGGCTCAAAAATTGAAGGCTTTGAAAGCAGATCTAAAAAAGTGGAATAAGGAGGAGTTTGGTGATTTGGCTTTTAGAAAGAAGAATAAGATGTCTGAGTTGATGGGGATAGATGTGAGAGAGGAGCTGGTTGGTCTTTCAGATGAGGATCAGATCCGGCGCCTTCAACTTAAAGGAGACATCGAACAGTTGGCTTCTCTTGAAGAGACTTCCAGGAGGCAAAAGTCTCGGGCCTTATTTGTGAAGGAAGGAGATAATAATACTCGATTTTTTCATAGATTAGCAAACTCCCATAGAAATGCTAATCAAATTAAAAGGATCAAGGTGGATGGGGTTCTTTATGAGGATGAGTTTGATGTGCGCACTCAGATAGCCCTCTTTTATCAAGGGCTATATAAGGAATCTGAGGTGGGGCGTCCTTCTATGGATGGGTTAGATTTTGCTTGTATTGAAGAGGATGAGCGGGAGTCCTTAGAGAAGGAGTTCTCGAAGGAGGAAGTTTTCCAGGTTCTTAGGGAGATGGAGGGGGATAAAGCCCCTGGTCCTGATGGCTTCACCATGGCTTTCTTTCAGAAATGTTGGAGTGTTGTGGAAAGGGATGTAATGGGCTTTTTTGATGATTTCCATCGTCACTCTAAGTTTGAACGGTCGTTGAATGCTTCTTTCCTCACTTTAATTCCGAAAAAGTGTGGTGCCGTTAACATTAAAGACTTTCGCCCCATTAGTTTGGTGGGTAGTGTGTATAAGTTGTTGTCCAAGGTGTTGGCTAATAGGATGAGGGTGGTTTTGGATAACCTCATATCTAAGACTCAAAATTCATTTGTTGGAGGAAGGCAAATTTTGGATTCAGTGCTTATTACAAATGAGTGCTTGGATAGTAGGTTGAAGAGCAAAATTCCGGGTGTGGTTTGCAAGCTGGACATTGAAAAAGCTTATGACCATGTGAACTGGGAGGCCCTAATTTATTTGTTGGGCCGGATGGGTTTTGGGGTGAAATGGAGGGGGTGGATTAAGGCTTGCATTTCGTCGGTCCGTTTCTCAGTCCTGGTAAATGGTTCCCCTGAAGGCTTTTTTGGAAGCTCTCGAGGGTTGAGACAAGGGGACCCTTTATCCCCATTGTTGTTCCTATTGATAATGGAGGTTTTAAGTAGACTTTTAAAGAAGACAGAGGAGTGTAATCTTATTCGGGGATTTCAGGTGGGAGCCATGAACTTTGCTGAGTTGAGTATTTCACACCTGCTATTTGTGGATGACACCATATTATTTTGTGATGCCTCTAGGGATCAGTTGCTGGCTATAAGGTTAGCGTTGTCTTGTTTCCAGGCGTTCACGGGTTTGATGGTCAATGTAGGGAAAAGCGAGATTGTCCCAGTTGGAGAGGTGAATAATCTAGATGCTTTGGCTAGTGTTCTTCATTGTAGAGTGGGCAGTTTGCCTATGAAATATTTGGGGATGCCGTTGGGATCTTCTTTTAAGTCAGCCTCGATTTGGAATCCTATTGTGGAGAAGATGGAGAAGAGACTTTCTGGTTGGAAGCGTCTCTATTTATCTAAGGGTGGTAGGCTCATGTTAATTAAGAGTACTCTCTCAAGTCTCCCAACATATTTCTTATCTCTCTTTACTATTCCTAAAGCTGTGGCATATAGATTGGAAAATATTCAGAGGAACTTCCTTTGGGGGTCTTCTGAGGGGGGTTTCAAATATCCTTTGGTGGCTTGGGATAAGGTGTGTTTTCCCGTTAAGATGGGGGGCTTGGGAATAAGAAAAGTTGTGTCGTTTAATCAGGCTTTATTAGCAAAGTGGTTGTGGAGATATGGCCATGAAGTTACCCACCTATGGCGTCGTGTTATCTCTTCCAAATATGGCGAGGGTTAAGGGGGATGGAGGACTAATGCTTGTAGGAGGTCCCATGGGTGTGGCCTATGGAGAAGCATTAATGAAGGTTGGGAGAGCTTCTCTAAGCATCTGTCTTTTGTAGTGGGGGAAGGCACTCGTATCCGCTTTTTGCATGATAGGTGGATTGGTGATGCTACTCTAAAAGTTCTCTATCCTGAGCTCTATGTGTGTTCAACGGTCAAGGATGCCTGTATCTCTGAGGTTTTGTGGACTCCAGAAGAGGGTAATGTTAGAGTGTGGAATTTAACATTTCATAGAGCTTTTGAAGATTGGGAGATGGCTGCTTCGTTTTCTTTTCTTCGGCTCATCCAAGCTCGTATTCCTCAGGGGAGCAGGAGAGATACCCTTTACTGGTGGCTTAAAGGGAATGGTAAGTTTGACACTCGGTCTTATTATCTTGCGATCCGGGGTGCTTCTAATACTTGGCTTCCTTGGAGAGGGGTTTGGAAACCTAAGATCCCTAAGCGAGTGGCGTTCTTTTTGTGGACTGCTGCACATGGTCGGATCCTCACTTTAGATAACCTTATGCTTAAGAGACGTCCTTTGGCTAATAGGTGTTATATGTGTTACAGAGATGGGGAGTCGGTTAACCACCTTCTTCTCCATTGCCCTGTTACCCATTCCCTATGGACTTGTTTGCTTCAGGCATTTGGTACTTTGTGGGTTATGCCAAGATCGGTGGCGGGGTTGATTTCTAGTTGGCATCAGTGGCATGGGAAGCATAACTCAGACATTTGGAACTTGGTTCCAGGGTGCTTAATGTGGACTGTGTGGTTGGAACGAAATCCTCGATCCTTTGAGGACAAAGAGAAGACGCTGGTTGAGTTAAAGCTTTTATGCCAGCGGAGTCTTTTGGAGTGGTCTCTTTGTTGGGGTTTTACTAATTGTTCTTCTCTATCTGAGTTTTTATCCTCCCTTAGCTTAGTTTCCGGATAGTTTTTTTCTTGTTGTTCATCATCATGAACTTCTTGTATGTCTTTTTTATCTTCCATTTATAAAAGCTCTCTGATTACTTATCAAAAAAAAAAACAGAGTACCACAATGAAATAGGGAATTCCTTTCGGTGCCAAATATGATAAACAGAGGCCCCAAAAGCTAATTTACAAATCACAGTTTTCATACTCTTTCCCGGTTTTTTTTTTTTTTAAAATAACTATAAAAGCCAAACTATTTGAAGTTACAAATAGAATTTAGCTCTCTCACTCTTTTTTATTATTATTATTATTATTATTATTATTATTATTATTATTATATACATATAATTTTTATAATAAGAGTTGCACACCTTCATACATATACGATATCAAACATGCGATATTTCAATACCATCATAACAGGAAAGAAAGTTCAAAAGAAAAATACCTCATAACAGGAAAGAAAGTTCAAAAGAGAAATTAAAGACAGTGCAATGACCAAATATATAAGATCGTAATACATTACTGACGTGGTAGATTTTCATAGATATGTGTCTGCTGAAATAAAGAACTTCATGCATGGAAATCTCTGCAGAAAATCTTGGTTAATCAAATCCAGCTGCTACATTGCTTAATTTTCCACCTTTCTTCTGTCACTTTTACTGCTTTCTTCCAAAATTCTTGAGAAACCTCTCCAACTTTCTTATGGTTAGGTTATTCCCAATAACAAGCCAAATTATTAACCCACTCCCATATCCCATCATTATAACTACCCAATCAGATTTACTTGGGAAATTTGACCCTTCACCTTGTTTGGAATTCAGTGGTGGCTGTGTCAATGTCTCAGAAATTTTGCATTTCTTAGTCAAAGGCATACCACACAAACCTATGTTTCCCAAATATGAATCATTTTCAAAGGTAAAGAATTGTTGACCTTGTGGAATAGGCCCTGTAAGATGGTTATTTGAGGCATTGAAGAATTCAAGGAATGTGAGTTGCAATAATTGTGGAGGAATCTCTCCTGATAGCCTATTTTGAGAAAGATCCAAAGATTCAAGCTCCGTTAAGTTCCCTAAGGAAGATGGGATAGGACCAGTGAGAATGTTGTTGGATATGTTGAGCAAATGAAGCCCCTTTAGATTTCCAATGACTTCGGAAATTTCCCCATCAAATTTATTGCTTGAGAGATCAATAGCTACAAGATGATCTTGGATCTTTTGATATGGTGTCTTGATGCCTTTGTTTGTCATTTCCAAGGAGTAACTAAAATCATTTTTAAAATGATATGGTGATGGGGTGCTTGTGACTGCAACCATATAAGCATTATCCTTGTCAAATGTCAAGTTGGCAACTTTCATGGTGGTCCAACTTTGGAAGTGCTCATATGGTAACTTACCTGTAAAGTTATTGAAAGAGACATCAATGATTTGCAACTTGGGGAAATCAAGACTGCTTTCAGGTTTCCCAATTGAACTATGGAACCCATTAGATTGCAAACTTAGAACCCTCAACCTTGGAAGCTTCCCCAACCAAGAGGGGAAAATGTCATAAAACCGATTGTTACCAAGAAGAAGAATCTCCAGCATTGTGCAGTTGGACAAAGATCTTGGTACTTGCCCTTCGAATTGATTATAACTTACATCAATTGCTCTCAATCTACTTTCTGCCATGTATATTCCAGGAAGCATTCCACCGAAATTGTTGTTTTGTATATTCAATACCTCCAAGTTGCTCAATTTGCTCAAGCATTTGGGAATCATGCCCCCCAAGTTGTTGTGTGAGAGATCCAACTTTAAAATTGAACTAAAATTGCAATACAATGGTGAGATTTCTCCAGTCAATTTATTGTTTGAGACATCATATTGGGCGATGGAAGGTGGAGGAATTGGAAGTGATCCTTGCAGCTTGTTGCAAGAAAGATCCAAACTAAGTAAACTATCCCATGGAAGAATTGGCAGAGTGTGGTTGAAAGACTCAAAAGTTGTAAGGAAGTTGGAGGATAGACTCAACGATAAGAGAGTTTGTTTCCCTATATTGAATATCCAGTTTGGTATTTGACCCTGAATTTTGTTGTTGGTGAGATACAAAATCTTTAATTCATGCTGAGAACGCAAAAAAGCTGGGAATTCAGTCAAGTTACATGCATTTAATCCTAATAGCTCAAGCTTTGGAGTAGTGGCGTTGAATGTTGAATTAATGGGGAATGATAGATGGATTCCTGAAAGCTGGAGTGAAGTTAGATTTTTGAGCTTTAGAAACAAGTCCATGTCCACTCTGCCACTAAGGTTATTTCCAGCAAGACTCAGATATTCAAGATTCGCGAGCCTACAAATTGATTGTGGAATTGAACCATGGAATTTATTGGCCCCCAGGTCCAACACAGATAGTTGGGTAAGGTTTCTAAGCCAAGGTGGAATTTGACCGGTCAGTTGATTTTTGACAAGGGATAATACGGTAAGCTGGGTCAAGTTCTTAAGTGAAGATGGAATGTCACCATATAAATTGGCTTTCCCTAACCCCAAAGTAGTGAGCTTTGTTTGTTTGCCAAGCCAAGGCAACGTCTGTGCACTGAAACTATTCGGGGAAAGTAGTAGTTGACTGAGTTGTGTGAGGTTGGCCAATGAGAAAGGGATTTGTCCCGAAAATTTATTAAATGAGAGAGACAAAACGATGAGATTGGTAAAGTTACCAATTGAAGTCGGTACCAAGCCAGAGAAATCGCAAGTATGGATATTCAATTCAATTAAGGACTTTAGGTTTCCAATTGAATCTGGTAACTTACCAGAGAATCCCGTGTTTGCAAGTCTCAGTATTCGAAGGGGATTGCTACTGTGGAATTCTGGTAGATATCCGTTGAGATTTTCATTGTCTCACACACTGAGGAATTGAAGATTTGGTAACTTGAAAATCTCCATGGGAAATTCACCGTACAGTTCACAACCTCCTAGGCTAACAGATCTTAAAGAAGACAAGTTGGCCAAGATGTGAGGCACCGGGGAAGATATGTTCACCATACCCAAATAAAGATGTTTGAGGCTGCTTAAGTTCTCAGCAACACTTTTTAGGCCGGGTTTTTGGAGTTTCAATGGATTGAATGAGAGATCAAGGGAAACCAAGTTGGAAAGCTCAAAGATTTCTAATGGAATTTGACCACTGAAGACAGACATAGAGAGGTTGAGATATGTTAAGTTTGAGAGGTACCTGATACTTGGGGGAATTTGAGAATAATTGATGTGATTGTCAGCGAGATTGAGCTTTTGAAGGTACACAAGGTGGAAAAGGTTGCTGCTAGAGTTGAAGGAGCCATGCAGTTGACTGCTACTGAGGTCAAGGCCAATCACGTAACCTGTACCTCTATCACATAGGACACCATCCCATGAACAGCAATCATTCCTTGCTCCAGAGTTCCACGATGAAATCCTTGGATAAGCAGAAGGATCAGAAGAAGCACGCACATTAATTTTAAAGCTTTGCTTGAATTGCAACAAGGCAGAACTCTCAAAATCATTGCACAATGGCTGAGTTGATAGAGAGGAACAACCACTTAGATAATGAAAAATCGACAAGAAGAAGAGCAAGCGCATAGATATCAGGAGATACATGGATGACCCCATATTAGTACCTTCAAAAATTTCCTTGGCACTCTGGTAATTTTGAAACTAGGAACAAACTGCTTATATAGACAAAATTCATCGGTGGTTCTTTTATGCATGTGTAACACACACATTGATTAAAAAAAATCAGTGTGTAAATTAAATCAAATATTTTAATATTAATTAAGAATAAGTAATAATAAAATACTTATGGAATAAAAGCACATTTTATGATAAATTAGCCTAAACTATTAACAAATGATGAATTTAATTATTTACTATGTGTTTGTTTTGATGAAAAATCTCTTGTGAAGATAGTTTTTCACGTTTTCTTGTGTTTGATAGCATCAAAAAAGGTAAGTTAAGAGAAAATTATCCTTTGTCAATAAAACACCCTATTAAAAAAATGACTTATTGTCAAGATATTGTTTTCTACTAAAATTTAAGTGAAAACAACTTTACCTCACGTCACACTAACTAAAGAAATTTAAAAGGCAATATGAAAACTATTGAATTTAACTCTATCTCATTTATAATTACTACCAAATATAAGAAAATAGGACCGTTTTCCAAAAATACTTTTTGAAAAAAATGATTTTTTTTTTTTTAGAAAACATTAATATCAAAACAAGCGTAGTAGTATAATTCTAATATTCTCCCCACGTGTGGATCCAAACAAGTGGGCCTTAACACGTAAGATTTTTAACTTTTTAAATGGGAGGTGAAGCAAACCGTGTTTAAACTTAAGACAACCTACTTTGATACCTTGATCGATTACTAATTGTAATAGAAACTTAAATTATTAAAAGATAATAAATTTAAACATTTAAATATAATTCGAACATTTTTTTTGTAGGACCAAGTTTTTATATAAAAAAATTATATTAGATTTTTAAAATAATATAAAATATAATAAAACTGCAAAATTTCTTAGTGCTTTGGATAACATAATTAATAAAAATAATGTTTTTAAAATTAGGGTAAACTACATATTTGGTTCCTATTCTTTATACTATATTTCAATTTGGTCAATAACCTTTTAATTGTTTTAATTTGGTCCTGACTTTTCAGTGTTGTATCAATTTAGTCACCATCATTATCTCTTAGATGAAAATTGCTGACGTGGTAAACAACCAAAATGAAAAATTAGTTTTCGTTGATGTGGTAATGAACTAATTTTTAATTTTGGCCGTTTGTCACATCAGCAATTTTCATCAAAGAGATAGTGACATGAACTAAATTGACAGGGGACTGAAAGATTAGGGACCAAATTGACACAATTGAAAGGTTATGGACTAAAATGAAATATAGTGTAAAGGTTAGGGACCAAATATGTAATTTACTCTTAAAATTAACAAAATTTAAGTACAATTTCTTAGGTACAATACATCGAGTCCCTCAATCAAATTCGAACAAATGACTACCTTGACCAATTAAACACAAACATTGTTATTTTTTTCAATGACAATTAAATTTAATGGAACTATGTATTTTAATTTAATTTGAAAACCTGCTATACCTCAGTTTTAGTCTTTTAAAATTATTAATCTTACAACCGTGCATCTTTGACATTATGATCACTCTACAAGTATAATTGCACAAAATTTTTGTGCAGATCAAGGACCAAAATTTAAGTATCATGGAGGAAACATCACACAAGCAAGGATCGGAGTTCAGGCTAAAGACTAGAGAATGATATCTATCTTAGATTTTTTATTTTTTTTTAAATAAATTATTGATTTTGAATTCAGAGTCATGATAGTTAGTTCAAAAAAGTTAGCTTTGTTTAAGTAGATGTCATGCGCATTTGGAACGAGTAAAAGAAAATGGAACGGAAAAGAAATGAAGGGATTGGTTGGGTTTCCACTATCTGGTTGGTATGTAGGAAAAAAAAACGTAGCAAAAGGTGTCCACCTGGGCCTACCTTCTTTTCCCAATGTTTCCCTCCTCTTATTTCCTATTTTTAGTGGTGCTAAAATTTTCCTAAAATAGATTGTTAACCAATGCTCTAAAGGCATTCGTTAGCATGACCCTTTAAACATATATGAATAACACATTTGTGTTTCCCTTTCTTTTATCCTTTCCTTTCCCTCATTCTTTTATTTCTCTAAGCTACAACCAAACACAGTTACACAGTGTTAGACATGGGATGCGACCCATTCTTATCTCGCACGTGTTGTTCATAATCATCTCTCATGATGGAATTGATCTAGCTCAAGTCATCATCCTCTCTTTCCAAAGCACTAATTTCTCTTTTTGTAAAAGCAAAGCATAAAAGATGGGTAGAATAGACTGGTGTTTCGGCTTCATTCAAGTCACTCTTTTCCTATCTTTCCATATTAATAATTATCAATTACTCTCCTTGTATAGTTAAGCAAACAAGATTAGGTTGAACTGTTGATGGCCGAGTCAAGAAAGGTGCCTGGCTTTGGATAAGTTAGAATTAGACTCACTACATTTTTTACTCATAATATTGGGGTTATTAACATTTTCACCCTTATTTACATTTTTTTTTTTTTGACTGACTTATTTACAAATAATAAAAACTAACAGGCTTACAAAAAAAAAAAGAAAAAAAGAAGCAGGTCTTTCTCTCCGGATTATTATTAAAAAAGAAAATTGCCTTTCGTTTTTAGTATATATTATTATTACTATTATATAAAATCACTGTTCTTGTAAAGTTACGCGTTAAAGATCCGTAGGAGATAGACTCTAGTCAAGAAAAAGGAGTCCATTTCTTAAAAAAGAAAAAGGAGTCCAAGCCTTGGATAAAGTTAGAGTTATACCTTCTTTTTAGAAAACCAAATTTTATAATTATATCTCATATTCACATTATATTCAACCAACTCGCTCCCCCACTATCTAAAAAATATATATTATATTTATTAATTAGATGTAAACATATTTCAGCATGAATCGTGCTGATGATGAAGGAATGAAAGTAATGAATAATTATTTTTCTTTTTTTTTTTTTGTTAAAACCCTTTTTTTTTTTTTTTAAGTTCTGAATATTACTTGAACATCATCATTTCTATTTTCACCTTAAAGCTTACGTACACTTGTTCTGTTTACATTGAATTGGATATTTATAATACTTTATGGAATGATTTTATCAATTAAACGTTATTATATCACAATTTCCTTATTATCCTTTGACATGAGAGGTTTATATTTATATAGGGCTGGATTTTCAAGTTACACTTAGCATAACTCTAAGCAATATTACATTATTCAAAATGTTTTAATTGTATACAAATTTTGAAAAATCTGCTGTTAGATTATATTATCTTTATATATTCTTTATGTTTACAAAATTTAATATGATCAAAGGTTAATTGTCTTGTCATCAATCAATTTTTTAGATTCAAGTTTTTATAGGACCACTAAACCCAATGTTTTCACCTTTTTTTTTCTCCTTTTTTTCCTCTTTATCAAGACTTAAATCTCTCTCTCTCTCTCTCTCTCTCTCTCTCTCTCTCTCTCTCCGGTTTCCTTTCTTCATAATTCTAATCACCTTTTTTTTTTTGGTTTTTGTTTTCATTTTACAAATCTCTTCTTCTTTATTTTTGAATTATTAAAAAAATGTGATTTTTAATGTACTCCCTTTTTCCTTTTTATGGTTTATTTATGTTGGTGTTTTAATTTTCTCTTCACATCTATTTATACTATTTTTTTTTCATTTTAATGAATGTCTTTTCTATGTTCAAAACAAAAATTACTATGCATGTGGTTTAATTATATAGAAGAGAGAAACGTTTCAAATTAAGATGAATGAAAAATTATAACACTAAACATAAAAAAAAAAAAAAAACAGTCTCATTGCACATGTGAAGTGCGTGTAATAAGGCTAGTATATTTTAAAAGAAACACATTTAAGAAGTAAAAAAGAGATTACTAACAAAAACATAAAAACAAAAATTGTTGGTAATGTTGTTCTACTAAAGTTGCTTAAGTTTTATGAAAATACATGTAGGTAAAAAGGTATTGTGGAAATACGTGTTATGTTGTTTAAACAACGAAAACTGTTATTTAAACAACGTTACCAAACAGATCCTAAGAGTCTTATAACTCAAATGGTATATTTTGGTATTTCTAAGAGAGATGTTCAGATTCAAATGGCCTCTCTCAGTGGAAACTATCAAATTTATCAACAAAAAAAAAAGTATCCAACTATGCAACGTAATGAAACCATTTCTTGGAAATTGTGAAATTTTGAATTGTTAAATTTTCTCTTTCAAAAGTTTTGCGTTATTAAAAATAAAATTGTGACGTTAAGTATGGGATGGAGTTGGGAGTTGGGAGTTGGGTGTTGTATCTCTCCAAATGGAAATGAGTCAAGCTAGTTAGGGCATGACACAAATTTACATCAATTCACAATATTCTTAAATTAACTTATTATCAATTAGTCATGCTGGCTAGGACATAACAAAAATTTACATCAATTTACAATATTCTTAAATTATCATATTATATCCCACATTGTTTGTTAAAAAAATTTAATTGCTGATTGTAAAAGACTAGTGTGAAAGGTGGTAGACTTACTTTTTATTCTTTTTAAATATGCACAAGAAAAGAGAATGAGGTTCTAACGGAAGACAAATCACAAATTCTATCAAAAAATCATAATAACTTTTAAAGAATGCGGGATAAATTGTACTACACAATACACAGTACCTACTCTCCTATGAAATATTGTGAAATTTTTGTGAACTTTTATTGTATTCTTCACTTTATTGAATTAAACGAAAATTGACCCTATTAATTAGTTTTTAAAGATAAGCGTAAAAGACAGCAAGAAGCTAATGGCCCCTTATTTACATAAATATTTTGAGAGAAATAATAAAAATATTTACAAATAATTAAAGACCGACAGGTTTAGTCAAATAAAAAAAAAAAATCTTATAATTAAAGTCACGCGTTACACGTAGAAGATCTAGACCGACAAGTTACACGTAGAATATCTAGACTCTAGTCAAGAAAAAGGAGTCCAAGACTTGGATAAAGTTAGAATTATACTTTCTTTTTAGAAACCAAATTTTAGAATTTTATCTCATATTCACATTATATTCAACTGACTCCCTCCCCCACTATCCAAAAAATATATTTTATTTTATTAATTAGATGTAAACATATTTCAGCATGAAACATGCCGCTGATGAAGGAATGAAATGTAATGAATAATGATTTTTCAATTTTGTTTTTTTGTTAAACCCAAATTGTTTTTTAAGTTTTGAATATTAATTGAACATCATCATTTCTATTTTCATCATTAAAGCTTACTTACACTTGTTCTCTTTACATTGAATTCGATATTTATAATACTTTATGGACTGATTTTATCAATTAAACGTTGTTACATCATACTTTTCTTATCATCCTTTGGAAACACAAGTGCACTGTCATGAACAAGTAAACCCAAAGAAAGTAAATTAGGGCATTAATCTTAATTTGTTTTAAAGTAATTTATTTTTAATTTTTGATAGCATTAGATACTAAAAACCGATGAGTACAAATAAAAGATAAATAAAAGAGAAATTTGATATGAACACATAAAACTCCACAAAATCTTTAAATTTTTCATTTTCACCCTCCATATTGGATTTAATTTTTGTATTAGTAATGTTGTGCATTTCTATTAGTAATCTAACAAATTATAACACTTTTTTCTGCCGACAAAAATGAAAAATCTTGCATTCCACAATATTTTAAAGCAAGTATTTCATAAAATAGTTAAATATGAGGGGCATTTAACGACTAGATTACTAATTAAAATGGATAGTAGGGGTAATATGAAAACTAAATCAAATATAAAAGACCAGAATAAAATTTTGAAATGTAAAGAGTCAAAATGAAAACAAGCCCAAACTTTAAGGGCAAAAAGTCTTAAAATAAATGAATTATAACTTATATAGAAAAAAAATTCATTAGTGCTTTGATGATAAACAATAATCATTATGATTGTCATTTTCAAATTGTATCGTATTTATATATTAAAAAAATATAACATATACAATTAGTCCTAAATTATTTTAGTCATAGTGATCTCTTTTAGCTAAAAAACTTTAAGTGATCAAATTTAGTTCTTTATAAACTTTAAATTAATGTTTTTAGTTCTTATGGAATGATGTTGTGTTAGTTTTTAGTTTAACCACATCATTTAAGGGATTAAAAACAACCATTTTAAACATCATAGACCAAAATCACTAATAGCTAAACTTTAGCAGCCAACCTTACAATTAAGAAGTGAGTTTCAGTTAACTTAACTGGTAAAATTCTTAATCTGATGATTAGTATCTTAGCTTGATGATTAGAGCAATCATCATAGAGTAAATATCATAAGTTGTAATTCTATAGTCTATATATGCCAAGAAGTAAAAAAAGAAATCACTAATGACTAAACTTTAGTAATTAAAGTTATATGCTAAGAGTTTTGTAACTTAAATAATATATTCTGGTATTTCTAAGAGAGATATCCAGATTTAAATTTCCTCTCTTAGGGGTAATTATCAAATTTATCAAAAAAATAAAGAAAGAGTTATCCAACTAGGGAACATTATATTTAAGAAGGAAAATGAAACCATTTCTTGAAAATTGTGAAATTTTGAATTGGTATATTTTCACTTTCAAAATTTTGTATTATTAAAAAAAAATGTTATGTTAAATATGCGATGGACTTGGGAGTTTGGAGTTGGATCTTTCCAGATGGAAATCAGTCACGCTTGTTTGGGCATAACAAAAATTTACATCAATTCACAAAAAATTGTAGACTGTAAAAGGCTCATGTGAAAGCTGGTAGACTTACTTTTTCTTTTTCTTTTAAAAAAACACGCACACACATGCACAAAAAAGGAGAATGAAGTTCTAATGAAAGACAAATCACAAACTCCATCTCAATATCATAATAACTTTTAAAGAAATGTGGGATAAATTACACTACACAAGACACATTACGTACTCTCACAAGAAATGGTGTGAAATATTTGTGAATTTTTGTTGTACTCTTAACTTTATTGCATTAAACGAAAATTGGTCCAATTAATCAGTTCTTAAAGCTAAAGGTCTGTTTGGGTGGAGGAGTAAAAAAGTGAGAGAATAGAAAATTGGTGAGAGAATGGAAAAGTGAAATGATAGAAAAGATTTAGTTTTCCCTCATGTGTGTTTGGTTGGAGGGGTGGAAAAGTAGTAGGGTGAAAAAGTCTTTTGTTTGGTTGAAGAGAAAAGTGGAAGGATAGAAAATATAATTTATATAAATTAACTTTTATGTCCTTATTACATAATATGTAAAAAAATAAAAAATTTATTTGTACTTATTAAAAATAATATAAAAATTAACACATTATACCTACAAATTTATATTATTTTTCTTTGTTACCCAACAACACCCACTTCTTTGTAATCATTAAATAAGAAAATTACAATTTATTTAAAATAAGAAACACCTTAAAATCTCAATCTCATTTTCTTAAATTTAACCATTTATTTGCATTAGGAACATAATTTTTTTTCAATCTACAACTGCTCTAGTTCTTAATTAAAACAAAAATGAAAAATAAAAATAAATATAAAAACTTGTTGGAGTTCAATAAAAAATAGTATACAATAAAACTAAAAATAAAACAAAAGGCTGGTGGGTCTCACAACCTCACCTATATTATTTTCACTAATATTCCTTACCCTTCTCTCTCATGAAATCATCTCTCAGATTCCTCTCCCTTATCTTTTTTTCTTTGTGACTTTCCTCTCATACTTTCACTTTCATATTTCTTACTTGCATGTCAATTAATCTTAGATGCATTTCCAAAAAAAAAAAAAAAAAACACATGATATCAGGTCCGTACCAAACAACACCTACTCTTTTTTTTTTTTTTTTCATTATTTTCCATCCATCTTATTTTACCTCCGACCAAACATAGTGTAAAAGACGGCAAGAAGCTATTGACCCCTTATTTACAAATATATATTTTTTTTTTTGATTGACTTATTTACAAATAATAAAGACTAACAGGTTTAGTAAAAAAAAAAAGCAGGTCTTTCTTTCCGGATTATTATTAAAAAAAAAAAATTTGTCTTTCTTTTTTAGTATATATTATTATTACTATTATATAAAATCATTGTTCTTGTAAAGTTACGCGTTAAAGGTCCGTAGGAGATAGACTCTAGTCAAGAAAAAGGAGTCCATTTCTCATAAAAGAAAAAGTAGTCCAAGTCTTGGATAAAGTTAGAGTTATACCTTTTTAGACAACCAAATTTTATAATTATATCTCATATTCACATTATATTCAACTAACTCCCTCCCCCACTATCAAAAAAATATATATTATATTTTATTAATTAGATGTAAACATATTTAGCATGAGTCATGCTGATGATGAAGGAATAAAAGTAATGAATAACTATTTTTCATTTTTTTTTTGGTTAAAACCTTTTTTTTTTTTTTTTTAAAGTTTTGAATATTACTTGAACATCATCATTTCTATTTTCATCCTTAAAGCTTACGTACACTTGTTCTGTTTGCATTGAATTGGATATTTATAATACTTTAAGGAATGATTTTATCAATTAAACGTTGTTATATACAATTTCCTTATTATCCTTTGACACAAGAGGTTTATATTTATATAGGGTTTGATTTTCAAGTTACACTTAGTGTAATTCTAAGCAATGTTATATCATTCAAAATATTTTAATTTGATGCAAATTTTGACAAATTTACTGTTAGATTATATTATCTTTGTATATTCTTCATGTTTGCAAAATTTCAAGATGATCAAATATTAATTGCCCTGTCATCAATCAATTTTTTAGATTTAAGTTTTTATAGAACCACTAAACTCAATGTTTTTCACTTTTTTTTCTCCTTTTTTTCCCCTCTTTATCAAGACTTAAACGTTTTTCTCTCTCTCTCTCTCTCTCTCTCTCTCTATCTCTCATAGGTTTCCTTTCTTCAAAATTCTAATCACTCTTTTTTTTTTTTTTTTTTTTCAAATCTCTTCTTCTTTATTATTGAATTATTAAAAAAAATGTGATTTTTAATGTACTCCCTTTTTTCTTTTTAATGGTTTATTTATTTATTTATGTTGGTATTTTGAATTTTCTCTTCACATCTATTTGTACTACTTTTTTTTTTTCATTTTAATGAATGTCTTTTCTATGTTCAAAACAAAAATTACTATGCATATGGTTTAATTATATAGAAGAGAAAACGTTTCAAATTAAGATGAATGAAATATTATGACGCTAAACATAAAAAACAGTCTTATTGCACGTGTGAAGTGCGTGTGATAAGACTAGTATATTTTAAAGAAAACACATTTAAGAAGTAAAAAAGAGATTACTAATGAAAAATAAAAACAAAAATTGTTGGTAATATTGTTCTACTAACGTTGCTTAAGTTTTATGGAAATACATGTGAGTGAAAAAGTGTTGTGAAAATACATACTGTGTTGTTTAAATAATGAAAACCGTTATTCAGACAACGTTACCAAATAGACCCTAAACTTTAGTGACCAATGTTATATACTAAGAGTCTTATAACTCAAATAGCATACTTTGGTATTTCTAAGAGAGATGTCCAGATTCAAATTGCCTCTCTCAGTGGAAACTATCAAATTTATCCAAAAAAAAAAAAAAAAGGTATCCAACAATGCAACGTTATATTTAAAGAAGGAAAATGAAACCATTTCTTGAAAATTGTGAAATTTTGAATTGTGAAATTTTCTCTTTCAAAAGTTTTGTATTATTAAAAAAAAAAAAATCGTGACGTTAATGAGTCAAGCTAGTTAGGGCATGACACAAATTTATATCAATTCACAATATTCTTAAATTAGCTTATTATCAATTAGTCATGCTGGCTAGGGCATAACAAAAATTTACATCAATTCACAATATTCTTAAATTATCTTATTATCTCCCACATTGTTTATTAAAAAAAAATTAATTGCTGATTGTAAAAGGCTAATGAGAAAGGTGGTAGACTTACTAATAATTTCCACTTCTTTACTTTACTCTTTCATATTTCTGGAGGCATATACATGGGCCAATCTATGGTAAATAAAATCTATTTTTGATTTTTCCTTCAAATTTTGAGTTTAACTAAATGCTAATTGATTTTTTATTTTGGGCAGAGAGTTGTTCCTACAGATATTAATGGTAGGGAAAAAGCGTTCCCCTGGACTACATTCAAAAACTCAACCATTATTGCACTGTTGATGATGTTCAACTATGGTCCAATCCTAGAAATGAAAGTTATATACATATTTGTCCACTTTTATCTAATCTTGGCCTTCTTTAAGTTTTATCTTTGAAATGAATTTTTGTTTCATATTAATAATCAAATTCTAAATTGATTTGTTCATTTATGTGTTGGTATTTTTATGTTATATGCAAAGCAAAAACTGATAATTCGATGTAATTATGGACACACCGAGTACACATAAATCATTTGTTCTTACTAAAACAACAACATCAACCAAGCATTAGTCCCAATATTTTGGGGTTCGCTAGAGACTAAGAAATATGGACATGGATCACACGGTCATATGTTGCTTCTTTAAAAAAAATTAAGACATGATTCGTTGGGGATATAGTGATTAAATCAATTAATATATTTAGGTGTATTTTATTTTTATTTTTATTTTAAGTATAGGAATTATGGAGTGTTCATGCTTCTGAGGCTATAGATTTTTAGAGGGTCGGCCATGTATTCTTTTCTGCCATTCTAAATTGTTTGTCTTATTTTTTTTTTCTACTTTTGAATTGATGCCATGTATTATAGTGATGCAAGGGCTCAAGTTGATGATGAAGATACAGCAATGACGAACATTATCAGGTCTGATGATTGGGTCACCATTAAAATCATAAACTAGACAATGATGGTGAATCCCTTATCCACATCTCTCATTGTTTAGGTTTTTCTTATTCACTTTCAATTTTAAATAAATTTTTACTTAAAACTTTGAAGAAACATTCAATGCTTTTTGCAATAGGAATTAACTATGCTGATATGACGAATTAGCTATGGCGTCATCGGCTCCATCTGACGAATCAGTACGTAGCGGCTCTAGAAAGAAGAAGTCCAAGTGACCACTGCCATGTTCATGCAATACAAAAAACACCATTGTTTCTGCCAGAAAGGGTATGATCAATTTGAAAATTTTACATGCTTTTAATACTGTTGGAATCGTGGACAGTGATTCAGGCTTGAAATATGTTTATGAGAAATTTTATTTACATCATGTATAGAAAGTAATTTGTTCAAGGAAAAGTTATAAACTAAGAGCATTCTTATCAAACCTTTCAAATGCTAAAAATCTTATTTTTTTAGCATTTGAAAGGTTTAAGTCCCTCCATCAAACATTTTATATTGCAAAATTTTTGCAATTGATGAATAGTGCCATTTCATTTTTGAAATGGCACTATTCACCAATTGCAAAACTTTAAATTATTTTTTATTCAATGGGGCCCACAAAGGACAGGGAGGAAAAATAAAAAAATTAGTGTAAAATAATAAAGAAACAATATTTAAATGAAATTGTAAAAAAAATAGAAGTTTTGATATAGGTTGGATTGGAAAGTGGTATTGTATATGTTATAAATATAGGTTTTGAGAGAGTAAATGCTAATTTTTTTACAATGTTTAATAAGAATGCTCTAAATGCATAATATATTCCTAGGGTAATTGCAAAGAACAAAGTTAGACATTGGGCGTGATATTAAGGGCCAATCTGTCTTGCTTTATCTGTGGTAAATTATCTCCTTGATTTAAGCATTGAGGCTGAGAATTTGGCTTCTGTTTGTTGCCATATTGGAACTGAGGCATGGGCTGCAAGTGTCCTTCATTACTTAATATACATCTTTCTTCTTCTAATTTATATTTGATATTTGAATTTCCAATTATGTTGCTCCTTAAACGTTTTTGAAGTGACGTGGTTATACATTTTTTTTAATCTTTTATAGGATTAAATTAATTTTGATCTTATTGCCCTTTAGACTATACTGTGAAGCTTAGAAAGATTAATGGGTTTGAGACTTTCTATCAAATTTCTATACTCTTACTGTGACTTGAAATGTGTGAAGATCATTAGGACAGAATAACTTACACAAAAAAACGAACAAGAGAGAAGACCAATTATACAAAGAAATTAACAATTTAAACTAACTTCCTCCCTTCCCTGCCTATTTTTTATGTGAATATTTATCTTTCAAGTGGTTTTTTCTTTAAAATGGAATTAAAAATTCAATGATTGAAGTGTGTGTAAGGGCCACACTCACTTGATTATTTAGCAAAAAAGAATGTGGATCTTACTTAACTTTATTCAATGTGAGTTTAATCTTTGTGCAATTAGGGTCAAGGACTTATCATCTGTGCCAAAAGAACAATGTTGTATGTCGAATCGTTGAGATGAAAAATATAGCATTTTTATTTTTATTCAATATTGTCTAATAGTTGTTTCTTCTTTTCTCCGGCAATAGATTTAAACAATAATTCAATAAGTGGGGGCATAGCTAACTACACAGAAACTAAGAGATTTTATTAATCTTTCAATTTCTTATTGGGGTGTTCCTCTTTGATGCTGCCTTTGGAAGAAGAAGCAAACATTTTTTTTTATTGATCATATTTTGTTTGAGAAGATGTCTAATAGAATGTTGTCTTTATGTAGTGCTTTTGGAAGGAGAGAAATGCTAAGAAACAGTGTCTACAACAACATTGAAATAGATGGAAAATTTTCCTATTCTCAAGCAAATGATGGTCCTCATGGAAGCTTCAAAGTCTAAGAAAGGCAAATGGATTGGTGTTTCATTTCAGTGTAAGAATTTGAAGAAGTTCCAATATGTTCATGGATTGTCAAAGTTGAAAAGTGCATAGGAAGACTACTGCTATATTGTTATCTTTGAGGGTTCTCCCTATCAAAGTCATGAGAGAATTTGTAGAACAAGCTTCTTTATTTTTTATTCTATATATATATATATATATATATATATTGGACTTAGGTTTCATGTAAGGTATTATTTTGTCTAATAGATGTTTGTTGTACTCCCCTTGGCATATTTTTAAATTGGTACAAATTGTTGAAACATAAACTATATAGGACCTATAATTCTTTTCAAAGTTGCCATGTCAAGGCCTTAGGCCTTCACTTGGTATCAATTTGGTGGGCAGCAGGTGTTTGTTGAAAGATGTGAGTATTGGCACTTGGCAGCTAAGTGGTTTGTAACTGTTGTAAGTGGAACCTAAGTTTAATCAAGCTCCGTGGTCTTCTCTTTTGGTTCTTTAGGCGTCTCTTCAAGTCTTAATCCTTTGTTGTCATGCTCTTGCACTTTTATTTTTAAGAGTTGGTTTGTCTTTCTCTTTCTATATTGCATTCTGTAGGAATTTTGTTTCATTCCTGATTTCTCCGTCTCCGTTTAAATGATTTTTAGTTTTGATGTTTGGCTCAAATGGTTATGATTGGTAGGAATAATTGTATTTGGTGAGTGATTAGTTTCTCAGATCTTATTGTCAAATTAGATGCATTTATATTTTATGGTGATGACATAAGTATTTTATTTTGAGTTTTGATTCCAGAAATCAAAGGATATACATGATACCAAAGAGAATTTACCATCTATCAATTTCAATGTCAAGATTTTAAACTACAAGTATAGGTGCATAATCCAAACTCCGTATGAGTAACAAAGATTGTAGTTTGTGAACCAAATATGTTGTGAGAGATTGTAATAGAACTTGAAATTTCACTTTTAACTTTTAATTACAATTGCATTTTTGGTCCATTTTATTGGTTTTTTTTTTTTTTTTAATTTAAACTATTTCTATTAATAATATTATACTCAATCCATCTTTATTTAATCATCCTATTGTTTGAGACTTCCTGTTATGGAAAGCACACAAATTTGAAATTCATACTTAAATTTAAGACCCTTGATAGGAAAAAATTATATTGGTTTAATTAATCATTAGTGTAGGGTCAATGGGCTCAGGATATATGTTGGGCTGGCCTAAGAATGCTTGTAAGGTTAAAAACTCAACCCGGAAGTGTTACGATATAGGAAGGCCCATCCATGAAGCAGTGTAGAAGCAAGAAGAGATCATGTCTAGTTAAAACATTATAAGGCATGACGTCCGAGGAGGGGAATGTCCTCAGATATTGGTAGCCAAGGTGGAGAAGGACGATTTGGCAATTCAAAGACATTACTACTGCAAATCACAAGCAGAAAGGTAAAACAAGTGAAGGTAAAAGATAAGAAGAGAGGACACGAAATATCTAGGATAAAACTGCTATTACCACATTGAAGACTCTGCAACTACTTCTCTGGCTGCATTAATAGGAAATGACGCCTAAGTGTTAGAATTCAGCCTTATAGCTACTGCCAAGGACTTTGGGAAAAAGGGTGATGGGAAAAGTATCTAAATAAAGCCTCTAAACCACACGTGGAAGGGAGAGAAGAAGAAGGAGGATGATATAAAAGACGAATGGAAGAGAAAAGAGGGGGGGGGGGAGGTAGACAATGGTAAGAAACTCACAATTGTAAGAAACACACAGTTATTGTCCTCGGCATTTATTTATAAAAGGCCTTCAGTTACATAAATATGAGAAGTATGTGTCTTGCAGTCGATCTTAGTATTCACATTACCCAATATCCATAGACCTAGATTGGAAGCCCACTCTCTATAAATTTTATTGTTTCGGGCTTTTTGGATCGGATCCTTTCACATTATTGGGTCTAGGTGTAATTTGTGTTCAGATAATTGGCGCCGTCTATGGGAATCTTGTGTTCTAGGATGAGTAACGTGATGGAAGATTCAGGCCCACACCATGCAGAATCTTTGGAGTCCCAACATGAAGACCATTTTCAACATTTGGAGCGGGAATGAGATCGAGCGGGTAGCGTGCATACAGGGCACACTGTTAGGAGTCATTCACGGGGTGAAAGCAGAATCCTTTACGAAAATGATGCTAGGGCCATGTAGAGGGAAATTGACCACCTAAAGAGGAAGTTGTGTCGTGCAAGACGGAAACGAACACCCTCTGTTTCTGACCCTTCTTCTAATGACTACCAAGGTAGTAGTTATAGGCCCAGGTCAAAAACCCCTCCTAGTGAATCTTTCTCATATGAGGAGGGAAATCTTCACGATAGGATGAGCAAGAAGTCTTCTTCCAGAGGATTAGGTAATGATGCCATGAGGAAGGCGTTGCACCAACTTTCTAAATCACCTTTCACGCGAAGGATCGAGAAAGGAAAACTTCCTCGCCGCTTCACCCAACTAAATTTCACCATTTACAATGGCTGAACAGACCCCGTAGAGCACGTGAGCCATTTTAATCAGCGAATGGCTGTTTATTCTAAAAATGAAACTTTAATGTGCAAAGTTTTCCCCTTTAGGTTGGGGCCTGTTGCAATGAGGCGATTTAATGGCTTGAAGGGAAATTCTATTGATTCCTACATGGAACTCACTATGGCATTTGGGTCTCGTTTTGTTACCTGCAGTAGAGTACCTCGACCTCTAGATTCATTATTGTCCATGGCCATAAGAGAATGAGAGACCCTGAAAACATACTCAAATAGATACTGTGAGATGTTTAATAAGGTTGATGGTGATTTTGATGAGGTGGCAATTAACACTTTCAAGGTCGGCCTTCCAACTGAGCACGACTTAAGGAAATCTCTGACCAAGAAGCCTGTAAAGAGTGTACGTTAGCTCATGGATCATATTGATGAATATAAACGGGTTGAAGAGGATCAGCAACAAAGTAAAGGAAAGGTGAAGGTTATCCCTCATGAGAGGAGGGATTTCAGATCGGAAAGGTACAATAACAAATGGCCTCGAAAGGATTTTGCCGGACAATCTAGTTCCGCTCCTTCCCAAACAGTGAATGTTGTGTTTCATGCACCGATACAGCAGGTGTTGGAGAAAAATCCGTCATAAGCCATACTTTAGGCAACCTAATAAGATGACAGAGGACCCTATGAAACGTAATCAGAACCTCCACTACAACTATCATCAAGAAAAGGGACATACCACAGAAAATTGTAGGACCCTATGGAATCATTTGGATCAGTTGATTAAGGAGGGAAAGTTGAGACAGTTTCTAAATCGGCCTAATGGGCAGGGTGATCATGCTGGCTCAGTAAATGAGGGTAGCAATATTTTAAGACCTCCTTTGGGCACAATAAATGTTATTTTCGCTACTCCAAGTAGGACTAGTTCTTGCCCTACCAGGGTGATGTCAGTATCACGACTCCCTGCTAAGGAATCTAGCTCCGAGCCGAAGAGGACCAAAGGGAACCCTCCACCTATTTTAGGTTTTTCTGAAGAAGACAAAGTTGGAACTATCGAGCCACATGACTACGCATTGGTAATCATGTTGAGGATAGGGGGCTACGATGTGAAAAGAGTAATGCTGGATCAAGGGAGTGGGGCTGACATTATGTACCCTGACTTATTTAAAGGGCCCAACTTGAAGCTTAAGGATCTTACAGCTTACGATTCGCCATTGATAAGTTTTGAGGGAAAAGCTGTCATTCTAAAAAGGCAAATTCGGCTACCCGTGTAGTCAGGTCCAATAGTCGTAAACGTAGATTTCATTGTAGTCGACGCCTATTCTCCTTACACGGCCATTATGACAAGACTTTAGTTGCATACTCTAGGTGCAGTCTCCTTAACTCTACATGTTAAGGTGAAATTCCCATTTGGGAAATTGATTGAAGAAATCGTTGGAAGCCAGTCTATGGCAAGACAATGTCTAATGGCTGCAATCATACATCAATCCGGGCAGGAGTCGTCGGCCTCAGTTGGGGGAGATTTGTAGCAATCAACGTCTTCGGCCACGCCAAAGGTGGCCGAGGTCAAGGAACCTGTGTGTGAGGAGCTAGAGAAGGTACTTATTGACAATGATGTGGAGAAGTTCTTTCAGGTGGGAATTTAGTTGCCGCTCTAAGGAAAAGGAGGGTTGGTCAAGTTTTTGAAATAGGACATTGACGTATTTGTATGGAATACTTATGAGGCTCCAGGGGTTGACCCAAATTTTATTTGTCATCATTTGAATGTCAATCCGACAGCAGTGCCGAGGAGGCAACCACCTCGGCGCTCTTCTAAAGATCACGCCGATGCTGTTAAGGAGAAGGTGCTTAAGCTTAAGAAGGCGGGTGCTATCAAGGAGGTGTTTTATCTGGAATGGTTGGCACATACAGTGGTAGTTAAAAAGAAGAACGGGAAGTGGAGAGTGTGTGTGAATTTCACAGATTTGAACAAGGCTTGTCCTAAAGACTCATTTCCAATGCCTCGTATAGATCAGCTAGTAGATGCTACTGTTGGGCACCCTCGGATGAGTTTTCTAGATGCTTTCAAGGTTATCACCAAATACCCTTGGCTTTGGAGGACCAGGAGAAAACAGTCTTTGTCACACCTACAGGGAATTATCATTACAAAGTGATGTTTTTCGGTCTAAAGAATGCAAGAGCTACTTATCAAAGAATGATAACAAGGATATTTGAACCCCAATTGGGAAAGACAATTGAAGTGCATGTGGATGACATGGTGGTAAAGAGTAAAACGGTTTCTGCCCATATGTCAAACTTAGATGACACATGTCAAACTTAGATGACACTTTTCAAATGCTGAGAAAGCACAAGTTACGTCTTAATGCTTCCAAATGTTCTTTTGGAGTAGGGTCTGGTAAGTTCTTGGGCTATATGGTAACACATAGGTGAATTGAAGTCAATCCCGCTTAGGCCAAGACAATCAGTAGCTTACAACCGCCTCGGAATCCAAAAGAAGTGCAAAGGTTGACAGGAATGACTGATGTCCTCAATAGATTTATATCACGATCTGCAGATCGGTGTAGACCTTTTTTCTAGTTGTTGAATAACTGCAAAGGCTTTGAATGGACTGAGGAATGTTCCTTTGCTTTTCAGTAGCTTAAAGAGTATCTTTCACGCCCATCCATTATGTCTCGGCCCGAAGTTGATGAGGTTCTATTTGCGTACATTGCTATGGCTAGCCATGTTGTCAGTTTGGTGCTGATACGGGTTGATGGAAATATACAAAAACCAGTTTATTATGTGAGTAAGTCCTTACATGAGGCCGAGGTGCATTATTCGCCATTAGAAAAGACAATCCTGGCTGTGGTGCATGCTACGCGTAAGCTCCCCCATTACTTTCAATACCATACGGTGGTGGTCTTGACTCAGCTTCCTCTTAAAGCTGTACTTCAGAGCCCTGATTACACAAGTAGGGTTGCTAAATGGGGTACCAATTTGGGGGGCTTTTGATGTTAAGTATATGCCTCGCACCTTAGTGAAAGGCCAAGTGTTAGCTGATTTAGTCGCAGAATTTGCTGAGCCTTTAGTAGAAGATAATGTTAAAAGCTTGGACATGGATGAAAAATCAGTTGGCGTGATCACGTGCAAGGTGCCTTCGATGTGGAAAGCTTATGTCGATGGAGTTGAAAATCAAAGGGGTTTCGGTGTGGGGTTGGTAATAGTAACCCTAGCGGGGCTCACGCTGGAAAAATCCCTGAGATTAGGATTCTCGGCTACCAACAACGAGCCCGAATATGAGACTCTAGTGGAAGGAATGGATATGGTTTAAAAAATGAGTGGAAAGGAGGTGCAAATGTTCTCAGACTCATAGTTAATCGTAGGCCAAATGGAAGGAAAGTTGGAAGCTAGAGATCTGAGAATGCAGGAATGTCTAACTCAAGTCAAGTATTTACAATCTAATTTTGAATCCTTTACCTTGTTACATGTTCCTAGGAATAATAATGCACATGCAGATTCTTTAGCCACCCTCGCCACGTCCTCAGTGCAAGGTTTGCCTTGAGTCATTCTCGTTGAAGACTTGTGTAAGCCTACTAGAATCAATGGAAACATCACCCGAGTTCATCAAATCAGGGTTGGACCCAATTGGATGGATCTTATAGTGCCTTTCCTTATGGACGATATCTTGCCAAAGGAAAAAGCTGACGTGGATAAGGTGTGCAGAAAAGCACCTCGATTCTGGTTGTCCGAGGACCAAAAACTATACAAACACTCTTTTTCAGGACCATATTTACTATGTATACATCCTGAGGCAGCAGAATTACTTTTGGAAGAATTGCATGAGGGAATTTGTGGAAGTCATACGGGAGGAAGATCTTTAGCTCATAGAGCTCTCACGCAAGGGTTTGGTGGCCTAATATGCAACAGGAAGCTCAGGACTACGTGAAGAAGTGTGACCAATGTTAAAGGCTTGCGCCCATCATTCATCAGCCTAGAGGCATACTTAATCCTTTGACAAGTCCTTGGCCTTTTGCACAATGAGGCTTGGACATTGTGGGACCTTCCCAAAGGCAGCTGGGAATAGGAGGTGGTTGATTTTTGGGACAGATTATTTCACCAAGTAGGTGGAAGCTGAACCCTTATCTAATATTAGAGATGTCAATGCGAAGAAGTTTGTTTGGAAGAATATTGTCACTCGGCTTGGAGTTCCTCATACTCTTATTTCGGACAACGGTTTGTAATTTGACAGTAAAGCTTTTAGACGGTATTGTTGTGACCTTGGCATAACTAACAGGTACTCTACTCCAGCTTATCCTCAGGGAAATGGGCAGGTCGAGGCAGTCAACAAAGTTATAGTTAATGGACTCAAGAAAAGGCTAGACGATGCCAAAGGTAAATGGGTGGAGGAGTTGCCTCACATTTTGTGGATATATCGAACTACGCCATGAAGATCCGTGGGAGAGACACCCTTCTCAATGACTTATGGAGCTGAGGTTATGATCTCTTTAGAAACTGGATTCTCGATGATGAGAATGAGTTCTTTCACTCCCGGCAATAATGGCAAATTACTAGAAAAAAGCCTAGATCTGGTTGAAGAACGGAGGGAGAATGCTATAATCCAGTTAGCTTGTTATCAACAAAAACTAAAGCAGGGTTACGATTCTCACGTGAAGCTAAGGCCACTTGCTCCTGGAGATTTGGTATTAAGGAGAGTCTTAGGTACTGCCAAAAACCCAGCATGGGGAAAGTTGGGACCTAACTGGGAAGGACCTTATCGTATTACTTTAGTAGCTGGTATAGGGGCGTACTATCTTGTAAATCTAGATGAAAAAGTAGTAAAACATCCTTGGAATATAAGTAACTTACGAAGATATTACTATTAATGAAAGGCATTTATGCCGCTTTTGTTCCGTTGTTATTATGATACACAGGATGTTATATTCATTTTTACTAAGTATCAAACAGAAACTTGGTTATGTTGGCTTCTCGGACCACATACCTTGTGAAAATTAATATCCTTATCAAGTATTAAACAGAACCAAAGTTGCGTCTGGTTCTCGGATCATCTACTTTGGGGAAATTAACATCTCAATACTAAGTGTTAAATAGAATCAAAGTTACGTCTAGTTCTCGGATCATCTACTTTGGGGAAATTAACATCTCAATACTAAGTGTTAAACAGAACTAAAATTGCGTCTGGCCCTCGGATCATCTACTTTAGAAAAATTAACATCTCAATACTAAGTGTTAAACAGAACCAAGTTGCGTTTGGTCCTCGGATCATCTACTTTGAGGAAATTAACATCTCAATAATAAGTGTTAAACAGAACCATAGTTACGTCTGATCCTCGGATCATCTATTATGGGGAAATTAACATCTCAATAATAAGTGTTAAACAGAACCATAGTTACGTTTGATCCTCGGATCATCTATTATGGGGAAATTAACATCTACATTCATCTTTACTAAATGTCAAACAGAAACTGTTAGGATATGTGTCCTTAAATCCTATTGTATGATGTTATGTATGACATTATGTATGACTTAATGTTATGTTTAATAAAGTTGTTTATTTCTTATCTAAAATAATGGTAACATGAATATTTGGACATTATCATATAGTCCATGAGATGCATAGTATGTGATTTATGTGAAAAGTCACAGAAGATATAAATTACAAGTTCTTTGTAAACTCAGAATTTATAGTTTGTAGACGGTGATGAAATTGGGCATTTCATCTGCGAAAACTATAACATATCAACTAAGATGATTTGTCTTGATCATGGAAGTGGTGACTTCTAGTTGATATGTTGATATGTTTTAAGAGTTAAGACATATTGAACTGGACCGCTGTGAGATTTATTATTCTCCTAACGACTGTCAAATGAATAATAAATCTCACGACTTCTATTTGCATGAACTCTTAATCCTGAGAGAATAATGGACCTAATCATGAGGTGTAGGTTGCTTTGATATATCAGGAGTGAGATCTAAAGTAACGGTCAAAACCTCAGTATGTTGGGCAACACATTTAGTGTTGATGGAACATATATTCTCAAGATGGAATTCATAGTCTCTTGATGGAGATATAAAATATTCCCTTGAGATAAGTTTAATGGGTTCAGTTATTCAAAGAGTTAGGCCTAACCACTTTGGTAAGAAATTACTAAAGTATATATTTATGAAATGGGATTTCATAAATATATGATGAATAATTTTAAAGGATTAAACCGGGTACTCAATGATAAGATGTAGTAATTTACAAAGTAGCAGTCTACATTCATGACTTTGTATTACTACGAATATTTTATGAAGGGGTTGTGTGTATGATAAAGTCTTGGGATATAATTTATTAATAAGGCCTAGAGTACAATTATATTTATATAGTGGTATTAAATATAATTAATGGTAACTTTGTACTTGTCAAGAGTTGACGGAAAAGCCCAAGGCCCATTGGAGCTAGTGTCTTATTGATCCCTTTTGGTCCCACTCTAAGCCACACACTAAAGCCCAATTAGATAATCAGTTAGTTATAAAGGGAGAAACATACAGAATTTTTTAACATAGAGAAAAGAATTATAGAGAAAAAGAAAGAGTGTAAGACACACTTTCGTTCTCCCTTTGGAAACTGATTGAGAGACCACATATCTTAGGCGTAAAATGGAATTGGAGTGAAGATTAAAAGTTTTCCCAACTGCTTCTAATCTTTGTTTTGAAATTCTCCACACAAAGGTACGCTATCTTGTTCTTAAATTCTAAAATTTACAGAGTGCATGTTGTCAATCATAAATGAAATAGATCCTTGTTTGTTGCTTCCGCTGTATGTTTTGTGTGAGATACAAAACCAGATTTTAACCAACAATTGGTATCAGAGCCAGGTTTTCATCTCATGATCATATAGCATGTAATTGAATTTTAGAATTTAAGAAAATTATTATTTTAGTGTAGACATTGTTTGATAATCATTGTTTTATGAATTAACGTTATTAGCGTTGAAATTCACATAAAATGATTTATATATATATATATATATATATAGCCATTACTGTATTGTGCGGCAATATATGTTTCACGGCACGCGGATTGCAAAGTTTTTTGGTAGTTATTGCTTATTGATGTAACTACCGTGTGCTTTTTTCATGTTGATTGTACCGTATGGCCATCATGCATGAAAACTTATGTTTTGCATGGCTTGAACGTGATTACCAAGTTTGATAATGCATGGCTAGGATATTCAAGTACTTTTTGTCTTGCATATATTATTTTCATGAAAAGAGAATCATGTATGGATGGATTTGACTTTTCTAAAAGTTATATATATATATATATATATATATATAGTATAATATAGTTTTATATATAAATATATATGAGTTTACGTGACGTTATATATATATATATATATATATATATATATTTATATATATTAATGCTAGTTTTATGAAATTTATTTTTAATGAGATTAGGACTATGTTTTCAAACTGTTAAGCATGATTATGATTCTTGACATTAAAAAACCTTTATTTTAAAATATCTAGTGGGAGAGAGATACAAGGGTTGGATCTCACGGCCTCCATTGTTGGTTCATAGTAGTGTGAAATATATACTTTGTCTTTGTCTCGAGCTTAGCATTCCATGCGGAGAGTATTTATTTCATGGTCCTACAAGATTGAATTTCCTGGTTTATAGTGGTTTGATAAACACATTGTCTTAGCTTCGAGCTTTGCATTCCATGCGGAGGGTGTTTTTATCATGGTACCACAAAATAAGCTTGTTAAAGGGATGAAATGTGGTTACACATGATTCAAGACAATGGTATACACTAGACTAAGTATTATAGTATCCTCTATGCTGAGTTCTTACTATTATCACTTAGAGACTAAATGTAAAACGGCATATTATTAGTGTTTGATAAGAGTTATCATGATAGCACTAATAATGAGAGTAGTTCTCAATCAATCATAGTATTTAATATTCACTCTATGCTGAAGGATATTGAATATAGGATTGGGTTGTCGTTGCATATATTATTTTATGGTTTTATTAAGGTTCCATATTATATGCTTATATGTTAAATTGATAATGTCCAGTTTACTTATTGTATTCATGTTTATTATTTTCAGATTTAAATCATGGCATCATTTAGCCCACTTGTTGCTATTCTTAATCAAAACAAACTGACTGGATTCAACTATGTTGACTGGAAAAGGAATTTGGACATTATTCCTACTGCTGAAGAGCACAAATATGTGCTTACTCAACCATGTCCTAACTTTCCTTCATTAGATGCTTCTATTGAGGAAAAACAGCAATATGATCATTGGTAGAAATCTAATGAGATGGCCAAGTGCTACATCCTAGCATCTATCTCAAATGTTCTACAGCATCAAATGCAGGATGTAGAACATGCTTCGGACATCATGCAAAGTCTGAAGGAGATGGTGAGCAAGGTCGGTCTGCAAGGCCGGTCTGCAAGGCAAGAAACCATGAGGCAAATTTATAATACCAAAATGGCTGCAGGAAGTTCAGTAAGGGAGCATTGTCTTAGGATGATTGCTAATCTGAACACATTAGAAGTTTTAGGTGCCGACATTGATAGAGAATCCCAAGTGGATATGATACTCCAGTCACTACCAGAATCATTCAAGGAATTCAGACTCAATTATAATATGAACAAAAAGATTTACTCTTTGTTTGAATTAATGAATGAGTTAGTGGCGGCGGAAGGCATCCTTGGTACTTCTAGTGTTGAAGCCAATGTGGATGAAGCTTCTACTTTTCAACCTAAGTCGAAAGGCAAAGATAAGAAGAAGAAGAAGGACTTCACTAGGAAAAATGGTAAACAAATTGCCTTAGGGGTAATAAAAGTTCCAAGAGACTAGAAAGTTGGAAGAGGAATTGTCCAAAGTTCAAAGCTGCCAAGAATAAGGGTAATAAAAGTTCCTTTCTTCTTGAAATATGTTTGGTACAGAATCCAACAGATTCCTGGTGTGTGGATTCAGGTTGTACTAATCATATCTGCAATTCTTTGCAGGGGTTCCAAGAGACCAGAAAGTTGAATGAGGGAGAACTATTTCTTACTTTGGCTGATGGGAGCAAGATTCCGGTTGTACCCGTTGGAGTGTATAATTTGTGTTTTAAGTTTAGAGTGTTAATATTGGAAGACTGTTTGTATGTACCTAATGTTTGTAGGAATTTAATTTCTGCAACTTATTTAGGTAAACATGGATATTGTGTTATCCTGAAAGACAATGTTGTAATAAAGAAGGATAAAATGTTTATCTCTTCTGGCAATATTGTAGATGGTCTTTATATTTTAACTCTTGACATGCATGAATTATACAATTCTGAATTAGATAATAATTCACATGTGAAATCATTAAAGAGAAAGTTTCCTTCTACTAATGAAGCATATCTTTGGCACTTGCGTTTGGGTCATATTAATTCAAATAGGATTCAAAGACTAATCAAAGATGGACTTTTACAGCCCATGGACTTTGATGGTTTTCCAGTTTGCGAATCTTGTTTGGAAGATAAAATGACCAAACGGCCTTTTAATGCAAAAGGTAGAAGAGCCCAAGATTTGCTAAAACTAGTGCATTCAGATGTATGTGGTCCTATGTCAATCTAAGCAAGAGGTGGCTATGAGTATTTCATTACTTTCACTGATGATTACTCTAGATTTGGTTATGTGTACCTAATAAAACGGAAATCCGAAGCCTTTGAAAAGTTCAAAGAGTTTAGGGCTGAAGTTGAGAATCAATTAGGTAAACGCATAAAGGCCATTCAATCTGAACGAGGTGGTGAATACCTTCTTGGTGACTTCAAGGATTACTTGATTGAAAATGGGATTATATCCCAGTTGACTGCACCTGGAACTCCACAACAAAATAGTGTAGCAGAAAGAAGAAATAGGACTCTTTTGGATATGGTTAGATCCATATTGAGTTATTTGATTCTACCAATTTCCTTTTGGGGATATGCCTTAAATACTGCAATGTATCTTCTGAATTTAGTACCTTCGAAGTCTGTTCCTAAAACACCTGTAGAGTTGTGGAATGGGCGTAAGCCTAGTATAAGACATCTCCACATTTGGGGTTATCCAGCACATGTGTTGAAAGGAAAGTCTGACAAGTTACAGTCTAAAACAGAAGTGGTTTTCTTTGTAGGGTATCCAAAAGGAACTATTGGAGGTTTATTCTATAGTCATAAGGATAATAAAGTGTTTGTTAGCACAAATGCCAAATTCTTGGAAAATGACTATATGAGTAATTTTACTCCTATAAGTAGAGTTGTCTTGGCTGAAATGAATGAACCTGTAGTTGAACAACCAATGGATGAAACTAGGGATGATGTGACTGTATTAGATACACCACAAGATATTATTCATGAGATGTCTAGTACACAGATGCCTCGTCGTAGTGGGAGAATTGTTCGGCCTCCTATAAGATTTATAGGTTTGGGAGAAACCTATAAAGCTATCTCAGAAGAGGCCGAATCGGATCCTTACACTTATGATGAAGCCATGAATGATATAGATGCACATCATTGGATCCAAGCTATGAAATCTGAATTGGATTTTATGTATTCCAATCATGTATGGGATCTTGTAAAGGCACCTAACGGCATTAAACCTGTTGGTTGCAAATGGGTTTACAAGAGGAAGAGAGGGATAGATGGAAAGGTTGAAACCTTTAAAGCAAGACTAGTGGCGAAAGGGTATACACAAAAGGAAGGTATTGATTATGATGAAACTTTTTCGCCAGTAGCCATGCTTAAATCTATCAGAATTCTCTTATCCATTGCTGCTCATTATGATTATGAGATTTGGCAAATGGATGTCAAGACTGCATTTCTTAATGGCAATCTTGAAGAAGAAATATACATGATGCAACCGGAAGGTTTCATAGCAAAGAACCAAGAGCATATGGTATGCAAGTTGAATAGGTCCATTTATGGACTTAAGCAAGCATCTAGGTCATGGAACATCAGGTTTGATCAAGCAATCAAATCATTTGGTTTTGAACAAAATCTTGATAAACCATGTGTGTACAAAAGACATCGAGACAAAGTAGTAATGTTCCTAGTGCTTTATGCTGATGATATTCTACTCATTGGGAATGATGTAGGGGTAATGTCATCGGTTAAAGTTTGGTTGTCTAGCCAATTTGATATGAAAGACTTGGGTGAGGCTAACTTTATTCTAGGGATCAAGCTTTGGCGAGATCGTAAGAATAAGATGTTAGGCTTATCACAAGCTGGATATATAGATAAGGTTCTAGAACGGTTTAGCATCCAAAACTCCAAGAAAGGATTGCTTCCTTTTAGACATGGAGTTCCTCTGTCTGATGACCAAAGGCCTAAGACTCAAGAGGAAGAAAATTTGATGAGACGAGTTCCTTATGCTTCTGCAGTGGGAAGTCTCATGTATGCCATGCTTTGTACTAGACCAGACATTTGTTATTCAGTTGGCATGGTCAGCCGATATCAATCAAATACAGGACTAAAACATTGGCAAGCTATAAAGCACATTCTCAAGTATCTTAGGAGAACGAGAAATTATATGATTGTTTACCATTGTGAGGATTTGATTCCCATTGGCTATACAGATTCAGATTTTCAATCGGATCTAGATTTCAGAAAATCCACTTTAGGATGTGTTTTCACCTTGGGAGGTGGAGCCATAAGTTGGAGGAGTGTTAAGCAATCTTGTATTGCGGACTCCACCATGGAAGCCGAGTACGTTGCTACTTATGAAGCAGCAAAAGAGGCTGTTTGGCTCAAGAAATTCCTTTCTGACCTTGCTATTGTAAGAATGGAGCAAGTTCCCATCACATTGTTTTGTGACAATAGTGGAGCGGTTGCACAATCTAAAGATTCAAGGAATCATAAGAAAGGAAAGCACATTGAGAGGAAATATCACATCATTCGAGACATTGTTGCTCGTGGAGATGTTGTGATGGCAAAGATTGAAAGTGCAAATAATCTAGCAGATCCTTTTACCAAAACCTTGCCTCAAAGGACCTTCGAGTCACATTTGGAGGGAATGAGAGTTAGATTAGTGCACAATAGTCTTTAGGGCAAGTGGGAGATTGTTAGGATATGTGCCCTTAAATCCTATTGTATGATGTTATGTATGACATTATGTATGACTTAATGTTGTGTTTAATAAAATTGTTTACTTCTTATCTAAAATAATGGTAACATGAATATTTGGACATTATCATATAGTCCATGAGATGCATAGTATGTGATTTATGTGAAAAGTCACAGAAGATATAAATCACAAGTTCTTTGTAAACTCAGAATTTATAATTCGTAGTCGGTGATGAAATTGGGCATTTCATCTGCGAAAACTATAACGTATCAACTAAGATGATTTGTCTTGATCATGGAAGTGGTGACTTCTGGTTGATATGTTGATATGTTTTAAGAGTTAAGACATATTGAACTGGACCGCTGTGAGATTTATTATTCTCCTAACGACTGTCAAATGAATAATAAATCTCACGACTTCTATTTGCATGAACTCTTAATCCTGAGAGAATAATGGACCTGATCATGAGGTGTAGGTTACTTTGATATATCAGGAGTGAGATCTAAAGTAACGGTCAAAACCTCAGTATGTTGGGCAACCACATTTAGTGTTGATGGAACATATATTCTCAAGATGGAATTCATAGTCTCTTGATGGAGATATAAAATATTCCCTTGAGATAAGTTTAATGGGTTCAGTTATTTAGAGAGTTAGGCCTAACCACTTTGGTAAGAAATTACTAAAGTAAATATTTATGAAATTGGATTTTATAAATATATGATGAATAACTTTAAAGGATTAAACCGGGTACTCAAGGATAAGATGTAGTAATTTACAAAGTGGCAGTCTACGTTCATGACTTTATATTACTACGAATATTTTATGAAGGGGTTGCGTGTACGATAAGTCTTGGGATATAATTTATTAATAAGGCCTAGAGTGCAATTATATTTATATAGTGGTATTAAATATAATTAATAGTAACTTTGGACTTGTCAAGAGTTGACAGAAAAGCCCAAGGCCCATTGGAGCTAGTGTCTTATTGGTCCCTTTTGCTCCCACTCCAAGCCACACACTAAAGCCCAATTGGAAAGGCCCAATAGGCCGACCCAATTAGATAATCAGTTAGTTATAAAGGGAGAAATATACATAATTTTTTAATATAGAGAAAAGAATTATAGAGAAAAAGAAAGAGTGTGAGACATACTTTCGTTCTCCCTTTGGAAACTGATTGAGAGACCACACATCTTAGGCATAAAGTGGAATTGGAGTGAAGATTAAAAGTTTTCCCAAGTGCTTCTAATCTTTGTTTTGAAATTCTCCACACAAAGGTACCCTATCTTGTTCTTAAATTCTGAAATTTACAGAGTGCATGTTGTCAATCATGAATGAAATAGATCTTTGTTTGTTGCTTCCGCTGTGTGTTTTGTGTGAGATACAAAACCAGATTTTATCTAACAGAAACTTGGTCATGTGGGCCCCTCGGACCACATACCTTGTGGAAATTGATATCTTACCAAATACCAAATAGACACTTGGCTATGGAGGGCTCCTCAAACTGCATACCTTATAGAAATTGGTATATTACTAGTTATTGGGTATAAAATCTAAGTTGCTCTTGATTCACGTATAATTCATCTCTAAGAACCTAACATTCTTTATCCTAATACCTTTTACGTATTGGTATTCTGTTAAATTTTGAATACAGTTTGATTGAGTTGGTTCTATATACGATCTATTCTTTTACATAAGGGTGTTATTCATTGTAAGAAATAGATAGAATTTCACGAGCATCACTTAAAGTATTTACAAATATAATGGTCTTATGGATTGAATTATCCTTGCCTGTTTACTTTTTTGTGATTATCTTCGAATATAAGGGATGTAAATTGTTGTTTTATGGTGCTGCACAAATAATAAGTAGAACGACATATTGGTAGTAAGTACAATTCAAGACTGTGATACGAATAACTTTTTCTTTTCATTAATTGAAAGTCTTTGCAAGTGCATCCACAAACAAATTGCTGGGTTACATCAAAAGAAACTAAAAGGAAACTAAAAGGAAAAGAAGCAATCAAGGCTTTATCTTCGACTGGCCTTTGGGATCGGCAGGAGGTGCAACTTAAGCCAAGGACCCATCAGCTATCCCTTTGCCTTTTGGGTCTTCCTTGGTAGCTATAGGCATGGTCGCCAAGACAATCTCCAACGTTTCACTAGTCTTTTTGTCTTGGGATAATTCTTGGGGTTCATTGGAAAGTTGTGTACCCTCATGCGCTACCTCTTCGGTTGACCCAGTTTGCGTAGGGAGTGGATGTTCAAGAGAGACAGGGTCCACAGCAGCGTCACCTGACTGTACCCCTGCTCCAAGGGCACCAGCATCATCTTTGGTATTAGCAAAAGTAGTGACTCAAATGGCCGGGGGAATATAGGCATTTTCTGCCTTCCAAAGAGGGGAGGAAGCCTCCACCCCAGCTTGGGATAATGCTTCCATCCACACTTCGAGGCAGTACTCCCTACACACCTCCAGCACCTGAGCTTTAAAGATTTCGGTGGTTTCCGCCACCCCTACTTCATAACCGCTTTGTTCAGCCTGGTCTACTGCTTTCTCAGCCTTTTGCGCCTTGGTAATAGCCTCTCTTTTGGCTTTGACGGCTTCTTGCTTAGCCTCCTCAGATTTTTTCAAATCTTGCTTAAGGCCTTCAATCAGCTTCTTTACTATAGCAAAATTCTCATTTGTTTGCCTAAGCTGCAGTCTTTGGTCATCGGCTTGCTTCTCGGTGGTCTTTAATTAAGCCTTCAAGCTAGATCTTTCACTTTCTGCTTTGCTTAAGCTAGCTGAGATCTCTTGCAATTTCTTCTCTTTTAGTTCAAGGATTCTCTGGGTATTATTGAGCCTTAATTCTTCAGCCCTGAAGGATTTGTAAGTGTTGGCAGCAATTTCCTTTGCCCTGTGAGCCGATTGAACGGCTTGCATGTAGAGTACAACAAAATAATGATGCATAATTACAATTTTTATTGAAAGAGAAAGAAATGGGTGTAAGACAAAAAAAAAAAAAAAAAATTAACTGATATCCTTACCATAGCAAGTTCTTTCTTCAATGTCATGAAGACATGCTGATCTCTTATCCTTCTGAGCTCACCCATATCCTCGGGCAGCAGTAATGCTTGCTCCAATGCATCTGCTATGCACGTAGCGATACCCTCATCGGAATTCCTGAGGGATGCGTCAGCAGTGATTACGTGGTCGTCCATAGTCATTTGGGGAGCCCAGATTGGGGCATGTGCATTTACATGAGACTCGATTCGTTTATCTGATCTTGTTTGTGTTATGCGAGCTTGTTTCCCTCCTTTCTCAAGCTCTATGTCCTTGGCAAGGGGGCCTTTTCCCCCTTCAATTACATCTTTCCCTTTTTGGTGATTCCTTTTTCTTTTATGGTCGGTCTGGTCAGCGCGTTGGGATTAGGTTGGTGGAGGAAGAGGAAGCTTAAGTGGAGGGACTTTCTCGATGCCTTTGTCTTTAGGTCTCGCTTGAGGCACCTTAGGAGGTTCCTGGATCTCTACTTGAGCCTCCAATAAATCTTTAAGGCTTTGTCTTGGCTTGCGTTGAATACCCATAGTTTCAGGTTGTTGGGTGGTGCCTTGTGGGGTTAATGAAGACGTGCCGAGGACAGCAACTTGATCTTGAGGAGAAGGGAGTCGATTAAAGACTTCAAACTCGCTTTCAGAACTGAGACTTCAATGATCTCTTCTTCTTCTTCCTTTTTAATTGGCTAAGAGGAGGATCCTTCGCCCAACACAGGTTGTGTCGAAGGGGTAGCGAGGGGAATGCCTTCCGATACGAGTTGTACTAGTTGGGTGACGAGAGTGCTTTGTGGAATGGGAGTACCCTCGGGAAGAAGAAAACCGTCAATTGCAACGCTGATCCGAGGTAGCCAAGGGTCTTTTGCCTTGATCACACACTTCGGCGCCTGAAAAGCTTGTGAAATTGGATTGTATCCGAGGATTAGGTGTGCTGCCTGTAGTTAATTGTCTGAATGAACAAACACCTCAACTCTCAAAATCCTGTCTAGGCATGCGAAGTCGACAAGATGAGTGTGACGATTGGTTACGTGGGGATCTGCAAAATTATTTAAAGAAATAACAAGGTCGAATATTAAAAAAAAAAAAAAAAGAGAGAGAGAAAAAAAAAAAAAAAAAACTAATATTGCGCGGTATCATTTCAGATAAGTTTTAAAGATTCACCTGGTTTCCCTTCCCTCGTCGGATAGGGGAGACCGTCGTGCTAATCCCCAAATATTATTAAGAAATCTTTGTTTTGGCCCTTGTTGGAGTAAGGGAGACACTGGATTAGTCTAACCTCTGGCCACCTAGATTTCAAGTAATACCCTTGTCCCGTCAAGTGGTGGAGGTTATAAATCCAGTTTACATCGTGGTGGGTGAGTCCTAAGCCCATCTTTTCATTTAGGGTATCTACAGAACCTAAAATCCTAAACATATTTGGGGGGTGCATTGTGTAGGGGATAATTTAACCGCTCTCAGATAATCTCTAGTAACCGGCCTCATTGGGATTCTTATCCCTCCCTCTGTGAAAGCTATCATGAGGATAACTACCTCACCGGTTTCCCTCTTTGAGTGCCACTCTCCTTCCTTACAATATTTGACAGACACACCTTGTGGGATTCTGTAGTTAATTTTGAATTGTTCTATTTTCTCAGCATTATCCATTAAAGACGCAAACCTACCCATTTTTTTAGAGTAGAGGGTGGATGTGGGGGAAAGATTAAGAGAGTATAGATAGCCGAGAATATAAAAACACAGAATAGCAAGAGATAAAGAGTAATACTAATGAAAAAGGAAGTCTGGGAAAACTTACTTTAGAATGGTTAAGTCACCTCGGCCTAGATCTTGGTAAGTGTAAGGACACGTGTGGAATGCAAGGACAGGTAAATTCATTGTACGAGCTCTATAACAAGTAAAGAGTTTTAAATTGTTAATATTTACATCAGTGGAAATTGTAAAGCAGGAAGTTTCCCGCCCATGTCCCTATGCATGACTCAGCCACTGGATGGGTACCGCGTGGTTGATCGTGGGGGACAAGAAGCTGCCAAAGTTTAATTAGAATATGTTCTGCACACTGAAATGCCAGAAGCACATAAAAGGAAGTTCAAGAGATGTCATTTTTGTCATGGAAATGCCTAGTAAATGCTGGTTATTGAGAACATGTGTCGAGACCTTCATTCCTCCCAGGGAAGTGGAAATGAGGATCTCAAGGGGCTATTGCAGGGTCAATGGGCTCAGGATATATGTTGGTTTGGCCCAGGAATGCTTGTAAGGTTAAAAACTCAACCCGGAAGTGTTACTATATAGGAAGGCTCGTCCATGAAGCAGTGTAGAAGCAAGAAAAGATCATGTTTGGTTAAAACATTATAAGTCATGACGTCCGAGGAGGGGAATGTCCTCGGCTACTGGTAGCCGAGGTGGAGAAGGATGATTTTGCAATTCAAAGGCATTACTACTGCAAATCACGAGCGTAAAGGTAAAAGAAGTGAAGGTAAAAGATAAGAAGAGAGGACACGAAATATCTAGGATAAAGCTGCTACTACTGCATTGAAGACTCTGCAACTACTTCTCTAGCTGCATTAATGGGGAAATGACGCCTGAGTGTTAGAGTTCAGCCTTATAGCTACCGCCAAGAACTTCGGGAAAAAGGGTGATGAGACAAGTATCTAAATAAGGCCTCTGAACCACACGTGGAAGGAAGAAGAGAAGAAGGAGGATGATATAAAAGGCGAATGGAAGAGAAAAGGAGGGGGAGGCAGACAATGGTGAGAAACTCACAATTGAAAGAAACACACAGTTATTGTCCTCGACACTTATTGTCCTCGACACTTATTTATAAAAGGCCTTCCGTTACATAAATATGAGGAGCATGTGTCTTGTGGTCGATCTTAGTATTCACATTACCCAATATCCATAGACCTAGATTGAAAGCCCACTCTTTATGAATATTATTGTTTCGGGCTCTTTAGACCGGATCATTTCACATTATTGGGTCCAGGTGTAATTTGTGTCCAGACAATTAACTTTTAGCTTTATCATTTGAGTTCTTAAAAGAGAAATAGAATTTTTCACTGTAGTAAATAGTTTTTTTTTTTTTTTTTTTTTTTTTTTTCACGCATTGCACGGGTCCGCGTCTAGTTAGTTTTTAAAGCTAAGCGTAAAAGACGGCAAGAAGCTAATGGCCCCTTATTTACAAATATATATATATATATATATATATATTTTGAGAGAAATGATAAAAATATTCACAAATAATTAAAGACTGACAGGTTTAGTCAAATAAAAAAAATTTCTTATAAAGTTACACGTTACGCGTAGAAGATCCAGACGGACAACTTACGCGTAGAAGATCTAGACTCTAGTCAAGAAAAAGGAGTCCAAGACTTCTTTTTCTTTTTTGAGAACAAAAGGAGTCCAAGACTTGGATAAAGTTAGAATTATACCTTCTTTTTAGAAACCAAATTTTATAATTTTATCTCATATTCACATTATATTCAACTAACTCCCTCCCCCACCATCCAAAAAATATATTTTATTTTATTAATTAGATGTAAACATATTTCAGCATGAATCATGCCGATGATGAAGGAATGAAATGTAATGAATAATGATTTTTCAATTTTTTTTTTTGGTTAAACCCAAATTGTTTTTTTAGTTTTGAATATCAATTGAACATCATCATTTCTATTTTCATCATTAAAGCTTACGTACACTTGTTCTGTTTACGTTGAATTCGATATTTATGATACTTTATGGACTGATTTTATCAATTAAACGTTGTTACATCATACTTTTCTTATCATCCTTTGGAAACACAAGTACACTGTCATGAACAAGTAAACCCAAAGAAAGTATATTTAGGGCATTAATCTTAATTTGTTTTAAAGTAATTTATTTTTAATTTTTGACAGCATTAGATACTAAAAACCGAGTTCAGCAAAAAAAAAAAAAAAAAAAACAATAAGTTACAAATAAAACATAAATAAAAGAGAAATTTGATATGAATAAATCTCCACAAAATCAGTAAATCACCATGAAATAGATCAACATTCAACTAAGAAAGCTGAATTTCAAAGCAATTATTTAAACGACAAAGTTTTCCTTCAAACGTGGTGGTCTAGAAGACCATCTAATTATTTTAAATCACTTGATTCATTGAATTATTTAAATAAATTTCATAATTATTAAGTAGGTTATACAACTAAAAGTACATGCGAATACTTTTGAGTTGTCTTATAGTGGTTGGAGGCTCTTTTCTTTAAATTGGTTGTGGGAAAACTTTGCCCTTCAATGAAATATTAAATTTTTCTGCCACTATAGTTTGGATGACATTCATCAAGTTCTTTCATCTACATTTAGAATTGCCATTATTAACATAGAAGCTAATTAAGAAAACTGGCATAACAAAGCAGTAAAGTGAGTTTTTTTTTTTTTTTTTTTTTTTAATTTTTGGGAAGGTTTAATAAAAATAAAGAGAGGGGGAAAAAAATAAGGCTAAAATGGGATTAACCAATTTTTACAAAGAATAATAGGCTTCACTTGATAACAGTGAAAAAACTATATTCAACCTAAATTCACAATGATTAATTAGAAGGGAGGCATTATTACATGAACACTATGAATTAGCATAGCAACAACTTTGATCAATTAAATGTTATTAACTTAGGACATCTTAAACTAAAGGCAATCATATACATATATTACAATCTATAATTCTAGGGAGTAAAAAGCAAACCACTATTGTTTCACATAAGAAACCCGTTTTCGCATGTAACGTTTAATTCACTGAAGAAACATAAGTGATAATATTAATGTAGCAAATAACTTAATCATAAATTAGTCTTACTCCATAAAGATTGCTGACTTTGTCAGTTTTCACTGTGGAATCTTCACTTCTTATGCTGAATACCTGGAATAACCTTCTAACATAATTCTGAAGTTTTCACGAGAAAAAGGGTATCGCCCAGCAGAAGACAGCAAATATACTAACAAGCTTTTAGTGTAAGAATCTGCTGAAATGCCCCCCTCAGTCATCCAATGAAGAAGTTCCCTCGCCCTTGATGTATCACTCTTTCATAGAAATCCTCTAATAATTGTATATTGTAATCATTCGGAAAGCAGCGAGTCTCATAAATTCTTTTAAGTAACTAACTTGCTTCATCCAATAACCCTTCATTACAAAGTTCATCTATCATTGTAGTATACGTCCAAGAAATACAAAGATTATGTAAAAAATGACAATGAATCTAAAAACTCGGCCATGGAGTTACTATTAGTAAAACCCCACACCTAAGACCAATCAAACAATAATCTACCAAACAATTGTGTCATTGAAATTTTTGTATCCTCAAAACAATGATGATGTTCCTACCAAAGTGTCAACATCAAGCAAGGGGACCAAGTTCCAAATATCTGCATGCTTCTTGCCTACCAAGTTCTAATATTAACGTATATACAGTTCATTTAACTCTTAAAACACTTAAAATGTAAAATCAAAATTTAAACCCTCCACGTTTCAATCAACCTGCCAACAATATGCAACAGAAACAACAAATTAGTATTAGTTGTAACTAAATTGTGGAGCTTTCGTAATTGTCAGCTACTCACAAAAAAAAAAAACAGAAAGGCATGAAACGCCAGCGAATGCACTGTTCGTAAGCCTCTTGTACTGTTCATGGATAATGAACAGTGTAAGATGCGCTGTCCAGGTAAAAAAAAAAAAAGGCTGAAACTTAATTTCACAAAACATGGAGTCGTACAGCCTTATCCAAACATTACCATAGTAACTTACCTGCAAAGTAATTCAAAGAGACATCAATAATTTGCAACTTGGGGAGCTCAAGTTTGCTTTCAGGTTTCCCAAATGCACCATGGTAACCATTAGATCGCAAGATTAAAACCCTCAACCTTGGAAGCGTCCCCAACCAAGAGGGAAAAATGTAATGGAATTGATTGTTACCAAGCAGAAGAATCAGAGCACTCCCCTACAGTAGTCAAGTTTTCATTCAGAAACAACGAAGTTTAACTATGACGGTGAGGAATAAAACAAGCAATAATTCAAATAAAAGAAGCAAGAAAGTGGGGGAGATACCTTGAGCGTTACATCAGCTCCAAACCTTACATCACCTGTTACCTTCAAGCTGTCTAGTTCAACGATGCTAGGAAAGGACTTGAAGCGACTTAGGAGGTCACTTACCTGAGAAAGAATGAAATAACCACAAAAACATAAAGAATGCATTCATAGAGACAAGGTAGGAGCCACAGCAACACATGGCTATCAAAATCCCGATCTGAATCTTACGATTTTACGATTCTACTTACTCAAAACAATCTGAATCTTTCAAGGATCATAACGATCGCTCAGGATTGGTAGGATCATACGATTTTGACGATCCTAAACAACCTTGATTTCTTATAATTTTCTTTAACTTGACAGAAGGTTCAGTTGGACCTAAATAAAAAATAAAATCTCAATAGACCAAGTTTTTTCACTCTAATATAGAAAGTGTTAGTTGAACCCAAATAAAAAATATCCCAATAGAGTGTCACATTTTAAGGTTTTTGGCTTTTTTAAATGATGCTTACAAATAGATATAATGATGTATAGTAATTATATCAATGAATGTATAATTTATGTGATTATTTAGCATACTAATGTGTATTTTTTGTTTTTTTCTCAAATAATATAAAATCTTACGATTTAAGATCCGATCCTACGATCCACAATCCCACCTACCTCCCACGATACTACGTGGGATCCCAATTTTGACAACCTTGCGAGAACATGAAATAAATAATTGAAGATTGAAAGGATTTGTTCTAGCTAAATTGCGAACTAAAATGCCATTGTTGGAGGTGTACAAATCTGACTGCATAAGTAATAAGCAAAAATGCATTTTTGGTCCCTACATTTTGAGTCAATTCCCATTTTGGTCCCAAAATTAATTTCGTTACTAGTATCGTCCCTAAAAGAAAAATCGATTCCATTTTAGTCCTTACCGTCAACCCACTAACGGAACCTTGTACGTGGAAGATAGAATGCCCTGCTTACTGATGTGGCACTAACGTGGCTATTAAAATATTATTTAAAAAATTATTTGGCATTTTTAGATGCCACGTCAGCATTTTAATTTTTAAATTATTTTTCTCAAAAGAGTTTTAAAAACATTTAAATAAATAAATAAATCACAAAAATTTAAAAACAAGATTCTGAATTTATAAATTTATAAATTTTAATTAAATTAATTTTTTAATCTAAAATTAGAAATTGTTTTTATTTTAAACGATTTTTTTTTTCATTAGACCATTTTTTTCATTAGCCCATTTTGAACCTGTGATATGGGCTTAGAGAGAGAAAGAGAGGGAAATGAAGAGATAATGAGATGAGGCCAACAGTCGTTTGGAGCAGATCTAGAGGAAGGAAGCTAGCGGTGGTTTAGAGCAGATCAAGGGGAAGAAGGCCAGCGGTGGTCTGGAGTAGATTAGGGGGGAAGGAACCTCTAAACCCCTCTTTAACTTCAGCTTCTTTACTACTCCCTCTTCGACTTCTCTGTGTGCCAGGTAAGCCACCATGAATGGCAAAACCTATCTCTACCTCACCCTCTCTTTTCCTTTCTTAAGCCCAATCCTGGCCATGACTAAAACCCTTACCTCCACCTATGCCGTTCACTAATGCCGCCACCCCAAGCAGTGGCTCTCAAACCCATATGACTGTGTTAACGAGGGAGATGGTGGGTTTCGAGTGATGCAGAGCTTTTGATAGGCGGTTGTTTGGGTGATTTGGGTTGTGGATCTTGGACGATGATGTTGTTAGCTCCACTGCAACACTACCACCATGAGAAATATTGTATTAGGATAATAATTTTTGGTTGAATGTATAATTGATTTTTGTGGAAGAATTTGTGTACAAATTTTGGAATATTTTGGGTTTCTATTCTTTTGTTCTTGGGATTGAATATTCTGGGTTTGTCGTTCTTGTGTTTTCATGATCAAGATGAATTTGGAATATGAATTTGATAATTTTAATGTAAAATTTATGAGTTTATGGGTTTGCTAGAGATTGGTTGATTTGTTGGATTTATTTCTTGTTTTCCTAGTATTGATGGAGATTGGATTTGGTTGCTGGAGATTGGTTTGGCTGCTGGGTTTGTTTCTTGGATTTAGGAAGAACATAAAGAATAAACTGTTACGTTCTTACAAAAAAAAAATAATGAAAATTAAAAAAATTAATTAAATTAGATATAAGGCTTTTTTGGGAAAATTTATTTATTTTTTGTTTAAATTTTCTGACATGGTTTTTAAAAAAAATTAAAATGCTGATGTGGCATTTAAAAATGCCAAATAATTTTTTTAAATAATATTTTAATGGCCACATCAACATCACATCACCAAGCACGGCATTCCGTTTGCCACGTAGGAGATTTCCGTTAGTGGGTTGATGGCAATGACCAAAATGAAATCGATTTTCTTTTTTTATGGACGATATTAGTAATGAAATCAATTTTGGGACCAAAATGGGAATTGACCCAAAATGTAAGGACCAAAAATGCATCTTCGCTTAAATAATAAATATGTCTCAATCAAGGATCCAAGAGAATTACAACCCCACCCCACCACCCTCCCCTCCTCCCCTTTTTCATTAGGGAAGTCAGAGCAGAATATAATAGTTTAGATATGTATTTTTTTCATCTGGAGAAGAAGAAGAAGTAAATCTGATGTCACATTCATTGGAAAATAACAAGATTGGGGAACATTAATACCAACTGCATGATCAAAGAACTGCTAGAAATAACACGTGGTTAAGATTTGTTATGAAAATGTTATGCACATAACGATTATGTTTGGGTCTTGATTATAAGGCTACTTTTTGCTTTTATTTTTTTACTATTTGTGAGTCTCACGCGATTTACCTATTAATTTTATTTAACTTTACTCCGTACTTTTAGCAAAAAAATTTCAACAAAAAACCTAGATAAATTGTTCCAAAATGGGCATAGCATTTCTCTAAATGAAATTACCATGCTTGTTAAACTAAATTAATATTTGGTATTAACCTAGTGCAATAAATGTAAAAATCTATAATTATATGTAAATTAAGAAATCATTTCAATAATATATTAGAATTATATAATAAATTTATTAATAACAATAAAAGAATGTAAATTATTTTAAGTTATATAGCAAAGACAACATTGTTTAAGACCTAATTTTTATTAAAGCAATACATTATAATATATTATTATTAAAACAAAATAATAAATAATGAATCACATAATAAAATTTCTTAATAGATTTTATATTTAGTTTTATCTAAAGTAGTATTCTAGATTTCTTGAAAATTCAGTAATGGACCTTTACTAAAAGTGAACTAAGATGTGTTAGGTGATCATATTCGTTCTTCATATTATGATATTTTTGGAGTACCTACTTTTAGATTAAGATTGTCAAGATTCTTGTAACTGAACTTATACTTCCATTAGAAACATCGAAGAAATAAAGATGTGTTTCAAGACTTTCTTGCTAAAGTTCCCTTTTACCAATTTTTTTTTTTCTTTTTTGTTAAAAATGAAGCAAAGAAAAAGGTGAGGACAGATGCTTATGTTCTAGTGATTGTATCATGACACTAACTCGTAATGATATACTTTCTTATGCACCGGACATTGTGCTGCTGGCGAAATCATGTTTTTGCAAGCTTGGAGAACTTCCACATTCAAAACTGGCAACCGGATGTCATAAAGTTGCATTTACGTTATATTTTGGTATTATAAACTGTTAGTCATGGACAATACACTTTTATGTGTTTGGAATTTTTGATAATATAATATTAAGGGCTTTAGTTTTGGACTCTTGAAAGGTTGAGGTCACTAAAATTTCTAAGCTTTAAAAGCAAGTCCAATTCTACTGTGCTGCTAAGGTTATTTCCAACTAGACTCGAGATTCAAGATTTGCATGCTTAGTAATTGACGGTGGAATAGAATCATACAATTTATTGCCCCCATGGGCCATGGCTCAAGAAAATTAGTTGGATAAGGTTTATAAGCCGAGGTGAAATTTGACTAGTTAGGCCTAAGAGAAGATGTAATGTCACCATATGAACTGGTATTTGCTGAATGCAAATAAGACAAGGTATGTGAACTGAAAGTATTGTCGAAACGATCTAGCTGAGCAAGTTGTGATTTGCGTGAAGTTGGCTAATGAAAAAGAGATTTGCACTAAAAAATTATGAAATCGACGACTCAATTGATGAAATTGTTGAGGTTGCCAAGTGAAGTTGGTATCAAACCTGTGAAATTGCAAACTATCAATGTACAATTCATATAAGGACATTAGGTTTCCAATTGAATCTAATAGCTTACCAAAGAAACCCGTGTCTGTAAGTCTCAATAATCGAAAGGGTATTCAGCGTATCATCCACAGCCTCTCAAGCCAAGATAGGTCACAACTCACAAGTTTGCCAAGATATTAGAACCATGGAAGATAAGAATTCTGATACGTTATTCTAAATCTTCTTAAATAAATTCGTTCACTTCTTTTTTTTCATATAAACTTTTGTGAATGGTTTTGGATTTTTTTTTTTTTCCATTTAAATTCTAGCCTCATTTTTCTTTTATATATATATATATATATATATATATATATATATATTTGGAAACACGAACAATGCAGTTAACTATCGATTATTAACTTATTTTGGCATTGCAACTTAGAAAACTTTTTTCTTTAATTAGATATTGCTAGTTTGGTATGATCAAATTTAGTTATATGGTATTCATCAAGAAAAAAATAGTTATATAGAGTGTAGAACTACGTTACATTAAAATATGTATGTCATATGTCCAAGATTAAAATATGTATGTCATATTGCAGGATAAAGAAAAAAAATAGAGTCAAGAATAAATGCAGATTCAAAAACTAAAAACTAAACTAAATAGTATATCCTCATGAACCTTTACAATGGGTGCCCACTTTTCAACATATAAACCACGATCAAATCCTCCAAGAGCTGCAAAAATTCGCAATTAAAAGTTAAAAGGATAAGTGTCCACTTATATTAATTAAAAGAACAGAGACTGGTTCATAAAAACAGGATGTTGAACAGAGGTTGTGCAAATCAGAAGGAGAGAAAATTGGAAATGAGCAATATAGATAAGCTGAGCTTAGTGAAGCAATGCATAGGTATAAAATGTAGCAAAGATGAATAAATTAGTGGATAATTGGACAGACTGAGAAAGACAATTTTTAAAATGAGAGACTTAAGACAAATACAGCAGCAAAATATTGTAATGTTAACTGCCAGTGGAGAAGATTTCCAAAGAATAACTCTTACACTTTGTTTGGAACAGTGGAAAGAGAGGAGAAAGGAAAACATTGGGAAAAACCTGAGGGGTGGAAGACTGATTTCACTGTTTGGTTCCAAAAATGTAAAGAAAAGGCTAAGGATTTAAAGGTAAGAGACTTCTGCCAGGGTCCAAAAATCTCTATCTGCCCAAAATGGATGGAAAAAATGGGAAAGTTGGAAAGGAAAACTGCTGAGTTGACAAAATTGAAATTAATGTGTTATTAATTTACAAATATACTTTTAACTTTTCAACACAAATTTGAAATATATCACATTTATAAAATATACATGAGGGCGTAAAGGTAAAACAAATATTTTTCTTTTCCCTGCTATTTGCAAACCAAACAAAGAAAAGATAGATTTTTTTTTTTTTTTTTATCATTAAGATAGATTATTTTATTTTTCTTGTTTCCTTTTCTTCCTATATCCAAATAGACCTAAGTAAAATAATTTTCTTTTCTCTTTCCTTTCCCTTGCTCTCTTCCTTTCTCTTACTTTCCCCCAGCTACAACCAAACAAAGAGTTGATCTAAAAATAAGTGAGCTAGTGAGAAATACAGATATAAAGGAAGGAGGTTGAAGCACCATATGCAAGCTAGCATAAATAGGTTCAACCAAAATTGTCTATCAAATTTAGAGAACGCGGTGACTTAAAAAACAATAGTAATAATAATAACGAGTTTTAGAACACAGAGCTTTCAAATAAAATAATCATGTCAAAATATGAGCTTTCAGTGGATCACTTGTTGCTACACAGACCTACAGCATGGAATCTATGGTCCTCTGTTTTGTCTTTTCGGGTGCAATGGGTGATGACAAAGAAGGTTGTGGAGCTGCTAGCTTGCTGGCAATGGCTTGGTGGTAGAAGAGATAATGGAGAGCTTTAGAAGGCTATTCCTCTATGTCTTATGTGGGTTATTTGGAAGGAAGGGAATAGTCAAACGTTCAAAGGCTTCGAAATTTCAAGGCTGACTGTGAAATCTAGTTTTCTACGCCTTTTGTATGCCTGGATGGCTTCTCTAAGCAGTCATTCTTTTACTAGTTTGATGGATTTTATTGATTTCTTTACTTTTTGATATTTGTATTACACCACTAGTTCATATCCAATGTGCTGAGGGTGTCTATTTTCTATATTAATAATGTCTTACCTACCTATCAAAACAAGAAAAATAGAGAACAAGTTCTGTAAAAGAAATTTAATATTAGACCCTTCACTCCAGCAATACCAATGAGCACTAGTTCCAGTAACACCTCCTCCCATTACACCTTCTCCCATTACTAGTTCCAAGTGGAGGGTTGAGGCCATGGGTTAAGACCCATTAGGTGCATGTGTAACATACCAATCCAAAAAAAAAAAAAAAAAAAAAAAAAAAAAAAAAAAAAAAAAAGGATAATTGGAGCATTACACGGTTAATAACACAATTCAAATACCAAACATAAGAAATCCCAACAATAATAGCACTTAAATCTTTAATAACTAAACATGTTACCAGCTACGGCGGAATAGAGCTCCTCCTCACTGTGAGCAACAGCATTTCCACGCCCATCATAAGCTAACCTTTTGCTCTTAATCATAAGAGGATAGCCAAATAGTTCACCTGCTTTCTTGGCACCTTCAAGATCATCTATCTGTGGTAGCCAGGTTTCCTGATCAACAAATTAAAATTTCTCTCATATTGGATATGTGAAAATAAAAGGTAAAAACCACTGGCTAAATCCTTCAGTTAGATAGTAATGAAAGTGGTCAACCTGCATAAACTCAGGAAGTGGAATGACATGCCTAGAAAAATAAACCTTTTGAAGATATTTGTCCTGTAAGAACTAAAACATGAATCATGGAACTAAAAGTCATATTTTATTGCAAAAAAATATATATATTAATATGTACAATTGCTTATTCATTTTAATAACTCCGTCTTTGTCTATGCTTAGTGCCACTTATTGATCACAGTCAATCTCAAGCCTGTGGGAAAAGGAGGGAGAGTTGTGGTAGGTTGACAGCTTTCCTAAAATTTATTCACTCTATTATTACGAATGACCTTATTCATATAACAAGAGAGAGGAAAAAAATTCTAGCAGATAGCTAACAAATCTTAGAATTAGGTTGAAAAGGGATCACTTACAAGCTTAGTCTAACTACAAGAAACAGTCAAAATTAGTTCTAAAATGCCAGTTCCATTGTGTTTTTGTGCTACGATGACAATAGGGGAATAAAGTAACCCCTGACATTTCTACACTTACTATAAGAGAAAAGTACTTGAACAAAAACCTAAGATTAAGGGAAGGTGGGCATCTAAAGTAGCACCAAGATCCACCAGGATCCACTTTTGTGATTTTATAAAACAGAATGCATTTCCTCAAAAGGAAAAAAGCTTTATGCATAAGGAAATGATTTCATTCAACTTCTTATTTTCTCATATTTTGCAAGACAGCAGTCAATAACCAAATGGCAAAGTCAAAGAAAAGCATACCTGAATTATTCGAATAGTTGAGGCTTTTGGTTGGTGGTCCACTCCTTGTTGCTCAAGCATCTCCATGGTTGCAACATCAACATGCTCAATTTCTGCAGTAAATACATTCCATCTGTCTATCAAGAACATAGACATATTATTACCAAATTATAACAAAAAGAATATACTTACAAAAACTATTGACTATAAAAAAACAAAAAAAAAAACAAAATATCATCAATCTCATAAAAATAGAACCTTTTCGCAACTTCACAAACTGTAGCACTATCATCAAAGCTTCAGACCATCTGATGATATGAAAGTGCACTTGTGGAGCAGTTCTCAAGCAGATCGAAAACCATTACTTTAATAGCCATCTGCAAAGCTGCTTGACATAGCCTACGACCCAGTTGCCCTCCTCCCAAAACACCAACAATCACCTCAGATAGTCCGTGTACAGGTACATCATCTTTGCTTCAAGAACAAGTATTATGGTGGAAGGTTCCGTGTTAGATAAATTTTTAACTCCAAATTAAAATCCAATTAGTAATATTAACAAGTTCTTTCATATAATTCCAAGCAGCAGCCAGGCAATCATGTAAGAAACAAACGATACTTTTTTTTGGATGGACAAACTTTTTATTAACAAAGGAACACAGTACAACAAGCACACATCTAACCAAACCAAACCAAACCAAAACAAATCAACCCGCAATAAACTATCTGAAACAACAACCAAAATCACTGTCATATCCTACTGATCAGAAGGCTTAATAAATACAGTGAAGAAACACCCCTATACAACATATAGCCTTGCGAAGGATTGAGTTGCAGTAGCACCATTTGGCTTCCACCCTAGCTTGAACTTCCCACATATCCTACACTATGGTCTCCTCTGTTCTAACAGACTACCACAATGATAAACAGAGGCCCCAAAAGCTAATTTACAAATCACAGCTTGAACTTCCCACATATCCCCACCACTTATGCATAAGACACAAGCTGAATCCCCTTTTATGGCCCATTGCAGTATCCTATCTCGAATTGCCGGCCTATTCTAATGGTTAGCCACACAAGACGAAAACATGTCTACATATATTACCCATCTCTATTTTTCCGCCACATCCGAACCCAGAAATCGATTTTTCAAAAAAAAAAAAAAAAAAAAGATTTTCCCAAGAATTGCAAGCTACTATTAACTATTTAACTTACCTGGGTGAGGTCTTGTGAGTGTCACATGAGGCCCAAGAAGCGAAGACTAGAGTTGAGTGCTTCAAAGAAGAAGAAGAAGAAGAAGGAGTTGAAGAGAGAAGAGGGTTTTGTTTGGTAGAGTGGTTCATGGAGAAGAAGAAGCTGAGTGTGGCCGGTGGTGGTGGTGTTAGTCGTGGAGGCAAACAGGGATTAAAGTTGAAGAGAGTGTCTGTATTTATGGTTGTGGCGTTGATGGCTACGCTTTGTTGTAGCATTTTTATTTCAGCGGTTGAGAATTTCGATTCACAGTGCTACTCTCCCTCAGCGCCGCTGCTTTGGAAAGAGAGAATAACCTGGTGAAAATGGGCAATTAGACACGATTTGGCAACAATATAGTTAGTAGGCACCAGAATGAAACTATATAGAATATCAACATCTCAACTCTAAAAGAGTCGATTTCCCCTGAAGAAATCGAGTCTTTAAGAGTCGGTTTCACTAATCTATTCTGGTATGACGTGGCATGTTCGTCCACCTGGAAATCGATTCTTTTAAGAGTCGATATATAAATCGACTCTTAAAGACTCGATTTAAGTGTGACGTGTACACTTCGATTTCCAATAGGGGTTTTTTGAAATATGCTCTAATTCAAATTATTCTCCCTCAAATCGCACAGACCTCTCTCTCTGTCACTCACACCCTCTGACTCTCCCTCTCACGCCTCTCTCACAACCTTCGTGATCGCGCCTCGCCACCGTCTCCGCCTTCGTCATCGCGCCTCGCCACCGTCTCCATCTTCGTCATCGCGCCTCACTCTCACGTCTCTCTCACTCGGCCTCTCCACTCTCACTCAGTTCTCTCAGGTATGATTTCTTTTTCTTTTTACCGATCTTGAATCTTCTTTTTCCCAAATGCTTTCCCATTTTATTATTAATATTTATTTATTTTAATTATAGGCAGCTCCAGTTATATATATAGTTTGATGTGCTTGTTGGTATACCTTTCCTAAAGGTTGAGACTTTCATATGGTACTTTGGTATTTAGATTCTATGATGTGATAGAAAAAATGGGTTTTGGATTTTATAGTTATATATTTCTTCCCATTTGATTTATGTGACTAGTCTGTTGAGGGCATTGTGGACCCAAGTGGAGTTTTTTGTTTTTGTTTTTGTTTTGTTTAGTTTGGTGTAAGAATTTTTGGGTTGTGTTCAATTTGTGCTATAATGCTGAAATCACTAAAAAGTTTGAGCATTAGAGAAGAAACACACAAAGATTTGGTTTTGCAGCTGCCGTGTTAATTACTGGGAGTAGTGTAAGGCGTCTAGCAATCAGCTTGGCTGCAAAACCAGAGAAGCCATGTTTATAGCTATAGATCATGGCTTCTGCAGATGCTTCTATGCTGCATAAGTACATATTGAACAATCAGTTCTGGCTCAAGCTATTTCTGAACTAAAGCCACCATCAACCTGAAACCTCAAGGAATTACGTTTCTCATGTTATACCTTCCAAGGACGGTAGTAAGCATTGTGTGATGGGTTTCTGCAAGGAGCTCTGGATCATCATGTTGCCGTGTTCCCATATAAACGACGTAAACCTGTTAATTCTCACTATATAGTTAGTCGCCAAGAATGGTTCAGGGTATGAGAAGGAAAGCAACAGCTATAGTATAGGCAAACAATAGTAAAACTTATTACATTGCTTTTGGCTTGAGCAAGAGTGAGCACAGTATGTTGCTCATTTAGAAATGAGAGAAGACACAAGGAAACAAGTGAGAGAGTTTTGTTGCTGCTCATGCTACATGGAAATGAGTTCATTGTGTGTTTATGCATGCGTGCGCAAGTGTGAGTGTGTGAGAGAGAGAGATGATTTTCATGTTGCGTTGATTAAGCAAAAGCTACTTTATCTATAATAAACCAAAAGACTAAACAAATACATTTCACATGAGGAAACCCGGTTGTTACTGCTTAGATCCCTATTCTAGTAATTGTTTATATCTGATATGAGCTATGACTACCTTTTAGCAAAAAAAAAAGAGCTATGACTACCTCTAATGATAAGAAAATGAGTACATGATTCTAAGCGCTTAGAACTTCACCAAGGGTCAAGATCATTCCTTGTAGTCATTTTTTTTTTCTCATAGGACTTCTTTCAAAGCACCATTAATTAGTGAACAAGTTTTTGTACTACTATTCCAGATTTTATATTTCTTGATTCCTTTGCAATCTTCTTTGTGGTCCTCTCGGGATTGTAAGGCTACTATTTGTCATATCATTGCTGAGGTCATAAAAATATTTCTTAAGCATATTATTAGAAAGCCTAAATTAATATAAAAATATATCATGTTCCCCTGCTTCCCTTGTAAATCTATTCCTGGTTTAGGACTACTAGTTCTTAACAGTCCACAGTGAACAATATGATAGTTCTTACTTCTTGGTGCTTTAGTGTACTCCACACTGTACAATTTCTGCAGGCATCAAGATGCGTATAAATGCATAAAACATACCATTGTTTATAAAAGCATTTCATGACAAAATGTTCCAACCTTAATAACTTTTTTATTTTCTTGAAAATTTCTTTAACCCAAAATGCTATGAATTTTTTTCAGCATCATATCATATCAAGGAGCAAATTCAACTGAATATATCAAAACTGAATAAGATTGAATATGACCACCAACCCCCAAGAAATATGGCATCAACAAGATCCTAGTGAAGGCACAAGAACAAATTGTACTAATAAGAATTTTTATCTGTAGCCGACATTTTGAAATGATCAATTGATCGTTACCCTCTGCTGGCCATCAACATCAATTCTTGCAAAACAGAATTTTTATCTTTGAGTAATATGGTTTTTATTCTATAATTTGGCTAGGTGTACTTCAAGGTTAATCAACTAAATGCTTACATACACCTTTTATGTTTTAATTCTTCCTTTTCACTATTTGCTCAAATCATATGTGCTGCATGCCTTTCTATGCATCCCAACCTTAGGAAAACCCTGAAGAGGAAATCGAAAGAAAAGATAGGTTAGAAGTCTTGTCAATTATGGTTAGGGTTATTGTTGGTATTTTTGCTATGTTTTGAGTGTGGTTTCCATTACCCTGTGCATTAGTTGCATTGCCAAAATGCATTTTTCATTTACTGTGTGTAGAGCACATAGTCAATATAAAAATGCTAGTTTTTTGCTGATTCGTTGTATTACGTGCTAATTGCTTATCATTTTATGTGTAGTATGGCTGCTGCAAATGCTGGACAGATTGACCATGCGCAGCCTGGCCCCATTGACCAGTCGGTGTTGACGTTGCAGCCCAACCATCGGTCAGAAGCTATTTGGAATGGGCAGGTAAAACACAACACTACACTTTTAACGAATGTACACGTATTTAATTCATACAATGTACACGCACTTCCCTAGTTTGTATTAATCCATGGTTTTGTTCTGTGCAGGATCCAGGGTCCCTTAAATGTCGTGCCCGTGGTGAAGAGTTCTCCGATCGAGAGCCAATGGTGGACGACCGAGTCCTTGACATCATTAAGGCACTTGGTTTGGAGGGACTCCTTAGGACTCCGGGGAGAGAGATTGACCACGGCCTGATAACGGCCTTAGTGGAGCGGTGGCGGCAGGAGACTCACACCTTCCACATGCCACATGGTGAGGTCACCATCACATTGCAAGATGTGGAGGTCCTTCTTGGGCTTCCTGTTGATGGCGAGGCTATTACAGGGAGCACGCAAAAAGATTGGGATAATGTGTGCGAGGAATTCCTTGGCTTCCGACCTGCAAATGATCAGAGAAAGCAACTTCATGGCCAGAGGATTCTGATCCAACGGCTTTTGGAAGCTGTTGCCAATCCATTGCCGCCTAATGCTGAAGAGGATCAGGTGCATAAGTATGCACGATGCTACATCCTAGAGCTACTAGGGGACACGATCTTCATGGACAAATCCGGCGATAGGGTGCATCTAATGTGGGTGCAGCAGTTGGAAGACCTTCGCAACCCACGAAGGTACAGTTGGGGAAGTGCTTGCCTTGCATGGTTGTATCGGGAATTATGCAGGGCAAGCGATAAGAAAGCTAATCAGATTGGTGGGTGCTTGCTGTTGGTGCAGTATTAGGCATGGGCTAGGTTCCCATATCTGTGCCCGACGGTTGAACGTGGCCCGCCAGTTGGTGCTTATGGTCCTCTAGTGTGTGGTCCACTGTCCCTGAAGTAAGTCTGTATCTCATACACGTTGCAAATATTTATTTATTTATTTTCAAAGCTACTAGGAATTATTTAAGTTAATTCCAAAGGTAGTAGGTTAATATATTTGTTACTTATAGTTTTTTATTATTTTATAAGTATATAAAAACTGCCTAGTTAACGAAGCTTCATTTTACTAGATTAACTATCTTATTAGAAAACATATTCTAAATGCAGCCTAAGAAAGTATGTTTGTAATAATTAGTTGAAAAGCTAGTGGGTAGGCTAAGATTAGAAATAGTTGACCATCCATAATAAACTTTACATTATAGTTTTAATTATATTATTTTCTAAGTGGGAAAGTTGTGCAAAGTTAATGATCCCTTGATCTTCATTGTAGGTGGTTGTGGGTCCCAAACAAGAAAAACAGGCCCGCCCACATCTTCCTGGATAGGTATCGCGAGCAAATAGCTTCCATGTTGCCAGGCCAGGTATGAAAATGCCTTATTTAACATGTTTAGGAACAAGATCTAGGTTTGGTGAACTTTGAAATATAAACATCGTTGGCTAATGTGTTGCGTACTTCTTTTTTGGTTGTTGTAGGTGGTGTGGCAGCCGTATGAAACTGAATTCGAGGACCTTCCGTCGTGGTGCGTTGCAGGAAGGGCTGTATGGACGGCAACGGTGCCGCTTTTATGTTTCCACCTAGTACAGAAACATACACCGGATCGTGTCGTCCGTCAATTTGGGATGATCCAAGAAGTTCCCCGTAATGTTGACACCGATATAGTGCTTCATGGCATTGACTTGCGGGGGAAGGTTGGCGTTGATTGGATGCGGAAACATGCTACGCATATTATGGAGTGGGGTAATCGCCTTCAACGGCGTTGTGAGGCAGTGCTTGGTGATATGCCTCCAGAACACGAGTACTTTGATTGGTACAAAAGGGTAACTCGGAGGTTCATCAATGTCCTCGGTGCTAGATTGATTCTAATGGTAACTTTAAATTTATGTTCATTTGAATTTTTAATTAGCATGGTTGATTTCGTATTGCATTACTAATATACTTGGTTTTTTCATGTCCAGATTGAAGGATACGCTCGTTTGTTGAGGCGTCACCCAGTGGGCACGGAGGACCACAATTTAATTACTGGTGTGCTGACAGCAGTGCAGGAGATTGGCCGTGTACAACCTCCTATCCCCGAGGGCCCGAACGAGGAGGCAGCTACTCCTGCAGCTGTGCCTACTTAGAGCCCAAGCACTTCTGAGAGGCCAAGCACGAGCAGAGCTCCTGCCGGACGTGGCTCTCGTCCGCCTGTTGCTACACCGAGAGTTGTCCCTACCCCTGATCCCCACCCATCCACCACACATCCATCTCCTAGCCCCACCACCATCCCTTCACCCACACCACATCCATGTCCTGGGTCTGACATCCGTCCACCCACCCCACGATCATTTCCTAAGCTATCACCCATTCCATCCTTTGACTTAGGTCTTGATCCAACCCCTCCTGACATGCATATGCAGCCACCCTCCCACAGTACGTCCACTGGCCCTTCTTCACCCACCCCACATCCATTCCCTAGCCCTACAGTCCCTTCACCCACCCCACATCCATGTCCTGCGTCTGACATCCGTCCACCCACCCCACGGTCATTTCCTGAGCTGTCACCCATTCCATCCTTTGACCTCGGTCTTGACCTAACCCCTCCTGACATGCACACGCAGCCACCCTCCCACAGTACGTCCACTGCCCCTTCTTCACCCACCGACGCACCCCATGTTCAGGCTGAGCAGCCAGTTGGGTTAGCTGTAGAGCCAGCAGGTCGGCCGAAGCGCATATCAAAGGCACCTCCTTGTGGGACAGGGGGCACAAACATGGACACAAAGCTGGACCCGAAGCATCTGACGAAGGACATGCAAGACCTCCTCCTTATTATACAAGACGGCGTAAGATTCAAAAAAGGTAATTAGACAGAAGAAAGACAAAGATTTCTATGTTAGATAGGCACATACTCCTTATATATTTGTCTTCTGATTATTATGGTTAATATGATCTGTACTAACTACTACATGGTGTTCTCTAATACTTAATGTTTAAGTGTAATGCTAATAATAGTTGCTTCGGTGGTTTTTAAAAAAAATATGATGTCAGTGTGTGTTTCACTTGTCTTGCTCCCTCTCCTTTTTGTTTACATTTTGAATTGGTTAAAAAAATAACATTTTTAATAGGTTTTCTTGTTAGCATCAATTTTAAAATCTAGTTCACATTCAGTAGCAGTGATACAAGCGTCATGTCTTAAACAGGCAAGAATAGCTGAGAACGGAGGAGATTTCTTAAGAATGCACAAACAGCAGTATAAGGACTGTGTATGTGGTCAACGTTCGCTCACGAAATGACCGCAGAGTTTCGTGGTCTTTCTGCTGAAGAGGTATTGTAAATGACTCATCAACATTCATGGGATGGGCTTTTGGTTAATAACTAGAAGATTTATGTTCTTCCAAGTGGCTTTGTAATTTTTCTTATGCTTTTTCTTCGAAAACTTGGACTTAGGCTTATTTGCAGCAACAGCTAGAAAAACCTCATGCCTTGAGAAATAAAGTGAAGTCAGATTAGGTGCGCATCCGCATGACCTTTAATAAAGGCCATATTGAATTCCCATGCAGGTTTGTTTTTATGTGTGTGTAGAACCAAGTCATTCTGCTTTTATTTCTTCTCATCTTTTATTAAGTAGATTATCATTTATTGGTGGTGGAAGCTGCCCTCTCCAAAGATTGTTTTAATGGCCATTGATTGAACGATATCTTTAAATAAATACTAGTTTGCATTAGTTATGGGATTGTTTTTTTAAAGATAGATTCCTGAGAAAATTAGAAACAGGTTGGTTCAAGGATATGTTGGTCAAAGGAAAGATGGGGGATCCCTCTATGTAAATCTACTGTCGCTTGCACTACGTAATTCCTTTTAAATCATTGTATAGCTGATTTGCATCGCTGCATTGCTGAATGTTTTCATTGGAGCAGTTGAAAACATTCACTGTAGAATTAAACTGCAAATCTGGAATTATTGTACAATTATTGTTTAATTAATATAATTAATCTTATCTCAAAAATGGCTGAATTGCTTTTTACCCCCATTGAAGTTTACTTTCTCAACAAATGAAAATGCTAGTTCAAAATGAAATTCAGTCTTCATCATCAGGTAATACCTGATTTTGCGTTGTGTTTCAGCTGGCCTTGATTTGGGACCAAGCCTTAGGGACATTTGTGCTGCAAACAGGACAGATGAAAAGCAGGTACCATGGAGTTCCTGTACTTTGAATTTGAAGTATGGTATTTGAATGTGGCTACGATACTTGATATTGATAAAGTGGATGATTAAGAGTTAGTATCAATTATGTTTTTTTTTCCTCTTTAAAACTTCACTGCAGCAAATAAAAGCACTTCTTCAGAGTGTTGGCACTTCCTTTTGCCCTGATTATTCAGATTGGTTTGGGGATGAAAAATCTGGTGACACCCATTCAAGAAATGCGAATAAATCTGTTCTTTCAAAATTGTTACAATCTCATCCTGCTGATTATTGAACCACCAAATTGCAGGTCCTGCTACAATCCATTTTTGCTATCTTCTAAAATGTTAATTGTCATCAAATTTACTTTTATAATGTGATGAATTCTTCAATTGTCTGCTTCTTTGTTTAGATAGTTTTGGGCACTAGTGCTTGCCAATTTTTTTACTGCTTTATTTTTTTACTGCACATATTTTGCATATATTGTTATTGTTAATAGCTTATCTTTTATTGTTATTTTTCATATATTTTCTGTCAAATCACAAAATTTTGCATTCCCTTTGGACAGTAGTGATGGTTTTTCATTGCATCACAGTTTGCAAACTGTGTTTTCTTTTCTTGTTAACATTAGCTAATGTTGCATTAATACAATTGTTTGATGTGGATATGGTGGAGAGAGAACGCAATTGGCGTATTTTTGAGGATGTGGAGCACATGTGGACCCATGTGCTTGATTTATTTAGTACATTTTTTGCTTCATTGGTCCTGCACATGGAAGTTCTCTGGTTGCAATTTCATAGCTGAAAACTCAAATTCTTTGTGATTCTTTGTGTTCATCTTGTACATGATATTTTATTTAGTCATGTTTGTTTGATTTATGTGTAAGGTTTTTGAGTAATCATTATTAGCATGCTAACTTCTGGGTTATTGTATATATATAATTTGTTGAGTTGGAATTTGTTTTGACATTGAAAACTTTGATGTGATGTTGATTCTGCTTTCAGTTTTTTTTGGTGATTAGTGCATAAGATGAATAGAAATTGATCTGGGTTTTTGTGATTTTTGAGTATTTTTTGTAGGGTTTTAAAATCATTGAAATTTGAGTTAAGGGCAATTCTATGATGCAAATTTGTCAACTTTTTTTTTTAATGGAAATATAAGGGTGGTTCAGTGTTTGATTGGAAACAATAGGTTTGATTCAAACCTATTGTTTTATGTAAGAGCTATACGCTATGAGAGAATTTGAAAAGAAAAATGAAGTAGAGAATCAAAATTCTAAATTTACCCCCTTTAAAGTGCAAGAGCTATATGCTATAATTTAAATTGGTATGAATGGGGTATTAGTGTAAGAGGCCTTATGGGTTTTGTGAAGTTTTTTCTGATAAGCAATGGATTATGTGAATAGAGTGAGGATTTTTTAGGATGTACTATGAGTTTTCGAACCCACAACCACCCCCCCCCCTCCCCCTCTCCTCCTCCTGCACCCTTTGCTCTTACAAGGGCCGGAGGTGCACTTTTTTGTAGAGCTGATTGGAACATTATTTGATCGATTATGGATTCAGTTATCCATTTATTGCAGCCTTTTTCGGACTGTTTAACTCCCTTTGGGCCTTGGACAGGTGATCATGTGATTATTCTTGTGAGCTGTGGAATCAATTGGCAATTCTTTATATTATGTTAAAAACCATACAATCACTTTTTCATCATCTGATCTGTTCTGAAAGTTTTCATGGCTTTTCTTCATGCAATATCGAAGAAGAATATTTTATTCTAAAATATTTTATTCTTGAATTCAATGTGCTAAATTGTTTTTATTATATTTGGTTCAGAATTTCTTTGGTTAGCAAATCTTATTATTTCCTTCTTCAAGAGCCATTTCTTATGTCAATGCTTCGACTTTGTTAACATAATCATTTGGTCATCGCAGAATAGGAACAGAACATGAGAAGTTTGGTTTTGAGTTTGGAAGTCTTCGTCCAATGAGGTATGAACAAATAGCAGAGTTGCTGAATGGGATTGCTGAAAGATTTGATTGGGAGAAAATAATGGAAGGTGACAAAATTGTAGGACTCAAACAAGTAAAATACTTATCTTGTTTAGGTATCATAGTTGAACTTTGCTTATGTTGTCTATTTTATCCATGTGAAGTTGTGAACCGTAATTCTTCAGAGTTATTTCCTCTATGCAGAGACAGTTTCTAATATTGTTTTCTGAAAATCAATTCTCGTAAGGAAACTAGCAAAAAACTTTTCATTTGTTGTTGAATTTCTCCAAAACCAAAAAAATAAAATAATAATAATACAATTTAATTTTTTGTGGGCCAGGGGAAGCAAAGCATATGATTAGAGCCTGGGGGTCAGTTTGAGGTTAGCGGTGCACCTCTTCAAACTTTGCATCAAACTTATGCGGAGGTTAATTCACACCTTTATCAGGTTGGTGAACAATATACCTTGTCATAGGCAACAACAGGTTGTGGCAGGTTTTCAAGTAAAAATTTCTGTTCAATTTGAAGTCTAGTGGTCATCATTACCACCATCTTCTTGCTTGGATGTTTTCACAGTTCCTATTTTCAGTTTGGCTTGGCAGCTGCAATCCGTGCTTTAGAATTTCTTTCTTTCATTATTTTTTTCACGGATGCTTATGTATCCTAGCAATTTGCTTAGCATTATTTCCCTTAGTATATGAGTTAAATCCACAGAGGGTATATTTCACCAAAAAGGTTGTCAATGACCTTAGATCAAATGAATTTCCTGGTATTTCCAATGGAGATGCCATGGTTTGGATGCCCCTTCCCTCCACTTAAAATGTATAAAATAAAAAATAAAAAAAATCATCAGAAAGGTTGCTGGTTTCAGTCAGAGTTGGATCTTTTCTGATGAGGACTCCCTGGTGACCTTTTGCACCCTTTTGGTTTCTCTGCTCCACCAATGAGCAGTAGTTGTTTATAAATATATGTATGTGTGTGTGTATATATATATATATATATGTATGTATGTATGTCAGTATATTTAAGCTTCCTATCTATCCCAAAACGGAGAAAATTGTAATTTTTGACTTTTTAAAATAGGAAACATTGTGCACTAGACAAAAAAATGGCAAGAAACTCGTGGACTGTATATATAAACATGTGGACTGCATATATCAAATATTTGCCACAATCCCCAGTGAGATCCAGGACTTCTGAGTCCTATGGGATGTTATTGTAACCCACAAAGTGAATTTGATTCAATATGGCAAACTAGAAAGTATCAATTTTTTTCTGGGTTGGGCTGTGAAGAATTTGAAGGGGAAAAATCTGCAGCAAGTCAGTTGTAAGCTGGGCTGAAATGGGATGGTGTGATTTATAACTTATGGGCTGACAGGAATGCAAGAATTCATGTAAGGAAAGATTTGCACTGAAGAATCGAATTGGTGCAATGGCTTATTTCTGATATTAGGTGTAGGTTGTGTTGGTCTAAACATGTGAAGTGTACCTTTGAAAAACATAGTGTTATGCTGTATTTGGGGAATTTCTGAAATTGTTTTTGGTTTGTTATTAGGATGGGAGCTTAATAAGGTTAGTGTTGTCTGTACTGTGTGGCTGCTTGTTTGTACTGTGTTCTGGTGTTTGCAAGCTTAGGCTGTTTGTTGTAATGTTTTTTTTTTTTTTTTTTGGTTCAATGAAATTTTCTCATTCATAAAAAAAGAAAGTATCAATTTTTCTTTCAAGGAGAGAGAGAGAGAGAGTAATATGTTAATCAATCGCGTATGTCTCTATCCTTTGCATGTACTATGTACCCTGTGTTTAGTTGATGCTATCAGATATTGATTTGAGGTTCTTGATTATAACTTTTCTGCAGCTAATATTAGGGTTGTGGATCCGGTCAGGGAATTTGGTTCACCAGGATTACGAAATGTAGCCTGGAAAGAACGAGTTGATGGCTGGAAGATGAAGCAGGAAAAAAATGTTGTTCCAATGAGCACTGGCCAAGCCAATTCTGAAAGCGGTGCTGGTGATAACCGTGATATTGATGCCAACACTGATGTGCTTGTGGATGACTCTTTAATGTACGTTCTCTCTTCATTGAAACACAGACTTTTGGGTGCTCTTTTAGATTTTATTGAGGCTTTATTCTTTGTAATTGTTGGTACTTTGTAGCTAGTTCAAAACTTTGTGGTTTGGTTTGTTGATTACATCAGCTTTATTGCTATTGGACAACTTCTAAAATGTCAAAAGATGATAATTCCATTTTACGCGACAACCTTGGGTATTAGCAATAATTGCAAATAGAGTTCTAAATGTAAAATAATTATAGCTATGGAGTCGGTTTTCCCAAGTCTAATTTCTGTTATTATCACTTGTTTCTTAAGTCCAATATAGAAAAGGGCTGCGGTTAATGCCATGTCTGGTTTTGTTTTGCAGGAATGATGAAGCTCGGCAGCCTCTCTCAAGAAAGGTTTCTATTCCATCTTCTAGGATAAGCCCTTATAGGATGGTCATTGTTCTGCGGCTCGCTATTCTCTCCATTTTTTTGCACTATCGAATAACAAATCCTGTGCCCAATGCCTATGCTCTGTGGTTAATATCTGTTATTTGTGAGATTTGGTTTGCAATATCCTGGATATTGGATCAGTTCCCCGAGTGGCTGCCTGTAAACCGTGAAACATATCTTCACAGGCTTGCTCTGAGGTGAGACTGTGAGAATATCTTATGCTGTATACATTAATTTGTTGTACTTAGTGATTAAGCCTGCATGAATGTGTCTCAAGTAACTGTGTCATTTCAATTTGATGTTTTCATATTACATATAAAGTTGTAATTCCAAAGGAATATGCATTAGAGATATGGCGGTGAGATGCTCACCATCACAATTAGCTGCAGTTGACATATTTGTCAGTACTGTCGATCCACTGAAGAGCCTCCTCTTCTGACAGCTAATACTGTTGTTTTGCTTTCTTCAGTACAGGTGGCTGTCTTTTGAGCCTTGTTAGTTACAGGGTTTATCAGGCTCTGATTGGAGGTTGGAGGGCTTAAATGTACATACTGGTGTTATGCGTTGATTTGTAATCGTTAAATTAAAAGGAATGGCAGTATCTCCTAGGATATATACTAAGAAAAAATATTTATATTATTTTAGTATTAAACAAAGGGATTCATGAAGATGATCTTAATAATTTGGATAACCTACATCATTGGACTAAAATATTGTATATTGAGTAAGGCTGACAGATCCTTCTATTATTACAAGATTAGGTTTCATCCGCTCAATTATAAAATATGGATGAACTAAAAAAAAAATTGTAATCTATGGTTGTAATATTGTAATCTATGGTTGTTGCTCCATTTCATTGAAGTTCTTACAAGTTCAGTTTCTTGATTTGTGCTTATGTTTACAGGTCGTCCCATATGGATCAGTTCCACTAAAAACATATCTTCCTCATGAAGAACAAAGGGATTTGACTGTCCTTAGTTGTCCAAGTGTTGAGGATGCCTGGGTATCTGACGTTCATGCTGTTCTGAGGGAAGAAGAACATAATGAAGCTGCTCGGTTTGAAGTGAAGGATATCCATTGCATTGATGCTGAGGTTCCCCCCACCTTATTCGCTTGTCTTTTTTGAATTTAAATTTTTTTAGGTGGATTGGTTCATATGTCATATGCATGTGGGCTGGCATTTTCATGCCTTGTTATCTTATATTTTTGAAATTGAAATTCTTTGTTAGAAGTTCTGTTATTTGCATGGATGACATGTTATGTAATTAAATATTTACCTGTTATATTTTTTTTTATTTAATTGCATGTGTTTAATGGTGGCAGGTTCAGCTTGTGAAATGTATTGTACAGAATAGGTTGTCTACAGATTTTTAGATTACTTCACCAGATTTGATTGGGAAAGTTATTGTATCAGTTTAAGTGGACCAGTTTGTAAATCTTCTCTACCTGATATTGTAGGTAAGTAATATCCCTTAGTCTTTGTGATGTTGGATGGCTTCAATTTTGTTTTTGTTTTTTATAATCCCTCTCACTCTCTTCAGCTGAGGTACAAAAAAATGGGGGAGATGCTCTATTGCTAAGTGAAGAATTTCTCAGAAACTGTGCTCAGATGTTCTCAGTGTCACCAAAGGGGTCTGAGACGAATTCACGAGCATTCACCAAGAAGCATCTTAACATTATTGATCCACTTAAAGAAAACAACAACCTTGGGCGTAGTGTCAATAGAGGTATGATTCTTCTTCTTTTTTTTTTGCTGAATGAGGTATGATTCTTCTTGCTTCTATTGTGATGCTTTTAGAGTATGTGTAGGTTTGTTTCTAACAGGTTCTTTGTTCTAAACTGACAAAAACTCCATTTTGTAGAAACTCCTATGTTTAATTGTACTGACCTTTAACCTCCCCACTTCCACCTATGGAATTATCAAACAAAAAAATTGTTACAATAACCTTTAATTTTGAAATGTTCTATGCAAGTTAAAAATGTATGATTGCAACAATATGCAAATATTTGAAAAAAAAAATTTAATGTCTTCTGTAGAGAAAAAATAATTTCATTTGGGTATGAAGGCAGCTAAATATTTGACAAAATATCTTAATAGAATGAGTTTGCATGTGGTCAAGCCTAATTAATCTGTTAAGGATCCATAGCCGACCTAGTTAAATTTGGGATTAAGGCTTCTTGTTGTTGTATCTTAACAGAATGAGTTTGCATTTTCATTATGCGTGTTTTTTTCACATGCATGTGTACAATCAGAAAAATTAATTGTGAAAGCTAGAATATTAGGACTGTGTAAATAGGATGGTTTGCGCACAATTAAAGTGGACACAGTATTTGAATTTTTGATAGCCTCCTGTAATCAATTTGATGCCTTCTGTGTCTGAAAGGAACAGGAACAATACCTACTTTTGTAAAATACTGTTATACATACTTTTAATATCATGATGTGTTTAGATGCCTAGAAAAAGGAGAAAAATAAACAAGACCCTTAGTTTTTATAGTATAGGCAACTGCAAGTTATTGGCAATTAAAATTTGGTATGCATTTTCTTCCCTAAACTTTGAGTAAGGTACAAGTTTACTTGGAAAAATCTTTGGTGCACACCACACACAATGAATTTGTCCACATCTATAAGGTTATAATGGCTTGAGAGGTTTGCATATATCAACAACTCTCCTTATCATAAACTTGGTTGGAGTTGTTGCAGGGATTTCCTACGCCATCAACAGCGGTTACCAATCATGGGGTCCTCTATTTAGGAAGCTCTTCCCGGGAGTTTTGGGTGATTGTCCATCTGTATCCCTTCCTTAAAGGTTTGATGGGTCGCCAGAACAGGACACCCACCATTGTTGTCGTCTGGTCAATTCTCCTCGCTTCAATTTTGTCATAGTTATGGGTGCGACTAGATCCATTTACCACTAGAGTTACCGGTCCGGATGTTACGCAGTGTGGAATCAACTGCTAGAGGGAAAATAACACAACTTGAAGACTCAAAATTCTTTTTTTAAGTTATTGTCCTTGCCAAGTTTCAGAGGTAAGGAGATATGTAAGTGTCTCATATTTTGGTTTTAACTTTATGTCTTTGAGCTCGTTTGTCTATGTGAAGTTTACATTACGTGTAGATGATAGGTGGCAAAGAAAATTATTTTGTTGTTACAGCAGTGATTTTTATTTTTTATTTTGGTATATTCTAAAAAAATTGGCCACTGCTTCTGGAACCAATTAATCATTCATTATATATTCCACAAGTTTATATGCAACCCATTACCCACAGTATCTTTTTGTTTGATACTCGGAGTATTTTCATAGCCTTGATATGTGCAGTGTTATTTATAGGCCATAACAAAGGGGTTACCAGCTCCTTTTATATTATGCACAATCTTTCCAACACCAAGTAAAAGGTGAATTGACAAACTCTAATGTGAATGCTTTTATGGAAAGGTTGTTACTCATTGGCAAGTTCCAAGTTCCAACTTGCCTCTGCAAAACGTAATATTATTACATGGTTAAAATAAGTGAGTTAACAATGGACAAGAAGTTTGAATAAAATCTATACCCAGATTGCTTGGTTGAAGGCACATACATGTTTGAGCCAATATGTAGCATTTTCATACCTTTGGGTCATTCCACGCAATTTAGGATTGGGTGAGTTACAATTAGGACTCTTTATAATTGTTAATATAATTAATAATTGTTAATATAATTAATTATATAGTTAATATAATTAATAGTTTAGTTTGAATAAAATCTAAACTATTTTAATTACTCGAGTTTCAAATTACACATTGAAAGTTTAAGATAGATAGGTACAACAAGTTCAATTTTATAGTGTTAGTTTCAAAATACAGGTCTTGAAAAAAAAAAAAGAAAAAAAAAACACTATAACTCGAGTATTAAACACTCGGTTTCAGTAAGGAAATCGACTGTTAGACAGTCGATTTACTTGACCTCACCCACGCCCAGGCAGTGAGTTGAAAAAAATTGGAAGGAAAATTCCCAGTGGAAATCGAGTCTCTAAATCTCGATTTCCATAGCAGTGGCTCTTTGGTAAATAAGTCGTATATAAATTGATCCTTTAAAACTCGAATTTTAAAGAAAATCGACTTCTAGAGACTCGATTTCCACTGGGTTTTTATTTTTTTGTTACTCCTTTCCACTGCAGTAGTAAAGCAGAATATTTTTTCTTTTTTTCCCCTGCAGCTGTAATCCAGATCCAGAACACATCACATGGGCAGTGTATACAAACACTGAATGAAGAGTACATTGAATGCAAGAAAATGGATTACTCGGAGATTTAAGTACTAGCTACTAATGCCAAAGTACTACTACGGTTGCTGGTATTATAGGTAAAAGCTGCAGAACGCAACTAATGTAACGAGTACATGAATAGCTACAAGTTCAATTACAACAACATTCAGCAATAAAGAAAATTATGTAAACTCGATACAACATAGTCTACATAATCAGGACACTTGTCTATACTGATACAACATGGTCGCCTAGCACTTGTCCATACCGAAGATAACCACAACTCCCACGTACAATGCTGTGCCAAAATCGAGCATCCGCTCGCCTGAAAAACATTAAAAATACGGTTGTTAGTTCCTAAATGCGAAGAACGAAAACCAAATGAAATTCTGAGCATATTATATCAAAACAACAAAGGCACTTGCCTAGTTTGTAGCACTACAGCCTGTCGAAGCCCCACGGGAACCGCTTGTCGAAGCCCCACGGGAATTGGGACATCTTCTGCGGTTATGCCCCTCTTCATGACACACTCCGCATCGTTGCCTCGGTTGAGTCTCCCTCAAGTCCGAATCTGGGTTCAGGCTTCCCCGTTTTCGCCGTACCCCATCCATTTCATTCCTTATTCTTGACTTCACAGGACGACCTTTGGCCCGCAATAGACTTGGGTCAGGCACCCACCGTGGTCCGCGAACGTCCCTCCATTCAGACTCTGACTTTGGCAGCACAAATTGATGTGAATATATGTGAATGGCATTGTCCAAACTGTAACATGGGTCAATATAGCTGGTCGCTTAGAGACGCAATTGCTGCAAAACTTTAATTGCATGTGAACAAGGGATCTTAAGGTTTTGCCACTTTTCACAGCCACATGTTCTATCCAATATGCGCACTTCATGACTGTGGTTTCCCCCTCCACCTCTATGATCGTTGTACGGGGTAACCACTTGATATACACCAGTTTCATGATTAAATTCCCTCAGACTATGTCCTGAAGTTTTCTCGACATTTTTGGTATAGATCTCCATTGCATAATCACTCCTCACCTTACCTCGAGAGAGATCAGAAGTAATATTTTTATGTCGATCGTGAAAATATGCAACAAGTTTGGACCAAGTGAACTCAACCATTGCAGCAATGGGCAAACCGCGAGCACCTTTAAGTACCCCATTAAAACACTCAGAGATATTGGTTGTCATTGCCCCATAACGTCTTCCACTATCATGTGACTGGGTCCATTTCTCCACATCCTCACTCGTTAAATATGTGTATGGCATATAGCGTTCAAGATGGGGATCATCAGGGTCTACACTCCTCAGTGCATTAATCTCGACATCCTTAATGGTTTACATTATGGACTCAAATTTAGCTTCACTCGTCGCATATCCAGCTTTCAAGGCCAATGCCTTTAGAGTCGGGTCATCAAAGTGTGTGTTGAAATTGCTTGCAACATGTCGAAGGCAATATCGGTGAGATACCTGTTCTGTGCCATCCTCCCCTCTAGGCCACTCTGCAATGGCGCATTTGATACCTTTATGTCGGTCAGAAATAATGCAAATGCCCTCGTTTGGTATCGCATGCTCTATCGAAGTCCTAAGACACTCTAAAAACCACCCCCAACTAGGCCCTGACTCCTTGTCCACAACAGCAAAGGCGAGAGGCAAAACCTTTTGGTTAGCATCGGTTGCCATTGCAATCATCAACACCCCTCGATATTTACCATACAAATGAGTCCCATCAATACTGATCACTGGCCTGCAATATCTGAATGCAGCAATGCATGGAGAGCGAATGCCCAAAATACATAGCGCAGTAACGTAGTACCATCTATGGGCCTAGGTATGGTCCAATAGTTGTACTGGGTACCCGAATCCTGATCCAAGTATGCCAACAACAACTTTCGCAACCTTTGGTAAGACTCCTCCCAATCCCTATATATCTTAGCAATTGCCTTCTGTTTTGCGTCCCACACCTTATAGTATGAAAGGTCATGATTATACTTAGTATGTATGATCTCCCAAAGCTCATCAATATGAGTAGTGTGCTTTTGTCGCAATTTTCCCACAATTTCTGATGCAACAAAATTAGAATCTATCATTTTACCGTCTCTTCGCAGGCCAAAGGGTATACAACTGTGTGGACCTACATAGGACGTGACCATCCACAGACCATTAAGTTTACCCTTCATGAATGCCCCAACGTACCAGTTGCAGTTGGTGTCAATGCATGCAGCGCATAATTTAGTTTTGGTCGACCTCCGAATTATAAAATTTCTATTATCCTTTGCTGCGTATATTATCAATGCACGCTTCACCGCCTCTTTATTTGCAAAAGTCAACCCTTTATCAAAATGCATCCCATCTTCCCAAGTAGAAACAAATGGAATCTGAAGACGTGAAGGATCAACCATATTTTTCCAAGTATTTGCATAGAATGACTCGGCAGGAGGTGTGTAGGCAGTGGTCGTATTTGTAACATGCTGGACTCCAATATCCTCGTCTGCATCACCTTCATCATGGCACTCCATATTTTCCTCTTCAAAATTGGGAGCACGTTCATGATCATCCACATCCTTCCCAAAGTCACCTCGCTCAATCCTCTCTTCGTACTCATCCATATCATCAAGATTTTCATCATTATTCACAAAATGATCTTCGTCCTCCACCCCTAAATATGTCTCTTGAGGTTGGAGTGTTTCACAGGTATTGGCAGCATAATCTTGAGATGAGAGTGTGTAACCTCCCATTGTAGTGCATCCATCATCTAAGGCTGTAAGTTGCAAAGATGTAGTTGTTTGTTGTAACTCCTCGACATCAACTTCGGCGAGCCGCTCGGAACTTACGTACAACTCAGCAGCATTTACTTGGGGCATTTTACGGATCCTATTAAACATGACCTTTACATGTTTATCTTCTTTGATTGCCATATACATGTAATTTATCCGATCATGAACGATTTCTTGTGGGCAACGATAAATAATATTTATGTCATAACAAGTAGGGCTCAAACTCAGTTCTTCCATTATTTTCATCTTCAAATCATTCAATGTCTTCAACTTACGACGTATAATCATATAATAGCATTCGATACTCGGCCCTTGAAATGGGAATCCGTCAATCTGTTCAGGATTGAAAAGAGGTCCACCGTAGTATACATTTATGTCAATATTCTTCAGAGATTGTGAACCTATCACAATCAAGGTAATATGTTAGTGACATATTTTAACACAATTACAAAACTTTTTATGTACTCAAAGTACAAAAATTACAACTTCTTATATCAAACACACCCCGCATTTGCATATACTCACTCCACATTTGCATATACTCACTCCACATCACATACAAACATATTTAATCATTATCATTTCATACTCAAACAAATAAAAAAACTAAAGACACAACTCACCCCCACTACAAAATTTCATATCATTCTAACCAAAAAGCCAAACATTTAAACCAAACAACAACAAAAATAGCCATGAAAAAAGGCTAACAATACAAATATATCTTAAATATTTTTTACTTTTTATAAAAAAAAAATAAATAAAAAAAAGCCTACCAAATATATACACTAGTTACATCATATGCATATACAAACCCCACATTTGCATATATACTCAACCATTATCATTTGTTCCTAAACAATAAAAAAAAACCATTAATCATACTCCAATAAAATAAAAAACTAAACACACAAATCTTCAAATATATAAAGAAAAAAAACAAACCAAACAAAAAAACTCATGATACATACCCACAAAAAAATAAATCTAACATTACATATATATAACTAACAACTACCCATTAAAAAATCCTAACATTACATATATGTAACTAACAACTATTCAGCAAAAAAAAAAAAAAAAAAAAAAACCTAACAATTAGAGAGAGTGTATGCTATAAAAACCTTACCTGACATGAGGATGTGTAAATAGAGGATGAGTTTGATTTGAAATTTTGTATGAGAGTGAGAGAGAGAGAGAGAGAGTGAGTGAGGAAGAGAGAGCTGTCCCAGAAAATAGAATATGGTGTGGGAAATGGCAGAACCCAGGGAAAACATAAAATGTGGACTAAAGAGAGCTGCCCTAACCACGTGGCTTAACTGGAACTAAACCATGCAAATCGACTCTATAAGAGTCGATTTTACTTTACACAAACCGAGTCTTTAAGACTCGATTTGCAGCTGGAGTCCACGTGGCTCAAATGACATTGTTCATATGGAAATCGAGTGTATAAAACTCGATTTCCAGGTGGCTGCCACGTGGAAAATCTCCACATCACAGCAAGCAAATCGACCTTCTGATGCTCGATTTCTTCAGGGGAAATCGACTCTCTAAGAGTCGAGATGTTAGTATTCTATATAGTTTCATTCTGGTGCCTACTAACTATATTGTTGCCAAATCGTGTCTAATTGCCCATTTTCACCGAATTACCTTATTTCAGTGTTTTGAACAATGCCTTATATTTTGGCTATTTTGACTTAAACAAAATAATAAATTTGTTTTTTCTTGGTGAAACAAAATAATAAAATTTATAAATAAATAAATAAACAAATATGTGAATGCTATTGCTTAGAGCATTTGCAAAAGTGTAGCTATTTTAACTATACCAAAACACAAAAAAATGGCTGTAGCAATGGAGCCATAGCCAAAAAATTTGGCTTTTCAAAGGTAAAAAAGAAAAAATATTATTATATGGTGGAGGTGGTTGTGATTGGTTATTGAAGTTTGCTGCAGAAGTTTTTATTATTACTAGTCGCAGACCCACGTGATGCGTGGGAATATATAAGTATTTTGTAATGGAGTATTATATATAAAAAGTAACAATCATTTCAAATATTATTTATTTTTTAAAAATATTTCTACAATTATTTTTTTTCCTTTTTTATTCTACAAAATACAAAAATATCATACTATTATATTTTGTATGCTTGATTAATATTCTTTTTAAGGTGAACTATATTTTTCTAACTTCTGTTGTAGTGTGTTATATTTGATATACAATCAAACTTTATAAGTTTCAAATTTATTATTCAAATTTCCCATCTCTTAAGGAATAATGAGATTATCATAATAATAAAAATTTATCACAAAATTACAATGTTATCTTAATCAAAATTAAAATGAAACAAAAGGAATAAAAGACAGATTTTATAGTAATTTACTACTCAAAATCTATAGGCAAATTCTAAAAGACAGACTTTGTAGAATATGTTTTGACATAAACTCAAATTCCTATTTCCAAAAAAAATAAGTATTAATCCAAATCAAAATTCAACCAAAGCTATAAAAGGGAGAAAGAAAACTTTGTAATGAGAAATTAAAAAGAAAAAAACCAAAACACATATTAAAAAAAAATCAACCTTAATCAGAATTATAAGAAAGAACAAAAATCCATGAGAGAGAGAGAGAGTACTTACAGTTTTTTGTGGGGAACATATAGATTGAATGGAAGAAATTATATCGAATTTATACAAAATAAAATGAGGAGAAGAAGAGTCAAAATATAAGAAAGAGAAAATGATGAAGTATGATAGTAAACTAAAGAGTAGTGGGGAGATAAAGAGGTAAAAATTTAATAGCCCTCACTTATACTAATTTTCATCAATGACCAAATTGTCAAACACATGCCATTTATTCTACTCATATCTGCTACACACATTCATCAATGTGTCTACATACAAATCACCCACTTGCCATTACATTCATTTCATCAATGTTCTGAATTTCTACAATGAATCAAAATAGTGCATATACGAATTGTAAGTAAGTGAGTCACCTATATTACCATGACGTTGTGGTCAAAGTTGGTGGCAAAATTGCTAAACTCGACCAATTGTTTTTGCCTCGGAGAAGATGGCTATTAGCATTCCAGGTCATAAAGTTTAATTGTCTATGGGTAATTATCATAATGTATCAGCTGCTGTGCCCCAAAAATAGCAATTGTTTCTAATCACATCAGTTATATCATACTATGTTTACTAAGGAAAGGAACAGCAAAATACAAAATTTAAAACTTAGGTATAGAAGTATTGTTATGTCTTGTCTAAAACTCATGTACACAATATTCTAAATATTCAATAGGAGAAAATTCTAAAAAGAAAATCAAGTTGTTGAAAAATAGCATAATCCAAAATCTAAAACTAAAAACCCAATTGTTGTTCATGTACACAATATTATAGATAGATATTCAAGAGGTTACCAATTGATTGGTATGACCTATCTAAAAGAAAGGCTCAATAAATGTCAATAGGTAAATCAAAAATAAATAAATAAATGATGACATGGCACTGATGTGGCTTAATTGGAGTGTATTGATTTCTTGGATCTAGTTCTGAAATTTGGGATTGTAAGTTAGTTTGAGCTCAACTTGAGTCTAAAAATTTATATGCAATTTGGTCCGTAGTTAAGTGTATGAGTTAGAAGGATAGGTTAGGCTATGCTAGGACTCCAAGTTATAAACTTTGAGCCAAGCCTGGATTAGTCTCTAACATGGACCAAACTGAATTTTTATTTATGTTTTGACAGAAAAGAAGAGTTTGAATAATATATTAGAAGCAATACATTGGAAAATTTCTCAATTATAAGAATGGCCATGGCGAAGGAATGTCTTCCATTCAAATGAACAGTTTCGAGTGTACAAAGCTAACTTATGGGTAGCCCAATACAATATACATGTGACTAATGAAATTCTGCATAAAGAAATTGTAGAGCCTTCATTTTGGCTTCATCCAGCAGATGTCTAGCACTCCCAAGACACATCAACGGAGTTAAGAGTTGCTATTTGAAGTTTTCTCTCGTTTAAAAACCACCTGATGGAACCCCTACTCGCCTGTAAAATGAACTGCTTGGATCACCAAAACAACCTTCGTTTCATCATGATTGTATCCCCTATGAGATTAAATTGCCAACGTTGAGAATAACCGATCAACAACTTAATTCCCACTGATCTGGACCATCTGGTCATTGGATTATGGCAACCATCAAAGTTTATCTTGGTAACATCATGCGGGGAAAGCCTCCAATCTACCGCTATTCAACTATCTTAGAAGCTTCACGTCGGTCATCTTTACATCTTGACTCATTACTATTTCACCAATGAAACCCTTCTATCAAAGCATAAAATCCATCAGTGCCTCAAATTGATTTATATTATCAAAATCCTTATGTACAAAGATAAAAGTAGCACCCTACACATGAATTGCAAATGGAAAGTGGACTCTGTATCATCGAAACAGACTTTACATTTAGTGCGTGATCCAATTTTCATTGCATATAAAGGAGTATTTGTAGGGAGAATACCTTGACGTGCTTTCCACATGAAAGTGGGCCTTATTTGGAACCACCATCCACCATGAAAACTCAAATTTATTTTGAGTTCATACACTGTGAGACCACAAAAACTCAAACCAATTAATCACGAAATGCCAAAATTGAACTACATTTTTTTTTTTCTAGTGATGAGATGGAAATAGTTAAATAAATAAGAAGAACAATACAAATAACAAAACTCATTTTGAATTCATACACTTTGGACCTGGCCTACTAATGTTTGCCTCTCATGTGCTTTAGTTTTGTCTGCAATTATCCCATTGAAGGCCATACCAATCAAATTGTGGAGAGAGCAATTGAAAATTTATAAAGAAAAAAATATGACAAGTGAGGAGGTGAGGAGGTTGTAATCTATTGGTGATTGTTAGAATTCCATATAATTGTGGCATGTGAAGAGTCTAGGTTAATGGAGAGACACATGGTATAATTGGAGATAGAGTAACACCTAAATTTAAGTAGAGGCTCAATAAATGTCAATTGGTAAATCAAAAAATAAAAAAGAAAGAAAGAAAATAAATGATGACATGGCTCTGATGTGGCTTAACTGGAGCGTAGCAACAATAAATGCTACGCTTCAGCTTTTAGATATATATAGATTCTAATGAGTTTCTTGTATTATTTTAATGAAATAGCTAAAAATATAGATCCATTGCTATGGGGTGTGAAGAGCTAAAATAGATGAAGTGACTTTTATAAATGCCAAATAGCTAAATTTTTAGCTCCACAGCTGTGGATGCTCTAAAAATGTTCTAGCCGTTAAAAATTCAAAAAATACACCAACGTGCGAAATGGAAAATAAATGAAAAATGTTATGTTCATTTTGTTTATTTACTTCCAAAATTACCCTTAATTTAAATATAAGAAATGTCGTTAAAACTTTAAATAGACAAAAAATTAAAAACAAGAAACTTACTGGTTAATTAAGGGCATGTTTGATAGTGGTGCAATGGTGCTTAAGTATTTTTGTTCATAATGATGTAAAAACTATAGTTTAAAAAGTGCGGTGAAAAAATATATATTTAAACTTTAAAGTACTCATAATGTAAAAAATGTATTTGGTACAATAATTCAAATAATATATTTTAAAATATGAAAAAATATAATTATATATTAGGCATGTGTATGTGTGTTTTTTTTTTTAAAGTAATGAATAGGATGTTATTTTATTGAAGGAAAGAGAAAAAGAAAGGGAAAAAAAAAAAAAAACAGAAGTACAAAGTGGTGGACCCGTAAGAAGAAAAAAAAAAAAAAAAAAACTCTAGCCTTGTTAATAGGGTCTCACGATTTTCAACTTATTTACCCAAAAAAAATCACTCTACAACTTTTAAATTTGGTATGGTGAGTTTAATAAGAACGAGAAGTTAAATAAGCATACTAGATCTGCAATATTCCCAAGACATTCTCCTTTAGCAGTTACATCCCCAATGTTTTCTCCTTTGGCAAAGGCTTTGCAAATTGGTGTACAAGTTGATGTTGACATTTATCAACGTCATGAGCCAAAGCAAACTCAACCATGTTTGGATTCCTCTATCCAGGTTACATATGAATAAATATTCTTGGCATACTACTGCTAATGTAGTAAAGAATGTGGCTGCAGTATGCTAAAAATATTGATTCATATGTAACTTGGATAGGGGAAAATCCAAGCATGGTTGAGTTTGCTTTGGCTCAAGATATATCAATTTTATCTTTGTTTCAATAAAGTTACGATATTTTTATTAAAAAAAATTCCCACTAGTTACTTTTGTTTTTGTTCAATTTTTTTTTTTTTTTTTTTAAAAGGCAAAACTTTTGGAACAAAACACCTTATGTTACCTTTGTTTTGTTCAAAATTGAAATAAGCCTATGTTCTTTTTTTTTATTTTTTGGTGGAAGCCTGTGTTCCATTTGAACTCAAATTACTTTTTTGTCTTAATACTTATCTTTATCCCATGATTCCCATCCCATGCAGTTTTATATATAAAAAAAAAAAAAACACTATTCATCGTTCTGAATAAAAATAAAGTTAAGAAAACCTATTTACTGTTCTCAATAAAAATAAAGTCAGTTATTGCCTTTTTGACTTACAAAAAAACCTCTAATTTAATTAACTTATTCTTATTCTCTTTTTTTTTTTTTTTTTTGGAAAGAAGTATCCTTATTCCTAAAGTATAAGAAATGGTTAAAACCATGATTTCTACACCCAAACCAAACCGTACGGTCCAACCCAAGTAACCGTTTGTAGACATTAAAATTTTTATGATCATGATTAAGTATCTTTGATCAAATTAATTTCCAATGGATGATGTGGACAACTAGCAAATGAAATCAAGCTATGTGGTAACATCTAATGAAGAAAGCCATTTGACAACGTCAAAAAAAACTCATATGAAAGGTTCTTATTAATGGAAAACCAAGTTAAATTCATAATTCAAAATTAACTCTCAATAAATGCTGAGAGAAAATTCCAAATCAAATACTATTGAGCTGCCTATAAATAGAAACTTCTTATATGAGAAAAGGACACAAAAACAAAGAGAGAAAAACCCTGCTTACTCTCTGCCAAACTAGAGAGTCATCTCTAAGTCCAAAAGAGCACCCTTGCTCCCTCAAAATCAAGCTCATTCCTACTTCTTCAAATCAAAGTAGCTAGGGATTTTCCTTCAATTTTGTTCGAGATCAAGCCAATGGCCCTCGACTTCAAATCAAATACATCCAATCTCACATCCAACTTAGAGACATCAAGGCATGATTCAAGATCAAACTTCATAGCCTTTCAGATCGTAAAGTTTATTGGAGATTGAATCAGAGGAGTTTTATTGTATTCTTTCATTGTAAAGAGTCATACAGAGGATTGTACTCACATATATACAAATCAATAAAAATTAAAAATTTGTAACACTATTTCGTGACCATATGATTTATCTTTTAACTAATTTTGTGTGTACAATCCTGATTTTCATTTTTTAGATAAGTGAATAATAGAGAGTGGAGGTAAGATTAAAAAAAAAAAAAAAAGGTACAATAAAAGATGTAATTACCACTAAGTTATCACTTGAAACCCTACATAAGATCCTAATTTAAATAACCTTTATTTATTTTGGCTCTTCAAGAAAAATTTCTCACTCTTGATTTATGCCAGACATTAATAAAATCAAAGAATAATAGATTATTCTGTTCTTGGCTAGCGTTTTGCCAAGCTCCGAGAATGCAATTTGAAGTTACAAATACAATTTAGCTCTTTCACTCTTTTTATTTTTTTTATTATATATAACATATATAATTTTTTTAATAAGAGTTGCAAACCTTCATACATATACGATATCAAACATGCGATATTTCAATACCATCATAACAAGAAAGAAAGTTCAAAAGAAAAATTAAAGATAGTGCAATGACAAAATATATAAGACCGTAATACATTACGGGCATGGTAGATTTTCATAGATAGGTATCTTCTAAAATAAAGAACTTCATGGACGGAAATCTCTTAAGAAAATCTTGGTTAATAAAATCCAGCTGCTACATTACTTCCTTTTCCACCTTTCTTCTTTCACTTTTATTGCTTTCTTCCAAAATTCTTGAGAAACCTCTCCAACTTTCTTATGGTCAGGTTATTCCCAATAACAAACCCATTTACTAACCCACTCCCATATCCCATCATTATAACTACCCAATCAGATTTATTTGGGAAATTTGACCCTTCACCTTGTTTGAAATTCAGTGGTAGCTGTGTCAATGTCTCAGAAATTCTACATTTCTTAGTTAAAGGCATACCACACAAACCTGTGTTTCCCAAATATGAATCATTTTCAAAGGTAGAGAATTGTTGACCTTGTGGAATAGGCCCTGTAAGATGGTTATTTGAGGCATTGAAGAATGCAAGAAATGTGAGTTGCAATAATTGTGGAGGAATCTCTTCTGATAGCCTATTTTGAGAAAGGTCCAAAGATTCCAGTTCTGTTAAGTTCTCTAAGGAAGATGGGATAGGACCAGTGAGAATGTTGTTGGATATGTTGAGCAAATGAAGCCCCTTTAGATTTCCAATGACTTCTGAAATTTCTCCATCAAATTTATTGCTTGAGAGATCAATAGCTACAAGATGATCTTGGATCTTTTGATATAGTGTCTTGACGCCTTTGTCTGTCATTTCCAAGGTGTAACTAAATTCATTTGTAAAAATGCAATAAGGTGATGGGGTGCTTGTGACTGCAACCATATAGGCATTATCCTTGTCAAATGTCAAGTTGTCAACTTTCATGGAGGTCCAACTTTGGAAGTGCTCATATGGTAACTTACCTGTAAAGTTATTGAAAGAGACATCAATGATTTGCAACTTGGGGAAATCAAGACTGCTTTCAGGTTTCCCAATTGCACTATGGAACCCATTACATTGCAAACTTAGAACCCTCAACCTTGGAAGCTTCCCCAGCCAAGAGGGGAAAATGTCATAAAACCGATTATTACCAAGAAGAAGAATCTCCAGCATTGTGCAGTTGGACAATGATCTTGGTACTTGCCCTTCTAATTGATTATAACTTACATCAATCGCTCTCAATCTACCTTCTTCCATGAATATTCCAAGAAGTATTCCATGGAAATTGTTGTTTTGTAAATTCAATACCTCCAAGTTGCTCAATTTGCTCAAGCATTGTGGAAGCATGCCCCCCAAGTTGTTGTGTGAGAGATCCAGTATTACAATTGAGCTAAGATTTGAAAACAATGGTGAGATTTCTCCAGTCAACCTATTGTTTGAGACATTGTATTGGGCGATGGAAAGTGGAGGAATTGGAAGTGATCCTTGCAGCTTGTTGGAAGAGAGATCCAAATAAAGTAAACTGTCCCACGGAAGAATAGGTGGAGTGTGGTTAAAAGACTCAAAATTTGTATGGAAGTTGTGGGAAAGAAACAACGTTAAGAGAGTTTGTTTCCCCATGTTGAATAGCCAGATTGGTATTTGACCCTGAATTTTGTTGTAACCGAGAATCAAAATCTTCAATTCATGCTGGGAACTCAAAAAGGTTGGGAATTCAGTCAAGTTACATGCACTCAGTCCTAAAAGCTGAAGCTTTGGAGTACTGGCGTTGAATGTTGAATTAATGGGGAATGATAGATGGATTCCTGAAAGCTGGAGTGCAGTTAGATTTTTGAGCTTTAGAAACAAGTCCATGTCCACTCTGCCACTAAGGTTATTTTCAGTAAGACTCAGATATTCAAGATTCGCGAGCCTACAAATCGATTGTGGAATTGAACCTTGGAATTTATTGGTCCCAAGTTCCAATAGAGTTAGCTGGGTAAGGTTTCCAAGCCAAGGTGGAATTTGACCAGTCAGTTGATTTTCGACAAGGGATAAGAAGGTAAGCTGGGTCAAGTTATTAAGTGAAGATGGAATGTCACCATATAAATTGGCTTTCCCTAACGCCAAAACAGTGAGCTTTGTTTGTTTACCAAGCCAAGGCAACGTCTGTGCACTGAAACTATTCGCGAAAAGTTTTAGTTGACTGAGCTGTGTGAGGTTGGCCAATGAGAAAGGGATTTGCCCCGAAAATTTATTAAATAAGAGAGACAAAACGATGAGATTGGTAAGGTTACCAAGTGAAGTCGGTATCAAACCAGAGAAATAGCAAGTATTGATATCCAATTCAATTAAGGACTTTAGGTTTCCAATTGAATCCGGTAACTTACCAGAGAATCCCGTGTTTGTAAGTCTCAGTATTCGAAGGGGATTGCTACTGTGGAATTCTGGTAGATATCCGGTGAGATTTTCATTGTCTCGCACACTGAGGAATTGAAGATTTGGTAACTTGAAAATCTCCATGGGAAATTCACCGTACAGTTCACAACCACTTAGGGCAAGAGATCTTAAAGAAGACAAGTTGGCCAAGATGTGAGGTACTGGGGAAGATATGTTCACCATACCGAAATAAAGATGTTTGAGGCTAGTTAAGTTCTCAACAACACTTTTTAGGCCGGGATTTTGGAGTTTCAATGGATTGAATGAGAGATCAAGGGAAACCAAGTTGGAAAGCTCAAAGATTTCTGATGGAATTTGACCACTGAAGGTAGACATAGAGAGGTTGAGATATGTTAAGTTTGAGAGGTACCTGATACTTGGGGGAATTTGAGAATAATTGAAGTCATTGTCAGCGAGATTGAGCTCTTGAAGGTACACAAGGTGGAAAAGGCTGCTGCTAGAGTTGAAGGAGCCATACAGTTGACTGCTACTGAGGTCAAGGCCAATCACGTAACCTGTACCTCTGTCACATAGGACACCATCCCATGAACAGCAATCATTCCTTTCTCCAGAGTTCCACGATGAAATCTTTGGATAAGCAAAAGAATCAGAAAGAGCACTCACATTAATTTTAAAGCTTTGCTTGAATTGCAACAAGGCAGAACTTTCAAAATCTTTACACGCTAGCTGAGTTGAAAAAGAGGAGCAACTATTTAGAAAATGAAACATTGGCAAGAAGAAGAGCGAGAGCCCAGACATGAAGGGACACATCGCTGAACCCATATTAATATCTTGAACAAACTTTAGCGCTCTGATGATTCTGATACTAGAAGTAGGTTTCTTTTATAGACAAGATTCGGGACTAGTGCAATTACATCATTACACAAGGATTTTAATTTTCCATACATGTAAGCATACAGATGCAATGGACCACCAAGTTGCCGTGTTGTCTGTGGTGTCTCACATATAGAACAAGTCAATTTTTATGTGAGTCCCTCCAAAATTGGGAAGACGTAACAGATTATCTAACTTGATTTCACAATCTTGTCACTTTTTTGTATTACACTATTACTGCACTTGAAGATGCAACAAAGTTTCAAAACATCGCTTTTATTTGAGGTGAGAGTTGGAAATATCGGACCCAATCTTATCTCAAACTTGTGTTGTTCATATCTCCTAATGAAAATCAATAAATACTTTTTAAGTTTTAGAAAAAGTACAATGCGTGATGAATTATCAGTGTAAAAATAAATAAATAAAACCTTAAATTATTATTGAATGGTGAATTTAATTATTTAACTATAATTTAATTTTAACACTTCTCAGCCTTATAAATTCAAGCAAGAGGAACTTAACATGTGAAAAAATTTTAACTTTTAAATTAGAAGTAGAGCAAATACTTTGTTAACTCAAGACTACCTACTTTGATATCTTGATTAATTACCATGTCTCTAAAGCCTAAACTATTAAAATAATAATAATTTTAATCATTTTACCATGATTCTAAAGTTTGTGTGAGACCAAGTTTTCATCAAAACTAAAAATTATATTAGATTGTTAAAATGATATAAATATATTAAAACTACAAAAATTCTCAATACTTTGGATAACAAAATTAATCAAATATATTTTTAAAATTAAAAAAACTTAGAACAATTTATTAGGTATAATACATTAGCTCTTTCAATCAAATTCAAACATATTCAAACATTATTATATTGATCAATTGAATACAATAATGTTATTTTTCCAAGAACAATTAAACTTCATACAACTCTACATTCAAATTAAATTTAATTAAAAAAAACATCATGTACAATGACCAAAAGTATTGTACTAAGATTTAGAAACCTTTTGGAAACAGCTTATTTAGCTGAAATTAAAAACTGTTTACTAAAAATATTGTAAATAAAGCTAAAAAGTAGTATAATGAGGCTCATGAATAATATCAAAAAGTGCAATAAAACCTATAAATAATAACAAAAATAAGCTAAATAGTAAAAAATGCTAGTTTTTTAAACTAAGGGCAAACACAACCTTACCCTTTTAAAAGAGTAATGATAATAAAAAATCATTAGCTTGTGTTTGGGGAGATGTGGTGCTTCATATGGAAAAGAAATGAAGCGAATATCATCTATTTGGGCCTACCTTTTCCAACTGGCACAATTTCATCGTAAATGGAGAAAAATGTGTAACGGAGACCGATGAGATTAGCCGCCTTTTCTGAGGTTTTTTTAATTTATTTTTTGATAAGGCCTTTTCTGAGTTTTCATTAGCTTTTTAATCCATTTATGATTTCTCTACTACATGATGGTATGAGGGTATAAAAGATTAAAAGTATAAAAATCTATATTTTTCTTTCCCTTTTTCTACGTTTGCGCAAACAAAAGGAAAAATATGGTACTAAAAAAAAAACACAAAAGGGAAAATTTTTTTTTTTTCCTTTTTACTTTCTCTCCTTATTTTTGGACAATTTTAAGGGAAATATTTTCTTTCCCCATCGTTTACTTCCCCTTATTTTCTATTTTCAAACAATATAAATATCTTTTTGTGAGTGTGTCACCCAATGATGAATAGATTAAAAGATTTGCATAAACTCCCAAATCTCTCTTTCATTTTTCCTCTGAACTTTGTTTTTAATTTTACTTTTATTCATATTTTTAATTATTCTTCACCTATCTTTTATTAAATTCTTAATTTCAGATATATGCAAAAATTTGCATTTTATTAATTGTCAAAATCTCACATTTTTATTTAAATCAATTATGTTTTTATTTTAGGTTTGGTCACAAATGGATTTTTACACTCTTTTGTCCAAATTTTGATTTTAGTGGTTAAAATTGAAAAAGAGGAAAAAAAAAAAAAAAACAAAAAAAAAACAAAAAAGAAATTAGTAAGCCGCAATGGTATCTACAGTGTACCTTACCTGGAAAATTTATTACTTAATTGGGTTAATGTAATAATTTTTAATAATAAGTTTGTGTTCAACAAATAACCCTTAATTACTTAGTAGAGATTAATGGATGCATTGAGTTTTCATGGATGCCTTGCACCTTCTCACGACGTAATCTGACCATGAACTCGTCCTTGGTGGAACGTAAATGTAAACCAATGTTATCCATATATATGATTATTTTAAAACAAAAGGGGTTTTATTTCTTATTTTAAATTTCTCTTTAAAAAATAAAAAATAAATACTGACTCCTCAATTTCTCAAAACTCATGATTTTCGAGACAAAATTTCAAAACCAAGCCAACATATTTGTCTAAAAACCCTTTCGAAGGAGTGTCATGTGGTGGTATGAACACTAACGTATATATACTTATTTTATTTTTTATATATAAATAATTTTATATTTTCTATACATATTTTTAATAATTATAGAAAAATATGAGAAATATTTTGGGAGAAAGAAACCAGAATTTTTTTTTCTTTACACAGCTTAACAAGTGAATAAACTGGAGCAAATCCTACAATTTCACCTAAACCTTATCCCAAAAGATTTACTTGCAAGTTTACAAAACAGGCAGATGAAAATCATACTGAAAATTTCCATTAAAAAAATTATAATACTGAAAGTGAAAAGTCAATAAATAAACATACTACATTTCTATTCACTTATCACAACCAGTGACAACTCCACATTAGAGCCAAGGTGGTCATAAAACCACCCTGATCTAGGAAAATAAATAGTTATTATATATGAATTTTAAAAATTTTATGATTTTGTTACCCTTAAAAAAAATATGTGACCACCCTAAATTTTTCTAGGCTCAAAATAATTAAACTTTGGACAAAGTTTGGCAATAAACATAGTTGTAGACTAAGGTGACAATTTCCCTCACTCTCTCTCTCTCTCTCTCTCTCTCTCTCTCTCTCTCTCTCTCTCTCTATATATATATATATATTATTGAATGTAAATTTTGACAAATTAACCATTAAATTACATTTTTTTATATGTCCTTCATACTTGCAAAACTTTAAAAAGATCAAAGACCAAAATCTATATCATTAATTAAATGTTTAAATTTCGAGTTTTCGTAATCTAAAATTGTATATATAAAAAAAAAAAAAATTATCAATCAAATAGTAAATAACATCCGATTGGTATGAAATTTGACATATGTTTTAAGATAATAAAGAACATGCAATTCAACTGTTAAATTTTCAAAATATGTAGTCATGTTACAACTAAGTTGTAGTCTTATGTTATAACTAAGATTGTAGTAAATTTATTCTTAAACTTTAGTCATCTTAACAATATTTTAGGCCTTTACAAACAAAAATAAAAAATCCAAGAAAAATTTTATTTTACTAAAATTTTGAAAAAGATATAGCTTGCACCATTGATAATAAAATAATCATGTAACAATTTCAAAACAAAACAATTTGTAGAAGGAAATTGTGAGACTTTATGCATTTGGATGAGTTTTTTTTTTTTTTGTTAATATATAAAGTTATTTTTTTATTAAAGTTTGTATAATTTAAGTTTCTTAATAACGACTATAAAAAAAATTCAAGAGTTGCAACTGATCACAGAAATAGATATTAGTGAAAATGGGGTAAGTAAATAATGCCAAACTAACACAAAACTTAATACTGAAAAGTGAAAACCCAATAACTTGCATCTGCATGGTATTAAAAATCACCTACTTCGACCCTTGGGTTAAAGCATAAACTTCATATAGTAGAATATCATTTAGTTTCAATTTTCAAATGATAAGCTAGGATATAACACATTAGGCAACAATTTAGAGGGAAAAATGCAGAAACTTAAATTATTGAATTTTTGAACATTACAAAATATTCTTAAAGCATCACAATGCAAAAATTCAAATATTAATAAACAAAAAAAAAAAAAAAAAAACAATTCAAACCTAACAATGCGACAATTAAAAAATATGAACAAATTAAACCTTAAAACAAAAAAAACAAAAAATATAAATTCAATAATACAACATAAAAAAATCACAAATTTAAAGTTTGAAGGCTAAAAACTCGCGCGCATACACACACACATATATAGGCCTTATAAAAACAACTTGTGGGTGCAGGGTAAGTATGAGGAAAATTGTTAATCCCATCCCCGCCTTATTTGCTATGTAGGAACGGTTAGGTGGGTACCCGCTCAACGAGTTTAAAGTGCCAATCCTAATAGGTTCAAGTTACACTTAATGTAACTTTGTAAGAGTTACACCATTTTTAAACCATTGCTTCCTATTAAATCTAATAGTAGATAGAAAGTAGTGATCATGCCATTAATTCCCTCTGGCTAACTTATTAAATGTTTTGTCCCCTTATAGAAAATTCATAAGCTTTCCTTTCTTTACTATAATTTTCTCGCCGCATTTTCATATAATTGATTTTGCCCTTTTTTGCCAACATAAACATATATCTCCCCACTGTAAAATCCCACCACTGAGTCTACAAAAAAAAAAAAAAAATACAAACCCAGGGGAGAGCTTAGGTCCTTAGGATTTGGGATTCACCAAATCATTTAATTGTTAAAAAAAAAAAAAAAATTCCTGCTACTTAGTTTTTTAAGAATTTAGATTCTACATGGGAGCTCACGAAGCAATTCAAAGATACAAACCCAGGAGAGAGCTTAGGATTTGGGAGAGTGTTATACTAGCATATTTGTTTTCCACCAATTTTTGGTGTTTGCCAATTGCTATGGAGATCAGGTGAGGTGGGTTATATACAATTCTTTTGTGTAGAATGCATGAATTATAGGGAAAGGAGGATATTGTTGTGTGAAAAATTAGAGTAAAGACAATAAACTTCAACGTTAAACTGTAATAAGTTTTCTATAAGGGTGCAAAACATTTATGGACTTGGAGATAATTAATGCTATGAGATCACTTATTTATAGAAGGTTGATGACATGGCCATTAGAGTGTTTCTATAGTTAGATTTATTACAAATCAATAGTTTATAAAAGTTAAAACTCTTACAAAGTTACACCAAGTCTAACTTGAACTCAACTCTCTCTCTCTCTCTCTCTCTCTCTCTCTCTCTCTCTCTCTATATATATATATATATATATATATATATAGTGTGTGTGTGTGTGTGATGATGCACAAAAATCATCAGTGAGTTGATCTTCCACACACGTGACAATGGGTATACCTGAAGAACAAAAGAGAAGAATCAATCAAAGGTCACCGGTGGAGTACCGGAGGACCTCCAAAGGTCAAGTTAGTGATAGAAGAATCTCCAAGAACTCGAGAGTGCAAAAGCTAGGGAGAATTCACATACCTCAAGAAAGGTAAGGTTTGTGGTTTATATAGTGGTAGAGAGCTGATTCAAATCCCTTGATACAAAGAGATTTTCTTGTAGAGAGAAGGGTCCTGAGATACCCAGTGATGACCTTTCCATATATGAAAGATTTGATTGCATGGTAAGACCTTTGGTTGTGATGTGCAAGTAGTTTCCATGTCAGGATGTAAGAGTGGGCCCCACGCGTGCCAAGGGAAACCCTAGGTGATGGGTCTTCCAAATCAAGAATTACCTAATTTCGTTAGCCCCTAGGAGGATCGTCCCTTTCGAGAATGACCTTCCCTTTTTAGAGGTTGACCTCCACTTTAAAGGGCCGACCTTCCCTTTCGAGGTTCAATTATTCCTTTTAAGGTTTGGTCAAAATTTTCTTCATCAGCTACCCTCTACTCCATGAGTCGTTGGGATGGTTGACGGGTCACAGAGTAGTCATAAATGCGTTGCATCATAAATAGGGCCAATTATGTCCTTTTAACAGGGTTAGTGACACGTGCCTTTTTTGGTTGGGGGAGCCAAATGTCGCGATGCTTCGTCTTCAGTGCCAGACCGCCGTATAAATAGTCCAATGCCATTATTATCCTTGTCATTTGAACATTTTCCATTTCTGATCTTGGAGCTCATTCATCAGTACCCTTACTTCGTTGGTTTCTTCAAGCTCGTCTGTTTTAGGTATGATCCGACGGTTTATGTATACACATGTATTCTTTTTGCCTTTCTGGTCTTTATTCCTTGTTAGCTACATACTTAGAAGGTAGAGTAAAATCTTAATTTGCATTCTTTGCTTGTAGATGAGAGATGTCTGGAGATAGTGAAGAGACGAGTGACCATACACCTTTAGTCCGCATGGGTTCAGACGATGACTTGTCTAATCTTACGCCTGAGTCCACATCAGAGGGCTTGTCAGTTTCTAATAGAGAGTTAGCATCCGATCCCTCTTATTAGGGAGCTAGTCCCTCTAGGCGACATCCTAAGGAAATCGTCCTACCCAACAACTGATCCATACATGACTTTCCAGTTGACATGAGTGACGAGGTCTTTGACAGCCTAAGGCCTCGTTTCCAGATGCCAGACGATGTAACTTTTAGTGTGACTTTGGGGAAAAGTGCTATGATGGGAGGTCGCCCGATGTAGGTTTTTATGAGACCGCCTTTATAGCAGGTCATTTTCTACCCCTTTCCACCTTGCATTGTCGGTTGCCCTCTTACTTAAGCATATCTATTAGTCAGATAGCTCCTAATGCTTGGAGGATCTTCATCGGGAATGAGGTGTTATGGGGTCAACTTAGTAGAGGCCATCGCTCCCTAACTTTGGAAGAATTTTTATACTGTTACAAACCCCAAGAAATTCTCCGATCCAAGGATTTCTATAACTTTGTGTGTTGTCGAACTACCTTAAGGCTGATATCTGACATGCCTACCTCGACATAGGGAACCCTAGGTGATGGGTCGTCCAAATCAGGGATTACTTGATTCGTCAGCCCCTGGGAGGATCGTCCCTTTCAGGGGCTAATTGTCCCTTTCAGATGCTAATCGTCCTTTCGAGGACTGATTGTCCCTTTTGAGAATGACCTTCCCTTTTTAGAGGATGACCTCCCCTTTAAAGGGTCAACCTTCCCTTCCAAGGGTTAGTCATTCCTTTTGAGGTTTGGTCAAAATTTCCCTCATCAATATATATGTATGTATGTATATAGAAGCTGGCCGGCTCATTGTAGCAGTTTTTAATTCATCACAAATTAGTTTTTGCAATATTGGCGATCATCCCCATGCCACCACAACAAACTCACAACCTTCAATTTATTGTTGTAGTTTTCTAGGCTGCCAAAAAATAAATACACGTATAATTGAGAGTTGACCTATAATTTGAATGTTTAGGTTTCCCTTGTACCAAATCCAACTCTTCTTTTTTTTTTGATGAATAACCCTACTCTTCTTATTGCTTTCATCTAAAATTGAGAAAATAATAATAATAAGAGAATAGTTTTAGACAAATAATCCAAGTCCAACACTAACAAATCATAAATTTTTTATTTTTTTGAGAAGGAAACAAGTCATATATTTAGACGTTTGAAACATCATATAAGTAATTGATGTAGGATAGAATCTAAAATTTAATTTTTATAATTATTTAATTTTGGTATTTTTTATGTGAAAAATGTTATTTTAGGTTTAGGGCATTTATTTCCTTATTTTTAGGTGTTTTAATGCTTTTTATGTCTAATTTGGTTCCTGTTATGGTTAGGTATTAATTATGAATTACTTTAGAATATATTTTCTTGTTTATCAAGTTTTATAGAGCCCTTAAATAGGCTTCCAAATCTGTAAACGTTTTTCAATATTATTGATATTAATCAAAATTCAAACTTTTATCTATAGTTTCTCTAGTGGATTGTTTATCAAGTTTTATAGAGCCCTTAAATAGGCTTCCAAATCTGTAAACGTTTTTCAATATTATTGATATTAATCAAAATTCAAACTTTTATCTATAGTTTCTCTAGTGGATTCCAAAACCCTTTGTCCTTGTGCATTCAATGAACCCTCACGAATTCGATGTTATTTTCGAAAGCAAACATTTTTTTTTTCTTATTTTCTAAAAGTAGACGTGTTCTGCTTCTTGACGCTTTCACATCCCACATCAATTGGTATTAGAATCTTGGCTTATCCTAGTCTGGTGGCTAACGTATGAGACGATAACAATTCTGGTAACAGAAAACTTAGCAAGTATTACGTACATACAGCTAGCACTCACAAATATCTTTGTTAAGATGGGGCCGTTGAAATATGGAAACAATAGGAATAACTGCAACAGAGACATAACTCACAAGCAACTAATTATTAAGCAAATTTCATATAGGCCTTATAGAAGAATTTTAAGTTTTAAGGGTTGTTTTTATAAAATAGATTTTCTTGATTGGTTACTTGATCTGAAAGATTTATTTGACTATGAGAATATTTGTGATGAGAAAAAAAGTTAAACTTGCTTCGTATAAACTTAGAGAGTATGCCTTACGTTGGTGGGAACGAATACAAACTAATAGAATCCAACAAGGCGATGAAAAAATTTGTTCATGGCCAAGGATGAAAAAGATACTTGCTATCAAATATTATCCTTTGGATTGTGATGAACTTTTATCGTATACAAAATAAGATTATTATTGGCCAAGAAGTTCACACTTGAATTATTTTGAATAACCATATATTCCACCATCAAGAGAAGAATTGTATGTTGAAAAACATGTTTTTTCTTGAAGAAAATATAGAGATTTATGAGGAAACTAATGAAGACATGAAGAAGAATCTGAAATTAAGATTGTGGAGGAGATTAATGAAGACCCTATTATAGAGAAAGATCTTGAAGTCGAGATAGCAGAGACAATTGAATAAACATTAAAGATAAAAGTTTCTAGGATATCAATGAAATCAAATCATATGATTGTCAATCTCAAGATACTTTATTTTGGTGGTAAGCGATACACCAAAATTTATTGATTTTATTGGCGTTGATATATTTGATTCAATTGTCAGTTCTTATTTGGTAAATCTCTATAATTACATGAAGACCAAGGAAAAAAAAATTCATGTTGATTTGTTTATTCCATTGATGAGTTGCAAGTATGGAAAGAAAAATAAGGGGCTTAAATATTCGAAGTATTTGTTTATTTGGAGCAGAAGATTTCAAAGATGAACTCAAGGGCAAGTTTGTTTCAAATGGATGGGTTTGATGTAGGACATAATCAACAATTTAAATTTTGTAATTATTTAATTTTGGTATTTTTATGTAAAAAACGTAATTTTCGGTTTAGGGCATTTATTTATTTATTTATTTTAGATGCTTTTAATTCTTTTTAGGTATAACTAGTAAGTTGTTCATGCAATGCATGGATAATGTTGTAATGTTTTAAGCAATATAGTTTTAAAAAATATTGTACATATATTACAACACGTCACTTGCTATAAGAACTTAACTATAGCATTTATATATATATATATATATATATATATATATATAAACAAACAAACAAACAAAAACAAAGCACAAACATAGTTTTTTTTTTTCTTTTTTCCTTTTTTAACCTTGATAGGCCATCGATAATCACAGTTCAACTTGAGATTCTATGCCAATCCATTTGGCTAGGATCATTCATAACATTAAAAGACCACATATAAACCTAAAATCCATTTAATTTTGAAAGGAAATGTTTCAGAATTTTTTTTTTTTTTGAGATGTTACTTTCTATGAAAACCAAATAATTTTGTCCACTAACCATCATAATTAAGAATAATGTTGCCCACTAACCTCATGGATCTTATTGCAGTAGGAAAAACCAATGTAAGAAAAGAAAAATATCTGCTTATGATTACAATGCAATGAAAACACATTAAAACAAAGAGAAAAAACGGCAGTGTTGCAATACAAACCCAATACAAATATTCATCAGTAAACATGCCTCTTTCCTTGAGATGGGTCTTTCCAACACTTTGTTTACTGGAGTTGATTGCAGGCTGTACCAAAGGAATCAAAATGATATTTAAGCAAATTTCGTTGAGTGCATATTTAAGTTTATCAAATATATAAATTCATATATGTTATTTATGGGATGAACTAAATGCAAATTGAAGGAGTTTTTGAACTTGTTAATTGAGTTCATTGTAGGATAATGTCATCTACATATCAAGGTGAGAATGGACCTTTTTAATATTGTAGAACACATGGAAGAATCATACTGTTTATCAATATATATGAAACAAATGACTTTAAGCACAAAATGCCTTGGAGAGTGAATAGAGAATGGTTTCTAATCTTTGGTCACGATGAAAGCACAAACACCCTCTAGGCAGGGTCCCATTTGATTTATGTCAAGGAAAGCCAAAAACTCTTTGAAGAACTGGAAAGTTTAGTACATATATCATTAGAAGAAACTTTCATCTGTCAAACTATCAAACCCCATCAGGCAAAAACATAAACGTATGTGAACATATACAGAAACATATTAAGCCAAAAAGCTGACCCTATGAGATTGATTTGAGAAGATACTTTTAGTGCTTGCAAACATAAAAAGAAACATCCTGGCTCTCAACAAATTAAGACCCAGTCTTTTCTTTTGTAACATCAAATGCGGAAAGGGTCATCACTACTCAGTCTAAAATAAAGTAAGTCTTATAGCAAATCTAAAAACCTATACACGAAATTTACTACAATTTTGGTTAAATATAAAAAAATTTACAAATTACCACATATATAGAAGACTATAGCACTCTATGAAATTGAATCAAAGGATTACATATCACCTTTCTTAGAGAAATTTAATTAAGCACATTACATGCAACAACTTCTTCAGTTCATAAAGTTGATCTTTCAAATAAAATAAACAAACGCAGCGATTAAAAAAAAATTGCATAAATGTAGAGACACTATATTTGTATTAAAAAGAAGAAGAATGATTAACCTTCAATTAAAAGCAAGTTAGGTATGGCCTTTGAAGTTTGCTCCTTTTGTATCAGTGAATGTCTTATTTAGCCTTGAAGTTCTTTCTCTCTTTCTTCCTGAGTAGCAATCATCTTTCTTTCTCCTTTTTTTGGGCACAGTCTCATTGACGGGTTTAACGTTGATGAAGAGAAGACGTGAGAGAGAGATAGTAATTGAATTTAAATATATTATGGCAATGATCCTTAGGTTCATTTCACTTATAATAGATGAAAATAGGAACGTAAGAACAGCCATGTTAATTATGAGGAAGATAGAGAGGTTGGCAGTTTGAAACGACTAAATCTTGTAGAAGAAGAGGAAACAACACCTAAGCTTTTGAAGAGGTGACAAAGAATGGAGTCCTACGTAGCACTACACAATGTAAATGCTAACAGTAAAAAAAAAAAAAAAAAGTTAACACGATCTTTTGGGTAACAGTAAAAAAAGGTAAATGAGAAGGGGTTAAAGAAGTTAAATGCAATATTAGAACGCCATATGGCAGAATCTCATGCATTCTCGCATGAGGTCTCTGCTTTTATATATATATATTGATTGATTTGGTTCCTGATATGGTTAGGTATTAATTAAAAGTTATTTTAAAATATATTTTCTCCTCCGTCAAGTTTTATAGAGTTCTTAAATAGGCCTACAATTCTGTAAACATTTTTTCAGTATTATTGATATTAATAAAATTTGGACTTTTATCTTTTGTTTCTTTGGTGGATTCCAAAACCTTTTTTCCTTGTGGATTCAAGGACCCATGTGAATTCAAGGACTTATGTGAATTCAAGGACCCATGTGGATTCGAGGTTATTTTCAGAAGCAAACCTGTTTTAATCCTTGTTTTCTAAAAACAGATGTTTTCTGCTTTTAAGGCTTCTGCATCTCGCATCAGTAAATTAAAAATACTTTAAACTATCTAGACCCATACTTTGTGATAAAACTACCCGAATGAACCTAAAACGAATAATTTAGCTGCGTAACTTCATTTTTTATACGGTTATAGACATTCATACATATCATATCAACATGTAATACTTTAATTTATTTTACGTTTATAGACGTTCTTTTTTCTAGTGCTGAACTTGAAGATGCAATGTAGTTCCAAAATGTCGCTTTTATTTGAGGTCATGGTTGGAGATATGCAACCCAATCTTATCTCAAACTTGTGTTGTTCATATCTCCAAATGAAAATCAACTTCATTCGCAGCCAATTTTTCTCAGTCAAAGCAAAAAATTCTCTTCTTAGCAAACTAAGCTATGAAGACTGGCAGAAGACTTGCAAAACAACACATAACTTGGGTCCCATGCAAACCCATTTTAAACGGAGGTCTAGTCAGAAATTAATATAGTCTTAGAAGTTGATATAATTATACAACATTATCAGACAGAGAAAGTCGAATAGATCTTGGAGTTTCAATTGATTGATAACAACATGAACGAAGTGGAAATATCCAGTTTTTTACAACCTGAACCTCTTCATTCCGGTTAAACAAGGCACAGAAGAAAATTTAAAATTTCAGTCATCAAAAGGTCTAGTCCATATCCTTGTCAGTCACCCCACTCCAAGAAATTTAATTTCAAGAAATCAAAATGATTCAAATTAATTATAAGGAAAAATTGATGCATAAATTTAAAATATTTCTGCTCATATTTAATGAGCAATCCTGCATTTACGTGCATATTGCAAACCAATTGACAATGACAACAAACGTCCTCAGGTAAACAATGACTATATGAAGCGAAAGAAATTACATAAAATCAGAAAAACACCCTACTAGGCTCCACAAATATTTATAGCAATCTCACCAGATACAATTATTACTTTTGCACAATTTGGATCCCCTTCATCTTTCTACTTTTTTTTTTTTTTTGAGTCATCATCATTGCTTTCACAGCTCATAGTTCTTGCCAACCACTCAGATCAAAATTCAAATGTAAACAAAGATATATAAGACACTAAGACAGAGCTGCTGTCCATTACAATATTTGCCCTTGTGGGAGAAAGAAAGAACAAAAGAGAGTACATATTTTGTTTTGTTTTTTTAATAATTTATATCAGAATCAAAATTCCAACAGAAATGTATTAAAAAAAATACAACTATATCAAACATTTGAATGTACATCCATGAATGTACATCCAAGCAGGTAATCATAGTTCACTATCAATGAGAAGTAATCACAATTTTGTTTTTTTTTTTTTTTTTAAACTAAAATAATAACTAAGACGAAGAATAAAATCATTGCAAAAGTATATGGAGAGTGGGTGTAACTCCGCCAGGGACAAGGCCAAAATGAGTTGTTGGTCACACCAGAACACAGAGCAACATTGAGAGAGAGAGAGAGAGAGAGAGACCTCGAAGTTAGCGGGCTCATTGTAGCGGTTTATAATCCATCACAATTATTTTTTGAAATATTTGCGATCATCCCTAAGCCACCAAAAGAAACTCATGACCTACAATTTGTTGTGGTAGTTTTCGCGCGTGCGATGAGACTTTTTTTTAGTGGTCCTATTTTGTAGGAAAAAAACTATATTTAATTATTTTATATATATATTATTTTTATTTTAAAAAATCTAATTTATAAGAGAATAAATCAATTTAAAAATTAATAGGAGAGTAGTCCTATTTTTTAGGCAATATTTTAGTGAGAGTTAGAGTTTCATTTTTACCGGATTGTCCTTTAGTTTTGTCTCTATTTAAACATAGGACAGTAGGGGCATTTTTGAACTAAAAAATAAGTTTTTACCGGATTGTCCTTTAATTTTGTCTCTACTTAAACATAGGATTATAGGGGCATTTTTGAACTAAAAAAAATAGGAATCCAAATAGGAAAAGCCCCTTAAATAGTAGTATAGATAACAATAAGAGAATAGTTTTAGAAAAATATATAATCTGAATCCAACACTAACAAACAATAGATTTAGACCTTCCTAACATCAGATAAGTAATAGATTATTAAAATACTTTAAACTATCTAGACCCATCACCCATGCTTTGTCATAAAATTTTTTATCAAAAGCACCCGAACGAACCTAAAACAAATAATTTAGCTGCATAACTTCACATTTAAAAATGGTTATAGACATTCATACATATCATATCAGCATGGGATACTTTAATTTATTTTACATCATTATTTTATACATGAATATCGTTTTTACATGTAATCATACAGAATTGCAATGGACCGCCTAGTTCTAGTTGCTATGTTAACGGTGGTGTCTCACTTATAGAACAAGTCAACTTGGGAAGATGTAACATATTATCAAACTCGATTCCACAATCTTGTAAGTCCACAATGTCACTTTTATTTGAGGTGATGGTTTTAAATATGGGACCCAATCTTATCTCAAACTTGTGTTGTTCATATCTCCAAATGAAAATCAACTTCATTCAAAGTCATTTTTTCTCTGTCAAAGCAAAATATTCTCTTCTGAGAAAGCTAAGCTATGAAGAGTGAAGACTGGCGGAAGACTTGCAAAACACCACATAACTTGGGTCCCATGCAAACCCATTTTAAACGGAGGTCTAGTTAGAAATTAGTATAGTCTTAGAAGTTGGATCAACTTGCACCAGTTATAACTATACAACATTATCAGACAGAGAAAGGTCGAATACTTCTTGGAGTTTCAATTGATTGATAACAACATGAACGAAATGGAAATGCCTAGTTTTTTATGACCTGAACCTCTTCATTCCGGTAAAACAAGGCACAGAAGAAAATTTAAAATTTCAGTCACCAAAAGGTCTAGTCCATATCCTTGTCAGTCACCCCACTCCAAGAAATTTAATTTCAAGAAATCAAAATGATTCAAATTAATTATAAGGAAAAATTGATGCATAAATTTAAAATATTTCTGCTCATATTTAATGAGCAATCCTGCATTTACGTGCATATTGCAAACCAATATACAATGACAACAAACGTCCTCAGGTAAACAAAGACTATATGAAGCGAAAGAAATTACATAAAATCAGAAAAACACCTTACTAGGCTCCACAAATATTTATAGCAATGTCACCAGATACAATTATTACTTTTGCACAATTTGGATCCCCTTCATCTTTCCACATTTTTTTTTTTTTTTTTTTTTGGAGTCATCATCATTGCTTTCACAGCTCATAGTTCTTGCCAACCACTCAGATCAAAATTCAAATGTAAACAAAAATATTTAAGACACTAAGATAGAGCTGCTGTGCATTACAATATTTGCCCTCGATCCTTAGTAGGGAACGGCTCCTTTTTGTGTGTGTCCTACGACAGTAGCAACAGTCATTGAAGTAATGTAACTTTGAAAGAGCTTGGCTGTGAAAATGTCATTTTATTTCATTTTATATTATTCCTTGAATGGGTAAACAACAATTTAATTGAAAATGAGCAAAAACCTCAAGCACACGGAGTATACAAGAGATTTTCCTAAAACCTTAACAGGAAAAAAAAAAAAAAAAAGGAAGAAGAAGAAGAAGAAGAAGAAGAAGAAGAAAGAAAGAAAGAAAGAAAGAAAAAAAAAAAAGACCAATTAAAAAAAAGGATGACGGATGCTGGCAAAAGCAGTCATCTCCTAATCATACAAAACTTAACCCAAATAAAAGACAATACAATATGACCAGAACTCTTGTACTATCTACACACACACACAAAAAAACTCGTGCTACAAAGCGATGGAGCAATAGCTGGTCCAGTGATTTCCGCTAGAATCACAAATGCAATAGTAATCAACTATACAGTAATGTTTCTCTTGATGAGGTTATCCATGAAAGAGCTCTTACCTAAAGCAGCAGTCCAAACAAAAGTAGTAGCATATTATGGAACTTTTTTCTGTCCAGGGAAATTGCATGCCATTAGATCCTCTTGCTACCCACATAATAAGAGCATATTACTTTCTCACCAATATGTTCTTTCTTGAAAAACCTACCGAAGAGAAGAGTGGGATTTCTCTATTCTAATTGCACATCCAAGACCAGGTAGATAAGATTCATGTTTCCTACACCAAGAAATGAGACATATTATTATTAAAACCACATTAATATGTTAAGTTAGTACAACCAAAGCATTCATAATCTGTGTTACAGAAATCAAAGATCTAGTACCATAACAATTTAATCGCAGATCTAAGAAAACCAAAAGATTTATTCTACAGCACATATAACGTGCCATGTTAGGGATGGAGCAACCAAAGGCACCAGATATTAACCAATTTTGGAGTGTGATAATGAAAAACTTTTTGATAAGTAAACTTTTGAATAAAATCTATCAAACTATTTTACTGTTACATCAGTGAGGTGAACAAAAGAATTACAGTGCTTGATTTGTAAGTTCATGAGAACTGAGAAGCTTAATTAAACATCAAATGACTTGTTGCAACTTCTAAATCAAGCAATTACTACATGCTTTTCTTGAATTGAGACTATTACTATCATTACCTAGTAAAAACATAAAAATAAGGCTAAAATGAGTTTTTTTACTTATTGGGTAGGTTTAATAAAAATAAAGAGAGTGGGAAAAATAAGGCTAAAATGGGATTAAACAATTTTTACAAAGAATAATATGCTTCACTTGATAACAGTGAAAAACCTATATTCAACCGAAATTACAATGATCAGAAGGGAGCATTATTGCATGAACAGTATGTATTTGCATAGCAACAACTTTGATCAATTAAAATGTTATTAACTTAGGACATCTTAAATTAAAGGCAATCATATACATATATTACAATGTGATGTTTCAGAGGACAAAAAAAAAGAGGGGGGGGGGGGGGTAAAATCCCCCTTCAAATAGCAAGATTGGTTCAAATTCATAAATTCATTTTGTCATATTATTCAAAGAAGATAAGCTAGGTCATCAGATCCTAACCTTTGTGTAAGAAACCCTAGTTTGATGTAATTTTTTTAACATTAATTTAAAAGAGTTTCAACCACGTGCACAGGTATTTATTCTTTGATTTTAATGTAATTTATCTTGTGTATGTGCACATCTGCAACATTATCAGGTGAGTCAACATTTATTTACATGCTTGAACCTCATTCTACCACAATTAGTTTGATAATTGATCATTGATGCTTATATTTTGTTTGCTAAGTTTATGAGCATGTTGTATTTAAATGGTTTCAAAGACACAGCCATCTGTCCATCCTTTTATGATATCCTTATTTGATTCAGCTGAACTCTCCTTATTAAATTTTTTCATACAGTAGCTAGCTAACACGAAATTCTAGGGAGTAAAAAGCAAACTCCTACTGTTTCACTGAAGAAACATAAGTGACAGTATTAATGTAGCGTACAACTTAATTATAAATTAGTCTTACTCCATAAAGATTACTGCCTTTGTCAGTTTTCACTGTGGAATCTTCAAACATAATTCTGAAGCTTTTCATGAGAAGAAGGGTGTAGCCCATCAGCAGACAGCAAATCTACTAACAAGCTTTTGGTGTAAGAATCTGCTGAAATGCCCCTCTTGGTCATCAAATGAAGAAGTTCTATCACCCTTGATGTATCACTCTTTCACAGAAATCCTCTAATAATTGTATAGTGCAATCATTTGGAAAGCAGAGAGTCTCATCCATTCTTTTAAGTAACTAACTTGCTTCATCCAATAACCCTTCATTACAAAGTTCATCTATCATTGTAGTATACGTCCAAGAAATACAAAGATTTTGTAAAAAATGACAATGATTCTAAAAACTCAGCCATGGAGTTACTATTAGTAAAACCCCACACCTAAGACCAATCAAACAATCTACAAACAATTGTGTCATTGAAATTTTTGTATCCTCAAAACAATGACGATGTTCCAACCAAAGTGTTAACATCAAGCATAAAGGGACCAAGTTCCAAATATCTGCACGCTGCTTGCCTACCAAGTTCTAATATTAATATATACACAGTTCATTTAACTCTTAAAACACTTAAATGTAAAATCAAAATTTGCACCCCCCACGTTTCAATCAGCCTGCCAACAAAATACAACAGAAACAACAAATTAATATTAGTTGTAACTAAATTGTGGCGATTTCGTAATTCTCAACTACTAACAAAAGCAAGAAGGCATTTACAATTACGTAAGGTAGTAATTGGGTCATAGGCGTTGTATCTGTGAAATTTGGAACTTTTTTAGGCACGGCCTCTGTTATGTGCTTACCCCATTTACAATGTCAGTTCAAACCAGCAGAGTCTGTTGTACTTGTATGACCTGGATATGTCCAATGTTAATGCATGTTTGGGTACCAACATGAACTATGGTGTTAATCCTAATACAGATCTTTTGTTGCTTTCTTTCATGAGGATTTTATTGTTTGACAATTTATTAGTAACTAAAATCTCCAAAACAGTTCTAAGATGGAGGATATGATCAAATAGTGACTTGCTATATACCAAGATATCATCAAAGAAAACTAGCACAAACTTCCTAAGAAAAAGGCTTGAAAACATGATTCATCAAGAATTGGAAGGTTGAAGGAGCATTGGTTAGGCCAAATGGCATAAATAAGAACTCATAATGGCCTTCATGTGTTCTGAAAATTGTCTTGGATATGTCCTCTTCCTTCATTTTGATTTGATGATATCTAGACCTCAAATCAAGTTTGGAAAAAATAACAGCTCCATTCAACTCATCCAGCAATTCATCAATAATTGGAATTGGAAACTTGTCTTTAACAGTGATGTTGTTTAATGCCCTATAGTCAATACACATCCTCCATGATCAATCTGCCTTTCTTACCAACAAAACAAGAGAAGCAAAGGGACTACTGTTGTTCCTGATTGAATCCACAAACAACAAATCCTTCACAATCTTCTCAATCTCATTCCTTTGATAAAAGGGATATCTACAAGGCCTTTGGAAACTGATTGAGTGCCCTCCTTAAGAGTGATATAATGTTCATGACCCCTGAGAGGAGCAAACCTATAGGAGTCTCAAAGACATGATCAAACTCTTGCAATAATGACGCCACTGCTGCAAGCACCTTAGTTTCTGACACATCACCCTTTACAGTAGTAATTTGCAGTAACAAACCCTTCTTTACAGGAGATTTAAAGAATTGATCACAATCCATTAGAGAAGACCCTGAGGATGGACTCAAACCTTGCAACAAAACCTGCTGATTTCCATAGCAAAAACACATGGTTAAGAGCTAGAAATTCCATAGTATTTCTCCAAGAGTACTTAGCCACTGAGTGCCCAACACTACATCACAACCTCCTAATGCCAATACATGGAATTGGATTTAGTCCCAAAAAAAAAAAAAACATGGAATTGGATGCAAAACTCCACCCCTTGAACACACACTGGTACACTACTACAGAAGCCTTGAGTCTTCACAATAGAACCATTAGCCACCTTAACTTCCAAGACTTTTGTAATATCAACCTTTAGCTGTAAACTAGAAACCAATGATGCATCAACAAAATTGTGAGTACTACATATTTCTATAAGTATTACTAACCCACTACCAATGACCTTACCCATAACCCTCATAGTGCCAGGTGTAGGAGTTCCTGTTAAAGCATACAAGGTAATCTCAACATCCTCTTCTTGATTGGACTGGTTATTCCCAGCAATCTTGGTAACAACATCACTATCCACATCCTCCTCCAATTCAATAATCTACACTCTAGATTGTAACCCTTGAACTATATCAATCCCTTCTAAAAGAAACAGTTTTACATTCTTGCATTTATGCCCAAGTCCCCACTTCTCATCACAATTACAACTAAGCCCCCTCTTTCTTCTTTTCTCCATTTGTGCAGGTGTTATTCTTTTAATAGGTATCCTAGGTTTAGCTTCTACCACTGGTCCACTGCATTACCCCTAGGCAAACCCAAGATAGAATTCTTACCTGATTCTTGTTGGTACTTTGCATTCCTTTTGCAGCTCAACACATAATCCTCCTGAATATTGGCCAATCCAAAGGCTGCGTTCAAGGATTGGGGGTTGAGCATCCTCATAGGTAGCCTTATCTCATCCTTCAAGCCACTCAAGAAGCAACTTAGCTTATGTAAAGGAGAGAGGCCCTTGATCCTATTGGACACAACTTCGAATTTTGCCCTATACAGCGCAACTGTTGACGTCTGCCTTAGCCTTGTTAGCATCTCCATAGGATTATCATAAGCCATAGACCCAAACCTCACGTGTAGAGCTTTCACTAAGGACTCCCAATTAGAAAACACTCTAGCCTCTTCTGCTTCTAGGAACCAGATTAGAGCCTCTAATTCCATATGAAAAGAAGTAATTTATAACTTTTCTGCAATCAGGGTTTAATAATACCCAAAGTACTAATTGGCTTTGTAAACCCAACTAGCAGGATCATCACCTGAGAAAAGTGGAAACTCTAGCTTCATAGGTTTCACAAGAGATAAGGTTGAAGAATTTTGGTTTATAGGTATAGTTCTCTGAGGGGAATGTTGGTTGACATCCTGAGAGTTCAACTTTTGCAGAATGGCATTGAGATTCTGATTCATCTCATTTAAGGTTCTAGTGTGAATTCCTTGAATCTTTTGAATTTCTTGAATATCCTTGTCTTGATGGTCTGAAGTGGTACGAAGGGAGGCAATAGCCTTATTTACCATGTTCATGGCAGCAACACGTGTTTCAGTCATGGCAATGCAGGACCAAGGCTCTTATACCAATTGTTAAGTGTAGAAAATCAAGAATGTATGATCTAGCTGTATTTGAGGTCAGCTGGTCCTCCAAGAGAGAAAGAGAGAGAAAGAAAAAGAAGAAAAGAATTGGATCTGAATTTACAGCATCCTTATTGCTTAATTCCCTATACAACAGCAATCTTCTTTCCTTTATACACACCCTCTGTCCTGGCATAACTACTCCAGCTGTCAATAATAGCATAACTACCACCAAGCAACTTAAACACTAACTCTCTAACTGTCACACTCACTCGTTGTAACTAACTCATTCTTATACAATTGCTGCAAAAACACTACAACATATCACTGCAATACCATTCCTAACACTTTTACTCTTCTATAGTAAAATTAAGTGATGCCAGCACACACCATGGGCTTGCTTCCTGTCTTGCTCATTTACCTTTGCTAGTAAATTTCATAATTAGTAAAATTCAGGACTCTTTCTTCTCAAAACCATTAAGCATGTATTTAGGTGATTTGAAGAACAATTGCTAATACAAACTGCTTTATATTGAGATATGGGTTGAAGTTGGACTGAAATATTATGTTTCAGGAATATAAACCTAGGACGCAAGACACGCTTTAAAGGTTAGTTACTTGCATATCAAAAGCTTGACCATCATCTGATAACTTGTGAACAACTCTATCAGCTTAGTAGCATTTCTTCTAAACACTGCATAGCTATAATCTCTAAGCACTCTTTTGGAGAACTCAAAGCTCACAAGCTTCCTCTACTGCCGCCACTTGTCACCCCCAATGGGACACTTTATCGAACAACTTTTGGGTTTCATCAATCACAATAGCATGCAGTAATCTAAAGAACCAAAAACAATGTGAAAGTGAAAAAAAAAAATTATCGAAATTCATCACTATAACAAATCGGGGGGAAAAAAGAAGCCCTACCATACTAAAAAAGAGAGACACTTCTCTGCAAAATACTTCTGCTTATCTCCACAACCGGTGATTTGCTGCCCCAAAACAAAGACTTGTGAGATACTTTAAAGGCTGCATTGAAAGAAAGGATTGAATTCTCTTGCAAGGTTTTCATTCTTGGTTCAGAGGATTGCAACATGTCCATACCACTGTCTGTCACCACAAATCAGGAATTTTAGCCACCCAAAATAAGACCACTTAAAAAATAAAAATGCCACATCACAGATCTTACTACTTCATGGAAATGACGGTTTATTGTTTCACTAGAGCGACGGAAAAGAAAAAGATATTTCGTGCTTGCGATGTGGCTTTTTTATTTTTTAAGTGTTTTATTTTAAAGAAAAAAAAATTGTATTTTTTTATTTTATATATATATATATATAATATTTTAATTTTAAAAATCTAATTTATAAGTGAATAAATTAATTTAAAAATTAATAGAAGAGTGATAATATTTTTTAGGCAACGTTTTAGTGGGAGTTAGAGTTGCATTTTTATCAGATTGCCTTGTAGTTTTCTCTTTACTTAAACATAGAGAGTATAGGGGCATTTTTGAACTAAAAAATGAGGAATCCAAACAGGAAAGACCCTTTAAATAATAGTATAGATAATAACAAAATGTGGTCCTATTTTGTAGGCACTATTTTATGTGGGAGTTAAAAGAATTTTTTTTTTTTTTCCTTTTAGAATCTAAATCACGATAAATAATTTTTTTTTCTATACTCGAAGTTAGCATTCATCTAAATTAAAAATATATATATATATATATATATATATCAATGATGACTTAATAGAATTCAATGACGACTAAACTCCAACTCCATAGAATTCAATGACGACTAAATTATACTCAAAAGGCTTAAAAATAAACACATATTTAAGAAATCTATGCACCATCAATCTCATATCTGAAATTCAAATTCACAACATCTACCCAAAAAAAAAAAAAAATGCACAATGAATCAATTGATGCTAATTCAATGACTAACAAAAAAAAAAAAAAAATGGAGTGACACGATACTACGTAGTAACCCAAAGTCGTACCAAGTGAAACTGAGTTCCCAATGCCTTTCTTATACAAACAACGAAATACAACTCGGAAAACCAACATAAAAAATTACAAAGACCCATCAATAAAAGGATTTCAAGTAAAAGGAATGTGAAGAACTTGAGGATTTTTGTTTTGTAAAATTTACCTTACCGAGAGTGTAAGTGAAAGCGGAACCTGCAACACCAGCACCTACAATGATGACGTCTGTGTTGGAACCATTAACGTCGATGAAGTTGTTGTTGTTCTCAAATTGTTGTGGAAAATTTTTCTTTAGCGTCTTGTTATTGGCATTGTTATTACGACAAATAATGTAGAGATGAACAAAGCCAAATAGTAATGAACTCAAAGCCTACACATCCATGAAGAGAAATATAAAATGAAACATCTTTTAATAACATCTTGTGTAGGCCTGTAAAACAATAGACCAGAAAATATCCACTAAGGGTCCGTTTGGATAATGCTTATTTTGTTGAAAACTAAAAACTAAAAACTAAAAACAATGAAAAAATAATTAAAAAAAATTACAGTTTATACTACGGTTACTGTTCATTAGCCTAAATGCACTGTTCATGCAATAGGCGCTGGTTAAAAAAAAAAAACGCAAACGCAAACGCAGGGGGAGAGATGCACAAACCAAGCCCTTACTAAGTCTCAAAATAACAATAAGCAAAACATGGCCAAACATAGAGAGAAATTGAAATGAGAAATGTAGAAATAAAAAACTGAGATCAGAGAGAGAGAGAGAGAGAGAGGGCTAAGATTTTATTTGAGAAAGAGCTTACCTCAAATCTATCTGCTGTTGTTGTCGTTGTTGTTGTTGTTTGTAGTGAAATCTGAAGCAAAGAGGAGGGTGAGAGGAGTTTCTTAACAATGTTGATAATGGTGAGAAGAATATTAACATATAATTGAGAGAATTGGAGAACTGAAGAAGAAGTAATTTGAGTTTGAAAACCAACGTGAGTGTATAGGGTGTGTGGCCTTATTTTGTAGATAGTGTTTTACGTGGAAGTTACGGAAGCATTTTTACCAAGTTTTGCCCCTACTTAAACATAAGTTGTAGAAGTATTTTGGACCCAAAAAAAAATCCGGTCCAAACAAATTAAGCCTCTTAAATAGTAGTATAAACAAATAGGAATCAAACATTTGAATACAAAAAAAAAATAATAATAATAATAAACAAAAAAAGTTAAACAACCCCACATATAGTTAAGCATCCCCACGTTTATCCAAAAAAAAAATTTATTGTATTTTTTTGGTAAAAAGTTAATAATTTGTATCAATTATAATTTGAGATTACTACATTTTTTAATCACAAAATATCTAGGGGTGTGATAAAAGAAAAAAAAAATCATCCACAAACACATAACACTCCTAGGTATTTTTTTTCATCACACCATTAGGTATTTTATGATTGAAAAATGTAGTACTCTTAAATTAGAATAGATGTAAATTATTAACTTTTTTCCAAAAAAATAGAAGAGCTTCTGAGCAGGCACATGATCAGAGGCTAGTAAAAATAAGAGAGTGGGAAAAAATAAGGCTAAAATGGGATTAACTAAATTTTACAAAGAATAATATGCTTCACTTGATAACAGTGAAAAAAATATATTCATCCTAAATTCATAATGATCAGAAGGGAGGCATTATTGCATGAACACTATGTATTAGCATAGCAACACCTTTGATCAATTAAAATGTTATTAACTTAGGACATCTTAAACTAAAGGCAATCATATACATATATTACAATGTATATTTTTAGGGAGTAAAAGCAAACCCCTACTGTTTCACATAAGAAACACGTTTACGCATGTACCATTTAATTCACTGAAGAAACTTAAGTGATAATATTAATGTAGCATACAACTTAATCGTTTACCAAAAAAAAAAAAAAAATACAACTTAATCATAAATTAGTCTTACTCCATAAAGATTGCTGACTTTGTCAGTTTTCACTGTGGAATCTTCACTTCTAATGTTGAATACCTGGAATAACCTTCAAACATAATTCTGAAGCTTTTCACGAGAAGAAGGGTGTCGCCCATCAGAAGACAGCAAATGTACTAACAAGCTTTTAGTGTAAGAATCTGCTGAAATGCCCCTCTCAGTCATCAAATGTAGAAGTTCTATCGCCCTTGATGTATCACTCTTTCTTAGAAATCCTTTAATAATTGTATATTGTAATCATTCGGAAAGCAGCAAGTCTCATCTATTCTTTTAACTTTTTAAGTAACTAAATTGCTTCATCCAATAACCCTTCATTACAAAGTCCATCTATCATTGTAGTATACGTCCAAGAATTACAAAGATTATGTAAAAAAATGAAAATAATTCTAAAAATTCAGCCATGGAGTTACTATCAGTAAAACCCCACACCTAAGACCAATCAAACAATTCTATCAATTGTGTCATTGAAATTTTTGCATCCTCAAAAACAATGATGATGTTCCTACCAAAGAGTCAACATCAAGCATAAAGGGACCAAGTTCAAAATATCTGCATACACTTGCCTACCAAGTTTTAATATTAATATTTCTCCCCCAAAAAAAAAAATTTCTAATATTAACATATACACATTTCATTTAACTCTTAAAACACTTAAAATGTAAAATCAAAATTTGCACCCCCCCACACTTCAATCAACCTGCCAACAAAATACAACAGAAACAACAAATTAGTATTAGTTGTAACTAAATTGTGGAGCTTTCGTAATTGTCAACTACTCACAAAAGCAAGAAGGCATTTACAGTTACATAAAGTAGTAATTGGGTCATATATGTTGTGTTTGCGAAATTTGGAACTCTTTTTGGCATGGCCTCTGTTATGTGCTTACCCCATTTACAATGTCAGTTCAAACCAGCAGAGTCTGTTGTACTTGTATGACCTGGACATGTATAATGTTAATGCATGTTTTGGGTTCAACCAACATGAACTATGGTGTTAATCCTAATACGGATCTGTTGTTGCTTTCTTTCATGAGGATTTTATTGTTTGACAAGGGATGATTTAGAGTGATTCTGCAATTTTCCCAGCCAATATTATGGCCATGTTAAAATTAATGCAAGAAAGCCAAAAACAACTTATTAAATGACATGCTATAATAAAATTAAGCAAATGAAATTTCCGAATCAAGTCATCCATCCACAAAATACAATGGATTTTGTGCCCACATAAGTTTTGTGTTAAGAGTCGACAATATGTTTCATGTAATTCTAAATAGACCAATTGCTCATAAAAATGCTTAATAGCACCAACTTTATTTATTTATTTTATAAAACAACATGATAACTTGACTAAAGAAGCAGTTGACAATTTAAATTAAACGGAGTTCTAAAAAAATTGAAGTTTAAAAGGTCTTCTCTGTCTCCTAAGGCATCAATCCAAAGCTCACAACTAGGTATTACAAACCGTATAGCCAAAGGATCCCAGATATTATGTCACAGAAATGTTAAGGTCAAGCATTTTGTCAAACACCTTGCAGGCAATTGAATGTCCACAGCACCACCCAAAACTTTAAGCATAAACTGCAAATAGTCGAACATTGTTTAGTTTAAATTCAATTAAGAAGACGAAGAATAGAAGAGCAGAAAATCAGGAAAAATCCAATTAAATTAATTAAGAGGGGGTTCTGTTAACCCTTTTTGGAGAGACCCAAAGTGGTGGGGGTTCACTTGGTTGTGCTTAGCAGCTGGAGAGAGTAACCTGGAAGAGAATTGAAAAATGTTGAAATAATGGAGGGAGGGAGAGAATGAGTGATTTTTGCTGGGCAAAAAATTATTAGGGTTAGTTTGGATGCTGAGCGGGGGATTTGAATTATGATTATTCCATGACAAAAATCTAAAGGTGTAAAGCTTTTAGCTAAAAACATATTTAGAAGAAAATAAAATTTTATATAGTTGTACATAAGTAAATGAGTAAAAATTTTACATAGTTTGCCCATATACAAATATACCTGGGTTATTCCAAAGATTATTTCAAATGTCTCACTGAAATATTAAAATAGTTATATTGATGTGAATGTTTTAAGACCTCTACCTTAGAGGAATGTAACAAATTAAATTGTTTTGTTTCAAAAGCATTAAACTAATTCTTAAAATTTTAAAAATAACAAATTAAACTCTATAATTTCACAAATAACAAATTAAAACCTGCTGCCTTATATATTGAATTCCAAATATATTGTTATTTCACTTATGTGGGCTGAGATTTAAATTGTTATTTTTTAACAATCATATAAACCAATGCAAAACTTTAAACGTTAAGTAAACTTGTTACATATTGTAAGGACACAAAAATTAGGCAATCCAAACCCACTTAAAATAGTGCAATTTGTGCAGCTCAACTAAGCCCAAATCAATAGATATTTGTAAGAGAGTGGGGTAAACAAAAGGGGGCTTAGCCCGAGGACAAAAATAGGGAAAGAATGACTAGAGATCAAAGTTTATGTATATATGAGGCTTGTTACAAGCTTGCCCAAGGAGGCAGTTCTTACACAATATCATACATTGTTCACTTTCTTCTCTCAATGTTCTTCTCTAAATTTTGTACTTGGAATACTTTTCTCTAGATGCCCTTCATCTGGAAGGTCCTTTCTCTTATATACTCCTCAGCCCATCACATCCTGACCCTTCGTTTCCACCTACCCAAACTCTTCTTATGACACTTAGCTGTAATTTTTACTGTTTAAGTCATTTCCTCATCAATGCAGATAATAAATCTATTGTCAGTCATTTAATGCGGAGGCAGTAGGTCAACTCTCACTGAAAATTTCCCAGAAGTTCCTTGATTCTCTCTCTACACCCTATCCTCCTCATCCGGACTTCCTAGAAGTCTTTTGTCTCTTCTCCTCCTATCCTTGGGCAGACCCCCTCTTCGGGCTCATGATGCCTCAATAGTGACAACTACAACTCACGGTATATTTTCTCGGTTCTTAGGCCCCCACACATATAATTATATCCTTCGGATTTAGAAGTTTTTTATATGTACAATTTGGCTCCATAAAAAAATTTCTAATCATAGATCTATGATAGACATTGACAACAGCAATAACAGGTTTTTTTTTTTTTTTGATGGTCCACATAGAAAAAGAGTTATTGTAAGCAAGAAAAGGATTACAAGATAACTAGCTGTGTTTGCTCCTTTACACTAGCATTAATAAAAACATCTGGAACTGTACCCAATACAAAAAAACTAGAAAATCTATTATTGGGAGACCATGATGCTAAACCATGAGTAGTACTATTGGAAGCTCTCTAGGGGTCCATTTAATTTCCAGCCTGAAACTTAGGACTTTAGCCTTAAGGTATCTTGAGTTAGAGCTGAAATTCTCCATGGAACTACAGAACTAGGATTAGTGAGCATCTAAACATATCTTGGCATCACTCTCGACAATTGCTGATTCAATACTATGGGACACCACTTGAAGAGTAGCCCAATTAAATACCTCCCCTTCTGCTTGGACAAGGATAATGGTTTCCGGTTGAAGTTAAACCTCGATGACTTGGCTGAATTTCACAATGACAGATTCAATAATTTATACTATTATAGGCCCATGTTTTATCAGCCCCCCCGAATGAAATTGAAGTCGCAAATAATTTAGGAATGCCGCCATTCGTACATACCACATATCAAACATGCAATACTTCAGCCTACTATATTATAGACTTACACTAGATTTTCATAGACGTGTATGAGTGTATCTACTAAAATGAAAAACAACTTCATGGGCGCGCCGTTAATCTTACTTAATAAAAAAACAGTTGCTGAATCCCTTCATAAACTTCTTGTCTTCTTCATTTTTTTTTTCTTGCATAAATGGATTATTTATCAGAACACGAATAAAAAAGTCATAATTTTCCCAGGTAGCAAACCTTACTCTTTTTATTGTTGTTACACAAAATAGAAAAAAGTAAGAGGAGAATGGTCTAGAAAATTAATTCAAACACTCATAAAACAAATCCTAAACTTTATGGTTGTGTTTGGATGGCAACATTTGGATTTAGATTTGGATTTGAAATCCATTAATTTAGAATGCCTTGATTTGAAATCCCTTGATTTTGAAATTCTTTATTTGGGTCTTTTTAAACAATGCCGGATTTGAAATTCATCATTTGAAATTCCATTGTTCGGATACCTAAATTTAGATTTGAATTTGAATTTAAGATCAATAAAATATATTTTTTAATTATTATTTTTCTTAATCCTTCTACGTTTTAATTTTAAATACATGAGCTAATATTGATAATCCAATTGAAAAGATGAATTAGATCAATTGCATGAGAGATCAATAGCTAGAAGATGATTTTGGATCTTTTCAAATAGTGTCTTGATGCCCTTGTTGGTAATTTCCAAGGAGTAACTAAAATCAGAGCTCCATGTGAAACCTCTTGATGTTGTCCTCATATGTGCAACCATATAAACATTATCCTTGTCAAATGTCAAGTTGGCAACTTTCATGGAGGTCCAACTTTGAAAGTGCTCATATAGTAACTTACCTACAAAGTAATTTTTATTAAAGCAATATATTATAATATATTATTATTAAAACAAAATAATAAATAATGAATCACTTAAAAAAATTTTCTTAATAGATTTTATATTTAGTTTTATCTAAAGTAGTATTCTAGATTTCTTGAAAATTCAGTAATGGAACTTTACTAAAAGTAAACTAAGATGTGTTAGGTGATCATATTCATAGTTCATATTATAATATTTTTGGAGTACTTACTTTTAGATTAAGATTGCCAAGAATCTTGTAACTGAACTTATACTTCCATTAGAAACACTGAAGAAACAAAGATGTGTTTCAAGACTTTCTTGCTAAAGTTCCCTTTTACCAATTTTTTTTTTTCTTTTTTGTTAAAAATAAAGAAAAGAAAAAGGTGAGGACAGATGCTTATGTTCTATTGATTGTATCAAACGCTAACTCGTAATGATATACTTTCTTATGCACCGGACATTGTGCTGTTGGCAAAATCATGTTTTTGCAAGCTTGGAGAACTTCCACCTTCAAAACTGGCAACCGGATGTCATAAAGTTGCATTACGTTATATTTTGGTATTAGAAATTGTTAGTCATGGACAATACACTTTTATGTGTTTGGAATTCTAATAGCTCATTTGTGCATACATGATATGAAGATTCTCAAGCCAATGCTTTGCTTATTTGTAGATGCATCAAAAATATAGTTTACTCTAAACCACACGTGGTTGATTTAGTGATTCTTAAGTTCTCGTAAAACCTTAAGAGGTCTTAAATTTGTAACCTACCAACATCTTCAAATACTATAGGTAGTGGAATCAAGAGTGATCCTAGCAACTTGTTGAACTATAGATCCAAGAGACAACAAACTCGATTTTTCCATGTCAAATATCCATTTTAGTATTTGACCATGAATTTTTGATAACATAATATTAAGGGCTTTAGTTTTGGACTCTTGAAAGCTTGAGGTCACTAAAATTTCTAAGCTTTAAAAGCAAGTCCAATTCTACCGTGCTGCTAAGGTTATTTCCAACTAGACTCGAGATTCAAGATTTGCATGCTCAGTAATTGAGGGTGGAATAGAATCATACAATTTATTGCCCCCATGGGCCATGGCTCAAGAAAATTAGTTGGATAAGGTTTATAAGCCAAGGTGAAATTTGACTAGTTAGGCTGGGTTAGGTTCTTAAGAGAAGATGTAATATCACCATATGAACTGGTATTTGCTGAGTGCAAATAAGACAAGGTATGTGCACTGAAAGTATTGTCGAAACGATCTAGCTGAGCAAGTTCTGATTTGCGTGAGGTTGGCTAATCAAAAAGAGATTTGCACTAAAAATTTATGAAATCGAAGACTCAATTGATGAAATTGTTGAGGATGCCAAGTGAAGTTTGTATCAAACCTGTGAAATTGCAAACTATCAATGTACAATTCATGTAAGGACATTAGGTTTCCAATAATCTAATAGCTTACCAAAGAAACCCGTGTCAATAATCGAAAGGGTATTCAGCGTATAATCCACAGCCTCTCAAGCCAAGATTGGTCACAACTCACAAGTTTGCCAAGATATTAGTACCATGGAAGATAAGAATTCTGATACGTTATTCTACATCTTCTTAAATAAATTCGTTCACTTCTTTTTTTTTCATAGAAACTTTTTGTGAATGGTTTTGGATTTTTTTTTTTTTTTTCCATTTAAATTCTAGCCTCATTTTTCTTTTATATATATATATATATATATATATATATATATTTATTTATTTATTTATTTATTTATTTGGAAACACGAACAATGCAGTTAACTATCAAATAAAATAATCATGTCAAAAATATGAGCTTTCAGTGGATCACTTGTTACTACACAGACCTACAGCATGTAATCTATGGTCCTCTGTTTTGTCTTTTCGGGTGCAATGGGTGATGACAAAGAAGGTTGTGGAGCTGCTAGCTTGCTGGCCATGGCTTGGTGGTAGAAGATATAATGGAGAGATTTAGAAGGCTATTCCTCTATGTCTTATGTGGGTTATTTTCAAGGACGGGAATAGTCAAACGTTCAAAAGCTTCGAAATTTCAAGGCTAACTGTGAAATCTAGTTTTCTACGCCTTTTTGTATGCCAGGATGGCTTCTCTAAGCAGTCATTCTTTTACTAGTTTGATGGATTTTATTGATTTCTTTACTTTTTGATATTTGTATTACACCACTAGTTCATATCCTATGTGCCGAGGGTGTCTATTTTCTATATTAATAAAGTCTTACCTACCTATCAAAAACAGAAAAATAGAGAACGAGTTCTGTAAAAGAAATTTAATATTAGACCCTGCACTCCAGCAACACCAATGAGCACTACTTCCAGTAACACCTCCTCCCATTACACCTTCTCCCATTACTAGTTCCAGGTGGAGGGTTGAGGCCATGGGTTAAGACCCATTAGGTGCATGTGTAACATACCAATTCGAAAAAAAAAAAAAAAGAAGATAATTGGAGCATTACATGGTTAATAATACAATTCAAATACCAAACACAAGAAATCCCAACAATAATAGCACTTAAATATTTAATAACTAAACATATTACCAGCTACAGCGGAAGAGAGCTCTTCCTCATTGTGAGCAACAGCATTTCCACGCCCATCATAAGCTAACCTTTTGCTCTTAACCATAAGAGGATAGCCAAATGGTTCACCTGCTGTCTTGGCACCTTCAAGATCATCTATTTGTGGTAGCCAGGTTTTATGATCAACAAATTAAAATTTCTCTCATATTGGATATGTGAAAATAAAAGGTAAAAACAATTAGCTAAATCCTTCATATAGATAGTAATGAAAGTGGTCAACCTAAATAAACTCAGGAAGTGGAATGGCATGCCTAGAAAAATAAACCTTTTGAAGATATTCGTCCTGTAAGAACCAAAACATGAATCATGGAACTAAAAGTCATATTTTATTGCAAAAAAATATGTGAATTAATATGTACAATTACTTATTCACTTTGATAACTCCGTTTTTGTCTATGCTTAGTGTCACATATTGATCACAGTCAATCTCAAGCCTGTGGGAAAAGGAGGGAGAGTTATGGTAGGTTGACAGCTTTCCTAAAATTTAGTCACTCTATTATTACGAATGAACTTATTCATTTGAGTATAAAAAGAGAGAGGAAAAAAATTCTAGAAGATAGCTAACTAATATTAGAAATAGGTTGAAAAGGGATTACTTACAAGCTCAGTCTTGTTGAAGATTCTAGAAATAATTCCAAGTTGATATACTTCCGTATATAGATTGATTGTAAATATTTATGTTTCCTAGACTAGAGATATGCTCAACTGGCTAAAAGATTTGTAGTCCTAAACTTTAGCATTCCAATTATGTATAGTGGCTATTTATGCCCACAGTATTGTAAAAGGAAGAGTATGAATGAAAACCAAGTTTTGACTTGGTATCAGAGCCTCCCGAAATAAAAGTCCTCTGAACATAAGCCTCCCATCAAAACATAAGCCTCCCATACTCCTCTGAACTACCATTGCAGCAAACAACTATCACCATATGGCTTCCGAATCCTCTACTCTTGAACCATCAACCCCCAGTAATCCATATCCAATTTGAAAATTCTGGCTTCCATGCTGGAGTTGTCCTCACCGAAGTTAACTATGATGTATGGTCCCAAATTTTAGAGAAGCAAATCGAAGGACGTGAGAAGCTCAAATATATTATGGGTAAAACTGATCCACCGAAGGAAACTGATGCTACCTATGCAAAGTGGTATGCAGAGAATCAAAAGGTCAAGGGTTGGTTGCTGACCTCCATGTCGCCAGAGATAATGAAGCGTTATCTCCAACTGCGTACCGTAAGGGAAATCTGGAGTGCTCTTGCCCAAGCATTCTATGATTGATCGGATGAGACACAACTCTTTACACTAAATCAATGTGCCTTCACCACCAAACAAGCTGGTCGACCTCTATCAACTTATTACGGTGAGCTTGTCGAAATTTTCTAAGAATTAGATTATCGTGATAAAGTTATCATGAAGGATCCCGATGATATTGTCACCCATAAGAAATCTGTCGACGCTCTAAGCCCCAACCTCGACAATCCACTCAAAAGACTGAATCTGACCAAGCGCGATCTCAGAAGGGCAGTTATGAAATAGGTGCTGCCAAACCCGAACGTTTGTGCACTCACTGTGGTGAGACAAGCCATACAAAGGCACGGTGTTATGACTTAATTGGCTATCCAGATTGGTGGGATCCAGCAAAGGCACCACGCAAGCGCAATTCAAAGCCAAACCACCAAGCCTCTGTTGCTGTAACCAAACCTTCCAATGATGTTGCAGAAGCTTCCTCTTTGATTGCTACTTCAAGTAACATTGATAAGGTTTTCCATACTTCTGCATCAGATAGTACTAGTAGTACATGGATAATTGATTCCGGTGCTACAGATCACATGACCTTTGACAGTCAGCATGTTCCATCTATGAAACAGTCCACCACACATATAGTCCCTACCGCCAATGGCCCCCTTACCTGTGATTAGGGAATGTTCAATTCCTCTCTCACATAATTTGAATCTTGATTCTGTTTTAGTTGTACCTTCCCTCAACCATAATTTATTGTTTGTTGCTCAAATAACCAATGCGTTGTATTGTGTTGTGACTTTCTGGCCTAACTGTTGTGTTTTTAAGGACATTCGAACTTGGAAGACAATTGGTTGTGGTACTAGAAGGGGGAAGTTGTACTATCTGGATTTGAAGCCTACTAGCTCACATCAGTTGGCTTAAGCTCTTTCAGCGGATCAGATCGACAAGTCCTCCAAAATTTGGTTGTGGCATAGGCGCTTGGGTCATGTGTCTTTTGGATATTTAAAAATATTGTTCCCAAAGTTGTTTTCTCAGTTAAATACTTTAAATTTCAAATGTAGTATTTGTGAACTTGCAAAAAGTCACCGTGTATCGTTCCCATTGAGTATGAATAAAAGTCTAGCACCTTTTATGTTGATTCACTCTGATGTATGGGGGCCAGCCAAAAACCCTTCCTTGAATGGTTCTAGTTGGTTTGTCTCATTTATTGATAATCACACTCGTTTAACTTGGGTTTGCTTGATGAAATCAAAGAATGAAGTTAGCTCCTTGTTTCAAAAATTTCATAAGATGATCGCCACTCAATACCAATCTCACATACAAGTTCTTTGCACTGATAATGGTGGAGAATTTGTTAATCAGGACCTGAAAAAGTACTTGCAGGAACATAGCATATCTCACCAAACGACTTGCCCTTATTCCCCTCAACAAAATGGACTTGCGGAGCACAAGAATCGCCACCTACTTGAAGTTATACGAGCCTCTTTGTTTGGAGCTCACATGCCCACCAGTTACTGGGGTGAAGCACTTAGTGTTTTGGCTTACCTCATTAACCGTGTAACCTCCAACTCGCTGAATTTTCAGACTCCCTTTGAAGTTCTTCATTCAACTGTAACTGCTCCTACAGCTCCGAATCTATCACCTAGAATTTTCGGGTGTGTGGCATTTGTGCATCTTCCTAAGCTGTTGCGTGATAAGCTGGAACCAAGACCCTACGATGTGTCTTTGTTGGCTATGCCTCACTTCAAAAAGGCTACCGCTGCTATCATCCCCCATCATGGAAAATGTATGTCACCCTTGATGTTGTCTTTCATGAAAATGACATGTACTATACTGTTCCCAAGTCCTCAATTCAGGGGGAGAGATGAAATGAATTGCAGACTCTAAATATAAATCCTTCTTTAGACCATTTGGATACAAGTGGTGAATTTTTGGATAAAAGTGGTGAGTGTCCAGAGGAGGAAACTGTGCTGCTTGAGCAACCTGTTCTCGACCAACTAGATGTTAGTTTGAATGGGGAAAATAATTAGAATCAGATGGAAGCGACTCCACTTCAAGTACCATCTAACCAATTGCTTTCTAAGGTCAGTTCCTTTCCTGAACCCCAGGTACAACCCCAGGTACATTTTGAATCTCAATTCCTTCCAAAAGTACTACCTAATCGAGCCACTAGAGGTATAACTAGAGTTAACTATGAGCTTGTTCTTAGTTCCAATACTAAGTATCCCATAGGCAACTATGTATCATACCATAGACTGTCAAAACAAAGTGAGTCATTTGCAAATCAATTATCTGCTGTATCTATTCCTACTAACATGCAGGAAGCACTAGGATATCCTAGGTGGAAGGAAGCTATGAATGAAGAAATGAAGTCACTTCAAAAGAACTCAACTTGGAAAGTTGTTGAGCTGCCTAAAGGAAAGAAACCTGTCGGATGTAGGTGGGTTTTTCACAGTCAAATACAAGGCAGATGGAACCATTGAATGATTCAAAGCTAGACTAGTTTCCAAGGGGTACACTCAAACTTATGGAATTGACTACATGGAGACATTTGCACCAACAGCAAAAATCAATACTGTCCGTATTCTTATATCCTTGGCAGTGAATCTTGACTGGCCATTGCACCAGTTTGATGTGAAGAATGCCTTTTTGCATGGAGACCTTCAAGAGGAAGTATACATAGAGTTGACCCCTGGATGTAATATGCAGTCAGAAGGTGGAAGACATGTCTGCAGATTAAAAAAGGCCCTATACGGTTTGAAGCAATCTCCGAGAGCATGGTTTGGAAGGTTTACGAAGTCAATGAAAGCTTTTGGATACAAGCAGAGTAACTCAGATCATACTCTTTTTGTGAAGCATAATAAAGTAATGATTACTTGTCTCATTGTGTATGTTGATGATATGATAGTAACGGGAAATGATTTAGAAGAAAGGAGTGCAGTGTAAAACCATCTAGCCCAAGAATTTGAGATGAAGGACCTTGGTCCATTGAAATACTTCCTTGGTATTGAAGTGTCAAGATCAAAGGAAGGTGTCTTTCTATCTCAACGAAAATATGCCTTAGATTTACTAAGAGAGACTGGTATGACAGCATGTAGTCCAGTTAGCACTCCTATGGAAGAAAATTTGAAGCTAGGCATATATCCGAATCAAGTTCCAACAAACAAGGAGAGGTATCAAAGATTAGTTGGGAGACTAATGTATCTTGCACATACTCGGCTTGACTTGGCATATGCACTAAGTGTCGTGAGCCAATTCATGCATTCTCCAAGTGAAGAACATATGAATGCAATTACCCGTATTTTGCGATACTTGAAGTCATCTCCAGGAAAAGGGGTTATGTTTAAAAAGGGGAATAATATGGATGTCAAAGGATACACTGATGCATATTGGGCTGGATCAATCCAAGATAGGCGATCTATAGCAGGATATTTCACTTTTGTAGGAGGAAATTTGGTCACTTGGCGAAGTACGAAGCAAGCTGTAGTTGCTCTATCTAGTGCTGAACCTGAGTTCAGAGGAATGGCTAAGGCAATATGTGAATTATTATGGATCCGTAATTTATTAGGAGATCTGAATATTAAGCAGGATAGCCCAATGAAGCTATTATTGTGATAACAAGGCAACTTGTGATATTGCCCACAACCCAATTCAGCACGATCGAACCAAACATGTGGAAGTTGATAGGAATTTCATCAAGGAGAAACTAGAAGCAAGGATCATTGAAACACCTCATGTCTCGTCTCAAGAACAACTTGCTGACCTACTCACCAAGGCTGTATCAAGTCGAGCATTTCATGATGGTCTCAACAAATTGGGAATGAGCGACATCTACGCACCAACTTGAGGGGGAGTGTTGAAGATTATAGAAATAATTCCAAGTTGGTATACTTTTGTATATAGATTGATTGTAAATATATATGTTTCCTAGATTAGAGACATGTTCTACTGGCTAAAAGATTTGTAGTCCTAAACTTTAGCATTCCAATTATGTATAGTGGCTATTTATGCCCACAATATTGTAAAAGGAAGAGTATGAATGAAAACCAAGTTTTGACTAGTCTAACTACAAAGAAATAGTCAAAATTAGCACTAAAATGCCAGTTCCATTGTGTCCTTGTGTTACAATGACAATAGGGGAATAAAGTAACCCCTGACATTTCTACACTTCCTATAACAGAAAAGCACTTGAACGAAAACCTAAGATTAAGGGAAGGTGGGCATCTAAAGTAGCACCAAAATCCACAAGGATCCAGTTTTGTGATTTTATAAAACAGAATGCATTTCCTCAAAAGGAAAAAAGCTTATGCATAAGGAAATGATTTCATTCAACTTCTTATTTTCTCATATTTTGCAAGACAGTGGTCAATAACCAAATGGCAAAGTTAGAGAAAAGCATACCTGAATTATTTGAATAGTTGAGGCTTTAGGTTGGCAGTCCACTCCTTGTTGCTCAAGCATCTCCATGGTTGCAACATGAACATGCTCAATTTTTACAGTTAATACATCACATCTATCTACCAAGAACATAGACATATTATCACCAAATTATAACAAAAGAATATACTTACAAAAACTATTGACCATAAAAAACAAAAACAAAAAATGCCATCAATCTCATAAAAATAGAACCTTTTCGCAAATTCACGAACCATAGCACTATCATTAAAGCTTCCGACCATATTAGAGAATTCCATTCGGTGCCAAATATGATAAACAGAGGCCCCAAAATCTAATTTACAAATCACAGCTTTCATACTCTTTCCCCACCATTTATGCATAAGACACAAGCTGAATCCCATTTTATGGCCCATTGCAGTATCCTATCTCGAATTGCCAGCCAATTCTAATGGTTAGCCACACAAGACGAAAGCATGTCTAGGAATAAATAGCAATCCAAAACCTTAGTAACTTCCACCAACCGACCTCACAAACCTTAAATCCAATAGCATCCCAGCAAGCCAAAATTCTTAATTTTGCATTGGTCATGAATTATTATTTTAAAAATCAGATACTATAAAAATCAAAACATGTTTCTTAAGACCCATATCTTAAAAATAATAAAAAGGCACACTCATTATAAGAAAATCGTGCAGTGTGTCTCTTTGTGTGTACATAAACGCATTATATATATTACTATGTCAACGTTTGCCTAGCTTTTTCTAACTAAATTTATTTTAGCTTCTAAATAGCCAAATAAAAATATTATATTACAAAGCAGAAAAAAATATATTACCTTTAATTTTCCGCCACATCCGAACCCAGAAATCAATTTTTCAAAAAAGAAAAAGATTTTCTAGAGCTGGGAAAGAAGTTCTCATTAAGGCGGTTGCTTAGTCTATACCAACGTATACAATGAGTGTCATTCAACTCCCATTGAAATTATGTGATGAGTTGGACGCTTTATGTGCTAGATTTTGGTGGGGACAAGTTGGGAATGAAAGGAAAATTCATTGGAAGAGATGAATTGACTCTGTCAAAGAAGGATGGGGGAATGGGATTTCGGGACCTTAGATCTTTTAATTTAGCCATGTTGGCTAAGCAAGGGTGGAGGCTGTTAAAAGACACAAATTATCTTCTCTATCAGTGTTTTAAAGTGAGGTATTTCCCTAGAACTTCAATTCTTAAGGCCATAGAGTCACCTAATTGTTCATTTGTGTGGAGAAGTTTAGCGGCAGCCATATCTATTTTAAGAACTGGACATTGTTGGCGTGTGGGTGATGGATCCTCTATTAATGTCTATCGAGATAGGTGGATTCCAAATTACCCCACAAACAAGCCTCTCTTTTCGGTATGGGATGATGAAGAGGATGTATGGGTGTCAAATTTGATTAACCAAGAACTCCATGTGTGGCGAAGAGATTTTATCATGGCTAAATTCAATAAGGAAGAGGGGGAGGCTATATGTGATATTCCTCTATTGGAAGCAAGTTCTTAATTCAGCTTATTGGAAGCATAGCAAGGATGGCAACTTCACAATAAAGTCAGCTTACAAGGTGGTCAGGTCTCTATTGAAAGAAGATTGGGCTGAATCATCATTAGGTGGTACAGTTAATAGGGTGTGGGTTGCTATATGGAAGTTACGTATTCCCAATAAGATCAAGGTGTTTGGGTGGAGAGCATGTCATGATATTCTCCCAACGAAAAGGAACCTAAAGAAGAGACGGGTCTTATCGAAAGAGTTGTGTTCGTTCTGCTCCAAATTTGAAGAATCAACCATTCATGTTTTATGGGAATGTATAGCAGCTCAGGATATTTGGCATGGTGGTGCTAGGGCCTTGCAGAAGTGTGGGACGGGGCAAATTGATTTTGTTGCTTTGTTGGAGTACTTGATGGATCAGTTGGAGAAAACAGAGGTGGAGCTTATGTTGGTGCAAGCATGGTTGATTTGGAATCAGAGGAACAAAGTGGTGCATGGCGACAAGTTTCTGGAACCAAAATGGTTGAATAAGCACGCTGCTGAATTCCTTGAGGAGTTCCAGCGATCACAGGAGAGGCTACAAACGGATACTGTGCACAGTGTGACTGGTCAGATGATGCAGAACGCTGAAACCGGTTGGCAACCGCCACCTCAGGGCGTGTATAAGCTGAATTATGATGCGGCAATTTTTGCGAATAACTCCAGTTCTGTGATCAGAAACTCAAGGAGAGAAGTTATGGCAGCAATGACAGCCAAGGGTCTGACAGTCCAATGCAGTGAGGAGGCAAAATTGCTTGCTTGTTGTAAGGCGATGGAGTTTGCAACGGATACTGGTTTCACGGCTCTAATAGTGGAAGGAGATAGTGTCAATGCTATGAGGAGTATTGCTTCAACCAAGGACAACCATTCAGCACTTGGGCATATTGTTGGCGACATTCAGCATCTGATGGGAGCATTGAAGTGGATTTTTGTGAGTTGCACTAAGAGAAATGGAAATCAAGTGGCACATGTGCTTGCTAGACATGCCCAACATGTAAATTCTGATTTATTTTGGATGGAAGAGGTTCCATCAATTGCACTTGACTCTGTGAACTTTGATGCTTCGTTGCTCTAATTGAAATTTTTTATTCTAGTTTCAATATATATATATATATATATATATATATTTTAAAATATTTTAAAATATAATTATATATTTGGCATGTGTATGTGTTTCTTTTTTTTTTTTTTTTTTAAGTAATGAATAGGATGTTATCTTATTGAAGGAAAGAGAAAAAGAAAGAAAAAAAAATAAGAGAGAAGTACAAAGTGGTAGACCCGTAGAAGGAAAAAAAAAACTCTAGTCTTGTCAATAGGATCTCACAATTTTCAAATTATTTACCCAAAAAAAAAAAAAATCACTCAACAACTTTTAAATCTGGTATGGTGAGTTTCCTTTCAAAATAGTAGATTGATACAAAGATCCTAAAAAAAAAAAAAAATTCTTATCAAAAGCTACAAGACTTTATACAAATACAAATATCTCGTGTAAAGTGACAAGACAATCACCAGGCTCAAGTATTGGCATAGTATGCCCAGAATATTTTGATAAAGATGTCAAAACAGTATTTGGGCTTACAAACCCATGTCACAATAAATTTCATTTGATACACCTATCTTTCATTCCTAATATAGATATCATCTTGCAAAAATAGAATGAGAAGTTTGATAAGCATGCTAGATCTGCAATATTCCCAACACATTCTCCTTCAGTAGTTACATCCCCAATGTTTTCTCGTTTGGCAAATGCTTTGTATATTGGTGTACAAGTTGATGTTGACGTTTATCAACATCATGAGCCAAAGCAAACTCAACCATGCTTGGATTCCTCTATCCATGTTACATATGAATCAATATTCTTGGCATATTGCTGCTAATGTAGTAAAGAATGTGGCTATAGTATGCCAAGAATATTGATTCATATGTAACTTGGATAGAGGAAAATCCAAGCATGGTTGAGTCTGCTTTGGCTCAAGATGTGTTGATTTTATCTTTGTTTCAATAGGGTTACGATATTCTTATAAAAAAAATTCCCACACGTTACTTTTGTTTTTGTTCAAAAAAAAATTTTTAAAGAAGGAAAAGCTTTTGGAACAAAACACCTTATGTTACTTTTGTTTTGTTCAAAATTGAAATAAGCCTATTTTTTTTATTTGGTGGAAGCCTGTGTTCCATTGAACTCAAATTACTTTTTTGTCTTAATACTTATCTTTATCCCATGATTCCCATCCCATGCTGTTTTATTTAAAAAAAAAAAAAAAAAAACCTATTCATCGTTCTGAATAAAAATAAAGTTAAGAAAACCTATTTACTGTTCTCAATAAAAATAAAGTCAGTTATTGCCTTTTTGACTTACAAAAATACCTCTAATTTAACTAACCTATTCTTATTCTCTCCTCTTTTTTTTTTTTTTGAAAGACTAATCCTTATTCCTAAAATATAAGAAATGATTAAAACCATGATTTTCAAACCTGGACCGGACTGTATGGTCCAACCCATGTAACCGTTTTTAGATATCAAAATTTTTATGATCATGATTAAGTATCTTTGATCAAATTAATTTCCAATGGATGATGTGGACAACTAGCAAATGAAATCAAGCTATGTGGTAACATCAAATGAAGAAAGCCATGTGACAACGTCAGAAAAAAAAAAAAAAAAAAAAAAAAAAAAAAAAAAAAAAAAAAAAAAACCCATATGGAAGGTTCTTATTAATGGAAAACCAAATTAAATTCATAATTCATAATTAACTCTCAATAAATGCTAAGAGAAAATTCAAAATCAAATGCTATTGAGTTGCCTATAAGTAGGGGCTTCTCATATGAGACAAGGACACATAAACAAAAAGAGAAAGACCCTACTAAAGAGTCATCTCTAAGTCCAAAGGAGCACATTTTCTCCCTCAAAATCAAGCTCATTCCTAATTCTTCAAATCAAAGTAGCTAGGGATTTTCCTTCAATTTTGTTTGAGATCAAGCCAACTACCCTTGACTTCAAATCAAATACATCCAATCTCACATCCAATTTGGAGAAATCAAGGCACGATTCAAGATCAAACTTCATAGCCCTTCAGATCGTAAAGTTTCTTGGAGATCGAATCAGAGGAGTTTTATTGAATTATTTCATTGTAAAGAGTTATACAGAGGATTGTACTCACATATATACAAATTAATATAAATTGAAAAGTTATTACACTATTTCATGACCATATGATTTATCTTTCTACGAATATTTTGCGTACAATCCCATTTTTTATTTTTTAGATAAATGAATAATAGAGATTGGAGGTAAGGTTAATAAATAAATATATAAGGCACAACAAAAGATGTAATTAGCACTAAGTTATCACTTGAACCCCTAGATAAGATCCTAATTTAAATAACCTTTATTTAACTTGGCTCTTTAAGAAAAATTTCTCACTCTTGATTTATGCCAGACATTAGTAAAATCAATGAATAATAGATTAAGATTCTCAAAAAAAAAAAAAAAAATGAATAATAGATTATCCTATTCTACGCTCGTGTTTTGCCAAGCTCCAAGAATGAAATTTGAAGTTACAAATACAATTTAGCTCTTTCACTCTTTTTTATTTATTATTATTATTATTATTATTATTATTATTATTATTATTATTATTATTATAATATAATTTTTTTAATAAGAGTTGCAAACCTTCATACATATACAATATCAAACATGTGATATTTCAATACCATCATAACAAGAAAGAAATTTCAAAAGAAAAATTAAAGACAATGCAATGACAAAATATATAAGACCATACGTAACACATTACAGACATGGTAGATTTTCATAGATATGTATTTGTTGAAATAAAGAACTTCATGGACGGAAATCTCTGAAGAAAATCTTGGTTAATCAAATCCAGTTGCTACATTGCTTCATTTTCCGCCTTTCTTCTTTCACTTTTACCGCTTTCTTCCAAAATTCTTGAGAAACCTCTCCAACTTTCTTATGGTTAGGTTATTCCCAATAACAAACCCAATTATTAACCCACTCCCATATCCCATCATTATAACTACCCAATCAGATTTACTTGGGAAATTTGACCCTTCACCTTGTTTGGAATTTAGTGGTGGCTGTGTCAATGTCTCAGAAATTTTGCATTTCTTAGTCAAAGGCATACCACACAAACCTGTGTTTCCCAAATATGAATCATTTTCAAAGGTAGAGAAATGTTGACCTTGTGGAATAGGCCCCATAAGATGGTTATTTGAGGCATTGAAGAATGCAAGGAATGTGAGTTGCAATAATTGCGGAGGAATCTCTCCTGATAGCCTATTTTGAGAAAGGTCCAAAGATTCAAGCTCCGTTAAGTTCCCTAAGGAAGATGGGATAGGACTAGTGAGAATGTTGTTGGATATGTTGAGCAAATGAAGTACCTTTAGATTTCCAATGACTTCTGAAATTTCTCCATCAAATTTATTGCTTGAGAGATCAATAGCTACAAGATGATCTTGAATCTTTCGATATAGTGTCTTGATGCCTTTGTTTGTCATTTCCAAGGCGTAACTATGATAAGTTTTTAAATCGAAATTAGGTGATGGGGTGCTTGTGTCTGCAACCATATAAGCATTATCCTTGTCAAATGTCAAGTTGGCAACTTTCACGGAGGTCCAACATTGGAAGTGCTCATATGGTAACTTACCTGTAAAGTTATTGAAAGAGACATCAATGTTTTGCAACTTGGGAAAATCAAGACTGCTTTCAGGTTTCCCAATTGCACTATGGAACCCATTAGATTGCAAACTTAGAACCCTTAACCTTGGAAGCTTCCCCAACCAAGAGGGAAAAATGTCAGAAAATCGATTGTTACCAAGAAGAAGAATCTCCAACATTGTGCAGTTGGACAATGATCTTGGTACTTGCCCTTCTAATTGATTATGACTTACATCAATCGCTCTCAATCTACTTTCTTCCATGTGTATTCCCGGAAGTACTCCACGGAAATTGTTGTTTTGTAATTTCAATACCTCTAAGTTTCTCGAGCATTGTGGAAACATGCCCCCCAAGTTGTTGTGTGAGAGATCCAGTGTTACAAGTAAGTTAAGATTGCAAAATAATGGTGAGATTTCTCCAGTCAATTTATTGTTTGAGACCATGTATTGGGCAATGGAAGGTGGAGGGATTGGAAGTGATCCTTGCAGCTTGTTGGAAGAGAAATCCAAACAAAGTAAACTATCCCATGGAAGAATTGGCGGAGTGTGGTTGAAAGACTCAAAAGTTGTAAGGAAGTTGGAGGATAGATCCAACACTGAGAGAGTTTGTTTCCCTATATTGAATAGCCAGATTGGTATTTGACCCTGAATTTTGTTGTAACCGAGAATCAAAATCTTCAATTCATGCTGGGAACGCAAAAAAGTTGGGAATTCAGTCAAGTTACATGCATTTAATCCTAAAAGCTTAAGCTTTGGAATACTGGCGTTGAATGTTGAATTAATGGGGAATGATAGATGGATTCCTGAAAGCTGGAGTTTAGTTAGATTTTTGAGCTTTAGAAACAAGTCCATGTCCACTCTGCCACTAAGGTTATTATCAGCAAGACTCAGATATTCAAGATTCGTAAGACTACAAATTGATTGTGGAATTGAACCACGGAATTTATTGGTCCCAAGGTCCAATACAGTTAGCAGGGTAAGGTTTCCAAGCCAAGGTGGAATTTGACCAGTCAGTTGATTACTGGCAAGGGAAAATATGGTCAGCTGGGTCAAGTTCTTGAGTGAAGATGGAATGTCACCATATAAATTGGTTTCCGGTAAGTACAAAATAGCGAGCTTTGTTTGCTTACCCAGCCAAGACAACGTCTGTGCACTGAAACTATTCGTGGAAAGTTCTAGTTGACTGAGTTGTGAGAGGTTGGCCAATGAGAAAGGGATTTGCCCCGAAAATTTATTATTTGAGAGACGCAAAAAGATGAGACTAGTAAGGTTACCAAGTGAAGTCGGTACCAAACCAGAGAAATAGCAAGTACTGATATCCAATTCAATTGAGGACTTTAGGTTTCCAATTGATACTGGTAACTTACCAGAGATACACGTGTTTGAAAGTCTCAATATTTGAAGTGGACTGCTACTTTGAAATTCTGGTAGAGATCCGGTGAGAATTTCATTGTCTTGCACACTGAGGAATTGAAGATTCTGTAACTTAAAAATCTCTACAGGGAATTCACCATATAATCCGCGGCTGCTCAAGTTAAGATATTTTAAAGAAGACAAGTTGGCCAAGATGTGAGGTACCGGGGAAGATAAGTTCACCATACCCAAATAAAGATGTTTGAGGCTGGTTAAGTTCTCAACAACACTTTTTAGGCCGGGATTTTGGAGTTTCAATGGATTGGAAACCAAGTTGGAGAGCTCAAAGATCTCTAGAGGAATTTGACCATTGAAGGCAGACATAGAGAGGTTGAGATATGTTAAGTTTGAGAGGTACCTGATGCTTGGGGGAATTTGAGAATAATTGAAGTGATTACCAGCGAGATTGAGCTTTTGAAGGTACACAAGGTGGAAAAGGCTGCTGCTAGAGTTGAAGGAGCCATACAGTTGACTGCTACTGAGGTTAAGGCCAATCACGTAACCTGTACCTCTATCACATAGGACACCATCCCATGAACAGCAAGCATTCCTTTCTCCAGAGTTCCACGATGAAATCTTTGGATAAGCAAAAGGATCAGAAGAAGCACTCACATTAATTTTAAAGCTTTGCTTGAATTGCAACAAGGCAAAACTCTCAAAATCATTGCACAATGGCTGAGTTGATAAAGAGGAACAACTATTTAGATAATGAAAAATTGACAAGAAGAAGAGCAAGCGCATAAATATCAAGAGACAAATGGACGACCCCATATTAGTATCTTCAAAAAACTTTCTTAGCGCACTGATAATTTCGAAACTAGGAACAAACTGCTTATATAGACAAAATTCATCGGTGGTTCTTTTATGCACGTGTAACACACACATTGATTAAAAAAAATCAATTTGTAAATTAAATCAAATATTTTAATATTAATTAAGAATAAACTATTCTAAGACATAAATACCTTATCCTAGACATGCTTTTGTACTCAATTTGCCAATCTATATCTATATATATATATCTAAAAACTAAAGCGTAGCATTTATTGTTGCTACGCTCCTGTTGAGCCACATCAGCGTCCACGTCATTATTCTATTTCTTTTAATTTTTTGATAATGTTACCCATTTTTTTAATATTTACACTTTTTCCCTACCTTTTCATCTCCCCACTACCTTTCACTTTAATATCACTCTTCATCCTTCCCTTCATCTTCCCTTATTTTGTCTCTTCTTATTCACATCATTTCACTATAAATTCGTCATTCTCTCTTCCATTCTTTGTATAGTTTTGCCTCACAAAAAAGCTATTTCTCTCTCTCTCTCTCTCTCAATTTTTTGGTTGATCTTTTTAATTTTTCTTGCATCCTTTTTTTAGGTTGATAATTTTTTATATTCTTTAGAACTCTACTTTTGTTGATGTGATTTAATTTTGTATTTTTAGTTTTCTTTTTTTTTTTTGTTCTCTTTGATTGTTTATCTACTCTAATCGATTATTTTTTAAAATTGTAAATTGCCCTTTAAATCTAGGTTGAACAATATTCAAGATTGTAAGAGTTTTGTCTTTGTCTCTCTCCGGTAGGACTACCATTCTTTTACCAGAGTAGATGAGGATTACAATATATGATGTGTCTTAAACATTTTTGCAGGTACTCTTTTATCAAATTTAATTGTTTTCCTTTCTCTTTTAAGTTATACTATTAAAATATGAATATTGATAGTTTTAGTGACATGTAATGCATATTATGATATTGATATGAGTGTTTTTTATGATCCTCCAATAAATGGCCCTATGCTATGGGAATAAGTAAATGGCCAACAAATATAAAGGCTAATGCAAAAGGTTAGTGGCACTTTATTTTTGTTAGCAATGTACTTTCTAAATTTATCATTTGAATTTTCAATCTTTATAGTTTAAACATTAAGGTCATTTGATGATTTGCTCATCATATGTTTGATGTTTTGTTTATAGACAAATACCATAACTCGGGCTTTATAATGCTTTTGTGCAAGATTGACACCATCAATTGATGGGCATAATTTTTTTTTTCATTAGATTGTATGCTTTTTCCAATATGGACGTGGGTCTATTTTCATAAGTATTTGTCTCTCTAATTAAAAATTCCTATGTTTGGTCTTTGGTACATATAGTTCAAATAATCGGAAAGAAATTTTAAAATTAGAATTTTAGGTAATCAAAATTTTACTTTTATTTTTGGGTTATGATCATTTATCATATGTAATACCCATATTTTTGCGTTGTACTTCTAAATTTTTTAGACCATAATTTAAAATATCTGAATTTTAATAGAGCAAAAATATTGCCCCAAATTTTCTATAATAATCTTTCAAGTATCATATCGATAATATTATTAAATAAGGATATTTTCATTAAAATTGTGCACAATGTTTCTCTATTAATTTTTCTCTATTAATTTTTTAATGGTTGAAAGCAGATTTGCATTCCTTTGTTTTTGTTTGCTATTTACAAGCTATTGTTTCTACTTTATGTTTATTAAATAACGAGAATTCGTATGAGTTTCATAAGCAACATTGATAATAATAATAATAATAATAATAATAATAATAATAATAATAATAGGAAGCTTTTTTTTTTGAGAAAAAAAAATTAGTGCTATATATATATATTTTTATAAGGAAGCTGAAAAATTACTTCAAACAATAGCAAGAAAACTATCAAACAAATGTGCAATTGTAAGACCATACAATTAGCATATATGATCTTTCATCTACTTTGACAAGAATATGCTAAATTATATTCAATATTTTATCAAATGAATGCAAATTTCAACTTACTAAATGAAAATAGAAAAGCTCATTGGAAAAACATTTGTGATTCAACTAAAACTTAACGACTATAATTGGAAGGTGGGAAGAGAATTCAGATATAGGAATTCATATTGTGTCAAAACAATCAAGCAAAAGTCTTTGATCAATTAATAATAAAATCTTTTTGGAAAATTGAAACTTATACAAGTGTTTTTTTTTTTTAGGGGAAACTTATACAAGTTATTCTACCTACAGGCTTAACTTCTACCTACTTTTATTATCATTAAAATAACAAATAAATAAATAAATAAAGCTGCAAACTTTTTGACCCCACGAGGTACATGAATCAAGGGTATCCAATTAAACACTATCACTAATAAAAATAAATTCTAAAATATAGAAAAATAATGAATCACATCAATACCAGCTAGCAACTGTAGCTACTACTATTCCATGAAATTTACCCATTTAAGCTGAAATAAAAACTTCATTATTTAACAATCAAAATGTAATCTCAGCTCATTTTATTCAACATTTAAATTCAACTACATCCTCCAAATCTATTAAATTATATATATTCTCTTTGAGGGAGAGAGAGAGAGAGAGAGAGAGAGAGAGAGAGAGATATTTATGGTAATGGTATATGTTTTTAATCATCCAAGGAAGTATAATATATAGAGTTCCTAAATAACTTATAAGTTAAAACCCAAATCCATAATATAACTAAACAATCAAAGCATGAACATAAAACATCAATTATTTTTTGAATTACTGCTTCAAATTTACACAATTGTTGGAAGCACTTAAATTCAAATATAAATTAAAAAAATCTACATAAAGTGTTCTCATGAAACGTTACAGTGCGTTAGAAAAAAATAAAATAAAAACAACATAGCTACCAAGTATATTTCCTCTAGTAAATTACATAAAAAATAAAGTTACCCAATTTAAATATCCCATTTTCCAACATTTCATTTCACCTTTTACTATATAAAGGTAAAATAAATGACGTGGATATTAATAAATTTTTAGCTACTTCAAAATTATTAATAATTAATTTGTGTAGGAGTATTGATAGTTCAAATACATTGTCTTTTGATTTTTTTAAGGAAAGTGAAAATTGAATAGGTTTGAAGAAGTAATTCAATTAAATAAAGAGAGGAAGAGCAAAAGAACTGGATATTAATGACTGCTTCAGCTATTTCAATACTATTAATAATTTAATTATAAGAGACTTTTGATATTATAACGACAATAATTTAATATTATTGTCTTTTGATTTTATTAAAGAAAGTGGCAATTGAACATGTATTGTATCGTGAAAGACTATTTGGCTTGGGCTTTTTAATCCCTCCATTTGACATGTCATCATTTTCCGTTAGGGTAGTGATGGCAAGGACCATTTTGAGAAGCACAAATTAGATTAGGGACTAAATGTGGAAAAATGAAAATGTAGGGACTAAAACGAAAAAAAGGCAAAATGTAGGGACTAAATTTGCATTTACGCCTAAATACTATAAGGCTTGTGGAGGGTATATGAAAAGTTTTTATTCATTTAATCGACAATAAAAAATTATTGCTAATAACTAGAGCAATCACTAATCCATAAAACACACACAACACTATAAATTACAATCCTAAACAATTTAAAAATTACAAACTAAAAACATCATACAACTACACAATCATAAAATGATCATACAACGTGATCACAAATATTTTGTACATGATCAAATTACAAGGGGAAAGGAAATCCTTCTTCAAACCAACATAGAAGGGGACAAAAATGTAAAATATGGACTAGCAATTGCACTGTAATGTGAATCAAATAATGAGGGAATACAACTACTATTTTCGATTCTAAATAATTTAAAAAAAAAAAAAAAAAAACCTTCTTCAAAACTATCAATAAATCCTTCAACATACAACTTTCGAAACAAACACATTTTGTATCCCAAAAAACTAAGCATGCAAAAATAATGGAGTGGATCATTGGGATTGTGAATGTCCTTACCCTTATGGAAACAAAGAATTACATGTAACATACAAAATTTGTTCAATTGACTTGAAAATTTATAAATTAGTCAATTGATTATGGTAGAATTAATATTTCAAAAAAAAAAAAAAAATCAAGATGAACCTGTCAAGATGAACCTTACTATATATTGGTGATATGTATATAACACAGCTTGAGACATAATAACATGTCAAATATTAATAACAAAAAGATCACCCTAAAAATATTTATCAAGCACAGCGCGCAAGGCCGCGACTAGTATACATAAAATTAGAACCTAAACATTTAATCTTAAATATTTAGAACCTAACAAACTGGTACTTTTGCAAAGTTAAAAGTCTTCAATAATAATCAAATGTAATTATTGCAATTCTTCAATAATACTTCTTCCCGTTAAAAAAATTGATTGATACTTTTGCAAAGTTGAAAGTCTTCAATAATACTTCTCTATGCCCAAAAAAGAGTGATTGATACTTCTGCAAAACTGATACCACATAGTGAAAAGGTTGAACAAAATTGATTTAGTATCAAATATAATTATTGCAAGTCTTCAACAATACTCCATTGGGAAAAAAAAAAAAAAAAAAAAGAATGATTTAAAAAATAATTGTTGCAAGTCTTCAATAGTACTTCTTCAGTTCTTCTCGCCATAAAAAGAATAATTTAAACAGTGGCAGCTCTAAGATTTTTTTTTTTTTTAGGAATGTCAATAGTGTTTTAATTTTTGTGTGATAAAAGTGGTAATTTTTTGCTAATGAAGAAGAAAAATGCAGAGAAAAACAATTTCATTCCGTGGCCAATCGTAAAGTAAGCCAAAGTTTGGAGAAAAGGTTTATTTATTTATTTATTTTTAAAAACAAAGCAACAATTTTAAGAGTAGAGCTACTGACACAACACTATCACAACAAAATCTAAGTTGCAAATTATTAAAGATATGTAAAAAAGTGATGTCATTTGTGGGTCAAGATAAAAATCAATTAAAACTTGCCACTAAACTTTTACTGTAAAATCATTGTGAAAATAATATTGTGAAAATAATACTAAGATGATCATATTCAAGTTTATTTCAACTGGGATTAAATAAACTTTATGGTTAGGGTGTTCAAAATTTTAATTTAGGGATCAAAACAAAATATATATATATATATATATATATTTATATATAAATTTTTTTTGGCCAAGTTAGGGGTTCATCTAAATCCCCCTAGGCTAGGGTTGTAGAGCCGCTCCTGAATTTAAATATTTGATTGATAACATAGCTATTAATTTTTGATTTTCTTGAAATTTGAAAATGTAGAAAATGTAATAAGAAATTGTAATTTAATGGTAGATTTGTCAAAATTAATATCTAATATATATATATATATATAGTTGAAATTTGTGGCCATTACCTACTAGTTTACTAGATGTAGGGTAAACTTTCTTCACATTTGAATCTCACTCCACGTTCATCAAAAAAAAGAATCTCACTCCACTATATAAAGTAACATTTATTTTTAGATGCTACTATAGTAAAAATGCATTTGCTTCAGTATATATGCATGTCCGCCCGCGCGTGTTTGTATGCCTTTCACTTCTCAGTTTTCATTTTACACTCCAGTCCCTCACTCAGAAATGGAAGATCTTCCTCTCTTATAAAGTCAGTCAATCTCTCTCACTTTGTATGGGAAAAATGTGATCACCCATTGTCATTATGCAGCGCCTCAATTTTTTTTGACTCTCTGTATTCCCTTTCATATTGAGCTACTAGATAAGTTTGTCCATGTGACACCCTGAGAGTTAAGAGAGCAGCGTGATTGATGAGTCACATGAAATTTCTCTGTTATTCCCTTTCACTTTCTCAGTCTCTCATTCAGAAAAAGAAATATTCCCTTCTCTCGATCAGTCAGTCAATCTCTGGCCCTCTGTATGTAAACTGATCACCAATTCTCATCATGCAACGCCCTCGAAAGCTGTTAAGAAATGTTGTTTTTCATTGACGTACTCGCTAGTCTCCATTCCTTTTCAATCTTCATTGACACACCAATTTCCAAAAGCTAAAGACTTTTATGGCAAGAATTTACAAGCTCATTGATTGAGCTTTTGACACAACTGAGTACTGGAATACAATTTTTTTTTTTTTTTTTTTTGCATAAGAAAGGCTTTATTAGATAAACATAACAGAGTTTACAAACCAAACACTCAACTAACAGAAACAGACCAACTACTACAAATGTTAAATGAATCATGTGATTTAACTACATGAAAATTTTCTGTTATTTTCCTTAAACTTCCCCAGTTTTCATAGAAGTCCTTGCCCATTAATATGTAATAAGTAATTAATTTTGTAATATTTTTATTACCTTTAATTTAATTATCAAGTTAAATTTATTAGATATAATAGAAATATTAAAAATTTGATTACAAACAAATAATGATAATTGCATAAAAATAAAAATGTTATATAAACATAACAAAATAAAATAGTCATATCTACCCATATTAATAACATATAATGACAAATGATAATGAATTACCTTATAATAGTTTTGAAATATGAAAACTAGTAGAATGAAGTTGTAAAACTACTAGTTTTGAAATATGTATTTGCATTTTTTGTGTTGACAACTCGATATATTCAAATTATATTTTTATTAAATTTTGATTAATTAAAATTGCTTGATGATCATCTTAAAAAAATTTCTAGAACCACCACTAAATAAAGTGGATGGTGTTAATGATGTGTGAAGATAGATAAACAATTAAAATATCAAGAAATTTTAATATTTTAATAAAATAGACAATATAATAAATAATGGTTATTAAAATTAAATAAAAATAGTAAATTCTTATTTAAAATAAAAATAAATTTTTAGACAAGCTAATACAAATTTTCTTAGCGATAAATCCATATTTATTTATTTTTAAAGAAAATAATAAAATCTAGTAAATACATTATTATACATGCAGGAACATCCGCATGAGAAGACAAAAAGAAAGGATTTCATTCACCCCACAATTGATGAATTGAATGAAGCTAGGAAGTGAAGGTGCATGGTGTGGAGTCGACTTCATGGTTATTTCAAAGATTCTCTGACACTATGCTATAAAATCCAATCCAAGAAGATAGCAATAATTTGTATTACGGCATTTCTTGTTTGGCTGAGCTGCGTTTAATCAGTCATCAATGAGATTAAGCGTGATGCACAAGTAATCAGGTCTGATATTTTTGACTCTTGTGCTCTCCTCGCCCTCATATTTCTCTCACTGTCTGAAAAAAAACAAAAAAAAAAAAAGACACGCTTAACACCAATTTCCATAAAGCAAAACACTTTTGTGAAGAGAGTATCTCATGCGCCACGCGCAAGGGACATCTCTCTCACTAATAGGTGGGCTTCACAGGTGTGAGACTTACTTGTCTGTGACAGGAAATGACATAGCTCACTCATTGAGCTGTTGAGTCTGTGACAAAACCGTGTGCTGGAATACAAAGTTTTGTTTTTTCATAAGAAATCTTTTACTGTTTAGTGACCAAATTGGGGCCAAAATGGTCAAATACCACCATTTTCAAAAATTTGTAGTAAAAAAAATTGTTTCGGAACTAAATAGGGAAATACCACTTTTTTAGAACTCGATTTTCAGAAACTCAAGTTCCAAATGGTACTCAAGTCTATGAAACTCGAGTTCCTCATCAGTTCCGCCACCGTGGCACTGTTGAGATGAAATTTGTGTGATAAAAAAAAATAATGTGGTACTCGAGCTTGGTAAACTTGAGTTCCATACTCGAGTATACCAGGCTCCAGTACCTATTATAAAACAATTTATGTTTATGTTTATTTCTACGGTACTCGAGCTTGGTGAGCTCGAGTACCTTGTAAGGAACTCGAATTTAGTAAACTCGAGTTTCTTATTGGATGATCGACAAATAAACATAAATATAAACATAAAAATAAGTAGCTTTTTTATGTTGTTATTTATTTAAATAGAAGTATTGTAAAATATAGAGATTTTAATTTCAAAATATGAATTATTTTCTACATTAATTAAAATTGTTCATTGTTTTGTCATAAAAATTTTTCACTTTTTTCTGCAAAAACTATTTCTACGATTTTGCATAAATTTATTTTCTATTCAGCATTATTTAAAAAATTGTTCACTCTCTTTTCTGCGTAAATTATTTTATGTTCACTATTTAAAAAATTGTTCACTGTTTTCTCATAAAACACCTACTGAAATCGTGTTTTCTAAATTTAAACGTCAAATCTGAATGCTTTTTCAGCATTATGAATTTCACAATAATCGAATTTATTTTTCAGCATTCATAAAATCTATTTCTACACTAATAAAATTTGCTCACTCCATATCATGTTTACTGTATATTAGAATTTGCTTACTGCATTCATAAAATCTGTATTCTACATTAATTAAAACTGTTCATTGTTTTCTCATAAAAATTGTTCACTGTTTTCTGCGTAAACTATTTCTACAATTTTGCATAAAATTATTTTCTGTTCAGCATTATTTAAAAAATTGTTCACTTTCTTTTTTGCGTAAATTATTTTTAGTTCACTATTTAAAAAATTGTTCACTGTTTTCTCATAAAATCTATTTCTACATTAATAAAATTTGCTCTCTGCCCATCATGTTTACTGTATATTCGAATTTGCTTACTGCATTCATAAAATTTGTTTTTTGCATTAATTAAATTTGTTCATTTTTTTCTCATAAAAATTGTTCACTATTTTCTGCATAAACTATTTTTACGATTTTGCATAAAATTATTTTCTGTTCAATATTATTTAAAAAATTGTTCACTCTCTTTTTTACATAAATTATTTTCTGTTCACTATTTAAAAAATTGTTCACTGTTTTTTCATAAAATTTATTTTTATATTAATAAAATTTGCTCTCTGCACATTATGTTTACTGTATATTCGAATCTGCTTATTGCATTCATAAAATCTGTTTTCTGCATTAATTAAAACTGTTCATTGTTTTCTCATAAAAATTGTTCACTATTTTCTACATAAACTATTTCTACGATTTTGCATAAAATTATTTTCTATTCAGCATTATTTAAAAAATTGTTTACTCTTTTTTCTGTGTAAATTATTTTCTGTTCACTATTTAAAAATTTTTTCATGATTTTCTCATAAAATCTATTTCTACATTAATAAAATTTGTTCACTACACATTATGTTTACTGTATATTCAAATCTGCTTACTGTGTTCATAAAATCTATTTTCTGCATTAATTAATACTATTCATTGTTTTCTTATAAAAATTGTTCACTGTTTTCTGCATAAAATATTTCTACGATTTTGCATAAAATTATTTTCTATTCAGTATTATTTAAAAAATTGTTCATGTTCTTTTCTGTCTAAATTATTTTATGTTCACTATTTAAAAAATTGTTCACTATTTTCTCATAAAACACCTACTGAAATCGTGTTTTCTAAATTTAAACGCCAAATCTAAATGCTTTTTCAGCATTTTGAATTTCATAATAATCGAATCTATTTTTCTGCATTGATAAAATCTATTTGTACATTAATAAAATTTGCTTACTCTACATCATGTTTACTATATATTGGAATCTGCTTACTGCATTCATAAAATCTGTTTTCTGTATTAATTAAAATCGTTAATTGTTTTCTCATAAAAATTGTTCACTATTTTCTGCATAAACCATTTCTGTGATTTTGTATAAAATTATTTTCTATTCAGCATTATTTAAAAAATTTTTCACTCACTTTTCTACGTAAATGAAGAGAAATTTCCTTAATATGCCAATATACACATACGAGAGTCTTGGAAGCGACCTACAAAACTAAGTACAGATGCCACCGTAATGGTCAACCCTATACGAGAAAAGGTGTGAGTTGGAGGTGTATTGTCGATGGCTTGGGTTACGAGTTCCTAAGGCACGCTCAGGCGAGTTACCTAGAAATTAACTTGCCAACATACTTGCTCGTCATAAACAAGAGAACAATCAAATGCAAAGGCGATTAGATTGTTTTCATGCAATCCAAAAAGCTAGGAAGCATCTAAAGGAGAAGGAACAAGAGCAAGCCATCAAGTCTGTTAATGAAGTTACTACGTTAGATGATGAAAGAGATATCTCAGACTTCTTAGATTCAAGTAACGATGATTTCCAAAAGTTTCTACCTACAAACATTAGACGTTGTTGTTAATGTCCGCCACTGCTACACTGATGTTCGCAATGCTGCATGTGCTGCTCAACTATTTGGTACATTCTTTGATTTTCCATTGAGTTTACACGATTTTGTTCATTCAACGATTTTGAATTTTTCAACAAATTCGGATGATCAATATATTAGTACGTAGTTTTCCATTTAATTTTTACGATTTTGTACATTTAACGAATCCAAAATTTTCAACAAATTCAGACTATCTGTACATCTAATTTACAAAATTTTATTTTGTACTTTCAATATTTTATACATTCAACGGATAAATTTTGTATTGTACAAATTCGAACGATCTGTACATCGAATGTACACAATTTTCTCTTGAATTTTCACGATTTTGTACTTTCAACAAAATTTGATAGGCCAAAAACGTGTTGACCCCCAGTGATTAATTAGCCAATTTTATTAATTAATCAAATTAATATGTAAAACGCATGGTAGCACAAACAAATCACCAATTAAACTAAGTGCAGCAAAAATTAAATTGACACGGTAATAGGTTTTCGAATGGGGAAAACTAACACGGCAAAAACCCCACCGAGTGATTTTAAGGTCACCACTCCCGAAAAAACAATGAACAATTTTTATGAGAAAACAATGAACAGTTTTAATTAATGCAGAAAACAGATTTTATGAATGCAGTAAGCAGATTCGAATATACAGTAAACATGATGTGCAGAGAGAAAATTTTATTAATGTAAAAATAGATTTTATCACTGCAGAAAAACAAATTCGATTATTGTGAAATTTAAGCAAAAAAGCATTCTCATTTGTCGTTTAAATTTATAAAACACGATTTCAATAGGTGTTTTTATGAGAAAACAGTGAACAGAAAATAAATTATGCAAAAAAAAGAGTGAACAATTTTTTAAATAATGCTAAACAGAAAATAATTTTATGCAAAATCATAGAAACAGTTTTTGCTGAAAACAGTGAATAATTTTTACAAGAAAACAATGAACAATTTCAATTAATGTAAAAATTAATTCATATTTTGAAATTAAAATTTCTATATTTTACAATGCTTCTATTTAAACAAATAAAAACATAAAAAATCTACTTATTTTTATGTTTATGTTTATGTTTATGTTTTTTTTTTTTCGATTATCCCAAAAAAAAAAGTTATAAGGAACTCGAGTTTACTAAACTCGAGTTCCTAGTACCGTAGAAATAAATATAAACATAATTTTTTTTTTTTATAATAGGTACTCGAACCTGGCATACTCAAGTACTGTGTTGCATGGAACTCAAGTTTACCAAACTCGAGTATCACATTATTTTTTTTAATCGCAGAAATTCTAGCTCAGCAGTGTCACGGTGGTAGAACTAACGAGGAACTCGAGTTTCATAAACTCGAGTATCATTTGGAACTTGAGTTTCTAAAACTCGAGTTTTAGAAAAACGGTATTTCCCTATTTAGTTCCGAAATAGTGTTTTTTTGCTACAAATTTCTAAAAATTGTGGTATTTGGCCATTTTGGCCCCAAATTGGGCACAAATAGTTAAATACCATTATTTTTTGAAATTATTAGCGTTTTACTACTGTTTAAGAAATATTACAATGTATCACTTTTTTGAAACTTAAATTCCACTAGGTCAAAAAGTCTACTTAAAAATCAAGTTCATGAAACTCGAGTTTCTTGTGATAAAACTATTTGCTTGTGTTTAAGCAATGGGGGGGGGGGGAACAAACAAACAAAACAAAACAAAACAAAAGGTAAGTCAACAATTGTGACTTCCCATCCCACGTGACCCTAAAAAAAGAAAGAAAAAAAAGAAACCCACACCTGGAAGAATAAGAAACAAAACTGAAAGCCAATGAGAAAACTATTTGCCTATGTTTAAACAATGTGAAAAAAAAAAAAACAAAAATAGATAAGTATAACTATTTGCCCACTCTCTATAAAATCATTGTTTTGGGCCCTTTGGGCTGGTTCTCTTGGTATAACTGAGGTCCAGTACTATTTGTGTCTTTACAAAACTTAAATGTAAAAATTTAATTAGTAATTTTGTATCTCAAAAAGAATGATAAATAGATTCTAAATATACAAAAAAATTAAAAGTTAAATAAATATTATCTAATTAATATTTAAATAATTAATAAAAGTCCTGCCTAAAGATTTCGCCTAAGGCCTCCAAATTTGTTGAGCTGTCCTTGTATGCGTAAAGACTGACAAGTTAAGCGTACTAGAATAGGGATGTTTATCCCACATTGGTTGTGTGTGTGTCTAGTGTCCACTATTTATAACTCCAGTCTACAACTACAAAAGTTAGACCCTTTTGTAATTGTACTCTGGTTATATAATGTAATATAAACCCAATTTAAAATACTATTATTATTTTCATGTGTATTATAATAATTATTATTGTTTACTCAAAATAAAAATAGTCAAGAAAAAGGAGTCCAAGACTTGGATAAAGTTAGAACTTAGAACTATACCTTCTTTCTAGAAACCAAATTTTAGAATTTGATCTCACATTCACATTATATTCAACTAACTCCCTCCCCCACTATCCAAAAAATATATTTTATTTTATTAATTAGATGTAAACATATTTCTGCATGAATCATGCCGATGATGAAGGAATGAAATGTAATGAATATTGATCTTTCAATTTTGTTTTTTCGTTAAACCCAAATTGTTTTTTAAGTTTTGAATATAGGCAAGGTAACGCGTTAGCTGATGCCTTGGCTAAGAGAGCAAAGTTGTCTCATCCGGTAGAGGTTTGGTTGGAGTTTGTTCCTCTAGATCTGTATAACTGTTATTTGTCAGATTTTTCATTTTTTAATTAAGTAGCCTTATGGGCTGGTTTCTCAAAAAAAAAAAAAAAAAAAGTTATGTTGTTTAGGTGTTTTTGATATACATGTGGGTGAAAAAATGTGTGCAAATGTGTGTAATGTTGTTTAAAAAAGTGAAAGTGTGTTAAAACTAAGGTGCCAAACAAGCCCTAAAGCTTACGTACACTTGTTCTGTTTTTTTTTTTTTTTTTTTTTTTTACCCAGCAAAAAAATAAAAAAAATAAAAACGTTAAATCATACTTTTCTTATCATCCTTTGGAAACACAAGTACACTGTAATGAACAAGTAAACACAAGTACACTCTAATCCTTTGACAGCATTAGATACTACAAAATTTTCCTCCAAACGTGGTGATTTAGAAGACCATCTAATTAATTTAAATTACATTATTCAGTGAATTATTTAAATAAATTACATGACTATTAAGTGGGCTATACAACTAAAAGTGCATGCGAATACTTTTGAGTTGTCATATAATAGATTGGAGGCTCTTTTTTATTTTTATTTTTTAAATTGGTTGTGGGAAAACTTTGCCCTTCAATGAAGTATTAAATTTCCTGCCACTACATTTTGGATGACATCCATCAAGTTCTTTCATCTGCATTTAGAATTGCCATTATTAACACAGAAGCTAATTGAGAAAATGGCATAACGAAGCAGTAAAGTGAGATTTTTTGACTTTTGGGAAGGTTTAATAAAAATAAAGAGAGTGGGAAAACATAAGGGTAAAATGGGATTAACTAATTTTTACAAAGAATAATATGCTTCACTTGATAACAGTGAAAAAACTATATTCAACCTAAATTCATAATGATCGGAAGGGAGGCATTATTACATGAACACTATGAATTAGCATAGCAACAACTTTGATCAATTAAATGTTATTAACTTAGGACATCTTAAACTAAAGGCAATCATATACATATATTACAGTCTATAATTCTAGGGAGTAAAAAGCAAACCCCTACTGTTTCACATAAGAAACCCGTTTTCGCATGTATCATTTAATTCACTGAAAAAACATAAGTGATAATATTAATGTAGCATACAACTTAATCATAAATTAGTCCTACTCCATAAAGATTGCTGACTTTGTCAGTTTTCACTGTGGAATCTTCACTTCTTATGTTGAATACCTGGAAAAACCTTCAAACATAATTCTGAAGCTTTTTACGAGAAGAAGGGTATCGCCATCAAATGAATAAGTTCTATCGCCCTTGATGTATCACTCTTTCTTAGAAATCCTCTAATAATTGTATATTGTAATCATTCGGAAAGCAGTGAGTCTCATAAATTCTTTTGACTTTGAAGTAACTAACTTGCTTCATCCAATAACCCTTCATTACAAAGTTCATCTATCATTGTAGTATACGTCCAAGAATTACAAAGATTATGTAAAATAAAATGAAAATAATTCTAAAATTCAGCCATGGAGTTACTATCAGTAAAACCCCACACCTAAGACTAATCAAATAATTCTATCAATTGTGTCATTGAAATTTTTGCAACCTTAAAAAATTGATGATGTTCCTACCAAAGAGTCAACATCAAGCATAAAGGGACCAAGTTCCATATATCTGCATACACTTGCCTACCAATTTCTAATATTAATATATACACAGTTCATTTAACTCTTAAAACACTTAAAATGTAAAATCAAAATTTGCAACCCCCCCCTCCGCCCCCCAACCACACACACACACACACACACTTCAATCAACCTGCCAACAAAATACAACAGAAACAACAAATTAGTTGTAACTAAATTGTGGAGCTTGCGTAATTGTCAACTACTCACAAAAGCAAGAAGGCATTTACAATTACATAAAGTAGTAATAGGGTCATAGGCATTGTATCTGTGAAATTTGGAACTCTTTTAGGCACGGCCTCTGTTATGTGCTTACCCCATTTACAATGTCAGTTCAAACCAGCAGAGTCTGTTGTACTTGTATGACCTGGACATGTCCAATGTTAATGCATGTTTTGGGTTCAACCAACATCAACCATGGTGTTAATCCTAATACAGATCCGTTGTTGCTTTCATCCATGAGGATTTTATTGTTTGACACGTGATTCTGCAATTTTCTCAGTCAATATTATGGCTATGTTAAAATTAATGCAAGAAAGCCAAAAACAACTTATTACAATGACATGCTATAATAAAATTAAGCAAACAAAAATTTCCGAATCGGATATTATGCCCACATAAGTTTTGTGTAAAATACAATGGATTTTGTGCCCACATAAGTTTTGTGTTAGAGTCGGCAATATGCTTCATGTAATTCTCAATAAACCAATTGCTCATGAATGCTTAATAACACTGACTTTTTCATTTTATTTTATAAAACAGCATGATAACTTGACTAAAGAGGCAGTTGACAATTTAAATTAAACGGCGTTCTAATAAAATTGAAGTTTATAAGGTTTTCTCTCTCTCCTAAAGCATCAATCCACAGCTCACAACTCAGGTATAACAAACTGTATAGACAAAGGATCCCAGATATTATGCCACAGAAATGTTATGGTCAAGCATTTTGTCAAACACCTTGCAGGCAATTGAATTTCCACAGTTCCACCCAAAAGTTAAAGCATAAACTGCAAATAGTCGAACATCGTTTAGTTTAAATTCAATTAAGAAGAAGAAGAATCGAAGAGCAGAAAATCAAGAAAAATCCAGTTAAGTTAATTAAGAGGGGGTTCTATTAATTCTTTTTGGAGAGACCCAAAGTGGTGGGGTTTCACTTGGTTGTACTTAGCAGCTGGAGAGAGTGACCAGGAAGAGAGTTGAGTATTATAGAGAGATTGAAAAATGTTGAAATCATGGTGGGAGGGAGGGAATGAGTGATTTTTGCTGGGCAAAAAAATTATTAGCGTTAGTTTGGATGCTGAGCGGGGGATTTGAATTATGATTATTCCGTGACAAATATCTAAGGGTCTGTTCGAGTAGAAAATAAGGAGGATAAAAAATAGATAAGGGAAAATAAAATGAAAAATACTATTTTTTATTGCTCATTTGGAGAAGGAAAATAAGATTGAGAGAAAACTGAAGACTCTCCAGTTTTTTTCAATTTTCTTTTCGGGCCCACATTTGTTTTTCTTTCAAATCGAAAGGAAAATTTGGTGAAAAAAGTGTTATGGTAGCACTTTTACAAAAATACCCTCTTTCTACTTTTTTTTTTTTTTAACGTTCTTTTCTCTCTCTCTCTCTTTTTTTTTTTTCAATGTTTTGAACACCTGAACGTTCTTTTTTTTTTTTTTTTTTTTTTTAACGTTTTGAACATTCTCTTCTCTCTTCTTGACCTGAACTTTTTTTTTTTTTTCTTTTTCAACGTGATATAATCTAATTTTTACATTATAATAATAAAAATTTATATATATGATGTGATAAATTTTATATTCTGTAATGAGTATAAATAAATCTATTTCTTTTATATTATGTAACAAGAGTATAATAGTCAATTTATATAAATTACATTTTCATTCCTTTCATTTTTCTCTTCAACCGAATAAAAAAGTTTTTCACCCTCCCACTTTTTCACCCCTCCAACCGAACACACAAGAGGAAAAACTAAATATTTTCCATCCTCCCACTTTTCCATCCACTTACAATTTTCCATCCTCTCATTTTTCCACTCCTCCAATCGAACGGACCCCAAAGGTACAAAGCTTTTAGCTAAAAAAATATTTAGAAGAAAATAAAATTTTATATAGTTGTACATAAATAAATGAGTAAAAATTTTATATAGTTTGCCCATATACAAATGTACTTGGGTTATTCCAAAGATTATTTCAAATGTTTCACTAAAATATTAAAATAGCTATACTGATGTGAATGTTTTAAGAACTCTAACTTAGAGGAACATAACAAATTAATTTTTTTTTGTTTCAAAAGTAGTAAATTAATTCTTAAAATTTTAAAAATAACAATTTAAACTCTATAATTTCACAAATAACAAATTAAAACCTGCTGCCTATATATTGAATTCCAAATATACTGTTATTTCACTTAAGTGGGCTGAGATTTAAATTGTTATTTTTTGAAACCTAAAGTTTTAATTATTAATTTTAAAATACATGATTTAATTTTTAAAATTTTACAATCTCATTATTTAATTTGTTACTTTTAAAATAATAGAGTTTAATTCATTACAACCCCCTGAACTATAGAATTTAAAATTCAAGTCAAATTTTTTTTTGAAGCTAGTGAAATTATTGTAGCCTTTTGTAAACCACAACAAATTATTGCAACAGTTGTAGCATGCCCAAAGGCTTCCAATCACCGCAACAAACTCAACCCTTAAAATTTTGTGCCAGTTTTCTAAACACCCTTCCCTTCTCCCCCCCCCCACAACAAAAAAAAAAAAAAGACATTTTGTTTTGGTAGTGCATATAATTGAAAGTTCACGTATAAATTTAGATATGGGCAAAGAGTAGTCATATGATTCCTCAAATTGAAAATTAGTAACTAGTCTAGCTTAGAGAGAAGTAAGAATAGAATAGTCTAGAAAATTAATCCACCACTCATATAAACCAATGCAAAACTTTAAACATTAAGTAAGCTTGTTACATATAATTATATCCTTCGGATTTAGGAGTTCTTTATATGTACAGTTTGGCTCTATACAAAAATCTTATCACAGATCTATGATAGACATTGACAACATGAACCTATAACAGATTATTATTATTTGTTTTTGATAATCCACATAGAAAAAGGATTATAGAAAGCAAGAAAAGGATTACAAGATAACCAGCTGGGTTTGCTCCTTTACAATAGCATTAATAAAAACATCTGGAGCTGTACCCAATACGAAACAACTAGAAAATCTATTATTGGGAGACCATGATGCTAAACCATGAGTAGTGCTATTGGAAGCTCTCTAGGAGTCCATTTACTGATTCAATACTATGGGACACCACTTGAAGAGTTGCCCAATTAATTGCGTCTGCTTCTGCTTGGACAGGGATAAATGGTTTCCACTCTTTTAGAAAGAGCAAAAACTAACGTCCCTCTCCAGTCCCAAGCGACAATCGCAACATAAGACCAGCTGTTGCCAATGGCTGCATTACAGATAACTTTTTTTTTTTTTGGAGAAGACATTGCAGACAACTTTGATTGTACCTTGTGGTGGATTGGACCGTAGGGAAAATCCGGCTGAAGTTAAACCTCTATGACTTGGCTGAATTTCACAATAACAGATTAAATAAATTATACTATTCTAGGTCCATGTTTCATCAGCCCACCCGAATGAAATTGAAGTTGCAAATAATTTAGGAATGCCGGCATTCGTACATACCACATATCAAACATGCAATACTTCAGCCTACTATATTATAGACTTACACTAGACTTTCATAGACGCGTATGAGTGTATCTACTAAAATGAAAAACAACTTCATGGGCGCGCCGTTAATCATAATAAAAAATAGTTGCTGAATCCCTTCATAAACTTCCTGTCCTTTTTTATTTTTTATTTTTTTTCCGTTAATCTTGCATAAATGGATTATTTATCAGAACACGAATAAAAAACAGTCATAATTTTCCCAGGTAGCAAACCTTACTCTTTTTATTGTTGTTACACAAAATAGAAAAAAGTAAGAGGAGAATGGTCTAGAAAATTAATTCAAACACTCATAAAACAAATCCAAAACTTTATGGTTGTTGTTAGAGATATATTAAATATATTAGCCCAATGTAATTGGCCCAAGCCCAGTCCTGCTTGTACTAGTAGTCTAGGGTTTAGTCGCCTATATATACTCATGTTAGGGTTCATTGTAACACAGGTTATTGTACTACACTCTTATACAATAAAGATGTAGCCCTTAAGGGATTCCTCCGTGGATGTAGGCCGACAAGGCTGAACCACGTAAACCTTGTGTTCTTGATGTTCCTATTTTATGTTTCCCCTTCCGCATCCACTCTAGCATGTACAACATAGTATAACACATTGCGTTGCTAATAACGCTATTCTTAACATGGTATCAGAGCCAAACTTCGTTCTTGGCATCAAACAAACATCTCTACACAGCAAAGAAGATTCTCACGTGCACACCACCATCTAAAGTCACACATGTTTGTCTGTTGGATCTAGACTTCACAGCATCTCGCAGCCGCCATAGCTCTATGCTGTGTCAAAATCCAACAACTAAGCAAACCGTGACTTATCTTTTCAGATCTGCACAAATCGAAGCTTCGCCTGATGAAACCAACACCACAGACATGCTCCACAACCTTCCGCGACCAAAACCCAAAAATCCGGTCATCCAAAACCCAGCCACGAGCCTCCACGCGCCGAAGTTGGCTCCGGTGAATCTCCCACGCGCCGCTGAGATTTGATAGGACTGTAGCCACACGCGCCGCCCTGACGGACTCGTGGCCCACCGATCTACGAAGCACGAAAATCTGGTCCTCATCCGAGCCTGCATGCGCCCTCACGCGCCACCTAGGATCTAGCTGTCGGCCACACGGGCCGGTGGACTCACACGCGCGCCGAAAACTCACTGATGACGTCATCATATGATGCAAGCACTCCACGTCAGCATCCACGCAAGCACGCCACGTCAGCCCTAGACATGTCATCAGCCACGTCATCTCACCACGTCAGCAGTGTCGCCTCGTCAGCACCACGTCACCTCGCTGACCGTTGACCCGGACCGACCTGACCCGGACTGCCCGGATCTAACCCATGAGCACTGACCGTTGACTTTGACTAGGATCGTTGACTTTTGGTTGACTTTGACTTTTGCGTTGACTTTTGACCAGAAGTCAAAATTTCCAAAATGGCCTATCTTGCTCAGTTTTTCGCGTAGATTCCGATTTTGGACTCCGTTTCTTCATTTGAAGCTCCAAAATTGGTCAATTGGCATATTATTCATTGTGGTTTCTTCAAAGGCATTCTTCAAGACATCTCCAAGGGATCTTCTCATGTTTATCCAACTTCAAGCCTTCATCGAGCTTCCGCCTTGAGTTTGAGGGAGGGTGTTAGAGATATATTAAATATATTAGCCCAATGTAATTGGCCCAAGCTCAATCCTGCTTGTACTAGTAGTCTAGGGTTTAGTCATCTATATATACTCATGTTAGGGTTCATTGTAACACAGGTTATTGTACTACACTCTTATACAATAAAGATGTAGCCCTTAAGGGATTCCTCCGTGGATGTAGGCCGACAAGGCTGAACCACGTAAACCTTGTGTTCTTGATGTTTCTATTCTATGTTTCCCCTTCCACATCCATTCTAGCATATACAACATAGTATAACACATTGCGTTGCTAATAACGCTATTCTTAACAGTTGTGTTTGGATGGCAACATTTGGATTTGGATTTGGATTTGGATTTGAAATCCATTGATTTAAAATGCCTCAATTTCAAATCCCTTGATTTTGAAATTCTTTATTTAGTTCTTTTTTAACAATGATGGATTTGAAATTTATCATTTGAAATTTCCATTGTTCATGTACCTAAATTTTGGATTTGGATTTGGATTTAAGATCAATAAAATATATTTTTAAAATTTTTTTTTTGAGGAAGAATTATTATTTTCTCAATCCTTGTACGTTTTAATTTTAAATACATGAGCTAATATTGATAATCCAATTGACAAGATAAATCAAATCAATTGCATGAGAGATAAATAGCTATAAGATGATTTTGGATCTTTTCATATAGTGTCTTGATGCCCTTGTTGGTAATTTCCAAGGAGTAACTAAAATCAGAGCTCCATGTGGAATCTCTTGATGTTGTCCTCATATGTGCAACCATATAAACATTATCCTTTTCAAATGTCAAGTTGGCAACTTTCATGGAGGTCCAACTTTGAAAGTGCTCATATAGTAACTTACCTGCAAAGTAACTCAAAGAGACATCAATAACTTGCAACTTGGGGAACTCAAGTTTGCTTTCAGGTTTCCCAAATGCTCCCTGGTAACCGTTAGATCGCAAGATTAAAACCCTCAACCTTGGAAGCATCCCCAACCAAGAGGGAAAAGTGTCATGGAATCGATTGTTACCAAGCAGAAGAATCAGAGCACTCCCCTACAGTGTCAAATTTTCATTCAGAAACAACAAAGTTTAACTATGACGGTGAGGGATAAAACAAGCAATAATTCAAATAAAAGAAGCAATAAAGTGGGGGAGATACCTTGAGCGTTACATCAGCTCCAAACCTTACATCACCTTTTACCTTCAAGCTGTCTAGTTCAACGATGCTAGGAAAGGACTTGGAGCGTTAGGAGGTCACTTACCTGAGAAAGAATGAAATAACCACAAAAATATAAAGAATGAATTCATAGAGACAAGACACGAGCCACAGGAACATGAAACAAATAATTGAGGATTGAAAGGATTTGTTCTAGCTAAATTGCGAACTAAAATGCCATTGTTGGAGGTGTACAAATCTGACTGCATAAATAATAAGCAAAAATGCACTTTTGGTCCTTACATTTTGGGTAAATTCTCATTTTGGTCCCAAAATTGATTTCATTACTAGTGTCATTCCTAAAAAATGAAAATCGATTCCATTTTGGTCATTGCCGTCGACCCACTAATGGAAACCTCGTACGTGACAGACGAAATGCCCTGCTTGCTGATGTGGCACTGACGTGGCCATTAAAATATTATTTCAAAAAATTATTTGGCATTTTTTAAATGTCATGTCAGCATATTAATTTTTAAATTATTTTTCACAAAAGATTTTAAAAACATTTAAATAAATAAAAAAATCACAAAAAATTAAAAACAAAATTCTAAATTTATAAATTTTAACTAAATTAATTTTTTTAATCTAAAATCAGAAATTGTTTTTATTTTAAATATTTTTTTCATTAGACCATTTTTTTCATTAGCCCATTTTGAACTCATGATCTAGGTTTAGAGAGAGAGAGAGGGAGATGAGGAGATAATGAGATGAGGCTAGCAGTGGTTTGAAGCAGATCGAGAGGAAGGAGGCTGGCGGTGGTTTAGAGCAGATCAAGGGGAAGAAGGCCAGTGGTGGTCTGGAGTAGATCAGGGGGGAAAGAACCTTTGGACCCCTCTTTGACTTTAGCTTCTCTACTACTCCCTCTTCTGCTTCTCCGTGTGCCAGGTAAGCCACCATGAATGGCAAAATCTCTCTCTACCTCACCCTCTCTTTTCCTCTCTCAAGCCCGATCCCAACCATGACCAAAACCCTTACCTTCACCTTTGCCATTCACCAATGCCGCCACCCCAGGCAGTGGCTCTCAAACCCATATGATTAGGTTAATAAGGGAGATGGTGGGTTTCGAGTGATGCAGAGCTTTTGATAGGCGGTTGTTTGGGTGATTTGGGTTGTGGATTTTGGACGATGATGTCGTCGGCTCCACTGCAACACTAACACCACGAGAAATATTGTATTAGGATAATAATTTTTGGTTGAATGTATAATTGATTTTTGTGGAAGAATTTGTGCACAAATTTTGGAATATATTGGGTTTCTATTCTTTTGTTCTTGGGATTGAATATTACGGGTTTGTTGTTCTTGTGTTGTTCTTGTGTGTTCATGATCAATATGAATTTGGAATATGAGTTTAATAATTTTAATGTGAAATTTATGAGTTTATGGGTTTGCTGGAGATTGGTTGGTTTGTTGGATTCATTTCTTGTTTTCCTGGCATTGATGGAGATTGGACTTGGTTGCTAGAGATTGGATTGGCCGCTGGGTATGTTTCTTGGATTTGGAAAGAACATGAAGAACAAAATGTCATGTTCTTACAAAAAAATAATTAAAAATAAAAACAAAAAAAATTAATAAAATTAGATTTAAGGATTTAAAAAAAAAATTATTCTTTGTTTAAATTTTCTAACATGGTTTTTAAAAAAAATTAAAATGCCAAATAATTTTTTTTAATAATATTTTAATGGCCACGTCAGCACCACATCACTAAGCAGGCTATTTTGTCTGCCACGTAGGAGGTTTCCGTCAGTGGGTTAATGGCAATGACCAGAACAGAATCGATTTTCTTTTTTTATGGACGACATTAGTAACGAAATTGTTAAGGACATATTGTATGTAGTTAGCTAATCTTTTGACAAAACGCACTTTACTTGTATTTGGATAGACCGAGGATGTATTTAATAGTTCAAAGAACATGTTGTTCAAGTCTAGTATTAAAGCCATAAAGATTGAACCAAGAAACAAGTGAAGAAAAAGTATTCACTAAAGCTGGACAGATAGCTGGACACCTGTGGACACCTGCGGACAGCTGCTCGATACCTCTATCTATTGAGGTTTAATGAAGCTCGACAGCTTCTCAATCGATCAAGGTATCTATCGAGGTTTTAGGAATTCAGATTTCCAGATATGATTTTCAGCCTATGTCTATGTATTTGTGTAGGGTTTCTTTTCTCAAAACCCTAGACATATATAAGGCTTATTTTAGAGGTCGCACACAATAGAATATAAGAAGAACACATGCAAAAGGTAACCGAAGCCTTATTCTCTCTAAAATAAGCTACTGCGTCTTTGCGCCTTAGGGTTTTGTAACCAAGTGCTTCTTGATCTTCATTATTGATGAAGTGAAGAATTTTAAGCCAACATTCTTCTTCTTCAAGTTGGTGAGTGAGTCATATACTGGGATATGTGCATCAAAGGGTGGCGTTCATATATTGAAGAGTTCAGAGGTTCTGAAGCGGTAGAAGGTTTCTACTGTGAGTTCATCTATGAGGATTGTAAAGTCTTAGGACAAAGGTTTTGTACTAGATCTGAAACTTCTTTTTACCATAATGAATTACTTTTCGGGAAGGTTTCCCCCCAAGTTTTTTACTGTGAAACTGATTGGTTTCATTGGTTTTCCTAGGTCATCATATCTTGTCTATTTACTTTTTCGCTACGCTTATATTTGACATGATATTGATGTTTGTTTGTTTTAGCAAGTTTTATGCATAATAAATCTAATTAATAACTTGGATTTAAAACTTGTTAATTCTATTAACCGGGGTCTAAATTTTCCAACAAGTGGTATCAGAGTGGGCACACTCTGATTAGGTTTTAATCTTTGCTGTGTGATCCATTGATCTCTGTTGTCATGGAAACTCTTGATTGTTTTGATTTGTATGATCTTGTGTTGCATGATGATGATGATATTCAAGATGCCTATTGCAAGCTTTATAATTTTTGTATGAAATTTCTTGAATGTTTTACAAAATTAAAAGTTAAATTTAAAAAGGTCAAGCTTGAAAAAGATGATTTGATTGCAAAATTGGATGAAGCCAATAATTTGAATGAGAATTTTAAAAATCAAATTTCGTCTTAGGTGGACAAAATTAAGAGTTTGGAAGAGCAACTAGTTGAATTTAAAACTGAGTTGAAAATTTGACTAGTGCCAAACTTGTTGTTGAACTTAACTCAAAAGAAAATGATTTTTATATTCCTCCATTTAAAAGGAATGATCAAAAGTTGAAGGCTAATATTGTTAGGATAGACAAAGATAAACAATCTGATGTTAACGCTGAAGTTTCTAAACCTATATCTAAAACTCCTCCTAGGATGAAAGAAAAATCTGTGTTTGTCCCCATTTGTCATCATTGTCACATTGTTGGTCATATTAGGCCAAATTGTCCTAAGTTGAGGACTCTGTCAACCTCTAAGGTTAGACCTCCTACTAGGAAGCTGAGCGGTTCTAAAACTGCTCATGTTTGTCATCATTGTGGTGTTTCTGGATACATTCATCCTAATTATTTTAAGTTATATCCTCAAAAGCAAGTGTCCAAATAGTCACAGGTTTCCTCTCAAGGACCTACACCTTTGTTTAGAGAGTTATTAAAAACCTTGAGTTTTTTAACTCAATTTCAGGAGAATTTTAATTTTTCTATGTCCTTTAGTAGTCATACTAGGACACATGCCTTTTCATCTTCACGGCCAAAAGCTCGTGCTGTGTGGGTGAGAAAAGAGCCTAAGACTTAATTGTCTTTTCTGTTTTCCTCTACTTTAATTCTTTCTATCTGAAGTAGGACTCTCTTTGCTTGATTTCTTATCTACTTTTGAAATCATGCTTTCATGCATCTGGACCTTTCTATCGTGCCTTCATGCATTTGCGTCTTTCTTTCATGCTCTTATACATTTGCATCTTTCTTTCATGTTTTCATGTTGTTTGTTTATTTTTGTTTAGTTGTTTTGTTTTTATTTTGTTTTGTTTTCAAAATTAAAAAAAAAAAAATTCAGTAAAATACAAAAACAGTGTTTGTTTGTGTACATTGGTTCTTGTAAACCTTAAAATGGTCATTGAAACAGAGTTTTTTAAACTTTGTATCTCTTGTAACTTAGATGAGTATCCTTATGCACAACTAAGCAAGTGAGCTTTGTGGCTCTTTGTTTATAATGAGTAAGGTTAAGTGATCTCTTGTACTTAATACTCGTATCACTCTTTTTAACGGGTAGAACTAGAAAATCCTAAGAGAAAGGCATAAATAACTATCACATCACTGTTACTCGCCAATCATGAAATGACATTTATATGCTTCGGCATAACAAAAGTGCAATGTCAAAAAGCTTAACATAATTGGGTATTTCTTTTCTCTCTTATATGCCTATGCATGGTTTGCTTAATAAAAGAAAATATGCAAAGAAATAAAAGCAAAAAGAACAAAATGCTTTAAAACATTATTGCAAGCGTGTTTTTTAGGAGATGTGGGGGTTATAGGATGTACTTCGAAAGTGATAGTCCCCATCAAACAGTTATGATTGTGTGTGAGTTAAAGTGATTTTCTCATATCTCAAATCGTCATAACTTTGAGACACTTATGCAATTTTACGATGTTTTTCACACAAAACACGCAATATTCTTTGCTATTCTTGATACATGTGCAGGTACAATATGATTTGGCCATCACAAGGTTTACATGCGTTAATGTATGTTCACTAAACTGTCTTAACTTATTTTTGAAATATAAAATTGGTTAAACTTGTTTAGTGTGTGTGTGTGTTTTGGGATCCATGTGCTTAAAATTGTTGTTAAGAGATGTTTTTGAGAGCTTAATATGTTGATTAGATCATTGGTTGAGTTGATTTCTTGATTGCATTCATGTTTATGTTTTTCTCTTCTTGAAATTTTTTTTTTAAGCAATCTCGACACCTCCTTGACATCTCTCGATACCTGGCTATCTGTCGAGATCTTTAGTTAATTTTTTATTGCAATCTCGACACCTCTCGATAGCTAGGTGGATCGATCGAGAATCATTCTGTCTGCTTGATAGATCCTCGACAACTTCTCGATCCATCGAGGTTGGCTCGATAGCTTCTCGACACCTCTCGATCGATCGAGATCTTTTTGCATGCATTATATTTCACATGTTTTGCATCTTTCTTTTATCTTGTCATCTATAGCATCTTATTTCATTACATTCATGCATTTTTATGGATTTTTTGTGCCTCCTTGATCATCTTTATGTTTCTCGGGTAAAGTTTTATAGTTTTCTGTGGAGAATTTGTGGTTTCTTTCTTTAAGATTCTACAAGTTAGGGGGAGAAATATATGACCTTGTAAGGGGGAGTTGTGTTTTATCTTGTTAGGGGGAGTGTTTACCTCCTTGTTTATGTACCTAGGTCTTGTGACTATTCTTACATACAACATGGTATTTATCAAGTGGTATATATATGATGAAGTATGTTTCTTTACCTATCTCTACATGTGTTGTTTCTTTTATTTCTCTATACACATGTTTCTTTATTTGTATGCAATCTATTATTTTTGCTTCACACAAAGATGCCTTGATGTGTTTTGTTTAAAGTGTTTCAGAAATACAGATTGTCAAAGTCTCCCATACCATGAACTCTTTTCTTCCAAAGTTTTTTAAGAGTTTGTGTTAGGGTAGATTTTATTGTATTTAACAAGTGAGTATGAGTTGAGTGATTTATAACTTCTCTCATATGTTCATTTGTTTGTTGTGGTTTTATTACGGATTGCCAAAGGAGGAGATTGTTAAGGACATATTTTATGTAGTAGGCGAATCTTTTAACAAAACGCACTTTACTTGTATTTGGTTAGATCTAGGATGTGTTTAATACTTCAAAGAATATATTGTTCAAGTCTAGTATTAAAGCCATAAAGATTGGACCAAGAAACAAGTGAAGAAAAAGTGTTCACTAAAGCTGGACAGATAGCTGGACACCTGTGGACACCTATGAATAGCTGCTCGATACCTCTATCTATCGAGATTTAATGAAACTCGACAGCTTCTCAATCGATCGAGGTATCTATTGAGGTTACGGGAATTCAGATTTCCAGATCTGATTTTCGGTCTATGTTTATGTATTTGTGTAGGGTTTCTTTTCTCACAACCCTAGACATATAAAAGACTTATTTTAGAGACCGTCACATGAGAGAATACAAGGAGAACACATGCAAAAGGTGACCGAAACCTTATTCTCTCTAAAAAAAGCTACTGCGTCTTTGCGCCTTAGGGTTTTGTAACAAAGTGCTTCTTGATCTTCATTATCGATGAAGTAAAGAACTTTGCAGCTGACATTCTTCTTCCTCAAATTGGTGAGTGAGTCACGTACTGGGATCCATGCATCAAAGGGTGGTATTCATATATTGAAGAGTTCAGAGGTTCTGAAGTGGTAGAAGGTTTCTGTTGTGAGTTCATCTATGGGGATTGTAGAGTCTAGGGACTAGGGTTTTGTACTAGATCTGAAAATTTTCTTTACTATAGTGAATTACTTTTCGAGAAGGTTTCCTCCAGGTTTTTTACTGTGAAACTGGTTGGTTTCATTGGTTTTCATGGGTCATCATATCTTGTCTTATTTACTTTTCCACTGCACTTATATTTGACATGATATTGATGTTTGTTTGTTTTAACAAGTTTTATGCATAATAAATCTAATTAACAACTTGGATTTAAAACTTGTTAATTCTATCAACCGGGGTCTAAATTTCCCAACAGAAATCAATTTTGAAACCAAAATGGGAATTGACTCAAAATGTAAGGACCAAAAATGCATTTTCTTCTAAATAATAAATATGCCTCAATCAAGGATCCAAGAGAATTACAACCCCACCCTACCACCCTCTCCCCTGTCCCCTTTTTCATTAAAGGAGTCAGAGAAGAATATAATAGTTTAGATATGTATTTTTGTTATCTGGAGAAGAAGAAGAAGAAGAAGTAAATCTGATGTCACATTCATTGGAAAATAACAAGATTGGGTGACATTAATACCACCTGCATGTTCAAAGAACCACTGGAAATAGCATGTAGTTAAGATTTGTTATGAAAATGTTATACACATAATGATTATGTTTGGGTCTTCATTTTAAGGCTACTTTTTGCTTTTATTTTTTACTATTTGTGAGTCTCACGTGATTCACCTATTAATTTTATTTAACTTTTACTCCGTACTTTCAGCAAAAAAATTTCAACAAAAAACTAGATAAATTGGTCCAAAATGGGCATAGCATTTCTTTAAATGAAACTATGTACCATGCTTGTTAAACTAAATTAATATTTGGTATTAACCAAGTGCAATAAATGTAAAAATCTATAATTATATGTAAATTAAGAAATCATTTCAATAATATATTAGAATTATATAATAAATTTATTAATAACAATAAAAGAATGTAAATTATTTAAGGTTATATAACAAAGACAACATTGTTTAAGACCTAATTTTATTAAAGCAATACATTATATTATATTATTATTAAAACAAAATAATAAATAATGAATCACTTAAAAAAAATTTCTTAATATATTTTATATTTAGTTTTATCTAAAGTAGTATTCTAGATTTCTTGAAGATTCAGTAATGGACCTTTACTAAAAGTAAATTAAGATGTATCAGGTGATCATAATCATAGTTCATATTATGATATTTTTGGAGTACCTACTTTTAGATTAAGATTGTCAAGAGTCTTATAACTGAACTTATACTTCCATTAGAAACATCAAAGAAACAAAGATGTGTTTCAAGACTTTCTTGCTAAAGTTCCCTTTTACCAATTTTTTTTTTCTTTTTTGTTAAAAATAAAGAAAGAAAAAGGTGAGGACAGATGCTTATGTTCTATTGATTGTATCATAACGCTAACTCGTAATGATATACTTTCTTATGCACCGGACATTGCGCTGCTGGCGAAATCATGCTTTTGCAAGCTTGGAGAACTTCCACCTTCAAAACTGGCAACCGGGTGTCATAAAGTTGCATTTACGTTATATTTTGGTATAAGAAACTGTTAGTCATGGACAACACACTTTTATGTGTTTGGAATTCTTATCATTAGAGGTAATAGCTCATTTGTGCATACATGATATGAGGATTCTCAAGCCAATGCTTGCTTATTTGTAGATGCATCAAAAATATAGTTTACTCTAAACCACATGTGGTTGATTTAGTGATTCTTAAGTTCTCGAAAAACCTTAAAGGTCTTAAATTCATAACCTCTAACCAACATCTTCAAATACTATAGGTAGTGGAATCAAGAGTGATCCTAGCAACTTGTCGAACTTTAGATCCAAGAGACAACAAACTCGATTTTTCCAGGTCGAATATCCATTTTGGTATTTGACCGTGAATTTTTGATAACATAATATTAAGGGCTTTGGTTTTGGACTCTTGAAAGGTTGAGGTCACTAAAATTTCTAAGCTTCAGAAGCAAGTGCAATTCTGCTGTGCTGCTAAGGTTATTTCCAACTAGACTCGAGATTCAAGATTTGCATGCTTAGTAATTGACGGTGGAATAGAATCATATAATTTATTGCCCCCATGGGCCATGGCTCAAGAAAATTAGTTCGATAAGGTTTGTAAGCCTAGGTGAAATTTGACTAGTTAGGCTGGGTTAGGTTCTTAAGAGAAGATGTAATGTCACCATATGAACTGGTATTTGCTGAGTGCAAATAAGACAAGGTATGTGCACTGAAAGTATTGTCGAAACGATCTAGCTGAGCAAGTTGTGATTTGCGTGAGGTTGGCTAATGAAAAAGAGATTTGCCCTAAAAAATTATGAAATCGAAGACTCAATTGATGAAATTGTTGAGGTTGCCAAGTGAAGTTGGTATCAAACCTGTGAAATTGCTGAAGAATTGTGAGGGAATTTAATAAAGGAGAAATACAGAGATGAAAACAGAAGAAAGGAAGAAAGAGAGAGAGTGTGAGAGAGAGAATTGAGACTAAGAAAATTTCTGTATTATAAAAGCTTCATCATATCAACGATACACCCACATATATATAGTTACAACTGCTGATCTGACTGAATAAATAAGATCCAAACTATGCGCCAAGATTCACGGAAACTCCAGCTCTGTTGTAACTGTCCAGCCATAACTGATCTTCGCGCCATAGTAACTGACATTTGATCATCCTAAAACGGCACCGTTTGATACATTGTAAATGAGCTCCAGTTATAAGACGAAACGGTGCGCATTACTTCTGGTGTTTAATGAAACGGTGCGTATTGCAAAATATTACTAATCTCTTGGCTGTGACAAAACGGTGCGTACTGTTGAGCCTTTGTCTTGAATTTTGGTTTGGGCTTTATCTTCAACAATTGCAAACTATCAATGTACAATTCATATAAGGACACTAGGTTTCCAATTGAATCTAATAGCTTACCAAAGAAACCCATGTCTGTAAGTCTCAATAATCGAAAGGGTATTCAGCGTACAATCCACAGCCTCTCAAGCCAAGATAGGTCACAACTCACAAGTTTGCCAAGATATTAGTACCATGGAATATAAGAATTCTGATACGTTATTCTAAATCTTCTTAAATAAATTCGTTCACTTCTTTTTTATCATAGAAACTTTTTGTGAATGGTTTTGGATCTTTTTTTTTTTTTTTTTTTTTCCATTTAAATTCTAGCCTCATTTTTCTATTTATATATATATATATATATATATATATATATATATATATTTGGAAATACGAACAATGCAGTTAACTATCAACTATTAACTTATTTTGACATTGCAACTTGGAAAACGTTTTTCCTCAATTAGATATTGCTAGTTTGGTATGATCAAATTTAGTTATATGGTATTCATCAAGAAAGATATAGTAATATAGAGTGTAGAACTACGTTACATTAAAATATGTATGTCATATGTCCAAGATTAAAATATGTATGTCATATTGCAGGATAAAGAAAAACATAGAGTCAAGAATAAATGCAGATTCAAAAACTAAAAACTAAACTAAATAGTATATCCTCATTAACCTTTACAAAGGGTGCCAACTTTTCAACATATAAACCACGATCAAATCCTCCAAGAATAGAGACTGGTTCATAAAAACAGGATGTTGGACAGAGGTCGTGCAAATCAGAAGGAGAGAAAATGGAAAATGAGCAATATAGATAAGTTGAGCTTAATGAAGCAATGCATAGGTATAAAATGTAGTTAAGATGAATAAATTAGTGGATAATTGGACAGACTGAGAAAGAAAATATTTAAAATGAGAGACTTAAGACAAATACAGTAGCAAAATATTGTAATGTTAACTGCCAATGGAGAAGATTTCCAAAGAATAACTCTTACACTTTTGATAACCCACAAATGCGTTGACCCCTTGTAATAAATTAAGTTGATTAATTAGCCAAGTTTTTAATTAATCAAGTTAACATGCAAATTGCGTGGCAGCACAAACAAATCACCAATAAACTAAAGTATGCAGCGGAAATAAAATTGACACGGTGATTTGTTTATGAATGGGGAAAACTTAACGGCAAAAATCCTACCGGGTGATTTAAGGTCACCACTCCCGAAACTCCACTATTATCACAACAAGTGGTTACAAGTAAAGGAATTCTAGTACCTTACCAACTTACAGTTGAACCCTTACCTCAATACCCAATTGAACTTGTTCTATAGTGACAGTTTCTCCTTTTGATGCACGGCTCCTAGTACGTGACTAACCAATTTGATGCGCGAATCCCAGTACGCGGCTTACTCCTATGCACGAATCCCAATACTTGACTAACTCCACAGGAACCCTTTGATTGTTGTAGTTGATTTGCAGCAACTTCACATAGAAACACCAATAAGATCTTCAATGTGGGTGCAAGAGACTTTGCTTGGTTAAAAAATCCAAAGGCGTACAAGAAACGCAGCAAGAACTTTTTCTTTTGTAGGAGGAGACTAGGGTTTCAAAAAGAAAACCTTATGAAGCTCTCTGAGTTAGGTTTTTCTTTTTTCACCTCCTTTAAATAGGAGCTTAATGGGATCTCCTATTCCAAATAGATTTACACAAACCTTGTGCTTCCTAGTCCAATAAGAATTATACAAACCCATAAAAAATTAGCCTTTTAGAGTAAAAATGTTGCTGGCTATAATCTGACTCCCGTAAGCTCGATTGATCGAGACATCTGTCGAGCTTTAATGAATCTTAACAGATTGAGATTTTGTTGAGGAGGTATTGAGACTTGTAGTTTGCATTTTTCTTGAGCAGTTCTTGAGTATTCTTCATATCTTCAATTTCACCACTTATAATGATCATCTTGAACCTATTTAGATTTACCCAAATACAAGTAAAGTACGTTTTGTCAAAGGATATGTCAATTACATAAAAATATGTCTCCAACAATCTCCCCCTTTGGCAATCCGTGACAAAACCATAAGAGTACATTGAATGTCCTATAATACATTTTACTCAAGAATAAATAAGCCTAGTCTAAAAGATTTAAACCTTGGAAGTTGCTGCAAGAAGAAGGTTCGGAATTTTGACTTGGCTTTAACTTGTTTTTCCTGAAAGGCACTAAACAAATTATATCAAGGTACCATGTGGAAAACAATGACAAGTTGAACAAACAAGAAACATGTGTATAAATAGAGAAAAGAAATAGCACATGTGAGATAAAGAGTGAAATACATACATCATCACATATACCACTTGATAAACATCATGTATGTAAAAATGGTTACAAAACCAAAAGATACACAACACAAAAATATATCAATATCAATGTGTATCAAACTAACTTTCCCCCTAAGTTAGTTACAACAAAAACTTTCCTCCTTTTAACATGAAGTTCTCCCCCTAAGTCTATTACTCCCCTTGAGGAATGACATACAAAACTCAAATTTCTCCCCCTTTTTGACACGATTGACAAATGGTATAAAAAGCCAAAAGACTTAACCGGAGAAAGACAGAAAACAGATATAGAGGGAACGAGGAGAACAAGGAACCATAGACCTACAAGAGAAAGAAAAACAAGATGCTATAGACATAAAGGGAAAAACAAAGAAAGATGAAATGCATGCAAGGGTATCACGATCGATTGGGAGGTGTCGAGAAACTATCGAGCCAACCTCGATGGATCGAGAAGGTTTTGAGGATCTATCGAGCAGACAGAAGATATCTCGATCAATCCACCTAACTATTGAAAGGTGTCGAGATTGTGATAAGATGTAACTGAAAATCTCGATAGATAAGCCAAGTATTGAGAGGTGTCAAGAAGGTGTCGAGATGGCTTAAAAGCAGTTTTTTCAAGAAGAGAAAACACAGATGTGAAAGCAATTAAGCATGCAACTCAACGAAAGATCCAAACAACATATTAATCTCTTAAAAATATCTCTTAACAAGAAAAATGTTATGCATTTTGATCCAAAACACACACACACACACACACGCAACAAGTCTAACCAATTTTATATTTCAAAAATAAGTCAAGACAGTTTAGCGAGCATACATTAATGCATGTAAACCTTGTGATGGCCAAATCACATTGTACCTGCACATGTATCAAGAGTAGCAAAGAATACTGCGTGTTGTGTGTGAAAAATATCGCAAGATTGCATACGTGTCTCAAAGTTATGACGATTTGATATATGAGAAAATCACTTTAACTCACACACAATCATAACTGTTTGATGGGGACTATCACCTTCAAGGTACATCTTATAACTCCCACATCTCCTAGAAAACACGTTTGCAATCATATTTCAGAGCATTTTGTTCTTTTTTGTTTTTTATTTCTTTGCATATTTTCTTTTATTAAGCATATCATTCATGGGCATATAAGAGAGAAAAGAAATATCCAATTATGTTAAGCCTTTTGACATTGTACTTTTACTATGCCAAAGTATACATATGTCATTTCATGATTGGCGAGTAACAGTGGTGAGATAGTTATTTATACATTTTTCTTAGGATTTTTTAGTCCTATCCGTCAAAAAGAGTGATAGAGTAATAAGAACGAGAGATTACTTAACCTTACTCATAAAAAAAAAAGAGTCACAAAGCTCACTTGCTTAGTTGTGCATAAGGATGCTCATCTAAGTTACAAGAGATACAAAATTTAGAAAACTCTATTTCAATGGCCATTTTAAGGTTCACAAGAACCAATGTACACAAACACACACTGTTTTTGTATTTTTCAATTTTTTTTTTATTTTTATTTTTATCAGAAAAGCAAAAAAATAAAACATAAAACTGAAAACAAACACACAAAAACATGTTAAAAAAAGTAAAACAATGCATAAAACTAGATTGACTTAAAACAGTAAAGCAACACATAAGTAATGCAAAAACAACAAAACGGAAAGAGAGAGAGAAGAAGTGAACAAAATTACTTAGAACCCTTTTCCTTCCACACCTTAGAAGAACCTTTCTTTTTTGCCAACCCTTGAACCGGTGATGAGGGGGAAGAATTGAAACCGTTTAAGTTCGAAAGGAACATGCGGGCTTTGAGAATATCTCCAAGAGGAGCAAGAGAGGTTTGAAGCTGATTCTGGTTCTCAGATGCTATCATGCCATTGCTTTGTTGAGTGGCTAACCACTTGTAGCAATTTGGTTGGGTATGACCGACAACACCACAATGATAACAGAGATGCTATTTCTTCTGTTTAGGCTTTTGAGAGATAGCCTTCTTAGTACTAGGGTTTTTAGTTTCCCTCTTCTCAAGCTTAGGGGGTGCTCCTAAGATGGACTAACCCTTGTCTAGGTTCTCACTTGCTAATTCAGTTTTAACATATTTATCCTCAATTTTAATGTTATTAGCAAGAGGAATAAAAACAGTAGTACTAGCAGAAGGAGTATTAGAGATAGATAATGCATACCCCAATCTTGTTAGATCCAAAACAGATTTTTGAATACTGAGCATCTCATCCAGCTTAGCACTTGATGTCCTCTCCAATTGGCTGGTATATATTCCGGCGTTCTCCAATGCCGTAAAATTCCTTATTATCTAATTTTACTTGAATTCTCGCAAACTACCTGATTAAATTAAGTGAGAAAATAAAAATAGAAGAATTCTCACAAACTACTTGAATTCCCAAAGATTAGTGATTTGGTATAAATAGAAGAATGTATAAAAAATTCATCGAAAAATTGAGAGAGAAAGAGAGAGAGAACCTTTTTTTGAATTCCAACAAACTACCTGATTAAATTAAGTGAGAAAATGAGCATAATAATTCTAGTGTAAAAAAAAAAAAAAAAAAGAAGAAAAAAAGAAAAGGAAGGATTCCCAAAGATTAGTTATTTGGCATAAATAGAATAATGTATAAAAAATTCATCGAAAAATTGAGAGAGAGAGAGAGAGAGAGAGAGAGAGAGAGAGAGAGAGAGAGAGAGAGAGAGAGAGGGAAAACCTTTTTTTGTGAAAGAAACCTTGCATAGAATGGAATAGATAGTTACAAATTTATGGTAAGAGAGTATGAATGAGAAGAGATAAAATAAAGAAAGATGAAGAGAAAAAAGAAGAATAATATTTATGTAGAGGGTAGTGGGGAGATGAAAAGAAGAAGAATAATATTTATGTAGAGAGTAGTGGAGAGATGAAAAGATAAGGGTGGAGAAAGGTTGGAAAAAGTGTGAATATTAAAATAAAGTAAAAAGTAAATGTTAAAAACAATTATAGGAAAATTGGAAAGAAAATAATAATGACGTGAACGCTGATGTGGCTTAACTGGAGCGTAGCAACAATAAATACTACGCTTCAGCTTTTAGATATATATAAATATAAATTATTATTATTATTATTATTATTGTTATTATTATTATTATTATTATTATTATTATTATTATATAATAATTTTTTTAATAAGAGTTGCAAACCTTCATACATAAACGAAATCAAACATGTGATATTTCAATACCATCATAACAAGAAAGAAAGTTCAAAAGAAAAATTAAAGTCAGTGCAATGACAAAATATATAGGACAATAATATATTACAGACATGGTAGATTTTCATAGATATGTATCTGTTGAAATAAAGAACTTCATGGACAGAAATCTCTAAATAAAATCTTGGTTAACAAAATCCAGCTGCTGCATTGCTTCATTTTCCACCTTTCTTCTTTCACTTTTACTGCTTTCTTCCAAAATTCTTGAGAAACCTCTCCAACTTTCTTATGGTCAGGTTATTCCCAATAACAAACCCAATTATTAACCCACTCCCATATCCCATCATGATAACTACCCAATCAGATTTACTTGGGAAATTTGACCCTTCACCTTGTTTGGAATTCAATGGTGGCTGTGTCAATGTCTCAGAAATTTTGCATTTCTTAGTCAAAGGCATACCACACAAACCTGTGTTTCCCAAATATGAATCATTTTGAAAGGTAGAGAATTGTTGACCTTGTGGAATAGGCCCCGTAAGATGGCTATTTGAGGATTGAAGAATGCAAGGAATGTGAGTTGCAATAATTGCGGAGGAATCTCTCCTGATAGCCTATTTTGAGAAAGGTCCAAAGATTCAAGCTCCGTTAAGTTCTCCAAAGAAGATGAGATAGAACCAGTGAGAATGTTGTTGGATATGTTGAGCAAATGAAGCCCCTTTAGATTTCCAATGACTTCTGAAATTTCGCCATCAAATTTTTTGCTTGAGAGATCAAAAGCTACAAGATGATCTTGGATCTTTTGATATAGTGTCTTGATGCCTTTGTTTGTCATTTCCAAGGTGTAACTAAAATCATTTATAAAATTGAAATAAGATGATGGGGTGCTTGTGAATGCAACCATATAAGCATTATCCTTGTCAAATGTCAAGTTGGCAACTTTCATGGAGGTCCAACTTTGGAAGTGCTCATATGGTAACTTACCTGTAAAGTTATTGAAAGAGACATCAATGATTTGCAACTTGGGGAAATCAAGACTGCTTTCAAGTTTCCCAATTGCACTATGGAACCCATTAGATTTCAAACTTAGAACCCTCAACCTTGGAAGCTTCCCCAACCAAGAGGGGAAAATGTCATAAAACCGATTGTTACCAAGAAGAAGAATCTCTAGCATTGTGAAGTTGGACAATGATCTTGGTACTTGCCCTTCTAATTGATTATAACTAACATTAATTGCTCTTAATCTACTTTCTTCCATGTATATTTCAGGAAGTATTCCATGGAAATTGTTGTTTTGTAAATTCAATACCTCCAAGTTGCTCAATTTGCTCAAGCATTGTGGAAGCATGCCCCCCAAGTTGTTGTGTGAGAGATCCAGTATTACAATTAAGCTAAGATTGCAAAATAATGGTGAGATTTCTCCAGTCAATTTATTGTTTGATACATTGTATTGGTCGATGGAAGGTGAAGGAATTGGAAGTGATCCTTGCAGCTTGTTGGAAGAAAGATCCAAAGAAAGTATACTATTCCATGGAAGAATTGGCGGAGTGTGGTTGAAAGACTCAAAAGTTGTAAGGAAGTTGGAGGATAGACCCAAAAATAAGAGTTTGGTATTTGACCCTAAATTTTGTTTTGGTAGAGAAACAAAATCTTCAATTCATGCTGAGAACGCAAAAAAGTTGGGAATTCAGTCAAGTTACATGAATTTAATCCTAATAGCTCAAGCTTTGAAGTACTGGCGTTGAATGTTGAATTAATGGGGAATGATAGATGGACTCCTGAAAGCTGGAGTGCAGTTAGATTTTTGAGCTTCAGAACCAAGTCCAGGTCCACTTTGCCACTAAGGTTATTTTCAGTGAGACTCAGATATTCAAGATTCGCAAGCCTACAAATTGATTGTGGAATTGAACCATGGAATTTATTGTCCCCAAGGTCCAAATCAGTTAGCTGGGTAAGGTTTCCAAGCCAAGGTGGAATTTGACCAGTTAGTTGATTAGTGGAAAGGTATAATTCGGTAATTTGGGTCAGGTTCTTAAGAGAGGATGGAATGTCACCATATAAATTGGTTTCCCCCAAGTCTAAAATAGTGAGCTTTGTTTGCTTCCCAAGCCAAGACAACGTTTGTGCATTGAAACTATTCGTGTAAAGTTCGAATTGACTGAGTTGTGTGAGGTTGGCCAATGAGAAAGGGATTTGCCCCGAAAATTTATTAGACGAGAGAGACAAAATGATGAGATTGGTAAGGTTACCAAGTGAAGTCGGTACCAAACCAGAGAAATAGCAAGTATTGATATCCAATTCAATTAAGGACTTTAGGTTTCCAATTGAATCTGGTAACTTACCATAGAAACCCGTTTTTGAAATAGCAAGTATTGATATCCAATTCAATTAAGGGGATTGCTACTGTGGAATTCCGGTAGATATCCGGTGAGATTTTCGTTGTCTCGCACATTGAGGAATTGAAGATATCGTAACTTGAAAATCTCCATGGGAAATTCACCGTACAGTTCACAACCTTTTAGGCCAAGAGATTTTAAAGAAGACAAGTTGGCAAAGATGTGAGGTACCGGGGAAGATATGCTCACCTTTCCCAAATAAAGAAGTTTGGGGCTGGTTAAGTTCTCAACAAGACTTTTTAGGCCGGGTTTTTGGAGTTTCAATGGATTGAATGAGAGATCAAGGGAAACCAAGTTGGAGAGCTCAAAGATTTCTGAGGGAATTTGACCACTGAAGGCAGAAAAAGAGAGGTTGAGATATGTTAAGTTTGAGAGGTACTTGATGCTTGGGCGAATTTGGGAATAATTGAAGTCATTACCAGCGAGATTAAGCTTTTGAAGGTGCACAAGGTGGAAAAGGCTGCTGCTAGAGTTGAAGGAGACATACAGATGACTGCTACTGAGGTCAAGGCCAACCACGTAACCTGTACCTCTATCACATAGGACACCATCCCATGAACAGCAATCATTCCTTTCTACAGAGTTCCACGATGAAATCTTTGGATAAGCAAAAAAATCAGAGGAAGTACTCGCATTAATTTTAAAGCTTTGCTTGAATTGCAACAAGGTAGAACTCTCAAAATCTTTACACGCTAGCTGAGTTGATAAAGAGGAACAGCTATTTAGATAATGAAAAATCGACAAGAAGAAGAGCAAGCGCATAGATATCAAGAGACACATGGAGGACCCATATTAGTATCTTCAAAAACTTCCTTGGCACTCTGATAATTTTGAAACTAGGAACAAACTGCTTATATAGACAAAATTCATTGGTTGTTCTATTATGCAGGGAAAATCTCTTGTGAAAATAGTTTTTGGGCTCTTGTGAAAATAGTTTTTCACGTTTTCTAATGTTTGATAGCATCAAAAAAAAAAAAAAAAAAAAAAAAAAAGTCAAAAGAAAATTAGCCTTTGTTAATAGATAACCCTATTAAAAATATGACTTATTTTCAAAATATTGTTTTCCACTAAAATTTTAGAGAAAATAACTTTATCTCATGTTATGCTAAATAGAGAAAGTTAAGAGGCAATATAAAAACTATTAAATACAATTCTATCTCATTTATGATCACTGCCAAATATAAGAAAATGCGACCATTTTCCAAATGTACTTTTCGGAAAAAATGACTTTTTTTTTTTTAAAGAAAACATTAATATCGAAACAAGCATAGCAGTATAATTCTAACATTCTCCCCATGTGTGGATCCACACAAGTGGGACTTAACATGTAGGATTTTTAACTTTTTAAATTGGTGGTGAAGCAAATAGTGTTTAAACTTAAGACAACCTCCTTTGATACCTTGATCGATTACTAATTGTAACAGAAACATAAATTATTAAAAGATGATAAATTTAATCATTTAAATATAATTCAAACATGTTTTTGTAGAACCAAGTTTTTATAAAAAAAAAATTATATTAGATTTTTAAAATAATATAAAATATAATAAAACTACAAAATTTCTTAGTGCTTTGGATAACATAATTAACAAAAATAATGTTTTTAAAATTAGGGTAAACTACATATTTGGTCCCTATTCATTATACTATATTTCAATTTGGTTAATAACCGTTCAATATTTCAATTTGGTCCCTAACGTTTTAGTGTTGTATTAATTTAGTCACTGTCATTATCTCTTAGATAAAAATTGCTGACGTGGTAAATAGCTAAAATATAAAAATTAGTTTTCGTCGATATGACAATAAACTAATTTTTTTATTTTGACCATTTGCCACATCAGCGATTTTCATCCAAGAGATAATGACATGGACTAAATTGACACGGCATTGAAAGGTTAGAGACCAAATTGACAGAGTTGAAAGGTTATGGACCAAATTAAAATATTGTATAAAAAATAGAGACCAAATATGTAATTTACCCTTAAAATTAACAAAATTTGAGTACAATTTCTTAGATGCAATACATTAGGTCCCTCAATTAAATTCGAACACATGATTACCTTGACCAATTAAACACAAACATTGTTATTTTTTCCACAATTAAATTTAATGTAATTATGTTATTTTTGTGTGTGCCCTAAGGAATAAATCCCTAGCTATACCATTAATGAAGACAATATAAGAAGTTAAATCCCTCAAGACCAAAAAAAGCAGAAGCTTAAATTAATGGAACTATGTATTTGAATTTAATTTGAAAACCTGCTATACCTAAGTTTTAGCCTTTTAAAATTATTAATCTTACTACTGCACATCCTCGACGTTATGATCACTCCACAAGTATAATTGCACAAAGTTCTTGTGAGGATCAATGACCGAAATTTAAGTACCATGGAGGAAACTTCACACAAGCAAGGACCAAAGTTCAGGCTAAAGACTTAAGGATGATATCTATCTCAGATTTTAAAATATATATATATATATATATTATTAATCTTGAATACAGAGTCTTGATAGTTAGTTCAAAAAAGTTAGCTTTGTTTGGGTAGATGTTATGCACATTTAGAACGAGTAAAAGAAAATGTAACGGAAAAGAAATGAAGGGATTGGTTGGGTTTCCACTGTTTGGTTGGTAGGAAAAAAACGTAGCAAAAGTGATCCTCTGGGCCTACCTTCTCGAAGCCACCCAATATGGGTGTATAACGGAGAGAAATGTGTAAGGGAGGCCAGCAGCCCATTTTTGCAAACCAAATGAAGACAAAATCACCAAATTTTTTTTTTTCTTTTCTATTTCTTTCCTTATTGCCAAACATATATAAAGGAAACATTTTCTTTTCCCATTGTTTCCTTCCCCTTATTTCCTATTTTTAAACATATGTGAATAACACGTGTGTTTCCCTACCTTTTATCCTTTCCTTTCCCTTATTCTTTTATTTCTCTAAGCTACAACCAAACACATTGTTAGGCATGGGATGCTACCCATTCTTATCTCGCACTTGTGTTATTCATAATCATCTCTCATGATGGAATTGATCTAGCTCAAGTCATCATGAAAGAGACGATTATGAAGGTGCCTAGCTTTGGATAAGTTAGAATTAGACTAACTACATTTTTTACCCACAATATTGGGGTTATTTACATTTTCACTCTTTAAAATTTTCAATTTCACCCTCCATAGTTGATATCATTTTTATATTAGTCATGTAGTGCATTTCCTTTAGTAATCTAAAAAATTATTATACTTTTTCTGCCTACAAAAACGAAAATTTTGCATTCCACAATATTTTAAAGCAAGTATTTCATGAAATAGTTAAATATGAGGGGCATTAACGACTAGATTACTAATTAAAATGGATAGCAGGGGTAATATGAAAACTAAATCAAATATAAAAGACTAGAATAAAATTTTGAAATGTGTAAAGAATCAAAATGAAAACAACCCTAAACTTTAAGGCCAAAAAGTCTTAAAATAAATGAATTATAACTTATTTATAAAACAAATTCATTAGTGCTTTATAAACAATAATCATCATGATCGTCATTTTCAAATTGCATCCTATTTATATATTAAAAAATCTAATATATACAATTAGTCCTAAATTATTTTAGTCATAGTGATCTCTTTTAGTTAAAAAACTTTAAGCAATCAAATTTAGTTCTTTATAAACTTTAAATTAATGTTTTTAGTTCTTATGGAATGATGTTGTGTTAGTTTTTAGTTTAACCACATCATTTAAGGGATTAAAAACAATCACTTTAAAACATCATAGACTAAAATCACTAATAGCTAAACTTTGGTAGCCAACAAGACAATTGAGAAGTGGGTTTCAGTTAACTTAACTAATAAAATCTCTTAGCCTGATGATTAGTGTCTTAGCCTAATGATCAGAGCAATCATTATAGAGTAAACATCATAAGTTGAAATTCTAGTCTATATATGCTAAGAAGGAAAAAAAGAAATCACTAATTACTAAACTTTAGTAACCAACGTTATATGCCAAGAGTCATGTAACTCAAATAATATTCTAATATTTCTAAGAGAGATGTCCCATGAATAGAAATCATTTGTTTTCCCAGAGTTCCATGATGAACACTCATTTTAGGGCGAAAATGGGCAAATGCCCATTTCGCGCAAAAAAAAAATGGCAAATGCCTCATTTTCCAAACTAATTAGAGAAATACCACTCTTTTGAAACTTGATTTTCTCAAAATCGAGTTTTAAAAAAAAAAAATTCTGGACACCTATAGCGACGTTTTAAGGGGTCTATTGTGACGTTTTAAGGACTTATAGCGGCGTTTTAAAACTCGACCATCGAGGAGCTCGAGTTACGAAGCGCCGCTATAGGTCCTTAAAAATATCACTATAGGCTCTTTAAAACGTCGCTATAGAGCTTAACTCGATTTTGAGAAAATCGAGTTTCAAAAGAGAGGTATTTCCCTAATTAGTTTGAGAAATGGGGCAACATGCTGATTTTTTTTTTTGGTGAAAATGGCAAAAGCGCATTTTGGCCCTCATTTTAGTAACAAAGATTTGCTTGAATTGCAACAAGGCTGAACGCTCAGAATCATTGAATAAAGGCTGAGTTGAAAAGGAGGAGCAACTATTTGGACAATGAAACGTTGACAAGAAGAAGAGCAAGCGCATGAAGATTAAGAAAAACATATTAATGTCTTGAAAAAACTTCCTTAGCACTCTGTAACTTAAACTACGAATAAGCTGCTTTTATAGACAAGATTCAAGTGGTTATATTATGCTTGTGTGATACACACATTTAAAAAAAAAATCCGTATAAATTAAATTAAATATTTTAATAATAATTAAGAATATAGAATAAAATACTTTAAGTTATGGAGCAAAAAAGCACATTGTTTAAGTCCAGTTTTTTTTTCATAACGAAAATTTTTATTAAATTGTTAAAATAATATAAAGTAAATAATGACACTTATTATTTTCTGGATACTTTCGATGATAGAATTTTAATCCAAGTAATATTTCTAAATTTTTCGAAACCTTGACTATAAAGTTTCACTTAGCTTATACTATAGATGTAATTTTGATACACTCCTATATGCCACATGTCGTAAGATTAAAAAGAAATGGAAAAATAAAATAAGGCATCTATTCGGCCCAATTATAGCCCAATTATAGCGTGCAAGATACAACTTAAATCATAATCAAGCGAGGTATTCATTTGCCAAAAATCATGTACTTCAACTAGTTGGTATCTTGTAAAAAAAAAAAAAAAAAAAAAAAAACTAGGTGGTATCTCATCATATTTCCATGAGATCTAAGGTTCGGATCCACATGTCGGATCCACACTATTTGTCATCATATTGCAATGACAAATTATCTAAAATAAATGAATGTGTTCATTTATCATGACCAAAATTTTGAAGATTCAACTTTTATCATATAGTGTATAATTTAAAACAAAGGTCAAACACACGTCTGAAAAAGTGTATTAGTTTACAAAAAAAAAAAAAAAAAAAAAAAAAAAAAACCTAGAGATATAACAAGAGAATTTTAGGATTTTTCTCTTATGTCTCTTGTTACTCTGTCATATATGTTATTTTTTCAAGATTTACATGATAGCATTTGCAATTTTGCATCATAATAAGGAAATCACTGTTAAATATAGCTTCCTCTGCTACAAGTCCTGTATTTCAACTAGTTGGCGCCTCTTGATATTTTAAAGACATCTAGATTTCAAAACCTCTATTCCCTATGGTAACTATTGAATTATAATTTTTTTTTTTTTTTAAATCCTTCCTCCAACTACCATGCCTAACTAGTTTCTTCTTATTCTTTCTCTATTTTGCAAATTTCTTTGACAAATTTCATATTGTAATATTTTAAGAGATTACTATGGTATTGAAGATTAAAAAATAATAATAAAATAAGCAGAGAAATTCAAGAATTTGGAGATACAATTACATGTTGAAGTTTGAAGATCTTTTGAAAGATTAACAAACCGTTGCTTTATATTTACGTAGTAACTATAGAGTTTAACTTTATAGGCATATTTTATTAAAAGGTCAAAATTTAGTTACAAAATTGGATGTAGCCTTAAGCTACAACCTTACTCATTATCTTTTTGTTGCAGGTGACTTTTGACAAATCTGCCATTAAATTGCATGTTCTTCTTATATCTTTCATGCTTTCAAAATTTTTAAAAAATGAAAGATCAATAACTATGTCATAAATAAATTATTTAAGTTGTAAATTTTTGTAGTTTAAAATTATGCATAAAATATAAGTTTATAGACCATATAGTAAATAATATTTGATTGCTTACAAAATTTCTATAAAATTAAAGATCAATAGCTATGTCACTAATAAATTATTTAAATTGCAAGTTTTTGTAGTTTAAAATTATGCATAAAATATAAGGTTATAGATCATACAGTAAGTAATATTTGATTGACACAAAATTTGACATATGGATTAAGAGCATAAAGAAAATACAATTCAACGATTAGATTTTCAAAATATATGGTAAGGTTTATTTTATTGAGTAAAGTTGTAGCCTTAGATTACAACTAATTTCATAACTAAACTTTGTTCTTATAAATATAGGAATAAAAAATAAAAGGATATATATATATATATATATATAAGAAAAACAAAATTTATAGAATTAATATGATTTGGATTGATCATCATCCACATCAATAGCACATTTGGTTTAGTATATATTATATAAGCCCAAAACCATGATACTGTGTGGAATTTTAACATCATGATAGTCCATGATATTCCACAACTAGTAAAGCTCTGATGGTTGTATAAGAAATTTGGGGTTTGTTGTATATAAAGGTATATACAAGGATATGTTGAAATTATGATATGAGGTTAACGAGTATTCATTTGTAAAATGAATAACATTGGATTTCAAGAACTAGAATTTTCTTTGTGAAAATTCAAATTTCAAGATGTTCGATTGGTAGAAACTGATGTTCGATCGGTCGAAATTTTTGTTCGATCAATCAAATTGACCAAGAAAATTGATCTGAAGTTTCTGCCTAACTTAATTGATGCTTGATTCCTGTTCGATCAATCGAAAAGAGCCTTTGATTGATGCCCGATTCCTCTTGATTGATCGAGCCTCATGAAAACAGTTTTTTGCAGAATTTTCTACAGAATTGTGATAACCGTTCTAAACATTGGGAAAGGTTTTAAATCTTGTATACGGTTTTTTGGGGCATCGTAACTCTCCATACGTACCTTTGGAAGGGTTATGACCCTATGGGTATAAATATAGGTTTGTGTTCACTTGAAACACAAGGAACACAAGAAATCTTGTGGGTATTCTCTAAAATTACAATTTGTAGAAACCAATAAACTTAGTTGTATTCTGTGGACAAGTTTGCAGAAACCCTTTAACAACTTGTGAATAGGGACAAATATTGTCTAAGGAAAACATTCAATTGTGCTTCCAAGTCAATCACTAATTTCTATATACTTGATGTGTTCATTTGTTCTCTTATTGTTACTCCTTAATTTGGTAAAATCCCGAACAATGTTCAATTTTTGCCTACACCAAAAATTAATGGGTGTCTTAGTCTGATGATAAAGAGCTATTATCAGGAGCGGATGTCATAGGTTGAAATTCTCTAAATAATTTTAACCATAATTTAATTATTAATTATTAGTATAAATTTGTTTACATTGATACAAAAGTTTTGTCATAGTTTTTATTATATATGGGAAAAGAAAAAATTTTATTTAAGTTGCTCATGAACAAGCTTGAAGTTATTGACAAAAAAATGAATAAAACTTAAAAAAAAGTTAAAAATTAATCAAACTTAAACATGTACTCCTTCCGTTCCAATTTGTTTATCCTCTATTCCATTTTGGGATATCCCAGTAATATAGTTTATTGAGCTCCACTTGTATTCAAAATAAAATTAAATAATTAATTAATCTTGAATTTTTAATACTCAATATATGTGCCCACAATTTTCTCTTTAAGTTTATTATTCATTCATTCTTTCTTTCTTATTCACAAAACAAATGACAACCATTTTAGCCTATTATATATAGACCTTCTTCACTTGTGATTTATTTTGCAAATTCCACGTTACCTCCAAAGTTTTTGCAATAATTATATATATACAACTTGATGTCGTACCTTTCCTCTTACAGAACCGTGACATCTCTCTCAGCAGCGACTTTAACCAAGCACAGGTACATAACATAAGGTTGTTTTTCCTCTCGCAATATATGAGATACTTTATTTGTCAGACTGAGGTGAAAGGCTTTTGTCTCTCTAAGGTTGTTCTTTCTTCTAAGTAATCATAATGTAGTTTAGTGGGTTAGTTCTGAGTTTTGAATTCTTAAGGGCCCGTTTGGATTAAAGGTGTCTCAGCTTTCATAACTCAGTTTTCAAAACCCATAACTCAAACTCATAACTCATAACTCTCTACTCAAACCTCACCTTCACTCAAAAATTTCAAAACAGCTGTTTGGACTCATAACTCAGTTACATATCTCTACAACTTTTTGCTAAAACTGTGGACTCCACCCACTGACATTGCCCAATTTTATTACTGTTGCTACTTGCGCTTCATTAACAAAAAAATTTTCCTCCTCTACTTCTCCTAGGCATCCTCTCAACTTTCATTTCTCTGACTCTCTCTTTTCTATCAATATTTTTTTTTTTTTTTTTGTCTTTGTTTCTCCGTCTCTCCCCTCTTCACTTTATATTTGATTTTTTTTTTTCCCACTCTTCTCCATTTCTTTCTCAGCTTTCTCTCTCTCTCCCCTTTTCAATCTGTATTTGATTTTTTTTTTCTTTCTTCTCTGTTTCTTTCTTTGCTGTTTTTGGTTGGTTTGAATCGGTGGAGATTGGGTTATGGGTCAGGGTGGAGATTGGGTTATGGGTCATGATGGAGATCAGGTTTGAGATTGGGTTTTTGGGTTTCAGTTGGTGTTTTGTTGCAGTGGGTTGCTGTGGTGGTGCTGGGTTTGTGTTTCGGTGGATTGCTGTGGTTGTTTGGAACGGTAATACCAAACAACACTGAACGGACAAGACAACACAGAAGCTTATGGGCCCCACAGGTCCGAATATTTACCTTAGTGCTACTGAGTTTTGTATCTCTGTTTTTGAAAACACCATTTTTGTGTTTCATGTTTTCATCACTCTAACTCAAAATTTTTGAGTTTTGAGTGATGGAAACCCAAAGTGAAAATCAAGCCAAACAACTAAACTGGTGTGGATCCCACGTTTTTTCATCACTGAGTAATGAATTTTTAGTGATATCACTCAAAACAAGCCTAAACCAAACAGGCCCTAAACCGCTCATTTTCCAATTGAATAATGAAGATGGCTATTGAGTGTCTCCGGAGTGGAACTTCTTGCCTTTTTCCATATACTACCCTTGTTTTCATTCTACAAGATAATCATAGCTTAGTTTGAGTTTAATGGATTGGTTTTGGAATTTTTAGGCGACTGAGTTGTGGGTCGCGACGTCTATTGACGTTGCCAGCGCTTGGGGAAGCCGAATAGAAACTTCTGGGATTTCTTCGTCTTCTTCTTCTTCTTAATATTTTTTTCAAATATGTTTATGAGTTATAACACCAGACTATTCAAGCTTCCAATGTCCCAAGTTATCTGACTAAACATTACTGCCCCTGGAACCAAACAGGTGCATTAGAAAATGATACTCAATTGTTCCACTGAGTGAGGGAGGGGATCCTCGTAAATGAGACCTGACCATTCCCAAGTTACAAATCTCTTGGGTCTTTGCAACGAGAAGTTAAATTATTCAATTATTCTTGTTATTGAAAACTCTGAGGACATACATGATAATAAATATTACTCAATTATAAGTTTTAATTACGGCAGGTTTTTTGTAAAATAAAATAGATTTAGTTCATGGATGTTTAAGCGCATTTGGTAGTGAACTATTTTAAAAATGTTTTTTAGAGAAGATAAAAATAAGTAATTGATTTTTTTTTTTTTACAGATTTCTTATGTTTTATAAAATAGTATCAATTAAATACACTTGTTAACAATTGTCCTTCCTTTATATGTGTGCACAATTTGACTGTATCTTTTGAAAAATGTTTAAAAATATTGTTTAAAGAAAAATAAAACATACCTTGACTTGTATATGCAGAAATAAATGAAAAATGTAAACAGATCGCACTATCTCAAATCTCATCTCCTTGCCACCGCTGAAACCAAATCTTTGCCACCGCACCAAGTTGGTTCAACCCAATTGGATTTCTCTTCTCACTGTGGATTTTTGGGCCGTCTGTGGTGGCTTGTGCTTGCATTTTGTGGGTTTAAGATGAGGAAATTTTTTTTTTTTTTCCTTTTTTTACAACAAAACAAACAATAAATAATATTTTCACAGCATTTTCTGGTACGTAAGTAAAGATTATAAAATAAAACGTTTTGCTAAAATGCTTTCACCATAAAATATTTTACATCTAAAAAAATTTTGTAGCTTAACAAATGGAGCATTTAGACATTTTAGAGCAATCCTTAACAAAAACTAAATTGGAAACATGATGAAGTTCCATCATTACTAAACAAAAGCCCTGATTACAAGGAGTCACTTTGCAATTGGTCAGTGGAACGTGGATTTATTGAAGACTTTTTTTTTTTTAGAAGATTTATTGAAAGCTTTGATAAAACATACTATGTATTATGTGTTCTTTAAATAGTATGATTTAAAAAAACAATTTAATAAGAGGTTTTAAATATACTAAAAAAGAAAACCTTCTAAATAAATACCTATGTCCGAAGAGATTAAAATTATCTAATTCCATTTCATAAAAATTGGAATTTATGAAGGTAAATTTTCTCTTTCAAAAGTTTTTTATTATTATTTAACTTGAACTTTTTCTCAAAAAAAAAAAAAAAAAAAAAAAAAAAAAAAAAAAAAAAAAAAAAAAAACAGAAAAAAGAAAACAAACATAAAACAAAAACAAAAAGGTTTTATGATAATTCTTGAAGGAAAAAGGTTTGACTCCAACCGCAATAGAAAGATGACATAATTTACTTACTCACTGGATTGGTTGGGTTACTAAGTCAATACACATGACATGGAGAAATGTCATTTTTCTATTGGTGGTTAGTGTCTAATGCTCCAAACATGTGTTTAAACCCAAACTCAATCTATTCTTTAATGTTAGCTATGTTGGGAGATGTTAAGTATGGGATGGGGGCCATTCTTATCTTGAACTTCTATTGTTCTTGTTTATCTCAAATGGAAATGAGTCATGCTAGGACACAATAAAAATTTACATTACTATATTTTCAAAGAGTAATGCTACTTTCACAGCAATTTTACAACAAATTTTAAGTAACAAATTATTATTATTTCTAACCTGAACCCACTGCTAAAATTGCTTTACCCACAATAATAGCTTACTATTTAGGATTTATTGTGAAAATATTGTCAATATAACATTTCTCTATTTAAGAAAGATTCGGTTAATGTGTGTCTTAATTAACCATTCATTTTGGAAAAGTTTTTATGAGAAATTAAAAAAGCTGTTAAAATAGTGAATTATTTTTTTTTTTTAATAAAAATTTTCTTAAAATGGTTTATTAATGTATACTCTAAAAACACAATTTAGTAAATCCCTTTTAAGAATGCTATGAAATTGTGGTAGGCTCGACAGTGAAGTGGTAGATTGATTTTAAAATGTTGTGAAATTATTAGATATTTTTGTTGGGAGAAAACTTAGGTACAATACCTTAGGTTCCTCACTTAAAATTGAGCCATGTAATTACTTAATTAAAAAATACACTTCCATCCAATGAGGAAAAATTCACATGGTAGAATCTTAAAAAGAAAATCCAAGGAGCAGCGCCTAAGTACTGTACTTAAGTCTTATCCTTTTTGTTGGGTCCCTATCTTTATTAAATGGCAATGGAACTTGGCCAAGAATTGGCCTACTTCAAGTCAATCCTACTCTCTTTCAAAGCAATAATTTCTCTTTTCTTTAAGCAAAGCGTAAAAGACGGTGAGAAGCTAATGGCTTCCGGCCACATTCAAGTCAATCTTTCTCTCCTCTCTTTCTCTCCAAAGCAATAATTACTCTTCTTCTAAAGTTAAGCGTAAAAGATCCGTAGAAGGTCCAGTCAAGAATGCTGAATGGAATCGAAGTCTTGGATAAGTTTATTTTCGAAAGTCTTGGATAAGTTAGAATTATAACTTCGGTAGAAACTAATTTTACGATTATATCTCATATTCACATAATAATGATTACAAATATTCAACCAATCCTCTCCCCCATTGTCTAAAAAAATATATAAATTATATTAACTAGTCGTTAACACGTGCTATGCACGGGAATCTATTTATTTGTGAGGTAAACTAAAATAATTTTATAAAATCTTAAATTGATTAAGAAACTATACTATTGCATAATTTGCTCTTGTATGACTTCAATTTTCGTTACAATTTAATGAAGAAACTATTGCGTGAACATGTAATAACTTATAAAAAATTTGTCAAGCATTTTTAGATACTACAAAAAAATAACTAAAAAATTCAGATATTAAAACTCCTGAAAGACCAAAAAATATTAAAAAATCAGATGATTCACTGCTTAGAAATTATTGAAAACAAAACAAAATATATATGACTAAACAATAGAGAAATATAAGAGAAAGATAGGTTACATTCAAAAGAATAATTCATAGCTATAACTATTGAAAGGAATTAAAAGATTTAGAGCCTACAAATTATAGATAATATATATATATATATATATATATATGTGTGTGTGTGTGTGTGTGTGTGTGTGTGTGTGCGCGCGCGCGCGCGCGCGCGCGTCTGTGTAACTACACAACAGAGAAAGATGTGTTTCCATTAAAAGAATAATTCAGATGTCAAAACTTTTGAAAGGCTAAAAAATATTAAAGAATCATAAGATTTACTTCCTATAAATTTTTGAAACAAAACAAAATGTATATGATTACCTTCAAAAGAATAATACATGGTATAGTCATTATAATCTGCTAAACATGTTCAAATATTGCAAAAACTAACACAAATTTAGATGTTAAAACTTCCAAAATACCAAAAAAGATATATAATTAAAGAATAAGGTATTGAAACAATTCAAAAAATATATGATTATTCAAAAGAGAAATATAAGAAAAAGAAAAAAAGTACACAAACCCATAAAGCAATAAGTTTTAAATTTTAACGGGTCTAAATTTTAAACGATGAAAAAAAAATCATATACATTAAAATCACTTTTTAAAAAATACATGAAAAACCTTAAAATAAATTTTTTATTTCCTCGTCTTGAAATAAAAAAAAACTATGAAAAACATTCAAGCAATAAGTTTCAATGGGTCTAAACTAAACAATGAACAAAAAATAATCATAAACAATCATAGGTGCATGGTTTCGTTACGAAGATCGGATGGTTGTAAAACACAACCTTTCAACATTTTTTTTTATAGGAACCTTTCAAGAAAATATGTCAACACACATGTAATATTTAGAAATCAGTTCAAGGCTTACATATGAAGGTTTGGAATATATGCTCCTTCCATGCCATTACACACTAGAGCTACCTTCTCAGGTAGAACATTTTGTCCACTATTTTCTAAAGACCTACTTTAGAAATTGTCACAAAATTTGGCTTAAAACCTTATGATAAAATCCTTAGTTTATAAAGTCAAATATACAGTTGCCCAAAAATCAACTAGAGGGAAAAGAATTGCACGCACACACACACACACACACACACACAAATAGCGCAAACATACTTCACATTTGGCTGGCATTTTTTTGAAGTTGATAACTTATAATTAGACTTTGCTTTACAATTTGGGCAATAGTAATCTACATTCTTCATATCCTTAAAACCATACACAAGTCAGTGTATATTAAGCACAAGTCAGAAATTAACATCACAATTCATAAATCAAGTATATTAAGCACACCTTGAAATGCTTGTTGGAAATATTCTCACACTCAACTGATCAACATTTTTGAATTCATTGAACTTTTATTTAAAAGGAAAGGAATAGGAAAAATTATTCTCATATCCTTTGTCATTTGCAAGCTGATAGGATTCTTTTCATTTTGGTTTGCATTCTTCTATTTTTTTTAAAAGCTTTAAGAAGTGCTATGTGGTCACTGCATAAGAATGTGTAAAAGGTTAAACACAATTCTATCATTACAATCAACATCCTAAAGCTAATATCCAATTCAAAAGTGGGTAATCAATGTTACATATTAGAGTGTTGTAGAGGGTAAAGAGTAGAGCAAACATTTTTTACGACCACAACCATATGGCTTAGAGTTCTAATCATTATTCTAAGGAACCCAACAATATCAATAACCCGAAAAGTATTATTATGATACATTTTAATTATTTAATTCATCAACCATGCATTGCATGAAACATTCTGAAACACAATCGTCGAAAGATTAATTAGAATATAATTAACTTGGTGATCAAAAGTTAATGAAGCAAATCAAATACAAAATATAAATTAAAGAAAATACAATTCCTAATCTTTAAACACGAAGTGAAAACAAAGAAAAATGTTCTTGACTTTATTGAAAGTTAAACAGGTTCTAATCCCTTAAATCTTTTTGCTATTGTTCGAATCATAGTGCTATCGTAACCAATTAAAAAAAAGAATTGTGTTGGGTTTTTTTAGGACTTCAGTAGACATGGCAAAACAGGCAGGTCGGGTCGGGTCGGGTCGGGTCGGGTCAGGTCAAACAGGTTGCGGGTCAAATGGGTCACCGGTCAAAAACGGGTTATCTTAAGCGGGTTAAAAATGGGTTTGGGTCAATCGGGTTGCAGGTCAGGTCGGGTTGGGTCGGGTTGACTGTATTTTTCACATGATTTTTTTTTATTATAAATAAAATAACATGTATTTGTCATTTGAAAAGTTATGCAACAAATTTTTTGATGTAAAATGCATTATTTTGACTTCACCACTTATATCAAGAATGAATTCAATTAAACTTATTAATACTTATTCAATAATTTTAAAATTATACAAATCCTAACATTGCTATGTAAAACAAAATAACACAAACATAAGTAAAACAAATACACATGTTTTATTTCTACACAATATCAACATTCCAAACTATAAAACAAAATTACAAATGACTTATTGGATAACTCATTTGATAAAGAATAAAAACATATAAGAAATTTACAATCTTGAAAATTAATTTTATAATCTATTATCAATTGTGGTTGGCACTCTATTTCAATTTGAGATATACATTAAAATTTGATTGCTTACTTATTTATACATGGTCTCTTATATAAATTTCATATCATTGTTAAGCAATATACACTCTAGGAAATATCATAATTTATTTTGAAAAGCCATTTATTTTGGACATAAATTGTTAAAAAATAAGTCCAAGTATTCATAATTTATGCTAATTTGATACTCTGGCTTCACTATTTTTACACTTGTACATGTTTCTCACATATGTCTACAATTTTAAATCTATATTTTTAAATCTACTATAATCATATTATCTTGGTATGTTCTTTGTTATTTGATATCTAAAATTTTTTACTTATTATAGAATGCTCGACCTTTTATCTTTCACTTAATTTGCATATGTAAATATATCAATTGTTTCCTTAAAACTCACAATAAACAATTAAACTACTATTATCTTAATTTTACCTTTTTTTTTTACCCCAAAAAAATGTTTTAAAAAAGTGATTCGGGTTCAGTTCGAGTCGTGGGTCAGGTCGGGTTGACCCGAAAAAAACTCGAAAAACTGGGGTCGAGTCACTGGTCAACCCGTTTTTGTTTCGGGTCAAAAAAATCGGATTCGGGTCGAGTATTTTTGGGGTTGGGTCGGGAGAGGTCAGAAAATTTTGACCCGTTTTGCCATGTCTAGACTTCAGTACAAGACATCACAACTGTAATAATTGTGTGCAATAGGAACTTGTACAGATTTAGTTAGAACAAACATCAAAGTATTGTACATCGTTAGTAGGAGTGTTGAGCTATAATATGTGTACTTTGTGGTTAGTTAGTTAGTTACTACTAACAGTAACACAGCAACTATTATAAGATTGAGATGATTGTAACAAGAAGAACTGAATAAGAATGCATTTGCTTAGCTCTCATTGAGACTAGCTTGGAGGTTGATTCCCTCTAAGAATCATTGGAGGACTAGTTCCCTCGAAGAACTACCATATTGAGTGAGTAAGAGAATTATAGAGTTGAATCACTGAGGACTCTACCAATTTTCAACTGTAACATAGCTATTTCTTTACTATGAAATACCTGAAGAAGAAGAAAATATTGAATGCCTCTTATAATCTTGTTGATGAGGCATTAGTTTGGTTTCAAGATTGTGAAAAATCTTTGGATTCTTGGGAGATTTTTGCTACTTCCAACATGAACTCACTACTAACATCATTTTACCCACTAATAATAGCTTACTGTATAGGATTTATTGGGAAAATATTGTGAGTGTAACATTTCTCTATTTAATAATCCTGTGAAATTGTGGTAGGCTCAATAGTAAAGTGGTAGATTGATTTAAAAATGTTGTGAAATTATTAGATATTTTGTTGTGTCCCCTATCTTTATTAAATGACAATGGAGCTTGGCCAAATTTTTTTTTTTAGAATAAAAAAATGGAGGTCTTTATGGTCATATTACACCCCCGGGCAGGGAGTCAGTGGCTTCGGGGTAGGTAAGGCGAGGACATCGCAGGCAGACCATCCTATACCCTCTGTGTGGGAGTCACCTCATTTGAGTACACCCCCCACCAAGTTTACCCACCAACGAAAACCTGCTGGTACCGAGACTTGAATCTAGGTGTGTTGCACGAAACGTCCAAACCTTGCCAGCTGAGCGAAGCCCTCGTTGGCAGCTTGGCCAAATTAATTGGCCTACTTCAAGTCAATCCTTCTCTCCTTCAAAGCAATCATTTCTCTTTTCTTTAAGCAAAGCGTACAAGACGGTAAAATGCTAATGGCTTCCGGTCACATTCAAGTCAATCTTTCTCTCCTCTCTTTCTCTCCAAAGCAATAATTACTCTTCTTCTAAAGTTAAGCGTAAAAGATCCGTAGAAGGTCCAGTCTGTAGGGAATTTCCATGAATTCCTAAACCTGTGAGAAACAAAAAATATAGGGAAAACACACGCCAAAGAAAATAATCACACACACAAGACAGTATTTACGTGGTTCGGCAATTTGCCTACGTCCACGAAGTTGCAGAGATTTCACTATTATCAGGAAAAAATACAAGTTGTGGCTACAAACTGTTTTTCTTCTCACAAAACCGACTCCTTAACCGAAACCCTAAAAACAATGTATTTCTTCCACAAACAGGATTCACAATGGGCCAAAAAAAATTTTCCTGGGGGCGTTACCCCCGGACCTCGAGGAGGCTTGTCCATGAGCGCTTCGGCTTGGGCCTATCGGCCCAAGGCTCCTCTCCATGGACTAAGTCTCAGAAAATCTCCCATTAAAAAACCACACAACATTATTCGGGTCGGGTCGGGTCGTCCACCGGATCAACACATAAACTAGGCTCCACAAAAGCCCAACAAATCTCCCACTTGGAGACTAGTTCAATCACCAACATCAGCCGCTATCTTCCAAACACAATCCTTCATCCCTGCAACTCATCCTTCTGTCTTCAAGCTAGAAAGCCAACTGAAGCTGTACACAGCTTCAGGTTTTCAATAGTGACACCCTTAGTCAACATGTCTGCCGGGTTCTTAGATCCACAAATCTTCTCAAGTACTACCAGCTTATCTTCAACAAGGTACCGGATAAAGTGGTATTTAGTCTGTATATGCTTCGACTTTGAATGAAAAGCCAAATTTTTAGCAAGAAAGATTGCACTCTGACTGTCACTGTGTAGAATACCCATCTCTTGCTTCTTACCCAATTCATCTAAGAAACCATGCAACCAAATCATCTCCTTCCCAGCTTCAGTTGCTGCAACATACTCAACTTCTGTAGTAGACAAGGTAACAATCTTTTGCAAATTTGAGGCCCAAGATATAGCTGTACCACCCAGAGTAAATACAATCCCCGTAGTACTCTTTCTACTATCAATATCACCAGCAAAATTAGCATCTACATAACCCTGTAGTTTCAAATTTGCACCTGTAAAACAAAGACATGTATCTGATGAACCCCTCAGATATCTCAGAATCCACTTGACTGCCTCCCGATGCTGCTTTCCTGGCCTACTCATGAATCTGCTCACAACTCCCACTGCATGTGCAATGTCTGGCCTTGTACACACCATGGCATACATCAAGCTGCCAATAGCTGAGGCATAGGGCACCTTACTCATATAGTCCCTTTCTTCTTCTGTCTTTGGTGACTGTTCTTTGCTTAATTTGAAATGACTACCCAAGGGTGTGCTCACTGTTTTGGCTTCATTCATGTTGAATCTGCTGAGAATTTTCTTCACATACTCTGACTGTGAAAGCTTCAATGTACCATTAGTCTTGTCTCTAATGATTCTCATCCCAAGGATTTGCTTTGCAGCTCCCAAATCCTTTATTGCAAACTTTTTTGACAATTGCTTCTTTAGATTATTAATCTCCTCAATGCTAGACCCTGCAATGAGCATATCATCCACATACAACAGTAAAATGATATAAGAATTGTCAAAGAACTTAACATAGCAACAATGATCAGCTTCACATCTTTTAAACCCAATTCTATGCATAAAACTGTCAAACTTCTTGTACCACTGTTTAGGAGCTTGTTTTAGGCCATACAAGCTCTTTCTCAGTTTGCAAACTAAATTCTCTTGTCCTTGAACAATAAACCCTTCTGGCTGAATCATGTAAATGTCTTCCTCCAAGTCACCATGAAGAAAAGCTGTCTTCACATCTAACTGCTCAAGATGTAAATTTTCTGTAGCCACTATTCCCAGTACCAGTCTGATTGTTGACATCTTCACAACTGGAGAAAATATCTCTGTGTAATCAATGCCCTGCTTCTGCTGGAACCCTTTAACAACTAATCTGGCCTTGTAACGTTTGCTACCATCATGTTCATTCTTTATTCTGTATACCCACTTGTTATGCAAAGCCTTCTTTCCTGCTGGCAGTTCAGTCAGCTCCCATGTCTGATTCCCCAACAAGGAATCCATCTCATCCTTCATTGCTAACTCCCACTTGCTTGAATTTTCATCTTGCAAGGCTTCATCATAGCATTCTGGCTCACCACCATCAGTCAACAGGAGATAATTCAAGGCGGGTGAATAACGCTGTGGAGGTCTAATGGTCCTGGAAGATCTGCGGACCTCAGCTACAGGTGTATTCTGATCTACCTGTGAATCTACATTCTCCTTATCTTCTTCACTCATTTTCTAGACAGTGCTTTCAGTCAATTCATCTAAGTTGACAAACTCAGATTTATCTTGATCTACCCCTATAACATTTGGCACTGCAATTGACCTATCCTTATACATAACCTGTTCATTAAATATTACATTTCTACTTCTGATGATTTTCCTGTTTTGTTCATCCCAAAACCTATAGCCAAATTTCTCATCACCATAGCCAATGAAAAAACATATTTTAGACTTTGCATCAAGTTTACTATGAGTATCAGAATAAACATGAACATAAGAAACACAGCCAAAAACTTTTAAATGGGAAAACTTTACCTCTTTACCACTCCAAACCTTCTCAGGAAGTCTGAACTCCATAGGAACTGATGGTCCTCGGTTTATTAGGTAAGCTGCAGTGCTAACAGCATCAGCCCAGAAAGTTTTTGGTAGTCTAGCATGCAACCTCATACTTCTAGCACCATTCTGCTATGGTGTCCTAGGAATGGTCTTCTCCATCCTAATTCCCTGTGCAGCACAATATTCACTGAACCCTCCATCTATGTACTCACCTCCATTATCTGACCTCAAATATTTTACTTTCAAACCTGTTTCTATCTCAACCATAGCCTTCCATTTCTTAAAGGTTTCAAATACATCAGATTTATTTTTCAGAAAATAAACCCATACCTTTCTGCTTGAATCATCAATGAAAGTAATGTAGTACCTTGAACCTCCAAGGGATGCAACCGGAGAAGGCCCCCACAAATCAGTGTGCACTAGCTCCAATTTTTCAGCCTTTGGTGTCCTACCAGTTTTCAAGAAGCTCACCTTTTTCTGCTTTCCTAAGATGCAGCTTTCACACATGTCAAAATCAACAGACTTCAATTCTGATAGTTTCCCTTTTGACAACAGTATCTCCATCACCTTCTCACTCATGTGACCAAGTCTACGGTGTCATAGGCTTGTATCAGTACTTGCTTCAGCAACTGCAACTGCAACTGTATCTCTTAGACTTGAGGTCATGTATAAAGTACCAGTCTTCTTTCCACGAGCTAATACTCTAGCTCCCTTTGTAACCTTCCAAGTACCACAAACAAATAGTATTGCATGCCCTTCATCATCAAGTTGTCCAACAGAAATCAGATTCCTCCTTAGGTCAGGAATATGCCGAACCTTCTCCAGTAACCAAATAGACCCATTGGCAACAATATCCGGACGTCTCCCATACCCACAACATCCAAGACTAAACCATCAGCCAAATACACCTTACCAAAATCACCTGCAACATAATTCTGTATGATTTCTCGGTATGGAGTGGTATGAAACGAAGCTCCTGAGTCCAGAACCCAATCATCAAGTGGACTGTCTATTGCAAGAAGTAATGCATCCTGTACATCTTCTATTACAGCATTAGCAGAGTCATCTTCATTCTTCTTCTTAGGATTTCTGCATTGCTTCCTAAAGTGACCTGTTTTCCCACAGTTCCAGCATTGTACTTGTTGGCCTGATCTAGATTTACTTCTGTTCCGGTTAGAATTTCTGGATTTTGATCTACCTCGATTTGAATTTCTATCATTCCCTCTGCCTCTTGTCTCAAGATTTAGGGCAGAACCAGATCCAGAGGTTTCACCTGCATCTCTTCTTCGAACCTCCTCAGCCAGAATTAAATCTCGTATGTCGTTGTACTTCAGCTTTTCTTTTCCTGTAGAATTACTTACTGCCATCCTCATTGCCTCCCAACTGTTTGGCAAAGAAGCTAAAACGATCAGTGCACGGATCTCATCATCAAAATCAATTTCTACAGACGACAATTGATTTGTGATAGTGTTAAATTCATTCAGATGTTGTGCTACTGATGCGTTCTCTGCCATCTTCAGATTGAACAATTTCTTCATTAGATGCACCTTGTTGTTTGCTGACGGCTTTTCATACATACCAGACAAAGCCTTCATCAGATCTACAGTGGTCTTCTCCTTCACAACATTGTGTGCAACAGACCTAGACAGTGTTAACCTGATAACTCTCAGTACCTGTCTGTCAAGAAGAGCCCATTTTTCATCCTTCATAGTCGTAGGTTTTGTCCCCAAAAGAGGTAGATGCAATTCCCTCCCATAGAGATAATCTTCAATCTACATCCTCCAATACGCGAAATCTGTGCCATTGAACTTTTCTATTCTAGACGCCTTTCCTGCTTCCTCTGCCATTGCTCCCACTCAAACCTAACCCTAGGCTCTGATACCAGTTTTAGGGAATTTCCACGAATTCCTAAACCTGTGAGAAACAAAAAATATAGAGAAAACACACGCCAAAGAAAATAATCACACGCACAAGACAGTATTTACGTGGTTCGGCAATTTGCCTACGTCCATGGAGTTGCAGAGATTTTACTATTATCAAGGAAAAATACAAGTTGCGGCTACAAAATGTTTTTCTCCTCACAAAACCGACTCCTTAACCGAAACCCTAAAAACAATGTATTTCTTCCACAAACAGGATTCACAATGGGCCAAAAAAATTTTTCCTGGGGACGTTGCCCCTGGACCCCCAGGAGGCTTGTCCATGAGCGCTCCGACTTGGGCCTATCGGCCCAAGCCTCCTCTCCATGGACTAAGCCTCAGAAAATCTCCCATTAAAAAACCACACAACATTATTCGGGGCGGGTCGGGTCGTCCACCGGATCAACACATAAACTAGGCTCCACAAAGCCCAACATAGTCAAGAATGCTGAATGGAATCTAAGGTCCAGAACCGTGACGTCTTACTCAGCTGGTAATTTAACCAAGCACAGGTACATAAGGTTGTTTTTCCTCTCGCAATATAGGAGAGACTTTATTTTGTCAGACTGGGGTGAAAGGCTTTTGTCTCTCTCTCTTTGTTTTTTTTTTTTTTTTCCTTTCTTCTAAGTAATCATAACGTAGTTTAGTGGGTTAGTTCTGAGTTTTGAATTCTTAAAACGTTCATTTTCCAATTGAATAATGAAGATGGCTATCGAGTGTCTTCGGAGTGGAACTTCTTGACTTTTTCCATATGCTACCCCTTGTTTTCATTCTTCAAGATAATCATAGCTTAGTTTAAATTTAATGGATTGGTTTTGGAATTTTTAGGCGACTGGGTTGTGGGTCGCAACGTCTATTGACATTGCCAGTGCTTGGGGAAGCCCAATAGAAACTTCTGGGATTTCTTCATCTTCTTCTTAATATTTTTTTTTTTTGTAAAGTTATGATTTACAACTGTTTTATGTTGACTTTAATTCCGTGTCAAATTTGATTGTAATTGTGTTCAATCTTTTATATCTTGTATTTATTGTGAGATTTTATTGTAAGGATTGTGTGATAGAGAGAGAGAGTGTGTGAAGACTCAAGCATTTGAAGATAGAAGAGTTTTCGCAGGTAGCTCGCGACTAAGCATCCCATGAAATGATGCATGTGCCTTGCACATGACTGGAATGCGAAAAGTAATGACAGATGGTGACAGCTGGTTTTCGCGAGTGTCTCGTAGGTAAGGCATTCTGGCAAGATACCCGTGAAACAGTCTGCTTTGCTATTTTGTCCTATCTGATCCACTATTTCTTCGTATACACTATATATACCATCACTACCCACATATTGAGTAGAGAGATTTTCAGAAGAGAAAACCTTAGCCTCAACCTTTGAGAGTGTGAGATTGTCATATCCACAATTCTACACACCATCCATTGTGGTAACCTCTACTCCTACCTCTCCATTTCTAAATTCTTGAGAGGTTGATATCCCAAACACTTACCATGCCCATACTAAGTGTCCAGTAAGTTTTTTGGTGCTGCTGGGAAGCATTGGAAGAAGCCAAGCTTTGGCGGATGCAATTAGGTGCATTGTGAAATCTTGAAAGTTAGACAAGACACGGTTCTGAGAAGCCTTGTTGGAGTAGGAGCTTGTAGGGCTTAGGTGCATTGGGTAGACTAGGCTTGGAAGGTCTTTTGCTATTTGTGTATCCCAACTTATTGTCTAGTGGATCGATTTACCGCTTGGAGGGCGACGGAGAGGTTTTTCTCCGAGTTCTTCGGTTTCCTCTTCGATAACATATCGGAGTGTTATCTTGTATTTGTATCTTTCTTCCCTACTCTTTTAACTTTCATTTTAATGTTGTTCTTTAATGAATATGGCTTAGAGTAGTTGTATTGTTTGTTCGCTCGCATTTACTTTATTCGGCACTTAGTTTAAGTTAGAGTAAAATCAACCGAGTTGTAAATTTGGGGTCTAAACAGCTCTTGTATTTTTAACACAAATCTGAGCTTTCAATTGGTATCAGAGCGGGTTCTCTTGTTGTGATTTCATTACCTAAGTGCAATCCAAGACCCTTTTTATGATGGATCGGTCATAATCTCTCAATGCTCCACCATTCTTTAATGAGAGCAACTATGCTTTTTGGAAAGTCCGTATGAAGACATTTCTTTATTCTATAGATGAGTTCGTATGGGATTCCATTGAGAATGGGTATGTTAGACCCATAACAGCCAAGTCCGAATGGGATAAGGCAGCACTTGCTTTGGAAAATGCCAATAGCAAAGCAATTAACGCTATATTTTGTGGTGTGTCTACTGATGAATTCACAAGATATCGCATGTGAAGACCGCCAAGGAAGCTTGGACGATTCTTGAGACTACCTACTAAGGTACCAAGAAGGTTAAGGGCACAAAACTTCAAATGCTTACCACTTGATTTGAAAAGCTTAAGATGAGTGACGATACGTCATTTGATTCATTCTATGGGAAGCTTAACAAAATGGTGATTGCCAAGCTCAATCTCGGTGAAAAGATTGAGGATGCTAAGGTGGTGAGAGAGAACTTAAGGTCCTTACCAGAGAGCTATCGTGCGAAGGTTACTGCTATAAAAGAAAGTAAAGATTTGGATGAGATTAAAATTCAAGAGCTAATTGGATCTCTCCAAACATATGAACTTGGACTGCCTTCTCACAAGCCAAGCAAATCACTTGCACTCAAAACCATCAATGAGAGGATGGACGACTCTTCCGAAGAAGATGATGTGGAGAAAGAAGTAGCATTCCATGCAAAGAACTTCCAAAAATTTCTGAAGATGAAGAACAATGGGAACTCCTTTAGCAAAGGAAAGTTCTCATCATCCAAAGGTGGTAGAAAGGAGTTCAAGAAGAAATATGGGAAGGACTCTCAATCCCCCCCAAGGAGTTGTGTGCTTTGAATGCAACGACCATGGATACATCAAGAAAGAATGCCCCAACTACTTGAGAGGGAAGGGTAAGGTGTTTGTCACTACTCTTAACGACTCCGAAAACTCAAATTCAAACTTGGAAGAAGAGTGTGACAGTGACGAGAACTATAGAGCTTTCATGACAATTATCTCCACTGAATCTAAAGATGGTTTGAGCAATTTGGTAAATGAATTTGGTGAGCATTCCGAGGGTGAGCAAGTTGAAGAATCGGAAGATTAAAATGTATGCCAAAATGAAGGAGAGAGCAATCTCCAAGAAGCCTATGATTCTTTGTTAGAAGATTGTAGAAAATATACCAAGGTTGTGAATCACGCTGTGAGAAAAATGAAGAAGATTGAAGAGGAGCATAAGTGTACTCTTGTGCAACTTAAAGAGGCAAAATGTGAAGTAGAAGGACTCAAGGGAGAGCTAGTTGAAGCTTACTCTAAGATCAAGTTTCTAGAGCTTGAAATAATCCAAGCTAATGTCATGGTTGAGTGTATCTCCACCAAGAAACTTGACAGTGTATTGTCCTCACAAAAATCTTCACATGACAAGACAGGTTTGGATTATACCGGAGAAGGAAGCTCCAACAGCGAACCGAAGAAGGAAGTAAGGTTTGTATTAACCAAGAGTGTTGAGAAACTTAAAGAAGTGATGCCTGAAATTAAGACCCCTACTGCTGAGAAAAGAATTATTGGTGTAAGACCAAAAGATAAAAGGGAAGTCATTACCCAAAAATCAGAGGGGGCCTAAAGTGAAGCATGTGTGTCATCATTATGGTGTTCAAGGGCACACAAGACCTAACTATTTCAAGCTTTATGCACTCAAGAAAGCTGATTCCATGCGTGGCTAAGAAAGTTCAAAGAAGAAACCAAAGGAAACACAATCTAAGGGAGAAAATGAAGGACATCTCATTGGAGACGTCATGGAAATGTTGAAGAACATCTCTCTATGCCTTGCTAGCTTCACTCCGAGGTTGGAAAGTTGTGTTGGTCGTGCACCTCCATTCAAGGATGTCACCCAAAACACTCGAAAAGTGTGGGTGAAGAAGGGTATCCATACATAATTATTTCCTATGACCATGTTTTAATTCTTTCAATGTTTAGGGTCATAGGTTCATGCATCATGTTATGCAATTTTTTTTTGTGTCATTGCTTCCTATTCATAGCATGTTTCTTTTACTAGCTATTTTTGTGTTTTGTTTTTGTTGATCTTACTTTTTGTGTTATGTTTACAAAGAGCAATTTTAGAAAAGACTCATAGGTTTTTTGTATTTCTAAGAAAGATAAAAGAGAAGAAGTTGAGAAGAAGTTACTAAATAAAGATATCATTTAGTATTATTATTGCTACCATTGGTGTAGCTCGATTCCTAAACCTTTTCACTATTTAATAACCAAAAAAAAAAAAAAATTGACTTACAAATAACAATTTTGAAAAAGACCCATAAGTTTCTTGTATTTTTAAGAAAGATGAAGGAAAAGAAGTTGAGAATAAGTTACCAAATGAATATGAACTACTATTTATACCTAAAGGACTATAATCCTTCAACAGACACATTTTTATTCAATATGCATATTTCGGTCAATAGGGACAATTTCATTTAATAGACACCTTTTCATTCAAGAGGTACCTTTAATATATATTTAATATGAAGGGTTATGATCTTTCAAAAAGTACCTTTTGGTATATCCAATTTGAATGGTTGGCCTTTCAATAAGCACATTTTAGTATATATATTACAACTTTTTTTGTATATACCTATATATACAACACAAACTAAATTAGAGGTGCAAAATTATGTCTCTTATTCTTTCCCACAAAAAACTAATAAATAAAACAACATTGTTTTTTTCCCCTTGCAAATCATTCAGTAGCTATTCCCATGTATCGCATGGGTTAGCGACTAATATTCTTAATATTTTTTTTCAAATATGTTTATAACACCAGAATCTTCAAGCTTCCAATGTCCCTAATTATCTGACTAAACATTACTGCCCCTGGAACCAAACTGGTGCATTAGAAAATGATACTCAATTGTTCCGCTGAATGAGGGAGGGGATCCTCGTAAATGAGACCTGACCATTCCCAAGTTACAAATCTCTTGGGTCTTTGCAATAGAAATCATTCAATTATTTTTGTTATTGAAAACTCTGAGGACATACATGATAATAAATATTTCTCAATTATGAGTTTTAATTAATGAAAAATGCTAAGGAATGTTCTTAGAATATTAGTTAATAATTCATTCACAAAAAAAAAAAATTATAAGAAAAGAAATTAAGGCAGGTTTTGTTAATGGATGCTTACGGGTTTTTGGTAATAAACTATTATAGAAAAGTTTTTAAGAGAAGAGAAAAAAAAGTATTTGATTTTTCTTACAACTTTCTTATTTTTTTTTATAAAATTGTATCAATCAAATACACTTGTCAATAATTGTACTAATTTATTGTGGTTGTGTTTGTGTGTTTCCTTTATATGTGTGCACAATTTGGCTATATCTTTTGAAAAAAGTATAAAAATATTGTTTAAAGAAAAATTAAACATAACTTGGCTTGTATATGCAAAAATAAATGAAAAATTAAAACAGATCGCTCCATCTCATATCTCATCTCCTTGTCACCGCTGAAACCAAATCTTTACCGCCGCACCAAGTTCGTTCAGCCCAATTGGATTTCCCTTCTCACTGTGGATTTTTGGATCGTCTGTGGTGATCTGCGCTTGGATTTTGTGGGTTTAAGAAATAGATTTTTTTTTTTTTTTTTTACAACAAAACAAACAATAAGAAATATTTTCACAGTATTATCAGGTTTGCCAAAAATATTTGCATCATAAAATATTTTACATTTGAAAATATTTTGTGGCAAAATAAATGGAGCCTTAAGATAAGAGCAATCTTTAACAAAAACTAAATTGGAAACATGATGAAGTTTCATCATTATTAGACGAAAGCCCTGATTACAAGGAGTCGCCTTGCAAGTGGTCAGTGGAACGTGGATTTATTGAAGACGTTTTTTTGAGAGGATTTATTGAAAACTTTGATAAAACATACTATGTATTATGTGTTCTTTAAATAGTATGATTTAAAACACTTTAATAAAAGGTTTTAAATATACTAAAAAAATTTAATCAAAATATATATATATATATACACACTAAAAAAGAAAACCTTCTACATAAGTACATATACGAAGAGATTAAAATTATCTAATTCCATTTCATGAAAATTGGAATTTATGAATGGTAAACTCAGTCCGTTCTTAAATGTTAGCTATGTTGGGAGATGTTAAGTATGGGATGGGAGCCATTCTTATCTTGAATTTCTATCGTTCTTGTTCATCTCTTCATATGGAAATGAGTTGACAGTCGTTAGGAGAATAATAAATCTCACAGCGGTCCAGTTCAATATGTTTTAACTCTTAAAACATATTAACATACCAATTAGAAATCTCCATTTCCATGATCAAGACAAATCATCTTAGTTGATATGTTATAGTCGTCGCAGATGAAATACCAAATTTCATCATCGACTATGAACTAAAATTCTGAGTTTACAAAGAACCTATATCTTTTGTGACTTTTCACATAAATTACATACTAAGTATCTCATGGACTATATGATAATGTCTCAATATTCATGTTACCATTATTTTTAGATAATAATAAAACAAATTTATTAATCACAACATTAATGTCATACATAACATCATACAATAGAATTTAAGGGCATACATTCTAACAGTGACAAGATAGAATATATTTCATCTTTTAGGTTTAATGCCACAGCATCAAGGACATGAACTACCCCAAAAAAACGTTTTCGAACAAAACCATCTTTGTCTACAAATCTTATAACAATAGCCATTTACTCCTTCATTGACTCATCACGAATTTCATCAACAATTAAGCAAAACTTTTCATCACCAATTTCTTCACGAATTGCCTTCTTCACCTTGTTTGAAAACACATGTAATATTTCATTTTGGATTTTTGGTGATTTGTAAGAGGCATTTTTGGGAGCTTTCTCTATCGCTTATGCAACATATTCATTATATGATACCACCAAATCCAATATTTCAAGAAAATTCCCACGATTAATTGAATCAAAACTTTCATCTCGTCCTCTAAAAGCAAGTCCTTGAAATGCAAGCACAAGTTTATATATATTACTAATATTAGCCATATCACACAAAGTGACAAAGTCAAAGTTTACAAGTTCACACACATACACACACACACACACACACACACATACATATATGTATGTATGTGTATGTGTGTGTGTGTTACTAATATTAGCCACATCGCACAAAGTGACAAAGACAATATTTTTGATAAAACCAAAACAATTAGAACAAAGACTTGGTCAATTAGTCTCCCAAAAAAGTCACTTATGACTTACCAAAAGACTAGTCTTCACAGTTAACAGTACTCACAAATGACAAAACAGTGACTACCAAAGACTACTGTCACAAATTCACTATCAAATATTTAGTACTCGCATCCTACTATCTTGGTCCCACTTTATTTCACTGAAAGTCTGAAATCGGTCCACACAATCACAAAAAGCCACAAACAATTACACAGTGGTCAATACAAAGCCACGAACACAAATTAGTCTACGGTCCACACATGACATAACACACCAGTCCATAAAAAGCCACAACAATACAATAGTCAACATAGTCACTGCTATTCATAAAAAAACGCAAAGGGCAAAGGAGAGAGCAATATATATATAGCAAAGACAAAAAAACAAAAATATGAGGAGAGAAATTTATTAGATTTACTGTGTGTGACTATGATCAAGGATTTGAGGAGGAGGAGGAGCAACAGTAGTAGTCCAGATCTGATATTAGGAAAAGAACAACAACAGCAGCAGTGATAGAGGAGGCGTTGATGCTTGATGGGGCTGAGTGGAGGAAGAGTGAAATTAGGGTAAAAATTTGAGAATTGTAATTTAGGTTTTCAGTCTATATTTATTTTTTATTTTGTAGTTTTTTTTTTTCTATGAGAGTTTGTCAGTGATTTTTTCAGATTGATTCATATACCATTTTTTTTTTTTTTTAATTAGGGGGGGGGGGGGTGCTATTAGGATGAAAATTTAATATACTAGCTTTTTGTTGGGTGGGGGGGGCAATGGCCCCCCTGCCCTACTGTAGGTCCGTCTACATTTATTTTTAGTGCTTTATCCATAAAGCAACTCTAATAATCTCATGTACAATCCCACTTTTTATCTTTTAAATAAGTAGATAGTGAGGCACGATGAAGTATGCAATTTACACTACGTTATCACATGAACTTCTATATAGAATCCTGATATAAATAATCTTTATTTAACTTGGCTCCTTTTAAGAAAAATTTCTCACTCTTGATTTATGCCAGACATTAGTAAAATCAATGAATGATAGATTCTTCTATTTTACGCTCATGTTTTGTCAAGCTTCGGGCAAGAAATTTGAAGTTACAAATACAATTTAGCTAAATAACTTCTCTTTTTTATTTTATTTTATTATTAAGAGTTGCAAACCTTCATACATATGGTATCAAACATGCAATATTTCAATACCATCATAACAGGAAAAAAAGTTCAACAGAAAAATTAAAAACAGTGCAATGACAAAATATGTAAGACCGTAATACATTATAGACATGGTAGAATTTCATAAACATGTATCTGCTGAAATGAAGAACTTCATGGACGGAAATCTTTCAAGAAAATCTTGGTTAATCAAGTCCAATTGCTGCATTGCTTCATTCCCCCCCCCCCCCCCCCCCCAATCTCTTCTTTCACTTTTACTGCTTTCTTAGAAAATTCTTGAGAAACCTCTCTAACTTTCTTACAGTCAGGTTATCACCAATAACAAACCCAATTATTAACCCACTCCCATATCCCATCATTATAACTACCCAATTAGATTTACTTGGAAAATTTGAACCTTCACCTTGTTTGGAATTCAGTGGTGGCTGTGTCAATGTATCAGAAATTTTGCATTTCTTAGTCAAAGGCATACCACACAAACCTGTGTTTCCCAAATATGAATCATTTTGAAAGGTAGAGAATTGTTGACCTTGTGGAATAGGCCCTGTGAGATGGTTATTTGAGGCATTGAAGAATTCAAGGAATGTGAGTTGCAATACTTGCTGAGGAATCTCTCCTGATAGCCTATTTTGAGAAAGGTCCAAAGATTCAAGCTCTGTTAAGTTCCCTAAGAAAGATGGAATACGACCAATGAGAACATTGTTGGATAAGTTGAGCAAATGAAGCCCCTTTAGACATCCAATGTCTTCTGGAACTTGTCCTTCAAATCTATTGCTTGAGAGATCAATGAATACAACAATTTCCGAGATCGTCTCATATGTTCTCTGGACGCCTTTGTATGTCATTTCCATTGAGAAAACAACATACCAGGGAAATATGAAATATGGTAATGTGATCTTTGTAGATGCAATCATATATTTCAAGTTGAAGACATTATCCGTACCAAATGTCAATTTGGCCACTTTCATGGAGTTCCAGCTTTGGATGTGCTCTGATGGTAACTTACCTGTAAACTTATTGAAAGAGACATCAATGACTTGCAACTTGGGGAAATCAAGACTGCTTTCAGGTTTCCCAATTATTCCATGAAACTCATTAGATCGGAGACTTAGAACCCTCAACTTTGGAAGCTTTCCCAACCAAGAGGGAAATATATCACTAAATTGATTGTTGACAAGAAGAAGAATCTGCAGGATTGTGCAATTGGACAATGATCTTGGTATCTGCCCGTCCAATTGATTATAACTCACATCCATCATCTCCAATTTACTTCCTTCCACGTATGTTGCAGGAAGTGTTCCATTAAAATGGTTATTCTGTAGACTCAACGCTGTCAATAATTTGCTGACGTTGCACAAGCATTGTGGTAGTATACCACTCAGGTTGTTGTGTGAAAGATCCAATTTTATAATTGAGCTAAGATTGCAAAAGAGTGGTGGGATTTCTCCGGTGAGTGTATTGTTTCTGACACTATATGAGGCAATGGAAGGTGGTGGAATTGGGAGTGATCCTTGCAAGTTGTTAGAATCAAGGCTCAAAATACGTAAACTATCCCATGGAAGAACAAACGGAGTATATTCAAAAGACTCAAAACCTGTAAGGTAGTTGAAATTTAGCTCCAAGTACACCAGAGTCTCTTTCCCTATGTTGAATATCCATTTTGGTATTTGACCATGAATGTTGTTGTAAGAGAGATCCAAAAGCTCCAATTCATCCTCGTAACGCAGGAAATTTGGGAACTCAGTCAAGTAACATAGTTCCAACATTAAAAGCTTTAGCTTTGGAATAGTGGTGTTGAAAGTTGAATTGTTGGGGAATGATAAGTGGACTCCTGAAAGCTGGAGTTGAGTTAGATTTTTGAGCTTTAGGAGCGAGTCCAGTTCCACTATGCCACTAAGGTTATTTGCAATTAGACTCAGATTTTCAAGATTCGGAAGCCTAGAAATTGATTGTGGAATTGAACCATGCAATTTATTTTCCCCAAGACACAAGACAGTGAGTTGGGTTAGGTTTCCGAGACAATGTGGAATTTTACCAGTTATTTGATTCTTCCAAAGGTTTAACTTGGTAAGTTGGGTCAGGTTCGTAAGAGAAGATGGAATGCTACCGTATAAATTGATATCCGCCCAGTCCAAAAAAGTGAGTTTTGTTTGCTTACCAAGCCAAGACAAGGTCTGTGAACTGAAACTATTGAAGGAAAGTCCTAGCCGATTGAGTTGAGTGAGGTTGGCCAATGAAAAAGGGATTTGCCCCCAAAAGTAATTATTTTTGAGACTCAGAAAGATGAGATTGGTAAGGTTACCAAGTGAAGTCGGTACCAAACCAGAGAAATAGCAACTTTGGATATCCAATTCATATAAGGACTTCAGGTTTCCAATTGAATCTGGTAACTCACCAGAGAAACCCGTGTTTGCAAGTCTCAGTATTTGAAGGGAATTGCTACTGTGGAATTCTGGTAGATATCCGGTGAGATTTTCATTGTCTCGCACACTGAGGAATTGAAGATTTCGTAACTTGAAAATCTCCATGGGGAATTCACCGTACAGTCCACAACCTCTCATGCCAAGAGATGTCAAAGAAGACAAGTTTGCCAAGATATGAGGTACCGAGGAAGATATGTTCACCATACACAAATAAAGAAGTTTGAGGCTGGTTAAGTTCTCAACAAGACTTTTTAGGCCAGGTTTTTGGAGTTTCAATGGATTGAATGAGAGATCAAGGGAAACCAAGTTGGAGAGCTCAAAGATTTCTGGTGGAATTTGACTACTGAAAAGTGACATAGAGAGGTTGAGATATGTTAAGTTTGAGAGGTACCTTATACTTGGGGATATTTGAGAATAATTGAAGTCATTATCAGCGAGATTGAGCTTCACAAGGTGAACAAGGCAGAAAAGGCTGCTGCTGGAGTTGATGGAGCCATAGATATGACTGCTGCTGAGGTCAAGGCCAATCACATGGCCTGTAACTCTATCACATTGGACACCATCCCATGAACAACATTCATTTGCGTCTCCAGAGTTCCACGATGAAACCTTTGGATAAGCAAAAGGATCATTAGACACATTCACATTAATTATAAAGCTTTGCTTGAATTGCAACAGGGCAAAGCGCTCAAAATCATTGCATAATGGCTGAGTTGGAAAAGAGGAGCTAGTATTTAGAAAATGAAACATTGAGAAAAGGAAAGGCAAGAGAATAGGAATGAAGAGACACATAGATGACCCCATACTAAGTAACTTGGTATAGCACTCTGATAATTTTTTAACTAGGTATAGCTAGGCTGCTTTTATAGACAAGATTTTCAAGTGTACGTAGTGCAATAATATCATCAGATATGCATGGGTACCGTAGTGCAATAATATCTAGTTGCCGTGTTGACGGTGGTGTTGATGCTAGCTAGCTCATGTCATGGGGTAGTCTACCAAATTGGAAAAAAATGATCCTACTTAAGTCAAGTTGTCCCCGTGAAAAAAAGCTTAGTGCTCTCGTGCTCTCAGAGTACGTAGTGGCAAAGTAGTGTCTTGCACCCTTGCAAGAGTGGCGTGATCTCCTTAGTAGTGAGGTCAGTTGAGTACCTCCTCTCCTATATTGAACGAGTGTGGGGATCCAACAATGGCAGAGGAGCTTGAGGAGATGTGGAAGAGGCTAACGGTCACGGAGGAAGAGAACGAAGGCATAACTCTCGGGCGAGATAGCACGACAACAGCCAGGGAACTAGGGAAGAATTGTGTGATAATGAAGATACTCACACAACGCTTCATCAACATTGAAGCTCTAAAGAAAAATACGCGAATGCTCTGGAAACCAAACAAAGGAATGGAGATTTCAGAGATCGAAGATAACTTGTTTCTGGTGGAATTTGGAGACGGTCGAGACAAGAAGAAAATTATGGAGATGAGACCGTGGAGCTACGAGAAACAGCTGATCTTGTTGCAGGAGTTTGAAGGGGAGTTGGTTCCGAAGGACATTACAATGAAATGGTCTCCCTTCTGGATTCAAATTTACAATCTACCACTTAAGAGTATGTCCAGAGAGGCAGGACAGGCCATAGGTTCAAAAATCGGAGAAGTGCTGGAAGTCGATGTGCCGGAGAAAGGGGTACAGTGGGGCAAATACCTTCGGGTACGTATTCAAGTGGATACTTCAAAGAAATTGATCAGGGGAAAAAGGGTGGCTATAGAAGAGGATGGGGGCCGGTGGGTGTTTTTCAAATATGAACGCCTCCCAAATTTTTGTTATGTGTGTGGTATGTTGGACCATGGGGAGAAAGAGGGCTCGGAAAAGAATAAAGGGGGGGTGGGTGATGACGGAAAGGAAACTATGCAATATGGCGCATGGATGCGAGGTGAACCGGGGAGACGACATGCGAATGACAATGGTTTTAGGGAAGGCAAAGGATGGACAGAGGAAAGAATGACAAAAACCACTGGTGGAGAGTCGATGGGGTCGCCGGACGGCAGGGGTGATGCAGGACATACGGCGGGTGTGGATGGAGATCTGATGATAGCGTCGAATCCCCAGGCAGCTGAAAGCAATCTGTGTTACAGCGGAAAAACAGGGGCTACAGACAAAAACAGGGCAGAATTTCATGAAAGGGGGAAGGTCAAAGAGGGAGGTAGAAAGGTTGGCAAACCTTTAACTATTTTGAGGGAGAACATTGGGGAGATAACCGTTGAAAATGTGGAAAAAGCTGAAGCAATGCAGTGGGAGAAAACGACAGGCAAAGGCGCGAAACAATTGGACGATAGAAAAGTTTCAAAAACAGAGGGCCTAGAAAAGGTAACAGTGGGCCAGGACTGGGCCACGGAAGACACGAGCCCACTCGCAATGATTTTTGAAGCAGCCAAGGGGTGGAAAGCTGAGAGTTTAGGCCCGAATAGTGGGCATTGGAAGAGGCTGGCGAGATTAAAAAAGCCTACTGCGCAAACTGAGATGAAAGTATCAGTGGGAACAAAAAGGGAAGATCCAATCACTCTGTTGTAACTTGACCCTTACACCAAACAATCAAAGAAGAGTAAAGGCAAAGAGAGAGCAAAGCAAAGCAGCGATGGAAATTCAGGGGAGGGAAGAGATGCAAGCGAGGGTAGTGCTGATAGGGATGGCGGTGAGGCGGTGGCTGCGATGCAGCACCGCCGAGCCAAATGATCGTCCTAGCTTGGAATTGCCGAGGACTGGGTTCCGCCTCGGCAGTTCGGTCCCTCACCGATGAGGTGAAGACGAGGAATCCAACGGTGGTCTTTCTCGCAGAGACCAAGGCAAGCCAAAGCCGGATCAAAGGTCTGCAACAGAAGCTGGAATATACTCAGGGAATTGTGGTGCCGATCGACGGAAGAAGCGTTGGTCTCGCTATGCTGTGGCGTGAAGGAAAAAAGGTAATCTTTAAAAGTTGCTCCCACTCTCATATTGATGTTGTTGTGTGTGAGGAGGAGAATGGAAAAAACTGGAGAGCAACGGGTTTCTATGGACACCCGGATACTAGGATGAGGTTTAGTTCATGGGAATTAATCAAAACACTACACGCTCAAGCTAGCTTACCTTGGGTGATTTTTGGGGATTTCAATGAGATAGTCCATCCCGATGAGAAGCTGGGATGGAGGGATAGAGAGGCAAATCAGATGGAGGCATTTAGGGAAACCGTGAGTCAGTGTGGTCTCTTTGATCTGGGTTTCGTGGGGCAGAAATTTACGTGGTGTAATGGGAGGTTCGGAGATCAAAGGACCCTTGTAAGGCTAGATAGAATGTTTGCAAACGAATTATGGAAGGAGGAATTTCCGAATATGTTAGTGCATCACATCTCTATGGCTGCTTCCGACCATTGTCTTTTGGTGTTAGGACCGAAGGGTAGTAAGCCCTGAAGAAAAACAAGCAGGCGTTTCTTCTTTGAAGCGATGTGGACAAGAGAAGCTGGCTGCAAGGATGAGGTTGAACTGGCTTGGGACCCATTCCGTGATGACTCTGCCCTTCCAATACAAGAAAGAATTAGAAGATGCCAGCAGCAACTCCAAGGGTGGAACCAGAGGGTTTTTGGCAATGTGAATAAACTGATTAAGCAGAAAAAAGAGAAGCTCCAGCATCTTGAGAGGCTCAACTTGCTCCATGAGACCGAAGCAGAAATTCAAAGCTTAAAAAAGGAAATAAACGAACTTCACACCAGGGAGGAAGTAATGTGGAATCAACGTTCAAGAGTGTTGTGGCTGAAAGAGGGGGATAGGAACACCAAATTTTTTCATGCTATGGCAAGCCAAAGACAAAGGAAAAACAAGATTGAAGGTATTATGGATTCAAACGGGACATGGCAAGACACAGAAGAGGCCACTGAAGGTGTTATTCTAGATTATTTTGAGTCAATTTTCAGTTCCGATCTGCCTGAGAGCTTTGATGAGAGTGTGGGGGCTGTGGATAATAGAATCACGGTGGATATGAATCGAGAGTTAATGGAGGAGTTTAGAAGTGGGGAAATGTGGACGGCACTCAACCAGATGCACCCCACCAAATCCCCTGGTCCGGATGGATTGTCTCCTATTTTCTACCAGAAATATTGGGATATTGTGGGGGCTAGTGTAACACACTGTGTGTTGCAGGCTTTAAACTCAGGGATCATGCCCGAAGGAATCAACGACACGTATATCTGCTTAATACCAAAAACAAAAAACCCCCAACGGGTGACGGAGTACCGCCCCATTAGTTTGTGCAACGTGATTTATAAACTAATAGCTAAGGTCCTCGCAAATAGACTAAAAAGAATTCTGCCAGCAGTGATTGGGGAAGCACAAAGCGCTTTTGTTCCGGGAAGGCTTATAACGGATAATGTGCTACTAGCTTTTGAAACGATGCATTCGATTGATCAAAGAAGGAAAGGTAAAGAAGGCTTAATGGCGATAAAACTTGATATGAGTAAAGCATACGACCGTGTGGAGTGGGGCTATCTTAAGGCGATTATGAGAAAAATGGGATTTCATGAAAGATGGGTTGCTCTTGTCATGATGTGTGTGTCCACAGTGAACTATTCAGTCCTCATTAATGGGGTACCTAAAGGATCCTTTAAGCCTACAAGAGGACTAAGGCAGGGTGACCCTATATCACCATACCTTTTCCTCTTGTGTGCAGAAGGATTTTCAGCCCTCTTGAGGAAAAAAGAAATAGACGGTCTTCTTCATGGTGTAGCGGTAAAGAGAGGAGCACCCACAATTTCCCACTTGTTTTTCGCCGATGACAGTGTTATTTTTGGTAGGGCATCAAGGGAGGAATGTAATCAGGTTGCTGAAGTATTAAGAGTGTACGAGTTGGAATCGGGCCAAAAGTTGAATAAGGAGAAAACAACCCTCTTCTTCAGCAGAAACACTCCGGGGGATGTCCAATAATCCATAAGGAAGTTTTTGGGGCACAAATAATTCAGCAACATGAACGCTATCTTGGTCTACCATCTCTTGTGGGGCGGGGAAAGCGAAGTGCCTTCAACCGCATAAAGGATCAAGTGGGAAGGAAAATCGGTGGGTGGAAAGGCAAGCTTCTATCTAACGCAGGAAAAGAAATTCTTATCAAGGCAGTCGCACAAGCAACCCCCACGTACACGATGAGTTGTTTTAAACTCCCGGAATCCCTTTGCTCAGAGCTGAATTCTATGATTGGTAGGTTTTGGTGGGGGCAGAAATCAAATGAGCGTAGGATGGCTTGGTTGTCATGGGAAAAATTATGTCAGCCTAAGGCAGAGGGCGGTATGGGTTTCAGAAGTTTAAAGGCCTTCAACCTCGCTCTTCTCGCGAAACAAGGATGGCGGATAATGCAGAAAGAAGAATCTTTGCTGCATAAAGTATTTAAGGCTAAGTATTTTGCAAAAACCTCTTTCTTGGACGCTAAGCTGGGGAAAAGTCCATCTTACATTTGGCGTAGTATATTGGCTGCCCGTGGGGTCATAGAAGAAGGAACAAGGTGGATTATTGGTAATGGTAGGGGAGTGGATATGTGTAAGGACAAATGGTTGCCAGGTCCAGGCTCGGGTAAGGTATACAGCCCGAGGGTGATAGCGTGGGATGGCGACAAACGGGTCTCAAGTCTCTTAAATGTTGACCAAGGCACGTGGAACACAGGGCTGGTTCGTGAGTTATTCCTCCCCCTTGAGGCGGACGCCATTTTGGGCATCCCTATCAGCTCAATGGCTCCAAAGGATGAACTGGTTTGGGCCATGACCCCAAATGGTTCTTTCTCAGTCAATAGTGCCTACAAAGTAGCATTCAAGCTGCTGCACCAGGGAAAAAATGAAGATGGTCACCCAGGAAGCTCAGACATGTCCAAAATCCAATCTTTGTGGAAAACCATTTGGGGTATGAAGTGTCCAAACAAGATTAGACATTTCATATGGCGTGCGTGCAAAAATATTCTCCCAACAAAAACCAGCTTAGCACAACGGAAAGTAATATCCGAGGAGGCTTGTGATGAATGTGGGGAAAAGGAGACGTCTGGACACATCCTTTGGGGTTGCAGAACTGCGATGGCAGCTTGGGAGGAGCTAAAAATCAAGCTGCACAATATCAGTTTTTGTCCTGAGCATTTTTTGGAAGTGCTCTGGTTTTTAAAGGAGGAGAAGGGTGAGCATGATTGGGAGCTGATAGCCACAACTGCGTGGAGTTTATGGAATAACAGAAATAACGCTAGGCACGGTGGTCAAAGGAAGCAGGGAAGGATCATTGCAGTTGAGGCTCGTCGCTATGCTGATGAGTTTCGGGCTAACCTGCACAATAGCACCCCAAACCCCCCTCCAATCCTTAGAGGGTGGACTGCCCCGCCTGGAGGTTGGTACAAGGTGAATGTGGATGGGGCCACTTTTAAGGATACTGGGGATTATGGTGTTGGAGTGGTAATTAGAAACGAGAATGGCCAACTGATGGGGGCAATGAGGAAAAAAATTCACTACCCTTTGGGCGCTTTGGAAGTGGAAGCAAAAGCGTTTGAGGAAGGTATTTTGCTTGCATGGGAATTGGGCCTAAAAAGCATCATCGTCGAGGGGGACTCTCTAGCTGTTATACAAGCAATTAATGGAGTTTCTTCCCCAGCCACAACTATCCAGAAGATCATTGAAGGCACTCGGTGGTTCTTGATGAGGTTTAGTGCTTGGAAGGCTGTTCATGTTAGGCGTAGCAGCAACACTGCTGCACATTTGATGGCTAGAAATGCGTATGAAAGTGCAAACGATGTAATTTGGGTGGAGGAAACTCCACCCATGATTGTAAACCAGATTCGGATAGATGTATCTGTTGGGACTTTATGTCCAGAGTAATGAAAGTTAAGCTATCTTCCTATCAAAAAAAAAAAAAAAAAAAAGTTGTCCCCGTGACTCCCAGGAAAACTTGGGCAAGATATAACATATTTCACCATCGTGAATTTGTAAAGAAAAATGTTATTGACACACATTTTTGCACAACTTTGTGCCATAACTCGTTATATACAACTCAATAGGTCAAAGTTGTGCAAAAATGTGTGTCCTTAGTATTTCCCATTTGTAAAATGTTTGAAGCATGGGAACCGATCTTCTCTCTCTCTCTCTCTCTCTCCAAAGCAATGATTTTAGCACTGAAAATACAAGATCAGCAGTAGGTCTAGTCAATGAAGTTGAGACAACCTATAGTTGGATAAACGTGTTGGCGTGTTGCTCTGGACATTTCATGATCAAACGGTAAACACGATCAACGAAAAATTTCTATATATGTCCATCTGCTAATTTCTAAATAAGACAATTCGCTGATAAGAACATGAAGGAAAAGAAATTTCTTAATACGACAATTCTTGAAAGGAAATTGCTATTATTGGATCTACGTACTTGTAGCAATGAAAATTTTCAAGAAGACTAGAGAAACTATGACCTGGGAAACACGATCAACCAAAATTTCTTAATACGACAATTCGAATGATAATAGCATAAAGAAAAAGGAAATCCCTTTTTTTTTTTTCAAAAATTTGGAAATTAAACCTAATTTTAGATTTTTTTTTAATGCACTTAATGCGCCAAATAGTTAACCAAAAAAAGGATTTAGCCATATTACATTTTAAAACTTATTTGAAATGGTTTTAAATTAAATCTTTAATTTATAAAAGTTGCAAACAAACCTTGTTATGTTTGTAAACGTCTAAATGAGGATAGAAAACTGACAAGAGAAGATATAACTTCGATACTTTTTCGATCTCCTTGGTTGTTTGATTTTGAAAATGAATAATTCTACTGCCATTCTATCATCTGCCTTCTTTTTCTATCTTTTCTATTTTTCTTTCCTCTAGTTCTTCCATTGTTGACAAGGTAACAAAGCAAAGGGTGAATGATAATTGCAGACCAACTCAATTTATTAGTCCTCCTCTAAATGAACACGTGTATGGTTAGAATCTTTTCACCAAAAATAAGCCCAGCCATGTAGGGTATATAACATTCCCACTTCTCCAGGTATTGTTCTTCTCACATGGGCTGTGTTAGTCTATATTCACGAGTTTAAATGGACCCTTTGACTTTAAAAAAAAAAAAAAAAAAATTAGATATATAAAATATATTTTTTGTTAATTTAATATTTAAATTTATTTTTATAAATATTTTTGCACACCCTGAATTAAATTTTGCACATCTTTATTAAAAGTATTTCAAACTCTAAGAGTAAATAATAAATGTTTGTAAATTGTAAGTGTCACTCTTTTTTATAAATTTGTATTATGTGTGTGAGTGTGTCTAATATTGATTGTATGCATTACTTTTTATTATTATGCTATTTGTGTGAATTATGATGTGTGTGGACGTTTGTGTGTACAATATAAATATAATATAAATTTATATAATTTAATAATTAGGAAATAGAAATGGTTTGTTACATGTCTGTATTGTTATCATGTTATAATAACTTTTTCTTATAAAGTTAGTAAAATTTAAGAAAAAAATTGTAAAGTTAATGTTTGTCCAAGCATTTGATTGGTTAAGTAGATATGTAGTGTATAATTTTATGTATGAATGAGTGTGGTTGTGTGTGTCAATAATTAATACAAAACTAATGAGTTTAGTTTAGTCATTTAGTTTAAAATATTTTTATAAAAAAAAAAAACAAATAGATAATAAAAATTGCATAAAAATAAAAATGTTAGATAAACTTAACAAAATAAAATAGTCATAGGCTTATAGCTACCCACATTGACAATAGATACTCATAATAAACTATCATATAACAATTAAAAATTTGAAAATTTATAGAAGAAAATTGTAAAACTTCATGTATTATTTTTTTTTGTCGATAACTCGATATATTCAAGTTCTTTTTTTATTAAAATTTTTTAATGACCCCCCCTAAACAAAATTCCTAGAGCCGCCACTGTCTTCTCATTTTTCTGTTATTTGACTTTTTTTTTTTAAATCATATATTGTGTATGAATTTGTTATTAAATAATTAAAGTATCATGTAACATTATAAGTGTACCTGACTAAATATATATTACTATTTATCATTTAATTTATGGATAAAATAATATATCATGTATTTGTTTGTAGTTTATCATTTTTTTTAATGTATTGAAATTTGAATGATTGTTTGTCTATTATTTAGCAATCTTTAGATTACTAGTACTTTTTTTTAATCTCAATCATTTTACTTAATGAGTAATAATTTAATTTGAAAAATCTAGGTCCTTAGGCAAGTTTAGGACTGTTAGGGGCCCGTTTGTTACTGTCGTTTAAATAACAGTTTTCAGTGTTTAAATAATATTATACGTATTTTCATACACTTTTCAATCACACGTATTTTCAAAAATCTCTTACCAAATGGGCCCTAGATAATTCAAAAAATAGTACTCTTTTGGATTATGATGTTGAGCATCCTTTCAAATCTCCAAAGATATAGAGTCTGTTTGGTAAATGTGTTTAAAAACTGAAAATTGTTGTTTGAATACATTTGTGAAAATATGTCTAAGTAAAAAAATGTATGGAAATATGTATAATGTTGTTTAAAAACTAAAAATTATTGTTTAAAAACACAAACCAAACACCCCCTAACTTGGAAAAAAAAAAAATCATTTTGGACCAAATCCATTTAAACTTTTCGGGTCCAGCTCCCCTCCTGTTTAAATCCCTCCATTTTTCTTCAGTTTTTATTTTAATGAATGACACTTGGCAAGAAAATGATCGAACGGTTAAAAATAAAAGCAACTCAATCTCATCTTCTTTGTCTCTAATCTATCCTCCTTTTTTATCTGCAACGTCACCAATAGTATGAGAGGAACCCAATAGTTTAAAAAAGGCAAGTCCTTTTCTCGCAACATCACCACCAGAGCATGAGAAAAGTCTATCCCATCACAAAGTCTGTACCAGCACATACCCAAAAAAATAATCACAAATTGACTGAATCAACTGTGCAATTTAAGGTCACCAATGCCATAAATGAGAATTTTCAAATCTCATTGCACACACTGAGAGAGAGAGAGAGAGAGAGAGAGAGAGAGAGAGAGAGAGAGAGAGAGAGAGAGAGAGAGAGAGAGAGAGAGAGAGAGAGAGAGAGAGAGAGAGAGAGAGAGAGAAAGAGAGAGAAGATGAAGAAAAGTTGGTAACTATATGGTGGTAACGGCACAATGTAACCCAATGCCAAGAGCAAACCCCATTGACCTTCACTTGCCGGTCGATCACTACTTTGCAAATCCCAAAGCCCACTACTTTCAATTTAAATATATACTATAAAATTCTATACAAAGGGCCTTTGTGTTCTAATGCTTACAATGAGAAGAAGGAAAAAAACAAAGAAATAGATCTTGAAGAGATTGATTTCAATTTAGCACTTAGCAGGAAACAATAAAGCCTTTTCATAGCAGAATTCTTTTTTGGGGATTTCAAAAGAGAAAAACATAAATGAACACTAGCTCGTTGAAAAGAAGCTCATTAGAATTTGTGACGAGCTAAAGAGAATAGGATTGACTTGCTTTTATTTTTTAGCCATTGGATCATTTGCTTGCCAAGTGTCATTCATCAAAATAAAAATTGGAGAAAAATGGAGGGTTTAAACGGGAGGGGAGCCAGACCCAAACTTTTCATCACTTACTTCCAATGAAGTTAATGTTAGAATTTTAAAATGAGATCCATGATTACTGACTCAATGTGAAACTATTCAGCCAACATATAGGATGAAATTAGACCAAAAAAAAAAAAAAAAAAAAAAAAAAAAAAAATACCTGTCATTTTTTTTGTATGCTCCTAAAACTAAATTCCTGACTATGCCCTTGATCAAAAACGGATATTATAGTTCAAAACTTTACTAAAAAAAAAAAAAGCTAGGATATAACATATAAGGCAACAATTCAGGACCAACAAAAAACCCAGAAACTTAAATTATTGGATTTTCTATAATCAATATATTCATGAATTTTTTGGGGTGAAAATGGGCTTTTGCCCTATTCTCACAAACATTCTAGCCTTTTGCTTTCTTTTTCAAACTAATTAGGAAAATGCCCCTCTTTTGAAACTCGATTTTTTCAAAATCAAGTTAAGCCCTATAGTGGCGTTTTAAGGAGCCTATAGTAGCGTTTTAGAACTCGAGCTTCATGGACTCAAGTTATAGGGAAAAAAAAAAAAAAACCTTGCATGGAACTCGAGTTCCAAAACACCACTAACGGTCCTTAAAACCCCGCTATAGGGCTTCAGGAATTTTTTTTTTTTTTTGAAAATCAATTTTGAGAAAATCGAATTTCAAAAGAGGAATATTTCCCTAATTAGTTTGAGAAAGAGAATAAAAGACTAGAATGTTTGTGAGAATAAGACAAATGCCCATTTTGGCCCACTTTTTAAGTCACCAAAAGTATAAGGCAGAGAATATTTGGCACATATAAAATCTGTTATAAATCTTGTCAACTTCCTTGAATATCAAAAAATCCTACAGAGTTTACAAAGGCTCGCTACCATATATGTTGCCAACTTCCAAGTGTTACACCTGAAAAAAAAATAATTAAAAAAATTAAAATTCAAACCTAACAAAAAAATATATCGCGTGGTTCAACATGTGGTTTTTGGAGCATTAATTTTTATGAAAATGTATTTGGTATCAAATAATATAATGTCAACGGTATTAAAATTTAATAAATGTGAAACATATCAGTAAAAAATAAGAGAGGTGCTACGTTGACAACATTTTTACAATATTTTCACAACAAATCATAGGTAGTTAGTTATTACTGGTTTAAATTTGAACCTAATACTAAGATTATTTTTTTGCATTAATAATAACAATCAGTAATAACCTGACACTTATAATTTGTTGTAAAAATATCATGGACATATCATTTCTCAAAAAATAACTCTCTCACTAATAAATGAAAGACATTTATTAGTAGGTAGTTATTTAAAATATGTGTTGTGTATCCAAGAGTTAAGCTATTTTGAATATACACTATTGTCAATTTCTTTTCTTTAAGACTTTCTTTTCTCTCTCCATATATGTGTGTTAACATACTTAATATTTTAAAATATACATACATATATATATATATATATATATATATATATATATATATATATTAGATTTTGATACAAAATACTTTTTCTACTTATTGATTCCATTGGGTGCAGCTGAAGATTACAGCGATTACAAATGAATATCATTCCGTTAAACAACAAAACGTACCGTTTCAGTTAGAAGAAACGCACTGTATGTCCGTATCAGTGGAAGGAAACATCGTCGTTTCAATCAAAGCTGGCACGTGATTATCACGTGATTCACTTATGATTTGGAAATAGGCGATTGGTTTTCCATTTGTTAAGGCACAGAAGACAGTTATCAGTCTCGCATATTATAACGGTTAACGGCTAGTTAGTGAGTTTGTTTGTAAGTTAATTATCTTAGCCTCTGTTTCATTAGAATGAAAGCAGGGTTCCTTTGTATAGATTGTTCATTCAATGTGTAGCTTCTCTGAGAATTTTAGCAATCCAAGAGCAGAGACTTATGGAAATCTAATTAAATTAGTAACATTGGCCTCAATAATCTCAAAAGAAAGGGACTTTTAATTAGTTTTTTTTTTTTTTTTTTTTTTTTTTATTATTGAAAAAAAAAATGTATGAGATACCCAGTTGGGAAAAAGGAGGAAGAAAGAACAAAAGAAAGTACATATTTTGTTTTGTTTTGTTTTGTTTATTTAAATAATTTATATCAGAATCAAAATCACAAATTAATATATTAAAAATATACAACTACATCAAACATTTGAATATACATCCAAGCATGTATCATATTTCACTACTATCTACGTGATAGATAGATAGATAGTCCACTATCAATGTGAAGTAATAACAATTTTGCTTTTTTATTTTTAAACTAAATTATTAACTAAGACAAAAAAAAATAAATAAATGAAATCATTGCAAAAATATATGGAGAATGGGTGTAACGCCGCTAGGGACAAGGCCAAAGTTGAGCTGTTGGTCACGCCAGAACACAGAGCAACATTTAGAGAGAGAGAGTATTGCTTTTAAGAACATAAATTAATAAATAAAATAATCTTCTAATTTATGGTATAATTGATTAATAATATTTCACAAAAATTAGATTGAAACATATAGAGAGAAAATCAGGGTAGATTAACTTTCTTTTGTAGGATGGCTACCCATCCTTTGTAAGTGGAGTCCCCTTTTACCGAATAAGGGCGGGAGGCATGCTAAAGATTGACTCCACAAAGTGTGCGGACAAACCAATAGACTAACCACATCCCACCGTATCAAATTACATCATACATTCAATTTTATATTTGAGATGGCATAATTGAGGCACGGATTAGATTGCTTTCTTTAAACAAAAAGCGTCATTTATAGAATTTTTCAGTATAGTAGACAAGCAACATTGCACGCCATCCCTAGGATAAAACAAGTCCACCCACAAAGTTTTTATATCCTCACAAGTCTATGTTACGTGTGGAATGAGAAACTCTCAAATAGTATTTTATTTAGCCCAAAATATAGTAAGTATAAAAGAAGTGAAAAATGACCAATCGAATGTTTTACAAATTTATTGCTGCGTGCAAGGATGAGAAAGGCAAAAGGCTATCAATTAGTTATCTTTCCCACACTCTCTCCTCATTGGACTGTAAATTTTGAGTTGAGGGGGCAAAATTATTGTGTCAAGATAAACTCAAATCACAAATAGACACTACCCTAAAAAATAATAATGTCAATAGTAGGTCCAGATAAGAACTAATAATAATTTATTGTGTAAACTTTATTATGAAATTGTTATAAAAATATTGTGTCAATAGCATTATTTAAAAAGAAAAAAAAATTGCACTAATTTAAAAATTTTAGGAATACAATAAAATGTCACAATATTTTTACAATACTCTTTGTTTATGATTGTGGTCAATTCTTGTCTAATATTTTTATTTTATTTTATTTTATTTTGAGATCGGAAAAATTTGACACCTCAAATTTTGTGATTTTTTATTTTTTTTTGGGTTGTAACACCATTGTAATTTTTCTTTAGCAAATTTCCTTACATGATGGACACATATCCCACTCAAACTACCTTTTAATTTATTTTATTTTTTCCTTCACATTTTTCTCATCCACTTGTTTATTCCCCATTCCAATCAAATATCTTTTTCTTTCCCTTCACTCACCATCTTGTCTCTTCTTCAGTTCTTCTTCTTCGCCCATAAACAGTTCTTCCTCTTCACCCAAAAGACAAGAAGAAAAACATACATTACACACAAACAAAATGAGAGAACAAGAAGCCGCAGCAAAAGAAAAAGAAGCTTGTAGTAGAAGAAGAAGCAGCCCGCAACAGTAGTGGGTTTATATGTTTATGATGTAATTCAAAGGAAAGGAAAAGAAAGAAGAACAAATTCTACTGGCATGGTGGGATTCTTCTTTTGTGCTTCTTGCAATTGACAAGGAGGGAGCATAAAGTGTAGAGAAATTCTTCTTCAGCTCAATGAGAGTATATATATATATATATATATATATATATATATATAAAGATTTGGGTAATATTGGGATTTAAAAAAAAAAACAAGGATAGTTTAGAGATAATACATAAAATGACCAATGATAACATTACAAATCATATTTGCGTTTTCACATCGCAGCTCCAAGGGTCAAATATGAAAACGCAAGAATCCTTTGTATTTGAAAATGCCACTTTTTTTATAACGCACAACAGCAAAAATTTACCAAACACGCATTTTTGGATTTGGGTTTGGAAATAATCATTCTAGGCTCTCAAAGTTGAGCCAAACACACGCTTAATCTAGGTAACTGTGTGGGTGACATAATCCTTGTCTGATCATGGAACAAAAGCCAAGGGCCCATTTAAGAAATGAAGACTTGAGGACTAAAGCCCAGCCCAATTAAGTTCCTCATCGGAGGAGTTCCTAGCCAAAGAATCAACCCAGAACCTTGGCTGAGAAGATACCCCTTACCAATGATATAACTAAGACACTTCCTAACTAACACAAAGTACCGCCGATGAGCCAAGAAGAATAGAATGTGAACGGAGCAATAGTCACCTCTTCAGTAATAAGATGATTCCACTTATCCAGGATTACGTTTATTACTGAATGACTGATCTAAATAGTGCCTCAAATACAAAAGCCCACTTAAATACCCAAAAAAAGGGAGAAAACACCTGACAGGACAACAACCTCCATACATCCATCATCGCAACACACCATGGGAAGGAAGCTTAGCCACTATAAATAGGGCCTTACAACAAATTAGAAGGAAATCTAGAGAGAAGCATGGTGGGCGTATGAGTGCAATCTTGTACTATTCAGAGGAGTGTTAACCTCTGGTCTTCAAGTGTTGTGTATTTCTTCTAGTTTGTTGTATACTTCTTCATTAATCCTTTTTTCCTTTAATTCATCATGAAATAGATCAACATTCAACTAAGAAGCTGAATTTCAAAGCAACTACTTAAACGACAAAATTTTCCTCCAAGCGTGGTGGTTTAGAATACCATCCGATTATTTTAAATCACATAATTCATTGAATTATTTAAATAAATTACATGACTATTAAGTAGGTTATACAACTAAAAGTACATGCAAATACTTTTGATTTGTCATATAGTAGGTTGGAGGCTCTTTTCTTTAAATTGGTAGTGGGAAAACTTTGCCCTTCAATGAATTATTAAATTGTCTGCCACTACAGTTTGGATGACATCCATCTAGTTCTTTCATCTACATTTAGAATTTCCGTTGTTAACATAGAAGCTAATTGAGAAAACTGGCATAACAAAGCAGTAAAGTGAGATTTTTTGACTTTTTGGGAAGGTTTAATAAAAATAAAGAGAGTGCGAAAAAAAAAGGCTAAAATGGGATTAACCAATTTTTACAAAGAATAATATGCTTCACTTGATAACAGTGAAAAAACCAAATTCAATCTAAATTCATAATGATCAGAAGGGAGGCATTATTACATGAACACTATGCATTAGCATAGCAACAGCTTTGATCAATTAAATGTTATTAACTTGGGACATCTTAAACTAAAGGCAATCATATGCATATATTACAATCTAAAATTTTAGGGAGTAAAAAGCAAACCCCTACTGTTTCACATAAGAAACCCATTTTCGCATGTACCATTTAATTCACTGAAGAAACATAAGTGATAATATTAATGTAGCGTACAACTTAAACATAAATTAGTCCTACTCCATAAAGATTGATTACTTTTTCAGTTTTCACTGTGGAATCTTCACTTCTTATGTTGAATACCTGGAATTACCTTCAAACATAATTCTGAAGCTTTTCACGAGAAGAAGGGTATCGCCCATCAGAAGATAGCAAATCTACTAACAAGCTTTTAGTGTAAGAATCTGCTGAAATGCCCCCCTCAGTCATCAAATGAAGAAGTTCTATCGCCCTTGATGTATCACTCTTTCTTAGAAATCCTCTAATAATTGTATATTATAATCATTCGGAAAGCAGTGAGTCTCATAAATTCTTTGAAGTAACTAACTTGCTTCATCCAATAACCCTTCATTACAAAGTTCATCTATCATGTAAAAAATGACAATGAATCTAGAAACTCAGCCATGGAGTTGCTATTAGTAAAACCCCACACCTAAGATCAATTAAACAACAATCTACCAAACAATTGTGTCACTGAAATTTTTGTATCCTCAAAATAATGATGATGTTCCTACCAAAGTGTTAACATCACGCATAAGGGGACCAAGTTCCAAATATCTGCATGCTTCTTGCCTACCAAGTTCTAATATTAACGTACACAGTTCATTTAACTCTTAAAACACTTAAATGTAAAATCAAAATTTAAACCCTCCACGTTTCAATCAACCTGCCAACAATATACAACAAAAACAACAAATTAGTACTAGTTGTAACTAAATTGTGGAGCTTTCGTAATTGTCAATGATGAAGTGTAAATTCACCAGTCGAACTAAGTGCGTCCAGATTGAGTTAAACCCTCGTATCTTTGGCTATGAAAAATGGTGAGATAGCTCCCCCCAAATGGTCACTGGTGTGGTGCCTACTACAGCGCCTCTGGTGCCAAAGTCAGTATATGGAAGCTCTTTGCAAAAAATAAATTAATACAATAATAATAAGTATTTCTGAGAGTTTTCCATCCCTCATGTTGCTGCTGGGAGGGTTGTATATATACATTCCCATAGCTCTTAGCCATTGTGACTGTTATGGTGGTTTAATGCTTCTTTTGGTAACGCCTCATGGTCAATGAGGTTTCCTGTCCACCCATTCCTCATGGAGCTGTTGGACCATTTTGGTATTTCTCCTAGGCAACTTACGCCCAATTCATGGAGGATAGTGGTCAGTTGTGTAGGGATATGGCTAGCCGCTACGGACGGAGGCGTGCTTAAAGTAGACGAGCTCATCTACTTGTACCACTTGAAAGAGTCCAAGGAGTATGGGTACTATGAATTGGTGCCTTGGGAGAGGAGGACTAAGATCGTCAGGGGTTTACCTTCATCTTTCAAGTATTGGAAGTCTAGGTTTTTCTTTGTGTCCCGGGATGACTTTGAGACTTCCTTCGGTGGGGTTTAGGGTGATCTCCCGAGGTTACTTCGTCAGTGGGGAACCTCAACCTTAGGTGCATCATTATTTCCTCTCGTCGTTTGAGTTTTGTTGCATTTACTTTTACCGTCTCTAACTCCTTCTTTCCTTGTTTTGCGCAGTTAAGAGACAACCCAAGCTTAAGAGCAGGTATAAAGAGCGGGTATAAAGAGCGGGTGGAGAAGGCAATTGAATACACGAAGACAATTGAGGACTGTGATGATCTGGTGGACCCAAGGACTCTCTCCTTCTATTGTCTTGGTCTAGAGCCTTTTGCCTTCGTCCTCGCAACATTGACATTGAGGGAAAGAAGAGTAAGTGTTTGGTTCGTCAGTATTGGTTCTCTAGTATATACTTGTTTTTTTTTTTTTTTTTTTTTTTTAATTATAAAAAAAACAAGTGTTTTCCTCTTCGTAGAAACTACGACCAAGTTCAACAAGGATATGTATGCGAAGATAAGGTCAAAGAAGGACGAGTCATTGTCCAGCATCGGGAAGAGGGCGATGCGCATCACAAGGAAGGGCCCCTTCGTCACTCCCATTGTCTCTGGCACTGAGACGACAAGGACGGCCTCTCCTGCCACTTTGGTTGAAGAGATCCCTAATCCCGCCTCTAAAAGGCTGCTCTTATTTGACAAAGAGAAGGAGAAGGTTGATTCTTGCTTGTTTACCATCTGGGACAACGAAAGACTGGCGGTGGAAAGGGCACACGGGGTTGTGACTACTGAGGACTTGAAGGTCTTTTTCGGTGTGTCCTTCAACGAGGTTGCGACTTGCCACGTCCACAAACTTGTTCAAGTAAAATGTTCATGCAACTTTTAGTTTCTTTCTTTCTCTTTCTCATTGTACTAACAACTTCAATTTTCTTTTCAAGTGTTAGGGGAGAGTCTTCATATTACTTTTGAGTACCTCACTCAAGAGGCCAAGGTGGCGTCTCTAACGTCCAGGATGAAGGCTTTGGAGGTGGGAAATTCTATGCTGAAGAAGAAACTCATCGACTCTATGGGCGAGGCCACCACCCTAAAGGAAAAATTCAAGACCTTAAGTGACGACCTCAGAGCTGAGTGTCAGCTGACCTTGGAGAAAGATGAACAACTTCTGGGTGCCAAGTAGAAGCTCAAAACCATTGCTGCTAATGCTGTTGAGGCTTTCCAGTAGATTGGCGAGTTTAACATCGTCCTCTTCAGCTGGTACTTCAAAGGTTTTGAGCTTCTGAGGAGGTACCTTGTCAAGCATCCCACCGGAATGGATCTGAAGAACTTAGATTTAGAAGAGGTGGATAAGGAGATGGCAGTTGATGAAGCTGCTCAGTCCTCTGCTCTAAAAGGTGATGCTCCTGAGAGTGCCCCCACCAGAGATGACGTCGCCGATTCCTAAACTTATCACTTACAAAAAAATCCTATTTTTTTTGGGTGCCCATTATCTTTTGGGCCTTTTGGAAGCCTACTTTGAGAACAATATCTTTGGCCCAGTGTTTATAGGCCTTTGGTTTGGGTGTAAAAACAATAGTAATTGCCACTATTTTTGGGCTTAAATTAAATTGGCAATTGCATACTTACTTGCTTGTGATTTATGTTTTTGTAGTTTTCCTTTCTGCGTCAATGCTTAGCAAAGAATTTTTAGTTGTGACCCTTCCTTTTCTTCATCAACAATTTGCTCCCGTCTACGCTGGTTCTGTTATTTAGTTGATTTCCTGTGACTTAAACCTTCTCAAGGGTTCTTGTCGAAGGTTTTGGTGAGCTGGTTGAGAGCTCAGATTCAGCCTGAGCCTTTTTCAAAAGATGCTTTCTCTTGAACATGTTTGTTGCAAGGTTCTTGTCTTTTGGTTTCATCAGTAACTTACATCCATCTAGGCGGAATCTTATTACTTAGCCATTTATTTTGTGTGACTTACACCCTCTTAGGGATCTCGTCAAACCTTTGGCTTTGTCAATAACTTACATCCTTCTAGGTGGAATCTTGTTACATAGCCTTTTTTTTTTTTTTTTTTTGTGACTTACACCCTTTTAGGGATCTTGTCATTCTTTTGGCTTCGTTAGTAACTTACATTCGTCTAGGTGGAATCTTGTTACTTAGCCATTTTTCGGCGACTTTCACATTACAAAATCTGCACTCATTAAAACATTGGCTAAATAGTTCTTTTTATTACTTTCGAGAATGAGTACAATAGTTTGTTACATCTATTGGTGGTATTTCTTCAAGTGCTCGATTTTCCATGGTCGCGGGAGTCTTTGCTCGTCTAGGGTCTCCAGGTGATAGCTACCTTGTCTAGAGTAATGGACGACCTGATAGGGTCCTTCCCATGTGGGGCAGAGCTTTCCTTGGGCAGAGTCTCTAGTTGCTGGGGTGACCTTGCGTAGGACGAGATCTCCTATGTCAAGTCGTCTGAGCTTCACTCTCTTGTTGTAGTACTCGACCATTTTCCACTGGTACTTCATTATCTTGTCGGAGGCTTTCTCTCTCATTTCGTCTAGACAATCCAAGTTGACTCGTAACTGGTCGTCATTACTCTCCTCGTGGAACATCTCTCGCCTAATGCTGGTTATTCCCACCTCGATCGAAATTACTGCCTCGGTGCCATAAGTGAGTCTGAAGGGGGTTTCTCCTGTTAGGGTTATTGCCGTGGTCTTGTAAGCCCACAAGATGTTGGGCAATTCTTCCGGCTAGGTGCCTTTTGCGTCGTCCAATTTGGCCTTAATAATCTTGAGTAGTGTCCAATTCGTCACCTCTGTCTGTCCATTTGCATGTGGATATGCCGGGGATGAGAACTGGTTCTTGATCCCTAGGCCTAAACAAAAGTCCTTAAAGCTTTGGCTGTCGAACTGCTGCCTACTGTCTGATATGATCATCCGTGGGATCCCGAATCTGCAAATTATGTTTTTTCATACGAAGTTCTGGATTCTAGCTTCAGTGATGGTTGCTAGTGTCTCTACTTTGACCCACTTTGTGAAGTAATCAATGGCAACGAGTAGGAATTTTACCTGCCCTTTACCTTAAGGCAATGGGTCGACAATGTCGATTCCCCATTATGCAAAGGGCCAGCGGAAGGATATCGTCGTCAGTTTCTCTATTGGAAGGCATTGGACATTCTCAAATCTTTGGCACTTGTCGCACTTTTTGACGAGCTCCCTTGCATTTACCTGCATTGTAGGCCAGAAATAACTTGTTTTGATAACTTTACTTACTAGTGATCTGGGGCCTGCATAATCTCCACAAACTCCTTCATGGATATCCTCTAGAATGTATTTGGCTTCTTTTTAGTCCACACACTTTAGGTAAGGCGTGGAAAAACCTTTCTTGTATAATGCGTCTTTCAAGATTATGAACCTAGTTGCTCTCTTCCTGACCTTCCTGGCCTCCTCAATGTCTTGAGGGAGGTGCCCATCCTAGAGAATGGATATGATTGGTGTCATCCAACTACTTGTGCTCTGGGTTGTAATGTGGAGATTTCCTTAATGCAGGGGCGTTTCTGGACTTCCATCACCAAGCCCATGCTTGCCGCTCCCTCTTCTGATGATGCCAGCTTCGTGACTTCATCTTCTAAAATGTTCTGGTTTTTGGGGATTTGCAAAAATTCCACTTTATCAAATTCCTGAGTTAGATGCTTTGTCAGCCTAAGGTATTTCTACATCCTTTTCTCCTTTGCTTCATATTCTTCCCTAATCTACCCTATCACCAGTTTTGAATCACTCTAGACTAGCAGGTTCTTAGCTTTGAGTGCCTTTCTGAGTCTCAATCCCGTCAGTATTCTTCGTACTCGGCTTCGTTATTGGTGGTCGGAAATTTCAATTGAACTCCGTATTTGAGCATTTCTCCATCAGGGGTGGTTATGACGACCCCCCCTTCCCCCCCTCTATTGGGCTGACGAACCATCGGTTTGTATTGTCCACCGTTCTGTCTCGTTAGTGAGGCAGTCCTCCTATAGGAGGGAGAACTTGATGATGAAGTCCGCTAAGGCTTGTGCCTTAATGGCCATCCTAGGGTGATACCTAATGTCGAACTGACTGAGTTTGATTGCCCACTGGACCATTCTTTCTACTACTTCAGGCTTGTTCATGGACTTCTTAATAGGTTGGTCCGTCATCACCAAGATGGGGTTTGCTTGAAAGTACGGTCGCAGTTTGCATGAGGCTACTATTAACATGAATGTAATCTTCTTGATCCTTGGGTACTTGGCCTCTGCACCTTAGAAAGCTTAACTGACGTAGTAAAATAGGAGCTGTGTCTTGCCCTCTTCTCGAATTAGGGCTGCACTTACGGTCGTGGCTAATACTGCCAAATATAAATATAAGTTTTCCCATTCTTTGGGTGAACTTAAGAAGGGTGGATTACCCAAGTAATGTTTTAGTTCCTAAAACGCTGCCTCACATTCGTTAGTCCCGGCTAAAGCCTACTTCAATGTCTTGAAGAAGGGTAAGCATTTGTTCATCGCCTTAGAGATGAACCTATTGAGTGCTGCAATTCTTCCTTTGAGCTTTTGGGCTTCTTTGATGGTCTTGGGCGATGTCATGTTGAGTATGGCCTGTACTTTCTTTGGGTTTGCTTCTATCCTCCTTTGGGACACTATGAATTCCAAGAACTTCCCCGAGGCTGCACCGAAGGCACACTTACTAGGATTCAACTTCATTTGGTATTCTCTAAGGGTGGCAAACATCTCCTTTAGGTCGTTCAAATGGGCAAGTTCTTCTCTACTCTTGACGAGTATGTCATCCACGTACACCTTCATATTCTTGCCAATCTGCTTGCTGAACATCTTGTTCACTGACCTTTGGTAGGTTGCTCCTGCATTCTTCAGCCCGAAGGGCATCACCTTATAGCAATAGAGCCCTTGACTAGTGATGAAAGCAGTTTTTTCTTGATCTTCTTTAGCCATCTTTATCTGGTTGTACCCTGAGAAAGCATCCATGAATGTCAGCAACTTATGCCCGGCCGTAGAGTCCACCAGCTAGTTTATCCTTCGTAATGGGAAACTAACTTTCGGGCAAGCTTTGTTCAGGTACGTGAAGTCCACGCACATTCTCTATTTCCCATTTGCTTTCTTCACTAGGACGACGTTGGCGGACCAATCAGGATAGTATACCTCCCGGATAAAGCTTGCTGACAACAGTTTGTTAATCTCGCATGTAATTGCTTAATTCTGTTCTGGGGTGAAGACTCGTCGTCTTTGCTGGACGGGCTTTTTCTCTGGGTCCACGTTCAGCTTATGTTGGATGACTTTCGAGGATATGCCGGGCATGTCCTCATGACTCAATGCGAAGACGTCCAAGTTTTCTATGAGGAATTGGATGAGCCTTGTCCTCATCTTGAGACTTAGTGTCGCCCCTATTCTTGTCGTCTTGGTTTCTTCTCCTTCAACCAGTTCCACTATCTCCAAGTTTTCCACTTTATCTTCTTCTTTCTCCTCAATCATCCATGTATGGTTCTCCTTCGTAGCCAACACGGTCTAGTAGCATTCCCTGGCAAGGACTTGATCTTCTTTTACCTCGCCAACGCCGTTCTCAGTTAGGAACTTTATCTTTAGGCAATTGGTTAAGTGTGGGCCTCCCAATAATCACATTATAAGATGAGGGGCAGTCTACCACCAAGAAGTCTAACTGATGGGTCAACTGCCTAGGGTAGGTCCCCAATGATACTGTTAAAGTCATTATGTCCTTGGGATATACTCTGTCCCCAATGAAACTGACGAGGTGGGAGTCAAATAGGCGTAGTCTTCCTGGATCTAGCTTCAGCTGTTAGAAAGCGGTAAGGTAGATGATGTCTGCAGAACTTCCATTGTCCACGAGGATTCTCTTGGTATTGAATCCTTCTATCATAAGCATTATGACTAAGGGGTCGTTGGTCGTTATGAGGGTACTCCACTCCCCTTGCATCTTCCTATTTGAAAGACATGTCCTGGTTCATTCGTTTCTGCTTAAACAGGGGTATCATGTGGAAGCTGTTCACCTACCTTTGACATGCTTTCCTGAGGGATCTGAATGTCCCACTTGTGAATGGTCCTCTAGCGATCGTCTTTATCTCCCCAATCACATTATGCGGAGGTTGGGACGTGTTATCTTCATCTCTGGGTGAGGACTTGCACTGGTTTTTGCTACCATCCCTGAACCTACTAGACTCCCCTTTCTTCACATACTTTTGCAGTTTTCCTTTCCGTATCAACTCCTCTATCTACTCTTTTAGATCTCGACAATCTTTTGTGCAGTGGTCATGAACCTTGTGAAATCGGCAGTACTTCTTCTTGTCATGGACATTAGGGGATGAATGTAATGGCCTTGGCCACTTGAGGCAGTGCTCATCCTTAATCTGTGTCAAAATTTTGTCAACGGGCATAACTAGAGGGGTGAATTTTACCGTTCGAGGAGTTTTCTCATCTTTCCTTTTGCCTCCGTCACTGATCCGACGATCTAGATGCTCCCTTTTTTGTCCTCTTTGATCATCCTCATTCCTTCCCTTGTCCCCTAGCTTTTCTACGTCCCTTATGGCTGCTAATGCATCTTCAGTATTCATGTACTTTTGTGCCTTCAAGAGCATATCTTCCATCGTCTTAGGAGGATTTTTTGCGAGTGAAACCACAAATTCTCTAGACTTCAGCCTTGCCTTAAAGGTTGTCAACTGCACTTTGTCATCAGCGTCATCTACCTCTGGGATATCTCGAGTAAAGAGTTTCACATACGACCGCAGGGTTTCCTTCTCCCCTTGTCTAAATGAGTAATTGGTCCGCTGGCCTCTTAGGAGGTTGTCCTCGGATGAAGTGGCACAAAAAGGCGCTGCTCAATTGCTCAAAGTTGTCGATGGACGAAGTTGGCAACTTTGTGAACCACTCCCTTGCAACTCCTTTAAGAATGGTAGGGAAAGAACGACACATTATTTCGTCATGAGGTTGGTAGAGGCCTAGCGTCGTCTTAAAGGTGTTGAGGTGGTCCTGAGGGTCCTTAAGTTCGTCAAAAGGTTCAAGCTGAGGCAACCGAAATTTCGATGGCACTGGGCATTCCAAGACCGCCGTAGTGAAGGGAAAGTCTGTTGCCCTGACCATTCTATCCAGGCTCCAATCCGTTCTCTCCTTAATGGCATTCCTCAGCTCGTCCATCTCCTTCCTCATCTCTTGAAGAAGATCTAAGTTCTATTCATCTGGGGTAGTAGGCCTTCGGCGGTCACTTCTTCCATGGCTATCTCCCTCATCCTCCTGGTTGGCTCTAGAGTGATTCTCCTCTTGTTGAAGTTGTAGTCTCATTTCTTGATTCTACCTGGTGAGCTCTTCAACAGTGGCCGTAAGAGCTTGGACTTGCTGAGCTAAGGTTGTTGAATCCTAGTTGGACTCCATCTAAATATAGAAGTTGATAGAAACTACGTTTTCGAATCTGAGTACGAAAATGTCGTTCCCACAAACGACGCCAAACTGATGAAGTGTAAATTCGCCAGTCGAAGTAAGTGTGTCCAGATTGAGTCAAACCTTCGTATCTCTAGTGGTGAAAAATGGTGAGATAACTCCCCCCAAATGGTCACCGGTGTGGTGCCTGCCACAGCGCCTCTAATGCCAAAGTCAGTATATGGAAGCTCTTTGCAAAAAATAAATTAATACAGTAATAATAAGTATTTCTGGGTGTTTTCCGTCCCTCATGCTGTTCTTGGGAGGGTTGTATATATACATTCCCGTAGCTCCTAGCCATTATGACTGTTATGGTGGTTTAATGCTTCTTTTGGTAACGCCTCATGGTCAATGATGTGAGCTTTGATGGGCTTCCAACGGTCTGTATAGCTGTCCCTGTAACCGTCCGAGGCATTTATTTTGACCGCATTGAATGGCTTCTTTTCCTTCGTCAGTAATGTGGCTTATATCGTCAGAGGCACCTGGTTAGCCATTCTGTCAATACTGCCTCGTTGGTTTGGATGAGGTCATCCAGAGAAGTTGAGATCATCAATCTCATCAGTTAAATACTCACAAAAGCAAGAAGGCATTTACAATTACATAAAGTAGTAATTCGGTCATAGGTGTTGTGTCTGTGAAATTTGGAACTCTTTTTGGCATGGCCTCTGTTATGTGCTTACCCCATTTACAATGTCAGTTCAAACCAGTAGAGTCTGTTGTACTAGTATGACCTAGACATGTCCAATGTTAATGCATGTTTTGGGTTCGACCAACATGAACTATGGTGTTAATCCTAATACGGATCTGCTGTTGCTTTCATGAGGATTTTATTGTTTGACAAGGGATGATTTAGAGTGATTCTGCAATTTTCCCCGTCAATATTATGGCCATGTTAAAATTAATGCAAGAAAGAATTAATAAAGTATGACAATTTATTGGAACGGGTACTAGAAGCCAAAAACAACTTATTAAATGACATGCTATAATAAAATTAAGCAAACGAAAGTTTCTGAATCAAGTCATCCATCCAGAAAATACAATGGATTTTGTGCCCACATAAGTTTTGTGCTAGAGGTGGCAGTATGCTTCATGTAATGCTTAATAACACTAACTTTTTAAGTTTATTTTATAAAACAACATGATAACTTGACTAAAGAAGCAGTTGACAATTTAAATTAAATGGAGTTCTAAAAAAATTGAAGTTTAAAAGGTTTTCTCTGTCTCCTAAAGCATCAATCCAATGCTCACAACTCAGGTATAACAAACTGTATAGCCAAAGGATCCCAGATATTATGTCACAGAAATGTTATGGCCAAGCATTTTGTCAAACACCTTGCAGCCAATTGAATTTCCACCGTTCCACCCAAAACTTAAAGCATAAACTGCAAATAGTCGAACATCGTTTAGTTTAAATTCAATTAAGAAGAAGAAGAAGAAGAGCAGAAAATCAAGAAAAATCCAATTAAATTAATTAAGAGGGGGTTCTGTTAATTCTTTTTGGAGAGACCCAAAGTAGTGGGGGTTCACTTGGTTGTGCTTAGCAGCTGGAGAGAGTGACCAGGAATAGAACTGAAAAATGTTGAAATAATGGAGGGAGGGAGGGAATGAGTGATTTTTGCTAGGCAAAAAAATGATTAGTGTTAGTTTGGATGCTGAGCGGGGGACTTGAATTATGATTTTTCCATGACAAATATCTGAAGGTGCAAAGCTTTTAGCAAAAAAAATATTTAGAAGAAAATAAATTTTTTATGGTTGTTCATAAGTAAATGAGTAAAAATTTTATATAGTTTGGCCATATACAAATATACCTGGGTTATTTGAAAGGTTTTGTCAAATATTACACTAAAATATCAAAATAGCTACACTAATGTGAATGTTTTAAAACCTCTATCTTAGAGGAATGTAAGAAATTAAATTGTTTTGTTTCAAAAGTAGTAAACTAATTCTTAAAATTTAAAAAATAACAATTCAAATTCTATAATTTCACAAATAACAAATTAAAACCTGATAGGCCACAAATGCGTTAACCCCTTGTGATGAATTAAATTGATTAATTAGCCAAGTTATTAATTAATCAAATTAACATGCAAATTCACGTGGCAGCACAAACAAATCACCAATAACTAAAGTATGCAGGGAATATAAAATTGACACGGTGATTTGTTTACGAATGGGGAAAACCTAACGGCGAAAACCCCACCGGGTGATTTAAGGTCACCACTCCTGAAACTCTACTATTATCACAACAAGCGATTACAAGTAAAGGAATCTCAAGTACCTTACCAACCTACAGTTGAACCCTTACCCCAATACCCAATTGGACTTGTTCTGTGGTGACAGTTTCTCCTTTTGATGCACAGTTCCCAAGTACGTAACTAACCAATTGTGCGAATCCTAGTACGTGACTTCAATTCACCAACTAGAGAGAGATGTTGGCTGCAAAGTTCTTCAATTCATCTACACGATGAAGATCAAGAAAATACTTGGTTACAAAACCCTACAGTGCACATTACACAACAACTTCTTCACAAGAGATGAACTAGGGTATGAACTTTGTCTTAGGTCACAAATTGCATGAACAACAATTACTCAATGCTTGTGCAACTTGCGTCACTTTGACGACCCTTAAAACAATCATTTTATATGTCTAGGGTTAGGAGAAAAGAAGTCCCAAAGACACATTCACGGATTGGAATTAAAACAGAACTTAGAATCTGTTTTCCTTAAATCTCGACAGATAGAGGTGTCGAGGATCTGTCGAGAAACTATCGAGCCTCGGGGCTGAAATAGCTTCTAAAGCTCGATAGCTGCATGTGTCGAGACTAGGTGTCGAGCTTTAGTAACTTGCACTTTTCAGCTTGTTTCTTGAACAGACTTGATGACTTCAACACTTGATCTTGAAACACAGTTTCTTGAAGCGTTAAACACATGCTAAATCTACCCAATTACAAATAAAATGAGTTTTGTCAAAAGATGAGCCAATTACATAAAATAATGACATGTTTAAAACCACTTGAACCACATATGTCCTAACAATCTCCCCCTTTGGCAATCCATGACAAAACCACAATAAACAAATAAAGATATGAGAGAAGTCATAAATCACTCAACTCATATTCACTTGTTGAATACAATAAAATCTATCCTAACACAAACTCTTGAAAAACTTTGCAAGAAGAGAGTTTATGGCAAGTAGACTTTGACAACCTGTATTTTTGAAACACTTTTAAACAAAACACATCAAGGCATCTTTGTATGAAACAGAAATAATATATTGCATACAAGTAAAAGAAACATGTGTATAAAGACAAAAAAGAAACAACACATGAAAAGGTAGGTGAAAGAAACATACATCAACATATATATATCAAGAAGTAAGCACAATGTATATCAATAAATGATCACAAGACCGGGGTACATGATCAATGCATCTCTAAAAAGATAGAAAAGAAAAGAAATACATGTAATCCTCACTACATCCCTTATATCAACACTCTTCTTATCAAAAATGTCCTATACAAGCTCTCCTCCTAAGTATGACTACTCTCATAACCCAAAACTACTTCCCCTTTTTGTCACGAGTGACAAAGGGTAGAGTGTTAAGAAGACATCTCATCAAAAGAGCTCGCATTTCCATCATCCTCATCTGAAGCATCATCATCAGCACCATCATCATCCTCAATCTCAGAAGTTACACTAGGAGGTGAAGAAGAAGCCTCAGAAGCAAAACCGCACAAGATCGCCTGTCGCCTGGCTATGCGACCAACACGAACGTTCACCTTATACAACTTCGTAGAGAGTGTATCAAGGCGAACATCCATGAGCTGAAGCTGGGCCATGATGTCTCCAAGAGTTACATCACTCGAGGAAGAGGAAGGAGCAGATGTTGCTCGAGCAGATCGGGATGGAGTCGGATGGGAGGAAGGAGCAGCAGAATCTGACTGTCGCGACCTGAACTGTGACTCACTACGTTTTACTGTAGCGGCATTTATGGAAGACATGACATGAAAAGGGTCAGACGATGGGAAGGGGATGGAAAAACGACGAAGAATCCTCATGATAGCAGAAGGGAAAATGAGTTTATCACGGGTAGCCGTATCTTTATAGACATCTATGATAGAGAAAATGAAATGTGAAGGGAAGTCTATAGTAAGATGCTCTAAAAGAGACAATAAAAATTGAGCACGAGGCTCTGTGATAAAGTTGTAGTGAGAGAGTGGGTGCAAAACAAATGTCATCACCGTGTTAAAGAAACAAGAACCTTTAGCAAAAGGCCTACATGGTGTGTACTGATGATCTCCCCGGACAGAGGGGCGCCCATAGAACGCAGAGATTATCTCGTCTTTGGACACAGTCTATAGACGCTCACATCCGGGGTAATCAGGATGATCCACCCTTGGAACGTGAAGAACCTCAAAGACTAGCTCCGGAGTGACAGCAAAGCGCATACCTCAAACGCGAGAATAAAAGAGAGGTACTAAAGAATCAATCCCGTGGATGTTGGAGTAAAACTCCTGTATCAACACGAAAGGACATGTGACTGGGACGTCACATAGTGACTCCCAAACCTAACTGTGAATGACATCGGGTAGGTCAGTGTCGGCAAATTTCGCCAGGATAACTTGGTGTTCCGAATGAACATCTCGTTTAGAGAAGTTCTCCGAGAAGTCTTGTTAAGCTCTCTCATCACTGAACCAGACAGACATAGGAGTGGGATCAAAAGAAGAAGAGCCCTGAGAACACAGAGGGTTCTAGGATGGAATGGATTTACGCTTAGGTGCCATAGACACTACTAACGAAAACATAGAAAGAAAAAGAATGAGAGAAACACACAAAAGAGTCCCAAACAGTTCAATATATGACAAGTATATTGAAAAGAAAGAACGTATGCATGGGAAATGCATGAATATGTGATATGAAATATAAAAAGCATCATAGGCTCAGCCCAATCCAATCCTACCAGAACATAATCAGAGAACACACATCTAAATACATGAAAATACAGTTAGAATGCTAATGTGATGCAATTCATGTAGTTTTAAAGATCAAATCTATAAAACCAACCCAAAAATTTCATTAAACACTCATCAATTTTGAAAAACCCCAAAAAATTTTCAAAAAAAACCAAAACTTAGGTTTTAAAACATGAAATGCATGAAGAATGAAAGGATTGAAGCTTACCAAGTAAGGAAGATCTTGAGTAAAGCTTGAGTAATCCTTAGGAAGGGGTTTGGAGTGAGTGAGAGAGGTTTTGGGAGTGAGAACAGCAAAGTATCGAGAGAGAGATCGAGCGAAATGAGAGAAAAAAAATCATGAGAAACCAATATATAGACCTTCAGTAATTCTCAACAGATAAAGGTATTAAGAGGTGTCGAGACAGGTATTAAGAGGTGTCGAGAGAGCTATCGAGGTAGGTATCGAGAAAATGAACTTTGACAGATACAACTATCGAGAATAGGTGTCGAGAAAGGAAGATCAAACACAAAAGAATCTCGATTGATCCAGAAGCTATCGAGAAGCTATCGAGTAGACAGAAAGTTTCTCGATTGATCTACCAGGTGTTGAAAATGTGTTGAGACTATGATAAGAAAAAGCTGAGAAGCTTGACAGACAGCCAGGTGTCGAGGAGGTATTGAGGAGGTGTCGAGCTTGCCTTAAAAAACAGTTTCTTTTTAAGAGAGAAAAAACATAGACATGAATGCAATCACGTATGCAACTCAACAAATGATCCAAGCAACATTTTAAGCTCTCAAAAACATCTCTCAACAACAATTTAAAGCACATGGATCCTAAAACACGCACACACACACTAAACAAGTCTAACCAATTTTATATTTCAAAAACAATTAAGACAGTTTAGTGAGCATACATTAACGTATGTAAACCTTGTGATGACTAAATCACATTGTACCTACACATATATCAAGAATAGCAAAGAATATTGCGTGTTGTGTATGAAAAATATCGCAAGATTGCATAAGTGTCTCAAAGTTATGATGATTTGAGATATGAGAAAATCACTTTAAATCACACACAATTATAACTATTTGATAGGGACTATCACTTTCGAGGTACATCCTATAATTCCCACATCTCCTAGAAAACACGCTTGCAATCATATTTTAAAGCATTTTGTTCTTTTTATTTTTTATTTCTTTGCATATTTTCTTTTATTAAGCATATCATGCATGGGCATATAAGAGAGAGAAAAGAAATACCCAATTATGTTAAACTTTTAATATTGCACTTTTTCTATTCCGAAGCATACAGATGTCATATCATGATTGGCGAGTAACAGTGGTGAGATGGTTATTTATGCCTTTTTCTTAGGATTTTCTAGTCCTACCCGTCAAAAAGAGTGATACGAGTGTTAAGTACAAGAGATCACTTAACCTTACTCATCACAAACAAAGAGCTACAAAGCTCACTTGCTTAGTTATGCATAAGAATGCTCATCTAAACTATAAGAGATACAAAGTTTAGAAAACACTGTTTTAATGGCCATTTTAAGGTTCACAAGAACTAATGTACACAAACACACACTATTTTTGTATTTTTCAATTTTTCAATTTTTCAATTTTTTTTTATTTTTATCAGAAAAGTAAAAATAAAACACAAAACTGAAAACATACAAACAAAAACATGTTAAAGAAAGCAAAACAATGCATAAAACTAGACTGACTCAAAACAGTAAAGCAATACACAAATAATGCAAAAAAAAATAAAACGGGGAGAGAGAAGAAGAAGTGAACAAAATCACTTAGAGCCCTTTTCCTTCCACACTTTGGAAGAACCTTTCCTTTTTGCCAACCCTTGAACCGGTGATGAGGGGGAAGAATTTAAACCGTTCAAGTTCGAAAGGAACATAAGGGCTTTGAGAATATCTCCAAGAGGAGCAAGAGAGGTCTGAAGCTGATTCTGGTTCCCAGATGCTATCATGCCATTACTTTGTTGAGTGGCTAACCACTTATAGCAATTTGGTCGAGTATGACCGGCAACACCACAATGATAACAGAGATGATGCTTCTTCTGTTTAGGCTTTTGAAAAATAGCCTTCTTAGTCCTAGGGTTTCTAGTTTCCCTTTTCTCAAGCTTAGGGGGTGCTCCTAAGATGGACTTACCCTTGCCTAAGTTCTCACTTGCTAATTTAGTTTTAACATCCTTATTCTCAATTTTAATGTTATTAGCAGGAGGAACAAAAACAGTAGTACTAGTAGAAGGAGTATTAGAGAGAGAGAATTCATACCCCAATTCTGTACGATCCGAAGCAGATTTTTGAACGCTGAGCATCTCATCTAGCTTTGCACTTGATGTCCTCTCCAATTGTGCTCTAACTTGAAATAGCTCTACTTTAAGCTTCTTGGTCTTCTCAGCCAGGAATTTGTTCTCGAACCTCAGTGCCCCAATGGTTTGATTTGCTTCATCAACCTTAGTGGAAAGCTCCTCAAGGTCAAGTTCCACATCACTGAGCTTCTTGGTGGCTAGCCTATAGAGTTTCTCATGCTTCTTAGAAAGCTTGTATAGTTTCTCATAGGCGGTATGGATATCATCTTGATCATCTATAGTTTCAAACTTAGCATCCACCAATTCCTTTTCTTCATCTACTTCTTCAGTAATCCCATCAGTAGGATTAACAATGGCAATGAAGACATTCAAGATTCCGTCATCTTCATTATCGGAATCATCATCGGGCTCCGTGTCACTTAAGGTAGCCGCAAGAGCCTTGCTCTTCCCAATGCTCTTGAAATACGTTGGACACTCTTGTTTCATGTGTCCGAAGCCTTGACACCCGAAGCATTTTGGTACAGCGGGAACAGTGTACTGACTGCCATCCTTGATATCTTTCTTCCCTTTATTTGGGTTCTTGAACTGAAAAGAACTGAATTGCCTACGGCCCCTGTTGAAGCCTTTTCCACTGGCATTCTTCATGAATTTCTTGAATTGCCTGGTAATGTAGGACTTCATCTTAGAATCTTCATCGTCTGAAGAATCATCTATATCACTGCTCTTGGCCTTTAGTGGCATGCTCTTGCTTTTGCTTGACTTGCCCATTCTAGTTAACCCTAGCTCGTAGGTTTGCAAATTTCCAACTAACTCAGTTAGAGGAATCTTATCATTATCCTTCGATTCCTCTATTACCGTGATCTTGGCATGGAATCTTTCGGGCAGAGCTCTGAGCAATTTTCTCACTATCTTGGGTTCAGGAATGGTTTCCCCAAGATTGAAAGCTGAGTTCACTATGTCTTTGAGCTTTGCATAGAACTCGTCGAATGACTCATCCTCCTCCATCTTAATTTCTTCGAAGCTTGTAGTGAGTCTCTGTAGCTTCGAATCCTTGACAGCCTTGGTTCCCTCATAGGTTATCTGGAGAATGGTCCATGCTTCCTTAGCAGTTTTCGTGGAGGATATTTTCTTAAACTCCTCATTGGTGACCGCACTGAATAGGGCATTCAATGCTCTGCTATTGAAATTAGGTGCCTTGATCTTGTCATCATCCCAGTCGGCCGGGGCTTCTATAGGCTTGGTCTAGCCTATCTCCACAGCTTGCCACACCTTCTCATCTAGTGACTGCAAGAAAGCTCTCATGCATACTTTCCAGTATGCATAGTTAGTACCATCAAACAATGGAGGTATAATAAGTGACTGACCTCTATCCATGACAAATAGGGGTTAATGGATCACACACAAGGATTAAAATATAATCAGAGTGTGCCTGCTTTGATACTACTTAATAGGCTACAAATGCGTTGACCCCTTGTAATGAATTAAATTGATTAATTAGCCAAGTTATTAATTAATCAAATTAATATGCAAATTCACATGGCAGCACAAACAAATCACCAATAACTAAAGTATGCAGTGGAAATAAAATTGACACGGTGATTTGTTTACGAATGGGGAAAACCTAACGGCAAAAACCCCACAAGGTGATTTAAGGTCACCACTCCCGAAACTCCACTATTATCACAACAAGCGGTTATAAGTAAAGGAATCCCAAGTACCTTACCAACCTACAGTTGAACCCTTACCTCAATACCCAATTGAACTTGTTCTGTAGTGACAGTTTCTCCTTTTGATGCACGGCTCCCAAGTACATGACTAACCAATTGTGCAGATCCCAGTACGCGACTTCAATTCACCAACTAGAGAGAGAGTTGTTGGCTGCAAAGTTTTTCAATTCATCCACACGATGAAGATCAAGAAGATACTTGGTTACAGAACCCTACGGTACACATTACACAGCAACTTCTTCACAAGAGATGAACTAGGATATGAACTTTGTCTTAGGTCACAAATTGCATGAACAACAATTACTCAATACTTGTGCAACTTGCGTCACTTTGACGGCTCTTAAAATAATCCTTTTATATGTCTAGGGTTAGGAGAAAAGAAGTCCCAAAGACACATTCACGGAATGGAATTAAAACAGAACTTAGAATTTGTTTTCCTTAAATCTCGACAGATAGAGGTGTCAAGGATCTGTCGAGAAGTTGTCGAGCCTCGGGGCTGAAATAGCTTCTAAAACTCGATAGATGCATGTGTCGAGACTAGGGGTCGAGCTTTAGTAACTTTCACTTTCCAGCTTGTTTTTTGGACAGACTTGATGACTTCAACACTTGATCTTGAAACATAGTTTCTTGAAGTGTTAAATACATCCTATATCTACCCAATTACAAGTAAAGTGAGTTTTGTCAAAGGACAAGCCAATTACATAAAATAATGACATATGTTTGAAACCACTTAAACCACGTATGTCCTAACAAAACCTTCTGCCTTATATATTGAATTCCAAATATACTGTTATTTCACTACAGTTGGCTGAGATTTAAATTGTTATTTTTTGAAAACTCAAAGTTTTAATTATTAATTTTAAAACTAGAAGATTTAATTTATTAATTTTTACAATCTCATGCTTTAATTTGTTACTTTTAAAATAATAGAATTTAATTCAAGTCAAATTTAGATATGGCCAAAGATTAGTCAAATGATTTCTCAAATTGAAAATTAGTAACTAGTCTAGCTTGGAGTTTTAGATTTCCCTTGTTGCAAACCTTGTCGTTCTTATTGCTCTTACACAAAATAGGGAGAAGTAAGAATAGAATAGTCTAGAAAATTAATCCAACACTCATATAAACCAATGCAAAACTTTATTCGTTAAGTAAGCTTGTTACATATAATTACATCCTTAGGATTTAAAAGTTTTTTATATGTACAGTTTGGCTCCATAAAAAAATTTTCTAATCACAGATCTATGACAGACATTGACAACATCAATCAATAACAGATTATTATTTTTTTGATAATCCACATAGAAATAGAATAATTGAAAGCAAGAAAAGGATTACAAGATAACTAGCTGGGTTTGCTCCTTTACAATAGCATTAATAAAAACATCTAAATCTGTTCCCAATACAAAACAACTAGAAAATCTATTATTGGGAGACCATGATGCTAAACCATGAGTAGTACCTTTTTTTTTTTTTAATGAATATTATGTGTAGTATTATTGGAAGCTCACTAGGGGTCCATTTAATTTCCAACCTGCAACTTAGGACTTTAGCCTTAAGGTATCTTAAGTTAGAGCTGAAATTCTCCATGAAACTACAGCACTGGGATTAGTGAGAGCATCTACACATATCTTGGCATCACTCTCGACAATTGCGGATTCAATACTATGGGACACCACTTGAAGGGTTGCCCAATTAATTGCCTCCACTTCTGATAAGGATAATGGTTTCCACCTTTGTACGAAAGCCCATCCTTGACAGACTATGGACACTTAGTTGACAAAGCAAAGGAGTTAGCTAAGGATTTTTCAAATTTTGAGTTTGGTCATGTACTAAGAGAAGGTAATGGTTCTGCCCACACCATTGTTAGACATGCAAAAAATGTTAGCAAGTTTACGGTGTGGATGGAGGATGTTCCTCCACATCTAGTTTTTGTAATTCAAGCCGATTCAGCTCTCTTTGAATAAAATTATAGTGTTGTTTCTCAAAAAAAAAAAAACTTCTTGGGCGTGCCATTAATCTTAATAAAAAATAGATGCTGAATCCCTTCATAAATTTCTTGTTAATTTTTTTTTTTTTGGGAACGGCTCACCTCCAGTTTGGAAGTCTCCCATTTTCTCCTGTTTTAAAATCGATGAGCGACACATGGCAAAGACACAATCCAAGGGTTACAAAGAGAGCACGTCAAATACAACTTTTGTCTCTCCTAATCTCCTAACTCCTACGAAGTCTAACCCGTCCTTATGTCTCCCTAACAAGCCTCTCTCTTCCTCTCCATCACCATCGCCACATGAGCAACAAAAGCACTGAGATTAAAGCTTGCCAGAGAAGAAGGGGCAAAATAGGACAATGGATTAGGAAACTAAAAAGAGCAAAATATCTTAGCAGATTTATGGGAAGCAAAGCAAGCTATATTGTGGACCTAAACACATTGTTTGTCACCATTGTGGTGCCTTTGGTCATCTTAGACCTCATTGCTCTAAGTTTCATGGTCTTAAAAGAATTTAAAAAAAAAAAAAAAACTTGAGCTTTTTGGAAGTTGTGCTAAAAATGGTAAACCAGATTTGAATAAAAATAGCATATTGTTAAAGAAAGTGTTTAATGCTCTTAACTCCTTGTCTATGTGCATCTCCGGTCCTCATTCTTACAACCCTTGTCTCTCTTCTCATGAGACACTTATTCTAAACAATTGTTCCGTTTGGATGAAGAAGGGTTCCTATGGTTGAGCTTTTACTTTTTTGGTCCTTAATCTAATCCTTTCGATTTTTGTAGAACCCTTCATGCATTGAATGTCATATCTTCATGCATTTTGTGCATCTTGCATTTCTTTGTATGCATTGCTTTTGTTTTGATCTTACTTTTATATTTTAGTTTTGTGTGTGTAAAAAATCCAAAACCACATAAAAAGTGAAAAATTCAAAAAGTTTAATCGTATATGTTTGAGCACATATCACATATGAGTTTGGCCTAGTACCTTCATACTTATGGCGTAGTGCATTTGTGAGCTTAGTTTGTTTTGTATGCACATCTATCTTTGTGGGAAAATTCTTGACATCTATGTGTGATTGTTGTAAATCGATCTTCAAGCTTGTCATGAATGATTAGTCAATAGTTATGTTAGTTTTGATACATGCGTAAACTTTTGTCTATATATCTTCCCACTCTTTTATATTTTTGCTTAAAGAGCTCAACAATTGTTAAATCTGGAAAAGAAATAATGGGCTGCAAAAACCGTCGCACATACTAGTATTTGATTAGGAAAAAGGAAAAGCAACTTGTATTGAAAATGTGTGGTGCCCAAAAGCCAAAGGCTTGTTCATCAAATTGAAATATCAAAAATTTCAGGCATCGATCTCAAAAAGAGATGTAAAGATAAAAAATGATCAAATGTTATGAATTGTAAAGAAGCTAAATGCAAAGTTTCAAAGATATGTAATTATTTTCTTGTGGGAGGTCATATATGTTCATTTCTATAATTGAGATAAACCACTTGACTTAGTACTAGTTGTATATGGCTTGATTGAATTGATCATTGAAGCTTCACTCTAGACTAAGGATTATTCCACATTTGCCACACACCCACAACACACATGCCTAATGTTTAATGAATGCTTAAATGTGATGTGTTTGTGCTCAATTATATATAGATCAATTCAAAAAGATTTTTGATCATTTTATATGTATTTAGAAGTGATTTTTATCACTCTTTGTGTTTATGTTTAGTGCTTACTTTGTTTTTCATTGTTTTAAACATGTTTTATGTTGAAAAACAAGTGTCAGAGTTTTTCGCGACTCACTCGCGACTCGCGAAAATCTTCACTACTCATTTCGCAACTTGCTCACAACTTGCTAGTAGCGAAATTGGAAAAATGCATTTTTCGCGACTCACTTGCGACTTGCAAAAATCTTTGCGACTCATCTCGCAACTCGCCAGTTGCGAAATTCGCAAGTTGCAAGTTCATGCAGAAGCTTTCGCGGCTCACTCGCAACTCGCGAAAATCTTTGCAACTCACTTCGTGACTCGCCCAGTCGCGAAATGCCCAAGAACAACTTTTTAAATTTTTTTTTCGTGGGAAACTTGTTTTAAACCTCTCACATCCTCTCTAAAACCCCTCTTTCAATATTTTTACATCAAAACCCAATCAATTTGAATGGTTTTCTTTTATTCCATTAACATCTCTAAGATAATTTTGAACTTTTTTCATTGATTTGGGTCCTTAGATTATGTTTTGGAGAGGTTTGTGCTCTTCGTTGGGATTTTCATCATAGAGGTTGCGAAAACTAATTTTTTGTCAAATTTTTGTACGGGATTGGTTTCTTTTGATGATTTGTTTTGGATGTTTTCCCCTTGTGGCAGAAAGAACATGTATTAAGGGTGGATTTCATGATATTCATGTATTGTTTCACATTGTTGTTCATAGTGTACACGCTAGGTGTTTGATAAAATGCCTCATAGGCATTTTCTCACTTGTTTGGACTCCAATGAGTACCAAACTTTGGGGTTTCTCATGTTTCGTCATTAGGAACATATTTGGTTAATTGGTTGTGTATTTAACACACCTTGCCCTACATGTATATTTTCCATGCTTTGGTCATGCATTGCACATAGTCACCTCTTACTTACACCTTTGCTACCCTTGTCATGCATTGATCTATATCTTGTTTCTTCATCCTAACATATCATATTTACCTTATGCTTTGTAGCATTTTGTTTTGTATTTTGTTTGAGTTTCATTTCACATTCATCTTGCATCACTCATGCATCATTCTCCTTGTTCATACCTTCATCTCTTGCCCTCTTTTATCCTTGACCCCTTTGTCTATTCGTGTCAAAAATGGGAAGAGTATACTCTAGAGTAGTATACCAGAGAGTTTTGTCATTTCTATATGACTCTTGTGCACATTTGTAGGGGGAGAGATATTTCATAGGCGAGATGCATATACCAAGGGGGAGAAGACATTGTGTTAATAATAAAATTTTGCTTTGTTTGTCTTTCTTTATGTTTTTTTTCTTGTTTGCTTTATGGTGCTTTGAGTTATGTTTAGTATCTTTGCTTTATTGTTCTCATTGCATCGTGTTTGTGTGTTGGATGTGCATACATCCTTATGCTATTGTGCTTTATTGATTGCATGTTCGGATGATCATTTGCTTTGTTATGTGATCTTTGTAGTCAATTCTATATAACTATTTTGGTGTATGATCAAGTTGCTCACATGTTTCATATCGCCAAGTTCTTCAGTTTCCTCTTCGATAACACGTCGCCATGTTATCCTTGTGTTTACATTTTTCTTCTCTTACTCTTTACCTTTTAATTGCTATTGTGTTTGTGATTAACTATGGTTTAGAGTGTTTTACCAATTTGGATATAGCTTGTATTTCATATTCCGCACATATATTGTTTCATTATAAGCTTGTGTTGGTATTTTTGTATTTGGGGGTCTAAACGCTCATAAATGTTTTACACACTAGTTGAACTTTCACGTGTATCTAACTGATTTTCTAGTGGATCATTTACTGCTTGGAGGACGGTGGAGAGGTTTTTCGCCAAGTTCTTAAGTTTCCTCTTCGATAACACATGCCGGTGTTATCTTGTGTTTGCATCTCTCTTTTCCTTACTCTTAGCTTTTAATTTATGCTGGTTGTGATTAATTAATGGCTTAGAGTAGTTTTCTTATTTGGGTATTGCTTATATTTCATATTCTTCACATATATTGTTTAAATATAAGCTTGTTTTGGGAAATTTGTATTTGGGGATCTAAACATTCACAAGTGTTTTATACACTGAGTGAGTTTACAATACAAAATATTACCCCCATGCATGGCTCAAGAAAATTAGTTGGATAAGGTTTACAAGCCAAGGTGAAATTTGACTAGTTAGGTTGGGTCAGGTTCTTAAGAGAAGATGCAGTATCACCATATGAATTGGTATATGCTAAGTGTAAATTTGTGTGTTTTGTTTGCTTTTCCTAGGTAGGGCAAGGTCTGTGCACTGAAAGTATTGTAGAATCGATCTAGCTGACCGAGTTGTGACTTGTGTGTGGTTGGCTAATGAAACAGAGATCCGCCCTAAAAATGAAGAAATCGAAGACTCTATTGATGAAACTAGTAAGCTTGCCAAGTAAAGTCGGTATTAAACCTTAGAAATTGCAACTATCAATGTTCAATTCATATAAGTCTAGTAGCTTAACAGAGAGACCCGTGTGTGTAGCATACAATCCAAAGCCTCTCAAACCAAGATATTAGTATTATGAAAGATAATAATATATATATATATATATATATATATAAATATATATATATATATATATATATATATATATTCTTCTAAATCTTCTTACATAAATTCATTTTTCAATATTTTTTTTCCTAATCTCATAAACTTTTTGTGAAGGGTTTTGGATTTTTTTTTTCCATTTAAATTCTAGTCCTATTTTTCTTATAATTTTTTTTTTTTTTTGGAACACGAACAACGTACTTAACTATCAGCTAGTTCTAAAAATTTAAAAATTAAAAAAAAAAAAAAAAAAAAGAACTATCAGCTATCAACTTATTTTGGCATTGCAACTTGGAAAACAATTTTCTTTAATTAGATATTGCTAGTTCGGTTTGAACAAATTGAGTTCAAATCTTTTGTACTACTTTTTGTGTATCATTCTATATTCCACCAATCACTACTTACCATGTTTTCATTTTACTTCCTTATAAAATAATTGAAGTGTAAAATGGAAAGCAATTATACACATGATAAGTAGTGATTGGTGGAACATAGAGTGGTAAACAAAGTGGTACAAAAAATTTGCATTCGAACAAATTTAGTTATATGGAGATAGAACTATTGTTACATTAAACTTAAACTACTTTTGGGTAATTGCCAATATTGTTTTGCGTTTATTTTTAGTGCTTTATCCATTAAGGAATCCTACAAATCTGAGGTACGATCCTGTTTTTTTGTTTTTCAGATAAGTAGATAGTGGGGAGCATAGGTAAGGTCACTTGAACTCCAACATAAAATCTGGATTAAAATAACCTTTATTTAACTTGGCTCCTTTAAGGAAAATTTCTCACTCTTGATTTATGCCAGACATTAATTAATAAAATCAATGCATAATAGATTCTCCTATTCTAGGCTCATGTTTTGCCAAGCTCCAGTCATGAAATTTGAAGTTACATATACAATTTAGCTACATAACTTCTAGTTATTTTTAAAAAAGAGTGGCACACCTTTGTACATATGATATCATACATGCAATATTTCAATACCATCGTAACAGGAAAAAAAGTTCAACAGAAAAATTAAAAACAGCGCAACGACAATATATATAAGACCGTAATACATAATAGACATGGTAGATTTTCATAGATATGTATCTCCTGAAATGAAGAACTTCATGGATGGAAATCTCTGAAGAAAATCTTGGTTAGTCAAATCCAGCTGCAGTATTGCTTCATTTCCCACCTTCTTCTTTCACTTTTATTGCTTTCTTCCAAAATTCTTGAGAAACCTCTCCAACTTTCTTATGGTCAGGTAATTCCCAATAACAAACCCAATTATTAACCCACTCCCATATCCCATCATTATAACTACCCAATCAGATTTACTTGGGAAATTTGAACCTTCTCCTTGTTTGGAATTCAGTGGTGGCTATGTCAATGTCTCAGAAATTTTGCAGTTCTCAGTCAAAGGCATACCACACAAACCTGTGTTTCCCAAATATGAATCATTTTGAAAGGTAGAGAATTGTTGACCTTGTGGAATAGGCCCAGTGAGATGGTTATTTGAGGCATTGAAGAATTCAAGAAATGTGAGTTGCAATAATTGCTGAGGAATCTCTCTTGATAGCCTATTTTGAGAAAGGTCCAAAGATTCAAGCTCCGTTAAGTTTCCTAAGGAAGATGGAATACGACCAGTGAGAACATTGTTGGATAAGTTGAGCAAATGAAGCCCCTTTAGACATCCAATGTCTTCTGGATCTTGTCCTTCAAATCTATTGCTTGAGAGATCAATAGCTACAAGATGATCTTGGATCTTTTGATATAGTGTCTTGATGCCTTTGGTTGTCATTTCCAAGAAGTAACTAAAATCATTTTTAAAATGATCGAAATACGGTGATGGGGTGCTTGTGACTGCAACCATATAAGCATTATCCTTGTCAAATGTCAAGTTGGCAACTTTCATGGAGGTCCAACTGTGGAAGTGCTCATATGGTAACTTACCTGTAAAGTTATTGAAAGAGACATCAATGATTTGCAACTTGGGGAAATCAAGGCTGCTTTCAAGTTTCCCAATTGAACCATGGAACCCATTAGATTGCAAACTTAGAACCCTCAACCTTGGAAGCTTCCCCAACCAAGAGGGGAAAATGTCATACAACTGATTGTTACCAAGAAGAAGAATCTCCAGCACTGTGCAGTTGGACAATAATCTTGGTACTTGCCCTTCTAATTGATTATAACTTACATCAATTGCTTTCAATCTACTTTCTTCCATGTATATTGCAGGAAGTATTCCATGGAAATTGTTGTTTTGCAAATTCAATACTACCAAGTTGCTCAATTTTCTCAAGCATTGTGGAAGCATGCCCCCCAAGTTGTTGTGTGAGAGATCTAGCAATACAATTGAGCTAAGATTGCAAAACAATGGTGAGATTTCTCCAGTCAATTTATTGTTTGAGACATTGTATTGGGCGATGGAAGGTGGAGGAATTGGAAGTGTTCCTTGCAACTTGTTGGAAGAGAGATCCCAATCAAGTAAACTGTCCCACGGAAGAATAGGCGTAGTGTGGTTGAAAGACTCAAAAGTTGTAAGGAAGTTGGAGGATAGATCCAATGATAAGAGAGTTTGTTTCCCCATGTTGAATAGCCAGATTGGTATTTGACCCTGAATTTTGTTGCCGACGAGACTCAAAATTTTTAATTCATGTTGGGAATGCAAAAAGTTGGGAATTCAGTCAAGTGACACGCATCGAATCCTAAAAGCTGAAGCTTTGGAGTACTGGCGTTGAATGTTGAATTAATGGGGAATGATAGATGGACTCCTGAAAGCTGGAGTGCAGTTAGATTTTTGAGCTTCAGAAGCAAGTCCAAGTCCACTCTGCCACTAAGGTTATTTTCAGCAAGACTCAGATATTCAAGCTTCGCAAGCCTACAAATTGATTGTGGAATTGAACCATGGAATTTATTGTCCCCAAGTTCCAAAACAGTTAGCTGGGTAAGGTTTCCAAGCCAAGGTAGAATTTGACTAGTTAGTTAATTATTGAAAAGGTATAATTCGGTAAGACGGGTCAGGTTCTTAAGAGAGGATGGAATGTCACCATATAAATTGGTTTCCCCTAAGTCCAAAGCATGGATTTTGTGACTGGTTTGCCAAGATCTCCTAAGGGACACGAGGCCATTTGGGTCATTGTGGATAGGATGACAAAAATAGCACATTTTATTTCGGTTAAGATGACTTACTCACTTGATCAGCTAGCACAGATATATATTGATGAGATTGTGAGTCTTCATGGAGTTCCAGCATCAATTGTGTCTGATTGAGACCCAAGATTCACCTCAAAGTTTTGGGAGAGCCTACATAAAGCTTTGGGTACTAATCTTAGCTTTAGTACAGCCTTCCACCTGCAAACAGATGGGCTATCAGAAAGGACTATTCGTACTTTGGAGGATATGTTAAGGGCTTGTGTACTGGATTTCAAAGGAAGTTGGGAAAAGTACTTGTCTTTAGTGGAGTTTTCCTATAATAATAGCTACCACTCTAGTATTGAGATGGCTCTTTATGAGGCTTTGTATGATAGAAAATGCAGGTCCCCATTGTGTTGGGAAGAGGTTGGTAAGAAAAAATTGTTGGGACCAGAAATCATTCAGATGACATCTGAAAAGATTAATCTGATTTGTAAAAGATTGCAAACAGTACAAAGTCAACAGAAAAGTTATTATGACAACTCGAGAAAGGGAGTGGAATTTGAGGTTGGAGATATGGTATTTTTGAAAGTCGCACCAATGAAGGGTGTGATGAGATTTGGGAAGAAAGGAAAGTTGAGTCCCAGATTTGTTGGTCCATTTGAGATCCTAAAACGCATTGGTAAAGTTGCCTACTAGTTGACCTTACCACCTACACTTGTACGAGTGCATAATATGTTTCATGTTTCCATGTTGAGGAAGTACATTCCGGATCCTTCACATGTTTTGAACTATGAGCCACTCAAGATGAAAGACAACTTGATTTATGAGGAAGTTCCAATCCAAATTCTTGACCGTAAGGATCAAGTGCTACGCACCAAGACCATATCATTAGTTAAGGTCTTTTGGAAGAATCACACAGTGGAGGAGGGATCTTGGGGGCGAGAAGATGAGATGAAATCAAATTATCCAGAGTTGTTTGTCAACGAAGGTATGTACAATTTCGAGGACAAAATTTTTTTTTAGGGGGGGAAGGATGTAACACCCCATAATTTTGACACCAATTTAATTATTACATGTGAATTATAAAGGAGGCTTACAATTAAATAGATTAAATTTATTTAGGCCTAAGATATTAAAAGTGAGATATATACAATGGAATATGAAGCCCAAGTGAGGTGTCATAAGTAATTTATATGGGCCTTGTTAAGCTTTAAAAAAAAAAATTAAATAAATAAAACCCTAGCTTTCTGCCTCTTTAGTCACATGTGTATTTCCTTGTGCTTCAGCCGAAAACTGAACCTTGCTTTCCTCACTGTAGCGTTGAGTGGGAGACTACAGGTACAGTTCCTTTTTGCTCCTAAACTTCGAAAATTTGAAATACTCATGAATCTCCACCTATCCTTACATTTAGGGAAAAGATGTCCTATAATGTTATTATATTAGAATAAGAGTGACGTAAATAGCTATATGGCAGGAAGGACTTTATAGCTTATAATTTTGATAGATAAAGTAGAGTACCTATAGAAGTATGGTTACTCTGCCAACGAAAAGATATAAGTGACAAGCTTGTGACTTTAGTTTCTACATATGGCCATGTTGGTTTTGTTTCTTTCGGTTTGGTTGACCATTCTCAAGCCAATTCCATTCATGTTTTGCCGTGGGCCTCCCAATGTTCAAAACTTGTCCAGTTCCATCTTTAAGTTTGGCGGTATTAAGGGAATAATGGGCTGGTATGGGATTGATATGTTAAGAATAATATTGGCTTCAACTATATATATTAGATTGATCAAATAAATATCATTCAGCCATACAGAAGTTTCATGAATACCTATGATTATGTTAATGGGAAACTTGATTAGGCAGCAATATTTTAAGTCCAAAATTTGATCAAAGCTGAAAGTGAATTGGATAGTTAAGCGAATAAATGCAGAATTTTGGATTTTTTCGAATTGTCTAGGATAAAATTGTTTAAAGCGTGAAAATTAATTTTAAGTGGGAAATTGTGTATTTATGGACTTATCTTTGGTGTTGCTAGCTTCTAATTCTACTGATTCATTGTGACTCAAGGGTGATTGATTCCTTTTATTTTTGCAACTAAGAGGTAAGTGGTGTTTACTAATTTTGGGGTTTTTTCCCAAACAGTGTTGATTATTAAACTATTTTATATCAAAGAAATATGTTGTTACTCTATATATATAAATGGATATTTTATAATTGCTTGATGTGCACATTAATTATTCGTTTTATGAAAAACTTGTGGGACAATCTAAGTTTATTTAATTTCGTATGTGTGAATATATCCTTATATGTTTGAGAATTATGAATGTGATATTTTTATGTGGGCATCTTGAATGGATTATTTATGTGAGCATCTTGAATATGTTTTGAAAACATATGGCAAGTTGTGATTAAAAAAACTCAGTATTGTGTTAGTCTTTAGCAAGGGACAATCATACTGTAGCTAGTCCTTAGCAAGGGACGGTCCTAGAAAAGAGGACAGTGTACATTTGGTAGCTCCTTAGCAATGGAGTATACTAATGAGGATAAAAAAATGAAGCTTCTTAGCAAGGGAGTGCACCTTTAGGTTCTAAAGGAACCATCCTTAAGAAAGGGGATGAAAAGGAGGTTCCAGTCCCAGAAAAGGTGATAGCACAACCCTGTCAACGGGGCGAAAACGTTGACCACGAGTAAGGCCTAGGAAATTGTGTTTGTGATGGTATTGATATATATATACACTATGATGGCTCACTACATAAAGATTATTATTTTTTTTATATGAAATATTTGATGATAAAATATTGATGAGGTATGAGTAATGAATTGTCTGTAAGAATTACTTTTTTAAAGGTTGTTCCCACACCTTAACGTTAGTGAATACTACTTATTGAGTTATCTCACCCCCTTTTATTTTTCCCCTTACAGATACATTAGAGGGATTAGTGGAGTAGAGATTTCTAGAAGTCTATAGTTACGAATTATTTTTTGGGATTGAAGATTTTATTTTTATTCTTTTATGGTATTAAGCATTGTACTGGAGAATCATTTTGAGGATGTTTTAATTTTTGGTGGATTAGAGCTCTAACATTTGTGATGGATTTTTTTTTTTTTTTTTTTTTTTGCTGGATTCTTTTATTTAATATTTTTATGAATTTTTTAGATTAAATAGAATTTCATTGCTTATGATTTTAAGGCGTTACACCCGCCGTGTCGGACGCGGGTGCGGTGGCCCAAATGCCGCACCCGTGCTTCCTAGAAAAAGGGCAAGGAGACCTTTAGAAAAGGTAGCATGTGGATGATTGGTAGAGAAAGCAAGCTTAGTTTTTGGCTGGATAATTGGACATGTAAAGGTCTTCTTTGCCATCAAATTCATGGTCCTTTGACCCATGAAGCAAGCAATGGGAGATTAGAGATGTTCTGACAGATGCAGGTTGGGACTAGAACAGAATTCCTTCTGAGCTTCCTGCTGAACTTAAATCAATTATTCAAGCTACTCCTACGTCTATAGCAGGTGTAGGTAGGGATAGGATAGCCTGGATAGGGAATCCAAGAGGTATATTTGATCTCAAGAGTGCTTATTCATTGACTAGGGAGACTGACACTATGTGCCCCATTAATGCTAGATGGATTTGGAAATCTGAGACATTACCCAAAAATAAAGACTTTTTTATGGAGATGTGTGCATAATAGCATAGGTGTTAAAACTTGCCTTGCGAAAGGGGTATTGTAGGTGAAGAATGGTGTCCCATCTGTCAAAGGGAGCCGGAGACCATATTGCATGCTCTTAGAGACTGTCCTAGGGCCAAGCAAGTATGGGTCCAGCTGGGAGTTAAGGAAACTAGTGGGGATTTTTGGTTGAGTAATCTTCAGGAATGGCTTCAAGTTACTGAGAAAGTGAACAGTAACTATATTCAAGGGAAGCCACCGCGGAGATTAATCTTTAATTTTGCTATGCAGAGTATGTGGAAGAGCAAAAATTTATGTCTTTAACAAGAAAAATCCAAATCCAAATCTGGTTGCGGAATTTATAATCAAATGTTGGAGTTTATGTTTTGTGTAAGCTCGCCAAGGAATCCAGTTCGTAGAATTAATAGAAGAGTCAGATGGGAGAAACCTCAAGTAGGACGGAGCAAGTTAAACACTGATGGATCATCTTTGGGCTGCTTGGAACGGGCTGGCTGTGGGGGTGTGGTCAGGGATGAACATGGTCATTGGGTTGCAGGTTTTGCAAGGCATGTTGGATCAACAAATAGTCTTGCTGCTGAACTTTGGGGACTTAGAGATGGCCTTTTGCTTTGTTGTAATTTGAATATATCTTGTCTTATTGTTGAACTAGATGCAAAGGTGGTTGTGAATGCTCTTAAAAATTCTGACTATGTAAATTATATAATATCTCCCTTACTAGATGATTGCAAGAAATTGATGACCAGATTTCAGCAAATTCAAATCACCCACTGCTACTGGCAGGCAAACCGGTGTGCTGATATACTAGCCAGAATAGGTGCTGATCTAGATTTTGATTTCATTTTGTTTTCCAGTCTGCCTGTGGACTTAGTTAAGGCGTTGGAGGATGACTGTAATGGAACTTATTTTAACAGACCTTGTATTGAGCCTGTTGTAATTGTTTAGTTAATGTTATCGTCTATTTTACCCAAAAAAAAAAAAGGAGATACTAATGGTTGCCAGTGGAATTAAATGGATCATGAGCAGGAGCCTGGAGCCGAGGAAACGACATTCATGGATGCACACAAAGCACACAAAATAACTTTCCGATACAGTCTAGTTTTGTTTTTGGATTTGGAATATGTTAAAAGGAGATTTTGGGCTTTGCTAATATTTGGAGAGCTATGGGCTCAGGAATGGGCCAATGGAGTTTTTTTTTGGTTAGGCTTTTTGTACTAGATTTATTTATTTTTTCTTTGGTTTTTTGTTTACCAATATAATTTGAAAAGTGTTACGTCCACAATATTTTTACAATATTTTACATATATTGGACTAGTTCAAAAAGTTTAGATGATAATTTTCAATTTTGAGAAAGTCAATTCTAAAATTTGGGAGGGCCAATGAATAAATTTACATGTAATTTAGTAATTTATATATTTTTTTACTAGCTCTAATGGAGAATTGAAAAAGGGGTGGACATAGCCCCACCTAGCCCGCCTCTGGAGACTGAGACGGGCTTCACCAACTAATAATGTTCATTGAAACATGGCTGCCTAGAAAAGTATGATGAAGTATAACAATTCAATTTCGGAAAAATCAATAGTTGAATGGAAAGTATATGTCATTTTTTGTTTCTTATCATTTCTTTTCTCTTCTTCATTTTTCTTAATAGGTGTGCATTTGGAACGCACAGTTTCCATGCATTCCTACGCTTGGCTGAAAAACAATAGATCCCGTGTACTGTTTATGGGAACCACATGTACTTTTTTAGTTTTAAAAAAAACTTTAAAACTAGGTCTCAGGACATTATTCACACATTTAAAAATTATTTTGTTACAGTATTTTCAGTTTTAAGCAATAATCAGTATCCAAATAAACTCAAGTAAATAAGGATTCGATTGGAAAAGGCTTATGCGTTACTTTCAAGCCGACTTAAAAACAATATTCTAAGTTCTAACAGTAACTTTCACAAACAATATTTGAACACCCATCTTGATTCAAATGAAAAGTTTACTTTTTATGGTCTGTTTGGATATAACTTATTTTGCTGAAAACTGAAAATACTATAGCAAAATAATTTTTAAATGTGTAAATAATACTATGGGACCCAATTTTAAATTTTTTTTTCTGAATAAAGTGGTAGTAGGTCCCGTGAACAGTGCGTGAACAGTGCACAATATCTCCTGCACAGTGTAATCCGTGTGCATGAACAATGCGGGTTACTGTTCATCTATGTGTTTCAGCTGGCACTTCTCAGCGTTTATTTCGTTTTATTGTAGTGTGGGTCCCAGCGTTAATAAAACACAGATTTTGAACGTGAGAAGAAAACGCAATCCAAATGCAATCATCAACTGCACACGCATGCCCCACCAACAGTAGACGCGCCCCACATCAACAGCCCACACACACCCTACAGCACCTCACCATGCAGCAACACACGCATGCCGCATTAGCACCACACGCACTCCCCATCAGCACCCCACGCACATATACACCTACACACTCCTAACATTAAGATGTGACACACTAACATGTATTTGCATCCTCAATATAAAAACATATTGGCTTCATGGCACATCTTTGACACATATTCTAGTTACCAGAACAAACATATAAGCTTTCCTCCTGTTCTTTAGAAATATATGACTGAAAACTACCATATATCTAGTCTAAAAAACCACTTTGATCCTACTCCACATATTCTATGGTAACTTATTAGACAATTCAATCAACATCTTTGCCCCTAATTAAACCCAACTAAAACCTCTTAAGGTTGCCCCATACAGGTTCTCTTAATTTGTAAGATACCCTACCATCTGTATTGCCCCAAAGACAACTTGATAACTCAATTTCATAGAGTGCCTAAATTCAAATGAACAACCTCGTATACATCATAAAAATCATATTTTTCTCTCAATATTCTATCAACCCTAAAGGGTAAAGTACCCAATTCCAAAGAAGACCCAAGACAAAGCAAAGAAGAGCCAAACAGCTATATATATTTCATCAATATCTTCTTAGCATACTTCTAATACAAACAAAGCACCAAGGCAAACCCAAAATCCAACCTGTAACAAAAACTAAAATACCTAAAACAGAACCAATTTTTCAGTACTGGAAGAGCAGAACAAATTTTTCACTAATGGAAGAACATAACAAATTTTTTAGTACCCAAAACAGAACAAATAGATCATTAGCAAGAACAAATTAAAGCATGCACAAATCTGAAAATTTTCCAACAAATATTTCAGAATCTCTAATGGTACTTGGTGGTTTTGGTAGCAGATCAGTGTTGCTTGGTGTTTTGTTGATCAAAAACTCTACCTTCAAAATGTTTTTCTCAGATCAGATTAGACATAAATTAAATTTTTTTTTAAAAATATATAGAAACATGCATGTTGAAGAAGATGAACAAAGAAGAAGAAGAAGAAGAAGATGACGAAGAGAGACTTACCACGGAGAGGCTTGTAGCAACACGAAGAGGGCAGAGTAGAGAGAAGACACTACAAGAAATCTGAGTTTAGGCAGCGTTTTTTTCAGCGACGTTTTGAAATCCGCCACTATAAGTGGTATATTGCGACGTTTTTTACGAGCGCTGCTAAAGAATGTGTATTTTGCGACGTTTTTAAAAAAACGTCGCTATAACCCTGAATAATAGTGACGTTTCTTAAAACGTCGCAATAAGTATATTTTTCGCAGCATTTATTTGGCTTATAGCGACGTTTTCGTAAAACGTCGCTATAGTTATTAATAAACTCCGTAACTTTCTTATCAAAAGTAAAAGATAAAGTAATGAAACTATATAGCGACGTTTTCAAAACGTCGCTATATGTTCCCCCCAGAAATTTATTTCTTCCCGCACAAATTTTGGCCCAACTTTTCATTTCCCACTTTTTCTTTTTCTTTTAACTATATAGCGACGTTTTCAAAACGTCGCTATATGTTCCCCCCAGAAATATTTTTCTTCCCGCACAAAGTTTGGCCCAACTTTTCATTTCCCACTTTTTCTTTTTTTTTTTTTTTTTTCCTACACTTTTTTCTTTCTTTCTTTTGTTCATTCAGCTCCCACTTCTCTCTATCCCCTCCCATCACTTCTCTCTCTCCCCATAACTCCTCTTCTCACTCTCCCCTCAAGCCACCACCCATACCCACCGCCCTAGCCATAGCCGCCGCCGTACCCACCGCCTCAGCCACCGATCTGCTCTCTCTTTCTTCACTCCTCTCCCTCCTCCTCACCATACCCATCCCATAACCCATGAAAATAAAAGGAAGGCACAAAGACACAAGGAGTCTATTCCATATTTTCTTCATTTACATGATCTCACAAGGTTTATTTGGTAGATCTAGTCTTTTTTACTTCATTTTAGTTGTTTTTTTTTTTTTTTTTTTTTTTTTTTTTTGGAGAAACGTTTTTTTTAGTTGTTTTATTATGAAATATTTAGATTTTTTATTATGAAACATATAGATAATCTTTCACTTGGTATTTTGTGATTTATTTTGGCCCAGGTTGCACTCTTTCTTGCTAGGTCCAATTTGTTGATTATTAGGAATATAGAGTGGGCAAATCTTATGCTTGGTTTTGAGAAGGTAAATCATTTTTCCTATTGTTATCTTTTTCTTATTCATCTTGATGCTGATTTTGGAGCACATGTAGTACCCATATCTATTAAATACTATGTATGATACTTTTAGGATGCCAAAATATTACTCTTTTATTAGTTGATTTTTTTTTTTTTTTGGCCTTTGGCTTTAAAATAAAGCAGTAGATGAGTGTTAAGGGAAAGAATATTGAGATTTTTTAGTAGAGCATCATATTAACTCCTCTGAGTAGTTCCCTATAGCTTTTGACTAGGAAATACAAAAAAAAAAAAATATATATATATATATATATATTAATTATTTGTGCCCTGTTTTATTTAATTTCATCTTCTCTTTTAAGATCATTATTTTGCTTATATTGTGGCTGATCAACTTGCTTAGCTTGCATATTTGGCTTTTCTTTGATGGTCCTAGTGTTTATGTAGTTAGCCTTAAGTCTTACATGGGTATGGGTCTAACAAGATCCATTCATAGTTAACCAAAATTATAGGGTGTTGTGTTTCACATAATTCACAAGACCCTAGCCAAGTTTAGTGTGTTGTCATTTATTTACTTTTACTATTAACCATGGAGCTTACAAGCTTAAATCAACCACTAGGCTAAATTCAATTTGGTTAAAATTAGTAGCAAGCCACACTAGTAGTAGGCTTGCTACTAATTTGTTCAATTAGTAGGCTTGCTACTATTTTATATACTTAAATCAACCACACTGCTAAATTCAATTTGGTTAAAATTAGTAGCAATCCTATGTTGTTTAGGATTCTTTCCACTCAAAAAAAAAAAAAAAAAAATACAATACATGGGAGTATGAGATTTGGTCACATTAGTTATATAAAGAATTCAATTTATTGGTTATCTAATTTGGGTGGAGTACAAAGTAAAAATAAAGGTTCTCAAGATGAAATAGTCTTACCTATCAATGTTTTTAACAATGATAGACATTCACATAAATAAAAATAAAAATAAAAACAATAATAGACATGTATTGAGGTTGTGACAAATAGTCTTACCTATCAATACCTATCAATGTTTTTAACAATGATAGACATGGCACTCTTATTTGCCTTCTACATCATTTAAGTGTTCTCTTTTATTTTGCAGGTTAACTACTCGTTTATTGTGATAAGTTTCGATTTTTTTTTTTTGGAAACGTGCATGCTTGACTTGACTATAGTAAGTAATTTTTACTTAAAACTTTGTACTTGAGATGTTGATAATTGTTGGGGTGGATTGTTGTGTTGGAGCAAGCGGATGGCTTACATGTGTTATGAGGTGGTTTATATTCATATTGAGAGTGTTTATTACATTTGGAAATTTGAATGGATATGGTTGAGTTATGGTTGTTGATTACTTTTTAGACTACAATACTTATAAGCATTCTATATTGTTATATTGATAATTGTTTTGTGGTGGATTGTTTAGTTGGAGTAAGCAGGTGGCTTGCATTGATAATTATTTTGTGATAGATTATAGTTTGATTATTTCATTTCTTTCACATGTCGATCATGTAAACTAAATGGCAATTATCAAGAGATATTGATTAGTTACCAAATATATTAATAATTTACTTATGAATTTTGACTCCTTATGCCTACACTTAGGACCTTGGTGTGACTTACAAGTCATTTTTTTTAAATTTAAAAATTTATCCTTGTTTTCCAAGAAGCGTAGGTTTGTTTTGTTAGAGTAATTGAAATATGGACTAATGGTTGGTTTATTCTTTCATGATATCGTGTTATAGGTATTTATTGTGTAAATTTGTCTATAGCTATGGACAAGAGTTGGATGGACATTAGAGATAGGACATCTGTGGGTTATAGAAAATGAATGATTATGAAAACTTGAAGGAGCAAGTGACCCAATTGATGCAACTAGTGCAAAATTATTCTTTAGAAGCTAGTTGGATATTAAATTTTAATGTTTTAAAAATGTATTTGGTGTTTAAATTTTATAAGTATAGCAACTATTATTTTTTTACTCGAAATGAATTCTTTATGAACTTATTAGATACTTTAATTTGTATTCAGGGTGGTTTCGATTTAGATCATCAATCTCCAACTCCTTATAGGTCATAGGTTTCATCCCATCAAGAAGCTAGCGGATAGCGGTACATGCAGTGTTTTAAGGACTCCATGGGCTATTACATAGTTGAACAACCACAATTATTTTGGAACTACTGTACTCTATTTATAATATTGCCATAGTTTGGGTGGTTGTTTTTTTTGTATAGGTAGACAAGTGTTTTGTTACAGCTACATTTATTTTGGAAGTATTGTATTTTGTATAATATTGTCATAATTTAGGTGGTTGTTCACACTTTTTTTGTGTAGGAAGACAAGTGTTTTATTCAATTCAAGATGATACATGTATTGGTATCAAACAAATATATATATATTGAATCTATGGTTAATGTGTTATTGTGGAATATTGATGATCAATAGGTATATTTGATCTATTACAAGTTTGTGTTAGTTATTGTTGAATTTTAAGCAGGTTTATATAGCATTTTTTATATTTAAAAAATAATAATGAGCAGGTTTTTGCGACGTTTTAAAAATGTCGCTAAAAAGTAAGAGGAATCCTTTTTATTATCGCATTCAAAATGCTGCAAATAATTAATCCTATAGCGACGTTTTAAAAATGTCACTAAAAAGCAAGAGGACAAACACTTTTGCGACGTTTTTGAAACGTCACTATAGATGCGATTATTTGCGGCGTTTTAAAAACGTCGCTAAATGTATTTTCCTACATTATATACGACAATGTTATATTATTTAGTGACGTTTTAGAAAACGTCGCTGAAAGTTTCTAAACGCCACTAAAGAGTAACATATGGCGACGTTTTTCAAAACGTCGCAATAGACCTACAGCGACTGCTCTATTGCGACGTTTTTGAACATCGCAATAAAAAACGTCGCTATAGACCATTTGTGTCTATAGTGACGTTTTTTGGGTTTTTAGGGACGTTTTAAAAACGTCGCCTAAACCCAGATTTCTTGTAGTGAGAGAGGCTAGCGTGAGTCCTCAGAGAGGGGAGAGGGCAAAGTAGAGAGATGAAAGATGAGAGGCTCTGAGGAATGCGTGAGAACTAAGAGAGAACTGAGAAGGGTAAAGTTAGATTTATCAAAGTATAAAGTGAAAGGCAATTTGATGACTACACATTTGATCCAACGGATACATTAATCAACGCGCACCCACTTTTCTAATTTGGTCTGAAGAGCTCCATAAATGAAATGCGTGTTCTGTGTACATTTTGGAAACACAACTTTCCCTAAAACTCATCTTTTTAGACACACCAAACGCAGATATAGTATTTACTTTTTCAAAAAGTGCTTTTTAGGGCTACAAAAACCGAAACAAACAGGTACTTAAACCACTTCTTAAGTGAAATGTATGATAAAGTCTGACTATTCAATTTTTGGAAAAATTAAGTATTTCTTTTTCTTTTCTTTTCTTTTCTTTTCTCTAAATAAGTGAACAGCGATTTGATTGGAAGAGGCATTTATGGATCACTTCAAGTCCACCTCAAAAAGAATAATCCAACAGTAACTTGGAAGTTGCAAAGACACCCATCTTGAGTAAAATGCAATGCTAACTTTTTAGTTTAATATATTATTACTAGTCCTAACAATCCCTTTCTAGAGTAAAAATTGTGCTGAAGTTTGAAAATTCAATTTTTGTGTGGGAGAAAAATATAAACAATCCAAAACTAAGTTATGTCTACATGCATCTGCTTGAAAATAAAGGAACTGCGCTTAGCAATGGTTGAACAGACATTGCCTACCACTTGTGCACAAAGATTAATTGTTACAATCTGTGCCAATAAATAGAAGGGAACAAATTGCTCATATGCAGCCTACTATTCTCTCTTACACTAAATTATGAAGGATTTCCTTTTCTTAATTCTTCTTCTTTCCCTCTTTCAAATCATTTCAAGTTATGGCATGAAAATGGTGGGAGGCATTGACTCCAGCACTGACAGAGAAGCCCTTCTAGCTTTCAAATCCTTAGTTATTGATCCTCAGAATGCTCTCTCTGGATGGAACATAAATTCATCCCATTGTACTTGGTTTGGTGTGAACTGCACCAGCAATTGAACACTAGTCGAATCACTAAGCCTTGCAAATCTTGGACTCTTTGGCAATCTTCCTCCTCGGCTCTCCATTCTCACTTCCCTTAAGACTCCAAACCTTTACAACTACTCTTTTTTTGGCCAAACTCCTTCTGAGCTAGGCCGTCTTACTAGCCTTCAGAGTATAATTCTCGCGACAAACAACATCAGTGGCACCATTCCTATTAGTCTATCTGATTGTCTTATGCTTGAACAAATTAGTTTTGAGAACAACAAAATTGCTGGTCCTCTTCCTCCTGAACTAGGCCAACTTCCTAGACTGAAAATTCTTGATGTATCCATGAACAATCTTACTGGTGCAATTCCCTCTACTTTTGGCAATCTCTCCACTATGACCAGTCTCAGCATAGCAAGAACCAACATATCTGGCAAAATTCCAAATGAGTTGGGCCGTCTCCATAATCTTGTCATGCTACAACTCTCGGAGAATCATATTTTCCTTGGAGTTCTTATCTCTCACAGAAAACAGGCTTGTTGGAAAGCTGCCATCCAATATAGGCCTTACCCTTCCCAACATAAGGGAACTCCACCTGGGGCGCAATAGTTTGGAAGGGCCAATACCAAGTTCTTTATCCAATGCTTCACATATTGAATTCCTTGACCTCCCTTCAAACAATTTCACTGGGCCTATTCCTTTACTTGGTAACTTGAAAATTCTTGCCAAATTAATTCTTGGCACAAACAAATTATCTTCTACAACAGAGCAGAATTTTCAAGTATTTGATTCCCTTACAAAATGTACCAAGTTAAGAGTAAATATTTCTCAATTCCAACCAATTAGCTGGTGAGCTTCCCAGTTCGGTTGCAAATCTCTCATTCAATCTCCAACAATTTTGTATTGATGATAATTTGTTGACCGGTAGCTTCCCTCAAGGATTTGAGAGATACCAAAACCATGTAGCCTTATCAATTCAACAAAATTCTTTCAGAGGCCAAATACCAAAGTCCATTGGAAAGCTTCAGAAACTACAAATACTTCAGGTACATGAAAACCTCTTCTCTGGAGAAATTCCTGACATCTTTAGCAATCTCACACAACTATATCAGCTCTATATGAGAAATAACGAGTTATCTGGTAGAATTCCCATGAGTATAGCTACATGGCAGCTGTTAGAGAAACTTGTTCTAGCTGGGACAACGGTCAATGGAAGCATTCCAAAGCAAATTTTTGAGCTTCCCCAGCTAAAATTTTTTATATTGGCGAATAACACTTTAAGCGGTTCTCTGCCCTACGAATTTGGCCATATGAGACAGCGTGAAATCATGGACATTTCTGGAAACCAGCTATCCGGATATATTCCTGCAATAACTAAGAGATACTCAAGTTTGCGCTGGCTCAACATGGCAAGAAATAAGATAACTGGCTCATTACCGAAGTCCCTGGAATATCTAGCGGCACTGGAGAGCTTGGATCTTTCTTCCAACAATCTCTCAGGCCTAATCCCCAAAGAGTTGCAGAACCTTCATGTTTTGGAGACATTAAAATTGTCTCTCAACAGCTTTGAAGGAGATGTACCGAAAAATGGTGTCTTTGCAAAAATCAGATGGGATTCTCTCCAGGGAAATTCCAGGCTCTGTGCATTTCACCATGATGCTGCCGAAAAGCTAAGAGTCAATACTTGTGTCACAAAAAAGAAGTCAAATTCTCATTTAGTACTCAAAGTCACTATTCCAATTTCTGCTATCATGGTGCTCGTCTGTGCATTGTGTTTAGTGTGGGCACCAATCACCAAAAAGAAGAGCAAGATAAGAAACAATGGAACTTCCTCATCTGTAGTCAAGGGTTTACTCCCAAGGCTATCTTATTTAGAAATCCAGCTTCGTACAAATGGTTTTGACACACAAAATTTGTTATGGAAGGGAGCATTTGGGTCTGTTCATAGAGCTGTTTTCAGTACTGGTGAGAATGGAAGCCAGACCACAGTTGCAGTGAGGTTCTAGGCTTGACACAAAGTAAAGCTTCCAAGAGTTTTGATGCAGAATGTGAAGCTCTAAGAGACATCCGCCATCGGAACCTTGTTAAGGTGATCACTTCTTGCTCTAGCATTGATCACACAGGAGCTGCATTCAAGGCTTTGGCTATGAAATTCATGTCTAACGGTAACTTGGATAAGTGGTTGTATCCAGAGGATGTTGAATGTGGATCAACTCTGACATTAACCCAGAGACTGAATATTTCCATTGATGTAGCTATTGCCTTGGATTACCTACATCATGATTGTGATCCACCAGTAATCCATTGCGATTTGAAACCCGGAAATGTGCTTTTGGACGAAGATATGACTACTCATGTTGGAGATTTTGGGTTAGCAAGGTTTCTCTCCCATAATTCATCACAGAATGAAAGCAGCACAATTGGTCTAAAAGGCTCAATTGGTTACATTGCTCCAGGTATGTAGATCTTATGGTATGAAACTTGAATGGAACTTATGATTAAATTCACCATTTCCTAATAGATTAAGCTTTTAGGACAAATGGTAATTTATCATAGTACCAGCCCAACTAATTTCTAGTTCCAAACATGTTTCCACTCTACTTCTCTTGCTACATTTAACCCAAAGAACATATTTGAATGGAAGAAATAGGAATATTTAACACTATGTTTCCTGCATAGTTCTTTAAGCTTTTAATAATTTCTTGTTAGGAATTCTTGATCCTAATATCCTGAATTCTTTTGTAGAGTATGGCTTGGGCGAAAAGGCTTCAACCAGTGGGGATGTCTATAGCTTTGGAATACTGCTGCTAGAGATGAGCATTGCCAAGAAGCCCACAGATAGGATGTTCCAGGAAGGTTTAAGCCTAAACAAGTTCATCTCTGAAGTGCACGAGAGTAAAATCTTGGATATTGCTGATCCAAGGCTTTTCGAGGATTATGAATCTGTAACACGAAGCAGCAGTACTAGTTGTTCTATTGGTGGAGATAGCAGCAGCAACAACAACAACAACAACATTACTTTAAGAAGTAAGGAGTGTGTGGCTGCAATGGTGGGAGTTGGATTATCTTGTGCTGCTTATTCATCAAAAGAACGTTTTACTATGAGAGAAACCTTATCCAAGTTGCAAGAGATTAAAAGGAGTTTTATTGGATCTTGAAGCATTGCCTTGACACTTTTGTGCGGAGTTTAAGTTCATTGCTCAAGCTATTTAAGTTTGATGGCCAATTAATGGGATCATATGTCAAATTGCATTTTCTTTATCAAACCCCAAATTGAGGCAGTTCAGAAATTTTCTTATGTTAACATGTGCTAAAACAAGATAAAACCTTAGACCACACCTTTAATGAATGCAACATCCCCTTGGTTCAAATTGAGCTATCTCTTATTCATTTGCCTTTTAACATTGCCCCTTCACATGCTCTAGAAAAAAAAATCAGTGGTTTTTGTAAGAAATCAGTCAATATCTTCCCTATTCCTTATTCAATCTGATTGAATTTATCCCATATTGTGGCTATAGACTAGCACAACCCAAAGTGTTACATTTTATGCCATAGAAGGTTATGTGTATCTAGTGTTCCTTGTTTATAAACTCAGTCTACTACTACAAGAGTTAGGCCCTTTTGTAGAAGTATTCTGGTTATGTAATGTCTTATAAATGGGTTTAAAACACTAGTTTATATATTTTCATGTGTGTTTGATGTAGGACACGATTTCTCTAATTTTTGTAAATATTTAATTTTAGTATTTTTATGTAATTTTTGTTATTTTAGGTTTAGGTTATTTGTTTCCTTCTTTTTAGGTGTTTTTAATGTTGTTTAGTCAAATTAGGGTTTCTAGTTGCCCTAGATTTTTTTTTTTTTTTTTACTATTTAAACAAATTGTAACTTCCAAAGGTAATTTAGTTTTCAAACTATTATCAATAAATACAAACTTTTGTCAAATTATTTCTCTGGTGGATTCCAATTTTCTTCTCCTTGTGGATTTAGGGAAACCTCTCGTGGATTCGAGGTTTACTACTAGGAACTAGCAGTTTAGTTTATGTTCCATCAAGAGAGCATCGTGTGTGCTTTCTTTAGGCTTTCGTGGTATTAGAGCCTTGACTTACCCTGGTCCGATGGCTATCCAGCGAGACAGTGACCACCACAACAATGACGGCAGCAACGACGTTGACAGCACAGTCCTCACTAGGGCTGAGTTCCTTAATTTTTGTGATGAGAATCACCAATTTTGTGAAAAGAGTCAACAAATTATAGGTGAAATCATGCAAAAGATTGCTACTCTTCTTGCTAGGAAATCATCTCACAAAAACAATGACCAATATATTCAAAGACGCACTCCTAACTACAAGAAAATTCCATTCTTTGATGGAGATATGTGTAAGATGGATTTTATCGATTGGCTTCTTTATTTGAAAGAGTATTTTAATTTTTGGAAGATTTGTGATGAAAAAAAGTACGGCTTACATTTAATAAATTGGACGATGAAGCAAAGGAATGGTGGGAAGAGATTCAAATCAATAGAAAGCGGCGAGGTAAGCATCCAATCTACTCTTGGCAAAGAATGAAAAAAGTATTAGTTGAATTATGGTTTCCTAATGACTATTATGATATACTAGATTATACAAGTGTTGATTATAAATATGTATATTCATATGAAAAGCAATATGCTCAAAACAAGAAAGGTCAAAACCAAAATTATCACAGTGAAGTCCATATGTCAAATAAAGGAAAGGGTTTGAGGGTTGAGAAGACGCATCCTATTACTAAAGAAAAATTTGAATTGGCTAAAAAAGATCAAGACTTGCAACAAGTTATTGAATTGAAGATTGAAAATACCACTTGTCAAAAATTTGATGAAGAAGTCAAAGAAACGAAGGTTGAGTTGATTGTGGACAATGACATGAATGAAGAGATGGTAATTATTGAGAACATTGTGGAAGATTCCATTGAGGTCAAATATAAGGATGAGTCCACAACTCACAATCCTCAGGTCTCAGTTGATTTGTTGAAGATGACTACACAATATGCTGATTTTCTTGAAGCAGAAAATTTTAATTTTATTATCAACCCTTTGTTGATTGATGTTGTGAATAAATTGAAGGTAGATAAGAAGAAATTTTATGCTACACTTTATTGAGGATTCAAGTTTCAAAACTAGATCAAGTTATTAAAGCATTCAAAGTATTTGTTTATTTGGAGTGGAAGATTTCAAATTTCAAAAATGAACTTGAGGATGAGTTTGTTTCAAGTAAAGGGGTCTGATGCAGGACACGATTTCTCTAATATTTGTAAATATTTAATTTTAGTATTTTTATGTAATTTTTGTTATTTTAGGTTTAGTTTATTTATTTCCTTCTTTTTAGGTGTTTTTAATGTTGTTTAGTCAAATTAGAGTTTTATATGCTTTCATACCTAGGTTTTGTTTTTACTATTTAGTCGCATTGTGACTTCCAAAGGCAATTTAGTTTTCAGACTATCTATATCTATATATTACTAAAAGTTAAAGCATAGCATTTAATATTGCTACACTCCTGTTGAGCCACATCAGCAGCCATGTCACTACCCTTCTTTCTCTAAATTTTTCCCACAATTTAAAAATACTTTTTCGAAATATTTCTCATAATTTAAAATACTATTAAAAAGAAATGATTTCCAACCCTATCTGCACCATAAACCAATCTTACATTAATGTTGTTAATGTTGTCCTTAATGCTAACCCTCTGTCTCCCCTCCTTCTCCTTTTGCTCTTCTTCTCTTTCACACTTTCAAAACTTCAAAATTTCACATTTCTAATGCCAACTCTCTCTCTTCCCTCCTTGGTCTCTTCATCTCCTCTAAATCACTTCTTCATACCTATTCAATTGCCACTTTGCTAAAAAAATCACTTCTTCATACCAGTTCATCTCCTAGGTACGCATTATCTCTTCATTTTGTAATTAACATTTTGCTATTCTTTCAACTAATTGAGCATTAATTCAGACATTCTTCAAATCTATCTCTTGAATTAATGGTGATTCTTCCTATCCCCAATCAAGAGGTTTTTCAAAACGTTCAATTGTTGCCTATTAGAAATAGAACACCCACTGCTTTATATATATATATATATATATATATATATATATCTGCAATCTCTTTGCCTCCATAGATAAAGAGCCTATCAACCTAATCTATACCAATGCAGAATTCAATCCTTCCCATTAATAAGCCCCCACGAAATCATCATATTTAAGGCCATGGATATTTGTTGTGAGGTTCTCAGCAAACAAATAGACCAAAACAAAAAAACAAAAAATAAATAATAAAAATAAAACCAAAAGCTTTTAGAATCAAAGCCCTTCAACCTCCAAACCAAAACGTTGTCAACGTTAAAGAAGTGCTTGAACAATCTGTAATTCGGTTCTCACAAGTTCAGATCAGATATATATATATATATATATTATTTTGTGTACTTACAGCCGCCATGAGATGCTATCAAACCATGAGATTGTCTCTGTCTCTCTCGCTGTCGCTGCATTTTCTCCATTTCTACAGGTCCTCTTTGCTTGATTGCAATGGTGAAGGTTTTGGCTGTTGCAGAAGATGGACTGGTTGTGCTTGACCCACTAAATGCTTAGGCAAGCTTAGCTGCCAGCCACTTTATAGTGTGTCAAATGCTTGCATGTTGTCAACCACATATTTCTTTCGTAAATTGCCTTGGGCTTGTGTTTTTACTTCGGTTTTTTAATGGGCGGACAAACCAATGTCCGCCCCCCTTTAGTTTTTGTATTTTTTTTTTTTTTAATTTTATACGTGATCAATGGGGTTGGGCATAATAAAAAAATATTGGGTAATCAAATGGGCTAGACATGATGTAAGATAATTTAAATAAAGAATTGCATAAAAAGTAGTAGAATATTAAACTCTAACAAAAAGTTTAAGTATATTAATTTCATATATATATCCATTGATTGAAATACTCAATATTTGTTTATGTTTGCTTTTGATTTAATATTACTTATTTGTCTTATGAAAGTTATGAAATAAAAAAAAAAAAACATTTTAAATAAAGATATTTATATTTATTTGAATTATTTTAGTCAATTTTTATATTTTTACTATTTTAATATATTTATTTTTTTTAAATAATTATTAAATTAATTATGATGTTATCATGGTTCGACCTCAACTTTAAAACCCTAAACCTCTCCCTCTTACGGTTCTTTAAACAGTCCGAATTTCAAAACTATGTCTTTAAATGACAATGTCATAAACAATCTCTACCCACTTGGTGTCACAAACCCTATTTGACCCCTGAAGACATTATCTTTGCTTGAATATATGTTATTGGTATAACAAATTGGAGAGCAAATTATGGAGAGAGGTCACAACTATTCTTTTCTTTTCTTCTCTTTGTTAGTTGGAGCAAATTACGGTTTTTTTTTTTTTTTTTTTTAAAAAGAAAAAATTATTTCACTCTTTGTTATTGGAACAGTTGTTATGTTGTAGGTATTGCATATATTCACCAATTGTAAGAGACAATGTCCTGAATTCTATAGATTTAATTTTTAACTTATCCCAATGAAAAATTATGTATTTCTTTTAATAATTAAAGTACTATACAAAGAACAAACAGAGGGCTTATGATATTGTATGTATATAAATTATAGGTGGCAATTTTATCCAAACAAAAAAACATGTCTCAATTATGGCTTTGTGCACAAAAAAAAAAAAAAAAAAAAAAAAAAGAGTTTAGCAAATATGCTATTGCAATCTTGCTTTGTTTTTGAGTAGCTATTTGTTTATCTTATTTTGGCCATACAAGGAATGCACATTGCATTGAAGTGTGCATTGTCATTTGTTGTTGGACTTATATGTTTTTCGTATAAGGTTTTGTAATTCGATTTGAAACATCAATGAACACTAGCCTTTTTAGATATTCAATATAGACTTCCAAAGATATGCTTGCTATTTTTCTACTTGAAATTTCCTATGTTGTATGAAATTAGAACTTCTCTTTAAGGAGGTGAATGAACAGCCAGTCAAGGAAAGACAGAATGTGGCCTTGAGCAAGAGAAGATTGTTGAACCATTCAAAAGGAATTGATAAGGATAAATATTTAATACTCACAAATAAGGATAAATACAATACTAATACTCTTTTTTTCCTGACGACAACCTATTCTTATCCCACATATTACCAAAATAACTTTAATTGTTTACCAGTCCAAAATATCTTTAAACTTTACTGTGCTAAAAAACATAAGCTAAAATATTAAGAGAGCCCAACAATTGCAGCTCCTGTTTCTCCTCATCTCAAAACTAGACATGGCACTAGCCTTTTTTCAAAGCCATCTATTATGCAAGTTTGGGCATTATATTTAGAGATAGTCATTGTTTTCCTGTTATAGTCCATAATTAATTCATTGCCAAGAAACCCATTGTGGTTGTCTACCATGCTCTATTGAGTGTTACACTCCTATCACGAATTGTGGATTGGGGATTTGATTGCAGAGTTTGCCAACTTAATTGTTGACATCAATTGGGTTGTAGGAACCATGCATGAAGGAGATTTCGGATGTGTTAAAACAAATTCATGCTTTTTGTGAAATAGGTAGGACATATATCCTATAGGACAATTTCTAGATTGTGTAATAAGTAAGCGTAAGTGTTAGAGTTCTCTCTTTTGATTTTTTTTTATTAAAGAAAAAACTATTTAGCATGTTTCATAAATATTTCATTTTTGGAATTTTTCCGTGCACCGCACGGGTTAGCGACTAGTCTATATCTATATATATCTAAAAGCTTAAGCGTAGCATTTATTGTTGCTACACTCCAGTTGAGCCATATCATCGGCCATGTCACATTCTTTTCTTTTTCATTATTTTAAACAATATTAATATATAAAAAAAAAGTGTAATTTTACACATTCTATAACTCATTAAATCCAACTCACCATTAATTCAACCATCTTCCAATTCTCAACTCTTCATTTTCCCCTTTAAACCCAATTAGCTCTTTTCAAGTTCAAACCCTTCAATTGCCACCCTTACAATTAACTATGTTATTTTTAACACTATAAATTTTCAATTGCTCTCAACTATCGATTGAATGTTTTCTTATTTTTCACCTTCCACATTTTTTTTGGGATAAATTTTAGAATCCTCTCCATAATGACTAAGTTAACCACAACTCATTCCACTTCCCCATTTACTCCATTAAAAGCCAACCGGCTAACTATTTGAATTCACAATTAGCGGTCCTAGAATTTAATAGGATAACATTGAACACCAAGCAAAAGCATATGTCATTTTGTTTATAAACATTACCCTATTAGGGACAAACTTTTTTCATCGTCTTTTCACAATAGATTAAGGTTGTAAATTGTACTGGAACAACATTGTTCTTATATGGACATACCACTAATACCTCTTTTATTACGTAACAATCACAATTGTGAAAAAAAAAAAAAAAAAAATTCCTTGCAAAAAATTGTTTTAGGTATCTCAAAGCTCAATTATTTATATTTAAGAAACTACCCATTAAAACCAACTGCCCTCCCTTCCCAAAAAAAAAAAAAAGTAAAAAAAGAAGACATTGCACCAAATATTCAACATCAAGCATAATTATATCTTCATTGGTTGTTCATTTACCGTAATATTTTCTTAACCTTACAATTTCTCTATCCATTCATCTTCTTTTTATTTTGACTCTTCTTCTTCCCATTTTTTTTACTATAAAAAGTTGTTATTTTCTCTTCCATTCAATCCATATTTTGCTCACACAAAAAGGAGAATACTCTCTCTCTCTCTCTCTCTCTCTCTCTCTCTCTCTCTCTCTATATATATATATATATATATTCTTTCTTTTGGTGGATGTTTAATTCTTTAGATTGGTGAATTTTTTATGTTTAACTCTACTTTAGGTTGATATGATTTGATTATAATTTAATACTTCATCTTTTTAATTTTATTTTCTTTATTTGTTACATATTATCCTATGAAATTACAGAATGATTTAATGTTATTCTATTACATAGCATGACTTAGATAATTTGGTGTCTATAACTTTACATTTTCTTTTGAATCTTCTACTCATCTTCTTTTACATAATTTTGTTATTTGTCTCATATTCTCTTCCAAAAAAGGTGATTGTTCTCTCTCTCTCTCTCTCTCTCTCTATTATTAATTTTTTCCTTGCAACCCTAATTTAGATTGATGAATCTTTTTTTTTGTGTCTCTACTTCTGGATGGTACACTTTGGTGGTGCGTTGTTTGAGTTATTTATCACATGTACTCTCTATCACTCTTATAGTTTTCGTTTGAATTAATTTTTTTAGATATTTTAGAAGTGAGATGATTATGTATTTGAATATGTCTATGAATCATTTGAGTAATATCCATTATAAATTTGTGATGAGATTTGGTTTTCATGATAATCTTTTTAAGAGAATGAGAAATTCAAATAATTAATTTTGGAACTTAAACATTTTAGTTGAAGAAAAAAAAAACCATAACACACTATACAAAATTTTGATTAATATAGATCAATTGAAAAAAAAAATAGTATTTCTATCTTTTATCTCCAAAACAAAAAAACAAAAAAAAAATGGAATAATATCACATATACTCTTTATCCCTCTTATAGAATTGGTTTGAATTATTTTTAGATATTTTAGAAGTGAGATGATTATGTATTTGAATGTTTCTATAAATTATTTGACTAATATCCATTATAAATTTGTGATGAGATTTGGTTATCATGATAATCTTTTTAAGAGAATGAGAAATTCAAATAATTAATTTTGGAACTTAAAAATTTGTACAAAAAAAAAATAAAACATAACACACTATGCAAAAGTTTGAATAATATAGATAACTTGAAAAAAAAAAATTTGTATTTCTATCTTTTTTCTTTAAAAAAAAAAGGGAATAATATCAATCGAATGCACCTAAATTTTTCAAAAAAAAAAAAAAAAAAACTCAAAATAATAGAATGATATATTTGTAGAGATGGAGATATGAAAAATAATTTTAGAAATAATATCTCTAATACATTATATAAAATAAATCATTTATTACACTACGTTACAAAATAGTTGTATATTCCCACACATCGCGTGGGCCTGCGACTAGTATTACTAAAAGCTGAAGTGTAGCATTTGATGTTGCTATACTCACATTGAGCCACATCGGCAGCCACGTCATCATTTTTTGTTCCCAATTTTTGTTATATATATATATATATATTTTAAACATTTTCTCATTTAAGTTGATTCAAAAACTCCATTATTTAAAAATTAAAATATCTTTTAACCATTATTTTATTATTAATTTTTCAAAACTCTCATTCCTTTTACGTCTTCATCTTCCCACTACTTTCTACCTTAATATCATTCTCTCTACCTTTTTGTCTTCCTTTATTTTGTCTTTTCTTATTCTCAACATCTTACTATAAATTTGACATTTTCCTTTTCATTCTATGTATAGTTTTCTCATACTAAAAGGTGACCTCTCTCTCTCTCTCTCTCTCTCTCTCTCTCTCTCTCTCTCTCTTGTTTTTTCAATTTTGTTTGATTTTTTTATTTATTTTTATTTTCATTGCATCAATTCTTCAGGTTGATGATTTTTATGTTAATTAGAATTCTACTTTGGGTTGATGCAATTTATTTTTGTGTTTTAATTTGTTATCTTTTATATTCTCTTTAATTAAATATTATCCTACTGCATTATGCATATAGTATATAATAATATAATGTTACTATATTACATAGAATGACTTGGATAATTTGATGTTTATTGCTATATAGTTTATTTTTACTCTTTTTTCCTCTCACCTTATTTTATTCAACATTTAAATCCAGTCACATCCTCCATACTGTTAAATTATGCGGCACAAATCAAGAAAATGGCTAGACACAAACTTGCCTTCCTTTACCATACGATGGGGGAATCAATATATTTATGTGATAAAGGGTCATATAATTTATAATCTAGATAGTACCCTTTGAATGTGACTAGGCCCATAGATTGAGCAATTTGCAGACTTAAAAAAGGCTATTGAGGATGAACTTTTTGAATTAAGTCTAAAAGAATATGAACTACTCTATATCATTTAGATAAAAACTTTTATCATAAATACATTAATATTTTTTTACCTCATATTTAAATCACGCAAACTCAATAATTTTATATTATATGTTAGCATCGTCTCTACTTCTTCTTCTTTTTCTTTTCAAAAATATTATGTATCATCTTTAAAGGATGCCAACAATATTGATCTTATGGGAAAAGTTACCCAAAATATTGAGAAAAGAATGTTTTATATTACAATCTACTAAAATTTTTTACACATTCATCTATTTTAATTTAGATTTTTTTCCCAAAAAAAAATTAATTTAGATATTTATAAGTAAACAATGACATCATGATTCATGAATAATAAATATATATATATATATATATATATCTATACATATTTATAATGTGTGGTTGTAACTTTACATATACTTTTGCATTTATATATTCATCTATTTTAATTTAGATGTTTATAAATTAATACTGAAATCTATAAAAAAAGGTAATTAAAACAATCATATTTCTACGATTCAAAAAGTCATAATTTCTTTTTTGAAAAAAAGGCCTTTTACATTTCCTTTGAATTATTTTTTAAAAATTTTATAAAACCTCTGACATAACACTAACCCAACCATTTCATACATTAAAAAAAATTAAGGCTTATTATTACTTCCGTTAATATATTATGGATATCTTAATTGATTGAGACCAAATTAGAGAAATATCTTTCATATTTCCTTGAAAATTCAGAAGGGAAAAAAAAAAAAAAAAAAAACTTTGACATACCACTAACGTAACTACATCTATAACTATTTAAACCATCTATGATATCTATTTCTTATTGATAACCATAAAATTTACAACTAGCAAAGGAACATACAAAGTAATAAACAATAAATAAAGGAAGAAAAGAGAGAAATGAAATCAAACGTCAATTAATAACTGTTATTTGAAAAATAAAAAGGTGGTAAAGAGGAGTAAAAAATAAAATAGAGATGGCTATACATAGGACATTAAAAACTTTGTAATGCAATAAAATCAACAATTCAATATAATAATACAAAATTTAAACTTAAAACTAATCAAATTCCAACTAGGGAAATTATATATATATATATATATATATATATATAAAGTCATAATCTTCATATACCATGACTTAAAAAAAATTATTGAATAGTTCTACCTCTTCTTTAATGTCTATTTTATACAAATCATCAACCAATAAATATATGGTAATGGTAAAAAATGTTATAGACAAGATTATGAAAAATATGATAAACTTAAAAAAAAAAAAAAAACTCTTTATAAAGTCTAAGGACTAAAATAGTATTTTATCTAAAAAATTATTACGCATAACGCGCAGGTCTACGACAAGTTATCAATAAAAACAAACTTTTGTCAAATTATTTCTCTGGTGGATGCCAGTTTTCTTCTCCTTGTGGATTCAGGGAAACCCCTCGTGGATTCGAGGTTTACTATCAAGAACTAATAATTTAGTTTATGTTCCATCAAGAGAATATCGTGTGTGCTTTCTTTTGGCTTCCATGACATCAGTGTGTTCGAAAATCTGGTTTTGTATCTCATACAAAACCCACAGCGAAAGCAACAAACATGGATCTATTTCATTCATGATTGATAACATACATTATGCAAATTTTAGAATTTAAGAACAAGATAACGTACTTTGGTGTGGAGAAATTCAAAACAAAGATTAAAAGCACTTGAAAACATTTTTAATTTTCACTCCAATTCCACTTTACGCCCAAAAAGTGTGGTTTCTCAAGTAGTTTCCAAGGAAAAATTATCGAGTGACTTCACTCACACATACACACTATTTCACAATAATGTCTCTCTCTTATTCTTTTTTCTATTTTTCTAATAAAAAATTATGTATGCTTCTCCCTTTTTAACTAACTGATTATCTAATTGGACTGACCTATTGGGCCTTTCCAATTAAGCTTTAGTGTGTGGCTTGGAGTGGGATCAAAAGTGACCAATAAGACACTAGCTCCAATGGGCCTTGGGCTTTTCTGCCAACTCTTGACAAGTCCAAAATTACCATTAATTATATTTAATACCACTATATAAATATAATTGCACTTTAGGCCTTATTAATAAATTATATTCCAAGACTTTATTATACATGCAACCCCTTCATGAAATATTCATAGTAATACAAAATCATGAATATAGACTGCCATTTTGAAAATTACTACATCTTAATCCTTGAGTACCCAGTTTAATCCTTTAAAGTTATTCATTATATATTTATGAAATTCAATTTCATAAATATATACTTTAGTAACTTCTTACCAAAGTGGTTAGGTCTAACTCTCTAAATAACTGAACCCATTAAACTTATCTCAAGAGAATATTTTATATCTCTGTTATGAGATTATGAATTCCATCTTTGAGAATATATGTTCCATCAATACTAAATGTGGCTGCCAAGCATACTGAGATTTTGATCGTTACTTTAGATCTTACTCCTGATATATCAAAACAACCGACACTTCATGATTAGGTCCATTATTCTCTCAGAATTAAGAGTTCATGTAAATAGAAGTCGTGAGATTTATTATTCATTTAACAGTCGTTAGGAGAATAATAAATCTTACAGCGGCCCAATTCAATATGTCTTAACTCTTAAAACATATCAACACATCAACAAGAAGTCTACACTTCCATGATCAAGACAAATCATCTTAGTAGATATGTTATAGTCTTCGCAGATGAAATGACCAATTTTATCACCGACTACGAACTACAATTTTGAGTTTACAAAGAACTTGTGATTTATATCTTCTGTGACTTTTCACATAAATTACATAATATACATTTCATGGACTATATAATAATGTCCGAATATTCATGTTACCATTATTTTAGATAAAAATAAAACAGTTTTATTAATTATAATATTAAGTCATACATCATGTCATACATAATGTCATACATAATATCATATAAATAGCATCATACAATAGGATTTAAGGGCACTAATTCTAACATAGTGTTCTAATAAGCATTATTGTTTCTCATAAAACAAAAAATAGGGATGTTTATCCCACATTTTCTATGTGTGTCTAGCATTCCTTGTTTATAAACCTAGTCTACTACTATAAGAGTTAGCCCTTTTATAGTGATACTTTGGTTATGTAATGTGATAGGCCATAAACGCGTTGACCCCTAGTGATGAATTAAGTTGATTAATTAGCTAAGTTATTTGTTAATCAAATTAACATGAAAATTTCGTGGTAGCACAAACAAATCACCAATAAACTAAAGTATGCAGCAGAAAATAAATTGACACGGTGATTTGTTTACGAATGGGGAAAACCTACACGGCAAAAACCCCACTGGGTGATTTAAGGTCACCGCTTCCAAAACTCCATTATTATCACAACAAGCGGTTACAAGTAAAGGAATCCCAAGTACCTTACCAACCTACAGTTGAGCCTTTACCCCAATACCCAATTAGACTTGCTCTATAGTGAAAGTTTCTCCTTTTGATGTACGGCTCCCAGTACGTGACTCACCAATTGCGTGGATCCTAGTACGCGACTTTAATCAACAACTGAAGAGAGAGTTGTTGACTGCAAAGTTCTTCAGTTCATTCACACGATGAAGATTAAGAAGATGCTTGATTACAAAACCCTACGGTACACATTACATAGCAACTTCTTCACAATAGATGAACTAGGGCATGAACTTTGTCTCAAGTCACAAATTGCTTGAATAAAGGTTTCTCAATGTTTGTGCAACTTGCGTCACTTTGAAGACCCTTAAAATAATCCTTTTATATGCCTAGGGTAAGAAGAAAAGAAGTCTCAAAGACACATGTACGGATTGGAATCAAAACAGAACTCAGAATCTGTTTTTCTTAAATCTCGACAACTAAAGGTGTTAAGGTGCTGTCGAGCAGCTGCTGAGTCTTGGGGTTGAGCAGCTTCTTAAAACTCGATAGATACAGCTGTCAAGTCAGGTGTCGAGCTTTAATGAAGTTGCACTTTTCAGCTTGTTTCTTGGACAGACTTGATGATTTCAACACTTGATCTTGAAACATAGTTTCTTGAAGCGTTAAACACATCCTAAATCTACCCAATTATAAGTAAAGTACGTTTTATCAAAGAATAAACCAATTATATAAAATAATGACATATGTTTGAAACAACTTGAAACACATATGTCCTAACAATGTCCCCCTTTTGCATACAAATACAAGAAGCATGTGTATAAAGAAAAAAGAGAAAGAAACAACACATGTAGAGGTAGGTGAAAGAAAAACATACATCATCACATATATATCAAAAATTAAGCACAATGTATGTAAATAATGGTCACAAGACCTAAGGTACAAGAACAATGTATCTCTAACAAAAAAGAAAAGAAAAGATACATATAGTCCTTACTACATCCCTCAAATCAACAACACTCCTCCTATAAAAAAATGTCCTATACAAGCTCTCCCCCTAAGTATGACTACTCTTATAACCCAAAACTACTCCCCCTTTTTGTCACGAATGACAAAGGGTAGAGTGTCAAATTGTTTGGACTCACTCATAACTTAATTGTTTGTTGCCTCTTTAATTGTTTGCTGGTTTTTTGTCTTCGTTTTTTCCCCTGAATGTTTCAGGTTTTTACTTACTTGTATACGTTGGTTTTGGTTTTATTCAATACAATCTCTATCTTTTATCTCAAAAAATAGATGTGTTCTAAAACATATTTTTCAATTGGTATCAGATCATAAAAATCATATAGGGTAGGGTCACAATAGTTTTTGTGACCGAGTTGAACTGGGTATTTGGCTGGGATAGTAGGCTAGGCCTAATTAGCTACCCTAGGTTTTTTTATTGGGCCTTCCATGGGCAATAACCATTTTATCTTTGTCATGTCTCAAGTTAGACCCCCTCCCAAATTAATTTTGTTATAAATTTCAGGCTATTCAGATTTGGGTTTACAATGGAGCTGCGGCAGTGGAATTCAGCATTGATGTGGAGGCCATCAATGTCAATCCATTTTTTTTAATAAATAAAGTTTTGCTTGCTTACCTGTTTGATTTTTTTGTTTCATTGTTTTATTTTGTATTTTTAATTCTCTGTTCTTTTAATTTCCATTTGATTTTGTTATCTAGGTTGTGTTTTTCTTTTGTTTTGTCTGTTTTTTTTAACGTCACCTGGCAATCCATTTGCCATCTATGTGGCATAAAATAATTTTTAATTGCGATTGATAGATACATCAATATTTTTCATTCATCACTTATGGCAAGTACTATTCCGACACAATACCAAAAACGTTAGGGGCTAAACTGATGCATTTGAAACATTAGAGACCAAATTGACACATAGTGTAAATATTAAGTTCAAAATAGTAATTTACCCCTAAATATTTATATTTAGAGATGTACACCAACATAAATAAGGTTTCAAGCGCAAAGAAATAAGGATAAAGTACAAACTACATCCTTAAAGTTTGGGAATTTTTGCCTTTTTGAACTTTATACCAGAAAATTTTAAATTTTAGATTTTACCCCTTAAAGTTATAATCTGTGTACATCAACAGCCTCTTTGTCCATATATTCTGTTAAGTATCACATAAGCTTGTCACACATGTTTAGTTTACTATATTCAATTATAAAATGATATTTTAGATTTTTTTTTTTTTGAGTTTATTGTTACTTTTCTTTTAGAAATTTTTTTTAAAAGTATAAAAATGACGTAACATCATTTTATTGGACAAACTAGACAAGTGTAACAAGCTTATGTAGTGCTTAATGGAAAATATTACTGATGCAAATGAAATATAACCTCCAGCAATAAAATCAAAATTTTAAAACTTCATAGCGTAAAATTCAGAAATCTCCAAATTTTAAGGGTGCAAATTACACTAAAGAATTTACTGTTACTGCTTACAAGTACAAGAAAATCAATATATAGGAGAAAATTGAAAGTTCTTAGTAAGACATTTACTCTTCATATATTTCAATAGTGAATCTTATTTGTTCACTTGATTATACTTAACTCTAAGTCATTACAATGCCCAAGGGATTTATCATTTACTCCGCATGCAGTTTTGGTGTTGGCGTATGAACGTATTCCCTTATCTTATTTCCCTTCTTCTATATACATATATGCGTGTGTGTTTCTCAACCAAAAAAAAAAAAAAAAAAGTCACTACAATGCCAAACTCTAAACATAGTATTGCATTTAATACCTTTCTAATATTTTATTTAAGCATACTACATGTAGTATAAGACCAGAAAAATTGAACCTTAAACACATCTTATTTAGGCATCAAAAACGGCACAACATGCATGAAAGCATGCATAAAAGAAACGTCTAAAACATGTCTTCAAATAGTAGATATTAATGATCTGGCAGTAGCATATGGCATCTTCTGACTACAAGCTGTTTGGAAACCAGATTTGCTTTGCTTCTTCCTTGGCACTTATGTTGAGGGAGGGGGAGGGGGAGGGGGAGGGGGAGGGTAGTAGTAGTAGCCTCCAGTTCCCAGCCCCGGTCCGTATGGCTGAAGGAGGGAGCGGGAGGGGGGAACTCCAACTCCATCAAGAGCCCTTCGCCCTGCAACATTGAAACCACACACAATCAAATTTAACAATTTTTTAAATATATATATATATATATATATATATATATATTTTAATTTCTAATATAGGTATTCAGAGTTCAGGCATTTAGTCTCTCATTTCACACACACAAAATTATTACAAATGAAAATCCCTTGCGTTGACCCTAAGATGTTTAGTTTTGATTCTTGGATCTCATGGATCTTAGGGTTCATTAGCACTCATTAGATCAACCCCTTATATTTAGATTTAAAATAAGTATTGTGGATGCTAGCTAGTTAGGAGTTTTGAATCCGGGACCTCAAAGATCTCATGGGTCCTTAGAAATCACTAGACCAACCTGGGGTGTTGGGGGAAGAGGGTGAGGGGGTTGTGGGTCAAGATTTACTAGCTACCAGCTATAGAGAAAAGAAAAAGGAATCGAAGAGAACAATCTTAGATGCTAGAAGAAGAAAAATTTTAACAAAACAGAAATTAAAACAATCCAAGTAGTCTTTCTACAAACCGAGTTTGAAATTTGGTGTTGCTTCAACTATCTCAGAGGACATGAGCAACATGACTGCTGAAACAAGAGCCATGGCCAGCAATTTGAACGACCTAGAGAAGGCCATTTTTTTTTTCTCTTTTTGGTTGTGAAATTGTGATATTAGAAGATGAAGGGCGAACAAGCTCAAGAATATTTTGAAGTAGAACGGAGTGGTTTGTAGATGAAGATAATTATTTATACCAAAAAGTTGTTGACTTGTCAACAGAGAAAAGTGAAAAGAAAAAGAAATTAGATAACGTATGAACTTTCCTAGTCCAGTTCAAGTGGAATGCATCGAAAATTGCCACATATATTACATCCAATCTGGACACACGTACGACTCTTTCAATATATTTGCTAGTATGTTAGGAAGAAAAAAACAGAACCAAGGTGGGTCATATACTTTTTTTTTTATGGGAAAGGTAGGTCATAAACTCATATGCTAGAGAACAGGTCAATTCATTGGATTTGGTGAGTAAGATACACGTTTGACAAGATGGTTAAGTTAATAGAATTGCGAATAATGATTTTTTTTTTTTTACTTTTTATCTTTGTAACACGATATTGGAATGTTGCACATTTTAAGAACATCACCCCAACTAGTCACAAACACGAAAAAAATAGAAAAATGGAACAAAATTAAATAAATAAAAGGAAAATGTGGGGGTTGCGTAGTTTTTTTCTTTTTGATACAATGGTTGCGTAGTTTTATTTGCTTGAACATAGTAAATTCCTTGTAACTCAATGCTATTAACCGGCCCTTTATGTATTAGAGATCCAAAGTTCAAATTAATATCTTCTGATTTTTACTTTATAATTTACTATAATGTACATTAAAATATAAAATCTTAAGGAACCATGCCATTTTAAAATCTTATTGTAGTATGAATCAATAAATTTGTTGAGATTTCATATTAAAAAATGATATGTCCACAACATTTTCACAACATTTTTACAAGTAATCTTAAGTGACAGGCTGTTCCTGGTTGTTATTGTTAGGGTAAAAAAGTAATCTTAGTGTTAAGTTCATATTTGAACCAATAACAACTAACCATTTATGATTTGTTGTGAAAATATTGTAAAATTGTTGTGGACGTAACACCTCTCATTCATCTTTTTTATTGTTAAAGATATCAAGGCTTAGGCTGAAAGTAATGAAATCCTAATTTAACTTTTATTGCGAATATTGTAACCTTTGTTAGTCTATGACTATATTAATTAAAAACACCAGTCAATGGGTTACTTGTAAAATACATACACCTTAATGCTAAAGGTGAAGTCATGAATCGTATTCATCTGAACGTAACTTGTCAAACCAAACTACTTTAATTGCTTACATTCTCAGTCTTTCTCTTATTTCCTCTTAATTTATCTCTATACACTACTTTCTACTTTTACTTGGTATTAGAGCTATATATATATATATATATATATATATATATATATATTTTTTTTTTTTTTTCTTTTTACTGCTTATTGCAATCTTGAGAATTTTCTTTGATCAATTAAGATTTTTCTAATTAAATCTTAATCTCATACAATATTAACGTTAGTATATAGATTTATTTATTTATAATTCTATACTTACAATGAGAGAATGAGATTTGAATTCTAAATATATTTTGGCGAGAGAAATATTAGAAGGTATTAACCACATAAATTTCAAATAAATAAAAATTAAATCATTTTAATTATTTAAATTATATTAGACAATAAATGATTCCGTTCGTTGTTTTGCTCTTTTTTAGCTAAGTATATGAATACAGTAGTAATTCTTAGGCACTCTCGAAGCATAGAGAATGATGCTCCTTTATCTTACATTTATGGTGGAGTTCACTTAGGATGAGTCGTTTGATGAGTTCTATGCCAAACTCAAGGACATAGTAAACTCAGCTTTTAATCTTGAGGAAACCAATTCTTGAACCCAAGATTGTGAGAAAAGTGCTCAGATCTCTACCCAAGAGATTCCATGCCAAGATCACTACCATTGAGGAATCAAAGGATATTGATAAAATTCCTTTAATGGAAGTTGTTGGAAATTTACAGACATATGAGTTGGGTTTCACAAGGATCGGGAAATTGAGCAAGAGTAAGAGCAAGAGCATGGCATCGAAGGCCAAGAGCAGTGACACTAATGAGTCTTCCGATGATGAAGATTCTAAAATGAAGTCCTACATCACTCGGCAATTCAAGAAGTTCATAAAGAATACCAATGCAAAGGACTTCAACAAAGACCGTAGGCAATCCATTTATTCTCAGTTCAAGAGACAAGACAAAGGGAAGAAGGATGTAAGGGACGGTGGTCAGTATACTGTTCCCTCAAGACCCAAGTGCTTTGGATGTCAAGGCTTCAGTCATATGAAACAAGAGTGCCCCACTTATCTCAAGTATATTGGGAAAAGCAAGGCACTTGCTGTTACATTAAGTGACAGCGAACCTAAGGATGATTCCGAAAAAGAGGATGACGGAATCCTGAATGCCTCTACTGCCACTGTCAATCCTACTGAAAGGATTGTAAAAGATGTGGAAGAATAAGAAAACTTGGCGGAGTCAAAATTTAAGAAGATGGATAAGCAAGATGACATCCATATTGCCTATGCAAAGCTATACAAAGTCTTAGAGAAACATGAAAAGTTGTATAGGTTGACTACTAAGAAGCTTAGTGATGTGGAGCTTGAACGTGAAGAACTCTCCACAAAATTTGATGAAGCCAATCAAACTATAGGAGCACTGAGGTTTGAGAGAAGACCAAGAAGCTTGAGGCAGAACTGTTTCAAGTTAGAGCTCAGCTAGAAAGGACTTCAAGCGCTAAGCTCGATGAGATACTTAGGGGCTGTTTGGATCATCAATTTTCATAACTCATAACTCTGTTTTCATAACTCATAACTCAAAAATAGTGGGACCCATAGCTAGAAGTCCGTTTGGGAGCACCATAACTTTGTTTCCATAATTATGTTTTCATCACTCAATTCTCTGATTTTTTAGTTATGAGTTATGGAAACTGAAAACACATTTTGGCTGTTTTCAGTTTCCATAACTCATAACTCAATGGAATTTTTGTAGTTAAACACACATGGGACCCACAGTCGTAACTTTTGACTAATTCACTTTCTTTTCTTTTTTTTTTTCTAGGTTTGGTCTCTAGTTCTAGTTTTTTTTTTTTCTTCTTCACTAGGTTCGATCTTCAGTTCTAGTTTTTTTTTTTTTTTCTTCATTGGGTTCAGTCTTCAGATCTGGTTTTTTTTTTTTTTTTTTCCACTGGGTTCAGGTGATTTGGATACTGGGGAAAAAATAATGCACCGATTGATAGATATAAGATGCACAAATAGTGTGAAAAATATTGAGTTATGGGAAGTGAGTGATGGTGCCAAACGGATGTGGTATTTTAAAGTGATGAGTGATGAGTGATGAGTGACGAAAATTGAGTGATGGAAATTGAGTGATAAAAAAAATTGATCCCAACAGCCCCTTAGTCTTCGAAAATCTGCTTCCAATCGAACCGGCTTAGGGTATGATTTCTCTTCTTTTAATATTGCTTCTACTAATACTATTGTTTTTGTTCCTCCTAGTAATAGTATTGATATTAAGAACACTAATGTCAAAACTAATTTAGATAGTGAGAACATAGACAAGGGTAAATCTATCTTAGGAGCACTCCCTAAGTAGGATAAAAAAAGAAGCTAAAACCCCTAGGGCTAAGAAGGCTAACTCTCAAAAGCCTAAACAGAAGAAGCAGCAGCTCTGTCATCACTGTGGAGCAGCCGATCAAACTCGACCTAATTGTTATAAGTGGTTAGAAAAGTGCAATGTCAAAAAGCTTAACATAATTAGGTATTTCTTTTCTCTCTCTTGTATGCCTATGCATGATATGCTTAATAAAAGAAAAATATGCAAAAAAACAATAAAAGAAAATAGATCAAAATGCTTTATATATGATTGCAAGCGTGTGTTCAAAGAGATGTGAGAATTATAGGATGTACCTTGAAGGTGATAACCCCTACCAAACAATTATGATCGTGTGTAAGTTATATTAATTTACTCATGTCTCAAATCATCATAACATAGACACACTTATGCAATCTTTCATTGTTCTTCACACATAACACTCAATATTCTTTGCTACTTTTGATACATGTGTAGGTACAATGTGACTTGGCCATCACAAGGTTTACATATGTTGATGTATACTCACTAAACCGTCTTAACTTGTTTTTGAAAAACTGTTTTTAGGCAATCTCAATAGCTCCTCGATACCTCTCGACACTTGGCTTATCTATTGAGCTCCTTTGTTTTTTCTTATCGCAATCTTGATAGCTCCTCGATAGCTCCTCAATCCATCGAGAAAGTTCCTGTTTCCTCTATAGTTGCTTTATAGCTCCTTGATCCATCGAGCTTGTTTTGCTATGGACACTTTTGGACACCTGCTCGTTAGCTGCATCTGTTGACCCTTTTAAAGATTGACACCTCTCGATCTGTCTAGAATTACTAAGCTTCTATATATAGGGTCAGTGCGATACAAGTCTCACTTCTCTTAATCTCTCTCGATTCCTTTCGCCTCTTTCACCTCCTAAAACCTCTCTTTCTCACCCCAAACCACTTCCTCAAAGATTCTTCGACCTAAAGCAAGTTTTCTTCACTTGGTAAGTGTCTAAATCCCTTATATTCATGCATCTCATGATTTTTAACCTATTTTTTTGAGATTATTGAAAATTTTGGGGTTTTCCAAAATCAAAGAGGTTTTTACAAAATTTTTGAAATGGGTTTTAAAGAATTGATCTTAAAAACTTCATGCATTGCATCTTATGTGCATTATAACTATATTTTTATGCACTTAGATGTGTATTATATATGTTATCTGATTGTGTGCTGGTAGGATTGGATTGGACTGAGCTCATGATACTTTCTCTATTGCATGTCACATGTTCATGCATTCCCATGCATACATTCTTTCTTTCAATATATTTGGATATATTTGAACTGCTTGGGACTTTTTTGATTGTCTCTTTCTCCCTCTCTCTCTTCTATTTGCGTTAGTCTGCTTTTATGGCACCTAAACGTAAATCTATTTCGTCCCGGAACCCTCTACATTCTGGGGCATCCACTTCTTCTGACCCTACTCCTCTTCATATTCGATTCCGTGATGATAAAGCCCGCAAGGAATTTTCGGAGAATTTTGCTAAAGAATGCATTCATTCGGAACGCCAAGTCATTTTTTCAGACTTCTCTGACACTGACTTACCTACTGTCATTCACAGTATGGGTTGGGAGTCACTGTGTGACATCCTGATCACATGTCCATCCGTGTTGATCTAGGAGTTCTACTCCAACATGCATGGATTCGATTATTCAGTACCTTAGTTTTCCACTCGCGTTCGAGGTACGCTCATCGTGGTCACTCCGAATGTTGTATTCGACATGCTCCGTGTCCCTAAGGTAGCGCATCCTGACTACCCTAGTTGTGAGCATCTTATGACTATGTCTAAAGACAAGCTTATTTCAGCTTTTTGTGAGCATCCTTCAAATTGGGGTGAGCATTATTTCACTCACTGTTTAGGCTTTACTAAAGGCCCTCAGTATTTGAACATGGTTATGACCTTTGTTCTTCATCCCCTATCTCAATATAACTCTATCAAAGAGCCCCGTGCTCGGTTTTTGCTTTCCTTTCTTGAACATCTTACTATAGACTTCCCCTCTCACTTCATTCTTTCTATCATAGATGTGTATAAGGATACGACGACCCATGATAAGCTCATCTTCCCTTCGACTATCACAAGGATTTTACGCCATTTTTCCATTCCCTTTCCCACGTCTGACCACTTCTATGTTATATGTGCCATAGACATCACTATCGTTAAACAGAGTGAGGCGCAGCTGCATTCGAGGCAGTCTGAATCGACGGTTCCTCCAGCTCCATCCACATCCACTCCCTCGTCTTCTACAAGCGGTGTGACTCTCGACGACATCATGCTTCAGCGCATGGATGCTTGCCTCATCACTCTAAATGATGAGTTGTGTCAGGTGAACACTCGTGTTGGTCGTATTGCACAATGGCAAGCGGACATAGTTGGCTTTGTTACATCTCCTCCACCTACTCTAGAGGCTTCTAAGGATAGGGATGATGCTGATGATGCTACTACTTCTGATGATCAGGATGATGGCGATGCTAACTCTTCTAATGCTGACGAGATGTCTACTTGATACTCTTACCTTTTGTCATTCGTGACAAAAAGGGGGAGTATTTTTGGATATGAAAGTAGTCATACTCATAGGGGAAGGGTTAGTATAGGAGATTTTTGTTAAGGGGGGTGTTGATTTTGAGGGATGTAGTGAGGATTTTAGGTATCTTTTTCTTTCTCTCTATTTTTAGATACATTGTTCATGTACCTTAGATCTTGTGATCATATTGTGATAGCAAACCTTGTACTTGTTGATATATATACATTGTGAGGTTGTTATTACAGTTCTTTCACCTATCTCTTCATATTTTGTTTCTTTTCTCTCTTTATATACATGTTTCTTATTTTATTGTATGCAATCTTTTATTTCTGTTTCTCACAATGATACCTTAGTAAGTTTTTTTTAAGTGTTTCAGAAATACAGGTTGTCAAAGTCATCTTGCCATAAATTCTTTTCTTGCAAAATTTTTCAAGAGTTTGTATTAGGATAGATTTCATTGTACTTAACAAGTGAGTATGGGTTGAGTGATTTATGACTTCTCTCATATGTGCATTTGTTTGCTGTGGTTTTGTCACAAATTGCCAAATAGGAAGATTGTTAGGACATATGTGATTCATGTTAGGAACATATGTCACTATTTTATGTAATTGGCTAATCTTTTGACAAAACGCACTTTACTTATAATTGGGTAAATATAGGATGTGTTTAATACTTCAAGAAACCTTGTTTCAAGTCCAAGTATTGAAGCCATTTAAGTTTATTGAAGATACAAGTGTGAAAAGTGTTGTTCATTGATTGGCCACAAATGCATTGACCCCTTGTAATTAATTAAGTTGATTAATTAGTCAAGTTTTTAATTAATCAAATTAACATGCAAATTTAGTAGCAGCACAAACAAATCACTAATAAACTAAAGTATGCAGCGGAAATAAAATTGACACGGTGATTTGTTTACGAATAGGGAAAACCTAACGGCAAAAATCCTACCGGGTGATTTAAGGTCACAACTCTCGAAACTTCACTATTATCACAACAAGCGGTTACAAGTAAAGGAATCCCAGTACCTTACTAACCTACAGTTGAACCCTTACCCTAATACCCAATTGGACTTGTTCTGTAGTAACAGTTTCTCCTTTTGATGCATAGCTCTCAGTACGTGACTAACCAATTGCGCGGATCTCAATATGCGACATTAATTCACCAACTAGAGAGAGAGTTGTTGGCTGCAAATTTCTTTCAATTCATCCACACAATGAAGATCAAGAAGATGCTTGGTTACAAAACCCTATGGTGCACATTACATAGCAACTTCTTCACAAGATAGATGAACTAGGGCATGAACTTTGTCTCGAATCATAAATAGCTTGAAAAAGGACACATTCACGAATTGGAATCAAAACAGAACTTAGAATCTATTTTCCATAAATCTTGACAGATAGAGGTGTCGAGGATCTGTCGAGAAGCTGTCGAGTCTCGGGGCTGAAACAGCTTCTAAAGCTCAATAGATGCATGTGTCGAGACTAGGTGTCGAGTTTCAGTAACTTGCACTTTCTAGCTTGTTTCTTGGACAGACTTGATGACTTCAACACTTGATCTTGAAACACAGTTTCATGAAGTGTTAAACACATCCTAAATCTACCCAATTATAAGTAAAATGCGTTTTGTCAAAGGATAAGCCAATTACATAAAATAATGACATATGTTCAAAAGAAAATGAACCACATATGTCCTAACATTCATTAAAGTTCAACAGCTAGTATCTATCGAGGTATAAAAGAGTTGTTTAAGCCCGAGGCTTGACAGCTAGGGTATCTGTCGACGTTTATGAAACTCAAAATTTCTAGTCTATTTTTCATCCAGCCCATGATTATATGTTTGGGATTTCTTTTCTCACAACTCTAGACATAAAAAATGATTATTTTAAGGAACGTCAAAAGTCGCACAGCCAAGACACAAGTTGCACAAGTGTTGAGCAAAGTTTGTTCATGCAAATTGTGATCAGAGACAGAATTTGCCCTAGTTCATCTTTCTTATGAAGAAGCTGTTGTGTTTGTGCACCGTAGGATTTTGTGACTAAGGAGCTTCTCGATCTTCATCGTGTGATGAACTGAAAAATTTTGCAGGCAACAATCTTCTCTAGTTGGTGATTGAAGTCGCAAACTGGGATCCGGGCAATTGGTTAGTCACGTACTTGGAGCAGTGTATTGAAAGGAGAGATTGTCACTACAAAATAAGTCCAATTAGGTATTGGAGTAAAGGTCCAATTAGGTATTAATTAATAAACTTGGATAATTAATCAATTAATTCATCACAAGGGGTCAATATATTCTTGCCCTATCAAAATCATCATCAACTTGTGCTATATTAAAATAAAAAATAAAAAAACAATCAACATCATATTATGTGATATATGAATTATATATTACAAATAAAATGAAAATAATAATACCTTCTTGAGACAATTCATTTAAGTCAAAACAATCCATTGGAGCAAATTAATGAGCCTCACTTGCATCTACATTGTCATCCATTGGGGCTATATTAAAACAAGAGTTTAAAATATAAACATCATATTCTATGATAAATGAAATATAAATTTATAAATAAAATAAAATTATAATACCTTCATGAATGGGTTCATTTAAGTCAAAACAATATTTTGGAGTAAAGTAGTGACTATCACTTGCAACTACATTCCCATCTATTGATGCTATAATACATGTATTAAAAATAAAAATTAACATAATATTAATTTTGGTGCTATATAAAAACAAGAGTTTAAAAATATTCTGTGATAAATGAAATGTAAATCACAAATAAAAAAAAAAATATATAATACCTTCATGAAGTGGTTCATTTAAGTCAAAGCAATCTTTTACAACTACATCCCCATCCATTAGTGCTACAATATACATGTATCAAAAATAAAAATTAGCAACATATTAATTTTAACCTATGCTTTAAAAATAACTATGAATAAAATAAAATACAATAGTGGTACCTTGGTTAATTATTCCTCAATCTTTTATTGACATTTCTTCATCTCTTCTTCTCTTTGATATTGGTAAAGGGGAAGAAATTTAGTTTGATATTGGTAAAGTGAAAGAAAGTGGATGGTAAAATATTGGTAAAATAAGATTTGGTGGGAAATAAAAAGTGAAAGGGAGGGAAATGTGTTACGAGGGCAATTTTGTCCAAAGAAAAAAGAGCCCTCAGCTAGTGCCAACCATGTCCCATATTAAGAGGGCAAATTTGTCCAAATTTTCCTTACATGTCATGTCATACCTTTTCTCTAATTTACTCAATTTTTTTATTTACGTTAATATATTTTTGGTCATTGATCTGATCACCAACCCTCGCTTACTCGAAAGACTTGTCATATCAGCTCCAACCTGTGATTCGCTCATTTGAAGGACTTGTCATATCAGCTCCAACCCGTGATTCGCTCACTTGAAAGACTTGTCATATCAGCTCCAACCTTTCACCCACTTGAAAGACTTTTCTGTGATTATTAGCTCCAACACTAAATTCCACACTCCAAAGCTTTTAGCTTTGTCACTACACGTCTGCACCTCCCAACTTATCTCTAAGGAAATGTTTAGGGGCTGTTTGGTGCATATATTTAAACCCATGTTTTCAGTTTTTAAACAATATTACATATCAAACGGGTCCTTAGAGTTTGATCTTTCTAAGGCAGCAACAAAAAGTCAAAGGATGGTTCAGAATGGTTCAAAGTTTGATCTTTTCTGTGATTATTACTTCCTTGCATGCATGTACAGTCCAGAATGGTTCAAAGTTTGATCTTTTCTGTGATTATTACTTCCTTGCATGCATGTACAGTCCAGAATGGTTCAAAGTTGTGTCAAAAAGCAATTAAAGACATATTATCTACTTTCTTTGAAGCAACTTTATTGATTGTGACTCAATTCCATTGTCTTAGGGCATGCGGCTAACGGCACTGTTGGGCATCAGAAAGCATGTTACAAAAAGTCTTAGCAACATGGTTTGAAGGATAGTAGACCAAAATAATTGGCCGGAGACAACCAATCATTACAAACAGAAAACAAATGATCTGTACTCAATTTCAGAAATTTTTCTCAAGCTATACTTAAAAAAGTATAAATTATACCATCTAATAAAAAGAGAAATTCATATATTGACAACAACAATTAAAAAAAAAAAAAAAACTCAAATACATAAAGTTTACAATTACCTTCTATGAGTTTTCATATTTTGAAATTGTTACATAATAGTTTCATTATCCATGTTACAAGCTACATCTCTTTTAATGTACACAACCAAGTAAGCATTCATCAATTGAATGTAGAACAAATTATGGAGCAAAATTTAATTTTATTAGCATAAAAAAACTGAGGGTGTTCCCAAATTTTTTTTGACGGGTAGACATATAAATTTTTTAAAAATTATTATAAATATAAAAAAAAAGAATTTCAAGTCAGGGTGGTCCTAGGATCACCATGGCTTTAAGGTGGTGCCGCCCCTGTTTGTATTAATTTTTGTGTTCTACTTTGTAAGTTTAAGGTATGCACACACATGATGCATGCATATACAGTAAATTATATTTCACTATTACACTCAATTCTAAACATAATAGTTTCAACTTTTTATGGTATTCATCATATCTAATACAAGTCAATGATTAAGTAAATTTTTATAATAAAATGCAGCTAATTTTTTCTTTGGGAATGTTATATCTATGACATACTGTTCAAAGACCAGATTGAGTATGTTAGTGATCGATTATTGCCACATAAGAAATGTATGAAAAATATTAGGTGGGTGATAACAGAGATTTTTTTTTTTTTTTAAAAGAAGACTGGAATTTTATTTCATTAAGGCATGTTTGCCTCATAAACATTCAAACAATGGACTGGAACATCCTTCATCTATACAAAATGGCAGGCCACAAATGCGTTGACCCCTTGTGATAACTTAGATTAATTAATTAGCCTAGTTTTTAATTAATCAAATTAACATGCAATATCATGTGGCAGCACAAACAAATCACCGAAACTAAGTTATGCAGCAGAAAATAAATAACACAGTGATTTGTTCACGAATGGAGAAAACCCTTACGGCAAAAATCCCACCGGGTGATTTAAGGTCACCACTCCCGAAACTCCACTATTATCACAACAAGCAGTTACAAGTGAGGAATCCCAAGTACTTTACCAACCTACAGTTATGTTAGGACATATGTAGTTCAAGTCTGTGAACATATGTCGCTATTTTATGTAATTGGCTTATCCTTAGACAAAACGCACTTTACTTGTAATTGGGTAGATTTAGGATGAGTTTAACACTTCAAGAAACAGTGGTTCAAGATTAAGTGTTGAAGCCATCAAAGTCTGTCCAAGAAACAAGCAAGGAAGTGCAAGTTTTTAAAGCTCGACACATACCTCGACAGATGCATCTATCGAGCTTTAAAGAAGCTGTTTTGCCCGAGCCTCAACAGCTTCTCGACACCTCTCGACACCTCTATCTGTCGAGAATTAAAGAAAACAGATTTCCAAGTCTGTTTCAAGTCTAATCCGTGAGTGTGTCTTTGGGACTTCTTTTCTCCTAACCCTAGACATATAAAAGGATTATTTTAAGGGCCGTCAAGATGTGGCAGAAGATACAAGTTGCACATTCTTTGAGAACTTGTTGTTCATGCAATTTGTGATCAGAAAGAAAAAGTTCGTGCCCTAGTTCATCTCTGATGATTTGAAGAACTTTGCAGCCAACTCTCTCTCTCTCTCTCTAGTTGGTGTTTGAAGTCGCGTACTGGGATCCGCGCATCTGGTTAGTCACGTACTTGGGAGCCGTGCATTGAAAGGAGAAACTGTCACTACAGAATAAGTCAAATTGGGTATTGGGGTAAGAGTTCAACTGTAGGTTGGTGAGGTACTTGGGATTCCTTACTTGTAACTGCTTGTTGTGATAATAGTGGAGTTTCGGGAGTGGTGACCTTAAATCACCCGGTGGGGTTTTTGCCGTAAGGGTTTTTCCCTATTCGTGAACAAATCACCGTGTTATTTATTTTCTGCTGCATAACTTAGTTTCGGTGATTTGTTTGTGCTGCCACGTGATATTGTATGTTAATTTGATTAATTAAAAACTGGGCTAATTAATTAATCTAAGTTATCACAAGGGGTCAATGCATTTGTGGCCTGTCAAGTTGAACTCTTACCACAATACCCAATTGGACTTATTCTGTAGTGACAGTTTCTCCTTTCAATGCACGGCTCCCAAGTACGTGACTAACCAGATGCGCAGATCCCAGTACGCGACTTCAAACACCAACTAGAGAGAGAGAGAGAGTTGGCTGCAAAGTTATTCAAATCATCAGAAATGAACTAGGGCACGAACTTTGTCTTTCTGATCACAAATTGCATGAACAACAAGTTCTCAAAGAATGTGCAACTTGTATCTTCTGCAACCACTTGACGGACCTTAAAATAATCCTTTTATATGTCTAGGGTTAGGAGAAAAGAAGTCCCAAAGGCACACTCATGGATTAGACTTGAAACAGACTTGGAAATCTGTTTTCTTTAATTCTCGACAGATAGAGGTGTCGAGAGGTGTCGAGACGCTGTCGAGACTCGGGCAAAACAGCTTCTTTAAAGCTCGATAGATGCATCTGTCGAGGTATGCGTCGAGCTTTAAAAACTTGCACTTCTTTGCTTGTTTCTTGGACAGACTTTGACGGCTTCAACACTTAATCTTGAACCACTGTTTCTTGAAGTGTTAAACTCATCCTAAATCTACCCAATTACAAGTAAAGTGCGTTTTGTTTAAGGATAAGCCAATTACATAAAATAGCGACATATGTTCACAGACTTGAACTACATATGTCCTAACACATAATAACCTGTAATATGGCATGCATATCTAGTAAGGTTGTGAGCTACTTTGTTACTTTCCCTACCAGCATATTGGAACCTAACCCTACTAAACCAATTTGCCAAGATTTGTGCATCCTAGATCAGCAAGCCATAGGTTGCAAATGGTTGTGATGGATCTGTGAATGCCTTCATGACTATTTGACAATCACCCTAAAAAGACAACTTTGTCAAAAGCCAGCTTGGATGGGAGTTCCATGGCTCGGATGGCTGCCAAGGCTTCCATTTCCACCACTGAAGACGTGAGCTGGATGTTTTGTGATACTAGAAATATTTATTGTACTTACATCCCTGAAACCCAACATTAAAATTATAGTTGAATTTACATGTACTAAAACAATGTTTGTCCAAAAAATAATAATAATAATGTTTGATGCTATAAGTTACAAATGGATTGCATTCGAAAATTTAAATATGCGTGCCAGTGCATATTCTAAAGAGAGCCATGAACTGGCGTTATTACAAATCATCTAAAACATACATTCAACCTCTTTTTCTTTTTTAATAATAATAAAACATACATTCAACTTTTTATTGAGAGATTTAATGGTATCACAACGAAAAAAAAGTAAGTGTAGTCATTGAACATATTAGAGATATATTAGCCCAATAGTTTTGGCTTAAGTTTAATCATGCTTGGTGTACAAGTTAAAAATACTACTTGTACTACAATTAAGCCAATTGATTAATTGTGGTTAGTCTAGGGTTCATTGTAGGAGAAAATGGACTTTTGCCCTTTTCAAAAAAACAATCCAGCATTTTGCCCCCTTTCCCAAACTAATTAGAGAAATGTCCCTCTTTTGAAATTAGGGAAATGTCCCTCTTTTGAAACTCGATTTTCTCAAAATCGAGTTAAGCCCTATAGTGTTATTTTTAAAAAGCCTATAGTGACGTTTTAAAGACCTATAGTGGCGTTTTTAAACTCGATCTTCATGAAATTGAGTCATAAGTAAAAAAAAAGAAAAAAATTGCATGTAACTCGATTTCATGAAGATTGAGTTTAAAAAAGCCACTATAGGTCCTTAAAACATCACTATAGGCTCCTTAAAACGCCACCATAGGGCTCTAGAATTTTTTTTTCTTAAACTCAATTTTGAGAAGATCGAGTTTCAAAAGAGGGGCATTTCCCTAATTAGTTTGGAAAATGGGGCAAAATGCTGGATTGTTTTTTCAAAAAGGGCAAAAGCCAATTTTGTTCGTTCATTGTAAGATAGAAATTGTACTTTACTCATATAGTAAAGACATAGTCATTAAGAGCTTCTTACTTAATGAACCACATAATCCTCGTATGTTCTTTTATTGCTTATTTTCATACTTCCGCTTTCACATCTATCTTAGCATCTTTAACAGAACATGCCAACTAATAATTTGTTATTGCAAAATAATTAATCAGTATTGAAAATTTAATTCTTGATACTATGCAAGTGTTCATAAGATTAATAACCAATAAACTTTTCTATAAAGTGGTTGTACTTGTGCTTACTATTTTTGTTTATATTGTGATTACAAGACAAGCATTTTTAGTCATAAAAATTGGATTTTGGAACAAAAAGGAAGATAACTATATGAATAATATAAAGAGCAGTCTTGCATAGTCTCAGGGCCGGTTCAAGGCCTAGGCTTAAGGCCTCACAACAACAACAAAAATTCTCTTGGAAAAAAAGGCCCTATCTCCCATCGTAAAAGACCCAAAATTTTATAAAAATATAAAAAAATTTAAATGATTGAACCCTTTTTTTTAAATGAATGATGTTAAAGATACCACAAATTTTACTATACGCTTACAAACTGGCATGTTAGCATCAAGAGTACTAATCACTGACCTCATTGTAGTAGCAATCTTTTTAACCGAGTTTTCAGGCAATGGCATGACGGTCCTATATATGATAATATATTTTGTACACTCTATATGGGTCCAATACTCCAAGTAGCTCAACTTGTACAATTTTTTTTTTTAATAATTTTTTTTATCTCTAATAAAAAATTTACATTCAAAATTCTCATACATGAAAAACTAACTTATGTCTTTAGCTTGATAACAAAGAATAATTATCCTGGACCTGTTGTCATAGGATCACGTGTATGCATCTATATTCCTTCGTGTTGAATATTCTACAAACGTTTATAGAGATTGGTCTTCCTGGTGCCATACTAAAGAGGCTATATGTCACTGTCTATATCTTCAATCTTCATTGATATGCAGCGTCTAGGAAACTAATGATGACTTGGTCATTTTTATCAAAACTAGTCGCAGACCCGCGTGATGCGCTGGAAAATATGAAACACAATGCAATAAAAAAAGTTATCTCTTACTTCATCATATGAACATTTGAATAAATCCCGCAATTTATAACTCTTCAAATTCACAAACCATATGATTACTTAGATTATATAGTAAAATAAGACCAACATTGCAATATCGTCTAGATATAATTATATAAAAGCCATGTTTTGTTTATTATGTCTTATTAATCCAAAAGTAACATCTATATAGCTAATAAGATCTTTAGAGAGTAACATATGATGGGGAATTCTTAGATTGAATAACTAATTATAGATATATAAATCATCCAACACAAACATCTATTAGAAGATAGAATCTATAACTTTAATACAAAAATTTGGCAAAATGATTAAATATTATACTACCTTCAGCTTAGTGATATTAAGATATTTTTTTATAAGGAGTGTACACATTCAACCAAGAGGAATTAATCAAAGAATTTTTAATCACTATTAACTATGTTAGTTTGCTCTTTGTTTTTCCTGGTTTCTCTTCAGAATGAAGGTGACATTGACAAATTTAACCTACGACAATTATAGAGTATTTATACAAAACTATTCAAAACTTTGTACAAATAAATTCATTTTCCTGTTCCATATGTTGCACATACTTATGGAATTTAAAAATTCACTCTCCATTAAGGCTTGCATTACAAATACCAATGACTTCATCATAGAAATCAACCCTATTGAGAAGTTTATGTGGTGTAATGCTTAATTTGTCAAAAGTGGGGGCACCTTAGGCATTGTTTCTGTTGTTACCACAACATAAGCTTAATTTGGTTCTATGTAACAGAATTTGTGCAATTTCAAAATCACAAAGAGACTAAAAGGGGGGGGGGGGGGGGAGGGGGCAAAAGATTAATTCAAAAATGCTATATGAATTAAGCATTGCATATATGAAAGATTTAAGCAAATAATGGGACATAAAATGTTATTCAAACTAACACAAACACTAACCTTCTTTAATTTTTTTTTCATAGGTAGATAGTGGTGGAGAGGGGATGGTGGGGTTTGAACCACAAATATGGGACACCACAAAGAATGTATTTACCTCTAGGCTATCATTTGCACCCCTAAATAATAACCTAGAAGGCTAAACAAAAGAATAATTGGAATTTCAAAAAAGAATTAATCACAAATTCCTCAAGTATCTATACATAAAAACATTAATAGCATAATGATGCTCTAGAGTAAATTATATTTTGTCTTATTATTTTTTTTTGATATTTTCCTTAAAAGATGATCAACTAAGCAAAGTAAAAACTTATAAAAAAACTCAGATTAAATAAAATTCTGTTGCCAATTCAAAGTCAATTAAAAGTAACAAAAGTCAACATCATTAAAAAAATTGGGAAGGAAAACAGCAAAATCACTTCACATGGACTAAATGTAAGAATACTAAAAAGAAAGGGAAAAAAAAGTTCATTTCTATTTGTGCGTTTTGTTCACCTCAATGGTCATTCTATTGCAGACTTAACTTTGAAAATCTCTAACAAAAACAATCGGTGTATTCTCAAAATGGTGAAAAATAAAGCTTGATTGAAAAATATGGAGAACAAATAGTATTGAAATAATTTTTTGCTGTAAATGATGAGGTGATCATATCTAGAATGTACATTAGTAGATATATTGTAAAGCTTAAATAAAAAATGATTGATGTGTGAGTGAGAGAGAGATACGGTTGTGAAAAACTAAATATCTGGAAGAGGTGTAACTGTAGATAAACGAAGAGAGACAAAACTCATCTTTGGGCTGTAGATTATGCTTGAAATTTTAATTGTATCCACTAAAAAGACAATGAACTATTCAATTTTAATAATTACTTGAAATTAGAAAGAAGAAAATGAAAAGTTGAAATCAATTTGGGTGGCTAAATAGTCAAACATTTGTATCTAATACATAGTAACGTTTGTAATTTGAATATTTATTATTAGATATTTAGTTTAATAAGCCCACCTTTTATCCATATCTTTTCAAAGAACACAATCCTTAAACATTCAATCTAAAATTAAGAAATGCAAGTCTTGAAACTTAAATAAATTTTAATCCTTCATTAGTTAAAGATTTTATCTCGGTGAATTTTAGCATTGTCAAATGCAATTTCTAGAAATTTAAGATGCTTTTAACAAATTTCAAATAATTAGATGAAAATTTAAGTATATTTTTGAAAAGATATTAACATGAGCAGTTTCCAAAAATAATCATTTGGTTTTTATTTACTTACAATTATTATGAATTGTAAAGAAAATTTTCAAATTTCAACAATTATTGAGAAATTAATTGTTGAAATTTGCCATATGTCAATCCAAATATGACACATAGCACCTTAGCACCTTATCATCCAAACATAGCTCACTGACAAAGGATAATGACTAACATAGGACAATGTTAAAGTGAAAATTCAGTTAATAAGACTATATATTGCATAGAAATTATTAGCAACCATAATCACACAAATGACTGTAACAAAAAAAGAAACGTAGAGGTGAAAATATATATTATCAAAATTATAGAAATTTGTATGAATCAAAGCAATGATTATTACATATTTATAGAGTTGGAATATGCCCCAACTCCACCACATTCTAAGTCCTCAAACAACAAACACAGTCTATTGGACATGTTTACTTCAGTTTCACTACTTAAAGAAAAAAATAATCCAAATATCATTTTCTACACAATAAGTTACATATAAAATGTTTCTCAAAAGAAAAAAAAGTTATGTATAAAACTTTTGAGTTCTAAAAATCTAACAATTTATAGTTTGATCATCACTAAATGAATGTTAAAAGAATCAAGTCAATTTAATGTTACAAAAATATCTCCCACAAAATATATTGATTTTTTTTAATTCCAAACAACTATAAAAACGCTTTAATCTTTATTGGGCATGGGAACCGTGTATCAAGTTGCTTGGAGACACATTGCAAGAAAAAATTCCAAAAGGAATTATTTTAATCGAAGTAACCCATAATTACAATCCCATTATATAAAATAATTCCAAACCCTAATCGACTACCTTATGAATAAAATATGATCAAAATTATGAGAATCCATTAACACAAAGTGATCAAACAATCAAAATAACAATCTAGATATTTTTTATTTGGTGATTGTAATAAAATATTGAATTGCGAGAATAGAGTAAGAGAGAGAGAATAGATGCTTACTAAGTAGAGTTGTCAAATTCATTAAGCTATGAGTCTTTAAAGGGAGACAATTCTGCAATTTGAAGAAATGCCAAGTGATTCTATTTTGCTTTCATAGGCAAAATATTCCAAGCAAATAAGTTTTATGTTGAGAAAAATTGACATATATACACAATAATTTTTGTATAAAATGGTTCAAACTTTTATGTCTACCTAGAAGATTGGAACTCCAAGCTACTCTAAAAGTCAATTTATTCTCCTTCAATATCCCTTAAAAATTAAAACAAAAACAAAAAAACAAAAATGGTGACAAAATAATTGAGCTTTTGTTTAGCATGAAATCTATTTGTTGTAAGGGCCAACCTTAAGGGCAGAAAAAAAAAAGGCATCAGAAGATATTTTATATATATATATATATATATATATATATAAAAGTTAGATAGATAAATACAAACATGATACACATAAGAAAAATGTAATGAGAGAGAGAGAGAGAGAGAGAGAGAGAGAGAGAGAGAGAGAGAGAGAGAGAGAGAGAGATACCTTGAAAATAATAAAGGCACGCATTTTTTACAGACCAAAATTCATCTATGTAAAGAAAATAAGTCCAAATACATAGCCAGGAGAAGAGTTCATGAATATTCCTAAACACATAGATAGGGGTGCCGATGCCGGTGCCAATGGTTGGTTAAAAACTATTTGTATTGCGACTAAATGAAAAAACACAGAATAATTGTTATTATTATTATTTTTTAAAAAGTTACATTGATTGGTTGGCTACCTTCTAGAAATATAACTTCATGCACATTGTGAGCAAATTAGCATTTAGTCTTAACATGAAACAAAAAAAACTAACCATTCAAAAAGTCATCAAAAGTTGTGATACAAATATAGTGATAATTCAACATTGTGAAAAACACCCAAACAAAAATCAAGAGTGATATGTAAAAGAAATTGATCACCCAAAATTTCAATAATGAATCGATAAATTCCTCTAGGATTGTAAGCAATAATCAATAGTGGAATTGAATTCCTGATAGTTTGCACACCTTTGTTTTGCATATTCACTAGGCATTGGCTAATTACAGAAATTTGGGAGAAAAAGCTAAAGTGAAGAGAGAGAACTTACTGGCAAAATATATAAGATTTTGAGTAGCTATTGAAGGTGGAAGGGTGATTTGGATAGAAGACTCTAACTTTGCCTTTACGTTACAAAGAAACCGTTTTGATTCCAAATTCCAATTTTGGATGGAAGGATGTGAATAGTCATAACTGAAGATAATAACTCATGTTGTATGGATAACAATTGAGATGATTTAGTATATGTAGTAGATTAGTAGCAGATGAATAGTCATTTGTTTTTTTTTTTTGAAAGGAGATGAATAGTCTTCTTAATATAGTGCATCAACATGTTTGCCCATGATCTATATTTAATTTTTCTATATATAAAAAATAGAGAGAAATCATAAAGGAAAAAAAATCTAAAAAAATTATGAGGTGGAGGATGAGGTGGCTCAACTAGAGCGCAACAACATTAAATACTACGCTTCAGCATTTAGTAATATATTGATTGATTTGTTTTTTATCAAACCTCCGTCAAGAATTGTCTCATCAACTTTTTGCAGTGAAATGCACGCAGGCTGATATTTTCATATTCACGTTCTGTACAGTTAGGAGGGAAAAGCCATAGTCCAATTACCAATGATGATTTCTGTCTGCATAATGGTAGAGAAAGAAAGTGACTTCTCTCACCAGACCAATGTTCCATCAAACATTATAAGAACACAATCCAGGTGGGCTCAAAACATCAAACCATTAAAACTGGTGGTTGCAGCATTCTTCATTTGCTGCATTCTACAATTAATACACATTGAAAAACAATGAGGCATTTTCATTTCTCCCTAATGCTTTACATCCTATTTTTTTCAAATTTTCGCTTGCTATAGCGCGAGAAAGGTAGGGGTTATTGACTCTGGCACTGAAACAGAAGTACTCTTATCTTTCAAATCCATTGTATCTGATCCCCAAAATGCTCTGTCTGGGTGGAATATGAGTTATTCTCACTGTACTTGGTTTGGGGTCAACTGCACCAGCAGTACAACAAAAGTCCAACCACTGCACCTTAGAAGTCTGGGACTCTATGGTATTATTCCCCCTCAGCTCTCCAACCTTACTTCCCTCAAAACTCTAGACCTTTCAAACAGCTCCTTTTTTGGTCAAATTCCTTCTGAGCTTGGCCATCTTACTAGCATTCAGCATATAATTCTCGTGGGGAACATAATTAATGGCACGATTCCTCGTGAACTAGGCCAACTTCATAGACTGAAATTTCTTGACGTGTCCATGAACAATCTTTCTGGTGTAATTCCCTCTACTTTTGGCAATCTCTCCAATCTTACCATTCTCAACATAGCAAGAACTCAGATATCTGACGAAATTCCAAATGAGATGGGTCGTCTCAATAATCTTGTCACTCTTCAACTCTCGGAGAATCAATTAAGTGGTGAGATTCCCTTTTCAATTTTCAATATTTCCACCCTGAAGTTCTTTTCTCTCACACTAAATAGGCTAGTTGGAAAGCTTCCCTCCAATTCCCAAAATAAGTGAACTCTGCTTGGCCAGAAATCATCTGGAAGGACCAATACCAAGTTCTTTATCCAATGCATCATATATTGAACACCTTGATCTCTCTTCAAATAATTTCACTGGGCATATTCCTTTACTTGGTAACTTGAAACATCTTGACCAGTTACTCCTTGGTGAGAACAGTTTATCTTCTACAAGAGAACTGAATTTCCAAGTATTTGATTCCCTTACAAACTGTACCCTGCTAACGAAAATCCTTCTGAATTCTAACCAATTAGCTGGTGAACTTCCCCCATCTGTCGCAAATCTCTCGGTCAATCTCCAACATTTTTGTGTTTATGATAATTTCTTGACCGGTAGCTTCCCTCAAAGATTGGAAAAATACCAAAACCTTGTGTCCTTATCAATAGAGAAAAACTTTTTCAAAGGAAAAATACCAAACTCCATTGGAAGACTTCAGAAACTAGAAATACTTGGAGTTTCTGACAACTTGTTCTCTGGAGAAATTCCGGATATCTTTAGCAATCTTACGCGGCTATTTAAGCTAGACATGTCAAACAACCGGTTATCTGGTAAAATTCCCATGAGTATATCAACATGCCAGCGATTAGAGAAGCTTTTTCTAGCAAGGACAGCCCTCAATGGCAGCATTCCAAAGCAAATTTTTGAGCTTCCCCAGCTAAAACTTTTGCTGTTGGCAAATAACAGTTTAAGCGGTTTTCTGCCCGACGAATTGGGCCATTTGAGACAGCTTGAAACCATGGACATTTCTGGAAACCAGCTATCCGGAAATATTCCTGCAATAACCGAGAGATACTCAATTTTGCAACGTCTCAACATTGCAAGAAACAGGATAACTGGCTCAATACCAAAGTCACTGGAAAATCTAGCAGCACTGGAGAGCTTGGATCTTTCTTCCAACAATCTCTCTGGCCTAATCCCGACAGAATTGGAGAACCTTAATGCTTTGCAGATGTTAGATTTGTCTTTCAATAGCTTGGAAGGAGAATTACCTAAAAATGGTGTCTTTGCCAACATCAGCTGGCATTCTCTCCAGGGAAACAATCAGCTCTGCGTATTTGATCGTGAGACTGCAGAAAAGCTAAGAGTCACTACTTGTGTGACAAAAGCAAAATCGAATTCAGATTTAGCAAAATCGAATATTTGCTAAAATGCGTGAATGCAAGAATATAATTGCTTAGGCAATGTCATAAGGGCATCATATTCTTCATTCGCAGGTGCAAACCAGTGTGGGAATTGGGCTGCAATTTTGTATGAGGTAGGTTATGTGGTATATTAATCAAGTTGCCATAGGATGTGTGTTTGTGCCAGATAACGATGTAGTATGAGAAGGTTCTGGTGGGGAAATATCTTGTGCGAAAGTGGCTGGTGGAGAAGGATAGGCATACTGGGAACTAGTTTCTGCAGAAACTAGTGGAACTGAAGGTAAAGGTGAAGGTTTCGGTACAGGTAGAGTAGAAGAGGATTGTGCAGTGGAATTAGATTGAGTAGAAAGCTGAAGAATTGATTGAGAACAAGAGTGCAATAAAAAAGTAAGCCAAAGAGTAGGTGAGGGAGAATTTTAGGGAGGAGCACTAGATTGTGAGGATGAAACTTGTGTTAATGCAGAAAAATCGTGTTGATTAAACGAAACATGCCTGGTAACATAAATTCAGTGAGAGTGAGGTTCAAGACATCTGTAACCTTTTGAGTAGGGAGGGTAACCTAAAAATACCCAAGGAGAAGTGTGAGGTTGAAATTTGTGGCTATTATAAGGCTTAAGAAAAGGAAAACATGTACACCCAAAAACTTTCAAGTGTAATAAATCTGGTTTGGCCTTAAAGAGGAGCTCCCAAGGTGAAAGATTATGGAGTATAGGAGTGGGTAGTCTGTTTATGAGATGCACTCATTGTATTCCAAATCTTAATCCCATCAAAGGGTCCTCTAACATGTTATTCTAAACTCACACACACTAGCATGCAAAACATGGCAAATGTCCCACACTCATTCATAGTATAAAAATGCTACCATTCATCTAGCAAAATATATCCAAGGGCAGTAAGCACATCACAATACAGTAGCATCAACAATAAAATCAACATCATACATTCATAATGTTCATCAATCAAGAAAGTTCACAATGTTCATCAACTAAATCAAATGCATGCTCATATAACTATGCATGACTTACCTCACTAATATCATAGCATCATAGCACCTATACATCAATGCATGTTCATGTTCATATGCATGTTCATGTGATTCAATCAAGACAGAAACCCTATTCATCAATCTATCAATCCAAGCATGTGAAACATGTTATTCTACTAACCCTAATGCTAAACATGTGAAAACTAGACTCAACAAGACTTAAACAAGTAATCAAATCTAAATAAAACAAACAATAATCAAGAACCTTAAATCTGTATTTTTGGGCACGAGTATGCATGCGCATACATAGGGTATACGTGTGCATCCCAACTATATGCGTATGCATGCATAGAGCATGTGCACACATACACGCCCAGAAACACAATTTTAAAGCAAGCAACTAAATAGCAATTTAACAAACCATAGCATACTTCTAATACAAAACTAAACAATCTAAATTAACAACAAAGATAAACAAAAGATAATCTATTTCTAAACATGCATTGGATCTAGCGACAAACAAGAGCAACACTTAACACATCAAAACATGTTCATCAATATATCCAATCATTCACTCTCCAATCAAAAGACCATGAGATACAACAAAAAAAAAAAAAAAAAAAAAAAAAAAAAAAAAAAAAAGTGAAACAAATGAAATCCTATTTCTAAGCATGTATAACAAATAAATCAAGTTAAGAACAAAAAGAACACAAGCTATAAAACGCTAAATTAAGGAAGAGTCATGGGGAGAAACTTACCCTGCTTATGGATCATAACTTGGTAGAGATTTAACCAATCTCTTAGTGCCTACACAACAAGGTTCAATGAGATTCAAAGGTAAATAGAAGATTTCAAAATAAAAATGATTCTTGAAAAGGTTTTGATTCAATGATTTGAAAAACTTAGTTTCTACTTGAATGAACACTAGAGAGAGGTATTAAAAATGTGTTCATGGCATTGTGTGCAGAAAGTTTAGAGAAAAAAAAAAGTTTTAGAAGAGTTTAGGTCAAAAATCCACTCTTTCTAGCTAGGGTTTCAATTTGAAGGCATAAGGTTGTATTTATATGTTTAAACTAGGGTTTTCTTTTCGGACTAATTTAGAGGGTTTTGAATGTTCCAAAGGGTTTAGGGGCTAAGGCCTATCAAAGAGAGAAGCTTTGGGTCTTAAAAACTGATCTTCTGAAGTTCTGGAATGTAGTGTGCATACATATGTACGTGCATGTGCACACATGCATGCTTCATGTGTATGCATGAGTCCCCAAAAACCCTAATTTTAATTGTTAGGTTGGCCTAATTTCAAACGGTCATAACTCACTCAATATAAGCTCAAATTAGGCAAAATGTGTGTTCAAATTAAAGCACAGGAGGTCTACTTTTCAATGAAATAAAACTTACTCAAAATTTCTTTGTGATCAAAAGTTGTGGTAAAAAAAGTGAACAAAAGTCATTATTTAGCATTGTTTTCAAAGCAATTTGAGCACTTTTGAGTTGTGATTACTTCCAAACTATCAAAACAACTTCAGTTACCTTTTATAGACATGTTAAGCTCATCATTGGAATTGGGGCCTAAAGTTTATTAACGAAGTATAAAATGAGGTGTCTACACTCCCCTTAAACAATATCATTGATTTTTTTAAGAGTAATACTATAGTCACAAACTTTTTTACAACAATTTTATAAATTGTTTTGGTAGCAAATTCTTATTGGTTTGCACATGGGCCCACCATTTATATCACTTTTTTACTTATCAATAACCGCTTATTATATCAGCAATTTATAAAAAATTTGTAGCTCTAGCATTTTTCTCATTTTAGTGACCATAAAAAAATTTATAAATCTAAAATCTAAATCTAAATATAGAAGCCCAAAAAAAATTAGCTCAACAACAAAAATTACCACTAGTAAAACTAAAAAAAATTAAGCCTAATCAACCAATTTTATCCAAAATAAACAACTCTACCCTTTAAAAAATTCTAAACGAAAATAATTTTATTCTTAGCCATACAAAAGAAAAAATTAGCGATTAAGTAGTAGTAGAGTCAGATGTTGAAACTACCGTACACAGCCAACAATAAAGCCACCCCCTAACTCAAATTTCTAGCTCCGTCCCTAGCTCTACTCATTAAATGTGAATACATATACATATTAAACATGATCTCCTTTGTTTACTTGTTACTTTGAGTGAAATTATAACCAAAAGGAAAATATTCTAAATATAATTAATAAAATGTTGGTTCTTACTTCTTACTATAATTAGTAATGTATAGAACGATGTAAAGAAGCTACAACACTCAATTCATTTATCGAGCATATAGTAAAGCTGGTGCCACATAAAATGGTACAACTTATGCCACAACTCACTCACTTGGTGAGTTGTGAGTGATAGAGGTGTGATGGTAGGTTCATGTGGAGACACACCTCTACCACTCACAACTCGCCACTTGGGTGAAATGTAGTATAGGTTGTGTCATTTTATATGGCACCAACATTACTCTCGAGCATAATCTTGCTACTTGGAAAGTTACTTGGTCGTTTCTCTGAAATCAAATGATTTTTATCAAACCTTGATGGGGAATTTTTGGCTACGTGCTTGTGAGATATGACTTTGGTAAGAATTTCGATCACCTTGGTATTCCTTTTTTCGTGGACTTGGTCCAATGTAGTAAATCATACGTGATGAGATCTAGCAAATTGCTTCTATAGAAGAAAACAAACATTGAATCAATATTATTTTATTATTATGTTATGATATTGTTCCATTAATTATTTTTGCGTTAATATATTTTTGGTCATTGATCTGATCACCAACGCTCGCTCACTTGAAAGACTTGTCAAAAGACTTGTCATTTCAGCTCCAACCCTTCACCCACTTGAAAGACTTTTTTGTGATTGTTAGCTCCAACACTAAATTCCACACTCCAAAGCTTTTATCTTTGTTGCTGCACGTCTGCACCTCCCAACTTATCCCAAAGGAAACGTTTAGGGCTGTTTGGTACATATATTTAAATATATGTTTTCAGTTTTTAAACAACTTATCCCAACTTCCTATTTCTTTGCTCCTTAGAGCATCACCACCAGCTATTCTATAAAAAATGTCATTTTAACACACCAAAAACCTACTTTTTTCATTTTACCATATCATTTTATAATATCCCATTTATCAGATGTATTATTCTTTAATTCTATACATTCTAATAATATTTACAACACATTAAAATAATATATTTTCCCAAAAGCCAGCAAATACACAAATGCACAGCCTAGTGGTAGTCGCCACCACCCAAGAACCAATAACCATCGCTACAACCATTGCCACAACAACAACCACCGCTACAACCACCACCACAAACTACAACCACAATCACCGGTTCCTCCAACAAATTTCAAATCCAAAAACCTCAACAAAAGAGAAAAATAAAACTCAAAATCTTCAACAAAACTACAACCCAATAGATCAATTAATGACCAAACTCAACCAACCATTGGTGGCAAGAGCTGTGGAGGACAACGCAGCTTCAGATCGGCGAGCTTTAGATCGGCAGCGTGGCTAAGATGCGCATCAAAAAGTTGAATAAAACCAGAGGCGAGCTTCAGATCAGCGGTGGCGATGGCGATGGCGACGGCGGCAATGAAGTTTTCAAATCAGAGGCGATGGCGGCGGTTAAGTCTGTGAGGGATCGATGAGGGTGAGGGAGGGTGAGTGGATCGGTGAGAGTGAGGGAATTTGATCTAAAGAAGAAAGATAGTGAGAACACGGGTTGAATCTGTGAGATGAGAGAGAAAAAGTTGAATAAAATGTAGAGAGGAGAGAGAACAAGTTGAATAATTTTTGTTACCACATCTGTTTGTATCGTGCCAAAGTTATAACGGTACTGTAGCATCTCTCAAATTTTTGAGACATTTAACACACCTCATGAAGGTGTTTTTTCAGTGTTTGGTGTGCCAAATGCCAAATATTTGGCATTTGGCACACCTAATGGTAATGCTCTTAGATGGATCCACTATTTTTAGTGGTTGTTTACCTTATCGATGACAAAAGAAATCACATCTTACTGTTTCTCCTTTTTTTTTCTCAGTACGATCTTTTCAAATTATAAAACCATATTGATTTGCATAATTTTTATAGAAAATGAAAGCTTCTTCTTCGCTAGGAAAACATTGACCAACAAATGGCTCAAACTCATTTTCTATTAAATTTATATCTTTATGTTCTTCAATAACTCCCATTTTATCTATTGGACATTCATTCCAATCAATTATTTCATCTCCATAATTATTATTAATTTTACCTTCGTTCGGAAGCTCATTTAATTCAACACAATTATTTAAAACACTTCCATGAACCCACTTGCAATCAAATCTGTTAGGACATATATGATTCAGGCTAGGAACATATGTCACTATTTTATGTAATTGACTAATCTTTTGACAAAACATACTTTACTTATAATTGGGTAGATCTAGGATGTGTTTAATGCTTCAAGAAACCTTGTTTCAAGTCTAAGTATTTAAGGCATGCAAGTCTGTCCAAGATTCAAGTGTGAAAAGTACTGCTCATTAAAACTTGACAGCTAGTATCTATCAAGGTTAAAAAGAGCTATTTAAGCCCGATGCTCGATAACTGCTCGACAGCTAGGGTATCTGTCGAGGTTTATAAAACTCAAAATTTCTAGTCTATTTTTCATCCAGTCCGTGATTATATGTTTGAGATTTCTTTTCTCACAACTCTAGACATATAAAAGGATTATTTTGAGGGCCAGCAAAGGTCGCACAGCCAAGACACAAGTTGCATAAGTGTTAAGCAAAGTTTGTTCACGCAAATTATGACAAGAGACAGAATTTGCCCTAGTTCATCTTTCTTGTGAAGAAGCTGTTGTGTTTGTGCATCGTAGGGTTTTGTGACTAAGGAGCTTCTCGATCTTCATCGTGTGATGAACTGAAAATTTTGCAGCCAACAATCTTCTCTAGTTGGTGATTGAAGTCGCGTACTAGGATTCATGCAATTAGTTAGTCACTTGGGGTAAAGGTTCATCTGTAGGTTGGTATAAGGCACTAGGATTCCTTTACTTGTAACCACTTGTTGTGATAATAGTAAATTCTCAAGAGTGGTGACCTTAAAATCACCTGGTGGGGTTTTTACCGTGTAAGTTTTCCTTATTCGTAAACAAATCACCGTGTCAATTTATTTTCTACTGCATACTTTAGTTAATTGGTGATTTGTTTGTACTACCACGCGTTTGCATGTTAATTTAATTTATTAATAATCTTGGCTAATTAATCAATTAATTCATCACAAGGGGCCAATATATTTTTGGCCTATCAAGTAGTATCAGAGTGGGCACACTCTAATTAGGGTTAATCTTTGTGTGTGATCCATTGACCCTTGTTTGTCATGGATAGAGGACAATCTCTAATTATACCTCCATTGTTTGATGGTACTAACTTTGCATACTAGAAAGTACGCATGAGAGTTTTCTTGCAGTCTCTAGATGAGAAGGTGTGGAAAGTTATAGATTTTGCTGGACCAAGCCAAAGAAAGCGTCGGCCGATTGAGATGATGCTAAGATCAAGGCGGTAAACTTCAACAGCAGGGCATTAAATGCTTTATTCAGTGCTGTCACCAATGAGGAGTTCAAGAAGATATTCTCTACTGAAACTGCTAAGGAAGCATGGACCATTCTTCAGACAGCCTATGAGGGAACCAAGGCTGTCAAAGATTCGAAACTTCAGAGGCTCACTACAAGCTTTGAAGAGATTAAGATGGAGGAGGATGAGTTGTTCGATGAGTTTTATGTCAAACTCAAGGACATAGTGAACTCAGCTTTTAATCTTGGGGAAACTATTTTTGAACCCAAGATTGTGAGAAAAGTGCTTAGATCTCTACCCGAGAGATTCCATGCCAAGATCACTACCATTGAGGAATCAAAGGATATTGATAAAATTCCTTTAACGGAACTTGTTGGAAACTTATAGACCTATGAGTTGGGTTTGACAAGGATCGGGAAATTAAGCAAGAGTAAGAGCAAGAGCAAGAGCAAGAGCATGGCACTAAAGGCTAAGAGTAGTGACACTGATGAGTCTTCCAATGATGAAGATTCTAAAATGAAGTCCTACATCGCCCGGCAATTCATGAAGTTCATAAAGAACACCAATACAAAGGACTTCAACAAGGACCTTAGGTAATCCAGTTATTCTCAATTCAAGAGCCAAGACAAAGGGAAGAAGGATGTAAGGGATGGTGGTCAGTACACTGTTCCCTTAAGACCCAAGTGCTTTGGATGTCTAGGCTTCAGTCATATTAAACAAGAATGCCCCACTTATATCAAGTATATTGGGAAAAGCAAGGCACTTATTTCTACATTAAGTGACAACGAACTTGAGGATGATTCCGAAAATGAGGATGACGGAATCATGAATGCCTTCACTGCCACTGTTAATCCTACTGAAGGGATTGTAGAAGATGTGGAAGAATAAGAAAACATGGCAGGGTCAGAATTTAAGAAGATGGATAAGCAAGATGACATTCACATTGCTTATGCAAAGTTATACAAGGTCTCAGAGAAACATGAAAAGTTGTACAGGTTGACCACTAAGAAGCTTAGTGATGTGGAGCTTGAACGTGAAGAACTCTCCACAAAATTTGATGAAGCTAATCAAACTATACGAGCACTGAGGTTTGAGAACAACTTCCTGGCTGAGCTCGATGAGATACCCAGTCTTCAGAAATCTGCTTCCAATCGAGCCGATTTAGGGTATGATTTCCCTTTTCTTAATATTGCTTCTACTAATACTATTGTTTTTGTTCCTCCTAGTAATAATGTCAATATTAAGAACACTAATGTCAAAACTGATTTAGATAGTGAGAACATAGACAAGGGTAAATCTATCTTAGGTGCACCCCCTAACTAGGATAAGAAAGAAGCTAAAACCTCTAGGGCTAAGAAGGCTAACTCTCAAAAGTCTCAACAGAAGAAGCAGCAGCTCTGTCATCACTGTGAAGCAGCCGATCATACTCGACCTAATTGTTATAAGTGGTTAGCAAAAGTGCAATGTCAAAAAGCTTAACATAATTAGGTATTTCTTTTCTCTCTCTTGTATGCCCATGCATGATATGCTTAATAAAAGAAAAATATGCAAAGGAACAATAAAAACAAAAAGATCAAAATGCTTTATATATGATTGCAAGCGTGTATTCAAGGAGATGTGAGAATTACAGGATGTACCTCGAAGGTGATAGCCCCCATCAAATAGTTATGAACGTGTGTGAGTTATATTGATTTAGTCATATCTCAAATCATCATAACATAGTTACACTTATGCGATCTTTCGATGTTCTTCACATACAACACACAATATTCTTTGCTACTTTTAATACATGTGTAGGTACAATGTGATTTGGCCATCACAAGGTTTACATATGTTGATGTATACTCACTAAACTGTCTTAACTTGTTTTTGAAAAACTGTTTTTAAGCAATCTCGATAGCTCCTCGATACTTCTCGACACTTGGCTTATCTATTGAGCTCCTCAGTTTTTTCTTATTGCAATCTCGACAACTTCTCGATAGCTTCTCGATCCATTGAGAAAGTTCATGTCTCCTCTATAGCTGCTCTATAGCTCCTCGATCCATCGAGCTTGTTTTGTTGTGGACACCTCTAGACACCTGCTCGTTAGCTGCATCTGACTACCCTTTTAAAGCTTGACACCTTTTGATCTGTCTAGAATTACTAAGCTTCTATATATAGGGTTAGTGCGATTCAAGTCTCACTTCTCTCGATCTCTCTCGATTCCTTTCACCTCTTCACCTCCTAAAACCTCTTTTTCTCACCGCAAACCTCTTCTTCAAGGATTCTTCAACCTTAATCAAGTTTTCTTCACTTGGTAAGTGTCTAAATTCCTCATTTTCATGTATCTCATGATTTTTAACCTAAGTTTTTGGGATTATTGAAAATTTTGGGGTTTTCCAAAATCAAAGAGGTTTTTACAACATTTTTGGGATGGGTTTTGAAGAATTGATCTTAAAAACTTCATGCATTACATCTCATGTGCATTATAACTATATTTTTATGCATTTAGATGTGTGTTATATATGTTATCTAATTGTGTGCTGGTAGAATTGGATTGGACTGAGCCCATAATGCTTTCTCTTTTGCCTGTCACATGTTCATGCATTCCCATGCATACATTCTTTCTTTAAATATATTTGGATATATTTGAACTGCTTGGGACTTTTTTGATTGTCTCTTTCTCCCTCTCTCTCTTCTATTTTCATTAGTCTGCTTCTATGGCACCTAAACGTAAATCTATTTCTTCCCAAAACCCTTTACATTTCGGGGCATCCTCTTCTTCTAACCCTACTCCTCCTCATTTTCGATTCCGTGATGATAAAGCCCGGAAGGACTTTTCAGAGAACTTTTCTAGAGGAGGCATTCATTCCAAATGCCAAGTCATTTTTTCAAACTTATCTGACACTGACTTACCCACTATCATTCACAGTAGGGGTTGGGAGTCACTATGTAACATCCCGATCACATGTCCATCAGTGCTGATCCAAGAGTTCTACTCCAACATGCATGGATTCGATTATTCAGTACCTTAGTTTTCCACTCGTGTTCGAGGTACGCATATCGTGGTCACTCCGAATGTTATATCCGATATGCTCCATATCCTTAGGGTAGCGCATCTTGACTACCCTGGTTGTGAGCATCTTAAGACTATGTCTAATGACGAGCTTATTTCAGCTTTTTGTGAGCGTCCTACAGATTGGGGTGAGCATCATTTCACTTATTGTTTAGGCTTTACTAAAGGCCCTCGGTATTTGAACATGGTTATGACCTTTGTTCTTCATCCCCTATCTCACTATAACTCTATCAAAGAGCCTCATGCTCGGTTTTTGCTTTCCTTTCTTGAGCATCTTACTATAAACTTCCTCTCTCACTTCATTCTTTCTATCATAGATGTGTATGGGGATACGATGACCCGTGACAAGCTCATCTTCCCTTCAATTATCACTAGGATTTTACACCATTTTTCCGTTCCCTTTCCCGCATCTGACCACTTCCATGATATATGTGCCATAGACGTCACTATCGTTCAACAGAGTGAGGCGCAACTACATTCGAGGCGGTCTAAATCGATGGTTCCTCCAGCTCCATCCATATATGCTCCCTCTTCTTCTACAAACGGTGTGACTCTCAAGGACATCATGACGCAGCTTCATCACATGAATGCTCGCCTCAACACTCTTAATAATGAGTTGTGTCAGGTGAACACTTGTGTTGGTCATATTGCATGATGGCAGGCGGACATAGGTGGCTTCGTTACATCTCCTCCACCTACTCAAGAGGCTTCTGAGGATAAGGATGATGCTGATGATGCTACTACTTTCGATGATGAGAATGATGGCAATGCTAGCTCTTCTAGTGCTGACGAGATGTCTACTTGATACTTTTACCCTTTGTCACTCGTGACAAAAAGGGGGAGTAGTTTTGGATATGAAAGTATTCATACTCATAAGGGGAGGGTTTGTATAGGAGATTTTTGTTAAGGGGGGTGTTGATTTTGAGGGATGTAGTGAGGATTTCAGGTATCTTTTTCTTTCTCTCTATTTTTACATACATTGTTCATGTACCTTAGATCTTGTGATCATATTGTGATAGCAACCCTTGTACTTGTTGATATATATACATTTTGAGGTTGTTATTACAGTTCTTTCACCTATCTCTCCATGTGTTGTTTCTTTTCTCTCTTTATACACATGTTTCTTATTTTATTGTATGCAATCTTTTATTTCTGTTTCACACAATGATGCCTTGATGAGTTTTGTTTAAGTGTTTTAGAAATACAGGTTGTCAAAGTTATCTCGCCATAAATTCTTTTCTTGCAAAATTTTTCAAGAGTTTGTGTTAGGATAGATTTTATTGTACTTAACAAGTGAGTATGGGTTGAGTGATTTATGACTTCTCTCATATGTTCATTTGTTTGTTGTGGTTCTGTCACAGATTGCTAAAGAAAAAGATTGTTAGGACATATGTGATTCATGTTAGGAACGGATATCACTATTTTATGTAATTGGCTAATCCTTTGACAAAACGCACTTTATTTGTAATTGGGTAGATATAGGATGTGTTAATGCTTCAAGAAACCTTGTTTCAAGTGCAAGTATTGAAGCCACGTAAGTTTGTCCAAGATACAAGTGTGAAAAGTTTTGTTCATTAAAGCTCAACAGCTAGTATCTATCGAGGTATAAAAGAGTTGTTTAAGCCCGAGGCTCGACAGCTGCTCAACAGCTAGGGTATCTATCGACGTTTATGAAACTCAAAATTTATGGTCTATTTTTCATCCTATCCGTGATTATATGTTTGGGATTTCTTTTTTCACAACTCTAGGCATATAAAAGGATTATTTTAAGTGCTATCAAAGGTCACACAGCCAAGACACAAGTTGCACAAGTGTTGAGCAATGTTTATTCATGCAAATTGTGACCAGAAACAGAATTTGCCCTAGTTCATCTTTCTTGTGAAGAAGCTGTTGTGTTTGTGCACCGTAGGGTTTTGTGACCAAGGAGCTTCTCAATCTTCATCGTGTGATGAACTGAAATATTTTACAGCCAACAATCTTCTCTAGCTGGTGATTAAAATCACGTACTAGGATCCGCATAATTGGTTAGTCACGTACTTGGCGCCGTGCATTGAAAGGAGAGATTATCACTACAAAACAAGTCCAATTAGGTATTAGGGTAAGGGTTCAACTGTAGGTTTGTATAAGGTACTGGGATTCCTTTACTTGTAACCGCTTGTTGCGATAATAGTGAATTCTCGGGAGTAGTGACCTTAAAATCACCCTGTGGGGTTTTTGCCGTGTAAGTTTCCCTCATTCGTAAACAAATCACCATGTCAATTTATTTTCCGCTGCATACTTTAGTTAATTGGTGATTTTTTTGTACTACTACGCATTTGCATGTTAATTTGATTAATTAATAAACTTGGCTAACTAATCAATTAATTCATCACAAGTGGTCAATATATTCTTGGCCTATCAAAATCATCATCAACTTGTGCTATATTAAAAAAAAAAATTAAAAAAACAATCAACATCATATTATGTGATATATGAATTATATACTACAAATAAAATGAAAATAATAGTACCTTCTTGAGACAATTCATTTAAGTCAAAACAATCCATTGGAGCAAATTAATGAGTCTCACTTGCATCTACATTGTCATCCATTGGGGCTATATTAAAACAAGAGTTTAAAATATAAACATCATATTCTATGATAAATGAAATGTAAATTTTTAAATAAAATAAAATTAAAATACCTTCTTGAAGGGGTTCATTTAAGTCGAAACAATATTTTGGAGTAAAGTAGTGACTATCACTTGCAACTACATTCCCATCCATTGGTGCTATAATACATGTATTGGAAATAAAAATTAACATCATATTAATTTTGGTGCTATATAAAAACAAGAGTTTAAAAATATTCTATGATAAATGAAATGTAAATCACAAAAAAAAAAATATATATAATACCTTCATGAAGTGGTTCATTTAAGTCAAAGCAATCTTTTACAACTACATCTCCATCCATTAGTGCTACAATATACATGTATCAAAAATAAAAATTAACAACATATTAATTTTAACCTATGTTTTAAAAATAACTATGAATAAAATAAAATACAATAGTGGTACCTTGTTTAATTATTCCTCAATCTTTTATTGACATTTCTTCATCTCTTCTTCTCTTTGATATTGGTAAAGGGGAAGAAATTTAGGTTGATATTGGTAAAGTGAAAGAAAGTGGATGGTAAAATATTGGTAAAATAAGATTTGGTGGGAAATAAAAAGTGAAAGGGAGGGAAATGTGTTAAGGGGGCAATTTTGTCCAAAGAAAAAAAAGCCCTCAGCTAGTGCCAACCGTGTCCCATATTAAAAGGGAAAATTTATCCAAATTTTCCTTACATGTGATGTCATACCTTTTCTCTAATTTACTCAATTTTTTTATTTACGTTAATGTATTTTTGGTCATGGATTTGATCACCAACCCTCGCTTACTTGAAAGACTTGTCATATCAGCTCCAACCTGTGATTCGCTCACTTGAAAGACTTGTCATATCAACTCCAACCCGTGATTCGCTCACTTGAAAGACTTGTCATAAGACTTGTCATATCTGCTCCAACCCTTCACCCACTTGAAAGACTTTTCTGTGATTATTAGCTCCAACACTAAATTCCACACTCCAAAGCTTTTAGCTTTGTCACTGCACATCTGCACCTCTCAACTTATCTCTAAGGAAACGTTTAGGGGCTATTTGGTGCATATATTTAAACACATGTTTTTAGTTTTTAAACAACATTACATATCAAACAGGTCCTTAGAGTTTGATCTTTCTAAGGTAGCAACAAAAAGTAAAAGGAAAGCAAAGGCCAAATATATTACTTTCCTTGCATGCATGTACAGTCCAGAATGGTTCAAAGTTGTGTCAAAAAGCAATTAAAGACATATTATCTACTTTCTTTGAAGCAACTTTATTGATTGTGACTCAATTCCATTGTCTTAGGGCGTGTGGCCAACAACACTATTGGGCATCAGAAAGCATATTACAAAAAGTCTTAGCAACATGGTTCGAAGGGTAGTAGACCAAAATAATTGGCCGGAGACAACCAATCATTACAAACAGAAAACAAATCATCTGTACTCAGTTTTAGAAATTTTTCTCAAGCTATTCTTAAAAAAGCATAAATTATACCATCTAATAAAAAGATAAATTCATATATTGACAACAACAATAAAAAAAAAATAAAAATAAAAACTCAAATACATAAAGTTTACAATTACCTTCTACGAGTTTTCATATTTTGAAATTGTTACATAATAGTTTCATTATCAATGTTACAAGCTACATCTCTTTTAATGTACACAACCAAGCAAGCATTCATCAATTGAATGTAGAACAAATTATGGAGTAAAATTTAATTTTATTGGCATAAAATTTAAGTAAATTTTTATAATTAAATGCAACTAATTTTTTCTTTGGGAATGTTATATCTATGACATACTCTTCAAAGACCAGATTAAGTATGGTAGTGATCGATTATTGCCACATAAGAAATGTATGAAAAATATTAGGTGGATGATACTAGAGATTTTTTTTTTTTTTTGTTTTAGAAAGAAGACTGGAATTTTATTTCATTAAGGCATGTTTACTTGATAAACATTCAAACAATGGACTGGAACATCCTTCGTCCATACATAATAACCTGTAATATGGCATGCATATCTAGCAAGGTTGTGAGCTACTTTGTTACTTTCTCTACCAGCATATTGGAACCTAACCCTACTAAACCAATTTGCCAAGATTTGTGCATCCCAGATCAGTAAGCCATAGGTTGCAAATGGTTGTGATGGGTCTGTGAATGCCTTCATGACTGTTTGACAATCACCCTCACCAGAGATATTTATTGTACTTACATCCCTGAAACCCAACATTAAAATTATAGTTGAATTTACATGTACTAAAACAATGTTTGTCCAAAAAATAATCTATATATTACTAAAAGCTGAAGTGTAGCGTTTAATGCTGCTGCTCTCACATTGTGCCACGTCAACTGCCACATCATTTTTTTTTAAAATATAATTTGTCCTACAATTTTAAAATGGGTTTTACAATTTTTAGCCCTATAAATGAAGCTCACTACTTATTTATTTACTTCCACTATCATCCTATAATAAATCCAGCCCACTACTTATTTATTTACTTCCACTATTACCCTATAATAAATCTATATAATTAATCCAACCCACCTCTTATTTATTTAGTTCCACTATCAAACAAAACCCAAAGCCATTTCAGTTCAGTTTTAGGGTTTTGTGTGAGCATTTTCAGCTTAAAAAAAAAAAAAAAAAAAAAAAAAAAAAAAAACAACAACAACAACAACGTTAAGCCTTTCAAGCTTTAATAATTGTTTTTAACATTTATTTTTTTAATAATTACACTTCTCCTACCTTTCTCTCTCCCTTACCATTTCATCTCTCCACTACTTCTTTAATCTTTCTCCCCCCTTACCTTTTCATCTCCCCACTACCTTCTACATTAATATCATTCTTTCTATTTCCCTTCATATTCCTTTATTCTTGTCTCTTCTTATTCACACCCTTTTACTTTAAATTTGACATTATCTCTTCTATTCTATGCATAATTTTTTATATTCTTTAAAACTCTATTTTGGGTTAATGCGATTTAATTTTGTTTTTTAAATTGTTGTTGTTAGGACATATGTAGTTCAAGTGGTTTTGAACATATGTCATTATTTTATATAATTGGCTTATCCTTTGACAAAATGCACTTTACTTGTAATTGGGTAGAATTAGGATGTGTTTAACGCTTCAAGAAACTGTGTTTCAAGATCAAGTGTTGAAGTCATCAAGTCTATCCAAGAAACAAGCTGAAAAGTGTAAGTTACTAAAACTCGACACCTAGTCTCGACACATGCATCTATCGAGCTTTAAAAAGCTATTTTAGCCCCGAGACTCAACAGCTTCTTGACAAATCCTCAACACCTTTATCGGTCAAGATTTAAGGAAAACAGATTCTAAGTTCTGTTTTGATTCCTATCCGTGAATGTGTCTTTGAGACTTCTTTTCTCCTAACCCTAGACATATAAAATGATTATTTTAAGGGCCATCGAAGGAGCACAAGTACACAAGTTGCACAAACATTGAGAAATTCTTGTTCAAGCTATTTGTGATCCAAGACAAAGTTCATGCCTTAATTCATCTTTCTTGTGAAGAAGTTGCTGTGTAATGTGCACCGTAGGGTTTTGTAACCGAGCATCTTCTTGATTTTCATCGTATAGATGAATTGAATAACTTTGCAGCTAAAACTCTCTTTAGTTGATGAATTAAAGTCACGTACTGGGATCCGCGTAATTGGTTAGTCACGTACTAGGAGCCGTGCATCAAAAGGAGAAACTGTCACTACAGAACAAGTCCAATTGGGTATTGGGGTAAGGGTTCAACTGTAGGTTGGTAAGGTACTGAGATTCCTTTACTTGTAACCACTTGTTATGATAGTAGTGGAGTTTCGGGAGTGGTGACCTTAAATCACCCGGTGGGGTTTTTGTCGTTAAGTTTTTCCCATTTGTAAACAAATCACCGTGTTATTTATTTTCTGCTGCATAGTTTAGCTTATTGGTGATTTGTTTGTGCTACCATGCTATTTGCATGATAATTTAATTAATTAATAACTTGGCTAATTAATCAACTTAATTCATCACAAGGGGTCAACGCGTTTGTGGCCTATCAATTGTTGTTGTTGTTGTTGTTTTTTTATTTTTTATTCTCTTTGATGGTTAAATGTTATCCTATTGCGTTCTAAAGAGTTAAATATAGCATATAAAAGTATAATATTATTCTATTACATAGCATGATTTGGATAATTTGCTATTTATTTTGTTACATAGCATGATATTTTATAGTGCTCAATTTAGATGTTAAACTATGAGACTTTACTAATTTTTGTTTATTTTCTAATCCTTTGTGGTGGACAAAATACTCTTAATAGTTGTATTAGAAGCACTCTATAACGTCATTCATTTAAAGAAAAGCAAAGGTTACCCAAACGGAAATAATCATATAGGTGACAAACTTTAACTTTTGCAATTTTATTTTAATTATTATTATTTTATAACAATGCATGTATAAAAATTTAATTCTTTGATTTTGCTAATAATTGTTTATTTGAGAATATGTTTTGGGTGGCCAAAATTATAATTTCTACAAAGAAAATAATCTTAATAGATTATCAAAAACAAAATTTTATCCTAATATTGGTTCAATTAATCATTTTTAAGTTTTTTTTTTTTAGTTTAAGTGTTTTTGGTGTTTTGGATTGTTCCTATATTATATTTATGATTGTTCCTATAATAAATAAAAATATATTTACGAAATACATTACTCATTATTAGATTAGTTTAAAATGTAAAAAAAAAAAAAAAAAAAAATTTATTAAAACCACCATAAAAATAATTATCATGCGCAGCACGCGGGTTTGCAACTAGTAATAATAATGTTTGATGCTATAAGTTACAAATGGATTGCATTCGTAAATTTAAATATGCGTGCTAGTGCATATTCTAAAGAGAGCCATGAACTGGCATTATTACAAATCATCCAAAACATACATTCAACCTCTTTTTCTTTTTTAATAATAATAAAACATACAATCAACTTTTTATTGAGAGATTTAATGGTATCACAACGAAAAAAAGTAAGCGTAGTCATTGAACATATTAGAGATATATTAGCCCAATAGTTTTGGCTTAAGTTTAATCATGCTTGGTGTACAAGTCAAAAATACTACTTGTACTACAATTAAGCCAATTAATTAATTGTGGTTAGTCTAGGGTTCATTGTAGGAGAAAATGGGCTTTTGCCCTTTTCAAAAAAACAATCCAGCATTTTGCCCCATTTTCCAAACTAATTAGGGAAATGTTCCTCTTTTGAAACTCGATTTTCTCAAAATCGAGTTAAGCCCTATAGTGGCATTTTTAAGAAGCCTATAGTGACGTTTTAAGGACCTATAGTGGCGTTTTTAAACTTGATCTTCATGAAATTGAGTTATAGGTAAAAAAAAAGAAAAAAAATTGCATGTAACTCGATTTCATGAAGATCGAGTTTAAAAATGCCACTATAGGTCCTTAAAACATCACTATAGGCTCCTTAAAACGCCACCATAGGGCTCTAGATTTTTTTTTTTTTTTTTAACTCGATTTTGAGAAAATCGAGTTTCAAAAGAGGGGCATTTCCCTAATTAGTTTGGGAAAGGAGGCAAAATGCTGAATTGTTTTTTCGAAAATGGCAAAAGCCAATTTTGTTTGTTCATTGTAAGATAGAAAGTGTACTTTACTCATATAGTAAAGACGTAGTCATTAAGAGCTTCTTACATGGACACAGACTATCAAACTGAACCACATAATCCTTGTATGTTCTTTTATTGCTTATTTTCATACTTCCGCTTTCACATCTATCTTAGCATCTTTAACAGAACATGCCAACTAATAATTTGTTGTTGCAAAATAATTAATCAGTATTGAAAATTTAATTCTTGATACTATGCAAGTGTTCATAAGATTAATAACCAATAAACTTTTTATAAAGTGGTTGTACTTGTGTTTACTATTTTTGTTTATATTGTGATTACAAGACAAGCATTTTTAGTCATAAAAATTGGATTTTGGAACAAAAAGGAAGATAACTATATGAATAATATAAAGAATAGTCTTGCATAGTCTCAGGGCCGGTTCAAGGCCTAGGCCTAAGGTATCACAACAACAACAAAAATTCTCTTGGAAAAAAAGGCCCCATCCCCCATCGTAAAAGACCCAAAATTTTATAAAAAAAAAAAAAAAAATTTAAATGATTGAACACTTTTTTTTAAATGAATGATGTTAAAGATACCACAAATTTTACTATACCCTTACAAACTGGCATGTTAGCATCAAGAGTACTAATCACTGACCTCATTGTAGTAGCAATCTTTTTAACTGAGTTTTCAGGCAATGGCATGACGGTCCTATATATGATAATATATTTTGTACACACTATATGGGTCCAATACTCCAAGTAGCTCAACTTGTACAATTTTTTTTTTTTTTTTTTTATAATTTTTTTTATCTCAAATAAAAGATTTACATTCAAAATTCTCATACATGAAAAACTAATTTATGTCTTTAGCTTGATAACAAAGAATAATTATCCTGGACCTGTTGTCATAGGATCACATGTATGCATCTATATTCCTTCGTGTTGAATATTCTACAAACGTTTATAGAGATTGGTCTTCCTGGTGCCATACTAAAGAAGCTATATGTCACTGTCTATATCTTCAATCTTCATTGATATGCAGCGTCTAGGAAACTTATGATGACTTGGTCATTTTTATCAAAATTTGTTTTTTATCAAACCTCCGTCGAGAATTGTCTCATCAACTTTTTGCAGTGAAATGCACGCAGGCTGATATTTTCAAATTCACGTTCGGTACAGTAAGGAGGAAAAAGCCATAGTCCAATTACCAATGATAATTTCTGTCTGCATAATGGTAGAGAAAGAAAGTGACTTCTCTCACTAGACCAATGTTCTACCAAACATTATAAGAACACAATCCAGGTGGGCTCAAAACATCAAACCGTTAAAACTGGTGGTTGCAGCATACTTCATTTGCTGCATTCTACAATTAATACACATTGAAAAACAATGAGGCATTTTCATTTCTCCTTAATGCTTTTCATCCTCTTTTTTCAAATTTTCGCTTGCTATAGCGCGAGAAAGGTAGGGGGTATTGACTCTGGCACTGAAACAGAAGTACTCTTATCTTTCAAATCCTTAGTATCTGATCCCCAAAATGCTCTGTCTGGGTGGAATATGAGTTATTCTCACTGTACTTGGTTTGGGGTCAAGTGCACCAGCAGTACAACAAAAGTCCAATCACTGCACCTTAGCAGTCTGGGACTCTATGGTATTTTTCCCCCTCAGCTCTCCAACCTTACTTCCCTCAAAATCCTAGACCTTTCAAACAACTCCTTTTTTGGTCAAATTCCTTCTGAGCTTGGCCATCTTACTAGCCTTCAGCAAATATTTCTCGTGGGGAACATAATTAATGGCACGATTCCTCGTGAACTAGGCCGACTTCATAGACTGAAATTTCTTGACGTGTCCATGAACAATCTTTCTGGTGTAATTCCCTCTACTTTTGGCAATCTCTCCACTCTTACCATTCTCAACATAGCAAGAACTCAGATATCTGGCGAAATTCCGAATGAGATGGGTCGTCTCAATAATCTTGTCACTCTTCAACTCTCGGAGAATCAATTAAGTGGTGAGATTCCCTTTTCGATTTTCAACATTTCCACCCTGGAGTTCTTATCTCTCACACTAAACAGGCTAGTTGGAAAGCTTCCCTCCAATATAGGCCTTACCCTTCCCAAAATAAGTGAACTCTGCTTGGCCAGAAATCATCTGGAAGGACCAATACCAAGTTCTTTATCCAATGCTTCATATATTGAACACCTTGATCTCTCTTCAAATAATTTCACTGGGCATATTCCTTTACTTGGTAACTTGAAACATCTTGACCAGTTACTCCTTGGTTGGAACAGTTTATCTTCTACAACAGAACTGAATTTACAAGTATTTGATTCCCTTACAAACTGTACCCTGCTAACGAAAATCCTTCTGAATTCTAACCAATTTGCTGGTGAACTTCCCCCTTCTGTCGCAAATCTCTCGGTCAATCTCCAACATTTTTGTGTTTATGATAATTTCTTGACCGGTAGCTTCCCTCAAAGATTGGAAAAGTACCAAAACCTTGTGTCCTTATCAATAGAGAAAAACTTTTTCAAAGGCAAAATACCAAACTCCATTGGAAGACTTAAGAAACTAGAACTGCTTGGGGTTTCTGACAACTTGTTCTCTGGAGAAATTCCGGATATCTTTAGCAATCTTACGTGGCTATCTAATCTAGACATGTCAAACAACCGGTTATCTGGTAAAATTCCCATGAGTATATCAACATGCCAGCGATTAGTGACGCTTTGTCTAGCAAGGACAGCCCTCAATGGCAGCATTCCAAAGCAAATTTTTGAGCTTCCCCAGCTAAATTTTTTGTTGTTGGCAAATAACAGTTTAAGCGGTTTTCTGCCCGACGAATTTGGCCATTTGAGACAGCTTGAAACCATGGACATGTCTGGAAACCAGCTATCCGGAAATATTCCTGCAATAACCGAGAGATACTCAATTTTGCAACGTCTCAACATTGCAAGAAACAGGATAACTGGCTCAATACCAAAGTCACTGGGAAATCTAGCAGCACTGGAGAGCTTGGATCTTTCTTCCAACAATCTCTCTGGTCTAATCCCGACAGAATTGGAAAACCTTAATGCTTTGCAGATGTTAGATTTGTCTTTCAATAGCTTGGAAGGAGAAGTACCGAAAAATGGTGTCTTTGCCAACATCAGCTGGGATTCTCTCCAGGGAAACAATCAGCTCTGCGTATTTGACCGTGAGACTGCAGAAAAGCTAAGAGTCACTACTTGTGTGACAAAAGCAAAATCGAATTCAGATTTAGTGCTCAAAGTCATTATTCCAACCTCTTCTTTCATTGTGCTTGTGTGTGCATTGTGTTTAGTATGTGCAGTGATCACCAAAAAGAAGAGAAAGACAATAAACAATCAAAGTTCATCATCTGAACTTAAGGGTTTACCGCCGAGGCTATCTTACTCTGAAATCCAGCTCGCAACAGATGGGTTTGACACAACAAATTTGATAGCGAAGGGAGCTTTTGGGTCTGTTTATAGAGCTGTTTTCAGTACTGGTGAAAGTGGAATCCACACCACAGTTGCAGTGAAGGTTCTTGACTTGACACAAAGCAAAGCTTCCAAGAGTTTTGTCGCAGAATGTGAAGCTCTCAGAAACATCCGGCATCGGAACCTTGTTAAGGTCTTCACTTCTTGCTCCAGCATTGATCACACAGGAGCTGAATTCAAGGCTTTAGCTATGGAATTCATGTCTAATGGTAACTTGGATAAGTGGTTGTACCCAGAAAATGTTGAGTGTGGATCAACTCTGACCTTGACCCAGAGACTGAATATTGCCATTGATGTAGCTTCTGCGTTAGATTACCTACATCATGATTGTGACCCACCTGTAGTCCATTGCGACTTGAAACCTGGAAATGTGCTTTTAGATGAAGATATGACTGCTCGTGTAGGAGATTTTGGATTAGCAAGGTTTCTCTCCCATGATTCATCACAGAATGGGAGTAGCACAATCGGACTAAAAGGCTCAATTGGTTATATTGCTCCAGGTATGTTGTGGATCTTACTTTATGAAACTTAAAAGGGTTTAGTGATTACATTCACAGTTCAAACAATGTTCTACTCTACCTCGCTTGCTACATTTAAATTTTAAAAATTAACACCCTATGTTTCCACATTTTTTCCTCAAGCTTTTATCATTTCTGGTTGGAAATGCTTGATCCTAATATCCTGAAATTCTGTTGTAGAGTATGGCTTGGGTGGAAAGGCTTCAACCAGTGGGGATGTCTATAGTTTTGGGATACTGCTGCTTGAGATGATCATTGCCAAGAGGCCCACAGATGGGATTTTCCAGGAAGGATTAAGCATAAACAAGTTCATCTCCGAAGTGCATGAGAGTAAAATCCTGGATATTGCTGATCCAAGGCTTTTCAAGGATAATGAATCTTTTTCGCAAAGCAGCAGTACTAATTATTCTTCTGGTGAAGATAGCAGCAGCAAGAACAAAAACAACATTGCCTTCAGAGGTGACGAGTGTGTGGCTTCTATGGTGAGAGTTGGACTGTCTTGTGCTGCTGATTCATCGAAAGAACGTTTTACCATGAGAGAAGCCTTATCGAAGTTGCAAGAGATTAAAAGATGTTCTATTGGATGAAGCATTGCATTAAATCTATTTTGTGTATTTCTGTTTGTTTCCCAAGCTGTTTGAAGCTACAAATTCTTATGATTAGAAAATGCAAATTGATACGAGGATCACTTTAATGGCCAGTTAATTTGATCATATGTCAAATTTTATCAATTCTATTTTCTTTACCAATCCCCCATATTAAGAAAGTTCGGAAAATCTTTATGCGAATATTTGCTAAAATGCGTGAATGCAAGAAGATAATTGCTTAGTCAATGTCATAAGGGCATCATATTCTTCATTCGCAGTTGCGAACCAGTGTGGGAATTGGGCTGCAATTTTATATGAGGTAGGTTATGTGGTATATTAATCAAGTTGCCATAGGATGTGTGTTTGTGCCAGATAAGGATGTAGTATGAGAAGGTTCTGGTGGGGAAATATCTTGCGCGAAAGTGGCTGGTGGAGAAGGATAGGCATGCTGGGAACTAGTTTCTGCAGAAACTAGTGGAACTGAAGGTAAAGGTGAAGGTAAAGGATAGGATTGTGCAGTGGAATTAGATTGAGTAGAGGGCTGAAGAATTGATTGAGAACAAGAGTGCAATAAAAAAGTAAGCCAAAGAGTAGGTGAGGGAGAATTTTAGGGAGAGGCACTAGATTGTGAGGATGAAACTTGTGTTAATGCAGAAAAATCGTGTTGATTAAACAAAACATGCCTGGTAACATAAATTCAGTGAGAGTGAGGTTCAAGACATTTGTAACCTTTTGAGTAGGGAGGGTAACCTAAAAATACCCAAGGAGAAGTGTGAGGTTGAAATTTGTGGCTATTATAAGGCTTAAGAAAAGGAAAACAAGTACACCCAAAACCTTTCAAGTGTAATAAATCTGGTTTGGCCTTAAAGAGGAGCTCCCAAGGTGAAAGATTATGAAGTATAGGAGTGGGTAGTCTGTTTATGAGATGCACAACAGTAGAAATAGCATATGACCAATAAGCGGTAGGTAATTTTAAGTGAGAAAGCATGGTCAAAGCACACACAACAAGATGCCTATGTTTCCTATCTGCCACTCATTTTTGTTGGGGTGTGTGAGGGCAAGATAATTGGTGAGTAATACAATGATTAAAGAAAAATTCATTAAAGGCATTAGAAGTGAATTCACCCCCACAATTCAAATCTAAGAATTTTGATTATACGATCAAGAAGATTTTCAATGGTGCCTGTAAAATGTTAGAAAGTAAATAGGAAATCAGATTTCAATTTCAACAAGAAAATCCAAGTAAACTTGGTAAAATCATCAACAAGCACAAGATAGTATTTAAAACTATTGATAATTGTATTGGAGCTGGACCACATACATCAGTGTGGGTTAATTCTAAAGGTTTAGAAGACTGAAAAATCAGATATAGCAAAGGCAGTGTCTACAATGCACATCAGAGTTATTTGCAGTACATGATTTTGAAAGAAAAGGAACTGCTAGAGCAAGAACTTTATCACTAGGGTGTTTTAGTCTGTGATGCCATGGCATCCACTTTTTGGAAAGAAACCTATTTACAGAATTTACACAAAGTTACAGATTTTGATTCTTTGATTGGGTAGATGAACCAGGACAAGTATAAAAATCCAGTCAATGGGTTACTTGTAAAATACATACACCTTAATGCTAAAGGTGAAGTCATGAATCGTATTCATCTGAACGTAAGTTGTCAAACCAAACTACTTTAATTGCTTACATTCTCACTCTTTCTCTTATTTCCTCTTAATTTATCTCTATACACTACTTTCTACTTTTACTTGGTATTAGAGCTATATATATATTTTCTTTTTACTGCTTATTGCAATCTTGAAAATTTTCTTTGATCAATTAAGATTTTTCTAATTAAATCTTAATCTCATACAATATTAATGTTAGTATATAGATTTATTTATTTATTTATTTATAATTCTATACTAACAACAAGAGAATGAGATTTGAATCCTAAATATATTTTAGCGAGAGAAATATTAGAAGGTATTAACCACTTAAATTTTAAATAAATAAAAATCAAATCATTTTAATTATTTAAATTATATTAGTCAATAAATGATTTCCTTTGTTGTTTTGCTCTTTTTTAGCTAAGTATATGAATACAGTAATAATTCTTAGGCACTCTCGAAGCATAGAGAATGATGCTCCCTCATCTCATATTTATGGTGGGGTTCACTTAGGGATGGAGCCACCATTGGACTTGCCCCCCTAATTTTTTTTAAAAAAATATGATTATATATATGTGTACTAAACAATATATATATGATTACATTTTGTTCCCTGTGGGCACAACGGGGGAAGTACACCTTGGCCGAATGGACAGTGGTGGAGAAAAATGGAGTCGCCACCTTGATTAGGTTTAGGAACCATAAATAGAGCGTCCTTGTGGAAAGATTGATATTTACTAGTGCTGTGTCCGAAGTTTAGGTATGGAGATGGGATTGTGTTAGGCATCCAACCCCACCCAACTCGTAGGTCGGCCTCTACTCATTGTATTCCAAATCTTAATCCCACCAAAGGATCCTCTAACATGTTATTCTAAACTCACACACACTAGCATGCAAAACATGGCAAATGTCCCACACTCATTCATAGTATAAAAACCCTACCATTCATCTAGCAAAATATATCCAAGGGCAGTAAGCACATCACAATACAGTAGCATCAACAATAAATCAACATCAAATACATTCATAATGTTCATCAATCAAGAAAGTTCATAATGTTCATCAACCAAATCAAATGCATGCTCATATAACTATGTATGACTTACCTCACTTGTATCATAGCATCATAGCACCTATGCATCAATGCATGTTCATGTTCATGTCATTCAATCAAGACATAAACCTTATTCATCAATCTATCAATCCAAGCCTGTGAAACGTGTTATTCTACTAACCCTAATGCTAAACATGTGAAAACTAGACTCAACAAGACCTAAACAAGTAATCAAATCTAAATAAAACAACCAATAATCAATAACCTTAAATATGCATTTTTGGGCATGAGTATGCATGCGCATACATAGAGTTTATGTGTGCATCCCAATTGTATGCGTATGCATGCATAGAGCATGTGCACGCATTCACGCCCAGAAACACAATTTTAAAGCAAGCGACTAGATAGCAATTTAACAAACCATAGCATACTTCTAATACAAAACTAAACAATCTAAATTAACAACAAAGATATCAAAGATAAACAAAACATAATCTATTTCTAAACATGCATTAGATCTAGCGACAAACAAGAGCAACACTTAACACATCAAAACATGGTCATCAATATATCCAATCATTCACTCTCCAATCAAAACACAGTGAGATACAACAGAGAAAAATCAAACAAATCAAATCCTATTTCTAAGCATGTATAAAAAATAAATCAAGTTAAGAACAAAAAGAACACAAGCTATAAAACCCTAAATTAAGGAAGAGTCATGGGGAGAGACTTACGTTGCTTATGGATCACAACTTGGTAGAGATTTAACCGATCTCTCAATGCCTACACAACAAGATTCAATGAGATTCAAAGGTAAATAGAAGATTTCAATAGTTCTTAGTTATCACAACTCAAAATAAAAATGATTCTTGAAAAGGTTTTGATTCAATGATTTGAAAAACTTAGTTTCTACTTGAATGAACACTAGAGAGAGGTATTAAAAGTGTGCTCATGGCATTGTGTGCAGAAAGTTTAGAGAAAAAAAAAAGTTTTAGAAGAGTTTAGGTCAAAAATCCACTCTCTCTAGCTAGGGTTTTAGTTTGAAGGCATAAGGTTGTATTTATATGTTTAAACTAGGGGGGTTTTTTTTTTTTTTTTGGACTAATTTAGAGGGTTTTGAATGTTCCAAAGGGTTTAGGGGCTGAGGCCTATCAAAGATAGAAGCTTTGGGCCTTAAAAACTGATTTTCTGAAGTTCTGGAATGTAGTGTGCATACATATGTACGTGCATGCGCACACATGCATGCTTCATGTGTATGCATGAGTCCCCAAAAACCATAATTTTAATTGTTGGGTTGGCCTAATTTCAAACGGTCATAACTCACTCAATATAAGCTCAAATTAGGCACAATGTGTGTTCAAATTGAAGCACAAGATGTCTACTTGTTAGTGAAATAAAACTTACCCAAAAATTCTTTGTGATCAAAAGTTATGGTTAAAAAAGTGAACAAAAGTCATTATTCAGCATCGTTTTCAAAGCAATTTGAGCACTTTTGAATTGTGATTACTTCCAAACTATCAAAACAACTTCAGTTACCTTTTATAGACATGTTAAGCTCATCATTGGAACTGGGGCCTAAAGTTTGTTAACCAGGTATAAAATGAGATGTCTACACTCCCCTTAAACAATATCATTGATTTTTTTAAGAGTAATACTATAGTCACAAGCTTTTTTACAACAATTTTATAAACTGTTTTGGTAGCAAATTCTTATTGGTTTGCATATGGGCCCACCATTTATATCATTTTTTCACTTATCAAAAACCGCTTATTACATCAGCAATTTATAAAAAATTTGTAGATCTAGCATTTTTCTCATTTTAGTAACCATAAAAAAATTTATAAATCTAAAATCTAAATCTAAATATAGAAGCCCAAAAAAAATTAGCTCAACAACAAAAATTGCCAATAGTAAAACTAAAAAAAATTAAACCCAATCAACCAATTTTATCCAAAATAAACAACCCTACCCTTTAAAAAATTCTAAAAAATAATAATTTTATTCTTAGCCATACAAAAGAAAAAATTAGCGATTAAGTAGTAGCAGACTCAAATGTTGAAACTGCCATACACAGCCAACAATAAAGCCACCCCCTAACTCAAAGTTCTGGCTCCGTCCCTGGGTCTACTCATTAAACGTGAATACATATACATTTTAAACATGATCTCCTTTGTTTACTTGTTACTTTGAGTGAAATTATAACCAAAAGGAAAATATTCTAAATATAATTAATAAAATGTTGGTTCTTACTTCTTACTATAATTATTAATGCATAGATCGATGTAAAGAAGCTACAACACTCAGTTCATTTATCGAGCATATAGTAAAGCTGGTGCCACATAAAATGGTACAACTTATGCCACAACTCACTCACCTGGTGAGTTGTGAGTGATAGAAGTGTGATGGTAGGTTCATATGGAGACACACCTCTACCACTTACAACTCGCCACTTGGGTGAGTTGTAGTATAAGTTGTGTCATTTTATATGGCACCAACATTACTCTTGAGCATAATCTTGCTACTTGGAAAGTTACTTGGTCGTTTCGCTGAAATCAAATGATTTTTATCAAACCTTGATGGGGAATTTTTGGCTACGTGCTTGTGAGATATGACTTTGGTAAGAATTTTGATCACCTTGGTATTCCTTTTTTCGTGGACTTGGTCCAATGTAGTAAATCATACGTGATGAGATCTAGCAAATTGCTTCTATAGAAGAAAACCAACATTGAATCAATATTATTTTATTATTATGTTATGATATTGTTCCATTAATTCTTTTTGCGTTAATATATTTTTGGTCATTGATCTGATCACCAACCCTCGCTCACTTGAAAGACTTGTCAAAAGACTTGTCATATCAGCTCCAACCCTTCACCCACTTGAAAGACTTTTCTGTGATTGTTAGCTCCAATACTAAATTCCACACTCCAAAGCTTTTAGCTTTGTTGCTGCACGTCTGTACATCCCAACTTATCCCAAAGGAAACGTTTAGGGCTGTTTGGTACATATATTTAAACATATGTTTTCAGTTTTTAAACAACCTATCCCAACTTCCTATTTCTTTGCTCCTTAGAGCATTATCATCAGCTATTCTATAAAAAATGTCACACCAAAAACCTACTTTTTCATTTTACCACATCATTTTACAATATCCCATTTATCAGATGTTTTATTCTTTAATTCTATACATTATAATAATATTTACAATACATTAAAATAATATATTTACTCAAAACCCAGCAAATACACAAATGCACAGCCCAGTGGCAGTCGCGACCACCCAAGAACTAATAACCGGCGCTACAACCACTGCCACAACAACAACCACCACAAACTACAACCACAATCACCGGTTCCTCCAACAAATTCCAAATCCAAAAACCTCAACAAAAGAGAAAAATAAAACTCAAAATCTTCAACAGAACCCTAACCCAACAGATCAATTAATGACCAAACTCAACTAACCATCGGCGACGAGAGCTGTAGAGGACGACGCAGCTTCAGATCGGAGAGATTTAGATCGAACGGCGTGGCTGAAATGCGCATCAAAAAGTTGAATAAAACTAAAGGCGAGTTTCAGATTAGCGGTGGTGATGGCGGCTTTAGATCGGCGGCGATGAAGTCTTTAGACCAGAGCGATGGCAGCAGCTTGATCTATGAGGGTGAGGAAGGGTGAGTGGATCGGTGAGGGTGAGGGAATTTGATCTAAAGAAGAAATATAGAGAGAACACGAGTTGAATCTGTGAGAAGAGAGATAAAAAGTTGAATAAAATATAGTGAGGAGAGAGAAAAAGTTGAATAATTTTTTTTTACCACATCTGTTTGTACCATGCCAAAGTTATCAAGGTACTGTAGCATGTCTCAAATTTTTGAGACATTTAACACACCTCATGAAGATGTTTTTTTGGTGTTTGGTGTGCCAAATGCCAAATTTTTGGCATTTGGCACACCTAATGGTAATGCTCTTAGATGGATCCACTATTTTTAGTGGTTGTTTACCTTATCGATGACAAAAGAAATCACATCTTACTATTTATCCTTTTTTTTTTCTCAGTACGATCTTTTCGAATTGTAAAACCATATTGATTTGCATACTTTTTATAGAAAATGAAAGATTCTTCTTCGCTAGGAAAACATTGACCAACAAAAGGCTCAAACTCATTTTCTATTGAATTTATATTTTCATGTTCATTAATAACTCCCATTTTATCTAATGGACATTCATTCCAATCAATTATTTCATCTCCATAAGTATTATTAATTTTTCCATCATTTGGAAGCTCATTTAATTCAACACAATTCTTTGAAACACTTCCATGAACTCCACTTGCAATTAAATCTGTTAGGACATATGTGATTCATGTTTGGAACATATGTCACTATTTTATGTAATTGACTAATCTTTTGACAAAACACACTTTACTTGTAATTGGGTAGATCTAGGATGTGTTTAATACTTCAAGAAACCTTGTTTCAAGTCTAAGTATTTAAGGCATGCAAGTCTGTCTAAGATTCAAGTGTAAAAAGTACTGTTCATTAAAACTTGACAGCTAGTATCTATCGAGGTTTAAAAGAGTTGTTTAAATCTGAGACTCGATAACTGCTTGACAGTTAAGGCGTCTGTCAAGGTTTATAAAACTCAAAATTTTTGGTCTATTTTTCATCCAATCCGTGATTATATGTTTGGAATTTCTTTTCTCACAACTCTAGACATATAAAAAGATTATTTTAAGGGCCGTCAAAGGTCGCACAGCCAAGACACAAGTTGCATAAGTGTTAAGCAAAATTTGTTTATGCAAATTGTGACTAGAGACAGAATTTGCCCTAGTTCATCTTTCTTATCAAGAAGCTATTGTGGTTGTGCACCGTAAGATTTTGTGACTAAGGAGCTTTTTAATCTTCATTGTGTGATGAACTGAAAAATTTTGTAGCTAACAATCTTCTCAAATTGGTGATTGAAGTCGCGTACTGGGATTCACGTAATTGGTTAGTCACCTGGGGTAAAGGTTCAACTGTACGTTGGTATAAGGTACTAGGATTCCATTACTTGTAACTGCTTGTTATGATAATAGTGAATTCTTGGGAGTGGTGACCTTAAAATCACCTGGTGGGGTTTTTGCCGTGTAAGTTTTCCTCATCTGTAAACAAATCACCATGTCAATTTATTTTCTGCTGCATACTTTAGTTAATTGGTGATTTGTTCGTGCTACCACGCTTTTGCATGTTAATTTGATTAATTAATAAACTTCACTAATTAATCAATTAATTCATCACAAGGGGTCAATATATTGTTGGCCTATCAAGTAGTATCAGAGCGGGCACACTCTAATTAGGGTTAATCTTTGTGTGTGATCCATTGACCCCTGTTTGTCATGGATAGAGGACAATCTCTTATTCTACCTCTATTGTTTGATGGTACTAACTATGCATACTGGAAAGTACGCATGAGAGCTTTCTTGCAGTGTCTAGATGAGAAGGTATAGAAAGTTGTAGAGATTGGCTGGACCAAGCCAAAGAAAGCGCCAGCCGATTGGGATGATGCTAAGATCAAGGCGGCAAACTTCAACAGCAAGGCATTAAATGCTTTATTCGATGCTGTCACTAATGAGGAGTTCAAGAAGATATTCTCCACTGAAACTACTAAGGAAGCATGGACCATTCTTCAGACAACGTATGAGGGAACCAAGGCTGTCAAATATTCGAAACTTCAGAGGCTTACTACAAGCTTTGAAGAGATTAAGATGGAGGAGGATGAGTTGTTCTATGAGTTCTATGCCAAACTCAAGGACATAGTGAACTCAGCTCTTAATCTTGGGGAAACCATTCCTGAACCCAATATTGTGAGCAAAGTGCTCAGATCTCTACCCGAGAGATTCCATGCCTAGATCACTACCATTGAGGAATCAAAGGATATTGATAAAATTCCTTTAACGAAACTTGTTGGAAATTTACAGACCTATTAGTTGGGTTTAACAAGGATCGAGAAATTGAGCAAGAGTAAGAGCAAGAGTAAGAGCAAGAGCAAGAGCATGGCACTAAAGGCCAAGAGTAGTGACAGTGATGAGTCTTTCGATGATGAAGATTCTAAAATAAAGTCCTACATCACCCGACAATTCAAGAAGTTCATAAAGAATGCCAATACAGAGGACTTTAACAAGGACTGTAGGCAATCTAGCTATTTTCAGTTCAAGAGCCAAGACAAAGGGAAGAAGGATGCAAGGGACGGTGGTCAGTACACTGTTCCATCAAGACCCAAGTGCTTTGGATGTCAAGGTTTCAGTCATATGAAACAAGAGTGCCCCACTTATCTCAAGTATATTAGGAAAAGCAAGGCAGTTGCTGCTACATTAAGTGACAACGAACCTGAGGATGATTCTAAAAATGACGATGACAAAATCTTGAATGCCTTTAATGCCATTGTCAATCCTACAAAAGTGATTGTAGAAGATGTGGAAGAATAAGAAAACTTGGCGGAGTCAAAATTTAAGAAGATGGATAAGCAAGATGACATCCACACTGCCTATGCAATGCTATACAAAGTCTCAGAGAAACATGAAATGTTGTATAGGTTGGCCACTAAGAAGCTTAGTCATGTGGAGCTTGAACGTGAAGAACTCTCCACAGAATTTGATGAAGCCAATCAGACTATAGAAGCACTGCGGTTTGAGAACAACTTCCTGTCTGAGAAGACCAAGAAGCTTGAGGCAGAACTCTTCCAAGTTAGAGTTCAGCTGGAAAGGACTTCAAGTGCTAAGCTCGATGAGATACTTAGTCTTCAGAAATCTGCTTCTGATCGAACCGGTTCAGGGTATGATTTCTCTTCTTTTAATATTGCTTCTACTAATACTATTGTTTTTGTTCCTCCTAGTAATAATGTTGATATTAAGAACACTAATGTCAAAATTGATTTAGATAGTAAGAACATAGACAAGAGTAAATCTATCTTAGGAGCACCCTCTAAGTAGGATAAGAAAGAAGCTAAAACCCCTAGGGCTAAGAAGGCTAACTCTCAAAAGCCTAAATAGAAGAAGCAACAACTCTGTCATCACTGTGGAGAAGCCGATCATACTCGACCTAATTGTTATAAGTGGTTAGCAAAAGTGCAATGTCAAAAAGCTTAACATAATTGGGTATTTCTTTTCTTTCTCTTGTATGCCCATGCATGATATGCTTAATAAAAGAAAAATATACAAAGAAACAATAAAAGCAAAAAGATCAAAATTCTTTATATATGATTGCAAGCGTGTATTCAAGGAGATGTGAGAATTATAGGATGTACCTCGAAGGTGATAGCCCCCATCAAACAGTTATGATCGTGTGTGAGTTATATTGATTTACTCATATCTCAAATCGTCATAACATAGATACACTTATGCAATATTTCAATGTTCTTCACGCACAACATGCAATATTCTTTGCTACTTTTGATACATGTGTAGGTACAATGTGATTTGGCCATCACAACGTTTACATGTGTTGATGTATACTCACTAAACTGTCTTAACTTGTTTTTGAAAAACTGTTTTTAAGCAATCTCGACAGCTCCTCGATACCTCTCGACACTTGGCTTATCTATTGAGCTCCTCAGTTTTTTCTTATTGCAATCTCGACAGCTTCTCAATAGCTCCTCGATCCATCGAGAAAGTTCATGTCTCCTCTATAGCTGCTCTATAGCTCCTCGATCCATCGAGCATGTTTTGCTGTGGACACCTCTGGACAACTGCTTGTTAGCTGCAACTGTCGACCCTTTTAAAGCTCGACACCTCTCGATCTGTCAAGAATTACTAAGCTTCTATATATAGGGTCAGTGCGATTTAAGTCTCACTTCTCTCGATCTCTCTCGATTCCTTTCACCTCTTCACCTCCTAAAACCTCTCTTTCTCACCCCAAACCTCTTCCTCAAGGATTCTTCTTCCTTAATCAAGTTTTCTTCACTTGGTAAGTGTCTAAATCTCTCATATTCATGCATCTCATGATTTTTAACCTAACTTTTTGGGATTATTGAAAATTTTGGGGTTTTCCAAAACCAAAGAGGTTTTTGCAAAATTTTTGGTATGGGTTTTGAAGCATTGATATTAAAAACTTCATGTATTGCATCTCATGTGCATTATAACTATATTTTTATGCATTTAGATTTGTGTTATATATGTTATCTAATTGTGTGCTGGTAGGATTGGATTGGACTGAGCCCTTGATGCTTTCTCTATTGTGATAGACCACATATGCGTTGACCCCTTGTGATTAATTAAGTTGATTAATTAGCCAAGTTTTTAATTAATCAATTTAACATGTAAATTGCGTGGTAGCACAAACAAATCACCGATAATCTAGAGTATGCAGCGGAAATAAAATTGACATAGAGATTTGTTTACGAATGAGGAAAACCTACATGGCAAAAACCCCACTGGATGATTTAAGGTCACCACTCCTGAAACTCCACTATTATCACAACAAGCGGTTACAAGTAAAGGAATCCCAGTACCTTACTAACCTACAGTTGAACCCTTACCCCAATACCCAATTGGACTTGTTCTGTAGTGACAGTTTCTCCTTTTGATGCATGGCTCCCAGTACGTGACTAACCAATTGCGCGGATCCTAGTATGCGACTTCAATTCACCAACTAGAGAGAGTTGTTAGCTGTAAAGTTCTTCAATTCATCCACACGATGAAGATTAAGAAGATGCTTGGTTACAAAACCCTACGGTGCACATTACACAGCAACTTCTTCGCAAGAAAGATGAACTAGGGCATGAACTTTGTCTTGGATAGCTTAGAGGCTGAAACAGCTTCTAAAGCTCGATAGATTTATGTGTCGAGACTAGGTGTCGAGCCTTAGTAACTTGCACTTCTAGCTTGTTTCTTGGACAAACTTGATAACTTTAACACTTGATCTTGAAACACAGTTTCTTAAACCTTTAAATACATCCAAATTCTACCCAATTACAAGTAAAGTGCATTTTGTCAAAAGATAAGCCAATTACATAAAATAATGACATATGTTCAAAACAACTTGAACCACATATGTCCTAACAATCTCCCTCTTTGGCAATCTGTGACAAAACCACAACGAACAAATGCAGATATGAGAGAAGTCATAAATCACTCAACTCATATTCACTTGTTGAATACAATAAAATCTATCCTAACACAAACTCTTGAAAAACTTTGCAAGAAGAGAGTTTATGGCAAGTAGACTTTGACAACCTGTATTTTTGAAACACTTTTAGACAAAACACATCAAGGCATCTTTGTGTGAAGCAGAAATAATAGATTGCATACAAATAAAAGAAACATGTGTATAAAGATAGAAAAAAAACAACACATAGAAAGGTAGGTGAAAGAACCATACATCAACATATATATATATATATATATATATCAAGATATAAGCACAATGTATGTCAATAAATGGTCACAAGACCAAGGTACATGAACAATGTATCTCTATAAGAAAGAAAAGAAAAGAAATACCTATAAATCCACACTACATCCCTCATATCAACACTCCGCCTATTAAAATGTCCTATACAAGCTCACCCCCTACGAATGACTACTCTCATAACCCAAAACTACTCCCCTTTTTTGTCACGAGTGACAAAGGGTAGAGTGTCAAGTAGACATCTCATCAGAAGAGCTAGCATCTCCATCATCATCATCCGAAACATCATCGTCATCACCATCATCATCCTCAATCTCAGAAGCTACATGAGGAGGTGGAGGAGAAGCCTTAGAAGCAAAGCCGCCCAAGGTCGCCTGTCGCCTGGCAATGTGACCAACACGAACGTTTACCTAATACAACTCCATAGAAAGCGTATCGAGGCGAGCATCTATGCACTGAAGCTGCACCATGATGTCTCCAAGTGTCACATCACTCGAGGAAAAAGAGGGAACAGATGTGGCTCTAGCAGATCTGGATGGAGCCGGATGGAAGGAAGGAGCTGTAGAATCTGTTTGTCGCAACCTGAACTGCGCCTCACTACATTTTACGATAGCGGCGTCTATGGCAGACATGACATGGAATGGGTCTGATAAGGGAAAAGGGACGAAAAAGCGGTGAAGAATCCTTATGATAGCAGAAGGGAAAATGAGCTTATCACGGGTAGCCATATCCCTATAGACATCAATGATAGAGAAGATGAAGTGTGAAGGAAAGTCTATAGTGAGACGCTCTAAGAGAGACAACAAAAATCGAGCACGAGGCTCTGTGATGGAGTTGTAGTTAGAGAGTGGGTGCAAAACAAATGTCATTACCATGTTTAGGAAACGAGGACCTTTAGAAAAAGGCCTACATGGTGTGCATTGATGCTCACCCCAATTAGAGGGGCGCTCACAGAACGCAGATATCATCTCGTCTTTGGACACAGTCCGTAGATGCTCACAAGCGGAGTAATTAGGATGATCAACCCTTGGAACATGAAGAATCTCGAAGACCAACTCTGGAGTGACAATAATGCGCGTACCTCGAACGCGAGTATGAAAGAGAGGTACTGAAGAATTAAACCTGTGGATGTTGGAGTAAAACTCCTGAATCAGTATGGTAGGACAAGTGACTAGGACGTCACACAGTGACTCCCAAGCCCGACTGTGAATGACATCGAGAAGGTCAATGTCGGCAAAGTCTGCCAAGATACCTTGGCGTTCCGAATGAACACCTCGTTTAGAAAAGTTCTCCGAGAAGTCCTGTAGGGCTTTCTCATCACGGAACCGAACAGAAAGAGGAGTAGGATCAGAAGATGAAGAGCCCCTAGAACGAAGAGGGTTCTGGGATGGAATGGATTTATGCTTAGGTGCCATAAACACTACTAACACAAACAGAAAGAGAGGGAGAAAGAGAGAAATACACAGAAAAGTCCCAAAACAGTTCAATATATGACAAGTATATTGAAAGAAAGAACGTATGCATGGAAAATGCATGACTATGTGGCATGCAACAAAATGGCATCATGGGCTCAACCTAATCCAATCCTACCAGCACACAACAAGATTGCACACATCTAAATGCATGAAAATACTGTTAGAATGTTAATGTGATGCAATGCATGTAGTTTTAAAGATCAAATCTATAAAACCAACCCAAAAATTGCAATAAACACTCATCAATTTTGAAAAACCCTAAATTTTTCAAAAACCCCAAAACCTAGGTTTTAAAACATGAAATGCATGAAGAATGAGAGAATTGAAGCTTACCAAGAGAAGAAAATCTTGAGGAAAGGTTAAAGAATCCTTAGGATGAGGTTTGGAGTGAGTGAGAGAGGTTTCGGGAGTGAGAAACCAAATGTATCGAGAGAGAGATCGAGAGAAAGAAGAGACAAAATCGCGAAGAACCTATATATACTTCTTCAGTAATTCTCGACAGATGTAGATATCGAGAGGTATTGAGACAGCTATCAAGGCAGGTATCGAGAAAAGCTACTTCGACAGATACAACTATCGAGAAGGTGTCAAGAAAGGAAGAATCAAACACCAAAAGAATCTCAATCGATCCATCAACTGTCAAAAAGCTATCGAGCAGATAGAAAGTTTCTCGATCGATCCATCGAGTGTTGAGAAGGTGTCGAGATAGCGATAAGAAAAAGCTGAGAAGCTCGACAAATAGCCAAGTATCGAGGATGTGTTGAGGAGGTGTCGAGCTTGCTTTAAAATGCAGTTTTTCAAGAGAAGAAAAACACAAACATGGATGCAACCACGCATGCAACTCAACCAATGATCCAAGCAACACATTAAGCTCTCAAAATCGTCTCTCAACAACAAGTTTAAGCACATGGATCCCAAAACATACACACACACTAAACAAGTCTAACCAATTTTATATTTCAAAAATGAGTTAAGACAGTTTAGTGAGCATACATTAACGCATGTAAACCTTGTGATGGCCAAATCACATTGTACCTGCATATGTATTAAGAATAGCAAAGAATATTGTGTGTTGTGTGTGAAAAACATCGCAAGATTGCATAAGTTTCTTAAAGTTATGACAATTTAAGATATGAGAAAATCACTTTAATTCACACACAATTATAACTATTTGATGGGGACTATCACCTTCGAGTTACATCCTATAACTCCCACATCTCCTAGAAAACATGCTTGCAATCATATTTTTAAAGCATTTTGTTCTTTTTGCTTGTATTTCTTTGCATATTTTTTTTTATTAAGCATATCATGCATGGACATATAAGAAATAAAAGAAATATCCAATTATGTTAAGCTTTTGACATTGCACTTTTGCTATGCCGAGGCATACAGATGTCATTTCATGATTGGCGGGTAACAATGGTGAGATGGTTATTTATGCCTTTCTCTTAGGATTTTCTAGTCCTACCCGTCAAAAAGAGTGATATGAGTGTTAAGTACAAGAGATCACTTAACCTTACTCATCACAAACAAAGAGCTACAAAGCTCACTTGCTTAGTTGTGCATAAGGATGCTTATCTAAGTTACAAGAGATACAAAGTTTAGAAAACTCTATTTCAATGGCCATTTTAAGGTTCACAAGAACCAATGTACACAAACACACACTGTTTTTGTATTTTTCAATTTTTCAATTTTTTTATTTTTATTAGAAAAGCAAAAATAAAATACAAAACTGAAAACACACAAAAAAAACATATTAAAAAAGCAAAATAATGCATAAAACTAGACTGACTCATAATAGTAAAGCAACACACAAGTAATGCAAAAATAACAAAAATGGGGAGTGAGAAAAGAAGTGAACAAAATCACTTAGAACCCTTTTCCTTCGACACCTTGGAAGAACCTTTCCTTTTTGCCAACCCTTGAACTGGTGATGAGGGAGAAGAATTTAAACCGTTTGTCAGGCCATAAACGCGTTGACCCCTTGTGATAAATTAAATTGATTAATTATCCTAGTTATTAATTAATCAAATTAACATGCAAAATCACATGGCAGCACAAACAAATTACCAAAACTAAAGTATGCAGCAGAAAATAAAAGACACGGTGATTTGTTTACGAATAAGAAAAATTTGACGGCAAAAATCCCACCGGGTGATTTAAGGTCACCGCTCCCGAAACTCCACTATTATCACAGTAAGCGATTACAAGTAAGGAATCCCAAGTACCTTACCAACTTACAGTTGAACCCTTACCCCAATACCCAATTGGACTTGCTCTGTAGTGACAGTTTCTCCTTTCAATGCACGGCTCCCAAGTACGTGACTAACCAGATGCGCGGATCCCAGTATGCGACTTCAATTCACCAACTAGAGAGAGAGTTGTTGGCAGTAAAGTTCTTCAAATCATCTACACAATGAAGATTAGGAAAATGCTTGGTTACAAAACCCTACGATGCACATTACACAGCAATCTTCTTCACAAAGGATGAACTAGGGCATGAACTTTGTCTTTTAGATCACAAATTGCATGAACAAGAATTTCTCAATACTTGTGCAACTTGCATCTGTTTAACAGCCCTTAAAACAATCCTTTTATATGTCTAGGGTTAGGAGAAAAGAAGTCCCAAAGACACATTCACGAATTGGACTTAAAACAGAACTGAAAATCTGTTTTCTTTAATTCTCGACAGATAGAGGTGTCGAGGATCTGTCGAGAAGCTGTCGATGCTCGGGCTAAAACAGCTTCTTAAAGCTCGATAGATGTATGTGTCGAGATAGGTGTCGAGCTTTAGTAACTTGCACTTCCTTGCTTGTTTCTTAGACAGACTTTGATGACTTCAACACTGAATCTTGAAACACTGTTTCTTGAAGTGTTAAACACATCTTAAATCTACCCAATTACAAGTAAAGTGCGTTTTGTCTAGAGATAAGCCAATTACATAAAATAGCGACATATGTCAACAACCACTTGAACTACATATGTCCTAACAATCTCCCCTTTTGGCAATCCGTGACAAAACCATAACAAACAAATGAAGATATTAGAGAAGTCATAAAACACTTTAACTCATACTTCAAATGTTACATACAATAAAATCTATCTTAACACAAACTCTTGAAAAATTTTGCAAGAAGAGAGTTTATGGCAAGTAGACTTTGACAACCCGTATTTCTGAAACACTTATAAACAAAACACATCAAGGCATCTTTGTGTGAAGCAGAAATAATAAATTGCGTACAAGTAAAAGAAACATGTGTATAGAGACAGAAAAGAAACAACACATAGAAACGTAGATGAAAGAAACATACATCATCATATATATCAAGAAATAAGTACAATGAATGTCAATACATGATCAATGTATCTCTAAAAAGATAGAAAAGAAAAAATACATATGATCCTCACTACATCCCTCAATCCACACTCCCCCTAACAAAAATGTTCTATACTAGCTCTCCCCCTAAGTATGACTACTCTCATACCAAAACTACTCCCACTTTTTGTCATGAGTGACAAAGGGTAGAGTGTCAAGTAGACATCTCGTTAGAAGAGCTCGCATCTCCATCATCATCATCCTCAGAAGCATCATCGTCATCACCGTCATCATCAACCTCAGTCTCAGAGGAAACATGAGGTGGCGGAGGATAAGCCTTTAGAGCAAAGCTGCCCAAGGTCGCCTGTCGCCTGGCTATGCGACCAACACGAACGTTCACCTGATACAACTCCGTGGAGAGTGTATCGAGGCGAGCATCCAAGCGCTGAAGCTGCGCCATGATGTCTCCAAGAGTGACGTCGCTCGAAGAAGAAGGAGCAGATGTCGCTCGAGCTTATCTAGAGGTAGTCGGATGGGAGGAAGGAGTAGCACCATCTGACTGTCTCGATCTAAACTGTGCCTCTCTACGTTTTACGGTAGCAGCGTCTATGGCAGACATGACATGGTAAGGATCAGATGAAGGGAATGGGATGGAAAAACGGTGAAGAATCCTCGTTATAGCGGAAGGAAAAATGAGCTTATCACGGGTGGCCGCATCTCTATAGACATCTATGATGGAGAAAATAAAGTGTGAAGGAAAGTCTATAGAGAGATCCTCTAGGAAGGACAACAAAAAGCGAGTACAAGGCTCTGTGATAGAGTTGTAATGAGAAAGTGGGTGCAAAGCAAAAGTCATCACCATGCTAAGGAAACGAGGACCTTTAGCAAAAGGCCGACATGGTGTATACTAATGATCTCCGCAAGAGGAAGGACGCTCACAGAACGCCGAGATCATCTCGTCTTTGGACACAATTCATAGACGCTCACAACTAGGGTAATCAAGATGATCCACCCTAGGAACATGAAGCACCTCGGAGACTAGCTCCGGAGTGACAGCAAAGCGTGTACCTTGAACGCTAGAGTAGAAGAGAGGTACTGAAGAATCGATCCCATAGATGTTGGAGTAGAACTCCTGTATCAACACGAGTGGACATGTGATCGGGATGTCACATAATGACTCCCAAGCCCGACTGTGAATGACATCGGGTAGGTCAATATCGGCAAAGTCTGCCAGGACAACGTGGCGTTCCGAATGAACACCTTGTTTAGAAAAGTTCTCCGAGAAGTCCTTATGGGCTTTCTTATCACAGAACCGGATAGATAGATAGCGGAGTGGAATCCGAAGAGAAGGATCTCTTAGAATGCAGAAGGTTCTGGGATGGAATAGACTTACGTTTAGGTGCCATAGACACTACTAACGCAAACATAGAGAGGGGGGAAAAGAAGAGACAAATAGAAAAGTCCCAAGCAGTTCAAATTGGAAGAAAAAATATTGAAAAGAAAGAACGTATGCATGGGAAATGCATGACCATGTGACATGCAACATAAAAACATCATGGGCTCAGTCCAATCCAAACCTAACAGCACACAACAGGTTTGCACACATTTAAATGCATGAAAATACAATTAGAATGCTAATGTGATGCAATGCATGTAGTTTTAAAGATCAAATCTATAAAACCAACCCAAAAATTTCATGAAATCCTTAACAATTTTGAAAAACCCCAAAATTTTTCAAAAATCTCAAAACCTAGGGTTTTAAAACATGAAATGCATGAATAATGAGTGAAAAGATGCTTACCAAGTGAGGAAGATCAAGAAAAATAATTGAGTAAGCCTTAAGAAGAGGTTTGGAGAAAGTGAGAAAGGTTTTGGGAGGGAAAACACGTTCTATCGAATGAGAGAGATCGAGCGAAAATGAGAGAAATCTCGACAAAAACCTTTTATAGACCTTCAGTAATTCTCGATAGATGCAGGATCGAGAGGTGTCGAGACAGCTATTGAGGTAGGTGTCGAGAAAATGTACTTTGACAGATGCAGCTATCAAGGTCATGTGTTGAGAAAGAAGGATGAAGAATGAAGGAACCTCGATCGATCCAGAAGCTATCGAGAAGCTATCGAGCAGACAGAAAGTTTCTCGATCGATCCACCAAGTGTCGAGGATGTGTTGAGACTACGTTTACAAAAAGTCTAAGAAGCTTGACAGACAGCTAGGTGTCGAGAGGTGTCGAGAAGGTGTCGAGATGCCTTTAAAAACAGTTTTTCAAAAGAGGAAAAACACAGACATGAATGCAATCATGCATGTAACTCAATCAAAGATCCAAGCAACACATTAAGCTCTCAAAATCATCTCTCAATAGAAAAATTAAGCACATGTATCCCAAAACACACACACACACACTAAACAAGTCTAACCAATTTTATATTTCAAAAATGAGTCAAGACAGATTAGTGAGCACACATTAACGCATGTAAACCTTGTGATGGCCAAATCACATTGTACCTGCATATGTATCAAGAATAGCAAAGAGTATTGCGTGTTATGTGTGAAAACATCGCAAGATCGCATAAGTGTCTCAAAGTTATGATGATTTGAGATATGAGAAAATCACTTTAACTCACACACAATCATAACTGTTTGATGGGGACTATCACCTTCGAGGTACATCTTATAACTCCCACATCTCCTAGAAAACACGCTTGCAACCATATTTTAAAGCATTTTTAATCTTTTTGCTTTTATTTCTTTGCATATTTTCTTTATTAAGCATATTATGCATGGGCATATAAGAGAAAGAAAAGAAATACCCAATTATGTTAAGCTTTTGACATTGCACTTTTGCTATGCCGAAGCATACGGATGTCATTGACATTGCACTTTTACTATATCGAAGCATACAGATGTCATATCATGATTGGCGAGTAATAGTGGTGAGATGGTTATTTATGCATTTCTCTCAAGATTTTCTAGTCCTACCCGTCAAAAAGAGTGATACGAGTGTTCAGTAGAAGAGATCACTTAACCTTACTCATCACAAACAAAGAGCTACAAAGCTCACTTGCTTAGTTGTGCAGAATAATGCTCATCTAAGCTATAGGTGATACAAAATTTAGAAAACTCTGTTTCAATGGTCATTTTAAAAGTTCACATGAACCAATGCATACAAGCACACACTGTTTTTGTATTTTTCAATTTTTCAATTTTTTTTTTATTTTTATCAAAAAAGCAAAAATAAAACATAAAACTAAAAACACACAAACAAAAACAAGTTAAAGAAATCAAAACAATGCATAAAACTAGACTGACTCAAAACAGTAAAGAAACACACAAGAAATGCAACATAGAAAAAAAACCGAGGAGAGAGAAGAAGAAGTGATTGCTATCACTTAGATCCCTTTGCCTTCCATACCTTGGAAGAACCTTTCCTTTTAGTCAACCCTTGAACCGGTGAAGAGGGGGAAGAGTTTAAACCGTTTAAGCTCGAAAGGAACATGAGGGCTTTGAGAATGTCTCCAAGAGGAGCGAGAGAGGTCTGAAGCTGATTCTGGTTCCCAGATGCTATCATGCCATTGCTTTGTTAAGTGGATAGCCACTTGTAGTAATTTGGTTGAGTATAACTGGCAACACCACAATGATAGCAGAGATACGACTTCTTCTGTTTGGGCTTTTGAGAGATAGCCTTCATAGTCCTAGGGTTTCTAGTTTTTCTTTTCTCAAATTTAAGGGGTGCTCCTAAGATGGCCTTGCCCTTGTCTAAGTTCTCACTAGCTAAATCAGTTTTAACATTCTTATCCTCAGTTTTAATGTTATTAGCAGGTGCAACAAGAACAGTAGTACTAGCAGAAGGAGTATTAGAGAGAGAGAATTCATACCCCAATCCAGTATGATTTGAAGAAGATTTCTGAACACTTAGCATCTCGTCCAGCTTTGCACTCGATGTCCTCTCCAATTGTGCTCAAACTTGAAACAGCTCCGCTTCAAGCTTCTTGGTCCTCTCAGCCAAGAAATTGTTCTCGAACCTTAGTGCTCCAATGGTCTGATTTGCTTCATCAACCTTAGTGGACAGCTCCTCATGGTCGAGTTCCACATCACTGAGCTTCTTGGTGGCCAGCCTATAAAGTTTCTCATGCTTCTCAGAAAGCTTGTATAGCTTCTCATAGGCGGTATGGATATCATCTTGATCATTCATAGTCTCACACTTGGTGTCCACCAATTCCTTTTCTTAATCCGCTTCTTCAGTAACCCCATTAGTAGGATTAAGAGTGCAGTGAAGGCATTCAAGATTCCGTCATCTTCATCTTCGAAATCATCTTCGGGCTCTGTGTTGCTTAAGGTAATAGCAAGTGCCTTGCTCTTTCCTATGCTCTTAAGGTATGTAGGACACTCTTGTTTCATGTGTCTGAAGCCTTAACACCCAAAGCATTTCGGTCCAGCGGGAACAGTGTACTGACCGCTATCCTTGACATCTTTCTTCCGTCTATCTGAATTCTTGAATTGAGAAGAACTGGATTGCCTTCGGTCTTTGTTGAAGCCTTTTCCATTGAAATTCTTCATTTTAGAATCTTCATCGTCGGAAGAATCGTCTGTATCACTGCTCTTGGCCTTTAGTGCCATGCTTTTGCCCTTGCTTGACTTGCCTATCTTAGTCAGCCCTAACTCGTAGGTTTGCAAGTTTCCAACCAGCTCAGTCAGAGGAATTCTGTCAATATCTTTCGATTCCTTTATCGCTGTGATCTTAGCATGGAATCTCTTGGGCAGCGATCTGAGCACTTTCCTTACTATCTTGGGTTCAGGAATGGTTTCCCTAAGATTGAAAGCTAAGTTCACTATGTCTTTGAGCTTGGTATAGAACTCATCAAATGACTCATCCTCCTTCATATTAATTTCTTCAAAGCTTGTGGTGAGCCTCTGTAGCTTTAAATCCTTGACAGCCTTGGTTCTCTCATAGGTTGTTTGGAGAATGGCCCATGCTTCCTTAGTAGTTTCTGTTGAGGAAATTTTCTTGAACTCCTCATTGGTGACTGCACTGAATAGGGCAATTAATACTCTGCTGTTGAAGTTTGCCGCCTTGATCTTGGCATCATCCCAGTCGGTCGGCGCTTCTGTAGGCTTCGTCTAGCCTATCTCCACAGCTTGCCACACTTTCTTTTCTAAAGACTGCAAGAAAGCTCTTATGCGTACTTTCCAGTATGCATAGTTAGTGCTATCAAATAATGGAGGTATAATAAGAAATTGACCTCTATCCATGACAGCAGGGGTCAATGGATCACACACAAGGATTAAACCCTAATTAGAGTGTGCTTGCTCTGATACCATTTGTCAGGCCACAAACGCGTTGACCCCTTGTGATAAATTAAATTGATTAATTAGCCTAGTTATTAATTAATCAAATTAACATGCAAAATCACGTGGCAGCACAAACAAATCACCAAAACTAAAGTATGCAGTGAAAAATAAAAGACACAGTGATTTGTTTACGAATGGAGAAAACCTGACGGCAAAAACCCCACCGGGTGATTTAAGGTCACCACTCCCGAAACTCCACTATTATCACAGCAAGCGATTACAAGCAAGGAATCCCAAGTACCTTACCAACCTATAGTTGAACCCTTACCCCAATACCCAATTGGACTTGCCCTGTAGTGACAGTTTCTCCTTTCAATGCACGGCTTCCAAGTACGTGACTAACTAGATGCGCGGATCCCAGTACATGACTTTAATTCACCAACTAGAGAGAGAGTTGTTGGCTACAAAGTTCTTCAAATCATTTACACAATGAAAATCAGGAAGATGCTTGGTTACAAAACCCTAGGGTGCACATTACACAGCAATCTTCTTCACAATGGATGAACTAGGGCATGAACTTTGTCTTTTAGATCACAAATTGCATGAACAACAATTTCTCAATGCTTGTGCAATTTGCATCTGTTTGACGGCCCTTAAAACAATCCTTTTATATGTCTAGGGTTAGGAGAAAAGAAGTCCCAAAGACACATTCACGGATTGGACTTAAAACAGAACTGAAAATCTGTTTTCTTTAATTCTCGACAGATAGAGGTGTTGAGGATCTGTCGAGAAGCTGTCGAGGCTCGGGCTAAAACAACTTATTAAAGCTCGATAGATGCATGTGTCGAGATAGGTGTCGAGCTTTAGTAACTTGCACTTCCTTGCTTGTTTCTTAGACAGACTTTGATGTCTTCAACACTGAATCTTGAAACACTATTTCTTGAAGTGTTAAACACATCCTAAATCTACCCAATTTCAAATAAAGTGCGTTTTGTCTAAGGATAAGCCAATTACATAAAATAGCGACATATGTCAACAACCACTTGAACTACATATGTCTTAACACCATTTATGTTCAAAAGGAACATGAGGGCTTTGAGACTATCTCCAAGAGGAGCAAGAGAGGTCTGAAGCTGATTTTGGTTCCTAGATGCTATCATGCCATTGCTTTGTTGAGTGGCTAACCACTTGTAGCAATTCGGTCGAGTATGACCGGTAACACCATAATGATAATAGAGATGCTGCTTCTTCTGTTTAGGCTTTTGAGAGATAGCCTTCTTAGTCCTAGAGTTTCTAGTTTCCCTCTAGCTTAGGGGGTGCTCCTAAGATGGACTTACCCTTATCTAAGTTCTCACTTGCTAATTTAGTTTTAACATCTTTATCATCAATTTAATTATTATTAGCAGGAGGAACAAAAATAGTATTAGAGAGAGAGAATGCATACCCCAATCCTGTACAATCTGAAGCAGATTTCTGCATGCTGAGCATCTCATCCAGCTTTGCACTTGATGTCCTCTCCAATTGTGCTCTAACTTGAAATAGCTTCGCTTCAAGCTTCTTGGTCTTCTCAGCCAAGAAATTGTTCTAGAACCTCAGTGCCCTAATAGTCTGATTTGCTTTATCAACCTTAGTGGAAAGCTCCTCATGGTCAAGTTCCACATCACTGAGCTTCTTAGTGGCCAGCCTATAGAGTTTTTCATGCTTCTCAAAAAGCTCTTCTCAGAAAGCTTGTACAGTTTCTCATAAGGGGTATGGATATCATCTTGATCATCTATAGTTTCAAACTTAGCATCCACCAATTCTTTTTCTTTATCTACTTCTTCAGTAATCCCTTCGGTAGGATTTACAGAGGCAGTGAAGGCATTCAAGATTCCGTCATCTTCATTGTCAGAATCATCCTCGGGCTTAGTGTCGCTCAAGGTAGCAGTTAGTGCCTTGCTCTTCCCAATGCTCTTGAGGTACGTAGGACACTCTTGTTTCATGTGTCCGAAGTCTTGACACCCGAAGCATTTCGGTCCAGTGGGAACAGTGTACTGACTACCATCCCTAGTATCCTTCTTCCATTTATCTGGGCTCTTGAATTGAGACTAACTGAATTGCCTACAGTCCTTATTGAAGCCTTTTCCATTGGCATTTTTCATAAATTTCTAGAATTGCTTGGTAATGTAGGACTTTATCTTAGAATCTTCATCGTTTGAAGACTAATCTGTATCACTACTCTTGGCCTTTAGTGCCATGCTCTTGCCTTTGCTTGACTTGCCCATTCTAGTCAACCCTAGCTCATAGGTTTGTAAATTGCCAACCAGCTCAGTCAGAGGAATCTTGTCAATATCCTTCGATTCCTCTATCGTCGTGATCTTGGCATGGAATCTCTCGGGCAAAGATCTGAGCACTTTTCTCACTATCTTGGGTTCAGAAATGGTTTTTCCAAGATTGAAAGCTGAGTCCACTATGTCTTCGAGCTTTGCATAGAACTCATCGAATGACTCATCCTCCTCCATCTTAATTTCTTCGAAGCTTGTAGTGAGCCTCTGTAGCTTCGAATCCTTGACCGTCTTGGTCCCTCATAGGTTGTCTGGAGAATGGTCCATGCTTCTTTAGCAGTTTCTATGGAGGAAATCTTCTTGAACTCCTCATTTGTGACCGCATTGAATAGGGAATTCAATGCTTTGCTTTTGAAATTTGCTGCCTTGATCTTGGCATCATCCCAATCGGCCGGCGCTTCGGTAGGCTTGGTCCAGCCTATCTCCATAGCTTGCCATACCTTCTCATCTAGTGACTGCAAGAAAGCTCTCATGCGTACTTTCCAGTATGCATAGTTAGTACCATCAAACAGTGGAGGTATAATAAGAGACTGACCTCTATCCATGACAAACAGGGGTCAATGGGTCACACACAAGGATTAAACCCTAATCAGAGTGTGCCTGCTCTGATACCACTTGATAGGCCACAAATGCGTTGACCCCTTGTGATTAATTAAGTTGATTAATTAGCCAAGTTTTTAATTAAGCAATTTAACATGCAAATTGCGTGGTAGCACAAACAAATCACCGATAATCTAGAGTATGGAATGGAAATAAAATTAACGTGGTGATTTGTTTACGAATGGAGAAAACCTACACAACAAAAACCCCACTAGGTGATTTAAGGTCACCACTCTCAAAACTCCACTATTATCACAACAAGCAGTTACAAGTAAAGGAACCCCAGTACCTTACTAACCTACAGTTAAACCCTTAACCCAATACCCAATTGGACTTGTTCTGTAGTGACAGTTTCTCCTTTTGATGCACGGCTCCCAGTACGTGACTAATTAATTGCGCAGATCCCAGTACGCGACTTCAATTCACCAACTAGAGAGAGTTGTTGGCTACAAAGTTCTTCAATTCATCCACACGATGAAGATCAAGAAGATGCTTGGTTACAAAACCCTACGGTGCACATTACACAGCAACTTCTTCACAAGAAAGATGAACTAGGGCATGAACTTTGTCTTGGATCACAAATAGCTTGAACAAGGATTTCTCAATGCTTGTGCCACTTGTGTACTTGTGCATCCTTCGACGGCCCTTAAAATAATCCTTTTATATGTCTAGGGTTAGGAGAAAAGAAGTCCCAAAAACACATTCACGGATTGGAATCAAAACAGAACTTAGAATCTGTTTTCCATAAATCTCGACAGATAGAGGTGTCGAGGATCTATCTAGAAGTTGTCGAGCTTCAGGGTTGAAACAGTTTTTAAAGCTCGATAGATGCATGTGTCGAGACTAGGTGTCAAGTTTTAGTAACTTGCACTTTCCAGTTTGTTTCTTGGACAAACTTGATGACTTTAACACTTGATCTTGAAACACAGTTTTTTGAAGCATTAAACACATCCTAATTCTACCCAATTACAAGTAAAGTGCGTTTTGTCAAAGGATAAACCAATTACATAAAATAGTGACATATGTTCAAAACAACTTGAACCACATATGTCCTAACATATTGCATGTCACATGTTCATGTATTCCCCCATGCATACATTCTTTCTTTAAATATATTTGGATATATTTGAACTGCTTAGGACTTTTTTTATTGTCTCTTTCTCCCTCTCTCTCTTCTATTTGAGTTAGTATGCTTCTATGGCACCTAAACGTAAATCTATTTCGTCCTGGAACCCTCTACATTCCGGGGCATCCACTTCTTCTGACCTTACTCCTCTTCATATTCAATTTCGTGATGATAAAGCCCACAAGGACTTTTCGAAGAACTTTTCTAGAGGAGGCATTCACTCGGAACACCAAGTCATTTTTTCAAACTTCTCTAATACTAACTTACCCACTGCCATTCACAGTAGGGGTTGGGAGTCATTGTGTGATGTCCCGGTCACATGTCCATCCATGCTGATCCAGGAGTTCTACTCCAACAAGTATGGATTTGATTATTCAGTACCTTAGTTTTCCACTCGCATTCGAGGTACGCACATCTTGGTCACTTCGAATGTTGTATCCAACGTGCTCCATGTCCCTAGGGTAGCGCATTCTAACTACCCTAGTTGTGAGTGTCTTAAGACTATGTCTAAAGACGAGCTTATTTCAGCTTTCTATAAGCGTCCTTCAGATTGGGGTGAGCATCATTTCACTTACTGTTTAGGCTTTACTAAAGGCCCTCGGTATTTGAACATGGTTATGACATTTGTTCTTCATCCCCTATCTCACTATAACTCTATCAAAGAGCCTCGTGCTCAGTTTTTGCTTTCCTTTCTTGAACATCTTACTACAGACTTCCTCTCTCACTTCATTCTTTCTATCATAGATGTGTATAGGGATACGATGACCCGTGATAAGCTCATCTTCCCTTCGGCTATCACGAGGATTTTACGCCATTTTTTCGTTCCTTTTCTTGCGTCCGACCACTTCCATGTTATATGTGCCATAGACGTCACTATCGTTAAACGAAGTGAGGTGCAGCTACATTCGAGGTGTTCTGAATCGACGATTCCTCCAGCTCCATCCACATACGATCCCTCTTCTTCTACAAGCGGTGTGCCTCTCGAGGACATCATGGCGCAGCTTCAGCGCATGGATGCTCCCCTCGACATTCTCAATGATGAGTTGTGTCTGGTGAACACTCGTGTTGGTCGTATTGCACGATGGCAGGCAGACATAGGTGGCTTCGTTACATCTCCTCCACCTACTCTAGAGGCTTCTGAGGATAAGGATGATGCTGATGATGCTACTACTTCCAATGATGAGGATGATGGCAATGTTAGTTCTTCTAGTGCTGACGAGATGTCTACTTGATACTCTTACCCTTTGTCACTTGTGAGAAAAAGGGTGAGTAGTTTTTGATATGGAAGTAGTCATACTCATAAAGGGAGGGTTAGTATAGGAGATTTTTGTTAGGGGGGTGTTGATTTTGAGGGATGTAGTGAGGATTTCAGGTATCTTTTCCTTTCTCTCTATTTTTAGATACATTGTTAATGTACCTTAGATCTTGTGATCATATTGTGATAGTAAACCTTGTACTTGTTGATATATATACATTGTGAGGTTGTTGTTAAGACATATGTAGTTCAAGTTGTTAACATATGTCACTATTTTATGTAATTGGCTTATCCTTAGACAAAACGCACTTTACTTGTAATTGGGTAGATTTAGGATGTGTTTAACACCTCAAGAAACAGTGTTTCAAGATCCAGTGTTGAAGTCATCAAAGTCTGTCCAAGAAACAAGTAAGGAAGTGCAAGATTTTAAAGCTCGACACCTACCTCGACACATGCATCTATCGAGCTTTAAGAAGCTGTTTTGCCCCGAGCCTCGACAGCTTCTCGACAGATCCTCGACACCTCTATCTGTCAAGAATTAAAGAAAACAGATTTTCAGTTCTGTTTCAAGTCCAATTCGTGAGTGTGTCTTTGGGACTTCTTTTCTCTTAACCCTAGGCATATAAAAGGATTATTTTAAGGGCCGTCAAGAAGATGTAAGTTGCACATTCATTCAGAACTTCTTATTCATGCAATTTGTGATCTAAAGGACAAAGTTCGTGCCCTAGTTCATCTCTGATGATTTGAAGAACTTTGCAGCCAACAACTCTCTCTCTCTAGTTGGTGTTTGAAGTCGCGTACTGGGATCCGCGCATCTGGTTAGTCACGTACTTGGGAGCTGTGCATTGAAAGGAGAAACTGTCACTACAGAACAAGTCCAATTGGGTATTGGGGAAAGAGTTCAACTGTAGGTTGGTAAGGTACTTGGGATTCCTTGCTTGTAACTGCTTGTTGTGATAATAGTGGAGTTTCGGGAGTGGTGACCTTAAATCACCCGGTGGGGTTTTTGCCGTAAGGTTTTCCCCATTCATAAACAAATCACCGTGTCATTTAATTTCTGCTGCATTACTTAATTTGGTGATTTGTTTGTGCTACCACGTGATATTGCATGTTAATTTGATTAATTAATAACTGGGCTAATTTAATTAATCTAAGTTATCACAAGGGGTCAACGCGTTTGTGGCTTGTCAGTTGTTATTATAGTTCTTTCACCTATCGCTCTATGTGTTGTTTCTTTTCTCTCTTTATACACATATTTCTTATTTTATTATATGCAATCTTTTATTTCTGTTTCACATAATGATGCTTTGATGAGTTTTGTTTAAGTGTTTCAGAAATACAGGTTGTCAAAGTCATCTTGCCATAACTTCTTTTCTTGCAAAGTTTTTCAAGAGTTTGTATTAGGATAGATTTTATTGTACTTAACAAGTGAGTATGGGTTAAGTGATTTATGACTTCTCTCATATGTTCATTTGTTTGTTGTGGTTTTGTTATAGATTGCCAAAGGGGAAGATTGTTAGGACATATGTGATTCATGTTAGGAACATATGTCACTATTTTATGTAATTGGCTAATCCTTTGACAAAATGCACTTTACTTGTAATTGGATAGATATAGGATCTGTTTAATACATCAAGAAACCTTGTTTCAAGTCCAAGTATTGAAGCCATGTAAGTTTGTGCAAGATACAAGTGTGAAAAGTGTTGTTCATTAAAACTCAACAGCTAGTATCTATCGAGGTATAAAAAAGTTGTTTAAGTCCGAGGCTCGACAGTTGTTTAAGCCCGAGGCTCGACAGCTAAGGTATCTATCTACGTTTATGAAACTCAAAATTTCTGGTCTATTTTTCATCCAGTCTGTGATTATATGTTTGGGATTTCTTTTCTCACAACTCTAGACATATAAAAGGATTATTTTAAGGGTTGTCAAAGGTTGCACTGCCAAGACACAAGTTGCACAAGTGTTGAGCAAAGTTTGTTCATGCAAATTGTGACCAGAGACAGAATTTTCCCTAGTTCATCTTTCTTGTGAAGAAGCTGTTGTGTTTGTGCACCATAGGGTTTTGTGACCAAGGAGCTTCTCGATCTTCATCGTGTGATGAACTGAAAAATTTTGTAGCTAACAATCTTCTCTAGTTGGTGATTGAAGTCGCGTACTGGGATCCGCGCAATTGGTTAATCACGTACATGGAGCCGTGCATTGAAAGGAGAGATTATCACTGCAAAACAAGTCCAATTGGGTATTAGGGTAAGGGTTCAACTGTAGGTTGGTATAAGGTATTGCGATTCCTTTATTTGTAACCGCTTGTTGTGATAATAGTGAATTCTTGGGAGTGGTGACCTTAAAATAACCCAGTGGGGTTTTTGCCGTGTAGGTTTTCCCCATTTGTAAACAAATTACCGTGTCCATTTATTTTCCACTGCATACTTTAGTTAGTTGGTGGTTTTTTTTGTGCTACCACACGTTTGTATATTAATTTGATTAATTAATAAACTTGGCTAACTAATCAATTAATTCATCATAAGGGGTCAATATATTCTTGGCCTATCAAAATCATCATCAAGTTGTGCTATATTAAAAAAAAAAATTTAAAAAAACAATCAACATCATATTATGTGATATATGAATTATATACTACAAATAAAATGAAAATAATAATACCTTCTTGAGACAATTCATTTAAGTCAAAACAATCCATTGGAGCAAATTAATGAGCCTCACTTGCATCTACATTGTCATCCGTTGGGGCTATATCAAAACAAGAGTTTAAAATATAAACATCATATTCTATGATAAATGAAATGTAAATTTATAAATAAAATAAAATTATAACACCTTCTTGAAGGGGTTCATTTAAGTCAAAACAACATTTTGGAGTAAAGCAGTGACTATCACTTGCAACTACATTCCCATCCATTGATGCTATAATACATGTATTAGAAATAAAAATTAACATCATATTAATTTTGGTGCTATATAAAAACAAGAGTTTAAAAATATTCTATGATAAATGAAATGTAAGGTTAACAACATATTAATTTAAGTGGTTCATTTAAGTCAAAGCAATCTTTTACAACTACATCCCCATCTATGAGTTCTACAATATACATGTATCAAAAATAAAAATTAACAACATATTAATTTTAAACTATGTTTTAAAAATAACTATGAATAAAATAAAATACAATAGTGGTACCTTGTTTAATTATTCCTCAATCTTTTATTGACATTTCTTCGTCTCTTCTTCTCTTTGATATTGGTAAAGGGGAAGAAATTTAGTTTGATATTGGTAAAGTGAAAGAAAGTGGATGGTAAAATATTGATAAAATAAGATTTGGTGGGAAATAAAAAGTGAAAGGGAGGGAAATGTGTTAAGGGGGCAATTTTGTCCAAAGAAAAAAGAGACCCCAGCTAGTGCCAACCGTGTCCCATATTAAAAGGGAAAATTTGTCCAAATTTTCCTTACATGTGATGTCATACCTTTTCTCTAATTTACTCAATTTTTTTATTTACGTTAATATATTTTTGGTCATGGATTGATCACCAACCCTCGCTTACTTGAAAGACTTGTCATATCAGCTCCAACCTGTGATTCGCTCACTTGAAAGACTTGTCATATCAGCTCCAACCCGTGATTCACTCACTTGAAAGACTTGTCATATCAGCTCCAACCCTTCACCCACTTGAAAGACTTTTCTGTGATTATTAGCTCCAACACTAAATTCCACACTCCAAAGCTTTTAGCTTTGTCACTGCACGTCTGCACCTCCCAACTTATCTCTAAGGAAACATTTAGGGGTTGTTTGGTGCATATATTTAAACACATGTTTTCAATTTTTAAACAACATTACAGAATGATATTGTGTCTCCTTCAAAAATATATTGTGTCCCCTTCAAAAATAGGTTCCTCTAAAAAAATAATTCCTTTGAAAGAAGTCAAATGATTATAAATATGAATTTTTAAATATAATTGACAGAATGATATTCCAGAAACGGTAGACCGAAATAACTCTGGTAGTTCATAAATAATTCTCATTAACAGTTATTTTCCTTCTTGATTCAGGTGATGATATGAATCAACAACAGACAGATTACTTCTGGCTAATGGTGACAGACTCAAAATATGTACTAAGGTTATAGGGGCATACATATAAAATAGTGGAATCAATTTCAGAGCACCCTTCTTCTTAACAGATAAGTTGTCCTCGAAAGTTATTTTAGGAAATCCTTTTTGGGCCATACTCTATCCATTTTCTACGACAGACAATGGAATACAAACTCATATTTTAGAGACAGAAATATTCTTTACGTTCATTATACCCCATGTTCCTAAAGAAATACAACAGTTAAAAGAAATTTCTGTGTTTCAAGATAACTGCACAGATGAAATGGGGACAGCAACCGAAGGCGTAATAAACTTAGTGGCAGATGATGCTATACTCTCTACTCAGCAGAAGTAGCACTTAAGTATATACATGTTATTCTCAAAAAGATCTTTGTCAACTAAAAGTCTTTTCACGTATCTTCTCTAAAATATTTGTGTCCCCTTCAAAAATAGATACCTCACAAAAAAGTATCCTTTGAAAGAAGTCAGTTGATTATAAATATTAATTTTTAAATATAATTTACAGAATGATATTCCAGAAATGGTAGATCGAAATAACTCTGGTTGTTCATAAAGAATTCTCATTAACAGTTATTGCCCTTGTTAATTCAGGTGATGATATGAACTGCATGCAAGAAGGATTAATAGCTTCTAAGTATTATGAATCAACAACAGACAGATTACTACTGGCTACGGTGACAGGCTCAAAATAAGTAATAAGGTTACAGAGGCATACATATATAATAGTGGAATCAATTTCAGAACACCATTCATCTTAACAGATAAGTTGTCCTCGAAAGTTATTTTAGGAAATTCTTTTTGGGACTTACTCTACCCATTTTCTACGACAGACAATGGAATACATACTCATATTTTAGAGACAGAAATATTCTTGAAGTTCATTATACCCCATGTTCCAAAAGAAATACAACTGTTAAAAGAAATTTCCATCTTTCAGGATAAGTGCACTGATGTAATTGTGACAGCAGCCGAAGGCGTTATAAACTTAGTGGCAGATGACGCTATACTGTCTACTCAGTAGAAGTAGCACTTAATTATATACATGTTATTCTCAGAAAGATCTTTGTCAACTAAAAGTCTTTTCACGTATCTTCTCTAAAATATTTCTGTCCCCTTCAAAAATAGATACCTCACAAAAAAGTATCCTTTGAAAGAAGTCAGATGATTATAAATATTAATTTATAACTATAATTTACAGAATGATATTCCAGAAATGGTAGATCGAAATAACTCTGATTGTTCATAAAGAATTCTCATTAACAGTTATTGCCCTTGTTGATTCAGGTGATGATATGAATTGCATGCAAGAAGGATTAATACCTTCTAAGTACTATGAATCAACAACAGACAGATTACTTCTGGCTATGGTGACAGACTCAAAATAAGTAATAAGGTTACAGAGGCATACATATATAATAGTGGAATCAATTTTAGAACACCATTCTTCTGAACAGATAAGTTGTCCTCGAAAGTCATTTTAGGAAATACTTTTTGGGCCTTACTCTACCCATTTTCTACGACAGACAAAGTAATACATGCTCATATTTTAGAGACAGAAATATTCTTTAAGTTCATTATACCCAATGTTCCTAAAGAAATACATCTGTTAAAAGAAATTTCCATTTTTCAAGATAAGTGCACTGATGAAATTGAGACAGCAGCAGAAAGCGTTATAAACTTAGTGGTAGATGATGCTATACTCTCTACTCAGCAGAAGTAGCACTTAAGTATATACATGTTATTCTCAAAAAGATCTTTCTCAGCTAAAAGTCTTTTCACGAATCTTCTCTAAAATATTTGTGTTCCCTTCAAAAATAGATACCTCACAAAAAAGTATCCTTTGAAAGAAGTCAGATGGTTATAAATATTAATTTTTAAAGATAATTTATAGAATGATATTCAAGAAATGGTAGATCAAAATAACTCTGGTTGTTCATAAAGAATTCTCATTAATAGTTATTGTCCTTGCTGATTCAAGTGATGATATGAACTGCATGCAAGAAGGATTAATACCTTTTAAGTATTATGAATCAACAACAAACAAATTACTTCTGGCTACGATGACAGACTCAAAATATGAAATAAGGTTAAAGAGGCATACATATATAACAGTGGAATCAATTTTAGAACACCCGTTTTCTTAACAGATCAGTTGTCCTCGAAAGTTTTTTTAGGAAATCCTTTTTGGGCCATACTCTACCCATTTTCTACGACAGACAATGAACTACATACTCATATTTTAGAGACAGAAATATTCTTTAAGTTGATTATACCCCATGTTCCTAAAGAAATACAACTGTTAAAAGAAATTTCCATATTTCAAGAAAAGTGCACAGATGAAATGGGGACAGCAACCGAAGGCGTTATAAACTTAGTGGCAGATGATGCTATACTCTCTACTCAGCAGAAGTAGCACTTAAGTATATACATGTTATTCTCAAAAAGATCTTTGTCAACTAAAAGTCTTTTCATGTATCTTCTCTAAAATATTTATGTCCCCTTCAAAAATAGATACTTCACAAAAAAGTATCCTTTGAAAGAAGTCAGTTGATTATAAATATTAATTTTTAAATATAATTTACAGAATGATATTCCAGAAATGGTGGATTGAAATAACTCTGGTTGTTCATAAAGAATTCTCATTAACAGTTATTGCCCTTGTTGATTCAGGTGATCATATGAACTGCATGCAAGAAGGATTAATAGCTCCTAAGTATTATGAATCAACAACAGACAGATTACTTCTGGCTACGGTGACAGGCTCAAAATAAGTAATAAGGTTACAGAGGCATACATATATAATAGTGGAATCAATTTCAGAACACCATTCATCTTAACAGATAAGTTGTCCTCGAAAGTTATTTTAGGAAATTCTTTTTGGGACTTACTCTACCCATTTTCTACGACAGACAATGGAATACATACTCATATTTTAGAGACAGAAATATTCTTGAAGTTCATTATACCCCATGTTCCAAAAGAAATACAACTGTTAAAAGAAATTTCCATCTTTCAGGATAAGTGCACTGATGTAATTGTGACAGCAGCCGAAGGCGTTATAAACTTAGTGGCAGATGACGCTATACTGTCTACTCAGTAGAAGTAGCACTTAATTATATACATGTTATTCTCAGAAAGATCTTTGTCAACTAAAAGTCTTTTCACGTATCTTCTCTAAAATATTTCTGTCCCCTTCAAAAATAGATACCTCACAAAAAAGTATCCTTTGAAAGAAGTCAGATGATTATAAATATTAATTTATAACTATAATTTACAGAATGATATTCCAGAAATGGTAGATCGAAATAACTCTGGTTGTTCATAAAGAATTCTCATTAACAGTTATTGCCCTTGTTGATTCAGGTGATGATATGAATTGCATGCAAGAAGGATTAATACCTTCTAAGTACTATGAATCAACAACAGACAGATTACTTCTGGCTATGGTGACAGACTCAAAATAAGTAATAAGGTTACAGAGGCATACATATATAATAGTGGAATCAATTTTAGAACACCATTCTTCTGAACAGATAAGTTGTCCTCGAAAGTCATTTTAGGAAATACTTTTTGGGCCTTACTCTACCCATTTTCTACGACAGACAAAGTAATACATGCTCATATTTTAGAGACAGAAATATTCTTTAAGTTCATTATACCCAATGTTCCTAAAGAAATACATCTGTTAAAAGAAATTTCCATTTTTCAAGATAAGTGCACTGATGAAATTGAGACAGCAGCAGAAAGCGTTATAAACTTAGTGGTAGATGATGCTATACTCTCTACTCAGCAGAAGTAGCACTTAAGTATATACATGTTATTCTCAAAAAGATCTTTCTCAGCTAAAAGTCTTTTCACGAATCTTCTCTAAAATATTTGTGTTCCCTTCAAAAATAGATACCTCACAAAAAAGTATCCTTTGAAAGAGGTCAGATGATTATAAATATTAATTTATAACTATAATTTACAGAATGATATTCCAGAAATGGTAGATCGAAATAACTCTGGTTGTTCATAAAGAATTCTCATTAACAGTTATTGCCCTTGTTGATTCAGGTGATGATATGAACTGCATGCAAGAAGGATTAATACCTTCTAAGTACTATGAATCAACAATAGACAGATTACTTCTGGCTATGGTGACAGACTCAAAATAAGTAATAAGGTTACAGAGGCATACATATATAATAGTGGAATCAATTTCAGAGCACCATTCATCTTAACAGATAAGTTGTCCTCGAAAGTTATTTTAGGAAATACTTTTTGGGACTTACTCTACCCATTTTCTACGACAGACAATGGAATACATACTCATATTACAGAGACAGAAATATTCTTGAAGTTCATTATACCCCATGTTCCAAAAGAAATACAACTGTTAAAAGAAATTTCCATCTTTCAGGATAAGTGCACTGATGTAATTGTGACAGCAGCCGAAGGCGTTATAAACTTAGTGGCAGATGACGCTATACTGTCTACTCAGTAGAAGTAGCACTTAATTATATACATGTTATTCTCAGAAAGATCTTTGTCAACTAAAAGTCTTTTCACGTATCTTCTCTAAAATATTTCTGTCCCCTTCAAAAATAGATACCTCACAAAAAAGTATCCTTTGAAAGAAGTCAGATGATTATAAATATTAACTTATAACTATAATTTACAGAATGATATTCCAGAAATGGTAGATCGAAATAACTCTGGTTGTTCATAAAGAATTCTCATTAACAGTTATTGCCCTTGTTGATTCAGATGATGATATGAACTGCATGCAAGAAGGATTAATACCTTCTAAGTATTATGAATCAACAATAGATAGATTACTTCTGGCTACGGTGACAGGCTCAAAATAAGTAATAAGGTTACAGAGGCATAGATATATAATAGTGGAATCAATTTCAGAACACCATTCTTCTTAACGGATAAGTTGTCCTCGAAAGTTATTTTAGGAAATTCTTTTTGGGACTTACTCAACCCATTTTCTGCGACAGACAATGGAATACATACTCGTATTTTAGAGACAGAAATAGTCTTTTTGTTCATTCTACCCCATGTTCCTAAAGAAATACAACTGTTAAAAGAAATTTCGATATTTCAGGATAAGTGCACTGACGAAATTGTGACAGCAACCGAAGGCATGATAAACTTAGTGGCAGATGATGCTATACTCTCTACTCAGCAGAAGTAGAACTTAATTATATACATGTTATTCTCTGAAAGATCTTGGTCAACTAAAAGTCTTTTCACGTATCTTCTCTAAATATTTGTGTCCCCTTCAAAAATAGATACCACACAAAAAAGTATCCTTTGAAAGAAGTCAGATGATTATAAATATTAATTTATAACCATAATTTACAAAATGATATTCCAGAAATGGTAGATCGAAATAACTCTGGTCTTTCATAAAGATTTCTTATTAACAGCTATTGCCCTTGTTGATTTAGGTGATGATATGAACTGCATGCAAGAAGGATTAATACCTTCTAAGTATTATGAATCAACAACAGACAGATTACTTCTGGGCTACAGTGACAGACTCGAAATAAGTAATAAGGTTAATGAGGCATACATATATAACAATGGAATCAATTTTAGAACACCAGTCTTCTTAACAGATAAGTTGCCCTCGAAAGTTATTTTAGGAAACACTTTTTGGGCCTTACTCTACCCATTCTCTACAATGGAGAATGCAATACATACTCATATTTTAGAGATAGAAATATTGTTTAAGTTCATTATACCCCTTGTTCCTAAAGAAATACAACCGTTAAAAGAAATTTCCATATTTCAAGATAAGTGCACTGATGGAATTATGACAGTAGCAGAAAGCGTTATAAGCTTAGTGGCAGACGATGCTATACTCTCTACTCAGCAGCAGCAGCAGTTAAGTATATATATGTTATTCTCGAAAAGATATTTGCCATCTAAAAGTCTTTTCACGTAACTTCTCTAAAATATTTGTGTCCCCTTCAAAAATAGATACCTCTCAAAAAAGTATCCTTTGAAAGAAGTCAGATGATTATAAATATTAATTTCTAAATATAATTTACAAAATGCTATTCCAGAAATGGTAGATCGAAATAACTCTAGTTGTTCATAAAGAATTCTCATTAACAGTTATTTCCCTTGTTGATTCAGGTGATGATATGAACTGCATGCAAGAACGATTATTACCTTCGAAGTATTGTGAATCAACAACAGACAAATTAACTCAGGCTAATGGTAACAGACTCAAGATAAGTAATAAGCTAACAGAGGCATACATATATAATAGTGCAATCAATTTCAGAACACCCTTCTTCTTAACAGAAAAGTTGTCCTCTAAAGTTATTTCAGGAAATCCATTTTGGGCCTTACTCTACCCATTTTCTAGGACAGACAATGGAATACACGCTCATATTTTAGAGACAGAAGTATTCTTTAAGTTCATTACAGCTCATGTTCCTAAAGAAATACAACTGTTAAAAGAAATTCCCATATTTCAAGATAAGTGCACTGATGAAATTGTGACAGCAACTGAAGGCATTATAAACTTAGTGGCAGATGATGCTATAATCTCTACTCAGCAGAAGTAGCACTTAATTATATACATGTTATTCTCAGAAATATCTTTGTCAACTAAAAGTCTTTTCACGTATCTTCTCTAAAATATTTGTGTCGCCTTCAAAAATAGATACCTCACAAAAAAGTATCCTTTGAAAGAAGTCAGATGATTATAAATATTAATTTATAACAATAATTTACACAATGATATTCCAGAAATGGTAGATCAAAATAACTCTGGTTGTTCATAAAGAATTCTCATTAACAGTTATTGCCCTTGTTCATTTAGGTGATGATATGAACTGCATGCAAGAAGGATAAATGCCTTCTAAGTACTATGAATCAACAACAAACAGATTACTTCTGGCTACGGTGACAGACTCAAAATAAGTAATAAGGTTACAGAGGCATACATATATAATAGTGGAATCAATTTTAGAGCACCATTCTTCTTAACAGATAAGTTGTCCACGAAAGTCATTTTAGGAAATACTATTTGGGCCTTACTCTACCCATTTTCCACGACAGACAATGGAATACATGCTCATATTTTAGAGACAGAAATACTCTTTAAGTTCATTATACCCCTTGTTCCTAAAGAAATACAACACTTAAAAGAAATTTCCATATTTCAAGACAAGTGCACTGATGAAATTGTGACAGCAGCAGAAAGCGTTATATACTTAGTGGCAGATGATGCTATACTCTCTACTCAGCAGAAGTTGCACTTAAGTATATACATGTTATTCTCAAAAATATCTTTGTCAACTAAAAGCCTTTTCAGGAATCTTCTCTAAAATATTTGTGTTCCGTTCAAAAATAGATACCTCACAAAAAATATCCTTTGAAAGAAGTCAGATGGTTATAAATATTAATTATTAAATATAATTTACAGAATGATATTCCAGAAATGGTAGATCGAAATAACTCTGGTCGTTCATAAAGAATTCTCATTAATAGTTATTGCCCTTGTTGATTCAGGTGATGATATGAACTGCATGCAAGAAGGATTAATACCTTCTAAGTACTATGAATCAAGAACGGACAGATTACTTCTGGCTACGGTGACAGACTCAAAATAAGTAATAAGGTTACAGAGGCATACATATATAATAGTGGAATCAATTTTTGAACACCATTCTTCTTAACAGATAAGTTGTCCTCGAAAGTCATTTTAGGAAATACTATTTGGGCCTTACTCTACCCATTTTCTACGACAGACAATGGAATACATGCCCATATTTTAGAGACAGAAATATTCTTTAAGTTCGTTATAGCCCATGGTCCTAAAGAAATACAACTGTTAAAAGAAATTTCCATATTTCAAGATAAGTGCACTGATGAAATTGTGACAGCAACTGAAGGCATTATAAACTTAGTGGCAGATGGCGCTATACTCTCAACTCAGCAGATGTAGCACTTAATTATATACATGTTATTCTCCGAAAGATCTTTGTCAACTAAAAGTCTTTTCATGTATCTTCTCTAAAATATTTGTGTCCCCTTCAAAAATAGATACCTCACAAAAAAGTATCCTTTGAAAGAAGTCAGATGATTATAAATATTAATTTAAACTATAATTTACAGAATGAAATTCCAGAAATGGCAGGTCGAAATAACTCTGGTTGTTCATAAAGAATTCTCATTAACAGTTATTGCCCTTGTTGATTCAAGTGATTATATGAACTGCATGCAAGAAGGATTAATACCTTCTAAGTACTATGAATCAAGAACGGACAGATTATTTCTGGCTACGGTGACAGACACAAAATAAGTAATAAGGTTACAGAGGCATACATATATAATAGTGGAATCAATTTTAGAACACCATTCTTCTTAACAGATAAGTTGTCCTCGAAAGTCATTTTAGGAAATACTATTTGGGCCTTACTCTACCCATTTTCTACGACAGACAATGGAATACATGCCCATATTTTAGAGACAGAAATATTCTTTTTAAGTTCATTATAGCCCATGGTCCTAAAGAAATACAACTGTTAAAAGAAATTTCCATATTTCAAGATAAGTGCACCGATGAAATTGTGACAGCAACTGAAAGCATTATAAACTTAGTGGCAGATGACGCTATACTCTCAACTCAGCAGATGTAGCACTTAATTATATACATGTTATTCTCCGATAGATCTTTGTCAACTAAAAGTCTTTTCGCGTATCTTCTCTAAAATATTTGTGTCCTCTTCAAAAATAGATACCTCACAAAAAAGTATCCTTTGAAAGAAGTCAGATGATTATAAATATTAATTTAAACTATAATTTACAGAATGATATTCCAGAAATGGTAGATCGAAATAACTCTGGTTGTTCATAAAGAATTCTTGTTAACAGTTATTGCCCTTGTTGATTTAGGTGATGATATGAACTGCATGCAAGAAGGATTAATACCTTCTTAGTATTGTGAATCAATAATAGACAGAGTAACTCTGGCTAATGGTAACAAACTCAAAATAAGTAATAAGGTTATAGAGGCATACATATATAATAGTGGAATCAATTTCAGAACACCATTCCTCTTAACAGATAAGTTGTCCTCGAAAGTTATTTTAGAAAATTATTTTTGGAACTTACTCTACACATTTTCTACCGTAGACAATGGAATACATACTCATATTTTAGAGACAGAAATATTCTTTAAGTTCATTATACCCCTTGTTCCGAAAGAAATACAACTGTTAAAAGAAATTTCCATATTTCAAGATAAGTGCACTGATGAAATTGTGACAGCAACTGAAGGCATTATAAACTTAGTGGCAGATGATGCTATACTCTTAACTCAGCAGATGTAGCACTTAATTATATACATGTTATTTTAAGAAAGATCTTTGTCAACTAAATGTCTTCTCACGTATCTTCTCTAAAATATTAGTGTCCCCTTCAAAAATAGTTACCTCACAAAAAAGTATCCTTTGAAAGAAGTCAGTTAATTATAAATATTAATTTTTAAATATAATTTACAGAATGATATTCTAGAAATGGTAGATCGAAATAACTCTGGTTGTTCATAAAGAATTCTCGTTAACAGTTATTGCCCTTGTTGATTCAGGTGATGCTATGAACTGCATGCAAGAAGGATTAATACCTTCTAAGTACTATGAATCAAGAACAGACAGATTACTTCTGGCTACGGTGACAGACTCAAAATAAGTAATAAGGTTACCGAGGCATACATATATAATAGTGGAATCAATTTTAGAACACCATTCTTCTTAACAGATAAGTTGTCCTCGAAAGTCATTTTAGGAAATACTATTTGGGCCTTACTCTACCCATTTTCTACGACAGACAATGGAATACATGCTCATATTTTAGAGACAGAAATATTCTTTAAGTTCACTATAGCCCATGGTCCTAAAGAAAAACAACTGTTAAAAGAAATTTCCATATTTCAAGATAAGTGCACTGATGAAATTGTGACAGCAACTGAAGGCATTATAAACTTAGTGGCAGATGATGCTATACTCTCAACTCAGCAGATGTAGCACTTAATTATATACATGTTATTCTCCGAAAGATCTTTGTCAACTAAAAGTCTTTTCGCGTATCTTCTCTAAAATATTTGTGTCGCCTTCAAAAATAGATACCTCACAAAAAAGTATCCTTTGAAAGAAGTCAGATGATTATAAATATTAATTTATAACAATAATTTACACAATGATATTCCAGAAATGGTAGATCAAAATAACTCTGGTTGTTCATAAAGAATTCTCATTAACAGTTATTGCCCTTGTTCATTTAGGTGATGATATGAACTGCATGCAAGAAGGATAAATGCCTTCTAAGTACTATGAATCAACAACAAACAGATTACTTCTGGCTACGGTGACAGACTCAAAATAAGTAATAAGGTTACACAGGCATACATATATAATAGTGGAATCAATTTTTGAACACCATTCTTCTTAACAGTTTATAACTAAGTTTGTAACGCTTTTTGCTGCTGTCGCAATTTAAAAGTAGATTGTGTCCCCTTTAAAAGTAGATTCCTCTTAAAAAAAAAAAATCCTTTGAAAGAAGTCAGATGATTGCAAATATGAATTTTTAAATATAATTGACAGAATCATATTCCAGAAATGGTAGACCCAAAAAACTCTGGCTGTTCATAAAGAATTCTCATTAATAGTTATTTTCCTTCTTGATTCAGGTGACGATATCAACTGCATGCAAGAAGGGTTAATAGCTTCTAAGTATTATGAATCAACAACAGACAGATTGCTTCTGGCTAATGGTGGCAAACTCAAGATAAGTAATAAGGTTACAGAGGCATACATATATAGTAGTGGAATCAATTTCAGAACACCCTTCTTCTAAACAGATAAGTTGTCCTCTAAAGTTATTTTAGGAAATCCTTTTCGGGCCTATCTCTACCCATTCTCTGCGACAGACAATGGGATACATACTCATATTTCAGAGACAGAAATATTCCTTAAATTCATTATACCCCCGATTCCTAAAGAAATTAAACTCTTAAAAGAAATTTCCATATTTCAAAATAAGTGCACCGATGAAATTGTGACAGAAACAGAAAGCATTATAAACCCAGTGGCAGATGATGCTATACTCTCTACTCAGCAGAAATAGCACTTAAGTATATACATGTTATTCTCAAAAAGATCTTTGCCAACTAAAAGACTTTTCACAGATCTTCTCTAAAATATTTGTTTCCCCTTCAAAAATAGATACCTCTCAAAAAAGAATCCTTCGAAAGAAGTCAGATGATTATAAATACGAATTTTTAAATATAATTGACAGAATGATATTCTAGAAATGGTAGATCGAAATAACTCTAGTTGTTCGTAAAGAATTCTCATTAACAGTTATTGCCCTTGTTGATTCAAGTGATGATACAGACGGCCTGCAAGAAGGATTAATCCCTTCTAAGTATTGTGAATCAACAACAGACAGATTCACTATGGCTAATGGTAACAGACTCAAAATAAGTAATAAGCTAACAGAGGCATACATATATAATAGTGGAATTAATTTCAGAACAACCTTCTTCTTAACAGATAAGTTGTCCTCTAAAGTTATTTTAGGAAATCCTTTTTTGGCCTTACTCTACCCATTTTCTACGACAGACAATGGAAAACATCTCATATTGTTGAGACAGAAATATTCTTTAGGTTCATTATTCCCCCTGTTCCCAAAGAAATAAAACTGTTAAAAGAAATTACCATATTTCAAAATAAGTGCACTGATGAAATTGTGACAGCAACAGAAAGCGTTCTAAATGTAGTGGCAGATGATGCTATACTCTCTACTCAGCAGTAATAGCACTTAAGTATATACATGTTATTCTCAGAAAGATCTTTGCAAACTAAAAGTCTTTTCACAGATCTTCTCTAAAAGATATCGTGTCCCCTTTAAAATCAGATTCCTCTTAAAGAAAAAATTCTTTGAAAGAAGTCAGATGATTGCAAATATGATTTTTTAAATACAATTGACAGAATGATATTCAAGAAATGGTAGGCAGAAAAAACTCTGGCCGTTCATAAAGAATTCTCATTAACAGTTATTTTCCATGTTGATTCAGGTGATGATATGAACTGCATGCAAGAAGGATTAATAGCTTCTAAGTATTATGAATCAACAATAGATAGATTACATCTGGCTAATGGTGACAGACTCATAATAAGTAATAAGGTTATAGAGGCATACGTATAGAGTAGTGGAATCAATTTCAGAACACCCTTCTTCTTAACAAATAAGTTGTCCTCTAAAGTTATTTTAGGAAATCCTTTTCGGTACTTACTCTACCCATGCTCTACGACAGACAATGGGATACATACTCATATTTTAGAGACAGAAATATTCCTTAAGTTCATTATACCCCCTATTCTAAAAGAAATACAACTGTTAAAAGAAAATTCCATATTTCAAGACAAGTGCATTGATGAAATTGTGACAGCAACCGAAAGCGTTATAAACTTAGTGGCAGATGATGCTATACTCTCTACTCAGCAATAGTAGCACTTAAATATATACATGTTATTCTCGAAAAGATCTTTGCCAACTAAAAGTCTTTTCACGTATCTTCTCTAAAATATTTGTGTCCCCTTCAAAAATAGATTCCTCTAAAAAAAGTATCCTTTGAAAGAAGTCAGATGATTATAAATATTAATTTTTAAATATAATTTACAGAATGATATTGCGGAAATGGTAGATCGAAATAACTCTGGTTGTTCATAAAGAATTCTCATTAATAGTAATTGACCTTGTCGATTCAGGTGATGATACGAACTGCATGCAACAAGGATTAATACCTTCTTAGTATTGTGAATCAACAACAGACAGATTAACTCTGGCTAATGGTAACAGACTCAAACTAAGTAATAAGCTAACAGAGGCATACATATATAATAGTGGAATCAATTTCAAAACACCCTTCTTCTTAACATATAAGTTATCCTCTAAAGTTATTTTAGGAAATCCTTTTCGGGCCTTACTCTGCCCATTCTCTACGACAGACAATGGAATACATACTCATATTTTAGGGATATAAATATTCTTTAAGTTCATTATACCCCCTGTTCCTAAAGAAATGAAACTCTTAAAAGAAATTTCCATATTTCAAAATAAGTGCACTGATGAAATTTTGACAGCAACAGAAAGCAATATAAACCCAGTGGCAGATGATGCTATACTCTCAACTCAGCATCAGTAGCACTTAAGTATATACATGTTATTCTTAAGAAGATCTTTTGCCAACTAAAAGCCTTTTCATAGATCTTCTCTAAAATATTTCTGTCCCCTTCAAAAATAGATACCTCACAAAAAAGTATCCTTTGAAAGAAGCCAGATGATTATAAACATGAATTTTTAAATATAATTTATAGAATGATATTCCAAAAATGGTAGATCGAAATAACTCTGGTTGTTCATAAAGAATTCTCATTAACAGATATTGCCCTTGTCGAATCATGTGATGATATGAATTGCATGCAAGAAGGATTTATACCTTCTTAGTATTGTGAATCAACAACAGATAGATTAACCCTGGCCAACGGTAACACCTAAAAATAAGTAATAAGCTAACAGAGGCATATATATATAATAGTGGAATCAATTTCAGAACACCCTTCTTCTTAACAGATAAGTTGCCCTCTAAAGTTATTTTAGGAAATACTTTTCGGACCTTACTCTACCCATTCTCTACGACAGACAATGTAATACATACTCACATTTTAGGGACAGAAATATTCTTTAGGTTCATTATTCCCCCTGTTCCTCAATAAATAAAACTGTTAAAGGAAATTACCATATTTCAAAATAAGGGCACTGATGAAATTGTGACAGCAACAGAAAGCGTTCTAAACGTAGTGGCAGATGATGCTATATTCTCTACTCAGCAGTAATAGCACTTAAGTATATACATGTTATTCTCAGAAAGATCTTTGCAAACTAAAAGTCTTTTCACAGATCTTCTCTAAAATATATTATGTCCCCTTTAAAAGTAGATTCCTCTTAAAGAAAAAATTCTTTGAAAGAAGTCAGATGATTATGAATATGAATTTCTAAATATAATTTACAGAATGATATTACAGAAATGGTAGATCGAAAAAACTCTGGCCGTTCATAAAGAATTCTCATTAACAGTTATTTTCCATGTTGATTCAGGTGATGATATGAACTGCATGCAAGAAGGATTAATAGCTTCTAAGTATTATGGATCAAGAACAGACAGATTACTTCTGGCTAATGGTGACAGACTCAAAATAAGTAATAAGGTTGTAGAGGCATACGTATATAGTAGGGGAATCAATTTCAGAACACCCTTCTTCTTAACAAATAAGTTGTCCTCTAATGTTATTTTAGGAAATCCTTTTCGGGACTTACTCTACCCATGCTTTATGACAGACAATGGGATACATACTCATATTTTAGAGACAGAAATATTCTTTAAGTTCATTATACCCCGTGTTCTTAAAGAAATACAACTGTTAAAAGAAAATTCCATATTTCAAGACAGGTGCATTGATGAAATTGTGACAGCAACCGTAAGCATTATAAACTTAGTGGCAGATGATGCTATACACTCAACTCAGCAGAAGTAGCACTTAATTATATACATGTTATTGTCGAAAAGATCTTTGCCAACTAAAAGTCTTTTCATGTATCTTCTCTAAAATATTTGTGTCCCCTTCAAAAATAGATTCCTCTAAAAAAAGTATCCTTTGAAAGAAGTTAGATGATTATAAATATTAATTTTTAAATATAATTTACAGAATGATATTGCAGAAACGGTAGATCAAAATAACTCTGGTTGTTCATAAAGAATTCTCATTAATAGTAATTGCCCTTGTCGATTCAGGTGATGATATGAACTGCAGGCAAGAAGGATTAATACCTTCTTAGTATTGTGAATCAACAACAGACAGATTAACTCTGGCTAATGGTAACAGACTCAAACTAAGTAATAAGCTAACAGAGGCATACATATATAATAGTGGAATCAATTTCAAAACACCCTTCTTCTTAGCATATAATTTGTCCTCTAAAGTTATTTTAGGAAATCCTTTTCGGGCCTTACTCTACCCATTCTCTACGACAGACAGTGGAATACATACTCATATTTTAGGGACAGAAATATTCTTTAAGTTCATCATACCCCCTGTTCCTAAAGAAATGAAACTCCTAAAAGAAATTTCCATATTTCAAAATATGTGCACAGATGAAATTGTGACAGCAACAGAAAGCATTAAAAACCCAGTGGCAGATGATGCTATACTCTCTACTCAGCATCAGTAGCACTTAAGTATATACATGTTATTCTTAAGAAGATCTTTTGCCAACTAAAAGCCTTTTCATAGATCTTCTCTAAAATATTTGTGTCCTCTTCAAAAATAGATACCTCACAAAAAATTATCCTTTGAAAGAAGTCAGATGATTATAAACATGAATTTTTGAATATAATTTACAGAATGATATTCCAAAAATGGTAGATCGAAATAACTCTGGTTGTTCATAAAGAATTCTCATTAACAGATATTGCCCTTGTCGAATCATGTGATGATATGAACTGCATGCAAGAAGGATTTTTACCTTCTTAGTATTGTGAATCAACAACAGACAGATTAACCCTGGCTAACGATAACAGACTAAAAATAAGTAATAAGCTAGTGGCAGATGATGCTATACTCTACCCATTCTCTAAAGTTATTTTAGGAAATACCTTTCGGGCCTTACTCTACCCATTCTCTACGACAGACAATGTAATACATACTCACGTTTTAGGGACAGAAATATTCTTTAAGTTCATTATACCCTTTGTTCCTAAAGAAATAAAACTGTTAAAAGAAATTTCCATATTTCAAAATAAGTGCACTGATGAAATTGTGACAGCAACAAAAAGCATTATAAACCCAGTGGTTGATGATGCTATACTCTCGACTCAGCAGCAGTAGCACTTAAGTATATACATGTTATTCTAAAGAAGATCTTTGCCAACTAAAAGTCTTTTCACAGATCTTCTCTAAAATATTTATGTCCCCTTCAAAAGTAGATACCTCACAAAAAAGTATCCTTTGAAAGAAGTCAGATGATTATAAATATGAATTTTTAAATATAATTTACAGAATGACATTCCAAAAATGGTAGATCGAAATAACTCTGGTTGTTCATAAAGAATTCTCATTAATAGTTATTGATCTTGTCGATTCAGGTGATGATATGAACTGCATGCAAGAAGGATTAATACCTTCTTAGTATTGTGAATCAACAATAGACAGATTAACTCTGGCTAATGGTAACAAACTCAAAATAAGTAATAAGCTAATAGAGGCATACATATATAATAGTGGAATCAATTTCAGAACACCCTTCTTCTTAACAGATAAGTTGTCCTCTAAAGTTATTTTAGGAAATCCTTTTCGGGCCTTACTCTACCCATTCTCTACGACAGACAATGGAATACATACTCATATTTTAGGGACAGAAATATTCTTTAAGTTCATTATACCCCCTGTTCCTAAAGAAATGAAACTGTTAAAAGAAATTTCCATATTTCAAAATAAGTGCACTGATGAAATTGTGATAGCAACAGAAATCGTTATAAACCCAGTGGCAGATGATGCTATACTCTCTACTCAGCAGCAGTAGCACTTAAGTATATACATGTTATTCTTAAGAAGATCTTTTGCCAACTAAAAGTCTTTTCACAGATCTTCTCTAAAATATATATGTCCCCTTCAAAAGTAGATACCTCACAAAAAAGTATCCTTTGAAAGAAGTCAGATGATTATAAATATGAATTTTTAAATATAATTTACAGAATGACATTCCAAAAATGGTAGATCGAAATAACTCTGGTTGTTCATAAAGAATTCTCATTAACAGTTATTGCCCTTGTCGATTCATGTGATGATATGAACTGCATGCAAGAAGGATTAATAACTTCTTAGTATTATGAATCAACAACAGACAGATTAACTCTGGCTAACGGTAACTGACTCAAAATAAGTAATAAGCTAACAAAGGCACACATATATAATGGTGGAATCAATTTCAGAACACCCTTCTTCTTAACAGATAAGTTGCCCTCTAAAGTTATTTTAGGAAATCCTTTTCGGGCCTTACTCTACCCATTCTCTACAACAGACAATGGAATACATACTCACATTTTAGGGAAAAAAATATTCTTTAAGTTCATTGTACCCCTTGTTCCTAAAGAAATAAAACTGTTAAAAGAAATTTCCATATTTCAAAATAAGTGCACTAATGAAATTGTGACAACAACAAAAAGCATTATAAACCCAGTGGCAGATGATGCTATGCTCTCGACGCAGCAGCAATAGCACTTAAGTATATACATGTTATTCTTAAGAAGATCTTTGCCAACTAAAAGTCTTTCATAGATTTTCTCTAAAATATTTGTGTCCCCTTCAAAAATAGATACCTCTCAAAAATATATCCTTTGAAAGAAGTCAGATGATTGTAAATATGAATTTTTAAATATAATTTGCAGAATGATATTGCAGAAATGGTAGATCGAAATAACTCTGTTGTTCATAAAGAATTCTCCCTTCTTGATCGAAATAACTCTGGTTATTCACCCTTCTTCTTAACAGATAAGTTGCCCTCTATAGTGGAATCAATTTCTGAACCGACCTCTTGCTATACACCTGCCATAACCTTTGATCAAGATGTTATAGCACCATGCATTAGGATAACAAGCCCTCTCAAGCATCAAATCATTTACTTTTCTTTCCTTGTCCATCTAATCCTGCATACAGAACCCATCCATGAGTATACTGTAAGTGACTACATTGGGCTCCACACCTCTTTGAATCATCAATTCAATCACACATCTTTGTTCAGTAATGAACCCTTCTGTACAAAGGGTATCAGTAACCAGCATATACTGTTAGGATATATGTTATTCAAGTTGTTTTGAACATATGTCATTATTTTATGTAATTGGCTTATCCTTTGACAAAACGCATTTTACTTGTAATTGGGTAGATTTAGGATGTGTTTAACGCTTCAAGAAACTGTGTTTCAAGATCAAATGTTAAAGTCATCAAGTCTGCCCAAAAAACAAGCTGGAAATTGCAAGTTATTAAAGCTCGACACCTAGGTTCGACACCTTCATCTATCGAGCTCTAAGAAGCTATTTCAGCCCCGAGGCTCGACAACTACTCGACAGCTCCTCGACACCTCTAGCTGTCGAGATTTAAGGAAAACAAATTCTAAGTTCTGTTTTGATTCCAATCCATGAATATGTCTTTGGGACTTCTTTTCTTCTATCCCTAGACATATAAAATGATTATTTTAAGGGCCGTCACAGAGTACACAAGTTGCACAAGCATTGAGAAATCCTTGTTCAAGCAATTTGTGATCCAAGACAAAGTTCATGCCTTAGTTCATCTTTCTTGTGAAGAAGCCGCTGTGTAATGTTCACCATAGGGTTTTGTAACCATGTATCTTCTTGATCTTCATCGTGTGGATGAATTGAAGAACTTTGCAGCCAACAACTCTCTCTCTAGTTGGTGAATTGAAGTCGCGTATTGGGATCTGTGCAACTGGTTAGTCACGTACTAGGAGCCGTGCATCAAAAGGAGAAACTGTCACTACCGAACAAGTCCAATTAGGTATTAAGGTAAGGGTTCAACTGTAGGTTGGTAAGGTACTGGGATTCCTTTACTTGTAACTGCTTGTTGTAATAATAGTGGAGTTTCAGGAGTGGTGACCTTAAATCACTTGGTGGGGTTTTTGCGGTGTAGGTTTTTCCCATTCGTAAACAAATTGCCGTGTCAATTTAATTTTCACTGCATACTTTAGTTTATTGGTGATTTGTTTGTGCTACCATGCAATTTGCATTTTAACTTGATTAATTAATAACTTGGCTAATTAATCAATTTAATTCATCACAGGAGGTCTACGCATATGTGGCCTATCAAATGGTATCAAAGCAGGCACACTCTGATTAGGGTTTAATCCTTGTGTATGATCCATTGACTCCTGTCTGTCATGGATAGATGTCAGTCTCTTATTATACCTCCATTGTTTGATGGTACTAACTATGCATACTGAAAAGTACACATGAGAATTTTCTTGCAGTCACTAGATGAGAAGGTGTGGCAAGCTGTAGAGATAGGCTAGACCAAGCCTACAAAAGCGCTGGTCAATTAGGATGATGCCAAGATCAAGGTGGCTAATTTCAACAGCAGAGCATTGAATGCCCTATTCAATGCAGTCACTAATGAGGAGTTCAAGAAGATTTCTTCCATGAAAATTGCTAAGGAAACATGGACCATTCTCTAAACAACCTATGAGGGAACAAAGGCTGTCAAGGATTCAAAGCTACAAAGGCTTGCTACAAAGGCTCACTACAAGCTACAAAGGCTCACTACAAGCTTCGAAGAAATTAAGATGGAGGAGGATGAGTCATTCAATGAGTTCTATGCCAAACTCAAAGATATAGTGAACTCAGCTTTTAATCTTGGAGAAACCATTCTTGAACCCAAGATAGTAAGAAAAGTGCTCAGATCTCTATCCGAGAGATTCCATGCCAAGATCACAGTGATAGAGGAATCGAAGGATATTGACAAGATTCCTCTGACTGAGCTAATTGGTAATCTGTAAACCTATGAGCTAGGGTTGACAAGGATTGGCAAGTCAAGTAAAGGCAAAGGCATGGCACTAAAGGCCAAGAGCAATGACACAGATAAGTCTTCAGAAGATAAAGATTTTAAGATGAAGTCCTACATTACTAGGCAATTCAAGAAATTCATGAAAAATGCCAATGGAAAAGGCTTCAAAGGACCGTAAGCAATCCAGTTCTTCATAGTTCAAAAGCCCAGATAAAGGGAAGAAGGATACCAAGGATGGCGGTCAGTACGTTGTTCCCACTGGACCTAAGTGCTTCGGGTGTCAAGGTTTCGGTCACATGAAACAAGAGTGTCCTACGTACCTCAAGAGCATTGGGAAGAGCAAGGCACTTGCTGCTACCTTGAGCAACACTGAGCCCAAGGATGATTCCGACAATGAAGATGACGGAATCTTGAATGCCTTCACTACCACTGTTAATCCTACTGAAGGGATTACTGAAGATATAGATGAAGAAAAAGAATTGGTGGATGCTAAGTTTGAAACTATGGATGGCCAAGATGATATCCATACTGCCTATGAGAAACTGTACAAGCTTTTTGAGAAGCATGAGAAACTCTATAGGCTGGCCACCAAGAAGCTCAGTAATGTGGAACTTGACCATGAGGAGCTTTCCATTAAGTTTGAAGAAGCAAATTAGACCATTGAGGCACTGAGATTCGAGAATAACTTCTTGGCTGAGAAGACCAAGAAACTTGAAGTGGAGCTATTTCAAGTTACAGCACAATTGGAGAGGACGTCAAGTGCAAAGCTGGATAAGATGCTCATCATTCAGAAATCTGCTTCGGATCGAACAAGATTGGGGTATGAATTCTCTTTATCTAATACTCCTTCTGCTAGTACTACTGTTTTTGATCCTTCTGCTAATAACATTAAAATTGAGAACAATGATGTTAAAATTAATTTAGTTAGTGAGAACCTAGACAAAGGTAAATCCATCTTAGGAGCACCCCCTAAACTTGAGAAGAGGGAAACTAAAAACCCTAGGACTAAAAAGGCTAACTCTCAAAATCCTAAATAGAAGAAGCAGCATCTTTGTTATCATTGTGGTGTTGCCGGTCATACTCGACCAAATTGTTATAAGTGGTTAGTCACTCAACAGAGCAATAGCATGATAGCATCTAGGAACCAGAATCAGCTTCAAACCTCTCTTGGAGATCTTTTTAAAGCCCTCATGTTCATTTCGAACTTGAACGGTTTCAATTCTTCCCCCTCATCACCGGTTCAAGGGTTGGCAAAAAGAAAAGGTTCTTCCAAGGTGTGGAAGGAAAAAGGTTCTAAGTGATTTTGTTCACCTTTTCTCTCTCTCCCCTTCCTGTTTTTGTTGTTGCATTTTTTTTGTGTGTGTGTTGCTTTAATGTTTTGAGTCAGTCTAGTTCTATGTATTGTTCTGCTTTCCTTAACATGTTTTTTTGTGTTTGTTTTCAGTTTTGTGTGTTTATTTTTTTTGCTTTTCTAATTAAAAAAAATTGAGAAATTGAAAAAAAAAATACAAAAACAGTGTATGTTTGTGTACATTGGCGTTAGTGAACCTTAAAAATGACCATTGAAACAGAGTTTTCTAAACTTTGTATCTCTTGTAGCTTAGATGAGCATTCTTATGCACAACTAAGCAAGTAAGCTTTGTGGCTCTTTGTTTGTGATGAGTAAGGTTAAGTGATCTCTTGTACTTAACACTCGTATCACTCTTTTTGACGGGTAGGACTAGAAAATCCTAAGAGAAAGGCATAAATAACCATCTCACTACTGTTACCCGTCAATCATGAAATGACATCTGTATGCTTCGGCATAGCAAAAGTGCAATGTCAAAAGCTTAACATAATTGAGTATTTCTTTCCTCTCTTGTATTCCCATGCATGAGATGCTTAATAAAAGAAAATAAGCAAAGAAATGAAAAGAGCAAAAAGAACAAAATGCCTTAAAAATATGGTTGCAAGCGTGTATTCTAGGAGATGTAGGAGTTATAGGATGTACCTCGAAGGTGATAGTCCTCATCAAGTAGTAATGATTGTGTGTGAGTTAAAGTGATTTTCTCATATCTCAAATCATCATATCTTTGAGACATTTATGCTATCTTGCGATATTTTTCACACACAACACTCAATATTCTTTGTTATTCTTGATACATGTGCAGGTACAATGTGATTTAACCATCACAATATTTACATGTGTTAATGTATGCTTAGTAAACTGTCTTGACTTATTTTTGAATTATAAAATTGGTTATACATGTTTAGTGTATGTGTGTGTTTTGGGATCAATGTGCTTAAATTTGTTGTTGAGAGATGTTTTTGAGAGTTTAATATGTTGTTTGGATCATTAGTTGAGATGCTTGCGTGATTGCATTCACATCTGTGCTTTTCTCTTCTCGAAAAACTGTTTTTTTAAAGCCAGCTCGACACCTCCTCGACACATCCTCGATACCTGGCTGTCTATCGAGCTTCTCAGTCTTTTTCTTATCGCAATCTCGACAGCTTCTCGACACCTAGTGGATCGATTGAGGAACTTTCTGTCCTCTTGATAGCTTCTTGATAGCTTGTGGATCGATCGAGATTCTTTTGGTATTTGATCCTTCATTCTCGACACATCCTCGATAGCTATATCTATCAATGCTATTTTTCTCGACACCTATCTCTACAGATGTCTCGACACCTCTCGATACCTGCATCTGTCGAGAATTATTGAACTTCTATATATATGTTTAGCGCGATTTCTTTTCTCATTCTCTCGATCTCTCTCTCGATACTTTTGTGTTCTGTCTTCCAAAACCTCTCTCACTCACTCCAAACCTCTTCCCAAAGGTTTCTTCAAGTTTGTTTCAAGTTTTTCTTCTCTTGGTAAGCTTCTTATCTCTCATTCTACATGCATTTCATGTTTTGAAACCTAGGTTTTGGGATTTTTGAAAATTTTGGGGTTTTTCAAATTTGTTGAGTTTTTGTTGAAGTTTTGTGATGGTTTTTGAAGATTTGTTCTTAAAAACTTCATGCATTGTATTACATTAGCATTCTAACAACATTTTCATGCATTTAGGTGTGTGAAATCTTGTTGTGTGTTGGAAGGATTGGATTGGGCTGAGCCCATGATGTTTGTCATGTTGCATGTCACATGTTCATGCATTTCTCATGCATACGTTCTTTCTTTTCAATATACTTGTCATATATTGAACTGTTTTGGGACTATTCTGTTTGTTTCTTTCTTTCTCTGTCTCCTTCTGTTTGCGTTAGTAGTGTCTATGGCACCAAAATGTAAATCCATTCCGTCCCAGAACCCTCTTCGTTTTAGGGGCTCTTCATCTTCTGATCCTACTGCTTCCTCTGTTCGGTTCCATGATTAGAAAGCCCAACAGGACTTCTCGAAGAACTTTTCTAAACGAGGTGTTCATTCAGAACGCCAAGTTATTCTGGCAGACTTTGCTAACATCGACCTACCCGATGTCATTCACAGTTAGGGTTGGGAGTCACTGTGTGATGTTCCGGTCAATTGTCCTTCTGTGCTGATGTAGGAGTTTTACTCCAACATGCATGGAATTGATTCTTCAGTACCTCTTTTTCACACTCGCGTTTGAGGGACGCGCTTTGCAGTCACTCTGGAGTTGGTCTTCGAGGTGCTTCATGTTCCGAGGGTTGATCATCCTGACTACCCCGGTTGTGAGCGTCTATGGACTGTGTCTAAAGACGAGATGATGTCAGCTTTTTGTGAGCGCCCCTCTGATTGGGGTGAGCGTCAGTTCACACCATGTAGACCTTTTGCTAAAGGTCCTCATTTCCTGAACATGGTGATGACTTTTGTTTTCCACCCTCTCTTCCACTACAACTCCATCATAGAGCCTCATGCTCAGTTCTCTTCCACTACAACTCCATCACAGAGCCTCATGCTCAGTTTTTGTTGTCTCTTTTAGAGCACCTCATTATAGACTTTCCTTCACACTTCATCTTCTCTATCATAGATGTATATAGGGATACGGCTACCCGTGATAAACTCATCTTTCCTTCTGCTATCACAAGGATTCTACACCATTTTTCTGTCCCGTTTCCTTCATTCGACCCCTTCCATGTCATGGCTGCCATATACGCCGCTACCGTAAAACGTAGTGAAGCGCAGTTTAGGTCGAGACAGACGGATTTAACAGCTCCTTCCTCCCTTCCAGCTCCATCCAGATCTACTCAAGCTGCATCTGCTCCCTCCTCTTCCTCAAGCGATGTGTCACTCGGAGATATCATGGCGCAGTTTCAGCGCATGGATGCTCGCCTCGATATGCTCTCTACGGAATTGTATCAGGTGAACATTTGTGTTGGTCGAATTGACAGGCGACAGGCGACCTTGAGTGGCTTTGCTTCTAAGGCTACTCCTTCACCTCTTCATGTGGCTTCTGAGACTAACGATGATGATGGTGATGACGATGATGCTTCGGATGATGATGATAGAGATGCTAGCTCTACCGATGAGATATTTACTTGACACTCTATCCTTTGTCACTCGTGACAAAAAGGGGGAGTAGTTTTGGGTTTTGAGAGTAGTCATACTTAAGTGGAGAGCTTGTATAGGACATTTTTGATAGGGGGAGTGTTCCTATGGGATGAGGGATGTAATGAGGATTTAGATGTATCTTTTCTTTTCTTCATTTTTAGAGATACATTGCTCTTGTACCTTTTACATACATAGTATTATCATTGATATATATATGATGATGTATGTTTCTTTCACCTACCTTTTCATGTGTTGTTTCTTTTTTGTCTTTATACACATGCTTCTTATACTTATATGCAATCTATTATTTTTGCTTCACACAAAGATGCTTTAATGTGTTTTGTTTAAAAGTGTTTCAGAAATACAGGTTGTCAAAGTTTACTTACCATAAACTCTCTTCTTGCAAAGTTTTTCAAGAGTTTATGTTAGGATAGATTTTATTGTATTCAATAAATGAATATGAGTTGAGTAATTTATAACTTCTCTCATATCTTCATTTGTTTGTTGTAGTTTTGTCACAGATTGCCAAAGGGGGAGATTGTTAGGACATATGTGGTTCAAGTTGTTTTGAACATATGTCATTATTTTATGTAATTGGCTTATCCTTTAACAAAACGCACTTTATTTGTAATTGGGTAAATTTAGGATGTGTTTAATGCTTCAAGAAACTGTGTTTCAAAATCAAGTGTTAAAGTCATCAAGTCTGTCCAAGAAACAAGCTGGAAAGTGCAAGTTATTAATACTCGACACCTAGACTTAACACCTTCATCTATCGAGATTTAAGAAGCTGTTTCAGCCTTGAGGCTCGACAGCTGCTCGACACCTCTAGCTGTCGAGATTTAAGGAAAACAAATTCTAAGTTCTGTTTTGATTCCAATCCGTCAATATGTCTTTGGGACTTCTTTTTTTCTAACCCTAGACATATAAAAGGATTATTTTAAGGGCCATCACAGAGTACACAAGTTGCACAAGTATTGAGAAATCCTTGTTCAAGCAATTTGTGATCCAAGAGAAAGTTCATGCCTTAGTTCATCTTTCTTGTGAAGAAGTTGCTGTGTAATGTGCACTGTAGGGTTTTGTAACCAAGCAACTTCTTGATCTTCATCGTGTATATGAATTGAAGAACTTTGCAGCCAACAACTCTCTCTCTAATTGGTGAATTGAAGTCGTGTACTGGGATCCGCGCAATTAGTTAGTCACGTACTTGGAGTCGTGCATCAGAGGGAGAAACTATCACTATAGAACAAGTCCAATTGGGTATTGGGGTAAGGGTTCAACTGTAGGTTGGTAAGGTACTGAGATTTCTTTACCTTTAACCGCTTGTTGTGATAATAGTGGAGTTTCGGGAGTGGTGACCTTAAATCACCCAGTAGGATTTTTGTTATGTAAGTTTTCCCTATTCATAAACAAATCACCGAGTTAATTTAATTTTTGCTGCATACTTTAGTTTATTGGTGATTTGTTTGTGCTACCACGCAATTTGCATGTTAACTTGATTAATTAATAACTTGGTTAATTAATCAATTTAATTCATCACAAGGGGTCTACGCATTTGTGGCCTATCATATACACAAATAGTTTGTAATTCCGGTACAACTTCCCCACGCTCCATTTCAAAAAAACCAGATACTTCTACAGCTCTACACACTGATGTGAATTGAGTAGCCCATGAATCAAAGAATTATAAGAAACAACATCCATGGAAATGCCTTTATGCTTTACCAATCATTTCTAACAGTAGACTCAAACCCTCAATCAGTAGCCCATCCATGCATAGACGGTCAATGATAACACTATACACAACTCTATCAGGCTTACATCCTCCTCCTTCCATCTTCCTAAGCATACCAATAGCCACACCTGTTTTGCACAACCCATTCACCATTGTCCCATAAGTAACCACATCAGGCCAATATCCTTTTTCCACCATTGCATTCGACAACTCCAATGCTTTCACTATTTTACAATAAATACAAAACCCATTGATCAAAATGGCAAAAGTCCTACAACCAGGCTTATACCAAGTTTCAAAATTGTACCCAACACTGAAAACCCAAACTCTAGCCGATTCAAATTGCAATAACAATTGGTCAAATTGCTCGAAGTACAAGCATCGGGCACAATTCCAAACATACGCATTTGCTTAAACAAAGAAGTCATGGCCGAATAACATTCCATTTGTGCAATTTTGCCTAAAATCTGGCTTGAACTTCCCACTTGATATCCCGCACTATGGTCTCTTCCGTTCTAACAGTTGCATGTTGTGACCCCATTGCAGTATCCTATCTCAAGACGAAAGCATGTCTAGGAATAGCACTCAAAAACCATATTAACTTCCACCAAGTGACCTCACAGACCTTAAATCCAATAGCATCCCAGGAAGCCGAATTTCTTTTTTTTTTATTGGTAATGCAAATATATTATTAACCATTAACAAAAACAATAACACATTGTTCATAATTTATTATTTTAAAAATCAGATACTATAAACAACAAAACATGTAACATAAGACCCATATCATATATATTCTTATATTTGTTGCCCCGCTTTCAACCATTTATTACAACGCTATAATTGGCGAGTCTTGAACCCATGATCATCCCCTCCAGCTTGCTCTTACAACCCGAAAAGGTGCCATATGAGGTAGAACTCATTGGCTCTAAACACAAAATAACAATGATAAAACACACTCATTTTAAGAAAATCGTGCAGTGTGCTTATCATTTTGTGTGTACATAAACACATTATATATATATTACTAAGTCAACGTTTGCTTAGCATTTTCTAACTACATAAATGTAGGTTCCAAAATAGCCAAATAAAATATAATGAGCCGCTGGTCTAAAAACCCAAACAATTCCTAAATTCATTAAAAATTAAGATATTATAAAGCAGAAAAAAAAATACCCATTTTTTTTTTTTTTAATTATCCAAGAGTTTCAGAAACCGAAATGAGAATTGCATGCTACTATTATTATTTGACTTACCTGGGGAGTTGAGGAGTTGAGTGCCTCAAAGAAGAAGAAGGAGTTGAAGAGGGAAGAGGGTTTTGTTTGGTAGAGTGGTTCGTGGTCCGGGAGAAGAAGTAGAAGCTGAGTGTGGTCGGTGGTGGTGTTATTCGTGGATCCAAACAGGGCTTAAAGCAGAAGAGGGTGTCAGTAGTTGTGGCCACGCTTTGGTTGAGCCAAACAGGCTGGTTGTTATCCCTCTCTTTTTTTTTTTTTTTAATAAATAATAATATTTATTAGAATACACAAAAATAGTTGTGTTTTATACCAAATTTATAATATATTATATAATCAGATTTATAATAAATTATATAACCAGACTACAACTACAAAAAACAATTTGATGTAGGATGTTTTAAAAAGTAAAAGTATGTTAAAAAAAAAAAGTAGGATCATATGCTTAAATTAATATAAGTTTTTACACAAGCTGACGTAAATGATCTTCCAACCTTTAAAATTTCAAAAATGCAATTAAATGCCAAAGGAAAAAAAAAAATTACCATGCTTGTTAAACTAAATTAAAATTTAGTATTAACCTTGTGCAGTAAATGTAAAAAAAATAACTATAATTATATGTAAATAAAAAAAATTCAAGAATTTATTAGAATTATATAATAAATTTAATAATAACAAGAAAAGAAAATAAATTATTTTAATTTATTAGCAAAGACCCCATTTTGTACGACCAAATTTTTATTAAAGCAAAAAAATTATAATGTATTACTATTAAAATAAAATAATAAATAATGAATCACTTTTTAAATTTCTTAATAAATTTTATATTTCGTTTTTTCCGTAGTAGTATTTTAAATTTCTTGAAATTTCAGTATTGGAAAGTAAACTAAGATGTGTTTGTTGATCATGGTCATATTTCAAACTATGGTATTTTTGTCAGGATTGAAAAGGGAACAACAACTTATAATTAGGATTACCCAATTTTAGCTTAATATTATCAAGAGTCTTATAATTCAACTAATACTTCCATTAGAAACATCCAAGATAAAGGCGAGGACAGATGCTTATGTTTTATTGGTTGAATCATAAGGCTAACTCATACTTGCACTGGACATGATTGTGCTGCTGCCGGAATCATGTTTTTGAAAGCTTGTTGAACTTCGACCATCAAAACTGGCAACCAGATGTTATAAAGTTATTTACATTATATTTTGGTATTAGAAACTGTTACTTGAGGATAATACTCTTTTTGTGTTTTGAATTCTTATCACTAGAGGTAATAGCTCAGTTGTGCATACATGATATGAAGATTCTCAAGCCAATGCTCTTTGGTTATTTGTAGATGCATCAGAAATACTAACCTCTGAGCACGCGCATGAAGCTCTTCTATTTTAATAGGTAAATGTTAATAATTTGTATTCATTATATATATATATATATATATATATATTAGTAAAGTGTAGAAAAAGAATACTTCGATTTTAAATGATTCATTTATCCAAACTTTTATATACACCTCTTTCCTTAATTGTTTCTTATATTTTTTCAAGAGAAATTCTAATTTATTGATGGGGGTTATCTACTTATCTTTGATCTTAAAATTTAACCACTTACTGCACACCCAAAACAATAGTCAAAAAGAGCTTAAATTCAAGATTTAACAACTACTTTTAAAACCAAGAAACTCTACGTAACATTTTTGATGGAATAACATTTTTTATGGGAATAAAAATGGATGTGGGTTTTTGTTTGAGAAAAATGGACATGGCTATTATCTGTTTATGATAGTCCTAAAATGTAGCCACTTAGTACAGATTCATAACAAAACAAAATACAATATTTTAATAGTTTTTATTTATTTTTGTTATGGTAAAAGGCTCACATTTTTTTGTGTTAGGTTTTTCTATTATTATTTATTTTTGTTAAAGCAAAGGCTCCAAGATCCACGTTTCTTTATTTTTTGGGTTTTTTTTTTTTATATTTTATTTATGGCATTTATGAATTTTTGTTTAATCCAAAAATATAGTTTTTAATCCTAAAATTTAACCACTTACTACACATCCATAACAAAAGTTAAAAAAAAAAAAGCTTAAATTCAAGATTTAACAACTACTTTTAAAACCAAGAAACTCTACGTAACATTTTTGATGGAATAACATTTTTTATGGGAATAAAAATGGATGTGGGTTTTTTTTTTATAGAAAAATGGACATGGCTATTATCTGTTTATGATAGTCCTAAAATGTAGTCACTTAGTACAAATTCATAACAAAACAAAATACAAAAATTTAATAGTTTTTATTTATTTTTGTTACGGTAAAAGGCTCACATTTTATTGTGTTAGGTTTTTCTATTATTATTTATTTTTTTTAAAGGAAACGCTCCAAGATCCACGTTTCTTTATTTTTTGGTTTTTTTTTTCTATTTTATTTATGGCATTTATCAATTTTTGTTTAATTCTAAAATGTAGTTTTTTAATCCTAAAATTTAGCCACTTACTACACATTCATAACAAAAGTTAAAAGGAGCTTAAACTTAAAATTTAACAACTACCTCTTCTTCTTTTTGTTACGGTAAAAGGCTCACATTTTTTTGCTTTAATTTTTTTTTTTTTTTTTGGGGTTAAAGGAAAGGTTATAGGATCCATGTTGTTTTATTTTTTGGTGGTGTTGTTGTTGTTGTTTATTTATTTATTATTTATGGCATTTATCAATTTTTGTTTAATCCTAAAATTTAGCCACTTACTACACATTCATAACAAAGTTAAAAAGAGATAATATTTTAAATTTAGCAACTAAATTATTTTTACGGCAAAAGACTCACTTTCTTTTTGTTTTATTTATTTATTTATTTTGTTTGGCTCCAAGAACCACGTTTTTTAAATTTTTGTTGTCACTGTTTTTTTTTTTTTTTTAAGAATAATGGCAGTTATCAATTTTTGTTTAATCCTAAAATTTAGTTTTTTAATCCTAAAAGATAGCCACTTACTACACATTCATAACAAAAGTTAAAAAGAACTTAAATTTAAACTTTAGAAACTACCTTTAAAACCAAGAAAATGTATGTAACATTCTTTTTATGGAGTAGTAAATTAATAATTATCAAAGAAACTATAAGTTGAATCTCTCATAGAATTATACAAATGACTAGCCTCTGAGCATGCGTTCACGTGCGTGCTTAGAGGCTAGTATTTCGTAATTATTATCCATTTTTGCCAATTCTCTTATGTAGTAATCAACGTGTTATTAATTGGAAGGTGATGGTATAATTTAGTATTAACCTATATGGGGAGGAAAATAAGATCCATTGAATAAATCTTATAAATAGTGCATATAATGAAAATGCATAATGAAATCGTAACAATAAAACTACTTACAAAATACATGTGGTGACCTTTACAAAAGCTATTATGAAAAGTTGCAGTCAAATTTCTTATATAAAAGTTTTGCAAAATAATACTGCACTCTTATTTTTTAGTTGCAATGGTCTCATACTAAAATATGTAAACACAATATTTTTGCCACAATATAATTTTTTAAAAAATTATAGCTCAATTGGTTGAAATTTCCTGTTAGGATCATAGATTGTATTGTATTGCTAATGCAAGCTAGAAATTAGTTACTAGCAGTTAGTGCAGATACCTGCCAACTGTAGGTGGTTATGGCAGTTGGTTATTAAATAGAGTAGGATTGATTGAGGAAGGTATAAAAAAGGGGCATTACTGTTGTATGAAGGGCAATAAGAATGAACTCATTTTAGTTTCCCTCTATCTCTCCAATTCTCTAAAACTTCTCTCATTCTCTTCCCTTCCTTGGAGGCCCAGCTGACCTCAAATCTAGCTATACAATCAAACCATAAATTTCAATCCTAACAATTGGTATCAGAGCATCAATCCTGTGACAACAATGGCTGAAACTTGTTTTGCCATTCAGACCAAGATCTTGAATGAGATGAACCAGAACATGAAGTCCATGACTCAGAATATCAATGTCATTCTGCAAAAGCTAAATTCCAAGGAAGCTAGACCGCATTCTTCCCAAGAACTTATAGCCCCAGTCAGAAATTCTTTAGCTATATCCTTCATGAAACCCATTAAGCTTGAATTCCCTCGTTTTTCAGGGGAAGATTTTGCTAGTTGGGCTTATAAAGCCAATCAATACTTTGGCTATTATCAAACACCAATTGCAGAGAAGTTGTTGGTTGCTTCTTTTCACATGGATCAAGAAGCTCTGGTCTGGTATCAAGAAGCTAAGGAAGCTGGAGTATTCTCAAACTGAGAAACATTGGTACAAGCACAATATGTAAGGTTTGGTTCCACAGCATATGATGATCCTATGGAGGCCTTGGCTCGGCTGAGACAGATTTCAACAGTGGGTATGTATAAGGTAGAATTTGAAGCTTTGTCCAATGAGAATCATATATCAAGCAATGCTCTAGCCATCACTTTGCAAAAACCAATCAAGATTGATTTGGCTTTTCCAAAACCAATCAAGATTGATTTTCCTAGGTTCAAGGGTGAAGAACATGCAGCTTGGGTTTGTAAAGCAAACCGATACTTCAACTATTACAAGACCCCAGATCATGAGAAGCTTTCAATGGCCTATTTTCACATGGATGGGGAAGCATTAGTGTGGTTCAAAAATGCTGAAGATATTGGGCTATTTGATAGTTGGGATGCCTTTGTTCAAGAACTACAAGTCAAATTTGGATCTACTGCTTGTGACAATCCAGTGAAGGCTACTATTCAAGAAACACCTATTCTTGTGAGTAATTCAATGTTCATTGGTGTTAACCAAACTCATGTTCCACCGAATGGGTTTGTTCATGTAATAAAGAATGAAGACGCAAACTTACCACACACTTATGCTCATGTTTCACCAAATGGGTCTGTTCATGTAATCAAGAATGAAGACGTAGACTTACAACACATTCTCGTTGAGGGCCAAATCTTGCTACTTAGTGGCCATCATAAAGCCAAGGAACTAGATGTTTCTTTTCTTGGTGATAGTTGTGGGGTAAATGACGGATTCCATAGCCAAAATTATCACAATTTTTATAAGAAAATAAGTTCTTCATCGACTTGTGGTGTTGGTAGCAATAGTGCGTTACTTGCCAAGTTCTATAGCCAAGGTGATCATAACTTTTATAAGAAATCAAATCTTGATTCAAGGGCTTTACGTACTAGGAAGCAAGATTACTTGGTGGGAAGCAAGATTGGTAGTTCTGCTTTTGATTGTACAGGGAAGAAATACGGTGTTGCTGATCTTTTGAAGTGTGCAAGACCTTTCACTATTAAGGTTGCTGTGGGTAGGGATGTGAAAAGGAAATTACTAGCATACCCAATGTACATGGAGTCAAGGCAATCAACTATTGGAGTTGATAATTATGGTCTATGGATTAATTTCAATATGATTGCCTTGGGTTATGCTCCTATTTCACAGGCTGTGATTCTTTGCGATGGAGCTGCTGTGAAGAAATGGAGAGAATATTTGGTGGGAAGGCCATTTGTGGTGAAGACTGATCAGTACAGCCTTAATTATCTGCTGGAACTGAAGATTGGGACACCGGCTATGCATTTGTGGTGCTGCTGGGGTATGCATTTTTGGTGGAGTACAAGAAAGGGAAAATCCCCTTCCCACCTATGGATTCAGATGGCACTCTTAATCCAGAACCCATAGCTATTCTGCAGGACAAAAATCATTAGCTAAGGAGTAGGACCATCACTCAAGTTTTAGTCCAATGGCAAGGAGGAAGTTAGGAAGATGCTACTTGGGAAAATTTATATTTGCTTAGGAAACAATTCCCTCACCTTGTGGGCAAGGTGCTTTAATGGAGGACGTATTGTTAGGATCATAGATTGTATTGTATTGCTAATGCAAGCTAGAAATTAGTTACTAGCAGTTAGTGCAGATACCTGCCAACTGTAGGTGGTTATGGCAGTTGGTTATTAGATAGAGTAGGATTGATTGAGGAAGGTATAAAAAAGGGGCATTACTGTTGTATGAAGGGCAATAAGAATGAACTCATTTCAGTTTCCCTCTATTTCTCCAATTCTCTAAAACTTCTCTCATTCTCTTTCCTTCCTTGGAGGCCCAGCTGACCTCGAATCCAGCTGTACAATCAAACCATAGATTTCAATCCTAACATTTCCCTCCCCCAATTATTGAAGGATATTAATTTTTTTTTTTTTTTTTTTTTTTGGTATACAAAAGGCTTCATATTATTAATTGGTTGAAAATCTGTAAAACGTGGGTTTTTATTTTTTTTCCTCTTTTCTTTAAAAATAAAAGTAAAAATCATAGAAAAAATTACTTCTAAATAATATCTAAATAATAGGCAAAATTTTAAGAATAAAAATACTTAAAACAGCTTTTTAGAAAAATTAAATGTAAAATAATGCTGGCATATTATAAAAACACCTAAAACATCACAATTTTTTTTTTTGCTTGAAGTTGTAAAAAAATAGGAAACCAACGTTGAAGGACTCACCACACTCAAAAAAAAAAAAAAAAAAAAAAACACAAAAAACACAAAAAACACAAAAAACAAAAAAAAAAAAACAAAACAAAATGTTGATGCAAATTTATCAACTGAGGACATGTAACACTTGAAGCAAATTCAAAAGGCATGGTTTGTTTGGAGTCTTTTTTTTGTCTTTTGGTAAGTTATTCTTGAATAGATTAAATTTTACCAATTTTTAAAATTTTAAAATTTAAAATGAGGTAACATTTTAAACTATCAAATTTAAGAAATATTTAAGGGTGTAGGTTTTTATCCCTAAAAGTTAGTCTATTATTTAGAAGCAATTTTCAGCACAATTTTAAAATTTTATCTTTAAAGATAAATTCTCCAGTATCATTCTTGCTTTAGTATCTAAATAATAGGAAAAATTTAGGAATAAAAATAGTTAAAACATTTTAAAAAAATTAAACGTAAAACAGTACTGGCATATTATTAAAATACCTAAGACATCAGGATTTTTTTTTTTTTTTTTGCTTGAAGTTGCAAAACAATAGGAAACCAATGTTGATGGATTTTATTTATTTATTTATTTATTTATTTTTCTTGAAGTTGCAAAAAAAAGGAAACCAATGTTAAAGGACTCACCACCCTCCAAAAAAAAAAAAAAAAAAAAAACAAAAACAAAAACAAAAACATTGATGCAAATTTATAATTGAGGACACGTAACACTTGATGCAAATTCAAAAGACATGGTTTGTTTGGAGTTTTTTTGTCTTTTGGTAACTTATTTTGGATCAGATTAAATTTTACCAATTTTTAAAATTTAAAATGAAGTAACATTTTAAACTATCAAATATAAAATACATTTAAGGGTGTAGGTTTTTACCCCTAAAAGTTAGTCTATTATTTAGAAGCAATTTTCACCACAATTTTAAATTTTATCTTTAAAGATAAGTTCTCCAGTATCATTTTTGCTTTAGCAAATTTGTGTATATGACAATTGCTTACAAAGTCATCAAATGTGCAATGAAAGGCACAAAAAAGGACAATATTAAATTTCATAAGGTAGGATATTCATATTACAAAAAATGTTCTTAACAACTACTTGATAGATTGACTATCACTTCACTCATCCGAATTCATCTAATGTATCTGCTATGCAATTTAACCAAATTGTTGATATGTCACCGTAAAAAAAATAGAAAGTAAGGCTTAAATGTAAGAAAAACAACAAACAAAAATAATAAGAGGAAGAGAGGGCACCACTTAGAACACTTACACTAAAATAATGAGTCAAACCTGATAACCACAAAAAAAAAAAAAAAAAAAAAAATCAATATATATCATTCCTATTCTTTAAAAAATAGTCATTAACCAGAGAAAATATTTAAACACCCATCAAACTGACCAAATAAAAAAAAAAAAAAAAAAAAAAAAAAAAAAAAGAAGAAGAAGATAAGATAATGATAACAAAGTGTAGTCCTTTTACAATCTAAATCATGAGATAGAACAACACATGGAAAAGAAAATTAACACATAATCTGATAATCCAAGACTTTGTTTTGCTAAATGATAATCCAAGACTTAAAAAAAAAAAAAAAAAAAAAAAAAAAAAAATCATTACTTATTACTTATAAGCCACTTTCAAGTTTGAACAACAAAACCCAGAAACAAAAGCTCAAAACAAAAGCTCACGCAACTATTTCATATTTTGTCATTGTCAAAAGATCCCTCAGACTCATACACACACATTCGAGTGTGATATCTAAGGATAGAAGAAGATCGAGGAGCATTGTGTCACATCAGAGTGTGGCAACCAAATCTTTATGATAGGCCCCTTATTTACCAGAGATGATGAATAATATTGAATAGCAATCAGATCAGATGCATGAAAGTTACACTACAGTCATGCAAATATGCAATGTTTTGGAGTAGAACTGTACTGCTTTGGTTGTTTGTCTTTTTGAGAAAATACCTTGCACCCAAAATTAGTTTACTCTCTCTACTTCTCACGCTAATCTCCTCTGCCTACACATCAGTATGGTAATTCTTCTTTAGTGTCTTCTTATTGGCATTGTTACGACGACAAATAATGTAGGGAAGAATGAAGCCGAATAGTACTGACCTCAAAGCCTACACATCAATGAAACATCTTTTAATAGCGTCTTGTGAAGGCCTGTAAAACAATAGATCATAAAATATTCAGTAAGTTTTGAAATAACAATACGCAAAACATGGCCAAATAGAGAGAGAAATTGAAGTGAGAAATGTAGAAATAAAAAAGTGGGATCAGAGAGAGAGAGAGAGGGGGCTAAGATTTGATCTATGAAAGAGCTAGCTTACCTCAAATTTATTTGCTGTTGTTGTTGTTTGTAGTGAAATTTGAAGCAAAGAGGTGGGTGAAAGGAGTTTGAAAACACAGAATTGAGAGAATTGAAAAATTGAAGAAGAAGCAATTTGAGTTTGAAAACCAACATGAGTGTACCGGGAGTGTGGTCCTATTTTGTTGATAGCGTTTTACGTGAAATGAAATAGCAAACATGGGTTGTCTATACTATTATTTAAGCAGCTGGACCTGTTTGGACCGGATTTTTTTTTTGTTCCTAAATACCCCTATATTCCTAGGTTTAAGTAAAGACAAAACTAAAGAATAATTTGGTAAAAATACATGTTTAACTTACACTAAAATATTGCCTATAAAATAGGAACACTCTTCCACTAACCCACTTCTTCAAATTAACTATACGTTTATTGTTTTTTTATTAAATAGAAAAATAAGTTAAACGCTCCACGTTTATCTAAAAACAAATCTAAATATATATATAAAAAAAAAAAAAAAAACTAAAGGACAATCCATATTTTTTTTTGTTCTAAAATACCCTTACATTCCAATGTTTAAGTAGAGACAAAACTAAAAAAACAATCTGGTAAAAATACAACTTTAACTTCCACTAAAACATTGCCTAAAAATTATGGTCACTTTCCTATTGATTTTCAAATTTATTTATCCACTTATAAATTATAAATAAAAATTATATATATAATAAAAAACATAGATATTATTTTGGTCAATTTGGATTCTTTTAAACGTTTAGAGAAACGATGCGTTCACAATATTTTTACAATAAATTCTAGATAAATAGTTTTTTATTTGCTGTTGTGGATTTGCAAAAAAATAATTTAATTTATTGATTTAAATTAGAATCAATTACAACTTACCATATATGATTTGTTGTAAAAATGTTGTAAACATAGCACTTCACATATATTTATATGCATTTACATGGTATTGTTATACTGGAACAAAAAAAATTTAAAATATTTATTTTCACAATTATTGAGGCGTCAGTTTTTTATAGGGCCAAAAAAAAAAAAAAAAAAAAAGAGATTGGGACTAATCATAACTAAAAATAAATTTATTGGGAAAATGTTGTAACATCATTTTTTGTTACAATATTTTCACAATTGCTGAGATCTTAGTTCCTTATAGATTAAAAAAAAAAAAAAAAAGTGAAGTCCAAAACATTTTCACATTAATTTCACTACAAATCCTAAGTGCCAAGCGACTGTTGATGCATAAAAAAAAAAGTGATATTGTTTGTAGGCCCAATTTAAAAGCAGTAATAACTTGTCATCTATAATTTTTTGTGAAAATATTGTAAAATTTGTATTTCCTTAAAATGAATAATAAAATATCATAACAGACCTACCACCACTGAAATAAATATTATGAAAATATTATAACGTTTTATTGTATTTCCAAACTTTTTTTTTGGTTTAGGCAAATTGGGTAGAGACAAAACTAAAGGATAGTTTGGTAAAAATACATGTTTAACTTGCACTAAAAATATTTCCTACAAAATAGGAATACTCTTCTACTAACCCATTTCTTCAAATTAACTATACGTTTATTATTATTTTTTAAATAGAAAAATAAGTTAAACGCTCCATGTTTATCTAAAAACAAATCTAAATGTATAATAAAAAAACTAAAGGACAATCCAGATTTTTTTTTGTTCTAAAATATCGTTACATTCCAATGTTTAAGTAGAGACAAAACTAAAAGGACAATCCGGTAAAAATATAACCCTAATTTCCACTAAAACATTGCCTAAAAAGTAGGGTCACTTTCCTATTGATTTTCAAATTTATTTATCCACTTATAAATTATAGATAAAAATTATATATATAATAAAAACATAGATTTTTTTGTTTTCCTACTACCACTTAAAAAAAAGAAAGCCTCATCTCACGTGCGAAGCGTGTGTGATGAGGCTAGTTTAACTTATTTTTCTATTAAAAAAAAAAAACAATAAACGTATAGTTACTTTGAAGAAGTGGGTTACTGAGAGAGTGTTCCTATTTTGTAGGCAATATATTAGTGCAAGTTAGACATATTTTTACCGAACTATCCTTTGGTGTTGTCTCTAGTTAAACCTAGGAGTGTAGGGGTATTTTGGAATAAAAAACAAATCTAGTCCGAACAGAGGCAGTCCCTAAATAATAGTATAAATAAATATAGTTTTTGTTACAAAAGAAATTTTTTTACAATAATTTCGTAGATAACAACAACAATTCTTGTACAGTCTCTCACCCGAACTTATCTAATATTCCATTCCAATGCCTCCTCAATGCAATCCAATAAAATTATGCATACATCAACCTGATAGAGATAAAAGAGTTAGGGTTAAATATAAGTTTATCATTATTATGAATAAACCAAGTATCTTAATTTTTATTTTTAAAAAGAGGAAACTTTATAAATGGAAACACTTTGAATGACTCTTTTCGTTCACAAACATGTTGAATTCCTTTGAATTAAAATTAATCAACAATGATGGGAAAGTGGATGATTGATGACGTTATTGAGTTAAATTGGGAAACCAATTACTAATACATTTTTAATGAGCAGTTGATTTTTTTTAGGTTATCATTATTTTTTTTAAAGTAAAGCATAATTAAATTGGGAAACTGAGAAGCACAAATTCCTTAAAAAAAAAAAATCAAAAAAGAGTTTGTGTTTGATTCTAGACCAAAACAAAAAGAAAGAGCCCTTACCCATAAGTAGCGTAAATTCCTATATAAATAAAAAACCGGAAAGAGTTTGTGTTTGAATGAAAAGTTTGTACTTAAAAAAAAAAAAAAAAAAAAAAAAAAAAATTCCATCGTTAATCATTTAAAAAATAAACAACAAATTCATTCTTTAATAATAATAATAATAAAAAGAGAATTTTGGGAAACACGCCAAAACAAATAGATCAAAAGAGGCCTTACCAAGTTAAATTGGGAAACCAATTACCGATATATTTTTTACTGAGAAGTTATTTTTTTTAGGTTATCATTATTTTTTTAAAAGTAAAACATAATGAAACTGGGAAACCAAGTAGCGTAAATTACTTAAAAAAAAAAAAGAGTTTGTGTTTGATTCTAGACCAAAACAAAAAGAAAGAGCCCTTACCCATAAGTAGTGTAAATTCCTATATAAAGAAAAAAATTTTAAAAATAAAAGGAGGAACTTTCAAAGATAAAAACCTGAAAAGCTATTAGAGCCTCTAACAATGTCTGTTTAAATTGTTTAGAAACCAAATCTTTTTTTTTTTTTTTTTAGAATTTAGAAACCAAATCTAAAAGTAGAAGAAGAAGAAAAATGGAGAGCTTTTTTTTTTTGATATGATGAAAAACAAAATTGAATTTAGTAATTGAAAAAGTGTGAAACGTGAAGCAGTTTTTTAGAAGTAAAATATGGGAAAACTTGTAAAAGGAAAAAAAAAAAGTGAATAAATTTAAAGCATTTTTTTAGGAGTAAAACATGGGAAGTGAAAATTTAAATATAATCTATTGTAAAAGGGAAAAAAAATTAAATTGGTAATTGAAAAAGTAGAAAACGTTTTTAGCTTATTAGAAGCACTTTTTTAGGAGTAAAACAAGGAAAGTGAAATTCAAGTGGTAGTTTTTTTTTTTTTTTTTTTTTCTTAAAAAAAAAAAAAAAACTTTTATGTATTTATCTTGTTAGTTGAAAAACTTATAAGTGAATAGATTGAGGGTATATTGGGTATCAAAATTGAGAATTCTAAACATGAGAAGTCCTTTAAATAGTAGTATAGATAATTGACTCTAAACCATGTGTGGTTGACTTTGTGATTCTTAAGATCACGTGAGACCTTCAAGGTCTTAAATTTGAAACCTTCAAACATTATAGGTAGTGAAATTGAGAGTGATCCTTGTAACTTGTTGGAATTAAGGCCCAAAATAAGTAAAACTACCCCATGGAAGAATGAGTGGGTGTATGTTTGAAAGATTCAAAACTTGTAAAGTTGTTGAACTTTAGATCCAAAGAAAACAGACTCAGTTTCTCCATGTTGAATATCCATTTTGGTATTTGACCTTGAACTTTCTTATAGGAGCGATTCAAAGCCCCAATTCATTCTAATAACGTAGGAAAATTGGGAACTCAGTTAACTTACATGTTGCCAATATTAAAGCTTTAATTTTGGACTCTTGAAAGCTTGAGGTCACTAAGATTTCTAAGCTTTAAAAGCAAGTTCAATTCCACTGTGCTACTAAGGTTATTTCCAACTAGACTCAAGAGACTCAATATTTGCGTGCTTAGAAATTGACTGTGGAATAGAATCATACAAAATATTGCCCCCATGGCTCAAGAAAATTAGTTGGATAAGGTTTACAAGCCAAGGGGAAATTTGACTAGCTAGGTTGGGTCAGGTTCTTAAGAGAAGATGTAATGTCACCATATGAATTGGTATATGCAAAGTGCAAATCTGTGTGTTTTGTTTGCTTTTCCTAGGCAAGGCAAGGTCTGTGCACGTACTGAAAGTATTGTAAAAGCGATCTAGCTGCCCAAGTTGTGACTTGTAAGGAGTTGGCTAACGAAAAAGAGATCCGCCCTCAAAAATTATGAAATCAAATACTCAATTGATGAGAGTAGTAAGGTTGCCAAGTGAAGTTGGTATCAAATCATAGAAATTGCAATTATCAATGTCCAACCAACCAATCAATATATATATATAAAAGTAGAGACCTCATGCAGGAGAGCATGAGGTTCTGCCATGTAACACACTCTATGAAGATAATTGAAATACTCTTAAGCCACATTGGAGATAAGACTAAATTTAAACATAGAGACTTTTAATTTCCTTTGGTTCAATGTTTTAAGACAACTTTTTGTTATATTTTTTATTCAATGTTTTAAGACTACTATTTGTTTCATTTGGTTCATTGTTTCAAGAGTTTTCCTCTCTCACACACACAAAAACCTCTCTACATTTACATTCACCCTTTTCACTTTTACTCCTTTCTATATACATGTCTAGAGCCCTTCATGCCAACACATCTCAAATACACTCAGAAAAAAAATGATATCATTTACCTTCAATCTTTCAACGACACTTACATAACTCCAACATTGCAGTACCATTTGATCCTAACTTGTATGAGTTGGCTATGACCAAGGAAGGGGGCTTACATTTTTTATTCAGTAACGGTAGCTTAAAATTTTGATATTACAGTCGGACATTTAGAGGATTCTTTGTAAGTCTTTTTACTGCTATTTTGTGCAGTATAAGCCATATAGTGATAAAAATAAAAATCAATGATGATTTCAAAGTACTTTCTACTTTTTTAAAAAGAATACGGAAGCCCAGCTAAAGACAATTTAATTTTGATAAATGGATATGTTTTTAGTCAATCTCTCTTTGTTTATTCATGTTCTCTTTATGTTGATACTTACAAATGATTTCCTTATTTTCATTAAGGTAATGAATTGGTTATTAGTGATTGAGGTCTCCATATTCGATTGTAAAAATAGAGTGATTGAGGAAGTGTATGAGAGATTGCTTAAATTTATATAATTTTAGGATATAAAAGCATTTTATTCTTTTAATTCTTATTTATAGGTTTTAAAATCATTTTATCAGTTTAAAAAATAATATCTACTTTTAACACTAAATATTATAATATGCTAGTCTTATAGTGTTACACAAATTTTTTAAAATAAAATATGAATTAAGAAAATCAAGTTTCAAAGTATTCAATAATATTTTGGACAAACATAAATATTATACAACAAAATAAGTATTATATGTAGATTTTAATATACATAAAAATAATTTTAAATGAAATTGTAAAGTAGTTCGTGCATCGCGCGAGACATCATCTGGTTCATATAAGTGTAGTAGCTTAACAGAGAAACCTGTATGTGCAAGTCTCAATAATCAAAGGGGTATTCAGGTTGAGTTTGGGATGAGAGAAAAAATTCAACTTATTTTACTATTTAGGTCAAGATTGTGACTTTGTGTAATTTAATTGGAGTTTTGTAATATATTCATGTATTATGTGAGGCACATGATTTTAGTTATTGTTTGTAAATATGTTATAGAGCTTTGACTTGTAATGTGGAGATTTTAGTATGGTTATATATTCTTATCCTATGGAAAAGAAAGGAAAATGAAGATCTCTTGTAGTTTGATTTGCCAAAAAGGAAAAATCTACAAGTACTCTTGGGATATATTTTTCATGCTTTGGACCCTTTTGAGTTTGGGGCATGACAAGCTCGACCAATCAAAATACAGGTCTACAGAATTTTAAGTTCGGCCCAACAGCAGTTCAAGCCCATTAAGGATTTGGGTTTCAGATCTATTTTTTCTAATATATAAAGGAAACCTTAAGCACTTTTTTTTTTTTTTTTTTAAAAAAAAAAAAAAAAAAGGCTTTTAAGAGAGAGAAGAGTGTGCCTCTTTTGTATGAAAGGTTTTGTACCCAAAAAGCTCTCTCATGTCTTCTACCGGTGTTATTCCTTGAAGAATTTCAAGATCCGATATTGTAGAAGTTGCTGCCTTCTCTAGTCATCAAAGGTGCTGATGATCTAAACCTTTAAAGGTGGACTAGGAGTCAAAAACAGGAGAGTTTGTGTTGATAAACCTTTGAGTAGGATCTCAAACTCACAAATATGGGTACTTGTGTTATAAAGACCAAGGAAATAAGTAGTCGATGGACTCAGAGATATCATGGAGTCGTGGTAGTAAGTTCTATAGTCTAAGTCTTATTGTAGACTTCAATTCTTTCTAGTGGATTTACTTTTTACCTTAAGGATAGCTAGGTTAAATCCTCCCGAGGTTTTTTACTGGTTTGATTTTCTTGGATGATTATATTATTGTGTTATTTATTTTCCGTTGCTTTACATGATATGACTTTATTGTTTTAACTTAGATCTAAATAATAAACCTAAGTATTTACTTAGTTAATTAATTAGATTAAATAATCTAGTTTATAGGGATCTAAAAACCTAACAAGAACTATATAGAAATTTAATTGTGCTAATTTTCGCATTTTTTTATTATCATATTTTGCAATTTATTTTACTTAAGGAGCTGGGAGGGATGACCTGCATGCCATATATAGGAATATAGATGTCAATTCTACATCTTTAAACTTTTGTATTTAGTATGAAAGTTAGAGTGACTATCTCACTTATCTAGGTTTTTTTTTTTAAGAAAGCACTTACCTAGTTAATACCACCCTATCATCAATTCATCACTATTATTAAATGTTTGCAACATAAGCACGGATTACAAGTTGACTTCATTTACCCATCAATTCGAGTGAGCAATATTACTTTATTAATTAATCTTGGGACTATTTATGTATGTATGCTATTTGGATCTAGTATTTCGTCAAAGATTTACAACCCCACATAAACCTCTCCACCGCTCAAATTCAATGACTGGACTAATAAATATTAGAAGACTTATATCAAGCTTCAACCATGGTTTGCTGGATTAGCTCTATCATAGCTTCTGGTCCATATAGTTGATATTCGCATGTTTATTTTACATGACAAGTTTATTACATTTGAATGATGCAGTCAATAACTTGCACAAGCACATCTTATCAAACCAAATAATTTTTTATTACGAAATTGTGTGATTTTCATTAAGTAAAACATTGAATAGAAAATTCCACGGCCACATACTGCCTATGATAACACAACATAAAACTTGGACTTTTATCTTTTAAACATAATAGAAGGCTTATCTCTGATGGCATGTAATGCATGCGTAAATTAAATGAATTAACTAATAAAAATTAGAAGGCTTATCTCCGATTTTTAATACACCCTATGATCAAGGCTGGACCTAGACATTTTGGGGTCTAAGGCGAGAACTAAAAATGAGGTCTTTTTTATACCTATATATTAATTAAATTAATGTTTATTTAATATTTTTATATTATAATATATTTCATTTAAAATATATTTTTCTTGCCTTTTGAGATACAAATTGACTCATTTGTAATATTTTCACCTAAATTTTGTGTTATATTTTGTTTATTACTAATAACAAATTTATCCATTGATCATTTTTGAGACTTAATTAATTTTTCTTCTTTTTATCTTTTTTTTTTTAAGTTTTTCATATCCAAATGCATATTTTTTAGTAGACATTTTTAATCAAACAATATATTTATAAAAACTAATATAAAAAATAACTTTCAAGTGTAGAGAAAATGAGAAATAGAACCTGATTTATATAAAAAGTATTGTTATAGTTTCACCGAACAATAACAATAACAAGTTTTTAGCAATCTCAACCTTCATAAATAAAAACTTATTCAATATATTACCACTAACTAATAAACACAAGATTAAAATTTGAAAAAAAAAAAAAAATTAGCACAAACATAATAAAAATTTAAGCACAACTATAGCACAAGACTTATTAATAAGACTCACCCACAAAATAACACAAAACAAATCCTATCTAATCTATAACCCTAAAAGAAAAAATACGCAGGGAGCAGGCTTAAAAAAAAAAAAAAAAAAAAAAAAAAAAAAAAAAAAAAAAACTTGAAGGCCCAAAACTGTTCAACAAAACCAGACCCAATCTTTAATCTTAATATCTTATTACGAAGTCAAATGCCCAAATTTATACCTGTTGAACTGATGGCTGAAGAACCTGAGTCTAAGTGAGAGAGGCGGAACCGATTCTGTTGAACTGAATTGCTGAACGGCTGAGCTAAGAAAGAATAAGAGAGCCTAGAGAGAGGCGGTCCAGGTGGAGCAGGGCCAGCCCTGAGGCGGAGGAAGGCAGGAAGCTTGCTGCCTTCACAGCTTCGCCTTGCTTGAGCTGTTGACTTAAGTAGATCAAATGAGAAATGAGAACGGGGGAGAGAAAGAGAATCAAAGAGAATGAGAGACAGTGAGAGGCAGAGAGCAGAGACTAGGAAAAATGTAAAATTTTTAGGGTTTTGAGTTATTTTATTTGTTGTGATTTGTGATTGTTTTGTAGGTAATATCTTAGACTAGATTTGTAGTTTATCCGGTTAATTTTTTGTTTGTCTAGAGGATAATAGTGTTTGATTTACCAAAATTTTTGTTTTTTGGTCAAAAGGATGTGCCAATTTTTGTACCTAAAACTACATTTTTTTTTTCCCTCTACTGGCTACTGTACCAGATTTTGTGCTTCACTTGAAACTAAAATTTTTTTCCCCCTACTGTGCCAGATTTTGGTGTTTTACCTGAAACTAAATTTTTTTATCCTTACTCCCTCTAATTTTCTAAAATTTTGGGACTTTCCTCCTACTTGGGGGCCTTAGGCAATTGCCTAACTCGCTTAAGGGAAGGCCGGCCCTGCCTATGATCCACGCCCACCTATAAACTCCAAATTCTTAAAACTGACTCTAAAAGTGTAAAAATACTATCACAACAACAATTAAAATTGGACCTCTAGATTTTCTTCAAACAATCCACTGGATCATACACATAAAATTACTTCGCTCAATATCTAATTACGCCTCATGGTTCATGTGTACATTTTAAAGGTGGTCATCTTGGTAAATTAGGGTCAAATTTTCGATTGAACATGGAGAACTCTTGAGAAGTCACTAACAATCAGGGACGGACCCAGCAGAGGGCCCAGGCCCCCTGGCCCAAAGAAAAAAAAAGAATTTTTTTTTTTGGTTATATATATATATATATATATATATATTTCCTAGAGTTATGCCTCCTTTCAAAAACTTAAATCTCCTCCTTGTTAATTAGCACAACCCAACTAGCAAATACTCAACTCAAAAACTTAACAAAAATAAAACTTTAAAATAAAAAATAAAAAATCTTAGTTATCCCAGTATTAAAATACTAGCATCAAGTATTCTAAATGCTAAATATTTAATATATAGAACACTAAATACCAAAAATATTACTTTACAAGACATTTTAAATGTTATATTAAAGAAATAAAAGTAATTTTTTGTTTGTGAAAATAAATTTTTATTGCAATAGCTAATGCTCTTTAGAAACAATATTATTTTGTGTTTTTTTTGTCGTTGATGGTAAATGATTGCTTCATAATATATTAAGAAATAATAATTTTGTGTATTTATCTTAATTGATAGTTTATTAATACTGTATAGATATCTATTTTCTTTTCTTTTTTTCTTATACATAAGCCCCTTAGCACTAGCACGTCATATCAAAACAACTTGGTCAAGCACACTCGCAGAAGCTTTATATGTATAGACAAAAGCAATCATTTGCAGTAGAACCACTTGCCAAGAGAAAAAAATGAAGGTTGAAGTGGATGTAATCTCCGAAGAGAATATCGAACCATCTTCACCGACACCCACCCATCTTCACTATTATCAGCTTTCCTTTCTTGACCAAATATTCCCACAGGTATACGCTTTATTTCTCTTCTTCTACACAAAGAATGATGCATACTCTAAAATCAGCACTGATCCTGCCAAATCATTCTCTAGTGTGCTCAAGGAATCATTATCTGACGTCTTAGCGCGTTACTACCCTTTAGCAGGCTGCGTTAAAGACAATCTTGCCATAGACTGTAATGAAGGAGTGTTGTATCGTGAAGCCCAAGTCAAGTGTGAGCTTTCAGATATTGTTACAAACCCAAATCCTGCGGAGTTCAAGAAATTTCTTCCATGCGATATTGATGGCACACACAATTTAGCCTTAGCTGTTCAAGTCAACTACTTCACTTGTGGTGGCATGCATTTCCCACAAGATTGCTGATGGCACATCCTTTATCATGTTTATGAAAACTTGAACAGCCAAAGCCCGAGGTGAGAGTGATATCAACTCTCTTCCCACCTACAAGTAATTTATCTGATTTTCAACGAGAAATTACTCTGATAAAAGAAAAGTCTGTATTAAGAGGTTTTTGTTTAGTTCTGCTTCAATAGTGGCTCTTAAGGCAAAATACACAGAAAACTTAGAATGCCCATTACATCCCAGTCGTGTTGAGGCCTTGTCAACCTTTTTATGGAGCCAACATGTAGCTGCTAGAGGAGCAAACTTTGGGCCTGTTAACGTGTATAGTATTGTGGGCTTTAGGTCCAACTAGATTACTTGTATAACACACATTTTTGTACTATACTCTTACTTATATTGCACTCATATGCCTCCTATATAAAGCCACTCAATGTATAGTATTTTGGTGAGAAATACAACATAGTGATTCACTATTTCTAACATAGTATCAGAGCCACTACTCTGACCTTTTCTTAGCAGTTTTGTCTTTATTAGCGTAACTTCTTTCCCAATATCGCTTCCGTCGTCACAACAACTACCACAGTCTTCGCCATTGAACCTTCGACATCTCCAGACATCGCCCTTAGGTTCCAAACTTGTAGTAGCCGCCATTGAGGAGTTCCGCCGCCATGACTTTTACTCTGATCAACTTTCTGCAGGTACCACTGAGATCGACTTGCATTGATCTACACGCCCGTGGAAACTGCGAAGCCATCGGAGACCGCACGCGCCGCCCAAAGAATTAGTGTTGCAACCCACGTGCCCCATGCACCGTCAACTCTTCTAGGCTGACGTCATCCGTGACGTCAGCAGTGTCACGTCAGCCTTAGCTTACGTCAGAATCCAGTCATCTACTGGCGTCAGCGCCACGTCATCATCTCTGACCGTTGACCATTGAACATTGACCGTTGACTTTAACCATTGACCGTTGACTCGTCATTGACTTTGATCGTTGACTTTTTTAGAATTGACTTTTTCAGGCCAGGTTCTCCTTAGTTTTTCGCGTAGATTTCATTTTTACAGTCTGTTTTTGCATATTGTCTCTAAATGGATAAAAGGAATGTTTTTCTTCCTCGCCCCATCAATACTGTATTGGAGGGGAATAAGAATTACTTATCTTGGTCTCAAGCTATGCGCAGTTTTCTTAAGGGTCACATGCTTTGGCAATATTGTACTGGTGTAACTACTATTCCTATGAAGAAGGTAGATGAAGATGATACAGCCTTCCTCAGTAGCATGATTGAATGGGATAGTCACAATTACATGATCCTCACATGGATTCGAAACACTTCCATTCCCTCCATCTCCAATCTGTTGGGCAGCTTAGAAGATGCAAAATCAGCATGGGATATGTTGGCCAAAAGATACTCTACTACTCACGGATCCATGAAATATCAATTAGTGGTTGAATTGCATTAACTTAGGCAAGAACCAGGGCAATCCATCAATGACTACTATGATTAGCTTCACTTCATTTGGGACCAAATTGACCTTTTTGATCCAACCTGGGCATGATTAAAAGATGCTCAACAATATGCTACTGTTAGAGATGAATTTCTTCTCTATGAGTTCCTGATGTCACTCTATAAGGACTTTGAGCCCATTCAAGTTCAGCTTCTTAATCGCAGCCCTCCTCCATCCCTTGATACTGCTGTAAATGAATTGGTTAGAGAAGAAGCTCGCTTTGCAGCCTTTCAAGCTCAGAATAAGTTTAATGTTCTAGATATTACTCCTTCTGCTTCGCCCATAGAGTAACCTCAGCAATCAGGTGATCCCTCTAGCTCTCGCAATTGTCGCAAGCAAACCAACAAAAAGTTCTGCAACTATTGCAAGCGTCCTGGCCACAATATTGAGACCTGTTACCATCACAACAAATCTACTGCTATAGTTGCTAATACTGAGTCTACTCCATCAATGCCTCCCATTTCAATTGAGTCCCAATCTTTTGGATCCATTATCAACCTCTCACCCATTGAACTACAAGAGATTATAGCTCAGGCTGTTCGTATGGCTGGTAATGCATCTCTTTCCACTACTCCCTCAGTTTTACCCGGTAAGTCTCAAACTTGGCTTTTTGATTCTGCCTGTTGCAATCACATGACACCTCACTCGTCATTTTTCTCCAAACTTGACCCTGCACCGCATCCCCTAAATATTCATATAGCTGATGGTTCCACCATGCATGGAAATAGCCTAGGTTTTGTATCGACCTCCAACATCTCTGTTCCTGGAGTCTTCCATGTACCTGACCTATCTTATAATTTATGCTCTGTGGGACAATTAGCTGAACCAGGATATCACCTTATTTTTTACTATTCTGGATGTATTGTGCAAGATTTGAGGACGGGACAAGAGCTTGGGACCGGTCCTAGGGTTGGGCGTATGTTTCCCGTGGACAATCTTCATCTTCCACCTGTTGCTCTAGTGTCTGTTGCTGCTGCTGCTGCTGCGGTTTCTTCCTTACCTTCTCTCGCACTTTGGCATTCTCATCTTGGTCATGCACCCTCTTTTTAGGTACAACAGTTAGCTTCTAAGGGTTTGTTAGGTTCTGTGTCCAAAGACAATTTTGAGTGTACTTCATTTCAATTAGGAAAACAATTAGCTTTGCCTTTTAATAATAGTGATTCTATTTCTAATGGCATTTTTGAGTTAATTCATTCTGATGTTTTGGGACCTTCTCCTGTTGCTAGTATTGGTGGATCTCGATATTTTGTTGTTTTTATTAATGATTATTCTCGTTATAGTTGGATCTTTCCTATGAAATCTCGTTCTAAAATTTTGCCAATATATAGTAACTTTGCAAAAATGGTTTAAACACAATTTTCCAAACGTATCAAAATTTTTTGATCTGATAATACTCTTGAATATACTCAATATGATTTTCAAGCTCTGTTACACTCCTATAGCACAGCACATCATCTAACTTGTCCAGGTACCTCTCAACAAAATGGTCGAGCTGAACGAAAACTTCGTCACATTCTTGATACTGTTTGTGCTCTTCTTCTTTCTACCAAAGTTCCTCCCTCATTTTGAGGTGAAGCTGCTCTTCATGCTATTCATGCAATTAACCAAATTCCAAGCACTGCCATCCATAATCAAACTCCATATGAGCTCCTCTTTGGGTCACCACCTAACTATCATCACCTTCGCTCCTTCGGATCAGCTTGTTTCATTCTTCTTCAACCTCATGAGCACAACAAACTTAAGCCTCGGTCTAAACTTTGCTGTTTTCTTGGTTATGGCGAAACACAAAAGGGGTACCGGTGTTACAATCCTATGTCTCATCGTCTTCGTGTTTCTCGTAATGTTGTCTTCTGGGAACATCGCTTGTTTGTTGAACTCTCTCACTTTCGTTCTTCCCTAACGACCTCATCTATTTTAGAAGTTTTTCCAGACGAGTCTCATGTTCCTTCTCCAAATACTCTTGATTCTCATTTAGACTTCTCTATCCCTCCTTTAGATATTTTTGATACTTCTTCTGGACAGGTTGAAGATGAACAGGTTGATGACGAGCTACCCTAACTTGAGCTTGGGTCCCCTACTCCTACTCCGCTTGAAGATCCTCCACAAGACATTCCACCCCGTCACTTAACTCGGGTAAGATCCGTTCCTACACATTTACTTGATTATCATTGTTATATTGCTTTTCCTACACTCCATGAGCCTCAGACCTATCGTGAGGCCTCCACTGACCCTTTATGGCAGATTGTAATGAAAGAGGAACTTGATGCATTAACCAAAAACTATACGTGGGATCTGGTTACTCTCCCTCCTGAACAGTCTGTGGTTGGTTATAAGTGAATTTACAAGATTAAGATTCGTTCTGATAGGTCTATTGAGCGCTATAAGGCTCGTCTTATTGCAAAAGATTTTACACAGGAGTATGGGATTCATTATGAAGAGACCTTTGCTCCAGTTGCTTGCATCTCATCTGTTCCTGCCCTCTTAGCTGTTGCCGCTGCTAGAAAATAGGACCTTTTTTAGATGGATGTTAAAAATGCCTTCCTTAATGGGGATTTGAGTGAAGAAGTTTATATGCAGCCTCCTCCAGGTCTCTCTATTGAATCAAACAAGGTTTGTTCCCTTCGACGTGCATTGTATGGCCTTAAACAAGCTCCACGAGCTTGGTTTGCAAAGTTCAGCTCTACCATCTTTCGCCTGGGTTACACTGCCAGTCCTTATGATGCTGCCTTATTCCTTCGTCGCACTGATAAAGGCACCATTTTACTTCTTCTCTATGTGGATGATATGATCATAACTGGTGACGACCTCCATGGCATGCAAGAACTTAAAGATTTTCTCAGTCAGCAATTTGAGATGGAAGATCTTTGACACCTTAGCTATTTCTTGGGTCTTGAAATCACTCATTCCACAGATGATCGTTATGTTACTCAAGCCAAGTATACTTCTGACCTTTTGTCTCGAGCTGGACTCACTGACAGCAAGACTGCTGACACTCTAGTTGAGCTTAATGCGCATTTGACTCCCACAGAAGGGAAACCATTGTCTAATCCTTCTCTTTACAAATGATTGGTTGGCAGCCTAGTTTATCTCACAGTTACTCATCCAGACATTTCCTATACTGTTCATCAGGTCAGCCAGTATTTGCCTGCTCCTCCATTGACTCACTATGCTACTGTTCTACGCATTCTTCGATACTTGAAAGGAACTCTCTTCCATGGCCTTTTCTACTAAGCTCAGTCTCCTCTTGTACTTCGTGCATTCTATGATGCTGATTGGGCAGGAGATTCCACTGATCGCAGGTCCACCACTAGCTATTGCTTTCTCCTTGGCTCTTCCTTGATTTCCTAGAGAAGTAAGAAGTAAATCTTTGTGGCCTGCTCCAGTACTGAAGCAGAATATCGTGCCCTTGTTGATAGCACATCTGAACTCCTATGGCTACGATGGCTACTTGTGGACTTAGGTGTGTCCATGTTCTCTGCTACTCCTCTTTATTGTGATAATCAGAGTGTCATTCATATTGCTCACAATGATGTCTTTCATGAATGGACTAATCATATCGAGATTGATTATCACTTTATCCGTTATCATCTTGTTCATGGTGCTTTCAAGCTCTTCTCTGTCTCCTCCAAAGATCAACTTGCAAATATCTTCACCAAGTCACATCCTAAGAGACGTCTACATGATTTAGTCGACAACCTCAAGCTGGTCTCACATCCACCTTGAGTTTGAGGGGGGCTGTTAACATGTATAGTATTGTGGGCTTTAGGTCCAACTAGATTATTTGTATAGCACACATTTTTGTACTACACTCTTACTTGTACTGCATTCATATTTACTTGTATTGCACTCATATGCCTCCTATATAAAGGAACTCAATGTATATTATTTGGGTGAGAAATACAATACAGTGATTCAGTATTTCTAACAGGGCCAAAAAAGCTCAACTTGCAGCTTCATGCAATGAATTTACGGACAAGGATGGATCCCTCGTTGACTAGAAATTCATTTGGAAATATCTTTCGCTTTGCAACAGTCATTCTGTCTAGTGATGAAGAGAGGAATGGCTTTGTGGGCAAAGTGAGGGCTGAAATAAGAAAAATCGACAATGAATATTATGTGAAAAAATTACGAGACCACACTCAACAATTGGATTTTCTCAAAGAGACTAGTGGAAAATTTCTGAAAGATGTAGTTCCATTTATTTTCTCAAGTTTGTGTAGGTTCCCGATATATGAAATGGACTTTGGTTGGAGAAATGCAATGTGGATTGGTCGGGTTAGCTTGCCCTTCTAGAATGTAGTTGTATTTATAGACACAAAAAGTGGTGATGAGATAAAGGCATGGGTTAACTTGAAAGAGGAAGACATGGCTAAATTTGAAAGTGACAAAGAACTCCTTGCATATGCTTCCACCACAATCTTAAATGCTTATCATGTTAGTGTATAAGCACACTGCATGCGTAGACTGAATGGCGGACGCTGCAAAATTGTTTAACTGTTTCTGCGTTAGTTTCCATCGTGAATTAAAATAAAGGAAGTCAAAAGCTTCCATGTTTTGTTAAAAGTTTTCCAATTATATCATCCTGTAATGTTTTTTTTAATAAATTGGTGAAACTGCTAGAGTTTTAGTTTCTTTGGGTTGGTATCCATATGACCGTATGAGAATAAGTTTGCAGTTTGATTTTTTTTTTTTTTTGGTGAATAAATTTGCAGTGTGATTTTGGGACAACCTCTCTCTCTCTCTCTCTCTCTCTCTCTCTCTCTCGCTCTCTCTCTCTCTCTCTCTCTCTCTTTCTCTCTCTCTCTCTCTCTCTCTCTCTCTCTCTCTCTCTCTCTCTCTTGTTTTCTGTGTATGTGCGTTTTTTTTATAAGCTATTTTTTGTGTATGTGTCATTCTCCTAATTTTAATATTTGTAAAAATGTTATCATTTAACTTCTTCTCAACTAAAGGAAAAGTCATCAAATCGTGGTAACCTAAAATTTCCACCGTGGGGTTTTGACTACAATTATTTTTCCCATTGTGATCAAATCATGGTTACAAACTTATTTTGTGCTACACTAAACTTAGTTTAGTGATTTGGCTGTAGCTTAATTTGGATTTGCATGTAATTTGGACTAATTAATTAACTTGGATAATTGGTTAATTTAACTGGGGTCAAGCTATAACCCAATACTCACTATTATAAATTTTGGTTACGATGAACTCAATGTAACCTTTATATACTATAGAATATAGAACTCTAACTTAACCCTAGTGTTAGTATGCTTGTTATACAAGTATATGCCCTACAATAAGTTTGGGTCTTTTGAGTCATAATATCTCTTAAGAATTTTATATGATAATTTAACTAATTTGAAATGAAACAACAACCTTTTTTTTTTTTTTTTTTTCAATAATTCAATAGTTACAATAACAAAGAAGGGAAAACATGTAATATTACTAAACTACAAGTTTCTTGAACACAAAAATGTCAATTTCGAAAGCTTGCCTTATCTTTAAATTTGCAGCTATATATATATACACACACATACTCACCACCGTTTGATCAATAAGAACCATCCACACAACCAAATATTCAAATTGTCTGCACTTTACAAAGAGGAAATGAAGGTCCAGGTTGAAGTAATCTTCAAGGGGATTATAAAACCATCTTCACTTCACAAACCCATATCCATCTTCTGTATTATCAGCTTTCCTTTCTAAAGAATCTAAACCAAATACGGCCTCCCATATATACATGCTTCTTTCATCTTCTTCTACCCGAAAGCTCACCACAAGTATTGCCAAGTCAATTCTGCTCGAACAATCATTTTCAAATGCCTTAACATGTGATTACCCTCTGGCCCGGGGCATCAAAGAGAATCCTTCAGTTGATGAAGATGGTTACCACTATGAAGCACAAACGAAGGCTTCATATAGGCCTTCATGCAGTGAATTTTATGGTGCCCAATGAACCATGGGTGGCTCCACTTGAAGCCTAGGGGGTTCAAATGAACCCCCTGGATTGGAATATAATATATATATATATATATAATATAATTTTTAAAATTTTTTATTTGACCCTTTAAAATAAAAATTTGAACACCTTGAACTCAAATTTTAATTTTTAAAATTCATTTGAAAACAAACTTGAATATGACACTCTTAACAATATCTTGGTCTTTTTAAACACACGCACAAACCCAATAACAAACCAATTTGTTCAAAATCTGGAAAAAATAAAAATAAAATAAAATGCCAACAACAAAAGTAGAAATTTGTCAATCTTAAAGCTTAGGAAAAAAAAAAAAAAAAAAAACCATGTTAGATCTTAAAAAATTTGAAATAAATCATTCAAATAAGAGATTAGTGAATGAATAATTGCTTGGTTATGTACATTGAAAGAGATATAAATCATAGGATTGATAATAAAGATATTGTGCAATGATTTTAAAATATGAAACCTTATGTATTTGGGTTTTTGTGTTTATTTTTTTGTGTGATGTCAATATAATCAAGTTTTCTTTTGTTTTAAATTTTGTATAATTTATATTTCTTATTGACCTCCTTAGAAAATAATCCTAGAGCCACCGCTGCAATGAACTTATCGAAGAGTGGTATGGCATTGTGGGCAAGTTGAGAGATGCAATAAGAGAAATCAACAAGGATCAATTACGTGAAAAAGCCACAAGGTAGTAAACACTTTGATTTTCACAAAGAAATAAGTGGAAAAGCAAATGCACACAAGATATGGTAATCTTAAATTTCGTAGGGTTGTGCAGGTTTCCTATAGATGATGATTTTGGGTGGGAAAGCCTTTGTGGGTTGGTCGGTTAGCTTGCCTTTAAAGAGTGTAATTGTGTTTGTAGACACCAAAAATGGGGATGGGATGGAGGCATAGATAAACTTGAAAGAGGAAGATATGGCCAAATTCGGAAGTGACAAAAAGCTTATTATAACTAGAAAACTATTTCACAATTTCTTCATTGGCTGCTATCATTAGCAAAAAATAAAAAGATTTTATGTAGAAAATGTTAAGAAGCTAGGGAGGGCACAGTTGTAAGTTGTAACAACCCTACATGACAATAATAGTTGTATATTATTTACTACTTGAAATTGTGTTAAATGTATACTATTTGCCATTTTTATATGTATAATTAAAATAAATAAACTTGAAATGTAAACATTTTATAAATGTAATTATTATGAATTTCTAATCATTTTAATATTCTTAATATTTTTTCAATCATAAAGGATATAATGAAATAATATAATCCATTGGTAGATTAGTCAATAAACAAGTTCAACCTATGGTTTTATATCAATTACTTAATTATAACCTAGTATTTAATAAATAATAATCTTTATTCTTTAATCATGAATGTCAAATTTTTATTTTTTATTTTTTGGTTTCCCACTGTGTTTCTTCAATGCTTTCAACTAAAGACTAATCACTGTTCGTAACGGGTGGGCTCATAACTGGGTAAATCACTAGTCCATATATTTTTTTCAAAGTGCTGGTGCTCGGACTTGAACTAAGGAGCTCCTAGTCAAACCCAAAACAACTACTTTGAGATCGAGTGTCCAACCATTCGGCCAACCTTACGGGGTTACGAAGATTGGCTATTTATATATTGGCTCAAAAAAATAAAATATATTGAGAAGCTTGTGTACTGTGTATTAATATCACTTCTTAGCCTTCAAAGTTTAGCACATTTTTTTTTTTTTCTGTCTTTTCTTTTATAGGTGCAACAGGTTGGGCTACACACACAATAATCCTTCATCTCCCTTAAATTTACCCAGCCAATTTATGATGATCAAGATTCAATCTCTTATATTTACTATAACGCCATGTGACTATACCAATTTGCCTTGATGGTCCAACTCTGTCATTGACAAGTGATAACAACATGGGCATGCCATTTTCAATTAAAATTGGATTGGCTTGCTAATAGCTTTTAGATTACTCTTCAGATCTAACTTTGAACTAGTTATAATATCGTAGGGTACAAAAAAACAATATGAACTGCCAGGACTAGAGCTAGGTAACTCTCCAAGAAATTTACAGTGTAAGATTCTCCAGGCTTTTATCCAGAAGAATAACAAGAATAGACTATGATATATTCAAATCTGTATATCAATCCAATTAACATGTGGCTATGCCTCTAGCCCAAGACAAGCTTAAGCCTACCAATAGATATCATAGATTTGAATTGAGCAATTCTCTGACCTTCAATGGCAGAACAAGAAACTCTTGCTTGAGACCAGTTAGAAAAATCGTTCATTGTAAACATAAAAGAACTCGATGCTGTAATAAATCATTGATTGCCATCTAAATATTAAGGTCAAAAGAACACCCTTATGCAACTAAAGGGATAAAAAGTTCTTTTGACTCATTAAACTACTACAGTGAACCCCTTATAGCAACTACAATGGATACAAGGCTTCTTCCTACCCCCACAAACCCCCTCTCTATTTTCTATACTTCCTTTCCTTCTTGATCTCTCAAAACTGAAGCAAAATTGCCAATCCCATTAATGTCACTTAACTTCCATAGTTTGTCAAACTCACAAAAATCATGCATATGGCTAGCAAAGCAGTTATGTACTTATGGATTCACGTAAGACTCCCAACCATCTTTTTTTTAGCTTCTCTACTTTTCTCAAGACATCATTCCTTGTGTCATCATGATTGGTAGGGAATATTTTCACTAGGTAGAAAATTTTTTCAAACACCCTAGAGTCTTCGGTCACCAAAAGCATCATGAGCTTACCAAAACAATCTTCGATCACCAAAAGTATCGTTGCTCACAAAGGGAGAGTGGCACCATGCGCCACACTTCGTCCTGACGATCGTCATGTATCAATGGGTCGTCAGGTACCAAAAGGTCGTTAGGGACCCAGTAGTCGTCAGGTACCTTTCTTGACACCGCACGACATGCTCCGCTCTGATAGTCGTCACGTATCTATAGGTTGTTAGGTACCAAGAGGTCGTCAGGTACCTTCTCTAGCACTGTGCAACACATTTCGTCCTAACGGTTGTCATATATCAATTGGTCGTCAGGTACCTTCCTTAACACCGTGGAACACGTTCTACCCTGATGGTTGTCATATATCAATTAGTCGTCAGGTACCAAGGGGTCATTAGGGACCTAGCGGTCATCAGGTACCTTCCTTGACACCGCATGACACGTTTTGCCTAACAGTCATTACATATCAATTGGTTGTTAGGTACCCAGCGATCATCAAGTACCGTCCTTGACACCGCGCGACACGTTCTGCCCTAACGGTCATCATGTATTAATGGGTCATCAGGTACAAAGGGGTAGCCAAGGATCTAGTGGTCGACAGGTACCTTCCCTGATACCGCGCGACCTGTTTCGCCCTAACAGTCGTCACGCATCAATGAGTTGTCAGGTACCCAGTGGTCGTTAGGTACCTTCCCTAACACCATGCGGCATGCTCTGCCCTGATAGTCATCACATATCAATGGGTCATCAAGTACCAAGGAGTTGTTGGGGACCCAGCTATCGTCAGGTACTTTCCTTGACACTACCCAACACGCTCCGCCTTGACGGTCGTTATGTATCAAGGGGTCGTCAAGTACCCTACCCATTGCCCAAAACATGTAGACACTAACTTGTCTAAATCGATGAGACACTTTTGGTAGACCACCTACTATACTCATCCCATCAACAAACCAGCTTGCACACTAATAGGGCTATTTTCTTCCAATAAAGTCCTTCAAGCACTTTGACCCATTAGGATGGAATACTCCACCACTGACTTATCAAGGTTTGTGCCTCTTCTGGTGGGACTTGCCAATTACATACCCTTCAAGATGAACTCCTCATTTAACTTCCTTGAAGTCTCTGCAAATTAGTACTCTATGTATGTGCCTGACAGATGGTTGCATATGTACCCGACATATGGTCACGTCTTATCCTTCATACTCATACTAATGGACTGATGGCGATACCGACGAAATAATGGTCATACTGACGGTTGAGTAACTGAGTCCCACAAACCTTTACGTGTTCTCCACTCATGCATCCCTATATTGAAATAACTTGCACTACACGCCCAAATACCATACTCCACACTCGTGTCTTCCCTATATGGGAAGAAAAGCTTAAGATCTCTAGGTCTTAACTCCTAATCTTCTCTACAATGAAAAACCCTATAATCAAGGGATCTTGATTAGATTTACACCATTATATAAGCACTAGGCCTCCTCTTCCTTAAGTTACGTGCAATTTCCTAACTCTTGCATTTTGAGTTATTAGAAATTCTTTTATCACTAACTTAACCTTCGGAGGGTCTTTGGCTAGTACCCTATCAATGTTCTTTGTAGGTTCTTCATCTTCTTTGTTCTTCAGGTACCGCATTTGACGAGTGTGTGGACGATCAACTCATTGACGATTTTATGCACCATCAATGACAATGGCTCATTCTGCAAAGGATATTATTCCAGAATCAGCTCATGAAAGACTTAAGACCTAAAGTATTTTTTTTTTTCTTGGTTTCACACCCAACACAAAGTTTTGCATTGGCATCTGAATAATCATCAAAGGGATAAATAAAAATTAGGACTTTGTGGCGATTAAATTTAAATCTTTAAGGGAAAAAATGTGTGGGAATAGAAATCAAATATGAACTTGAGATAACAAATGAAGAACTATGTTTTCTCTGAGGCTCTAAAAGTGGACGATATTTTAAGGCAATGGAACTCGTTGTGCAAATATCAACATGATTATGCAAGCATCCGCATTTTTGCACCATTCAGATTTTATTCTTTTGGATAGGTGGCATTCTGATATTATTTTAGTGCCATATATATTCTGTACTTTTTGTGTGTGTATGTGCGCATGCGCGGGGCTCCAAACACCTATTGGCTTAAAAATATTGCCTCCATCAACTTGCCTTAATTTTAGTAGTTTGTGTGCCAAGGATATATATATATATATATATATATATATATATATATTTATATGTGTGTGTGTAAATAACAATAAAAGAACAATAGTAAATCTTTGTGCCAGAAAACACATCCCAAAGATTATGTTGTTTTCGTTAATAATATTTAATAATCATAAAACTTCATACCATAATAATTAGACTCCTAATGATGCCAACTGCTAAGGTCTTTAACTTAAAGAGTTTGACCTAAAGAATATACATGTAAGCACAATACCGAAGTCAGCAACAAATGGTCCACACACGTCTAATTTCGTATGCTGACAGCTTGAGGCACCCTTTTCGGGCTTAGTATAGTGGATCTTACTCTGTGTCTTAACCCGGGCCCATGCCGATATTGGGAGTGTCGTTAAATTTTGACAGCGTAACAAGTTTTGGACATTACTCACATATTGATAGTGCAACATATATAATAGTAGATTTACCATTTATACACATAGAACAACCTAAATGTTTCTTTTACATATAACCTTTAGATTTCTTACAGCGGGGCTTGGGGTGGCAAATGGCAACTCCCCCAACCACCCCACCCCAGCACACGGCGGGACACCCCTTGGACCCTGGTTATACCCTAATCTCTAACCTTTTGGTATTTTGTTGACATGACTAACGGCCAATATAAAAAATAAATTGTCTGCCAATTCAGAGGGCATGTGTTAATGTTGACAAGGATTAAGTTTAAAAAAAATAAAATTAACGCACTGGTTGATTCAACGTAAAATATTTGTAAAAGTAAAATATTTTCATTTTACAATGTTTGGTAGGGTATATGAAAATATTGTGTAAAATATTTTTCAATGTTTGGCACAACATAAAATCGAAAAAAAAAAAAAAAAAAAAAAAAAAAAGAAGGTAAAAATTTAAAATTATGTTAGAGATAACTTTTAGCATAACTTTGTGCCACAACTCGCCACATAATGAGTTGTGATTGGTAAGGGTATGTCATGAGCCATGTGACAACACGCCCTTACCAATCACAACTCGTCATGTGGCGAGTTATGGCAAAAAATTGTGCCAAAAGTTGTGCCCCTAACATAATTAAAAAAATAAAATAAAATCCAGCTGAAGCTCAGGAACGGAATAGCTCTGCTACTGACGGACTTGCGCCAGTGAAGAGCAAGAATGTTCAGACTCAGTTGCTCAATGACCACTGCTTCGACCTGGATTTTTCGGTCTCAAAGCCTTATTCGGCTATTCCAATGCCCACAAGCTACAACACTCAATGCCTTAGCCTGAGTGTGCATGTGTGCATTCAAAATCTTATATTTTCTTTCTTAGATACATGTTTGGTTAATTAAATTTTCTGATATGATATTGAAATTTGCTCTCAGGTGTGTCCTTCATCTATGGATGTCGGTGTGGTTCTATATGGAAGCACCGTGACTGATATATCCAATTCATACATTAAGCCAACACAGATTTCGGAGATGCCGCCAAAAGCACACACAAGAAGCCGTTGTTACATCTCTATTTATATATCACTCATTCTTTGGACTAAATCTATCTTACCCTTATCTGCTAGAAGTCCTGGAATTTTTGGGGCTCTCTTTTTAGATAAAAGATAAATCTTCTGGGCTCTTTCAATGTTAATCCTTTTTGTTTTTTGAAAATTTTCCTATATGTCCTTTTTGTTCTCTGACGGATAAGTAGATCTGGCCATTGTGAATCTGTGATTATTAAGACAACATATATATATATATATATATATATATACATGAGATAGGTTCAAGTTACACCTGATGTAACTATTTAGAATTACACATTTTCTAAACTATTGGATTTAAGTAGATCTAACGGTCCAAAAAGATATTCATTAATGCTAATATTCTTATTAGGATCTCATTAATTATCTCTTATTTATTGTATTCGATATCTCACTACAAAAAACGCAGCTATACCCGACCTATAGCCGCGTTTCTACGAAATGCGGCTATAGACCAAACATATAGCCGCGTTTTAAGTGCCTTAAGCTGCGTTTTTTCAAAGGACCTATTGCCGCGTTTTTGCACAAACGCGGCTATAGTTCCAACCAAATAGTAATTTTTTAAGCAAAGGCGTGTACGCGGACTAGAACATGAGCATTTTAAAGGAGGACCTATAGCCGCGTTTTTAAAAACGCAACTATAGGTCTACCTTTTTTTCAAAAAAATAAAAGGTTGACCTGACTCCCCACCTACCCCATTTGCTCTCATCCACTCAATTCAAAAATATCTCATCATTTCTCTCTGTGGCCGGTCTCTCTTCTTTTCCTTTCTTTTCTTTTTCTCTCAATACAACCATTCTTTTCTTTTTCTCTCAACACAACATAGCGGATTCTTTTCATTTTTCCGGCAAAAATGACCGAAAATCTTCATAGGAAAAGTTAAGGCTCACTTATCTCTACTATTTGAGGTAAAAAAATTTTAATTTTCTTATGGGTATTATACTTTTACTAGAGCATATTTTTTATCTAAGCTTTATGAGCATTGAGAGTAATATTTATGTGTTTATATGTATGGGTTTCACATTGGTGGAATTATTTGATTTTGAATCTTTTGGATATGTGCTTGAATTTGTGCTATTGTGTTGCTGGGTTTGTGTTCTTGAGCTTGCTCTTTTGTGTTCCTTGAATGGATTTAATGTTAGATTTGGGTTGGTTTTGTTGAATGATAGGAGATTCATGGGTTTGTGTTATTATATTTTGGAGCATGTTATGTTTGTATTATGAGTATATTGTGTTTGATTTTGAATTTTCTAGGTGTATTTGTATTGTGAATATGTTGTGTTTGATTTTGAATTTTTTGGGTTTGTAGTTGATTTTGAATTTTCTGAGTTTGTGTTTGATTTTGAATTTTTTGGGTTTGTAGTTGATTTTGAATTTTCTGGATTTGTGTTTAATTTTGAAATTTTTTGGTTTGAATTTTAAGTTTTTTAGGGAAAAAAAAAACGCCCAAAATTTTTTTTTTTTGTTTTTAATAAAACCTATAGCCGCGGTTTTAAATGCAGCTTAAGGTGGGTCTATAGCCGCGTTTCCAAAAACGTAGCTATAGGCCCACAGTCTATGGCCACGGTTAAAAAACGCGGCTATAGATATGACCTTTAGCCGCGGTTATAAAAACGCGGCTATAGACCCGCAGGGGCTAATGCTGCGCAGTATAGGTCAGGTTTGTAAACGCGGCTATAAAAAACGCTGCTATATCCTATAGCTGTGTTTTTGGGGTCTATAGCCGCGTTTTTGAAACGCGGCTATAGACCCCATTTTTTGTAGCGTCTATCTCTAAACCAAAAAAAAACACAAATTGAAGCATGCTATCATAAATATAGTTTGTTTTACCGAATTCCTTATAAACTTCCCATATTGAAGACTACTCCTTATAATTTATTTTTTGGAGAAAAGTCAGCACTTAGTAGTAATTTCAATCACCAAGTGAATTTATTTTTTTATTTTATTTTTCTTTAAAATACAGAACATGGTGAACTTTGGAAAATACTCGTATATCATATTATCATCGTGAATTTTTTTTATGTATATCATATTATCATCTTCCTCTAAGACTAATGAAAGCTACTAAATGACTTATATCTTTGAAGACCCACAATATCAAACCTCCCACAAGCTGCCAATAACCAAGCCCTCACTCAACAATGAAAAACTAGAGTAAAAGAAATTGATATCAATCGAAAATGGTGAAAAATAGAGAGAAATGTGTTCAAAACTGATCTGTTCTATGTCTACTTCTTAATTGTTATAATATGTTGCCTGATTAGATAGAAGCATCTTGGTGAATATGGCACTAAAAAGGATATGACGATTGACAAATATATATATATATATATATATATATATACCACAGGCACCTATCATAGTCACCTGTCACCGACATAAGTGTAGTGCAATGAAATCGATACCGTACCGATCGGTATGTACTGTACCGGTACGTATACTAATATCAAAATGATAACATTTCGTACTGGTTTAAATACCGGCCATGTACCGGTCAATTTCGGGCAATACCGGCAGGTACCGGGCGTACCAGCCAGCACAGAAAAAAACTTCTTCTTTTTTGTTGTAATTTTTGAATTTTTGTAAGGGTATAATGGTAAAATTATGAATAATTTGTTATGAATTGAGGTAATATTTTATGATAAACTTTTATATTTATTATAAGATTAGTGAAATATTATATGCTTATAAACATGGTTCTAGAGATTTTGTGTGTGTGTGTGTGTGTGTGTGTGTATAATATATAAAATAGCGGTAAACCCGAAACGATACACCAATATTGACCGGTACCCAAAATATATCGTAACGCTGGCCAAACCAATACAACCTCTGGTATGATATTGACTTCCTTGGTGCAGTGTGGCACTTTCCATGCCGTGCCTGTTGACTGTATTACTATTATTTATTTTTTTAATGCCCAAGGAAGTCTTCAAATAATATCTTATTCTTGATTTCAACTTCGAAGTAGTCATTTCCAGCTTTTTTTTTTTTTAAGCTTAATCCCAGTCCAACATTATAAGTGACATACGAGTTGACAAAAGAATTATTTTTCATTTTTGTGGTAAGTCACGTCATTTTTCATTTAACACTTAACAATATAAATTAATTTAACACAACACCAAAAGATTGAAACTAAATTAACACATTTGAAACATCATGGACCAGATTGAAATCCAATGAAAAGCTTACAAACCAAATTCATAATTTACCCTATTTTATTTTTCCATTTTACTTTTATTAATTGAATATCTTATATTTAGACTAATTTTAACTTCATATAATAATGACTATTTATTTTTTATTTTTTAAAATATAAATTTATAGTCAATTTAAATTATGAAATAGCTTAAGAGTAACAATGAATATGCTACCTCCTAAACTAGGCTCAAAAAAATAAATTGAAACCTAGTACGCAATAAACAAATTTTAACCTATGTTTGCATTATAATTTCTATGTTAATCAATTTTTTTTAATAAACTATAACTTTTTTCATATATTAAGAATTCTTACAATTAATTTTCTCTTCAATATTTTATCTTAATCTTGGATCTTGCCCTCTAAACCAAAATTTTGGCTCCAATACTACTAAGTAACCCATTCATAATACTTAGTGTCAGCAACAGGCAGTGGCGACTCCAGGAAATTTTTTCAGGGTATTCCTCAATAAGCATAAATTACACAATCTAATAAAAAGAAAATTTAATATATTGACAACAACAACAATAAAAACACGCAAATACATAAAATTTACAATTGCCTTCTACGAGTTTTCATATTTTGAAATCATTGCATAATAGTCTCATTATCAATTGTTGTTTCATTAATTATAAAATTATTAATTGTTGTTTAGCCTAACATAATTTAATTTGTTTGTCTTTTATAATGTATTGGTTTATTATACTGCTTTGATTATTGTTGTTTAGCCTAACAATAATTTGTTTGTCATTAATTATACTGCTTTAATTTGTTATATTATTTAGCCCCATGTGCTGATGTGCACATTACACTAAAGAGCCAATGATGTGCACATTGCACTAAAAGAGGCACTGATGTGCACATTATTTACACATCCTACATGTAGCCTAATAATTAAAGCTGTGTGCAATCCGGCCCCATGTGCCCATCCCACCCCACCCCATTCAACAGACAAGCAGGCCTAACGATGCCTAATGGCCCCCTGTCAATCAAAAAATTTCACAAATCACAATCACACATTACTCTAGTCTAAAAGATAATTAATATCAACACCAACACACTACACACACCAACCCAACAGATAAGATATTACGAAAAACTGACAAACACACTACACATGAAAAGCAACACATTGAAAAAGACAAAAGTCAAAAACAAACAAAAAAATTAATAAAGGTGAAGTTCAGTTCGGCCAATGAGAGACACAGTTCAAATTTCAAAAGATTAAAAGCGAGAGTTAGTCTTATTAAAGAATAAAGAGGGAGAGAGAGTTTCATTCATTTTATAATTTTCATTTCATTCAATAGAGAGAGAGAGCGAGAGACTGAGAGAGAGTCAGGAGAAAAAGAGAGAGAAAAATGAAATACCTTGAGGGAGGCAGCACCGAAGCAGCCGAGCAGGGAGGCCTGAAGGCTAAGGCCACTGAGGCAGACTCGGTGACAGTGGCGACGTCATGACGACCAACGAGCGATCTCCAACAGCGATGAGGGTAAGCGACGACGATCTGGACTGGATTCGATCTTCAGTGGCGTTGCTCTTGCTCTGAGGGACTGAGGCGTAACGGCGTTGCTGTCTTTAGGTAATAGGTTTGCTTTAGGTTAGGCCTTTAGAAGTTTAGTGATATCTTTTTCTTCGATAAAGCATTTAGTGATGGTCGTGATGGATAGATTTAGAAGTGATTTGCTCTATTACCTGTATTGGGTTTTTTTTTTTTTTTGTAAGAATCTGCGGGTAAGGTTGTTACCTCTGTAATCTATTGGGCTTGCTATGGGCTTTCTGTGGGCTTGGCTCTGTTACAATTTTTTTTTTTTTTTTTTTTTTTGCTTGAAAGTAGAGCAATTGAGCAAATAATTTTTATTTTTTATTTTTTTTTAATTTGAGGGTGTTCCTAATTTTTGATTAAGGGTGTTCCTAATTATGGTGTTCCTAATTTATTATATAAATTTTTTTTTTCAGGTTTTTTTTTAGGTCAGGGTGTTCCTAAGAACACCCTGAGCTATATGTAGCGTCGCCCTTGGTGACAGGGCCAACATTGCAGTTCAACATGAAAAAGATTTAACGAAAATATTAATAAATGAATAAAACCTAAAAATATTGATTAATGTTAATGAGAAAATAAATTAAATTTTGTAAACAATTGTAATTGCAAAATCTACCTTAATACAAGTTCGTTTAGAATTCGATGTAAACCCATTATTACACTAAGAGTTTTCCATTATTGCAGTTATATATATATATATATATATATATGTATATATATATATATATGTCATATCATTAAAATAAATAAGAACAACACGTTCATAAGTACTAATAATCAAAGTATAAGGTTGACCTAAACAAATGATATTTAGAAATATATTTTGATTTCTTAAAATCAATTGAAAAAATAAATCAATCTAAAGGTGTTTTTTTTTTTTTGGTTAAAAGGACATTCATTCAGAAATTAACTAGCCAACAAAGGTAGAGTATTGGCGCATCGCCTTAAATACAAAACATTCACATCATTGTTCACAAAAGCTACCATATCTGGGGAGGGGGGTACATCATAAACTTCAAACTGTGTTGACATCGTGCAGCCCTTTTTCGCGAGCCAATCTATACACCTGTTTACTTCTCTAAAAGCATGGCAAACTGCGACTTGCTGAAACTTGCTTAGGAGGTACCTATAGTCATTTAAAAGGGGTGAATAAGTTGCAATGTGGCTTGAGTTAGAGAGTAAAAGCTGAACAACAACTTTGGCATCTAACTCTACTTTTAAACAGTTGATTCCCAACTGTAAAGCCAATTGCAACCCATCTCTTAAGGCCCAAAATTCAGCTAATAAGCTGGTAGCGTGGCCTATTTTTTGAGCCAAACCTTTGATCCACATCCCTCTATGGTCCCTTATAATTCCTCCACCACCTACCCTTCCTGGATTGCCCAATGAAGCACCATCGATATTTAATTTAGTGCATCCCTCCCTTGGTTTCTTCCACCTGACTTATGCTGCCATATAGTGCTCTTCTTTTGAGGCATTACCAACACAGTAAAAATATTCAATAGACTGGTTAATGCAGTGGGTATGAAGGCTCATATTCAGTGAAGTATTTTCGAATACCACCATATTTCTGTGCTTCCATAAATACTAGGCAGCAAATGGGAATTGGATTTTCCATGGACATCCATTCACCCTAATATTTAGATCACATAAACAGTTGCTTTTTAGCCAATCCAGTAGCTCCAATTGGAAGGAAGCTTGAAGAGTCATTGGTGTTTTGATTTTCCTCCAAAACTCCAGAGCAAAAGGGGCATTCTCTCAAGGCTTTTTAGGCACCATTAATTCTTGCAATAACTCTCTTCTTTCTATTGAAAATATTTTCGAAAACATCAACATTCCACTTTTTGGCTTTCCTAGTGAAGTTGATTATAGCTTCAGACAGAGTTTAGTCCTGATCCCAGTTGTCTTTAACAAACCTAGGAAACTCTGGTTGCATAAGCCACATCATTTGAAATCTAAAGGGTTTATTTGATCACATGGGAGGGGGTTTGTCAAGCTCAAGGAGGACGGGGCAATGGTCAGTGAAGACTCGAGGAAGATGAGTCATTGAAGCCTCAGGAAAAGCAATCCTCCAAGATGGGTTTCCAAAACAGCAGTCAATTCTCTCCAGAATTAAATTAGTAACTTGCTTAAGATTTGACCATGTGAACTTTGGACCCGAAAAGCCCAAGTCTAGTAGATTGCACAAGTCTAGGCACTCTTTAAATTCAAGTGCCCTATTAATATTGACCTGCCTTCCCCCATACTTATCTTCTCCACATAAGACTTCATCAAAATCCCTCAGCACTAACCTGGGCAAATTATGTAATTGAGCAACTTTTGTTAAATTAGACCATAAAATTTTTCTTTCAGTTAAGCGAGGGCTTGCACACACAGGTAAAATAATCCAGGTAAGATTAGATGAACGCACCTTCACAGTGGCGTAAATTTCTTGTTCAGTGGATGAAAGAATTGAGATTTCTGCTTCTTCCTTCTTCCATAACAGCCAAAGTCCACCAGCATAGCCTACTGTATCAGTGGTATAGGATCCATCAAAGGGTAAATCTGCTATTATCCTTTCACTCACCTCCAACCCTAGTCTTAGTGATTACCATAATTGAAGGTTGATGATTCACCATCATTTCCAGCACTCTACGCTTGAAATCAGCATTCAGGGCTCCTCGGCAATTCCATAATAGAATATTCATGTTGACATAATTACCACACAGCACTTCCACCTGATTAGGCCTCATTGCAGCATCCTCCATCATGCTCCATCCCATCTTCTTTAGCAGCTCCTTGGATGCCATCTAATTTGGCTTCCACATGATCATGTATTTTAGAATCCCAACTATTTCCTCCTTGCAGCAAATGAAGAGATCGCATTTTAGCACTGGGGTGAGAACCTGAAACAGCTTCATCGTTGGGAAGTTGCCCGTGTGCCCCTAGGCCGTCCCCCTGAAATCTATTACCTTCTTCTCTTGCACCAGCCACCCCGATTCGTCCAAGTGTGCTACCACCAATGGCCTTTTTTGCTCGTTCAACATCATGGCTTCCTCCTCCGTTATTAGTGGCATATCTGTGATGAACCTCCACCAAGGATTTGGGGTTGTGCTCCAAGCTGGGTGATTCAGCTCCAAACCCCCACTTCTGATGCTTATTGTTGTTAAGGGAAACAGATGTTTCCATGCTGCTTTCAGTTCCTCCTCGCACCCAACCAGATGGTTTGTCGGGGATGCTCTGATTTGTGCTATGATTTCCTCCAGTATTGCTATTACCCGATTCTTGTATTTCATTGCCCATCCTTTGCTTGGAAGGCTTGCTGATAATGGTGCCGAAACTTCCATTCTCCATTAAACTACTCAAAACATTTAGGATTGGAGAAATTTTGCTAAAGCCTGAGCTAGTTCTTTTGAAAGAAGATGTGCTTTTTGCACCATCAAATTTCTTCGTACGAGTGGTTTTTGTTGAATGGCCTATGTGTCCCATCGCTTGCAGAGTTCCCATTGCTGGAGACCTCCGGGTTATTACTCACCATAGGAGTGGGCCGGTGGTCTGACATAGTTTGCGTGTGGGAAACCACTTCTTTTGGCTTATCACCTTCTCCCCTGCTATTTGATATGACCATTCCGTCCTTCCTGGAAGCATCCAATGCTTTTGTTGGGGACATATTTTTATGTAATTGGCATATCCTTTGACAAAATGCAATTTACTTGTATTTGGGTAAATCTAAGTAGGTTAAAATGGTCATTACAAGTGGTTAAATTGAAGACATGAAAATTACTCAAGAACTACTCAAGAAAAGTGCAAATTGCAAGTCTCGATACCTCCTCAACAGAATCTCGATCTGTCGAGATTCATTAAATCTCAACAGATGTCCCGATCGATCGAGCTTACGGGTTTCAGATTATAGCTAGCAACATTTTTACTCTAAAAGACTAATTGTTTATGGGTTTGTATAATTCTTATTGGACTAGGAAAACCCAAGGTTTTTGTAAATCTATTTGGAATAGGAGAGCCCATTAAGCTCCTATTTAAAGGAGGTGGAAAAAGAAAAACCTGACCCTAGAGAGCTTCATAAGGTTTTCTTTTTGAAACTCTAGCCTACAGAAGAAAGAGTTCTTGTTGCGTTTCTTGTACGCCTTTGGGTTTTGTAACCAAGTAAAGTCTCTTGCACCAACATTGAAGATCTTATTGATATTTCTATGTGAAGCTGCTGCAAATCAACTACGACAATCTAAGGGTTGTTGTGGAGTTAGTCACATACTAGGATTCGTGCAAAGGAGTAAGCCGCGTACTAAGATCCGCGTAATTGGTTAGTCACGTACTTGGAGCAATTCATCAAGAGAAGAAACTGTCACTACAGAACAAGTCCAATTGGGTATTGGGGTAAGGGTTCAACTGTAGGTTGGTAAGGTACTCGGATTCCTTACTTGTAATCGCTTGTTATGATAATAGTGGAGTTTCGGGAGTAGTGACCTTAAATCACCCGGTGGGGTTTTTGCCTTTAGGTTTTTCCCATTCGTAAACAAATCACCATATCTTTTATTTTCCGCTACATTCTTTAGTTTTGGTGATTTGTTTGTGCTGCCACGTGAATTTTCATGTTAACTTGATTAATTAATAACTCGGCTAATTAATCAATTTAATTAATCACAAGGGGTCAACACGTTTGTGGCCTATCAAGTGGTATCAGAGCAGGCACACTCTGATTAGGGTTTAATCTTTGATGTGTGATCCATTGACCCCTATTGTCATGGAAACTCTTAATTATTTTGATTTGCATGATCTTGTGTTGAATGATGATGATGATATTTATGATACCTATTGCAAGCTTTATAATTTTTGTATGAAATCTCTTGAGTGTTCTACAAAATTAAAAGCTAATTTTAAAAAGGTCAAGCTTGAAAAAGATGATTTGATTGCAAAATTGGATGAAGCCACTAATTTGAATGAGAATTTTAAAAATCAAATTTCATCTCAGGTGGACAAAATTAAGAGTTTGGAAGAGCAGCTAGTTGAATTTAAAACTGAAATTGAAAAATTAACTAGTATCAAACTTGTTGTTCAGCCTAACTCAAAAGAAAAGGATTTTTATATTCCTCCATTCAGTCTCCCCACTTTGACTGTGTTGATGTCTCCAAATTTACTTGGATACAAAGTCTAGCATAACTTCCCCTAGAGTTAGTGCTAGTATAGGAATCAATTCTTAGGACCGGTCCAATTGCTCCACCAATTTGCCTTAAAACTTCTGAATCATAGAACTCAATGGGGAGTTCAGGAAGTCTGACCCACATTGCAACTGAGTTGAAGGTGGCCTCTGATGCTTTGAAATAAGGTTCCCATGGTTTGATGGCTAAAAAATGCTCACCACCAAACCATTGTCCTCCTTTTAACACCTTATCATAATCACTAGTATCACTAAATTTGATTAAAAAGAAATCTTTTCCCAGGTTCACACAATCCATCTTGGCCATAGGTTTCCACAGAGTATTGAACTTGAAAGTGAGGTAGCTGAAGCCAACAGTCCTACCATACACTTTCACTATCAATGCTTTGGACCATGGGATCTAATTCTAGCTTTAGTTTCTTTAGACAGCACCACTTCCGTCATACCTTCAACAAGATCTTCCACTTCTGTGTTTGAGTCTTCATGCTCTGTTATCTCACAATCAAACTTAAATGCTTGAGCATAAGCGCCTGGTATGTCTCCTATAAGACTCTCCTTATAGCTGAGTATGCGGCGGGGCTGGGTGAAGGTTCTATCTCCACTACTATCTTTGTACTTCTTAGTGCTACGGCATAGTTCTTCCTCTTCCTCACTTGAGCGTTGGTTTTCCTAAACATACTCGACTTCCATCTTTTTTAATCTAAAGGTGTTAACTGTATAGCAATATACTTACAAAGTTGTACAATCCCATTCCCTTGATTACATTCCATGGAAAGTAAGCAAAGGAATAAAGCTCGCGTTTTTGCAGTGAGTATTCAACTATTTGGTCTATTCTTCTCTCAGTCAAAAAGTAAGAAAAGGGCTAATAAATATATAGTATTCAACTATTTTGTCCATTTCTCTCACAGTCAAGAGAAAGGGAAGGGGAAAAAAAAAGTAAATTCTTTTGGATTTTAGTTGGTAAAGAACAATAAGTATTTTTAAAATAAATTACTGTGTAAAATAATAAATACTACGCATCAATGAGTTGCGTGCCTGACAAAGTAAAAATTGGGATAAGGAAGGAAAAAAAAAGGGGGGAAAAGGTGATTTGAATAATGGTGTGGTGAAAACGAGTGAAATTGGCTGAAAGAAATTGAGAATTCGGACCCTTTTTTTTAGGTACTACGCTGATTCTTGAAAATAGAATAGGTTTACTTTTTTGTTATTTTCCAACATCAGTGTAGCGGTTTGGTATCTTATACTGTGAAAGTGAGAATGCTCTTTTGAGTTCTTCTTGGGCCATAAACCTCTGCACCGCACAAATCCAATGTTAATAAAAATATTCATACGTACCCATGCACAAACCTATGTTGGTAAAAAAAAAATATACATATATATATATATATATATATATGTATATGCGTGAACGCCAGTGACTAAACTAATGAAAATATAGAAGACTTTTTTTTTTTTTTTTTGATACAAAAAATATAGAAGACTTATCATAGGTTTTACACCATATGGATCCATGCAGACATGCATATAGAATTCCAAATGACGAATAATGACCAAAAAAAAAAAAATGATATCGTAGTATCCCAAAAACAATTAAAATAAGTTGGGACGGACGTATAAGATTCCTTGAAGGAAACTTTGTACATTCGAAGGTTTATTTTTATAAGAAAATTTCATTTCAATTAGAAATGAAGCGGTCAATAACTTGCACGAGCCACATTTGCAGTAGTTTCATATATACGTAAGTAGTGGAAACTTTTGTAGCTTTTGGAGCTATTATTGATTTCAGGGGCGATGCTACATATAGCTCAGGGTGTTCTTAGGAACACCCTGACCTGAAAAAAACCTGAAAAAAAAAAAAATTTATATAATAAATTAAGAACACTGTCACTTCCCAGTCAGACAAAAAAAAACAAAAAAAAAATTATGAAAGTCAAAATTTTATGGTTCCCACATGCCCCACCTACTCCCAGTACCCATCATTCTCTACCAATCCTTTTTCTCTTATCTCTTCTCTCTTTTTGGCCGGCTCCCTCTTTTCCTTCTTTCATTTTTCATTCTTTTCTCTTCACTTAAACACTCATTTCTTGAGTTCACCCGCCGGCCTCCACTCCAAACCACACCATCTCACCATCATTTTTTCGGCAAGATTACCGGAAAAATACTTAGGAACCCCTAAGCATCTTCATCATTTTATTTGAGGTAAAAATTTCTAATCTTTTTGGTGAGTTTTAGACTTTTGCTTGAGGTTATTTTTATCTAAGATTTAATAATGATACCTATGTGGTTTATGAGCATTAGAAATAATATTTGTGTTTTTATGTATGGGTTTGGTGTTTGTGGAATTCTTTGATGAGTGGGTATGCAGTTTGTGCTAAAAAATGGCTACATAAGGTTTATGTATGGTGAAAAATTTAGGGGTTTTAAGTTATAGCATGTGATGATCGGTAAATTTAATTTTTCCATTGTTATTGGGTTTATTTGGAGTTAGTTGAAGTTCTAAATTTCTTGTCTTGGAGGATATTGTGATTTTTGCTTTCATGGGTCTCTTGATGATGAAGTATGAATTTATGGAAGTTAGTTATAATCTTGGAGATGATGGCAAATGAGTTAACTTTATAAATTGGAGTTTATGCCTTGTAAATCAAATTGTTGAGAAACTTTGGAAGTGGAATATGTTAAAATTGATGGGGTGAAATACTAGGCTTGCCTAATTAAATGTTTATTTGGCAATTCTTAAATTGTGGCTAGATACAATTTCAAGTTCTATGCTTATTGTGATAGGTTTACTTGATATTGTTTAGGTTCTAGTTAATCTCCTTGGAGCTTGGAGAATTAGGATTTTGCGGTTGCGAGGTAAGTAGCTTTTTAATGGGATTTTTGGAAATTAATTACATTGCATAAATGTTGTTTTTGGGTTAGACACACTTTTTGAAACTACCTATGTAAATTATATTTTTCTAAAAGCCATTGTGTCGTAACCTTAATATATATATGATTATATATATGAAAATGCACTATATTTGGTATTGCATTTGGGGAAATGCATGAAGTGTTGATATGAAAAATATGAGCATCTTTTATTTAATCTTTGATAAGGAAATTATGAATTCTATAGTTTATTAGAAAATCTAAAGATGCTTATCTTGTCTTGTTATTGGGAAATTGGTAGAAAATCTTTTTGACAAGAATGGAGTTGAAAACCTTACAAACCTTGTGGAAGTTAGATTATTTAAGGTTTTCTGAAACTATCTGGATATAAACTGTATTTGAAAGGAAATGTATACTGTGAGCTTTATGTAGTTTTAACACCAAGTCATGTGTGTTTTCCCAATAATCACCCGATTTGGTTTTCATAGTCTTTGTGACAACGGAATCAAATCCAAGTCAGTGCCTTTTCGCTTTGGATGACGCGTTCTTCCCTGCTGCCCATGGGGGGAAGAGGTTTCTTGATTGTGTGTGGGTGAGGCTGCTGTCCATGGGGCCAAGAGACCACATGCAAGAGAGGGCCTATTCGACGCGCTCTCTCTACTACCCATGGGGAGAGAGAAAAACTTTAAGGGTATGGGTGAGGCTGCTGTCCATGAGGCCTAGAGTCTGCATACCAGAGAGGAAAATATCATGCCAGTTGTGAATGGGTGGATTCCCTAATCGGTCTATGTGATAGTATAGTGTATTTGTGATAATTTATCTTTTGTTAGATATTATGGCTTTGGAAATTATATTGTTGATGCTCACAGATTATGGTATATAGTTTCAAGGTAGTTACTTAGAGAAATTTTGTATTTCATTATTTAATCATTCTTGTCATATTATTATTATTGAAGATGAAACTTGCATTTCCCTCACCTCCATTAATTATGCTACTTACTGGGTTTTGTCTCATCCCATTATTTTTATAAACTTTTCAGAGTAGGCAACAACTTTTAGAGACAGCTTTTTGGTGGCTAATAATAGTTAGACTAACTACTGATGGAGGCTGAACTTTTGTAATGGAGTTATTAGATGATGTACATCTTAGAATAGACTTGACTCATTCTTTTGTATATTGTAGTGGTTGTGACTGTATTCCCACTGATGGGACAAACTGTTGTTATGTAATTATTTATTCAGACCTCTATTCTTTTGAGGCCAATGGTCCTTATAATTAATGCTTAGAGCTCTGACTTACTTTAAGAGTATATTCAATGAAATTATTATGATAATTCTTGATGTTTGGTACTTGATAGGATTTTTTGTGGATTAAATTGTTAGAAAGTAAAAAAAATTTATAGGTACTTGAGGCATCTTTCTCACGCTTTGGACCCTTTGGGATTTGGGGCGTGACAAACACCCTAATTAGGAACACCCTCAATCACAAAATTAGGAACACCTTCAAATTATAAAATATATTTATATATATATATATATATATATTATTTGCTCAATTGCTCTACTTTCAAGCCAAAAAATAAAAAAATAAAGCCCAAAAAAAATATTTGAACTAAAATCTGGAAAAAAAAAAATTGTAACAGAGCCAAGCCCACGGCAAGCCCATAGCAAGCCCAATAGATTATAGAGGTAACAACCTTACCCACGGATTCTCACCAAAAAAAAAAAAAACCCAATATCGGTAACGGAGCAAATCACTTCTAAATCTATCCATCAGGACCATCACTAAATGCTTTATGAAAGAAAAAGAAATCACTAAACTTCTAAAGGCCTAACCTAAAGCAAACCTATTACCTAAAGACAGCAATGCCGTTACGCCTCAGTCCTTCAGAGCAAGAGCAACGCCGCTGAAGATCGGATCTAGTCCAGATCGTCGTCGAAGATCGGTAGTCCAAATCGTCGTCGCTCGCCCTCATCGTTGTCGAAGATCGCTCGTTGGTCGTCACGACATCGCCACTGTCACCAGGTCTGCCTCAGCGGCCTCAGCCTTTAGGCCTCCCTGCTCGGCTGCTCCAGTGCTCCCTCCCTCAAGGTATTTCATTTTTCTGTCTCTTTTTCTCCTGACTCTCTCTCAATCTCTCGCTCTCTCTCTCTATTAAATGAAATGAAAATTATAAAATGAATGAAACTTTCTCTCTCTCTTTATTCTTTAATAAGACTAACTCTCTCTTTTAGTCTTTTGAAATTTGAACTGTGTCTCTCATTGGCCAAACTGAACTTCACCTTTATTAATTTTTTTTGTTTGTTTTTGACTTTTGTCTTTTTGAATGTATTGCTTTTCATGTGTTGTGTGTTTGCCAGTTTTTCTTAATATCTTATCCGTTGGGTTGGTGTGTGTAGTGTGTTGGTCTTGATATTAATTATCTTTTAGACTAGAGTAATGTGTGATTGTGATTTGTGAAATTTTTTGATTGACAGGGGGCCATCAGGCATCGTTAGGCTTGCTTGTCTGTTGAATGGGGTGGGGTGGGATGGGCACATGGGGCCGGATTGCACACTGCTTTAATTATTGGGCTACATGTGGGATGTGTAAATAATGTGCACATCAGTGCCTCTTTTAGTGCAATGTGCACATCATTGGCTCTTTAGTGTAATGTGCACATCAGCACATGGGGCTGAACAATATAACAAATTAAAGCAATATAATTAATGACAAACAAATTATTGTTAGGCTAAACAACAATAATCAAAGTAGTATAATAAGCCAATACATTATAAAAGACAAACAAATTAAATTATGTTAGGCTAAACAACAATTAATAATTTTATAATTAATGAAATAAAAATTGATAATGAGACTATTATGCAACAATTTCAAAATATGAAAACTCAAAGAAGGCAATTGTAAATTTTATGTATTTGCATGTTTTTTTATTGTTGTTGTTGTCAATATATTAAATTTTCTTTTTATTAGATTGTGTAATTTGTTGAGAAATACCCTGAAAAAATTTTCTGGAGTCGCCACTGCTGAAAACCCAATATTAGTTAAACTTGGAAGGGCTATTTGTGTAAGTTCATTGATATTATTTTATCTTTTAAACAAAATTCCTTTAATTTACTCAATATCTAATCACACGTCATAGATGAAGTGTACATATTGAAGCTGTTCAGGGCTTTTCGTCCAATCGGATAATCACTGACCTAGATGTGAACCAAACCACGTACATTCGCAGGTTTATTTTTTACAAGATAATTTCATTACATTTGAAATGAAGTGGTCAATAACTTGCCCATGCACTTCTTATCAAACCAACTTGGTCAAGCACATTTGCAGAAGCTTTACATATACGTAGATAGATGCCACCATTTGCATAAGCACCATTCATAGACTCACTTGTTCAAAGTAGTTTGAACTTACTTTGGCAGGAGAAAATGAAGGTTGAAGTGGAAGTAATCTCCAATGAGAATATCAAACCAACTTCACCAACTCCCACCCATCTTCACTATTATCAGCTTTCCTTTCTCGACCAAATATTCCCTCCGGTATATGCTTCATTTATCTTCTTCTACACAAAGAATGATACTTACTCCAAAATCAGTACTGATACTACCAAATCATTCTCTAGTGTCCTCAAGCAATCATTGTCAGACGTCTTAACGCGTTACTATCCTTTAGCTGGCCGCGTTAAAGACAATATTAACGTGGAATGCAATGATGAAGGGGTGATGTTTCGCGAAGCCCAAGTCAAGTGCGAGCTTTCAGATATTGTTACAAATCCAAATCCAGCAGAGTTTAAGAAATTTCTTCCATGCGATATTGATGGCACGCACAATTTAACCTTTGCTGTTCAAGTCAACTACTTCACTTGTGGAGGTATTGCCATTGGTGCATGCATTTCCCACAAGATTGCTGATGGCACATCCTTTATCATGTTTATGAAAAATTGGGCAGCCATAGCGCGAGGCGAGACTGATATTCATCCACAATTTCAAGCATCAACTCTCTTCCCGCCTACAAGTACCTTATCTGGGTTTCAACCAGAAACTAGTATGATACAGGAGAAGCTCGTATTAAAGAGGTTTGTGTTTAGCTCTGCTACAATAGAGGCTCTTAAGGAAAAATATGCAGAAAGCTCAGACATAGAATGCCCATTACACCCCAGCCGTGTTGAGGCCTTGTCAACATTTTTATGGAGCCGATATGTAGCTGCTGCACAAGAAAACTGTGGGCATAAGAAGCTCAACTTAGTGCTTTTTGCAGTGAATTTACGGACGAGGATGGATCCCCCGTTGTCTGGAAATTATTTTGGAAATATCTTCCGGGTTGCAACAGTCATTCTGTCGAGTGAAGAGAGATATGGCCTTGTGGGCAAACTGAGAGCCGCAATAAGAAAGATAGACAATGAGTATGTGAAAAAATTACAGGGCCACACTCAACACTTGGACTTTCTCAAAGACGCTAGTGAAAAAGTCCTGAAACAAGATGTAGTTCCATTCAATTTCACAAGCTTGTGCAGGTTCCCTATATATGAAATGGACTTTGGTTGGGGAAATCCCATGTGGATTGGTCGGGTTAGCTTGCCTTTCAAGAACGTTGTTGTATTTTTAGACACCAAAAGTGGGGATGGAATAGAGGCCTGGGTTAACTTGAAAGAGGAAGACATGGCCAAATTTGAAAGTGACACAGAGCTCCTTGCATATGCTTCCACCACGACCTTAAATGCTTAACACGTTAATGTATAAGCATGCTACATGTGTAGACTGAGTGGCTGACACTGCATGCAAAATTGTTTAGCAGTTTCTTCGTTAGTTTCCATCGTGAACTAAAATAAAGGAAGTCTAAAGCTTCCATGTTTTGTTAAAAGTATTCCAATTATATCATCATGTAATGTTATCTGTAATATATTGGTGAAACTGCTAGGGTTTTAGTTTCTTCTTTGGGTTGGTATCCGTATGACTATATGAGAATCAGTTTGCAGTGTGATTTTTATTTTATTTTTTTTCTGAATAAGTTTGCAGTGTGATTTTGGGACAAACTCTCTCTCTCTCCCTCTCTCTCCCTCTCTCTCTCATTTTTTGTGTATGTGTGTGTTTTCTTTATAAGCTATTTTTTGTGTATGTGTGTAGTTTATCATTTAACTACTACTCAACTAAAGGAAAAGTCATCAATACCGATGAATTTATTGTGGCCATATTACTTCTACTAGTCACCAACACCAACAATTTTAATATATACTAGAATACAAAGTATCCATTGTTGGGAATTCAAATTTGTTCTCTTTCCACACCTCACAAGGAACAGTTGGTTTGATTAGGAATCTAATAAGATTTTTAAAGATATGTAATTCTTATGTTTCTTTTATTTTAAGAATATTAAAAGAATTATTTATTTTTCCAAGACTATTTTTTAGATTTGTAAACAATGTAGGTCATATTTTTATGAATTGATATATCCAAGTCAAAACAAAGTTTACATGTATTTGAGTCTAACTTTAAGTGTGTTCATAGACACATTCAAGTTGTATTAAATGAAGACATAAGACTTGTTCAAGAAAGCCCGTCAGAACGGGACTTCAATACTAGTTGATACTTGTTGATCTATGAAAAATAAATAATCTCGATTCTTGGCTTATAATACCTCTTGATCTATCAAGCTATGGGAAAATTGAATAGTAATTTTTGTTTCAACCAACAATGACTCAGATCTTATTGGAATTCGTGCACTAGAGTTTCAAAACATATAAAATGGATATTTTATGGCCATCATCAAATACACACATAAAGAGACACATGCATACCTAGAGTTGCTACAAAGTTTTGTACGCCTAGGGTTTTGTATCAAGCTATTACCATTTCATCAAAGCATAATTTGAAGAATATTCTAAAAGTTACAATAATCAAGTGGTTGCTGTGGTGTTAGTCAAAAACAAGAGATTCGTGCAATGGATAAATCTTCTGCGAGAAGTAATCCAATTAGGGATTGGAATTGAGCTTCCTTAAATAGATTGGTAAGTTCTACTGTAGGTATGTACTTCGAAATAGGGTAAAATTTCTTGTTCTTCTAACCTCTTATCTTTTTAGTGGATTCTCTAGCAAAAGTGGTGACCAAAAATTCCCCCAATGGGATTTTTCGTACTATGGTTTTTCCCATCATGATCAAATCACAATTTCAATCTTATTTTTCACTATACCTAACTTAGTTTGGTGATTTGGCTATACCTTAATTTGGATTTGCATATAATTTGGACTAATTAAGTAACTTGCGTAATTGGTTAATTTAACTAGGGTCAAGCCATAACCACAAATTTACTATTCTTAATTTTGGTTATGATGAACTCAATGTAAGCTTTATATACTATAGAGTATAGAACTCTATGCTAACCTTAGCGTTAGTTTGTTGTTATACAAGTATATGCCATACAATAAGTTTGGGTCTTTTGAGGTGTCATATCTCTTAAGAATTTTATATGATAATTTTACTAGTTTGAAATGAAACAACAAACTTCTTTTTCTTTTTCTTTTTTCTTTTTTTTCAATAATACAATAGTTACAATAACAGAGAATGGAAAACAGACAATATTACAAAACTAGAAGTTTTTTTAACACAAAAATTCAACTTCGCAAGTTTGTTCTATATTTAAATTTATGGCTATATATATATACTCACCACCATTTGAATAAGAACCATCCAGTATAGAATCATTTATTCAAATTGTTTAAACTTGAAAGCTCAATTAGTGTGGAAACACTAAAACTTGTTTAAGCCCCCAATTTTAAATTACGGCTTAATTGCTTTTACTCCAACTTATATAAGTGTGGAACAAGAGTAAATGAAGTGCAATAAACTGGAACACTACTCTAAGCCATAAGAAAGTATAATAAGTGATAAATGTAAAACTTAAAAGAGTAGAAAAAAGAGATGTAAACACAAAATAACAACGAGACGTGTTATCGAAAAGGAAACCAAAGTACCTCTCTGTGGCTCTCCAATCCAGAATCGATCCACTAGTGAATAAATTGGAGTACATGAATATCAAAAAGACCCTTCAAACCTAATTTACCTAATGTACTTGAGCCCTCCAAGCTCCTGCTACCAATGGACTCTTCACTATTTATCCAAATCCTGCAATTCCTCCCAATTGCATCCAATACTCAATAACTTCTTCCAATGCTTCCCATAAGCACCAAAAATTCTCTCAACAGTCAGAATGGGTGAGGTAAGTGATTAGACTAAAAACCCCTTATGGATGTGTAGATGGAGAGGTGAGAGTATATGGAAACTTTAGAGAAATTATGTAGAGGATTGTGGGTAAACAATATCTAACTCTCAAGTGTTTTGCCTAGGGTTTTCTCTCTCAAAAGTTTCTTGTAAATTCTCCTTCTTCTTCTTATATTTCGTGGGTAATAAGGGTTTATATATAAAGAATGGGAAACAGCACACCCAAAAATAATCAGGCAATGAGTTCTACGAGTCACTCACGACTTGGCTAGAGTCGCCAATGACTTGCGAAATCTAGCTTGTCAAGAACTCTTCAAATTCCAGCATCTGCTTCTCACATGGCTTGTTTTGCAGGTCAGCAATCGCGAGCAAGTCACGAAATCTATATCTTTACAAATTCTTCACCAAACTCTCACACACAACTTTTACATTAAATACCACAAAAATACAGGAAAATGATTGAATAAAATCACAATCAAATTTGACATAAAATTAAAGCCAACATAAAATATAGTTGTAAATACAACTTTACAGAACTTTACAAAGAGGAAATGAAGGCCTAGGTTGAAGTAATCTCCAAGTTGATGATAAAAACATCTTCACAAACCCCTATCCATCTTCTGTAATATTATCGGCTTTCCTTTCAAAACCAAATTAATACAGCCTCCCATGCATGCTTCTTTCATCTTCTTCTACCCAAAAGTTCACCACCAATATTGCCAAATCAAGTCTGCTCAAGCAATCATTTTCCAACGCCTTAACATGTTATTACCCTTTGGCCCGGGGCATCAAAGACAATCCTTCTATTGATGAAGGTGGTTACCACTGTGAAGCACAGATAGGCTTCATATAGCGCTTCATGAGGTAAATTTTATGGTGCCCAATGAACTTGTGCAAGAGTGGTACGGCATTGTGGGCAAGTTGAGAGATGCAAAAATGGGGATGGGGTGGAGGCATGGATAAACTTGAAAGAGGAAGATATGGCCAAATTCGGAAGTGATAAAAGCTCATTGTATCTAGAAAACTATTCCATGTGAATTTCTTCATTGGCTGCTGTCATTCGCTAAAATAAAAATTATTTTATACACAAAAATGTTTAGAACCTAGGGACGGCACAATTTTAAGTTGTAACAACCCTAGCTACATGACAATAATAGTTGTACATATATATTTACTACTTGAAATTCTGTGTTAAATGTATACCATTTGTCATTTTATGTGTAATTAAAATAAATAAATAAACTTGAAGTGTAAACATATTATAAATGTAATAATTATGAATTTCTAATTATTTTAATATATTTTCAATCATGAAGGGTAGATTAGTCAATACACACGTTCAACATAAGGTTTTATATTAATTACTTTATTATGACCTAACATTCGATAAATAATAATCATTATTCTTTAATCATGAATGTCAAGATTGGCTATTTATATGTTTTAAAAAATTGCGCTCATAAAAATAAAATATATTAGGAAGCTTTTGTATTGTACTGTGTACTAATATCACTTACTAGCCTTCAAAGTTCGGCACCTTTTTTTGTCCTTGTTTTATAAATGCAATAGGTGGGCTGTGATAGGCCACAAATGCGTTGACCCCTTATGATGAATTAAATTGATTAATTAGCCGAGTTATTAATTAATCAAGTTAACATGTAAATTCATATGGCAGTACAAACAAATCACCAATAACTAAAGTATGCAGCGGAAATAAAATTGACACGATGATTTGTTTACGAATGAACAAAACTTGACGGCAAAAACCCCACCGGGTGATTTAAGGTCACCATTCCCGAAACTCCACTATTATCACAACAAGTGGTTACAAGCAAGGAATCCCAGTACCTTACCAACCTACAGTTGAACCCTTACCCCAATACCCAATTGGACTTATTCTGTAGTGACAATTTCTCCTTTTGATGCACGGCTCCCAAGTACGTGACTAACCAATTGCGTGGATCCCAGTACACGACTTCAATTCACCAACTAGAGAGAGAGAGTTGTTGGCTGCAAAGTTCTTCAATTCATCCACACGATGAAGATCAAGAAGATGCTCGGTTACAAAACCCTACGGTGCACATTACACAGCAACTTCTTCACAAGAGAGATGAACTAGGGCATGAACTTTGTCTTAGGTCACAAATTGCATGAACAACAATTACTCAATGCTTGTGCAACTTGCATCCATTTGACGGCCCTTAAAACAATCCTTTTATATGTCTAGGGTTAAAAGAAAAGAAGTCCCAAAGACACATTCACGGATTGGAATCAAAACAGAACTTAGAATCTGTTTTCCATAAATCTCGACAGATAGAGGTGTCGAGGATCTGTCGAGAAGCTGTTGAACCTCGGGGCTGAAACAGCTTCTAAAGCTCGATAGATGCATGTGTCGAGACTAGGTGTCAAGCTTTAGTAACTTGCACTTTCCAGCTTGTTTCTTGGACAAACTTGATGACTTCAACACTTGATCTTGAAACATCATTTCTTGAAGCATTAAACACATTCTAAATCTACCCAATTACAAGTAAAATGCGTTTTGTCAAAGGATAAGCCAATTACATAAAATAATGACATATGTTTGAAATCACTTAAACCACATATGTCCTAACAATCTCCCCCTTTGGCAATCCGTGACAAAACCACAACAAACAAATGAAAATATGAGAGAAGTCATAAATCACTCAACTCATATTCACTTGTTGAATACAATAAAATCTATCATAACACAAACTCTTGAAAAACTTTGCAAGAAGAGAGTTTATGGCAAGTAGACTTTGACAACCTGTATTTCTGAAATACTTTTAAACAAAACACTTTAAGGCATCTTTGTGTGAAATAAAAATAATAGATTGTATACAAGTAAAAGAAACATGTGTATAAAAACAGAAAAGAAACAACACATAGAAAGGTAGGTGAAAGAAACATACATCAACATATATATCAAGAAATAAGCACAATGTATATCAACAAATGGCCACAAGACCGGGGTACATGATCAATGTATCTCTATAAGAAAGAAAAGAAAAGAAAAGAAAAGAAATACATGTAATCCTCTCTACATCCCTCATATCAACACTCTCCCTATAAAAAATGTCCTATACAAGCTCTTTCCCAAAGAATGACTACTCTCATAACCTACTCCCCATTTTTGTCACGAGTGACAAAGAGTAGAGTGTCAAGTAGACATCTCATCTGAAGAGCTCGCATCTCCATCATCATCATCGGAAGCATCATCGTCATCACCGTCATCACCTTCAGTTTCAGAAGCGACATGAGGAGGCGGAGGAGAAACCTCAGAAGCAAAGCTGCCCAAGGTCGCCTGTCGCCTAGCAATGTGACCAACATGAACGTTCACCTGATACAGCTCCGTGGAGAGTGTATCGAGGCGAGCATCCATGCGCTGAAGCTGTGCCATGATATCTACAAGTGTCACATCACTCATGGAAGAGGAGAGAGTAAATGTGGCTCGAGCAGATTTGGATGGAGTCATACTGGAGGAAGGAGCTGCAGAATTCGACTGTCGCGACTTGAACTATGCCTCATTACATTTTACGGTAGCAGCGTCTATGGCAGACATGACATGAAAAGGATCGGACAATGGAAAAGGGATGGATAAACGGTGAAGAATGAGAGGATTGAAGCTTACCAAGTGAGGAAGATCTTGAGTAACGCTTGAAGAATCCTTAGGAAGGGGTTTAGAGTGAGTGAGAGAGGTTTTGGGAGAGAAAGACTCAATGTATCGAGAGAGAGATCGAGAGAAATGAGAGAAAAAATTGCGAAGATCCCTTAAATACATCTTCAGTAATTCTCAACAGATGAAGGTATCGAGAGGTGTCGAGACAGCTATCGAGGTAGGTATCGAGAAAAGATACTTCGACAGATACAGCTATCGAGAACAGGTGTTGAGAAAGGAAGATCAAACAAAAAAGAATCTCGATCGATACAAAAGCTGTCGAGAAGTTATCGAGCAGACAAAAAGTTTCTCGTTCGATCCACTAGGTGTCGAGAATATGTTGAGACTGCGATAAGAATAAGTTGAGAAGCTCAACAGACAGCTAGGTGTCGAGAAGGTATCGAGGAGGTGTTGAGCTTGCCTTAAAAAGCAGTTTTTCAAGAGAGGAAAAACACAGACATGAATGCAATCACGTATGCAACTCAACCAATGATCCAAGCAACACATTAAGCTCTCAAAATCATCTCTCAACAATAACTTAAAGCACATGGATCCCAAAACACATACACATACTAAACAAGTCTAACCAATTTTATATTTCAAAATGAGTTATGACAGTTTAGTAAGTATACATTAACGCATGTAAACCTTGTGATGGCCAAATCACATTGTACCTGCACATGTATCAAGAATAGCAAAAAATATTGCATGTTGTCCGTGAAAACATCGCAAAATTGTATAAGTGTCTCAAAGTTGTGACGATTTGAGATATGAGAAAATCACTTTAACTCACACATAATCATAACTGTTTGATGAGGATTATCACCTTCGAGATACATCCTATAACTCCCATATCTCCTAGAAAACACGCTTGCAATCATATTTTTAAAGCATTTTGATCTTTTTGCTTTTTATTTCTTTGCATATTTTCTTTTATTAAGCATATCATGCATGGACATATAAAAGAAAGAAAAGAAATACCCAATTATGTTAAGCTATTGACATTGCACTTTTACTATGCCGAAGCATACAGATGTCATTTCATGATTGGCGAGTAACAGTGGTGAGATGGTTATTTATGCCTTTCTCTTAGGATTTTCTAGTCCTACTCGTCAAAAAGAGTGATACGTGTATTAAATACAAGAGATCACTTAACTTTACTCATCACAAACAAAAAGCTACAAGGCTCATTTGCTTAGTTATGCATAAGAATGTCCATCTAAGCTATAAAATATACAAAGTTTAGAAAACTCTATTTCATTGGCCATTTTAAGGTTCACAAGAACCAATGTACACAAACACACACTATTTTTGTATTTTTTCAAATTTTCAATTTTTATTTTTATTTTTATCAAAAAAGCAAAAATAGAACACAAAACTGAAAACACACAAACAAAAACATGTTAAAGAAAAAAAAAACAATGCATAAAACTAGACTGACTAAAAACAGTAAAGTAACACACAAGTAATGCAAAAACAATAAAATGGGAAGAGAGAGAAGAAGTAAACAAAATTACTTAAAACCCTTTTCCTTCCACACCTTGGAAGAACCTTTCTTTTTTGCTAACCTTTGAACCGGTGATGAGGAGGAAGAATTTAAACCGTTCAAGTTCGAAACGAACATGAGAGCTTTAAGAATGTCTCCAAGAGGAGCAAGAGAGGTCTGAAGCTGATTCTGGTTCCCAGATGTTATCATGCCATTACTTTGTTGAGTGGCTAACTACTTATAGCAATTTGGTCGAGTATGACCGACAACACCACAATGATAAAAGAGATGATGCTTCTTCTGTTTAGGCTTTTGAGAGATAGCCTTCTTAGTCCTAGAGTTTTTGGTTTCCCTCTTCTCAAGCTTAGGGGGTGCTCCTAAGATGGACTTACCCTTGTCTAAGTTCTTACTTGCTAATTCAGTTTTAATATGTTTGTCCTCAGTTTTAATGTTATCAGCAAGAGGAACAAAAGCAGTAGTACTAGCAGAAAGAGTATTAGAGAGAGAGAATGCATACCCCAATCCTGTACAATCCGAAGTAGATTTCTGAACGTTGAGCATCTCATCCAGCTTAGCACTTGACGTCCTCTCTAATTGTGCTCTAACTTGAAACAGCTCCGCTTCAAGTTTCTTGGTCTTCTCAGCCAAGAAATTGTTCTCAAACCTCAGTGCCCCAATGGTCTGATTTACTTCATCAACCTTAGTGGAAAGCTCCTCGCGGTCAAGCTCCACATCATTGAGCTTCTTGGTGGCCAGCCTATAGAGTTTCTCATACTTCTCAGAAAGCTAGTACAATTTCTCATAGGCGGTATGGATATCATCTTGATCATCCATAGTTTCAAACATAGCATCCACCAATTCCTTTTCTTCATCTACTTCTTCAGTAATCCCCTCACTATGATTAACAATGGCAATGAAGACATTCAAGATTCCGTCATCTTCATTGTCAGAATCATCTTCGGGCTCCGTGTCGCTTAAGGTAGCAGCAAGTGCCTTACTCTTCCTAATGCTCTTGAGGTACGTAGGACACTCTTGTTTCATGTATCTAAAGCCTTAACGCCTGAAGCATTTCGGTCCAGCGAGAACAGTGTACTGACCACCATCCTTGGTATCCTTCTTCCCTTTATCTGGTCTCTTGAATTGAGAAGAACTGGACTGCCTACGGGTTGAAGCCTTTTCCATTGGCATTCTTCATGAATTTCTTGAATTGCCTGGTAATGTAGGACTTCATCTTAGAATCTTCATTGTCTGAAGAATCAGCTGTATCACTGTTCTTGGCCTTTAATGCCATGCTCTTGCCCTTACTTGACTTGCCCATTCTAGTCAGCCCTAGCTCGTAGGTTTGCAAATTTTCAACCAGCTCAGTCAGAGGAATCCTGTCAATATCCTTTGATTCCTCTATTACTATGATCTTAGCATGGAATCTCTCGGGCAAAGATCTGAGTACTTTTCTCACTATCTTGGGTTCAGGAATGGTTTCCCCAAGATTGAAAGCTGAGTTCACTATGTCTTTGAGCTTTGCATAGAACTCATCAAATGACTCATCCTCCACCATCTTAATTTCTTCAAAGCTTGTAGTGAGCCTCTGTAGCTTTGAGTCCTTGACAGCCTTGGTTTCCTCATAGGTTGTCTGGAGAATGGCCCATGATTCCTTAGCAGTTTTTGTGGAGGAAATTTTCTTGAACTCTTCATTGGTGACTACACTGAATAGGGCATTCAATGCTCTGCTGTTGAAATTAGCCACTTTGATCTTGCCATCATCCCAATTGGCCGGCGCTTTTGTAGGCTTGGTCCAGCCTATCTCCACAGCTTGCCACACCTTCTCATCTAGTGACTGCAAGAAAGCTCTCATGCGTACTTTCCAGTATGCATAGTTAGTACCATCAAACAATGGAGGTATAATAAGAGACTGACCTCTATCCATGACAATAGGGGTCCATGGATCACACACAAGGATTAAACCCTAATCAGAGTGTGCCCACTCTGATACCACTTGATAGGCCACAAATGCGTTGACCCCTTGTGATAAATTAAATTGATTAATTAGCCGACTTATTAATTAATCAAGTTAACATGCAAATTCACGTGGCAGCACAAACAAATCACCAATAACTAAAGTATGCAGCGAAAATAAAATTGACACGGTAATTTGTTTACGAATGGGGAAAACTTGACTGCAAAAACCCCACCGGGTGATTTAAGGTCACCACTCCCAAAGCTCTACTATTATCACAACAAGCGATTACAAGCAAGGAATCCCAGTACTTTACCAACCTATAGTTGAACCCTTGCTCCAATACCCAATTGAACTTGTTCTGTAGTGACAGATTCTCCTTTTGATGCACGGCTCCTAAGTACGTGACTAACCAATTGCGCAGATCCCAGTACGCGACTTTAATTCACCAACTAGAGAGAGAGAGTTATTGGCTGCAAAGTTCTTCAATTCATCCATACGATGAAGCTCAAGAAGATGCTCGGTTACAAAACCCTACGGTGCACATTACACAGCAACTTCTTCACAAGAGAGATGAATTAGGGCATGAACTTTGTCTTAGGTCACAAATTGCATAAACAACAATTACTCAATGCTTGTGCAACTTGCATCCCTTTGACGGCCCTTAAAACAATCTTTTTATATGTCTAGAGTTAGGAGAAAAGAAGTCCCAAAGACACATTCACGGATTGGAATCAAAACAAAACTTAGAATTTATTTTCATAAATCTCGACAGATAGAGGTGTCGAGGATCTATCGAGAAGCTGTCGAGCCTAGGGGTTGAAACAGCTTCTAAAGCTCGATAGATGCATGTGTCGAGACTAGGTGTCGAGCTTTAGTAACTTAAACTTTCCAGCTTGTTTCTTAGACAGACTTGATGACTTCAACATTTGATCTTGAAACACCGTTTCTTGAAGCGTTAAACACATCCTAAATCTACCTAATTACGAGTAAAGTGCGTTTTGTCAAAGGATAAGCCAATTACATAAAATAATGACATATGTTTGAAATCACTTGAACCACATATGTCTTAACAGGCTGTACACATAATAATGCTTCATCTCCCCTAAATTTACCCAACCAGTTCATGATGATGAAGGTTCAATCTCTTATATTTACTATAACGCCATGAGACTATACCAATTTGCCTTGATGGTTTGTCTCTGTTCATTGACAAGTGAAAGCAACATATATGGGCATGCTAGTTTCAATTAAAATTGGACTGGCCTAATAATATCTTTTAGATTACTCACCAGATCTAACTTTGAACAAGTTACAATATCGCAGGGTACAAGAAAGTAATATGAACTGCCAAGACTAGACGTAACTTCTCCAAGAAATTTTCAGTGTGTAAGATTCTCTAGGCTTTTATCCAGAAGAATAACAAGAATAGACTATGATATATTCAAATCTATATTTCAATCCAATTAACATGTGGCTATGCCTCCATCCAAAGACAAGCTTAAGCCTACCAATAGGTGTCATAGATTTGAATTGAGCACCTCGCTAACCTTCAATGGCAGAAAAACGAACTCTTCCTTAAGACCAGTTAGAAAAATCGTTCATTGTAAACATACATGAACTCAATGCTGCAATAAATCATTGATTACCATCTAAATATTAAGGTCAAAAGAACACCCTCATGCAACTAAAGTTATAAAAGTTCTTTTGACTCATTCAAATTAATTGCTATAGTGGACCTGTTAATGTGTATAGTGTTGTGGGCTTTAGGCCTAACTAGATTACTTGTATAACACACATTATTATACTACACTCTTACTTGTACTGTACTCATATGCCTTCTATATAAAGGCATGTATGTATATTCCTTCACTGAGAAATACAATACACTTATTCAGTATTTCTAACATAGTATCAGAGCCATTGCTCTAACTTGTTTGTGTTCTGCAGTCTTGTCTTTGTTCGTAATTTCCGCTGCCTTAACTTCTCTAGTGAGTAAGCCTCTTCAGTGCCTCTCCTGATTGCCCCACCGCTATTATAAGTCTCAGGGTTGAATCTCCGCCCCAAAATCTCAATCTTCACCGCCAAGACCACTACCTTCGTCAGATCTATCGTTTTTGACCTCTGACTAAAACGCAAATCATATCAACATGTTGCTCGTCAAACGATCTACTAAACCACGCCAGAAATGTCACCATACAACAATCCACGTGCTCTCACTCGCCTTCCAAACTTTTGGTGAGTTCTGCCACGCGATTCACGCTTTGCCATATGCCTCCACGCGCCTTTATGAGCTGCCATGCGCTTGGACCGCACTGACTAACATCATTGCTAACGTCACTCTGCCACGCCAACCCTAGTTGTGTCATCCCTGACGTCATCTCCACCACGTCACACTGACATCATCAGATCACGTCATCGCTGATGTCATCTCTAGCTTGACTTTGACTTTGACTTTGACTTTGGTAGTTGACTCTTTCAGGCATTGACTTTGACTTTGACTTTGGCAAAGCTGATCGTTGACTTTTTTGCTATAGTTGACATTTTGCAATCTAAGTGCTCATTACCTAGTTTTTTGCGTAGATTTCATTTTTACAATCCGTTTTTTCATATTTTGCTTCTAAATGAAGAATAAAGACAGGTCTTCTTCTGGTTGTAATAATCGTCGCTAACAATCTAGCAAACATTTTTACTATTTCTGCAAACGTTTTGGCCACAATATTGAGACTTATTATCATCGCAACAAATCAGCTGTTTCAATTTCTGCTACTACTGTTGCTAACACTGAAAGTGTCCAACCAATGGCTCTTGTCTCTATACAGTCTAAATCTTCTAAATCCACTTTCACCATTTTCAAAGATGACCTTATAAACATCATCACTAATGTCATTCATATGATTAGTAATGCATCTTATTTCTCTTTTCTCTCAGCTTTATCTGGTATGTCTCCTACCTCTTGGCTTATGGATTCTACTTGTTGTAATCACATAACACCTCACTCATCCTTATTTTATGAACTTAAACCAGCACCAAACCCTCTTAATATTCGCACAGCAAATAGTTTCACAATGTCTGGTCATAATATAGGTTCTGTTTTGACCTTCAATCTCTCAGTTCCTAGGGGTCTTTAATTTTTTTGACCTTTCTTACAATTTATTTTTTATGGGACAATTAGCTGAGTTGGGTTATCCCATTATCTTTGATTATTTTGGGTGTATTGTGCAGGATCTAAGGACAGGACAGAAGCTTGGGACCGGTCCCAGAGTTGGGCATATGTTTCCAGTCGACAGCCTTCATCTTCCACTTGTTACTCCTTTTTCTATTGCTGCAGCTGCTGCTGTTTCTTCTATTCCTTCTCTTACACTTTGGCATGCCCAACTTGGTCACACATCTTCCTTTTAAGTTCAAAAATTGGCTTCTAGAGGTTTGTTAGGTTCAGTGTCTATAGAAAATTTTGACTGTGTTTTATGTCAGTTAGGAAAACAACTAATTTTTCCTTTCAATACTAGTGAATCAATATCCACTAATATCTTTGACCTTATTCATTCTAATGTTTGGGGGCCTTCCTCTGTCTCTAGTATTGGTGGATCTCGATATTTTGTTGTCTTTGTTGATGATTACTCTCACTATAATTAGATTTTTCTTAAGAAACATCTTTATGAATTATTGCAAGTATATTGTAATTTTGCAAAAATGGTTGAAACTTAGTTTTCCAAACGCATCAAAATTTGTTGATTTGATAATACTCTTGAATACACTTAATATGCTTTCCAAGCTATTTTGCATTCCTATGGCATTGTTCATCAACTAACTTATACGGGTACCTCTCAACCAAATGGTAGAGCCGAACAAAAACTTCGTCATATTCTTGACACTGTTCGTACTCTCCTTCTCTCTGCCAATGTTTCTACTCATTTTTGCGGCAAAGCTATACTTCATGTTGTTCATGCTATTAATCGCATTCTTAGTCCTGTCATCCAAAATCAAACTCCATATGAGCATATTTTTGGGTCATCTCCAGATTATCATCACCTTCGCTTCTTAGGTTTTGCCTGTTTCGTTCTTCTTCATCCACATGAGCATAACAAACTTGAGCCTCGATCAAGGCTTTGTTGTTTTCTTGGATATGACGAAACTCAAAAGGGGTATTGGTGTTATGATCCTGTTTCTCATTATCTTCGTATCTCCCGCAATGTTGTCTTTTGGGAACATCACCTCTTTGTCAAGTTCTCTCACTTTCGTGCCTCCCTGTCTTCCTTATCTGTCTTAAATCTTTTTTCCAGATGAGGCACATATTCCTTCTGTTGTTGCTCTTGATCCACCTGTAGTTGTTTCTGATTCTCCTATGGACTTCTCTGTCCAACCACCAGATATCATTGATCCCTTTCCTAATTCATCCTTTAATGAACAAGTGAAAGATGAACAAGTCGAAGACGAGCTACCCAACCCCAACCCTAAGCTTGGGTCCTCTGCTCCTGCTCTGCCTGAAGATCTTGTACAAGACATTCCACCTCGTCACTCAACTCGGGTAAGATCCATTCCTACACATTTACTTTACTATCATTGTTACACTGTCCTTGCTACACTACACGAGTCTCACACCTATCGTGAGGCTTCTACTAACCCTTTATGACAGATTGCAATGAAAGAGGAACTTGATGCATTATCTAAAAACCATACTTGGGATTTGATGACACTTCCCCCTAGGAAATCTGTGGTTGGTTGTAAGTGGATCTATAAGATTAAAACTCGCTCTATTGGGCCTATTGAGCACTACAAAGCTCGTCTTATTGCAAAAGGTTTTACACAGGAGTATGAGATTGATTATAAAGAGACCTTTACTCTAGTTGCTCGTATCTCATATGTTCGTGCCCTCTTAGTTGTTGCTACTGCTAGTAAATGGGACCTTTTTCAGATGGATGTCAAACATGCATTCCTTAATGGGGATTTAAGTGAAGAATTTTATATGCAACCTCTTCTTGATCTCTCTGTTGAATCAAATAAGGTTTGTCACCTTCGACGTGCACTTTATGGCCTTAAACAAGCTCCACGAGCTTGGTTTGCCAAATTCAGCTCTACCATCTCTCGCTTGGGTTACATGGCCAGTCATTATGATTCTGCCTTATTTCTTCGTCATACTGACAAAGACACTATTTTACTTCTCTTGTATGTGGATGATATGATCATAACTAGTGATGACCTCATTGGCATTCAAGAGCACAAGGATTTTCTCAGTCAGCAATTTGAGATGAAAGATCTTGGACATCTCAGCTACTTCTTGGGTCTTGAAATCATTCATTCTACAAATAGACTTTATATTACTTAAGCCAAGTATGCCTCTGAACTTTTGTCTCGAGTTGGACTCACTGATAGTAAGACTGTTGACACTCCAGTTGAGCTTAATGTGCATCTGACTTCCTCAAGGGGGAAATCATTGTCTAATCCCTCTCTTTATAGAAGCTTGGTTAGCAGCCTAATTTATCTCACCATTACTCGTCCAGACATTTCCTATGCTGTTCACTAGGAAAGCCAGTACCTGTCTGCTTCACGATCAACTCGCTATGCAGCTATTCTGCGGATTCTTCGATACCTAAAGTGCACTCTCTTCCATAGTCTTTTCTACTCTGCTCAGTCTCCTCTTATTCTCCGTGCATTTTCTAATGCTGATTGGGTAGGAAATCCCACTGATCGCAAGTCCACCACTGGTTATTGCTTTCTTCTTGGTTCTTCTCTGATTTCTCAGTGAAGCAAGAAACAAACTCATATGGCCCGCTCCAGTACTGAAGCAGAATATCGTGCCCTTGCCGATACCACATCTGAGCTCCTTTGGCTACGAAGCCTTCTCAAAGACTTAGGTGTGTCTACATCCTTTGCTACTCCTCTTTATTATGACAACTAAAGTGTCATTCATATTACTTACAATGATGTCTTCTATGAACAGACTAAAAACATAAAGCTCGATTGTCATTTTATCCGTTATCATCTTGTTCATGTTGCTCTCCAGCTAATCTCAATCTCCTATAAAGATCAACTTGCAGATATCTTCACCAAGTCACATTCTAAAGGACACCTTCGTACTATGGTTAACAACCTCAAGTTTGTGTCACATCCACCTTGAGTTTGAGGGGGGCTGTTAACGTGTATAGTGTTGTGGGCTTTAGGCCCAACTAGATTACTTGTATAGCACATATTCTTGTACTACACTCTTACTTGTACTACACTCAAATGCCTTCTATATAAAGGCATTCATGTATATTCTTTCACTAAGAAATACAATACACTTATTCAGTATTTCTAACAGACCCCTTATATCAAATATAATGGATACAAGGCTTCTTCCAATTCCCATAAATGCCTTCTGTTTTCTGTACTTCCTTTCCTTCTTGATCTCTCAAAAGTGAAGCAAAATTGCCAGTTCCTGAGTTCCATCCTCACTTTAACTTTTTCCTGTAAACACATTTTTGCATTCATCCTACACATATTGATCCGCTTTGGACATATCCTTTAGTTAATTCTAAATTTTGTTGTGGTAATGTGTTCTCCAAGCTTGAACTTCCATAGTGTGTCAAACTCACAAAAATCATACATATGGCTCGCAAAGTAGTTATGTACTTATGGATTCAAATAAGACTCCCAACCATCATTCCTTGCGTCTTCTTAATACAGGCTCATTTTGCAAAGGGCCAGCCCTAGGCTTAGGCCTATTAGGCCATTACCTAGGGCCCTCTTACTAGAGAAGGCCCCAAATTTGGGGGCAAATTTTTTATTTTTTTATTTTTTATATATAAATATTTTTGGAGATATTAAAACATTTTAGTTTGCATTTTTTTTTTCACGATTAAGAAGGCTCAAAGAATTAAGTAATGCTAGAAATAGAGATAAGACAAATTTAAATAAATAGGTCTTACAAATAGATGTGTTACTAATCATGGGTAATTCAAATAGGAAAATGTTAAAAATACTATAAATTTTACAACATAACTTTTATTTATTTAATTATTTTTATGCAAGATAAAAATTTTACTTTAGCCTAATCTAAGTATATATGTATTTGAAACTCTCTTCTAGAGACTTAAATCTCGGCCATTGCCCCTCACACCCCGCAAGAACTTATACTTGTGGAATGGTCACTGCACCAAGGGTGTGCGGTGGTCTCCATAACTTTTATAATTTGATGTGACAATGAATATGATAGATGGATTTTAACAAACTATTGAATGCATTTTTGAATGAATATTTGTGATTGGTGATATATCTTTGTAATTCTCATGTTAAAATTTTTATAATATTTCTAGTATTTTTGTAAGCCTCATGTCATTGATCACATTCATTACACCAATTTGTAGTAAAATTTGTTATAACTTTAGCATTTTCTCAAAAAAAAAAAATCATATTAAAAAGTAAAAAGAATGGATTTTAAAAAAATTATTATATAAAATGTTAGTTAAATATTATTTAAGTAATAACATAAAGGCCTCATTTGAATATTTTGCATTAGGCCTCCGAAACGCTTGGACTAACCTTGATTCTGCAAAGAATATTATTCCAGAATCACCTCATGCAAGACTTATGACCTAAAGTTTTTTTTTTCTTGGTTTCATACCAAACACAAAGTTTTGCGTTACTTCCAGCGAGGGAAGAGAGGAAACCTGTATTGGTACTTGGCAGCATTGTTTATTGCAACTAGGACACCCCTTGGCATCTGCATAATCATCAAAGGAATCAATAAAAAAATTAGTACTTTGTGGTGATCAAATTTAAAACTTAGAAGGAAAAAATGTGTGGGAATAGAAATGAAGAACTATCTTTACTCTGAGGCTCTAAAATTGGACAATCTTTAAGGCAATGGAATTAATAGTGCAAATCTGAACATGATTAAGAAAGCATCCACATATTTCCACCATTCAGATTTTTTTTTTTTTTTTGGGGGGATAGGTGGCATTCCGATATTATTTTAGTGCCATAGATATTCTGTACTTTTTGTGCATGCGTGTGTGTGTGTGCGCGCTGCTCCAGGAACCTATTGGCTTCAAAATATTGCCTCCATCAACTTGCCTTAGTTTTAGTAGTATTTGTGCCAAGGATATATATATATATGTGTGTGTGTGTGTGTGGTAATTGTAAATAACAATAAAAGAATAATAGTAATTCTTTGTGCCAGAAAACACATCCCCAAGAATTAAAAATAGAATTTCTTTCTTCAAATGAAGCAAACAAATTAATTAATCAAGGACAAGCAACTATAAAAATGTGAAAAAAATAAATAAAACAAAAAAAGGGCAACCCTAAATTACTCCAGGATTTCAAACATCCAATTTAAATGCACTAGTTTTTCTAGAAATAATATAATTTTTTTTCAGAACTAATATTGTATTCATAGGATACTGGATCTTTACAAGACTTACCTATCCCATAAATCTAATAATTTAGAAGAAAATGATGTACTTTGTTATATATATATATATATATATATATATATATATATATATAAGTAAGAAATTATTATTAAGACAAAACCGAAGCTCAAGGGGAACCGGTTCATCAGCCCAACGAACTAGCATTTTCTAGCCCAACGACCTAGAAAATGATGTACCTGCACAATGCACAGCAGTGAAGTGGTATGGTGGGACCAAATCTAACCTTTTCCACTTTTTCCCAATGTATATAGACATTCTTGTGTGTGATAATTAAGATGAAGTTAGTTTCCTCAAAAAAAAAAAAAAAAAACAAAACAAAAAAAGAAGAAGAAAAAAAAAAAGGCATATGCAGTCTAATGGTGGAAATCTTCGAAGTATAAATCTAAAAAGAAATTTATGAAAAAGTCAAACAAGGCATAACTTCATCTTAATTTTTTTTTTCTTAACACAACTAAATCCTATTCAAGAAAAAAAAAAAACCCTAAATCATATGTTATGTATATATTATTTACCATTTGGATTTCTATGTTATGTGTGTGTGTATATATATATATATATATATATATATTAGTTTCCTTTTGATCCAAAAACTCATGTTTTATCATTTATGTTTAATATATTATATAAAAAAGTTAAAATATAAATATTTTACAAATGAAATAATTATGGATTATATCATTTCACTCTACTTCATGTTTGCAACAAATATATATATATATATATATATATATATATATATATATATATATAACAATCAAAGTGGTCATACCTCTCACATTCATAGTGAGATCTACTCATTAAATTTATGGTGGGATTCACCATGAATGTGAGAAGAAAAAGTACAATTTCTCCATGCTTCAGGAATACCTAAGAATTTTTCGGTCACATGACCACTCTGACATAAATTTGTTTTTTATATACTTAAAAAAAAATTAATATGGGTTGTTGACTATCTTAGAAAAAAAATTTGACCATCCTAAAAAAACTTAAAAAACCTAAATAAAAATTTGAGCCCGTTGAAAATAAAATTTGATCTCTCGAAAGCTTTGGTCTCTTGAAGATTGAACCAAAATATTGTGATACTTCTTTTATATACCTAAAAAAAATTAATATGGTTTGTTGACTACCTAGAAAAAAAATTTGACTACCCTAAAAAGAACTTGAACAACCTAAATAGAAATTTGAGCCCATTGAAAATAAAATTTGATCTCTCCAAATTTTTGGTCCCTTGAAGAATGAAGAATGAACCAAAATATTGTGATAAATGTTATGTTCACAATATTTTCACAATACTTTTATAAATAATTTCTAAGTGGTAGGTTATTACTAGCTATTATTAGTGAACAAAAAGGTAATTTCAATGATAAATTCAAATTAGAACCAATAACAACTTATTATTTAGGATTTGTTGTGGACATAACACTTCTCAAAAATTACCCAAAAAATACAAGCCCAAATGAAATTTTTAATTGTGATTTCTTAAATTGTGTTTTCAAGAGGCATATTTTAAAATCACTATATTTTTTTTTCTTCTTAAAAACTTACCTTTTCAAATAGTTAGATTATTAGTGTCTGATTTAGTCTTTAGCTGAATTTGTTGAATTTATGTGATACGTTTTGTATACATGCATATGTATTAAAGTGATACCTAAATACTTTATTGAATATGGTTAATGTAATGTTTGAATGTCGAAGTTGAATATATTGAATGAACTTATAATTTACCCTTTATTCTTTTGTTAGCACTATGAACAAATTTATTATAAAGAAATCACTTGTATTGCAAGATTCATCTTCTAAGCAAATTCATATTGACTTGAATAATCTTTTCTCTAATCTTAGGCTATGAGAAAATGTCTCATTTTTGCGTCATAATGATCAGGATGAAGGGGAGCATATTTACAAAAAGGCTTTTGTCAACCTCTTGGACATGATTTTCCTAAAAAATAAATTAGTGGTGCATTGCGTCAATTTAATCCTAATTAGTTTAAAGAATACACAAATTAGTTGGAATGGATCATAAATAAGGATGATGCATTTTGGATCATAAATAAATTACACAAATTAATAGTAATTGAATGAGAGATCAATATAGTTTAATGATTGCTTAATTGTATACATTAAAAAAATGTAGTTGATAGCATTGATAATAAAACTATCATACAACGATTTCAAAATATAAAAATTTTTAGAAAGAAAATTTAAAACTTTATATATTTACATTTTTTTTTTGTAAATGATATCGATATATTTTTCAAGTTCTATTTTTAATAAATTTTTTTTAATTTAAATTTTTTAATGATCACTCTTATCAATCATGTATAACTTGGTATGAAATAATAATCTCTTCTTATTAATCATTAATGCCAAGATTGGCTATTTATATGGTGTACAACCAGGCTCTCGTAAAATAAAACCACTTCCGAACCTTCCAGGTTCGTAACTCATTACTTTTTATTTTTTATTTTTTTAGGTGCAACGAGTGAGCCACGCACAGAATAATCCTTCATCTCCCTTAAACCCACACAAAGATTCAATCTCATATCTTTATTATAACGCCAAGAGACCATACCAATTTGCCTTGATGGTCTGGCTCTATTCAATGTAAAGTTAAAACAATCTGATCTGGCTTAAGCCTACGGCCTACCAATAGATATTACCCTCTAAATCTTCTACTTCTTCTTCTATTTTTTTTGAGAAAAACCCTCTAAATCTTAAGATAACAATAAATAAATAAATAAACACCCTTGTGCAACTAATGGTATACATTGAAGTTATTTTGACTCATTCAACTGAAAATTACGCATATTGCTGGCGAAACAATTATGTACTTATGGTTCAAAAATTAAGCATATTGCTGGCAAAGTAATCTGGGCAGAATCCTTGGCAGATGTTCTCACCAAGAAAAAGGATATCTTGTTTTTGGTGTATACAGCCAACTCTCTCACAACATGTGAATGTGAGACTCCCACACTGGTGTACTGGCTTGAATAATGGCGTGGTGAAAACGTGTGACAGTGGCTGAAAGAAATTGAGAATTTGGTGACAATAAAATGATATCGTAGACTCGTAGTATACCAACAACAATAAAAATAGGCTGGGACGTACACATGTATAACATACCTTAAAAGAAATGAAGCAGTCAATAACTTGCACTAGCCACAGTTGCAGTAGCCTTATATACACGTAAGTACGTAGTACAAAATTTTGGAGCTATTACTGATTTTAATGAGTTTTATTTAATTAATTGTTGTATATTTTGGCAAATTAAGTAGCAGTACAAACTACTTTGAACAAGGGCTTCTGTGAACAGTTCTAATGCAAATGGTGGTATCTACCTTGCTACAAATATAGAAAGCTTCTGCTAATGAAATTCATCATTTGGATAAGATGTGCATGTACATGCATACATATGCAATTTGATCTCTTCATTTCAAGTGTAATAAAATTAACTTCTTTGTAAAATAATTAAATAAACATGCAAGTGTCGCTTAATAGTTTTCTTTTGAGAATTTAATATGTACAAATGGATCATGAGGAGTATTTTGATTTTGAGAAACAGAATTTTAAGAATGTCCCTGTATGTTAAATTTTATTAGTATCTTCAACTATTTGGAATTATGTCGAAGTGTTTCTTAGGCTGTCCAAACTATTTTCAACTTGCACCTAGACCTTTGTAAAAGCCCAATTAATGTCTATTTTTACTGTTATTTGCTAAATGGGTCATGTCAACAGGTGTTTTTAGGGAAATTGTTTTTTCCTTTTGTAAAAGTTTTTAGGGAAATTATTAGTAAATCATATTAGGAAATATAAAAAGCTGTCAACATAATTAATTACTTTATTATTTTCTCATAAAATGTTTTAAAAATAGTTCATAAAATAATGCATTTAAGGCATTCAACAAGTGCTACAAAATCTTAAATAAAAATAATAATAAAATAAAACAAAAAAGAAGGAAGAGAGACAAGTGGTGCAAAAGAGCTAGTTAGACAATTAGAACAGACAAATAAGCAGACCTCCTACTGTAAGAAGTTTCGTAAAAACGATATATGTAAATATTTTAACGTGTACGATAATAAAAAATTAAAAAAAAAAAAAACTTATAATATTGTCACAGTAAATGCCGGTCACCACAAATTAACATAATATATGATATAATATATTACGATTATATTAGGATTTTTCGTTTAATTTTATTTCAAACACTAATTGAGCTTGAGCTCATTATCAAACAAGATTAAATTTTGAAAATTAGTTTAATTTTCTTATCAAACAAAGTAGAACTTATTCACAACCTACTTGATTAACTTATTTTTTTCTCGTTTCTCCAAAAAAAAAAAAAAAAACTTATTCTTTTCTCATCTATAGTAAAACCATTACTAAAATTTCTTACCCTTTCAAAATCTATGAAATTTACTACAAATAAACTATTTATATTACAAATAACCTATGAATACAAATTTGATACTATGTGATCCTAGTTACAAATTAACTTACACAATCTATTTGCTCAAAAAAAAAAAAAAAAAAAAAAAAAAAAAAAACAAGACTTACACAATCTATTCTTAGTATAGTTTTAGACAAGTATATGTATAAAAATATAATATTGTATGTAGTTAATCAAGCTTTCTAGTTCACTAATTTGTTCACAAACAAATTATTTTATTTGAACTTAACTTGTTTAATAGTCGAGCCTAAATTTGTGCTTAAACTTGGCTTGTTTGCTAAGCAAACAAACATGAATAAACTTTTTCTTAAGCCGAGTTCGAGGATTTATTTGGATATAATTTATAGTTGAAAACTAAAAACACTGTAGCAAAATAATTTTTAAATGTATGAATAGTATCGTGAGACCCATTTTAATATTTTTTTTTTCAGAATAAAGTTATGGGTCCCATGAACAGTGCCTGAACAATGCACTTTGTCTCTCGTACAATGTAATCACGTGCATGAACAGTATCAATTACTATTTATAAGTGATGAAAAAAAAATGCGTGGAAGCAAAACGCAAAATATGCTTGTTACAAAAATGTTGTTATGTTTTGTTAGGACATATGTGGTTCAAGTGGTTTCAAACATATGTTATTCTTTTATGTAATTGGCTTATCCTTTGACAAAATGCACTTTACTTGTAATTAGGTAGATTTAGGATATGCTTAACGCTTCAAGAAACTGTGTTTCAAGATTAAGTGTTGAAGTCATCAAGTCTATCCAAGAAACAAGTTGGAAAGTGCAAGTTACTAAAGCTCGACACCTAGTCTCGACACATGCATCTATCGAGCTTTAGAAGCTGTTTCAGTCTTGAGGCTCGACAGCTTATCGACAGATCCTCGACACCTCTATCTGTCGAGATTTAAGGAAAACAGATTCTAAGTTCTGTTTTGAGTCCAATTCGTGAATGTGTCTTTAGAACTTCTTTTCTCTTAACTCTAGACATATAAAAGGATTATTTTAAGGGCCATCAAAAAGAGCACAAGTACACAAGTTGCACAAGTATTGAGAAATCATTGTTCAAGCTATTTGTGATCCAAGACAAAGTTCATGCCTTAGTTCATCTCTTATGAAGAAATTGTTTTGTATGTGCGCCGTAGGGTTTTGTAACCAAGCATCTTATTGATCTTCATCATGTAGATGAATTGAAGAACTTTGCAGCCAACAACTCTCTCTCTAGTTGGTGAATTGAAGTCGCATACTGGGATCCGCGCAATTGGTTAGTCACGTACTTGGAAGTCATGCATCAAAAGGAGAAATTGTCACTACAAAACAAGTCCAATTGGATATTTAGGTAAGGGTTCAACTGTAGGTTGGTAAGGTACTGGGATTCATTTACTTGTAACTGCTTGTTGTGATAATAGTGAAGTTTCGGGAGTGGTGACCTTAAATCACCCAGTGGGGTTTTTGCCGTCAAGTTTTCCCCATTCGTAAACAAATCACCATGTCAATTTCATTTCCGCTGCATACTTTAGTTATTGGTGATTTATTTGTGCTGCCACGTGAATTTGCATGTTAACTTGATTAATTAATAACTCGGCTAATTAATCAATTTAATTCATCACAAGGGTTCAACGCATTTGTAGCCTATCAAGTGGTATCAGAGCATGCACACTCTGATTAGGGTTTAATCCTTATGTGTGATCCATTGACCCCTATTTGTCATGGATAGAGGTTAGTCTCTTATTATACCTCCATTGTTTGATGGTACTAACTATGCATACTGGAAAGTACGCATAAGAGTTTTCTTGCAGTCACTAGATGAGAAGGTGTGACAAGTTGTGGAGATAGGTTGGACTAAGCCTACAGAAGCGCCGGTCGATTGGGATGATGCCAAGATCAAGGTAGCTAATTTCAACAGCAGTGCATTGAATGTCTTATTCAGTGCGATCACAAATGAGGAGTTCAAGAAGATTTCCTCCACGGAAATTGCTAAGGAAGCATGGACCATTCTCCAGACAACCTATGAGAGGACCAAAGCTGTCAAGGATTTGAAATTACAAAGGCTCACTACAACCTTCAAAGAAATTAAGATGGAGGATGATGAGTCATTCGATGAGTTCTATGCAAAGCTCAAAGACATAGTGAACTCAGCTTTCAATTTTGAAAAAACCATTCTTGAACCCAAGATAGTAAGAAAAGTGCTCAGATCTCTGCCCGAGAGATTTTATGCTAAGATCACAGCAATAGAGGAATTAAAGGACATTGACAAGATTCCTCTGACTGAGCTGGTTGGAAATTTACAAACCTACGAGTTAGGGTTGACTAGAATGGGCAAGTCAAGCAAAGGCAAGAGCATGGCACTAAAGGCCAAGAGCAGTGATACAGATGAGTCTTCAGATGATGAAGATTCTAAGATGAAGTCCTACATTACCAGGTAATTCAAGAAATTCATGAAGAATGCAAATGGAAAGGGCTTCAACAAGGACCGTAGGCAATCCAGTTCTTCTCAATTTAAAAGCCCAGATAAAGGGAAGAAGGATACCAGGGATGGCGGTCAGTACACTGTTCCCGCTGGACAGAAATGCTTCGGGTGTCAAGGCTTCGGACACATGAAACAAGAGTGTCCTACATACCTCAAGAGCATTGGGAAGAGCAAGGCACTTGCTGCTACCTTGAGCGACATTGAGCCAGAGGATAATTCCAACAATAAAGATGACGGAATCTTGAATGCCTTCACTGCCACTGTTAATCCTACTGAAGGGATTACTAAAGAAGTAGATGAAGAAAAGGAATTGGTGGATGCTAAGTTTGAAACTATGGATGACCAAGATGATATCCATACCGCCTATGAGAAATTGTACAAGCATTCTAAGAAGCATGAGAAACTCTATAAGCTGGCCACCAAGAAGCTCAGTGATGTGGAGCTTGACCTTAAGGAGGTTTCCACTAAGGTTGATGAAGCAAATCAGACCATTGGGATACTGAGGTTCGAGAACAATTTCTTGACTGAGAAGACCAAGAAGCTTGAAGCGGAGTTGTTTCAAGTTAGAACACAATTAGAGAGGACCTCAAGTGCTAAGCTGGATGAGATGCTCAGCGTTCAGAAATCTACTTTGGATCGTACAGGATTGGGGTATGAATTTTCTCTCTCTAATACTCCTTCTGCTAGTACTACTGTTTTTGTTCCTCCTGCTAATAACATTAAAATTGAGGATAAAGATGTTAAAACTAAATTAACAAGTGAGAACTTAGATAAGGGTAAGTCCATCTTAGGAGCACCCTCTAAGCTTGAGAAAAGGGAAACTAGAAACCCTAGGACTAAAAAGGCTATCTCTCAAAATCCTAAAAAGAAGAAGCAGCATCTCTGTTATCATTGTGGTGTTGCCGGTCATACTCGACCAAATTGCTATAAGTGGCTAGCCACTCAACAAAGTAATGGCATGATAGCATCTGGGAATCAAAATCAGCTTCAGGCCTCTCTTGCTCCTCTTGGGGACATTCTCAAAGCCCTCATGTTCCTTTCGAACTTGAACGATTTACATTCTTCCCCCTTATCACCGGTTCAAGGGTTGGCAAAAAGGAAAGGCTCTTCCAAGGTGTGGAAGGAAAAGAGTTCTAAGTGATTTTGTTCACTTCTCTCTCCCCCTGTTTTATTGTTTTTGCATTACTTGTGTGTTGCTTTACTGTTTTGAGTCAGTCTAGTTTTATGCATTTTTTTGTTTTGTTTAACATGTCTTTGTTTGTGTGTTTTCAGCTTTGTGTTTTATTTTTGCTTTTCTAATAAAAATAAAAAAAAATTAAAAAAATACAAAAACAGTGTGTATTTGTGTACATTGGTTTTTGTGAACCTTAAAATGGCCATTAAAACAGAGTTTTCTAAACTTTGTATCTCTTGTAGCTTAGATGAGTATTCTTATGCACAACTAAGCAAGTGAGTTTTGTAGCTCTTTGTTTGTGATGAGTAAAGTTAAGTGATCTCTTATACTTAACACTCGTATCACTCTTTTTGATGGGTAGGACTAGAAAATCCTAAAAGAAAGGCATAAATAACCATCTCACCACTGTTACCCGCCAAACATGATATGACATTTGTATGCTTCGGCATAACAAAAGTGCAATATCAAAAGTTTAACATAATTGAGTATTTCTTTTCTCTCTCCTGTATGCCAATGCATAATATGCTTAATAAAAAGAAAATATGCAAAGAAATAAAAAAGCAAAAAGAACAAAATGCTTTAAAACATGATTGCAAACGTGTTTTCTAGGAGATGTGTGAGTTATAGAATGTACCTCGAAGGTAATAGTCCCCATCAAACAGTTATGATTGTGTGTGAGTTAAAGTCATTCTCTCATATCTCAAATCGTCATAACTTTGAGACACTTATACAATATTGCGATGTTTTTCACACACAACACGCAATATTCTTTGCTATTCTTGATACATGTGCAGGTACAATGTGATTTGGCCATCACAAGATTTACATGCATTAATGTATGCTCACTAAACTGTCTTAACTCATTTTTAAAATATAAAATTGGTTAGACTTGTTTAGTGTGTGTGTGTGTTTTGGGATCCATGTGCTTTAAATTGTTGTTGAAAGATGAATTTGAGAGCTTAATGTGCTGTTTGGATCATTGGTTGAGTTGCATGTATGATTCCATTCATGTCTGTGTTTTTCCTCTCTTGAAAAACTGCTTTTTAAGGCAAGCTCGACACCTCCACGATACCTCCTCGATATTTGGCTGTCTATCGAGCTTCTCAGCTTCTTCTTATCACAGTCTCGACACATTCTCGACACCTGGTGGATCGATGGAGAAATTTTCTGTTTGGTTGATAGCTTCTCGACAGCTTCTGGATTGATCGAGATTCTTTTGTGTTTGATCTTCCTTTCTCGACACCTGTTCTCAATAACTGTATCTGTCGAAGTTCCTTTTCTTGATACATACCTCGATAACTGTCTCGACATCTCTCGATACCTTCATCTGTCGAGAATTACTGAAGGAGTATATATTGGATCTTCACGATTTTTCTCTCATTTCTCTTGATCTCTCTCTCGATATATTTGCTGTTCTCACTCACTCACTCCAAACCCCTTCCTAAGGATTCTTCAAGCTTTACTCAAGATCTTCCTCACTTGGTAAGCTTCAATCCTCTCATTCTTCATGCATTTCATGTTTTAAAAACCTAAGTTTTGGTGTTTTTAAAAATTTTGGGGTTTTTCAAAATTGATGAGTGTTTAATGAAATTTTTGGATTGGTTTTATAAATTTGATCTTTAAAACTACATGCATTGCATCACATTAGCATTCTAACAGTATTTTCATGCATTTAGATGTGTGTTCTCTGTTTGTGTGCTGATAGGATTGGATTGGGCTAAGCCCATGATGTTTTTTTTATGTTGCATGTCACATGTTCATGCATTTCCCATGCATACTTTCTTTCTTTTCAATATACTTGTCATATATTGAACTGTTTGGGACTTTTTTGTATGTTTCTTTCTTTCTTTCTCTCTTTCTGTTTGCGTTAGTAGTGTATATGTTACCTAAGCGTAAATCTATTCCGTCCTAGCACCCTCTTCGTTTAAGGGGCTCTTCTTCTTCTTCTGATTCTACTCCTATATCTGTCCGGTTCCGTGATGAGAAAGCCCAACAGGACTTCTTGGAGAACTTTTCTAAACGAGGTGTTCATTCGGAACACCAAGTTATCCTGGCAGACTTTGCCGACATTGACCTACCCGATGTCATTCACAGTCAGGGTTGGGAGTCACTGTGTGATGTCCCGGTCACTTGTCCTACTGTGTTGATTCAGGAGTTTTACTCCAACATCCACGGGATTGATTCTTTAGTACCTCTCTTTTATTCTCGCATTCAAGGTACACGCTTTGTTGTCACTCCGGAGCCGGTCTCCGAGGTTCTTCACGTCCCGAGGGTTGATCATCCTGATTACTCCAGTTGTAAGCGTCTATGGACTGTGTCCAAAGACGAGAAGATCTCTACGTTTTGGGAGCGCCCCTCTGATTGGGGAGATCATCAGTACACATCATGTATGCCTTTTGCTAAAGGTCCTCGTTTTCTTAACATGGTGATGACATTTTTTTTGCACCCACTCTCTCACTACAACTCCATCACAGAGCCTCGTGCTCGATTTTTGTTGTCTCTTTTAAAACATCTTACTATAGACCTCCCTTCATACTTCATCTTCTCTATCATAGATGTCAATAGAGATATGGCTACCCGTGATAAGCTCATTTTCCCTTCTGCTATCATGAGGATTCTTCGCCGTTTTTCCATCCCTTTTCCATCGTCCGATCCTTTTCATGTCATGTTTGCCATAGACGCCACTACCGTAAAACATAATGAGGCACAGTTCAGGTCGCGACAGATGGATTCCACAGCTCCTTCCTCCCGTCCGGCTCCATCCAGATCTGCTCGAGCGATATTTGCTCCCTCCTCTTCCTCAAGCGACGTCACACTTGGAGACATCATGGCGCAGCTTCAACGCATGGATGCTCACCTCAATACACTCTCTACGGAGTTGTATCAAGTGAACGTTCGTGTTGGTCGCATTGCCAGGCGATAGGTGACCTTGGGCGGCTTTGCCTCAGAGGCTTCTCCTCCACCTCCTTATGTAGCTTCTGAGACTGAGGATGATGATGGTGATGACAATGATGCTTCCGATGATGATGATGGAGATGCAAGCTCTTCAGATGAGATGTCCACTTGACACTCTACCCTTTGTCACTCGTGACAAAAAATGGAAGTAGTTTTGGGTTATGAGAGTAGTCATACTTAGGGGGAAAGCTTATATAGGACTTTTTTGATAAGGGGAGTGTTGATATGAGGGATGTAGTGAGGATAACATGTATTTCTTTTCTTTTCTTTCTTATAAAGATTCATTGTTCATGTACCTCGGTCTTGTGACCATTTATTGACATACATTATGCTTATTTCTTGATATATATATATATATATATATATGTTGATATATGTTTCTTTCACCTACCTTTCCATGGGTTGTTTCTTTTTTGTCTTTATATACATGATTATTTATTTGTATGCAATCTATTATTTCTGTTTCACACAAAGATGCCTTGATGTGTTTTGTTTAAAAGTGTTTCAAAAATACAGGTTGTCAAAGTCTACTTGCCATAAACTCTCTTCTTGCAAAGTTTTTCAGAAGTTTGTGTTAGGATAGATTTTATTGTATTCAACAAGTAAATATGAGATTGAGTGCTTTGTGACTTCTCTCATATCTTTATTTGTTTGTTGTGACTTTGTCATGGATTGCCAAAAGGGGAGATTGTTAGGACATATGTGGTTAAAGTGGTTTCAAACATATGTCATTCTTTTATGTAATTAGCTTATCCTTTGACAAAACGCACTTTACTTGTAATTGGGTAGATTTAGGATGTGTTTAATGCTTCAAGAAACTGTGTTTTAAGATCAAGTGTTGAAGTCATCAACTCAAGTGTTGAAGTCATCAAGTCTGTCCAAGAAACAAGTTAGAAAGTCCAAGTTACTAAAGCTCGACACCTAGTCTCGACACATGCATCTATCGAGCTTTAGAAGCTGTTTCAGCCCCAAGGGTTGACAGTTTCTCGACAGATCCTCGACACCTCTATCTGTTGAGATTTAAGGAAAACAAATTCTAAGTTCTGTTTTAAGTCCAATCTGTGAATGTGTCTTTAAGACTTCTTTTCTCCTAATCTTAGACATATAAAAAAATTATTTTAAGGGCCGTCAAAAAAAGCACAAGTACACTAGTTGCACAAGCATTGAAAAATCCTTGTTCAAGCTATTTGTGATCCAAGACAAAGTTCATGCCCTAATTAATCTCTTGTGAAGAAGTTGCTGTGTATGTGCACCGTGGGGTTTTGTAACTAAGCATCTTCTTGATCTTCATCGTGTGGATGAATTGAAGAACTTTGCAACCAACAACTCTCTCTCTAGTTGGTGAATTGAAGTCACGTACTGGGATCTGCGCAATTAGTTAGTCATGTACTTGGGAGCCGTGCATCAAAAGAAGAAACTGTCACTACAGAACAAGTCTAATTGAGTATTTGGGTAAGGGTTCAACTGTAGGTTAGTAAGGTACTGAGATTCCTTTACTTGTAACCGCTTGTTGTGATAATAGTTGAGTTTCGGGAGTGGTGACCTTAAATCACCTGGTGAGGTTTTTGCCGTCAGGTTTCCCCCATTCGTAAACAAATCACCATGTCAATTTTATTTCCGCTGCATACTTTAGTTATTAGTGATTTGTTTGTACTGCCACATGAATTTAAATGTTAACTTAATTAATTAATAACTCGGCTAATTAATCAATTCAATTCATCACAAGGAGTCAACGCATTTGTGGCCTATCATGTTTCATTTTATTCGAAGAAATTCACTATGAGTCTATGATTACAACAAAATCTTGTAACATTTTAACAATAAATCAAGCAGTCAGACCACCACAAATTAAAATAATATAATATGAAATTTAAATATAATCAGATTACCTTAAGGCTCACTACATCTCAAAACATGCTTGTTATTAAAAAAACACTAAAGTTCGCTTTTAGCCCCTAACATTTGGGGTAGTTTTCATTCTAGCCCCTAATGTTACAAAAGTTTCATTTTGTCCAGCGCTACGTTTAGTTTCAATTTCATAAACACCAATTGTCTAACTTTGTTATGATTATCCTGTTAAGTGCCATGTGGGACCTAACACATGGCACGTATTAATCCTAAATAACAAAAAATTGAGGAAATATATGTAGGATTCGTATATGGCACATGATGGGTCTCACAAGCTACCTAACGGACATGGTTTTAAAATTGATGAATTGTATTAGCCAGTTCAACCTTGAACCAAACGTAAATCCGATTTGGAACTCTTTATGGATAGTTCAATTGCTAAAACTGCAAACCAAATAGGTCTAGAGCATCTCTAGCAGATTCTCCAAATTTTTGTACAGTTTGGAGAATAAACAGTGATATTTAGCTTTAATCTACCCACTTTTTCAAATACATTTTTCAACAGATTCTTTATTCCATTCTCTATCTCATTTGAATATTATTTCTTCATTAATTCTTTATTCTTTTTTTATCATCACTTATTCTTCTTATATTCATTCTCAACAATTATATTTTTTTAATGAAAAGTGTTATATTCACAATATTTTTTGTAATACTTTTGCAACAAAATTTATGTGAAAAGTTGTTACTAGTTTTAATTTAAATCCACCACTAAAATTATTTTTTTACTCACCAATATTAACTAATTACAATCTGTTACTTAAAATTTATTGTAAAAATATTGTGGCAACATTTCTCATTTAGGAATTTTTATTTTTTATATTATTTTTCCTTTCCCTCATTTCATTTCATCCATACGTTTTTTTTCTCTTTTTTTTTTCCTTATTTTTCTCCTCCACACGTCTTCCTATAATCCTACCTCTATCCGGCCTCCCCTCTTTTATTTTCTTCTTCTCCCTCATTCATCAAGAACATTCCGGCAGCTCTTCTCTCTTTTTTTTTCTCTAGTTGTCTCGCTTTTTTTTTTTTTTTTTTTTACTTGATTCCAGAACATTTGTCCCCAACACAGTCCAGATGGGTCATCTTCGTCCCAAAGCAGTTGGCCCAGCCTAGAGCCGTCACTCATCTTCGCCCCCAACGCAGACCAAATGGGTCAGATGGCTTCTGTCTTGTGCCTTTTTTTTTTTTTTGCTCTTAATGTTCTGATTTGATTAATTTTAAAATTGTGTTTTTGAGTTTGTATTCTGATAATCTGATTATGCTTGAGTATAGAGATTTTTGAGAGAAAGATTGTTATGTTTGTAGCCGTTGAGTTTGTAGCTGTGAGAGGAGAGAGAAAGAATATTTTTTATTGAGATGTATGAATTTTTTAAGCATAAAAATCATTTGGAGTTGCTATAGTGCTTCTCTGTATCTAGAGAAGCATTGTAGTAACTTCAAAAAAAATTTGGAAAAGTTTTGTTTTTAGAGAAGCTGTTGGAGTGTAAACAGTAGGTGAACAGTAGCATTTTTTCTCTAAAAAATGGAGATAGAGCAGCTGTTGGAGATGCTCTTAACTGGTTACTAATTGGTTATGAGAGAGGAATGTTGTGCTCGCCCGGAACATTTCTTGGGATTCTTCCTCAACTCATAAACTGAAGCCTTTTCGATCAACTTGCCTTTCTGGCCTTGTTCCTTTGCTTGATCTTCACATGATGAAGAACACAAGTGAACACAAGTGCAAGTTACCTAAAATAGGATAATGGGTGAATATGGGCAACCATAACCGAAAAAAAATTCCAAAAACTACTACATTAGCTTAAATAGTTCCTTCCCAATATATAGATTTTAATTATAGTTGCTTTCTATCTTTAGGGAGCATTGTTTATTTTTTAAACATCTGTTTATTATTTTTGAGACTTGGTAACTATGATAAAGAAAAGTGGGTGTTTTGAAAAGTGAGAGGAATAACAAAAAATTAATGAAGAAATAAGGGAAAAGTGTAAATTACACTCCTAAAATTTGAAAGTGATTAGATTTTACCTTAAAATTTCAAAATTTAGAATTTATCCCCTGAAATTCGGTGATGCCTGGATTTTACATCTTGACATTTCAAAATTTGGATTTTACCCCCCTATATTTTAGAAGTGTTTGGATTTTACTCCCTAAAGTTTTGGGGTATTTGGATTTTATGTTTTAAAGTTTCAGAATTTTGAGGTGTAAAATCTAAACAACACTAAATTTTAGGGGGTAAAATTCAAGTTCTAAAATGTCATGGTGTAAAATCCAAGCACCCCAAACTTCAAGGGGTAAAATCCAAATTTTGAAATTTCAGAGTGTAAAATCCAATCACTCCCAAGCTTTAGGGGTGTAATTTGCAATTTACCCAAGAAATAATATTTAAATAAAATTGTGTTTAGAGTATAAAATCTGATGTGGGTGAAAAGAAGTAGTTAGCTAAAAGAGGAAAATATGTTCTTATCCTAAAATATGAAGTAATTGATGTATGTGTCTGAGAGAGAGAGAGAGAGAGAGAGAGAGAGAGAGAGAGAGAGAGAGAGAGAGAGAGAGAGAGAGAGAGAGAGAGAGAGATTTTGGGAAGTTTTTCTTCATTTATTAGTTGTGCACGCATTCAACTCTCCCCCAATTTTGGGGGAAATTATTGTGTACTTCCGGAGTACCATAAATGCGTACTCTCTCCTCTCATATTAATGGTGAGTCTCATTAATTAGATTCACCATTCATGTGAGAATGAAGACTACGTATTTATGGTATTTCAAGAGTACTTAATAAGTTTCTCAATTTTGGTATGATTAATCTACCATCCTTTACTTTCCTTTTTTTAACCTTTGTTGTAGGTTTGAGCTCTGAATTTTATTATTTGATTCTTGACTTTTTTTTCTTAATATAAACTTTGAACGTTGAGTCCTTGGAGAAAAACTTACATATTACCTCGGGCTCTCACAAAGGGAGTAGACCCCATACATTGGACCTACCATGAGGCCCACCCCATTTGTGAGAGCCCAGAGCAGGAGTATGTAAGTTTTACCCCGAGTCCTTGACTGTGTGTACACTATGCTGGTGGTAGGGATTTTTTGAGGGAAAATGGGCTGTCTTTAATACAAGAAAGTAAGATCCTAGGGACAGCTTAGACGGTTGTAAACATTCCCTATTGTTTGAGTTGCTCCACGTCTGATTTCATAGCATGTTCTTGCCACGAAGGGGTTCTTCTAGCAGACAAATGATATTTTGAAAACCCAAAATTAATTAAACTTGGAAGGGCTATTTGTGTTAGTTCATTGATATTATTTTATCTTTTAAACAAATTCCTTTAATTTACTCAATATCTAATCACACCTCATGGTTAAAGTGTACATATTGAAGTTGTTCATGGCCTTTCGTCCAATCGGATAATCACTGATCATGGGTAAATATTTGTGAGTTGAGACCCCCTAGATTCTGGACCGTGGTTTAAAGTTGCATGCTAGCTTGCAAATCATCACTAGTATTAAGACTTCCTATTCTTTACAAGTTGTACAACTCCGTCATTTTTTTGAATGTTTTGATTTAGGGAAGGAGAAAGTTAGAGCAACATACAATAGGCAAGTTGCAATGATATTTTACAGTGAATTGCAAGGACAAGACATATTTTCGTACTGGAATTAGTAGATGATGCGCAACAATATCTTCTTGTTCAACATGATAGCAAAGTTATTACCTCAAAAAATGTTATTTTCACTTCCAATTTAAAACTATCCCATTGAAGAAAAAAAATCCACTGCCAATTTGCCATGATGTGTCGTAAAAGGGATTGTGCATGGATCAGATTGGGAGGATTGAGATTTAAAATTTTAACCAAATTTCCATTGGTAGGTTGGAGTGGAGTGGACCAGTTAGCAGATCAAGAGGTTTTTTTTTTTTTTTTTTTTTTCCTATTCAAAGCATTCAGCAAAATAAATAAAAATGAAGCAATAAGAATTAATTACGTGTAAAGCCTTTTCTGTAAAATGTGAAGCACTCTTTGTCTCTTTCATGTGTAACTAAAATGTGAAGCAATTGAATTGAAGGCAAATATGGATGAAAAATTCAGCCAAATTGTTATCAAAATCCAACGATAAAGGTTTAAAAAAAATGGCTCGGCTTACTTCTAGTTAAATTTTTAATAAGACATCTCATTTACTTTTGAACAAATGGCTGAGATTATAACATAAAGCTACGTTACTTTTTTTTTTTTTTTTTGTGAAAAAAACAAACTGACATAAGGATTACACAAATTGTAGTAAGCTTGAGATCTATCTTCCTCAATATCTTTATTTTTCTTCTTTAGATAAACTCAAAAAGAAGTCCAAAAAGGATCCACTTCCTTTTTCGTTCTTTTTTTTTTTTTTTTTTTTTAATCAAATGGTATTGTGAGTATAATTCCAAAGGCCAAATCTCAGTCTCAAAAGAAAAGAGAAAGAGAGAAGGCCTTGGTTTCTAAATTATCAGTCCATGCTATTCCCTTGGATTGAATTAAAAATCAATGCTGACTGACCTCCAAAATCAAAGACATTAATAGAGACTTGAGGCTAAAAATGGAATACTTGTTAAAACTCTGTATGTGATTACATCTATGAATTTTTTTTTTTTTTTTTTTTTTTGAGTTTCTGTGAAGAAGTAGAAGACATTGACGAAAACATCTCAGATTTTTTTTTTTTCCAATTCTTTAATTCAAATAAATTCCCTTGATTTCACGGCAAAGAATGAAATCTTCACACATGTAGCCTAGTCACTAAGGCACGCGTTACCAAACTGTATCCAAGTAGGAAAAAGCATGGTAAAGAAGAAACCTTCTCTTCATAGAGGAAAAGATCTCAAGTTTGGCAAACGATTTCAAGGGTAGTTAGAGGCTTGGACTTGAAGAGGCCCTTCATCATCTTGGTAGTCAACATTGAACTCGGAAGGAACCATTGCCTTGTTGCTTCAGAGGTCTGCCTTTTATTTTTAAAATCACCCGTACTTCTTTTTTAATCTCAGCCATTTGTTAAGTTTATTAAAAGCAAAGGAGATATCCTGTTAAAAATTAAGCAGATGTAAGCTGAACTCAAAAAATAAAAAATAAAATATAAAATTCAATCCTTTGTGTTGTAACATTTTTTTTAGAGATAATTTAAACCTCAGATATTTGCTCTTGATAATTGTATTTTATTGTCAGATTAAGATTCCAATTGAATTTTTAATATAGAAAGAAGATCTAATCTCAAATATCTTATTTGATGACAAGTCGTTATGTTGAAACTCGAAACGGAAGAGTGTAAAAGAGAAAGAGGGGATGTATCATTTGAGTAAAGAGTTTGTTTATGACTTCAATTTTGTTTGATTTTGCTATAAATGAGAACATAATAAATAAACGAACAAAACTTCCATGAAATTGATAATCTTTTTCTTTATGTTAGTTATAAAAAGAAAAAGACAAAAGTTGGCAAAGGAAGACCCTGAGCCACTGACCTTAGTGACCAATAAGTTCTTTGGCCCATTTTTTGCAAATTGAAAGAGTTTAAATGTTTAATACGGCAACCCATAGTTCATTTTTCAAATCTTTGCTAGGAGGATAACCTTCCATATAAGACTTTACCATATATAAATAAAGATAAAAGGGGTAAAAAAGACATTGAACTCCTAATGTTATCATAAATTATGAACCAAACCTAGTACATTCGCAGGTTAAAGTTTTTACAAGACAATTTAATTACATTTAAAATGAAGCGGTCAATAACTTGCCCATGCACGTCGTATCAAACCAACCTCGTCAAGCACATTTGCAGAAGCTTTATACATACGTAGATAGATGCCACCATTTGCATAAGCCCCATTCATAGAAGCACTTGTTCAAAGTAATTTGAACTTACTTTCGCAAGAGAAAATGAAGGTTGAACTGGAAGTAATCTCCAATGAGAATATCAAACCATCTTCACCAACTCCCACCCATCTTCGCTATTATCAGTTTTCCTTTCTCGACCAAACATTCCCTCCTATGAATGTTCCATTTCTATTTTTCTACACACAGAATGATGCTTACTCTAAAATTAGCACCGATCCTGCCAATTCATTCTCTACTGTGCTGAAGCAATCATTGTCCGACGTCTTAACGCGTTACTACCCTTTAGCTGGCCGCGTTAAAGACAATCTAACTGTAGATTGCAATGATGAAGGTGTGTTGTATCGCGAAGCCCAAGTCAAGTGCAAGCTTTCAGATATTGTTACAAATCAAAATTCTGCAGAGTTGAAGAAATTTCTTCCATGCGTTATTGATGGCACGCACCATTTTGCCTGCGCTGTTCAAGCCAACTACTTCACTTGTGGTGGTATTGCCACTGGTGCATGTATTTCCCACAAGATTGCTGATGGCACATCCTTTATTATGTTTATGAAAACTTGGGCAGCCACAGCTCGAGGTGATAGTGATATATATCCCCAATTTCAAGCATCAACTCTCTTTCCTCCTACAAGTACCTTATCTGGGTTTCAACCAGAAAATAGTATGACAAAAGAGAAGCTTGTATTAAAGAGGTTTGTGTTTAGTTCTGCTTCAATAGTGGCTCTTAGAGAAAAATACGCCGAAAGCTCAGAGTTAGAATGCCCATTACACCCCAGCCGTGTTGAGGCCTTGTCAGTCTTTTTATGGAGCCGATATGTAGCTACTACACAAGCAAACTTTGGGCCTAAAAAGCTCAACATGGTGCTTTTTTCAGTGAATTTACGAACAAGGATGGATCCACCATTGCCTAGAAATTCTTTTGGAAATATCTTCTGGCTTGCAACAGTCTTTCCGTCTAATGAAGAGAGGAAGGGCCTTGTGGGCAAAGTGAGAGCCGCGATAAGAAAAATCGACAATGAGTATGTGAAAAAATTACAGAACCACGCTCAACACTAGAATTTTCTCAAAGAGGCTAGTGGAAAACTCCTGAAAGAAGATATAGTTCCATTCAATTTCAGTAGTTGGTGCAGGTTCCCCATGTATGAAGTGGATTTTGGTTGGGGAAATCCCATGTGGATTGGTCTGGTTAGCTTGCCTTTCAAGAACGTAGTTATATTTATAGACACCAAAAGTGGGGATGGAATAGAGGCATGGGTTAACTTGAAAGAGGAAGACATGGCTAAATTTGAAAGTGACACAGAGCTCCTTGCATATGCTTCCACCACAATCTTAAATGCTTAACATGTTAGTGTATAAGCACGCTGGATGCGTAGACTGAATGGCTGACACTGCAAAATTGTTTTGCAGTTTCTTCGCTAGTTTCCATCTTGAACTAAAATAAAGGAAGTCAAAAGCTTCCATGTGTTAAAATTATTCCAATTATATCATCCTGTAATGTTATTTGTAATATGTTGGTGAAACTGCTGGAGTTTGTTTTCTTCTTTGGGTCTTTGGGTTGGTATTTGTATGACTCTATAAAAATAAGTTCGCAGTGTGATTTTGTGTGTGTGTGTGTGTAAGTATCATTCTCCTAATTTTAGTATTTGTTAAAATGTTTATCAATTAAAATCTTCCCAACTAAAGGAAAAGTCGCCAATACTGATGATTTATTGTGGCTATAGTACTTCTAAGAGTCACCAATACCAACAATTTTAACATTTAGTTTTATTAGGAATCTAAAGAGATTTCTGAAAATAAGTAATTCATATGTTTCTTTTATTTCTAATAAGAATACTAAATGAATTATTTATTTTTCCAAGACTATTTTAGGATTTGTAAACACTGTATGAGTCAAATTTTTATGTATTGACATATCCAAGTCAAAACAAATTTTACATGTATTTGAGTCTTAATTTTAAGTATGTTCAAAAACACATTCAAGTGGTATGAATTGAAGACATAATGTTAGGTTCTAAGACTTTAAGAACTAATGTATTAAAACTTCATTTTGTATTTATTGGCAAACCATGATCAAAACATAGAGTTTAGGTTTAGACTTACTCAAAGTTTGGATTGATATAAAGTTGGAATCGAGTAATTGCAGGTAATTACTATTCAAAATTTGCAAGGCTCTATCGATCGAAAGTTAGACTCGATCAATCGAAACTCGTACATTAGTAATTTTCCATAGAATTCTCAAATCAGCACAAGCCCATATGACGTGTAGGATTAAGTATTTTATTCCAAGTATAAAAGAAAAAACTCTAACTACGTTTTAGAGGTCTTTGTTGAGTTGTGTATTGAATCTTTTGTGAGATTTGAGAAGTGTTTAGCTTCATACACACAGAGCTATCAAGATCAAGGTTCACATAAACAATTTGATGATTGCTTTAGTTGCTGCATAAAGAAATTTCAAGAAGATTTGAAACCATTGAGTGGAGTCTCAAAGTCACAAGTAGGAGAACTTGTGGTTGTTGTAGATCAAGGAAAGAAGTAGTTAGTGGACTCGGAATTGTCACATGGTCATGGTAGTAAGTTTTCTATACAAGGTAGCAATAGGATGTTAGTGGTCTTAGTCTTATTGTACAAACTTCAATTCTTTCATGATGGATCTGTTTTTACTTTGAGGATAGCTAGGTTAAATTCTCGCCAGGTTTTTTACCTATTAAGTTTTCTTGGGTCATCAGATCTGTGTGTTCTTTATTTTCTACATTATATCTATTTACACATATTGGTTTAACCTAGATCTAATTAACAATCTTGTTAATCAATTTGGTTTAATATTAGGTTAAACATATTGTGTCAAAGGGTCTAAAAACTAACAAATAAGATTGATCAAGAAATACATATTGATCTATCAAGCTATGGGAAAACTAAACAATAATTTATATTTCAACCAACAATGACTTGGCTCTTCTTAAAATCCTTGCACTAGGGTTCTTGAACATAAAATAATAGATATTTATGGCCATCATCAAATACATAAAGAGACACACGTATACCTAGAGTTGTTACGAATGCGGCTAAGGTTTTGTACCAAGCTACTACTAGCACATCAAAGCTATAAAGTTGTGATTTCCAACTATCTTGTATTAGCCTTAATTCCATGGCAAATTTGATTATAATTTCTTCAATCATTTTCCATGTATGTATGTAGGCTTATTTGTAAGGGATGAATGTGAGAGATCGATGAAGAATCAAGCTTTAAAAGATATATCAATGGAATTCGTGACTAGCTCACTAGTAGCTTGCGAGAAGTAACCCGCGAAAGGCCATGCGTGAAGCACATGACTGGAAGTTGAAGAGTCATGCCAGGTTGTCAAGTTCGTGAGTATTTCATGAGAAGGGTCATCCTGCGAACAACCCACGAAACTCTCTGTTTGGCAAAAAGTTTATTTGCTTTACTAAATTCTTTACCTATACTATATATACCCTCATTACTCACGAATTGTAAGGAGTGCTTTTCAGAGAGAAAATCATAGCAAATATACTTGAGAGTTAGAGCTTGTTGAGAGTTAGAGATTCTTACACCTACAATCATCTATACATTTCCTTGTGGTTTTCCTTAACTCCTACTTCTCCATCTCTAGATCATTGAAAGGTTGTTAGCCCAAATACTTACCACACCCATTCTGAGTGTTAAGTGAGAATTTAGTGCTAATGGAAAGCATTGGAAGGAGCCATTCATTGGCGAATGCAATTGGGCTGAATTGCGGGATTTGAAAGCCTAGAGAATAAAAGACTCCGAGAAATCCATTGATAGCAGGAGTTTAAAGGGCTCAAGTACATGGGGTAGACTAGGCTTGGAGGGTCTTTTGTTTTTCATATACTCCAACTTTATTCTCTAGTGAATGGATTTCGACTTGGAGGGTCGCAAAGAGGTTTTTCACTGAATTTTTCGGTTTCCTCTTTGATAACACGTCTTGGTATTATCTTATATTTTCATCTCTCTTCCCTACTCTTTAAGCTTTCATTTTATTGTTGGTGATAGATGATTATGGCTTAGGGTAGTGTTATCAGTTCATTGTGCTTATTTACTCTTGTTCCGCACTTTGTTTAAGTTAGAACAAAAGCAACCTAGCTAATTTTTATTGGGAGTCTAAACAAGCTCTTGTGTTTTAGCATAAATCTAAGCTTTCAAAAGCATAATTTGAAGAACATTGCAAATGCAACAAAAATCAACTAGTTGTTGTCGTGTTAGTCACAAATAAGAGATCTGTGCAAAGAATAAATCTTCTGCAAGAAGTAGTCCAACTAGGGATTGGAACTAAGCTTTCTTATAGATTAGTTAGTTCTACTGTAACCTCTAATTTTGTTCGTGGATTCTCTAGAGTAGTGACCTAAAATTCACTCGGTGGGATTTTGTCTTCAATGGTTTTTCCCATTGTGATTAAATCACCATGTCAAACTTATTTTTTGTTGCACTTAACTTAGTTTGGTGATTTGGTTGTACCTTAATTTGGATTTGCATGTAATTTGTACTAATTAATTGACTTGGGTAATTGGTTAATTTAACTAGGGACAATCTATAACCCAATGTTTACTACTTTAAATTTTGTTTATGATGAAATCAATGTAAGATTTATATACTATATTACTCTAAGTTAACCCTAGTGTTAGTCTACTTGTTATACAAGTATATGCCCTACAATAAGTTTGGGTCTATTGAGTCATAATATCTCTAAGAATTTTATATTATAATCTTACTAGTTTGAAATGAAACAATAACTTCTTTTTTCAATAATTCAATAGTTACAATAACAAAGAAGGGGAACGAAAAATACTACTAAACTACAAGTTTCTTGAACACAAAAATGTCATCTTCGCAAGCTTGTCTTATAGTTAAATTTGTAGCTCTATATATATACTCACCACCATTTGAATAAGAACCCTCCACAGAACCACTTATTCAAATTTTCTAAACTTTACTAAGAGGAAATGAAGGTCTAGGTTGAAGTAATCTCCAAGGAGATTGTAAAACCATCTTTACAAACCCCTATCCATTATCTGTATTATTTTCTAAACCAAATACAGCCTCCCATGCATGCTCCTTTCATATTCTTCTACCCAAAAGTTGACCACCAATATTGCCAAATCAAGTTTGTTGAAGCAATCATTGTCCAATGCCTTAACATGTTATTACCCTTTGGCTCGGGACATCAAAAACAATCCTTCTATTGATGAAGGTGGTTACCACTATGAAGCTTTATGCAGTGAATTTTATGGTGCCCAATGAACTTGGCGCTTGGGGAAGACACTACAAAACACGCAAGCTATAGCCACGTTTGCAAAAAAGCAGCTATAGGCAAGCTATCGCTGTGTTTTAAGTAAATGTAGCTTAAAGTATTCACCTATAGCCACATCTTTAAAAAGTGACTATAGGATACGTTTATAGCCACATTTATAGGTGTTATAGCCGCTTTTTTTTTTGTTAGGCTCTATTGCCACGTTAGAAAACATGGCTATAGGACCAACCAAATCAATTTTTTTTATGCTGACCTATGGCCGCGTTTAGAAAATGCGGCTTTAACTTACCTATAGCCATGTTTTTTAAACGTGACTATAAATTAAGTCTATAGCCATGTTTATAAACCATAGCTTTAGCTTTGGGTTGAAAAGCGTGGCTATAGGGTTGGTATAAATATAACCACAAAGAACTGATCAGTTTTTTGTTCACCAAAACAGGCGGCTCTCACCCTCGCCCTCCGATCTCTCTCGCTCACTCTCCGATCTCGAGCTCTTACCCTTCGATCTATCACCCTTACTATCCGATCTCTCACTCTCAATCTCTCTTAGTCACCAAAACATGCCTCGACATTTTCCGCTCTTCGATCCACGCCACGAAGCTCTGATCCCCACCGCCGAGTTCCTTTCCGCTCAGCGAAGCTCTAATCCACACCACAGAGCTTCAATCATAAACCAAATTCCATTGATGCCCTTCCTACACCCACTCCTCCAAATCATCGTAAGTCTCTCTCTCTCTCTCTCTCTCTCTCTCTCTCTCTCTCTCTCTCTTAATTTTTCTCTATCTTCATCTTATTGTGAGAGATTAGGGTTTTGAATGGTCTTGGTTTTGGGACTATTCCAATTTCCTTTTATATTTGGTTGATTTTTATTTTTGGAGAGGTCAAGTTAGTTGTGGTCATGGTCGTGGTCATAATTGTAGAGTGGAGCAAAGGCCAATAGAGAAAAGCATTAAAGGAGCTTCATCCTTTAGGTGCTTTTCTCTTCTCTTTTAATTTCATATTATATCTTATATCCTATTAGGCTATTAGTGTTCTAACTGCTTATTCTTGCAATTTTATTTACTATATATATATTTAACTGTTCTAAATATATGTTATGATAGTTGCTACAAAAAAGAATATGTATTTATTTTATGCTCAATGCCTATGTATCTTTAACTGTTCTCGCCAATAATTAGTTAAAAGAAGTTCTCACTTCTTATATATATATATTTCTCTCTGAGTTATCAATTTTGGGTGATGGGTTTTGTTTTGTTGGTCATTTGGGTTACTCAGTATGTGGGTTTCTCTTGGTATGTGCCCCTAGTCTTGAAAAGCAACTCTCTTTTTTACTATAGATATTTGTGTAATATAGTTGAAAAGTTCATTGCTTTCATTGAATTGGGATAATGGGCCTTCTTTGTCTTGACCATTTGATGTTTTTGAGAAAACCAAAAATGCCCAAAACCTGAAAATAACCTCTTGCACAATCTTCTTGTTCTATGTGGGCTTGGATTGTGTGGCAAGGGAGTTCACGGAGAAATGGACAAAAAATTAGCTTTTGTTAAAAATCATAATTTTGTTCATTTGTCAATGTGTTTATTTGGTTGAGTTATAGAGAGGTGTCATCATTTATTGTTCTAAAACACACTCTCTCTTGTCATTTCCACTAACCATTCAACATTTTCCCCTTTTGGGAGATTGAGGAAGGTTTATCTTAATTAGTTTTGCTAGAAATTATGAGCAACTTACTCAGTTAAGCCCACTACTTGCAATAGGTTATGTTAGGTGGAGTAAATTTTTTTTTTTTTTTTTTTATCAAATCCTAAAGAAAGGAAAAAAGATATTAAACTTACAACGTTGGTACATTTTTTTGAAAGTTTATATATATTCTAATTATATCTACAAAATATCTGACATTGTTTAGTGGTTGAAAATTGGGAAAGGAAACAAAATTATTGCAAAGTTGTCATCAACCAAGAGAAATTATCAATTATCAAATGAAGAAATTATTGCTCTTTCATTTCCAGGACATTTTTGTCTGGAGTAACCCCTCTATATGTTTATTTTCTTTTTCAATAAAAAAAAAAAAAAAAAAAGATTGAGAACAAAAGTAATGTTTGGGAAATTTTCATTTGAAGTTAATGTAGGGAAGGATTTTTGGCCTGAAATGGCATGTGATGAGGGACAGACTATTTAGGGCTAGGTTAGGAGTGCTGTAGCTTTTCAAAAACATGAAAAGCTTGGTTGCTTGCTTCTTAAAATTTGCTTAAAAAGCATGAGCCGTTTCATTTCTTAAAGACAAAAACATGAAGTACCTTGGTTTGCTAATGAGATGGAGGTAGCTTCCATTTTTTACAAGTCAACATGCCTATAGGGGAAAGCCCCAATAAATAAGTCCTTAAATACGTTTTTTCTTCACCCCAAATATGTTTGTCATGTATGTTGCTCTAGCTAGTGCATTTAATTTGATGTTTATTTGGTAAAATGTCAATTTTTAGACTAAAGTTCCATTTTTATTTAGAAGAAGTCCTACTCCAAAAATCTTGTGTCTGTAGCTTGTACGACTCCTGCATGGTGAACTTCTAATTTTTAGCATTACTGAGTGCGTGAATTGAATGTGGTGATTAATAAGGGCTTATAATTTAATTGGCAGTATAAGCCTTTCTCCAGTCTGGGAAAAGCAATGAACTTTAGAAGCTAGTTGACCACACTAATAATTGACTGCACTAATTAAATTCACGGTGGGATTGACCATTTATGTGAGAGAAGAGATTTCCATGTTATCCAAGAGTACTTAAAAGTTTTCTTACAACCAACACTATAGTGGGTAAATTCATTTAGTTTATATATTAATTATTTCTATGTAAAATGAATATATTTGTCTATTCACCAAAGCTATTGGTTCATATCCTATAATTAATCTCGAGTTCTTCTACAACCACTATAGTATTCTCACAACATTTTAATAACATGCTAAAATGCCAACCTACCACAAGTCTTTCAAAATAAATTGCTTGTCACCGGGACATTGTAAGTTAGATTCTAATTGCACTCCAAATTTGTGCCGAGTATCAAGCTATTAATGCACTAGCAACCAATTGGCTATGCATATATACTCTTGTGTTATTATTATTATTATTATTATTATTATTTTGACAAAATATACTTGATGTTTGCTATTAAGTAATCTGTTTTTCTTAAGGTTTAGACTAATCTCCCACTGTTCCAGATTGAGGCTACTATTAATATTTTGGAATTGATTGGTGTCATTAGTTTAGGTACATAGTTGCGTTAATTTTTACTAACTTGTTCCTGTGATAGCACCCACGCCACCATTGTAGCACAATTAGTACTCATAATAGCTTTGCATAGTCTGAATTATGGGGCAAGCTTGCTTTTTGAGAACACCCTCTTTGATCTCATAGTGGTCTATAAAAAGAAACCTTTTTTCCCTTTTGTTCTTCTTTCTCCTTTTGTTTTACTGTTTTCATTGATTGTGATGTGTTATTGGGTGTTGTGCAATTGTTGTTGTTTAATGAAGATTTCATTTTTTTTGTTTTTGTTTGGAAGTTGAGAAAACAAAAGTATTGTATGGATTTTGATAAGATGGCTTGTTTCAAATATCACTTGACAATTTTAAAATTATTTGCAGGTTGAGTAATGTTGAGGAGTTAACTAGGGCTACCATGAAGAAATTAACTTAGGGAATGGCTGAGCACAACAAAGCTATGGCAACTGTTAAATCTGATGAAGCAAAGGACAACAACAATGAAGCCCAATAAGACCTTCAGGGTATGGCAATACTTGCTAACTGTTGTTTCTACAATTTGTTTTGTATCATATCATTCTTTGTAAGTTAAGAACTACTGAGTATAAGTTGTTCATATTACTTTGTAAGGTAAGAACTATTTTTTGAGTACTTTGTCTTACTCAATAATTATTACTTTTATTGAGTAGTTTCTTTTTTGTGATTTCGTAAACAGGTTGAATATAGCCACGTTTGTAAAACCTATAGCCACGTTTGTAGATAAGCATTTGCCATTTGCCTAAAAAAAAAAAAAAAACAACTATAGCCATGTTTTTAAAATGTGGTTGTAGGCTGAGGATCTAGAGCTGCGTTTAAAACACACGGCTAATGTATAACCTATAGCCGCAGTTTAAAAACGTGGCCTAAAGATAAGGCCTATATCCACGTTTATAAAACATGACTATAGCTATCCCTTATAGTCACGTTTTAAAAACATGGCTAAAATATATCCTATAGCCGCATTTCTAAAAACGTGGCCATAGGTCCTAGCCTATAGCCGCATTTGTAAAAACACGGCTATAAACCTGTCAGGCCTATAGTCACAAGGTTTAGGGGTGTCCAAGGGTCAGGCCGAGTCGGGTTTGTTCTCGACCTAGACCCGACCCGAAAAATTCGGATGGGTGAAAAAACAAAACCGACCTGTAATAATGGTTGGATCGTCTAGTTCTGGTCCGTCAGGTTTTGGGTTTTGCTGCCAGTGCTGATATTTTGCCAAATCAGTCAAGATTTGGCCAATATTTGGCCGGATCCGTCGAATCAGGACTAGATCTCGACGAGATCTCGTCGGATCTGGTGGATTTCAATTAGCTCTTCATCGGAAATGCAAAAATATCGCCGGTATTTGTAAATTTTTGTCAAAAAACCTTTGAATGTCGCTGGATTTTGTTGATTTTATGGTCGGGTCGAGTGGCTCAGGTTTTTAGGGAGCTGCCGACCGTCAAATTGGTCGGTTTGAGTGGTGGCATTTCGGTTTAAGGCGGGTCCAACAGGTTGATCAAGTTTCTAGGTTGAGTGGACACCCTATTGAGAGATGCAATAAGAAAAACCAACAAGGATCAATTACAATATAAAGAGTGTAATTGTGTTTATAGACACAAAAAAATGGGGATGGGATGGAAGCATGGATAAACTTGAAAGAGGAAGATATAGCTGAATTCAAAAGGTTTCAAGAAGCTCATTGTCACTAAAAACTTATTTCACAATTTCTTCATTGGCTGCTATCATTAGCTAAAATAATTAAAAAGATTTTACTTAAAAATATGTTAAGAAGCTAGGGAGGGCGCAATTGTAACAACCCTGGCTACGTGACAGTAATAGTTGTATATTATTTACTCTTTGAAATTCTGTGTTAAATGTATTCTGTTTGCCATTTTATGTATAATTAAAATTAAAATAAATAAAACTTGAAATGTAAACATTTTATAAATGAATTAATTATGAATTTATAATCATTTTAATATTCTTAATATTTTTTCAACCTTGAAGGTTATAATGAAATAATATTACCATTGATAGAGTAGTCAATAGACACATTCAACATAAAGTTAAGCGGTATATTAAAGGAAAAATTTGGCTAAAAACTTAATTATAGCTTCAAGTTATAACTTCATTTAATATCTTTTTATTTAATGTGAATTTTGACAAATTCACCATTAGATTACATTTTCTTCTCTTTCTCAAAAAAAAAAAAAGTACTTTCTTCTTATATCTTTCATACTTGCAAAATTTATAGAAATAAAATTACAAGTTTTCGTAATAAAATTATGTATAAAAATAATGATCATATAATAAATAACATCTGATTGACACCAAATTTGACATGTGTGCTAAAAGCGAGTTTGGTTTACCCGTAGTACTTTTTTAACTGAAATCTCCTTTTATTTTAACGAGAAACTGTTACAACACCCACTAACTAAATAAAATGTTGAGATTAAAACTCACTACTACTTGCTATTGTATATTTAAAACAAAGTAAGATATCTAGTTGAAAAAGTATTGGAGATAAACCAAATTCGTTAAAAGCCTAAAAAACGTGCAATCCAATAGTTAGATTTTTAAAATGGGCGAAACTATAGGATTGGTCCGTCAAATTTACCATGTGTACACAATTGATCGCTTAAACTTGAAACGAGCACAATTGATCCCTTAAGTTTGAAACTAAGTTGTATTAGTCTTTTTACTAACTACCATTAGTAGTGTTATTTACATGACTAATGGAACAATGACTTGACATTCTTTTTTAATGATGTGACATTTTTTATTAAAAAAATAAAAGAAGAAATTACACATTAAACAAAATTGACCCATTCTAATTCAAGTCTTAATACTAACCCGGTACCAAATTAAAACTCAGTTGCAATCTGATTCACAAACCCACGAGAGAGAGAGAGAGAGATTGAACAGTTCCAAGCCGGCCATTATCTTTCAGAGTAAAGACAGAGTTCAATATCGATCATGGAGGAGATGAAGAAGAAGAAGAAGATGAGGACGACTACAATATTCGCAACAACCGGATGATACAATTGTATTCGGTGGCCGGAGACGGAGGAGTTTCCGTTGTGGTGGGGTGGTTCGATCTCACTTCAACTTTCGACAAAGCTGCAGAGCAGAGGATCGTGCCTTAACAGCAACAGAAACCTCCGGTCAAGAAGAGCCGGCGTGGACCAAGGTCTCGGAGCTCACAGTATCAAGGTGTTACGTTTTATCGAAGAACTAGTCAATGGGAATCGCATATTTGGTTTGTAATTTTGTTACTTTTAAACTCTGATTATCAGCAATTTCATTACGAAAGTTTTATGGTTTTGGTGGTTATTTTTTTCTCTTTCTGAATTTTGAGGCAACGATTTTTTTTTTTTTTTTTTTAGGGATTGAGGAAAGCAAGTGTATTTGGGTAAGGATTATCAATTTTTATTGTTTTGGAATTTTTTTATTAATTTGAGAGGTGGAATATGATAATTTGGGTGTTTCTTGGTTTTTGTAGGAGGATTGATGCAGCTCATGCTACTGATAGGTCCATAAAAATGAACTGTTTCTGATCATTTAGATTGCAATGGTTGTAGTTTTTACTATTTTGGATAAAATGAACTTGTGGGAATGTTATGGCAATTCGGGTTTTTTCGATCACAGGGTGTATGATCGGGCTGCGATCAAGTTTCGAGGAGTGGAAGCTGATATAAATTTCAATATTAGTGACTATGATGATGATATTAAGCAGGTTGAGTGTGAGAGTCCTGTGTATTTTGATTGGTGCAAGGTGGACCATAACCAAGCCATCATGAGCTGCAGACTTGGTTGTAGCTATGGAGGTACAGAAAGTAGCAATAGCAAAGGCCACGATAGATGAGACAGTAGTAAAGGCAGAAAGCTGGTGCCCAAGGGGATTGCAAGAATTAGTGGTGGTGGAGATGGTTAAAACTTGAGCCTCCATTACCAAAATGAGAGCAACTTTTGCTGTAGTGAATGATAATTAAGTTGCACTCATGCTTACATCTATATATTACTAAAAGCTGAAGCGTAGCTTTAAATGTTGCTGCGCTCAGGTTGTGCCACATCAATGGCCATGTCATTCCCACCTTTTTTTTTTTTCCCTACAATTTTAAAAATTCTAAAATCATAATAAATCTATAAATTTCAAAATAATAAATATCCCTGCCCTATCTCCACCATAAAGCCACTCTTATCTATTTAATTACACCATAAAGCCCAACTCCCAAGCCTTTTCAACTTAAAGAGAAAACAGGAAAATTAAAACCGTGAAACAGGGTACACAGCATAGGGAACGGTTTGAACTTCTGCTATACGGTTTCACACCGTTTCAATTCTGCCATACGGTTTCACGTCGTTTCAGCCTAGGGAAAACCTGAAAGTCTGAAACCGTGAAGGAAGGAATCTGATACCATTTGAAACCATGAAAATCTCCCCACCTTCCTACTCTACGGTTTCACAGTAACTACCACTTATTTGTCTTTCTTCCTCCCTATTTTCCTCTCCTCATAGTATATAAATACTTACAGAACCTGGATGATTCGGTTGAGGTATCTCTAAACCCCAGTTCTTTTTGTACTCGATTCTTTTGCTTAATGTTTTTTGTTTCCCTTTTTACATTTTGTTACTGCCTCTTTCATGCTATGGTGTGGATGATTTTTTTGATTGCTGTGATTCTTAATTGGAGCTCTGTTTTGACGGTTTGAAGGACAACCATACGGTTTGAACTTTGCTATAAGGTTTCACATCGTTTCACTTCTACTATACCCAGAAAGTCTAAAACCATGAAGGCAAGGAATCTGATACCATTTGAAACCGTGAAAATCTCCCCACCTTCGCTGCAAAAGTACCGCCAATGGATTATCTTTTGATTTATATGAATTGGTAGTAATGAATGTCCAATAGATTATCTTTTGATATATGTGAATTGTGTAGGCTGTTTGGATTATGTTATTTCTAATAGATTCAATACGAAAAATTCCCAACACAGCGTTTATACTTGTCATCTCTCAAAGAATGTAACCCTTAGTTTCTTTGGCTCCTTTGTAATTTGAATAACTTCCTATGTCGCTTTAGCTGTAATTTGTTTGAGCAAAATAATGACTGTTTTCTGAAGATTAAAATAACTATGTAATTTAAATAAGTTCTTGCCTAATTTTGTTTGTATACCATGTTTCCGTATATTATATTTTTTTCCCCGATTCAATGATGAAATATTAATTTTCAATGACTTTGCATTTGTTTGAGATTGCTTTTATTTGTTTATTTATTTAAAAAAGCTATATAAGAGTAAAGTTGTACATCCCATAAAGAAATAATTTGAGAAGTATTCATATATAAGTTGGATTTTAATCTTATCCAAACCCAAATTTAAAATTAAAGTGATTGAACAATTATTATTTGTAGTAATCGCTAATATGCAATGCGTTGAAAAGATTTGCAAAAATGTGTAACATATAAACACTCAATCTGTAGATGACTCAATTTCTACATTGTTAAAGTGAAAACTAAAATATTAAAAAGACCCCATATATACCATGTAAAGATCATTAGCACCTATTATCACAAAAACATGTCATGACCCAACTCGAATTCTGAATTTGCAACCATGACCGACATGTTAATAACTTAATACCAAGCCTAGGTCAAATTTCATCCAAAACATTGTATCTTGCCACAAGCTGTGATGCAGGAGGCATATCATCCCCTTCCTTAGTAATGATTTGGTAGCGAAACCACCAATAGATTATCCGTAATGATTTGCTGCTCAGTTTTGAATTATATGAATTGTGTAGGCTGTTCGGTTTTAATATCAAAATATAATGTAAAAGACATTGTCTTATTTCTAATAGATTCAATATTGACAGATGCTGAAGAAAAATTCCCAACACAAGGTTTATACCTATCAACTTTCATCTGAAACATTGTGTGTCAACTTTCATGCCACAAGCTGTGATGCAAGAGGCACATCGTCACCTTCCTTAGTATCCCACAAGCTGGATTGTTTCTACAGTTTATGTAACCAAAAGAATTGTTTCTTCAGTGATTTGCTTTGCTGGAAAATAAAAATGAATTGCCTTGCTGTGGTGTGGATGATTGTTTTGATTGCTAGGTTTTTTAATGAATTGCTCTGTCTTTTGGTTCAATACTGACAAAAACTGAAGAAAATTACAATGTCATATAAATCAATATATTCATATGACATTGTGACAATCATGTAGCTATATCGAATCTACATGTTAAATCTGTCACCTTTTATGTATTAAATAGACTTTGTTAATATTTAAGCATGTATGTTGATGAAAAATGTACTGATTCTCATACTACTCTTTGCTTGAAATGTTCATGTTTTTTTTTTTTTCCTATTGAATATTTTTTTTTTATTGTCTACATTGAACAGCTTGCTAAATGCAGGTTTTGTTACAAAGCATGGTTTAATGCATCAAGTTTTTTTTTATCATATTTGTATTTTGGGGAACTGCGTGAGTGTGGTTTCTATGATAGGTTACTTTCCCTATATCAGTATATTGTCTTTGAAGGAAATTGAGTACTTACCTTAAACTTGACTTTAACTGAGTCTACTTCAGAGATGTATTCACGAATATAGTTCATTTAAATGACCATAAATATCTGGAGTCAAATCTTTTGCATCATTTTCCATATATGTGAAACTCAACAAACTTGACAGAGCTTTTAGAGGGGCAGATTTGGAAGAATTCCTTCTACAGGTTTGTACCCGCCTCTCCTAATATTTAGTAATATTTTGGTCATTAATGTTAACTTGGAAAAATTCTATTATAATGTCTTATTTTTGGAAGTTGTTTACTTACAATTAATTTGGAAGACCAAGATGGAGTAAGAGGATTAGTTTGATATGCTTACACATCCTCTCTACACTTATCTCTTTGACGCTTTCATTATTTTGGGTCAAGATAGTAGAGGAAATGAGTAACCAAATTTTGACCGAGAATAACTTGATGGAGCTTTCAGTGGCACAGATTTGGAAGCTGTAGAAATGTCTTGATAAATGCATGCATTACTTTTTTGAAGAGTGAGATATTTTTCTGATAGATTGAGAAATGAAACTAATGGGATAAAGATTGTAACAATTCTACCAGTTCATTGTTTTGTTGATTCTAATGTACTCTAGATTTTCCCTTTTGGTTCCAACATTAATAGTTGTTAGATGTAGAAACATAAAAAAATCAATAAATAAAATTCACACATTTTCCTTTGCTAGAACACAAATACTTTCTGCGTGTTTTAATCCTATGCTTCTTGAACAAAGAAAAACTTGACAAATGAGTAACAAAATTTGACAAAGAAAAACTTAGATGAGCTTTCAGAGCGCAGATTTGGAAGCTGTTGAAATGTCTCGATAAGAGCATCCCTTAGCTATTTTAAAAGTTATATATTTTGCTGATAGATTGAGAAATGAAACTACAATCAAGAAAATGAATCAACTTGCTATTCGGTTGCTCCACAACTGTTATTTTACCATTGATGCAAGTAACGTTTACATGTTAATTTATTTGCTACCCTCATCATTTGCTGATCATAAATTTATTTTGCTTTGCTATTGCATGGACCCATAACAAATGACTTTGATTTTGTTTAATGACCCATGTGTAAGTGAGGTAATAAAATAATGTTGTGAAATTACTGAGAATTTTTGTGTTCCTAGGAGGACTCTTTATTATTAGACAAAACATTAGGAACTTATATAAAAAGAAATATTGCTACGGTCTCTAAAATAAATTAGAAGGGGAAGGAAGGATCTCTTATACAACATACCAAGACCATCAGTCATGTAGTAAACCAATGAGTGAAATGGCACCTTCTTTGGTTGTAAGAATAACATGTGAGAGGATTTTACATATTCATCTATTTAAGTAAAAAATTTGAAAAAGTTCATCTACTTAATTTAGATATTTATAACTAGACAATTAAATAATAATTCATGCAAAATGGAGTAGATCATTGGGATTGTGAATGCCCTTACCCTTATGGAAATGAAGAATTACATGTAAATATCAAAATGTGTGCAATTGACTTGGGAATGTACAAATTAGCCAACCGAGTATGTTTGAGATTATGTTTCAAAAAAAACATCTACAATAAAATCTCCTATATATATATATGTGTGTGTGTGTGTGTTTCTCAAAAAAAAAAAAACAAGAATCCTGCAATATATTGGTTACATATATATAATGCAGCTTTAGTAGTAATACATACAAAAATATTAATAATAATATCACTATCATAAAAAATTTATTACGTGCAACGCACGGGTCCGCGACTAGTTTAAGAATAAAAATGAATTTTACTACACCTGGCTTAGCTGATCTCAGACAAAATACAAGTAGAATACAATCTTCAACCCATAGTGCGATCACTTACAAATTGGTATCTAGCATATCATCCTTTTGGAATTATACCATGTAACTATACTAGATGGTAAAACATGTGGGTCAGTATTGGGGTAAAGCTCCTGAGGACATTGAAGAAAATAATTTATTTATCAATGAATGAGCTCATTAGGCCATAGAAAACAAGACAACTTAAATAGTTTTGAGTAATATACTAATTCCTAATGGAACCGACAAAGCATTTTCAGACTCCACTTCCACCCCCACTCCCCCCTTCCCCTTTTTTCTCCAACTTCCCAAATGGCATCAACACAACTTTATACCCTCACCATTTATGCTTGAATCCCAGAACACAATACTAAATTGTTTCAGAATAGAGAAAGAGAAATTATAAACCAAAAGCAACTCCTTTCACATCTAAATCCCTACCTTGTGGACTAAAATAAAAAATCCATCCCTCATGTACCCCCATAAAAAATCCCACCCTTAATTAATCTGGGTTGTTATGAAATCTGGAGAGATAAAATACAAGTTACTGCAAGAAGAGAGAGGAGGATAAAAAATTAAAGAATGTAAGTAATGCACACTATCCACCACATCCCAACTCATTTGATTAATTACAAAATTACGAATTTTAAACATGACACCATCAACTACTAAGCAAAGTGATCATATTAAACCCAGAAAAGAGAGAATAATCTGATTTTGTCAACAACCTATGAATAAGCACGAGTTTGAACACATAGCTCCCAGGACTTCAGCAAATCAAGAGCTACTTATTCCTAGATGATTAATGACAACAATTTTCAGTAACAAAACCCTAGATGCCCTCAATAAAGCAAATAAGCCAATTCTTTCTAGCCGTCTAATATATTTGCTCTACTAGTGCATTCTATTTGGTTTTCCTACAAATAAGCCAATTCTATAAAGCAAATAAGCCAATTGTTGAGAGAAGTAGGGAGGCAGTAGCGGTTCAGTGTGACAGGCCACAAATGCGTTGACCCCTTATGATAATTAGATTAATTAAATTAGCCCAGTTATTAATTAATCAAATTAACATGCAATCACGTGGCAGCACAAACAAATCACCAAACTAAGTTAAGCAGCGGAAAATAAATAACACGGTGATTTGTTCACGAATGGGGAAAACCTTACGGCAAAAACCCCACCGGGTGATTTAAGGTCACCACTCCCGAAACTCCACTATTATCACAACAAGCAGTTACAAGTAAGGAATCCCAGTACCTCACCAACCTACAGTTGAACTCTTACCCCAATACCCAATTGGACTTATTCTGTAGTGACAATTTCTCCAGTTTAATGCACGGCTCCCAATACGTGACTAACCAATGTGATGCGCGGATCCCAGTACGCGTCTTACTCCTTTGCACGAATCCAAGTACGTGACTCACTCACCAACTTGAGGAAGAAAGAATGTTGGCTGCAAAGTTCTTCAAATCATCAGAGATGAACTAAGGCACGAACTTTGTCTCACAGATCACAATTTGCATGAACAACGAGTTCTCAGAGAAGATGCAACTTGTATCTTGTGATTCCTCTTTTGACGGCCCTTAAAATAATCCTTTTATATGTCTAGGGTTAGGAGAAAAGAAGTCCCAAAGACATGCTCACGAATTGGACTTGAAACAGACTTGGAATTCTGTTTTCTTTAATTCTCGATAGATAGAGGTATCGAGAGGTATCGAGACAGCTGTCGAGGCTTGGGCTAAACAGCTTCTTTAAATCTCGATAGATGTATCTGTCGAGGTATCTATCGAACTTTAGAATCTTGCACTTCCTTGCTTGTTTCTTGGACAGACTTCGACGGCTTCAACACTTAATCTTGAACCACAGTTTCTTGAAGTGTTTAACACATCCTAGATCTACCCAATTACAAGTAAAGTGCGTTTTGTCTAAGGATAAGCCAATTACATAAAATAGCGACATAAGTTCACAGACTTGAACTACATATGTCCTAACAATCTCCCCCTTTGGCAATCCGTGACAAAACCACAAAATACAAATGAAGATATGAGAGAAGTCATAAATCACTCAACTCATATTCACTTGTTACATACAGTAAAATCTATCCTAACACAAACTCTTGAAAAACTTTGCAAGAAAAGAGTTCATGGCAAGAAGACTTTGACAACCTGTATTTCTGAAACACTTATAAACAAAACACATCAAGGCATCTTTGTGTGAAACAGAAATAATAGATTGCATACAAGTAAAGAAGCATGTGTATAAAGACAGAAAAGAAACAACACATGTAAAGGTAGGTGAAAGAAAAACATACATCATCATATATAGAAAGAATGTAAGTACAAAGTATGTCAGTACATGATCAATGTATCTCTAAAAGATAAGAAAAAAATACATCTGATCACCTCACTACATCCCTCAATCCACACTCCCCCTAACAAAAATGTCCTCTGTCCTATGCTAACACTCCCCCTAAGAATGACTACTCTCATCCAAAAACTACTCCCCCTTTTTGTCACGAGTGACAAAGGGTAGAGTGTCAAGTAGACATCTCATCCGAAGAGCTAGCATCTCCATCATCATCATCGTCGGAAGCATCATCATCATCGCCATCATCATCAGCCTCGGTCTCAGACGACGCATGAGGTGGCGGAGGAGTAGCCTCTAGAGCAAAGCCGCCCATGGTCGCCTGTCGCCTGGCGATGCGACCAACGCGGACATTCACCTGATACAACTCTGTGGAGAGTGTATCGAGGCGAGCATCCATGCGCTGTAACTGCGCCATGATGTCTCCCAAGGAAATGTCGCTCGAAGAAGTAGAAGCAGAAGCTCGAGCGGATCTGGAGGTGGTCGGACGGGTGGAAGGAGTGGCCCCGTCAGTCTGTCGCGATCTCAACTGTGCCTCGCTACGTTTTACGGTAGCGGCGTCTATGGCGGACATGACGTGGTACGGATCGGACGAAGGGAAAGGGATGGAAAAACGACTCATGATCCTCGTGATAGCGGAAGGGAAAATGAGCTTATCACGGGTGGCCGTATCTCTATAGACATCGATAATAGAAAAGATGAAGTGAGAAGGAAAGTCTATAGAAAGATCCTCTAAGAAGGATAGCAAAAATCGAGCACGTGGCTCTGTGATAGAGTTATAGTGAGAGAGAGGGTGCAAAACAAAAGTCATCACCATGTTAAGGAATCTAGGACCTTTAGCAAAAGGTCGACATGGTGTGTACATGTGATCTCCCCAAGAGGTAGGGCGCTCACAGAACGCCGAGATCATCTCGTCTTTGGACACAGTCCAGAGACGCTCACAGCTAGGGTAATCGGGATGATCCACCCTAGGTACATGGAGAACCTCAGAGACTAGCTCTGGGGTGACACAAAAGCGCGTACCTCTAACGCAAGAATAGAAAGAAGGTACTGACGAATCTATCCCGTGGATGTTGGAGTAAAACTCCTGAATCAACACGAGAGGAGATGTGACCGGGACGTCACACAGTGACTCCCATCCCCGAGTGTGAATGACATCGGGAAGGTCAGTATCGGCAAAGTCTGCCAGGACTACGTGGCATTCCGAATGAACACCGCGTTTAGAAAAGTTCTCCAAGAAGTCCTTGTGGGCCTTCTCATCACGGAACCGGACAGAAGTAGGAATAGAATCAGAAGAAGACTGTCCCTTAGAATGCAGAGGGTTCTGGGACGGAATGGACTTACGCTTAGGTGCCATAGACACAGCTAACGCAACCATAGAGAGGGGGAGAGAAAGAAAACACACACACAGAAAAGTCCCAAACAGTTCAATATTGACAGAATAATATTGAATAGTAAAGAACGTATGCATGAAAATGCATGGACATGTGACATGCAACATAAAAACATCATGGGCTCAGCCCAATCCAAACCTAACAGCACACAATTGATTTGCACACATCTAAATGCATGAAAATACAATTAGAATGCTAATGTGATGCAATGCATGTGGTTTTAAAGATCAAAACTAGAAAACCAACCCATAAAGTTCATGAAAACCCCAATAATTTTGAAAAACTCCCAAAAATTTTCAAAAACATAAAACCTAGGGTTTTAAACAATGCAATGCATGAAGATGATGGATAATGCGCTTACCAAGAGATGAAGATCGCAAGGAAACTCTTGAGAAAGCCTTGGGAGAAGGTTTGGAGGGAAAAAGAAAAAAATTTGAGAGAGAACAGTGAGTTTTCGAGCGAGAGAGATCGAGAGAATGAACTGAAAATCGCGAAGGTTCATCTTATAGTGCTTCAGTAATTCTCGACAGCTGAAGGTATCGAGAGCTGTCGAGGTAGCTGTCGAGGTAAGCTATCGAGAAGTGCAAGTGGACAGATGCAGCTATCGAGGTCAGCTATCGAGGGAGAAGAAACAAACAAGAGGGAACCTCGATCGATCCAGCAGCTATCGAGGAGCTATCGAGCAAACAGAAAGTTTCTCGATCGATCCAGAAGCTATCGAGGTATCTGTCGAGACTGCGATAAGAATGAGTCTAAGGATCTCGACAGATAGCCTATGTGTCGAGAGGTGTCGAGCTGCCTTGAAAAGCAGTTTTTCAAAAGAAGAACAATACAGACATGAATGCAATCATGCATGCAACTCAACCAAAGATACAACCAACACATTTAGCTCTCAAAATCATCTCTCAACAAGAAATATTTATGCACATGAATCTCAGAACACGCACACACACACTAAACAAGTCTAACCAATTTTATATTTCAAAAACAAGTTATGACAGTTTAGTGATCATACATTAACGCATGTAAACTTTGTGATGGCCAAATCACATTGTACCTGCACATGTATCAAGAATAGCAAAGAGTATTGCGTGTCGTGTGTGAAAACATCGCAAGATTGCATAAGTGTCTCAATGTTATGACGATTTGAGATATGAGAAAATCACTTTAACTTCACATGCAATCATAACTGTTTGATGGGGACTATCACCTTCGAGGTATATCCTATAACTCCCACATCTCCTAGAAAACACGCTTGCAACCACATTTAAAGCATCTTTGATCTTTTTGCTTTTTATTTCTTTGCATATTTTCATTTTACAAGCAAATCATGCATGGGCATACAAAAGAAAGAAAAGAAATACCCAATGATGTTAAGCTTTTGACACTGCACTTTTGCTATGCCGAAGCATACAGGTGTCATTGACATCGCACTTTTGCTATGCCGAAGCATACGGATGTCATATTATGATTGGCGAGTAACAGTGGTGAGATGGTTATTTATGCCTTTCTCTTAGGATTTTCTAGTTCAACCCTTCAAAAAGAGTGATACGAGTGTTAAGAAGAAGAGATCACTTAACCTTACTCATCACAAACAAAGAGCTACAGAGCTCACTCGCTTAGTTGTGCAGAAGAGTGCTCATCTAAGCTACAGATGATACAAAGTTTAGAAAACTCTGTTTCAATGGCCATTCCAAAAGTTCGCATGAACTAATGCACACAAACACACACTGTTTTTGTATTTTTCATTTTTCAATTTTTTTTTTTTATTTTTATCAAAGAAGCAAAAAAAATAAAACACAAAAACTGAAAACACATAAACAAAAACAAGTAAAGCAAAACAATGCATAAAACTAGACTGACTCAAAACAGTAAAGAAACACACAAGTAATGCAACACACAAAGAAACAGGAGAGAGAAGAAGAAGTGACTAAAATCACTTAGATCCCTTTGGCTTCCACACCTTGGAAGATCCTTTCCTATTGGTCGACTCTTGAACCGGTAAAGAGGGAGAAGAATATGAACCGTTCAAGTTCGAAAGGAACATGAGGGCTTTAAGAATATCTCCAAGAGGAGCGAGAGAAGACTGAAGCTGATTCTGGCTCCCAGATGCTATTGCGCCATTGCTCTGTTGAGTGGCAAGCCACTTGTAGCAATTTGGTCGAGTATGACCGGCGAGACCACAATGATAACAGAGATGCGGCTTCTTCTGTTTGGCCTTTTGAGAGTTAGCCTTCTTATTCCTAGGGTTTCTAGATTCCCTTTTCTCAATTTTAGGGGGTGCTCCTAGGATGGACTTGCCCTTGTCTACGTTCTCACTAGCTAATTCAGTTTTAACATTATTATCCTCAGTATTAATGTTATTAGCAGGTGGAACAAACACAGTAGTACTAGAAGTAGGAGTATTAGAGAGAGAGAATTCATACCCTAATCCAGTACGATCTGAAGATGATCTCTGAGCACTTAGCATCTCGTTCAGCTTTGCACTTGATGTCCTCTCCAATTGTGCTCTGGCTTGAGACAGCTCCGCTTCAAGCTTCTTGGTCCTCTCAGCCAAGAAATTGTTCTCGAACCTCAGTGCTCCAATGGTTTGATTCGCTTGATCAACCTTTGTGAACAGCTCCTCACTGTCAAGTTCCACATCACTGAGCTTCTTGGTGGCCATCCTATAGAGCTTCTCATGCTTCTCGGAGAGCTTGTATAGCTTCTCATAGGCAGTGTGGATATCATCTTGGTCATCCATGATTTCACACTTGGACTCCACCAACTCTTCTTCTTCATCTACTTTCTCGGTAACCCCATCAGTAGGATTAACAGTGGCAGTGAAGGCATTCAAGATTCCGTCGTCTTCATCTTTGGAATCGTCTTCGGGCTCCGTGTCGCTTAAGGTTACAGCAAGTGCCTTGCTCTTCCCTATGCTCTTAAGATACGTAGGACACTCTTATTTCATGCGTCCAAAGCCTTGACACCAGAAGCATCTTGGTCCAGGGGGAACAGTGTACTGACCGCCATCCTTGACATCCTTCTTCCCTTTATCCGAATTCTTGAATTGTGAAGAATTGGATTGTCTACGATCTTTGTTGAAGCCCTTTCCATTGGCATTCTTCATAAACTTCTTGAATTGCCTTGTGATGTAGGACTTCATCTTGGAATCTTCATCATCTGACGAGTCATCCGTATCACTGTTTTTGGCCTTTAGTGCCAAACTCTTGCCCTTGGTTGACTTGCCCAACCTGGTCAGCCCTAACTCATACGTCTGCAAGTTTCCAACCAGCTCAGTCAAAGGAATTCTATCAATGTCCTTTGATTCTTCGATCGCCGTGATCTTAGCATGGAATCTTTCTGGCAGCGATCTGAGCACCTTCCTTACTATCTTGGGTTCTGGGATGGTCTCCCCAAGATTGAAGGCTGAGTTCACTATGTCCTTCAGCTTGGCATAGAACTCATCGAACGACTCATCCTCCTCCATCTTTATTTCTTCAAAGCGTGTGGTGAGCCTTTGCAACTTTGAATCTTTGACAGCCTTAGTGCCCTCATAGGTTGTCTGGAGGATGGTCCATGCTTCCTTAGCAGTTTCAGTTGAGGAAATTTTCTTGAACTCCTCATTGGTGACTGCACTGAATAGGGCATTCAATGCTCTGCTGTTGAAGTTTGCCGCTTTGATCTTAGCTTCATCCCAGTCAGCCGGCGCTTCTGTAGGCTTGGTCCAGCCTATCTCCATAGCTTGCCACACTTTCTCATATAAAGACTGCAAGAAAGCTCTCATGCGTACTTTTCAGTATGCATAGTTAGTGCCATCAAATAAAGGAGGTATAATTAAAGATTGTCCTCTATCCATGACAGCGGGGGTCAATGGATCACACACAATAGATTAAACCCTAATCAGAGTGTGCTTGATCTGATACCACTTGACAGGCCACAAATGCGTTGACCCCTTGTGATAATTAGATTAATTAAATTAGCCCAGTTATTAATTAATCAAATTAACATGCAATCACGTGGCAGCACAAACAAATCACCAAACTAAGTTAAGCAGCGGAAAATAAATAACACGGTGATTTGTTCACGAATGGGGAAAACCTTACGGCAAAAACCCCACCGGGTGATTTAAGGTCACCACTCCCGAAACTCCTCTATTATCACAACAAGCAGTTACAAGTAAGGAATCCCTGTACCTCACCAACCTACAGTTGAACTCTTACCCCAATACCCAATTGGACTTGTTCTGTAGTGACAATTTCTCCAGTTTAATGCACGGCTCCCAATACGTGACTAACCAATGTGATGCGCGGATCCCAGTACGCGTCTTACTCCTTTGCACGAATCCAAGTACGTGACTCACTCACCAACTTGAGGAAGAAAGAATGTTGGCTGCAAAGTTCTTCAAATCATCAGAGATGAACTAGGGCACGAACTTTGTCTCACAGATCACAATTTGCATGAACAACGAGTTCTCAGAGAAGATGCAACTTGTATCTTGTGATTCCTCTTTTGACGGCCCTTAAAATAATCCTTTTATATGTCTAGGGTTAGGAGAAAAGAAGTCCCAAAGACATGCTCACGAATTGGACTTGAAACAGACTTGGAATTCTGTTTTCTTTAATTCTCGATAGATAGAGGTATCGAGAGGTATCGAGACAGCTGTCGAGGCTCGGGCTAAACAGCTTCTTTAAATCTCGATAGATGTATCTGTCGAGGTATCTATCGAGCTTTAAAATCTTGCACTTCCTTGCTTGTTTCTTGGACAGACTTCGACAGCTTCAACACTTAATCTTGAACCACAGTTTCTTGAAGTGTTTAACACATCCTAGATCTACCCAATTACAAGTAAAGTGTGTTTTGTCTAAGGATAAGCCAATTACATAAAATAGCGACATAAGTTCACAGACTTGAACTACATATGTCCTAACACAGTGGTTGTGCGAGAGAAGTAGTACTGTCGCCAGTAGCAACTAGGGCTTGGGCTGTTGCCGGTGGCAGCTAGGGATTGGGTCTCCACCAGCAGCGGCTAGGCTTAGGTTCTTCTGCACTCCCTCCCCTTCTCTCTCTCGTGGCTGTCAATCTCTCTGTTTCCCTTTTCTCTCTTGCGCCGTCGTGCCTTTGTTAAACAAAAATCATATTTGTTTTTAATCGGGTCAATATGATTTAAATTTCATCTAACGTGGAAACTAATTTTTTTAATTAAAAACATGCCACATCATTGAAAAAAATGTTAAGCCATTGTTCCATTAGTCACATAAGTAACAGTTTTAAAATTTGACGGACCAATTATGCTCGCTTCAAACTTAAGGAACCAATTACGCACATAGAGCAAATTTCATGGACTAATAATGTAGTTTCGCCTTTAAAATATGTAATAATATTAATTTTCTTATTTAGAGGAAGTTGTTGCCAAACTTTGTCCTTATATTAATTACCTAATTATAACTTAGCATTTGATAAATAATAATCTTTATTCTTTAATCATGAATGTGAAGATTGTTTATTTATATGTTTTAAAAATTGGCTTATAAAAATAAAATATGTTGGGAAGCTTGTGTACTGTGTACTATTATCACCTCCTAGCCATAAAAGTTCGGAACCTTTCGTTCTGTCCTTTCTTTCATACGTGCAGCAGGTGGGTTACACACACAATAATCCTTCATCTCCCTTAAATTTACCCAGCCAATTTATGATGATCAAGATTCAATCTCCTATATTTACTATACCAATCGGCCTTGATGGTCGGACTGAGCAAGGGACTCGACCCACCTGAAAATCCGACTGACCCGACCCGACCCAACAGGCTTTGGGCAGGTTTGAAAAAATTCGGATCGTGTTTCAGGCCTTATTTTCGGGTTATTTTTGGGTTCGGGTCAGTGTCAGGTCGGCGTCGGGTCATATATATTACTCACTTCCGAACCCGATTTTTTTTTTTTTTGAAAAAAACCCTACTCTCCGGCTCCCTCAGCTCTCCGCCTCCCTGAGCTACTCTCCCAAGTTCCAAGTCTCAATTCTTAGTTGCTTGTGCTTTATATGTTCCTAAAGGAGTGGAATTGTTGAACTTAGTAGTCAACAGCAATTGGGCAAAATAATTCCTTATATAATAAGCGATTTTTCCTCATGAAGTCTCATGTCCTGCTATCCATAGATTAGGCAACTCTAGAGACATCTTTGCATAAACATGTGAGCAATTTGGAAAAAATTTCTGTGTCACTAAATGCCTTCTTAGCTCTAGGGATTTGATGAAATGGAACTCAGCAGCTTGGAAAGTTAATGTTATAAATCAGCATGTAAAGTACTTTTCTGAGGAAGATGACTGCAAGTTGATGTGATTTTTCCATCTTCAATGGTTGGCATTTTATTTCTCTCCTGTTGCTTAAAATCTTTAGTGTCTCTGTGATGTATTAAGACTCGCTTGTCATGAATTAGGTAGTAGTTTTGTGCATTACAAATTAGATGTGCATGTATGTGTGAAGAAAAGATTGTTTACTTTTATTGTTCATCCATTTTGTGTATTCTTTCATATGACACATTGAAAACTTGCTCTCTAACAAGTTACATGAATAATCATTTATCAGGATATTCTTCTATCTGGGGGTGGAAATTGTATTCAAAGTCATGCACTTGTAAATCAAGAAGACTTGCCGCATCCTGACACAAATCATTTGGCTCTTACCAATGAACACATAGCACGAGCTCAAATACGCGAATACTCATTTGTTTCCTCTGAAGGACTTCATTCATCTTAGCTATTTTAATATGTTTAATGAATTTTGCATTTTCATTACAAAGATTTAAATCCTGAAACTCTCACCTGTTAGCTTTTGTGACCTTATGGATAAATGTCTCTTTGGGACATGGGAATTTTGATTCACACTACTGTTAGTAGATGTAAGTACAGCTTTGCTTTTATTTTTGTGAGTTCTGTGATTGTTGTAGCCTACATTACTCTTGTTTGACTAATTGGTTAGCTTCTATTCTTTGTTTGACTGATTGGTTAATGGATGGAAATTATGAGAATTTAAAAAACATAGGTTGTTTTCTGAAAAAATAAAAAACAAAGGAAAAGAAGAACCCAGCCTATTGGGCTTTATTATCCACAGTCCAATTGTTTAATGGATTTAGTGCTTGTTTTTATCAACAGAACAATTTTTAAATACATGGCCAACCTCTTGGGATGGGTTGAGTGCACAAGTCACCTCTCTTTTCGCATTAGTTTCGCTTGAGAAGGTGTGAGCTGGGCATATGCTTGTGGCCAAGATGCTTTCACAAAGTGATAAACAGAAACTAAATAAATTGAAGACTGCTTTTACTGGGATGGATTTATTTACATCTCTTCTCTACTTATTTTGCCAAAACAAATGAACGCCACCAAAATAAGAATGTCATTCAATTAATTTGCCAAAACAAATGAACGCCACCAACAATCAATGAAAAAGAGAGGAAACTTATCCCTAATATCATATTCATATATCTATGCTATGCACAAAGCAATTCATATATTCATCTAAAAATCTTATATTTCCTTGTCCTTTCTAGAAGTAGAACTAGAAGCCGTAGGAAGAGGCATCAAGAGGATGGATGAGGTATGTGAGCACCAGTGCCAGAAGCATCAGCATGTATGCAATCCCTTGGTCAATTGAAACCTCTTGCTTCAACAACTTTCTTGGCATTCAATGAGCCCAAGAGGCTTTTAAGCTTAAAAATATTATTGGAGAAGTAGTTCTTGTTCAGCATCACATCCCTTGTTTTACTAATAAATTTTCACATTAAAAAAATTAAAAAAAAAAAAAAAAAAAAAAAAAAAAAAACCGACCCAATTGTAGACCTAATTTTTCGGGTCGGGTTTCATGTAAACAAAACTGATTTCTATCGGGTCGGGTTTCGGGTCACTGCAAACCTGACCCGACCCGACCCAATATCACTCCTACTTGATGGTCCGCCTTTATTCATCAACAAGTGAAAACAACATGGGCTTGCCAGTTTCAATTAAAATTGGACTGGCCTGCTAATATCTTTTAGATTACTCCCCAGATATAACTTTAAAGAAGTTATGACATTGCAAGGTATAAGAAAACAATATGAACTTCCAGGATTAGAGTAACTCTCCCAGAAATTTGAAGTGTAAGATTCTCCGGGCTTTTATCCAGAGGAATAACACGAATAGATTATGATATATTCACATCTATATTTCAATCCAATTAACATGTGGTTGTACCTCTATCCAAAAACAAGCTTAAGCCTACCAATAGATATAATAGATTTGAATTGAGCAGCTCGCTGACCTTCAATGGCAGAACAATTGCTTGAGACCAGTTAGAAAAATTGTTCATTGTAAACGTACAAGAACTCAATGCTGTAATAAATCATTAATTACCGTCTAAATATTAAGGTCAAAAGAACATCCATAGGCAACTACAGGGATAAAAAGTTCTTTTGACTCATTCAACTTAACTGCTACAGTGTCCCCCTTATGGCAACTACAATGGATACAAGGCTTCTTCCTATTCCCACAAACGCCACCTCTGTTTTCTATACTCCCTTCTTGATCTCTCAAAACTGAAGCAAAATTGCCAGTACCATCTTCACTTCAACTTTTTCTTTTAACACATTTTTGCATTCATCCTACATATATTGATCCGCTTGATGCCTTAATTGGACATATCCTTTAGTTAATTCCAAGTTTAGCTGTGGTTATGTGTTCTCCAAACTTGAACTTCCATAGTGTGTTAAACTCACAAAAATCATGCATATGGCTGGCAAAGCAGTTAAGTACTGATGGATTCAAATAAGACTCCCAACCATCCTTTTCCAGCTTCTCTGCTTTTCTCAAGACATCATTTCTTGTGTCTTCTTGATAATGGCTCATTCTGCAAAGGATATTATTCTAGAATCAGCTCATGCAAGACTTATCACCTAACGTCCTTTTTTCCTTGGTTTCATACCCAACACAATTTTGTATTACTTCCAGAGAGGGAAGAGAGAAAAAACCCACCTTGCCAATAGGTCAGCATCGCGAATCCCCATCATCCTTACTGCGAGCAAACCTGCATTGGTAGCATTGTTTATTGCAACTGTTGCAACTGGAACACCCCTTGGCACTGCATAATCATCAAAGGAATAAATAAATATTAGGACTTTGTGGTGATCAAATTTTCGTTGTACACTATCTGTGTACCAAGGAAACTGTTTACTTTGCTGTATTTCTTATTTCTCCTTTTTCAATAAAGCTTCTTAATTACCGATCAAATACCAAAAAACAAAGTGCAATTAGGAATCAAATATGAACTTGAGATAACGGATGAAGCACCGTCTTTTCTGAGGCTCTAAAATTGGACAATATTTTAAGCCAATGAAACTCATTGTGCAAATCTCAACATGATTAAGCAAGCGTCCACATACTTCCACCATTTAGATCTTTTTTGTTTTTTGATAGGTGCCATTCAGATATTATTTAGTGCCCTAGATATTCAGCACCAATGTTTTTTTTTTTTTTTTTATATATATATATATATTTTGGCTCCATAGAAATTCAACACATATGATTTTTTTTTTTTTTTAAATATTTAGTGCCATAGACATTCAGCACCCATGATTTTTTTTGGCTCCAGGCACCTATTAATTAAATTACTTCCAAAAAAAAAAAAAAAAAGAAAGAGAGAGATTTTCTTCACCTCATAAACATGGCTTCAAAATATTGCCTCCATCAACTTGCCTTAATTTCAGTAGTATTTGTGCCAAGGAAATATATGTGGTAATTGTAAATAACAATAAAAGAATAATAGTAATTCTTTGTGCAAGAAAACACATCCCAGAGAATTAAAATGGAATTTCTCTCATCAAATAAAGCAAACACATTAATTAATCAAGGACAAGCAACTATAGAAACCAGAAAAAGGGCATCCCTAAGACTCCAGGATTTCAGACATCCAATTTAAATGCCCCAATTTTTTAGAACTAATATTGTATTCACAGGATACTGGATCTTTACAACACATACCCATCCCATACATGTAATAATTTAGAAGTAAGAAAATAATATTACCTGCACAATGGACAGGAGTGAATCAAGTCCATCCAATGCAGAAGCACGCACAGGGACACCAATAACAGGCAAGGGAGTGAGTGCGGCCACCATACCTGCCAGTCACAACAAAGCTCAATTAATTCCAGTGAGACATTAAAAGTAACTGTGAAACAATATATGGAGCATAGCTCAGATAAACTTGCCTGGCAAGTGGGCTGCAACTCCCGCACCAGCAATGATAATCTGAATGCCTCTCTCCAGGGCAGATGAGGCATAAGAAAACATCATTTCAGGGGTCCGGTGAGCTAAAACTATTTTCACCTGTATATTATAATTTGATAAGGTAGAATTGAAATATACAAGAAAATAAAATTTAATGATCAATAACTCCTAAATTCCAAAATAGGCCCTGTAGTTCATTAGAAGTCAACCTCATAAGGCACAACAAACATATTCAAAATCCTTGCAGCATCCTTCATAACAGGAAGATCTGAATCAGAACCCATAATGATCCCAACACGTGTTGTTACTGCATTCAGAATGGGAGCAACATAAACACAATTTAAGTGTAAAGAACTTTATAAATCAAAACTTAAGGCATGTAAACTTCAAACAAAAGGAAAACACTAGCAACTATCAACATAATAAGGGTATAGCTACATGAAAGATTGGGGATGCCCCAACCCACAAGAGAGTAAAAATCATAAATGAAGAGAGATTGACGGCCGCAATATCTTGGTAAAAGGAGAATTAAATCAATTTTTTAATGGAAATGATAAATTGTAATCTCCAAACGGTTTAGAATCCATGCCTCTTAAAAATAAAATCTTAGTTTCCCTCCCTATACTGTCACTTTTCCATCCTAAGCCAAAGTAAAGAGCTTTTTTTTATGCAAAATATAATAACCCAAAGCTCATAGCCTGAAAATTTAAAGTAGCATTAGAGCTGATTATTCTGGAAACTACCCCACGGGCCAAAATGGCCAAATACCACAAGTTTCAAAAATTAGTAGCAAAAAAACACTATTTCGGAAATAAACAGGGAAGTACCACTTTTCTGGTACTCGAGTTTCTTAAACTCGAGTTCTAAATGGTACTCGAGCTTAAGAAACTCGAGTACCAAGAAGTTTAGCCACCGTGGCACTGCTGACATGGAATTTGTGCGATTTAAAAAAATAATATGGTACTCGAGCTTGGTAAACTCGAGTTCCATGCAACACAGTACTCGAGTATACCAAACTCGAGTACCAATTATAAAAAAAATTATGTTTATTTTTATTTCTAAGGTACTCAAGCTTGGTGAGGTCGAGTACCTTGTAAGGAACTCGAGTTTAAGAAACTCGAGTTCCCTATAATAGTTTTTTTTTTTTTTTATAATCGGCAAATAAACATAAACATAAACATTTTTTTAAGTTTTTATTTATTTAAATAGAAGCATTGTAAAATAGATTTTAATTTCAAAATATGAATTAATTTCTACATTAATTAAAACTGTTCATTGTTTTCTCATAAAAATTGTTCACTGTTTTCTCTTTAGCATTACCTAAAAAATTGTTTACTCTCTTTTTTGCGTAAATTATTTTATGTTCACTATTTAAAAAATTATTAACTATTTTTTCATAAAACACCTACTAAAATTGTGTTTTATAAATTTAAACGTCAAATCAGAATGTTTTTTCGTGCTTAAATTTCATAGACATGTTTCTTAAACTCGAGTTCCTTACAAGGTACTCGAGCTCACCAAGCTCGAGTACCTTAGAAATAAAAATAAACATAATTTTTTTTATAATTGGAACTTGAGTTTGGTATACTCGAGTACTGTGTTGCATGGAACTCGAGTTTACCAAGCTCGAGTACCATATTATTTTTTTAAATCGCACAAATTCCATGTCAGCAGTGCCACGGTGGCTAAACTTGTTGGTACTCGAGTTTCTTAAGCTCGAGTACCATTTAGAACTCGAGTTTAAGAAACTCGAGTACCAAAAAAGTGGTACTTCCATATTTATTTCCGAAACAGTGTTTTTTTGCTACTAATTTTTGAAACTTGTGGTATTTGGCCATTTTGGCCCTACCCCACGTAGTGTGGGTGTAACGGGTAGGAATATTTTTATGTAAAAAAATGTAAAACATTGAATAAATAAATTCAATTGAGGCAATCGCTGACTTAAGGAAAGTATGCTCCAAAAAGATGCACCAAAGTTAAATTTAATTGATAGCATAGATGCAAACACCTCACCGCACCTTCCAAAAACATTTGTGCCTCCTAGAGAAAACTTGCTTTTTGGTTAACCCTAGTGGAAACCTGCAGCCTGATAACCTTCTTCCTTCAGAATTGATTTTAATCGTTCTTCCACATCACCATGGAAGGCCCAATAATTGTGACATGGCCCATCTTTCTCTGCTTTCACATTTCTGCCAAGTCATTAAGGCAATGCAGGAAACTGTCAAGTATGAGGTAAAGGTCAAGTAGTGTGTGCGCGCGCGTGCGCATGAGAGAGAGAGAGAGAGAGAGGAAAACGAAATTCACATACCTGGCTTGTCATACCAATGAACAGTAGCCCCAGGAATACTCAATGCCCTAAAATAAAACCAGGCCAATAAATACAAGAGAGAGACATTTGACATGTGGGGGGACAGAGTAGTGAAAGATAGTTATGCTGAATAAATACATTTCAAACATAGTGTACATCAATGTTCCAATTTACTTTTTTTACTAACATTAACAAGTTTTCCAAGAAAAAATAATTTCAGAACTGAAAACCAGTTAATGAAAACCAGGACAGATGGAACGTCTGATTTGTATTAATTGTAATTTCTTAAAATTTGTTATTCACAATGGTATACAAAGTCATCAAGCTCAAGCACAGACTTATACCTAATTCTAGTTGCAACTTTGTTCTGAAAGAAACAAATGACTTCAGCTTCATGCCATCATCTCTCTCTCTCTCTCAAACAAAAAAAGCCACATGGCTTAAACAGAAAAATACCGGTAACATATTCATTTCATATGCTAGATGAATAAAAAAATAAAAGGAAATTCTTCACCTTATCTTCACCCAATATATTGTACATGACAGCAGCAGGAGTTTTCATTGATGGCTCACCAAGTGGAAGACCAACAACAGCCCGCAAATGTTGTTCAAATTGGTGTAGCAAGACTCAATTGTGTGATGACCACTATTATGGGGCCTATGAGCCACTTCATTTAGAAGAATCTGTTAAGAGTTTAGAACATGAATTCATTAGTCAAAAGCAGATAATGCTGAAACAAAATTAGGAAAAAATATAGAGGATAACAAAAAAGGAAGCAATTGCAGCATCAAGAGGTATTTAATTTTATATATATATATATATATATATATATGCATTTAACAGCCTCAAAGAAAGAAGCAAAAACACAACCTGACCATCCCCAGTCAAAAATAATTCAACTACAAACACACCGGCGCCTTCTAATGAGCCAACAGCTTTGTAGGCAACATCAGTAGCATGTTTCCTAATATCCCATGACACATAAGCTGGTGCCTTGACTATGTTTTCCCTACAAGAGATCAAAGATCCTTAATGAGAAGTAAAGGGATGTAAAGTTAACATCTAAATACTAAAGGTGAATGCTTCTCAAGTAATTCTGCATCATTTAAGATTAGACTATGAAGAGAAAATAGACAATGTAATTATGTAAACCCTGAATCTACATCTTACTTATGAATAATTTCAACAACAGAATAGCACAAAATAGAATTGTCTCTTCCTCTTGCGACAATGACAGCTAGCTCCTGAAGTTATTCCCAAAAAAGAAGTATATAATATCTATAAGCCATAAGATTCTATCTTTCACACTATTAAGAAATACCATATTGCTTCAGCCAAAAAAAAGAAAAAACAATATTGATCATATGAAAGCATAATTCAAACGAAGTTTGAATTTCTGGATTTAAAAGTTATTTTCATCATGTTAACCGCAACCACAAAGTTAACAAATGATCCTAAAACCCTAATGACAAAAGCTGCAGCAATAAAATATGATTGAAATGTAAATAATTTAGACATTTTTCTAGACCTACATATTTTCAAAATGCAGTCAATGTATGCATGCTTAGAAGTCAAAGTGGAGAGGAGTTGTAAGCTAAACAAACTAATTAAAATTTATGCATTAAAGTAAAAGAGTGTTACCTTTATACAGTTCTTCAGAAAACAGTTTTAGCTGCCATAATATCAGTATTATACACAGTTTTTAGAAGAACAAGATTAACAAATTGTGGTTTTTATGCAATTTGCAATATAGAACAGCTAACGAACTTCTTTTCAATTTCACAAGTATCTATGTTTCGTTTCCGGAGTTCTAGCAACTAGTTGGTTGATGTGAGAACACACTTTACACTACCCAAAAGGAAAAAATGAAGTTCATTACTTTAAGGACAAAGTTTCTCTACAACCTAAATAGGGAGAACTCTATCCAAAGTACTGTGTCAACACCAGAGAGTGACAAGCGTCCTGGTCCAGCTAAAGCTGAGATTCAATAAATAACCCTCTTAACCCCAGATTTATGACCACTTTTTTCTCTCTTTCCATAGACCAGTCAGACCTAGGTTATCGGCATTATTTTTGAAGTTGAGCTTCAGCTGGACCAGGACAATTGTCACTCTCTGGTGTTGACACTTTGTAGTTTGGAGGGATTTCCTCCAATTTAGGTTGTAGAGAAACTTTATACTTACTTTAAATAATACAAATGATCATATGAATATCAAAGAAACAGTTGTCAAATCATAATGGTGAAAATTTTGGTGCATACATAGGATGATCATACCTAATTATGAATACATGCTGACATATCATGCAAGGAACCAGACAAGTTTAATTGTAGTTAGAGGCACTTCAAAGAATTTTTACTAATATATGTTGCAAATTTAATCATATGTCCAAGATTAAAATATGTAGTCATATTGCAGGATAAAGAAAAACATAGAGTCAAGAATAAATGCAGATTCAAAAACTAAAAAGTAAACTAAATAGTATATCCTCATTAACCTTTACAAAGGGTGCCCACTTTTTAACACATAAACCATGATCAAATCATCCAAGAGCTACAAAAATTCGCAATTAAAATTTAAAAGGAAATGTAAGTGTTCACTTATATTAATTAATAGAACAGAGACTGGTTCATGAAAATAGGATGTTGGACAGAGGTTATGCAAATCAGAAGGAGAGAAAATTGGAAATAAGCAATATATATAAGCTGAGCTTAATGAAGCAGTGCATAGGTATAAAATGTAGCTTTGATGAATAAATTAGGGGATAATTGGACAAACTGAGAAAGACAATTTTAATAATGAGAGACTTAAGACAAATAGAGCAGCAAAATATTGTAATGTTCAACTGCCAGTGGAGAAGATTTCCAAAGAATAAATGTTACACTTTGTTTGGAACAGTGGAAAGAGAAGAGAGAGGAAAACATAGGGAAAAAACTGAGGGGTGGAAGAATGATTTCACTGTTTGGTTCCAAAAATGTAAAGAAAAGGCTAAGGATTTAAAGGTAAGAGATTTCTGCCAGGGTCCAAAGATCTCTATCTACCCAAAATGGATGGAAAAAAAAGGGAAGTTGGAAAGGAAAACTGCTGAGTTGACAAAATTGAAATTAATGTGATAAATTTCCAAATATACTCTTAACTTTTCAACACAAATTTGAAATATATCGCATTTATAAAATATACATGAGGGCGTAAAGGTAAAAGCAAATATTTTTCCTTTCCCTGCTATTTGCAAACCAAACAAAGATAGATTTTTTTTTTTTTTATCAGTAAGATAGATTATTTTATTTTCTTGTTTCCTTTCCTTCCTATATCCAAATAGACCTAAGGAAAATAATTTTCTTTTTCTCTTTCCTTTACCTTTTCCTTTCCCTTGCTCTCTTCCTTTCTCTTACCTTCCCCCAGCTACAACCAAACAAAGAGTTGATCTAAAAATAAGAAGTGAGCTAGTGAGAAATACAGATTTAGAGGAAGGAGGTTGAAGCACCATATGCAAGCTAACAGAAATAGGTTCAACCATAATTGTCTATCGAAGTTAGAGAACGAAGAGACTTAGAAAACTATAGTAATAATAATAATAGGTTATAGAACACAGAGCTTTCAAATAAAATAATCATGTCAAAATATGAGCTTTCAGTGGATCACTTGTTGCTACACAGTCCTACGGCAAGGAATTTATGGTCCTCTGTTTTGTCTTTTTGGGTGCAATGGGTGATGACTTAGAAGGTTGTGGAGCTGCTAGCTTGTTGGCCATGGCTTGGTAGTAGAAGAGATAATGGAGAGATTTAGAAGGCTATTCCTCTGTCTTATGTGGGTTGTTTGGAAGGAAGGAATAGTCAAACGTTTTAAGGCTTCGAAATTTCAAGGCTGACTGTGAAATCTAGTTTTCTGTCTTTTGTATGCCTGGATGGCTTCTCTAAGCAGTCATTCTTTTACTAGTTTGATGGAGGGTTGAGGCCGTGGGTTAAGACCCATTTGGTGCATGTGTAACATACCAATCCAAAAAAAAAAAGGGATAATTGGAGCATTACATGGTTAATAACACAATTCAAATACCAAACATAAGAAATCCCAACAATAATAGCACTTAAATCTTTAATAACTAAACATATTACCAACTACAGCAGAAGAGAGCTCCTCCTCACTGTGAGCAACAGCATTTCCACACCCATCATAAGCTAACCTTTTGCTCTTAATCATAAGAGGATAGCCAAATAGTTCACCTGCTCTCTTGGCACCTTCAAGATCATCTATTTGTGGTAGCCATGTTTCATTATCAACAAATTAAAATTTCTCTCATATTTGATATGTGAAAATAAAAGGTAAAAACCATTAGCTAAATCCTTCAGTTAGATAGTAATGAAAGTTGTAAACCTGCATAGACTCAGGAAGTGGAATGGCATGCCGAGAAAAATAAACCTTTTGAAGATATTTGTCCTGTAAGAACCAAAACATGAATCATGGAACTAAAAAGTCATATTTTATTGCAAAAAAATATATGAATTAGTATGTACACATTTTAAAAACTCCGCCTTTGTCTATGCTTAGTGTCATGTATTGATCACAATCAATCTCAAACCTGCGGGAAAAGAAGGGAGAGTTGTGGTAGGTTGATAGCTTGCCTAAAATTTATTTACTCTATTATTACGAATGAACTTATTCATTTAAGTATAACAAGAGAGAGGAAAAAAATTCTAGGAGATAGCTAACTAATCTTAGAAATAGGTTGAAAAGGGATTACTTACAGGTTGAAAAGGGATTACTTACAAGCTTAGTCTAACTACAAAGAAACAGTCAAAATTTGCTCTAAAATGCCAGTTCCATTGCGTCCTTTTGTTACAATGACAATAAGGGAATAAAGTAACCCCTGACATTTCTACACTTCCTATAACAGTAAAGTACTTGAACAAAAGCCTAAGATTAAGGGAAAGTGGGCATCTAAAGTAGCACCAAGATCCACAAGGATCCACTTTTGTGATTTTATAAAACAGAATGCATTTCCTCAAAAGGAAAAAAGCTTTATGCATAAGGAAATGATTTCATTCTACTTCTTATTTTCTCATATTTTGCAAGACAGCGGTCAATAACCAAATAGAAAAGTTAAAGAAAAGCATACCTAAATTATTCGAACGATTGAGGCTTTAGGTTGGCAGTCCACTCCTTGTTGCTCAAGCATCTCCATGGTTGCAACATCAACATCTATCTACCAAGAACATAGACATGTTATTACCAATTTATAACAAAAGAATATACTTACAAAAACTATTGACTATAAAAACAAAAAAAATAAAAAAGTCATCAATCTCATAAAAATAGAACCATTTCGCAAATTCATGAACCACAAGCGCACTTTCATATGATGATATGAAAGTGCACTTGCGGGGCAGTTCCCAAGCGGATCCAAAACCATTACTTTAATAGTCATTTGCGAAGCTGCTTGACATAGCATACGACCCAGTTGCCCTCCTCCCAAAACACCAATAATCACCTCAGATATTCCGTGTACAGGTACATCATCTTTGCTTCAAGAACAAGTATTATGGTGGAAGGTTCTGTGTTAGATAAATTTTTAACTCCAAATTAAAATCCAATTAGTGATATTAACAAGTTCTTTCATATAAGTCCAAGCAGCGGCCAATCAATCATGTAAGAAAGAAATGATACTCTTTTTAGGATGGACAAATTTTTTATTAACAAAGGAACACAGTACAACAAGCACACATCTAACCAAACCAAAACAACACAAATCAACCGACAATAAACTATCTGAAACAACAACCAAAATCGCTGTCACATTCTGCTGATCAGAAGGCTTAATAATTACAGTGAGGAAACATCCCCATATGACATATAGCCTTGCGAAGGATTGAGTTGTAGTAGCACCATTTGGCTTCCACCCTAGCTTGAACTTCCCACATCCTACACTATGGCCTCCTCTGTTCTAACAGAGTACCACAATGAATTAGGGAATTCCTTTCGGTGCCAAATATGATAAACAGAGGCCCCAAAAGCTAATTTACAAATCACAGCTTTCATACTCTTTTTATTTTTTTTTTTTTTTTTAAATCTAATACTATATATAAAAGCAGAAGCCTTTAAGGAGGTACTACCACATTAGAAAAATTGCCTATCTAAAATTCAGACACGTTTAAGTTAAAAAAATGATACATTATATTGTTTGGTAACTCTACACACCGTTTAAAACCTCTCATTATAAATAACAAAAAAAATAACCGGTTAAAAAAAAATAATACACGGAAATAGAAATAAAGGCAATGAGAGAGAGAGAGAGAGAGAGAGAGAGAGAGAGGCGATGAAAGACGGAGAGAGGCAATGAGGAAACAGGGAGAGAAGCAGAGAAAGAGAGAGACGATGAAATAGAGGATGAGACTGGGACATGGAGAAAGAAACAGAGAAAGGCGATGAACTCTGACATGATTCTGCATTGATAAACCTTTCTTCTTCTTCTTTTTTGCCTCCTCCTCTGCATTGAAGCCGTTTTCTCTGCCTCTCTCAATTCTCAAAACCCCTAAACCATAGCCCATCGCCGCTCTCTCACGTAGGGGAAGATAGAGAGGCCAAAACCGCTACCGGTGAATTTTTATCTTCGATTTAAGTTTGTATATTAATTAGGATTAGGTTTTGATATTTTGTTTGGATTGGTTTCGATTTTGGTATTCAAATTAAGTTTTTCTTTTCGCTCTTCAGTTTGAAATTTTGATCAGGCTTTGATATTTCCCTAATCTAGGTCCTATAAAGAATAAGATGATGAATTCCAAGAATAGTCAGAGGTGCCATTCTTACGCAATCTCCGATTCTCTCACACTATGGCCACCGATTCATCAGACCAACTCAAACCCTAGATGACGACACTGCTACTACTGCTATCACGCCACTAGATCGCCTCAAAGAAGAAGAAGAAGAGGAAGAACCAATCGATGAGGCTTCCAATCAGCCTTCTATAACCGCAGTCGATTCCGATGCGATGTACGGTGAGGATTAGAAGAATTTGGCATTTCTTTTCAACTGACCGAGGAGGAGAAGCAAAATTCACGAAAAGAGAGGTCTTTTTCTATTTGTGTTTTCTTTTTAATTATTGAATTGGTGTTTAGTTTCTGTTTGTTTGTGAAGAAATTACTTGATGTGAATTATTATTTGAGTTCCAATATAGGTGAAGTGGGGTTTGTTCATGGTTGATAGGTGTTTGATGATGGGTCTAGGAAAGTTGCCCTTAATTAACGTTTTATGCTTTCAAATTTGAAAGTTTAGTGTACAATTATTGAAAGTTTAGGTATTTGGGTTACGTCAGGTTTTGATTTGATTTTTTGGTTTCTCTCAAAATCTATCTTTCTCGATTTAATTTACAATAAGCCTATTAAATCATATTTGCTTTTGTTATGTTTTATAGATTGCTACAATTGAATTATTATTATTATTATTTTTGGGATTTAACTGTAAAGAAACAAAATGCTTACTAGGTTTTAGGTTCATTATAACACTGATTTCAGGTTTCTCAATATAAAAAAACTAATCGGTTCAGAATTCTGATATGTGACTATTTGTAATTAGTATTTTCAATAATGGGTTTGTTTTGAATTCGTCTCTTTTCGATTTAAATCATTCAATTTCTTTTTCTGTAGAGATGATGTGGAATCTTTCTACAATCTATGGCCTCTAATTTCATCAAAGCAGAAGCAGAGTTAGAGGTATTAATTTCTTTTCCTAATATTCTCTTCAATTATGGTTTGTTGTCAATTTAGGAATTTTGAATCATAACCGTTTTCAACCCTATCTGTTGAAATCAGTGGAAACACCCACCAAATGAAATCCTACATGAGTTTTAATGGTTAGTAATCCTTTAAACATAATCATTTAACTTTAATTGTTGAGTTTTGTTTTTCCTCTTACCTGTTTTGTTATTTGTAAGGGGGATTGAAATTATTGGATTTTGAAATCCAAAAGTATAATGTTCTTTAAAGAAAACGTTTTTGGATGAACTACAGTTTGTCTTCTTTTCTTGGTTTGGATGGAATTAGATTTTTGTAGCCTATGTCTAAGATAACTTAGATAAATTTTTTTTTTTTTTTTTTTTTTTTTTGGTGTGGAATTATAGACTTTTTTAGGCAAAGATACATATATTTAAGGAAGTTAGCACAATCTCCAGTTACGGCTATAACTCCTATGTTGTTGGTAGTAAACTTTGGATTTCAATTGACAAGTAGAACATTAACAAATACGTTATTTGTGTTTGATGAGATGTATATGTATTAATTGTGATTTTCATGTTGCAGAATGATTAATAGATTTGAAAAAGAAAAAAAAAAAAAAAAAGATGAGTGGGAGCCACCGAGAGGAGGAAAAAATCCTTAATTGGATCATTTAAAAGTTATATAGGCATGGCTTTATGCATAAATTTGTGGTGTTTCTTTTGTTGCTTCTAAGCGTTTGACACCTGAGTTTTTTTTGAGTAAATGACCTATTGGTTTTTTCTCCTATGTATGTGTGTTTTTTAATGTGCTATGTGTGTGCTAATCTTTGGTATTATTCAATTCTAAGATGCGGACGTTGCATTCTATTAATCTTATAGAAGTAACACTAATCATCTTGAATGCCATTTGATTTTCTGGCACATGTTAGTCTTTTGGTTAAATATTTACATATTTAAGCTTCTATTGAGAGATGATGTCTTTAGGAAATGTCTTCAAAATTCCCATCCACAATCCATCTTTTCTAAGTGAGTTATTTTCTTAAAACAATACTTACTCCTAAATCAGTTTTATATATGTTCATGATTATTGATACACAGTTTATTTACAGCTTTAAGATAAAAGACCTGCATGATACATCATTTCAGTAATCTTAAAATTTTAACTTTCAGTACTGCAACACCGTTTGAAAGCCTCTCACTATATTAAAAAAAAAAAAAAAAAACCGCTTAAATAACAAGCAATGCTTGCTGAACATTGAATTTACATTTTAAACCAGTTTAGTCTTGGTACTATGAGCATTTGACATTGCAAGTTTTTTTTTTTTTTTTTTTTTTATTGCTTCTACCCAAATTCTGTACATGCATATTTTTGCTGTGTATTTCAAAATTTTAAAAAGTGAAAGATACAGAGTTGTAGATATAAAGGGAAGGAACCAAATTATTTCAATAATGCCCCCCTATTATGATACTAACAATTAAGCTGATGGTTAATTAAAATGTCTCATGTTATGCCACGTCGGATAAATACCCACTTAAACTTATACCACATGTACAGTTAAAAAAGCGAAAAATTATACTGTAGATGAAAAATCACGTTATTCCGCTTAATGTAACAGTAAGTTAACAGGTATTTCCTATTAGCTTAGGGAGCAAAGAGTATTTTGGGAATGGTTCTTTTGAATTCATGTCTTTTGGAAATCCAAATTCTGATCTGTGATTATTATTATTAAATCTCCTTTTTTTTTTTTTTTTTTTGGGTCAATGGGTATCTTTTATCATTTGGTTTTTGTTAAATTCTGATTCAAAATCTTGGTTTCTTTGTTTATGCTAACCTTTTGGTAGGGCTTCCAAATTTTCATAGACATTGATTTCACGTTTAACATTTAAAACTTCATTGCATTGTGGCAACTGTGGAATGACAAAGGTTTCTAGAAGATCTAGGAAGCAAAAAACTCATTCCAGGTTTGCTGTATTGGACAAGGGAACTGAAATCTGTTTTAATTTGAAAGAGATTGGTGACTCAAATATGTTGGTGCCACACCAGATTCGTGATAAGGTTCTAAAGGATGGCTAGAAGAAGAACAAGAAGACTATACCTAGGTAATACTAACCGTTATGCTCGCATCTAAATTGGTTATGAATAAATGGTTTAGAAGAAGCTATAATTTGTGTATATTAATAAATTTTTTTTATAAACATGAGTGGTTCCATCATTTGTTACTTTGATTTGGAAACTTGATCCTATTGATACAGTTTACTGAATACATTTGCCTACATTTGCTTCTCCTAAGTGGTTCTGTTTGAAAAAATCTGAAGGATTTTTCACTTTTTAAAAACTGTGAAATTTGAAATTATAATGTTATTTACTTCTAGGTTTTGATAGAGATTTATTTCTTAAAATATTTTTAATTGTTGATTTGATTGTTTACAATGCTTGGTTTTAAAGTTTTTTAAAATTGTATTCCATTCTTAAAATTAGATTGGCAATTTGTTTGGTGCTAAGAATTAAAAAGTGAAACAAAGGTAACCAGTTCTCAATTTCGTTTCATTGTCCCCTTTTGTTATTTACTTTATTTGTTGTTTTCTTTTAGATTATGAGAGATTTAATATTCTATATTTAGGTTATGGTTTTATAATTGTTGGAGGATTTTTGTTTTAGTTTATTTATACCATATTTTTCTTTAAATTTTCGGTTTTTCCCAAGGATAGTCTGAGTATCCTAAAATTTATATCAACATGAAATTCAAGTGATGTAATATTTGTGATTCCAGTTTTGAACTCAGTTGTAATTTTAATCTAATGTATTTTGCTTAATTGTAGTTATGGTTAGGGGTTTTTTAGGTAGATCTTGCTTGCATCTCAATGTGTTAATGTCATTCTTTACATCTTATTATTTTCTCTATGTCTTTGTTCAATCGAAGAAAATTGGAGTGCAAAATAGTATTAGACAAATAACAATTGATTGACATGAGCAAGGAAAACATTTGGAGTTGAGACATTCAAAGATGACCAACTTTTCAAAAACTAAGGAAAGCCGTTAATCTGTTGTGGTTGGTCCTCACTTTTTTCTTTTTAAAATTCTAAGTTGTCCAAGTATTAGGAAAGCCATTAATTTGTGAAATAAATAAAAAGGAATAGCATAATCTCAACATATATTCTTCATTCTAATTTTATCATAGACAAATCAGATCAATTGGTGTTTGCTTGAATTGCATCTTTTATTTTGTAAATTTTACAGACTCAGAGGAGGAGGGGACTGGACCTGCAATTAGGATTCGTCTCCGTCCAAACTGAACAAATATGATTACCACACAAACATTCATTTTAAACTCTCTTTTTTTCTTCTTTTCTTTTCTTTTTTCTCTTTTGGTGTTTGTGTAGGTGACTTTGCAAATTTGCCTGCACCCAAGTATATCTTACATGCCCACATTGCCTATCATAAACCAAGAACCCATGTTACAAATAAGTAAATGCTATGAACAAAATGTTAATGTTGTCTGGATGTAAGTAGAGCATTGTACAGACGTAAATACTTCATACTATTTTTATTACAAATATATCAAATAAGTTGATGTTTGTTTTGTATTGCGCACATTTATGATTTTGTAATTTTTAAAGACTTGAAGCACGAGGTTGACTGCATTTAAAATTCTTCTCCATCTAAACAAAATAGTTATAATTACTACATAATCATTCATTTTAAACTCTCCCCTTTTTTGTTTTTATGGAGGTGATTTTGTAGATTTGCATGCCGATATTGCCTCTCATGGACCAAGAACCCACAATATACATTGTGGATTAGGTTTGGATCAAATACCTCTTTTTCACAAGTCTGCGGACTATGCTAAGATCATTGCTTAAGTTGCTTTATACGATTGTTTTTTATTTTTAATTTTAAAATTAATTTACTTTTAAACTAAATTATTTTTCTTTATAATGTTCTTTGTTATATCCTAAATAACATTAGGAAAGTGATACTATTCATTGTTTTATACGTTAATAATATGAACAATTTGAGGAACCTTTACTCTTTAGCTATGGAATTGTTGTTTTAAATTTTAACGCGTTATCCTTTCTTATTTATCCATTCTTATGCATTTAGTTTCTTGCTTTTTAATGTTTGATGCATCTTAATTTGTTACAATATTTTCTATCTTGGTGGGTTAGTCATGTTGTTCAAGTGTTTTCCATTAGAGTCACTAAGTACATTCCCATGTTTGTAAGATTTCAATTCAATTTTTCAAAGTACAGAATTTTAAAATCTTTCATTGGGTGAATTTCTAAATGATGCTCAATGACATTTTGTGTTTGTAAGGGCATTCAAAAATCAAACGAAGAGGTACTTAAGAACATTTTTGAAACCATGAGAAGGTTTATTTACACCAAGGACCATGAGCAAGTCTAAGGATGAGGCTTTAGGCTTTATTTTTTGGAGTAACGTTTGAATTTCATAATTAATTGACTTATTTTCTATTTTTATAATTATTCAATCTTTACTGTGAAGTGTCATTGTCATTGGGCCCCCCCTCCCCCTCCCCCTCCCCATTAATTTACATGTAAGGGTTTGCTGTGGCTTGAGTCACATTGTCTAAGGAAGTTAAAACAATTTAGTTAGAGTTCTATTTTTGTTTATGTGTCCATACGTATGTTTTATTGTTTGGTTGATTTATTAATTATTTCCCTTAATGTCCTATATCATAATAAGTTGATGTGCTATATGATAACAGGTGGTTGGTGGTTGCTTTTTCATCATGATCAGAAGGTGAAGATAGAAATTACCCTTATCAATACCTACTATGTCTTTGTCACTATCACAAGATGTAGATAGACTTCTATTTTTTTTCCAAACCTCATCTAGGTTGACAAACCTTATATTTATCCATTTGTACCACATATATTTATCTATTGATTTTTTATGTGTATAATTTTTATGTTAAGTTGTTCTATATAGCTATTTTAGAATTGTTATGAAATATTGTTTCTGTAATTAAAGTTTCACAGTTTAAAGTTGGTTTATTTTAACAATCAGTTAACTTATACAACATGCCCTGGAAGAATTTTAATGTATTTCATTGTCTTTTAATAAGTAAAATGACCCCGCGCATTGTGCGGGTTTAACGCTAGTAACTATAAAAGCCAAACTTTTTGAAGTTACAAATACAATTTAGCTCTCTCACTTTATTTATTTATTTTTTTTATTATTATTATTATTATTATTATTATTATTATTATTATTATTATTATTATTATTATTATATACATGTAACTTTTTTAATAAGAGTTGCAAACCTTCATACATATACGATATTAAACATGCGATATTTCAATACCATCATAACAGGAAAGAAATTTCAAAAGAAAAATACCATCATAACGAAAGTTCAAAAGAAAAATTAAAGACAGTGCAATGACAAAATAAATAAGATCGTAATACATTACAGACATGGTAGATTTTCATAGATATGTATCTGCTGAAATAAAGAACTTCAAGGATGGAAATCTCTGAAGAAAATCTTGTTTAATCAAATCCAGCTGCTACATTGCTTCATTCTCCACCTTTCTTCTGTCACTTTTACTGCTTTCTTCCAAAATTCTTGAGAAACCTCTCCAACTTTCTTATGGCCAGGTTATTTCCAATAACAAACCCAATTATTAACCCACTCTCATATCCCATCATTATAACTACCCAATCAAATTTACTTGGGAAATTTGACCTTTCACCTTGTTTGGAATTCAGTGGTGGTTGTGTCAATGTCTCAGAAATTTTGCATTTCTTAGTCAAAGGCATACCACACAAACCTGTGTTTCCCAAATATGAATCATTTTCAAAGGTAGAGAATTGTTGACCTTGTGGAATAGGCCCTGTAAGATGGTTATTTGAGGCATCGAAGAATTCAAGGAATGTGAGTTGCAATAATTGCGGAGGAATCTCTCCTGATAGCCCATTTTGAGAAAGGTCCAAAGATTCAAGCTCTGTTAAGTCCCCTAGGGAAGATGGGATAGGACCAGTGAGAATGTTGTTGGATATGTTGAGCAAATGAAGCCCCTTTAGATTTCCAATGACTTTTGAAATTTCTCCATCAAATTTATTGCTTGAGAGATCAATAGCTACATGATGATCTTGGATCTTTTGATATGGTGTCTTGATGCCTTTGTTTGTTAATTCCATGGTGGAACTAAAATAATTTTCTAAACCGAAAGAAGGTGATGGGGTGCTTGTGACTACAACCATATAAGCATTATCCTTGTCAAATGTCAAGTTGGCAACTTTCATGGAGGTCCAACTTTGGAAGTGCTCATATGGTAACTTACCTGTAAAGTTATTGAAAGAGACATCAATGATTTGCAACTTAGGGAAATCAAGACTGCTTTCAGGTTTCCCAATTGCACTATGGAACCCATTAGATTGCAAACTTAGAACCCTCAACCTTGGAAGCTTCCCCAACCAAGAGGGGAAAATGTCGTAAAACTGATTGTTACCAAGAAGAAGAATCTCCAGCATTGTGCAGTTCGACAATGATCTTGGTACTTGCCCTTCTAACTGATTATAACTTACATCAATCGCTCTCAATCCACTTTCTTCCATGTATATTCCAGGAAGTATTCCATGGAAATTGTTGTTTTGTAAATTCAATACTACCAAGTCGCTCAATTTGCTCAAGCATTTGGGAAGCATGCCCCCCTTGTTGTTGTGTGAGAGATCCAGCATTACAATTGAGCTAAGATTGCAAAACAATGGTGAGATTTCTCCAGTCAATTTATTGTTTGTGACATTGTCTTGGCTGATGGAAGGTGGAGGGATTGGAAGTGATCCTTGCAGCTTGTTGGAAGAGAGATCCAAAAAAAGTAAACTATCCCATGGAAGAATTGACAGAGTGTGGTTGAAAGACTCAAAAGTTGTATGGAAGTTGTAGGATAGATCCATCAATAAGAGAGTTTGTTTCCCTATGTTAAATATCCAGTTTGGTATTTGACCCTGAATTTTGTTGTTGTAGAGAAACAAAATCTTCAATTCATGTTGAGAACGCAAAAAAGTTGGGAATTCAGTCAAGTTACATTCTTTTAAATTTAATAGCTCAAGCTTTGAAGTACTAGCGTTGAATGTTGAATTAATGGGGAATGATAGATGGATTCCTGAAAGCTGGAGTGCAGTTAGATTTTTGAGCTTTAGAAACAAGTCCATGTCCACTCTGCCACTAAGGTTATTAGAAGCTAGACTCAGATATTTAAGATTCGCAAGCCTACAAATCGATTGTGGAATTGAACCATGGAGGATATTTCCCCCAAGGTCCAGTACAATTAGCTGGGTAAGGTTTCCAAGCCAAGGTGGAGTTTGACCAGTTAGTTGATTATCAACAACTGAAAATTGGGTAAGTTGGGTCAAGTTCTGAAGAGAAGATGGAATGTCACCATATAAATTGGTTTCCGCTAAGTACAAAAAAGTGAGCTTTGTTTGCTTACCTAGCCAAGACAACGTCTGTGCACTGAAACTATTCGTGGAAAGTAGTAGTTGACTGAGCTGTGTGAGGTTGGCCAATGAGAAAGGGATTTGCCCCGAAAATTTATTAAATGAGAGAGACAAAATGATGAGATTGGTAAGGTTACCAAGTGAAGTCGGTACCAAACCAGAGAAATAGCAAGTACTGATATCCAATTCAATTAAGGACTTTAGGTTTCCAATTGATCCTGGTAGCTTACCAGAGAAACTCGTTCCTGAAAGTCTCAATATTTGAAGTGGACTGCTACTTCGAAATTCTGGTAGATGTCCGGTGAGAATTTAGTTCTCCTGCACACTGAGGAATTGAAGATTCCGTAACTTGAAAATCTCTACAGGGAATTCACCATATAATCCACAGTTGCTCAGGTCAAGAGTTTTTAAAGAAGACAAGTTGGCCAAGATGTGAGGTACCGGGGAAGATAAAGTTCACCGTACCCAAATGAAGATGTTTGAGGCTGGTTAAGTTCTCAACAACACTTTTTAGGCCAGGTTTTTGGAGTTTCAATGGATTGAATGAGAGATCAAGGGAAACCAAGTTGGAGAGCTCAAAGATTTTTGGTGGAATTTGACCACTGAAGGCAGACATAGAGAGGTTGAGATATGTTGAGTTTGAGAGGTACCTGATTCTTGGGGGTATTTGAGAATAATTGAAGTGATTACCAGTGAGATTGAGCTTTTGAAGGTACACAAGGTGGAAAAGGCTGCTACTAGAGTTGAAGGAGCCATACAGTTGACTGCTACTGAGGTCAAGGCCAATCACGTAACCTGTACCTCTATCACATAGGACACCATCCCATGAACAACGATCATTCCTTTCTCCAGAGTTCCACGATGAAATCTTTGGATAAGCAAAGGATCAGGAGAAGCCATCACATTAATTTTAAAGCGTTGCTTGAATTGAAACAAGGCAAAACTCTCAAAATCATTGCACAATGGCTGAGTTGATAAAGAGGAACAACTATTTAGATAATGAAAAGTCGACAAGAAGAAGAGCAAGTGCATAGATATCAAGAGACAAATGAATGACCCCATATTAGTATCTTCAAAAAACTTTCTTAGCGCACTGATAATTTTGAAACTAGGAACAAACTACTTATATAGACAAAATTCATCGGTGGTTCTTTTATGCATGTGTTACACACACACACTGATTAAAAAAAATCAATTTGTAAATTAAATAAAATATTTTAATATTAATTAAGAATAAACTATTCTAAGACATAAATACCGTATACTAGACATGTTTTTGTACTCAATTTTCCAATATACATAAAATTAGAACCTAAACATTTAATCCTAAATATTTAGAACCTAACAAACTGATACTTTTGCAAAGTTAAGAGTCTTCAATAATAATCAAATGTAATTATTGCAATTCTTCAATAATACTTCTTCCTGCTAAAAAAAATGATTCATACTTTTGCAAATTTTAAAGTCTTCAATAATAATTCTCTATGCCCAAAAAATAGTGATTGATACTTTTGCAAAGTTGATACCACATAGTGAAAAGGTTGAACAAAATTGATTTTAGTATCAAATGTAATTATTGCAAAATAATTGTTGCAAGTCTTCAATAGTACTTCTTCAGTTCTTCTCGCCAAAAAAATAATAATTTAAACAGTGGCGGCTCTAGGATTTTTTTTCTAGGAAGGTCAATAGGGTTGTAATTTTTGTATGCTAAAAGTGGTAATTTTTTGCTAATGAAGAAGAAAAATGCAGGGAAAAACAATTCATTCCACGAGCAATCGCAAAGTAGGCCAAAGTTCGGAGAAAAGGTTTATCTATTTATTTATTTTTAAAAAATAAAACAGCAATTTTAAGAGTAGAACTACTGACACAACACCATCACAACAAAATCTAAGTTGCAAATTGCTAAAGTTGTGTAAAAAAGTAATGTCATTTGTGGGTCAAGATAAAAATTAATTAAAACTTGCCTCTTAACTTTTATTGTAAAATCATTGTGAAAATAGCACTAAGATGATCATATTCAAGTTTATTTCAACTGGGATTATACAAAATTTAGTTTTAGGGTGTTCAAAATTTTATTTTAGGATCAGAACAAAAAATATATATATTATTTATAATTTTTTTTTTTTTTGGCCAAGTTAGGGAGTTCATTTGAACCCCCTGGGCTAGCTGTAGAGCCGCCCCTGAATTTAAATATTTGATTGATAACATAGCTATTAATGTTTGATTTTCTTGAAATTTGAAAACGTGGAGAATGTAATAAGAAATTGTAATTTAATGGTAGATTTGTCAAAATTAACATCCAAAAAATATATATAGTTGAAGTTTGTTGCCATTACCTACTAGTTTACTAGTTTGTAGGTAAACTTTCTTCACATTTGAATCTCACTCCCCTATATAAAGTAACATTTATTTTTAGATGCTACTATAGTAAAAATGCATTTCACTTCTCAGTTTTCATTTCACACTCCAGTCTCTCACTCAAAAATGGAAAATCTTCCTCTCTTATAAAGTCAATCAATCTCTCTCACTTTGTATGGGAAAAATGTGATCACCAATTGTCATTATGCAGCGCCTCAATTTTTTTTTACTCTCTATTCCCTTTCATATTGAGCTACTAGATAAGTTTATCCATGTGAGAGCATTCACAGTAGTAGAACTAAATAGCTATATAGTTATTTTAGCTCCACCAAAATACAAAAATCTACACTACAACAATGGAGCTAAATGTAAAAAATTTTAGCTTCTTGCTACAGTGCACATCTATGTATGGATGTGCACTGTAACAAGAAGATAAAAATAATAATAATATTTATTAAACTTCTCCCATTAAAATAATATTTTCTCTTTTTCTTTCTTTCTTTCTCTCCAGCATCTCTCATCTCCTCTCTGCTTGGCCGGCCAGCTCGCTGGCGATGGTACTCATAAAATCCATATAAAACCCACCGAATCAAACACCTAACCACCGGAAAAAACACCGGATCGAACCACCAATAACGCCGATCCACCAAACTCACATCACAAAACACCAAAAAATACAAACCCACAGAGATAGAGTAGAGAGAAAGATCAAAGCAATGCTGGTCCAAATTCCATACAAACACCACAAAACACAAACCCATAGTAGATTGGTTAGAGTAGAGAGAAAAATCACAAACCTATGGCACAACCCACCTCTTGCTAACCTCCAAATCGTCAATCCCACCGTCTCCTCTACCTCAACTGCAATCTCAACCTCGCTCTCATTTCAACTTCGCTCTCACTCGCTCATGTGTCGGCAAACTAGGCAAGGCATTTCGCGAGCCTTGGATCCGAGTTGGAACTATTCCTTGCAAATCACGCAGTGCGACAGGGCCGAGACGTGGGTCCTGACGATTTGGAGGTGGGCATTTGGAGGTGGCTATGGCTGGGTTGTGATGTGGGGGTTTAGGTGGCAGTGGGTTTGCTAAGTTAAGAAGAAAGAGTGAAAGTTTGATCATTTGTTGGTTCATCTTGGTTCAGAGAAAGAGATAATAAAAAATAATAAAGAAGGGATATTTAAGTGAAGTAAATTTTAAAAAAAAAAAAAATTGAAGTGGTAAAAAAATAGCATTGCAATGATGGGGCAACGGCGGTGGTGAAAGAGTTGGTAGCAGCGGCAGTGGCAACAGTGGCTGCGGCAATAATGGCAATGGTAGCGGTTGCAGGTGGTTATGATTGTTGTTTATTTTAGTGGACGTATTATTTTATTGTAGTAAATATATTATTTTATTCTGATATTTATATTATTTTATTGTATTAAAAACTAAAATAGATCTACTGCTGCAACATCTGAGTAAGTAAAATAGATAAAATAATTTTTTGTAGTGTCAAATAACTAAATTTTTAGCTACACTGTTGCGGATGTTTGACACCCTGAGAGTTAAGAGAGCAGTGTACCTGATGAGTCACATGAAACTTCTCTGTTATTCCCTTTCACTCTCTCAGAGCACGTTTGGATTGCATGAAAACTGAGTGATATCACTCAGTTTTCATGATCCATCATCCAAAATAGGTAGGGCCCACAGTTTTTTGTTTGTTTGGATTCCATGACTCAGTTTCCATCACTCAGTTTCCATCACTCAATTCTCTGATTTTTGAGTGATGAGTTATGGAAACTGAAAACACCTTTTAGCTGTTTTCAGTTTCCATAACTCATAACTCAATGTCATATTTGTAATTAAACACACTTAGAGGGACTCACAGCCGCAACTTTTGACCGTTTGACTTTTTTTTTTTTTTTTTTTTTTTTTTTTTTTTTTTTTTTCTTCTCCTGGTTCGGTCTTCAGCTCACTTCTTTCTTTTTTTTTTTTTTTTTTTTTTTTCTTTTCTTTTCTTTTCTTTCACTGGTTCCGTTTCAGCTCTTCCTTTTTTTTCTTCTTTTCTTTCTTTTTTTTTTGCTCTTTCTTCTCTTTTCTTTCACTGGTTCCGTGTCTTCACTTCTTTTTTTTTTTTTTTTTTTTTTTTCTTTTACTGGTTCGGTCTTCAAATCTTTTTTTTTTTTTTTTTTTTTCTTCTTCTTCTTTTAGTGGTTCGGTCTTCAGTGTTTTTTTTTTTTTTTTAATTTTTTTAATACTAGATTCGGTGAGTTTAGAACTTGAAAAAAAAAAAAAAAAAAAAAAAAAAAAAAAAAACTGAACTAAGTGACAGGTATAGGGCCCACAAAAAGTTTGAAAAATATTGAGTGATGACAAGTGAGTGATGGTGCCAAACGGGTAGGGTATTTTGAGTGATGAGTGATGAGTGATGAGTGACGAGTGATGAGTGATGAGTGACGAGTGATGAGTGATGAGTGACGAAAATTGAGTGACATGTTTTTTTAAACCAAACAAGCCCTCAATCTCTCATTAAGAAAAAGAAATATTCTCTTCTCTCGATCAATTAGTCAATCTCTGTCCCTCTATATGGAAACATTTGTGATTACCAATTCTCATTATGCAGCGCCCTCGAAAGCTGTTAAGAAATGTCGGTTTTCATTGACTCTCTAGTCTCTATTCCTTTTCAGTCTTCGTTGGCACCAATTTTTCAAAAGCTAAAGACTTTTATGGCAGGAATTTACAAGCTCATTGATTGAGCTTTTGACACAATTGAGTACTGGAATACAATTTTTTTTTTTTTTTTTTTAAAGAATTTTTTTTTCGCATAAGAAAGGCTTTATTAGATAAAGATAAGAGTGTCCGCAGTTGGACTTCTAAATGCCATATTTAAGCATGTTTTAGCATTAAGGCATTAAAAGTGAGCTCCAGTCAAACTTGTCAAATTGTAAAATTGTAAAAAAAATTACAATTGTGCTATAGTACCATCTTACATTTAAGATGATACTGTAGTTTAATTCTAAAAATAAATATTGTTTTTTATTCAGCACTCTCTCTTCACTCTCTCTCAGCACTCTCACTTTAGATTTCTCTCCGTGTGACTGTACTCACTCTCTCTCTCGTTCAAGACTTGCCACTGGAGCTGCTTAGGCCGTTTTGCATGGAGTTCATCGTGGGGCGTGTGGGTTGTGGCTAGTCATGCGTGGAGATCGGTGTGGCGAGGTGGGTTTTGATTTTGGGTGGGTTCAGATGGGGTTTTGATCGACAGAAGGAGATCAGATAGGTTCCGATGGAGTTTTGATCGGCGTGGGTTCTGTGGAGATCGGAGTTTTGATCAGCGTATATGGAGATCGCGTTTTGATTGTGTGGGTTTCATTCCAATGGAGTTTTGATAGAGTGGATTTTTCCGGTGGGCATGTGGCATGGTGGTGGTGACTGGTGGTTTGTTGGGGTTCGATGGCAATGGCAAGTCTGATCACTTTAAAGATCGGCATGGATTGTTGATGGTGGGTTTTTCTTCAAATTTTTGTTTTGGGATTGTTGTTATGATTTGCTAGGGTGGTTGTTCGTGATTTTTTGTTGTGATTTTGGTTTGGATTTTTAAATTTGTTGTGATTTTGCTGGGTTGGCAAGTGGATTTCTGGTGCTTGTTTGATTTGGGTGATTTTTTGTTGTGATTTGCTTGCTGTGATTTTGCTGGGTATGGGTTTGCTAGAGGTTGAGGCCGGTGTTAGAGGTTGAGGGAGAAAGAGAAGAAAAGGAAGAGAGAAAGAGAAATAATAAAAATAGATTAAAAAGAATATTTAAATAAAATGGGAAGACAATAGAGTTTTGGGATGTTGGGTGTATTGAAAAATGGTATGGTATAAGTGATAAAGTAGCTTTTTGGGATAGTAAAATAGGATGGGATGAGATTTTCGGTTGTGGATACTCTAACAGAGTTTACAAACCAAACACTTCAACTAACAGAAATAGACCAACAACTGCAAATGTTAAATGATAAGAGCATTCTCATCAATAATTGTAAAAATTTTAGCATTTACAATCTCAAAACACTACTTCTACAATTTTAACACCTCATTTTACAATATACCATACATCATACATTCTTTTCTTTTTTTTTACAACTTCATTTAAATATTCTTTCTTTAATATTTTTATTCATTTTTATTATTATTTCTCACTCTCCCTCTGTCTCTCTCTCCCACTGTCTCTCCATCTTTCTCAACCGACAGCACAACCCATACCCACGACTAGCCATTGCCAACCACCACCACAGCCCCGCTTCACTCCAATACCAATAGCCACCACAAAACCCACCACCCACCCACCCACCCCGATCTCAACCCCAACCAAAACCCACCACCCACCCACCTCAATCTCAACCCCAACCAAAACCCACCACCACCCATACCCAAGTTAACCCAACCAAACCCATGACCCATCACCAAAACCACACCCACGGCCAAACACCACCGCCCACAACCTCAACCCCCAACCACCAAAATCACAAACAAAAACAAACCCAAACCCAAAACCAAACCATAAAACTCATACCCACCCACCATCAACCACCACCGGTCCACTACAAAAAACCATCAAACAAATACCCACTGCCACTGGCCCACCACAAACCATACCCACCCAAAACCAAATCACAAACCCACCTCCCAAAATCAAATCACAAACCCACCAAAATATGCCCAAATTGGAACCCTTGTACAAATCCACAACCTGCAAATCGAAACCCAAGGCGTGAGAGCGAGATAATCATAGATCTGAATTGATGAGGGCGAGTGGGAGGGCGAATCAGAGACAGCGGCGACTTAGCAACGTTACGGCCAAAGAGTAGAGAGATCGGCGTCGTGCTAGCGACGTTGCAAACGAAGAGTAGAGAGATCGGTGACGTGCTAGGAACGTTGCAGACGAAGAGCTAGCGACATGCAGACAAAAAGCTGTTATTGATTGGCGACGTGCAGAGACCGACGACGAACACAACAAACCATGAACCACAGAGAGAGAATAGAGAACAGAGAAGAAAGAAGTGAGAGAGGAAATAGAATGAGAGATGAGAAAGAGCCACTAGGTGAATAAAAAACAATTTTTTCTTTTACAATCTAGCTACAGTGCACTCTAAAAAAAGAGAGTGCACTATAACAAGATTGCAAATTTTATAGCATATACAAGTTTTGATAGAGTGCGTTTTATGGGTTTTAGATGCTAAAAAATAGCATTTATAGCATTTGAGAGTATTGATGAGAATGCTCTAACATAACCCACAAACCGAAACACCACACACTCCAAAACAAAACATTACAGAGACAGCCAACAACTAAAAACAGATAAGAGCACCCAATAAAATCTGGCAAATCTTTAGGCAACCCTACGTCTACACGATGATGCAAACCCCAAAGAGTCCCAAAACAAACATTTCCACAAAAAGGTGGGGGCATGTGTCGTATAAAATCTCCCTCTCAGGTTAAGAGACACCCCTTTTGGCCAGCACATCTGCACAATTGTTGGCTTCCCCCCACACATGATCAACACGAGTCTCCCAATCCCTGTTGAGAAGCAACCTGCAATCAAAAACCAAATTAGAAAACCCTACAGGAACCTCAATATTGATGGTCAACCATTTAGTTGCAAGCAGGGAATCAGTTTGAAGAGTAACCCCCCTATAGCCTTTGTCCCAAGCTAGCAATAAGGCCCTCCTGATGCCCCATAACTCAGCCATGGTATTATTAGTAACCCCCAGCCTTAGCGAGAAACCCCACAACCAAGAACCAGATGCAGACCGTGCCAACCCCCTGCACCCGATGGTCCCGGGTTCCCTTATGAGCTACCATCTGTATTTATAGTGATATGAGGAACCGGGGCAGGGAGCCATCAGACAGCATCTTCCTCATATCTTCGTGAAGGAAGACCAGGTATCGTACTAAAAACAAAAAAAAAAACTCTGTTGCATGTGAAAGAGCATTCAACTTCAGAGTTTCATGGGAAATAAATCTCCCCTAACAATAAACGAGTTACGACCCAACCAAATCACCCAGATCGTGAAAGCAAACACTGTGCTCCACGGTATGAAAGAAGATAGGCAAGAGATAGACAGATTAACTTTACACCAAGACTGGAAAGGAAGGGTGAAAAAATTTGGCAACAGGGACGATTGGCCATACAACAACCAAATATTTTTAGCAAAGACACAGTCACGTAGAACATGCATAGGGGTCTCTGTTTCCTGACAACGAGGACAGAGTTGAGAAGAATCTGTTGAATGTGAGAAAATGATGGATTTGGTGGGGATTCTGTGATGTGCACATTTCCAAATGAAGAGCCGAATTTTAAGGGGCACTCTCAATTTCCAAATCCAAGTCCAGGAACTGATTTGAGACCGAGGCTCGAAACTAGTCCAATTTAATAAGGATTGATATGCGGACTTCACAGAACAAACACCAGAATTGTGATTCCAAATAAGAGTATCGGGGAGAGAGGACCGTATATAAGGGAAAGGCTGAGCATATAAGAATTTAGTAGCCTCCTCTAGCAGACTTATACTTAGCAAGGAGAGGTCCCACTGTTGGTTAGAATCAATCAAGCTATCCACCCTGTAATCATACTCATGTCTTAGTAATGTACCCTGAACCAGATTTCTAATAAGGCCTATAGGCAACCAGGTATCAAACTAGAGATTAATACTATGACCATTTCGAACCACCCATCTAAGATCCTTTTGAAGTAAATTTCGACCCCTCAGAATAGCTTTCCACTCAAGTGAACCGATTACAAAATGAGTTTGAAGGAAAGAAGAGGTATGACAATATTTGTGGTAGATGAATTTAGCCAATAATGAGCTCGGGTTAGACCAAATCCGCCAGGCCTAATTCATCAAAAAAGCTTCGTTGTTTTCTTTGGTTTTCCTGATTCCCAAGCCCCCATGCATTTTGGACCGAGTAAGAGTATCCCAACCCACTATGTGATGGTGCCTTTGTTCCGATGTATCCCCCCAGAGAAACCCACGAATCACTTGGTCTATTTTGGTAGCAATGCCTCTAGGAAGGAATTGTGGTTTGCATCGGGTAATATGTAAGCAGTGATAAAATAGATTTAATCAAAGTAAGGCAGCCCGCTTGAGAGATTAGTTTAGATTGCCAAACTCGGACCTGGTTTTGAACTTTATCTAGGATAGGTTGTGATGATGCCGAAAAACACCAGTAAGCTACGTGGCCCTCACAAGACTGAAATGAAACTTATACAAGAAAAAGAAGACCAAGCAGAGAGCACCGGTGTGGTGCCGGCCAAAAACCCTCCGAAGGTCAAGTCAGAAAACCCTTTTTTTTTTTCAACACTAGAGTGCTAAAGTTGCGTTAATTATGCGTATCTTAATTTTTGAGGGTCTTGGAGTATTTATAGTAGTGTAGAGCCGAAACTTATGCGTTGGTTAAGAAGTCCTTTCCTTCTAGGAGAGTAACTCGTGGTTAATCCTTTTCCTTATAGTCTTCTTTGTTAGGGCTAAGCGTGTAGGTCAAGCAAAACTACGGTAGTCCTAACGTGAACCGCAAGCTAACTTTCTTTAAAAGACCTTGGAGCCTAATACCTGCCACATGTCATATACAATTGTCCATAAAGGGTCCGTCCTCCTTATATCCGTCATATATTTTTTTTCCCTCTTCAGTTACCCCCCATTCTATGAATCAGTCACCTATTCTTAACGGGTTCATGGATTGACAGTTGCTTCAACCCTACGAATCCGTCATGTATTTCCTGAGACGCACGTTGATCGCCAAGCTGGATTAGGGTCATAAATGGGCTTTAGGACACGTGGCGAGTTTTAATTGATGGTTTACTGTAATCAAGGCGTCCCTTCGTTTGTCGCGCCGTTCTCCCTATATATATATCGCCTATCCTCTTCATTTTTACATTTTGGAAAGAATTTTGGATGACCAAAGCGCAACCGTCCTCTTTGTATAACCGTCACCTTGTGAAGCTACCGCTCCACCGTTTACTCAGTCTTCTTTCATCGCTTCTTCGCTCCGTCCAACTGTGAGTATCTTCTTTCTTTTCTTTCCCTTTTATTTTGTATGTTGGTCTGTCATCTTTGTAGATCTAGAGTCTTAGGTTTCCTTTACTGTCATTTGTAGGTGTCCGATGTCTAGTGAGACTTCCAGCGGTCAGTCTTATGTCCGTGAGGGAGCAGGCTATGAGGAGGTGTACCCATCAAGTCAGGCAAACCCGATCACCTCCGTTGAGGAGAGGGAACTGTCATCAAGCTCTCCTTCCTACGTGGAAGATGAAGGGCGAGGTGAAGACGGGTTGGAGTATGACTCTAATGACGATGTAGACGGTGTAGATCCTCTCATTCAGTCTGTAATAAGAAAAGATAGTTTTAGAGAATTCGTCATGCTCCCCTTGTGGACAATGAACGACTTCACCTCTTCTATCAAACAACAACATTTCAACACACTTAGGGAAAAGTGCCAAATACCTGACACCATACCCATCCGTCTACCTTTTAAGTCCAAGAGATGCTACTACAAGGGTCTTAAAAATGTGGGCATGTATGAGTAGATGCTTAAAGCGGGCCTTCGCTTCCCTTTAAGTGCCTTGCACCTTCGCCTCTTTCAATACTTGGGTTTGGCCGTCACCCAAGTTTCACCAAATGCTTGGAGAGTTTTCCTGAGCGTTGAGGTTTTGTACGGAGTCATGTCTCATGGGGCGAGATGGTTAACAGTGGAGGAATTCTTCAATTGTTACCGTCCGTCCGAGATCGTCAAGTCAAGGGGTATATATAGCTTCATGCCGACAAGTCCAGTGCTTAGGCTAGTGTCCGAGACCCAGACTCCAATCATAACTGGAAAGGACGGTATTTCTTCCTTCAAGGGGATGATTGAATGAGTCGTCCTAGTGACCACGAGTACATGCCCGTGGATAAGACGTGGGGCATTTTGTCACCGTCCGGTATGTGTCCGTCCTTCTTTATTTTTCAATTGTTGATGTCACTATAACCGTCTAGTATGTGTCCGTCCTAATTTGCTTTTATATTGCTGACGTCATTCTAACTGTCTGTTTTTGGCAGCACGTAGCTGTCCACAAATTACCACCAAGCAATTTGGTTTCCTTAAAAGAATTTTCCAAAAAACTGACTTGTCGGAGAGGACGTGGATAAGCTCGTTGCTTTGGACACCCTCTATTGGTATTGCGACGGTCCTGAGCCTTCTGCTGCTACACGCAAATACGACTCGGGAATACGCAAACATAAGTCTCTTTTAACTAAGAGCTATTGACCTTTTTATGTTCTTAATATTCTTACCTGTCATCTTGTCCGCAGAAATGGACGACGCTAGGAGGCGGGCCCTTATCAAACAACAGGCCACGGCCAAGAAAAAACTCGGGGGTGATCTGCCACCCAAGATGAGTTTATCTCATCTGTCTTCAAAAAGAGGTCTAGAGAAGGCAGACCGTCCTAGCAAAAAGTAGAGGTTGGTGACGGGTCTGCCAGCCATCCAGGGTACATCGAAGCTACCCCTCAAGCTGAGCGTGGGTAACATGAATATTTTAACATTATCATATAGTCCATGAGATGCATAGTATGTGATTTATGTGAAAAGTCACAGAAGATATAAATCACAAGTTCTTTGTAAACTCAGAATTTGTAGTTCGTAATCAGTGATGAAATTGGGCATTTCATCTGCGAAGACCATAACGTATCAACTAAGATGATTTGTCTTGATCATGGAAGTGGAGACTTCTTGTTTATATGTTGATATGTTTTAAGAGTTAAGACATATTGAACTGGACCACTGTGAGATTTATTATTCTCCTAACGACTGACAAATGAATAATAAATCTCACGACTTTTATTTACATGAACTCTTAATCCTGAGAGAATAATGGACCTGATCATGACGTGTAAGTTACTTTGATATATCAGGAGTGAGATCTAAAATAACGGTCAAAACCTCAGTATGTTGGGCAACCACATTTAGTGTTGATGGAACATATATTCTTAAGATGGAATTCATAGTCTCTTGATGGAAATATAAAATATTCCCTTGAGATAAGTTTAATGGGTTTGGTTATTCAGAGAGTTGGGCCCAACCACTTTGGTAAGAAATTACTAAAGTATATATATTTATGAAATTGGATTTCATAAATATATAATGAATAACTTTAAAGGATTAAACCGGGTACTCAAGGATTAAGATGTAGCAATTTTCAAAGTGACAGTCTATATTCATGACTTTGTATTACTACAAATATTTTATGAAGGGGTTACATGTATAATAAAGTCTTGGGATATAATTTATTAATAAGGCCTAGAGTACAATTATATTTATATAGTGGTATTAAATATAATTAATGGTAACTTTGGACTTGTCAAGAGTTGACAGAAAAGCCCAAGGCCCATTGGAGCTAGTGTCTTATTGGTCCCTTTTCGTCCCACTCCAAGCCACACACTAAAGCCTAATTGGAAAGGCCCAATAGGCCGGCCCAATTAGATAATCAGTTAGTTATAAAGGGAGAAACATATATAATTTGTCTTTAAGGATAATTAATGAAAAGAATCGTAGAGAAAAAAAGAGAGTGTGAGACACACTTTCATTCTTCCTTTAGAAACTGATTGACAGATCACACATCTTGGGCATAAAGTGGAATTGGAGTAAAGATTAAAAGTTTTCCCAAGCGCTTCTAATCTTTGTTTTGAATTTCTCCACACCAAGGTACGCTATCTTGTTCTTAAATTGTGAAATTTACATAGTCTATGTTATCAATCATGAATGAAATAGATCCTTAATTGTTGCTTCCGTTGTGTGTTTTGTATGAGATACAAAACCAAATTTTTTATCCAACAGTAAATATCACCCTTCTTTTGGATGATCCATCCACCTTATGGACTAAATATCATCCTTCTTTTGGATGATTCGTCCACCTTGTGAACTTTGCAAATATCATACTTCTTTTGGATGATCCGTCCACCTTGTGGGCTGTAAATATCATCTTTCTTTTGGATGATCCGTCCACCTTGTGGACTTTGTAAATATCATCCTTCTTTTGGATGATCCGTCCACCTTGTGGACTTTGTAAATATCATCCTTCTTTTGGATGATCCGTCCACCCTGTGGACTAATTTTCGTTGAAGCCTGGTGAAAATACATTCCGTATGTTCTAAAAAACTCCTCTTATTATAATGGATATGTAGAACATTGTTCATAAAAAATAAGACAATCACCCTTTAGGCTTTAAAAGTACTTGTAGAAAATAAAAGCTATAATTATATGTTAGAAAATATAAACTGGAAATGAGGAGTGTAGTGCTGTTGTCGTCTTCGTTCCTTATTTATTGGTAGTACCTCTTCATATGCTCTACGTTCCATGGGTGACTCAACTTCTTCCCATTCAGGGTCTCTAGGTAGTACGCTCCTTTCCTATGCCATGAGGCGACCCTGTAAGGTCCTTCCCAATTCGGCCTTAGCTTCCCCTGAGAGGCATCCTTTGTTGCGCCGAGGACTTTTCTTAGGACCAGGTCTCCAACTTGGAAGTCCCTATGCCTGACTCTAGAGCTGTAATGCTTCGCCATTAGGTTCTAATATCGTGCCAATCTTTGCTCGGCTGCTGCCCTAACTTCGTCCACTATATCAAGCTCTAAGCGCATGGCTTCATCGTTGCTGCGCTCGTCGTGGTTTTCAACTCGGTAGCTTGTAAGGCCTATTTTCGCCGGTATGACTGCTTCACTACCATATGCCAACCAGAACGGTGTTTCTCCCGTTGGTGTTCTTGCAATTGTCCTGTACGCCCATAAGACACTTGGTAACTCATCCGGCCATATGCCCTTTGCCCCTTCAAGCCGAGTCTCGATGATTTTGAGCAGGGATCAATTCGTGACCTCTACCTGTCCGTTGGCTTGCGAATGGGTGGGTGACGAGTAGTGGTTCTTTATTCCTAGCTGTGAGCAAACCTCTGTGAATGCGTCGTTGTCGAATTGCTTGCCATTATCTGAAACCAGCACTTTTGGTATACCAAACCTGTAAATAATATTTCTCCATACAAAGCCACGGATATTTTTCTCCGTGATAGTAGCCAAAGCCTTAGCTTCCACCCATTTGGTGAAGTAGTCGATGCCAACCACTAAGAACTTCAACTGCCTTACCGCTATTGGGAACAGGCCCATGATGTCCAGTCCCCTAAAGACCTTGATCTTGCCCTGAGAAGCTTGTGCACTAAAGACCTTGATCCTGAGTGATTCTCGCAAATCCCTTCGTGGACCTCTCTCATGACATAGCCTGCTTCTTTAGGAGCTAGACATTTTAGATAAGGTCGAGAGAAACCCCTTTTGTATAGAACGTTTTTCATCATGATGAACAGAGAGGCTTTAACTCTTAGTTTCCTCGCAGCCTCCTTATCATCCGGCAGATGGCCGTCCTTCAGGTACGCAGCTATGGGAGTTATCCAACAATGCTCACTACTTAACTCCTGCACACCAGTGCCATCTATCAGTGGTGAAATTTGAACGAAGGATAATACCTGGTCGAGAAAGGTCATTGGTTCTGCGGAAGCTGCCTTTGTAAGCTGAACAGCCTCTTGGTTTTCCTCCCTTGGAACTTTAATCAACTCAGCCTGGAGGTTGCTCATTCAAATTTTTACTTCGTCGAGATACTTTTTCATTCTTTCACTCCTGCACTCGTAACTTCCATTAATCTGGCTGGTGATGACTTGGGAATCAAAGTAGACAACCACGCTTTCAACTCCTGCAGCTATGTGAGGTCCAATCCTGCTACTAGGGCTTTATATTCTGCTTCATTATTTGTTGTTGAAAAGCATAAACGGATCATGCACTTGATCTTGTCCCCCTCTAGTGTGCGGATTACCACACCAACTCCACCTACATGTTTGTTAGAGGATCCGTCTGTGTGAACACTCCATAAGGGAAGTTCATATGCCACCTAGTCCTCCACGTTGGTAAACTCCACAATGAAGTTTTCTAGGATTTGACCTTTTACTACAGGTCGAGGTTGATAGCGAATGTTGTACTCACTCAGCTCGATCGCCCACAATGCCATTCGTCCTGCTGCTTCGGGATTACTCATCGCTCTTCTTAAGGGCTGGTTCGTCATGACATTTATGACGTGCGCTTGAAAGTACAGTTTGAGCTTTCGGGCAGCAGTCAACAATGCAATGGCCAATTTTTCCATCAGCGGGTACCTTCCTTCCACCCCTCTAAGTGCTCGGCTTATAAAGTATATGGGTCTCTGTATTTTATCTTCTTCTCTAATAAGAGCCGCGCTAATAGCTGTTGGGGAGACGGCTACATATAGAAACAGTTCTTCCCCTGGCTTGGACGGGCTAAGTAATGGCAGAGAGGAGAGGTATGTCTTCAAATCTTCTAAAACCTTCTGGCATTCGTCCGTTTATTCAAATGATTTCCTTAATGTGCGAAAGAACGAGAGGCATTTGTCCATTGCCCTTGAAACGAACCTGTTTAGGGTGGCAACCTTGCCATTCAAGCTTTGGACCTCCTTTAGCGTTTTTGGGGGAGCTAAGTCCATTATTGCCTTCACCTTCTCTAGGTTGACCTCGATACCTCTTTGGGACACCATAAAACCCAAAAATTTTCTTGTCGTGATCCCGAATACGCATTTGCTCGGGTTTAGCTTCATGTTATAGGACCAAAGGGTGTTGAAAGTCTCTCTGAGGTCGCCCAGATGGTTGCATTTGTGAACACTTTTTACTAGCATGTCGTCCACGTAAACTTGCACATTCCTTCCAATCTGATGTGCGAACATCTTATTCATCAACCTTTGGTATGTGGCCCTAGCGTTTTTAAGTCCAATGGGCATTACTTTGTATCAAAAGAGCCCTTGACTGGTAATAAACGATGTTTTCTCTTAATCAACTTCATCCAGCTTGATTTGATTGTAGCCGGAGAATGCGTCCATGAAACTTAAAAGTTTATGCCTTGCAGTCGAATCTACTAAGGTATCAATACGCGGTGGAGGATAACTGTCTTTTGGGTAAGCCCTATTTAGATCCTTGAAGTCAACGCACATTCTCCACTTCCCATTCGCCTTCTTGACTATCACTACATTTGCTAACCAGTCTGGATAATGTACTTCACGTATGAAACCTGCTTCTTTCAACTTTTGGACTTCCTCGGCGATAGCCTGGTCCCTTTCAGAAGCGAACACTCGCTTTTTCTGTAGGATGGGAGAAAATGAAAGTGACACATTCAGCTTATGGACCGTCACTGTTTGATCAATTCTCGGCATGTCCTCATGACTCCATGCAAACACGTCCTGATTTTTCCTCAGGAACGTTGTAAGGCTTTGTCGTACCAATTAACTGGCCATTGTACCAATTCTCGCGGTCCGTTCGGGTCTTGAGTCGTCAAGTGATACTTCCTCCAGTTCTTCCACCGCTTCAGCCATAGCCCGCTGTCCCTCGATATTGAGTGTTTATAGGTGGTCGTCCATCTTCATCATGGCAACGTAGCACTCGCGTGCTGTAGCCTGATTTTCACACAGCTCTCTGACTCCATATTTGGTAGGAAACTTAATCATCAAATGGTAGGTCGAAGTTACAGCTTTCCATGCATTAAGAGTAAGCCGTCCGAGAATTGCGTTATAGGCAGATGAGCAATCAACTACCAGAAAAACCACATCCTTCGTAATTTGTTGTAGGTGATCTCCCACTGTTACAGACAATGTGACGGCGCTAAGGGGGTATACTATTGTCCCTCCGAATCCAACGAGGGGAGTGTTGGTTGGAACCAGTTTCTCTCTACTAATCCCCATCTGTTGAAATGCGGGGTAATAAAGAATATCAGCTGAGCTTCTGTTATCAACTAGTACTCGATGAATGTTGTAATTCCTAGTTCGTATGCTGACCACAAGCGCATCGTCATATGGATGGTGAAGACATCGGGCATCCTCTTCTGAAAAGCTAATGGTTGGGACATCAATTCGTACCATCTTTGGCATCGAGCTCGTCATCTGGACATTATGTACCATTCGTAGGTAGGTTTTACGAGCCTTTTTGGACGATCCTGTATTAACGGTACCCCCGACGTTCATCCTTATGTCTGCAATTGGAGGTCTGGGGCACTCATTCTCTAGTCGGGGGTGCTAGTCTTGTGGCAGATTCGTACCTTCTTTACTGACAAACCTCTGCAGCTTCCCTTGCCTTATAATCGCGTCAATTTGTTGCTTCAAGTCGTAGCAGTCAGATGTGTCGTGGCTGTGGTCACGATGGAAGCGGCAATACTTACTCCTTGAAATTTTATTGGGATCCCCCTTCAACTTACTGAGGAATGTTAAGGCTTCTTCATCCTTTATCTGCATCAACACTTAGTCGATCGGGGCCGTCAAAGGGGTGAAGCTTGTGAATTTTCCTGCGATCGGCTTCGGGCATCTATCCTCCCTTTGTTCTCCTGTTTTGGCCATCTTTCGTCCCCCGTCTGATCGTGCATCCTCTTGTCTCTCCCTTTTCTTAGGCTTATCTTCCCTTGCCATCAGTGCGTCTTCCGCGTTCATGTACTTTGTCGCCCTGTAAAGCACTTCGGACATGGTCTTTGGATCATTCTTATACAGGGAGAAGAAGAACTTACCCTTTCGCAGCCCGTCGGTAAACGCTGCTACTAGTATCTCATCGTCCGCTTCGTCTATCGAAAGAACCTCTTTGTTGAACCGTGTTATATATGACTTCAGTGTCTCGTTTTCCCATTGTCTTATGCTCATCAGACATACCGTGGACTTCTTGTACTGGTGACCCCCGATAAAGTGTGACACAAATTGAGTGCCTAACACCTTAAAGGTGCTAATCAAATTAGGCGTCAACCTGCTATACTAGACCCTTGTAGATCCCTTCAACGTAGTAGGGAAGGCCCTGCACATAATCTCGTCCGGAACCCCTTGAAGGTGCATTATAGTCTTGAAGGACTCTAAATGGTCCAAGGGGTCCTTGGTTCCATCGTAGCTCTCCACCTGAGGCATACGAAACTTTGGGGGAAGAGGACACGAAGTGACGTGTGCCGTGAAAGGCGAATCAGTCCGCTGGACTAGGTCATCACGGTCGCTAGATACTCGTCCTCTGAGGGCGTTTATCATCACGTTCATTCGTTCCCGCATCTCCTGCATCTCTGCGGCGATGTGGGGTGGTAGAGTCTCAGAAATAACTGGCCGATTGGTATCCCGCCTCTTCGGTCTGCTCAGAGCGCTGCTACCCTCGGGTCCTTCGGGATTTCTCCTCTCAGCGCTGGTTCCCTCCTGGTCTTCCTCTTGCGTTCCAGGATGTACGTTCTTCTGTCGTAATTGTTCCTCCTAGTCGTGATTCTGTTTGGTCAGGCGTTCGACCGCCGATGCGAGTGTTTGAACTTATCTTTCCAGCACCGTAGGGTGCGGTTCGTCGCCCTGGTTGTTGGTTGTTGCCATCGATCTAGTGAATGCCATGCAACTTTTTGTCTCAGGAATAAGGCAATATTTGACCACCCTGTTCCCACAGACGGTGCCAACTGGTGATGCCGAAAAATACCAGTAAGCTACGTGGCCCTCACAAGACTGAAATGAAACCTGCACAAGAAAAAGAAGACTTAGCAGAGAGCAGCGGTGTGGTGCCGGCCAAAAACCCTCTGAAGGTCAAGTCAAAAAACCCTTTTTTTCACCACTAGAGTGCTAGAGTTGAGTTAATTATGCGTACCTTGATTTTTGAGAGTCTTGGAGTATTTATAGTAGTATAGAGCCGAAACTTATGCCTTGGTTAAGAAGTTCTTTCCTTCTAGGAGAGTAACTCGTGGTTAATCATTTTCCTTATAGGAGTCTTCTTTGTTAAGGCTAGGCGTGTAGGTCAAGTAAAACCACGGTAGTCCTAACGTGAACCGCAAGCTAACTTTCTTTAAAAGACCTTGGAGTCCAATACCTGCCACGTGTCATATACGACCGTCCACAAAGGGTCCGTCCTCCTTATATCCGTCATTTTTTTTTTTTTCTCTTCAGGTTGGAAATCACTCGTAGTTTTTCTCTTAGTGAGGAGGGGCATACCTAAATATTTCCCCAAGTTGGTTACAATAGGCATCTCTACCTGGGATGCTATTTGTGATTGGATATCCATAGGGGTATTGCTAGAAAAGAAAAAGCTTGGATTTAGAGGAACTACAAATCTGACCCGAAAGTTGACAAAATTGGGAAAATATATTAAAAAGAACATTGCATACGTTAACATTTGCATGCGCAAAAAGAAAGATGTCATCAGCATATAGAATATGATTGAACTCAATAGGTCTTCTACTCACCCGAATAGGTTTCAATTGTTTAGTGTGTAGAGCTAGATCTAATGATAAGGAGAGGTGGATTAGACACAGAATGAAAATATAAGGCGATAAGGGATCACCCTGTCAGATGCCTCTGGAAGGCGTGAAGGCCGGACTCACCTTACCATTCCAAATAATAGAGATAGAAGCAGATGCTATGCAGGCCATTATCAAGTCAATAATGGGTGCAGGAAAGTGATAAAAAAGCAAGATGTACTTAATAAAGGACCGCTCTAACTTGTCATAAGCTTTATCTAAATCAATTTTGGCAACCATTAAATATGTGTTGCCCTTCCGTTGACTAATGTAATGAATAAGTTCTTGAGTGATAACATAATTATCCGTCACCCTACGACCTGGGACAAAACCAGCTTGCGACGGATGGATCATAGCATGGGGGAAGGGTTTAAGTTTATTAACTAAGATTTTGGTGAGAAGTTTATAGAGGGTATTGCAAACACTAATAGGCCTAAACTGATAAACCGATTCAGGATTGGGTGCTTTGGGAATTAAAACAAGTTTCACCCGCGTCAAATCCATTGGAATACGGGAAGTAATGAAGATGGTTTGAATAAATTCCGTTGTCTCCACTCCAACAACTTGCCAATTATTTTGGAAAAATTGTGCATGAAAACCATCCAGACGGACCAGATCCGGTGATTTTAATGGGTGCATGGAACGGAGAGTGGACAAAATTTCCGAGTCACCAAGAAAATGACTCAAACTATCCTCAAAGTCCTGAAGATGGAATTCAGAGGAAGAGTAACTAGTAGTCGGAATTGAAACCTCACCACGAAGGCCCGATTGGAATAAGCCCTTAAAATGATTAACCACAAACTCATGAAGCTGTGGTCCTTGTATCCATTCGTCGTCATAATTTTTCAAAGAAGCAATATGTTGCCTCGCCCGTCTAATTTTGGTTTGAATATGGAAAAAACGAGTATTAGCATCCCCGAAGGAAAGCCACAAAATGCGTGACTTCAGCTGCCACAACAAGAACTCTTGATATAAGATAGTATTGTATTGGTTAATCAGGTGTTGCTCCAGGTGCATTAAAAAAGGATTGGGGTGTCTACTCAAAGCCCTTTGGGTCCCCAACAAGATCTTTTTGGATCCCTTGAGTGCGCTGCGACCATCATCGGTCAACTCGCAGTTGGGGCAGAGCGGTCCCTCTTCCTCACAGACACCTCCTCTGAGCCCGTTTTCAAGTCATCAGTCTCCATCCATGAAGATTGCAACGTGGAACGTTAGGGGGTCCGGGAATGCTCGGTTCCGTCTGCATGTACAAGATTTGATTAATGCTTACAGTCCTGATATTTTGGTAATCCTTGAACCAAAAATTAGCTGAAGCCATGCAGAACATGTTGTTGGTCAGGTGGGTCTCCCTCGTCACTTCTGAGTGGACCCCGTTGGCCTGTTAGGTGGTATTTGGGTGCTATGGGATGTCCGTAGGTGCAATGTGGATGTTACGCGTGCAACTGACCAGAGTGTGGCCATGCTGATCAGGGTACCATCTCTTCTCTTCCCTTGGTTATTTTCAGCAATCTATGCTTCTCCTCATTTACATAAACGCCCCCAACTCTGGCATCATTTAGAATCACTCGCCTTAGATTTTAAGTTCCCCTGGTTGACCATGGGGGAATTTAGCGAACTTCTTAACTCCCCAGATAAACTAGGTGGTCGTCCCCTTATTCCCTCACGTGTGCATGCCTTACAGTCATGCCTTTCTAGTGGGCCTAGGTGTACTTGGACTAACAAGAACTGGGATTGGCGCCGTCATATTAGGGAACGATTAGATAGGGCTTTCAGAAATGCTGACTGGCAAGTGGCCTCTCCAAAGGGCCATTGTTAAACTCTCCCTAGGCTGCATTCTGATCATCACCCAATCATCGTGTCCACGGATGGGTGGGAGCCACATAGACCAATGAAACAATTTCTTTATCAACCTATGTGGCAAACCCATCCACTTTTCCACCAGGTAGTAGCAAATTGTTGGTCCAATCATGAAGCACAAGTCCACAACTCGGCCCAATTTACAGTTGATTTTTTTTTTTTTTTAAATGAAAAATTGATCCTTTAACTTTTATTGTTTTTCATTTCAGTCCTCTAACTTTTATTTTTGTCAATTCAGTCCTCTGACTTTCAATGTTTTGTCAATTCAAGGCTCCGTTACTTATCTGTCAATGCTGTCGTTATTGCTGCCAAAACGACGCCATTTTGGTAGGTTTTTTTTTTTTTAATTTTGAATTAAAATCAGAAAAAAAAAATGTTAAGGGGAACAACCCCTTCCCCTAAAAATGAAAAGATCTAACCCATGTACCCAAATCCCTAACTCATGAGAAAACCTTGAGAAAGAGAGAGAGTGAGCCAATTTGAGAGAGAGAGAGAGAGAGAGAGAGAGAGAGTGAGCCGATTTGAGAGCGAGAAAGAGAGAGACTGAGTTCACCGCCCCTGCTCGCAGTCCCTGCACAAAATCACTGTTCTGCTACACTGAAAAAACGATGCAAGAAGAACTAGGAATAGCGGGTAGCTCAGCTTCATCCATGCCGGCAAGAAAGGGATGATCCAAAAGCATCTCAACCGTGACCGTGAACCTGAACATGGGTTTCCTCTCAACCATGACCGTGACCTTGAAAATATACCTACAAAGTGGCTGGGAAAGAAGCAGAGGACAGGCGAGGAGGAGCTATGTTTAGTCAAGGCAGAGCAGCGAGATGGTGGTGGTTTACACGGCGAACAGGGGAGGCAAGGTCTAGAGCAGGGGCGGCGAACTCAATCTCCCTCTCTCGCTCTCAAATCGGCTCAGTCTCTCTCTCTCTCTCTCTCTCTCTCTCTCTCTCTCTCTCTCTCTCTCTCTCAAATCGGATCACTCTCTCTCTTTCTCAAGGTTTTCTCACGGGCTAGGGATTTGGGTACATGGGTTAGATTTTTTCATTTTCGAGGGAAAGGGAACGACGACGTCATCGTTCCACTTAACTTTTTTTTTCCTGATTTTTTTTTTAATTTTAATTCCGAATTTAAAAAAAAAAAAAAAAAACCAAAACGGCGTCGTTTTGGCAGCAGTAACGGCAGCATTGACAGAAAAGTAACAGAGCCTTGAATTAACAAAACATTGAAAGTTAGAGGATTGAATTGACAAAAATAAAAGTTAGAGGACTAAAATGAAAAATGGTGAAAGTTAGAAAGTTAGTTTTGCATTTTTTCCAAAAAAAAATATTTCACCTTCAGGCCTGCTTGACAGCCTAAGACTCCTAGATTTTCGGTCCAGTGGGTCAAAAAAAGAGGTGTGTTGGGACATATGTAGTTCAAGTTTGTTAACATATGTCGCTATTTTATGTAATTGGCTTATCCTTAGACAAAACGCACTTTACTTGTAATTGGGTAGATTTAGGATGTGTTTAACACTTCAAAAAACAGTGTTTCAAGATTCAGTGTTGAAGTCATCAAAGTCTGTCCAAGAAACAAGCAAGGAAGTGCAAGTTACTAAAGCTCGACACCTATCTCGACACATGCATCTATCAAGCTTTAAGAAGCTGTTTTGCCCCGAGCCTCGACAGTTTCTCGACAGATTCTCGACACCTCTATCTGTCGAGAATTAAAGAAAACAGATTTTCAGTTCTGTTTCAAGTCCAATCCGTGAATGTGTCTTTGGGACTTCTTTTCTCCTAACCCTAGACATATAAAATGATTGTTTTAAGGGCCATCAAAGGAGATGCAAGTTGCACAAGTATTGAGCAATCCTTGTCCATGCAATTTGTGATCAAAAAGACAAAGTTTATGCCTTAGTTCATCTCTTATGAAGAAGATTGCTGTGTAATGTGCACCGTTGGGTTTTGTGACCGAGCATCTTCTTGATCTTCATCATGCAGATGATTTGAAGAACTTTGTAGCCAACAACTCTCTCTGTAGTTGGTGTTTGAATTCGCGTACTGGGATCCGCACATCTGGTTAGTCACGTACTTGGGAGCCGTGCATTGAAAGGAGAAACTGTCACTACAGAACAAGTCCAATTGGATATTGGGGTAAGGGTTCAACTGTAGGTTGGTAAGGTACTTGGGATTCCTTGCTTGTAACCGCTTGTTATGATAATAGTGGAGTTTCGGGAGTGGTGACCTTAAATCACCCGGTGGGGTTTTTGCCATCAGGTTTTTCCTATTTGTAAACAAATCACCGTGTCATTTATTTTCCGCTGCATAACTTAGTTTTGGTGATTTGTTTGTGCTGCCACGTGATATTACATGTTAATTTAATTAATTAATAATTAGGCTAATTAATCAATCTAATTTATTACAAGGGGTCAACGCGTTTGTGGCCTGTCAAGGCGTATTTTTATAAATAATAAAGCTGTTACTCTTTTTCATCAATCTCTGCCTAGAAGGTTTTTATTTTTATTTTTTTAATTTTTTCTTTGGTCTAAATTTTCTTTTCCTATTGAATGGCAGTTCTATTAAAAGAACAAGGAAATTAGATAACTTTTTTTTATTAATCTCAATTCTTTGAGCCTCACTCGAAACCTGGGAGGAAAATTGCTAGAATTATTTTAAAAATTTTATAAATTAATGTCCAAAATATGATTTGTGCTATTTAAACTACATAATAAACTAATATTTAAAATATTTTTTTGGTGATTTTGCGAAAATAAGTTTTATGTAATAAAATTTTTAATATTTTCATTATGATTCATTTATTTATTATTTTAAATTTATTTTTTACCTCATTAGTTTGTAGTGCCATACCAATTTGTGAAAGTTATATAATAAATTTTGTAATATTTTTGCTGCTGTTCATGGGCCTCATTGCACTTTTTGGTATTATTCATGGATCTTACTGTATTATTTTAGCTACTTTTTAGCTTTATCTACAATACTTTCAGCAAAAAAAAATTTAATTTGAGCTAAATAAGTTGTTTCCAAACAAACACTAAAAGGGTGTTTGGTACATGCACTTAAGAACTGAAAACCTGTGTTTGAAAGCATATATAGAAATATGTGTGAAAATACATGTAATATTATTTAAAAACTAAAAATATGTGTTCGAGTTGTGATACCAAACGGGCCCTAATACACACACTTTTGTGCACATAAAAATTAACTGTGTTTTAATTAGGGCAAAACTTAGATATAGTTCCTTACATACAGTTATTTAGGCTCCCTCTTAATTTTTTGACACCTGTTACTTAGCAAACGGATGTTAAAGATCCATCTCTTTTTTGTTTTCTTCCGTTATTTTTTTACTTTTTGTTTCCCACTTGAAGAAAGCACAAAGCAAATGCTTTCTTCAGTTTAGATTTAACAACTTTGAACATTGATCATCCATCTCTTTTTGTACACTCTTCCGTTATTTTTTTTTTTGTTTCCTAACCTGTGACTGTAAGACAGCACAAAGAAAATACTTTCTTCAGTTTAGATCTAAGAACTTTGAACATTGATCATACCAATGGCGGAGGCGGAGGCTTGTACGACGACGTTTACAGCAGGCCGCTGAGGTTCGGAGTGGCTGCTATACTTTTGCCACGTGCTGAGGACTACAGTGAGATATTCGAGAGCTTCCACGCCTCACACGCCACTTCCATTCCGGTCCTGGATTTCCCGGTGGTCGACGAGGAAGGCTCTGAGGTCTTCTTTGATTTTCGAAGCTCCGGCTTCGACTACTCCAAGGTCTTCAGCGACAACGGCGGTGGTGGTGGACTAGATTTCATTGTCTCCTATGAGGACTTGCTTTTTTACTTGTCTAACGGTCAGGATTTCCATTCCTCTGAAGAAGATGAAGAAGCCTGGTATGATCAATGTTCAAGGTTCTTAGATCTAAACCGAAGAAAGCTTATGCTTTGTGCTTTCTTGCAGTCACAGGTCAGGAAACGAAAAAAAAAAGAAAAGAAAAACAAAATTAACAGAAGAAAACAAAAATAGGTGGATCTTTAATGTCCGTTTGCTAAGTTACAAGTGTCAAAAAATTAAGAAGGAACCTAAATAACTATAATCAAGAAAATGTACTTAAGTTTTGCCTTTTAATTATTACTATTTATGTGTGTGCAAATGCCAATGAGTGTGTATTAGTGAGTGTGCCAATATGTATCAAATGCTAATGGGTTATGAAAAATTTTGGTGCCACACCCAAAACTACAATTTTATCTATAACTCGCCTATGTAGGATCACCCCTCCACCAACCACAACTCGCCACATAAGACAAAATTGTAGTTTTGAGTGTGGCACTAGAATTACTCATGGGTTATTTCAAAGATTCTGACACTATATTGTAGGACATGAAGATAGCAATAATTTTTTTTGGATTTTTTTTTCCATTTAACATTAGATTGCTAAGAATTTCGTTATTTGCCCAGTTTCAAAACAAAGTGGAAAAATAGCATCTTGGGTTTCTAAAACTCAAGTTTTGAGTAGAAATCGAGTTTCTAATACTCGAGATCTTAAGCTAAAACCATCTGACATGGAATTTTTTCCACGTGGAGCCACGTTGAAATCGAGTTTGTAAAACTCGATTTGTTTCAGCTTGAAATCGAGTTTCCAAAACTCGATTTGTGATCATATGCACTTCACCATCCAGACTCCAACCTAAGACAGGCACAGACATCAAAAAACCCATCGGCGAAGACAAGCGCAGACATCAAAAAACCCATCGGCAAACCCATCGGCGAAGACAAGCCCAGACATCAGAAAACTCATCGGCGGAGACAAGCGCAGACATCAAAAAACCCATCGACAAACCCACATCAGCAAACCCATCGGCAAGCCCACATCGGCAAACCCATCGGCAACCCATCGACCGAGACAAGCGCATCTCAGATCGTCCCAATCGCCCACTTAGATCTATTCTTCCACTGTTCTTTGTCATCTGTTCTTCCTCTGTTCTTTGTCGTTAGATTGTTGGTTCTTCTTCAGGCCTGTTCTTCGTCGTCTTCAATTTTGTTGCTGTTCAAGTACAAAATCGAGTCTTAGAGACTCAGTTTTGCCTTTTGAACTCAAATCCTATGTGGCATTTTCTATCCACCTCATCCAGCACAAACTCGCAAAGCAAGTCTTCAAGACTCGAGTTTCAATATAATCTCGAGTTTGTAAAACTCAAGATGCCAGTTTGCTTTTATGTTTCAATTGCGTGTTAACTTACTACATTGTAAACTCTTCCACAGTTAGTCTGTAAATATCCCCATTTTTTTTTTGTATGACATTGTGTATATGACGTTGGGACAGACGGTGAGATGGGCATTTTTTGTTTGGCTGAGCTGTACGTTCACATCAATGACTATGAGATTGAGCGTGATGCACAAGTAATAACGTTTGATCTTTTTTATTCTTTTGCTCTCGCCCACACATTTGAAGTTTTTCCGTTATTTCCGCCAAGATGATATCACCTTCTTTAATTTTCTTTTCTTTTCCTTTTTCATGCACCACAACCACAACATACACTGACACATGCTTGATGCCTCTTGCCTCCCACCTCTATTAATTTCTTTTTCTTTTTCTTTTTTTGATCCACATCACACGCCTAAGACCTACAAGTACCACCTACAATGTCATTACAATTTCCAACAATGTCTCATTTTCACACGATTAAACTTGTCATTTTACTATCAAACATTTTTTTATTTTCCAAGACTCTTTCACTTCCATGACAGCTCTCTCTCTCTCTCTCTCTCTCTCTCTCTCTCTCTCTCTCTCTCTCTCACCTTAGACTCTCTTTCACTTAAAGCTTCAGACCTTCAACCCCTTCTCAAGGACTCAAAGCTTGTTGGATGTTTTCCGTTGCGGCCATTCTCCACCAAATGGCATGTCTTCATCTTTAGTACAAAGTGGAGTTAGGAATGAAGGGAGGCAAAAAGTATGACCGGCGTGAGGGGAGAGTAAAAAGATATTGACTCATGAATAATAGTAAAAATAATTTAAATAGTAGAAAAAGATGCATTGTTCAGCCAATACCAAATGCATGTTGTCTACATTTGTAAGATATTTTATCCCATGTTGAATATCCATTTTGGAATTTGACAATGAATTTTGTTATAGGAGAGATTCAAAACCCCAATTCATTCTAAGAACGTAGGAAAATTGGGAGCTCAGTTAAGTTACATATTGCCAATATTAAAGCTTTAATTTTGGGGGAAATTATTGAATATTTCCGAAATACCATAAATGCATACTTTCCCCTTTCACATAAGTGCGGGCCTCACAAATTAAATTCATGGTGGGACCCATAATTCATGTGAGAGGGAGGAATACGCCCTTATGATACTCCATGAGTATTTAATAATTTTCCTTAATTTTGGACTCTTGAAGGCTTGAGGTCACTAAGATTTCTAAGCTTTAAAAGCAAGTTCAATCCCACTGTGCTAGTAAGGTTATTTCCAACTAGGCTCAAGAGATTCAATAGTTACGTGCTTAGAAATTGATGGTAGAATATTGTTGAGGGTGGTTTTTCACTTCTTCTACTTTAGACACATGTTTTGATGTTATTAAACAATATTTAGTTTAAGCTTTTTTTAAGAAGAAAGTTAGGCTTGACGCTCCTGCGGAATGGGCTCCAAGGTCCCATTCTACCGCTGTCAGTTTGTGCACAAACATTGTGTCCAAAGTCTAGGAGATGACACTGCAAACTGGGCTTATTTTCCATTTATATCGCAGAAGGAACATTTATCAAATTCTGTTGCAGAACTGACTTTTCTTAACTTTCTACTGTGCAGTAAAGTTTTTTGTTCTTTTCTGAAACATGAATGACTATTCTTCATTTTCTACTGTAGAAATACTTCTCCATTTTCTGCACATAGACTCTAAAACCCAAAGAAAATGCCCATCAAGCAAATGTTAGTTTACATGGGTTAACATATTCTCAAATATATACATTTGTATTTTTGTATATATACTGATATGTATTCACATATAAATATATAAAATATATTAAAAGTAATGCACGCAATAACAGAGAAATAATGAAAATTTCAGCGAAAATAATATTAGGTAAAGAGTATTCACAGTAGGATGTTGACCAAAAAGATCTCAATCTCAACTCACACAACCTTATTACCAAATAAAACTATAAAATTATGTGGTTAGGAACATGAGTCAGACTAGTCATCTTTTGGAGATTGCAAAGAGTGTGCTTTGGTGTTTTCAGAGGGAGGGAAAGGATCCCTAGTGATGCAAGTTTACTATACTTTCCTTCTTCTCTCAAATATCACTTTCTTTCCCTCTTCTCTCTTCTTTCATTTTCAACTCACTATTCAAATTTCCTTGATTTTTGTGTTGTTGTTCCTTCTACCGTTGTTCTTCCTTTCCATATTCATGGGTACTGTTTCTTTTATACCCAAGATCAAGCCTAGGTGGTTTTCCTTCTTTACCCTTTTTTTCACCAACCATTCTATCTGTTGTAAGCATTCAGACAACACCCGGCCACAATGTACCGTTCTGGTTGTGTGTAGGTGAGTTCAATTCCACTAGGGAGTTTCAACCTCTTACAACAAATGGTAACTCACCTGTAAAGTTATTGAAAGAGACATCAATGATTTGCAATTTGGGAAAATTAAGATTGCTTTCAGGTTTCCCAATTGCGTTATGGAACCCATTAGATTTCAAACTTAGAACCCTCAACCTTGGAAGCTTCCCCAACCAAGAGGGAAAAATGTCAAAAAATCGATTGTTACGAAGAAGAAGGATCTCCAGCATTGTGCAGTTGGACAATGATCTTGGTACTTGCCCTTCTAATTGGTTATAACTTACATCAATCACGCTCAATCTACTTTGTTCCATGTATATTCTAGGAAGCATTCCACGGAAATTGTTGTTTTGTAAATACAAAACCTGCAAGTTGCTCAATTTGCTCAAGCATTGTGGAAGCATGCCCCCCAAGTTGTTGTGTGAGAGATCCAGTATTGCAATTGAGCTAAGATTGCAAAACAATGGTGAGATTTCTCCAATCAATTTATTGTTTGTGACATAGTATTGGTCAATGGAAGGTGGAGGAATTGGAAGTGATCCTTGCAGCTTGTTGGAAGAAAGATCCAAAATAAGTAAACTATCCCATGGAAGAATTGGCGGAGTGTGGTTGAAAGACTCAAAAGTTGTAAGGAAGTTGGAGGATAGACCCAACGATAAGAGAGTTTGTTTCCCTATGTCGAATATCCAGTTTGGTATTTGACCCTGAATTTTGTTGTTGTCGAGATACAACATCTTCAATTCTTGCTGAGAACGCAAAAAAGTTGGGAATTCAGTCAAGTTGCATGCATTTAATCCTAATAGCTCAAGCTTTGAAGTACTGGCATTGAATGTTGAGTTAATGGGGAATGAATATAATACATGGACTCCTGAAAGCTGGAGTGCAGTTAGATTTTTAAGCTTCAGAAACAAGTCCAAGTTCACTCTGCCACTAAGGTTATTATCAGTAAGACTCAGATCTTCGAGATTCGCAAGCCTACAAATTGACTGTGGAATTGAACCATGAAATTTATTGTCCCCAAGGTCCAAAACAGTTAGCTGGGTAAGGTTTCCAAGCCAAGGTGGAATTTGACCAGTTATTTGATTATAGTAAAGGTATAATTCGGTAAGATGGGTCAGGTTCTTAAGAGAGGATGGAATGTCACCATATAAATTGGTTTCCCCTAAGTCCAAAACAGTGAGCTTTGCTTGCTTACCAAGCCAAGACAACGTTTGTGCACTAAACCTATTCGTGGAAAGTTCTAGTTGACTGAGTTGTGTGAGGTTGGCCAATGAGAAAGGGATTTGCCCCGAAAATTGATTAGACGAGAGAGACAAAACAGTGAGATTGGTAAGGTTACCAAGTGAAGTCGGTATCAAACCAGAGAAATAGCAAGTATTGATATCCAATTCAATTAAGGACTTTAGGTTTCCAATTGAATCCGGTAACTTACCAGAGAATCCCGTGTTTGTAAGTCTCAGTATTCGAAGGGGATTGCTACTGTGGAATTCTGGTAGATATCCGGTGAGATTTTCATTGTCTCGCACACTGAGGAATTGAAGATTTGGTAACTTGAAAATCTCCATGGGAAATTCACTGTACAGTTCACAACCACTTAGGCCAAGAGATCTTAAAGAAGACAAGTTGGCCAAGATGTGAGGTACCGGGGAAGATATGTTCACCATACCGAAATAAAGATGTTTGAGGCTGGTTAAGTTCTCAACAACACTTTTTAGGCCGGGATTTTGGAGTTTCAATGGATTGAATGAGAGATCAAGGGAAACCAAGTTGGAAAGCTCAAAGATTTCTGATGGAATTTGACCACTGAAGGCAGACATAGAGAGGTTGAAATATGTTAAGTTTGAGAGGTACCTGACACTTGGGGGAATTTGAGAATAATTGAAGTCATTGTCAGCGAGATTGAGCTCTTGAAGGTACACAAGGTGGAAAAGGCGGCTGCTGCTAGAGTTGAAGGAGCCATACAATTGACTGCTACTGAGGTCAAGGCCAACCACGTAACCTGTACCTCTATCACATAGGACACCATCCCATGAACAGCAATCATTCCTTTCTCCAGAGTTCCACGATGAAATCTTTGGATAAGCAAAAGGATCAAAAGAAGCACTCACATCAATTTTAAAGCTTTGCTTGAATTGCAACAAGGCAGAACTCTCAAAATCTTTACACGCTGGCTGAGTTGATAAAGAGGAACAACTATTTGGATAATGAAAAATCGACAAGAAGAAGAGCAAGCGCAAAGATATCAACAGACACATGGAGGACCCCATATTAGTATCTTCAAAAACTTCCTTGGCACTCTGATAATTTTGAAACTAGGGACAAACTGCTTATATAGACAAAATTCATCGGTTGTTCTATTATGCATGTGTAGCACACACATTGATTAAAAAAAATCATTGTGTAAATTAAATCAAATATTTTCATATTAATTAAGAATAAGTAATAATAAAATACTTATGGAATAAAAGCAAATTTTATGATAAATTAGCCTAAACTATTAACAAATGATGAATTTAATCATTTATGATGTGTTTGTTTTGATGGAAAATCTCTTGTGAAGATAGTTTTTCATGTTTTCTTATGTTTGATAGCATTAAAAAAATTAAGTCAAAGAAAAATTATCCTTTGTCAATAGAGAACCCTATTAAAAATATTTCCTATTTTCAAGATATTGTTTTCCACTAAAATTTTAGTGAAAACAACTATACCTCATGCTATGCTAAATAAAGAAAGTTAAGAGGTGATATGAAAACTATTAAATACAATTCTATCTCATTTATGATCACTACCAAATATAAGAAAATGACATTGTTTTTCAAAAATACTTTTTGGAAGAATAACTTTTTTTTTTTTAGAAAACATTAATATCGAAACAAGCGTAGCAATATAATTCTAACATTCTCCTCACGTGTGGATCCAAACAAGTGGGACCTTGGTCGATTACTAATTGTAACATAAACTTAAATTATTAAAAAATGATAAATTTAATCATTTAAATATAATTCTAACTTTTTTTTGTAGAACTAAGTTTCTATAAATAAAAAAATTATATTAGATTTTTAAAATAATATAAAATATAATAAAAATACAAAATTTCTTAGTGCTTTGGATAACATAATTAATAAAAATAATGTTTTTAAAATTAGGATAAACTACATATTTGGTCTCTATTCTTTATACTATATTTCAATTTGGTTAATAACCTTTCAATTGTGTCAATTTGGTCCCTAACTTTTCAGTATTATATCAATTTAGCCACCGTCATTATCTCTTAGATGAAAATTTTAACGTGGCAAACAGTCAAAATAAAAAATTAGTTTTCGTTGATGTGGCAATAAACTAATTTTTTTTATTTTGGCCGTTTGCCATATCGGCAATTTTCATCCAAAAGATAATGACATAGATTAAATTGACACGACATTAAAAGGTTAGAGACCAAATTGACACAATTGAAGGGTTATGGACCAAATTGAAATATCATATAAAGAATAGGGACCAAATATGTAATTTACTCTTAAAATTAACAAAATTTAAGTACAATTTCTTAGATGCAATACATTACGTCCCTCAATCAAATTCAAACACATGATTGCCTTCACCAATTAAACACAAACATTGTTATTTTTCCCAATAACAATTAAATTTAATGCAACTATGTATTTGAATTTAATTTGAAAACCTGCTATACCTAAGTTTTAGCCATTTAAAATTATTAAGGCGTAAATGCACTTTTAGTCTCTACATTTTAACGTTTTTTCATTTTAGTCCCTACATTTTATTTTTACTACTTTTAGTCCTTAAATCAATTAACGCGTGTTATTTTCGTCCTTTCCGTCAGTCAACTGACGGAAATAACTGACGTGACAGCCGGAGAGATTAAAATATTATTTAAAATGCCACATCAGCATTTTTTTTTTTAAATTTCAATTTTAATTAAATAAAATCAAAAAACTAAAATTAAATAAAATATTTTAATTAAATCAAAAATAAAAATAAAATCAAAAATCACTCAACCGGCTTTCACTCTCTCAAATTTTCTCATTTTCTTCTTCTTCTTCTTCTTCTTCTTCTCTCTCTCTCTCTCTCTCTCTCTCTCTCTCTCTCTCTCTCTCTCTCTCTCTCTCTCTCTCTCTCTCTCTCTCTCGTGTTTCTCACTCGTGGTGGCTGTGTGGGTTGAGATCGAGGTGGGGTGGGGTGGGTGGTGGGTGAGATCGAGGTGGGGTGTGGGTGGGTGGGTGAGATCGGGGTGCGGTGGGGGTCGGGGTGGGTGAGATCAGGGTGCGGTGGGGGTGGGTGGGTGAGTCAAGGTGCGGTGGGGGTCGGGGTGGGTGGGTGGGTGAGTCGGGGTGCGGTGGGGGTTGGGGTGGGTGAGATAGGGGTGGGGGTGGGGGTGGGGGTGGGAGTGGGTGGGTGAGATCGGGGTGCGGTGGCGGTGGCGGTGGCGGTGGGGGTGGCTGGGTGAGATTGGGGTGGGGTGGGGTGGGGGGTGGCTGGGTTGAGATCTGGGTTTGGATTTTCTGGGCTTGTCCTCTTTGAATTTCTGGGATTGTGTTCATAGCATTTGATTTTTATGATTTTTTATTTTATTTCTGTTTTTTATTTAATTAAAATTGAAAATTTAAAAAAAAAAATATGCTGACATGGTATTTTAAATAATATTTTAATCTCTCCAGCTGCCACGTCAACTATTTCCATTGATTGACTGACAAAAAGGACGAAAATGACATGCGTTAATTGATTTAGGGACTAAAAGTGATAAAAATAAAATGTAGAGACTAAAATGGAAAAACGTCAAAATGTAGGGACTAAAAGTGCATTTATGCCAATTATTAATCATATTGCCGCGCATCCTCGACGTTATGGTCACTCTACAAATACAATTGCACAAAGTTCTTATAAGTACATATATGAAGAGATTAAAATTAAATAAGTACATATACAAAGAGATCAAAATTAAATAAGTACATATACAAAGAGATTAAAATTATCTAATTCCATTTCATGGAAATTGGTATTTATGAATGGTAAATTTTCTCTTTCAAAATTTTTTTTTTTAATATTTAACTTGAATTTTTTCTCATAAAAAAAAAAAGAAAACAGAAAAAAGAAAACAAACAAAAGACAAAAACAAAAAGGTTTCATGATAATTCTTGAAGGAAAAGGTTAGTGTCCAACCGTAATAAGAAGATGACATGTGTTCTATTATGTGTAACTAGATGATATCCCGTGCGATGCACAAACTACTTTACAATTTCATTTGAAATCATTTTTATGTATATTAAAATCTACATATAATAATTAATACTTATTTTATTGTATAATATTTATGTCTGCCCACAATATTGTTAAATACTTTGAAACTTGATTTTTATTAATTCATAATTTATTTTAATAATTGTATAACATTGTAAGATTATAATATATTATAATATTTACCGTTAAAAGTAGATTTTATTTTTCAAACTGATTAAATAATTGTGAAATCTACAAATAAGAATTTAAAATGTAAAATACTTTTATATCCTAAAATTACATAAATTTAAGCAACCTATCAAACACTTTCTCAATCACTCTATTCTCACAATCAAATATGGAGACCTTAATCATAAACACTCAATTAATTATCTCAATGGAATTAAGGAAATCATTTGTAAGTACCAACATAAAGAGAACATGATTAAACAAAGAGAAATTTGTTAAAAACACATTCATTTATCAAATTTCAATTGACTTTAGTTGGGCTTCTGTATCCTTTAAAAAAAGCGAAAAATACTTTTAAGTCACTATCGATTTTTGTTTTTACCACTATGGCTACATACAAAGAAACCTACAAATTATGAATTTTAACACAAATTTAAAAAAAAAAAAAAAAACTAACTTCGTAAATAATCAATTAGAAGGTTTCTTTTTCTTTAGTTTTAAAATAAAATACATTTATAACTTTCCCAAACCAAAATCACAAACACTCAAAGACTCCAAGCAAATCATAACCTTCACAAAATCTACAATGTCTGACTTCATCAAAATCGTAAGTTACCGTCACTGAATAAAAAACGCAAGCCCGCTTTCTTGGTCATAGCCTACTCGTACGGTTTACAATCAAATGATACTGCAACATTGGAGTTATGTAGGTATCATTGAAAGGTCAAAACTAAATGACATTATGTTTTGTCAAGTGTATTTGAGATAGGATGATATGAAAGACTATGGACATGTGTATATAAAGGAGTAAAAGTGAAAAGGATGCAAAGAGTTTTTTGTGTGTGTGAGAGATGGAAGGTCTTGAGACATTGAACAAATTGAAATAAATAGTAATCTTAAAACACTGAATACAAAATGTAACAAAAACTAGTCTTGAAACATTGAAACAAAGGAAATAAAGAGTCTCCACTTTTAAATTTGTTCTTATCTCTAATATGGCTTAAGAGTATTTCAATTCTCTTCATAGATTGCGCCACATGGCAGAACCTCATGCTCTCTCACATGAGGCCTCTGCTTTTATATATATATATATATATATATATATATATATATATATTGATTTACTTAACTCATTGGGTTGGTTGGGTTAATGAGTCAATACACATGACATGGAGAAATATCATTTTTCTATTAGTGGTTAGAGTCAAATGCTCCAAACATATATATGGTTGGACCCAAACTCAATCCATACTTAAATGTCAGCTATGTTGGGAGATGTTAAGTATGGGATGGGAGCCATTCTTATCTTGATTTTCTATTGTTCTTGTTCATCTCTTCAAATGGAAATGAGTCATGCTAGGACACAATAAAAATTTATATCACTATATTTTCAAAGAGTAATGTTAAGTTCACAATAGTTTTACAATAAATTTTAAGTAACAAACTGTTATTACTCAACTTGAATCCATTACTGATATCACTTTACCCACCAATGATAGCTTATTGCTTAGAATATAGTATGAAAATATTGTCGATGTAACATTTCTCTATTTAAAAATTTTGTGAAATTATTAGGTATTTTTGTTGTGTCGCTATCTTTATTAAATGGCAATGGAACCTGGCCAAGTTGGCCTACTTCAAGTCAATCCTTCTCTCTTTCAAAGCAATAATTTCTCTTTTCTTTAAGCAAAGCGTAAAAGACGGTAAGAAGCTAAAGGCTTCCAGCTACATTCAAGTCAATCTTTCTCTCCAAAGCAATAATTACTCTTCTTCTAAAGTTAAGCGTAAAAGATCCGTAGAAGGTCCAGTCAAGAATGCTGAACGGAATCTAAGTCTTGGAAAAGTTTATTTTAAAAAGTCTTGGATAAGTTAGAATTATACCTTCCTTAGAAACTAATTTTATGAGAGTAATTCTACCGTAACCCCCAAAAAAAAAGGGGGTACGGTACCTACCTAATAGGTAACCTGCTACACCAGGTTACTTTTTTCTCACATTTAATGGTTCCGTCCTCACATTGTGCAGTTCTAATATCACATGTGACAGTTCTTTTCTCACATTTGGTGGTTCTCTTACTTTTTTCTCACATTTGACGGTTCCATCCTCACATTGTGCAGTTCCAACATCACATGTGACAGTTCTTTTCTCACATTTGGTGACTCTCTTATTTTTTTCTCACACTTGACGGTTCCATCCTCACATTGTGCAGTTCCAATATCACATGTGACAGTTCTTTTCTCATATTTGGTGGTTCCCTTATTTTTTTCTCACACTTGACGGTTCTATCTTCACATTGTGCAGTTCGAACATCACATGTGACAGTTCTTTTCTCACATTTGGTGGTTCCCTTATTTTTTTCTCACACTTGACGGTTCTATCCTCACATTGTGCAGTTCCAACATCACATGTGACAGTTCTTTTCTCACATTTGGTGGTTCCCTTACTTTATTTTCTTACATTTGACTGTTTTATCCTCACATTGTGCAGTTCCAATATCACATGTGGCAGTTCTTTTCTCACATTTGATTGTTCACTTATTTTTTTCTCGCACTTGACGCTTCTATCCTCACATTGTACAGTTTCAATATCACATGTGACAGTTCTTTTCTCATATTTGGTAGTTCTCTTACTTTCTTTTCTCACATTTAACGGTTCTATCCTCACATTGTGCAGTTTCAATATCACACGTGTCAATTTTTTTGTCACATTTGGTAGTTCCCTTATTTTTATCTCACATTTGACGGTTTCATCCTCACATTGTGTAATTCCAACATCACATTTGACAGTTATTTTCTCACATTTGGTGGTTTTCTTACTTTTTTTCTCACATTTGACGGTTCTATCCTCACATTATGTAGTTCCAACAACACATGTGACAGTTCTTTTCTCACATTTGGTGGTTCCTTACTTTTTTTCACATTTGACAGTTCCATCCTCACATTTGACAGTTTCATCCTCACATTGTGCAATTCTAGCATCACATTTGTCAGTTTTTTGGTCACATTTAGTAGTTCCCTTACCTTTTTCTCACATTTGACGGTTTCATCCTCACATTGTGCAGTTCCAACATCACATTTGTCAGTTTTTTTGTCACATTTGATGGTTCCCTAATTTTTTTCTCACATTTGATGTTTTCATCCTCACATTGTGCAGTTCTAGCATCACATGTGTTAGGTTTTTTGTCACATTTAGTGGTTCCCTTACTTTTTTTCTCACATTTGACGGTTCCATCATCACATTGTGCAGTTCTAACATCACATTTGACAGTTCTTTTGTTACATTTGGTATTTCTATTATTTTTTTCTCACATTTGACGGTTTCATCCTCACATTGTGTAGTTTCAATATCACATGTAACAGTTCTTTTATCACATTTGGTGGTTTCGTTATTTTCTTCTCACATTTGAGTGGGGGTGTCAAATGGGTGGGTTTGGGTAGGTTTGGGGTGGGCAAAATTGGGTTGGGTATATAAAACTCATTTACCCATTATAACTCATTTAACTAATTGCTTCTAACTCAAACTCAACTCAACCCAATTATTATGGGTAAACCCCAACCCACCCAATTACCCATTTATCAAAATTACCAAAATGCCCCTAAAGTGCAAATGACCAAAGTATTCTAAAATATTTAAAAATGACCAAAATACCTCAAAACCTCAAAACTACCAAAATAACCAAAAAACTTACAAAATGACCAAAATACCCCCAAAACCCAAAAAATGACCAAAATACCCCTGAAACCTAAAAAAATGACCAAAATACCCCCAAAACAATAAAATGACCAAAATACCCCCCTAAAACATAAAATTACCAAAATACCACCAAAACCCAAAAAAATGACCAAAATAACCCTAAAACCCAAAAATGACCAAAATACCCTCAAAATATAAAAAATGATCAAAATACTCCTAAAACCTAAAAAATTACCAAAATACCCTCGAAACCTAAAAATTACCAAAATACCCCCAAAACCTAAAAAAATAACCAAAATACCCCCGAAACATAAAAATGACCAAAATACCCTTGAAATCCAAAAAATGACCAAAATACCCCCACATTCTATAAAATGACCAAATTACCCCCAAAACCTAAAAAATGACCAAAATACCCCTGAAATCTAAAAATTACCAAAATACCCCTAAAACATAAAAAATAACCAAAATATCCCCGAAGCCTAAAATTACCAAAATACCCCCAAAACCCAAAAAAAAATGACCAAAATACCCACGAAACCCAAAAATGACCAAAATACCCCCGAAACATAAAAAATGATCAAATTTCCCTAAAACCTAAAAATAACCAAAATACCCCCAAAACCTAAAGATGACCAAAATACCCCCGAAATATAAAAATGACCAAAATACTCTCAAAACCTAAAAGTTACCAAAATACCCTTGAAACCCAAAAAAAGGCCAAAATGCCCCCAAAACCTAAAAATGACCAAAATATCCCCTAAACCCAAAAAATGTCCAAAATACTTCCGAAACCTAAAAAATGGCCAAAATAACCTCGAAGCCTAAAAATTGGCCAAAATACCGTCAAAACATAAAAAATGACCAAAATACCTTTGAAACCTAAAATTACCAAAAATACCCCTAAAACCCAAAAAAAATTGACCAAAATACCAACGAAACCCAGAAATGACCATAATTTCCCTAAAACCTAAAAGTGTCCAAAATACCTCCGAAACCTAAAAAATGGCCAAAATAACCTCGAAACCTAAAAATTGACCAAAATACCCCCAAAACCTAAAAATAACCAAATTACCCTCTAAACCTAAAAAATGACCAAAATACCTCCGAAACCTAAAAATTACCAAAATACCATCAAAACATAAAAAATGACCAAAATACCTTTGAAACCTAAAATTACCAAAAATACCCCCAAAACCCAAAAAAAATTGACCAAAATACCAACGAAACCCAAAAATGACCAAAATTTCCCTAAAACCTAAAAAATGACCAAAATACCTCCGAAACCTAAAGATGACCAAATACCCCCGAAATATAAAAATGACCAAAATACCCTTGAAACCTAAAAGTTACCAAAAATACCCTTGAAACTCAAAAAAAAAAAGGCCAAAATACCCCCAAAACCTAAAAATGACCAAAATATCCCCTAAACCCCAAAAATGTCCAAAATACTTCCGAAACCTAAAAAATTACCAAAATACCTCTGAAACCTAAAAAAATGGCCAAAAGAACCTCGAAGCCTAAAAATTGACCAAAATACCCCCTAAACCTAAAAATGACCAAATTACCCCCTAAACTTAAGAAATGATGATCAATACACCTTCGAAACCTAAAAATTAACTAAAATACCCCCTGAAACCTAAATATGACCAAAATAACCCCTAAACCTTAAAATGACCAAAATATCCTCAAAACCTAAAAAATGACCAAAATACCCCGAAAACTATAAAATGACAAAAAAGCCCCTTAAACCTGTAAGTCGATAAAAATACAACCTAAACCCAAAAAATTACCAAAATCCCCCCCTAAAACTAAAAAATGACTAAAATACTCCCTAAACATAAAAAATGACTAAAATACTCCCTAAACATAAAAAATGACCAAAATGCCCCATAAACCTAAAAAATGACTAAGATACCCCAAACCCCTATTTTGGTAATTTTAGAGGCTTTGGGTGTATTTTGCTCATCTTATAGGATTAGTGGTATGTTGGTCATTTTTTATATTTTGCGGGGTATTTTGCTCGTTTTATAGTTTTAGAGGTATTTTGGTCGTTTTAGAGGTTTTAGGGTATTTTTGGTAATTTTAGAGGTTTCAGGTTGTTTGTGGCAATTTTAGAGGTTTTGGGTTTATTTGGGTCATTTCAAATTTTTAGGGGTATTTTTATTACTTTATAGGTTTGATAGTATTTTGGTCATTTTTTAGGTTTCAGGAGTATGTTGGTCATTTTTTAGGTTTAGAGGGTATTTTGGTCATTTTTAGGTTTCGGGGTTATTTTCGTCAATTTTCAAGCTTCGGTGTTATTTTGGTCATTTTTTAGGTTTAAAGGTATTTTAGCCAATTTTTTACGTTTCAGGGGGTATTTTGGTCATTTTTTTTGTTTCAGGATTATTTTAGTTACTTTTTGCAGGATAGCTGGTCGGAACGTATTCGATACAAGTTGGCTTCAAATCTAGTGCTTTCAGATGAAAATGAACAACGTTCAAAAGTAATAGAAAATGCTAGAAATACTTCACTACAAGATATTTTTCGGTCACTAGAATGACAGTAATTTTATAATTTGATGATTGAATTTTTTGGAAACTTGATTTTATAATTTAATGTTATATTAACTACCTCTACGGTTGATGTAAACCTAGTTTGGATGCAACTGAACATCCTTGAGTCACTTTTTGTCAACTACTAGAGAAGCTTTTGATTGAAAACAGTTTTGTATTTGACATAAGGGATCATGTTATAAATTACAAGTGCATTGTATCTTATCAGGTCATATGTTGATTCAAATTTCACAATTACTGGAGGCCCTTTAATCTTATTGGAAAGGCTTAGTGAAAGATCCCATTTGTAAATTAGAGAGCTGGATGCTCATTCATTCACTAGATTGTTTGATTAAATACCAGATCCAAGATTTGGGGCATTAAATAATGCCTACTCTATATTTTACTAGATTGTTTGTTAATGTCCTTAAGCTTATTTAAAATGCAAATATTGCGAGTCAAGGATATACAAGAGATTCCTGATAAGTTAGCTAATAGTCATCCTCTTGAATGCTTTTTCTTGTAAAAAGTATAATTTCATTGCTTCAAAGAACCACTTCTGTGAAAAGTAAGTGAACTTTGTTTGACATTCAAGCCTTTTTGTACCTGGTGCTATTGAGATTTCAGAGTTCAGAGTCTTCAGACTAATTAAATGATGTTCTTTGCTTATTGCTACAAATTGCTTCTCTAGAAACACATCTCGCATAAAATATATAGTTGTATCCGTGACTATGAGCTACTGTAGCAGCACCTTCTAATTGAGGCACACTGGCAAGTGGCAGCCTCATCTAAAATTACAAATGTTAAACTTGGTTTACTTCTTAAATTTATAGTAGTTTAGAAATTAACGAGTTAGATTAGTTAGGCTGTTGCTTAATTTCTTTTGTTTCATAAGGAGCCATATGTGCCTGCTACTCCAAGGATATTTGGCTATTAGCTTAATTCTTACAACTCTCAAAATAAAAATATGAATTGTCCATGCATAAGGTCATGATTAGGACTTGGAACCAAGAGTTGTGAGACTAAAATGAAAACATTGAAAAGATATTTCCCATAAAAAAAAGGAATATATAATATAGTTAACGTCAAAGAAAAAGAGAGAGAAAAGTAAACATTGGGGTTTATTTTGAATTGAATCAAAAAATTAAGCTTATATTAATTTTTGAACAAAGAGGGATGGGAGTGGAGAGAGGGAAACCATAAATCACAATTCAATAATTTTTTTTGGAAATAAAAAGCCAGTAAAAATATATCATTTATCTTGGTTATATGTGCTGGGTTATATACTTAAGGACATTAACAAACAAACAAGCTCAAGAATAGCAAAGTCACCAAAACTGCTTATTGGTGATTACGACTTTATATTTTAATAAATGAACAATTTGACATTAAAATTTTCTATTTTGGCCAGAAATGGAGTAACTTTATGACCTTAATACATGTTTGATCAATAGTATTCCACGCATCCTGGATCTACATCATCATAAAAGGCATCAAACTGAAGGATTGATGGTTCAGGTCCAAAAAGGATAAGAAAACATGCTTAATACTACATGCTGCATGTTTCTCCGTACATGAGAACCAATGCATACACAATGCTGTCATATCATATTGGTGTTGGCACCCTACAAAGTTGCGTAAATTAATAGGCAAAATTACCATATTGTAAAATTTTAGGCCAATAAGTGTAAGCAAGTTTAGTAGTACTAATTTGATGCATATTATTGAGCAGAAGGCCATAATGCCAAAATTAACTTTCTATGTTAGCTTTGGTGGATGAGCTAACAATTAACTGGTTCAACTACTTATATATCATATATTGTATCTAAAAAATATGTTAGATTGAATTGAAACTTAGTGGCGAACTGTTATGCAGTGGATATTTCAACCATCAAATTACTACGTCCAACATGCCAACTTCTCATAAATGTGGTTTAAGTTGGTCAAGCTGCAATCCATTTCGTACCAATTGGTCTATATGTGTGAATTACATGTAGTTCTGATGCAGAAAAACAGCTCTGATATCAAAATAATGCAGGACTAAACCAAATTTGATGCAACATATAAATTGTAGAATAGAAACAATAAAAACAAACTGGAAGTCAGCACCTAGAGTTGGCTAGTTAGCGCCAAACCATTGGAAAAAATTCAAATATATTTTATTCATCATAAACTTGTCTCCATAGGAGTACAATAGCATGCTTATATAGACTACTAGCCCTAATTCTAGTTGACTTAGGAAAGCCAATTATTGAATGTTTGCATAGTTACTGATCATCTAAGCTTTTTTCTCTGCAGCAGAAAGTAATAAGGAAAAGAAAATTACACGATTTTCTTCAGTATGTACATTCTTTTCATAAGTAATAAGAAAAAATATAAATATTTAAAAACAAAACACAGAGTTATTAAAAATAAATGAATAGGAAGATATGATTATTCAAATAAATGGAAGAATAAAGGCACAACTAAAGCCATCACAAATCTAAGTTTTGAAATTTCTTTTTGTTTTTTTTTTATAGTACTATTAGTTATGCCTTGCAGCTACCTGCTCACATATAAAACATTCATTAAAACCCTATTCTAAGATAATGCTTCCATAGCAGTAAAAATGTGAAATTTGAAGGTCCACAATATGCTCATCAAAACTTGGTACTAAAATTGTTTGGCAAAAATTTAATTCAAGATCAAGACTCAAGCAGTGTCAGTGTGGAGGCAGCTTTATCCAAAATCAAAACCTTTGAATGCAATGCCAAGGCAGTCAATGCATCAGCTGCTGCCTTACGTGTTGTTACCAGAAAAATGAAAATGGAACCCATAATCCTAATCGTGATGGTCAGACTTAGAAGCAATCTTCCTTGCTTTTCATCTACAACCTATATAACACCTGATAAGCTACTAGAACTCTTGATTAGATTTGTTCTGTGCAAAGCCTTGTGAGAACCTCCATATAGAGAATGTTGGCGAGATGAAGAGAAACATACAAAATGAAGAGAAATTTGAAATCCAATAATTCAAAAGATTATGTTACCTTGGGCCCTTCCATCAAGTTTCCAAAATATCCAATTCCAAAAGACAAGGAAGAGTAAGCAGCCACGATCTCTATAGCTTTCAGCTTCGCTGAATTTCCTGGAACCTAAAACAATATTTAAATACATAATCCGTCCAGACAAGATAATGAAGAAGAACTAGCGAGGAGCTCACCAATATAGGAGCATCAGCTTGCACAAGTAGAATCCCAACACTTCTATCAGCACCATGCTGTTTGCTCTCATTAATAACAGAGCGCAACACTTTCATGCAAGCAGAGGCAGGACCAACCTATGAACTAAGCAACGATCATAACAATGTCAGATTCATTTACTGGCTTCATGTCATGAATAAAAAAACTCATTTACAGAAACTGCATAATTATCAGTGAAAAGAACAAATAACAAAAGCTCTCTCTCTCTCTCAATTAACTAGATAAATGAAGGGAAAGTTAAAGATCTTCAGAAACAAAGTAATCGTGTCCAAGTTTTGAAAGTGGTAAGTAATCACAGCCACTGTTTCAAAATGCACTAGATCAACTTACCCATCCTTAGAAGTAAAAAAGAATTCTACATCTGAGTATCAGTGAAATTATAGATGCAAACTTGACATATTCAACAGGATAAATATTCTCTAATCTCATTAGGGTTAGGTTTGGGGATTAAAAAAAATGAGGTTGAAAAAATAGAAGATATTGACCTCATCAGCCTCTGCTATAGTTGCTGGCAACACAATGCCCTTGGACTTTGCCCATGTTCGGGCTCCTTCACCAACCAAGAAACTGTGTAACATGATGTTTTTTGCAGGTGTAAGTTTGAAGTAAAAAATAAAAAAAAAATAATAATGAAAAGAAATTATGAGGCACATTTACTCATTATGCAAGTATAACTGATTTTCAACAGGAGTGAACTATGTTCTTTTGATAAAATCATCTAATGTCAAACTATTAGCAAACTGATGTATCCAAAAATTTAGAAGTGACTATTTCATAGAGATTGATATTATAAGCCAGAATATAGACATCTAGAAATACAATAAGGCAGATTTATATAATGGATCTACAACAATGATTGAGCACTAGTTCACACATATGGATAAAACAGGTAAACAAAAGTAATTATATAGTGACATGCTGAATATACAGAACACGGATTTAATTCCTTAAAAATCAAACATAGAGAAAACAGGTAAACGAAAGTACTCATATAGTGACAAGCTGAATATACAGAAAACGGATTTAATTCTTTAGAATTCAAACATATAGAGAAAACAGGTTACATTTTGGTAATTTGCTGCGGTCATTGCAACAACTTTCAAACATAATGATTCGAAATGAATATTGAATGGTCAACACCAAGACTTGATGTTACTAATGCTGATAAACAATGCGATCAAATATGGGATTCACTGTCCTAGAAGAAATCTCATAAATGAAGATTTAATTTGTCAGAGCATCAAATGCATGTTCATATCAAAGCATTCAAACTAACCAAACCAGCTAAAGAGTAAGAACCCCTCAAGCTTTCAGCCATTACATTTCTTGCATTACATAAGAACAACTGACCATACAAAGTATAGGAAAGGGTAGTAGTAACTAGTAAGGCCAGTGAGTTACCACTCCAAATAGTGCAATAATAATACCACATTACCATATAATCAATAACGAGCCCCAAAAAGCAAAAACACTCCTCAAACTATCTATTCAAGTAAAAAAGAGTCACATTTGCAAATAATAAGTTCTGCTATTACATTATCCAACTACATACTAAAAATATTGGTTTTAAGACTACAATAAAAATATATTGTTAAGATACAGCCTAACTATTGGAAATAATAAAAAGTGTCTAGAGTCAAGACCCTTTAAAATCTACACATGATATTTTCAAATCTAATGATAGCAACAATATTAAAGATGATGATGATGAAAGACAACACCACTCTTCCTTATTTATGCATTAATCATTTTCCTCTTCACATTACCAAACTATCTCAAGCGTCTCTCCCTCGTCATCTTATCAAATATGGGCCACTCCTACCTTTAAAAACAAATTTCCTCATTTTTTTCATATCGCATCTAATTTCCACTTATTCATCATAATATTCTCATTTCAACTACACTCATTTCAATTTATGAATTCAACTAAGCCAAGTTAACCCAAAATTTCAGAACCTTAATCCCTCTTCTTGGCCTGCATTTTCTCATCCACTAAACACAAACTCCAAGTAAGGCAGAGTGAGAAAGAGAGTTTGGCTACATATTTTTCAAACCCGTTTGGTTACTGAAAACAGTCAAAACACAGCAACAAACAACAGTACGAACTTTCTATTTCCATGTCTATTGACTAAATTCTTTCTTGAATTACAGTTTCCATTCCCCCAGATATTCCCAGCTACTAAACAAAGCACAAGGCAAGAAAATAAAACAAGACGTTTCAACAATGACCACCCATATACATACCAGTTAGCAGTTTCTGGTCTGAGCAAGAGAGTCTGCAGAGCAAAAGAGCCGAACTCCTTGTGAGCTCATTTCCCAGAAGTGAGACTTGCTGAATAACCCATCGACATTTCACTATTAAAGAAAATTATAATAACCAGTGATAACAAGATCAGTACTCAAAGAGTTTTTCATATTAGAAAACATAAAGCAAGCAACCAAAAAGAACCAGTGATAACAAGATGAACTTAATACCAACTCCAATCCAGTAACTATATTCCAAAAACTAACAATGCGATAACAATAACCAAAAATTAAGTTTACCCAAAAATGCTAACAGCTGAAAAAAAAAAAAAAAAAAAAAAAAACGAACATGTAACAAGGCCACAAACAAAAGTATACTGATCTTCCTTTATTAAATAAAAAAGAAAAAAGAAAAAGACATTACACTTAGTGACCAGCAAGGGAGAGAGAGAGAGAGAAAGAGAGAGAAATACCTTGGTAGTTGGTTCTGTTTTTGAGAAACCCAACAATTACTGCTCAATCTCTGTCAAAATCCATCCATTCTACCACCAACTGCTACTCCGCCTTTCCATTCCCTCTGACTATCCTCTAATCCACAGTTCTTACTTCAAAAGACAATAAAATCCTTTTGCCTGAGCCTTGCCTTGTGGTCAATATAATATCTTTCTGACTTTTTCTTAATAGATCAATTGCACAACTTATTCACCTATATAGGATTGAATCCGTAATGTTGCTCTATAATTTCCTGCTTGAGAAGTCCTCTGTTTCTAACAAATGATCCTAGGAATATGACCCTTCTTACATCATATCTCGACGCTATGTCAACCTACCATAAGCCTCCCTTTCCCACTGGTCAAATGGAGAGAGGTCCATCGACAATTCACATTCCTTCTGAACTCTTCAAACAGCAACCTATTCTCACCCCCATGGTTTTTCCAAAACTCCCCTACATTTTAAATGAAATATCCCTACACAAAATATTTGTCTCAGAAAAAAATATTAAGTAGCCCAAAAGATATTGGTGGCTCCTCTCCCTAAAGGCTTTTTACTAAAAATTATAACCCCAAAGGTTGAGACATTCCACGGTCTCAGTAGTTGCATGTTTCATAGAGTAAACAACATTAAACACTTTTTGTAGTTTTGTGTGTGCGCATGTGATTAAGAGCCTGTCAGCTACAATAAAATGAGCTTTGAGCTACAAAGTGGGGCAAGCAAGTTGACCAAGACCCATTTTCAAGAGTCAACCCACCACAAATTTGCATCGAAAACAATTATTAAAAAGTAGAAAAAAAAGAACTAAACAGAATAAAGGGGTTTTAGGTAGGAGTTGAAATTTATCAACTTGAAGTGAGAAGCATGATAAATTTCAATAATCATTCATCCATGTTCGTAGTGAAACAATTAACACATGGTTGCTTTTAGGTAACACACAAGTAACAAACTATATATGTGAAACATTCGTCTTACTCTTTCACTGAAAAAACACCCAACTTTTGTTTTTTCGATTCCTACCTTTTTTTCTCAGCAACCAAACGTGGTATAATGAAAACCTCAATATAAACCCTAAACTTTTATAGTGATTAGTTAAACCCAGAAGAAAGAATAGTCAATAAAAGTTGGAGATTGAGATGGAAACAAAGAACCTGAATATTGTGGGTGTCGCCGCCGATTTAGAATGGAAGAGAAGAACCGCCGCCGACTCGTACGGGAATAGATGAAGCACCGCCGAGTTGGATTGGATGAGAAGAACCGCCTCCGATTTGAGGTTGTGGGTGCGCCGGGCTCTGAGGGTTTTGTGAGTGCGCCTCAGATTTGAGGGTTTTGTTTAGAGAGGGTTTTGTTTAGAGAGGCTGATTTGAGGTTTTTGTTTAGAGAGGCTGAGAGGCAAACCCAGCAATGAGGAAAAGATGAGAGAAGTAAACGCGAGAGTGTGAGACAGGAGAAAGGCTGAAAAGAATGTTTTTAATTTTTTGTTTATATAGAAAACCGGTTTCACCGGTAACCAAAAAACCTTTAAAATTATATCAACGGTCAAGATCAAAACTAAAGGAAATAAACGGCTAAGAAATAGGTGGGTACCGTACCCCCTTTTTTTTGGGGGGGTACGGTAGAATGACCCATTTTATGATTATATCTCATATTCACATAATAATGATTACAAGTATTCAACCAATCCTCTCCCCCACTATCTAAAAAAATATATAAATTATATTAATTAGGAGTGAAAATATTTCAGCATAATTAATGCTGACGATAAAGGAATGAAATGTAATGGATAATGTTTTTTTCATTTTCCTTTTTTGCAAGGAACAAATGCTATGAAAATGATTTGCAAATAAAAGGAAATGTGATATTGAATATGCCAAATCTTAACACTTTTTATCTTCTTTTCATAATTAATGTTATCTTCTTTTCATTATTAATGTCCTCAAACGTTTTGTTATCTAATTATCTTAGTGCATATAATTCTAAACAACTCAATTCGATTTTGTTGGGTTAGACTTACTTTCAGTATTTTTTTTTTTTTTAAATGGATCTCTTTTTGTTTTAATGAGAGACTACTACATTACCTACTAACTAAATAAAATGTGACCCAACGCGCACCCTTGGTGTGGTGGTCACTCTACAAGTATAAATGTTTGTAGGGTGTGGGGAACAAGGACCGGGGTCCAAGTTTCCAGGTAGGAGTTTTACAAAACATATACACTTAGATTAGGTTAGAGTAGAAATTATATATTGTATCAAAAAAAAAATACTAAATAAAATGTGAAGATTAAAACCCACTACCATTTACCATTGTATATTTAAAACAAAAGAATATGTCTAACTAAAAAAGTACTAGAGGTAAGTCAAACCGGGTTTTTTTTTTTTAACTATATTTGTTATTAGAAAAAACATTCTTATGTTTGATTTACCATATAATATATACTCTTGAGCCGTTGTGTTCTGACTCGGCCTAAATTATATACCCCTGCCACTCTGAAACCATGTACTCAACATTGATTCAAATTGCAAACTTATAGGAGATCGAAGGAGAGAATCATACAAATAGAACAATTGCAAAGTTACATATACTGAGATGAATAAGTTAATTACATGTATAATGAAGTGATAAATTCTTTGTTTTGGTAAAAATGAAGTGATATATTCAAACTTGAAAGAAAAAATTCACATCAATTGTTGGGTTATAGATTGATTCTGATTAATTAATTCAATTACCCAAATTGATTGATTAGGTCAAATTACAGGCAAATCGTGGAGGCACACACAAATCACTAAATAAACTAAAGTACAGTGGAAATTAAATTGACATAGTGATTTGTTGATGAATTGAGAAAACCTTTCGTAAAGCAAAAACCTTACCGAGTGAATTTCAGGTCATTATTATTAAGAATCACTAATTAAGAATCTAAACGATTCTTGAGTTCCAAGCTTTTGTAATTCAAACTATTTAGTTATGACCTTGGCAATGGCAAAACTTTATAGGTCGTGTCAAAGATGGTTTCTAAGGGCATATGTTAACGAATAATAAATATAAATAAAAATATAAGAAAATATCAATGAGATGAGCTACAATACCCTAATAAAGATTTTGATAACGCATATTTTGTGCTATGTGTTCTTTAAATATTTCAAATGAGTTTTAAACACTTTAAAAGGAAGTTTTAAATATACTAAAAATGGAAAGTCTCTAATTAATTAATAAATAAATAAAGCCTCTAAATAAGTATGTACACAAGTTCGAGAAACTAAAAATATCTAATTCCATTTCATGAAACTGAATTTATAATTATATTAGTAAATTTTTTTCTCAAAAGTTTGTATTAAACTTCAAGTTTCATGATACTTCCAAAATGTTATTACGGAGATGTTAAGCATGGAATAGGAGCCATTCTTATCTGGAATTTGTGTTGCTCATCCCTCCAAATGGAAATTGGACTCTCTCTCTCTCTCTCTCTAAAGCAATAATTTTTCTTCTTCTTAAATTTGAGCGTAAAAAACAGGCATAAGCTAATGGCTTCCAGGTATAATTAATTAGATATGGACACAAGGTTTAAAGTCCGTTTGGTTGAGTGCTAAAGAGAAATGATGGGAAATGAGTAGTTTTTCTTTATTTGGGAGTGGAAAAAGGAAATGATGGAAAATGTAGTTTTCAGGTGAAATCTCTTATTTACAAGGTTTATAGCCTGTTTAGTTGAGTGTAAAAGGTTAATGGTAGAAAATGAGAAGTTTTTCTTTGTTTAGTGTAGCGGAAACGAAAAAGGATGAGCAAAGGAGTAAGTAAAGTTATGCTTATCCACCTAGACCAACCAAAAACTCCACCCATACTAGAGGAAAAGTGAATTGAAAATGCTTATTGCATCTAATTAACTATTAATTAACTTTAGATTCTCAAAAAAAAAAAAACTATTAATTAACTTTAATTAAAAAAATATTGTATCATTTTTTCATGTAACAAGAGGGTATAATATTAAATTCATTATAATTACATTTTCTATCATATCACTTTTACATTCTTCCTACTAAACACACATGAGTAAAACTCTCAACCAGACGAACCCTAATGAAAAAAAAAATTTGGTCTTTTGGATATACCATTTTCATAAAAATAAGTACACAAGTTGGTGAATATATAAAGTGTATACATTGAATTGGATATGTAGTATATATATTAATAGGAAAAGTTTAGAGAAAATCCAATTAAATTTTAATTGGATTCGCAATTTTGAGTCACTTGTCCTATTTAATTTTAAAGTTTGTGTCAAATGAATTATTGAGTGTAAAAATCAAAGAGTCTAAATTTAATTAAATTCTAAATTGGAGTCCAATTTTTCACCACATGTTCATCTAAGTCTTTAATTTTTGTAACAAGTGAATTATTAAGTATATAAACTGAAAATTCTAAGACCAAATAAATATTAAATCATATATATATATATATATATATATATATTAAGAAATCATTACATATCTTAGATTTGTATGGTTTAAATCCAATCCAAACCATATCATGGCGCTAGCGGATGATTTTTTTGAAAGACGGCTCTCTCAACTTGCACCATCAACAAGAATGAAAATAAATAAATAAATAAATAAATGGATAGATACTCCCCAATATCTAGAAATGAGAAATGTAGTAGCAGACTGTAAACAGGAAACAAGAGTTTGATCATGGCGCATTAATAGTGTGAACTTTGTTTGTAAATGTAACTTTAGAAAATATTACTGATTTTGAGTTTCAGGTCCTCTATTACAGAAAGTTTGGGCTGAGGACACACCTCCTACAGTGGGAGTATGTCTATACATACGCATTGAAAGTTGCAAAATATTATGACAAAATTTATGATATTTTACTTTGAAAATAATGTACACATTTATTATTTTTAAACTTTCCTCACAATCATTTACAATGTCCTGTAATGGTTCATTTTTAGGGTTCGAAAATCCCAAAATAATGGGATTAATGAATTGGCTGGCTACCTTGAAAGTATGGTGCAATTTGAACCCAAAACAAAGTAAAAAGTTTGGATTAATAGCAAATTAATTTTATTTTTATATTTATTCTAAAGTTATAATAATTTTTTCAATGATATCATTCATATTTATATATCTTTATTTTATTTATTGCATTAAAAATGTCCAATATTTCTTAATAATAAAATTTATGATATTCTACCATGCTTGTTAAAACTAAATTAAAATTTTGTATTAACCTAGTGCAACAAAGGTAAAAATATATAATTATATGTAAATTAAGAAAACATTTCAATAATTTATTAGAATTAAGTTTGAGAAATTTAATTTTACATCCTCAAGTTTTATTCCGTTAGCAAAACCCCACCCTCAGTTAGTTTAGGTAGTAAAGTGCCACGTTGGTGTGCTAATGTGTGTGTGTGTGTTTTTTTTTTTTTTTTGGACAAATCATTCTACCAAAAATGACACTGTTTCACTTAAAATAAAAAGCACTATTGGTGCTTACAAAACAATGTCATTTCTCAACAAATCACAATCTTAAACCTTCCCACCAACTTCCTCACCTACTTGCACTGGTGAGCTCACTTTGTAAGGACAAACCTCCACCTCGACCCCACACGGCCACAGCAGAAACATATGGACCTTTAAACCTACGTATTGTACCAAACTACCAGTTCAAACTCACCAATACACAATAACTTCATGAGAGGCTTATCCAGGTTGATTTGAACACTATAGCCTAGCAAAATGACCTCTTGCTTATGTACTTCTGTATATTATGGGATTGCTGTATTAGACTTCTCTCATAATTGTTTTCTGTGGTTTTGTCGCAGATTGTCAAAAGGAGAGATTATTAAGGTCATATTTTGTTGTAATTGGCTAATCATTTGACAAAATGCACTTTACTTGTAATTGGGTAGATCTAAGATGGATTTAGTACTTTAAGAAACATGTTATTCAAGTCAAGTATTAAAGACATAAAGATTGGTCCAAGAAACAAGTGAAAAAAAAAACTGTTTATTAAGTCTCGACAGATAGCTAGACAGATGCCTGCTATCGAGACTTAACGTGAAGCTCAATAGATAGTTCGACAGCAGCTCAATCTATCGAAAATTATGATTTCAAAATTTCCATATCTGAAATTCGGACCAGCCTTGCATATATGTTTGGGATTTCTTTTCTCACAACCTTAGACATATATAAGGTTTATTTTAAAGGCCGTCACACATGGATACAGGACCAAGAGACTTATTTCCTCTATGTGGAGCTACTGCGTTTGTACGTTATAGGGTTTTGTAACCGAGTGCTTCTAGATCTTCATTATTGATAAAATGAAGAACTTTGCAGCCAACAACACCTGTTCAAGCTGCTGGAGTTAGGCATGTACTTCGGACCCGTGCAAAGGACTAGTCACAAATTGAAGGTTTGTGCATCAAGGGAAAGAATGCTACTACAAGATCAAGTCCAATTGGGTATTTGAGCAAAGGTTCAACTGTAGGTTGGTATTTCGAGATAGGCCAAGGGTAGTTGGTAAGATTCCTTATACATGTAACCGTTTGATTATTGATTAGTGGATTTTTGGGATTAGTGACATTAAAATCACCTAGGGGGATTTTTACCTTGCAAGGTTTTCTCCATTTGTCATCAAATCACCGTGTCTAATTTATTTTCCATTGCATTTAGTATTTTTGGTGATTTGTTGGTGCCTTCACATTTTGCATGCAATCAAACTTAATTAATCAATTTGTGTAATTGAATTAATTAACCGAGATCAAGCTATCTTAACCAACAATTTGTTTTTCCAGAGTTCCACGATGAAACCTTTGGATAAGCAAAAGGATCGCTAGACACACTCATATTAATAACAATGCTTTGCTTGAATTGCTATAAGGCTGAACGCTCAAAATCATTGCATAAAGGCTGAGTTGAAAAAGAGGAGCAACTATTTAAAAAATGAAACATTGGCAAGAAGAAGAGCAAGCGCATACACACGAAGAGGCACAGTGATAACCCCATACTAATATCTTGGAAAAACTCCTTAGCAGTCTAATAAATGCTAGGAATAGGCTGCTTTTATAGACAAGTTTCATGGGTGGTTCTAATATGCATGTGTGATAAACATTAATAAAATAAAATAAAAAATCAATGTATAAATTAATTTAAATATTTTAATTATAATTAATAGGCGTAAATGCACTTTTAGTCCCTACATTTTGCACTTTTTTCATTTTGGTCCCTACATTTTGATTTTTCCACTTTTATTCCCTAATTCAGGAGGTTGTGTTTCTGCAAAGAACTGTAGCATTCTTTTGGATAAGAGTATCAGATATGTGACAAATCTTATGTCTTTAAGTAAAACTGAATGTTCTAAGTAGGGGTGACCACGGGTCAGGTTTGTGCCCAACCCGGACCCGACCCAAATTATTCGGGTGGAGGAAAATATGGCCCCAAACCGACCCGGAGATCTGGTCAGATTTTACAGTTTGGATCTCGTCAGTTTCGGGTTGTATCGGTCGAGTATCGAGTTTCATAGCCGGGAACGATTTTTGGCCGAATCCGGCGAGATCTGGCCTAAATTTGGCCGGATTCATCGAGATCTGACCTTGATTTCGTCGGATCAAGGTGAGATCTCGACAGATCTGGTCGGAAATTAGTAATACTTCGTCGGGAAGGATAAAGGTTCGGTTCGGGTCGGGTATCACGGGTTTTGAAACGAAAAACTAAAAACCGACCGGCGTGGGGTCGGGTTATCGAGTTTGGAACCTGCATCTGACAGCCAAAGTCGTCAGATCGGGTGGCAACGAGCAAGTTCGCCGAGTTGAATGGGTTGCCAGGTCTTCTGGACACCCCTAGTTCTAAGGATGAAGAAAGGATGGGAGTAGTGGTGGAGTTTGTTACGCTTTTTATGGCGGAAAAGCCACGTGGCTGGGATGGGCTATGCCACAATGTAATTCTGGGCTTTAATATATTGTTTTTTAAGTGCATTATCAGCCACGTTAGATTTTGCCATTAGTGGGGTGACGGAAATGACCAAAATGATAGGCGTTAATTAGATTAGGAACTAAAAGTAAAAAAATCAAAATATAAGAACCAAAATGGAAAAAGTGCAAAATGTAGGGACTAAAAGTGCATTTACGCTTAATTAATATTAAAGAACAATATACTTGTTTTATAGATACAATACAACTTTAACCTATGGCGTATACTCCATAAAAATTCATTTTTGCTATTAAGTCAAGATATCAATTGTTTTTTATATAGACGGAGTTCGAATCTTATATCTTTTATTCGATCATAAGAGATTTTATCATTTAAGCTAGTTAAAACCTACAATAAAATACTTTTAAGTTATGGAGCAAAGGCATGTTGTGTATAAGACCAAAAAATTTTCAAAACTAAAAATTTATTTTAAGTTGCTGAAATAATATAAAAGAAATAACGAAGCTACTAAATTTCGGGAAACTTTTGATACAAGAATTTTAATCTGAGTGAATTTTAAAATTATTTAAACCTTAACGTTAAAGTTTCACTTAGGATCAAGCTATAGTTTTTTAATATTAATATACTCATAATATGCCATATGTCATGAAGTAAAAAATGAAAAGGAAAAAAAATAGAGGAAATCTGCTCTCTTTTTTATGTGTTAGAATTAGAGAGGATATCCAATTGGTACCAAAACTTGTAGGACATACTTAAAATTTATGTAGTTTAATTATTTTAAAAGCTTTTAATCAAATAAATAATTTAAATTTATTGTAATTAACGTTGATAATAGAGTTTCATCTTGAGTATATATAATTAATTTAATAACTTTATTTTCCATATATATATATATATATATAACTTTATAATTTTAATAATTTATTGTGTGATCTCATAAAGGGAGGCATATGCCTATTAGATAAAGAAATAAACCAAGTTGAAACATATAATTTTTATTTAGTAATGAGCTTGGTTTCGACTTTTTTAAAAAAAAAACAAAGAAGTTTGGATTCGACTTGAGTTTGAAATAAAATTAAATGAATAAACCTAAATTTTCTCAGCTCGATCCAAAATTTTCTCCTTGTAGTTTATTTTTCACTTTTTTATCTCTCATTCACAAACAACAACACCATTTTAGCCTATCCTTCATTTGTTATTTCCTCCACCAATAAGTACCATAGCCCCTCCAAAAGTTTACCTTCCCTCGTACAAGCCGTGACATGTCTTAATTAGCTGATAATTCAGTGTAATGGCATCTTATGTCCTTCCAATATATGAGATACCTTTTACTGTCAAGGAAGGCTTTTTTCTTTTTTCTTTTCTACTTCTAAGTAATCATAGTGTAGTTTTTAAGTTTAGTGGGTTAGTTCTGAGTTTTGAATTCTTAAAACAGTCATATTCCAAATGACTAATGAGTATGGCTATCATGAGTCCAGAGTCGAACTTCTGGGATTTCTTCTTTTAATTATTGTTTACCCATTTTTCTTTCTTCAAAATAATTATAGCGCAGTTTAATGGATTGCTTTTTAACTAAATTCTTTTTTCTTTGGTTGTGGAATTTTTAGGCCACTCGTTTATGTGGGGAGCACGTTTTCCTTTTCTACTTCTTTCTTCTAAGTAATCATAGTGTAGATTAGTGGGTTAGTTCTGAGTTTTGAATTCTTCAAACAGTCATATTCCAAATGAATAATGAGTATGGCTATCATGCGTCCAGAGTCGAACTTCTGGGATTTCTTCTTTTAATTATTGTTTACCCATTTGTCTTTCTTCAAAATAATCATAGCGTAGTTTAATGGATTGGTTTTTAACTAAATTCTTTTTTCTTTGGTTGTGGAATTTTTAGGCCGCTCGTTTATGGGGGGAGCAAAGCACCTTCTATTGAGGTGACCCGGCTTGGAGAAACCCTTCTTCTTCTTCTACTACGACTACTTGTTTATATATATATCCAAATGTTTTTGACACCAAACTCTTCAAGCTGCCAATGTCCCAATGGCAGAACTTACTACTCGTGAGTTTCAAATATTTTACTTCAAAACAAGTGGGAAAGGGATCCTCGTGAATGAGACTAGATGATTATTGAGTTCCAAACTTTGCAATTCAAATTATTTAGTTATGACCTTGGCAATGGCAGAACTTATAGGTCGTGTTAATGATGGTTCTAATGGCCTATATAGGTTAAGAAATAATAAATATAATTATAATTACTAGAAATACAAACAAGTTTTTTTTTTTTTTTTTGAGGGAAAATATAATACCAACAAGTTGAGCTACAATACCCTAATAAAAATTTTGATAAAACATATTATGTACTATGTGTTCTTTAAATGTTTCAAATAAGAATTTAAACACTTTAAAAGGAAGTTTTAAATATACTAAAAATGAAAAGCCTGATAAAAAAATAAAATCCTATAAATAAGTATACAAGACGAGAAACTAGAAATATCTAATTATATTTCATGAAAATGTGAATTTGTATTAGTAAATTATTTTTTTCAAAAGTTTTATACCAAACTTCAAGTTTCATGATACTTCCAAAATGTTATTGTAGAGATGTTAAGCATGGGATAGGAGCCACTTTTATCTGGAATTTGTGTTGCTCATTCCTCCAAACGGAAATTGGCCTAACTCAAGTCAATCTTTCTCTCTCTCTTTTTCCAAAGCAATAATTTTTTTTCCTTAAATTTAAGCGTAAAAGACGGGTATAAGCTAATGGCTTCCAAGTATAATTAATTAAATACGGACACAAAGTTTAGAGTCCGTTTGGTTGAGTGCTAAAGAGAAATGATGGAAAATGAGAAGTTTTTCTTTATTTGGTAGTGGAAAAGGGAAATCATGGGAAGTGTAGTTTTCAGGTTAAATGTCTTGTTTACAAGATTTATAGACTGTTTGGTTGAGTACAAAAGTAAAAAGATAGAAAATGAGAAGTTTTTTTTTTTTTTTTTTTTTTCTTTGTTTAGTGTAGCGGAAAAGAAAAAGGATAGACAAAGGGGAAAATAAGTTGATCCACCTAGGCCAACCAAAAACTCCTCTCATACTAAGAGGAAAAGTGAATTGAAAATGTTTATTGCATCTAAACTATCAATTAACTTTAATTACAATTTTTTAATTATTTTTTTATGTAACAAGGGTATAATAATAAATTCATTTAAATGTATTTTCTATCATTTCGCTTTTACATTCTTCCTATTACACATGAGGAAAAGCTCTCAACTAGACGAACCCTAGTAAAAAAATAAATATATGGTCTTTTGGATATACCATTTTTATAAAAATAAGTACGCAAGCTGGTGAATATATATAAAGTATAAACATTGAATTGGATATATAGAATATTTTATATAATAATTACTCTCAGTTAAATCTTTGTTATATCACAATTTTTTTTATTATCCTTCAACTTGAGAGGTTGATTTAAATTAATTTATCATGCATAAAACATTCATGGTGCCAACCAGTAATACTCGTTTTTAAGGCTATATGTGAACAGGTTAGGTTATATCTACATTGAGTGGAACATATAAATTCTTAGTATGAAATTCATCTCTCTAGTATTTTCGGTTCATAATCATATAGATTGGGATTGAACATAAGAGATAACTTAATATTTTTCAAAATGATTTTATATATTAACTAGTCGTTAACCCATGCGATACACAGGAAATCTATTGTGTATAAAGATGAAAATAATTTTGTCTCTTCATCTTTAGTTGTACATTAAGATTTCAATCTCAAAGTTTCCTATTCTTGATATGAAAAATTAAATTATGTAATGAAAAATAGAAATCAAACTTAGATTAAAATTAAAATTAGGCTTCCACATTAACAATTATCCATTAAATATATGATACAAAAAATTAAAGAACTAATTAATCAATATTTCAAATAAATTGAAAAAAAAGCTTTAAATTAATCTTTGTATCTTCTTCCTTGTTGCTTCGTAGAAGTCCTTGATCAACTCCTTTTGCTTTCGTTTATTACAAATGTTGGTGTGAGTTATACATTGCTTTCAACATCAACTTTTGGAAACTCTGTAGAATCATCACCTTGTTCACTTGATAAGTTGTTGTTACAATATATATAAGTTAAATATCAAATTTGTACATAAAATCAAGTTTGAGATAACCATGAAACTTAAATATGCAATCACATTCCAATTTCAAATTCTTTCTAGAAACATATTACCAATAAATATACAAAAAACAATATAGAATAAAGGAGAAGACTGGTAAATACCTGACAGTTCTCATCTTGCAGTAGTGCTAAGAGTCCTACATAGATAAATATCCATAGTTCCAAATAACCTAGATAACAAAATGCCAAATCCTTATCTGCAAAACAATAAAAATCCAATTTCCAGCCAACCTTTAAGAAACATTTATAACATTAATAGAAGAGAAATAGTGCAGTGCAGAAAGTTTGATACAGTGCAGTGTAGTGCAGATTTTGGTTGTAAAAAAGTGCAGATTTTAAATGTAAAACGCAAATTTTATGGAGGAAAATAGTGCAAAACAAATCTTATTCACTGAGAAATTTAAACAAACATAGAAAAAAAAAAAAAAAAAAAAAAAAAGAAACAAAGATAACCAACACAACACAAGTCCTCAAGTAAAGCCTAAAGCCTCTTGGCGGGAGAGACGTCTAACAAAATGGAACAACCTCAACATGCATAAAAAATTCAACACCTAAAATAACAAAGCAACCATTAGTCAACTCAAATAAGCCTTAATCATAATTGCAGTATGAATTCATAGATGTAAAGATTACATAAAAAAGGTAAATTATTCAAAGATAATGAGGTTCTAATGGTTTTTTTAGTCACAATTTTTTTTTTTTATTAGTAAGGTTTTGACCCAAGGGGAAGGGGAGATTCAAACTTCTAACCTCACTTCAAGAGGGTTCCCAACAGACTGTGGTATCTCTTGGGGTTTACTCATTATCAAAGATCTAATTATAAACTCATCAAATAATTACTTACCTGAAGGTGTTTACAATCACTACAATTATCTCAAACAATCAAAATCAGCATGAGAACAAAAACATTAAAATTTTAAAACTGGGCTTTTATGTTAAATTATAAAAAGCATATTACAATTCTTAAATAGCCACAATTTTCATAAATCAAATATTGTCAAAAGCATAAATAGATAACAAACCAAATCCAATTTATCAAATTGTTTGAAGCTATAGGCGATAAGTATGTAGCCCTGTAATCAATAAGTTTTTGGTAAGAATCAATTCATGGACAACAAATATTTCATCATTTGATGGGAGACTTCAACTAATCCAAACTTCCCGTAAATGTTGTATTTCTTTTTGGTGTTCATGTTTATTGGACCAGCATTTTTGTTCTCCTGCATAGAAAATCAAGTTGATTGAGAGCTAGTTCAACAGGTTTCTATGAAAAAGTACAAATTCCTCTACTTCAGGTGTTAAGTTTTTTTTTTTTTTTTTTGGGGGGGGGGGGGGGGGGAGTGTCTAATTAGTTTAATCAATAATTTTACCAAGGTACATAAAAACAAATGATCCCCATTAGCCTTTACTGGGTGCCAGCCAATCATTATTTCTCTCATAAACCATGATAAGACTGCACAACAACAACAATACATATATAGTAATATAGACATTAAAAATGACTTTAATCTAAGTATTATACCAATGTCAAGATGGCCTACAATTACATATACCAGATAAAGGTCTTTTAGAGTTATTTTATTCTAAAAGCCATAGATGCTAACCTTGAGATCAACATTGATAACATATATTGAAAGAGACAAATATATTGAGGAATGCAACATCAATCTAAATGTAGAAAGAAGCATTATCAATAGAAGTACCTTCGTCCACCAATTCCTTGCAATAGAAGTCCCATCTTCTAAACTTTGGTTGCTTCGAGGGGATTTATTTTAAAATAAAGCAGCTTGAGAGTTGTTGACAGCTATAATTAAACACATTGTAGGCAATCCATTAATAAACAATCAACACTCTTAGACAACTACCAAAGGCTTTCTGTGGGTATTTTAATTTAACACTGTGGGCTTTTGAGGCTTAAGTTTGAGATAACATTGTAGGCTTTCTCTAATACTCACACTATCTATTTCCCTGTATATTTTTTTTTCCTGGAACCTAAGCCACTGCGTTGGCTTGGATCATTCTCATGTTATACTTTTCATACTTTCTTTTTGATAGTAATACAATTTCTGCCTTTTCAATCAAATAATCGAAACTGAATTTAACTCCCAACTATTATAACAAATTAAAATAAAGACTCACTTAAATAGCAAGCTCCATTCAATTACACACCACATGAATTTATTTCTATTTTTTTAAAGAGAATCCGCATTGGTTCTTCCATTGACATTATTTAGAAACACCCTACCCTATGGTGAAGTTTGAGACTTCCCCTAAAGTATTTCAAATTATTACCAAAAAGGCCATTCTAAGTAGTAGGAAGTAAACAGAAGTAAACAAACCAAAATTGATGGCCTTTTTGTAAAAGAAGCAAGATGCAAACTAACACCAAAGTTGACATTCATCAGGTATTAGTGTGTAAGTGTGTGTGTCTATATATATATATATATATTATCACAGACCACACATTATCAATTTATCATCAATAATAAGATCAAATTCAAAATCCCAAAATCAAGGCCTTCAAAGTAGAAAGGAACCTAAATACCTAACTTCCCATACAACAGTAGCTACTTCGTTAATTGAGTCAAAGACAACAACCCAAACTATCCAAACCCCAATTTTGGTTCAAAACCAAGCCTTAAATCGCCAGAACCTAAAAGAAGAAAAAAAAAAAAAAAAAAAAAAAAACCCTTTTAATTCCGGCAACCAAAGGCCAACCATTCAAACACAGCAACCCGAAACACCAAAGCAGAGTTGCATAGAAAGAATTGACTGAGAAAAGAAAATTGGTAGATGCAAGTACAATGATAGATAAGAAACTAAAGTGACTACAATCCTCAAGAGACTAATTTTCAATTTCTAAGTCTAACTCATATTCCAATCCTATTGATTCGAAATAACTTCATTCCCAACAAACTGACTTGAAGTGAACTATTCCTAAACAGAGTAACTCAAAGTGTACTTAATCAAAGTAAACTACATCAAAGTGAACTATTTTGAAGCAGAAATCAATGAAGCTGGAGTAAAAAATTTCAGAAAGGTTGGCTACATGGGTTTGCAAAGATACAAAGAGAAAGACAACTAAAACTACAATTCAATCAACTCTAGAATACAAAATACAATGGGGTAAAAAATAAACCATGAGGAAAAGAATGAGGATGAAATCCAAAAGCAATAAACCTAGAAATTGAACAGCAGTGAATAAAAAAAGAGACTAATAACAAACAACTATTTATATAAGATAATAGTTATGCTAAAATTCAAAAAAAAATCTAAGAAATCAAACAAATACCATACCTTAAACCCTGATTCGAATGGAGGAAAAGAATGATGAGAAGGCAATAGCAATAAACCTAGAACTTCAACAGCCGTGGAAAAAAAAAAAAAGAGACTAATAAAAAACAACTATTTATATAAGATGATAGTTATAGAGTCCTAATAGAGTTCGGATTCAAAATAAATAAGTAACTATATTATAGAGTTCTGATTACAATTGTCTATTACATACCTTTGGGCCCGTTATAGGCTTTGGAAGACTTTCAACAGTTTACCAATGATGCACCCATCAATCCTTGTCCAACTACTTACAAGATTTTGATCAAAGGGTTGGTCGATAATGGCTGGGTTAGTAAGGCGGTCGAGCTGAAAGAGGAGATGGGAGCGTTTTGCCCCTGACCCTATTGTGTATAGCTATTTGATGAATGGGTGTGTGAGGAGTGGGGATTTGTATGGGGCTTTGGTCAAGGGGTATTTCATGAGGCTGTTGGGGAGGGTTCGAAGGTGAAGATGAGTGCTGTCGCGTTTAAGAATGGGAAGTTCGATGGGTATTGTGCGCCGTTTCTAGGTTTTGAGGAAGTAGATGGGTTTGTGGGTATAGTGGGTTATTTGTGGCCATGGGAAGTTCGATGGGTATTGCGCGATGTCAGATCGGTGGTCTGAGGAAGGGGATGAAGGAAGAAGATGGGGATGGCAGATCGGTGGTCTGAGGGGGAAGGAGCTTGTGGGTTTGTGGGTATGGTGGGGTGCCGTTTTGAGGAAGTAGATGGGGATGTCAGATCAGTGGTCTGAGGTGGGAGGATGGGGATGTCAGATCGGTAACCATAGAAGCTTGTCTAGTCTCGGGGTGGGAGGATGGGGAGAGAAGAGATTTTGCGATTTGGGGGAAGGAGTAGAGAGTAGAGAGTAGAGAGTAGAGAAGAGATGCGTTTTGAGTTTTTGATTTTTAGAGTTGGGGAGAAGAGTTATAGGGTTGATTTTCAGAATTGGGTAGAAATTTTAGCTGAAATTTCGGGATTGAATGAGAAGTTGAAGCGTTACACAATACGCGTTTTGGATTTTAGTTTTTTTTTTAGTTGAAAATACATTTTTTCTTTTTTCAATAATGCTGACGTGTAAAATTGTGGAGAGAGCAAAGCTTCAGTTTTATATATATATATATATATATATATATATATATATATAGATTATACACATATAAGGGACTTTTCAACAAGAAGATTTTATATATTTATGTTAGGTTCTAAAGATTTAGGATTAAATATTTAGAATTCTATTTTGTATGTGTTGGCAAACCAAAAACAAAACATGTCTAATTTATGTGTTAGGCATTGCTCAAAAATGTGTGTTTCAAACTTCAAGTTCGAGCCGACTGCAGAAAAGAGAGTTGAGAATCTGCCAAGCTCAATCGATCGAAAATTAGACTCAACCGATCGAAAATTGCAAAAAAGCTGATTCTGCAAAATTTTAAAAGAGGCCCAAGCCTACGAAAATATTTAGGGTTTCAATCCAACTTGTCCACATATAAAAAGGAAATCCTAGCTACGTTTTGGTGACCTTTGGAAGACTTGTGAATTACTTCTTGTGAGATCTGAGAGGTGTTGTACCTTTTAACTACACAAGCGTCTACCGGAACAAGATCTACAATTAAGCATTGATAGAACCTAGTTGCTGCTACAAAGGTCAACAACTGAAGGTGAACAGAAATATTTGAGTGGGATCTCAAAATCACGACGTGGATGCTTGTGTTGTAGTAAGTCCAAGAAGAAAAAGAGTTCATGATTTCGAAGCTTGCACGTGGTTATGTCAATAAGTTACTACTTGAGGTTACAATAGATTTAAGGTTAAATCTGATTGAAAAATTTCGATTCTCTTATAGAGTTATAGTGGATTTGTTTTACTTTGAGGATTGCTAGATCAAATCCTCCCCAAGTTTTTACCTTGAGATAATTCGTTTCATTAGTTTTTTTGGATGATTATATTCGTGTGTTATTTACTTTTCCGCTGCTGTGCATGATATGATTTTTATTGTTTAACCTAGATCTCATAATTAACTTAAGTAATCACTTGGCTAATTCAGTAGGTTAAACAACTTGGTTTAAGAAGTCTAAACAAACAAACCATTTATATAAATAGACAAATAAATATGCACTTATGAAAACAAAATGTTAGAAAATAACATAAGGTAGGGACTTAATGGTAAATATCATTATACTCTTACTGGATTCAAATGATAGGATTTTTTGTATGGCGTTTTAGTCATAGCAAGGGCTTCCAAATTGGGTATTAATATACTCGTACTGGTTCTTGAAATGTTACAAAATGGTAACAAGTTACGGCTTAACAGATGTTTTTATTTCAACCATGAGAATCACAAGAATAGATGAATGTGTGATTGCCCATTCTTGTTTTCCTTCTTTTGGACCATTCCATATCCAAATATATTTCCATCCATATGAACAGTGGAAGACTGGAAGAAGTTGGATGTGAAAGGCTACACCTTTCCTCCCCTCAGGCAATGGCAAAGTCAATTTAGTGCTATTTTTTCCAATGACCCTCGCCTCTCTTTGAACTTGGGATTCCTTATTTGATTACAATAAGTTTAAGGGAAAAAAGACAAGTTCTCCTGTAAAGAACCGAACAGTGCCACGAAACTACAAAGCTCTTAAAAAGTTGAATTTTTTTTTTTTTTTTTTTTAAAGGTAATGGATTTTTGGAGACCATGGAAATTGAGAATTAGGTCCTCTAGATTTATAAGTAAAATCCAACATTTTGGAATTTGTTTATTCCCGATCATTCATTTGAAAAACAATTTAACTCTGGAGAAACCTGCTAGTGGCACCTTAGCTCCAAGTTCATCTCTCGGTACCCAATGTTGGAAGGACAAATCAAACTCAATAATATAGGTCCTTTTGATACCCCTATGCAGGATGATAGATCCAAAATTCTTTTGAGGCAATTTGAAAGTCGAAGCTGTTGCCAATATATATTGTAGGTAAAACATTTTTAATATACTGTACATTAAATCAGTACCAAGCCATGCTGCCATGTCTTGGGAGGAGGAAGTTTGAAACCACATTAATCAGTAAAAGAACATTTAAATCAAATCAACTAAGCTCATTTGCTGCTTAGTATTAACTTTTGTGTAGCTTGTTCTTAATTTGGCTTGAAAATAAATTGGCATTGAATTTAAATCTTCTTGGAAATGGTTACAAGCATAAAGCAGATCATTTCTGGTTACAAGTATAGTATAGTGTAAACTGCAGAACATTTCTCATGCACGCTTCAATGAGCTATATAATATGAACATCTTGGAAAAAATGGTACAAAACCATGAAAAAGGGATAAGTAGCTGTAAACCCAATGCCTTAAATAATGAACCATGATCCTGACTCATAATCATGAGAGGAACCAAATCAGCCCTAGGTCTCCAAATTTCCAGTTATCTCTTGTGAAGGACAGGCCCTGGTCAAGAGTGAGGTTTCATCTGTTGTTGATGACACCAAAGATGATGTGTGACAGGTCATAGCAGGACATGGTTAAAGTTGCTAGATTCTTTGATGTGCCAAAAATGTGAGACTAATTTGAACCTGAGTAGTGATTTTTGGTTAGCATCTTCCATAATTAATTTCAAGGAATCAGACCAACTCATTCATAAGAAACAGAGCTTAGTAAAGTGTAGAAATTCCAGAAAGCTTCTAAGAAGCCAACATACTAGTGAATATGTGTGCCTTGAAGGAACATTGACTCTTTCTTCAAGGACTGCTGAGTAAAGCTTTGAGGCCTCCTTTTGCTTAAGCTGCTTCCTGCAGCATTAAGGAAAAAACATATAGTTCAGCAGTTTTTATTTAGCTTTTTATTTTTTGGAAATCCAGTTAGGTATGAATGGGAAAACATACGAGTAACAACAGCACAAAAAATTCCTTAATGTCATCTCTAAGATGCATGACAAAAGAAAGTAAAATCATATATAAGAACAACTACCCTTACGTAGGCAATAAACAAAACACACACAACAACATGAATAACATCTTTATATCTTAGAATAACCATAAAAGAATAAGGGAATAGCTGGTTGATTGGACAATATGAAACCAGAAATCAACACTACATAGATAGAACACAAACACGTTATGCGATGCAAGGGATGGACATGACAAGAACAAAACAATAAAGCAAGGCCAAAAAACAATGCCAGCAAGTTAATTGACAGAAGTTTCCTGTCTAAAAGAGGAAAGATACTATGAGAGGATATATTTATGAGAGCTAACTATTAAATAACTGCAGAAAAACACCAAGATTTCTTGTCCTTTCTATTTTAAAAGACATATCCTCAGCTTCTCAGCTAGAAAAGCAATTAATCAAATTAAGACGGACAATCACCTTACACACATTTCCAAAACCAAACCCAAATTCTCCAATCTACCACAAGATCCTACATTGACCAATACCCCAAATCACCAACTTCAAGAAATTAATTTTAAGGCATCAAAAAAATTAAAATTGTAAGGAAAAATAATGCAAGAATTTAAAATATCCCTGCTCATATTTAATGAGTAATCCCACATAACCAAAATATAATGTCAACAAATGCCCTCCCTGTAAACAAGGACTGTGAGGTGAAAGATATATTACATAAAAATCATAAAAATGCACTTGGCTCCACAAACAATTATAGCAATTTCACCAATAAAATTTAAAAAAGAAGATCAAGGGATGCTGCCAAAAGTAGTCACCTTCCAATTATACAAAAGTTCACAAATTTAGTTTGTATAGACTCGACTCCTTGAAAAGTCTGATTATTCCTCTCTCCCCTATTTAGTCCACAAGATGCAAAATGGAACAGCACTCCAAAAATATCATTCCACAAAATGGAGCAATAGAATTACAAATGCAATACTAATCAACTACAGTAATGTTATCTTAATGAGGTTATCCACAATTGAGATCTTACCTAAGGCAGCGTTCCTTGAAACTTTTGTCTGTCAAATGCCCTTCCACGGAAATAGCATGCCATTATATCCTCTTACTGCCCACATAATAATACCATATTAATTTCTCACCATTATGTTCTTTCCTGAACAATCTACCAAAGAGAAGAGTGGGACTTCTCTGTCTTTGTTGCACATCCAAGCCCAGGTAAATAAGGTTGATGTTTGCTACACCAAAAAAAGGGAGAAATTATTATAAATCCATATTAAAATGTTAAGCTCAACCATAGAATTCATTATCTCAGCTTGCACATTTGAAGATCAAATACCACAACAATTTGATCACAGATCAAAGAAAAACAAAAGATTTATTCTACAGCACATATGAAGCTGCATGTTAGGGATGGAGCAATCAAAGGCCTATCTATTTGCTAAAAGCATTTAGCTTTTAGTTTTGTTCCTTTTGTCTTAGCTTTTAAAAAATAAAAATAAAAATTTATCAACAATTAGCTTTTTTGAAAACCAGCTAGCTTTTAGCTTTTTGTCACACATTTAGCAAAAAGCTACCAAAAACTATATCTTTTGTATAACACTATCGCAAAAAGTAAAAAAATAAATCAAAAATCAAAAATCAAAAGGGGGAAAGAAGGCTTTAACAGATTTAAACAGTAATAACAAAAAATTATATAGCCTAAATTCATAATGACCAGAAGGGAGTCATTGTTACATGAACGCTATGTATTAGTATAGCAACAACTTTGATCAATTAAAAACTTATAAACTTATGACATAATAAACCAAAAGCTATAATGTACACATATTACAATACGATGTTTCAATTTCAAAAAAAAAAATTAAGTAGCAAGATAGGTTCAAATGCATAGTTTCATTTTGTGATTTTATTAAAAGAAGATGAGCCGGGTCATCAGATCATAACCTAGGTATAAGAAATCCTAGTTTGATGCAATGTCTTTAGGTTAAAAGAGTCTCAACCACATGCAGAACTATTTACAATTATGATTATTATTATTATTATTATTTTGGTAATAAGTTTAATTGAATGTAAAACTGAATCATCAAGTATACAGGGGTATACTAAATGCATAACACATTTACTAGGTTCTAAGATTACAACGATCCATAAATTATAAGGGATATGCTCCTGTAGCCATCATCTACTCAACAAAGTTCGAAAAAATTGCAACTTCACTTCTAAGATAGACCGCTCACATCACTCTAAAATTCTAGCATTTCTTTCATGCCAAATGCACCATATCACACAATGAGAAACACCTTCCAGATTGCTCTATTTCTATATGTCTTCCAGATTGCACAAGTATTTATGCTGTGATTATAGTGTAATTCATTGAGCATGTGTGTGCACATCTGCAACTATAGGTGAGTTAATATATATTTTCATTCTTGAATCTCATTCTACATCAATTAATTTGATAATTGATCATTGATTCTTATATTTTTGTTTGCTATGTTTATGATCATTTTCATTTAAACAATTTCCAAGACACTGCCATATGCTTATCCTTTTAAGATATCCTTAGTTGTTTAAAATGAAGTCCTTATCAATATTATTCACACAGTACATTGCTAACACAAAATTCTAGGGAGTTAAAACAAAACCCCTACTATATCACATACGAAACATGTTTTTGGCATGTATACTTCTAATTCACACAAGAAACATAAGTCATGGTATTAAAGTAGCATACAACTTAATCATAAATTAGTCCTACTCCAAAAAGATTGCTGCCTTTGTCAGATTTCACTGTGGAATCTTCACTTCAAGTTGAATACCTGGAATAACCTTCACACATAATTCTGAATCCTTTCACGAGAAGAAGGGTGTAGCCCATCGGCAGACAGCAAATCTACTAACATGCTTTTAGTGTAAGAATCTGCCGAAAATCCCCTCTCAGCCATCACATGAAGAAGTTCTATAGCCCTTGATGTATCATTTTTTCTTAGAAATCCTCTAATAATTGTATTATAAGTGCAATCATTCGGAAAGCATCGAGTCTCATCCATTCTTTTAAGTAACTCACTTGCTTCATCCAATAACCCTTCATTACAGAGTCCATCTATCATTGTAGTATACGTCCTAACATTAGGTTGTAATCCTTTTTCAGGGAGACTAAAAAATATTTCCCTTGCAAGTTTGAGTTTCCCAGCTCTGCACATACCATCAATAATGATGCTGTAAATCACAATGTCAGTATCCGTCCTACGAGTTTCCATTTCTTCAAAAAATTTCATCGCCTCATCAAAATTTTGGTTTTTGCATAGTGAATCCAACAATTTAGAGTAAGTAAAGATATCAGGAATTTGTCCATGAATTTGCATCTCATTAAGAACCTCTTGCGCAGCTTTATGCCTCCCGAGGGAACACATGCCACCAATAAGAGTGTTGTAAGTAACAGTATCAGGAACCATTCTCTTATTATCCATTTCTTCAATAAGACTCACTGCCTCGTCAATTCTTTTACACCTGCAATAACCTTTGATCAAGATGTTATAGCACCAAGCATCAGGATAACAAGCCCTCTCAAGCATCAAATCAAATACTTTTCTTGCCTCGTCCATCTGATCCCGCATACAGTACCCATCCATGAGTATACTGTAAGTGACTACATCGGGCTCCACACCTCTTTGAATCAGTAATTCAATCACGCATTTCGGTTCAGTAATCAATCCTTCTGCACATAGCATATCAGTCAACATACAAACAGTTTGTAAATCATGTACAACTTCCCCATGCTTCACTTCCTTCAAAAAACCTGATACTTCCTCCCACTGACATGAATTGAGTAGCCCATGAATCAAAGAATTATAAGAGACAACATCCATGGAAATGCCTTTACCAATCATTTCTGACAATAGACTCAAACCCTCAATCAGTAGCCCATCCTTGCACAGCCGGTCAACAATAACACTATACACAACTCTATCAGGCTTACAGCCTCCTTCTTCCATCTTCCTAAGCATACCAATAGCCGCACTCGTATCACCCATATTGCACAACCCATTTATCAGTGACCCATAAGTAACCACATCAGGCCAATACCCTCTCGCCACCATTGCATTAAACAACTCCACTGCTCTCACTATTTTACCATCAATACAAAACCCATTAATCAAAACCGTGAAACTCCTACAACCCGGCTCGTACCCAAGTTTCAACATTTTACTCAACAACGAAAACCCGAAATCCGGCCTATTCAAATTGCAATAACAATTGGTCAAAATATTCAAAGTACAAACATCAGGCACAATTCCAAACATACCCATTTGCTTAAATAAACAAGTAACAGTCGAATAACGTTTCATTTGTGCAATTTTGCCTAAAATCTTATTGAAATCCACAATAGACGGCCGGGAACCCATTTGAAGCAACTGATTGAATATGCTAACGGCATCATCAAAATTAGTCAGCCTATTATACTTACATTGTTCCCTCACAAAATTCAAGAACTGGGTTTGAGCATACCTTCTCTTTTTTTTCTCTATTCTACTTTTCCAAATAGTATCAGTATAAGTACCAGTAGTAGAAGAAGAACAAGTCTGGGAGTGAAAGGAAGACATTGAAGCAAAAGCTAAAGCATAATTCTTGAACAAAGAAAAAAGGTTAATGGGTTTGCGAGTAATACCGCTTTGAAACACAGAAGCAGAAGCAAAAACAGTTTTGTGTACCAACAAGAACATCATATTACATAAAACTACGTCTGCTGTTGTTGATGTTGTTGTTCTTCTTATTCTTCTTCACTTTCAGTTTTCTCTTCTGGTCTCTCAAAAAAACCATAGCTTGGTGGTTTCTGGGTTATCAAATGACTATGTAATTTATTCTATGACCATCTCCAACTCCAGCCACAGACAATGCAAAAGGTTGTCCTTTTATCCAAAATCGAGTTGGAAAGCTAGCATTTTGTGGCCGAGAACAGCGCCGTCTCGAGTTGGAGAGAGATATGGAGAAGAAGAAGTGTCCTGTATACATGTTAATAAAGCTTTATGGACTCTGAAAGATGGGTTAACCCAAAGCCTGACCCGATAAACCGAGGGTTCAGACTTGAGACTTTTCTTTTAAAGGCAAAACAAAAAATTTCTCATTTGTGTTTTTCTTATTTAAATTTTTGAAAGGACTTCTAAAGTTATTTTCTAAAAATATTTAAGCGGATCTACACAGCTTATTTGGATTTTTTTTTTTTGGAAGTTATTTTATTTAATTATTAGTTACTAAAAAAAATAGCATTATGGACCTTAACAAAATAATCTCTCTTTGAAAATTGAGTTTTTAAAAACATGATTTTAAACATTGAAATTAAATTTTTACTAAAATGATGTTTTGAGTTATCAGGGTTATTTCATGATTTCAATATATTATATTTTGCACAGAAATCTTGTTTGAAAACACAACTTTAGTGCAAATACATTTTACATTAAAATTATGTATCGGAAACACAACTTCATTGCACAATTTGAAATTTCAATACTTAACACAATTTTTTTATGAAAAAAAAAAAAGAATCTATTCACCAAAATAAGTTTTCCCACAACACTATTTTTAATAATTATAAAAAAAAAAATTTTTTTTTTAAAAACTAGCTTATTCCGTAACATCTTTTTTTATAGTTCCTTGAAATAGTAGATTGTGCTATCAAGGAATATATATATATAGTAAAATGAGAGTGGTAAAAATAAAAGTGATATTAGTTGTGCATTGATGTAAAAATAAATGTCTAAACTTTAAAATTACCGCCTCAATCAATTGAAAAAAGTTGCAAAATAAGGTGTGTCCATGACAACTAATTTTCTAACTTTGTTAACAAAATTAATTCTCTCAAAAAACAAAACAAAAGGAAAGACACATCTTTCCATAGGTAATTTTAAAAAATAAATAAATAAATAAATAACAAGAAACAAAAATCTCCTATATGGCGGGAGTCCCATTGATCATTAGATCAGGAAGAAAAAGTAGAATTTATTTTCCGAAATTAAAAGTATTAAATTTTAATTTACACTTTTTTTTTTTTTTTTGGAAGACAATTTTAGTGTTTTAGTTGAAGGAACCAAAAAGGATTGATATAGTCAGTTGAATTCACTTTCCATATATAGCGTACATGTATATTTTTCTTCAAAGACTTATTACTAGGTTAAAAGAAAATTACTTATTACTAATTATATATATATTAAAGAAAAGACAGGTGTAATAACTATTCTGATTTTTTTACGACACATTCGTGAAAGAAACGTAGTTGAAAATTTGAAGTTAGGAGATTTTGACTTTTTCTTGGTTGTGATCTTAATTGGATCATATTGCAATATTACTATTTCTGTTTTAAAATAAATGGTTGAATAAATAGGGGTATTTTGGGAGTTTCAATAAAAAATTCATTAAATTTAATTTCTTCCCTCTCATTCCTCCCAATTTGGGGGGAATGAAAATTTGAGGTTTCAGAGATAGAGAGGAATCAGTATTCCTCCTATCATTTCATTCCCTCTCATATGACTTGTTACTTACTAGTTTTAGAATGCTTTTAAGTTATAGCCCATTATTTCATTTAGTTGGACTACTTAGCAAATCAAAAATTAAAAAAATAAAATAAAAAATAAAAAACTAAAACCAAACCAAACAAAATCCCCTTTACTTGTTCTAAGGTTTTATAAGATTGAAGATTATTGTGATGATAGCAAATGCAATGTCTTGACAAATTTAGGTCAAGTCTCAATCCTCTAGGGCACCAAGGATGGAAAGAGGTGTTGAGGTTGTTATGTCTAGTAGTTGTATTACTTCATTATTCTTTGTATGAGAGAGAATACATCCCATTTGCTTCATTATCTTGCCATGAAAAATATCCTATATAATTGAAACCAGACATGGTTCAAAAGGTTCAAGGCCAACTTGTACCAGTTTTGGCACATTGATAATACAAGGTCTTAGTAATGATCAAGTCCACATCTGGTCTTGTAACTTGTAATGATCTCTCTCAGAAAGTAAAATTTTAAAGCCATTGTATTACTGAACCACGATATGAAGACGCAAGATTATAAAAATCAACCTACATGGGGCAATGAAGAAGATGGACATCTCTTCAAGCAAAGCTGTGAGTGAGGAGAATGCAAAATGCTGGTCTACCTCTAGCACCTTTGGCCTAGAATACCATAGAAGACCTTGCTGTTTGTTTTCACAAAAACGAGAAAAATCCGAAAATAATATTGTTCCCCCAAGTTGAAATAGAACCCAATCGAGGACATATCACAGGCCAATGTCATGAGGAAGCAAATGACAACGAATCCAGGGAGCATGATGCCATCCCCCCATGAAAGTAATATTGAAATTTAATGTTTATGTAGCTAGAGAAAGCTGAGTGCAATCACCAAAGAAGGTTTGAATTTACTGGTACAAATCATTACATTTGTTTGAAAGTACAAAGACATCATGTTGACTAATTGATATCAACATCTTCTTGATCAAAACAATCAAATTTACACACAAAAATCAACCCCTTCTACTTTTCAATCACTCACACACTAAACAAAGTCAAAATCGAAAAAGAAACAAAAAAAACAAACAAACAAACAAACTCACTCCAAGCTGAATTATAGGTTGAGGGAAAAAAAAACCTCACCAACGTTACATATACTCCGGGTTAAATACCCCAAAAAAATTAAAAAATAAAAGTCTAGAGTAAGGTATAGCCCAAAAAGGAGGAGAATGAAGTTAAAAAGATTCACTATATATCTTTGAATCCTGTGGTTCTACTTTTTTTCCCTTTTTTTTTTTTTTTTTGGTGGGGGTGAAGAAAAACAAGCTAGTGATACTGTACACTTGAGAGCCAGTCCTCCATAATAGGTTTGCCAAAAGTATAGTTGAGTTGCACTTTCTGGAGCATCAACATGGCTTTTCCCACATGAACCTGAAACAATAATGTAAGCAGAAAGTGGCATTAAAGACAGAGTTAATTACAAATATGCAAAAACATTGAAATTGCAAATTCCATTGAACAAACTAATGGCAGATGAAGACATGAAACACATTCACAAAAACAGCTCAAATGATAAATATTGCATGCTATCATTAACGATATTGATTTCATGTCGCACAGTGATCATAAAAAACAATTGAGAATCCTTTCAAACAACAGATGCAAGAAAACAAATGAATTTCCCTTACTCTGCTGTAAGGTTTTTTGATCAAATCATCTATTTGAGCAGGTTTCTATTTCTTTAAAACATGTTGCTATCATTAGAAAATGGGAAGATATGCTATAATGAGTAATTAGATATACCACTATGGAAAGAGTTAATAAGCACCAAATTTTGAAGAATCTCAGGACAAACTACTTAAATAATTTAGAATTTCTTCAATAACCTGTTCCCATAAACAGAACGGACAAGCCTTACCACACAATTACAACAAATGGACCCAGAAAAAAGACAGCAACAATTAGTTCAGAATAAGCCCTCAATAACATATATGATTCAAGGTATCACCTGTATATTTCACCAAAAAAGCTAAATAAATCTCTCTAAACATACATGCCAAGCCTTGGCTTCTTAAATCATCTGCCTAACACAGGACAGTTACTTAAGGGGGAAACATTGAATGTCCATGGAAATCAGATAGCTTTATTGGTGCTTTATATAACCCAATCCATATTTTTTAGGGACAAAAAATCCTGAAATGCCAAGACATTAAAGTACTAGTGCTCTATATTTTTAAAAAATTACAAATGAAAGTGAATACAAAATCTGGGAAATCTCTCCAATGTTTAACAAAAAGAGAGAGAAAATGTAAAAAATTCAGATATTGTGACATGAGTAGGATTTAATTGAAGTACTCACCAGTCTGATAGTTTCACATGAAGCCTCAAGCAGCAGTTCAATCTATTCTTCTTATACCAATCCTTCGTAATTCTCGCAAATGAGAAGCTACTTCCCTAATTAATCGAAGCCCTTCCTCTCCATTCCCAAGTGATTTAATAGTGTGCTCTAGGAAAGTTCGGTCTGCCTCCAGTGCCTCCAACCTGCCATTCAAATCCAAAACCTCATTTCCCAGAGAAACTAACACAGGAGACCCTTGCCCGCTACTATCAAATTCACTATATTCCTTGCAAATGAGCTGAGCTTTCTCAAATGAGGATTGAGCATGCAGGTCACTGCAGGAAACAGACACATCATCTTGCACGGACAGACCATTCTCTTCTATTCCGCCATTTTCTTTATTTCCCCCAATAGAATTAGACTCTTTGAACTCACGTTCCCCATCTCCTTCACTTCTAGCATATTCACCATTTGATAAGTATACTCCATTATTGGATAACAAATAAAGCTTTTTCTCCAACTTCTTCAAACTTCTCAAAATATCTAACCTTTCATCTTCAAATTGTAAATCTGTATTCTTCATGGTACCTGTATCCTTATCCCCCAATGGCATACTAGTTCCTTCAACTTTATCACAGGTAGTTGGTTTTCCACTAACTGAGACTCTAAGACTACTTGCACTATCCTCAACACCAATTGATTCTGTTTGATCCATTTCAATATCTCTTGCCTTAATCTCATTAGTTTCCTCCTCCACATTCTCCCAAGTTGATTCACTTGGGAATTTATTCCTATAAAATTCAAGCTCTGATTCTAGATCTTGTATCTCTCTTTCCTTCTCTGCAAGAAGGTCATTTGCCTTTTGCAGTGCTTCCATATCATACTCAGATTGCTCTTCCAACAGTCTTAGGCACTGCAAAGCTTCCATATGGATTGTAGCCTTCTCCTCCTGCAATTTAGTAATCATGGCCATAGACTGATTAACAGCAATTGAAGAAGCATTTCTTTCTTCTTCCAACTCCTTGTATAATGCACTCACATGTTTCCTATCATGATCAATCTGTCGTTTTAATCTATCAACCAAACTTTCACCTTCAATTTCACTGACAATGCTTCCATCCAGAGACAGTCCAGACTCATTTCTATCAAGTGAGATCCGTTTTTGGAGTGTGCTTCCATCCAAAGACAAACCAGACTCGTTTCTCTCAATTGAATTTCTCTTCTGAAGTGAACTTCCATCCAGAGATAAACCAGGCTCGTTTTGCTCCAGTGAGATCCTCTTGTGAAGTATTTGCATTCCAATAGAGTTAGGAGCATCAGAAGTCTTCAGTTCATCACTATTTACAGAAAATCTAGGACTCTTCTCGTTTGTTGATTGGTCAAGCCCTCGAGTAGCAGATAATTGTGACAACAAGTTCTTAAAATCTTCACTAATTCTTGAAGAATCTTTCCCCATCCTTTGTTCTACAAGCACACCAGAAAATTGTCTTCCTCTATTACCAACAGCTAGCTTATAAGCATCACCAAGATCCAATAAATAGGGTAATTGTTGAGCTGCATCAGTTGAAACAGGCTTTGTTTCTAAAACAATTTCGGATGATGTAATTGGTGTGGTTCTTGCATCAAAGATTTTCCCACTCTCCGCCACAGTTGTTTGCTCAACTTCATCAGTTCTCGTAAGATCTACTGAGAGAAACCATTAAATACAAGAGAAGGACCAAGGAAGTTAATAAAATTACTAAAAGTGCAGAAAGCCTTGCTTGCATGAAGTAAAATAATTCGTTTTAAAAATCCCTCACGTTCCTACACAAATTTGACATGTAACAAATAAACTAATATGACGAGTCAAAAATAAATATATAAAAATTAGATTGTGTATTTCTTTTAAATAATAGTATGACCAAATTTCTAGCATGGAAATGGGGCTAGGGAAGGAAGGGAGCATACAAACCATAGATGCTTATGAAAAACATTTCTCAACTCCTATGAAAAGATGATAAAATTACTTTCACATATCATTTAGGGTCCAAAGTTCAAAAATTGTGATAGAATAAAAGAGAGAAAGATAGAGAAAAGGAGAGACTGAAGAAGTTTGTACTTACAGCTTTCTTTCGAGACTTCAATAGTGGTTTCCACTGCATTTGATGATGGAAGGAAATCATCAAGGGAAATAAGCACAGTTGGAGCAGGAGACTCATCCCTGCTATCAGCTTGTTGCCAGTTGAGTTCCTCAAGATCATTCATAATAGAAACAGTAGTGGCTACAGATGTACTACCATGAGGTTCAATAGAATCTAATTGTACCTGTGACACTGAAGATGAAGCTTCAGGCACAGAATCTGAAATTATCAGTTTCTCAGAGGCTGAATCATCAGCAAGAGTAATAATTGGTGGTTCCAAATGTACACCTTGAGCAGTGAGATCATCCTTGGAATCATCAGTTTCATGAAGCAATGCCTTTTTGTCGTCATCATCAGAATACAGGACTTCTGATTCAGTATCAGAAGTAACATTGAGTTCTGTGTATCCTACACGAGATAAAGGATCAAGCACATAATTTCTCATATGAGGAGCTGACACAGAAGGCTCTTCTCTTTTCATCTTCAGGTCATCCTGATTAAGTCCAACCACACCTGATAAGGGCACATCAAGCTCAGCAGCTTCAGACCCAATTGATTTAGTCTGATTCAACCTATGAGTATACCCTCCTAAAACCCATGGCTCATTGCAACAAGAACAATGCTTTGTGCTTGAACAACCTATTTTATGTCCCTCAAGTAATGGGTCCTGATCAAACCCGGAGTTACTATACTCCCCCAATTTACCCACCAATAATCTGTATGTTTCAGAATTGGACTTATTGACTGTTGCAAATGAGAAGAGACAATGTTCACACATTCCGTGAACATCAACAAGCTTATCATGAGCATGACAAAGAACTAGGGAAGAAATCTCCAACTTATGATTGCCGCAGATCAAATCCCAATAGTATCCCAGCTTTTCATTGCCAAAAACATGATCGAGTCTCGAGCATAGCAGGCATGGTGTCTGCAACTTGCAGTAACGAGCGAACTTTGTAATTAAGTATGAAAATATGGCATTAGCAAACAACAAAGAAATCAGTAACCATTCCAGGACAGCAGAAGTCAGAGCTGTGGCTAAACCCCGGTAAGTTCTCTGTTGTTTAGCAGATGAAATCTTTAAGGCAGCCATGCCCCAGAAGATTCAGGTAACTTCAGACAAGAAGAAGTCGATTGCTCGATAGAGAAGAAATTCCAATTCTCCCAGTATGAAATCAATAATCCAAGTTGAATCTCAACACTGCAGCCATTGATAGGGAAAACAGGAATTTTAATATAAATTGAGGGCCAAAATCATGAACACAATAAACATAGCATGACCCCTAGGACAAATATAAAACTCATGTTTGATTGATGATCAATTCTTAAAGAGGATCAATCCCCGTTTATTAAAAAAAAGAAAAGAAAAAGGATCAATACCCAGAAAACATCCCAGCATAAAAGGAGAAGAAACCCAACTTTATGATAAATTTGACACCAACCTTATAACCAAAGAAACCAAAAGTCAATGCAAAAGACACAGACCCATTTTGCATGAGAGATCAATATCCTCCAAAACTTAGACCTTCAGTTAGCTAATACATCCAAGATTCCAAATTGCTAATTGTCTAACTCTAAATTTAATAAACAAATTCCAAATCACAAAACACAAACAAAAAATCTCAGACAATCTATCAATATGCATAATAGACCAATCCAATCAACCTGAGAACAAAAAACTAAACAACAACAATAACAACAAAATTAGAAACCTGACCTGTGCATGTGAGAAACCCAAGAAAGCAAATCAATATTCAGAGGTAGAAAGAATGTCAAAATCAGAGTGACCCCTTAATTCTCAAGCTCAGGACAACAAAACAAATGGAACCCAATTGAGACAGTAGTTTTGTGAAATGAATGTGAGAAGATTCAAATAGAAACAAAAGCTCAACCGAAAGTTTTAAGCTTTACAACATATGTGCACGTAGCCATCACATTTCTTTATTGCCTAAAAGTCGGCTGCTGATTAAAAAAAAAGGATCGCAGTACCGAAAGTAACCCCAAAAAAAAAGCAACAAGTTTTGGCTATGCCTATTCACAAATCACAATGAACAGCCCATATAAAGATTCCTGGGACTTTTTTGTTGTGACAATAATGCAATTCTCATGTGTTCATCTCTATTTACCTCTTTTCACAAAAAGAAAACTCTGTTTTGATCATAGTATCACTTTTTGACATTGGATTTTGTCAAAATGAATGGTAGAAATAAGAGTTGCTCAGAATTCTGTGACAAATATATTTTAGAATAGCATTACAGCCATTACTCAAATTAGTAACAGTTTGTTATCATGTTGGTAGTTGTACATTTATTTGTTCTTTAATGGGTTAAATTGCCTATTTAACTTCTTCTTTTTTAGGAACTTTTTCATATTTAACTTATGTTGTTAGTTGTAATTTTTTTCTTTAATGGGTTAAATTGCATATTTAACTCCATAGCTTTTAGAGTTTTTTTTTCCTTTCCTTTTTTAGATACTGTAGTAGTTTAAATTATGGAGTCCGCTTTAGGATCATTATTCTTGATCATCACACTAAAGACACTAATCGGTGATTTAAATAAAAATTTTGAGTTAAATCCAATCATTTTAGGAATGTTTCAATTTAAACCATAAATTCATTAGGTCTAAAGTGGTTAAATACTTTTAAGTTTAAGCAAAAAAATGGATAACTTGTAATGAAAATTTTTCTTAACAGCGTTACATGGGATCTAAAGTGTAATTTTTCCAATTTTTTATATATAAAAGAAAACCCTTTTGTTGCTCGAAAAGAAAAGTAGATATTTTTTTAAGAGTAATGTAAATTTTACAGTTTTTTCACAATTTTTTTGTGAATGTCAATAAGCTATATTTATAATATTTATATTCAATTTTTCCTTTCCACCAACAATACCAATTCTCTAAGGTTGAGTTTATAAGATACTTATCAATTATTCCAAAAAAAATAAATTTTACTCTCTATTTTTTTTAGAGAGTTTCAACGTATAGTGTTCACTCTTGATGATAACTCTTTATCATCAGACTAAGACATCAATCAGTTTTTGATGGAAGCAGGGACTGAACCCTAAATTTCTTGTACACCTATCAGAGACTTTACCAATTGAGCTAACTGAAACTTACAATTTTACTCTCTATTCTTTTAGTGGATTAAACACATTATAAGAGTTAGATAAATTATTATTCCTATTAAATCATTAAATTATACTGCTTTATATTTACTCAGTTTATTCATGGTATCATATCACTGAAAATCATCAATAGTATGATTTCTTACAATATCGTATGTGACATAACACAATGATCAATTACCATTATATAGATAATTTTTTTTAATTAAAACCCTATCACCAACATTTTTATGACATATAAAAATAAATTTTTGATTGAAAATAAATTATCTAAATCTACACAAATATATTCTTAATACTTTAAAATTTAATACGATTTTTTTAAAACCAAGATGAGATATACCTCTTCCAATGATCTATGAATCAAATGTTAGATATATTTAAATAAACTTTTTCAAGAAAAAATATGGGGTTTGAATCCCATTATGATTTTATCTAAAAAAATGAAGTATTAATTTTTCTATAAATTAGGAAAGAGAGGGAAAGAGTGATACAAACCCAACTAACTATGATTCAGAACAACACCAAAATAATTAGAAACAGCCTATATATACTTCACTCATTTCATAATTTATTTTTTAGACATTATTAATATGATAAACTATGAATGGTAAATGAAAAGATAATAAAAATGGTGAATATATACTTCTATCGATCACAGTTTACTACTTTAACAGATTTATGATAAGATTATGAATGTATTGCATTTCTAATATTTCTCATGTAGCTTTCAATAATATCCAAAAAGAAAAGAAAATTTTTCAATTTTTTATATAATAAATAGGTGGTGCTTTTTTACATGAAGAAGAAAAGTAAGAATATCTATGACTTGTCGATGAAGCAGGTAGGTGACCGGCCAATGAAAGTACACAAGTTTGAACCCCGACGTTGATTGTGTACCAATGCAATAAATGAACTGTGCTAATGAAATTGATTCATTTTACTTTAAGTGGGTGGTGGTTTGCTGTGATGTTCTCATCTCAGAATTTGGATTGGTTTGACCGTTAATGCTGAACAATACCAACCACCCCACTTTCTACTTCAAATTGGACATCGACCAAAGTTTACACCTTTTTTTGATACTACCAAAGTTTACGCCTTTTTGGTTTAAAGCATTTTTTGGAAAATATTTTCGATGATTTTTTTTTTTTTTTGTTTGGGACCACTAAATTGAAACATTTTCGATTGACCACATAAAATAAAACATATTTGGAGTGTAAAATATTTTATGTTCAAAACATTGGGACCATTTGGTATGGCATTGTAAACGACAATCTTCAGTTTTTAAAAAACATTACAAGTATTTTTACATACTTTTTCACCTATATATATTTCAAAAAAATACGAACAACATTACTAGAACAATGTTTCCAAATGGGCCTATTATTTGGAGGGAAAAGAATCAAGGGTAAGGGTAAATATATTTGATTTTAAAATTATGTAGTAAAATACCCATCTTTCTAAATTATTTAGTAAAATGCCTCGGTTTTTTAAACTTGATTTCAACAAAATTGAGTTACAAGTAGAATTTGACATTATCAATGTTGAGTTCTATGCATATTTTGCCACTTAATTTTTTTGAAAATTTAAATGGAACTTAATATTGCTAATATCAAGTTTTACTAGAAAAATACGTATAAAACTTGATTATGAGGATATCAAGTTTTACACATAATTTGATTTTATTAAAATCGAGTTTCAAAATAAGGATATTTTACTAAATACTTTCTAAAGAGAGATATTTTGCTACATAGTTTTAAAATTAATAATATTTACCCATTTTGCCCATAGAAGCCATTAGAAATAAAAAGCCACAAACCCCTCTTTGTTTCCCCCCTCAACTAATCTTATGGCCTGTTTGGATGTTTAAAAATGAAGAGGGAGTAGAGTAGAGGAATAGAGAGTAATTTAATACTCTTATTTGGAAGTTTTTTAATGAAGGAGGGGGGAGGGATTTGGAGGGGTTTCAACTCCCTCTAACCCCTCATTTTTAATTTTCCCAAATTGGATAGATTTGGAGGGAGAGTAGAGGATAAAAATGCTTGACCAAATGAATTACTAAATTTACTCCTTACTATATTAACAAAATTACAAATGAAAAAACTAATTACTCCCCTCCTCCTTAATTTTAAAAACATCCAAATAAGGTGGAGGATAACCATTCCCCCTCTACTCTCCTTCCCTCTACTCCCTTCCCTCTCTAAACTTCCAAACAGGCCATTAGTTTCATGATCCTCTTAGGCTATCTTTATTTCACAAACCCCTTTCCCTCCATAATCTTTTTGCGAAACATTCTCTAATGACTTTCATTTTGCAAACTCTCCTTGACAGGGACTTTTTCTTTTCTATTTTTCCTTAGTAAACCCTATTGTTTTCTTCTTTACGTTTATTCAGTAGCCCAAATCTAAAAAAAAATTGTCAATCTAGCTAATATGGGTTTATTATAAATTTTTGACATCTACAATTTTTTAGGCGTATTTCTTTTTGTGCCTTGCATTTTATGGGTAATACGTTCAATCCTTCATAGGTCCTATTTATAAATCTTTTAACCCCACCTGCATGCGTACTAACCCAAAATATATTAATCAAATTTGTGTAAAAAATTTTGACTGAGGAATTACATTTTTTTTGGCCCAACTTACACACTATTGAATTACATTTTTTTTTTCTATATTCTTAATACGCATGTTAAATTCCATGCTAATTTAATTTTATTTACTATTCGGTCTATAAACTCATTTTTAATGCATAATTTTAATATACAAATTAAGACTAAAATCTTGAACATTTAGTAGATTAGATAGCTAATTGATTTTTGATCATTCTGAAATTTTACAGGTATAAAGGTTATAAGGAAAACATGTAATTCAACAATAAATTTAGTAAAATTTACATTCAATAAAAACATTTTTACTATTGTAACATTACTTAAAGCCATATACTAGGTGTAACTTGACAAATTATGCCAATAATAATAACATGAATAGATATTTTAAATTTATCTTTAATTAGTAGCATTTAGGCACTAGAGAAGTACCCAAAAAAAATATATATTGTATTAGGCATCTTTATTTAAATTATAAGTCATAAAGTGTGAGCTTCCCCACTTCCCCCTCCCTGATGTGAGTATGTAAAACTCTTTAAGCACCCGTCTAGAAATTCAACTCAAGATCTCGTGAATCTTAATGAGGCCTTGAGAATTACTGGACCAAACCATTGGGTTTAATAAAGTATAAGAATTAGGAGATGTTTGGCACCATTATTCTAACACATATCAACAAATTTTAAATAACATTACACACATTTCCACACATTTTTTCACCCACATGTATATCAAAAACACTCAAACAACCTAACTCAAATTACTCTCCCAAACACCCCTTAAAACACTTGATGTTTTCATTTTATTGTTTAAGATAAGTGTGAGGATCATCCTACCTTTATTTTATCTTCTTGTGCATTTTAAATGAGGGAGAGGAGTTTGAAACCATATATAGCTATATTAGAAACATCATACAATATCATTGAGCTACAAGGCTTTTGGCATTTATTACATAATTTGTGAATGTTCAATTAAGGATGAGTTTGGGATGAACTTATTAGCTTCAGCTTATTTAGTTTTTAGCTTCTTTTTTATATTATTTATGGGTTTCGTTGTACTTTTTGATACTATTCATAGGTCTTATTGCACTTTTCGGCTAACTTATAACTTTTTTTTTCTATACTTTCAACAAAAAAACTCCCAATTTCAGTTAAATAAGTTGTACCCAAACAAATCCTAATTTAAATGTTTGGTATATACCACTTATTACGTATGGGATTATGGCCCTCTTTAAATGAACCAAAAAATATTTAAATTCTATAATAAAATTGATATACTTTAAAAATATAGTTTTATATATAGAAATATAAATTTATATGATATCATAACAAAAACATATTGTAAGGACACAAATTACGCTGGATCAAAGTTGCACTTTTGGACCAGCCCAATGAGCCCTAAACAATGAATTTATAGAGAGTGGGCTTCTAATTTAGGTTTTTAGACGGTAGATAACACAAAAGTTGGATTAAATCACGGAACACATGCGCACATCTCATACATGGATGAAATATTGCTTTATATATTGATGCCGAGGACAATCCTTGGTGTTTCCTTACAAATTCTCTCTGTGGTGTGTGTGTGTGTGTTTTTCTCCTCCCCCTCTGTTTCTTCTTCCTTCGCCTTTTATAGGCCTGCATCCCTTTCCCCTTTCTTCCACATGTAGTCCAAATGCTCTTTTTGGATACTTGTCTCATCATCCCTTCTTACTAAAGTCTCTGGCGGTGAGTATAAAGTTGAATTTCAATGTTCAGGTGTCACTTCCTCATTAATGCGACCAGAGAGGTAGGTATGAGGCCTTCAATGCGGTGATGGAAGCTTTATCCTTGATATTTGTCTATCACCTCCTTTTACCCGTTATTCTCGTTTTCTCAGTTTCTGTATCCAAGGTCTTCAGTACGGATGCCCTTGAGCTGTCAGGTCACTCGCCTCGTCCTCGGCAATATGTTGCCGAGGACTTGGTAGTCTTCGGACGTCATGTTTCGAGGTGTTCTGCTGTGAGAGACCGCGCCCCCGGCCCGTTTTATAATAAGTTCGGGCCCAACCCACGTGAATGGGTGGAGTCGTGTTATTGTCTCTCAAAATGGAGGTTCGACTAGTTATATTTTTCCCTTTAGGTTAAGGGTTTTACAATGGAGTCGCCACTTATTTAATTATTGGAAAAATAAGAAAACCAAAATTAAAAAAAAATTCTTCATTTTATTAACTTTCAATTGAATTTACATTGGTTATAGGAAAATTACATGGCTTTGGTCCTAGATACAATCTAAGAAAAAGTACATGGCTTTGTTTCCTAGTTACAATCTAAAAATTGAAAATTACATGGACAAGCATTTGATCTACTAACCCTTGATCTAAGTTCGGAGGCTATGTTATAAGGTGGGAAGGTGTTAGGCACCCACCTTGTCCGGTAAAACCGGTCTTCTAGACTATGGTGGCCAACATTCATATCATATCATCCAATATGTCAATGAATTTACATGATGAATTTAATGTGTGTGCATGTGATAAACCCTAATTCAATTTATTAAGCATTGCATTTGGATTGAAAAATGAATTCTAGTGAATGTGTGTGGATGGTGATACCCTAGATTCAAGAATTTGAAAGAATTATGAAACAAACATGTTTTTCATATTTTTAATGTGAATTTAGGATTAAAACCAATGTTACGCATGAACATGTGATGAACAACCAAGAACATGTAAAGAACACATAATAACATTTAAGAACATTCAAACATATTCAAGGAAATTTAAATAGTTACTATCATGCTTTAATCCTAAACTCTTATCATGGCAACACAAAAAACAAGTTAGGAAAAGGAATTATTCCTTCATTCAAGATCAATATGGTAGATGAGGAGACTTTTGAGGGAGGTCTTATGGGTGGAGGAAAAGAAGAGTTAGGAAAGGAAGAGTAAGTCTCACTCAATACTTTGAGTCTCAAGAAGACCAAAATATGACAAGACTACTCAACTTCCTAGAATTCAAGAGAGGAGAAGAGAGGGGGGGTTTTTCTGTGTCTTGGAATGAAGGAAAGGTGGGTTTATATAGTAGTGGTGGAGGAAATAGGAATGAAAGGCCATTAATGAGGATTGACAATGAATCATGAACCTAGACCTCATTTTAGCCTTTGGGGAAATTTGGTGCATTAAATGGAGAGATTTGTGGGAGTGGGGAGTAAGCCAAAATTCGGTTTTCCAGTAGCTGCTGTAACAGCCCGTAGAGCCAACTTTGAAAACTCATATCTGACTCAATTTTGATCGGAATTGTGTCGTTCTTGTGCTCAAATTGAAGCCCTGGATGTCTAGTTTCTGGGCAAATTAACCTCATTCACAGATTCAAAATATTCTGAGAGATATCAATGAAATAGTGAGTAGAGGTCATTTCTTAGAAAAATAGTTTCAGCACAATTAACATTAATAGGTCCCAAATTAGTTTCCAATTAACATTAATAGGCTCTAATCACTCCCATTTCAGACCTAATTAGTTCCAAATTTACCCTAATTAAAAGATAATTGCACAAATTACTCATTGAATAATTAATGTTTAACTATCTAATTAATTAGGTGTATGCAACCTTACCATAAAATGTAGTCCTAACCAATCAAATTATGACACATCATTAATTTCAAATTGATTATAATTATAACCAATTGGAATTAATTGTTCATAATCACATAAGGTCGGACTCAATTTGTGATAGTGCATCTTGGCCATTAAAACTTAATTTGATGATAACTTTCAATCTGATGGTCCGATTAGGGCTTATAACTAATCGATTTGATCGTTACAACATCAAGATCATTTTGGTGAAATGAGATTAAGGATCTAATGACCAAAATCAAGATGCATATTTCTAAGGTGAAATTACCCTTTTACCCTCCAAGTGAGGTTAAATGCGGGTTGCAAAATGAGGTGTCAACATCTGCTCATGCATGACACTTTGCTTTATCACGTGACTTCGTAGGCGGGACTTATCAAGTCCTCGGACCATTCATGATATTGGGTTGAACTTTCCTCCTTGTGAGAGCCTTTGGGCCGGCCCAATACGTATGTTGGGCCCATGGGCACTACAATAGCCCCTCGAAATCCTTATTTCTACCTTACGGAGAGGAATGAGGGTTTCGATACACGCACGCGGGACAATCTGCTTCTGACATTTTGGTTTGCAGAACGCGCTTCAATTAAATGTTGGCGGCTCTCTGTTCCCCACATCCAACCGCATGATGCTCATCCAACGGGTGGGCGTATTTTAAGGGGACAAGCGGGAGACTTCCCGCTTTACGCCTTTCCACGAAATAAATATTGCCATTTCAAAGGTCCCCTGTTCATTTCAGAGTCTGTACACCAAACTTAGCCCCTCTTGCAATCTACACGCGTCTCTACACCCTTTCAGTTCTAAGCCGAGGTGACATAGTTGCTTTAAAGTAAGTTCTCCAACTTTCTGTTTTCATTATTGTTGTTCATTCTTTCTCGTCATTCGCATTTTTTCTGTCCTCGGCCATCTAAACTTCCCAACCTCACCATAGTATTCTCTCTTTAGTTTTGGAAAATGGGTAGGTTCGCACCCTTAGTGGATACCCCTGAGAAAATAGAGGAGTTTAAGGCCAAATATGGGATCCCTCCGGGAGTATCCGTCAAACACTGTAAGTAAGGAGGGTGGCACACCGATAGGGATACCGGTGAGGTGGTGATCCCTATGATAGCGTTTATAGAGGGGGGAATGAGAGTCCCAATGAGACCAATCACTAGGGACTATCTCCGAACCGTTAGGTTATCTCCTACACAGTGTGCCCCAAATATGTATAGGATTCTAGGTGCCATAGATGTCCTAAACGAGAGATAAGGACTAGGACTTACTCACCACGAGGTGAACTGAGTATATCACCTTCACCGTTTGAAAGGGCAAACATATTACCTAAAATCTAGGCACCCCGAGGTTAGGTTAATCCAATACCTCCCCCACTCCAACAAGGGTTTGGACAAGGATTTCCTCATACTGTCCGGGGATTGGCATGACAGTCTCCCCTGTCCGACGAGGGAGGGGGAACCTGGTGAGTCTTCGTGTAGCGTTAGCCCTAATTTTCTTTTTTGTTGTTTTTCTATAGTTGTGTTTTTCTTTGGTTTTCTCTTACTATTTCGTTTTTTGAACACATGTGCAGATCGCCGCGCGCTCACTCGTCGTGCTCACCTCCTCAACTTTGCTCGCCTGGACAAGATCTTAAAAGTCGAGGTGTTTGTACACTCGGACGGTCAGCTTCGAGCGGCGCATCTCATCCTCAGATACGATCCCATCTCGACTGCATTCCAAGTGCCAAAGTGTGTCATAAAAGAGAAGGACTCACGGCTGCCGAGGATCAGTGTTGCGGTCGAAGGCTTTCTACTCCCCGCGGGTGCTCCTGTTCCTCAAGGGATTTTAATCATTGAGCCCGTGAGGGTTGTCCCAAGAGCGCTTCCTCTTGTTGTATCCTCGGCTCGACCCAAATTGGGTGAAAGCTCCTCCTCCCGGCCAATTGCAAAGGAAGAAGAAGAGGTAGAAGAAGAAGAAGAGATCGTCGAGCTCTCAGATTCAGAAGAAGAGTTCGAAGTTTTTCATCGGCTTCCTTCACCCGGAGCTCGATCTCCTGTCGTCGGCACTCCTTCCATAACCTCCTCGGACGACAAACAACCACTTGTGAGGATGGGTATTCAGCGTAGATCCAAGCCAAGCCTCAAGGACGTGTTAGAAGCTCAAGTTGGAGCGCAGGAACTTCCTAAAGTGCCCCCGGTGAAAGCTAAGGATAAGGGCACCGAGGAGGTTCCTTCAGTGAAACTCTCTCTCCCTCCTTCAACCCAAATTCAACACCCCGACCCAGCTGACTATAAAAGGAAGAGGGATCAGCCCAAGGGAAAGGAGATAGTTGAAGGGGGCAAAGACCTCCCCGCCAAAGAAATGGAATAGGAGAGGGAAGGGAAGCATGCTCGTCATGCTCAGACAAGGTCGGAGAGGCGAGCTGATCCCCCCGTAGCCGTCCATGAGCCCATTTGGGCACCCGAGATGAATGTGGACGATCAGGCAGTCACTGCCGATGCTTCCATAAGGGGGTTCGATGAAGGCACCGCAGCATGCATCGCCAATGCCCTGAAGCACGCGCTTCTACTGCCCGAGGACATGGGTGAGTTGTGAAGGATGCGGGATCAAAACGTCTTTATGATCCTGAAGAAAGAGTTAGCCATGGTAAGGGTTTCAATTGATTGTTCCCTAGTACCCATGTTTTTCGTTATTGTACTTGTTATTATTATTTCCTGTTTGATGTTAACTGCTTCTACATGCTATTAACTGACAACATTTTGTGTGTAGGTTGTCCAATCTGCGTATAGGGCAGAGGAGATCGCAGCTAACTCCTACAAGTCACTAAGGGCCGGAGAGGTGAGGCTAGATCACACCCAAAGGATCTTGGAGCTAAAGGGGAAGAAGCTACAGGAGGTGACAACCAGCGTGGGCAAATCAGAAAGCGAGAGGGCAGGTTTGGAGGCCCAGCTGAGGACTACTACTAGGCAGGCCAAGGATCAAAGGCTGCAGCTTAAGCATGCCGATGAAAACCTTGCCTCGGTCAAGAAATTAATAAAAGATCTCAAAAAGGATCTTACAAAGTCCGAGGAAGCTAGGTAGGAGGCTCTTAAGGCCAAGGAGGAGGCACTCATTAAGGCACGAGAGGCCGAGGAGATGGTTGACCAGGCTAAACAGAGTGGCTATGAGGTGGGGGTGGTAGAGACTACTGAGACCTTCAAAGCCCAAGTGCCGGAGGTTTGTAGGGATCATTGCCTCCAAGTGTGGAAGGAAGTCCTCTCCCAGGCCGGGGTTGATGCTTCCTCTCCCCTATGGAAGGTAGAGAATGCCTACATCCCTCCTGTCATCCGAGTAGCCACCTCTGGCACAGCCGGATGATACCAATTCTTCTGCAGCTGAGGCTCAACCTGAAAATGCACAGCCTCCACTTGGACCAAAGGAGCTGCCCCCCAACCCTAAGGTCAGCGGGACGATGGAGTTAGTTTTGGCGACCCTGCCTATAATGCCAAAGGGGGGGTCCCAAAGATAAGGAAGTGGTTGGGGGATCCTCGGCCTCGGTAGTGGCTCCTGCTGACCCTAAAGACCAAGTCCAGCCCAAGCCTTGACAGTCTTTAGATTTTGTTGCAATTTTTTCTTTCTTTCTTTTCTGTTGTAGTTAATTAGCTTTACTTTCTCTTCTTGTAATTCACCTTTTTGGTTGTGGATGTATTGAAGAATATTTCACTTAATGAGAAGAACTTTCAGTTTGATCTGCTACTTTGTTTTATGTTAACTAATAACAGATTCTTCTATCATTATTGACATAGTCTGACAAAGTAACAGTTTGAATTCATTGTACGCATTAATAATTCCATATCAATAACCGAATAAAGATAAAGGAAATTTGAGTAAGTTACATACTTGCAAATGCTTTAAGTGATGATCACAAGTTTCTACTCAATTTCAGTGATGACTAATACGTTAAAAGGCAAGATATTCATGTGAAACCAATTCAACTAAGACCCGCTTAAGAACTATCTTCATAACGAAATATCAAGACAAGAAACCCCAACATTTCTGATACGTTCCACACTTGAACTAAGAGTGGCTTAAACGTTATGCTTAACACTTAGTAACAAATGAAGTCACATGGACCCATATTTGAGATACTTATTGCGAGTACATACCTGTCACTATAGGACGCGTACATGTTCTCCAAGGGCTCTACGCATCCCAATTTTTGTCTCTGTAATTGTCCTTGGGGCTCTGACGTAATTTCATTTTTATTTTATACTAAGGTAGAGGATCTGAGGACCCAGCGTAACCTTGTTTTTCTTTTTAGACCAAGGTAGAGGATTCGAGGACTCGGCGTAACCTTGTTTTTCTTTTTAGACCAGGGTAAAGGATTCGTGGACCCGGCGTAACCTTGTTTTTCTTTTTAGACCAAGGTAGATGATTCGAGGACTCGACGTAACCTTGTTTTTCTTTTAGACCAAGGTAGAGGATCCGAGGACCCAGCGTAACCTTATTTTTCTTTTATAATAAGGTAGAGGGTCCGAGTACTCAGCGTAACCTTATTTTTATTTTTTTATAATAAGGTAGGGGGTCCGAGGACCCGGCGTAACCTTATTTTTCTTTTATAATAAGGTAGAGGGTCCAAGCACCTGGCGTAACCTTATTTTTCTTTTATAATAAGGTAGGGCGTCTGAGCACCCGGCGTAACCTTATTTTTCTTTTATAATAAGGTAGGGGGTCCGAGCACCCAGCGTAACCTTATTTTTCTTTTATAATAAAGTAGGGGGTCCGAGGACCCGGCGTAACCTTATTTTTCTTTTATAATAAGGTAGAGGGTCCGAGCACCTGGCGTAACCTTATTTTTCTTTCATAATAAGGTAGAGGGTCCGAGGATCTGGCGTAACCTTATTTTTCTTTTATAATAAGGTAGAGGGTCCGAGCACCCGGCGTAACCTTATTTTTCTTTTATAATAAGATAGAGAGTCCGAGCACCCGGCGTAACCTTATTTTTCTTTTTAAAACAAGGCAGAGGATCTGAGGATCCGACGTAACCTTATTTTTATTTTATACTAAGGTAGAGGATCCGAGGACCCGGCGTAATCTTATTTTTCTTTTATACTAAGGTAAAGGATCTGAGGACCCGTCGTAACCCAGAATCTAGTGACCTATGCCAACACGTTAAATTTCCCAAGATAGAGGGTCTGAGGACCCGGCGTAATTATGGTTTTGTTTGACAATCCATATTGGCATTTTGAACATAACATAATGTGCAGCATAACAACAATAGAATTAAAGTGACAGAAATGCCTTTTATTAATAATAATATCGTCGCAAATTACTTACATTTCAGGGGTGGGGCACAACTTTTTCATCTAAATCTGCAAGGTAGTAAGCTCTTATTCTAGCTATTGCAGTAATGCGATACGGTCATTCCCAGTTTGGTCCCAACTTTCCCCATGCTGGATTCTTGGTATTACCCACGACCTTCCTCAATACTAAGTCTCCAGGAGCAAGTGGCCTTGAGTTCACATGCGAATCACACCCCTGCTTCAATTTTTGTTGATAGTAAGCCAATTGGATCATGGCTATCTCTCTTCACTCTTCGACCAGATCTAGGCTCCTTTCTAGTAACCTTTCATTACTGTCCGGAGCGAAAGAACTTGTTCTCATCGTCGGAAAACCGGTTTTCAAAGGAATAACAGCCTCGACGCCATAAGTCATTGAGAATGGTGTCTCTCCTGTTGACCGGCGGGGTATGGTCCGATACGTCCACAGAACATGAGGCAATTCCTCTACCCATCTCCCTTTGGCGTCATCCCACCTCTTCTTAAGCCCATTGACTATAACATTGTTGACCGCCTCGGCCTGCACATTTCCTTGCGGATAAGCGGGGGTAGAGTACATGTTGGTTATGCCGAGGTCACAGCAATATCGCCTAAAAACTTTACTATCAAACTGCAAACCATTATCTGAAATGAGAGTATGGGGAATTCCAAATTGAGTGACGATATTCTTCCACATAAATTTCTTCACATCGACATCCCTAATGTTTGCCAGGGGCTCGGCCTCTATCCACTTAGTAAAATAATCAGTGCCCACAACCAACCACCTTCTGTTTCCAGGGGCCTTTGGGAAGGGTCCCACGATGTCCAGACCCCACTGTACGAAAGGCCAAGGACTTGTTAGGGGATTAAGGGCACCCCTATGCTGATGGATATTTGGTGCGAACCTTTGACATTGATCACACTTCTTCACATAGCTTTGAGCTTCTCGCTGCATGTTGGGCCACCAGTATCCTTGTGTTAGAGTTCTGTGAGCTAAAGACCTTCCCCCCGTATGACTTCCATAAATTCCTTCGTGTAATTCTTCCAAAAGCAGCTCCGTTGTTTCAGGATGTATACATAACAGGTATGGCCCAGAGAAGGATCGTTTATAGAGTTTGTGATCCTCGGCCAACCAAAAACGAGATGCTTTCCTGCGCACCTTGTCCGCCTCGACCTTTTCCTCTGGAAGAACATCATCTTTAAGGAAGGATACAATGGGATCCATCCAACTAGGCCCCACCCTGATCTGATGAACCTTGATAATACTTCCATTCATTCCCAAGGGTTTAGGTAAGTCCTCAACAAAGATGATCCGTGGTAGACCTTGTGCCGACGACGTAGTAAGAGTTGCTAGAGAGTCAGCATGCGTATTGTTACTCCTAAGGACGTGTGACAAAGTAAAGGATTCAAATTCGCATTGCAAAACCTTGACTTGATTTAAATAGTCCTGCATTCTCGGATCCCTGGCCTCCACCTTTCCTTCCACTTGGCCCACAACTAATTGCGAGTCCGAGAACATTTGCACAGCCTTTCCCCCCAATTTCTGAACCATTTCCATCCCTTTTAGCAAAGTCTCATACTCGACCTCGTTGTTAGTAGCCGAGAATCCCAATCTCAATGACTTCTTCAACGCGAGACCCTCCGGGGTCATAATTACCAAACCTACACCGGATTCCCTTTGATTGGCAGCCCCGTCTACGTAAACAGTCCACATTGGGGGTCCTTTGCACGCAACCATACCATCTGATTTTCCATCAATGTCCATGTTAATGGCACTATCTTCTATTGTGGGCTCAGAAAACTCCGCAACTAGATCAGCTAACACTTGACCCTTTATTTATGTGCGGGGCATGTACTTGATGTCAAAAGAGCCTAGGATGGTTCTCTACTTAGCAATCCTGCTTGTGTAATCTGCACTTAGGAGTATGGCTTTGAGGGGAAGTTGAGTCAGAATCACCACCGTGTGAGATTGGAAATAATGTGGGAGCTTGCATGTCCCATGCACTATGGCTAGGATTGCCTTTTCCAATGGTGGATAACGTACCTCGGCTTCCTATAAGGACTAACTGACGTAGTAGACCGGCTTCTGTACATCCCTGTCGACTCTTATCAGCACCAAACTAACAACGTGGCATGCCACTACAATATATGCAAATAGAACTTCATCAGCTTCGGGTCGAGACATGATAGAAGGATGTGAAAGGTATTTCTTGAGTTGCTGAAAGGCGACGTCGCATTCCTCTGTCCACTCAAACCCTTTCCATTTGTTCAACAACTAGAAAAACGGCCTACACCGATCAGTAGACCGTGAGATAAATCTATTGAGGGCAACGGTCATCTCGGTCAACCTCTGTACCTCCTTTGGATTCCGAGATGGCTGTAAGCTATTAATGGTCTTGACTTGAGCGGGAATGACTTCGATTCCTCTGTGTGTCACCATGTAGCCCAGGAATTTACCAGATCCTACTCCAAAGGAACATTTGGACGCGTTAAGGTGTAACTTATACTTTTTCAGTGTTTGGAAGATGTTATCCAGGTCTGGTATATGAGCTGAAATAGTTTTACTCTTTACCGCCATATCATCAACGTACACCTCAATTGTTTTTCCCAGTTATGGTTCAAACATCCGCGTCATCATTCTCTGATAGGTAGCCCCAGCATTCTTCAAGCCGAAGGGCATCACCTTATAGTGGTAATTTCCCGTGGGTGTAACAAAGGCTGTCTTCTCTTGGTCTTTTAGAGCTAAGGGTATTTGGTGGTAACCTTGGAAAGCATCTAAAAAGCTTATCTGAGGATGTCCTACTGTGGCATCCACCAGTTGATCTATGCGAGGCATTAGAAATGGATCCTTAGGATAAGCCTTATTCAAGTCCGTAAAGTCCACGCACACTCTCCATTTCCCATTCTTCTTTTTCATTACCACTGTGTGCGCCAACCACTCCGGGTAGAACACCTCCTTAATTGCCCCTGCCTTCTTAAGTTTCAGTACCTCTTCCTTAACGGCGTCGGCATGCTCCTGAGATGAGCGCCGAGGTGGTTGCCTCCGCGGCACTGCTACTGGACTAACGTTGAGGTGATGACAAATGAAACTTGGGGAAACCCCCGGGGCCTCGTAAGTATCCCATGCAAATACATCGATGTTTCGTTTTAAAAACATAATCAGTTCTTCTTTTTCTGGCAGGGGCAGTTGACTTCCTACCTGGAAGAATTTCTCCATATCATCTGCGATAAGCACTTTCTCTAAATCCTCACATCTAGGCTCTTCAGCCTTGGCCGCATTTGGTTTGGCCGAGGACGTTAGCTGCTATAAATTTCTTTCGGCTAAAGCCTGAGATTCCTGTCTTGTCTGATGCGTAATAGCTGCCGTTATGCATTGCCTCGCCATGGACTGGCTGCCAATTATTTCTTCAACTCCATCCTCGTACGGGAACTTCACCTTAACATGTAGAGTTGATGATACGGCCCCTAAAGCATGCAGCCATGGTCTTGCCACTATGGCCGTGTAAGGGGAATAGGCGTCTACTATAATAAAATCCACATCCACCACCACTAGCCTTGACTGCATAGGTAGTCGGATCATCCCCTTTGGAATGACAGCCTTCCCTTCAAAGCTTATCAACGGGGAGTCGTAAGCCGTGAGATCCTCAGACTTCAAATTAAGGCCCTTGAACAAGTCCGGGTACATAATATCAGCCCCACTCCCTTAATCGACCATCACTCTCTTTACGTCGTAACCCCCTATCCTCAGCATGATGACTAGAGCGTCATCATGCGGTTGGATAGTGCCAACCTTATCCTCCTCAGAAAATCCTAAAATGGGCGGAGGATTCCTTTTGATCCTCTTCGGCTCGAAGCTAGGGTCCTCGGCAAAATGATGCAATACTGACATTACTCTGGTAGGGCAAGACCCAGTTCGACCTGGCGCAGCAAAAATGACATTGATCGTGCCCAATGGAGGTCTTGAAATATTACTGCTTTGATTCATGGATCCAGGTTGAGTGCCTTTTTCATTAGGCCGATTCACAAATTGCCTTAACTTCCCTTCTTTGACCAGCTGGTCCAGGTAATTCCATAAGTTCCTGTAGTTTTTCGTGGTGTGACCCTTATCTTGATGATAATTGCAATAGAGGTTCTGATTACGTTTTGTGGGGTCTCCTATCATTCTATTGGGCCACTTAAAGTATGGTTCACGACAAATTTTCTCCAACACCTGCTGTACTGGCTCACAAAACACAGCGTTTACTGTCTAAGGAGGAGCCGATCTAGACTGACTAGCAAAATCCCTCTGTGGCCATTTGCTATTGTATCTATCTGTCTTCAAATCCCTGCTCTTTTGAGGGATAATTTTCATTTTTCCCTTGCTCTGCTGCTGATCCTCCTCCACTCGCTTGTACTCATCAATACGATCCATGAGCCAGCGAATAGTTTTTACAGGTTTCTTGGTCAAAGACTTTCTTAAATCGTGTTCAACTGGAAGGCCGACCTTAAAAGTGTTAACTGCCACCTCATCAAAATCACCGTCAATCTCATTGAACGCTTCCCAGTATCTGTCCGAGTAGGTTTTCAAGGTTTCTCCTTCTCTCATGGTCATGGATAGTAACGAGTCTAGAGGCCGAGGAACTCTGCTGTATGTAACAAAACGAGAACCAAAGGCCACCGTAAGTTCCATGTAGGAATCAATGGAATCTGCTTTCAAGCCATTAAACCATCTCATTGCAATTGGTCCGAAGCTCGAGGGGAATACTTTACACATCAAGGTTTCGTTCTGCGAATAGACCGCCATACGTTGGTTAAAATGGCTCACGTGCTCCACCAGGTCTGTTCTGCCATTATAAATGGTGAAGTTTGGTTGCGTGAAACGACGAGGAAGTTTTCCTTTCTCGATACGACGTGTGAAAGGTGACTTAGAGAGCTGGTGCAATGCCTTTCCCATGGCGTCACTGCCCAAGCCCCTAGGAAAAGGCTTCTTGCTTGCTCTATCATGAAGACTTCCCTATTAATATGAGAAAGTTTCGCTAGGAGGAGTTCTCGACCTTGGCTTATAGCCATTGCTCTGGGAGTCGTCTGAGGAAGGATCAGATATAGAAGGCGTCCATTTTCGCTTGGCTCAACGCAGCTTTCTCTTCAGCTGGTCAATTTCCCTTTGCATGGCTCTAGTGCCACCTTCATGGGGGATTCTGCTTCCGCCCCGCGTGTGATTGCTGGTAGCTTGCCCTGGATGTACGCTGCCCTCTCGATCTCCCATCTGCTCTAAATGTTGAAAAGGATCTTCACGCTAAGATCCCCAAGATTCCGCATGGTCTGGATTTGAACCCGCCATCATGTTACCTGTGCTCAAACACAAGAATTCCCACAGATGGCGCCAATTGTAAGGACACAAATTATGCTGGATCAAAGTTGCACTTTCGGACCAGCCCAATGAGCCCTAAACAATGAATTTATAGAGAGTGGGCTTCTAATCTAGGTTTTTAGACGGTAGATAACACAAAAGTTGGATTAAATCACGGAACACATGCGCACGTCTTATACATGGATGAAATATTGCTTTATATATTGATGCCGAGGACAATTCTTAGTGTTTCCTTACAAATTCTCTCTATGGTGTGTGTGTGTGTTTTTCTCCTCCCCCTCTATTTCTTCTTCCTTCACCTTTTATAGGCCTGTATCCCTTTCCCTTTTCTTCCACGTGTACTCCAAATGCTCTTTTTGGATACTTGTCCCATCATCCCTTCTTACTAAAGTCTTTAGCGGTGAGTGTAAGGTTGAATTTCAATGTTCAGGCGTCACTTCCTCATTAATGCGGCCAGAGAGGTAGGTATGGGGCCTTCAATGCGGTGGTAGCAGTTTTATCCTTGATATTTGTCTATCACCTCCTTTTACCCCTTATTCTCATTTTCTCAGTTTCTGTATCTAAGGTCTTCAGTACGGATGTCTTTGAGCTGTTAGGTCACTCGCCATATTGCTGAGGACTTGGTAGTCCTCGGACGTCATGTTTCGAGGTGTTTTGCTCATGCATGGTACTTTGCTTTATCACGTGACTTCATAGGTGGGACTTATCAAATCCTCGGACCATTCATGATATTGGGTTGGACTTTCCTCCTTGTGAGAGCCTTTGGGCCGGCCCAATACGTATCTTGGGCCCATGGGCACTACATATATATTTATATATATAAACAAAAGTTTTGTTTTTAATTATTAATACTTATGTTTTGTTTTTAAAGAAAAATTACACATAATTATTGTTTTTTTAAGGAAAAGAAGGGTGTTTGGCCCCTAGCGGAAAATTTGAGGCTCATCAATGCAATATTCAATTTTTTCTTTAATATATATAGTTATAATAATATTTGAAAATTTGTGAGGTATAATCCATAATGACTATTTTTAATGTCAAACCAAGACACTATTTGATTTCTTTTTTGTGTAGGCATAATTCGAACTCAAGTCCCTTATTTAACAATATAAGACTTTATAAATGAAAATAACCAAAACATATTGTCATATTTATTTTTTATTTTGATATTGCACTACCTCATATTGAGAATTATCCAATAGACTAAAACCATCAAAAAAGTTTTCAAATAGCATAAACACATTTTCTTGATTTTAAAATTTTATTTATATAGTCAAAAGACTCATAACTAGGTCTAGATAGATTAATAGGTTACCCAACTCACATTCAATTATACGCTATTTGTTTGTTAATTTTTCTGTCATTGTATTTAACTTTTAGTAATTTAACTATTGAAAGTCAAGAGGAAACCAAAGTTGCCAATTCTTTTCTCATGATCATTTCAAATTTTTTTATTGAAATGAAATAGTGAGTTATCGTCTTAATTTCAATATACAATTTTTGGATCACCATTAATTTTTTCTATGACTGGATGATCCCAACATTGTAGCATAAATTAGAATGAAAATATAAATTCCAAAAAATGAACTTATCTCGATATTTTAATCCAATGCCTTTTTGCATAACACATTCTAAAGGAGAGCAAATCACTAAAATAGATGCAACTTGAACTAACTTCATGCCAAGGACGTGCAATGGCTTATATGCCAACTAGAATTTTGTTGATGAAAATATAATTCTAAAAACAACACACTAGGAGACATTGTTCTCAATTAAACTCTAAAGAAAGAAAAGATCACATTTTCCTACAATCATCGGCCGATGCACTATTAATATTGCAATAGCCAATGATGACTTGGCCTGAATTCATAGGCATGATCAAATTCTCCTCGATTTTGGTGTAACCCTAGAAGCACTGCGTGCACATTTACTCTTAAGCATTGGAGGGAACAATGGGTTGAATGGGAACATCTTGGGCCAACACTTGTGACTAATAACAGTGATGGATTTGCAACAAGTAGGACCGACCACACTAAATTTGCCCCTGGAAAGAGTTCCATAAATCTCATTAATACACTGATTAATACTTAAAAGTGATGACCAACATTTTGCAACGTCTTTTTCCTAATTCCCTTTTGATAGTCTTAGGAAATGTAATTTCATTGGCAAATAGATCTTGCTCACATTGATCTAATCTTCTCCCATAGGTGAAGCTGCAAGTCCTCCAACTCCAAAGCCAGTTAAACAAATGATTTTAAATGTTGAATGAAAAGTGGGGTTAAAAGGAAACAATTTAGGCAAGCAATGGTCACTAACCAAAGTGATGGCTTTACGACAAGTAGTGCCAAAAAAGCTAACTCTTCCATTAAAGAGTGAATTCATAACATCTGTAAGACACCTTGGTACACCTGAAAGAGATGACCAGCATTCTTGTACGTCTTGATTCCCAGGTAAAATCCCTGGTAAAGTGGCCTTACTCGTGGTAAGTCTGGAGACCTGTCCATTTCCTTTAGATGGTTGACCACAAGAGGCATTAAGCAATGGAGCAAAGATGGGATTGGAGGGGAACAAATTAGACAAACAATTTCCCTCAATCTCCAAGATGGCTTTGCAACAAGAGGAACCTATGATGCTGAATTGACCATTGACAAGTGAACCAAAAACTTAGGTAAGACACCCTGGTATGTCTACAAGAGTTGACAAACACTGCCCATTTGCCCCTGAAAGTCCCCCAGCTCCAAGGTTAGGGAACAATTTAGTTATTTGTGGCAACAATCCATATATTTCTAACAATTTGGGTATTTGTCACAATTCAGGTATTTGAGCCAATCTAGGTGTTTGTGGCAATTGAGCTAGCCTTGTAGGAACCAACACTGCCAAACATGCATATATCAATATGAGAGCAATGTTTTGTTGGCATGGTACTTATCAAAATGGATAAACTTGTAGTGTGTATGACCACTTGTTTGTCAATGGTATTAAATGATGCTTGAGGCTAATGAAAGCGAGAGGATGAGGATTTATAGTAGTTATCAAAGACATAAAAATTAAAACCAACTAAACCTTTTTAAGTGTCATTGATGCATAGTTTAATTAATACTTCCAAATTCGTTCTATTTATACCATCAGTGCTAGAAAATCTTCATTAAGATCATGGCAAGTTATACCTTCATTGAGGCTAGTTATTTTTCCCAAAGATGTTCTTGAAAATAATGAATTTAATAATAATAATAATAAACTTGAAGGGGGCTTTTGGTATAAAGGTTAAGGATTCCAAATAAAACTTCCTTGGTTGTTGCTACTTTTCCCTTTAACCAAATGCAAGATAGTCATCAACTTGCCATGTACAATATCCATGATTTTGTGTATATACAATATATAACTCACAGGAGAATCTTATCAGTAAAAAAAAAAAAAAAAAAAATCACAGCATTTATACTCATCAAAAAGAGAAAAAGAGAAACATTTTAATAAATATATTATAAGTGTTTTGATCTTTTTCTATTAGTATAGTATATAAACTCCTAACATTTTTCTCCAAAAAAAAAAAAACCTCCTAACATATTCAGTATTATTATTATTATTATTTTTTGAGTTTAACATTGTAGGATTCAAGCATTTGAAAATATTTTACAGAGTACATTCAGGGTCACAAACGGCAGAAAATTAATAGTAAAATATTTTTAACTAAATCTGTTTAGACAGAAAAAATGTTCTATACCAAAACAAATAAAGCCAACGTTTCAAACATCAAGCTCCTTCTAATGGTTTGCGGATCTCTCATTTAGGCATTATCCAAAGTATCAAAAACAAAAATGATTAACATATATTTTTCCTAAAATTTTAGTCCAAATTCAATATTTGTGTCTCAATTAAATTTTTTTTAATATAGCTTCTACTGTTCTACAAAACCTAAAAAAAAATCAATTTGGTCATTTTGTCAGTTTTTGTTTTGTTAGAGAGAAGTCATTAAGTCATTATGTCAGTTTGATATTAGAGAAATCGCATGCATGATAAACAAGCGTTGATGTGGCGAGCTACATGCAGTTATGCTATATATAATAGCACTAAATATTTAATATTCTTAAATTTATGACAAAATTTAAACATCATGAATGCTACTTGATCGGGAGCTCATGAATGATAAAGAGGGAGTTCTCGTATAATAATTTTTAATGTTATTTTATAAATTACAAAATTCACCATCCTAATAAATAGCTATAAATGAATTAAACTATTTATGAATAACTTCAATTCAGGCTAAAAAAAAATTATTTATGTTTTATTGTTATTTAGTAATTGAATGAAACTCAATCTTAAGTCTAGTTTCAAGTGCCAATAACTCAAGAGTCTTGTAATTCAATTGACATTTCTAATGTTTCCCATGAAAACGTCCTAGATTTAGGTATCCTCTTTTGCACTGTATATAACAAATTATCAAACAAACAAAAAAGAAGTTTATTCTCAAGTATTGAACAGGTTAAATCAAATATAATACATTTGTAAACAAGGTTGTGAGTATAAGACTTGATATTTTTTTTGCTAAGAAAATATAAGACTCGATATAGGTATATACAACATTATATGTTTAGGTATAAATTTTTATATAATTGTTACATCCACAACACTATTACAACAAATCATATGCGATAAGTTGTTACTAGTTTTAATTTAAATTACTTTTTTGCCTACCTATAACAACCGATAACAACTTATAAATTAAGATTTATTATTAAAATGTTGTGTACATTGTATTTCCCAAATTTTTAAGATATAAGTATTTAGGCATTAAATTGGATAGTGTAAATTTGTTAATAAGTTTATAAGATATTAAATTATTATTTGTAATTTATTTATGATAATATAAATAATCTATTTTGCAGTAAAATTATATATAATTTTTAACAATAAAGGTTGGTAAATCTAATTTTTTATAAGTTGATAAATAAAAATCATTCTCCCTAATTAACTCAAATAATACTAGTTATATAGTTTTAATTACCAACATCGGTTTGTGAGGGACCATAATCATATAAAACTTTAATAGTAATGTTTTTTATACAAAAAAATAAATAAGATAATTAAGTACCTCGTAAACACGCTCAAGCTAATTCGAGAATAAAAACTCAAGCTTGTTCGATAATAAAATGAACTAAGGTGATGAACTTTAATTCAAATTTTGTTTGAAATAAAATTAAATAAACATACTTGAATTTTTGATACCCAAAATACAATTAAACATTCTATCTTTAGCAAGTTGGGCTAAACTCCACTAACGAGGGTGGTCTAGTGATCTTGGGTGTTGCACAAGATGCGTTAGGTGTGAGGTCCAATGTTCGAGTCTGAATATGGACTCACTTAGGTTATTTTCTTTAACAGCTCAAAGTTCACTAATATTTTTTGTGAGGTTGAGAAATTATAACTCATCATGGTCCTACTACATTCTAGCAAACAAGTAAAGTGCGATTATAGTCACGCCCATATAAAATTGCCACCTTTGTAGTCCCCCACCCATTTTTGGTTGATAAAAAAAAAGTTCGGCTAAACTCCCCCAAAGCCCAGTTTATAACCTTTCCAATTTTGATTTTTTGAGCCCCTAAAAAAAACCAAACTACAAGGACAAAACAGTAACACCAGAAAACCCAACAAAAGCACATACCCAAAATGAATTTAAAGAAATTAATAAATGTTCCCTAAAATACCCTCCTCTCATTCATTCCTAACCCTGAAACCTGTAATTTTCCCTTCTCAGCCCTCACATACTCTCTTCCTCTTCTGCCCCTCTCAATTTCCCAATCCCACCCTTCCAACCCTCACTCTCTTCTTGCCCTTTCCTCCCTCAATTTCCGATTTTCTCCTATACCCCATTACCCGCCAAATCCCACTCCACCCATATTTTTCAAATTTCTCTCATTCCCTTTCAAAAAATATTTTCCTTTCCATTTTCTTTGCAAAACCCTAATTCCCAATTCAAGTATGGATCTTTGAATTGCAGCTTCCAGTCATTGATTCTCGGGGTTTTGGGCAAGACCCAGTTTCTCTTTTCCTCTTTTTAGTGCTTCTGAGGATGTAATCTTGGGTTTGGAGCAAGGGTTTTGACTTGTAAAGGTACTCTTTTTATGTTTATTTTGGGGGTTTGATTTTCAGAAGTTTTGTGGTTTTGTTTGATGGGTTGGTTTTGTTTTTGGGTGGTTTTTTGGTTTTTGAACTGGATTTGTGTTTTTGTGGTTGTTTTGAATGGTGGGTGTGATTTGTGTTTTCTTTCAACTTTGTTCCTTTTTGGATTAGCTGGTTTAGCTTAGGAGCTGGAGAGCTCAGTGAAAGAAATGGAATATGTACATTTTGAAGCTCAAGGTTTTCCCATTTTGTTTACTTCAGAGTTTCAGTAAATGGATCCGCTTTGTACGTGAGGTTCACAGTTTTGAAATTTGGATTTCGTTGTTCTTGTTACAGTCTCAAGTCATCACCTAACAGGAAATTGAAAAATTTATTTTGTGGTTTGGATTTCAGGGAGTGGGAAGCTGAGTTGATTAATAGGTAGATAATTTGTGTTAAGATTAATCGATGGTGGTTCATGGTTTCTTGGATTGCAAAAGTTTGAAACGTTTTAGGGCTAAAAAACAATGTAATTATGTTTAAGATTCCAAATTTCAAAATTTTCCCTTTTTCCTTGCCTTCTCTTTACAACCAAAAGACGCGATGATATTTTCTGTTAGGCAGTTTAGTTTACTCTATGCTGGATTTTTTTTTCCTGTGCCTTGGTTTGAGTAGCCAGAGTTGTAGAGTAAATGTGTTAGTGGAAACTTTGGAGGCATTTTGGTGTGCCTTACTCAAGTTGTAGAATGAGGTCATCTACATAGCAGCTGGAGATGAAGTTCTTTGAAAATGTTGGTAATGCTCTTGTAGATTTTCAGATTTACAAAGGTGATAACAGCTGCAGAGGTTGGATTATTCACTTTGGTTTGTTGTTTTTTATCGTAGAGAATAATTTGAGCACCTGTGCTGCACGCTTTAGTTTGGTATGTTGTGTGTATGCTTATGGATTTTGTGCTTCTTCTTGTCTTGTCTAATTATTATATTATTAAAAGTCGGTGGTAATGAAATGTAAGGATATGTTCTTTTGCTTGTTTTTATTATTGTTTGCAAATGCATTTTTGCCAGAGAGGTCTGGTTTGTTCTAGTTAGGTAAAATTTCTTACGTAGTGAATTAATAATCTGTTTTAAAGATATATGGATTTGAGAAGTGAAAGATACCTAAGAATAATGAAGGGTTGATTTCCAAGTTTGGTATGTTCAATTATATGTGCTATCTTTTATCAGCATTTGAACTGGATTTGGATGTGAATAGATGATGAAGTTTTTTAGCATAAGAATGGTAATTTTTCTTGGCAGGCATTCTCCAATACAATTGTAAGGCGGTGTTTCCATCTCCAAATTGGTACTTTGTTCTGGAGGGCAAGGAGTTGTGTTATTGTTATTCTTGGTAAACTGTGATTGATTACATCAATGGCAAACCATGATTTAATACTTGGGCAAAGTCACAATTTGGCCCTTGGCCAGAATCAGCCATTGGTGCTAGGCCACAATCATAATATGGGGCTTGGGCAGAACCATGATTTGGAATTGGGACAAGCCCATGACCATCATTTAGGTTTGGGACAGACCCATGATCATGAACTAGGTTTAGGACATGCCCATGACCATGAATTGGACTTGGGGCAAAGCCATGACCAAGAAGGGGATGATGGACACAGTTTTGGACATGAGAATGAATTAGGTATGGATCAGAAACCTGATCATGATGACCACGAGTTGGATCTTGCTGGACAGAATCATGAGTTGGCTTTATCGGAGAACAATGAATTGGGTGTTTCAGAAAGCCAAGAACTTGATGAGAATCTGGAACTAGCTGTGGCCCAGAGCCAGGAAATGGGGATTGAACCTTCACATGATATGACTGTTGATCAGTCCCTATATGTAGTCAGTTCCAGTCCTGTAATCCAGGCTCGTGCCATTGTACCTAATCCTAATTATGAGCTGGCAGTGGGGCAAGAGTTCCCTGACGTCAAGAGCTGTAGGAGAGCACTGAGGGATACAGCTATTGCCCTACACTTTGAAATGCAGACCATAAAATCTGACAAGACTCGTTTTACTGCCAAATGTGCTACTGAGGGATGCCCCTGGCGCATTCATGCTGCAAAGCTCCCAGGAGTTCCAACTTTTACGATCAGGACAATCCATGAATCGCATACTTGTGGAGGAATTGCTCATCTTGGTCATCAGCAAGCCTCGGTTCAGTGGGTTGCAAACTCTGTGGAGCAACGACTTCGGGAGAACCCTAATTACAAGCCAAAGGAGATACTGGAAGAAATTCACCGAGTTCATGGTATAACCTTATCGTACAAGCAAGCCTGGCGAGGAAAGGAGCGAATCATGGCAGCCATGCGTGGATCGTTTGAAGAAGGGTACCGCTTGCTTCCGCAATACTGTGAACAGGTTAAAAGGACAAATCCAGGGAGTATTGCATCTGTTTATGGAAACCCAACTGATAACTGCTTCCAGCGTCTCTTCATATCATTTCAGGCATCCATATATGGTTTTCTTAATGCTTGTCGGCCACTCCTTGGGCTTGATAGGACATATTTGAAAAGCAAGTATTTGGGTACTTTGCTATTTGCTACTGGTTTTGATGGTGATGGTGGTCTGTTTCCCCTGGCATTTGGTGTTGTTGATGAGGAGAATGATGATAATTGGATGTGGTTTCTATCGGAACTTCATAACCTGCTTGAAATTAATACAGAAAACATGCCAAGGCTTACCATTTTGTCAGATAGGCAGAAGGGTATTGTGGATGGCGTGGAAGCAAATTTTCCAACTGCATTTCATGGATTTTGCATGCGCCACTTGAGTGAAAGCTTTCGTAAGGAGTTTAATAACACAATGCTTGTTAACCTTCTATGGGAAGCGGCTCATGCTCTCACTGTGATTGAATTTGAAGCGAAAATTTTAGAGATTGAAGAGATTTCACAAGATGCTGCTTATTGGATCCGAAGAATCCCCCCTCGACTGTGGGCTACAGCCTATTTTGAGGGAACGCGCTTTGGACATTTAACAGCTAACATTGTTGAATCGTTAAATACTTGGATTTTGGAGGCCTCGGGGCTTCCAATAATTCAAATGATGGAATGCATTAGAAGGCAGCTGATGACTTGGTTCAACGAACGCCGAGAGGTCAGTATGCAGTGGACATCAATACTTGTGCCTACTGCTGAGAGGCGTGTAGCGGATGCTCTTGAGCGTGCACGTACATATCAGGTGCTTCGTGCTAATGAAGCTGAATTTGAAGTCATATCTCATGAAGGAACAAATATCGTGGACATTCGGAATCGCTGCTGCCTATGTCGGGGCTGGCAGCTTTATGGTTTGCCCTGTGCTCATGCTGTGGCGGCGCTTCTCTCTTGCAGGCAGAATGTTCATCGATTTACTGAGAGCTGTTTCACTGTTGCAACCTATCGGAAGACATACTCGCAAACCATACATCCAATCCCAGATAAATCTCTATGGAAAGAGTTATCTGAGGGAGATCCAAATGCCAGTAAAGCTGCTGAAGTTCTTATTAACCCGCCCAAATCACTTCGGCCTCCTGGACGGCCAAGAAAGAAGCGAGTTCGAGCAGAGGACCGTGGTCGTGTGAAGCGAGTTGTGCATTGTAGTCGATGTAACCAGACAGGTCATTTTAGAACAACGTGTGCAGCACCCATATAAGTTGCTGCTCTTGACACCTAGTATGTACCTTGTGCAAAAGAAATCTTGTTTTGTGATTATTTAAGTGGTAGTTATTAGTTAGATTGAGAAGTAAATGTTTGTATTTCTTTTCGTTATTAGCTGTCCTTTATGAACATTAAACTCAATAATTCAACGTTTCATGCTTGTAGGCTACCCCTGCTTCTGTTTCCTAGTGTAGTAGTCTGGTACATATAAAATAAATTATAAAATGCAACATTGACATGTATGTAAAACTTCGTATAATTTTCATTATTTAAATGTAACATTGTTTTGCATCTGAAAATGGAAAAGCAACTGCACATATATCACAAATTATGCGATGGCAGTATATTGTATGAATTCAGTCTTGGTCTTTATTGCTAGAAAGAAGCGGTTTTTAGTAAAAAATTGTCTATCTCTTATCTCAAAGAAAGTAAAAATTTGGATAAAAAGCGCTTTTGATAATAATTAAGATATTATCACCCTAATAGCTTTTCTAAAGGGTCTTTTTGTTTGTTTGTTTGTTTATTTTTATTTTTATTATTATTATAAAAAGTGCTGTGATGGTGGTGTTGGCCAAAAGATACAGAAAAAACACTTTGAAGCCAGCCAGGACGCACAGAAATAGCCATTAAAATAAGTATTGCATTTATCTTAAGTTAAAAAAAAAAAAAAAAAAGAAAAAGAGAGAGAGAAAAAAGGGATCAGCAAGAAAGGTGACCATCAAAGAAGCTGTAACATGGATTAGAGTCTCTTTTGCTGAATCTATCATTCGTCGTATAACTCAAGAGTCCATTGCTGTAAGCTCTCTCTGACACCAAGATTTTCTGAATGTAATTCTTATAGATAAACTGGTTCTATCACCATTTGTGAGTCTCCAGGAGTGATATCCTTTCTTGTAATTTGAAGAGTATTGATGGGACTTGTTGTTAAACAAAAGAATGCAAAGAAAATTTTCATGTTTAGTATAATTACTAATTTTAAATTAATATCATGAACAGATTTAGATAAACACGCATGTTCCTAGCATGCATGTATATATGAATTATATCTAATGTTGTATCAACTTAAACACCAAGGATAAAAATAAAAATTTTATAAAATAAAATAGGTTAAAATAATACTCATAAAATGAGTGATCTATTTCTATCAATCATACCTCAACAAAAAGAACAAATAGTCCCAGTTTGCTAATCTGTTAGAAACCTACTTTAATTGACTAATCATAACACTAATCAAAAAAAGGAAAAAAAAAAAAAAACGACAAGTCATAACACAAATCAGCATTTAGGAGTACTTCCTTCAAAGCAGATAAGCCTCTATTAAATTTAAATAACATTTTAGAGTGTTAATTTCCCAAGTTAATTCATCATCCGAAGTCTCAGGACCTCAAGAAATAGAACAAAGCATCAGAATTCTCAACTAAAGTCAAGGAGAAAAGCTAAATTATAAAATAAATGAACTACTAAACTATGTTTTATTCCAAAGAACAAAAACTGACTCCATTTGTGGCCCTTTCTGAAAATACAGCCCAGCTAAACCTAAGTCCAATACCCAAACCTAACTCAACGCAACAAGCAGTTAATATCCAGCTTGGCCCGAACAGCTTCAAACACAGCCTAGAATCCAAATCAAGCCTAAAAAGTTCAATACAAACCTTTTAACCTAATGGGCCAAAGCCCACCTCTACTCTTGGTCTTTTGACATTTAGGACTTAACTTGACAAGCGATAAAATCCTGCGTGGTAACTTAATACTTTGACAAATGTTTAACAACAGTTTTGTGTTTTTAGTTTTTAACTACTGGAAATAATTTTTTAAAAGGGTAACCAAAAGGTTTTGACACTGTTGAAGTTGAAAGTAGAAATATATTATTGAACTATACACTAAAATATATTGCGGAAAAGACTTATTTCTATAATTGGTGGTTTTCAATTAGTTTTGTGGATTCTAGTTAATTCAATTAGTAAAGTTTTTCTAATAATTTTTTTTTAAGTTTCTTTTCGAAAAGAATAAGAGATATGAGGTTCAAATTGGATTTAATCTTGTGTTTAATCATGATTTTTTTTTGGGTTTGAGTTTAAATTGGGAAGGGGGGGGGGGGTTTATGATATGTGGGAATTGGGAAGTTGGAAATTGGATGAGGATTGAGGATTGGGAAGTTGGAAATTGGAGGAGTGAGGATAGGGGAGGAAAATAAAAAATTAAAAACAATACAGGAAAAAACAATATTAGAATAAATAAAGAGAAGTATTGAGCCTAATGTAAGTGTATGTGAACTTGAGTTTGCTAAAATAATAAAAGTGGGATATGTAGACAAATTAGTTAAGGAAAGAGTTTGGCTACAACCTTGTTTGTAGTCAATGGCTACAACTCCACTAAATATCATTTTATTGTATGTGAATTTTGACAAATTAGCCATTGAATTATATTTTCTTCTTATATTTTTTATGCTTTCAAATTTTCGAAGATCAAAGATCAATAGTTATGTCATAATCAAATGTTTAAATTTCAAGTTTTTGTAATTTAAAATTATTTATAAAAAAAAGTTTATGGATTGAATAGTAAATAACATCAGATTGACAATTTGATATTTGTATTAAGAACATATAATTTTACAGTTAAATTTTTAAAATATATAGCTATATTTATTTTTTTTTTAGTAAAAGTTGTAGTTATTAGCTACAACCAAATTTGTTGCAAAACTCTATTATTGCATTGAAGTTGAATGCTCTTAGAGCATTAGTATCCAATATTTTCAAACTATTTTATTTTACTATCTCAAAAGTTACTTTATCTATTATATCATACAATTTTATAATACACCCAACATCCCAACTTTTATTTTATTATACAATACATTAAAATAATATATCTACACAATAAAATATAATATAACCCAAAACCCAAACCACATCCATTACAACTACCTGCTACCACCACTACGAACAAACCCAAACCTAAATAAATTTTATATAATGATGAAATATCTCCAAAACTTAGCACCTAAACTGGTGTTTATCAGTTGAATTACCAAAGTCATCTTCAAACACAACCTGCCACCACCATCATCAACAACACCACTGTTGCATCACCTGCCACCACCATCATCGACAACACAACCACCGCCCAAACCCAAAACTTTCCAATCACTTTCGCAGCACCACCTTGGCCACGACACTGATATACCAAAACAACCCACCATTGATATGCAAAAACCCTTTGATCTGCCAAAACAACCATAGCCATAGCCGACCACGGCACCACGTTGATCTGCCAAACCCACAAACACAAATCAACACAAATCAAATCAAACCAAACCTATAAACACAAATTAGATCAAACCAAACCCATAAACGCAAATCAAACCATAAGCCAACATACCAATAAAACCAATACGAATCCACATGAAAGCCCCTGGCCAAACCCACATGAAAGACACCACGACCCACCATGTCATTGCTACCCGCGACCTAAAATCCAAACCCACAACCACAACAATCCTTGTTGCCGCTGTCAACCAGAGAGAGAGAGAAACCCACGAACCCACAGCCTTCAACTAGAGGGAGGGAGGGAGGGAGGCTAAGATGAGAGAAAAGAGACTTGGACGAGAGAGAGAGAAATAAGTTGGGGAGAGAGAGAAAGAATGAGATGTTTGTAATATAAAAGAATATTATATTTTTGCAAGTGAGTTACAGTACCATCATAAATTTATGATGATACTTTAGCATAATTGTAAAAAATTTTGGGATTGGAAGGGATAATGGGTTGTTTTTGTGCCTTGATCAATGATGGAGACAAGACTTGGAGTTAGAGGGTAGAAGTATAAAAAAAAAAAAAAATTGAAACTCCAAATAAACATTCAATTAATAAACCATCAACAAAGAAAAATACACAAAATTATCGTTTCTTAAGATATTACAATGCAATTATTTTATGAAAATGGAACTTGCCGTTTTTTTAAATCTTCGAAATCATCTATGATTGAATCTGTACTAATTGACGTACTGATGTCCCTTTCAATGAATAACATCATAGTATCTAACAAAAACTCATCTTCCATTTTGTTGCGAAGGCCAGTTTTGATGACATTCATAGTTGAAAGTGCTTGCTTTGTAGTTGCAGTAGAAATAGGAAGAGTAAGTACAAGCTTGACCACTTTATAAATAAGAACCATTATGATTTTCTAGTTCTTACCATCCATTGGCATAATTCAAAAATATTTTTCAAATTCTTGAACCCTGAATGCTAAACTACATCATACTTATAAAGATCAGGTTCCTTTTTCAAATCGTTCTTTTCATCATCTGTGAAGTCTATTGGATAAAAATTATATCCTAATGAACAAATATCACTGACTCGAAAAGATTCATATGCCTCTTAAGGGTCTAGAGCTGAGCTAAGTGTAAGTAACTCCATGGTGTGCTCATTAAACGGATGATTTAGTTCTTGCAATTGATAATCCATTCATGCATTAAAAATATCCACTTTATAATAATGCTCATTTCTAATGTCCTTTTGTTGATGACGAGCTCGACCAAATCTCGCAACATTATAAGCATTCATACTAGAGACATCTATACTACGTTCCTTACAAATGATATCATAGTAGCAAGTCATCCCACTTCTCATTTCTAAATTGTTGGATAAGTTTTTTAGTCGATGAAATGAAATGCGTAGCATTTAAAATGTCTTGCGATTGGTTTTACAAAGCTTGACAAAGTTTTTTAGTGATCCCCATAGTTTCATTTACAAAATGCAAGATAAAGACAAATTCAAATGAAATTAATACCTCATAAGTGGACTGTGCTTCTACTTTTTGTGAAGAATTTCCTTCATCCATGATTTTCAATAGAACTTCACATGTTAGACTAAACAGCTTTATCAAGTTAGAAACTGATTTATAATGCGAATTCCAATGAGTATCTCCAGGTCGCTGTAAAGTGACCAGCTGATTAAGTCCTTTCCCAGTCTTAAGCTCTTCAATATCAATCAAATATGCAATGCTAGAAGCTCTAGCAATTTTTAATTGATCAATACGTTTGCATGAGGTACAAATATTATTGATAACCAAAATCAATTTGCTGAAAAAGCTATTAAAAGGGATAACTACTTTTGATGCTCCTACTAATGCCAATTGTAAGTGATGTTCAAAATAATGAATGTAATAAGCATATGGACAATCATTCAAAATCAAAGCTTGTAATCCATTCCACTCACCTGCATGTTGCTTGCACCGTCATATTCTTGCCCTCGAATGTTTTGAATATCTAAGCAATGATTAGAGAACAAATAATATATCTCCTTTTTAAGGGTCAATGTCGCAGTTTCAACACCATGAACAATCCCATAAAATTGTTCTCACATAAAGCCATCATCACGAGCTTCATAAACCAATATACAAAACTTTGCATCACCAATTTCACTTTGGTTGAAATGACATGTAGAATTTCTTTTTGAATATGAGGTGATGTGTAGGTGGCATTTTTTTTGGAGCTTTTGTCATTATTTCAACAACATTATTATTATAGCCTAATATCAAATCCAATGTCGTAAGAAAGTTTCACCGATTGGTTTATGGGAATATCAAATCCAATGCCTAATATCAAATCTAATGTCGTAAGAAAAGGGTCTAAAAGAAATAGCTTGCAAGGAAAGATGTCAGTCAACATCAATTGAAGCCTTCAATCACAGTCGATTATTTGCAATTTGTTTTGAAGTGAAATTGCTCACTACCCTATCTATATGTTGAGACTGGTTCATCAAATTTTGACATGCTTTATGGGAACTCTTAAATCCGTTAACTGTGAATGCATTTTGTCTGTCATGCCCAGTTGGCTTATGAAAGATAAAGCATCGTAGACAAAAAGTGGCATCGTATTTAGGAGAATATTCAAGTCATGACTTAAAGCGATCATCTTCATACCAAGAACCTTGAAGACCCTTTTCAAATTTTTAAAATTTTTTAAAAAAGGTCAGTATGGACTCAACTTAATGTAACGTCACCGGATCTCATCTCGTTGATCAAAATGATAAGTATATGTTTGCCTACACGATCCAGGATCACATTGTAATTGCAACAAACTCATATCAACCTTTTGAAATTTTGTTTGAGAATTTTCCTCAATAGGGATGTCAAGATTTTCCTCAATTGTGACGTCGAGATTTTCCTCAATTGGGACATTAGGATTTTCCTCAACATTAGTGGTTGACAATGTTACACCACTAGTATTAGCTTCTAAATCATTTGAAACTTTTCTTTTGAAAAAAATCAAATATGGTAGTTGACTTTTTCATAATCTACAATAAAATATAATTTGAAATTATGATGTCATTATATGGTCAATAATCTACAATCATTACACGCAATAGACAAGCATTATGCATAGAAGCAGTCAATAACTAACCAATAAATTTTAAAGTTGCAGATGATCTCTTTAATTATTTATCCAAAAAAAAAAAACTCTTTAATTTTTAGAAGACACTAGTAGACAAAAACACTAACAAACAAAACTACAAATCTACAATGAAATGCACAAAATCGTAAGAACATCACATGGCATATGGGTGTTGTGTTATACATATCACATTTGTTAGTCACTAGAGACACAAGACCCCACCTGACCACCGTTATTTATAAAAAAAAAAATATGACTTTTAGGCCTTATTAAAGATTGAAAGAGAAATATGGAGTCAGAGTGTACCTCTCTTTGAGTCTTTCTCTTTAGTCTCTTCTTCTATTTTTGGATGTGGTGGAGTTTCTCATCTCTACCTTTCTTTCAATTTTCTTCACAAGACTGTCAACGCATTTGATTAAATTTAAGTTAATCAACCAAGCATTAGTGATTCAAATATGAGAGATGGATGGGCAGTGCTGACTGTTGCGGTGGACTGGTGGTGCACTGGTGACTGATTTGCCTTTGCTTTGCTACACTGGTGACTGGTGGTGCACTATTATTAGGTTTTTGTTTTTTTTTTTTTTGTTTTTTTGTTTTGTTGTTTTTTTTTTTTTTTTTTTAGTGGATTAGAAATTGCCTTCTGTTTCCTTTTTATTATATGTGCGCCTTGCCGTAAGCTAGGTGTTCTCCTACTCCTAGGCTAGTTAGGTCTCTAGTTAGAATCGGCATTGAATTTTAATTTTTTTTTGCTTGTGTTTGTTTTGGGGTGCTATTTGGGCTTAATTTTTGTTGTTGGGCTAATATATATTTTTTATTAATTTTAAAAATATCAATTTGAGGGGGGGGGGGGGGGAATTGCAATTTTATTGAAACAAATTGCTAAAAATAATATATATATATATATATATATATATATATATATATATATATATACTAATTTTGTTTTTAAAATCTTAGGGGGGGGGGGGGGGGGGGGAGGAGAAGGGGAGGGGGGCACTGCCCCCCACTCCAACAATAGCTCTGTCCCTGCCCTTGATGTTAAAATATACCAACATATGGCATACAGAAGACTGGGTGCTAATGCTCTTAGTAATGATCCACTTTCACGTTTTTTACACTCCACCAAACACAATATTTAATAGAAAATTATTGAGACAAGAAATTTGAAACTCGTGAGGGAAAAGACAATCCAACGTGGTTTTGAAATCTGGACCAGACCAGCCGGTCAGACCGCGGTAACTGAAAACCATTTGTCATTTTGGTTTTTTAAACTACCAAAATCAGAAATTTTAATTTTTTAGTGAACCTTTTGAACTGCGGTCAAACCGCTCGGTTTTCAAAACTGGACATGGGTTTGACGATTCCTAAAAAATCATAAAACTTTGCTCAAAATTATCTCCAACATCAGGTCTTCCCAAAAAAAAAAAAAAGAAAAAGAAAAAGAAAAAAAAAGAAAACAAGTAAAGAAGAAAAAGAAGACTATGGAAGAAAGGCTACAAATTTGCTTTTGGCTTCTACATATGCATCTGCTGTTTGTTTGAAAACAGTGGAAGAAATAATAGAGGGAAATAGAGGTAGAGGCTATAGGGAGGGGAAAGCTAAAAGAATAGAAGACGAGTCCATAGGGTTTGAAGTTTGATCATGTGGCTTGAGGAAACGTGTGAACTTTGATCATGATGCTTGGGGAAATGCGTGAGTGGGGTTGGGTTGCTCACGAGATCTTATGAGTCATAAGTTTTTTTCTTCTCTTTTTATCCAGCACAGCCAACTTATTAAAGTTTAATTTTTTAGTTATATTTTTTTAAAGCTTTTTTTTTGTTATATATATTTACTATTTTTTAGATATAATGTTTTAAAATCTTTTAAATAACAAGAGAAAATCTAACAAATATCATATTTATCTTAAATTAAGATATATTTGAATCTTTTTAAGCACTAATTTAGTCAATATTACATAATTTAAGCATTTATTTTAATTATTTTGTAATAAATATTATTAATTTAATTATGACATCATCACAGTTTGATCTTGGTTTGACTTCAGTTCAACCTTAAAACCCTTGAACCTCTTTTTTTTTCGGTTCTTTGAACGATCCAGGTTTTAAAACCATGCAATCCAAAGGGTCATTAATTATTGATTATTTTTGGCCCAGTTTGTGTGGTGGGGAGGGGGGGGGGGGGGGGACTAGAAATGTCAAAATAATTGAAATGAGATTTAACTTTGTGTCGAGTAGGACACTTTGCCTTGTCCCAAAACTGCCTTTGTGGAGCCTTAGTTGGAAAGTAGTTAGTGTCAAACTGTCAATCGACTAACTTTTTGTAAACCCCATATTTTACCATTTTTCTTAATTTTGTTTTCTTACTATGAGAAGTACATTTTCAAAATCAGAAATCTAAAATATATATAGATCAAGGAGACAAGGACCGTTAGTATATATGTAGATTCGTATGGTACACTCTGTTTTTTTTAGTAATGTTACCACCATAAATTATTTTATAACATTTTTACTGGTTTTTATCTAAACCTACCACAAATATTACTTTTTTAATTACTAATAATCACTCACTATATCAGTACTTTGTTATATATTTTGTAAAAAGATTTGTATCTCTAACTTTTTCCTTATTTTTTATATGTGAAGTAGTGGGAGTATAGTTCTAAATATGGAAACGACATGGTAAGTGGTAACTCAACATTTTTTATAAGATTTGTTTAATAATTGGCTTTGCTAATGAATTCCCTATGAGCAATGGTTAAGGTGCATATAAAATTTTATATATTTTTCTAAAAATAAAGTTAAACTGTACACTTAATTAAGCATTATAGATCATAATTTTGTGCACAATTAAGTCAATGAATCATTAACAAATGTATTATTTTTCTTTAAAAATTGTGCACTATAATTCATAATATTGAACATTTATTAATTATTACCTTTATCTTAGGGCACTTGTTAATTATACATTTAATAATTTATACATAAAACAATACCAAAACATATTAAGTGTTATATTTAATTAAAGCTTTAAGGATTTGGTGTTTTAAAGATAAATCACGTGGAAATTGTATGCATAAAAAAGAAGAAAACCTAAGAAATAATAGTTTCTATATACTATTACTAATTGAAAAAAATATATATATATATATATAGCATGAAATAATTTTTTATCATTAGAATTGGACAATGCCGTAAGACAGAGCTTGCTTTATTAGTTTTTGTTAGATTAGAATTGGGAAAAAATCATATTCCTTTAACTTACTACTTGGCAGTTAAAAGAAACATCTGTTTGCCTGTAATTTTAGTTAAATGAGTTTTTAAATAAATTATGGGATTTGTTTAAATCACACATATCGATAAGTTTTATAAATTGACATGTATTGAATTGAAGGATATTCTTTCAAACTAATTTAGAGGAAAATTTTATTCATAAGAATTTAGTGAGAATAAGGAAGACAATTTGAGTGCTCTAAAGCAGAGACGCTTGTTTTAACGAGTTCAAAGTTCAAGTCCTTTAAATGGAAAATAATTTGAATTCAAAGATGCATGGTTGCTATTAACAACTGGCTTTTTCAACGTATTTGCGTCAGCGAAATTAGAATTTATACTCTTCATCTCTTTATACTACCTCAAAAAACAAATACACTAAATCCTTTCTAACTTTTCATGGTTAAAATCTTCTTTTTTGAAACGTTTGGTGAAAATATACACACACAAAAGAATCGGTTTTTGGGAGTAAAACCTCCTGATTAACCTCTTTTTTTTTTTTTTTTTAACTGAAATGAGATCTTAACTTTTGGGGCTGGGAAACTGAGTTTGTTTTGGAGCTTTGCGGACAAGCTTTATTCGAAAGATCAAAGTAGGACCCTTGGTTATGTCTGCTAGCTAGGACATGTGATTATTTTTGAAATGACATCTAAATTTTAATTGAATGAGGACAGGAAACTTAAGAGATCTTATCCAATAGTCTTGAAATGGGAGGCTTGAAATGCATAAAACGATAAACTCTACTTGCTATTTATAATGATTTCTTTCTTTCTCATTCAGGTATACATGCATTTCCAATATATTTCCAGCTAGTTTTGCTTTCTACCATTGGAATCCTCCTCTTCCAAAATGAATCATGGTTCAAAAAGTAACGAGGCAGAAGAGTACAAGTCTGATCCAAAAGCCAGTAACAAATTAGAAGAGATCATATCAACCGTCCCTAAAAGAAAAGGTGCTTGGCTCATGTTTAATGATCTTTATCTGTACGAAGGGTTTTGGTGCAGTTCATTCCGGTTGGAAGGAATCTTGCGTGCTCAAGACCATTTCAAGCCTCAACCCAACGACGTGATCTTGAGTAGCACTCCGAAATCTGGCACAACATGGCTTAAAGCTCTGGCTTTTGCCATTACGACACGATCTCGTGTCGATGAGTCTACAAACCCTTTACTCACAAGATTGGCACATGATTGTGTACCCTTCTTGGAGTTTAAACTTCACTCAAGCCCACAAAAATTGAATCTCGATGTTCCCCTTGTGGCCATCCACATTCCTTACACCTCCTTACCAAAATCCATTATAAATTCTGGTTGTAAAATTGTTTACATATGCAGGGATCCAAAGGATGCATTTGTGTCTCTATGGCAATTTCATCACAGGGTGCGTCCTAAGGGTGAGGAAGTCTCGGCTTGGGAAGATCTTCCTTTGGAGGATGCATTTGAGTTCTTTTGTGAAGGATTCACTCCTGGTGGACCATATTGGGACCATTTATTAGGGTATTGGAGAGCAAGTTTGGAATCACCAGAAAAAAATACTGTTTTTAAAGTATGAAGAGTTGAAAAAAGAAACTGAATACTGGATAAAGAACATGGCTCTATTTATAGGTTATCCTTTCTCCTTGGAAGAAGAAAATAAAGGTGTGGTGCAAAAGATTATAGACCTATGTAGTTTTGAGAACTTGTCCAATTTGGAGGTGAATAAAAGTGGAAAGGCAAGATTGTATGTTGGAATTGGACTCAACACATTTGAATTCGAAAACAACACATATTTTAGAAAAGGTAAAGTTGGAGATTGGAAGAATTATCTTATACCTGAAATGGCAACGCGACTAGATCAAATAACTGAGCAAAAGCTAAATGGTTCTGGTTTGACATTACACGTCTTACCCAATGGATAAGTGGTGAGTCTATTCTACTTTCCTGGCTTCCATAAAAATGGTTTCGTTTTTTTTTGTTTTTTTTTTTGTTTTTGTTTTTGTTTTTGTTTTTGTTTTTGTTTTTTTGTTTTTGTTTTTGTTTTTGTTTTTGTTTTGTTTTGTTTTTTTTTTTTTTTTTTTTGTAGAGAATCTATGGTTATGTATGTAAACTAAATAATATGCGGCACCAAGGCATGTTGTGGTGTTTCAAATGGCTTCCATTTCAGGGTTTCAATAGTTATGTATTAAAGGCTATGCATCACGATCGATATATGGTAGTTAAAATTATATTTCACTAGTACGTTGCTTAATAAAATTTATAGTTCATAAATATTCTAGAATCTCAATGTCATTAATTTTTCCTCTCTTTTTTTATTTAATAATTTATAGTTCATAAATATTCTAGAATCTCAATGTCATTAATTTTTCCTCTCTTTTTTTATTTAATTTATTTTGAATATTATTATGGATTGGCTGACTAACGTCATAAACTTTTCTTAAATAGACTGTCCAAAGAAATCTGCAAGAAATTTGGAAAAAAAGAAAAGATCAAAAGTACTAATAAAAATTATTGGAGGACACCATGAAATCGCGTGAAACTTTTTTTTTTTTTTTTTTCCTGAGCAAAAAAATTGTCTGATTTTTTTTTTGAGAAACAAATCGCGAGAAACTTGGTTTGACATACAAGCAATTTCATGTCAAATTAAGTCCAAAGTCAAGCAATTTCAATCTTTTTAAAATATCTACCCCAATTTTTAACTCCAATTTCAGCCCGCTGCAAGCGATCATTTAACAGAAGATTTAATTATTTATGTGATGGGTTGACATTCATTTTGATTAGATAGTTAGATTTTCATGTCAAATCTTAATCAAACTTGATCAACTTTGCTGTTTCGCTAGCTATAAAATTTGGGATATGCCAAGTTTAGCTTTAAAAATTGAAGTAAAGGATGCTGGAAAAGTCGATCAAATTTAATCAAGTCTGGTTAACTTTAGTCAACCTCGGTGAAAGTCTTCTACTATAAAAACTTCAATATTGGCCAGGTTTGGCCAATTTCACATTAGCTAAAACCATTTGGCTTAGTAGCAGTATAACCAATAACGAGTTTTGATGTGGATGCCTAGAATTGAAATGAAAAAGATTTCAATACATAGATTGTATGAATTTGGATTACAAAGATGCTATGTAGGTGTGTGCTGCGTCCCATATTGAACACGTAGTAGGTAGATTAGACCATATAGACGATTATAATGAATCCTAATTATGTATAACTTTTTTAGGGTGTACTTCATATGTGATTAGCGATTAGTGTTTACAATGAGAGCACTTTCTTGATAACAAAGAATCCCAATTATGATCAGTTTGTTGAGAGTATAGATAGATGTGAATAGTTCTTTCTATGGGTTGTGCAACGTTTGTTAATTTACATATACAACAATTTTTCTAATATCTTTCACTACAAGAAATTATTATATTTTCAATAGTTGAAACTTTTGAAAAAAAAGTACATTTGATAGTTAAAATGACTATTAGAACCACCACTAAAAACTATGTCGATAATTTTTTTTCTACTACATTATTCTATTGGCCGTTGAAAAATATTTTCCACCTTTATAAACAGTTACTAAATGAGTAGAACTATTATTAAAAACCATTGAAATATATTGTCTTAAAAAATGTTTCAATAGTTTGTAATCGTTGAAATAAGTTTTTACTTTTTAAAAATAAATAAATAAATTTGGAAGCACTTTTTCAAATTGATCAAAATTTTATAACTCGATTCAAAATATAAACAGAAACATAATTTGTGCAATTGCAAATTGAACTCCATTCTCATATAAAATCTCAAAAAACTAGTCTAATTTTCAAGTATTCAAGTAGTTCCAAGTTTTCAAAATGACTAATTAAAAAAAAAAAAAAAAAAAACCGCAAAAAAACTAAAACACCTTTTTAATTCTCATATGCTTCCAAGTTTTCTAGCACTTCTGCCGATTCTTCTCTTGCAATGGCTCCATTGTTTCTAATACTTCTAGCCATAGGTTGAATCCTTCAAATTTTCTTAAACACGATTATAAAGAGTAAGACACTTTCTCATAAAGCACATGTACTGTGTGTAGCAAGAAAATATTGTTTCACAAGTAAGGGTCACAGTGAATAGAATTCTGGTTATCTATAATACGTGACCTGCAAGGAGATGAGTGGGTAGCCCCAAGTTATATAATTTTATTATGGGCTGGACCATTCACAACAGCGGCTCCAGAATTATTTTTTGGGGGTTAAATAAGAAATATAAATTATACAAAATTTTAAATAAAAGATGAATTAAATATATCGATATCACAATTTTTTTTTTTAATATATAAAGTTTTACAATTACCTTCTACGATTTTTCGTACTTTGAAATTATTGCATGATATTTTCATTATCAATCCTACTAGCTATATATATTTCGATGTACATAGTTAAGCAATCATTCATTCACTAATTTCTCATTTGATTGATTTATTTAAAATTTCTTAAGATCTAAATGAGTTTTTTCTAAAGTTTAAGTATTTGTTTGGGAGTAGTTTATTTAGCTGAAACTGAAAATTTTTTGCTGAAAATATTGTAGATAAAGTTAAAAAGTAGATGAAATAGTACAATAAAATCCATAAATAGTACCAGAAAGTGTAATGAGACCTATGAATAATAGCAAAAATAAGCTAAATAGTAAAAAAAAGTTGATTTTTTAAGCCAATGCTAAACATACACTAAGATTAACAAATTTTACTTTTGTTGTTGGGCTAACTAAAATTTTTCCCCAAATTTTAGATCCAATTGATTTGTTATTGAGATTTTTCTTTGGGCTTAAAAAGGTTAAGATATTATTAAGATGATCATATTCATGTTCATTTCAGTTGGGTTTAAGATTAAGCTGTTCAAATTTTTATTTGAAGCATCAAAACAGGAAAAATAAAATAAAAAATATTATAATAATTTTTTTTGGGGTTCAATTCAGGGGGTTCATTTGAACCCCTGGGCTCCAAGTGGAACCCCCTCTGACCATTCATCAGTAGTTTTACCTTGGATTGAATCCATATACTTTTGCCCAGCTTTTAAAGGTACCAATTCAAGATCCGGAATGTAGGGAGTGTATAGAGAGGTAAGAAAGAATAAAATAAAGAAACTAGAGATAGCAGTTCAGTTCTTACTTCTAAACAATCAATACAAACTATCAAGACAGGCACACTGAATTGGACTTCGATTTGGAAGTTTTAGAAACAATGCTAGACAATGGGCTGTTTGACTTTACCAAACCCAACATTTTACTTGTCAATTGGAGTAGAAAAAAGACAACCTGGAAAAAAAAATCCAAAATCAAAATAAAACACCAATAGGAATGCTTATGCTATCAATGGTCATCTTTTCAACTATTCCAAAATTAAAAATTGGGTAATTAAGATTCAAGAAAAGAAACAAATCGAATTTAAGATATGAAAAACAAAGAAATATAAAGATTGAATGTTAGGTTTTAAAGGAGAATTAGAAATTAGGTTCATCAATGAATATATAGAAGATACCTGATCGGAGGGCTTGGATAGGGAAAAGTATAAATATATACAAGATCTAGATGTAGCGATATCAGCACGGTGAATCTGAAGCAAAGCCAAATCAATCGAAGTCAAGAACTATGTTTGATTGCCAAGAAAATAGTAGAGAGAGAGAGAGAGAGAGAGAGAGAGAGAGAGAGAGAGAGAACCTATAAGGAGCTGAGACCACCGTGACTAGAGAGACAATTAGGCCAAAAGAGATTGGATTTCTGACTTTTGTTGTGATTAGGCTAACTACCACACAGAGAGAGAGAGAGAGAGAGCCTGTAATATAAAGGTGCATGGTGGTCTTCCTCCTCACAAAATCTTTTTTTTTTTTAATAAATAAATTTTATGTATATATTATTTTTTCTTTGGTTTAATTATTTTTTATTGATTATTCGATATTTGTAACATTGAATGAGGAAAGATTCTAACTATAATTCTTGTCATTACAAAGAACTGACTATTGCATTGAACTGCAAGTTTCTTTGTATTGTATTTTTTATAACTCAAATTGTGCAAATTTGATTGGAGTAGATTGTTTGAGTTTATTTGTGTTGTGTAGATGTGAGTTGAGTCTCATATCAAATGTTTACTTGGTAGATCTTGGATTGTTGGGAAATTTAGACTGTGGTTATTAATTTTTAAACAATTTTATGCCAAATAGTTTAATTAACCAATTTTGATAGTCACTTTTAATTTTGGTTAATTAGACCACAAACCAATTTTGCTAAATAAACAAGTGCTGAAAGTAAAGAACTCAAAAAATATGGTTAAGAAGTGAAAACCCTAATAGAAAAAACACTCAGGGGTTTACTGTCAATCCTTAAGGAGATAAATCTACTAGTAGAATTGAAGTGCTTACAATGAATTAAACCTATTTCTAATGCTACCTCTAGTAAATACTTACTAATATGACCATCCACAGCTTCAATCCCATTATATTCTTTTACTCTAGACTTTGTTCTTGCAAGTATTTATTCTTTTTTATAATAGAAATAAATTCAACCAAACAGGTCGTAGCAGGCATAAGTAAAAACAACATTTTCTTTCCCAGAAGTTTTGACCAAATGCTTAATTGTGATGTTTACATATTACGTGAATGGTGTAACCCAAAGGTCAAAACCTAGGAAGATCCTACACAAATACGGGTGTAGGTATGAGAGTAGATATGGTACGACGACATATGACAATTTTTGAAAAATTTAAACACGGGTACGGCGGGGATACATATATGAAATAAATAAATATATATATATAATTTCAAAGCTTACAAAATTTGTTTTATAACAAAAATATTATTATTTTTAAATTACCAATTTTATTACTACTATTATATAATTTTTTTTAATATAAAATAAAGTGAGTATATGATTTTTAAAAAACAATCATTTATGTTTTATTTTAAAAATAAAACCAACCATTTTGGGTAATTGTAAATAAGTAAACTTCCAAGAACTTTCATTAACTCATTTTCTCATTCTCAAAACCCATTCAGGTGAGAGCAATTTATTTCTCACCTACTCATTCTATTTCATATTTAAATTTCTCATCTCACTTCTCTCATAAAACATTCATTATTCTTTCTCATCCTATACCCGTTTTTTGTGCTCACTCTTCTTCTACCTTTTTTTCCCCTCTTACATGGCCGTGTCCTTCACTATTCCAAAAAAAAAAAAAAAAAAAAAGGGCTGGGCCACTCGTGCAGCCGTATCCAATGCGTATTCTGTGTCCCCGCTGTGTTGGACCCGGGCACAGCAGCCCAACTGCCGTGTTCGTGCTTTCCAGGCCGAATTGCACATTTTAAAAATTGATGTGTTTTTTTTTTTGAAAATGTACATTTTTCCAAAAGCCTTATATTTTAGTGGTATTATTTATTCTCATTTATAAGAAAATTATAGTTTAAATTCTCTTTTCCATTATTGTAGTTATTGAAAAAAGAAATGCATATTTCCAGATGGTAGACAAAAGAAATGTGAAACACTAGATTGAAAAGAGAAGTTCAGGGAACAAGAGAAAATCTCAAGTATAGATTATTTGTGTCACGCACGGAGGGACCAGATGTGTCAAAATAATTGAAACGAGATCACATTTGTGTCGTGGACACTATATTTTATCCCAAATCTGTCTTCGTGGAGTATTATTATTATTATTTTGATGGATTCGTGGCGTATTATTTGGATAGTTTTGTGAAATAACTTTATACGTACTATAGTTTTTAATTTGTTTTCTAATAATGTAACCCCAAAACTGTCTTAGTGAACTTACACAATATTCTTGAAATGAGGGGCTTACATTGATGAACTCAGTGTTATTTAACTATGTATAATGCTGATCTTTCCCAATGGTATACATGCAACTATACATTTCAAATATATTTCGAGCTAGCGTTGTTTTCTTCCAACGGGATTCTCTTCTTCCGAAATGAACCATGGTCCATAAAGTAACGAGAAAGAAGAGTATGTGAATGCTCCAACGTTACGGAAAATTTTCAGCGTATTCTCTGCTCTAAGGCCACCATTATACGAATTATCTAGAAAGATTTAAATGAGGGGGAGTAGCTATATGGAAAGTGTGGATTTCTTTATGCATGCTATATGACGGGTGTGTATGTACTATCTATTTGTTTTGACAGGGTAATTAATGTCAAAGTTGTGTTTTCTTCTTAATATTCCTTTATGCTTACTATGTGATTCAAAGGTTTTTGTAAGCTGCTGTTATTTATTTATTACTTTTGATAACAAATAAATCCAATTATGATTAGTTTGTCTGGAGTTTAGATAGATTTATGGACTGTACAAGATTGTTATAAAGATACAACAAGATTGTTTAAGGTGATAGACCATGGTCAATGTATCATTATTTTTAGGAATATTTTAATGAGTGCTGTTGTACACTCATTAAGGAGGTTTCAAGAGGCTCTCACTTGCGTTTGGAACAATTGTTCTAGAGCACTCGTTAAGTATTTTTGGGTTAAGTAGTATCTTTATATGTTATATTCATGGTTTTAAAAATCGAACAAGGCATCGAATCGTTTTTTTTTTTTTTAAAATTTTTGATTCAACCCTGGTTTTTCACCGGCTTTGGGGGTTTTTACCAGACCAAACTGGCTCCCAATTCCCGGTTGAACCGGTCGAAACGGCTAGTCCAGTTTTTAAAACAGTGGTTATATTAACTATTCAATTGAAAGTATTCTAATGTGTTCTCTGCCAAAAAGTAGTATTAAAGCCTATGGTGGTGTGTGGAATGATGACAAAGTTATCATGGTCCCTTCACAAACAGAGCGAGGATTGGTCTATTTCACAGTTGGAGTAGGAATGAAATGCGTATACAAGCCCATAAAGCCCACACAAACATTCCTTCGAAAAAGACTCAACAAATGAATATTGTTAATGGAGTTAGATAACAGTGTCATGTGAGGTTCCTATGGACGTGGAACTAAGGGCTGGGTTAATGGATGAGCGTGCGAGGTTGACAAGTGGTTCCTATGGATAGTATATGAGAGGCCTATGGATGACATATTAATTAAGGTGAAAGAAAGAAAAAAAAAACCATAGGTAAGGGGGAGTTAGTAGGACTTGGTTGGAACTCACAAAGAGGCACAGACAACATGTGAGGGGGAGATTTTGGGTATAACGTGTGAGTAAAGTCTCACATCAAATAAGAATGACATGAGATTGTGATTAATATAATATAATTAGGCTTAAACTCATAATCTTAATAAGCCATTTGAATAAAATGGTGTCTTGAGATGTTTGTATTTTACACCTTAAAGTTTTAAAATTTGGGGGTGTAAAATCCAAACAACCTTAAACTTTAGAGGGTAAAATCCAAGTTTTGAAACGTTAGGTTGTAAAATTCAAACACCCAAAACTTTAGGGGGTAAAATCCAAACTTTGAAACTTCAGAGTGTAAAATCTAATCACCCCCAAACTTTAGGGGTATAATTTGCAATTTATCCAATACGTTATATTAACATCTCAAAAAACCTAGATGATAAGGGTTTTGAATCAACCATATATGTTTGTATGTTATACTAGCATCACCTTTATTGCATATCAATCATAAATTATCATTTTTAACAGTTGTTAAAAAAATAAACTTTCATCATTAATGGTTGTAAAAAAGAGTGATGAAGCTTATTGTGTTATTGGACTTATTGATGGTCCGGATGTGAGCTGGTGGCCTGATACGATGTGATGACTAGATAGTCTAGATTTATGTGATTAATGAACCACGTGGTAAGTGTCGATCGATTACCAGGAAATTTTTCTTGTATAGTACGTAATTTTATATACTAATTTGGATTTTATATATTAATAATTAAGTGGATCTCACCCATATTTGCCGCTATATACTAAAAAGTAAAAATGCCTTAGTTGACGGAAGCAAAGAAACTTACATACATAATACTAACAAATGAATCATCACCACCATCGTTTAAATCAAGAAACCTACAAAGTAATGAATCATTATTGACAGGGCTGACGAAATAAATACGGACGAGGAAAGCAACACTGACGAGGAAATCAGGACAGACGAGGTAATCGGTGCAGACGAGGATAAAGTATGCAAGAGCAGGTGAAAGCGGTAGGAACATTTAATATTGCCAATAATGCCCCAGACTAGATGAAACAGCTGTACAACTTGTTGGAGACAAATTGAAACCTTGCCATTAAGCGGAAAGCGTTACTCAAAGAGGTATTAAAACCGCAATAACTGATACAACGGCTAGGAGGCGAGAGGAGCATATATAAAGCCTCCACAAACACAAGTCAGGGGTAAGAAAAACATGATAACACACTCATTCTTTGTCATTATTTATCTGAGTAAAATTCCCAGAAACTAACTTAAGCATCGAAGGTGTTTTGGCAGGCACCACACCGGTGACCACATCGATTGATCTCCCCCACCATTTTCTTGACTACCAGAACGACGAACTACAAGTTTGGTTCCATCTGGACTCACCCTTTCTCGACTGACGAATTCTTGCTTCATCAATTTGGCACCGTCTGTGGGAACTTCACATTTCCATATTCATATTTGGAGAGGTGGTTCCCACCAACTTCTGCATTCAGATGGAATCTAATCAAGATCCCGCCACCTTGGCCCAGCAAATCCAGGCCCTTGCGGCCACTGTCGAAGAACTCACCAGGCAGAATCAGGAAATGAAGATACAACTTTAACAGGTTCAACAGGAAGAGAGTTGATCCAGGGGCGGTCCAGAAGATGAAGGGGATAGTCACAGAAGAGTTAGTACTCCTAGACCACTCACTCCTGACGAAAAAAATTCAGATGTTATACGAGAAATGAGGAAATAGATGGATGAGCTACAAAATGCCATCAAAGAAAAAACGGACCGAAGCGTGGATAGAATGGTAAGGGCCACAGATTCTCCTTTTACTACAACAGTCCTCGAGCATCTAGTACCGTTTAAATTTCGTTTGCCTCAGCTCGAGCAATTTGACGGGTTGAAAGACCCTCAAGATCACCTCAACACATTCAAAACAATGCTAGGCCTCCAATAGCCCCCTAACAAGATACTATGTCGTTCCTTCCCCACCACTCTCAAAGGAGCGGCTAGGGAATGGTTTGCAAAGCTGCCAACATCGTCAATAGACAACTTTGAACAGCTGAGTGGTGCCTTCTTGCGGCACTTTATTGGGGGGACAACATCCGAAAAGGCCAGCAAATTATTTACTCACTATCAGACAGGGAGAGAAGGAAACATTGAGATCATATGTAAAACGTTTCACATGGGAGACTTTGGAGGTAGACGAAACGGACGATAAAGTGCAGCTGACGGCTTTCAAGGCGGGATTAAGATCCTGAGACCTCATAGCGTCACTTGCAAAGAATCCACCAAAGACGATGGCAGAGATGCTCTTAAAAGCACAAAAATACATGAATGCTGAAGAAGCACTCGTAGCCATAGGGGACGCAGAGAGGTGGAGAAGCATCGGGGCAAGGGATAACGACCGTAGAGGACAGAAGAGGGAACGATAAGATCGTCAAGCCAGTGACGGTAATAGAAGAAAAGATGAAAAAGGTCCCCGAACGGTAAGGTTCACCCCTTTAATTATGCCCGTTGACAAGATTTTGTCGCAGAACAAAGATGAGCACCACTTGAAATGGCCACGGCCATTGCATTCATCACCCAACGTTATGAAAAAAGCAAGTACTGCCGATTCCATAAAGATCACGGTCACTACATGGAGGATTGCTGGGATCTCAAGGAGCAAATTGAGGAGCTGATACGGAAAGGGAAGCTGCAGAAGTATGTGAAGAAGGGGGAGTACAGGAGACTTAGGGACAGAAACAAGAACTAGCAAGAATCCTCGTCAAGAAACAACGATCGTCAAGCCCAACCGGCGCAGGATGTGATCGGGGAGATAGCAATGATCGTAAGAGGGCCCTTCACTGGAGGATCGTTCAGGTCCCTCAGGAAGGCATGCTAAAGATAAGTGAATAGTGTCTACATGGTACCTCCAGTCAAGTAGAGACGGACAAACCAGGATATGTCTTTCAATGAAGCGGATGCTAGAGGAGTGAAACAACCACACAATGATCCTCTAGTTATGATGTTAACCCTAGAAGGGTTCAACACCAAGAGGATCCTCATGGACAATGGTAGCTCAGCATACATTATCTACTTCCCCGCTTTCCAGCAATTGAAGCTAGATCCAAAAAGGCTGCGCCCTTTTGACTCCTCACTTGTTAGCTTTAGCGGAGACCGGGTATATCCCAAAGGCATGGTGACGTTGACAGTTACAATCGGGACCTACCCGAGGCAGTTAACCCGTCAACTAGATTTCTTGGTGGTAGACTGTCCTTCATCCTATAACGCCATTATTGGGAGGCCAACACTCAAAAAATGGAGGGCGGCAACGTCTACTTATTGCCTAAAAGTGAAGTTCCCAACGGATAAGGGGGTCGGCGAAGTGAGGGGAGATCAAGTCTTAGCCCGAGAGTGCTACCAGGCCATGTTAGCTGTAAGAGAAAACCATACATGGACAATAGAAGAGAAAGAAGAAAAAAGGGAAGAACCATTGGAAACGGTAGAGTTAGCTGACAGAGAAGCAACTAAAACGACGAAGATAGGAAAGGAGCTAAGTCCTAAGATGAAAGCCAAGCTCATCAAATTGCTTAAAGAAAACTTAGATGTCTTCGCATGGAGTCACGAAGACATGCCTGGTATATCCCCAGAAGTTATCCAGCATGAGCTAAGAGTAAACCCAAAAAGGAAGCCCGTCCACCAGTGAAGCAGAACCTTTGCCCCAGAGCGTGACCAGGCAATGATGGACGAAGTCACTAAGCTCTTAGCAATAGGTTTCATTCGAGAAGTACACTATTCGGAATGGCTCGCTAACGTCGTTCTAGTGAAGAGGGCAAATGGGACATGGAGAATGTGCGTGGACTTCATGGATTTGAACAAGGTATGCCCAAAGGATAGCTTCCCTCTACTGAGGGTAAATCAGCTAGTGGACTCAACAGCTGGAAACAAATTGCTAATGTTCATGGACGCCTTCTTAGGGTACAATCAGATAAAGATGGCTGAAGAAGATTAGGAAGAAACTGCATTCGTCACAAGCCAAGGACTCTACTACTACAAGGTGATACCTTTCGGGTTGAAGAATGCAGGAGCCACTTATCAAAGGTTAGTGAACAAGATGTTCAGGAAAAAAATTGGCAGGAATATGGAGGTGTACGTAAACAACATGCTCCTCAAGAGTAAAGACGAACTTTCCCATCTGGAAGATTTAAAGGAGACGTTTGCCACCCTCAGACAGTACTAGATGAAACTGAACCCAAGCAAGTGCATTTTTGGGGTAGCTTCGAGAAAATTCTTAGGATTCATGGTGTCCCATAGAGGGATAGAAGCAAACTCGGAGAAGGTGCAAGCCATAATCAATACGGAGTCGCCCAGAACAGTCAAAGAAGTTCAAAAGCTAACAGGAAGAATCGCGGCACTGAACAGGTTCGTCTTTAGAGCAATGGATAAGTGCCAACCCTTCTTCAAAACCCTGAAAAAGGCCTTCGAATGGACTGATGAATGTGAGGAAGCTTTCCAGGAGCTTAAGCGCTACTTGAGTAATCCACCCCTTCTAAGCCTGGCCAAAGAAGGAGAAACTCTACAATTGTACTTGGCGGTATCAGTCATAGCCGTGAGCACAGCCCTAATTTGTGAGAAGGTAAGAAACAGCTCCCAGTTTATTACATCAGTCAAGCCTTCTAAGGAGCTGAGTTTAAATACTCGAGGATCGAAAAGAATGTGTTCGCATTAATAATGGCCTCACGCAAACTGAGGCAATACTTCCAGGCGAATCCAATCTTGGTCATGACTGACCAACCTATCAAAAAGTCCATGAACAAACCTGAAGCAGCCGGAAGAATGGTCCAGTGGGCAATCGAGCTTAGCCAATTTGACATTGAGTACCATCCCAAGACGGCCATCAAGGCACAAGTCTTGGCAGACTTCATGGCCAAATTCACTTTTGCAAATGAAGATAACCACACTAGCGACGATGATCTGTGGACGATACAAACTAACTGTTCGTCAGCTCAAAAGAGGGGCGAAGTAGGGGTCGTCATAACCACCCCTAACGGAGAGATGCTCAAATATGGAGTCCAGTTGCAGTTCTCAACCACCAACAACGAGGCCGAATACGAAGGAATACTGACGGGCCTAAGACTTGGAAAAGCCCTTGGAGCCAAGAACCTGTTAGTGCAAAGTAATTCGAAACTGGTGACCGAGCAAATAAAGGGAGAGTACGAGGCGAAAGAAGATAGAATGCAAAAATACCTCAGGTTGACGAGGCGTCTTACCCAGGAGTTCGACACAGTTAGATTTGAACAGATCCCTGAAAGCCAGAACACTATAGCAGACGAGGTCTCAAAGACGTCATCGTCAAAAGAGAGGTCATCAAGAAGCGGACTAGCAATCGAAGTCCAGAAGCATCCCAGCATTGAAGAAGCATCAACGTTCCAGATCCAAAGTACAAACAGCTGGATTACTCCTATCATGTCTTTTTTGCAGGGCGGACACCTCCCCTAAGATGCTGATGAGGCCAAGAAGGTCAAGAAAAGAGTAACCAGATTCACTGTCCTAAATGACACCTTATACAAGGGAGGTTTTTCTATGCCTTACTTGAAGTGTGTTGATAAAGAGGAAGCCAAATATATCCTGAGGGAAGTCCATGAAGGAATTTGTGGGGACCATGCCGGTCCTAGATCCCTGGTAAGCAAAATCATTCGAACATGTTATTTCTGGCCAACTATGTAGGTGGACGCAATTGAACTCGTTAAGAAATACGACAAGTGTCAGAGGTTCGGGAACGTCCAACGACTTCCAGCAGAGCAACTGACGACTATATCCTCCCCTTGGCCATTCGCATAATGGGGAATTGACATCATCGGCCCACTACCCCTAGGTAAAGGACAGGTAAAATTCTTATTGGTTGCGATTGATTACTTTACAAAGTGGGTGGAAGCAGAGGCAATAACGACTATCACCGAAGCATGGATCCGAAGTTTTGTTTGGAAGAATATAGTTTGCAGGTTCGAGATACTAATGACGATCATATCAGATAATGGTCGACAGTTTGACAGCCAAGGCTTTAAGGACTTCTGCTCAGGTTTGGGTATCAAGAACAAATTCTCGTCCCCAGGACATCTGCAGGCCAACGGTCAGACGGAAGTGACGAACTGGACGTTGCTAAAGATCATAAAAGACAAGCTAGACGACGCAAAGGGTGCCTGGCCAAACGAACTTCCTAATGTATTGTGGGCCTACAGAACCACAGCAAGAACCCCGACTGGGGAAACCCCTTTCAGGCTCACTTATGGCACTGAAGCTGTAATCCCGGTCGAGGTAGGAGTCACCAGATTCAGACGCGAAGCATTCCACGAAGGAGATAACGACGTTCAACTTTGAATCAATCTAGATTGCCTGGATGAAGTGAGAGACAAAGCCTCTAACAAAATGACAAAGTACCAGCAAAAGATAGAAGAATATTACAACAAGAGGGTGAAGCTTAGACGACTTTAAATAGGTGACCTCATTTTACGCAAGGTCAACACAGCTACAAGAGATTTTGTTTAAGGAAAGCTCGGTCTTACATGGGAAGGACCCTACCGAGTCATTCACTACTCTAGACAAGGAAGTTATCATCTGGAAACCATTGACAGGCAGAAACTTCCACGACCATGGAACATTGAGCACTCGAAGAAATACCACCAATAGATGTAGATAGCAAATGTATTCATTCTCAAATTAATAGAGGAATTGTTCAGCTAATGTCTTTGTTCCCGTAGGTTTTGGTCAGTCGTGAGTCAAGGGGTAACCTATTTCAAAAAATCTAAGTAACAAGATTCCCCTTTGACAAATGTAAGTTACTGACGTATCCAAGGGATAACCTATTTCAAAAAATCTAAGTAACAAGATTTCGCCTTGACGGATGTAAGTTACTGACGTATCCAAGTGATAACCTATCTAAAAAAAAAATCTAAGTAACAAGATTTTGCCTTGATGGATGTAAGTTACTGACGTATCCAAGGGATAACCTATCTCAAAAAAATCTAAGTAACAAGATTCCGCCTTGACGGATGTAAGTTACTAACGTATCCAAGGGATAACCTATCTAAAAAAAAAAAAGTCTAAGTAACAAGATTCCGTTCTGACGGATGTAAGTTACTGATGCAGTAAAGGAAACCAATAAAGCATGTGAAAGGGGTGGTGTGTCTTTGGCGCATAAAAAAAAAAAAAAACCAACAGGATTACAAATCGCAAAAACAAGTAAGTACGCAGTTATGAATTTAACTAAACGCCCAAAAACAAAGAGCAAGTTTCACCATTCTTACAAAAGACCCATAAACGCTGGGTTAAACTTCTGTTCTTAATGCTTAAATTGTCATAAAAATAGAACCAAAAAAAAAAAAAAAAAAGAGAAAACAAGAAAAAGAGAAATCTTTTCAAGGCTCAGCAGGGGCAACATCAGGGGCATCGTCAGCACGGGCATTCTCCGGGGCATCTGATTGGGCAGCAAAGGACTGAGCGGCCTCGTCAGCAGCCATCTCCTGGTCGACTTCTTCAAGGTCAAGATTCTCTAGGTCGGCTCCAGAAGGGTGCTTGACGGGGTACCTCCTTAAGAGTTCAAAGCCCTTGAAGTACCAGCTAAATAGGACCGTGTTATACTCGTCCGTTGTCTGGAAAGCTTCAACGGTCCTGGCAGCAATAGTTTTTAGTTTCTCCCTAGAAGCCAGTAGTTGCTTGTCCTTCTCTAGGGTCAGCTGGCATTCAGCTCTGAGATTGTCTTCTAGGCCCTTCACCTTCTCTTTAAAATTGGTAGCTTCGCTCATAGACTCGATCAGGTCCTTTCTTAAGGTTGAGTTTTTAGCCTCTAAAGCCTCCATCCTCGATGCAAGGGAAGCTGCTTTGGCTTCTTGAGTCAAATACTCTGAGGTGATATGGAGACTCTCCCCCAAGACTTGAAAAGAAAACCAGAGTCGTCAGTAGAACAAAAAAAAAAAAAAAAAAAAAAAAAAAAAAAAAAAAAAAACAAAAGAAACTTCACTTGAATAAGTTTTTGAATGTGACGACTCGCGATGCTATTGAAAGGCACTCCAAAAAGGGCCTTCAGATCGTCAGAAGCCACAGCCTCGTGAGCCCTATCCACGGCCAACCTCTCGTCATCCCAAATTGTTGACGAACGAGGAATAATCTCCTTCTCTTTCTCGGATATCCGCGGCCTCTTGGAGGCCGGAGTGGAGAGCTCCTCGATCGATGTCGAAGGAGACCTCGTCACTTTAGCACCAGAAGTAACCGCAGTGACGCGGATGGTCGGAGAAATAGGGGTGCCCTTCCCGGTGACCTGTACCGATTTTCTTTCCAAGTTTGATAAAGGCTCATTCTTCTTCGATCGCATTTTTGCATACATATCCTTGTTAAACTTCGTTGTCATTTCTAAAAAAAGGGGATTAGAAACAAATTTTACAAGGAATAAAAAAGAAGAGGGAAAAATCGTTACACAACGAGCCTAACACTTACTCTTTTTTTCTTCAATCTCGATGTTCTGAAGGACGAATGGAGAAGGTTCTGGCCCAAAACAATAAAAGGCAAGAGTTCTGGGATCTACCAGGTCATCCCAGTTTTCAATCATCAGTGCTTACTCTATGGCTTTCTGCACGCTACCCTTATACCTACTCTTAAGTTTTGGTCATCTTGTAACTGAACGAAAACAAAAGTAGAAGGATCAGCTATAGCACACATGAAAGAAACTAAAATGATGAGGAAAAGTAATTGACGCACCTATTGTCGGGGTCCCCCACCGACGATGTAATCGCGGGAGATCACCTCAAGTCTCGGTCGAGGTGGTCTCAAACTCATCCCTAGACACAAAGAAAAATCTAGACTTCCAATACCTAAAAGAGGACGGTAAACCTTTGATGACCCTAGTTTTCCTCTCCCAAGGTACCAGTTCATAATACCCATGCCCTTTCGACGCTTTTAATCGATACAAGTGGACGAGCTCATCAATTTTGAGCATATCCCCGTCCACCCCTGCCAGCCATATCCCCATATAGCTAATCAAAATCCTCCAAGAGTTAGGCATAAGTTGCCCTGGAGTGATGCCAAAATGGTCCAATAGCTCCATTAGGAAGGGATGGACAGGGAATCTCAATCCGCAGATGAAGGTCGCCTCATAGAAGCACACCTCCCCTAGGAAGAAATTGCAAGCCCGATCATCCTTGCCAGGCAGACGAAGCCTCACCCACTCTGGGAATTGAAATCTATCCCTAAACCTCCTTAGTATCTCCGCGTCTAGACTGCACTGCTCCTCTTGGGCGTGAAAAGCCCTAACTTCTCGGAGGGTCGAGGCAGCGCTATCCCCCCTCACTAGGTCGTCACTGGACGACAATCCAGTCTTAAGCTCATTAGATCTAACATTCGACATCGTTCCTCGCGCTCTTTTTCTACACTTAAACCAGTCAATTGATTGATGAAGTAAAGGCAGCAAGTCAGCCAACGCAACTCCCAAACAGTTACCCTCAAAGATGAAACTTTCTAAGTGATAAGAACTACCTAAAAACCCCCCTAAGCATGCAAACAGGGAGGAGATGGATGGGCAAACTATCCTAACCTCCGAGCCACTAATTATGAAAATATGGGAGTAATATAACCAGAAAAGTAAGAGCAAAAATCCCTATATATAAAAAGAAAAATAAAAAGGGGGGAAAGGAAAGAAATGGAAATCAGAAAATTGCGAACAGAAAAAGGGAAAACATAGCCAAAGATGGAGAAGACAAGTACCTTGGAAGAGAAGCACCGCCGCACAAGAACAGCACCACACAACATGCCGGCCCCAAGAAGAAATCGCAGAGGGGAAGTTTTTGCAAATAGAGAGAGACTCAGAGCGACAAAGTCTTTTTGAAGAAAGGCAAAAACAAAGAAAGGGGGTTTAAAGCTAAGATACACAGAAACTGAAAAGCAACGGGAAAAACGAAGGGTCATATGATGAGGGCATTAACTTCCTTAACTGAAGTGCGCCATGTGGCCACGATCAGTATGGCGCCGCCACGATCAGTACGCCGCCACTACACATTTAATGTGGCACGAAACTCCAAGAGTCACCTACCAAACTTTTTATCTTCCACTGTCGTCATGACATGTCATGACGACCAAAGAATCCGGGGGCAACTGACAGGGCTGACGAAATAAATACGGACGAGGAAAGCGACACTGACGAGGAAATTAGGACAGACGAGGTAATCGGTGCAGACGAGGATAAAGTATGCAAGAGCAGGCGAAAGCGGCAGGAACATTTAATATTGCCAATAATGCCCCAGGCTGGATGAAATAGCTGTACAACCCGTTGGAGACGAATTGAAACCTTAACATTAAGCGGAAGGCGTTACTCAAAGAGGTATTAAAACCGCAATAACTGCTACAATGGCTAGGAGGCGAGAGGAGCATATATAAAGCCTCCATAAACACAAGTCAGGGGTAAGAAAAATACGATAACACACTCATTCTTTGTCATTATTTATCTGAGTAAAATTCTCAGAAACTAACTTAAGCATCAGAGGTGTTTTGGTAGGCACCACACCGGTGACCACACCGATAGATCTCCCCCACCATTTTCTTGACTACCAGAATGACAAACTACAGGTTTGGTTCCATTTGGACTCACTCTTTCTCGACTGACGAATTCTTGCTTCATCAATCACCATTATCAACGATATTTTGAAATCATAGATCTGTTTTTGACCATGTGCGTGCTTTAATTAACACCAATATATCTACTTAATTCTTTAATGAATATATAAATTTTAAAAGTAAGTCAGCTATCGATAGGATCGATATAAATAATTCCTGAATTAGATATACAGTAGCTATAATTCATCAAATACAAACTAAAAAAAAAAAAAACGCACCACTATCCATTTGAATGCATCTTGTGACTGACGAAGAGGGAAAATTCAACATAGAGTTAGATTTCTTGTGGTTGATTGTTTCAGCTTTATTGGGTTGCTATGTCTTTATATTTTGGTTTCTCAGGAGAGTGAATGAGCGGTATTATGTTGGCATGGTGGGGAAATCGACATATCGTCTTCCTCTAGGTGATATGGGATGGCCTTTTCTTGGTATCATGTTGCCTCTCTTCAAATCTATAAGATCTGCTGACACTAACTCATTCATTTACAACCTCGTCTCCAGGTCTGTCTCTTTTTCTCTCTCTCTTTCTCTTCAAAACTTTATTTGGTTATGTTATTTGTCTTCTAGACCTCGACTATTTTTACTAAATAATACTTTTTAAAATTTATATTTGACCAAATAATAATATTTGTAAGTTATTTTAAAAGAATTATTATTATTATAAAAAATCTCCTCTTGAAGAGGTGAGTTCGAACACTGAACTTGTATGTTGAATATATGAGTTTTATGGTTTCAGTGAATTCGTCAAGTTCCGTACTAGAACTTGTTTCTTATAGAGTAGTTTCTCATAGAGTAGTTCTAACTTCTAACTAACAAGATACATGTTGGTTGTAGAATAAAAAAGATGACAGGCCACAAACGTTGACCCCTTGTGATAAATTAGATTAATTAATTAGCCCAGTTATTAATTAATCAAATTAACATACAATATCACGTGGTAGCACAAACAAATCACCAAAACTAAGTTATGCAGCAGAAAATTAAATGATACGGTGATTTGTTTACGAATGGGGAAAACCTTACGGCAAAAACCCCACCGGGTGATTTAAGGTCACCACTCCCGAAACTCCACTATTATCACAACAAGCGGTTACAAGTAAGGAATCCCAAGTACCTTACCAACCTATAGTTGAACCCTTACCCCAATACCTAATTGGACTTGCTCTGTAGTGACAGTTTCTCCTTTTGATGCACGGCTCCCAAGTACATGACTAACCAGATGCGCGGATCCCAGTACACGACTTCAAACACCAACTAGAGAGAGAAAATTTTTGACTGCAAAGTCCTTCAAATCATCAGAGATGAACTAAGGCATGAACTTTGTCTTTCAAATCACAAATTGCATGAACAAGAAGTTCTCAATGCTTGTGCAACTTGCATCATCCTTTACGGCCCTTAAAACAACCCTTTTATATGTCTAGGGTTATGAGAAAGGAAGTCCCAAAGACACATTCACGGATTGGACTTGAAACAGAACTGAAAATCTGTTTTCTTTAATTCTCGACAGATGGAGGTGTCGAGGATCTGTCGAGGAGCTGTCGAGGCTCGGGGCAAGACAGCTTCTTAAAGATCGATAGATGCATGTGTCGAGGTAGGTGTCGAGCTTTAGTAACTTGCACTTCCTTGCTTGTTTCTTGGACAGACTTTGATGGCTTCAACACTGAAACTTGAAACACTGTTTTTTGAGGTGTTAAACACATCCTAGATCTACCCAATTACAAGTAAAGTGCGTTTTGTCAAAGGATAAGCCAATTACATAAAATAACGACATATGTTCACAAACTTAAACTACATATGTCCTAACAAAAGATATTCCTAAATTGCTTGCCCATGCGATTTCAGTCAGTGTAAATTTCCCCCTCCCCCCTCCCCTTTTTTTTAGAAACAAACACGCTCATTGAAGAGAAGAGAAAATAGGGTTCTGACAGAAATATATTAAGTGACAATATGCATTGGATGTAATAGAATTTTTTTTCCTTAATTAGAAGTCACAAGAATTGAAATTTATTAATACCGAAATTCATTGGAGAGTTTAAATATGAAGTATTAACGTAAGCCTTCATGGAATATAGGCATTATTTATTGGAAATCATTATAGATTTTGAGAATTATTTTTGCAACAAGGCAAAGTGGGTGCGGATCAAGAGTGTCCCGCCACTTATTCGTGATAGGAAATATATCTATAAGACATGGAGTGAGGCAAGTTAAAAGTTGGGGGTAAGGCTTGGGGTAAATTTCTTTTGTTAACGAGGTGACTTAGGCATTACTATCATGAGAATGATAAGAGAGAAAGAAAGAAAATTTTTGGAGATAGTAATAGAATTAGAATGCATACGAAAATTAAAATATAAATAATGTGTAGAAAAATCTAAATTATTTATATATACATAGAGGGGTGGGGTGGGTTGAGGTCAGGGAAGTTAATATCGTACCGTACCGGCTGGTATGACCGATATTTCTCATTCCAGTGGATAAAACGGTACCGAAGCACCCTTAAATTGTACTGCTCAAAATACTGGTCTATACCGGACTATGCCGGGCGTACCTGCGAATATCGGCCATTTTGGACGGAAAGTAAAAACCGGCCGGTACAAAAAGCTTCTTACAAAAAAACACAAAACAGAAAACAAAACAAAACATAAAAGCATGGTGTTGTAAATCCGGGTCGGATTAAAAATAAAAAATTAAAAAAAATGAAGAACAATGATGTATTTACAAAACCTTATCACCATTGTTAAGAAAACCGTCAAGAAAAATCAATCAATACAAAGAACTGAAATGAAAATAGCAGTATAAGATCTAACTAAATCTCCGATAATCTGCCTCCACAAGTTGCCAGTTGCCAGTCAGCTTCAGCCCTTGTTGTCCGCTGCAACCTCCAGTCGACAACTGGTGATTAGATCTCTCCAAAGTCCAAACTAGTGGTAGTAACAGCTGTGGCTCTTTCACTCTTTCTCCCTTCCTCTCATTGTTTTGTTTTCATTTTGCTGTGACATATCTTTGTTTTGTTTGATACAGCTGCATCCCTTTGGTCTTTTTGTTTTGTGTGGCTATTGTAGTCTCATTTTGTGTGTACTGACACCACACGGGTAAACATTGAAATTTGAAACAAGCTTAAAATTTCAATTACATCATTTATTTCAAATTTTCAACTATTGTGACTCACTAATTTTATATTTTTATTAATTAATAAGCTGATATGTGAGTTAGAGATAAACAATAAGTGAAATATTATATGCTTATAAATATGGTTCTAGAGATTTTGTGTGTGTGTGTGTGTATATATATAAATATAAATATATATATATATATATATAATATAATATAATATAAAATAGTGGTAAACCTGAAATGGTATACCGGTATTGATCGGTACCCAAAATATATCGTACCACTGGCCAAACCGGTATAGCTTTCGGTACAGTATTAACTTCCTTAGTTGAGGTGGGTGAGCAAAATCTGTCCCCATCCTGTACCCTACCTATTTTGGGTGGGAAAACTTGTGCAGGATTGGGGGGGGGGGGGGGTTGGGGTGGTGGACATAATAGGTCAAGTGTGAGAAGGGAAACTTTTGCCATCCATAAGTGATAGTTTTAAAACAATATCTTATGCTTAGTCATCCTAAAACCAAGTACCATTATAGTAAATTCATAAAAAAAAAAAGACAAAATTTTATATATACTTCATTTTAGTAATTTAAAAAAGGAAATTTAAATTAAAAATTGAATTCGAATATTTTTCTTTTATTAATTCAATCCAAACAAAGCAATATTTTGAAACTGGTGCTAAGTAAATTAAATAAATTTCTTCAATAAATTAAACTGAGTACCATTTAATCTAAGTGACATGTTTAGTTAGAGATACAGATATGGCAATACTGGTATCTACAAGACCCACATGTTTGGGTGCCCAAGCATCATCTTATGTAAGCCTGAAATTTTCCGACGTATGTTGACAAATGATGAGCACTTCACGCTTGGTTATCCCCAATCCACCAATCTTTTAGGAGGACAAATATCCTTACACTCAGTTTCCAATGAAGAACACAAGCGTCTACGTCGGCTAATTACGTCTCCCATCAATGGCCATGATGCACTAACAATGTATATCCAACATACAGAGGACATTGTCATTGATTCCTTCCATGAATGGGCTAGCATGAAGCAACCATTTGAGTTCTACACAGAGATAAAGAAGGCTACTTTCTAGATAATGACAGACATTTTCATGGGCTCTATTAACGATTCTACTCTCTGGACAACACATTAATTTGTATGCTGATTACTGTAAGGGATTAATGTCCATGGCCATTAATATCCCGGGCTTTGCTTCCCATAAAGCATTCCAGGTACACTTTCATTACTTTAAGAAACTATTGGATAGCAGAAATTATAAGCATAAAAACAAGCATTCTTTCTACGCATACCTTTTTATGAATAAATCTTATAAAGTAGTAGCATATTTTTAAGTGTTTTACGTTGTAATATGGTGATGTTTGTTACAATTACAAACACACAATATCCACAACCTAAATGCTTTAATAAAATGGGTTCCAGTTTGCTCAATTGGTAAAATATCTGATGGTTGTATAAGAAATTTGGGGTTTAATCCCCGCCTATACCAAAAATTGATTGGTGTCTTGGTCTGATGATAAAAAACTATCATCAGGAGTGGACGCTATAGGTTGAAGTTCTCTAAAAAAAAAATGCTTTAATAAAGAGCTATAATTAGAGGTAAACACTATAAGATAAAATTCTCTAAAAAAAAAACTTTAATAAAATTCATTGTAGTCTAAATGCTTTAATAAAATTTATTGAAAGCAAGGGAGAGATTTACTTTTGTTTCTCTTTACAAAACCACCCTTAATATTTATTATCTAACAACAATGTTTAATATCCTATTTATATTTATCAAAAAAAAAAAAAAATCCTATTTGTAGACACACATATACATTTTAGCAAATGTTGTGATTATTCAACAGGAGCTACACCTATTCACCAAAGGCCAAACTCATTGTCAAGAGTCACATCCGATGCCACAGCCTTTCACCAAGTGTTAAAATTAATATGAAGTAGAGAAAGAGATAACACATAAGAGTTTTGTGGTTGGCCTTGTGGCATACATCCACAAGACAAGAGCTCAAATAATTAATTACATTTTTTCATATACTTTTCTATGAAATAAATTACAATAGAATACTTATTTATAATGGGATTGTGTTAGGTTTTTAGATCCTTGAAAACCAAATTTGTTTACCTAGTTATTTAGCCAAGTGATTATTTAGATAAATTATCCAGTTCTAGTTTAATACAATAATATCATATCATGCAAAGCAGTGAAAATATAAAGAATACCATGATATGATGATCTAGGAAAACTAATGAAACAAACCGTTTTAAAGTAAAAAACTTAGGGAGGATTTAACCTAGCTATCCTCAAGGTAAAGCAAATTCATTATAAAGAATTGAAGTTTTACAATAAGACTTAGACCACTAATATCCTTTTGCTACCACATGTAGAAACTTGCTGACATTGTTGGGAAAACTAGTTTTGTATCTCATACAAAACACACAGCGGAAGCAACAAACAAGTATTTATTTCATTCATGATTGACAACATGCACTATGTATATTTCATAATTTAAGAACAAGATAGCGTACCTTGGTGTGTAGAAATTCAAAACAAAAATTAGAAGCACTTGGGAACACTTTTAATCTTCACTCCAATTCTACTTTACGCCCAAGATGTGTGGTCTCTCAATCAGTTATCAAAGGGAGAATGAAAGTGTGTCTCACACTTTCTCTTTTTTTGTTTCTCTTTACTTATAAAAAAATTCTGTATGTTTTCTCCCTTTATAACTAACTGATTATCAAATTGGGCTGGCCTATTGGACTTTTCCTATTGGGCTTTAGTGTGTGGTTTGGAGTGGATCAAAAGGGACCAATAAGACATTAGCTCCAATGGGCCTTGGGTTTTTCCGTCAACTCTTGACATGACAAGTCCAAAGCTAACATTAATTATATTTAATACCATTGTATAAATATAATTGCACTCTAGGCCTTATTAATAAATTATATCCCATGACTTTATTATACACGCAACCCCTTCATAAAATATTCATAGTAATACAAAGTCATGAATATAGACTGCCACTTTGAAAATTACTACATCTTAATCCTTGAGTACTCGGTTTAATCCTTTAAAGTTATTCATTATATATTTATGAAATCCAATTTCATAAATATATATACTTTTGTAACTTTTTACCAAAGTGGTAAGGCCTAACTCTCTGAATAACAAACCCATTAAACTTATCTCAAGGGAATATTTTATATTTCTGTTAATAGATTATGAATTCCATTTTGAATATATGTTCCATCAACACTAAATGTGATTGCTTAACATACTGAGGTTTTGACCGTTACTTTAGATCTCACTCATGATATATCAAAGCAACCTACACCTCATGATCAGATTCATTATTCTCTTAGAATTAAGAGTTCATGCAAATAGAAGTCGTAAGATTTATTATTCATTTGACAGTCATTAGGAGAATAATAAATCTCACAGCGATCCAGTTCAATATGTCTTAACTCTTAAAACATATCAACATATCAACTAGAAGTCTACACTTCCATGATCAAGACAAATCATCTTAGTTGATATGTTATAGTCTTTGCAGATAAAATGCCCAATTTCATCACCGATTACGAACTATAAATTTTGAGTTTACAAAGAACTTGTGATTTATATCTTCTGTGATTAAATCACATAAATCACATACTATGCATCTCATGGACTATATGACAATATCCAAATATTTATATTACCATTATTTTAGATAAAAATAAAACAACTTTATTAAACACAACATTAAGTCATATTTAGCATCATACAATAGGATTTAAGGGCACACATCCTAACAATCTCCCACTTGCCTTAAAGACTATTGTACATTAATCTAACTCCCATTCCCTCCAAATGTAACTCGAAAGTCTTTTGAGGTAAGACGGTAAAAGGATCTGCTAGATTATTTGCACTTTCAATCTTGGCAACCAAAACATCTCCACAAGCAACAATGTCTCGAATGATGTGATACTTCCTCTCAATGTGCTTTCCTTTCTTGTGATTCCTTGGATCTTTGGATTGTGCAATTGCTCCACTATTGTTACAAAACAATGTGATAGAAACTTACTCCAATTTTACAACACCAAGATCAGAAAGGAATTTCTTGAGCCAAACAGCTTCCTTTGTTGCTTCACAAGCAGCAACGAACTCAACTTCCATGTTGGAGCTCGCAATACAAGATTGCTTAACACTCCTCCAACTTATGGCTTCACCTCTCAAGGTAAAAACACATCCTGAAGTAGATTTTCTGAAATCTAGATCCGATTAAAAATTTGGATTTGTATAGCCAATCGGAATCAAATCTTCACTATGGTAAACAAGCACATAATCTCTCGTTCTCCTAAGATACTTGAGAATATGCTTTACAACTTGCCAATGTTTTGGTCCTGGATTTGATTGATATCGGCTGACCATGCCAACTGAAAAACAAATATCTGGTCTAGTACAAAGCATGGCATACATGAGACTTCCCATTGCAGAAGCATAAAAAACTTGTCTCATCATATTTTCTTCTTCTTGAGTCTTAGGCCTTTGGTCATCAGACAGAAGAACTCCATGTCTAAAAGGAAGCAATCATTTTTTGGAGTTTTGCATGCTAAACCGTTCTAGGACCTTATCTATATATTCAGCTTGTGATAAGCCTAATATCTTATTCTTACGATCTCGCCAAAGCTTGATCCCTAGAATAAAGTTAGCCTCACCCAAGTCCTTCATATCAAATTGGCTTGACAACTAAATTTTTACTGATGACATTACCTCTACATCCTTCCCAATAAGTAGAATATCATTAACATAAAGCACTAGGAACATTACTACTTTATCTCGATGTCTTTTGTACACGCATGGTTCATCAAGATTTTGTTCAAAACCAAAAGACTTGATTGCTTGATCAAATCTGATGTTCCATGACCTAGATACTTCCTTAAGTCCATAAATGGACATTTTCAACTTGCATACCATATGCTCTTGGTTCTTTGCTATGAAACCTTTCGGTTGCAACATGTATATTTCTTCTTCAAGATTGCCATTAAGAAATGCAGTCTTGACATCCATTTGCCAAATCTCATAATCATAATGAGCAGCAATGGATAAGAGAATTCTGATAGATTTAAGCATGGCTACTGGTGAAAAAGTTTCATCATAATCAATACATTCTTTTTGTGTATACCCTTTCGCCACTAGTCTTGCTTTAAAGGTTTCAACCTTTCCATATATCCCTCTTTTCCTCTTGTAAACTCATTTGCAACCAACAGGTTTAATGCCCTTAGGCACCTTTATAAGATCCCATACATGATTGGAATACACAGAGTCTAATTCAAATTTCATAGCTTGGACCCAATGATGTGCATCTATATCATTCATTGCTTCATCATAAGTGTAAGGATCCGATTCAGCCTCTTCTGAGATATCTTCATAAATTTCTCCCAAACCTATAAATCTTATAGGAGGTCGAAAAATTCTCCCACTACGACGAGGCACCTTTGTACTAGACATCTCATGAGTAGTACCTTGTGGTGTATCTAATACAATCATATCATCCCTAGTTTCATCCATTGGTTGTTCAACTACAGGTTCATCTATTTTAGCCAATACAACTTTACTTCTAGGATTAAAATTATTCACATAATCATTTTCCAAGAATTTGGCATGGGTGGTAACAAACATGCATACTTCCATTTTAGCGTACCTTGGTGTGTAGAAATTCAAAAAAAAGATTAGAAGCACTTGGGAACACTTTTAATCTTCACTCCAATTCCACGTTACGCCCAAGATGTGTGGTCTCTCAATCAGTTATCAAAGGGAGAATGAAAGTGTGTCTCACTCTTTTTTTTTTTTTTTTTTCTCTTCACTTATAAAAAAATGATGTATGTTTTCTCCCTTTATAACTAACGAATTATTTAATTGAGCTGGCCTATTGGGCTTTAGTGTGTGGCTTGGAGTGAGACCAAAAGGGACCAATAAGACATTAGCTCCAATGGACCTTGGGCTTTTCTGTCAACTCTTGACAAGTCCAAAGTTACCATTAATTATATTTAATACCACTATATAAATATAATTGCACTCTAGGCTTTATTAATAAATTATATCTCAAGACTTTATTATACATACAACCCCTTCATAAAATATTTATAGTAATACAAAGTCATGAATATAGACTGTCATTTTAAAAATTACATCTTAATCCTTGAGTACCCGGTTTAATCCTTTACAGTTATTCATCATATATTTATGAAATCCAATTTCATAAATATATATTCTTTAGTAACCAAAGTGGTTAGGCCTAACTCTTTGAATAACAAACCATTAAATTTATCTCAAGGGAATATTTTATATCTCCGTTAAGAGATTATGAATTTCATCTTGAGAATATATGTTCCATTAACACTAAATGTGGCTGCCCAACATACTAAGGTTTTGACTGTTACTTTAAATCTCGCTCCTGATATATCAAAGCAATCTATACCTCATGATTAGGTCCATTATTCTCTCAGGATTAAGGATTCATGCAAATAGAAGTCGTGAGATTTATTATTCATTTGATAGTCATTAGGAGAATAATAAATCTCACAGCGGTCCAGTTCAATATGTCTTAACTCTTAAAACATATTAACATATCAACTAAAAGTCTACACTTCCATGATCAAGACAAATCATCTTAGTTGATATGTTATAGTCTTCACAGATGAAATGCCCAATTTCATCACCGATTACGAACTATTAATTTTGAATTTAAAAAGAACTTGTGATTTATATCTTTTGTGACTAAATCACATAAATCACATACTATGCATCTCATGGACTATATGATAATGTCCAAATATTCATGTTACTATTATTTTAGATAAAAATAGAACAACTTCGTTAAACACAACATTAAGTCATACATAATGTCATACATAATGTCATACATAACATCATACAATATGATTTAAGGGCACACATCCTAATAGACATGAACATGTGCAAGCTCCGAGTCCATGGATTACTTCTTTTCTTAGCCTTTGAAACACAAGCACCCACGCTTGTGACTTTGAGACTCCACTCAAAGGTTTAGCAACACAAACTCTCCTATTTGTGACTCCAAGACCGCCCTTAAAGGTTTAGATCTTAATCTTGATGTAGTAACTCTAGATCTATCGGATCTTGAGATTCTTCAAGGAACAACACCGGTAGAAAGATATGAGAGGGCTTTTGGGTACAAAACCCTAGATACAAAAAGAGGCACACTCTTTTCTCTCTAGAAAGCCTAAAAAAAGTGCTTAAGGTTTTTTTTTATATACTAGAAGAAGTAGATCTGAAATCGTAATCTTTAATGGACTTGAATTGCTGTTGGGCTGAACTTAAAATTCTGCAGATACGTGTTTCGATCGGTCGAGTCTGTCTTTCGATTGATTAAACTAGGCATTTTCTAAACTCTTGTAGCTTGTATATTCTTGAATCTTGACTTGTATTACCTTGAGCATTGTCTAATAATACCTATAGACTCTAGGATCTATATTTAGACAAATTTGTGTTTACGGTTTGCCAATTATTCTAAACTTTTAAAGCATAACAGATTGCATACGAAAGTTAAAAATTATTTGAATTTGAATTGCATGTATTGCCTTAATCACATGATTTTCTCTAAACAATATATTAATCTCGTAATTTTCCCTTGAATTTGATGTCTTGATTTGGTCTTTAATGATATGTACTTTTCGACATAAAGGGTCACAACTCACAACCATTTGGAATATATAGTTAATTTTTTGTTATGTGGATATAGTCCTTTGTATTCAGCCAGGCCCAATATCTTTAGCCCAAACAAATTAAAGATTAGTAATGGCTTTAATGCATTAGGCACAAAAGAAGATGGTGAAAGTACTTCAATCTATCTTGGACAAAAAGAGGGTGATGACTAAATGTGAACAACACCAGGGAAGGCAAGATATGATGGGTTTGCTATCGGAAGTTAAAGACAAGGATGGTCGAAAATTGGAGGATAAGGATATTGTAGATTTGATACTCCTTTTCTTGTTAGTAGGTTTTGATAGCTCTATAGTTTCTATATTATGCGTTGGGCTTTGCGGAGCCTAGTTGTGTTTGATTCAGTTGATGACCCGACCCGAATAATGTTGTGTGGTTTTTTAATGGGAGATTTTCTGAGGCTTAGTCCATTGCCCCCGGAAAATTTTTTTGGCCTGGTTTGTAGCCCATTGTGAATCCTGTGCACAGGATATAGAAAACGTTGTTTTTGTGATTAGGGTTGTTGTTGTCGTTTTTGAGAGAGAAAAAAAATACTATAGCCACACTTTGTATTTTTTCCCTGATAATAGTGAAATCCTTGCAACTCCGTGGACGTAGGCAAATTGCCGAACCACATAAATACTATCTTGTACAAGTGATTATTTTTCTTTGGCGTGTGTTTTTCTTAATTTTTGTTTCTTACAGGTTTAGGAATTCATGAAAATTCCTTACATTATGGGCAATAATACACCTAACAGAAAATCCTGAGGCACTCAAAAAAGCCAAGGTAAGTGTACAATTTAATTAAAGTGGATGCATTTCACTTAGAAAAAGCCTATGATCATAAATTTTTTTCACAACTGGTTTGTTACTATTGTGATGTGACAGAGTATGATTAATGAAGAAAAAAAATGGTAAGTGTGTAAGTGATAGGCAACAGCTCATAATCTACCATATTAGAATCATGACAAAGAAGCTGTAAAATAGTCTGTGGTCTTATAACCACTCTTTAGCTTGAACCTCAAAAGTCAGTAGAATTATTTATAGTTGGAAGGTATAAATATGTTAACTACACTTTCTAGTATTAGCTTAGACTTGCAGAGTTTTCAAATAATATTTATATTTTACAAGAAATTACAGCTCCTGGATTGAGATCAGAGGAGTCAGTACTGTACCGTACTAGCCTATGACAGGCCATAAACGCGTTGACCCCTTGTGATAAATTACGTTGATTAATTAGCCAAGTTTATTAATTAATCAAATTATCATGCAATATCACGTGGCAGCACAAACAAATCACCGAAACTAAGTTATGCAGCGGAAAATAAATAACACGGTGATTTGTTCACGAATGGGGAAAACCTTACGGCAAAAACCCCACCGGGTGATTTAAGGTCACTACTCCCGAAACTCCACTATTACCACAACAAGCAGTTACAAGCAAGGAATCCCAAGTACCTCACCAACCTACAATTGAACTCTTACCCCAATACCCAATTGGACTTGTTCTGTAGTGACAGTTTCTCCTTTCAATGCACGGCTCCCAAGTACGTGACTAACCAGATGCGTGGATCCCAGTACGCGACTTCAAACACCAACTAGAGAGAGAGAGAGAGAGTTGGCTGCAAAGTTCTTCAAATCATCAAGGATGAACTAGGGCACGAACTTTGTCGGTCAGATCACAAATTGCATGAACAACAAGTTCTCAATGAATGTGCAACTTGTATCTTATGATCTCTTTCTTTACGGCCCTTAAAATAATCCTTTTATATGTCTAGGGTTAGGAGAAAAGAAGTCCCAAAGACACACTCACGGATTAGACTTGAAACAGACATGGAAATCTGTTTTCTTTAATTCTCGACAGATAGAGGTGTTGAGAGGTGTCGAGATAGCTGTCGAGGCTCGGGCAAAACAGCTTCTTTAAAGCTCGATAGATGTATCTGTCGAGGTATGTGTCGAGCTTTAAAAACTTGCACTTCCTAGCTTGTTTCTTGGACAGACTTTGACGGCTTCAACACTTAACCTTGAACCACTGTTTCTTGAAGTGTTAAACTCATCCTAAATCTACCCAATTACAAGTAAAGTGCGTTTTGTCTAAGGATAAGCCAATTACATAAAATAGTGACATATGTTCATAGACTTGAACTACATATGTCTTAACAGCCTACACAGTTAGAATTCACCGCACTGGTGGGTAGGTCAGTACAGAAATACTCTTATTATGTCTTGGATTAAATATCGACTATATAGGTGTTATTCCGGCCATATTGGGATAAATACCAGTTTCGGCCTGTAAATAAATTTCGGGTGAAACAAAAACACTTACTAATTTACCTTCTATACATTTTTGTTTTCACTTGATAATGCTTCTTTCTATTATCTTGTTCTCTCTTCTTCTTCTCCCTTTTCTTCTTTATATTTTCTTTGTTTGTGACTTCCCTGTTCTCCACTTTTTCCAACTTTCCTCCACTTTTCGTTCTTCCGTTCTTTCTTCAAATCTCTCTCTCTCAGCATTTAAGTGTCTATGTGATGATGCTGAAAATCATTAGTAAGTCACATGGTCCTCACGTACTCGAGACAAGACCTGTGTAACACAAAAAAAAGGAAGACCCTACAGAGAGTACCGATATGGTACCGGCTAAATACCCTCTGAAGGTTAAGTTAGAGAACTTTTCACAACTCTAGAGTGCCAGAGTTCGGATAAACTATGCATACCTTGGTTTGTGAGGGCTTTTGGGGGGGGGGGGTTTATAGTAGCGTAAAGTTGACATCCGTTTCTTGGCAGAGAGGGTCCTTTCTTGTAGGGAAGATCCTCATTAATACGTGTATCTTGCGGGATTCTTTCCTCGTAGGGATCCTTTTGATTATGGTTAACCATAGGGCATAAGATGTTTCCTTATATACACATTCATGCTGGACCCGTTATAGGCCTTTTTCTCCCTGTCAGCTTCTCGTCGTCTCACGCAAATGTTGTCGGGAGCTGAGGTGGAGTTGTCAGCTTATGATGTTGTCATTTTCATCTTTCAGAATGCATAAGTAAAGTTGATGAGTTGATTGGGACCGTTGGCTTCCTCATATGTGAATGAGTTTATCCTTCTTTCATAATTACCCTTATCAGCTACCCCCTACTCCATGGCTCCGTCGGCTTTAGATGACAAGTTATGAAGTTTGATTTGAAGCTTTTATATTATTTTTAGAGAGAGGGGTGTTCATTAATGGTTCCTCAAGCAGCTATCATTAAATGCTGGAACATGTGACACAAGCTGGTTGGCCTTGTTTCTGAACAAAAGCGTCACTTCATTTCCCATGTACTTTCGTCCTATAAATATCTCATCTCTTCCTCTCATTTTTCCTCATTTCATCTTTGCAAACCCTAAGAGAAAGCTGTCATTCCATCATCTTTGCTGCCGTCAACTTGTGGACCTCATCATCTTTAGAGTCATTAATTAATCCTGTAAGTCCTCTTTTCCCTTCATTTCTTTTTACTTCCGCTTTTCTAGTTGGTTGTCACTTCTACAGAGAGACCCTTCAAATAGGTTCTTAGATTACTCCGTCACTTGTAGGTGAATAGATATCAGGTGATAGAGAAGTGACGAGTGAACAATCGTCAGTTCATGAGGAAGCGAGCTATGACGAAGTCTTCCAGTCAAGTCATGAGCCCGATGAGGGCTTTTCCTGGTCATTAGAGAGGGAATTGTCCGCCCATTCTCCTGATGATGAAGGGGAAAGTTATGATGGGGTGGAAGTAAAGGATGGAGAGGGAGGAGAGGAAGAGGAGGGAGAAGAGGGTGAGGATGAGTACGATGAGGGAGAAGAGGATGGAGAGGAAGGAGAGAACGAAGAGTAAAAGGGAGAAGATGAGGGGGACGAGGGTGAAGGTGACGAGAGAGCTTTTGAGGGAGGAGGTTCAGGAAGCCTAGGGGATGGTCATACCCGTCCCTTCATTCTTCCCAAGATGTGGACTATCAATGATTTCAAGCCAATGATGACAAATAACATCTTCAAGAACTTACGGGAACGTTTCCAAATCCTTGATAACATTCCAATCCGTCTTCCTAGAAAGTTTGAGAAAGTGCTTTTCTGGGAAGACCGCAGACATTGGCATGTATGGTGCCATGATCACGGTAAGATTGAGATTGCCATTGACAGCATTACATCGTCAATTGGCCATTTTCCTAGGCCTATCCATTAGCCAAATAGCCCCCAATGCTTGGAGGATATTTATAGGGGTTGAAATCCTTTGGGGTCATCTAAGTGGGGGGAACTGTCAGCTTACTCTAGACGAGTTCTTTTGGTTCTACAAACCCCAACATATCACCTCGTCTCAGGGGATATATCATTTTTCGGCGAGGAAGAAGTCACTTAGGTTGGTGTCAGACATGTCCGACTCCAATAGAAACTGGAAGAGTAGATATTTTTTCGTTCAAGGGATGGACTGGGTATGTTGGCAGGAAGAGTGGGTGACGATGCCTCATGGCTTTGAAAGTACTTGGGGTATTGTTAAGGATTCAGGTTTGGCACCATCTGCATTTTCACTTTTTCTTTATTTATTTGTTCAAGGGTTTAACGTCGTTTGTTTTTTCTCTTTTTCAACCAGCGTCCGTCTGCATATATCGATGAGTAGGAGGATTTTGTCCGTCGGGTGCTTGAGATCCCTTTTGACGAATGGAAGTGCAGGGACCTGATCACCCTTAACACATTGCACACCTATTGTGGTAGTCTTGTGCCGATGCCTGCAGCCCGTAGACTAAACATATACCCTCGTCGGTGTCTTACTTTGCTTTTTTTTTTTTTTTTCCCCGTTTCTTACCCTTCGCAGAAATGGAGGCAGCAAGGCAAAGAGCCTTGGTAAGGGCATTAGCCACAGAGAATAAGAAATAGGAGAAGGAAGGGGCGTCAATGTCGACTCCCAAGGTCATTGGCAAGGGAGCATCCAAACAGAAAAATGAAGGGAAGGATGACTGTCCACTCAAGAAAGGACCGATCACTCCTGTAGGTGACAAACCAAAGAAGCCATCGCGTCCCAAACCTAGCCATGGAGCTGGTAAAGGTTTAATGACAGCGATAGGCCCTGTCACTCAGGGAACCGCTCGTCGTCTTCTTACACACAAGGGATATGTCGTTGAGATAGCTGAGACAAATTCAATCACCAAGGAGACGAACTTGGACCCTTGTACCGAGCAGGAGACAGAGGATTTGGAGGCATCAAGTATTTTTGACCTTTCTAGGGTACGTCCTTGTCTTAGACTCTTCTACTCTGTTCATTTGTTAGCTAACGGTTGTCTCATTTTCAGGAGCTGGTTCTTATGAAGGCACTTCAAGATAGGTGTGTCACCGAGGAAGGGGTCATCAGTCGTCTTAGGAAGTGTAATGAGACCTTGACCAATGAGCAGGAGCAATATAAGGGGGCTATCCGTACTCTTAACTAGGAGGTGGCGACTTTGAAGGAGAAGTTGAAGGAGGAAGCCAGCCTCTGAGTAAAGGCGTAAGAGGTAAAGGCAAACGTAGAGAAGGAGCTAATGGCTATTTGTGAGCAGGTAGAGACTGCTAGGGCTAACGCCATCTTAGAGTTCAAGGCTTCCAAGCCTTTCATTGATGCATGTGCGGTCTATTATGGTGACGGGTTTGACGACTGCCTTAAGAAGGTTGGGTTCGTCTACCCAAACCTTGATTTGTCCAAAGTCACCATGAGTGATCCATTGCCGATGACCCACCATCAATGAGGAGATTGACGACTCTATTCATGCGGAGCAGGGTTTGAAAGACGATGGCGTCATTCTTGCTTAACCTGCTTTAAAGAGACCCGTCACTCCCTTGATTCCTTCTATCAAAGATCATCCTCCTCAAGATGCCGAGAATCCTTCTACCTAGGACACCCAAAATCCTCATTCCAAAGATGACAAGAACCCTCATGTTTAGGACGTCCAGAATCCTTCAGTCTAGTTTTTATTTGTTTAACATTTTCATGTATTTTGTCTTATCTATAGACAATATTAAGTGCCCTTTTGTTTTTGGGCTTTTGTTGTAAATACTTTCTTTTTATTCATGGTGTTTGTTAAACATTTTTCATCCGTTGTTTTTAGTATGCTCTTGTTATGTGTTGATCTCTTATTCCGTCCACCTAGGGACTAGCATACATGTTAGGATACATTCGTCCACTTAGGACTTAGAATTTTTGGGTACCCCTGGGACAAGTCCGTCAGCTACTTAATGGTAGTAAACTCGTCCACTTAAGGACTATTTATAGACTTAGTAATAAATTCGTCCATCTGTAACTTTGAGATCTCTGTCCACTTATGGGCTCAATGATAAACTCGTCCTCTTGTGGACTTAGAGTACTCATCCACTTATGGATATAGTTGTGAACTCTTTCACTAATGGATGTAGTAGTGAACTCGTCCATTTTAGACATAACTCGTCCTTTTTGAGGACTAAGTATCAGACTCATCCATTTATGGACTTAGTAATGAATTTGTCCACTTAAGGACTTCGTAATGAATTCGTCCACTTGGGGACTTCATAATGAACTCGTCCACTTGAGAACTTTGTAATAAACTCATCCACTTGTGGACTTCGTAGTAAACTCGTCCTCTTATGGACTTCATAATGAACTCGTCTACTTAAGGACCTCGTAATAAACTCGTCCACTTGTGGACTTCGTAGTAAACTAGTCCTCTTGTGGACTTCGTAATGAACTTGTCCATTTAAGGACTTCGTCCATTTAGGCTTCCCTTGGGGTGGACGTGGTTTTGAACTCGTCCATTTGTGGACTATGTGAATTCACCCACTTGTGTACTCAATTATTTTGTAAGCATCCCTTGGGATGATCTGTCCATTTGTAGATGTGGTTTTGAAGTCGTCCACTTATGGACTTAGTGAATTCATCCATTAGTGGACTCAATTATTTCATAGGCATCCCTTGGGATGATCCGTCCACTTGTGGATGTGGTTTTGAAGTCGTCCACTTGTGGACTAAATGAATTCGTCCATTTGTGGACTCAATTATTTCGTAGGCATCCCTTGGGATGATCCGTCCACTTATGGATGTGGTTTTGTAGAAATGTGCACATACACATGTAACATCTAAATAACTCCTCTTATTGTGATAAATACGTGCATAAGCAAAAATGTTGTTCTTAAAAAGAATAAAAACCTGCCCTTTGGGCTTAGAAAGTACTGTAGGTAAAAATTAACTAAAAGAAATAAACTGGAAATGAGGAGTGGCCCCCTTCATGCTGTCGTCTACTGGTAGTATTTCTTGAGATGCTCGGTGTACCATGGGTGGTGTAACTTCTGCTACTCTAATGTCTCTAGGTGGTAGGTGCCTTTCCTCTGCCATGACGTGACTTTGTAGGGTCCTTCCAAATTAGGTCCAAGCTTTCCCTGGGAGGGATCTCTCGTGGCGCCTGTTACCTTCCTCAAGACAAGATCCTTAACTTGAAAGTCTCTATGTCTGACTTTGGAGTTGTAGTGTTTGGCCATGAGGTCCTAGTATCATGCTAGCCTTTGTTCAGCTGTCGTCCTGACTTCTTCCACTAGGTCAAGCTGTAGGTGCATGGCCTTGTTGTTCCTACTCTCATCATGATTATCCATTTGTAGCCTGTGAGTCTAACCTCAGTTGGGATAACTGCCTCACTTTCGTATGCTAGCCGAAACGGTGTCTCTCCTGTAGGCATTCTGGCTATTGTCTTTGACAGGCCACAAACGCGTTGACCCCTTGTGATAATTTAGATTAATTAAATTAGCCCAGTTATTAATTAATCAAATTAACATGCAAATTTACGTGGCAGCACAAACAAATCACCAAACTAAGATATGCAGCGGAAAATAAATAACACGGTGATTTGTTCACGAATGGGGAAAACCCTAAGGCAAAAACCCCACCGGGTGATTTAAGGTCACCACTCCCGAAACTCCACTATTATCACAACAAGCAGTTACAAGTAAGGAATCCCAGTACCTCACCAACCTACAGTTGAACTCTTACCCCAATACCCAATTGGACTTGTTCTGTAGTGACAATTTCTCCTTTTCAATGCACGGCTCCCAGTACGTGACTAACCAATGTGATGCGCGGATCCCAGTACGCGGCTTACTCCTTTTGCACAAATCCAAGTACGTGACTCACTCACCAACTTGAGGAAGAAAGAATGTTGGCTGCAAAGTTCTTCAAATCATCAGAGATGAACTAGGGCACGAACTTTGTCTCACAAATCACAATTTGCATGAATAGAGAAGAAGCAACTTGTGTCTTGTGATTTCTGCTTGTTGCTTACTTTGACGGCCCTTAAAATAATCCTTTTATATGTCTAGGGTTAGGAGAAAAGAAGTCCCAAAGACACACACACGGATTGGACTTGAAACAGACTTGGAATTCTGTTTTCTTTAAATCTCGACAGATAGAGGTGTCGAGAGGTGTCGAGACAGCTGTCGAGGCTCGGGCAAAACAGCTTCTTTAAATCTCGATAGATGTATCTGTCGAGGTAGGTGTCGAGATTTAAAAACCAGCACTTCCTTGCTTGTATCTTGGACAGACTTTGACGGCTTCAACACTTAATCTTGAACCACTGTTTCTTGAAGTGTTTAACCCATCCTAGTTCTACCCAATTACAAGTAAAGTGCGTTTTGTCTAAGGATAAGCGAACTACATAAAATAATGACATATGTTCACAAGCTTGAACAACTACATATGTCCTAACAGTCTTGTATGCCCATAGTATGCTTGGCAACTTTTCTGACTATATACCCTTTGCCCCTTTGAGCCGAGTCTTGATAATTTTGAGCAAGGATCGGTTTGTGACCTCAACTTGTCCATTGTCCTAAGGGTGGGAGGGGGGAGAGTAGTGGTTCTTGATCCCAATTGTGAGCAAAAGTCCCTGAAGGAGTCGTTGTCAAACTGCTTCCCATTATTTGAGACCATGACTCTAGGGATCTCATACCTATAGATGATGTTTCTCCAGATGAAGCTTCATACATTTTTCTCTATGATGGTAGCCAAAGCTTTGACTTCCACCCATTTGGTGAAGCAGTCTATGCCGACCAATAGGAACCTTAGTTGTCTCATTGCTATTAGGTATGGGCCTATGATGTCTAATCCCCCTTGAGTGAAAGGCCATGGGGTTTTCATTGGGGTGAGCTCCTCTATCGGCTGTCTAATGACGTTGCTAAACCTCTGACATTTGTCGTAAGTTTTGACATAAGCCAGAGCATCTTTCTGTATAGTAAGCCAATAGTATCTAGCCCGAATCAATTTGTGCACCAAAGACCGTGACCTTGAGTGGTTCCTGCAGATCCCTTCATGGACTTTTCTCATGACATAGTTCACTTCTTTAGGACTTAAGCATCTTAGGTACGGGTGGTAGAAGCCTCTCTTGTACAGGACGTCCTTTATTAGAATGAATCGTGCTACCTAGACCTCCAGCTTTCTCGCGGGCTCCTTACCGTCTGGTAGCGTGCCATGTTTCAAATAAGAAACTATTGGTGTAGTCCAATTGCTTCCCGAGTTGATTTCCTGCATGCTGATGTCATCTATCAAAGGTGAAAGCTGAACAAAAGAAAGTACCTTACTGGGGATAAGCATGTGTTCTGCTAATGCGGCTTTGGCAAGGCGATCAGCTTGCTCGTTCTCTTTCTTGGAAATTTGGACAAACTTGGCCTGCAGTCCGCTTACTCGTTTCTACACCTGCTCCAAATACTTCTTCATCCTTTTTCCTTTGCATTTGTAGTCATTGTTCACCTGATTGGTGACCTTCTGAGAGTCGCAATGTATGACCATACTTGTTGCCCCTGCGGCTTTGGGGAGGTCTAGTCCTGCTACTAAAGTTTCATACTCTGCTTCATTGTCTTTTGTAGGGAAGTCGAGTCGAACCATGCATTTGATCTTGTCCCTTTCTGGAGAATGGAGTATTATACCGACTTCACTAGCCTATTTGTTAGATGACCCATCCATGTGGATGCTTTAATGAGGATGTTCTTCTGCCCCCTGGTCTTTTATATGGGTGAATTCCGCAATGAAGTTGGCACCACCTGTCCCTTTATGGCAGTACGTGGGGAGTATTTTATGTCAAACTCGCTCAATTCTATCGCCCATAGAGCTATCCGTCTAACAGCTTTAGGATTACTCATTGCTCGTCGTAGAGGCCTGTCAGTCAAGACGACCATAGTGTGGGCTTGGAAGTATGGCTTGAGCTTATAAGCTGTGGTGACTAAAGCAAAGGCAAACTTCTCTATTGGTGGGTACCTTTCCTCCGCACCTCGGAGTCCTCGACCAGTGTAGTATACGGGTTTTTGTACCCTATCTTCTTCTTTGACTAAGGCTGCACTGACGGCAGCTAGGGATACAATCAAGTACATGAATAGCTCTTCCCCTAGTTTAGAGGGACTCAGTAATGGCAGGGAAGAGAGGAAGGCCTTTAGATCCTCAAATACTTGTTGACACTCGGCCATCCACTCAAAAGATTTCTTCAGCGTGTGGAAGAAAGGTAGGCATTTATCCATTACCCTTGATATGAACTAATTCAGTGCAGCTACCTTACCATTGAGGTTTTGTACTTCTTTCACGTTCCTTGGTAGCGCCATCTCTATTATGGCCCGGATCTTGTTTGGGTTAACTTCGACACCTCTTTGAGGCACCATGAACCTTAGGAACTTTCTAGTCGTCATCCTAAACGCACACTTGCTCGGATTTTGCTTCATGTTGTAGGAGTGAAGGGTGTTGAAGTTCTCCTTGAGATCGTCCAAATGGTCGCCCTCCTACGGCTTTTTATTAACATGTTGTCAACGTAGACTTGGACATTCCTTCCAATCTGATGTGCAAACATCTTGTTCATGAGTGCCTAATATGTTACGCCCGTGTTCTTAAGACCGAACGACATTACTTTGTAGCAGAAGAGGCCTTGGTTGGTAACGAATGAAGTCTTCTCCTTATTAGTTTCATCTAGTTTGATCTGGTTGTAATTAGAAAAAGCATCCATAAAGCTTAGTAACTGGTGTTTGGCTCTAGAGTAAACTAGAACGTCAACCCGTGGGAGGGGGTAGCTATCTTTGGGGTATGTTTTGTTCAGGTCCATGAAGTCTACACACATCCTTCACTTTCCATTGGCCTTTTTGAACATTACTACATTGGCCAACCAGTCAGGGTAGTACACCCTCCTAATGAATTCAGCATCTTGCAGTTTGTGGACTTCTTCCGCTATGGCCTTGTCCCTTTCCTGGGCGAATACTCACTTCTTCTATCAAATAGGGGGAAAGAGGGTGACACATTCAACCTATGCACCATGATTGAAGGGTTGATCCCAAGCATGTCTTCATGGCTCTAGGCAAAGACATCCTAATTTTCTTTTAGGAATGTCATAAGCGCTTATCGGATCAGTGGATTGGCGAAGGGTGCCGATCCTAGTCGTCTGCTCAGGCCTGGAGTTGTCGAGGGGTATCTTTTCCAATCCTTCGACGGGTTCTGCAACCGTTCGCTACTATTCTATGCTCATGGTCTGTAGATGGTCGTCCATCTCCAACATTACTATGTAATACTTGCGTGTTGCCACTTGATCCCCACATACTTCTCTAACTCTGTACTCAGTGGGGAACTTAATCATCAGGTGATAAGTTAAAGTTATGGCCTTCCATGAGTTGAAGGTAGGTCGTCCTAGGATGGCATTGTAGGCAGACGAGCAGTCGACCACAAGGAATGTTACATCCTTATTGATCTACTGAGAGTAATCACCAATCGTTATAGGCAATGTGACTGCTCCGAGGCATTGGCCGGAACCATCCGTTCTCTTTTAATCCTAATATACTAGAATGCCAGGTAGTAGAGGATGTCAGTAGAGCTTACGTTGTCAACCAGGACCTGAGGTGTGTTGTAGTCCCTTACTTGTATGCTAACAACGAGTGCATCGTTATGCGAGTAGTGGAGACATCAAGCATCTTCGTCTAAGAATCCATTGATGGGGTTGTTGACCTGCGCCATCTTTAGGATGAAGCCCATCAGCTGGACGTTCTATACCTTCCTTAGGTAAATTTTACGGGCCTTTTTAGATGAGCTAGAAGTTGTGGCTTCTCCCACAATCATTCTTATGTCCCCTAGGGGCGGCCTAGGACACTCGTTCTCCCTTCGGGTAGCTTGTTCTTGCGGCGCATCCATCCTTTCCTTGCTGATGAACCTCTGCAACTTTCCTTGTTTAATAAAAGCTTCTATTTGCTGTGTCAAGTTTTAGCAGTCAGATGTATCATAACCGTGTTCACGGTGAAAACGGCCGTACTTGTTTTTGGACCTCTTATTGGGGTCTCCCTTCATTAAGACTTGATCAATCAAGGCGTTGAGCAGGGTGAAGCTTGTGAACCTCTTAATGGGGGGTTTGGAGCGCCTATCCTTTTGTCGATCTCTAGTCTTGGTTGTCTTTTGTCCCCTATCCTGTCGTGCCTCTTCTTGTCTTTCCCTTTTCTTAGGCAAGCAGCGCGTCTTCCACATTCATGTACTTTGTAGCTCTGTAAAACAAGTCCAACATAGTCTTCTTGTCATTTTTGTATAAGGAAAACAAAAACTTCCCCTTCCGTAACCTATTTGTGAATGTAACCACGAGTATCTTGTCGTCAGCTTCATTAATTGAGAGGGCCCTTTTTTTTTAAAACGAGTAATGTAAGACCTTAGTGTTTCGTCCTCTTGTTGCTTGATGTTCATCAGACATGCAGTGGACTTCTTATACCTATGCCCCTTGATAAAGTGCGAGACAAACTAATACACTGGAAGCTTGTTTTCAAGTTATGAGTTTATTAACTTAATGGCATTTTGTGTAATTTTTCTTTCCAAATGGGAGCCACAACAGTGTGCAGTTACATCATTGCAGACCCAAGCTTATCACTTCTTCATCTCCCTTTTCCTTTTCCTTCTCCCAAATCCACAACAATTGAAGCAGAGCTCCAAGTGACACCGATCAGCACCTTCAACCCAAGACCCCACAGCTCCATTCACCAATTTTTGTTTTTGGTGAGACCTAAAGTGCTGTCCACATAGCGCCGATCAGCACCTTCAGCCCGAGACCCACACAACTCCGTTCATCGATTTTTGTTTCCGGTGAGATCCAAAGTGCCATCCATACAGCACTGATCAGCACCTTCAGCCTGAGACCCACACAGCTCCATTCACCGATTTTTGTTTCCAGTGAGACCCAAAGTGCCGTCCACACAGTACCGATCAGCACCTTCAGCCCGAGACCCACACAGCTTTATTCACCGATTTTTGTTTCCTGTGGGACCCAAAGCACCATCCGTACAATGCTGATCAGTACCTTCAGCCTAAGAGAGTTCTCAGTGTGTGATGGTGGCTATCTAGGCTTAGTTTCAGGGGCGGAGGTGTAGCGGTGGACGGAGCTGTAGCGTGATCTTCGAGGTGTAGCGGTGCTCGGGGTCAAGGATGAGGAAGGAGGATGATGCGTTTTGGCTTTAGGATTTGAGAGGTGCAGACAACAAAGGAGTTGGGGAGAATGGAGAGAAAAGCTGATGAGATTTTTTGTGAGAAGGGTGTGAAGTGGAGAGAGGTATTACACGCGTGTATTTACTTGGCCGTTATAGAGTATAACAGTGCTATGTAGGACCCAGAAAGTAACATAAAGTTGAGTTAAATTTGGTATTTAAATTTGAATTAATTGCTGCCAAACGAGCATAGAGGGGATTTTTGGGTTTAGTTGAGTTAGAGTTGTGAGTTATTGAGATATGAGTTTGAGTGAGGAGATTTGAGTTATGAATGTTGGGATATGAGTTATTGACAAGCCAAACAGGGCGTTACACTTACAAGGCACACATAGGTAACCGTAAACAAGTAACTCATCCCAAGTCCTAAACCCACTTTAGAACTATTTGGGTCTCTATAAACAAATGTGACAACTGACAACCGCCTCTTATATATCCAGTGTATAGGCATGGATTGCCCACTGATAGAATCAGCAAAACTGGTGATTCTTCCATGTAACACAAAAAATCCCCCAAGACCAAGCACTTGAAACCTGTTAAAGCACCAATTATTCATAACTCAAACTACCTTAGTACTTTCCTGTTTCGTCTTGTTGGGTTACATGTGTGAGTGAAGTCCTACATTGAATAAAGATGAGAAGAATGGGTAGTTAATAAAACATAATTGAGCACATATCCATTGGGCTTAGGCCTTTTGGGTTAAAGCGTGTCTTTATATGTTATATTAATTGCTCAAGGAAGCTCTCCAAGGTGTTTATCCCCTGACAAATGGTAACAGAGCCCATGGTGGTGTGTGGCGAAGGTGGTGAGGTGTTCATGGTCCCTACCCAGCGGGGATAGAGAAAGCCTAAACGGCCCACACATAAAGATCCTAGAGAAAAAAAAAAAAAAGTCCAACAAAGGAATATTGCTAATGGTGCTATATAGTGGTGTGGTATGAGGTTCCCATGGACATGGATGTGCACGCGGGGTTGACACATGGTTCCTATGGATGGCGTACGAGAGACCCATGGATGACGCATTGATGGAGTGAAAACCGATTAGGCAAGGGGGAGTGAGTAGGACTTGTTCATGGACCATAGAGAGATCTTGAAGCCCATGGAGAGACAGACTCACACACGAGGGGGAGATTTTTGGGTTACACGTGTGAGTGAAGTCCCATATTGAATAAATATGAGAAGAATGAGTAGTTAATATAACATAATTGAGCACATACCCATTGAGCTTAGGCCTTTTGGGTTAAAAAGTGTCTCTATATGTTATATTAATTACTCAAGGAAGCTCCTAAGGTGTTTATCCCCAGACACGTCTTTATCAAGAAAATAACTCAAATACAAGTTGGGCAATTTTAGAGCTATGTCAAACTCTCGTGGTTCTACCCAAAATGCTCAAGGCTCCCTTGGAGGTTATTGAGGGACAAGTAGGGGTAGCGCCAAGTATAATTTAGATGGTCATAGGACCACCTTGACTTGAAAAAAAGATTATAAACCTAAAAAAGAAAAAGAATATTAAATTAAAACGGGTTGTTGACCACCCTAAGGAAAACCTTTTTTTTACCACCCTAAAAAAACCTTGAACAACCTAAATTAAAATTTGAGCCCATGAAAAATAAAATTTGACATCTCCAAAATTTTGGTCCATTGCAAATTGAACCAAAAAATTGTGAGAAATGCTATGTTCACAATATGTCCACCAAATTTTCACAACAAATCCTGGTAAGTTGTTACTGATTGTTACTTGTAGAAAAATAAGTAATTTCAGTGATATGTTAATTAAAACTAATAACGAATTGCCACCAAAGATTTGTTGTAAAAATGTTGTAGACAAAGAAGTTTTCAAATATTTCCCAAATCAAATGTTTAATTGTGATGTTTTAAATTGTTTTCAAAAGGTATATTTTGAAGTATAAAAAATGTATATTTTCAAATAGCTTGTTGGTTAGTGCTTGCTTTAAGCTTTAGCTGAATTTGTTGAATTTATGTGATACATTTGTATATACACTAAACCAATGCCTCAATATTTTATTGAACATGATTAATGTAGCAGTTTAATGCTAAGTTAAATATATTGAATGAACATATATAATTTACCCTTTATTCTTCTAAGCAAATTCTTATTAACTTGAATAATATACTTTCAGATTCTAGGTTATGAGAAAATTAATGTCTCATCCTTTTATCCTAATGATCCAGATGAAATAATAAAAGTGTATTTACAAAGAAGTTATTGTCAACCTCTTGGGCATCATTTCCCTAAGAGAGAAATTAGTAGAGCATTGCATCAATTTAATCTTGATTAGTTTAAAAAAAAATACAAAAATTGGTTGGAACAGATCATAAAAAAGGATGATGTGTTTTTTTATTCATTTTTATTGTTACTTATATAGGAAAAATATTGGTAGTAGAATAAAAGATTATTAGTTTAATGACTATTTAGTTGTGTACATTGAAATGATATAGATACTAGCATTAATAATCAAGTAGATATCATACAATGATTTAAAAAAAAAAAAAAAACTCGTAGAAGGAAATTTTATAATTTTATGTAGTTGTGCTTTTTTTTTTTTTTTGTGTGATGACTATATATTCAAGTTTTACTTTTTATTAAATTTTGTTTAATTTAAGTTTCTTAATGACCACCCTGACAAAAATTCCTAGAGCTATCACTGACAAGCTCATCAAACCTATTAATGACAGCACACCTTGTACCCATAATTACCTATATATATTGAAATAATTGAAATATTATTTTTCTTGTAAACAAATTTAAAAGCCAGAGGAAAGGCTTTCATCCCCTTTGGTGTGGGCAATAGATCTTGTCCTAGAAGTGATTTGGCTAAACTTGTGATAAGCATTTTCTTACATCATTTTCTCCTTAACTATAAGTAAGTTTTCTCAAATCTTTTCTACGTGGACAACAATTTTTTCTTTCCTTTTGTAAGGTTGAATTTAATCAACCGTGTGTTGGCTTTATTCTATGCCAAATTTGCTTATAATTCAGCATGTAGAAACCCTGTATTAAGGTGGGAATAATGTAAGGGTTGTGTGTGAGAGAGTATGAAGAAACTCAAGTTATGTGCATTCAAGAGGAGTCTCGCGACTAGATCTTGCGACTGACTCGCGACTGGTAAGTTGCCAAAGTGCCACACGTGTGAAGCATGCAGGAAGCTGAAGGGTCATGACAGTTAGAGTGCTACAGGACAAAAGTTACAATCTGGCCTGACAATTAACTCGCGACTCGTTATAATCGCGAGGCCAAGTCTGTAGAATACCTTGTATTGCTGAAAACTGATTTTTCACATTCCATCTCATACCTTACTATAAATACCCATATACCCACGGAATGTAAGGTGCTGGAAAAAAGGATCCTATTGAGAGAAAAACTCTAAGAGAGGTTTCTATAACACACCCACCCTATTAGAGAGAGCTAATCATTCTTAGAGAGAAATCTTTGTAGTCTCTTTTGATTCCCTCTCCCATTGTTATACCCATTGAGAGGAGATTTGTACCCAAACACTACCCACACCCATTTAAAGTGTTGAGAGTGTTTTTGGAGTTTTGGGAAGCATTGGAAGATGCCAAGGATGGCGTATGCAATATGGACTTGTTGCGGGATCTGGTAAGCTAGAGAAGACAAGGTTTGGCGTAACCCTGTTGGAGCAAGAAGTTTAGATGGCTTAGGTGCATCAAGTAGATTAGGCTTGGAGGGTCTATTGCTATTCATGTATCCCAACTTTATTCTCTAGTGGATCATTTGACCACTTGGAGGGCGGCGGAGAGGTTTTTCACCGAGGACTTCGGTTTCCTCTTCGATAACACATCGTCGTGTTATTCTTGTGTTTGCATCTCTCTTTCCTTACTCTTTAACCATTAATTGCTGCAGTGTTTGTGATTAATTATGTGTTAAAGTAGTTTGCCAATTTGGGTTTAGATTATATTCATCATTCCACACACATATTGTTTGTGTATAACCTTCTGTTCGTGATTTTGTATTTGGGGGTCTAAACTTTCATCGGTAATTTATACGCTATTTGAACTTTCACCTTTATCTATCAAATAAAAGATCACCATGCATAGTATATATTCTCTATTAGAATTTCATAGAAAATCAATTGATTAGGCAAGTTAGCTTTCAGTTTTTCTACTCTATACTCATTAATTATAAATGAGTTCCAATAATCCTTTTAAAAATGGGATTTTTTTTTTTTTTTTTTTTTTTTTTTTTTTTTTTTTTTTTTTATATTCGTTAAAGAATGAAACCCACCACGCACATGTACAATATAATATATATGCCCAATTATAATTTGGACAAAGTTTGACTCTAACCACTAATAGAAAAATGACATTAGTACTTGTTATGACTCACTTAACTTGACCAACCAAGTGAGTCATGTTTATTGCACATGAAATGACACACAGGGATGGAGTCAGGACTTTAAGTTAAGAGGGGTGACTTTGACCTCTAGTTCAGTGGCTTCTTGCTTATGGAGGGTTTTTTATTTTGAGTTTTTAATGTGTGCATTTGCTGGGTAAAGACAAAATTATTTTGTTTAAAACTTTTTAAAGGGCTAGTTGTTTGTTTGAGTAAAATTGGTTAATTGGACTTGATTTTTTTTTTTTTTTTTTTCGCTTTGCTATTGGTGATTTTTGTTGTTGCAAAAAATTTTTTGGGCTAGTATATGTTGTTTTAGATTTTAGATCTATAAATTTTTTTAATGGCCTTTAAAATTAGAAAAGTGCTAGAGGTGTATTACTGATATAGTGAGTGATTATTGGTAAGTAAAAAACTGATGCAAATAATAGGCCCAGATGCGAACCAATAAGAATTTGTACCTCAACAGTTTATAAAAATATTGTAAATAAGTTTGTAACTATAAAGTTATTTTAAAAAAAAAAATCAATGATATTGTTAAGAAGGCAAAATGTAATTTTATAGAATAAAATTGCTAAAATTAATGCATATATATATATATACTAATATATTTAAAAAAAAAAAAAATTAGGGTGGGGGGTGTTGCCCCCTTGGTCAATTAATGCCTCCGTCCCTGATGACACACACCATCTTCCAATTTGTGGCCATAGTCCAAATCTTTAGACATATTTGGAGCCAAACATATTCCTTAGAATATTAAGAAAGTATGTTGACAAACCAAAAGTTCATTTATATATATGGTAAGGTTAGGGAAGGTGGGATTTGAAATGCACGTTAGACACCACAAAAGATATCACTACCACTATCCTATCACTTGAACATCAATAATTGCTTCATTTTAAGTTAATGTTATTGTGCACCATCTTTGGGCAATAGCAGTACATTGTTTTAAACTAATGAATATCTAAAATTTTTTCCTCTACTGAGGTGATTTTATAAAGAAAAATGTTAAAATCACAAACTATTTTACAAACTATTGACATGATAAATTGTTATTGATAAATAAAAAAGTAATGTTAGTATAGTGGACCTAGATGAGAACCAATAAAAATTTGCCATATCAATAATTTGTAAAATGAATATAAAATAGTTTGTAATGGAGAATTACTCTTTTATAAATGCACAAATTATTTAAAAAAGTAATTTACAATTATGAGTGCAGATTGGAGCGAGTTAATCCAAAATCCCCATCAAGTTACATACAAGGACCAATGCCTAAAGACCTATGCCTCGCCCAAGTCATAAGGATCCCATAAGCCAATACATGAAGAGGAAATTGTACTATGATCTATATCTAGACAGATTTGTGTTCATGTGTTTGCCAATAAACCTATGCACATATAGAACCTAACAAAGTGTACTAGAGTCAATACTTCAATGAGATTTTTAAGTGCTTGGATTGGAGGTTCACGTTGTAGCATATTACTATTAGAGATGACTATGGAGTTCAAAACTCAGTTCAGTAACTGTAGTTAGATTTACTATGAATAGAATTATTCTAACTATAAATCTCTGTCTTATAGTGAAACTATTTACTTCAGGATTGATAAGGTCAAGTCCCCCCAAGCATTTCACTTGGAACAATTTGTTTCACAAGGTTTCCTAGGTTATCATATTGTGTCTCTGTTAATTTTCTGCACTTGCATGAAATGTATGATTGTTTATTTAATCCAAAGCTTGCATAATAGATCTAATAATCAACTTGACTTTAATTTTCTTAAATATAGTGTTTTCTCAGGGGTCTAAATCTAAAAAAAGGGATGAAAACTTAAAAACACAAAATTAAATTGCATTAACCTAAAGCAAAGTTTTAAAGAATAAAAAAAAATTTGTCAACCTAAGATAGAGATGCAAGAAAAAAATAAAAGATCCAACAAAAAAATGAAAAAGATTAAGAGAGAGAGAGAGAGAGAGAGAGAGAGAGAGAGAGAGAGAGAGAGAGCTAACATTTTTTGTGGGAGAAAAATATGCATAGAATGCAAGAGAGAATGAAAAATTTATAGTAAAATGAAGATAATAAGAATAGCCAAGATAAAGGAAGATAAGTGGATAGAGAAAAAGTGATATTAAAGTAGAGAGTAGTGGAGAGATGAAAATGTTAAATGGAAAAGGAGAAATGTTAGAGAAAGTATCATAATAATTTTTTTTTATTTTTTTGAGAAAGAAGTATAACAATAGGTTGAAATTGGAAAAAGAATTAAAAATAATAGAGAGCTGGTTGGAAATTGGTAAATGATGTGGCATAATAAAAGTGTGCAGAATTATAATTGTTACTCTCTCAACTTATATACATATATAATTTTTAAATAGAAAACTACTACTCCGTAGAGTCAGCTTTATTATATGCCATTCTTTACCTATATGAAAAAAAAAAAAATCCTGAAGTGTATTGTGGGCATATTGATGGATGTGAGTTCGTGGGTTGACATGTTGTGATGACTTTGTATGTAATGGCCTACGTGCTAAGTGTTTATTACTAGAGAATTTTTCTTTTTTGATACAAGATAGAAATTTTACTCTAATCTAATCTAAGTGTAAATGTGTGTGAATTTCTCTCTTGAAAACTTGAACCCTGGCCCTTATCTCCCACACCTCACAAGCACTTATACTTGTGGAGTGACTATTACACCAAATGTACGCAGTGGTAAATTTTTTTGTTCTTGAATAGTATGTAATTTTATAATATTACTTTCGAATATTTTATATTAATTAGTGAATCTCACCAATTAATACTGGCTGCCATTTACTAAAAACGCCCTAGTTGGACGGAATCAAGAAATCTTATAATTGTACAAACAAATGAATCATCACCGGTCACCACCATAGTTGAAATCAGGAAACCTGCAAAATATTAACAAAATATAAATATATATATATATATATATATATATATATATGAATCATCACCTTTGTCATTATCCACACTAAACTGTATTATATATATAAAAGCAAAATTATGTACGTGGGATGGGGCAAATACAAGCTATAAAAAACGAACCACTACCATTTGAATGCATCTTGTGAGTTAACTAACGAAGAGGAGAAATTCAACAAGGAGTTGGATCTCTTGTTGTTGATTGTTGTTGCTTTATTGGGTTGCTATGTCCATATTTTGGTTTTTCAAGAGAGTGAATGAGTGATTTTATGTTGCCATGGTGGGCGAAACGACATGTCATCTTCCTCCAGGTGATACTACAGCAAAATGTATTTTCAGTGACAAAAAAATTCGTCATTAAAAGTCCAGTTTTTTGTCGCTAAGAACCTTTAGCGATGAAATCTACTAATTATCAATGAAACTCATTTTGTCACTAAAACCCCATCACTAAAAGTCCTGGCAATGAAAAATTTCGTCACTAAAAATCCGATTTGTTTTTTTTTTTTTTTAAAAAACTTTTAGTGACAAAAACGTTTCGTCGCTAAATGTTTTCCTCGCTAAAAACATTATTTAGCGACGAAAATATTTTGTCGCAAAAAACACTTTAGTTTATTAAATCATATTTAGTGACGAAAAATTTCGTCACTTAAACTATTTTCGGGTACATATAATGACGAAAAAGTTCTTCACTAAATCTAATTTTAAGGAAATCTAGGCACATATAGCAACGAAATTTTCGTCACTAAAACCATTTCTTACAAAATTCTGCTACATTTAGCGACAAAATATTTTGTCACTAAAAAAATTTTTGTTGCTATATTTGTGACGGAACACAATTGCTACTAACTCAACACAACAAATGACCACATCAATATCCATATCAAGTTAAAGATATGTATAAAACATCTCAATAACAATTACTACTAACTTTACATACCATAGTTCACACCATTATCCATATCAAGCTATTCACAAGTGCAAAATTTTAATATAATTGCTACTAACTCAACATAACAAATGACCACATCAATATCCATATCAAGTTCAAGATAAGTACAAAACAAATAAGTACAATTACTACTAACTTTACATATCATAGGTCACACCATTATCCATATTAAGCAATTCACAAGTGCAAAATTTTAATACAATTGCTACTAACTTAACACAACAAATGACTATATCAATATCCATATCAAGTTCAAGATAAGCACAAAACTATAAAACAATTGCTACTTAGACAAACATAAAACTTTAAGATAAGCACACAACATTTAGGACAATTGTTATGAACTCTACATATCATAATCCATATCAAGATCAACATCTGGTATGTCATGCTCTTCATTTTGATTAGCATCTCTATAGGTTCCACCTTCAAGAACAACCTCAGTTTCAACATCACCCATACAATACTCAATAATATTGTCCTCAACATTGATAGAGACAACATCAACAATTGCTTCTTGTTAGAATTCGTCATTATCTTATGTATTATCATTGGATCCTCCACCTTCAACTTCCGGGACATCAACACTCCCCTATGTTGGATGGATTGCACAATTTTCCAAGGTTTACCCAATTTGGTATCTTGAAGGTAGAAAACTTATCTCACTTGACTAGGAAGTATAAAAGGGCCATTTTCATACCACCGACTTGTAACATCAATGCTTGTGTAGTGTGTATCAGTTCTTATCATTCTCCTTCGACCACCGGTACCAATATTGTACCATTCACACTTGAAAAAAACAACTTTATGGTGAAACATAATCTCTAATTCCCAAATTTTGCACACATGACCATAAATGTCGTGCATTTCTCCCTCATGGTCCCCTTTGGTACAAACACCACTGTTTTGGGTTACATAATGATTATCTAGATTCCTTGTATGGAACTTTACACCATTGACCATACAAATTGTGTACTCCTTCATATGCGGCTTAGGACCATTTGCTAATGACCATAACTATTTAGTAGCTTCTAGTGACTCATTAACTTTCAATCTATTCATCTATAATGACATACAACAAGTGATATTAATTAGTAATAAGCAATGGCGAAACTATTTAAATGTTTAATTTTTATTAGTGGGTGAATAAATTTCAAATGTCTTACACGTTCTCTGAACCACTTGGGAAACTCTTGTCGTTGGATTTGAGTTATGGCTTCTCCTGTTAGGACATATGTAGTTCAAGTTGTTAGCATATGTCGCTATTTTATGTAATTGGCTTATCCTTAGACAAAACGCACTTTACTTGTAATTGGGTAGATTTAGGATGTGTTTAACACCTCAAGAAACAGTGTTTCAAGATCCAGTGTTGAAGTCATCAAAGTCTGTCCAAGAAACAAGCAAGGAAGTGCAAGATTTTAAAGCTCGACACCTACCTCGACACCTACCTCGACACATGCATCTATCGAGCTTTAAGAAGCTATTTTGCCCCGAGCCTCGACAGCTTCTCGACAGATCCTCGACACCTCTATCTGTCGAGAATTAAAGAAAACAGATTTTCAGTTTTGTTTCAAGTCCAATCCGTGAGTGTATCTTTAGGACTTCTTTTCTCTTAACCCTAGACATATAAAAGGATTATTTTAAAGGCCGTTAAGATGATGCAAGTTGCACATTCATTCAGAACTTCTTGTTCATGCAATTTGTGATTTGAAAGACAAAGTTCGTGCCCTAGTTCATCTCTGATGATTTGAAGAACTTTGCAGCCAACAACTTTCTCTCTCTCTAGTTGGTGTTTGAAGTCGCGTACTGGGATCCGTGCATCTGGTTAGTCACGTACTTGGGAGCCATGCATTGAAAGGAGAAACTGTCACTACAGAACAAGTCCAATTGGGTATTGGGGTAAGAGTTCAACTGTAGGTTGGTAAGGTACTTAGGATTCCTTGCTTGTAACTGCTTGTTGTGATAATAGTGGAGTTTCGGGAGTGGTGACCTTAAATCACCCGATAGGGTTTTTGCCGTAAGGTTTTCCCCATTCGTAAACAAATCACCGTGTCATTTAATTTCTGCTGCATTACTTAGTTTAGTGATTTGTTTGTGCTACCACGTGATATTGCATGTTAATTTGATTAATTAATAACTGGGCTAATTTAATTAATCTAAGTTATCACAAGGGGTCAACGCGTTTGTGGCCTGTCATCTCCAGTAGGATTATGCAATGTGCTTTTGTGTTCACTGTAAAAAATAAGGTGATTTATTTTTAGCTAAGCATTGTAGATAATATTCAAAACTTGATCAAACAATACATGCATATGAAATCACATACTTTAAATAAGGGTCTAGCTCAGGACTATTGTACAACAAGTACTAATGAGCAGTATTAAGCAATGCACGAGACAAGTTGCCATCATTCCACCTACCACCTATAGGTCAGCCAGTCTGTGAAAAAACTATCAATCTTTTGCTAAATTCACCAAAATCTTCATTTCTTTCTCTTCAATTATGCACAGTTTCAATCCCATTAATATACAAAGACCAATTGTTAATACATTCTTTACGAATGTAAGCCTCTGTAATAGAACCTTTTGGTTGAGCTTGGTTGGAAACGTATCTTTTCAATTTTCCAAGATACCTACAAGGAAAATAAAATTAGAGTATGTAATTCTATACCACATGGAAAAGATGCAATTGATGGATGCATCAAAGTATCTAATTACCTTTCAATTGGGTACATACATCGATATTGTACCGGGCCTCCTAGCATTTCTTCTCGAGCCAAGTGAACAGCAGTGTGGACCATAACATCAAAGAATTCTGGAGGTAAGAACCTCTCAAGCTTGCATAGTATAAGAACTATACATTCTTGTAGTTTCTCCAATTCACTCCGCTTTAGGGTCCTTGAGCATAAGTCTTGGAAAATTTGTCTAACTCAAACAATACAATACTAATGTCTTTATGTGCAAACCCTTGCAACCTAATTGGAAATAATTCATTGTAGTAGCACATGACAGTCGTGGCTTTTCGAACCAGATAATCTACCATTTTTTGCATTCACTGACCTTGATATGTTGGCTGCATAGCCATCTAGATACTTGACTGATTTCAAAAATTCATAGAAACCATCCTTTTCATTTGGGCTTAATAAAAAGAAAGCCCGAGGCTTGTCATAGGATCCATCAGGACATTGTTTCAAATGTAACGTGTGCCTAAAGTTCATATTTTGCAAGGCTATTCGTGCCTTGTCAGTGTCCTTGTTTTTCCTCTCAATTCCCAACAAAGTATCATAAGTATTCTCTCTAATGTTCTTCTCCACATGCATGACATCAATGTTGTGCTTAAGTTTCTTATTTTTCCAGTATGGAAGCTTGTACAAAATACTTACCTTTGACCAATTTGGCTACCCAATGAGTTGTCTCTTCTTGTTACTTAGATTCTTTCCTAAAATTATATTTGGCATTCTATCTAGCTGCTCTTGTATCTTTCCCACTTGTTACTCTAAATATCTCTTCCGTTTTTCCGATAAACCATTATGCAACCAACTATGTCTCCAATAATGTTCCACAGGCAAATAAGATCGATGGTTAATGAATCCAATTTTACTTTCCAAAGCTTCTGAATATGGTTCATCATTGCAAGTGTAACGAGAATGATAACCCTTTGTCCTTCACCCAAACATGTTACCAAATCCAAGATAGTCATGTATTGTCCACAACAAAGTTGCACGCATCTGAAAATGCTTTTTACCATAAGCATTATAAGTTTCTACACCTTCTTCCCACAACTCCTTCAACTTATCAACTAATGGTTTCAAGTATATATCAATCTCATTTCCCAGTTGATGGGGACCAGAAATAAGTAAGGACAACATAAAATATGACTCCTTCATAACCAACCAAGGCAGTAGGTTATAGGGGATAAGTATGCCAGGCCACATACTATAGTTGTTGTTCATATTCCCAAAAGGGTTAAATCCATCTGTAGCCAACCTTAAACTTACATTGTAAGCTTCGAGGGCAAAATTAGGATGTTGCAAATCAAACTCCTTTCACTCCTTACTATTAGTTGGATGCTTGATTATTCCATTGTCCACACGTTTGTCTATATACCATCTTATGTCCTTAGCTCTTTGGCCTAACATGTACAATTTCCTTGGTCTCGGTGTCAATAGGAAGTAATGCAATACCTTATGATGAATTTTCTTACCTTGGGCACGTGTATCTTTGTATCTAGGCACCTCACACACCGTACATTTATCAAGGTTTTCATCTTCCTTCCAAAATAATTCACAATCATTTTTGCATGTATCTATATGCTCGTATGACATGCCTAAGTCACGTAATATCCTCTTTACTTCATAAGTTGACCTTGGAACCAAGATACCTTGTAAAACCTTTGTTAGCAATTCTAGCATCATATCATGTCCCTTATTACTCAACTTGGTCATTACCTTTACATTCAACATCTCAATAACAAACTTTGAGATATTATAATTAGTGCATCTCAAATACAACTCACGCTTCGCATCTTCTTCAAGTTTGTCAAAATTAAGCACTTCCTCATCTTCAGTTGCATTTCTTGATTCCCTTCTAATTCGGTCACCTACCAATGCATCGATACCATCCATATGATCACTATCCGACATTTCATTATCATGAATGTTCTCATTCAATACATGAGGTTCTCCATGATTATACCAATTAATGTAAGATTGCATAATCCCACGATAAAGCAAATGGATACGCACTGTATGAGGAGATTGTTGATAGCAATTCACACAGTGAATACACGAGAACAAAATATTTTCACTTAAGTCCACAACCGCTCTTGTAAAATTAATAAAAGCATTGACCCCTTCAATATATGGACAACGTAATCTACCATCAGGTGTCTTACCTATTGTCATCCAACTTTTATCCATGTTTGACTACAATTGCAAGGTGAATGCTACCTTAGTAAAATAAGGACAACTCATGCATAATGCATTCTAACATCTAAGTCTATAAGCTACTTAGATAAATTTCTATCCCATTCATGAATGCATAAGTTTATATTAATACTTAAACAAATATACATTGCACACTTAAACACTCTCAATATGAATTTAAACCACCTTAGTACACCATGCAAGCCATCCCCTTGCTCCAACACAAGAACCCACCAAAAAACCAATCATAAACATCATAATTATAGAGTGTTTACAAGTATTGAAATTTATTGAAGTAATATTCATCACATCTAATTAACAAGTTCCATTCACATTTGCAGGAGACTAAAGACGCTCCCAATATGAATTTAAACTACCTTATAAAACCATGCAAGTCACCCACTTGCTCCAACACAACAAACCACCACAAAACCAATCACAAACATCGCAAGTATAGAGTGTTTACAAGTATTGAAATCAAATAAAGTAATATTCATCACATCTAATTAACAAGTTCCATTCACATTTGCAAGAACTTAAAAACACTGCCAATATGAATTTAAACCACCTTATATTACCATGCAAGCCGCCCGCTTGCTCCAACACAACAACCCCCCATAAAACCAATCACAAACATCACAACTATAATGCTTACAACTATTGAAATAAAATAAAATACTATTTATCACATCTAATCAACAATACTCATTCACATTTGCAAGAAATGAAAAATACTCCCAATATTAGTTTAAACCACCTTATAACACCATGCAAATTGCTCGCTTGCTCCAACACAACAACTCACCATAAAACTAATTACAAATATCACGAGTATAAAGTGTTTACCAGTATTGAAATCGAATAAAGTAATATTCATCACATATAATTAACAAGTTCCATTCACATTTGCAAGAAATCAAAAACACTTCCAATATGAATTTAAACCACCTTTAAACATCATGCAAGCTACTCGCTTGCTCTAACACAACAACCCACCATAAAACTAATCACAAGCATCACAATTATAATGCTTACAAGTATTGAAATCAAATAAAATACTATTCATCGCATCTAATTTACAATACTCATTAACATTTGCAAGAAAGGAAAACACTCTCAATATGTATTTAAACCACCTTATAACACCATATAAGGCACCCACTTGCTCGAACGCAACAACCCGCCACAAAACCAATTACAAACATTACAACTATAATGCTTACAAGTATTTAAATAAAATAAAATAAAATACTATTCATCACATCTAATCAACAATACTCATTCACACTTGAAAGAAATGCAAAACACTACCAATATGTATTTAAACCACCTTATAACACCATGCAAGCCATCCGCTTACTCCAACACAACAACCCACCACAAAACCAATCACAAATATCACAACTATAATACTTACAAGTATTTAAATCAAATAAAATACTATTCATCACATTTTGTTAAGGACATATTTTATGTAGTTGGCTAATCCTTTGACAAAACGCACTTTACTTGTATTTGGATAGATCTAGGATGTGTCTAATACTTCAAAGAACATGTTGTTCAAGTCTAGTATTAAAGCCATGAGGATTGGACCAAGAAACAAGTGAAGAAAAAGTGTGTACTAAAGCTGGACACCTGGTGGACACCTGCTGGACACTTGCGGATAGCTGCTGGACAGATAGCTATCTATCGAGGTATCTATCGAGGTTTAATGAGGCTCGACAGCTGCCCGATCGATTGAGGTATCTATCGAGGTTACGGGAATTCAGATTTCCAGATCTGATTTTTGGGCCAGGCTTTTGTATTTGTGTAGGGTTTCTTTTTTCATAACCCTAGACATATATAAGGCTTATTTTAGAGGCCGTCACACAAGAGAATACAAGGAGAACATATGCAAAAGGTGATTGAAGCCTTATTCTCTCAGAAAGAAGCTACTGCGTCTTTGCGCCTTAGGGTTTTGTAACCAAATGCTTCTTGATCTTCATTGTTGATGAAGTGAAGAACTTTGCAGCCAACATTCTTCTTCCTCAAGTTAGTGAGTGAGTCACGTACTGGGATTCGTGCAAAGGAGTTAGTCACGTGTTGGGATTCGTGCATCAAAGGATGGCGTTCATATATTGAAGAGTTCAGATGTTTTGAAGCAGTAGAAGGTTTCTGCTGTGAGTTCATCTACGGGGATTGTAGAGTCTAGGAACAAAGGTTTTGTACTAAATCTGAAACTTCTTTTTACTATAGTGAATTGCTTTTCAGGAAGGTTTCCCCCTAGGTTTTTTATTGCGAAACTGGTTGGTTTCATTGGTTTTCCTGGGTCATCATATCTTGTCTTATTTATTCTTCCGCTGCACTTAGTTTTGACATGATATTGATGTTTGTTTGTTCTAACAAGCTTTATGCATAATTAATCTAATTAACAACTTGGGTTTAAAACTTTTTAATTCTATCAACTGGGGTCTAAATTTTCCATCACATTTAATCAACAATACTCATTCACACTTGCAAGAAATGAAAAATACTCCCAATATTAGTTTAAACCATCTTATAACACCATGCAAATTGCCCGCTTGCTCCAACACAACAACCCACCATAAAACTGATCACAAATATCATGAGTATAAAGTATTTACCAGTATTGAAATCGAATAAAGTAATATTCATAACATCTAATCAACAAGTTCCATTGACATTTGCAAGAAATCAAAAACACTTCTAATATGAATTTAAACCATCTTAAAACACCATGCAAGCCACCCTTTTGCTCCAACACAACAACCCACCATAAAACCAATCACAAACATCACAATTATAATGCTTACAAGTATTGAAATCAAATAAAATACTATTCATCGCATCTAATCAACAATATTTATTCACATTTGCAAGAAAGGAAAACACTCCCAATATGTATTTAAACACTTTATAACACTATACAAGCTACTCGCTTGCTCGAATGCAACAACCCGCCATAAAACCAATCACAAACATCACAACTATAATGCTTACAAGTATTTAAATAAAATAAAATACTATTCATCACATCTAATCAACAATACTCATTCACACTTGCAAGAAATGAAAAACACTACCAATATGTATTTAAACCACCTCATAACACCATGCAAGCCATCCGCTTCCTTCAACACAACAATCTACCACAAAACCAATCACAAATATCACAACTATAATGCTTATAAGTATTTAAATCAAATAAAATAATATTCATCACATCTAATCAACAATACTCATTCACATTTGCAAGAAATGAAAAATACTTCCAATATTAGTTTAAACCACCTTATAACACCATGCAAACTGTCCGTTTGCTCTAACACAACAACCCATCATAAAACCAATCACAAACATCCCGAGTATAAAGTGTTTACCAGTATTGAAATCGAATAAAGTAATATTCATCACATTTAATTAACAAGTTCCATTCACATTTGTAAGAAATCAAAAACACTCCTAATATGAATTTAGACCACCGTAAAACACCATGCAAACCACTCGCTTGCTCCAACACTATAACCTATCATAAAACCAATCACAAACATCACAATTATAATGCTTGCAAGTATTGAAATCAAATAAAATACTATTCATCGCATCTAATCAATAATACTCATTCACATTTGCAAGAAATGAAAACACTCCCAATATGTATTTAAACCACCTTATAACACCATACAAGCCACCCGCTTGCTCAAATACAACAACCCGCCACAAAATCAATCACAAATATCACAACTATAATGCTTACAGTATTTAAATCAAATAAAATACTATTCATCACATCTAATCAACAATACTCATTCACATTTGCAAGAATTGAAAAATACTCCCAATATGTATTTAAACCACCTTATAACACCATGCAAGTCACCTGCTTGCTTCAACACAAAATACCACCACAAATCCAATTTCCAACATTACAAGTATAAATTTTTATAAGGTTTTTAACTATAATTTACTTAATTTGCTTAACCTAAGTTAAATTTATAAGTACTTCAGTCTTGAAAATGATCCTTTCATAAATTAATACACAACCTCATAGCTTACACATGTAATACAGGTAGTGCTTATTACAATCAGAAAAGTGATGGGGGGGGGGGGGGGGGGGGGGGGGGGGAGTTATCTTTAACAACTAAAAAAAGGTAGTGCTTACATTGCTGCATGATGTTTATGTAACAAGATAATTTTGGAAGCCTTTTTGGTGGGGCTTTTTCTTGTTTTGAGAAAAGCCTGAATGAGTTGGTGGGGCTTTTTTATTGTTTTAACTAATGTTCTAAGTCCCTAACGGCACCTTCTAATTACATCATCAGCACTTGAAGCAGACATCTAAGGAGTCATCAACACCATGAATTAGGAAAAAAAAAAAAATTAACATTAGTAAAACCATAAAGATAGTTCACACACTAACATCTTCATTGGTGCGTCCAACATAACGAAAATTTCAAGAGGAATGGAATGATTTGTTCATCAAGTCAGGTGGAACTAATGAGGAAATGTCACAGCTATCATTCATATTATATTAGTTCCTAGTATGGACTATGAGCAGTGGAAAAAGCAACAAACACTTCACAGAGAACATGGAAGTGCCTCTTCTTTTTTAATCTCTTCAATTTATAAACGTGCCTCAAATCTATAACCAAAATTCAAAATACAACATAACCATATTACCCAACACCAAAAGACCTTCAAGCCAATCGCTTTCTTGAAAAGAATTGAATTTTTAATTGCAATTTTCTCAAAGTCCAAAAGAAGTCACTATGAAACAAACTAGATAGGTTCTATTGAAACCATATGGAGAGAATGATAAATTAAACAAGCAAACACAGATTCTCTTTCCAAATATTATCAGTAACTAAAGAAGAATACATAAAAATTAATCAAATAAGCAAATATAATTCATGAAAACCAACAAACAAAAAATCAGAGCATTACAAAGAAAGAATAATCATCACGTTTGGTTGCTCTGGAAATGTAAAAGATTAAAAACAGAGAGAAGGGAAGGTGAAAAGGGAATGAAAGAAAAAAAAAATTACCGATTTCAAACTGAGGCAAGGTAGAGAGAGTGAGAGTTTGAGAGACTTAATGTGGAACGATGACATCGTGGGTCTGTCTGTGAGCTGGAACAGCGGCGATGGTGATAGCGACGGCGATGACGAGCTAGAAAGAGAGATTAAGTGAATCGGCGAGCTAAGGTGAGGTAGCGATTTGGATCGGAGAAAGGGGGGAAAAGAGAGATCGGGTGAATCAGCAAAGGGAAGGTGAAGGGCTGATTGAATCGGCCGAGTTGGAGCTTGAGCTTGGGGAAGGCGAAGGGACGATGGGCACCAAGTTGAGCCGAAGGAGAAACGACAGTGAGTGGCTTAGTTTTTGATAGGCCACAAATGCGTTGACCCCTTGTGATAAATTAAGTTGATTAATTAGCCAAGTTTTTAATTAAACAAGTTAACATGCAAATTGCGTGGTAGCACAAACAAATCACCAATAATCTAAAGTATGCAGTAGAAAATAAATTGACACGGTGATTTGTTTAGGAATGGGGAAAACCTACACGGCAAAAACCCTATCGGGTGATTTAAGGTCACCACTCCCGAAACTCCACTATTATCACAACAAGCGGTTACAAGTAAAGGAATCCCAGTACCTTACCAACCTACAATTGAACCCTTACCCTAATACCTAATTGAATTTGTTCTGTAGTGATAGTTTCTCCTTTTGATGCACGGCTCCCAGTATGTGACTAACCAATTGCGCGGATCCCAGTACGCGACTTCAATTCACCAAGTAGAGAGAGAGTTATTGGCTGCAAAGTTCTTCAATTCATCCACACGATGAAGATCAAGAAGATGCTTGGTTACAAAACTCTGCGGTGCACATTACACAGCAAGTTCTTCACAAAAAGAATGAATTAGGGCATGAATTTTGTCTCGGATCACAAATTGCTTGAACATGGATTTTTCAATGCGTGAGCAACTTATGTACTTGTGCATTCTTTGACAGTCCTTAAAATAATCCTTTTATATGTCTAGGGTTAGAAGAAAAGAAGTCCCAAAGACATAAGAACGGATTGGAATCAAAATAGAATTTAGAATCTGTTTTCCATAAATCTCGACAGATAGAGGTGTTGAGGATTTGTCGAGAATCTATCGAGTCTCAGGGTTAAAACAGCTTCTTAAAACTAGATAGATGCATGTGTCGAGACTAGGTGTTGAACTTTAATAACTTGCACTTTCTAGCTTGTTTCTTGGATAGACTTGATGATTTCAACAGTTAATCTTGAAACACAGTTTCTTGAAGCGTTAAGCATATCCTAATTCTATCCAATTACAAGTAAAGTGAGTTTTGTCAAAGGATAAGCCAATTACATAAAATAATGACATATGTTCAAAACACCTTGAACCACATATGTCTTAACAATCTCCCCTTTTGGCAATCCGTGACAAAACCATAACAAACAAATGAAGATATGAGAGAAGTCATAAATTACTCAACTCATATTCACTTGTTGAATACAATAAAATCTATCCTAATAAAAACTCTTGAAAAACTTTGCAAGAAGAGAGTTTATGGCAAGTAGACTTTGACGATCTGTATTTCTGAAAAACTTTTAAACAAAACACATCAAGGCATCTTTGTGTGAAGCAGAAATAATAGATTGCATACAAATAAAGAAACATGTGTATAAAGATAGAAAAGAAACAACACATGTAGAGATAGATGAAAGAAGCATATATCAACATATATATATATCAAGAAATAAGCATAATGTATGTCAATAAATGGTCACAAGACCGGGGTACATGAACAATGTATCTTTATAAGAAGGAAAAGAAAAGAAATACATGTAAATCCTCACTACATCCCTAATAGCAACACTCCCCCTATAAAAAATGTACTCCACTTAACCAAAAATGTCCTATATAAGCTCTCCCCCTAAGTATGACTACGCTCATAACCCAAAACTACTCCCCATTTTTGTCATGAGTGATAAAGGTAGAGTGTCAAGTGGACATCTCATCAGAAGAGCTAGCATCTCTATCATCATCATTTAAAGCATCATCATCATCACTATCGTCATCACCATCATCATCCTTAGTCTCAGAAGCCACATGAGGAGGTGAAGGAGAAGCCTCAAAAGCAAAGCCGCCCAAGGTCACCTGTCACCTAGCAATACGACTAACACAAACGTTCACATGATACAACTCTGTAGAGAGTGTATCGAGGCGAGCATCCATGCGCTGAAGTTGCGCCATGATGTCTTCAAGTAACACATTGTTGAATCCGTCTGTCTCGACCTAAACTGTGCCTCACTACGTTTTACGGTAGCGGTGTATATGGCGACCATGACATGGAAAGGGTCAGACGAAGGAAACGGGACGAAGAAGTGGCGAAGAATCCTCGTGATAGCAGAAGGAAAGACGAGCTTATCACGAGTAGCCGTATCCCTATAGACATCTATGATGGAGGAGATGAAGTGTGAAGGAAAGTCTACAGTGAGGTGCTCTAAAAGAGACAACAAAAACCAAGTACGAGGCTTTGTGATGGAGTTGTAGTGAGAGAGAAGGTGCAAAACAAATGTCATCACCATGTTCAGGAAACGAGAACCTTTAGCAAAAGGCCTACATGGTGTGTACTGATGCTCACCCCAATCAGAAGGGCGCTCACAGAAAGCAAAAATCATCTCGTCTTTGGACACAGTCCATAGACGCTCACATCCAGGGTAATTAGGATGATTAACCCTCGGAACATGAAGCACCTCAGAGACTAACTTCCGAGTGACAGCAAAGTGCGTACCTCGAATACGAGTGTGAATGAGAGGTACTGAAGAATTAATCCCGTGGATTTTGGAGTAAAACTCCTAGATTAGCAAGGAAGGACAAGTGACCAGGACGTCACACAGTGACTCCCAACCCTGACTGTGAATGACATTGGGTAGGTCGATGTTGGCAAAGTTTGCTAGAATAACTTGGCGTTCTGAATGAACACCTCGTTTAGAAAAGTTCTCTAAGAAGTCTTGTTGGGCTTTCTCATCATGGAACCGGACAGAAAGAGGAGTAGGATCTGAAGATGAAGAGCCCCTAGAACGAAGAGGGTTCTGGGACGGAATGGATTTACGTTTAGGTGCCACAGACACTATTAATGCAAACAGAAAGAGAGGGAGAAAGAGAGAGACACTCAGAAAAGCCCCAAAACAGTTCAATATATGACAAGTATATTGAAAAGAAAGAACGTATGCATGAAAAATGCATGACCATGTGACATGCAACATAAAAAGCATCATGGGTTCAGCCCAATCCAATCCTACCAGCACACAATAAGTTTTCACACATCTAAATGCATGAAAATATTGTTAGAATACTAATGTGATGTAATGCATGGAGTTTTAAAGATCAAATCTATAAAACCAACCCAAAAATTGCGATAAACACTTATCAATTTTGAAAAACCCCAAAATTTTTCAAAAACCCCATAACCTAGGTTTTAAAACATGAAATCCATGAAGAATGAGAGATAAGAAGCTTACCAAGTGAAGAAGAACTTGAAGAAAGCTTGAAGAAACCTTAGGAAGAGGTTTGAAGTGAGTGAGAGAGGTTTTGGGAAAAAAAACATAGATGTATCGAGAGAAATGAGAGCAAAATCGCGCTAAACATATATATAGAAGTTCAATAATTCTCGACAGATGCAGGTATCGAGAGGTGTTAAGGTAGGTGTCGAGAAGAACAGCTTCGACAGATACAGCTATCAAGGAGGTGTCAAGAATGAAGGATTAAACACCAAAAGAATCTTGATCAATCCATCAGTTGTCGAGAAGCTATCGAGAGGATAGAAAGTTTCTCGATCGATCCACTGGATGTCGAGAAGCTGTCGAGATTGCGATAAGAAAAAGCTGAGAAGCTTGACAAACAGCCAGGTATCGAGGATATGTCGAGGAGGTGTCGAGCTGGCTTCAAAAAGCAAGTTTTCAAGATAAGAAAAACACAAACATGAATGCAATCATGCATGTAACTCAACCAATGATCCAAACAACACATTAACCTCTCAAAATCATCTCTCAACAACAATTTTAAGCACATGGATCCCAAACACACACACACACACACACACACACACACTAAATAGGTATAACCAATTTTATATTTCAAAAATAAGTCAAGACAATTTAGTGAGCATTCATTAACGTATGTAAACCTTGTGATGGTCAAATCACATTGTACCTGCACATGTATCAAGAATAGCAAAGAATATTGCGTGTTGTGTGTGAAAAACATCGCAGGATTGCATAAGTGTCTCAAAGTTATGACGATTTGAGATATAAGAAAATCACTTTAACTCACACACAATCATAACTGTATGATGGGGACTATCACCTTCGAGGTACATCCTATAACTCCCACATCTCCTAGTAAACATGCTTGCAATTATATTTTAAAGCATTTTATTCTTTTTTCTTTTATTTTCTTTGCATATTTTTCTTTCATTAAGCATATCATGTATGGGCATATAAGAGATAAAAGAAACACCCAATTATGTTAAGTTTTTTGACATTGCACTTTTGCTATGCCGAAGCATACAGATGTCATTTCATGATTGGCGGGTAACAGTGGTGAGATGGTTATTTATGCCTTTCTCTTAGGATTTTCTAGTCTTACCCGTCAAAAAGAGTGATACGAGTGTTAAGTACAAGAGATCACTTAAGCTTACTCATCACAAACAAAGAGCCACAAAGCTCACTTGCTTAGTTGTGCATAAAGATGCTCATCTAAGGTACAAGAGATGCAAAGTTTAGAAAACTCTGTTTCAATGGCCATTTTAAGGTTCACAAGAACCAATGTACACAAACACACACTATTTTTGTATTTTTCAATTTTTATTTTTATTTTTATCAGAAAAGCAAAAAATAAAACACAAAACTGAAAACAAACACACAAAAACATGTTAAAGAAAGCAAAACAATGCATAAAACTAGACTGGCTCAAAACAGTAAAGTAACACACAAAAGTAATGCAACAACAAAAATAATAAGATGGGGAGAGAGAGAAGAAGTGAACAAAATCACTTAGATCCTTTTTCCTTTCATACCTTTGAAGAACCTTTCTTTTTGCCAAACTTTGAAACGGTGAAGAGGGGGAAGGATTGAAACCATTCAAGTTCGAAAGGAACATGAGGGCTTTGAGAATATCTCCAGTGGAGCAAGAGAGGTTTGAAGCTGATTCTGGTTCCCAGATGCTATCATGCCATTGCTCTATTGAGTGGCTAACTACTTGTAGCAATTTGGTCGAGTATGATCAGTAACACCACAATGATAACAGAGATGCTGCTTCTTCTATTTAGACTTTTGAGAGATAGCCTTCTTAGTCCTAGGGTTTTTAGTTTTGCTCTTCTCAAGCTTAGGGGATGCTCTTCAGATGGACTTACCCTTGTCTAAGTTCTCATTTACTGATTCAATTTTAACATCATTGCTCTCAATTTTAATGTTATTAGCAAGAGGAACAAAAACAGTAGTACTAGCAGAAGGAGTACTATAGAGAGAGAATTCATACCCCAATCCTGTTTGATCAGAAGCAGATTTCTGAACGCTGAGCATCTCACCCAGCTTTGCACTTGACGTCCTCTCCAATTGTGCTCTAACTTGAAACAGCTCCGCTTCAAGTTTCTTTGTTTTCTCAGCCAAGAAGTTGTTCTCGAACCTCAGTGCCCCAATAGTCTGATTTGCTTCATCAAACTTAGTGGAAAGCTCTTCTCGGTCAAGTTCCACATCACTGAGCTTCTTGGTGGCTATCCTATAAAGTCTCTCATGCTTCTCAGAAAGTTTGTACAGTTTCTCATAAGCAGTATGGATATCATCTTGTTCATCCACAGTTTCAAGCTTAGCATCCACCAATTCTTTTTCTTCATCTACTTCTTTAGTAATCCCTTCAGTAGGATTAACAGTGGTAGTGAAGCCATTGACAATTCCGTCATCTTCATTATCGGAATCATCCTCGGGCTCAGTGTCACTCAAGGTAGCAGCGAGTGCCTTTCTCTTCCCAATGCTCTTAAGATATGTGGGACACTCTTGTTTCATGTGTCCGAATCCTTGACACCTAAAGCACTTAGGTCCAGTTGGAACAATGTACTGACCGCCATCCTTGGTATCCTTCTTCCCTTTATCTGGGCTTTTGAACTATGAAGAATTGGATTGCCTACGGTCCTTGTTGAAGCCTTTTCCATTGGCATTTTTCATAAATTTCTTGAATTGCCTGGTAATGTAGGACTTCATCTTAGAATCTTTATCGTCAGAAGACTCATCTGTGTCACTGCTTTTAGCCTTTAGTGCCATGCTCTTGCCTTTACTTTACTTGCCAATCCTTGTCAACCCTAACTTGTAGGTTTGCAGATTATCAACCAGTTTAGTCAGAGGAATCTTGTCAATATCCTTCGATTCCTCTATCGTCGTGATCTTGGCATGGAATCTCTTGGGTAGAGATCTGAGCACTTTTTTTACTATCTTAGGTTTAGGAATGGTTTCCCTAAGATTGAAAGCTGAGTTCACTGTATCTTTGAGCTTGGTGTTGAACTCATCGAATAACTTATCCTCCTTCATCTTAATTTCTTCGAAGTTTGTAGTGAGCCTCTGTAGCTTCGAATCCTTGACAACCTTTATTCCCTCATAGGCTGTCTGAAGAATGGCCCATGCTTCCTTAGCAGTTTTCATGGAGGAAATCGTCTTGAACTCCTCATTGGTGACCGCACTGAATAGGGCATTCAATGCTCTGCTGTTGAAATTTGCGCCTTGATCTTGGCATCATCCCAATTGGTCGGCGCTTCTGTAGGCTTGGTCCAGCCTATCTCCATAGCTTGTCACACCTTCTCATCTAGCGACTGCCAGAAAGTCCTTATGCGTACTTTCTAGTATGCATAGTTAGTACCATCAAACAATAGAGGTATAATAAGAGACTGACTTCTATCCATGACAAATAGGGGTCAATGGATTACACACAAGGATTAAACCCTAATCAGAGTGTGCCCGCTCTGATACCACTTGATAGGCCACAAATGCGTTGACCCCTTGTGATAAATTAAGTTGATTAATTAGCCAAGTTTTTAATTAATCAAGTTAACATGCAAATTACGTGGTAGCATAAACAGATCACCAATAATCTAAAGTATGCAGTGGAAAATAAATTGACATGGTGATTTGTTTACAAATAGGAAAAACCTACACAGCAAAAACCCCATCGGGTGATTTAAGGTCACCACTTCTGAAACTCTACTATTATCACAACAAGCGATTACAAGTAAAGGAATCCCAGTATCTTACCAACCTACAGTTGAACCCTTACCCTAATACCCAATTGGACTTGTTCTGTAGTGACAGTTTCTACTTTGGATGCACGGCTCCTAGTACGTGACTAACCAATTGCGCGGATCCCAGTACGCAACTTCAATTCACCAACTAGAGAGAGTTGTTGGCTACAAAGTTCTTCAATTCATCCACACGATGAAGATCAAGAAGATGCTTGGTTACAAAACCTTACGGTGCACATTACGCAGCAACTTCTTCACAAAAAGAATGAATTAGGGCATGAACTTTGTCTCAGATCATAAATTGCTTGAACAAGGATTTTTCAATGCTTGAGCAACTTGTGTACTTGTGCATTCTTTGACGGCCTTTAAAATAATCCTTTTATATGTCTAGGGTTATAAGAAAAGAAGTCCCAAAGACATAAGAACGGATTGGAATCAAAACAGAACTTAAAATCTGTTTTCCATAAATCTCGACAAATAGAGGTGTCAAGAATCTGTCGAGAAGCTGTCGAGTATCGGGGCTGAAACAGCTTCTTAAAGCTCGATAGATGCATGTGTCGAGACTAGGTGTCGAGACTAGGTGTCGAGCTTTAATAACTTGCACTTTCTAGCTTGTTTCTTGGACAGATTTGATGACTTCAACACTTGATCTTGAAAGACAGTTTCTTGAAGCGTTAAACACATCCTAATTCTACCCAATTACCAGTAAAGTGCGTTTTGTCAAAGGATAAGCTAATTACATAAACTAATGACATATGTTCAAAACACCTTGAACCACATATGTCCTAATAGTTTTCAACGATGAGTGGCTTGGGGATCGACGGCGGTGAAGCAAGTATCGACAATGGTGGCTCGGTTAGGGGTGTGAGGGCTCGAAATTTTGGGAGCTGAAATAAAAGGGGTAAGTGAAGAAATAAAAGAGGGGAAGTGAAATAAAATGGGTTTATATTCACGTCTTTAGCAATGAACTAGTTCCATAGTCAATGCCCACTTCTTTGTTGCAAGAGGTATGGTTTTTACGTTTTTAGTGATGAAGGTCCATTTTGTCACTAAAGAACCCAAACTTTGTTAAGATTTTTAGTGACGAAATATGGATTTCGTCGCTAGGGCATACTTTTAGTGACGAATTGTGATTTCGTCGCTACAACGGTGAAATGAAAACTTGTGATTTATTTTTAGCAACGATTATTTTCTGTCGCTACTTCTACCTTGTAGCGATGAAACGATTCTCGTCGCTGATACTATCCACAACAATACCTACAGTGACGAAATATTTCGTCACTAAAAATTTCAACTTTTAACGACGAAATATTTCGTCGCTATAGATTAATAAAGTTCGCGCCAAAGTTTCCACTGTTGGTGCCCATATTTCAGATCACAATAGCGACGAACATTATTTTTCGTCACTAAATGTTATTATAATTTTTCATTATTAGGGACGAAATTCATATTTCGTCGCTAAATCTGTATTTTTAGCGACGAAAAAATTTCCTCACTAATTTTCGTCGCTAAAAATACATTTTGTTGTAGTGTGATATGAGATGGCCGTTGCTTGGTAACATGTCTCTTTTCAAAACTTTAAGATTTGCTAATCCTAACTCTTTCATCTACCATCTCATCTCCAGGTCGGTTGGTCTCTCTCTATTTAAACCTTTGGTACATGTTATGTGTCTTGAAAACGTAGGCCATTTTTACCAAATAATACTTTCAAAAAAATTATATTTAACAAATAACAAAGTTTGATGTTATTTTAAAAAATAGCATATTTTGAGAGAATTCCAACATTTTATGTCAAAAATATGAGTTTTATGGTTTTCGCAGACTCATTGAGTTCCATGCTAAAACTCGTTTCTCATAAATATAAGATTTAGAAGAGGTTATATCCTCAAATACTTTGAGCGGAGAAAACTCATGTAGGACAGAGCTGAAAATGAAGGATTAAATGAGACAGAAAAATTTTACCATCTATGTGTAAGATTTAAAATATTATGCTTCTCTTAAAAAAAAAAAACTGTATCTTACACTTTATCTCCTAAAAGCAAGTACTATTAGTAAATTTAATCACAAAAATATACTTTTATACTTCATTCAAGCAATTTATTAAAAATTCAATTTAAATTAAAAAATTGAATCCAATCTTTTTGTCTTATTACTTTGATCCGACTAAATCAATAACCTCTAACTAGGTATTTTAAAAAAAAAGTAATATGTTTTTTATTTCCCATAAAAACAATCATATTTTAACAAACTGAACAGAAAATAATACCCCAAACAAAATATCTATTTCCTAAATAAAATTTACTACCATTTATTCCAAAGAATCTTAAAGTGATATTTTTCCCCTGGAGAAACAGATATGGCAAGACTGGTATCTATAAAGCCCTCATGTTTGGAAGCTAAAGCATCATCATTTGTACTCCAGAAATTTGCCGACGTGTCTTCACAAACGATGAGCACTTTGCAACTGGTTATCCCAAAACCGCTACTCTTTTATTAGGAAGAACATCCTTGCACATAGTTTCCTATGTAGAACTAGGGGTGGCAAAATCTGACACGACCCGCGAACCCGACACGGCTAACCTGTTTATAAACAGGTCATGGGTTGAGGCTAAACGGGTTCGGGTCAAATTCGGGTTGACACGACTAACCCGTTTATTAAACGGGTCGTGTTCGTGTTCAACCTATTGAACCCGTTTGACCCGTTTGACCCGATTAGCTTATAAAGGTAATTTTACAATTTTACCCTTAAACCTAGGTATATAAGCTTAGCTATGAACTATGATTTATTCCCCTCCTCAAAACCAGACCTCACGCCTCTCTGCAGAGTCTTGTGTCTCTTCGTTTTCATCAAAATTCATTACTCTGTCTCCTCCGACTCTCCTTCTTCTCCTCAAAACTCCAGCCTCTCCTATAGATACAGATTCTACAATCTATACTATAAATTAAATCAAAACCCTAGCCGCCTCATGTCTCTCAACACTCTACTTTCTCTTTCCCTCAAAACCCTAGCCGACCCCTCTAATATCTCTTCCCCTCAAAACCGTGGCTGCCCTCTCTGCTCTTTGTTCTCCTTCACGACTTCACAACTTCATCAGTTCTTTTTCTTCAACTTTCAACCACCGAATCCCTAAGAAGGTATATATGTTATATATATATATATATATTTTTTTTTTTTTTCTTACTTATGAAATTTTCAGTAATTGTAGATTTTGTTGTTAATTGTGTTAATCCAAAAAATTAATTCCATTCCCAAAATCCGATTAGGGCAAAGGAGAAAATTTTCGCAAATCAAATCCGATCGGTTTAGCAATCTGAGATCAAATCGATTTTGAAGCATACATCTTTGGATTAAAGTAAGTCAATTTTGATAAAAAATCGTTTCGTTTTTGTGTTTTTTGGTGCACTTTTATTTCGTTTTCATTGGAGGTGTATTGTGTTTGTTAGGGTTTTGATTTTGGGCTTCGATTTGCATATGCTTTTATTGATTACAAGCTTTTTAGGGATTTTGAATATTGGGTTATGAAAAAGTAATGAAATTAATCAGTGTTTGTGGTTAGTGATTGGGTGTTGCTAAATTTGATTAGTTATTATTAAGTTTTTGGGGTTGATTGGGTTTGTGTTTGAATGATTAAATGCTTGGAATTATATTCAGATGAATTGGGTGCATAAATTGTATGAAAGTTTTGTTGTTTAGGGTATTCAAACAAATTTGAAGCATAAAAATATTAAATTTTAATACGATTGAATGGTGTATTTTTGAATGAAAGTAAAAGCTTTTCATTTTCCTAGATTTAGGGATTTTTGAATGGTTTATTTTGTTAATCACTATCATGTTGATTGTTTTGTTCTTTTTTTTTTTTTTAATAGAAATTTTATTAGATACTATATGATAAATAGTACATGTAACATCAAAATAGGGGAAAACCAGATTTATTTTGCAGAAAAATAAATACTGCAGAAAACAAACATAGCAGAAAAATAATACTGTGCAGAAAAACTATACTGCAGAAAAATAACATTGTGCAGAAAAACACCAATGTACAATAAAACTACACTGCAGAAAAATAACAATGTGCAGAAAACACTACTGTGCAGAAAACACCACTGTGCAGAAAAATATTTGTCACTCTTGTTCACTGTTTAGTATACTAGTAATCACTACATTGTTGATTTTTAGTACATAATAGGAGATCTTTTTTACTGATATAAAAAAAAAGTAGATATGTTTATTTTTTGTTGATTTAAAATAATTTGTCTTGCGCTATGATTTAATTTCAAGTGTTTACTGTTTCTATCATCTTAAAATAAAATAATTGAAGATCCATTTGTTTTTTGTGTTAATCAATGTAATGTTTTAGTAGATTTGTTTGTTTGTTTTGTAGATTTTAAATTTATTTGTTGTTCTTTATGATTTCTTTTCAAGTTTATTTGTTTCTGTCATCTTAGAATTACTAAATTGCTGATCAATAATTTTTCTTTAAATTGGTCTAGATGGAAAGTGATGAGCTGATTCCTATTGACATTGAGTATGAAAGAGAAGACCTTGACTTGGAAGATGAACTTGATGAAGTGGCTGAACTTCCTCCACCAAAGAAGGCTAAGAGTAAGTCTAAGAATGAGACAGACAACAAAGACAAGAAAAGGAGGAGGACTTCAACCGTTTGGCGTTTCTTTCAGATGCTTCCCACAAAAGGTGAAGAAAAGCCTACATGCAAATGTAAGAAGTGTGGAAGGGAATATATTGCTACCGGATCATATGGTACTGGAAATTTGAAGCGGCATTTGAAGGTATGTCCAAGAAAAGACACAAAGGATGTTGGGCAGCTTATACTTGGCCAAAATGCAATGTCTGTAAGTTCACCTAAATTTGATCCTGCAAAATTTAGGGAGTTGTTATGTGCTGCAATTACAATGCATCAATTACCTTTCAAGTTTGTTGAGTATGTTGGTATACGGGCAGTATTTTCTTACTTGTGTGTTGATGTCCCTAATATCTCTAGAAATACTGCTAAGAATGATATGGTTAAGATGTATAAAAGGGAAAAAGAAAGGATGAAATCTGTGTTGGCATCTGTTCCTGGTAGAGTTTGTTTGACATCTGATTTATGGACTTCTATAGCAACGGATGGTTATATGTGTGTTACAGCTCATTTTATTGATGCTAATTGGGTCTTACAGAAAAGAGTGTTGAACTTTTGCTTTATGCCACCACCACATAATGGTGTGTCTTTGTTTGAGAAAGTCTATAAATTGCTGTCTATGTGGGGCATTGAGAATAAGATTTTTTGTGTGACATTGGACAATGCTTCTTCCAATGATATTTCTGTTGACATGCTTAGAACTTAATTGAAAAATAAGAAAGCACTTGTTTGTAATGGTGAATTTTTTCATCTTCGTTGTTGTGCTCATATTCTCAATTTGTTTGTACAAGATGGTTTGAAAGAAATTGATGTTGTTGTTCAAAAAATTCGTGAAAGTATTAAGTATGTAAAAGGCTCACAAGGGAGGAAAAAAAGTTTTTATGAATCTGTTAAGCAAATGGATTTGGATGGTAAGAAAGGTTTAAGGCAAGATGTGCCTACTAGATGGAATTCAACCTTTTTAATGCTTCAAAGTGCTCTCTCTTATCGACGTGCTTTTCAACACCTAGAGTTAACTGATTACAATTTTAAGCACTGTCCTACTGGTGGTGAGTGGGAAAAGGCAGAAAAAATTAAAAAGTTTTTGGCTGTTTTTTATGATGCGACATTGGTCTTTTCTGGCACAAAATATCCCACAGCTAATTTATATTTTCCACAAGTTTTCATTGTTTATTTTACCTTGAAGAAAGAAAGTGATAGTGAGGATGAGTATATGAGAAAAATGGCAGATCAAATGCTTGTGAAATTTGAGAAGTATTGGATAGAATTTAGTGTTGTGTTGGCCATAGCAGTGGTCTTGGACCCTAGGTATAAGCTGTCTTTTATTGATTGGTGCTATCAAAAGCTTTATGGGCATGCTAGTTCACTCCAATATTTTAAGGTTCGTGAAAAATTATTTGCTTTGTTTGGGGAATATGTGAGTAATGTTTCTGCACCTTCAATATCTTCTGAAATGGCTGGTCAAGCTACTCAAGAAACTGAAGAACAATATGCTAATGAGGGACCTTTGTTTATGATGCAAGTATGTTTTTTTTTTTTCTTTTTTATTTATTTATATTATGTTATTTATATTCTGCCTAAATTAATATCTATTATGTTGTTTTTATATGTAGGAATTTGATTCTTTTCATAGTATGAATATGGGTAGGCAGGCACAAAAAACTCAATTGGAGCTCTACTTGGATGAACCAAGAGTAGATAGGAATGCAAAATTAGACATTCTTGCTTTTTGGAAAGGAAATGAATTTCGGTATCCAGAACTTGCTGCTATGGCTCGTGATGTTTTGAGCATTCCTATTTCTACCGTTGCTTCAGAATCTACTTTTAGTGTTGGGGGACGAGTCATTGATCAATTCAGGAGTGCACTTAAACCTGATGTTGTGGAGGCATTGGTTTGTAGCAGAGATTGGTTATATGCAGATATAGGTAATTTATTTTTTATTTACATGTTGGTTGAATGAGTTATAAGTTTTATGATGATTTTTTAAAAAGAAAATAATATATATATATATATATATATATGTCAGATTTCATATATGGCAAATTTCATATATGTCAGATTTCCCATATTATGTCAACTTTAAATGGTAGAAACGTTGCTCTATGGACAAAATATAATAGTTTATAGATGTTATTTGGCAGACTTGGTACAGTAGACTATCTATGATTTGTTATCCTATCTTTCGATGTCCAACTTAGCTGTCAATATCTATGTAGGATCATGAACTTTCTTCTCCTTTTCTCTTTATGACATTGTGGTAGAAACTAAAACTTTACTTGTGAAATTAGTGTTTTATAGCTATTAATTTATAAAAGACAAACTCTAAATGTTATGGAGCTTTTCTAAAAGTTTCAAATTTTAGTATTTCCTTGTAAAACTCTTTTTAGCTTTAAAAACTCACAGGTTAAGTTCTGCTTAATGCAGAGTTGATATGTATTATTTTTTAAAACTTAAATTTGTCTAGGTACAATTGTATTTTTATCCACATTTATCGAAGTTCATTACTACTAATTACTACTATGTGAATTACTATTATTTACTTAATTGATTCAATTGCTTCAATTGCTTGATTACCCAACAGTTTCTAAATTTCTTATTTATAATGCTTTGATAAGTTTTTAATGTTTCATTCAATTTTTTGATGTAGAACTTGCACAATCAGAGTTGGAAGAGCTTACTGAAGATATAATGACTATGAATATCAGTAAGGATGAGCACATAGAAGACACCTCTTCAATGGGACCCTCAATCTCTTCTAATCCAGCTTCTTAATTAGTGATATCTTTTACTTTTTGATTTGGCACTTGGATGGTTGGACTTGGATTTTTTTGCCATCATGGAAATATTGATCTATCATGTAATTATTTTGGTTTGTCTTTTAGATTTTTGAGATGGCACTTGGATGCCATGTAATAATCTTGGCCTTTTATTATGGAACATTGACATATTATTGAATTTGGATTTGATTGTATGGGGGTTGGAACCTTTTGGACTAGTAATTTTATTTTGAAGGAATGAAAGAATTATTTGCTATTGTTATTATTTGAATTTTTATTACTTGATTTATGGTTGAAGTATAAATTTAGATACATGGGAGTTGATAGCAAGTTATTTGGGTTAAGTTTAATTAAACAGGTTGTTTGCGTCATAATCAAATAGGTTATTAACAAGTTATTTGTGTCGATTTTAACTTGACCTACTAATTAAACGGGTTAAACGGGTCGTGTCGGGTTACCCATTTAATAAACAGGTCGTGTTAGGGTTGAGAAATCCTGACCTGTTTACTAAACAGGTCGGGTTCGGGTTGACCTATATAACATAATACTCACATCTCAACTCGACACGAACCCGACACGCGAACACGAATTGCCACCCCTATGTAGAACATAGGCATTTTTGCCGGCTTATTGGGCTTCCCAATATCAATGGCCATTAGGCACTAACATTATATATTCAACATACATAGGACATTGCCATTAATTCCTTGGATGAATGGGCTAGCATGAAGCAGCCTTTCGAGTTCTATACAGAGATAAAGAGGGCTACTTACGAGATAATGACTCATTTTCATGGGCTCTGTTAACGATTCTATTCTCTATACAACACGCAATTTGTTTGCTGATTATTGTAAGGGATTAATGTCCATGCCATTCTTTCGACGCATACATTTTTATGAATAAATCTTACAAATCAGCAGGATCTTTTTAGAGTGTTTTAAATTGCTATATGGAAGAGGCTAGAATGGTAATTGATGAATTAGAAAATAATTCCTCCAAACAGTATTAAATGGACATTAATGCACTAGTAACTGACATAACCTCCAGCAGGTTCTGCAATCGAGGATTATTAAAGATGGCCAAATTCAATAACCTGATACGTTATAGAGGCAATAAAGCCTAATCAATAGCATAATGAAGGCAGGTCATAAAGACTCAGCTCCTATAAAAGGAATGAGACAAAGAGAAGCAAGGTATGCACAAAATGTATTTAGAAAACCCTAAAGAAGCTCTGATTGCTCTATTATCTGTTGCCATTCTGATTTTATCATTGAGGGTCTTAAGGTAACACCTCACTGGTGTTTTCTTCACCAAAACCTTTCTTTTATTTTGCAGGCACATGTTGAAGGTGTCAGTTCCATTGGTTGAACAACATACTGACGATATCAGACATCATCAATTTGATGTCGTCTGTGGGAAAGACACAACCAGTGCTCTAACATGCTGCGAAAGTTTTTGTCTTTCCAATGGATGCCAATACTTCAAACCAAATGGAACAGTAGATTCAAGCCCTTGTTGCAACTATGGAAGAACTAACCAGGCAGAATGAGGAGTTGAGGCAGAGAGTCCCACCTAGAGTAGAGGATAGGGACCAGCAAAGCAATGATGAAGGGGACAATCGAGAGAGAGAAAATTCCGACAAGACTGGGCTTCCAAGTAGAATGGAAGAAGAGTTCCAAAACATGAAGAAATGAATGGAAGAATTGAATATGCAGTGAAAGGGAAAGGAGAAAGGAACCTGGATGGAATGATTAAACAAAGGACATCACCATTTACTGCAGCTGTTCTTGACTTACCACTGCCACAAAAGTTTAGGCTTCCCCAGCTCGATTCATTTGATGGATCAAAGGACCCACTTGATCACATTGAGCCCTTCAAAAGCCTGATGAACTTGCAGAAGACCCTTGATGACATTGTGTGCAGAGCGTTTCCAACTACTCTGAAGGGGCCAGCCAAAGTTTGGTTTAGCAAGATCCCCTCTTCCACAATTGGAAGTTTTAACGAACTAGGAGGTGCCTTCATCTGTCATTTCATTAGTGGACAAAGGTATAGATGACCCACGAAGTAGGAGAATCCTTGAGAATGTGTGTGACGAGATTTAATAAAGAAGTCTTGCAAGTAGACGAAGAAGAAGACCAGGTGTTGCTCACAACTCGTCAAGTAGGATTGAGATTAGAAGGCTTCTTATTTTCAATAACTAGGAACCCGTTGGCAATTATGGTTGACTTATTGTTTAAAGCACAAACATACATGAACGCGGAGGATGTCTTGGCTTCTAAAGGGATCACGAAAAGGCCAAGGAAGGAAACGGAAAGCAAAGACCGTTTAGGTTGCAAGAAAGAAGGCAAACTTGCACATAGCTTGCCAAAGGATAGCAGAGGATGTTTCCCAAATTTCACCCCGCTGGTAATGCCTCCTAGCAAAATTTTGATGCAGGCGAAGAATGACCTTGGTCTGAAGTGGCCCAGGCCAATGAGAAGCCATCCAGAGAAGAGAAACAAGGGTAAGTATAACCATTTCCATAAGGATCATAGGCCTGATACGGATGAGTGCCATGATAGATCAAAAATTTGATCTAGCAAGGAAAGCTAAAGGGGTTTGTGGGGTGAAGCGATCGGCATCATAGGTCTTGGAAAGATGAAGGTGGGAGTTGACCTCAAGATGAAGACAGAAGTCCCCCATAAGCGCGAGAAAAAGTGAAGCAGCAAGGAGCAGTAGGATAAATTCAAACTATAGTAGGGGGATTAGTGGCTAGATGATCGTCCAAGTTGCTCGGAAGAGCATACGCAAGGCAAGTGAACAAGATACACATAAAGCCTGTCTGGATGAAGCATCCCAGGTTAGATGAATCGGATGTTACCTTCTCAACAAAGGATTCATGGGGGTCAAAACAACCACATAACGATTCTTTAGTGATCATATTGAAAATTGAGAATTTCAATATCCGTTGAGTCTTGATTGATAATGGTAGTTCAACAGACATAATATATTTATCTGCTTTCCAACAAATGAAGATCGATAAAGAAAGGCTCCATCCATTTCACTCAACCTTGGTAAGTTTCTCTAGAGACAAGGTATACCCGAAGGGAATCATTACACTAATTGTGGCTGTAGGAATGTTCCCAAATCAGGTGAAAAAGGACATCGACTTCCTTATCGTGGGCTGTCCTTCGTTGTACAATGTGTTCATTGGACGACCAGCACTAAACAAATTCAAAGCATCGACCTTCACCTATTACTTGAAGATGAAGTTTCCTACGAAGAATGGATTTGGGGAGGTTCGAGGAGATCTAATCTTAGCTTGGGAATTTTACCAAGTAGTGTTAGCTGCTGAAGAAAACCATACGTAGATAGTCGTAGTAGCAAAGCCAGAAAAGAACCATGCAGAAGAATTGGAAGAAATACAGTTGGCCGAAACAGATCAGACCAAAACTACTAAGATAGGGGCTAGATTAGAACCAGAGATGAAGTCAAAGGTGACACAGTTTTTGAGAGATAACCATGACGTCTTTACCTAGACTGACGAAGATATGGCTAGCATAGACATAGAAGTGATAGTACATCGCTTGTCGGTGGATCCAATACAGAAACCAGTCCAATAGAAACGACGAGTTTTTGCTCTAGAATGTAATAAAGCTATCATGGAAGAGCTTGATAAGTTGTTATCTTTAGATTTCATTCGAGAAGTATATTACTCGGAGTAGTTAGCAAATGTGGTTATGGTTAAGGAGAAGACATGAGCTCTACCACAAATCGACCAACTGGTAGATTTGACTGCTGGACATGAGCTCTTCAGCTTCATGGATGCATTTTCTAGATACGACCAGATAATGATGGACAAACAAGATCAGGAGAAGACATCGTTCATTACTAGTCAAGCATTTACTACAACAAGATGATGCTCTTCGGACTCAAAAATATAGGAGCTACATACCAAAGGTTGGTTAATGGCATGTTCCATAATCAGGTTGGATGAAATATGGAGGTGTATGTAGATGGCATGCTGGTCAAGAGCTAGCAAGCAGTGAACCATTTAACAGATCTAGAGGAAACTTTTGATACTCTTCTAAAATACAACATGAAGCTGAATCCATCCAATTGTGTTTTTGCTGTACAATCTGGTAAATTTTTGGGCTTTACGGTATCACAGAGGGGTATCGAAGCGAATCTAAACAAAATAAATGCAATAATGGAAATATCGCCCCCAGCAAATGTGAAGGAAGTCCAGTGTCTGAATGGTCGCATAGCTGCCCTTAATAGGTTCATCTCTTGATCTTCAAATAAGTGTTTCCCATTTTTTAAGCTTCTTAAGAAAAAATTTGAATGGAAGAATGAATGTATTGTAGCCTTTGAAAGTTTGAAACAATACTTGATGACCCCACCTCTTCTAAGCCCCTCGAAAGTGGGGAAGATCTATTTTTGCATTTGGTTGTGTCACAGACTGCAGTTAGCTCAGCTTTGATATGGGAGGAGGACAGAGTATAGAAGCCCGTCTATTACACCAGCCAGGCTTTCAAGGGGGTAAAAGCATGGTATCCCAGCATTGAGAAAATGGTCTTTGCCTTAATCACAACATCACAGAAGCTGCGGCCTTACTTTCAAGCACACATAATAATTGTGCTGACCAACCAACCCATGAAGAAAGCAATGAATAGGCTAGATGCAGCTGCACGAATGATTCTATGGGCAGTAGAGTTGTGAGAGTTTTATGTTAGGACATATGTAGTTGTTCAAGCTTGTGAACATATGTTGCTATTTTATGTAATCGGCTTATCCTTAGACAAAACGCACTTTACTTGTAATTGGGTAGATCTAGGATGTGTTAAACACTTCAAGAAACAGTGGTTCAAGATTAAGTGTTGAAGCCGTCAAAGTCTGTCCAAGATACAAGCAAGGAAGTGCAAGATTTTAAAGCTCGATAGATACCTCGACAGATACATCTATCGAGATTTAAAGAAGCTGTTTAGCCCGAGCCTCGACAGCTGTCTCGACACCTCTCGACACCTCTATCTGTCGAGAATTAAAGAAAACAGATTTCTAGGTCTGTTTCAAGTCCAATCCATGTGTGTGTCTTTGGGATTTCTTTTCTCCTAACCCTAGACATATAAAAGGATTATTTTAAGGGCCGTCAAAGTGAGAAAAAAAAAGCAGAAATCACAAGATACAAGTTGCTTCTTCTCTGTTCATGCAAATTGTGATCTGTGAGACAAAGTTCGTGCCCTAGTTCATCTCTGATGATTTGAAGAACTTTGCAGCCAACATTCTTTCTTCCTCAAGTTGGTGAGTGAGTCACGTACTTGGATTCGTGCAAAGGAGTAAGACGCGTACTGGGATCCGCGCATCACATTGGTTAGTCACGTACTGGGAGCCGTGCATTAAACTGGAGAAATTGTCACTACAGAACAAGTCCAATTGGGTATTGGGGTAAGAGTTCAACTGTAGGTTGGTGAGGTACTGGGATTCCTTACTTGTAACTGCTTGTTGTGATAATAGTGGAGTTTCGGGAGTGGTGACCTTAAATCACCTGGTGGGGTTTTTGCCTTAGGGTTTTCCCCATTCGTGAACAAATCACCGTGTTATTTATTTTCCGCTGCATATCTTAGTTTGGTGATTTGTTTGTGCTGCCACGTGATATTATCTGTTAATTTGATTAATTAATAACTGGGCTAATTTAATTGATCTAAATTATCACAAGGGGTCAACGCGTTTGTGGCCTGTCAAGTGGTATCAGAGCAAGCACACTCTGATTAGGGTTTAATCTATTGTGTGTGATCCATTGACCCCTGCTGTCATGGATAGAGGACAATCTCTTATTATACCTCCTTTATTTGATGGCACTAACTATGCATACTGGAAAGTACGCATGAGAGCTTTCTTGCAGTCTTTAGATGAGAAAGTGTGGCAAGCTGTGGAGATAGGCTGGACCAAGCCTACAGAAGCGCCGGCTAATTGGGATGATGCTAAGACCAAGGCGGCAAACTTCAACAGCAGAGCATTGAATGCCTTATTCAGTGCAGTCACCAATGAGGAGTTTAAGAAAATATCCTCAACAGAAACTGCTAAGGAAGCATGGACCATCCTCCAGACAACCTATGAGGGCACCAAGGCTGTCAAAGATTCAAAGCTGCAGAGGCTCACCACCCGCTTTGAAGAAATTAAGATGGAAGAGGATGAGTCGTTCGATGAGTTCTATGCCAAGCTCAAGGACATAGTGAACTCAGCCTTCAATCTTGGAGAAACCATCCCAGAACCCAAGATTGTAAGGAAGGTGCTCAGATCGCTGCCCAAAAGATTCCATGCGAAGATCACGGCGATCGAAGAGTCGAAGGATATTGACAGAATTCCTTTGACTGAGCTGGTTGGAAACTTGCAAACCTATGAGTTAGGGCTGACTAGGTTAGGCAAGTCGAGCAAGGGCAAGAGTTTGGCACTGAAGGCCAAAAGCAGTGATACGGATGACACGTCAGATGATGAAGATTCCAAGATGAAATCCTACATCACAAGGCAATTCAAGAAGTTTATGAAGAATGCCAATGGAAAGGGTTTCAACAAAGACCGTAGACAATCCAGTTCTTCACAATTTAGGAATCCAGAGAAAATGAAGAAGAATGTCAAGGATGGCGGTCAGTACACTGTTCCCACAGGACCAAAGTGCTTTGGGTGTCAAGGCTTTGGACACATGAAACAAGAGTGTCCTACGTACTTAAAGAGCATAGGGAAGAGCAAGGCACTTGCTGTTACCTTAAGCGACAAAGAGCCCGAGGACGATTCCGAGGATGAGGATGACGGAATCTTGAGTGCCTTCACTGCCACTGTTAATCCTACTGATGGGGTTACAGAAGATGTGGATGAAGAGAAGGAATTGGTGGAGTCCAAGATTGAGATTATGGATGATCAAGATGATATCCATACCGCCTATGAGAAGCTATACAAGCTTTCTGAGAAACACGAGAAGCTCTATAGGCTGGCCACCAAGAAGCTCAATGATGTGGAACTTGACCGTGAGGAGCTGTCCACAAAGGTTGATCAAGCAAATCAAACCATTGGAGCACTGAGGTTCGAGAACAATTTCTTGGCTGAGAGGACCAAGAAGCTTGAAGCAGAGCTGTTTCAAGTCAGAGCACAACTGGAGAGGACGTCAAGCGCCAAGCTGGACAAGATGCTAGATGCTCAGAGATCTTCTTCGGATCGTACTGGATTGGGGTATGATTTCTCTCTCTCTAATACTCCTACTTCTAGTACTACTGTCTTTGTTCCACCCGCTAATAACATTAAAACTGAGGAGAATAATGTTAAAACTGATTTAGCTAGTGAGAACGTAGACAAGGAAAGGTCCATCCTAGGAGCACCCCCTAAAATTGAGAAAAGGGAATCTAGAAACCCTAGGAATAAGAAGGCTAACTCTCAAAAGGCCAAACAGAAGAAGCCGCATCTCTGTTATCATTGTGGTCTCGCCGGTCACACTCGACCAAATTGCTACAAGTGGCTTGCCACTCAACAGAGCAATGACGAAATAGCATCTGGGAGCCAGAATCAGCTTCAGTCTTCTCTCGCTCCTCTTGGAGACATTCTAAAAGCTCTTATGTTCCTTTCGAACTTGAACGGTTCATTTTCTTCTCCCTCTTCACCGGTTCAAGAGTCAACCAAAAGGAAAGGTTCTTCCAAGGTGTGGAAGCCAAAGGGATCTAAGTGATTTCTGTCACTTTTTCTTCTCTCCCCTGTTTTCGTGTGTTGCATTACTTGTGTGTTTCTTTACTGTTTTGAGTCAGTCTAGTTTTATGCATGTTTTGCTTTCTTTAGCATGTTTTTGTTTGTGTGTTTTTAGTTTTATGTTTTATTTTTGCTTCTCTAATAAAAATAAAAAAAAAAATTGAAAAATTGAAAAATACAAAAACAGTGTGTGTTTGTGTGCATTAGTTCATGCAAACTTTTGTAATGGCCATTGAAACAGAGTTTTCTAAACTTTGTATCATCTATAGCTTAGATAAGCACTCTTTTGCACAACTAAGCGAGTGAGCTTTGTAGCTCTTTGTTTGTGATGAGTAAGGTTAAGTAATCTCTTCTTCTTAACACTCGTATCATTCTTTTTGACGGGTTGAACTAGAAAATCCTAAGAGAAAGGCATAAATAACCATCTCACCACTGTTACTCGCCAATCATAATATGACATCTGTATGCTTCGGCATAGCAAAAGTGCAATGTCAAGGACACCTGTATGCTTCGGCATAGCAAAAGTGCAATGTCAAAAGCTTAACATCATTGGGTGTTTCTTTTCTTTCTCTTGTATGCCCATGTATGATATGCTTGTTAAAAGAAAATATGCAAAGAAATTAAAAGCAAAAAGATCAAAATGCTTTAAAATATGGTTGCAAGCGTGTTTTCTAGGAGATGTGGGAGTTATAGGATGTACCTCAAAGGTGATAGTCCCCATCGAGCAGTTATGATTGTGTGTGAGTTAAAGTGATTTTCTCATATCTCAAATCGTCATGACATTGAGACACTTATGCAATCTTGCGATGTTTTCACTCACAACACGCAACACTCTTTGCTATTCTTGATACATGTGCAGGTACAATGTGATTTGGCCATCACAAGGTTGACATGCTTTAATGTATGTTCACTAAACTGTCTTAACTTGTTTTTGAAAAATAAAATTGGTTAGACTTGTTTAGTGTGTGTGTGAGTGTTTTGAGATACATGTGCATCATATTTCTTGTTGAGAGATGAGTTTGAGAGCTTAATGTGTTGGTTGTATCTTTGGTTGAACTGCATGCATGATTGCATTCATGTCTGTGTTTTTCTTCTTTTGAAAAACTGCTTTGAAAGGCATCTCGACACCTCCTCGATACCTCTCAATACATAGCTATCTGTCGAGATCCTCAGACTCTTTCTTATCGCAGTCTCGACAGATACCTCGATAGCTTCTGGATCGATCGAGAAACTTTCTGTTTGCTCGATAGCTCCTCGATAGCTGCTGGATCGATCGAGGTTCCCTCTTGCTTGTTTCTTCTCCCTCGATAGCTGACCTCGATAGCTGCATCTGTCCACGTGCTTTTCTCGATAGCTTCCCTCGACAGCTACCTCGACAGCTCTTGACACCTTCAGCTGTCGAGAATTACTGATGCTCTATATATTGGATGTTCGCGATTTTTCAGTTCACTCTCTCGATCTCTCTCGCTCGAAACTCTCTTTTCTCTCTTCCAAAACACTTCCCTCTCCCTCCAAACCTCTCTCAAGGCTTTCTCAAGTGATTCTTCGTGTTCTTCATCTCTTGGTAAGCACATTATCCCTCTTTTTCATGCATTTCATTGTTTAAAACCCTAGGTTTGTGTTTTTGAAAATTTTTTTGGGAGTTTTCAAAATTGTTGGGGTTTTCATGAAATTTTTGGGTTGGTTTTCTAGTTTTAATCTTCAAAACCACATGCATTGCATCACATTAGCATTCTAATTGAATTTTCATGCATTTAGATGTGTGCAAATCTATTGTGTGCTGTTAGGCTTGGATTGGGCTGAGCCCATGATGTTTTTGAGTTGCATGTCACATGCTCATGCATTTTCATGCATACGTTCTTTTCATTTCAATATTTCATTCTGCCAATATTGATTTGTTTGGGACTTTTCTGTTTGTCTCCTCTTTCCCCCTCTTCTATGTTTGCGTTAGTAGCGTCTATGGCTCCTAAACGTAAGTCCATTCCGTCCCAGAACCCTCTGCGTTCTAAGGGACAGTCTTCTTCTGACTGTACCCCTCTCTCTGTCCGGTTCCGTGATGAGAAAGCCCATAAGGACTTCTCGGAGAACTTTTCTAAACGCGGTGTTCATTCGGAATGCCACGTCGTCCTGGAAGACTTTGCCGACACTGACCTACCAGATGTCATTCACACTCGGGGTTGGGAGTCACTGTGTGACATCCCGGTCATATCTCCTCTCGTGTTGATTCAGGAGTTTTACTCCAACATCCACGGGATAGATTCTTCTGTACCTTCTTTCTATTCTAGCGTCCGAGGTATGCGCTTCTGTGTCACCCCAGAGCTAGTCTCTGAGGTTCTCCATGTCCCTAGGGTGGATCATCCCGATTACCCTAGCTGTGAGCGTCTCTGGACTGTGTCCAAAGACGAGATGATCTCGGCGTTCTGTGAACGTCCTACCTTTTGGGGAGATCACATGTACACACCATGTAGACCTTTTGCTAAAGGTCCTAGATTCCTTAACATGGTGATGACTTTTGTTTTGCACCCACTCTCTCACTACAACTCGATCACAGAGCCTCGTGCTCGGTTCTTGTTGTCCCTCCTTGAGGATCTCTCTATAGACTTTCCTTCTCACTTCATCTTTTCTATCATAGATGTCTATAGAGATACGGCCACCCGTGATAAGCTCATTTTCCCTTCCGCTATCACGAGGATCATGAGTCGTTTTTCCATTCCCTTCCCCTCGTCCGATCACTACCATGTCATGTCTGCCATAGACGCCGCTACCGTAAAACGTAGCGAGGCACAGTTTCGATCGCGACAGCCGGATGCTGCCACTCCTTCCACCCGTCCGACCACCTCCAGATCCGCTCGAGCTTCTGCTTCTACTTCTTCGAGCGACGTCACCTTGAGCGACATCATGGCGCAGCTACAGCGCATGGATGCTCGCCTCGATACACTCTCCACAGAGTTGTATCAGGTGAATGTCCGTGTTGGTCGCATCGTCAGGCGACAGGCGACCATGGGCGGCTTTGCCTCAGAGGTTTCTCCTCCGCCACCTCATGTGTCGACTGAGACCGAGGGTGATGATGATGGCGATGATGATGATGCTTCCGACGATGATGATGATGGAGATGCTAGCTCATCGGATGAGATGTCTACTTGACACTCTACCCTTTGTCACTCGTGACAAAAAGGGGGAGTAGTTTTGTATGAGAGTAGTCATACTTAGGGGGAGTGTTAGTATAGGACATTTTTGTTAGGGGGAGTGTGGATTGAGGGATGTAGTGAGGTGATCTATGTATTTTTTTCTTTTCTTATCTTTTAGAGATACATTGATCATGTACTGACATACTTTGTACTTATATTCTTCATATATATGATGATGTATGTCTTTCTTTCACCTACCTTTCATGTGTTGTTTCTTTTCTGTCTTTATACACATGTTTCTTTATTTGTATGCAATCTATTATTTCTGTTTCACACAAAGATGCCTTGATGTGTTTTGTTTATAAGTGTTTCAGAAATACAGGTTGTCAAAGTCTTCTTGCCATGAACTCTCTTCTTGCAAAGTTTTTCAAGAGTTTGTGTTAGGATAGATTTTACTGTATGTAACAAGTGAGTATGAGTTGAGTGATTTATGACTTCTCTCATATCGTCATTTGTATGTTGTGGTTTTGTCACGGATTGCCAAAGGGGGAGATTGTTAGGACATATGTAGTTGTTCAAGCTTGTGAACATATGTTGCTATTTTTATGTAATTGGCTTATCCTTAGACAAAACGCACTTTACTTGTAATTGGGTAGATCTAGGATGTGTTAAACACTTCAAGAAACAGTGGTTCAAGATTAAGTGTTGAAGCCGTCAAAGTCTGTCCAAGATACAAGCAAGGAAGTGCAAGATTTTAAAGCTCGATAGATACCTCGACAGATACATCTATCGAGATTTAAAGAAGCTGTTTAGCCCGAGCCTCGACAGCTGTCTCGACACCTCTCGACACCTCTATCTGTCGAGAATTAAAGAAAACAGATTTCCAAGTCTGTTTCAAGTCCAATCCGTGTGTGTGTCTTTGGGACTTCTTTTCTCCTAACCCTAGACATATAAAAGGATTATTTTAAGGGCCGTCAAAGTGAGAAAAAAAAAGCAGAAATCACAAGATACAAGTTGCTTCTTCTCTGTTCATGCAAATTGTGATCTGTGAGACAAAGTTCGTGCCCTAGTTCATCTCTGATGATTTGAAGAACTTTACAGCCAACATTCTTTCTTCCTCAAGTTGGTGAGTGAGTCACGTACTTGGATTCGTGCAAAGGAGTAAGACGCGTACTGGGATCCGCGCATCACATTGGTTAGTCACGTACTGGGAGCCGTGCATTAAACTGGAGAAATTGTCACTACAGAACAAGTCCAATTGGGTATTGGAGTAAGAGTTCAACTGTAGGTTGGTGAGGTACTGGGATTCCTTACTTGTAACTGCTTGTTGTGATAATAGTGGAGTTTCGGGAGTGGTGACCTTAAATCACCCGGTGGGGTTTTTGCCTTAGGGTTTTCCCCATTCGTGAACAAATCACTGTGTTATTTATTTTCCGCTGCATATCTTAGTTTGGTGATTTGTTTGTGCTGCCACGTGATATTATCTGTTAATTTGATTAATTAATAACTGGGCTAATTTAATTGATCTAAATTATCACAAGGGGTCAACGCGTTTGTGGCCTGTCATTTTATATCAAATACCATCCTCGGATAGCAATTAAGGCACAAGCACTAGCCGATTTTGTTGCAAAATTCACTCCAGGAATGGAGAACGAGGTAGATGAAGCATTTTGGACGGTTAAGGTTGATGGATCGTCCAAGAGAGAGGCTGGAGGTGTAGGAGTGATTCTTTAAACACTAGAGAAGGATGTTGTCTAATATGCCATTTGGCTTTAGTTTCCAACTACCAACAACGAGGCCAAATATGAGGCTCTTCTAACTAGGTTAAAATTGGAAAAATTTATAGGGGCATTAAAGTTGAATGTAAATAGCGACTCATAATTGGTGATAAGGTAGGTGAACGAAGAGTATGAAGCTGTTCAAGAAAGAATGCAGCGTTATTTGTAGATGATCCTCCACTTGGTTGACCAGTTCGAGAAAGTAAATCTTCTGCAAATCCTAAGGGAGCAGAATGATCAAGCTAATCAGCTAGCAAAATTAGCTTCGTGAAGTAAATTCAATCAGATGAAGGAAGTTTGCAACAAAATACAGACAAAGTCAAGCACTAACAACATAGAGTTGTTTCCCGTCCAAGCCCTAGAAAATTGGATGACTCCCATCCTCAACTATCTCAATAGTGGGGATCTCCTAACAGATCGCAAGGAAGCAAGACAATTGCGCTTAAGGGCCTTGAGATTTGTTTTGATCAATGGGGTATTGTATAAATGAGGGTTCACGCTCCCTTACTTAAGGTGCTTGATAAAAGACAAAGCTAACTTTGAGAAGTCCATGAAGGAATTTATGGTGACCATTCGAGGGCACGATCACTTGCTTCAAAATACTGAGAATAGGTTGCTACTAGCCAACCATGAAGAAAGATGCCTTTGCGTTTGTCCAAGCATGTGGTAAGTGACAACGATTTGCCAATTTGATCAATGGGGGTTTTGTATAAAAGAGGGTTCATGCTCCTTTACTTAAGGTGCTTGATAGAAGATGAAGCTAACTATGCACCTCGAGAAGTCCATGAAGGAATTTGTGGTGACCATTCGGGGGCACGATCACTCGCTTCAAAAATACTGAGAGCAGGTTACTACAATAAGAAAGATGCCTTTGCATTTGTCCAAGCATATGACAAGTGTCAACGATTTGCTAATCTTAGCCAGATACTAGCAGAAGAGCTTACACCCATAACTTCTCCTTGGCCTTTCGCTTAATGAGGGGATCGACATAGTCGATCCACTCCTAATCGAGAAAAGACAGATGAAGTTCTTGTTGGTTGTTATAGATTATTTTACTAAGTGGGTAGAAGCAGAACCCCTAGCAAGGATTATAGAGAAGAATGTGCAAAACTTTGTTTGGAAGAATATTGTATACAGATTTAGGGTTTTGAAGGTAATTATCTCAGACAACAAGCATCAATTTGAGAGTTCTTCTTTTTGAAGTTTTTGCAATGGGCTAGGGATCAAGAACCACTACTCGTCACCAGGACACCCACAGTCCAATGGGCAGGTAGAAATGACAAACCATACTTTGCTTAAAATAATCAAAGCTTGACTTGAGGGGACAAAGGGAGCTTGGGTAGACGAATTACCTTAGTGTTTTGTAGGCGTATAGAACAACAGCCAGAACTCCAACAAGTGAGACTCCTTTTAACTAGACATTCAAGACCGAAGCGATCATACCAATAGAAGTTGGACTCACTAGGTTTAGAGCCACAATGTTCGACGAATCAAAGAATGATGAGGAATAAAAAGTCAATCTTGATTTGCTTGATGAGTTGAGGGAAAGAGCTTGTATAAGAATGGCTAGGTTCCAGAACCGTGTTTCAAGATATTACAATAGTAAGGTAAAATCTAGAAGATTTGAAGAAGGTGATTTGGTTCTAAGAAAAGTCTCCCAAGTCTCCAAAGATCCAACACAGGGAAAATTAGGTCCAAACTAGGAGGGACCCTATAGAGTCAGAAGCTACACATGAGAAGGAAGTTATCGTTTGACAAGCAAGGATGGGACAGACTTGCCTTGTCCATGGAATGTTGAAAATCTGAAGAAATACTATCAGTAAGCATTTCCTTGGTTTTTCCTGCTTTAAGTTTTGTTTCCCTTTTTTGTATTTCATTCAAGAATAAAGGTCCTTCCCAAACAAGAGACCTTGAATAAAAACATCCTGAAATTTCTCTTCCAAATAAATGGAGTCGTTTGCTCTAAAAAGCACGAAGTACAAATAGTTATGAAGAAAAAAAAAGACAAGTTGCCCAGCAACACGCAACACTCGCACTTGTAAGACGAATTGCCTGCTACGTGTAGCAATCGTAAACAAAGAGATGAGTTGCTGAATGACACGCAACATTCGCACTTGCGAGACGAATTGCCTGCTACGTGCAGCAATCGCAAATAAAAAGACTAGTTCCCCAGCAACATGCAGTACTCGTAAGACGAATTGCCTAGTGACACGCAACATTTGCACATGTAAGACGAATTGCAAACAAAAGACGAATTGCCTTGACACATACAACAATTGCAAAACAAAAGTATTGTTATCATCCAACACAGGATTTTCAACAAAGGTATTGTTATCATCTAACGAATACATTTAATTGTCCAACACAGGACTTCTCACAAACTATTGTGTCAAAGACAGAGTAATTGCAGACAAAGCAGATATATTATCACAATGTCACAAGGTTTAAACAAAAAGTAGAGAATATCTCATGATAACAAAGTCTTAGAGACAAAGAAAGGCAACAATAATCGATAGGCCAAAAATGTATTGACCCCTTGTGATGGATTAATTGATTAATTAGCCAAGTTTAATTAATTAACCAATTTAACATGCAAGCATGTGGTATCAAAAACAAATCACCAATAAACTAAAGTGCAGTGAAAAATAAATTGATACGGTGATTTGTTTACGAATGGGGAAAACCTCTAAGGCAAAACCCCACTGGCTGATTTTAAGGTCATCACTCTTGAGAATCCACTATTATCACAATAAGGGGTTACAAGTAAAGAAATCCCAGTACCTTATACCAACCTACAGTTGAAACCTTGCCCCAATACCCAATTGGACTTGTTCGGCAGTGACAATCTCTCATTTTCAATGCACAACTCCCAGTACATGACTAACCAATTGCACGGATCCTAGTTCGTGACTTCAATCACCAACTTGAGAAAGATGTTGGCTGAAAGGTTCTTCAGTTCATCCTTACAACGAAGAACAAGAAGATGCTTGGTTACAAAATCTTACGGTGCACAAACACAATAGCTTCTTCATAAAAATATGAACTAGGGCAAACTTTGTCTCCGGTTACAAATTTCTTGAATAGGCTTTGCTTAATGCTTGTGGAAATTGTGTCTCAGTTGTGTCACCCAATACGGCCCTTAAAATAATCCTTATATATGTCTAGGGTTATGAGAAAAGAAGGCCCAAAGACATATCCACGGATTGGAATCAAAACAGATCTGAAAAATTGTTTTTCTTAAACCTCGACAACTAGAGGTGTTGAGATAATGTTGAGTAGCTATTGAGCCTTGGGGCTGGAATAGCTTATTAAAACTTGATAGATGAAGCTATCGAGCCAGCTGTCAAGCTTTAATACCCGATACTTCTTCAACTTGTTTCTTGAACATATTTGCATGGCTTTAACACTTGATCTTGAAACCTTGTTTCTTGAAGTTTAAAACATCCTAGATCTACCCAAATTGAAATAAAGTGCGTTTTGTCAAAAGATTAACCAATTACATAAAAGAACAACATATGTTCTTAAAAAGTGAACCACATATGTCCTAACAATCTCCCCTTTTGGCAATCCGTGACAAAACCACAACAAACAAATGATCATATGAGAGAAGTGATAAAAAACTCAACTCATACTCACTTATTGAATACAATAAAATCTATTCTAACATAAACTCTTGAAAAACTTTGCAAGAAAAGAGTTTATGGCAAGTAGACTTTGACAACCTGTATTTCTAAAACACTTTAAACAAAACACATTAATGCATCTTTGTGTGAAGCAAAAATAATAGATTGCATACAAAAATAAGAAGCATGTGTATAAAGAAAGAAAAAGAAACAACACATGTAGAGATAGGTGAATAAAACATACATCATCACATATACCACTTGATAAGCATCATGTATGTAAAAAAATGGTCACAAGACCTAGGTATAGGAACAGTGTATCTCTAACAAAGAAAGAAAAGAAAAGATACATGTAATCCTTATTACATTCCTAAAAAAAAAACAAACACTCCCCCTAACAACAATCTCCTATATCCTAACTCTCCTACTAAAAATGACTACTCTCATATCCAAAACTACTCTCTCTTTTTGTCACGAGTGACAAAAGGTAAGAGTGTCAAGTAGACATCTCGTCAAAACTAGAAGAGCTAGCATCTCCATCCTCATCATCATCATTGTTGTCGGAACCATCAGGTGTCTCGGATGCCTCGAGAGGAGGAGAGGGAGACTCCATAAAACCACCAAGGCGAACCTGCTGTCTAGCAATACGGCCAACACAGGTGTTCACCTGATACAACTCCATATAAAGTGTATCAGGGCGAGCATCCATGCGTTGAAGCTGTGCCATGATCGCATCCAAAGTCACACCTCCCACTGAAGAAGAGGGAATGGAGGTAGAAGGAGCTGAAGGAGTGGGAGGAGATGCTGAACCAGACTGCCTCAAGTGAAACTGAGCCTCGCTCCGTTTAACGGTAGTGTCGTCAATGGCATACATAATGGAGAAGTGGTCAGATGAGGGAAAAGGAATAGAAAAATGGCATAAAATCTGCGTGATAGAAGAAGGAAAGATGAGCTTATCATGGGTTGCCATATCCCTAAACACATCTATGATAGAAATAATGAAGTGAGAGGGAAAATCAATAGAAAAATCTTCAAGAAGGGATAACAAAAAATGAACATGAGACTCAGTGATAGAGTTGTAGTAAGAGAGATGATGCAAAACAAAAGTCATCACCATATTCAAGAATCTAGGACCTTTAGTAAAAGGTCGACATGATGTAAACTGACGCCCACCCCAATCAGCTGGGTGCTCACAAAAGGCAAAGATCATCTCGTCTTTGGACATAGTCCGTAGACGATCACAACCAAGGTAATCAGGATGCGCAACCTTCGGGACATGAAGCACATCAGATACCAACTCCGGTGTGATGACAATGTGCGTACCTCGAACTCGAGTATGAAAGAGAGGTACTGAAGTATCAATTCCATGCATATTGGAGTAGAACTCCTGGATAAGCACTGAATGACAAGTGATCGGGACGTCACACAGTGACTCCCATTCCCGACTATGAATGACATTGGGAAGGTCAGTGTCAGCGAAATCCGACAAAATAACTTAGCGTTCCGAATGAACACCTCGTTTAGAGAAGTTCTCCGAGAAGTCCTTTTGGGCTTTCTCATCATGGAACTGAATAGACGAAGGAGTAGGATCAGAGGACGAAGAGGCCCTAGAACGAAAAGGGTTCTAGGACAGAGCAGACTTATGTTTTGGTGCCATTGACGCACTAATGTAAACTAGAGAGAGAGGGGGAAGAAAGAAATATTCAGAAAAGTCCTAACACATTTCAAATATAACAAGTATATTGAAAGGAAAGAACGTATGCATGAATAATACATGAACATGTGACAGGCGATTTAAAAGAAATCATGGGCTCAGCCTAATCCAATCCTACCAGCACACAATGAAATTGCACACATCTAAATGCATGATAATACAATTATAATGCTTATGGAATGCAATGTATGAGATTTGAAATTCAGTTTGGTAACAACCCATCCCAAAAATTTCACAAAGCTCAAGAATTTTGAAAACCCCAAAATTTTTCAAAAACTCAAAAACTAGGTATGAATGCATGAAAAGATCATGAGGAAAGAAAGAAAGAGAGATCATACTAAGTGATTTGAAGCAAGAAAGGCTGAAAATCACGTGGGTTGAAGGTTTTAAGAGAGGAGAGAGTGTTTGGGAGATGAACAGGTGCGGACAGATCGAGAAAGATCGAGAGAATGAAGTCTGAATCGCACTGAAACAAATATATAGAACCTCAGTAAATCTCAACAGATAGAGGTGTCGAGAGGTATTGAGACAAGTATCAAGGTAGATGTCGAGAACACAGGCATTGATAAATGCAGCTGTTGAGGAACAAAACATCAGACAAGAAAAAAAAAGCTTAATTGATCCATCAGCTGTTGAGAAGCTATCGAGACTGTAATAAGAAATAGCTTAAGATCTCGATAGATAAGCTAGGTGTCAAGAAGGTGTCGAGATGGCTTAAAAATAGTTTTTCAAGAAGGGAAAAACACATATATGAATGTAATTAACCATGTAACTCAGCCAATGAACCAACCAACATTTTAACCTCTAAAAAACATCTCTCAATCAACAGATAGTTAAGCTTTTAGCTCCCAAAAACACACACACCCATACTAAACAAGTCTAACCAATTTTATATTTCAAAAACAAATTAAGATAGTTTAGTGAGCATACATCAACACGTGTAAACATTGTAATAGCCAAATCACATTGTACCTGCACATGTATCAAGAGTAACTAAGAATATTGCATGTTGTGTGTGAAAAATATTGCAAGATTGCACAAGTGTCTTTATGTTATGGCGATTTGAGATATGAAAAAATCACTTTAACTCACACACAATCATAACTGTTTAATAGGGACTATCACCTTCGAGGTACATCCTATAACTCCCACATCTACTAAAAAATACGCTTACAATCATATTTTAAAGCATTTTGTTCTTTTTGCTTTTATTTCTTTGCATATTTTCTTTTTATTAAGCAAACTATGCATGGGTATACAAAGGAGAGAAAAGAAATACATAATTATGTTAAGTTTTTTGACATTGCACTTTTGCCATGCCAAAACATACATATGTCATTAACATTGCACTTTTGCTATGCCGAAGTATACAGATGTCATATCATGATTGGCGGGTAACAGTGGTAAGATAGTTATTTATGCCTTTCTCTTAGGATTTTCTAGTCCTTCCCGTCAAAAAGAGTGATATGAGTGTTAAGTACAAGAGATCACTTAACCTTACTCATCTTAAACAAAGATCCACAAAGCTCACTCGTTTAGTTGTGCATAGAGATGCTCATCTAAGTTACAAAAATACAAAGTTTAGAGAACTTTGTTTCAATGGCCATTTTAAGGTTCACAAGAACCGATGTTCACAAACACATACTGTTTTTGTATTTTTCTAAAATTTTCAATTTTTTATTTATTTTTAAAAGGAAAACAAAATAACTAAAATTGAAAAACTAACAACCAAAAACATGTAAAACAAAACAAAGTAATGCATAAAACTAAACTAACTCAAAACATCAAAGCAAAACACACAAGCAATGCAAACCTAAAAACAGATGGAGAGAGAGAGAGAGAAAAAGTGATTAAATCACTTGGAACCCTTTTCCTCCCACACCTTGGAAGAACCTTTCCTTTTTGCAAACCCTTGAACCGGCGGTAAGGGGGAAGAATTGATACCGTTCAATTTTGAAAGCAACATAAGGGCTTTGAGAAGATCTCCAAGAGGAGCAAACGAGTACGAAAACTGATTTTGGTTTCCCAATGCCAACATGCTGTTGACCATTTATAGCAATTTGGTCGAGTATGACTAGCTGCTCCATAGTGATGACAGAGATACTGCTTCTTTTGTTTAGGCCTTTGAGAGTTGGCCTTCTTAGCCCTAGGGTTTTGAACTTCCTTCTTATCTTGCTTAGAGGGTGCACCTAAAATAAATTTACCTTTGTCTATGTTCTCACTAGCTAATTCAGTTTTAACATTAGTGTTCTCAATTTCAACATTATTGCTAGGAGGAATAAAAACAGTAGTACTAGAAGAAGAAATATTAGAGGAATAGAAATCATACCCTAAACCTGTTTGATTTGAAGCAGATTTCTGAAAACTAAGCATCTCATCGAGCTTATCGCTTGAAGTCCTTTAAAGCTGAGCTTTGACTTGGAATAGTTCTGTCTCAAGTTTCTTAGTCTTCTCAACCAAGAAGTTATTTTCAAACCTCGGTGCTCCAATAGTTTGATTTACTTCATTAAACTTTGTGGAAAGCTCTTCACATTCAAGCTTTACATCACAAAGCTTCTTGGTGGTTAACCTATACAACTGCTCGTGCTTTTCTAAGACCTTGTATAGCTTAGCATAGGCTGTGAAATGTCATCTTGATCATCCATCTTCTCAAACTTGGATTCCACCAATTCCTTTTCTTCATCCACATCTTTAACAATCCCCTCAGTAGGATTAACTGTAGCAGTGAAGGCATTTAAGATTCCATCATCCTCATTGTTAGAATCATCTTCAGGCTTGGTGTCGCTTAGTGTAACAGCAAGTGTCTTGCTTTTCTCAATTGTCTTGAGATATGTTGGGCACTCCTATTTCATGTGTCCGAAGTCTTGGCACCTAAAACACTTAGGTCCTGTAGGAACAGTGTACTGACCGCCATCCCTAGCATCATTCTTCCTTTTGTCTTGGCCCTTGAACTGAGAAGAACTAGATTGCTTACGGTCCTTGTTGAAGCCTTTTCCATTGGCATTCTTCATAAACTTTTTGAATTTCCTGGTGATGTAGGACTTCATCTTAGAATCTTCATCATCTGAAGACTCTTCCGTCTCACTGCTCTTGGCCTTCAGTGCCATACTCTTGCTTTTACTAGACTTTCCGATTCTAGACAAACCCAACTCATAGGTCTGTAGATTTCCAACTAGCTCTGTCAAAGGAATTTTATCAATATCCATTTGATTCCTCAATCGCAGTGATCTTGTCATGGAATCTTTTGGGTAGAGATATGAGCACTTTTCTCACAATCTTGGGTTTTGCGATAGTTTCTCCAAGATTAAAGACAGAGTTTACTATGTGTTTGAGTTTAGCATAGAGCTCATCAAACGACTCATCCTCCTCCATCTTTATCTCTTCGAAGCTGGTAGTGAGCCTCTGTAGTTTCGAATCCTTGACAGCCTTTGTTCCCTCATAGGTTGTTTAGAGGATGGTCCATGTTTCCTTTGCAATTTCAGTGGAGGATATCTTCTTAAACTCCTCATTTTTTATTGCACTGAATAATGTATTCAGTGCTCTGCTGTTGAAGTTTTCTGCCTTGATCTCAGCCTCATCCCAATCAGCCAGAACTTCCTTTGGCCTGGTCTAGCCAATCTCTACAACTTGCCACACCTTCTTATTATCTAGAAAATGCAAAAAAGCTCTCATGTGAACTTTCCAGTATGCATAGTTAGTTCCATCAAATAAAGGAGGGGTAATGAGAGATTGTACTCTATCCATGACAACAAGGGTCAATGGATCACACACAAGGATTAAACCCTAATCAGAGTGTGCCTGCTCTGATACCACTTGATAGGTCAAAAGCATATTGACCCCTTGTGATGGATTAATTGATAAATTAGCCAAGTTTAATTAATTAACCAATTTAACATGCAAACGCGTGGTAGCATAAACAAATCACCAATAAACTAAAGTGCAACGGAAAATAAATTGACACGGTGATTTGTTTATGACTGGGGAAATCCTCCATGGCAAAAACCCCACCGGGTGATTTTAAGGTCACCACTCTCGAGAATCTACTATTATCACAACAAGCAATTACAAGTAAAGGAATCTAAGTACCTTGTACCAACCTACAGTTGAACCCTTACCCCAATACCCAATTAGACTTGTTCTGTAGTGATAATCTCTTATTTTCAATGCACTGCTCCTAGCACATGACTAACTAATTGCACAGATCCTAGTACTTGACTTCAATCACCAATTTGAGAAAGATGTTGGCTGCGAAGTTCTTCAGTTCATCCTTACAATGAAGAACAAGAAGATGCTTGGTTAAAAAACCTTTCAGTGCACAGTACACAACTTCAATCACCAATTTGAGAAAGATGTTGGCTGCAAAGTTCTTCAGTTCATCCTCACAATGAAGAAGAAGAAGAAGAAGAAGATGCTTAATTACAAAACCCTTCGGTGCACAAACACATCAACTTCTTCACAAAGAGATGAATTAAGGCAAACTTTGTCTCTGGTCACAAATTGCTTGAACAGACTTTGCTCAATGCTTGTGCAACTTGTGTCTCAGTTGTGTCACCCAATACGACCTTTAAAATAATCCTTATATATGTCTAGGGTTATGAGAAAAGAAGGCCCAAAGACATATCCACGGATTGGAATCAAAACAAATCTGAAAAACTGTTTTTCTTAAACCTTGATAGCTAGAGGTGTTGAGATGCTGTCGAGCAGCTGTCGAGCCTCGGGGCTGGAACAACTTATTAAAGCTCGATAGATGAAGCTATCAAGCTTTAATGCCAGACATTTCTTCAACTTGTTTCTTGGACAGACTTGCATGGCTTTAACACTTGATCTTGAAACCTTGTTTCTTGAAGTACTAAAACATCCTAGATCTACCCAAATACAAGTAAAGTGTGTTTTGTCAAAGGATTAGTCAATTAAAAGAACGACATATATTCTTAATAAGTGAACCACATATGTCCTAACAATAATGTCTTATGCCCAAAACTTACAGGCCTAGAAGAAAATAAAATATTGTCTCATGCCCAAAACACACGTGCCCAACCAAAAAAAAAAGAGAAAGAAGTTTTTTGTTTTTGCTAAAAAACAAGTGAGCCTAGAAAGATAGAAGTATATGCCTACACTACAGTAGCATCACCAGTAGCAGGGACGGTACTTCCAGCATTGCCCTCTCCACCTCTAACGTCCACCTTAGTGTTCATAGCATTTGCACTTGTCGATTCAACCTCCAAAGTCTACATTTCCTTCTCGACTTCCTCTATGTCCAATGAAGAAAAATTTAGATCAGGATGATGTTTGACGAGATATTTTTGAAGAAGCTCAAAACCATCAACATACTCCATCATCAGCTTGTCCGAGTATTCATCAGACGCCTTGAAGTTCTTTACGGCATCTTCAACTTCTTTCTTTGCCTTGGCCAAATGATCGTCCTTCTGAGCGTTCAAAGTTTTTTATATTACCATCTCAGCCTGGACCGTCGTCAATTGCTTGCTAACCTCAATACTCTCAGCACCTATTTTCTTCACTCTCTCATTCAAGGAAGTGTTCTTAGCAGAATGCTTCTTGACCTTAGCTTGCGTTGAAGCTAATTTTTCTTCCATTTCCAAGTAATTGGCTGTCATGAACATAGACTTCACCAGAATCTGGAATAGAGAAAGTTAGAAAGATCAAAAGGGTAAATGTAAGCAAGAGAGAAGTGGTTTTGGAAAGCAATCCTGAACATTTTTGTGAAGATGTTGGGTAACCTTAATTCGTCCGTCAAAATTATGTCATAAAAAAGAAATTTGGAGAAGAGGAAAAATGGACTGACTTCTTTTGTTCATCTCAAGAATTTGTAAAACACCACCAAAAGGTTCTGGACCAAGGAAATGGAGGGATAGACTGTCAGGACTAATCAGTTCGTCAAAATCCTTCACCTCACCAACGTAGTCTAAGACCCTGTTCAGACGATCTTTGTAACGACTCTTCACATGCAGACGAGTTTTCATTGAAAGAAAGAATACACGATCAAAATCGTTAGAAGCACAATACAAAGGAAACGAAAGAAGGGGGCATAAAAGACACACCAGACATTGGGGTCCCCCATCAAAGAAGAAACCTGGGAGCTTCATCCATGTTCTTGTTTGGAAGAGTTTCCCAACCTTTGCCTGAGATGAAGAAAAAACGTTATTGCCAATCTCAAAAAGAGGAAGGAGACTCCAAAACAATTTTTGACTTCTTATCCTAAGGCCTAAACTCCCAATAACCTTTGAGTTTTGACTCCATCAAACGATACAAATATTATAATTCGTCAACCTTGATAAAATCTCTGTCATTCACCGTAGACCAAATCACTATACAACACACCATCGTCCTCCAAGCATTCGGAACGAGTTGTCCTGAAGCAATCTTTAAATGAAAAAGAATTTCTCTATAGAATGGGTGGATGGGAAAACGCAACCTACATTGGAAATATGATTAATAGAAACATACCTCGGGTAAGAAGGTGCAAGCTCTCTCATTTACCTCAAGAAACATAATTAAGGCTAGAGGAGGAAACTGGTACTTGCTAACAATTCTATCCCTCATTTTTCCGTGATCTTTCCTCAAATACCCACACTTTTATTTCCAAGCCTGAAATGTTACTAAAAGAGATGAAGCGATGTCCATCTCTTGAGCAACAGTTTTTTCACTAGAGGATAAGCTAGTTTCTAGATCACTAGACCTCACTCTATCCACAGATCAACATTACTCTCTCTTTTAAAAACTGAGCAAAGCCGACTGAAAAATGAACCAAGGGGTACAACGACAGCAAAACCTCCCTTAAAGGAGTCTCTTGCACTACAAAAAAAAGGTTCTATAGCCGCGTTTTTAAAACGCGGCTATAGGTCCAAAAAACGTGGCTATAGCATGTTTTCGTCTATAGCCGCGTTTTTTTAGGCCACGTTTTCGCCCATGGCCTAAAACACGTAACTATAGGGCTGAGGAGTCTATGGCCACGTTTTTTTAGCCGTGGCTACAGGTCAGGTCCTATGGCCACGTTTTCCTAGCCGTGGCTATAGACCACCATCAATGGCCACGTTTTCCTAGCCGTGGCTATAGACCACCATCAATGGCCACGTTTTCTAAACCGTGGCTATACGTCAATCTATAGCCACGTTTAAAGCGTGGCTATAGGTCAAGAGTGAGTGCCCAGAGGAGCAACTTAGCCGCGTCAGAAACGCGGCCATAGATTTAGCTAAAGCCACGTTTTTACAAACGTGGCTTTATCCCTAGGAAAAAGGCCGCGTTTTAGAAACGCGGCCTCAGCCCATCCCTATGGCCGCGTTTCTAAAACGCGGCCTCAGCCCAGTCCTATGGCCGCGTTTCTAAAACGCGGCCTTTTTCCTAGGGATAAAGCCACGTTTTTAAAAACGTGGCTTTAGCTAAATCTATGGCCGCGTTTTTGACGCGGCTAAGTTGCTCTTCCCAGCATCAACCTTTGACCTATAGCCGCGGTTTTGAAACGCGGCTATAGACTTTTTTTTTTTTTTTTTTCTAATATTTCTGGCCAAATATTTACAAACGCTGCTATAAATTTTACGAACGCTACTATAAAAACCTGTCTCACACACAACAATCCAATATGCTGTTTCCTCTCCCAACAGCATGCAAGAAAGTATAAAAATCCTGTCTCACACACAACAATTCAATACAACAACAATTCAAAAAACTTCATTGCAAGAAAGTATTCCAGCTTGTGTTTCCTCTCCCAACAGCATGCAAGAAAGTTCAATTCAACAACAATTCAATTCAAGTAACTTCATTGCAAGAAAGTTCAACTCAGCAACAATTCAGCCCATCAATTGTTTACAAATTCATTTGACTCAGCAACAATTCAGCCCAGGAAAGTTTACAAATTCATTTGACTCAAAAAGGTTGCAACATTATAGCAGCGTTTCTTCAGCTATGGGTGTCTTCAGTTATGCGTTTCTTCAGCTATGCGTTTCTTCAGTTATGCAACCCGAAGCAACTACATTCAAGGCATTATAATTCAGCATTATAACATACTCAACATTATAATTCAGCATTAAAACAATATGGTTAGAACCCATTAACCGGACCTCAATTACACATACTACTACCACATCCAAAGTTCAAGAAACCCAACAACTTTTCAGCAAGTTTTTTGTTCATGACATACTCTACAGCACCTAAAGACAACTTTTCAGCAAGATTGTGTAAATGCAATTTCTTTTCTATTTTATCATTCTATTTTATCATTCTAATCACCACAATCTCAAATGCAATGCAAATTCCATATATTTCATACCCAATTCATGTTTATAATTACACCAAGTAGGAAGTGTCTATAACTTCACTCGGAAACAAACTCATCACAAGCAATACAAAACCAAATATAAATTTCATATCATTCCCTATGCATGTCTCTTCCTAGACAACTTAGCAAGTATAACAAATTCATGTCTCTTACACAAGCTCACTAGAAAGTAAAACAAATTCCTTTGAATACCAAATTCATGTTTTTCCTAAACAACAACGTGAAATGTTTTAAAAGTGTTGATATACCTGGAAGTTCTGAACATACTGAGGCTAACTATGTCCTCCGTAATAGGTCCTAGTGCGCTCCAAAAGCCTGTCAACAAGCGTAGACTTCCCAATATCAACATGAGGGACAATAGAAAGTTCCCTATCCAACAAAATTACGTACTTCGTACAAGCAAATAATAAAAGAAACGAAAAAACCAAAACTTACCAAACAGTAATTATATATTTCAAACTCACAATGACAAAGGGCAGAGGCTTCACTATTTAATCCTCTTGGTCATTCTTCTATGTTGTTAAAGCATCTTCCTAGTCACATACAAGTACAAAAGATACAACTACCAAGTTTTTTGTTCACCAAAAATATTGTCTACAATATTATAAGAAATAACAATATACTAGTATTCCTTCATGAACAACCAAAAAGTAATGCACCTATGTACAATCACAAAATACCCACGAAGAGTCCTCATTTAGATGCAGTGCTTCCCTGAATATATTAAACACATCGTATTAGTAGCACGTAACCATCAATTTAATGCAATAAACATGCAATTTCAACCATTAAACCCCAAATCAACATTTTTAGTACCTGAGAACTCCTTGCAGCAGTTAGAAGTGGGCCTAATTCATTTAGCACATATCCCATTTGACTCATCACCTCGGCGATTTCTTCTTTACGCTTTGCTTCTGTGTCAGCAATTGCTTGGGCGATTTCTGCCTTATGTTGCTCAGGTAATTCCGCAATTTGGGTTTGATGCCTCTCCTCTACCTCGGCAAGTTTGTCCCTCAATGTCTGCTGCAAGGTTTCCAATTCAATCATCCGATGCGCCGTTTCAATGGACGACGGTGTAGGCAATGTATAGCATGAATGGTTGGACGCACTTCTTCCTGATGGGGTAGGTCCAAAACCCACCCCACGAACACGTCCAGAGCGTTCTGCCCCTATCACTTGGGCAAACGCATCATCTTTTGCCCATAGGATTCCTTCCTGCCGCGATCCTTCTAGTGAGCTCCCACCATTTAAAATTTCAGTCATTTTTTTCTGTTTTCACACAAGAACCAAAAAACATATTACTTGCTATAAACAATTCACGCACAAAATACAAAATATATAACAAGATTATGATATACGGCTTACAATCTTCTCCCCCACTTCAGGAGTAACAGGACGCCCATCTTTGGTGCTGTATACTTTCGCAAAAAGAACTGCACGCTCCACTGCTCGCCCACTTTCTTTTGCCTACATCATATTCAACATTCTCATTATAAGTAATAAATTAAGGATTATGTTCGTGATCTGAATCGGCAGTTGACATTGATAATGTTAAATGGAATTTGGGACATAACATGCAATATAATGTAAACTAAACTAAAAATCATTACTATGAAGCGGTTTTGGTCCCTAGCGAGGCCCATCCTAAAGTTCTATATATTGGCTACTACCCCAACCCAATTTGCTTCACTCAACTTCCACACATTTCCTCTCTCACTTGTCTTTGCTGTCAACGGAAAAAATTTAATTGAAATCATTAAGGTCTCGTACCGCTTTATTCCATTTCATTTTTAACTAAAATTCTCAATTTTGCTAAAACAACACACACAGAACCAATGTCGGAAAACAATATTTTCTTTTTCTAGGATGTTCGAAAGAAAGACAACACTTCTGTGTACTTCTGTATTACGTTGATTGTTTTTTTCCTCCCTTCCATCCGCAAGTTAAATGAGCTTAAGTTTACATGCAAGTCAAATATTTTTGTAATCAATCGTGTGATGTGCATGTATACGAGTGAAAATCATCAACTATGCATCCTAGAATTGTACCTTAAACATAGTAATGCATTATCACTCTGCATTATTCACTCCTTATATTATAAATGCATGCACCTATGTGCATATGCATGCCAATTGTTACGGAATTTTACTAATGAACATAGCAATGCTAAAAATTTCATATTAATTCACAGAAAATGCTCAAATTCTTCAATAACTTACTTTCATCAAACTCTATATTTTTTACATTTGAATCTAAAGTTGTACAAAATTACAACCCTAGGAAGTTATTGTATAATGCATTTCTTACCATATCGTCCGCAGCTTGGGCAAAACTTATAGGTCCTGACCTTGCTATCTCCTTTTGTTTACCACGGCTGACCTTGTTCGTATCACTTAATGTCTATGAAAACATTCCCACCAACAAAAAAAACAAATTTAAATCAGTTACATCAACTGTACTGAATAACATGAGTATACCCCATCATATGTATATTACCACTACAAGGAAATAGAACAAGAAAATAGTATTACCCGAGTGTCTTGATGAAACCAATAGTCAACTAGTTGAAGAAACTGCCGCTGATCAGCCCATAGTGGTCTCTTTGCAATGACATCTGCTTTCGATGCATCATCTTTGTAGCATTTCCTTTTCAACTTGCTTCTTCGATTCCTCCTCAATTCCCCCAATTGGTGCATTGCCTAGGCCATTTGATCAGCTGGTTTGATAATTTCTGTATCAATGATCCACCGTTTCTGAAAGGCAAAAATTGAGTTACCATAGTACAATAGTCCACCCTACTGCAATGCAAAATTTTACCATACACACAGCTGTACATAATATTTAAGAGTAGCTTAATCTCATACTACCTCAATTTCTATCCAGCTATCAACTTTGTGGCTAGTCGGGACACTCGTCCAAGCAATTGGCACAAGTGGGCAAAAGACGGGACAAAGGCAAAAAGTACCTAACCACCTTTTGAATGTCTTTCCGCTGTCCCCAATTGGTTGGCCTTGTGCATTTAACTCACATTTAATTTTCAAGTTAGCTTGAAGGCTCCATATTCGCTGCAACAACGTAGTCCCACGCTTTTTATGCAAATTATTGGCTTCTGAGGTTTCTTGAACTAAATCATCTGCATACAGGAAACCACCATTACGAATGAAATTTCAAAGTTCAAAATTAGAGAGAAGTTACTGTATATAGCTCAAGTGCTCAAGTAAAAACAGTATGCGCAAAGGTAACTGTGGACATCTTGTTTTTAACCAAATTGTTTTGTTATTTTCAATGAAACTCTAATTAATCTCAACTACTGCAATTTAACAAATCTTTTGAAAATTAAACTTTCAAATGTGACAACTCAGTTAGAATCATAAAGACAAAGCATATATGTTGTTACTCAAAGAAAGAAAGTTATACTAAGTTCGTGTAGTACATATTATATTTTCTTTTTAAACTTTAAGAGGCTGAATACCCATGTAGATTCCTTGCTTGCCTGTCAATAAAGACTCAAATAGAAACACCATGTACAATGCATATGATCTTTTAGTGAAAAACGGTGAAAGGCAATTTCTTTTACCCTAGACAAAATACTTACAGTTTATCTCTGGCCAATGCTTAAAGAGGTAACATGTGAAACCTTTTGCAGTTTGAGGAGACTTGATTGACATTAGAACAGCCACAAAGGCATGGAAAAATCTTTATGTCTAATGTGAATATGAATAGCAACACGTATTCTAGAACTTCATTTTTCATATGAAAAACATTCAAAGGATTTAGGCAACTAATAATGTAAGATTCAAACTAGTGAACAACCGGATCAAGTTATCTTGTTGGCAAGAAAGTGAAAGGAGATTAGCAAAAGAACAAAAGGATTGTGATCAAGTATAGTTTCTAAATCTCTGATTATGATTTTCTTCTTCATGAAAAAATATTTCAAAAAAGAAATTCAATAAATTTTATACGTATGACACATGTACGGTGTGAGCCTTCAAATTAAGTTAAACACAATCATGTTTACTCACATGCATATATAAAAAATTAATATCCCCCTAATGACTAGGGCATACACATGCATCTATGTATCGACAATGTATGTCTACGAATTTGAATCATTCTAGGTGCGTGCTAGTCAATGCCATCATCATCATCAACATCATCATCTTCATCTTATAATTATTACTAATTACCACAGATTATTTCAAGTAGATCAGGTAAAACAATGAAATACAACACAGGAAAACTTGGAGGCACGAAATAGCAAACCCTAGCTCTACAATTAATAGACATGGCCATGGAACACAGTTCCTTATCAGTGAAATTAGGTATACACTCTTCCAACATTATATTGATCATATTCATGTACTCAAGAATAAGACAGAGAAAACCATTTATTACATGTCATAAGTGTGAAACATTGAATTTGTCCATAAACATCATTGCACTAACTGTGTCTACAGAAAAATCCAGAGAAACCCAACACCAAAATATCTAAAAGAGAAGGAGAGAAAAAGAGAGAGATCAAGAATTTTCCTTTGGGTGATAAATAGTACACATAACCAAGAAACTATTATATTGTTTCCATCAATCTTTTTTTTGCAAACAAAGTAAACACAAAACTAAAGGATTAGTAGGACATATAAAAACAGCTAATAGGTTTACTTAAAAGATATGAAAATGGCAATAAATCAAAAGCTTATAGAACTTATATGATTTGCTTGACAAGAACCTAAGTTCGTGTAGCTACCATTCATTCTTATTTATTGCTATAATGTTGACAAGAACCTACCATTCATCCTACTTCACTAAACTCAACAAAATGGATCTCACTTTAACAACTAAATATATTAGTAAGTACACAAATTCAAAGATCCAAGAAGCACGTTAAGACATACTTTATCCTATTTCAAAAAAAAAAAAAGAGTTTATCAAATAGATTATTATCATGTGAGAAGATCAGCCGCAACGTACCATTGAATCAAATAAACTATGTACTTCTCTATTACCTTTGTCCAAACGAAAAAAAAAAAAAAAAAAAAAAAAAAAAAAAAAAAAAAAAAAAAAAAAAAAAAACTATGTACTTAACGTTTGGGTTTCCTCTATTTGTCGTCTTTATGAAAATAAAATACAATATGATAACTTTAACAAGAAACTGAAAAAAGTACAAAAATATAACTACCAAGGTACTCAACTATTATGCTTCCCCCCCCCCCCCCACACAAAGGAAATCGGACCCTCCAACTCCAACCCAACCATGATTATGTGGCTTAGTTTTTCATTTACTTGTAAATGAAAGTAAATGGCAAGTTTGGATAAGACTTTCCCAATCATTCTATATATCTGTAAGCTGTTAATTGTTTCATAGTAAAAGTTCACACAACAAGCAACATACTATTAGTGAGTCAAGATTGTTGTCCACTAGTTCAAGTAAAGTCTTTTAGTATGTTGCCATTATAGTACCTGGAGGTTGCGTCTCATCATCATCACTCGCATCCCCTCTTGCCTGATCAGCCACTAAGGCGGCCTCCAGCTCCTCCTGCACGCTCTGTTGTGAACGTCCACTTCCTTCGCCAACTTCAACAACCGTCAATCCCTGTTGTCTTCTCATTGCTCGCTCAACGATACGAGCGGCCTCCTCCTCCTCCTCCCCTCGCTGTCCTGAATGTGATGATCCTTCGCCAACTTGAACATACTGAAGTTGACGTTTCCTTCCCATTCCTGCGTTCAAAGACTGTAGCACACAAAGAAAATGTTAATTATAGACAACAATCAATTGATTACAATGTAAGTGACAAAGACAAAGTAAATAAACTCATTTTAATATCTAATAATATATAGACGCATATATCGAAGTTTAATAGCTTCTCTTTGCCAAACATTTAAACAAAGACAAAATGAAACCCTAACACCACACGAACATATATCCAAGTTCATAACAAATGAATTTCAAATTCATTCAATTGTAAACAAGGGTAGGAATTGGATGCATAATAAGTAAAAAATTCTAGGAATTAACAACATTAAGGTTTCATGAACAAAGGATTCAAATACTACACAAAGGCATTCCAACAAACTCATAATGGCATACATTTTCATTAATAACTGTAACATTCAACCACATAATACACCACTAAACTATTACACTACTCAGCGTCAGTGTACTCCTCGTTGTCATCTTCATTGTCGGACTCATCATCAATAAACTCACAGTCGTCTAAGTTGTCCATTTCATGAAGATCTCTTTCAGCAATGATAGAGGCATCAACTGTCATTCCCTCTACATCATCTCGAGCCCAACCGAGGTTGTCACTCACAACCTCATTAGTACTTACATCGTACGGAACATTCTCAGAAAAATTATATGGGTCATCCTCATCACGTTGGGGACCAATACCGGCATCAAACACATCTCTAGCTTTAGTTTTGACAACAACATACCAATCCTTGTGCCTTTCATCTTTCACATAAAATACTTGTGTAGCTTGAGATGCCAAGACATACGGTTCATCCATCATTTCATCCCCACCATGTTTGAACTGTGTAAAGTTCACCATAGGAAACCCAAAATCATCAGTCTTATATCCTCTCCTATTTTGGTCATCAACCCATTTACACTTGAATAACACATGTTTGATATTGTCAGAATAATTCAACTCAATTATATCATTTAAAACACCATAGTACGTAATGCCACCATCAGTGGCGACACTAACTCCACTATTTTGCGTTTTTCTGTTTGCCTCATCATGTACACTCCTAAATTTTAAGTCATTTATGACATAATGCTTCAACCGTTTTACATAATTATATGGCCACTTGGACAGTGCAGCAAGGGTATCAGTAACTCCCTCCCTTTCCCTATCAGCAGTATTCAATGACATCACCTAACATATCAAAACAAAATTATTCATATCAATACAAGTAACCATATTTGGGACAATGTTACAAGTTTAAGAAATTGAAACTATCATACGTACGTAACACCTAAACCAAGTACAAAAGTTCTCCATGTGGTGCTTATATATAATGGCCTCGGATATACGATGGTGGCCTTTTCGGAGTTCGTCCTCTGTCAATCTTTTGTGCATCCTGTGCAGACAATTGTATTAGGGTTAATAGACCTAACGTACAATAGATTGCCCACAACTCATATTGGTATATGTAGTACTTACTCACGAAAGGGGTTGATGTTTTCAGAATTGAATAAAACATAGCGATGGGCTTGGGTCCACTCTTTATTGGTTAGTGTCACGATCGAAACAACCCCTGTGGACTCCTCAATCGTCCTGGTGGGTCGATTGAATATAGTTTCAACTCCTTCCATATACCGTGAACAAAATGTTAAGCACTCCTCTACTATGTATCCTTCAGCAATAGACCCTTCTGGAGCAGCTCTATTTCGTACGTAAGACTTAAGGCGTCCAAGGTACCTATGAAGGAATGATAAAATTAATGATTGGCCATGGTTATTCGAATGCACACATGAAGCTCATAGTTGATCAACAATATTACATACGTCTTACCTCTCAATGGGATACATCCAACGATAGTGCACTGGACCACCAATCTTGGCTTCAGCAGCTAAGTGCATGACCAAATGTACCATCACAGTAAAGAACGATGGAGGAAATATCTTTTCCAATTCACACAATGTCACTGCAATGTCTGCCTCAACAGCCGCAATATCTGAAACCCTAACAGTTTTGGAACAAATTTCTCTGAAGAAGCAAGCTAACTTTATCAAAGGCCTACTAACATGAGATGGCAAAGACCCGCGTAATGCTATGGGAAAAAGTTGCTGCATCAAGATGTGATTATCATGACTTTTCAAACCAGAAATTTTGCGTTCTTTCATATTCACACGGCGTGAAATATTGGAAGCGTACCCATCAGGCACTGTTACGTCCTTCAAAACTTGCAAGAAACCATCTCTTTCCGATGAAGTCATATGAAAACAAGCAGGCGGTATAGTGTACTTATCATCACTTCTTCGTTGTAGGTGAAGTTCAGTCCTTATCCCCATGTCCGCCAAGTCAAGCCGTGTCTTGTAATTATCCTTTGTTTGATCCTTCAAGTTCAACAGTGTGCCAAGTATATTGTCCATCACATTCTTCTCTATATGCATCACATCAAGATTGTGGCGCAACTTGTGATCCTCCCAATACGGCAAAGTGAAAAATATACTTCTCTTCTTCCAACCAGTTTGATCTGCCTCTCCTCTCTTTCTTTTATTGTAAGCAAGTTGACATTTTCGTCCCAGACAACATCCAACTAAATGTTCAGTGTCCAGAATAATCTGTGACGCAGCTGGTGGTACAGGAGCCAAGCGCATATCATTAGATCCATCGAATAACATACCTTCTTTCCGGAAATTGTGGTCAAGATCCAACCATCGCCTATGTCCCATGTAACAGAATTTGTGCCCATTTTTCAAATATCGAGAGTCGGTCTCCACGGCACAAGAAGGACACGCCAACCCACCTTTGGTACTCCAACCCGACAAATCTGCGTATGCAGGAAAATCATTTATAGTCCACATCAATGCTGCACGCAATTGGAATATTTCTTTTGAAGATGCATCGTATGCCTGTACTCCAACATCCCATAACTCCCTTAGTTCTTCTACTAACGGTTGCAAGTACACATCTATAGCAATCCCTGGTGAGGTAGGACCAGGAATAATCACCGATAGAATCAAAGATGAGCGTTTCATGCACAGCCAAGGTGGGAGATTGTAAGGGACCAACATGACAGGCCATGTACTATGACTAGTACTCATAATTCCAAAGGGGTTGAACCCATCCGCAGCTAATCCAAGTCTGACATTACGAGGGTCAGATGAGAACTCTAAATGCTTAGTGTCAAACATTTTCCATGCCTCTGAGTCAGCAGGATGCCGCATAACCCCATCATTAGTACGACCATTAACATGCCATTTCATAGAATTAGCTAAATCAGGTGAAAGAAATAGCCGCTGCAATCTTGGCTTTAAAGGGAACCATCGTAGGATCTTTGCAGCTTTCTTCTTTCCCTTATTGGATGAAGCATTCTTACTAGCAACAGATGCCTCATTTGTTTTCCACCTTGAAGCGTTACAACAAGGACACGACTCAAGGTTAACATTGTCCTTCCAAAACAGCATGCAGTCATTGGGACAAGCATGAATCTTCTCATAACCCAAACCCAGGTCTCGGATTATCTTCTTAGCCTCGTAATGGTCTTTTGGCAACTTCGCATCTGAAGGAAGTAAATCCTTCAAAACTTGAAGCAACAGAGTAAATGACTTGTTCGTCCAACCACACAAAGTCTTCAACTGGAACAACACGACAATGGCTGAGAAAATGCTAAATTTTGTACAACCATCATATAAAGGTTTCTCTACATCATCTATCATCTTGTAAAACTTCTTGGCCTCATCATTCATATTGTCAGCCGCATGTTGCACAGATGGACCTTCTTCCATTGGTTCGGACGCCATTTCATACGGGGGGCACAAATCGTGCAACATCCCACGAAAATCACCATATTCATTTAGGCTTTCTTGCACATGAGAGCTCTCACATTCGGTAGCCGTCGTAGCAGGCTCCGATTCCCCATGAAATTTCCAAACTTTGTAATTATTTAGCATCCCTGAACCCCAACAATGATCACGTGCCACATTTAGCGGTACTAAAATCAAATTCACACATTTCGCACAAGGACACAAGATCTTCCCATCGCGTGCAGATAGAGAGGCAAATTCCACGAATTTTGCTACACCTTCAAAATATTCCCTTGAACCCCTCTTCTTGTCCATCCAACTTTTATCCATTACGACACAATATTTACGGAATTTTACCTACACGAAGATTTGTTACTACGAAGATAATAATTATTATATGACATTCATTTCTTATTTGTTAAGAATAGACATACACAAGTATGCTTACAATAACTTATAACATATAACACTTATCGTAAACTGACTGAATGTGATAAGTTGTAAAAGTTCTTCTAAAAGTATTTTACAAAAATATATTAACAAATACCCAATTCATGTAATTGTGCCTTTTATTAACTCCGTAATAAACTGAAAGTTCGTAACACGATGATGCTCATTTACTTGGGTCATTGGACAAGAGTGAGTTGCAAAAAGTTTGGTTCACAATATAAACTGTAATAATGCTGTTTGAATATGTGTTGAGTAACCAGTGTTGATGCTATAGGGTGATGTTGGTTTTACTTCAAACATTTACTTCAAAATGACGTACATGAACCTAATCCATCAACAATGCCTAAATAAAGGACTCATTATCTTTGCTTCCTATTGTACACAATGTCATCACAGAAGTAAATAAATTCTCACACCCAGTAAATCGCATAAAGTCCGTAAGTTTTCAAAAGGAAAGTAATGCATAGCACTTGGCTGTTCTTGTCTAAAAGAAGCAAGGAAAAAGCTCTTCCCCAACCTGCAATCCACAAAATATCATCACACATATCACTGTTAGCAAGGGTTCATCCAATTGAAGCAGTTTAACAAGAATAAGAAATTAATAGAAGTGGTAAACAAGGTGAAAAATCACATGTAACATCATATAAATGATAACAATTTGCTTCTGTTGGGAAATTTAGACCCCGGTTGATAGAATTAACAAGTTTTAAACCCAAGTTGTTAATTAGATTTATTATGCATAAAACTTGTTAAAACAACAAATATCAATATCATGTCAAAACTAAGTGCAGCGGAAAAATAAATAAGACAAGATATGATGACCCAGGAAAACCAATGAAACCAACCAGTTTCACAGTAAAAAAACCTGGGGGGAAACCTTCCCGAAAAGCAATCCACTATAGTAAAGAGAAGTTTCAGATCTAGTACAAAACCTTTGTCACTAGACTCTTCCCCGTAGATGAACTCACAGCAGAAACCTTCTACTGCTTCAGAACCTCTGAACTCTTCAATATATGAACGCCACCTTTTGATGCACGGATCCCAGTACGTGACTAACTCCTTTGCACAAATCCCAGTACGTGACTCACTCACCAACTTGAGGAAGAAGAATGTTGGCTGCAAAGTTCTTCACTTCATACACACGATGAAGATCAAGAAGCACTTGGTTACAAAACCCTAAGGCGCAAAGACGCAGTAGCTTCTTTCAGAGAGAATTAGGCTTCGGTCACCTTTTGCATGTGTTCTCCTTGTATTCTCCTCTGTGACGGCCTCAAAAATATGCTTTATATATGCCTAGGGTTGTGAGAAAAGAAACCCTACACAAATACAAAAGCCTGGCCCAAAAATCAGATCTGGAAATCTCAATTCCCGTAACCTCGATAGATACCTCGATCGATCGGGCAGCTGTCGAGCCTCATTAAATCTCGATAGATACCTCGATAGATAGCTCGATAGATAGCTATCTGTCCGCAGGTGTCCAGCAGCTATCCGCAGGTGTCCACCAGGTGTCCAGCTTTAGTACACACTTTTTCTTCACTTGTTTCTTGGTCCAATCTTCATGGTTTTAATACTAAACTTGAACAACATGTTCTTTGGAGTATTAAACACATCCTAGATCTATCCAAATACAAGTAAAGTGCGTTTTGTCAAAGGATTAGCCAACTACATAAAATAGCGACATATGTTAACAAACTTGAACTACATATGTCCTAACAGCTTCTTTCCTAAGGGAGTGTAGAAGCCTTTTTTTGTTATGTATTTGTCATATGAAATTTGACTAACATTCTCCTTCCATTTTTTGTAACTACCCATGGCATAATTTATTAGGTAACTTAGATGGATGGCTGTGTTTTTGGTAAGATAATAATATACAAGTGGTTTATTATGCATTGGTTCAAGTTGCCCAACTTGGTGTAAGGGCTAACCCTAGACTCTATACCTTTTACACATACCATATATATTAAGGTTCATTGTGTAACTATTTAAGACTTTACACCATGGACATAGGACACTAGGCTGAACCACATAACCCTAGTTTGCCCCCTTTCTTTTGCATCTCTACTCTATTTTCTATTTTCTTCAATTTATTAAATAGTTTAGATTTTGGCCCGTCATTTTTAATGCTCTAATTAATATTCCTTATCTCATCTTATTTGATGGATTTCATTAATCATAGTTAGCATATTTCATAGTATCCAATTAGAGCTGTTGATTTTATTATTGTTATATGGGGTTTGACATTTTGATTGAACAACTAACCAAGGTACAAAATGTTTACATGGTACTCCATGGGTCACACATTACACACTCACTGCATTTGACCCGCTAAAAGTGCACCCAGTAGTTAGGTTTTCACATTTAGATGAACCATCATCTAAGTTGCCATGACCTGCGTAATGAGAATGATATAGATCATGACTTTCTTGAAGATTTGATTGAAATCATTGCATAACAAGCGTATGAGAATGATGCTCAGATCTTGGGCTATTTTATTTAAATGTTGCTAATTTAAAAAGAGATGGAATCAAATTATACCATGTGGTGTGGGCTACTTTTTAGCAGTTTCCAATGGTGCTTGATTTTAGAAACCAAAACTCTTGTTCTGTTACCCCTTGTGCTTTTTGTTTTGTTTTTGGTAACTTTGTTTTGTTTTCCTTGTATAATATAGTTTACGGGTAAATTATACCCACCTTTCTTAGTTTGTACGAAATTATACTTTCTCCTAGTCATTTTAAGAAATAAAACTTAAAAATAAAATAAAAAATAAGTCCACATCTTTCAAATTGGTACATCCCTAATGTAATATTTCATGATTTAAAGTAGAATAAGACTTAAGTACATTATTAAGTACTGTTCTTTAAGTTTTTGTGTTAAAATTCGGTCATGTGAATTTTATTTGATTTTTATTTTTTTTGCTCATAGAATAAAATTGTATTTTTCAATTTGGGGGAATGGGTTCAGCACTGTTAGGCCCATATTTACGTAACCTGTTTGTAAATTGTAATGAATAGGAGATCTCAAGGCTAGCCCAAGTCTTTTCTTGACCTTACATCTACTATTGTACTATCCAATGATTACAAAGTTAAAGTAAATAATTTTTTTATTTTTTTATTTTTAGGATAAAATGTCAAAATTTCATTCAACCACAAAAAACATGCAACTGGAGCAACTAAACAAACATGCAACTGGAGCAACTAAACGCCTCCAACCGAAACCAACAACAGGGACAGCAATACAAAGGTTTCTGCCATATTTAAATTAACTGTCATATCCATCTAATTCTCCAAAACAGTTAAAACATAGGAAAAAAAAAAAGAGAGAACAATTTCCTATGGAGAAAAAAAAAATCATAAATACTAGGAACTCGAGCAAGGCTAGGGATGCAGGGTCAGGCCTTAGAGTGCCTATGCGAGCTTCATTCTGATTGTTCCAAATCATCCAGCTCTGGTCTACCACATCCACAAAGGACAGATTTGAGCATTGGAACATGTTATTTCTCAAGCCTGTAAAGTTTCAAACCTTCTCAACATATGGGCAGCACAGCAAGACATGTTCTATTGACTACTCCCCATCCTCAGTCCTCACAACATTTACATACAACATCATACAAAATTTTCCTCTGGGTCAGATTAAATTTAGTTGGCAATATATATTTACAAGCTCGTCAAATGAAAATTTTGATTTTGTTACACCCTTAGCTGCCCATAGTAAATAAATCAATAACAAATAAACTAGTCAAACACTTTTTTGTTTTTAGAAGGAACTAGTCAAACACTAAATGTTATATACCATGTTGCCTACATCCACAGGTCATTTGTAGATCTATCATCTCAAAATGAATTCACATATTATGCCAGTTCACTTGAATAATCAAATTCAAAAATGTTATATAATAGTCTCACATTTTGCTTCAACAAACTCGTTAAAATGATAATAATGGGATTTTATTTTTTTATTGATAAAATTTTAACTTATGACGTTTGTTTTTCTTATAACTATACTTTTTATCATTAGATCAAGATACTAATTGATTTTTAGCGTAAATAAGATTGAATCTCAAACCTCTTATTCAACTATAAAAATTTTACAAGTTAAATTAATTGGAACCCACGATAATATTGAGATGTTGAAACTTGAAAAGCTGAAACCCTGTAATTCTTTTTCCCATATTGAACTTGTATAAAATATTTGACTATGCATTCAAACATCACGGCAGTAATAACTAAATTAATAACACCCTCTTCTATGAGTTAAAAAAAAACATTATACTTTTTTCTAAAAATGAAAAGCAATATGAATGCTTGAACAGTTGCACCTGATAATATAAGCTCAAAAATAAATTACATTATCTATAGAATGCTGACAATTAGCTTGTCAACCGTAAAAAAAGTCTAGTTAACTCAAAAAAAAGTCTTTTGTTATTTTCCTTGTGCGCAGTGACAAGTGAATAAGTGCTGGCTTAAAAAAGTAGAAAGAAAAAAAAAAAATGCAATCAGCCAATCACTAATCATATAATTAGAGAACAAAAAAATGCAATCAGCCATTCCCCCAAATTGTCGACTCTATACCATTTCATTATCCATCACTACTAGTCCTATCCGTGGCCCTCATTACATGGGCCATATATGTGTTGAGGATGCATCAAGAGTCAAGACTTTTCTTAGGTAAGAGAGGAAAGTAGATAGTAGTGGTACAAGCTACAGGGGTTACAGAAAGGAAAGGGGGCCGGAGAATAATCTGTAGATAATCCATTATATTTGTTATTTGTTTAAAAAGAAAAAGGGAGACAATTATACTCGTGTTCTTAAATTGAAATATACGTATTGTTGACATTATACTGATAAAATCAATAATTTTAAATTTTATATATGATTCAATCCTGTCTTAGAAGCCTGAAACCACAAAAAACCCAAAAGCAAGAAGGCATAAAACGCTGATAAAGACACCTTTCTATTCATACAAATTCATTTAACTTGAAGTTCATATTCTTTGGATCAAAATTCTTTGTACAATATAACACAACACATGTGGAACCCTGTTTTTTAGTACATAAAATGAAATTGAGGAATATTGAAAGGATAGCATAAGCGAAGAAAAAGATGCAAGAACAAAATAAAAGTGAGAAAGTAGAAGGATGTACCTCTCTCCTTCTGCTTTACACAATTTGTTTGAGCAGGTTTCTCTTCTACTCCTTTGAATTAGCAGATCAAGGATGGTTGCTATAAGAAATGAGAGCAGCGGTGAGAAGCTGAAAATACTAGACTCTGTTTTTGTATTTTTTGGAGAAGTGGAGCAAAGTAAAAGTAACACGATAGGATACTAACACAAAACAGTACAACGAGACCCAAGGCAGAAGTCGGGAAATCTCTCTTTACTATAAATTTTTTTTTTTTAAAAGAACTGGAGCGAAGAGAAACAGAAGCTGCACCTAAAATTAATTAAGCCGACAGAAGAAATGAAGGAAAGCAGAGAAGAGAAATTATGGGATTAAAGATAAATTATGGGATTAAAGAGAAATTAGTTAATGCACATGGAGGACCATGTCAACAACGCCCAACGGTCCTCCAAACTAACAATTTAATGTCATCTTGAGTAATATCTACTCACAAGTGACAGTCCTAGTAAAAAAATTTGAAAGTTTGTTTTTGATTCGGAAACGTGTTGGAGGATCAAATATGAAACACGAGTTTGGTAAGAAGATTTGAAAGTGCGTTAATGATTTGGAACCGTGTTTTTTTTGTGTTTTGGTGTGGTAGGCTTTGAGCTGCTAAGTGCAATAAATACGTTTAGTTCAAAACATAAAGCTTACTGTTAGTCGGCCTTGTGGGTGTCTTCAGTGAGATTGAGAGTTGGAGAGAGAGAGGGAGAGAGGTCTGAGAGAGGTCCGAGTGAGATTCAGAGAGAGGTTGTTTTGATCCTGCAAGAAAACAACAAAATATGAAAATCCCATGAAGCAAATCCCTCATAAAAGTGCAAAATGTTTAAGCAGATCCCCTCTTTGAAGAAAATAGGTAAAAATTTGTTCGCAAAATTTATGTTCTTTCACTAAAGAAAATCACAGAAACCAAAGCCAAAGCCCAAACCACAACTTCAAGTATTCTTTCAACAATCCAAGATCCTCCATAAATTTTCTGTCAGCTTTCAACAATTCACATCCCTAACACCTCCCAAAATTCCAACTCCAAACAAATACTACCTATGAATGTTAGAAATTCCAAACACCACAATTTATACCCCAATTCTTGTGTCTCATCAAATTAGCAATAACAAACAAAAATTAAGTGAATCCCAAATACCCAAATGCAAAAATGAAGTGAATCCCAAATACCCAAATGCGAAAATTACATTACCTATATGTAATTAATACATGAAAATAATATACTGATAAAATTTGATAAAATAATATCATCTAAAATTCTTAACAATCCTGTGAAGTTGAAGTCTATCCAGTATTTTTACTAGGACCACATGGACTGATTTCCACTCTGGTCAGATGACTATGTAGGAAGTTTGATGACACATTACCATATACGAAAAAACTGGAGCAACTTTGAAGACACAAACTCACAAACACACACAACAGATATAACTAACATTTCTCATTCAAAAACAGTCCATGAGGAAAAGGTCAAGCTTACAACGAATCTATAAATTCTACACGATAATTATTCTAACGCTGGTGTGCCTGTTTTATACATCCAGTGAATGTGGGTTGACTTGCGCCCCTTTTCCGTTTCATTAATGATATACTTACTTAAATATAAACAAAAAGAAAAAATCTACAAGATAATTCTATCGTAATTCTACCTGTACAAGACAAAATTAAATCCTGTAGCTCTTTTAAGGTCTATCCATTCCACAAACCAACTGCCAGTCCACTACCATGCTTCACCATCTATCATCTGATTTTTTCCCTCTAAACTTGAGTCTTTTGGATTCTTTCCCAAATTTCCCTAACAAGGGATCCACTTGGTGCCAGTTATATATAAAGTATTACCAATTACATGCTGAATTTTACTTCTTGCATGGATCCACAGTTTTAGAAGCTTTCCTTAATGTGGGGTCAGTTACCCATGGGAGGTTGATCAACAGTTAGGATTGTTGTACAATATGCTCTATGATGTGGAACTAATTTGAGTGAAGTTCTCCTACGTCATAAAAAAAAAAAAGATGCTTTCCTCAATGTATGAGGTTTCAAATGCCAAAAGCTTTTTCCTTTGATTGTATCAACCCAAGCCCTAACAGTGTGTAGATAGAACTAAAGAATGATCTACTTGGAAGTAGGAAGGTGTCTGTTTTGAGGCTGTCATTGAGATATTTTCTAATTATAGTTTGACATAATTTATGCCCAATGGTAATATAGACTCTATGGTGCTACCAAAAAGCGTAAGGTAAAAATTTAGGTTCCCTCCCTAATCTTGATATCACAATGGATTTTGATTTTGTCAGTAAATTAAAATTATTCCTTTTACCAGGCTGTAGTGTCGAAAAAACCGAATTACCAGGTTGAAGTGTCGAAAAAACCGAATTACCAGGTTGCAGTTGAAGGGAATAATTCACACATTTTTTTATTATTATTGGTGGAATAAAACAGACTTAAATTAAGCATCCCAAAAAAAAAAAAAAAAAAAATCAACCTCCTGTCCAGATTTCGAAAGAGTTACACGTTTTGATATGAAATCATTGTTGATTTTTAGGAAAAGGTCTTTCATTTGTTACAATATTTTGCACATATTTGTTTGTGTTGGCACTACTTGTCTACCAATGGGGTTTACCTATATATTTATATGGGAGTGAATTAGTATGAGCTAATTTTGTATTTGGTTTATGCTTGGCCTTTAATTTTTTTCATTCAATTGTTGCAAACAAAAGGTTAGTGTTTGGTATTGAATTATTGGTATGAGAAAGTTTGGTTTTTAATTGTGCTTGGCAATTTAGAATCTGAGTTTAGTGAAAATGTTTGGATTTGAAGCCTTTCTGTTTTGTTGTTAGCGTGTTTTGGACATAAGGAGATATTGGTATGGGAAAGTTAGTTTTTTAGTTAGCTTTATTTTTTTTAATTTTTGGGTAGCTACTTAGCTTCATGTTTTTCATGCATAAAGCAGCCTTATGAATATATATTTTTCTTACTTATCCAAAAAATAAAAAAAAGTTTTTACATGGTTTAAGCCAGTTTGGTATCTATTTTTGTGCAAATGGTTGGCTTTTTAAGCTTCCATTCAATTTTTGCAATCAAAGGGATAGCGTGTGCTGGTGTGAAGTTACTTTTCTTGAGGAATATAACTGCATAAGTGATGGGTTTTGATGAATAGGACTGGGAAGAAAGTGCCAAAACGCCTAAGTGTAAATTGTTGGGTGACATGAACGGTCAGTCCTTGGGCTGTAATAGTATCAATAGAAATCTAATTGGTTAGTTCTTGGGCTGCAATAGTATTAATAGAAATGTAATTAGTAATTCATCAAAGAAAGATTGGAAAAAATGTAAGAATTATTAAATATGATTTTATCAACTCAAATATTTATTATTAATCCAACCAGGTATGTTGTAGTTTTATATGTAATTGATTGACTTTCATAAAGTTTGTATAAAAATACCCTGAAGAATTTGTAATTTGAACATATATTCTAAAAATTGCCTCATGTTTTTCTTTATTACATTACAGGAGATACAAAGAAAAGATTCAAAGTGACCAGTAGAGAGTCAAAGAAGCTGCTGCAATTAAAGTAAACCTTGATATGGATAATTGGAGATAAATAGAACTACAACCCTACACATGGGATAATAATAGGCCATCTGACAACAAAAGTCATGTGACATATCAGCAGCAAGAAGAGTTTTGATCCCCCACTGGTGGGTCATTAAAGATTACTGTTGATTCCTTTCAAGTTTCACCTATGTTCAAGCAAGTACAAATATTTGCACTCATCTGATCTAAGATAATTTTTGGTCCAAGTTCGAACCAGTATGAATGTCATGTCAGGAATCATTGATCAGAATTATAATGTGATGGTTCAGGAAAAGTTGATCAGAGATTTTTTACCAGTTGTTTCCAAGTGAAAGGGTAAGCTCATTCACCTAGCTTATGAGCAATGCTTTCTTTTACATATGATAACGAAGTGATTCTATGAACAACACTTTAATAATAATTAAACATGAATTTGTTACAAAAAATTTCACATTAGCTATTCGCTTCAATTATCGATAATTGAAATCACACCAAAAAGAGTATTTTACATGAAAGTTCTTAGGAGAAAGAGAAGATATGCTTTCCAATTATATGTGAAAGTTTTTAGAAGAAACAGAGTATTAGTATCCAATTATATAGGATATATAGGAAATTATACATCTGACCAGCATCACTAATCACCTAGCCCCATTAGGAATATATCAAAAGTATAGCATGCTTGTGCTAGTAATGACCAAGATTTTAGCAGGGAACTGGTGACCAAAAATCAAATATTCACTATGACAAGTTTCTTAATTCTGAAAACTAAAAGTAGAGATACAGTTCCTTTAATCTAACATGGAAGATATAAGCAAACTATACAAACAACAAAACACCAGCAACAAACAGCTGCAACACCTAAACAGAGCAATCAGCAAACTCAATAGAAACTGGAACCATACTAAAAAATAATCATACTTATTTTTACAATAACAGTAACAAGAGTAAATTTGATAGCATCACTATTATCCACTTCTTAAATTGGTCATGGTTGCATATATAGAAGAAGATTAAAGAGAATCTTGAGGTGGTTGAATCATAATTTGAGATCATACAAATTATTTGAAAGCATAGCAATGAAAAAAATTTATTTAAAATGCCACGTAATACAAATCCCATTCTTCTGCATTAGTTAGCTTAATCCGATGGTTGTTATTTAAGCAAGTTCCATGGACATACATGATTGGCAACACACGTAATAGAAAATCACTATAAAGATAAGTACCAATCCAATCCAATTAAAATCAGTTTCTTTAGATTTATGCAGGTTGGGCGTGGGGGTGAGGTGACCATCACACACATAGTATAATACTTAGGTTCAAACTTAAAAGCCCACTACTTGGATTACCATTGAAGACAACCAAGAAACTTTAGTAACCTATACTAACTTGTCACTGTGACACCAGAACTCAAAATCGGTGTACAATTGCTCAAAATCTCAGTAAAAAAAAACATTCATGCATCAAAATACACAGCTCACAGAGGCATTTCATCGAACAGTGAATTGATTGCATTTCAGTTAGACAAACCTTGAACTATGAAAAACATAAAATCTCGAACCATTCCTTAAAAAAAGTAAACCAACCCAGGCACCAAACCTCGTTATTGACACTCCCAGCCTTACCAATAGATATGGACCCACATGGCCAAATCAAAACGAAACAAAATACCCATGAAAATTTCGACTATAGAATAGAATATACAAAACACAAAACCCATAGACAAAATTGCAATGTTGTTTTGAGAAAGCAGAAGGAAGAGAGGGCAGAGAGAGACAAACCTGAACCCCATTCACAGCGGTTGATGGTGGTATCGGCTTCAACAACAACAGCAGCACCTGCGTCCAATTTCAATTTCAAACGTGAGCTAATTACAGGGAAATTTAATTCAAATTAGAGGTGTACTAACAAAGAGAAACAGAAGGAAATTTACAGGGAATTAGACGTGGGTATATCACGAACGAAGCTCGGCAGCCCGGTCACAACTTTATTAGCATTGGCTGGTCCAATCTTCACTGTTCTACTACCCATGAATCACCGGCACCATGATCATCAAATTCACCACCTTATCCCCCTGAAAACAAAACCAAAAAATCTTAAAACCCCTTTACAAAATCAAACTAACCAGGAACTCCAAAATCACAAACTACAGTACAACTAGCTTCTCAAGCCAAGTCAAACTACCACTTCATCACCTTCTAGTCCATACCATAAGAGCAAAGATGCAACTTTTACCAAACAAACAGAAGCTAAAGCTCAAACCCAAATCCCAAATCGAACCAACCAACCAACAGAATCAACCCGCAAACCTTAAAATTCACAAAGTAAAAGTACAACAAAAGATCCTATAAACCTTAACAACCCCTTCCAGCACCAAATTCACCGAAACCACCACAAAGTGCATAGAAAAACAAAAACTTGAAGCACAACTAACACTAACCCAACACATAAAACAAAAGGCCCAGTGCTTGAAATTTGATTTATCACTGTTTGAGCAACACCCAGAAGCTGAAAATGAGAGAGGAGCCCAAAAGAAAACTGAAAACCCTAACCAGTGAGCCTTTATTGCAGATAAATACTACTCCTCTAATAACTTACTTTGACTTTTTGATCATATACTCAACTTACTATTTGAAACACATAAATATGATGGCCAACCAAAAAAAAAAAATTCTTTTATAAATTAAATTTTAAAAAAAATGGTTCTTATTCAAACCCAGGAAAAAATAAATAAATGACTACTAAAATTGTTGTTTTGACTCCTCCATCTCTTAGGTAGTGCATTTCATCAATGAAACAACAATTTTAGTTGCTAAAACTAGATCCCAAGAATTTGGGAAGAAAATTAAACATGCTTTCAAGGTCTGTCCAATTTCTACATTAATTCACTTCCAAAAGCCATTTTCAAGGTATGGTCCATGGAAATGACTTTCTAAGTTCTAACTCACGCGAGAGGGCCCGCCAATAATTTCACCATTAGACAAATGGCTTTCCATTAATCTTTATGAAACCAACCAAAGTTAGCCCTTTTTTTCTTAAATCTAGGAGAGTATAGCATCCGGTCCAACATACCCACCCCACCAAATAAGTCATTGGTTCCCACTAAGTTAAACATTGATGAAAGTACCATAAGTGGGTGAAGAAAAAAAATTAAAAAGGGGGTGAAGACATTGATTAAGACTTTTTTTTGTGGCACCAAAGACCATCAATTACACATGCTATATATGTATGTAAGTTCCCTAGCTAGTTGGGTACTAAAAGGCTTTCTACTAAACAATCTAACTAGGAATTTTCTCAAAAAAACGTATCATGAAATTATTATATTTTTAGTAGATTCCCTAATAATATCATTTCTCAATTGAATGCAAATGCTACTCTCTAGGTGGAAGGTTGTTTTCTTCATTCAAGGTGACTGTATAGCTTACTTTGAAGTAGCTAGCAATAGAAACTAGTCACCAAAAAGTGGACGTTAGTGCTTTCCAATGCAAGTACAGTGTATACATGCCCCTACAAAGTGCCCTAAACTCATGACACGTGTGAAATCCCCTGCAAAAAATTATTACTGCACCAATTTTTTTCCCCTCATAGGTTGAAACATTTCAACATCACATCAATAATTTAAGAAAAAAATGAAAGATGGTATATATAGTTTACTATTATATGCTCTTCATGAAAGAGTAAAGCCAAGAATTAAAGTTTTTATTTTTATTTTTTATGAATAAAGCCAAGAACTAAGGTTGTGGCCCTGGTGGGGCATATTACACAGAAAGATGTCGCTTTTATTTTGAGTTGGTTTACATTTCAATCATCCTTCTGAAATGTAGCGCCCAATGAAACAACAACAGCAGCACAACCAACAACAACAAAAACAAAGAGCAGCAGCTATATATAAAGAATCTTGAAAAGATTGAAAGCATATATAGGTATGGATTTTGAAGAGATAAGGGATAAAAAGGGGGAGTAGGTAAGAAAGAAAAACAAAAACAAAAACTAGAAACAAGATAATGCTCTTTGAACTATATCGAGTCCTATCCTCTATCATGATAAGTTCAGTACATGATGAAAGGATAAGTTAGGGTTTGCTAATTACTTTTAGAGTTCTGCATCAACTAGAAGGATAATAAATATGTGCATTCATTAATTTCTATTAGGAGGGTAGTGCCATATTGATAAAGACCAAGAATGAGGTGTTATAGCTAGTCTAGGATTTATCATGTGTATGAGAGAGTTAAAAACAAGATTTTATTTGGTGTGAAAATATCTTCGGGTGAACATTTAGAGATTTGTACTGCTTTATTTTTGTAAGGTTTGTAAGAGTTTGTGAATGTGGTTATAATAAATAATTATTAATAATTATTTTTATTTTTGGTTGGTGTTGCCTGCGGATAAAGACAAAGAGCTTGTTGAATCACATTAAATTTTGTGTCCTGTAGTGTAGCGTTTGTATGTGTTATTTTGCATGCTTTTAGTAACATATTATATTAACTAATTTTTTCTATAAACATTACACTAAATAATTAATGTTTGAAGAAAGAAATATATTTTGAATTTTCACCTTTTATTGCTTATTTGCTGTATATATCTGTTTTACATTTTCCTTTTTGCTATCTTGTTGTCTTTGGAGCAATAAAAGCTTATCATGTCCATATCAAAAAACAAATCATGGTACACATATGACATATTATAATTCAGCAATTTTTTTATCCTTTGTTTGGGGCTAAGATTAGCTTTTTTTCACTGACATTCAAACCATGTCATTTGCATTCCATCATTCCATGTGCCTTCATACATTCTAAATTTTTGAATAAGTTACGCACATCAATCAGTTTTGAATACAAAATATCATTTGAGAACATCAAAACCATTTGGCAATATTTTACAAGTATTTGGTTTATTAAAAAGAAAAAAGGTAAAATATTTTAAGCTAAATATTACTATACTTGATCAAAAAAGCTGGGGGGAAAAGCAACATATAACAGGATTTGTGTTCACTATAACAGACTGGAATTTACTAGAAAAGAGGGACAGACTTTGAAAATTACTTGCCCCTAGTAACTTGGAAGGAAAAACAATAAGAAAAATTAGTTAAAGAAACAAAAATGAGAGAGAGATCCCCAAAACTCAAACCAAGATAAAGATAAGCACAAGACAATACAAGATCATATACCAAAAATAATTACTACACTGAACATCGAATAAAATTCAACTTCAAACAATATTCACCTCCATAATCTTTGTTGGGCACATCAAGATACGAATCCGGCAACACCCAGAGCACACCAGGCAACCCTATTCAAAAGAAACCCAAAAAAAAAATTCAGCCAAATTGAATCAAACACCCACAAATGGGAACTGATAAAAAGCTTTAAACCCCTTAAACCCTTCATTCAAAAACCCCAAAGCAGCCATCACAAGTAATCATATGCTGAACTGCTGATACTGTCTGTAAAGAACTAAAATTAACAAGCCCTTAAACCCTAAACCCCTAAGCACCCATAACAACAAAATCAAGTAGACTCTATATAAAAAAATAAAATCCAAAATTTATAAAAACCCATACTATATTTTACCTTTAACTTTATAAGAAAGCTCCTCGGAAATCAAAGCACCAAATCCAGTATAGGTGGTCTTTGTCCCTCATTATCTTCTTTTTCGCCTCCTCTTCACTGTAAACCACAAAAATGAATAAACCAAAAATCCAAAAAATAGAAATGTGACTCAAAAACAAAAATAAAAAGCAGTACCTTCCGAGAACAAGTAGCAGAAGCCCTCGTGGAGAAGAGGAAGCAGCATAAGCCCTCTTGTCTGCGCCTTCAGTGGTGCAATTTCCAATTACCTCGTGGAGAATCCCTCAGTGGAGCGAGACCCAGATTGGGAAAATATTACTGTTAGTCCAAACCCTAAACTCGAAATCAAAACCCTAAACCTAAAATCAAAACCCTAAACATAAAATCAAAACCCTACAATCACAAAATCGAAACCCTAAACCTAAATTCGAAACGCTACAATCACAAAATCGAAACCCTAAACCAAAAATTAAAACTATAGACCAAAAATCGAAACCCTAAAACATAAATGGAAACCGTAAAACAAAAATCAAAACAACGAATTTAAAGAACTTACTGTGTAGTCGGCCGATCGGTGGAGAGCGAGAGGAAGAGACCCAAAGCACGGACGATCGGTGGTGGATATTCGGTGGGGTGAGATCGCTTAGGGCGCGACGGGCTTCGACAGAGAAAGGAAAATTTTTTGTAAAAAATAGGGTAGAGCTTTTTTTTTGTTTCCAATTTATAGTATGGGCTTAGGCCCCGTTTTTTTGAACGCAGCTTCAGGAATGGGCTCAAGCCGCGTTTAAAAAACGCGCCTTCAGGGCATTCCTATGGCCGGGTTTTTAACAAACGCGGCCTCAGCCTTATATTAAAAAAAAAAAAAATTTCAGTTTGGGCTGAAGCCGCATTTTAAAAACGCGGCTTCAGCCCATTCGTTAAAAACGCAGTTGGAGCACCAAGGAACGCGGCTACAGACCTGCTGTTGGGCCGCGTTCGACCCACGCGGCCCAAATTCTGGTGCTCTAGGTGCGTTTTTTAAAAACGCGGCTCAACAATAAGTTTAGGCCGCATTTTCTGAAACGCGGCCCAGGAAAACGTGGCCTAAGGCCCACGTTTTTTGTAGTGGTTGTTTGACAACGAATGATTCATTGCGAAACGATGAGAATGTGAGAGAGAGTGAGTGAGGTTTGTAGTTTGTTTGTGAAACAGATACAAAGGGACGATGAACATTTAACGCGGGTTTTTTTTCTCATTCTTATTCTTGGCTTGGAATTGGAAGGGGAACAGCTTTTACCAATACCAACTCAAATTTCTATGTGTTTCTGTTGGGTTTGGTAAACTTTAGTTGTGCCAAATCAATATGTTTTTTTTTTCTTTTTCTTTTTTATTATAAAGAAAATAAAATGTTCCGTCTTTTTATAAAATTATTATTATTATTATTATTATTATTATTATTATTATTATTATTATTATTATTATTATTATGTGTGTATATATATTCTTGATTTGCAATGGGAAGGGGAATTACTTTTGGGTTTAGTTTGTTCTGTTTCTGATGTTACACGAATTATATGCTAAAGATTTCTTCTCCTACTAATATTTTATATCAGGGACATCACCACATGACATGAGATTTGTGCAATTGTAGTTTGTACCAAGTACCTAGTCTCCTACTACGTACGCACCTTCTTCGGAGGACCAATAATTGTATTTGACTGATAGATCCACTGGTATAGTGCATAAGTCAGTGTTGATTAACACTGATTTATGCTTGGTGTTGATTCCAACTTCCAAGCAACTCTCTGTGCTAATGCTGAGAAGGTTATCTATTTTTCTATGTCATCTGCTTGATGTTGATTAAGCAAGCCCTAGGTGCTAATTCCCAAGTCCCATCCCTTTCCTTTGTTTCCCAAAAAAATGCCCCCTCCTAGAGTCTTTTGTCCTGCAGCTTGTCCTACATCAAACCTGGCTAAGTTCTTGTGCACTTAATTGTTTACATTCTCTTAGTTTTATTGCTATCTGTTATAGTTGTTGTGTTTATATTCAAATTGAAATCTAATATAATATTTCAAAGTGATAATTTTGGTTTGTGGTCTTTAAGCGTGCGCATAACATATGAATTTGTTGTGATTAAATGCAAGATTGTTCTTGTTGCAGTTTGTTAGAAATCAACACTAACTCTCTTGTCTCTAGAAATTTCTAGAGTTCCACTCAATTTGCTTCTCTTCGGAATTCTCTAGAAACTTCTAAAACTTCTCACACAATCTCTCTCTCTAGAAACTTCTCTCTAATTCTGAAAATTTCTCTCTTGATCTCTTTCCGGAATTCTCTCCAAGATAGTTCTCATATTTTCTCTAGAAGCTTCCTTGCATTAGTGAATTTTAGTCACATGTTTATAGAACCGTCTAGAAGGTTAGAGACTGGCATTAATTTAATGCCAATAAAAAGGAAGATCTAGAAGCTCCAAGTTGGTTCCTTAACCAACATACACCTAGTATAAATAGATGAGGTGAAGTCGAGTGTAAGGCGAAGTAGAGTGAGAGACTCCTAGAGGTGTGAAGTGAGAGTGTCATAAAGCACCAAGTGAGAGGTGTGAAAATTGTATGTAAGGTGAAGTGTGTGTAGGTGACTAGAGAGTTAGTGTGTCTTGTAAAAGCATTAGTGCTCGTAAAGTGTTGTAATTCAAAGAGTTAAGTTTTAATAAAAGCTCTTTGTACAGTCATTTATTCAATAATCTAGTGTTTGAGCTTCCGCCAACTCAACACAGTTGTCCTCTGTTTGGAATCACATTCCTAGGAATGTAGCTATTCCTATGTTTGGTTTCATTACTACATTCACTATAACTCAATTGTCCAAAAATCGAGTTTTACATTTGGAACTCGATTTTTAGAAAATCGAGTTTCAAAACAGAGGGATTTCGCTAAATAGTTTGAGAAATGGGGCAAAACGCTGGAAAGTTAAAAAAAAAAGGGTAAAAGCCAATTTTGGCCTGATAAAAGTATCTTTTTTTATTTGATAAACACACACACACACACACACACACACATATATATAGGATAAGAGGGATGAGATAATGGAATACACTCACATGCCAAGAACATTTCAAGCCTCAACCCAATCAGGTGATTGTGAGTAGTATTCCAAAATCTGGAACAACTTGGCTTAAGGATCTGACTTTCACCATTATGACATGATTCCATGTTGATGAGTCTACAAGATTGGCACATGATTGCGTACCCTTCATTGAGGTGAATATTTGATCAAGCCCACAAAAATTGAATCTAGATGTTCCACTTGTGGCTATACACATTCCCTACACTTCCTTACCAAAATCCATTACAAATTCTAGTTGTAAAATTGTTTACATATGCAGGGATCCAAAAGATGCATTTGTGTCTCTATGGCACTTTAATCATGAAAAGTTGTTATTTACAACTATTTTGTGTTGGCTTTAATTCCGTGCCAAATTTGATTATAATTCTATTCAATCATTTTTTTTTCCCTATATTTATGTGGGATTTTATTGTAAGGGTTGTGCGAGCGCGAGAGTGTGAAGACTCAAGCTCATATTGAAGATCAAGTGGACTTCACGAGAAGCTCGCGAGAAGTTATCCTTCGAAGTAGCCACGTGAAGAGCACATGATTGGAATGTGAAGAGTCATGACAGCTGGAGTTTTCGCGAGTAACTCGCAGGTAAGGCTTTCCCATGAAATACTCGTGAAATATTCTATTTTGTTATTTTGTCATTTATGCTCCACTAAGTCGTTACCCATACCATATATACCCTCATTACCCACATATTGTAAGGAGTGTTTTTCATAGAGAAAACCCTAAAAAATTACCCTTGAGAGTTAGAGATTGACATACCCACAATCATCTGCACATTTCCATGTGGTTTTCCTCTACTCCTACCTCTCCATATCCAAATCCTTTAGAGGTTGATAGCCCAAACACTTACCACACCATATCTGAGTATAAAGTGAGGTTTTGGTACTACTGGGAAGCATTGGAAGAAGCCAATTATTGGCGAATGCAATCAGGCTAAATTGTGTGATCTGGGAAACCTAGAGAAGACAAGGCTTTGTCAAGTCAAGTGGTAGCAGGGGCTTGGAGGGCTCAAGCACATGGGGTAGACAAGGTTTGGAAGGTCTTTTGTTATTCGTGTACTCAAACTTATTCTCTAATGGATCAATTTACTGCTTGGAGGGCGGTGGAGAAGTTTTTCGTCGAGTTCTTTGGTTTCCTTATTGATAACATGTCTCAGCGTTATTTTGTGTTTGCATCCTTCTTCCTTACTCTTTTAGCTTTCATTTTATTGTTGGTATTTTATGAATATGGCTTAGAGTAGTTTTATCGTTTGTTTGCACGCATTTACTCTTATTCTGCACTTCATTTAAATTAGAGTAAAAGCAACTGAGCCGTAATTTTTTATTGGGGGTTTAAACAAGCTCTTGTTTATTCACATAAATTCGAGCTTTCAAATCACAAGATGAGTGCTAAAGAGGAAGTCTCAGCCATGGAAGACGTTCCTTTGGAGGATGCACTTGAGTTATTTTGTCAAGGATTAAGTAATTGTGGACCATATTGGGATCATTTATTAGGGTATTGGAGAGCTACTTTTGAATCACCAGAAATAATACTATTTTTAAAGTACGAAGATTTAAAAAATGAAACTAAATTTTGGGTAAAGAAAATTTCTCAATTCATAGGTTACTCTTTCTCCTTGGAGGAGGAAAATAAAGGTCTGGTGTAAAAGATTATAGACCTATGCAGTTTTGAGCACGTCTAGTTTAGAGGTGAATAAAAGTGGAATGGTAAGATTGGAGCTTGGAATCACACAAGATGGAGTCAAAACATATGAGTTTAAAAATAACGCATTTTTTAGGAAAGGTAAGGTTGGAGATTGGAAGAATCATCTCACGCCAGAAATGGCAAGGCGACTCGATCAAATAACTGAGCAAAAGCTAGCTAGTTTTGGTTTAACATTGAATGTCTCACCTAATGGATGAGCTGAGAGTCTACACCACTTTCATGGCTTCCATCAAAATGGTTGAGTATGGAGGCTAAATAAAATAGGTCACCAAGGCTTGTAATATGTCATGCTTCTTACTTAGTTTTCATCAATTCAAGGGTATGTATAACGCCATGTTACTTAAATTATTTTCCTCCTGTTAGTTACTCACTAAGGTGAGAATGATCTTGTTAGTGTGTGACATTAAGTATTAATGTGTTTTTCAGTGTGTTGTAATTATTGAAATTTGGGCCAAAATGGCCTTTTGCCATTTTCAAAAAAACAATCTAGCATTTTGCCCCATTTCCCAAACTAATTTGGGAAATACTTCTCTTTCGAAACTCGATTTTCTCAAAATCGAGTTAAGCCCTTTAGTGGCATTTTTAAGGACCCTATAGTGATGTTTCAAGGACCTATAGTAGCGTTTTTTAACTCGATCTTCATGAAATCAAGCTATAGGTAAAGAAAAGAAAAAAAATTACATGTAACTCGGTTTCATGAAAATCGAGTTTAAAAACGCCACTATAGGTCCTTAAAAGTTCACTATAAGCTCCTTAAAATGCCACTATAGGGCTTTAGAATTTTTTTTTTTTGAAACTCGATTTTGAGAAAATCGAATTTCAAAAGAGAGGCACTTCTCTAATTAGTTTGGAAAAGGAGGTAAAATGCTAGATTGTTTTTTGAAAAGGGCAAAAGCCAAGTTTGTTCTTGAAATTTGAAATATCAATGTTATAATTATTATGTTAATATAATTATGGGATAATTAAGGACCCTATAGTGATGTTTTAAGGACCTATAGTAGCGTTTTTTAACTCGATCTTCATGAAATCAAGCTATAGGTAAAGAAAAGAAAAAAAATTACATGTAACTCGGTTTCATGAAAATCGAGTTTAAAAACGCCACTATAGGTCCTTAAAAGTTCACTATAAGCTCCTTAAAATGCCACTATAGGGCTTTAGAATTTTTTTTTTTTTTAAACTTGATTTTGAGAAAATCAAATTTCAGAAGAGGGGCACTTCTCTAATTAGTTTAGAAAAGGAGGTAAAATGCTAGATTGTTTTTTTGAAAAGGGCAAAAGCCAAGTTTGTTCTTGAAATTTGAAATATCAATGTTATAATTATTATGTTAATATAATTATGGGTAAATTACAAAATTGATCTTTATTTTTTGCACCATATCTCAATTTGGTCATTAAACTTTTAATTTTTTCAATTTGGTCCATAGCCTTTTCAATGTTGTGTCAATTTATTTACTGCCATTATTATTGAATGAAAAAAAATGATGTGTCAAACAAAAAAAAAAACAAAAGAAAAATTTCATGCCACATCAACTGCTAATTGTACCGCCACATCAAATTATTAAAAATCAAACCCAAATAAAAATTTAAACACGTGAAATCAAATAACTCTCTCTCTCTCTCTCTCTCTTTAAGAAGTCATTTAGGTTTTTTGTTTTGGTTTTGGGTATCATAGATCTGAAGGTTTTTCGGATTTGTTAAGGTTATTTCCTAATTCAATGTTTTTTCTTGAAGAATCAGAATAGAGAGCAATCTTTTCTCAAAAAAAAGAAAAAGAAAAAAAAAAGAATAGAGAGCAACCGGATTTCTATTTATGAAATAAACTGGTTTGCAAAGATCCAGTTGTCATTGGTGAAGAAGTCGCGCCTTTTCATCCTTAACAATATCTTTCTCTTTATATTTTGGGGTGAGATGTGAAAATCTGTTTCCCTTTTTACTGTTGCGCGCCTATTTCTTATTCATTAATTTTCAAATCAGAGGCTCTTCCCTAACGTATAGAAAAACACATCCAAAATTTTATTGGGTTCTGCTTCTTTTAGCAGAAAAATTTCAAACTTTTGCAGTTTTTGCTCTTGTTGCCTTTTTTCTCTTGCTCTTTTCTTGCTATTTGTCAATTCAAAGGCTCCTGTGAGAAAAAAACCCAAGAGAAATTTCATAAAAAGAGCCGTGGGATAATCGATAATATCAACCTTTTACGGTTTTGGTTTTTAGATTTTGGGTTTTAGGTGTATAGTTTTATAAGTATGTCATGGTGGCTAGCAATTATAAGTTATTTTAGATGTGTTTGGTTGCCAAGAATCTGAAAGAAATAAGAAAATATTGCAATTCGATCTTTTTTGGCTAAAGAGATGGTTATGATATTGACAAGTGATGAGAGAGAGAGAGAGAGAGAGAGAGAGAGATGATAATGATTTTCGCCTGCGTAGATTTTAATTTGATTTTTTTAAAAAAATAATAATCTAATATGACAGATGTCAATTGATGTGGTATGAAAAATAGTTGTTTTTTTGTTCCGTTTGACACATCATTTTTTTTATTATTTAAAGATAACGGTAGGAATTGAATTGAACCAAATTAAAATATGGTATAAAGAATAAGGATCAACTACATAATTTACCCTATAATTATTCTTTTTCTTATTACATTACTCATAACAACTGGTGCAATAGGATATACATAATTTAGAATGGCTAAATATTCTATCACATTCCTTTTTATCCACTATTTAAAATTCACATCTAAAAATCTATTTAAAATATTCTATAAATAATTAAAAGGGTGGAAGCAAAGCACCAACATGTAACTCCACTCTTATCCACCTCTATGGTGGCTTAAATTTAGTGGTTAGGTGCGTGAAGCATGATGTACAACAGTTAAAACTCAAGTAATCCCTTTCTAAAGTTTTTTCATTTTTACTACATAATAAGAGAGATGCTACGTATATAATATTTTTACAACAAATCATAGGTGGTTAGTTGTTATTGGTTTAAATTTAAAACTAAAACTAAGATTACTTTTTGCCTCAACAATAACAACCAGTAACAACCTGCCACTTATGATTTATTGTAAAAATATTATAAAAATGTTGTGAACATATCATTTTCCACGTAATTGTTGGGAAATTTAGACCCTGGTTGATAGAATTAATAAGTTTTAAACCCAAGTTGTTAATTAGATTTATTATGCATAAAACTTGTTAAAACAAACAAACAAACATCAATATCATGTCGAACAGAAGTATAGCGGAAAAGTTAATAAGACAAGATATGATGACCTAGGAAAACCAATGAAACCAACCAGTTTCACAATAAAAAATGGGGGGAAACCTTACCGAAAAGCAATTCATTATAGTAAAGAGAAGTTTCAAATTTAGAACAAAACCTTTGTCCCTAGACTCTATAATCCCTGTAGATGAACTCACAGCAGAAACCTTCTACCGCTTCAGAACCTCTGAACTCTTCAATATATGAATGCTACCCTTTGATGCACAGATCCCAGTACGTGACTCACCATTGTACGAATCCCAGTACGGACTCACTCACTAACTTGAGGAAGAAGAATGTTGGCTGCAAAATTTTTCAATTCATCCACACGATGAAAATCAAGAAGCACTTGGTTACAAAACCCTAAGGCACAAAAGACGCAGTAGCTTCTTTCAAAGAGAATAAGGCTTCAATCACCTTTTGCATATGTTCTCCTTGTATTCTTTTATGTTACGGCCTCAAAAATAAGCCTTATATATATCTAGGGTTGTGAGAAAAGAAATCCTATACAAATACACAAACATAGGCCGAAAATCAGATCTGGAAATCTGAATTCCCATAACCTTGATAGATACCTCGATCGATTGAGAAGCTATCAAGCTTCATTCATTAAATCTCGATAGATAGCTATCTGTCAAACAGCTGTCGAGCAGCTGTCCAGCTATCTGTCCAGCTTTAGTGAACACCTTTTCTTCACTTGTTTCTTGGTCCAATCTTCATGGCTTTAATACTAGACTTGAACAACATGTTCTTTGAAGTACTAAATACATCCTAGATCTACTCAAATACAAGTAAAATGCGTTTTGTTAAAGGATTAGCCAACTACATAAAATGTGTCCTTAACAGTAATAATACTTATTAAACGTGAGGGAGAGATTTACTTTTGTTTCTCTACAACACCAATCAGAATTTCCTTTATCGTAAAACTATAAAATTATTAGATTAGGAAAAACAACAACAATAACGACGAGTACTTCTCTACCTTTTTTGATCCAAAAAAAAAAAAAAAAACAAAGAGTATTTCCATATGGTAGACAAAAAAAAAAAAAAAAAAAATCTGAAACGCATGAGGGAAAAGATAAGATATTTCAAAATAATTGAATTGAGTTGTCACACATTTCACATTTGTGTCGTGGAAACTGATAGGCCACAAATACGTTGACCCCTTATGATGAATTAAATTGATTAATTAGCCAAGTTATTAATTAATCAAGTTAACATGCAAATTGTGTGATATCACAAACAAATCACCAATAAACTAAGGTATGCAGCGGAAATTAAATTGACACGGTGATTTGTTTACGAATGGGGAAAACCTATACGGCAAAAACCCCACCGGGTGATTTAAGGTCACCACTCCCGAAACTCCACTATTATCACAACAAGCAGTTACAAGTAAAGGAATCTCAGTACCTTACCAACCTACAGTTGAACCGTTACCCCAGTACCCAATTGGACTTGTTCTGTAGTGACAGTTTCTCCTTTTAATGCACGGTTCCCAATACGTGACTAACCAATTGCCTGGATCCTAGCACGCGACTTCAATTTACCAACTAGAGAGAGAGAGTGGTTGACTGCAAAGTTCTTCAATTCATCCACACGATGAAGATCAAGAAGATACTTGGTTACAAAACCCTACGGTGCACATTACACAGCAACTTCTTCACAGGAAAGATGAACTAGGGCATGAACTTTGTCTCGGATCACAAATTGCTTGAACAAGGATTTCTCAATGGTTATGCAACTTGTATACTTTGACGGCTCTTAAAATAATCCTTTTATATGTCTACGGTTAGAAGAAAAGGAGTCCTAAAGACACAAGTACAGATTGGAATCAAAACAAAACTTAGAATCTGTTTTCCTTATATCTCAACAGCTAGAGGTGTCGAGGTGCTGTCGAGCAACTGTCAAGCCTCGGGGCTGAAATAGCTTCTTAAAGCTCGACAGATGCAGGTGTCGAGCCTAGCTATCGAGCTTTAATGAACTTGCACTTTCCAGCTTGTTTCTTGAACAGACTTGATGACTTCAACACTTGATCTTGAAACACAGTTTCTTGAAACATTAAACACATCCTAAATCTACCCAATTACAAGTAAAGTGTGTTTTGTCAAAGGATAAGCCAATTACATAAAATAATGACATGTTTAAAACAACTTGAACCACATATGTCCTAACAATCTCTCCATTTAGCAATTCGTGACAAAATCGCAACAAAGAAATGAATATATGAGAGAAGTTATAAATACTCATATTCACTTGTTGAATACAATAAAATCTATCATAACACAAACTCTTGAAAAATTTTGCAAGAAGAGAGTTTATGGCAACTAGACTTTGACAACCTATATTTTTGAAACAGTTTTAAACAAAACACATCAAGGAATCTTTGTGTGAAACAGAAATAATAGATTGTATACAAATAAAGAAACATGTATATAAAGACAGAAAAGAAAAAACACATGAAAAGATAGGTGAAAGAAACATACATCAACATATATATATAGAACAAGTAAGCACAAGTATGTAAAACTGGTCACAAAACCGAGGTACATGAACAATGTATCTCTAAAAGGAAGAAAAAGAAAAGACATACATGTAATCCTCATCACATCCCTCATAGCAACACTCACTCTATCAAAACTGTACTCCCCCTAACAAAAAATGTCCTATACAAGCTCTACCCCTAAGAATGACTATTCTCATAACCCAAAACTACTCCTCCTTTTTGTCATGAGTGACAAAGGACAGAGTGTCAAGTAGACATTTCATTGGTAGAGCTAGCATCTCCATCATCATCATTCGAAGCATCATCGTCATCACTATCATCATCCTCAGTCTCAGAAGCCACATGAGGAGGTAGAGGAGTAGCCTTAGAATCAAAGCCGCCTAAGGTCGCCTGTCGCCTAGTAATGCGACTAATACGAACGTTCACTTGATACAACTCCGTAGAGAGCGTATCGAGACGAGCATCCATGCGCTGAAGCTGTACCATAATGTCTCCAAGTGACACATCGCTCGAGGAAGAGGAGGGAGCAGATATGGCTCGTGCAGATCGAGATGGAGCTGGACGGGAGGAAGGAGCTGCTGAATCTGTCTGTCTTGACCTAAACTGCACCTCACTACGTTTTATGGTGTGAACTGACACTTACCCCAATCAAAGGGGTGCTCACAAAAAGCTGACATCATCTCGTCTTTGGACACAGTCCATAGACGCTCACAACCGAAGTAGTCAGGATGATCAACCCTCAGAACATAAAGCACCTCAGAGACTAACTCCGTAGTAACTACAATGTGCGTACCTCGAACGCGAGTATGAAAGAGAGGTACTGAAGAATCAATTCCATGCATGTTGAAGTAAAACTCTTGTATCAGAATGGAAGGACAAGTGACCGGGACGTCACATAGTGACTCCTAACCGCAACTGTGAATGACATCGAGTAGGTCGGTGTTGGCAAAGTCTGCCAGAATAACTTGGCGTTCCGAATGAACATCTCCTTTAGAGAAGTTCTCCGAGAAGTCCTGTTGGGCTTTCTCATCACGGAATCGAACAGAGGAAGGAGTAGAATAAGAAGATGAAGAACCCTTAGAACGAAGAGGGTTTTGAGATGGAATGGATTTACTTTTTGGTACCATAGACACTACTAACGCAAATAGAAAGAGGGAGAAAGAAAGAAACAAACAAAAAAGTCCCAAAACAGTTCAATATATAAAAAGTATATTGAAAAGAAAGAACATATGCATGGAAAATGCATGAACATGTGACATGCAACATGAAAAATATCATGGGCTCAGCCCAATCCAATTCTATCAGCACACAACAAGATTGCACACATCTAAATACATGAACATATTGTTAGAATGCTAATGTGATGCAATGCATGCAGATTTAAGATCAAATCTTCAAAAACCATCCTAAAACTTCAACAAAAACTCAACAATTTGGAAAAACCCCAAAAGTTTCAAAAATCCCAAAACCTAGGTTTCAAAACATGAAATGCATGAAAAAAATGAGAGACATGAAGCTTACCAAGTGAAGAAAAACTTGAAGAAAGCTTGAAGAAACCTTAGGAAGAGGTTTGGAGTGATTGAGAGAGGTTTAGGATGAGAGAACACAAAAGTATCAAGAGAGAGATCGAGAGAAAATAAGAAAATAAATCGTGCTAAACATATATATAGAAGTTCAGTAATTCTCAACAGATGCAGGTATCAAGAGGTATCGAGCCATCTATCGAGGTAGGTATCGAGAAAAACAACTTTGACAGATACAACTATCAAGGAGGTGTCGAAGATAAAGGATCAAATACCAAAAGAATCTCAATCGATCCACTAGCTGTCAAGAAGCTATTGAGAGGACAGAAAGTTCCTCGATCGATCCACAAGGTGTCGAGAAGCTGTCGAGAGTGCGATAAGAAGAAGACTGAGAAGCTCGACAGACAGCCAGGTATCGAGGAGGTGTCGAGCTAGCTTCAAAAAGATAGTTTTTTTTTTTTTTTTTTTTCAAGAAGAGAAAAATATAGATGTGAATGCAATCACGCAAGCATCTCAACCAATGATCTAAACAACATATTAAGCTCTCAAAAACATCTCTCAACAACAAATTTAAGCACATGGATCCCAAAACACATACATTAAACAAGTCTAACCAATTTTATATTTCAAAAATAAGTTAAAACAGTTTAGTGAGCATACATTAACGCATATAAACCTCGTGATGGCCAAATCACATCGTACCTGCACATGTATCAATAATAGTAAAGAATATTGTGTGTTGTGTGTGAAATACATTGCAAGATTGCATAAGTGTCTCAAAGTTATGATGATTTGAGATATGAGAAAATCACTTTAACTCACACACAATCATAACTATTTGATGAGGACTATCACCTTTGAGGTACATCCTATAACTCCCACATTTCCTAGATTACACGCTTGCAATCATATTTTTAAAGCATTTTGATGTTTTTGTCTTTATTTCTTTGCATATTTTTCTTTTATTTAGCATATCATGCATGGGCATATAAGAGAGAAAAGAAATACTCAATTATGTTAAACTCTTGACATTGCACTTTTACTATGCCAAAGCATACAGATGTCATTTCATGATTGGCGGGTAACAGTGGTGAGATGGTTATTTATGCCTTTCTCTTAGGATTTTCTAGTCCTACCCGTCAAAAAGAGTGATATGAGTATTAAGTACAAGAGATCACTTAACCTTACTCATCACAAACAAAGAGCCACAAAGCTCACTTGTTTAGTTGTGTATAAGAATGCTCATCTAAGCTACAAGAGATACAAAATTTAGAAAACTCTGTGTCAATTGCCATTTTAAGGTTCACAAGAACCAATGTACACAAACACACACTGTTTTTGTATTTTTTTAATTTTTTTTTATTTTTAGCAAAAATGCAAAAAAAAAAAAAAAACACATATTGAAACAAACACACAAAAACATGTTAAGGAAAGCAAAACAATGCATAAAACTAGACTGACTCAAAAAGGTAAAGCAACACACATAAATAATGCAAAACAAAAACAAGAAGAGGAGAGAGAGAAAAAGTGAACAAAATCACTTAGAACCCTTTTCCTTCCACACTTTGGAAGAAACTTTTCTTTTTGCCAACCCTTGAACCAGTGATGAGGGGGAAGAATTGAAACCGTTCAAGTTCGAAAGGAACATGAAGGCTTTAAGAAGATCTCCAAGAGGAGCAAGAGAGGTTTGAAGCTGGTTCAGGTTCCTAGATACTATCATGCCATTGCTCTATTGAGTGGCTAACCACTTATAGCAATTTAGTCGATTATGACCGGCAACACCACAATGATAATAGAGATACTGCTTCTTTTGTTTAGACTTTTGAGAGTTAGCCTTCTTAGACCTAGGGTTTTTAGTTTCCCTTTTCTCAAGCTTAAGGGGTGCTCCTAAGATGGACTTACCCTTGTCTAGGTTCTCACTAGCTAATTCAGTTTTAACATCATTGTTCTCGATTTTAATGTTATTAGTAGGAGGAACAAAAACAGTAGTACTGGCAGAAGGAGTATTAGATAAAGAGAATTCATACCCCAATCCTGTTCGATCCGAAGCAAATTTATGAATTCTGAGTATCTTATCCAACTTTACACTTGACATCCTTTCCAATTGTGCTCTAACTTGAAACAGCTCTACTTCAAGTTTCTTGGTCTTCTCAGCCAATGGTCTGATTTGCTTCATTAAATTTAGTGGAAAGCTCCTCACGGTCAAGTTCCACATTACTGAGCTTTTTGGTGGCCAGCCTATAGAGTTTCTCATGCTTCTCAGAAAACTTGTACAGTTTCTCATAGGTGGTATGGATATCATCTTGTTCATCCATTGTTTCAAACTTAGCATCCACCAGTTTTTTTTCTTCATCTACATCTTCAGTGATCTCGTTAGTAGGATTTACGGAGGCAGTAAAGGCATTCAAGATTTCATCATCTTTATTGTCGGAATCATCCTCGGGCTCAATGTCGCTCAAGATAACAGTAAGTGTCTTGCTTTTTCCAATGTTCTTGAGATATGTGGGACACTCTTGTTTCATGTGTCTGAAGCCTTGACACTCGAAGCACTTAGGTCTAGTGAGAACAGTGTACTGACCACCATCCTTGGTATTCTTCTTCCCTTTATCTAGGCTCTTAAACTGTGAAGAACTAGATTGCCTACGGTCCTCGTTGAAGCCTTTACCATTGGCATTTTTTATGAATTTCTTGAATTGCCTGGTAATGTAGGACTTTATCTTAGAATCTTCATTGTCTGAAGACTCATCTGTGTCACTGCTCTTTGCCTTTAGTGTCATGCTCTTGCCTTTACTTGACTTGCCAATCCTTGTCAACCCTAGCTTGTAGGTTTGCAAATTACCAACTAGCTTAGTTAGAGGAATCTTGTCAATATCCTTCGATTCCTCTATCGCCGTGATCTTGGCATGGAATCTCTTGCGCAGAGATCTAAGCACTTTTCTTACTATCTTGGGTTCAGGAATGGTTTCCCTAAGATTAAAAGCTGAGTTCGCTATATCTTTAAGCTTGGCATAGAACTCGTCAAATGACTCATCCTCCTCCATCTTAATTTCTTCAAAGCTTGTAGTGAGCCTCTGTAACTTCAATCCTTGACAGCCTTTGTTCCCTCATAAGCTATCTGGAGAATAGTCCATGCTTCTTTAGTAGTTTCGGTGGAGGAAATCTTCTTAAACTCCTCATTGGTGACCACACTGAATAGGGCATTCAATACTCTACTGTTGAAATTAGCCGCCTTGATCTTGGCATCATCCCAATCGGCCGACGCTTCTGTAGGCTTGGTCCAACCTATCTCTACAGCTGGCCACACCTTCTCATCTAGTGATTGCAAGAAAGCTCTCATGCGTACTTTCTAGTATGCATAGTTAGTAGCATCAAACAATGAAGGTATAATAAGAGACTGACCTCTATCAATGACAAACAGGGGTCAATGGATTACTCACAAGGATTAAACCCTAATCAGAGTGTGCCTGCTTTGATATCACTTGATAAGCCACAAATGCGTAGACCCCTTGTGATGAATTAAATTGATTAATTAGCCAAGTTATTAATTAATCAAGTTAACATGCAAATTGCGTGATAGCACAAAAAAATCACCAATAAACTAAGGTATGCAGTGAAAATTAAATTGACACGGTGATTTGTTTACAAATGGGAAAAACCTACACGACAAAAACCCCACCGAGTGATTTAAGGTCACCACTCCTGAAACTCCACTATTATCACAACAAGTAGTTACAAGTAAAGGGATCCCAGTACCTTACCAACCTACAGTTGAATCCTTACCCCAATACCTAATTGGACTTGTTCTATAGTGACAGTTTCTCCTTTTGATGCACGGCTCCTAGAACGTGACTAATCAATTGCACGGATCTTAGTACGCGACTTCAATTCACCAACTAGATAGAGAGTGGTTCGTTGTAAAGTTCTTCAATTCATCCACACGATGAAGATCAAGAAGATGCTTGGTTACAAAACCCTACGGTGCACATTACACAGCAACTTCTTCACAAGAAAGATGAACTAGGGCATGAACTTTGTTTCGGATTACAAATTGCCTGAACAAGGATTTCTTAATACTTGTGCAACTTGTATTCTTTGATGGCCCTTAAAATAATCCTTTTATATGTCTAGAGTTAGAAGAAAAGAAGTCCTAAAGACACAAGTATGGATTGGAATTAAAACAGAACTTAGAATTTGTTTTCCTTAAATCTCAACAACTAAAGGTGTTGAGGTGCTGTCGAGCAGTTGTCGAGTTTCGGGGCTGAAACAGTTTCTTAAAGCTCGATAGATGCAGATGTCGAGTCTAGCTGTCGAGCTTTAATGAACTTGCACTTTCCAGCTTGTTTTTTTGACAGACTTGATGACTTCAACACTTGATCTTAAAACACAGTTTATTGAAGTGTTAAACACATCCTAAATCTACCCAATTACAAGTAAAGTGCGTTTTGTCAAAGGATAAGCCAATTACATAAAATAATGGCATATGTTTAAAAGAACTTAAACCACATATGTCCTAACAGAAACTTTACTATATCCTAGAACTGTTTTCATGGAGTATTATTTGTAATGTTGTTCAGTCAAATAACTTTGTAATCCCTTTACAAGTATTTTTCTTTTTTTCTAACTATGTAACTAAGGAAATTTTGTAGAAAATTAAAGTGATAAAAGTATAAAACAAGGTTTATTAAATTACTGTACTCGTTTTTATAATTTGTTTTTTCACCAAGCGGCAGGAATCATAGTAGAGTCTCCACGGATATGTAGGTTCCATTTTTAGTGTGAGGAATCTGTTTCATATACATGTGGGGTTTTACACATGAAATTCAAAATTACTTTTTTTTAGAATGGACAATGACGTAACATAGCCAAATAATTCCAGGGCGAGTACCTGCTTTTAGAATAGTTTTTGTTTGGATAATAATTGGTTTCTCATTATTAACTATGAGAAATGCTAACAAATGTCCTTAGGACATTAATTAATAATTTATTTAAAGAAAGTTTTTATAGAAAAAGAAAAAAAAAATTAATGTTTTGAGAACTTTTTTCATTTCCCATAAAAGTGGTGTTAAAACTTTCTTAAAATGGATTGTTCACTAATGTCCTAAAGGCACTTGCTAGCATGATCATTTTTTTTAGGCCATTTAAGAGATTAAAGACTATTTTGACAATTTTAAAAATTTTAGGATATTTTAGTTATTTTAGAGATTTTAAAGGAATTTTGGTCATTTTAGAACTTTCTAGATATTTTGAACATTTTAGAGGTTTCATGGATATTTTTGCTCATTTTAAAATTTCAAGAGTGTTTTGTTCATTTTGAAGTTTATTTTGCTCGTGAGAAAAAACGTCATTATAAATAGGTAAATAGAAAGTAGAGTTCACCATTGTGCGCACTCCTCTATTGGATATGGTCACTATAGTTTGAAATTTTAAAATGAGCAAAAATATCCATGAAACCTCTAAAATGTCCAAAATATCTAGAAACTTCTAAAATGACCAAAATTCCATTAAAATCTCTAAAATAACTAAAAAATTCTAAAATTTTTAAAATTGTCAAAATACTCTTTAATCTCTTAAATGGCCCCAAAAAAAAAAATCCAAAAAATCCTAAAACCTCTAAAATGACCAAAATTCCTCTAAAATCGCTAAATGCCTTCAAATAACCCAAAACTTTTGGTTATTTTGAAGGTTTCAAGTATTTTAGGATAGTTTAAAAGTTTCGAGGTAGTTTGGTCATTCATATGGTTTGGGGGTATTTTTAGTCAATTAGCAATTTTAGAGTATTTTGGTAATTTTAGAGGTTTTAGGTTTTTCTGCTCATTCAAGAGAATTTAACGGCATTTTTGTCATTTTGTGATTTTGGGAGTATTTTAATCATTTTATAGGTTTTGGGGTATTTTGTTCATTTTAGAGGTTTTAGGATATTTTTGGTCATTTTATAGTTTTCTAGGTATTTTTCGTCATTTTAGAGGTTTTGAGAATATTTTAGTCATTTTATAGTTTTCACAGGTATTTTGCCCATTCTAGTGATTTCAAGGATATCTTGGTCATTTTAGTGGTTTCAGATTATTTTGGTTATTCTAGTGGTTTCAAGAGTATTTTTCTCATTTTAGAGGTTTTGAGGTATTTTTTATCATTTTAGATGTTTCAAGGTATTTTCGCTAGTTTTAGAGGTTTTAGGGGTATTTTGGTTATTTTAGAGGTTTTAGGGTATTTTGGTCATTTTAGACATTTGAGGTTATTTTAGTAATATTTTAGATTTAGGGGTATTTTGGTTATTCTAGTGGTTTTGTATGTATTTTGGTCATTCCAGTTTTTTTGGGAGCATTTTGGTTATTTTAGAGGTTTCAAGGGTATATTGGAAATTTTAGAATTTTTTAGGGTATTTTGGAAATTTTAGAGGTTTGAAGGGTATTTTGATCATTTTAAAGGATTCAGATTCTCTAGATTTCTTAGAATACTTTACTAAATAGATTTCCTTAAATCTCTTTTATGATTTAAGAGTCTTGATTTTACCATATCAGCATTTCACTAACAATACTATTAAAATAAAAATAAAAAAATGTTGCAAATAAAACAATTAAAATTATTGTTAGTAGCATGCTGATATAGCAGAATTTTGACCCTTAAATCATAAAAGAGTGATTAGGATTTAAGGAAATCTATTGGTAGAGTACCCTGGAAAATCTAGAGGATCTGAATTCCATTTAAAAGTTTAGGGGTATTGTGGCTAGATTGGAGGTTTTGGGGATATTTTGGACATATGTAGTGCATTTTAGTGATTTTGGCGGTTCCAATGGTATTTTGGTTATTTTAGAGGTTTAGAGTATTTTTGAGATTTTATTTTATTTTATTTTATATTTAAGTAATTCTCACAAGTAAAATAATTGTTTTTTTTTTAGTATGGGCAATTATGTTAATTCAACCAATTATTACGTCACCGCCAAGAAGTAATGTAAGATCACCCCTATTTAAGAAGATGATGTGATATATTTTGTAACATTAGATTATGGTAATCTTAGAAAAAATTGAATGAACTAAACACCTTAATGTCACATTAATGTAATGTGCATTACATCACGTCAAACCAAACATCCCCTAGTATCATGTTTGTCTTGGAAGACATTCCCCTTCCCCTGATCTCGTTGTGTCTTCATTAGACTTTGATTTTTATTTACAGTATCCAATAAAAGCTCTGGTCAAACTATAAAATAGATTTTTAGAGTTCCTCTTATTTGTATTTTTGGATTTCTCGATGAAACACATACCATGATTGTTTTAAGGATTTAATTTTGATCTCAATTTCTGATTAATTTTCCCTCTATGAGGTCTTAATTAAACTATTTTTTTTATATAAAAATAATTTATTCCACTTTAGAAGTACATGTGTGCATTTGAGTTTTGGTATAAAAATTATTTTTTATTTATTCGTTAACCACGTCAGTATTTATATCTACTATTTAACGATATAGACTATTTTGTCTTAGAAGACATTCTTCTTCCCCCTAATCTCCTTGTGTCTTCGTTAGCCTTTGATTGTTATTCATAGTATCCACTAAAAGCTCTGGTCAAACTATAAAATAGATTTTTAGAATTTGTCTTATTTTTATTCTTGGATTTCTCTGGTTCTCTCTGAAACGTAGATTGTAATTGTTTTAGGGATTTAACTTGGATCCCGATTTCCAAATAATTTTTCCTCTATGAGGTCTTAATTAAACCATTTTTCTTATAAAAAAATTTATTCCATGTTAGAAGGACATGTGGCATTTGAGTTTTGGTATTATTTTAATCATTAGTTATGTCAGTATTTTACATTAATTACTTAACAGCATATAGACTATTTTTTTTTTTTTTTATACAAGATAAAATTTTACTCTAACATAATTTAAGTGTATAGAGTGTGAAGCTCCTTCCTAGAGACTTTAACCCTTACTCTTGCTCTTGCCCTCCACACCCCATAAGCACTTATACTTGTGGAGTGACCATCGCACCAAGAATGTGTGGTGATGCATATAGACTATTTTAATACAATACCAAAATGCTAGGGACTAAATTAACAGATATGAATGATTAGAGACTAAATTGACAAATAGCCTAAATATTAAGGACCAAATATATAATTTACCAAAAAAACAAAAGAAGATCATTTAAAATGGCAGCAAGAAATAATCATCTATATATATGTAAAGCAACACGTATCAAATGCTGCTGAAAGAAAAAATGCAAATCAAAATCTTTCATATAAAAAACTCCACAAAGCAAATGTACTAATATCTAAGTATCTAACCCTTACGCCGAAAAGTTTGATTCATTACTCAATTTACATGCATCAAGCCGTTTACTCCTATCTTTTATGATATAGGTAATTGATGAGATGTTGCGCATGACAACCATGTTTTCATTATATATTCCGAGAGGCAAAAGTCGATGTTAGCATCAATGGTAATTACTAATTAGTCATGCTTAATATTTTCCAGACTACAAGTATCTGTTTTTCACTTGTTTTTGTTGTCTCACTACAACTATTTTTTTCCAGGCTACAGTACCATACCTAAAGGATGGAAAGTTTTGGTCTGGTATGGAGCTGTCCATATGGATTCTGAAATTTATGATAACCCACAAAACTTTGATCCATCGAGATGGAACGTAAGTCCTTTTTTTTTTTTTTTTTATTCCCTTGAACCCATTTGAAAATGCATACAAATTATTAAGGACAATAGGAACAAAAACTGTTTTAAATTTATCCAGACCCGGCATAGTAAACCATGGATTCCAATCGATTCACTAAGTTTGTATTATAAAACCGAAAATTAATTTTTTTATTGACTCATTTTCAATGTACATTTATATATAATATATATTTTAGGTAAAGTTTAGGCATACAAGCTATATTATTATTGGCTAAACTACAAATAACATCTCAAACTCTGCTGAAATTTAATTTAGTCCTATAACTTCCTTTTCGTTCAATTTAGTTATCTAAATTTTAACACCATTCAATTAAGTCCGCTCCCTAGTCTTCATTAAAAATGTGTTATTAATTACCCCTAAAGCGCCATAGTTTTTTATTTATTTATTTTTATAATGATTTTCTTTATATCAAACCACCAAAGCTCATTTTTCTATTATTGTTTGAAAAAAAAGGGAAGGAAATAAAGAAAAAAAATTGAAATCATTTTCTTTACGTTAGATCTGCTATGGATACTAAAACTTGATAAACAAACATAATAACAATTTTAGAGAACTAAGAAAAGGTGGGAAAAAACCCAAGGGATTGGTAAAGTGATTTCTAAAGCCTCATAATTTCAATGAGATATTGGGATAGAAAACTCCTGCCAGCATCTTAGGGATACCTTTGTGGGATATATTTTTTTCTGTAATAACCTGGTGTACGTAGGATGGAGGAATTGTTTACACACAAGAAAATAGTAAGATAGTCAATTTTTAGGGTCATATTTTTCATGTGTTGGCATATCTTTTGACAAAACACACTTTACTTATATTTAGGTAGTTCTAAGTGGATTCTAGAATATCATAAAGTATGACTTATTGCTATATCAAGTGGTATAATTAAAGACATAAAAACTGCATAGAGAAACAAGTGAGAAAAGCTGAAAAAGTGAACCTTCGACACAAGCTCGATACTAAGGTTCTACCAAGAATTAATGAGGAACCTCAATAGCTCTCGATCTATTGAGCTTCACAGATCCAGAAATTTCAAATTTGTTTTTCGGCCCATGCTGACTTGGATTTCTAGGGTTTCATTCAGTAAACTTCTAGGAGATATAAAAGCTTTATTTTAAAGTCACCACAAGACATAGTGACTTAAGAAACTCTATACACTTATTGTGAAACTACTACGTTCTTATGTGTCTTAGGATTTTATGAACAAGTGCTTCCTTCTTTACAAGTGTATTGAAGAACTTTGCATCCAACAACAATTTTCAAGTTGCTGGGAACTATTCATATACTGGGATTCGTGCAAAGGGGGAAAAGTCTTTACAAAATCAAGACAAATTAGGAATTGGTGTAAGGATTCAACTATAGGTTAATATTTTGGGATAAACCAAGTTTGAGGTAAGATTTCTTGTACTAGTAATCTCTTGATTTTGATTAGTGATTCATGAGAGTGGTGACTTGAAAATCACCCAGTGGGATTTCGGCCTTTTGAGAGGTTTTTCCCATTAGTCAACAAATCATCATGTTAAATTTACTTTCCGCTGCAGTTTAGATTATTTGGTAATTTCTTTGTGCCTCCACAATTTGCATTTAATTTGACTTAATTAATTAACTTGGATAATTGAATTTGATGATGGACGAAAATCATTAGGCTGAATGCTCCAAGCTTTCATGACGATTGCATGACTTGAAAAGGAAGAAAGTGACTATCGAAGGTAACTGGAGTGAACCGGCCAAGGACCCTCTAATGGTTAAGTTAGTTTTTTCTTTAAAACACAAGAGTAGTGAGTGAATGAATAGTAGAATGTACCTTGGTTGGATGAGGCTTGGTCCTTTTATAGAGAGTTTGGAGTGGGTCTACTTTGTTGGGTGCCACTAGCATCATGGGAGGTGTGTGGACTTAGTGGGGAAAGTGGAGTGAATTTTAGGGAATTTACCTCGTGTTCCGAGATATGGGTTAGTTGGTTAACCATTTGAGATTGTAGAAAATGCTCATAGATTTACTAATTATTTATTAGTCATCCATGTCCATACTTGAATATGGTATGGACGGCTGTACCTTCTTTGGATGACTAGATCCTTGCTGGACGACCAGTGATCTACTTGTAAGTCCTCATTTTACATTTGTGGTGCAAATTTCTTCCGTCTTCTTTTTAAAGCCTGTTTTGGACATATTTGGTTATGGATGACCAATATAGACGAAGAGCTAATTATTTGATTTACCATTAGAATTAGTTAATTGAGGTCAATCTATAACCCAACATTAATAATAATATAAAAACACATGCACACAATAAATGATGGGTGTAGATAAGTCATTTCCCATTTATCCCCATTTTCTCTCCAAATTGGGTAGATTATTTTAGTGGGTATAGAGAGAAAAAACTTAAAATCCACCAAAATCTTATCCAATTTTCGGTCCCAACCAAATAAACTATCACCCAATGTCCATCCTTTTTCCTCTCCCTTTTTTCCATCCTTCTTCAAATCATACCAACTAAACATTCACTTAATTTAATTGCTCAAGCCCACTACTATCAATTAAACATATAATAAAAAGTCACTATTATCAAATTTAAATAATTAATCTAAAATAAAAATTTTCTATAAAAAATCTAAAATAAAATAAGATAATTTAAACGCTAGCTGGAAAGCACTCACACTATTCTATAGCACAACATATTCTGGTCTAGTAGCCTTGTGATATACTATCAAGAAATTAGTGAAATCACTCAAACTCAATAAAATAATAGCAAAATTTAAACAATGAAGTTTTATTAAGTCATTTACTATAAGAATCAAAACGTCATACTTTTGGAACCTCAAAGAAGTTGTCAAAGCCCCAATTATATATCTTGAAATAACTAGATTGTTATTTTTCTTGCAAACGGAATTTTAAAAGGCAAAGCAGAGACTTTCATTTCATTTGCTGCGGGCAGCAGATTTTGTCCTGGAAGTGATCTGGCTAAGCTTGTGATAACTATTTTCCTACATCATTTTCTCTTTAACTACAAGTGAGTTTTCTCAAACCTTAACTATGTGGGCAACAATTTTTTCTTTTCTTTATCTATAGAATGAAATATATATGTCACCACCATGCACAGTATACATGCTCTATTAGAATTCCATAGATTATCAATTGATTTAGCAAACTGGTCAAGCTTGACATAACCGTTTTCCTACTCTATTTTCTAATTAACCACAAATGAGTTCCCTAATAATTTTAAAATAGGGGAAATTTTTTCTTTCCTTTTTTTCTTCCCTTGAGAAAATGGAAAATCACCACATAAGGTATAGAGTAATGCTATAGACAACAATTTTCACAAACAATTGAGTTGACAGTTTTTTACTCATTTTCATTTGAATCCATTACTAACATCATTTTTTACTTACTAATAAAAACTTACCACCTTGACATTTGTTATTTTTTTTTAGTTTCTCTAACCTTATTGTTTAAGTTAATGTGATAGTGCAGCATTTTTAGGCACCGGATAGTCTATTATATTATTTCATGCTAATGAAATATTTTTTTCTTCTTCTTTTTTCCTCTGCTGGGGTGATTTTATAAATGCGCAAATTATTTAAAAAATAATTTAGGATGAAGCGACTTAATACAGAATCCCCATTAAGTCACTTACAAGGACCAATGCCTAAAGACCAGTGCCTCACCTAAGTCATAAGGATCCCATCAACTAATTACTAATACATGAGGAAATTGATTCTTTACCACCTTTAGCTAATTTTAGCTAGAACGTGGACTCAATGCGTGGTGAACCTTCGCCTTGCTTCATTCCTGTCATGAAACGTATAGTTACATATTAATCTTTGTGAATATGCATCATGCATATTATTATTATAAATTATATTTGTAATAATTGCCATACTATCTTTGGCTATACTATATTTGTAATACCTGCTGAAGTTTCTTGTTTGATGATTGCGTGACTTTGAAGGAAAATACTTTCTTGTTGGATTATAAATTGTTATAAATTATAATTCGATAGTTGTAACTTACAACATTGACCAAAGGGAAATCCAAAGTCCAAACTATTGTTAGATTATATATAAATATATATATATATATATATTGATGTTAATGAAGCCTAAAGAAAACACACATGATACTCTCTTGAGGGAACAGAAACTAAATTGTTAGTTTTTGGTAGTAAACCTCGAATCCATAAGGAGTTTCCCTGAATCCACAATGAGATAAAAACTCGAATCCACTAGAAGAAAATTTGACAAAACGTCTGTGGTTATTGACAATAGTCTCCTTTGCTTTTGATAGTTACAAAACATATAAATACTAAAAACAACGTAAAAAAACCCTAATTCGGATTAGTTACGCAGTTAGGTGACAAAATACCAAAATTTACCAAAAATGGCAAAATTGAGTTGAATGAAAAATCATAAACTACTGACCTTAGGGGTCATCCTAAAACAAACAGAACCTTATTCTGACTTTTAAACTAAAAGTTACTAAGGAAAAAAAATATATATTACTATAAATAGCAAAAATATTGTTTTCGGGCCCTTAACAAAGGAATTCGCCTAAATTTAGGCGATTCTTATGGGTTGTCATGAGCCTCGATCAAAATGTCGTTTCCCTTCAACCTGCCAAATTTTATACAATTTCGAAACTATCGCCCTGATGCCCTCTATTGGCACTCTCCTTTAATCTTGCATTGTGACTTCCGGCACCGCTGTTGCTCTAAGAATGCATGTGTTGTTTGTTCTACATCGTGTGTGTGTGTGTGTGTGTGTGTGTATCGTGAACATAAACTAGTCTAGATATAAATCATAGTGTCTATAGGTTTGATTAGACAATGTTCAGGATGCTAACAAGTCAGATTCAAGGAATTATGATTTGACAGTTCTGACCGATCGAAACTAAAGTTTGATTGATTGAAAGTAGATTTCCAAAATTTGTATTCCAGCCCATAAAGCCAAGTAAGTGATTAGGGCCAATCCAACTACACTTAGTATTTAATTGAAACCCTAGTGCACATTTTCAAAGACTTGGGAGCTACTATTTTGAGATTTAAGAGATTTTGTGCCTTCTATTCTTTCAAGCTTCTACTGGAGATCACACAGATACTCATTGAACTCGTGGAATAAAGTTGCCAACCATTAGTGATCAAGTGTGCTAGAGATACAAAGCTTCAATTGGATTTTGAGGTGCATGAATTGGAGGATCGTGTTGCAACAGTTTACTGTGGGATTGAGAGCTCAATTTGGTAACTGAACTTAGATTTATTGTGAATTGTTATTCTTGATTATAAACCTCTAACTTATAGTGAAACTGTTACCTTGGGATTAATTAGCACTACAAGAAAAGAGTTTACTAGCGAGGGTAAAATGCCCTTGCAAAAATTCAAATATCGTCGCAAAAGGCTATTAGCGAGGGCATGTGCCCTCAAAGGCCATCTTATTTGCTCTTGTTGCTAAAAGAGATTTTGCGACCATGCCTTCGCAAATAGATAATTTACGAGGGCAATTTACTGTCATTACTAAACAAATCCGCCTTTGCAAATATATTACCAAATGACAAGAAAAGTTGACCACTTATTTTTAGCGAGGGGGAGTAGTTTTCGTTAACAACTATTTGTGAGGACCTTTATACCCTCGCAATTAGTTATTTGCGAATTTCAAATTTACGATATACTTTTTAGAGACAAATAATGTCGTTGCTAAAATTTATTTGTGAGGGCTTTTAACCCTTCGGAATTAGTTAGAAATAATAGTGACAACATTAAGCTATCGCTTAAAATGTTTTTGCAAGGGGTTAAGTGGCATTGCTATTCTATAAATTGTGAGGGACTTTGTCGTCACAATAAAATTATTTATGAGCAAATTTTTATGTCATCGGTGATAATATTTTATATACTCTTTGAAATATTTTATTATTTATTTATTTTTAATTATTTTATATAATTTTTTTTTAACTATCATGTTACAATAGTAAAATAATTTCTAAAAATTGATCAATTGAAAGATAAAAATTCATATAAGTTCAAACTTTAAAATATAGAATATACAAAGAAATCTTGAAATTAAACAACTAGAATTATGACAAGATCTATACTAGTCTTCCTCTGAGTTACCCTCCAAGTTGTTTTCAACCTCCCTCGTGGTATATTGATTGAGTTGTCCTTTTCATCTCTACTAGTACCATCCTTAAAAAAAAAAAAAAAAAACAAAAAAACAAAACATTAAACATAATTCGTACACTAGAATATTAGCTTTTATAAAAATAATAACAAATAATGGTTAAAGAGAGTGCAAGAGAGATAGAGAGAATTCATGACATGTATTTCATTTATACTCACCCCCTAATCTCCATTCATCCATTTATCCACCATCTTTTTCCAAAAGAGTGTAGGAATGAAGGAAGGACCATTCTTATAACGATCTTCTTTCTCTGTGTACTTTCTAAAAATAGGATTTTTAATGTAAAACATCCAATCAGAGCAACAGCATTTCACCAAGTCTGTAAATTCTTTCTTCACTTCCTCATCTGGTTGCTTATGCTTAAAATGTTGAGCTCTATAGCAAGCATATAGAGTTTCAAGCTCAGATCTTGGGTATTCTCTAAAAGTCGTCTAAGCTCCATTCAGTTTTTGATAAAAAAGAATAGTAATCTCTCGAGTAGCTTTTAGTGTGATGAGTCTGCCCTTTCTTTTACCTTCCTTTGCCATGTCTACCTTTTTCTTTTATAAGCCCTTGCCATGACTACCTACTATTAGTTAGTATTAATATGATGAAAGTATATAATATAAATATGTATTTCCAATATGATTGTGTTAAAGACATGACCCACTAGTAAAAGATGATACTCTAGTATAAAATGATACTAGACCTTATCCTTAATCCAACAATACTTATTGCTAAAATCAACACACAAATAATTAATTTTCATATCTTTATTTATTGAATGTTTAAATGCATACTCAAGAAAATTTTCAACCCCATTAATATATCTAGTAGAATGATGCATCCAAAATTTATCAACTGACATTTTATCTACTCCTATAAAGCATCATATTATATAACTAACAACAATAATGGTTGCTAACACATGTATAATTATGCACTCTTAAAAATAACTAGCACAGTTAACATTGGGTCTTGTAAAATAGAAATATCAAGGATTCGCATATCTGGCCACAAAATAGAAATATCAACAGAACCTAAAGCAAATCTCAAGCCAAACAATTGAGATTGGACAAATATGTTGTCAACATCGTCATCCTAATTAACTTTTTCAAGTAATCTATAGATTTTCAGCTCATTACAAGTCTTACACATTTAAAACTCACATAAGAGAACTCTACAAAATTTCTGCATTTAACATTCCTTATAGTGTTCCGAAAATTACCACAATAAATATATTTTCAATAAGATACAAAAGTTTGTATTTGCCTGTATACGAGATAAAAAAATAAAAATAAAAAATAATTATAAAAACATATATAAATAAATAGCTCCAATCAATATCAATATAGATATATATGACTATTTATTTTATGGGTTTATTCTAAAATACAAAAAAAAAAAAAGTTAAATAGTACCCATTTGTCATTTGGTTCAAAATTAAATTTATACAATGGAAAAATTATCCATAGCCTCCAAAATCCAAATTGCTGCAATTGGAAATGATAGTTGATGAAGACAACAAAAAAGAACAAATACATGTGGTATACATTTACAAAAATCAAGCATGTCGTATAAGAGAAAACGACTGGAACTCACATTGCAGTGTGTACCAAGGTGAGACCTGAGATAGGGAAGTAACTTCTTCAATTCCTTAACTGTCCTACTATTTGCACCTAATCATTCTACGACTACACCAAAGTAAGGGAGAGAATATTTTTCTTATCTTGAAAAATTGTAAAAAGTGAACCAAAAAAGTAGAATATGCATGTGTGAGAGAGATACCTCATCAACAAGCAGTAAGTGTAAGTGATTTTAGGGTTGAACAAAGAGTGATAACTGAAAGGAAAATACCTCATAAATTGATGGTAAGTGTGGGAAATTTTAGAATTTAGCAGAGTGGTAAGCTGAACATGTAGAAGATAATGTAGAAAAAAGGGGATTATGCTTTTAGGGATAAGCAACAAATATTAAAATTAAGTAGTAATTAAAAAAAAAAAAGATTAAGCGATAAAAGTTTTAACTAAAAGATAAATAATGAAATTTTTAATTTGTTTTTGAACAATGAGTTTTTCAAAACATCTTCCTTTTCTAATATCCCTCAGTAACTAACTCCAAGCCAACTGTGTAACTACCTTGCCAGCCCATTCCCTCCAACTAACTATATCAACTAACTCTCATATGCCACACAAGCATGATGTAAACACATCACCACTACAAGTAATCAGTGGCGGCGCCACGTTATGGTCAGGGTGTTCCCAGGAACACCCTGACTTGAAATTTATATATACTAATTTCTTTTTTTTTTTTTACCCTTATAAAAAAAAATAGGAACACCCTCAAATCAAAATGAGGAACACCCTCAAATTAAAATATATATATATATATATATATATATTTGTTCTACTTTCAAGCCAAAGAAAAAAAAAAAGCCCAAGAAAAAAATTCAACTAAAATCTTAAAAAAAAAAAAAATTTGTAATAGAGAAAAAAAAAAATTTGTAAGAGCAAAACAACAGACGACATCATGGCAAGCCCAACATCAAGCCCACAGCAGCCCAACACAGTACACAGATTTCTCAAACCCACGGTTTCTCAATAAAAAAAAAAAAAAAAAAAAAAAAACCCCCAACACAACAACACAGATCAAAAACCTCAAATCAGTTATTAGGATTTCAGTACATCACTAAAGCTTTTCTCAAAAAAATTTTAAAAAATCACTAAAGCTAAAGCATTAAGCAAACTGCAAACCTAAAAGGGAAAAATAGCAACGGCGCCTCCCGACCCTCCCCTTAGAAGGTAAATCGCTCCACGGCTCTAGTCGCTCATCGGACATCGGAGATCGCCGCCGCAGCTCCAGTCGCAGTCGCAACGCTCATAACCAAGCTGTCGCAGCAAACATCGGCGATCGCAGTTGCAGTCGTAGCTCCAGTCGCAGTCACCAGTCGCAGCGCTCATCGCCGTCACTCATCTCCGCCTCGCCCAGGTATTTCTCTCAACCCCTCTCCTTTTCTCTCTAACTCTCTCTCTCAGCCTCTCACTCTCTTTATCTCAATTTGCAATGAATATAGGAAATAAAATAAGAACATTGAACAATGGGTTACTATCCTATTATTTATGACTCTCTATCTCTCTCTTTATTTATTTTGTCTTTTTGTTTGTCTGATTGTCTCATTGGCTGTGGCTGAACCGTGATTGGCTCGTTGGAACACTTAGTAGTTTTTTTTTTTTTTTTTGAGCAACGAGTGACTCAGTTTAACACTTTAACTTTAATTCTTTGTCTCATTGCCATTGGCTGAACTGTGATTGGCTCATTGGCTGAAGCACTCAGTAGTTTTTTTTTTTTTTTTTTTTTGAGAAACAAAACAAGCACTTAGTTTAACACTTTAACTTTATTAATTTTTTTACTTTTTGAATTTGGCATTTTGCTTTTATCTTTGTCTGATTATTGATTCCTATCCGTTAGTTGGTGTGCAATGTGTTGGTGTTGGACTTTTGGTGTGTGTTATTGTGTTGGCATTGTGTGTTGGTGTTGGACTTAGAGGCATTAATTGTCTTTTAGTGTTATTGTGATTTGTGAAATTGTGCTTGTGAAATTTTCTGATTGGCAGCGTAACGTGCAATTAATAAACCAAAATTTAATTAATTAATAATTAATTGGAAAAATTAATTAATAAACAAAAATTAATAATTTAATTAACCAATATATTATAAAAGACAAACAAATTAAATTATATTAAGCTAAACAACAATTAATAATTTTATAATTAATGAAACAATAATATAACAAATTATAATTTATAAAAGACAAATAAATTAATGAAACAACTAAACAACAATAATTAATAATTTATTAATATTTCAAATAAACTTATAGTTTATTATTTATTCTTTTGCTAGAATTATGGACAAATACTTGATAAGAAAACCACGTCCTCAAGATTCATCTCCTGTGCATGATTCATCTCCTGTGCAAGATTCATCTTTATCTTCTAAGTGAATTCGTGTTGACTTTAACTCAGAAAATCTTCCTTTTGATCCTGGGCTACGAGAAAAGATATCATCTTATCATCCTAATAATCATGATGAAATAAGAAGATATTATTTAGCAAAAGGCCCTTGTCAACCTCCTCATGAGTTTCCTTTATCATATTTTTCTGGAAAGCCCCGTCGATTTAAATCTGATTGGTATATAGGTAGAAATTGGTTGGAATATAGTATAGCCAAGGATGCAGCATTTTGTTTTTATTGCTACCTATTTGGGCAAGATGTTGGTAAGCAAGGAGGAGGTAGGACTTTTGTAACAAAGGGATTCAAACTTTGGAATCAGCTTGTGAAGTTAGATTCCCATGTTGGAGGAGTTAATAGTGCTCATAACCAAGCTGTCAAGAAGAGTGAAGATCTACTGAAGGAAAGGCAACACATTCAAAGTGTTTTGGTTAAGCAATCAAATCAAGATAAAGCTGAATATCGGGTTCAATTAAATGCAATAGTTGATTGCATAAGATTCCTTTTATGCCGGGGATTAGCTTTTCGTGGTCACGATGAATCTCAAGGTTCAAGTGATAAAGGAAATTTCCTTGAGCTTCTACAATTTTTTGGGGGATCACAATGAAAATATCAATGAAGTGTTGCAAAAAACTTGGAAAAATTGCAAGCTTACCCATCCTGATATTCAAAAAGATATTGTGAATGCAATTGCATGTGAAACATTCAAAGCCATCATCAAGGATCTTGACAATGGGTTCTTTTTAATATTAGTTGATGAGTCACGTGATATCTCAGTGAAAGAACAAATGGCCCTCGTTCTTCGTTATGTGAACAAAAAAAGAATTATTATAGAGCGGTTTCTTGGTATTGTACATGTAGCAAGTACCACCGCTTTGTCACTCAAATGTGCTATTGAATGTTTACTTTGTGAACATAATTTGGGTTTATTGAAACTACGTGGGCAAGGTTATGATGGAGCTAGTAATATGCAAGGTGATATCAATGGTCTCAAAACTTTAATTTTGAAAGAGAATAAGTCAGTATTTTATGTCCATTGTTTTGCTCATCAACTTCAATTGGCACTTGTTGCCATTGCTAAAAACCACATTAACATTGCCGACTTTTTTTATGTGGTTAGTAATTTAGTAACTGTTGTTGAAGGCTCTTGTAAGAGACGAGATGCTCTTCGAGATGCACAATTTGCCAATATTAAAGAAGATTTAGATAATGGTGTACGTAGAAGTGGGCAGGGTTTGAATGAAGAGACAAATCTTAAACGTCCTGGTGATACACATTGGGGATCATATTATGAGACTATTCTTAACTTGATTTTGATGTTCTCTACTGCTGTTGATGTACTTGAAATTATTGAAGAAGATGGCCTCTTCGACCAAAAAGTTGAATCTCGATCTATTATGAGGTCAATTCTATCTTTTGAATTTGTTTTTGCTCTACACTTGATGAAAAATATTTTAGGGATCACAAATGAGTTGTCAATAGCATTGCAAAAAAAAAAAAAAAAACAAGATATAGTAAATGCTATGGATCTTATTAAAGTGTCTAAGCAACACTTGCAAGTGATGAGAAATGATGAATGGATATCTTTATTGACTGAAGTGTCTTCATTTTGTGCCACACATGATATTCCTAGCTTGAACATGGATGATATATTTGTAGTTAGTGGGAGGCCGCGATGCAACACCCAACAAAATACAAATTTACATCATTATCGTGTTGAGCTATTCTGCACAGTCATAGATATGCAACTTCAAGAGCTTAAAAACCGTTTTTCAGAGGCAAATACCGATTTGCTACTTTGTATGGCTTGCTTGAATCCAAGTAATTCATTTGTAGCTTTTGATAAGGAAAAGTTGATACGTCTAGCAAAGTTCTATCCATCTGATTTTCTTGGGACAGATATCTTGGTACTTGACTCTCAGCTTCAGAATTTCATTTTTGATATGCGCAACAATGACTTGTTTTTAGAGCTTCAAGGAGTTAGTGAGCTTGCTGAAAAGTTAGTGAGCACAAGGAATCATGAGACTTATCCATTAGTCTATTTGCTTGTGAAGTTAGCTTTAACCCTTCCTGTTGCTACTGCAATAGTAGAAAGAAGGTTTTCAGCAATGAAATATATAAAGAATAAACTGCGCAATCGAATGGGAGATCAGTGGATGAATGATTGCTTAGTTGTGTATGTTGAAAAAGATGTAGCTTGTAGCATTGATAATGAGACTATTATGCAATGATTTCAAAATATGAAAACTTGTAGAAAGCAATTGTAAATTTTATGTATTTACGTGTTTTTTTATTGTTGTTGTTGTCAATATAAAAAATTTTCTTTTTATTAGATCATGTAATTTATCCTTGTTGAGGAACACCCTGGAAAAATTTCCTGGAGTCGCCACTACAAGTAATACACGTGTATCTATACTAAAATACAAGTATACAATGCCAGCTAATCAATACAATTACTATCTGAAGCATAGACATATTACAGACTCAGGCTGCACTAGCACACGCACCTAACATCAGCTGTGCACACATTCCTCATCAGCAGCAGATGCACCCCCACATCAGCAGCCTAAGCACACCCTGCAACACCCCCCATGTAGTAACACATGCATCCCTCATCAGCATTACACACGCTGCCCATCAGTACCCTACACACAGATACAACTAGACACTCCTAACAATTAATCATCTTATACTTTTTTTTTATGTTATTTGAAAGAAGCATTACATCAAATAGCTTTTGTGCCGCTTTATAATAAACTGTGTACAACCTTAACATCAAATAGCTTTTGTCCTTATTTTAGATTTGCCTTCATCATTTAGCTATTCACAAACTTGCTTACAAAATGGTTTCTAAAAATAAATAAATAAATTGCTAACTACAATAGGTCAATAAATTTTTGTTAACATACACACACGGCTACATAGAACAGATTGGGATCCTGAGGTTTTTTATTTTATTTAAAAAGAAAAAAGCAAAATCTCTTAAATTCAAATCACATATACTGTAAATTCAAATTCTAAACAATAACCAACAACAATAGCAACTACAAACACAAAACATCGACAATTTTTTCAAACCACATATGTTGTTACATTCAAATCACAACAACCAGCAAGAACAAGGGAGGTAAAACTTAAACAGGGGAGAAAATAGGAATGCAAGACACAACCCAACACCATAGAGCCCACAAACATAACAACACGGCCAAAGCAAACCCAAAACCCCAAAATCCTAAACCAAACACACACAAAAAATACCCATTCTGAATAAACCCAGATTCAACACAAAATACATAGCAAACTTCAAGCAATTTCGGAATAATCCTTGAACAAAGAAAAAAAAAGGAAAAAACCCGTACCTTTGAATGATTGAGTCCCTAAAATTATGAAATACTTCACCAAATCTGAGACCACACAGACCTACTACATCACGCACATACACACAAAAAAAAAAAAAAGTAAAAAGAAAAGAAAAAGGAGAGTGAGATAATGGATAGAAAAGGAATAGAAGAATCTAATGAAAAACAAGAGGCATTCATGAAGAACAATCCAATGAAGACCATTCACTTACCTTACAAGTTGTTCTCTTAATCAAGGTTTTCTCTATGAGCAAGAGGGAGGCAGTGGAGGCACAACGCAAGATAAAGGGTTATCAGATATGTTAGGTGCTAAAATATTGAGTGATAAAAGGAAGCGCGAGAAAGAAAGAAACAGCCTTTAAATTGAGAGCTGGAGAAAGAAAGAGAGAATGAGAGCTGGAATGTTCTTGAATGAGGGAGAAAAAGAAAATAAAAGAAGGGGGTGATAGAGATAGGACACTGGACACGTGTGTGTGGAGGAGAAAAACAAGAAAAAAGAAAAAAAGAAATGAAACATATGGATGAACATGAAATGAAATAAAGTAAAAATAATATAAAGAATAAAAAATCCTAATTGTGAAATGCTACCACAATATTTTCACAATAAATTTTCAGTAACAGATTGTTATTACTTAATATTGGTGAGTAAAAAAATAATTTTAGTTGTAGATTCAAATTAGAACTAGTAACAACTTTTCACATAAATTTTGTTGTGAAAATATTGCGAAAAATGTTGTAGACGTGACACTTCTCATTGAAAAATATAGATGTTAAAAAAGAATAAATAATGAAAGAAGAAATAATATTTAAATGAGGTAGAGAAATGATAAAGAATCTATTAAAAGATGTATTTGAAATAGTAAGTAGGTAAAAGTTAAATGTCACTATTTACTGTCCAAACAATACAAAAATATGGAGAAGCTGTTGGAGATGCCATATGATTTTAAACTTAAACTGAAGTTTTGAATTGGAAAAGTAAAATAAAATAAATGAGGATAGAGAGTGGGTTTATCCGGTAAAAAAGGACCACAAGATATCCAAATCTCCTGAACTTTACTGACACTATAGTTCCCAGGTTAAACCATGCTTACATTAAACAGAGTAATATCTTGGATTTGGGACTTTGGGGTTAGTTATTGATAAGGTGAGGTCTGATACAAATTTGAATAAATAATAATAATATTAATAATATTAAGAAAAACTCTAGGAACACAAAATTTTATAGCTTCATGTCATAAGCTTCTTGTCATAATTGGGACATGGTAAAATGTGATTAGTAAAAAAAAAATGATAGATCCAATGTGTAAGTAATGGTTAACTATTCATAGTCTGCCAATTAGATGTAATTTACCATTTGATTTATAAACTCATCTTCTATACATTATTTTAAACTATAAAAACTTAAATTTAAACAAGTTATTGATGACATGGCTATTAACCTTCAATCGTCTTGAAATTTTGTACACATGAAAAATATATGAAGATAATGTAATCTAATGATAGATTTGTCAAAATTCACATTGAATTAAGAAATATAGGGCTGGGTTCAAGTTACACCTAATGCAACTCTAAAAAATGTTACACCACCCAATAACTTATTATTGAATTTCTATTTTGAAACTCCAACCGTTGGATCACATATTCTATATGTTCTTAACATGCATGCCAATTTTTATGTCAATCGGATGTAATTTACTATTTACTCTTTAAACTCATCTTTTATGCAATATTATAAACTACAAAAACTTGAATTTAGACAATTTATTGATGACATGGCTATTAATCTTTGATTACCTTGAAATTCTGTAACCGTGAAAAATATATAAAGATGTAATCTCACGGTAGATTTGTCAAAGTTCACAATGAATTAAGAAATATAGGATTAGGTTCAAGTTACACCTTATGTAACTCAAAAAAATGTTACACCATCCAATAACTTATTATTGAATTAATATTTTGAAAATCCAACCATTGGATTACATGTTCTCTATGGTCTTAACATGCATGCCAATTTTTGTGCCAATCGGATGTAACTTACCATTTTATCTATGAAGTCATCTTTTATGCATTATTTTAAACTACAAAAACTTGAATTTAAACAATTGATTAATGACATAGACATTAATCTTTGATCACCTTAAAATTTTGTAAGTATGAAATATATATGAAGATAATGTAATCTAACGATAAATTTGTCAAAATTCACATTGAATTAAGAAATATAGGATTGGGTTCAAGTTACACTTGATATAATTCTAAAAAATGCTACACCACCTAATAACTTATTATTAAATTTATAGTTTAAAAATCCAACCGTTGGATTACATGTTCTATATGGTCTTAACATGCATGCTAATTTTCCTGCCAATCGGATGTAATTTACCATTTTATCTATAAACTCATCTGTTATGCATTATTTTAAACTACTAAAACTTGAATTTAGACAATTGATTGATGATATGACTATTGATCTTTGATCACCTTGAAATTTTGTAAGTATGAAAAATATACTAAAATAATATAATCTAACGGTAGATTTGTCAAAACTCACATCGAATTAAGAAATATTGGGTTGAGTTCAAATTACACCTGACGTAATTCTAAAAAATGTTACACCACCCAATAACATATTATTGAATTCATATTTTGAAAATTCAACTTTTGGATTACATGCTCTATATGTTCTTAACATGCATGCCAAGTTTCATGCCAATCGGATGTAATTTACCATTTGATCTATAAACTCATCTTTTATGCATTATTTTAAACTAAAAAAACTTGAATTTAAACAATTAATTGATAACATGAAAATTAATATTTAATCACTTTGAAATTTTATAAGCATGAAAAATATATGAAAATAATGTAATCTAACGGTAGATTTGTCAAAATTCACATCGAATTAAGAAATATAGAGTTGGGTTCAAATTACACATGTTGTAATTCTAAAAGATGTTACATCATCCAATAATTTATTATTGAATTCATATTTTGAAAATTCAACCATTGGATTACATGTTCTATATGTTCTTAATATGCATACCAATTTTCTTGCCAATCGGGTATAATTTACCATTTGATTTATGAATTCATCTTCTATGAATTATTTTAATGGGAAGAAATTTTTATTCACTTTTGAGAGAGAGAGAGAGAGAGAGAGATGAAATTCTTGAATTTTGGGCTACCATTTTGAAGTTGAAAGTGCAATCATTTTTATATGTGTGCAATTGTTTAGAAAATAAGGACATACCTTTCTTATATAGGATGTATATAAAAGGTTTTTTTTTTTTAGACTGTAAACAAAAGGTTCATTTAAAGAATACAAAGTGCTATATGTTTATGCGTTTCTTTTTATTTTTCTTTGAATTTTAGAATAACTTTTGTCTCCAAAAAAAGAAATTAATATTTTAATGATTTTTTACGAAGGTCAATCGTGGCCCTCGCAAATAATTTAGTATTAGTAAAGGCATATTTTTAACCCACACAAAAAATAAACTTTTTGCAAGGGATTTTTATTGTCCCTTGGAAATAATTTGGTGGGAACATTTCCCTCCAAAATATTTGACATTTTAATGATTTATTTGTGAAGGTCAATCCTAGCCCTCGCAAATAATTTAGTATTAGTGACAGTTTTTTTTAACCGTCACAACTAATACACTTTTTGCGAGAGATTTTTAATTATCACTTGCAAATAATATGGAGGGAAAATTTCCCTCCAAAATATGAGTATTTGTGACGACTATAACACATAATTGTGACAGCTTTTTTTATTGGTCACAAATATTTCACATTTTATCAAGTATTTGCAAGAGCTTTATTTTGCCATCACAAATAAGATTTTTTGAGAGGCCTTTTTGGATTCGTAAAAAATTCTTGGTTGCTAATAGGAATTTTTCTTGTAGTGTAGGTCAAGTCCCCCTAGGGTTTTCCTTTGGAACAAATTGTTTCATCATATATCTTGTGTCATTTATTTTCCCGCTCTACATGATATGTTTGATAAATTTTTTAACTTAAGGGTGTTCATAATTGATCTAAGTAACTACTTGTTCTTAAAATTGGTTAAACACTATTTGTTCAGGGATCCAAAACTAACAAGTATAATTTTCCTCCTAACGGAAAACAAACAATCCAATTCAACTACAAGTTTCTTGGTATTATATTTGTAATACTCCAAATTGTCTGGATTTGATTGAATTAGATTTTTTTGGTGTGTGTTTTTGTAGGCATGCATTGAATCATATATTAGATATTTACTTGGTAGATCTTGGGCTGTTGGAAATTTTTATCCCAGTTGTTAACTTTTAACCAATTTTATTCCCAACAGTTTAATTAATCAATTATGATATTCAATTTCAATTTTGGTTAATCACACCACAAACCAATATTGTTAAATAAAAAAGTGCAAAAAGTAAAGAACAAAAAGAACATGGTTAAGAAGTGAAAATCCTAACGAAAAAACATTCTGGGGTTTACCGCCGACCCTTAAGGAAATAGGTTTTATTGTAGAATTGATGCTACTCATTACGTCAATAGCCATTTTTTGTTATGTCTAAGTAGTGGCAGGCAAGACATAAGGCTACTTTTCAAATGACATTTAACTTTGCTTTGAATGGGGACGGCGGAAACCTTTAGTGACCTTATGTCTTGCCTGACGCTTCGTATTTCATGTGCTGCGCATTTATGACGATTTGATGTCTATGTGGTTGGGTGCCACATGTATGGCTAGGATGTGTTCGACGTTCGAACTTGTCTCAGTTTTCCTACATGAGTTTTGGCCACTTGTTTTGCATTTTTCTCTCCTCTTCCCTTTCTTCAGTATTTTTCCTTATTGTGTTTTCTATGCTAGGGTTTTTTTCTCCTCCGAGCTTCCTTTCTTTGTTCTGTGTTTCCTGGTAAGTCCTTCGCACTTCTTCTTCTTTGATTCTTCCATGGTAGATTATTCTGCCGTTAGAGTAAATTGTCCTTTGATAGCTTTCTTTTTTGCTCACTTAGGTAGTTTACTTGAGTCCGTAGAGGGGGAGCGCGTCTTGAGAGGATCAGTTCCTTCATAGGGGAGGACTGTCTATATACCTTTGTCCTTTCTTTTTTGTTTCCTTTAGTTTCCCATTCTACTGAAGTAGCTAGGTTGCTGAAGATGTCTAAGGTAAGGTCTAGTGACCTGGAGATGGGGTTATCCTCGTTTGATGATCGTGTGGTCTCGGAGGCCACTTCTGTTTCCACCCCCTATAAAGCCTGGAAACTTTCGTGTTCCCTTACGAGAAAGGATGAGCAGCGAATCAGGGACAAATTTCAGCTCCCTGATTTTATAAAAATTAAGATCCTGAGTGACGAAGAGAGGGCTTGTCACACGTATTCTGATGAGGTTTGCTTTTATGAGGCCAACTTTACTAATGGCCTTCGTTGCCCTGTTTATCCCTTTGTTAGGGAATTTTTTTTCTTATTTGCATCTTGCTCTGGCACAATTGGTGCCTAACTCTTGGTGAATCATCGTCTCTTGCATGGTTGTATGGATGTCCGCTAATGATGGTGATGTCAATAGGAGTGACAAATTCCTCCATTTTTATCGTCTGAGGAAATCAAAGGACCTTGGCTATTATGAGTTTAAGCCATGGGATAAGGCCTCTAGGCTAATCCTTGATCACCCATTGTCTCTCCAAAATTGGAAGCCAAATTTCATTTTTATCTCTAGAAGTGGTTGGGAGTTCGTCCCTGGTGAAGACCTGGAGTTCGTCCCTGGGGAGTTCCTGTGTCCGGTGTGTCTTTCTCATCTTCCATTTGTTTTTCCCTTCTTTTATGAGTGACGATGACAAGTAACTTACTTGTGTTTCTATTTGTAGTTTCCCAACGTCCTCGTTTGAAGAAGAGGTATTAGTGTCGAGTTGAAAGAGTGAAGGAGTACTTGGAGTCTGTCAAAGATTTTGAGGAGCTCATTTCTCCTCAATCTTTATTTCTTCACTTTTTGGGTTTGGAACCATCTACTAAGGTTCAGAAGGATTTAGAAATAGTAAAAAAGAGTAAGTGCTTCTTTCCTTTTGTCTTCTTCCTCTCTTTGGACCCGTTGGTTTGGGCAACTAAACAATTGCTTTGACGATGATAGATAGGTTTATGGATTTCCTGCTTTTAGCTGTAGTAAACAACTCTTTTATGCCTGGACAACCTTTTATGATGATGTTAGTTGTGTTGAGACAACTTTTATGTGTAGCTTTGCATTTGAGCAGCTTTTTCATACAGAGCTTGTATATGAATAGCTTTTTACCTTCAGTTGCGTTGGAATGATTTTTTTATTGAGTCATATTTGACTAGCGATTCCTAGCTATATTTGAACTGCTTAGTGATGATCTTGGTTGCGTTTGAACAACTTAGTATTTTTAGCTGTGCTTGAACAGTTTTTGTTGAGTCATGTTTCGATGACGGTCTTAGTTGTGTTTGAACAACTTAGAATTTTTTAGCTATGTTTGAACAGCTTTTATTGAGTCATGTTCGAATGACGATCTTAGTTCTATTTGAATAACTTAGTATTTTTAGCTGTGTTTAATAGCTTTTTATTGAGTCATATTTGAAGGATGATTTTAGTTGTGTTTGAACAACTTAGTATTTTTTAGTTGTGTTTGAATAGCTTTTTATTGAGTCATGTTTGAATGACGATCTTAGTGTGTTTGAACAACTTAGTATTTTTTAGCTGTGTTTGAACAGCTTTTTATTGAGTCATGTTTGAATGACAATCTTAGTTGTGTTTGAACAACTTAGTATTTTTTAGCTGTGTTTGAACAGCTTTTTATTGAGTCATTTTTGAATGACAATCTTAATTGTATTTGAACATCTTAGTATCTTTTAGCTGTGTTTGAGCAACTTTTTATTGAGTCATGTTTGAATGACAATGTTGCGCTCTACTCGAACTTAGAGTCGTATTATTAGAGCTTCTTTTAGGTTAACCATTTTTTTGTTTTGTCTTGAATGACGATTATATTGGTTATGTTTGAACAACTTTGATTTAGTCGACTTTGGTAGTTGTGTATCAACATCTTCAATGGTTATGATGCCGTTGGCTATGCACAAATAGCTTTTAATTTGAAATTTTAATGACAGAGATCCTTAAGACGTCTCCCAAGGACGACTCCTAAGCGTTGCACACATTTTGATAGTGATAGATTGTGGATATTCATTGATAAATATGTACTGTCCATGCTTTGATAGTCATGGAAAATCATTGATAGATACGCATAGATAATGCTTTCATGTATTATTGACCTTATGAATGACAAAAGTAATGGTTATCATACATACTGATAAGAAGATTAGGTAACTTGAAAATGTAAAGCATTCCTTACTGGTAGTATTTCTTCAAGTGTTCTATGTTCCATGGTCGAGACAGTTTTTGGCTATCTAAAGATTTCAGGTAGTAGGAGCCTTTTCTAGAATAACAAATTACATCGTAGGGGCCTTCCCAAGCTAGTCCCAATTTTCCTTGTGATGGGTCCTTTGTTGCCTGTGATACCTTTCTAAGAACGAGGTCTCCAATGATGAACCTTCTTACTTTAACGTTTCTGTTATAGTATTTGGCCATTGCTTCCTTTTGTTTGGCCATTCTCTTCATAGCTTCTTCTCTGACTTCATCGACTAGGTCTAGGTTGTTGCTAAGCTCCTGCTGATTTGTCTAGTCTTCATATGTTTTGACTCAAAAGCTCGTCAGTCCTACTTCCACTAGTATGATGGCCTCAATGCCAAACGTTAGTCTGAATGGTGTTTCTCCTAATGGGACTTTAGCGGTCGTCCTATATGCCCAAAGGACATTTTGTAGTTCTTTAGGCCATGCCCCATTTGCCCCCTTAAGCCTAATTTTGATAATTTTGATCAAGCTTCTGTTCGTCACTTCTATCTAGCCGTTGGCCTGAGAATGTCTTGGAGAAGAGTAGTGATTCTTGACTCCTAAGTCTTGGCAAAATTTTTGAAACTTAGGGTTATTGAACTGCTTTCCATTATCTGATATAATGACATGTGGGACTCCAAACCTGTAGATGATGTTTTTCCACATGAAGCATGTGACTTTAGCTTCTATTATCGTTGTCACTGGTTCTGCTTCTATCCATTTTGTGAAGTAATCAATTGCAACGATCAGAAATCTAAGTTGTTTCTTCCCTAAAGGGAATGGAACCATGATATCAATTCCCCATTGGGCGAAGGGCCAAAATAAGGATTGGGTGTTATTGTCTCTCCTGGTTTCTTCTGGAGTTTGCGAAGCGTTGACACTTGTCACATGCTCTGACGATGTTGTGTGTCTTTCTACAGGGTTGGCCATTAATATCCTACTCTAAACGCCTTTCCTGCTAAGGATCTCGCCCCAGCTTGGTTTCCACATATTCCTTCGTGTATCTAGCAGAGCACATAATCTACCTCTTCTAAATTGGTGCATATTAGATATGGGAGTGAATATCCTCGTTATACTGCATGTCGTCAATTTTTATCTTCCTTGCTTCCATCTTATCTTTAGGGAGCCATCCTTTTTTCAAGTAACTGAGGGGAGTCATCCACTTATCTTGTTCTTTTATCTTCAGAACTTGCTCATCTACTATGCTCGGTTGCCCCCTTATCTCTACACATAGTTCAGAGGTCTCATTGTAATTGTTTGATAAGGCCAATCTTGCTAGAAAGTCAGCTTCTACATTTTTGGCTCGAGAGATTTGCACAAAGTCTAGACTGTTAAAGTGTTATGAGAGTCGTTGGACAATCTTCAAGTACTTCTGCATCCTTTCTTCTTTGGTTTCATAATCTCCTTTCACTTGTCCAATTATCAGCTAAGAATCAGCTTGGACGTTAAGGTTCTTTGCTCCTAGAGCCTTTGCTAGACTTAACCATGTTAGTAATGCTTCGTACTTTGCCCTATTACTTGTTTCTGGGAACTGTAATCCGACTCATACTTCAATGTTTCTTTTTCTAGAGATATGAGCACTACTCCTGCTCCTCCAACTTTTTTGGTGGCAGACCCATCTGTCTGGTCCGTTCATGTTTCTATAGGAGGTTCTTCTTCCTTGTAGGGGTAAGTGAGTTCTACAATGAAGTCTGCTAGCACGTAGGCTTTAATTGCTGCTTAGGGCTGATAATCAATGTCGAATTGACCTAATTCAGTTACCCATTGAATAAGTCGTCGTGCTACATCTATCTTGTTCATTATCTTTCTTATGGGTTGGTCTGTCATGACGACGATGAGGTGTGCTTGGAAATAAGTACGAAGCTTTCTGGAGGTGACCAATGTCATCTATGTTGATCCTCCTGTCCAGTCCGTCAAGGAAAGACACATCGAAATCCATAGGGAAAGGCACTAAATCCTTGCTAACGTTCCCATCCGTCTACCACGCAAGTCTGAGAAATGTTACTATGATGGGGTCAAGGACATCAGTGTATATGAGCAAATGTTTAAGGCTGGACTTCAATTTCCACTAAGTGTTCTCCACCGTTGCCTTCTCCAGTACCTTGAAGTTGCCGTCACCCAGATCTCTCCAAACACTTGGAGGGTTTTCCATGGTGCTGAAGTCCTCTTGGAGTATTGAGTGACGGGGCGCGAAATATGATGGTGGAGGAGTTCTTCCACTGTTATTGTCCATCCGAGATTGTTTAGTCTAGAGGTATGTACAACTTCCTACCAAGAAAGCCTGTACTTAGGTTGGTGTGCGACACTCTAGACTCCAACAGGAACTGGAAGTGTCGTTACTTCTTCATGCAAGGTGACAATTGGATGTGTCAACCTAACGATCAGGAGTTTATGCCTGTAGACAAAACTTAGGGCATAATGCCTCCGTTTGGTAAGAATCTGTCCTCTTTATATTTCGTCTTTCACTCTCTGTCTCTGTTCTAACCATCTCTTTCTTTGCAGCCCAAGACTGTACATAGGTGACCTTAGAGCGGTCGAGCTTCTTGGAAAATCGTGTTGAAGAAGAGGGCGTGGGCTAAGCTCGTCACCTTGGATACAATCCACTTTTATTGCGATAGTCCCAAACCTAGCGAAGCTGCCCGTCTCTATAACGATCAGGCCCGCAAACGTAAGCCTGTCTCCCTTAGTCTTTATTTTTCTTTAATATTGCAATTTGGCTAACTCTTTCTTTTCGTCCATGTTGGTATAGAAATGGAAGAAGGCAGATGGAGGGCTTACATAAAGTAGCAGGTTGCTACCAAGAAGAAACAAGAGGGCAACTTACCTTTTAAGTCCGTCACCCAAATCCCTTGTTAAAGAAAAGATAGTAAGAGAAGTCTGACCATCCCCTAAAGAAGCCCAAGGTGGTTGAGTCAACCATCGAGGCAAAAGCTGTGGCCAAGGAGATGGCCATGCTCCTTGGTCTGGGAAAGGGCACGGGTTTGATGAAGGGTCAAGTCCCTATCGGCCAAAAGCCCCCCGTCCTCCTTTGCGAAGACTCCTAGTATGCTTTTGAACAGCTGTCGTCCATCATCAAGGGAAAAGATTATGAGGATTTAAGTAATCATGAGATGGAGGCAATAGAGGAGACAAGGCTCTTCAGCACCATGCAGGTAAGTTTTTTGTTTCCTTCTATTTCTTTTTGCTTATCAAATTATCTCCGTCTCCCTTTTAATCCCTTCGCTGGTTTTGCAGGGCTTGGTGATGATGAAAGGTTTAATGAATTGTTGCCTTTCCCAGGAGACGACCTTGGAATTGGTCAGGGCACGGGCAAAGGCGACAGTGACGGAGTTGGAGGAGTTGCGGGCCTGGAAGGCGGTCCAGGAGAGAAAGCTTGAGGCGTCTAAGCAGCTTCGGGGCAAGCTGGAGGAACAGACCGAGGTGTTGAGAAAGGTCCTTAAGGACAAGGAGAAGGAAATCGCCAACACCAAAGACCAGCTCCGTCAGGCTAAGGAGGATGCGATACAAGAGTGTTGTGACTCCAACGCCCTTCTGGCAGAGCTCGACAGCTCATTTGCAGACGGGTTCGACAACTGCTTCTGTTAGGTGAAGGTGTCTTATCCTAACCTAAAGCACCTTTTAGTTGCCTCACTATGAATAACTCCTTTAAGATAAAAAAAAAAACAGATAAATTTATTTAAGGATAGTTTTGTAAACATATAGATTTTATAAAAAAGACAATAAAATAAATGATGTTTTCTTAAAAAGTTTAACTTTTCAAATATGACAAACAAATTGGGGCAAAGGGAGTAATAAAAAATTATCCGTAACATTGCACGAGGAAGACCCTATCCGGAATTCCAGATGTGACCAGCAATGTAACCATCAAAACGTCATCCTATATTATATTTTAGAGTAAATTTCACTAACTACTCTTGAGGTTTAACAAAATACCAAGGTGGTCCAAAAGATTTCAAGACTGGCCATTTGAGTCCTTTAGTCCAAACAGACTGTAACGCTGTTATTTATTTCTGTTTCTCTCTCGCACCCTCAAACACATCTGTCACCATCCCATTCCTCTTCCTAACATACTCATGATTCATGAATCTATTTCCCTTGCAAAACCGCCCCAGTTTGAGCATAAGCAGTTTACACAAAATTCATCAAAGCCTGAGAACCCATATTATACTTAACAAAACCATTGATAAGAAGCCACAAAACCTTTGCCCAAACCAACTCAAAATCTTTGCTCAAAAAAAAAGAAAAAAAGAAAAAAAAAAAAAAAGAAAAAAAAGAAAAGAAAACCCACCATCACCGATCCAAACCAAAATCCACAAACCTCCACTGCTGATCCACAACCTATCTAAACCAAAACACACAAGCCTCCACCGCACTACCAACCTGCAATCAATCCAAACCAAAATCCACAAACATCCACCACCAACCCACAAATAACCCAAACCCTCCAACGCCGATCCTCACCCACAAACCACTCCTAACCTACAGCACAACGCCACCACAAAGACCACGAGAGCCTACACAAATCCACACCGAAAAAAATTACAATACTACAACAAATTAACTAATCAGATCTTAGAAGCACTAAACAAAAAAAAAATGTAAAATTTAATCGAACCTTGGAAGGGATGCAACCGACGTGGAGGTAGGTGCCACCGAGAGCACCACGCTACTCAATACAAGTGGTCTCAAGACCCAACTGAGCAGCTTTCATAGCGGTCACGTAGCCACCAAGGCCACGTTCGATGACGAAGACGTTGTTTTCCTCAGATCTGTTTGGATATGTGCTCTTAAATCTTATTGTATGATGCTATGTATGACTTAATGTTGTGTTTAATAAAGTTGTTTATTTTTATCTAAAATAATGGTAACATGAATATTTGGACATTATTATATAGTTCATGAGATGCATAATATGTAATTTAGTCACAGAAAATATAAATCACAAGTTTTTTTGTAAACTCAGAATTTATAGTTCGTAGTCGGTGATGAAATTGGTCATTTCATCTGCAAAGACTATAACGTCTCAACTAAGATAATTTGTCTTGATCATGGAAGTGGAGACTTCTATTTGATATGTTGAAATGTTTTAAGAGTTAAGACATATTGAACTAGACTGTTGTGAGATTTATTATTCTGCTAACGACTGTCAAATGAATAATAAATTTCACGACTTCTATTTGCATGAACTCTTAATCCTGAGAGAATAATGGACCTAGTCATGACGTGCAGGCTGTTTTGATATATCAGGAGTGAGATTTAATGTAACAGTCAAAACTTCAGTATGTTGGGCAACTACATTTAGTGTTGATGAAACATATATTCTCAAGATGAAATTCATAGTCTCTTAATGGAGATACAAAATATTCTCTTGAGATAAGTTTAATGGGTTTGGTTATTCAGAGAGTTAGGTCTAACCACTTTGGAAAGAAATTACTAAAGTATATATTTATGAAATTGGATTTCATAAATATATAATAAATAATTTTAAAGGATTAAACCGGGTACTCAAGGATTAAGATGTAGTAATTTTCAAAGTGGCAGTCTATATTCATGACTTTGTATTTCTACGAATATTTTGTGAAGGGGTTGTGCGTATAATAAAGTCTTGGGATATAATTTATTAATAAGGCCTAGAGTACAATTATATTTATATAGTGGTATTAAATATAATTAATGGTAACTTTGGACTTGTCAAGAGGTGACGGAAAAACCCAAGGCGCATTGGAGCTAGTGTCTTATTGGTCCTTTTTTGTCTCACTCCATGCCACACACTAAAGCCAAATTGAAAAGGCCCAATAGGCCAACTCAATTAGATAATCAGTTAGTTATAAAGGGACAAACATACAAATTTTTTAAAAAAAGAAGCGTAGAGGAAAAATAAGAAGAGAGAGTATGAGAAACATTTTCATTCGTAGAGAAAAATAATAAGAGACAGTGTAAGACACACTTTCATTCTTCTTTTGAAAACTGATTAAGAGACCACAAATTTTGGGCGTAAAGTGGAATTGGAGTGAAGATTAAAAGTGTTCTCAAGTTCTTCTAATCTTTGTTTTGAATTTCTCCACACCAAAGTAAGCTATCTTGTTCTTAAATTCTGAAATTTACATAGTCCATGTTGTCAATCATGAATGAAATAGATCATTGTTTGTTGCTTTCGCTGTGTATTTTGTATGAGATACAAAACCAGATTTTTATCCAACAAGATCCCGAAGCGAATCCTCTAAAGAAGCAAGTCACTGTAGCCATTTCACCCTTCTTCTTTTTTGGTTCTCTCTTTCTGAGAGAGAGTGAGAAGAAAGAGTGGTCTGAGAGTGGAAAAAGGGATGAGGGAGCCAGAGAAAGAGTGAGGAGAGAGAAGAAAGTTTTGAGGGTCAGAGAGAGAAACTAAAATAAATAACGGCGTTACATTCCGTTTGGACTAAACAACTCAAATGACCAGTTTTGAAATCTTTTGGACCTCATTGGTAATTTGCAAAACCTCAAGGGTAGTTAGTGAAATTTATCATATATTTTAATTCCCTGTGAGGAACAACTTTTATTTTCATGATTTGTTTACTTTTGCCGAGATCTCTTAACATGTTTTCTCACCTGCCAAGCAGACAAGGACACAACTTTGGACAGATCTCTAACGTGCTACGTTATGAAGGCCTTTCTAAATTACTGTCGTCAACTTGAAGTTTGTCGTTTAGATCCTTAAACAAATAATTAAATCTATATCACGCGAATCTGACTGGGGAAATGAAGTTAGTTTATTGGATGTCTGCTACCCAACAAAACATATAAGCTGGCGTTTTGATACTTAATTTCGTTGCCACAGTAATATTGCTTTATTCGCTCAAGTCTTCGTCAACTTAAAACTTTGGTATTTGATTATTATCATCAATACAGAACATTTCTCAAGGTTCTATTAAATACGCAAGTTGCTGAGAAAAAAAAGAGAAAAAGAAAAAGAAGCAAGTTACTGTAATGAGGAGAAATGTTTAACAGAAGTCACGTGTTGTGGAAACTTTACTTTATCCCAGACCTGTCTTCTTGGAGCATTTTTTGGAAAGTAGTTCATTCAAATAAACTTGTAGCACCCCTTTACAAAATTGTTTCTTCTTTCTAACTGTGTAAGAAGGAAATTTTATGAAAAATTAAAATGATAAAAGTATAAAACATGGTTAATTATTGTTTCATAATCAAGAAACCGTCCTTCCCTAGCATTATGTACTGTACTCGATCGTTTTGATTATTTCTTTTCTACTTTTTTTTTTTTTTTTTTTTTTTTTTTCACCAAGCAGCTCGAGTACGTAGGTTCCACCTACATACACGTGAAATTCAAAACTAATGTTTTTAGAATGGACAACGACCTAACACAACCTTATCGTTCCAGAGCACGCAGGCACCTGCGTTTAGAATAGTAATTTTTTAAATAATAATTAGGATAAACATTAAGGGGCATTATAAAGTATCCGTTAAAGATGATTTATTGTAGAGTTTGTCTAAAAAATATTGATATAAATTACAAAGATAGTTGAAAATAGTTCTACTATGACGAGTAAAACTCTAAAAGTTAACTTTGAACTCAGTGAACTTGTTTGTCCAATAGTCTGGAAATGAGTGCGCACAATGATGAACTTTACTTGCTATTTACCTATTTATAATGACGTTGTTTCCCATTCAGGCATTCACACCTTCTATCTTCTCTTCCAAAAAAAGGTATACACACCCAACATATTGCGTGCTAGCTTCTTTTCCTTTTCTTTTTTAACAATGGAGTCCTCTTCTTCCAAGATGAACCAGATTCTAAAATGCAATGAGAAAGAAGAGTATAGGTTTGATCCAACGACCCATAACAGATTCATAGAGATAATGTCAACCATTCCAAGAAGAAAGGATGCTTGGGGGTTTGATCTCTACCAGTACGAAGGTTTTTGGTGCGGTTCATTCCAGTTTGAAGGAATATTGTCGGCTCAAGAGCATTTCAAGCCTCAACCCAATCAGGTCATTTTGAGTAGTACTCCAAAATCTGGCACAACTTGGCTTAAGGCTCTGACTTTCGCCATTATGACACGATTTCATGTTGATGAGTCTACAAACCCTTTACTCACAAGATTCGTACATGATTGCGTACCTTTCATTGAGATGAATATTCGCTCAAGCCCACAAAAATTGAATCTAGATGTTCCACTTGTGGCTACACACATTCCCTACACTTCCTTACCAAAATCCATTACAAATTCTAGTTGTAAAATTGTTTACATATGCAGGGATCCCAAAGATGCATTTGTGTCTCTATGGCACTTTAAGCACAAGATGAGTGGTAAAGAGGAAGGCTCAGCCATGGAAGATGTTCCTTTGGAGGATGCACTTGAGTTCTTTTGTCAAGGATTAAATGCTTGTGGACTATATTGGGATCATTTATTAGGGTATTGGAGAGCTAGTTTGGAATCACCAGAAATGATACAATTTTTAAAGTACGAAGATTTAAAAAATGAAACTGTATTTTGGGTAAAGAAAATTGCTCAATTCATAGGTTACTCTTTCTCCTTGGAGGAGGAAAATAAAGGTGTGGTGCAAAAGATTATAGACCTATGCAGTTTTGAGCACATGTCTAGTTTAGAGGTGAATAAAATTGGAATGGTAAGATCGGAGCATAGAATCATGCAAGATGGAGTCAACACACATAAGTTCAAAAATAACGCATTTTTTAGGAAAGGTAAGGTTGGAGATTGGAAGAATCATCTCACACCAGAAATGACAAAACGACTCGATGAAATAACCGAGCAAAAGCTAGCTGGTACTGGTTTGACATTGCACGTCTCACCTAATGGATGAGCGGAGAGTCTACACCACGTTCATGGCTTCCCTCAGAATGGTTGAGTATGGAGGCTCAATAAATATGTCACCAAGGCTTGTAATATGTCATGGTTCCTACTTAGTTTTCATCAATTCAAGGGTATGCATAACGCCATGTTACTTAAATTATTTTCCTCTTGTGAGTTACTTATTAAGTTGAGAATGATCTTGTTAGTGTGTGACATTAAATATTAATGTGTTTTTCAGTGTATTGTAATTGTTGAAATTTGAAATATCAATGCCATAATTAATATGTTAATATAATTATGGATAAATTACAAAATTGGTCCTTATTTTTTGCATTATATCTTAATTTGGTCTTTAACTTTTCAATTGTGTCAATTTGGTCTCTAACATTTTCAATTTTGTGTCAAACTGAACAATAAAAAAACATAAAAATTCATGCCACATCAACTGCTAATTGTAATGCCACGTCAAATTATTAAAAATAAAACCCAAATAAAAATCTAAACAAGTGAAATCAAATAACTCTCTCTCTCTTTAAGAAGTCATTTGAGTTTTTTGTTTTGGTTTTGGGTTTGATAGATCTGAAGGTATTTTGGATTTGTTTAGGTTATTTTCCAATTCACTGTTTTTTCTTGTAGAATCAGAATAGAGAGCAACCTTTTCTCCAAAAAAAAGAAAAAAAAAAAGAATAGAGAGCAACCGGATTTCAATTTATAAAACATAATGGTTTGCAAAGATCCAATTGTCATTAGTGAAGAAGTCACGCCTTTTCATCCATCACAATATCTTTCTCTTTATTTTTGGGGGTGAGATGTGGAAAATCTGTTTCCTTTCATACTGTTGCCTATTTCTTATTCATTAATTTTCAAATCAGAGGCTCTTCCCTAATCTATACAAAAACACATCTGAAGTTTCACTTGGAGCCGTGAGGTGTGGAAATTTTATTGGGTTCTGCTTCTTTGAGCAGAAAAATTTCAAACTTTTGAGGTTTTTGCTCTTGTTGTCTTTTTTCTCTTGTTCTTTTCTTTCTATTTTTCAATTCAGAGGCTCTTGTGAGAAAAAAACCCAAGTGAATTTCATAAAAAGAGCTGTGGGATAACCGATAATATCTACCTCTTTCGGTTTTTTTTTTGCCTCTTATTCTCCTTTTTCTCTTGCTCTTGCTCTGTTCTTGATGATTTTTATTTATTCAGAGGAGCTACATACATGAAACAAACCGGAAACACAAAAATTAAGAAGTCATTTGTGTTGATTTCGGTTTTAGATGTATAGTTTTATAAGTAGATCATGCTGGCTAGCAATTATAAGTTATTTTAGATGTGTTAGGCTGCCAGGAATCTGAAAGAAATAAGAAAGTATTGCAAGTTGATTTTTTTTTGGGTAAAGAGATAGCGACAATATTGACTAGTGATGAGAGAGACAGAGAGATTAGTGAGATGAAAATGATTTTAGCGTGTGCAGATTTTAATTTGATTTTTTTAAAAAAAATTAACATGAAATATGTCAATTGAAGTGGTATAAAAAATAGTTGTTTATTGTTTTGTTTGACACGTCGTTTTCTTCTATCACCGATGATGCTAGAAACCGTCAGTAAGCTACATAGTCCTCACGTGCTCAAAACAACACCGAAAAAGAAGACCTCAAGAAAGTACTGCCAAATTTCATACAATTCCGACACTATCGCCCTGATGCCTTCTACTGGCACCCTTCTTTGATCTTGCGTTGTGACTTCCGACACCGCTGCTGCTCTAGGAATGCATGTGCTGTTTGTTCTACATTGTGTGTGTGTGTGTGTGTGCGCATGCGTGTATATATATATATATATATATATATATATATCGTGAATGTAAACTAGTCTAGATATAAATCATAGTGTCTATAGGAGTAAGCCGCGTACTGGGATCCGCGCATCACATTGGTTAGTCACGTACTGGGAGCCGTGCATTGAAAAGGAGAAATTGTCACTACAGAACAAGTCCAATTGGGTATTGGGTAAGAGTTCAACTGTAGGTTGGTGAGGTACTGGGATTCCTTACTTGTAACTGCTTGTTGTGATAATAGTGGAGTTTCGGGAGTGGTGACCTTAAATCACCCGGTGGGGTTTTTGCCTTAGGGTTTTCCCCATTCGTGAACAAATCACCGTGTTATTTATTTTCCGCTGCATAACTTAGTTTCGGTGATTTGTTTGTGCTGCCACGTTGTATTGCATGTTAATTTGATTAATTAAAAACTAGGCTAATTAATTAATCTAAATTATCACAAGGGGTCAACGCGTTTGTGGCCTGTCAAGTGGTATCAGAGCAAGCACACTCTGATTAGGGTTTAATCTATTGTGTGTGATCCACTGACCCCTGCTGTCATGGATAGAGGACAATCTCTAATTATACCTCCTTTATTTGATGGCACTAACTATGCATACTGGAAAGTACGCATGAGAGCTTTCTTGCAGTCTTTAGATGAGAAAGTGTGGCAAGCTGTGGAGATAGGCTGGACCAAGCCTACAGAAGCGCCGGCCAATTGGGATGATGCTAAGATCAAGGCGGCAAACTTCAACAGCAGAGCATTGAATGCCTTATTCAGTGTAGTCACCAATGAGGAGTTTAAGAAAATATCCTCAACAGAAACTGCTAAGGAAGCATGGACCATCCTCCAGACAACCTATGAGGGCACTAAGGCTGTCAAAGATTCAAAGCTGCAAAGGCTCACCACACGCTTTGAAGAAATAAAGATGGAGGAGGATGAGTCGTTTGATGAGTTCTATGCCAAGCTCAAGGACATAGTGAACTCAGCCTTCAATCTTGGGGAAACCATCCCAGAACCCAAGATCGTAAGGAAGGTGCTCAGATCGCTGCCAGAAAGATTCCATGCTAAGATCACGGCGATCGAAGAGTCGAAGGATATTGACAGAATTCCTTTGACTGAGCTGGTTGGAAACTTGCAAACATATGAGTTAGGGCTGACCAGATTGGGCAAGTCAACCAAGGGCAAGAGTTTGGCACTGAAGGCCAAAAGCAGTGATACGGATGACTCGTCAGATGATGAAGATTCCAAGATGAAATCCTACATCACAAGGCAATTCAAGAAGTTTATGAAGAATGCCAATGGAAAGGGTTTCAACAAAGACCGTAGACAGTCCAGTTCTTCACAATTCTGGAATCCGGAGAAAATGAAGAAGGATGTCAAGGATGGCGGTCAGTACACTATTCCCACAGGACCAAAGTGCTTTGGGTGTCAAGGCTTTGGACACATGAAACAAGAGTGTCCTACGTACTTAAAGAGCATAGGGAAGAGCAAGGCACTTGCTGTTACCTTAAGCGACACAGAGCCAGAGGACGATTCCGAAGATGAAGACGACGGAATCTTAAATGCCTTCACTGCCACTGTTAATCCTACTGATGGGGTTACCGAGAAAGCGGATGAAGAAGAAGAGTTGGTGGAATCTAAGTGTGAGATCATGGATGATCAAGATGATATCCACACTGCCTATGAGAAGCTATACAAGCTCTCGGAGAAGCATGAGAAGCTCTATAGGCTGGCCACCAAGAAACTCAGTGATGTGGAACTTGACCGTGAGGAACTGTCCACAAAGGTTGATCAAGCGAATCAAACCATTGGAGAACTGAGGTTCGAGAACAATTTCTTGGCTGAGAGGACCAAGAAGCTTGAAGCAGAGCTGTTTCAAGTCAGAGCACAACTGGAGAGGACGTCAAGTGCTAAACTGGACGAGATGCTGAGTGCTCAGAGATACTCTTCAGATCGTACTGGATTGGGGTATGAATTCTCTATCTCTAATACTCCTTCTGCTAGTACTACTGTTTTTGTTCCACCGGCTAATAACATTAGAACTGAGGAAAATAATGTTAAAACTGATTTAGCTAATGAGAACATAGGTAAGGGCAAATCCATCCTAGGAGCACCCCCTAAAATTGAGAAAAGGGAATCTAGAAACCCTAGGAATAAGAAGGATAACTCTCAAAAGGCCAAACAGAAGAAGTCGCATCTCTGTTATCATTGTGGTCTCGCCGGTCACACTCGACCAAATTGCTACAAGTGGCTTGCCACTCAAAAGAGCAATGGCGAAATAGCATCTGGGAGCCAGAATCAGCTTCAGTCATCTCTCGCTCCTCTTGGAGATATTCTAAAAGCCCTCATGTTCCTTTCGAACTTGAACGGTTCATATTCTTCTCCCCCTACACCGGTTCAAGAGTCAACCAAAAGGAAAGGATCTTCCAAGGTGTGGAAGCCAAAGGGTTCCAAGTGATTTTAGTCACTTCTTCTTCTCTCTCTTATTTTGTGTGTTGCATTACTTGTGTGTTTCTTTACTGTTTTGAGTCAGTCTAGTTTTATGCATTGTTTTGCTTTACATGTTTTTGTTTGTGTGTTTTCAGTTTTGTGTTTTATTTTTGCTTCTCTAATAAAAATAAAAAAAAAAATTTGAAAAATTGAAAAATACAAAAACAGTGTGTGTTTGTGTGCATTAGTTCATGTGAACTTTTGTAATGGCCATTGAAACAGAGTTTTCTAAACTTTGTATCATCTATAGCTTAGATGAGCACTCTTCTGCACAACTAAGCGAGTGAGCTCTGTAGCTCTTTGTTTGTGATGAGTAAGGTTAAGTGATCTCTTCTTCTTAACACTCGTATCACTCTTTTTGACGGGTTGAACTAGAAAATCCTAAGAGAAAGGCATAAATAACCATCTCACCACTGTTACTCGCCAATCATAATATGACATCTGTATGCTTCGGCATAGCAAAAGTGCAATGTCAAGGACACCTGTATGCTTCGGCATAGCAAAAGTGCAGTGTCAAAAGCTTAACATCATTGGGTATTTCTTTTCTTTCTCTTGTATGCCCATGTATGATATGCTTGTTAAAAGAAAATAGGCAAAGAAATTAAAAGCAAAAAGATCAAAATGCTTTAAAATATGGTTCCAAGCTTGTTTTCTAGGAGATGTGGGAGTTATAGGATGTACCTCAAAGGTGATAGTCCCCATCGAGCAGTTATGATTGTGTGTGAGTTAAAGAGATTCTCTCATATCTCAAATCGTCATAACATTGAGTCACTTATGCAATCTTGCGATGTTTTCACACACAACACGCAATACTCTTTGCTATTCTTGATACATGTGCAGGTACAATGTGATTTGGCCATCACAAGGATTACATGCTTTAATGTATGTTCACTAAACTGTCTTGACTTGTTTTTGAAAAATAAAATTGGTTAGACTTGTTTAGTGTGTGTGTGCGTGTTTTCAGATACATGTGCATCATATTTCTTGTTGAGAGATGTTTTTGAGAGCTTAATGTGTTGGTTGTATCTTTGGTTGAGTTGCATGCATGATTGCATTCATGTCTGTGTTTTTCCTTTTTTTTGAAAAACTGCTTTGAAAGGCATCTCGACACCTCCTCGATACCTCTCGATACATAGCTATCTGTCGAGATCCTCAGACTCTTTCTTATCGCAGTCTCGACAGATACCTCGATAGCAGCTGGATCGATCGAGAAAATTTCTGTTTGCTCGATAGCTCCTCGATAGCTTCTGGATCGATCGAGGTTCCCTCTTGCTTGTTTCTTCTACCTCGATAGCTGACCTCGATAGCTGCATCTGTCCACGTGCATTTCTCGATAGCTTCCCTCGACAGCTACCTCGACAGCTCTCGATACCTACATCTGTCGAGAATTACTGAAGCGCTATATATTGGACCTTCGCGATTTTTCTGCTCATTCTCTCGATCTCTCTCGCTCGAAATCTCTCGGCTCTCTCTCAAAAACACTTCCCTCTCCCTCCAAACCTCTCTCAAGGCTTTCTCAAGTGGTTCTTCATATTCTTCATCATTTGGTAAGCCTTTATCCCTCATTTCATGCATTGCATTGTTTTCAAAACCCTAGGTTTGTGTTTTTGAAAAATTTTTGGGAGTTTTCAAAATTGTTGGGTTTTCATGAAATTTTTGGGTTGGTTATTGAGTTTTGATCTTCAAAACCACATGCATTGCATCACATTAGCATTCTAATTGTATTTTCATGCATTTAGATGTGTGCCTACCTATTGTGTGCTGTTAGGTTTGGATTGGGCTGAGCCCATGATGTGTTTATTGTTGCATGTCACATGCTCATGCATTTTCATGCATACGTTCTTTTCATTTCAATATTTCTTTCTGCCAATATTGAATTGTTTGGGACTTTTCTGTTTGTCTCTTCTTTCCCCTCTTCTATGTTTACGTTAGTAGCGTCTATGGCTCCTAAACGTAAGTCTATTCCTCCTAGGAACCCCGTGCGTTCTAAGGGGCAGTCTTCTTCTGATTCTACCCCTGTGTCTGTTCGGTTCCGTGATGAGAAAGCCCATAAGGACTTCTCGGAGAACTTTTCTAAACGCGGTGTTCATTCGGAACGCCACGTCGTCCTGGCAGACTTTGCCGACACTGACCTTCCCGATGTCATTCACACTCGGGGTTGGGAGTCACTGTGTGACGTCCCGGTCACATCTCCTCTCGTGTTGATTCAGGAGTTTTACTCCAACATCCACGGGATAGATTCTTCAGTACCTTCCTTCTATTCTTGCGTTAGAGGTACGCGCTTTTGTGTCACCCCAGAGCTTGTCTCTGAGGTTCTCCATGTCCCTAGGGTGGATCATCCCGATTACCCTAGCTGTGAGCGTCTCTGGACTATGTCCAAAGACGAGATGATCTCGGCGTTCTGTGAACGTCCTACCCTTTGGGGAGATCACATGTACACACCATGTCGACCTTTTGCTAAAGGTCCTAGATTTCTTAACATGGTGATGACCTTTGTTTTGCACCCACTGTCTCACTACAACTCGATCACAGAGCCTCGTGCTCGGTTCTTGTTGTCCCTCCTTGAGGATCTCTCTATAGACTTTCCTTCTCACTTTATCTGTTCCATCATAGATGTCTATAGAGATACGGCCACCCGTGATAAGCTCATTTTCCCTTCCGCTATCACGAGGATTCTGGGTCGTTTTTCCGTTCCCTTCCCTTCGTCCGATCCTTACCGCGTCATGTCTGCCATAGACGCCGCTACCGTAAAACGTAGCGAGGCACAGTTCCGATCGCGACAGCCGGATGATGCCACTCCTTCCACTCGTCCGACCACCTCCAGATCAGCTCGTGCGTCTGCTTCTTCCTCCTCTAGCGACGTTACCTTGAGTGACGTCATGGCGCAGTTACAGCGCATGGACGCTCGCCTTGATACACTCACCACCGAGTTGTATCAGGTGAATGTCCGTGTTGGTCGCATCGCCAGGCGATAGGCGACCATGGGCGGCTTTGCATCAGAGGTCTCTCCTCCGCCACCTCATGTGTCGACTGAGACCGAGGCCGATGATGATGGCGATGATGATGATGCTTCAGACGATGATGATGATGGAGATGCTAGCTCATCGGACGAGATGTCTACTTGACACTCTACCCTTTGTCACTCGTGACAAAAAGGGGGAGTAGTTTAGTATGAGAGTAGTCATACTTAGGGGGAGTGTTAGCATAGGACATAGGACATTTTTGTTAGGGGGAGTGTGGATTGAGGGATGTAGTGAGGTGATCTATGTATTTTTTTCTTTTCTTATCTTTTAGAGATACATTGATCATGTACTTACATACATTGTACTTATTCTCTTTCTCTATATGATGATGTATGTTGTTTCTTTCACCTACCTTTCATGTGTTGTTTCTTTTCTGTCTTTATACACATGTTTCTTTACTTGTATGCAATCTATTATTTCTGTTTCACACAAAGACGCCTTGATGTGTTTTGTTTATAAGTGTTTCAGAAATACAGGTTGTCAAAGTCTTCTTGCCATAAACTCTCTTCTTGCAAAGTTTTTCAAGAGTTTGTGTTAGGATAGATTTTACTGTATGTAACAAGTGAGTATGAGTTGAGTGATTTATGACTTCTCTCATATCTTCATTTGTATGTTGTTTGTCACGGATTGCCAAAGGGGGAGATTGTTAGGACATATGTAGTTGTTCAAGCTTGTGAACATATGTCATTATTTTATGTAGTTGGCTTATCCTTAGACAAAACGCACTTTACTTGTAATTGGGTAGAACTAGGATGGGTTAAACACTTCAAGAAACAGTGGTTCAAGATTAAGTGTTGAAGCCGTCAAAGTCTGTCCAAGATACAAGCAAGGAAGTGCTGGTTTTTAAATCTCGACACCTACCTCGACAGATACATCTATCGAGATTTAAAGAAGCTGTTTTGCCCGAGCCTTGACAGCTGTCTCGACACCTCTCGACACCTCTATCTGTCGAGATTTAAAGAAAACAGAATTCCAAGTCTGTTTCAAGTCCAATCCGTGTGTGTGTCTTTGGGACTTCTTTTCTCCTAACCCTAGACATATAAAAGGATTATTTTAAGGGCCGTCAAAGTGAGCAACAAGCAGAAATCACAAGACACAAGTTGCTTCTTCTCTATTCATGCAAATTGTGATTTGTGAGACAAAGTTCGTGCCCTAGTTCATCTCTGATGATTTGAAGAACTTTGCAGCCTACATTCTTTCTTCCTCAAGTTGGTGAGTGAGTCACGTACTTGGATTCGTGCAAAAGGAGTAAGCCGCGTACTGGGATCCGCGCATCACATTGGTTAGTCACGTACTGGGAACCGTGCATTGAAAAGGAGAAATTGTCACTACAGAACAAGTCCAATTAGGTATTGGGGTAAGAGTTCAACTGTAGGTTGGTGAGGTACTGGGATTCCTTACTTGTAACTGCTTGTTGTGATAATAGTGGAGTTTCGGGAGTGGTGACCTTAAATCACCCGGTGGGGTTTTTGCCTTAGGGTTTTCCCCATTCGTGAACAAATCACCGTGTTATTTATTTTCCGCTGCATAACTTAGTTTCGGTGATTTGTTTGTGCTGCCACGTTGTATTGCATGTTAATTTGATTAATTAAAAACTAGGCTAATTAATTAATCTAAATTATCACAAGGGGTCAACGCGTTTGTGGCCTGTCAGTCGTCATTAACAACTATTTGTGAGGACCTTTATACCTTCCCAATTAGTTATTTGCGAATTTCAAATTAACGACATACTTTTTAGAGACAAATAATGTCGTCGCTAAAATTTATTTGTGAGGGCTTTTAACCCTTCACAATTAGTTAGGAATAATAGTAACAACATTAAGCTATCGCTTAAAATGTTTTTGCAAGGGGTTAAGTGGCATTGCTATTCTATAAATTGTGAGGGACTTTGTCGTCACTATAAAATTATTATGAGCAAATTTTTATGTCATCGGTGATAATATTTTATATACTTTTGAAATATTTTATTATTTATTTATTTTTAATTATTTTATATAATTCTTTTAACTATCATGTTACGATAGTACAATAATTACTAAAAATTGATCAATTGAAAGATAAAAATTCATATAAGTTCAAACTTTAAAATATAGAATATACAAAGAAATCCTGAAATTAAACCTCATTTTAAACTTAAACAACTAGAATTATGACAAGATCTATACTAGTCTTCCTCTGAGTTACCCTCCAAACTGTTTTCAACCTCCCTCGTGTTATTGATTGAGTTGTCCTCTTCATCTCTACTAGTACCATCCTTAAAAAAAAAGAACAAAATAAAACAAAACATTAAACATAATTCATACACTAGAATATTAGCATTTATAAAAATAATAACAAATTATGGTTAAAGAGAGTGCAAGAGAGATAGAGAGAATTCATGGCATGTATTTCATTTATACTCACCCCCTAATCTCCATCCATCCATTTATCCCCCATCTTTTTCCAAAAGAGTGTAGGAATGATGGAAGGACCATTCTTATAACGATCTTCTTTCTCTGTGTACTTCTTAAAAATAGGATTTTTAATGCGAAACATCCAATCAGAATAACAGCGTTTCACCAAGTCCATAAATTCTTTCTTCACTTCCTCATCTGGTTGTCTATGCTTAAAACGTCGAGCTCTATTGCAAGCATATAGAGTTTCAAGCTCAAATCTTGGGTATTCACTAAAAGTCGTCTAAGCTCCATTTAGTTTTTGGTAAAAAAGAATAGTAATCTCTCGAGTAGTTTTTGGTGTGATGATTCTGCCTTTACTTTTACCTTCCCTTGCCATGTCTTCCTTTTCTTTTATAAGCCCTTGCCACGTCTACCTACTATTAGTTAGTGTTAATATGATGAAAGCATATAATATAAATATGTATTTCCAATATGATTGTGTTAAAGACATGACCCACTGGTAAAGGATGATACTTTAGTGTAAGATGATACTAGACCTTATCCTCAATCCAACAATACTTATTGCTAAAATCAACACACAAATAATTGATTTTCATATCTTTATTTATTGAATGTTTAAATACATACTCAAGAAAATTTTCAACCCCATTAATATATCTAGTAGAATGATGCATCCAAAATTTATCAACTGACATTTTATCTACTCCTATAAAGCATCATATTATATAACTAACAACAATAATGGTTGCTAACACGTGTATAATTATGCACTCCGAAAAATAACTAGCACAGTTAACATTGGGTCTTGTAAAATAGAAATATCAAGGATTCGCATATCTGGCCACAAAATAGAAATATCAACACAACCTAAAGAAAATCGCAAGCCAAACAATTGAGATTGGACAAATATGTTGTCAACATCGTCATCCTAATTAACTTTTTCAAGTAATCGGTAGATTTTCAGCTCATTACAAGTCTTACACATTTAAAACTCACATAAGAGAATTCTACAAAATTTCTGCATTTAGCATTCCTTATAGTGTTCCGAAAATTACCACAATAAACATATTTTCAATAAGATACAAAAGTTTGTATTTGCCTGTATACGAGATAAAAATAAATAAATAAATAAATAAAACTAATTATAAAAACATATATAAATAAATAGCTTCAATCAATATCAATATAGATATATATGACTATTTATTTTATGGGTTTATTCTAAAATATAAAAAAAAAAAATTAAATAGTTCCCATTTGTCATTTGGTTCAAAATTAAATTTATACAATGGAAAAATTATCCATAGCCTCCAAAATCCAAATTGCTGCAATTGGAAATGATAGTTGATGAAGACAACAAAAAAGAACAAATACATGTGGTGTACATTTAGAAAAATCAAGCATGTCGTATAAGAGAAAATGACCGGAACTCACATTGCAATGTGTACCGAGGTGAGACCTGAGGTGGGGAAGTAACTTCTTCAATTCCTTAACTGTCCTACTATTTGCACCTAATCATTCTGCGACTACACTAGAGTAAGGGAGACAATATTTTTCTTATCTTGAAAAATTGTAAAAAGTGAACCAAAAAAGTAGAATATGCATGTGTGTGAGAGAGATACCTCATCAACAAGCAGTAAGTGTAAGTGATTTTAGGGTTGAGCAAAGAGTGGTAACTGAAAGGAAAATACCTCATAAATTGACGGTAAGTGTGGGAAATTTTAGAATTTAGCAGAGTGGTAAGCTGAACGTTTAGAAGATAATGTAGAAAAAAGGGGATTATGCATTTAGGGATAAGCAATAAATATTAAAATTAAGTAGTAATTTAAAAAAAAAAAAAAAAAGATTAAGCGATAAAAGTTTTAACTAAAAGATAAATAACGAAATTTTTATTTTGTTTTTGAACAATGAGTTTTTCAAAACATCTTCCTTTTCTAATATCCCTTAGTAACTAACTCCAAGCCAGCTGTGTAACTACCTTTCCAGCCCATTCCCTCCAACTAACTATATCAACTAACTCTCATATGCCACACAAGCATGATGTAAGCACATCACCACTACAAGTAATACACGTGTATCTATACTAAAATACAAGTATACAATGCCAGCTAATCAATACAATTACTATCTGAAGCATAGACATATTACACACTCAGGCTACACTGGCACACGCACCTAACATTAGCTTTGTACGCATTCCCCATCAGTAGCAGATGCACCCCCACATTAGCAGCCCAAGCACACCCTGCAGCACCCCCCCATGCAGCAACACACGCATGCCTCATCAGCACCACACACGCTGCCCATCTGTACCCTACACACACATACAACTAGACACTCCTAACAATGAATCATCTTATAATTTTTTTTTTTTTTTTATGTTATTTGAATGAAGCATTACATCAAATAGATTTTGTGCTGCTTTATAATAAACTGTGTACAACCTTAACATCAAATAGCTTGTGTCCCATTCACAAACTTGCTTACAAAACAGTTTCTAAAAATAAAAAAAAATAAATTTCTAACTGCAATAAGTCAATAAATTTTTGTTAACATACACACACGGCTACAAAGAACAGATTCAGATCCTAAGGTTTTTTTTTTTTTTTTTTTTTTTTATTTAAAAAGAAAAAGCAAAATCTCTTAAATTCGAATCACATAAACTGTTAATTCAAATTCTAAACAACAACCAACAACAAAAGCAACTACAAACACAAAACATCAACAATTTTTTCAAACCACATATGTTGTTACATTCAAATCACAACAACCAACAACAACAGGGGGGGTAACACTTAAACATGGGAGAAAATAGGAATGCAAGACACACACAAACCCAACACCATAGAGCCCACAAACATAACAACACGGCCAAAGCAAACCCGAAACCCCAAAATCGTAAACCAAACACACACAAAAAATACCCATTCTGAATAAACCCAGATTCAACGCAAAATACATAGCAAACTTCAAGAAATTTCGGAATAATCCTTGAACAAAGAAAAAAGAGGAAAAGACCCGTACCTTTAAGTGATTGGGTCCCTAAAATTATGAAATACTTCACCAAATCTGAGACCGCACAGACCTGCTACATCACGCACACACACACACACACACACAAAGTAAAAAGAAAAGAAAAGGAGAGTGAGATAATGAATAGAAAAGGAATAGAAGAATCTAATGAAAAACAAGAGGCATTCATGAAAAACCATCCAGTGAAGACCATTCACTTACCATACAAGTTGTTCTCTTAATCAAGGATTTCTCTATGAGTAAGAGGGAGGAAGGATTTCTCTATGAGCAAGAGGGAGGCAGTGGAGGCGCAGAGCAAGATAATGGATAATCAGATATGTTAGGTGCTAAAATATTGAGTGAAAAAAAGGAAGAGCGAGAAAGAAAGAAACAACCTTTAAATTGAGAGATGGAGAAAGAAAGAGAGAATGAAAGCTAGGATGTTCTTGAATGAGGGAGAAAAAGAAAATAAAATAAATGGGTGGTAGAGATAGGACACCGGACACGTGTGTTGAGGAGAAAAACAAGAAAAAAGAAAAAAGTAAAAAAGAAATGAAACGTATGGATGAACATGAAATGAAATAAAGTAAAAATAATATAAAGAATAAAAAATCCTAATTGTGAAATGCTACCACAATATTTTCACAATAAATTTTAAGTAACAAATTGTTATTACTTAATATTGGTGAGTAAAAAAATAATTTTAGTTGTGGATTCGAATTAGAACTAGTAACAACTTTCCACATAAATTTTGTTGTGAAAGTATTATGAAAAATGTTGTGGACGTAACACTTCTCATTGAAAAATATAGATGTTAAAAATGAATAAATAATGAAAGAAGAAATAATATTTAAATGAGATAGAAAAATGATAAAGAATCTATTGAAGATGTATTTGAAATAGTAAGTAGGTAAAAGTTAAGTTTCACTATTTACTGTCCGAACAATACAAAAATATGGAAAAGCTGTTGGAGATGCCATATGATTTTAAACTTAAACTGAAGTTTTAAATTGGAAAAGTAAAATAAAAGTAAATGAGGACAGAGAGTGGGTTTATCTGGTAAAAAAGGACCACAAGATATCGAAATCTTTTGAACTTTACTGACATTATATTTCCAAGGTTGAGCCATGCTTCCATTAAACAGAGTAATATCTTGGGTTTGGGACTTTGGGGTTAGTTATTGATAAGGTAAAATTTGATACAAGTTTGAATATATATTAATAATATTAAGAAAAACTCTAGGAACACAAAATTTTATAGCTTCATGTCATAAGCTTCTTGTCATAATTGGGACATGGAAAAATGTGATTAGTGAAAAAAAAAATGATAGATCCAATGTGTAAGTAATGGTTAACTATTCATAGTCTGTCAATCGGATGTAATTTACTATTTGATTTATAAACTCATCTTCTATACGTTATTTTAAATTACAAAAACTTGAATTTAAACAAGTGATTGATGACATGGCTATTAACCTTTAATCACCTTGAAATTTTGTAAGCACAAAAAATATATGAAGATAATGTAATCTAATAGTAGATCTGTCAAAATTCACATTGAATTAAGAAATATAGGGCTGGGTTCAAGTTACACCTAATGTAACTCTGAAAAACGTTACACCACCCAATAACTATTATTGAATTCATATATTGAAACTTCAACCGTTGGATCACATATTCTATATATTCTTAACATGCATGCCAATTTTATGCAATAATTTACTATTTACTCTTTAAACTCATCTTTTATGCAATATTTTAAATTACAAAAACTTGAATTTAGACAATTGATTGATGAAGTGCCTATTAATCTTTGATTACCTTGAAATTTTGTAAGCATGAAAACTATATGAAGATAATGTAATCTAACGGTAGATTTGTCAAAATTCACATTAAATTAAGAAATACAGAATTAGGTTCAAGTTACACCTTATGTAACTCAAAAAAATGTTACACCACTCAATAACTTATTATTGAATTAATATTTTGAAAATCCAACCGTTGGATTACATGTTCTCTATAGTCTTAACATGCATGTCAATTTTTGTGTCAATCGGATGTAATTTACCGTTTTATATGTGAAGTCATCTTTTATGCATTATTTTAAATTACAAAAACTTGAAGTTAGATAATTGATTGATGACATAGCTATTAATATTTGATCACCTTGAAATTTTGTAAGTATGAAAAATATATGAAGATAATGTAATCTAACGGTAGATTTGTCAAAATTCACATTGAATTAAGAAATATAGGGTTGGGTTTAAGTTACACCTGATATAATTCTAATAAGTGTTACACCACCCAATAACTTATTATTGAATTCATAGTTTAAAAATCCAACTGTTGGATTACATGTTCTATATGGTCTTAACATGCATGCTAATTTTCATACCAATCGGATGTAATTTATCATTTGATCTATAAACTCATCTTTTATGCATTATTTTAAACTACTAAAACTTGAATTTAGACAATTGATTGATGAAATGACTATTGATCTTTGAAATCCTTGAAATTTTGTAAGTATGAAAAATATACTAAGATAATATAATCTAAGGGTAGATTTGTCAAAATTCACATCGAATTAAGAAATATAGAGTTGAGTTCAAATTACGCCTTATGTAATTCTAAAAAATGTTACACCACTCAATAACATATTATTGAATTCATATTTTGAAAATCCAACCGTTGGATTACATGCTCTATATGTTCTTAACATGCATACCAAGTTTCATGCCAATCAGATGTAATTTACCATTTGATCTATAAACTCCTCTTTTATGCATTATTTTAAACTACAAAAACTTGAAGTTAGATAATTGATTGATGACATAATTATTAATCTTTGATCACCTTGAAATTTTGTAAGTATGAAAAATATATGAAGATAATGTAATCTAACGGTAGATTTGTCAAAATTCACATTGAATTAAGAAATATAGGGTTGGGTTTAAGTTACACCTGATATAATTCTAATAAGTGTTACACCACCCAATAACTTATTATTGAATTCATAGTTTAAAAATCCAACTGTTGGATTACATGTTCTATATGGTCTTAACATGCATGCTAATTTTCATACCAATCGGATGTAATTTATCATTTGATCTATAAACTCATCTTTTATGCATTATTTTAAACTACTAAAACTTGAATTTAGACAATTGATTGATGAAATGACTATTGATCTTTGAAATCCTTGAAATTTTGTAAGTATGAAAAATATACTAAGATAATATAATCTAAGGGTAGATTTGTCAAAATTCACATCGAATTAAGAAATATAGAGTTGAGTTCAAATTACGCCTTATGTAATTCTAAAAAATGTTACACCACTCAATAACATATTATTGAATTCATATTTTGAAAATCCAACCGTTGGATTACATGCTCTATATGTTCTTAACATGCATACCAAGTTTCATGCCAATCAGATGTAATTTACCATTTGATCTATAAACTCCTCTTTTATGCATTATTTTAAACTACAAAAACTTGAAGTTAGATAATTGATTGATGACATAATTATTAATCTTTGATCACCTTGAAATTTTGTAAGTATGAAAAATATATGAAGATAATGTAATCTAACGGTAGATTTGTCAAAATTCACATTGAATTAAGAAATATAGGGTTGGGTTTAAGTTACACCTGATATAATTCTAATAAGTGTTACACCACCCAATAACTTATTATTGAATTCATAGTTTAAAAATCCAACTGTTGGATTACATGTTCTATATGGTCTTAACATGCATGCTAATTTTCATACCAATCGGATGTAATTTATCATTTGATCTATAAACTCATCTTTTATGCATTATTTTAAACTACTAAAACTTGAATTTAGACAATTGATTGATGAAATGACTATTGATCTTTGAAATCCTTGAAATTTTGTAAGTATGAAAAATATACTAAGATAATATAATCTAAGGGTAGATTTGTCAAAATTCACATCGAATTAAGAAATATAGAGTTGAGTTCAAATTACGCCTTATGTAATTCTAAAAAATGTTACACCACTCAATAACATATTATTGAATTCATATTTTGAAAATCCAACCGTTGGATTACATGCTCTATATGTTCTTAACATGCATACCAAGTTTCATGCCAATCAGATGTAATTTACCATTTGATCTATAAACTCCTCTTTTATGCATTATTTTAAACTTCAAAAACTTGAATTTAAATAATTGATTGATGACATGACAATTAATACTTAATCACTTTGAAATTTTATAAGCAAGAAAAATATATGAAGATAATGTAATCTAACGGTAGATTTGTCAAAATTCACAATGAATTAAGAAATATAGGATTAGGTTCAAGTTACACTTTATGTAACTCAAAAAAATGTTATACCACTCAATAACTTATTATTGAATTAATATTTTGAAAATCCAACCGTTAGATTATATGTTCTCTATGGTCATAACATGCATGCCAATTTTTGTGCCAATCAGATGTAATTTATCATTTTATCTGTGAAGTCATCTTTTATGCATTATTTTAAACTACAAAAACTTGAATTTGAACAATTGATTGATGACATAGCTATTAATCTTTGATTACCTTGAAATTTTGTAAGTATGAAAAATATATGAAAATAATGTAAACCAATAATAGATTTGTCAAAATTCACATTGAATTAAGAAATATAAGGTTGGGTTCAAGTTATACCTGATGTAATTCTTAAAAATGTTACACCACCCAATAACTTATTATTGAATTCATAGTTTAAAAATCCAACCGTTGGATTACATGTTCTATATGGTCTTAACATGCATGCTAATTTTCATGCCAATCAGATGTAATTTATCATTTGATCTTTAAACTCATCTTTTATGTATTATTTTAAACTACTAAAACTTGAATTTAGACAATTCATTGATGATATGACTATTGATCTTTGAAAACTTTGAAATTTTGTAAGTATGAAAAATATACTAAGATAATATAATCTAAGGGTAGATTTGTCAAAATTTATATCGAATTAAGAAATATAGGGTTGAGTTCAAATTACACCTGACGTAATTCTAAAAAATGTTACACCACTCAATAACATATGATCGAATTCATATTTTAAAAATCCAACCGTTGAATTACATGCTCTATGTGTTCTTAGCATGTATGCCAAGTTTCATGCCAATCGGATGTAATTTACCATTTGATCTATAAACTCATCTTTTATGCATTATTTTAAACTACAAAAACTTGAATTTAAACAATTGATTGATGACATGAAAATTAATATTTAATCACTTTGAAATTTTATAAGCATGAAATATATATATGAAGATAATGTAATCTAACGGTAGATTTGTCAAAATTCACATCGAATTAAGAAATATAAAGTTGGGTTCAAGTTACACATGTTGTAACTCTAAAAGATATTACATCATCCAATAACTTATTATTGAATTCATATTTTGAAAATTCAACCATTGAATTACATGTTCTATATGTTCTTAATATGCATACCAATTTTCCTGCCAATCGGATATAATTTACCATTTGATTTATGAATTATTTTAATGGGAAGAAATTTGTATTCACTTTTGAGAGAGAGAGAAAGAGAGAGAGAGAGAGAGTTAGGCTATTATTTTGAAGTTGAAAGTGCAATCATTTTTATATGCGTACAATTGTTTAGAAAATAAGGACAGACTTTTCTTATATAGGATGTATATAAAAGGTTTTTTTTTTTTTTTTTAGACTGTAAACAAAAGGTTCATTTAAAGAATACAAAGTGCTATATGTTTATGCATTTCTTTTTATTTTTCTTTGAATTTTAGAATAACTTTTATCCCTAAAAAAATTAATATTTTAATGATTTTTTGCGAAGGTCAATCGTGGTCCTCGCAAATAATTTAGTATTAGTAAAGGCATATTTTTAACCCACACAAAAAATAAACTTTTTGCAAGGGATTTTTAGTGTCCCTTGGCAATAATTTGGTGGGAACATTTCCCTCCAAAATATTTGACATTTTAATGATTTATTTGTGAAGGTCAATCCTAGCCCTCGCAAATAATTTAGTATTAGTGACAGTTTTTTTTAACAGTCACAACTAATACACTTTTTGCGAGAGATTTTTAATTATCACTTGCAAATAATATGGAGGGAAAATTTCACTTCCAAATAATACACTTCGTCTTCCATGTTGTTCCATCTATATATATATATATATATATATATATATATCTGTGGCCTGCCCTTCTCATTTTTACTTTTCGCAAATTTTCAAAGCCAGAGAGTCATGGTCTACTTTCCATTTCTGCGTTACCTTTTTCGTCGCTTCTAGGAGACTGTTCACCAATTTCGTTCGTTAATTACGTTGTCTCCATCTCTCATTCAAATCATCAACTAGTAAGCATTCCTTTGCCTCCTATTTTGAATTTCGTTTCTTAGCTTAAATGTTGTTAGCCCATCGTCTTCATAGAACTGTAGAGAGTCTTAGGGGTTTACCCATCACGTATAGGTGATAGATGTCTAATGAGGCATCAAGTGATCAATCGTGGGTCAGTGAAGGAGCGGGCTACGATGAAGTGTACCCGTCTGGTCATTACGACCATGCCACATCCTATGATAAAAGGGAGCCATCTGCCAATTCTCCTTCGGAGAAGGATAAGGTTGTGGATGTGGTCGTATTAGAGGGAGGTTTAGGTGGTGACTCAAATATTTTAATGATTTTTTGCGAAGGTCAATCGTGGCCCTCGCAAATAATTTAGTATTAGTAAAGGCATATTTTTAACCCACACAAAAAATAAACTTTTTACAAGGGATTTTTAGTGTCCCTTGGAAATAATTTGGTGGGAACATTTCCCTCCAAAATATTTGACATTTTAATGATTTATTTGTGAAGGTCAATCCTAGCCCTCGCAAATAATTTAGTATTAGTGACAGTTTTTTTTAACCGTCACAACTAATACACTTTTTGCGAGAGATTTTTAATTATCACTTGCAAATAATATGGAGGGAAAATTTCACTTGCAAATAATACACTTCGTCTTCCATGTTGTTCCATCTATATATATATATATATATATATATCTGTGGCCTGCCCTTCTCATTTTTACTTTTCGCAAATTTTCAAAGCCAGAGAGTCATGGTCTACTTTCCATTTCTGCGTTACCTTTTTCGTCGCTTCTAGGAGACTGTTCACCAATTTCGTTCGTTAATTACGTTGTCTCCATCTCTCCTTCAAATCGTCAACTAGTAAGCATTCCTTTGCCTCATATTTTGAATTTCGTTTCTTAGCTTAAATGTTGTTAGCCCATCGTCTTCATAGAACTGTAGAGAGTCTTAGGGGTTTACCCATCACGTATAGGTGATAGATGTCTAATGAGGCATCGAGTGATCAATCGTGGGTCAGTGAAGGAGCGGGCTACGATGAAGTGTACCCGTCTGGTCATGACGACCATGCCACATCCTATGATAAAAGGGAGCCATCTGCCAATTCTCCTTCGGAGGAGGATAAGGTTGTGGATGTGGTCGTATCAGAGGGAGGTTTAGGTGGTGACTCAAATAGTTCCAACGTCATCTACGTTGATCCTCCATTCCAGTCCGTCAAGGAAAGACACTTCGAAACTGTTAGGGAGAGGCACCAAATCCCTGCCAACGTTCCCATTCGTCTACCACGCAAGTCTGAGAAATGTTACTGTGATGGGGTCAAGGACGTCGGTGTATATGAGCAAATTTTTAAGGCTGGACTTCGATTCCTACTAAGTGCTCTCCACCGTCGCCTTCTCTAGTACCTCGAAGTTGCCGTCACCCAGATCTCTCCAAACACTTGGAGGGTTTTCCTTGGTGCGGAAGTCCTCTTGGAGTTTTGAGTGATGAGGCGTGAAATATGACGGTGGAGGAGTTCTTCGACTATTACTATCCATCCGATATTGTTTAGTCTAGAGGCATGTACAGCTTCCTACCAAGAAAGCCTGTAATTAGGTTAGTGTGCGACACTCCAGACTCCAACAGGAACTGGAAGTGTCGTTACTTCTTCATGCAAGGTGACAATTAGATGTGTCAACCTAATGATTAGGAGTTTATGCCCATAGACAAAACTTGGGGCATAATGCCTCCATTTGGTAAGAATCACCCTCTTTAAATTTCGTCTTTCACTCTCCGTCTCTGTTCTAACCGTCTCTTTCTTTGCAGCCCAAGACCGTCCATAGGTGACCTTAGAGCGATCGAGCTTCTTGGAAAATCATGTTGAAGAAGAGGACATGGACTAAGCTCGTCACCTTGGATACAATCCACTTGTATTGCGACGGTCCTAAACCTAGCGAAGCTGCCCATCTCTATAACGATCAGGCCCGCAGACATAAGCCAGTCTCCCTTAGTCTTTATTTTTCTTTAATTTTTCAATTTGGCTAACTCTTTCTTTCCGTCCATGTTGGTATAGAAATGGAAGAAGGCAGATGGAGGGCTTACATAAAGCAGCAGGTTGCTGCCAGGAAGAAACAAGAGGGCAACTTACCTCTAAAGTCTGTCACCTAAATCCCTCTGTCAAAGAAAAGATAGTTAGAGAAGTCTGATCGTCCCCCAAAGAAGCCCAAGGTGGTCGAGTCAGCCGTCGAGGCAAAAGCTGTGGCCAAAGAGATGGCCATGCTCCTTGGTCCGTGAAAGGGCAAGGGTTTGATGAAGGGCCAGGTCCCTGTCGGCCAAAAGCCCCCCGCCATCCTCCGCGAAGACTCCCAGTACACTTTTGAACAGCTGTCGTCCATCATCAAGGGAGAAGATTATGAGGATTTAAGTAATCATGCGACGGAGGCAATGGAGGAGACAAGGCTCTTCAGCGCCATGTAGGTAAGTTTTTTGTTTCCTTCGGTTTCTTTTTGCTTATCAAATTATCTCCATCTCCCTTTTAATCCCTTCGCTGGTTTTGCAGGGCTTGGTGATGATGAAAGGTTTAATGGACTGTTGCCTTTCCCACGAGACGACCTTGTAATGGGTCAAGGCGGGGGCAAAGGCGACAGTGACAGAGTTGGAGGAGTTGCGGGCCTGGAAGGCCGTCCAGGAGAGAAAACTTGAGGCGTCTGAGCAGCTCCGAGGCGAGCTAGAGGAAAAGACCGAGGTGTTGAGAAAGGACCTTGAGGACAAGGAGAAGGAAATAGCCAACACCAAAGACCAACTCCGTCAGGCTAAGGAGGATGCTAAACAAGAGTGTTGTGACTTCAACGCCCTTCTGGCGGAGCTCGGCAGCTCGTTTGCAGATGGGTTCTCTGTTAGGTGAAGGTGTGTTACCCTAACCTAGAACACCTTTTAGTTGCCTCACTATGAATAACTCTTTTAAGAAAAAAAAAAAAAAAACAGATAAATTTATTTAAGGATAGTTTTGTAAACATATAGATTTTTATAAAGAAGACACGAAAATAAATGATATTTCTTAAAAAGTTTGACTTTTCAAACATGACAAACAAATTAGGGCAAAGGGAGTAATAAAAAATTATCTATAACATTGCACAAGGAAGACCCTATCTGGAATTCCAGATGTGACCAGCAATGTAACCATCAAAACGTCATCCTATAGTATATTTTAGAGTAAATTTTACTAACTACCCCTGAGGTTTGACAAAATACCAAGGTGGTCGAAAAGATTTCAAGACTAGCCATTTGAGTACTTTAGTCCAAACAGACTATAATGCTGTTATTTATTTTTGTTTCTCTCTCTCACCCTCAAACACATCTGTCACCATCCCATTCCTCTTCCTAACATGCTCATGATTCATGAATCTATTTCCCTTGCAAAACCGCCCCAGTTTGAGCACAAGCAGCTTACACAAAATTCATCAAAGCCTAAGAACCCATATTAAACTTAACAAAACCATTCATAAGAAGCCACAAAACCTTTGCCCAAACCAACTCAAAATCTTTGCTAAGAAAAAAAAAAAAAAAAAAAAAAAAAAAAAAAAGGAAGAAAGAAAAGAAAACCCACCATCACCGATCCAAACCAAAATCCACAAACCTCCACCGCCGATCCACAACCGATCTAAACCAAAATCCACAAGCCTCTGCCGCACTACCAACCCGCAATCAATCCAAACCAAAATCCACAAACATCCACCACCAACACACAAATAACCCAAACCCTCCAACGCCAATCCACAACCACAAACCACTCCTAACCTACAGCATAATGCCACCACAAAGACCATGAGAGCCTACACAAATCCACACCGAAAAAAGTTACAATACTACAACAAATTAACTAATCAGATCTTAGAAGCACTAAACAAGAAAAAAAAAATGTAAAATTTAATCGAACCTTGGAAGGGATGCAACCAACGTTGAGGCAGGTGCCATCGAGAGCACCACGCTTCTTAATACAATTGGTCTCAAGACCCAACTTAGCGGCTTTCATAGCGGCCACGTAGCCACCAGGGCCACCTTCGATGACGACAACATTATTTTCCTCAGATCTGTTAGGATATGTGCCCTTAAATCCTATTATATGATGCTATGTATAACTTAATGTTGTGTTTAATAAAGTTGTTTATTTTTATCTAAAATAATGGTAACATAAATATTTGGACATTATCATATAGTTCATGAGATGTATAGTATGTGATTTATGGGATTGAGTCACAGAAGATATAAATCACAAGTTCTTTATAAACTCAGAATTTATAGTTCGTAGTCCGTGATGAAATTGGTCATTTCATCTGCGAAGACTATAACGTCTCAACTAAGATGATTTGTCTTGATCATGGAAGTGGAGACTTCTAATTGATATGTTGAGATGTTTTAAGAGTTAAGACATATTGAACTAGACTGCTGTGAGATTTATTATTCTGCTAACGACTGTCAAATGAATAATAAATTTCACGACTTCTATTTGCATGAACTCTTAATCCTGAGAGAATAATGGACTTGATCATGACGTGCAGGTTGTTTTGATATATCAGGAGTGAGATCTAATGTAACGGTCAAAACCTCAGTATGTTGAGCAACCATATTTAGTGTTGATGAAACATATATTCTCAAGATGGAATTCATAGTCTCTTAATGGAGATACAAAATATTCCCTTGAGATAAGTTTAATGGGTTTGGTTATTCAGAGAGTTAGGTCTAACCACTTTGCTAAGAAATTACTAAGTATATATTTATGAATTGGATTTCATAAATATATAATAACTAACTTTAAAGGATTAAATCGGGTACTCAAGGATTAAGATGTAGAAATTTTCAAAGTGGCAATCTATATTCATGACTTTGTATTACTACGAATATTTTATGAAGGGGTTGTGTGTATAATAAAGTCTTGGAATATAATTTATTAATAAGACTTAAAGTGCAATTATATTTATATAGTGGTATTAAATATAATTAATGGTAACTTTGAACTTGTCAAGAGTTGACGGAAAAGCCCAAGGCGCATTGGAGCTAGTGTCTTATTGGTCCTTTTTGGTCCCACTCCAAGCTACACACTAAAGCCTAATTGGAAAAGCTCAATTGGAAAGGCCCAATAGGCCAGCCCAATTAGATAATCAGTTAGTTATAAACGGAGAAACATACAATTTTTTTTTTTTTTGAAAAGAAGCGTAGAGAAAAAAAAAAAGAGAGAGTGTGAGACACATTTTCATTCGTAGAGAAAAATAAAAAGACACAGTGTGAGACACACTTTCATTCTTCCTTTGGAAACTAATTGAGAGAACACAAATCTTGGGTGTAAAGTGGAATTGGAATGAAGATTAAAAGTGTTCCCAAGTGCTTCTAATTTTTGTTTTGAATTTCTCCACACCAAGGTACTCTTTCTTGTTCTTAAATTCTGAAATTTACATAGTGCATGTTGTCAATCATGAATGAAATAGATTCTCGGTTATTGCTTCCGCTGTGTGTTTTGTATGAGATACAAAACCAGATTTTTATCCAACAAGATCCTGAAGCGAATCCTCTAAAGAAGCAAGTCACTATAGCCATTTCACCCTTCTTTTTTGGTTCTCTCTTTCTGAGAGAGAGTGAGAAGAAAGAGTGGTCTGAGAGTGGAAAAAGGGATGAGGGAGCCAGAGAAAGAGTGAGAGAGAAGAAAGGTTTAAGGGTGAGAGAGAGAAACTAAAATAAATAACGGCGTTACATTCCGTTTGGACTAAACAACTCAAATGACCAGTTTTGAAATCTTTTGGACCTCATTGGTATTTTGCAAAACCTCAGAGGTGGTTAGTGAAATTTACCATATATTTTAATTCCATATGAGGAACAAGTTTTATTTTCATGAGTTTTTTACTTTTGCCGAGATCTCTAACATGTTTTCTCACCTGCCAAGCAGACAAGGACACAACTTTGGACAGACCTCTAACTTACTACGTTGTGAAGGCCTTTCTAAATTACTGTCGTCAACTTGAAGTTTGTCGTTTAGATCCTTAAACAAATAATTAAATCTATATCACGCGAAGCTGAATGGGAAAATGAAGTTAGTTTATTGGATGTCTAGCTACCCAACAAAATATATAAGCTGGCGTTTTGATACTTAATTTCGTTCCCAAAGTAATATTGCTTTATTCGCTCGAGTCTTCGTCAACTTAAAACTTTGGTATTTGATTATTATCATCAATACAGAACATTTCTCAAGGTTCTATTAAATAAGCAAGTTGCTGAGAAAAAAAACAGAAAAAGAAATAGAAGCAAGTTACTGTAATGAGGAGAAATGTTTAACAGAAGTAACGTGTTGTGGAAACTTTACTTTATCCCAGACCTGTCTTGTTGGAGCATTTTATGGAAAGTAGTTCATTCAAATAAACTTGTAGCACCCCTTTACAAAATTGTTTCTTCTTTCTAACTATGTAAGAAGGAAATTTTATGAAAAATTAAAATGATAAAAGTATAAAACATGGTTAATTATTGTTTTTTTGGTCCGATGGTTAATTATTGTTTCATAATCAAGAAACTATCCTTCCTTAGCATTATGTACTGTACTCGATCGTTTTTTTGGTTAAATATTGCAAGTTGATTTTTTTTTTTTGGGTAAAGAGATGGCAACAATATTGACTAGTGATGAGAGAGACAGAGAGATTAGTGAGATGATAATAATTTTAGCGAGTGCAGATTTTAATTTGATTTTAAAAAAAAAAAAATTAACATGACATGTCAATTGAAGTGGTATGAAAAATAGTTGTCTATTGTTTTGTTTGACATGTCATGTTCTTCCATCACCGATGATGCTGGAAATCATTAGTAAACTACACAGTCCTCACGTGTTCAAAACAACACCAAAAAAGAAGACCTCAAGAGAGTACTAGTGTGGTACCGGCCAAATACCCTCTGAAGGTTAAATCTGAAGACTGTCACAATTATAAAGTGCTAGAACTGGGTGAATTATATGTATCTTGGTTTCGGAGGGTTTAGGGTTTTTACAGTAGTGGGGAACCAACCTTAGTTCCTTGGTGAAAGGGAATATTTCCTTATAGAAAAAATCTTCTTGAATGCGCGTATTTTACGATATCCTTTCCATATAGAGATTCTGTTGACTAGACAGGCTAGCCTAGCACATTTAATATAGTAGGGGCACGTGGAATGTTCCTACTGGTTAATTGCTCGTACAGAAGCGTCCCTTCATCTTTCGTGTCATTCCCTCGATATATATTTGTGGCATGCCCTTCTCATTTTTACTTTTTGCAAATTTTCAAAGCCAGAGCGTCATCTTTTGCTTTCCATTTCTGTGTTGCCTTTTCTGTCGCTTCTCGGAGACCGTTCACCAATTTCGTCTGTCAGCTACGCTATGTCCATCTCTCCTTCAAATCATCAACTGGTAAGCATTCCTTTGCCTTCTATTTTTAATTTCATTTCTTAGCTTAAATGTTGTTAGCCCATCATCTTCATAGATGTCTAGTGAGGCGTTGAGTGATCAATCGTGGGTCCGCAAAGGAGCGGGCTAAGATGAAATTTACCAGTTTAGTCATGATGACCCTAACACATCTTATGATGAAAGGGATCCATATGCCAATTCTCCTTCGAAGGAGGATAAGGTTGTGGATGTCATCGGATTAGAGGGAGGTTCAGGTGATGACTTAAATAGTTCCAACATCATCTACGTTGATCCTCCCGTCCCGTCTGTCATAGGCCTAGACGGCCTCAGAGAGAATGATTTTAATTCATCCATCAAGAAAAGACACTTCGAAACCCTTAGGGAGAGGTACCAAATCCCTGCCAATGTTTCCATCTATCTACCTCACAAGTCTAAGAAATGTTACTACGATGGGGTCAAGGACGTCGGTGTATATGAGCAAATGTTTAAGGCTAGACTTCGATTCCCACTAAGTGCTCTCCACCGTCACCTTCTCCAGTACCTTGGAGTTGTCGTCAACTAGATCTCTCCAAATGCTTGGAGGGTTTTCTTTGGTGCTGAAGTCCTCTATGGAGTTTTGAGTGACGGGGCACGAAAGATGACGGTGGAGGAGTTCTTCCACTGTTACTGTCCATCCAAGATTGTTCAGCCTAGAGGTATGTACAACTTCCTACCAAGGAAGCCTGTACTTAGGTTGGTGTGCGACACTCCATACTCCAATAGTAATTGGAAGTGTCGTTACTTCTTCATGCAAGGTGACAACTGGATGTGTCAACCTAACAATCAAGAGTTTATGCCTGTAGACAAAACTTGGGGCATAATCCTCTCATCTGGTAAGAATCCGTCCTTTTTAAATTTCGTCTTTCACTCTCCGTCTCTGTTCTAACCGTCCCTTTCTTTGCAACCCGAGACCTTCCACAGATGACCTTGGAGCAGTGGAGCTTCTTGGAAATTTTTTTTGCAATCATGTTGAAGAAGAAGACATTAGCTAAGCTCGTCACCTTGGATACAATCCACCTGTATTGCGACAGTCCCGAACCTAGCGAAGCTGTCCTTCACTATAACGATCAGGCCCGCAGACGTAAGCCCGTCTCCCTTAGTATTTATTTTTCTTTAATATGGAATTTGGCTAACTCTTTCTTTCTATCCACGTTCGTATAGAAATGGAAGAAGGAAGATGGCGGGCTTACATAAAGTAACAGGCTACTGCTAGGAAGAAACAAGAGGGCAACTTACCTCCTAAGTCCGCCACCCAAATCCCTCCTTCGAAGGAAAGATTGTCGAAGAAATCTGACCATCCCCCAAAGAAGCCCAAGATGGCTGAGTCAACTGTCGGGGTGAAAGCTGAGACCAAGGAGATGGCCATGCTCCTTGGTTCAAGAAAGGGCGAGGGTTTAATGAAGAGTCAGGTCCCTGTCAACCAAAAGCCCCCCGTCCTCCTCCTCGAAGACTCCCAGTACGAGCTATTTAATGATGACACCGTCGCCAACCCCCAAGGCGAAGAGGAGGCGGGTCTGGCAGTCCAAACAACCCCCGTCAGTGATGACACCCGTCAATTCGAGGGGGACCAAACGACCAAGGATGGAGAAAAAATGAATTAGTTTAATCTTGAATTTTCTTTCTTTCTTTTGGTTTGTAAAAATCTCCTGGTAGAACAATTTTTATTTTATCGTCACCTATTTTTAGGCCCAATATGTTGACATTTTGCCCTTTACTGGGCTTTTTATAATATATTGGTGTTTTGATCATGCATTTGTTAATATATGTGTGCCATATACTTGTCTACTTTATGTTTAATGGTTGAATCTGTCCACTTCGTGGACTTAGTAAATAAAAATATAAAGCTTATTTGTTGGATGATTCTGTGGATGATCCGTCCACTTATGTGAACTTAGTAAATATAGCACACTCTTTTGTATGAACCTGTCCACTTTTGTGGACTTAGTGAACAAATCTTGTCATTTTAGGATGATCTGTCCACTTTATGGACTTAGTAAACATGGCACTTCCTTTTGGATGAACCCATCCACTTTTGTGGACATAGTGAACAAAACTCATCCTTTTAGGATGATCCGTCCACTTTATGGACTTGGTAAACTTGGCACATCCTTTTGGATGAACCCTTCCACTTTTGTGGGCTTTGTGAACAAATCTCATCCTTTTAGGATGATCTATCCACTTTATGGACTTAGTAAACATGACATATCCTTTTGGATGAACCCATCCACTTTTGTGGACTTAGTGAAGAAAACTCATCCTTTTAGGATAATCTATCCACTTTATGGACTTGATAAATATGACACGTCTTTTCGGATGAACCTGTCCACTTTGGTGGACTTAGTGAATAAAAATCATCCTTTTAGGATGATTGGTCCACTTTAGGGACTTGGTAAACATGGCACATCCTTTTTGATGAACCCGTCCACTTTGATGAACTTAGTGAATAAAACTCATCATTTGAGGATGATCTATCCACTTTATGGACTTGGTAAACGTGGAACATCCTTTTGGATGAACCCGTCCACTTTGGTGGACTTAGTGAATAAATTCATCATTTTAGGATGATCCGTCCATTTTATGGACTTAATAAACATAACTCCGTAGACACATACAACTTGTTTTGAATAACTCCTCTTATTGTGATAAATATGCAAGTAGAAATTGTTCTCTTGAAAACAATAAAACTACCCTTTGGGCCACAAAAAGTACTGTAAATGGTAAAAACTAAAAAGGAAGTAAAATCTAAAATAGAAATAAAATATAAAATAGAACTAAAATGGAAAATGAGGAGTGTCATTGCTTATGATCTTTGTCTACTGGTAGTACTTCTTTAAGTGCTCCGTGTTCCACGGGTGGTGCAACTTTTGCCCGTCCAGTGTCTCGAGGTGATAGGTGCCCTTCTTATGCCATGATGCAATCCTGTACCATCCTCCCCAATTAGGTCCTAACTTTCCTTGAGAGGGATTTTTTGTGGCGCCCGTTACTTTTCTCAAGACGAGGTCTCCTACCTGGAGGTTCTTGGGTTTTACCTGGGAGTTGTAATGCTTGGCCATGAGATTTTGGTACTGTGATAACCTTTGTTCAGCAGTTTTTTAGACCTCATCCACTATATCAAGCTTTAGGTGTATTGCCTCGTCATTCTTTTCCTCGTCATGGTTCGCCACCTTGTAGTTTGTGAGTTCCACTTTAGCTGGGATGACTGCCTCACTTTCATGTGCAAGTCAAAACGGAGTCTCTCCTGTTGGCATTCTTGCCGTCGTCCTGTATGCCCATAGTACACTTGGTAATTCTTCTAGCTAGCTACCCTTTTCCCTCTCAAGCCAATTCTTGATGTTTTTGAGCAAGGATCGGTTCATGACCTCAACCTGTCATTTAGCCTAAAGGTGAGCGGGGGATGAGTAATGGTTCTTGATCCCAAGCTGTGGGCAAAAGTCTCCAAATGCTTCATTATAGAAATGCTTCCCGTTGTCTGAGACCAGCGCCCTAAGGATACCGTACCTACAAATGATGTTTCTCTACACAAAACCGCATATATTCTTTATGATGGTAACTAGGGCTTTCACTTCTACCCATTTGGTGAAATAATCTATGTCGGCCACCAAGAACTTAAGCAGCTGAATAACCGTCGGGAATGGACCCATAATATCCAAACCCCACTAAACGAAGGGCCATGAGGACATCATTGGGGTAAGTTCCTCTGCTGATTGTCAGATTTTGTTGTTGAACCTCTGACACTTGTTGCAAGCTTTGACGTATGCAAAGGCATCCTTTTGCATAGTGGGCCAATAATATCCAGCCCAGATTAGCTTATGGACCAATGATCGAGATCCAGAATGGTTTCTGCAGATTCCTTCATGAACTTCTCACATGGCGTAATCTACTTCCTCGGGGATAAGGCACCTTAGGTACAGTCAGGAGAATCCTCTCTTGTATAAGATGTCTTTGATCAAGACGAATCAGGCAGCATAGACCTTCAACTTCCTCACATCTCCCTTATCGTCCAATAGCGTTCCGAACTTTAGGTAGGTTGTAATTGGCGTCGTCCAGTTATTTTCAGAACCCATCTCCTGCAAGCTAACTGTGTTTATCATAGGTGAGGCCTGAATAAAGAAGAGTACTTGACTAGGAAAAGACATGTGTTCTGCTGATGTTGCTTTGGCAAGACGGTCGGCGCGTTCGTTCTCCTCCATTAGGATTTGTACGAAATTTGCATTGAGGTTGTTCATCCAACTCTTCACTTGCTCAAGGTACTCCTTCATTTATTCCCCTTTGCACTCATAATTGCCATTGACCTGACTGGTGATTACTTGGGAGTTGCAATGCATGATCACACTTGTGGCTCCTGTTGCCTGTGTGAGATCTAATCCAGTTATCGAAGCTTCATGTTCAACCTCATTGTTTGTTATGGTGAAGTCAAGTTAGACCATGCACTCGACCTCGTCTCCCTCCGGGTTGCGACGTACTACACCAGCTCCTCCTGCATGTTTATTTGACAACCTATCCATGTGGACCATCCATTGGGGATTCTCTAGTGCCCCCTGCTCATCTGTATGGGTGAATTCTGCAATGAAATTGGCAAGAGTATGTCCTTTTATGGCCGAGCGCCGGTGATACTGTATGTCAAACTCACTCAGCTCAAGTTCCCATAGCGCCATCCGTCCAACTGCCTCCGGACTGGTCATTGCTCTTCGTAAAGGTTTATCAGTCAAGACAACAACAGTGTGGGCCTGGAAGTATGGTTTTAGCTTTCGTGCTGCAGTTATCAACGTGAAAGCGAGCTTCTCCATCGGGGGTACCTCTCTTTTGCGCTTCGGAGCACTTGGCTCGTGAAGTATACAAGCTTCTGTACCCCGTCTTCCTCCCTAATTAAGGCTGTTTTGACAGCGGCCTAAGAGACGGCTAAGTAGAGAAACAACTCCTTTCTAGGCTTGGATGGACTAAGCAAAGGTGGGGAAGAAAGATATGTCTTCAGATCCTCGAATACGTGTTCATATACAGTCCTCCATTCAAATGCCTTTTTTAATGTGTGAAAAAAGAGTAGGCACTTTTCCATGACTCTCAAAATGAACCTGTTCAATGTAGCAACCTTACCGTTCAAACTCTGTACCTCCTTGATGGTCTTTGGTGGAGCCAACTCCATGATGGCACGTATATTGTTTGGGTTGACCTCAATATCCCTTTGGGATACCATGAATCCTAGGAATTTTCCTGCCATCGCCCTGAGTGCACATTTGTTCGGATTCAGCTTTATGTTATATTCCGAAGGGTTTTAAAAGTCTCCTTGAGGTCATCCAGGTGGTCATCCTCTCGTACGATTTTAATCAGAATGTCGCCTATGTACACTTGGATGTTCCTCCCGATTTGATGCATGAATATCATGTTCATCAACCTCTGGTATATGGCACTTGTGTTCTTAAGTCCGAATGGCATTACTTGATAACAGAAGAGGCCTTGGCTGGTGATGAAAGAAGTCTTCTCTTGGTCAGTTTTTTCTAACTTAATATGGTTGTAACCAGAAAATGCGTCCATGAAGCTCTGTAGCTGATGTCTTGCTGTTGAGTGTACGAGGATATCTATCTGGGGGAGTGGGTAGCTAGGTTTAGGGCATGCCCTGTTCAGATCTGTAAAGTCTACGCACATCCTCCATTTCCCGTTAGTTTTTTAACCATCACCACGTTGGCTAGCCAGTCAGGTAGTATACTTCTCGTATAAACCTTGCCTCCTGCAACTTACAAACCTCTTCTGCTATGGCCTTGTCTCATTCTGGAGCAAAAACCCATTTCTTTTGACAGATGGGAGAAAATGTGGGCGATACATTTAGTTTGTGGACCATGACCGAAGGACTGATTCCGGGCATGTCCTCGTGGCTCCAGGCGAAGACGTCCTGGTTCTTCCTCAGGAATGATATCAGTGCCTGACGAACTAGTGGGCTTGCAAGAGTACCTACTCTTGTCGTCTAGTTGGGCATAGAATCATCAAGGAGTACCTCTTCCAACCTCTCGACCTGCTTTTCCCTCGCCCGATGTTCTTTTCTACACATCACCGGCAAATGATAGTCCATCTCTAACATGGCGATGTAGCATTCACACGCTGCTACTTAGTCTTCCAGTACCTTTCCTATGCCATACTCGGTGGGGAACTTGAGCATCAGCTGGTAGGTGGAGGTTACGGCCTTTCACGAATTAAGGGTAAGGCAGCCTAGGATGGCATTGTAAGCAGATGAACAGTTTATTACCAAGAATGTGACATCCCTAGTGATCTGTTGAAGGTAATTGCCGATGGTGACAGGCAAGGTGATCACGCCGAGTGGATACACTCTTGTACCTCTAAACCCAATGAATGGTACGTTAGTTGGAGTCAACTGTTCCCTCCCAATCCTCATCTGCTGGAAGGCTGGATAGTAGAGTATATTGGCGGAGCTACCGTTGTCCACTAGGACCCTATGAGTGTTGTAGTCACCAATTCATATACTTACAACAAGTGCATTGTCGTGTGGATGATAGAGACGTTTAGTGTCTTCCTCCGAAAACCCAATTATAGGGTTATTGATGCGCGCCATCTTTGGGACCATGTCCGTCAGCTAGACGTTTTGAACCATTTAGAGGTAGGTCTTGCGTGCCTTCCTAGTTGAACAGGAGGTTTCGGTGTGCCCCTACAATCATTCTTATGTCCCCTATGGGCTATTTAGGGAGCTCAAGTTCCCTTCAGGGGCCCTACTCTTATGGCTATTCTGTCTTCTCTTTGCTGATAAACCTCAACAATTTCCCTTGCCCGATCAGGGCTTTTATTTACTGCTTCAAATCGTAGCATTCGGATGTATCGTGACTGTGGTCTCGGTTGAAGCGGCAGTACTTGTCCTTGGACCTCTTGTTGGGGTCACCTTTTAGCTTCCCAAGAAACCTCAACGACCCTTCGTCTTTGATCTACATAAGTCCCTAATCAATGGGAACGTTTAGTGGGGTGAAACTTGCAAACCTTCTTAAGGGGCTTGGAGCGTCTGTCCTCTCATTTATCTCCTGTCCTCATAGCCATCCATCCTCTTTCCTGTCTTGATTCTTCTTTTTTTTCTATCTTTTTGGGCTTCTCCTCTCGCGTGAGCAACACATCCTCCGCGTTCATGTTTTTGGTAGCCCTGTAAAGTACATCTGACATGGTCTTCAAGTCATTGTTGTATAGGAAAAAAAAAAAACTTCCCCTTCCGTAACCCAATGGTGAACGGGGCCACGGGTATCTTGTCATCAGCTTCATCAATCGAGAGGGCCTCCTTGTTGAAGTGGGTGATGTATGACCTTAGCGTCCTATCCTCCCATTGCTTGATGTTCATTAGGCATGCAATAGACTTCTTGTACTTGTGTCCCCTGATAAAGTACGAGGCAAACTGGGTGCTCAACTCCTTGAAGATACTGATGGAATTTGTGTCAACCTGTTAAACCATACTCTTGCCGGACCCCTTAGTGTAGTGGGAAAAGTCCTGTACATGATCTCGTCTGCTACACCTTGTAAGTGCATGAGAGTTTTGAACATCTCTAAGTGGTCCAAAGGATCCCTTGACCTGTCGTAGGATTCTACTTGCGGCATATGGAAATTCAGCGGGTGGGAGAACAAAGTAACAGATGCAGTGAAGGGTGGATCCGTCCGGTGCACTAGTTCATCGAGATCACTTGATACCCGTCCTCTAAGGGCGTTCATCATCAAGTCTATCTATTCCCTCATCATCTGCATATCTACGACTAGGTTCAGGAGGGGGGATATCTGTGGTTGTCGGCCTACTCACGGCGTTACTGCCTTCTAGCCCTTTCCTATTTTGCCTGCTGTTAGCGTGCGGAAGGCTGTCTCCCTGCTACTCCTCTTCTTGATTCCGGGGCTCGGCATCCTTTTGGCGCAGCTGCTCTTCTAAGTCATGGTTTTACTTGGTGAGTCATTCAACTGCTGTAGCGAGAGTCTGGACCTGTCTTTCAAGTGTCGTTGTACGGGGCTTGTCTCCTTGGTTTTTGATGGTGGTTGCCATCAAGCGAGTAAGCACCATGCAACTTTTTTTCCGGGAACCAGTAGTATGGCTTTCCTAGCATTCCGACAGACGACGCCAACTAATGATGCTGGAAATTGTCAATAAGCTACACAGTCCTTACGTGCTTAAAATAACACCTGCACAACACCGAAAAAGAAGACATTAAGAGAGTACTGATGTGGTACTGGCCAAATACCCTCCGAAGGTTAAGCCAGAAGATTGTCACAACTCTAGAGTGCCAGAGCTGGGTACCTTGGTTTCTAAGGGTTTAGGGTTTTTATAATAGTGGGGAGCCAACCTTGGTTCCTTGGTGAAAGGGAATATTTCCTTATAAAAAGATCCTCATGAATGCGCATATTTTACGGGATTCTTTCCATACAAAGATTCTATTGATTAGGGTTAATTGTGGAGCACAAGTCATTTCCTTTCGAAGTTCCTTGAGAACCAATTAAATCACGTGGGTGCCACGTGGCGTTGCCACCGTCCACTTTGCATCCGTCTACCTCCCTGTCCATCCAACAAGGTTAATTCATCCACCTACTATGCATTTCGTCGTGTTACCTTCTCTCTCCGTTCGTCACCCTAGTGCAGCCGCTCGAGGTTGCTTCTGTAAAATTTGACTGTCCATCTTAATTTCATCCTCTTCACAAAGATAACGGCATGGATTGAATTGAACCAAATTGAAATATGGTATAAAAAATAATTACCAAATATATAATTTACCCTATAATTATTGTTTTTCTTATTACATTTGGTAACATTGTTTTATTAACGTTGTTTGTATTTTTTGAAAATACGTGTAGGTGAAAAAATGTGTAAAAATACGTATAATGTTGTTTAAAAATTAAAAATTGTTGCTTAAAATACCACACCAAACGGCTCTAGGATATATCAAAACAATTGAATTGAGCTGTCACACATTTGTATTTTGTGTTGTGGAAACTTTACAGTATCCCAGAGCTGTCTTCATGGAGTATTATTTGGAATGTTGTTCAGTCAAATAACTTTGTAATGTTTTGATAATTTTTTTTTTCACCAAGCAGCTGGAATCATGGTAGGGTCTCGACGGATATCTAGGTTCCATCTTCAATGTGAGGAATCTGTTTCATATATACATATGGGGTTTTACACGTGAAATTCAAAATTATTATTTTTAGAATGGACAACGACGTAACAAAGCCATATAATTCCAAAGAAATCACCTGCTTTTAGAAGGATTAGGGTCTGGTGCAACACGGGTGCAATTCACCCCCCTCTCTTACCAAATTTTTTTTTTTTTATTTTATATTTCACCTTTTAAATTTTTACTTTTTACTTCTGCTAACTTTTTTTAATCAATGGTTGAGATTATAAGTTATTTTTTTGCAATTATTAATCTCAACCGCTGATAGTAATTGCATCAGGTGCAATACTCTAGTTTTGGTTTGGATAATAATTGGTTTTTCATCATTAAACTATAGTGACCTTATCCAATAGTCTTGAACCGAGTGAACACAATGATGAACACTACCTTCTATTTACCTATTTATAATGACATTTTTTCTCAATTTCAGGTATGCATATCCAACATATTTCAAGCTAGCTTTGTTTTCTACCTATGAAGTCCTCTTCTTCTATAATGAAACATAGTCCAAAAATTATATGACTGATTCTAATTAATTTGTTGAGAATCAATAGTTGACTCCCAAAAATTTTGGACCAAAGCTTTGTTATTATTGTATGCATATATAAGAATTTATCATTTTTATAAACTTTAAAAGTGAATTTCCTACTTTGCAATTGATATGTATCAAAAACAAAAATCACCATTATTTGAGTTCTATCATCCCTCAAGATCAAATCTCCTCTATTTAGTTTTTTTATTATTTATTTTTATTGCGTTTAAGATTTTTTGTCTAAATCAAGTATTGACCCAAATACCTTTGTAACCTTAAAATGAACAAAGTATCCCTGAAACTTCAAAATGAACAAAAATATCCACAAAACCATAAAAATGACCAAAATTTCCTTAAAAACTATAAAATAACCAAAATATTCTAAAATTTTTAAAATGGCCAAAATACTGTTTAACCACTAAAATGACCAAAATACCTCTAACATCTCTAAATGCCATCAAATAACCCAAAACTTTTGGTTATTTTGAAAGTTTCAGTTATTTTAGGCTAGTTTCAAAGTTTTGAGGTTTTAGGTTTTTTTGCTCATTCAAGAGGATTTAAGGGCATGTTGGTCATTTCGTGATTTTGGGGTATTTTAATCATTTTATAGGTTTTGGGGTATTTTGGTCATTTTAAAGGTTTCAAGATATTTTTGGTCATTGTATAGCTTTGTTGGTATTTTTTTTTATCATTTTAGAGGTTTTGAGGTTATTTTAGTCATTTTACATATTTCATGCGTATTTTGGTTGTTTTAGGAGTTTTGGCAGTATTTTGGCCATTCTAGTTATTTCAAGGGTATCTTGGTCATTTTGGTTTCGGGGTATTTTGGTCATTCTAGTGGTTTTAAGAGTATTTTCGTCATTTTAAAGGTTTCGAGGTATTTTTTGTCATTTTAGAGGTTTCAAGGTATTTTCGCTAGTTTTAGAGGATTTGGGGGGTATTTTGGTCAATTTAGAGGTTTGAGATTATTTTAGTAATATTTTAGAGTTAGGGGTATTTTGATCATTCTAGTGGTTTTCTATGTATTTTGGTCATTCTAGTTTTTTCAAGAGTATTTTGGTCAATTTAGAAGTTTTGGGTTATTTTTGTCTTTTTAGAGGGTTTGAGGGTAATTTGGTCATTATAGAGATTTCAAGGGTATTTTGGAAATTTTAGAGATTTCTAGGGTTTTTTGGTCATTTTTCAGAGGTTTTGAGGGTATTTTGGCACTTTTAGAGATTTCAAGGGTATTTTCATCATTTAAAAATTTTTGGGGGTATTGTGGTCATTTTGGAGCTTTTTGTGGTCATTTTGGAGGTTTTGGGGAAATTTTGGACATTCATGGTGCATTTTCGGATCCAATGATATTTTAGTCATTTCAGAGGTTTAGAGTATTTTTGATATTTTTTTTTTTATATTTTAGCAATTCTCATAAGTAAAATAAATTTTTTTAGTATCGGCAAATATTTTAATTCAATCAATAATTATGTCCCCACTAATAAGTAATGTAAGATCACCCCCATTTAAGAAGGTGATGTGATTAAGGTGATGTGATTAAGCTCTGGTCAAAATATAAAATAGATTTTTAGAGTACGCCTTATTTGTAATTTTGGATTTCTCGTTGAAACGCAGATCGTGATTGTTTTAGGGATTTAATTTTGATCCTGATCTATCTCTAATTAATTTTCGTTTTGTGAGGTCTTAATTAAACTATTTTTTATTAAAAAAAAATTATTCCACATTAGAAGCACATGTAGCATTTGAGTTTTGGTATAATTCTTTTTTTATTTTAATCGTTAGCCACGTCAATATTTTTCATCTATTATTTAACGATATAGACTATTTTGTCTTAGAAAACATTTCCCTTCCCCCTAATCTCCTTGTGTCTTCGTTAGCCTTTGATTATTCACAGTATCCACTAAATGCTCTGGTCAAGCTATAAAATAGATTTTTAGAGTTTGTCTTATTTGTATTCTTGGATTTCTTTGGTTTTCTCTCTTGAAACGCAGATTGTGATTGTTTTAGGGATTTAATTTTGATCCCAATTTCCAATTAATTTTTCCTCTATGAGGTCTTAATTAAACTATTTTTTTTATTAAAACAAATTATTCCATGTTAGAAGTGCATGTGGTATTTGAATTTTGTTATTATTTTAATTGCTAGTCATGTTAGCATTTTACACTTATTACTTAACATTATAGTCTATTTTGATATAATACCAAAATGTTAGGGACTAAATTGACAAATAGCCTAAATATTAAGAACCAAATATATAATTTACCAAATAAAAAAAAGAAGACCATTTAAAATGGAAGGAGGAAATAATCCTCTATATATATGCAAAGCAACACATATCAAATGCTGCTGAAAGAAAAAAGGACAAATCAAAATCTCTCATAGAAAAAGCTCCACAAAGCAAATGTACCAATATCTAAGTATCTAACCCCTTATGCCGAAAAGTTTGATTCGTTACTCAATTTACATGCATCAAGCCCTTTACTCCTATCTTTTATGATGTAGGTAATTGATGAGATGTTGCGCGCATGACAACTATGTTTTCATTATTCCGAGAGGCAAAAGTCTATGTTAGCATCAATGGTAATTACTGATTCGTCATGCTTAATATTTTCCAGACTACAAGTATCTGTTTTTCACTTGTTTTTGTTGTGTCTCACTACAATTATTTTTTTCCAGGCTACATCATACCTAAAGGATTGAAAGTTTTGGTCTGGTATGGAGTTGTCCATATGGATTCTGAAATTTATGATAACGCACAAAACTTTGATCCATCGAGATGGAATGTAAGTCCCTTTTTTTTTTTTCTTTTTTTTCCTCGGCCTTAACCCATTTGAACCTGCATAAAAATTGTTATGGATAATAGGAATAAAAACCGTCTTAAATTTGTCCAGACCCGACCAAGTAAACCATGGATTCCAATCCATTCACTAAGTTTGTATTGTAAAACTGAATTTTTTTTTTTTAATTGAATCATTTTCAATGTACATTTATATATTAAAGATATAATATATTTTAGGTAAAGTTTAGTCATAAAAGCTATATTATTTTTGGCTAAACTACAATTTTTTTTATACAAAATAAAAATTCTACTTTAATCTAATTTAAGTATATATGTGTTTGAAGTTCTCTCGTGGAGACTTAAATTCCGGCCCTTGCCTCCCACACTCCACAAGCACTTATACTTGTGAAGTAACCATTGTACTAACGGTGTGCAATGGTAAACTATTGACAGGCCACAAACGCGTTTACCCCTTGTGATAACTTAGATTAATTAAATTAGCCCAGTTATTAATTAATCAAATTAACATGCAATATCACGTGGTAGCACAAACAAATCACCAAACTAAGTAATGCAGCGAAAATTAAATGACACGGTGATTTGTTTACGAATGGGGAAAACCTTACCGCAAAAACCCCACCGGGTGATTTAAGATCACCACTCCCAAAACTTCACTATTATCACAACAAGCAGTTACAAGCAAGGAATCCCAAGTACCTTACCAACTTACAGTTAAACTCTTACCCCAATACCCAATTGGACTTGTTCTGTAGTGACAATTTCTCCTTTCAATGCACGGCTCCCAAGTACGTGACTAACCAGATGCGCGGATCCCAGTACGCGACTTCAAACACCAACTAGAGAGAGAGTTGTTGGCTACAAAGTTCTTCAAATCATCAGAGATGAACTAGGGCACGAACTTTGTCTTTCAGATCACAAATTGCATGAACAAGAAGTTCTGAATGAATGTGCAACTTGCATCCCTTTTACGGCCCTTAAAATAATTCTTTTATATGTCTAGGGTTAGGAGAAAAGAAGTCCCAAAGATACATTCACGGATTGGACTTGAAACAGAACTGGAAATCTATTTTCTTTAATTCTCGACAGATAGAGGTGTCGAGGATCTGTCGAGAAGCTGTCGAGGCTCGGGGCAAAACAGCTTCTTAAAGCTCGATAGATGCATGTGTCGAGGTAGGTGTCGAGCTTTAAAATCTTGCACTTCCTTGCTTGTTTCTTGGACAGACTTTGATGACTTCAATACTGGATCTTGAAACACTGTTTCTTGAGGTGTTAGACACATCCTAGATCTACCCAATTATAAGTAAAGTGCGTTTTGTCTAAGGATAAGCCAATTACATAAAATAGCGACATATGTTCACAAACTTGAACTACATATGTCCTAATAATCTCCCCCTTTGGCAATCCGTGACAAAACCACAACAAACAAATGAAAATATGAGAGAAGTCATAAATTACTCATCTCATACTCACTTGTTACGTACAGTAAAATCTATCCTAACATAAACTCTTGAAAAAACTTTGCAAGAAGAGAGTTTATGACAAGTAGATTTTGACAACCTGTATTTCTGAAACACTTATAAACAAAACACATCAAGGCATCTCTGTGTGAAACAGAAATAATAGATTGCATACAAGTAAAGAAACATGTGTATAAAGACAGAAAAGAAACAACACATGTAAATGTAGGTGAAAGAAAAACATACATCATCATATATATACCACTTGATAAATACCATGTTGTATGTAAAAATGGTCACAAGACCTAGGTACATGAACAAGGAGATAAACACTCCCCCTAACAAGATGAAACATAACTCCCCCTTACAAGGGCATGTATTTCTCCCCCTAACTTGTAGAATCTTAAAGAAAAAAACCACAAATTCTCCAATTTCTCTCCCTTTTTGTCACGATTGACAGAGGGTACCGAGAAACATAAAGATGATCAAGGGGGCACAAAGAATCCATAAAAATGCATAAATGTAATGAAACAATATGCTATGGATGACAAGATAAGAGAGACATGCAAAACATGTGAAAAAAAATGCATGCAGAGAATCTCGATCAATCGAGATGTATCGAGGAGCTATCGAGCAGACCTCGATGGATTGAACAGCTATCGAGAAGCTATCAAGCAGACAGAAAGATTCTCGATCGATCCAGCAGGTGTCGAGGTATCTGTCGAGACTGCGATAAGAAAAGGTCTAAGAAGCTCGACAGATAGCTTATGTGTCGAGAGGTATCGAGGAGGTGTCGAGATGCCTTTAAAAGCAGTTTTTCAGAAGAAGAAAAACACAGACATGAATGCAATCATGCATGCAACTCAACCAAAGATACAATCAACACATTAAGCTATCGGGAGGTATCGAAAAAACACGCACACACACACTAAACAAGTCTAACCAATTTTATATTTCAAAAAACAAGTCCAGACAGTTTAGTGAGCATACATTAACGCATGTAAACCTTGTGATGGCCAAATCACATTGTACCTGCACATGTATCAAGAATAGCAAAGAATATTGCGTGTTGTGTGTGAAAACATCGCAAGATTGCATAAGTGTCTCAATGCTATGATGATTTGAGATATGAGAAAATCACTTTAACTCACACACAATCATAACTGTTTGATGGGGACTATCACCTTCGAGGTACATCCTATAACTCCCACATCTTCTAGAAAACACGCTTGCAACCATATTTTAAAGCATTTTTTATCTTATTGCTTTTTATATCTTTGCATATTTTCTTTTAACAAGCATATCATGCATGGGCATACAAGAGAAAGAAAAGAAATACCCAATTATGTTAAGCTTTTGACATTGCACTTTTGCTATGCCGAAGCATACAGATGTCATATTATGATTGGCGAGTAATAGTGGTGAGATGGTTATTTATGCCTTTCTCTTAGGATTTTCTAGTTCAACCCGTCAAAAAGAGTGATACGAGTGTTAAGAAGTAGAGATCACTTAACCTTACTCATCACAAACAAAGAGCTACAAAGCTCACTTGCTTAGTTGTGCAGAAGAATGCTCATCTAAGCTACAGGTGATACAAAGTTTAGAAAACTCTGTTTCAATGGCCATTTTAAAAGTTCACATGAACTAATGCACACAAACACACACTGTTTTTGTATTTTTCAATTTTTCATTTTTTTTATTTTTATCAGAAAAGCAAAAATAAACCACAAAATTGAAAACACACAAACAAAAACATGTAAACCAAAAAAATGCATAAAACTAGACTAACTCAAAACAGTAAAGAAACACACAAGTAATGCAACACACAAAAAAATAGGAGAGAGAAGAAGAAGTGACTGAAATCACTTAGATCCCTTTGCCTTCCACACCTTGGAAGAACCTTTCCTTTTGGTCGACTCTTGAACCTGTGAGGAGGGAGAAGAATATGAACCATTCAAGTTTGAAAGGAACATGATGGCTTTAAGAATGTCTCCAAGAGGAGCAAGAGAAGATGGAGGCTGATTCTGGCTCCCAGATGCTACTATGCCATTGCTCTGTTGAGTGGCACGCCACTTATAGCAATTTGGTCGAGTGTGACTGGCAACACCACAATGATAACAGAGATGTGGCTTCTTCTGTTTGGGCTTTTGAGAGTTAGCCTTCTTATTCCTAGGGTTTCTAGATTCCCTTTTCTCAATTTTAGGGGGTGCTCCTAGGATGGACTTGCCCTTGTCTATGTTCTCACTAGCTAATTCAGTTTTAACATTCTTATTTTCATTTTCAATGTTATTAGCAGGTGGAACAAACACAGTAGTGCTAGCAGTAGGAGTATTAGAAAGAGAGAATTCATACCCCAATCCAGTACGGTCTGAAAAAGATCTCTGAGCACTTAGCATCTCGTCCAGCTTTGCACTTGACGTCCTTTCCAATTGTGCTCTGACTTGAAACAACTCCGCTTCAAGCTTCTTAGTCCTTTCAACCAAGAAATTGTTTTCGAACCTCAGTGCTCCAATGGTCTGATTTGCTACATCAACCTTTTTGGACAGCTCCTCACGGTTGAGTTCTACATCACTGAGCTTCTTGGTGGCCAGCCTATAGAGTTTCTCATGCTTCTCAGAAAGCTTGTACAGTTTCTCATAGGCGGTGTGGATATCATCTTGATCATCCATAATCTCACACTTGGACTCCACCAATTCCTTCTCTTCATCCACTTCTTCAGTAACCGCATCAGTAGGATTCACAGTGGCAGTGAAGGCATTCAAGATTCCGTCGTCTTCATCTTCGGAATCGTCCTTGGGCTCCGTGTCGCTTAAGGTAACAACAAGTGCCTTGCTCTTCCCTATGCTCTTAAGGTACATAGGATACTCTTGTTTCATGTGTCCGAAGCCTTGACACCCAAAGCATTTTGGTCCAGCGGGAACAGTGTACTGACCGCCATCCTTGACATCCTTCTTCCCTTTATCAGAATTCTTGAGTTGTGAAGAACTGGATTGTCTACGGTCTTTGTTGAAGCCCTTTCCATTTGCATTCTTCATGAATTTCTTGAATTGCCTTGTGATGTAGGACTTCATCTTGGAATCTTCATCATCTGAAGAATCATCCGTATCACTGCTCTTGGCTTTTAGTGCCAAACTCTTGCCCTTGCTTGACTTGCCTAACCTAGTCAGCCCTAACTCATAGGTTTGTAAGTTTCCAACCAACTCAGTCAAAGGAATTATATCAATATCCTTTGATTCTTCGATCGCCGTGATCTTAGCATAGAATCTCTCGGGCAGCGATCTAAGCACCTTCCTTACTATCTTGGGTTCAGGGATGGTTTCCCCAAGATTAAAGGCTGAGTTTACTATGTCCTTAAGCTTGGCATAGAACTCATCAAACGACTCATCCTCCTCCATCTTAATTTCTTCAAAGCGTGTGGTGAGCCTTTGTAGCTTTAAATCTTTGACAGCCTTGGTGCCCTCATAGGTTGTTTGGAGGATGGTCCATGCTTCCTTAGCAGTTTCGGTTGAGGAAATTTTCTTGAACTCCTCATTGGTGATTGCACTGAATAGGGCATTCAATGCTCTGCTGTTGAAGTTTGCTGCCTTGATCTTAGCATCATCCCAATCGGCCGGCGCTTCTGTAGGCTTGGTCCAGCCTATCTCCACAGCTTGCCACATCTTCTCATCTAAAGACTACAAGAAAGCTCTCATGCGTACTTTCCAGTATACATAGTTAGTGCCATCAAATAAAGGAGGTATAATAAGAGATTGTCCTCTATCCATGACAGCAGGGGTCAAATGGATCACACACAATGGATTAAACCCTAATCAGAGTGTGCTTGCTCTGATACCACTTGACAGGCCACAAACGCGTTTACCCCTAACGATAACTTAGATTAATTAAATTAGCCCAGTTATTAATTAATCAAATTAATATGCAATATCACGTGGTAGCACAAACAAATCACCAAACTAAGTAATGCAGCGAAAATTAAATGACACGGTGATTTGTTTACGAATGGGGAAAACCTTACGGCAAAAACCCTACTGGGTGATTTAAGATCACCACTCCCGAAACTCTACTATTATCACAACAAGCAGTTACAAGCAAGGAATCCCAAGTACCTTACCAACCTACAGTTGAACTCTTACCCCAATACCCAATTGGACTTGTTCTGTAGTGACAGTTTCTCCTTTCAATGCACAGCTTCCAAGTACGTGACTAACCAGATGCGCGGATTCCAGTACGCGACTTCAAACACCAACTAGAGAGAGAGTTGTTGGCTACAAAGTTCTTCAAATCATCAGAGATGAACTAGGGCACGAACTTTGTCTTTCAGATCACAAATTGCATGAACAACAAGTTCTGAATGAATGTGCAACTTGCATCCCTTTTACGGCCCTTAAAATACTCCTTTTATATGTCTAGGGTTAGGAGAAAAGAAGTCCCAATAACACATTCACGGATTGGACTTGAAACAGAACTGGAAATCTGTTTTCTTTAATTCTCGACAGATAGAGGTGTCGAGGATCTGTCGAGAAGCTGTTGAGACTCGGGGCAAAACAGCTTCTTAAAGCTCGATAGATGTATGTGTCGAGGTAGGTGTCGAGCTTTAAAATCTTGCACTTCCTTGCTTGTTTCTTGGACAGACTTTGATGACTTCAACACTGGATCTTGAAACACTGTTTCTTAAGGTATTAGACACATCCTAGATCTACCCAATTACAAGTAAAGTGCGTCTTGTCTAAGGATAAGCCAATTACATAAAATAGCGACATATGTTCACAAACTTGAACTACATATGTCCTAACAACTACAAATAACATCCTCAAACTTTGCCTGAAATCTAATTGAGTCTTCTAACTTTACTTTCATTTAATTTAGTTCTGTAAATTTTAACATTATTCAATTAAGTCCCCTCCTTAGTCTTCATTAAAAATGTGCTATTAATCACCCCTAAAGCGATGTAGTATTATTTTATTTTATTATATATATATATATATATATATATTTCCACCAAATTTCATTTTTCTATTACTGTTTGAAAAAAGAAAGGAAGGAAAGAAAGAAAAAAATTGAAATCATTTTCTTTATGTTAGATCTGCTATGGATATCGAAACTTGATAAACAAACATAATAACAATTTTAGAGAAATAAGACAATGTGGGAAAAATCAAAGGGATTGGCAAAGGGATTTCTAAAGACTCATAATATCCATGATATATTGGGTTCAAAAGCTCCTGCTAGCATTTTAGGGATACCTTTATGGGATATATTCCCCCTTGTAATAACTTGGTGTGTGTGGAATGGAAGAATTGCTTACACACATGGAAATAGTCAAATACTCAATTGTTATGGTCATATTTTTCTTGTGTTAGCATATCCTTTGTTATGGTCAATTGTTATGGTCATACTTTTCATGTGTTAGCATATGCTGTATCAAGTGGTATTATTAAATACATAAAGACCACACAAAGAAACAAGTGAGAAAAGTTGAAAAGTGAACCTCGACACAAGCTTGACACTAAGCTCCTATCGAGAATTAATGAGGAACCTTGATAACTCTCGATCTATTGAGCTTCATAGATCCAAAAACTTCAAATTTTTTTTTCAGCCCATGTCGACTTGGATTTCTAGGGTTTCATTCACTAAACACTTATTGTGAAGCTACTGCATTCTTATATACCTTAGGGTTTTGTGAATAAGTACTTCCTTCTCTACAAGTGTAGACACTCAATTTTGCACCCATAATTTAATCTTGGAAGATGACTAGAGTTACCATTTATATACCCAAAAATTTAGATTTGCATTACATGAATTAATTCATTCATTCCATATCATAAAAATGATCTTGAAATTCTAACGGTCACGATGGTATGTTTGGTTTCCAAATCGGACCGTCGGATTGAAAGATATCACAAGATCAAGTTTTCATGATCTACATGCATTGTATGGGGTGAAGCCGATCACGTTTGATTAATTCAAATTAATTATGATAGGTTAATGATTAAAATTAATTAAATGAATTTTTGTGATTGGTTAAGTATTTTTCTTAGAGTGAGATTTGTTGTATGTGATTAAAACAAATAAGTTGATAATATTTAAGGACTGTAGATAATTATACTTTTGGGATAATTATATTCAAAATAATTATTTTAAAAGTCCTAATTATCACTTTGGAATGAGGTTTATCATGAAAATAACTCTGAAATTCGTCCAAATACAGTTTTAAAATTGGAAAACACTTCAAAAACGTGCTAATCAAGTAGTCGATTTTAGATTCACGTTCCAAGGCAGTTTTGGCATAGTACAACTCAAAATTCAGACTAGGTTATATCTATCCAAGTTATAGAGAAGCTAATTTCCCTTCAACTACCGAAATTTCAGCTTAATCCAAATTTTGAGTAAAAACATATGATCAAAATACTGAAATTGGTTCTGATTTAAAAAATCAGCTTACTCTTATTCAAATCTCATTAATTTAGGATTTTCCCCATACATTTTGAAAGCTCACTTGGTGTATAAAACACTAGTGAATGTTTAAACCCCCAATTTCAATATAACCAACACAAGTTTATACTCAAACAATATATGTGCGAAATGATAAGTGCTAGCAATACCCAAATAAACAAACTACTCTAAACCATAATTAATCACAACACACGAGCAATTAAAGGTAAAGAGAAAGGGTTAGAGAGATGCAAACACAAAGATAATATTAGCACGTGTTATCGAAGAGGAAACCGAAGAACTGGGCGAAAGACCTCTCTGCCAAGTTCCAAGCGGTAAAATGACCACTAAAGAATAAAGTTGGGATACATGAATAGCAATAGACCTTCTAAACCTAATCTACCCAATGCACCTAAGCCCTCCAAGCTTCTTGCTCCAACAAGGTTAAGCTTAACCGTATTTTCTTTAGCTTTCCAAATCTCGCAATAAGCCCATTGCATCAACCAAATAAATTGTTTATCTTTGAAATGCTTCCCAAGCAACAAATTACGTCCTCACTGATATGAGTATGGTGAGATAAGGATTTGGCTAATGAATCTCTCAAGGGTATGCCAATGGAAAGGGTGAGAGTAGAGGAATTTGGAGAATCAAATGTCTAAGATTGTGAATAAGTCAATCTTGTTTTTCTCCAGGGTTTCTCTCTAAAAATATTTTCTAGAAGCTCTACATTTCGTGGGTATAAGGGTATTTATAGTAGGGTACGTGAGGAATGTAAAAAGACATTTTTCTGCAAAACAGGGTGTTCTGGCGACTCACTCGCTACTAGGATGAGTTGCGAGTTTGAGTCACGAGATAATTGCCAGGCTAGACTATCCTAATAAACAGTCACCTAGTGTCCATCCTATTTTCCTCTCCCTCTTTTCCATCTTCCTCCAAGTCATTCCAACTAAACATTCACTTAATTTAATTGCTTTAGCCCACTAGTATCAATTAAACATATAATAAAAAGTCACTATTATCAAATTTAAACCATTAATCTACAATAAAAACTTTCTTAAAAAAATATAAAATAAAATAAGATAATTTAAATGCTGGTTGGAAAGCGCTCACAATATACTATAGCACTGCATAATCTGGTCTAGTAGCCTAGTGATACACTATCAAGAAATTAGTGAAACCACTCAAACTCAATATAATAATAGTAAAATTTAAACAACGAAGTTTTATAAAGTGATTTACTATAAGAATCAAAACGTCATACTTTTGGAACCTCAAAGAAGTTGCCAAAACCCCAATTATATATCTTGAAACAACTAAATTGTTACTTTTCTTGTTGAAAGCTCAATTAGTGTAAAACACTAATACTTGTTCAGACCCCCAATTTTAAAATTACGGCTAGATTGCTTTTACTTTAACTTATCAAAGTGCGGAACAAGAGTAAATGAAGCGCAATAAGTCGGAGCTACTCTGGTGCATAAACATGAAAAATAAACAATCAATGTAAAGTACAAAGAGTAAAGGAAGAGAGATTTAAACACAAGATAAAACCAAGACGTGTTATCAAAGAGGAAACCAACGAACTCGGTGAAAACCTCTTTGCGACCCTCCACGTCGAAATCGATCCACTAGTGAATAAGTTGGACTACATGAATATCAAAAGGACCCTCCAAGCCTAATCTACCCAATGTACTTGAGCCTTCTTTTAGCAAATCTCAAATGCTTCCCAAGCTCCAAAAAACTTTCTACACTCTGAATAGGTGTGAGTTGTGTTTGGATACAAATCTCCTCTTAAGGTGTAACAATGGGAAAGGGAAAGAGAAGAGACTAAAATGATTTCTTACTAAAGGGTGAGTAGCTCTCTTTTTGAAAGGTGGGTATGTTGTAGAAACCTCTCAAGGTTTTTTCTCTGAGTAGTCTCCTTTTACTTTTGTGGGTAATAATGGTATATATAGTATGGGTGAAGGGTAAGAAAGTCACAATTAAAATCCTCCTGGCAAAGAGTTTTGCGGGTACCTCACGAGATCGCCTTTCTCGTGAAGTACTCACAAAATATAGCTTGACACTTGGCTCTTTATCTTCTAGCATGTGCTTCTCATATGGCCTTTTTGAGGGAACCTTTATTTGCATGCTTCTCGTGATCTAGTCGTAAAACTACACTGATCTTCATCGCAAGCTTAATTCTTCACCAACTTAATATTAAATCCAATACAATAAAATCCCACAAAATACAAGGAAATAATTTATTTCACTTACAACAATTTTTATCATGGAATAAAACCAACACAAAAATAGTTGTAAATCATAAACATACAATCTTCCTCTTTGGCTATTCCGTGACAAAAACACCCTATAACAGACTCTAGACTTAAACGTGATTTGGGAATAATGACAAAACTCACTCACACCTAAATCTAAAACTTGTGATGAACTTGGACCATATATACCTGTAACTTCAAACACTTACACAAAACACATTAGACCCTCAAGGTAAAGCCAGTAATGAAAGGACAAGTATAAAGTAACAAGTAAAATGCAATCAAGTAAACATAATGTGAAACATATGAACAACTTAATCAAACACAAAACAGTCATATGGAAATGACTATAATTATCACCTAGCAAAGCAAATGATCATTCGAACATGCAATCAATAGAGCACAAGGCATAAGGATATGTGCATGTCCAACATATAAACACGATGCAAAGAGAACAACAAAGAAAAGATACTAAACATAACTTAAAGCACCATAAAGAAAACAAGAAAACAAACATAATGTAAAGCAAACAAAACAAGGTTTTCTCATAAAAGATGTCTTCTCCCCCTTGGTATATGCATCTCTCCTATGGAATTTCTCTCCCTACGAATGTGCATGAGATAGAATTTCTTCCCCTGAAAATGTGCACGAGTCATATAGAAATGACGATACACTCTAGTATACTCTTTAGTATATTCTTCCATTTTTGTCACAAATAGACAAATGGATAAAGAGGAAGGGGGGAAAGAAAAGAAGATATGAACAAGGATAAGATGCATGAGGGGTACAAGATGAATGAGAAAATGAAGCTCAAATAGAAGATAAAACATCTTTAAAAAAGACACAATGCTACAAAGTAAAAAGTAAAATATGACATGCTAGAATGAGGAAACAAGAGATAGACCAATGCATGCAAGGGTAGCGAGATAGTCCAATGCATGCAAGGGTAGCAAAGGTGTGTGCAAGAGGTGGCTATGTGCAATGCATGAACAAAACATGAGAAATGCACTTGTGGGGCAAGGTGTGTAAAATGCACAACCAATAAACCAAACATGTTTGTAATGAGGAAACACAAAAAACCCAAAGTATGGTACTCATTAGAGTCCAAAAGAGTGAAAAAAATACTATAGATGCATTTTATCAAACATCTAGTGTGTGCACATGGACAACTAAGAATAGCAATGCATAAACATGGTGAAATCTACCCTTAATATAAGTTATTTTTGACATAAGGAGCCAACATCCATAGAATATAGACATTTGAAACAAAACCCAATAAAAAATATTGACAAAAATTAAACTTTTCAACCTCCATTTGAGAAAATCCCAACTATGAACATAAAACCCCCAAAAGCACAATTTAAGGATTAAAATCAATTAAGAGTGTTAAAGATTACCTTAGAAATGTTTATGGAGTGTAAAACAATTGAAATTAGTTGGGTTTTAATGTAGAAGCTTTGAAAAAGAGGGCTTGAGGAGGATGGAGTCATAAAAGAGTCATAAGAGGAGTTTTGGACCAAAAATTCATGAAATTCCCATAAAATAGCTGATCTGGGCATTTCTCGAGTGGCTAACTCGCGAGTGACTTGTGACCTACTCACAAAACCCACTACTTGATGACCAAAAATGCCAAAAATACATTTTTTAGCTTTGCAACTCGCAGCCAAGTCGCGAGCGACTCGCAATTGACTAGCGAAAGACTTCGACCCTTATTTTTCAACACAAAATTAAGCTTGAAACATTGAAAAACAAATTAAGTATAAAACTTAAAAACAAGGAGTGATAAAAAAAACACTTCCAAATACAAATAAAATGATCAAAAATATTTTTGGTTTGATCCACATATAGTTGAGCACACACACATTACATTTAAACATATACAATCACACGAATGAAATAGGCATTCATTGAACATTAGACTTATGTGGTGTGTGGGAATTAAGTATGAATTAGTCCATAGTCTAGTATGAAACTTCAATGATCAATTCAATCAAGTCATACACAAATAGCACAAAATCAAGTGGCCTATTTCACTAGTATAAATGAACATATATGACTCTTCAAAAAAAGTGTTTACACTGATTAAAATCTTTTCATTTGGCATCCATTTTTTATACTTTTTTTTTTTCAAAACAACTCAATTTTTTAGCACTGATGTCATGAAATTTTTTATATTTCTTTGAGGAATAAGCCTTTGCCTTTGACATCATACATTTTGAATACATTTTGTTCCACCTTTTCCTAGTCAAGTTAGTTTTCAAAGCAAGGCATTTTCAGCTCTTTCTCTTTTAGAGATTTACATTTGTACAACTTTTTGACATAAAAATAAATGTGAGGAGATATATAGGACCAAGTCTATGCATCTATCAAGATCAAACAAGACTATTGACTAATCATTCATGACAAGCTTGAAGATCTACTTACAACAATCAAATATAGATTTCTAGATTTGGCTCACACTTAAAAATGTGCATGCATAACAAGCTAAGCTCGTAAATGCACTACACCATTAGTACAAAAGTACTAGGCCAAACTCAATATGTGATATACACAACACAAGCAATCAAACTTTTTGAGATTTTTACTTTTTATGGGTTTTTGAATTTTTTTACTCACTCAAAAACAAAGCAATAAAGTTAGATCAACAAAAAAAAAAAACAATACATATAGAGAGATGCATGATGCACAAATGCATGATAATGAAGCATCTAATGCATGAAGAGTCCTACAATGATCGACAAAATCAGACCAAGGACCAAAAGAGCATAAACTCAACCATAGAAACCCTTCCTCATCCAAATGGAACGATTGTTTGGAATAAGTGTCTCATGGGAAGTAAGACAAGGGTTGGAAGAATGAGAACCAGAGATATACATAGACAAGGAGGTAAGAACATTAACCACATGTTTCAACAACTTACCACTTTCAATCAAATCTGGTTTAGCTTGCAAAGCACAACTTGCAAGAAGCTCAATTTTCTCTTTTCTTTTGATGCTTTTAAGAGCTTGAAACTTAGAGTAATGAGGTCTTAGATGATAAAGGCATCACAATGGTGACAAACAATGGGTTTAGGTCCACTAGGCGTTTTAGGGAGGGATCTAGCAACATGGTTTTGTTCTCTCTTCAACATGGAACATTGAGGTCTTATGTGACCGATCACACTGCAATGGTGGCAAGTAGGAGCAAACTTATATTCACTCAAATTCCTAGGATGAAACCTAAATGAAGTTTTTGGCTTAAGTGCCTTTCTCCCTACTTTTTGATTTCTTTTGTGTGAAGGAATGTACACCGATTTGTCTTTAGAGGTAGAACTCACAATAGGCACAAAATCTGGTCTAACAACCTGATTGCAACAAAGATTTTCTTCCTTTTTAGCAATAGGTTTAGCAATCAAATACTTGGCATGCATCTTAAGAGATTCATTTTGACATTTAAGATCATCAACAAGTTTGTTAGAAAAAACAAGTTTAGCATCCAAGTCCACATACAAACTATTTCATCTTTTCAAAAGAATTTTCAGTTTCTTATATTTATTAACCAATTTGTTGGATTCATTGAGCCTTGCAATCAAATCATCAGCTTCACTAGTGAACTTGCTCAAATTCTCATGAAACTTCTTAAACTTTTTCTTTAAGAGTTTGACATTTGGAATTTTAACACCACTCAAAGATTCATGTAACATGTCATCACAAGTATGAGGATAAACAGTCATAGAGGCATTTTTACAAACACATGGCATGTTACACTCCACAACATCCATAGAAGCATACAAAGCACTATCCATGGCAATAAACACAAGGGATCAAGGATCACACTTAGTTAATTAAAACCAGAACAAGTGTACCCACTCTGATACCAATTGAAAGCTCAATTAGTGTAAAACACTAATGATTGTTTAGACTTCCAATTTGAAAACTATGGCTAGATTACTTTTCTTCTAACTTATCTAAGTGTGGAATAAGAGTAAATAAAGTGCAATAAACCGGAACTACTCTAGTGCATAAACATGAAAAGTAAATAATAAATGTAAAGCATAAAGATTAAGGGAAGAGGGATGCAAACACAAGATAACACCAAGGTGTGTTATCAAAGAGAAAACCGAAGAACTCAATGAAAAACCTCCCCATGACTCCCCAAGTCGAAATTGATCCACTAGTGAATAAGTTGGAGTTCACGAGTATCAAAAAGACTCTCCAAGCCTAATCTACTCAATGTATTTAAGCCCTACAAGCTCCTGCTACCAACGGAATTCTCAGAGTCTTGTCTTCACTAACTTTTTGAATCCCGCAATATCGCCCGATTGCATCTACTAAGCCTCACTGGCTTTTTTTGGTAAATCCCAAATGCTTCTTAAGCTCTAAAACACTCTCTACACTTTGAATAGGTGTGGGTTGTTTTTGGGTACAAGTCTCCTCTCAAGTTATAACAATAGGAGAGGGGAAGAGAAGAGACTATAATGATTTCTTACTAGCATGAGTAGCTCTCTCTATAAAAGGTAGGTGTATTATAGAAACCATTTTAGGGTTTTTCTCTAAATAGTCTCATTTTACTTTTTTGGGTAATGAGGGTATATATAGTACAGGTGAAGGGTAATAAATTCACACTAAAAATCCTCCAATGAGAGAGTTTCGTGGGTATCTCACATGATAGCCTTTCTTGCAAAGTACTCGTGAAATATAGTCTAGCACTTGATTCTTCAGCTTTTAGCATATGCTTCTCATGTGGTCTTTTCACGAGAACCTTTACTCGCAAGCTAGTCTTGAAACTACGCTGATTTTCACTACAAGCTTGATTCTTCACCAACTTAATACTAAACACAATATAATAAAATGCCACAAAATATAAGGAAATAATATATTGCACTTACAACATTTTTTATCATGGAATAAAGCCAACATAAAACATAGTTGTAAATCACAACTTTACACTTTACACTTGTAAGTAGAATTTAAAATTCAAAACAGAGGCATTCATTCCATTTGGTGCAGGCAGCATATTTTGTCCTAGAAGTGATCTAGCTAAGCTTGTGATAACTATTTTCCTACATCATTTTCTCCTTAACTACAAGTAAGTTTTCTCAAACCTTTAATATGTGGCCAACAATGTTTTCTTCTTTATCTATAGAATGAAGTATATATGTCACCACCATGGACAGTATACATGCTCTATTAGAATTCCATAGATTATCAATTGATTAAGCAAACTGGTCAAGCTTGACGTAACCGTTTTCCTACTCTATTTTCTAATTAACCACAATTGAGTTTGTAAGGTTGTAATTTACAACTATTTTGTGTTGGCTTTAATTCCATGCCAAATTTGATTGTAGCTTTGTTCAATCTTTTGTACCATGTATTTCATGTGGGATTTATTTGTAAGGGTTGTGAGAGAGAGAGAGAGAGAGAGAGAGAGAGAGAGAGAGTGTGAAGACTCAAGGCAACTATTGAAGATAAAAGAAGTTTTTGCAGGTAGCTCGCGAGTAGACTTCCTGCAAAGTGAGGCATGTGCTCAGCTAGTTTTTGGGAGTGTCTCGCGGGTAAGGCCTTCCCGTGAGATACCCGCGAAATAGTCTGTTTTGCTATTTTGTCATATCTGCTCCACTACATCCTCATACACACTATATATATCATCACTAGCCACATATTGAGTAGAGAGCTTTTCAGAGAGAAAACCTTAGCTACAAACCCTTGAAAGTGAAAGATTGTCATACCCACAATTCTTTACACCATCCATTGTAGTTTTCCTTTAATCCTACCTTTCAATTTCCAAATCCTTGAGAAGTTGATAGCTCAAACACTTACCACACCCATACTAAGTGTTAAGTGAGGTTTTGGTGCTGCTGGGAAGCATTGGAAGAAGCCAAGCTTTGGCGGATGCAATCGGGTGCGTTATGAGATCTAAAAAAGTAGACAAGACATGAATTCAGAGAAGCCTTGTTAGAGTAGGAGCTTGGAGAGCTTAGGTGCATTGGGTAGATTAGGCTTAGAGGGTCTCTTGCTATTCGAGTTCTTTGATATCCTCTTCGATAACATATTGGCATTTTATCTTGTGCTTGCATTTCTCTTTCCTACTTTTTTAGCTTTCATTTTAGTGTTTTGATTTGTTGAATATGGCTTAGAGTAGTTTTATTGTTTGTTCACTCGCATTTACTCTATTCCGCACTTAGTTTAAGTTAGAGTAAAATCAACCGAGCCTTAATTTATTAATTTGGGGTCTAAACAGCTCTTGTGTTTTTAACACAAATCCGAGCTTTCAATTGGTGTTAAAGCGGGTGAACTTGTTGTGATTTCATTACCTAAGTGGGATTCAAGACCCCTTTTGTGATGGATCAGTCACAATCTCCCAATGTTCCACCATACTTTGATGGGAGCAGCTATGCTTTTTAGAAAGTTCGTATGAGGGAATTCCTTTGTGCTATAGATAAGTCCGTATGGGATTCCATTGAGAATGGGTATGTTAGACCCACGACAGCCAAGTCCGAATGGGATAAAGCATCTCTTGCTTTGGGAAATTCCAATAGAAAAGCAATTAATGCTACCTTTTATGGTGTGTCTATTGATGAATTTCACTGGATATCGCATGTGAAGACCGCCAAGGAAGGTTGGATGATTCTTGAGACTACCTATGAAGGTACCAAAAAAGTCAAGGACATAAAGCTCCAAATGCTTACCACCCGATTTGAAGAACTTAAGATGAGTGATGATGAGTCATTTGACTCATTCTATAGGAAGCTTAATGAAATTGTGATTGCCAAGTTCAATCTCAGTGGAAAGATTGAGGATGCCAAGGTGGTGAGAAAGATTTTGAGGTCATTACTGAAAAGCTACCGTGCAAAGGTCACTGCTATAGAAGAAAGCAAAGATTTGGATGAAATCAAGATTCAAGAGCTTATTGGATCTCTTCAAACATATGAGCTAGGACTGCTTTCTTACAAGCCAAGCAAATCACTTGCTCTCAAAACCATTAATGAGAGAATGAATGACTCTTCCGAAGAAGATGATGTGGAGAAGGAAGTAGCATTCCCTGCGAAGAACTTCTGGAAATTTCTAAAGATGAAAAACAATGGGAAGTCTTTCAGCAAAGGAAAGTTTTCATCATCCAAAGGTGGTACGAAGGAGTTCAGGAAGAAAGATGGGAATGACTCTCAACCACCTCCAGGAGTTGTGTGCTACAAATGCAACGGCAATGGACACATCAAGAAAGAATTTCCCAATTATTTGAGAGGAAAGGGTAAGGTGTTTGCCACTACTCTTAGCGACTCCGAAAGCTCAAACTCAGACACGGAAGAAGAGTGTGATAGTGGCGGGAACTACAGGGCTTTCATGGCAATTACTTCTGTTGATTCTAGGGATGAATTGAGCAATTTGGTGAGCATTCCAAGTGAAAGGAAGTTGAAGAATCAGAAGATGAAGATGTATGTCAAAATGAAGTAGAGAAAAACCTTCAAGAAGCATATGATTCTTTGCTAGAAGATTGTGGAAAATATGCCAAGGTTGCTAACCATGCTGTGAGAAAGATGAAGAAGATTGAAGAAGAGCATAAATGTACTCTTGTGCAACTTAAAGAGGCAAAATGAGAAGTAGAAGGACTCAAGGGAGAGCTGGTTGAAGTTTACTCTAAGATCAAGTTTATTAAACTTGAAATAATTCAAGCTAATGTCAAGGTTGAGTGTATCTCCACCAAGAAACTTGACAGCGTACTGTCCACACAAAAATCTTCACATGACAAGACTAGTTTGGGTTATACCGGAGAAGGAAGCTCCATCAACGAACCCAAGAAGGAAGTGAGGTTTGTTTTAGCCAAGAGTGTTAATAAACTTAGAGAAGTGAAGCTTGAGATTGAGACCCTTGCTGCTGAAAAGAGAACCATTGATGCAAAACCAAAAGTTAAAGGGAAGTCATCAAAAACCAAAGTGGACCTCAAGTGAAGCATGTATGTCATCATTGTGGCATTCAAGGGCACACAAGACCCAATTGTTTCAAGCTTCATGCACTTAAGAAGGCTGACTCCATGCGTGGCCAAGAAAGTTCAAAGAAAGGGCCAAAGGGAACACAACCTAAGGGAGAACATGAAGGACATCTCATTGGAAACATCATGGAAATGTTGAAGAATATCTCTCTATGCCTTTCTAGCTTCACTCCGAGGTTGGAAAACTATGTTGGTCATGCCCCTCCATCCAAGGTTCTCACCCAAAACACTCGTAAAGTGTGAGTGAAGAAGGGTACTCATGCATGATTATTCCCTATGCCCATGCATTAATTCTTCCAATGTTTAGGGTCATAGGTTCATGCATCATGTCATGCAAAATCTTCTTGTGTTATTGCTTCCGATTCATAGCATGTTTCTTTTGCAAGTTTTGTTTTGTTCTTGTTTTTGTTAATCTTACTTTTCCTGTTATGTTTTTGAGTGTATTGAAAATTTCAAAAACCTATAAAAATTGAAAAATCTCCAAAAAGTTTGACCGCTTGTTTTGTGTATATCACATGTAAGTTTGGCCTAGTACCTTTGTACTTATGGTGTAGTACATTTATGAGCTTAGCTTGTTTTTTATGTACATCTATCTTTGTGGGAAAAATATTGAAATTTGTGTGATTGTTGTAAATCGATCTTCAAGCTTGTCATGAATGATTAGTTAATAGCCATGTTGGTCTTGATACATGTATAGACTTGTGCCTATATCTTTTCCCACGTTTTTATATTTTTGTTTATAGCTCATCAAATGTCTAATCTCGAAAAGAGAAATTGAGCTGCAAAGCCATCGCACGTACTAGTATTTGACTAGGAAAAATAGAAAGCGGCTTGTATTGAAATGTATGGTGCCTCAAAAAGCCAAAGGCTTACTCTTAAAATTGAAATATTCCAAATTTCAGGAATTGATCTCAAAATGAGATGTATTGTTCAAAAATGATCAATTGTTATGATTTGTAAAAAAGCCAAACGAAAAGCTTGAAAGAGATGTAATCATTTTCTTGTGGGAGATCATATATGTTCATTTCTATAATTGAGATAGTCCACTTGACTTAGTACTAGTTGTGTATGACCTAATTGAATTGATCATAGAAGTTTCACTCTAGATTAAGAACTATTCCACTTTTGATACTCACTACAACACACAAGACTTTGTTCAATGAATGCTTATTTCATTTGTATAATTGTACATGATCAAATGTGATGTGTATGCTCAATTGCTTACCGATTAAACCCAAAAAGATTTTTGAGTATTTATATGTTTTTGAAAGTGTTTTTATACTTTTGTACTTTAAATTTTTGTCCAAAATGTACTTTTGTGTTGTTCTTCAAAAACTTGTTCAAAGGCCTTTTCACGAGAAGCTCGTGAATAAGCACTTCCTACGAAAAGAGATTAAGGCAAAAATTGGAAAACACAAATTTCATACAAAGACTTTCACAACTGTCTCACGACTGCTTCGCAACTAAAGGCTTCTTGCAAAAGATCTTGTGCTTCAGATGTGTTTTTCGCAAGTAGTTTCGAGACTATCTAACCCGCAAAAAACGTATGTTTTCAGTTTTAATAGGGCTGATGTGACTGATTTTTTTAAAAAACTTTTGAGTTCCCTCCTTTGCCTCACTTGAACCTCTCTCAACACATATATGATTTTCACTCAAAACGCTCTAATTTCAAGTCCAAATCTCTGCAAAATCTCTTCAAAAGTATGTTTCTTAACATTGTTTTCAACTTTTCATTTTAGATTATGCAAAATTCGGTTTAGGGTTCTTAAATTGGGGATTTTTGAAAATGGGGTTGGGAACTATGATTTTGGGCAAAAAATTTTGAAAATTTTGATTAGGCTTTGCCCCTCTTGTCTTGTTTGTATCTATGTTGGCCCCTTGTGGCAATTTGATCTTGTATTTAGGAATATTTTCATCTGTTCATGCATTTCTGATTTGTGTAGTGCAGTGTTGCATTCCATGTGTTTGATAAAATGCTCAAGTGACACTTTGAGTTGTCTGGACTCAAATGAGTTCCAAATCTTGGGTTTACCCTTGATTGAATGTGTTTAACATTTTTTGATCTTTGGATGTGTGTTTTACACACTTTGACCCACATGTGCCTCACCATGCCTTGTTGTGCATCACCTACGCACACACCATGCACACCTCATGCACACTAGATGCACACACATGCACAGTGGACATTTGTTTTGTATTTTAGTGATATTCACATGTTTTAGCACTTAAACCATGTTCATTTGACATTGTTGTGCTCTGTTTTAAGTCTTTGTGCTTATTTTTTATGGACTAACTTGACACTAATCAAGTTTGTGTCCCGTTTTTGTGTTTTTGCACCTGTCTTTTTCTGTTTTATGTCTATTTTACAGATGTCTCGCACCAAACGCTCTGCTTCCAAGAAATCCTCCAAGCGTCCTCACACGGACTCTAACTTCAAGTCCATTGAGGCAGACATGGCTTATAACGACTGATACAAATGAGCCATAATCATTATGGAAAAAGTTGTTAGAATGGAGACTTTTGAGGACACTTGCATTCCTGATGTGTTCAAGGAGAGGACGTGGACGAAGTTGCTAAATCCGAGTGGAAATGTGTACTCAGAAATCATCAAAGAGTTCTTCTCAAATGCTAGTGTAGATGTAGACCATATTAATTACTGGGTGAGACATAAGGAGTTTGTTGTTATAAGGGAATCAATCGAAGAATTCCTCGAAGTTCGTCAACCTTCTCAGCAAATTACCATTCAGTATGATGATCGATTGGACTCTCTTGAGCCAATGGCGAGGCTCCTTGGTGGTACTCTAAAAAAAATTCAATGAAAACCATTCCATTCAACCCAGAGATGAGAACTCTAGCATATTTCATGATCGACAATTTGTATCTAGTCACCAACTTGACAACATTGTTCGCTCCAAGGACAATTTTCTTATACGATCTCCTCACACATAAAGAGATTTACATTTATGGGCACATCTTCCATCTCCTAACCAAGAGCATTGAAAAAAGGAACTCCAGAACTATCATGCCATTCCTCACTCTCATCATGGGCCTCATTGCAAAGACAAGGCTCAAACTTCCAAGCGGTCTCATCATAGTACAAAGAGACTATCCCATTGGTGCTAACACAGTGACTAAAAGCAAAGCCTACATCACCAAACCAAAAACCGGCATCTCTCAAATCCCAAGGGCTAATGTTGAAGAAGAAGGTAGGGACACAGAGGATAAGATTGACAGATTTACCTGAGCCCCTGAGAGTTTTGCATTGCCATCTTCCCAAGCATAACCACGGGAACCCTATCGTCTTGATCGCCTTATTACAAGGGTAGAGCATATGTATGGCATGCTTGAATCTCATATGTAGCACACCGCGGATCAGTTTACTTACATTCAAGGCCAAATCACTGTATTATCATCACAGATTGAGGATATGGCTATGGCACAAAGATCCGATTTAGAATTTGAGCAATTCTAACTCCTTTAGCCATTTCGGTCAAAAAGGGGGAGAAAGTTTTGAAGGGGAGTTGCACATTATGAGGGGGAGCATAGTGTAGCACATGCACTTCATAGACATATTGGTTCATTTTTGGTGGTTTAGTTGTTTACTTTCTTTTGCCATAGTTTCTAGAACGTGCTTATTTACATTGCTTTCTTTTAAAGCTTTAAGTACTTTGGTTTAAATTCCAGTTTAATATTCAGTACTTTGTGTTTATCTCATTGCTTCATAGAATTTTTTTTGTACTTTTAGTTTATCTTGCGTACTACACACTTCTGCCCTTGTTGGATCTTATATCCTTAATGCAAATACTTTGGTATTTTGCATTGGTTGTGTGTTTGGACATGCAATTGATTCTTGCTTTGCACTTAATTGCATTGCGTGTCCGGATGATCGTTTACTAGTTAGATGATCATTGTAGTCATTCTTTAATGACTATTCTTATATGATCAAGTTATGCTTCATAGTTTATATCTTGTTGTTTACCTTGATCGCATTATACTTAGTCCTATATGTTCCTTGTATTCAACTTGTCATGAGCTTAATGAAGTTTTGTTTGTGTGTGAATGTTTCATGATACAGGCATATTCGTGCAAATGCTTCACAGCTACTAGATTAGGTGTGAGTGGGTTTCCATTGTTCCCAAATTCATGTTTAAGTCTAGAGTCTGTTATTGGGTGTTTTGTCATGCAATAGACAAAGGGGGAGATTATAAAGTTGTAATTTACATCTATTTTGTGTTGGCTTTAATTCCAAGCTAAATCTGATTGTAATTTTGTTCAATCTTTTGCATCCTATATTTCATGTGAGATTTAATTGCAAGGGCTGTGTGAGAGAGAGTGTGTGTGAAGACTCAAGGCAACTATTGAAGATAAAAGAAGTTTTCGCAAGTAGCTCACGAGTAGCCTTCCTGTGAAGTGAATCATGTGTTCAGCACATGACTAGAATGCGAAGAGTCAAGACAGATGGTGATAGCTGGTTTTCGTGAGTGTCTCGCAGGTAAGGCATTCCTGCGAGATACTCGCAAAATAGTCTGTTTTGCTATTTTGTCATATTTGCTGACAGGCCACAAATGCGTTGACCCCTTGTGATAACTTAGATTAATTAATTAGCCCAGTTCTTAATTAATCAAATTAACATGCAATATCACGTGGTAGCACAAACAAATCACCAAACTAAGTAATGCAGCGGAAAATAAATGACACGGTGATTTGTTCACGAATGGAGAAAACCCTTACGGCAAAAACCCCACCGGGTGATTTAAGGTCACCACTCCCGAAACTCCACTATTATCACAACAAGCAGTTACAAGTAAGGAATCCCAAGTACCTCACCAAACTACAGTTGAACTCTTACCCCAATACCCAATTGGACTTGTTCTGTAGTGACAGTTTCTCCTTTCAATGCACGGCTCCCAAGTACGTGACTAACCAGATGCGCGGATCCCAGTACGCGACTTCAAATACCAACTAGAGAGAGAGAGAGAGAGTTGGCTGCAAAGTTCTTCAAATCATCAAGGATGAACTAGGGCACGAACTTTGTCTGTCAGATCACAAATTGCATGAACAACAAGTTCTCAATGAATGTGCAACTTGTATCTTGTGATCTCCTTGCTTGACGGCCCTTAAAATAATCCTTTTATATGTCTAGGGTTAGGAGAAAAGAAGTCCCAAAGACACACTCACGGATTAGACTTGAAACAGACCTGGAAATCTGTTTTCTTTAATTCTCGACAGATAGAGGTGTCGAGAGGTGTCGAGATAGCTGTCGAGGCTCGAGCAAAACAGCTCCTTTAAAGCTCGATAGATGCATCTGTCGAGGTATGTGTCGAGCTTTAAAACCTTGCACTTCCTAGCTTGTTTCTTGGACAGACTTTGACGGCTTCAACACTTAACCTTGAACCACTGTTTCTTGAAGTGTTAAACTCATCCTAAATCTACCCAATTACAAGTAAAGTGCGTTTTGTCTAAGGATAAGCCAATTACATAAAATAACGACATATGTTCACAGACTTGAACTACATATGTCCTAACATTTGCTCCACTACATCCTCATACAGACTATACATACCATTATTACCCACATATTGAGTAGAAAGCTTTCCAGACAGAAAACCCTAGCCACAAATCCTTGAGAGTGAGAGATTGTCATACCTACAATTCTCTACACCATCCATTGTGGTTTTCCTTTACTCCTACCTCTCCATTTCTAAATCCTTAAGAGGTTGATAGCTCAAACACTTACCACACCCATACTGAGTGTCAAGTGAGGTTTTGATGTTGCTAGGAAACATTGGAAGAAGCCAAGTTTTGGTTAATGCAATCGGGCGCATTGCGAAATCTGAAAAGCTAGACAAGACACGTTTTCGAGAAGCCTTGTTCGAGTAGAAGCTTGGAGGGCTTAGGTGCACTAGGTAGATTAGGCTTAGAGAATTTCTTACTATTCGTGTATCCTAACTTATTGTCTAGTGGATTGATTTACCGCTTGGAGGGCGGCGAAGAAGTTTTTCGCCGAGTTCTTCAGTTTCCTCTTCGATAACACATCGGCGTGTTATCTTGTGTTTGCATTTCTCTTCCCTACTCTTTTAGCTTTCATTTTATTGTTGTGATTTGTTGAATATGGCTTAGAGTAGTTTTATTGTTTGTTTGCTTGCATTTACTCTATTCCACACTTAGTTTAAGTTAGAGTAAAATCAACCGAGCTGTAATTTATTAATTTGGGGTCTAAACAGCTCTTGTGTTTTTAACACAATCCGAGCTTTCAGAGTTCCCTAATAATTTTTAAAGAAGGGAAATGCTTTTTTCTTTTTCTCTTTTTCCCCTTGAGAAAATGGAAAATCACCACACAAGGTCTAGAGGAATGCTACAGACAACAATATTCACAAACAATTGAGTTGACAATTTTTACTCATTTTCCTTTGAATTCATTATTAACATTACTTTTTTACTTACTAATAAAAACTTGTCACCTTGTCTATTGTTATAATTTTTTTTAGTTTCTCTAAACTTATTAAGTTAATGCGATAGTGCAGCATTTTTAGGCACCGGATAGTATCATGCTAATGAAATACTTTTTTCTTCTTGTTTTTTCCTCTGCTGGGGTGGTTTTATAAAAACTCAAATTATTTGAAAAATAATTTACAATTACGAGTGCAGGATGAAGCGACTTAATCCAGAATCCCCATTAAGTCACCTACAAAGACCAATGCCTAAAGACCAGTGCCTAGCCCAAGTCATAAGGATCCCATCAATCAATACATGAGGAAAGTGATTCTTTACCACCTTTCGCTAATTTTAGCTAGAACATTGACTCAATGCGGAGTGAACCTTCGCCTTTGCTTCCCGTCATGAAACGTTACATATTTGATCTTTGTGAATATTTTAAATTGGCTATACTATATTTGTAATACTTGCTTGAGTTTCTTACTTGATGATTGCGGGACTTTGAAGGAAAATTCTTTCTTATTGGCAGGGCCGGCCCTAGACATTTTGGGGCCTAAGGCGAGAACTAAAATGGGGCTTTTTTTATACTTATATATTAATTAAATTAATGTTTATTTAACATTTTTATATTATAATATATTTCATTTAAAATCTATTTTTCTTGCCTTTTGAGATGCATATTGACTAATTAAATTTTTGTATTCAAGTTCTTTAAACATCTCATTTTCAATCGATAATATAGCTAATCAACTTAATCTTTCTTGGGACGTTGTTGATCTTAGATATGATTTTATTAACTTTAATTTTGAAAAACTTCTTTCTACAGAAGCTGTTGTAACAAGTATTGTTAATAAAATCCTATAAGCAATGCATGTATTTGGAAATGAATATAATCTTTTTATATAATTTAGTATGTCAATTGGAGTATAATCTTTTATTTGTAAAATTTCTCTTAAAACCTTTAACTCTGAAAATAAATCTAAACCATCAATATCATAATAAGCATCATGTTTGATAAAAGATTCAAGTTGAAGATAGTATTTTTATAAACTATCATCATCTAGTATTTATAAAAACTAAAATAAAAAATAATTTTCAAGTATAGAGCAAATGAGAAATAGAACCTAATTTATACAAAAAGTATTGTTGTAGTTTCACCGAATAATAACAAGTTTTTAGCAATTTCAACCTGCATAAATAATATTTATTCATTATATTACCAGTAACTAAAATATATATATATATATATATATATAACACAAGATTAAAATTAAAAAAATAAAATAAAATTTAAGCACAGCCATAACAACTAACACGCTCAGCCCACCCAAGAAGACCCACCTACAAAAGCATAAAACAAATCCTATATTCCTATTGCACCTATAACCAAAAATAAATAAAAAAAATTGAAGCCCAAACGTAAACTTCCAGGCGCCAGCCATAACTCAATATATACACTATCACTATACAGCCCAGCCCTAGTCTTAACTCTTAACAAATATAAAACAAATCCTATATTCCTATTGCACCTATAACCAAAAAATAAAAATAAAAAATTGAAGCCCAAACATGAAACGTTTAGGTGGTCCAGCCATTACTCAATATATATACACTATCACTATACAGCCTAACCCCAGTCTTAACTCCTAACAAATATAAAGAAAGCCAAAGCCTCAAAAGCAGAAGTTATACCTCAAACTCAAAAGTCAAAGCTCATTCTGCAGAATCAAAATGTATTAGCCAAAAAAACAGAGCAATAGTGGAAGCTTGAGCCAGGCAACTAGATGCAATCGGATGATTTAAATGAGATCGGAGGAAGTTTGAGCCAGGCAGCCAGCAACAGTGGAGAGAAAGAATGAGAGGGGCGGAAAGCAAGAGTAGAGAGAAAAAAGCAACAAGAATGAGAAAGAACACTACTGAAGAACACTATGAACTTGCCTACTCTTAATTTTCTAAAATTTGGGGGCCTCCCTTCCACTTGGGAGCCTTAGGCAATTTTCTAACTCGCCTAAAGGAAGGGCCGGCCCTGCTTGTTGGATTATAAATAATAATTCGATAACTGTAACTTACAACATTGGCTGATGGGAAATTCATACTATTGTTAGGTTATATATGTGTGTGTGTGTGTGTGTGTGTGTGTGTGTGTGTGTTTGTGTAGGTTTATTGGCAAACTAGTGAACATAAACTTGTATAGATATAGATCATAGTGTCTATAGGTTTGATTAGACAATGCGCAAAATGCTACCAAGTCAGATTCAAGGAATTATAATTTGACATTTCGACTGATCGAAAACTAAAGTTCAATCGATCAAAAGTTGATTTCCAGAATTTGTATTTGAGGCCATAAAGCCCAGTAAGTGATTAGGGTCAATCCAACTACACTTTAGTATTTACTTGCAACCCTAATACATGTTTTCAAAGACTTGGGAGCTGCTCTTTTGAGATCTAAGAGGTTCTATAATTTCTATTGTTTCAAACTTCTATCAGAGATCACGCACATACTCATTGAACTAGTGGAATCAAGTTGCTAACCTTCAGCGATCAAGTGTACTGGAGATATAAAGTGTCATAGGGATTTTGAAGTGTGTGGATTAATGGAGGATCATGTTGCAACAGTTCATTGTAAAGGAAATCTGTGGGATTGAGAGCCTAGTTTGGTAACTGAAGTCAGATTTACTACAAATTGTTATTCTTGATTGTAAATCTCTAGCTTATGGTGAAACTATTACCTCGGGATTAATTAGATCAAGTCTCCCTATGTTTTTCCTTTGGAACAAGTTGATTCATCATAAGGTTTCCTAGGTTATCATATCTTGTGTCATTTACTTTTCTGCTGTGCATGATATGTTTGATAAATTGTTTAACTTAAGGGTGTTCATAATTGATTTAAGTTAATACTTGGCCTTAAAATTGGCTAAACATATTTGTTTAGGGGTCTAAAATTAACAAGTATAATTCTCCTCTTAACGGAAAACAAACAATCCAATTCAACTACAAGTTTCTTGGTATTATATTTGTAGTACTCTAAATTGTGTGGATATGATGGAATTAGATTGTTTGAGTGTGTGTTTTGTAGACATGCATTGAATCACATATTAGATATTTACTTGGTAGATCTTGGACTATTGGAAATTTAGATCCTAGTTATTAACTTTTAACCAATTTTATGCCTAACAGTTTAATTAATCAATTATGATATTCAATTTCAGTTTTGGTTAATCACACCACAAACCAACATTGCTAAATAAACAAGTGCAGAAAGTAAAGAACACAAAGAATGAAGTGAAAATCCTAATGAAAAAAAATTCAGGAGTTTACAGCCGACCCTTAAGGAAACAGATTAAATCGTAGAATTGATGCTACTCATTAAACGTCAATAGCCATTTTTCGTTATGTCTAAGTAGTGGCAGGCATGAGTGCAAGACATTTAACTTTGCTTTGAATGAGGACCGGGGGGGGTGGGGAACCTTTAGCAACCTTATCCAATAATCTTGAAATGAGGGGCTTACAACGATGAACTCTACGTGCTATGTAACCATGTATAATGCAGTTTTTTACCATTAAGGTATACATTTAAAATATATTTCCTTTCGAACTAGCTTTGTTTCCGACCAATAGAATCCTCCTCTTCCAAAATGAATCATGGTCCAAAAATTCAAAACAAAATAAAAGAGACCATGTCAACCATCTCAAAAAGAAATAATGCTTGATGTCTGATCTCTACCATTATGAAGGTTTTTAGTGCGGTTCATTCCAGTTAGAAGGAATGTTGCTGGCTCAATAACATTTCAAACCTCAATTCAACCAGACCTGTGATTGTGACTAGTTTTCCGAAATCGAGCATAGTGCACTACGAGGTTCTCTTGGACATGAAAGTGTGGACTAGGTTATGGAATGAATGTTTGGATTTGACAAGCGGTTTTTGTGGATGGTATATGAGAGGCTCATGATAACAGCTTAGGGAAGAAAAAAAAAAAAACCATAGGCAAGGGAAGTTAGTAGGACTATACAACAAAAAAAAATTTTAAATCCAAATAATTCATAAAAAATGTTAGTTTTTATACCCCTTAATACAAGTTGTTTAACCTAGTTATGTAGCCAAATGATTACTTAGATAAATTATTTAATTCTAGGTTAACACAATAAAATTATATCATGATAATAATGCGAAAAAATAAAGAATACAACAATATGACAACCTAGAAAAACCTAATCGGTAAAAAACTTAGGGAGAATTTAACCTAGTTATCCTCAAGGTAAAACAAATTCACTATGAAAGAATTGAAGTTTGTACAAGAGAACTTAGATCACTATCATCCTATTGCTACATCGATTAGAAAATTTACTACCACGACCACGTGACAGTTTCAAGTCCACGGACTACTTCTTTCTTTGATCAACAACAACTACAAGTTCTCCTACTTATGACTTTGAGACTCCACTCAAAGGTTTTGGATCTTCTTGAAAGTTCTTTACACAGCAATTGAAACTGCCATCAAGTTCTTGATGCAAATCTTGGTCTTGATAGCTCTATGTGTGTACATATGTAGGTAAACACCTCTCAGATCTCACAAAAGATTCAACATACAACTCAACAAAGACCTTAGAAAGCTCTTAGATATAAAACCCTAGATCTAGATCTACAAAAGAGGCACAAGATACACTCTAATCTCTCTCTAAAAGCCCTTATAAAAATGTGCTTATGGTTTCCTTTATATACTAGGAGAAGTAAATCTGAAACCCTAATCCTTAATGAGCTTGAACTACTATTTGGGCTTAATTCAAAGTCTGCAAATATGATTTTCAATCGATTGAGCTTTACTTATAATCGATCGGGCTTTGAAATTTTGCGCAGTAAGTTTCTGCATTCAGCTCGATTCAAACTATAACAAATAAACTTTGAGCAAGCCAAAACCTAGAATCATTGTTTTGATCATGGTTTGCCAACATATACAAAGTGAAATTCTAATACATTTAGTTTCTAAAGTCTTAACACCTAACAATCTCCTCCTTTGGCAATCTGTGACAAAACACATTATAAGAGATAGAATGCTCAAAGTAAAAAACAACCCAATTACACATTGTTGCCCAAATTACAGTTCAAACTAACTACTAACTATCAATTGCAAGAATAGATAGCAACTTCAAATGAATTAACCTGTGAATTCTTGATACACTAAACAAACTATAAACGCATGTGTGGAAAATACAAGTAAACCAAAATAAACAAACTAAGGCAAACAACAAATATGCAAACTAACTCTCCCCCTAAGTTAGATACATAAAAAAAAAAAAAAAAAAAAAAATTTATTTTCTCCCCTTTTCAAAAAACAATTCCAACTTCCCCTAAACAAAATAAACAAGATTCCCACATTTCATCTAAATCTCCCCCTTTTTGTCACGTATTGACAAAGACAACTCAAACAAAGAGTAAACAGAAAAAATACGCAATAAAAGTAAAGAGAAAATAGAGATTCAAGGAAACAAATGAAGAGCAACAACTCCTCTTATGAACACTTATTAGGTTTTAAAAACAGATTTCTCCCCCTATAAAATTAGGAAAAACAAAACAAGTTTTCGGAAAAATAGTTTTAGAGAAAATTTAGAAGGTAGGGATAATAAAAACACAAACCAAACTCAAAAACTAAGTTGAGGATACACATGAAAAAAATATTATCTCTTTCAATAAATGCAAACTTGACACTATGTAACCCATAAACATATGCATACAATATGTTTAAGAGAAAATATTTGCACATTGATTATCCATCATATCTCTTAAGAAAAATATTTTTTGCAGTTCACACATTAAAATATCATATACTAAAATGTACAAAGGACTCAAAAATTAATCAATCAATTTTTATATCAAGTTGAGTACCCAATTTAGCAAAGTGTATGCATGTTATGTGTGAAAACAATGAGAGATATGACTGCAAAACTGCAAGATGGATACAAAAAAACAATGCAATGCATGCGAATCCTAAACATAAATGATGCATTAAAAAAAAAATGTCAAAAACTTAAAAACTAAAAAATTTTCAGTTTCAATCGATCAAGCATCGATTGAATACCAATCAAGTCAGGCAAAAGCTAGACTTGAAAAATCAAGAAATTTTCGATTGATCGAAAATTACACTTGATCAATCGAAATTCTGGAAAATTGGATTTTTTGAAAAATAGCAGAAGTTTTATGCAGAAAACACTCAAACCAAATAATTTCATGAATGAAATACATGAGAATGAGTTTAAAAGTTTTTCAAAAACATTTGTTTTCAACCCAGAACTTCAAAAACAAGATTTTCAATCATTAAAGACAACTTTTGCCAACCCTTAAACATATTTTGCGTCAAACACCATAGAAAACATAATCTTGGATGGCCAAACCAAATTCACACAAAATTTCATGTACTAAGTTTAGTAAAGAATAACTTGTGCAGTGTGTGCAACTAGTAAAAGCATGAGATACGTGTGAGGTGATAAGTAGATAGTAATCAATCACAATTTCTACATTATTCATTACATAAGTTTGAAAGTGACTATCACCTAAAGAGTTACATCCTATAACTCTCACATCTCTTAGAAAACAAGCTTGCAATCATGTAAATTTTTTCAATCTCATAATGTACACACAATTTTTATTTCATCGTGAAATTTTTATTTTTAGCCACATAATATTTACATCAATTTTATTTCTTTTTGTAATCTTTATTATAGCCACATAATGTACACATAAATTTTATTATTAACCCAAGATTACACCTTATGTTATTTTTGTACATGTGCTACACTTTTTTTAACACAAAATCTTATGATATACACTAAGGTGTTCATGATTGGCTAGTAAACAGTGGTGAGATGGTTATTTATACATTTCTCTTTAGGTTTTAGTCCTAACAATCAAAAGCACGTGACTTCAAAATTAAGATCATATGATAAAAAATTATAAACAACTCCCACACAACATGCACTACATAGCTAAAATTAGACACATGCAGAAAAAAAAAATAAAAAATAAGCTCATCCAAGCTAAATAAGGTACACAAGCATGTTATGTAAAGATAATAGGCCAACCTTGATTACAAATCCATGATATGTAATGCAAAACACAAAAATATTTTTGGTTTAAAAAAAAATTTTATGACCAAAAACAAAAAGCACATTATGCTAAATGAACAATGCAAAGTTATGCATGATAGTACTTAACTAAGCTATAGATGGTACACAAACAAGAAATATTAATTTCTTAATTAACCCACAAGTACATGTACAAACTAGTACATACTCATACAAAATCATAAATAACTTAGCACTTATATAACACATACTATTCAAGTTTCTCCACAATGTCAAGCATGTTCTAAATCAAGAGAGGGATATTATAATTCATGTAATCCTAAAAAAAAATAAAATAAGACACAAAATAAAATATTTTTTTCTTTTTGAAATTTTCAATGTTTTTAGATTTTTTTTTTTTTTAAACAAAACAACTTAAGAAAATAAATTAACCAAAAACTAAAAGAAAACATGTCCACAATTAATTGAAAGAATTAAATCAAGGTCAAGTAAACAACACTCACCTTAGAGAATCTTTTCTCCCCATATAGCACGAGTCTTTGGCTTTGTAGGTGAAAATCCATGAGAAGCAGAGGGTATTTGAGGGATTACACCAATCTTCTAAGAAAGACTGAAATCCTGCAAATTCGTTTCACAAGCCAACAAGCTTAATTTTTTCAAAAGAATATAAACAATTTGTATGGACTTATGACAGAAGAAATATCATCACATATCCTAAATTGAAATACAGAATGTTTAAATTTCAATTTATGGCAATTAGGACGAATGTGACCGGAGACACCGCAAAAGTGACAAATAGGAACAAATTTAGGAACATCAGTATTCCTAAAAACAAATCTAGTCTCAGATTTTGGTTTTTACCTCAACAAAGAACAATTTGGTCTAATATGACCAACAACACCACAAAGGTGACAAGTATGCACAAAAATAGATTTATTATGCTCTCTAATAGTAAGTTTAGACTTAAGTTTAGAAATTTCAGCGTCTACATTAGAACATTTACCTTTGTCTAACCTAGCAAAATAAGTTTTTTCTTTATTATTCCTCTTGAAACGAGGGATATAAACTTTTTCAGCATTAGGCTTAAGAGAAACAAAAATGCTTCTATTATCAACAACAGGCTTGGTACTAGTCAAATTTTCAATTTTAGCTTTAGATTCAACTAATTCTTGTTCCAAATATTCATCTTCTCATATTGAGAGAATTTGATTTCTCAAAAAATATTCATTCTTTTTATCAGATTCATCTAATCTAACAACCAAATCCTCTTTTTCAAGATTAGCCAATTTTAACTCTTCCTCGAATTTCTTAGCAATTTTCTATGATTTAGATAATTTCTTACGAAGAGTTTCACAAGTATTAAGGATCAACTCTTAGATCAAAGGATCTAACAAAAAACCTACCCTACTCTAATACCACTTATTAATTTTTAGACCACCTAACACAAGTTGTTTAACCTAGTTATTTAGCCAAGTGATTACTTAGATAAATTATTCAATTCTAGGTTAACACAATAAAATTATGTCATGTAATTAATGCGGAAAAATAAAGAACACAATGATATGATAACCCAAGAAAACCTAACCGGTAAAAAACCTGTGGAGGATTTAACGTACCTATCCTCAAGGTAAAATAGATCCACTAAAAAAAAAAATTAAAGTTTGTACAATAGAACTTAGACAACCAACATTCTATTACTACCTCAAGTAAAAGACTTACTACCACGACCACATGATAGTTCGGAGTCCATGGACTAATTCTTTCTTTGAACTACAGCAACCATAAGTTCTTCTACTTGTGATTTTGAAACTCCACTCCAAGGTTTTGGATCTTCTTGAAAGTTCTTTACGCAGCAATTGAAACCACCATCAAGTTCTTAATTCAAATCTCAGTCTTGATAGCTCTATGTGTATATATATGAAGGTAAACACCTCTCAGATCTCAAAAAAGATTCAACACACAACTCAACAAAGAGCTTAAAGAGCTTTTGGGTACAAAACCCTAGATCTACAAAAGAGGCATAAGATGCACTCTAATCTCTCTCTAAAAGCCCTTATAAAAACGTGTTTACGGTTTACTTTATATACTAGAAGAAGTAGATCTGAAACTCTAATCCTTAATGGGCTTGAACTGCTGTTTGGGTTTAATTCAAACTTTGCAAATACCATTTTCGATCGATCGAGCTTTGCAATTTTGCACAATAAGTTTTTGCATTCAACTCGATTCAAACTATAACAAATAAACTTTGAGCAAGCCTAAACTTAAACTCATTGTTTTGATCATGGTTTGCCAACATATACAAAGAGAAGTTCTAATACATTTAGTTTCTAAAGTCTTAGAACCTAACAAAAAATATGCATAGACTGTAAGAGGGAATGTCTAATTTATAGCAAGAAAACGCGAATAAGAATAGCCAAAATAAAGAAGATTAGGATAAAAGAAAAGGAAAAATATTAAAGAAAGTGTAACAATCAGTTGATAGGAGGAAGATGAGTTAAAAATAAGAGAGAGAGGAGGTTGGAAATAGGTAGAAAATGTGGCACAATGAGAGTAATATAATTATAATTGCTATGCTTCGAACTCTCTTTTTTTTTTTTTTTTTGGAGAATTTTTTGACTTATATATATATATATATATATATATATATATATATATATATATATATAGAGAGAGAGAGAGAGAGAGAGAGAGAGAGAGAGCTACTAAAAGCTATATTATATGCCAACCATAACCTTTATTTTAAAAGTTGTGGGAAAAAAAAAAATCCTTCAATTTATTGTGACTTATTGATGGATGTGAGTTCGTAGCTTGACAAGTTGTGATAATGTGATGACTTATTCTATTTAATGGTCGACATGGTAGGCGTTGATTACCAGAAAATGTTTCTGGAATAGTACGTAATTTTATAAAGGTCATGCTAACGAATGCTCTTAAGGCATTGGTTAACAATCCATTTTAAGAAAGTTTTTACATCACTTTTATGGGAAATGAAAAAAACTGTCAAAATATTAATTATTTTATTTCATTTTCCCATAAAAATTTTCTTCAAATGGATACTAATTTGGAGTATTCTTTACTATTGGAGTATTTTATATTAATTAGTAAATCTCACCAATACTAGTTTTTTTTTTTTTTTTTGGTAAACAAAAGATTATATTAAGACTAAAAAATAAAAGGTTCAGTACGCCTATTTAAAGACATCCCAGAAACATCAAAAGCAATAAAAGAGTGAATTTTCACAGGTGGACAACCATAAACAGAAAAATCAACAGATTGCTGTCCTCCCATCCTGGCAAGTCCATCGGCGCATCTGTTAACCTCTCTAAAGGAGTACTTAAATCTGACTTGAGGAATCCTCATGATCAGCTGCCTGCAATCGTCAACAATAGGCGAAATATAATCACAACAATATACCTTTATACTTCATTCATGCAATTTAAAAAAGTCAATTTAAATTAAAAAATTGAATCCAAATCTTTTTGTCTGAATTATTACTTTGATCCGACTAAATCAATAATCTGTAAATAGGAATATTAAAAAAATAAATATATAAAGTATAAGTTTTTTTTTTTCCATAAAAAAAAAAAAATATATATATATATATATATATATATATATTTTAACGAACTGAACAGGGAAAATACCCCCTACAAAACATCTATTTCCCAAATAAAATTTACTACCATTTGTTCCAAAGAATCTTAAAGCGACATGTTTCCCTTGGAGATACAGATATGGCAAGACTGGTATCTATAAAGCCCACATGTTTGGGAGCCCAAGCATCATCGTTTGTACTCCAGAAATTTGCCGAAGTGTCTTGACAAACGATGAGTACTTTGCAACTGGTTATCCCAAATCCGCTACTCTTTTATCAGGAAGAACATCCTTGCACACAGTTTCCAATGTTGAACATAGGCTTTTGCGCCGGTATATTGGGTTTCCCATCAATGGCCATTAGGCACTAACATTATATATTCAACATACAGAGGACATTGCCATTAATTCCTTGGATGAATGGGCTAGCATGAAGCAGCCATTCGAGTTCTATACACAGATAAAGAGGGCTACTTACAAGATAATGACACATTTTCATGGGCTCTGTTAACGATTCTATTCTATGGAAAACACACAATTTGTTTGCCGATTATCGTAAGGGATTAACGTCCATGGCCATTAATATCCCTGGTTTGATTTGCTTTCCATAAAGCACTAAAGGTGCACTTTCATTACTATACGAATACATTTTAATGAATAAATCTTACAAATCAGCAGGATCTTTTTGAATGCTTTATGTTGTTATATGGAAGAGGCTAGAATGGTAATGTTTGTTTCATTAACAAATACACAACCTAAACACTTCAATAAAACTTATTAAACGTGAGGGAGAGATTTACTTTTGTTTCTCTACAACAGCAATAAAAAATTCCTTATCGTAAAACTATCAAATTATTAGATTAGGAAAAACAACAACAATGACGACGAAAAGCATTTCCACATGGCCGACAAAAAATCTGAAACGCATTAGGGAACAGATAAGATATGTCAAAATAACTGAATTGAGCTGTCACACGTTTGTGTCGTGGAAACTTTTTTTTTTTTAATTATTTTTGAGCTAAACGATAGAAGTCACGTGTTGTGGAAACTTTATCCCAGAACTGTCTTATTGGAGTATTATTTGGAAAGTAGTTCACTCAAATAACTTTGTAGCACCTCTTTACAAAATTGTTTCTTTTTTTTCTAACTATGCAATAAGGAAATTTTATAGAAAATTAAAATGATAAAAGTATAAAACAAGGTCAATTTATTGTTTCACAATCAAGAAACCGTCCTTCCTTAGCATTATGTACTGTACTCGATCGATTTGATAATTTCTTTTTTCCTCTTATTATTCACCAAGCAGCTCGAATCATAGTGGGATCTCCACGGGTACGTAGGTTCCACCTAGTGTGAAAAATCTGTTTCGTATATATACATTTTGAGTTTTACACGTGAAATTCAAAATTAATGTTTTTAGAAAGGAGAACGACATAACATAATGTTAGGTTCTAAGATTTTTAGGAACTAATGTATTAAAACTTCAATTTGCATTGTGTTGGCACACCATGATCAAAATGTAAAGTCTATGTTTAGACTTGCTCAAAATATGTTTACTTGTAAAATTGGAATCGAGTGATTGCAGAAATTATTGAACCAAATCTGCAAGGCCCGATCGATTGAAAATTAGACTCGATCGATTAATTGAACCACATGCAGATTTATTTTTCTATAGAAATTCCAATTCAGCTCAAGCCCGTTTGATGTGTAGGGTTTTGTGTTTTACTCCAAGTATAAAAGGAAAAACCCTAGCTACGTTTTAGAAGTCTTTTTGTGAGTTATGTGTTAAATCTTTTGTGAGATTTAGATGTGTTTGCTTTCATACACACACTTAGGGTTATCAAGATCAAGATTGATAACAAGAACTTGGTAATCTCTTTAATTGCTGCATAAAGAACTTTAAAGAAGATTTGAAACCTTTGAGTGGAGTCTCAAAGTCACAAGTAGGAGAACTTGAGATTGCAGTGAATCAAAAAAAGAAGTAGTCCGTGGACTCGGAACTGTCATGTGGTTGTGGTAGTAAGTTTTCTACACAAGGTAACAATAGGATGTTAGTGGTCTAAATTCTATTGTAAAAACTTCTATTATCTCATAGTGGATCTGTTTTATCTTGAGGATAGTTAGATTAAATCCTCTCCAAGTTTTTTACCAGTTTGGATTTCCTAGGTTATCATATCGTTGTGTTCTTTATATTTCCACATTATTTACATGATATAATTCTATTGTGTTAACTTAAATTTGAATAATTTATCTAAGCAATCACTTGGCTAAATTAAACAAATTGTGTTAAGGAGTCTAAAAATGTATAAGTGGTATCAGAGTAAGTTAGCTCTTGTGTTTTTAGATCTTTTGATTTAAGAGTTGATCCTTGACCCTCGTTGTCATGGATTCTTTGAAGTTCTTTTTGCTAAAACTCCAACTTTTCTACTTTTGGTTTATACCTCTTATTGCATGTGTTAAGTTTTTCCTTGAGTATCTTGGTATAATTACATGTGATGATAATTATGTATGTTATATAGCTTTAATCGCCTTAAAGAAATGTGATTCTTGCCTTTGGTATTTGGACAGTGGTAGTTCCAGGCATATGATAGGAAATAAGGCTCTATTCGAGACATTTTTTGAAGGAAAGATTAGGACAATCACATTTGGAGATGGAAACAAATCTGTGATCAGAGGCATTGGAACTGTGGACATTCCAGGATTGCCCTTATTTGAAGATGTCTGGTATGTTGATGGGCTGAAGGCTAACTTACTCAGCATTAGTCAAATTTGTGACAATGGACTAAATGTTTTCTTTACCAAGTATGAATGTAAGATGCTTGATGGAAGAGGTAACTGCATATGTATTGGTTTTAGGACAGCTGATAATTGTTATGGTATAACACCAAGTATAAGTAACAAGTGTTTTAGTGTGAAGATCAATCAAATAGACTTATGACATCAACGGTTGGGACACACAAGTTACAAGCAATTAAAGAAGATTTCTAAGTGTGATGCAATTATTGGTTTGCCAAAGTTTGAAAAGATAGAGAAGTGCATATTTAGACCATGTCAGATAGGTAAACAAGTGAAGTCCAAGCATCCGTTTGTAACTGAAGTTCAAACCTCAAGACCTCTAGAGTTGTTGCACATTGATCTCATGGTTTCCTGCCAGAGTTCAGAGTTTAGGTGGAAAGAAATATATTTTAGTTGTTGTGGATGATTTCATGGGATCTCATGGGAACTCAAAAGTTATTTTATTAATTATACCATACCATTTTACAATACACCCAACATTTTAATTTTTATTTTCCTATTCAACTTATTAAAATGATATATACAACCCGATAAAATAATATAATCTAATTTCTCTCTCAATAAAATAATATATATTACCCAATAAAAAATGAAATTTGAGTTTACAATGGGTAAACAGTCACTTGTATATGTTAAAGTCCACTGTAACACTACTATAAAACTTTTTACTAGTACAAGACCCGACAATGGGATTGTTTTGTGCTTTGATGCTAAAATTTTCCTACATATATCATTTTCAATGCCCAATGTGAATGCACTTATAAGATATCCCTTAAAAGATGATTTGTTGTGAGGTTTATCAAATAAAAAATTGATATAAATTGAAAAGATGGTTGAAAATAGTACTTGACCTAATAGGTAAAACTTAAAAAGTTAACTTTAAACTTTAGTAATCTTGTCGCTTGTCCAATAGTCGTGAAATGAGTGAGCACAATGATGAACTTTATTACTTGCTGTTTACCTATTTATAATGACATTGTTTCCCATTTAGGCATACACACCTTCAATATTTTCTTTCCAAACAAGGTATACACACCCAGCATATTTCAAGCTAGCTTTCTTTCCTTTCTTTTTTTAACAATGGAGTCCTCTTCTTCCAAAATGAACCACAGTCTAAAATGCAATGAGAAAAAGAGTACAGGTTTGATCCAACGACCCATAACAAATTCAAAGAGATATTGTCAACTGTTCCAAGGAGAGAGAACGCTTGGGTGTTTGATCTATACCAGTACGAAGGTTTTTGGTGCGATTCATTCTAGTTAGAAGGAATGTTGTCGGCCCAAGAACATTTCAAGCCTCAACTCAATCAGATGATTGTGAGCAGTACTCCAAAATCTAGCACAACTTGGCTTAAGGCTCTGACTTTTGCCATTCTGACACGATTCCATGTCGATGAGTCCAAAAACCCTTTAGTCACAAGATTGGCACATGATTGCGTACCCTTCATTGAGGTGAATATGTGCTCAATCCCACAAAAATTGAATCTAGTTGTTCCACTTGTGGCTACACACATTCCCTACACTTCCTTACCAAAATCCATTACAAATTCTAGTTGTAAAATTGTTTACATATGCAGGGATCCAAAAGATACATTTGTGTCTCTATGGCACTTTAATCACAAGATGAGTGCTAAAGAGGAAGTCTCAACCATGGAAGACTTTCCTTTGGAGGATAAACTTGAGCTCTTTTGTCAAGGATTAACTGCTTGTGGACCATATTGGGATCATTTATTAGGGTATTGGAGAGCTAGTTTGGAATCACCAGAAATGATACTATTTTTAAAGTACGAATATTTAAAAAATGAAACCGTATTTTGGGTAAAGAAAATAGCTCAAGTCGTAGGTTACTCTTTCTCCTTGGAAGAGGAAAATAAAGGTGTGGTGCAAAAGATTATAGACCTATGCAGTTTTGAGCACATGTCTAGTTTAGAGGTGAATAAAAGTGGAATGGTAAGATCGGAGCATGGAATCACGCAAGATGGAGTCAACACACATAAGTTCAAAAATAACGCATTTTTTAGGAAAGGTAAGGTTGGAGATTGGAAGAATCATCTCACACCAGAAATGACAAAGCGACTCGATGAAATAACCGAGCAAAAGATAGCTGGTACTGGTTTGACATTGAACGTCTCACCTAATGGATGAGCGGAGAGTCTACACCACGTTCATGGCTTCCCTCAGAATCGTTGAGTATGGAGGCTCAATAAATATGTCACCAAGGCTTGTAATATGTCATGCTTCCAACTTAGTTTTCATCAATTCAAGGGTATGCATAACGCCATGTTACTTAAATTATTTTCCTCTTGTGAGTTACTTATTAAGTTGAGAATGATCTTGTTAGTGTGTGACATTAAGAATTAATGTGTTTTTCAGTGTATTGTAATTGTTGAAATTTGAAATACCAATGTCATAATTAATATGTTAATATAATTATGGATAAATTACAAAATTGGTCCTTATTTTTTGCACTATATCTTAATTTGGTCTTTAACCTTTCAATTGTGTCAATTTAGTCTCTAACATTTTCAATTTTGTGTTGAACTGAACAATAAAAAAAACATAAAAATTCATGCCACATCAACTGCTAATTGTAACGCCACATCAAATTATTAAAAAAAAAAAAAAACCCAAATAAAAATCTAAACAAGTGAAATCAAATAACTCTCTCTCTCTTTAAGAAGTCATTTGAGTTTTTTGTTTTGGTTTTGGGTTTGATAGATTTGAAGGTTTTTTGGATTTTTTTAGGTTATTTTCCAATTCAATGTTTTTTCTTGTAGAATCAGAATAGAGAGCAACCTTCTCTCAAAAAAAAAAGAAAAAAAAAAAAGAATAGAGAGCAACCGGATTTCAATTTATAAAATATAATGGTTTACAAAGATCCAGTTGTCATTGGTGAAGAAGTCGCGCCTTTTCATCCATTACAATATCTTTCTCTTTATTTTTGGGGGTGAGATGTGGAAAATCTGTTTCCCTTTGTACTGTTGCCTATTTCTTATTCATTAATTTTCAAATCAGAGGCTCTTCCCTAATCTATACAAAAACACATCTGAAATTTCACTTGGAACCGTGAGGTGTGGAAATTTTATTGGGTTATGCTTCTTTGAGCATAAAATTTTCAAACTTTTGTGGTTTTTGCTCTTCTTGTCATTTTTCTCTTGCTCTTTTCTTGTAATTTTTCAATTCAGAGGCTCTTGTGAGAAAAAAGCCCAAGTGAAATTTCATAAAAAGAGCCGTGGGATAACCGATAATATCAACCTCTTACGGTTTTTTTTGCCTCTTATTCTCCTTTTTCTCTTGCTCTTGCTCTGTTCTTGATGATTTTTTTTTTATTCAGAGGAGCTACATACATGAAACAAACCGGAAACACAAAAATTAAGAAGTCATTTGTGTTGATTTTGGTTTTAGATGTATAGTTTTATGAGCGGATCATGCTGGCTAGCAATTATAATTTATTTTAGATGTGTTAGGCTGCCAGGAATCTGAAAGAAATAAGAAAATATTGATATCATGCTCCTTGGTCCCGGAAAGGGCAAGGGTTTGATGAAGGGTCAGGTCCCTGTCAACCAAAAGCCCCCCGTCCTCCTCCGCGAAGACTTCTTGTACACTTTTGAACAGCTGTCGTCCATCATCAAGGGAGAAGATTATGAGGATTTAAGTAATCATGCGATAGAGGCAATGGAGGAGACAAGGCTCTTCAGCGCCATGCAGGTAAGTTTTTTGTTTCCTTCTGTTTCTTTTTGCTAATCAAATTATCTTCGTCTCCCTTTTAACCCCTTCGTTGGTTTTGCAGGGCTTGGTGATGATGAAAGGTTTAATGGACTGTTGCCTTTCCCACGAGACGACCTTGGAACGGGCCAGGGCACGGGCAAAGGCGACAGTGACAGAGTTGGAGGAGTTGTGGGCCTGGAAGGTGGTCCAGGAGAGAAAACTTGAGGCATCTGAGCAACTCCGAGGCGAGTTGGAGGAACAGACTGAGGTGTTGAGAAAGGTCCTTGAGGACAAGGAGAAGGAAATCGCCAACACCAAACACCAGCTCCGTCAGGCTAAGGAGGATGCGATACAAGAGTGTTGTGACTCCAACGCCCTTCCGGCGGAGCTCGGCAGCTCGTTTGTGGACGGGTTCGACAATTGCTTCTGTTAGGTGAAGGTGTCTTATCCTAACCTAGAGCACCTTTTAATTGCCTCATTATGAATAACTCTTTTAAGAAAAAAGAAAAAAAAAACAGATAAATTTATTTAAGGATAGTTTTGTAAACATATAGATTTTTATAAAGAAGACAAGAAAATAAATTATATTTTCTTAGAACGTTTGACTTTTCAAACATGACAAACAAATTGGGGCAAAGGGAGTAATAAAAAATTATGCGTAACATTGCAGGAGGAAGACCCTATCCGGCATTCCAGATGTGACCAGCAATGTAACCATCAAAACGTCATCCTATATTATATTTTAGAGTAAATTTCACTAACCACCCCTGAGGTTTGATAAAATACCAAGGTGGTCCAAAAGATTTCAAAACTGGCCATTTAAGTCCTTTAGTCCAAACGGACTGTAACACTGTTATTTATTTTTGTTTCTCTCTCTCACCCTCAAACACATCTGTCACCATCCCATTCTTCTTCCTAACATACTCATGATTCATGAATCTATTTCCCTCGTAAAACCGCCCCAGTTTAAGCACAAGCAGTTTACACAAAATTCATCAAAGCCTGAGAACTCATATTATACTTAACAAAACCATTCATAAGAAGCCACAAAACCTTTGCCCAAACCAACTCAAAATCTTTGCTCAGAAAAAACAAAAAAAAAAAAAAAAACCCCACCACCACCGATCCAAACCAAAATCCACAAACCTCCACCGCCGATCCACAACCTATCTAAACCAAAATCCACAAGCCTCCGCCCCACTACCAACCCGCAATCAATCCAAACCAAAATCCACAAACATCCACCACCAACCCATAAATAACCCAAACCCTCCAACGCCAATCCACACCCACAAACCACTCCTAACCCACAGCACAACGCCACCACAAAGACCACGAGAGCCTACACAAATCCACACCAAAAAAAGTTACAATACTACAACAAATTAACTAATTAGATCTTAGAAGCACTAAAAGAAAAAAAAAATGTAAAATTTAATCGAACCTTGGAGGGGATGCAACCGACGTTGAGGTAGGTGCCAACGAGAGCACCACGCTTCTCAATACAAGTGGTCTCAAGACCCAACTGAGCAGCTTTGATGGCGGCCATGTAGCCACCAGGGCCACCTCCGATGACGACGACATTGTTTTCCTAAGATCCCGAAGCAAATCCTCTAAAGAAGGAAGTCACTATAGCCATTTCACCCTTCTTCTTTTTTGGTTCTCTCTTTCTGAGAGAGAGTGAGAAGAAAGAGTGGTCTGAGAGTGGAAAAAGGGATGAGGGAAGCCAGAGAAAGAGTGAGGAGAGAGAAGAAAGGTTTGAGGGTGAGAGAGAGAAACTAAAATAAATAACGGCGTTACATTCCGTTTGGACTAAACAACTCAAATGACCAGTTTTGAAATCTTTTGGACTTCATTGGTATTTTGTCAAATCTCAGGGATAGTTAGTGGTGAAATTTACCCTATATTTTAATTCCCTATGAGGAACAACTTTTATTTTCATGGTTTGTTTACTTTTGCCGAGATCTCTAACATGTTTTCTCACCTGCCAAGCAGACAAGGACACAACTTTGGACAGATCTCTAACCTACTACGTTGTGAAGGCCTTTCTAAATTACTGTCGGCAACTTGAAGTTTGTCGTTTAAATCCTTAAACAAATAATTAAATCTATATCACGCGAAGCTGAATTGGGAAATTAGTTTACTGGATGTCTAGCTACCCAACAAAATATATAAGCTGGAGTTTTGATACTTAATTTCGTTGCCACAGTAATATTGCTTTATTCGCTCAAGTCTTCGTCTACTTAAAACTTTGGTATTTGATTATTATCATCAATACAGAACATTTCTCAAGGTTCTATTAAATAAGCAAGTTGCTAAGAAAAAAAACAGAAAAAGAAAAAGAAGCAAGTTACAGTAATGAGGAGAAATGTTTAACAGAACTACAGAAGTCACGTGTTGTGGAAACTTTACTTTATCCCAGACCTGTCTTGTTGGAGTATTTTTTGGAAAGTAGTTCGTTCAAATAAACTTGTAGCACCCCTTTACAAAATTGTTTCTTCTTTCTAACTATGTAAGAAGGAAATTTTATAGAAAATTAAAATGATAAAAGTATAAAACATGGTTAATTATTGTTTCATAATCAAGAAACCGTCCTTCCTTAGCATTATGTACTGTACTCGATCGTTTTGATTATTTCTTTTTTCTCTTTTTTTTTTTTTCACCAAGCAGCTCGAGTACGTAGGTTCCACCTACATACACGTGAAATTCAAAACTAATGTTTTTAGAATGGACAACGACCTAAAACAACCATATAGTTCCAGAGCACGCAGGCACCTGCGTTTAGAATAGTCTCTTTTAAAATAATAATTTGGGTAAACATTAAGGGGCATTATAAAGTATCTGTTAAAGATGATTTATTGTAGAGTTTGTCCAAAAAAATTGATATAAATTAAAAAGATAGTTGAAAATAGTTATACTATGACGAGTAAAACTCTAAAAGTTAACTTTAAACTCAGTGAACTTGTTTGTCCAATAGTCAGGAAATGAGTGCGCACAATGATGAACTTTACTTGCTACTTTCCTATTTATAATGACGTTGTTTCCCATTCAGGCATTCACACCTTCTATCTTCTCTTCCAAAAAAGGGTATACACACCCGACATATTTTGAGCTAGCTTTCTTTCCTTTCTTTTTTTAACAATGGAGTCCACTTCTTCCAAAATGAACAACAGTCTAAAATGCAACGAGAAAGAAGAGTGCAGGTTTGATCCAAAAGCCCATAACAAATTCAAAGAGATATTGTCAACCATTCCAAGGAGAGCGGATGCTTGGGTGTTTGACCTATACCAGTATGAAGGTTTTTGGTGCGGTTCATTCCAGTTAGAAGGAATGTTGTCGGCCCAAGAACATTTCAAGCCTCAACCCAATCAAGTGATTGTGAGCAGTACTCCAAAATCTGGCACAACTTGGCTTAAGGCTCTGACTTTTGCCATTATGACACGATTCCATGTCGATGACTCTAAAAACCCTTTACTCACAAGATTGGCACATGATTGTGTACCCTTCATTGAGGTGAATATGTGCTCAAGCCCACAAAAATTGAATCTAGATGTTCCACTTGTAGCTACTCACATTCCCTACACTTCCTTACCAAAATCCATTGCAAATTCTAGTTGTAAAATTGTTTACATATGCAGGGATCCAAAAGATGTATTTGTGTCTCTATGGCACTTTAATCACAAGATGAGTGCTAAAGAGGAAGTCTCAGCCATGGAAGACTGTCCTTTGGAGGATGCACTTGAGCTCTTTTGTCAAGGATTAACTACTTGTGGACCATATTGGGATCATTTATTAGGGTATTGGAGAGCCAGTTTAGAATCACCAGAAATGATACTATTTTTAAAGTATGAAGACTTAAAGAATGAAACTGTATTTTGGGTAAAGAAAATAGCTCAATTCGTAGGTTACTCTTTCTCCTCGGAAGAGGAAAATAAAGGTGTGGTGCAAAAGATTATAGACCTTTGCTGTTTTGAGCACATGTCTAGTTTAGAGGTGAATAAAAGTGGAATGGTAAGATTGGAGCTTGGAATCGCGCAAGATGGAGTCAACACACATGAGTTCAAAAATAACGCATTTTTTAGGAAGGGTAAGGTTGGAGATTGGAAGAATCATCTCACACCAGAAATGGCAAAGCAACTCGATCAAATAACTGAGCAAAAGTTAGCTGGTTCTGGTTTGACATTGAACGTCTCACCTAATGGATGAGTGGAGAGTCCACGTACACCACGATCATGGCTTCTATCAAAATGGTTCAGTATGGAGGTTAAATAAAATATGTCACCAAGGCTTGTAATATGCCATGGTTCTTACTTAGTTTTCATCAATTCAAGGGTATGCATAACGCCATGTTACTCAAATTATTTTCCTCTCGTTAGTTACTTAGTAAGGTGAGAATGATGTTGTTAGTGTGTGACATTAAGTATTAATGTGTTTTTCAGTGTATTGTAATTGTTGAAATTTGAAATATCAAGGTCATAATTATTATGTTAATATAATTATAGTTAAATTACAAAATTTGGTATTCTTTGTATCATATCTCAATTTGGTCTTTAATCTTTCAATTGTATCAATTTAGTCCATAACATTTTCAGTGATATGTCAATTTAGTCTCTGTCATTATTATAAGATGAAAACAGATGATGTGTCAAAAAAAAAAAATCATGCATCGTTAACTGCTAATTGTACCACCACATCAAATTGGTGAAGAAGTCACGCCTTTTCATCCATAACAATATCTTTCTCTTTATTTTTGGGGGTGAGATGTGGAAAATCTGTTTCCCTTTGTACTGTTGTCTATTTCTTATACATTAATTTTCAAATCAGAGGCTCTTCCCTAATCTATACAAAAACACATCTGAAATTTCACTTGGAACCATGAGGTGTAGAAATTTTATTGGGTTCTGCGTCTTTGAGAAGAAAATTTTCAAACTTTTGCGGTTTTTGCACTTCTTGTCATTTTTCTCTCGCTCTTTTCTTGCAATTTTTCAGTTCAGAGGCTCTTGTGAGAAAAAGTCCAAGTGAAATTTCATGAAAAGATCTGTGGGATAACCGTTAATATCAACCTTTTACGGTTTTTTTTTTGGCCTCTTGTTCTCCATTTTCTCTTGCTCTTGCTCTGTTCTTGATGATTTTTTGTTTTTTTTTTTTTTGATTCAGAGGCTCTCATCCTAGCCGAGCTACATACATGAAACAAAACCGGAAACACAAAAATTAAGAAGTCATTTGTGCTTTGATTTGGGTTTTAGATGTATAGTTTTATAAGTAGATCATGGTGGCTAGCAATTATAAGTTATTTAAGATGTGTTCGGCTGCCAAGAATCTGGAAGAGATAAGAAAATATTGCAAGTTGATTTTTTTTGGGCCAAGAGATGGAGACGATACTGACTAGTGACGAGAGAGAGATTAGTGAGATGACAATGATATTAGCGTGTGCAGATTTTAATTTGATTTTTTTTTTAAAATAATCTGATATGACAAATGCCAATTGATGTGCTATGAAATATAGTTATTTATTGTTCCATTTATCCCATCATTTTTTTCCATCTAAGGATAACGGTGGAGATTGAATTGAATACTGTTTTTTAGATTTTCTTTTTAAGATTTTGTTACGTGAGTTTTGCTTAAAAGATGGTAGTATATTTTTTAATTAAGTAGTCATATAACTCAATTTTAAATAGAGAACCTAATGAATAACACCTATATAAATTACTCTATAATTATATGGTGTAAAGAGTAGAGACCAACTATATAATAATTATTCTTTTTCATATTATGTTACTCATAGCAACCAGTGCAATAGCATATACATGGTTTAAAATGGCTAAATATTCTATCACATTCCTTTTTATCCACTATTTAAAATTCACATCTAAAAATTTATTTAAAATATTCTATAAATAAATAAATAATTAAAAGGATGGATGCAAAGCACCAACATGTAACTCTACTCTTATCCACCTCTGAGGTGGCTTGAATTTAGGGTTAGGTGCGTGAAGCAAGATGTACAACACTTAAAACTAAAATAATCCATTTCTAAAGTTTTTTCTTTTTTACTACAAAATAAAACTTATTGAACGTGAGGGAGAGATTTACTTTTGTTTCTCTACAACACCAATCAAAATTTCCTTTATCGTAAAACTATCAAATTATGAGATTAGGAAAAACAACAACAATAACGAAGAGTAGTATATCCATATAGCAGACAGAAAATAAATCTGAAACGGATGAGGGAAAAGATAAGATATGTCAAAATAATTGAATTGAGTTGTCACACATTTCACATTTGTGTCGTGGAAACTTTACTGTATCCCAGAACTGTCTTCATGGAGTATTATTTGTAATGTTGTTCGGTCAAATAACTTTGTAATCCCTCTACAAGTATTTTTTTTTTTTTTCCTAACTATGTAACAAAGGAAATTTTATAGAAAATTAAAGTGATAAAAGTAGAAAACAAGGTTAATTAAACTACTGTTCTCGTTTTGATAATTTTTTGGCCTAAATGCACTTTTAATTCCTAAACCAATTAACACGTGGCATTTAAGTCCTTACTGTCACCCAACTAACAGAAAATGCTAACGTGGCTGATGACACAATAAAATAATAATTAAAAAAATCTATTTTGGCATTAAAAAATTGTCATGTCAGCATCTAAATTAATTTTAATTAAATAAAAAAATTAAAAACAAAATATTACATGAATTGAGATCTAAGAACATAAGAACTTGTTCTTCAATGTTCTTGTTAAATCAAGAAATAAACCCGGCAATGACATCAAACCCAAAATCAAAGAGCAAACCCAGAATCAAAGAACATGAACATTAAACCTACAAGAAAAAAAAAATGAACATCACCATATCAAAGAGCATGAACAAGAGCAAACACTGGAAAACTCACACGAAACCACACCCAAACCAACAACAACAAACCCACACTGATCAGACCAATAACAACAAACCCTGCAATCCCAACCAACGAACTAGTCGAACCCAGCACCTACCAACAAGCTCCCCTTCCACCGAGACGGAACCGGACTGAGATTCCTTTCAGAAAAGCTACGTCACTCTGGCCAGATACCAGTATCGAGATGTCCAATAATGACATCGGAGTCATAATCAGAATTGGACCAGAGACCACGTTGGTTCCTGAAGCCAAGAAACTAAGGAGACCGAGTGGTGTGAAGCTCGCGATGGTGGTCCTCGAACACGGCGAGGACTGAGGGGTTTTTGCTGATCTTATCAGCTTCGCTTTGCGAGAGAGAGGCGAAGAAGCCATCTCTTTCTCTAAACCTAGATCTGATCAAACCCACCAATGATCACCGATCAAAACCGAAGAGAAAGCCTAGATCCCAGCAAACCAGTTGAACGCAGCACCACCATCTCTTTCTCTAAACCCAGATCCGATCGAACCTAGCACAGAAACAAAAACCCAACAACCTCAGTGGCAACGGAACGTCGAACTCTCCCTTTTCGTCGATGCCATCGAACCGTGTGACTTGCTAGAAGGCATCGCTCTCTCACTCTCACCATCACCACTCTTCGATCCACAATGGCCCATTGACTAGGGCGTGCCAAGGCCCTAGCAACCTTGGTTCCGCCTCATCGGCTTCATCGGCCAGGGCGGCTATGGGGAGAGGTGTTGGTTTTGGTGCGAAGAAGACGAAGGAGCTAGCGTTGGCGGCTCAGGCTGAAGCAATGGAGCAGCGTAAAGAGAGTGAGTTGGAAGCTTTGGAGGCATCGATGGAAGCTATTAGATCTCGTGGCACAAATATTCATGTGGTTCCCAGTCATTGCGGTGAGTTTCAGTTCCAAACCCTAATTAATTTTTTGTTTTTAATTTTTTTTATTTAATTAAAATTAATAAATTAATTTTTTAATTTAGATGCTAACATGGCAATTTTTTAATCCTAAAATAGATTTTTTAATTATTATTTTACTGTGTCGTCAGCTACGTCAACATTTTTAGTTAGTTGAGTAACGGTAAGGACTTAAATGTCACACGTTAATTGATTTAGAGATTAAAAATGGTAAAAATAAAAAGTAGGGACCAAAATAAAAAAAAAAAAGCCAAAATATAGGGACTAAAAGTGCATTTAAGCCTAAGGTTTTTTGTTCACCAAGCAGCTGGAATTAGAGGTGTTCACCAAACCGCATAAATCGCACAAACCACAAAAATCGCATCAAAACCGCTTGTAAAATGACATAAGCGCACCGCACCGCAAGTAATAGTGCACTGCACTGCACCACACCACATAATGCAGTGCGGTTTACGGTTCTACAATAAGAAAACCGCACAAACCAAACCGCACCGCACCGCACCCTCTCTATATATTAATATATTTAATTATTTTTAATATTAAATATATTATTAATAGTTTAATAACCCTAGTTTTCAAAAAACAAAAAAAATTTTGATGACCCTAACAAGTGTTGATTAGGAAAATCAACCCAAAATAAAGAAAAACTAGCTCAATAGTTTAAAACTTGGACCAAAACAAAGGGAAAAATTAGTTTTGGACTGGGTAGAAAAAGCCCAAAATTTGAAAAATATATCAACTTCAAATCATTCAAACCGCATCTTATACACCACACCGAATATGTGATTGCAAAAATGAGGTGCGGTGCAGTTATGATTTTAGCTAAACTTTAAACTGCACCGCACCGCACACGCGACCGCAAAAATAAGATGCTATATAGTTATGGTTTTAACTAAACCATACCGCAAAGTGTAATGCTAAAAATGACCAAAAATCACACCACATCGTACCGCGAGCACCCCTAGCTGAAATCATAGCCGGATATGTAGGTTCCATTGGGGGAGGAATCTGTTTCATATACATGTGGGGTTTTACACGTGCAATTCAAAATGACCCTTTTTTAAATGGACAATGACGTAACACAGCCATATAATTCTAGAGCAAGCACCTGCTTTTAGAATAGTTTTTGTTTGGATAATAATTGGTTTTTCATCATTTATTTTATTTTATTTTTTACAACATTTTTCATCATTAAACTATAGTGACCTTATCCAATAGTCTTCAAATGAGTGCGCGCAATGATGAGCTCTACTTTCGACTTACCTATTTATAATGACGTTCTTTCTCAGGAGCAAAATAACCTTAAAAATGGACAAAATACTCTAGAAACTTTATAATGAGTAAAAATATCCACAAAATTCTTAAAATGTTCAAAATATTCAAAAAATTTTAAAATGATCAAAATTTCATTAAAAAATTATAAAATAACTAAAATATCCTAAAATTTTTAACATTGTCAAAATACTCTTTAACTTCTAAAATGGCAAAAAAAGAAAAAAAAAAACTTAAAACCTCTAAAATGACCTAAATACCTCTAAAATCTCTAAATACCTTCAAATAACCCAAAACTTTTGGTTACTTTGAAGGTTTCGAGTATTTTAAGGTAGTTTAAAAGTTTCAAGGTAGTTTGGTCATTCATATGGTTTTGGGGGCATTTTTAGTCATTTTAGCAATTTTAAGGTGTTTGGGTCATTTTTGAGGTTTTAGGTTTTTTGCTAATTCAAGAGGATTTAAGGGCATTTTTTTTCATTTTGTGATTTGGGGGTATTTTAATCATTTTATAGGTTTTGGGGTATTTTGGTTATTTTAGAGGTTTCAGGATATTTTTGGTAATTTTATAGTTTTCGAGATATTTTTAGTCATTTTACAGTTTTCATGGGTATTTTGGTCATTCAAGAAGTTTTAGTGTATTTTTGGTTGTTTGAAGTTTTGAGGTATTCTGGTTGTTTCAGGGGTTTCGGCAGTATTTTGGTCATTCTAGTGATTTCAAGGGTATTTTGGTTATTTTAGTGGTTTCGGGGTATTTTGGTCATTCTAGTAGCTTCAAGAGTATTTTCCTCATTTAAGAGATTTCAAGGTATTTTTTGTCATTTTAGAGGTTTCAAGGTATTTTCGCTAGTTTTGGAGGTTTTAGGGGTATTTTGGTCATTTTAGAGGTTTTAGGGTATTTTGGTTATTTTATAAGTTTGGGATTATTTTAGTAATATTTTAGATTTAGAGATATTTTGGTCATTCTAGTGGTTTTGTATGTATTTTGGTCATTCTAGTTTTTTCGGGAACATTTTGGTCATTTTGGAGGTTTTGGGTTATTTTCGACTTTTTAGAGGGTTCGAGAGTAATTTGGTCATTTAAGAGGTTTCAAGGGCATTTTGAAAATTTAGAGGTTTTGAGGGTATTTTGGCAATTTTAGAGGTTTCAATAGTATTTTGATCATTTTAAAAGTTTTGGGGTATTGTGTCATTGTGGAGGTTTTGGGGATATTTTGGACATTCGTGGTGCATTTTAGTCATTTTGATAGTTTCAATGGTATTTTGGTCATTTTAGAGATTTATAGAATTTTTGAGATTTTTTTTTTATTTTATATTTTAGTAATTTTCATAAGTAAAATAAATTTTTTTAGTATGGCCAATTATGTTAATTCAATCACTTATTATGTCCCCGCCAATAAGTAATGTAAGATCATCCCATTTAAGAAGGTGATTTAAGAAAGTGATGTGATATATTTTTTAATATGAGATTATTAATATCTTAGATAAAATTGACTAAACTAAACACCTTAATGTCACATTAAGGTAATGTGTATTACATTACGGCAAACCAAATGCCTCCTAAGATTATGTTTGTCCTGAAAGACATCCCCCTTCCCCTAATCTCCCTGTGTCTTTGTTAGCCTTCGATTGTTATTTACTGTATCTAGTAAAAGCTCTGGTCAAACTATAAAATAGATTTTTAGAGTTCATCTTATTTGTATTTTTGGATTTCTCGGTGAACATATCATGATTGTTTTAAGGATTTAATTTTGATCCCGATTTCTGATTAATTTTCATTCTGTGAGGTCTTAGTTAAACTATTTTTTTTTTTTTATATTAAAAAAATTATTCCACGTTAGAAGTACATGTGGCATTTGAGTTTTGGTATAGAAATTATTTTTTATTTATTCGTTAGCCACGTTAATATTTTACCTCTATTATTTAACGAAATAGACTATTTTTTCTTAGAAGACATTCCCCTTCCTCCTAATCTCCTTGTGTCTTCATTAGCCTTTGATTGTTATTCACAGTGTCCACTAAAAGCTCTGGTCAAACGATAAAATAGATTTTTAGAATTTGTCTTATTTGTATTCTTGGATTTCTCTGGTTATCTTTGTTGAAATGCAGATTTTGATTGTTTTACGGATTTAATTTTGATCCCAATTTTCAATGAATTGTCCCTCTGTGAGGTCTTAATTAAACCATTTATATATATATATATATATATATATATGCATATAAATATATATATATATATATATATATATAGATAAATTTATTCCATGTTAGAAGGACATGTGGCATTTGAGTTTTGGTATTATTTTAATCGTTAGCCATGTTAGCATTTTACATTTATTACTTAGCCGTATAGACTATTTTAATACAATACCAAAATGCTAGAGAGTAAATTAACAGATATGAATCATTAGAGACTAAATTAACAAATAGCCTAAATATTAGGGACCAAATATATAATTTACCAAAAAAAACAAAAGAAGACCATTTAAAATGGTAGCAAGAAATAATCATCTATACATATGTAAAGCAACACATATCTAATTAATGCTGCTGAAAGAAAAATGACAAATCAAAATCTCTCATATAAAAAACTCCACATAGCAAATGTACCAATATCTAAGTATCTAACCCCTTATGCCGAAAAGTTTGATTCATTACTCAATTTACATGCATCAAGCCGTTTACTCCTATCTTTTATGATATTGGTAATTGATGAGATGTTGCGCATGACGACTATGTTTTCATTATTCCGAGAGGCAAAAGTCGATGTTAGCAACAATGGTAATTACTAATTAATTAGTCATGCTTAATATTTTCCAGACTACAAGTATCTGTTTTTCACTTGTTTTTGTTGTGTCTCACTACAATTATTTGTTTCCACTTTCCAGGCTACATCATACCTAAAGGATGGAAAGTTTTGGTCTGTTATGGAGCTGTCCATATGGATTCTGAAATTTATGATAACCCACAAAACTTTGATCCATCGAGATGGAATGTAAGTCCTTTTTTTGTTTTATTCCCTTGGCCTTAACCCATTTGAACCTGCTTACAAATTGTTATGGATAATGGCAATAAAACCCGTTTTAAATTTGTCCAGACCCGACCAAGTAATTAAACCATGGATTCCAATCCATTCATTAAGTTTGTATTATAAAACTGAAAATTAATTTTTTTTTATTGACTCATTTTCAATGTATATTTATATACTAAAGATATAATATATTTTAGGTAAAGTTTAGGCATAAAATCTATATTATTATTGGCTAAACTACAAATAACATCCTCAAACTTTGCCTGAAATTTAATTTAGTCCACTAACTTTATTTTCGTTCAATTCAGTTCTCTGAATTTTAACATTATGCAATTAAGTTATCTCCTTAGTCTTCACTAAAAATGTGCTATTAATTACCCCTAAAGCGACTGTATATATATATATATATTTATAATGATTTTCTTTATATCAAACTACCAAAGCTCATTTTTCTATTATTTTTTGAAAAAAAGAAAAGGAAGGAAATAAAGAAAAAAATTGAAATCATTTTCTTTACGTTAGATCTGCTATGGATACTGAAACTTGATAAACAAACATAATAACAATTTTAGAAAACTAAGAAAAGGTGGGAAACCTCCCAAGGGATTGGCAAAGTGATTTCTAAAGCCTCATAATATCTATGAGATATTGGATTTGAAAACTCTTGCCAGAACCTTAGGGATACCTTTATGGGATATATTCCTCTCTGTAATAACCTGATGTGTGGGGGACGTAGAGAATGCTTACACAAAAGGAAATAGTCGAATACTCAATTGTTAGGGTCACATTTTTCATGTGTTAGCATATTCTCTAACAAAACACACTTTACTTGTATTTGAATAGTTCTAAGTGGATTCTAGAATATCACAAAGTATGACTTATTACTATATCAAGTGGTATTATTAAAGATATGAAGACTGCACAAAGAAACAAGTGAGAAAAGCTGAAAAAGTGAACCTCGACACATGCACGATACTAAGCTTCTATTGAGAGTTAATGAGGACACTCGATAGCTTTTGGTCTATCAAGTTTCACAGTTCCATAAATTTCAAATTTGTTCTTTGGCTCATGCTGACTTGGATTTCAAGGGTTTTATTCACTAAACTTCTAGGGAATATAAAAACTTTATTTTAAAGTCATCATAAGGCACAAAGACTTAATTAGAGACTCTATAAACTTATTGTGAAACTATTGCATTGTTATGTGCCTTAGATTTTTGTGAACAAGTGGTTCCTTCTCTATACGTGTATTGAAGAACTTTGTATCCAATAACAATTTTCAAGTTGTTAGGAGTTAGTCATGTACTGGGATTCATGCAAAGGGAAGAAGTCTTTACAAAATCAAGACCAATTGGAAATTGGTGTAAGGATTCAATTGTAGGTTAGTACTTTGGGATAGACCAAGTTTGAGGTAAGATTCTTTGTGCTTGTGACAGGCCACAAATGCGTTGACCTCTTGTGATCACTTAGATTAATTAATTAGCCCAGTTCTTAATTAATCAAATTAACATGCAATATCACGTGGCAGCACAAACAAATCACCAAACTAAGTTAAGCAGCGGAAAAATAAATAACACGGTGATTTGTTCACGAATGGGGAAAACCCTTACGGCAAAAACCCCACCGGGTGATTTAAGGTCACCACTCCCGAAACTCCACTATTATCACAACAAGCAGTTACAAGTAAGGAATCCCAGTACCTCACTAACCTACAGTTGAACTCTTACCCCAATACCCAATTGGACTTGTTCTGTAGTGACAGTTTCTCCTTTCAATGCACGGTTCCCAAGTACGTGACTAACCAATTTGATGCGCGGATCCCAGTACGCGACTTACTCCTTTGCACGAATCCCAGTACGTGACTAACTCCACAGCAACCCTTTGATTGTTGTAGTTGATTTGCAGTAGATTCACATAGAAACACCAATAAGATTTTCAATGTTGGTGCAAGAGACTTTGCTTGGTTACAAAACCCTAAGGCGTATAAGAAACGCAGCAAGAACTCTTTCTTCTGTAGGAGGAGGCTAGGGTTTCAAAAAGAAAACCTTATGACGCTCTCTAGGGTTAGGTTTTTCTTTTTCCACCTCCTTTTAAATAGGAGCTTAATGGGCTCTCCTATTCCAAATATGTTTACACAAACCTTGGGTTTTCCTAGTCCAATAAGAATTATACAAACCCATAAACGATTAGCCTTTTAGAATAAAAACATTGCTGGCTATAATCTGAAACTCGTAAGCTCGATCGATCGGGACATCTGTCGAGCTTTAATGAATCTCGACAGATCGAGATTCTGTCGAGGAGATATCGAGACCTGCAGTTTGCACTTTTCTTGAGCAGTTCTTGAGTAATCTTCATGTCTTCAATTTAACCACTTGTAATGATCATCTTGAACCTACTTAGATTTACCCAAATACAAGTAAAGTGCGTTTTGTCAAAGGATATGCCAATTACAGAAAAATATGTCCCAACAATCTCCCCCTTTGGCAATCCGTGACAAAACCACAAGAGTACATTGAATGTCCTAGAATACATTCTACTCAAGAACAAATAAGCCTAGTCTAAAAGATTTGAACCTTGGAAGTTGCTGCAAGAAGAAGGTTCGGAATCTTGACTTGGCTTTAACTTGTTTTTCGTGAAAGGTACTAAACAAAACACATCAAGGTACCATGTGGAAAACAATGACAAGTTAAATAAACAAGAAACATGTGTATAAATAGAGAAAAAGAAACAACACATGTGAGATAAAGAGTGAAACACATACATCATTACATATACCACTGGATAAGCATCATGTATGTAAAAATGGTTACAAAAGCAAAAGATACACAATCACAAAAATATATCAATCAATATCAATGTGTAGCAAACTAACTCTCCCTAAGTTAGTTACAACAAAAACTTTCTTCCCTTTAACATGAAGTTCTCCCCCTAAGTCTATTACTCCCCCTGAGGAATGACATTCAATTCTCAAATTTCTCCCCCTTTTTGACACGATTGTCAAAGGGTATAAAAAGCCAAAAGACTTGACCGGAGAGAGATAGAAAACAGATAAAGAGGGAAAGAGGAGAACAAGGAGCCATAGACCTACAAGAGAAAGAACAACAAGATGCTATGGACACAAAGGGAAAAACATGCAAAATAAAGAAGGATGAAATGGATGCAAGGGTATCTCGATGGATCGAGAGGTGTCGAGAAGCTATCGAGCATACCTCGATGGATCGAGAAGGTATCGAGGATCTATCGAGCAGACAGAAAGTTCCTCGATCGATCCAGCAGGTGTGGAGGTATCTGTCGAGACTGCGATAAGAAAGAGTCTATGAAGCTCGACAGATAGCTATGTGTCGAGAGGTATCGAGGAGGTGTCGAGATGCCTTTAAAAGCAGTTTTTCAAAAGAAGAAAAACACAGACATGAATGCAATCATGCATGCAAATCAACCAAAGATACAACCAACACATTAAGTTCTCAAGATCATCTCTCAACACGAATTTTGATGCACATGTATCTCAAAACACGCACACACACACTAAACAAGTCTAACGAATTTTATATTTCAAAAACAAGTCCAGACTGTTTAGTAAGCATACATTAAAGCATGTAAACTTTGTGATGGCCAAATCACATTGTACCTGCACATGTATCAAGAACAGCAAAGAGTATTGCGTGTCGTGTGTGAAAACATCGCAAGATTGCATATGTGTCTCAATGTTATGACGATTTGAGATATGAGAAAATCACTTTAACTCACACACAATTATAACTGTTTGATGGGGACTATCACCTTCGAGGTACATCCTATAACTCCCACATCTCCTAGAAAACACGCTTGCAATCATATTTTAAAGCATTTTTGATCTTTTTGCTTTTTATATCTTTGCATATTTTCTTTTTAACAAGCATATCATGCATGGGCATACAAGAGAAAGAAAAGAAATACCCAATTATGTTAACCTTTTGACACTGCACTTTTGCTATGCCGAAGCATACAGGTGTCGTTGACATTGCACTTTTGCTATGCTGAAGCATATAGATGTCCTATTATGATTGGCGAGTAACAGTGGTGAGATGGTTATTTATGCCTTTCTCTTGGGATTTTTTAGTTCAACCCGTCAAAAAGAGTGATACGAGTGTTAAGAAGAAGAGATCACTTAACCTTACTCATCACAAACAAAGAGCTACAAAGCTCACTTGCTTAGTTGTGTAGAAGAATGCTCATCTAAGCTACAGGTGATACAAAGTTTAGAAAACTCTGTTTCATTGGCCATTTTAAAAGTTCACATGAACTAATGCACACAAACACACACTGTTTTTGTATTTTTCAATTTTTTTTTTAATTTTTACCAGAAAAGCAAAAATAAAAACACAACATTGAAAACACACAAACAAAAACAGACAAACCTCATGAAAGCATGAAAGAATGATGCATATGCATGAAAACATGATAGAATGATGCAAATGCATGAAAGCATGATTTCAATAGAAGATAAGAAATCAAGCAAAGAGAGTCCTGCTTTAGATAGAAAGAATTAAAGCAAGGGACAAACAGAAAAGACAATTAAGTCTTAGGCTCCTTTCTCACCCACACAGCACGAGTCTTTGGCCGTGAAGATGAAAAGGCACGTGTCCTAGTGTGACTACTAAAGGACATAGAAGAATTAAAATTCTCCTGAAATTGAGTTAAAGAGCTCAAGACTTTTAATAACTCTCCAAATAACGGTGTAGGTTCTTGAGAGGAAACCTGTGACCGTTTGGACAATTGCTTATGAGGATACAACTTAAAACAATTAGGACGAGTGTGTCCAGAAACACCACAATGGTGACAAACATGAGCAGTTTTAAAGCTACTCTGCTTCCTAGAAGGAGATCTAACCTTAGAGGTTGACAGAGTCCTCAGCTTAGGACAATTTGGCCTAATATGACCAACCATGTGACAATGACGACAAGTGGAGACAAAAACAGATTTATCAGTTAACCTAGGAGGAGTTTTAGACATAGGTTTAGAAACTTCAACGTTAACATCAGATTGTTTACCTTTGTCTATCCTAGCAATATTAGCCTTCAACTCTTCATTATTCCTTTTAAATGGGGGAATATAAAAATCTTTTTCTTTTGAGTTAGGCTCAACAACAAGTTTAGCACTAGTTAATTTTTCAACTTTAGTTTTAAATTCAACTAGTTGCTCTTCCAAACTCTTAATTTTGTCCACCCGAGATGAAACTTGATTTTTAAAATTCTCATTCAAATTAGTGGCTTCATCCAATTTTGCAATCAAATCATCTTTTTCAAGCTTGACCTTTTTAAATTTAGCTTTTAATTTTGTAGAACACTCAAGAGATTTCATACAAAAATTATAAAGCTTGCAGTAGGCATCATGAATATCATCATCATCATTCAACACAAGATCATGCAAATCAAAACAATCAAGAGTTTCCATGACAACAGGGGTCAATGGATCACACATCAAAGATTAAAACCTAATCAGAGTGTGCCTGCTCTGATACCACTTGACAGGCCACAAATGCGTTGACCCCTTGTGATCACTTAGATTAATTAATTAGCCCAGTTCTTAATTAATCAAATTAACATGCAATATCACGTGGCAGCACAAACAAATCACCAAACTAAGTTAAGCAGCGGAAAAATAAATAACACGGTGATTTGTTCACGAATGGGGAAAACCCTTACGGCAAAAACCCCACCGGGTGATTTAAGGTCACCACTCCCGAAACTCCACTATTATCACAACAAGCAGTTACAAGTAAGGAATCCCAGTACCTCACCAACCTACAGTTGAACTCTTACCCCAATACCCAATTGGACTTGTTCTGTAGTGACAATTTCTCCTTTCAATGCACGGCTCCCAAGTACGTGACTAACCAATTTGATGCGCGGATCCCAGTACGCGACTTACTCCTTTGCACGAATCCCAGTACGTGACTAACTCCACAGCAACCCTTTGATTGTTGTAGTTGATTTGCAGCAGCTTCACATAGAAACACCAATAAGATCTTCAATGTTGGTGCAAGAGACTTTGCTTGGTTACAAAACCCTAAGGCGTATAAGAAACGCAGCAAGAACTCTTTCTTCTGTAGGAGGAGGCTAGGGTTTCAAAAAGAAAACCTTATGACGCTCTCTAGGGTTAGGTTTTTCTTTTTCCATCTCCTTTTAAATAGGAGCTTAATGGGCTCTCCTATTCCAAATAGGTTTACACAAACCTTGGGTTTTCCTAGTCCAATAAGAATTATACAAACCCATAAACGATTAGCCTTTTAGAATAAAAACATTGCTGGCTATAATCTGAAACCCGTAAGCTCGATCGATCGGGACATCTGTCGAGCTTTAATGAATCTCGACAGATCGAGATTCTGTCGAGGAGGTATCGAGACCTGCAGTTTACACTTTTCTTGAACAGTTCTTGAGTAATCTTCATGTCTTCAATTTAACCACTTGTGATGATCATCTTGAACCTACTTAGATTTACCCAAATACAAGTAAAGTGCATTTTGTCAAAGGATATGCCAATTACATAAAAATATGTCCCAACAGCTTGCAATCTCTTGATTTTGATTAGCGTTTCTTGAGAGTAGTGACTTAAAAATCACCTAGTAAGATTTTGGCATTGTAAGAGATTTTTCCCATTAGTCAACAAATCACCATGTCCAAATACTTTTCGTTGCACTTTAGATTATTTGGTGATTTGTTCATGATTTTACGATTTACATATAATTTGGCCTAATTAATCAATTTGAATAATTAAATTAATTAACTGAAGTCAATCTATAACCCAACATTAATAATAATATAAAAACACACGCACACAACAAATGATGGGCGTAGATGAGTCATTTTCCATCTATCCCCAGTTTCTCTCTAAATTGGGCAGATTATTTTAGTGGGTCTAAAGAGAAAAAACTTGAAACCCACCAAAATCTTATCAATTTTCCGGTCCTAACCAAATAAACAATCACCCGATGTCCATCCTATTTTCTCTCTCCCTTTTTTCCATCCTCCTCCAAATTATACCAACTAAACATACACTTAATTTAATTGCTCAAGCCTACTACTATTGATTAAACATATAATAAAAAGTCACTATTATCAAATTTATATGATTAATCTAAAATAAACATTTTCTAATAAAAAGTCACTCGTTCTATAAACAATGAAGTTCTATAAAATGGTTTACTATAAGAATCAAAACGTCATACTCGTTCATCCAAAAAAAAAAAAAAAACGTCATACTCGATGTCTTAAACACACTCACAAACGTGCACTCGCGGGCGCACATACGCAACACACCAAGGATTTTAATCGATGCGGTGGAGGCAAGATCAGCACTATGGCGGTGGTGTCGATATCGAGTGGATGCTAGTTTCACCATTGGAATATGGAGCTTGACTGGACAACTCATTGTGGGCCTTGCCGTTGGCAACATAAAGTAGTTCAAATTTTATATCACGGGAAAGTATCGAAGATGTATCCCAGTCATATCAAACAATATTTATTTTTAAAAGGGGGAAAAAAAAAAACAAAACAATTGGGACAACCAAGCAGGTGCGTTGTAGAGGTATCAATACCAAATATGGGTACATCACCCAAATCCACGTATCTATGTGTAGGTGGGTCTCCATGGGGGCAACCAAAAGAGTACACCTCGGCTGAGTGGATTAGGGTGGAAAAGAAATGAAATTGCCGCCTAGATTGGATCTAGGAACCATAAATATAGCGTCCTTACGTGGAAAAACTGATCTTTACTAGGGCAAGTGTCTAGATTTTAAGTATAGGGATGGGACGGTGTTTAGAGCATTAGCATTTGAGTAGCCAACAAAGTTCTATTTTGTACTCTAAATACTTACTTTATCTATTTTACCAATTCATTTTATAACTCATCCTATATTCCAGTTTTTATTTTTACATACAACTTAATAAAATAAAAAATTACTTTCTCTCTCTTCTCCCATCTCATTCTTTCCTTTCTACAGCAACGACTAGAAAGATTAGTTCATCCACCCACTAGTCCACCACCCCACCACTACACACATCCCACAACAACCACCAAAAAAAAAAAAAAAAAAAAAAAAAAAAAAAAAAAAAAAAACCTAGCAATCCTACAGTCCCCACCATCGATACACACACCACCACCACCACCTCTAACACTCACCCACCACCCGACCACCACACACACCCTTTAGCAACCACCAAAAAAAAAAAAAAAAAAAAAAAAAACCCCAACAACCCCAGTCCCCACCACTGATACACGCCACCATCGATACACACACACACCACCACCACCTCTAACATACAAAAACCCACGGTCACCGATCTACCCAAAGCATACTCAGCCATCAATCAAGACAAAGTAAGGTTAGACCTCCACCATGCCGACCCACACCCTCCACCACTCCAATCTTGAAACCCACGGCCTTTACCTCACCACCACAACAACACCCCACAACCACGACAACAACCCACCTCAAGACCACAGCAACACCCCACCACCACATCAACACCATTTGCACAAAAACCCACAAAAAAAAAAAATCAAAGGAAAATTCACACAAAACTGACAAGCACTGACCAAGCAAAGAGTTGAGAGAGGACAGTTTCAAAGAGAAGAGAGTTGAGAGGTTTAGAGAAAAAGTGAAAGAGAAAAAAATGAAAAAAAATAATATATTTTGGTTTACAAACTCATGACTAGTAGGTTCTAAATATAAGTACCTACTGTTCATAGGTTGTAATTTTTTTAGAATTTGCATACCGAGTTGGAGCATGTTTTGAGGTTCTCAGTGGCTAAAATAGCAAATGGGGGTGTTTTACACCCCCAGATGCCAATGCTTTTAGGCACCCAACCCATCCAACTGGTAGGTCAGCCTCCACTCATTATATTCCAAATTCTAATTTCATCAAAAGGTCCTCTAATATGTTATTCTAAACTCACACACACTAACATGCATCTAACATTCAAACATAGCATATGTCCCACACATGGCATAAAACCCTACCATTCATCTAACAATATATAAATATATATATATATATATATATATATATATATATCCAAAGGCAATAAGCAAATCACAATACAGTAGCATCAAGATGGCATTAACATCAAGTACATTCATCATGTTCATCAATCAAGAAAGTTCACCATGTTCATCAACCAAATCAAATACATGTTCATGTAATTATGCATGACTTACCTTACTTACCTCATAGCACCACAGAACCTATGTATCAATGCATGTTCATGTTCATATGCATGCTCATGTGATTCAACCACAATTTAAACCCTAATTATCAATTCAACAATCAAAGCTTGTAAAACATGTTATTCTACTAATCCTAAACCTAAACATATGAAAACTAGACTTAATAAAAGGTTTCTAAATGCTCTTGAATGCACACTCTTGAGTGTTTCTTCACACTGTCTCACACGCTACTCTTACTTGATTTTTACCTAAATACAGGGTTTCTAAATGCTAAATTACAGGCAAATTTGGCACGAAACAAAGTCAACAAAATGATTGAATAAATTCAACCTTACACAAGGTTTCAAGTCCAAGTGTTAAAGCCATGCAAATCTGTCCAAGAATCAAGTGAAGAAGTGTTGTTTATTAAAGGTCAATAGCTAGCTCGACAGCTAGTACCTGTCGAGGTTTAAAAGAGCTATTTCAACTTAAAGCTCGACAGCTGCTCGACAGCTAGGGTATTTGTCTAGATTTATGAAGTTTAGTTTTTCAGAGCTGATTTTCATCAAATCCGTGAATGTATGTTTGGGCTTTCTTTTCTCACAACCCTAAACATATATAATGATTATTTTCAAGGTCGTTTAGTGTTGCCCGAGTATTGAGCAAAGTCTTGTTCATGCAAATTGTGACCAGGGACAGAATTTTGCCCTAGTTCATCTTGAAGAAGCAGCTATGTTTGTACACCATAGGGTTTTTGTGACCAAGCAACTTCATGATTTTCATCACGTGATGAACTGAAAAACTTTACAGCCAACATCCCTCTCAATTTGGTGATCAATTTGGGTAATAGGATCCGCGCCCCTATTGGTTAGTCACGTATTAGGAGCCATGCAATACAAGGAGATATTGTCACTACTGAATAAGTACAATTAGGTATTGGGGAAAGGGTTCAACTGTAGGTTGGTATAGAGTACTAGAATTCTTTTATTTGTAATCGCTTGTTTTGATAATAGTGAATTCCCAAGAGTGGTGACCTTAAAATCACTTGGTGTGGTTTTTGCCTTGGAGGTTTTCTTCATTCGTAAACAAATCATTGTGTCAATTTATTTTCCACTGTATATTTATTTAGCTAGTGATTTGTTTGTGCTGCCACGTACATTGCATGTAAAATCGATTAATTAATTTAACTTGTCTAAAAATTAATTAATCCATCACAATGGGTCAATACATTTTTGGCTTGTTAACTTTGAAGGAAAATTCTTTCTTGTTGGATTATAAATAATAATTCGATAACTGTAACTTACAACATTGACTAATGGGAAATTCGAACTATTGTTAGGTTATATATATGTGTGTGTAGGTTTATTGGCAAACTCATGGACATAAACTTGTTTAGATATAGATCATAGTGTCTATAGGTTTGATTAGACAATGCTTAAGATGCTGCCAAGTCAGATTCAAGGAATTTTGATTTGGCAATTTCGATCAATTGAAAACTAAAGTTCGACTGATCGAAAGTTGATTTCCAGAATTTGTATTTCAGCCCATAAAGCCCAGTAAGTGATTATGGTCAATCCAACTACACTTAGTATTTACTTAAAACCCTAATACATGTTTTCAAAGACTTGGGAGCTTCTCTTTTGAGATCTAAGAGGTTTTGTACTTTGTATTCTTTCAAACTTCTATCAAAGATCACACACATACTCATTGAACTAGTGGAATCAAGTTACAAACCTTTAGCGAACAAGTGTACTAGAGATATAAAGTGTCACATGGATTTTGAAATGTGTGGATTAATGGAGGATCACGTTGCAGCAGTTCATTGTAAAGGAAATATGTGGGATTGAGAGCCCAGTTTGGTAACTGCAGTTCGTTGCAGCAGTTTACTACGAAGTGTTATTCTTGATTGTAAATCTCTAGCTTATAGTGAAACTGTTACCTCGGGATTAATTAGATCAAGTCTCCCTATGTTTTTCCTTTGGAACAAATTTGTTTCATCATAACTTGTGTCATTTACTTTTCCACTGCACATGATATGTTTGATAAATTGTTTCACTCAAGGGTGTTTATAATTGATTTAAGTTAATACTTAGCCTTAAAATTAGTTAAACATATTTGTTCAGGGGTCTAAAATTAACAAGTATAATTCTCTTCTTAGGGGTCTAAAATTAACGAGTATAATTCTCCTTTTAATGGAAAACAAACAATCCAATTCAACTACAACTTGGTATTATATTTGTAATACTCTAAATTGTGTGGATTTGATTGAATTAGATCGTTTGAGTGTGTGTTTTGTAGACATGGATTGAATCACATATCAGATATTTACTTGGTAGATCTTGGACTATTGGAAATTTAGATCTCAGTTATTAACTTTTAACCAAATTTATGCCCAACAGTTTAATTAATCAATTATGATATTCAATTTCAGTTTTGGTTAATCACACCACAAACCAATATTGCTAAATAAACAAGTGCGGAAAGTAAAGAACACAAAGAACATGGTTAAGAAGTGAAAATCCTAATGAAAAAACATTTAGGGGTTTACAGCCGACCCTTAAAGGAAACAGATTTAATCGTAGAATTGATGCTACTCATTAAACGTCAATAGCCATTTTTCGTTATGTCTACGTAGTGGCAGGCAAGAGTGCAAGACGTTTAACTTTGCTTTGAATGAGGACTGCCCCCCCGGGGGGCGGGGTGAGTGGGGGAACCTTTAGCAACCTTATCCAATAGTCTTGAAATGAGGGGCTTACAACGATGTACTCTGCGTGCTATCTAACTATGTAAAATGCAGATTTTTACCATTAAGGTATACATTTAAAATATATTTCCTTTCGAACTAGCTTTGTTTCCGACCAATGGAATCCTCTTCTTCCAAAATGAATCATGGCCCAAAAATTCATAACAAAATAAATGAGATCATGTCAACCATCTCAAAAAGAAATGATGCTTGATGTCTGATCTCTACCATTATGAAGGTTTTTGGTGCGGTTCATTCCAGTTAGAAGGAATGTTGTTGGCTCAATAACATTTCAAGCCTCAATTCAACCAGACCTGTGATTGTGACTAGTACTCCGAAATCGAGCATAGTGCACTACAAGGTTCTCATGGACATGAAAGTGTGGACTAGGTAATGGAATGAATGTTTGGATTTGACAAGTGGTTCTTGTGGATGGTATATGAGAGGCTCATGATAACACCTTAGGGAAGAAAAAAAACCATAGGCAAGGGAAGTTAGTAGGACTATACACCCAAAAAAAAAAAAAAAAATCCAAAAAATTCTTCAAAAATGTTAGTTTTTAGCCCCCTTAACACAAGTTGTTTAACCTAGTTATTTAGCTAAGTGATTACTTAGATAAATTATTCAGTTTTAGGTTAACACAATAAAATCTTATCATGTAAATAATGCTGAAAAATAAAGAACACCACGATATGATAACTCAGGAAAACTTAACCAATAAACTACCTGAGGAGGATTTAACCTAACTATCTTCAAGGTAAAACAGATCCACTATGAAAGAATTGAAGTTCATACAATAGAACTTAGACTACTAACATCCTATTGCTACCTCGAGTAGAAGACTTACTACCATGACCACGTGACAACTCTGAGTTCACAAACTCCTTCTTTCTTTAATCTACAGCAGCCACAAGTTCTCCTACTTGTGATTCTGAGACCCCACTCAAAGGTTTTGGATCTTTTTGAAAGTTTTTTATGCAACAATTGAAACCACCATCAAGTTCTTGATACAAATCTTGATCTTGATAGCTCTATGTATGTGTATGAAGGTAAACATCTCTCAGATCTTATAAAAGATTCAACACACAACTCAACAAAGGACTTAGAGAGCTTTTAGGTACAAAACCCTAGATCTACAAAAGAGGCACAAGATGCACTCTAATCTCTCTCTAAAAACCCTCATGAAAACATGCTTAGGGTTTCCTTTATATATTAGGAGAAGTAAATTTGAAACCCTAATCCTTATTGGGCTTGAACTGTTGTTTGGGCTTAATTCAAATTTTGCAGATACGATTTTGATCAATCGACCCTTACTTTCAATTGATCGAGCTTTGCAATTTTGCACAGTAGGTTTCTGCATTCAGCTCGATTCAAACTGTAACAAATAAACTTTGAGCAAGCATAAACCTAAGCTCATTGTTTTTATTATGGTTTGCGAACATATATAAAGTGAAGTTCTAATACATTTAGTTCTTAAAGTCTTAGAACCTAACAAAAAATATGCATAGACTGTAAGGGGGAATGTCAAATTTATAGCAAGAAAATGAGAATAGGAATAGCCAAAATGAAGGAGATTAGGATAAAAGAAAAGGAAAAATATTAAAGAAAGTGTAACGATCAGTTGATAGGAGGAAGATAAGTTAAAAAAAAGAGAGAGGAGGTTGGAAATAGGTAAAAAATGTGGCACAATGAGAGTGTAATAGAATTATAATTGCTATGCTTTGAACTCTCCTTTTTTTTTCTTTTTTCTTTTTTAAGAATTTTTTTGACTTATATATATATATAGAGAGAGAGAGAGAGAGAGAGAGAGAGAGAGAGAGAGAGAGCTACTACTACTAGCTATATTATATGCCAACCATAACCTATATTTTAAAAGTTGTGGGAAAAAAAATCCTGAAGTTTATTGTGTGACTTATTGATGGGTGTGACTTCGTAGCTTGACATGTTGTGATAATGTGATGACTTATTCTATGTAATGGTCTACGTGGTAAGCGTTGATTACCAGAAAATGTTTCTGGAATAGTACGTAATATTATAATACTAATTTGGTGTATTTTATATTAATTAGTAAATCTCACCAATGCTAGTTGCCATATACAAAAAAATGCCCAGTTCGACGGAAGCAAGAAACCTACATAAAGTACAAACAAATGAATCATCACCAGTCGCCACCATCGTCGAAATCAAGAAACCTGTAAAATATTAACAAAAAAAGAAAGAAAATAAGAATCATCACCATTGTCATTATCCGCACTAGACTGTATTATATACATAAAAGCAAAATTATGTACATGGGAAGGGGCAAAAGCAAACTATAAAAAACGAACCATTTCCATTTAATTTGAATGCATCTCGTGACTGACAAAGAGGGGAAATTCAACATGGAGTTGGATTTCTTGTGGTTTATTGTTGCTGCTTTATTGGGTTGCTATGTCTTTATATTTGGTTTCTCAGGAGAGTGAATGAGTGGTAATATGCTGCCATGGTGGCGGAAACGACATGTCGTCTTCCTCCAAGTGATATGGGATGGCCTTTGCTTGGTAACATGTTGTCTCTTTTTAAAATCTTAGGGTCCATTTGGTATATGTGTTTAAAAATTAAAAATTGTTATTTGAAAACATTTATAGAAATGCGTGTAGGTGAAAAAGTGTGTAAAAATGCATGAAATGTTGTTTAAAAACTGAAAATAGTTGTTTGAAAACACCAAACACCCACTTAAGATCTGCTCGCCCTAACTCTTTCATCTACAACCTCGTCTCCAGGTCGGTCTCTCTCTCTCTCTCTCAACCTTCGGTGATTGTTATGTATCTTAAAAACTTAGGCCATTTTTACTAAATAATACCATTAAAAACTATATTTAACAAAATAACAAAGTTTGAATTTATTTTTAAAAATAGCATCTTTTGAGTCTCATCTCTAAAAGAAATGAATTCCAACTTTATGTCAAAAATATGAGTTTTATGGTTTTTGCAGACTCATCGAGTTCCATGCTAAAAGCCTGAAACTTATTTCTCATAAATATAAGATTTAGAAGAGGTTATATATATCCTCAAATATTTTGAGCAGAGAAAACTCGTGTAGGACAGAGTGGAACATAAAGGATCAAATGTGACAGAAAATTTTTACAATCTTTGTGTTCGATTTAAAATATTATTCTTCTTAAAAAAAATTAAAAATATTGTATCTTACACTTTATCATTCTAAAAGCAAGTCCTATTAGTAAATATAATCACAACAATATACTTTTATACTTCATTCATGCAATTTAGAGTGTATTTGGATATTGATTATTTTGCTGAAAACTGAACACTGAAAATACTGTAGCAAAATAATTTTTATGTGTGAATAGTGTCGTCTGACCTATTTTTAATAAAAATTTTGTTAGAAAAAGAAGTTTATGGGTCTCATGAATAATGCACAGAACTCACTAAAAAAGCCACCATAGCCACAAAAACGAGCTTCTAAAAAAAAAAAAAAAGGAAACGCAGATGCAGGCACTGGCCTTTTCATCGCTACCCAAATGGGTATTTAAAAAAGTCAATTTAAATTAAAAAATTGAATCCAAATCTTTTTGGCTTAATTGTTACTTTGATCCGACTAAATCAATAATCTCTAACTAGGTATTTTAAAAGAATAAATAAAGTATAAGTTTTTTTTCCCATAAAAAAAAAAATCATATTTTAACAAATTAAACTGAACAGAGAAAATACCCCCTACAAAACATCTATTTCCCAAATAAAATTTACTAGATTTTTTTTTCCAAATAACTGTGGTACGGTAACATTTTTGTTAGTTGGCCGGAACAGAAACAATGTGGGAAACTAGCATCTCGAGTTTCAGAAACTCGAGATTCATTATGTAAATCGAGTGTTTAATACTCGATTTTAGATGTGCTGTTGTATGATGACATGGCTAAGTTTGTCCACGTGGATCTCGAGTGTATAAAACTCTATTTCTGAAAACGAGTTTTATAAACTCGATTTGTTGTGTTCATTTTGCCTGAAACCGTGTTTCAGACCCACGGGTTTGTCAACCTAAAACTAAACTTCCCTCACTCTCACTCTCACTTTCACTCTCACTCTCACGATCACTCTCACTCTCACTCTCTTTCTCTCACGATCACGATCACTCTCACTCTCACTCTCACGATCTCTGTTTCCTCTTCCACTCTGTCCGCCGCCGCCGCCGCCGAAGTCCCACTGTTTCCTCTTCCGCTCTGTCCGCCGCCGCCGCCGCCGAAGTCCCAAACTCCTTCTCTCTATTTCGGCCCCTCCGAAGTCGCTCTCTCATTCAAAAGCATCTCAAGATTGTCAGAGATCTTTGTCGCAATTTCAAGGTAAACAAAATTTCAATGTGAAAATCGAGCTCAAGATTAGCTGATTATTACTGCATTTATTTTTTTGCGGCAACTGGATTGCGTTGCTTGAATTTTGTTCGTGAGTATTGCTGGTTTGGTTTTGTTAGTCGTTTAGTCTAAGGCCCTTTGACCTTGATTGTTGAAACTGTGTTACTTCAACTTCTCTACTAGGGTTCGTGAATGAGGTTTACCTTTTTTTTTTTTGGAGAACCATGATAGAAATTTTATTGAACTTTAGGAAACAACAATTGTTTTACACCAGTTTTGCCTTGGGCACCTGAGCCACTTAGCATTACAAAACATCAAAAAAGGTAAAGCCTAGTCTAGGACATAACAGCACCACTCTAAAAGAGTGAGGAAGAGGATTCATAATAATGCAAGTAGGTAAGTCCAGTGCCAAAACTGGTGGAAATCACCAAATCAAAAATAGCTTAAATGCCCTATTGGAAAAAAATTTGGTTTTCAACGAAAAATTTGAAGGGGAGAAAAAAAAAAGAGTTTTCTTGAATCATAGAAAACAATTAGATTTATTCTTACTTATATGATTGTTATCAAATTTACGACATCCATATTATCATTATTTATGAATATAAGGAACTAATGTGAAAATCCTTTACGACATCCATGTATTTTGTGTTCTTGGGCTTTCTTTTTTATTTGGAAAAGGGGTGGGGGGGGGGGGTTGTTGTAGAAGTGCATGAGTTTGTAGTAAAATGTCAAAGTAATCATTTTTGTAAATTTGTTCTGAAATGCACTACACTGCACTTTTTTTTTTCCTCTTGTGGCTTGCATATTGGTGCCACCCCATGTGACTTTGTCCTCTTTGAATGTGCCTTTTTACCATTGGGAGGTTCGTTTGCTCGTCCGTTCATGTTGGTTTAGGGAAGTGGATGTTAATTAGGCATCGCTAGAGACATCTTTTTGTTGGTTCAGCCATGAATTCTCAACATGCTAGTCAGGTTGAGCCATGAATATTCTTTTATTTCATTATAAAGTAATTTTCTGTGACTTTCTTAATTGATTAATTCTCTTGTACTACTGGTTCTAAGTAGTTTTCACAAAAATCCGGAAGAAAGAGAAGCACTCTATAAATGTTTCTCTTTCATATCAGTCATCAAATGATATTTTTAAGTATTTTTTTTTTCCTGACCCTCATACTTGCTAAGAGCCAAATAGTGAGTACTTATTTTCCTCATATTACTAAAAATCCAGAGACTCAAAGTAGTAGAAAGATATTGAGAGTACTGCAGGGGAAGCTTTTTTTGGGAGTGCAAGTATCCCTGAGCCAATACTAGTTCCTATAATGAGAGCAACAGCCCCAGCAATAGTTCCCTTCTTCTTAGCTACCTTGCTAGGCTCTTCTCTCAATTGTGAGAAATATTTCTTTGGCTTTCTAGCATTAGGTTTCCTAGTAAAGAATAAATTTTGCTCTTGCTTATGGAGGCAGAAGCAAGTGTAGTAACTGCTGCTAGGAAGAAATAGAAGTCATTAGTCCTAATATAACAACGAAATTGAATGTGATGGAACCAATGTAAAGAAATTAAGATGAGGCAGTTTTAGCGGTATCATACATCCTGGATTTGAAGCAAATTGTCGTTTTCCTTAGATGAATTGCTTCCCATGATGGATTTAGCTTTGCATTTCTGTGAATTTTGGGATTTAGAGAGGGAGATGAAGGCATGCACTGTGAATCCATGATGGAGAGAGAGAGGAGGAAATGAATGTAGCTTAAGTTTCAGGCAGCCAAATATCTTGGAAGTGCCTATGTTTGGTTTAGTCCACAAGAGGCTGTCTAGTAAAGCAATCAATGGCAAAAGAGCTATGGGAACCACACAAGTATTTCCCTCTTTTTTTGTATCTATTCTTGCGCGTGTGTGTGAAGAAGAATATATTTGTTTGCGCTTTTGGTTTTAAGTTTGTACATTGGAAAGGATTGCGCTTACAATATGGAGTAGTTCTAGTGCCACAAAAAAAAGGCATAACTTGTGCCACAACTCGGCGAGTTGTGGTTAGTAGAGGGGTGATGTGGGGACAAATTTTTGAAGCTCCACTGGCATGATCAATGGAAATATAATTTCTTTATAAAGCTCCACTGGCATGATCAATGGAAATATAATTTCTTCTTTTGTGTTTTTTTTTTTTGTAGATCTAGTCCTTTCAAATAAGCTAGTGGTGTATGATCTTGAGAATCAAGTCATTGGATGGGCTGAATATAACTGTAAGTTTCATGTTATTTTCCCTTCATTCTATTCCAATTTTTGTGTTGTATTTTATTTTAATTCAAATTGTAGGTTAGCATATGTTAGGCCTAGCAGCATATAGTCAGGCCCTTATAGCTTGTTTTTGTGGAGACCATTGAAGTCTTCCAAGTTCTTACACTTGTGAAATTTGCATGTAATGCATGGCAATTTGTGATGTGAATTTTCATAACCTGTGGTCCACTTCTTTCACCGAAGAAAAGGGTAGGGGTGGGATTGTGTCAGGGAAGGTCTTAGCTTTTGAACTTGCATAGACGTTGGTAACTTAAAACAATTATTATTCGTGAAGAAGTAGCTCTAATCATGGAGTAGCGGCCATGGATTTTCTGCAAGGAAGCACAGGTGCACCATTTTGGCTGGTGCACCTGCTTCAGATTTGTGTGGACGCGGCTGCACACTTGTCCCTTGCTGAAATTTTTTTTTTTTTCTATGTAGCCCAATTCAGTCCGATACGGTCCGAAATAGAATCCTATTCAGACCGATATGGGCCGAAGTACTTATTTAAAAAAATAATGGAAAAGATGTGATTAAAACACACCGTTTTGTTGGCAGACTTTAAAGGAAACAAAACCCTACATTCATCTCAAGTCTCTCTTGACCTCTCTATCTCCTCTCTCTCTTTCGGATCCACGGCCTCTAGCTCTCCCTCCGTCTCTCCTTCGCCTCACTAACCCACAACTCACTCTCCCAACTCTCCATAAAATCTCAAGCCTCAAATCTCTGTAAAATCTCAAACATTAGATCTTGTATTCTACATTTTGAATATCATGTAATGGTTATGTATTCCGTATTCACTTTATTATCTACTGATTACTATTTCTGTTAAATTGATATATGTTTACCATTATATGAAAAAAAATTCTTAGCAATATATAGAAAATGAAAATAAAAATAAAAATAAGTTTAATAATTAATTAATAAACGTATCCTGCCGCATCCGTGTCCTACTTTTTAAAAAATTGCTATGTCACCGCACTGCATCCGCATCCGCATCCGCACCCACACCCACACCCACACCCACACCCACACCCGAACCCAAATCCGCACCTGTGCTTCTGAGATTTTCCGTCATAGCTTCATTTTTACTTTTTTATTTTTTATTTTTATAAGTACAAAATTCATTGAAAATAAGGAAAACCAAAAATAAGGAACCAAAGCACACAGATAGTGTGATATGGAACCAGCAATACATCAAAACTATGGAGTATGGAAATTATAACTATCAAGCAAATCAGTCAAAGAAACAATGGCAAAGACACCTGAAGCATTTGTCCACTTTAGCAATATCAGGAGGAAAGAAAGATTCAAGTCATTGGTCGGTCTCTCATTTTCTTCAAAAGTGTAAGATTTGAAGTTTTTTTTTTCCATCCCTATGGCATTCTATGAAGGGTTTTGTTGCTCTTCTGATGGGTGAAATTTGTGTTTTTAAAAGTCATTTATACTCGATAGTGTAATTTGATTAAAAAAAAATTGCAATATTGATTAGTGTGTATTACAAAATGTACTGGTTTTAGTTGTCATGTCTAATTCAGCCCTGGGTAATGTTACTGACATTAAAGCTCTTAAGCCCTGACTAGTGTAAAACTTTCTTATGAATTTAATCATTCTTGTAGCAATTTGTCATACACCAGGCTTTTCTGAACATGCATTGAAATTGACCTGTATACAGAACTCTGTGAGAAGAATTAATTCCCAAGTTAGCTCTGTGATTTAGTTACTAGACCTATATTTATTTCAACTTGACATGTTAATGCTTAGTTGTGAAAAGAACAAAAATGTATAATTTCGTTTTATCTCAGTGTTGCCTTTGCCTTAGTGCAACAGTAAGATTCTTAAAATTTTTAAATCGAAGTGGACAGGTTTGATTCTGAAGAGTGGCTACTTTATGCAAAATTGCTGAATGTTAGGATAGGTTTTGGTGTAACCAAAATTAGTTAGTGGTCTTTACTTTGTTGTTGCCTTTGTGGAATCCAAAGAAGTTCTGGCTTTTGTTGATTAATGATGGGATACAAATATTCATCCAATGATTTCTCTTGATGCAGTATTAAGAGAAGCAAGCAATTATTTCATGAATTTGGTGGATTAAGAATCTATAGTCATCTGCTTTGTACAATTATTTGTTTACATGACAATCAAATCATGGTTAATAATTTCCTTGAACTAAAACAAATTATTATTAGAATAATTGTTAAGGAATTAAATTCACCCCATCCTATCAGTGTGACGAGTGGTAATTCATCAATATGAAAGTAGGTGATCTTGAATTTGAACCATGTCTCCATGTACCTCCCATTTAAAAATGGGCCTCATGTATTGAAGAATACTGAAGAGTTTGGATCCACACATAAAGGTCAAATGAGAATAATGGTAAAAGTGATTTAATTTACCATTTAGTTTTTCATAACTTTAGTTTTGGTTCACGGAAAAGATAGACAAATTTCTTGCATCTTGGAATTGGATTATGTGACTATCTCCACTGTCAAATGATCTAAATTTCCATAAAGAAAAGCGTGTGAGCCTAAAATGATGAGCGCCACTCACGGGTCTTTCAGTCAATTAAAACTAGTTGAACAAACACAGTGGTGTGAGATCTTTATTGATTTGCAGTCTGGGTTGTTATCTTTGAATGTGCCTTTTTACCATTGGGAGGTTCGTTTGCTTGTCCGTTCATGTTGGTTTAGGGAAGTGGATGTTAATTAGGCATTGCTAGAGACATCTTTTTGTTGTTTCAATATGCCAACTTCATAGCTCCATTTTATTTTCCATAGCATGATAATGGTTGCAGTATAATGGCTCATTAATTTTTGGATATATAATCTTGCAGCTTGCATATCTATGTACTATGCAGCTTTTAGTTAAATCATACCTTATAAAAAGAATTATTAAATTCTTAATTTAACAAGATGATTTTTTTTATATGGATAGAAATTTGTTAAGGTCTATTTTGATTTGATTTTTTATCTCATTTGATGCACCCTTTAATCATTGCTTGAGCTATGGATCTACTCATTTTCTAATGCTAATTCTATTTTACTCTTGAATGTTTTATAGGACTGCATAAAGGGTGTGGTGGAAAAAGCTTGCCTTGAATGTGAAGACAAATGGGGATTTGGAATTGAAGCTGCTACCGAGTCTGACTGTGAAGGAGAAGAAGGATTTAGCTTTGTACGCGCATAGCTTGGGAAAAAAGCTCAAGTCCCAGTTGGTGGGGAAGTCTGGTGTTACTGCTAAGGTAGCAATTTCAATGAATTGAACTTTTTATCTTTTATTTTTTTCTTATTTTTTGTAGTGGATTGGCTTGCAGTTTGGTGATTTAGATAAAACATCAGTTGGGGTTTACGGTTTATTCTTTTTAACTATTTTTGTCTCCTAGTTAAGTAGATGTTAATAGCCTTGCAAATGGCAATTGTCAATGTGAGTGTAATTTACTCCTTGCAGTGCTGAAAAACTTTGCTGAAAAACAAGATAGAGTTCTTTTGATTTAATTAAGCGTTTCTCTGTCTGTGCTTAATGTAATATATTTTGTTCACAGCTGGTCACAAAACCAGAAAAAGGAAGGGGTTAACGGTCCGAGTAAAATTCATCCCCTTTATTATGAATAAATCCACTACCGATAAACGTTGGGCCCATATAGGTTGAGGCATCCCTTGATTTCTATTGAGAATCCATATGTGACCCTAGTGTTTTTTGGATTATAAAAGTTTGGTTCTTGTTGCTGTAGTTCTTTTGCTTTAATTTTTTGGGCCAGATTAATACAAAAGTTTTTGGATCTTTGTGGAAGAAACTAGGACTTTTCATTAGCAATCAAATGGAGTCATCTTTTCTGTTTGGAATGCTAATTTTTCAATAGAATTTGTTGTTTAGCTTTTAAGTTTAATATGGAATTAATGTGCTGTTGATTGATGAGAGTCCATGGTTGATTTCTTGTAGTACTTTGACTGCTTAACAAGGGAGTTAATGACCTTAAGAAAAAAGTCACTGAACTAAACTTCATTTGGATGTATGTCTTACACACTAATGTTAGTACAACTGAATAATAAAATATGCAATCACTTGCACCTGCGTTTTGAACCTCATTGGTTCTAGGACAAATAGTGCTACTTTTGATGGTGCCAAGATACACCAGAAGATGAGCTCAAATAAGAACAAACGTGAAAACCCACCATACAATCAAATAAATTTGCATAAGCTAATCAGAAGAATCCATCACAGTATCAATATCTACCTAAGTACTGTCACATTCCATTTATAGATCACTTCAAAATGAAACACCAGCCATACATTCTTAAATATCATTGCAGGCCAAGAACCTTGTAGCTTAACTACTACCTCTTCATGTTTCCAACGGAAACATCTAGAGTTAAATCCCCCAGTCCCATTGTAACTGTTGAATTATCAAATTTATTAAAAAAGAAAATCATTGCAAACTCGTTTGATGCTGAAGAACCTAGTAAAAAGTTTAAATTTATCTTTAATCTATATCATCTTTGTTGTTTCCCACTTAGCCAGCCCTACAAACTTAGGTCATCTTTAGAGTTTACCAATTGATTTCAAACTTTATAGGTAAAAATTCATGAACTTGTTTTTTTGGTAAGTAGAAAGTAATGAACTTAATATTAGTATAAAGAAAAGGTCCTCCTAATGTAGTTAATTAAGTCATGAACTTAATATTAGTATAAAAAAAAGTTGCTCCTAATGTAGTTAATTATTAGGAAAAAAATTAAAACAGTACCTGACATCACCTTGATTTCAAGTAAAACTAATTAGAATTTCTTTATTGGGCTGCCAAAACTCCTCCTTATTGGACAATTGACTCATTTGGCTCTTACAGACACCTTTTTTTTTGGGGGTGTGTTTCTTATTTTTAACGATATGGTGCATAACCTGCATTAGGGCTTCCAGTTAAATAGAAACACTAAATGGTGAGAGAGCCCAAGGAAATACATAAACATGTCTTCCTTTACATTTCTCTCTTTCCTTAAACACCTCCATTAGCTCTAATAAAAAGAATCTATCTCTATCTTCAATAGCAAATGCACCAATTTAGGTAAAAGTAGACCTTTAATAAAATGTTTTCAACCCTTGCTCTTGAAAAATCTGTCTTAACAGATTAACTTGCTCAATTAAGCGAGAATTTTACTAAAGAAAAACAGTGGCATCAGAAGTTTGTAATGAGGCAGTGTTGAAGTTCAGGATGCAAACTAATTCATGTCAAACAAAAGTGGGAAACACAAAATCATTAACCACAAAATTAAAAAGATGATAAAAAAAAAACATTTGAGATTAAAAGCTCATTATTCATCTATTCAAGGAAAAGAAAGGCCACAGTAATCACATCTTTGTATGTTGTGGAATATATATAGGAAAAGGTTTGGCTCCACTCACTTGGTTGGTTGGGTTAAGTGAGTCATATGCATTGCACATGACAAGGACTAATGTCATCTTCCTATTGGTGGTTTAATGTACTATCGAAGTTGAATGAAAACTATGTGTGATTAGTATGGAAACAAAAAAAACGTTTGAATGAAGACCCAATATAACTTTTCAATACATATGACTCGAATAATTGAAAAATAGTATTGTGATATCCTCTCTTTAAGTAAGCTGTGTATGTCATGAAGTTAAAATGTTGCCTTGTCCATTTTCTGCTAGACATGGTACACTTGTTGCTATGTATGATTGTAGCTGTTAGCATATTATGCAACGACCTCTAGTTACTTTCCCTCAACAATCTCAAGGTACTTACCTCAAGGACCTCAATGTTGCCTTTTCCATGTGCTGCTAACCATGACACTTGAACACGTTGTGCATTCATCACAGCTAGAAAAAATGTATTTGTACTTATGCCCTATGTTCTAAGAAGAGTGTACTTATTTTGGCCAAGTTTGATTAAGGGGATTCAACCCTCAAAATCAAACCCCACAAATGGGGTGGAATGCCACAGTACCCTAAGGCCACTGGCTTAATAAGAGTGTACTTGTGTCATGAATGCTACTATTACTCTTCTCCCTTTCGTAAATCGAGTAAAAGGTGCTGTTTTCGCTTTTTACTTGGTTGAACTTAGTACACTAGTTTGCGAGGAGTCTTCTATCTCACTGGCATTGCATGCTCTTCTAATGAGTAGAATCAGGGTTTAAATCCCTCATCTCCCATTGTTGTTAAGTAACTATCAAATTATATAAAATAAAAAATAAAAAAACCCCCCAAGTATCCAATACATGTGATTAAGCACTTTTTATTATTGTTTTATGAGAAGAGTCATGCCTAATAATCTCAAATGACATGGATGTCATGATTAATATTGTCAAATGTAGAATATTTTGGTTGGTATCTTCCTTGTGGATATTCTTGATATTGTTACTTCAGCTACGTGTGCACTGAAAACTTCTGCGTGGGAGGAAATGTCATGGCTAGACATTCAGTGATTTACAGTGTAGGGATTATGCATCTAATTTTATGAATTGAAGATTGTAAGAGTTTCTTTTTGGTCTTAGAACTTACTTTTCTCACTTAATGGTAAATTACATAGATTGCAAGAAATATTTTTTGATGGTTGTATTATTCAAGTATAGGTGCTGTAGTTGAGGCTAATCCTCAACTTGTTGGTATCCATGAGCAACCGTATAAAAGGGTTTAGGATAAACAGGTTATTTCCTGAAAAGGGTTTCAAGAATTTGGGAGCCCAATTGAAACCTCGCTTGGGGTTTATCGCAGGTATTTGAAATACGACCCTTCTCATATTGAAGAATTCATTGAGTTTTTAGTTAATTCTAGTCTTTGGCAAGAGGCTTCGGAAAGATTAGCTTCAGTGTTGAATGATGATGGGTTTTATTCGATTAAGGGGAAAACTAAGCATAGGTTGTGGTTAGAGTTGTGTGATTTGTTAACTAAGCATGCTAATGAGGTTTCGGGGTTGAATGTGGATGCAATTATTAGGGGTGGGATAAGGAAGTTTACTGATGAGGTAGGAAGGTTGTGGACCTTGCTTGCAGAGTATTATATTAGGTGGAATTTGCACGAGAAGGCAAGGGATGTGTTTGAGGAGGGGATTATGAGTGTGGTTACTGCTAGAGATTTTAGTGTAATTTTTGACTCGTCTACGCAGTTTGAAAAGAGTATGTTAACGTTTAAGATAGAGAGTATGAGCTCGAGTGACGAGGAGGAGGAGGAGGAGGAGGACGAGGGAGAGGGTGGACAAGAAAACGGTGTTGAGGGGAAGAGAATGGATGATGAAGATGAAGATGAAGATGAAGATGTTCGGTTAGATGTGAATTTATCGATGGCTAAGCTTGAGAAGAAGATTCTTGATGGGTTTTGGTTACACGACGATAAGGATGTGGATTTGAGGATTGCTCGATGCATGGTCCTTTACAAGTCTTTGATGGAGGATGCAATTGAGCAGTCAAGTAAATGATCCTTTCTCTCAACCTTCATTCAGGACTCATGATTCTTGAAAGTCAGTTTAGTGTCCTTCATACAGTCTTCGTAATTCTTAGGCTAATTCATGCATAATTCTTCTTTTGTGAAGTTGGACACTTAGCAAATATTTTCCATTAGCGGGTTCAAAAGCTGTTTAGAATCTGCAATGTCCTCCAGGAGGTAGTTATTTATTCCAATATGTTATATTCCTCCTGAAATTATTCAAGAGACTGGTACTGATGCAACCATGGCGAGATTGAAAATTAAAATCAACATCTTAGATAATGGTGTTTGATGGATTATATTTTAGATAACTTTGGATATATTTCAACATGCGACTTTGGATATATTTCAATATGCATCTTCGGAGTAGTGAATTTTCTTTCTTTATTTATGTATTTGATGCAGCAGCTAGAATTAATATGTTTGAGTAAACTAATTATGTGGAATATTGTTGCACTCTTTGCAGTATGGAGCTTGGGATGGATGAGGAGCCACAGATTCTGCGGCCTGGTCCAGAAGATCCTTCATTGTTGACGCGACAACGAAATCATCGATCAGAGGACATTTGGAATGGCGAGGTGAAATATCTACTTCTATCATTAAGCTTTAATTTTTACGTTGTCTTTGACTTTTAGCAAGTTCTTTCAAAGTTGTATATCTAGTTCTAACGACTGCTATAATTTGTATACATTTTGCAGGACTCGGGCCCACTTACGTGCCGTGGTCGCGCTAAGGAGATGGCAAATATAACGATGCAAGATAATCGGGTGATTGATATTATCAAGTTGGTGGGGCTAGAAGGATTGTTTAGGGCGCCTTCCAGAGAGATAGATCATTGTCTAATAACGGCCCTAGTTGAACGATGGCGGCCGGAGACTCATACGTTCCATCTTCCACATGGTGAGATGTCAATCACCCTAGAAGATGTGGAGGTTATTTTTGGACTTCCTATAGACGGTGAGGTCTTGGTTGGGCCGACTACGGTGGTGGGTGGGAATTGGAGGGACCTGTGTGTGGACTTGCTTGGTTTTGAAGTTCCGAGGAATGACAACAAAACATTGGTGGGGCAAAGAATTCTCATCAGCCGCCTTGTTGAGCGCATTGCTGAGGCACTGCCTCATGATGCAACGGAGGAGCAAGTACATCAGTACGCCCGGTGCTACATTTTAGCGCTACTAGGGGATAAGATTTTTATGGACAAGTCGGGAGATAGGGTGCATTTGATGTTCTTGGAGTTCTTGCGGAACCTTCATGATCCACCAAAGTATAGTTGGGGTAGTGGTTGCCTAGCATGGTTGTATAGAGAGTTGTGCCGGGCAAGCGATAAAGAGGCATCGCAAATTGGTGGGGCATTGCAATTGGTCCAGTATTGGGCATGGGCTAGGTTGCCATTCATGTGCCCCAGGATAGAGCCCCCACCTGGATGCGATTACGGCCCATGGCCAAAAGCTCCACTTGCATTTAAGTAAGTATTTTCCCACTTGTAGTAGCTGTTATGCCATGTTCTCTTCTTAGTAAGTAAGTGGTAATATTTGTTCTTATGTTATTCGCTCGTAACTGTAGGTGGGTGCGGGTGCCAAGCCCGAAGAGTAGGCCATCCAGCACGGCGTTGATCTATTATCGCGAGCAATTAGTTAGAATGCAGCCCGAGCAGGTAATAATATACAAAAATTCATGTGCACGTTATGTTAATTTTCCTTACGAATATGTTGAAATCATTGCTTTAACAAATCTTTTGTTTTCATTTTTGGTTTTCCCTTTATGTATGTATTCTCCTTTGTTTTGAAGCTGGTATGATCATTGTTTTGCTAATTCTTATGTATTGTACATGAAAATAAAATATGAAATGTATTGTACTTTGTTTCACATTTTAAGATGGTATGATAATTGTTTTTTGTTTCAATTGTAGATTATGTGGCAGCCATATGAGGCAGACTTCGGCCACCTTCCTGCCTTCTGCGTTGCAGGGAGGGATGCGTGGACGGCAAGGGTGCCACTCGTGTGTTTTTGCATAGTAGAGACACACCACCCAGATCGTGTCCTTCGACAGTTTGGGTTGGCGCAAGGGCGGCCTGAACATGTTGTGTACGATGATAGACTACATAGAATTGACTTGCGTGGGAAGGTGGAAAAGAATTGGAGGGAGGAGCATGGACCGTATATCCTTACATGGGATATGAGGCAAGAACGAGTTTGCCATGGAGTTCCTCAGACTGGTGAGATGCCTCGCGATCATGACTATTACCGCTGGTACCGTCCGGTCACTCGAAAGTATGTCGACCGCAACAGCGCTAAATTAGATACAATGGTAATGTGTTGTAATTAGATTTTATTGCCCACTTTGTTTTTTCTTCCGTACATGTAGGAATGTAGCATCAATTGATTTCTTTTTTCAGCAAATCTAGTTTGATCTGACTGAACTCCAATCTGTGCTTCAGTATTTGAGTACATTAATTTCTACTATATTATCCATTCTATAATTGATACATAAATGTCTCAAATCTGATTGTACTGGTTCTTTCTCCATTTCAGATTGAAAGCCATTTAGCGCTGTTGGAGATGCTTCCTGTAGGCAGCCCAGCACACAACCTTGTCCGACGTGTCCTAAATGATGTGGCTAGGCTTGGGGGTGGTCTTGCAGCAAATGGACAGGTAAACAATGGGCATGAGACTGAATCAACAACTATTGCAACCCCAAGCACAAGCGCAGCACCCCCAAGTACATCAACTCGGGGTCGACATGCTACTGCAAGCCCAATCACAAGTGCAGCTAGGGGCCGTGGTCGGCGTGCAACAACCCCTCGGGTTGTAAGTAGTCATGAGGTACCTGCCCCCATCCCACACGCATCTCCTCCACTTGAGGTCCCTCCACCCATCTTAGATGCATCTCCTCAGCCCGAGGTCCCTTCACCTACCCCACCTTCACAGCCCAGTTTTGATCTTGGTTTTGATTTTCATATGACCCCTCCTACGCACCCTGAGACACCCTCATACGCACCCACCAGCTCCAGTGCACCCACTTTGCCGATGACAATGATTCCCACTCCTAGCTATACAGATCATCATTACCAACCTACCTCATCCTCATCCGACCCTTTAGGACCTCTGGTTGGGATTGACACTGATGTACCGGACGAGCATCCCCCTCATCAGCCCTCACCTCCACGAGGTAGACCACAACGTACTAGAAGAGCACCCACTTGTGGGACTGGTGGACACAAAATAGGACACAAAGGCAGCTCTATGGTATGATAATATTACTTGCAATGTAATGATATATTTTGCGGTTAATTTTATTCTTATCATTACGCCGAATATTGATTGTATGCATCTAATGTCTTTGCAGCACGATGATGAGCCTAAGGATGATGCCTCACAGCCTCCTCCCCCGCGCCCAAACATTACACGAGGGCTAAGAAACGCAAAATTGGTGAATCTTGAAAAAGAAGCAACCCAAGGTCTTATTTTTCTTAGATTGCTTGGGATTTGATTTTTACTTTATAAGCCATTCTTTAATTTTCCATACCATGTGCTCTTTAATTTTGCTGCTTTCAGAGTAGGAGAAATTTTTTATCTACATTGATTTTGGTTTTGTTTTGTTTGCAGGCTGATTTGGTTGCTTATTATTTTGAGTTTTATCTTTACCGCAGAGCCCAGAAGGGTGAGAGTTGCTATCAGACTTCGACCAAGAAATGCTGAAGTTATCTTTGTTGTTGGGTAGTTTATTTTTTTATTTTTTTTTTTACTACTGCTTTTTTACTTCTGTTTTTGTTTTCATTATTGTCTTTTATGATAATTTTTTTCGTTTTTTTCTTGAAGTCATTACAAAAAATTTTTAATGGAAAATTTGTTAATATTAAGGAGCTTTGGTTGTTTTATTACTTTGTATAGTAAGTTTAGGAAAAAATAATTGGTTGTGAAAATCAGTTGCAGGAAAGGGAATTAGAAATGGGGTAGTTTTTTTTTTTTTTTTTGGATGTTAATGTGGTTTTGGAGGTTTATCATGTTGTTTAAGATTTGAAAGTAACGACTTTGGCTTTGGCTTTGATGAATTTAATGGATATTACGAATCTAATGATGGAATAAGTCTAGAACTTGTTTTTTAATTTTGTTGGATTATATAAGTTGGTGAATTTTGGATCTGAATGAAGTTGGAAAATATAGAGGACTATAGTGATCAACTATTTATTCTGATGTCATCTATATGTAAGACAATATGTCCAGTTCTAGTGACTTCTGCTTTGTACTACATCAGATTTCTTTAAAATGGGATCTTATTCGATTTTTTTTTTCATGGTTTCGTTTGTTTCTAGCTCTAATTGAGCTTCTTCTCTAACATGGGATAAGGATTCTTACTGTTTTGTCAGTTTTGGCTTTTGAGGCTTTTGGTTGGACGTTTGCTACTTTAGATTCTTCAACATGGGATTTTTATCTGATATTTTTTGTCTTCATGGTTCCAATAATTTAGGATGAAATTTAGCGTTTTGGTTTGCTTACTCATATGGGATTTCCAAACTTAATTTTTGGTCAAATTCATTGGTAGAATTTCTTATTAGTACTATGCAGTTTGATGTTTATGGGTTTTAGTTTTATTCACTCTAGTCCATGGATGGATCTGAGTGTGTATTTTCTGCTTCACTGACCCAATCATTTTTCTTGATTTGGTGAATTCTGGATCTGAATCTAAAGAAGCCAAGACAAAACTAGCAAACAGAAAATTACTATTCTTGGTCTTCTCCAAGTGGATGCTACTACATATGAGACATCTGCTTAATTAAGTCAACCTGTTGCCATTACTTGAATTTTCCAAAAAATGGGGTCTCATATAAACTTCAAGAACTTTGGTGATGCACCACCTGGGGAGGGGAAGCCACCGGGAAATTACTCCTTGGCCAGGCAGTCTTCTGTATACTCCTTGACATTTGATGAGTTCCAAAACACCATGGGTGGATTTGGAAAGGATTTTGGCTCCATGAACATGGATGAACTTTTGAAAAATATATGGACTGCCGAGGAGATTCAAGGCATGACTTGTACAGTTGGTGGGGGTGAAGGAAGTGTCCATGGTGGGAATTTGCAGAGGCAAGGATCTTTGACATTGCCACGGACACTTAGTCAGAAAACTGTTGATGAAGTTTGGAAACACTTGATTAAGGAAAGTAGTGATGGAGGTGGTGGTGGTGCTAAAGTTGGAAATGGCAATGCCAATGGGGTATCAAATGCAAATGTGCCACAGAGGCAACCAACTTTGGGAGAGGTAACATTGGAGGAGTTTTTAGTGAGAGCAGGAGTGGTGAGAGAGGATACACAACCAACTGTAAGGCCAACTAATAGTGTATTCTATGGTGAATTACCGCGACCAAATAATAACAGTGGTTTAACTTTCGAGTTTCAACAATCAAATCGAAGCAATGGAGTCCTAGGTAATCGGATCATGGAAAATAATAATTCAGTCCCTATTCAGCCTCCTAGTCTAGCAATGAATGTAGGTGGACTTCGATCTTCTCAGCAACAAATTCAGCAGCTGCAGCAGCAACAGTCACTCTTCCCCAAACCAACAACTGTGCCTTTTGCCTCACCGGTCCAGCTAGTAAACAATGCTCAGATTGCTAACCCGGGAAGCAGGGGTTCAGTGGTTGGAGTTGCAGAGCCTTCTATGAATACTGCTTTAGTTCAGCGTGGAGGAATTGGCAGGGTGGGTTTAGCTCCTGGAGTTGTCACTAGCATTGCTGGATCTCCTGTAAGTCAGATATCATCAGAGGCAAAGAGTAGTATAGATACATCATCATTATCACCAGTTCCATACGTATTTAGTCGAGGAAGGAAATGTGGTGGAGCTTTGGAGAAAGTAGTAGAGAGAAGGCAGAGGAGAATGATAAAGAATAGGGAGTCAGCTGCAAGATCACGGGCTCGTAAGCAGGTAAGCTTATGAATTCATCACACTATGTATAGCAGTTAATTCACTCTCTATTATGTTTGATTTTTTTATGCCAGCCAATTGTGTGATAAAAAATGAATCCTTGTAGCAAGTATTTTGGTGTGGTTTAAAGTCCTATACTACTTTATATCCTTAAACACAGATAGAATGCTAGGTCACAGTGCAGAGCTACAGCTAATATGAAGTTTATTTTAATTTATAATACTCTATCCGTAGTCGTTTCAATCTGATAATTGAGAAAATATATTGCTTTAATTAATAGCAGCAGTAAAACTATAGTTTATGGAGGAAGTGAAACAATTTAAGGGTTTAATTAATAGCAGCAGCTTGTACACCCTAAGGCAAACTTGTGTGCAGTTCCTTTGCACATCCTATGGAGACAGTGAAACAATAGGACCTTCAACAGCGTCAAACTTATATTAAATTTACTAAGTTCATGTTTCATGAGGTTTTAGTATAACTGGATGCTTGTAGTAGGCAAGAGGACTTTCAACTGATCTTCATTTCTTGATTTTGTTTCTCTCCTTAATTTCAGATAGTAATAATTGGAGATCTTGTGTGTGTGCGTATTTGTTATTACTTATAAAAAAAATTGATGAAAGAAGAAACTGATGTAGCAGGACAACCTAGGCTTCACCACCTAGAACAGTCCCATGATAAACATTGCAGCCAATGGTTTCTAAAGCTATTATACAGATCTGGCTTTTAGGATCTGTATTAACTTGTGGCTTTTGGGAGACAATCAAGTGAAGTGTCCACTTAGACAGCCAGTTTAACATAGATATCATAAATAGGAACAAAAGTAAATCTCTTCCATATTAACTTGGCTAATGTCTAAAGGCTAAATCATATTACTTAAAAAAAAAAAAAAAATCCATATCATTGTGATTGTATTCATTTGAAAGTGAAGATATTTTGTTGAATCGTGTATCAGAAATGGCTTTATAAATTTATGAGATTTCGATTTTGTTTATAGAAGTTGATAATAAACTTCACTTCTCTCTTTTGAGTTTCTGGTAGGCCTATACCTTGGAACTGGAAGCAGAAGTTGCAAAACTTAAAGAAATGAACCAAGAATTACAGAGAAAACAGGTATTTTTTTAACAAAAGTAAAAAAAATCTTGGTCATTTATTTGGTAATTTTGGTTTTGAGAGACCCAATTTGAACCTTATTCTGGTTTTTGCAGGAAGAAATTATGGAAATGGAGAAAAACCAGGTAGATGTCCTCGTGGAGTTGTTTCATTATCTTACATTTTATATTTGATACAGAGTATTCCATCAAACAACAAACACATTTTCATATTCCCATAACTTCAAAAAAATTATGCACACTCTTTAGTGTTTCAAATAACAAATCACTGTATTGTGTCCATGATCTTTGTTACAAGTTAGCAGGCTACATCAAAAAGGTATTTCTTAGAGTAGACATCTAATTCTTCCATTTGCATCTGTGTCAGCTTAATGGTTAAGAGATTTTAGTTCTTGTCAATGTAGACTGAAAATAGCACATTAAAAGAGTGGATGTACTGAAACAAAACTTGTCATGAGATGAAATATTTTGATAAAAAAAGAAGAATGCTAATTAATGAAATCAATTATTTTTTTGGCACCTGTTTTAATTTCTTGGCAGTAAGCCTATACCTTGGGGACAACGTTAGTATTTCTTGTCTAAAAAGTTGCTACTTAACAATTGATAGGAATCACATTCAAGACCTTTGTGCATTATGTTATGTACACTTACTATATGAGAAAGCAATGAAGTACTGAATTTAAAGATGAGTCTGACTCTTACAAATGAATTACCATTGACCAAGGGTGAGAATCATGTTATTGGATCACATATGGGGGCAGTGAGGAAATTGAATTCACAAGAAAATACATATTTATATCTCTCTCTCACGTGTGCTAGCATATTTAGAAACAAAACCAGTTTGCTAATTCATTGACTCAACAACTGAAGCAAGATTTCATTTTGTTGCTTCAACAGCTTATTGTTATAAATTGTGAAAATGCACTGACACTAGTTGATTAATATTACTGGTAGAGTTGGAGGCTTAAGCAACTCATTTATCTTTTTGTTTTTGCAGAAATTAGAGACAATGAATCGGCAGTGGGGAGGTAAAAGACAATGCCTGATAAGGACTCTGACAGGCCCTTGGTAGAGATGATCAACTGGACTTCGGATATAAGGGTTGGTGGTTGAGTATGGAGACATAGGCATTAGTGTGATATAAGGATAGTAGTATTGTGTATCTGATTACAAATCTTATACTACAGAGGGTAGGGACCCGTATGTATAGAGCAGATAGTGTTTGAGTTGTAAATTATAAACTGAAATAAGAGTTTTATCCTGTAGATTAAAACTTGTGTTAGTGTGATACCTGTTTGTAACTCCTCTGATCACTTTTAGGGCAGTTGTGATTCTTAGGCAAGCCTTATGCTTCAGTTTGGCACTAACTAGAAGCAAAGTTGAGATTGAGTAATATGGCCTATTTCTAATCGGAACAGGTAACAAAATGTCGATACTATGAGATTGTTTCACTTATTTTGTAGCGGTCTGAACAAGCTGAATGCTTCTTTTTTTCGGTTACTGATATGGGATTGTTTCACTTATTTTGTAGGATGTGGTTTTGTAAAATACTCTCACAGAGACATGGCAATGGCAGCTATAAATGCTCTTAATGGAATCTACACTATGAGAGTTAGTGTTCTCTCTTTACACTAGTAATATTCTGTTTTCAGATTATCTTATTAGAGCTTATGTTTTTTTTTTTCTGCTTCTTCTTAGGGTTGTGATCAACCGTTAACTGTCCGCTTTGCTGATCCTACGAGGCCTAGACCTGGAGATTCAAGGTTTTGATATCTAAACTTTAGCTTCAGTTTTTATCTGCAATTGCTTTTTATTTATTTTTTTTTTTTTGGGGGGGAGGGGGGTTGGATTTGGGGTTGTCTGTTTCTCTTTTGCATTTGGTCAACCTTTCTTATGTTGGACTTTGGCAATGGAGGGACCTGATATATTGTTGTCTTTAAGTTCAGCATCTACTTCACATTAACTTTGGACTAATCCTATCCATGTTGCTCACAGATGGATTCTCTAAAACCAATTTTTGACCTTTTTTTTTTTCAATTTCTCTTTTTCAGGGGTGGTCCTGCACTTGGAGGTCCGGGTTTAGGTCCTCAATTTCGAACATTAGGGCCTAGGTATTTCAAACCTCAAACGTCATCCCCCCAAACCTTTCTCTACATACTCTATCGACATTTATGCCTTATTTCTTCTTGCTTTTGGTATTGTATTTATCTCTGCTCACTGCTATTTTCATGCGCCTGGCAGACCTTCACAAAATTTTGGTGACCCAATGGGTGATCGAATTCCACCTAATGCTTGGCATCCAATGAGTCCACCCAATGTAAGGCCACCTTCTAATACTGATTTTCGTGGCTTTGGGGGTCAGTTCCCTTCTAGGTCTCGCGACATGGCTTTGCCATTGAATCCGGTAAGAAGAAAATTTGATTCCTGTTAGACCGTAATGTGATTGCTTTTTTTAGGAGTCTTGCTTCTCTGTCCAGGTATACTGGGATACATTGTCTAAATGATTTTTGGTGACTAGGAAGTTGGTTTCTGAAGAAAGTCTACTGCAAACTGCAGAGTTTAATTCCCCTTTGCCCAAAAAAAAAAAAAAAAGTTCTAGAAAATGATAAAAATAAAGAAATTGTACTGAAATACTATTTCATTTTTTGCCTCACTGCATTTTGGCATGAACTATTCACCCAAGTGTTGGGATAAAAATAAATTGTGTGCTTGGCTGGTCTGTTACTGCTTCAATTTTTGTTGGGGTTTTTTTTTTTTTCCTCTGCAATGGCTTTACATAAGTTTAAAGACTCCCAACTCCAAAACTGATATTTTATGGTTCACCTATGATGCAAGTGTTCTCTAAAGGCTGGTATGAGGGGCATTTAGCTTTCTCTCTCTTCCTATAGTTAATCTGCAGCCTATGTGGCCTTTTAATCATGAGAAATGCTATATCCACAACATTTTTACAACTCTTTCATAACAAATTCTAAGTGGGAAATTGTTATTTGCTGTTACTGGTGGACAAGAAAGTAATTTCAGTGATAAGGATCAAATTAAAACAAGTAATAACCTGTCATTTAAGATTTGTTGTGAAAGCATTGTGAAAATGTTGTGGACGTAGCACTTCTCATGATAGCACAGATTCTTTGATTGAATTGTTTATTAATTGTGTTTCCATGTTCTGTGTTTGCAATGTAGTTTCTTATGCTATTTTCTTACGATGTATTGGTTACATGTATCTTTTTTTTGGTATTATTTCTGTAATACTGCAAGCTTCTTTTACTAACCATTCTTGGAAAATTTTCAGGGTGGTTGTTCAAGTGGCTTTGGTGGCCCTCCCGATGGTTCCCTTGTGGGACAGGCAGTTACATCATCTTCAACGTCGCAGCAGGTATATGGTGATTATTTTTATATGTCTTCATTGTCTACCAGGTTCTTCCAAAACAATCAGTAATTTCATTCCAAAATTTTTTCAGAGTTTTAACCAGTCTAAACCTCAAGTTCCACCGGTCAGCCAGCAAATGCCACCATTCCAGAAGCCTATGCAGTCACCACAGCACTTGCCACCTTCCCTTCAATCACACCCGCAAACTCCAGCATCATACTCACAAATGCAAACACCGCTTGCATCACTACAGCAGCTTGGTCAGCCACAGCTTCCTCATTCTGCTGGTCAAACACCCTTCAGTCAAGCACTACCGTCACAACATTTACTTGGTTTAGGTGGACAGTTTTCTGTTTCTCAGCCTCAGGTTCAGCCAACTGCCTCATCTGCGACAACACTACAGACTCCTTTGGATGTTAACTTACAACCTCATTCTGTGTCTACTGTCACAAATCAACAGCAGCTTCCTGCTCCTGTTCCACAGCAACTTCAACATCTTCAGCAGCCTCCTTCTCAGTTAGCTCAGATGTTGTCACAACAGACCCAAACTCTGCAGGCAAGCTTTCAGTCGTCTCAGCAAGCATTCTCCCAATTGCAACAACAGTTACAGCTGATGCAACCATCAAATCAGCAACAGAGTTCTCAGCCTAATAAACAGCAGGTATTTTGGATTAGATCAAGTAAATGGTTAGGTCTGCTGGAAGCATATCATAATTGTTGGAAAACTACATTTGTGCTATCATAAGATTAGGAGTTAAGAGTACTGCTTAAATGATAACTTGATTGTCTTATTACTTTGTTAACCTGTTTTAAATGAAACTTAGTATTTATTCATATTGCTTTTTTATAATCATGGGATGTATTTTTTAAATGCAACCCACTATTGGTGTATCATGGATCTTTGACATGTCTGTCTCATGTAACTGACTGCTTCTGAACTCAAGACTAGTTTCTTTTTCAAATTTGACAGTTTTCATCCCTTACGCATCTTTTCTCTGTAGAGAGATTCAACCTAGTCATCTCACCATGTTCCATATGTATGGTAAGTTCCACTTAATTGTTGCATGGAATCTTCTTTTCAACCGTGGCACCTAGCATGCGCCTTCCTTGAGCCCTTTTGATATTGGAATCTGTGGGTTACAGCTGTGAGGAGTTTAATTATAAGATTTTGAGATGTTTCATCACTTCCTGTCTTCGTTCCATCTTATATTTATTAACTTACTTTTTTGAATTTTAATCTAACTTGTGGGTTTTATATTTAGCCTCATTCAGCAGTACCTTTCTTTTTTTTGCAGCAAACTACAGGGCTGTCCGGTGCCTTGCCTTGACTACATTAAATCCTGAGAGGAGCTCAATTGTTTTTCACCATTTCATGAAGACCGGCCAAGGTAGGACCTTTGGTGGTTGTTTCCATAGGGTTGACCAAGCTTTTTGTATTTCCTGCGATTGCAACTTATTGTTAATTGGGTTCCTAAACAAATGTTATGAAGAACCAGCAATTATTAGACTGCTGTAACATGGTTAGAATTCTAGCCACTTCGCGTCTTTGTAGGGCCAGAATTTCAACTGGTACCATCAACAGAGTCAAAGCTGGGGTTCCCAATCCCACACACCTTGCTCTTCAATATTGATACACCTTGTTATAATATTGATTTTATTTCCCCGTTTCATGGTCTTGTTTGTTAACAAATCCATGCCCTGTTAACAAATCCATGCCCTATATCACAAGAGTACTTGTGCCCCATCATTGCTTTTAATTTAATGCAAACTCATAAATCAACAGGTTCAAAGCTGGGCGTTACAAGCCTACACACATTGCTCTTGAATATTATAAATTCACTGTGTTATTATGGTGATTTTTTCACAAGAGTACAAGTGCAATATCATTTCTTTTAGTTTTAACAAATCCATGCCACCAAATGGACATTGACATAGTATCTTGGTTTTAAGAGCTCACGATTGTAAATTTGGGGCCATGTAAGATTGCTTGTTCAGCTCCTTGGAAATTGTAAATTTTCTTAACTCTCTTTCCTTCTTGTTTTTGGTGGGTTTTAATCCAAGGATTGATTCCTTGCAGTTCTACTCGTTTTTGCTGCTTTGCTAATGGAATTTGCTGGACAGTCATCAAAAGGGATAAACAAGGATGTATCCCATAATTCCCATCTTCCTGAGGAATTAACTCCCATCAGGTCAGCTATATATCTAATTTTTTGATCGCATAAGTGACTAAAAGATGGTAAAATTCTCTAGGTTATGTTCATAATTTCTCTTGTTCTTTTCTTCTTTCATTTAGTTGCTTCTTTTTCTGTGGGGGTGGGGAGGGGTCATATCAGTCCTAGTCTCAATGTATTTCAACGGCCTTGAATCTATATGCTGACATGTGGTTTATGTAATCTGATTTTGATACCCAACCCATGCCCAAAAAAGAAAAAAAGTTGTCATGGAAAGGTAACAAAGAAATCCTGGCAGCTGATGGATATATATCATGGAATCTATTTTTATATGCTATAAACCTCTTAACTGAAACTTCTCTTTCTCCACCCCTCCTCCCTTTTTTATAAAGGTAACAAAGAAACAAATGTACAAAAGAAGAATCTAAGGAGTATTCAGGTTGTATACCCTTATTTTTTTTTAGAATTACATAAGCATAGCATTTTGTCCTCTCCTATTTGGAGCTGGAATGAATAGAGACTTTGGAAAAAAAATGAGCAAAATTTTTAACTCCAATCATTAGTACATCTCACAAACATATGAATGTAATCCAACATCAATGTAATCCAACATCATGGCCTCTTTGCTAACTACTAACTGAAACAACATAGGATATAAGGATGCTACACTCCAATCCGAGCACCACAAATCCTCCCAGAACGTAATTCTTCTACCATCACCTAAACCAAGCCCCCAAATCTAGAGAAGAATCCATCCAAGTGTAATTGCCTTCCAAAGTACACAACCATATGAATGATGACCCTAATCCTTCAATGTCTTTTTTATTTTTAGTTTGGGTGGTAATTTGGAGGGGCCCAGGTGTGGAGCATGCATTGTGGAACTATTATGATGCTCTGATGTCTTCTTGTGGAGCATAATTTGTATCCTCGAAAAGATAAAAAATTGCTTTAAATAATTAACTTGATTTGGAGTAAAATCACTTTTTGGTATTTAAGTTCACAACTTTTTCATTTTGAGGCATTTCTCTTCTAATGATTTATGTTTTTTTGTTCAGCTTAGTAAATTTATAAACTCATTGGTATTACGTATGAATGTGCATTAAGATCAATTGATTTTTGTTTGATGCCTATTTTGTGGGAATAGGGATGCAAGCTCTACTAACAGTAACAGTGGCATGACCCCTGAGGAAAGGAGAGAGCAACAGATGAAAGAGGAGGCATAGCATGCCAGCAATCTTAGAGTTCCACGCAGGCATGTGTTTCTTCTTCCCTTACCAACATGAAGTTTAATGAAAGAGTTATCTTTGTGCAATTAGTTTAAAAGGTTGTCTTTTTTCCTTGTAGGCCACCATGGACTGCTGAGATGTCTGTAGAACAACTTGATGCAAATGAAAAACAATCTTTCTTATCATGGCGCTGAAGCCTTTTGTATTTCTTTTTGGGTTGTTCCTATTGCTTCGCTTGATTCAATCTAACAAACATATAGGCATCTTTTATATGCAATATTTAAAAATTCAGAGAGCTCACCAACACTGATGGGAGAAAAATTGATTAACTCTTATTATTAATTTTATATTTAGATACTGGTTAGTAATAAGGTTCAGTATGGATTCTGATAGTTACTGGCTTCCTGTGTTTTCTCTTGCCGTATGTACTATTGTGGCCAGTCTTGCTCTCACAGCATATTTTTATCCTCGACTCTTGGTTTTCTTGTCTTTGGTGGAAATATGGACTTCAAATTGGGAACACAATAATTAAAATTAAAACTGGATCACACTTGTATTATAGTGGGCCTGTCTTTGATGCTAAATGTATATAAATTTTATGGTGGTATTTTCCTTTACCAGACAGGATTAGATTGTTTATTTTCTTGATGGATGTGCGGCTCCAAATAGATGGTTGGCAAATAATTTATACTGGATTTTTGGTGTAGAAAATGGTGGAAGATTTGAAATCTTTGCGAATTAGATTTCACAGGATAATTTTTTTGTAATTCGTTAAGGTTATGGTATGCTCTTCATCATGAACACGAAGAAATCTATTCTATTAATAAAACACCATTACTTGTAAAAAAGTTAAGGTCTGAGTGGTGTGACCCGGACATATTGTAAAATAATGACATTCAGATGGGCCATTTTGCTTTTCCTTATTTTTATACCTTTTGATATTACTCCATCGACTACGTTTTGTAGAACTAGAAAATCACTTTCGTGCACTTGTGAATCCTGAATTGTAGTTTATAGTAAATAACAATAGGATTCTATTTGACTATATGGTGCAATAAGAAATGAGTTATTTTTGTTTGCATATATTGTTGATAGTTTTTTCTTCCCATTAATGCCAAATGAACAAGTTGTATGACATTAGTCACATAATCTAAGGAATAAAGGCGCTTCATTAACTACTTGTTCACCTCCCTGAATGAAGTGCTGGGTTACATTTAAACTCAATGCAACTAGCTACTAAGTAAAAAATATGACAAAAAAGCAAAGCAAGGAATTTTCACATTTATTACCCACTTTTCAAAGGTGTATCTAAAAGTAAAAAACTAAAAGTTAAAACTGATGTCAAACTCATGTACACAAACGAAGCCATGTTTGCAATCTAAATGAACATGATGGGGGTGATGGGGGTGTCAAGGCAAGAAAGAACAACAACGAAAAAAAGAGCAACTGATTTCATATAAACTTAGGTACAAGTTGTGTGCAATTCATCTTTGGATTTGCAACAAGTGAATGTACGGTGACATGATTTGTTAGACATTAACAACATGTCAAAATTGCACACAACGTGTGGACTTTAACAACAACGTCGAATGTTGGTAGGTAGAAATTTTTGGAAATCATCATTGCTTGAATCTGAGAAGTCTGAAATATCACGTTCATCATCTAACGTAGTAATTTCATTAATAGACTTCATGGCTCGCTCTTGCGCCTTCCCTTGTAGATGCTTCCTAGCTTTTTGGATTGCATGAAAACGGTCTAGTCGCCTTTGCATTTGATTGTTCTCTCGTTCAAGGCGAGCAAGTATGTTGGCGGGTTCATCTCTAGGTAACTCGGCAGCGTGCCTTAGGAACTCGTAACCCGTGCCATCGACAATACACCTCCAACTCACACCTCTTCTCGTATAGGGTTGACCATGGTGGTTCTGCTACGGTGAACTCCACTGGGGTCGTATCTGAACTTAGTTTTGTAGGTTTGCCGAGCATGATGTGTCCGACGCTTCCAAGACTTTCGTACGTGTATATTGGCATATTAACGAAATCTCTCTTCTTTCCAACCCATTTCCCTCCATAGTGGTCTGTGTATGTTTGTAGTTCTTGATCTGCTGGAACTTGTGATAATTCATTTGTTGAAGTAGATTGGAACTTGTTTTTATGTCTGCGAGATGATGTTGAGGCGTTGCGACTCATAGCGTAGTGAACATGGGGAAGTTAGTGCTGTAGGAATAAGATCATTATTGTGGTGCATTTATAACCATGGTCCACTGTGTATTGAAGCATACAAAATTAAATGTATTCGGCCTTGTCATGTCAATACAGGCTGGAAAAGCATGATATGAATTTGTTGAGCCGTAGTTCCCAATGTCACAGTGAGATTCTCTTGTTGTGGGCAGTAGTTGCAGTGTACTGCCATGACTATTCAGCTTATGACAAACTTCACGTGAAGACTCGAGTAGCATGCCATGAGCCACATCTGACGATGAGATTATCTACTTGGGACATTGGGAACTACTGCTTCATGAATTGGTACAAACATTATGAAGAGAATCTCACTGTGACATTGGGAAGTACTGTATCATCTGACATGCAGTACTTCCCAATGTCACAGTGAGATTCTCTTCAAAATGTTTGTACCAATTCATGAAGCTACCTTCGTTTTCTATGCAACCCATATTCGTGTAGATTTTTATTCTTATTTTTGAAACACAGTGGCAGAGCCACATGCAATAAGTAGATAGTAATTGGTTGTGAGTAAATAGTGGAACCCCTAATTTTTAGCTCAATTTCAAGAAAAACGGGCTAATATGTCTAAACAAAAAAAAAAGTGACATTTTAAAAAAAAAATTGTGAAAGGAATTGAAGCTTTTCAAACTCAAGTATATTTTTAATAAATTTAGATTTACAATAAGCGCTCTCAACCGAAATGGCTCGAAATTTACCAAAATGCACCAAAGTGGTCTGAATGGACCAAAGTTGACCAAATGGGACCAAACTTGAGTGTGTAGAATAAGGGCTCTCAACCCAAATGGCTTGAAATTTACCAAAATGGACCAAAGTGGTCTGAATAGACCAAAGTTGACCAAATGGGACCAAACATGTGTTTATAGACTGAATAGGACCAAATTACATTGAACAGACCAAACTACACTGAATGGACCAAAATTCAGTAAATGAGACCAAAATATATTTTAAAGACCGAATTGGACTAAATAAAACAGGATGGACTAAAAGGACCAAAGTGGACTGAATTGGACCAAATAGACCGAATTAGAGAAAATGTGCTGGGAAAAACTCGAGGCTTTAAAACTCGAGTTCTATTTGAAACTAGAGTCTTTAAAACTCGAGTTTTAAATGGAACTCGAGTATTTAAAACTCGAGTTCCAATAGGCATAAATTCCACCACTTCCCCTGTTTCAGGCAGAGAGGCAGGGGAAGGATGCTCTGTTTTTTTCCTCGTGGGACTAGGAACTCGAGTCTCTGAAACTCGAGTTCCACTGGGAATTTTTTTTTTCCCCCTTACACATGCAGCAAACCAAAACCTGAGATATGCGCACATTGACTGAGAAACAGACATAGAGAAGCTTCAAATGCAATCCTTAACATACTCATTCAGAGGTAGAGAAGTTGAGAATGTAAATGCATTTAAATTACATCAAAATGCTATCTGAATGGGCACCAAAGTATAGAAATTGTTATGCTCTTTGCATAACCATAATTTTACAATGTAAATCCACTCAAATCAGAACAAAAGTCCTTCTCAATATATCAACATTGTAAACATGTCCAACCACCCTTAATTTGCAACTCTAACCATACTACTCAAATCACAGTCAGTTTATACAAGTACATTGGATAGAGAATTACAAGTACATTCAACAAAAACTAAAACATTAATTGTGCCAATACAACGCAGTCACAAGTCGTAAGATTGGCGGTTCGCACTACATAAACATCGTCCATGGAAGCATACCTGAAAAATGTAAACAAGAGGTTAGGAGAGAAGCTAGTAAACATTACGTAAACATAGAATGAACAACCTTATTCAGAACTCTTTGCCATCTGTCACCTACCTAGTTTGGAACATGACCGCTTGTGGAAGCGCCACCGGACTGCGGACATTTTCTGCGGTTATGCCCGGAAGCATGACACAGTCCACATGTCTGCTTGGGTTGACTCTCTATCAAATCTGCGTCCTCCCTCCGCCATCCCGGTTCTCGATCCTTATTCCTCACTCCATCCATCTCGTTCCTTATTCTTGACTTCACTGGTCGATCTTTGGCCCGCAACAATTCTGGATTAGGCAACCACTTTGGCCCTGTGGGCTCCCTCCACAATGACCGTGACTTAGGAACCACAAATGCATGTGAGTAAGTTGCAAGGGCATACTCCAAACTATAACATGGGTGAATATGTGTGGTCGAATCAATTTTTAGATAGTCAAAGACTCTAATTGCATGTGAACACGGGATGGCTATGTTTTGCCATTTCCCACAACTGCATGTTCTTTCCAATAACCGAACTTCATAACTGTGGTTTCCCCTCCTCTGCTACACATGTTGAATGAAGTCACTATTTGATATACCAAACGTTCATTGCTAAATTCCCTGAGATAGTGCTTCTCAGATTTACGCCTATTTTCCGACCACGTGGAGAATGCATATGTACTCCATTTCTTATGCTCCGCTATTTCATGACTATACACCTTGTGGCGGTCGTGAAAATATTGAACAAGTTTCTCCCAAGTGAACTCAACCATTGCGGAAATAGGAAGACCCCGTGCACCTTTCAGTACACCATTGAAGCACTCTGATATATTGGTTGTCATTGCCCCAAAACGTCTTCCACCATCATGTGACTGGGTCCACATATCCACAGACTCTTTCATTAGGTATGTGTATGGACAATAATCTTGATTCTTTTCCTTGCCATCCTTCCCCATCACCTTCTTCTTATTCCTAATGGCCTCAATTTCCACCTGCTTAATGGACTCCATTATGGTATCAAATTTTTCTTTTTGAGTAGCATATCCCGCTTTCATCGCCGCTGACTTTAGAGTCGAGTTCTGAAAATGTGTATTGAAGTTGCTGGCAACGTGTCGAAGGCAATATCTATGAAATACCCGTGTTTCTCCATCATCCCCTCTAGGCCACTTTGCAATGGCATTTTTTATACCGAGATGTCGGTCAGAAATTATGCAAATGCCTTCCTTAGGTATCATGTGGCTAATCGTATCTCTGAGGCATCGTAAAAACCACCCCCAGCTGGACCCTGACTCACAATCCACAACAGCAAAGGCAAGAGGGAATACCTTGTTGTTAGCGTCGGTTGCCATTGCGACCAACAACTTTCCCTGGTATTTACCATACAGATGTGTCCCATCAATACTGATCACCGGCTTGCAATATTTGAATCCATCAATGCACGGACCGAAAGACCAAAACACATATCGCAACATTACGGTGTCATCTTCATCGGGGTCTGTGGTATGAAAGAACACCTGAGTAGTCGGATCCTGATCAACATATGCCATTAGCAACTTTTGCAACATCTGGTAAGACTCTTCCCAATTCCCAAACATCTTCGCAATCGCCTTTTGTTTTGCATCCCATACCTTGTAGTAAGAAGGCTTATGACCCTCATATTTCGCCTCTATCATAGATATGAGATGTTTAATTTGGGTAGTGTGATCCTCACTTATCTTCTTAAAGATGTCGGATGCAATAAAATTAGAAGTCATCATTCTACCATCATTTCGCACCCCAATCGGTATACACGTGTGAGGACCGGCATACACGGTCACCATCCATAGTCCATGGAGATTGGGCTTCATAACTGCACAAACATACCACTTGCATGACTCATCCACACATTTCGCAGAAAGTTTTTTCTTCGTCGACCTACTGATCATAAAATGTCTGTTTTCGTTGAGGGCACAAGTTGTTAATGCGCGCTGCACCTCCACTTTATTGGCAAAAGTCAACCCTTTGCACAAATTCATCCCCTGTCTCCAACTAGACACGAATGGTATCTCAATATGTGAAGGATCAACCATATTGTCCCAAGTATTTGCAGTAAATGACAAGGCAAGAGGTCCGTAGGCAGGATTTGTGTTCGTAATGTTTTCCACACTAATAACATTGTCTGCATCAGGTTCAATACCATCCAATGTGTCATCGTGATCAATGTCCCTCTGAAAGCCCCGAAAGTCCCTTTGTTCAATCATCTCTTCAAACTCATCTCTATCGACAAAATCTTCACCGTTAATGGCAATATTCTCATCAACATAGTCTTCATCATCATCTTCATCATCATCATCATCTTCATCTTCATCTTCATTTTCATCATCATTCACATTATCCTCGTACTGTGTAGAATACTCATATTGAGCATCCGGAACTATAACCTGATGACTTGTGGTTGTTTGTTGGAATTCCTCTATACCAACTTCTGTACGCGGCTCCAACTGTATGTACAACTCAATTGTACTCACTTCGGCTGTTCCCTCAAACTTGTCAAACATCATCCTTACATGTTTATCGGCTTTTATCGCCATATACTTGTAATTAATCTTCTCCCTAAAGATTTCACTTGGCATACGATAAGTAATTCGTATGTTGTGCATAGCAGGATTCACACCCAATTCTTCCAGAACTATCTTCTTCAATTCATCAAGGGTCTTCAACCTACGATCAATTTGGGTGAACTCCATGTTTATACCCGGCCCTGCAAATGGCAATCCCTGCTCCGAATCGGCGTTCTCAAGCGGACCACCATGGTATAGGACTATATCAATTCCAGTCATTGTGCACCTGTTTAAGTCAAGTTACTATGTTAGTTAAAAAAAACAGCAAGTCATCAACCTCACATACATCAAACAAAATTAGTTCCGACATTATTCTGGGTGCATCAACTAATACATAAGGCCAGAAATAAAATAACTCCTGCAAAACTAAGTAAACTCAAACAGCACTATAAAACATTAAAATGAATCTAATACACCCCTTATGCATTGTTATCAACAATCACCTTTGGTGTTGCAAAATAGGTATGGTGTTGGATGCTTAGCCATCTTTTTCCTTCTTGGAATATTTCTAGAGTGAAAGGAATTGAGAGGAATTTATTTTGCTATAGTTACTTTCTAGTTCACTTGCCAAAGCAGTTGTATACATTGCTGAGGCATGCTTTGCTGGCTTTGTTCTCTCTAAATCTGTTATTTATATAAGATCCTAAATCATAATCCAAGAGAAGTAGAGTGCAGCTTACACAAGTAAAAAGTAGGGATCTTCACATTATTTGTAATACACACACTATCGAAACATGCATGCATTGAGCCCAAGAGAAACACAAACACCCAGAGAATACTTAACAGATTTACCAAGAGCATTGCCCATATCAACCCCCTCAATAATAACATTAAATTAGTGATCTTCCTACTTCCATTTGTCTAGAACAAGATTACAAAGCTGAATCCTACGTAGTCGTTTGCACTAAAAGTGACTACACCAATTGGCTAAGCTCATATCAAAGCAAGAACTAACATAACTATATACTGCTCAGTTAACTATGCAAACGTTTTTTAGGAAAGGTACAGGAATTATAACTTCAAAAAACGAACTATATCATCAAACCACAATATGTTAAAAACAGCCTAATTAACCAAAATCAAATAAACATTTAACCTTACCTACTCCATTAGGTTAATAATGGAGGCAGTTTGCTAACCAATGTTTGTAATTTGATGATCTACAAAACATACCATTCATAAAGTACATTAACTCTACTTCAAAAGCAACATATTTATTTTGAAATGTTCCTTTACTAAAATAGGTTGTCTCACCCAACAACAAACAACAAGAAATTTAACAATCCAAAAATGGGTCCAACAAAGCAAGGTTTCTTAACAGTAAGTTATGTTAATTATCTACAAATAATACCCAACAATAAATAGGCAACTAAAATTAACCCCATACCTGATATATGAATTTCTTGAGAGAGAGGAGACAATGTGTTCAGTGAGGAGGTGAGGTTGAGTGTGGGTGAGAGAGTTCTAAGTGAGGTTGAGTGGATGGTGTGGACTGATCTGATATAGAGTGAGGCAGTGAGAGCAAACGGAGAGTGTTCAGTGAGGAAGTAAGTTATGAGAGCAAACGGAGAGTGTTCAGTGAGGAAGTAAGTTATTTCCGTGCGTGAGTGCCCAGTAAAACTCGAGTTTCTAAGACTCGAGATCTATCTGTCAAAAAAGGTGTCACGCAGAAATCGAGTTTCTTAAACTCGATTTCTGCTTTGCAAAGAACTCGAGTTTTTGAAACTCGAGATCTACGTGGAGTTTTCCACATCAGCACCTTGAAAACGGACCCGAAGGGCTCAGGATTTAGCTGCATCTCGAGTTTCTAAAACTCGAGATGTTAGTTTCCTTATTTCTTTCTTTCTTACGTTAACTTATTATATTCTTTCTTTTTCATTTGTTACCTTGCAAAATTCCCCAAATTTACTACCGTTTGTTCCAAAGAATCTTAAAGTGACATGTTTTCCCTGGAGATACAGATATGGCAAGACTGGTATCTATAAAGCCCACATGTTTGGGAGCCCAAGCATCATCGTTTGTACTCCAGAAATTTGCCGACGTGTCTTGACAAACGATGAGTACTTTGCAACTGGTTATCCCAAATCCGCTACTCTTTTATCAGGAAGAACATCCTTGCACACAGTTTCCAATGTAGAACATAGGCTTTTGCGCCGGCCTATTGGGTTTCCCATCAATGGCCATTAGGCACTAACGTTATACATTCAACATACAGAGGACATTGCCATTAATTCCTTGGATGAATGGGCTAGCATGAAGCAGCCATTCGAGTTCTATACACAGATAAAGAGGGCTACTTACAAGATAATGACACATTTTCATGGGCTCTGTTAACGATTCTATTCTATGGACAACACACAATTTGTTTGCCGATTATAGTAAGGGATTAACGTCCATGGCCAGTAATATCCCTGGTTTGATTTGCTTTCCATAAAGCACTAAATGTGCACTTTCATTACTATATGGAACTGTCGGATTGCAGAAATTATAAACATAAAAACAAGCATTCTTTCTACGCATACATTTTAATGAATAAATCTTACAAATCAGCAGGATCTTTTTGAGTGTTTTATATTGTTATATGGAAGAGGCTAGAATGGTAATGTTTGTTTCATTAACAAATACACAACCTAAACACTTCAATAAAACTTATTAAACGTGAGGGAGAGATTTACTTTTGTTTCTCTACTACAGCATTAAAAAAATCCTTATCGTAAAACTATCAAATTATTAGATAAGGAAAAACAACAACAATGACGACGAAAAGCATTTCCATATGGCCGACAAAAAATCTGAAACGCATTAGGGAAAAGATAAGATATGTTAAAATAATTGAATTGAGCTGTCACACATTTGTGTCGTGGAAACTTTTTTCTTTTTTTAATTATTTTTGAGCTAAACGATAGAAATCACGTGTTGTGGAAACTTTATCCCAGAACTGTCTTATTGGAGTATTATTTGGAAAGTAGTTCAGTCAAATAAGATGGCCAAAATGGCCAAATACCACAAGTTTTAGAAATTAGTAGTAAAAAAACACTGTTTTGAAAATAAATAGGGAAATACTACTTTTTTGGTACTCGAGTTTCTTAAACTCGAGTTCCTAAATGGTACTCGAGTTTAAGAAACTCGAGTACTAAAAAGTTTAGCCACCGTGGCACTGTTGACCTGGAATTTATACTGACCTGGAATTTATGCGATTTAAAAAAAATAATATGGTACTCGAGCTTGGTAAACTCGAGTTCCATGCAACACAGTACTCGAGTATACCAAACTCGAGTACCGATTTTAAAAAAAATTATTTTTATATTTATTTCTAAGGTACTCGACCTTGGTGAACTCGAGTACCTTGTAAGGAACTCGAGTTTAGTAAACTCGAGTTCCTTATATATATATTTTTTTTTTTGATAATCGGCAAATAAACATAAACATAAACATTTTATTTATTTATTTATTTATTTATTTAAATAGAAGCATTGTAAAATAGATTTTAATTTCAAAATATGAATTAATTTCTACATTAATTAAAATTGTTTATTGTTTTCTCATAAAAATTTTTCACAAATTCGAACGATCTGTACATCTAATGTACACAATTCTCTCTCGAATTTTCATGATTTTGTACTTTCAACAAAATTTGATAGGCCAAAAACGTATTGACCCCAAATGATTAATTAATTGATTAATTAGCCAAATTTATTAATTAATCAAATTAACATGCAAAGCGCGTGGTAGCACAAACAAATCACCAATTAAACTAAATGCAACGGAAATTGAATTGACATGGTCAATTGTTTTCCAATGGGGGAAAATTAACACGACAAAAACCCCACCGGGTGATTTTAAGGTTACCACTCCCGAGAAAACAATGAACAATTTTTATGAGAAAACAATAAACAATTTTAATTAATACAGAAAATAGATTTTATGAATGCAGTAAGTAGATTCGAATATACAGTAAACGTGATGTGTAGAGAGCAAATTTTATTAATGTAGAAATAGATTTTATCAATGCAGAAAAATAAATTCGATTATTGTGAAATTTAAGCACGAAAAAACATTCAGATTTGGCGTTTCAATTTATAAAACACGGTTTTAGTAGGTGTTGTATGAAAAAACAGTTAACAATTTTTTAAATAGTAAACATAAAATAATTTACGCAAAAAAGAGAGTGAACAATTTTTTAAATAATGCTAAAGAGAAAATAATTTTATGCAAAATCATAGAAATAGATTCTGCAGAAAACAGTGAACCATTTTTATAAGAAAACAATGAACAGTTTTAATTAATACAAAAAACAGATTTTATGAATGCAGTAAGCAGATTCGAATATATAGTAAACGTGATGTGCAGAGAGCAAATTTTATTAATGTAGAAATAGATTTTATCAATGCAGAAAAACAAATTCGATTATTGTGAAATTTAAGCACGAAAAAGCATTCAGATTTGGCGTTTAAATTTAGAAAACACGATTTTAGTAGGTGTTTTATGAGAAAACAGTTAACAATTTTTTAAATAGTGAACATAAAATAATTTACGCAAAAAAGAGAGTGAAAATTTTTTTAAATAATGCTAAAGAGAAAATAATTTTATGCAAAATCATAGAAATAGATTTTGCAGAAAACAGTGAACAATTTTTATGAGAAAACAATGACCAGTTTTAATTAATACAGAAAACAGATTTTATGAATGCAGTAAGAAGATTTGAATATACAGTAAACGTGATGTGGAGAGAGCAAATTTTATTAATGTAGAAATAGATTTTATCAATGCAGAAGAACAAATTCAATTATTGTGAAATTTAAGCATGAAAAAACATTCTGATTCGGCGTTCAAATTTAGAAAACACGATTTCAGTAGGTGTTTTATGAGAAAACAGTAAACAATTTTTTAAATAGTGAACAGAAAATAATTTATGCAAAAAAAAGAGTGAACAATTTTTTAAATAATGTTGAACAAAAAATAATTTTATGCAAAATTATAGAAATAAATTTTGCAGAAAATAATGAAAATTTTTTATGAGAAAACAATGAACAATTTTAATTAATACAGAAAACAGATTTTATGAATGTAGTAAACAGATTCAAATATATAGTAAACGTGACGTGCAGAGAGAAAATTTTATTAATGTAGAAATAGATTTTATCAATGCAGAAGAACAAATTCAATTATTGTGAAATTTAGCGTGAAAAAGCATTCTGATTTGGCGTTCAAATTTAGAAAACACGATTTCAGTAGGTGTTTTATGAGAAAATAATAAACAATTTTTTAAATAGTGAACAGAAAATAATTTACGCAGAAAAGAGAGTGAACAATTTTTTAAATAATGCTAAACAAAAAATAATTTTATTCAAAATTATAGAAATAAATTTTGCAGAAAATAGTGAACAATTTTTATGAGAAAACAATGAATAATTTTAATTAATGTAGAAATTAATTCATATTTTGAAATTAAAATCTATTTTACAATGCTTCTATTTAAATAAATAAAAAAATAAAAAAATGTTTATGTTTATGTTTATGTTTATTTGCCGATTATTAAAAAAAAAAAAAAAGTTATAAGGAACTCGAGTTTACTAAACTCGATTTCCTTACAAGGTACTCGAGCTTGGTAAGCTCGAGTACCTTGGAAATAAAAATAAACATAATTTTTTTTGTAATAGGTACTCGAATTTGGTATACTCGAGTACTGTGTTGCATGGAACTCGAGTTTATCAAGCTCGAATACCATATTATTTTTTTAAATTGCACAAATTTCAAGTCAGCAGTGCCACGGTGGCTAAACTTCTTGGTACTCGAGTTTCTTAAACTCGAGTACCATTTAGAACTCGAGTTTAAGAAACTCGAGTACTAGAAAAGTGGTATTTCCCTATTTATTTCCAAAACAATGTTTTTTTGCTACTAATTTCTGAAACTTGTGGTATTTGGCCATTTTTGTAGCAGGCCAAAATGGCCAAATACCACAAGTTTCAAAAATTAGTAGCAAAAAAACACTGTTTCAGAAATAAATAGGAAAATACCACTTTTTTGGTACTCGAGTTTCTTAAACTCGAGATCTAAATGGTACTCGAGCTTAAGAAACTCGAGTACCAAGAAGTTTAGCCACCGTGGCACTGCTGACCTGAAATTTGTGCGATTTAAAAAAATAATATGGTACTAGAGCTTGATAAACTCGAGTTCCATGCAACACAGTACTCGAGTATACCAAACTCGTGTACCTATTACAAAAAAAATTATGTTTATTTTTATTTCCAAGGTACTCGAGCTTGGTAAGCTCGAGTACCTTGTAAGGAAATCGAGTTTAGTAAACTCGAGTTCCTTATAACTTTTTTTTTTTAATCGCAAATAAACATAAACATAAACATTAACATAAATATATTTTTATGTTTTTATTTATTTAAATAGAAGCATTGTAAAATAGATTTTAATATCAAAATATGAATTAATTTCTTCATTAATTAAAACTGTTCATTTTTTTTTTCTCATAAAAATTGTTCCCTGTTTTTTTCAAAATCTATTTCTATGATTTTGCATAAAATTATTTTCTTTTTAGCATTATTTAAAAAATTGTTCACTCTCTTTTTTGCGTAAATTATTTTATGTTCACTATTTAAAAAATTATTAACTGTTTTTTCATAAAACACCTACTAAAATCGTGTTTTACAAATTTAAACGCCAAATCAGAATTCTTTTTCGCGCTTAAATTTCACAATAATCGAATTTGTTTCTCTGCATTGATGAAATCTATTTTACATTAATAAAATTTGCTCTCTGCTAATCACGTTTACTGTATATTCGAATTGCTTACTGCATTCTGATTTGGCGTTTAAATTTATAAAACACGATTTCAGTAGATGTTTTATGACAAAACATTTAATAATTTTTTAAATAGTGAACATAAAATAATTTACGCAAAAAAGAGAGTAAACAATTTTTTAAATAATGCTAAAGAGAAAATAATTTTATGCAAAATCATAGAAATAGATTTTGAAAAAAACAGTGAACAATTTTTATGAGAAAACAATGAACAGTTTTAATTAATGTAGAAATTAATTCATATTTTGAAATTAAAATCTATTTTACAATGCTTCTATTTAAATAAACATAAACATAAACATATTTTTATGTTTATGTTTATGTTTTCAGATTATCAAAAAAAAAAAAAAAAAGTTATAGGGAACTCGAGTTTACTAAACTCGAGTTCCTTACAAGGTACTCGAGCTTACCAAACTCGAGTACGTTGGAAATAAAAATAAACATAATTTTTTTGTCATAGGTACTCGAGTTTGGTATACTCGAGTACTGTGTTGCATGGAACTCGAGTTTACCAAGCTCGAGTACCATTTAGAACTTGTGTTTAAGACACTCGAGTACCAAAAAAGTGGTATTTCCCTATTTATTTCCGAAACAGTGTTTTTTTGCTACTAAATTTTGAAACTTGTGGTATTTGGCCATTTTGGCCTCGTTTTAACAATTTCTTTTTTCTCTTATTATTCACCAAGCAGCTCGATTCATAGTGGGATCTCCACGGGTACGTAGATTCCACCTAGTGTGAGAAATCTGTTTCATATACGTACATTTGGAGTTTTACACGTGAAATTCAAAATTAATGTTTTTAGAAAGGAAAACGACATAACATAATGTTAGGTTCTAAGACTTTAGGAACTAATGTATTAAAACTTCAATTTGTATTGTGTTGGCACACCATGATCAAAATGTAAAGTCTATGTTTAGGCTTGCTCAAAGTGTGTTTACTTGTAAAATTGGAATTAAGTGATTGCAGAAATTATTGGACCAAATATGCAAGGCTCAATCGATTAAAAATTAGACTCGATCGATTAATTGAACCACGTACAGATTTATTTTTCTATAGAAATTCCAATTTAGCTCAAGCTCGTTTGATGTGTAGGGTTTTGTGTTTTACTTCAAGTATAAAAGGAAAAACTCTAGCTATGTTTTAGAAGTCTTTTTGTGAGTTATGTGTTAAATCTTTTGTGAGATTTAGATGTGTTTACTTTCATACACACACTTAGGGTTATCAAGATCAAGATTCATGACAAGAACTTGGTAATCTTTTCAGTTGCTGCATAAAGAACTTTAAAGAAGATTTGAAACCTTTGAGTGGAGTCTCAAAATCACAAGTAGGAGAACTTGAGATTGCAGTGAATCAAAAAAAGAAGTAGTTCGTGGACTCGGAGCTGTCACGTGGTCGTGGTAGTAAGTTTTTTGCACAAAGTAACAATAGGATATTAGTGGTCTAAGTTCTATTGTAAAAACTTCTATTATCTCATATTGGATCTGTTTTATCTTGAGGATAGTTAGGTTAAATCCTCCCTAAGTTTTTTACCAATTTGGTTTTCCTGGGTTATCTTATCGTTGTGTTCTTTATATTTCCACATTATTTACATGATATAATTTTATTGTGTTAACTTAAATCTGAATAATTTATCTACGCAATCACTTGGCTAAATTAAACAACTTGTGTTAAGGGGTCTAAAAATGTATAAGTGGTATCAGAGCAGGTTAGCTCTTGTGTTTTTAGATATTTTGATCTAAGAGTTGATCATTGACCCTCGTTGTCATAGATTCTTTGAAGTTCTTTTTGTTAAAACTCCAACTTGTCTACTTTTGGTTTATATCTCTTATTGCATATGTTAAGTCTTTCCTTGAGTATCTTGGTATAATTACATGTGATGATAATTATGTATGTTATACAGCTTTAATCACCTTAAAGAAACATGATTCTTGTCTTTGGTATTTGGACAATGGTAGTTCCAGGCATATGATAGGAAATAAGGCTCTATTCGAGACATTTTTTGAAGGAAAGATTAGGACAATCACATTTGGAGATGGGTGCAAATCTGTGATCAGAGGCATTGGAACTATGGACATTCCAGGATTGCCAGTATTTGAAGATATCTGGTATGTTGATGGGCTGAAGGCTAACTTACTCAGCATTAGTCAAATTTGTGACAGTGGACTAAATGTTCTCTTTACCATGTATGAATGTAAGATACTTAATGGAAGAGGTGACTGTATATGTATTGGTTTTAGGACAGCTGATAACTGTTATGGTATAACACCAAGTATAAGCAACAAGTGTTTTAGTGCGAAGATCAATCAAATAGACTTATGACATCAACGGTTGGGACACGTAAGTCACAAGCAATTAGAGAAGATTTCTAAGTGTGATGCAATTATTGGTTTACCCAAGTTTGAAAAGATAGAGAAGTGCATATGTGGACTATGTCAGATGGGTAGACAAGTGAAGTCCAAGCATCCGTTTGTAACTGAAGTTCAAACCTCAAGACCTCTAAAGTTGTTGCACATTGATCTCATGGTTTCTTGCCAGAGTTCAGAGTTTAGGTGGAAAGAAATATATTTTAGTTGTTGTGGATGATTTCATGGGATCTCATGGGAGCTCAAAAGTTATTTTATTAATTATACCATACCATTTTACAATACACCCAACATTTCAATTTTTATTTTCCTATTCAACTTATTAAAATGATATATACAATCCAATAAAATAATATAATCTAATTTCTCTCTCAATAAAATAATATATATTACCCAATAAAGAAATGAAATTTAAGTTTACAATGGGTAAATAGTCGCTTGTATATGTAGAAGTCCACTGTAACACTACTATAAAACTTTTTACCAGTACAAGACCCGATAATGGGATTGTTTTGTGCTTTGATGCTAAACTTTTCCTACATATATCATTTTCAATGCCCAATGTGAATGCACTTACAAGATATCCCTTAAAAGATGATTTGTTGTGAGGTTTATCAAATAAAAAATTGATAGAAATTGAAAAGATGGTTGACAATAGTACTTGACCTAATAGGTAAAACTTAAAAAGTTAACTTTAAACTTTAGTAATCTTGTCGCTTGTCCAATAGTCTTGAAATGAGTGAGCACAATGATGAAATTTATTACTTGCCGTTTACCTATTTATAATGACGTTGTTTCCCATTCAGGTATACACTCCTTCAATATTTTCTTTCCAAAAAAGGTGTACACACCCAGCATATTTCGAGCTAGCTTTCATTCCTTTCTTTTTTTAACAATGGAGTCCTCTTCTTCCAAAATGAACCACAGTCTAAAATGCAATGAGAAAAAAGAGTACAGGTTTGATCCAACGACCCATAACAAATTCAAAGAGATATTGTCAACCATTCCAAGGAGAGAGGACGCTTGGGTGTTTGATCTATACTAGTACGAAGGTTTTTGGTGCGGTTCATTCTAGTTAGAAGGAATGTTGTTGGCCCAAGAACATTTCAAGCCTCAACCCAATCAGGTGATTGTGAGCAGTATTCCAAAATCTGGCACAACTTGGCTTAAGGCTTTGACTTTTGCGATTATGACTCTAAAAACCCTTTACTCACAAGATTGGCACATGATTACGCACCCTTCATTGAGGTGAATATGTGCTCTAGCCCACAAAAATTGAATTTAGATGTTCCACTTGTGGCTACACACATTCCCTACACTTCCTTACCAAAATCCATTACAAATTCTAGTTGTAAAATTGTTTACATATGCAGGGATCCAAAAGATGCATTTGTGTCTCTATGGCACTTTGATCACAAGATGAGTGCTAAAGAGGAAGTCTCAACCATGGAAGACTTTCCTTTGGAGGATGCACTTGAGCTCTTTTGTCAAGGATTAACTGCTTGTGGACCATATTGGGATCATTTATTAGGGTATTGGAGAGCTAGTTTGGAATCACCAGAAATGATACTATTTTTAAAGTACGAAGATTTAAAGAATGAAACTGTATTTTGGGTAAAGAAAATAGCTCAATTCACAGGTTACTCTTTCTCCTTGGAAGAGGAAAATAAAGGTGTGGTGCAAAAGATTATAGACCTATGTAGTTTTGAGCACATGTCTTGTTTAGAGGTGAATAAAAGTGGAATGGTAAGATTGGAGCTTGGAATCGCGCAAGATGGAGTCAACACACATGTTCAAAAATAACGCATTTTTTAGGAAGGGTAAGGTTGGAGATTGGAAGAGTCATCTCACACCAGAAATGACAAAGCGACTCGATCAAATAACTGAGCAAAAGTTAGCTAGTTCTAGTTTGACATTGAACGTCTCACCTAATGGATGAGCGGAGAGTCCACGTACACCACGTTCATGGCTTCTATCAAAATGGTTCAGTATGGAGGCTAAATAAAATATGTCACCAAGGCTTGTAATATGTCATGGTTCTTACTTAGTTTTCATCAATTCAAGGGTATGCATAACGCCATGTCACTCAAATTATTTTCCTCTTGTTAGTTACTTATTAAGGTGAGAATGATGTTGTTAGTGTGTGACATTAAGTATTAATGTGTTTTTCAGTGTATTGTAATTGTTGAAATTTGAAATATCAATGTCATAATTATTATGTTAATATAATTATGGTTAAAATTACAAAATTGGTCATTATTCTTTGCACCATATCTCAATTTGGTCCTTAACCTTTCAATTGTATCAATTTAGTCCATAGCATTTTCAGTGATATGTTAATTTAGTCTTTGTCTTTGTTATAAGATGGAAAAAGATGATATGTTAAAAAAAAATAAAAAATGCCATGTTAACTGCCGATTGTACCACCACATCAAATTATTAAAAATAAAACCCAAATTAATATCTAAACACGTGAAATCAAATAACTCTCTCTTTCTCTCTGTTTAAGAAGTCATTTGGGGTTTTTGTTCTGGTTGAGTTTGATATATTCGAAGGTTTTCGGATTCGTTAAGGTTATTTCCCAATTCAATGTTTTTTTTCTTGTAGAATCAGAATATAGAGCAACCTTTTCTCCAAAAAAAAAAAAAAAAAAATGAGAGCAGCCGGATTTTTATTTATGAAATAAACTGGTTTGCAAAGATCTAGTTGTCATTGGTGAAGAAGTCACGCCTTTTCATCCATAACAATATATTTCTCTTTATTTTTGGGGGTGAGATGTGGAACATCTGTTTCCCTTTGTACTGTTGTCTATTTCTTATTCATTAATTTTCAAATCAGAGGCTCTTCCCTAATCTGTACAAAAACACATCTGAAATTTCACTTGGAACCGTGGGGTGTGGAAATTTTATTGGGTTCTGCTTCTTTGAGCAGAAAATTTTCATACTTTCGCGGTTTTTGCTCTTGTTGTCATTTTTCTCTTGCTCTTTTCTTGCTATTTTTCAGTTCAGAGGCTCTTGTGAGAAAAAACCCAAGTGAAATTTCATAAAAAGAGCTGTGGGATAACCCATAATATCAACCTTTTACGGTTTTTTTTTTTTTTTTTTTCAGAGGCTCTCATCCTAGCCGAGCTACAGACATGAAACAAAACCGGAAACACAAAAATTAAGAAGTCATTTGTGCTTTGATTTGGGTTTTAGATGTATAGTTTTATAAGTAGATCATGGTGGCTAGCAATTATAAGTTATTTTAGATGTGTTCGGCTGCCAAGAATCTGGAAGAGATAAGAAAATATTGCAAGTTGATTTTTTTTGGGAAAAGAGATGGGGACGATACTGACCGGTGAAGAGAGAGAGATTAGTGAGATGATAATGATTTTAGCGTGTGCAGATTTTAATTTGATTTTCAAAAAAAAAATAATCTGATATGACAAATGCCAATTGATGTGGTATGAAAATTAGTTATTTATTGTACCATTTAACCCGTCATTTTTTTTCCACCTAATAGTATTCTTATCAAGGCTTTTAAAAAATTTAATATTTTTCATCTCAAAACCTATATTTATAATATATAACACACCACTTTACAATACAACTTATATCAAAACTTTTATTTTTTTTTACAATTTTATTTAAATATTGTTTCTTTATTATTTTTTATTTCTCCTCTCTCTCCTCTGTCTCTCTCTTTCTCACAGCACCGTCGACACCACACTACCAACCACCTACCAAAAACCCACCACTCATACCACAACCACCACTAACAAAAAAAAGAAAAAGAAAATCACAGCAGAAAGAAACCTTCACATCCACCCACAACCACCACATCCACTCACCACCACCACCAACCACAGAAAAAAAAAGAAAAAAAAAAAAAAAAAAAAAAACCTCCACCGGTGAGGGCAAATCAAAACCTACAACCTGCAAATAACAACCACCACATCCACTCACCACCACCAATCACGGCAAAAAAAAAAAAAAAAAAAAAAAAAAAACCTCCACCGGTGAGGGCAAATCAGAACCCACAACCTACAAATCGGAACATGAGAGAGAGATAATCATAGATTTGAACTGGTGAGTACGAGTGGGAGGGCGAATTGGAGGCAGTGGCGACCTGGCGACGTTAAGGCCAAAGAGTAGAGATTGAGTGACTCAGAGTAGAGAGATCGGCGACGTTGCAGATGAAGTGTAGAGAGATCGAGTGACTGAGAGCGGAGAGATTGAGTGACTAGGAGCAGAGAGATCGGTGATGAGCAGAGACCGGCGTCGAGCAAAGACCAGCGACAAGCAGAGATCGGCGACGTTCAGAAACGAAGACGAGCAGAAAGGGTAGAGATTGTATTGAACCAAATTAAAAGGGTAAGGCTTAAGTACAGTACTTAGGTATTATTTCTTAGGTTCCATTTTTAAGATTCTACTATGTGGATTTTTCTTCATGGGATGGAAGTGTATTTTTTAGTAAAGTAGCCACATAGTTCAATATTAAGTGGGGAACCTAAGGAACAGCACCTGTATAAATTACCCTATAATTACTCTATAATTATATGGTGTAAAGAATAAAGACCAACTATATAAATTGCCCTATAATTATTCTTTTTCATATTACGTTACTCTTAGCAACCGGTGCAAGAGGATATACAAGGTTCAAAATGGCTAAATATTCTATCACATTCCTTTTTATCCACTATTTAAAATTCACATCTAAAAATTTATTTAAAATATTCTATAAATAAATAATTAAAAGGATGGATGCAAAGCACCAACATATAACTCTACTCTTATCCACCTCTGAGGTGGCTTGAATTTAGGAATTAGGTGCGTGAAGCATGATGTACAACACTTAAAACTAAAGTAATCCATTTCAAAATTTTTTTCGTTTTTACTACATAATAAAACTTATTAAACGTGAGGGAGAGATTTATTTTTGTTTCTCTACAACACCAATCAAAATTTCCTTTATCGTAAAACTATCAAATTATTAGATTAGTAAAAAAAACAACAATAACGAAGAGTACATCCATAACAAGGGCTTGGCTGAGTGGGAAAGGCTCGGGCATTTTGTGCAATCACACTTAGGTTCGAGTCCCACTGCCCGCGGGCTTTCGTTGGTGGGTAACTCATGGTTCCGTTAAGTCTCCTGATGAAGGGGACATTTGTCTGGCCATGGGCCCTACCCGGGGGTGTAATATAACCATAAATCCCTCCATTTTTGTTTACCAAAAAAAAAAAAAAAAGAAGAGTACATCCATATAGTAGACAAAAAAAATATAAAACGAATGAGGGAAAAGATAAGATATGTCAAAATAATTGAATTGAGTTGTCACATGTAAGGACACGATTCAAGCTTGAACCCAAACGCATGAAGAGGATAGGCCCAAATGGCCTAAACAATGAAATTTGTAGAGTGTGGATTTGAAACCTAGGTTACTTTGGACGTTGAAAAGCAAAGACGTTGGGCTAGATACACGAATCTTAAACAAAAGGCCTCCAATGTAGCATAAGCTCTCCACAGACGTAAGCTGAGGACTTTTTGTATTAATTTCTTGTGTTCTTTAAAAAAAAGTTTACAATTGATGATGCTGTGTACAATGTTTCTCCCCCCTTCTTTTTGGTCCCTCCTCTCTCTATTTATATTCTCCCTCTCATTCGTTCTCACATTCATTTGATCATCAATGCAGATTCCTTTCCCATCCACCACTTTCTTGAAATCTTCCCCCAATAGCTGTAAGACTAATCACCATCATCTCAGATGTCACTTCTTCATTAAAGCGGCCAGAGGAGTAGGTGCGAAATCTTTAATGCGGTGGTAGCAGCCTTCTGCGATATGTCTCCCACTCGTACTCCCTTTTTGCATTCCTCTAGAGTATGTCTTTACTTATTGAGCTTTCTAGGTTTCTCCTAAACATCATGGCGTACCTCATGACTCTCGCCTCAGTTGGCCGAGGATGCGTCCCTCCTCGGACCGTTTTAAATAGCCTCTACCCCGACAGTGGGCTTGTGGGCCTTTAAGTTCGGTGCCCTTGTTGTCGCCCTACTGTCCTCGGACAAGTTAACGCTCTCGGATCAGGCCCAAGGCCCAAAGACGTGCTTTGATACTTCCGCCCTCACATCACACATTTCACATATGTGTCGTGGAAACTTTACTATATTCCAGAATTGTCTTCATGGAGTATTATTTGTAATGTTGTTCAGTCAAATAACTGCGTAATCCCTTTACAAGTATTTTTTTTTTCTAACTATGTAACTAAGGAAATTTTATAGAAAATTAAAGTGATAAAAGTATAAAACAAGGTTAATTAAACTACTGTTCTTGTTTTGATAATTTTTTGGCATAAATGTACTTTTAGTCCTTACATTTTAGCTTTTTTCCATTTTAGTCATTACATTTTATTTTTACTACTTTTAGTCCCTAAACTAATTAACGCGTGACATTTAAGTCTTTACCGTCACCCAACTAATAGAAAATGCCGACGTGATTGACGACACAATAAAATAATAATTAAAAAAATCTATTTTGGCATTAAAAAATTGTCACATCAACATCGAAATTAATTTTAATTAAATAAAAAAAATTAAAAACAAAAAATTTCATGAATTTATATCTAAGAACATAAGAACTTGTTCTTCAATATTTTTGTTAAATCAAGAAATAAACCCAGCAACGACATCAAACCCAGAATCAAAGAGCAAACCCAGAATCAAAGAACATGAACATCAAACCTACAAGAAAAAAAAAATGAACATCACCAAAACAAAGAGCATGAACAAGAGCAAACACAGGAAAACCCACATGAAACCACACCCAAACCAACAACAACAAAGCCACATCGATCAGACCAACAACAACAACAACAACAAACCCTGCAATCCCAACCAATGAACCAGTCGAACCCAGCACTCACCAACAAGCTCCCTTCCACCGAGACGAAACTGGATTGAGATTCCTATTGGAAAAGCTATGCCGCTCTGGCCAGATATCAGAATCGAGAAGATCGATAATGACAATGGAGCCGTAATCAGAATCGGACTAGAGACCGCACTAGTTCCTGAGGCCAAGAAACTGAGGAGACCGAGTGGTGTGAAGCTCGCAACGATGGTCCTCGAACACGGTGAGGACTTAGGGGGTTTTGCCGATCATATTGGCTTCGCTTTGCGTGAGAGAGGCGGAGAAGCCATCTCTTTCTTTAAACCCAGATCTGATCAAACCCAGTCAAACCCACCAACGATCACCGATCAAAGCAGAAAAGAAACCTAGATCCCAGAAAACCCAGTCGAACCCAGCACCCACCATCTCTTTCTCTAAACCCAGATCCGATCAAACCCAGCACAGAAACGAAAAGCTAGCAACCTCACTGGCGGTGGTGCGTCGAACTCTCCCTCCTCGTCGACGCCATCGAACCGTGTGATTCGCGAGAAGGCGCCGCTCTCTTACTCTCACCACCACTACTCTTCGATCCACAATGGCCTATTGACTAGGGCGCGCCAAGGCCCTAGCAACCTCAGTTCTGCCTCATCGGCTTCGTCAGCCGGGGCGGTCGGGGGAGAGGTGTTGGCTTTGGTGCGGAGAAGACGAAGGAGCTGGTGTTGGCAGCTCAGGCTGAAGCGATGGAGCAGCATAAATAGAGTGAGCTAGAAGCTTTGGAGGCATCGATGGAAGCTGATTTCGAAGCTATCAGATCTCGTGGCACAAATGCTTATGTGATTCCCAGTCATTGCGGTGAGTTTTAGTTCCAAACCCTAATTAATTTTTTGTTTTTAATTTTTTTATTTAATTAAAATTAATAAATTAATTTTTTTTTAATTTAGATGCTAATGTGACAATTTTTTAATGCTAAAATAAATTTTTAATTATTATTTTATTGTGCCGTCAACCAAGTTAACATTTTTTGTTAGTTGAGTGACGGTAAAGATTTAAATGTCACACGTTAATTGGTTTAGGGACTAAAAGTGGTAAAAATAAAATGTAGGAACCAAAATGAAAAAAATATATATAAGAACTAAAAATACATTTATGCCTAATTTTTTTTTGTTCAACAAGCAGCTGGAATCATAGTAGGGTCTCCACGGATATGTAGGTTCCATTGGGTGAGGAATTTGTTTCATATACATGTGGGGTTTTACACGCAAAATTCAAAATTACACTTTTCAGAATGGACAATGAAGTAATACAGCCATATAATTCCAGAGCAAGCACCTGCTTTTAGAATAGTTTTTGTTTGGGTAATAATTGGTTTTTCATCATTAAACTATAGTGACCTTATCCAATAGTCTTGAAATGAGTGCGCGCGATGTTGAACTCTACTTTCAATTTACGTTGTAGTTGAATTGACATCTCCCTATGTACAAAGTGCTTGAGGGTTTAGGGGGGAAAGAGTTTGAGCTGCGAGGTTAGCAATATGTTGTAATTATCTCTAAAAAAAAAAAAATTCAACTTACCTATTTATAATGACGTTCTTTCTCAGGAGCAAAAAAAAACTTAAAAATGGACAAAATACTCTAGAAACTTTAAAATGAGTAAAAATATCCACAAAACTTTTAAAATGTTCAAATATTCAAAAACTTCTAAAATGATCAAAATTTCATTACTATAAAATAACTAAAATATCTTATAATTTTTAAAATTGTCAAAATACTCTTTAACTTCTAAAATGGCAAAAAAAAAAAAAACCTCTAAAATAACCAAAACACCTCTAAAATCTCTAAATGCCTTCAAATAACCCTAAAATACTCGAAACCTTCAAACTAACCAAAAGTTTTGGGTTATTTTGAAGGTTTCGAGTATTTTAGGGTAGTTTAAAAGTTTCGAGATAGTTTGGTGATTCATATGGTTTTGGGAGCATTTTTAGTCATTTTAGCAATTTTAAGGTGTTTTGGTCATTTTTGAGGTTTTAGGTTTTTTGCTAATTCAAGAGGATTTAAGGGCATTTTTGTCATTTTGTGATTTTGGGGGTATTTTAATCATTTTATAGGTTTTGGTGTATTTTGGTCATTTTAGAGGTTTCAGGATATTTTTGGTAATTTTATAGTTTTCTAGGTATTTTTGGTCATTTTACGGGTTTTGAGGTTATTTTAGTCATTTTTCAATTTTCATTGGTATTTTGGTCATTCAAGAGGTTTTAGTGTATTTTTGGTTGTTTGAAGTTTTGAGGTAATCTAGTTGCTTTAGGGGTTTCAACGGTATTTTGGCCATTCTAGTGATTTCAAGGGTATCTTGGTCATTTTAGTGGTTTCGGGATATTTTGGTCATTCTAGTAGGTTCAAAAGTATTTTTCTCATTTTAGAGGTTTTAAGGTATTTTTTTTTTTTTTGTCATTTTAGAGGTTTCAAGGTATTTTCGCTAGTTTTGGAGGTTTTAGGGGTATTTTGGTCATTTTTTAGGTTTTAGAGTATTTTGGTCATTTTACAAGTTTGGGGTTATTTTAGTAATATTTTAGATTTGAGGGTATTTTGGTCAGTTTAGTGGTTTTGTATGTAATTTGGTCATTCTAGTTTTTTCGGGAGCATTTTCATCATTTTAGAGGTTTTGGGTTATTTTTGACATTTTAGAGGGTTAGAGGGCAATGTGGTCATTTTAGAGGTTTCAAGGGTATTTTGAAAATTTAGAGATTTTGAGGGTAATTTGACAATTTTAGAGGTTTTAAGAGTATTTTAATCATTTTAAAAGTTTTGGGTATTGTGCCATTGTAGAGGTTTTGAGGATATTTCAGACATTTGTGGTGCATTTTAGTCATTTTGGCAGTTTTAATGGTATTTTGGTCATTTTAGAGGTTTATAGAATTTTTGAGATTTTTCTTTTATGTTATATTTTAGTAATTCTCATAAGTAAAATAATTTTTTTTTTAGTATGAGCAATTATGTTAATTCAATCACTTATTACATCCCTGCCAATAAGTAATGTAAGATCACCCCCATTTAAGAAGGTGATTTAAGAAAGTGATGTGATTGAAGTGATGTGATAGATTTTGTAATATTAGATTATTAATATCTTAGAAAAAATTGACTGAACTAAACACCTAATGTCACATTAAGGTAATGTGTATTATATTACGGCAAATCAAATGCCTCCTAAGATCATGTTTGCCTTGGAAGACATTCCCCTTTCCCCTAATCTCCTTGTGTCTTTGTTAGCCTTTGATTGTTATTTACTGTAGCCTTTGTTAGCCTTTGATTGGATTTCTCGGTAAACATATCGTGATTGTTTTAAGGATTTAATTTTGATCCCGATTTCTGATTAATTTTCCTTTTGTCAGGTCTTAGTTAAACTATTTTCTTATATTAAAAAAATTATTCCACGTTAGAAGTACAGGTGACATTTGAGTTTTGGTATAGAAATTATTTTTTATTTATTCATTAGCCACGTTAATATTTTACATCTATTATTTAATGATATAGAGTATAGACTATTTTGTCTTAGAAGACATTCCCCTTCTTCCTAATCTCCTTGTGTCTTCATTAGCCTTTGATTGTTATTCACAGTATCCACTAAAAGCTCTGGTCAAACGATAAAATAGATTTTTAGAATTTGTCTTATTTGTATTCTTGGATTTCTCTGGTTCTCTTTGTTGAAATGCAGATTTTGATTGTTTTAGGGATTTAATTTTGATCCCAATTTTCAATTAATTGTCCCTTTGTGGGGTCTTAATTAAACCATTTTTATATATATATATAAAATTTATTCCATGTTAGAAGGACATGTGGCATTTGAGAATTGGTATTATTTTAATCGTTAGCCATGTTAGCATTTTATATTTATTACTTAGCCGTATAGACTATTTTAATACAATACCAAAATGCTAGAGAGTAAATTAACAGATATGAATCATTAGAGACTAAATTGACAAATAGCCTGAATTTTAGGGACCAAATATATAATTTACCAAAAAAACAAAAGAAGACCATTTAAAATGGTAGCAAGAAATAATCATCTATACATATGTAAAGCAACACATATCTAATGCTGCTGAAAGAAAAAGGACAAATAAAAATCTCTCATATAAAAAACTCCACACAGCAAATGTACCAATATCTAAGTATCTAACCCCTTATGCCGAAAAGTTTGATTCATTACTCAATTTACATGCATCAAGCCGTTTACTCCTATCTTTTATGATATAGGTAATTGATGATATGTTGCGCTTAATATTTTCCAGACTACAAGTATCTGTTTTTCACTTGTTTTTGTTGTGTCTCACTACAATTATTTGTTTCCACTTTCCAGGCTACATCATACCTAAAGGATGGAAAGTTTTGGTCTGTTATGGAGCTGTCCATATGGATTATGAAATTTATGATAACCCACAAAACTTTGATCCATCGAGATGGAATGTAAGTCCTTTTTTTGTTTTCTTCCCTTGGCCTTAACCCATTTGAACCTGCTTACAAATTGTTATGGATAATGGCAATAAAACCCGTTTTAAATTTGTCCAGACCCGACCAAGTAAACCATGGATTCCAATCCATTCATTAAGTTTGTATTATAAAACTGAAAATTAATTTTTTTTTATTGACTCATTTTCAATGTATATTTATATACTAAAGATATAATATATTTTAGGTAAAGTTTAGGCATAAAAGCTATATTATTATTGGCTAAACTACAAATAACATCCTCAAACTTTGCCTGAAATTTAATTTAGTCCACTAACTTTATTTTCATTCAATTTAGTTCTCTAAATTTTAACATTATGCAATTAAGTCCTCTCCTTAGTCTTCACTAAAAATGTGCTATTAATTACCCCTAAAGTGACTGTATATATATATATATTTTTTTTTTATAATGATTTTCTTTATATCAAACTACCAAAGCTCATTTTTCTATTATTGTTTGAAAAAAAAAAAAAGGAAGGAAATAAAGAAAAAAATTGAAATCACTTTCTTTACGTTAGATTTGCTATGGATACTGTAACTTGATAAACAAGCATAATTACAATTTTAGAGAACTAAGAAAAGGTGGGAAAACCCTAAGGGATTGGCAAAATGATTTCTAAAGCCTCATAATATCTATGAGATATTGGGTTTGAAAACTCCTGCCAGAACTTTAGGGATACCTTTATGGGATATATTTCTCTCTATAATAACCTGGTGTGCGGGGGACGTAAAGATTGTTTACACAAAAGGAAATAGTCGAATATTCAATTGTTAGGGTCATATTTTTCATGCGTTAGCAGATTTTCTGACAAAACACACTTTACTTATATTTGAGTAGTTCTAAGTGGATTCTAGAATATCATAAAGTATGACTTATTACTATATCAAGTGGTATTATTAAAGATATAAAGACTGCACAAAAAGCAAGTGAGAAAAGCTAAAAAATTGAACCTCAACGCATGCACAATACTGAGCTTCTATTGAGAATTAATGAGGACACTCGATAGCTCTTGATCTATCAAGTTTCACAGTTCCATAAATTTCAAATTTGTTCTTTGGCCCATGCCGACTTGGATTTCAATGGTTTCATTCACTAAACTTCTAGGGAATATAAAACTTTATTTTAAAGTCATCATAAGGCAAAAAGACTTAATTAGAGACTCTATACACTTACAGTGAAACTACTGCATTATTATGTGCCTTAGATTTTTGTGAAGAAGTGGTTCCTTCTCTATAAGTGTATTGAAGAACTTTGTATCCAATAATAATTTTCAAGTTGTTGGGAGTTAGTCATATACTGAGAATCATGCAAAAGGAAAAAGTCTTTACAAAACCAATACCAATTGGGATTTGGTGTAAGGATTCAATTGTAAGTTAGTACTTTGGGATACACCAAGTTTGAGATAAGATTTTTTGTGCTTGTACTCTCTTGATTTTGATTAGCGTTTCTTGAGAGTAGTGACTTAAAAATCACCCAATAAGATTTTGGCCTTGTGAGAAATTTTTCCCATTAGTCAACAAATCACCGTGTTGAATTTACTTCCCACTGCACTTTAGATTATTTTGCGATTTATTCATGACTTTACGATTTACATATAATTTGGCCTAATTAATCAATTTGAATAATTAAATTAATTAAATGAAGTCAATCTATAACCCAACATTAATAATAATATAAAAACACACGCACACAACAAATGATGGGCGTAGATGAGTCATTTCCCATCTATCCCCATTTTCTCTCCAAATTGGGTAGATTATTTTAGTGGGTCTAGAGAGAAAAAACTTGAAACCCACCAAAATCATATCAATTTTCCGGCCCCAATCAAATAAACAATCACCCGATGTCCATCCTATTTTCTCTCTCCCTCTTTTCCATCCTCCTCCAAATCATACCAACTAAACATACACTTAATTTAATTGCTCAAGCCCACTACTATCGATTAAACATATAATAAAAAGTCAATATTATCAAATGTATATGATTAATCTAAAATAAACATTTTCTAAAAAATAATCTAAAATAAAATAAGATAATTTAAATGCTAGCTGGAAAGCACTCACTATTCTATAGCACTACATAATCTGGTCTAGTTGTATCCTAGAGATATACTATCAATTTTTTTTTTTTTTTGTGAGAAACAATATACTATCAATTTAAACAATGAAGTTCTATAAAGTGATTTACTATAAGAATCAAAACGTCATACTCGTTCATCCAAAAAAAAAAAAAAAAAAACGTCATACTCGATGTCTTAAACACAATCACAAACGTGCATCGCGGGTGCACACACGCAACACACCAAGGATTTTAATCGATGCGGTGGAGGCAAGATCAGCACTATGGCGGTGGGGTCGATATCGAGTGGATGTTGGTTTCACCATTGGAAGATGAAGCTTGGCTTGACAACTCGTTGTGGGCCTTGCCGTCAGCAACATAAGGGGTTTTTTAGTAGTTCAAATTTTATATCACGGGAAAGTATCGAAGATGTATCCCAGTCATAGCAAACAATATTTATTTTTAAAAGGAAAAAAAAAAAAAAAAACAATTGGGACAACCAAGCAGGTGTGTCGTAGAGGTATCCATACCAAATATGGGTACATCGCCCAAATCCACGTATCTATGTATAGGTGGGTCTCTACGGGTGCAACGAGAAGAGTACGCCTCGGCTGAGTGGATTGGGGCCAAAAAGAAATTGAGTTGCCACCTAAATTGGATCTAGGAATTATAAATATAGCATCCTTATGTGGAAAAATTTATCTTTACTAGAGCAAGTGTCTAGATTTTAAGTTTAGGGATGGGAAGGTGTTTAGAGCATTAGCATCTGAGTGGCAAAAGAAGTTCTATTTTATACCCTAAAAACTTGCTTTATCTATTTTACCAACCCATTTTATACCCCACCCTGCATTCTAGTTTTTATTTTTACATACAACTTAATAAAATAATATAAACTACTTAATAAAATAAAAAATTACTTTCTCTCTCTTCTCCCATCTCACTCTTTCCTCTCTACAGCAACCACCAGAAAGATTAGCTCAGCCACCCACCAGTTTACCACCCACCACTACACACATCCCACAACAACCACCAAAAGAAAAAACAAAAAAAAAAAAACCTACCAATCCCATAGTCCCCACCATCGATACACACACCACCATCACCACCTCTAACATACAAATACCCAAGGTCACCGATCTACACAAAGCATACTCAGCCGCCGATCAAGACAAAGCAAGGTTAGACCTCCACCACGCCAATCCACCAAGCCGACCAACATCCTCCACCACGCCAATCTAGAAACCCAAGGTCTCCACCTCACCACCATAACAACACCCTATAACCACGACAACAACCCACCTCACGACCACAGCAACACCATTTGCACAGAAACCCACAAAATATCAAAGGAAAATCCACACAAAACTGACAAGCACCAACCAAGCAAAGAGTTGAGAGAGGAGAGTTTCAAAGAGGAGAGTTGAGAGGTTTAGAGAAAAAGTGAGAGATAGAAAAAAATGAAAAAATGAAAAAAAAAATAATATATTTTGATTTACAAACTTGTGAACAGTAGGTTCTAAATATAAGTACCCACTATTCACAGGTTGTAAACTTTTTAGAATTTGCATACTGAGTTGAAGGATGTTTTTAGGTTCTCAATGGCTAAAATAGCAACTGGGGGTGTTTTACACCCCTGGATGCCAATGCTTTAGGCACCTAACCCACCCGACTTGTAGGTTGGCCTCCACTCATTATATTCCAAATCCTAATCTCATCAAAGGGTCCTCTAATATGTTATTCTAAATTTACACACACTAACATGCATTTAACATTCAAACGTAGCATATGTCCCACACATGGCATAAAACCCTACCATTCATCTAACAATATATATATATATATATATATATATATATCCAAGGGTAGCAAGCAAATCATAATATAGTAGCATCAAGATGGCATTAACATCAAGTACATTCATCATGTTCATCAATCAAGAAAGTTCACCGTGTTCATCAACCAAATCAAATATATGTTCATGTCATTATGCATGACTTTCCTTACTTACCTCATAGCACCACAAAATCTATGTATCAATGCATGCTCATGTGATTCAACCACGATATAAACCCTAATTATCAATTCAACAATCAAAGCTTGTAAAACATGTTATTCTACTAAACCTAAACCTAAACATGTGAAAACTAGACTTAATAAGACCTAAACATGTGATTAAAATTAATCAAAACAAACAAAAAACAAGAATCCTAAATCTGGGTTTTTGGGCATTAGTATGCTGCGCATATATATGGAATGCATGCACATCCCAACTGTATGCAGTATGTATATGCGTACGCATGCTTAGAGCATGTGCATCCATACACACCTAGAAACACAGTTTTAAAGCAAGCAAAAATTTGGTAATCAAACAAAACTTAGCATGCTTCTAATATTTAAATCAACCCTTCATTCAAAACATAGTAAGACACAACAAAATAAAACCAAATAAATCAACTTAGGTTCTTTCTTGTCCTTATCATCCTTATTGAAATATTTTTTGAAGGATGAGGACCTTCCTTTGTCAAATGATTTCCCATTATTCTTCATCTTGAGAAGCTTTCGGAAATTCTTGGCAAGATGAGGAACTTCTCTCTCCACATCATCTTCATTTGAACATTCTTCAACTTTTTCATTTATAGTCTTTAGAGCCAAAGACTTTCCATACTTGTGAGATGGAAGTCCAAGTTCATATTTGGAGCGACCCAACCAACTCCTAAATATTGATGGAATCAAGGTCCTTGCTCTCCTCTATCGTAGTGACCTTAGCACAAAAGCTCTTAGGAAGAGATCTCAACACTTTCCTCATAACCTTGTTGTCATCAATCTTCTCGCCAAGGTTGAGTTTGGCATTCCCAATTTCTTTGAGCCTACTAAAGAAAGAGTCAAAAGACTCATCCTTTCCAATATTCACTTCTTCAAAATGAGTAGTAAGGATTTGAAGCTTTATGTCATTTACTTTCTTGGTTCCTTCATAGGTTGTTTCAAGGATCTTCCAAGCTTCCTTGGTCATTTGCATATGAGAAATCTTGTGGAATTCATTAGTAGAAACACCACAGAAAATACCATGAATAGCCTTACTATTAGCATTGGCCAAGGCTAAAGTAGCGTTATCCCACTCCGCTTAGGGTTTATTGGACTTAATCCAACCATCTTCGACGGAGTCTCATACACTCTTGTCTATGGCGCAAAGGAATGCACACATGTGAACCTTCCGAAATGCGTAATTATTCCCATAAAAGAAGGGAGGTGCATTCAAGGATTAAGAACAATCCATGACAAATTGGGGTTAAGCATCACACCATGATAATGAAACCACAATAGATGTACCCGCTCTAATACCAATTGAAAACTCACAAGTATAAATACTAGAATAAGTTTAGACCCCCAATTTTAGAATTATGGCTAGATTGCTCTTAATATATTCTAAACAATGCAGAATAAGAGTAATAAATGTGCAATAAACCAGGACTACTAACCAGTGCATGGATAAATATAATTGATAATTAAGTAAAAATAACAAGTAGTAAGGGAAGAGAGGAGCAAACACAAGATAACACCATGAGGTGTTATCAAAGAAGAAAACTAGAGAACTCGGCAAAAAAAGCTCTTTGCGGCTTTACAAGCCAAAATGATCCACTAGCAAATCAATTGGAGTACATGAATACAAAATGACCCTCCAAGCTTAGTCTACCCACTATTCTTGAGCCCTTCAAGCTCCAGCTACCAATGGACTTCACCAAGTCTTATCTTTGCTAGCTTCCTGGATTCCGCAATTATCACCAATTGCTCCTACCAAAGATTGGCATGAACCCAATGCTTCCTAAATGCTCCAAATCAACTCTCAACACTCTGAATGGGTGTGGATTATGTTTGGGCTAAGTTTTTCCCATAGGATGTTGAACTTGAGAAGAAAGAGAGTGAAGAAAACTAAGAGAAATGAGTAGATGATTGTTGACTTGTAATCTCTAACTCTCCAATGGATTTCTAAGGTTTTCTTTCTAAAACTCTTCTTATAATTTCACGGATAATGTGGGCTTTTATAGTGTGGGTAAAGAGATGAGGAATACACACATAAAACAATTGTCAGTAGCATTTTGCGAGTTAGTTGCAAGCAAGTCGCAAATTGCCTCTGACACTTGAGTCATTTGAACTTCCAACATGTATTCCTCATGTGGCCTTTCGCGGCTTGCAGCAATCGCAAGCTAGTTGTGAGGAAGTTGTGAAATCCCATTTTCTTCACAGTTCTTCACCAAATTGAACACTATACTTTTTACATTTAATCTCACAAAAATACAAGTAAATAATTGAAAGAACTACAATTAAATTTGGCGCAAACTTAATGCCAATATACAATAATTGAAAATCACAACTTTACAACCCTCATCATCAAATGGATCACTACCATTTTGACGGAAATAATTATGCTTATAGGGAAGTTCAAATGAGATCATTCCTAATATCTCTTAATGAGAAGTTATGGAGGTCCATTGAGACTGGTTAAACGAAACCCAAAACATCCTTTTGGCAGTGGACTACGAAACAATTAGCTGACTAAGCTGAGGCTAATTTCAATAGTCATTGTGATCTTAATGCTGGCCCTGTCTCAAGAAGAGTTTAGCTTAGATGGAGGAATAGTTGGGTGACTTGGGTCCATCCCGGCTTAAGAGCTTACCATACCCCAGACTTTTAGAAATAAGACAATTGCCCTTAAGATAGTTATGCAGGTAGAGAGTGATATCGCTGAGAATGAGGAAAGTTATATTGCTTTCTTAGCCAAATAGTGAAGGATAATTCATGAGTATAGAAAGAAAAACATAAGCAAAACCCCTAGGTTTTTTGAATCATCTAGGAAGGCCAATGAGGAGAACTCTAGTGGCAAGAAGCCAAGAATTAAAAGTCCCACCCAGTGTTATGTGTATTTAGACTTTGAACACGTGAGGAGGGAATTCCCTACTTACCTTGAGTCTAAGGAGCTTAAGGAGTTTAAGGGCAAGGCTATGGATGCCACCTTGGGTGACAAATCTTAGAGTGAGTACGAGGGTGAAGGTGGATGGTATATGGCTTTTATAACTGCTATCGTGGAGCGTGTGTATCAACCATTGAACAATGTATAGTGTGTTGTGACTCCTGGAGTGTTGCCTTTTTAATTTTATTATCTAATTGCTAAGTAAACCACTAACTAAGTGTGACATAATTAATTTTGTCAACTTATTTTGTTATTCACCATATTTTTGCTACTATTTATGAGTCTCATTATACTTTTTGATATTATTCATGGTCCCACTATACTATTTCAACTAACTTTTGTCTTTATCTATAGTACTTTCAGCAAAATAAACGAATCCCAAACTAACCCTAAGTCTAACTTAAACAATGTATTTAGATGGTCACTTTGGTATTCTAAACTAAAAGATAAAACATCTCAACTTTATTAATTTTTCATCAACAGAGCAACCGCCACTACACATTATACTGCACTTTAATTACTCTATAGCTTTTTGAAAAAACATAAGTTTAATTATTTTAAGTAAAATAAAGTTAACTAGCTTAATGGGTGAGCTCAGACAAAATAAAGTAAGAATTGGGGAGAGAGAGAGAGAGAGTTTAAAATGAAAACAAGAGTGAGTTAGAGTTTAGAGAAATTATGAATTACTATAGAAGTTTTTTTAAGGGTATTTATTTTTGTTTGGGGCCAAGATGAATTTTCTTGGGTTCAAATTCAAAACCATCATAAAATATTAAAATTATTTTATTTTTTAAATTCTTGGGTGCCAGGGCACCCCTTGATCTTTAAGTAGTTCTATTCCAACTAAGAAGGGTTATCAACAAGCTCATTATTGAAAGAATAATGTCACAAACACAACATTTTTGGAATTCCCACTTGACTAGCTAGGCTATTTTTGTATAAACTAAAATTTGAATATACTAAATAAATTTGCACCATACATACATATGTATGCTAAGAGATATTTAATATTTTAAAAACTCATAAATATATAACATAATCATTAGAATATTCTTCCCTTCTCTTGTTTGAGAGTTTTAATGAAGGGAATAAATCTTCCATTCCCTTATTTAGGAGTTTAAGTAAGAGGGGATATAATAGTTAGGAAGGCTCATTTCTCCATTTTTTCTTAAAACCTCAAATTTTTGTTCCCCTCAAAATTGGGAGAAATAGAAGGAAATGAATTTAGGTTTAATGAAATTTTTATTAAAACCCCTAAAATACTCCTTTAATATTAGCCATTCTTTTCTCAATCAACCATGAAAAAAAAAATAAAAAAAAATAATAATAGCTACACATTATTGCCTATTTGCTACAAAATGAAGCTGCCGCTGTTTCGTGAGACACCATTGAAGCTACTGCTGTTCATCAACATAGCTACACTTTATTCTTTGACTGCTGCAAGTTTTGGTTACTGCTCACAAGTAAGTCTTTCTTTTTCTTATGTTTCTTCAGGTTCTGTTATGTTTGCCTCCTACTTCATGTCTTGTCATATATTTTCTATCTTTGTTTCGTGATCAATCTTCTCCAAATTTATGAACAAATTTGAGGAATGTATCATTGCTTCTACGGGTTATATTGCTTTGGCTCAAAGCAGTATTCTTAATTACAAGGAGAGTTCTACGTTAGGAGAAGGATATTTAAAGAATGTGGTGTGGGTTTGTGTGAGGAACTAGTTTTCTATATTTTAGGATGAAGAATGCACGTGTACAAAAGATGTGTGTTGAGAGTCTGTTTATATCTTGAGTTTGAGAGAGCCAATGTATACATTGATGTCTTGGGATTGTGGATTGAGATTGATTCATTAAAAAAAAAATCAAAACCAAAAAAGAAAAGAGAGAAAGAGTGTTGGGGTTTAGTTTGAGTTGAGTGTGTAAGGTCTGTTTATAAGCATTGGTTGTGTTTATAAATCATGTCATTAATATTGCATTTTTGTTGGCATTGTCAGTAGATGTAGCATAGTTGGCCGAACCACATTAAATCTTGTTTTAATTTTCATGTTGAACCTTTATGCTAATCGATAACTCTTAACATAATTATTGCTGATAAATTTGGCCTCTCCCATTGCTTCTGTTGACTCTACACCAAGAAATTTAAATCCTCCACGACCCTTACCTGCATATATACATCTATTAATTGCTCTTCTTTGGCTGTTCAATAAATGATTACCTGCCAGTATGTGTATAATATGTTCTTCCCCTATTCTAGTGATACTTATTGGCTATTGGAACATGTGCCTATAATTTCTTTGACTAGGACTCCGACTAATAACATAACTATTTTTTTTTACCTAGATGGATTTGAATGATGAGGTATTTAAGACCATAATTTTTTTTGGAATATATGCAGAAACTAGCCTTGGCTTATGCTTGATGCCATTCACTACAAAACACGCGAGTCTTAGGCCGCGTTTTTTTAGGCCACATTTTCAAAAACGCGGCTATAGACTAGATAAAGCCGCGTTTTTAAAAAACGCAGCTTAAGTTATTCATATGAAGCCGTGTTTTATACGTGTGGCTATAGCCCATGTCTAGAGCTGCGTTTTTTTAGTGTGTATAGCCATGTTTTTGGGGGTGGAGCTATTGCCGCATTAAAAAAACGCGGCTATAGGACCTGCCCTTTTTTTTTTAATCTTAACCATGGCTGTGTTTGAAAACCCCAGCTCCAGCTTTCCTAAAGCCGCGTTTAATAGACGCGGCTTTAAATTTACTCTGAAGCCGAGTTTTTAAAACGCGGCTTTAGTTTAGGATGGGGCCACGTTTCTTAAATGCGGCTTCAGATTTTGCCTATAGCCGCAGGCTAAAAACGCGGCTTTAGGCTTTGTATAAATAGTAGAGTAAAAAATTTCCAACCTCTCCCATCGCACATCATCAGCCTCCATCTCTCAAGCTAGCCCTCACCCTCCATCTCCGATCTTAACCCTCACCTCCAAGACTCTATCTCTCAAGCCCTCGCCCTCCACCTGTCTGATCTCTAATCGGCTTTCCCAAGGTTCGTTCCTGATCTTCATCGATCAAGCTATTTTGGTTTCTATTTGTGTGTATTTTTGTTTCTTTGATCGATCTGCATTTTTGAATCGAAGATCTTTGTATGTATTGTTTTGGGTTTCTGATTTGGTTGTTTGGCTGGTAGAATCGTTGAAAAACGAAGAAGCACTACCCAACCGTGAGCGCTGAGTACCAGAAGACCGTCGAGAAGGCAAGGAGGAAGCTAAGGGGACTCATTGCTGAGAAGCACTGCGCTCCTCTCATGCTCCGCATCGCGTACAATCTCTTTCTCTCTCCCTTTCTCTTTCTTACTCACTCACTCAGTTTCAACGGTGAGGATTTGTTGTTGGTATTAACGGTGTATGATGTGATTGGGGGTGTACAGGTGGCACTCAACCATGGAGCCAACAATGGCCTCGACATCAATGCTTTGGTGGTGGGTAATCCTAGCTCAAATGGACAGTTAATGGATCAATGTTCTTCTTCTAAAATGGGTTCCTCTTCTGACCCCATCAATATGAGGTATGGATAGTGACTGATGGATTCTCTTTGTTTCTTTCTATAATAGGTGTTGAGGAATTGTGGATTGTCCTTGAATTTTGGAAAGAATTTTGAGTTTCGTGTGTTTCAGATTATGTCTTTGCGGTATGGTGGGAATTGGGTTGTTCTTTTATCTTGTTTTTAGTTTGTTCCACGTTTAGGATGTTTCATGTTTTCGCAATGTGTTTCTTAATAATTTTATATACTCCGAGTTTGAATAAATTCATGTTTTATTTGGTATTCTTGATTACCAGATGGTAAAACACTACCAAGTGTTTTAGTTAATTATGCCAATGTTTTTAGTTAATTATGAAATTGGATGTATACGTAGTATTGCTATTTTTAGTTACATTGAAATTTTTGTTTTATTTTTTGATAAACAAGAAGAAAGAAAGTTTTTTCTTTTTAATTTGAAATTTTGGGCATTGCTTTGCAATTTTCTGTCTCTACAGTCAACACGTTTTTTTAGTAATATTAATTTTCCAATTTTCATAGTATAATTGGGTTTCTCTCTCTATCGCTCTCTTCTGAGATTTTGATTAGTATTAATTAGTAGTAATAAAGAGCATGTCTCAAATTACTGCATAACCTTATGTTGGGTAGAGAATGTTGGTGGGATTGGGTTTAAGCTTATCTGATGGGTAAAATAGTAGTAGAAACAATGGACCACATTCAAATTTTGGTTCTGAGAATTAAAAAATGTGACAATTAATGTCAAGTTTGGAGGATAATAATCTAGGAATTTTTTTTTTAATTTTTTTTTTGAGAATCTAATCTAGGAATTTTTTTAATACGTATAATTTAGGATTTTTTTAATTTATATATAAGTATAATAATCTAGGAAGTTAAATAAAAGGGGCAAAAAAAGAAGGTAAAAAGGTTGTCTCCATACGATGTATATGATTAAAGCTTGCATGCATTTATTTTGTTTTTAATATGGTACATTGTGTGGGCAAAGGTGCAATGAAACCATCAATTTTGTCATCTTTGAAGGCTACTGCATGTGAATTTACCTTTTGCTTTAGGTGGCGGATGAAAGGAGATCACTAGTCTCATTATAATTTCTTGTATTTATGATGCTGTACTTATTAGCTTTCATCATTAGTCAGCTCCTTTCATTGTTGGAGCACTAGTGATCTTCCATGTGTAATTTTTCTCAAAGATACCATTTTAAGAGAAAAGGGTTAGCAACGAAAGTAATTCTCATTGCTTGAGTTTTTCTTTAAACTGTTGGGTGCAAGTTTAGAACAATATGGCTAGGAGTAGAATTTAGTATTTAAGTTGCTGTTATGCTAGATATGAAAAAAACAGAGTATTGTAGAAACTCTATTGCTGAATTTCGGATGTTACAACCTCATTTACAACTCACATCTATATATAGATGTGTTAGGAGTTTAGGATGCCTACAAGCTTCAAGAATACTATAGAAGTTTGCTTCATTTCTCTTTAATTGATATTTGTCCATGAGGTGTCTACTTGCATGCTTGCTTGGTGCTAGATTCTTCCTTTGTTGACACTTAGATTTCAGTTGCTTCTTTCTTTGACACATAGGGAGCCATTCCTGTTTTCTAGAAAGGTGAATTTCAAGAATAAAAGGGTAAGCACTTTATTATAATCTTTTGATGAGTTACATTTTATTTTTTTATATCAGCTATTCTCCACCATGTAGGTTCTATGACAAAGGAAAGCTCTTTATCTATTTCTCTGGGAATAAATTTATAAATGCCTTCCAAAATAGCAACTGCCTTTGTTGAATTAAGATTGAGTTACTATGTGTAGAGCATAAGAACCGTATTTGACTAGAGGAATAAAATGGAACTATTTTGCAGTTTAAGTCCGGCTTGCATGAACCAGTGGTACACTTTCATTTATTTTTAAAAATTTTTTATGTTTTGTGATCTCTATCTCTCTCATATTTAGTCTTAATTAGTTTCCATTGTGGGGTTCTAGTTTATGTTCGTTTTGGCAATTGTAGTGTCCAATCGATGTTGGACACTACAATGTTTTTTCCTCCTTTTTTTTTTTTTTTTTTTTTTTTTTTTTTTTTTTTTAACGAATTTGAAAGTGACCCTACTATATCTACAGGTGAAAGCCACTTTTGCTTCAATTCGAACCCACGTAGGCCCACACTTTGCATCATAAAATATATGCACTGATATGTGATGATGCATGTATATGCATTAATTATGAACATGGCTCCACTCCATGATGGTAAGTATAGCAATTCAATTTTCATTTACATCTTTAAAATGTAAAGACACCTCCACAAAATGAAGCAACACAAGTAAAAAATGACTAGCAACACAAATGGAAGAACTTTGTTAGGGCATTAATCCCTGGCATACCCTTTTTCTTTATAACTACGATTCTAACCAACTGGATGGAATATTCCAGGTATGAATGCTAAAAACCTTCCTTAAGAGCACCTCTGCTCTCAACAATTTGATTGAGCCTAGAAAATATTTAGAAAGCTAAATTAAGTCACAATTATATACACTTTTTCTTTCTCTTTTTGAGTTACTTTTATTTAATTTTGAAATGAAAAAAGGCAGTGAGTTTTGGAGGGTCTAACCTAAACCCAACAACATGGGAAGACAAGAAGTTCAAAGGAGAATCACGATTTCCAGCACAGGTAAAAAAGATTGGTGATGTGATCAATACATTCTCTTTTAACTTCTCTCTATGAATTAGAACTTCAAAGGATTGACATTGTTAATATCTGACTTCATTTCAGGTTAGTATTCAAATCAAGAAGAAATGCAAACCATTAGAAGAAGATGAGTTTGTGCCAATATTGCACCACTATGATGGCCCAAAGTTCCGATTGAAGCTCTTTGTGCCTGAGATAAGCTTCTATGTCTTGCCTACATACTTGGTAACAAAAACTATTACATGCCTGCATTAGTACATTTCTTAAGAAAAAATAAATAAAAAAGGAGATTGATACATGCCAATTATTGTTTGTTACATGCCTGTCAGTTTTTTGATAAATGTACTGCTAGAGAATAGGAGATTAGTGGCACTAAATTGAGTGACCATATAATATTTTATGAATATCACTTCCATTCTTTCATTTCTTTATTGTCACACATCATAGTTTGCTGATTTGAAGCGTTGGATCTTTATTTTCTCACATCATATTGGCGGCTCAATTGTGTTATTGTTTGCATTTGATACATTTTTTAATTGGTTACTTATGCAGTAAATATTTTACTATGGGTTGGTAGTTTGAACAGTCAAGAAAGAAACCTGAGAAATCACAAAATAATTTTATAGAGATGCTAAATGCAATTTTTCTGGCTAACATATACCTAAGTCTATGGATCGTATGGTCTTAAAGCCATATGTCCTTATGCGTGGATGAAACTCTAGCTAACTATAGTCATGCATTATTGACGAAATTTCTCTTTAATATAGTATTTTACTATCCAATACATTATTGAACACAAGCACTTGCCTTTGCTAATAGTAATAACTAACTAGAAACATAAAAAGAGTCCAATGGGGCAATTTTTATTCTGCAAATGCATTCCTCATGACTAGATTGTTTCCTACTTTGTTCGTTGTTGAAATTAGTTGAGTTTTATCAATGTTTGTATGGTTAGTTACATTTTAGCAACTCAATATGCCCAATTCCCCATGGTCTATAGCTATTAGTGCACATGCAATAATTTGATTTTTATTCCAGAACTATAAATAGCTTTTATTTTAAGTTAGAGGTGTGAAACATGCTTGCAAAACCAAGTTTACTATTTAACTCAAAAAAATATATAGAGTTACTATTGTTATTTATGTAACATTTAAATCATGGTAATCAATAATGCTAATATAATTATTGTGGAATGGTGAAAGAAGAAACAAATGTTATTGGCTTGGATTTTTTAACACAATGCATATGAATTGTTACTCAAGGCAAGTGCAGAGAGCATTATCTTGATTTTGTATATACAAGTTATAAAATTTTCTATTGAGTACTAAATCCCTTTGATTGTGGCACTTGATCTGACAAAGAAATAATAGGGTATAGATTACATATGGACATGGGGTACACCATTTTCGAATCTAGTAACATCTTGATTGTTTTTTTGTGTGTGTGGTTAGGGGTGTTAGAAGATGCAGATTCATATCCTTGACATCTTTTTAGCTGTTTTGATGCAGTAATGGCTCATCAGTCAAAATGACTACAGCTAACAAATCTTTTTAATTTGTGGCCCCAGGAAGAAGAGACAAAAACCTAGAAGAAATTAATTAATATTGTTGTCTCAGGTGCTGCTGGGATGATTTCAAATCATCTACTTTTCAAAGTAAGGATTTCTTAGATCCAAAGATTGAAGTATGCTGTTTTTGTGTAGTTTTTTTTTTTTTTTTTTTTAATTTAAATTTTCCTGGACTCTTGATACTTATTTGAGTTGATATTGACCTGTAGGTCACTCTAATTGATCACTGGAAACATAGAACTCTAGCTTACAGTTCGACCCAATAATCATATCAACATTAGCATGTTCCCATAAAAGTAGGAACTCTGTTCAAAATTTATTGCAGCATATTGCATAAGAGCTTTTCAAATATATTATTGAATTCAGTGCAATAAATGAACTGTTAAATTGTATTTTACTTTCATGAGTTCCTTGGTGTTACTCAAAGAGGAGGGAACCCCTCTGAGATTCTTTATATGATGACCATACAAACTCATTACTTCCCAGGTACAACATCTTTGATGGGTTTTTTGTCCACCATAACAAAAATATGCTTTATTTAATTTTTTCTAATACATTGAGTAGTATGGAATGTACACATGTAGTTACTACATTGTTGGTTTTCTCTATTTGTTAACTAGTGTACATGAAACTGCAAATTACAATTTAAGAGAATGTTTAACTTGAGAGAAAGTAGTTGGTTTGCTTTAAACCATTCTTGGTTTTGATGTCTTTGGAAATTTACTTCTTATGATTTTATTGTTTGTAGTCGGGAGTTTATTGTACCAAAAAAGCTTAAATTACTCACATTTCCTCTATGCCTTTGTGATTCACATTATATTTGAGAGAATTACAGCTTGTTATTTGTTGCATTCAATTCTAAAATCGAATGCAACAAATAACAAGCTGGATTTTAGTGTGTGACAGGTTTCCTATAGCCGCGTTTTTAAAACGCGGCCATAATGATGGGATAAAGCCACGTTTTTCAACTGCGGCTAGAATATGTCCTATAGCCACGATTATTGAAACACGGCCATTAGTCTTGGCCTATAGCCGTGTTTGAAAAAATGTGGCCATAGACCCCTCAAGCCTATAGTTACGTGTTTTAAGCCACGGTAGAAAACATGGCCTAAAAAAACGCGGCTATAGACCAAATCGTCCTATAGCCACGTTTTTTGGAGCTGTAGCCACGTTTTAAAAACACGGCTATAGAACCTTTTTTTTGTAGTGGTTATTTGTGCTACATTATTCATCGAAGGCAAAGTTTGAAATGACGTGTTCCCCACATTCTTACACAATCAACCATAGAAAGACAATTAGTTCGTGATGAAACAATGCATCGACTTAGATCTAGTGAAAAATGCTATGATGTAATACACATGGGTCTACAAGCTTTTCAAGGTTTGTGTGACATTTTGCGAAGAGACGGTGATCTTCAAGACACACAACGTGCCACAGTTGAAGAGTAAGTTGCCAAGTTTCTTCACACTCTATCACATAATGTGAAGATCCATACAACGTCCTTCTTCTTTTATCGTTCTGGTGAGACCATTAATCGTCATTTTCATAATGTGTTAAGATCAATGATTATGTTAGATGATCAGTTCCTTCAACAACTTGATGGAACCCAAGTGCCAGTTAAAATATTACAGAGTAGTAGGTTCAATCCATATTTTAAGGTAAATATATCATGTATGTATTATATATTTGATAGTAGTTTAGTATAAGTATATTTTAAGGTAAATGTCTTTGAGAAATATTTTTAATTTCAGGATTGTATTAGGGCACTTGATGGAACACATATTCGTGTCAAAGTGTCTAATGAGGATGCACCAAGATATCAGGGTAGGAAGGGTTACCCAACACAAAATGTGTTGGTGGCATGCTTATTTGATTTGAAATTCATGTACATATTACCGGGTTGGGCAGGAACTGCTTCAGATTTGAGAATAATAAAGAGTGCTTTAACTAGAAACGATAATTTGAAAATCCCACAAGGTAAATTGAATTCAAAAACATATTAGGATGTATTATTTATAAATAAAAATTGTTATTGTTTATTACGTAAATATTATCTCGTTGATGCAAGATACACGAATAGAGATCGTCTGATTGCACCTTATAGAAGAGTGTGTTATCATTTAAAATAGTACTCTGTTTGTCCCCCTGAAAATACTAAAGAATTGTTTAATATGAGACATGGGCCATTGTGCAATGCTATTGAAAGAGCATTTGGTGTACTTAAAAAGAGATTTTCTATCATAGCAAGTACTACAGAGCCTAGTTATTGTGTTGACACACAAAATGAAATCATTTTAGCATGATGCATACTTCATAATTATTTAATGGGTGTCAATCCTAATGAGAGTCTTATTGCTAAAGTTAATGAAGATGTTTTACATTTTCAACATGAACGTGTGGCCCCTACTCCAAGAAAAGATGATGAGGATGTTAGGCAAGGAGATACTATAAGAGATTCTATAGCATTAGCCGTGTGGCAAAACTATGTCCAAATGTAATAACTTTTATGTTTATTGTTGTCTTGTCGTTTAAGACTATGTTATATTTCAATTACTTATACCTAAATGTTATGCAAATTTCTATTTTCATTTTGATATTGCTCTCTATCATTTGATAATTAATATTAATATTTACACAATATTTTATATGTGTTTTTTGTCCTATTATTTATAGCATGAGTAAGATATCAAAGAAGAACGGTAGAGATCCAAGTAAAGAAGTACAATGGAGTAGTGTTATGGATGATGCTTTAGTGGATGCTTTTTTACATCAGGTGATTATAAGTGGTAGAGTTGATGGAACTTCTACCTCTAAGGCATATGATGACATAGTGAAAGAGTTGGTTGAAAAATTTCACATGGAGATCAACAAGGATAAGGTGAAAAATCGACAAAAGACATTGAAGAAGAATTTTCATGAATGATATGACATATTTAATGATGGATTGAGTGGCTTTGGATGGAATGATTCTTTAAATATATGGATAGTTGAACCAGAAGTTTGGGAGCCACTTATAGTTGTAAATTACCATTTTTTGTGAGTTTAATTTTGTATTACATAATCATATATGCTGTTTAACCGTTTGTCTTGGTTTGTAATAGTCTAAATCTGCAGCCAAGAAGTAGATGACAACACATATGCCCAACTACTCTAAGATGACACAATTTTGGGCTAAAGATAGAGCAAAAGGTGATCATGCTAAAACTATAAAGGAGAAACATGCTTGGTATGCTACATCGACCACTATTGATGAGATTGATAATTTGATATCTCAAAATGAAGTTTCTTTGGAGAACTTTGAAGTGGAAGATGATCAGAGGTCACCAGAAATTAATGTTGCATGTTCTCAAGTGTCATCACAAGATGCAATGTCTTCTAAAAGCAAGAAAAGATGAATGGCAGAAGATGATGAACTCAGGAATGTAATTTCACAATCATTTGATAATGTATCAGTGGCAATTGATAGGGCAACTAAGGTTATGGCAAAGTACTTTTCAAAGTCATATGGAGCAGAAGTTCACGCAGCTTTGGACATATTGGACTTAGATCCAATATTAAAGACTGAGGTCTACATATTTCTCATGAAAAATCCAACATATAAGGATATGTTCTTTGGTTGCCTAGATCATGAGCTCAAATGTGTCTTATTGACACTGATATTTAGGCCTAAAAATTTAAAAAGTGTGGGATTTTTTGGCCAACCTTAGTTTTGGAATGAATTATGTTATTTTGTTTTATTTTGGCAAGACTTATTACTGGAGTTTTTTTAAAAAGATATTTGTTTGCATTTTTAGACAATATTTATTTTGTTGAGAATAAATATGCGATGCGTGAATTACTTTACAATATAGAAATATACGTAACTTGATTTTTAGCTACAATAAAATTTTCTTTTTCCTTAAACTAGAATAATTTTAGTTTTATATCAAGAAATTGATATGTTAATAGTTCTATCACCTCTGGTCTTAGAGGGATGTTGCTCAGTATAAGAAATTGGGAGATGGATATGTGTTAAATTATCAAATCCATTGTAAACCCCACTAGCCAAAAAATATCCAATCTAAAACTAGCAGCCCCTAAAAAAAATTTTCATATTGAAATAAAGAAATTGTGCCATTGTCAATTTTTCATGTCATTATCTTCATCTGTTAAATTGTTGATTAGCGTGATGCAATCTATTCACCTTGACAAAACTATATTGTAATTCAATAATCTAACAAAGACCCAATTGTGGCTAATTAGTTTCACATTGACAGGCCAAAACGCGTTAACCCCTTGTGATAACTTAGATTAATTAATTAGCCCAGTTATTAATTAATCAAATTAACATGCAATATCACGTGGTAGCACAAACAAATCACCAAAACTAAGTAATGAAGCGGAAAATAAAAGACACGGTAATTTGTTTATGAATGGGGAAAACCCTGACGGCAAAAACCCTACCGGGTGATTTAAGGTCACCACTCCCGAAACTCCACTATTATCACAGCAAGCAGTTACAAGCAAGGAATCCCAAATACCTTACCAACCTACAGTTGAACTCTTACCCCAATACCCAATTGGACTTGTTCTGTAGTGACAGTTTCTCCTTTTCAATGCACGGCTTCCAAGTACGTGACTAACCAGATGTGCGGATCCCAATACGCGACTTCAAACACCAACTAAAGAGAGAGAGTTGTTGGCTACAAAGTTCTTCAAATCATCAGAGATGAACTAGGGCACGAACTTTGTCTTTCAGATCACAAATTGCATGAACAAGAAGTTCTCAATGAATGAGCAACTTGCATAATCTTTTACGGTCCTTAAAACAATCCTTTTATATGTCTAGGGTTAGGAGAAAAGAAGTCCCAAAGACACATTCACGGACTGGACTTGAAACAGAACTGAAAATTTGTTTTCTTTAATTCTCGACAGATAGAGGTGTCGAGGATCTGTCGAGAAGTTGTCAAGGCTCGAGGCAAAACAGCTTCTTAAAGCTCGATAGATGCATGTGTCGAGGTAGGTGTCGAGCTTTAGTAACTTGCACTTCCTTGCTTGTTTCTTGGACAGACTTTGATGGCTTCAACACTGAATCTTGAAACACTGTTTCTTGAGGTGTTAAACACATCCTAGATCTACCCAATTACAAGTAAAGTGCGTTTTGTCTAAGGATAAGTCAATTACATAAAATAGCAACATATGTTCACAACTTGAACTACATATGTCTTAACAATCTCCCCCTTTGGCAATCCGTGACAAAACCACAACAAACAAATGAAAATATGAGAGAAGTCATAAAGCACTTTAACTCATACTTCAATTGTTACATACAGTAAAATCTATCCTAACACAAACTCTTGAAAAACTTTGCAAGAAGAGAGTTTATGGCAAGTAGATTTTGACAACCTGTATTTCTGAAACACTTATAAACAAAACACATTAAGGCATCTTTGTGTGAAGCAGAAATAATAGATTGCGTACAAGTAAAAAAACATGTGTATAAAGACAGAAAAGAAACAACACATGTAAAGGTAGATGAAAGAAACATACATCATCACATATAAGAAGAGAATAAGTACAATGTATGTCAATACATGATCAATGTATCTCTAAAAGGATGGAAAAGAAAAAAATACATATGATCACCTCACTACATCCCTCAAACCACACTCCCCCTATCAAAAAATGTCCTATGCTAACACTCCCCCTAAGCATGACTACTCTCATACCAAACCACCAAAACTACTCCCCCTTTTTGTCACGAGTGACAAAGGGCAGAGTGTCATGTAGACATCTCAGCAGAAGAGCTCGCATCTCCATCATCATCATCCTCAGAAGCATCATCGTCATCACCATCATCATCAGCCTCAGTCTCAGTCGACACATGAGGTGGTGGAGGAGAAGCCTCTGGAGCAAAGCCGCCTATGGTTGCCTGTCGCCTGGCGATGCGACCCACACGAACATTCACCTGATACAACTCCGTGGAGAGTGTATCTAGGCGAGCATCCATGCGCTGAAGCTGCGCCATGATGTCTCCTAAGGTGACATCGCCCGAGGAAGAAGCAGCAGACACTCGAGCTGATCTGGAGGTAGTCGGACGGGAGGAAGGAGTGGCACCGTCCGATTGTCTCGATCGAAACTGTGCCTCGCTACGTTTTACGGTAGCAGCGTCTATGGTAGACATGACATGGTAATGATCGGACGAAGGGAATGAGATGGAAAAACGGCGAAGAATCCTCGTGATAGCAGAAGGGAAAATGAGCTTATCACAGGTAGCCGTATCTCTATAGACATCGATGATAGAAAAGATAAAGTGTGAAAGAAAGTCTATAGAGAGATCCTCTAGGAGGGACAACAAAAACCGAGCACCAGGCTCTGTGATAGAGTTGTAGTGAGAAAGTGAGTGCAAAACAAAGGTCATCACTATGTTAAGGAAACGAGGACCTTTAGCAAAAGGTCGACATGGTGTATACATATGATCTCCCCAAGCGGAAGGACGCTCATAGAACGCCAAGATCATCTCGTCTTTGGACACAGTCCATAGACGCTCACAGCTAGGGTAATCAGGATGATCAACCCTAGGGACATAAAGCACCTCGGAGACTAACTCCGGAGTGACTGCAAAACGCGTACCTCGAACGCTAGAGTAGAAAAGAGGTACTGAAGAATCGATCCCGTGGATATTGGAGTAAAACTCCTGTATCAGCACGAGTAGACATGCGACCGGGACGTCACACAGTGACTCCCAAGCCCGACTGTGTATGACATCGGGAAGGTCGGTGTCGGCAAAGTCTGCCAGGACAACGTGGCGTTCCAAATGAACACCTCGTTTAGAAAAGCTCTCCGAGAAGTCCTTATGGGCTTTCTCATCACGGAACCGGATAGAAAGTGGAGTAGAATCAGAAGAAGACGATCCCTTAGAACGCAGAGGGTTCTGGGATGGAATGGACTTACGTTTAGGTGCCATAGACACTACTAACGCAAACATAGAGAGGGGGAAGAAGAAGAGACACACAGAAAAGTTCCAAGCAGTTTAATATTGGAAGATAAATATTGAAAAGAAAGAACGTATGCATGAAAAATGCATGAACATGTGACATGCAACATAAAAACATCATGGGCTCAGCCCAATCCAAACCTAACAGTACACAACAAAAAGGCACACATCTAAATGCATGAAAATACAATTAAAATGCTAATGTGATGCAATGCATGTGGTTTTGAAGATCAAATCTATAAAACCAACCCAACAATTTCATGAAAACCTCAATAATTTTGAAAAAACCCAAAAATTTTCAAAAACACCAAAACCTAGGGTTTTAAAAACATGAAATGCATGAATAATGAGGGATAAGACGCTTACCAAGTGATGAGGATCGAGAAAAACACTTGAGAAGGCCTTGGAAGAGGTTTGGAGGGAGAGAGAAGTGTTTTGAGAGAGAAAATATGTTCTATCGAGAAAGAGAGGTCGAGCAAAATGACTGAGAAATCGCGAAGAATCAATATATACACTCTCAGTAATTCTCGACAGCTGCAGGTATCGAGAGGTATCGAGCCTGCTATCGAGAAAGCTATCGAGAACTTACACTTCGACAGATGCAGCTATCGAGGTCATGTGTCGAGAAAGAAGGATCAACCATGAAGGAACCTCGATCAATCTAGAAGCTGTCGAGAAGCTATCGAGCAGACAGAAAGTTTCTCGATCGATCCACCAAGTGCCGAGATATGTGCCGAGACTGCGATAAGAAAAAGTCTAAGAAGCTCAACAGACAGCTAGGTGTCGAGAGGTATCGAGGAGGTGTCGAGATGCCTTTAAAAACAGTTTTTCAAAAGGGGAAAAACACAGACATGAATGCAATCATGCATGCAACTCAACCAAAGATCCAAATAGCACATTAAGCTCTCAAAATCATCCCTCAACAAGAATTTTGATGCACATGTATCTCAAAACACGCACACACACTAAACAAGTCTAACCAATTTTATCTTTCAAAAATAAGTTAAGACAGTTTAGTGAGCACACATTAACACATGTAAATCTTGTGATGGCCAAATCACATTGTACCTGTACATGTATCAAGAATAGCAAAGAATATTGCGTGTTGTGTTTGAAAACATCGCAAGATTGCATAAGTGTCTCAATGTTATGACAATTTGTGATATGAGAAAATCACTTTAACTCACACACAATCATAACTGTTTGATGGGGACTATCACCTTTGAGGTACATCCTATAACTCCCACATCTCCTAGAAAACACGCTTGCAACCATATTTTAAAGCATTTTTGATCTTTTTGCTTTTTATTTTTTTGCATATTTTCTTTTATTAAGCATATCATGCATGGGCATATAAGAGAAAGAAAAGAAATACCCAATTATGTTAAGCTTTTGACATTGCACTTTTGCTATGCCGAAGCATACAGATGTCATTGACATTGCACTTTTGCTATGCCGAAGCATATAGATGTCATATTATGATTGGTGAATAACAGTGGTGAGATGGTTATTTATGCCTTTCTCTTAAGATTTTCTAATTCAACCCGTCAAAAAGAGTGATATGAGTGTTAAGAAGAAGAGATCACTCAACGTTACTCATCACAAACAAAGAGCTACAAAGCTCACTGGCTTAGTTGTGCAGAATAATGCTCATCTAAGCTACAGGTGATACAAAGTTTAGAAAACTCTATTTCAATGGCCATTTCAAAAGTTCACATGAACCAATGCACACAAACACACACTGTTTTTGTATTTTTCAATTTTTCAAATTTTTATTTTTATTTTTATTTTTATCAGAAGAACAAAAATAAAACATAAAGTTGAAAACACACAAACAAAAACAGGCTAAAGAAAGCAAAACAATGCATAAAACTAGATGCAAATGCATGAGGAAGAAGAAAGATAGAAGGAGTTTAATCCATGGAGATGACACCGATGTTTTGACGAAGAAATTCAAAACGTTTGCTATCTAGAGGTTTGGTGAACAAATCAGCTTTTTGGTCATCAGTGTGAATAAACTCAAGAGTGAGAACACCATCTTCGACAAGCTCCCTAATGAAGTGATGTCGAATCTCTATGTGCTTAGTTCGAGAATGTTGAACTAGATTCTTAGAGATATTGATGGCACTGGTATTGTCACAATAGATAGTGAGATGTTCTTGACAAATACCATAATCATGAAGGAGTTTTTGCATCCATAGGAGTTGGGTGCAACAGCTACCAGTAGCAATGTACTCAGTTTCAGCAGTGGATAATGAGATGGAGTTCTGCTTTTTGCTTATCCAAGATACCAGATTATTACCCACATAAAATCAACCCCCTGAAGTACTTTTTCTATCATCAGCATTCCCAGCCCAATCAGCGTCAGAGTATCCAGCTAAGACATTATTTGTGTCTTTACTATACCACACACCAAAGTTGGCAGTAGTCTTGACATACTTGATGATTCTTTTTAAAGCAATCATATGTGACTCTTTGGGATTAGCCTGATATCTAGCACACACTCCTACACTGTAACTAATGTCAGGTCTACTAGCAGTAAGGTAAAAAAGACTACCTATCATGCTTCTATAAAGTGAAGAGTCTACACTTTTACCTAACATGTCAACAATGAGTTTAACATTTGAGCTCATGGGGGTTTTAACAGAACTTGCAGATTCCAATCCAAAATTTTTCACAAGATTCTTAGTATATTTAGATTGAGAGATGAATATACCTGAATCTTGTTGACGAATCTGTAGTCCAAGGAAGTGAGATAGCTCTCCAATCATGCTCATCTCGAACTCTGCTTGCATGAGTTTTGAGAAGTCTTGAGCAAGCTCTTCCTTAGTTGATCCAAAGATGACATCATCAACATAGACTTGAGCAACCACCAGCTCACCAGCTTTTCTTTTGATGAAGAGAGTTTGATCAGCCTTTCCTCTTGTGAACCCATGGGATATCAAGTATTAAGTCAACCGGTCATACCAAGCTTTAGGTGCCTGCTTTAATCCATAGAGGGCCTTTTTGAGGTACAACACATGATCCGGAAAGTGTGGATCAATGAATCCTTTAGGTTGAGACACATAAACATCCTCTTTAAGCAATCCATTCAAGAAGGCGGTTTTTACATCCATTTGATATAGCTTGAACTTCAAGTGACATGCTAAGGCGAGAAGGATTCTAATGGACTCCATGCGAGCAATTGGGGCAAATGTTTCATCATAGTCTATTCCCTCCATCTAAGTGTATCCTTGAGCTACAAGTCGAGCCTTATTGCGGATTACATTGCCCTCCTCATCAGTCTTATTTCGGAATATCCACTTGGTGCCGATGACATGCTCGCCCTCCGGTCTAGGGACTAAAGTCCACACATCATTCCTCTGAAATTGAAGCAATTCATCATGCATTGCTTCTACCCAACTTTCATCCTGAAGAGCTTCCTCAACTTTAGTGGGTTCAACCTGTGACAAATAACAAGAGTATGACACAAAGTTAGCAACACACTTATCAACTGTGCATTTCCGCAATGTGAGTTCATTCATGTTTCCCACAATAGTTTCTGGAGGATGATTTAATTTGATTCTGGAGGAGGGTCCTTTGTTTTTATGACACTCAGAATCTGGTGATGTAGGCATGTCTGCTGGCTCTTCTGTAACACTTGGAGTACCAGGAGTACTTGGAGATGTAGGCTCTTGTTCCATAAGTTCCGGAGCTCTCCTAGGTTTTGGAGGAAGAATTTCTTTAGGGAGTTCCTCATCAATTTTCTCAGAATTGACATCTGAAGACTCATCAATAACAACATTCACTGTTTCCATGACCTTCATGGTTCTTTTGTTATATACTCGATAAGCCTTACTTGTAGTAGAGTATCCCAGGAATATCTCTTCATCACTTCTGGAATCAAACTTCCCCACATTCTCTCTATCCTTTAGGATGAAGCAAGTACTTCTAAAAATTCTGAAATACTTCACATTAGGCTTTCTTCCTTTCCACAACTCATATGGAGTCTTTTTGGTACCGGGTCTGAAGTACACTCTATTCACCATGTGACATGCAGTGTTGACTGCTTCTTCCCATAAATTTCTAACCACATTCTTGTTGTGCAGCATGGCTCTAGCCATTTCCTAGATAACCCTGTTCTTTCTTTCTACTACGCCATTCTACTAAGGAGTAATAGGAGCAGAGAATTCTTGAGATATACCTGATCTTGTGCAGAATGACTCCATGTATGAGTTCTCGAATTCTTTACCATGATCACTTCGAATTCGGTCAATTTTCAGGTTCTTCTCATTTTGCAGTCTTGTACACAGTGCTTCAATGTGCTCAAGAGCATCCGACTTGGATCGTAGAAGAATAACCCAAGTGTACCTCGTGAAGTCATCTACTACCACCATGATGTATCTCTTACCTCCAAGAGATTTGGTTCTCATAGGACCCATAAGATCTAAATGCAATAGCCCCAAAGGTCTGGATGTAGCTAATGTCTGAGTGCTTGGATGCTTAGCTTTTATCTGTTTCCCAAGTTGACATGGTCTACACATAACATTGTTCAGCCTACTCAGCTTTGGCATCCCTAGAACAAACTCATGCTTAGATACAATAGAAAGATGTTTGTAACTAGCATGTCCCATCCGTTGGTGCCACAAGTCTTCATTTGGCAACCGAATACTATTGCATATAATATCAGCATCAGGTACCAATCCATAACAGTTGTCTAGAGTACGAACACCACTTATAAGTTTCTTTCCAAATTCATCCATAACAAGACATTTTCCTTTGGAGAATAACACCATGAAGTCTTGATCACATATCTGACTTATACTCAATAGGTTCACTCTTAGGCCATCCATATAGAGAACATTTGCAATGTCTGGTAGTCCAGGTAGAGAGATAATTCCTTTTCCTTTTATCTGTGATTTGCTCTCATCACCAAAGGTGACATTTCCACCTTTGTTAGACTCGAAGACTTTGAAGAGGAATCAGTCTCCAGTCATGTGTCTTGAGCAACCATTATCAAGGTACCACAAGCACGTGTCCATCACTTTAAAGGCGGACTTCATCATGAAACACACTTCGTGCTTAGATAACAAATTGGTAGGAATGGTATCTTCTCTCATTTGCCTTTTTCGAGCTAGGCCTTTAACTTTAACTCTGTTTAGACAAACTCCTTTGCACATTTTGATTTTGAGACAGTCTAGTTTCTGCTTGTATAAACTGAAATCCTTTTCAATAGTCATCACGGAAGAAATCAAATAACTTTTAGACTTGTAGTTTCTGAAACACTCAAGGAAAAGAGATTAGAAAAGCAAGATGTATTTGATATCACAGATCTCTTCAAATAAGAGACTGTCCTTTATCCATGACAACAGGGGTCAAATGGATCACACACAATAGATTAAACCCTAATCAGAATATACTAGCTCTGATACCACTTGACAGGCCACAAACGCGTTGACCCCTTGTAATAACTTAGATTAATTAATTAGCCCAGTTATTAATTAATCAAATTAACATGCAATATCACGTGGTAGCACAAACAAATCACCAAAAATAAGTAATGCAGCGGAAAATAAAAGACACGGTGATTTGTTTACGAATAGGGAAAACCCTGACGGTAAAAACCCCACCGGGTGATTTAAGGTCACCACTCCTAAAACTCCACTATTATTACAACAAGCAGTTACAAGCAAGGAATCCCAAGTACCTTACCAACCTACAGTTAAACTCTTACCCCAATACCTAATTGGACTTGTGTTGTAGTGACAGTTTCTCCTTTTCAATGCACGGCTCCTAAGTACGTGACTAACCAGATGCGCGGATCCCAGTACGCGACTTCAAATACCAACTAGAGAGAGAGAGTTGTTGGCTACAAAGTTCTTCAAATCATCAAAGATGAACTAGAGCACGAACTTTGTCTTTCAGATCACAAATTGCATGAACAAGAAGTTCTCAATGTGCAACTTGCATCATCTTTTACGGTCCTTAAAACAATCCTTTTATATGTCTAGGGTTAGGAGAAAAGAAGTCCCAAAGACACATTCACGGACTGGATTTGAAACAGAACTGAAAATCTATTTTCTTTAATTCTCGACAGATAGAGGTGTCGAGGATCTGTCGAGAAACTGTCGAGGCTCGGGGCAAAACAGCTTCTTAAAGCTCGATAGATGCATGTGTCGAGTTAGGTGTCGAGTTAGGTGTCGAGCTTTAGTAACTTGCACTTCCTTGCTTGTTTCTTGGACAGACTTTGTTGGCTTCAACACTAAATCTTGAAACACTGTTTCTTGAGGTGTTAAACACATCCTAGATCTACCCAATTACAAGTAAAGTGCGTTTTGTCTAAGGATAAGCCAATTACATAAAATAGCAACATATGTTCACAACTTGAACTACATATGTCTTAACACACATCATCCACTAAATACTAAACATTTCAAAGCAATTATAAGTTCTCATTGATTATTTTTTATGTTATTTAAAATAAGGGGTATAATAAGAATGTTATTATAAAATAATTCTATTTCATTCCTTCCAATGTCACTTCTAAATGGTGTTACTTACATTTCATTCCATTCCTTCCAATGTCATTTTCAGATGGTGTTACTTACATTCTATTCCATTTCTTTATTTTATAACATTCAAATAAGATTTTTAAATTCCATTCAATTCTATTCCCTTCCTTTAATGAGCATTCAATCCCATTCCATTATTTTATAAACTCCCAAATGGACCCTAAGGATTTTTATTACATGAATAAACGGTTTTCTGATTTCTTTTTCTCTTTCTAAAGTTAAAATTTACAAATAAATGAAATAAATAACTTAACAATTAGATACACACTAATTTATTTCCAAATTATATTGTTTGTATACAAATTTTCAAAATGGATGATAAATCAACTTTGAAATTCAACTTTTTAGGGGAGGGCAGTTGACGGCCCTTGAACTTCGAGTCCCGTCATGATTGCTGCCATGCTCATCACGTAGGCAAAGAACATAAAGTAAATGCAACAATAAGTTAAAGGCCCTAGAGAGCGGTTAATTGGTCCGCTTAATTTTTTGGGCTTGCTGTTAGGAGATGTCTTCGACATCGAATTCATAAAGTGGATCATCATTACCGCAGCTGAGGCAATAAAGGAGATTGAATCAAACGCCAGAAAAATTTTAAAGAATATGTTCTTTTGTAAAATTGCCGTGCCCGTTTGGTCGTTGTATCCGCCTGGCACTTGCAAAGCTGCTGCAAATGTGACAGTTGTAATGATCGTTATTGACGTTAAACTGAATTTCGAAATATCCTGGTCATCTGAGGATGCGCCTTCTGCCTCCTTTTCTTTGGAAATATTCTGGTCATCTGATGCGCCTTCGATCTGGATAATCCGCCATTCTTTCGGAGTCTTGACGCCATCCACTTGTTTCAAATTGCATATTCCCATAATTAGTACCTGCAAGCGATTTAGAAGAAAATGTCACTAACTAATCACTACAAAAACGTGAAATTCTTGATTTCAAAAGCTAGAGTGGCCTTCTGGATAAGAAGTTTTTAATTGGTAAAACTTATAAAGAGTTTGGAGTTGCATGTGAACAAATGCCATAGGGACACTGCGAATAATCACAGCCTGATACACCGACCGGAGTACGGACTACAGGGAAAAAACTTTACCCGAAATATATATACTTTAATCTATATATATATTCACTATGCATAATTTTAGGAGGTTTTACCTTTTCTAACCGCAAAAGCTGGTTATCTAATTGAACAATGTCAGCAGTGATCATTTCTTTCTTGTTCATAGCCAACTTGTCCACCCTCCTATCATGTGCAAGCATCGATAATATTCTATAATGCCTATTGATTGCAGCTAGATGAAAAGCCGTGTTTCCATCTTCATCTTGCTCATTTATGAGATCCCCAAAAGCTAATTCATTGAGTAATATTTTCACCGCAATTTTGCTTCCGCTTTCCACGGCAAGATGAAGAGCCGTCCTACTTTTGTTGTCCAGCAATTCACAAGCATATGGACATCTTTTAATGATTGTTCTCATTACGCCACCATTTCCGTTCTTAACCGAAATGTGAAGAGCAGACATGCCTTCTTTGTCAGTTTTGTATGCAACGGAGTTATTCTTTTGCAAAAATAGTTCGACAACTTCTACATTGCCAATATGTGCAGCATAATGAATAGGAATTCTGTCAGAGTCATCCGTTTCCAGAATTGCATCTGGAAATTTTTCCAACATCTTGTGCACAAAATCTACAAGGAGAGAGAATCATGCTGTTATGAGTTAGCTCTGTTGGAAATTTAACCTAATTCCTAGAACCTATGAAATTCGAAAACAAAGAAAAATTGTTAAAAAAAAAAAAATGATATAAAATTTAAGTAGTTTGGCAATGTGCCTACATCTATAATGTTGCAGCAATTTCATTATTTTAGGAAGAAAAAATGTAAAGACAACAGTAGATTTTTATAAATATATCACAAACATTAGAACCAAATTGGTTAAAAATAGTCAAAGCCTCCACTCTATGGATTAAAACTCAAAAATCTCTCATTTAAAATTGTAATGCTTTCAAGTTGGATCGGTTCACAAACTGAATCAAACACAAACCAAGCTCCAAATAGAATCCTACAAGCTAAAGTTAGCATGTGTTAGCGATGAATAGGTCAATGTATTTTTATGTTTTTTCAATTCGTTAAGACACCAGAATGATAGGATATTAGGATATAACCTTGCTGCCAATTTCACTAGATAATATTAATCGTTGTTTTGCAGAATCCAGTGTATTTTTATTCTACGAACACAAATTGATATAAAATTACTGATCTGCACATGCAAAATGAAAATATGCGAGGCAAAATATATTTGGGGTATGCTTTTACAAGCTTGTCTAACGATTCAATAAATATTAGAAAGAAATGGCAAAAGAAAAAAAATTATAATTTGAAAGTCAAAAAATAATTCTAGCAGATAATCGTTATAATTTCATTGTTATCAATATATTATATTATATTTAATTTCATTATCTTCAAATTATTTTTGATGAATATGTATCATCCATTTGTGATATTTCTAGTTAAATTTTCTGTTTTATTTTTTATATCGCTAGTAAAAAATTTATCAAGAGATCCTATTTGATATTCAATTAGTTTTTCTATTCTTCTCTTTCTTATTTATTTATTTTTTTAAAGAAAATCCTATCCATATTGATATTTTTAGTAGATATTTGAATTTAAAAAATATTTACAAAATAAAGGAGGCTGTATCCCCAAGATAAAATTATAACATGACAAGAATAAAAGAAAATACTTCAATGCGTAAAATAATAGAGAAGTGCTAAGTCTACAACATTTACACAACAAATTAAACATAGGTAGTATGTTGCTGCTGGTTCTAATTTGAACCCACCATTAAAATTAATTTTTCACCCACCAATAACAACTCCGTAACAACCTGACACTTAGAATTTGTAATAAAAGTGTTGTGGACGTGGCATTTATCAAAATGATATAATCTAATTTATCAAAACTATACAACAACTTCACTTATTAATAAAATTATCCGAAAATCATTATCTACCCAAGCAAAGACATATTCAATACATTACTTAATAATTTAATATTAGCTATTCAAAGATTGACACTTAGGGTCCGTTTGGATAGAGCTTATTTTTGCTGAACTGAAAACTGAAACTGAAAACACTGTAGCAAAATAATTTTTTAATGTGTGAATAGTACTGCGGGACTCATTTTTAATAAAAAATTGCTGAAAAAGTACGTGAACAGTGCACGCACAGTGCGCGCACAGTACGTGCACAGTATGCGCACAGTGCGCGCACTGCTTCTTGTCCCCCAGCAGAACCGAAAAAAAAAAAAAAAAAAAAAAAAAAAAAAAAAAATTGACAAAACGTAAACGTGAAACGGAAAAGCTGTATCCAAACGGATACTTAGAATTTGTTATGAAAGTATTGTGGAAGTAGCATTTATCAAAGTGATATAATCTAATTTATCAAAACTTTACAACAACTTCACTTATCACTAAAATTTTCAGAAAATCTTAATCTACCCAAGCAAAGACATATTCAATACATTACTTAATAATTTAATATTAGCTATTCAAAGATTGATTTCATATAGAAAATCAAATTCCATCCTTGACACATAAAATTTAATCAAAAAAAGATAGAATTTTTATTCAAAAAAATGTTTTAATTTACATTGAGTAAGACAATGCATTGTATAGGAAATTTGAGATCTAATTTCAAAGTTTGATTTTGGGGTAAGAGAGATTTTGTTAGTTTCTGACCCTATAGGAAATTAAGTAGGTAATGTTGACGGAAAATTATTGTGTACTCCTGGAGTATCATAAATGCGTACTCCTTCCTCTCACATGAATGGTGGGTCCCATTAATTAAATTCATAATGGGACCCACTATTCATGTGAGAGAAGTGAGTACGCATTTATGGTACTCCGAGAATACCTAATAATTTTTCAATGTTGACAATATGCCGTGTGAAGAATTAATTGGTTTACAAAAACTGAAACATTGAGTCATTATGGGAAATTGATTACCAATGATAATTCAATGCTCATGTCAGTTATTTTTTTTTTAAACCAATTGACATTTAATTTGGGCTGGATTTCTAATTGGCCCACAAATTTATGGACCTTACTGTGATGGAGAGAGTACAGAACTAGGGATGGCCAAACCAAGCAAGTATGCGGGAACCTGACTCAACCCTATTTGAATGGGACGAGTTTTATCCACGCTGTTTGTATATCAGGGGAGTGGGGTAGGTTTTCCTCCATACCCGATTCTGACAAGTTGGGTACGGGTATTATCGGAACCCAACCCTCAATAAGGAAAAGTTTTTTCTTTTTTTTGGAAAGTAATTTTTCATGAATGACTTTCGCTTGTATGAAAAGTATTGTTGTTAGAGTTATTCCTTATTTGTAAAATCAAGTCCCTCCTATCATGAGTCTAACTTTCACTTGGAAGGAAAGTATTGTTGTCATTATGATACGTGAGCAAACAAAAGTACAGGAGGAGAAGTCTACCACAAATTGTGCTCCATCAATAATTCAATTTAAGTTGAATTTAGAGTGGGTTTGGAAAAGAGAGATGGGTAAACTTGGCCATGGAAATTGTTTTCCCTACCTCTTAATTAGTGATGATTAATGGTGAGATGAGAGGTTTAATTAATCCATCCTGAGGGATAAAACAAAGTACTCCACTCTCACCTCATTTATTCTTTATTTGTGTGGAAGGTTTTTCTGCAATGTTAAGGAAGGTAGAGGAACACAAACAAATACAAAGGTATTCATCTAGTAGGGATGGAGTTTGTATTTTCTATTTTTTATTTGCAGATGATAGCCTATTGTTTTGCTAGACAACTATTGATAAGTGCCAACACTTAACATTCTAGGGGTCTATGAGGCTGCTTTGGGCCAAGCAATTAATAGATAAAAAACAGATTTATTCTTCAATAAAACGCAAGGGTAGATATAAGGGGGGGGGCTATTAAGATGTGCTAGGGGTTCAAGTCATGACCGATTGTGAGAAGTAGGTTGGTTTGCTAAATTCTAATGGTAGTGGGTAGATCCAAAGTAAATACTTTCAAAGGTCTATAGGAAAAATAGTCAAGATAGTATTGGGCTGGAAGTTGAAGTTTATAACTTTATATCCAAGGTGGGACGGAATATCTTGATTAAAACTATTGCAAATGTAATATATTGGTGGAGAAATAGAGATTGATCCATAATACAAACTACTTATTTTACAGGGTGTATAAAACAAGGTATTATATAGATTGATCTTTCATGGAGGCAGATTTGGGTAATAACTCCTCCTATGTGTGGCGAAGATTGTTGTCTGCTAAGGAGGTTATCCATGAGGGCTCAACGTGGAGGGTTGGAAACGGAAGATATATTGAGCAAGGAGAAACACAAATGGCTACCACCCCTGACGTTGTTACTGGTATAGTCCCACCTTTCATACGGGTTAGAGATCTCCTTGATGTTGACACAATGCAATGGGATCGAGGAAAATTTTATGATCTTTTCGGCCCTCCAACTTGGCAAGAAATCTTGGCCGTACCCTTGAATAACATGGCTTCAAGAGATTCTCTCATGTGGCAGAAAATTATTTTATTTCCAATAAAGACGGCATAGCAGATAGCCCTCTGGATGAAACAACAGCCAAGTGGGGAACATTCTCTAGAAAGGGTGGATAGAGCTACGTTGAAGAAAGTGTAGCCCCTTAATGCACCTCCCAAGGTCCTAAACTTTGTGTGTGGAGGGCCTGGTCAAACATCCTGCCCACGAGAGATAATTTACAGCACAAGAAGGTCAAGGTTGATCCGAGATGTGAACTGTGCTGTCACCTATCAACAACCAGAGACAGCTTGCCATATACTGTGGGATTGTCCGTTTGCAAGAAACGTTTGGACACTGGTCCAAGGAAGAATACGGAAATGCTCTAATGCCTGGCAAGAGAATTTCTTATTGTTTAGTTTTCTAGAACGTTTAATTATTTTTTTGAAACTTTAATTAGAATTGTTGTTTAAAGCTTAGAAATTTTTTTAAAAATTAACTTAATTGTGTTTGACACTTTAATTACCGAGATGAAATTAAAAAAAAAAAAAAAACACACACACATAAAAGGTTTTTTTTAAAAAAAAAAAAAAAAAAAAAAAAAAAAAAAAAAAAAAAAGAGGTGGTGTTGAAGACTTTTATAATTAAAGAGTAAAAAAACAATAAAATGGTAAGTGGTTTGTGCATTTTGTCATTTTTTTTAAAAGTATTATTAAAAACAAAAAAAAACAAAAAAACATAAAAACATAAAAAATGAAACAAAATTCATATTGGGTCGGATATGGGTATTCATGAATAAGAAATTCAGGTGGAAATTGGGTTAGGCAATAATAGAGTTTTGGATTTTGGTATCCATGAATAAAATTTTCGGGTGGTTTGGGACCTTTGGGTACACCTAACCCAAACCCTGCTCATGGCCACCTGAAAATAGAAGATTTTTTGCTGATTATCTATAAAATAATAAAATAAAAAGATTTCGTCCCATGCAAATTTGTATATTGATAACGTAGAATGGATTGTTGAGCACAGAAAATTCCGCTTTTATGTTGTCTGTTGTACAAGTACAATCAGCTCACACTTCTTAGGCTAAATTAAGTAGAACTCATCCAAAATAAATAAATAAATAAATAAGCAATAGAAAACTTCTCGCAATATAGTTGAAGATAATTACCAGTTTTTGCGCGATTAATGACTGCTGAATGCAAGACATTCTTCCCTTTCCTTCCCCCATAGTCGCAATCTGCAACGGTTTCTATGATATGAAGAGCAATTTGGTAGAATCGTCGATCCACTGCTAGGAAGAGAGGGGATTCCCCATAAATATTTGTAAACAAAGTCAACCCTGGATCTTCCCGAATTAGCAACTCCACAATGGCGTAATGATTATATTTTATAGCCTCATGCAGCGCTGTACTATTCTCACGATTTTGCTTCCTCAGAAGCTCCTTTCTCATTTCAACTTCTTGGCTGTTAGCAAACATTATTAGCAGCTTTGTCATGTCAAAATTCCCTAAGCTTGCTGCAATATGTAGTGCAGTGTTGCCTTCGCCATTTGTTTTATACAAAAGTGATGGCTTCAGATCGAGGACTCTTTTCATGATCTGTACATTTCCAAATCTTGCTGCCACATGAAGAATAGTACTGTTCCTCCCCTTTGTCTCCTGCTCGAGATTTAAAATCTCATCTCTATTTTCATCAAAGAATTTGTCATTCGCAGAAATTGCAGCATTGAACAATCTATCATCCATTGCTACGAATTTCTTCTTGAATTTCAATCGTGACCTCGGCTTGGCAATCGGCAAAAGAATGAATCTTATAAATCATATTAAGGGTTTATATTAGGATTTAATGTGACAGGTCACAAGTTATATGTGCAACTAGGAAAAAGACAAAATAGTAAAATTTAAAATGCCTCCACTTTCACATAAGTTAATCTTCGAATGCAAATGTTTTGTTCAAATTTTTGTATTTCACTTTATTTTCTATTAATCATAATTTTCTTTGTAATTATTTGACTTTTCTTTTAAAATAACTTAATTAGGTTTAAAATAAATAAAAAAATTTAAATTCATAATAAGTTGTAATTGGTAAAATATAAAATAGAATACAAAAAACTGAACAAAGGATTTGTATAAATTACAGAGAAATTAGTATCCTTTTGCGCTAAGTAACCTTCCTGTTAACCTACATGCATATATTGCCTCTATTAATTATGCGCATTGATTTGTCAATGACTAACATACTGGATATGAAACTAAGAATCTAAGATGCATGTATCAAAAAAAAAATCTAAGATGCATGGGCGTTTGTATTAAATCACTTTTTTTCCATGGTACTCTTCAAACCTAAATTGCTCGAGGCCCATATCATATTGAGACTGCAAAGCTTTTTGGCATATTAACATGGACGTCAGATAAATGTAATCATTAAGCATTTTTTTTTTCTTATATATATATTTACTTTAAAAACAATTAATCCATACATAAAAAAAATATTTTGAGGTAAATTACAATTTATTCCATTATGATTTGACTATCATATTTAATGGAAAAAATTTCAATTGATATAATTGATAACTTAAAGTTTATATTAATATAAAATTATTAGGATGCGGTCGAAATTAACAAAATTATTGTTTTTTTTTTTTTTTTTTTTTTTTTTGAGAAGCTTGTTATCAGGGCTGGCTGAATAGTAAAAGCAATAGATGCAATCGCCTAAGGCCCCAAGTAAAAAAAAAAGGCCTCCAAATTTTAACCAATAATGTAATTTATAATCAATAAATAAAATAATATCTTTTATCAAATGAGAAACAAACAAAAAAGAGAGAAAAATGCAACATCCACAATATTTTTCACAATGTTTTTACAACAAATGCTAAATAATAGGTTGTTATAACCTGTTTTTGATGACAAAAAAATAATTATAGTGGTATTTTCAAATAGAAAACAAGAAGCAACTTAAAATCTAGGAGTTGTTGTGAAAAATATTGTGAATGTTGTACTTCTAAAAAATAAAATAATAAAAAGAGTTGAATTAGCAAACTTTTACTAGTTTTCATCTAGGTATACCATTAAGCCCACTCTTTTGCTTACCACTATCAATCTATCACATCAAAAAGTACTAAAAGTTTTGTCAAATTTTTTGTGTCTATAAAATTTCTCTTTAAAAAAAAAAAAAAAAAAAAATCTACGTTGTTCATGTTAATTAGTAGTAATTTTGCATCTAAAATAATATAATCAACTTTCGCCTTAGGCCCCCAAATGCATCAAGCCACCCTTGCTTGTTATGGTTCTTTTCAAGTCTCAAAATTGTATATGTTGAAGATATCAAGGTTAGGGGTCACAAGACTAGTCACTGACCCTTTAATCCTAACCAACCCAACCGATCTCACATGACCCAAAGGGTCATAGGCAATTTCAAATGTGTGGCTTGATCGCTAGTGAGTTTTATCTGCCTTAAAAAGTAGGTTATTAGTCGAGTGTTGGGTTTTGGGGAGATCCAATCGAGTAACCAAACTTGAGGGAAAAGTATATCTTGACCCATAAAAACTTGATGAAAAAAGAAAGAAACTGCACACAAGGATTGTTGATAGGCTTAGTGGTGGACTTTCTTATGCTTAAGTCAATAAATATAGTTTGCTTAAACTCTATTTTCTATCACCCCCCCCCCCCCAAAGCAGAAATATTAGACATAAAACACACGGATTGTCGATAGGCTTAGCGGCAGAGCCACACATTTGTCATTTAGGAGATAAGCCTAGTACTTCTTTTGCTTATTTGTACTTCATTCTAATTAAGAGAGCATGGAATAAAGCTAGTACTTCTTTTGATTATATTGTCGAGTAGTGCTTCTTTTGATAATATTGTTGAGTCTTTGGGTATTTGGCATGGTGGAATGAAACAAATGAGTTCAACTCCAACTTAACTAATTAAGAGTACTTATAAGGTGAAATATGTGTAGAGGCAAAACACTTTAAAAACTTTCAAATGGTTGAAAGGAGCCTTGGACTGTTAGAAGTCATCCACAATGGCTTATGTTGGGAGGACCACAATTTGACTCCCTACAGCCACTTTAAAAACAGGACCGCGTGGCGTGATATCGAATGCCATAAAAGATCTGAGTGTTTCTTCCTCATCACTAATTGGTTTTGAGGTGGAATAACATAGGTCACAATTCGACAAATGGTATTAGAGCTAAGGTCATGGGTTTGAGTCACAAAAATGTCATTGTGAGGGAGGGATTGTTGGAAGACCACAATTTAACTTCCTACAACCACTCTAAAAATAGACACACATGGCGTGATGTTGAATGCCATAAAAATTTTGAGTGTCTTTCTCATCATCAATTGATTTTAAGATGGAATGACATAGCTCATGGTACGATAGCTTAGAAAAAAAAATTTGGATTAAAACAAGTTTTTAACAGTGGCATAAAAAGCTTAATAAAGCTTTGGTTTCTGACAAAATTGTTGTGAATAAACTTGATAGATGTATGAATAAAAAATAAAAACCTTTTGGTGATAGTGATGTTTTTCATGTTCCTATATGTGGATGACATGCTATTTTAAGAGTTGATATAAATTTCTAAAGACCTTTCATTCTTTGATATGAAAAAACCTTATACAGACGGATGTAACTTTGAATAAAAGGAAAAATAATAATAAAATTGGGAATCTTCCGTTGCACAATCTGAGCATGCTAAATTATTGGTGGTGTGATATTTTTAATAAACTGTACACATCCTAACATTGCATATGATGTTGGTAAAACCTTGTAGGTACCTTGCCTATGAACATTTGAATGCTCCAACTCGTCTCTTAAGAGATATATGAAAGGGCACCATGAACTTGGGTCTTATATCTACAGGGTGTCGAACAATATTAGAAGACTGTTGTGATACAAATTGCATATCAAATGATGATAAGACCCACTCCACTAGTGGCTATGTTTTCACTCTAGGGAGGGAGCTATACTTTGTATGTTTTCTAAACAAACCTATGATGATTGATCAACTATGGAATTTGAGTTTGTTACCTTAGAAAAAGGCATGTTATTATATTATTGTATTTTGATATCTACTTGCTGAAATACTAATATCATCATATTATTGTATTTTGATTACAAGCTATAAATATGTGTGGATAAATTAAGCTTTATAATGGGAAGAAGAGGCATATGCGCCTAAGGCACAACATAGTGTGACAACTTATAATTAATGGTGTAATTGCCATGGAGTTTGTGTGGTTAGAAAATAATTTGCAAATCCTCTTACCAAAAGGGATAACTAGACAATTAGTCTATGATACATCGAAGGGGGATGGGACCTAAGCCTATTGAGTGAATCACCCTGATGACAACCCAACCTTTGTTTAAAAGGTTCAATGGGTATTATGGAGAGATTCAAGATTGCACTATCAATGAGAATGAGATCTCATTGTCCCTCCCTATGGTGTAGATAGTGCCCACTACCAAACTAAAGAGGTTGAGTTCTATAACTTTTAATGAATTCATAGCCTTTAACTTTTAATGAATTCATAGCCTTTAAGGGTGGTGTGTGGCAGTACACACTTGATGAATTTAACTATGTGAGTATGGAGGTGGGGCCGCCTCCTATGAGAGAGAGGGCAAACTCTTTAGAGAACTCATGAAAACTCAGGTAGGTTGCATGGCTGAAACGTGCCAAATCGAGAACTTGTCAAAAAATTCACAAGAAAAAGGTGTTTATATTCAACGGTTTATGAATTTGGTTCAAGATCTTGTATCACCAAGAATTTGTAAACTCTAAAATATAAACACCAAGTGTTGATTCAAGTCCACAAGACATTAGCACTAATTCATCTTGTGACTACCCATTTATTGCTTTATAAAAGAATGAAAATTTCAAAACATGTGGGGGATTGTTGGGTATGTTTTTCAAATTTAAAAGGAAAATAATTTCATTAAATGGTGGGTAATTTCTAGTGCCACTTGGATTGCTATTGACCAAAATTAGTGGATGTAGTTGGTAAGAATTAAACTCACCAGCCCCACCATCAGCTTTACCCCATACCCATGGCCTTCTCTCTTTATTCACAAACAAAATCAGCCCCTCCACAATATCATCACTTTCCTTTCTTACTTTCACCTATCTTGTCTTAACCAATTCAAATCCCTAGCAAATATCCCTATAATACCAGCAAATGTTGAAGAAAATCAAAGGGATAATTATGGAGTGCTTATATCACGGCAGATTCTTAAATTTGTGTTGGGTTTTGTCAACTCTTTTGTTGAAAATATTCCATTGGCTCTTCTATATAACCAAAAGGCCATTCCTCTTTCAAACGTGTGAGAGGCAGAAGGAAAAAAAATATAGAGTTCATCTAATACACCATTTCCTCTATCTTTCTTCAATCTTTATATTGGGCATCCAATGACAAGTTTGAAATTCTGTTTGTGAGTGCACATTGATAGAGCTGTCGTTGTATCCTAGAGAGCGACTGCCTGAGTCATTTGCACCGACAGAGTCATTCTAGTGGGGGTAAAATTGCTTATTTAGGACAGCAGATTAAGTTCTATGCCTTGGCTCAAATCGATAAGTTTATATCTCTCTACACCCTCATCTTATATCTCTAATCTGTTTTGTATTTTGTTAATTAATTTGGGCAAATTTCAAACCTTATTTCCAACACAAGGGATTAACAAAATGTTGATTTTTAGAACTTTTTCTCCTCTATATATACTATTCTTACTATGCAGAGTAGTATAAAGACAATTTTATCTGGGCTTCTTGTCGTTGAAGGATTGAAGGAGAGCATGAATGGTAGGATGATTCAAAGAACTAGGGTTTGTGTTTGGTTGGTGGAGGAATGTTTGAAAATATTTTTTTGGGTAAATGGAGAACGGTTTCTAGGTGCTTTTTGGTGTCTTCAATGTTGATTATATACATGGTAGAGCTCAAGATCTTATATTTCAATTAGAAAACTTTAATTTCAAAGTTATCCAACTCATATTTATCACATAAGATGATAAGATAAGAGTGCAAATTAGTATAATCGAGTTAATTACTGAATTAAAATTAATATATGGACAAAGATTTCCTCTAAGGCCATTTAGAGAATTTAATTTCCTTTAACCCCTAATCATATGGAAATGCATAAAATCATCAACGTGTATTAAATAAAATTATTTATGAAATTATTTAATTAACAAGATGCATGATTCACTAAATAGGTCATTTGACTAAAAATATATATGAATGATTATTTCAATTTTCATGTAGTTCTGTAAACCAATTTGGAAATGAACTATGCCCTATAGATAGTGGAAAATGGTGTATGAGATGATTAAAGTCTAACAAAAAAAAAAAAAAAGATAATTAAAGTGGTCACTATTGGGCAACTTTTCATACATGGGCATCTTGCTATCAAATATGTAATAAGTATCATAGCAAGAGACTCATCATTTCTTGGACGGCAAGGTTTCAAATGACCCATAAACACAATATTAACCCAACACAATTTTTTTGGAGGTTAATTTTTAGGATAAATGGGTTTGTGTCAATATGGATCAACTCGCTATGATAGATTGATAAATGGTCAATTTGGTTATATTGATAAAATTTTCATTGTTACTCTATGGTACCTACCATTTTCACTCAAAAAAAAAATGAAAAACCTTCTCAGCTTATTTTATTTTTTTTTAGATTTTATATTCTAAAATATGATCGAATTTTATTAGATTGAAATAAAAAATTTGTACATTAATTGATGTTATCGTAAATTAGAATTTGTGTATAATTTATTTGGTTATAGTTATTATAATTTGTGTTATCAAAATATAAGATACGTTTATCATTTTTCATCATATATTTGAAGTAGGTGATTTGTCATGTCTATGCCAACACAATCCAATATATTTATATAAAATAAAAAATGAGTCATCTATATCAACCTAATACGGCATTTATTTATCAAGCAGGTTACATGAGTCATATCATATCAGCCTATTAAGTAAAAGGGTCATGTTTCGGTTAAGAGGTTAATTGAGGGATTTAAATTGGCCGATATTGTAATCTACTACCCTTATCTTGACCCCCACAACATAAACTATAACCCTTCTAACTTGCTACTTCTACTACGAAAATCACATCACAGTTTTCTGACAAAACTAGGTGACTGATGCTGTTAGAAACTTCTATTAAACAATACTAAATATTAAAAAAAGAAAATAGAAAATGAGAGCCCGTACCTGCGGAGGGGTGGGTGATATATTCAATCACTAGCTAGCTCGCCGTCACAACTTTCCTTATGATTGTCTGTACTCTCTATTCTCTAAGACACACAGTTCAAATTTATGGACGTACCCGGCAGGCCGGAAGTACAAGCAATGAATATAATAAAACAAAGAATCCAAGTTAAGGATATATATTATAAGGGCGAAATGATAAAGAAAATAATTTAGCAAAGAAAAGTCAGTCTCACTATTGTTTGTTTGGGTCTGGTACTCCTGTAATATTTCTGTGACGTGCAGTCCCAAAGTGATTCTCACGAACTAGCTAATTATTATTGTTATTGAGTAGATATCGTTTTAACTAAATATGAGTTCTTAAATCCAAAAAGGATATATTAATATCCATAGTGAAAAAATTTAAATCCACAATATGAAAGCAATTAAATTAATAGAATTATTATCAATAATGGACTTTAATTTTAATTTGTTTTATAGGATATTGTAATTGTGAGATCAAAGAAATTCGTACTAACTCCGCTATGTTTAATTTCTTTGAGTTAAGACTCTGTGAGTTTTGATAATTAACCATGGTGATTTTTTGCTTCACTGATTGGTTGTGTCTTCTTAAAGTAAGTAGGACTTTAAAAACCAAGCTTTCTACTTTTCCTTCTCTAGACATTTCCTTTGGAATATTCGAAGTTTACAATTTTTATTTATTTATTATGAACTCGTGACTTTTGCTTTTATGCTTGAGATCTAAGACACATATTGGCTTCTCCTTATTATCTGTACATATCCTTTATACTTTGCTTATTATATTTCACCTCTTAGACTTGGAATATTCTTATACGTTACTTTAATCATTTAGTTATTCTGTGTTCTTTCTTGGCTTTATATATTTAATCTTATATACTTGTAATTTATAGTTCGTGAATTATATTAGTAGCTCCTGCCTATGCACTAAGAAAAGAGCTGTGATGCGGATTTTGTTGTTCTTATATATTTTGTGGAAGTTTTACGTGTCCTCTGTTATCCATGGCGTCAATGTAGGGGAATCTATGCCAATGCATGACAAGTTATTGTGGTAAAAGTTGTGGACTTTTTTTTATGTCCCAAGTATTACCCTTTACAATATTTTATAATAAATTATTAAAATGATGGATGGAAAGCATCAACGTGTAATCTTACTCCTCTGAAAAAAAAAAGTAAGGGTATAAGAGATATAATAAAGGGAACTGTGTAGTAAGGATTTTGAAAAAGAAAAGAACAGTGAGGGATAAGATTCAATAAAGGTGCCATATATGAACTAAAATAATTTTAAAAAGGAAAAGAAAAATTCTTTTGTACTTAAAAAAGGAAATAAACCATTCTTCTCTTATGAAAAAAAAAACATTCTTCTTCTGACTTTCAAAGTGTGTGTCAAGCTTCAAACTTATTTTTGTTAAGCACACTGCACATCAAGATTAAGTGTGTGTCAAGCTTCAAACTTATTTTTGTTAAGCACACTGCACATCAAGATTAAGGGCCTTAGGACCAGTCACCAATCCTTTAAACCCGACCAACCCAACCGGTTTGGTCCGACCCAATGGGACACGAACAATTTCAAACGGTTGAGTACATATTATTTATTGTTAAATGTGTTCATGAGTATGTAGGCATTACAAAAATACAAACTAGCAGGCATTTTTTTTTTAAAGAAGAAATAGTAGGCAATTAAAGTGGGCAACCAATTGATTGGGTTCGCAAGAAATGAGTCATGAAGATTGATGTATTTGCAAGGCCCACATCTGTTTTTCACTAAAAAGTATTGCAAGACCCACTATGAACATCCTGTTACATTTTTCTAAAAACCCCTGGAGCTCTTACTTGAATATATATCATTTAGTTCCGCAAGCTTGCTCTGTGAACCTTCTAAGAAAACCATTTAAACAACTTTTTATTATTATATAAAATAGAGTTTTAACTTATAACTTTCGTTCTATAATGATTGCTTCATATCATAAATTAAGACATTAATTAACAAATTCTCTAAGAAAACCATATAAGTAACTTTTTTTTTTTATTATATAAACATATATAATAGAATTTCAACTTATGACATTCGTCCCATGATAATTGCTCCATATTATTAAATTAAAACATTAATTAGTTTTTGATATAAACAGGCTCAAACATCAAACCTCTTATTTAACAATACTAAACTTTACTAGTTGAGTTAAATAAAACCCGCATTTAAACAAAAATTTAGTAATAAAGAAGTAAAATCTAAAAAGATATATTATATTCTTTTAAAAAAAAAAAAGATATATTATATTAAGAAATTTAAACCAGGGATACAATAAATGAATTATGTACTAAAGAATATAAAAATTAAGATATATTCTTATTAGTTTTCTGATCAAGTGACCGGTACAAAGTACCAGCAAGAACATATTGTATTAAGAAATTCAAGTAAATAATATATATACTAAAGTAATTATGTGCTAAATAATATAAAGAAGAAAATGAAAAGAAGTATGATCTACGAATATATTATATTAACGAATTCAAGTAAGGTATTTACTAAAGGAACTATGTACAAAAGATTTTCAAAAAGGAAAGAAAAATTCTTTAGTGATCTATTGAAGTAACTTACAAAGGGAGGAGGGAACAAAAGACTCTTGAAATGTTTGTCAATTCTCAAACTTTTTTACGTTAAAGATATCGAGGTTAGGGGCCATAGAACTAGTCACTAAACTAGGCCAGTCCAACCAATTTAGTCCAACTCAGAAAGTCACAAAAAGTGGGTTTTATCTGCCTTGAAAAGTAGCTCGGTCGTAGGTCAAGCACTGGGCTTTGGGAAAATTCAATTGAGTAACATAACATGACAATGAAACGTATTGGTTGTATATTTTTCTTCTTGAATGAAAGTTCAGTTTCAAAAAATAAAAAATAAAATCATATTGAAAAATTTTACGACCTACACACCAAAAATAGAGTTACAATGGTTGTGCTACTGCTAAATTCTAGTAAAGTTATTAAAAGTTCAAAATTTTCATTTACATACTCCGTAGAATAAAGGCTTCCTAGCTTTAACACTAAAGAATGCAACCCATCTGAAATTCTGAATAAAACACCCGATGTTTACTTGGCTACGATATTAGCTCTGAGTCTCAATCACTGAGAAATGATGAATTTTAAATCAATTTGGATTGGTAGAGAAAACCCAAACCAAATTTGGACTAAAAATTTGAGTTTCCCACCTCTATCCCCAAGCCCAACCCCGTACATCTTCGTTTTAGTGAACGAAACTTCGGTTCATGTATTTCATCAAATAGTTGTGCTTTTTGCCTCACCAAATGCAGATTGCAGGGAGAGTACGAGAGATATGAGCAGCGCTATTGTTTTATCAACAGCTCCATTTAAACCTCATTCTACAACCTGAATACTCTAAACCCCAATTTAGGCCCATATCGAGGCATGGGCCTTGGAGTTGTTGGCTAACGCCAGGAAGGAGTTGTGCCACGTGAGATTGGAATCACTGGGTGGGATCATTGGAATGGGGTCCGTGTCTTGGTTCAGGAACGACCTGGTTGGGTCTACGCTATGCACTTGGGTTTTGAAACTTGAAAGTTCTGTTTTCCATTGATGGTTTTATGAGGTAGAGAGAAAGGGCAGGGAGAGTAAATATTGATTGTGTAGCCTTAATGTAAGAAAACATACATATTTAAACCCAAAAAAGCAATGTTAATGTTAATTTTAACGGCGTGGAAATGGTGTATCTTTTATGAAGCTATGCAGAAGTATTAGACATAGAAAATTTTAGGACTCAAATTTTCTAGATTTTTTTAAAGTACTTTATTAATAGATTGTCTTAAATGCTAACCACAGTTTAATGATCTAATGATTTAGATTTTACCATGTCAGCATTCTACTAACAATATTCTTCAAATAATAAAAGAGAAATTATATATCCAGAATATTTTTACTACATTTTTTAACAAATGCTAAGTGGTAGGTTATTACTGGTTGTTATTATTAGGCCAAAAAAATAATCTTAGTATTACAACAAATGTCATGGCGTAGCATCTCTTATAATAAAATAATGTCGCAAACAAAAAAATTAAAATTATTGTTAGTGAAATGCTGACATGGCAAAATCTAAACATTAATTCATTAAAAAATGGTTAAGATTTAAAAAAATTTATTTGATAAAATACTTTAAAAAATCTAGAAAATCTGAATCAAAAATTTTATCAGTTTTTCACACAAGATTTTGGATGAAAATTAAGTTCGGTGCTTGTGACGAAATTTATATTAGATATCCAACAAAAGCTGTCTTCTTTTAATGCGGGACAAGTCTTAAAACACAAACGCAATTCATTCCTCTCATATCACAATCTACCATAATTGTGTATGGAGCATTACAAACCAAGAACCAACTCTTACATAGATTCCAAACTGTTCTTTATTATTAAGTTCAAAGAGACAGACAAACCGCAAAGGCCGATAGGCCAAAATGCATTGTACTTTCATGTTTCAACCCAGATGTAAGCAATTTATACATAAATTATTAAGCATACTGCCAGAAGACTCTGTAGTTTCGGTAAAAATACCACATAGGTTGCAGAAATGAAGATAAGACGAGGGCAAATTAAGGTGCTACGACTACGAACCCTTAGAACTGAGGATGAAATTGATGACATGTGATTACTTACTACCTTATGGAGAGGATCAATGAGAATCTTGAGCTAAGACTGAACTGAAAGTTTTACGGGATGAGAACAGGAAAGTTTTCCTAACGATAATTGGTCTCACTAAGAAATACGAAATGGGAAAAAGAGAGGCATACACGACCTCAGGAAGCCATGAATTTGCAGTCAAGACTGATCTTGTGCCTTCTATAAAGGCAAGGACCAAACAGATAAGGGAGAATTCAGTTAATACCAAGGAGAACATTATTGGGTATGTGATACGAGTAGCTTTTGCTAAAAACGGATACGCAAAGTTAGCAAAAATTGAGACAGCTGAAAACCCAAATGCCAACGAGTCATATATCAGAAATTTCTCAAAACTGTCTTTTTCCTTTAAAGTTGCCAAGCCGTCACCACCAGTTCCACCAGGAACTTGAAAGGCTGCTGCGAAAGTTACAGTTGCAATGATTGTGGCGACCACTAGATTGAAGTTGGCCAAATCCTTGATATCATCTTTTTTACCTTCTTCGGCTTTCTTATTATCATCTATTTTGTCTTTCTTACCATTTTCCTCTGAAGAATTGGCTACATCAGTTCCTTCTGCCTTAGAACTCTTCACTTTTGTAGTCGGTCTGCCAACCATTGTGTCCAAACTCGATAGGACGTTGTGTCTTTTCAAATTTGACATGATTATCTTCTGCAGGTGTTTAGAGAGAAATGTCACTTCCTCATGCGTAAAATTGTTATTTTACCATTTGAGTACATGCAATTCTTATTTTGAATATTTCACTTTATATTTCACTAATCAGTGCCATATTAATCTATACAAAAGAAATCCAGACCCATGACATTTTCTTTGTATTTACTTTCAGTAAAGTTTTATAATTTTGCAACGACATATTATTATAAATCTATGCTACTTTAAGATTTGAATGCTTACCTTTTCATTATCCATCAGTTTATTATCTGCTTTAATAATGTCGAGAACACTCTCCCCTTTTTTGTTCACAGCACCCCCCATTCTTCTAACATCTGCCAGACTCATTAATAGTGCATAATTACTATTTGCGGCAGCGATATGAAAAGGGGTGTTCCCTTCATCATCTGGCTCATTCATGAGATCACGAAAAGCGTATTTCCTATCTCGGAAAAAAATTTTAAGCCCTTTTGTATTTCCACTTTCCGCTGCAAGATGAAGAGCTGTCCTATGGCTTTTGTCGAGCAATTGACAAGTATATGGACATCTTTCAATGAGCATTCCCATTACGTCAACATGTCCTTTCCTGGCTGAAATGTGAAGAGCACACATGCCTTCGTTGTTCTGTTTGTAAGCAAGGGAAATATCTGTGTCCAAAAATAGTTTCACAAGTTTTTCGTCGCCAAAGTACGCAGCATAATGAAGAGGAGTCCAGCCAAAGTCATCCTCTTCCGTAATTGCCTTTGGAAATTTGTCTATAACTTTTTCCATAAAATCTGGAGAGAGAAAGAGACCACATAGAGTAAGGTTTTTATTTATTTATCTTTACATTCTTTAATTACACATTTCGACTTATCAAGAGAGTGCATTGAGTAAGATTTTTTGTTTAAAATCTCTCGAGCAGAGACAGTTGGTTTGTGTGGCAAATCTATCCTGAAACACCACATTAAAACATTGATAGCCAGAGAAAATTATGTGATTACTTAGTGAATCAAGTGATTAATTGTTAGAGAAAATGATGGGATTGAAATAAATAATATATATACAATTTAAATTTTCATTGAATTTATTGAACAATCCCAATTATAAATTTGGGTTTTATTGTAATGTATTATAAAGAAAGCGAGTGGAAAAATATAATTGCTTGGGGTCTTGTCTTGTGAATCAAGGACACAAGGTTGAACCACCTAACTAGTAAATTTTCTTTTTATTTTTTCCTCACAGTCATATTATGTTGAAATTTTATGTGCATCTACAAATACCATGATAATAAATGCCGGTGTAGCTACTATAATTATCAAATTCATATTTAGAATTCTTCTTAAAAGAATATATTATATATATATATATATATATATATATATATTTAGATAAAAGAAAGAAAAAAAAATTATTATATTAGATTTTTTTTCATAATTATATATGTAAGACTCGGTAAATTTCACTTGATAATATTCACAAAACTTTGCTTGTGTTTTATTATGACGAACACAAGTTGATATACATTACTAATCAAAATATATTGCGCACGCAAATTGAATTATTCAGGAAAAAAATGGATTTGGGCTATGGTTTTATTATGTTCTCAATTGGTCCCAGAAAATAGAAAGATAGACCCGAAAAAAAAAAGGGTTTCTATTTGATAGTATATATATAACCAGAACAATGAGAAGTAATATAATTCATCCAAGAAAAAAATATAGAGAGAGAGAGAGAGAGAAATATATAGCATCCCAAAGGGTAATGGATTACCTATTTTTGTGATATTGAGTTTTTTTCTTTTGTCCAAAATGTCCTTAGGGATCTTCATTTGATAAAAGCTATCTCTTATGGCATATAGATAATGACGCACTTCTCTTAGGAATGAGACAACAGCTCTCCAGGTAAAAAAATCTTGAGCGGAAAGTTTAAACAAATTGCCTACAGGAAATCACTGATCAGAGTAGTAGATCATAACCGAAATAACATAATAACGTAAACTGAACCCATCTCATATCTCATTTCATTGTACCAAGATTTCCAAGACCTATATGATCTTGCTGAAGTTTAAGGAAAAGTAAAGCTAGTAGCAAACCCTCGTGGTCCCATGAAAAAATTATAAAAAATTTAACACCACCACAATAATAATCATTATATATATATAGATATAATTCAATTTCAACTTATAAAGTTCAGATTGGATTTGAACCCAAAATTTTTATTTCTCAACTCTTTACCAATATATTGAGTTAACTAAAATAAAGAATTAGTAATAATTAGGAATCTGTTTGAATATTGCTTATTTTGCTAAAATTGAAAACTTATTAGTAAAAGTACTGTAGATAAAAATAAAAGTTAGTTGAAATAATACAACGAAACTCATAAATAGTACCAAAAAGTACAATGAGATTTATAAATAAAAACAAAAAAAAAAAACTGAATAGTAAAATAATTTTAATTTTTTATTAGTATCCAAACACACACTAACAGTGCAGGGGCCAATATAGATAAACATATTGGTAATTTTCCTCCACTACCCACAAGACAGCACATGATAGATTGCCTTTCTATCAAATTATTTTTGAACCCGACTAGTCTATATTTCAAATCGTTTATGAACTGTACCCAATTATCTCAAAGAATTTTCAATAAGTTTGTAGTTTTGGTTTTTTGCTTAAATTTTGGTCCCACTGCAAATATGCTTTATTTGTAGCTTCTTTTCTCACACGGCCCGGTATTGTTTTAATGTTTTTGGCCAAAAAGCTGCAGTTCGGTATTATTTTTGGTCAAAAAACTACCATTTGTGGTCCTATATGCTTTTTTCTCACATCTTTGCTTATCATGAGTTTCACTTTACTTCTTCTTTTTCTTTTCCTTTTTTTTTTTTTCTTGTTTTAGCTACAGCACTTTTACCCAAAAAAATCAATCTACTTATGTTATTTAGTTTTCAGTTTTATGTCTATAGTTTTCAGTTTTATGTCTATAATACTTTTAACAAAAAAACCTAGATAAATTATTTCCTAACCAAACGCAAGTAAAACCGAATGTTCAAACAGTAACAGATGCTTCTCTTTCTTTCATAATTGTTGAGTTTTTTTTTTTTTTTCCCTTTCCCAAAAAAAAAAAACATATGTTTTAGACTGTTTTATATAGATAAAAAATTAACTGTTGTTTTTGTTTTATTTATACTTACTGTTTTAGAATATAGTGAAACAAATATTCTAAAATATATAAACACTAGTATGAACTAAATTAAAATTGATAAACTAAAACATATTAGGGGACTCACTTTCATCCAGGCGAATGGCAGCAGCATGCAAGATATTCATGCCTTTACTTCCCCTGTATTCAAAGCATTCTTCAATGTCTAGGATATCGTCAGCAATATCAAAAAACCCTCTATCCACGGCTATGAAGAGAGGAGATTCTCCATCCTTATTGCGTAAAGAAGTCATGCTTGGATCTTTTTCAATTAGCTTCTTCACAATCTCATTATGGCCATTTCGTATCGCACCATGCAATGCCGTTTCATTGCTTTCATTTGTAATCTTCAACAGCGGTACCGTCGTGTGCTGGTGTTGCGACAACAGCAAATTTGTCATGTCCTTATGCCCCAAACTTGCGGCAATATGAAGTGGAGTGTTGCCTTTTAAGTTGCGCTCGTGCAAGAGTGATGGATCTAAATCAATAATCTTTTTTGCAATTTTCGTTTTTCCTGATTTTGCAGCAACATGAAGAATGGTGTTCTTTGTGGATGTTACCTCACGAAGAACTTCAGCCTCAACTGAGAAGTCCTCACGTCCTTCAACCACAGCATTGTATAATTCTATTTTACGCTTACCAGGTATTAGTTCTATGTTGTCCTCAATATGGATTTCATGAAAGCCCTTTTCAGGATCCATTGAACAAGTTTTTCCCATGTAGTCAATACTGATCTCTCTGTGTATAAGCAGTTCAAAGTTTAGATAATTAGAGGGGAAAAATCATTTTTCCAACTTATCTATGATATAGTATCCGTTTGAATACACATTGCGTTTTACTTCCTTGCGTTTTCTCCTTCTTTTTTTTTTTTTTTTCTCTACAGGCAACAGCTTTTAGGAGACAGTGCACTGGTTATACACTATTTATGCACAGTTCACGTACTATTCATAAAACCTATAAGTACTTTATTCAGAAAAAATATATATATATATATATTAAAAATAGGTTTTACGGTACTATTCACACATTTAAAAATTATTTTTCTACAGTATTTTCAGTTTTCAGTAATAAGTTCTATTCAAACGGACTCATACAGACTAAAATTGCTATGCCATATGGGGGTATCTTATTATTTTATATCTTTCAAACAATCCATCTGAATCGAATTCATTATTAAATGTATAATTTAAATTTTTTGAATTATACATTTAAAATGCACTTAAAAGTATTTGAGTTGCTATGAATAGCATGGGCTCAGTTAAAGAGAAATAATTTGTATTTGTTAAAAGCAAAACTCAACTATCAGGTTTATAATTTACAATTAAACAATTCAAACTAATCGTAGTAATACTTTTGTGAACAAGTTTCAAAGTACAAGATTTGATTAAATTGAACACACATACACAAATCAAGTCACAATTGGTGTAATTTCTTGTTAATGTTACAACAACCAAATACATTTATCAGATTAGTTTTTAAAAATTCTACCATTGGATTATTTGTTCCTATTTATTTTAACACAAATGAAAAAGTTGGGTATCTAGGATGTTATTTTGGTATTCGATTCATAAATTCTTTTTTTTTTTTAAATATAATTTTTTAAAGAAAAAAATTTTAAAAAAAATAACCAAGAAAGTTATTTTTTTTCTATATATATATATATATATATATATATATATATATAAACTTGAAATCTAAGTATTTTATAATTAAGAAAGTTTTTTTATTTGTTGTCATCTAGAAAATTTGTAACTATATACATTATAAAAGAAAATCCAATGAAGAATTTGTTAAAATACACATTCAAATAAAAAATTATTTAATGGTCTAATCTTGTTTGAGGAGATTGAAAGAATCATACATATTCCTAGAGTATGAGTAAAAAGTTCCAAGCAGTGACTTAAAAGTTGACAACTTGATATATATGATAGGTGATTATCAAAAAAATTGATATATATATATATATATATATGATAGGTTTTTAATTACCAAATAAAATTTTTGGATTTGTTTCCAAATATTGTTTTGCCAAATTAAGTACGTATTTATCAATACCGGAAGATGAAACCTTTGGGCTTTCAACAAGGAGACTTTAGTTCTAATTGAGGTCTTGCATGCCTCTACAATATGACACAATACCCTTACACTTAAGTTACTAAAGAGTTACTGCAAATTTATCTTCAATATATATCTAAGTCTATTGGGTTCTACAAATTGCAATTTTTTTGTAGAAGACCCACCACATTAAGTTTTAGTATTTCTAAGAGAAAATTAGAAGTTATCTTGAAATTAAATTGTTATATCAGTTAAAAAATTTGAAAACAATTTTCCAATATTAACAAATGTTTATGTATCAAATGGTGCAACTTTTGGTATTAAAAACTGCAAAAATAGCTATTTTATATATTCTCTCCTAACAGTCATCTGACATCTTGGTCAAACCAACTTTATAGTTTGTTTGGATGGATGAGGAGTAGAGGAGAGTAGAGTAGAGAGAGGGAGTAGAGTAGAGAGAGGGAGAGTAAGTTAAATTACCTTGTTTGGATATTTTTAAGAGAGAAGGGAGAGGAATTTGGAGGGGTTTGGAGATGTTCTAATTACTTCTAATCCCTCATTTTTAATTCCTCCAAATTGAAGAGACTTAGAGGGAGAGTGTAGCATAGAAATGCTTAATCAAATAAATTATTAAATTTACCTTTACTTAACAAAATGACAAACTATGCAAAAGTTAATTATTCTCATTTCCCTTACTTAATTTTAAAAACATCCAACAAAGTGGAGAATAATTCTCATCTACTCTCCTCTCTACTACTCTCCCCTCGTCTTGTCCCTCCTACTCTCCTCTCCTTCCAAATTTCCAAATATAGCATTAAATAGAGAGCCCGTAGAGTCTTGCCTTTACTCATCTAATATCGCAGTCAACCCAATGATCGCATGACACTTGGGTTGACCATGATTTCTGACCAACTTCACTGAGCTTATTTTCTCTCTCTACTAAATAGAAAATTACACTTTTCCACTTTCAAAGTGGGATTGAGCAACATTCTTCACGTGGGATCAAATTTGTATTACAACTTGCTTGAATATACAAAATATCCAATAGTCACTTCACAGTCAATTTGATCCAACAACTTGAATTTCATTTTTTCCCAAAATATTCTTCATTACTCTTTTTTTTTTTTTTTTTTTTGCTTTCATTTCTACAGAAGCTAGAATAACGCCAAGAGTCTTGATAATTCTATTTAATATTTCTAATGGAGATACTCACAGTTCAAAATTTTCTATTCCCAACAATCGAAAAAAATAATAATAGGAAGTAGAAGAAGAAGAACGGTTGAGTTCGTATTAATGGTTTTTCTTAAATGGGTCCATAAGTGCGTAGGCATTAGAAACTAGTAGGTGGTTAAAGTGGGCTTCGGAACACAAGACTCATGAAGTACTGCTAGGCCCACTACCGTTTTTACTTGAATAATTAGATAAATTAATAAATTGAGAGAGAGAGAGAGAGAGAGAGAGAGAGAGAAGAGAGAAAGATACTTATTGCTAGGTTCAATGTGAACATCCTGTTACATTTTTCTAACAGTATTTTGCTGCGATCTGCATTTGAAAGTTCGATGCAGGAAAAAGAATAACGACAAACTAAATAAAAAAGAACGAGATCGCTCTTACTTGAATAGCTATGATTTAGTTCCGCAAGCGCAATCTTGTTGGTATCCGGACTCTCCGTGTCATCTGTTAAGCATCTAAGGAGACAGTTCAAATTTAATGACTACCGTTTAGTAATAAAGAAGTACAAGCTAGAATCATGATATGTCACGGCATTCAAGTAAGGTATATAATAGATTCTAAAAAAATAAAGGTAATTGGATATAATAAAGGAATTAATTATAAAGTAGTAGAGAATATGAGAAAGTAAAAGAAAATTTCTTATTTTGTGTTATGATCAAGTGACTTATACGAAGGAAGTACAAGCAGAAATTTATTGTGTTAAGAAATTCAAGTGAGGGATAAAATAAAAGAATAATTTACTAAAGAATATATTTAGAATTTTGTAGTGCAACTAATATTTTCTAGTTTTTTCAATGGAGATATTAATGTTTTAAATCCTTGTACCACCAACTATCAATTTTTTATTAGAAGTGACTTAAAATAGTAAGAAGGAAGTACGAGCTAGGAACATAACATATTAAGGGGCAATTTGGTATTATACGTATTACCATACACTTTTTCATACACATGTATTTTCAAAAAATACAAACAATATTACTAGAACAACATTATCAAACAACATTATTAGAACAACGTTATTCAAGTAAGGGATATACTAAAGGAACGTTAAGCTAACCAAGTAAACCTTTATGTGTAATCTGTCTTTCATGCTTCTGTTCATCATTCAATCATTATACATAATCACACAACAACTTTTATAATTTTATTTTTAGATATGATAGAATTTTTACTTATGACATTTGTTCCATGATGCTTGTATTTTATCATTAGGCTAAGAAACTAATCGATTTGTGGTGTTTGAATTTTAGATCTCTTACTCAATGACAAGAAATTTTACCGATTGAGTTAAGTAGAATTCACAAAGGAACTATGTTCTAAATAATTAAAAAAAGAAAGAAAAATCTTATATTAAGGAATTCAAGTGAGGGATATAATAAAAGAATTATGTACTAAAGAATTTAGAAAAGGAAAATAATATTTTTCTTATAAGTGATCTTTCTAATAGATATATAAATATATATATATATATATATATATTCAAGTCAAAGTAAGAGATATACGAAAGCAACTATGCTCTAAAGACTTTAAAAAAGGAAAAGAAAATTTTGTATATAAAAAATTCAAGTAAAAAATATAATAAAAGAAAAATATATTAAAGAATTTAAATAAAAAAATGAAATTTTCTTATTAGTGATCATTCCAACAGATATATCTAGAGTTCAAATCCGCTCACAACTAACTATCACTGTATCAAAAACAAATATGTACTAATGAATATACAAAAAGAAAAAGTAGAAGTGACTTAAATTAGTAAGAATGAAGTCCAATGTTAGGAACATATTATATCAAGGAATTCAAGTAAGGGATATACTAAAAGTGAAAATTCTTAGGTACTCTTGGAGTACAAAGAAATGGTATTCTCTCGTCTCACATTCATGATAGAATCTACTATAAATTTAATGAGTGGACCCACCATGAACGTAAGAGGAGGAAACACTAGTCTTTGCGTTTCGAGAGTACCATTTTCTGTACTTCGAGAGTACCATTTTCTGTACTTCGAGAGCACCTAAAAATTACTCTACTAAAAATAACTGTGTTCTAAATAGTTTTAAAAAGGAAAAAGGAAAAGAAAAATTCTTATATTTAGGAATTCAAGTAATGAATATAATAAAGGAATTATATACTGAGTAATTTTTTTTTTTTAAGGGATACACCAAAGCAGTACGAACAGTTTCAAATGAGTGTCAATCACTAGTTTAGGCAATTAATTGAAGTGGGTAACCAATTGCCTAGTGGGCATCTTTGGCATTAAACATTTGATGGGGTTGGGAACAATTAATCATGGAGAATTGCTAGGCCCACTACTGCTTTTACTTTATAAAGAAAAGTACCGCTAGCCACTAGGCCCTCTATGAACATCTTGTTACATTTTTCTAAGAGTAATTTTGTCTTTTTATTTTGTTTTTGCTGAATTAGTAGTAGGTTTTTTTTTTTTTTTTTTTTTGTTCTCCATTTGAAAGTTCTGTACATGAAGGAAAAAAAAAAAAAAAAAAAAAAGACAAATAAAATAAAAGAAAAAATAAATAAAAGAACGAGAGCTCTTACTTAAATATGATATGATTTAGTAACAGAAGCTTGCTCCTGTTGGTGTCCCTTTTATGGACAACAGTTTTTTTTTTTTTTTTTTTTAAAGGGATTATAGACAACAGTTTAGTAACAGAGAAGTACATGAAAGAACCAAGTAAGGTATATAATAAAGGAATTAATAGTAATAAAAAGGAAAGGAAAAATTATTCTTAGTGTCATGATCAAGTGACTTAAAATAGTATGAATTAATGAAGTACAAGGAGGAACATATCTATAATTAATAAATATAAAGCATTAACTTTTGATTAACATTATACAATTTTGCTACATAAATTTTTAAGATTTCACAGTTTTACAAGTTCTTATATATATTTATGTGTGTATTAATTGAATATAAATTTCATTATACATATAGAAAAGTGAATCATAAAGTATTGTTAGGCCCTCTACTGCTTTTACTTTATAAAGAAAAGTGTCGCTAGTTTCTAGGTCCTCTATGAACATCTTGTTACATTTTTTTAGGGTTGTCAAATGAGTGGATATAATTGTGTTGGGTATATAAAACTCACGCAATTATTGTCCATTTAACTAAATAATTTTAAACCAAACCCAATACAACTCAATTATTATGAGTAAACCCCAACACACACAATTACCCAATAATCAAAATTACCAAAATGCCCCTGAAACTTGAAAATGACCAAAGTACTCCTAAATCCTTTAGAGTTCATGATTTGTAGAAATGTAATAACTAGGTTTAATTGGGTACCTAGCTAAAACCCAATAAACATCAATATTAATTGGGTTTGATTGGGTTAATACCTATTTAAACCAATTAATAATTAGGTGGATTTGGGTTATTTAAGTGGGTGGGCAAATGAGTTTGGATTGATTTTTCCACCTTTAAGAGTATTTTTGTCTTTTGCTTTGTTTTGTTTTCGCTGAATTAACAATATATATATATATATATATATATATATATATATGAGATGAGTTCAAATAACACCTAGTGTAAACCATTGGATTTAAGTAAATCCAACAATCAAATTAAAAAAAGACATCAATTAATGCTAATATTCTAATAAGAATATCATTTATTATCCCTTATTCTCTTTCTCTCTCTCTCTCTCTCTCTCTCTCTCTCTCTCTCTCTCTCTCTCTCTCTCTCTCTCTCCATTACACGTTGCTCTCTGCTCTCTCTTTCTCCTCTATCACTCTTCCACCTCCACTACCATAAGATTCCACCTCCATGGCCAAGTTGCCGGAAGCAAAAGAAGTAGTGGTCAAATTGTAGATTATTTGGTCCTGCATTATGAGTTATGACATTGTCTATGACCTGTACAATTTTTACTGTTATGCTTTTATGTTCAATGGGTAATGTAATGTCAAATAGGGTTGCTAAGCTACTTTCGAGATGGAGGAATTGAAATGGTAAAATATTATTTATTTGTTTGGAATTGAGCTTTGTTTTGTCTTTTGTGAACTTTGCTAGGACTATGGTATATTAATATGTACATGATTTAGTTCCTTTTTAGTTCCTTTCCTTCCAAAAAAATTTACAAGATAGAAATGAAGGCAAGCTGTGAAGCTGATAACAACAACGCTAGGACAAGCGTCACATTGCTTAAGTGTGTGTTTGGATACCACTTATTTTGTTGAAAACTGAAAACTTATTATTGAAAAAAATAAATGGATTATTCTTCACATAAGAAAACACTGTTTACTTGCCTTAATGTACTGTTCATGTTCCATGAACAGTGCAAAAGGCGCTGGTAAAAAAACAAAAAAACTCAAAAACGCTGGATGCCAGACATGGACGTGTATCCAAACGTACACTTAGGTGATGAAATAAATGTCAGCCAACCCTTTTATAGATCCTTGAAGGCTTGAGTACTGGAAAGCATTTGGTTTTCCTCTTAATTAACAACTCGTCTAGCCTCAAGAATGGGATAGAAAAAATTTCAGTATGAGGATAGATGGGCTGGACACCTTGCTGGATTTTAGATCGTCCTATTTTTGGACAAAAGAAGACATGATCATGTCCTATATCATGTCTTAGCCGTGGAGGTGGAAGAGTGATATAGGAGAAAGAGAGAGAGAAACATATATATATATATATATATATATATTTATGGTTTAGAGATAGGTATAGAATGTCATAAATAAGGCATAATAAATGAGATTCTAATCAAAATAGTAGCATTAGTAAGTGTCTTTTTTTTACCGTTGGATTTATTTAAATCTAATGGTTTTGAAAATGTATAACTCTTTAAAGTTACACTAAGTGTAAGTTGGACCCATCTATATATATATATATATATATGAAAAAACATTGCGTCCCGAGCTAGCGTAAAACTAGTGTTTTACGCCAGCCACAAAAAAATCAACACGTGGAAATTTTTTAAAATCCCTCTCCAAACAGCCAAAACTCACGCTTCACCTCAGACAAAACAAAAAACAAAAGAAAGCTCATGCCTCTGCTTCCTTCACGCTGAACCTCCCCACCGCCGGAGCCTGATGGCCACTAACCCATTAGCAAAACAATGACATTAGCATATGCAAAACCCATAAACCCAGAACCATCGACCATCAACAAAGCCACAAACCCATCAGCAAAAGAACCTCATCGGCATCATCAAAACCCATAAACCCATAAATGTGTGACCATCCGCCACCAACCACCCCACAATTAACCCAGAACCAATGATCTAAACCAAAACCCACAAAACTAAAACCCACAAATCTCCAAAGCCGACCCATAACAAAACTGAAATCCTTTATCACCAATCCCAACCAAAATCTACAAACCATTGCAAACCCACATCTACAAACCATTGCAAACCCACCACCACGATGCCATTGTAAAGATGAAGAGAAAGAAGAGAAATCAGTGAACCTAGGTCCCAACATTGTTGCAAAGACAAAGAGAGAAGTGAAATAAGCAAACCCACCACCTAAGGGCCACCGCAAAGTCGTAGAGAGAAAATAGAAATTAGAGAGATATACAAGAGTCAATGAGAGAGAGAGAGAGAGAAACTAAAAATTATGTAACGATTTGTAATGCCATTTGGTTTATGGACTTGTGTGGCGGTATGCTTTGGTGTGTGGTGTGGTGTGGTGGAGATTTGGGCAAGAGGAAGTAGAGGATGGAAGAGGGAGGAAGCAGAGGAAACCAGAAATTTTTGCCTAACTCATTCTGGTTGTGATTTGGGGTTTAAGCGAGCTATACTATTTACCGAGTTAAGTGAGTTGCGATCTATGTGGCGGTGGTGGAGGTTCGGCGTGAAGGAAGCAGAGAAAGCAGAGGTGAAGACGTGAGCTTTTGTCTGAGTGCTGCTCCGGCGATCAGGCTCCAGAGATCAGGCTGTGGCGGTGGGGAGGTTCGGCATGAAGGAAGCAAAGGCATGAGCTTTCTTTTCTTTTTCTTTTTTTTTTCTGTTTTGTCTGAGGTGAAGCGTGAGTTTTGGCTATTTGGAGAGGGATTTTTAAAAATTCCACGTGTCGATTTTTTAGTGGCTGGCATAAAACACTAGTTTTATGCCAGCTCCGGACGCAATGTTTTCTCATATATATATATATGAGAGCTCACACTTAAATAAGATATGATTTAGTAATAGAAGCTTGCCCCCTGTTGGTGTCCCCACACTTTCGGTATTATCCGTAAATTATTTAAGGAAAGCATTAAATTTTATAGACAACATGTTTTTTTTTTTTTAATGGGATTATATATAGACAACAGTTTAGTAACGAAGAAGTACATGAAAGAGCCAAGTAAGGTATATAATAAAAGGAATTAAAAGTATAAAAAAGGAAAGGAAAATTTCCTCTTAGTGCCATGATCAAGTGACTTAAAATAGTATGAAAGAAGTACAAGGAGGAACATATCTTTAATTATAAAATATTAAATTTTAACAGATATTATAATATTTTGCTACATAAGATTTTAAGATCTCACTTAGTGTGTAAAATACTGTGAATGTTTAGATCCCTTAATTTCATAAAATACCAACAAAGCTTATATTCAAACAATAGATGTGCGGAATGATAAATATAAGCAATACCCAATTTGGCAAACTACTTTAACACATAATTAATCACAAACATAGCAGCAATTAATGATTAAAGAGTAAGGAAAAAGAGATGCAAATACAAGGATAACACCGGCATGTGTTATCAAAGAGAAAACCAAAGAACTCGACGAAAAACCTCTCTGCTGCCCTCCAAGTGGTAAAATGATCCACTAGAAAATCAGCTAGGATACATGAATAGCAATTGAACTCCAAGCCTAATCTACCCAATGCCCCAAAACCCTCCAAGCTTCTTGCTCCAACAGGGTTAAGCCTAACGTTGTCTTCTTTAGCTTACCGGATCCCGCAATAAGCTTTATATTGCATCTGTCATTCTTGGCATCTTCCAATGCTTCCCAAAGCTCCATAAACACTCTCAACACTTTGAATGGGTGTGGGTAGTGTTTGGATATAAATCTCCTCTCAATAGATATAGCAATGGGAGAGAGAAGAAGAAGAGACTACAAAGATTACTCTCTAATGAGGTGGATGTGTTGTAGAAACCTTTATTAGGGTTTTTCTCTCAATAGACACACCTACATTTAGTGGGTATAGGGGTATTTATAGTAGGGTATGAGATATAATGTGAAAATTCAATTTTCAGCAAAACAAGGTGTTCTTGCAAGTCATTCGTGACTGAGATGAGTCACGAGTTCTAGTCGCCAAAAAACAGAATGGTCAGACTGTACTTTTTGTCCTGTAGTAATTCAGCTGTCCTAACCTTTCAACTTTTTGCATGCTCCACATGTGTGCCTGATTCTGTCGGGTGGCCAATCGCAAGTCAATCACGACTCTAATAGCAAGTTTCCTCTTTGATGCACACTCTTAATCAATTGTTCACACTCTCTCATACATAACTCTTACATAATTTTCACCTAAATACAGAGTTTCTAAATGCTAAATTACAAACAAATTTGGCATGAAATAAAGCTAACACATGGTTGAATAAATTCAACCTTACAATATATATGTGGGTTTCTAGACTCCAATAACTGAAACTTCAAAATAAGATAAACACATACAAAAACATACTAATCTTAAATATGTTCATTGATGAAACTTGAAAAAAAATATAAAAATCCCCACCAAATTCATCAAATTCCAATTTCAAAAATAGAGAGAGAGAGAGAGAGAGAGAGAGAGAGAGGGGGGCATACGATAACAAGAAATTCAAAGTGGGTTGGTTGCCAACTCCTTGGTTTGGTTTGTGGGGGCAGCAATAGGGTTGAAAACTAAGGTTTGAGTTTAAAGTGGGGCTAAGGAAGAGGTGGAGATAAAAGAGAAAGGTGGCCGGTGAAGGTAAAGAAGCTAGAAGTGTATTTCTTGGTTTGGGTTACCGAGGTTTCTTCATCACATCGATTTGGAAAAACAAATCTGTTTTTTTTCTCTTTGTTAAAAAAATATTTTTTTTAATTTTTCTTATTAAAAAAAATAAAAATTGAACACTTTAATGGCAAACGCTTAATAGAAGTGGACGAAGGTCTTAATTGAACAAATTTAAAACAAATTAGCAGACTCAATTGAATGAAATAAAGTTAAAGAACTTAAATGAATTCAAGTGAAACTTACAAGGTGAATTTTGCATTTTTTCCAACTTTCTATATTGAATTTCTCTTGAACAAAAAATTATTTTTCTTTAGCAATTGCTCTGAAGTTTGATTAATGAAATTCTGCATCTTTGATTCACTTTAATACAAACCAAACTAATTTAAACAACACTTACAACATTTTATTTTGACACAAAAATGTAGCGAACAATCTAAAACTTAACTGTATACACTGTACAACAAGAAATCGAAAATAAGGGGATTAGAATGGAAATCACTAAATAAAGAGTAACCCAAGAAGCAAGGTTTAAAGGGTCATTCTCGTCCAAGACTACTTGCACACTCCCATAGAAGGCTACGATCATCCAAAATATGGAGAATTCAACTAACGGCACTTGTAGCATTTCTGCATATCGGCAAGGCGAGGATATTTTATTTCTGGAAAAATTGTAAACGCAAAGTGGATGCACATTACCACAGCTGAGGTACCAAAGGCCAAACAATTATATATCAACAAAGTTCGAAAGTGTTTGTTTTTGTGTAAAACTGCCAAGCTCGTTTCATCCTCGTTCACCAGGAACTTGAAAGGCTGCTGCGAAGGTGATAGTTGTATATATTGTCATTGCAGTTATATTGAATTTGGCTATAGGTCTGTCTCTTCCAGCACCAGTATTGTCTTACGCATTATTGGCACCACACATTTCTGCCCTTCCCTCTGCACACACCATCCTGTGTTTCATGAAATTCTTCAAGCCCTTTTGTCTCTTGAGTATGCACTTTTGTAGTTTGTCTAACCACTAGTTCCAAACTCAAAATGTAGTCTCCATTACACTTTGACATTAATACATCCTACAAGTTTTTGTTTGAGCATATATTCAGTACTTTGAGAGTTCAACAATGTGGTTTTCTTCCCTCCATGGCAGATCCAATTTGGGGCAATGGCTCCCAAAAATATTTAACCAAAAATTGAAAATATATGTATGAATTGTCATAATTGTTTTTTAAAAAAAATTGAAGTATATTATATATATGCATCTGGCCTCTGCATTTAAAAATTAAATTTTTTATAAGTTTATAAATAATATTCTCTTATTCAAATATATGATTTTGAGAAAAAAAAATCTAGTGTATTTCACACCGAGTTAAATAATGTTACAATCCTGTTAGTGATAAATTATATATATTGGTAACTAAAATTAATTGGACATTCATAAAAGTATAATGAACATATAAACTTCTTTTGACAACTAACTCAAAAATAAAAGGAGAAAAAAAAAACGGGTTTTTATTTTTTTGATCCTTCCTCTTAAGTTAAAAATTTAAAATTAAAAACTTTTCTTCCTTACATTGGGGTTGGGGTTGTGGCAGAAGGAGGGTTGTGTTGATAGAGAAAGTAATTAGCTTAGTGTTTCATTCTTCTTCTTAAAAAATTACGATTGGTATTGTATTTGCTGCATGTAGCTCATCCTCTCTCTCTCTCTCTCTCTCTCTCTCTCTCTCTCTCTCTCTCTCTCTCTCTCTCTCTCTCTCTCTCAAACCAAATTGGTGTGTGTTGAAGCACGTCCATGACATAGGTCCTAGCAACATCATAAGCCGAGGATTTTTTTGGGTTTTTCTCTTCAGTCTTCTTGGATTTTTGAGGGATTTTGTTTTTCACTTGTTATTGATTTCTAAAGTGTTTTCCTGATTATGATTGAATTTCTCAATCACTATTTGATTTCATTGTGAGATTTGTGGATATTCTTGGATTTGGTGGGTCAGTTTTGCATCCTCTATTATTGTTGGTGGTCGAGTTTTGTGTGTGGTGTTATGTTAACTTGTTTTGTGATTCAAGTTAGTTTTGTTAGGTTCAAAAAGTTTTGTTAGTTAAAGCTACATCTAGTATAAGTGTATAACTCTAAGTAATATTACACCACTTAATAACTTTTTATTAGATTAATATTTTAAAAATCTCACCATTGGATTATATATTATTTATGTTTTTAACACGTATACCAAGTTTCATGCACAATTTTAAATACAAAAATTTGAAATTTGAAATTTAAAACTTTGATTGATGCTATGGCTATTAATCTCATATCATCATCTTGAAATTTCATAAGTATGTAGAACATAAAAAGATCATCTAATTCAATAGTAGATTTATCAAAATTCACATGTAATTAAAACATATTGAATGATATAATATTACTTAGAGTTACATGAGAGTTAATTAAACTAAAATTAGAGGGAATTCTTAATTCAATTTTTCTCTTAAGATTTTCTAATAGCATAATTTTTGTTTAGGTATTATTTTTCGTATTTAATTCAATAAATCATATATTATTGAATTAAATACCCACAAGATTGAGTAATTGAATTATCTATAAGTTTTATTATGTTAAAAAAAAAACTAAACTTAAATCAAGTATTTATACGATATCTGGACTATATTTTTATCATGTTATGAGAATTTTTTTTTACTATTATTAGAAACTTGAATTTTTTTTTTTGGGGAAATAAAAAACTCTATTTATTACCACTCACAACCCTGATAAACATGTGGAAGGCAAGATTGTTGGACCTGAAATCTGACATTGACACAAAGGTTGGTCGATGCACTGATCACGTAATCTCACTCGTACTAGTGTTAAGCGAATATCACACGAATTTTCTATCTTTAATTACTCTCTTTTGAAATGAAAATTATTTTGCTTTAGTGATTGTTACCAAGCTTGATTAATGAAATTCTGCATCTTGGTTCGTTTTAATACAAACCAAGCTAATTTAAAACAACCCTTACAACAATTTGTTTTGACCCAAAAATTTAGCCAGATATCTAAAACTTTACTGCATACATTGTACAACAAAAAATTAAAAATAAGGGGACAAAAATGGAAATCAGTAAATAAAACGTAGCCCAAGAAGCAAGGTTTGAAGGGTCAGTCTCATCCAACACTACTTGTACACCCCCATAAAAGGCTACTATCATCCAAAATATGGAGAATTCAACTAACGACACTTGCAGCATTTCTGCGTACCGGGAGAGGCAAGGATATTTTACTTCTGGAAAAATTGCAATCGCAAAGTGGATGCACATTACCGCAACTAAGGTACCAAAGGCCAAACAACCAAATATGATAAAGGTTCGAAAGTGTTTGTTTTTGCGTAAAACTATCAAGCCCTAGTTCTCGTATCCACCGGGAACTTGAAAAGTTGCTGCAAAGGTGACAACTGTAAATATTGTCATTGCCGTTGTATTGAATTTGGCTATAGGTGTGTCTCTTCCAGAATTGTCTTTTGGAGATGTGTTGTCTTTTGGAGTTGTGTTGTCTCTTCCAGGATTGTCTTTCACATTATTGGCACCACACATTTCTTCCCTAACCTCTGCACGCACCATCCCGTGTGTTTCATGCAATTCTTCAGGCCGTTCTGTCTCATGAGTCTGCACTTTTGTAGTTTGTCTAACCACTCATTCCAAACTCAGCAGAATGAGTTCTCTATTCCACTTTGACATTAATATATCCAACAAGTTTTTGTTTGAGCATTTATTCAAAACTTCGATAGTTCAAACACAAACATCTATGATACTAATTTATTAGCTTGTACAAACTTCCATAAACATGCACAAACACAAGCATCTATATACACATATAACTTAGTATCCTCCATAGTAAATTCTTAAATTTTTCATTTTTAATATAAGTTACCAAATTACCAACCAAAGTGAGTAGAAAATTTTCAATTGAACTAATGAAGTATTAAAAGACATAAATTATTCAAAACTTAAACAGACATAAGAACACATTTTACAATAAAAAAAGAATGTGAGAAATTGGACAATTTTTTTAAGAGCATCATTAGATTAGCTTAAATATTTTTACTTGGCTACGATATTAGCTCTGAGTCTCGATCAGTGAGAAATGATGAAATTTAAATCAATTTGGATTGGTAGGGAAAACCCAAACCAAATTTGGACTAAAATTTTGAGTTTCCCACCTCTATCCCCAAGCCCAACCCCGTACATCTTAGTTTTAGTGAAGGAAACTTCGGTTCATGCATTTCATCAAACAGTTGTGCTTTTTGCCTCACACCAAATGCAGATTGCATAGAGGGAACGAGAGATATGAGCAGCACTATTGATTTATCAACAGCTCAATTTGAGCCTCATTCTCCAACCCGGATACTCTCAACTGCAATTTGGGCCCATATCGAGGCATGGGCCTTGGAGTTGTTGGCTAACGCAAGGAAAGAGTTGTGCCACGTGAGATTGGGATCATTGGAATGGGGGCCGAGTCTTGGTTCAGGAAGGACCTGGTTGGGTCTATGCTATGCAATTGGGTTTCGAAAGTCCTGTTTTCCATTGATGGTTTTATGAGGTAGAGAGAAAGGCTAGGGAGGGTAAATATTGATTGTGTAGCCTTAATGTAAAAAAACATAAATATTTAAACCCAAAAAAAGAAATGTTAATGCTAATGTTAATGGTGTGAAAATGGTGTATCTTTTGTGAAGTTAAGAGCAAAAGTATTAGACATAGGAAATTTTAAGATTCAAATTCTCTAGATTTTTTAGGGTACTTTATTAATAGTTTCCTTAAATCCTAACCACACTTTAATGATCTAATGGTTTAGATTCTGTCATATTTATATTCCACTAACAATATTCTTAAAATAATAAAATAATGGTGAAAACAAAACAGTTAAGATTATTGTTAGTGGAATACTGACATAGAAAAATCTAGACCATTAAATCATTAAAAGATGGTTAAGATTTTAAAAAAAAAATCTATTCAGTAGACTACTCTAAGAAATCTAGAAGATCTAAATCTGAAATGTTATCAGTTTTTTCACACAAAATTTTGGATGAAAAGTTCGGTGCTTGTGACAAAATTTATATTAGATATCCAAAAAAAGTGGTCTTCTTTCAATGCGGGAGAAGTCTTAAAACACAAACGCAATTCATTCCTTTCATATCACAATCTACCATAATTGTGTATGGAACATTACAAACCAAGAACCAACTATTACATAGATTCCAAACTGTTCTTTATTATTAAGTACACAGAGACAGACAAACCATAAAGGCCGATAGACCAAATTGCATTGTACTTTCATGTTTCAACCCAGATACAAGCAATTTATACATAAATTATTCAACAAACTGCCAGAGGACTGTAGTTTCGGTAAAAATACCACATAGGTTGCAGAAATGAAGATGAGACAAGGGAAAATTAAGGTGCTACGACTACGAACCCTTAGAACTGAGGATGAAATTGATGACATGTTATTGCTTACTACCTCATGGAGAGCTAGTGGGGGATCAATGTTGGAATCTTGAGCTAAGACTGAACTGAACTCAAAGGTACCACGGTAGTTTACGGGATGAGAACAAGAAAGTTTTCCTAACGATAATTGGTCTCACTAAGAAATACGAAATGGGAAAAAGAGAGGCATACACGACCTCAGGAAGCCATGAATTTTCAGTCAAGACTGATCTTGTACCTTCGATAAAGGCAAGGACCAAACAGATAAGGGAGAATTCAGTTAATACCAAGGAGAACATTATTGGGTATGTGATACGAGTAGCTTTTGCTAAAAACGGATACGCAAAGTTAGCAAAAATTGAGACAGCTGAAAACCCAAATGCCATCGAGTCATATATCAGAAATTTCACAAAACTGCTTTTTTCCCTTAAATTTGCCAAGCCGTCACCACCAGTTCCACCAGGAACTTGAAAGGCTGCTGCGAAAGTTACAGTTGCAATGATTGTGGCGACCACTAGATTGAAGTTGGCCAAATCCTTGATATCATCTTTTTTATCTTCTTTGGCTTTCATATTATCATCTTCTTTGTCTTTCTTACCATTTTCCTCTGAAGAATTGGCAGCACCAGTTCCTCCTGCCTTAGGATTCTTCACTTTTATAGTCTGTCTGTCAACCATTGTGTCCAAACTCCATAGAACGTTGTGTCTCTCCAAATTTGACATGATTATCTTCTGCAAGTATTTAGAGAGAAATGTCACTTCCTAACGCCTAAAATTGTAATTTTCCCATTTGAGTACATGCGTGATTCTTATTTTAAGTATTTTATTTTATATTTCACCAATTATTACCATATTAATCTTTACAAAAGCAATCCAGAGGAATGTCACTTTCTTTGAGTAAAGTTTTATAATTTGCCGTCCATAGATTATGCGTGAGTTGGATAGCGGTGGGTGATGTGTTTTTGCGTTTTTGGCTGGGTTTCATGGCACTGTTCATGACCCAGCCAAAAACACAAAAAATCACATACTAATGCATTTTTAGTCTCACAATACTATTCACACCTTTAAAAATTATTTTGTTATAGTATTTTCAGAAATAAATTTTCAATTTTCAACAAATAAGCAATATCCAAACATCTCTATCTTTAAGCCTATTCTACTTTAAGATTTGCATGGCTTACCTTTTCATCTTCCATCAGTTGACTATCTGCTTGAATAATGTCGAGAATACTCTCCCCTTTTTTGTTCACAGCACCCCCCATTCTTCTAACGTCTGCCAGACTCATTAATAGTGCATAATGCCCATTTGCGGCAGCGATATGAAAAGGGGTGTTTCCTTCATCATCTTTCTCATTCATGAGATCACGAAAAGCGAATTTCCTATTTCGGAAAAAAACTTTAAGGGCCTTTGTATGTCCACTTTCCGCTACAAGATGAAGAGCTGTCCTATGGCTTTTGTCGAACAATTGACAAGTATATGGACATCTTTCAATGAACATTCCCATTACGTCAACATGTCCTTTCTTGGCTGAAATGTGAAGAGCACACATGCCTTGGTTGTTCTGTTTGTAAGCAAGGGAAATGTCTCTGTCCAAAAATAGTTTCACAAGTTTTTCGTCGCCAAAGTATGCAGCATAATGAAGAGGAGACCAGCCAAAGTCATCTTCTTCCGTAATTGCCTTTGGAAATTTGTCTATAACTTTTTCCATAAAATCTGGAGAGAGAGAGAGAGAGACCATAGAGTAAGATTTTTATTTATTTATTTTTATATTCTTTAATTACACATTTCGGCTTATCAAGAGAGTGCATTGAGTAAGATTTTTTGTTTAAAATCTCTCGAGCAGAGACAATTGTTTTGTGTGGCAAATCTATCCTGGAAAACCAAATTAAAACATTGATAGCCAGAGAACATTATTAGTGAATCAAGTGATCAATTGTTAGAGAAAGTTATCATTGAATTTATTGAACAATCCCAATTATAAATATGGATTTTATTGTAATGTATTATAAAGAAAGCGAGTGGGAAAATATAATTGCTTGGGCTCTTGTCTTGTGAAGGACACAAGGTTGAACAACCTAATTAGTAAATTCTCTCTTTATTTTCTCCTCACAGTCATATTATGTTGAAATTTTATGTGCATATACAAATACCATGATAATAAATGCCTATGTGTAACTACTATAATTATCAAATTCATATTTAGAATTCTTCTTAAAAGAAAAAAAATAGATAAAAGATAGAAAAATATTATTATTATATTAAGAGATCTAATAAAGTCTGATAGTTAAATAAGAGATTTAGGGTTCAATCCCCGCTTACATCAAAAACCGATTGGTGTCTGGGTCTGATGATAAAGAATTATCATTAAGAACAGATGTCATAAGTTGAAACTCTAAAAAAATAAAAGAACAATAAAAAGTAGTATAATTCATCTAAGGAAAAAATAAAAAGAGAGAGAAATATATAGCATCCCAAAGGGAAATGGATTACCAATTTTTGTGATATTGAGTTTACTTCTTTTGTCCAAAATTTCTTTGGGGATCTTCGTTTGATAAAAGCTATCTCTTATAGCATATAGATTATGCTGCACTTCTCTTAGGAATGAGGCAACAGCTTTCCAATTAAAAATTTCTTGAGTGCGAAGTTTAAACAGATTGCCTACAAAAAATAAGTGATCAAAGTAGCAGATCTTAGCTAAAACAACATACCAACTTAACCTGAACCCAACTTATATTTTATTTCATTGTACCAAGATTTCCAAGACACATATAATCTTGCTGAAGTTTAGGGAAAAGTAAAGCTAGTAACGGACCCTCCTGGTCCCATAAAAAATTAGAAAAAATTTAACTCCTCCACAATAATAATCATTATATATATATAGAGAGAGAGAGAGAGACAATACAATTTCAACTTATAAAATCTAGATGGAATTTAAACCCAAATTTTTTATTTGACAACTTTTTACCAATATATTGAGTTAACTAAAATAATGAAGTAGTAATAATTAATAGTGTAAGGGTCAATATAGATAAACATACTGGTAATTTTCTTCCACTACCCATAAGACAACACATGATAGATTGCCTTTCTTTCAAATTATTTTTGGACCCGCGCGACTAGTCTATATTTCAGATCGTTTATGAACTGTACCTAATTATCTTTAAGAATTTTCAATGAGTTTGTAGTTTCGGTTTTTTGCTTAAATTTTGGTTCCACTGGCCACTGCAAATATGCTTTATTTGTAGCTTCTTTCCTCACATGGCCCGGTATTGTTTTTTGGCGAAAAAGCTGCAGTTAGGATTGTTTCTGGTAAAAAAAAACAACTATTTGTGGTCCTACACTCCTACTATATTTTTTCTCACAACTTTGCTTATCATGAGTTACACTTTACTTTTTTTTTTTTTAAGCTATAGGACTTTTACCCTAAAAATCAATCTGCTTATGTTATATAGTTTTCAGTTTTATATCTATAACACTTTTAGCAAAAAAAACTAGATAAATTGTTTCCCAACTACACAAGTAAAACCAAATGTTCAACAGTAACAGATGCTTCTCTCTTTCTTTCATAATTATAAACTGAGTCTGTTTGGATACAACTGAAAATCGAAAACTGAAAATACTGTAGCAGAATAATTTTTAAATGTACGAATAATACTGCCAAACCCATTTTTAATAAAAAGTTATTGAAAAGTGCGTGCACAATATATGAACAGTGCGCATACAATACGTGAACAGTGCGCGCACAATGCAAGCACGTTCCCCTAAGCGCAGCAGAAAAGAATTAAAAAAAATGATGGAAAGCGCTGAACGCGTCCGCATTCAGCACTATCCAAACCCACCTTGAGTTTTTTTTTTTTTTTTTTCCTTTCTCAAAAAAAAAAAAAAAAAAAAAACCCTTATGTTTTAGACTGTTTTTTATATACAAAAAAGTAGCTGTTGTTTTTGTTCTATTTATACTTATTATTTTAGAATATAGGTTTCACTATATTCTATAATATATAAAAACTCGTATGAGCAAAATTAAAATTGATAAACTTAAACATATTAGGGGACTCACTTTTATCTATGCAAATGGCAGCAGCATGCAAGATATTCATGCCTTTACTTCCCTTGTACTCACGGCATTCTTCAATGTCTAGGATATGTTTAGCAATATCGAAAAACCCTCTATCCACGGCTATGAAGAGAGGAGATTCTCCATCCTTATTGCGTAATGAAGTCAAGCTTGGACATTTTTCAATTAGCTTCTTCACAATCTCATTGTGGCCATTTCGTACCGCACCATGCAATGCCGTTTCATTGTCTTCATTAGTAATCATCAACAGCGGTACCGTCATGTGTTGGTGTTGCGACAACAGAAAATTTGTCATGTCCAGATGCCCCAAACTTGCGGCAATATGAAGTGGAGTGTTACCTTTCGAGTTGCACTCGTGCAAGAGTGATGGGTCAAAATCGATAATCTTTTTCGCAATTTTCATTTTTCCAGATTTTGCAGCAACATGAAGAATGGTGTTCTTTGTGGATGTTACCTCACGAAGAACTTCTGCCTCAACTGTGAAATCCTCACGTTCTTCAACCACAGCATTGTATAATTCTATTTTACGTTTACAAAGTATTATTTCTATGTTGTCCTCAATATGGACTTCATGAAAGCCCTTTTCAGGATCCATTGAACAAGTTTTTCCCATGTAGTCAATGCTGATCTCTCTGTGTATAAGCAGTTCAAAGTTTAGATAATTAGAGGGAAAAATCATTTTTCCAACTTATCTATGATACATAAACTAAAATTGCTATGCTATATGGGGGTATCTTATTATTTTATATCTTTCAAACAATCCATTTGAATCGAATTTATGATTAAATCGAATTGAATTGTAATTTGATTAATTTTGATACATGTAAAACGCACTTAAAAGTATTTGAGTAGCTATGAACAGCACGGGCTCAATTAAAGAAAAATATATTTGTATTTGTTAAAGGCAGAACTGAACTTTCAGGTTTATGATTGACAATTAAACAATTCAAACTGAACATAATAATACCTTTGAGAACAAGTTTCAAAGTACAATATTTGATTAAATTGAACACACATACACAAATTAAGTCACAATTGGTGTAATTTCTTGTTAATATTACAATAATCAATAATTTTTATCAGATTAATTTTTAAAAATTCTACCATTGAAAATTATTTGCTCCTCTTTATTTTAACACAGACACAAAATTTGGGTAACTAGGATGTTATTTTGGTATTCGATTCATAAATTCTTTTTTTTTTTTTTTGGTTTAAATATAATTTTTTTTAAAACTTGAAATATAAATATTTTATAACCAAGAAATTTTTTTATTTGTTGTCATCTAGAAAATTTGTAACTATATACATTATAAAGAGAAAATGTAATCCAATGAAGAGTTTATTTAAATACACATTCAAATAAGCAATTATTAAATGGCCTAATATTGTTTGAAGAGATTGAAAGAATCATACATATTCCTAGAGTATGAGTAAAAAGTTCCAAGCAGTGACTATAAAGTTGATAACTTTATATATATGATAGGTTTTAAATTACCAAATAAAATTTTTGGATTTATTTCCAAATATTGTTTTGCCAAAGTACGTATACATCAATACCGGAAGATGAAACCTTTGGTCTTTCAACAAGGAGACTTGGGTTCTAATTGAGGTCTTCCATGCCTCCACATAATGATACAATAATTTTTCCTTTTTTTTTCTCGAGTTTTAAGTCTCATTATCTTTCAAGAACAATGGGATGAACAATGAAAGACATAAGAAAATTAAAATAATAAAAAAGAATTTTTAATGCGGCTTGTGGCATGATTAAATTGCTTTCCTTAGATAATATTTACCTCACATTCAAGTTACTATAAAGAGTTACTATAAATTTGTCTTTAAGATATATCTAAGCCTATTGGGTTCTACAAATTGCAATTTTTTGAAGAAGATTCATAGGAGTTTTAGTGTTTCTATGAGAAAATTAGAAGTTATCTTGAAATTAAATTGTTATATCAGTTTAAAAAATTGAAAACAATTTTCCAATATTAACAAATGTTTGTGTCAAAGTGGTGCAAATTTTGGTCTTAAAAACTACAAATATAGCTATTTTGCATAATCTCTCCTGACCCTCATCTAACATCTTGGTCAAACCAACTTTAAATAGAGAGTCCGAGGAGCCTCGCCTCTATTCCCCTATCATCTTAGTCGACCCAACTCTCGCTTGACACTTGGGTGGACCATGGTTTCTGAATAACTTCATGGACCTTATTTTCTCACTACTAAATGGATAATAACACTTTTCCACTTTCAAAATGGGATTAAACAACAGTCTTCCCGTGAGATCAAATTTGTATTACAACTTTCTTGGATATACAAAAGAATACAAAATATCCAATAGTCACTTGATAGTCAATTTGATCCGACAACTTGAATTTCATTTTTTCATAAAATATTCGTTATTACATTTTTTTTTCTTTCATTTCTACAGAGGGTAAAAAAACACCAAGAGTCTTGATAGTTCTGTTAATATTTCTTGTGGAAACGCTACGGTTCAAACACTTCTATTCCCAACAATTGAATAAAAAATAAAAAGCCACAGGTTTTTAGTTGAATTGGCACTTTTCTATGTACAAAGTGTTTGGGGTTTAGAAGGGAAAATATTTAAACTGCGGAATTAGTAGCATGTTATAATTATTTTTCAAAAAAATAAAAAGAAGTAGAAGAAGAAGAAGAACGGTTGAGTACATATTAATGGCTTTTGTTAAATGGGTCCAGGAGTGCGTAGGCATTAGAAACTGGTAGGGAGTTAAAGTGGGCAGCCACTTGCGTAGTAGACATCTTTGGTATCAAACATTTGATGGGGTTCGGAGCACATGATTCATGAAGTAGTGCTAGGCCCACTACCATTTTTACTTGAATAATAAAAAAAATTAATAAATGAGGAGAGAGAGAGAGAGAGAGGAGAGAAAAAAACTTATTGCTAGGTTCAATATGAACATCCTGTTACATTTTGCTGCGATCTGTATTTGAAAGTTCTATGCAGGAAAAAGAATAACGATAAACAAGATAAAAAAGAAAGAGAGCTCTTACTTGAATAGATATGATTTAGTTCCACAAGCGCAATCTTGTTGGTATCCTGACTTTCCGTATCATCTGTTAAGAATCTAAGGAAACAGCTGTTCCAATTTAATGGCAACAGTTTAGTCAGCTAGAATCATGATATGTCAGGGCATTCAAGTAAGGGATATAATAGATTCTAAAAAAATAAAGATGATTGGATATAATAAAGGAATTATAAAGTAGTAAAGAATATGAAAAAGGAAAAGAAAATTTCTCATTTAGTGTTATGATCAAGTGACTGATACGAAGGAAGTACAAGCAGAAACTTATTATGTTAAAGAAATTCAAGTGAGGGATATAATAAAGGAATTATGTAATAAATTAAGAATATGTTAAGAACTTTGTAGTTCAACTTGTATTTTTTAATGTTTTCAAATGAGATTTCTATGCCTTAAATCCTTGCACCACCAATTATATATTTGATTTTTTATTAGAAATGACTCAAAATAGTAAAAAGGAAGTACAAGCCAGGAACATAATATATTAAGTAATTCAAGTAAAGGATATACCGAAGGAACGTTAAGCTAAACCACATAAACCTTTATGTGTAATTTGTCTTTCATGCTTCCACTCATCATTCAATCATAACACATAATTACACAACAACTTTTATGATTTTTTTTAGATATAATAGAATTTTAACCTATAACGTCAGTTTCATGATGCTTGTACTATATCATTAGGGTAAGGCACTAATTAGTTTGTGGTGTATATGAGGTTTGAATCTTAGACCTTTTACTCGACGACAAGAAACTTTATTGATTGAGCTAAGTAAAACCTGCAATGGATCTATGTTCTAAATAATATAAAAAAGAAAAAAAAAATCTTATATTAAGGAATTCAAGTAAGGGATATAATAAAGGAGATATTATAAAGGAACTATGTACTAAAGAATTTAAATAAAGAAAAAGAAAAATTCTTATTAGTAATCTCTTCAACTTAGACATCTAAGGTTCAAATTTCTCCACACCAACTATCAACTTATAAAAAAAATATATGTACTAAAGAATATAAAAAAAAAAAAAAAAAAAAAAAAAAAGGGAGTTGTGACTTATAATAGTAAGAAAGAAGTATAATGTACAAGAGTTAGGAACATATATATATACACACACACATATATATATATATATATATATATATATATTCAAGTCAAAGTAAGAGATATACTAAAGCAAAGCAACTATGCTCTAAGGAATTTAAAAAAGGAAAAGAAAATTTTGTATATAAAAAATTCAAGTAAGGGATATGATATACTAAAGAATTTAAAAAGGAAATGGAAATTTCTTATTAGTAATCTTTCCAATAGAGACATCTAGAATTCAAATCCTTGCAATTACCAACTATTAATGTATCAAAAACAAATATGTACTAATGAATATACAAAAAGAAAAAGTAGAAATGACTTAAAATAGAAAGAATGAAGTACAAGCTAGGAACATATTATATCAAGGAATTCAAGTAAGGAGCTCTGTTTGTTTTACATGTTTTCTAGAAAAGGAAACATTTTCTATAAAACTATTTCATTTTCCAATGTTTGTAGCAACTGTAAATAAGTTGAAAAACAAACTTCTAACTTTCCTTATTTAGTTTACTGTGAGATAGAGTTGTTTTTCAAAAAAATTTAATGGAAAACAATCTCTAAAAATAAGCCATAATTTTTATGTTGACCAAAGATAGTTTTCCTTTGACTCAACTTTTTTTATGCTACCAAACACTAGAAAATAAGGAAAACTATTTGTACACAAGGTTTTCCATCGAAACAAACGGAGCGTAAAGGAACTATGTTTTATGTTCTAAATAGTGCAAAAAAGGAAAAAAGAAAAAGAAAAAGAAAAATATTCTTTTATATCAAGGAATTCAAGTAAGGAATATAATAAAGGAATTAATTATATACTAAGTAATATTTTTTTTAAAAGGAAAAGAAAACTACTGCTTAGTGGAAAATTATTCTTGTTATTCAGTTATCTCATGAGGTGTTTATCAATACTCACGTTTACTTCTGTTAAAGATACTAAGGATAGAGGCCTAGTCACTAACCAAAGCGGTACAAACAGTTTCAAATGAGTGTCAATCACAGTTTAGGCAATTAAAGTGGGGCATCAAACATTTGATGGGGTTGGGAACAAGTGAATCGTGAAGTATTGCTAGGCCCCCTACTGCTTTTACTTTATAAAGAAAAGTACCGCCAGCCGCTAGGCCCTCTATGAACATCTTGTTACATTTTTCTAAGAGTATTTTTGTCTTTTGTTTTAACAGTTTTTTTTTTTTTTTTGGTTCTCCATTTGAAAGTTCTCTATACTTGGAATAAAATAAAATAAAATAAAAGAACAAGAGCTCTTACTTAAATAAGATATGATTTAGTAACAGAAGCTTGCCCTTGTTGGTGTCCCCACCCTTTCAGTATTATCCGTAAATTATCTAAGGAAATCATTCAATTTTATAGGAAAAATTATTGAGTATTCTGGGAGTATCATAAATGCATATTCCTTCATTTCACATAAATTGTAGGTCCTGCCATAAATTTAATTACTCATAGTTATGTGAGAGAGATTAATACGCATTGATGGTACTCTGAAAATGCTCAATAATTACTCATTTTATAGACAACAATTTTTTTCTTTTTGAAGGAATTACATATAAACAACAGTTTAGTAACAAAGAAGTACATGAAAGAACTAAGTAAGGTATATAATAAAGTTCATCAAAAAAAAAAAAAAAAGTATATAATAAAGGAATTAATAGTATGAAAAAGGAAAGGAAATTCTTCTTAGTGTCATGATCAAGTGATTTAAAAAAGTATGAAAGAAGTACAAGGAGGAACATATCTTTAATTATAAAATATTAACTTTTGATAGATATTATAATATTTTTTGCTGCATAAATTTTTAAGATCTCACAATTTTACATGTTCTTATTTTATATGTGTGTGTGTGTGTGTGTGTGTGTGTGTGGGTGTGGGGGGGTGGGGGGGTTGGTTTCTAGACTCCAATGACCAAAACTTCAAAATAAGAAAACACGGCCAAAACGGACATTTGTCCCTTTCGCCTAAAACAAGTAGCAAAATGCCCATATTCTGAAACTATTTAACAAAATGCTCCTGTTTTGAAACTTGATTTTTAAAAAGTCGAGTTTCAATGAAAAACTCGATTTAATGAAAATCGAGTTACTTGCAAAATGTTAAATGGAACTTGAGTTCCATGTAATTTTTTTTTTTAAGTTTTTGCCTATAACTCGATTTTCTAAAAATCGAGTTTTTATTGAAACTCGATTTCTAGAAAATCAAGTTTAAAACAGGGTCGTATGGCTAAATAGTTTCAGAACAGGGGCATTTTGCTATTTGTTTTGGGTAAAAGAGGCAAATGCCCATTTTGGCCAAGAAAACACATACAAAAACATACTAATCTTAAATATGTTCATTGATCAAATTTGAAAATAAAATAAAAATCCCCACCAAATTGATCAAATTCCAGTTGCAAAAATTTAAAGGGCAGAGAGAGAGAGAGAGAGAGAGAGAGGTACAAGAACAAGGAATTCAAAATGGGTGGTCGCCAACTCCTTGGTCTAGTTTATGGGGGCAAGGATAGGGTTGAGAACTAAGGTTTGAGTTTAAAATGGGCCTAAGGAAGAGGTGGAGAAAGAAGAGAAATGTGGTGAAAATAAAGAAGAATTGTATTTCTTGGTTTGGGTTACCGATGTTTCTTCGTCACGTTGATTTGGAAAACTAGATATGTTCTTTTTCTTTTTGAAAAAATTATTTTTTAATTTTTTTTATATATTAAAGAAAATCAAAATTGGACACTTTAATGGCAAGCACTTAAAAGAATGAAGTGGACGAAGGTTTTAATTGAACAAATTTGAAACATATTAGCAGACTCAATTGAATGAAAATAAAGTTGAAGGACTGAAATGAATTCAAGTGAAACTTAGATGGTGAGTTTTGCATTTTTGCCAACTTTCTTTCTTGAATTTCTCTTGAACAAAAAATAATTTTGCTCTAGCGATTGCTCTGAAGTTTGATTAATGAAATTCTGCACCTTTGATTCACTTTAATACAAACCAAACTAATTTAAACAACACTTACAACATTTTATTTTGACACAAAAATGTAGTGAACAATCTTAAACTTAACTGTATACATTGTACAACAAGAAATCGAAAATAAGGGGATTAGAATGGAAATCACTAAATAAAGCGTAACCCAAGAAGCAAGGTTTGAAGGGTCATCCTCTTCCAAGACTACTTGCACGCCCCCATAAAAGGCTACAATCATCCAAAATATGGAGAATTCAACTGACGGCACTTGTAGCATTTCTGCATACCGATGAGGCAAGGATGTTTTATTTTTGGAAAAATTGTAAACGCAAAGTGGATGCACATTACCGCAGCTGAGGTACCAAAGGCCAAACAATCATATATCAGGAAGGTTCAAAAGTGTTTATTTTTGTGTACAACTGCCAAGCCCGGTTCGTCCTCGTATTCACCAGGAACTTTAAAGGCTGCTGTGAAGGTGATAGTTGTATATATTGTCATTGCAGTTATATTGAATTTGGCTATAGGTGTGTCTCTTCCAGCATTGTCTTGCGCATTATTGGTACCACACATTTTTGCCCTTACCTCTGCATGTACCATCTCATGTTTCATGAAATTCTTCAAGCCTTTCTGTCTCTCGAGTATGCACCTTTGTAGTTTGTCTAACCACTCGTTCCTAACTCAAAATGTAGTCTCTATTACACTTTGACATTAATACATCCTACAAGTTTTTGTTTAAGCATATATTTAGTACTTTGAGAGTTCAACAATGTGGTATTCTTCCCTCCATGGCAGAGCCAAATTGGGGCAATGGCTCCCAAAAATATTTAACCAAAAATTGAAAATATATGTATGAACTGTCTTAAATTTTTTTAAAAAAAATTGAAGTATATATGCATTTAGCCTATGCATTTAAAAATTAAATTTTTTATAAGTTTATAAATAATATTCTCTTTTTCAAAAATATAATTTTGAGAAAAAGTCTAGCGTATTTCACATTGACTTAAATAATGATACAATCCTATTAGTAATAAATTATATACATTGGTGACTTAAATTAATTGGACATTCATAAAATTATAATGAACATATAAACTTCTTTTGATAACTAACTCAAAAATAAAAGGAGAAAAAAAAAACGGATTTTTATTTTTTGATCATTCCTCTTAAGTAAAAAATTGAAAATTAAAAACTTTTCTTCCTTACATTGGGGTTGGGGTTGTGGCAGAAGGAGGGTTGTGTTTGATAGAGAAATCAATTAGCTTAGTGTTTCATTCTTCTTAAAAAATTATGATTGGTATTGTATTTGCTGCATGTAGCCCATCCGACTCTCTCTCTCTCTCTCTCTCTCTCTCTCTCTCTCTCTCAAACCAGATTGGTGTGTGTTGAAGCACATCGATGACACAAGTCCTAGCAACATCATAAGCCGAGGATTTTGTGAGTTTTTCTCTTCAGTCTTCTTCAGTACCAGCTGAATGTTAGAGCAAGAAAGGCAGTCACCTAAGGCCCCAAGTAAAAAAAAAGGACCCCCAAATTTTAACCAATAGAATTATTTATAATCAATAAATAAAATGATATTTTTTTACCAGATAAAAACAAATAAAAATGAGATAAAATTGCAACGTCCACAATATTTTTCACTACACTTTTACAACTAATGTTAAGTATTAGGTTGTTTTTGATGACAAAAAAATAATTATAGTGATATTTTCAAATAGAAAACAAAAAGCAAATTAAAACCTAGAATTTGTTGTAAAAAATATTGTAAATGTTGCACTTTTAAAAAATAATAATAATAATAATAAGAGTTGAGTTTGCAAACTTTTACTAGTTCTCATCTAAGTCTATCACTAACATCGTTTTTTTACTTACCTCTATCAATCTGCCACATCAACAAGTATGAAAAATTTTGTCAAACTTTTTTTATCTATATAATATCTTAAAAAAGAAAAAATTTTACGGAGTTCATATTAATTAGTAGATATTTTGCATTTAAAATAAGATAATCAATTTTCCCCTTAAGCCCTCAAATGCATCAAGCCGCCCCTGTCTTCTTGGACTCTTTTGAGGGATTTTTATTTCACTTGTTATCGATTTGTAAAGTGTTTTCCTGATTATGAGTGAGTTTCTCAATCATTATTTGATTTCTTTGTGAGATTTGTGGATATTCTTGGATTTGGTGGGTCAGTTTTGCATCCTCTATTATTGTTGGTGCTCTTGTTTTGTGATTCAAGTTAGTTTTGTTAGATTCAAAAAGTTTTGTTAGTTAAAGTTACATCTAGTATAATTCTAAGTAATGTTATACCACCTAATACCTTTTTATTAGATTAATATTTTAAAAATCCCACCATTGGATTATATATTATTTATGTGTTTAACACGTATACCAAGTTTCATACCAATCATATGCTATTTAATATTCAAATTAGAAGCCCATCTTTCATGCACAATTTTAAATACAAAATTTGAAATTTAAACCTTTGATGCTATGGTTATTAATCTCAGATCATCATCTTGAAATTTCATATGTAAAGCATAAAAAGATCATCTAATTCAATGGTAGATTTGTCCAAATTCACATGTAATTAAAACATATTGAATAGTATAATATTACTTAGAGTTACATGAGAGTTAACTAAACTAAAATAAGAGGGAATTCTTAATTCAATTTTTCTCTTAAGATTTCCTAATAGCATAATTTTTGTTTAGGTATTATTTTTTGTATTTAATTCAATAAATCATATATTATTGAATTAAATACCCACAAGATTGAGTAATTGAATTATCTATAGTTTTATTATGTTAAAAAAAAAACTAAACTAAACTTAAATCAAGTATATATATGGTAGCCGGACCATATTTTTACAATGTTATGAGAAATTTTTTTTTATTATTATTAGAAACTTGAATTTTATTTTGGAAAATAAAAAACTCCATTTATTTCCACTCATGACCCTAACAAACACGTGGAAGGCAAGATTGTTGGAGCTGAAATCCGACATTGATTTATTTCCACTCATGACCCTGACAAACACGTGGAAGGCAAGATTGTTGAGCTGAAATCCAACATTGACACACACGCTGGTCGATGCACCGATCACATAATCTCACTCATACTAGTGTTGAGCAAATATCACACGAACTTTCTATCTTTAATTACTCTCTTTTGAAATGAAAATTATTTTGCTTTAGTGATTGTTACCAAGCTTGATTAATGAAATTCTACATCTTGATTCGTTTTCATACAAACTAAGCTAATTTAAAACAACCCTTACAACAGTTTGTTTTGACCCAAAAATTTAGCCAGATATCTAAAACTTTACTGCATACATTGTACAACAAAAAATTAAAAATAAGGGGACAAAAATGGAAATCAATATATAAAGCGTAGCCCAAGAAGCAAGGTTTGAAGGGTCATTCTCATCCAAGACTGCTTGTACGCCCCCATAAAAGGCTACTACCATCCAAAAAATGGAGAATTCAACTAACGGCACTTGCAGCATTTCTGCGTACTGGGAGAGGCGAGGATATTTTACTTCCGGAAAGATTGCAATCGCAAAGTGGATGCACATTACCGCAGCTGAGGTACCAAAGGCCAAACAATCAAATATGATAAAGATTCGAAAGTGTTTGTTTTTGCGTAAAACTGCCAAGCCCGAGTTCTCGTATCCACCAGGAACTTGAAAAGCTGCTACAAAGGTGACAGTGGTAAATATTGTTATTGCCGTTGTATTGAATTTGGCTATAGGTGTGTCTCTTCCAGGATTGTCTTTTGGAGATGTGTTGTCTTCTGGAGATGTGTTTTCTTTTGGAGTTGTGTTGTCTCTTCCAGGATTGTCTTTCACATTATTGGCACCACACATTTCTGCCCTAACCTTTGCACGCACCATCCCGTGTGTTTCATGAAATTCTTCAAGCCCTTCTGTCTTATGAGTCTGCACTTTTGTAGTTTGTCTAACCACTCGTTCCAAACTCAGCAAAATGAGATCTCTATTCCACTTTGACATTAATATATCCTACAAGTTTTTGTTTGAGCATTTATTCAAAACTTCGATAGTTCAAGCACAAACATCTATGACACTAATTTATTAGCTTATACAAACTTCCATAAACATGCACAAACACAAACATTTACATACACATAACTTAGTATCCTCCATAGTAAATTCTTTAAATTTTCAGTTTTAATATAAGTTACCAAATTACCAACCAAAATGAGTAAAAAATTTTCAATTGAACTAATGAAATATTAAAAGACATAAATGATTCAAAACTTTAACAGACACAAGAATACATTTTACAATAAAAAAAAGAATGTGAGAAATTGGACAATTTTTTTTAGAGCATCATTAGGTTGGCTTAAACATTTTGGGGGGGGGGGTTCCAGTCCCATTTTGTAAGCTAATAATTAAAATGTTAAATATTTATATATAGTATTAAAGTAGTTTTAAATTTGGGGAGGGGGGGGGGGGGGGGGGGCATGGCCTCCTCACTCATACATGTAGCTCAGCACCAAAATGTGGAATTATCTCCTCCATGGCAGAGCCACATTGGGGCAATGGCTCCCAAATAAATTGAATCAAAATGAACTGTTCTATTAAAAAATAAAAAATAAAAATTGAAGTGTATATGCATATGGCCCCTGCATTTAAAAATTAAAATGTCTATAAATTTATAAATAATACTCTTTTTCAGATATATGATTTTGAGAAAATGTCTAGTGTACTCCACACCGAGTTCAATAATGTTTTTTTTTTTTAAGGCCAAAAACGGGGATCTCCAGTGTAAATTCACTATCCCCACACCCTACGGGTTGTTGTAACCAGTCAATTGGTACCACCTTCACTGTCCCCATGCCCTACAGGTTGTTGTAACCAATCAATTGGTACCACCCAAGCCATCATAGGGCTACCAAGACACCTCACCCCCAAACTAGACAAGTAGGGGAATATGGGTGTCACTGCTTGAATCACAACCCTTGGACTCGTAGACATAATGGAACTAAAGCTCCTACCGCTAGGCCACACTCTTGGGTGGTATCGAGTTAAATAATGTTACAATCCTGTTAGTCATAAATTATATATATTGGTAACTTAAATTAATTGTACATTCATAAAATTATGATGAACGTATAAACTTCTTTTGACAATTAACTCAAAAATAAGAGAAAAAAAGGTTTTTATTTTTTGATCCTTCCTTTTAAGTTAAAAAAAAAAAAAAAAACATTTCTTCGTTTCATTGGGTTTGTGGTTGTGGCAGAAGGAGGGTTGTGTTTGATAGAAAAAGCAATGGTTGTCAGAATCCCGACTTGAATCCTACGATCCTACCATCCCAAAACGATATGAATATTTCAAGGATCTTTGCGATCGTTCAAGAACGGTAAAATCGTACGATTCTGACTATCTCTTGTAATCTTCTTTAACTTGATAGAAGACTCAATTAGACCTAAATAAAAATAAAATCTTAATAGACCAAGTTTTTCCACTCTAATATAAAGAGTGTCAGTTGGACCCAAATAAAAAATATCCCAATAAAGTATCACATTTTAATATTTTTGGCCCCTTTAAATGATGTTTACAAATAGATGCAGTGATATATGGTAATTATATCAATGAATGTATAATTTATGTAATTATTCTCTTAAGTCATTCTTGAGGGATATTTTTTCATTTGTTACCAATTTCTTGAGTTTTTTTCCTGATTATGAGTGAGTTTCTCAGTCACTATTTGATTTCTTTGTGAGATATGTGGGTATTCTTGGATTTGGTGGGTCAGTTTTGCATCCTCTATTATTGTTCATTGGTGGTTTTGATTTGTGTGTGGTGCTACTGTAAAATAATTCTGTGATTCTAGTTAGTTTGTTGTGTTCTGGTGTTGTGTCAATGGCACCCGCTACATGTAAATCTTCACGGGGGAGAAGGATTGGTGGCTCTCATAAGAAGCAAATGATTTGGAAGAAAAAACCTTTTAATGAAACAGGGTATAGCATACAGAATTAGATGAGTTTTTTAAAAATGGTTAACTAAAAACAAAAAAATAGGTTCTTAATGCTCAAATCTAGTTACTTTTCATATCAAAACTAAGGGAACAGAATCCGTAATCTTTTCTGAAAATTCCAGAAGACTGGCATTTTCCTACAGAAGTTTTTCTTTGGTAAAACTAATACAATGTTTCATCAATATATACAAAGTTTCACGAGACATACCTTTTCAGAGCTTAAAAGCCGATTATCTAACTGAATAATGTCAGCAGTGTTCATCCCTTCCTCATTCATAGCCCACTTGTCGACTCTCCTGTCATCTGCTAGCATCAACAGTATTTTATAATGCCCATTGATTGCAGCAAGATGCAAAGGCGTGTTTCCTTCTTTATCTTGCTCATTTATGAGATCCTGAAAAGCTAATTCTTTGAGCAATATTTTCACTGCATTTTTGTTTCCAGTTTCCACGGCAAGATGAAGAGCTGTCCTACCTTTATTGTCCAACAGTTCACAGGTTTCTGGACAATTTTCAATGAGTGTTCTCATTACACCCACATGTCCTTTCCTAGCTGAAATGTGAAGAGCATACATGCCCTCTTTGTCCTTTATGTAAGCAAGGGAACTATCTTTTTTCAAAAATAGTTCTATAACTTTTACATTGCCTAAATATGCAGCATAATGAAGAGGAATCCAGCCATAGTCATCGGCTTCCTGCAGAATTGCCATTGGAAATTTGTCCAACATCTTGTGCAAAAAATCTGAAAAGAAAAGAGATAGGGAGAATCATGTTGTTACGATTGAACTAAAATTAGAAAGTGTCATTGATGAATAGGTCAAAATATTTTGAGGTTCTTTAATTTTACATTTTGTTCCATCAAGATCTAATTACGGTTATTTTCCTCCATTCACAAAGAGATGTACATATTCTTTAAGATCTAATTAGGGTTATATTCTTTAAGATGTAAATTAATGCAATTACAACACTTTTTGTCATGAAATAAAACCAACATAAATGTTATATGAAAAAACATAACTTAACATACCTCATCAATAACAACCCAAAACATTTTATCCAAAAAAAAAAAACCTGCAACTTAAGATTTGTCGTGAAAATATTATGAACATAGTATTTCTCAAAATATTATAATTCATTGAGAAAATTACCTGTTCCGGTGACATCAAGTTTGCATAATTTGCAGGATTCAAAAATTATCCAACAGATTTGTTTAATCAACCATAAAAGAGCATCCTTGCAAACGGGTATGAGCATATTGTCTTCGAGGGTTAAAACAATAGTTGCAAATCCTGTCAAAAGGAAATTAACAATGTAATTAATTAACACTAAGGATTTATAGGAGAGAGGTATATTAAACATTTTCTCAAAATATTTATAAAAGAACAGTTTTTTTTATAAGAAGATTTGGCTATTTATTTCATGTTCCTTGTTCTTTTTTCTTCCTTCTCGTCCTAGTTGCTACTTCCTATGTTCATATATAAATTTGTTTTCTTAATTTTGTGCAAAATTATTTACATGAAATGGACGAACTTCATAAGTTTTTTAGTACTGATAAAAAAATAACCCATATTACGACATTTCTGGTTGACAGGCACAAAAGACAACCGTCCTTGATGTCCAAAACCAGGAAGTTGAAAATTAGGCAGTATGAAGGTTACACGAGAGTATACTTTTCTCTGGTCAGGATGGACATCAATTTGTACTTGTTTGTTGTCAGCTGTAGAAAGAATAATTATTATACTTCTTTGGCTCAATAAAGTACAACTCAGCACCCAAAAAGGGAAAAAAAAACAAATCAAAAAATAGTTGAAGGTATTTTCTAGAGGAGTCCTCCTTCCTCTAACAGAAGGTGTGGGCCCCATCATGAGTCACCCACAAGGGCCCACATTTATTGTGAGAGGAGGGACGACTCTTCTGGTATGAGTAAATAATTTACTGTACTTACTATTTTGTTCGCGAATGACAGCAGCATGTAAGGCATTCATGCCGTTCCTTCCCATGTAGGAGCATTCTGAAATGGTTTCTATAATTTGGAGAGCAATTTTGTAAAATCCTCGATCCACTGCTAAAAAGAGAGGGGATTCCAAAGCATTATTTGTAAAAGAAGCTAACTCTGGGTCTTCCGTAAGTAGTAACTTCACAATGTCATAATGATCATTTCTTATAGCCTCATGTAGTGCTGTGTTCTTCTCCAGATTTATCTTTCTTAGTAGTAAGTTTTTCACTGCAGCTTCTTGGTCTTTTGCACAACTTATTAGGCGCTTTGCCATGTCAAAGTGTCCTAAGCTTGCTGCAATATGAAGTGCAGTATTGCCTTTGCAATTTTCCATACACAAAAGTGATGGCTGCGAATCAAGAACTTTTTTCATGATCTGCACCTTTCCAGATTTTGCTGCCACATGAAGGACAGAGTTCCCCCTCCTTGTCACCTGCTTGAGATTTAAATCCTCACCCCCAATTTTTTCAAAGAAACTATCATTCCCAGAAATTGCTGCATTGAACAGTCCAACATCCATCGAGTTTCTTCTTGAATCTTAAGCCTTGTTTCCCAAAGTTAACCTTAGAGTTTATAAATATACGGCAATAAGCAAATTAATGAATCTTATAATATCACGTATTATTTGTTTATATGTTGGTCAAAATTATTTGAATTCTTTAAAGATTTTATGTGACATGTTCACAAATTATTAATCGTTATTCTAGAGTATCCAGACATTACAAGTTACAACACAAACCAGCCGGCAATTAAAGGGGGCAACCTATTCCTTGGTGGGCATCTTGGTATCAAACATTAGATGGGGTTAGGAAGGCTCATTAAATGTTGATAGGTCCACTATGAAGTATGAACATTCTGTTATATTTTTCTAACCGGATTCTGTGTTAACCATCATTTGAAACTTCTATGAGAAAAATAAGTTTAAAGAAAAAGATAAAAATAAACTAAATAAAAGAAAGAGAGAGCACTTACTACATCTATTCAGGTAAGTGCTCTCTCTTTCTTTTATTTAGATGTAATTTCATTCCACAAGCTTCCCGTAAATTTTCTAAGGGAAACCATTCAAATTTATAGACAATAGTTTAGTAAGAAAGAAGTATACGTTAAGAGTACATTCATTCAAGAATTCAAGTAAGGAATATAATAGAGGAAATATAAATTAAAGTTCTTGAGCATTTACAGTAATAGAGCTAAAAATTAAAGTTAATTTATTTATTTTACCTACACATATACTATAGCGGTAGATCTATTTTAGCTTTCAACACAATAAAATAATATAAACATCGTAATAAAATAATATATTTACTACAATAAAATAATATATACACTATAATAAACAAAAATCACAACCACCCGCTACTGCTGCCACTACCGCCGCCACCACCAACTCTTCCACCGCCAATGCCGCCGCAGCCGACTCAAAACCAATTTCTCATTAAAATGACCACAAGAAATCCTTTTTGTGTGCTTCTGTTTCTGGTTTTGTGCAACAGAACATAAAACTAGGACAAGAACTTCTATTACAAGAAAACCACACAACAAATTCCTGCAAACAGAAAATTCCCAACACATTCCAATACAAATACATTCTGTCCATTCATGGATGCTCTGAATCAAAACGAATGGATGCTCTGAGATCAAATGACAAAACTTTTCATTGAACAAGAACAGCAAAAAAATGATTGCATCTAAAATAATAAACTGAAAGAACAAGAAAAAGAAATCATTGACCACATTGCTAGTTATCTCAGTTTTGCCTCCTGAACCCCAAGCTGAAATGGAAAATAAGGGACACCCGTTCCAGCAGAGAACAAAATATCCATCCTTTTCTTTGATGTTATACCCAAATCAAAAATCCCAAGCATGTAGATGAAGAAGACAGAGACAACTGACCTGAAGTGGATCGGCGGAAGAGAAGTGCTCGGCGGCGTGGGTCTTAGGCTGATCGGCGGCTTGGGAGTTCGGCTAAGTGGGTCGGTGACGTCGAGCTTCGGTGGCGGTGACGTTGAGGATCGAGGGCCGGCGGCGGTGAAACAGAGAGGTGAGAGTTTGAGAGAGTGAGCTTAAGAGAGTGAGCATGAGAGAAGGTGAGACAGAGATGAGAGCTTCAGAGTCTGTTGAAAGTGACACTGACAGAGAGGCACGGTGAGAATAAAAATACATATTTTAAACCGGCTGGAGAAAAAAAAAATTATTTTTTGTTTGTTCTCAGCTAATACCTTCTTCTTCTTCTTGGTTACGGACCCTTCTGCTTCTTTTTCTTTTGTTTCTTCTTCTTCTGGGTTTCAGACCCTTCTTCTTCTTCTTCTTCTTCTGCTTTTTTATTCTTCTTTTGGTGGGTTTCAGACCCTTCTTGTTCTCTTCTTCTCTTTTTGATTTTTTCTTCAAGTGTGTTTCGGTCCTGCTGCAGGAAGCCAGTCTGCCTTTCCTTTTTTTCTTTGTGTGCTATACAGATAATGCGTCTGACTATTTGTGAGCCTCCGTACTCTTCCATAATTGCTATGTCCTTTGTTTTAAATTTTTTTTTTATTTGTTTAGTTTTTGCCAGCCGACGTACTCCTCTTTTGTTACTTGTATTTTAAAATTTAAATTTTTTCTTTGTTTTGTTTGTGTGAGCCCCACGTGACTCACAATAAAATTGGATATTTCAGCTTTTACCCTCTTCTACGGTTCCAACCTCTTACCACTAATATTAACATCAAGTTTTTTTTTTCATATTATTGTTAGTGTATAGCTTAGACTAGATTAGCCCACTAGGCTTAGCCCAATATACTGTACTTGTAGTTTACACATATTACTTGTACTGCACACATACCTAGCCTATATAAGGCTCTTTACTGTACATTGTTACATACATCAATACACACAAACTATTCAGTCTTTTTCACTTTATATCTTTAACATGGTATCAGAGCCATTCCTCTGACTTTCTGGTTCCTGTGGACATCTCCGGCGTTCTTCCGCTGCCCTCGCCTTCATCCAGTAGCCACTGTCAGAAGCGAGTCACCGCCGTCACGCCCACAGTTCCTGCACCTCTCGGATCTCATCGTTCTGCTCATTTTACTGTCAAACCAAAGATATAAAGTGACAGAACATCCAATCCCGAGCAAAACCCAGCCAAGAACAGCCAGAAACGAGGCTGAACACGCCCACACGCGCCTCCCGAAGTTTCTGCCTGTCGAACACGCGCTGCACGCGCCTCCACGCGCCACCAGCGTTCCTGCACGCGCCACACGCGCCGGTCCACGCGCTCCCACACGCGACACGCGCCTCACGCACCAGGAACCTCCCGCGCCTTGCCACGTCAGCCCTAAGCTGACGTCATCCTGCTTACGTCATCATCCGCGTCATCTGCACACGTCAGCCGTTTGACCGTTGACCACTAACCGTTGACCGTTGACCTGACCGCTGACCGTTGACCGTTGACTTTTTTACCAGAGTCAAAATTTTTTGCCAGGACCTGTCTTGCTCAGTTTTTCGCGTAGATTCCGATTTTGGGCTCCGTTTTTGCATTTGAGGTTTCTAAATCCCCGTTTTTGGGCATTTTTCTTCATTATGGCTCAACAAAATGATCGAGATATCATACGTCCTATCACCGTTATGTTGGATGGTCCCACTAGCTATCATGCATGGTCTCAGAATATGACTGTCTTCCTAAAGGGTCGTAAACTGTGGAGATATGTGACTGGTTCTATTCCTAAGCCAGTACCAAACCCTAAGTCCAAAGCCACAGCTGCTGAAGATGATTATGAAGAACGCCTAGAGGAATGGGAGAGTATTCAGAGTAAGATTCTGTCTTGGTTTATCAATACCTCTGTTCCCTCCATTCATAATCTTCTTCCTCGTCTTGAGACTGCTGAGGCTGCTTGGAAATTTCTGGCTGATCGCTACAATTGTACTAATGATTCAAGCTTGGAGTTTCACATTGAATCAAAGCTTTACCAAATGCGCCAAGAGACAGGTCAGTCTATTTCTGATTATTATTCTCAGACTTCTACTATGTGGGAACAACTTTCTGCTGCAGATCCTCCATTAGTGTGTTCTAAGGACATTGAGCTCTTTGCTACATATCGGGATCGCCGTAAATTTATGCACTTCATGATGGGTTTACGTGAGGATTTTGAGCCTACTAGGGCTTCTCTGCTCAGCCGGTCTCCTACTCCCTCTCTTGATGCTGTAGTCAGGGAGCTCATTTCTGAGGAGAACCGTCGGCCTACTCATCACATGTCATCATCTGATCATGTATTGGCTACACCATCTCCACAGCCTCCCATTGCTGCATTCACTGCTCCTCCACGAATAAACTCTGGGCGTCCCACCTCTCAGTCTTCCAAAGGTACTCGCTGCGAGTTTTGCCGGGCTAGGGGCCATGATATCTCAGTTTGTCGCAAACTGCAGAAATTTGTGCAAGAGCAGAATAAAGCTTCTCTTCCTCGGGCAGCTGCTGTATGTCCTCCAGATCCATCAGTTCCCACAGGTCCATCTGTAGCCTCCTCACTTACTACGGCTGATATTGAGGCAGTTGTTCAACAGGTTTTATCCCGAACTTCTACTGCCCTTTCTGTCACCTCAGGTAAACAACCTTGGTTTTTTGATACTGCATGTTGTAACCATATGACTTCTGATGAATCCCAATTTTCTGATAAGGCACCCTTAGCACACCCTATCACTATTTACACTGCTGATGGAACTCCTATGCCTGTTAGTCATAAGGGAACAATCTCTTCTCCTGGCTTATCCCTTAGTGACACCTTTCATATCCCAAAGTTATCCCTCAATTTGCTTTCTGTTGGTCAACTTTGTGAATTAGGTGTAGATCTTCTTTTTACTAATCATGGTGTGGATGTGCAGGATCCCCGGACGGGTCAAGTACTTGGGACAGGGCGTAAGGTTGGTCGCATGTTTGAGGTTCATGACTTGAAGATTCCTTCACAAGTTGTTTCTGCAGCTGCTACCATTACCACCCCCTCACCTAATCTCTGGCATGCTCGTCTTGGTCATCCATCCTTATCTCGTCTTCAGTTGTTAGCTTCTCAAGGTCATTTAGGTTCAGTTCAGTTTCAAAAATTTGATTGTACTTCCTGTCATTTTGGCAAACAAACAAAATTGCCTTTTAATAATAGTAACTCTTTTTCTTCTGCACCTTTTGATCTTATACATTCTGATATTTGGGGTCCTGCACCGGTTCCTACTGAGGGGGGATCTAGATATTTTGTCATATTTGTGGATGATTTTTCTCGATATACTTGGATTTATCTGCTTCACCATAGGTCTGAACTTGTGTCTATTTACCAAACATTTCATAAAATGGTTGAAACACAGTTTAATCGTACTGTCAAAGTCTTTCGATCAGATAATGCCCAAGAATATAATGATAAATCTTTCCTGCCCTTTTTAAACAGTCATGGTACCCTTCCTCAGCGGTCTTGTCCCTACACCTCTCAACAAAATGGTCGTGCAGAATGAAAACATCGTCACATTCTTGATGTTGTCCGCACCCTTCTCATTTCTGCCTCTCTTCTTGAACGCTTTTGTGGTGAGGCAGCACTCACTGCTGTGTACACCATTAATCGTATTCCTTCACCAACTACACATAACAAATCACCATTCGAGCTTCTCTATGGTCAAATCCCTGACTACTCATCTCTTCGGGTTTTTGGTTGTGCTTGCTTTGTCTCTCTTCCTCCCCATGAACGAACGAAGCTTCAACCTCGTGCTCGTCTTTGTTGTTTCCTTGGTTATGGTGTCTCTCAAAAGGGGTTTCGCTGTTATGATCCCATTTCTCATCGGCTTCGTGTCTCTCGACATATTGAGTTTTGGGAACATCGTCCTTTCACGAGTCTCCAGCAGTTTCCTGCATCTCCTTCCTCAGAGTCTCCCATTTTTACGGATCTTTTTCTCCCTCTATATCCTGAACTTGTGGAGGATTCTTCTACATCGGCTGCCTCTCCAGACGACTCATCTCCGGTTCCATCCCCGGCACATGACCCGCCTGTCTTGGATCCTGTGGCACCACCCTCTCCTGAGTTACCTGTTAGTCCTGAACTTCGTCGTTCCACCCGGGTAAGCATTCCTCCCCCTTATCTCACTGATTATCACTGCTCTTTTGCTCTTGCCACCCTCTATGAACCTCACACCTATCGTGAGGCCCATACTGACCCTCTTTGGCAGCAAGCTATGAATGAAGAATTAGATGCCCTTCATAAGAATCACACTTGGGATATGGTTGATTTGCCTCCTAGTCAGTCTGTAGTAGGTTGCAGGTGGGTTTACAAGATCAAGACCAAAGCTGATGGATCTGTTGAACGATACAAGGCTCGTCTCGTTGCCAAGGGCTTTACTCAGGAGTATGGCATTGACTATGAGGAAACATTTGCTCCTGTTGCTCGCCTTACATCTGTCAGATGTCTCATTGCTGTGGCTGCTGTTCGCCGTTGGCCTCTTTATCAAATGGATGTGAAGAATGCTTTCCTCAATGGAGACCTCCAGGAAGAAGTATACATGCAACCACCTCCTGGCTATCCGCACTCAGGCAGTCAAGTTTGTCGCCTTCGTCGTGCTCTTTATGGTCTCAAGCAGGCTCCTCGAGCTTGGTTTGAAAAGTTTAGCTCAGTTGTTGCTCAGCAGGGTTTCACTTCGAGTCCTCATGACACTGCTCTTTTTGTCCGACGATCCTCTGCTGGTATCACTCTTATTCTTCTTTATGTTGATGATATGATTATTACTGGAGATGATTCTGCAGGTATCCGCTCTCTTCAGCACTTCCTCAGTCAGCATTTTGAGATGAAAGATCTGGGCACTCTTAGCTATTTTCTTGGGCTTGAGGTTACCTCATCCTCCGATGGATACTATCTTTCCCAAGCTAAATATGCTTCTGATCTTCTCTCCAAAGCCGGTATCACCGATAACAAGACTGTTTCCACTCCCTTGGAATACAATGCCAAGCTCACACCCCTAGATGGTGAACCTATATCTGATGCTACACGCTATCGTCAGTTGGTTGGTAGTCTGATCTATCTCACTGTTACTCGTCCTGATATCTCACATGCTGTGGGGATGGTTAGTAAGTTCATGGATGCCCCTCGTTCTGTTCACTATGCTGCAGTTCTTCGGATTCTTCGATATGTCAAGGGCACTCTTTATCATGGTCTCCACTACTCTTCTCGGTCCTCTCTCGAGCTTCATGCTTATTCAGATGCAGACTGGGCAGGTGATCCGACTGATCGATGTTCTATTACAGGTTTCTGTTTCTTACTGGGTACTTCCCTTATCTCATGGCGTAGCAAGAAGCAGGATGTGGTTTCTCGTTCCAGTACTGAGGCTGAGTATCGTGCCCTTGCCGACACCACCTGTGAGCTTGTCTGGCTCCGCTGGCTCTTGGCTGACATGGATGCTCCACAGCCCACTGCCACTCCTCTTTATTGTGACAATCGTAGTGCCATTTATATTGCTCATAATGATGTCTTCCATGAACGCACTAAGCACATTGAGATTGACTGCCACATCACTCGCCAGCATCTCAAGAAAGGCAATCTCAAGTTATTCTCTATCTCCTCTGCTGACCAGCCTGCTGATATCTTCACCAAGACTCACCCGCCTGGTCGTCTTCGAGATCTTATATCCAAACTCCAGTTGGCTTCCTCCTTGCCACCTCGAGTTTGAGGGGGGATGTTAGTGTATAGCTTAGACTAGATTAGCCCACTAGGCTTAGCCCAATATACTGTACTTGTAGTTTACACATATTACTTGTACTGCACACATACCTAGCCTATATAAGGCTCTTTACTGTACATTGTTACATACATCAATACACACAAACTATTCAGTCTTTTTCACTTTATATCTTTAACAATTATTACTCTTCTTATATTTTATAAATAATTGAAATGATATTTATTATTATTATTATTATTTGGGTTTAAAGATTACATATAAGTTGAAATATATATTTATAATTTTTTTAAAACCCTTAATCATTTATATAGGTTTCTTTTATTAATAATATATATATATATATATATATTATAAAATAATGTAACTCCAAAACACTTTGAAATAGTACGTCGAAATAAGTCGATACTGAAATATTCCGTTTCAATGGACAAACCGAAACGAGATTCAAAACGTATTCATAACATTGGGTAAAATAAATAAAATAATTTTTTGTGGTGTCAAATAATTAAATTTTTAATTACACTACTATGAATGCTCTAAAATAGCTATTTAGCTCCACCGTGGGTGCTTCACTAGTGGTGGTGGAGCTAAAATAACAACGATTCTTGTTATTCTTCTTTTGATTGTTGAAGTGTTTGTCAGGTCTAAAAGTTATTTAAAGGTATCAAGGTCAGGAGTCTTGGGACTTGTCAACTATGATTAAGTTCATTTACGTTTTTATTTTTATTTTTTTTAATATATATACAATTGATAATTTATCATGATATAAATTAGAAAATAGTTTAATTTTGAGGAATATTTCTGATTACAAGTTATAACCTTGTCTTTGCAGTAAGAATTATTTTTATCTCATGAAAATGAGGTCCTCAGTATTTAAGGCAAACTTGCTCCCCTTGTTATACTCACATCTATATGAACAGATACATCAATCCCAAAAGTCAAAACCCTACCCAAAGACTGGTTTCTCTCTACCAAAATAGATGAATAACAATTGTTGCCAAATGTTTAAATTTGTATGTATTTATGACGAACAGAGATTTAATAAAGCATGTAAGTTGTTGCAAAGAATCTCAATTGCACTTGGCAACCAAAAAACGAAAGAGTTTGGTTCACACTCTTGAGATTTTGACAGGTGGATTGTAGTATATTTATAGTTGAAGAATACAATAAAGATTACATTTAGATTTTTATATTAAAGAGAAATGCAACACTAAAGGATTTCTAAAGAGAAAATATTTCAAAGATTCTGTTATTGATTTTTATATGATTGCATATTTATGAGTATAAGGCTGTATTTGTTTCAGCTATAAATTAAGGAAATTGGAAAAACATTTTCCTTGACCATAAAATATTTGCCCCTTCAGTGTAAAATAGAATACACTTTTATTTTACATTCAAACCATTTCACACAGAGAGAGAGAGAGAGAGAGAGAGAGAGAGAGAGAGAGAGAGAGAGAGAGAGAGAGAGAGAGAGAGAGAGAGAGAGCTTGAACCTGGGTTAGATTGTCACCACCGCCCTTTAAATCATCTCCTCCTCCTCTTGATCTTGTCTTCACTGCCTCTAAATCGAACCACCCATGACCAATCTCTTTCTCTTTCATGATCTACTTCTCTCTTTTCCTCAGTCTCTCACTCTTTCTTCCTTCCTCTCTCAGCTTGATCGAGTTTGAGAGTTTTAATGAATGGTTTTGTTTTGATTTTTTTTTTTTAAGTTTATATATTGATATTTTTTATTATAAAATTTGTTTGAAAGCTAAGAAAATGTGAGAAACTAGCAGAAAAAATAACATTTTTAGGAACATAACCAAACACCTACAAATATTTTCCAAAGAAATTTTTGGAATGCAACCAAATGCTTGAAAATATTTTCCTTTCCCAAAAATATCTCCATATAAATATATTTTATGCTCGAAAAATATTTTACATGTTGCCAAATACAACAAATTCTGCTTATATACATGGAACAGAGATCTACAAGGAGTGGCTCCTACTCAGACTAACAGCTTTTCTAATGACCCAATAGATTAATTACACGTGAATTTCACTCTTAGCCAAATATTATTAATATTGAGAGTATAAGCTACATGTCGTTTGAGTCCTTAATGTTGTGCTATATGTCGTTTTAGGCTGACATGATTTGAAGTCCAACATTGCAGCTTTGCTTGGTCTGATAGTAGCTTAATCTTGTGTCATATTTATTGTTTTACATATGTCTCATCCTATTTTTGTAGTTAGATGAAAACAATATAGAGACAAGATTTATCAATCATTTTATCTAGATATATTTGATCGTGTTTCTTGCTAACATTATCTTGGGTTGCTCTTGTTTATTTGAAGCTTATCATTATAATCTGATCCAATACTCCTCCCAACAATTTATGCGGATTTTATTTTGATCGATGATCAAACTATAAAACCTTCGGGAAAATTAATAATTTATCCGGATGTAACTTTAAGAAAAGTGAATTATGTATGGAACAGATATAGAATTAGAAACCAAGCAATACACGTTAAGAGCAACATGTAAGAAATGATCACTAGTTCACAAACCAAGAACGATCAATTACATAGATCCCAAAGTGTCGTTTATAGGCGGATAGACCAAATCGCATCCCACTATATAGGTTCCACCCAGAGGCAGAGATACAAGTAAAAGATGCAAAAAGTAGCACTCTGGTGTTGCGGGAAAGGGATCACACTGGTTGCAAAAGAGTTGTTAGAAAGGAATCATTTGGTGGTGAGAGAGAAGAAGACTGGGGAATAGTTTAGATGCTACGAGTCCTACGGTAAGAATTCCGTAAGAAATAAACAAGAAGAAACATCAAGGGGATACAAAAGGAATACCAAACACACGCATAAATACTAATAGAAAACCCTGAATTTTCAGCGGAGACTGCTAATATGCCACAAATATAGGTTAAGAGCATGAACGTAATGATAAATTTAGTGACAACGAGAAGAAGTAGTCTTGGGTAATTGACATTCATCGATTTTGGGATATATGGGGCTAAGAAGTGGATAAGAATAGAGGAAGCTGAGAAACCAAAAGCCAGAGAATCAAATACCATAAAGCTTCTGAAGTCTGTGTTTTTCCTTAAAATTGCCAAGCCATTGTCGTTATAACCACCAGGCAGTTGAAATGCTGCTGCGAAGGTGACAATTGCAACGAGTGTGGCTACCAATAAATTGACTTTGGGCATTTCCTCTGCAGTCTGCAATATCTGCCTCAAGAGTCTGCTCTTTCGCAGTTTGCATGTGAATCACTCTTTCCAAGCTTCCCTCTCCAATCAACTTTTTAAAGATTTTATCCTGAAAGTGTTTAAGCGGATTGGAACTGTCACCGCCTTATCAGCATTAGATATTTTCTTGCATGACAGAAATTTTAAAGTTCACCGCCTTAGAGAATTTTCATTACTCAATTTTCATCACTTAATTTTCGTCACTCATCACTTAAAATACCTCAATTTCCCCAAACACACCCAACATTGGCACTCATCACCCAATGACTTTGTTTTAAAAAAAAAAAAAAACGAAAAAGTCAAACTTTGTGGCCAACAACGTTGTTTAAAAAAAAAAACCAAAACAGTCCGACATTGCGGTTAAAAGTTTAAAAGTTGTAGGTTTAATTACAAAAATGCCATTAGAAACAGATTTTTGAAAATTGAAAACACCTAAAATGTATTTTTAGTTTCCATAACTTATTACTCAAAAATCAGAGAATTGAGTGATGAGAATCATAACTCAAAACTCATCCAAACAAAGCAACTTGCCGTGGGGCCCACAAAATTTGGATATTGAGTGATGAAAATTGAGCATTGGGTGATGAAAACACTTAAACCAAACAACCTCTAATCAACTGGTGATATGCCATTTGTGAATTGTTAAATTCGTAATGATTGATCTTGAAAGTAATATTGAATGGTCAATAAAGTGAATACGATTACAATTATTTAAAAAATAAAGAAGATAAAAATACTTTTATTGATAGAAAACCGTACACAATGTAAAGAAAGAAAGGGATACAAACATCTTGAAATATTACAAATTTTATTATAGGCAATCATATCAGCATGTGTAAAGTTTTCTAAAATAGAAAAAATGTACACATTTTATATATTTTGAGCAAAAAAACAACTACATCAATAAATTTAAAAATTTATAAAAATACATATTAGTTATGTTTATACATTAGTTATAGTAACTATGTATATTTATTTTAGATTTTTTCTAAAATATTTCAAATATTACTGTAGGTCGTCTATCTATTATTTTAGATTTTTTCTCTCTCCTTAGCGTCACTCTCACCTCTCTCTCTCTCTCTCTCGTTCTATCTTAGTCCCTCCCCTTGTCTCTGTTGCTCTCAAATCCTACTTTTCAAGCTCAGATCCTTTTCTTCAATCTGATATATTTTAGCTAGCCAAAATGATGCTGCTGGAGCAACATCCTTTGCCTACACCGCTCAAAAACTCAGATCCTCTTCCAGATCGCTCAAAAACCCTCGACTCTTGCGCCGCCTTCCTCCTCAACCTCGGCGAAACCGCCGTGCTCGCCACCCTAACCGTCGGCCTCATGATCTCCTAGCACACCTAATTCGAAACGTTTCAGTTGTTAGCGAAACTGGAACCACCAACATCTCCCACATACTTTTCGGCCTCGCCAGCACAGTTCAAACATGGAACAAGCGTAGCCGATACAGCGAGCCTGGAACCTTGGAGGAACAGAGCAACACCAACGCACCTGGGTTTTTGTTTGGCTGCTCAGAAAATCATTTGGGTTTTTGTTTGGCTACTCATAATTTTGATTAGAATTGCGCTTTTTTTTTTTTTTTAATTTGTTAACTGTTTATGTGTTTGATAGGAATGAATTAGCTGAAGATCTATGGGTTAAAGATGGTTGCTGGGTGGGTTGACGATGGGTGTGGATTGCATATTTTATTTAAACAAATGTGTATAACAGACAAACTGACATGGATGTTTTGTAAAAATGAAAGTGTAAAATAGAAAAAGTAGGTTTTAGACGTGTAAATTTACAAAATTTTTGTATCAACTTATGCGGATGCTTTAAGTTTTACAAACTTATGTGCAAAGATAATTCAATATTTCTTTATGACTATTTTTTTTTTTTTTTTTTTTGAGGTAAAGGATAGAAATTTTATTGGTGTAAATAAACTATAATCAAGTACAACTATGGTCATGTGTCCCTAGACCAAAGAAAAACAAATACAAACCGCTGCTAGAAATATCAAGGATAGTAGTATAACAAGAGAATCATAGCACCAAATTGAAAAATCTAACACTGTGTTGCTCATAATCTCTAATACTCCACCAAGAAACCAAGAGTCTCATCAAGGATACAATTTGGATGCCGCTGAACTTTATCAAAATAAAATTTGTTTCTTGCGGTCCAAATTGCTCAAGACACCATGGCCCACTTCTCGATCTCATCAAGGGTAAGTCTGTCCACTAGAATCCAAAATAATGAGAAAAAATCCAACACTGCATTGGAACACTGTTGGATTTTTCCTCTGCACCCACACATTTCTGGCAAATGGACGTTCCCATAGCACGTGCTCAGTTATTTCTATGTTGTGGCAGCAAAATCCACAATGTGGCTCCACCTACAATTTTCGTCTATGCAAATTACCACGGGTTGGTAGTATGTTAGAACAAGCTTGCCAAAGAAAGGTGCGAACTTTGGGAAGGACATTTAAAGCCCATATCTTATTCCAAATTCGCCGATCCGAAGCAACTGCTGAGTGCTCAACCTGGGCCTATTCCTTCATCCTCAGAGCTACTTGATGGGCAAATTTTATAGTAAAAGTTTTGTATCGGTTCTCCTTCCAAACCAGCATGTCACGGGTTGCAGTTCTAGGCAGAGGAATGGCTATAATTCCCATTCGGGTTCAAAAGGCAAAGAGATCCAAAAAAAATTCTCTAACCTACTGCCGAGTATTAGCCTCCATTAAATTACTCACTAACAGGTTTGGCCAAGGCTCCCCAAGAAAAACTGGTTTGTGTGATAACCACTTGTGAGTTGAAACCTCAATACTTCTACCATCACCAACCTTCCAAATTGAGTCCTCCCTAATAATATCCCTTGCTGCTAACAAACTATGCCACATGTAAGATGTATTGTTGCCAAGACCTGCATCCATGAACGAACAATTGGGGAAGTACCTAGATTTATACACCCTATAAAACAAAGAATGGGTGTTATAAATCAACCTTCATGCTTGTTTAGCCATTAAAGCTAAATTAAAGGATTGGATGTCTCGGAAACTCATGTCACCATTTTTTTTTTAGAGTACACAACTTCTTCCAATTGATCTAGTGAATTTTCTTCTCATCCTTTGTTTGTCCCCACCAATATTTTGCCAAAGTAGAGTTAATTGTATTACATAGGGCCTTGGGGATTTTGAAAACTCCCATAGTGTAAGTAGGGATGGCCTAAGCAACAATTATGATTAGAATTTCCCTACCCACTTTGGAAATGAATTTCTCCTTCTAGCCCATAACTCTCTTTGTAATATTCTCCCGAAGGTCTCTAAAGGTGTTAACCTTAGACTTTCCCCCCACCATTGGAAAACCCATGTACCTCACAATTCTCCATAATCCTTGATCCCATCAATCTCTAAATGGCCATTTTAACATCCGGTCTTGTGTTTCAATTGAAAAAAACGGTTGTCTTCTACCTATTGATTGTTTAACCTGATGCTTCCTCATACCACCTTATAATTGAAGGAGATGTTGGCATTCCTCCCCAGTGGCCTGGCAAAAAATGAAGCTATCATCCACAAAAAAGAGATGAGATATACATACCCCGTTTGTGCATGACAAAATTCCATGGAGGCTTTAAGAAGCAATAGCATGTCGAATTAAGGAGGATAGACCTTGTGCACATAAAAGGAATAGGTATGGAGATAATGGGTCCCCCTACTTGATACCTCAAGATGCAGTAATGTACCCTTTAGGCTCACCATTTATAAGCACTTAATAGGAAGCTATACAAACTACTTCCATAACTAGCTGAACCCCCCAAAAGCTATTGTAGTATTATTAGTAATTAATTGGTTAGACACAAAAGCACTTTGTGAATCTAAAATAGCATTGAGTAAGATTAGTTTCAACCAATTAGCTAAAAATTTAGATACTATCCTGGAGATTACATTAACAAGGTTAATTAGCCTATAATCAACAACTGTTTGTGGCTTATTTATTTTGGTAATGAAAACAATATGAGTGCAATTCGTCTTATGCAAAAGGTGACCCGATGATGAAACATACAATGTTATTTTTGTAATATCATCCCCTACTATGTTCCAATATTTTTGAAAAAAAAAAGGGAGACATTATCCAGACCAGGGGACTTTGATGGGTGCATTTGGAGCAGAGCTTGTTTTACCTCATCTGGTGAATATGGTTGGAGGAGTTTGTGGTTCATACTTGGTGTGACAACCCGGTCCACTTTGCCAAAGACATTACCCCTCTTATTGGGGTTTATAGTTGTGAAAAGCCTTTGCAATTCCTCTTCGGCCACCCTCATCCATAAGTCTAGCAGTAGTATTTTTTCGAGGCCATTGACTAGCTCCCTCATGAAAAAATTTAGAATTCTTATCACCTACTGGCAACTAGATAGAGCAAGAGCATTGTCTTTAAAATAATTCCTCTTGATGCAGCAGGGATTAATCTCATCCTTAACTCTTTGTATCATCTCCAAATTTGCTGCTTCATTTTGTGCTGTGAGTATCTCAAGTTGCTATTGGTTTTCCTCAATATGTAATCTAGAGTTACCCATATTATGACTCCATGCTACCAAAGCCATACGACGTGTTCTGATTCTTAAGAATAGTCGAAACCTAGGGCTGTCAACAGGGGCTTCCCTACTCCAAGCTTCCAGTATAATTGTTTCACATTTGGGAGGTGTTGCCCATTTTTCTTCAAACCTCTTTAGAATTTTCTTTCTTCTTACATTTCCTGTATTACCTTGGAGAGTTAGAAAAATTGGATCATGGTTAGAATATAATACATAGACATGCCACACCACATCTTGTGGGAATAATTCTCTCCAATCAAGTGTAGCACATGCCCTATCAAGCCTCTCTTGAGCAAATGCATCCCCATGCCGGCCATTTCGCTATGTAAAAATATTTCCATGATACCCAAGATAAACTAATCCACAATGTAACAGTGTACTTCAAAAGTCCTCCATAAGCCAAGGAGCTTTAGGGAGCCGACCTTGCTTCTCAGATGAATTCAGTATTTCATTGTAATCTCTCACACATACCCATGGCAATGAATCTCAAGAGTGTAGGTGTTTCAAATAACTCCAAGACACATGCTTGCGTTATTCCTTTGGTCTTCCATAAAACCAGTAAGTCTCCAAGGAGTGTTTGGGTTAGTTATGATACAAGCATCTATGTGATTTATGGAATAGGTTTGAACATGTAGATTTACCTCTTCCTTCCAAAGCATGGCTAACCCACTAGCCCTATGAATACAGGGAATAGCAAGCATGTTATCATACCTTAAATCTGCGTGAATTTTTTTCATATCATCCACCATTTGTTTGTCTCCCTCAAAAACAAAACCTTAAGAGCCTTTTCCCTTAACAAGTGAGAGAGAACTACACCTGGATGGGGGTTCCCAAGCTCCTTACAGTTCCAGCTTAATATATTCATTGTGCTCAACAGGACTGACCCTTAGCCTCCACCACTATGCATGGTGGATCGTTGGATTAATCCTTGCTTTGTTTTCTTCTCCCAGTGGTACCATCTTCCTTGCTAATAAGACGTTGTCTGTTTTTGCCCCACGACTTTCTTCCTAGCAAACCCCTTGTTGTCATGTATTGGTGCAAATTTTGTTTTCTTGTGTTTCTCCTTATTTTTCCACTTCCATGTCCTAGTTGAGGAATTATTTTTATTATCATGTGAAGAGCCACATGACAATACATTTGTTGTAGCTGCTGGGTCTTATCACTTAATACCCCAATATGGTGTAGAAAATATTTTTAAATGCAGAGTCCAAATCCATAAACCAATTGGACACTATAATTCAAATTACAATTGTTGAAACTAAAAATTTACTTCATAAAAAGTGTTGCATCTACGTGGTAGCTAGGATTAAACAATAGCATAGGTTCAAAAAAGTGTGGTCATGTATGATCGGCATCTAGCCAATACTACCCAAAAAAAAAAAAGTATAATAATAACATGAGCCACATTCATAGCCTGCTGCCTAGTACAAAAGCAAAAGATAGACACATCAAGTAAAACAAAAACAAAAGCTGAAAAGCGAATAAGGAAGCAGCACCACCAAAAAAATAAGGATCACGGTTTGGTGAAAGTAGGGGTATCACAAGCTAAAAAGGGGGAGTTTAAAAAGGAACGAAACAAATAAAAGAGAAAAGAAGCTGAAAAATTGGTCTCAGCTGAACACAAAATTAAAGCAGGAGTTGTGGAGAGAAAAACTGACACAAACTGCTCCATGAGCTAATCAGTTGAGCTAAGAAGCACGGGTGCGTTTCGAGACTCGGGTGCAAGTGCGGGTGCGGGTGCGGGACTCGGTAATTTTTGAAAAATTTGGGTGCGGGTGCGGCGGGACTTGGCAATTAAAAAATTATTAAATATATTTTTATTTATATTTTTTATATATTTGAACTATTAAAATATTTTTAAAAAACATATTATTATGTCTTAATAATAATCAAGTGACTGATACGAAGGAAGTACAAGCAGAAACTTATTATGTTAAAGAAATTCAAGTGAGGGATATAATAAAGGAATTATGTAATAAATTAAGAACTTTGTAGTTCAACTTGTATTTTTTAATGTTTTCAAATGAGATATCTATGCCTTAAATCCTTGCACCACCAATTATATATCGATTTTTTATTAGAAATGACTCAAAATAGTAAAAAGGAAGTACAAGCCAGGAACATAATATATTAAGTAATTCAAGTAAGGGATAAACTGAAGAAACATTAAGCTAAACCACATAAACCTTTATGTGTAATTTGTCTTTCATGCTTCCACTCATCATTCAATCATAACACATAATTACACAACTTTTATGATTTTTTTTAGATATAATAGAATTTTAACCTATAACATCTGTTTCATAATGCTTGTACTTTATCATTAGGCTAAGGCACCAATTAGTTTGTGGTGTATACGGGGTTTGAATCTTAGACCTCTTACTTGACGACAAAAAACTTTACTAATTAAGCTAAGTAAAACCCGCAAAGGATTTATGTTCTAAATAATTTAAAAAAGAAAAAAAAAATCTTATATTAAGGAATTCAAGTAAGAGATATAATAACAAAGATATTATAAAGGAACTATGTACTAAAGAATTTAAATAAAGAAAAAGAAAAATTCTTATTAGTAACCTCTTCAACTTAGACATCTAAGGTTCAAATTTCTCCATATCAACTATCAACTTATAAAAAAAATATATGTACTAAAGAATATAAAAAAGAAAAAAAGAAAAGAAAAGGGAGATGTGACTTAGAATAGTAAGAAAGAAGTATAATGTACAAGAGTTAGGAACATATATATATATATATATATATATTTATTCAAGTCAAAGTAAGAGATATACTAAAGCAAAGCAACTATGCTCTAAGGAATTCAAAAAAGGAAAAGAAAATTTTGTATATAAAAAATTCAAGTAAGGGATATGATGTACTAAAGAATTTAAAAAAGGAAATGGAAATTTCTTATTAGGGATCTTTCCAATAGAGACATCTAGAATTCAAATCCTTGCATTACCAACTATTAATGTATCAAAAACAAATATGTACTAATGAATATACAAAAAGAAAAAGTAGAAATGACTTAAAATAGTAAGAATGAAGTTCAAGCTAGGAACATATTATATCAAGGAATTCAAGTAAGAAGTACACTAAGCTCTGTTTGTTTTAACAATGATGTTTTCTAGAAAATGTGTCATTTTCCAAGAAACATTTTCTATAAAACTATTTCATTTTCCAATGTTTGGTAGCAACTGTAAATAAGTTGAAAAACAAACTTCTAACTTTCCTTATTTAGTTTACTGTGAGATAGAGTTGTTTTCTAAAAAAATTTAATGGAAAACAATCTCTAAAAATAAGCCATACTTTTTATGTTGACCAAAGATAGTTTTCCTTTGACTCAACTTTTTTTATGCTACCAAACACTAGAAAATAAGGAAAACTATCTTTACACTAGGTTTTCCATTGAAACAAACGGAGCGTAAAGGAACTATGTTTTATGTTCTAAATAGTGCAAAAAAGGAAAAAAGAAAAAGAAAAAGAAAAATATTCTTTTATATCAAGGAATTCAAGGAAGGAATATAATAAAGGAATTAATTATATACTAAGTAATATTTTTTTTAAAAGGAAAAGAAAACTACTGCTTAGTGGAAAATTATTCCTGTTATTCAGTTATCTCATGAGGTGTTTATCAACGCTCACGTTTACGAACAGTTTCAAATGAGTGTCAATCGCAAGTTTAGGCAATTAAAGTGGGGCATCAAACATTTGATGGGGTTGGGAACAAATGAATCGTGAAGTATTGCTAGGCCCCCTACAGCTTTTATTTTATAAAGAAAAGTACCGCCAGCCCGCTAGGCCCCCTATGAACATCTTGTTACTTTTTTCTAAGAGTATTTTTGTCTTTTGCTTTAATAGTTTTTTTTTTTTTTTTTTTTTTTTTTTTTTTTGGGGGGGGGGGTTCTCCATTTGAAAGTTCTCCATACTTGGAATAAAATAAAAGAACTAGAGCTCTTACTTAAATAAGATATGATTTAGTAACAGAAGCTTGCCCCTGTTGGTGTCGCCACCCTTTCAGTATTATCCGCAAATTATCTAAGGAAAGCATTAAATTTTATAGGAAAAATTATTGAATATTCCAAGAGTATCATAAATGCGTACTCTCTCTTTTCACATGAATTGTGGGTCTTACCATAAATTTAATTAATGAGACACACAGTTATATGAGAGGGATTAGTACGCATTGATGGTACTATGAAAATACTCAATAATTACTCATTTTATAGACAACAACTTTTTTCTTTTTGAAGGAATTACATATAAACAACAGTTTAGTAATAAAGAAGTACATGAAAGAACTAAGTAAGGTATATAATAAAGGAATTAATAGTATGAAAAAGGAAAGGAAATTCTTCCTAGTGTCATGATCAAGTGATTTAAAAAAGTATGAAAGAAGTACAAGGAGGAATATATCTTTAATTATAAAATATTAACTTTTGATAGATATTATAATATTTTTTGCTGCATAAATTTTTAAGATCTCACAATTTTACATGTTCTTATTATATGTGTGTGTGTGTGTGTGTGTGTGTGTGTGTGTGTGGGTTCTAGACTCCAATGACCAAAACTTCAAAATAAGAAAACACGGCCAAAACGGACATTTGTCCATTTCGCCTAAAACAAGTAGCAAAATGCTCATATTCTGAAACTATTTAACAAAATGCTCTTATTTTGAAACTCAATTTTTAAAAAGTCGAGTTTCAATGAAAAACTCGATTTAATGAAAATCGAGTTACTTGCAAAATGTTACATGGAAATTGAGTTCCATGTAAATTTTTTTTTTTTTTAAGTTTTTGCCTATAACTCGATTTTCTAAAAATCAAGTTTTTATTGAAACTCGATTTTTAGAAAATCAAGTTTAAAATAGGGTCGTATGGCTAAATAGTTTTAGAACAGGGACATTTTGCTATTTGTTTTAGGTAAAAGAGGCAAATGCCCATTTTGGCCAAGAAAACACATACAAAAACATACTAATCTTAAATATGTTCATTGATCAAACTTGAAAATAAAATAAAAATCTCCACCAAATTGATCAAATTCTAGTTGCAAAAATTTGAAGGGGGGAGAGAGAGAGAGAGAGAGAGGTACAAGAACAAGGAATTCAAAATGGGTGGTCGCCAACTCCTTGGTCTAGTTTATGGGGGCAAGGATAGGGTTGAGAACTAAGGTTTGAGTTTAAAATGGGCCTGAGGAAGAGGTGGAGAAAGAAGAGAAATGTGGTGAAAATAAAGAAGAAGTGTATTTCTTGGTTTGGGTTACCGATGTTGCTTCATCACATTGATTTGGAAAACTAGATATGTTCTTTTTCTTTTTGAAAAAATTATTTTTTAATTTTTTTATATATTAAAGAAAATCAAAATTGGACACTTTAATGGCAAGCGCTTAAAAGAATGAAGTGGACGAAAGTCTTAATTGAACAAATTTAAAACATATTAGTAAACTCAATTGAATGAAATTAAAGTTGAAGGACTGAAATGAATTCAAGTGAAACTTAGAGGGTGAGTTTTGCATTTTTACCAACTTTCTTTCTTGAATTTCTCTTGAACAAAAAATAATTCTGCTCTAACGATTGCTCTGAAGTTCGATTAATGAAATTCTGCACCTTTGATTCACTTTAATTCAAACCAAACTAATTTAAACAACACTTACAACATTTTATTTTGACACAAAAATGTAGCGAACAAACTAAAACTTAACTGTATACATTGTACAACAAGAAATCGGAAATAAGGGGCTTAGAATGGAAATCACTAAATAAAGCCTAACCCAAGAAGCAAGGTTTGAAGGGTCATCCTCTTCCAAGACTGCTTGCACGCCCCCATAAAAGGCTACGATCATCCAAAATATGGAGAATTCAACTAACGACACTTGTAGCATTTCTGAATACCAGCGAGGCAAGGATATTTTATTTCTGGAAAAATTGTAAACACAAAGTGGATGCACATTACCGCAGCTGAGGTAACAAAGGCCAAACAATCATTTATCAGGAAGGTTCGAAAGTGTTTGTTTTTGCGTAAAACTGCCAAGCCCCTTTCGTCCTCGTATTCACCAGGAACTTGAAAGGCTGCTACGAAAGTGACAGTTATATATATTGTCATTGCAGTTATATTGAATTTGGCTATAGGTGTGTCTCTTCCAGCATTGTCTTACGCATTATTGGCACCACACATTTCTGCCCTCACCTCTGCACGCACCATCCCGTGTTTCATGAAATTCTTCAAGCTCTTCTATCTCTCGAGTATGCACTTTTGTAGTTTGTCTAACCACTCGTTCCAAATTCAAAATGTAGTCTCTATTACACTTTGACATTAATACATCCTACAAGTTTTTGTTTGAGCATATATTTAGTATTTTGACAGTTCAACAATGTGGTATTCTTCCCTCCATGGCAGAGACAAATTGGGGCAATGGCTCCCAAAAATATTTAACCAAAAATTGAAAATATATGTATGAATTGTCATAAATTTTTTTAAAACAAATTGAAGTATATATGCATATGGCCTCTACATTTAAAATATTAAAACTTTTATAAGTTTATAAATAATATTCTCTTATTCAAAAATATGATTTTGAGAAAAAGTCTAGCGTATTTCACACAGTTAAATAATGATACAATCCTGTTAGTGATAAATTATATATATTGGTAACTTAAATTAATTGGACATTCATAAAACTATAATGAAAATATAAACTTCTTTTGCCAACTAACTCAAAAATAAAAGGAGAAAAAAAAAAAAACGGGTTTTCATTTTTTGATCCTCCCTCTTAAAACGGGTTTTCATTTTTTGATACAATCCTTAGGGTCCATTTGGATACAGTTGAAAACTGAAAGATATTATAGCAAAATAATTTTTTAATATGTAAAAAACACTGTTCACGCCTAAAATCACTATTCATTGGTCTAAAATTACTGTTCATGGCCAATGAACAGTGACAGGTGCACGTCCAGCAAAAAAAGGAAAAAAAAAAAAAAAAAAAAGAGGGCTGAAACGCAAACGTGCGCGTTTCAGCCCTATCCAAACCCATCCTAAGTAAAAAATTAAAAATTAAAAACTTTTCTTCCTTACATTGGGGTTGGGGTTGTGGCAGAAGGAGGGTTGTGTTTGATATAGAAAGCAATTAGCTTAGTGTTTCATTCTTCTTCTTAAAAAATTATGTTTGGTATTGTATTTGCGACATGTAGCCCGTTCGACTCTCTCTCTCTCTCTCTCTCTCTCTCACAAACCAAATTGGTGTGTGTTGAAGCACGTCCATAACACAGGTCCTAGCAACATCATAAGCCGAGGATTTTTGTGGGTATTCTTGGATTTGGTGGGTCAGTTTTGCATCCTCTATTATTGTTGGTGGTCTTGTTTTGTGTGTGGTGTTATGTTAACTTCTTATGTGATTCAAGTTAGTTTTGTTAGGATCAAAAAGTTTTGTTAGTTAAAGCTACATCTAATATAACTCTAAATAATAGTATACCACTTAATATTAGATTCATATCTTAAAAATCTCACTATTGGATTATATATTATTTATGTTTTTAACACATACACCAAGTTTCATACCAATCATATGCTATTTAATATTCAACTTAGAAGCCCATCTTTCATGCACAATTTTAAATACAAAAACTTGAAATTTAAACCTTTGATTGATGCTATGGTTATTAATCTCGGATCATCATCTTAAAATTTCGTAAGTATGTAGAGCATAAAAAGATCATCTAATTCAATGGTAAATTTGTCAAAATTCACATGTAAATAAAACATATTGAATGGTATAATATTACTTACAGTTACATGAAAGTTAACTAAATTAAAATTAGAGGGAATTAATAAGTCAATTTTTCTCTTAAGATTTTCTAATAGCATAATTTTTGTTTGGGTATTATTTTTCGTATTTAATTCAATAAATCATATATTATTGAATTAAATACCCACAAGATTGAGTAATAGAATTATCTATAAGTTTTATTATGTTAAAAGAAAAAACTAAACTTAAATCAAGTATTTATACAGTATTTGGACTATATTTTGACCATGTTATGAGAATTTTTTTTTTTATTATTATATGAAACTTGAATTTTATTTTGGGAAATAAAAAACTCTATTTTTTACCACTCATGACCCTAACAAACACGTCGAAGGCAAGATTGTTGGAGCTGAAATCCGACATTGACACACAGGCTGGTCGATTCACCGATCACATAATCTCACTCATACTAGTGTTGAGCGAATATCACACAAACTTTCTGTCTTTAATTACTCTTTTTTGAAAAGAAAATTATTTAGCTTTAGTGATTGTTACCAAGCTTGATTAATGAAATTCTGCATCTTGATTCATTTTAATACAAACTAAGCTAATTTAAAACAGCTTTTACAACAGTTTGTTTTGACCCAAAAATTTAGCTAGATATCTAAAACTTTACTGCATACATTGTACAACAAAAAATTAAAAATAAGGGGACAAAAAAGGAAATCAGTATATAAAGCGTAGCCCAAGAAGCAAGGTTTGAAGGGTCATTCTCATCCAAGACTGCTTGTACGCCCCCATAAAAGGCTACTATCATCCAAAATATGGAGAATTCAACTAATGGCACTTGCAACATTTCTGCATACCGGGAGAGGCGAGAATATTTTACTTCTGGAAAAATTGCAATCGCAAAGTGGATGCACATTACTGCAGCTGAGGTACCAAAGGCCAAACAATCAAATATGATAAAGGTTCGAAAGTGTTTGTTTTTGCGTAAAACTGCCAAGCCCGAGTTCTCGTATCCACCAGGAACTTGAAAAGCTGCTGCAAAGGTGACAGTGGTAAATATTGTCATTGCCGTTGTATTGAATTTGGCTATAGGTGTGTCTCTTCCAGGATTGTCTTTTGGAGATGTGTTGTCTTCTGGAGATGTGTTTTCTTTTGGAGTTGTGTTGTCTCTTCCAGGATTGTCTTTCACATTATTGGCACCACACATTTCTCCCCTAACCTTTGCACGCACCATCCCGTGTGTTTCATGAAATTCTTCAAGCCCTTCTGTCTTATGAGTCTGCACTTTTGTAGTTTGTCTAACCACTCGTTCCAAACTCAGCAAAATGAGATCTCTATTCCACTTTGACATTAATATATCCTACAAGTTTTTGTTTGAGCATTTATTCAAAACTTCGATAGTTCAAGCACAAACATCTATGACACTAATTTATTAGCTTATACAAACTTCCATAAACATGCACAAACACAAACATCTACATACACATATAACTTAGTATCCTCCATAGTAAATTCTTAAAGTTTTCATTTTTAATATAAGTTACCAAATTACCAACCAAAATGAGTAAAAAATTTTCAATTGAACTAATGAACTATTAAAAGACATAAATGATTCAAAACTGTAACAGACACAAGAATACATTTTACGATAAAAAAAGAATGTGAGAAATTGGACAATTTTTTTTAGAGCATCATTAGGTTGGCTTAAATATTTTGGGAGGGGGGGGGGGGAAGTCCCATTTTGTAAGCTAATAATTAAAATGTTAAATATTTATATATAGTATTAAAATAGTTTTAAATTTGGGGAGGGGGGGCCATGGCCTCCTCACTCATACATGTAGCTCAACACCAGAATGTGGAATTATTTCCTCCATGGTAGAGCCACATTGGGGCAATGGCTCCCAAATAAATTGAATCAAAATGAACTGTTCTATTAAAAAATAAATAAATAAAAATTGAAGTGCATATGCATATGGCCCCTGCATTTAAAAATTAAAATGTATATAAATTCATAAATAATACTCTTTTTCAGATATATGATTTTGAGAAAATGTCTAGTGTACTCCACACCTAGTTAAATAATGTTTTTTTTTTTTTTTTAAGGCCAAAAGCGAGGATCTCCAATGTAAATTCACTATCCCCACACCCTACGGGTTGTTGTAACCAGTCAATTGGTACCACCTTCACTATCCCCACGCCCTACAGGTTGTTGTAACCAGTCAATTGGTACCACCCAAGCCATCACAGGGCTACTAAGACACCTCACCCCCAAACTGGACAAGTAGGGGAATATAGGTGCCACTGCTTGAATCACAACCCTTGGACTTGTAGACATAATGGAACTAAAGCTCCTACCGCTAGGCCGCACTCTTGGGTGGTATCGAGTTAAATAATGTTACAATCCTGTTAGTCATAAATTATATATATTGGTAACTTAAATTAATTGTACATTCATAAAATTATGATGAACGTATAAACTTCTTTTGACAATTAACTCAAAAATAAGAGAAAAAAAGGTTTTTATTGGGGTTGTGGTTGCGGCAGAAGGAGGGTTGTGTTTGATAGAAAAAGCAATGGTTGTCAAAATCTTGATTTGAATCCTACGATCCTACCTTCTCAAAACGATCTGAATATTTCAAGGATCTTTGCGATCGTTCAAGATCAGTAAGATCGTACGATTCTAACTATCTCTTGTGATCTTTTTTAACTTGATAGAAAGCTCAGTTGGACCTAAATAAAAATAAAATCTTAATAGACCAAGTTTTTTCATTCTAATATAGAGTGTCAGTTGGACCCAAATAAAAAATATCCCAATAAAGTATCACATTTTGATATTTTTGGCCTTTTTAAATGATGTTTACAAATGGATGCAGTGATATATGATAATTATATCAATGAATGTATAATTTATGTAATTATTCTCTTAAGTCATTCTTGCGGGATATTTTTTCATTTGTTACCGATTTCTTGAGTTTTTTCCTGATTACGTGTGAGTTTCTCAATCACTATTTGATTTTTTTGTGAGATTTGTGGGTATTCTTGGATTTGGTGGGTCGGTTTTGCATCCTCTATTATTGTTCATTGGTGGTTTTGATTTGTGTGTGGTGCTACTGTAAAATAATTCTGTGATTCTAGTTAGTTTGTTGTGTTCTGGTGTTGTGTCAATGGCACCCGCTACATGTAAATCTTCACGGGGGAGAAGGATTGGTGGCTCTCATAAGAAGCAAATGATTTGGAAGAAAAAACCTTTTAATGAAACAGGGTATAGCATACAGAATTAGATGAGTTTTTTAAAAATGGTTAACTAAAAACAAAAAAATAGGTTCTTAATGCTCAAATCTAGTTACTTTTCATATCAAAACTAAGGGAACAGAATCCGTAATCTTTTCTGAAAATTCCAGAAGACTGGCATTTTCCTACAAAAGTTTTTCTTTGGTAAAACTAATACAATTTTTCATCAATATATACAAAGTTTCACGAGACATACCTTTTCAGAGCTTAAAAGCCGATTATCTAACTGAATAATGTCAGCAGTGTTCATCCCTTCCTCATTCATAGCCCACTTGTCGACTCTCCTGTCATCTGCTAGCATCAACACTATTTTATAATGCCCATTGATTGCAGCAAGATGCAAAGGCGTGTTTCCTTCTTTATCTTGCTCATTTATGAGATCCTGAAAAGCTAATTCTTTGAGCAATATTTTCACTGCATTTTTGTTTCCAGTTTCCACGGCAAGATGAAGAGCTGTCCTACCTTTATTGTCCAACAGTTCACAGGTTTCTGGACAATTTCTAATGAGTGTTCTCATTACACCCACATGTCCTTTCCTAGCTGAAATGTGAAGAGCATACATGCCCTCTTTGTCCTTTATGTAAGCAAGGGAACTATCTCTTTTCAAAAATAGTTCTATAACTTTTACATTGCCTAAATATGCAGCATAATGAAGAGGAATCCAGCCATAGTCATCGACTTCCTGCAGAATTGCCATTGGAAATTTGTCCAACATCTTGTGCAAAAAATCTGAAAAGTAAAGAGATAGGAGAATCATGTTGTTACGATTGAACTAAAATTAGAAAGTGTCGTTGATGAATAGGTCAAAATATTTTGAGGTTCTTTAATTTGACATTTTGTTCCATCAAGATCTAATTGCGGTTATTTCCCTCCATTCACAAAGAGATGTACATATTCTTTAAGATCTAATTAGGGTTATATTCTTTAAGATATAAATTAATGCAATTACAACACTTTTTGTCATGAAATAAAACCAACATAAATGTTATATGAAAAATCATAACTTAATATTCCTCATCAATAACAACCCAAAACATTTTATCCAAAAAAAAAAAAAAAAACCTATAACAACCTGCAACTTAAGATTTGTCGTGAAAATATTATGAACATAGTATTTCTCAAAATATTATAATTCATTGAGAAAATTACCTGTTCCGGTGACATCAAGTTTGCATAATTTGCAGGATTCAAAAATTATCCAACAGATTTGTTTAATCAGCCATAAAAGAGCATCCTTGCAAACGGGTATAAGCACATTGTCTTCGAGGGTTAAAACAATAGTTGCAAATCCTGTCAAAAGGAAATTAACAATGTAATTAATTAACACTAAGGATTTATAGGAGAGAGGTATATTAAACATTTTCTCACAATATTTATAAAAGAACAGTTTTTTTTATAAGAAGATTTGGCTATTTATTTCATGTTCCTTGTTCTTTTTTCTTCCTTCTCGTCCTAGTTGCTACTTCCTATGTTCATATATAAATTTGTTTTCTTAATTTTGTGCAAAATTATTTACATGAAATGGACGAACTTCATAAGTTTTTTAGTACTGATAAAAAAATAACCCATATTACGACATTTCTGGTTGACAGGCACAAAAGACAACCGTCCTTGATGTCCAAAACCAGGAAGTTGAAAATTAGGCAGTATGAAGGTTACACGAGAGTATACTTTTCTCTGGTCAGGATGGACATCAATTTGTACTTGTTTGTTGTCAGTTGTAGAAAGAATAATTATTATACTTCTTTGGCTCAATAAAGTACAACTCAGCACCCAAAAAGGGAAACAAAAACAAATCAAAAAATAGTTGAAGGTATTTTCTAGAGGAGTCCTCCTTCCTCTAACAGAAGGTGTGGGCCCCACCATGAGTCACCCACAAGGGCCCACATTTATTGTGAGAGGAGGGACGACTCTTCCGGTAGGAGTAAATAATTTACTATACTTACTATTTTGTTCGCGAATGACAGCAGCATGTAAGGCATTCATGCCGTTCCTTCCCATGTAGGAGCATTCTGAAATGGTTTCTATAATTTGGAGAGCAATTTTGTAAAATCCTCGATCCACTGCTAAAAAGAGAGGGGATTCCAAAGCATTATTTGTAAAAGAAGCTAACTCTGGGTCTTCCGTAAGTAGTAACTTCACAATGTCATAATGATCATTTCTTATAGCCTCATGTAGTGCTGTGTTCTTCTCCAGATTTATCTTTCTTAGTAGTAAGTTTTTCACTGCAGCTTCTTGGTCTTTTGCACAACTTATTAGGCGCTTTGCCATGTCAAAGTGTCCTAAGCTTGCTGCAATATGAAGTGCAGTATTGCCTTTGCAATTTTCCATACACAAAAGTGATGGCTGCGAATCAAGAACTTTTTTCATGATCTGCACCTTTCCAGATTTTGCTGCCACATGAAGGACAGAGTTCCCCCTCCTTGTCACCTGCCTGAGATTTAAATCCTCACCCCCAATTTTTTCAAAGAAACTATCATTCCCAGAAATTGCTGCATTGAACAGTCCAACATCCATCGAGTTTCTTCTTGAATCTTAAGCCTTGTTTCCCAAAGTTAACCTTATAGTTTATAAATATATGGCAAACAGCAAATTAATGAATCTTATAATATCACATATTATTTGTTTAAATGTTGGTCAAAATTCTATGAATTCTGTAAAGATTTTATGTGACATGTTCACAAATTGTTAATCGTTATTCTAGAGTATCCAGACATTACAAGTTACAACACAAACCAGCTGGCAATTTAAGGGGGCAACCTATTGCTTGGTGGGCATCTTGGTATCAAACATTTGATGGGGTTAGGAAGGCTCATTAAATGTTGATAGGTCCACTATGAAGTATGAACATTCTCTTACATTTTTCTAACCAGATTTTGTGTTAACCATAATTTGAAACTTCTATGAAATAAATAAGTTTAAAGAAAAGATAAAAATAAACTAAATAAAAGAAAGAGAGAGCACTTACTACATCTATTCAGGAAAGTGCTCTCTCTTTCTTTTATTTAGATGTAATTTCATTCCACAAGCTTCCCGTAAATTTTTTAAGGGAAACCATTCAAATTTATAGACAATAGTTTAGTAAGAAAGAAGTATACGTTAAGAGTACATTCATTCAAGAATTCAAGTAAGGAATATAATAGAGGAAATATAAATTAAAGAAGTTCTTGAGCATTTACAACAATAGAGCTAAAAATTTAGCTATTTAAGACCATAAAAAGTTAATTTATTTATTTTCCCTACTCACGTACTGCAACAATAAATCTATTTTAACTTTCAACATAATAAAATAATATAAATATCACAATAAAATAATATATTTACTATAATAAAATAATATATACTCTGTAATAAACAACAATCACAACCGCCTGCTCCCGCTGCCACTACCACCGCCACCCCCATCTCTTCTACCGCCAATGCCGCCGCAGCTGACTCAAAACCAATTTCTCATTAAAATGACCACAAGAAATCCTTTTTGTGTGCTTCTGTTTCTGGTTTTGTGCAACAGAACATAAAACTAGGACAAGAACTTCTATTACAAGATAACCACACAACAAATTCCAGCAAACAGAAAATTCCCAATACATTCCAATACAAATACATTCTGTCCATTCATAGATGCTCTGAATCAAAACGAATGGATGCTCTGAGATCAAATGACAAAACTTTTCATTGAACAAGAACAGCAAAAAAATGATTGCATCTAAAATAATAAACTGAAAGAACAAGAAAAAAAAATCATTGACCACATTGCTAGTTATCTCAGTTTTGCCTCCTGAACCCCAAGCTGAAATGGAAAATAAGGGACACCCGTTCCAGCAGAGAACAAAATATCCATCCTTTTCTTTGATGTTATACCCAAATCAAAAATCCCAAGCATGTAGATGAAGAAGACAGAGACAACTGACCTGAAGTGGATCGGCGGAAGAGAAGTGCTCGGCGGCGTGGGTCTTAGGCTGATCGGCGGCTTCGGAGTTCGGCTAAGTGGGTCGGTGACGTCGAGCTTCGGTGGCGGTGACGTTGAGGATCGAGGGCCGGCGGCGGTGAAACAGAGAGGTGAGAGTTTGAGAGAGTGAGCTTAGGAGAGTGAGCATGAGAGAAGGTGAGACAGAGATGAGAGCTTCAGAGTCTGTTGAAAGTGACACTGAGAGAGAGGCACGGTGAGAATAAAAATATATATTTTAAACCGGCTGGAGAAAAAAAAAAATTATTTTTTGTTTGTTCTCAGCTAATACCTTCTTCTTCTTCTTGGTTACGGACCCTTCTGCTTCTTTTTCTTTTGTTTCTTCTTCTTCTGGGTTTCAGACCCTTCTTCTTCTTCTTCTTCTTCTTCTTCTTCTTTTTTATTCTTCTTTTGGTGGGTTTCAGACCCTTCTTCTCTTCTTCTCTTTTTGATTTTTTCTTCAAGTGTGTTTCGGTCCTGCTGCAGGAAGCCGGTCTGCCTTTCCTTTTTTATTTGTGTGCTATACAGGTAATGCATCTCTGACTATTTGTGAGCCTCCGTACTCTTTCCTTAATTGCTATGTCCTTTGTTTTAAATTTTTTTTTTATTTGTTTAGTTTTTGCCAGCCGACGTGCTCTTCCTTTGTTACTGGTATTTTAAAATTTGAATTTTTTCTTTGTTTTGTTTTTGTGAGCCCCACGTGACTAACAATAAAAATGGACATTCCAGCTTTTACCCTCTTCGACTGTTCTAATCTCCAACTACTAAGATTAACATCAAGTTCTTTTTTCATTTTATTACTCTTATTATATTTTACAAATGATTGAACTGATATTTATTATTATTATTATTTGGGCTTAGAGATTACATATTAGTTAAAATATGTACTTACAACTTCTTTAAAACTCTTAATAATGTATATAGGTTTCTTTTATTAATAATATATATATATTATTATAAAATAACGTAATTCTAAAACACTTTAAAATGGTACACTGAAATATGCCGGTACCAAAATATTATGTTCTAATGGACAAACCGAAACAGGGTTCAAAACGGTATTCATAACATTGGGTAAAATAAATAAAATAACTTTTTGTGATGTCAAATAACTAAATTTCTAATTACACTGCTGTGAATGCTCTAAAATAGCTAGTTATATAGCTATTTAGTTTCACCACTATGGGTGCTTCACTGGTGAAGCTAAAATAACAACTATTCTTGTTATTCTTCTTTTGATTGTTGAAGTGTTTGTCAGGTCTAAAAGTTATTCAAAGGTATCAAGGTCAGGAGTCTTGGGATTTGTCAAATATGATTAAGTTCATTTAAGTTTCTTTTTTTTTTTTTTAACATACAATTGATAATTTATCATGATATAAATTAGAAAATAGAAAATAGTTTTATCTCATGAAAATGAGGTTCTCAGTATTTAAGGCAAACTTGCACCCCTTGGTATACTCACATCTGTATGAACAGATACATCAATCCCAAAAGTTAAAACCCTAACCAAATACTGGTTTCTCTCTACCAAAATAGATTAATAACAATTGTTGCCAAATGTTTAAATTTGTATGTATTTATGACGAACAGAGATTTAATAAAGCATGTAAGTTGTTGCAAAGAATCTCAATTGCACTTGGCAACCAAAAAACGAAAGAGTTTGGTTCACACTCTTGAGATTTTGACAGGCGGATTGTAGTATATTTATAGTTGAAGAATACAATAAAGATTACATTTAGATTTTTTTATTAAAGAGAAATGCAAAACTAAAGAATTTCTAGAGAGAAAATATTTCAAAGATTCTGTTATTGATTTTTATATGATTGCATATTTATGAGTATAAGGCTGTATTTGTTTTAGCTGTAAATTAAGGAAATTGGAAAAACATTTTCCTTGACCATAAAATATTTGGCCCTTCAGTGTAAAATAGAATACACTTTTATTTTACATTCAAACCATTTCACAGAGAGAGAGAGAGAGAGAGAGAGAGAGAGAGAGAGAGAGAGAGAGAGAGAGAGAGAGAGAGAGAGAGAGAGAGAGAGAGAGAGAGAGAGAGAGAGAGCTTGAACCTGGGTTAGATTGTCACCACCGCCCTTTAGATAATCTCCTCCTCCTCTTGATCTCATCTTCACTGCCTCTAGATTGAACCACCCATGACCGATCTCTTTCTCTTTCATGATCTACTTCTCTCTTTTCCTTAGTCTCTCACTCTTTCTTCCTTCCTCTCTCAGCTTGACCGAGTTTGAGAGTTTTAATGAATGGTTTTGTTTTGATTTTTTTTTAAAGTTTATATATTGATATTTTTTATTATAAAATTTGTTTGAAAGTTCAAAAAATGTGAGAAACTAGTAGAAAAAATAACATTTTTAGGAACATAACCAAACACCTAAAAATATTTTTCAAAGCAATTTTTGGAATGCAACCAAATGCTTGGAAATATTTTTGAGAATATTTTCCGTTCTCAAAAATATTTCCATATAAAAATATTTATGCTCGAAAAATATTTTATATGTTGCCAAACACAACAAACCCTGCTTATATACATGGAACAGAGATCTACAAAGAGTGGCTCCTACTCAGACTAACAGCTTTTCTAATGACCCAATAGATTAATTACACGTGAATTTCACTCTTAGCCAAATATTATTAATGTTGAGAGTATAAGCTACATGTCGTTTGAGTCCTTAATGTTGTGCTATATGTCGTTTTAGGCTGACATGATTTGAAGTCCAAAATTGCAGCTTTGCTTGGTCTGATCATATCTTAATCTTGTGTCATATTTAATTATTGTTTTACATATGTCTCATCCTATTTTTGTAGTTAGATGAAAACAATATAGAGACAAGATTTATCAATCATTTTATCTAGATATATTTGATCATGTTTCTTGCTAACATGATCTTGGGTTGCTCTTGTTTAATTGAAGCTTATCATTATAATCTGATCCAATACTCCTCCCAACAATTTATGCGGATTTTATTTTGATCGATGATCAAACTATAAAACCTTCGGGAAAATTAATAATTTATCCGGATGTAACTTTAAGAAAAGTGAATTATGTATGGAACAGATATAGAATTAGAAACCAAGCAATACACGTTAAGAGCAACATGTAAGAAATGATCACTAGTTCACAAACCAAGAACGATCAATTACATAGATCCCAAAGTGTCGTTTATAGGCGGATAGACCAAATCGCATCCCACAATATAGGTTCCACCCAGAGGCAGAGATACAAGTAAAAGATGCAAAAAGTAGCACTCTGGTGTTGCGGGAAAGGGATCACACTGGTTGCAAAAGAGTTGTCAGAAAGGAATCATTTGGTGGTGAGAGAGAAGAAGACTGGGGAATAGTTTAGGTGCTACGAGTCCTACGGTGAGAATTCCGTAAGAAATAAACAAGAAGAAACATCAAGGGGATACAAAAGAAATACCAAACACACGCATAAATACTAATAGAAAACCCTGAATTTTCAGCGAAGACTGCTAATATGCCACTAATACAGGTTAAGAGCATGAATGTAATGATAAATTTAGTTACAACGAGAAGAAGTAGTCTTGGGTAATTGACATTCATCGATTTTGGGATATATGGGGCTAAGAAGTGGATAAGAATAGAGGAAGCTGAGAAACCAAAAGCCAGAGAATCAAATACCATAGAGCTTCTGAAGTCTGTGTTTTTCCTTAAAATTGCCAAGCCATTGTCGTTATAACCACCAGGCAGTTGAAATGCTGCTGCGAAGGTGACAATTGCAACGAGTGTGGCTACCAATAAATTGACCTTGGGCATTTCCTCTGCAGTCTGCAATATCTGCCTCAAGAGTCTGCTCTTTCGCAGTTTGCATGTGAATCACTCTTTCCAAGCTTCCCTCTCCAATCAACTTTTTAAAGATTTTATTCTGAAAGTGTTTAAACGGATTGGAACTCTCACCGCCTTATCAGCATTAGATATTTTCTTGCATGACAGAAATTTTAAAGTTCAGATTCTAAGCCATATATAATTAAATACTCGTGACTCTTTTTTTTTTTTTTCATAATTTTTTATATAATATACTGAGATGGTAAGTTGTAAATAGTAGATAATTACTTACCCGTACAAGTTGTAAATAATAGACACTTACACATAAATTCATCGTTAACACCACTTCTATTTTCCACAATTAACAATCAACAAGGTCAATAAATTACGTAAAAAAGGTGAATAAGTCCATAGGAGACTCATTCTTATTCTTTTATATTACATTTTGTTTTAAACTCTATCTTTTGGGACTTGTTACTATATACTTAATTACTTCAACTAGGTTGAATTTCATAAAAAATAAAAAATAAAAACTTGGTTGAAGAAAAAGGCCCTTTTCTTTCTTCTTTTTTATATACAAATTATGCTATTAACATAAAAATAAGTCCACACAATAACAATATAGACCACTAAAAATTAAGAAAAATGCTAAAACTGTTACAAATTTGGCATAAAGAAAAAATATACAAACTATCTCGTTAATTTATGTAATTGATGCCACATCAATAACATAATAGATAAATATATATTGTATATTTTTTTAAAAAAAAAAATTGATGATACATTTGTACATGTAAAACTTATTAAATAAAATTTGTTTTATCTCAAGTATTACTGAAAAAAATAATATTCACAAATTAGTTTAGGTCATGTTGTTTTGTTAGTTAGGCACAAAGCAAAAGTAGGGCCATCGGTAATTAAGGCCTTGTTTGGTTAGAGAATTTTCATCATTCAGTTTTCATCACTTAATTTTCGTCACTCATCACTTATCACTCATCACTCATCACTTAAAATACTCCAATTTACCCAAACACACCCAACATTGGCACTCATCACCCAGTAACTTTGTTTAAAAAAAAAAAAAAAATGAAAAGTCAAACTTTGTGGCCAACAGCATTGTTTGGAAAAAAAAAAAAAAAAAAAAAAAAACCAAAACAGTCCAACATTGCGGCTAAAAGGTTAAAAGTTGTAGGTTTAATTACGAAAATGGCATTAGAAACAGAGTTTTAGAAATTGAAAACACCTAAAATGTATTTTCAGTTTCCATAACTCATCACTCAAAAATCAAAGAATTGAGTGATACAAACCGTGACTCAAAACTCATCCAAACAGAGCAACTTGCCGTGGGGCCCACAAAATTTGGATATTGAGTGATGAAAACTGAGCATTAGGTGATGAAAACACTTAAGCCAAACAACCTCTAATCAACTGGTGATCTGCCATTTGTGAATTGCTAAATTTGTAATGACTGATCTTGAAAGTAATATTGAATGGTCAATAAAGTGAATACAATTACAATTATTCAAAAAAAGAAGAAGATAAAAATACTTTTATTGATAGAAAACCGTACACGATGTATAGAAAGAAAGGGATACAAACATCTTGGAATATTACAAATTTTATTATGTGCAACCACATCAACATGTGTAAAGTCTTCTAAAATAGAAAAAGGTACACATTTTACACATTTTGAGCAAAAAAACAACTACATCAGTGGATGTAAAAATGTGTAAATATACACATTAGTTATAGTAACTATGTATATTTATTTTAGATTTTTTCTAAAATATTTCAAATATTACTGTAACTCGTCTATCTATTATTTTAGATTTTTTCTCTCTCCTTCACCTCACTCTCACCTCTCTCTCTCGTTCTATCTCAGTCCTTTTCCTTGTCTCTGTTACTCTCAAATCCTACTCTTCAAGCTCAGATCCTTTTCTTCAATCTAATATTTCAGCTAGCCAAAATGATGTTGCTGGAGCAACATCCTTTGCCTACACCGCTCAAAAACTCAGATCCTCTTCCAGATCGCTCAAAAACTCTTGACCCTTGTGCCGCCTTCCTCCTCAACCTCGACGGAACCGCCGTGCTCACCACCCTAACCGTCGGCCTCATGGTCTCCTAGCACACCGAATTTGAAATGTTTCAATTGTTAGTGAAACCGAAACCACCAATATCTCCCACGTACTTTTCAGCCTTGCTAGCACAGTTCAGACGTGGAACAAGCATAGCCGATACAGCGAGCCTGGAACCTTGGAGGAACAGAGCAACACCAATGCACCTAGGTTTTTGTTTGGCTGCTCAGAAAATCATTTTGGTTTTTGCTTGGCTACTTATAATTTTGCTTAGAATTGTGCTTTTAAAAAAAAAAAAAAATGTTAACTGTTTATGTGTTTGGTAGGAATGAATTAGCTGAAGATCTGTGGGTTGAAGATGGTGGCTAGGTGGGTTGATGATAGTGGCTAGGTGGGTTGACGATGGGTGTGGATTGCATATTTTATTTGAATAAATGTGTATAATAGACAAACTGATATGGGTGTTTTGTAAAAATGAGAGTATAAAATAGAAAAAGTAAGTTTTAGATGTGTAAATTTACAAAATTTTTGTATCAACTGATGCGGATGCTTTAAGTTTTACAAACTTATGTGCAAAGATAATTCAATATTTATTTAGGACTAAAACATTTTTTTTTTTAGGTAAATGATAGAAACTTTATTGACGTAAATAAACTATAATCAAGTACAAGTATAGTTGTGTGTCCCCAGATCAAAGAAAAACAAATACAAACAGCTGCTAGAAATGTCAAGGATAGTAGTATAACAAGAGAACCATAGCACCAAATTGAAAAATCTAACACTGTGTTGCTCAATCTCTAATACTCCACCAAGAAACCAAGAGTCTCATCAGGGATACGATTTGGATGCCGCTTAACTTTATCAAAATAACATTTGTTCCTTGCAATCCATATTGCTCAAGACAACATGGCCCACTTCTCGATCTCATCAAGGGTAAGTCTATCCACCAGAACCAAAAATAATGAGAAAAAATCCAACACTGCATTGGAACACTGTTGGATTTTTCCTCTGCGCCTACACATTTCTGGCAAATGGACATTCCCATAGCACATGCTCAGTTGTTTCTGTGTTTTGGCAACAAAATCCACAATGTAGCTCCACCTACAATTTTCATCTATGCAAATTACCACGGGTTGGTTGTATGTTAGAACAAGCTTGCCAGAGAAAGGTGCGAACTTTGGGAATGACATTTAAAGCCTAGATCTTATTCCAAATTCGCCGATCCGAAGCAACTGTTGAGTGCTCAACCTGGGCCTATTCCTTCATCCTCAGAGCTACTTGATAGGCAGATTTCACAGTAAAAGTTTTGTATCGGTTCTCCTTCCAAACCAGCTTGTCACGGGTTGCAATCCTAGGCAGAGGAATGGCTATAATTTCCATTCGGGTTCAAAAGGAAAAGAGATCCAAAAAAAAATTCTCTAACCCACTGCCGAGTATTAGCCTCCATTAAATTACTCACTAACAGATTTGGCCAAGGCTCTCCAAGAAAAACTGGTTTGTGTGATAACCACTTGTGAGTTGAGACCTCAATACTTCTACCATCACCAAGCTTCCAAATTGAGCCCTCCCTAATAATATCCCTTGTTGCCAACAAACTACGCCACATGTAAGATGTATTGTTGCCAAGACCTGCATCCATGAACGAACAATTGAGGAAGTACCTAGATTTATACACCCTATAAAACAAAGAATGGATGTTATAAATCAGCCTCCATGCTTGTTTAGCCATTAAAGCTAAATTAAAGGCTTGAATGTCTCGGAAACTCATGTCACCATTTTTTTTTTTTTTTGGAGTACACAACTTCTTCCAATTGATCTAGTGAATTTTTCTCTCATCCTTCGTTTGGCCCCACCAATATTTTGCCAAAGTAGAGTTAATGGTATTACATAGGGCCTTGGGGATGGCCTGAGCAACAATTATGATTAGAATTTCCCTACCCACTTTGGAAATGAATTTCTCCTTCTAGCCCATAACTTTCTTAGTAGTTTTCTCCCAAAGGTCTCTAAAGGTGTTAACCTTAGACTTTCCCCCCACCATTGGAAAACCTATGTACTTCTCACAATTCTCAATAATCCTTGATCCCATCAATCCCTAAATGGCCATTTTAACATCCGGTCTTGTGTTTCGGTTGAAAAAAATTGTTATCTTCTACCTATTGATTGTTTAACCTGATGCTTCCTCATACCACCTTATAATTGAAGGAGATGTTGGCATTCCTCCCCAATGGCCTGGCAAAAAATGAAGCTATCATCCACAAAAAGGAGATGAGATATACATACCCCGTTTGTGCATGACAAAATTCCATGGAGGCTTTAAGAAGCAATAGCATTTCGAATTAAGGAAGATAGACCTTGTGCACATAAAATGAATAGGTATGGAGATAATGGGTCCCCCTACTTGATACCTCAAGATGAAGTACCCTTTAGGCTCACCATTTATAAGCACTTAATAGGAAGCTATACAAACTACTTCCATAGCTAGCTGAACCCACTGGTCATCAATACCTAATATGAGCAGAATTTTTCTAAGGAAACCGCACTCCACTCGATCATAGGCTTTGCTAATTTGTATTTGCCCCTTCTTCTTGGTTCTTTTATTCCTCATCTTGTGTAACCCCTCAAAAGCTATTGTAGTATTATTAGTAATTAATCGATTAGACACAAAAACACTTTGTGAATCTAAAATAGCATTGAGTAAGATTAGTTTTAACCAGTTAGCTAAAACTTTAGATACTATCCTGGAGATTACATTAACAAGGTTAATTAGCCTATAATCAGCAACTGTTTGTGGCTTATTTATTTTGGGAATGAAAACAATATGAGTGCAATTCATCTTATGCAAAAGGTGACCTGATGATAAAACATACAATATTACTTCTGTAATATCATCCCTTACTATGTTCCAATATTTTTGAAAAAAAAAAAAAAAAAAAAAGGGAGACATTATCCAAACCAGGGGACTTTGATGGGTGCATTTGGAACAAAGCTCATTTGACCTCATCTGGTGAATATGGTTGGAGGAGTTTGTGGTTCATATTTGGTGTGACAACCCGGTCCACTTTGCCAAAGACATTACCCCTCTGATTGGGGTTTATAGTTGTGAAAAGCCTTTGCAATTTCTCATCAGCCACCCTTTCCTATCCTCATCTGAAGTACATCATCAGCCACCCTCATCCATAAGTCTAGCAGTAGTATTTTTTCGAGGCCGTTGACTACCTCTCTGATGAAAAAATTTACAATTCTTATCACCTACTGGCAACTAGATAGAGCAGGAGCATTGTCTCTAAAATAATTTCTCTTGATGCAGCAGGGATTAATCTCATCCTTAACTCTTTGTATCATCTCCAAATTTGCTACTTCATTTTGTGCTGTGAGTATCTCAAGTTGCTATTGCTTTTCCTCAATACGTGATCTAGAGTTACCCATATTATGACTCCATGCTACCAAAGCCATACGACGTGTTCTAATTCTTGAGAATAGCCGAAACCTAGGGCTGTCAACAGGGGCTTCCCTACTCCAAGCTTCCAGTATAATGGTTTCACATTTGGGATGTGTTGCCCATTTTTCATCAAACCTTTTTTAGAATTTTCTTTCTTCTTACATTTCCTGTATTACCTTGGAGAGTTAGAAAAATTGAATCATGGTTAGAATATAATGCATAGAGATGCCACACCACGGTTTGTGGGAATAATTCTCTCCAATCAAGTGTAGCACATGCCCTATCAAGCCTTTCTTGAGCAAAAGCATCCCCATGCCAGCCATTTCGCTATGTAAAAATATTTTCATGATACCCAAGATAAACTAATCCACAATGTAACAGTGTACTTCAGAAGTCCTCCATAAGCTAAGGAGCTTTGGGGAGCCGACCTTGCTTCTCAGATGAATTCAGTATTTCATTGTAATCTCTCACACATACCCATGGCAATGAATCTCAAGAGTGTAGGTGTTTCAAAAAACTCCAAGATACATGCTTGCATTATTCCTTTGGTCTTCCATAAAACTAGTAAGTCTCCAAGGAGTGTTTGGGTCAGTTATGATACAAGCATCGATGTGATTTATGGAATAGGTCTGAACATGTAGATTTACCTCTTCCTTCCAAAGCATGGCTAGCCCACTAGCCCTATGAATACAGGGAATAGTAAGCATGTTATCATACCTTAAATCTGCTTGAATTTTTTTCATCTCATCCACCATTTGTTTTGTCTCCCTCAAAAACAAAACCTTAAAAGCCTTTTCCCTCAACAAGTGAGAGAGAACTACACTTGGATGGGGGTTCCCAAGCCCCCTGCAGTTCCAGCCTAAGATATTCATTGTGCTCGACAGGACTGACCCTTAGCCTCCACCACTATGCATGGTGGATTGTTGGATTGATCCTTACTTTGTTTTCTTCTCCCTGTGGTACCATCTTCCCTACAAATAAGACGTTGTCTTTTTTTGCCCCACGGCTTTCTTCCTAACAAACCCCTTGTTGTCATGTATTTGGTGCAGATTTTGTTTTCTTGTGTTTCTCCTTCTTTTTCCATTTCCATGTCCTAGTTGAGGAATTATTTTTATTATCATGTGAAGAGCCACATGACAATACATTTGTTGTAGCTGCTAGGGTTTCATCGCTTGATACCCCAATATGGTGTAGAAATTGTTTTTAAATGCATAGTCCAAATCCACAAACCAATTGGACACTATAATTCAAATTAGAATTGTTGAACCTAAAAATTTACTTCATAAAAAGTGTTGCATCTAGGTGGCAGCTAGGATTAAACAATAGCATAGGTTCAAAAAAGTGTGGTCATTTATGGTCGGCATCTAGCCAATACTAGCCCGAAAAAAAAAAGTATAATAATAACATGAGCCACGTTCATAGCCTGTTGCCTAGTACAAAAGAAAAAGATAGACACATCAAGTAAAACAAAAACAAAAGCTGAAAAGCAAATAAGGAAGCAGCACCACTAGAAAATAAGGATCACGGTTTGGTGAAAGTGGGCCTGAAAAGTTGAAAAGTGGGGGTGTCATAAGCTAAAAAGGGGGAGTTTAAAAAGGAACGAAACAAGTAAAAGAGAAGAGAATTTGAAAAATGGGTCACAGCTGAACAGAAAATTAAAGTAGGAGTTGTGGAGAGAAAAACTGACACAAACTGCTCCATGAGCTAATCAGTTGAGAGGAAAATAAGGGAACATTTTCTTTGGAATTTCTCTATAAATATAGAGAGACACGCACAAGGAAAAAAGGGAAGCGAGATACACAACAAGAGAGCAAATACACACACAGCAAAGACGTAGAGAGAAGAAAAAAAGAGAGGCATGGATAGAGAGAGTAACATCAAGTAAAGGAGGAATATGCAGCATAAATTTGTATATGGGATTTCATTAGTCTTTTTCTTCCCTAAATCTCTCTCTCCCTCATTCTCAAATTTAAATTTTTGCTTGGTAATGCATATAGGATTGGGTTTCATGGGGAGTTCCTAACTCCATACATTAAACTTTAGATATGAGTCCTTGACTCATAAATCCTATTTGTACATTACCAAATAAAATTCTCTCAAGTTGTGGTGTAATGTTCTTTTTAATTGGAATCATTGATTCTACTAAATTAATGGAGTCCTTGACTCTATCCCATTAATAGAGTCCTTGACTCTATCCCATTAATAGAGTCCTTAACTCTACTAAACTAATGGAGATCTTGACTCTACTAACTTAATGGAGTCCTTAACTCTACCCCATCAATGGAGTTCTTAACTCTACCAAATTAATTGGAGTTCTTGACTCTACCCCATCAATACAGTCTTTAACTCTACCCCATCAATATAGTCCTTGATTTTACTAAATTAATGGAGTCCTTGACTTTACCAAATTAATTAGAATCCTTGACTCCCAAAATTATCTTAAGTGGGGATTCTAATTCCTTCAAATTCCAATGTGACTAATTCTTTCAGATTATTGATTCTTTAAACAAGATTGGAGTTAATAATTCACAAAATAAAATGATCATATAAAAATTGATTTGAGGAAATTTTCAAATTCTCAATTCCTAAAACGTGTTCATAAGGAATAAAATTGCTTCAAAAGAGTTTTCTTTCTCTTAATTAAATTTGAGAACCTCAATCCAAATATCATTAAAATTCTTATAAGGAAACAAATGAAAGAAAAGGGAAAATTTTTGGACATTCAACTTCTCAAAAAGAGAATCCTTGATTCAATTTCCATAAAAACATGGTTCTTAATTTGATCCTTGAGATTAAAACCAATTATCTCACCCCGATAGCAAAATTAAGTCGATTCTTAATTTTTTTTTTTTTAATTTTTCATAAGAAGTCAATGCTTAATTAAATACTAAGTATTTGACTTAAATGTCCATCATTTAAATTGGGTAAAATCAATTTGAGGATTTTAAATCTAAAACTTCAAATTAAGAACTACAAATTGGCTTGATCCCCGCCAAGGGTAGGTAGGCAACCTAAACAAATTATTAGGTACAGCCACAAATAAATAAAAAACACACATCCCCTTAAATATGAAAATAAATGAACTTATGTACAAAAACGACATGATTGGAATCAAAGGGCTTTCTCTTGAAACAAGGGATTGTAATTAAGAGATACATTATCTTGAATGGACACTACTTACATCAATAAAACTCATACGCCAAAAGACTTATGAGTGAAATTATGTTTGATAAATTTGACAATTTTTGTTAAACATAATCTAACAATTTTTGTCAACAAGAATATATTGAAAATCTAAATTATTTAAAAACCAAAATACTACCTAATTAAATTGTTAAGAAAAATCATGAGTTTTGTAATTCAACTCAGTGACACTTTCTAGTTTTTCAACTAAGACATCCAAGGTCTTAATATCCCTCACCCCCAATTATCAATGTTCCAAAAAAAATGTTATAAAAATCTTTAGTTTTTCTGATGTTCCTCTAGTTAATGGCAGCTATAAAATGACTGACTTAATTAACATTATTTCCTTGGTTTTATCTTATTTGTCCTTTGTACAAATTATCTCAAAAGATCTTAAACTGTTACTTCAAAAAATTAATATATACAATTTTTATAATTTTTTATTTATCTTTTAGTATTAAGAGATTCACGTTTACTTTATTTGCACTTAGATTGAAAATTTCTAATTTTTAAAATTGATAAAATTTTATTTCAAAAATAATATATTTAATAATATCTCCTCAACGAACTAAAATTTCTAAGGTAAACAATTGTTTTATTAAAAACTAAAATTTCTCCTTTAAAAGCAACTTCATATTTTATTTGATAAATAAAATCGTATTGTATGAGAGATTTCCTCTACATAGGTAGGCATATAATATGTGTGCAATCAAGATAGAATAAAGTTTCTCTCCAAAGTGAAACTCTTCAAACTTCTTTATATTTATATATATATATATATATATATTGAAAATCTAACCGTTGAATTTCATATTATTTATGTTATTAAAATACATATCAAATTTCATTTAAATCGAATTTTATTTACTATTTGATTAATAAACTTATTTTTTATAAAAAATTTTAGATAACAAAAATTTAAAATTTTAATATTTCCTTGATGACATAGCAATTAATTTTTTATTTTTTAAAAATTTTGCAAGTATGAATGATATCATACGAACATGTAATCCAAATATTAAGTTTTTAAAATTTACACTCAATATAAAAATATATAAAAAATTTGAAAGGTCTCTCCAAACTAGTTGGAAGAAAAACTTTATTACGCCTGTGTGTGTGTGTATATCTGCACGTGCGCGTGTGTGATGACTAATGAGCAAGGAAACTACGGTGGGCCTAGAGCTCAATAGTTTTGTACACTAACGGCGCATATGATAGTAAGCTTATTCTCAGCTCAATCTTTCTTGATGCGCGCGTGAGGATGGCTAGCCTACTGAGTGCGTCGCTTTGATAAAAGGAAGTAGCCTGATTTTAATAGTTGGGCCGCATATATATGTGTGGCCTAGTGTTAATTGTGGGGACCATTTGCTCTTGTGAGGTTTGTGTGTTTAAAAGCCCACATGTAAAATTGGTGTTTGGGTTGGGGAGCCCGAGTTTACTGAACTCTGGGCTGTAAACAATGATTTGACTGCTAAGGAATTTGCCATTATTGCTTGCCATTAATGACCTACGACTGTGCTGTGAGAGCATATCTGCAGGCTTGATCGAGCGTCCATGTTTTTTTTTTTTTTTGGTTGAATAATCGAGCGTCCTTGTTTAGTTGTATTATGTCTTTGCTCTTGTATTTTTCGGTTTTTGATACCGTACCTCTTAAATTATTTAGGATTTTCTGTGTAAGGTTTTGTTCCCTCAAATGTTTTCTATGATATGGCTAGGGCGTTTTAGAATTGAAACAAAAATTCAGCTCTTCAATAAAAATCACAGAATTTTTAATATTGACAAAAAGAAAAAATGAGAGAAAATTTGAGTAAATAGTGTGTAGGTTATAATGAGTTTTTCCCCCAAAAAGAATTTTTGAGAATGGTTATTTATCGAATTTAGAGCGTTCAAATAGCCTTATTTATAGACCAAATTTTCTAGTGTTTATTTTAGGTGCTAAATTTAAGTATTTAAATAGTACTACTCCCTTGTCCACCTCATTTTCTTCACTGACAAGTCCACAACTTTGACAAAGTGGAGCTATTTCAACATAGGTTTGACTAATCAAATCTCACAAAGCCGATCTGACCACACATATGGTCCAATTACTCTTAATATCTTAATAGTTGAATAAATAATGAATAGCATTATCCATGTTTTAAGCAAAATATTTTTCTTTAACCATTGCACTTTGACTGTTATTTATCCACTCAATTCAATATCTTCCAATTGGCCGATTAGACTAAGTCATTAGATGCATAGTTCCATATTGTTAGTATTCTCACATCAGTGCTTGTATAATAACAAAAATACCACAATTTAGTCAATTAAGTCCACAATTCACCAACATCAGATCATGCAAAGTTGCATAAGATACACGGTTGTTACATTAACCGAGTAAATTTACACTGGTATTATTCATTTTGCATTATATTTTTTATTTTTTCTTTATGTATCTCAAGGATGAAAGAAAAGAGTGAATGATAGTTATTGAATCTGAAAAGAGAGAGAAACAATTAAAAAAAATCAAGAAAAAATAACATTTGAATGAAATAAAAAATAAAATGAATAATCTGATGCAAAGTGTTTTAAAAAGTGAGTGGGTAAAATAGAAAAAAAAATTAATGCTAAAATAAACAAAAAAAAAGATACATAAATTGATGCGAATGCTCCTAAAATTTAAATGTTTGATAATTCTAGGTGACCACGAAGGCAAAAAGGTTTGAAAGTGATATATTCGAGTTAGTTGAGAAGTCTGTGTCATGTTTTCATTGAAAATTCAAAAGAACGACAGCTTTGGTCAAGTAAAACTCAGACATGCTATAAATTTTGAAATAATACTAGACGCTCAAGCAAAGCAAAATTGCCTAAAATTAAAACCCAAGCTTTGCAAGAAGTGTGATTTCCACTAAATCTAAAGTTACCTACAGAAGATATTCTTAAGTTAAACGGAGTATTTTCTAAAGAGAATGCCATCACACTCCAATTCAAACCAATCCAATCTAGACAACTTCTCCTTATGCCTAAATAGAGAAAATTCATCAAGGAATCTTGCCTCAAATTTCTAATTTGAATTGATTTGGCTTTATTGGGTTTGCCAATCTAGAAAAACCTATTTCGCTCTTTTTTTTTTTTTTTTCTCTCTCTCTCCACATACTATCTTCATCGTGAACAAGAAGAAGATGAAAAGATTCATCCTCACCATGAAGAAGAAGAAGAAAAGAAGATCCAACATCAACCTCATCCAACCCACCACCACCATCACCACCACAACAACCTAGCATCACTCAACTACCACCACCATAGCCTATTTCAGCAGTTGATAATCCAAACACAAAATCAACCCAAAATAAAACCAAAATCAACAAATCAAACCAAAACAACTCAAAATCAACCCAAACCATCAGAAAACCCATCCCAAAAAAAACTTAAAATCAAACAAAACCATTGGAAAACCCATCCCACCCCCAACTCAAAATCAATCCAAAGTTCCATACCCATCGGAAAACCCATCCTAAACCCCACTCAAAATCAACACAAACCCCACTGAAAAACCCATTACAAACCCAACTCAAAATCAACCACAACTAAAATCAAATCAAAAGCAAACCCATAAAAAAAATCCATACAAAAACCCAATTGAATACCCACTAGTGCTGCTGATATAATTTTGGAGTTGTTGCCAAAGCTTTTACCATTGTCGCCGGAGCTGCCAATATGACCTTGTGTGTGGCTGATTGGGATGAGAGTGTGTGGCAATTTGGGTTGAGAGAGAGGCAAAAAGGGAGAGTTGAGAAAGAGAGCGTATGCGTGACAGCTTGAGATTGATTGATTACGATGAGAAAACGAATATATTAATTAGGGTAAATTGCAAATTACACCGCCGAAGTTTAGAATTGACTTAATTTTACACCTCAAAGTTTCAGAAACTTGATTTTACACCCTGAAGTTTGGTTCCGTTAACAATTCACCCCCTATAGTTAAGTTCTACTGTTAAGTGACATATCTTCATGCTGATGTGTTCTATTTTTGCCAAATAAGCATCAAAACTATGTCATTTCAGCCTAAAATTAAAAAAACCAAATCAAAACAATCACTCACCCAAACCACAACCACCTCCTCTGCCCAACAACAATCACTTACCCAGTCCTTTGCCCAGTAACAATCACCCACAACACAGACCCAAATCACTGCTACAGCACCTGCCACCCCATTAAAATCACAACAAATCCATAGCAACCACCATACCATAACCCCCATGACAAAACCACCACATTAGCCACCTGCTGATCTAAACAAACCCAATCAGCACCCACATACAACAACGATCCCAAAACAAAATTTTGGAGAAAAGCCCACTATCAATCCACGTCAATCTTTGCCATGATCAGAGTTGCCAATACCGTCGAACCCCAACAAACTATCACCGATTTGTTTTCTATTTCACTCAATGGAGATAATCTCATAATCCACACTGATCTAAGCTCTATGCCGATCTGAGAGTGAGGACCATTTGGTTGCAGCAACAAATCAATCACCTAATTTTTGTTTTACAAAAACCCCACCAATCCCAATCAACAAAAACCCCAAAAATCTAAGACTTACAAAGGCCAAGTCTAAAAAGAGACACATGAGAAGAGCAGCTCATAGAGCTGGGGAAGTCTAAACGTCACCACTGAGGCCGCTTGAAGGCGTCGCCATGGTAGCCTGGAGCCGCCGCCGTTGCCTGGGTTTACAAGAGTCGATGGGTTCGTGGGGATTGGGTTCGGTCTATCTGGGTTCACTGGTGCAATCGGAGCAAAGGGAGGTCTGGCCGCGTGGGGCTTATCGAGTTGAAGAGAGTCCTTCAACGGACTGACTCACGGTAGAAGTTGCAGAGCAGAGGAGCTGGATTCGTGGGTTCTATTTTGGATTTTAGAGTTTAGTCTTCACAGTGTCGTTTAAGTTAGATGCTAATGTTTTGATTTTAGGCTGAAACGACATAGTCTTGATGCTTATTTGGCAAAAATAGAACACATTAGCATGATGATGTGTCACTTAACAGCAGAACTTAACTGTGGGGGGGTGAATGGCTAACGGAACCAAACTTCATGGTGTAAAATTAAGTTTTTGAAACTTTGGGATGTAAAATCCAGTCAACTCCAAATTTCAGGGGTGTAATTTGCAATTTACCCTATTAATTAATGAAACTATTTATAAAAATAAAATAATAATTATTAATTATTTAAATAAAATGGTGTGTATAATAGACAATCTGACGTGAGTATTTTGTGAAAATGGTTATGTAAGAGCAATCGCACCAGTCCGTGTAAAATATTATGTCTATATTAACAAAAAAACTTACTTTTTCTATTTTACACAATCACTTTTTCAAAACATTCACATCGGTTTATCTATCTTAGAAGAGATTTCAATAAAATATTCATTCTTCATTCATTTTTAATTATTTTTTCTAATGATCATAGTTTTTGAATTTAAACTTATTTTTCAAGAAACCACCAAAACTGATGGCTCAGGTAGTGAAGCCATTGGTTCTGGAGGTCCAATGATCGGACCACTGGAATAGTTGCTCCGATGACCACTGCTGGAGTGGTGTCTTCAGTGATTGGACTGCTAGCACTAGTGGTTGAATTGATAGTTTCGATTATCGAACCTCTGGCATTGATCGCCAAAATGGTGTCTCCGAAAACCAAAATGGCAATTCAAGTGACTAGATTGCAATTTGGTAAATTCAAATATAATGATCATATTTTTAATTTAATGATTTTAATATAAACATTTAAGAAAATTCCTAATAAACTAATCAGATTAGTTAGTAAAAACTAAAACAATTTGGTTTTTTGGTAAATAAACATAGACATGTATTTGTAAAAGAGGAAGCTTCCTAGAATTTTCCTACCCCACGTGATTGGCTAGCTTTTCAAACACTTTCTTTCATTTCATTTGTACTAGGCTTGGAATACCACAAAGAGTCTGATAAACAAGGGCTCTTCTTTTCTCAAAAAATAGGTTCATCCGAATGCAATCCCAGGACTTTTCTTTCCTATTCCACTACCATTGTCTTCTTCCTTTCCAAACCCTAGTCTATCTCTATATCCTTCTCCACAGCCATATCCACTCCATTACACTGCCACCATCATCACAGCCCCGCCAACAACCCAGTCAGTCCTAGTTGCAGCGACCCACCACTGCCACCTCTGGTTATGATGTACTGCTGCATCGTCCCCACTTGACTTCATCTTGGTTTTGGTTTATTTTGGAATTTGATTTCATTTGGTTCTAGCTAGTTCAATGATGGGTTATTGCTAATTTTAGTTTTTGGTTTGTGTATTTGGGTGTTACCACCTTGATCTGTGGTTAAGGCGGGGCAGGAGTGGTTTTGTGATTTTGTGATTTTGTTGTTGGAAGAAGATAGAGATCGGTGGTTGAGGGCGAGGCTTGGGTGTTTTTGTGGTTTTGTTGTGAGAAGAAGACATAAAAGAAGAGCAAGATGAAGGGGGAGAGACAAAACAAGAATAAAAAAAATCATTTGCACATAAAAAGTAACCGTGCATATATGCACAGTTACTGTAGCAGTTTTGTATATTTTTGCAAGCATTGATGTGGGTATATATATATATATATATATTTTGTTAAAATGTGCAAAATTGACCATTTTTTGTATTTTGCAAACTTTTGGAACTATTGATGCGGTCGCTCTAATTTTTATTTATTTATTTATTTTTTAAAAGTGGGTTCTTTTTGTAAAATAGACAAAAATTTATACAAGAGCTAACGGGCATTCTCATCAAGGGTTTTTATAACTTTAGCATTTACCATTTAAAAAACCAATTTTATAGCATTTAACACATCACTTTACAATACACCAAACATGAAAATTTCTATTTTTTACCACTTTTTAAAAATATTATTTATTTATCATTTTTTATTCATTTTTATTTTCATCACAAACTGTTAGAACATATGTGGTTCACTTGTTAAGAACATATATTGTTATTTTATGTAATTGGCTAATCCTTTGACGAAACGCATTTTACTTGTATTTGAATAGATCTAGGATGTGTTTAATGCGTTAATAAACCTTATTTCAAGATCAAGTGTTAAAGTCATGCAAGTTTGTCCAAAAAACAAGTTGAAGAAGTACCTGTCATTAAAGCTCAACAGCTTCATCTATCGAGCTTTAATAAGCTGTTTCAACCCTGAGGCTCGACAACTGCTTAATAGCATCTCGACATCTCTAGTTGTCGAGGTTTAAGAAAAAACAGTTTTTCAAATATATTTTTATTCTAATCCGTGGATATGTCTTTGGGCATTCTTTTCTCATAACCCTAGACATATAAAAGGATTATTTTAAGGGTCATCAAAGTAGACACAAGCATTGAGAAAAAGTCTGTTAAAACAATTTGTGACTGGAGACAAAATTTGCCCTAGTTCATCTATTTGGCTACATCTTTGCACCGTAGGGTTTTATAACAAAGCATCTTCTTGTTCTTCATTGTGAGAATGAATTGAAGAACTTTACAGCCAACATCTTTCTCAAGTTGGTGATTGAAGTCGCGTACTGAGATCTGCGCAATAGGTTAGTCACGTACTGAGAGCCGTGCATTGAAAAATAGAGATCGTCACTACAGAACAAGTCCAATTGGGTATTGAGGTAAGAGTTCAACTGTAGGTTGGTAAAAGGTACTGGGATTCCTTTACTTGCAATCGCTTGTTGTGATAATAATGGATTCTCGGTAGTGATGACCTTAAAATCACCTAGTGAGGTGTTTGCCTTAAAGGTTTTCCCATTCATAAACAAATTACCATGTCAAATTTATTTTTCGCTGCACTTTAGTTTATTGGTGATTTGTTTGTGCTACCACGCGTTTGCATGTTAAATTGGTTAATTAATTAAACTTGGCTAATTAATTAATTAATCCATCACAAAGGGTCAATACGTTTTTGGCCTATCACAAACCCACACAACCAATAGCCTCGACCATTGACACAACCCCTAGCACGAATCATGGCACAACCAACCACCGACCTTCACTCACAGCACCACCCACGACACAATCCCTGCTTTTCCCTCTTATCCTCTCTCTACCTCAACCCAGGGCACACCGACCACCAAACCCACCACCATTACCTAGCAATCCAACCACCACAAACCCATAACCAACGGCCTCAACCCACCGGCACAACCAACCTCAACCCATGGCACAAACAAGTCAACCCACTCACCCTTACCACCCAAGCCACCACAAACTCACAACCAATGGCCTCAACCTACCGGCATAAGCCATGACACAACCAACCACGGCACCACTGAGACCCATTAAGCAACCTAGCAACCCAAAGCCGCCGAGAAACACCACTACAGAAAAACACCACCAAGATCCACCGAGACTCATCAATCAAACCGCAGCAGAAAAATGATCCATGACCCCATCAACCATAGGACCCATGACCCACTAGCAATCATCAGATAAACCTCCACTTGCAATCATCAACGACCCCATCGGACCCACAAGAGGGAGAGTCTGAGAAAGAGAGATATGAGAGAAAGAGAGTGAGAGTCTGAGGATAGAGAATTAGAAACTTTAAAAAATGATAACATCTTGCTACAATGAGCTCTTAAAAATGAGAGCTCACTATAGCAAGATGTCAAATTTTTTAGTTTATTGCATCTTTGATGGAGTAGAGTTCTGTGGTTTTAGATGCTAAAAAATAACATGTTAGCATTTATACCACCCTTGATGAGAATGCTTAGAGCATTCACATCAGTGTTTCTATAATACAAAAAGCTATAAAATTTACACAATTTTGTTCCAAAACCTCCCACACCAGTGGATGTATAATTGTGCATATTTGCACATTTGTTATAGTAATCATGTATATATTGTAACTTTACATTTTATTATTCTTTTCTTCTCCCATGTCAAATCTGTTGTCTCTCTTATTCTCTTCTTTATTTCTCTATCACATTCTCTATCTTCTTTCTTCCTTGTTCCGCCAATACAAGCTGACCACCACAAGTGAAGATGATGTAGGCTTGTCAGCATATGGTGAACTCAGAATCATCGTTGATCAGGCCTATCGGTGGATTGAATTACTTCAGTTTTTGGTTTTTGAGCATTTAGTTGTGGAATGATTTTGGTTTGGTTGGTTTGTGCAATGGGTTGGTCTGTGTAATGGAGTGGATATGGCCGTGGAGGAGGATATAGAGATAGACTTAGGTTTGGAAAGGAAGAAGAGAATGATAGTGGAAGAAGAAAGAAGAGTCCTAGGATTGCATCCGAATGAACCTATTTTTTGAGAAAAGAAGAGTCCTTGTTTATCAAACTCTTTATGGTATTCCAAGCCAAGTACAAATGAAATGAAAGAAAGAGTTTGAAAAGCTAGCCAATCGTGTGGGGTAGGAAAATTCTAAGAAGCTTCCTCTTTTACAAATACCCTAATGTATATTTTTATTTACAAAAGAACCAAATTGTTTTAGTTTTTGCTAACTAATCTAATTAGTTTATTAGGAATTTTCTTAAATTTTTATATTAAAATCATTAAATTAAAAAAATATGATCATTATATTTGTATTTACCGCATTGCAATCCAGTCACTTGAACCATCATTCCGGTTACTGGAGACACCATTTTGGCAACCAATGCTAGAGGTTCGTTAATCAAAACTATCAATTCAATCACTGGTGCTAGCACCTAGTAGTCCAAATCATTGGAGACACCACTCCGGTGGTGGTCATCGGAGCAACTATTCCAGTGGTGCAGCCATCGGACCTCCAGCACCAATAGCTCCATGACCTGAGCCATCGGTTTTGGTGGTTGCTTGAAAAATAAGTTTAAAATAAAAAAAGTATGATCCTTAGAGAAACTAATAAAAAATGAATGAAGAATGAATATTTTATTGAAATCTCTTCTAAAATAAATAAACTAATGTGGGTGTTTTAGAAAAATGGTTGTGTAAAATAAAAAAGTAAATTTTTATGCTAATATAGACAGAATATTTTACATGGACTAGTGTGATTGCTCAACAAGTAATAGAACTTGTTGTCTGTAAAGGATTGTATTCATTGTCCACCAAGAAAAGTATTCTTTATATACCAAGAAAGGTATTCTTTGTCCACTAAAGAATAAATATTGAAATTTTATAAATAGACAATACCGCAAATGATTTTAATGACTTTAGCCCTTGGATGCCATCGGATTCTCCCAAATGGGGGAGAAACATTGAATTAGTTTGAAAGAGCTCATTTGTTAGTGTTGTGGCTTTATTGTTTGTTTTGTTTTGCATTGTGGCTTAGTCTTCGCAAGAGTGCCACAAGTTGTTTGGTAGGACTTGGTCTGTGCTCTACTGTAATTTGCATATGCATTGGTTTGTTGGTTTAATAGAGAGAGATATCTCATTAAGGATATTGTGCGGTATAAAGAAAATTTTCACTAATCTTTGTATTTGTGTGAGGTGACTATTTGGTTTTGTGGATTTTGGTATTTGTGAGAGCGCCTCTAAACTATATTTTGTCTCCATATTTGTTGGTGAAGCTTTCTTTTCGTTGTCGCCTATAAATGTAGGCTATCATCGAACCATGTAATTCATTGGTGTTCTTTTTTTTTTTTTTTTGGTGTGTGTCTATTTTCAGGTTTTCTTCATTCCTATTATTTGCTAAATCTTTCTCTCAAGTCCATGATATGTTAAAAATCAATCTTGGTATTTGATCTTCCACTTTCACAACAGATCTTACCATAAACATGCATGCATAGGATAAGTCATGATTTATTTAATTGATCCGTAAAAATATTACTTTTAATTAAAAGACAAAATCTTGTAGGTTGGTGTTGTTTAACTATGGTAGTCATGTGATCATATAATAATTCCATGTGGATAATATTATCTTTTTAATGAATTTATTTATTTTTCTACAAGATAAAATTCTACTATAGCTTAATCTAAGTGTATACGTGTGTGAATTTCTCTTTTGAAGACTTGAACCCCGGCTCTTGCCTCCCTCACACTCCACAAATACTTATACTTATAGAATGACCATCGCACTAAAAGTGTATAGTAGTAATGAATTTATTTTATTAAATATAGATAAATATAGTTAATTTGATTGATTAATATACTTAGTTTATTTAATTAGTTAGAGTTCCAATAAAGAAAATATTAAGTAGTAGTTTGATTTTGTACATTGTAGTTTTGTATCTTGGACATTGTAGTTCTGTATATAGTCCCGTTAAACTACATGTAGTATAGAGTAGCAGCGCATAAAACGACTTGTCGTTTATGCAGTAGTCATAGTTAGTTAATTTCTTCTTCTTCTTCTTCTTCTTCTTTTCCTGTTTTGACACTTGTCCTCTTTGTATTGGCTAGATTGATAGTTGTTATTTTTGTTATGCTTTCCCGCCACTCTGCTCTCACTATGTAAAGGGCAGAGCTTGATATTTATCAATACAATGAATCATTCACATTTGTGGACGACTAAATTCCTCGGTTCGAAATAAATCGAACAAAGTAAAATAGTTCCGCAAATACGAATTTGTATTGATGAAAGTGTGTGGTACAATTCTCTGTAATTACAAGGATTGATCCTCTGATTCGATCTCCTTAAAAAATTTGTGATGTGGTTGTGATTTGAATACAAGGTATTCCTCAATTTGGTTGAAGAATGGATCGAAGACCTTTGAAATGGAATTACAATGAATTTCTGGCTATGAGCTTATTAGAAATTCTTTGTTCTTCACGTTCTTCGTGTTCTTCGCGTGTTCTTCGTGTGTTCTTCGTCTTCGAAGGTTTGTGGTGGAAGTTCTTCGGGGCTTTAGAGGCTTGAATCCGTAGAGCTTCGCTGATTTGTGGTTTATGAGGTTTCTGGAGGCTTTTGAGCTTGATTCCAGTAACCTTTGAGATTTAGGAGGATGATTTGGATGATTCCTCTTCGAATGTTCTTTGTATTTGGAGGTTTGTGTTGGAAGCTTTTCGGGGCTTTGGAGGCTTGAATCCGTTGAGCTTCGTTGATTTATGGTTTAGAAGGTTTTTGGAGGCTTTTGAGCTTGATTCCAGTGACCTTTGAGATCTAGGAGGATGATTTGGGTGATTTAGCTTCGAATGTTATTTGTATTCGAAGTTGAAGTTCTTGAAGTTACTGGAGGCTTCAGGGCTTGATTCCAGCAGAGCTTCTATACTTCTTTGTTGTTGTTTGTGCTCTACATGGCTTGGTGTGTCTAGATGGCTTGGTGTGTCTAGATGGCTTGGTGTGTTTTCAAATGCCTTAGGAAGGCTTCTATTTATAGGAGTTTGGAGGTAGATGAGAGTTTGGAGGTAGGTGAGAGTTTGGAGGTAGGTGAGAGTTTGGAGGTAGATGAGAGTTTGGAGGTAGGTGAGTGACATGTGGCGAAGCCTGATTGGTGACACATGTCACAGCTTGATTGGTCCGCTTGTGTCATCGCTTACACAGCCGGATTGCTTGAGTCATCGCTTACACAGCCGGATTGCTTGAGTCATCGCTTACACAGCCGAACTTGCTTGCATCATCGCTTACACAGTCGGATTTGCTTGCATCATCGCTTACACGCGCCTCCATGTGATTAGTATTTTGCATGTTTTTCCTGTATGAAATTTAGCAAATTTTCAGTAGCAGTATATAATGCTTTGTAATTAGCCATACCTTGCGGACTTGGTGGCATGACGTGTCAGCTTGTGATAGGCCGGGAATTTTTCCTCTCTACAAATGCCCCCTCGAGACTTGTTCGCGCACACAGTTTCTGAGTGTGGGGAGGGAATGAGTCTCGAAAAGAATGAATTTGGTACTTGACTTCTTCAAATGTAATGATTGAAGGCGGTGGAGCTTTTAGCAGGATGCAAATGTAGTGGTTGGTGGAGCTTTATTTCAGATGAGTAAGCCTACTCACATGAAAGGCTTTGATGAGACCGAGAAGGGGTCTGCAAGTACTTGAATGTGCTTGTCTAACTAAGCCTTCTCAGCAGAGATTAAGTCGAAGTAATTTCAAAAGAGTGTTTCGGATCATTGGCGGTGATCACAAGGTGTTGAAGATGGAGAAGAAGTGAGGAGGTTGGCTGGGTGCAACATACAGAACTGCGGGGTTGGCCTCCCATTTTTAAAATCTTCTGGTGAAGTTATATCCGAAGGATATTCTTTGGACCATGAAGAGATCATGTGGAAAAGTGATTGAATGTGCTTGTGTTATTGCATCACTCAGGTTAAGTTGAGGTAGTTTCAGAATGGATTTTGGGTTTGGTGGTGGTGATGATGAGGAAGATGGAGACAAAGCAAAGTGGATGGGTGAAGCACAGACACCATGGTGCTGGCCCTGTATATTGGGATCCCTTTGGTGTAGATGTTTCTGGGAAGTACACCTTGGGCTCCAGGATTGACTGTATGTTGCATGGGGTCCGGCAGCAAGTCGTTGAATGCGCCTGTGTAACGGGACCATGCTGACAGACATTAAGTTGAAGTAATTTCAGAAGTATATCTTCTGAAATTCTTCAAGCTTGTCTTAAGTTGGAGTAATTCCAGAAAGTGTATTTTGAGGTACCAGCAACGAAGACCTTTGGGCCACATGTTGGTGGAAACATGGAATAAGTCATTGGCAACCACTTACCAGCAGCAAAGGCTGATCTCTGATAAGCTGATACCTTGGAGGTCATCGCAAGTGTTGGATGGGAGACAATTTGTAGGATACCCCAACACCTTTTATCACCTTTACTTGATGCGGCTTGTTGGGAAAGCACAACAAAATGAAAGGTGGAACTAACTTGCGATCCTGGTTTTAGAAACCGGCCAAGCTGGTGTTTGCTCCGAACCGCTGTTTCGGATGGGAGAGCAAACAGTTGAAGAGAAGCTATGAGAGCCCTGATCTTGGGAACAGGTGCCTCTGCTGGACTTAGATTTCTTGGCCAGCCAAGCCCAAGGAAACATGAAACCAAAATGCAGACCTTGTTATGAATAACTTTAGGAACAATTGTGGTCGTTAAGTGAGGAAACAAAATTTGTTCGGACTCTAAAACAATGATGATGTTGTGAGAAGGGTTTCTACCGAACCATGAGAGGGTTGATTTCAAACTGATTATGAAGCAATTTTGGTTGCTAGGCATTGAGAATGATGAGGCCATAGTGAGAAATGGTCGTGAGAATAAGGGACTGAAAATTTGAAAGAGGCAAATCTTCATTTCATGACTCGATGTGTTTTTCTCGATGAGCCTTTGATGAATTCGACCCTTCTATTTATAGCGGAGAGATGAAGAATGGTAGTTGGGTAGTTGAGACCGACGGACCAAAATTTTTGGTGGGAATGGTGGATTAGACCGGTAGGCACCGAATGGGAACGGTCGGTTGGAGACTGGTAGGCACCGAATGAGAACGGTAGATACCGAATAGAAATGGTAGACTAAAGTAGTGACCCAATGCAATTTCAAGTTTGAGATATACTCGTGAGAGTACATTTGTTCTTTGAAAGAGGAGTCTTGATGAAGTCTGGAGGATCACCTTGAGGAAAGCCAAACTGAGTGGATGAATCTCCAATTTTGATTTTGGGAGCTTAAGTTTTGGATACTCCTCATATCTTGGAGAAGTGGGTCAAATTGGTAGTTTTCAAGCCCGAACAATTTAGCTAATTCCAAAAATAGGGTCTTTGTGAAAATCTGAATAGGACAAGCTTTGATCAAGCATCTTGATTTTTTTGTCAGAATTTGTGCAATAGTCAACTTTTTGGAAACTGGACTGTTTGCACGATTTCCGAGTTTCGAATGAAGAAATTGATCCCAAAATCGGAATGTACGCGAAAAATTGAGTGGGATAGGTCCATCTTGAAAATTTTGACTTTTGGTCAAAGTCAACCATGGTCAAGGCTGCTCTTTTTTTTTTTTTTTTTTTTTTTTTTTTTTTTTTTTTTTTTTTCAGGCGGGTCGAACCGGGTCGGTCCGGGTCGAACCGGTCCGCGTATGATGACGTCATCCGTGACGTCAAAGAGCTGGAGACGCGCGCGTGAGCGCGTGAGGCGCATGTGTGGCGCGTGAGGCCACGCGAGCGCGTGAGAGAGCATGAGTTCTTAGGGAGGCGCGTGAGAGCGCGTGAGACTGACGTTGTGGTTGCCGGAACTTCAGGTGGTGCGTGGCGGCGCGTGCCCCATCTTTTGGACCTAAAATTTTCAGGTTTGGTAGATCAAACACCGTATAAGACCCCTGTATGGTCAGTTTTGTGAATTTATGCGCGGATTTGCACAGTTTTGAGAGACTACGTCGCTTGTCATCGCGAAGTTCTAGTGGCGCGTGGCGGCGCGTGCTCACTCCGTTGTCGATGATCTTTCTGAGTTTTGTAGATTGAAGGCCATAGAAGACTACTGTGGTGTTTGTTTTGTGAAATGAGGTCAGGATTTGCACGAGTTTGAAAAAGAAGTCCGCTGGCATTGTTGGACTTGTTCTTGGTCTATTTTTGCTGTAGCCGTTCTGACAATGAGCCATCCGTGGCTGAATTTCAAAATTTGGCAATGAGCCATGCGTGGCTGAATTTCAAAATTTGGTGCAGCCTTCTATGACTTTGAGGTTCGTGGATGTGCAAAATCTGAATTTGAGCTGCAATTTTATTCACACTTCTCTTGTCTGTGATCTCATAATTTTTATATAAAGGCATGCTATGGCCTTCATCACATGCTCAACCTTCAGACTTCTTCTCCAGCTTTCAAGTTTTTTTTTTTTTTTTTTTTTTTTTTTTTTTTTTTTATTTGTACGCTTTCAAAGGTAATGGGAAGACATCATGTACCCTTGTAGCGCTGCAGTGGGCAGTTTAAGCTCTTACCGAGGAGCAGTCCTCGATTTTCAAGCATAGAAGCGTTTAAGGAACTTCCCATTGATGGGGCCGATCCTTACATCATTATCGTCAACCAATTTGTAGGCCTTGTTGGTGTTTGCCCCCTGCTTGAGAGTTGGAAGTACATCACAAGCAACCGTCACATGGTTTGACCCGACAACTTCATCAAAGTCTAGATCAATCTTGTTTTCTTTGGCAAGCTTCATGATTTGTTCTTTGAAGATGAAACATTTTTGGATTGGGTGACCAATGATGCGATGATATTTGCAGTAGTTAGGGTTATCAACTTTCCCCATGTCTTCTGGTCGTTTGCATTCTGGCAACTCAATCAGCTTCAATTGTAGTAGTTGTTCTAAGATGTTTGGCACATCTTCATCAGGGAACGGATATGCTTTTTGCTCACGTTCCTTAAAGGTCAGATGATGCACTTCGTTCTTTTGCTGTCTTTCAAGCTGTTTTTCATTTGTCTTTGATCCTCTTCTTGGAACCTTAACTACAGCTGTGTTAACAACTACTGGGTCTTTGAGATTACCTTTTGCATTCCTGTCATTCCTTCTTATGTCAGGCGTGGGAGGGTTTGAATTCCCGTGGCTAGCAATGCTCAGCTCCATGTCATGCGCACGAGTTGCTAACTCTTCAAATGTTTGAGGCTTAATCCCTTGAAGGATGTAAAGAAGTCCCCAATGCATGCCTTGGATGCACATCTCTATAGCAGATACTTCAGAAAGTCTATCTTTGCAATCCAAACTCAAAGAACGCCATCGATTGATATAGTCAACAACGGGCTCGTCTTTCCATTGCTTAGTATTGGTAAGCTCCATCATGCTTACCGTGCGACGCGTGCTATAGAATCGGTCGAGAAACATTCTTTCAAGTTGTTCCCAATTGTTGATTGACTCAGGTTCTAAGTCTGTATACCAATCAAAGGCATTTCCTTTAAGTGAACGAACAAACTGCTTTACAAGGAGGTCTCCTTGAGTCCCAGCATTTTCACAAGTTTCTACAAAGTGAGCAATGTGTTGCTTAGGATTCCCATTGCCATCAAACTGCAAAAACTTGGGGGGTTGATACCCATTTGGCATCCTCATGTTGTCGATGCGCTTTGTGTAGGGTTTTGAATATGTGAGAGAACTTGTAGAAGAACCTCCATATTGTGCTCGGATGGTATTTGTTATCATATCTTGTAATTGTTGAACTGATAACGAAGCAACCGAAGTAGATTGTTCCCGTTGAGGAGTGTCTTGATTTTCTTTCCTTGCGTCACCTTTTGTGGAAGTGAAGCCAAATGAGAACTTAGGATCATGGCTTGATTCACCAAGATCTTGTATTTCAAGTTTATTCATTAGAGTTGCAATTTGGAGGTCCTTATCTTCAAGTGCTTTTGTGAGAAGGACGACCTTTTGCTCCATTTCAGCCATCTTTTCTTCCATGGTAGAGGTGTTAGTCATCATGACTGACGCAACTTCCCAAGATGATGGAGAAGGAGGTGAATTGGAGTGAGACCATGAAATCTCATTTTGTGAGTTCCCTTTAATGGGAGAGAAATCGTGTGACCAACTTCTTGTGAAGGAAGAAGGGGATTTGCCCCCATACTTGAGGTGTTCCAAGGTGGAGATGTCCTTGTTGATGACCTTGTTTCTTGTAAGAGGGTCTAAGGAGATGATCATTTGAACCTTGGATTCCTTGGTTGATTGAGATTGAAGTTGATTATGAGCTTTTGGTTGGCTACAATTGATTGCACCAATGCTGTTGTTGGTGGTAGCCATGCCAAGTTTAATTGAAGTAGCTATTGTTGAAGCTTGAATGTTCTTGCTAGAGGCCATTGAGGTTGGTAGCAAGTCGAATTTCTTTTCTTTTGGAGGAGAAAGAGATGAGAGGCAAAGACGTCCCACCGGGCGTGCCAGAATTTGTGGACGACTAAATTCCTCGGTTCGAAATAAATCGAACAAAGTAAAATAGTTCCGCAAATACGAATTTGTATTGATGAAAGTGTGTGGTACAATTCTCTGTAATTACAAGGATTGATCCTCTGATTCGATCTCCTTAAAAAATTTGTGATGTGGTTGTGATTTGAATACAAGGTATTCCTCAATTTGGTTGAAGAATGGATCGAAGACCTTTGAAATGGAATTACAATGAATTTCTGGCTATGAGCTTATTAGAAATTCTTTGTTCTTCACGTTCTTCGTGTTCTTCGCGTGTTCTTCGTGTGTTCTTCGTCTTCGAAGGTTTGTGGTGGAAGTTCTTCGGGGCTTTAGAGGCTTGAATCCGTAGAGCTTCGCTGATTTGTGGTTTATGAGGTTTCTGGAGGCTTTTGAGCTTGATTCCAGTAACCTTTGAGATTTAGGAGGATGATTTGGATGATTCCTCTTCGAATGTTCTTTGTATTTGGAGGTTTGTGTTGGAAGCTTTTCGGGGCTTTGGAGGCTTGAATCCGTTGAGCTTCGTTGATTTATGGTTTAGAAGGTTTTTGGAGGCTTTTGAGCTTGATTCCAGTGACCTTTGAGATCTAGGAGGATGATTTGGGTGATTTAGCTTCGAATGTTATTTGTATTCGAAGTTGAAGTTCTTGAAGTTACTGGAGGCTTCAGGGCTTGATTCCAGCAGAGCTTCTATACTTCTTTGTTGTTGTTTGTGCTCTACATGGCTTGGTGTGTCTAGATGGCTTGGTGTGTCTAGATGGCTTGGTGTGTTTTCAAATGCCTTAGGAAGGCTTCTATTTATAGGAGTTTGGAGGTAGATGAGAGTTTGGAGGTAGGTGAGAGTTTGGAGGTAGGTGAGAGTTTGGAGGTAGATGAGAGTTTGGAGGTAGGTGAGTGACATGTGGCGAGCCTAGGTGGTGACACATGCAAGCCTGATTGGTGACTTGTGTCATCAGCTTACACAGCCGGATCCGCTTGTGTCATCGCTTACACAGCCGGATTGCTTGAGTCATCGCTTACACAGCCGAACTTGCTTGCATCATCGCTTACACAGTCGGATTTGCTTGCATCATCGCTTACACGCGCCTCCATGTGATTAGTATTTTGCATGTTTTTCCTGTATGAAATTTAGCAAATTTTCAGTAGCAGTATATAATGCTTTGTAATTAGCCATACCTTACGGACTTGGTGGCATGACGTGTCAGCTTGTGATAGGCCGGGAATTTTTCCTCTCTACAACAATATCTCAGCTCCTACTTTCTCTCTTCTCTGTGTAATTCTCGATCCACCATTGTAGGACCTTGTTCTTGTATGTGATTTCAACAGAAAATGTTATAAAAAAGAGAGTCCATTCTTTACTTCTTTAATTGTAATGCTTTAATTGTTTTATATCTATTTAATAATGTCCACACTCAACATAATGTCCACTACATCACGTGTAAAATGTGAATACCCAGTATGAAAGGTGTGAATATTAAGTGAAATATTTTGTACAAGCATTTATTTCATTGAGATGATATTATAATTCAGCAGAAAGTCTAATAAATTCAACCTTGAGAAATGAAAGTCACCTATAGATGATGTGCCATAATTTATAATATTATAAGTACATTTGTAGATTAATGATCCGAGCTTCATAATATATAGATACAGATCGTGTTTAATAATAGCAATCATGAACGTACATGACCGAGGTTATTCCACAAGAGGCAATTAAAAAATAAAACATAAACACCCATTAATTCGACGTAGCAGTATCACCCATTCTATCAATTAATTACCGCGAGAAAACCCTGATGCCAGTATAGGAGCAAAAACATATAATGATGGCTTCAGCAATCCCCAAAGAGTGTGGCACCACTGCGTACGTTCCTGATATAAATGCTATCAGCAATGCTCTAATAGAGTAGCCTGCCAATTCAAGGGCGCGTTCAGTTTTTGCTTTTCTGTCTGGGTATGATAGCACCATTCTTGTATTAGCCGAAACATGTTAACTATTATTGAGGCAGTGGAAAAATCAAAAGCTAAAGCATTGGCTATTACAAATGCTTTGAAAGCAGCTTGTTTGCTCAATACTGCCAATCCCTGATTGATATCTCCGCTTTCATATCCACCCGGCACGGTGAAAGCCGCCGTGAAGGTGACCGATGCGATGATCGTGGCTACCAACATATTGGTCTCACTCGCAGACCTTAAAATTTCCGATTTGGACATGCTGATTCCTGCCATTTCTTCTTTGCTTTCAGAGACAGCATTCTGTACCTCATTTTCCTTTGCAGTCTGCCCTTGTTGAGCTTTCTTTTCTATGGCTGTAGCGTTTCCTGCACCTCCATCTGCAGATTCTGTCCCCGTTTTTTTGTGGATTTGTTCTTTGTCTTGCCCCTCGGGATTCAATAGCCAAGTGCCCATTTTTAAGAGTTCTCTTAGACTTCGTCGATCGCCTTTCGCCTTTAACCGGTTCTTCGTATATCTCTGTAAATTTACAAATATATGATTTTGTTTTTCCAACACATATTACGATTTAAAGGAGTGTTATATACAAGCAATTTTGTATAACAGATAAACACAAGTCCGAACTCCGAATCCTACAAACTCCGCAAGCACAGCCCACATGTCTGGGCTTGTTGATGCCCGTTTTCTGCAATTCAAGCCCAAAAGCCCGGTAAGGAGAAAAGCTCAAGAAAACCCAAGAGATGAGTTAAGGCATAGCAAAGAAATAGCAATTAGGCTGTATTCCAAAGGTCCAAAGAAAAAAATGCATATACGAGGCCCAAGTAATGGCCCAAATAGGAAAAGTATTTTTGAGAATAGAGAATAAAGGCCAAAGTTGGCCCAGGCCCTCTTTGAAAGAAGAGTAAAGCATAGAAGGTAGCTACGATAAAATTATCATTTTTGAAGAGTAAAATGGGCCTTAGAAAAGCCAATAAGTAGAGAAATCAAATAAAGCCCAATAAGTGGTGCCCAGCTGAATTCAATGAAAGAATAGAAAAGAAACCAAGAGGGATAGCAGGCCCAACCCAATACTGCAAAACGTGACAAACCCAAGAAGCCCGTAATGTCCTTCAATGAACTCCAATTTTGAAAAGATAAATATGGTAAAGCAACACAAGGTAACAGCAGTAGAAAGCGCACGAGTAAGAAAAGAAATAAAGCACGAGAGAAAGACGAAGTGGAGCTGCTTTGTCGACCTGCAACCCAGCCAATGTGCAAGGGAGGCAAGGTCCACAGCTGATGAGAATCTGAGGGGATGGTTTTGTGGAAAGGGAAAAATGCCTAATTTTGGTTTCCTGACAAGACCCCTTTTGGGAGATACTCTGTTAGGAGAGCATATTTGCCAAAATGAGTAGGAAATTGATGGGAACATTGGGAACTATCTGATGCATATTAGGAAGTGAGGACAAAAGGAATCAATAAAGCTTTACCGCTTTGGGAAGAGAGAGAGGTAAGGTTCTCATGGCTAATTGGCTTTTGCCCAAAAGGAGAAGAGGAGGTTTGTCTCTAATCCAAGTAACGGGATTGAACCCACTGCTAGCAGCTAGAAGGTAGTGGATAGTACTTTAACGTGATGATTGTCTGTAGCAGACAAAAAATGGTAAGTGAGAATAGGGGTAAAAATGGGAAATCATGTAAGCTTGATCTGGTGTATAAATAAGAACTGTACCCATGAGTAGGGAAACGAGTCAAACAACAACACAGTAACCAAGGCAATCGAAATAATAAATTGAGAGTGAAAGAAGAGAGAAAGGAGAAAAGAAAGTGAGACCTAAAAGGAAAAAGGAATTTAGAAAGAGAGTAAATACGGCAGAATTAATATACATCACTAGACAACCTTTTTCCCCCCTCACAATGGAAACCAAATCTTCTATAATCTCGTTTAAGAGGATAGTTATTTTGACCTACTCTTCAAACTACATAACTCTATAGCCTTGTAAGAAAATAAGGCTACGTAAGTTGGAGTTCGGGCTCTTTTTAGCCTATATCCTGCAGAGAATCCTTTTACTCTCATCATTATATCTGCTTTCGTTATTATTTATTATTGTTGCTAACATTTTCACACATACACACACATATATCTTGTTTGGAGTGTTTTGTCTTATAAGGCAGTGACAGAGCCAGGATTTCAGTTTAAAATGGCAAGATTAAAAGTAAAATAATGTCAAAAAATATTGATCGATATTAATAACAAAAAAAATTTACACTCATATAATTATCACGTAAAATCTAATATAAATGTAAAATGTACAAGTCTCTATTTATATCATCAAAATAAAGAAACAAACACAATTTAATAGTTAGTAACAATCAAAGTAAGAAATTAATTTAAATATATAAAATTTAAACATCTAATTTGTTCCTTAAAATAAATTGGGAAACTAAGTAATCTAAAAGGTTTTTTTTTTTTTTTTTTTAATACAAGATAGAAATTCTATTCTAACCAAATCTAAGTATATATGTATGTGTAAAACTTCCTTCTGGAGACTTAAATCCCGACCCTTACCACCCACATCTCACAAACACTTAATACTTGTAGAGTGACCATCGTACCAAGGGTACGCGGTAGTAATATAAAGTTTTAACTTTTAAGAATATGGTAATATACTTTCAAAATAGAATATGCATCAATTTTGGATTTTAGCCAAAGCTCAGCATTTATTTTTAATTATTATTTTGTGTAAATATGGGAGCCAGTGAGCCACTAATAAAAATATTGTGAGACAAAAAAAAGGAGTAAGTATTTGATCCCTATTCTTTACACCATATTTTAATCTAGTCCATAATCTTTCAATTGTATTAATTTGGTCCCTAACCTTTTAATACCGTGTCGATTTAGTCCCTACCATTATCTCTTGAATGGAAATTGTTAACGTGACTAATGGCCAAAATAAAAAAAATTAGTTTCTATAGATGTGGCAATAAACTAATTCTTTATTTTAGTTGTTTGCCACATTAACAATTTTCATTCAAGAGATAACAGTAGGGATTAAATTGAAACGGTACTGAAATATTAAAACCAAAAATGACACAATTAAAATGTTAGAGATCAAATTAAAATATAGTGTAAATGATAGGGACCAAATATAAAAAATAGTTGCGATGAATGACAGAATAATGAAAAGGTGGTATACAATATAAACTTTAATGCTATGTGAGTCATTTAGGACATAACAAAAAATCACAACAATTTCACAACCTTTTCAAATATAGCTTACCGTCTCATACCTGGTAACAAGGCTATTAAAAAAAGATTATCAAAAAAAGGCTATTAAAAAAATTTTAATTATAAATTAATGTAGACCCATATGATAAAAAAAATTTAAAAATATTATTAAATTGTTGTGAATTTTTATTGTTTTATTTATCACAAGATTCACAACATCTTGATAAAAGCAAAAAGTGATATTATGTGTCTGTGACTCAGACAAATTTTGTTGCTTTTTAACTATGAGTCAGTTTCTTTTTTCTATTTTTATGAATTATATAGTCTAGTGTCAGATTTTTACAGTGAGGTGTTGTTTTGTTTGTTTATGGTCAAGCAAAGTTTTATCATAACATAACTACAGCTACGAAAGTTTTGAAGGAGCAGGGGGCAATTTAAAATTGACTATCTCCGCCCCTTTCCAGGGGATCTTGCGGAGATAGTCACGCCCAACACCCTTGCCCTCTGCAAAAGCCTTAGCCTAAAAGCACAAAAATACACCTACAGGGTTGAACTAGGAAAAAGGGAGACCATAATTCCACGAAAATAATCTCAACGCCAATCAACATGGGCGGCAAAACCTTAAAGTCACTAGTTCACATCTAAAAAGCATGATTGAAAATTTAAACTTGACCAAACCCTAAAAAATTTATCTCAAAGAAAATATTCATCGTGCAAAGCTGAGTCTCGTCACTAGTGGGAGCAATGTTTTGGGGGTGATGAAGCCATCTATGGAAGAGAGAGGGAAGAGGAGGGAGCGGGGGAAGTGAAGGACTGAAAGAGAGGTAGAAAGAGCGGCGATGGCGCACATGCAAGTGATATGAACACCCTACCCTGATGACTCGCCAAAAAAAAAAAAAATCTACCCTAAGCAAAAAAATAAATAAATTACTAGCCTCTGCGCTCTTGCACTTGCTCAAAAGCTCTTCTATTTTTTAAGTAAATATTAATTTAGAGTATTTATTATAATTTAGAATTACTATATTTTTCAATTAAAAAAAAAATCTAAGGAGCGTGATGAAAAATTATTTGAGATTATTACATTTTTCAATCACAAAAATATATAGTGGTCACGCGCATACTCAGAGACTAGTAGCTACTTAAAGATAATGGAGAGATTTAAATTTGTTAGGTAGAAGCTTGAAGTATTTGTGTGACTAAAATGTGAGTGTACGGCTGGTATTTTTTGTTTTTTGTTTTTTTTGTTTATCAATACGGTAGATGTGTTTTTATAAAGAGACGTATGTTTGTTTTAATTTTAATTTTTTTTATAAATAATAAAGCAGTTTGAAAATCTTCAGGAGAGTAGTCCTATTTTGTAGGCAACTTTTTAGTGCGAGTTAAAGATGTATCTACTTCTTAAAAAAAAAAGTGTATATATCTATTTATTTTAGTTTTTTTAATAACTATTTAGTTTTTTTTTTTATATTTAGATTTGTTTTTGGATAAATGTGAAGTATTTAACTTTTTTTAAAAAAAAAAAACAATAAATGTATACTTGCTTTGAAAAAGTGGGTTAGTAGTAAATAGTTAAACCTAGAGAAGAGAGGTATTTTAGAACCAAAAAAAAAAATTCGGTTCAAATAGGAGAAATCGCTTAAATAATAGTATAGATATTGTAGGTGCCCTTCTTTTGTAGTTTAGTATTAACCTTTAACCATGTGGTAAATAGTTATTAAAAACTTCCCTTTTTAAAATAAAATTTCCCCCACCAAATCAACCGTCTTTTTAATACTCCATTAAAAGCAAAATTTTGGAGTGTTTCTTCGTTCAAAATTCCTAATTTCCTGTGGTGCATTGATACTGCATTCCGCTGGACAGAGGAGTCATACCTGTAGATTGATTCTTAATGCTGTGCTTGAACAATTTTTGTCCATTATTGTCAAGCCCTCCTTGTTTGTCGCATTTATGTCAACATTTCTACAACCTGCCAATTTTATGAGAATTTTGTAATATCCTTCGACAGCTGCAAGATGCATAGGTGTATTTCCTTCTTCATCTTGCTCGTTGATAAGACCCTTAAGATCTGGTCTCTCCAGAAAAAAATTGACAGCTTCCCACCTTCCACTTTCTGCAGCAAGATGGAGAGCAGTCCGACCCCTGTTGTCCAACAACTCATAGATATCTGGACAAGCTGTGATGAGTTCTTTCATACAAGAACATTGCCTTCCTTGGCCGCAATGTGAAAAGCAGACAAACCTTCTCTGTCCTTTACATATGCAGGCGAAGTATCATTTTCTAAAAACAGCTTGACCAATTTCATGTTACCCATACCTGCTGCAATGTGCAGAGGAGTGCATCCTAAGTTCTCGCCTTGTACAATCACAGAAGGACATTTTTCCATCACCTTTCTCACAAGATCTAAGAACAGGATATTGCTTAGGTTACCACTTCTACGCATGTATATATAAGTATGATGAATTTCTCCTAAAATAGTAATTTTCAATTTGATTTTGAAATATATTAAGATGATGCTGATTGCTTGGAATATAAATGGGAAGTAAATCTTCTTATTTTATCTTGCCAAATATTAAGAGCATGACCGTGGAGTTTCTAAAATCTTATACATCATCACCGCATACCCTTGGTGCGATGGTCACTCCACAAGTATAAATGCTTGTGGGGTGTGGGAGGCAAGGGCCGGGGTTCAAGTCTCCAGGAGGAAGCTTCACACACATATACACTTAGATTAGGCTAGAATAGAATTCTATCTTGTATTCAAAAAAAATCTTATACATCCAATTTAAAATGAGTGAATTGATTTTGATACATCGCAAAGAATTTAAAATAGATACTTTTTTTTTTTTATACAAAATGGAAATTCTACTTTAGTCTATTCTAAGTGTACATGTGTGTGAAACTCCCTTTTGAAGACTTGAATCACGGCTCTTTCCCCCCACACCCCATAAGCTCTTATACTTATAGAGTGATTATTGTGCCAAGAATGCACGGTGGTGAATTTAAAATAGATACTAAAATGATAATAGTCAATCATTTATTTCAACTTTTTCAATCATAAAGGCTAACTGATAAGAACTTGCAACTTCTTGTGGATTAAATTAAGAAGGAACAAAAGTTCTGGAATACAAGAAGTTAGAGATAGAGAGAAAGAAGAGAAAATGAGGGAGAAGACATGAATGAAGAAGAATTTTGTATACATTAGAATAAAATCCCTTTACATCTATGTTTCGCATCCTTTATGGGGAACTTACCAACTAGCAATACATTCCCACAATTTGTTTTACAATTCTTAACTACCAATAACTAACTTGACAATTACCATAGCCATATCAACATTGTAACTAACTTGACAACCAACTCTGCCACATCAACATGTCTCTAACTAACTAAACACATATACAAGGTAAGGAAACTGGCGCTAGAGGTTGTAGATGGACTCCCAAGTAGCATCTTCTTTGAACTGGCCTTACCATTGAACTAAGACTTTAATGCAAGGTTTTGAAACCTCGACCGTTCATTGAACCGTAAAAGGGAGAGGTTCAAGGTTTTTAAGGTCGAATCGAGGTTGAACTGGGGTCGAACCGTGATGATGTCATAATTAATTTAATAATTAATTAAAGCCTAAATATAGATATTAAATTTATAAAATTAGAAAAATTGACTAATATATCTATATATGTGAGGGAAATTTAATGATTTTCAAGCATATATTTAATAATTAAATTAGAAAGCTAATAATATAAAATAATAACCATGAAAACATTAAAATTTATGATTAATTTTTGAAGTAAAGTTGAATATCTTTGAAGGATTTTAATTATAATTTTTTTATTCTTTGTAAGAGATGGATAATTTAATTAAGTAGAATAAAATTGTGTTAAGTTGTTTTTATAAATAAATAAAAAAAAATTGCTAAGGGGTTGGACCGCACGGTTTTTGACCGGTTCGTACAGTCCAACCCCGGTTTTAGGGGTTCACGAAATTAACTAAAAATATGGTTCTTTATGCTTATAAAATCGGTTTTTATCACGGTTTTCAGTTTTCACGATCCAACCTCCCGGTCCGGTCCGGTTCTAAAAACAGTGCTTCAATGATAGACCTGTGCTGAAGCACTCCAGGAGGCTCTGGGTTAAGGACACTAGCAGAGTCAATAGGTGAAAGAGTAGGGATAAGAACCACATTGTAAGTTTCATACAAGAAACACGAAACATTTGGATGAATCAGACAACCATCAGGCAAAGCTAGCTTATAAGTCACATGTCCCACCTTTTGTAGAATTTGAATAGGTCCAAAATACTTAGGAGAGTTTGTTATAGCCCTTAAGCCTAGTGTTGTCTATAGGGTTGAAGGTTAAGATAAACCCAGTCACCAACAACAAAACATTTGTCAGTTCTGTGTTGATCATAATGAGCTTTCATTCTAGCTTAAGCAAAAACCAAATTCTATTTCAAAAGAGAAATAAGATCTTGTCGGATTTGCAGCATCTGATCAATTGTAGCCACTTAGGTTGTATGACGAATATAATCCAAAACTTTAGGAGGAGGAGTACCATATAAAGCTTCAAAGGGAGTCAGATTTGTTGATGTATGGCAATTGGTGTTAAACCAATACTCAGCTAAGTGAAGCCAATCTGCCCAAGAATGAGGTCTGTCACCAATAAAGGCTCTGAGATATTGCTCTAAACTTCTATTGACCACTCAATTTGGCCATTAGACTGAGGATGGGAGGCTAAAGACATGGCTAAGTCAGTGCCTTTTAACTTGTATAGCTCTTGCCAGAAATAAGTTGTAAAAACAACATCCCTTCACTAACAATGGACTTAGGCAAGCCATAGAGCTTGAATACTTCCTTCATGAAAAATGTAGCTATGTAGCTACCTTGGCAGCTATGTAAGGATGAGATAAAGGAATGAAATTGATATGCCACAAATACGTTGACCCCCTAGTGATTAATTAAATTGATTAATTAGCCAAGTTATTAATTAATCAAGTTAACATGTAAATTCACGTGGCAGCACAAACAAATCACTAATAACTAAAGTATGCAGCGGAAAATAAATGACACGGTAATTTGTTTACAAATGGAGAAAACCTGACGGCAAAAACCCCCCGGGTGATTTAAGGTCACTACTCCCGACACTCCACTATTATCACAACAAGTGGTTACAAGTAAGGAATCCCAAGTACCTTACCAACTTATAGTTGAACCCTTACCCCAATACTCAATTGGACTTGTTCTGTAGTGACAGTTTCTCCTTTTGATGCATGGCTCTCAAGTACGTGACTAACCAATTGTGCGAATCCCAATACGCGACTTCAATTCACCAACTAGAGAGAGAGAGAGAGAGAGAGTTGTTGGCTGTAAAGTTCTTTAATTCATCCACACGATGAAGATCAAGAAGATGCTCGGTTACAAAACCCTACGGTGTACATTACACAACAACTTCTTCACAAGAGATGAACTAAGGCATGAACTTTGTCTTAGGTCACAAATTGCATGAACAAGGATTTCTTCAATGCTTGTGCAACTTGCGTCACTTTGACAGCCCTTAAAACAATCCTTTTATATGTTTAGGGTTAGGAGAAAAGAAGTCTCAAAGACACATTCACGAATTGGAATCAAAACAGAACTTGGAATCTATTTTCCTTAAATCTCGACAGATAGAGGTGTCGAGGATCTATCGAGAAGCTGTCGAGCCTCGGGGCTGAAACAGCTTCTAAAACTCGATAGATGCATGTGTCGAGACTAGGTGTCGAGTTTTAGTAACTTGCACTTTTCAGCTTGTTTCTTGGACAAAATTGATGACTTCAACACTTGATCTTGAAACATAGTTTCTTGAAGCGTTAAACATATCCTAAATCTACCTAATTACAAGTAGAGTGCGTTTTGTCAAAGGATAAGCCAATTATATAAAATAGTGACATATGTTTGAAACCACTTGAACCACATATGTCCTAACAATCTCCCCCTTTGGCAATCCATGACAAAACCACAACAAACAAATGAAGATATGAGAGAAGTCATAAAACACTTAACTCATATTCACTTGTTGAATACAATAAAATCTATCCTAATACAAATTCTTGAAAAACTTTGCAAAAAGAGAGTTTATGGCAAGTAGATTTTAACAACCTGTATTTCTAAAACACTTTTAAACAAAACACATCAAGGTATCTTTGTGTGAAGCAGAAATAATAGATTGCATACAAGTAAAAGAAACATGTGTATAAAGACAGAAAAGAAACAACACATAGAAAGGTAGGTGAAAGAAACATACATCAACATATATATATATATCAAGAAATAAGCACAATGTATGTCAATAAATGGTCATAAGACCGGGGTACATGATCAATGTATCTCTAAAAAGATAGAAAAGAAAAGAAATACATATAATTCTCACTACATCCCTCATATCAACACTCCCCCTATCAAAAATGTCCTATACAAGCTCTCCCCCTAAGTATGACTACTCTCATAACCCAAAACTACTCCCCATTTTTGTCACGAGTGACAAAGGGTAGAGTGACAAGTAGACATCTCATCAGAAGAGCTCGCATCTCTATCATCATCATCGGAAGTATCATCGTCATCACCATCATCATCCTCAGTCTCAGAAGCGACATAAGGAGGCTGAGGAGAAGCCTCAGAAGTAAAGCCGCCCAAGGTCGCCTGTCGCCTAGCAATGCGACCAACATGAACGTTCACTTGATACAGCTCCGTGGAGAGTGTATCGAGGTGAGCATCCATACGCTGAAACTGCGCCATGATGTCTCCAAGAGTGATGTCGCTCGAAGAAGAGGAAGGAGTAGATGTCGCTCGAGCAAATCTGGATGGAGTCGGATGAAAGGAAGGAGCAGCAGAATCCGATTGTCGCGACCTGAATTGTGCCTCACTACATTTTACGGTAGCGGCGTCTATGGCAGACATGACATGAAAAGGGTCGGACGATGGAAAGGGGATGGAAAAACAGCGACGAATCCTCGTGATAGCAGAAAGGAAAATGAGCTTATCACGGGTAGCCATATCTCTATAGATATCTATGATAGAAAAAATAAAGTGTGAAGGGAAGTCTATAGTAAGATGCTCTAGAAGAGACAACAAAAATCGAGCACGAGGCTTTGTGATAGAGTTGTAGTGAGAGAGTGGGTGCAAAACAAATGTCATCACCATGTTAAGGAAATGAGGACCTTTAGCAAAAGGCCTACATGGTGTGTACTGATGATCTCCCCAATTAGAGAGGCGCTCACAAAACGCAGAGATCATCTCGTCTTTGGACACAGTCTATAGACGCTCACATTTGGGGTGATCAAGATGATCCACCCTTGGGACATGAAGAACCTCGGAGACCAGTTCTAGAGTGACAGCAAAGCGCGTACCTCGAACGCGAGAGTGAAAGAGAGGTATTAAAGAATCAATCCCGTGGATGTTGGAGTGAAACTCCTGTATCAACAGGAAAAGACAAGTGACCGGGACGTCACACAGTGACTCCTAAGCCCGACTGTGAATGACAGCGGGTAGGTCAGTGTCGACAAAGTCTGCCAGGATAACTTGGCGTTCCGAATGAACACCTCGTTTAGAAAAGTTCTCCGAGAAGTCCTGTTAGGCTTTTTCATCACGGAACCGGACAGACATAGGAGTAGAATCAGAAGAAGAAGAGCCCCAAGAACGCAGAGGGTTCTGGGATGGAATGGATTTACGCTTAGGTGCCATAGACACTATTAATGCAAACATAGAGAGAAAAAGAAAGAGAGAAACACACAGAAGAGTCCCAAACAGTTCAATATAGGAAGAGGATATTGAAAAGAAAGAACGTATGCATGGGAAATGCATGAACATGTGACATGCAATATAATAAACATCATGGGCTCAGCCCAATCCAATCCTACTAGCACACAAGTAGAAAACACACATCTAAATGCATGAAAATACTGTTAGAATGCTAATGTGATGCAATGCATGTAGTTTTAAAGATTAAATCTATAAAACCAACCCAAAAATTTCATTAAACTCTCATCAATTTTGAAAAACCCCAAAATTTTTCAAAAACCCCAAAACTTAGGTTTTAAAACATGAAATGCATGAAGAATGAGAGGATTGAAGCTTACCAAGTGAGGAAGATCTTGAGTAACGCTTGAAGAATCCTTAGGAAGGGGTTTGGAGTGAGTGAGAGAGGTTTTGGGAGTGAGAACAACAAAGTATCGAGAGAGAGATCGAGCGAAATGAGAGAAAAGTCGCGAGAAACCAATATATAGACCTTCAGTAATTCTCGACAGATGAAGGTATCGAGACAGCTATCGAGGTAGGTGTAGAGAGGGAAAATTTTCGGCCTATCACAAGCTGACACGTCATGCCACCAAGTCCGCCAGGTATGGCTAATTACAAAGTATTATATACTGCTACTAAAAATTTGCTAAATTTCATTAAGACAGGAATAGGAAAAAACATGCAAAATGCTAATCACATGGAGGCGTGTGTAAGCGATGATGCAAGCGAATCCGGCTGTGTAAGCGATGACTCAAGCAATCTGGCTGTGTAAGCGATGACTCAAGCAATCCGGCTGTGTAAGCGATGACACAAGCAGACCAATCAAGCTGTGACATGTGTCGCCAATCAGACTCTGCCACGTGTCGCTCACCTACCACCAAAACTCCTATAAATAGAAGCCTTCCTAAGGCATTTAGAGACATCTAAGGAGGAGGAGGACACCAAGCTATCTAGAGCACAAGCTGCATCAAAGAAGCACTCAGAAGTATTGAAACTCTGCTGGAATCAAGCCTTGAAGCCTCCAGGAACTTCAAGAACTTCAACTTCGAATACAAAGAACATTCGAAGAAAGATCATCCAGATCATCCTCCTAGATCTTGAAAGTCACTAGAATCAAGCTCAAAAGCCTCTAGAAACCTCATAAATCACAAATCAGTGAAGCTCTACGGATTCAAGCCTCTAAAGCCCCGAAGAACTTCCACCACAAACCTTCGAATACGAAGAACATTCGAAGCTAAATCATCCAAATCATCCTCCTAAATCTCAAAGGTCACTAGAATCAAGCTCAAAAGCCTCTAGAAACCTCATAAATCACAAATCAGTGAAGCTCTACGGATTCAAGCCTCTAAAGCCCCGAAGAACTTCCACCACAAACCTTCGAATATGAAGAACATTCGAAGCTAAATCATCCAAATAATTCTCCTAAATCTCAAAGATCACTGGAATCAAGCTCAAAAGCCTCCAGAAACCTCATAAACCACAAATCAACGAAGTTCTACGGATTCAAGCCTCCAAAGCCCCGAAGAACTTCCACCACAAACCCTCGAAGACAAAGAACGCACGAAGAACACGAAGAACGTGAAGAACGAAGGATTTCTAACAAGCTCATAGCCAGAGATTCATTGTAATTCCGTTTCAACAATCTTCGATCCATTCTTCAGCCAAATTGAAGGATACTTTGTGTTCAAATCAAAACCACATCACAAATCTTTTAAGGAGATCGAATCAGAGGATCACTCTTTGTAATTACAGAGAATTGTACCACACATTCATCAATACAAATTCGCATTTGCGGAACTATTTTACTCGTTTGATTTATTTCCAACCGAGAAATTTAGTCGCACACAGTAGGTATCAAGAAAATGAACTTCGACAAATACAGCTATCGAGAATAGGTGTCGAGAAAGGAAGATCAAACACAAAAGAATCTCAATCGATCTAGAAGCTGTCGAGAAGCTATCGAGCAGACAGAAAGTTTCTCGATTGATCCACCAGGTGTCGAGAATGTGTCAAGACTGCGATAAGAAAAAGACTGAAAAGCTCAACAGACAGCCAGGTGTCGAGAAGGTATCGAGGAGGTGTCAAGCTTGCCTTAAAAGACAGTTTTTCAAGAGAGGAAAAACACAGACATGAATGCAATCATGCATGCAACTCAACAAATGATCCAAGCAACACATTAAACTCTCAAAATCATCTCTCAACAACAATTTTAAGCACATAGATCCCAAAACACACATACACACACACTAAACAAGTCTAACCAATTTTATATTTCAAAAATGAGTTAAGACAGTTTAGTGAGCATACATTAACGCATGTAAACCTTGTGATGGCTAAATTACATTGTACCTGCACATGTATCAAGAATAGCAAAGAACATTGCGTGTTGTGTGTGAAAACATCGTAAGATTGCATAAGTGTCTCAATGTTATGACGATTTGAGATATGAAAAAATTGCTTTAACTCACACACAATCATAACTGTTTGATGGGGACTATCACCTTCAAGGTACATCCTATAACTCCCATATCTCCTAGAAAACACGCTTGCAATCATATTTTTAAAGCATTTTGATCTTTTTGCTTTTTTTTTTTTTTCTTTGCATATTTTCTTTTATTAAGCATATCATACATGGGCATATAAGAGAGAGAAAAGAAATACCCAATTATGTTAAGCTTTAGACATTACACTTTTACTATGCCGAAGCATACAGATGTCATTGACATTGTACTTTTGCTATGCCGAAGCATACAGATGTCATTTCATGATTGGTGGGTAATAGTGGTGAGATGGTTATTTATGCCTTTCTCTTATGATTTTCTAGTCCTACTCATCAAAAATAGTGATACGAGTGTTAAGTACAAGAGATCACTTAATCTTACTCATCACAAACAAAGAGCTACAAAGCTCACTTGCTTAGTTGTGCATAAGAATGCTTATCTAAGCTATAAAAGATACAAAGTTTAGAAAACTCTGTTTCAATGGCCATTTTAAGGTTCACAAGAACCAATGTACACAAACACACACTGTTTTTGTATTTTTCAATTTTTCAATTTTTTTTTTAATTTTTATCAGAAAAGCAAAAAATAAAACACAAAACTGAAAACATACAAACAAAAACATGTTAAAGAAAGCAAAATAATGCATAAAACTAGACTAACTCAAAATAGTAAAGTAGCACACAAGTAATGCAAAAACAATAAATCGGGGAGAGAGAAGAAGTGAACAAACTCACTTAGAACCCTTTTCCTTCCACACCTTGGAAGAACATTTCCTTTTTGTCAACCCTTGAACTGCTGATGAGGGGGAAGAATTTAAACCGTTCAAGTTCGAAAGGAACATGAGGGCTTTGAGAATATCTCCAAGAGGAGCAAGAGAGGTCTGGAGCTGATTTTGGTTCCCAGATACTATCACGCCATTACTTTGTTGAGTGGCTAGCCACTTGTAGCAATTTGGTCGAGTATGACCGGCAACACTGCAATGATAACAGAGATGCTGCTTCTTCTGTTTGGGCTTTTGAGAGATAGCCTTCTTAGTCCTAGTGTTTTTAGTTTCCTTCTTTTCAATCTTAGGGGGTGCTCCTAAGATGGACTTGCCCTTGTCTAAGTTCTTACTTACTAATTCAGTTTTAACATTTTTATCCTCAATTTTAATGTTATTAGCAGGAGGAACAAAAACAGTAATACTAGCAGAAGGAGTATTAGAGAGAGAGAATTCATACCCCAATCTTGTACGGTCCGAAGAAGATTTCTGAACACTTAGCATCTCATTCAACTTTGCACTTAATATCCTCTCTAATTGTGCTCTCACTTGAAACAGTTCCGCTTCAAGCTTCTTGGTCTTCTTAGCCAAGAAATTGTTCTCGAACCTCAGTGCCTCAATGGTCTAATTTGCTTCATCAACCTTAATGGAAAGCTCCTCACGGTCAAGTTTCACATCACTGAGCTTCTTAGTGGCCAGCCTATAAAGTTTCTCATACTTCTCAAAAAGCTTGTATAGTTTCTCATAGGCGGTGTGGATATCGTCTTGATCATCCATAGTTTCAAACTCAGCATCCACCAATTCCTTTTCTTCATCTACTTTTTTAGTAATCCCTTCAGTAGGATTAACAGTGGCAGTGAAGGCATTTAAGATTTTGTCATCTTCATTGTCGGAATCATCCTCGGGCTCAGTGTCGCTTAAGGTAGCAGCAAGTGCTTTGCTCTTCCCAACGCTTTTGAGGTATGTAGGACACTCTTGTTTCATGTGCCCGAAGCCTTGACACTCGAAGCATTTCGGTCCAGCGGGAACAGTGTATTGACCGCCATCCCTAGTATCCTTCTTCCCTTTATTTAAGCTCTTGAACTAAGAAGAACTAGATTGCCTACGGTCCTTGTTGAAGCCTTTTCCATTAACATTCTTCATGAATTTCTTGAATTGCCTGGTAATGTAGGACTTCATCTTAGAATCTTCATTGTCTGAAGAATCATCCGTATCACTACTCTTGGCCTTTAGTGCTATGCTCTTGCCCTTGCTTGACTTGCCCATTCTCGTCAGCCCTAGCTTGTAGGTTTGCAAATTTCCAACTAACTCAGTCAGAGGAATCCTGTCAATATCCTTTAATTCCTCTATTATTGTGATCTTAGCATGGAATCTCTCGGGCAAAAATCTGAGTACTTTTCTCACTATCTTGGGTTCAGGAATAGTTTCCCCAAAATTGAAAGCTGAGTTCACTATGTCTTTAGAGCTTTGCATAGAACTCATCAAATGACTCATCCTCCTCTATCTTAATTTCTTCGAAGCTTGTAGTGAGCCTCTATAGCTTCGAGTCCTTGACAGCCTTGGTTCCCTTATAGGTTGTCTAGAGAATGGTCCATGCTTCCTTAGTAGTTTTCGTAGAGGAAATTTTCTTAAACTCCTCATTGGTGACTGCACTAAATAGAGCATTCAATGCTCTGTTGTTGAAATTAGCCGCCTTAATCTTGCCATCATCCCAATCGGCCGGTGTTTCTGTAGGCTTGGTCCAGCCTATCTCCACAGCTTACCACACCTTTTCATCTAGTGATTGCAAGAAAGTTCTCATGCATACTTTCCAGTATGCATAGTTAGTACCATCAAACATTGGAGGTATAGTAAGAGACTGACCTCTATCCATGACAAGTAGGGGTTAATGGATCACACACAAAGATTAAAACCTAATCAGAGTGTGCTTGCTCTGATACCACTTGATAGGCCACAAATACGTTGACCCCTAGTGATTAATTAAATTGATTAATTAGCCGAGTTATTAATTAATCAAGTTAACATGCAAATTCACGTGGCAGCACAAACAAATCACCAATAACTAAAGTATGCAGCGAAAAATAAATGACACGGTGATTTGTTTACGAATGGGGAAAATCTGACGGCAAAAACCCCACCGGGTGATTTAAGGTCACCATTTTCGAAACTCCACTATTATCTCAACAAGCGGTTACAAGCAAGGAATCTCAAGTACCTTACCAACCTACAGTTGAACCCTTACCCCAATACCCAATTGGACTTGTTCTGTAGTGATAGTTTCTCCTTTTGATGCACGGCTCCTAAGTATGTGACTAACCAATTGCACGGATCCTAGTATGAGACTTCAATTCACCAACTAGAGAGAGAGTTATTGGCTGCAAAGTTCTTCAATTCATCCACACGATAAAGATCAAGAAGATGCTCGGTTACAAAACCCTACGGTGTACATTACACAGCAACTTCTTCACAAGAGATGAACTAGGACATGAACTTTGTCTTAGGTCATAAATTGCATGAACAAGGATCTCTTCAATACTTGTGCAACTTGCGTCACTTTGACGGCTCTTAAAACAATCCTTTTATATGTCTAGGGTTAGGAGAAAAGAAGTCTCAAAGACACATTCACGGATTGGAATCAAAACAGAACTTGAAATCTATTTTCCTTAAATCTCGACAGATAGAGGTGTCGAGGATCTATCGAGAAGCTGTCGAGTCTCGGGGCTGAAACAGCTTCTAAAGCTCGATAGATGCATGTGTCGAGACTAGGTGTCGAGACTAGGTGTCGAGCTTTAGTAACTTGCACTTTCCAGCTTGTTTCTTGGACAGACTTGATGGCTTCAACACTTAATCTTGAAACACAGTTTCTTGAAGCGTTAAACACATACTAAATCTACCCAATTACAAGTAAAGTGCGTTTTGTCAAAGGATAAGCCAATTATATAAAATAGTGACATATGTTTGAAACCACTTGAATCACATATGTCCTAACAGAAATGGACAAACTTAGTTAGCCTGTCAACCACCATCAATATAACTTCATAGCCATGAGACTTAGGTAAGCCTTCAATAAAGCCCATATTGATATCAAACCAATGCTTGTCAAGAATAGGGAAAGGCTACAATAGACCAGCAACTTTGGTAGTGTCCAGCTTGATCCTTTGACATACTTCACAACATAGGATATGACATTGGACATCCTTATTCATTCCTTATAATAATAATAATAATAATAATAATAATAATAATAATAATAATAATAATAATAATAAAATAAATAAATAAAAAACATCTTCTTTATCTTGTGCAAAGTCTTAAATAGCCAGAGTGACCTCTAAGAGGGGAATTATGGATATGATGTAACACCAAGGCTTTTAAAGAGGAGTTGTTGCTAAGGAAGAACCGACCCTTATAGAAAAGAACCCTATTATGCAAAGAAAAACCAATTGGTGTAGAACTACTATCTACAATATAATCAAACAAATTTTGGTACTCATTCTCTTGTTTGTAATTCTCCTTCGTCTAGCCAAAAAGGGCAAGGAAATGACATCAAAAATATGAGGCACCAGAACTTGTAGTTAAAGAATTTAAGTCTCCCAATCTTCTATCAATGTCATCAGCATCCTTATTCTCCCTCCCTTGATTATACTCAACCAAAAGAGAATATCTCAAAAACTTAGTTATCCACTTTTGTTGTGTAGGTGTGCCAACCTTTTGCTTAAGAAAGAACTGAAGGCTTTGGTTGATGATAAATGGCTTTCCTACAAGATAAGGTCTCCATTTCTTGACTACCTCACTACAACAAAATGTATTTTTAGTGACGAAAATTAGTGAGGAAATATTTTTCGTCGCTAAAAATATAGTGAAGAAATATGGATTTCGTCACTAATAATGAAAAAAATTATAACATTTAGTGACGAAATATAAATTTTGTCACTATTATGATCTGAAAAATGGGCGCCAGTGAAGGGAAACTTTGGCGCGAGTTTAATTAATCTATAGCGATGAAATATTTCGTCGCTAAAAATTAAAATTTTTAGTGACGAAATATTTCGTCACTGTAGGTATTGCTATGGATAGTATTAGTGACGAAAATCATTCCGTCACTATAAGGAAGAATTAGTGACGAAAAATATTCGTCACTAAAAATAATAATAGTTTTGCACTTCCATGTTTTTAGTGACGAAATCACAATTCATCACTAAAAGTTTGCTTTGGTGACGAAATTCATATTTCGTCACTAAAAATCTTAACAAAGGCTTGGTTTTTAGTGATGAAACTTAAATTCATCACTAAAGCTTAAAAGTATACTACATTTAGCGACGAAGAACTAGCAATAGCGACGGACCAATTTGTCACTAAAGGCCACTATAAAACCAAAACCTTCATCCTATTTGCTCTTTACATCCTTCAGCCCAAAAGAACTCAACCCACTCCCAAAAGCTCCCAAAGTACCGTCCCCGATACTCCCAAAAGCTCCTAAAGTACCGTCGCCGATATTGAAAGAAGCCATCGCCGAACCCAGCTCACAGTCGCCAAAACCCAGCTTACCGTCGCCAAACTTCCCTCACCAAACCCTTTGCCAAACCCAGCTCATCACCTGCAAACCGTTGCCAAACCGTCGCCAAACCGATCTAAGCATATCTGAGCCAAACCGTCTCCAAACCCCTTCGCGTCGACGACACTACACGCCGGCGATGATTCGCGCCGCGACGCTTTGCGCCGGTGACGCTTCGCCTCCCCTGTACGTCTCCTCTTTTTGTTTTTTTGTTTTTTTTTTTTTGTTTTTTTAATTATTTTTTATTTTTTTATTTTTACCTCTGTTAAGTAACACTGGAAGATGATTTTTTTTTTTTTTATATCTTTTATATTTAAGATATTTGGTTGCATGATTTTTGGGTTTTATGTTGACATTAGCATGTTTCTGATAAATTAGCATGTTTCTTAGCTGATACTGCAATTTTAGATGATTTTTTCAGTTGATTAATCATATTCAAGCATTTTGATTTTCTCCCATTCAATTTAGCTATTACAAGTCAATTTCCTCATATGTGATTTTGTGATGTTCTTAGCTAATACTGCAATTTTAGATGATTTTTTTAGTTGATTGTAAATTCGCTTTGTGCTATGCTATTTTGTCATTCTTGTGATGAAATTCTATGGAAATTCATTTCTGGTAATTACAATTTCTGTGACGCCAAATGATTTTCCGTAAATCAATATTGTTAAGATAGTGTATAATCTGTGATTGTATTGCCTATTCCTGCTTAGATTGTGGTATGTTCAACGGAATGCCTTTGCCTCTGTTGGGATCTTCCTATGGCTATAATTACTACTTTAGCTAGAAAAAGTCATCATTTAATTGCTGACTTTAGCTAGAATTTTTTTTTTTTTTTTTCATTTGTAGGCTACCTCTAGTGAAAACGGATTGTACTGAAAAGAAACCCAAAGCTGCTTCCAACAACAACAACAAAAATCAGGTGCTTCTCCTTTTCTTTTACTTATCTTATAAAAATCCTAGTTACCAAAATTCAGATTCTTCAATTCCCATTTCCTATTTCTGTAATTTGATTATTAGGATGTACTCTATTTCTTGGCTTTTTAAAATTTATTGGTAGGCAAAGATATATGATCTACACCAAAAAAATTATGGTGTTGACAAATATATGGAGGAAACTAATTCTTTTGTATGTAGGCTAAAGCCAACTAAAAGTTATCTTTCTTTTATCTCCAGCTCTCTTTCTCTTTTGTGGCTGCAGAAATTGTGAGGAACAAGGTGAAGAACACAAGTTAACTTTGGATTTTTTCTGAAAGTTGTAAACTTAGCTTGAGCAAAGTAAGTAAATTCTACTTAAAATCTTATAAAACTCCATACTTGTGATGTTGGAAATTGGTTTTGTGGTGGGTTGTTGTGTTGGAGCAAGCGGATGACTTGCATGGTGTTATAAGGTGGTTTAAACTAATATTGGGAGTGTTTTTTATTTCTTGCAAATGTGAATGAGTATTATTGATTAGATGTGATGAATGGTATTTTATTTGATTTTAATACTTGTAAGCATTATAATTGTGATGTTTGTGATTGGTTTTGTGGTGAGTTGTTGTGTTGGAACAAGTAGGTGGCTTGAATGGTGTTATAAGGTGATTTAAACTAATATTAGGAGTGTTTTTTATTTCTTGCAAATGTGAATGAGTATTATTGATTAGATGTGATGAATTGTATTTTATTTGATTTCAATACTTGTAAGCATTATAATTGTGATGTTTGTGATTGGTCTCGTGGTAAGTTGTTGTGTTGGAGCAAGCTAGTGGCTTGCATGGTGTTATAAGGTAATTTAAACTAATATTGGGAGTGTTTTTCATTTCTTGCAAATGTGAATGAGCATTGTTGATTAGATGTGATGAATGGTATTTCATTTGATTTCAATACAAGAGGAGATCTCAAATTTGGTTTTTAAGAAGAAGTCTAGTATTGTAAAAGGACTTGGTATGAGACCTTCCTCTTCTCTAGTAACCACGGCCTCATCTAATTCCTCGGTGGAGTATATTCAACGGTTAGAAAATAAGATCATTGAGCTTAAAGAGGCAAGAGCTAGGGACCAAGAGGAGCGAGCTAAGCAAGAAGAGGTCCAAAAGAATATTCTTAACTTTTTAAGGAGGAATGGTTATGATGACACTCTTACCTATGGGGGTGGTTCAACCTCAAGTTAAACATTTATTTGTTAGTATTTTCTTTTAGCAATTGACCCATATTATATGGTGTGACTACTCGTAATGCATTGTTAGAAATGTTTCTTATAACATAATTAATATTTTTACTTTACGATTTTAATGTAGTATTGTTTTTATATTTGTGCAGATTTCTTATTGATGGATTTTAGAAGATTTACTTTTGGCATGACTTGAAGACATATGAGGATATCTTCCTTTAGTTTTAATTATATTATGTTATACTTTTTGTATTGTTATAAAACATCTTGAGTTATTATATATGTTGCAAACAATTATTCTATAGAAGAAGTTTGAATTAGATACTTGTTTTATTTTTTACTTGTGGAATGTATGGATTTTTTTTTATAAATGTGTTGTTGACATAAATGTATTATTCAAAAGTGAGGTTTTAGTAATGTAATAACAGGTTATAGGTTAATATCAAAGCCATGAAAAAAATAAAAATAGAAAATAAGTTTTAGTGACGAATTTTTTCGTCACAAATATAGTAATAAAAAATTGTTTTAGTGACGAAATATTTCGTCACTAAATTTAGCAAAATTTTGTAAGAAATAGTTTTAGTGATGAAAATTTTCGTCGCTATATATGCCTGAATTTTCTTAAATATAGTTTTAGTGATGAACTTTTTCGTCACTATATGTACCCGAAAATACTTTTAGTGACGAAATTATTTGTCACTAAATATGATTTAATAAACTAAAGTGTTTTTAGTGACGAAATATTTTCGTCACTGAAAGGTGTTTTTAGCGAGGAAAACATTTAGTGACGAAACGTTTTCGTCTCTAAAAGTTTTTTTTTTTTAAAATCAAATTGGACTTTTAGTGACGAAATTTTTCGTCACCAGGACTTTTAGTGACGGGGTTTCAGCGACGAAATGAGTTTCGTCACTAAAAGTCCGATTTCGTCACTAAAGGTTCTTAGTGACAAAAAACTGGACTTTTAGTGACGAATTTTTTCATCACTGAAAATACATTTTGTTCTGGTTCTTGGTGATGCAATAGGGCAGTATTGTGAAATCCACGAAGCTAGTGAAAATAAGACTCTAAGAAACCCGTTGGTAGCTGGAGCTTAGAAAGCTCAAGTATTTTGGATCAATTAGGCTTGAATGGTCTCTTTTGTTATCATTGTACTCTAACTTATTCACTAGTAAATCATGTCAGATTGGAGGGCCACAGAGAGGGTTTTTATGCCAAGTTCTTCAGTTTTCTTCTTCGATAACACATCGCGTGATTTTAGGTTTGCTATTCTTTTCCCTACTACCCTTTACATTTTAGCATTACATCTTTACATTCATCCATGCACTAGTTAGTAGTCTTAATTGACTGCACATATATTACTTTTATTCCGCATTGTTTAAAGTAGATTAAAAGAAATTTAGCCGTAATTTAAAATTTTAGGTCTAAAATCACTCTAGTACTTATACTAGTGAACTTTCAATTAGTATTAGAGTGGGTACACTAGTTTTAGTTTAATTACTTAAGTGTGATCCTTGACCCTTTGTTTTAGTTGCCATGGATAATGCTCTATGTGCTTCTTTGCATGTTGTTGATGATGTTAAATGTAACATGCCATGTATTTGTGAAAATGCCTCTATGAGTGTTTATCCTTATGATTGTGATGCCATGTTACATGACTCTTTGGGTGTTTCTAAAATTGTAAATGCCAAACTCTTGAAGAAAAATGCTAAAAAGTTTCAAGAAAAGGATGTCTTAACTGCTAAACTTGATGAATCTAACAAGTTGGTTGAGAAGTATAAGAAACTTGCAAAAAATTCTTTGATAAAGTTGAAAGAGTTTGAATGTTTGAAAAAAGACTTCGATGCTAAACATTTTTTGACTAACAAACTTGTTAGTGATCTCAAATGTGAAAATGAATCTTTTAAGATGCATATCAATTGTTTGATTGGGGAACCTACTAAAAATGAAGAAGTTTTTTGTTGCAATCTTATTGTAAAACCTGATTTTGTGCCTATTGTGAGTTCTATCTCTAATGAGAAATCGTTGTACATACCTCCACATAAAAGGAATCATAACATGGAGAGAAAGGCTCTTAAGCCAAAACTTTTGTTTAAGCCTCATCTTAGGGATTTAAACGGATCTAAGGTTGTTCTTACTTGCTACCATTGCGGTGTGATTGATCATATTAGACCTCAATGTTCCTTGTTGAAAATAGAACAAAATCATGTTGCTAAATCCCTCCTAGAAAGCCTAATGGATCTAAACACATTGTTTGTCACCATTGTGGTGCTTTTGGTCATAGAAGACCTCGTTGCTCTAAGTTTTATGCTCTTAAAAAATCAAAAGAAAAGATAAACTTAAGCTTCTTGAAAGCTGTTGAAACAAGTTTTTAATGCTATCACTTCCTTGACTTTGTATATCTCTGGTTCTCATTCTTCCAACCTTCACCTCACTTCTCATGAGACATTCACTCTAAACGCTCATTTCGTTTGGGTGAGGAAGGGTTCCTATGATTGAAATTATGCTCTTTTAGTCCTTAATCTAAATTTTTTCGATCTTTGTAGGAATTTTCATGCATTAGATGTTTCATTCTCATGAATTTCTGCATAATGCATCTCTTTATATGTGTTGTTTTTGTTTTGTTCTTACATTTATGCATTTGTGTTAGTAAAAACACAAAAAACACATAAAAAGTGAAAAGATGAAAAAGTTTGATCATGTTTGTCTAAGCATATATCATGTAAAATTTGGCCTAGTACCTTCATACTAATGGCATAGTATATTTATGAGCTTAGTCTTGTTATGTATGCACATATATTGAATGTGAGTGAAATCTAGAAAACTATGTTTGATTCTTGTAAATAGATCTTCAAGCTTTTCATACGTGTTTGACCAATCGTCTTGATTGACCTTGACATATTCGTAGACTTGTTCTTATATATATCCTCACTTTTTTTCTTAAAAGCTCTTCAAACGTCAATTTCTAAAAGAGAAAAAGTTGCAAAAGTCTTTCTTTGAAAACTAGTTAAACTAGGAAAGGTGAAGTAAACTGTATTAAAAAATAATGATGCCAAAGCTAAAGGCTTGTTCTTCAAAGAAATATCAAAAATTTCAAGGAATCTTTATTAAGTTTTAGACCCCTAGAAAGCACAATTTGTTTAACCTAATTTATTGATCAAGTTGTTACTTAAGTTAATTATTCAGGTCTAGGTTAAACATTCATCACATGAAATAAACACAGAGGAAAAGTAAATAACACAAGATGTGATGACTCAGAAAAACCAATGAAACAACTCATTTCAAGGTAAAAAAATCTATGGGGAACTATCTCAAGAGAACAATCCACCATATCAAGTTGAGATTTACAGTCAAGAAAACCAATTCCTAGTAAATCTAACATGGTTACCAAACTGAGCTCTGAACTCCACAGACTTCTTTGATCTGAATTTGTTTTCACATAAATCACCTATTCATGCCTTAATTTTTAGTATGCTTGATAGCTAAAGGCTTGGCTGCAACTTTACTCCACCAGTACTAGAATTATGAATTTGATCTCAAATAGGTGCTTGTAGAGTTACAAGGTTACAGAATCTCACAGATCTCACATTAGTAAATCTCAAGACTTGGAAAAATGTGTATTAGGGTTTTCCTTTTATACCTAACAATGTTAAACTCAAACCTTAAATGTTTCGCGGGATGTTGGGCCTAATTTGAAAATTTGCAGAATCGCAATTTGATCAATCGAAGCTCTCTTTTGATCAAACGAGTTCTCCAGTTTTTGAATTCTCTTTTCTACAGCTTGTATGCTCTTGAATCTTGACTTGTATCAACTTGAGCAATATCTAAATTACTTCAAAGACCCTAAGATCTAATCTTAGACAAGTTTTTGTTCTCGGTTTGCCAACATACAACATATTTAGAACCTAAACATTTATGACTAAATATTTAGAACCTAACAATCTTTACTCATAAAGTTTGAGAAATACTATTCAAAGTATAAAAAAGTAAGCCAAATAAAAAGCTTAAATCAATGTAAACTCTTTTCATGAGGGGTCATATACATTCATTTCTATGCATGCTATAGGTTTAAACTTAGTGTCATTTGTGTATATATTAATTCAAATGGATCATTGAAGCTTCATGCTAGAGCTCTCAGACAGCTGGATATTTTCGTGTAACTCTTCTATCCTTCACCCATACTATACATACCCTCATTTCCCACAAAATTGTATGGAGGCTATTAGAAGAAAAACCCTAGAAAGAGGTTTTCACAATACCCAACTTTTAGAGAGAACTACTCATCCTTAAGTGAGAATTCCTTTGTAGTCTCTTCTTCCCCCTTCTCCCATTGTCATACCTTGAGAGGAGATTTTACCCCAATATAACCCACACCCATTAAGAGTGTAGAGAGTGTTTCAGAGCTTAGGAAGCATCGGGTCTTTGCCAAATTAAGCCAGTAAGGGGTGGCGCAATCAGGTGGTGTTGCGAGATCTAAGAAGCTAGTAAAGATAAGACTCCAAGAAGTCCATTGATAGATACAACTTAAATGACTCAGGTACTTTGGGTAAATTAAGCTTGGAGGACCTCTTTTGTTGTCCTTGTACTCCAACTTAATTACTAGTAGATCATTTTGACTTGAAGGGCCGCAAAGAGGTTTTTATGCCAAGTTCTTCAGTTTTCTTCTTCGATAACACATCATGTGTTATCTTAATTTTTCTATTCTTTTCCTTGCCGCCCTTTACATTTTAGCATTGCATCTTTATGTTCACCCATGCACTAGTCAGTAGTCCTAGTTGATTTCACAGCTATTAGTCTTATTTCGCATTGTTTAGAGTATATTAAGAGAAATCTAGCCGTAATTTAAAATTTGGTGTTTAAAATCACTCTAGTATTTATACTTGTGAGTTTTCAAAATACACATACAGCCATTACTCTTATCACATGTATTATTTTCCTCCATTCTATTCTACCTAAACTCATGACCTTTTTGTTAATTCCCTAATTGTCATGTCCAATTTTATTACTTCTGCTAGTGTTAGTTTTCGTATTCCTCTATCTTTTATGGTTCCCTCAACTTAAATTAACTCATTCTTTCATATTGGTGCAATATTAATCGTACTCTTCTAAACATGGACAAAATAGAATTGGATGCACTAGAAGACTTTGATAGAACCTAGGTGATGAGAGCTTGCACATCTACCATAGAGAAGGTTGGAGTAGTCGACGATCCATACTTGACAAGGATGAATAATAAGACAACTTGTGGTGTAGCAAACTCGAAATTAGCTAAGGCAATCATATTCTGAAGATACAAGCATGAGTATGAAAATGTTCCATGGTGTGTCCCTTAACCTTATAGAATTTGTAGATGACATAATTCTTGTAAAAACCGTATGACGTGGCACAACCCGTTCTAGCATCAGAGCACTCAAAGTGCATTTTTTGGTCAAAACGACCAAAATGCCTTTGATCAACCCTAGGTTAACCGAAAATCTAATTAGGTCAATATTATCCCAAAATAACATTTTTCATGTTTTTACATCAAACCCGAGCTACGCGGAGATTTTTGTCAAGTTCGACCCGATGTTGACTTTTAGGGGCACCAAAAACCCTAATTTCTATCTGTATGTTAGAACGGGTTGAAACTATATCCATTGCAAAAATTATTAGATTCTCTTTCCAACGACTATTCATGGGTCGAAATCAGAGTTAATATGGTTGAGATATCCTGAAAACCGTAAAAAGCACATCAACACGCTTCTCGAAGCCACAACTTTTGATCCGATAATTGGATTTTCAATTTCTTTGGTGTTCTAGAAACTAAACATCTAGAGATTTTCAGAGACACCAAGATCAGCTCAATCGGAGTTCGGAAAGGCCTGGGGCACCTTGCAAAGTCAGAACAGAAAGGTAGAAAAAAGACGAAATAGCTTATGTCAACCTGGGGCACCTTGCAAGGTTGCCGACAGCTGAAAGGTCACTTTTGGCCTATAAATACCCCCAGACCCCCCCCCTTCCCCTCTAGATTAAAAAAAAAATTGATTTTGGCCAGTTTTTGGGCATTTTCTGGGCAGATCCTCTCTCTCTCTTTTCCTCTCTAAATTCTCTCCTAATCACATCAAAAAAGCTTTGATTTTTCCTTTCTCACAACAATCAAGAGGTAGTGTTCTTGCTCCCAATCTTCCTCTCTTTGGTTCAAAACCTTGGATTTGAGGTTTAAGGGTATGGATGTAGCTTTTTAGCTACAATCCACACCCATTTAATTTCCTTGCATGTTCTTGCTTTATTTTGCTTCCTAGGATGTTTTATAGTTTTCCTAGCATGTTTTACAGATTTCCTAGCATGTTTCCTTACTTTTTGCCATATTTATGCTTAGATCTACATGCCTATTTGTTATTTGTCATGTTTATGCTTAGATCTACATGCCTATGTGTTCTATGCCATACTTTTGTTTAGATCTATATCTTTATGTGCTCCTTGACATGCTTTTGCTTAGATCTACATGCCTATGTGTTCTTTGCTGACAGGCTACAAACGCGTTGACCCCTTGTGATAACTTAGATTAATTAATTAGCCCAGTTATTAATTAATTAAATTAGCATGCAATATCACGTGGCAGCACAAACAAATCACCAAAACAAAGTAATGCAGCGGAAATTAAATGACACGGTGATTTGTTTACGAATGGGGAAAAACCTTACGGCAAAAACCCCACCGGGTGATTTAAGGTCACCACTCCCGAAACTCCACTATTATCACAACAAGCAGTTACAAGCAAGGAATCCCAATACCTTACCAACCTACAGTTGAACTCTTACCCCAATACCCAATTGGACTTGTTCTGTAGTGACAGTTTCTCCTTTCAATGCACGACTCCCAAGTACGTGACTAACCAGATGCGCGGATCCCAGTACGCGACTTCAAACACCAACTAGAGAGAGAATTGTTGGCTGCAAAGTTCTTCAAATCATCAGAGATGAACTAGGGCACGAACTTTATCTTTCAGATCACAAATTGCATGAATAAGAAGTTCTGAATGAATGTGCAACTTGCATCCTCTTGACGGCCCTTAAAATAATCCTTTTATATGTCTAGGGTTAGGAGAAAAGAAGTCCCAAAGACACATTCACGGATTGGACTTAAAACAGAACTGAAAATCTGTTTTCTTTAATTCTCGACAGATAGAGGTATCGAGGATCTGTCGAGAAGCTGTCGAGGCTCCTGACAAAACAGCTTCTTAAATCTCGATAGATGCATGTGTCGAGGTAGGTGTCGAGCTTTAATAACTTGCACTTCCTTGCTTGTTTCTTGGACAGAATTTGATGGCTTCAACACTAAATCTTGAAACACTGTTTCTTGAGGTGTTAAACACATCCTAGATCTACCCAATTACAAGTAAAGTGCGTTTTGTCTAAGGATAAGCCAATTACATAAAATAACGACATATGGTAACAACCACTTGAACTACATATGTCCTAACAATCTACCCCTTTGGCAATCCGTGACAAAACCACAACAAACAAATGAAAATATGAGAGAAGTCATAAATCACTCAACTCATACTCACTTGTTACATACAGTAAAATCTATCCTAACACAAACTCTTGAAAGACTTTGCAAGAAGAGAGTTTATGGTAAGTAGACTTTGACAACCTGTATTTCTGAAACACTTATAAACAAAACACATCAAGGCATCTTTGTGTGAAACAGAAATAATAGATTGCATACAAGTAAAGAAACATATGTATAAAGACAGAAAAGAAACAACACATGTAAAGGTAGGTGAAAGAAAACATACATCATCATATATATCAAGAAAAGAAGTACAATGTATGTCAATACATGATCAATGTATCTCTAAAAAGATGGAAAAGAAAAAAAATACATATGATCACCTCACTACATCCCTCAATCCACACTCCCCCTAACAAAAATGTCCTATACTAACACTCCCCCTAAGCATGACTACTCTCATACAGACCAAACTACTCCCCCTTTTTGTCACGAGTGACAAAGGGTAGGTCATGTAGACATCTCATCCGAAGAGCTCGCATCTCCATCATCATCATCGTCAGAAGCATCATCGTCATCAGCATCATCGTCATCGCCATCATCATCAGCCTCAGTCTCAGTCGACACATGAGGTGGCGGAGGAGAAGCCTCTGGTGCAAAGCCGCCCATGGTCGCCTGTCGCCTGGCGATGCGACCAACACGAACGTTCACCTGATACAGCTCTGTGGAGAGTGTATCTAGGCGAGCATCCATGCGCTGAAGCTGCGCCATGATGTCTCCTAATGTGACGTCGCTCGAAGAAGAAGAAGCAGATGCTCGAGCGGATCTAGAGGTAGTCGGACGGGAGGAAGGAGTGGCACCGTCGGATTGTCTCGATCGAAACTGTGCCTCGCTATGTTTTACGGTAGCGGCGTCTATGGCAGACATGACATGGTAAGGATCGGACGAAGGGAATGGGACGGAAAAACGGCGAAGAATCCTCGTGATAGCGGAAGGAAAAATGAGCTTATCACGGGTGGCCGTATCTCTATAGACATCTATGATGGAAAAGATAAAGTGAGAAGGAAAGTCTATAGAGAGATCCTCTAGGAGGGACAACAAAAATCGAGCACGAGGCTCTGTGATAGAGTTGTAGTGAGAAAGTGGGTGCAACACAAAAGTCATCACCATGTTAAGGAAACAAGGACCTTTAGCAAAAGGTCGACATGGTGTGTACATATGATCTCCCCAAGAGGAAGGACGCTCACAGAACGCCGAGATCATCTCGTCTTTGGACACAGTCCATAGACGCTCACAACTAGGGTAATCAGGATGATCCACCCTAGGGACATGAAGAACCTCAGAAACTAACTCTGGGGTGACAGCAAAGCGCGTACCTCAAACGTAAGAGTAGAAAAGAGGTACTGAAGAATCGATCCCGTGTATGTTGGAGTAAAACTCCTGTATCAACACGAGTGGACATGTGACCGGGACGTCACACAGTGACTCCCAAGCTCGACTGTGTATGACATCGGGAAGGTCGGTGTCGGCAAAGTCTGCCAGGACAACGTGGCATTCCGAATGAACACCTCGTTTAGAGAAGTTCTCCGAGAAGTCCTTATGGGCTTTCTCATCACGGAACCGGATAGAAAGAGGAGTAGTATCGAAATAAGACGATCGCTTAGAACGCAGAGAGTTCTGGAATGGAATGGACTTACGTTTAGGTACCATAGACACTACTAACGCAAACATAGAGAGGGGGGAGAAGAAGAGACACACAGAAAAGTTCCAAACAGTTTCAATATAAGTAGAATATACTGAAAAGAAAGAACGTATGCATGGAAAATGCATGAACATGTGACATGCAATATAAAAACATCATGGGCTCAGCCCAATCCAAACCTAACAGCATACAACAGATTTGCACACATCTAAATGCATGACAATACAATGAGAATGCTAATGTGATGCAATGCATGAGGTTTTGAAGATCAAATCTAGAAAACCAACTCAACAATTTCATGAAAACCTCAAAAATTTTGAAAAATCCCAAAAATTTTCAAAAACACAAAACCTAGGGTTTTAGAAAACATGAAATGCATGAAAATGAGAGATAAGACGCTTACCAAGGGATGAGAATCGAGAAAAACACTTGAGAAAGCCTTGGGAAGAGGTTTGAAGGGAGTTGGAAGTGTTTTGGAAGAGAAAACAGGTGCTTTCGAGCGAGAGAGGTCGAGCGAAGTGACTGAGAAATCGCGAGGAATCAATATATAGACCTTCAGTAATTCTCGACAGCTACAGGTATCGAGAGGTGTCGAGACTGCTATCGAGACAGCTATCAAGAAAAAGCACTTCGACAGATGAAGCTATCGAGGTCATGTGTCGAGAAGGAAGAATCAACCATGAAGGAACCTTGATCGATCCAGAAGCTATCGAGAAGCTATCGAGCAGACAGAAAGTTTCTCGATCGATCCACCAGGTGTCGAGGTATCTATTGAGACTGCGATAAGAAAAAGTCTAAGAAGCTCGACAGACAGCTATGTGTCGAGAGGTATCGAGGAGGTGTCGAGATGCCTTTAAAAACAGTTTTTCAGAAGAAGAAAAACACAAACATGAATGCAATCATGCATGCAACTCAACCAAAGATCCAAACAACACATTAAGCTCTCAAAAACATCTCTCAACAAGAATTTTGATGCACATGTATCTCAAAACACGCACGCACACACACACTAAACAAGTCTAACCAATTTTATATTTCAAAAACAAGTCCAGACAGTTTAGTGAGCATACATTAACGCATGTAAACCTTATGATGGCCAAATCACATTGTACCTGAACATGTATCAAGAATAGCAAAGAGTGTTGCTTGTTGTGTGTGAAAACATCGCAAGATTGCATAAGTGTCTCAATGCTATGATGATTTGAGATATGAGAAAATCACTTTAACTCACACACAATCACAACTGTTTGATGGGGACTATCACCTTCAAGGTACATCCTATAACTCCCACATCTCCTAGAAAACACGCTTGCAACCATATTTTAAAGCATTTTTGATCTTTTTGCTTTTTATATCTTTGCATATTTTCTTTTAACAAGCATATCATGCAAGGGCATACAAGAGAAAGAAAAGAAATACCTAATTATGTTAAGCTTTTGACATTGCACTTTTGCTATGCCGAAGCATACAAGATGTCATTGACATTGCACTTTTGCTATGCCGAAGCATACAGATGTCATATTATGATTGGCGAGTAACAATAGTGAGATGGTTATTTATGCCTTTCTCTTAGGATTTTCTAGTTCAACCCGTCAAAAGGAGTGATACGAGTGTTAAGAAGAAGAGATCACTTAATCTTACTCATCACAAACAAAGAGCTACAAAGCTCACTTGCTTAGTTGTGCAGAAGAATGCTCATCTAAGCTACAGGTGATACAAAGTTTAGAAAACTCTGTTTCAATAGCCATTTCAAAAGTTCACATGAACTAATGCACACAAACCCACACTGTTTTTGTATTTTTCAATTTTTCAATTTTTTTTTTTATTTTTATCAGAAAAACAAAAATAAAATACAAAACTGAAAACACACAAACAAAAACATGTAAAGCAAAACAAATCATAAAACTAGACTGACTCAAAATAGTAAAGAACCACACAAATAATGCAACACACAAAAACAGGAGAGAGAAGAAAGAGTGACTAAAATCACTTATATCCCTTTGCCTTTCACACCTTGGAAGAACCTTTCCTTTTGGTCGACTCTTGAACCGGTGAAGAGGGAGAAGAATATGAACCGTTCAAGTTCGATAGGAACATGATGGCTTTAAGAATGTCTCCAAGAAGAGCAAGAGAAGACTGAAGCTGATTCTGGCTCCCAGATGCTAGCATGCCATTGCTCTGTTGAGTGGCAAGCCACTTATAGCAATTTGGTCGAGTGTGACCGGCAGCACCACAATGATAACAGAGATGTGGCTTCTTCTGTTTGGGCTTTTGAGAGTTAGCCTTCTTATTCCTAGGGTTTCTAGATTCCCTTTTCTCAATTTTAGGGGGTGCTCCTAGGATGGACTTGCCCTTGTCTATGTTCTCACTAGCTAATTCAGTTTTAACATTCTTATCTTCATTTTCAATGTTATTAGCAGGTGGAACAAACACAGTAGTACTAGCAGTAGTAGTATTAGAGAGAGAGAATTCATACCCCAATCTAGTACGATCTGAAGAAGATCTCTGAGCACTTAGCATCTCGTCCAGCTTTGCACTTGACGTCCTCTCCAGTTGTGCTCTGACTTGAAACAGCTTCGCTTCAAGCTTCTTGGTCCTCTCAACCAAGAAATTGTTTTCGAACCTCAGTGCTCCAATGGTTTGATTCGCTTCATCAACCTTTGTGGACAGCTCCTCACGGTTGAGTTCCATATCACTGAGCTTCTTGGTGGCCAGCCTATAGAGTTTCTCATGCTTCTCAGAAAGCTTGTACAGTTTCTCATAGGCGGTGTGGATATCATCTTGATCATCCATAATCTCACACTTGGAATCCACCAATTATTTCTCTTCATCCACTTCTTCAGTAATCCCATCAGTAGGATTAACAGTGGCAGTGAAGGCATTCAAGATTCCGTCGTCTTCATCTTCGAAATCGTCCTCGGGCTCCTTGTCGCTTAAGGTAACAGCAAGTGCCTTTTCTCTTCCCTATGCTCTTAAGATACGTAGGACACTCTTGTTTCATGTGTTCGAAGTCTTGGCACCCAAAACATTTTGGCCCAGCGGGAACAGTGTACTGACCGCCATCCTTGACATCCTTCTTCCCTTTATCAGAATTCTTGAATTGTGAAGAACTGGATTGTCTACGGTCTTTGTTGAAGCCCTTTCCATTTGCATTCTTCATGAATTTCTTGAATTGCCTTGTGATGTAGGACTTCATCTTGGAATCTTCATCATCTGAAGAATCATCCGTATCACTGCTCTTGGCCTTTAGTGCCAAGCTCTTGCCCTTACTTGACTTGCCTAACCTAGTCAGCCCTAACTCATAGGTTTGCAAGTTTCCAACCAGCTCAGTCAGAGGAATTCTGTCATTGTTCTTTGATTCCTCGATCGCCGTGATCTTAGCATGGAATCTCTCGGGCAGCGATCTGAGCACTTTCCTCACTATCTTGGGTTCAGGGATGGTTTCCCCAAGATTGAAGGCTGAGTTTACTATGTCCTTAAGCTTGGCATAGAACTCATCAAATGACTCATCCTCCTCCATCTTAATTTCTTCAAAGCGTGTGGTGAGCCTCTGTAGCTTTGAGTCTTTGACAGCCTTGGTGCCCTCATAGGTTGTCTGGAGGATGGTCCATGCTTCCTTAGTAGCAGTTTCAGTTGAGAAAATTTTCTTGAACTCCTCATTGGTGACTGCACTGAATAGGGCATTCAATGCTCTGCTGTTGAAGTTTGCCGCCTTGATCTTAGCATCATCCCAGTCGGCCGGCGCTTCTGTAGGCTTGGTCCAACTTATCTCCACAGCTTGCCACACTTTCTCATCTAAAGACTGCAAGAAAGCTTTCATGCGTACTTTCCAGTATGCATAGTTAGTGCCATCAAATAAAGGAGGTATAATTAGAGATTGTCCTCTATCCATGACAGTAGGGGTCAAATGGATCACACACAATAGATTAAACCCTAATCAGAGTGTGCTTGCTCTGATACCACTTTATAGGCCACAAACGCGCTGACCCCTTGTGATAAGTTAGATTAATTAATTAGCCCAGTTATTAATTAATCAAATTAGCATGCAATATCACGTGGCAGCACAAACAAATCACCAAAACTAAGTAATGCAGCGGAAATTAAATGACACGGTGATTTGTTTACGAATGGGGAAAAACTTTACGGCAAAAACCCCACCGGGTGATTTAAGGTCACCACTCCCGAAACTCCACTATTATCATAACAAGCAGTTACAAGCAAGGAATACCAGTACCTTACCAACCTACAGTTAAACTCTTACCCTAATACCCAATTGGACTTGTTCTGTAGTGACAATTTCTCCTTTCAATGCACGGCTCCCAAGTACGTGACTAACCAGATGCGCGGATCCCAGTACGCGACTTCAAACACCAACTAGAGAGAGAATTGTTGGCTGCAAAGTTCTTCAAATCATCAGAGATGAACTAGGGCACGAACTTTGTCTTTCAGATCACAAATTGCATGAACAAGAAGTTCTGAATGAATGTACAACTTGCATCCTCTTGACGGCCCTTAAAATAATCATTTTATATGTCTAGGTTAGGAGAAAAGAAGTCCTAAAGACACATTCAGGGATTGGACTTGAAACAGAACTGAAAATCTGTTTTCTTTAATTCTCGACAGATAGAGGTGTCGAGGATCTGTCGAGAAGCTGTCGAGCCTCGGGGTAAAACAGCTTCTTAAATCTCGATAGATGCATGTGTCAAGGTAGGTGTCGAGCTTTAATAACTTGCACTTCCTTGCTTGTTTCTTGGACAGAATTTGATGGCTTCAACACTAAATCTTGAAACACTGTTTCTTGAGGTGTTAAACACATCCTAGATCTACCCAATTACAAGTAAAGTGCGTTTTGTCTAAGGATAAGCCAATTACATAAAATAGCGCCATATGGTAACAACCACTTGAACTACATATGTCCTAACATTTGCCATGTTTATGCTTAGATCTACATGTCTATGTATTCTATGTCATGCCTTTGTTTAGATCTATATCTTTATGTGCTCCTTGCCATGCTTTTGCTTAGATCTACATGCTTATGTGTTTTTTGCCATGTTTATGCTTAGATCTACATGCTTGTGTTCTTTGCCATACTTTTTTTTTTTTAATCTATATCTTTTATGTACTCATTGCCATGTTTTTATGTTTAGATCCATTTGTTTATGTGCTCTATGCCATGTTTGTGTGTCTGGATCTACATATTGGTTGTTATGCCATGTGCTTCTATAGCCTTTTTGTCTCTTGTTTTATCTCTTTCTTGTGTTTTGGCTATTTTGGTAGGGTGTAGATCTAAATCTTGTGGTCGAGGCCTGCATTCATACACCTAGGCTCATATCAAAGTGTTTGGATCATTTCCTATATGCATGTGTATGCTTGCTTGCTTCTATGCTTTATGTCTATGCTTGAAGACGCAAGCCCACAAAGGGAAATGATCAGTAAATTAAGAGGCCTAGCCTCCCTGAGTGGATCTTTCTTCCTCTCTTTTAAGCCTCTTCTCTAGAGCATGTATTAGGATTCCCCCTTTCCTTGTACCCTGTATATTTCCTGCACTTTTCTTGGACTGCATTCCCTAGGTGTAGCAATGTCTGCTTTACATTTCCTATATCTTGCTAGGTCATACCCTTGGAATGTTGGCAATGTCTATTTACTTTCCTACTCTGTGTGATAGCATTGTACATGATGTGTGTGTGTGTGTGTGCCTACACGTGTGTGGATGATTGTGCACTTTGTATGGCAGACTCTCGTGGCTATGTGAGTGACCCTCTCTAGTCATGAGAGCTCTTAACCTTGTGGTGTGGGTATGTGCTCAAAGCATCTGTTGCAAGTGCTTATTCATGTCATACTGTGTGCATAGTCACCACAGTGTGATTGTCCCGATCCATGTCACCAAGTGGCATTGGTTTCCCTGTATATGCGATGCACATCAATATGCTTGATGCTTTGAAGGGCTTCGACTCGTCCTAGCACTAGCATGTCAACACACACTGTATACACCAATGTGAAACCTTGCCGACGCGCCATAGCACACCAAACGCAAAACTCTGCCGGATTTTCATCATGAAAATGGGGCACCCTGTTGTCGTATTCTCATAGTGAAAGCTTGGTGAGAATGGCATTTTCCATGGTATGACACACTTGAGGCGAAGCGCTGCAAGATTTTCGCCGCAAAAATAAGGCGAAATGCTACCGGATTTTTGTCGTGGAAATTTGGCATCAATTCCAAATACACTAGGAAAGCATCAATTAGGATCACACCCTTTTCAAAACCAAACCTCAAAGCCCAAAGCCCCGAAAGCTAATGCTAATAGCTTCTTTTTATTGCCAATATCCGAAAATTAAAGTTTTACCAAAACAAAAGACTGTTCACGGATAAAGGTTGTGGAGTGCCTAACACCTTCCCCACACGTAACCAGAGTTCGAATTCAAAAATTATGATTTTTTATCCATTCACATTAGATTAGGAAAAATACCATTTTTCTTAACCAAGGATCAATAATAAAATCAAATAAAATCAGGTGACCAATCACACCTTAGAAAAACCTAATGATTGGTGGCGGCTTCATCTACCCTTGGTAATTACCTTAAAAGTGACCTAGATTCCCGTCACACACTAAGGAGGCACTATCCTTCCCTCACATCACCGGCACCCGAGCCTTCACAAGGGCTCTCCACGTGAGCGTCGTCGAGATGGGTGGTCGAACCACCACGAGTCATCGACAGTTCTTATTGGATCTCTTGTTATCATTTTCTTGGACCAAGTAGGGCCAGGAGATACTGCAAGGGCTGTAACAGCAGTAGTGATAGAGGCTAGAATAACAAGAACTATTCGTAGAGGAATTGTAAACGAATCTGTTCACGAACCAGCTCATTCATATGTATACCCATTAAGAACTTACGCAAGTGCACTCTTTCATGATGTGAATTGATAATTTTGGCCTCAGATAGAGTCTTGATAATAGGTTTAGATGCTGCTAATTGATCCCAAAGGAAAGGCATTCAGCTATGAAAGGTAGTATTGTGTTTGCCAAGTTCTTACCAAAGTTGATATAGGGTAACCATAAGTTTATGCTCTCTAGCGCCATCAGATCCAGAATACCGGGAACAATGCATATCCCAATCTTATTTGGATGTGTTCTATCCCCCAAATTCCATGTGAACAGTAGGAGTGGAGGTCTTGCAAAGTCAAGTGATAATTTGATGGTTACAGCCATCCCAATGTTTAAGACAAAGAACATAATTCATCAGTTTCACCCTCTTCGCATTCAAGATCCTTGTGTTGCCCAGTCACATAAAGGCATAACTTGCAACCTTTAAAAAAGCTACACATGGCTCGGGCCTAGTAAGAGTAGTTGCCGCCGTCAAGGACAACTTAAATCGGAAATAAATCTCTTGTTGCGCTATAAAGAGAGCTCAAATGCAAAAACAAACTACAAAATGAAATCAGGACGCGAAAACTAACTACGGAGCACCTACACCCACAAATCAATCCTAGCAAAAAGGCAATGGTCAAAGTCAACGCAAGTAAAAGGTCTAGTCAATCTCGAGTCAAGTTAACGTTTCAGGTCCAAGTTGACGGTTCCGTCTGCTGACATGACACTAGGAGCTGACGTGGATGTAGGTTTGTTGTGCCACAACACATGGCGTATGTTCTAAGGCATACTAGCGTGTATGAGCGCTTGTGGGTGCGTACGGGTGCCTAGGCGCATGTGAAGGAACTCTAAAACTACATTTGGTGCGTACGAGTGCTTTCAGTAGTTTTTCGGGCTGACTCTGGGGGAAATGTGTTGGCAACTCTCTGAACTATGGAACCGTGCATGTGTTTGCCTAGGTTGACGCATGGTCGAACTGGGATCATGATGGGAAAAACCTTTGGTGATCCAATCTTGGTTGACGGTGGCGGTGGTTGGCCTTTGACAAAGTCAAAGGCAGCAGAAGAAAGCTTACCAAGACTATTCTGAAGGGTCAAAGTAATGGCTCTAATATTATATGATAAGTTATCGATTATATCAAAAATTTAAGTTGACATAAAATTATGAATTTAAACATTCAATTAAAAAAGAATGGGTAATTCTCTTATATTGGTTAATAGAATGTGCTGCGTGTAGTATAATTTGTCTCATCCTTTCTTAAAATTTATCATGACTTTTGAATGAAGTTGTAGTGTATTTTTTTAGTTAGAATTCATTTTCTGTGTTTGTTTCTAAAAAAAGTTCTCATAACTTTTTAGTAGAGTTGCTATGTGTCTTTGTGTTAAAATCTTTTTTTCTTTTTCTTTTGTGTATGTATTTGTTTCTTAAAAAAAAAAAAAAATTTAGTGCGTATTTGAATATTACTTATTTACTAAAAACTGAAAACTTATTACTGAAAATAGTGTAATAAAATAATTTTTAAAAATATGAATAGTGCTGTGGGACCCAAATTTACCTAGTAATCTGTGTTTTACTGACTTTTGTGGGTCCGTAAACAGTACTCATAAGACCCACTTTTCAAATAAAAAATCATTATTTTATGGTTTTCTAAATCAAAACCTTTTCAAATATGAAACTCTGATTTCTAGGTTTTCCATGTAGAAAAATTATTGTTTTTATGGTTTTCCATATAAAAATTGTGTCAAAGATCAAACCCCGGTTTCCAGGTTTTCCACATCAAAAATCATTTTTGAATACAAAACCCTAGTTTTCTAGTTTTTCATATAAAAAATCTGTAAAATGCTGAAAATGATAGTAACAGGGTAATCGTTATTAGGTAGATATTTCAGGGTTCCTAACACCTTTTGAGCACATAAATTAATCACCGAACATAGTTTGACAGTTCTTTGGCATTTTATTGCCTAAATTAGGATAGGAAACATTACAAACACCTAGTTCAAGGCCGGTAAGTTCTGTACAAAATCTGGTATCAACACCTAATCCACAAAGGGAATATAAGAGGAATACCCAATGAAGTAATAGAAAAGAGATCTCATGGGAAGAAGGTGGAAATTTATTAAGTCCAGCAAAAGAAAAGAATAGTTTAAAGATTTACTAATTGGTTTCGAATCATATATCAGTTAGAAGAATAATAAGCAAGTGTAAGAATTCCTATTTCGGGTGTCAGTCTCATATTTTTTTGACAATGGTCAGTCTCATATTAATAAGAAAAGAATTAGAGACATGTGGTAGTCCCTATATAAAGAGTGGTAGAGTAACATTTTTAATAGATGTGAGAATTAAAAGGCAATTTTTCCCCCAAAAAAAAAAAAAGAGTTAGAGACTAAGCTTTGTTTAGTGTATTTGTATGAGAACGCCTTTGGATGTATTAGAGAGTTGAGTTTGTTTGTGCTTGTGAAGTATGTAATCGCTTGTGAGTATGATTGTAATATTAATTATTGATATTTTTTTTTCTTGTGTTGGTGACTTGGCGCTTCCTGTGATTATAGATATAGATTTTTCTCAATTACGTTACATTTACTGTAGTGTTTCTTGTCATTTATTATTTTACGTGTTCTCACAATAGACTGGCATTCAAGATTTTGCTGTCACTATACCCATCAATAACAATTAATCATCTAATCAATTTAAGAAAAATGACTGAGTCCTCTGTTTGATTAATGGTTATATACTAATTTAATATGATTTTATGATTTAATGGGAAAAAAAGTAAAGGGAAAAATGAGTTCTTGTGTTGCACTTTTTTTACCTTCTGGAATGGTTTCAGATTTGAACTGATCATGATTCGGGCGTAATTCCCTCTCAAAGACCAACCAAGCAAAGGGTAGATATACGTTAAGAACGCACAAAAGAGTACGCAGGAAGCGAACTCCTCCTCCTTTCGAAACGAACTTATCTCCTATAGTAATTTCAACATCTGCATCAGGTAGATCAAAAGCCAGCAGCTTTAGCAATCATCATACTAGAAAACTAACTTCCAAAGGACAATATGTGAGGTGGGGATCCTATGAGAGGTTAGACACATGCATCTTATGCATGAAAGATTTTCGCATGTTACACACACTGTGTAATAAAGTAACATCTCTGTATGCAAAAAAATTCATGGATAGCCAGATCCATGTTTTATTGTCAAACTATCATATAAGAAAGTCTAAGATATAATTTAAATCAATCTCTAGAATTATTTTAATCAAAGTTATCGAGTCAAAATTTCAAACTAATTCAAAAATAAATCAATTACAAGCAAGAACTCTAAAATTTATTTTAAAAACCTTTGAACTATAATAAAAATCTGCGGGGCTAACTCTAATAAATTCATACTAATAAAACCTGGTACCGTATCTTAAAGAATTTATGCCCCAAATTTAAGTTCACGGCAAATAAAAAAGTATTAGACCATTCAAACATTCTCCTAGTAACAAGAAGTAACAACAAACAAAACAACTACTTGCCTCTTAACAGCAGTTCTGAGTGTGAAAATTCTCTTTTTATTTTTAAAAAATAAATTACTACTAAAATGATAAACATTTCAGTAACACCCGTGCGATCTAGGGAAAAAGAAAATAAGGCTAAAAGAAAACCCATAGACTGATTAGTTGTTTCTAACTTAGATAACCCAAAGAGAGAAGACTACCTAACCTAAGGATTCCAAGAAGTGGAGGCTTGAAGATTCTTGAGGTAAATATATATCCTAGAAATTTATTTTTGCTATGTTATACTTAGACCCTAGGATAAATTATTTTAGTTTCATATTTTAACATTCTTAGTAATTGAATTGATTATGATGGATTTAGGTTATGTTGGAGTGATCTTGAGGAGTTGCAAGATTTTTTCTTTTAGTTAGCATTGAATGAAGTAACTAATCTGAGTCTTGGCTAGTCATATTTTTCTTAAAATACAATGTTTGGTTTACTAAATATTCCTTTATTGTCCCTTAAAAAAATTTATTTAATTATTTTAGCTGAGTTGATTTAAAGAAAATAACTAGAAAATTTAACTTATTGAAATATTATATATTTATTTGATTCAGTTGATTATTTAGAAAATTTATATCCCCTAGAAATTTGGATCAAACATGTGTAAATTTCATTTCAAGTCCAATGAAATTTTTGATGTTTTGAAGTTCATTGAACTAAGATGAAATGGCTACGCCTATGAATTTTGTCCTTTGAATAGTTTATTTATTTTACTTGTATATATGCTTCATCTATGATCTAGCTAATTGAGATTTCGGTTTACTTACAAAGCTTTTGACTTCACCCCTTCTTTCTCTGTTTTAGATTTTGAGGAGTAGCGCATTTGAGTTGTTGTTGAGGAGGTGTGCGAAAAGAATATTAGGATTTGACATTATTGTTTAGTGACTAATGGAAGAATCAAAATTTGTGTACTTTTTTGTCTATAGTAATATTTTAGGAATTTTTCTTTTAACTATTGATATATGGGAGATTGGCCAATGTTGTCGCTTGTTATTGAATTTCTTTTAGAGAATAGTCATTGAACTTTAGTGAACCTTGTGCACTCGTAAAGTAAAATTATGGGTATGTAGCCATTGTCACGTGCCTAACTGATATTTTGGATGGGAGGTGTGACATTTCAAAAGAGTTATCTTGAAAGAGAAATAAAATAAAAAGAAAATCAAATAGATATTTTGATGAAGAATATAATTTATTTACAGTTGAAGTGAGATTTGTTGAGAAATTTTTGTGACTTTTTGTTGTGAACTCTATTATTATTGATTTATAACAGTTTACAATTTCTAAAATAATGAATATATATATATATATATATATATATTATAGGTCCATTTTAAATACTTCCTAACCTATAAGGCTATAAGCCTATAGCATGTTAATTAAACTTCCTTTAAGATATACAAAAACAACGAGCCAATAAGAGGAGAGTGCAAAAATAATTAAGGACTTATTTTCCTGAAAAATTTCCCCCCACCATTATAACATGTAACATTACCATATCATCATAAAATTCCACAAAAATTCCACAAATATATGTAGTCTATACTCTATAACGACAAAGACTTACTACTTGAGTTTTCTAACTTTTTATCAGAAAATAAAAAGACTTACGACTTGAGCGAATGGCCATTGCATGCAAGACATTCATGCCGTCCCTTCCAGCAAAGGAGCATTCTGGAGCAGCACTTAGGATACAAGAAGCAATCTTTTAGAATTTTCTATCCACACCAAGGAACAGTGCGGATTCTCCAGCGTTATTTATAAACGTACCCAGTTCTGGGTCCTCCTTAATTAGTTCTTCCACAACCTTAAATTTACCATATTGCACTGCGACATGCAGGGCGGTATCCTTCACCAGATTCAACATCCAAACTTTTGGTATATTCCATAAGGAGCTTTACCATTGAATGACTTCCCACCCTTGCAGCAAAATGTAGCGGAGTATTGCCTTTGCAGTTTGTTTGATACAGAAGGCTTGGACGTAATTCAACCATCTTTTTTGCAACCTGGGGACGATTGCATTGCACTGCAACATGAAGAACAGTGCTCTTCTCGGTTGTCACCTCGAAAAGGGTATCAGAGTTTGTCAATGTCTCAAAGAAACTTAAATCGCCAGAGCTAGCAGCATGATACAGTTGAGGATTCATTGTGATTTCTTATTCTTTAGATTTTGGTTTCCTCTTTTTCGTTTTCAGAAGCTTTGATTGTGGAGGTAACCCACTGCGCATATAGACCTAAAATCTATAAAGTATAGAGTCAAGCATTAGTATCAATTAGTCAATGTGATACATTTTTACCGTGTGACTAAAAATAAGGGTGCCAGAAACTTAGACAGGGTGGCAGATGTGACAATCGGATATTTTGAAGGTCTTTTTTCATCCTCACAGTTTTCGATAAGGTACATAGTGTGTTCCAATTTATTTTTCGCGTTAACGAGGGCGTTAATAATCCAAGTTGAAATAATTTTAATACTATTTTTATAAAAAATTTAAAAAAAAAATTAATTATTTTATTATTTTTAATAAAATATTTTTAAAATTAATTTTTAAGCCAATACCCTTAAAATATTTATTAACATTTTTTTTTTTTAAATGAAATGATTGGAAGAAAAAGAATCAACAAGTCACCGTAAAAGTTGTAACAAATGGTGCAGCGGTGAAAGAACTGAATTCGTGAAGCTAGTTGATGTGTTCAACAAAGACTAGCCCACAGGGCCCCAATTGTATGCCTTCACTGTTTTTCCCTGAAATCTTGGTCCAGTGTTGGCCCAACATCGCAGCAATAATTTTAGCTTGTGTTGATGAAGGACAACCGTTGTCTATAATTAATCACACATATTTTATAGGAAAATTATTAGATACTTTTGAAATATCATAAATGTGTTCTTCCTTCTCTCACGCATTTATAGTACTCCAATAGAATATAATAATTTCTCTATTTTATATATATAAAGTCAAAACCAAAAGAAAATCTTATTAGATTCTAATTTAAATTTTAATTGTAGGTTAATTTGTGTCATGTGTCCTAAAAAATTCTTAATTTTGGTGTCAAAAGGGGGACCACAATAATAATACTTACTTATATAAATAAGATCACCTCAATAAACTCTATTTCTCAAAAAAAAAAAAAAAAAAAAATTCTCAATAAACTTCTCCAAAAAAAATCTCAATAAACTAGTTATTACTCTAATTAATTTTTATATTAAAGGGTTATATATATAAAAGTGTTACATCCACAATACTTTCACAAAAAATCATAAGTAGTAAGTTGTTATTGACTCTAATTTGAACTTACTATTGAAATTGTTTTTTTGTCTACCAATAACAGCTAATAACAATTTATCATTTAAAATTTATTGTGAAAATTTTTGGTAAACATTAAACAAATAGATATAACCTCTCATAACCTGCATTTAGTTATTCACTCTTAGAAATTCAATTTAGTTTCCCCTTTCTTTCTTTTTTTTTTTTTATATATATTTTTATTTATTCATTTGTTTATCTTTTGGTTGGTGCTAGTACCTGTATATCCATGGACAACGTTGACAATAGTGATCTGACATGTATGTATTATAAAAATAATAATAATTATTGGAATCTACAACAATACCAATAGTTTAATGGTATTATGGTAAGGACTAAGAGCATTTTCATCGATATGTGCAAAGTTGTTCAAGACGGAAAAGGTAACTGATTTTACACATTTTGAGCAAAAAAAATACTCACATCAGTAGGTGTAAAATTATGCATAAATGCACAATTGTTACAATAACCGTGCATATTTGCACGGTTACTGTAGCATGTGCATTTAATATTTTAATAATTTTTTCTCACTCCTTTTCTCTACTCTCACTCTCACTCTCACCTGACCCTCTCCTTGTCTTTGCTCTCACCCCACCTCATTCTCCCTTTTCCTCATTTGCTTTCACTCTCACCTCTCTCCCTTTTCCTCATGCCTCCACTGCCGCCAATCATCAAACCCTCTCTCTCCCTTTTCCTCATTTGATCAAATCATTTGATAAAATATAGAATAAATGCCATTTTAAAAGAGAACTAAACAAAAAAAGAGAAAGAAAAAATTCATTCTCTTCTTCATCAGGTTTTAGTGGCGATGAAACAACCCCTTTCTTTGGCTTCCTCGGCATTACTACCGCCTTAGTCTTCTCCTGTATAAAAAATTTCAATATCTTACAATTTAGGTTTTGTTGATGTGGATCTCATCAGGTATGGTATTGATCAGGTGACTTTATCCTTTTCTTTCTTTCTTTTTTTTTTTTTTTTTTTTTTTTTTTTTTTTTTTTTTTCAGGCATGGGAGCAACGTATGAAATGGAAAAGAGCAGAGTTAGGGTGGCATCGATGGGTGTGATGAGACCAAAGCTGGTGATGAAGTCAATTGTGCCGGTGGTTATGGCTGGGTTTCAGAGTGTTTGTTTCTCGGATTGAGTGGGTTGATTTTCCTTAAGGATGCTAGTTAGGTAGGTGATGATGGTGGTTGGGTATGGAGTGATATTTGGTATTGTTAGGTCTGTGAGAGAGAGGGGCAGTGAGGGAGAGAATAATAAAAAACTGTAAAAAGATGAATATTTTATTGAATAAATGTGTAGAATAGATAAATTGATGTGGGTGTTTTGTATAAATGAGTGTGTAAAATAGAAAAGTAGCTTTTTGTGCAAAATAGATGGAAAGTTTGCATCCACTAATGTGGATGCTCTAAGTATCGAGTTAGTTTAAGGAAAGAAAAAATTGTTGAAAGCAATTGGTACATAGAATATTATGGGTGATGGTGGGTCCGCCCCTCCACCAACCACAACTCACCACATGGCGAGTTATGGCACAAGTTGTCCCTTTTGTTGTGGCACTAGAACTTCTCCTTATACAATACTCCAATTTACACGCATTCGGTACTTCAGCAATCAATGGCATTCAGATAAATCATCCAAAAGCCGAACAATCCCAAGACTTTAACAACACTTCCTTTTATCTTTTTTAAATGAAAATGCAATACTTTCAGACACCCCCAGCCAATTTTTTTTTTGGTGGATGGAGCCATTTGGGGTAATAAACCATAGGCCTTTTTTTTATTTTTATTTTTTATTTTTTATTTATTTTATTTTTTTATAGCAAAACAAAATTGACCTTTCATTAAACTGAACTAAGGTTCAAATGAAGTACATCAATCAAAACCTGATCAACAATAACAGGTGGGGCGTCTTCCACCCATATCATACAGTCATTAATATTCCTGGCATATTTAGCCATAAGATGTGCTGCAGAATTGCACTTTCTGCTAACATAACTAATCTCCCATGAGTCAAAACACCTAAGACCACAGGTTAATCCTTCAATAATTTTCTGAATAGAGCTCGGGCTCTGAACCTGGTCCGTGAGAGCCTTAACAAGCAATTGAGAGTCACTTTCCACTATGATGCTCTTTAAGCTCAGATCCCACACCAACAAAATGCCCCGTTCCGCTGCCTTTGCTTCCATTTCTAAGGCTTGCAGAGGTAGATCAAAACATTTTCTCAATGCTCCCATTAACTGCCCCTTTTCATTCCTTATGATAACACCCACCCCGCAACAATTTAAGTCCCTAAACACCGCTCCATTGACATTAATTTTGTAGAGACCTCTCCCAAGAGGACGCTGCAAAGAAATGGAAAGAGGGGTAGAACAAGTCTGGCCTTCACTCCCCATTCGAAACTCATCCACATATACAACCACCTCCATAACAATCACCTTAGCACTCTTGCTCCGCCCACCATGGTGCACAAAGTTTCTATTGTTCCAGAAACTCTAGGTTGTAGCAGCAAATAACTCCCAATCAGTTTTCTTTATTTCCCACATTATGTCTATGAATTCCTTAAGACAAGGCTCAAGGACAAGCAATTTAATTTTTGTATTGCCCCACACCGACTCAGCAAGGATGTAGCCCTATAAAACATGCCCGGATGTTTCCCAATTACCACACAGATCACAATCTCCAACCTATGAGATACCCCTACTCCTTAGCAGCCATTTTGTGGGGAGAATGTTCAAGCAAGTCCTCCACATGAAATGTTTGATCTTATTCGGGCATCTCAAGCTCTAAACTAACTTCCAAAGGCATTTCATACGTGAGCTATCAGAGCAATTTCTCCTTGTTGTTCTGTGTGGACTGTCTTGAAGCCATTTGGGCACCATTTTGTAAGCGCTATTGATTGTGAATTTGCCATTGGGAGTCCAAGCCCAGATGAGGGAGTCACTAGGAAGCCAATGGCTGATGAGGATTCCTAAAATCACTTGTGCTTCATGAGGGAGAAACGTATTCCTTACTTTTGCCACATCCCAATTTCTCAACTCCAAGTTTATGAGGCTCGCCACTGATTCACTTGCGGAGTAGGATGTTCTCGGGCTTACAATTTTAAAAGAATCCGGCGTGGGCTGCCACCGGTCCTTCCAAATATTCACACTTTCCCCATTCCCTACACACCACCTTGACCCTTTTTCAATAATTCCCTTAGCTGCCACCATGCTTCGCCATACATAGGAAGGTCTATTTCCTAGTTTGGCTTTGAAAAAAGAGCTTGTCGTGAAGTATTTTGCTTTGAAAACTTTGTGGACTAAGGAGTTCTATTTTCTCATGATTCTCCAACCTTGCTTGGCGAGAAGGGCTAGATTGAAGGCTTTTAGATCTCTAAATCCCATGCCTCCTCTATCCTTCGGTGTACAAAGTTTCTCCCAAGAAATCCAAGACATCTTCTTTTCTTTATCTTTTTGCCCCCACCAAAAGTTGCTCATCATAAAGCTAAGTTCCTTACAAAGTGAGTCCAGGATTTTGAAGTAGCTCATCGTATACGTAAGTGTGGCTTGTGCCACAGCCTTGATAAGGATCTCCCTACCTGCATTGGACAATAATTTACCTTTCCACCCCGCAATATGTCTCCCTACTTGGTCCTTTATTCGATTAAAGGTTTTCCTTTTCCCTTTCCCTATTATCAAAGGTAGCCCTAAGTACTTCTCATGATGCCTTATAATTTGAGCTCCAAATCTCTGCTTCACCTGGTCTTGGACCTCTTTTGTTATGTTTTTGCTGAAAAAGAGGGAAGTTTTTTCTTTGTTTATTCTTTGCCCCGAGTCACCTTCATAATCCTCTAGAACTCTGATAATCCTGTTGCTTTCCTCAATTGTAGGCCTATAGAACACAATGCTGTCATTTGCAAACAGCAAATGGGAAACCCGAGGAGCCCCCCTGCATACAGTCACCCCTTTTACTGTACCTTTCCTCTCCTCCTTCTTCAGCAAAGCTGACAGCCCCTCAATGCACAACAAAAACAGATAAGGGGATATCAGATCCCCCAGTCTTAGCCCCCTTGACGGTTTAATTTTACCTTTGGCTTCTCCATTGATCAACACTGAGTACTCCACTATGCTAATACACATCATCATTAGAGAGATCCACCTCTCATGGAAACCCATCCTGCGCATCATAGCCTCCAAATACCTCTATTCAACCCTATCATAGGCTTTGTTCATATCTAGCTTTATCGCCATCAAGGCCTCTTTCCCCTTTCTCCTCTGATCAATTCTATGCATCGTTTCAAATGCCATTAACACATTATCTGTGATAAGCCTCCCCGGCACAAACGCGCTTTGAGACTTATCAATGATTTCTACAAGAATGGACTTAAGTCTATTGGCAAGGACCTTAGCAATTAACTTATAGATAACGTTGCACAGACTGATAGGTCGATATTTGGGTTTTTTTGGGGGGATTTTACTTTTGGGATAAGACAGATATACGTTTCGTGACCTCAGGTCCTACAATACCCCAATACTTTTGGTAGAAGATGAGGGACATACCATCCGGCCTCGGGGCTTTAGTCGGGTGCATTTGTTTGAGAGCTTTCCACACTTCCTCCACCTTAAATTTTGCGAGTAAGCTTTCATTCATATCGGGTGAGACTCTATGGTTTATTGCCTCTAGATTGAACACAGCATTGGTAGACTAATCAGATTTGAAAATATTTCCAAAGTACTCCAAAATAATGCCATCAATCTTTCCCTGGTCCTCTTGCCACTCCCTACTTGAACTTTGTAGCCCCATTATTTTGTTCCTTCTTCATCTTTGGCTTGCCACAGTATGAAAGAATTTCTTGTTGCGATCACCCCACTTGATCCATGAAGCTCTAGACCTCTGATTCCACATTATCTCCTCCCTAATCAACATTTCATTAATTTCTTTTTTCAAGCCTTGTATTTCCTCTGGCTTTTCGTGTAGGCAGTTTAGCGCTTCCAGATGTTGAAGCCTATCTCGTTTCTGTTTTAAGCTCCGATTTACATTAACAAACACACTATCATTCCACCTTTGAAGGTTCACTTGGCATTTCTTCAATCTGTCTGTGATTTTAAGCTCAAGGTCACTTCTGAGCGGGTCTCAAGCCAATTCCACCACTTCCTTACATTCCTCCTCCCTTGTCAACATAGCTTTAAAGAAAAAACGCTTCTTAATCGGCTTCCTGGGCTGACCTTTCTTCAACTTTAAGGATAAGAGGCAATGGTTTGAGCTTGATATGGAGAAGTGGTAAACTCTGGCATCTTGAAACAGCTCCAACCAACTCGTGTTAGCTACCATACGGTCCAATCTAAGCAACATTCGCTGCTCCCCCAAGCGCCCATTACACCTGGTAAAACTTTGCCCAACAAAACCCATATCAAATAGCCCACATCGACCTAAACACTCCCTAAAATCACCCATTTGTTTTGCATCTCGTTCCATCCAACCAAGATTTTCACAATGGTGTGTGATTTCATTGAAATCACCAAATACAATCCAAGGCATAGTACATTGATTTTTGAGAACCTCCAAGAGTTGCCACGAGACATACCTTTTACTCGCATTCGGATGCCCATAAAAACCAGTAGCTCGCCAAGGAATAAAGTTCAAGCCTTCATGGACCACCACATCAATGTCAGAATTTGAGCAGCTCTTCAAGTTGATGTCCGATCCTTCCTTCCATAACATTGCGAGACCTCCACTCCTTCCATCGGTTGGCACGATTATACCCTGGGTGAAATCCATTTTGCGTTGAATGCCTCGAATCCTTTCACCCCTGTCTTCGTCTCCAATAAAAAGACCAGGCGAGGGTCCCTTGCTTTCACCTCGTTAGTGAGGGACCAAACTACCAGGGAGGACCCTAATCATCGACAGTTCTAGGCGATGATGCTCATTGGGCTCGGGGGTGCTGCTCCGTAGCCACCGCCACACCGCCATCCCTATTTTTTACAGCTTCCTCTGCTTTCTCTTCTATTAGGTCTGATTCTTCTTCTTGTTTCTTTATTCGTTGCCTCATCTGAACAAGTGGTTTTGGGTCAATAACTTGTACCGGGCTTGGGCTTGTATGTTTTTTATTCTTTGGGCCTACATCCCCGGTTTCCACCTTTGGTTTTAATTCCCTGGCCAATCTTTTCCAATGGCCACTAGTCGGGCCAAGTGTGGATGAAGTCCATCTGTGTGTTGGGTCAAAACACATGGCCATTGGGCCCAAGTTTTGGGCCCAATTAACTATTTCCCCCTCGAACTCTAAGGCTTGAACTCTAAAATATATATATATATATATATATATATAAAATAATTAAATACAATTTTTTTCTACAAAATAGGACCACTAAAAAAAAAAAAACTCATCGCATGCGTGTGATGAGGCTAGTACCCAGTTAAGATTTTAGTCCCAGTTAAAGTTCTCTTTATTAAAATAATAATAATAAATAAAAAGGTTAACAATTATATATAGTTTTAAACTTTTTTTTTCTCTCTCTCTCTCTCATTAGTTTCTCTCTCTCACTCTCAAAGAAAATTCCTTATTCATATCCCTTAAAATTAGGCATTTCTACTTCTCTTTGTTACTTCTGAATAGAAAGTCAATTGCCAAAATCAAACATAAATAAATGTCTCTCTTCCTCATATTTAATCTTGTTGTCGTGTATAAGTCATCGCTAACTGCCTTTCAATTCCCTTTTCATCATAGAGCTCCTTAAATTGCTCAGATAGATACTCACGCCCACGATCAGTTCTGAGAGCCTTAATGCTCTTGTCTAATTGATTCTCAACCAATCTCATGTATTGTCTAAAGTAATCTAAAGCCTCAGACTTATGAGAAATCAAATAGACATGATCGTAACATGTATAGTCATCTATAAATGTGATGAAGTAGAAACCTCCTTGCCTTGGCCTCACATTCATAGGACCACATATATCAGAGTGGATTAGTTGCAATTGAAAAGATGCCCTTGTGGCTTTTCCAAACGGTTTTATTTTTGACTTTCCCATAAGACAATGTTCACATGTGGACAAAGTGACCTTAGTAAGATTGCCAATAAGGCCTTCTCTAGCTAACCTAGTCATCATCTCTTGCCTTATATGGCCAAGCCTAGCATGCCATATAATTGAAATATCAAAAGCATTATCAGATGAAGTCAAAAAAACTAAGCTGTCATTATTATAATATTCAATATCCAAAATAAAAAAAACCATTTGAAATAAAACCACGGCCATAATAAACTGTTCCCAAATGCAATAAAACATAATTATTCTAAAAAATAAACCGGAACCCAAGTCTTAACAAAGTAACTACAGAAAGTAAGTTCCTCCAGATCTCTGGAGCATACAATACATCATGAAGTAACAGAGTGCGACCACCTTGCAACTCTAGCTTGTAAGTACCAATTCCAAGTACCTCCACGTCAGCTCCGTTTCCCACCTTGATGTCTCTACTCCCAATAGGAATCCGACGGTACTTCACAAATCCCACTTTATCTCTTGCTACATGTTTTGTTGCTACTGAGTCTATAGTCTACATAGGAGAAGAATTAGCTACAAGGACATGACTAGTTACAAAAACATGGTGAGATGTAGGATTAGGTGTTACCTTTTTTGGCTCAGTGCAATCACGAGCAAAATGTCCTTTCTTTCCGCAATTATAACAAGTCAATTTAGACTTGTCCTTCTTTGTGTGCTTTCCTCTAGTATTGCGCTTGACAAACTTAGCTTTCTTAGGCGGTGGCCCATTAGGTCTCTCTTGTCCAGGAGCGTAATCATGTTACTTGCGTTTAGGCCTAGATGCCTTACACAAGCTAGTCTCAGCCATGTGCACAGAACTAATCGGCTTGGCTGCTTCAAGGCGCTTAGCTTCAATTTCCAAGTGATGAGCCACATCATCATATGTTTTGATGTTCTCATTATGTGTCAAGTTTTGACACATCGTCTCCCATGAACTTGGTAGTGAACGAATCACTGCCTGGACTTGTTGTTCGTCAGTAAGATTGTTTCCAGCTAATTTAAGCTCTCGAATCATGGAGGACATCGCCCTAAGATGTTGCTTCATCGTATGTTCAGAGCGTATCTTATATGAATCAAATTTCATTGTTAAGCCATGTAGTCTAGTGGCTGATGTCTCTCCATATCTTAGCTTTAGAGCTTTCCACATGTCTTGTGTAGTTGTAAACTACTCAAATTCACCAATCAAGTTATTGTGCATGTTGCTTAGCATTGTAAAGTGCGCACACAAATCCTTCTTGCGCCAACTTTCATAGGCAGCAAGATCATGTTGGTGTTGCTCAGTGCTTCGGTCATCGGGTTTACTCAACGAATGAGTTAGAGTCTCTAGGACTTCTTGCTCATTCATCACATACTGGATTTTGCAGTGCCAAATATTGTAATTTTCACCATTCAGTTTCTATCCTTTATTAATAAAATTACTAATTTTCTTTCATTAACTCTATTCTTTTCTTTGCATTAACATATCTTTTCAAATTGGGGTTGGTACCCTTCATGAATGAGGGTGTTAATATAGCGAAACAGAGCAAGAAGTGATAGCGATACCCAAAGATGCAAATCAAACAATACAACTAAATTGGGTGACATACTTTGTCATTCAACAAGGCAAAAGAAATTGAACTAAAATGATGCAAAGGGAAACAATTTCAATTTAGTAACAGTACCTTATCATGTTTTCAAGAAATTTGATCAAGAGGATCTTTTTCTTCAACTGTGGATATGGATTGAAGTCTGAATCATAGTTTACAAAGGATAGGCCATTGAAGAGGGAGCTAAACCAAACCCATCTCCAACAATTGAGTCAGATCCCAAACCCAAGTCAGACCCATTTGTTACATCTAATTGAAGCCTTGAATCAATTGGCAAAGAGAGGTGCCCAGTTTCCTGAGAGACTAGAGGAGGTTGACATTGTGTTATAGCTGAGTCATTTTATGAAAAGTACTCCAATTTGGCCACTTAGTATTGTACAGCCTAAGCATTGAAGACAATAAAAAATCATAAACTATTCAAATAAAATAAAAAACCACGAATTTCCCCTTTTTGAAGGGAGCAAGATCTATTCCTGAGATTTTACGTCAGTCCTAATGAAATGCTTAGTTCTACCAAATGCTTAACCCTCAAATGACTTAGAAATTGTACCAAATTTAATAGGGCAATGACTTTATAGCAGACTATATAATTCTAAAATTTCAACTTAGCAATCCACTCCTACTCCGATTTCTGAATTTATCTTATATATATATATATATATTCATAATACACAGTGCATTTTTTTGAATCAAGTCTTCTAGTAGAAAGTAGATTCAATGTAAAAATAATACCTGGGCATATTTCTTCACATCGGACTCGGTTTCTTTGACAGTGGATATAGATTGAAAATGGAGTCGCCTTTTTATAAAGGGATTGGCTATTGAAGAAGAACCCAAATCAAGCCCATTACAATCTGCTGAGTCAAAACATAAGTCAAGCCCATTTGCTATATCCACTGGATGCCTTGAATCAAATGTCATCAGGGACTAGAGGAGTTTGAAGGGTCTCCTATGTCTGAGTCCGTCTGTGAACCATTTTGAGATAGTAATGGTGCGAGCAGCTCTGTGTCGTCATCAACATTTTGAGAATTGTGTTGGATGATAACGGAATTCTGAGGAGGACATATGCATTCCACATGCACACCCATCCTTGCAATCACTGGAGCGTATTTTCCGTTCCTACTTACCCAATGATCGATTTTACATGAAATCTCAACATGATTCCGATCACCTTGCATCAAGTCTCCAAAATCCCTCTGTAATTGGCTGTGAGGTTCTCCGTAAAACCACAAATGATCACACTTCATTTCATATAATTGTGTCCTAACTGTGTGACCTTGCTTACGACTATTGGTAAAAATGAAGATATCACAAACAAAATCGATTATATCATCACGAATAGAATCGTACTTATCATTATTAGCGTAATTGTCCTTCAATGGAACTAGATGAAAAGTAACGCAAACAGCAATTGATGGAAATTCAGGACCAACCCAGAATGATATGGAACTTTCAGTGCTTTGATGATTGATCCAATTCGGAATCTTCTTTCCTGGTACTTGAATATCATATCTCTCTCCAAAATCAACCAAAGGCATATCTAGAGTGGCAAAGGACTCACCTTGAATTGCGTAGAACTTGGAGAGGGAGACCCGGGAAGAGCAATCAATCTGATTCGATAACTTGCGATGTGAATGCGAATTTATTAATACTTTGTCTTTCACACCTGAACATTTTATATTTGGTGAAAGCCCTAAAATTCTTCCAAACTGCAAGAAATTAGGAATTTTAAGATATTGAAGTTTAGCAAATCTAGTGAATGTACTTGCAAAGGTAACCACAATTGTTTCTATTATTACTTTAAGAGAAAGAGGGTACCTGAAAGATTAATTTTCTTAATGACTCTGAATTCAATGAGATGCAGTTTGTTGCATATACTTGTCTTATACTTTCTGGAAGCTTTGGAATTTTCTTAAGGAACTTGGAATTGTGAAATACAATCCTATTTAATCTATTGAATTTGATAATGCTTTCTCGCAGGTTCAAATCTTCACTCCCTGATAATAAACATTTCTCTGAGTGGGTGAAGCAAGAAGTCAACCTTTTTAGAAAATTCAACCTTGGAAAACAATATTTTGAAAAGCCACTGTAAGAATTGCACGCTGCTGCTTGTCTAACAATCCCCATGTCCTTTGGAAATTTGAAATTACCATAAAGAATGAGTTTGCGAAGTTGTTGCAATTTATAAATGCTACTTGGAAGATGACACAAATTGATATTGGAACCTATATCTAATCGCTCAAGCCCAATTAGATTCTCAATTGATGGAGGAAGCTCTCTAATGGAAGTGAATCCCAGATTTAGATACTTTAAATTTTCCATTTCTTGTGGAATATCAGGGAACCTCTTAACCCTTATACATTCAAAAAGATTTAAATATTTAAGAGATTTCATCACAATACGGCTTGGAAGAGTTTGAAGTTCAATGCAATCCCAGAGGTCCCAACTTTCAAGCTTTTCAAGACATCCAATAGAGTCATGAATCTTGACTAATCTTCTACAATTTTTTAGATCCAAATTCTTTATGTTTGGGGTAGCACTCAATAAGTCGGGTAATTCCCTAATGCATTGATTGTAATTGAAGTTCATATATGTCAAATTTTTGCATTGTATCTTCTGTAGAAAAAGAAAATAAAATTTTTAACTCCAAAAAAACAATATTAAAATATAGTTTAATAAAGTAATAATAATTTATAAATAAATAAAAATGATTATACCTTGAAAAGCTTGTCCAATGTAACCCGACTTTCTAGCATGTTGAGTGCAATGAGTTTTTGAGGATCAAAATTGGACGGTAAGGAAGACAAAGGAAATCCGGACCAATCAAGAACCCTTAATTCGTTAGGAAGATATTTGAGACCTCTACAAATATCTACATTACTAACTATGAGGAACTTGAGATTTTTCATCTTTTCAAGACATTCAGGTCCTAATTTCATCTTTGATGGTTCAGGTGAGCATATCCTTATGCCTCGAATTTTTTCTGATCCCTAATTCAACAAAGCTTCAAGTCAATCACACTATACAATAAAATTCACTAAAGTGTAATGATGGTTAATTTAAACAAGAACTAAACTAATAAAATTAAATTTTCTTCAACATTTAAATGAAAAATAATCACTACATTTGCCATTTGAAAAAAAGGTAGAAAATGAACCAAGATAATGCATACCATATTTTGTGTTAGTACTTTATGAACATCCTCATAACACCATAGCCTACTACGCTTTCCGGGCATTCGTGGTGATTCTCGTCGAACAATTTCCCTACCCATTTGTTGTAGCAAGTCATGCATCAACAATCTATTGTCTTGATTAATAGTTATTAGACACTTATCGATAAGATTTTCAATTCCATAAATTGGATGTAAATCACAAGCATTCAATATATCCATGATATACTCCTTAGAAAATCCCTTAAAGAAGCATGCAATATCAAGAAAAATATCTTTTTCAGTTTCATCCAATCCTTCATAACTTATTTCAAGTATTTTTTGAATTTCTTCATTAGGAATTCTTTCATACTTATCTACTGCACTTTTCCATTGAGGTTTAGTTCTTCCATTCAAATCAGCACCTATTATTACTAGAGCTAATGGGAGTCCCTTGGCATATTGTACAACTCTATTTGCAAGCTCCAAATAATCTTCGCTAGGTTTGTTGCTTTGGAAGGCATGCATACTAAGGAGTTCCAAAGCTTCATCCTGATCTAATTCCTTAACCTCGTAGGTTGAACAACACTTTCTAAGAGTAGCTACCAAGTGTTTGTCTCTTGTTGTTACAATGATTTTACTTCCAGAAGCAAACCAATCACATCTTCCAAGCAAATTTTCTATTTGTGTCCATTTATCCACATCATCAAGAACTAAAAGGATCCTCATAAATGAAAGTCTTTCCTTTATCATATTGATTCCTCTAGATTTGTTACCCACCTTTAAATTTGTATTCCTTAAGATCTCAAAAAGAAGTGTTTCTTGTAGTTCGATTACACCAGCATTTGTCCCCGATCTTTCTCTTAAATTTTCTAGATAACAAAATCCATCAAAATGATCACAAATTCTATTAAAAATAGCTTTTGCGATTGTTGTCTTACCAATTCCACCAGGGCCATAGATACCTATTATATCACCATCATTTGATTCAATATATGAAAGTATGGTCTTTACACGATAATTTATTCCAACTGGGTATAGTGCGACAAATAACGGCGTACGGTTTAATTTAAAATTTGAGATCTCTTCAACAATTCCTTGGATAAATTCAAACTCATTGCAACTGTCATTCACAAAACATGAAAACAATATACGATTTAGATTTATATCATATACACACACACACAATTTAAAAAAGACAAAAGAAATATGAAAATGAACTAAATTTAAGATGTTTGGTTTGCGCATTAAATTTGAATAATTATCAAATAAAGTAAGTGGCATGTACAAATTCATAAATCTATAACTATAATTATGTTAGCATATATATATATTAGTTTTAGGGTTCTAGACATAGTTGTCATGACCTATTTAGCATTCAATCATCAAGGAGTGGTATGGTAGTTCACTGGTTCAACCATTAGATGATTGACTCAACCGTTGTACTAATGATAAATTTATTTTAGATATGAACGAATAAAAATAAATTAAAAAATAAAAAAGAAGATAAACTATAAAAAGATGAACTTGCATTCAATTTAAACATAAATATGTAGGCATTACATAGTTTGAAATTAATAGGATATCATTGTTCATATATTGAATTTATATATGTTTATATAAATAATGACTAAATAATAAGATACTTGAATTGATCATTTGACTACTCATTTCAAGTTTAAAAGCTAAAGACTTAAAAGATCATAAATAAAAGTGCATAAATGAAGGATAGTATAGTTATTAATTTGATAAAAAAAATGTGAGGACATATGAGAACCATGTTAGGAACATATGTCAATATAGAATTGGCTAATCCTTTGACAAAATGCACTTTACTTGTAATTGGGTAAATCTAGGATGTGTTTAATACTTCAAAGAATAAGGTTTCAAGTTCACGTGTTAAAGCCATACAAATTTGTCCAAGAATCAAGTGAAGAAGTGATAGATTTTAAAACTCGACAGCTAGTATCTGTCGAGGTTTAAAAGGTAGATAGGGTATTTATCGAGATTTAAGAAACTCAGATTTTCAGTGCTTATTTTCATCCAATCCGTGAATAGATGTTTGAGCTTTCTTTTTTCACAATCCTAAACATATATAAAGATTATTTTAAGGGCCGTCAAAGGTGGCTCTAGTGTGAAGCAAAGTTTTGTTCATGCAAATTGTGATCGGAGACAGAATTTTCCCTAGTTCATATTTCTCTTGAAGAAGCTGTTGTGTTTGTGTGCTGTTGGGTTTTGTGACCAAGGAGCTTCATGATCTTCATCGTGTGATGAATTGAAAAACTTTGCCCCAAACATCTTTCTCAAGTTGGTGAGTAAGTCGCGTACTGGATCTATGCATTAGATTGGTTAATCACGTACTGGGAGCCATGCATTAAAAGGAGAGTTTGTCACTACAGAACAAGTACAATTGGGTATTGGGGTAAGGGTTTAATTGTAGGACCGTCTGTTGTGATAATAGTGAATTCTCGGGAGTGGTGACCTTAAAATCACCCAGTGGGGTTTTTACCGTATAGGTTTTCCCCATTCGTATACAAATCACCATGTCAATTTATTTTCCGCTGCATATTTACTTAGTTGGTGATTTGTTTGTGTTGCCATGTATATTGTGTGTTAATCTAATTAATTAATCAACTTAACTAATTAATTGGTTAATTCATCACAAGTGGTCAATACATTCTTGGCCTATCAAGTGGTATTAGAGCAGGCATACTCTGATTAGATTTTAATCAATGCTATGTGATCCATTGACCCTCGTTGTCATGGAAACTCTTGATTGTTTTGATTTGTATGATCTTGTGTTAAATGATAATGATGATATTCAAGATGCCTACTGTAAGTTTTATAATTTTTGTATGAAATCTCTTAAATGTTCTACAAAATTAAAAGCTAATTTTAAAAAGGTCAAGCTTGAAAGAGATGATTTGATTGCAAAATTGAATGAAGATGCCAAATCGTCCTAAGTTAAGGTCTCTATCAATCTCTAAGGTTAGACCTCCTTCTAGGAAGCTGAGTAGCTCTAAAACTACTCATGTTTGTCACCATTGTGGTCTGGACACATTCTTCCTAATTGCTTTAAGTTGTATTCTCAAAAGTAAGTGTCCAAACGATCATAGGTTTACTCTCAAGGACCTACACCTTTGTTTGGAGAGTTATTAAAAGTTTTGAGTTTTTTAACTCAATTTCAGGAGAATTATAATTCTTCTATGTCCTTTAGTATACATACTAAAACACGTGTCTTTTATCTTCACGGCCAAAGACTTGTGCTGTGTGGGTGAGAAAAGAACCTAAGACTTAATTGTCTTTTCTGTTTGTCCTCTACTTTAATTCTATCTATCTAAAGTAGGACTCTCTTTGCTTAATTTCTCATCTGCTTTTGGAATCATACTTTCATGCATTTGCATCTTTCTTTCATGCTTTCATGTTGTTTGTCTATTTTTATTTGGTTGTTTAGTTTTTATTTTGTTTGTTTTTCAAAATAAAAAAAAATACAAAAATAGTGTGTGTTTGTGCACATTGGTACTTGTATACCTTGGATGGCCATTGAAACAAAATTTTCTAAACTTTGTATCTTTTGTAACTTAAATGAGCATCTCTATGCACAACTAAGCAAGTGAGCTTTGTGGCTCATGTTTGTGATGAGTAAGATTAAGTAATCTCTCGTACTTAACACTTGTATTATTCTTTTTTACGGGAATGACTAGAAAATCCTAAGAGAAAGGCATAAATAACCATCTCACCACTGTTGCCCACCAATCATGAAATGACATCTGTATGCTTCGGCATAGCAAAAGTGCAATGTCAAAAGCTTAAGATCATTGGGTATTTTTTTTCTCTCTATTATATGCCTATGCATGATATGCTTAATAAAAGAAAAATATGCAAAGAAAAATAAAAGCAAAAAGAATAAAATACTTTATATATGATTGCAAGCATGTCTTCTGGGAGATGTGAGAGTTATAGGATGTATCTCGAAGGTGATAGTTCTCATCAAACAGTTATGATTGTGTGTGAGTTAAAGCGGCTTTTTCATATCTCAAATTGTCATAACACGTAGACACTAATGCAATCTTGCGATGTTTTTCACACACAACACGCAATATTCTCTGCTACTCTTGATACATGTGTAGGTACAATGTGATTTGACCATCATGAGGAATACATGTGTTAATGTATGCTCACTAAACTGTCTTAACTTATTTTTGAAATATAAAATTGGTTAGACTTGTTGTGTGTGTGTGTGTGTGTGTGTGTGTGTGTGTGTGTTTTGGATCTAAATTCTTAACATTTTTCTTGATGAGAGATGTTTTTGAGAGCTCAAAATGTTGTTTGTATCTTTGGTTGAGTAGCATATTTGATTGTATTCATGTCTATGTTTTTCTCTTCTTTGAAAACTGTTTTTTAAGCAATCTTGACAGCTTCTCGATACCTCTTGACAGCTAGGCTATCTATCGGGCTCTTCAACTTCCTTTCTAGATAGCTGTTATCACAATTTCGAACCATTGAGGGTTTTGAGATTTCTGCTTAATAGATTCTTGATAAATGCTAGATCCATCGAGAAAGTTTCTGTATGCTCAATAGATGCTCGATAGCTTCTTGATCCATCGAGCCCCTATTGTTGTGGACACTTCTCGATAGCTACTCGATATCTATTTCTCGCTTTTTAATTCTCGATAGCTCTCGACACCTCTCAATCCATCAAGAAACTAGGATTTCTATTTGTAGGATCCGCGCGACATTTCTCTCATTTCTCCTTGATCTCTCTCGATAGTTTCTAACTTCTCACCTTCCCAAATACCTCTCTCTCACTCCAAATCACTTCCCCACTCTCATTTTGGTCTCAAGATCACTTCCTTTCTCTGGTATGATTCTTTCTCACTCCTTTATCATGCATTTTTCATCTTTTGTGACCTAAATTTTGGGGTTTGTTGAAAATTTAGGATTTTTCAAGTTTAATGAGGTTTTTGCAAAAAATTTTGGGATGGGTTTTTGTTCAAATGATTTCAAATCATCATGCATTGCATCTCATGTGCATTTTAACTATATTTTCATGCATTATAGATATATGTTATATAGGTTGAATTGCTATGTGCTATTAGGTTTGGATTGGGCTGAGCCCATGATACTTTTAATATTGCATGTCACATGCTCATGCATTTTTCATGCATACGTACCTTCATTTCTTTATATTATTATATTGATCTATGTTGGTGCTCTTCTGTTTCTCTCTCTCTCTACGCATTAGCTTGCTCTATGGCACCTAAGCGTAAATCTGCTCTGTCCCAGAACCCTCTTCGTTCCAAGGCATCTTCTTCTGATTCTACTTCTTCACACATTAGGTTCTGTGATGATAAAGCCCGAAAGGACATTTCGGAGAATTTCTCACGACGAGACATTCATTTGGAATGCCAAGTCATCCTATCAGATTTCTCCGATACTGACCTTGCCACTGTCATCTATAGCAGAGGTTGGGAGTCATTGTGTGGCGTCCCGGTCACATGCCCTTTCGTGATCATATAGGAGTTTTACTCCAACATGCATAGATTTGATTATTCTGTACCTCATTTCTTCACTCACGTTAGGGGTACGCGCATAGTAGTCACTCCAGATCTTATATCTGACGTGCTACACGTACCGAGGGTAACACATCCTGACTACCCCAGCTGTGATCGTCTGAGGACTGTGTCCAAAGACGAACACATGTCTCTAGTTTGTGAGACACCTTCTTCTTTGGGTGATTGTCAAAACACCCGTTGCTCAACCTTTGCTAAAGGTTCGAGATTCCTTAATATGGTGATGACATTCGTTTTCCATCCATTGTCTTACTATAACTTTATCACAGAGTCTCGTGCTCGATTTTTGTTATCCCTCTTAGAGGACATTTCTATCGACTTCCCTTCTCACTTTATCCTATCCCTTATAGATGTCTATAGGGATACAACGACCTATGATAAGCTTATCTTTCCTTTGGCTATCATGCGGATCATTCGCCATTGTTCTATCTCCTATCCCGAGTTTGATCACTTCTTCGTCATGGGTGCCATTAATACTACTACCGTTAGACGGAGGGATGTTTAACTTCGCCCGAGGTGGACATAGATCGAGACGGCCGCTCCTCGAGCTTCTTCAGCTCCATCCACATCCGCTCATTCTTTTGTGGGTGGAGTGACTCTCGAAGGCCATCATGGCACAGCTTGTGCGCATGGATGCTCACCTTGACACTCTTAGTGATGACTTGTGTCAAGTGAACACTTGTGTTGGTCGCATCGCACGACAACTGGCTATTATGGGTGGTTTCACTGCTTCTTATTCTCCATCTCCACCAACTTCAGAGGATGAAAGTGATGATGGCTCCGGTAGTGATGCTGCTGGTGAGGACGAAGGTGCTAGCTCTTCCAACGATGATGAGATGACCACTTAAGTCACTTTCCCTTTGTCATTCATGACAAAAAGGAGGAGTAGTTTTGGGTATAAGAGTAGTCATGTAAATAGGGGGAAAGTTAGTATAGGAGATTTTTGTTAGGGGGAGTATTTTTTCTTTTTGAGGGATGTACTAAGGGCTTATGTATTTTTTTTTCTTTTCTTCGTTTATAGATAAATTGTTCTTACTTTGTGATAGCAAACCTTGTATTCATTATTGATGTTATATATATGATGAGGTTGTTATTACCGTTCTTTCACCTATTTCTACATGTGTTGTTTCTTTTTTCTTTTTGTACACATGCTTTTTATATATTGTATGCAATCTTTTATTTCTGTTTCACACTAAGATGCCTTGATGAGTTTTGTTTAAAGTATTTCAGAAATACAAGTTGTCAAAGTCTTCCTTGCCATGAACTTTCTTCTTGCAAAGTTTTTCAAGTGTTTGTGTTAGGATAGATTTTATTGTATTCAATAAGTGAATATGAGTTGAGTGATTTATGACTTCTCTCATATGTTTATTTGTTTGTTGTAGTTTTGTCCCGGATTGCTAAAAAGGGAGATTGTTAGGACATATGTGAATCATGTTAAGAACATATGTCAATATAGAATTGACTAATCGTTTGACAAAACGCACTTTACTTGTAATTGGGTAGATTTAGGATGTCTTTAATACTTCAAGGAATAAGGTTTCAAGCTCAAGTGTTAAAGCCATGCAAATCTGTCTAAGAATCAAGTGAAGAAGTGTTGGATTTTAAAACTCGACAGCTAGTATCGATCGAGGTTCAAAAGGCTATTTAAGCTCGATGCTCAACAGTTGCTCGATAGATAAGGTATCTATCGAGATTTAAGAAACCTAGATTTTCAGTTCTGATTTTCATCCAATCTGTGAAGAGATGTTTGGGATTCCTTTTCTCACAACCCTAAACATATATAAGGATTATTTTAAGGGCCATCAAAGGTGACTCTAGTGTGAAGCAAAGTTTTGCTCATGCAAATTGTGACCGAAGACAGAATTTGCCCTAATTCATCTTTCTCTTGAAGAAGCTCTGTGTTTGTACGTTGTAGGGTTTTGTGACCAAGGAGCTTCTGATCATCATCGTGTGATGAACTGAAGAACTTTGCAGTCAACATATTTCTCAAGTTGGTGAGTAAGTCGCGTACTAGGATCCGCATATCGGATTGGTTAGTCACGTGCCGGGAGCAGTGCATTAAAAGAAGAGATTGTCACTATAGAACAAGTTCAATTGGGTTTTATGGTAATAGTTCAACTGTAGGTTAGTATAAGGTACTGAGATTCCGTTACTTGTAATTGCTTGTTGTGAAAATAGTGAATTCTCGGGAGTGGTGACTTTAGAATCACTTAGTGGGGTTTTTGCAGTGAGTTTTTCCCCATTCGTAAACAAATCACCGTGTCAATTTATTTTCCGCTGCATATTTACTTAGTTGGTGATTTATTTGTGCTACCACATATATTGTGTGTTAATTTGATTAATTAATCAACTTGGTTAATTAATTAATTGGTTAATTCATCGCAAGAGGTCAATACATTCTTGGCCTATAAAAAAAATTAACATTAAAGACCAAAAAATTTGAATAAAAACATGTGGTTCAGTATTTTTCTTTAAAAAAAAAAAAAACCGTCAATTTTAACTAGCTTTTTGGCTGTGAAACTAACGTTTCTGTCATAACGTCCAGATTTTCACATTGTTTACCAATTTGACAGTTCAACCAATTTTTGACTCAAAAAAAAGAAAAAAACCATAGTTTTGGTACGATTATGAAAATCTTTAGCATAAAGTTGCAATGAAAATCTTTTTCTTTTTTTTGAGTGTGAGTTGCAATGAAAATCTAGTTAATGATAATTGAAACTTGTTACAACTTACCACTCATTTTTAATACTAGAACTAAATTATTAAGGATATTTTTGGGAAAATTTTTTTAAATATATAATAGGTGGGAGAAACACCTATTTAATTGGTAAGGTAATGTTTTATTTTATTTTTAAATCTTTCTATATCTACATTGCCAGCTAACTTCTATAGTAGTGCTTTCTCAAAAAAAAAAAATAAAAACCCTTCTATAGGAGTGGATATGAAGGAAAAAAAAAATATTCATAATTTGGCCAAAAAACTAACACTAATAAATTAGTGGTAATTGTTGTTTAACAATAAAATTAGTTATCATAACAAACTAGCGAAGCTCATAAAAAGTACAATAATTGTCATTAAATACATACCCATGCTCTTCTCAAAATAAAAATAAAAATAAAAATACATACCTATGCTTGTAATGCCAACCAGATATATTTGCAGCTTCAAATAAAGCTTCCCTCCAACTCTGCACCTTGTAATCCTTTAATTTTTCTTCATGTTTAGATAGTGCTTCTCCAAACTTTCCTTCTTGGTTACGAACTTCTGACGGATCTATGTTGTAAAAAACCGGTAGCACTAACTGGTATTTTTTCTTACACTCAACAATCTTGGCAAGTTCATCCAAGCACCATTTGGAGGATGCATAGTTTTCAGAGAATACAATTATTGAAATCCTTGAACTTTCAATTACTTTGAGAAGTCCTACAGAAATTTCTTCTCCCCTTTGAAGGTTATCATCAATAAAGGTGTTAATACCCCGTTGACACAAAGCATTATACAAATGGCTTGTAAAACCAAGACGGGTATCTTCACCTCTGAAACTCAAAAAGACATCAAATTTCTTGGGTTGGTGGGTGAAAGAAGAAGATGAGGCTCCTTCGCAGGTCACAAGAGCCATCGAGATTTATGAGCAAACTGTTGTAAAGATTTGAAAAGAGGAAAAAGAAAACTGTGAAGGGATTGCAATATAACTCAGGAAAGTGAATGACAAATTAGGAAGAGGGTGAATGCAAGCAAGAGGAGCCTTTAAAGGTAGCTTGCTTTCGGTGTGTCTAGCAACTCTTTGAGCTTTAAAGTCCAATATCGATGCTTTTCACATTGCTTTTGGTGTGACTCTTTGAACTTTCCAAAAACCACAGATGCTTTTTTTATTGCAATATCATGCATGTTTCCTTGTGAACCTAAAATAAATCTTGGAACTTTCTAACCAACATACTGGTCATTGTGGTAAAACAAAATGGTAATTTCATATCTTATTTAGTCATTCGAATGTGCAATATAATAAACAAATGGTAATAAAAGTAGGTAGCCATCTTCCAAGGGGTATATATAGTATGGGTGAAGTTTATAAAAGTCACTTAAAATCTCAGCTATCAATGCATCTCATGAGTCATCTCCACGAGTTGGCGAAATCGCGAGATTACTCGCAAGATACACTGACTCTTCAGCTTCCGACATCTACTCCTCATGTGACCTTCGATTGTTTTGATCAAATTTTTACCACTTAAGCCTAAACCCATTACAATTAAATCCCACAAAATAAAAGGAAATAAATTAATGAAATTACAATACTTTTTTTATGGAATAAAACCAACATATATGTTAGGTAAAAAACCATATATAACTTAACAAAATAAGTGGCAATTCACTTTGATATAAGAATCCCAGACATAATCCTCGTTGTTACCATTTCTCTTGTTTCATCCCAAGAAAACCCACTCTGATCAAGAAGAACCTTTATATCATTATATTGCCCCGTCAAATGTTTATTTCTATTCCTCGAACCATCTATGTCATGGTGAGATCCAAATAATTTTCTAGAATACTTTACTTATCACTTTACTAGAATTATTTTTCATTGCTATATCACTCCCAATGACTATTTCACTATTAGAGGGCTTAGGTCAGCACCACATTTGTGTCATTGTTCTACATTTTTATTCTTTTGTCATAAGATCCATTTGATCGTCCATTTGCGATAGACAAGAAATTCAACTGACAACTTTGTGTATCGTCAAAGTCTATTCAAAGTTCAGTGCCTATAGATTTATTGTATATCAATATACCAGCTGAAAAGGCAAAAAAATAAACTTTGATCCATTTTTCTTGTATATAAAATTATATGCTTCTTCAGCAGTTATGTTCAATTATGTGAAGAAAAAAAATGTATTTTGTATTATCAAAAAACTACTTTATCTATTTAAAAAACCAATTTTACAATGCATTATATATTTGTTCTTCATATTAAGGTTCATCATATTAAAATATATTTTTTCCCTAATTTCTCACACAATTTTATTTATTTATTTATCTATTTATTGCTCTCTCACAAACAAATCAGCCCACCGCAATAGTTCATTTTCTAAGTTAGCATTTTAAAAGTGGGGCCACTTAGCTCGTCCATAACTAAAATGTATTTTCTTTTTAAGTCAATATTTGAAAAAAAGAATCTATTAAGAAAAAGTATCTTGTATAACAATTGTATGCAAACGAGATGAGACTTCAATTAATGTAGTCTTGCTTTCTGCATGACAAGTAACTTTTTAAACTTTCTAGCCTAGGTACCATACTCATCGTTCAATTTTACGTAGCAATATCATGGTGGTTTTTGTGTGAAACCCAAAATAACACTTCAAATTCAAACTCCTCACGCGTAACCTGGGCGCTTGTAAAAAGTTCGACCTTATAGTCTATTCGATATTCATGTACTTACTACTTTTTTTTATGTAAGATAAAAATTTTACTCTAACTTAATCTAAGTGTATATGTGCGTGAAAACTTCATTTTAGAGACTTGAACTCCGGTCCTTGCTCCCCACACCCCACAAACATTTACACTTGTGAAGTAACTATCGCACTAAAAACACGTGGTAGTATGTACTAAGATCACTAAGTAGTAAATCGCCTGCTTCTTCCCAAAACTTTATTATTCAATTGAAGGCGAGTTGTAACATCTATCGAGGGTGAGCATACATTTACTCGTAAGAAAAAATAATGTTATTTTTAAAAATAAAAACCATAGAACCCAACCTATACGAAGATCATAGTAATGTTAGGGTTTAAATTAACCATAAACCTAAACGAATCAATCAAAAAACAAGTTATGCTTCAAACATGAATGTCTGAATTAATTTTTATTAGTAACAGATATATATCATGTCAGCTAAGAAGAAAAATAATTTCTAATATCACTGGCACCATTATTTTCCTAGTATCAAACAAAAGTGGATGGTGCCAAGGATACCCTCTTTCATGCAATTCTACAGAGTTCAGAGAGAGGTCCACTCGTTTTATTACTTTTGTGGTCTTCCACCATTGACACAGACACTATAAAGTAAAGAACTTTTTAGTTTTTTTCCTACAGATTTGGCGGTTCTTCTAAGGACATCATTATAATTTTTCCAACTATCAAACAAAAGTAGATGAGTGAGGCTGAGATACCCTCTTGCCTGCAATCCTACAAAATTCAAAAGAGAGGTCCACACGTTTTTTACTTTTGTGGAAAGATAATTTGTAATTTATTAGTCATTTGATTAGTTCTATGTTAGGTTGGAAGGAAAGGAGGGGAATAGAAAAGATTAAAGTGGTGGAAAGGGAAAAAAGAAGAGAAAGAAAATATTTCTTTATATGCTTCTTGGACGTAGAGGGAAAGAAAAAAAAAAATATATATATATATTTTACTTTTATATCCTTATAAATTATAAGTTAATTATTAATTATAAAAGTAATTTCACAAATATTTAAAACTTTTCATGTGTATAATGTCAAATATATTAATAACGCGATATGTTATACAATGTTCTATATGTTAGAGTGGATGTAAAAGGGAAAGCATAGAATATAAACAACGAGAATACGAGAGTTACGCGGTTCAGTCTTATCTGCCTACGCTCAAAGAGGAAACCTTTTAAGGGCCACATCTTTATTAAGTATAAGAGTGTAGCACAATAACTTATGTTACAATCAATCCTAACTTGAGTATATATAGGCAATTAAACCCTAAACTACTAGAGTACAAGTAGGAGTGGGCTTGGACCTATTACATTGGCTAACTTGTGGATTTGGAGTTAAAGTAAAAATATAAAATTGGTGAGACTCATAAAAATTATTTATCTCCAAATTTGAAAGGTTTGATAATGGGTTTTTGCTAATTGAAGTGGTTTGTTTATGTTGCTTTGATATCTTTATTTGGTTGAGATATTTACTGACCCACACCGTTTTTTGTAATTTATAACTTGGTCTTTAGGTCAGTGGTTTAAATATGTTACATGGGGATATGATTAAGAGAAATTGTCGAATTTGATATTGTTTGGATACTAAAGCTAAGACTGAGTTAATTAATTTTTTTTTTTTTTTTTGCTGGGCATGTAGAAAGATCTGTAGGGATAAGTTTAACTAAAAGATGGAGCTCTTCCATGTCACGTGCAATTACAACACAGGCCCATGCATTTATGTGGATTGGGTCACAATCATAATGCTATTGGAAGCGAAACTTTTCTAGCTGATTCAAATTTCGAAGATCCCAAGAGTAGGTATATATTTTATTTTGAATCCATAATGTTTGATAATATGCTTGAAAGAAAATTGAATAATTATATTTCTATCTTGATGACTTTGCAATTGATTTTCGATTGTTCTATATTTTGTCTGGGATTATAAACAATTAAATTTGGGAAACTTACAATTACTGATACATAGCTTGCATTCATTGGGTTTTCTTTATTGTTGCTCAGGCCAATGTTGGTTGGATGATGTATCAGCCTTTAATTAACAATGGTGGAAACAAATTAACTTACCTACAGATAAGAAAGTGTTTTTTTTTTTTTTTAAAGGTGAAGAATTTGTTTTTAACCATTGAATGTTAAGGATAATTTGAAAGTGGATTTTAAAAGGGTCACCACGATCTGCACATAATATATATGTTTTACTTAGTAAAGATGTTAAGGGTCAAAATGGGCTAATGCCCTTTTCGCACAAAAAAAAAAAAAAAAAAAAAAAACAGCATTCTGCTCCATTTTCCAAACTAATTAGGGAAATACCCCTCTTTTGTAACTCGATTTTCTCAAAATCGAGTTTCAATGTAAAACTTAATCTGTAGAAAATCGAGTATGGGGCGATCAAACTTAAAAAAAAAAAAAAAAAAAATTGAATGGAACTCGAGTTTTTGTAGCTCAAGTTCCATAAAAAAAGGCCACTATAAGTACTAAAAATGCCACTATAGGCCTCCATGAAACGCAGCTATTGGTAAAATTTAAATAAATAAAAAATACATGGAACTTGAGTTCATGGAGCTTGAGTTCCATAAAAAACGCCACTATAGGTATTTAAAACGTCACTATAGGGCTCCCTATGGAGCGATCAGAATTTAAAAAAAAAAAAAACTTTCATCTTAAAACACCACTATAGGGCTCTCTATGGAGAGATCAAACTTAAGAAAAAAAAAACTTGCATGTTAAAACGCCATTATAGGGCTCCCTATGGAGCGATCAAACTTAAGAAAAAAAACTTGCATGTTTTAAAATGCCATTATAAGGCTTTAAGAATTGCATGGAACTCGAATTCATGGAGCTCAAGTTCCAGAATTTTTTTTTTTTTTTTTAATTTTCAATTTGCTATAACTCGATTGTCTAAAAATCGAGTTTTAAATTGAAACTCGATTTTGAGAAAAACAAGTTACAAAAGAGGGGCATTTTCCTAATTAGTTTGAGAAATGGGGCAGAATGCTGTTTTTTTTTGCGCGAAAAGAACATTTCCCATTTTGGCCAGATGTTAAGACTTTTAACATGTAAACCAATGGAAGAAAATTATCTTAAGTCTTTGAAATGAGATGTACTTAGGGTTAATACTTATGTTCAAGTTTCTTTAGAAGCCTTTAAAGTGACACCACATATCATCTAATAATATTTATTTTAAGCACAAAATAACTTCTTATATGGGAATATATAAGAGTTATGTCCTTCAACCTAAGAATACACTTGACAAATGCAAAGTGTGTGCATTAATGCTAAGGATGACAAAACCTAAGAGCGATATGGATATCATAATTGTATTTTACTTTGAAGAAAAATCAGACGATATATTGTAGTGATTTTTATATTTAGTTTCACTAATTTTTGTTATCAATGATTTCCTTTTTAGGCATAGTGGCTATAAAACGGCATTATCAAAACTTTTGGTTTGGTATTGCTTTAGACGTGCAATTTGTGTAGGATAGTTAAGCTCCTTTGTTTGACTTGCTCTTCTTTTACGTTTAAAACAGTACTATCAAATCTGTAATACTATATGCCTCTTTCTGCAGCTTAGGTTGTTGTAAAAGGATCATATATTAGTTCATGCAGTAAGCAAAAGTGTTTTTGGCTTTCAATCAATTTCTTCTCTATCTACAGCAATTCAATATCTTAGATTTTGGCTTTAAAAACCATGCACATAGAATTGGAAGACTCTTCATTCTTTCAGCCAATAAGACTATCCTGTTAAGTGCCACATTAATTTACTCTCTCTTCAACCTGCCTTTTAACATTCTTGAACTGTTACACAATCTCTTCTAATTAAGCTCTTAACATTTTCTATTTCTGTCTCCACTCTTTCCCATACATTTGATCATTTTGCTATGAACTCATTTGTCCTAAACTATAGGTTTTGTCTTGGTTGATAATATTTAGGCTCTATAAAACCGTTTCTTTTGTTTATTTTTCCATAAGGATTATGCCAGTAAGAACAAATGACTATATTTTCTAGGTGTTTGACAAAAGGCTTCCAATAAGTATTTTATTTTTTAATTAATTCTCATTTGATCCATCTTCTTTTGTTTTTATACAAATAAAGCTCTTGTGATGGAGCTTAATGCTCTAAAAAATTGAAAGAAAAAAAAAATAAAAGAAAGATAATAAGAAACTTACCTTACTATTTTATCATTATAAATTATAAGTTAATAATTAATTATGAGAATGCAAAGTAATTTCACAAAATATTTAAAAAATTTTAAGTGCATAAGGGTAATTTTGTGGATTTGAAAGGAAAGTAAAAAAATATAAAATTGGTCTGCCCATAAAAACCATTTATCGTCACATTTTCTTTCTCTCATCCCTTTGCTTATAACCAAACAAAGGAAAATGAATTTTTTTTGACAAAGTTTAACTACAAAATTGGTTGTAGCCTAAAGTTACAACCCTACTCTATATCTTTTTATTGGAGGTGAATTTTGACAAACCCACCATTGGATTACACTTTTTTCTTATATTTTCCATACTTGCAAAATTTCTTGAAAATTAAATATAAATAGCTATGTCATCAATAATCTATATATTACTAAAAGTTGAAGCATAGCATTCAATTTTACTATGCTTACGTTGAGCTACATCAGCATCCACGTCATTATCTTTTTTCTTTCCAATTTTCCTATAATTGTTTTTTAATATTTACTTTTTTTTTAATTGTACTTTCTCAAACCTTTCTCTTGCCTTTACCTTTTCATCTCCCCACTATCCTAAACCTTAATATCACTTTTCATTTTTCTTTATTTTGTCTCTTCATCTTTCCCTCCTTTACCTTTTCACATCCCCACTACCCGCAACCTTAATGTCACTATTCATCTTTTCATTCATTTTCCTTTATTTTGTCTCTTCATATTCACATCATCTTCTATAAATTTTTTATTCTCACTTTCATTCTTTGCATAGTTTTCCATTGCAGAAAGGTTGTTTCTCCCTCCCTCCCTCCCTCTCTCTCTCTCTCTCTCTCTCTCTCTCTCTCTCTCTCTCACAATAATTTTTGGGAGTATTTTTTTTCCTACATCTCTGCTTAAGTTGATTAATTTTTGTGTTTATTATAACTTTACATTGGATTGGTACGATTTAGTTTTGTGTTTTAAGTTTTTTTTGTTCTCTTTGGTTGTTAAATATTATACTATTGCTTTATAATAAAATTAAAAAAGATAATATATATTATTCTATTACATAACATGATTTGGGTAATTTGGTGTTTATTGTTTTATATATATATATATATATATATATATATATATATGTAAGGACACAAATCAAGTCTGGACCCAAATGCGTGACGGGGACAGGCCTAAGAGGCCTAAACAATAAAATTTGTAGAGGGTGGGCTTGAAACCTAAGTTTCTTTGGACGATGGAAAGCAAAGATGTTGGGCTAAGACCATGATTGACAAGCAAGGAAGATTCAATGTAGCACGAGCACTCCTCGGACATGTGCCGAGGACCTTCAGTGTTGGATTAACTTGTTCTTTTTCTAAAAAGTTACAATTGATCTCCCCCCTTACAATGTTCTCTCCCTCTCGATTTATATCCTTCTTCTTTTTGCTTCCATTCATGGGGTCTTCAATGCAGATGTCTTTCCCATCAACTGCCCTCTTGTAGACTTCCCCCAAAAGCTGTAAGGCTGATCATCATCATCTTAGATGTCACTTCATCATTAATGCGACCAGAGGGGCATGTGTGAAGTCTTTAATGTGATGGCAGCAGCTTTCTGTGAGACATTTCCCACTTGTTCTCCCTTTTTGCATTCCTTCAGAGTACATCTTCGCTTGTTGATCTTTTTGGTTTTCCCCCTAAGCACCACGACGCATCTTACGACCTTTACCTCGATTAGCCAAGGATGCATCTCTCCTCGAACCATCCCAACTAGCCTTTACTTCCACAGTGGGCTTGTGGGCCTTTAAGTTCAGTGCCCTTGTTGTCATCAGGCCATCCTTGCACAAGTTAGTGTCCTCAGATCAGGCCCAAGGTCCAAAGGCATGTATTTACATTTCTGACCCCACAACAGCCCTTCAAAAATTTGTTTTACTCCCATCCGAGGAGAAAAATGAATTTTTGACCCAAATCCACAGCTTCCACGTGCCCCCCAAACCCCCGCACGTGAGGAGTCCACCTGTATCTTCTGGAACAGCTCCTGATGCCTCAAATCCTGTGACGCCCTTATTAATTGCTCCAAGTAACTTCCTGTCGCCCACGTCTAACGGTGAGATGCAAATCCAACGGCCCGGGTTTTTTCCCATAAATTTGAGCAGGATAACTCTCATGAATTTCCGCCTCCCAAACATTTAAAACGTTTAGGAAATCACGAATTCAGCCATTACTCCAGAAAGCAGTCGCATCCTGGAAACGTCTATCTTCATTTTCTTTCAAGAAGCTCTTATAACGTCGCACGTCTTTCTCCAGTAAGTTCTCATTCTCCTAGGCCCTTTCCCCTCGGCTATTACCTTCTACCCTTTTTCTTTCTAAATCTATACTCTTACTTCGACCAGATGGGTAGGTTCAAGTGTCTAGTAGACTCTGACTCTGGCATGGAAGGATTCCGAGCCAAATACCACATTCCTCCGAAAGTAGGTCTGAAGTATTGCCCCCCAGAGGCCGTAGCCGACTCTAGGAAAGAAGGGCAAGTAGTCATTCCCATAATCGCCTTCTTAAAGGGTGGGATGACACTTCCTCTAAAAAACGTCACCAGTGAGTACCTCCACAACCATAAATTGTGCCCTGACCAATGTACACCCAACATGTTTAGGGTCTTAGGTTGTGTCGACGCTCTAAATGAGCAAATGGGTCTAAACCTCACATGGCGTGATGCTGCCTTCTTGTATGAGTGCCACCAATTGAAAAACGTAGGCTACTACCTCAAGTCCCAGTCTAGCGTTGTTAGGCTTATCTCATGCCTCCCCAAATCTAATAAAGGCATAAAGGACGACTACTTAATCGCCTCTGGAAGATGGTACGACGGTCCTCATTGCCCTATCAGAGAGGGGAAACTAGGTGTGGTTGCTTAGGATTTAGGATTTTTGGTTTGAGCTTCAGTTCCTTTAGCTTCGTCCTTTAAATTCACCGCAATTTAATGCTTTTGCTGCTTAAAGTTTGTTTGAATCTAACAATATTCGGCCCTTTGGATGTTTCCTTTGTAGACAAACAACATGTATCTTCTCGTCTAGGGGAAGTTAGCATCTCGGACCTTAACAGAGTTCTGAGATCCGAGGTGTTTGTCAACGAGGACCTACAAGTGAGGGCTGCTCACCTTATACTGGGGTACGATCCTCTGTCAAACGTCTACCAAGAGGTTGGCAACGCTATTATCGCGGGTGACAAGAGGTGTAGAAGGATAGACGTTTGCAGGCTTGACTTCCTCACTTCATTTGAATTGCCAGACGACCCTTCTGTCATTCTGTACGTGCCTCCCCTCAGAGCGGTCCCTCTTTCAGTGCGGCCTATAGCACCTGTTGCCCGAAAAGAGTCCACATCTCCCTGTCTATCTCTTGAGGAGGAAATAGACTTGTTCAGGCTCATGGAAGCTAAGAAGCCTGAAGAGGGTCACATCGTCAACATCTTGAACATAGAAGACGAACCCACCGAGTGTTCCGGGATAAGGGGTTTGATAATTTCAAAGGTAGACAATAGCACCGAGGAGGAAGACATGGCTAGTTTAAGGTCACTCATGAATGTGCGAGGCGCACAAGTGGCCAAGATGGGTGCCATTGGATCCCAACCTCTTCCCCAGCTACCCCCTCCTCCCCTTCCTCCTACCGACCCCAAGGTACCTGCCCTTGACTTTAAGAAGAAGAGGAAGAAAGAGAGCGAGGAAGTCGAGGTGGCACAACAAAAGAAGCTGAAGCAACAACAACAATAGCAAAAAGCTGCCAAAGTCAGGACTCGCGCCCCCTTAGTGGAGAGCGGAGAGAGCCATGGGCTGGCCGAGGCACGCCACGCACAGTCCTATTGGTCTCCTGCGCTGGAGTTGAACGGAACTCCCATTCCCACCCACTCCAGCATAAAAGAGTTCCAAAAAAGACACTTCCATTACCTGGCTGAGGCCCTAGAACAGCCCCTTCTCCTCCCTAAAGACATGGAAGCTCTTGAACAAATGTAGCAGTAACAACTTTTCCTTTCCCTTAAGAGGGACCTAGGCTTGGTATGTGCTATCCAATTTGTATTATTTGCATAAGCTCGTGAATTTGCTCTTTCTATATACTATTTTTTTATTCTCGTCATATTGCACATGCTTTCCATATGCGCACAAGCCGTCCAGGAGGTTTTTGTGGCTAAAAAATGGGTAGAAGATGCCCATAAGAAAACCAACGCCGAACACAACATTAGGCTTGAGACGGAAAAAGCTCTTAGCCAAGCTGTGGCAGAGAAGGAGAAGCTTGCCAAAATGCTAATAGCCGAGGAGCAGCTGAGGAGGAGTGCTGAGGCTGGACTTAAGACAGCAGAGGCTCAAGCTGAGGTGCAGCGCAAGGAGCTCCGAGGCTATAAGGAGGATCTTGCCACTGCCCAACAAGATATTGCCTGCCTGAAGGAGGAGCTAGCAAAGGCAGAGGACAGGGCTCGTAATATTAAGGAGGTCGCTGATGCTGCATCACTTGCCTCTTTCAACAAGGGGGTCGAAGAGACAGAAACCCGTCTGGTTGAAGAGCTAGCTAATCTGTGTAAGGAGTATTGCAGGCAGGTGTGGTCGGAGGCTCTCAATGTGGCAGGTGCCCCTGCCACATCTGAATGGAGAAAGGCTAAGAACGTGTGGTATCCCCCCGATATCCACGAATTTGATGCTCCTCCTCCTTCAACCCCTTCCACTTCCCTCGTGGCTCCTGCTCCTCCTCAAGCCTCTATTGAATCAGGCTAAGACTCTCCTTTAGGGGAGAAGACTGACAAGGATCAAGGCAAACAAGTTGGCCAAGATGATCCTCCTTTGGGGACCAAGAACAAGGGAAAGCGACCTATGGCCTTACTAGAGGCAGAACCTACTAGTGCTCCTCTAATCCTTGAGGAAGCTGCCTCTAAGTCCGCAGAACTTGGATCACAAGGAGCAGAAGATGAGACTGATTTGGCTGAAGGAAAGCCCAAAGAGGATCCACCACCAAAGGCCACGACATAAGCTATTAAGAACTTCTTTGAACTTTTGTTTAATACGAAGACGTTATCGTTGTAGCCCCCCCTTTTTTTTTGTCATTGTTTCCCATGTAACCAGATTATGATTAATATAAGGATTTTGATCTTTAATTTCTCTGCAAGCATTTCTTGCATGTAACTTCCATTATCAATATCTCTTGCAAACATGTCATGAAGGTATATAAGATATAAGCAGATAATGTCAACTTTATTTATGTGTTGCATGACTGTGTAAATCCCTAGTGGGAAAGGTTTTACTTTGTAAACTTATTCCTTCAATAAACAATTCGTACGCGAGAATTATGCTAAGTTTCACGCCATAGAGACCCATTAAACGCATAAGGATGATAAAGATTTAGTTAAGGACTGGAACTTATGCAACATTCAAACATGAGAATAGGTTCAGTCCTACTCAACACTTATAGGAACAAACTGAAATGTAAATTTCTCCCAAGAATGGGTGGTCTGAGGACCGGGCATAATTACGATTTTGTTTAACACTTAGTAAAAAATTATGTACTGCATGTTAATTTTCCCAAAGCAGATGATTCGAGGACCCGGCGTAGCTAAGGGTCTGTTTAACACTTAGTAAAAAATGTGTTGAATGTTAATTTTTCCAAAGCAGATGGTCCGAGGACCCCGCGTAGCTAAGGGTCTGTTTAACACTTAGTAAAATATATGCACTACATGTTAATTTTCCCAAAGCAGATGGTTCGAGGACCCGGCATAGCTAAGGTTCTATTTAACACTTAGTAAAAAATATGCACTGCATGTTAATTTTTTCAAAGCAGATGGTCCGAGGACCCGGCGTAGCTAAGGTTCTGTTTAACACTTAGTAAAAAATATGTTGAATGTTAATTTTCCCAAAGCAGATGGTCCGAGGACTAGGCATAGCTAAGGGTCTGTTTAACACTTAGTAAAAAATATGTTGAATGTTAATTTTTCCAAAGCAGGTGGTTCGAGGACCTGGTGTAGCTAAGGTTCTTTTTAACACTTAGTAAAAATATGTTGAATGTTAATTTTCCCAAAGCAGATGGTCCTAGGACCCGGCGTAGCTAAGGATCTATTTAACACTTAGTAAAAAATATGTACTGTATGTTAATTTTCCCAAAGCAGATGGTCCGAGGACCTGGCGTAGCTAAGGTTCTGTTTAACATTTAGTAAAAAATATGTTGAATGTTAATTTTTCTAAAGCAGATGGTCCGAGGACCCAGCGTAGCTAAGGGTCTGTTTAACATTTAGTAAAAAATATTAGGCTTCTTTTTGAAATTAAACACTATAAAACTGACAATCAACGCAACATATTAATAGCTAAAGAAACGGCCTAAATGCCTTTTATTAATAGTAGTACCTTCGCAGGTGTTTACATTCCATGGACGTTGTACGGCCTTTTCATCTAGGTTGGCAAGATAATATGAACCTATACCAGCTACTGAAGTTACACGGTAGGGCCCTTCCCAGTTAGGGCCCAATTTACCCCATGCTGGGTTCCTAGCGATACCGACAACCTTCCTTAAGACTAGGTCACCAGGGGCAAGGGGCCTTGATTTCACATAGGAGTCATACCCATGCTTGAGCTTCTGCTGGTAGCAAGCTAGCCGGACCATAGCATTTTCTCACCTTTCTTCAACCAGGTCCAGCCCCTTTTGAAGTAAGTCGTCATTGTTGTCTGGGTTGAAGGTGTGCGTTCTCATCGTCGGAAACCCTGCTTCCAAAGGGATCACAGCTTCAGCTCTATAAGCCATTGAAAAGGGTGTTTCTCCCGTGGACCTTCGTGGTGTGGTTCGATATGTCCACAGAACATGTGGCACTTCTTCTACCCATTTGCATTTAGCATCATCCAACCTTTTCTTGAGCCCATTGACTATCACTTTGTTGATCGCCTTGGCCTGGCCAATCCCTTGCAGGTAAGCTGGTGTAGAATATTTGTTTTTGATGCCGAAGTCCCCACAGTACTTTCTGAAGGTCCTACTGTCAAACTGCAAGCCGTTATCCGAGATGAGGGTATGCGGGATCCCAAACCTAGTAATGATGTTCTTCCAGACGAACTTCTTTGCATCCACGTCTCTAATGTTTGAGAGGAGCTCTGCTTCAACCCATTTGGTGAAGTAGTCCATCCCGACGAGCAACCATCTTTTATTCCCCGCTGCCCTGGGGAAGGGTCTTACAATATCCAAGCCCCACTGAGCAAACGGCCAAGGACTAGTCAAAGGATTAAGGACACCCCTAGGCTGATGAATGTTGGGAGCAAATCTTTGACATTGATCGCACTTTCTCGCATAATCTTGCGCCTCTCTCTGCATGTTCGACCACCAATATCCCTGGGTAAGGGCTCTATGGGCTAATGACCTTTCTCCCGTGTGACTACCGCATATTCCTTCGTGCAATTCTTCCAAGAGTAGCTCCGTTGCTTTAGGATGTATACATAGCAGGTAAGGTCCAAAGAAAGAGCGTTTATATAGTTTCTCATCCTCGGATAGCCAAAACCGTGGAGCCTTTCTCTGTATCTTGTCGGCTTCAGACTTTTCTTCTAGTAGGACATCATTTTTTAGGAAGGACACTATCAGATCCATCCAACTGGGACCTATTCTGATCTGGTGAATCTGGACGGCACCACCTCTTGTCCCAGTTGGCTTAAATAAGTCTTCAACGAGGATGACCCGGGGTAGGCTCTGAGCCGAGGAGGTTTCAAGCATGGCCAACGAGTCGGCGTGGGTATTCCCATTCCTAGAGATATGAGATACTCAAAAGATACAAATTTGGACTGCAAGTACTTGGCACGGGCTAAATACCCTTACATCCTCAATTCCCTGGCCACCAACTTTCCTTCCACCTAGTCGACCACCAGCTGCGAGTCCGAGAACACATGTACTACCTTTCCACCCATTTTTTGAACCATATCCATTCCCACTAACAAAGCTTCGTACTCGGCTTCATTGTTGGTAGCCGAGAATGCCAATCTCAAAGACTTCTCCAAGACAATTCCCTCTGGGGATATCAGAACTATCCCTACACCAAACCCCTTCTGGTTGGCTGCTCCATCCACATATACTTTCCACATCGGGGATTCCTTGCACGAGATCATGCCGACTGATTTTTCATCCACGCCCCACCCCTTAGGGTTCTCTTCCACTGAAGGCTCAGCAAACTCCGCCACTTAGGCAAGGACTTGCCCCTTCACGGAGGTATGAGGCATGTACTTAATGTCAAAGGCTCCCAAGATAGTTCCTCATTTGGCGATTCTGCTGGAGTAGTCAACACTCTGCAACACGAACTTAAGGGGGAGTTGAGTCAACACAACGACTGTATGAGATTGGAAGTAGTGGGGAAGCCTGCGCGTAGCATGCACCATAGCTAGAATCGCTTTCTCCAACGGTAAATATCATATCTCGGCTTCCTGCAAAGACTTGCTCACATAATAAACTGGTATCTGTATACTATTCTCATCTCGTATCAGAACCAGGCTGACGGCCTGAACAGCCATGGCTATATACGCAAACAAAACTTCATCTACGTCTGGGCGAGACATAATGGGTGGTCGAGAGAGATATTCCTTTAGCTGCTGAAAAGCTAAGGAAAATTCTTCAGTCCATTCAAACCCCTTACACTTATTTAACAGCTGGAAAAAGGGTCGGCATTTGTCTGTGGACCAAGAAATGAACCTATTGAGAGCGGCCGTCATCCCTGTCAGCTTTTGGATCTCCTTTGGATTCTGAGGAGGTTGCAAACTGCAGATTACTATGATTTGGGCAGGGTTGGCCTCAATCCCTCTATAAGTGAGCATGTAACCTAAAAACTTGCCAAACCCCATACCAAAAGAGCACTTAGAGGCATTCAGATGCAACTTGTGCCTCCTTAATGTCTAGAAAGTGTCGCTCAAGTCGGCCACTTGCATAGATATAACCTTACTCTTTACAACCATGCCATCCACATATACTTTGACAGTTTTTCCTAACTAAGCTTCGAACATCCTTGTCATCATCCTCTGATAGGTAGCCTCATCATTCTTCAAGCCAAAAGGCATTACCTTGTAATGATAGTTGCCGGTGGGAGTGACAAAAGCTGTCTTTTCCTGATCCTTCGAAACTAGAGGTATTTGATGGTACCCCTAAAAGGCATCTAGAAAACTCATCCGAGGATGGCCGACAGTAGCGTCCACCAGCTGATCTATGCAAGGCATTGAGAAAGAATCTTTGGGGCAGGCCTTGTTTAGGTCTGTAAAATCCACACATACCCTCCATTTTCTACTTTTTTTCCTCACCACCACTGTGTGTGCTAAACATTCAGGATAGAATTCCTCCTTGATAGCCCCAGCTCTCTTAAGTCTGATAACCTCTTCTCTAACAGCGTCAGAATGTTCCTTGGAAGAGCGCCGAGGTGGTTGCCTCCTCGGCACTGCAGTCGGGCTGACATTCAGGTGATGACAGATGAAGTTCGGGTCAATCCCAGGAACCCCATAAGCATCCCATGCAAACACGTCAAGGTTTCCTTTCAAGAACGCGACTAACTCCTCCCTTTCCTCAGCTGGCAATTGAGCCTCTACTTGGAAGAACCTTTCAGGGTCACTATCTACAAGAACTCTATCCAACTTTTCACACATGGGCTCTTCTACCACTATCTCCCCAGTTGTGGTAGAAGATGTTGATTGCTATGGGATAAATGCAGCCGAGGCCGAGGGCTCTGGATCTGGCCTTAGTGTGGAGAGTCGAAGAGACAGCACCCAGAGCGTGCAGCCACGGTCTCCCGACAATGGCCGTGTAGGGAGAGTAGGCGTCAACCATAATGAAATCTACTTCGACCATTGCTGGGCCTGACTGCACAAGCAACCTAATTTGCCCTTTCGGGATGACGGCCTTCCCTTCAAAGCTTATTAGAGGCGAATCATAAGCCGAAAGATCCTCCAGCTTCAAGGTCAACCCCTTAAACAGATCAGGATACATAATGTCTGCACCACTTCCCTAATCAACCATTACCCTCTTCACATCATAGCCTCCTATTCTTAACATGATGACTAAGGCATCATCGTATGATTGGATGGTCCCCACTTTGTCCTCGTCCAAGAAGCCTAGAATTGAAGGTACATTACCCTTAATCCTCTTCGGCTCGAAGCTAGAGTTCTCGGCAAGAGCTCGCGCCACAGACATCAACTTGGAAGGGCAAGAACCAATCCTCCCAAGAGCAGCAAGAATGACATTAATGGTCCCCAAAGGAGGTCTTGAAGCATTGTTGCCCTGATCTGCCGGACCAGGATGCTCTCCTTGCCCGTCAGGCCGGTATAGGAATTGCTTCAACTTTCCTTCCTCTACCAACTGCTCTAGATAGTTCCATAAATTCCTACAATTCTCGGTTGTATGACCTCTCTCCTGATGATATTGGCAGTGAAGGTTCTGATTACGCTTCATAGGATCCCCTACCATCTTGCTGGGGCACCTAAAATATGGTTCATGACGGATGTTCTCAAACACTTGTTGCATAGGTTCACGAAACACAATGCTAACCAACAGAGAGGAGGCAGAACCAGACTACCCAACGAAATCTCTCCTCAGCCTACTGTTGTTGTACTTGTCCGACCTGAAATCCTTCCTCTCCTGAAGGATAACCTTCGCCTTCCTCTTTCCTTGTAGCTGATCTTCCTCCACCCGCTTGTACTCGTCGATGCGATCCATAAGCCGACGTACACTCTTAACAGGCCTTTTGGTCAAGGACTTCCTCAGATCATGTTCGTTTGGAAGGCTGACCTTGAAGGTGCTTATGGCAACATCATCGAAGTCCCCATCAATCTTGTTAAACATCTCCCAATACTTGTCGGAGTACGTCTTGAGAGTCTCCCCCTTTCTCATGGCCATGGATAACAATGAATCTAAAGGCTGAGACACCCTATTGTAGGTAATAAAACGTGAGCCAAACACCCTGGTGAGCTCCATGAAGGTATCAACGGAGCCTGCCCTCAGGCCATTGAACCATCTCATCGCGACAGGTCCCAAGCTGGAGGGGAAGACTTTGCACATCAAGGTCTCGTTCTTAGAGTGCACTGCCATTCTCTGATTGAAATGACTTACATGTTCCACCGAGTTCGTCCGTTTATTGTAAATAGTGAAGGTTGGTTGGGTAAATCGCCTCGGAAGCTTTCCCTTCTCAATCCTACGAGTGAAGGACGATTTGGAGATTTGGTGGAGCGCCTTGCTTAAATCATCGTTGGCCAAGCCCCTAGAAAAGGTCTTCTTACCCTTAGGGTCGCGAAGGTAGTCGTCCTCGTAGGATGATGATTCACTAGGAGGAGTTCTTGACCTAGGGCTGCCCTGCTATTGCGAGAATCTGCTAAAGAAGGATCTGAAGGAGAGGGAGTACGCCGTCGTTTCTCCCGACGCAGCTTCTTTTTTAGATGGTCAATCCCCTTCTGCATGGCTTTGACACTTTTTTCGCGAGAGGTTCTGCTTCCAGCCCGTGCATGACTCCTCCCGCGCGTATGCTCTGTACGCACACTAGCTTCTTGATCTCTTCCTAACTCTTGTTGAGAGAGGTGATCCTCATGCTAGGATCCCATGGATTCTGCATGGTGTGAACCTGAGCCTTCCATGATGCTTCACGTCCTTTTAAGGCTTCCCACAGATAGCGCCAATTGTAAGGACACAAATCAAGCTTAAACCCAAATGTGTGACGGGGACAGACCCAAGAGGCCTAAACAATAAAATTTGTAGAGGGTGGGCTTGAATCCTAGGTTTCTTTGGACGACGGAAAGCAAAGACGTTGGGCTAGGACCATGATTGACAAGCAAGGAAGATTCAATGTAGCACGAGCACTCCTCGGACATGTGCCGAGGACCTTCAGTGTTGGATTCACTTGTTTTTTTTAGAAAAGTTACAATTGATCTCCCCCCTTACAATGTTCTCTCCCTCTCTATTTATATCCTTCTTCTCTTTGCTTCCATTCATGGGGTCTTCAATGCAGATGCCTTTCCCATCAACCGCCCTCTTGTAGACTTCCCCCACAAGCTGTAAGGCTAATCACCATCATCTCAGATATTACTTCCTCATTAATGCGGCCAAAGGAGTAGGTGTGAAGTTTTTAATGCGGTGGCAGCAACTTTCTGCGAGACATTTCCCACTTGTTCTCCCTTTTTGCATTCCTCCAGAGTACATCTTCGCTTGTTGAGCTTTCTGGTTTTCCCCCTAAGCACCACGACGCATCTTACGACCTTTACCTCGATTAGCTGAGGATGCATCTCTCCTCGGACCATCCCAACTAGCCTTTACTTCCACAGTAGGCTTGTGGGCCTTTAAGTTCGGTGCCCTTATTGTCGCCAGGCCATCCTTAGACAAATTAGTGTCCTCGGATCAGATCCAAGGCCCAAAGGCATGTATTTACATTTCTGCACCCATAATATATATATATATATATATATATTATTTTTACTTCTTTAATCTTTTCATCTTATTTTATTAAATATTTAAACTCAATCACATCCTCCATATAATTAAATTATTTATATTTTCTTTTTTTAATTAAACATATAATATTTTATTTAAATTTAAATAAATTAAATTGTACTCACTTTTTTTAACATTTACACTTTCTCAAATCTTAAGCGTAGCGTTTAATGTTACTGTGCTCACATTGAGCCATATCAGCATCTACGTCATTATCCTTTTTATTTCCAATTTTCCTATAATTGTTTATTAACATTTACTTTTTTTTAATAATTGCAATTTCTTCAACCTTTTTCATGTCTTTACCTTTTCATCTCCCTATTACCCTCAACCATAATATTGCTTTTCATCTTTCTTTATTTTGTCTCTTCATCTTTCCCTCCCTTACTTTTTCATCTTCCCACTACCCTCAACCTTAATGTCACTATTCATCTTTCCATTCATTTTTCTTTATTTTGTCTCTTCATATTCACATCATCTTCTATAAATTTATTATTCTCTCTTCTATTTTTTGCATAGTTTTCCATCACAGAAAGGTTCTCTCTCTCTCTCTCTCTCTCTCTCTCTCTCTCTCTCTCTCTCTTTATGTTGGGTTGGTACGATTTAGTTTTGTGTTTTAAGATTTTTTGTTCTCTTTGATTGTTAAATATTATACTATTGCGTTATAAGAAAATTAAAAAAGATAATATATAAGAATATAATATATATTATTCTATTACATAACATGATTTGGATAATTTGGTGTTTATTGTTATATAAATATATATATATATATATATATATATATATTTTACTTTTTTAATCTTTTCATCTTATTTTATTCAATATTTAAACTCAATCACATCCTCCATATAATTAAAAATATAATATTTTATTTATATTCAAATAAATTAAATTGTACTAACTTTTTTTTTAACATTTACATTTTCTCCAACCTTTTCCCTTTACATTTTCATTTCCCCACTACCCTCTCTCTTAATATCACTCTTCATCTTTTTCCTTTATTTTGTTTCTTCTTATTGTTATCCTTTCAATATAAATTTGGCATTCTCTTTTCCATTATATGCATAATTGTTCTTCACAAAAAAATTTATTTCTCTCTCTTTCTCTCTCAATTTTTGGTGATATATATATATATATATATATATATATTGCATCTCTGCTTTAGGTTGAGAAATTTTTGTGTTTTTTAGAACTCTATTTTAGGTTGATGCGATTTAATTGTGTTTTAATTTTTTTTTTCCACTTTGGTTGTTAAATTTTATCATATTGCATTGTAAAGAATTAAAGATAGTATATAAGAATGTAATATTATAATATTACATAATATGATTTAAATAATTTGCTATTTATTTAGAGATAATTAATTTGGTGTTTATTGTTATATCCTTTATTTTTACTTTTTTTCTTCTCATATTATTTTATTCAACATTATTATTATTACTGTTGTTGAATTAATGTATTAGATTGTATATTTTTTAAAAGTCAATATATTAACTTGAAAGAAAATGAAAAACCAACTATCAACCAATAATAACTAAAACAAAAATATTATCACGCGCAACGCGCGGGTTTACAACTAGTTTGTTTAAATTGTAAGTTTTTGTAATTTAAAACTATGCATAAAATATAAGTTTATAGATGATATAGAAAATAATATCTAATTAACACATAATTTGACATGTATATTAAAAACATAAAGATATACAATTCAACGGTTAGATTTTGAAAATATGTAGTAATATTTATTTTATTGAGTAAAGTTGTAACTTTAGGCTACAACCAATTTTGTGGCTAAACTTTGTTCATTTTTTTTTCTCCTCCTCTGTATCTCATTCCCTCTAACACTTTGTGGCTACAACTTACTACTTTTTCTCAACCATTTATAATTGACCATGTTAGAATTATGGGGGGGGGGGGGGGGGGGGAGGGAAATTATGACACAAAAATTGTGGCCCAAATTCTCACTTTCCTTGAGATTCATAAAATCAATTTTGCTAAAAAGGGAATGAGTGAAAAGTCTGATCAAAGATTTGGTCTCAATAGCGTATAGATTTATTGTATATCAATATGTTAGCTAAAAAAAATTGCGTAGAAAAATAATTTCTAACATCACCGGCACCGGCCATTATTCTCCCATGATCAAACAAAAGTGGATGGTGCCAAGGATACCCTCTTTCACGCAATTCTACAGAGTTCAAAGAGAGGTCCACACGTTTTTTTTACTTTTGTGGAAAAGTAGCTTTCCTCTAGTCTTCCACCATTGACACAGATACCATAAAGTAAAGAACCTTTTAGTTTTTTCCTACAGATTTTGTGGTTCTTCTAAGGACATCATTATAATTTTTCCAATTATCAAAATTCAAAGAGAGGTCTACACGTTTTTTACTTTTGTGGAAAGGTAATTTATTATTTATTAGTCATTCATACTTTTGTGGAAAGATAATTTATAATTTACTAGTAAGTTATTTGTGTGATGCACGGATGCTGTTGTAATATTTTATGTAAATTTGTTTTTGGATAATATTAGACATATATTATAATATATGTATTCTAAAACTTTGTTATTAATGAGTTCATCATAAAAAGTAACAATTATAAATTGCTCACATATATTTATTATAATTATTTTGTTCAAGTAATGAGCAATAATTAAAACAACTTGGAGTAATATTGTATAATAAAAGTTGATAAAAGCATATTAATTCATTCTATATTATTGATTTTTATTATCTAATGTAATAAAAAGCTTCACTACGAAATCATTTTTTTTTTTTTGTTTCTTCAGTCTTTGTTAGTAAGGCATGGTGATGCTTATTATCATCATCAGTTTCTCTATCTTCAACGTTTGAAGTTTAATCCGTCCATATTTGTTCAATTTTTGAGTTTTCATCATTTTTTTCCTTTTGTTGCATTATTTGTGTTAATTACTAATGAATTGGCATCGAGAGATTCTTAATTGGATCTTACAAAGTTTGGACTTTGTCACTAAGATTTTTCATAGTATCTGCATTTATATTAAATTTCAGTGATGTTACAGTTTTTTGTAAATATATATTTTTTTTGGTTAATTTTAGAATAGTGTAGCAAATAGAATTAGTATAGCATATTGAATTGTGTATTTTTTTTTCTTCCATACCTTTTTATCATTTGAAGGTGCATCAAAAATCTTAGCAACTATGTAATTTTCAAAACCAGCCTTTAGATTGAATTCATTCAAATGAAGTAGAGAAATCCATTTTTCCCTATTTTTTTTTTTCTTTCAAATCACGTGGAATTCGTTTTCCAATATCAATATTTTTACAATAATTTAAATAAGTAGTACCTCAGTTTATTTTTCAGCAAAATATCTTGTAGATTCAATTAGGATTTTCTCTACATCTCAATCAAATATCACAAAATTTGTTTTGATAGTTGCATCAAAAACTTCAATTTGAATCATGTATCTGAAGTAGTTTGCAATTGTATATATATAGTAGTTATAGTGAGATCAATATATTATAAATATTTGGAGAGTATGTAGTTAATGTGAGTGCCTCTAACTATGAGATAGAAAGATTAATTTATGTTTCACATTTTGCATACCAAAATGATTTTACTTGTGGTTTGACATTCCTTTCACAAAGTACGCATAAAATGTAATACCAACTTATTGTTGTATCAGTATTACTTATTATTGCAATACCCTAGCAGTTCACATCTTGCAATGAACTTTGAAATTAATATGTATTATTTTTTTAATGTAAACAATATGATGTATGATTATTTTTTTACGCAAAATGATGAGTATAAATTGAAATGATTAACTGTTAGGACATATGTAGTTGTTCAAACTTGTGAACATATGTCGCTATTTTATGTAATTGGCTTATCCTTAGACAAAACGCACTTTACTTGTAATTGGGTAGATCTAGGATGGGTTAAACACTTCAAGAAACAGTGGTTCAAGTTTAAGTGTTGAAGCCGTCAAAGTCTGTCCAAGATACAAGCAAGGAAGTGCAAGATTTTAAAGCTCGATAGATAACCTCGACAGATACATCTATCGAGATTTAAAGAAGCTGTTTAGCCCGAGCCTCGACAGCTGTCTCGACACCTCTCGACACCTCTATCTGTCGAGAATTAAAGAAAACAGAATTCCAAGTCTGTTTCAAGTCCAATCCGTGTGTGTGTCTTTGGGACTTCTTTTCTCCTAACCCTAGACATATAAAAGGATTATTTTAAGGGCCGTAAAAGGGCTGCACAAGTGAATAAGCAGAAATCACAAGATACAAGTTGCATCTTCTCTCTTCATGCAAATTGTGATCTGTGAGAAAAGTTCGTGCCCTAGTTCATCTCTGATGATTTGAAGAACTTTGCAGCCAACATTCTTCTTTCTCAAGTTGGTGAGTGAGTCACGTACTGGGATTCGTGCAAAGGAGTAAGACGCGTACTGGGATCCGCGCATCACATTGGTTAGTCACGTACTGGGAGCCGTGCATTGAACTGGAGAAATTGTCACTACAGAACGAGTCCAATTGGGTATTGGGGTAAGAGTTCAACTGTAGGTTGGTGAGGTACTGGGATTCCTTACTTGTAACTGCTCGTTGTGATAATAGTGGAGTTTCGGGAGTGGTGACCTTAAATCACCCGGTGGGGTTTTTGCCTTAGGGTTTTCCCCATTCGTGAACAAATCACCGTGTTATTTATTTTCCGCTGCATAATTTAGTTTCGGTGATTTGTTTGTGCTACCACGTAAATTTGCATGTTAATTTGATTAATTAATAACTGGGCTAATTTAATTAATCTAAATTATCACAAGGGGTCAACGCGTTTGTGGCCTGTCAAGTGGTATCAGAGCAAGCACACTCTGATTAGGGTTTAATCTACTGTGTGTGATCCATTGACCCCTGCTGTCATGGATAGAGGACAATCTTTAATTATACCTCCTTTATTTGATGGCACTAACTATGCATACTGGAAAGTACGCATGAGAGCTTTCTTGCAGTCTTTAGATGAGAAAGTGTGGCAAGCTGTGGAGATAGGCTGGACCAAGCCTACAGAAGCGCCAGCCGAATGGGATGATGCAAAGATCAAGGCGGCTAACTTCAACAGCAGAGCATTGAATGCCCTATTCAGTGCAGTCACCAATGAGGAGTTTAAGAAAATTTCCTCAACTGAAACTGCGAAGGAAGCATGGACTATCCTCCAGACAACCTATGAGGGCACCAAGGCTGTCAAAGATTCAAAGCTACAAAGGCTCACCACACGCTTTGAAGAGATTAAAATGGAGGAGGATGAGTCGTTTGATGAGTTCTATGCCAAGCTGAAGGACATAGTGAACTCAGCCTTCAATCTTGGGGAAACCATCCCAGAACCCAAGATTGTAAGAAAGGTGCTCAGATCGTTGCCGGAAAGATTCCATGCTAAGATCACGGCAATTGAAGAATCAAAGGATATTGACAGAATTCCTTTGACTGAGCTAGTTAGAAACTTGCAAACCTATGAGTTAGGGCTGACTAGGTTAGGCAAGTCAAGTAAGGGCAAGAGTTTGGCACTGAAGGCCAAAAGCAGTGACACGGATGACTCGTCAGATGATGAAGATTCCAAGATGAAGTCCTACATCACAAGGCAGTTCAAGAAGTTCATGAAGAATGCCAACGGAAAGGGCTTCAACAGAGACCGCAGACAATCCAGTTCTTCACAATTCAAGAATCCGGATAAAATGAAGAAGGATGTCAAGGATGGCGGTCAGTACACTGTTCCCACAGGACCAAAGTGCTTTGGGTGTCAAGGCTTTGGACACATGAAACAAGAGTGTCCTACGTACTTAAAGAGCATAGGGAAAAGCAAGGCACTTGCTGTTACCTTAAGCGACACAGAGCCAGAGGATGATTCCGAGGATGAGGACGACGGAATCTTGAATGCCTTCACTGCCACTGTTAATCCTACTGATGGGGTTACCGAGAAAGCGGATGAAGAAGAAGAGTTGGTGGAATCCAAGTGTGAGATCATGGATGATCAAGATGATATCCACACTGCCTATGAGAAGCTATACAAGCTCTCGGAAAAGCATGAGAAGCTCTATAGGCTGGCCACCAAGAAACTCAGTGATGTGGAACTTGACCGTGAGGAACTGTCCACAAAGGTTGATCAAGCGAATCAAACCATTGGAGCACTGAGGTTCGAGAACAATTTCTTGGCTGAGAGGACCAAGAAGCTTGAAGCAGAGCTGTTTCAAGTCAGGGCACAACTGGAGAGGACGTCAAGTGCTAAACTGGACGAGATGCTGAGTGCTCAGAGATACTCTTCAGATCGTACTGGATTGGGGTATGAATTCTCTATCTCTAATACTCCTTCTGCTAGTACTACTGTTTTTGTTCCACCGGCTGATAACATTAAAACTGAGGAAAATAATGTTAAAACTGATTTAGCTAGTGAGAACATAGGCAAGGACAAATCCATCCTAGGAGCACCCCCTAAAATTGAGAAAAGGGAAGCTAGACACCCTAGGAATAAGAGGATAACTCTCAAAAGGCCAAACATAAGAAGTCGCATCTCTGTTATCATTGTGGTCTCGGCGGTCACACTCGACCAAATTGCTACAAGTGGCTTGCCACTCAACAGAGCAATGGCGCTATAGCATCTGGGAGTCAGAATCAGCTCCAGTCTTCTCTCGCTCCTCTTGGAGACATTCTAAAAGCCCTCATGTTCCTTTCAAACTTGAACGGTTCATATTCTTCTCCCCCTATACCGGCTCAAGAGTCAACCAAAAGGAAAGGATCTTCCAAGGTGTGGAAGCCAAAGGGTTCCAAGTGATTTTAGTCACTTCTTCTCTCTCTCTATTTTGTGTGTTGCATTACTTGTGTGTTTCTTTACTGTTTTGAGTCAGTCTAGTTTTATGCATTGTTTTGCTTTACATGTTTTTGTTTGTGTGTTTTCAGTTTTGTGTTTTATTTTTGCTTCTCTTATAAAAATAAAAAAAAAAATTGAAAAAATGAAAAATACAAAAACAGTGTGTGTTTGTGTGCATCAGTTCATGTGAACTTTTGTAATGGCCATTGAAACAGAGTTTTCTAAACTTTGTGTCATCTATAGCTTAGATGAGCACTCTTCTGCACAACTAAGCGAGTGAGCTCTGTAGCTCTTTGTTTGTGATGAGTAAGGTTAAGTGATCTCTTCTTCTTAACACTCGTATCACTCGTTTTGACGGGTTGAACTAGAAAATCCTAAGAGAAAGGCATAAATAACCATCTCACCACTGTTATTCGCCAATCATAATATGACATCTGTATGCTTCGGCATAGCAAAAGTGCAATGTCAATGACATCTGTATGCTTCGGCATAGCAAAAGTGCAATGTCAAGGACACCTGTATGCTTCGGCATAGCAAAAGTGCAGTGTCACAAGCTTAACATCATTGGGTATTTCTTTTCTTTCTCTTGTATGCCCATGCATGATATGCTTGTTAAAAGAAAATATGCAAAGAAATAATAAGCAAAAAGATTAAAAATGCTTTAAAATATGGTTGCAAGCGTGTTTTCTAGGAGATGTGGGAGTTATAGGATGTACCTCAAAGGTGATAGTCCCCATCGAGCAGTTATGATTGTGTGTGAGTTAAAGTGATTTTCTCATATCTCAAATCGTCATAACATTGAGACACTTATGCAATCTTGCGATGTTTTCACACACAACACGCAATACTCTTTGCTATTCTTGATACATGTGCAGGTACAATGTGATTTGGCCATCACAAGGTTGACATGCGTTAATGTGTGCTCATTAAACTGTCTTAACTCGTTTTTGAAAGATAAAATTGGTTAGACTTGTTTAATGTGTGTGTGCGTGTTTTGAGATACATGTGCATCATATTTCTTGTTGAGAGATGTTTTTGAGAGCTTAATGTGTTGGTTGTATCCTTGGTTGAGTTGCATGCATGATTGCATTCATGTCTGTGTTTTTCCTCTTTTGAAAAACTGCTTTGAAAGGCATCTCGACACCTCCTCGATACCTCTCGACACATAGCCATCTGTCGAGATCCCTAGACTCATTCTTATCGCAGTCTCGACAGATACCTCGATAGCAGCTGGATCGATCGAGAAACTTTCTGTTTGCTCGATAGCTCCTCGATAGCTTCTGGATCGATCGAGGTCACCACATGCTTGTTTCTTCTTCCTCGATAGCTAACCTCGATAGCTTCATCTGTCCACGAGCATTTCTCGACAGCTTACCTCGACAGCTACCTCGACAGATCTCGATACCTGCATCTGTCGAGATTTACTGAGATTCTATATAAGGGTCCTTCGCGATTTTGAAATCACTTCTCTCGATCTCTCTCGCTCGAAAACACTTGGATCTCTCTCAAAATCTTTCCCTCTCCCTCCAAACCTCTCTCAAGGCTTTCTCAAGTGTTTCTTCACTTTCTTCATCATTTGGTAAGCCTTTTATCTCTCATTTCATGCATTGCATTGTTTTCAAAACCCTAGGTTTGTGTTTTTTTTGAAAATTTTTGGGAGTTTTCAAAATTGTCGGGATTTTCCTGAAATTTTTGGGTTGGTTTTCGAGTTCTGATCTTCAAAACCACATGCATTGCATCACATTAGCATTCTAATTGTATTTTCATGCATTTAGATGTGTGCCTTCCTATTGTGTGCTGTTAGGTTTGGATTGGGCTGAGCCCATGATGTGTTTTGAGTTGCATGTCACATGCTCATGCATTTTCATGCATACGTTCTTTTCATTTCAATATTTCTTTCTGCCAATATTGAATTGTTTGGGACTTTTCTGTTTGTCTCTTCTTTCCCCCTCTTCTATGTTTACGTTAGTAGCATCTATGGCTCCTAAACGTAAGTCTATTCCTCCTAGGAACCCCATGCGTTCTAAGGGGCAGTCTTCTTCTGATTCTACCCCTGTGTCTGTTCGGTTCCGTGATGAGAAAGCCCATAAGGATTTCTCGGAGAACTTTTCTAAACGCGGTGTTCATTCGGAACGCCACGTCGTCTTGGCAGACTTTGCCGACACTGACCTTCCTGATGTCATTCACACTCGGGGATGGGAGTTACTGTGTGACGTCCCGGTCACGTCTCCTCTCGTGCTGATTCAGGAGTTTTACTCCAACATCCACGGGATTGATTCGTCAGTACCTTCCTTCTTCTCTAGCGTTCGAGGTACGCGCTTCTGTGTCACCCCAGAGCTTGTCTCTGAGGTACTCCATGTCCCTAGGGTGGATCATCCCGATTACCCTAGTTGTGAGCGTCTCTGGACTGTGTCCAAAGACGAGATGATCTCGGCGTTCTGTGAACGTCCTACCCTTTGGGGAGATCACATGTACACACCATGTCGACCTTTTGCTAAAGGTCCTAGATTTCTTAACATGGTGATGACCTTTGTTTTGCACCCACTGTCTCACTACAACTCGATCACAGAGCCTCGTGCTCGGTTCTTGTTGTCCCTCCTTGAGGATCTCTCTATAGACTTTCCTTCTCACTTCATCTTTTCTATTATCGATGTCTATAGAGATACGCCACCCGTGATAAGCTCATTTTCCCTTCCGCTATCACGAGGATTTTGGGTCGTTTTTCCATTCCCTTCCCTACGTCCGATCATTATCATGTCATGTCTGCCATAGACGCCGCTACCGTAAAACGTAGCGAGGCACAGTTCAGATCGCGACAGCCGGATGCTGCACCTCCTTCCACCCGTCCGACCACCTCCAGATCCGCTCGAGCATCTACCTCTTCTTCTACGAGCGAGGTCACACTGGGAGACGTCATGACGCTGTTACAGCGCATGGACGCTCGCCTCGATACACTCACCACTGAGTTGTATCAGGTGAATGTCCGTGTTGGCCGCATCGCTAGGCGACAGGCGACCATGGGCGGCTTTGCATCAGAGGCTTCTCCTCCGCCACCTCATGCGTCGTCTGAGACCGAGGCTGATGATGATGGCGATGATGATGATGCTTCTGACGATGATGATGATGGAGATGCTGACTCATCGGATGAGATGTCTACTTGACACTCTACCCTTTGTCACTCGTGACAAAAGGGGGAGTAGTTCTGTATGAGAGTAGTCATACTTAGGGGGAGTGTTAGCATAGGACATAGGACATTTTTGTTAGGGGGAGTGTGCTTTGAGGGATGTAGTGAGATGATCAGATGTATTTCTTTTCTTTCCTTATCTTTTAGAGATACTTTGATCATGTTCTACCATACATTGTACTTATATTCTTCTTATATATGATGATGTATGTTTCTTTCACCTACCTTTCATGTGTTGTTTCTTTTCTGTCTTTATACACATGTTTCTTTACTTGTATGCAATCTATTATTTCTGTTTCACACAAAGATGCCTTGATGTGTTTTGTTTATAAGTGTTTCAGAAATACAGGTTGTCAAAGTCTTCTTGCCATAAACTCTCTTCTTGCAAAGTTTTTCAAGAGTTTGTGTTAGGATAGATTTTACTGTATGTAACAAGTGAATATGAGTTGAGTGATTTATGACTTCTCTCATATCTTCATTTGTATGTTGTGGTTTTGTCACGGATTGCCAAAGGGGGAGATTGTTAGGACATATGTAGTTGTTCAAACTTGTGAACATATGTCGCTATTTTATGTAATTGGCTTATCCTTAGACAAAACGCACTTTACTTGTAATTGGGTAGATCTAGGATGGGTTAAACACTTCAAGAAACAGTGGTTCAAGTTTAAGTGTTGAAGCCGTCAAAGTCTGTCCAAGATACAAGCAAGGAAGTGCAAGATTTTAAAGCTCGATAGATAACCTCGACAGATACATCTATCGAGATTTAAAGAAGCTGTTTAGCCCGAGCCTCGACAGCTGTCTCGACACCTCTCGACACCTCTATCTGTCGAGAATTAAAGAAAACAGAATTCCAAGTCTGTTTCAAGTCCAATCCGTGTGTGTGTCTTTGGGACTTCTTTTCTTCCTAACCCTAGACATATAAAAGGATTATTTTAAGGGCCGTAAAAGGGCTGCACAAGTGAATAAGCAGAAATCACAAGATACAAGTTGCATCTTCTCTCTTCATGCAAATTGTGATCTGTGAGAAAAGTTCGTGCCCTAGTTCATCTCTGATGATTTGAAGAACTTTGCAGCCAACATTCTTTCTTTCTCAAGTTGGTGAGTGAGTCACGTACTGGGATTCGTGCAAAGGAGTAAGACGCGTACTGGGATCCGCGCATCACATTGGTTAGTCACGTACTGGGAGCCGTGCATTGAACTGGAGAAATTGTCACTACAGAACGAGTCCAATTGGGTATTGGGGTAAGAGTTCAACTGTAGGTTGGTGAGGTACTGGGATTCCTTACTTGTAACTGCTCGTTGTGATAATAGTGGAGTTTCGGGAGTGGTGACCTTAAATCACCCGGTGGGGTTTTTGCCTTAGGGTTTTCCCCATTCGTGAACAAATCACCGTGTTATTTATTTTCCGCTGCATAATTTAGTTTCGGTGATTTGTTTGTGCTACCACGTAAATTTGCATGTTAATTTGATTAATTAATAACTGGGCTAATTTAATTAATCTAAATTATCACAAGGGGTCAACGCGTTTGTGGCCTGTCATTAACAAATCTGTTTCGTAGGATCTCATTCAATGCATTTTATCTTTACTATTGTCTTCATAATATTTAAAGATAATGGCATTTTGTGAGATAGTATATGATATTTATTAGACTTTTTTGTTATTATAAATTTTAGAAATTTGCACTTGGCAATTATTTTAGCAACCTCAAGGATCTTAAGATTTATATATATTTTTGTTGCACTGGTCGATGATAGAGAATTTGCCTGCATAAATTGCATAGAACATTATTAATAGACAAAAGCATATTGAATTGAAATTGGGGGAAAATGAAGACATGATTTCATGAGGATGAGATTTTCTAGAAGTATCACCTATATGTGGGGGAGGAAGAAGAGAGTTTGTAAGAGGATAAGAGTTTTTGTTTTGATTTACATGTGAGAATGCTCAAATTTGGGTCATAATATGTGAGGTAAAAACTGACTTGAGTTTTTCATAAGGTTTGGTCTACTTTTAAAAGGCAGTTTATTTTATAGTGAATTAATTTTGGTCTAATGGGTCTAATTGTCAAGAACAACTCATATTTTATATAATAGTGAAAAGAAGTTACTATAATCTATTGGATAACAATAAAAAAAACTTAATAAAAAGAGGTAAAAAATGCTAAATTTATATAATAGTAAAATAAGTTACTATGATCTATTGGGTAATAGTTAAAAAAAATTAATGAAAAAAGGTAAAAAAGGTTAAAAGCACTATTAGAGTGCCACGTGGTAGGACAGTAAAAAAAAGTAACTATGATTTATTGGGTAACAGTAAAAAAAACTTAATAAAAAGAGGTAAAAATGCTAAATTTATATAATAGTAAAAATAAGTTACTATGATCTATGGGGTAACAGTTAAAAAAATTTAATGAAAAAAGGAAAAAATGTTAAATGCAATATTAGAGTGCTACGTGGCAGGACCTCATGCACTCTCTCATGAGGTCTCTGATCTATTAGGTAACAGTTAAAAAAACTTAATGAAAAAAGGTAAAAAATGTTAAATGCAATATTAGAGTGTCACGTGACAAGATAGTAAAAAGAAGTTACTATGATCTATTGGGTAACAGTAACAAAAACTTAATAAAAAGAGGTAAAAAATGCTAAATTTATATAATAGTAAAAATAAGTTATTATGATCTATTAGGTAACAGTTAAAAAAACTTAATAAAAAAAGATAAAAAAAATGTTAAATGCAATATTAGAGTACCACGTGGCAGGACCTCATGCACTCTCACATGAAGTTTCTGCTTTTATATATATACTAGTAAGTTTTCTATGCGATGCATGGATACTGTTGTAATGTTTTATGTAAATTTGTTTTTGAAAAATATTAGACATATATTATAGCATATTTATTATAAAAATTTGTTTGTAATCAGTTCATCATAAAAAATAACAATTATAAATTGCTCACATATATCTATTATAATTATTTTGTTCAAGTAATGAGCAATAATTAAAACAACTTGAAGTAATATTGTATAATAAAAGCTGATAAAAGCATATTAATTCATTTTATATTATTGATTTTTATTATATGATGTAATAAAAAGCTTCATTATGAAATCTTTTTTTTTCTTCAATCTTTGTTATTAAGGTATAGTGATGCTTGTTATCATCATCAATTTCTCTATCTTCAACGATTGAAGTTTAGACCGTCCATATTTGTTCAATTTTTGAGCTTTCATCATTTTTCATTTGTGTTAATCACTAATGAATTGACATTAAGAGATTCTTAATTGGATCTTACAAAATTTGGACTTTGTCGCTAAGATTTTTGATAGTATTTGCATTTATATTAAATTTCAACGATGTTACAATTTTTGTAAATATTTTTATTTTTAATTTTTGTTAATTTTGGAATAGTGCAGCAAAAAGAATTAATATAGCATATTAAATTGTATATATTTTTTTCTTCCATACTTTTTTATCATTTGAAGGTGCATCAAAAATCTTAACAACTATGTAATTTTCAAAACCATCCTTTAGATTGAATTCATTCAAATGAAATAGAGAAATCCATTTTTTTCCTAATTTTTTTTTTCAAATCACGTGGAATTTGTTCTCCAATATCAATATTTTTACAATAATTTAAATAAGTTGTATCTCAGTTTATTTTTCAGCAAAATATCTTGTAGATTCAATTAGGATTTTCTCAGTATCTCAATGAAATATCACAAAATTTGTTTTGATAGTTGCATCAAAATCTTCAATTTGAATCATGTATTTAAAGTAGTTTGCAATTGTATATATATAGTAGTTATAGTGAGATAAATATATTATAAATATTTGAAGAGTATGTAGTTAATGTGAGTGCCTCTAACTTTGGGATAGAAAGATTTATTTTTGTTTCACATTTTGCATACCAAAGTGATTTTACTTGTGGTTTGACATTCCTTTCACAAAGTACGCATAAAATGTAATACCAACCTATTGTTGTATCAATATTACTTATTATTGCAATACCCTAGTAGTTCACATCTTTCAATGAACTTTGAAATTAATATTTATTATTTTTTTAATGTAAATAATATGATGTATGATTATTTTTTTTACATAAATGATGAATATAAATTGAAATGATTAACAAGCCTGTTTCGTAGGATCTCATTCAATGCATTTTATCTTTACTATTGTCTTCATAATATTTAAAGATAAATCCTCCTATGAAAATTTTTTTGCATGTATTTTTGGTATTTCTTGTATAGGATCATGTTTTTTACCATTCCTATCATTGAATTTTTTTAAAGAAAATATTAAGTTAATGGCATTTTGTGAGATAGTATATGATATTTATTAGACTTTTTTGTTATTATAAATTTTAGAAATATGCACTTGTCAAATATTCAAGCAAGTTCCATTCCATTGCATTGCAAGTTCCATTGCATTGCATTGCCCATTCCATTGCATCAAGCAAGTTTAGCATCCAAATTCATATTCAAATATTCAAACTCTTTCAGCTTTTCAAAAGAATTTTCAGCAAACTTCTTATACTTTTCAACCAATTTATTAGATTCATTAAGCTTAGCAATTAAATCATCATTTTCACAATGAAACTTGCTCAAATTCTTATGAAACTTCTTACTTTCTTTCTTCAAAAGTCTGATGTTTGTGATAAGGGTAATTTTGATAATCCTAAAAGTTGACGGGAATAAGGCTGACGACCTAAAGCCGACGACCCCAATTCTGGGGAATTATGAAGCTAACAACCTCAACCTACAAGCCAACGACCTTAGCAATATGTGGAGTCAGGCTGGTGGGAAAAGGCTAAAGAAGTCAGTCTTGGTCCCGTCCACAACCTTACTTGACCACCACGTATACTTATGTAAGAAGGATTCTTGCACTACACGTCTAACCCAAATTAAGAAGATTCCTATAAGGACAAGGATTCAAAGGGATACATAAAATCCAAGAGTTACTCTTCTAGAAGGAAAGTACTTCTTGACCAAGGCATGAATTTCGGCCCTACGCTACTATAAATACCCCAAAGCCCTCTCAAGGCAAAGTATGCATAATTCACCTTAGCTCTAGCACTTTAGAGTTGTGAACAAGAGATTTCTCTGACTTGACCGTCGGAGGGTATTTGGCCGGTACCACACTGGTACCCTTCTTAAGGTCTTCAGCTTTTGTACTGTGCAGGTACATCATCAGAAGCACGTGAGGACCGTGTGCTTACTGACGAATTTGAGCATCATCAGTTGGCACCGCCTGTGGGAAACGAGTAATCAGCCATTACCTTATTCCTAAGACAAAAAGCTGCATAGTACTCACTAGATCGATGGCAAAAACTAATAATTTGGGCGATGAACCGCTCGCCACAACACTGGAAAGACAAGTCCAAACGCTTGCAACAGCGGTTGAACGCCTAACCAAACAAAATCACGACTTGGAGGAACAGTTACGTTAGAAGAATGCACATCCTGGCACGCAAGAAGAAGACCAGGAAGGAACAAGCACCGAAAGGAGGAACCATGAAGGACCCGAGGGTAGCAACGCTCCGAGCAGACCAGAGCGGTAGGACACTAGTCGGCCAGCTATCTCTGACACACTACCACCTCACATCGCCGCGGAGATGCAGGAGATGCGGGAGTGAATGGACGTAATGATGAACACCCTCAGAGGAAGGGTATCCAACGACCTTGACGACCTAGTTCAACAAACTGATTCACCTTTCATGGCACACGTCACTTCGTGTCCTCTTCCCTCAAAATTTCGCATACCTCAGGTAGAAAGCTATGACGGGTCTAAGGACCCCTTGGACCACTTGGAATTCTTTAAGATTATAATGCACCTTCAAGGAGTGCCAGATGAGATCATGTGTAGGGCTTTCCCTACTACGCTAAAGGGATTTACGAGGGTCTGGTATAGCAGGTTGACAACTAATTCGATTAGCACCTTTAAGGAGTTGGGTGCTCAATTCGTCTCACATTTCATCGAAGGTCATCGATACAAGAAGTCCACAGCTTGTTTAATGAGCAAAAGACAATAGGAGGATGAAACACTTAGGTCATATATAACACAATTCAACAAGGAGGCTCTCTATATCGATGAGGCGGACGACAAGATACTCATGGCAGCATTCACCAATGGGCTACAGAAGGGCAAGTTCTTACTTTCCTTATACAAGAACGACCCAAAAACCATGTCAGATGTGCTTTACAGGGCGACCAAGTATATGAACGCGGAAGGCACTCTGATGGCTCGAGAAGAGAGGCCTAAGAAGAGGGAAAGGCAGGAAGACACACGGATGGATAGGGGGCAAAAGAAGGCTAGGACCGAAGAGTGATGGGAAGATCGTCGCTCCAATCCACCCGCGGGGAGATTCACGAGCTTCACGTCGCTGACCGCCCCTATCGACCAGGTCCTAATGCAGATCAAGAACGAAGGAGCCTTGACCTTTCCCAGCAAGATGAAGGGAGATCCCAACAAAAGGCCAAGGGACAAATATTGCTGCTTCCATTGAGACCATGGCCACGATACGGCTAATTGCTATGACTTGAAGCAGCAAATAGAAGCTCTAATTAGGCAAGGAAGGCTGCAGAGGTTTGTTAGAAAAGAGAGGACAGATCCACCACAAGACCAAGCTCCCCAACGGGAAAATGAACACCCTAGACAGCCCCTAGGTGATATAAGGATGATTGTGGGGGGTACCGCGGCCGCCGGGTCATCGAAGAAAGCTCGAAAGACTTATCTCAAGATGATTCAGAACATCCAATTGAAGGGGTCCATACCCAAAATGTTGCGGACTAATAACCCCTTAATTGGATTCTCAGATGAAGATGCACGACGTATCCACCACCCCCATGACGACGCGCTTGTCATCACCATACAAACGGGAGACTACAACATACATCGAGTCTTCGTCGACAATGAAAGCTTCGCGGACATCCTCTACTACCCCGCATTCCAACAGATGGGAATTGATAGGGAGCGCCTAGTCCCAACTAACGCTCCGCTGGTCGGCTTCGGAGGAACAAGGGTATTACCCCTTGGCGTCATCACCTTGGCAGTAACCATTAAAGACTACCCTCAGCAAGTCACCAAGAATGTAGCATTCCTCCTAGTCGACTGTTCATCAGCTTACAATGCAATCATAGGACGTCCCACCCTTAACTCGTGGAAGGCTGTGACCTCAACCAACCATTTGATGATAAAATTCCCAACTAACTACGGAGTGGGAGAATTAAGCGGAGATCAAGTGGCCGCACGTGAATGTTATGTAGCCATGATGGAGATGGATAACCACCACCAATCCTTGAGTATAGAAGAACAGCGCACAGCGACGGAGCCCGTAGAAAAACTCGAGGACATACCTCTCGACGACTCCCAACCAGAGCGGACCACCAAGATCGGCACCCTGGCAGACCCGACGGTACGGCAGGCACTCGCAACCTTCCTCAAAGAAAATAGGGACATGTTCGCATGGAGTCACGAAGTCATGCCAGGAATTGACCCGTCGGTCATGGTACACAGGTTGAATGTATCGCCATCCTTTCCACCTGTTCGCCAAAAGAAAAGAGTCTTCGCCCAAGAGAGAGATTGGGTAGTAGCGGAAGAAGTCTGTAAGCTAAAAGAAGCAGGCTTCATTAAGGAGGTTTACTACCCCGAGTGGTTGGCAAACATCGTCATGGTAAAGAAGAACAACGGAAAATGGAGGATGTGCGTAGATTTCACAGACCTAAACAAAGCGTGCCCCAAGGATAGCTATCCTCTACCAAGGGTCGACCTCCTGGTGGATTCTACAGCCCAACACCAGCTTTTAAGCTTTATGGACGCGTTTTCAGGATACAACCAAATCCAAATGGATGAAGCTGATCGGGAAAAGACTTGGTTCGTAACAAGTTAAAGCCTTTTTTGCTACAAAGTCATGCCATTTGGCTTGAAGAACGTAGGTACGACATACCAAAGGCTCATGAATAAGATGTTTGCACAGTAAATTGAGAGAAATGTCCAGGTATATGTCGACGACATGCTAGTGAAAAGCCAAAAAGAAGAAGATCACCTAGGAGACCTAAAGGAAACCTTCGATACTCTTCACTCCTAAAACATGAAGCTTAATCCAACCAAGTGTGCCTTCGGGGTGACAGCTGGAAAGTTCTTAGGATACATGGTGTCCCAAATAGGTATTAAAGCCAACCAGGACAAAATTCGGGCTATAATAGAGATGACACCTCCTAGAAACGCGAAGGAAGTACAGAGCCTTATTGGCAAGGTCGCCGCGCTTAGCAGATTTGTATCCAGGGCGACGGATAAATGTCTGCCATTCTTCCACACACTGAAGAAGTCCATTGAATGGACGAACGAAAGCCAGCAAGCATTCGAAGACCTGAAGGCCTACCTATCTTCACCACCACTGTTGACCCCCTCCCAACCAGGTGAAGAGTTGTTCCTCTATTTGGCTATTTCTCCGGCAGTCGTCAGTGCAGCCCTAGTCAAGGAAGACAACAAGGTGCAAAGGCCAGTGTACTATGCCAGCCGGGCACTTCACGGCGCAGAAGGAAGATACTCACCGATAGAAAAACTTGCCTTCGCTCTAGTAACGCCAGCCCGCAAGCTTAAGTCGTACTTCCAAGCCCATACAGTGGTTGTTTTAACCAACAAGCCCTTACGACGAGCGATGAGTAGCCCCGAAGCCGCAGGACACATGGCCTTGTGGGCAATAGAGTTAAGCGAGTTTGACATAAAGTATCGCCCACGTACTGCCATCAAGGGACAAGCACTTGCTGACTTTATTGCGGAGTTCACGAATGGAGAGGGCCAGGGAGCAGAAAATCCCCAATGGAGTGTGTTCACCGATGGGTTGTCAAACAAAAAAGCTGGTGGGGCAGGCATCGTACTTTGGACTCTAGAGGGTGACGAGATCAAATGCATGATTCAACTTGATTTTCCTACAACTAACAATGAAGTGGAGTATGAAGCCCTCATAGCAGGCTTGGATTTAGCCAAGGCTGTAGGAGCCGTAGACGCAGTGATCCAATGCGATTCCTAGGTCATCGCTAATTAGATAAATGGTGACTATGAATGTAAGGGAGAAAGGATGAAAAAGTACTTGGAACAAGCAAAAAGAAGGGTAAACGAGCTGTAGGCAAGAGTCATTCAAATTCCAAGGGAAGACAATGAGCAAGCCGACCGCCTTGTTAAAGCCGCATCCGCGGAACACGTGATCACCCCCAGCAAGGTACTATCTTTTACTCAAATCGCACCACTAATAAACGTCGTTAGTGTACAGGAGGTAAGATCTGAGAGTAATTGGACCACCCCTCTGATTGCTTATCTCAAAGACGACATCCTACCTAAAGAAAAGGAAGCCGCAAGGAAGCTAAAAGTCCAGGCGACACGATTTGTCTTGATAAGGGCGTCTTATACAAAAGAAGTTTCTCCAGACCATACCTACGATGTTTAGGACCCGAAGAAGCGAATTATGTCATGAGAGAAGTGCATGAAGGGATCTGTGGCAATCATTCAGGATCATAGTCATTGGTCCATAAATTACTTCAAGCTGGATATTACGAGCCGACCATGCAGAAGGATGCCTAGACGTATGTCAAAACCTGTGACAAGTTCCAAAGGTTCAGTAACATTATTAGGCAGCCAGCTGAAGATATAACCCCAATAACTGCTCCTTGGCCATTCGCCCAATGGGGGCTGGACATCATGGGGCCATTCCCAACAGCAATAAGGCAGCTGAAGTTCCTAATAGTCGGCATCGACTACTTCACCAAATGGGTAGAAGCTGAAGCCTTGGCCACAATCACCGAGAAGAATGTACGAAGCTTTGTTTGGAAGAACATCATTTGCAAATTCGGAATTCCAAGGGTCCTGATCTCGGACAACGGTAAGCAATTCGACAAAAACTCCTTCCGGAACTTCTGTTCACAATTAGGAATCAAGAACCACTACTCCTCCCCTGCCCATCCCCAAGCCAACAGACAAGTTAAAGTCACAAACCGATCCTTGCTTTGAATAATCAAAACTCGGCTCGAGGGGGCAAAAGGCATATGGCCGGAGGAACTACCCAGCGTACTATGGGCATACAGAACAACCGTCAGGACTCCTACAAGAGAAACTCCATTCCTGTTAACATACGGGAGTGAAGCAATCATACCAGTTAAGGTCGGACTCACAAGCTACAAGGTGGATAATCACGTCGAAGGAAGGAATGACGAAGTCATGCGTCTAGAACTTGACCTAGCTGACGAAGTTAGGATGACGGCTGAACAGAGGCTCGTGCAATACCAGAACCTCATGGCCAAACACTACAACTCTCGAGTCAAGCACCGAGACTTTGAAATTGGAGACCTCGTTTTGAGAAAAGTAATGGGCACCACCAAAGACCCTACACAAGGAAAACTCGGCCCAAATTGGGAAGGGCCCTACAAAATAGCATCATGGCTAAGGAAGGGCACGTATCACTTAAAGACGCTAGACGGACAGAAACTACACCATCCATGGAACGCCGAGCACCTTAGAAAGTACTACCAGTAGAAGATAGCATAAAGAACGTTGCTCCTCATCTCCAGCTTATTTCCTTTAAATCGTTTGTCTTTATTAATTTTATGCCTACAAAACATTTTAAAGCCCGAAGGGCTGAGTTTTATTCTTTTTAAGCAATTTACTACTTATGCATACGTTCATAATAATAAGAGGAGTTTATTCAAAAAACAACTGGGAAGTTTGATTATGTAAGTAGATCTACCACAAAGTGGACAACATTAATACCAAGTCCACAAAGTGGACGGAGCTACTACTAAGTCCACAAAGTCGACGACCTTAATACCAAGTCCACAAAATGGATGGACCAATTACTAACAAGTTCACAAAGTGGACGACATTAATACCAAGTCCACAAAGTGGACAGAGCTACTACCAAGTCCACAAAGTGGATAGAGCTACTACTAAATCCACAAAGTGGACGACCTTAATACCAAGTCCACAAAGTGGACGGAGTTGCTACTAAGTCCACAAAGTGGACGACCTTTGGTCCATAAAGTGGACGGAGCTAATACAAAGTCCATAAAGTGGACGGAGCTAATACAAAGTCCACAAAGTGGACGACCTTAATACACAATCCACAAAGTGGACGGACCAATTACTACCAAGTCCACAAAGTGGACGACCTTTAGTCCACAAAGTGGATGGGGCTAATACAAAGTCCGCAAAGTGGACGACCTTAATACAAAATCCACAAAGTGGATGGACCAATTACTACCAAGTCCACAAAGTGGACGACCTTAAGTTCACAAAGTGGACGGAGCTAATACAAAGTCCATAAAGTGGACGACCTTAATACAAAATCCACAAAGTGGACGAACCAATTATTACCAAGTCCACAAAGTGGAAGACCTTAAGTTCCCAAAGTGGACGGAGCTAATACAAAGTCCACAAAGTGGACAGAGCTAATACAAAGTCCACAAAGTGGACGACCTTAATACTAAGTCCACAAAGTGGACGAATCAATTACTATCTACAAAGTAGACGACCTCGTCAAAATGAACGAGTCTACTATTAAAATACGTTATAAGGACGAAGCTTTTACAAATATCAAGCTGACGCCATAAAAACATCAAGTATAAAGAAACACGATTGAGAGTAATAAAGATTAAATGCTACAACATAAATTGTCTTTACAAAAGCCCAAAACAACGGGCGTCGAGCATAGAAGTTCATTACAACTTTAAAATGGAAGCATCTTTAGCATAAAATTCATTACAACATAGGGTTCATAAAGTTGAAGGGGTAGCTGACGGAGACAAAGTAATTATTGGGGTAGAAGCATCTTCAGCGTTGGACTTTTCTACAGGGGGATCCGTTGACAAAGCTAAGGTGACGGACTTGTCTATGGCAGGTTGAGCAAGGACGAAGCTGCCATCTCGTGAGTCCACCTTAAGTTGGGTAGTCTCGTTGGTTTCCTCAAATATGGAACCACCCGCTGGAGTTGATGGAAGGGGCTCATCCATATTTACCCTGGACAGATCCAGATCAGGATAAGCAAACTTCACCTATTTCAGACAGTCCTCAAACCCATCAGCATAGTAGACGGCGCAGGCATCTATAAAGGACTGGGAGTCCTTAAACTCTGTCACAGTATCGGCCCTGGCCGTCTCCACCTGACTTAAAAGTCCTTTCAGTTCCTTCTCTGCCGTCAGCTTTGCTTTGTCAACCAAATTCCGTTGACGAGTCTCCTCCTCCAACTTCGCCTTCGGCTCTTTCACCTCTCCACCAAGAAGCTTGTTGGCCTCCTTGTACTGCTGATGCGCATCTACCAAGTTCTTGATGCGAGCGTGTAGACTGGTGACCACCCCCTCCTTCGCAGCACACTTATCTCGCAAGAACTTCATTCGGACCATGGCCTGCAAGACACAAAAAACGGCGTCAGTTCCCTATAAGTTCGTCCAAATGATAAAACATGAGAAAGGAAAGTATACCTAAGTAAGGTCGAATAACCCTGACGACCCTATCTCATCCGTCACCTGCTTATCGCATAGCTCCATCTTCTCTTCCTTTAGCATGGACTCTGCCACCTCCACAGCATAGTCCTTGTGGGTAAGAAGGTGACGAACAAGATCAAGACTGACGGTCCCTGACGCCGTCATCAGGCCCTTGCTTGCTCCATGAGAAGCTTTTTGAGGCAACAGCTTCTTAGTGGGTTTACCCCTATAGGCAGGGACCACCTTCTTCCCCGAACGTTCATCATTCCCGTCAGCCTTCCTTTTAGCGCCCACCTTCCCGACGGGCTTGGGAACCGACGAGGGTGTCGCCTCCCCTTTGGCCTTCTCCTCTTCTTTCTTCTTGGCAGCAGCGGAAGCACGAATCCTTTGCTTGGCCGTTTCCATTTCTGTTAAGGATAAAAAGTGAGGGGAGGAGAGTAATGTAAGAAAAATGATGGAAGTAATTAAGAGATACTCATGCCGATGAGAGAATTCGTTTAGCCTGTAAGCCTCCTCCGTCAGTTCTAGACCACCACAATACAAATGGAGGGCGTCGAGAGTAATCAGGTCCCGACACTTTCTCTCGTCCAAAGGGATGGACACCACCCAACGGATAAAATCCTCTTGTTCCACGGTCATGCGTGGATGGACGTTAGCTGAAAAGAAAGAGACGGGGTTAGGAGTCGGGTAAATAAGCTAAGTAGAGAAATTGACGGGGTCAACCTGAATCCCTGACGTATGCCCAAGTGTTGTCAAAGAAGCCATGAGGCATTGACTCCCACTCTTCCTGACGGCATACCCAGTTAGTCCCTTCTGCAAAAAAGTATCTGCCTTTCCATTTTCTATTAGAGTCGGGCATGTCCGACACCAATTTCAGTTTTTTCTTCCTTATTGAAAAGTGATAAATCCCCTTTGACGAGGAGATGTGCTGAGGACGGTAGTGCCAAAAGAACTCGTCTAGAGTTAGTTGACGATGCTCGCCACTCAAGCGACCCCACAATATCTCAGCACCAATAAACGTCCGCCAGGCGTTAGGGGCAATTTGACTGATGGAAATACCCAAAAAGTTGGCTAGCTGAAGATGCAATGCCGTCAACGGTAATCTTAACCCCGCAGCAAACATGGCATCGTACATGCCAACATCTGCGGTTCGCCCTGAATAGCACCTCTCACCCTCCTCGGGGAGACGGATTGAGATATCATCTAGAATCTGGTAATGGGCCCGTAAGTTGTTAAAAACATTCTCTGACATCGTCAACAATAAGCCATTGACGGACCATTCTAAGGGTAGGATGAAAGGACGGTCATCACCAGGAGCTCCTGAGGTGCTCTCTAAGGTCTCCTCGTCACCTTCATCCTCATCCCCGTCACCTGTTCTCTCTTTTTCCTCTCCATTGTCCCCATCCTCTCTCACCTCACCTTCTCTACAACTTCCTTCCTCTTCGTCAGAAGAATGGGCTGATGTGTCCCTTTCTGACGACCAGGACAAGCCCTCCTCGGGCTCACGACCTGATGGGAAGACCTCGTCGTAACCCGTTCCCTCACGGACTGACAATTGTTCACTCGACATCTGACTACCTACAAACAATGGTTTTATTCTAAGAACTTAGGCCGACGACCTCACTGAAGGGTACTAGGTAGAAAAATAAAAAGAGAATATAAGAAGAGAACTTACAAGTAAAAGGTTCTTAGAAGTGAGATGAAGGTCCCAAAAGGTTGACGGCTGCAAAGTGGACGAAGCTAGCAAGTAGACGGACAGGAGTTGTGGACGTGATGCTTTGTCTCTCAAAAAACAGCAAATATTGGAAGAGTTTTAAATGAGGGGAGTGGGATATATATATATATATATATATATAGGGAAAAAGGGGCACGGAAGATGAAGTGACATGCTCGTCCAAGATTGAGGCAAATCAATTCAAGCCACGTGTCCTCGCATTTAATAGGGGCCATCTGTAGACGTTATAACTTCTTTAAAATATGTACTCCATAACCCGTCAGGAAAGACTGACGAGGCTATGGAGTAGGGGGCAGCTGATAAGGGTAATTTTGATAATCCTAAAAGCTGACGGGCACAAGGCTGACGACCTAAAGCTGACGACCCCAATTCTGGGGAATTATGAAGCTGACGACCTCAACCTACAAGCCAACGACCTTAGCAATATGTGGAGTCAGGCTGACAGGAAAAGGTTGAAGAAGTCAGTCTTGGTCCCGTCCACAACCTTACTTGACCACCACGTATACTTATGTAAGAAGGATTCTTGCACTACACGTCTAACCTAAATTAAGAAGATTCCTATAAGGACAAGGATTCAAAGGGATACATAAAATCCAAGAGTTACTCTTCTAGAAGGAAAGTACTTCTTGACCAAGGCATGAATTTCGGCCCTACGCTACTATAAATACCCCAAAGCTCTCTCAAAGCAAGGTACCATAATTCACCTTAGCTCTAGTACTTTAGAGTTGTGAACAAGAGATTTCTCTAACTTGACTGTCGGAGGGTATTTGGCTAGTACCACACCGATACCCTTTTTAAGGTCTTCAGCTTTTGTAAAGTGCAGGTACGTCATCAGAAGCACGTGAGGACCGTGTGGCTTACTGAAGAATTTGAGCATCATCAGTTTGGAATATCAACAACAGCCATAGATTCATGTAACATGTCATCACAATAATGAGGATTAACACTTATAGAAGCATTTTCACAAACACATGACATGTTACAATCAACGACATGTTACAATCAACAACATTCATAGAAGCATACAAAATATTATCCATGGCAAAATACACAAGGGGTCAAGGATCACACTTAGGTAATGAAACCAATACAAGTGTACCCACTCTGATACCAATTGAAAGCTTGGATTTATGTTAAAAGCATAAGAGCTTTTTAGACCCTAAATCAAAAAAAATTATGGCTCGGTTGATTTTACTCTAACTTAAACTAAGTGCGAAAATAAGAGTAAATGAAGCGCAATCAACCGTTACTACTCCAGTGCATAAACATGAACAACAAACAATAAAAGTAAATCACAAGAGTAAGAAAAGAGAGATGCAAACGCAAGATAACACGCTGATGTGTTATCGAAGAGGAAATTGAAGAACTTCGCGAAAAACCTCTCCGCTACCCTCCAAGCGGTAAATCAATCCACTAGATAATAAGTTAGGATACGCGAATAGCAAGAGACCGTCTAAGCCTAATCTACCCAATGTATCTAAGCCCTCCAAGCTCCTACTCTAACAAGGCTTCTTGAAACCGTGTCTTGTCTAACTTTATGGATCCCACAATGTGCCTAATTGAATCCGCCAAGCCTCACCGGCTTCTTTTGGCAAATCTCTAAAATTTTCCAAGCTCCAAAACACTTTCTACACTTTGAAAAGGGTGTGGGTTGTGTTTGGGTACAAATCTCCTCTCAAAGTATGGCAGTGGGAGAGGAAATGAGAAGAGGCTACAATGATTTGTCACTAATGATAGGTAGCTCTCTCTTTAAAAGATAGGTGTGTGTTGTTGAAAACCTATCTAGGGTTTTTCTCTCTAAATGGCCTCACATACTTTTGTGGGTAATGAAGGTATATATAGTATGAGTGAAAAGTAAGAAAGTCACACTTAAAAATCCTCTAGGCAAAGAGTTTTGCGGGTATCTCGCGAAAATGTCTTACCTGCGAGACACTCACGAAATCCTCCAGGCTGGCATGACGCTTTAGCTTCTAGTCATGTGCTTCTCACATGCCTTTTTCACAGGAACCCTTCTCGCGAACTTCTCGCGAGATAGTCGCAAAATGTACTAATCTTCAATTAAGCTTGAATCTTCACCAACTTAATACTAAACCCAATATAATAAAATCCGACAAAAATACAAGGAAACAAATTAAAGTTAATACAATACTTTTTGTCATGGAATAAAGCCAATGTAAAACATATTTGTAAATCAAAACTTTACAAGACTTTCACCATTGACTCAGATATCAAATAAAGAACTTTTTCCAATTTTTCCTACAGATTTTGCGATTCTTCTAGGACATTATTATATTTTTGCAAGATCAAACAAAAGTAGAGATGAGTGAGCCAGGATATCCTTGGCACCATCTACTTTTGTTTCATCTTGGGAGAATAATGGTACCAGTGATACTAGAAATTTTAGAGAATTTATAAACACAAAAAAATTTAATAAATAATTTCACACTAGATTAATTTGACAAATTATTAATAATAAGTAAGAAAGTGATGACAACAAATTATTTGTGATAAATAAAAATTGATGTAAATTTTAAGTCCAGTGTCTAGATAATACTTAGAAAAAGCTTGTCAACTCAATTGTTGTGAAAAATATGGTGAAATTTTTTGTATATGTAACTTTGCTCAAAATTTTAATACATAAATCTATCACCAATAATGAAATATAATTTAAACATTAATGTATCATGTTGCTAGAAAGATACTAGTTATATTTATCATCACATTAATTTATAAACTTTTTTGTTATAAAATTTAGGCGAAACTACAATGTTAGTTGCTCAAATTTACCTTGTATGCACAATTGGTTCCTCAAGTTTCAACCGAACACAATTAGTCTCTCGAGTTTAAAAAATGAGTTGTATTAGTCTTTTTACTAATTGCTGTTAGTGGTGTTAATTACGTAGCTAACGGAATAATAACTTGACATTTTTTAATTAAACAAATTATAAAATAAATTTACAAGTAAGAAATTCGCTAACCTACCAAATTAAAAACAATATTGCAACTTATTCTACCATTCACAAACCCACGCTACCTGCTTGACAAACAAATATGAAGGACCCGCCGAGTTATGCAGACCAACATGTCGGTTATTCCCTATTTTCTTCTTCTTAATTTTTGGCCCTTTTTTGGTTCTCTCTTGAATTTCTACCATTTAGAATACCTAAATTTAGGGTTTTCTTCATCTAGAGAATGAATATTTTGTAACTTTTGGGGGGGGGGGTGTTTGGGGTCATCTTCATCACATATCTGATTTGGGAGTTTGAAACTTTATTTTGTTAGTTTTATAAAAAAAAATTTGGTTTGGGTAGATCTTTGATTAGCTTTTGATTATTTGGTTTATTGAATATCTAGGCGTTATGATTTTGAAGAATTAGGATTTTTGGGGATTTTTTTCCTGGGATAATTAGTTTTTTTTTTTTTTTTTTTTTTTGGGCTAGAATATATAAACACTTATTTTTGGCAAGAATGTATACGTTGCTTGTGTTGATATATTTGGATTTTATCTTTTTTTTCTTTTCTTTTTTTTGTTATATTACTTTATGAAGGTCATGGTAAGCAGGGTGGTTGGCACATGTATACCGAAGAATTTGGACATGGGTATGTGCCCTTTCAGTCGGGTGACAAGATGCTGGAAGATGAGGGTTGCCAGCTGTCGTTTTTTGCTTGGAGATGGAAAATATGGCAAGAGCAGTAGGGAAAACAGATTTAGGGTTCGTTTGGATAGAACTTATTATTGAAAACTGAAAACACTGTAGCAAAATAATTTTTACATGTGTAAATAGTACCGTAGGACTCATTTTTAATATTTTGTTTTTCTGAATAAAGTGCTTGTGGGTTCCATGAATAGTGCATAAACAGTGATGAACAGTAATTTTTGTCTCCCACATAGTGTAATAACGTGCATGAACAGTACTGGTTACTATCTAGTACTATTCATGCACGCTGAAAAAAAAAATGTAAAAATGCAAAATGCAGCAAATATCATCCAGATCCAAACGGGCAATTAGTCAGAGAGATTGGAAAGACCATTCTTGGGAAATTGACATTGGGTCTCCAAATACGCTCGTGGGTTTGTGAATGACAGAATAAGTTGCAATACTAGTTTTAATTTGGAATGGTATTGATTTGTGAATTTCTTACTTGTAAATTTATTTTGTAATTTTTTTAATTCAAAAATGTCATGTCATTAAAAAAATGCTAAGTTATTGTTTCATTAGCTATGTAAGTAACACCATTAACGGCAGTTAGTAAAATGACTAATATAACGCATTTTTTAAACTTGATGGACCAATTGTGCTCAGTTGAAACTTGAGAGACTAATTATGCACACATGATAAACTTGAGGGTTTAACATTGCCTGAAATTTATGCAAAAGTTACTACAAATTTTATTTGAAAATACCTATGGGACAAATAAGGGAGGAATTTGATTAATGCTACTTAAATAACATAATAAATGAAGCAAAAAAGACTTTTTATTGGTGATTGATTCAGTTAGATTTATGGTTAATTTTATCCCAAACATTACTCTGATCTTCTTATAGGTTGGGCGTATGGTTTCCTTTTAAAAATGACATTATTTTTTCTTAAACTGGGTCCTTATTATAAAATATATATCAGAATAATTCGACCTTATAGTGAATTTATGATATCAATAGTTGATTCTCTAAAAAGAAAAAATGTTATGAATAGTAATGAAAGTTCGATTAGTGTGAAACACTATAGCTTGTTTAGACACCTAATTATAAATTATGGCTTAATTGTTTTTACTATAACTTATCTAAGTGTATAACAAGAGTAAATAAAGCACAAGAACCGAAACTACTCTCTAAGCTATAACCACAAGCAAGCAACAATAAATATAAAGCTTAAAGAGTAAGGGAAGAGAGATGCAACCACAAAATAACACTAAGACATGTTATCGAAGAGGAAATTGAAGAATCCGGCGAAAAACCTCTCTGCGATCCTCCAAGTTGAAATCGATCCACTAGTGAATAAGTTGGAGTACACAAATATCAAAAAGACTCTCCAACCCTAATTTACCCAATATACTTGAGCCTTTCAAGCTTTAGCTGCTAACGGATTTTCAAAGTCTTATCTTCATTAGCTTTCTGGATCTCACAATATTGCTCGATTGCATCCGCTAAGCCTTACCGACTTCTTTTGGCCAATCCCAAATGCTTTCCAAGTTCCAAAACACTCTCTACACTCTGAAAAAGTGTGAGCTGTGTTTGAGTATAAATCTCCTCTCAAGGTATAACAATGGGAGAGGGGAAGGAGAAGAGATTACAAATGAATTATCACTTAAGGATAAGTAGCTATCTCTTAGATGGTGTGTGTATTGTATGAACCTCTTTAGAGTTTTCTTCTAAATAACATTCTTTTACTTTTATGGGTAATAAGGGTATATATAGCATGGATGAAGAGTATAAGAGTCACATTTAAAATCCTTCAGGTAGAGAGTTTACCAAGTACCTCGCGAGATGGCTTTTTTCACGAAGTACTCACGAAATAATAATTTGACATGGCTTTTCAACTTCTAATCATGTGCTTCACACATGGCCTTTTCATGGGTTCCTTTCCTCGTGAGCTTCTCACGAGCTAGTTGCAAAACTGCATTGATCTTCATTACAAGCTCGATTCTTCACCAATCTCTCACACTTATCCCTTACAATTAAATCCCAAAAAATACAAGGAACAAAATTAATACAATTACAACACTTTTTGTCATAAAATAAGTTATATGGAAAACTATAACTTAACAAGTAAATAGTAAATAATCCATAGTAAATCCAACATGATGTTAGGGTTAATGCTTACGTAATATATACAATATTTATTACAACAAATTGTACCAATGCTAAAAGTTAGGTTATAAGCCCTTTTTAGTAATTTTTTTAAAATTATCTTTATCATTTTACAACCATAAACTCAACTTATATGAAGATGAAATAAAAGCGTGAGTTATTTTAGGACCACAACCAATTTCACATTTATTTTCACAATTATCCCATGTGACAAATTGTGATTAACTATGTCACTTCCACACTGACCATCATTCACAATCAACAGCATCAAATAATTGTAAAAATTGGTGTAAATAACTTACTTTTAGAGTAAGTATGGTGTTACAAATTTTTTCATAACTTAGCCACGTGGTGACTTGTGATTAGTGGAAATAAAATAATAGGTCTATGTGGATCTATGATTTCACCACTCACGAATTGTCATGTAGCAAAATTAACATAAAGATGTAAAAAAATTTGTGGCGATAAAGTTACTCTGGGGGTGTTTGGTTTGTGTTTTCAAACAACTATTTTCAGTTTATAAACAACATTACACATATTTTTACATACTTTTTCATCCACACATATTTTCACAAATATTTTCAAATAATAATTTTCAAATTTTAAACACATGTATCAAATAGACCCTCTATCTTTTAGTATACTTCCCTCTTCCACGCAAGCCCACAAAGTTCAAAAAAAGCATTCTCAAAAAAACAAAAAAATAAAATAAAATTCAAAGAGAGGGCCATTCGTCTTTTACTTTTCTAGATGCTCTCGGATATCATCGAGTAAAGTTTTTCTGTTTTCTTGTAGATTTCTCCTCTTTTTCCTTGAGATTACCCAAAATCAATTATGCCACAGGTACAGTAAATTTTATCATAATTTTCACGCGCTCTCTCACATGTATATTACAGTCTCCTTTTGCTTGCATTCACCTACTTCTAATTCGTCATTCACTTTCTGTGGACAGCCCCTTTCACTGCAGCTTTCCCTCTCCTTTCAGATCTTCTCATTCACTGATCGTCAACGCAAATCTGGGCATAGGTGAGCAAAGGAGCGTCATCTTCCTCTTCTTCTTCCCCATTCACTGATCATCAACGCAAGAAATTTGATGTCTTCTTGAGTTTTAGAGGTGAAGATACCGGGCATGGTTTTATAAGCCATTTGTATGGGGCTTTGAGTCAGCAAGGTATTCGCACCTTCATTGATTGTGATCTCCCAAGTGGAGAAAAAATTTCTGCAAAACTTCTCAAAACCATTGAGAGCTCAACAATATCAATAATCGTATTTTCTAAAAATTATGCGTTCTCCACGTGGTGTTTGGATGAACCGGCTAAAATTGTTGAGTGTTTGAAAAATAATCAGTTAGTGCGACCAATTTTTTACAAGGAAGATCCATTGGAAGTACGTCACCAAAAAGGAAAGTTTGGAGAAGCCCTGGCAAAACATGAAGAAAAAATTATGGATAACAAGAAAGTACAAAGATGGAGAAAAGCTCTACATGAAGCTGCCTGTATATCCGGCTGGCATTACACGCATGGGTAATTATTAATGACAACTCTTGTGCTTTTAAGAGTTTAAGTGGTTTTTTATTAATATTTTACTATTAAACAACAATTGCCAATTATTTTTTGGTGCTAGTGTTTGTCCAAATTTTGAATATATTTTCTTTTCTTTTTATATTCTACGGTAAAATTTAATGATTGAAATAGAACTATTGAAGGATTTAAAAGTACATTACCTTACCAGTTGAATAGGAGTTTCTCCCACAGATTATTTATTTATAAAGTTTCCCAACTTAATAATTTAGTTCTGGTATTTAAGGTGGGTTCCAATAAGATTCAATTATCACCTAACTAGATTTTTCATGCAACTCTCCTAACCAAAAAAAAAAAATAGTGCTAACATAATGATAGTCATCGGATTTATGAATTAGTACATGCCACTTAAATTTAGTTTACCATATTTTAAATTTAATACGCAAAGTGAACATCTTAAATTTAGTTATCTTCATATTTCTAATTTCTAGTCTAACTTGTTATATATTTATTTTAATGCTCTGTGAATGACAGTTGCAGTGAGTTTGAATTAATCAAAGCAGTTGTTGAAGAGATCTCATCGTCTAAATCAAAGTGCACACCACTGTTTGTTGCAAAATACCCGGTTGGGATAAATTCTCGCGTAATGACCATACTTTCAGATATTGAGTCGAATATTGGTGTTTGCATGCTAGGGATTTGTGGTCCTGGTGGAATAGGCAAGACAACAATTGCAAAAGCTATTTTTAACAGAATTTGTGATAGTTTTGAAGGCTTTTGCTATCTAGAGAATATAAGAGAAAAGTCGGTCACAAATGATGGTATTATCGAATTACAAGAGACGCTTCTTTGTGAGATCTTAAGGAATAAAAATTTAAGGGTGGGTAACAAAATCAGAGGAATTAATGTGATTCAGGAAAATCTTCGTTTTATGAGGATTCTTTTAGTTCTAGATGATGTGGATAATAGTAGAGAAATAGTAGCTTTAATTGGAGATTGTGATTGGTTTGCTCTTGGAAGCAAAATCATTATCACAACAAGAGACAAACACTTGATACATTCTCTTGCAACAGATTGTTCAACCTATGAGGTTCAGGAATTAGATAAAGGTGAAGCTCTTGAACTCTTTAGTATGCATGCTTTCCAAAGAAACAAACCTTGCAAAGATTATATGGAACTTGCAAACCAAGTTATAGATTATACCAAAGGTCTTCCATTAGCTCTAGTAAAAATGGGTGATGATTTGTATGGAAGAACTATACGTGAATGGAAAAGTGTATTATATAAGCTCGAACAATTTCCTCACAAAGATATTCAAGAAAGACTTCAAATAAGTTTTCTAGCATTGGATGAAAATGAACGAGATATTTTCCTCGATATTGCATGTTTCTTTCATGGATTTCGTAAGGAGTATGTCGTGGATATACTAGATGCTTGCAATTTATTTCCAATATATGGCATTTTAAAACTTGTTAGTAAGTATGTAATAACTATTGATCAATTTGACAAATTGTTGGTTCATAACTTGCTAGAACAAATTGGTAAGGATATTGTTCAACAGGAATCACCACAAAAGCGTGGACACCGTAGTAGGCTATGGTGTTATGAAGATGTTCTCAATGTACTAATTAACAATAAGGTATGCGTCATTTTGATTCATTTTCTCCAATTTTTTCAAATGGCATATGTAGTGACTTTTTTCCCCATTTAAATGTGGAAGAAAAATTTAAGTTTATTAATTTGGTTTTTGTTTAAAATTTTAACCATTTTTATATTTTTGGTGAATTTTATTGTAGTGTGATTCACTTAATGTTTTATCCAATTAGGGGACGAGCAAAATTCGGGGCATGTTGTTACGCTCACATGAACCATCAAAGATGCAAATAGAAGCTAAATGTCTTAAAATGATGAAAAATATCAAGTTCCTTATAGTCGATAATGTAGATATTTGCGAAGATCTTGAATATCTTCCCAATGGTTTAAGGGTGCTTGATTGGCCAAAGTGTCATTTATCTTCCTTACCATCCAAATTTTATCCTCAAAAGCTCGTTGCACTCAACATGCCAGAAAGTCAGGTTATATTGGAGAATCTTTCCGAGGTATGATCTTTATTTATTTATTTACAAATTAGGACTTCATTAAATTGTATTTCAACATTTGAAGTTAAATTTTGATTTTTTTTTCCTACAGGGGAAGCATTACAAAAATTTGAGATATATGAATCTCAGTTCCTGCCAACGCATTAAGAAATTACCTTTCTTATTCATGCCAAACATAAACAAATTAAATCTCCGTGACTGTAGAGAATTAGTCGAGGTTCATGACTCTGTTGGAATTCATTGCAAGCTTGAATGGTGGGAGCTCACAGGTTGCATTAAACTTAAAATTCTTCCAAGCTGTCTCATGATGAGATCTCTTAAATATTTAAGTCTTTATCAGTGCAAAAGGGTTGAGAAGTTCCCCAATATTCATCCAGAAATGGAATGTTTAGAGTTTCTAAATTTAGCGAAAACTGCAATTAGAGAGCTTCCTTTATCATTTAGGTATCTCACTGGGCTTGAGAGATTGGAGTTTGGTTCCTATTTCTATTCGTGTCATCTTCCAAGTTGCATCTATAACTTGCGACATCTTTGCAAGCTCATTCTTTATGGCAATGTCCAATTTCAAAAGGGCGTGGGGATTGGTAGACAAGAATTGTGCAATTCTTATGGTGGCTTTTCAAAATATGGTTTTCCAAGGTTGGATTTTCTTAAAAAATTGACTTTTTCCATCCCCCTCTCATTGAAATGTTTATTATTAGGAAGGGAAGATTTTAACATCCCAAAAAGCATTATCGAATGCAATACATTATGTTGGCTTGTAATTAGGAATTCCAAGTTCCTTCAGGAAATTCCAAGGCTTTCAAAAAGCATATGATGTGTAGATGCATCAAATTGCATCTCGTTGAATTCGCAATCATTAGGCAAATTATTGGTTCAGGTACCCCTCTCTTTGTCTTAAATTTATAAAGAAACAATTTTGGTTACCTTTCCAAATACTTTACTAAATTTGCTGAATTTCAATTACTCAAATTTCCTAATTGCATTTGCTTGTAGTTTGGAAGAATTTTAGGACTTCCACAAAATATGACATGTTTAGCTGCGAAAGGCGACACATTAATGGATTTGCAATCACAATGCAAATTATGGCATCATATTGATTACTCTTCTCGGATCTCCCCCTTTGAGTTCTCCATAATTGAGGCTGAGTTCTCTAACCCTTTAGATGGGTTTCCGATCTATGATCAAAATGATGGTAGATGTACGTGTCAAATTGTAGTACCAGGAAAGAAGATTCCAAAGTGGTTCAACCATCAAAGCATTGAAAGTTCCATATCATTTTGGGTTGGTCCTGAATTTCCAATGATTGCCCTTTGTGTTGCTTTTGATCTAGTTTTGTTGAAGGACAGTTATGCTTATGATATATTGTACAGTTTTCTTCACGAAGATAAAATCAATTTTGTTTGTGTTGTCAACATTTTCACCAAAGGTCATAAGCGACCTTTCAGGCAAATGATGCTCTTTCAAAATTTGTCATATGATCATTTGTGGTTTTATGGTGTACCTCATAGCCTACTACAGTAGGAACTTGGAGACTTGATTCAAGGTGATCAGAATCATGTTGAGGTTTCATGTAAAATCTCTCATTGGTCGAGTGCAACGGGAAAATTTGCTCCTTTCATTTCAAGGTTAGGGGTACATGTGGAATGCATTTGTCGTCCTCAGAATTTCATTATCATCCATGACAACTCTAAAAATGTTGATGACGACTCTGATGACACTATGATCACACCTATTCTACCTCCATTCTCCACTTCTAATGGTTCACATATGGATCATAGGGGTTTCAAACGACTCAGATGCACAAGAACCTCAACCTCCTCTAGAAAAGATGATTCCATCTTCAATCCATATTCACCATCAAAGAAACTTAGAATTCCTTAATCAAATTTCAGAGAAATATGCCCAAGTACTATTATTTCATTGAAATTGTCTTCCTTTGCATCATCACCATTTGATTTCTATTACATTGTTGGAGTATGTCTCCCTCTTTTGCTTTGTTTGATTTGCATCTTTGGGGGTCTTTGTCACTTCCCATTCTCTCTCTAAATTAACAAGTTCATTCATACAGGTACTAATTCAATTTGATAGGAAATTAATGCAAAGAAAAAGCAGAATCGATGGTCATATGATTTGTTGTTGATTCAATTTCTTGTTTTAAAAGAGTTTTAGAAAAGATTTTACTTTATCTGGTTAATGGACAAGAAAAGTCCAAAGGGCTATACCTTTTTAGGCTTACAAAGATCAACATCTATTTAACCATAGTCAGGAGATTACTTGTACTAATTAGAATTATTGGATTTAATTAGTTGAGCATATTTGTTATGGGTTTTTTTTGGGGGGGGGGGGGGGGAGGGGAGGGGACTCAGTGGTATTAATTTTGAAATAGATATAGCTTGAGTGAATCTGCTGGGAAGTAAAAGTTTGGTTGATGGAATGGTCGTGGTGCCATTGATTATATGGCCTACTCATAAAATCATTGCCTTTTTAAATTTGGTATAGTTTCAAAGTTATTTGAGGGTTAAACAATTTTACAAAGTGGTCTGATATACAGGATTTGGGAGAACCAAGCGTTTCACTAGGAGTGACTTAAAATCTCAGGAATAGATTTAGCTCCCTCCAAATAGGGGGAAATTTCTTATATTATTTGAATGGTCTATGATTTTAATTGTCTTGAATGTAGTTAAATTGGAACCGTGTCTGCTTTTATGCATATGTTGATATTGATTTGTTTCTAGGTCTATGTTGGGTCTACGGTTTATCATTAAAAATAACATTATCACAATTGTCTTTTTGCGTGAGGTTTTTTTCTTCCTCTGGTTTATTCATTTTCTTTAACTCATTTATAATTTAAATAAGTTTTGCCTAATTTATTTTTAAAGTAAAATAAGCCTCTAAAAATAAATTCTTTCAAATACATATTAATTAATAAGATGTACATGCTCATTGTGTTCAAATAAAGTTTTGTTTCTTTCTTTATTATTTTATTTCCCATATGATTTTTACTGTTGTATATGATTTTGAATTATTTGTTTTGAAACTTGTAAGAAAGAAAATTGAAATAATAAACATTGAATAATAATTATTTGTAGGGTTATAGGTGCAATTTCATTTGTTGTGTATATGCTTTTATGTTGCCAAAAGAATGAAACTAAGTACCAAATGAGATCGAAGTCAAAGAATGAAAAAGGTTCAAGAGATGGCATCGTTTTCTTCCCCTATTTGTTTTGTTTTGTTTTGTTTTTCTCTTTGTCTTTTTTCCTCTTTTTTTCCTTTTAACTCTCCTTAAAAGTTATTATTATTTTTTGTATATGAGTGAGTTACATGTGTGTTAATAGATTTTTTTTTTTTTTTTTTTGCATTATTTTTGTAATTTTGTAACAATGAACTATAGTATTTTATTGCAATTGATTTGTCCGTGATGATAGGTCCTATAATGGAAGGATATGGAAATAGGGGATATCAAGAAGGATGAAATTCCTGTGAAAAATAAGGCCATGAGTCAATGCTTAGTATTTGTAGAATAATGTGTACCAAAAAATAAAGCATCATCGCACATGTGAAGCACGTGTCTTAGTTTTTGTAGTGTTTGATATAAAGTTTTTGAGTTATGAGTTTAGTCTTTTGCATTTTTGGGTCTTTGACCAAAGTGAGTGGGAGTGGTTGATGGCTACGTGAGTGGGTTAGTACATTAAAACTAAAAGACAATAAAAATATGAAAAATTTATTTAAAGAATTATAAAAGTTATAAATTAAATAATTGCAAACTAATAAAAAATTAAATAATTGTAAACACTTAGACAGTGGGGTAGAGACTAACAAATTAAATTAAAGAGGTTAGGTGTACCAAATCACATTAAAAGTTTGTAAAATTATTTATGGTTTTAACATTATTTTTTTTAATTTATTTTTTCAGCTCAATAAATATACTTAAATATTTGTAATTTTATACTTTGGCATGCTCATCTTAAACATGGGTTAGGTTGAGAAGTTTTTTCAACCCAACCCACCATGATGGGTTAAAAAGATCCAACCCATCATAGGGGTCCAACCCAACCCACATGGATCGGGTTGGGTTGGACATTATTATTATTATTATTATTATTATTATTATTATTATTATTATTATTATTATTAAATTGAACATTAGAACAACACCACTACAAATAAGACCAAATTTATAACCAAATAATCATGAGCATAACACCAAATAAACACAAACTATACGAGGAGAACTTAGAGTTTGGGTATTATTTAGGAAGAGAGGAAAAAGAAGTAAATAAAAAAATTGTACAATATTTTTTTAAAAAATTTAAATATATATTAAATATGGATGAATCGGGTTAGGTTAGGCGGATTTGTAAATTTTATGACTCGAATCCAACCCAAGCCACTGTTAACAAAGCTTTCATAACCCAACCCAACCCACCAACTCTTAAAAATGACCCAATCCACCGGGTTGGGTTGGATCAGGCCGATTTTGACAAGTTGACGGATTCACTACACACCCCTAGTTTTGGTTCAATTTGGTCAATTCAGTCTACTTTGGTCCATTTTGGTTCACTTCGGTCCAACTCAATTCATTTTGTTCCACTTTAGTTCATTTGGTCTATTTCAATCCGTTTGGTCCATTTTAGTCCTTGAACTAAGGCAATTAGACTAACAATAAATATCATCCCAAATATTTTTCATTAACTATTGAAAAAAAATTTGGCTGGTCAAAATTGGAATGAATAACTAGAGAGATAGAACGTAGAAATTAAATGTAGAATTGAATTTAAAAATTCTTTTCATATGGTGTAGTAAATTTTTTTAAATGCATATTCCAAATCCATAGACCAATTGGACGCTATAATTCAAATTAGAATATACTGAAAATCTAATATAACATGTTTATTTTTCATAATAAATGGCTTCAAAGTCTAGTCATCCAAAAATTATTTAAAAATTAGAATACCACCTAATTAAATTCTCAAAGAAAAACCATGAGTTTTGTAGTTCAATTCATTGACACTTTCTAGTTTTCCAACTAAGACATCTAAGGTTTTAATCTTCCCCACCTCTAACTATCGATGTATCAAAAAAATATGTTATAAAAAGCCTTAGTTTTTCTTATGTTCATCTAGTTAATGACATCTATAAAATGACTGCCTCAATTAACGTTGGTTCCTTGGTTTTATCTTATTTTTCCTTTGTATTATTATCTCAAAAGGTCTTAAATTGTTACTTAGGCTGCGTTTGTTTAGTGTAAAATATTTTTCGGGTGTAAAATAATTTCAGATGAAAATATTTTCGGGAAAGGAAAATAATTTCTAGTGTTTGGTTGCGTTTTAAAAATTATATTAGAAAATAATTTCAAGTGTTTTGTAACATTTTGAAAATGCAAATTTTCTACTAGTTTTTCACATTTTCTTAGCCATTTTCTCAGCTTCCAAAAAAATTTTATATCAGAAAATCCACCACAACCAACACCCCAGCACCCACAGAAAATCCACCGCCATCCACACAAAACCCATCACCACACAACATAAAAACCACCAAAACACCACCACCCACACCAACACAAAAAAGAAAAAAGAAAAAAGAAAGCAGAGATCAAAGAGAGAAAGCAGATCAGCGAGTGGCAGACGACGAGATCAAAGGAGATAATCTGACCCAGAGGAGGATGAGGCAATCTAGAGGGTGGCGGTTTGAGCTTGGGGCTTTGAGCGACGTGATCAATGGTTCGATTTAGAGGCGGTAGCAACGATGGGGGTGGGTGATAGTTTGTAGATCGGTGGCATGCGATCTTGCCAACGATCTCGCTCCTCAATCTCACCAGCGCGAGCTCGACTCATTCTCTTTACTCTCTCTTCGTGCTCTCTCTCTCTCTCTCTCTCTCTCTCTCTCTCTCTCTCTCTCTCTCTCTGTGTGTGTGTTTTCAGTCCGTAAAATGTGATTTAAAGGTAAAATAGAAATAGAAATGGTTTTACGGGTGGAAAAGGGTATTTTACGGTCAAAGTGTAAGTGATTTTCAGTTTGACCTAATTTTCAGTTGTTGCCGAACACATACAAATGTGTAAAATATTTTCTGAAACTGATTTACCATCGAACCAAATGCAGCCTTACTACAAAGAATTAATAAATACAATTTTTATAAATTTTTATATATTTATCCTTTATCATATTTTAATAGAATCAAGTTTACTTTATTTGAGCTTAGATTGAAAATTACTATTTTTCAAAATTGATGAAATTTTATTTCAAAAATAATATATTTAATAATACCTCCTTAAGGAACTAAAATTTCTAAGGTAAACAATTGTTTTGTTGAAAACTAAAAGTTCTCCTTGAAAAGCAACTTCATATTTTATTCGATAAATACAATTGTATTGTTTGAGAGACTGCCTCTATATTGGTAGGCATATCAGCTCAATATAAAATACAAGTGCTATACAACATAGACGTGCTACATCCACGACATTTTCACAACATTTTCACAACAAATCATAAGTAGTTAGTTGTTATTAGTTCTAATTTGAACCTACCACTGAAATTACTTTTCTACCCCACCAATAACAACCCATAACAACTTACCACATAGGATTTTGTTGTAAACATGTTGTACGAATATTGTGAATATCGCATTTCACATACAAATATGTGTACAGTACAAGATATATGTGTGATGACTAATGAACAAGTAAACTATGGTGGGCCTAGAGCCCAATAAGCTTGTACACTAATGGCACATATAAGAGCAAGCTTATTCTTAGCTCAGTGCCCGTTTGTTTCAGATTTTAGAAGCTAAAACGTGCTTTTTGAAACCAAATACATAAAATGTGCGTTTGGTAAATTTTAAAAGTTGCGTTTACTAAAAAAGCTACGTTTTCATTTGTGAAGGAAAAGTGCGTTTCACAAAAGCAGCCTTGAGCTCCATTGTAAAAAATTACTAGTGTGTTTTATGTTACCGTTGCACAAATTTTTCAAAAACCCAATTTTATCCATTTGTTTATAACACAATTTTACAAAGAAACCCAATAATGAAATCAAAACCAAAAAAAAAAAAAAACCAATCTGACCCATTTCTGCCGCATGTTGTTGGCACTAGGGAAGAGATCAAAGAGCAGTGGGGAGGAAGGCAGGCAGCAATAAAGGCAAAGTAGATCAGCAGACGACGGAGGCGTGTTGAGGAAGATAGGTGGTGGTGAAGGCAGAGATGAAGCACCAATTTGACTCATTCCTCCCATTTGGATTTCCCCCTCTATCTTCATTTGATGAAAATCAAATGGTGTGGTGTGTGTGACCTTTAAGTTTGTGTGTTTTGATGGGATAGAGGGAAAGAAACTTGTAGACAAAGTGGTAAGAGAAAAGAGAAAAAGGAAGAAGAAAAATAAAAACAAGAAAGAGAGCTCTGTGGCAACTGGAACGTTCCAAAGAAAGTGGTAGGGAAAAAGGGGAAAGAAGGAAAAAATAAGAAAACTAGGATGTGTTGGAGGAAATGGCAGGGAAAAAGGGGGAAGAAGGAAAAAAGAAAAAAATAAAAGAGAAGGGTATGTGTGTGGAGGAGAAAAAAAGAGGGGAAAAAAAAAAGAAAAAAAGAAGAAGGAAATATGGATGAAAAACAAAAGTAAAGAAATAAGGGAAAAATAAAATAGTGAATGAGAAATTAAAATTGAGAAATGCTATCACAATATTTTCATAATAAATCTTAAGTGATAGGTTATTATTAGTTAATATTGGTGAGAAAAAAAATTTAGAAACTTTGAAAGTTCTTTTTAGAATAATTTTTTAGAAAGTATTTTCACAATATTTTCACAATATTTTCACAATACTTTATATATACATTATCCTTTTTAGTAATTTACCACTCAAACTGTCACTTTTATAAGTGCTAGTCAAACACTCAGTTTTTTCAAAAAACATTTTTTCATACCGTACTTTTTGAAAACCCACCTTTTCAAAAAGCCAAGTTTTAAAAAGCTGAACCAAACTCACCCTCAATCTTTCTTCTTGATGCATGTGTGAGGCTGGCTAGTGAGTGTGTTAGCTTTGATAAATGGAAGTAGCCTGATTTTAATAGTTGGGCCGCACATACAATGCGTGGCCAAGTTTTAATTGTATGGAACATTTGTTCTTGTTTCATAATTTTTGGGCTAGGGTGAGGTTAGTTTGTTTAAAGTCCACATGTATAATTGGTGTTTGGGTTGAGGAGCCTAAGATTACTGAACTTTGGGCTGTAAACAAGGGTTTATAAAGTAAGCTTGTGGCATGGATTTGACTGCTAAGGGATTTGCCATTTATTGATTGCCATTGATGACCTTCGACCATGTTTGTGAGGGCATGTGTGCAGTCTTGAGCGTCATTGTATAGTTGTATTATGCTTTGCCCTTGTGTTTTTCGGTTTGGGACACCTTACCTCTAAAAATATGTTGTATTTTCTGTGTAAGGGATTTGTTCCCTCTAATGTATTCTATGATATGGCTAGGGCGTTTCAGATTTGATACAAAAACTCAACTCTTCAATAAAAATCAGAGTTTTTAATATTGAAAAAAAAAAATGAGAGAGAAATGGATTCAATAGTGTTTAGGTTACACAAAAGAATTTTTTAGAATGGTTATTTATTTTTTTTAGAGAGTTCAAATAGCCTATTTCTAGACCAACGACATTTCTAGTGTTTATTTTAGGTGCTAAATTTTTGTATTTAAATGTTACTACTCCCTTATTCATAGGGCTATAAATGAACCAAGTCAATTATGAATAATTCTGGCTCGGCTCAATAAAAAACTTATTTATGTTTGTTTGTTTATAAATCAGTCAAGCTTAGACTTTAGTTTTAGGCTCGTTTAATGAAGAAGTTGAGCTCAATCGAACAAATTTGTTCACGAACAAGCTCGTGAGCTATAAGGCTTGATACAAAATAATTCAAGCATAAACTCATTTATAAGTTTATATGTGTTAGCTAAATATACTCATTACCATAGCTTTAAAAACCAGATTGGCTGGTCTGACTGATTCAACAGAGAACCGAACTTCAATTTGGTTCGGTTATGGCATAAAGCCGAAAATAGCCTAAAAACTAATAAATAGTAAAAACTGGCCGGTTCAACTTGAGAACCAAAAACTAGCCCAGTCAAACCAGTTACTGCCTAATTGGTTTGAAAACCTAAACTACATCGTTTTGCCCAGCCTTAAACCTAAAGCCTAAACACCTAATTCACCCTTACGAGTCTCACTCACGCCTCTCACCTCTCTGTCACGCTCACGCCTCTCACTCTCAAGTCTCACCTCTTTGTCTCTCACTCCTCTCGCCCCTCTGTCTCGCTCTCACTCTTACCTCAATCAAGCTTACGAGTCACAGCCTTTCATCTAATCTGCTTCTCATCGTCATGGGTCACGCCTCTCGTCGTCTCGATTTTTTTCTTCTTTGTTCTTAGTCTCACCGTCATGGTATCAATCTCGCTCAACCTCTGTGCTCTGCTTCATCAGGTATTTGGATTATTTTTCATCTGTGCTTTGTCTCGCTCTCACTCTCACCTCACTCAAGGTCACGAGTCATGGCCTCTCATCTAATTTGCTTCTCATCATCACAAGTCACGCCTCTCGTTATCTCGATCTCATCGTCTTGGTTTTTTCTTCTTTTTTGTTCTCAGTCTCGCTGCCTTAGTATCGGTCTCACCCACCATCTGTGCTCTTCTTCATCAGGTATTTTGATTATTTTTCTTTTTCCTTTGCTTTTGATTGTAACTTGTTGATTCTGTTTCTTCATTTTCTCACCACTATTCACCTCAGCATCAATCTGTGATTTGGTTAATTCTCTTGGCTTCTTCTTTTTTTTCTTTTTTTTTTTCAACTTCGTCTCAAGTTCTTCGTTCATGTTCTTTGCCTTCAAATTTCCAATCAGTTCAGTGACTTCATTGGTAACTTCTCTCTTTAACTTAATTATTCAATTTATTCTTTCAATTATTAGTTTAGCATAGCATTTTAGTTTATTTGTGATTTTGTGTATGTTGAGGATTATGTTGTGGATTTGATTTACAGAGCTTTATTGTTTGTGAAAATAGTTTACAAAGGAGCATTATTGTTTGTGAAATATTTATGGAGTAGCATTATTGTTTGCATGTAATGAACTTATTTGCTATATGCCATTTAGACGTAAATGTAATGGCTAATAAACTTATTTATTTGGTTTTGTTGAAAGTTTATTATGTTAAGGATGAATGTTTTGTAATGTTATTATGTTAAATTCTTTAAAAAAGTTATATAGTTGTATTTTTTAAAGGAAACATATTTATTATTATTGGTTTGTTTGTTTTAGTATATTAAAAAATTATTAATTATTTATATAATTTAAATAATTAACAATTAAATTATTTATAATATCACTAGTTTGACCATAAAATGGTAATTAGCTTCTCGACCGGTTCTTTCATCGTAACAGTTTTTAAAACCATGTTCATTACACATATCTTAATAATGACATGACCGACATGGGACCACTACCCATTACATTAATTTTTCCTTCCCTCTAAATTGACTAAGAACCACTTTAGAATTTAGATACATTTAAAAATTAATTAAGTAATTAAATGGGCCATGTATGATCCTTCCCCATCAATCATCTAATGTAAAGTTATGCAACATATTAGTATTTTCCCATTCAAAATAGTTACAAACAAGTATTTTTTTAGTTATTCACCATCTAATGTAAATGTAAAAATTGTATTTTGATCAAAATACAATTTGAATAAGGAAGAATGAATGAATTTAGCAAAAACAACTTTAGCAATTGTTCATGAACAATTGATAAAGTTGTAGACAAGGAAGAATGAATGAATTTAATTATGTAAATTTTTTAATTTGAATAATGGGTAATCATAAGTAGAATTATACGCATGATAAAATGAGTATATTATTTTCTTTTCTTTTTTTCTTAATTTTAGAGAATTAAGCATTTTATAATGTAATTTTCGATCTTAAATCTCAAGCTCAAAAGCTTGATTTGAGCTTGACTAATTAATTAAGCTAAGCCAAACTAATTAATCAAGCTAAACCAAACTAAGCTCAAACTTTTTGACTTTCTCACAAGCTCAAACTCAAATATTATTTTTAGACTTGTCATGAGCTTGAGCCAAGCGTGAACTTTTGGCTTTTCCTAACGAGCTAAGCTTGAACATAAACTACTTAACAAAACTTGGCTCGTTTGCATCCCTACTTATCCACCTCTTTTGCTTCACTGACAATTACATAACTTTGACAAAGTGGAGCTATTTCAACATCATATGTTTGATCTACGTCAAACCTCACAAAGCTGATCACGATCACACATATGTTCCCAATTACTCTTAATATCTTAATAGTTGAATAATTAATGAATAGCATAATCCATGTTTTAAACAAAATATTTTTTTATTTTTCTTTAGCCATTGCACATTGATGGTTATTTCTCACTCAATTCAATTCAATATCTTCGAATTGGCCAATTAGACTTAGATGTATATTTCAAATTTTTAGACTTAAATAGTTAAATGTATATTTCAATCTTTTAGAGCACTCACATCAATACATGTATAATAATAAAAAGTACTACATTTTAGCTAATCAAACCCAAAATTTACCCACATTAGGTTATGTACAGTTGCTATAATAATCATATAAATTTATACTGACACTATTCATTTGTATTAAGGTTTTTATTCTTTCTTTATATATTTCGATGATAATAAAGGAAAAAAGTAAATTGTGGTTCTTGCATGTGAAGAGAGATAAACAATTAAAAAAATCAAGAAAATATAATATTTTAATGAAATTCAGTATAAAATAAATAATTTGATATGAGGTGTTTTGAAAAGTGAATATGTAAAATTAGAAAAATATGATCTTATGTTTAAATAAGCAGAAATTTTTTCACAAACTGATGTGAATGCTCTTTGGTTTTAAATGTTTAATAATTCTATGTGACAAACACAGCCAAAAAGGTTTGAAATTAATGTATTTGAGTTCGGTCAGAAGTTTGTGTCATGTTTTGATTGAAAATTATGAAAAACAACAGCTTCAGTCAAGTAAAACTCAAACTTACTATAAATTTTGACAGAATACAAGACACTCACTCAAGTGAGATTGCCTAAAATCAGAATTTAAGCTTTGTTACAAGTGTGATTTCTAATAAATGTATTTTTTAGCAGAAATAAAGGTATTTCTTGTCCACTAATAAATAGGTACTGAAGTCTTATAAATATTAAGTAGACAATACTGCAAAGGATTTGGTGAGTTTAGCCCTTGCCCCAGGGGTCCCCCCACAAAGGGAGAGACATTAAATTAGTTTGAGAGAGCTCGTTTGTTAGTGTTCTGGCTTTATTATTTGTTTATTTTTGCATTGTGGCTTTGTCTTGGCAAGGGTGACACAAACTGTTTGGTAGCACTTGGTCTGTGCTCTTTTGTAATTTCTATATGGATTAGTTAATTTGTTGGTTTGACATAGCTAGAGAGATGCCTTTTAGAGAGATGCCTTTTAATGCTTTAATTGTTTTTCATCTAATAGTATCTACATTCTTTCGCATAATGTCCATTATGCTTGTATAAAAGTGTGGACATTATGTGAAAAATTGTATATAGCAAGGTGTGAAACATTTTATACAAGTATCTATTTCATTGGGAATTATAATTCAGCAGAGAGTCTAATAAATTCAACCATGAGGAATGAAAGTGACCTATCGATGATCTGCCATAACTTAAAATATTATTAGAACATTTTCCATAATTTAAAATATTATTAGTATATTTGTAGGTTAATAATCCAAGCTTCATAAGTAGATTAATGATCCAAGCAATCATGAACATGATCGAGGCTATTCCACAAGAGTCAGTTTAAAAATAAAAGACAAACACCCATTCTATCAATAAGTTACGGCGAGAAAATCCGCATGCCACTATAGAAGCAAAAACATATAAAGACGACTTCAAAAATCCCCAGAGAGTGTGGCACCACTGCGTACGTTCCTGATATAAATGCTATCAGCATTGCCACAACAGAGTAGTATGCAAATAGAAGCGCAAGCTCTGTTTTTCTTTTTCTGTCAGTCAATAATAACACCCTTCTAATATTAGCCGAATACGTGTAAACTAATATTGAGGCAGTGGAAAAACCAAAAGCTAGAGCATTAGCTATCACAAATACTTTGGAAGCAGCTTGTTTGCTTAATACTGCCAATCCCTGATTGCCACCTCCGCTTTCGTATCCACCAGGCACGGTGAAAGCTGCGGTGAAGGTGACCGTTGCGATGATCGTGGCCACCAACAAATTGGTCTCACCAGCGGACCTTAGAATCTCCAATTTGGATATGCTGTTGCCTGTCACGTCTTCTTTGCTTTCAGAAACAGCATTTTTTTACCTAGTTTTCCTTTGCAGTCTGCCCTTTCTCTTCAATGGCTGTAGCATTTCCTGTGCCTCTCCATCTACGGATTCTTTCCCTGTTTCTTTTTCTACTTGTCCTTTGTCTTGCACCTCTGGATCCAAACGCCAAGTGCCCATTTTTAAGAGTTCTCTCAGACTTCGTTGACCGCCTTTCGCCTTCAAACGCTTCTTCGTATATCTCTGTAAATTTACGAATATATGACTTTGTATTTCTATTGCATATTACGATTTGAAGTTGTGTTATATACAAGCAATTTTGGTTAACAAATAAACATATATAAGTCCGAAGTCTACAAAGTCAGCAAGCGTAGCCCACGTGTTTGGGCTGAACTAGCAAATAGGGATGACCTAAACTCCACGAATATAATCTCGACGCCAATCAACATGGACAGCAAAACCTTGAACTCACTAGTACACACCTAAAAAGCATGATTGAAAATTTAAACTTGACTAAACCCTAAAAAATTTATCTCAAAGAAATTATTCGTCATGTAATGCTGAGTCTCATGGGAGCGATGTTTTGGGGTGATAAGGCGGTGAAGGACTAAAAGACGGAGAGAGAGAGAAAGCAGCGGTGGCGCGCATACATACAAGTGATATGAACACCCTGATGACTATAAACATGTGGTCTTCAAGGGTTAAAACAAGAGTAGAGAATCCTGCCCAAAACAAATTAACAAAGTAATTAACTCTAAGGATTTATAGGTGATGATGCCGAAATTCATCAATAAGCTACACGGTCTTCACGAGAGTGAAATAAAAACCTACACAATAACAAGAAAGGACCTAGCAAAGAGCACCGATGTGGTGCAGGCCAAAAACCCTCCGAATGTCAAGTTAGAAACCTTGTTTTCAACAATAGAGTGCTAGAGTTGAGTTAATTATGCGTACCTTGGTTTGTAAGGGTTTTGGAGTATTTATAGTCGCGTAAATCCAATGCCTATGCCTTGGTTAAGAAGTCCTTTTCTTCTAGGGGAGTGACTCATTTTTCTTGTAGGAGTCTTCTTTCTTTGAGCCTAAGCGTGTAGATCAAGCAAAAACCACAGTAGCCCAAACGTAAGCCGCAACCATGCTCGTATAAAAGGCCTTGGAGCCCAACACATGCCATGTGTTACATATATACGTCCACCACGTGTCCGTCACGTATTTTCCCTCTTCAATAGGAGAGAAACATATTCAAGATATTCTCACACTAAAAGATAACCGTACTTGATGTCCAAAATCAGGAAGTTGAAAAATAGGCAAATATAAAAGTTCATAAAGTTACATGAGATCTAGACTTTGCTCTGGTCAGGCTGGACAGAGATTAGAAGATTCCATGCTACAACAGAAGAAGCTACACTTACAATAAACAGCTCTAGAATAATTCCCATTTTTTTAGCCAATATATAAAATATTTCGTGCTAAGCAAATTTGTATAGTGAGTGGGTGGAAGTAATGTTAGAGTGGATTGTTGAGCACATCAATTTCTGCTTGTTTGCTGTTAGTTGAATAGAGTGTAATTAACCAACTTCTTTGGCTCACTAAAGTACAATTGGTCCTCTAATAGATTAAATAATTAAATACACCAATTTCTATTAACTTAAATATGTAGACAATTGGTAATTTATTATGGTAGCTCAGACAGTACAAACATAAAATGGGGAGTATTAGATTAAATAATTAAATTCATCAATATATTCAAATTAGAATATATTGAAAACCTAATTATTTTTTTTTTCATAATAGATAGCTTCAAAGTCTAGTCATCCAAAAATTATTTAAAAACCAAAATACTGCCTAATTAAATTGTTCAAAAGAAACCATGATCTTTGTAGTTCAATTCATTGGCACTTTCTGGTTTTCCAACTAAGACATCCAAGGTTTTAATCTCCCCACCCCCAACTATTGAAGTATAAAAATAAAAAAATGTTATCAAAAGACTTTGTTTTTCTGATGTTCATTTGGTTATTGGCAGCTATAAAATGACTGACTCAATTAATGTGCTTCTCTTGATTTTATCTTATTTTTCATTTGCATTAACCATTTCAAAAGATCATAAATTGTTACTTCAAAGAATTAATAGTATTTAAAAATTTTATTTCAAAAATAATATATTTAATAATATCTCCTTAAAAAAACTAAAATTTCTAAGGTAAACAATTGTTTTGTTAAAAACTAAAATTTCTCCTTGAAAAGCAACTTCATATTTTATTCGATAAATAGAATTGTATTGCATGAGAGACTGCCTTTATATTGGTAGGCATATGATGCAGTACAAGATATATGTGTGATGTTATAAAAAAAAGAAAAAAAAAAAATATATATATATATATATAGATATATATGTGTGTGTGTGTGTGTGTGTGTGTGTGTGTGTGTGTGAGAGAGAGAGAGAGAGAGGGATGGGTGATGAGCAGATAAACTACGGTGGGCCTGGAGCCCAATAGGCTTGTACACTAAGTAACGGCACATATGAGGCTAGTGAGTGTGTTAGCTTTGATAAATCGATGTAGCCTGATTTTAATAGTTGGGCCGCATATATATGTCTGGCCGAGTTTTAATTGTAAGTGCCATTTGCTCTTGTTTCATAGTTTTTGGACTAGGGTGATGTTAAGGTCTATAAAGCCCACATGTATAATTTGTGTTTGGGTTAAGGAGCCCGAGTTTACTGAACTTTGGTCAAATACACTATTTATAGACCAACAAAATTTCTAGTATTTATCCACCTCATAGGCTCCACTGACAATTCCATAACTTCGACAAAGTGGAGCTATTTCAACATCACGTTTGACTACGTCAACCCTCACAAAGCTGATCATGACCAAATATATGGTCCCAATTACTTTTCTTTTTTTTTTTCTTTTTTTTTTTTTAGTATGGTCCCAATTACTCTTAATATCTTAATGGATTTTTTTTTGAGTTAACAGTAATACTAATTAGAATATATATGAAACTAGTAATATTAATGTGTTAAATCGGGTTTATAATATATTATTTAATCAGTATACAACTACCAAATGGTCTAACCTTTGTAATTATAGACTGGAGTTATAAACAGTGGACACTAAACACACATAACTAATGTGGAATATTTATCTTAATAGTTGAATAAATAATGAATAGCATTATCCATGTTTTAAAGAAAATATTTTTCTTTAACCATTGCACATTAACTGTTATTTATCCATTCAATTCAAATCTTCCAATTGGCCAATTTGATTTAGATATATGTTTCAATTTATTAGGTTTTAACCAAGAGCCTTGTAACTTAATTGACACCTCATCATGCACAAAGTATTTGGGGTTTAGAAGGTAAACGGTTTGAGTTGCGAAGTTAGTAGCATATTGTATCTATTTCAAAAAAAATTATTAAGTTTTAAATGTTTAAAATTCTAGGTGACAAACACAGAGCTAAAAGGGTTAGCAATTGATATATTTAAGTTAGGTGAAAATTTTGTGTCAATGTGTTTATTAAAAATTATGAAGAAGACGCTTGCTACAAATTTTAAAATAGTTCGAGACACTCGCTCGAGTGAGATTGTCTAAAATCAGAACTCAAGTTTTGCTTTATTGAAAATTGTGAAGAATAACAACTTTGGTCAAGTAAAACTTAGACTTACTACAAATTTTGAAATACTACAAGACACTCAAGCGAGATTGCCTAAGAACAAAATTCAAGCTTTGCTAGAAGTGTGACTTCTGCTAATTAAATCTAAAGTTAGATACATAGGACATTCTTCAGCATGACTTTCTAAAGAGAAGGCCATCAAACTCCAATTCAAATTACCAAGTCAGTCTAGAAAACTTCTCCTTATGCCTAAATAGAGAAAATTCATCAAGGAATCTTGCCCCAATTTTCTAGTTTGAATTGTTTTGGGTTTTCTTGGTTTGGAAGAAAAGTCTATACCTTATTAAACAAGTAATAGGAATCCTTGTCTATAAAGGGTTGTATTCATTGTCCACCAAGAAAAATATTCATTAGCTACAAAGAAAGGTATTCATTTTCTGCTAAAGAATAGGTATTGAAGTCTTATAAATAGACAATACCACAAAGGACTTGGGGGCTTTAGCCCTTGGGTCATCCCACATAGAGAGAGCTCATTTGTTATTAATTGTTGTGGTTGTATTATTTGTTTTGTTTTGCATTGTGGCTTTGTCTTAGCAAGAGTGCCACAAATTGTTTGGTAGCATTTGGTTTGTGCTTTGCTGTAATTTGTATATGGATTAGTTTGTAGGTTTGACATAGAGAGATATCTCTTTAAGGGTGTTGTGCAGTATAAGGAAAATTTTCACTTTGTATTTGTGTGAGGTAGCTATTTGGTTTTGAGGATTTTGGTATTTGTGAGAGTGCATCTACACCATATTTGTATCTCCATATTTGTTAGTGAAATTATCTTTTTGTTGTCACTCATAAATGTAGGCTATCATCGAACCATGTAATTTTTTGGTGTTTTCTTTTGTGAGTGGACGTCTATTTCTCAGGATTTCTTCATTTCTATTATTTGCTAAAAATTAGTGCTAGCCTGCTAGGAACACAAAATTTGGCATAATTTAGTGCTACAACTCATCACGTAATGAATTGTGATTGGTAAAGATGTATTTTCACATGGCCGACCATCATACCTTTATCAATCACAACTTGTCACTTAATAAGTTGTGGCATAGGGTTGTGCCAAATTATGTGTCCCTAATATTACTCTTTGCTAAATCTTTCTCAAGTACATAATATTTTTACAATTAATCTTAGCATTTGAGCTTCCACTTTTACAACAAATCTTTCCATGAACACAAATGTGTAGGATAATTCAAGATTAATTTTAATCGATCACAAAAATATTAATTATTTTTTACAAACAAAAAAATATTATTGGTTGATGTTGTTTTAAATGGTAGTCATGTGAGCATACAAAAATTCCATGTGGATAATATTATTGTAAGGGCACAAATCGAGCTGGACCAGAGTTAGACTTTCTGACCAAACTAATGAGGCCTTGACAATAAATTTATAGAGAGTGGGCTACTAATCTAGATCGTTTAGCCGGCAGATAACACAAAGGTTGGATTAAATCATATAACTCATGCACTAATCTCATATACAGATATAATATTAAGTTGTGTACATTGATGCCGAGGATAATCCTTAATATTTCTTACAATTACTCTCTCTATTCTCTTTTTTTCCTTTTTTCTCCGTCCCCCCTCCCCTTTCTTTTTCCCTTTCCTTTTATAGGCCTCTCTCTCTCTTCCTTCCTTCTTCCACGTGTAGTCCAGATGTTTCCTTTTGGATACTTGTCCCATCATATCTTTTTACTCAGGTCTCTGGTGGTGAAGGTAAGGTTGAAATCCAATGTTCAGGCGTCATTTCTTCATTAATGCGGCCAGAGAGGTAGGTAAGATGTCTTCAATACGGTGGTAGCAGCTTTTTACTTAGATATTTGTCTGTCACTCCCCTTTATCCCTTATTCTTGTTCTCTTGGTTGTTGCATGCAAGATCCTCAGTATGGACGTCCTTGAACCGCCAGATTACTAACGCTGTCCTCAGCGACATGCTGCTGAGGACTAGGTCATCCTCGGACGTTCCGTTTCATGGTACTCTGCTCGTACATGGCAACTTTTTGTCACGGGGCCTTGTAGGCTGGAGCTAGTATATCCTCGGACCATTTCATGGTGTTGGGTTGGGCTTCTCCCTTTGGTGAGAGCTTTTGGTCCGGCCCAGCATGTGTCTTGGGCCCATGGGCACTACAATTATCTTTTAATTGAATCTAATTAATTAAACATGGATAAATATATTTAATTTGATTGATTGATATATTTATTTTATTTTGTTAATTAGAGTTCCAATAAAGAAGAATGTTAACAAGAAGAGAGTCAGTTATTTAATTCTTTAATTGTAATGCTTTAATTGTTTTACATCTAATAGGGGGCACACTCTTTCACATACCACTAAATATAAATACCCAGTATATAAGTGTGGACGTTATGCAAAAAATTGCATATCGCAAGGTGTGAAACATTTTATACAAGCATTTATTTCATTGAGATGATATTATAATTCAGCAGAAAGTCTAATAAATTCAACCATGAGGAATGAAAGTCACCTATCGATGATGTGTCATGACTTAAAATATTGTCAAGTACATTTGTAGATTAATGATCCAAGCTTCACAACATATGGATCATGTTTATTAATAGCAATCATAAACAAGATCGAGACTATTCCACGATAGGCAATTAAAAAAAAAAAACATAAACACCAAAGAGCAATATGTCCCATTGTACCAATTAGTTAGTGCGAGAAAGCCCGTTGGCCACTGTAGAAGCCGAAACATATAATGACGGCTACAGAAATCCCCAAAGAGTGCGGCACCACTGCGTATGTTCCTGACATAAAAGCTATCAGCAGTGCTAAAACAGAGTGTCTTGATAATACAAGGGCAACTTTTGCTCTTCTTTTTCTGTCACCGAATGGTAGCGCCCTTCTGATATTAGCAGAATACAAGTAAACTAATATTGAGGCAGTGGAGAAAGCAAAAGCAAAAGCATTGGCTATCACAAATGCTTTGAAAGCAGCTCGTTTGCTTAATACTGCCAATCCGGAATTTACACCTCCGCTTTCGTATCCGCCAGGCACGGTGAAAGCTGCGGTGAAAGTGACAGTTGCGATGATCGTGGCTACCAACAAATTGGTCTCACCTGCAGACCTTACCCTCTCCGATAAAGACATGCTGTTGTCTGATATTTCTTTTTTGCTTTCAGAGACAGCATTTTTTACCTCATTTTCGTTCGCTGTCTGCCCTCTCTGAGCTTTCTCTTCAATGGCTGTAGCATTTACGGCACCTCCATCTGTGGATTCTATCTTTATTTCTTTTAGTACTCGCTCTTCCTCCGTCACCAGAGGGTCCAAACGCCGAGTGCACATGTTGAAGATTTGTCTCAGACCTTTTCGACCGCCTCTCAACCGCCTCTTAATATAAGTCTGTTAAATGTACAAACATATGATTTTGTATTTTGATACTCATTACGGTTAAAAATAGTAAAACCTTTGGGCTCGTGAAAGAAATAATTGTTAAGAAGACAAGCAAAACGATGTCGTCGTCTAAAACAGAAGAATAAAGATTTAAAAAAAAAAAAAAAAAAACGTTTAAATGAGAAACGGTACCATTCCAACAAGCAATATAAACTTAATCAAACGCTATCGTTTTGTATTCAGACTCGAGGCTAACCGACTGGGCAGAGGCGGGAAAGTTTGTTATATGTTAGTTAGAATCCTCTCTCTTATACGCTTCTCTCCCTCCCTCTCTCTGTTAAACACACTATGGCAGTCTCTCTTCTTCGACTCTGTTCCAGATGCAACTAAATCATTTTACTCCGGAATATACGGACACACCAGTTGCTACCCTTAGCCGTTCTCTCTCATAGCACAAACCTAACTCGATCAAAGCTGGCGACACACTATGGCAGTCTTTCAATAGGCACCTTTTGGCATATTTATTATAACCTATCTTTTATATATATACACACCTATATATACAACACAAACTAAACTAGAGACGCAACATTGTCTCTTATTCCTTCTCCCAAAAAACTAATAAATAACATAACATTACTTTCTTTTGCCTAACTAATAAAACATTGTACTATTTCTTTCAATATCATATTTTTTTTTTTTTAATTTCAAGCATTTTTGCTTACTACCCTAACTCAAAAATAATGGTTTTTTTTTTTATTTTATTTTATTCCTACTACTTATTCAGTAGCTATTCCCATGCATCGCACGAGTTAGCGGCTGGAATAATATAAAAGTGAAATGTTTGACTTTTTATTGACCACTCCTATTACGCCACGTGGCTTCACAAATTACTGTCACGTTTACATTTAAAAACACTGAAACATTGTGCCTTTTCATTAAATGGAATAAGAGTAACGTTTTTGTAGGTGGGCAAAAAGGTCGGTCCATTCCCAGACCAATCAGGCCTATCCAGGGTTAGTTTGGCCCAAGATAGATTCACACTAACTAGGTGAGTATTAAGATGTTTTAAATGGACCCCACCTCGACAAAGCACTCCAACAAATGTCTACGGCAGCTGAGGACATAAAGTAATGCTTAGGGGAAACCGCTTGCCAAACACAAGATTTAGTGTCACACAAGTTACTAATTAATCATTTCAATAGCAGGGCAGTAGGCCTCATCTCTAATACACGATTAGACACATTAGAACAATAACCACGACTCAAGAAACCACCCAAACACCATGAGTGGAGGGACCCACGTATATGCTGGATATTCTCTCATCATGATAGATCCACTAAGGCAAGGGTATAAAAACAAAGGGAGAGTCAAGATAGGGGGTTAGAACCTAATCCAGGGGAGAGACACACGAGAGAAAAAAGTGAGGATAGAACGCAGTGTCGAGGATAAGGAAGTCCAACTCGGAACCCAATTTAGAATACAAATTAATTGGGAGTTTAAGCCCAACTAGCCCTAGGTTGTTGGGAAACGATTATCACAATTGGCGTCGTCTATGGGAAAGCTCACCAAGCTAAAGGTCTAGAAGCGTACTAATGATAGTTTGATGGTGGAGCGACATGCAAGTAAAGGCTCCGTGGAAGGGTTGTAGAGGGTTATCTCAAGCCCTTAGACTAGTACAAAAGGATCATAGGAAAGAGTGTCACACTTACATTCACTTATAAGTGCAAGATGACCCGCATTCTATGGGCGTAAGTGCCCCTGTGACGGGTTTGGGTTTCCCCATATCCGTGCGAAGTACGCCTTGACGAAGGGTAGACCATGGCGAAGGGTGAAAAATGGATCTACCACCTAGATTAAGTCTAGGAACCATAAATATAGCTCCTTTGTGGAATGCCTAATTTTTACCAGAGCACGTGTCCAGAGTTTATGTATAGGGATGAGAAGGTGTTAGGCACCCAACCCCACCAGACCCGTAGGTCAGCCTCCACTAATTGTGTTCCAAATCTTAATCTCATTAAAGGGTATTTTCACATATTATTTTAAACTCACACACAGTCTAACATGCACCTAAAGCAATCAACATGGCATATCATCCCCAAACATAGCATTCATCTATCATGGTACAAGCATATATCACCAAGGGCAGCAAGCATCAAAAGGCAGATTATATCAAGCACATCTAAGCATTCAAGCATTAAACCAAAACTCATAGCATTTAACCAAGCATATTAAACAACTCAAGCTCAAACACTCAAATGAATGTTCATGTGATTTATGCATGACTTACCTCACTTACCTTATTGCATCACATCACCTATACCTCAATGCATGTTCATATTTATGTACATGTTCACAGTATTTAACCAACAAACCCTAATCAATTGTCTAAACAATAAACTAGACAAAACATGTTAAAGCATTGAACCACGACTCAAAAATAGAATAACAAGCTAAACAAAGGCAAGACATGTGAAAGAAAGCAAGTAAAAGGCAAGAAAACAGAATTTGTGTTTTTGGGCACGAGTGTGCTTGTGCATACATAAGGTATGCGTGCACATCCCAACTATATGCATACGCACACTTTGAGTATGTGCACACATGCATGAAGCATCTGCATTCCTAGATGCCTAGAAACTCAAACCCAACAATCAAAACAGAAAATTAAGCAAAATAAGAAAACTAACAACCCAACATGCTTTTAATATGAATACAAAACAAAACCTATACTAGCATAAGCATATTTGTTAAGACATGTGTGGAACTTGTTAAAACATATGTTATTGTATATTAGCTAATATTTTGACAAAACGCACTTTACTTGTAATTGGGTAAATTTAGGATGGGTTTAATACTTCAAGGAACAAGAGTTCAAGCCTAGAATTGAAGTCATGCAAATTTGTCCAAAAAACAAGTGAAAAAGTGTTATTCATTAAAACTCGACAGATATCTCAACACATAATATCTATTAAGGTTTAATAAGAATTCTCGACAGCTCTCGACAGAAGCTATATCTATCGAGAATTACGAAATTCAGATTTTCAAATATATTTTTCACTCATATCCAAGTTATTTGTGTAGGATTTCTTTTCTCACAATCTTAGACATATATAAGGATTATTTTAAGGGTCGTTAAAGATGATGCAAAGATTGTTGCAACTGTTGTTGCACGCATATTGTGAACGGAGACAATTGCCCTAGTTCATCATATTCCTTATAAAAGTTACTGCATCTTTGCACCAAGGGTTTTGTAACCAAGGAACTTCTTGATATTCATTGTTTGAATGAACTGAAAAACTTTGTAGCCAACATCTTCCTCAAATTGGTGTGTTAGTCATGTATTTGGATCCGTGCATCGATTAGTTAGTCACGTACTTGGAGCCATGCATTGAAAAGAGAGATTGTCACTACATTTCAAGTCCAATTGTGTATTAGGGTAAAGGTTCAACTGTAGATTGATATTAAGTATTAGGATTCTCTTTATTTGTAACCGCTTGTTTTGATAATAGTAGATTCTCGGGAGTGATAACCTTAAATTCTTTCGGTGAGGTTTTGCCTCGGTAGTTTTCCCCATTCGTAAACAAATCACCCATGTCAAATTTAATTTCCATTGCATTTAGTTATTTGGTGATTTATTTGTATTACCACGCTTATTGCATGTAATTGAATCTAATTAATTTCACTTGGCTAATTAATTTGATTAAGTTACCAAATTGGCCAATACATTCTTGGCCTATCAATATTAAAGCAAATAAAGACATATAAACAAACAATAAAACAAAGAAAAGATGAAGAAACAAAATTAGAACCTTTATCTCAACACAAAAACTCTCTAAAGCTTGATTTGACTATTCCCCTTAGTCAACCTAATCAACAACAAAACCAATAGGTTAGTAAGCTTTAGAACTCAAAGGCCAAGATCAAGATAGGTCTCAACTAGGTAAAACTTGACTTGAGAATATTTTATGAAAAACTCTCTTTCATTCATTATTTTCTAGTGAATCATCGGTATTTCGCCTCCTATTCAAGAAATGTCTTTTATGGCTTTATATAGTGGTAAAATAAGAGTATAGGAGGCTCCCAAACAATGTGAGATTCGTTCCACACAAATTTATGTGAAAAAAAGTTTTCCTTTCATAGTTTCTAGAACCCTAGATGTGTGTGCATACTCAAGGTATGCGTGAGCATTTCCTAAGTATGCATACGCATGGTTTAAGTGTACGTGCACGCGCATACGCGTGTATGCATATGCACACTTCGGGTTCCTACAGCCTTTCTTTTCCAAAAATAAGTTTATTTTTTCCATAAATAATTCCTCAAGTCAATATTCGCACGATTGGGCCCCAGATCAACCTTAGACCTCAGAGTAATGTCGTCATTGGGGAATTGAGACCCAAGTTGTAAGGGGTACAAAATAAGATTGTAGACACTTCATTTTGTACCCAGTTAATAAACTTTAGTCCTCGGTCTCAATGATGATCTTGACATGTCTACAAAAGATAATTGAAGTTATTTTGATAGCTTGGAAATAATCACAACTCAAAAGTGCTCAAATCACTTTAAAAACGATGCTGAAAAATAATCTTTGCTTATTGGTCTGACCATAACTTTTGATCCACAAAGAGCTTTTGAGTGATGATTATTGCATTGGAAAGTAGACATCCTAAGCTTTAATTTGAACAAAATTTCGTCTAATTTGGACTTAAATTGAGTGAGTTACGACCGTTTGAAGTCGGGCAATCAAAGATGTGTGTACGCATGAAACTTCATATGTATGCATGCACAAACCTACGTATGCATGCACAAACCTGTGTACACAGGGCTCGTTCCAGAACCTCAAAACTTCATGTTTTAGGGCGCAAAGCCTCCCTCTCTGATAGGGCCCAGTCCCTAGACACTTTGGAACGTCCAAAACCCTAAAAATAAGCCTGAAAACCCTAGTTTAAACATATAAGTACATCCTTATGCCTCCAAACTCGAACCCTAGCAAGAGAAAGTTGATTTTTCACCTAAACTTCTCCAAAACACTTTTCTAACTCTGACTTTCTGCACACACAGCCACCATAAACGTTTTTGGTTCTTTAAAACCTCTCTCTAGTAGCCTTAAGGCAAAAACTACTTTCTAGATCCTTTCAAAACAATCTTTTCAATAACGTCTTTTTATTTTTTGAGTTGTGAACACTTATGAACTATTGAAATAATTTGATTCCTTTGATTCTAAATCCTTTCAAAACAATCTTTTCTGTAACGTCTTTTTATTTTTTGAGTTGTGAGCACTTATGAAATATTGAAATAATTTAATTCCTTTGATTTTTATTTGATCTTATTGTGTAGGCACTAAGGGGCCGGTTAAATATCAATCAAGTTTGTGTTTCATAGCAAAGTGAGTGTCTCTTCATGGCTTTTTCTTGATTTGGATCTTTTATAATTTGTGTTTTTGTTATTCTTTAGTTAATTTATATGTTATTCATGCTTAGAATTTTTTTTTTTTTTTTTTTGATTTGATTTTGTTTTGTCTCATCATGTTTTGATTGGAAAGTTAATATGATTGGATATACTGATGAACATGTTTTGATGTGTTGCTCTTGTTCATTGTTAGATCCAATGCATGTTAGGAATAATTTGTGTTTTGTGTATCTTTGATATTTTTGTTCTTAGTTTAAGTTGTTTAGATTTATATTAGAAGCATGTTAAGATGTTAGATTTATCGTTTTAAAGCTTTGCTTTAGTTTCTGTGTTGTTAGGGCTTTTGGACTGAAACCCACGTGCACATAATCTTGGTTGTGTACTGCAGGCTTGATTATGCGCATGCATGCTTGTTAATGCATGCGCATAATCCTGCCCAGAAACCCTAATTTTTCTGATTTCGTTTATGATTTCACATGCAATACTTCTGTCTTAGATCCTTCTTCATATATTTGTGGTTTTAATAGTCTGTTTCACATGCTTGTTATTTTTTTGCCTTTAACATGTTTAAATTAGGGTTTGTCTTATGTTTTCTTGTTTTGATGCAATGAACATGCATTCACATATTCATGCATGAATGCCGTAGGTGCTGAGTTGCTGCAAGGTAAGTGAGGTAAATCATGTATTCACATTCCTATGCATCTTTGAATATGATTTTGCCTTGATGATAGAGATAAACATGTGTGTCTAGTTGAGCTCTTGAACTATAGATGCAATCACATGTTTGCTTGGATCTTCCTATGCCTATGTTGCTGTCTTGGATATGACATGTATGATAGTAACATGCTATGGTTTATGTTATGTCATGCTAGATGAATGTTAGGTTGGTTTGACATGTATGCCTGATGTATGTTAGGGTATGCCATGATAGATGTATGATTAGGTTGTTTTGGGATGATTGATGTCATGTTGTGTGGTTAGATGTATGCTAGTGTGTGTGTAAGTATAGATAAAATATTAAATATGCCTTTAGTAGGGTTAAGACATAAGATACAATGATAGGAAGTCAACCCTAGGATTAGGCGGTTTTGGGTGTCTAACACCTTCCCAAGACCGTACCTTAACTCTGAACTCATATCTCTGGTAGTAAGATAAAAAATGTCCTTCCTCGAAAGGACGCTATATATATGGTTCCTAGACCATTGCAAATATTAGGTGGTAACTCCCCGTTGTGTCCACACATGCAACGCCATCTAGAAGGGAGCAATCTATTTCATACAAACCTGAAGAGTTGTACTTAAATGAAAGGGATCGGGAAATGGAAGAGTTGCGTGCACAAGTTCGACAGCTAGAGCTAGAGGCTAGACAAAGAAGGAGGGGAAGGTCTATTGAGCAGTCTCACCATGAAGACAGCTCATGAAGTACCCATGAGATGAGAGCTCCCAGCCAAAGTCCATAAAAAGTCCATAACGCTTATCTAGGTACAGGTCGGTTACGATCAGGGATAGAAGTCCGAGGTCCCCAAGGAGAGACGTGGGAGGCCAGCCCAATTGTCACTCTTAATGCTATGAGCCAAGCATAATAAGAATCCAACGATCCCCTTTTTTCGAGGACATCGAGAGAATAGAGGTACCATGCTATTTCACCCAATCTGCTTTCATCATCTACAATGAAAAAACGGACTCGGTTGTACATTTAAGCCATTTTAGCCTATTGTTGGCATTGTACCCCATAAAAGACAGTTTGATGTGTAAAGCCTTTCCATCCAACCTCGTCCCTACTGCAATGAGGTGGTTTAATGGAATAGCTAATCTAGGCATTTGGGGCTAGGTTCGTGAGGTGTAGCCAAGTGCCATAACCCATTGATATTCTTCCATCCATGTCTCTGTGGATAGGGAGACTTTGTATGCTTACTTAGATAGGTAGTGGGAATTGTATAACGTGATCGGTGGAAATAATAAATTAATAGCAGCGAGCACATTCAAACTAGGGCTCCCTCTAGAGTCTGAATCAAAGGGGGTCACTAACCAAGCTACCCCCGAGAATATGCATCAACTCATGAGATGAATAGAGGGATACTAAAGGCTAGAGGATGATAGATTGCAAAATCGAGGAAAGGCACTAGTTGCTTTCCATGATAGAAGAAACATTTGAGCAGAAGGGTACTAGCAAAGACAAAGACAGGAACTAAGGGGGAAAAATGTAGTTCCCTAAGGAGAGGTGGTAAATCTAGCATTCAAGGAACCAGTTCATAGGATTCTTAAGTAGATCAAGCACAAATCCTTCTTAAGTTGGCCAGGGAAGATGAGTGAAGACCTAGCATGGAGGAACCAGAACCTCTATTGCACTTACCATAGTAAGAAGGGGCACACGATCGAACAATGTAGAACTTTTAAGGATAATTTGGAGTAGTTAGCCAAAGCCGGACACCTAAGAGAATTTGTGATGGATCAAGGGGCTGGTCCTCGAGGCAGGGGTCTGGTAGTGAAGGAAGAGTAATGCTTCCTCCGCTCGGTATCATTGAGGTTATATATGCAACTCCAAGCACTAGCATCATCGCTCTTAGGTGCAGGGGAGTGATGATAATCACTACACCTTAAGATGCCGAACTCGGAGACCGGCCAGATAAAAGACAAAGGGTATCCGATAAAAGAATAACGTCCAGGGTTGAGGACCTTGTGGGGACTAAGTAATCTCATGATAACACACTGGTTTTGACCATTCAGATCGAGTAATTCGATATGCCTTAGTAGGGTTTGATAGGAAGGTTGTGACACTTGCCGAACAGATCAGGCGTCTAGTAGTCGTCGAAGGTAAAGAGGTATAGGTAAGCTTTACAGTAGTTCATACTTACTTTCCACATACAACCATATTAGCTAAGCTCTGGTTGCATGCGATAAGGCCAGGGTCATCCAATTTGCACTTGAAGACAAAGTTTCCTATTGAAGAGGGGATAAAAGAATTAAAAGGGGATCAAAATGTAGCTTAGTAGTGTTTGATTACTGCCATCAGCTAGCAGGGCAAGCAGAAGGAATACATCAAGCTGCCCACCCTATTATAGCGATTACAGATTCCAAGCCAACGTAACAGATTTGACAGCGCTGAGGAAGTTGAAAAGATCCATATCCATCCAGTCCAAGATAGATACTTCTAGGTGGGTATGGTCTCCCAACTCGGGACAAAGTGCAGTTGTCATTATTCTGAATGTAGAATCAAACATTTTTGCATGAAGTCCATATAAGGCCCCTGGGGTGGATCCAGATTTCATAACCCATAGGTTGAATGTAGATCCCTCTTATCCGCCCAAGAAGCATAAGTTGAGGAAGTCGGCAAAGCCCATGCAAAAGCCATGAAAGAAAAGGCAAAGAAGTTGCAACAGGCAGGGACTATTAAGGAAGTATTCTACCTAAAGTAGCTAGCCAATACTGTGGTGGTAAAGAAAAAGAACAGAAAGTGGAGGGTTTGCTTGGATTTCATCGACCTATATAAGGCATGTCTTAAGGATCCCTTCCCGATGCCAAAAATAGATCAGTTGGTAGACGCTGCGTACAATCACCCTCGAATACGCTTCTTAGATGATTTTCAAGGTTACCACCAGATAGCCTTGGCCCTCGAGGATGAGGAGAAGATCTATTTCATCTCCCTGGGGGGAGACTATCACTACAACATCATGCCCTTCAGATTGAAGAATGCTAAAGCCACCTATAAGTGAATGGTTACCTGAATGTTCAGACTTCAAATTGGGAAGACCATAGAAGTCTATATTGATGATATGATAGTTAGGATCAAAGTCATGGATAGACAACTTGCAGACTTGGCTGATGTCTTTTGACGTCTAATGGAGGTACAAATTGCGCCTCAACGCCTCTAAATGTGTCTACGGGGTAGGTTCCGGCAAATTCCTCAGGTATCTAATCACCTGCCAAGGAATAAAGGTGAATCCAAAACAAATAAGCGCAATTCAAAATCTATAACCACTAAGGAATCCCAAAGAAGTTTAAAGACTCATAGAATTGGCTGATCAGTACCACCTCTTCTTTCAGCTTTTAAAGAAACAAAAGGGTTTCCAATGGACCAGGGAATGTGATGAGGCTTTTCAAAGTTTGAAGCTATATCTTGCTAGTCCTCCAATACTTTCCAACCCGGAACCTGGCAAAGATTTGTACATGTACCTGGCTGTGTTCGAGCACGCTTAAGGATGTATTTGGATATTGCTTATTTGCTGAAAACTGAAAACTTTTTGCTGAAAATACTGTAGTAAAATAATTTTTAAAAGTGTGAATAGTGCTGTGAGACCTAAATTTACGTAGAAATCTGCAATTTTCTAAGATTGGTGGTCCGTGAACAATACCTATAAAACCGACTAAAAAAAACGCTAAACGCACGAATTGAGCAAAACGCCCAATCCAAATTCACACTAAGTGCAGTAGTGATTAGGGTTCATGATAGTATACAGAAGCCAATCTACTACGTGGGTAAAACTCTCCTGGACATCGAAACCAGGTACTTACCACTGGATAAAGTGGCATTGGCACTAATTCACGGTACCATGAATTTTCTCTTCTCTATCATCATTTTAGACTTCCACTCACGTTATTACTCTCATCTCAAAATTCACAATTCTCACTTTATCTGTTATTAGTCACTTTTTACTTTTTCATGTTATTATCAGAGGAAAAGTATAAGAATACATGCACTTGCGTTTTTTATTTTTTTATTTTTTGTGATGTTGATATATTCAAAGTCTTTTTTTATTAGATTTTTTATAATTTTAGTTTTTTAATGACCACCCTAAAAATATTCCTAAAATCACACTGATGATGTCCATATTCAATAACAAAATATTTGTTATTCGATTTCACAAAAACACTCCTCCGTGTCTTTTCTTCCTTATTTTATTTCCTTAAACTGAACCGATCAAAGTTTGATATTGAGAAAATTGAGGAAAAGAAACGAAAAATGTTCCAGGAATTGTGAATTTGGGGAAAGGCATTTTTTTTCTAACCTGTTTTGAAATGTTGAAAGACCTAAATTAGATGTGTACAATGTGATAAGTAATTTTTTAACAATAAAATGCTTGCCACATCACCTAAAAATTTCTTGTTAAACAAGTAGGCAAGGAAACCAAAAGACGTTAATGGAGAGATTGATAGTGCTTATTTATTTAATTTCAATAACCAAGTGTACTTACTTGAAACTTTAAGGACCAAAAACGCTTAGTCAATAAACTTTAGAGACTAGTAGTAGTGTTATTTATTTATTTATTTTATATTAAAGTTTTCCCCACCAAATCAACCCTTTTTAAAACCTACATGAAAAACAAATTTTTGGAGTGTTTCTTCTTTCAAAATACCTATGAATTGCAAATTAATAAAGCGTTCTTTTTTCTTTATATATATATATATATATATATATATATAATCATATATTTTGCATTCAGCACTCAGTAGGACAGAAGGGGCATACCTTTAGATGTACTGTTATCTTTGTACTCGAAACATTTTTGTCCATTGTGGTCAAGCCCTCCTTGTTTGTCGCATTTATGTCAACATCTCGATGATGTGCCAATAGTAATAGAACTTTGTAATGTCCTCTAATGGCTGCAAGATGCATAGGTGTGTTTCCTTCTTCATCTTGCTCGTTGATGAGACCCATTAGATCTGGTCTCTCCAGGAAAAAATTGACTGCTTCTTTCTCCCCTCTTTCTGCAGCAACATGAAGAGCAGTCCTACCGGAATTGTCCAACAACTCATAGATATCTGGACATGCTATGATGAATACTTCCATTACAAGAACATTGCCTTCCTGGGCCGCAATGTGGAAAGCAGATAAACCTTCTTTGTTCCTTACGTATGCAAGTGATGAAGTACCATTTTCTAAAAACAGCTTGACCAATATCACGTTACCCATGAATGAGGCAATATGCAGAGGAGTCCATCCCGAGTCCTCGCATTGTACAATCGCAGAAGGACATTTTTGCATCACTTCCTTCACAAATTCTAGGAACAGAATATCGCCTAGGTTAGCACATCCGCACATGAACATGAGCATGATAATTTCTTCTAAAATGGTGTAATTGTCTCTCTATCTGACCATAGAATAATGTGGGGGCGAAAAAGGGATTATTGTTATTATTTTTTAAATATGATTTGTACACTTTTTTTTTTTCCACTATTAAGAAAACCTAAAAAATTGATTAATGCTAGAAATACTATAAATCTTACGTAAGTCTCATAAATTTTTTTGTCACCAATTATAAGAATTAATTTCAAATATTCATTTAGTATCTCATTGAACCATCACAAATCACATTCTTTTACACATCAAGTTGTATCTTGTTATAGTCAAATTTAGTGTAGTCGATACCGTACCAGTACCAGCCGTACCAGCTAATATGTACCGTACCGATACGTATACCGGTATCAAAACACCAACGTTTCGTACTGGTTTAAATATTCACCGTATCGGCCATACCGGCCGATTTCAGGCAATACCAGCCGGTACAGAAAAAGGTCTTTTTTTTTTTAGTTTTGTAATTTTTGAATTTTTTTAAAGACAGAATGATAATTTATTTGCATTAACTTATTAGTATTATTTGTTTTCTTAGTATGCAATGAACAATTAAGCTTTCTATTTTTTATATTATTTTTTTTTTCTTTTAATTGATGCTAAAATCTAAAATAATGAATAATTTGTTTAGAATTAAGGTACTGTTTTATGGTAAAATTTTATATTTATTTTATATATATATATATATATATACACCCACACAAATATACACATATATATATATATTAAAAAAAAATAGTAAACCCAAAACGATACACCGATATTAACCAGTACCGAAATATATCGTTCCACTGGTCAAACCGGTACAGTCTCCGGTACGAGATTGACTCCCATGGTTAAATTTGTAATAGCTTTATCATTTTCTAAAAACAAAAATTAATAGATTAATAAAATTCCAACCAAATCATTGTTAAGTAAATGGAAAATGCTAAAGCTGCTACAAAATTTTACAAACTGGTCAATGTAACAGGAATATGACTTGTTCCACTTAAACAACATAATAAATGAATATTTTGTTAGGTTCTATACTTGTATAGTTTTATTGACAAACACGTGAACACAAACTTGTCTAGATATAAATCTTAGAGTCTACAGAATTAATTAGACAATGCTCAAGATGTTGGTATTCAGTGTGCAAGAACAAGAAAGAAGTTAAGGATCTGAATTTTCAAAAGTTTCGACCAATCGAAACTTAAGTTCAACCAATTAAAAGACGTATTCCAAAATCATTTCTTCAACCCATCAGCCCATCAGTTGTCTAGGTTTTCAAACCTACCTCACTAAGTATTTAAGCGAAACTATAGGGCTCGTTTTGATAGACTTTGTAGCAGCTCAATTTGAGATCTAAAGATTTATGCCTACTACTCGTTCAAAGTCACTACCAGTGATCACTCACACACTCATTGAACCAGTGAATTCAAGTGGTTATGTTCTAACTATCAAGTGTGTTAGATTTAAATCTTTAAAGTGCGTGAATTGGAGGTTCATGTTGTCGCAATTCACTGTAAGGGAAGCCTATGAGATTCATAGCTTAGTTTGGTAACTGAAGTTAAATTTACTATGAATATGGTTATTCTTGACTGTAAATCTCTATCTTTATTATAGTGTAACTATTACCTCAGGATTGATTAGGTCAACTCCCCCCAGGTTTTTCCTATGAAATTGGTTTGGTTTCATTGGTTTCCTAAGTCATCACATCTTGTGTCATATTTATATTCCACTACGCATGATATTGATGCTTGTTTGAGTAACTTAAGGTTTTCATAATAGATCAAATTAACAACTTGATCTTAAAACAGGTTAATTACTGTTTTTAACAGGGATCTAAACCTTACATATTTGAATCATTTTTTCTAATTGGTGACGTTAGTTTGTAAGGCTAATGTAGTAAAAATTTAGTATCTCTAGTATCACTCAATTGAATTAGTTATAATAAAATGTAAGAATAACATGTTTTAAATATATTTAAAAAAATCATAGTAGAGGACATTAATTGAATTGATGGTTATTAACAACAAAAAACAAAGCTTTAGTACTAAATTTTTGGGGTCAACTATAAATCCTCAATATATTAGTTAGGGTCAGTCGTATGTATTCTTTCTCTCCATCTATTCTATCTAACACCAAATTCTTTGTGATAGCCTTAATTGACATGTCTTTTATTACTTCTACCAATGTGATTTTTGGACTTCCTCTACCCATTTTTGCTCCTTCAACTTGGAAAAATTCACTTTCTTCTTATTGGTACATTAGTCACTCTCCTCTGCCCATGAACAAACTATCTTAAGTGACTCTCTCTCATCTTTTCAACAATTAGGGCTACTCTATCATATATTTTCATGTATTTACACATTTTAAATTCATTTATTTTATGAATATGTTGTTTTTTAACAATCCAACATTCAGTGCCATAAAGTATAGCTAGTAGTACAACAGTCTTATAAAATTTCTGTTAACTTAATGGGTATTTTATAATCACACAGCATTCTAATTTGTTTTTCCATTTCATCCACCAAACTCTTATCCTATGATTCACATTTGCTTATAATAAACTAAATATTATTTAAGTGGTATTTAAATACACAAATGACCATTTAAAGTTTTCACCTTAGACCTCAAATTGTATCGAGTTGACCCTGGCTAAAAGTAGTACTCTAACATATTGTAGTCACTCTTTTTGTCTCGAAATACTTATTCCACTCACAATATATTCATACATACTTCTATTAAATATTCTTTTTCTTCAATTCTTTTTTCATATCTACTTTTAAAAACATTAAGAGCCTATTTGGCATTAGCTTCAACTTTTAGCTATTAGCTTCTTAGCTTTTAACTTTTATGTACAACTTTTTAAAACCTAAAATTTTTCTGCATTTTTTCACTTTTTCAAATATTTTCAAGGTACAAATATACTATAGTACACTTTTAGCAAAAAACTAAATAAGTTGTTCACAAACGTACACTAACAAAAATGAAAAAAAAAGTACATGTTTTATATCTATTTGAACAATATGTTCCAACTTACACGACACGCGCGATACAAAAAAAATTTAAAAATCAATGCATGCTTGATTGTTCTACTGTTGTGTTGTTGCTACGCCATCATCGACCTCAAAGCTAAGTAGATGCTATCGCTGAGGTGTGGCCCATATTAATGATATACCACTCTAAATTCCTTTAATAAATCAAACCTTGTTTTTTTTTTTTTTTTTTTTTTCCACATCAAAAATCATTTTCTTAAAAAATCTTGTTTTTCTGATTTTTCATATAAAAAATCTTTTAAATTGTTGAAAATTATAATAATAGGTTAATTGTAATTAGGAAAATATTTCAGGGTTCCAATCCTAACACTTACTCTATGCATAAATGAAACACTAAACATATTTTGATGCTTCTCTGACATTTCATTGCCTAATTTAGGATAGGAAACATTACACACTCTTAGTTCTAGGTCCATAATACCAAAAGTTTTTTAACTTAACTAGTTGGCATATTATGATGTTTACAATAGAAACATTCAAGGTTCAAATCCATGCACCCCAACTATCAATGTATCAAAAAAAGGTTCTAGGTTTGTAATAAATTAAATTAGATATTAGATGGTCAATCGCACTTAAAAAAAGAATCCTATGATTTGTGGCGACTCTACTTATCCCTACAAATAGGAAACGTTATCAAGAGGTCATTCTATAATCCGCTATTGACACCTATACACAAAGGGATTGTAAAAGGAATCCCAGTGAAGGTGGGAATTTATCTAGGTACATAACATGAGATAATTGGTTTTGAAATCCCACATTGGTTAAAAGTATAATAAGGAAGCATAAGTGTAGGCATTTCATTTTGTATCTATTAATAACCTTTGATCACCTGCACCAATAATGAGTTTGAAATACATCAATCAAGGGTAATTAAAAAGTTCACATTAGTTTAGAAGTAATCACAACTTGAAAGTGCACAAATCACTTTGAAAACAATGCTGAAAAATGATCTTTACTCACTATTTTAATCATAAGTTTTGACCAACAACGAATTTTTTAGTGAGGTTTGTTTCATTGAAAAGAAGACATCTTGTGCTTCAATTTGAATATAAATTCTGCCTCATTTAGATTTAAATTGAGTGAGTTATGTCAATTATGACCGTTTGAATTTTGATCAAAAGTCCAGTCGAAATTAGGGTTTTGGGGAAGCATGCGTACGCTGACGCAGGACAACCAGAACAAAATTGAAACAACAAAATAAATGAATATGACTTATAAGTCAACACCTAGGCCTTGCTTGAAGTCAGCACCAAACGGAGAAACCACTAAGAGTCAGCACCTAGGGTAGACCTGGAGTTAGCATCAGACCAAAGAAAAGAGACCAAACGACCATTTTTTTCATCAAAATATCAACTAACTTCTCAAGGAGTACAATAGGTTGCTTATAAAGGATTACTAAACCCTAGTTCTAATTGGCTAGGAAACTCTAATTGCCTTATTACGAAAATAACCTTACTTATAAATTAAAATATTAATAGCCTAATAAACTACTAGGACCTAAAACATAAAAATACAATTGACTTGCAAATATAAATAATACTAAATAAAAATCTTCTTGCGTCTCCTGCATCATTTTCCTCTGGTTGGAGACAACTCGACCTCGAGTTTTAAAGCATTGAAGGATTAGGATGCTGATAAGTAACACTTGCTTCAAGTCTGGAATTACCTTGGGAAGCATAGAGAAAAGAAAAACCTTGAATTCCACCATGTCAAACTCTTCTGGAGTAACAAAATCAATGTGTAAAATCAACATAATCTTATCTTGAACCAGTGAAAGTACTATGTTATCAACTTTCTCTACTTTAGCAAATTGTTTGTCTTTATGCACCATGGAAGGTTGATCAAAAGTAGATTCATTAGCTTCCAATATCATATCATGTGCATCCTCTAACATAATACTCTCTGTAGAAACCATATCTTCACTTTGCTGCTCTTCAATAGATTCATTTCCTTGCACGCATGTTAAAGCAACACTTGTCGAGACATGTACGTTTGTGTCAACATTAGGCTTTAGTGGTGCTTGAGGATTCTCCATGATCAAGATATCATCATTAATGTTGTCTTCTATGGGGGCTACAATAATTTCATTGTGATCAATTATCCTTGGTTTCCCTATTGAATTAGTTTGAGCCTTCATTTGCTTCATCTGAGCAATCATTTCTTGAACATTTTTCCTGATTCTTTTAGATAACTCCTTTGATTCCTTGGTAGATTGTTCAAAAGTGCACTAAGGACATGAAATGAAATGAGAATTCATCGTATTTGCTTCAACTTGAAAAGTGCCACACTAAGATTGGGGTAAATACTTAGCTCGAAATTATGGTGACAAATACTCATCACAAAGCTTTTCTTTCATATCTTCCCACACACTAATGGCAGGTTCATAATTTAAATAGCAAAAATATTCAAGTTTTTCCCAAAACCTTTGTGCTTCACCTCTTAACTTCAACTTTGCATACCTAACCTTTTTGTTATCTGCCCAATTTGCTTGCTCAAAGAATTGCTCCATCCCATTCATCCAGTAGACAAAATCTCGTGGATTAGTTTTACAACCATCAAAATAAGGTGCTTCAAATATTACCATAATTCTCGAAAATAGTGCTTCAACAAATAGTTGGAAGTTGGAATAAGAACAAAATTGACGCAGATAACAAGAACCTAATCCTTGTAATAGAAGCCCACTAGGATGACATGCTCTTGGGCGTGGACTGGTCTGTCACGGGCCTGGAATCTGCTTGGTCAGTTTTTTTTCTTTTTCTTTTTTGCGAAATTCAATAAAAGAAAGAGCTACAACTTACAACTAAATCTGCCAAGTTCAAACATTAAAAACACCATAACAAGCAAAAGAAACTAAAGAGAGGAGAAGTGGCAGAATCATCGACTAGAGACACTGGAGTCATCGGCGAAATCAGTGACTGGAGTCGCTGGGGTCATCGGCGTTAACTGTAGTTGGTGGTGCTCAATGGTGGAGATCGGAGCTCGCCAGATCAGATCGCGGTGATAGAACTTGTGAAACATGAAGCGGCATGGCGGTGTTGACAGCGAGTTGGCGTAGGTGGTTCTCGGCGATGTGATTCCAGCACTGACATCGGCGGCGGCTTGTTGACGGTGAGTGTTGATTTGTGGGTTCCAGCGGCTGGTGTGGTGCTTTAATGGAGGCCAAGATTGACAGATGGGTTTGTTGGTTTTTGGGTCAAAGGGCTTTGGTTGTCTTCTGGTGGCTGGATACATGTGGGTATTAAGAGATTTTTTTTTTTTTGTTTGGGTTCTGGATTGACTGCGATGATGGTTCAAACAAACCGGAGTTTGCTCTGATACCAAAATTGACGCAGGACAACTAGAACAAAACAGAAACAACGGAAAAATAAAGGGATATGACCTAGGAGTCAGCACCTAGGCCTTGCTTAAAGTCAGCACCAAGCGGGGAAACCACTAGGAGTCAACACCTAGGGTAGACTTGGAGTCAACACCAGGCCAAAGAAAAGAGACCAAACGGCCATTTTTTCATCAAAATATCAACTAACTTCTCAAGGAGTACAATAGGTTGCTTATAAAGGATTACTAAACCCTAATTCTAATTGGCTAGGAAACTCTAATTGCCTTATTACGAAAATAACCTTACTTCCAAATTAAAATATTAATAGCCTAATAAACCACTAGGACCTAAAACATAAAAATACAATTGACTTGCAAATATAAATAATACTAAATAAAAATCTTCTTGCGTCTCCTGCATCATACGCATTCTCAAAACCTACATACTTAAGCCTATTTTCAGGTGCTCAAAACTTGAGTTTTAAGGCCCCAAAAGATAATTTTTTGATGGTCATCGACCCCTAGACCCTTGAAAATATCCAAAGTCCTCTAAAAAGCTCTGAAAACCCTAGTTGCAATGTATAAATACTAACCTAATATCTCCGATTAAAACCCTAGCTGGAGAGAGTTTATTTTTTCCCTCCATCTTCTCTAAAATCCTAGCTCATCTTTTCTAAACACACCACATCACCTTTGCATGTTTTTCAAAGTATTCAAAACCTCTCTTCAGTAGTTTTCTAGGGCAGAAACTAGTTTTCTAAAGTGTTTTCAAAAGCTTTTTCAATTAAAGTTTGTTCTTGAGTATGATTCCTAAAAACTATCGTGATTATTTAACTCTCTTGTTCTCTCAATATAATCTTTGTGTTATAGGCACTGAGGAGTTGGTTAAATAAACTCAAACTCATGATCCTAAGCAAGGTGGGTGTTCTATCAATGATTTCTTTACTTGCTTGATAGGATTTGTAGATACCATATTTTGTCTGTCCTCGATTTGCACGTTGAACCTTGAAAATTCCATAAATATCAACTTTTCTCCAAGGGGCTACAGAAACATCTAAATTGACATGGCACTACCCATTTAGACTTTGGAGCACTCAAAAGTGCCTTTTCAGGTTAAATTGACCAAAATGGCCCTAGTCCACCCTGAGTTGACCAAAAGTCAAAATTGGTCATAATCATCTCAAACCAACATTTTTCATGTTTCTACATCAAATCAGAGCTACTCGGAGGTTTTCATCAACTTTGACCAAATTTGACCCAAGGTTAACTCTTGGAGGCACCAAAAAACCTATTTTTGATCCGTCCATCAGAACAGGTTGGAGCCATCATCATTGCGAAGATTATTGAATTCCCTTTCCAAAGAGTACTCATGGGTCAAAATCAGAGTTAAAATGGTTGAGATATCTTGAAAATCGTGTTAGGCACGTCAACTCGATTTCCGAGGCCATAACTTTTGATCCAACTGTTGGATTTTCAATTTATTTAGCGTTCTAGAAACTAGACATCCAGAGCTTTCCAGGGACACTAAGATCGATTCAATTCGAGTCCAAGAAGGCCATCAAATATACGTCCAAAATATACGACCACTAAATGGCCTTCAGACACTTTTTTGCTTATAGAAAGGCCAAAACATCCTTTCCAGATCAAATCTGGATAAGGGTGAATTTTGGGTTTTTGGGAGCATATTTTCTAGGCAACTTTCTCTCTCTTCTCTACATTTCTCTCCCAAAAACACTTAAAAACCTTTGATCTTTCATTCTTCTACACAATCAAAAGGTAGTGTTCTTGCACTTTTTTTCTCCTCCTTGGTCTTAGGACCTTGTATTTAAGGTTCAAAGGGTGTAGATGTAGCTTTTTAGCTACTATCTACACCCTTTACTTTATCTTGCTTTATAACATGTTTTATTACTTTCCATAGTATATTTCTTGCTTTCTAGCATGTTTTATAGTTTTCCTAGCATGTCTCCTTACTTTTTGCCATGTCTATACTTAGATCTACATGTTTATGCGTTCTATGTCATAGTTATGCTTAGATCTACATCTTTGTTCCATGTCATGTTATGCTTAGATCTACATGTTTGTGTGCTCTATGGCATGCTTATACTTAGATGTACATCTTTAAGTGTTCTATGTCATGTTTATGCTTAGATCTACATCTTTATGTGTTCTATGCCATGCTTATACTTAGATCTACATCTTTATGTGCTCTATGCCATGTTTATGTGTCTAGATCTACGTGTTGGTTGTTATTTCACGTGCTTTTATATCCATTGTCTCTTGATGTGTCTCTTTCTTGCCTTTTTGGCCCTTAGGTAGGATGCAGATCTAGATCTTGTGGTCTAAGTCTACATCCGTACACCTAGGCCTATATTAAAAGGTTTGGATCATTTTTTTATGCATGTGTTTTCTTGCTTGCTTCTATGTTTTATGTCCATGTTTGCCTCTCCAAATCTAGGTTTTGCCATGCTTTGTGCCTTCCATGGTTTTGTGCTTGTTAGCCTTTGGGACCACATGTGCTTCTTTGCATCTTTGCACGCTTGCCAACATGTTCATGCATGAGTCCTTGCTTGCTTGTGTCATTAAGCCTAATTCCTAATATCTTATGCGGGTTCATCCCGTCTTAGATACACGAGACCCCAAGTCCTTTTTTAGGAATTTTGCTTGATGGCACTTGTGTCATCCGTATTCCAATTCAATGGAACTATGGACACTCGATCCAAACCTACATTTATCCTCCTAAGACACCCTCTTTTGTTTCTTAACATGTTTGTTTGCCCCCATTTGGCTCTCTTTGCTACTGTGTCTCTTTGCATGCTCCCTTTATCTCTTATCTATATTCTTTGCTTGCATGTTAGCTTGTTTCCTTTGTTATTGCATGTACATGTTTGGAGCAAAGGATGCTTAGAGCAAGGGCATGACTTCCTAGGTGCGAGCAAAAAGGCAAGAGTGCAAGCCGGAAGATGCAAGCCCAAAAAGGACAATGTTCAGTAGATTAGGAGGCCTAGCCTCCCCAAGTGGTTGTATTTCTCTCCCTTCTAGCCTTTTCTCTAGAACTCTGTATTAGGTTTATCATCCATGTACCTAATTTATGCTACATTCCTAGGGTATGGCAATGCCTATTTTATTTTTTCTGCACCTTGCTAGGCCATACCCTATGGATGTAGGTATGTATCCTTCATCTTTCCAACGCTTTGCTTGGGCCGCATTCCTTGGGTGTGGCAATGTTTGATTTACATCTCCTGTACCTTGTTAGGCCACACCCTTAGAACGTTGGCATATGCCTGCTTTACTTTCTTGCCCTGCATGATAGCATTGTGCACGATGTGTGAGTGATCATGCGTGTATATGAGTGATCATGCACTTTGTATGATGGACTCTCGTGATTATGTGAGCGACCGTCCCTAATCACAAGTACTCTTGACCTTGTAGTGTGGGTATGCACTCAAGGCAATTGTTGTACGTGCATATTTGTGATATATTGTGTGCACGATCATTGCAATGTGATTGTCTTGATCCCATGTCACCTAAGTGACATTGATTTCCCCGTGTATGTGACATGCACCAACATGCTTAATGCTTTGAAGGACTTCGGCTCGTCTCAGTATAAGCATGTCGATACGCGCCGTTTACACAAGCGCAAAACCTGCCGATTCGCCATAGCGCACCAAACACAAAACTCTGCCGAATTTTCGCCGCGAAAATGGGGCACCTCTGTTGCCGTATTCTCACAATGAAAGCACGGTAAGAATAGCGTTTTGTGTGCTATGATGCACCTAAGGCGAAGCGCTACCAAATTTCCGCCATGGAAATTCGGCAACGATTCCAAACACACTAGGGAAGGGTTAATCAAGACCACACCCCTTTTCAAAACCATACCTCAAAGCCCGATTTGTTTAAAGCCCCGAAAGCTAATGTCAATAGCTTGTTTTCAATTGCTAATTTTTCAAAATTAAGATTTTACCAAAACAAAGAACTATTTTTGGACAGGTGTTGTGAGGTGCCTAACACCTTTCCCACACGTAACCAAACTTCCGAACTCAAGAATTAAGATTTTTTATCCATCCATATTTAGATTAGGAAAAACAACATTTTTCTTAGCCTATGATCGATAATAAAATCAAATAGAATCAGGTAACCAATCACACCTTAGAAAAAACCTAATTGATAAGGGTTATCCTGATGATACAAAGCTGACGAGCCTAGGACTGACGACCCTATAACTGACGACCCAAACTCTAGGGCTACTTGAAGCTGACGACCTCAACTCTTGGGAGATTTGAAGCTGACGACCTCCACCTACAAACCAACCTTAGATGTACAACCAAGCTGACAGGAACAGGCTGAAGAAGTTAGTCTGGGCTCCGTCCGCAACCTTACTTGGTTAACACGCATATGAAAACGATTCTTGAACGACACGTCTAATTAAGGAGACTCCTATAAGGGCAAGGATTCTGGAAGGTACGTGAGATCCAAGAACCACTCTCCTAATAGGAAAAGAACTTCTTGACCAAGGCATGAATTTCGACCTGACACTACTATAAATGCCACAAAACCCTCTCAAAACAAGGTACGCATAATTCACCTCAGCTCTAGTACTTTACAGTTGTGAATAAGAGATTTCCCTAACTTGACCGTTGGAGGGTGTTTGGCCGGTACCACACTGGTACCCTTCCTTAGGTCTTCATCCTTTGTGTTGTGCAGGTACGTCGATAGGAGCACGTGCAGACCGTGTAGCTTACTGGAGATTTTGAGCATCATCAGCTGGCGCCGTCTGTGGGAACAAAGTACGTCACACTGTCGCTTCCCGGACAAAAAGTTGCATGGTACTCACCCGCTCAATGGCTACCACCAACAACGTTCAGGCGGACGAACCGCGCGCTACTGTTCTAGAAAGACAAGTCCAAACGCTCGCAGCAGCGATCGAACGCCTGACCAAACAGAATCACGACTTAAAGGAGCAGCTACGTCAAAAGAACGCGCGTCCTAGAATACAAGAGGAAAATCAGGAGGAAACAAGCGCTGAAAGAAAGAATCTCGAGGCGCCTGAAGGCAGCAATGCTCCGAGCAGGCCGGAGAGGCGGGATACCAATCTGACTACCCCTTTTGAAGCCTTACCACCTCACATCGCCGCAGAGATGCAGGAGATGCGGGAACGGATGGACGTGATGATGAACGCCCTCAAAGGACGAGTATCTAACGACCTCGACGACCTGGTCCAACGGACTGATTCACCTTTCACGGCGCATGTCACTTCGTGCCCTCTTCCCCCAATGTTTCGTATGCCGCAAGTAGAAAGCTACGATGGAACCAAGGACCCCCTGGACCACTTAGAGTCCTTCAAAACTATAATGCACCTTCAAGGAGTGCCAGACAAGATTATGTGCAGGGCTTTCCCTACCACGTTGAAAGGGTCCGCAAGAGTCTGGTACAGCAGGTTGACGCCAAACTCGATTAGCACCTTTAAAGAGCTAGGTGCTCAGTTCGTGTCACACTTTATCGGAGGCCACCGGTATAAGAAGTCCGTGGCATGCTTGATGAACATCCGATAGAGGGAAGACGAGACGCTAAGATCCTACATAACGCGGTTCAACAAAGAAGCCCTTTCAATAGATGAAGCAAATGATAAGATACAAGTAGCAGCCTTCACCAACGGGCTGCGAAAAGGGAAGTTCCTCTTCTCCCTGTACAAGAACGATCCGAAAACCATGTCCGAAGTGCTTTACAGGGCAACGAAGTACATGAACGAGGAGGACGCACTTATTGCAAGGGAAGATAAGCCTAGGAAGAGGGAAAGGCAGGAAGACGCGCGAACAGATAGGGGGTAAAAGAAGGCTAGGACCGAAGAGCGACGGGACGATCGCCGCTCCAAACCGCCCCTAGGGAGATTCATGAGCTTCACGCCCCTGACCGCCCCTATCGATCAGGTCCTGATGCAAATCAAGGACGAAGGGGCTTTGACTTTTCCTGGCAAGATGAAGGGAGATGCCAACAAAAGGCCAAGGGACAAATATCGCCGCTTCCATCAAGATCATGGACACGATACGGCAGATTGCTACGACTTAAAACAACAAATAGAAGCTCTAATTAGGCAAGGGAGGCTGCAGAGGTTTGTTAGCAAAGAGCGGACGGATCCACCGCAAGACCAAGCTCCCCGACAAGGAAACGAACGCCCCAGACCGCCCGTAGGCGATATAAAGATGATTGTGGGGGGCACCATGACCGCTGGGTCATCCAAGAAAGCCCGAAAAATTTATCTCAAAATGGTCCAGAACATCCAAATGACAGGGTCCGTGCCCAAAATACCGCGGACTGATAATCCCCTCATTAGATTCTCAGAAGAAGACGCGCGACGCCTCCACCACCCCCATGATGACGCGCTCGTAGTCACCATACAAGTAGGAGACTACAACATGCACCGGGTTCTCATCGACAATGGGAGCTCAGCGAACATCCTCTACTATCCAGCGTTCCAACAGATGAGAATTGATAGGGAGCGCCTAGTTCCAACTAACGCCCCGCTCGTCGGCTTCGGAGGTATAAGGGTTTTTCCTCTTGGCATCCTCACCCTGGCGGTGACCGTTGGAGACTACCCTCGGCAAGTCACGAGTAATGTAGCATTCCTTGTGGTCGACTGCTCATCCGCTTATAATGCCATCATAGGACGTCCCACTCTTAATTCGTGGAAGGCTGTGACCTCAACGTACCATTTAATGATAAAGTTCCCAACAGACTATGGAGTGGGAGAACTAAGAGGAGACCAAGTAGCTGCGCGTGAATGTTATGAAGCGATGATGGGGATGGATGACCATCACCAGTCCATGAACGTAGAAGAATAGCGTACAGCGACGGAGCCCGTAGAAAAGCTCGAGGAAATATCTCTCGACGACTCCCAGCCAGAACACACGACCAAGATCGGCACTCTTGCAGACCCAACGATACGTCAGGAACTCGCAGCCTTCCTCAAAGAAAACCGAGACGTGTTCGCTTGAAGTCACGAGGACATGCCTGGCATTGACCCATCGGTCATAGTACACAAATTGAACGTATCACCATCTTTTCTGTCGGTTCGTCAGAAGAAAAGGGTCTTCGCCCCAGAAAGAGACCAGGCAGTAGCGGAAGAAGTCCGCAAACTACAAGAAGCAGGCTTCATCAAGGAGGTCTATTACCCCGAGTGGTTGGCGAACGTCGTCATGGTAAGAAAGGGCAACGAAAAATGGAGGATGTGCGTAGAGTTTACAAATCTCAACAAAGCGTGCCCCAAGGATAGCTATCCTCTACCAAGGGTCGACCTCCTAGTGGATTCTACGGCCCAACACCAGCTATTAAGCTTTATGGACGTGTTCTCAGGATACAACCAGATCCTAATGGATGAAGTTGATCAAGAAAAGACTTCGTTCATGACAAGCCAAGGCTTTTCTGCTACAAAGTCATGCCATTCGGCTTGAAGAACGCAGGTGCAACATACCAGAGGCTTATGAACAAGATGTTCGTACAGCAGATCGGGAGAAATGTCCAGGTATATGTCGACGACATGCTGGTGAAAAGCCAAAGAGAAAAGGATCACTTGGGAGACCTCAAGGAAACCTTTAACACCCTTCGATCCTACAACATGAAGCTAAACCCAGCCAAGTGTGCCTTCGGAGTGACAGCCGGAAAATTCCTAGGATACATGGTGTCCCAACGCAGTATTGAGGCCAATCCGGACAAAATCCGGGCTATAATGGAGATGACGCCTCCCAAAAACGTGAAGGAAGTACAGAGCCTTAATGGCAAGGTTGCCGCGCTTAGCAGATTCGTATCCAGGGCGACGGATAGATGCCTCCCATTCTTCCGCACATTGAAGAAGTCCTTTAAGTGGACGGACGAATGCCAACAAGCATTTGAAGACCTAAAGACCTACCTATCATCGCCGCCACTGTTAACTCCCTCCCAACCAGGTGAAGAACTGTTCCTCTATTTGGCCGTTTCTCCAGCAACCGTCAGCGCAGCCCTAGTGAGGGAAGACAACAAGGTACAAAGGCCGGTGTATTACGCCAGCCGGGCACTCCGTGGAGCAGAAGAAAGGTACTTGCCAATAGAAAAACTTGTCTTCGCTCTAGTAACGGCAGCCCGCAAGCTTAAGCCGTACTTCCAAGCCCATACGGTGGTTGTACTAACTGACCAGTCCATACGGCGAGCAATGAGTAGTCCCGAAGCCGCGGAACGTATGGCCTTATGGGCGATAGAATTGAGCAAATTTGACATAAAATATTGCCCCCGCACGGCCATCAAAGGGCAAGTACTCGCTAACTTCATCGCAGAGTTCACATGTAGCGAGGGCCAAGGAGCGAAGAGTCCTCGGTGGAACGTGTTCACCGACGAGTCGTCAAACAAAAGAGCTGGCGAAGCAGGAATCGTACTTCGTTCTCCGGAGGGCGATGAGATCAAATGCATGGTTCGACTAGATTTTTCTATAACCAACAATGAAGCAGAATATGAAGCCCTCGTAGCAGGCTTAAATCTTGCCAAGGCCGCAGGAGCCGTAGACACGGTAATCCATTGCGACTCTCAAGTAATCACTAATCAGATAAACAGTCATTATGAATGTAAGAGAGAAAGAATGAAGATGTACTTAGAACAAGCAAAAAGGAACGTAGACGAACTTCAGGCAAGAGTTGTTCAAATTCCAAGGAGAGACAATGAGCAAGCTGACCACCTTGCTAAAGCTGCATCCGCGGAACATGTAATCGTCCCCGGCAAGGTACTATCTTTTACTCAACTCGCACCACTAATATATGTCATCAGTATGCAGGAGGTAAGATCCGAAAATGACTGGACCACCCCTTTGGTCGCTTATCTCAAAGAGGGCATCCTACCTGAAGAAAAGGAAGCCGCAAGGAAACTGAAGGTTCAGGCAGCACGATTTATCTTAATAAGGGGCATCTTATACAAAAGAAGTTTCTCCCGACCGTACCTAAGGTGTCTGGGGCCCGAAGAAGCGGATTACGTCATGAAGGAAGTACATGAAGGAATCTGTGGCAATCATTCAGGGTCACGATCGATGGTCCACAAATTAGTCCGGGCCGGATACTATTGGCCGACCATGCAAAAGCACGCCCAGACATATGTCAAGTCGTGCGACAAGTGCCAACGGTTCAGTAACATCATTAGGTAGCCAACTGAAGAAATAACCTCGATAACTGCTCCGTGGCCATTCGCCCAATGGGGGTTAGATATCATGGGCCCATTCCCGACGGCAGCAAGGCAGCTAAAGTTCCTAATAGTCGGAATCGACTACTTTACCAAATGGGTAGAAGCTGAAGCCTTGGCCACTATCACCGAAAAGAACGTACGTAGTTTTGTCTAGAAGAACATCATCTGCAGGTTTGGAATTCCAGGGGTCCTGATCTCGGACAACGATAAACAGTTCGACAATAACGCCTTCCGAGATTTCTGTTCACAATTAGGGATCAAAAATCATTACTCTTCCCCTGCTCACCCCCAAGCCAACGGACAAGTTGAAGTCACGAACTGATCCTTGCTTCGGATAATCAAAACTCGACTCGAGGGGGCAAAAGGCATATGGCCGGAGGAACTACCCAGCGTACTATGGGCATACAGGACAACCGTCAGGACCCCCACAAGAGAAACTCCATTCCGGCTAACATACGGAAGTGAAGCTGTTATACCAGCTGAGGTCGGGCTCACAAGCTACAGAGTGAACAACCACGACGAAGAAAGGAATGACGAAGCCAAGCGTCTAGAGCTTGACCTAACTGACGAAATTAGGGCGACAGCTGAATAGAGGCTCGCGCGATACCAGAACCTCATGGCTAAACACTACAATTCCCGAGTCAAGCACAGGAACTTCGAAATTGGAGACCTCGTCTTAAGGAAAGTAATGGGCACCTCCAAAGACCCTACACAAGGAAAACTCGGCCCGAACTGGGAAGGGCCCTATAAAATAGCATCATGGCTAAGAAAGAGCACCTACCACTTGGAGACTTTGGACGGACTAAAACTGCGCCATCCATGGAACGCCGAGCACCTCAGAAAATACTACCAGTAGAAGACAAAGAACGCTACTCCTCATTTCTAGTCTACCTCTTTTCAGTCATTTATTTTAGTTCATTACAATACATTTAAAGCCCAAAGGGCTAAGGTTTATTCATTTTTGAACAATTTTATACTTATGTATGCCTTCAACACAATAAGAGGAGTTTATTCAGAAACAACTTGTGCATCTGTTAAGTAGACGGAACTACTAAGTCCACCAGATGGACGACCCTAAAGTAGATGACCTGATCACAAAGCGAACAAAATTAAGTCCACAAAAGTGGACGAAGCTACCAAGTCCACAAAGTGGACGATCCAAAGCCCACAAGGTGGACGACCCTTAGTCTACGACATGAACGACCCTAAAAATGGACGCCCCTAAGTCCAAAAGGGGAACGACCTTAAGTCCACAAAGGACAGGTCGACTATTGAATCCACATAATGGACAGAACTACTACCTTAAGTCCACAAAGTGGACGGACCTACAACAAGGTCCATAGTGGACGACCTTAAGTCCGTCAAAATAAGGGAAAATTGGTCCACGAAGTCCATAAAATGGACGATCTCAATAACCAAATCCAAAGTCCTCGAAGTGGACGGCCTCATGTCTACAGAGTAGACGGAGTTAAAAAGTCCACAAAACTGATGGCCACAGGATTGACGGCCTTATGTCTACGACGTTGACGAAATCTCTACTTAATCCACAAAATGGGTGACCTCAAACCCACGAAATAAGTCCCCAAAGTGGACAACATTTAGTCCACGAAATTGACGACCTTAAGGTTCACGAAGTGAACGGCCTTAAATCCATATGGTAGACGAAGTGGACGACCCCACAAAGAAAAAGGATATACAAAGCTCACAAAGCAGGCAGCCTCGTCAAAATAGGCGAGCCCACGATTAAAATACAAAAACATTACAAAATTCAAACCAACGGCACGAAAGCGTCGGAAGAAAAATAACATTATTAGGAAGCAATAAACATTAAATACTATAAAATAAAATTGTCTTTACAAAAAGCCCAAAAACACGGGCGTCAGGCATTAAGGTTCATTACAGCTTAAAACAAAAGTGTTTACAACATAGGATTTACAAAACTGAAGGAGTAATTGACGGGGACAGGACGATGACTGGAGTAGAAGGGTCCTCAGCATTAGACTTTTCCGCTTCAAGGCCGGCTGACGGAGCTAAAGTGACGGACCTCTCCAAGGCCGGCTGAGCAAGGACAAAGCTGCCGTCTCTCGAGTCTGCCTTAGGCTCGGTAGTCTCGTCATTCTCCTCGAGTATAGACTCACCTGCCGGGGTTGACGATAGGGGCTCATCCATGCTTATCCCGGATAAATCCAGGTCAGGATAGGCGGACTTTACCTGCTTCAAGCAGTCTTCGAAACCGTCAGCGTAGTAGACGGCGCAGGAATCAATGAATGACTGGGAATCCTTGAATTCTGCCACGGCGTCATTCCTGGCCGTCTCCACCTGACTCATAAGCCCTTGCAGGTCCTTCTCCACCGTCAGCCTTGCCTCGTCAACCAAGCCCCGTTGACGGGTCTCCTCCTCCAGCCTGGCCGTCAGTCCTTTCACTTCTCCGGCAAGGTGGACGTTGGCCTCCTTGTACTGCTGCTGTGCATCAACAGCGTTCTTGATGCGAACATGCAGACGGGAGACCACCGCTTCCCTTGCAGCACACCTATCCCGCAGGAACTTCATCCGGACCATGGCCTGCAAAACATAAAAATAACGTCAGTCCATTATAAGATTGTCCATGTAGCATAACGAGAGGAAGAAAAAGTATACCCGAGTAAGGTCGAAAAGCCCTGACGACCCTATCTCGTCCGTCTCCTGCTCGTCACACAGCTCCATCTCCTCTTCCTTTAAAATGGACTCCGCCACCTCCACAGCATAGTCCTTGTGGGTAAGGAGGTGAAGAACAGGATCAGGAGTGATGACCCCTGGCGCCGTCATCAAGCCTTTGCCTGACCCGTGAGAAGCTTTTGGGGGCGACGGCTTCTTGGTAGTTTTATCCCCAGAGGAAGGGACCACCTTCTTCCCGGACCGGTCTTCCTTTTGACGCCTTTCTTCAAGACAAGCTTGGGAGCTGACGACGGTGTCGCCTCACCTCTAGCCCTCTCCTCCTATTTCTTCTTAGCAGTGGCAGCACGAATTCTTTGTTTTGCCGTCTCCATTTCTGTTAAGGATAAAAAGTGAGTAAAAACAAAAATAATGTAAGGAAAGTGACGGAGGTAACTAAGAGATACTCACGTCGACGGGATAATTCGTTCGGTCTGCGAGCCTCTTCTGTCGGTTCCGGACCACCGCAATATAAGTGAAGGGCGTCAAGGGTAATCAGGTCCCGACACCTCCTCTCGTCCAAGGGGATAGACGTCACCTGACGGATGAAGTCCTCTTGCTTCGCAGTCACCCGTGGACGAACGTTGGCTGAAAAGAAAGAAACAGGAATTAGAAGCCAAGTAAAATAAGCAAAGTAGAGAAGTTGACGGGGCCGACCTGAATCCCTAACATATGCCCAAGTGTTGTCAAAAAAGCCGTGAGGCATTAACTCCCACTCATCCTGACGGCATACCCAATTAGTCCCTTCTAAAAAGAAATATCTTCCTTTCCATTTTCTGTTTGAGTCAGGCATATCTGACACCAATTTCAATTCCTTCGTCCTTATTGAAAAATGATAAAACCCCTTGGACGAGGAGATGTGTTGGGGACGGTAGCACCAAAAAAACTCATCCAGAGTTAACTGACGATGCCCACCGCTAAGACGACCCCACAAAATCTCGGCACCAATAAACGTCCCCCATGCATTGGGAGCAATTTGGCTGACGGAGATGCCCAAAAAATTTGCTAACTGACGGTGCAACGCCGTCAGTGGTAATCTCAAACCCGCAGCAAACATGGCGTCATACATGCCCACGTTTGCCGTTCTCCCAGAATAGCACCGTTCACCCTCCCCAGGTAGACGAATTAGGATATCGTCTAGAATCTGGTAGCGAACCCGTAACATGTTAAAAACGTTCTCGGACATCGTCGGCAAGAAGCCGTTGACAGACCATTCCAAGGGGAGGATGAAGGGACGGTCATCACCAGGAGCTCCTGAAGTACTCTCTAAAGTCTCCTTGTCACCGTCATCCTCGCTCCCGTCACTAGTTCTCTCCTTCTCCCCACTATCCCCATCCTCGTTCAACTCACTTTCTCTACCACTTGCTTCCACTTCGTCAGAAGAGTGGGCCGACGTGTCCCTTTCTGACGACCAGGACGAGCCCTCCTCGGGCTCATAACCTGACGGGAAGACCTCGTCGTAACCCGCTCCCTCGCGGACTAACGACTGTTCACTCGACATCTGACTACCTACAAACAACGGTTTTTGTTCTAAGAACCTAGGCCGACGACCTCGCTAAAGGTCCAGGGTAGAGAAATAAAAAGAATTGAAAAAAGAAAAACTTACAAGTAAAGTGTCCTGTCGTAAGATGACGGTCCAACAAAGTCTGACGGCTTCAGAATAGACAAGGCTTGCAAATAGACGGACAGGAGTCGTGAACGTGACGCTTTGGCTCTCAAAAGATTACAAATGCTGGAAAGTTTGGAATGAGGAGAATAGGAGATATATATAGGAAAAAGGGGGCACGGAAGACGAAGCGACGCGCTCGTCGCAGATCGAGGCGAATCAGTTTGAACCACGTGTTCTGGCAATTAATGGAAGCCGCGCGAAGTTTTAAGTATATACTCCATAGCTTGTCAGGAGAGACTGACGAGGCTATGGAGTAGGGGGTAGCTGATAAGGGTTATCCTGATGATACAAAGCTGACGAGCCTAGGACTGACGACCCTAGGACTGACGACCCTATAGCTGACGACCCAAACTCTAGGGCTACTTGAAGCTGACGACCTCAACTCTTGGGAGATTTGAAGCTGACGACCTCCACCGACAAACCAACCTTAGATGTACAGCCAAGCTGACGGGAACAGGCTGAAAAAGTTAGTCTGGGTTCCGTCCGCAACCTTACTTGGTTAACACGCATACGAAAACGATTCTTGAACGACACGTCTAATTAAGGAGACTCCTATAAGGGCAAGGATTCTGGAAGATACGTGAGATCTAAGAACCACTCTCCTAATAGGAAAAGAACTTCTTGACCAAGGCATGAATTTCGACCCGACACTACTATAAATGCCACAAAACCCTCTCAAAACAAAGTACGCATAATTCACCTCAGCTCTAGCACTTTAGAGTTGTGAATAAGAGATTTTCCTAACTTGACCATCGTAGGGTGTTTGGCCGGTACCACACCGGTACCCTTCCTTAGGTCTTCATCCTTTATGTTATGCAGGTACGTCGATAGGAGCACGTGCGGACCGTGTAACTTACTGAAGATTTTGAGCATCATCACTAATTATTGGTGGCAATTTCACTTACCTTTGGTAACTCCATTAAAATTGACTCACATCCCAGGTCACACACCAGAGGTTTACCCTTCTTCACAATACCCGAGCTCTAAGCTCTATATGCACATGCATGTATTCTTTAGGAGCGTGAGAGTGTCGCCGCAATGGGTCGTCTAACCACCGTGAGGCATCGACAGGATTCATATGAGTTTCTTGATATAGTTTCTTTAATTCTCATATTTTTTTTTTTTTAATTCTTTTGATATGTATTAATCTAATTTTAAGCTGATTATAATCCATTCATATTGTGTTCGTGCCTTTATTTCATTATTGTGATATATCCATGTGTTTTTCTTAATGTAGTTTATTTTATGTTTAGGTTAAATTTGCTTTATTGTCATGTTCATTTTCTTGTTATGTTAATCTGATATTGAGTTGATCATATTTATTTTTAGGGTTTCTCATATGTTGTAGCTCTTGTTTTAGACTCTTTGATTTAATATAAATGTGGTTTTCCAAATTTCGATGTTGAGGATGTATACGCATACTCGAGTATGCATGCCAATGTTTTCGAACATCCATACTCATGATTAAGTATATGAACGCACTCTGAACCTAGATTTGGGTAGAATTTTGTTTTTATTTAATTAATCGGTTTCCATGTGTTCTTTGAATTCTTTGTTTTAGGTTATTTAATTTTGTTTATTTGCTTTCCATATTTTATTTGGTCAATCTTACCATTTTGGGTTTAATTTGATAATTCTTCTTTGTGTGTTTTATTTAATTGTCAACTTTTCATGTTTAATATATTCTATTTAATTTGTTTTCTAATGAGTTGTGATGTGATCTTTGACATGTTGTGTGTTTTATTACCTAGCAACACATAATAGAGGTTGGTCCACAAGTAGGGCAGTCTTGGGTGCCTAACACATTCCTAAGCCTGACCCAAACTTTGAACCCATAATATGGTATGCAAACTTATGTATGTAAGTAAGTGGCCTAAAAGACCCAATTTAGTTCCTAGACCTACACCAGGTGGCAATTTCCAAATCTTGCCTCCGGTCCATTCAGCTAAGGTGTACTTCCCAAAAAAAGATGAATCACAAAATGTGAGTCAGTGCAAGACTGTGTGCTCACAATAAGAATTCCTAGTTTTAGTGTGAGCCCGATATTAATAAGAAAAAAAATAAAAGACATTTGATAGTCCTTATGAATAAGGTAGTAAAATAACATAAAAAGACAAATTTTCCTAATAGAAGAGTCAGAGACTAGGTTTTGTTTAATGGTTTTGTTTAATGTATTAGACTATTAGTGTGAGAACATCTTTGAATGTATTAGAGATTTGGGTTTGTTTGTGTTAGTAAAATATATAGAGTTTGTAAGGATGATTGTAATACTAATTGTTCATAATTATTTTCTTTTTGTCCGCGTTTCATGTAAATATCAATATAGAGTTTTCTAACTCACCTCAAATTTTGTGTTTCATATGTGTTTTCACAATAAACTGGTATTCAAGATTTGGTCATTACAAGATCCATCAATAATGTTAAGGTCATATTTTATGTAATTGGCTAATCTTTTGACAAAATACACTTTACTTGTAATTACATAGATCTAAGATAGGTTTAACACATTAAGAAATATGTTGTTCAAAGCATATCAAGTGTTTGTATTGAAATTCATGAAAATTGGTCCAAGAAACAAGTGAAGAAAAGCCTTTCATTACGTCTTAACAGATAGCTCAATAGATGTCTGCTATCGAGACTTAATGTGACGCTCAATAGATAGCTTGACAGCAGCTCAATCTATCGAGACTTACGACTTTTAGTTTTCTAGATCTGAAATTTGGCCCAGGCTTTTGTATTTGTTTAGGGTTTCTTTTTCACAACCCTAGACATATATAAGGCTTATTTTAAAAGCCATCACATATGGATACAGAGACCAAGAGACTTACTTTCTCTGTGAGAAGCTACTGCATTTGTACGCCATAGGATTTTGCAACCAAATGCTTCCAGATCTTCATTAGTGATGAAGTGATGAACTTTGCAGCCAACAACATCTGTTCAAGTTGTTGGAGTTCGTCACGCACTAGGATCCGTGCATAGAGTTAGTTACAAGTTGGAGATTTATGCATCATAGGAAAGAATGCTACTACAAGATCAAGTCTAATTGGGTATTAGAGCGAAAGTTCAATTGTAGGTTGGTATTTCAAGATAAACAAAGGTAGTTAGTAAGATTCCTTATATTTGTGACTACTTGATTGTTGATTAATGAATTTTTTGGAAGTAGTGACCTTAAAATCACCCGGTAGGATTTTTGCCTTGTGAAATGTTTTTCCCATTTGTCAACAAATTACCGTATCAATTTAATTTCTGTTGCATTTAGTTTAATTGGTGATTTGTTGGTGCATTCACAATACAATTGAACCTAATTAATTAACTTGGGTAATCGAATTAATTAACCAAGACCAAGCTATCTTAACCCAACAAGTGGTATCAGAGCAGGCACACTCCGATTAGGTTAAATCATTATTGTGTGATCCATTAACCCATGTTGTTATGGTACTAACTATGCATACTTGAAAGTACGCATGAAAGCCTTTTTGCAGTCTTTAGATGAGAAAATATGGCTTGCAGTTGAAGTAGGTTAGAAAAAACCTGAAAAGCCACTAGCAACGTGGGATGATACTAAGATCAAAGCTGCAAATTTTAACAGTAGAGCATTGAATGCTCTGTTTAGTGTTGTGACCAATGAAGAATTCAAGAAGATCTCTTCTATTAACAATGCAAAGGAAGCATGAACTATTTTTCAAAATACCTACAAGGACTCACTACCAGTTTTGAGGAAATAAAGATGGATGAGGACAAGTCATTTGATGAATTCTATGTCAAGCTCAAGGACATTGTGAATTCAACCTTCAATCTTGGAGAACAGATTCTGGAGCCCAAGATTGTCTAGAAGATCCTCAGATCTCTTCTAGAAAGATTCCATGCCAAGATCACTGACATAGAAGAATCAAAGGATCTTGACTCTATTCCTTTGACAAAGCTGATTTGGAACTTGCAAACCAATGAACTAGGGTTAGCAAGGGTTGGCAAGGATAGCAAAGGCAAGAACATGGCTTTGAAGGTTAAGAATAATGATAAAAATAAGTCGTCTAAAGATAAGGATACTAAGTTAAAATCTTATATCACCAGACAATTCAAGAAGTCCATCAGGAATGCGAACATCAAAGCAAGTGATAAGATCACAAATAGTCTACATTCTCTCAATCCAAGTCCTAAGACAAAGGCAAGAGAGAATTCAATGATACTGGTTAGGGCAATAGTGTTCTTGTAGGGCCAAAGTGCTACAGGTGTCAAAGATTTGGACACATGAAGTAAAAGTGTCTCACATATCTCAAATCCATTGGCAAAAGCAAAGCCCTAACTGCCACCTTGAGTGATACGAAGCCAAAAGCAGATTTTGATGAAAGTGATCAAGATGGGATAGTGAGTGCTTTCACAGGTACTATTGAGTCCCTTGAGGAAGTAGTAGAACTAATTGATGAAGAAGAAGAGCTAATAGAATCAAAATTTGAGAAGATGGATGAACAATATGACATCCACACTGCCTACTCTAAGTTGTACAAGGTCTCTGAGAAGCATTAGAAGCTTTATAGATTAGCCACGAGAAAGCTTAGTGAAGTGGAGTTGGAACATGAGGAACTCTCCACCAAGGTTGATGAAGCTAATAAAACCATTGAAGCACTAAGATTTGAGAACAACTTTCTTGTTGAAAAAACCAAGAAACTGGATGCTGAAATGTTTCAAGTAAGAGCACAATTAGAAAGGACTTTAAGTGCCAAGCTAGATGAAATGCTCAACTTCTAAAAGTCTGCATCTAACAAAACAGGTCTCGGGTTTGATCATTATCACTCTTCTTACAGTATTTCTTCTAATACTTTAAATAGAGTTATTTTTGTTCCACCTACTATTAATGATATCTCTGAGGTAATTGATCCTAAGAATGAAAATGTGAATGAGGATAAAAGTGATAAGGGAAAATCCATTTTAGGAGCACCTCCAAAGGTTGATGAGAAAGAGACCAACCCGAATAAACATCGCTCCACCAACAAGAAGTCTCAACCAAAGAAACCTCATTTCTACCAAAACTATGGAGCATTTGGGCACACTCGTCCAAATTGCTATAAGTGGTTAACCACTCAATAAAGCAATAGTATGTCATCTTTTGGGAACCAAAATCAACTCCAACTTTCTTTAGCCTCTTTTGGAGAACTTCTTAAGGCGATCATGTTACTCTCTATTTGACCAAAGGTTCATGCAAAAGAAATGCTCCCCATCCAGGTCTCCCATCTGGAAGGAAAAAGATTCCAAATGATTTCGTCTCCTTCTTGATCTCATGCATGGTGTGACTTGTGGTTTGAGTCAGTCTAGTTTTTTTTGCTTTGCTTGTTTACTTGTTTGTTTTCTTTATGTTTTGTTTTAAGTTTTTTTTTAATTAAAAAAATACAAAAACAGTGTGTGTTTGTGTATACTAGTACTTGTATACCTTGGATGGCTTTTGAAACAAAGTTCTTAACTTTGTATCTCTTATAGTTTAGATGAACATCTTCATGTACAATTAAGCAATGTGAGCTTTGTGGCTCTTTCACGTGATTTGTATAATTTGGTTGATCTTTTATCTTTCACATCTTAAATTACTCTTTTTGACGGGAAGGATTAGAAAATCCTAAAAGAAATGCATAAATAACCATCTCACTACCAAAATTCATCAATCATATAACATGTGTGCAATATTTAAAAGCCGTACTCGGTAGGGTATAACACTTGCACAGCAAAAACAAGATGTTTGGCTTACATAATTAGGTAATTCAGTTCTTTCTTATATACCCATACATGTTATGACATTTTATGCTTAAAAGAAAAATATGCAAAGATCATGTAAAGAAAAAAGAATCAAAATGCTTTCAATATGATTACAAACATGTTTCTAGGAGACGTAGGAGTTATATGATGTACCTCAAAAGTGATAATCATTATCAAACAGTTATAATTGTGCGTGAATGTATTTAATCCTCCTATATCATTACTCTTCATATAATGTTTTACTTATGCTCTCTAGTTAAAGTTTCACACACAACACGCATACTCTTTGCTACTCTTATACTATAGTACAGGTACAATGTGATTTGGCCATCACAAAGAATACATGTGGTAGTATATGCTCTATAAACTGTCTAAACTTATTTTTGAAATAAAATTGGTTAGACATGTTTAGTGCGTTTCTTTGATCTAGGAATACTTTGCATCTAGAATTGTTGATGTGTTTGTATGCTTAACATGCTCTTTGATTGCTTGTTATGGTGTCTATCTTGTGTGTTTCATCTCATGCTGTTTTCCTTCTTGAAAAACACATTTTTTGAACTCTCGATAAAAGCTCGATAGCAGCTCAACAGCTACTCGACACCTCTTCGATCTATCGATATTTTTCTGGTTTTTCTCGATACCTCTCAACAAATAGCCCGATCCATCGAGCCTCTTCTCTAAAGTCTCTGCTTGGTTAATAATTTCTTGACACCTCATCGATCTATTCACCCTGTTTTGCCATCGATATCTCCTCAGTCTATCGAGATTTAGTTCTCAACACCTTTTTTATACCTTCTCTATCTATCGAGCTACGCTTTTCTATATATATCTGAGGTCCGATCCAAGTCATTTCAAACCCAAGTATCTCGATACCTCTCTTCTCTCTTTAGATCCAAACCTTTTCTTTTCACAAAATCCTTCTTCCTTTCTCAATTTCGGCCTCCTCCAAGCCTTAATTTGTTGGTAAGTCTCACTAATCCTTCTTTGTCTCAATCTTTCATGCATTCATGCATTTTTGTGACCTAACTTTTAGGTTTTGGGAATTTTTGGGTGTTTTTGTGGTATTGCTAAGTTTTTTTGGGTTGGGATCTGTTAAGATGATCTCACATGCTCATGCATTACATTCTATGTTCATTATAACAATGTTTCATGCATTCTAGGATAGTGTGACTGATTAGACCTTATAAGTGTTGTAGTCTGGATTAGGATCTACCCATGATGCAATTTTATTTACCATATAACATGTTCATGCATTATCATGCATTGCATGTCGTTCTTCTCTACTTTCCTGTGCCTTATACTCCTGTTGTGTTTCTCTCTTTTTCTTCTCTCTCTCTCTCAGTTTAGTTTCCTTCTCATGGCACCCAAAAAGTTTGTTCCTTCTAAGAACCCAATAAGACATCGTGGTTCTTCTTCTTCTTCTTATGCTCCCTTTCTTCGTAATTCAGTAAGGTTTCGTGATGAGAAGGCAAGAGATGACTTCTTTGAGAACTTCTCTGACCGGGCAGTTCATTCGAAACACCAAGTCATTCTATTTGACTTTCCAGACACTCCTCTACCAGTTGTGTTTAGCTCTCAGGGTTGGTCATCTTTATGTGAGATACCTAAAAAGTGTCCTGATGTGTACATTCAGGAGTTTTACTCCAACATGCATGTCATCGATACCTCTGTACCTAGGTTTACTATGGTATTCCAAGGTACAAATATCGTTGTCACCCCGGAGTTCATTTTCGAGGTATTACATGTTCCTAGGGTTGATCATGTTGATTACCCTAGTCATCATCGTCTCAGTTCTGTTTCTCGAGATGAGATTGCCTCACTCTTCTGTGAGAAGGCCATTGTGTGGGGAGAAACTCTAAATTTTTCCACCACTGAGTTTGCTAAGGGTCCAAGGATCCTTAATATAGTGAGGACCTTTGTACTCACTCCACAGTCTCACTATAACACTATCACTGAGCCTTGTGCTCGATTTCTTCTCTCTCTCATGTAAGACCTTTCTATAGATTTTTCTTCACATATGATAGAATCTATGATAGATTACTATCGAGAAACTGCCACACATGATAAGCTAATATTTCCTTTAGCTATCACTCACATCCTTTCACACATGCACGTCACTATTCCTCTATCTTCTCCTTTCTATGTCATGGGTGCCATCAACAAGGAATCTATTCAGAGGAGTGATGCACAGCTGGCTACTAAGCGGCCTCGTATGGAGTCTACTTCGACAAATGCTGCTCTTGCCTTTAGACCCTCTTCCTCATCTGCTCCTCCCTCTTCTTCTTCTTCTTCTTCTAAAGCTGCGGTCTCTCTCATTGCCATAATGGATCAACTTCAGCTCATGCGTGCTGACTTTGGTAGTCCTCTTGACTATCTTTCTAATGAGATGTGTCAGATGAACACTAGGATTGGTCACATCACTCACCGCCAGCCTCGCCTTGGTGGTTTTGCTTCTTCTCCCTCACCCGATCCAGCTGAGTCTTCTTTGAATGGTGGAGATGATGATGATGATGCTTCTTCCTCCAAGACTAATGATGAGATGACTACCTCTCAATGATTCACCATTTGTCACTCATGACAAAAAGAAGTAGTTTCGTATATGAAAGTAATCTTTTTGTTAGGAGAAGAGCTAGCATAGAGATAAACTAGTTAGGAGGAGAGTGTGTTGAGTGATGTAGTGGGGTTTTATTGTATCTTTTCTATCTACGTGTACCATGGTCTTGTGACCTTTTTACTCATACATTGTATTGCTTCTTTTTATATATATACATATATATGATGTATGTTCTTCACTTTATCTCACATGTGTTATTTATTTTCTTTCTTTATACATATATTTCTTCTTGTATACAACTTGTCTATATTTCACACTTAATGCCTTAATGAATTTTATTGAAGTGTTTCAGATAAGACAGGTTGTAAGTCTATCATGCCATGATCTCTTTTCTTGCAAAATTTTTCAAAAGCTCATTGTATTAGTTAGGCTTATGTACTTTTGGCCTTTTGGCTTTTGTAATAGTTATGGAGTTGTTTTATATTTCTCTCATAATTATACTTATATTTTTGTCATAGATTGACAAAGGAAGAAATTGTTAAAGTCATATTTTATGTAACTGGCTAATTTTTTGACAAAATACATTCTACTTGTAATTAGGTATATCTAATATTGGTTTAATACATCAAGAAATATGTTGTTCAATGCATATCAAGTGTTAGTATTGAAAGTCATGAAGATTAATTCAAGAAACAAGTGAAGAAAAACCTTTCATTATGTCTCGACAAATAGCTCAATAGATGTTTGCTATCGAAACTTAATGTGAAACTCAATAGATAGCTAGACAGCAACTCGATCTATCGAGACTTACAATTTTCAATTTTTCAAATTTAAAATTCGGCCCAAGCTTTTGCATTTATTTAGGGTTTCTTTTCTCATAATCCTAGACATATATAAAACTTATTTTAAAAGTTGTCACATATGGATACTGAGACCAAGAGACTTATTTTTTTTGTGAGAAGTTACTGTGTTTGTACATCATAGGATTTTATAACCAAGCACTTCCAAATCTTCATTGTTGATGAAATGAAGAACTTTGCAACCCACATCTATTCAAGTTGCTGGAATTAATCACGTACTGAGATTCGTGCAAAGGATTAGTCACAAATTGGAGATTTGTGCATTAAATGAAAGAATACTACTACAAGATTAAGTCCAATTAGATATTAGAGCGAAAGTTCCACTGTAGGTTGATATTTCGAGATAAGTTAGGGTAGTTAGAAAGATTCCTTATACTTGTAACCGCTTGATTGTTGATTAGTGAATTCTCGAGAGTAGTGACCTTAAAATTACCCAGTAGGATTTTTCTTGCGAGAAATTTTCTCCATTTGTCAACAAATCACCGTATTAATTTAATTTCCGCTACATTTAGATTAATCAATGCTTTGTTAGTACATTTACGATTTGCATGCAATTGAACCTAATTAATCAACTTAAATAATTAAATTAATTAACCGGAGTCTAGCTAATTTAAACCATCAAATAACAACTAATCATCTCAGCAATATAAGAAAAAATATGAGTCCCCTCTCCTTGATTATATACTAATCTAAGATGGACTTATAGTTCAATGACAAAATAAGTGTTAGGTGAAAAAAATGAATTCTTGAGGTGTACACATTTACCTTTTGGAATGGTTTTAGATCTGCGCTGTGCACGATTTGGGACTTTTTCCTTGACATAGACCAACCAACGATAGGGTAAATATATGTTAACATAGGCCAAAACACATCGTAAGAAGCGAACTCCTCCTCCTTTTGAAAAGAACATATCACGCATTGTACAGTCAGTGCCTGCATCGTGTAAATCAAAGGCAGCAGCTTTAGCAATAATCATCCTGTGAAATATCATGCATTGGCAGAGCCACGTTTGGTTGTCGAAATATGAAAAAGTTAAGTATAAATTATCAGTTTAGTCACTAATGTTTACGCCATATGTTAATTTAGTCACAACATTTTGCTACCGTGTATTTATATTTGTAAAAATAGTCTCTATTATTAAGGGATGAATAAAAAATACTAATATAGCTAACAGTTAAAATAAATTTTTTTTTGGTCACATAGAAAGCTACATATACTGTCATATGGCCTAAACTTGCTAAGTCATTTAAAAGTTTAGCTGAGCTCCAGCTCACTTAAATGCAAACGGAAAACCAAAAACTTTGTAACTCTGTGCTAACCATCTCTCTTCTCCATTAATCGTCCGATTTCTTCTTCAGTCCTTTGGCAAAGCCTATGGCACCCGCTCCTCCAGATCTGCAACATCGTTGCGACCCCACGAAGTAACATCTCTCTTTTTAATAATCTCTTCTCTTGATTCTATTTGGATTTTGCTTTGATACATTAGTTATTTCGTATTGGAATGGATTACCAAGCCATATAATAATAGGAATTGACGTCATTTTTAGGCATCATATTACTTATAGACATGGTAATGAATAAAAGAATGGGTTGATGCTTGATGGGCAGATATGTATTGGTATAGGAGAGAAATTTTTGAGAAAGTATGAAGGAAAAAGGGACAGGCTCCCCTCCCGTTTATAACTCTCCCGTTTTCTCCCATTTTAATTTAGATGACTGACACATAGCCCACATAAAATCCAAGGGTTAAAAAACGTTCACCTCATATTAAGCTTTTTCTCTTACCTTTTTTCTCTTTGTTGCCTCTTTCTCTGACCAAGATCATCATCCTCAAGTCACATCTCTTGCTCGCTCTCTCATTTTCCAAACCTCTTATTATCAGAAAGAGAGTTCTCAGAGATCATCATCCTCAACATTTGGTGGACTTCTGGACGGTGGCAATTTGGACTGAAGCGGGATTCACTTCCTTTCCTCAAAAAATAGAACATGAATTTTATACTTTATCTCATCAATTTTCGATGTCTTGAGTTCCCATTGTTATGACTTCTCAATTTTCCCAGAAAATAAAAAAGATCAATTAGCCTATGATAATGTTTGCAATTAAGTAAAAAATTGTTAACAGACAAATCCAAATATGCCTCTTTCTCCAACCAACATCATTACTGACACCTGCGTCTAGATCAGAGCAAATCACTCATGAGACTCTAACTTACAATCTCAACACAGTTTCTCTCTTTGTATCACCACGCCACAACAATAGCAAATTAGCAATGGCCTAACCCCAGCTCATACCAAATTCACTACCCATCGAAAGTCCCACTCCAAAAATCCATATTACCTTTGATCTAATTTTCTGCAACCACTGGCTAAAGAAAAAAAAAAAAAAAAGTCACCTGTAAGCTATTAATCACACACAGCGCCCAACCCATATTCATTCAATCAATATCTGTAAATGCCAAAGAAACCAACTCATACCCATCTATCCAGCTGGAGGACCTCCCTGTTTAGTTTCACACTGCCACCAAACCGGGTCTTCATGCTCTCAACCATTAATCTCACCATCGCTTCAGTCTAAACTACCACCATCCACCAAAGGATGAGGGCGATGTTGTTGATCGGCAAAAGAGGCAGATTGACAAATAAGAGAGAGTAAAAAAAAGAACAAAGAGAAAGAGAGAGAGAAAACTTAATACGTCATGGACGTTTTTTAACCCTTAGATTTTATGTGTGCTACGTGTCAGTCATCTAAATTAAAACGGGAGAAAACGGGAGAGTTATAAACGGGAGGGGAGCCTGTCCCAAGGAAAAATACCTTTCTGAAGACAGTTTCCTTTTAGATTTTGACATTGAGAAAACAGAAAAAATAAAAATGTGCCACAAATCGACAGAGCGAGTTAGCTTGTTCTGAATCAACAACACTACAGATCTGAAGGAGAGGGTGATGTGGACTTCGAAGGAGGACTGAAGGAGAAGTCTGACGGTTAACAGAAAAGAGAGAGAGGAGAGTTGGGTTTTGTTTGCAATTTGTTGGCTGCCATGTTTCAAATGAATCCCACATGGCTGATTACATGGACTAGAATTTTTATTTTTAATTAAAGTTTAGGCCATGTGGCTTTTATTTGGTGACATAAAAATAATTTTTTATTTTCATGGTTAGTTACATTAGTATTTTTTTATTCATCATTTAACGGGAGGTACTATTCTAACATACTAATAAAATGTTATAATTAAATTGACAAATTTAAAATGTCAAGAACCAAATTAACACATAATATAAACCTTAGAAACTAAACTCATAATCTACCCAATATAAAAACAACAATAATATGAAGAATATGGACATAATCATTCCCACACTCATTTTCATAATTTGTTAACTTAGTGAAATTGTGAGTACTCAACGAAAAGTGGTAAGTCTGTAAGGGTATTAGGGCATGTTTGGTTGGGGTGAAATCATGGGAGATGGAAAATAGAGAGAGGAAAATAGAGTGAAAAAATGAGTTTAGATCAAGAGAGAAAACAAGAGAGACAGAAAATGAGGAGGAAAATAATCCATTCGAACCCACATTTTTTTATCATCCCAATTTGGGAGGAAAAGATGCTAAATAGTGTAATTTACATAAATACCCTCACTTTATTGCACTCACCTACCCCCTCTTACTTTTCCAAAGACATAATAGTCAATTTATATAAACTACATTTTTCATCCTCCCCTTTTTCTCTCCAACTAAACAAAATAATCTTCCACCCTCCTACTTTTCCACTCTTCCAACCAAACACATGAGAGAAAACCAAATATTTTCTGTCTTCCTACTTTTCCATCCTCCCACTATTAAAGTGTCTTCCACTCACAAACACACAAGTAAATAAATGGTGAAATTAAATATACAATTAACTGAATTAAGTGTATCTAAAATTATTCATAGGAAAATATAATAAATAATTCCAATCAATCTTTAAATAAATTTTAAGTAAAATTATCAACTCAAAATTTAAAATTACCTAAAATGTGCAATACTACTGCACGCAACATCACTAAAATTTAATTAAAAAAATTTCACCTAAAAGTTTTTTTTTTTTTTTAATTTTAAATCATGGGGGGCCAGCTCTAAATAAGTTCATAGTAACTCTAAATAAACTTTTAATGATAAGGATTTTGTTATAAAACGAATTTTTATTTTCCGGGAATTGAAAAATATGACAGCTTTTCTTAAATGTTTTTATGCCCTAAGGGCACACATTAACCGGACCCTAATAATAAAACGAATTACCATATCTTCTTAAATTTATGCTCAAAATATATTTCAGGCCTTATGCCTCTTGAGTCTTCCGTATGAAGCTTTCTCTCTCCTAGTGAGACTAGTATCTTCCTTGTGAAGCTGATCAAGTGGTTCTCGCTCTTCTGCTTCTTTTCCTCATTCTAGTGATGCAATCAAGTATATCTCGCTCTCTCTAATCCTTTCACTGGTGAGTTCTTTCCTCTTATCTTCTCCTTCTCATACTATAGTGTCCTTGGTTTTGGGTCATTTTGCTATCCGTGGCTATGGCCATGGATGAGATTGATGTTGAAACCATTACAAATCAAGCAGAAAAATTTAGTTGGTTAAAAGGTAAAGTTAATTTAGAGGTGGTTACCTCATCCAAAGAATCATCTAAACGGCTCCTTATTGGTAAAATCTTGTAAAAAAAATCCTTTCCTAAGGCTCTAGTTAAAGAAATTCTGGTTACAGCTTGGAACCATATAAATGATTTTGAAGTTGCTCTGGTGGATAAGAATGTTTTTGTGTTTAGTTTTAATCATGAGGCAGATAGCAGACATGCTTGGGATAGAATACCATGGCTAATAAAGGGAGAACACCTAATTATTAAACGCTTCAGTCCAAACCAGAGTGTTGCTGAAGTAAATTTTTTTACCAGAGTTTTGAATTCAAGTCCATAGTCTTCCTCTTGATAGACAGAGCATGGAGAACCCCCTTAAAATAGGGAGTATAGCCGGCCGTGCGTTGGAAGCAGATTTTATTAGTCCTAGTGAAGGAGTTTGGAGGAGATATATTCGAGTCAGGGTAGAAGTTGATGTTAATTGGAGGAGATATATTCGAGTCAGGGTAGAAGTTGATGTTAATTGTCCGCTTGTTCCTGGTTTTCCCTTGGAAAGAGATCATCTCCCTGATCTATGGACTCCTTTCAAATATGAAAAACTTGGGAATTTTTGTTTTGGCTGTGGTCTTTTAGGACACAATCAAAGAGATTACCAAGATAAGGGTGCTCAATTGCTCATGAAGGAATGCGTAACTCTAGGCTTCTTTGTTAGATGGCTTCGGGCTCAATTGCTCAATTGCTCTTTTCTCATTTATTCTGATCCCCCTAATACTCCTTGGTTATTATTTGCTGTTTATGGGCCTTGCAAGAGGAATAAAAAAATGAATTTTTGAAGGTTGACAGAGAATATCTCTCCTATTCCGGGGCCTTGGGTAATCATTAGGGACCTAAACTGTATTAAAAGAATAGATGAAAAAAGAGGGGTCGATCAATTTTTTGCAGCTCTGTTAATTTCCTCAAAGACTTCATGTCAAACACTAGTGTTATTGATCTTAGCTTTACTGGGCCTTCTTTCACTTGGTCTAACAAACATGAAGGGTTGTCAAATATTAAGGAGAGGCTTGATCAATGTCTTTGTAATCAAGAATGGCAATTACTTTTCCCCAAAGCCGGAGTCAAGCACTTGTGTAATTATAATTCTGATCATAACCCAATATTGCTGGATACTCATTTTGAATCTGAAACATTGAATCGCCCATTCAGATTCGAAGCAATGCGGACGAAGGAAGAAGGCAGTAAAGTTGTGGTTGATAATGCATTAATGCTTGGCAAGTTGAAGTAGATGGATCTCACGATTTCTGTCTTGCAAATAAGCTAGAAAGGACGAAGAAGGATTTAAAGAAATAGAATAGAGAGGTTTTCAGCATTGTCAGGAAGAGAATAAAGTCGCATCAAGCTAACATTGCCAAGATTCAACAAAAACCCCCCACAAAAGAAAACTTAGAATTGGAAGCTACTCTTAGTCTTGAACTAGACAATTAGCTTTTGAAGGATGAGTTGAGATGGAAGCAGAAGTCTAGAGAATTATGGTTGAAAGAAGGTGATCGAAATTCGACATTCTTTCACCTTTCCACTCTTGTTCGGAGGAGAAGGAATCCCATTGAGGAAATCAAATTAGAGGATGAATCCTGGATAAATAACAGGTCTGACATTCAGAGTTATTTTGAGGAAAATTTTAGGACTTTGTATCGAACCAGCGATCCTCAAATTCCCAGAGACCTGGAGAATTTAATTGCCCCTTGCATATATGAGGAAGAAAATCAAGAGCTTTGCAGAATTCCATCCAGGCAAGAAATTTGAAAGGTTGTTTTTGGAATGAACTCATTAGAGGCTCCTAGCTTAGATGGTCCCAGCATTGTTTTATAAAGATTACTGGGATATTGTTGGTGATCAAGTGGTGCTTGCAACTCAAAGAAACCTGGAGCTTGCAATTTCAATCAATTCCGTCCTATAGGCCTCTGTAATGTTTGCTATAAGGTAATATCCAAAATTTTGGTGAATAGAATAAGACCTCTATTAAATATGATAGTGGATCCTGCTCAAGTAGCTTTTGTTCCTAACAGAAGCATTACTGAAAATGTGGTGCTGGCTCAAGAGATCATTCATAGTTTCAAGTAGACTAGAAAGAGGAAGGGTTATTTAAGGGTGAAGCTAGACTTTCAATAGGCCTATGATAGAATGGAATCGAGCTTTCTTATGAAGGTTCTCAAGGCTCTGGGCTTCAATGAAAAGTTCTCCAACCTCATCTTTCAATGCATCTCCACGGTCTAATTCTCTTTTATTGAATGGTGGAATTTGTCAAAACTTTAATCCTAGACGTGGCCTAAGGCAAGGAGATGCACTATCTCCATATCTTTTCATTCTTGGAAGCGAGATTCTCATGAGACTTATTAAACAGAGAAGTTGATTAGAAAAATATCTCAGCAATTAAAGTGGCCAGCACAGCTCCCCCCATTTCAAAACTTTGTTATGCTGATGATGTGATTATTTTCTGCAAAGCAAAACACTCTGAACTAGTTAGTCTAAAAAAATGTTAGGAAAAGTATTGCTCTTGGTCTGGCCAACTTATAAGGATAGAAAAATCTAATGTTTTCCCATCGAAAGGAGTCAGTATTAAGTTTTTGCGCCAAGTAAAATGCTACTAGGGTCTTAATTCCCTTCCCCAAAGTACCACTTATCTCGGAGTTCCCCTGTTTTTATCCAAGAATAGGTCCTATGATCTCAAGTTCGTTAAAGAAAGACTGGAGAGCAGGCTGAGTAGCTGGAAAGGCAGGAATCTGTCATGGGCAGGGAGAGCAACTCTAATTAAATCTGTAGCGCAATCTATTCCGACATACACTAATGCTACCTTGCAATTCCCCAAGTATCGCGATCAACTGGATTCAGTGGTCCGTAGGTTTTGGTGGAACCCTAAAATGAAGTCAAACCATTTTTGGACGCCTATTGCTTGGTCTACTCTATGTAGATCTCAGAAGGAAGGTGGTTTGGGTTTTACGAACTTTTGGGATTTCAATCAAGCCATTCTTTCTAAATTAGCTTGGCGGATTTTGTTGGGTCAGAATTGTTTGCGTGTCAACGTTCTAAAGGCAAAATATAAGGTAAGACACAATTGGTTAAATCACTGCTCCTTGGGTAAGGTTTCTCCAATCTAGAAAAGTTTGTTAGGTGTTAAGCATCTCATCTCCAAGCTAGCTTGCATGTTGGTGGGGGATGGTAATTCCATAAGGATTTGGGAGGATCCTTGGGTGCTAGATCTTCAAGGGTTTATTCCTACTCCAAAGAATGGAGTTGACCCGAATGGTATTCTTCTAATTTCTCAGCTTTTTAAATCTAATTTTTCTGGTTGGGATGTTCATAAATTAAATTGGTGGTTTGAAAAGCCCACAGTTGAACTAATTTTGAAAATTCCTATTTTTCCAACCCGTAGCAAAGATCAATGGGCATGGACTTACACAAGCTCTGGGGAACTGTCAGTTAAGTCAGCTTACTAGAGCTGCAGGTAATCTATGCAACATAATATTGACCCCTTTTGGAATTGTATTTGGAAAGTTAAACTCCGTAAGAGGCACAAAATGATGATTTGGAAGATTGCTACAGGTTGCTTGCCCACCAAAGATAAGCTAAGCAGGTTAGTTGATATTGGTGATGTTTATTGTCCTCTCTATAGGTTGGAAATTGAATCCTCCCTTCATCTTTTTGCTCTTTTCCCAATAGCTAAGACAGTGTGGTTAAGTAGTAAATGGGGCTGAGAATGGAAGCATTTGGATTCTCTTCAGCAGTGAATTTCGTTCAATTTTTATATTCTCCCCCATTTACCAACCAGCTTAGTCAGAAGAATGATCTCTAGTTATTTGGAGCCATTCTTTGTGATAGAATTTGGAACCTGAGAAACCAAGTGATTTTTGAAGACCTTTCCTTAAGATGTGATGAACTAATATCTAGAATTTGGAAGTTATTTATGGAATTTAAAATTTCTAGACCAATTGCTACTTCATCTGTAAATATCGATCATCCATTGCAGACCTGGTCCCCTCCAAGGCGTTTATTAGTCAAGATTAATGTTGATGCAGCTATTGGTCCAAATTATTCATTCTTAGCCTTGGTGGCTAAAGATTGGAGAGGGGATTTAGTTTTCGCTTGCTCTCAAAAAGCGAAAACCACCTTCCCTCTCAAGGCAGATGCTGAAGCTGTTAGATGAGCACTCTCTCTGGCTGCAAAGTTGGAGGCTGAGAATGTTATTATTGAGATAGATTCTAAGATTTGTCATGATGATATTCATGAGCTAATTTTGCCCCGCCTTGGAGAATTGCTTCAATCTTAGCTGACATGCAGTCTCTTCTTGTAACTTATTCTAATGTGTCTATCTCTTGGGTTCCGAGGCTAGCTAACATGGCAGCTCACCCACTAGCTAAGTGGTCTCTAGCTTGTAATTTTTTTGGTTCTTTTGATTGGGGTAGTTGCCCTCCTTGTTTTGCTTCTTTTATTAGGAAGGAAGCTAGCCTTTGATTGTATTTTGTTTCTCTTTCCAATAAAGTCTTCTTTTCCATCAACAAAAAAAAAATAAAAAACAAAACAAAAAAACAAAAACAAAACAAAATTATGCTCAAAACTTAAGTTTACAACAAATACAAAAATATCAGATGGCTCAATCATTTTCTTTAATACTTTAACAATACTTACAAATATTAATAATAGGAAAATTTTATGTTTACATTATACTTGCAATGTAAACTTACATTGTAGACCCACAAATGTAGACACACAAAAAGTGACAAATATTATATACATTTGCAAATTGAGTGTTATCAAAAAATTCATGATAAATTTAGGAAGAGAGCATTGAAAATTTGAAATGCAGTTAATGGATTCTCAGATAGTATAAGGGAACTATAGAACATGATATTTTATTTACAAGACAACATGGGACCAATTCAGTTGTAGGATATGTGGATGCAGATTATGCAAGTAACGCTGATGATAGGAGGTCTAATAGAAGTTACATGTTCACATAATTAGGAGTATCTACATTACAATCCCTAGTAGCCATGTCTACTACAAAAATTAAATATATGGCAGTAGCTAAAGCTGCCAAAGAAGCATTATGGTTAAAGGAGCCAGTCAAAAAGCTTGGTTTGAAGCAAGGAGAAGTTCAGATATATTGTGACAATCATAGTGCCATTTACTTGGTAAATTACTAGGTTTATCATGGAAAGACAAAGCAAATTAATGTGAGATTCCACAAGATAAGAGAGCCGATTGTTATAGGACTCTTGAGTAGATTCACACATTGGAGAATGTTGCTAATATGTTAACGAAGCCTGTTATTGTGCCCAAATTCAAGCATTGCTTGGACTTGGTCAAAGTTTCTTTCTCCTTATAAATGATATTCCCTATGTAATTTATTGAAGTTGGAGGCAAAGTAAGGACATATCTTCCAAGGAACTGGATATTTGCCAAGGCAGAGATTGTGGGAGTTGGCTCATATTAATTTCTAGGCCACTGGCCAAAGAGCCTTATGTGTAGCAAAGTGAAGTGGAGCGAAGCAGAGTGGAATGAGAGAAATGGAGTAAAGCAAAGTTCATAAGGCTGTGAGCGTTTAATTTGAGTTGGTTTGCCAGGTCAAATTTGAATGATACAAGGGTTATTTTGGAATATTTGTACTGAGTAGGGTTATCTTATATATAAGTAATATGGTAATCTTTGTTTTTCACATAGTAAATTGATAGTTTCTCACTCTTGTGAATGAAGGCATACTACTTAACAACATCAATTCTATGTATTGATTCTCTCTTCTTTAACCCTGCATGGAAAAAAAAAAATACACTCTCGGTTCCTATTCTTTGGGCCAATTCCTGTTTTGGTCTTTACTTTTTTGAAGCACGTGTTAAGTCTCTAAAAATCGAAAACTATTACTATTTTAGTCCATGTCGTCATCCTAGTAAAAGGGAAAAGCATACATGGCAAATGGAATGCATCGTTAGCATGTTAGATGCTGACGTTACTAATATAATAATAATAATAATAATAATAATATTAAAAAATACCACAACAGCATCTAATCTTAAAAAATTAGTTTATCAATTTTAACAAAATTAAAAAAAATAAAAATAAAAACACATAAATTCATATCATGTTCATCTTGAACATGAACACATAAGAACACAAACCCAAATCACAAGAACACAAACAGAAGAACAACAAATGCAAACAAAAAAAATGAAAATCTAAAATTAAATACTAATAGGGAGAACGAAGAACATAGTACTCAAAGACAGGGGCGGCCCAACATAATTGGGACCTATGGTGAAAAATTCATGTGAAGCATTTTATATGTAAATATTAATTAAATAAAGCTATTAAATACTAATCAAAATCAAGGATAATCAAGATTTCCTATAAAAAAAATCAAGGATAATCTGATGCATTAAATACATAATTTGATGAATAATACCAACTTGACTAATGTTAATTTCATATAAAAAGAATTGAATATCATAGTTGAACATATATCTTAATAAAAAGAAATAAAAATATTTTTTATTAAAACGTAAACTTTATTTTGAAAATATGAGAACGCATGGTTAAGTAAAGTCGTAATCTAGTTTTTAATTTTATTTCTTGTTTTAAGAGAGAGAGAGATAGATAATATTTGGAGTGTGTCTGTGTAGGATATCGGTTTACAAAAATTAAAATCTCAAAGTATTAGGGGGGATTAATTTATAATTGATGATTTAACACATACGCAACATTTTTTGAAACATTTTAGAGTTTCAATTGGGTTAAGTTGCTTTTGGGCTCTTATTTTGGAAGTTTTGATAGAAATGAAAAGGAAAATGTACTAAAAGTACTACAAAATATTCACAATATGATATGACAATGACTATGACTATGGTCGATAAAATTCAACAACCTAATTAATGAATGCTTGAATTTCTTTTTTGTGATTAATGAAATGTCAATTTGTAATTTTATAGTAAAATTAGTATTATCCTTAGCATCACTAAAAAAAAACTGCACAACCATTATAAATATATATATATATATATATATTGGTTTTTTATAACAGGGACATGGCCTTTTTTCTTAGGGGTACTTTTTTTTGTAATGGGGGTCTTAGGCCTAGGCCTAAGTTGCCTTGGCCTTGGGCCGGCCCTGCTCAAAGAATTTCTATTCCAAAATTTGTATACATTCTTCCACGAAAATCAAACACAAAGATCTTCAAAGATTCTTTCACTCAAATGAAAACTAAACCTTTCACAAACCACATTCATGTGTCTCAAAGTCTAATGAAAACCAATTCTTTCACAAAGATTTCAACAATTACTAAGCCAATTTTTCACTTTCTCAGTTCAAACATAAAGACCTTCAAAGATTCAAACCTTCAAAGATTCAAAACACAAATATCAACAAAGTAGACCCAACAAAGCAAACCCAAATGAATGCATTTTTGTGCAATTTTTAGATTTTTTACCAAATGTAAAAGAAAATTAATGGAAAATTTCAAGAGTTAGGGGGGCAATGGCCCCCCTAAGCTCTATCTCTGTCGATAAAGACAAATGCCTTTTTTTTTTTGGGAGAAAAGAGACTTACGACTTGAGCGAATGGCAATTGCATGCAAGACATTCATGCCGTCCCTTCCAGCAAAGGAGCATTCTGAAGCAGCACTCAGGATTTGAGAAGCAATCTCGTATAATTGTCTATCCACAGCAAGGAACAGTGCGGATTCCCCAGCACTATTTGTAAACTTACCCAATTCTGGGTCTCCATTAATTAGTTCTTTGACAGCCTCATATTTATCATATCGCACAGCGAGGTGCAGGGGCGTATCCTTCACCAAATTCACCATGCTCAGAATCTTATGGCCAACAGCTTCAACATCCAAATTTTTGGTATGTTCAACTAGGAACTTTACCATTGAATGACTTCCTACCCTCGCAGCAACATGTAGCAGAGTATTGCCTTTGGAGTTTGTTTGATACAGAAGGCTTGGGCGTAATTCAACAATCTTTTGTGCAACCTGGAGATGATTGCATTGCACTGCAACGTGAAGAACTGTGCTCTTCTCGGTTGTCACATCGACAAGGGTTTCGGAATTTTCCAATCTCTCAAAGAAACTTAAATCACCAGAGCTAGCAGCACGATAGAGTTGAGGATTCATTGTGTTTTGTTTTCCTTTTGTTCTATATATAGTAGGTTAACGTTCCGTCTGCTAATGGAAAATAAATAAATTACTAATAGTAAAAACAAAAAATAACTAAATGAGAGAGAGGGGGTGGGGGGGCTGCTTAATACTACTTCATCTCAAATCAAAATCCCAAATTTGAATTAGAAATTTTTTTTTTTTTTGGGTGAGTCTACACCTATGGTGAGACACATTTAATTAAAGATATAATGAAAACACCTATGTTGAGACACGTTTAACTGAAGATATAATGAAAACTCAGCTATGCTGCTTCATTTTGGGACAAAATCCTATATATGCTGCACTTAGACTAATCAGAACATAAAATAATTAAATTCTTCTAAAAAATAACATAAAATAAATTATTATTTATTGTTAACATCTCTTAATTTATACTAGCCTTTTCACACGAGTCAAGTGCATGTTCAGATGCCTTATATTTAGCAGAAAAGTATAAGAAGTTATAAATACTTCTTCATAATATCTTTTTTTTTTTCAAATAGTATAAACTATGAAGTACATGTATCTTTTATAATTAAAAAGTACATGTTCAGATGCTTTATTTTTAGCAGAAAAGTATAAGAAGTTATAAATACTTCTTCATAATTAATATCCTCTTTTTTTCAAATAGTATGAAGTACATGTAGCTTTTACAATTATAAAAATACATGCAGTTATAAGCCATTATCTAGTGTAAAATGGTTTTAAAAACTGGTATGGTGAAAGAACTAGAAAATGAGCTAATTACCAGTTTTATCGTCGAACCGGTAATATCTTAATTATTATTTATTTAAATTATATAAATAATTAATAATTTTTTAATATACTAAAACTAAAAAACCAATAGTAATAAATATGTTTCCTTTAAAAAAAATACAAGTATAAAAGTATATAACATCTTTTTAAAGAATTTAACATAATAACATTACAAAACAATCATCCTTAACATAATAAACTTTCAACATAACCAAATAAATAAATTCATTAGTCATTACATTTACATCCAGATTCATCAACACAACATACACAAACAATAGTATAATACTCTGTAAACTATATTTCACAAACAATAATGCTCTGTAAATTTAATCCATTAAACTAATAATTGAAAGGAGAATTATCGATAGAAGTTACCACTTACAAGTGAAGTCACGGAACGGAAAACCTAAGATGAAGCCGAGAACATGAACGTAGAATCTGAGATCAAGCCGAGAGAAATGATGAAAAAAAAAAAAGAACAAAGAAAAGAAAATGATCAAAATCAAAATCAAAATCAAGTAATCAAAATCAAAAGAAAAGAATATTACCTGATGAAGCCGAGAAGCAGAGAGCAGAGATCAGAGGGCGAGGGCGAGACCAAGAAGGAAAAAAAAAAAAAACCTCTAGGATGTCACCTGAAAACCAAATTGAATCTGAAGCCAGTTGTTGTGCTTTGGAGGGGAGGCAATGTTGGTGACCCTGTTTCAATAAAAGAGAGAAGTATAATTCGATTAGTCCATTATCTAATCATTGATTTTCTATCCCAGAAAAAAATGATAAAGCAAAGAGAAAAGGAACAGAGTATCAAAACCCCATTATAAAGATTCCAACATTATCCTAGTTATACCCAAAAATATCCATCGAAACTAAGTTTCACCAAGAAAAGCTCAAGACTTCAAGAATCCAAGAACTGGGTTTGGCTTTTTGTACCTGAGCAAAGTGACTCCAAAGATCCAATCTTTATGGAACTGACGAACTGTTTTTGTCTTCTCCAATGGGACAAACCGAAGAAAGAGAAAGGACTCTAGTGTTATTGACCGGAAACCTGAGGACTGAAGGCTGCCGAGCAAGGTAACAGAGGCAGCGAGAGTGAGGGATATTCAGAGAGAGTGAGAGTGAGGCAGAGAGCTTGAGATGAGGCGTGAGATTAGAGTGTGAGTGTTTAGGAGTAGGACTTTAGTCTTTAGGGTTAGTTTTTAGGTTCTGGCCAAAACGACGTAGTTTTAGCCTGTGAAAAGGACAAAAAATTCCAATCGGTCAATAACCGGTTCGACCATGCTGATTTTCGGTTTTCAAATTTTTTCAGTTTTTAAGTTATTTTTGGTTTTTGTCTATAACCAGATTTAATTGAAAGTCGATTTCCAGTTGAACCAGTCAAATCGGCCGGTCCAATCCGATTTTTAAAACCATAATTACTAATAGAGACGGATCTACATTAGGGCATGGGGGGGCCATTGCCCCCCCCCCCCCCCCCCCCCCCCCCAAAAAAAAAAAAAAAAAACCTAGTATATATATATATTGAAAATTTTTTTCCCTGCTAATAGCCCCCCCCCCCTCCAATTTAAAAAAAAAAAATTGGTATAGTGGTATAAGAATACATGCTGAACAAGTAACCGACTAGCTCATCCAAAAAAATAATAATAATAATAATAACCGACAAATTAAAACTACAAAATAAAAAATAAATATGGAACCTAAATTACAATTCTCAAATTTTTATCCTAACCTCACTCTTCCTCCACTTTATTTTTACCCTAAAGCCTCCATCACTGCTGCTGCTGCTATTCTTTTCTTCAGATCAGATTTGGGTGTTGTTGCTACTGCTTCTTTCCTCAGATCAGATCCGGTGTTGCTACTGCTGCTCAGCCTGCTCCTCCTCACACACGAGTCTAGTAAATCTAAGAAATTTCTTTCCTCTCTCAAGTTTTTTTTTTTTTTTTGCTTGCTCTGCCTTAGCCAGTCCTCTGCAATCTGTCCTCTGCATTTTTTTTTTTATGAACTATTGACTGTTGTGTTTCAGTGTTTGTGTTGTGGCTTTTTAGTTGTTATGGATTGGCCGACTAGTCATTAGACATTGGTGTGTTGTCTCATGTATGGACCGTAGAATATTTTGTGGTTGTGGCTTTGTATTGAGTAGTGTGTAATTGAGACTTTTTGTGTTTGTGTGGACCGGTCATGTTTTTGTGTTTCCACTGTATAACTTTTTTTGGTTTTGGTTTTATCTCTAAAGAAGTAGTCTAGGACCACTAACTAGGAGTAGGACATGAGTGCTGAATTGACAGACCTGTGAGCATGAATTTGAATTTGTGAGACTAGTCTTTGATGAGTTATAAAAGATTTTTTTGTGTGACTAATTGACCAAAGTCTTTGGTCATTGTTTTCATGTTTTGGTTTCATTAAAAATATTGTTTTTCTCACTTTGTGTGATGTGGTTAATATTAATAATATATATAAACTTGTGAATTTTGTCTGTCACTTTGTATGATGTGGCTAATTTTAGTAATATATATAAACTAGTGATGGTCTGTCTGTGATTATTTTGGTTTTAGATTTTTTTTTTTTTTTGGTGTTGAGAAGTCCTTTTTTTTTTTAGTTGGTGTATAGAACTACGAAATATGGAAATAATGAAACTTTTTTTTTTTTTTTTTGATTTGTAGATCATGAGTAAGTCCACTACAATATTAAATTTTTTTAAAAGAAAAAATCTAAATAATTCTGAAGTCATGTCTGATGATGCAAGTTTGCCAACCTCTAGCGTTGATGTCTCAGAATCTGAAAATCTCCGAACAGAAGTTCCAAATATCACCATTGATGAAAGTACAGGTTTTGTGTGTGATCCTGGAATGCGTAAGCAAATATGGAAATATGATGTTAATGAACGAGATGAAATTTGACGAGCTTATATTAAGCTTGGTCCTTACCAACCTAAACTAGAAGAGTACAAGAAAACTAAATTTGGAAGGCATTCTTGTAAATTTCAACCTTCATGGTTTGCAATTAAGCCATTCAGTAAATGGCTTGAATGTTTACCTAGTAAAGATGTTGCTTTTTGTCTACCATGCTTTCTCTTTGACAAGCCAACTGGGAATTCTGAGAGTCATGTATTCACTAGGGATGGATTTCGGAATTGGAAGAAGTTAATGATGGAAATAATTGTTCCTTTTTGAATCATATGGGAAAAGAACCTAACTCTTTTCATAGAGCTTCCGAGCAAACCATGGCAGATTTGATGAACCAGTCTCAACACATATAAAAGATACTTGAAAATTTCAATTCTAATCAAATTGCAAGCAATCGATTGCGGTTAAAGGCCTTAATTGATGTTGTTAAAGTGCTTGCATTTCAACGACTTGCTTTTAGAGGACGAGATGAAAGTTCTGATTCAATTAATCATGGTAATTTTCTTGAAATATTGGATTTAGTGGTATCATATAATGAATATGTTGTAGAAGCGATAGAGAAAGCTCCCAAAAATGCCTTTTACAAATCATCAAAAATCCAAAAGGAAATCTTACATGTATTTTCAAACAAGGTGAAGAAGGCAATTCGTGAAGAAATTGGTGATGCAAAGTTTTGCCTAATTGTTGATGAAGCTCGTGATGAGTCAATGAAGGAGCAAATGGCTATTGTTATAAGATTTGTTGACAAAGATGGCTTTGTTCGAGAATGTTTTTTTGGGGTAGTTCATGTCCCCGATACTACGACATTAACCCTAAAAGATGAAATATATTCCATCTTGTCACATCATAGTCTGGATATTCAAGATATTCGAGGGTAAGGATATGATGATGCAAGCAATATACGAGGTGAGTGGAATGGATTAAAAGCTTTGGTTTTAAATGATTGTCCATATGCTTACTACATTTATTGTTTTGCACATCGCTTGCAATTAGCATTAGTGGCAGCATCAAAAGAAGTTATTCTTGTTCAAAGTTTTTTTAATAGATTATCATCTATTGTCAATATTGTTGGTGCTTCATGCAAGTGTACTGAGCAACTAAAAATAGCTTATGCTGATCAAATTGCATATTTTGTTGAAATTGGTGAGCTTGAAACTGGAAGAGGAATTAATCAAATTAGCACATTACAATGGGCTGGAGATACTCGTTGGGGTTCTCACTTGGGATCGATTTCTAGCTTGGTAAATATATTCAGTCCAACATGTAAAATTTTACTTAAAGTCATCAAGGAAGGAAATACTACTTCCCAACGAGAAGCATCATACTCATGCTATCATGCTATGATTTCTTTTGAATTATTGTTCATTTTGCATCTCATGAAAGAAATTATGAAGATCACTGATGCACTTTGTCAAGCTTTGCAGTGTTAGTCTCAAGACATTTTAAATGCAATGAATTTTGTTTCATCCACTAAAGCACTTGTTCAAAAATTCAGAGATGAATAGTGGGATAATTTACTTGCCACTGTGAAATCATTTTGTGAGGCACGTGACATAGATGTCCCAAATATGAATGCTCGTTATGTTGAGAGAGGAGGTCTAGCTTGTTATCAACAAGATGACTTCACAATTGAGCATCATTATCGGGTAGATATTTTTTATGCTGCAATAGATTCCATATTACAAGAATTAAATCATCGGTTTAGTGAGCATGCAGTGGAATTGCTTAATCTTAGTTCAGCTTTTGATCCTAAAGAGGCAAGTGAGTCTTTTAGAAGTATAGACATTTTGTTATTAGTCAGCAAGTTTTATCCAAAAGACTTCACAAATCAAGAAATGACACTTTTAAAGGCAGAAGTTGATCATTATGAGCACAATGTAGTTCGGCATTCAGACTTCAAGAAGCTATCAAGTATTTCTGAGTTGTGCCAGTAGTTGGTAAAAACCCGAAAATCATTATTTTACCCATATATTTATAGATTGATTACACTTGTGCTTACTCTTCCAGTTTCTACTGCAACTACAGAGCGAGCATTTTCAGCCATGAATATTATCAAGAATAGGTTTCGCAACAAGATGGAAGATGATTTTCTAATGGACTCTATGATTTTGTACACTGAGAAGGAGATTGCTGCAAAGTTTGGTACAGAATCAATCATAGATGACTTTTGAGACTTAAAAGAGCGTCGAGTTCCATTTTGATAAATGTGTTGAAATGTTTAAAAAACACTTATTTTATATGTTATACTTTGTGACATTTTTATAATATCAAATGTTTAAGAAACACTTATTTTATATGTAGTATTTTGCTGAATATGAAATAGATGTTAGTTTTTACTTTTATAAAAAAAAAAAAAAAAAAAAAATTGTTTTAAGGTTTGGCCCCCCCAGGTTCGAATCCTGGTTCCGTCCCTGGTTACTAAGGAATAATAGAAATTTGTCTTATGTTTTAAACCTAACCTAAATTTTAGATTATTTAAATTTATTATTTTTCTTATTTTACTATATTATTTGAAATTTTTTAATTTATTTTATTATGACTAATGTGTAAGGGAGTTTTGGATCATATAAAAAATAGTCACCAAAATATAGATATAGAATACTATCATAATATCCTTAATGGATGAATTTTTCTTTACAAAATGTTTAATAATATTTTATTTTGAGGAAAACGAAAAAAAAAAATCTTATTGAACACTCTCTAACCACCTTCTCCCATTGACCTCATAACTCCTACCCCCTTCACTCTTCTTCTTTATCATAACCCTCGCCCCTACTCTCTTTTTTTTCAGTAATCCAACTTCCCCATTCTTTCTTTCATCACCACTGCCCTTCCCTCTTATGCTTTTTTATTGCCCCATCATCCCTGTTAGAAATACGCCCCGGTCTAGAAGATCTAATGATTTCTTTACATAAACACTCTTCTCGTCCTGCTCTCTTCTTTTTATTTTTTGAACTCAGATTCAGATCCGCCCCATCATTATTAGATTTGAGTTTTTTTTTTTATGATCGGTTTTTGGTAAAATGTGTTAATTAAAACTGGAAACCATAGGGCTCTTTGCTCGTCAATTATGTGAAACTAGTATGTAACCCATGCTACCGCATGAGAATGAATATAATTTAATAAAACAATGGAAAAACAATATATTGCATTTTATTATTTAAGTGATACTATTGGTTTTGTTTTGTTTTTTTTTTATTATTATTATTAATCATGAGTTTAGTCATATTTAAAAGACTTAGTTTATTCATGTTAATAAATCTTAGCATTATGTAATTTTTTAACAAATATTTTTATCATACAAAATTCTAAAGAAAGAATTCTACATAGACATATATATATATATATATATATATATATATATATATATATATTCAAGGTTGATTCATAGACGGTACATATAACTCTAATTAAGTTGCTTTATCATAAATAATTTTTAACAAAATATTTTAATCAAGTAAATGTGAATCTCATAACATGCATCTCATAACAATATATAACAATAGAATAGCGTGAATCTCATTAAAAAAAATTTAATCAATTAAAAGTCACTAAAATTATGAGCATAAAACGTAAAGACAAACAAATAGGATAAGTGCTAATTGTATATATGATCTGCAATATAGCTTGAGTTCATGTCTTCACCAATCGTATATAAGTCTGAGTTTTGATAAGTAAAGATCTAAGAAAATTGTGGTTTAATCTTGAAAAGATTCCTATATTTAATAATTAAAAAAAAAACTATACATCCAAAGTCTACCTTTGTAGTAAACACTATATATCTCTTTAACACTCCAAAAAAAAAAAAAAAAAAAAAAAAAAAAAAAAAAAAAAAAAAGCCCATCATCAATCCTATAAACCAAAAATTCTTGAGAGAAAGAGATTAAGAACATAGGAAGAAAATAAATAGATCTAATGAAAATAAAGAGTGAGAGCTAGATTATAAACCCCATAAAACTTGCGAACAAAAAAATAATAATAATAAAAGAAAATCATATCTAATTAACAATTACCTTGCATATGAAGCCTGCCTTTATAAAGGAGATATATAATTGACCTGCAAAACAGAAGGAGAGAAAGAGAGATTAGATTGAATTTTGCAGAGATGAAACGAAACCAAAAAAAAAAAAAAATCTTGATAAAACAGATTTAGTAGAAATTGAATTTTGCAGAGAGAGAGAGAGAAAGAAAGAGGAGGTTCGGATGAATATGAGTAGTGGAGGCGTGTTTTTTTTTTTTTTGAGAAAAAATACATGAAATTAAAAAATTACAATAGAAATCTATGGAAAACCTCTTCTTATATAGGAAAGTTGTATTGGAGATGGGGAGATGAACCTTGAAATATGCAGATGTGGGGAGATGAACCTTGAAATACGTAGGTGTGATGAACCTTGAAATATGCAGATGTGGAGAGATGAACCTTGAAACACGCAGGTGTGATGAACCTTGAAATACGCAGGTGTGAAAAAAAAAAAGAAAAGAACATATCGAAATTACAATTAATCCACTTAAATTTAGACAAATGGAACCACATGAAGCTTGACACATGGCACAAAATTAGGATTCTAATTTAGAATTGCAATTGGAGATTCTCTCTGCTTCACCTATTATATATATATATAGAATATATATATAGATAAGGGCAATTTTGGCTGACTAAGTGTAAGGATATAACAAATTATCTTTAAATCTACTCACTGACACCCAAGGATTTTAACTTGAGAGAAGAAAAATTTCAACTTTTTTCCTCTTTGTTTTTGGTCTAGACGTTTATTGGGTACATAATCTAATTGACGAATTTATTTTAGAAAATAAAAATAAGCTAGTTTTTTTTTTTTTTTTGTTTTGTTACACATTTAACATAAAAATTATATATATATATATATAACTATTTCTTTTAATAAACACTATACAAATAAGTATTTTTCTTTGTGAAAACATTATACAAATAAGTTATTACAAGCTATGAGGTTCTCAAACGGACTCTCAATCTTCTACTTTTCTCATAAAATTTACATGGATCTTTACTTTCGTTTTAGAGAAAAAGTTAGAAGGTTTTTTTTTTTTTTTTTTTGGTAAAGAGGATAAAGTTAGAAGGTTCTCGTAGTTTAAGATTTGTGTACTTTAATTTATTGGAAAGTGGGTACTTTATTTTTACTTTAATAATTTATAAGATTTAAAAGAAATATAACTTCTTAGATTTACCCGTAAATGAAAAAATAAATTTTAAATTCAGTATGCAATACATGACCAATACTTATCTATCTACTAAATCCGCAAGTTTAAAACCACCTAAATTTTCAACAAACCTATCATTTTAGAGGTCAATGACAAATTAAATAAAAGTATTTACCTCAACACACTCACCCAGGCCAATGTCTGAGATCTAATCTATATGCGAAACCAAAACAAAAAGAATTAGACTAAACTATGTTTGACTCTTTTATAAATTTTTTTTAAAAAAAATGTACAGCTGGTAATCTAACGTTTAGAAATTATTTTATTTGTTTAAAAAATGTCATTTGTTATTGTAATCTATGTTTTGAAGGTTTCTTTCCACGCTGAGTTCTTCTGGGGGGAAGTGATTGATATTTCTTTTTCTTTTTTTTCCTTTTTCTCAGGAGATAGAAATTGATATTTCTTTTTCTTTTTTTTCCTTTTTCTCAGGAGATAGAAATTCTGTTTTCTATTTTAAGATAGATTTTTTTTTCCCTTTATAAGATAGAAATTCTACTCTAGTCTAATCTAAATGTATATATGTGTGAAACTCCCTCCTAGAGATTTGAATTCCAACCTTTACCCCCCTCACATCTTATAACCATTTATACTTATGGAGTAACTATCGCATTAAAAATGTGCAATGTTATTAATATTTCAATTCTGTCAAGTTGGTGTTGTTTTTTGGGCATTGATTTTTTAAAGTATAGACCCGTTGGACGTGGTGTCTTTCTTTCATCATGGCTCTCTTCAAACCTAAATTACACGTGGCCCATTCCATATTTAGACTGCAAAAGCCTTTTGGCACATTAATATGGATGTCAGATTAGAAGAAGTAGATCCGATTGCGTAGAGGGCATCTTTGGTATCAAACATTTGATGGGCTTCGAAACTCATTACGTATTGCTACTTGCTAGGTTCACTGCCGTTTTGACTAAAAAAACAAAAACAACAGAAATTCCTAGGTCCAGTATGATGAGCTATGAACATCACAGTCCATTTTTCTAACAATTAATATTCTGTAGTCCATCTCTATTTGAAAGCTCTTTGCATGAAATAGATAAATAAATAAATAAAAAAATAACAAAATAAAAGAACGTGAGCTCTTCGGGCATCCACTGGCCGTGTATATAGAAAAAGACACAATTTTTACACATTTTATCTCAAAAATGCTCCACATCAATACTTTAAAAAATGTGTAAAGATGTGTATATTTATACACTTGCTACAGTAACCGTGTATATTTACACGGTTACTGTAGCTCGTCCATATATTATTTTATTAATTAAACATTCGCACCTTTTTTTTCTTTCTCTTCTCCGTGCACAACGAACTCAGTAACTTCTTCTCTCCTCATCTTCTTTTTCCTCAGATGCTCACAAACACACCCACACACAAACACATCCACACAAACAAATCAACATAGAGATACACAAACACACCTACACACAAACAAACCCACACGGACAAACCAACAAAGAGATAGATCGATGCTTGATCGGAACGATCGGTGCTTATGGATCGGAGCTAGGGAGATCTAGTCGGTGCTTGTGGATCGGAGCCAAGGAGATCTCGATCAGATCTGATCTAGTTGAATCTGATCAATGCTTATGGGACGAAGCTAGGGAGATAGGTGCTTGTGGATCGGTGCTTGATCGGGTCTTGCCTGATCAGAGCTGTGGTTCGGTGCTTGTGACCGAGATGGTGTGGATTAGACCGAGAGGGAGAGTTGTCTGTGTTCAGAAATGAGTATAGAGATGGGTAAAGAGATAGGTATAGAGAGAGAGAGAGAGAGAGCAGCAAATCAGAAAAAATGGGTAGAGAGAGAGAGAGAGAGAGCGCGCAGATGTAAAGGGGGTGTTTGGGAGAAATAAAAAAAAAAATTGAGAAAATTGATTATTTAAATAAAGGAGATGATAGAATAGATAAACTGATGTGGGTGTTTTGTAAAAATTGACGTGTAAAATAGAAAAACTTGGTTTTTAGTGTAAAAATAGATGTGTAAAATACACTAACTGATGTGGTTGCTCTGACCTGAATAAATATAATTTAGTTCCACAAGCTTGCCCTTGTTTGTGTCCCAACTTTGCTTATCTTCAATAAATTTTCTATGGAAACCTTTAAATTTATAGACAACAGTTTCTTGAAGTACAAGCTAGAAACATATTATATTTATTAAAATAATTCTGTGTGAGGCATGTGAGTAAGGAATTATGTACTACAGAATATAAAAAAGGGAAAAGAAAAATTTTTATTAGTGTTTTGATTAGTGTAGTCGATACCGTACCGATACCGGCCGGTATGTACCGTATCGGTACATATACTGGTATCAAAACGTCAAAGTTTCGTACCGGTTTAAATACCGGCTGAACCAGCTCTGTATCGATCATACCGGCCAATTTCGGGTAATACCGGCCGGTACCTGGTGTGCCGGTTGGTACAGGAATTTTTTTTTTTTTTTTTAGTTTTGTAATTTTTGAATTTTTGTAAGGGCAGAATGGTAACTTATTTGTATTAACTTATTAATATTATTTGTTTTCTTAGTATGCAATGAACAATTAAGTTTTCTATTTTTTATATTGTGTTTTTTTTTTCTTTTAATTGATGCTAAAGTCTAAAACCATGAGTAACTTGTTCTGAATTGAGGTAATGTTTTATAGTAAACTTTTATATTTATTATAATACACACACATACATATATATATATATATATATATATAAAATAACGGTAAACCCAAAACGGTACACCGGTATTGACCAATACCGAAATATATCATTCTACTGGTCAAACCAGTACAGCCTCCGGTACGAGATTGACTCCCTTGGTTTTGATCAAGTGGCTGTAGGAAGGAAGTACAAGCGGGAGCATATTATATTAAAAATTTTTAGGGATATAACAAAGGAAAAATAACTATAAAGTTACAAAAAATTTCAAAAATTATTTCACAAGTATAAGCGTGATGGGCCTGATGGCAAATTATTAATGACAAATGATAATATGATGCAAGGAGTAGGCCCAAATTTTCAGGCACTATCCCCTTCTTTTCATGCAATTGTTCAATTCCTTTTTTCTTTCTGTTCTGCTATTCTTTCGTAGTTTCTCTGTCAACCACTCGTTCCAAATTCATTAGAAATTTGTCTCGAGTCCACTTTGACATGATTTCAACCTGTTAATTTCCACGACAGCATTATTTTTTTTTAAAAAAAAATTCTGATTTTTTTTCTTCCTAAAACCCGATAATACAAAAACCTAAAACTCTGATCAAAACCACAGGAAAAATATACGACCATTCCTCTCTCTCCTTAAAAACCCTCTTTCTCTCCAAAAATCAAATTCTTCTCCTTCCCCCAAAATCAAAATCCAAAACTTAGGATGAGAAAGAAGGAAGAGTTAATCAGATACTTTGGGAAACGATTGACCCATCGTCTTTACCTCTCAGAGCTCACCTTACTCTCCATCTGACAAACGAAGGAGAGGAACCTGGTACAGTGATGAAGAAGCCAGAATTCTTGACGGCCTGCAAGGCTGACCAGTGGTCGAAATTCAAATCCAAGGTTTTCTTTCTTCAATTATATTGGATTGGGAAATTCTAGCTCTTTATATTATAGATTTATGTTGTTATTGACTAATTGTTTTATTAAATTTTCTATATATGATGAAAAAGCTTGCCTTTTTTTTCACCATTGTTTTCTGAAGATGTTTAATTGAATGGTACAGTGAATTTTCCTCACAACCCAAGTAGAAAGGATGTTATATAGTATGGATTTGGTGTCATCGAATAGTTGTTTTAATTTCCAAATCATTAAGATCACATGCATAGCTCCCCCAAATAGAAACTATTTATCTTTTGATATCGCAAGAGTTGTGTTCTTTTATGACTAATCTTTATAATATTTGACTGTAGTATTAGTGTTTCGCACTAATTTTCTAGGTTACCATCCTTCCTAGAAATGTTGTTTGTGTGTATAACAGTGACATTCTAGATGATTTTTGATAGAGACATAACATCTTTTTTAACTATTGATATACCCTGTTATGATTGATATATAATAAAAATAATGTTATTAATACATCTATATGTGATAGTGATGTTGCTCCAATCATAAAAATATTTCATCTTCTCCAAAATGGAGTTGAGAGAAGAGATAGACATCATGCTGGTTCTCTTGTCATAAAGACTCGAAGTGCGCACGTTTTGGCAATTATCTAAAATCCATACTGTCACGCACCAATTTTTTTGTATTCAACTGCTTGTGAATCCTTGATGATTGCCTTATACAATACTCCAATTTACTCGCATTCGGCTACTTCAGCAATCAATGATGGTTGAAACATGGTTTTCCCTCTAGGCTTCTAAGGAACTCTAAAGGTGAAAAAAGGGGCTTGTTGAAAGACAAGAAGTGTTTCTCCGGTCCGATAGAACTCTAGTCTTAGTACTTCTCTGTTTCTTTTGAATTCTGCCCTACTCACTCCCAACTTAGGCAAGTAGCCTTACTCCAGGGAGGAACATCAAAGCAATGTGAGAAGTTACAACTAACGGAGCATGATGTAGACCAGGTGGATTTAGACGATGAGGAAGTGATTGAGGGATGGGTCCTATATGGTAAGTTTCTATCAAAACAACGTATTAATCTAGAAGTAGTAGTAAAGCACTAAAGCCGATATGGAAAACAACGGAGAACTTCGAGATTCAAGATGCTGGAGACAACACAACTCTCTTCCTATTCCAAAAAGAAGAGGATATGAACCGGGTGCTATGGGTAAGCCCATGGTCCTTTGATAAATGCCTTCTAGTCCTCCACAAACTGGGAAAAGGAGACTCAGTCTCCACGTTAAGTTTTGACAAAACCCTTTTTTTTGGATTCAGATACATGGCTTGCCTATGAGAATGCAAACAATAAAGGTGGCAGAAAAGATTGCAAGCCCGATGGGGATAATGAGAAGGTGGATGTAGGACCCAGGGGATTTAGCGTGGGTAAGTACCTAAGGTTACACTTAACCATTGATATTTCAAAACCACTGTGTAGAGGAAGAGTAGTTCGCATGGGTGGTACTGAAAAGGGATGGGTGGATTTTTGCTACGAGCGCCTCCCTATCTTCTACTTCTGGTGTGGCAAACTGGACCATGATGACAAAGATTGCCCACTCTGGATTGATAGCAAAGAGTCACTAGTGCTTGAAGAAAGGCAGTTTGGACCTTGGCTCTGTGTAAACTCGGGAAGGCTCTAGAGGCCACAGGTGGCAGAAGTCCCTACCAAGAAAAACGGAGGAAAAGGAAAAAGCAGGGAAAGGGCACATTAGTGCAACACCTATACCACGAGGAAAAATCGGTGGTCATCAAGGGTGGAGCATATGCACGACGATGGCGAAATCTTCCCTCTGCCGAAAGCGGCAACCACGGTGTCAGACTTGGCAATGATGGATGTGACGCCTCAAGAAAAGAAGCCAGATGACTTCGAGGAGCAATTAAGGTTGATTGACGGCACCATAAATGCTGATGTTATGCTTCAGGAACTAACGGGAATCAAGGATCTGAAGAAGGAAAACAGAGTTGGCACAGGATTTTCAAATATTGACCAACTTGAGGCGTTGGGGGCTAGAGGGAAAGAAAAAGCTAAAAGTGCTCAACTTAAAAGCCCTGGTTCAATTGCTACCTCGGCTGGTCCATATGGGCTAGCAAAAGAACAAAATGAGGCCCAAAATGACCAAGTTTAGATGGACCCAAAAATAAAAGAATGGGACTGAGTATTAAGAAGCAAAGGATGTGAAGCACCTCAAAAGGTCCACACTTAAGTCCCACTCTTAAGAGAGGATAGCACAGGGTAGAGCACGAGTACTCCCAAGAAACTTCCAGAGAGAAAGAAACTCATCGAGAGTAAGGGAAAAGAAAACAAGCCACCATTAGGGGAGAAAGGAATCCAAGATCATGAAGTGGAAAAGGGGGGCAATCAAGGTACGTGGAAACGAATACAAAGAGATGGGGACGAAGCAGCAAGCTACACCGCTGTTGTGCTTGAAACTGGGTTGAAGAGGAAAGGGACGACGTCGTCAAAAGAAGTCCAAAAAGAAATTGAAACCAGGAAACGGAGTGAGAAGGAGGAAGAAGTGGCTTTCATGGGTCAACTCATGGCAAGGCACTTGGGATCGGCGGAGGCTGCGATGCAGCCTCGCTGCCATTAATGAGTACTCTGGCTTGGAACTGTGAAGGGCTTGGGAACCGGCATACAATTCGTGCTCTTGAGAAGGTAATGTTGGTTAAAATCTGGTTTTGTATCTCATACAAAACACACAGCGGAAGCAACAAATAAGGATCTATTTCATTTATGATTGACAACATGCACTCTGTAAATTTCAGAATTTAAGAACAAGATAGCGTACCTTGGTGTGGAGAATTTCAAAACAAAGATTAGAAGCACTTGGAAAAACTTTTAATCTTCACTCCAATTCCACTTTACGCCCAAGATGTGTGGTCTCTAAATCAGTTTCCAAAGGGAGAATGAAAGTGTGTCTCACACTCTTTCTTTTTCTTTTCAATTCTTTTCTTTAAAAAAAAAAAAAAATCTCATAAAAAATTCTTTATGTTTCTCCTTTTATAACCAACTGATTATCTAATTGGGCCGGCCTATTGGGCCATTCCAATTGGGCTTTAATGTGTGGCTTGGAATGGGACCAAAAGGGACTAATAAGACACTAGCTCCAATGGGTCTTGGGTTTTTCCGTCAACTCTTGACAAGTCCAAAGTTACCATTAATTATATTTAATACCACTATATAAATATAATTGCACTCTAGGTCTTATTAATAAATTATATCCCAAGACTTTATTTTACACGCAACCCCTTCATAAAATATTCGTAGTAACACAAAGTCATGAATGTAGACTGCCACTTTGTAAATTACTACATCTTATCCTTGAGTACCCGGTTTAATCCTTTAAAGTTATTCATCATATATTTATGAAATCCAATTTCATAAATATATACTTTAGTAATTTCTTACCAAAGTGGTTAGGCCTAACTCTCTGAATAACCAAACCCATTAAATTTATCTCAAGGGAATATTTTATATCTCCGTTAAGAGACTATGAATTCCATCTTGAAAATATATGTTCCATCAACACTAAATGTGGCTGCCCAACATACTGAGGTTTTGACCGTTACTTTAGATCTCACTCCTGATATATCAAAGCAACCTACACCTCATGATCAAGTCCATTATTCTCTCAGGATTAAGAGTTCATGCAAATAGAAGTCGTGAGATTTATTATTCATTTAACAGTCGTTGAGAGAATAATAAATCTCACAGTGGTCCAGTTCAATATGTCTTAACTCTTAAAACATATCAACATATCAACTAGAAGTCACCACTTCCATGATCAAGACAAATCATCTTAGTTGATACGTTATAGTTTTCGCAGATGAAATGCCCAATTTTATCACCGACTACAAACTACAAATTCTGAGTTTACAAAGAATTTGTGATTTATATCTTCTGTGACTTTTTACATAAATCACATACTATGCATCTCATGGACTATATGATAATGTCCAAATATTCATGTTGCCATTATTTTAGATAAAAATAAACAAATTTATTAAACACAACATTAAGTCATACATAATGTCATACATAGCATCATACAATAGGATTTAAGGGCACATATCCTAACAATCTCCCACTTGCCTTAAAGACTATTGTGCACTAATCTAACTCCCATTCCCTCTAAATGTGACTCAAAGGTCCTTTGAGGCAAGGTTTTGGTAAAAGGATCTGCTAGATTATTTGCACTTTCAATCTTTGCCACCACAACATCTCCACGAGCAACAATGTCTCGAATGATGTGATATTTCCTCTCAATGTGCTTTCCTTTCTTGGATCTTTGGATTGTGCACCTGCTCCACTATTATCACAAAACAATGTGATGGGAACTTGCTCCATTCTTATAACACCAAGATCAGAAAGGAATTTCTTGAGCCAAACAGCCTCCTTTGCTGCTTCACAAACAACAACGTACTTGGCTTCCATGGTGGAGTCCGCAATGCAAGATTGCTTAACACTCCTCCAACTTATGGCTCCACCTCCCAAGGTGAAAACACATCCTGAAGTGGATTTTCTGAAATCTAGATCCGATTGAAAATCTGAATCTGTATAGCCAATGGGAATCAAATCCTCACAATGGTAAACAAGCATATAATTTCTCGTTCTCCTAAGATACTTGAGAATGTGCTTTACAGCTTGCCAATGTTTTGGTCCTGGATTTGATTGATATCGGCTGACCATGCCAACTGAATAACAAATGTCTGGTCTAGTACAAAGCATGGCATACATGAGACTTCCCACTGCAGAAGCATAAAGAACTTGTCTCATCAAATTTTCTTCCTCTTGAGTCTTAGGCCTTTGGTCATCAGACAAAGGAACTCCATGTCTAAAAGGAAGCAATCCTTTCTTGGAGTTTTGCATGCTAAATAGTTCTAGAACCTTATCTATATATCCAGCTTGTGATAAGCCTAACATCTTATTCTTACGATCTCGCCAAAGCTTGATCCCTAGAATAAATTTAGTCTCACCCAAGTCCTTCATATCAAATTGGCTAGACAACCAAACTTTAACCGATGACATTACCCCTACATCATTCCCAATGAGTAGAATATCATCAACATAAAGCACTAGGAACATTACTACTTTGTCTCGATGTCTTTTGTACACACATGGTTCATCAAGATTTTGTTCAAAACCAAATGATTTGATTGCTTAATCAAACCTGATGTTCCATGACCTAGATGCTTGCTTAAGTCCATAAATGGACCTATTCAACTTGCATACCATATGCTCTTGGTTCTTTGCTATGAAACCTTCTGGTTGCAACATGTATATTTCTTCTTCAAGATTGCCATTAAGAAATGCAGTCTTGACATCCATTTGCCAAATCTCATAATCATAATGAGCAGCAATGGATAAGAGAATTCTGATAGACTTAAGCATGGCTACTGACGAAAAAGTTTCATCATAATCAATATCTTCCTTTTGTGTATACCCTTTCGCCACTAGTCTTGCTTTAAAGGTTTCAACCTTTCCATCTATCCCTCTCTTCCTCTTGTAAACCCATTTGCAACCAACAGGTTTAATGCCGTTGGCGCCTTTACAAGATCCCATACATGATTGGAATACATAGAATCCAATTCAGATTTCATAGCTTGGATCCAATGATGTGCATCTATATCATTCATGGCTTCATCATAAGTGTAAGGATCCGATTCAGCCTCTTCTGAGATAGCTTCATAGTTTTCTCTCAAACCTATAAATCTTATAGGAGGCCGAACAATTCTCCCACTACAACGAGGCACCTGTGTACTAGACATCTCATGAGTAATATCTTGTGGTGTATCTAATACAGTCACATCATCCCTAGTTTCATCCATTGGTTGTTCAACTACAGGTTCATTCATTTCAGCCAAGACAACTCTACTTCTAGGAGTATAATCATTCATATAGTCATTTTCCAAGAATTTGGCATTTGTGCTAACAAACACTTTGTTATCCTTATGACTATAGAATAAACCTCCAACAGTTCCTTTTGGATACCCTACAAAGAAAATCACTTCTGTTTTAGACTGTAACTTGTCAGACTTTCCTTTCAACACATGTGCTGGACAACCCCAATTGTGGAGATGTCTCATACTAGGCTTACGCCCATTCCACAACTCTACAGGTGTTTTAGGAACAGACTTTGAAGGTACTAAATTCAGAAGATACATTGCAGTATTTATGGCATATCCCCAAAAGGAAATTGATAGAGTCGAATAACTCAACATGGATCTAACCATATCCAAAAGAGTCCTATTCCTTCTTTCTACTACACCATTTTGCTGTGGAGTTCCAGGTGCAGTCAACTGGGATATAATCTCATTTTCAGTCAAGTAATCCTTAAAGTCACCAAGAAAGTATTCGCCACCTCGATCAGATTGAATGGCCTTTATGCGTTTACCTAATTGATTCTCAACTTCAGCCCTAAACTCTTTGAACTTTTCAAAGGTTTCAGACTTCCGTTTTATTAGGTACACATAACCAAATCTAGAGTAATCATCAGTAAAAGTAATGAAATACTCATAGCCACCTCTTGCTTGGATTGACATAGGACCACATACATCTGAATGCACTAGTTCTAGCAAATCTCAGGCTCTTCTACCTTTTGCATTAAAAGGCCGTTTGGTCATTTTACCTTCCAAACAAGATTCGCAAACTGGAAAACCATCAAAGTCCATGGGCTGTAAAAGTCCATCTTTGATTAGTCTTTGAATCCTACTTGAATTAATATGACCCAAACGCAAGTGCCAAAGATATGCTTCACTAGTAGAAGGAAACTTTCTCTTTAATGATTTTACATGAGAGCTATTATCTATTTCAGAATTGTATAATTCATGCATGTCAGGAGTTAAAATATAAAGACCATCCACAATATTGCCAGAACAGATAAACATTTTATCCTTCTTTATTACAACATTGTCTTTCAGGATAACACAATATCCATGTTTACCTAAATAAGTTGCAGAAATTAAATTCCTACGAACATTAGGTACATACAAACAGTCTTCCAATATTAACACTCTAGACTTAAAACACAAATTATACACTCCAACAGCTACAACCGGAATCCTGCTCCCATCAGCCAAAGTAAGAAATAGTTCTCCCTCATTCAACTTTCTGGTCTCCTGGAACCCCTGCAAAGAATTGCAGATATGATTAGTACAACCTGAATCCACACACCAGGAATCTGTTGGATTCTGTACCAAACATATTTCAAGAAGAAAGGAGCTTTTCATACCCTTATTCTTGGCAGCCTTGAATATTGGACAATTCCTCTTCCAATGTCCTTTCTCACCACAATGGAAACACTTTCCTTTGCTTTTCTTTCCTCTATCGGCAACCCCTAAAGCAATTTGTTTACCAATTTTCTTAGTGAAGTCCTTCTTCTTCTTTTACCTTTGCCTTTCGACTTAGGTTGAGAAGTAGAAGCTTCACCCACATTGGCTTCAACACTAGAAGTACCAAGGATGCCTTCGACCGCCACTAACTCATTCATTAATTCAGACAAAGAGTAAATCTTTTTGTTCATATTATAATTAAGTCTGAATTCCTTGAATGATTCTGGTAGTGACTGGAGTATCATATCCACTTGGGATTCTCCATCAATGTCAGCACCTAAAACTTCTAATGTGTTCAGATTAGCAATCATCCTAAGACAATGCTCCCTTACTGAACTTCCTGCAGCCATTTTGGTATTATAAATTTGCCTCATGGTTTCTTGCCTTGCAGACCGACCTTGCTCACCAAACATTTCCTTTAGACTTAGCATGATGTCCGAAGCATGTTCTACATCCTGCATTTGATGTTGTAAAACAATTGAAATAGATGCTAGAATATAGCACTTGGCCATCTCATTAGATTTCTGCCAACAATCATATTGCTGTTTTTCCTCAATAGGAGCATCTAATGAAGGAAAGCTAGGACATGGTTGAGTAAGCACATATTTGTGCTCTTCAGCAGTAAAAATAATGTCCAAATTCCTTTTCCAGTCAACATAGTTGAATCCAGTCAGTTTGTTTTGATTAAGAATAGCAACAAGTGGGCTAAATGATGCCATGATTTAAATCTGAAAATAATAAACATGAATACAATAAGTAAACTGGACATTATCAATTTAGCATATAAGCATATAATATGGAACCTTAATAAAATCATAAAATAATATATGCAACGACAACCCAATCCCATATTCAATATTCCTCAGCATAGAGTGAATATTAAATACTATGATTGATTGAGAAGTACTCTCATTATTAGTGCTATCATGATAACTCTTATCAAACACTAACAATATGCTGTTTAACATTTAGCCTCTAAGTAATAATAGCAAGAACTCAACATAGAGGATACTAAAATACTTAGTCTAGTGTATACCATTGTCTAGAATCATGTGTAGCCACATTTCATCCCTTTAACAAGTTTATTTTGTGGTACCATGATAAAAACACCCTCCGCATGGAATGCAAAGCTCGAGGCTAAGACAAGGTGTTTATCAAACCACTATAAACTAAGAAATTCAATCTTGTAGGACCATGAAATAAATACTCTCCGCATGGAATGCTAAGCTCGAGGCAAAGACAAAGTATATATTTCACACTACTATGAACCAACAATGGAGGCCGTGAGATCCAACCCTTGTATCTCTCTCCCACTAGATATTTTAAAATTAAAGGTTTTTAACGTCAAGAATCATAATAATGCTAGACACTTTGAAAAATATAATCCTAATCTCATTAGGAATAAATTTCATAAAACTAGCATTAATATATTTAAATATATATAACGTAACGTAAATCCATATATATATATATATTTATAAAAATATATTATATATAATATAATATATATAATAATATATTATATTATATATATATATATATATATATATATATATATATATATATATATATAACTTTTGGAAAGTTGAAATCCTCCAGGTACGGATTCAACTTTCCATGGCAAAAAGGACAAAAAAATGCACAAAACAATTAAAGCTATGCATTGAATGCCAAAATGTCCAAAACGTGAAAATCACTCCAGCCATGCAATGACAATTCTTGGTGAAATCACGTTCAACCCATGCAAACATAATCCATGCCATGCATTCCATGCAAACCAATCCGTTCATATATAATCCAAAAGGTGCATTTAAACCCAAATGGTTAATGCTTTTCAGTAGAATAACTGTTTTGTAACCACCCTTTGCAATCCGTACAGATTGAATCACCATGCGCAACACTATTCAATCCCATTTGCAATATATATATACACGGATTCCATGGAATTAAAAAAAAATATGACACAACACCACAACTTGATGCAAAAAATTGTAACAGAAAGATAACGGTTTTCTTAAATTCTAAAATTCAATCACACATTATACAATCATGATATGAAAACCTGGCTCTGATACCAATTGTTGGTTAAAATCTGGTTTTGTATCTCATACAAAACACACAGCGGAAGTAACAAATAAGGATCTATTTCATTCATGATTGACAACATGCACTCTGTAAATTTCAGAATTTAAGAACAAGATAGCGTACCCTAGTGTGGATAATTTCAAAACAAAGATTAGAAGCACTTGGGAAAACTTTTAATCTTCACTCTAATTCCACTTTACGCCCAAGATGTGTGGTCTCTCAATCAGTTTCCAAAGGGAGAATGAAAGTGTGTCTCACACTCTTTCTTTTTCTTTTCAATTTTTTTCTTTAAAAAAAAAAAAAACTCTCATAAAAAATTCTGTATGTTTCTCCCTTTATAACCAACTGATTATCTAATTGGGCCGGTCTATTGGACCTTTCCAATTGGGCTTTAATGTGTGGCTTGAAATGGGACCAAAAGGGACTAATAAGACATTAACTCCAATGGGCCTTGGGCTTTTCCGTCAACTCTTGACAAGTCCAAAGTTACCATTAATTATATTTAATACCACTATATAAATATAATTGCACTCTAGGTCTTATTAATAAATTATATCCCAAGACTTTATTTTACACGCAACCCCTTCATAAAATATTCGTAGTAACACAAAGTCATGAATGTAGACTGCCACTTTGTAAATTGCTACATCTTATCCTTGAGTACCCGGTTTAATCCTTTAAAGTTATTCATCATATATTTATGAAATCCAATTTCATAAATATATACTTTAGTAATTTCTTACCAAAGTGGTTAGGCCTAACTCTCTGAATAACCAAACCCATTAAACTTATCTCAAGGAAATATTTTATATCTCCGTTAAGAGACTATGAATTCCATCTTGAGAATATATGTTCAATCAACACTAAATATGGCTGCCCAACATACTGAGATTTTGATCGTTACTTTAGATCTCACTCCTGATATATCAAAGCAACATACACCTCATGATCAAGTCCATTATTCTCTCAGGATTAAGAGTTCATGCAAATAGAAGTCGTGAGATTTATTATTCATTTGACAGTCGTTGAGAGAATAATAAATCTCACAGTGGTCCAGTTCAATATGTCTTAACTCTTAAAACATATCAACATATCAACTAGAAGTCACCACTTCCATGATCAAGACAAATCATCTTAGTTGATACGTTATAATCTTCGCAGATGAAATGCCCAATTTCATCACCGACTACGAACTACAAATTCTGAGTTTACAAAGAACTTGTGATTTATATCTTCTGTGACTTTTCACATAAATCACATACTATGCATCTCATGGACTATATGATAATGTCCAAATATTCATGTTGCCATTATTTTAGATAAAAATAAACAAATTTATTAAACACAACATTAAGTCATACATAATGTCATACATAGCATCATACAATAGGATTTAAGGGCACATATCCTAACATGTAGTGTCTTCTGAAGATCCCAGTTTCATTTTTCTAATGGAAACAAAGCTTGTAGTATCAAAAATGGTTGGAATTAAGGATGGTTTAAAGCGAATCCAAGGGATGGTAATGCCGAGCAAGGGGCGGAGTGGTGGGTTAGCTCTCCTATGGAAAGAAGAGTTGAAGGTGGATGTTCAATCCTATTTGAACAGTCACATTGACACGATTATTGGCCAAGGGGAATATGGGCAGCAGTGGCGCTTAACGAGCTTCTATGGAAACCCGAAAACAAGTAAACGGGAGGAATCATGGCTCTTGCTCAAGCGGCTTTCTACCTTAAATTCCTTATCGTGGGTCTGCCTTGGAGATTTTAATGAGCTGATGAATGGATGAGAGAAGGAGGGTGGCAATGCTCGCCCAGTAAAGCAAATGGAAATTTTTAGTGAGGTAATCAATTCTTACAATCTTCGTGATTTGGGTTATATGGGCCAGGATTTTACTTGGAGTAGGCAGTTAGGAAACAGAGGGTAGGTCAGGGAAAGGTTAGACAAAGCGTTAGTTTCAACAAATTGGGTAGCTAGATTTTCTAAAATGCGGCTTCATCATAAACCCGATTCCTCATCTGACCATTGTATCCTGGTTCTCAAGGATGTCTAGAAAAACAATAAGAAACGGCGTTCGAAAAAACTCTTCCGTTTTGAAGAAATGTGGCTTAAGGAAGAATCCTGTATAGATGTGGTGGAAGAGGCTTGGGTTAGAGAAGCGAGTAAGGATTCGAAATCTCTGCTTTTCACTTGTTTGGCTAAATGTAGAGCTTCCTTGTCCTCTTGGAATGATCTTTCCTTTGGGCATGTGGGTAAAAAACTAGCGACTCTGCAGGCTAGACTAGAGGTGTTAGAATGCAATAGGGGGACCACAGTCACTATGGAAGAAATTGAATACACAAGGAAGGAAATAAACAAGCTACGAGAAGTTGAAGAGGTCATGTGGCGCCAGAGGTTGTGCATCAGCTGGCTGAAGCATGGGGATAAAAACACTTCGTTCTTCCATACAAAAGCATCAAGCAGGTACCAACGCAACACCATTCAAGGTGTGTTGGATGATGCGGGGTGCTGACAGTGCGAGGAGGAAGGGATAGGTAGAACCTTTGAGGATTACTATGTGAACCTGTTTACCACTTTCCACCCAGAAATAAGTGAGGAACTTATCCACTCTATCCATAGGAAGGTGTCGGACCCAATGAACATCCTCCTTTCCCAGAATTTTCTGGCCTCTGAAGTGGAAACCGCCTTGAAACAGATGTATCCCACCTCTGCCCCGGGTCCTGACGGAATGCCTCAAATCTTCTACCAAAAATTCTAGCCGATGGTTTGCCCTATTGTCACTATAACTGTCTTAGATTTTTTAAATTTGGGCATCACTCCCCTGAACTTCAATGAGACACACATTGTTCTAATACCAAAAGTAAAAGAACCAAGAAGGGTGAAGGACTTCTGCCCGATAAGTCTGTGTAATGTTGCTTATAAAATTGCATCTAAAACCATGGCCAACAGACTAAAGCAAGTCCTACCTCAGCTAGTGTGTGAGAACCAAAGTGCTTTTGTGGCTAAAAGGCTCATTATAGACAACGCGCCAGTGGCTTCGGAGACAATGTACCACATCAGCCAAAGAAGGAAGGGGAAGGTGGGAGAGATGGCTTTGAAATTGGATATGAGTAAGGCATACAATAGGGTGGAATGGAGATCTTTGGAGCGGATTATGCAAAAGATAAGGTTTCCAGAGAAATGGGTTGCTCTAGTCATGCAATGCCTGTGCACAATCACCTATGCCATTAGAATTAATAGGGTCCCGAGGGGTCACATCATCCCTTCAGAGGGTTGCGCCAAGGGGACCCACTGTCTCCTATTTATTTCTTCTTTATTTCTTCTTTATGCTGAGGGTCTCTCGGTTATGCAGTGACTGAGAAGAGACTAAAGGGGTTTCAAATTGTAGAAGGGGGCCAAAAATCTCCCACCTTTTTTTTTTTTTTGCAGACGACAACATAATCTTTGGGAGAGCTACTGAAACAAAGGGGCTGGAAATTTTGAGAATTCTTAAGGCATATGAGACCTTTTTAGGACAGCAGCTAAACAAGCAGAAAACTTCTTTATTCTTTAGTAGAAACACAAGGGGGGAAATACAGAACAAGATCAAATCAATGTTTGGTGCCTAGGTGATTAAGCAACATGAAACTTACCTCGGTCTTCCTTCCCTTATCAAGAGGTCCAAAACGAATTCTTTTGCTCAATTAAAGACAAAGGTGGCTCACAAGCTATCCGGATGGAAAGAAATGCTTCTTTCGACTGTTGGTAAAGAAGTGCTTATCAAGGTCGTGGCCCAAGCCGTCCCGACCTACACTATGAGCTGCTTTAAGCTCCCAGATAACATCTGTGATGACCTCACTAGCATGATAAGCAATTCTTGTGGGGGCAAAGAAAAGACAAGAAGAAATTGGCTTGGGTAAGTTGGGAGAGAATGTGCCAACCTAAGGAAAGCGGGGGGATGGGATTTAGGGACTTGAAAAGTTTTAATAAGGCACTCTTAGCAAAACAAGGATGGAGGCTACAGACAAACACTCAATCTCTGTTCTCTAGGGTGTTCAAGGCAAAGTACTTCCCAGATTGCGAGTTTATTCAAGCAACTCTTGGTAAGCACCCATCATTTGCCTGAAAGAGCATCATGTCTGCCCAAGCTGTAGTAGAGAAGGGTAGATGTTGGAGAGTGGGCAACAACAAAAGCATTTAAATAAGGGAAGATAGTTGGCTACCCTCCAAGTCCTACCCTCGAGTTCTCTCTCCACTACCGGACTATTGGGCAAGCGCTAAGGTTGGTGACCTAATTGTAGAGGAATTGAGGGAGTGGAACTCTGTTGTTAGCGCCGAGGAAGCAGACTTGATTCTGAGCATCCCATTAAGCCTAAGACTACCCGTGGATAGGATTGTGTGGAGGGGCACAAAAAATGGGAAATTCTCTACCAGCAATGCTTACCATAGTACTAGAGAGATGGGGAATAACAATAGGGAGGATTGCTCTGATGGTTTGGGAACGAAGAGGGTCTGGAAATGCATATGAAATTTGAAACTCCCCAATAAAATTCAGAGTTTTGCTTGGAGGGCTTGCCATGAAGCTCTAGCAACCAAATCAATCTTGAAAAAGAGGAAAATCACAAAGGACGACATTTGTCCTTAGTGACAGAAACTACCCTGCATTTACTTTGGTTCTGCAACCGGACAAAGGAGGTATGGAGCAACAGTAAGGTGGTGTTTCCTTTCTCGATTGAAAGCAGATGGAGTTTTGTTGATGTTGTGTGGCAGCTAGTGAACCACAGACCAGTATGCTCGCGTTTAATAGAAAAATTCCTTTCTTTATGTTGGGAAATCTGGAAGGACTGAAACACAGTCCGCAACGGGGGTAGGCATCGTGCAGGAAAAACCTTGGTCAAGAGCCCTGCATCTATGGTGGAAGAGTACAGAGTGGTAAATGAAAGAGAGTGCGGTTTGAACCCAGCAGTGCACGTTAGGTGGCACCCTCCAGACCCCTCTCGGTTCAAAATGAACATGATAGAGTGGTATTCAAGGACCAACGTGCTATTGGTTATGGGATGGTGATTCGAGATTCACAAGGCTTGGTTTTGGCAGCTATGAGCAAGAGAATCCCAGCCACTCTAGCAGCGCTAGAAGCTGAGGCAAAATCTATAGAAACTGCTACCCATTTTGCATGAGAGATGGGGTTCAGGGAAGTCTACTTCGAGACGGACTCATGCTCCCTTAAGAACATCCTGGCGGGCATCTCAGTGGCCCCTGCTTCTATATAAACAATCATGGAAAGTATATTGGCCTAAATGGACAAGTTTTGCTTCACCTCTTTCACTCATGTCAAAGGAAATAGCAATAGGCCAGCCCACATCTTGGCCCAATTTGCAACACAAGTGGGTGATTTTGTTGTATGGTTGGAGACTTGGAGGAACTCCTAATCTGATTGAGGACGCATGTTCTTAGGATATATCGCGCACCTTTTCTGTTGATTTATAAAATTCCAGTATTCCAATAAAAAAAAAAAAAAGCAATCAATGACATTCAGATAAATCATCTAAAAGCCGAACAATCCCAAGACTTAGATTTTTTTTTTAAATAACTATAAAAACCAAACTATATTATTAGTTAGCCAAGGTTTGAAACAAATTTGGTATCTAACAAATCGAGTCATTTGGACTCGATTTTAGAATGCTCAATCGAGTGCACTGAACTCGATTCCAACATCGTTCGTAGCTGATGTGGACACTTGGTCCACGTCGGCATAGAACTCGAGTCCTCAGGACTTGAGTTCTGTTAAATAGAAATCGAGCCCTGTGGACTTGATTTAGTACCACCTAAACCCAGAAATCAAAACGTAGAGATCAGCAAAACCCAGAGATCGCAAAGATCAGCAAAACCCAGAGATCGCAAAGATAAAAAATGAAGAAGAAAGAAGCAATGATGCAAAACCCAACAACCTAGGTGCCGATTCAGGCGATGGAAATCAGATCGGATGTGTGGTTTTCCACTGCCGCTCTAGTGGAGGAGAAGAACACGTACCTAACAACCTAGGTGCCGATTCCAGCCAAACCCAAGCGGCAAAAACTTCAGGCGATGGAAATTGGATCGGACATGTGGAGTGGAGAGTGGAGAGCGGGTTTAATTTGTTTTGGATTTGATTAGTTCATGGGTTTTTGGGGCTTGGAAGTGGACAGTGGGACGACATAAGTAAAAAAGGGAAAGGAAGAACAAGAAAGTTGCGGTTGCTGAAACAAAACTTTGATTTTATGAAACAAAACGAAATCAAGTCCTACGGACTAGATTTCTATTTGACAGAACTCGAGTCCTGTGGCCTCGAGTTCTATGCTGACGTGGACCAATTATCCACGTCAGCTACGAACAATATTGAAATCGAGTTCAGTATTTAGCATTCCAAAATTGAGTTCAATGAACTCGATTTGTTAGATACCAAATTTGTTTCAAACATTGGCTAACTAATAATATGGTTTGATTTTTATAGTTATTTAAAAAAAAATCCCCAAGACTTTAACAACATTTCTTTTTTTTTTTTAAATGGAAAAGCAATACTTTCAGACACCCCCAACCATTTTTTTTTGGTGGATGGAGCCATTTGGGCTAATAAACCAAAGGCCTTTTTTTGATATACATTATAAGTACAGAACAACATGGGGCGATTACACCTCCTCTTAAGTGGGTAATCATAAATGGGATGGAAGTACTAAATGAAAATTAGAATACGTTCAATCCATTTGGTCGATTTTGATCCTTGAACTTAGGCAATTTATATAAATATAAATATATATATATATATATATATAATGTAGAAAAAATCTAATTAAATTCTACAATTGAAGCTAAATTATTTATTTGTAGAGATTTTTTTTTTTTTTTTTGAGAAATATTTTTAGAGAGTTTTATTTCTTAAATTTGAAGTCAAATATGGGACCACATCATAAATGTTCATCCAAGTGAGTTATTGAGTACAAAAACCAAATAATCTAGAATTAATGAACTGTAAAAAAAAAAAAACAATATGAAAAATTAAGAATTAATAAAAAAAATTAAAATATGGAAAATTTACATTTTCTACCTAATAATATTCTTACAAGATTTTTTAAAGAATTAACAAAATATAAGAATGACTAAATATCAATAATATTTAAATTATATATGTGTATTATACTATGCATTTTAATGTATATATTTTAAGTATATTCATACATATGCATAAGGATGAATACATATGTATAAGGATACAAGCTAGTTATACTAACAATAAATATCACCCCAAATAATTTTCATTAATGGTTGAAAAAGTTATGAATGGTCAAAATTAGAATAATAACTAGAGAGGTAGAACTTAGAAATGTAGAATTGAGTTTGAAAATTATTTTCATATTGTGTAGAAAATATTTTTAAATGCATATTCCAAATCCATAAACCAATTGGACATTACAATTCAAATTAAATTATATTGAAAATCTAATATAACAATTTTTTTTAATAATAGATAGCTTCAAAGTCTAGTCATCCCAAAAACAAACCAATAAGTACGTATTATAAGTCATTAAACTAGTGCTGCGTGTTAAATGAGATTGTTGTAGGGGTTTATGATAGATCAAGGGAATAGAAATATCTTTTTATTGACACTATGTTTTGTATTTATAAAGTAAACGTGAATCTATTAAAAAAAAAAAAGTAAAAAAATTGTATCTATTAATTATTTGAACTAACAATTTAAGACCTTTTGAGACAATAGAAAGGACAAATAAGATAAAACCAAGGAAAAAACGTTAATTGCATGAGTCATTTTATAGATGCCATTAACCATATGAGCATCATAAAAACTAAGGCTTTTTATAACAATATTTTTTTTGATACATCGATAATTGAGGGTGGGAGAAATTAAAACCTTACATGCATGTTTCAGCTGGAAAATCAGAAAGTGTCAATAAGTTGAACTACAAAGCTCTTAGTTTTTCTTTTTCTTTAACAATTTAATTAGGCGGTATCATGGTTTTAAAATAATTTTTGGATGACTAGACTTTGAAGCTATATGTTATGGAAAAAAAATTTGTTATATTAGATTTTAATTTTTTATTTTTGTCCGTCTAATTTTTTATTTTTTGTGGTAAGTGAATTATTGAGTAAAAAAATTGAAAAGTTTAAATCCAATTAAATTCTAAATCATATATATATATATATATATATATAATGAGAAACCGTTATATATTTTAGAAATATATGATTTAAAAAATGTGTAAGCTAATACCATATATAATTTGAACTGTGTTGTTGTGATATCTTAATCGTACATGTGCTATGCAAGAAGTTACACACTAATTTATATAATAACAATAGATAACAATACAGTTTATACTGGTTAAATAGCTTACAATACAATTCAAACACTCTTCACAAAATGGCTTAAACCAATCTCATGTTCTACCCACATTTTTACAGCTTTCAGTAACTAATTTAACAGAGGATAAGTATACATATATTTTTAAGAAATGAACACACACAGGGACAGGGAACGTGATACCTTTGTAAAGAGAGCTTTTAAATAAAGTTTGCAGTGTCCCTTTGTGAAATAGAGTAAATAAACATAACAGAATATTGCACCTGATGCACACACACACACCCAAAAAAAAAAAAAAAAGTGTTATTTCTTACTGAAAAAGACACTGGTCTCTAAAGTCGTTCTGGTATTTGAATTATACCTGTCCAAGCGGTCAACTCAGCCCAAATTAGAAAACCATGGAATTGTAAGAAATCCGTATGACTCAGAAAGGGGAGGCTAAAGATTCGAAAAGGGATGGTGCGGGATTGGGAGTGGGGAATGAAACACTGCGAGTTGAATTTTAACAGGGAAAGAGGATTGAGGATTCTACTACTGCAGCTGGGTTTCATCTTTCATGGTTGGTAAGTAGGAGTAATTCGATTGTGTTTTTATGATACAGAGTTTGAAGAGTTATTGCTTCTTATTATCTTATATAGTGATTGAAAAGCAAAAACATATAATAAGAATAGCAATGATAGTCTGCTGTGATTTGTGGAAAATAATATTTGTAGTCAAATTCACTTTTTAGAGAATGCTATTTCATAAACGCGGAAGTCGGAGTCATTCAGTGTGAATGCATTACGGAGTGTAGATTACATTTTAATATTGATTCACTTTCAGACTTTTCACTCAATAAACTAGGAAGAAATTTCCTTTCCCATTATTGTACACGCTTATTTTTGGCACGTAACTTCTGAGTCACCACCCCCAGCCCCCCACTCATGTTTTTTCCCCCTTTGTTTATTACTGAAGGGCAGCTGCTTTGTCGGTGCTTTGGTGGGCCCAAAGGAAAGTGTTAGGAATAAAAAATTTAAAAAAATGCCATTAACTTTTTGTCACACAATGCCACGTAACAAGCTATAAATGGTGAAAGCATATGATGGATTTATATCTCCACGGCTCTAAGTTTATCATATGACAAATTGTGACAAAAGTTTTTAACTTTACTCGGATCCAAATCCTATCCAGTTAAGATTCGTTTGCGGAGGAGGGTTTAAGTTTAAACCCCCACCCCAAGCAAGTCCCAGCCAGCAGGTTCTTTAAAGAATAAAAATAAAAACATCTTTTGTAGTACTATATATATATATATATATATATATATATATATATATATGTACCTTTTTTCTTTAGGACTTTTGTTTCCGTATGCCACCGAAAGGTTAAATTGTTTATTACGAATGAGTGGTGAAAATAGTCAAATATCACGTTTTAGCAAAATTTGTGGTAAACTAGCACTATTTTAAAAATATTTAGAGATCTATCACTTTTTTAGTACTTGAGTTTTACAAAATTGAGTAGGAAGCACCTGCACTGCACGAGAATGGATAAAACCAACGTGATCTCTGACTATAAATGGTAATAAGCAGCTAGTAGGAAGCTTGATATTTTTGTTTATAGCATATCCATCTAGCATATTCTTCAAATACTGCTTGCTTCTTTTGGCGTTTTAATGTGTACACACTCAAGTGGGTCTTGCAAATAATTATTATATTGAGAGTAGCCAGCGTTTCAAAATTCAATAAACTATAGTTTGCATCAACATATGATTTTCCTCCTCAAGGATAAGGATCATCAAATAGCCCACGGCCCATAGTCCGATTCAAAAACCTGATGGTCCACTGGGCTAATAGGCAGCCTGACCCGTTGTTATTAAGGCTCATAGGTAGCCCACTAGCCCAGTGGGTCAGGCCGTGGGCTAGTTTTTATGCCCATGGGTACCCGGTGAGCTAGCCCAATAGCCCAACCCGTTGCCCAGCCCGTTGGCCCAGCTCAATAACTTATAATTCATAACAAAAATATATAGGAAATGTATGAAGGATTGATCTTGAGATATTATAGAGTAATTTCTTAAACCCTCAACCACTAAGATACTCAAAGTAATTGTGCAAAACTTAGTTTAATAAATATATATTTTTCTAGTAGTTTAGCAAATTTGAATTAACCATTTGACATTTTTTTTTATTAAAGATAAAATAAAAAACTATTTAAAGCCTTAATAAAAAAAAATTTAAATAGGTTTCCATCAACAAAACAAAAAATTAAATAGATTTGAATGTAAAAATATTTGTAATTAAGTATTAAATTCTTTAATTCTTTCCTTTAAAAAAATAGATTGATTATTCCCTTATAAAAAATTGATTCTTTCCTTATAAAAATAATAAAATAATATGCTAACATAAGCACATAGATAGCCCATTAGGCCCAACTCGATAGCCCAGCTCGCTAAAGACAAAATGGGCATTGCCCATGGGCAAGGTTATGGGCTGAGGTTTTCTCTTTCGGCCCAGCCCGACCCGGCCCTTTAACTAGTTAAGAGCCTATTATGCCCAGCCCATTGTGCCCATGGGCCAAGTGAAAATGGGCCGGGCCGGCCTAACCCGGCCCATTGACGACCCTTAGGAAAGGATAACCTGGTTGCTTCCCTCTTTGCCTCACCTAACATTCCAATGTTCCTTAATTTGTTAACTACCAGTATTTGTTAGGACATATGTAGTTTAAGTTGTTAACATATGTCACTATTTTGTGTAATTGGATTATCCTTTGATAAAACGCACTTTACTTGTAATTGGGTAGATTTAGGATGTGTTTAACGCTTCAAGAAATAGATCAAGTGTTGAAGTCATCAAGTCTGTCCAAGAAACAAGCTGGAAAGTGCAAGTTACTAAAACTCGACACCTGGTCTCGACACATGCATCTATCGAGTTTTAGAAGCTGTTTTAGCCCCGAGGCTCGACAGCTTCTTGACAGATCCTCGACACCTCTATTTGTCGAGATTTAAAGAAAACAGATTTTCAGTTCTGTTTTAATTCCAATCAGTGAATGTTCCTTTCGAACAGTGTGTGTTTGTGTACATTGGTTCTTGTGAACCTTAAAATGGCCATTGAAACAGAGTTCTCTAAACTTTGTATCACATGTAACTTAGATGAGCATTTTTATACACAACTAAGCAAGTGAGCTTTGTAGCTCTTTGTTTGTGATGAGTAAGGTTAAGTGATCTCTTGTACTTAACACTCGTATCATTTTGTTTGACGGGTAGGATTAGAAAATCCTAAGAGAAAGGCATAAATAACCATCTCACCATTGTTACTCGCCAATCATGATATGACATCCGTATGCTTCGGCATAGCAAAAGTGTAATGTCAATGACATCCGTATGCTTCGGCATAACAAAAGTGCAATGTCAAAAGCTTAACATAATTGGGTAATTCTTTTCTCTCTCTTGTATGCCCATGCATGATATGCTTAATAAAAGAAAATATGCAAAGAAATAAAAGCAAAAAGATTAAAATGATTTAAAATATGGTTGCAAGCGTGTTTTCTAAGAGATGTGGGACTTATAAGATGTACCTTGAAGGTGATAGTCCCCATCAAGCAGTTATGATTGTGTGTGAGTTAAAGTAATTTTTTCATATCTCAAATCGTCATAACTTTGAGACACTTATGCAATCTTGCGATGTTTTCACACACAACACGCAATATTCTTTGCTATTCTTGATACATGCGCAGGTACAATGTGATTTGACCATCACAAGGTTTACATGTGTTAATGTATGCTCACTAAACTGTCGTAATTCATTTTTGAAATATAAAATTGGTTAGACTTATTTAGTGTGTGTGTGAGATTTTTGGGATCCATGTGCTTTAAATTATTGTTGAGAGATGATTTTGAGAGCTTAATGTGTTGCTTGGATCATTGGTTGAGTTGCATGCGTGATTGCATCCATGTCTGTGTTTTTCCTCTTTTGAAAAATTGTTTTTAAGGCAATCTCGACACCTCCTCGACACCTAGCTGTCTGTTGAGCTTCTTAGTCTTTTTCTAATCGTAGTCTCGACCCATTCTCGACACCTGGTGGATCGATTGAGAAACTTTTTGTCTGCTCGATAGCTTCTCGACAGCTTCTGGATCGATCGAGATTCTTTAATGGTTGATCTTTCTTTCTCAACACATGTCCTCGATAGCTGTATCTATCGAAGTTCATTTCCTTGATACCTACCTCGATAGCTGTCTCGACACCTCTCGATACCTGCATCTATCGAAAATTATTGAAGGGCTATATAAGGATTCCTCGTGATTTTTCTTCTCATTTCGCTCGATCTCTCTCTCGATACTTCATGTTTTTCTCTCCCAAAACCTCTCTCACTCACTCCAAACCCCTTCCTAAGGATTTTTCAAGTGTTTCTCAAGATCTTCCTCACTTGGTAAGCTTAAATCCTTTCATTCTTCATGCATTTCATGTTTTAAAAACCTAGGTTTTGAGGTTTTGAGGTTTTTTGAAAATTTTTGGGGTTTTTCAAAATTGTTGAAAGTTTCATGAAATTTTTGGGTTGGTTTTATCAATTTGATCTTTAAAACTACATGCATTGCATCACATTAGCATTCTAACAGTATTTTCATGCATTTAGATGTGTGAAAACTTGTTGTGTGCTGGTAGGATTGGATTGGGCTGAGCCCATGATGTTTTTATATTGCATGTCACATGTTCATGCATTTCCCATGCATACGTTCTTTCTTTTCAATATTCTCTTCCTATGTTGAACTGTTTGGGACTTTTCTGTGTGTTTTTCTCTTTCTCCCTCTCTCTATGTTTACGTTAGTAGTGTCTATGGCATCTAAGCGTAAATCCATTCTATCCCAGAACCCTCTGCGTTCTAAGGGATCTTCTTCTTCTTCTTCTTCTTCTTCTTCTTCTTCTTCTTCTTCTGATTCTACTCTTTTGTCTGTTCGGTTCCGTGATGAGAAAGCCCAAAAGGACTTCTCGGAGAACTTCTCTAAACGAGGTGTTCATTCAGAATGCCACGTTGTCCTAGCAGATTTTGTCGACACTGACCTACCCGATGTCATTCACAGTCGGGCTTGGGAGTCACTGTGTGACGTCCCGGTCACTTGTCCTCTCGTGTTGATATAGGAGTTTTACTCCAACATCCACGGGATTGATTCTTTAGTACCTTTCTTCTATTCTCGCGTTCGAGGTACGCGCTTTGCTATCACTCCGGAGCTGGTCTCCGAGGTTCTTCATGTCCTAAGGATGGATCATGCTGATTACCCTGGATGTGAGTGTCTATGGACTATGTCCAAAGACGAGATGATCTCTGCATTCTGTGAGCGCCCTTCCGCTTAGGGAGATCATCAGTACACACCATGTAGGCCTTTTGCTAAAGGTCCTCGTTTCCTTAACATGGTGATGAATTTTGTTTTGCACCCACTATCTTACTACAACTCTATCACAGAGCCTCGTGCTCGATTTTTGTTATCTCTTCTAGAGCATCTCACTATAGATTTCACACTTTTTCTTCTCTATCATAGATGTCTATAGAGATACGGCCACCTGTGATGAGCTCATTTTCCCTTCCGCTATCATGAGGATTCTTTGCCGTTTTTCCATCCCCTTTCTATCATCCGATCCGTTTCATATCATGTCTGCCATAGACGCCGCTACCGTAAAACGTAGTGAGGCACAGTTCAGATCACGACAGTCAGATACTGCTGCTCCTTCCTCCCGTCCAACTACATCCAGATCTGCTCGAGCGACATCTGCTTCTTCTTCTTCCTCGAGCGACGTCACTCTTGGAGACATCATGGCGCAGCTTCAACGTATGGATGCTCGCCTCAATACACTCTCCATGGAGTTGTATCAGGTGAACGTTCGTGTTGGTCGCATCGCTAGGCGACAGGCGACCTTGGGCGGCTTTACTTTTGAGGCTTCTCCTCTGCCACCTCATGTTGCTTTTGAGACTGAGGATGATGATGATGACGGTGATGACGATGATGCTTCTGATGATGATGATGGAGATGCGAGCTCTTCTGATGAGATATCTACTTGACACTTTACCCTTTGTCACTCGTGACAAAAAGGGGGAGTAGTTTTGATGTATGAGAGTAGTCATACTTAGGGGGAGAGCTAGTATAGGCCATTTTCTATAGGGGGAGTGTTGATATGAGGGATGTAGTGAGGATTACATGTATTTCTTTTCTTTTCTATCTTTTTAGAGATACATTGATCATGTACCCCGGTTTTGTGACCATTTATTGACATATATTGTGATTATTTCTTGATATATATGTTGATGTATGTTTTTCTTTCATCTATCTCTCCATGTGTTGTTTCTTTTCTGTCTTTATATACATGTTTCTTTTACTTGTATGCAATCTATTATTTCTGCTCCACACAAAGATGTCTTGATGTGTTTTGTTTAAAAGTATTTCAAAAATACAGATTGTCAAAGTCTACTTGCCATAAACACTCTTCTTGCAAAGTTTTTCAAGAGTTTGTGTTAGGATAGATTTTATTGTATTTAACAAGTGAATATGAGTTGAGTGATTTATGACTTCTCTCATATGTTCATTTGTTTGTTGTGGTTTTGTCACGGATTGTCAAAGGGGGAGATTGTTAGGACATATGTAGTTCAAGTTGTTAACATATGTCACTATTTTGTGTCATTGGCTTATCCTTTGACAAAACGCACTTTACTTGTAATTGGGTAGATTTAGGATGTATTTAACGCTTCGAGAAACAGATCAAGTGTTGAAGTCATCAAGTCTGTCCAAGAAACAAGCTGGAAAGTGCAAGTTACTAAAACTCGACACCTGGTCTTGACACATGCATCTATCGAGCTTTAGAAGCTGTTTCAGCCCTGAGGCTCGACAGCTTCTCAACAGATCCTCGACACCTCTATCTGTCGAGATTTAAAGAAAACAGATTTTCAGTTCTGTTTTAATTCTAATCCGTGAATGTGTCTTTGGGACTTCTTTTCTCCTAACCCTAGACATATAAAAGGATTGTTTTAAGGGCCGTCAAAGTGATGCAAGTTGCACAAGTATTGAGTAATTCTTGTTCATGCAATTTGTGATCAAAGACAAAGTTCATGCTCTAGTTCATCTCTTATGAAGAAGTTGCTGTGTAATGTGCACCGTAGGGTTTTGTAACCAAGCATCTTCTTGATCTTCATCGTATGGATGATTTGAAGAACTTTGTAGCCAACAACTCTCTCTCTAGTTGGTGAATTGAAGTCGCGTACTAGGATCCGCGCAATTGGTTAGTTACGTACTCGGAGCTGTGCATCAAGAGGAGAAACTGTCACTACAAAACAAGTCCAATTGGGTATTGGGGTAAGGGTTCAACTGTAGGTTGGTAAAGTACTCGGATTTCTTGCTTGTAATCGCTTGTTGTGATAATAGTGGAGTTTCGGGAGTGGTGACCTTAAATCACCCGGTGGGGTTTTTGTCGTCAAGTTTTCCCCATTCGTAAACAAATCACCATGTCTTTTATTTTCCGCTGCATACTTTAGTTCTGGTGATTTGTTTATGCTGCCACGTGAATTTGCATGTTAACTTGATTAATTAATAACTTGGTTAAATAATCAATTTAACTAATCACAAGGAGTCAACGTGTTTGTGGCCTATCAGTATTCATTCAAGAGTCCAATTAATGTATGTCCTCAGGGTATACATTAACAAATTCGTTTTTGAAAAAAATTTATCGGGAATTGAAAAAGATGTCAATTTTTTTTTTTAATTCCCGATAAAACTTTTTCAAAAAATAATATACTATTGTGTGCCCTTAAGGCACACGTTAATAAAATCCTTCATTCAATAACCCACCATTCTGTCTCTCTCCCTTAGACATTGGCTTTTATTTTTTAAATAATAATATGAAAGTATTTTGAATTTATAACTTCCATTTTAGATCATCTTTATCATCGCACTGAGATATTAACTGATTTTTTATGCGGATGAGATTTAAATTCAAATAACAGTTATTGAGAAGATGGTCTAATAAACAAGTAATCCAAAGATAGATGTTATTCAGCTAGAGGATGTAGCCATTATTAGAGTGTCATTCTTTAGAGGAGTGATAAAATCATTAATAATAACCCCTTAATGCCCATTTGATAGATTCTATTCACCTAGAGGGTGTAGCCATTTATTTATTCATGATTTTTTTTTCTCATTCCTATATCTAATGAAAAAACATCCCAATTTTTGCAATGAATGCTCTTGTAATGGTTTTTTTTTTTTTAAACAATGTCAAAGTTGACACTGATTTGAGTTCTTGTGATTATAGGTATCTCTTAAGATAAGACCATCCCGTACATAGAAGCTAAGCATGTTTATAGGGAAGAGAACAGATAATTGCCAATATTTTGACAGCTTTGGAGAGAGTTCAAGCTGAGGATTTACTTTTGTTCTTGTCTTCCCCATCTGCTATTCTGTGTTTTGTTTCTTTTCAACCTTCCTCAGACTTTGCCGAGGAGGATTTTCCTTACCCAAAAACTGTTAGCTTATACTTTCAATCAACTATTGGCCTACTGTGATTGTTGTCCAACTCAGTGAAGTTCAGTTTCTAGCCTACTCTCTACAAATTCATTGTTTTGGGCACTGTGGGCCTTTGTCCATTTTCATTTGGGCTTTGGGAGCAAAACGTGGTCTTACAATTGGCGCCATCAGTGGGGAACTTGAACATTCTCGAGTTCATCACCCAACCATGATAGGTTCAAGACCAAACTGTGAAGAATCTGTGGGATCCCAATGTCAAGATCAATTTCTTAATCTTGAGCGAAGGAGAGACCGTGAGGTTAGTGTACACACCACCCATACAAGTAGGAGTCATTCTAGAAGTAGGAGTCATCTTATGACTCGAACCCAATCCAAGCCACTGTTAACAAAATTTTCATAACCCAACCCACCAACCCTTAAAAACCAAGCCAATCCACCGGGTTAGGTTGAATCAGGTTGGTTTTGGCAAGTTGATGGGTTCACTACACACCCCAAGTTTTGGTTCAATTTGGTCAATTCAGTCTACTTTGGCCCATTTTAGTTCACTTTGGCCCATTTTGATTCACTTCAATTTATTTCGGTCCAACTCGATTCATTTTGCTCTACTTTAGTTCATTTGGTCCATTTCGATCCGTTTGGTCCATTTTAGTCCTTGAACTAAGGCAATTAGACTAACAATAAATATCATCCCAAATATTTTTCATTAACTATTGAAAAAAAATTTGGCTGGTCAAAATTGGAATGAATAACTAGAGAGATAGAACGTGGAAATGTAGAATTGAGTTTGAAAATTCTTTTTATATGATGTAGTAAATTTTTTTAAATGCCTATTCCAAATCCATAAACCAATTGGACACTATAATTCCATTTAGAATATACTGAAAATCTAATATAACATTTTTTTTCATAATAAATAGCTTCAAAGTCTAGTCATCCAAAAATTATTTAAAAATCAAAATACTACCTAATTAAATTCTCAAAGAAAAACTATGAGTTTTGTAGTTCAATTCCTTGACACTTTCTAGTTTTCCAACTAAGACACCCAAGGTTTTAGTCTCCCCCACCCCTAACTATCGATGTATAAAAAAAAATATGTTATAAAAAGCCTTAGTTTTTCTGATGTTCATCTAGTTAATGGCAGCTATAAAATGACTAACTCAATTAATGTTGTTTCCCTTTCTTTTCTATTTTGCTGAATAAAAGGGGGGGGGGGGGGGGGGGGGGCGACCATTGTGACTCACCCCCCTGGGTGTGACCATAGGGGCACCCCCGTTTCCTTGGTTTTATCTTATTTTTCCTTTGTATTATTATCTCAAAAGGTCTTAAATTGTTACTTACAGCAAAGAATTGATAGGTACAATTTTTATATATTTATCCTTTATCTTATCTTAATAGATTCACGTGTACTTTATTTGAGCTTAGATTGAAAATTACTATTTTTCGAAATTGATAAAATTTTTATTTCAAAAATAATATATTTATTAATATCTCCTTAAAGAACTAATATTTCTAAGGTAAACAATTGTTTTGTTGAAAACTAAAATTTCTCCTTGAAAAGAAACTTCTATTTATTCAATAAATAAAATTGTATTGTATGAGAGATTGCCTTTATATTGGTAGGCATATGAGCTCAATATAACAATTTAATTAGATAGTCTTACTCTTAAAATACATCAATTTAATTAGATAGTCTTACTCTAAAAAATATATATAAAAAAGGATAAAACAATAATTTAACCCAAAAAAAAAAACTAATATCAGAATTGCAGTTTTTTATCAAAAACAAAAAAACAAAAGAATTGCAGTTAGGGAAATTATTGTGTACTCCCGGAGTACTATAAATGCGTACTCTCTCCTCTCACATGAATGGTAAATCCCATTAATTAAATTCATGCTAGGACCCACCATTTATGTAAGAGGAGGGAGTACTCATTTATGGTACTTCGGGAGTACCTAATAATTTTCCATTCATTTATATTTAGTTTTTTATTCTTTCTTTATATATTTCGATGATAATAAAGGAAAAAAGTAAATAGTGGTTCTTATATGTGAAGAGAGATAAACTATTAAAAAAATCAAGAAAATATAATATTTTAATGAAATTCAGTATAAAATAGATAATTTGATATGAGATGTTTTGAAAAATGAATATGTAAAATTGAAAAAAATAGGATCTTATACTTAAATAAACAGAAATTTTTTCACAAATTGATGTGAATGCTCTTTGGTTTTAAATGGTTAATAATTCTATGTAACAAACACAGCCAAAAGGTTTTAAAATTAATGTATTTGAGTTAGGTGAGAAGTTTGTGTCATGTTTTGATTGAAAATTATGAAAAACAACAGCTTCGGTCAAGTAAAACTCAAACTTGCTATAAATTTTGACAGAATACAAGACACTCGCTCAAGTGAGATTGCCTAAAATCAGAATTTAAGCTTTGTTACAAGTGTGATTTCCAATAAATCTAAAGTTACCTACATAGGATATTCTTAACCAAGATTTTCTAAAAAGAAGGACATCTTACTCCGATTTAAACCAAGCCAATCTAGAAAACTTCTTCTTAAGCCTAAATAGAGAAAATTCATCAAGGAATCTTGCCTCAAATTTCTAATTTGAAATGATTTGGGTTTTCTTAATTTGGAAGAAAAGTCAATACGTTATTAAACAAGTAATAGGTCTCTTTGTCTATAAAGGGTTGTATTCATCTTGTCCACCAAGAAATGTATTATTTATCTTCTAAAAAGGTATTTCTTGTCCACTAATAAATAGCTACTGAAGTCTTATAAATATTAAATAGACAATACTGCAAAGGATTCGGTGAGTTTAGCCCTTGCCCGTTGGGTCCCCCCACAAGACCAGATACATTAAATTAGCTTGAGAGATCTCGTTTGTTAGTGTTCTGGTTTTATTATTTGTTTATTTTTGCATTGTGGCTTTGTCTTGGTATGAGTGACACGAACTGTTTAGTAGCACTTGTTCTGTGCTCTGCTGTAATTTTTATATGGATTAATTTGTTGGTTTGACCAAGTTAGAGATATGCCTTTTAAAGGGCGTTGCGCGGTAAAAAGAAAATCTACTCTTTATTTTAGGTGCAATCTGTGCGTACCAGAGAGAAGTTGTTAGGTCCAACTTCTATCTAAGCTCACAATCTATTTATTTTGTGGGTTTTTAGATTTTCTACAATGGGTGATTCTATGCCTAGCAACCCAAATACACTTGTTCTCTGTCCTCTTAGAATTGCTATCCCTCTTTTTTCCAGAATGATCACCCTCTTTTCTTAGTGTTTACTCTCAAATTGCCAACCCCTATTCTCAAATTCCCATTTCTTATTTATAGCCCAAGGCTAGTGGAATGGTTATGATTGTTTTCATGGTGAGTGGGAGGAGAGGTCCAATGCTATTACCCTTAAGTGGGTGTTTAGTTGGGAGTGGGAGGTGGTGAGAGTGCATTGGAACTGGTTCCACCATTAGATGGATTGCCTGGCAGTGATACTCCCTAGGCTTCGCCGTGCTCCCTAGGACTCATCTCCTCAGGAAATTGCATTCCCCGACCAAGTAGGACTTCACCTTCGCAGTTCATGTCGTAACTGGCTTTGTAATGGTTCTCGGCTTTTTGGTGGGGTGACGAGGATCACCTAGACCATGTTCGTGGCCCAATAGAGTATGTATTCGTGCATGATACTTTAGGGTTGGAGGTCCCACAAGTTTTGGGCTTTGTACTCGTGTCATTATTATGATGGGCTTCGTGGGTATTGGTCCTACAAAGGAGTAACGTCCTGTACAATAGCCCCCCTTGATTTGTGCCCAGCTCCCGAGCACGAGTCAAGGACTAGAGTGAAACCTATCTGAGAAACTCAATGGACAGGCGTAGGGCAGTTCAGAAGACTCATTAATGCACTCCTAAAAAGGCATATGGTATGTGACCGTTGGCTCAGCTGTCATCATTGCCTGACGGTTCGTGGACCGAGGCGACATGCACGTGGCAGTTGATATAGGGATTCGCAGGGTTTCCCACTCCTCATTTATTAAACAACATTTATCTTTCTCCTCTTGGTTCCCATAAATAGTTCACTCCGAATCCTTCTTACACTTTTATGTTCTCCACTCTCTGAGTTTCCTCTCTACCGAGTATTCATCTGTGTGCTAATCCTTCAGTCCAGAATACCCCTCTTTCTTAGAGCCCAAAGTAAGTCTTCTACCTCTCTCTTTTTCTTTAGTTTCTTTCTTCAATCTTAGAGTCTAGGATGGGTTATGCTCACCTTTTAAATATTGAGGCGTCCTTAGCCACTTTTAGTCAAACATTCAACAACCCTGAGGATGTGAATGTGGCATACTGCCATGAGAGCGAAATTGCTCTCTATAGAGGTTCTAACACCGTTTTTTTTTCCTTTGATGTCAATCTTGGAGGGTGGGGTTAGGTTCCTCGTGGATCCACTCTTACTCAATATCCTTAGGTTTTATTGTTTGTGTCTAGACCAACTCCTTCCCAATTTTTACCGGATAGTTAGTTGTGTTAGTAGGTTGAATCAGATATACGGTTTGCAATTGAACCATCACTATATAAACTACATGTACAGTCTGTGTGGGAATAAGAATACCAATTATTACTTGAAAGTCAGAGATATGCAGGTATGGCTAATTTCATGCCTACCTGATTCAAACAGGAATTCCGTCGGGGAATTCGTCCTGGTGTGTGACAATTGGTTTGCCAGTGACATTCCTTGCCCCCTCTCACAGCGTGAAGTTGGTTCGTACAGATCACTAATTCCTTTTTTTTTTTTTTTTTTTTGCTTATCTAAATACTAACTCACTGTATTTCTTTGTTGTAGATGGTAAAGTATTTACCCCGGATCTTAGAGTGGTGCACGTAAGGGACCTAAAATTTTGCTCAGGTTTGAGATATTCATTCACACCGACGGGCAACTCCGGGCATCGCACCTTATACTTGGTTGCACCCCTGAGTACAGGACTTAGCAACCCTTCAACCAAGCCTTTTTCGTAGATAGTTCGCTGCTATCTTACATCGTTGTCCGGCACGCCAACTTCCTCCCCCTCTCACTGACTATCGGTGAAACTCGAGATCTCAGTCCTTACTACATAACTGCTGAAGACCTTGCCCCAGTCAGGGACGAGTTAGCCGAGTGAGTTTCCCGAGCTCTTAGAGAGTAGGAACATATTCCCGTCGAAGGGCACGAAGCCCAAGTCCAGGCAATTAAAGGAGAAGCAGACGAACTGATTAGCATTTCGGGCGCCAATTCCGTCTAAGTAGAGAAAATGGTGAAGCAGAGAATGATGACCCTCGCTCGGTTTTTGCCCGGGGCCAGCCCCGTGGCTCAACCTCAACCCCCCCCCCCCCCAAGGAAAGGGTCAGGCTCTTCCTGCTGGTGAGAGCAAAAAGAGGAAGCGCACCATTAAGAAAACCACTCCCATCTTGACTAACGTTCCACTGAAGACCACGCCCCTCACAAAAGGTGGGCCCAAGATCCAGGAGATAATAGGTGTTTCCCAATCGGTGGTTGGGACCAATGTGGCATCCTCCTCCCAACCTGAGGTTGGTTGGCAGCCCATCTTTAGGCTGGGTGACAAGCCGACCAGATTGCTGGCTTGAAAGATGCTCTCGAGGCCTGCGAGGATAAATGGGTCAACGCAGGTTTCATAGAGGCGGAAAATTCTGTGGAGCCTATTATCCACCAAGCCCAGCATCATGGGTTCGGGGAGGGGTGGTTGGCTGCCCTTCAAGCAATATGGGTAGCTGAGGACTTTCCATTGTGGAATCTCGAGCATATTCCCTACCTGGCCCCTCCTCCCCCCGTTTAGAGTCAAGCCGGTGCTGAGGATGAGGAGGATACACCAAGCATGAGGAATCTAGTATAAGCGATTGACTCCCACATGGAAATGGTCGACCTATAGGTCACGAGTAATATTAGTACTGGAGCTGAAAATGTTCAAAACCAGACCCCCCCCTTACAGCTCAATCAGCCAAGGATATACCCGGGCAACTTACTACTCACACTCCACCTACTGACCCTGCTGCATGAAGACTGTTAGTTTTTTTTTACTGGTTTTATGTTTGGTAAGCCTAGGTCACCGGCTTGTGGCAATAAAACAATTTCTTTAACCTTCAAATGGTTTTAATTAATCTCATTGAGATAGAATCTTGTGTGTTTTACTCCTTTCCCCCTCTCCCTACTTTTAAATACATCCATGCTCGTTTGATAACCACTGAGTTTGCACATGATTATTGTTAATTTGCTCATCATACCTTACTTTCTCACTCATGGTGGCTGTGAGCAGTATTTGACCCTTAGGATATTCTGGCTTAGGGTTTTCATCTGTTCGGTGATGAAGGTTGAACCGATGAGAAGTTTCTTAAGGTTTCTACTTGCTTAGTGATGAATATCGAACCGATGATAGGTTTCTGTCCTCAGAATATTATAGCTTAAGGTTTCCACCTGCTCGGTGATAAGATCGAACCGATGATGGGTTTCTATCCTTAGAATATTTTACTTTAAGGTTTCCACCTGTTTGGTGATGAAGATCGGACTGAGGACGGTTTCTGTCCTTAGAAAATTATAGCTTAAGGTTTCCACCTGCTCAGTGATAAGATCGAACCAAGGACAGGTTTTTGTCTTTAGAATATTATAGCTTAAGGTTTTCACCTGCTTGGTGATAAGATCAAACCGAGGACAGGTTTCTGTCCTTAGAATATTATAGCTTATGGTTTCCACCTGTTCGGTGATAAGATCGAACCGAGGACAGGTTTCTGTCCTTAGAATATTTTGCTTTAAGGTTTCTACCTGGCGGTGATGAAGATCAAACTGAGGATGGGTTTATACCCTTAGAATATTTTAGCTTAAGGTTTCCACCTGCTCGGTGATGAAGATCGAACCAAAGACAGTTTTCTGTCCTTAGAAAATTTTAGCTTAAGGTATCCACCTGCTCGGTGATGAAGATCGAACTGAGGATAGGTTTCTATTCTTAGAAAATTTCAGCTTAAGGTTTCCACCTACTCGGTGATGAAGATCGAACTGAGGATAGGTTTCTATCCTTAGCGTAGAACGAGTTGCCTTAGTCTACTTAACTTTCTCCGTATTTGTTGATCGACAATAATAAATTAACAGCAATGGAGTCAAATGCATTTGCATGAATAAATACCATCATATTAACATGTAAAACATATATGCACGACTACATTCAATTTGCACCCTGGTGTACAACCGATTAGTGATAAAACTTCTTTAAGTTGTAAACGTTCCATGGCCGAGGAAGCGGTCTTTCACCCAAATCCTCCAAGTAGTATGCTTCTGCACCTGCAATGGTGGTTACTCTATAAGGCCCTTCCCAGGACGGGGCTAATTTCCGTGCATTGATGTCTCGTGTGTTCTTAACAACCTTACGAAGCACTAGATCTTCTGTGGTAAACTCCCTTCTCCTCACGCTTCTGTTGTACCTTCGAGCGACCTTCTGCTGATACTCTGCCAGCCGAATGGTCGTCACTTCGTGGTGCTTTTTTAACAAGTTTAGCTGTCCGAATATCAATTCTTCATTCTCAACTGGAGTGAATCCTACGACTCAGACGCTGCATAGGTTTATCTTAGCTGGTATGATAGCCTCTGCTCCGAAAGTTAGAGAAAATGGTGTCTCTCCTGTGGATCTCCTCGGGGTCGTTCGGTACACCTATAGGACACTTGACAATTCCTCAGCCCATTTACCTTTGGCGCCCTTCAACCTTTTCTTCAATCCGTTAACGATGGCCTTATTGGTGGCTTCAACTTGGTCATTACTCTGCGGATATGCCGGGGTAGAATACCAGTTCTTGATGCCAAGGTTGCTACAGAATTCGCGAAAAGTTTTGCTGTCGAACTGCAGCCCATTATTCGACATAAGGGACTTTAGCACCCCAAATCTCGTTATAATGTTTCTCCATAGAAATTTCTTGACATCAACATCTCGAATGTTTGCCAGTGCCTCCGCTTCTGCCTACTTTATGAAGTAATCCACTGCTACTAATACAAATCTTTGGTTGCCAGTTGCCCAAGGTAAAGGTCCAACTATGTCCGGCCCCCACTGAGCGAAAGGCCACGAGCTACTAACAGGATTCAGGCTCCTAGCAGGTTGGTGGATCGTTGGGGCATGCCTTTGACATTGCTCGCACCTCCGTGCATATTCAATGGCGTCCTTCTGCATTTGTAGCCACCAAAATCCCTGAGTCATTACTCAGTGAGCCAATGAATGTCCACCAACGTGACTACCGCACATGCCTTCATACAATTCAGCTAGCAGTTCTTCAGTCATGCTAGGGTGCAGACATTGCAGGTACGGACCCTCAAAAGACCTTCAATATAACTTTCGATTTGTAGATGGCTAGTACCGAGAAGCGTTCTGTCGTACTTTGGCCACCTCCTTTTCGTTCTCCGACACCCGGTCTTTAGCTAAAAATTTGACTATAGGATCCATCCAGTACTTCCCGGTAGTGGAAACTTATGAAACTATTGTCCTCGCGCTGATGCTCGGTTCAGCCACCAATTCTACCTTGATTAATCGGGGCACCTCATTAGCTATTAATGATGCTAACGTGGCCAGGGAGTCAACGTGACGATTTTGCCCTTTGGCAACTTGTTCCACTTTCACACTTGAAAAGTAGCCCATAGTCTGCTTCACCACCCGTAGATACTCAACCATCCAGAGATCCTTGGCCTTGAAACTCCCTTGCACTTGGTTAACTACCAGCCGGGAATCCGAATAAATTTCCACCTCCTTAGCTCCCAAGTCTAAGACAACTCTCAGTCCGACCAGCAGATCCTCATACTCGGCCTTATTATTAGAGGCTCTAAAATCTAATCTGAATGAATGTTCTAGCTTTATTCCTTTCGGGGTGATGACCACAATTCCAGCTCCTGCCTCTACCGCATTGGATGCGCTGTCCACAAATACTTTTCATGGGTTGACTCCTACAAGGCAAACCATTTCCGTACTTTTCGGCAAAAACTCAGCAACGAAGTCTGCGAGTACTTGGCCCTCACCGAGCTCCTAGGCCTGTATCTAATGTCAAAAGAACACAGCCAAGTCCCCCACTTAGCTATCCTCCCAGTAAAGTTAGATCTCCTAAAAAATGACTGCAGAGGATACTCAGTCAGAACATGGATGGTGTGAGCCTGAAAGTAATGGGGCAATTTTCGAGTAGAATGCACGAGTGCTAGCACCAATTTCTCCAATGGCAAATAACTCGTCTCGGCGTCAACAAATTTTTTGCTTATGTAGTAAATTGGTAGCTGTATACCATTATCCTTTAGCAACACTGCGATGGCGGCATGCTCGAATACCGAGAGGTATATGTACAAATATTCTATGGGCGCCCATCCAAGATAATCCTTCAGGTCTTGAAAGGCCTTATCACATTTTTCGTCCCACTAGAACCCCTTCCATTTCTTTAAACGCTGATAAAATGGTCGGCACCGATCAGCAAACTTGGAAATAAATTGGGGTTTTAGACGTTTCACGGCTCCAATTTGATCGGGGTTGACTTCGATGCCTCATTTGGTGATTAAATAGCCTAGGAACCTGCCGGCCCCTACCCCGAAAGCGCACTTGTCAGTATTGAGGCGTAGCTGGTGCTGCCGGAGTATTTCAAACACTTCTTTAAGGTCGTCAATATATTGCCCTTCTTGCTTGCTTTTTATCACCATGTCATCAATGTATACCTCGATCGTACGTCCAATCTTATCCATGGACATCCTTGTCATCATTCGTTGATAAGTGGCTCCCGCGTTTTTCAATCCGAACGGCATCACGGTGTAATGATAATTAGAATCAGGCGTTATGAATTCAGTCTTTTCTTGATCCTCGGTAGCTAGGGCAATTTGGTGATAACTCTGGAAAGCATACAGAAAACTCATCCTTGGGTGCTCATACGTTGCATCTACCAATTGATTAACCTTCGGCATTAGGAACGGATCCTTTGGGCATGCTCGGTTTAAATCAATAAAGTCAACACAAACCCTCCACTTACTGTTCTTCTTCTTTACTATCACAGTGTTTGCAAGCCATTCTGGAAAGAATGTTTCTTTTATGGCCCCGGCTTCCTTCAACTTCCTAACTTCTTCTCTGACGGCTTTAACATGCTCTTTAGCCGATCTCCTCGGCCTCTACTTCTTAGAAGGGTATAAAGGTTCCACATTGAGCTTGTGAACTATAAATTCAGGGTCAACCTCGGGCACCTCGTTTGGACTTCAAGCAAATACGTCCACATTTTGTATAAGAAAGAGCAACAACTCCACCTTCTCTTCGTCCTTCAAGCTTGTCCCTATTAGGAAAGTCCTTTCACAATTCGGAAAAATCTTCACTTTCATTAGGTCCTTGGCACAGTTGGCCCTCACTTCCTCTTGGGGTTGCTGTAGTTGCTATAAAGGGTTTTTCTTAGTGGACTCCCTTTGCCCGGTTTCTTGGTTGGCTACGGCCACTAAGCACTGTCTGGCTACCTGTTGATTGACCCTTGTCACTGCAATTTCATCCTCGGTACGGAACTTGACCTTTACATGCAGGGTGGATGGTACGGCTTCCATGTCATGAATCTATGGCCTTCCGAGGATTGCAATGTATGGTGAGAAAGAAGCGACCACTATGACCGTTACAATTACCTCCTTACCCCCCATACTGACGAGGAGTGAAATTTGCCCTTCTGGAATCATCATATGGTCGTCAAACCCCATCAATGGCGTATCATACTTGGACAAATACTTCTTCAACTCGAGCCCCCTGTATAAGTCGGGGTACATTACATCTGCACCGCTCCCTTAATCTACCATAATCCTTTTTACTATGAAACCCCTTACGCGGGCCGTGACTACCAAAGCATTATCGTGCAGCTGAATGGTGCCTTCCATATCATCATCGTCAAAAGCAATGGGCTGTTTAGTGTACCTCAGCTTCTTCCTAGGAGAATGCTCGCCCGCGTAATTTTCTGTCGGTACCACAGCCAATATCCCCCTTGTCTTAGACGCTGGAGCACCCTTTGGAACTGTATGAATGACTTCTATTACACCCAAAGAGGGTGGGAGAGGATTTTCACGCAGCCGATCCGCTGCCCGGCCTCTTGATTCATCATTGCCACCAAAAACTCTTTCAGATGCCCCACTTTGACCAACTGTTCTAGTTGGTCTTTCAATACCCTGCACTGCTTGGTAGTGTGCCCTTTATCTTTGTACTACGTGTAATACAAATTCTAGTTTCTTCTCGATGGGTCGCCCCCCGTCTTGTTCGGTCACCTAAAGTATAGCTTGTTTTTAATTCGATCAACAATCCTATGTACCGGTTCCTTGAAGGCTACATTCACTTCTCCCATTCTTGGCCTTGGCTCTTGAATCCTCAAATCCTTCCAGGGTTTAGGTTGGAAACCGATATGTCGAGGATGATTTATGACTGAGGCCTTCTCTTTGCTCTCTAACTGATCATTCTCCAACCGCTTATACTCTTCGATACGCCTCATCAACTGCCTCATATCCTCGAGAGGCCTTCTCATCAATGATTCCCTCAGTCCAGAGTCCTCGAGCAACCCTATTCGAAAAGTGCTAGCAGCAATCTTTTCATATTCCAACTCAATTTCGTTATACAACTCCCAGTATCGGTTAACATAATTGCGAAGGGTCTCCCCAGCCCCCATTTTCATTAACAATAACGCGTCCATGAGCTGCGGAACTCTGTTGCAAGTCATGAATCATACACCAAATTCCTGGATCAATTCGAAAAAACTGTGGATTAAGCCTTTCCTTAATCCGTTGAACCATTTTAAAGCAATGAGGTCAAAGCTCGAAGGGAAAACTTTACACATCAGCGCGTCATTTTGAGCATGCAAAGACATCATTTAAATGTAGTGGCTTACATGTTATATCGGGTTTGTCTTTCCATTGTAGGAGTTGAATGGCGGCCGTATGAATCTACTCGGCATCAACGCACTTTCAATAGCTTTCGAGAATGGTGATCAGGCAACTTGGCGTAATGCCCGGCTCATTGCATCCATGGCCACATTTCGAGGTCATGCCTTATCCGGGGAATTCGAATCACGGTTCGCATACTCCCGTGAACGATCGCAGAGTCGATAAGACCCAGATTGATGGGAATCTGCCGCACAGTGGTTCCCCACACTAGCCGACCTTTCTCTTCGCTCCTCATGGTCCCTTCTCCGACGTCTGCCCCTTGCTTTGAACTCCAAATCCCTCACCATCCTACGTAGACGCTCGAGCTCCTAATTCCTACGCTCAAGCTCTTAATCCCTTCTGTCGAAGCGGTTGTGCCCTGAGGCATCAGATGCTGTCCAGAGAGTTTGAAACGATCCCTCTCCGAGCCCGGATTGCTCTGCCTCCTCATGCTGCCTGTCTTTATGCCTTTTCTGCCTTCTTTCTCGCCATGTAGACCCTCGCGATGACCCTCCAGAGCCACTGTCAGCATAACTTCCTAGTGGACTTCCAGACATTTTCCTGTGTGCACCCTAATAGAACCACAGCTACGTAGAAGTTTCCCACAGACGGTGCCAATTGTGTGTACCAGAAAGAAATTGTTAGGTCCAACTTCTATCTAGGCTCACAATCTATTTATTTTGTGGGCTTTTAGATTTCCTACAATGGGTGATTCTATGCCTGACAACCAAAATACACTTGTTCTTTGTCCTCTCGGAATTGCTATCCCTCTCTTTTCCAAAATGACCACCCTTTTTTCTTAGTGTTTACTCTCAAATTGCCAACCCCTATTCCCAAATTCCCATTTTTTATTTATAGTCCAAGGCTAGTGGAAGGGTTATGGTTGTTTTCACGGTAAGTGGGAGGAGAGGTCCAATGTTATTACCCTTAAGTGGGTGTTTAGTTAGGAGTGGGAGATGGTGAGAGTGGCAATGGAACTGGTTCTACCGTTAGATGGACTGCCTTGCAACGATACTCCCTAGGCTCTGCCGAGCTCCCTAGGACTCAACTCCTCGGGAAATTGCATTCCCCGACCAAGCAGGACTTCACCTTCGCGGTTCATGTCGTAACTGGCTTTGTAGTGGTTCCAAACTTTTTGGTAGGGTGACGAGGATCACCCGGACCATGTTTGTGGCCCAATAGAGTATGTATTCGTGCACGATACTTTAGGATTGGAGGTCCAACAAGTTTTGGGCCTTGTACTCGTGTCATTATTGTGATGGGCTTCGTGGGTATTGGGCCTACAAAGGAGTAACGTCCCGTACACAGTCCATAATCTTTGTATTTGTGTGAGGTAGCTATTTGGATTTGAGGATTTTGGTATTTATGAGAGTGCCTCTACACCATATTGTATCTCCATGTAATTCTTTGGTATTCTCTTTTGTGTGTGGTTGTCTATTTTTCAAGTTTTCTTCATACCTATTTGCTAAATCTTTGTCAAGTTCATAATATTTTTCCAATCAATCTTAGTATTTGAGCTTTCACTTTTACAACAAATCTTACAATAAACATGCATCCGTAGGATAATTTAAGATTTTAATTGGTTTGTAAAAACAATAATTAATTTTAATTAACAAAACAGATCTTATTAGTTGATGTTGTTTAACTATGGTAGTCATATGATCATACAATAATTCGATGTGGATAATATTATATTTTTAATGAATTTAATTAATTAAATATAGATAAATATATTTAATTTGATTGATTAATATATTTGTTTTATTTAGTAAGTAAGAGTTCCAATACAAAAAATGTTATAAAAAAGAAAGTCCCTTCTTTAATTTTAATGCTTTAATTGTTTTTCATCTAATAGTGTCTGCATTCTTTCGCATAATGTCTATTATGCTTGTATAAAAGTGTGGACATTATGTGTTGTATATAGCAAGGTGTGAAACATTTTATACAAGCATTTATTTCATTGGGAATTATAATTCAGCAGAGAGTCTAATAAATTCAACCATGAGGAATGAAAGTGACCTATCGATGATGTGCCATAATTTAAAATATTATTAGTACATTTGTCATAATTTAAAATATTATTAGTACATTTGTAGATTAATGATCCAAGCTTCATAAGTAGATTAATGATCCAAGCAATCATGAACATGATCGAGGTTATACCACAAGAGTCAGATAAAAAATAAAAGATAAATACCCATTCTATCAATAAGTTACGGCGAGAAAATTCGCATGCCACTATAGAAGCAAAAACATATAAAGATGGCTTCAAAGATCCCCAAAGAGTGTGGCACCACTGCTATCACAATATTTTCATAATAAATTTTAAGTGGTAAGTTATTATTAGTTAATATTGGTAAGAAAAAAAAATTAGAAACTTTGAAAGTTCTTTTTAGAATAATTTTTTAGAAAGTGTTTTCACAATACTTTATATATACATTGTCCTTTTTAATAATTTACCACTCAAACCGTCACTTTTATAAGTGCTAGCCAAACACTTAGTTTTTTCAAAAAATATTTTTTCATACCGCACTTTTTGAAAACCCCACTTTTTCAAAAAGCTGAACCAAACTCGCCCTCAATCTTTCTTCTTGATGCACGTGTGAGGATGGCTAGTGAGTGTGTTAGCTTTGATAAATGGAAGTAGCCTGATTTTAATAGTTGGGCTGCATATACAATGCGTGGCCAAGTTTTAATTGTAGGGAACACTTTTTCATAATTTTTGGGCTAGGGTGAGGTTAGTTTGTTTAATCCCACATGTATAATTGGTGTTTGGGTTGAGGAGCCTGAGATTACTGAACTTTGGGCTATAAACAAGGGTTTATAAAGTGAGCTTGCGGCATGGATTTGACTGCTAAGGGATTTGCCATTTATTGATTGCCATTGATGACCTTCGACCATGTTTGTGAGGGCATGTGTGCAGTCTTGAGCGTCATTGTATAGTTGTATTATGCTTTGCCCTTGTGTTTTTCGGTTTTGGACACCTTACCTCTCAAAATATATAGTATTTTCTGTGTAAGGGATTTGTTCCCTCTAATGTTTTCTATGATATGGCTAGGGCGTTTCAGATTTGATACAAAAACTCTACTCTTCAATAAAAATTAGAGTTTTTAATATTGAAAAAAAAAAAAATGAGAGAGAAATGGATTCAATAGTGTCTAGGTTACACAAAAGAATTTTTGAGAATGGTTATTTATCTATTTTAGAGAGTTCAAATAGCCTATTTATAGACCAACGACATTTCTAGTGTTTATTTTAGGTGCTAAATTTTTGTATTTAAATGTTACTACTCCCTTATTCATAGGGCAGTAAATGAACCAAGCCAATCATGAATAATTCTGGCTCGGCTTAATAAAAAACTTGTTCATGTTTGTTTGTTTATAAATTAGTCAAGCTTAGACTTTAGTTTTAGGCTCGTTTAATGAACAAGCTGAGCTCACTCAAACAAATTTGTTCATGAATAAGCTCGTGAGCTATAAGGTTTGATACAAAATAATTCAAGTATAAACTCATTTATAAGTTTACATGTGTCAGCTAAATTTACTTATTACCATATTTTTAAAAACCGGATTGACTGGTCTGACCGATTCAACCGAGAACCAGACTTCAATCTGGTCCAATTATGGCATAAAACAGAAAATGGCAAAAAAACCAATAAATAGTAAAAACTAGCCGGTTCAACTTGAGAACCGAAAACTAGCCCGGTCGAACCGGTTACTGCCCAATTGGTTTGAAAGCCTAAACTACATCATTTTGCCTAGCCTTAACCCTAAAGCCTAAACACCTAATTCACCCTTACGAGTCTCACTCACGCCTCTCACCTCTCTGTCACGCTCACGCCTCTCACTCTCAAGTCTCACCTCTCTGTCTCTCACTCCTCTCGCCCCTCTGTCTTGCTCTCACTCTTACCTCACTCAAGCTCACGAGTCACGGCCTCTCATTTGATCTGCTTCTCATCGTCATGGGTCACGCCTCTCGTCGTCTCGATTTTTTTCTTCTTTGTTCTCAGTCTCACCATCTTGGTATCAATCTCGCCCACCCTCTATGCTCTGCTTCATCAGGTATTTGGATTATTTTTCATTTGTGCTTTGTCTCGCTCTCACTCTCACCTCACTCTAGCTCACGAGTCATGGCCTCTCATCTAATCTACTTCTCATCATCACAAGTTACGCCTCCTCGCTGTCTCGATCTCGTCGTCTCGGTTTTTTCTTCTTCTTCGTTCTCAGTCTCGCCATCTTAGTATCGGTCTCACCCACCCTCTGTGCTCTACTTCATAAGGTATTGGGATTATTTTTCTTTTTCCTTTGCTTTTGATTGTAACTTGTTGATTCTCTTTCTTTCATTTTCTCACCACTATTCACCTCAGCATCAATCTGTGATTTGGTTAATTCTCTCTGCTTCTTCTTTTTTTTTTTTTTTTCAACTTCATCTCAAGTTCTTCGTTCATGTTCTTTGCCTTCAAATTTCCAATCAGTTCAGTGACTTCATTGGTAACTTCTCTCTTTAACTTAATTATTCAATTTATTCTTTCAATTATTAGTTTAGCATAGCATTTTAGTTTATTTGTGATTTTGTGTATGTTGAGGATTATGTTGTGGATTTGATTTATAGAGCTTTATTGTTTGTGAAAATAGTTTACAAAGGAGCCTTATTGTTTGTGAAATATTTATGGAGTAGCATTATTGTTTGCATGTAATGAACTTATTTGCTATATGCCATTTAGACATAAATGTAATGACTAATAAACTTATTTATTTGGTTTTGTTGAAAGTTTATTATGTTAAGGATGAATGTTTTGTAATGTTATTATGTTAAATTCTTTAAAAAAATGTTATATAGTTGTATTTTTTTAAAGGAAACATATTTATTACTATTGGTTTGTTTGTTTTAGTATATTAAAAAAGTATTAATTATTTATATAATTTAAATAATTAATAATTAAATTATTTATGACATCACTGGTTCGACCATAAAATGGTAATTAGCTCTTCGACCAGTTCTTTCAGCGTACCGGTTTTTAAAACCATGTTCATTACATATATCTTAATAATGATATGATCAACATGGGACCACTACCCATTACATTAATTTTTCCTTCCCTCTAAATTGACAAAGAACCACTTTAGACTTTAGATACATTTAAAAATTAATTAATTAATTAAATGGGCCATATATGATCCTTCCCCAGCAATCATCTAGTGTAAAGTTATGAAACATATTAGTATTTTCCCATTCAAAATAGTTACAAACAAGTATATTTTTAGTTCTTCACCATCTAAAGTAAATGTAAAAATTGTATTTTGATCAAAATACAATTTGAATAAGGAAGAATGAATGAATTTAGCAAAAACAACTTTAGCAATTGTTCATGAACAATTGCTAAAGTTGTAGACAAGGAAGAATGAATGAATTTAATTATGTAAATTTTTTAATTTGAATAATGGGTAATCATAAGTAGAATTATACGCATGATAAAATGAGTATATTATTTTCTTTTCTTTTTTTCTTAATTTTAGAGAATTAAGCATTTGATAATGTAATTTTCGATCTTAAATCTCAAGCTCAAAAGCTTGATCTGAGCTCGACTAATTAATCAAGCTAAGCCAAACTAAGCTCAAACTTTTTGACTTTCTCACAAGCTCAAACTCAAATATTATCTTTAGACTTATCATGAGCTTGAGCCAAGTGTGAACTTTTGGCTTTTCCTAACGAGCTAAGCTTGAACATAAACTACTTAACAAAACTCGGCTTGTTTGCATCCCTACTTATCCACCTCTTTTGCTTCATTGACAATTACATAGCTTTGACAAAGTGGAGCTATTTCAACATCATATGTTTGATTTATGTCAAACCTCACAAAGCTGATCGCGATCACACATATGGTCCCAATTACTCTTAATATCTTAATAGTTGAATAATTAATGAATAGCATAATCCATGTTTTAAACAAAATATTTTTTATTTTTCTTTAGCCATTGCACATTGATGGTTATTTCTCACTCAATTCAATTCAATATCTTCGAATTGGCCAATTAGACTTAGATGTATATTTCAAATTTTTAGACTTAAATAGTTAAATGTATATTTCAATCTTTTAGAGCACTCACATCAATACATGTATAATAATAAAAAGTACTACATTTTAGCTAATCAAACCCAAAATTTACCCACATCAAGTTATGTACAGTTGCTATAATAATCATATAAATTTATACTGACACTATTCATTTGTATTTAGTTTTCTATTCTTTCTTTATATATTTCGATGATAATAAAGGAAAAAAGTAAATTGTGGTTCTTGCGTGTGAAGAGAGATAAACAATTAAAAAAATCAAGAAAATATAATATTTTAATGAAATTCAGTATAAAATAAATAATTTGATATGAGATATTTTGAAAAGTAAATATGTAAAATTGAAAAAAATATGATCTTATGTTTAAATAAACAGAAATTTTTTCACACACTAATGTGATTGCTCTTTGGTTTTAAATGTTTAATAATTCTATGTGACAAACACAGCCAAAAAGGTTTGAAATTAATGTATTTGAGTTAGGTGAGAAGTTTGTGTCATGTTTTGATTGAAAATTATGAAAAACAACAGCTTCGGTCAAGTAAAACTCAAACTTGCTATAAATTTTGACAGAATACAAGACACTCACTCAAGTGAGATTGCCTAAAATCAGAATTTAAGCTTTGTTACAAGTGTGATTTCTAATAAATGTATTTTTTATCAGAAATAAAGGTATTTCTTGTCCACTAATAAATAGGTACTGAAGTCTTATAAATATTAAGTAGACAATATTGCAAAGGATTTGGTGAGTTTAGCCCTTGCCCCTTGGGTGCCCCCCACAAGGGGAGAGACATTAAATTAGTTTGAGAGAGCTCGTTTGTTAGTGTTCTGGCTTTATTATTTGTTTATTTTTGCATTGTGGCTTTGTCTTGGCAAGGGTGACACAAACTGTTTGGTAGCACTTGGTCTGTGCTCTTTTGTAATTTCTCTATGGATTAGTTAATTTGTTGGTTTGACATAGCTAGAGAGATGCCTTTTAAAGGGTGTTGTGCGGTAAAAGGAAAATCTACACTTTATTTTAGGTGCAGTCCATAATTTTTGTATTTGTGTGAGGTAGCTATTTGGTTTTGAGGATTTTGGTATTTATGAGAGTCCTCTACACCATATTTGTATCTCCATATTAATTTGTTAGTGATTTTTTTTTTTTTTGTCGCCTATAAATGTAGGCTATCATCGAACCATGTAATTCATTGGTATTCTCTTTTGTGTGTGGTTGTCTATTTTTCAAGTTTTCTTCATTCTTATTTGCTAAATCTTTGTCAAGTTCATAATATTTTTGCAATCAATCTTAGTATTTGAGCTTTCACTTTTACAACAAATCTTACAATAAACATGCATCCATAGGATAATTTAAGATTTTAATTGGTTTGTAAAAACAATAATTAATTTTAATTAACAAAACAGATCTTATTAGTTGATGTTGTTTAACTATGGTGGTCATATGATCATACAATAATTCGATGTGGATAATATTATATTTTTAATGAATTTAATTAATTAAATATAGATAAATATATTTGATTTGATTGATTAATATATTTTTTTTATTTAGTTAGTCAGAGTTCCAATACAAAAAATGTTATAAAAAAGGAAGTCCTTTCTTTAATTTTAATGCTTTAATTGTTTTTCATCTAATAGTGTCTACATTCTTTCGCATAATGTCCATTATGCTTGTATAAAAGTGTGGACATTATGAGAAAAATTGTATATAGCAAGGTGTGAAACATTTTATACAAGTATTTATTTCATTGGGAATTATAATTCAGCAGAGAGTCTAATAAATTCAACCATGAGGAATGAAAGTGACCTATCGATGATGTGCCATAATTTAAAATATTATTAGTACATTTTCCATAATTTAAAATATTATTAGTATATTTGTAGGTTAATAATCCAAGCTTCATAAGTAGATTAATGATCCAAGCAATTATGAACATGATCGAGGCTATTCCACAAGAGTCAGTTTAAAAGTAAAAGACAAAAACACCCATTCTATCAATAAGTTACGGCGAGAAAATCCGCATGCCACTATAGAAGCAAAAACATATAAAGACGACTTCAAAAATCCCCAGAGAGTGTGGCACCACTGCGTACGTTCCTGATATAAATGCTATCAGCATTGCCACAACAGAGTAGTATGCAAATAGAAGCGCAAGCTCTGTTTTTCTTTTTCTGTCAGTCAATAATAACACCCTTCTAATATTAGCCGAATACGTGTAAACTAATATTGAGGCAGTGGAAAAACCAAAAGCTAGAGCATTAGCTACCACAAATACTTTGAAAGCAACTTGTTTGCTTAATACTATAAAGTTTCAGAGAAGAGAGAGAGAGAGAATACGAAAGAAAGAGTAAAGCCAAAAATGAATAATGCTTTTGAATGAATATTATTGATAAAACTAGATTAGTTTATATACAGTAACAGACCTTAACAAACTAACCTTCCAGTAACTAACTAACTCTAAATCACATCACTAACACGTAGGAAATTAGTAACAATAACAGAATTACAATAACAGAATTAAGTTTATTAAAAACTACTTGTAGCACAGCCAAAATCTTTAATACTCCCCCTCAAGATGGAGCATAGATGTTATTCATGCCCATCTTGCAAAGTAGGTTGCTGAACTGTTGATGTCCCAGAGGCTTTGTAAGTAAGTCTGCCAGTTGATGCTTGGTTGAGACATGGAATGTTTTGACTAGACCATCTTGGATCTTTTCTCTCACAAAATGGCAATCAAGCTCTATATGCTTAGTTCTCTCATGGTAGACAGGATTGGCTGCAATGTGAATTGCAGCTTTACTATCACAGTAAAGAAGAGTAGATTGATCATGAGAAATGGACAAGTCCTTAAGTAAGCCCTTTAGCCATACAAACTCACTGACAGCAGCAGCCATGGACCTATATTCTGACTCAGCAGAAGACCTGGACACAGTATGTTGCTTTTTGGACTTCCAGGAAACTAGAGACTCACCCAAAAATACACAAAAACCAGTGATAGACCTTCTTGTATCAGGACAGCTGGTCCAATCTGCATCACAGTAACCTTTTAAGTGCAGATCTGAAGTTGCTGAGAAGAAGAGACCTTGGCCAGGTGTTCCTTTCAAGTACTTAAGAATCCTAGTAGCAGCTTGGAGGTGTGGCTGTCTAGGCTGAGCAAGAAACTGGCTGAGTTGATGCACACTGTAGGTAATGTCTGGTCTGGTCAGAGTTAAGTATAGTAGCTTTCCAACAAGTCTCCTATATTGAGAAGGATCAGTTAACAACTCTCCATGATAATTTGACAGTTTGGTTTGTTGCTCCATAGGGGATTTAATTGGCTTGGCTGCCAACTGTCCAGTTTCTGCTAAGAGTTCCAAAATATACTTTCTTTGACATACACTTATGCCTGTGGAGGATCTAGCCACCTCTAAGCCTAGAAAGTATTTCAAAGGACCAAGATCTTTTAGCTTAAACTGATCATGGAGAAATTGCTTGAATTCTGAAACAGCTTCAAGGTTGTTGCTAGCCACTAAAATATCATCAACATACACTAAGATAACAATGATGATCTCATTATGAATTCTAGTAAACATGGAGTAGTCAGATTTGGATTGAGTGAAACCATGGTTGATGATTGTGGTTGAAAGTTTTGAAAACCATTGTCTATTGGCCTGCTTTAGTCCATACAGGGATTTAGTGAGTTTACAAACCAAACCAGGCTCCCCTTTGCTACCAAACCCAGGTGGAGGTTGCATATATACTTCCTCATCAAGGTCTCCATGTAGAAATGCATTATTAACATCCAGCTGAACCAAATGCCAATCAAGGGCAGCTGCAACAGCTAAGATAGTCCTAACAGTGACAAACTTTACAACTGGACTAAAAGTCTCATAGTAGTCCAAACCCTCCTGTTGAGTGTACCCCTTTGCCACCAGCCTAGCTTTGAATCTCTCAACACTCCCATCAGCCCTATGCTTGATTTTAAAGACCCATTTACAACCTATGGGAACCTTACCAGCTGGTAAAGGTGTAAGTTGCCAAGTGTTGTTAATCTCAAGGGCATGTATCTCATCAGACATTGCTGCCTGCCACCTAGGATCCCTTGCAGCCTCAACATAAGACTTAGGCTCAGCACAAACAGAGAGAGCAAATGTGAAAGCTCTATGAGGGGTAGATAGTCTATCATAGGGAAGAACAGATTCAATAGGAAAGGGAGTAGTAGGTGATGGTATGGATGTAGCTGAGGCAAGTTGACAGTGAAAATCATGAAGGTATGCAGGAGCTTTGTGAGGTCTAGAGGAACGTCTAGGGGCAGGTGGAGATGTTTCAAGTTGATTAGATTGGGCAGATGGGACAAAATGGTCAGAGACAGTATTAGGTTGAGCAGATTGAGTAGGTTGATCAGAGACAGCAGTATTAGGTTGAGCAGATTGAGTAGGTTGATCAGAGACAGCAGAATTAGGTGTATCAAGAGCAGGGGCAGAAACTTCCAATGGTGAATCATCAAAAATGAAAGTGGGAGATGGAAATAAAGAACCAGTAGAGGATGGAAGAGAAGTAGGAGGATTGTGAAGATGAAAATCCATGGAATGAAAGGGAAAAATCTGCTCATGAAAAACAACATCTCTGGACAAGAAAACAGACTTTGTGTTAAGATTGAAGAATTTATATCCCTTGACCCCATATGGATAGCCAAGAAAAACACAAGGAGAGGCTCTAGGATCAAATTTTGATCTATTTCTAGAGAGAGTAGATGCAAAACAAAGACAACCCAAAACTTTAAGGTGTGAATATGAAGGAACAGTACCTAAAAGAATCTCATATGGAGTTTTGTTATTCAACAAAGGGCTAGATAACCTATTGACAAGGTAGACTGCTGTAAGAATGCAGTCACCCCAAAATTTCAGAGGTAAATTGGCTTGAAATCTAAGGGCTCTAGCAACACTCAAGATATGCTGGTGTTTCCTTTCAACAACTGAGTTTTGTTGAGGTGTCTCTACACAACTTAGTTGATGCAAGGTTCCCTTGGAAGAGAAAAATTGAGGCATATGAAATTCTGGTCCATTATCTGATCTTAAGGTCTTAATGGTGATATGAAATTGAGTCTTAACAAAAGAGAAGAAAGATTGAATAATGTTCCTGGCATCAGATTTGAATTTCATCAAATATACCCAAGTACATCTACTACAGTCATCAACAATTGTTAAGAAATATCTAAAACCATTAATGGAAGGAACAGAAAAGGGTCCCTAGATATCACAATGAACAAGATCAAAGATAGAAGAACAAATGTTATTCTCATTAGGAAAAGGAAGCCGTTTTTGTTTGGCTAGAGGACAAACAGTACAAACAGGAAACTCTTTTTCAGAGAAAGTTACATCAGGAATTATTGAACTAAGCAGATGCAACCTAGATGAGGAGGGATGACCCATTCTATTATGCCACAAGACAGACTTGGAAGCAAAAGATTTATTACATGAAACAGGACTACAAACAGTTGCAACAGAGGATGGAGAGTAAACACCAGGATGTGAGAGAGCAGTCGGCATGAAATTGGAAAATTGGATTGGAATAGAAAGCTATGCAGAATTGGTCTGCTGTAGAATATACAGACCATCATGCTTTCTACCCAAACCAATCGTCTTCCACTACAGTAAGTCCTGTATAAAACAGAATTGAGACAAAAAGATGCAACAACACTTGAGATAATGTGTTAACTTTCCAATAGAGATAAGATTGAATGAAAAAGAAGGGACACACAACACATTGTCAAGAATTAAATCACATGATAATTGTACTTGACCAACATGAGTAACTAAGGCAGATTCACCATTAGGAAGTTTGACAGAGATGTGAGTGACAGAAGTGATTTTGGTAAGGTATGAAATGGAATGAACCATGTGGTCAGTAGCACCACTATCAATGATCCATTCATTAGGTAACATGGCAGATGGAATGACAGGCTTAGAAGAAAAAATTGAGTAATCTAAATTTGTGGATGAATGCAAGCAAAGAGGCATGGAATTAATAGATTCTAGGCATTTAGATTCAACCAAATTATCAAATTTAGCTTCAACCAAATTATCAAATTTAGCTGTAGGTATGGTACCTGCAGTGTGGAAAACACCAGATGGAAGGGATTTGGTGACAGGAGCAGCATGACTGATGAGTGTGGCAGCTTGGTGTGTTCCAAGAGAAGAATCTTGAATGCCCTGTGATCCCAATGTGTGTGCTTGCAATATAGACATGAGTTGCTGACATTGAGATGAAGTAAGAGCAATTGTGGTCGAATCTTCCATACAGTCTGCATTGTCCATATTCAAACCCAGTGAAGCTTGATTGGCTGAATGTCCTTTTCCTTTGTTCTTATAACCAGGAGGGTAGCCGTGAATCTTGTAGCACTTGTCCACCACATGCCCAAGAATTCCACAGTGTGAACAAATTGGTCTTTCCTTCTTACCATTAGACTTGTTGGCATAGGAGCCTTTGTTATACGAAATGTTAGAACCTCTAGAGACAAGGGCAGCAGATTCAACTGCAATAGCATTAGAACCAACTCTTCTTTGCTTCTCTTCTTAAGTGATGAGAGAGAAAACTTGGTTTAGTGAGGGCAAGGGTTTCATCAGTAGGATGCCCCCTAACAGTTGCAAAAGACTCATTTAGTCCCATCAGAAAATTCATAGTACATTCCTCTTCTTGATACTCAACCCGAGCAGTCATGGAACCACAAGTACAGATACCACAAGAACATGAAGGAATTGGCTTGTAATTGACCAATTCGTCCCAAATTACCTTGAATCTTGTGTAATAACTACTCACAGAGAGATTATCTTGAGAGAGAGTACTCACCATCCTTCGAAGTTCAAAAACCCTAGGGCCATTGCTCTAAGAGAACCGATTCTTGAGATCTGTCCAAACCTCTTGTGCAGTGTTCAAGTAGATCACACTGGAGATTAAATCCTTAGACATTGAATTGATCAACCATGAGAGAACCATTCTGTTGCCTTTCTTCCAAGCAGGGAAGATTGGATCTGAAATACTTACTGGAGCCTTGATGGTACCATCAACAAAATCAGTTTTGTTCTTGGAATCAAGGGCGTAAATGATGGATCGGCTCCAAGTAGCATAGTTTTCTTCAGTGAGGGGCTGATTCACCAACACCAAGCCAGGATTCTCACTACTATGCAAAAAATAAGGACTGGATGGTTTTTCCCAAGCAAGCACAGAGGATTGAGAGGTAGATGATGCTGAATCTGTGTTGATAGCCGTGGAAGCCATTGGAGAAGCTTGAATTAGATTTCACAGAGGAATTAGGTTTCACAGAGAAACTCAGTGTCGAAATCAAATCGTGAGCAAAGAAGTTGAATCAACGGAAGAAACAGGATGAAGGAAGCTTTAAGAGAACTCAACAATGGAGGATGAGTTGGGAATCGATGGAATGCACCGAGCCACTCGCTCTGATACCATATAAAGTTTCAGAGAAGAGAGAGAGAGAAAATACGAAAGAAAGAGTAAAGCCAAAAATGAATAATGCTTTTGAATGAATATTATTGATAAAACTAGATTAGTTTATATACAGTAACAGACCTTAACAAACTAACCTTCCAGTAACTAACTAACTCTAAATCACATGACTAACACGTGGGAAATTAGTAACAATAACAGAATTACAATAACAGAATTAAGTTTATTAAAAACTACTTGTAGCACAGCCAAGATCTTTAATAAATACTGCCAATCCTTGATTGTCACCCCCGCTTTCGTATCCACCAGGCATGGTGAAAGATGCGGTGAAGGTGACCGTTGCGATGATCGTGGCCACCAACAAATTGGTCTCACCAGCGGACCTTAGAATCTCCAATTTGGATATGCTGTTGCCTGTCACATCTTCTTTGCTTTCAGAAACAGCATTTTTTTACCTCGTTTTCCTTTGCAGTCTGCCCTTTCTCTTCAATGGCTGTAGCATTTCCTGTGCCTCTCCATCTACGGATTCTTTCCCTGTTTCTTTTTCTACTTGTCCTTTGTCTTGCACCTCTGGATCCAAACGCCAAGTGCCCATTTTTAAGAGTTCTCTCAGACTTCGTTGACCGCCTTTCGCCTTCAAATGCTTCTTCGTATATCTCTGTAAATTTACGAATATATGACTTTGTATTTCTATTGCATATTACGATTTGAAGTTGTGTTATATACAAGCAATTTTGGTTAACAAATAAACATATATAAGTCCGAAGTCTACAAAGTCAGCAAGCATAGCCCACGTGTTTGGGCTGAACTAGCAAATAGGGATGACCTAAACTCCACGAATATAATCTCGACGCCAATCAACATGGACAGCAAAACCTTGAACTCACTAGTACACACCTAAAAAGCATGATTGAAAATTTAAACTTGACTAAACCCTAAAAAATTTATCTCAAAGAAATTATTCGTCATGTCAAGCTGAGTCTCATGGGAGCGATGTTTTGGGGTGATAAGGCGGTGAAGGACTGAAAGACGGAGAGAGAGAGAAAGCAGCGGTGGCGCGCATACATACAAGTGATATGAACACCCTGATGACTATAAACATGTTGTCTCCAAGGGTTAAAACAAGAGTAGAGAATCCTGCCCAAAACAAATTAACAAAGTAATTAACACTAAGGATTTATAGGTGATGATGCCGAAATTCACCAGTAAGCTACACGGTCCTTACGAGAGCGAAATAAAAAGTTACACAACAACAAGAAAGGACCTAGCAAAGAGCACCGGTGTGGTGCCGGTCAAAGACCCTCCAAATGTCAAGTTAGGAACCTTGTTTTCAACACTAGAGTGCTAAAGTTGAGTTGATTATGCGTACCTTGGTTTGTGAGGGTTTTTGAGTATTTATAGTCGCGTAGATCCAATACCTATGCCTTGATTAAGAAGTCCTTGATTAAGAAGTCCTTTCCTTCTAAAGGAGTGACTCCTTTTCCTTGTAGGAGTCTTCTTTCTTTGGGCCTAAGCGTGTAGATCAAGCAAAAAACACAGTAGCCCAAACGTAAGCTGCAACCATGCTCGTATAAAAGGCCTTGGAGCCCAACACATGCCATGTGTTATATATATCCGTCCACCACGTGTCCGTCACGTATTTTCCCTCTTCAATAGGAGAGAAACATATTCAAGATTTTCTCACACTAAAAGATAACCGTACTTGATGTCCAAAACCAGGAAGTTGAAAAATAGGCAAATATAAAAGTTCATAAAGTTACATGAGATCTAGACTTTGCTCTGGTCAGGCTGGACAGAGATTAGAAGATTCCATGCTACAACAGAAGATGCTACACTTACAATAAACAGCTCTAGAATAATTCCCATTTTTTTAGACAATATATAAAATATTTCGTGCTAAGCAAATTTGTATAGTGAGTGGGTGGAAGTAATGTTAGAGTGGATTGTTGAGCACATCAATTTCTGCTTGTTTGCTGTTAGTTGAATAGAGTGTAATTAACCAACTTCTTTGGCTCACTAAAGTACAATTGGTCCTCTAATAGATTAAATAATTAAATACACCAATTTCTATTAACTTAAATATGTAGACAATTGGTAATTTATTATGGTAGCTCAGACAGTACAAACATAAAATGGGGAGTATTAGATTAAATAATTAAATTCATCAATATATTCAAATTAGAATATATTGAAAACCTAATTTTTTTTTTTTTCATAATAGATAGCTTCAAAGTCTAGTCATCCAAAAATTATTTAAAAACCAAAATACTGCCTAATTAAATTGTTAAAAAGAAACCATGATCTTTGTAGTTCAATTCATTGGCACTTTCTGGTTTTCCAACTAAGACATCCAAGGTTTTAATCACCCCACCCCCAACTATTGATGTATAAAAATAAAAAAAAATGTTATCAAAAGACTTTGTTTTTCTGATGTTCATTTGGTTATTGGCAGCTATAAAATGACTGACTCAATTAATGTGCTTCTCTTGATTTTATCTTATTTTTCATTTGCATTAACCATTTCAAAAGATCATAAATTGTTACTTCAAAGAATTAATAGTATTTAAAAATTGTATTTCAAAAATAATATATTTAATAATATCTCCTTAAAAAAACTATAATTTCTAAGGTAAACAATTGTTTTGTTAAAAACTAAAATTTCTACTTGAAAAGCAACTTCATATTTTATTCGATAAATAAAATTGTATTGCATGAGAGACTGCCTTTATATTGGTAGGCATATGATGCAGTACAAGATATATGTGTGATGTTATGAAAAAAGAAAAAAAAAATATATATATATATATATATGTGTGTGTGTGTGTGTGTGTGTGTGTGTGTGAGAGAGAGAGAGAGAGAGAGAGAGAGAGAGAGAGGGATGGGTGATGAGCAGATAAACTACGGTGGGCCTAGAGCCCAATAGGCTTGTACACTAACGGCACATATGAGGCTAGTGAGTGTGTTAGCTTTGATAAATCGAAGTAGCCTGATTTTAATAGTTGGGCCGCATATATATGTCTGGCCGAGTTTTAATTGTAAGCGCCATTTGCTCTTGTTTCATAGTGTTTGGACTAGGGTGATGTTAAGGTCTATAAAGCCCACATGTATAATTTGTGTTTGGGTTAAGGAGCCCGAGTTTACTGAACTTTGGTCAATTACCCTATTTATAGACCAACAAAATTTCTAGTATTTATCCACCTCATAGGCTCCACTGACAATTCCATAACTTCGACAAAGTGGAGCTATTTCAACATCACGTTTGACTACGTCAACCCTCACAAAGCTGATCATGACCAAATATATGGTCCCAATTACTTTTTATTTTTATTTTTTTTGAGTATGGTCCCAATTACTCTTAATATCTTAATGGATTTTTTTTTTGAGTTAACAGTAATACTAATTAGAATATATATGAAAATAGTAATATTAATGTGTTAAATCGGGTTTATAATATATTATTTAATTAGTATACAACTACCAAATGGTTTAACCTTTGTAATTATAGACTGAAGTTATAAGCAGTGGACACTAAACACACATAACTAATGTGGAATATTTATCTTAATAGTTGAATAAATAATGAATAGCATTATCCATGTTTTAAAGAAAATATTTTTCTTTAACCATTGCACATTGACTGTTATTTATCCATTCAATTCAAATCTTCCAATTGGCCAATTTGATTTAGATATATGTTTCAATTTATTAGGCTTTAACCAAGAGCTTTGTAACTTAATTGACACCTCATCATGCACAAAGTATTTGGGGTTTAGAAGGTAAAAGGTTTGAGTTGCGAAGTTAGTAGCATATTGTATCTATTTCAAAAAAAATTATTAAGCTTTACTTTAAAATTCTAGGTGACAAACACAGAGTTAAAAACGTTAGGAATTGATATATTTAAGTTTGGTGAAAATTTTGTGTCAATGTGTTTATTAAAAATTATGAAGAAGACGCTTGCTACAAATTTTAAAATAGTTCGAGACACTCGCTCGAGCGAGATTGTCTAAAATCAGAACTCAAGTTTTGCTTTATTGAAAATTGTGAAGAACAACAACTTTGGTCAAGTAAAACTTAGACTTGCTACAAATTTTGAAATACTACAAGACACTCACTCAAGCGAGATTGCCTAAGATCAGAATTCAAGCTTTGCTAGAAGTGTGACTTCTGCTAATTAAATCTAAAGTTAGATACATAGGACATTCTTCAGCATGACTTTCTAAAGAGAAGGCCAGCAAACTCCGATTCAAATTACCAAGTCAGTCTAGAAAACTTCTCCTTATGCCTAAATAGAGAAAATTCATCAAGGAATCTTGCCCCAATTTTCTAGTTTGAATTGTTTTGGGTTTTCTTGGTTTGGAAGAAAAGTCTATACCTTATTAAACTAGTAATAGGAATCCTTGTCTATAAAGGGTTGTATTCATTGTCCACCAAGAAAAATATTCATTAGCTACAAAGAATGGTATTCATTTTCTGCTAAAGAATAGGTATTGAAGTCTTATAAATAGACAATACCACAAAGGACTTGGGGGCTTTAGCCCTTGGGTCATCCGACACAGAGAGAGCTCATTTGTTATTAATTGTTGTGGCTGTATTATTTGTTTTGTTTTGCAATGTGGCTTTGTCTTAGCAAGAGTGCCACAAATTGTTTGGTAGCATTTGGTTTGTGCTTTGCTGTAATTTGTATATGGATTAGTTTGTAGGTTTGACATAGAGAGATATCTCTTTAAGGGTGTTGTGCAGTATAAGGAAAATTTTCACTTTGTATTTGTGTGAGGTAGCTATTTGGTTTTGAGGATTTTGGTATTTGTGAGAGTGCATCTACACCATATTTGTATCTCCATATTTGTTAGTGAAATTATCTTTTTGTTGTCACTCATAAATGTAGGCTATCATCGAACCATGTAATTTTTTGGTGTTTTCTTTTGTGAGTGGACGTCTATTTCTCAGGATTTCTTCATTTCTATTATTTGCTAAAAATTAGTGCTAGCCTGCTAGGAACACAAAATTTGGCATAATTTAGTGCTACAACTCATCACGTAATGAATTGTGATTGGTAAAGATGTATTTTCACATGGCCGACCATCATACCTTTATCAATCACAACTTGTTACTTAATAAGTTGTGGCATAGGGTTGTGTCAAATTATGTGTCCCTAATATTACTCTTTGCTAAATCTTTCTCAAGTACATAATATTTTTACAATTAATCTTATCATTTGAGCTTCCACTTTTACAACAAATCTTTCCATGAACACGAATGTGTAGGATAATTCAAGATTAATTTTAATCGATCACAAAAATATTAATTATTTTTTACTAACAAAAAAATACTATTGGTTGATGTTGTTTTAAATGGTAGTCATGTGAGCATACAAAAATTCCATGTGGATAATATTATCTTTTAATTGAATCTAATTAATTAAACATGGATAAATATATTTAATTTGATTGATTGATATATTTATTTTATTTTGTTAATTAGAGTTCCAATAAAGAAGAATGTTAACAAGAAGAGAGTCAGTTATTTAATTCTTTAATTGTAATGCTTTAATTGTTTTACATCTAATAGGGGGCACACTCTTTCACATACCACTAAATATAAATACCCAGTATAAAAGTGTGGACGTTATGCAAAAAATTGCATATCGCAAGGTGTGAAACATTTTATACAAGAATTTATTTCATTGAGATGATATTATAATTCAGCAGAAAGTCTAATAAATTCAACCATGAGGAATGAAAGTCACCTATCGATGATGTGTCATGACTTAAAATATTGTCAAGTACATTTGTAGATTAATGATCCGAGCTTCACAACATATGGATCATGTTTATTAATAGCAATCATAAACAAGATCGAGACTATTCCACGATAGGCAATTAAAAAATAAAACATAAACACCAAAGAGCAATATGACCCATTGTACCAATTAATTAGTGCGAGAAAGCCAGTTTGCTACTGTAGTGACCAAAACATAGAATGACGGCTACAGAAATCCCCAAAGAGTGCGGCACCACTGCGTATGTTCCTGATATAAAAGCTATCAGCAGTGCTGAAATAGAGTGTCTTGATAATGCATAGGCAAGTTGTGCTTTTCTTTTTCTGTCAGAGAGTGTTAGCGCCCTTCTAACATTAACCGAACGGATGGAAACTAATATTGAGGCAGTGGAAAAACCAAAACCAAAAGCATCGGCTATCATAAATACTTTGAAAGCAGCTCGTTTGCTTAATACTGCCAATCCGGAATTTGCACCTCCGCTTTCGTATCCACCAGGCACAGTGAAAGCTGCGGTGAAAGTGACAGTTGCGATGATCGTGGCTACCAACAAATTGGTCTCACTTGCAGACCTTACCCTCTCCGATTCAGACATTCTGTTGCCTGATATTTCTTCTTTGCTTTCAGAGACAGTATTCTTTACCTCATTTTCCTTCGCTGTCTGCCATTTCTGAGCTTTCTCTTCAATGGCTGTAGCATATTTATTTCTTTTAGTACTCGTTCTTCCTCCGTCACCAGAGGGTCCAAACGCCGAGTGCACATGTTGAAGATTTGTCTCATACCTATTCGACTGCCTTTCAACCGCTTCTCAATATAAGTCTGTTAAATGTACAGACATATGATTATGTATTTTGATACTCATTACGATTAAAACTAGTAAAACCTCTGGGCTCGTGAAAGAAATAATTGTTGAAGAAGACAAGCAAAACGATGTCACTCGTCTAAAACAGAAGAATAAAGATTAAAAAAACAAAAAACAAAACGTTTAAATGAGAAACGATACCATTCCAACAAGCAATATAAACTTAATCAAATGCTATCGTTTTGTATTTAGACTCAAGGCTAACCGACTGGGCAGAGGCGGGAAAGTTTGTTACATGTTAGTTAGTGTGCGTCTGTTTCCACTTTCTTGGGCCAAAACGCGCTTTTTTTAACTGAAATTTTAAAATAAGCATTTGGTAACGTACGTATGGTAACGTTTGGAAGAAAGTTACATTTTGAAGTCCGAAGGATTTCCTTTACCCTGGTTAATCACAGCTTTAGGGCCTGTTTGGATAAGCTGTTTCAAAATGTGCGTTTTAAAAATTAGCGTTTTTAAAACGTGCATTTTGAAAACTCCATTTTAAAAACCACAGATAAGTGTTTGGTTAAAATGTGAAAATATGCGTTTTCTATTTTTAAAGCCATGTTAAGCGTTTGGATAAGATGTGTTAAAAATAGCTGTTTTGAGTGTAAATTCCTAAAAAGGACTTAACTATTTTTTGAAGGTTATATTGTCATTTTTCTAGTGATCAGTGTTTTTTTATTATTGAAAATATGTAATTAAGCTTAACAATTAAACTAATAATAACAACAATAATAATGTTCTTGTTGTTGAAATTCATGGAGAGAAGTTTATCAAATTTAAAATATTAAAAATAACTCATCAAGAAAAAGATATTAACAGGAAAATAACAGCAGATCCCTACATTACCTACCAATAGTTCAATCTCACCAAAATACATTAAGTACTTTATATTGTCTTTGTGAAGATACTAGCACAAGCCACTTTCTAGAAGCAACAAAATTGAAGTTGAAATTTATCTACTAGATAATGCAGGGAAAAAATTTAAGATTGCATTTACAATTGACAATCTTCTCAGTAAAGTCTACCTTAAATCAAGTACAGAATCACTAAAACAATTGAGAACATCATTACTTTAATTAAAAGTCCATATAAAAAATGTCCTGGCTTTTTTCAATCTTGCATTAAGACATTAAACTACAGCCACCAACTCATGGATCCGAATTAAAATTTTTGATGTTTCAACGCAACAAGAGCCACAATTAATGGATACTATTACATCTAGGCAACTCCAATCTCTAGGTGGGTACAGCGTCGGCAGTCGGCACAACGCGGAGAGGCAAGTCTAATCTCCTTCCCTTAAGAAAGGGAGTGGCAGAGGACCAAAACGATACCGAGGCTGAAGAGGGAAGCTTGTCTTTCAGATGCTTAGTGGGCTGTGTTATAGCAACGGAAGGTTTGATAAAGCACTCCGTTCCTTTTGCTTGCACATGCTTGGCATGTTAGAGTTGATACAAGTCCATTTTCAAGTAAAACACAAAGTATGGTTCTAAAAGGATCTCAGTTGTGCAGAAATTTTCACTTATAATAAAATTTAGCTGTATATAAAATGATGGGGTTGAAATTTAATTAAAGGGCAATAATGCCAACTTGCTAGCTGCACAGAACCTGCTAAGAGAGTCAAAATAACAATTGTCCAATTGAAAGTCAAAGTAAGATGTGATGGCAGAACATGGTCCAACTAGGCCTCATGATATATTTAAGTGACTTGAAAATGCATATTTAAATCTCTCTCCCAACTTACAAAAAAGCTGGTAGCTGGATTTGTCCACTTGGTTGACTTGAATTTGACTCAAGCCATTAAGATGAACAACTTAGAAAGCAAGTATTTTCTTATAGGCCATTTAGTAACAAATGCATAGAAAGATCACGTAGAGCTAGATGCCTTTTTTATGGAAACAAGATGACAGAAATCAAATTTCAGGGAAAAAAGTTCCACAGATAAATCATATTTTAGTTACAAAAGTTCAGCAATGGAACTAGTTGCAGACTTATGCCCATGTATAAAGCAAGAACAGATCACAACAGCCTAGCAGATGATTATGCATCGCATATTGGAACTTGAGTTTCAATGGTTAAACAAATTAAAGAGAACTCACATTTCCAATAAAAAAATATGGATTAATTTCAGTCTTGGAGCTCAACTAAAGCAAGTAATCCAACAAGCTATTCTCTTCTGATTTAGAAGAATCCAATTTTCCCTGCTATAGCTTCAACAGATCAGAAGCTAAATAAAAAGACCAACCGTATCTGTACAAATCCTAACCCTTTTTTTTTTTTTAACAAAACAATAAACTAGCTGCCCAAAGCAAACAATTTCACACAATAAACTATCTGAATTTTTTTTTCCTTCACAACCAGTAAAAAAACAGCTGCAGCAACAACAACCTGAAATATTCTTCAAACCCATATACTTTTCAACAAGAAAAAACGAATCCCATCCAATCCAAATGGTTTTGATCAAACTCATCTATCTGAAATTGTTTTAAAAACGTCACAAGCAGTAAAGAAGCAACAGCAGCAACAACAAATCACTTAGACATGTAAGTTCTAATTTTTTGAGTTTATTCAATCATCTAAACTAACATGCAAAGCCCAAATCAATATAATTATTTCAAAGATGGGTATTGAAGAATGTTTACCTGGAAATCGTGATGCAGAACACGACGGCAATCGGAGATAGCAACTGAGCAATAACAGAGAAGAAATCAGTGAATATCGTGAAATTGATGAGGAGAGAACCAAGATTGATGAGATATGAGAATGTTTACCTGGAAATCGTGACGCAGAATAATGGCGGCAATCAGAGAGAGCAACTGAGCAATAACAGAGAAGAAAGAAGTGAATAGGGAGAATATGACGAGGAGAGAACCAAGACTGATGAGATGTACATATATATGGAGAAGGGATAGGCTGGGATTTCGGTAAAAATTTCCTGAACCGCGCGAAACAATTAGCGGTTTCCCAATCGTCCCAACCGCGCGATGCTGAAAAAGCAGTAAAAAATTTCATTTTCGGAATCGCGAAAATCTGCGAAATTGAAAACGCAATCCCACAAATATCGCCTAGCCAAACACAATCCCAGAATCGCGATTTGCCAAACTGCCGTTTTGTGCAATGTAAACGCCTAAACAAACGGGCCCTTAGTAAAAGTCACAGCTGCGTTTTAAGATTACTGTTGAAAAGTTACCGTCTATTTCCCAAATTTGCCCTGTGTTTTCTTAAATACTCAATTTTACCCTTTGATAAATCAAGGCAGGTCATCATCTACAATCCTAGAACTCTTTGATGAATTAATTACTATAAAAAACCACAAAAAAATAGCATCGGGCCCAGTTTCAATTCAATAACAAATTTCTAAATCCAAACACAAAAAAATTATAACAAATTCCCAAATTAGCTAAAAAAAAAAAAAATTCAATCCCTTGCAAATCAGGATTCATCAAAATGCAAAAAAAAAAAAAAAAAAATACATCGGAATATAGCGAAATCTTCCTTTATGTAATATCTCCCTTTCGTTTGCTCTGCTCCGATCCAATCTTTAGTCAATGACCAGTGACCACCTCTCTCTCTCTTTGTTCTATTTTTTATTTTTTTGGTTTGTCAAGGTCTCTCTATTTTCATTTTGATCTTTCTCACTCTCTCCCCATTGATGAAGTAATAGTTTAGAGGATGGTATGATGCCACGAAGTGTACCACAGTTCCAGATTGTACTCATTATATATATATTTTTTATATAAATTTGCGGTTCACAGCTTGCAATTTTTAATGTTCTACTATTTTATGTCATTTTTTTTCAGAAAATATTTTATTTCATATTTAAATGTAATAAAAGTAGTTACCACTTTCCACTTTGATCGTTTGTTTATTTGAAAATTGTTTAAAATAATTAGTACTTTTTTTTTTCTTTTAGTGAGCTAATGAAGGAAATCATTCACAATTCATGCATATCATTCCATTGCTAATTCTATTTGGGGATAATAATTAGTATTTTGTTTATAATATCAAGTAGTACAATTTAAATTTGGATTATTGGTATATATTTTATCATCTTTTTACATTATCATTTTGTGCTCTTGTGAAAAATTTTGAGATTTAATTAATATTGAGAAGAAGTCATTAATAGTAACAACAAATAATTATGACACTAAAAAAACTAACACAGACATTATTAAAATAATGTCAACAATATATTTACTATCATCATCATCATCATCATCATCATCATTATTATTATTATTATTATTATTATTATTATTATTATTATTATTATTATTAAGTAGTTGATTTAAGTATGAAATGCTTAAAAAAATTATGAAATACACTCTCTTATATATACATTGTCATTTTTGGTAATTTACAACTCAAACTGCCACTTTTATAAGTATTAGTCAAACACTCAATTTTTTCAAAAGTACTTTTTAACAGTTTTTGCCAAACGCTCAACTTTTTAAAAAAACCCATTTTTATATTGCACTTTTTGAAACCGCATTATTATTATTAAGTAGTTGATTTAAGTATGAAATGCTTAAAAAAAAAAAGTATGAAATACACTCTCTTATATATACATTGTCATTTTTGGTAATTTACAACTCAAACTGCCACTTTTATAAGTACTAGCCAAACACTCAACTTTTTCAAAAGTACTTTTTAACAGTTTTTACCAAACACTCAGCCTTTAAAAAAAACCCCATTTTTATATTGCACTTTTTGAAACCACCACTTTTTCAAAAATTATAGTATCAAAAAGCTGAACCAAACTCACCCTTAGAATCCTCAAGATATTTCCTGATTTTCTCCAAGATATTTACTAGAATCTTCTTGAGTTTGTCAAATAATTAGTTACGTAATCTATCAATATTTATATCTATATATAATATAAAAATGAAATGTTTGACTTTTTATTAACTACACTTTATTGCGCTATGTGGCAATGCAAATTAATGTTACGTTTACATTTAAAATCACTGAAACATTGTGTCTTTTCGTTTAGTAGAATAAGAGAATCATTTCAATAATATTTTCACTTTTCAATATCATTGTGTTCAGTTATCTATAGTAGATTAGAGGCACAATTAATGTTCTGTCTTTTGGATACTAGTTACAAAATATCAAACAAATACTTCTTTTTGGCTCCTAAGTAGTTATAAATTTTGCACCTTTCATATTCCTTCCCATAAAAAACATAAAAATCACTTCTTTCTTATCTCTTTTTTTCTTATATGCTTCTCTCTCTCCCTTAATCTTTCAAACACACTATGGCAGTCTCTCTTCTTCAACTCTCTTCCAAATGCAACTGCATCATTTCACTCCGAAATATACAGACACATCAGTTGCTACCCTTAGCTGCTCTCTCTCCACAGCACAAACCTAACTCAAAATTGGCGATTGAGACCCTAAACACCTCAAACCTCTCTTGCAAATAGGGTTAATTAGAATAGTTCGAACCTTAAATCTTCATCTTTTTCATCATTTTTTATTGTTTTTGCCATGATTGAGGTTTGTTTTCTCTTTCTATATACTGAATAATCTAGTTATTTTGAACAAGTTAGGGTTCTTATGTAGAATTGTAGATATATATATATCATGTAGGTATGTAGAACAGTTTGGGGCTCTTTGAAATTAGGTTTTACTTTTTCACTAATAAAAAATGAAAAAAATTAGGTTTTACTTTTTCAATGTGCAAAATTTAGTTTTCAAAAAAAAAAAAAAAAATTTAAATTGTCTTGTATGAAATTCAAAAGTTTCTATTACTTTTGTAGATCCTATAGGTAAAAAAGATACATAGATTTGTTATATATATATATATATATATATATATGTTTCATTTAATTATTAAGTATCTATAAGTTGGGAGGAACTGGAACATGACTATGAGAAGAAGAATGCAAAGCCACTTCAATCTGCATATTTATTTTATCATTTTAATGAGAACCAAATCAGTCATAATGAATCTAAGTAAAGATAGGCAAAACTTGCAATGTATGACTTTCAATTTTTTTTGTATATATTATATGACTAAACATGTGCCAAACATTGACTTTGTTATCATGAGATTTTTTATTTAATTTTAAAAGAAAATTTCAAGCTTTGTGAAAAAGAGAGCTTGATGTAGTAAAAATGAGATAAATTGAATCACAATGGTCTTTGATATTATGTATTTGAAAGTTTTGGAGAAACTGTGAAGTGGATTTGAATTGATTGTTATGATTTATTTCATGGTAAGTTTGTGCAATGAAATTAAATTTTATTTATTTTCTCTACAAATTTGAAATTTATTATTGAGAGAGAATTGTAGGTTCAGTGAATTTGGGTTTAATTTAGAGGTAGCTTGGTGTTTTTCAGTGTATATTTGGAAAAGAATTGTGAGTTTGTGAATGTTAAGTCTCATACATTAGATATTTTTTACTAATTGATAGGGCATTTGGTGGTGGGATTGGTATTGAACATAGACGTAGTCTTAGCATTTTAATTTCAACGTTTTGTGAATGACAAGGGTTTAAGAAGATTTTCTTACCTCTGAATTTTTTTGAGAAAATTTCAAATGGAAGTTTTAGATTCTAATTTTTATTGGGTTCCATTAGGGATTTTAGGTTGAAATTTGAATCAATTTATAATCACTTTTCATATTACATGTCTTGCTTTTTAAGGTATGTAGTGTTTCTTACATGTTTCATTACAAAACTACTTATAGAGATTTAGCAACTAGTATATATATATATATATATATAATAGGTAAAGCAGAGAGAAACTTCAATTACAATTCTAAATTAGAATTCTAATCTATATTGTGCCACGTGTCAATGTAAATATGAAATTAGAGTCTAATTTTCCTCCATCTGTTGTAATTCTGATGTGCTTTTTTTTTTTTTCCACACTCGTGTATTTTCAGGTTCACCTTCCTTTTCCACACACACATATTTTTAGGTTCACCTCCCTTTTTCACACCGATTCAGGCACCTTAATATATAACTCCCCTCTTCTTCAATCAATGCTATGGAATTTCAAAAGAATCTCTCGATATCAATGATGTATGTATTTGGATATTTTTGTATCTTATATAAGAATAGGTTCTTTAAATATTCCGATTGAACTTGTTTTTACAATTTTCATGGTCTTGGTTTATGCTCTGCAAAACAAATTCCAACCATTCCTAAGGTTTGATTACTATTTTCTTTCATCTGCCTATACTGTTTTTGTGTAAAATTTTTATTGTTTAATTATATAATTTTGTGATTTTCCTATGATTGATGTTGCATATTTATTTTCTTTCCTCTGCCTATACTTTCTTTCCTTTTTGTCATTAATTTTTATTATTTAATTATAACATTGTTTTGTTTTCCTATCATTGATGTTGAATATTTCTTTTCTTTTTCATAACACTTTATCAACACGAGTCTCTACTTATCAGCACGAGTCTCTACATTAACTTATGTAACCACGTGGCTACATAAGTTAATGTCACGTATACATTTAAAAAACAACAAATAGTTTTGCCTTTTCATTTTTCTTAATAGGCACATTTTTTATCAATAGACATTTTTTCATTCAATAGGCACATTTTCGGTCAATAAGTACATTTTCATTCAATAAGCACTTTTTTGGTCAATAGGCTCATTTTCATTTAAAAGACACATTTTTGGTCAATAGACACATTTTCATTCAATAGGCACATTTTTCGGTTAATAGGTACTTTTTGGTATATCTTTTTTTTTTTTTGGAGAAACCGTCCCCAATAGAAGACCGGGATTACGTTGTATTGATAGATTCAGAAAGACACAAAGCATACGAGCATACAGGGACCTCCTCCAACCGAGTACAAAAAGGGGAAAAATTACAAGCAGCTCGTGCTAAACTATGAGCTAGTAAATTCCCTTGCCTGCGTGTGTGCTGGAAAGAAACATTGCTGAAGAGGGAGGTAATGGCCTTTATATCCGTAGCTATATGGCCAAAAGAAGCAGCAGAGTAGTCCTCGATTTTCATAGCCCGAATTGCAATTTCAGAGTCGCCTTCAAGAATGACTCTATCAAATCCAATTTCTTTAGCGAAGATAAGAGATCTCCGGGCTCCTAACACTTCCACCATCTCCACGGAAGTGGGTAGAGGAATAACTTGTGTCATTGCAGCCATAACTAGACCATTGTCGTTGCGGATGATGGTTCCAATCCCCGCTACTGCTTGATCCTGGAAGATAGCACCGTCAAAGTTTACTTTGACCCACCCCGAAGGGGGAGGGAGCCATTTGAGCCGAGACTGAGGGAGAGGGGGTTTTGGAGGAATTGGGTTAGCTTGTTGGAATTCTTGAAGGGAGTCGATGGCCATGGAATTGATCATGGTAAGGTCTGCCACTTTCTCTCCCATTCTTAGATTATTCCTCCGCATCCAAATCAGACTAGTAATTACCGCAAAGAGGTTTGATGGTAGGGACTTCTCCATGCAAAGGCTGAACACTTCTGTGAAAGTCAAGCATCCAGTAAAATCATTTCTCAATGAACCAAAATGCATAGCCCAAATCACCTCAAGCGAAGGGCATGACCAAAGAGCATGGAGAGGCGTCTCCGGGGCTGAACCACAAGTTTGGCATGTTGGGTCATTGAGGATTTTCCGCCTTACCAGATTAGAGCGAGTAGGGATGGCATTCTTCATCGCGCACCAAAGCAGTGTTTTAATTCTGTTTGGGACGTTCAACTTCCAGAGGTCCTTCCAGATGCTCTTTGGCTGATTCGTAAGTGAAAAATCACGGTTTGGAGGCAACTCCTTAGCCACTAAGAACCTATAACCAGCCTTAACCAAGTACACCCCATCTACATTGCTCGGCCAATAAATTTTGTCAGCAGCCACACTCAAGCTAATAGGGATTGATTTGATCAACTTGGCCTCTAGCGGCAGGAAGTTAAAATCTACAGCATCCTCAATCCAGCATCTTTTTTCTTTGTCTATCAAGACTGAGACCAGAGCATCAGTTCCAAAGAAAGACCGAGGAGATTGGATACTAGGAGAAAGGAGGCCGGGCAGCCAGTTGTCCTTGTATATGAGGATGCTTTCTCCATCACCTACACGCCATTTACTTCCCCTTTGAATGACTTCGTGACCTTTTAGAATACTCCTCCAAGCAAAGGAGCCTCTATCCCCCTTTGCCTCAAATATGTTGCCGGTTGGAAAAAAAATTTTTTTGAAGAACCTGTGGAACAGAGAGTTTTTATTTTCGAGCAGTCGCCACACTTGCTTAGCCAGCATTGCATCATTGAATTTTTGTAATTCCTTGAACCCCATGCCGCCAAGGTTTTTTGGGAAACAAAGGGTGCTCCATTTCACCCAATGAATTTTCCTCTGATTTCCACGCTGCCCCCACCAGAATTTGCGGATCAGAAGTTCAATATCATTGCATAAAGTGATTGGAAGCTTAAAGCAGCTCATGGCAAAGGTAGGGATAGCCTGGATTACCGCTTTGAGTAGGATTTCGGGACCGGCTTGGGAGAGAAGTTTTTCTTTCCATCCTTGGAGTTTGGCCTATATCCGCTCCTTGATGAATATGAGACTTGCCTTCTTGTTTCTTCCAACCAGGGTGGGAAGACCGAGATATTTTTCGTATTGTTTTACCTCTTGGGCCCCAAAGAATCCAGTGGTCTAGTCTATGGAATCTGACGAGGTGGACTTGCAGAAGTGAAGCAAAGATTTAGATCTATTTAGCTGCTGTCCAGAGGCCTTTCCATAGATGGTTAAGAGATCCTGAATCTTCTGGCATTCAGAAACTGAGGATCTACAGAACAACAGACTGTCGTCTACAAAAAAGAGGTGGGTGAGCCGAGGGCCACTTCTACAGAGAGAGATCCCTCGGACTTGACCCGAGTCAGCCGCATGTTGGATAATGTTATGGAGACCCTCTGTGCAAATTAAAAAGAGGTAAGGGGAGAGAGGGTCTCCCTGCCTGATGCTCCTAGTTGGTGTGATGACTGAGGAGGTATCACCATTCACCAGGATCGAATAGCTGACGGAGGAAATGCATTCCATCATTAGCGCCACCCAACTATCGGCAAAGCCCATCTTTTTCATTATTAACTCCAAGTATCTCCATTCGACACGGTCGTAGGCCTTGCTCATGTCTAATTTCAGCGCTATGAAGCTCGGTCTGCTGTTTTGATGATGTTTCATATAGTGGAGAGTTTCAAAAGCCATCAAAATGTTCTCTGTAATTACCCTTCTTGCCTGAAAAGCACTTTGGTTCTCTGACACTATAAAAGGTAGAGTAGCCTTGAGCCTGTTTGCAAGAACTTTTGATAACACTTTATAAATCACATTACATAAGCTTATAGGGCGGAATTCTGAAATTTTTTCTGGAGTTTTTACTTTTGGGATTAGTGCAATATGAGTATGGTTAATCTCTTTAGGTATCTTACAGTTTTGCAAACAAGATAACACAACAGAGCAAACATCACCACCAATAATAGACCAGAAGGATTGATAGAAGAGCGGATGCATACCATCGGGACCCGGGGCTGTTATTGGCTCCATTTTTTTCATGGCCGCTTCCACTTCCTCCTTGCTGAAGTCCCTGAGGAGTGCCGCATTCATGGAACTGGTCACAAAGGGCTGAACCTTGTCCAGGATTTTCGAGAACTCCGTTGGAGAAGAAGAGGAGAACAGGGACTTATAATATTCCACAGCAATGGATTTTATTTGATCATCCCCATAACACCAGATGTTTTGGTTGTTTTGAAGCCCCAGAATCCTGTTCCTGCGAAACCGCTGGGAGGCCTTACTCTGGAAGTATGCTGTGTTCCTATCTCCATATTTCAAAAATAGAGCCCGCGACCGTTGTTGCCACATTTTGGATTCCTTGTCAAGGATGTCATTTATTTCTTTTTGGATGCTTTTAATCAATCCTGGGTCCCCTCCCATCGCAGCATCCAGTTCAGCTCTTAACAAGAGTTTTCGCTTCTCCTCGAGCATCCTCCTAATACTCCCAAAACAATTCTTGCTCCACTCCGTGAGTTTCTCACCACAAACTTGGATTTTACCAGCAACCTCGGGCATAGTGGTCCCAGTTTCATGGAGACCCCAAGCAGTCGTAACCGTGTCACTACAACCCCTATCCCGAAGCCACATCTGTTCGAATTTAAAGGACTTTTTTGGATTCGGGCAAATACCTTGAGGCTTCACAATGATCGCTTGATGATCTGAAGAGAATGAGAGGAGATCTGGACTTTAGTGCCCGGGTTCTGAGAGAGCCAGAGATTGTTTGCCACCGCGTGATCAAGACGTTCCAGGACAAAACCCCTTTGCCGGCGACCCTTCCAAGTGAATTTCTTGCCAACAAAACCCAAGTCCTTTAGCCCCGCCTCATCTAGGACTTCGCAGAAAGCAATCATTGGGGTTTCCCGTCTTGGACCCAAGCCACATTTCTCATGGGACCACAGAATTTCGTTGAAATCCCCAGCACACAGCCACGGCATTGCAAAGCTAGCATGCAACTGGCGGAGGAGATCCCAGGTTTCACATTTCTTGGAAGGATCGGCAAACCCATAAATACCCGTTAGGCGCCATTTATTCTCTGCTGATGATCCAACCACGGCGTCAATGTGGTTCGGCGACGCAGACGCCACTTCGATCGTGATTGTGTTCTTCCAAAACAAAGCCAAACAACCCAACCTATTTGCTTGCGGTGAGACCCAAAAATGATCAAATCCCAACTCTGAACACAAACTGATTAGCCTAGCTTCGCCCTCCTACGTCTCGGCTAGGAAGAGGGCGGTGGGATCTTGTGCCTGAATAAAACCTTCGAGCTCGCGAACGGTGCGTCGGTTCCCAAGCCCACGCACGTTCCAAAATAAAAGACTCATCTTGGCTGGCGGGGCTGTCGACCAGCCACCGCCGTTTGAAGGGAGAGTGAAAGAGAAGCATCTTCACGCGTAGCTAAACGCTTCTGTGGGTTGTTGTTTTCTTGGCTAGGAAGAGCTCCTCTGTTGCCTAAAATGGTCGCTGAATGAGTTTCGTGGGTGTTGGTTGAAGGTCTTTGCATCCGGATCCATTTCTTTTCTTTTTCAGTATTTAACTTTTGGTGGGCCGAAGAGTTCGTAGGGGTATCAATTCATACGTGGGCTAGAAAGAAAGGGTTTAAAGGCTAGCTGGTGTGGGCTTGGGCTATTTGGTGTGGGGGGCCCAACATCACAGTTCGGGTAGTGATCCATTTTATTCTCGTTTGGGCTCAGATGCGGTTCAGCCTTTCTGTCAAGCCGTTGAATATCTTTGTCAATATCCTTTATTAATTGTTCAAACAGGGAAGCATGGTTGGTCTGTAAAGGGGGAGCCGAGGGTGAGGGGTTCAATAAAACAGGGGTAGTAGTGGTCACTTCAGAGGGGTTGTCAGTAGTGGGAGTCACTCTGATTTTCGAATTTTTCGGCTGCAAGTTTGATGGCTGCAGGTTTGATGGGACTGTCCAACCCGACGGAGTTGGATGGTTTTGTGTTTGGGATTGTTCTCCGGTATCGGGATGGGATTTTTCAGTTTTTCTCTTCTCGTAGAACCCCGGCACTGAAAGGAAGCTTTTTCAGGAGGCCGTGAAAGGAGTTGCCTTCATCTAGGGGCCGAACTGTTGATCCTCTTTTCTCAGTGAGCCTTCGCTTTCTATCCATCTCTCGCAGTCTTTATCTGGATGTGTGAGGCATCCACACCAGTAGCACAAGTTTGGGAGGCATTCGTACTTGAATGAGACCCAGTGAAGCTCGTCGCTGTCAAGAGTGATTAGTCGGCCTCGGCATAGGGGGAGGGTGATGTTTAGTGAAACACGAACCCGTATGAATGTACCCCTATCGTAGTCATTTGGATTGTCCAGTTGGAGAACATGGCCCATTATTTCACATATCTGTTCTGCCACTTCTTTGTTTCTGAAGCGGAGATGGATTTCATGAACCTGAACCCAGAAAGAAACTGAGTTCAGGTTTGAGGGGTTGACTGTGATGGTATTTTCATATCTCGAGATCACCATGATGTGTTTGTCAAAGCTCCATGGTTCTGCTGCAATGATTCTGCCAACATCATCTTTGGATTCGAAGGAGAAGAGTATAAGATGGTCACCGATGAACTTCATTCTAAAACCGGTTTTTGATCTCCACAGGGGGTTGAAGGTGTTGGCAATGGCGTCAAGGTTGATGGGGCGTTTTGTGAGAAATCTGGCTATCATAAAGAATTCGCATTTGGCTTGATCGGCTTTTAGGGTTAAACCTGGACCTTCCTTTTCTGTTAATGAAAGCGATTTCCAGCGACTAGACAAGTCATCCATTTTGGCTAGGATGGTGAAGTGGAGAAGATAGTTCTTTAAGAATTTCCCTAGGAGTCTAGAGACTATGCCTCGGTAATCCTAAGAGCAACAATGTTGGTATATCTAATATGAAGGGTTATGACCTTTCAATAGGCACCTTTTGACATATATATTATAACCTATCTTATATATACCTATATATACAACACAAACTAAACTAGAGAGGCAACATTCGGTCTCTTATTCCTTCTTACAAAAAACGAATAAATAACACAACATTGCTTTCTTCTACCTAACTAATAAAACTTTGTACTACGTCTTTCAATATGATTTTTTTTTTTTAAAAAAAATCATGCATTTTTCTTACTACTTCAACTCAAAAATAATAGCTTTTTTTTTTCTTCCTAAAACTCATTCAGTAGCTATTCATATGCATTGCAAGGATTAGCGACTAGTATAATAAAAAAGCAAAATTTTTTATTTTTTATTGACTGCTCTTTATTACGCCACGTGGTTTCAAAAATTATTGCCATGTTTACATTTAAAAATACTGAAACATTATGCCTTTTCACTTAATGGAATAAGATTAATGTTTTTGTAGGTGGGTAAAAAGGTCAGTCCATTCCCAAACCAATATAGGCCTATCCAGGGTTAGATCGGCCTAAGATAGATCCACGCTAACTAGGTGACTATTGAGATGTTTTAAATGGACCCCACCTCGGCAAAGCACTCCAACAAATGTCTACTACAGCCAAGGACATAAAGTAGTGTCTTGGGGGAATCCGCCTACCAAACACAAGATTTAGTGCCACACAATTTACTAAAAAATCATTTCAATAGTAGGGCGATAAGTCTCATCCCTAATAAACTATTAGACATATTAGAATAATAACCAAGAATTAAGAAACCACCCAAACATCATGAGTGGAAGGACCCACCTATATGCTGGATATTCTTTCATCATGATCGATCCACTAAGGCAAAGGTATAAAAACAAAGCGAGAGTCAAGATAACGGATTGGAACCTAATCCAGGGGAGAGAAAAAAGTGAGGATAGAACGCAATCTAGAGGATAAGGAAGTCCAGCTCAGACTTCAAAAAGGCTAACTTGGCTACCTGATATTCTTCTCGACTAGCCAAGTTTCCAAGCAAGTCATTATCAAAACACCATCTAAACATAACCTATTACCAAACAAATTGCTTCTAGGATCTCCCATTGTGGGCTAAACCCAATTCAAAATACAAATTAATTGGGGGTTCGGGCCCAACTAGCCAAAGGTTGTTGGGAAACGACTACCACAATTGGCACCGTCAGGGGGAAAGCTCACCAAGCTGAGGGTCTAGAAGTGTGCATGACGATAGTTTGATGGTGGAGCGACATGCAAGTGAAGGATCCGTGGAAGGGTTGTAGAGGGTCATCTTAAGCCTTTAGACTAGTACAAAAGGATCATAGCAAGGAGCATCATGCTTACAATCACCTAGAAGTGCAAGATAACCCATATACTGTGGGTGCAAGTACCCCCGCGACGGGTTTGGGTTTCCCCATATCCTTGCGAAGTATGCCTTGACATAGGGTGGACCATGGCAGAGGGTGTAAAATGGAGTTGCTACCTAGATTAGGTTTAGGAACCATAAATGTAAGACCCTTGTGAAAGAACTAATCTTTACTAGAGCACATGTCCGGAGTTTAGATATGGGGATGGGAAGGTGTTAGGCACCCAACCCTACCAAACCCATAGGTCGGCCTCCGCTCATTGTGTTCCAAATCTTAATCTCATTAAAGGGTATTTTAACATGTTATTCTAAACTCACACACACTCTACCATGCATCTAAAGCAATCAACATGGCATATCATCCCCAAGCCTAGCTTTCATCTATCAAGGCACAAGCATATATCACCAAAGGTAGCAAGCATTACAAGGCAGATTATATCAAGCACATCTAAGCTTCAATCATTAAACTAAAACTCATGGCATTTAACCAAGCATATTAAACAACTCAAGCTCAAACACTCAAATGCATGTGCATGTGATTTATGCAGTACTTACCTCACTAACCTCATTGCATCACAACACCTATGCCTTAATGCATGTTCATATTTATTTGCATGTTCATAGTATTTAACCAACAAGCCCTAATCAATTATCTAAAAAATAAACTAGAAAAAAAATTTTAAAGCATTGAACCAAGACTCAAAAATAGAAAAACAAGCTAAACAGAGACAAGACATGTGAAAGAAAGCAAGTAAAAGGCAAGAAAATAGAATATGGGTTTCTGGGCACGTGTGCATGTGCATACTAGGGTAAGCGTGCACATCCCAACTGTATGCATACGCACACTTCGAGTATGCACATGCATGCATGAAACATGCGCATGCATACACACCTAAAAACTCAAACGCAACAATCAAAACAAAAAACTAAGCAAAATAAGACAACTAACAACCCAACATGCATCTAATATGAACACAATACAAAATCTATACTAGCATAAGCATATTAAACCAAATAAAAACATATAAACAAACAACAAAGCAAAGAAAAGATGAAGAGACAAAGTTAGAACCTTTATCTCAACACAAAAACTTTCTAGAGCTTAATTTAACCGTTATTCTCAGTCAATCTAATCAACAACAAAACCAATAAGTTATTAAGCTTTAGAACTCAAAGGCCAAGATCAAGATAGGTCCTAACCATGTAAAACTTGACTTGAGGATGTTTTATGAAAAACTATCTCTTTGATTCATTATTTTCTAGTGAATCTTTTGTATTTCACCTCCTCTTGAAGAAATGATTTTTATGGCTTTATATAGTGGTAAAATAGGAGTATAGGGGGCTCCCAAACAATGTAAGATTCATTCCACACGAATTTATTTGAAAAAAGCTTTCCTTTCATATTTTCTGGAATCCTAGTTATGTGTGCATACTTGGGGTATGCGTGTGCATTTCCAAAGTATGCGTACGCATGGTTTGAGTGTACATGCACATACGGGTGTATGCATATGCACACTTAGGGTTTCTTGTAACCTTTCTTTTCCAAAAATAAGTTTATTTTTTCCATAAATAATTCCTTGAGTTAATATTCACAAGATTGGGCCCCAAATCAACCTTGGGCCTCAGAGTAATTTCGTCATTGGAGAATGAGGGATCAAGTCGTAAGGGGTACAAAATGAGGTATCTACACATGCAACATCATCTAGAGGGGAGCAGTCTATTTCGCACAAACCTCAATAGTCATACTTAAATGAAAGGGATCGGGAAATGGAAGAGTTGCGAACATAAGTTTGGTAGCTAGAGCTAGAGGCTAGACAAAGACAAATGGGAAGGTCTATTAAGCGATCTCACCATGAAGACAGCTCAAGAAGTAGCCATAAGTGTAGACATCGCATTTATACCCATTATTACTCGGGCCCCCATTCCCCAATGATGCTCAAACTCTAAGGCTCAATGCCAGTTTAGAGCCCAATCGGATATTAAATTGACTTGAGAAGTGTCAAAATGGAAAATATAACCTTTAATGAGCAAAAATCTATTTTTGGAAATAAATTGACCAAAGTAGCCCTTGGCCTGCATAAGTGGGTCGCAGTCTGCGTACTCGAGCCACTGCATGCATACGCAAGCAGGATCCTGCGCACGCAACTAGGGTTTCAGAAGCATAAGAAACGCAAGTTTTTTACAATAATGGCTGAGATTTGGAACGAATCCCACATCATCTAGGAGCCGCTCCAAACCCCATTTTTTCACTATATAAAGCCTTATATGGTACATTTTCAAAACACACAAAAATCTTACAGGAAAAACCTAAGATTCACTAGAAAATAGTGAATCAAAAGGGAGTTTTTCATAAAACACCCTCAAGTCATTTTTATTTAATTGAGATATTTTCTAACCTCAATTTTTTAAGTTTAAGATTATTAATCACTTTTTCATTGAATTGTGATAGATTTGACTGAGGGGAATCGTAAAAAATCCAACCTAGTAGCTTTTGCTTTAAGATACTCTTTTAAACTTTTCTTTTTCTTTTTTGTCTTTGTTTTAATCTACTTTTGTGTTTAGTTTACGTTTACATATGTTTGTCTAGGTTAGTTTTAGGCAATGTTTTCAAACCAGACCAGACCTTACGGTTCGACTCGGTTAACCTCAAAACCCTCACCATTACGGTTCTTTTAACCACTAAAGCCGTTCCACCGAGGTTGAACCTCACGGTTATCATGGTTCCTCCCACAAAAATCTTCACTGAAAATGGCCAGTGGCTGGGCTCATTCATCGTCACCAAAAGCTCAAACCTTAGATAGATGTTAGATCTGCCATTGATAGATCAGTTTGCTTAGGAAGAAAGCTAAAAGTGGAGGAGATGTGTGCTCTGATCTACTTCTACTTGTTATAAAAGAGACTAAGAGGTGAGATTCTCAAAAATAAAAGATAAAAGAAATAGAGGCAGAGAGTAGGGAGAAAGACAGACTGAGAAGAAATCCAACGTGCTTGTGTTTCTTATCTATGTGGGGAAAAGTAAAAGATGAGATATTTTATATTTTTTAAACAAAAAAATTCCACAGCCACACACTTGTTTTCATGTTACTTTGACATGTTTTTTAGTTTTGAGAAATGTGTTTTAGACTTTTAAGTCTTTTAGTTGAATACCTGCTACAATTTCAAACTTTAATATATATATATATAGTTTTTTTTAATGAAATAAACTTTTCTTCTTAAAGGCCTTTCATAGTTTCAACTCTATGCTACGGATGAATTAAATAAACCTTTTTGTTTATAACAAAAATTAAATAAACTTTAAATGCATTAGTTTTGGCTAATTATATTAGTGCATTACAAATTTAATAGAATATCTTAAAAAATAAGAGGATGTTTATTAATCTTTGTAGTAAATTATGAGAAATATCTTTTAATGTTTAATCAAGATATATTTTTAACATCTATAAATACTGTTTTTGTTAAGATTGTTAAAATTTATATAATTATCTTATTTATTTTTATTTTAATTAATTATGACATCATCACGATTCAACCTCAATCCGACCCCAGTCGAACCTTAAAAACCTTGAATCTTTTTCTTTTACGATTTGTTAAATAGTCTGGGTTTCAAAACCATGGTTTTAGGTTTTCTATGTCCTTAAGCATGTTAGGTTGTTAGATTTTACCTTTTGGTTGTTGCTTAGTTTCTGTGTTGATTAGGATTTCTGGGTAAGGATCTATGTATGCATGATCTAGCCTGCGCACGCAAGCTGAACTCATGCGTACACAAACCTGTTCTAGTGTGCGTGATGCTATTACACAGATGTGGACGACTAAATTTCTAGTTTGAAATAAATCAAACATGTAAAATAGTTTCACAAATGCAAATTTGTATTAATGAATATGTGGTATAATTCTCTATAATTACAAAAGAGTGATCCTCTGATTCGATCTTCTTGAAAGACTTGTTGACTGGAATTGTGATAATATGATTTTGACTCAAACACTAACCTTCAATTTGGCTGAAGGATGGATCGAAGACCCTTGAAGCAGAATTACAATGAATCTTTGGCTAGGAGCTTGTTAGAAATTCTTTTCTTCGTGTGTTCTTTGTGTTCTTGATGTGTTCTTCGTCTTCAAAGGTTTATGATGAAAGTTCTTTGGCGCTTTAGAGGCTTGAATCTATAGAGCTTCGTTGATTTATAGTTTGTTGAGGTTTCTGGAGGCTTCTAAGTTTGATTCCAGCAAACTTCAAGATCGAGGTTGATAGTTTGGATGGTTTTCTTTTGAATGTTCTTCGGTTTTGAGGTTGAAGTTTTTGAAGGATTTGAGGCTTGATTCTTGCAAAGCTTCTGTACTTCTAAGTGCTTCTAAATCTTCTCTAATGTTACTTATGATCTAGATGGCTTGGTGTGTCTTCAAATGCCTTAGGAAGGCATCTATTTATAGGAGTTTGGGGGTGGGTGAGCGACACGTGGTGAAGTATGATTGGTGACACATGTCACGGCCTGATTGGTCTGCTTATGTCATCACTTTTGCGCGCTGGATTGCTAATGTCATCACTTACACGTACAGGGCTGCTTATGTCATCACTTACACATGCTGTTTCATGATTGATTTTTTTGCATGCATTTTATGCCCCTATTTCAATGACACTTGGCAAATTTCTGTTAGTTTCTAAATAGTGATAGCAAAACCTAGCAGTAGTACGTGGTACTTTGTAATTGGTTGTATTTTGTAGACTTAGTAGTATGATGTGTCAGCTTGTGATAAGTCAGGAACTTTTCTTCTCTACAACAGAAAACCCTAATTTTTGTTTGTTTTGTTTTTGTCTTCATATGTTTGTCTGCATAGCCTCCTTTTCACATGTTTTAATCCTTATAAAATGTTTGCTCACCTTGTTAACATGCTTGTTTGTTATCACATGTTAGAATTAGGGTTTGTTTAGTTTTTTCCATGTTTTGATGACGTGCCATTCATTCACATGCTTAGGCATAAATGCCATAGGTGCTGTGTTACTGAAATGTGAGTAAAGGGTAAGTCATGCATTTATGTTGAGTTTTCTTAGATGTTCGATTAGGGTTTCTAATATGTTAATGTTTTTGTTTCAATATGTTTTGTATAATGATATGTTTGCTACCATGTTTGGGGCTGCTGCCTTGCTTAGATGCATGCTAGAGTTTTGCGTTAGATGATTTCTAGGATTTTCTTTTATGTGTTTGGCTCTCTTTTGTTTGGATAGATGAATAGGTATGTTTTTTTGGGGATGAAAGATGCCATGTTTCTCGTTAGATGCATGTTAGTGTGTGTGTGAGTGTGTGTGTGTGTGTGTGTGTGTGTGTGTGTGTGTGTGTGTGAGAGAGAGAGAGAGAGAGAGAGAGAGAGAGAGTCTAGAAGACAAGTGTTTAGATAGTTTTTAATAGGGTTAAGACATAGAATACAATGATGGGAGACCAACCTTAGGGTTAGGCAATCTTGGGTGCCTAACACCTTCCCAAGAACGTACCTAAACTCCAAAACCAAACTCTGGTATTAAGATCAAAGGTCCTTCCTCGAAAGGAAGTTATATTCATGGTTCCTAGACCATATAACAAGATGGCAACTCCGACTTTCCGTCGTGTCCACAATGAGATGAGAGGTCCCCGCTGAAGTCCATAAAGCTTATCTAGATACAGGTCAATGACGGCCAGGGATAGAAGTCAGAGGTCCAAAAGGAGAGACACAGCCCAATTGTCACTCTTAATGCTATGAGCCAAGCATTAAGAAGAATCTCACAATCCCCTTTTTTCGAGGACATCAAGAGAATAGAGGTACCACTCTATTTCACCCGAGCTACTTTCGTCATCTACAATGGAAAAATAGACCCAATTGAACATTTAAGCCACTTTAGCCAGTTAATGGCCCTGTACCCCAGAAAAAATAGTCTAATGTGTAAAGTCTTTTCGTCCATCCTTGGCCCAACTACAATGAGGTGGTTTAATGGAAAAGCTAATACAGGCATTTAGGGCTAGGTTTGTGAGGTGTAGCCAAGTGCCGCAACTCATTGATACTCTTTTATCCATGTCTACAAGGATGGGGAGACTTTGCATGCTTACTCAGATAGGTATTGGAAATTGTACAATGAGATTAGTGGAAATAATAAATTGATAACAGCGAGCATGTTCAAACTAGGGCTCCCTCTAGAGTCCGAATTAAGGGGGTCATTAACCAAGCAACCCCCTGAGAATATGCATCAACTCATGAGATTAATAGAGGAATATAAAAGTCTGGAGGATGATAGATTGTAGAACTGGGGAAAGGTGTCAATTGCCTTCCATGATAAAAGAAACATCTAAGTGGAAGGGTACCAGCAAAGACCAAGACAAGAACTGAGGGGGAAAAATGTGGTTCCCTAAGGAGAGGTGGTAAATCTAGCATTCAAGGAACCGGTCCATAGGATTCTTGAGAAGATCAAGCACAAATCCTTCTTCGGTTGGCCGTGGAAGATGAGTGAAGACTCAACAAGGAGGAACTATAACCTTTATTACACTTACCATAGTGTGAAGGGGCACACAACAGTGTAGGAATTTTAAGGACCATTTGGAATAGTTAGCCAAAGCTGGACACCTAAGAGAATTTGTGATCGATCAAGGGGCTGGGTCCTCGGGGCAGGTGTCTGGTAGCGAAGGAAAGGTGATGCTCCTATCGTTCGGTATTATTGAGGCTATACATGCAGCTCTAAGCACTAGCATCATGACTTAGGGGCACAGGGGAGTGATGACCATCACTACACCTCAAGATGCTAAACTCAAAGATCAGCCAGATAAAAGACAAAGGATATCTGATAAAAGAATAACGTTCAAGGTTGAGGACCTTGTAAGGACTACCCAATCTCATGATAAAAAACTAGTTGTGACCCTTCGGATTGGGTGATTCGATGTGATAAGGGTAATGATCGACCAAGGAAGTGGTATGGAGATTTTGTACCCTGACTTGTACCAAGTATTGGGATTGAAGGATGAAGACCTCTCCAAGTATGATACGCCCTATAAGGTTTGATAGGAAGGTTTGACAGGAAGGTTATGACACCTGCCTGACAAATTAGGCTTCTAGTAGTGGTCGAAGGTAAAAAGGTATAGGTAAGCTTCATAGTGGTTCATACTTACTCTCCCCATACAACCATATTAGCTAGGCTTTGGTTGCATGCGATAAGCCCTGTGCCATCATTATGAGGTTGATGGTTGTCCTTTCACTTCAGTCTTGGTGTCTATAGGCTGGTCTTGTGCAGGATCAACCTCCTCCTCATCGCCCAGAAGATGAACTTTGATCCTTGTGATTGTTATAGTATTGACAATAAGAGGAGTAGGCATGAGGTTGATGTCTTAGGGAGTCTCCACACCTTTTACATGAATGATCCTCATGATTAAACTAGGGAGGATAAGCTTTGGCCTTAAGGTTGTCCTTGTTTCATCAACAATGATGGAGAATACATAAGCACTAATGCCAATGTAGATATTCTCCTGAAGCTCCATGAGGAAGATGGCTCTAACATTGTTGATGGTGGTTATCTTTGTTAGGACATATGTGATTTATGTTAGGAACATATGTCATCATATATTGGCTAATCCTTTGAAAAAATGCACTTTACTTGTGTTTGGGTAGATCTAGGATGTGTTTAATACTTCAAGGAACAAGGTTTCAAGTTCAAGTGTTAAAACCATGCAAGTATGTTCAAGATTCAAGTAATGAGGCCCCAGATTTTAAATCTCGACAGCTAGTGTCTATCGAGGTTTAAAAGCTGTCTAAGCACGAAGCTCGACAACTTCTCAACAAATAGGGTATCTATCGAGAATTAAGAAAATCAGATTTTCAGTTCTGATTTCAATCCAATCCATTAGTATGTGCTTGGTCTTTCTTTTCTCACAACCCTAAACATATATAAATATTATTTTAAGAGTCGTCACAAAGAACACAAGTGTGAAGCAAAGTGTTGTTCATGCAAATTGTGATTGAAAACCTAGTTTGCCCTAATTCATCTTGAAGAAGTTGCTGTGTTTGTACACTGTAGGGTTTTGTGACCAAGCAACTTCATGCTCTTCATTGTGTGATGAATTGAAAAACTTTGCATCCAACATCCTTCTCAAGTTGGTGATCAAGTCGCGTACTAGGATCTGCGCATCTATTGGTTAGTCACGTACTAGGAGTTATGCATCAAAAGAAGAGATTGTCACTACAAAACAAGTCCAATTGAGTATTGGAGTAAGGGTTCAACTATAGGTTGATATAAGGTACTGAGATTTTATTTACTTGTAACCACTTGTTGTGATAATAGTGAATTTTCGAGAGTGGTGACCTTAAAATCACCCGGTGGGATTTTTGTCTCTGAGGTTTTTCTCATTCGTAAACAAATCACCATGTCAAATTTATTTTCCGCTGCATTATACTTTAGTTGGTGATTTTTTTTTTGTTGCCATGTACATTGCATGTTATTTTGATTAATTAATAAACTTGGGTAATTAATCAATTAATTCATCACAAGGGGTCAATACATTTTTTGCTTATTTAGTGGTATCAGAGCAGGCACACTTTGATTAGGTTTTTAACAGGCCACAAATGCGTTGACCCCTTGTGATAAATTAGATTAATTAATTAGCCCAATTATTAATTAATCAAATTAACATACAATATCACGTGGCAGCACAAACAAATCACTAAAACTAAGTTATGCAGCGGAAAATAAATGACACAGTGATTTGTTTACGAATGGGGAAAACCTGACGGCAAAAACTCCACCGGGTGATTTAAGGTCACCACTCCCGAAACTCCACTATTATCACAGCAAGCGATTACAAGCAAGGAATCTCAAGTACCTTACCAACCTACAGTTAAACCCTTACCCTAATACACAATTGGACTTGCTCTGTAGTGACAGTTTCTCCTTTTCAATGCACGGCTCCCAAGTACGTGACTAACCAAATGCGCGGATCCCAGTACGCGGCTTACTCCTTTGCACGAATCCCAATACATGACTAACTCCACAGCAACCCTTTGATTGTTGTAGTTGATTTGCAGCAACTTCACATAGAAACACCAATAAGATCTTCAATGTTGGTGCAAGAGACTTTGCTTGGTTACAAAACCCTAAGGCGTACAAGAAACGCAGCAAGAACTCTTTCTTCTGTAGGAGGAGGCTAGGGTTTCAAAAAGAAAACCTTATGAAGCTCTCTAGGGTTAGGTTTTTCTTTTTCCACCTCCTTTAAATAGGAGCTTAATGGGCTCTCCTATTCCAAATAGGTTTATACAAACCTTGGGTTTTCCTAGTCCAATAAGAATTATACAAACTCATAAACAATTAGCCTTTTAGAATAAAAACGTTGCTGGCTATAATCTGAAACCCGTAAGCTCGATCAATCGGGACATCTGTCGAGCTTTAATGAATCTCGACAGATCGAGATTCTGTCGAGGAGGTATCAAGACCTACAGTTTGCACTTTTCTTGAGCAGTTCTTGAGTAATCTTCATGTCTTCAATTTAACCACTTGTAATGATCATTTTGAACCTACTTAGATTTACCCAAATACAAGTAAAGTGCGACCCCTTGTGATAAATTAGATTAATTAATTAGCCCAATGATTAATTAATCAAATTAACATACAATATCACGTGGCAGCACAAACAAATCACCAAAACTAAGTTATGCAGCGGAAAATAAATGACATGGTGATTTGTTTACGAATGGGGAAAACCTGACGGCAAAAACCCTACCAGGTGATTTAAGGTCACCACTCCCGAAACTCCACTATTATCACAACAAGCGATTACAAGCAAGGAATCTCAAGTACCTTACTAACCTACAATTGAACCCTTACCCCAATACCCAATTGGACTTGCTCTGTAATGACAGTTTCTCCTTTTCAATGCACGGCTCCCAAGTACGTGACTAACCAGATGTGCGGATCCCAGTACGCGGCTTACTCCTTTGCACGAATCCTAATACGTGACTAACTCCACAGCAACCCTTTGATTGTTGTAGTTGATTTGCAGCAGTTTCACATAGAAACACCAATAAGATCTTCAATGTTGGTGCAAGAGACTTTGCTTGGTTACAAAACCCTAAGGCGTACAAGAAACGCAGCAAGTACTCTTTCTTCTATAGGAGGAGGCTAGGGTTTCAAAAAGAAAACCTTATGAAGCTCTCTAGGGTTAGGTTTTTCTTTTTCCACCTCCTTTAAATAGGAGCTTAATGGGCTCTCCTATTCCAAATAGGTTTACACAAACCTTAGGTTTTCCTAGTCCAATAAGAATTACACAAACCCATAAACAATTAGCCTTTTAGAATAAAAACGTTGCTGGCTATAATCTGAAACCCGTAAGCTCGATCGATCGGGACATCTGTCAAGCTTTAATGAATCTCGACAGATCGAGATTCTGTCGAGGAGGTATCGAGACCTGCAGTTTGCACTTTTCTTGAGCAGTTCTTGAGTAATCTTCATGTCTTCAATTTAACCACTTGTAATGATCATCTTGAACCTACTTAGATTTATCCAAATACAAGTAAAGTGCGTTTTGTCAAAGGATATGCCAATTACAAAATATGTCCCCAACAGTTTTTAATCTTTGTTATGTGGGCCATTGACCCCCGTTGTCATGGCTGCTGTTAGCAAGAAAAGATCTTTTGTTTCAAATACATCTTGTTTTTCTAATCTCTATTTAATTGAGTGTCTCAGAAAATGCAAGTCTAAAAGTTATTTGAAAGTTATCATGATGATTATTGAAAAAGATCTTAACATGACAAAGAAGAAACTAAACTGCCTCAGAATGAAAATTTGGAGAAGAGTTCATCTGAGAAAAGTGAAGGTTAAAGGCTTTGTCTGTAAATGGCAAATGAAAGAGAACATCATTCCTACAGATCTTTCATCAAAGCATGAGGTGTGCTTTATGATGAAATCTGCATTCAAGGTAATTGATACATATTTATGGTACCTTGACAATGGATGCTCACAACACATGACTGGTGACTGCTCTCTCTTTAAAGTCTTCGAGTCTAAGAAAGGTGGTAATGTCACTTTCGATGATGGGAGCAAATCACAGATTTGAGGAAAGGGAACCATTTCTCTACCTGGACTACCAGACATTACAAATATGCTATATGTAGAAGGTCTGAGAGTAAACCTATTAAGCATAAGTTAGATATGTGATCAGGACTTTATGGTGTTGTTCGCTAAAGGAAAGTTCCCTATGCTGGACGAATCTAGGAAGAAACTCATAAGTAGTGTTCTCACTTTAGATAATTGTTATGGTATGGTTTCTGATGCTGGTATTGTGTGCAATAGTATTCGTTTGCCAAATGAAGATCTATGGCACCAAAGTATGGAACATGCTAGTTACAGATATCTTTCAATTGTATCTAAGCATGAATCAGTGTTGGCGATGCCAAAACTCAATAGAGTGAGCAATGTTGTGTGTTGACTGTGCCAGCTGGGGAAACAAACAAAAGCTAAATATCCAGGCACTCAGACATCCGCTACATCTGGATCTCATAGGTCCAACTCAAACGGAGTCTCTTGGGGGGAAGAGATACATCATGGTTGTGGTAGATGACTTCACTTGGTACTCTTGGGTCATTCTTCTAAGATCCAAGTCAGATGCTCCTGAGCACATCGAAACCTTGTGCACAAGATTACAAAATGAGAAGAATTTAAGGATTAATCAAATTCGAAGTGATCATGGTAAAGAATTCTAAAACTCATACATGGAGTCCTTTTGCACTAGATTAAGTATATCTCAAGAATTCTCTGCATCTATTACTCCTCAGCAAAATGGTGTAGTAGAAAGAAAGAATAGGGTTATTCAGGAGATGGCTAGAGCCATGTTGCACAACAAGGACGTGACTAGACAGTTGTGGGGAGAAGCCATCAACACTGCATGTCATACGGTTAATAGGCTAAATTTCATACTTGATACCAAAAGGACTCCCTATGAGCTATGGAAGGGAAGGAAGCCAAATATTAAGTATTTTAGAATCTTTGGAAATACTTGTTTCATTCTCAAAGATAGAGAGAATGTGAGAAAACTTGACTCCCAAAGAGATGAAGGAATATGCTTGGGTTACTCCTCTACAAACAAGGCTTATTGGGTATACAACAAGAGAACCAAGAAGGTGATGGAAACAGTAAATGTTGTTATCGATGAAACTTCAGAGTCTGGTTCTAAGAACATCAGTGAGGAAATCTCCAAAGAAATTCTCCCTCCCAAAACCAAGGATATTCAAGAACCTATTGATCAAGAGCCTGCCTCTCCAAGTACTCCTAGTACTCCAAGTGTTGCAGAAGGTTCAGTAGACAAATCTGCCTCTCTTGATTCTGAATCTCATAAAGAGAAATGACCTTCCTCTAGAATTCAGTTGAATTATCCTCCTGAAGTTATTGTAGGAAATATGAATGAACTTACACTAAGGAAACACACAGTTGATAAATGTGTTGCTAACTTTGTGTCTTATTCTTGCTATTTGTCGCAGGTTGAACCTACCAAGGTTAAGGAAGCACTTCGAGATGAAAGCTAGGTGGAGGCTATGCATGATGAACTACTTCAATTTCAAAGGAATGATGTCTGGATTCTAGTACCTAGATCGGAGGGTGAGCACATCATTGGCACAAAGTGGATTTTTTGTAATAAGACTGATGAGAAAGGCAATGTGATTCGCAACAAGGCTCGTCTTGTGGCTCAAAGATACTCACAAATGGAAGGAGTGGACTATGATGAGACATTTGCTCTAGTAGCCTGCATGGAGTCTATCAGAATTCTCCTAGCCCTAGCATGCCATTTGAAGTTCATCTTTTACCCAATGGATGTCAAAATTGCTTTCTTAAATAGATTCCTCAAAGAAGATGTCTATGTGGCTCAACCAAAAGGATTCATTGATATCTATTTTTCAAATCATGTGTTGTATCTCAAGAAGGCACTCTATGATTTAAAGCAAGCCCCCAGAGCTTGGTATGATCAGCTCACACAATACTTAGTGTCACATAGGTTCACAAGAGGAAAGGCTAATCAAACTCTCTTCATCAAAAGGGAAGACGGCGAGTTAATAGTTGGTCAAGTCTATGTTGATGATGTCATCTTTGGGTCAATAAAGGATGAACTTGCTCATGATTTCTCCAAACTCATGCAGGCTAAGTTCGAGATGAGCATAATTGGAGAGTTAAATCACTTCCTTGGATTATAGATCCGTCAACAAGAGACATGTATATTCATATCTCAATCTAAATATGCTAGAAATCTTGTGAAAAAGTTTAGTTTGGAATCTGCTAATTCTATTAGAACCCTTATGAGTCCAAATGTTAAACTCACTATTTATGTCTTGGGAAAAAGTGTTGATCCGTCTCTCTATAAAAGCATGATAGGTAGTCTTCTTCACCTTTCTACTAGTAGACGTGACATTAGTTACAATGTGGGAGTGTGGGAGTGTGGGAGTGTGTGCTAGATATCAGGCTAATCCCAAAGAGTCCCATATGACTGTTTTGAAAAGAATGATAATGTATATCAAAACCACTGCCGACTTTGATGTGTGGTAGAGCAAGGACACAAATGATGTCTTGGTCGGGTATTCAGATGTAGATTGGGCTGAGAATGCTGATGATAGAAAGAGTACTTCGGAGGGTTTTTTATGTGGGTAATAATCTTGTCTCCTAGATAAGTAAAAAGCATAATTCCATCTCATTATCCACTGTAGAGGCTGAATACATCGATGTCGGTAACTATTGCACCTAACTTCTATGGATGCAAAAAGTCCTCCTTGACTATGGTATTCGTCAAGAACACCTCACTATCTATTGTGACAATACCAGTGCCATCAATATCTCTAAGAATCCGGTTCAACATTCTCGAACCAAACACATAGAGATTTGACATCACTTCATTCGCGAGCTTGTTGAAGATAGTATCCTTTCTCTTGAGTTCATTCACATTGATGATCAAAAGACTGATTTTTTCACCGAACCTCTTGATAGCAAACGGTTCAAATTCCTTTGTCAAAACATTGATGTTATCTCCTTGGAATGATCTTTTCTTCTCCTCCTCCTTCCTCATGCATTTGCATCTAGTTTTTCTGCATTGCTTTGCTTCACATGTTTTTGTTGTTTGTTTTCAATTTTGTTTTTATTTTACTTTCCTCCATAAAAATTAAAACAAAATTGAAAAATCAAAAAAATACAAAATAGTGTGTATTTATGTACATTGATACTTGTGTACCTTGAATGGCCAATGAAACAAAATTCTCTAAATTTTGTATCTTTTGTAGCTTAGATGAGCATCTCTATGCACAATTAAGCAAGTGAGCTTTGTGGCTCATGTTTGTGATGAATAAGATTAAGTTATCTCTTGTACTTAATATTCGTATCACTCTTTTTGATGGAAATGACTAAAAAATCCTAAGAGAAAGGCATAAATAATCATCTCACCACTGTTGCCCGCGGATCATGAAATGACATCTGTATGCCTCGGCATAGCAAAAGTGCAATGTTAAAAGCTTAACATCATTTGGTATTTCTTTTCTCTCTTTTATATGCCCATGCATGATACGCTTAAAAGAAAATATGCAAAGAAAAATTAAAGTTAAAAGGATCAAAAAGCTTTAAAATATGATTGCAAGCATGTCTTCTAGGAAATGTGGGAGTTATATGATGTACCTCAAAAGTGATAATCTCCATCAAGCAGTTATGATTGTGTGTGAGTTAAATTGATTTTCTCATATCCCAAATCGTTATAACATTTAGACACTTAAGCAATCTTGCGATGTTTTTCATACACGACACACAATATTCTTTACTACTTTTGATACATGTGCAGGTACAATGTGATTTGACCATCACAAGGTTTACATATGTTAATGTACACCCAATAAACTGTCTTGACTTGTTTTTTAAATATAAAATTAGTTAGACTTGTTTAGTGTGTGGGTATGTTTTGGATCTAAATGCATGATATTTTTCTTGATTGAGAGATGTTTTTGAGAGCTAAAATGTTGTTTGGATCTTTGGTTAAGTAGCATGCTTGATTGCATTCATATCTTTGTTTTTCTCTTCATTGAAAAACTGTTTTTAAGCAATCTCGTAGCTTCTCGATACTTCTCAACAACTAGGCTATCTATCAAGCTTTTCAGCTTCTTTTTATCGCAATCTCGATAGCTTCTCGATCCATCAAGCCTCTTTGCTGTGGAAACCTCTAAACAGATCTTCGATAGCTAGTTCGATAGCTTCTTCCAGCATTTTTAATCCTCAATAGCTCTCGATACCTCTCGATCCATGAATTATAAGGTTCCATTTAAAGGGTCAGTGTTCATTTCTCATTGATCTCTCTCAATCCTTTCTAACCTCTCACCTTCCCAAACACCTCTCTCTCACTCTAAACTTTATTCCCAGTTTATTTTCGGCCTCAATCAAGTGTTTCTTCACTAGTAAGGGTCCTAAATCCTTTATTCTTCATGTATTTGACCTAACTTTTGGGGTTTTTGAAAGATTTTGGGGGTTTTTCAAAATTGATGAAGTTTTTGTGAAATTTTTGGGATGAGTCTTATTTATATGATTTTTAAATCATCATGCATTGCATCAAATTGCATTATAACAATATTTCATGCATTTTAGATGTGTGTTTACTTTGTTGCAAACTTGTGTACTGGTAGGTTTGGATTGGACTGAGCCCATGATGTTTTTAAGTTTGCATTTCACATGTTCATGCATTTTCATGCATACATACCTTCAATTCTTTATATTCTTATGTACTGATTTGTTTGGTGCTTTTCTGCGTGTCTGTCTCTCTCTCTCCTTCTTTCGATTAGTTGCTCTATGGCACCTAAATAGAAATCTACTCCGTCCTGGAACCCTCTTTGTTCCGAGGCATCGTCTTCTGATTCTGCCCCCTCTTATGTTTAGTTCCATGATGATAAAGCCCACAAGGACATTTCAGATAACTTCTCTACACGAGGTGATAGGCCACAAATGCGTTGACCCCTTGTGATGAATTAAATTGATTAATTAGCCAAGTTTTAATTAATCAATTTAACATGCAAATTTACGTGGCAGCATAAACAAATCACCAAAAAACTAAAGTATGCAGCGGAAATAAAATTGACACGGTGATTTGTTTACGAATGGGGAACACCTAATGGCAAAAACCCCACCGGGTGATTTAAGGTCACCACTCCCGAAACTCCACTATTATCACAACAAGCGGTTACAAGTAAAGGAATCTCAGTACCTTACCAACCTACAGTTGAACTGTTACCCCAATACCCAATTGGACTTGTTCTGTAGTGACAATTTCTCCTTTTGATGCATGGCTCCTAGTACGTGACTAACCAATTGCGCCGATTCCAGTACGCGACTTCAATTCACCAACTAAAGAGAGAGTTGTTGGCAGCAAAGTTCTTCAATTCATCCACACAATGAAGATCAAGAAGATGCTTGGTTACAAAACCCTACAGTGCACATTACACAACAACTTCTTTACAAGAGAGATGAGCTAGGGTATGAACTTTGTCTTGAATCACAAATAGCTTGAACAAGGATTTTTCAATGCTTGTGCAACTTGTGTACTTATGCTCCCTTCGACGGCCCTTAAAATAATCCTTTTATATGTCTAGGGTTAGGAGAAAAGAAGTCCTAAAGACACATTCACGGATTGAAATAAAAACAGAATTTAGAATCTGTTTTCCATAAATCTTGATAGATAGAGGTGTCGAGGATCTGTTGAGAAGCTGTCGAGCCTCGAGGTTGAAACAGCTTCTTAAATCTCGATAGATGCATGTGTCGAGACTAGGTGTCGAGATTTAGTAACTTGCACTTTCTAGCTTGTTTCTTGGACAGACTTGATAACTTCAACACTTGATATTGAAATACAGTTTCTTGAAACATTAAACACATCCTAAATCTATCTAATTACAAGTAAAGTGCGTTTTGTCAAAGGATAAGCCAATTACATAAAATAATGACATATGTTCAAAAAAACTTAAACCACATATGTCCTAACAATCTCCCCCTTTGGCAATCCGTGACAAAACCACGACAAACAAATGAAGATATGAGAGAAGTTATAAATCACTCAACTCATATTCACTTGTTAAATACAATAAAATCTATCCTAACAAAAACTCTTGAAAAACTTTGCAAGAAGAGAGTTTATGGCATGTAGACTTTGACAACCTGTATTTTTTAAACACTTTTTAAAAAAATACATCAAGGCATCTTTGTGTGAAATAGAAATAATAGATTGCATACAAATGAAGAAATATGTGTATAAAGACAAAAAAGAAACAACACATGGAAAGGTAGGTGAAAGAAACATACATCACATATATATATATATATATATATATATATATATCAAGAAATAAGCATAATGTATGTCAATAAATGGTCACAAGACCGGAGTACATGAACAATGTATCTCAAAAAGAAAGAAAAGAAAAGAAATACATGTAATTCTCACTACATCCCTCATATCAACACTCCCCCTAACAAAAATGTCCTATACAAGCTCTACCCCCTAAGTATGACTACTCTCATAACTCAAAACTACTCTCCCTTTTTCTCACGAGTGACAAAGGGTAGAGTGTCAAGTAGACATCTCATTAGAAGAGCTAGCATCTCTATTATCATCATCGGAAGCATCATCGTCATCACCGTCATCATCCTCAGTCTCAAAAGCTACATGAGGAGCTGGAGGAGATGCCTCAAAAGTAAAGCCGCCCATGGCGCCTGTCGCCTAGCAATATGACCAACACGAACGTTCACCTGATATAACTCCGTAGCTTATCAAGGCGAGCATCCATGTGCTGAAGCTGCACCATGATGTCTCTAAGTGTCACATTGCTCGAGGAAGAGGAGGGAGCAATGTGGCTCTAGCAGATCTAGATGGAGCCGGACGGGAGGAAGGAGCTACAGAATCCATCTGTCTCGACTTGAACTGCGCCTCACTACGTTTTACGGTAGCGGCGTCTATGGCAGACATGACATGGAATGAGTCGGACGATGGAAAGGGGATGGAGAAATGGCGTAGAATCCGCGTGATAGCCAAAGGGAAAATGAGCTTATCACAGGTAACCGTATCCCTATAAACATCAATGATAAAGAAGATGAAGTGTGAAAGGAAGTCTATAGTAAGGTGCTTTAAAAGAGACAACAAAAATCGAGCACGAGGCTTTGTGATGGAGTTGTAGTGAGAGAGAGGGTGCAAAACAAATGTCATCACCATGTTTAGGAAACGAGGACCTTTAGCAAAAGGCCTACATGGTCTGTACTGATGATCACTCCAATCAGAAGGGCGCTCACAGAACGCAGATATCATCTCATCTTTGGACACAGTTCATAGACGCTCACAACCAAGGTAATCAGGATGATCAACCCTAGGAACATGAAGCACCTCGGAGACCAACTCCAAAGTGACAGCAAAGCGCGTACCTTGAACACGAGAATGAAAGAGAGGTACTGAAGAATCAATCCCGTGGATGTTGGAGTAAAACTCCTGAATCAGCACGGAAGGACAAGTGACACGGACGTCACACAGTAACTCCAACCCCGACTGTGAATGACATCGAGAAGGTCAGTATCGGCAAAGTCTGCCAGGATAACTTGGCGTTCCGAATGAACACCTCGTTTAGAAAAGTTCTCCGAGAAGTCCTATTGGGCTTTCTCATCACAGAACCAAACAGAAAGACGAGTAGGATCAGAAGATAAAGAGCCCCTAGAACGAAAAGGGTTTTGGGACGGAATGGATTTACGCTTAGGTGCCATAGACACTACTAACGCAAATAGAAAGAGAGGGAGAAAGAGAGAAACACACAGAAAAGTCCCAAAACAATTCAATATATGACAAGTATATTGAAAGGAAAGAACGTATGCATGAGAAATGCATGAACATGTAACATGCAACAAAATGGCATCATGGGCTCAACCCAATCCAATCCTATCAGCACATAATTAGAGAACACACATCTAAATGCATGAAAATACTGTTAGAATGCTAATGTGATGCAATGCATGTAGTTTTAAAGATCAAATCTATAAAACCAACCCAAAAATTTCAATAAACACTCATCAATTTTGAAAAACCCCAATATTTTTCAAAAACCCCAAAACCCAGGTTTTTAAAACATGAAATGCATGAAGAATGAGAGGATTGAAGCTTACCAAGAGAAGAAAATCTTGAGGAAAGCTTGAAGAACCTTAGGAAGAGGTTTGGAGTGAGTGAGAGAGGTTATTGGGAGAGAAAAACCAAAAGTATTGAGAGAGAGATCGAGAGAAATGACAGAAAAATTGCGCAGAACCTTTATATACTCCATCAGTAATTCTCGACAGATGCAGGTATCGAGAGGTGTCGAGACAGCTATCGAGGTAGATATTAAGAAAAGCCACTTCGACAGATACAACTATCGAGAAAAGGTGTCAAGAAAGGAAGATCAAACACAAAAGAGTCTCGATCGATCCACAAGCTGTCGAGAAGCTATCGAGAGGACAGAAAGTTTCTCGATTGATCCAGAAGATGTCGAGACAGCGATAAGAAAAAGCTGAGAAACTCGACAGACAGCCAAGTATCGAGGAGGTGTCGAGCTTGCCTTTAAAAAAAATAGTTTTTCAAGAGAAAAAGAACACAGACATGAATGCAATCATGCATGCAACTCAACCAATGATCCAAGCATCACATTAAACTCTCAAAAAATCTCTCCATGACAATTTTAAGCACATGGATCCCAAAACACACACACACACTAAACAAGTCTAACCGATTTTATATTTCAAAAATAAGTTAAGACAGTTTATTGAGCATACATTAACACATGTAAACCTTGTGATGGCCAAATCACATTGTACCTACATATGTATCAAGAATAGCAAAGAATATTTCGTGTTGTGTTTGAAAAACATTGCAAGATTGCATAAGTGTTTCAAAGTTATGACAATTTGAGATATGAGAAAATCACTTTAACTCACACACAATCATAACTATTTGATGGGGACTATCACCTTCGAGGTACATACTATAACTCCCACATCTCCTAGAAAACACACTTGCAATCATATTTTAAAGCATTTTTAATCTTTTTACTTTTATTTTTTTGCATATTTTCTTTTATTAAGGATATCATGCATGGGCATATAAGAGAGAGAAGAAATACCCAATTATGTTAAGCCTTTTGACATTGCACTTTTGCTATGCCGAAGCATACATATGTCATTTCATGATTAGCGAGTAACAATAGTGAGATGGTTCTTTATTCCTTTCTCTTAGGATTTTCTAGTCCTACCCGTCAAAAATAGTGATATGAGTGTTAAGTATAAGAGATCACTTAACCTTACTTATCACAAACAAAGAGTTACAAAGCTCACTTTCTTAATCATGCATGAGGATGCTCATCTAAGCTACAAGAAATACAAAATTTAGAAAACTCTGTTTCAATGGCCATTTTAAGGTTCACAAGAACCAATGTACACAAACACATACTGTTTTTGTATTTTTCAATTTTTTTTTTCAAAAAAGCAAAAAATAAAACACAAAACTGAAAACACAAAAAAAAAAAAAAAAACATGTTAAAGAAAGCAAAATAATGCATAAAACTAGATGTAGATGCATGAGGAGGAAGGAAGATAGAAGGAGATCAATCCATGGAGATGACACCAATGTTTTGACAAAGGAATTCAAAATGTTTACTATCCAGAGGTTTGGTGAACAAGTCAGACTTTTGATCATCAGTGTGTATGAACTCAAGGGTGAGAGTGCCATCTTCAACAAGATCCCTAATGAAGTGATGTCGAATCTCTATGTGCTTAGTCCGAGAATGTTGAACCGAATTCTTAAAGATATTAATGGCACTGGTATTGTCACAGTAGATGGTGAGATGTTCTTGAAAAATACTATAATCATGAAGGAGTTTTTACATCCATAGGAGTTGGGTGCAACAGCTACCAGCAGCAATGTACTCAGTTTCAGCAGTGGATAAAGAGATAGAGTTTTGCTTTTTGCTCATCCAAGAGACAAGATTATTGCCTACATAAAAACAACCCCCTGAAGTACTCTTTCTGTCATCAGTATTCCTAACCCAATCAACGTCAGAATATCCAGTTAAGACATCATTTGTGTCTTTGCTATACCGCACACCAAAGTTGACAGTAGTCTTGACATACTTTATGATTCTTTTCAAATCAATCATATGTGACTCTTTGGGATTTGTCTGATATTTAGCACACACTCCTACACTATAACTAATGTCAGGTCTACTAGCAGTAAGGTAAAGAAAACTACCTATCATGCTTCTATAAAGTGAACAGTTTACACTTTTACCTAACAAGTCAACAATGAGTTTAACATTCGGGCTCATGAGGGTTCTAACAGAACTAGCAGATTCTAATCCAAACTTTTTCACAAGATTCTTAGCATATTTAGATTGAAAGATGAATATACTTGAATCTTGTTGACGAATCTGCAGTCCAAGGAAGTGAGATAGCTCTCCAATCATGCTCATCTCGAACTCTGCTTGCATGAGTTTTGAGAAGTCATGAACAAGTTCATCTTTAGTTGATCCAAAAATGATATTATCAACATAGACTTGAGCAACCACCAGCTCACCATCTTTTCTTTTGATGAAGAGAGTCTGATCAGTCTTTCTTCTTATGAACCCATAGGATATCAGGTATTGAGTTAACCGATCATACCAAGCTCTGGGTGCTTGCTTTAATCCATAGAGAGCCTTCTTGAGATACAGCACATTATCTGAAAAGTGTGGATCAATGAATCCTTTTGGTTGAGCCACATAGACATCTTCTTTCAGTAGTCCATTTAAGAAAGTTATTTTTACATCCATCTGGTAAAGCTTAAACTTCAAGTGACAAGCCAAGGCAAGGAGAATTCTAATGGACTCCATGCGTGCAACTAGGGCAAATGTCTCATCATAGTCTATTCCCTCCATTTGAGTGTATCCTTGAGCTACAAGTCGAGCCTTGTTGCTAATCACATTGCCTTTCTCATCAGTCTTATTGCGGAATATCCATTTTGTGCAGATGACGTGCTCGCCCTCCACTCTAGGAACTGAAGTCCACACATCATTCCTGTGAAATTGAAGTAGTTCATCATGCATTGCTTCAACCCAACTTTCATCCTGAAGAGCTTTCTCAACTTTAGTAGGTTTAGCTTGTGACAAATAACAAGAATAAGACACAAAGTTAGCAACACATTTGTCAACTGTACATTTCTGCAATGTGAGTTCATTCATATTTCCCACAATAGTTTCTGGAGGATGATTTAATTTGATTCTAGAGGAAGGTCCTTTGTCTTCATGAGATTCAAAATCTGGTGACGTAGGCATATCTGCTGACTCTTCTACAACACTTGGAGTACCAAGAGTACTTGGGGATGTGGGCTCTTGTTCCATGAGTTCTGGAGCTCTCCTAGGTTCAGGAGGAAGAATTTCTTTAGGGAGTTCCTCATCAATTTTCTCAAAACAAAAGTCTGAAGACTCATCAATAACAACATTCACCGTTTCCATAAGCTTCATGATTCTTTTGTTATATACGCGATAAGCCTTGCTTGTAGAAGAGTATCCTAGAAATATCACTTCATTACTTCTGGAATCAAACTTTCCCACATTTTCTCTATCCTTTAGGATGAAACAAGTACTTCCAAAGATTCTAAAATACTTCACATTCGGCTTTCTTCCTTTCCATAACTCATATGGAGTCTTTTTGGTACCGGGTCTGAAATACACTCTATTTACAAGATGACATGCAGTGTTGACGGCTTCTCCCCACAAGTTTCTGGCCACATCCTTACTGTGCAACATGGCTCTTGCCATCTCCTGAATAACCCTATTCTATCTTTCTACTACACCATTCTGCTGAGGAGTAATAGGAGCAGAGAATTCTTGAGATATACCTGATCTTATGCAGAAGGACTCTATGTATGAGTTCTCGAATTCTTTACCATGATCACTTTGAATTCGGTTAATTTTCAAGCTCTTTTTATTCTGTAGTCTTGTGCACAGTGCTTCAATGTGCTCAGGAGCATCAAACTTGGATCGTAGAAGAATGGCCCAAGTATACCTATTGAAGTCATCAACTACAACCATGATGTATCTCTTACCTCCAAGAGATTCAGTTCTAGTTGGACCCATGAGATCTAAATGCAGTAGCTCCAATGGTCTAGATGTAGCTGATGTTTGAGTGCCTAGATGCTTAACTTTTGTCTGTTTCCCAAGCTAACATGGTCCACACACCACATTGCTCAGTCTATTAAGCTTTGGCATCCCTAAAATTGATTCATGCTTAGATACATTAGAGAGATGTTTGTAACTAGCATGTCCCATTCGTTGGTGCGTTGGTGCCACAAATCTTCATTTGGCAACCGAATGCTATTGCACACAATATCAGCATCAGGAACCAATCCATAGCAATTGTCTAGAGTACAAACATCACTTATGAGTTTCTTTCCAGACTCATCCATGACAAGACACTTTCCTTTGGAGAATAGCACCATGAAGTCTTGATCACATATCTAACTTATGCTTAGAAGGTTCACCCTCAGTCCTTCCACATATAGAACATTTGCAATGTCCGTCAGTCCAGGTAGAGAGATAATTCCTTTCCCTTTTATCTGTGACTTGCTTACATCACCAAAAGTGACATTTCCACCTTTCTTAGACTCGAAGACTTTGAAAAGAGATTGGTCTCTAGTCATGTGTCTTGAGCAACTACTGTCAAGGTACCACAAGCACGTGTCCATCACTTTAAAATCGGACTTCATCATAAAACACACTTCGTGCTTAGATGTCAGATTAGTGGGAATGGTGTTTTCTCTCATCTGCGTTTTCCAAGCTAGGCCTTTAATTTTTGCTCTTCTTAGACAAACTCTTTTGCACATTTTAATTTTGAGACAGTCTAGTTTCTGCTTGTATAAACTGAGATCCTTTCCAATAGTCATCACAAGAGAAATCAAATAATTTTTAGACTTGTATTTTCTGAGACACTCAAACAAATAGAGATTAGAAAAACAAGATGTATTTGATAACAAAGATCTCTTCAAGTAAGAGACTGACCTCTATCCATGACAAACAGGGGTCAATGGATCACACACACAAGGATTAAACCCTAATCAGAGTGTGCCTGCTCTGATACCACTTGATAGGCCACAAATGCGTTGGCCCCTTGTGATGAATTAAATTGATTAATTAGCCAAGTTTTTAATTAATCAATTTAACATACAAATTTACGTGGCAGCACAAATAAATCACCAATAAACTAAAGTATGTAGCGAAAATAAAATTGACATAGTGATTTGTTTACGAATGGGAAAAACCTAACGGCAAAAACCCCACCGAGTGATTTAAGGTCACCACTCCCGAAACTCCACTATTATCACAACAAGCGGTTACAAGTAAAGGAATCCCAGTACCTTACCAACCTACAGTTGAACCCTTACCCCAATACCCAATTGGACTTGTTCCGTAGTGACAGTTTCTCCTTTTGATGCACGGCTCCCAGTACGTGGCTAACCAATTGCGCGAATCCTAGTACGCGACTTCAATTCACCAACTAGAGAGAGTTGTTGGCTGCAAAGTTCTTCAATTCATCTACACGATGAAGATCAAGAAGATGCTTGGTTACAAAACCCTATGGTGCACATTGCACAGCAACTTCTTCACAAGAGAGATGAACTAGGGCATGAACTTTGTCTTGGATCACAAATAACTTGAACAAGGAGTTCAATGCTTGTGCAACTTGTGTACTTGTGCTCCCTTCGATGGCCCTTAAAATAATCATTTTATATGTCTAGGGTTAGGAGAAAAGAAGTCTCAAAGACATATTCACGGATTGGAATCAAAAAAGAACTTAGAATCTGTTTTCCATAAATCTCGACAGATAGAGGTGTCGAGGATCTATCGAGAAGCTATCGAACCTCAGGCTGAAACAGCTTCTTAAATCTCGATAGATGCATGTGTCGAGACTAGGTGTCAAGATTTAGTAACTTACACTTTCCAGCTTGTTTCTTGGACAGACTTGATGACTTCAACACTTGATCTTGAAACACAGTTTCTTAAAGCATTAAACACATCCTAAATCTACCTAATTATAAGTAAAGTACGTTTTTTCAAAGGATAAGCCAATTACATAAAATACTGACATATGTTCAAAAAATCTTGAACCACATATGTCCTAACACGAGGCATTCATTCGGAACGCCACGTCTTCTTATCGAACTTCTCTGACTGACCTACTCACTGTCATTCACAATAAGGGTTGGGAGTCACTATGTAATGTCCTAATCACTTGTCCTTCCATGATCATACAAGAGTTCCACTCCAACATGCACGGATTTGATTATTCAGTACCTCATTTCTTCACTCGCGCTCGAGGTACATGTATTGTGGTCACTCCAGATATTGAATCTGAAGTGCTCCACATCTTAAGGGTAGCGCATCCTGACTACCTCGGCTGTAATCATCTTAAGACTGTGTCTAAAAACGAGCTCATGTCTTCTTTTTGTGAGCGACCTTTGGGGTGATCATCAGTACACTCCTTACTCGGCCTTCACTAAAGGTTTGAGGTTTCTTAATATGGTGATGACTTTTGTTTTGCATCCTCTATCTCACTATAACTCTATCATAGAGCCTTGTGCTCGATTTTTGCTATCCCTTACAGAGCATATCCCTATTGACTTCCCATCTCACTTCATTCTATCCTTCATAGATGTCTATAGGGATACGGTGACTCGTAATAAGCTCATTTTTCCTTCGGCTATCACGCGGATTATTCACCATTTTTCTGTATCCTATCCCAAGTCGGACCACTTTTCTGTCATGTATTTCACAGATGCTGCTACCGTTAAACGGAGCAAGGCGCAGCTTCGATAGAGGCTAACCGGGACGAAAATTCCTCCAGCTTCTTCAACTCCATCCACCTCCGCTCCTTCGTATTCTGCGGGTGGGGTGACTCTTGAGGACATTACAGCACAGCTGGTGCACATGGATGCTCACCTTGACACTCTTAGTGATGAGTTGTGTCAGGTGAACACCCGTGTTGGTCATATTGCACGACAACAGGCTACCATGGGTGGTTTTGCTACTTACTCTTCTCCATCTCCACCAACTTCAGAGGATGAGAATGATGATGGCTTCGGTAGTGATGATGCTGATGAGGACGATGGTGCTAGCTCTTCCAGTGATACTAAGATGGCTACTTGAGCTACTTACCCTTTGCCACCCGTGACAAAAAGAGGGAGTAGTTTTTAGATACGAGAGTAGTCATATACACAAGGGGAGAGTCAGTATAGGTGATTTTTGTTTGGGGGAGTGTCTATATTTTTTAGGGATATAGTGAGGACTTATGTATCTTTTCTTTTCTTTCTATTTTAGATTCATTGTTTATGTACTTTTGATCTTGTGATCACTTTGTGATAGCAAACCTTGTACTTTTTTATGATATATATATATATGAGGTTTTAATTACTGTTTTTTATCTATCTTTACATGTGTTGTTTCTTTTCTATCTTTACGCACATGTTTCTTATGATTTGTATGCAATCTTTTATTTTTGTCTCACACAAAGATACCTTGATGAGTTTTGTTTAAAGTATTTCAGAAATACAGGTTGTCAAAGTCTTCCTTACCGTAAACTCTCTTCTTGCAAAGTTTTTCAAGAGTTTGTGGTAGGATAGATTTTATTGTATTCAACAAGTGAGTATGAGTTAAGTGATTTATGACTTCTCTCATATGTTCATTTGTTTGTTGTGGATTTATCGCGGATTGCCAAAGGAGGAGATTGTTAAGACATATGTGATTCATGTTAGGAATATATGTCAAAATGTATGAAACATATGTCGTCATGTATTGGCTAATCCTTTGACAAAACACACTATACTTGTATCTAGGTAGATTTAGGATGTGTTTAATACTTCAAGAAATAAGGTTTCAAGTTCAAGTGTTAAAGTCAAGAAAGTCTGTCCAAGATTCAAGTAATGAAGTGTTAGATTTTAAATCTCGACAGCTAGTGTCTATCGAGGTTTAGAAGCTGTCTAAGCACGAAACTCGAAAGCTTCTCGATAGATAGGGTATTTATTAAGAATTAAGAAAATCAAATTTTCAGTTCTGATTTCAATCCAATCCGTGAGTATGTGTTTGGGCTTTCTTTTCTTACAACCCTAAACATATATAAGGATTATTTTAAGGGCCACCACAAATAGTACAATTGCACAAGTGTGAAGCAAAGTGTTGTTCATGCAAATTATGACCAAAAACCTAGTTTGCCTTAGTTCATCTTGAAGAAGCTACTGTGTTTGTACACTGTAGGGTTTTGTGACTAAGAAACTTCATGATTTTCATCGTATGATGATCTGAAAAACTTTGCAACCAACATCCTTCACAAGTTGGTGATTAAGTCGTGTACCAGGATCCGCGCATTTATTTATTAGTCACGTACTGGGAGTCGTGCATCAAAAGGAGAGATTGTCACTATAGAACAAGTCCAATTGGGTATTGGGGTAAGAGTTCAACTATAGGTTGGTATAAGGTATTGGGATTCCTTTACTTGTAACCACTTGTTGTGATAATAGTGAATTCTCAGGAGTGGTTACCTTAAAATCACCTAGTGGGGTTTTTGCCTTGAAGGTTTTCTTTATTCGTAAACAAATCACCGTGTCAACTTTATTTTCCATTGTATTATACTTTAGTTAGTGATTTTTTTGTGCTGCCACATACATTACATGTTAATTTGATTAATTAATAAACTTGGGTAATTAATCAATTAATTCATCACAAGGGTTCAATACATTTTTAGCCTATCAATCTTCTTCACCGGGTATAGATTGAACAACATGATGTATGTGAGACATCGCATATCCGGTGGGAAAATAGTTGTGTTGAGACATCTTCCTTCTCTATCTCCACCAATATGGGATTCAACCATCTATTTGGAGAGCATTTTATCCTTGAAATGAGTGAAGTCATGGTCTATTTCTCCAAATCCAAGAACCTCATCAATGTCCTCCACTTCAATGGTGAATTCATGGCCTCTAACCCAATAGTCTATGACATCCTCTCGTAGGATGGCATTGGCTTAGAATTCCCGAATTAGTAATTCACAAACCCTAGGGATGAAGTAGCCCTTCAGATCGACAAGGTCCACGAATCGCTCTTGGATGATTGGAGCTTTCTCAAAGTGCTGGTTATATTGCTTAAAATGATGGGTGGAGCGAAATTGGGTGTTATCCATGCACTTCCTCTTGTCACAACATTGTGCAATGGTTTTCTTTGGAGTCACTTGTAAAATAAAGTAGAAAATACCATAAAACAGAGCACAAAATATGATAATAAACTTGATTAGTAACAAGTTAGTATCAGCATAATGGACATTGAATTAAAAACCCTAAAAACTAAAATTTACAGAGTAAATAAAAAAAATTGACATGTAATGACAAAACATCAAAACGTGATAGAATCATGACATTAAGCACTCAAACATGTTAAAGTGTGTGTGTGTGTGTGTGTGTGTGTATGTGTGTGTGCGTGTGTGTGTGTGTGTACATCAAATGTAAAAGTGTGCAAACTAGGGCAAAGTGTAAATACATATAGTCATATGATGTTTCAAGATCAAAAAAACATGATTATCCCTACAAATTTTGTATTCCATGGAATCCAAAGAGACACAAAACATCTAAGTGACATTCTATCATGAACATAATATGTACAACACAACACAACACAAAACATAGTACGATACACAAAAATGAATAACAAACATGTAAAACATGTAGCGTAAGCATTATACTAACAAAACCAACAAAACCCAAAAATCAATCTCATCAAAACATCAACAAAACCATATTCAATCATCATATTTCCATATCTCAACAAAAACACAAAATCCAAGAAAACTAGGGCTAGAAACTTGAAATACTATGAGAATAAGAGAAAACCCATACTTTTTCTTAAAGATTGATGAAGCAAATGGAGGTTTTGTGATTGAGAATAGAGGTTTTGGAAGAGGGAGAGGCGGACTAGACAATGAGGGTGCACGTGATGTGAGGGAAAATTGAAAAGTTTTTGAAAACTGTCTTTGATTTAACCCTATTTGTACAAAACACACGATTTTCACGACTGGAATGAGTTACGAGCAAGTTGCCAATTTGAGTTGCCAAAATCCCTTGACAAAATTTTTGAAAAATTTGTCTAAGTGTTTTTCGTGATTGGAAAGTTCACTCGTGAGCAAGTTGCGAAGGGTGCCGCGAATCCTTCTAAGTAAGCTCACGATTAGAGCTTCCACTAATGAACAAGTTGCCAATTTGAGTCGTGAAAATGCCAAAAACCCAAAAATTTTGAAATTTTTCTAAGTATTTTTCATGACTGGGGAACTGATTCACCAGGGAGTCGCAAGAGTCTTCTGAGTAAGCTCACGATTGGGGTCTCGCAACTGGCTTAACCTGCGAGTGAGTCACCAAAACAGAGTTACACAAATTTTGGATTTTTTGAGCTTTTTCAAAACAAAAGCACTTTCCAAAAACAACTAAAAATACTCAAAAAAAATTTTGTGTTAGATCAACATATGATTGAGTATATACAACTCATTTAATCAAGTATAATCACACAAATGAATAAGGCATTCATTGAACATAAACATGTGTGATGTGTGTGAATATCAAATGTGAGATAATCCTTAGTCTAATGTGAAGTTTCAATGATCAATTCAATCAAGACATACACAATTAGCACTAAGAAGAATGACCAATCTCAATTATAGAAATATGCATATATGACCTCCCACTAAACTTGATGACCTAACATTGAAGCATTTCATTTGGCTTCTTACAATTCATTACCTCTCATTTTGAGATCGATGCCTAAAATTTTTTATATTTCAATTTGATGATTAAGCCTTTAGGTTTTTGGTACCATACATTATTATTACAAGTCGCTTTCCATTTATCCTAGTCGAATACTACTATGTGCAATGGTTTTTGCAGCTCATTATCTCTTTTTCGAGATTTAACATTAGTTGAGCTCATTCAGCAAAAACATAAAAGAGTGGGAAGATATATAGGTACAAGTCTATACATGTCTCAAGATCAACAAAACCATTAGTTAATCATTCATGACAAGTTTGAAGATCTATTTACAACAATCATATAGATGTCAAGATTTTTCCCACAATGATATGAGTGCATAAAGAACATGCTATGCTCTAAAATGCACAAAAACATTTGTATGACGGTACTAGGCAAAATATGCATGTGACAAAACACAGCAATGCCGATCAAACTTTTTGGATTTTCTACTTTTCATGTGTTTTTGGATTTTTGACACAAAACAAGTAAAGATTGATCAGAAAGAAACAAACACTCAAAGATTTTAAAAACAACATATAAAAACAGTAAAAACATGCTAGAATAAACACATAAGCACACAACCAAATAATGTCTCAACAAATTGGAAGAATTAATACATGGATATGTTCTAATACTTATGCATGTGTACCTTTCTTCACCCACACGGTACGTGCATTTGGGGTGATATCCTTAAAGGATTGGTACTTGAGTTGCGATTCTCAAACCTTAGGGTAAAGTTTGCCAAACAAGAAGTGATGGTGTCTATCATCTTCATCATATCACCAATATTGGAGTCAACTTCTCGCCCTTTTGATTGTTTGAGATTCCCCTTGCCATATTTTTGTCCTCTTGGCCTTTAAAGACTTTCATTATTCAATACTTAAAGCTTGTGGCAATTAGGTCTAGTGTGTACTCAGATTCATAATAGTGGCCAAAATGTTGAGTTTGTGGACCACTTTGTGACTTCGGAAGAGATTTCCCTTTAGCCTTGGGCTTGGCTACAAATGGATTTGGAGGCTTTGTCAAAACCCATTGAGCAATCACATTTGGCTTCTTCTCAACTTTCTCAACAATTGGAGTTGCTACCATTGGTTCCTTTGCTTTGACAAACTTCATCTCCTTAGACACATTGGCTCTTGAATTACTTTCTCTGGTGTATCCAAAGCCGCTTTTGTCAAAGTAGGACTTTTGATGTGCAAGTACTTCATCAAGTTTCTTGGAGGCAACATGCTCCACTTTGGCATTAGCTTGAATCACTTCAAGCTCAAGAAACTTGATCTTGGAATAGGCTTCGGCTAGTTCTTCATTTAGCACCTCAACTTCACATTTCGTCTCCTTATACCGCACTAAAAGACTTTTGTAATCTTGCTCAGCTCTTTTCATTTTTTCTTATGGCTGCTTTAGCCACTCTAAGATACTTTCCGGACTTCTCAAGAAGACAATTATAAGTTTCTTGCAATTCTTTTGCTTCTTCATCTTCATCATCAGATTCCTCCCCAATTCTTAGACTCCACCTTGGTGTGCTCACCTAGCTCTTCCAGTAGTGTGTTCAAATCATCCAAAGAGTCCACAGGAGCAATGGCCATAAATGTGGAGTAGTTTCCTTCTCTGTCACAACTTTCTTCCGAATCCGAATTAAAGTTATCTGAGTCACTAAGGGTAGTGGCAAAAACTTTACCCTTTGCCTTCAAGTATGTGAGGCATTCTTTCTTCACATGCCCATGCCCTTTATACCAGGGGCGGAGCCAAGGGGGGGGGGGGGGGCGAAAGGGGGCAAGTGCCCCCCCTGGCTCCTTTTAAAAATGCTTATAAGTGCTCTGCCCCCTCTCACTTAAATGCTCTACCCCCTCTAACCTAAGAAATAAACCAAAAGACAATTTCTATTGGCGAGAAAATAGCTGTAACACCAGCAAAATGTGAAAAAGTTATAGGAGATATTCACAGCACCTTTAACCACATTATCATAATTTTTGTTTAAAAAAAAAAAATTATCTCCCATTTTTTATAAATAAAAACTTTTATATCCCATTTCTTTTTAAACAAACAAAAAAGAAAAAACTTTTATCTTGTCCCTCTATTTCAGCATTTCATTGTCACGATATTTTGAATGTTTATTATTTTTTTTTATTTGATGGACGACATGTTGAATGTTTATCCTTTTTTTTTTCCTTTTTTTTTTTTTTTTTTGTTTATTTGATGTAATTTCAATTGATTGTGTGTATTATATTTTAACTAATTTCCCCATACTCAAACTCTAAAGCCTCTCTTATTTTTTCTATTTTTTTATTTTTATTATAATTATTTTTTATCTTCTATCAATTGACCTTTCAATTTCGAACTCTTGATTTTTTGCTATGAACCTAGATTTAAATACTTTGAAGAATATAGAAAAAAAAGTGTTGAATTCTACATATTTTTTGCAATATATATTTACTTCGTTATTAATATCGATTAATTTTTTTAGATTTTAGATTTTAATATTGTTTTTAAATCTTGCCCCCCGTAGACTGAAATCCTGGCTCCACCACTGCTTTATACTCATAGCAAGTAACCACTTGAGATGGAGAAGAATCTTTAAAATCCTTCTTCTTGAAGTCCTTTTGTCCTTCTTAAAATTTGAGAATTTTCCTTCTCAAAAGACTTCCCATCTTTCTTAAATTTTAAGAACTTACGAAGAATCTGCCACATGGCAAGTTGTGATACAAAGTTGTGGAAACTTATGTGTCCCTAGCATTACTTGCAAAGCCTTGCTTGACCTAAATTGATAAATTAATCTAGTGGATCCCTATATATTGCAACTTTTCACTCTCTTCTTTTATATATATATATATATATATATATATATATATATATATAAAGTTTATTAAAAAAATTTATCACTTTATCGGAAAATTTCCAATCTCTTCTGCTATCACATTACACATTTACGTCAATAATAAATAAAGAATGTCCAACTAGTGAACATGAAATCCAGAGAGAATCAGATCAGCAGAGAAAACCCAACTTCACAAATGTCTCATTTTACTGACAAACCGAAAATTTTCTCCAAAACCAAAATTAAAACCTAAAATTAAAAGCTAGGTTTTAATTTTTACGAAATCCAGCTTTTAGATATTGTTTTCTCTTGAGTTTTTAGTTTTTTTATTTTTTAAGAGGAATGAGACATAAAATGGTAGCAAAAATACTAATTTATCCTTGTTTTTAATAGAGATGAGTAACAAGAGACAAGCGGAGCTTATTTCAAATGGGTAAAGTGTTAATTTTTAATCACAGGTAGAAAAAGTGTTTTTTTAGGCAAACCACTAGTGAGCAAAATATAACTTTCCCTTTTTTTAAATTGTACCCGTGTATATGTATGGGTTACACACTAATTATACTAACCATAAATATCATCCCAAATATTTTTTATTAACTATTGAAAAAGTTTTGGCTGGTCAAAATTGGAATGAATAATTCGAGAGGTAGAACGTAGAAATGTAGAATTGAGTTTAAAAGTTCTTTTCATATGGTGTAGAAATTTGTTTTCAATGCATATTTCAAATCCCTAAACCAATTGGACATTATAATTCAAATTAGAATATATTGAAAATCTAATATCTTTTTTCTTTTCCATAATAGATAGCTTCAAAGTCTAGTCATCCAAAAATTATTTAAAAACCAAAATACTGCCTAATTAAATTGTTAAAGAAAAACTATGAGCATTGTAATTCAATTTATATGCACTTTCTGGTTTTCCAACTAAGACATCCAAGGTTCTAATCTCCCCCACCCCCAACTATTGATGTATATTAAAAAAAAAAAAAAAGTTTATCAAAAGACTTAGTTTTTCAGATGTTCATTTGGTTAATGGCAGCTATAAAATGACTGACTCAATTAATGTTCTTTCCTTGATTTTATCTTATTTTTCCTTTCCATTAACTATTTCAAAAGGTCTTAAATTGTTACTTACTTCAAAGAATTAATAGATACAATTTTTTATAATTTTTTTTATTTATCATTTATTTAATCTTAATAGATTCATGGTTATTTTATTTGAGCTAAGATTGAAAATTACTAATATTCAAGATTGATAAAAATTTTATTTCAAAAATAATATATTTAATAATATATCCTTAAAAAACTAAAACTTCTAATGTAAATATTGTTTTGTTAAAAACTAAAATTTCTTCATATTTTATTCGATAAATAAAATTGTATTGTATGAGAGACTGCCTTTATCAAAAAGAAATATATATATATATATAGGTGTGTGTGTGTGTGAGAGAGAGAGAGAGAGAGAGAGAGAGAGATGGGTGATGAGCAGATTAACTACGGTGGGCCTAGAGCCCAATAGGCTTTTGTACACTAGCGGCACATATAGGGTTAGTGAGTGTGTTAGCTTTGAAAAATGGAAATAGCCTGATTTTAATAGTTGGGCCGTATATATATATGTCTGGCCGAGTTTTAATTGTAGGGACCATTTGCTCTTTGTTTCATAGTTTTTGGGCTAGGGTAATGTTAAGGTGTATAAAGCCCACATGTATAATTGGTGTTTGGGTTAAGAAGCCTGAGTTTTCTGAACTTTGGGCTGTAAATAATGGACAATAAAGTGAGCTTGCGGCATGGGTGCAGGCTTGAGCATCATTGTATAGTTGTATCATGCGTTGTCCTTGTGTTTTTCGGTTTTTGATACCTTATCTCTCAAATTATTTAGGATTTTCTGTGTAATAAGGGACTTGTTCCCTCTAATGTTTTCTATGATATGGCTTGGGCGTTTCAGATTTGAAACAAAAATTCAACTCGTCAATGAAAATCACTGAATTTTTAATGTTGACAAAAAGGAAAAATGAGAGAGAAATTGAGTAGATATTATTTAGGTTACAATGAGTTTTTCCCCAAAATAATTTTTCAGAGTGGTTATTTATCAATTTTAGAGAGTTCAACTAGCCTATTTATAGACCAACAAAATTTCTAGTATTTATCCACCTCATATGCTCCACTGACAATTCCATTACTTCGACAAAGCGGAGCTAGTTCAACATCATGTTTGACTACGTCAAACCTCACAAAGCTGATCATGACCACATATACGGTCCCAACTACTCTTTTTTTTTTTTTTGGGCTGAATATGGCCCCAATTACTCATAATATCTTTTTTTTTTTTTTTTTTTTAGTAAACAGTAATACTTATTAAAATACACACAAAAATAAAAATATTAATATTTTAAATTGGATTTATAATACATTACTTAATCATAATACAATAACAAAAATGCCTAACCTTTATAGTTGTAAACTGGGATTATAAATAGCGGACACTAGACACACACAACTAATGTGGAATAAATTTCTTAATAGTTGAATAAATAATGAGTAGCAATATCGATGTTTTAAAGAAATTATTTTTTTTTTTAACCATTGCACATTGACTGTTATTTATCCATTCAATTCAAATCTTCCAATTGGCCAATTCGATTTAGATATATGTTTCAATTTATTAGTTTTAGCCAAGAGTTTTGTAACTTAATTGACACCTCATCATGTACAAAGTACTTGGAGTTTAGAAGGCAAAAGGTTCGAGTTGCAAAATTAATAGCATATTGTAACTATCTTAAAAAAATTTATTAAGTTTTAAATGTTTAAAATTCTAGGTGACAAACATAGAGCTAAAAAGGTTAGAAATTGATATATATAATTTAGGTGAAAATTTTGTGTCAATGTGTTTATTAAAAATTATGAAGAAGACTTGCTACAAATTTTAAAATAATATGAGACACTCGCTTGAGTGAGATTGTCTAAAATTAGAAGTCAAGTTTTGCTTTATTAAAAATTGTGAAGAACAACAACTTTGGTCAAGTAAAACTTAGACTTTGCTACAAATTTTGAAATAGTACGAGACCCTCGCTCAAGCGAGATTGCCTAAAATCAGAATTCAAGCTTTGCTAGAAGTGTGACTTCTGCTAAATCTAAAGTTAGATACATAAGACATTCTTAAGCAAGATTTTCTAAAGAGAAGGCCATCAAACTCCGATTCAAATTACCAGGCCAATCTAGAAAACTTCTCCTTATGCCTAAATAGAGAAAATTCATGAAGGAATCTTGCCCCAATTTTCTAGTTTGAATTGTTTTGGGTTTTCTTGGTTTGGAAGAAAAGTCTATACCTTATTAAACAAGTAATAGGACTCCTTGTCTATAAAGGGTTGTATTCATTGTCCACCAAGAAAAATATTCATTATCTACAAAGAAAGGTATTCCTTTTCTGCTAAAGAATAGGTATTGAAGTCTTATAAATAGACAATACAGCAAAGGACTTGGGGGCTTTAGCCCTTGGGTCCTCCCACATAGAGAGAGCTCATTTGTTATTAATTGTTGTGGTTGTGTTATTTGTTTTGTTTTGCATTGTGGCTTTGTCTTAGCAAGAGTGCCACAAATTGTTTGGTAGCATTTGGTCTGTGCTTTGCTGTAATTTGCATATGGATTAGTTTGTTGGTTTGACATAGAGAGATATCTCTTTAAGGGTGTTGTGCAGTATAAGGAAAATTTTCACTTTGTATTTGTGTGAGGTAGCTATTTGGTTTTGAGGATTTTGGTATTTGTGAGAGCACATCTACACCATATTTGTATCTCCATATTTGTTAGTGAAATGATCATTTTGTTATCGCCCATAAATGTAGGCTATCATCGAACCATGTAATTTTTTGGTGTTTTCTTCTGTGAGTGGACATCTATTTCTGAGGTTTTCTTCATTTCTATTATTTGCTAAAGATTAGTGCTAGGAACACAAAATTTGGCATAACTTTTTGCTACAAATCATCATGTAATGAGTTGTGATTGGTAAAGGTGTATTATCACATGGCCAACCATTATACTTTTACCAATCACAACTTGTCACTTGATAAGTTATGGCACAAAGTTGTGACAAATTATGTGTCCCTAGTATTACTCTTTGCTAAATCTTTTTCAAGTACATAATATTTTTACAATTAATCTTAGCATTTGAGCTTCCACTTTTACAACAAATCTTTCCATGAACACGAATGTGTAGGATAATTCAAGATTAATTAATTGATCACAAAAATATTAATTATTTTTCACTAACAAAAAAATATTATTGGTTGATGTTGTTTAACGTGGTAGTCACGTGAGCAAACAAAAATTCCATGTGGATAATATTATCTTTTTATTGAATCTAATTAATTAAACATAGATAAATATATTTAATTTGATTGATTGATATATTTATTTTATTTAGCTAATTAGAGTTCCAATAAAGAAGAATGTTATCAAGAAGAGAGTCCGTTATTTAATTCTCTAATTGTAATGCTTTAATTGTTTTACATCTAATAGTGTACACACTCCTTTACATACCACTAGATGTAAATACCCAGTATAAAAGTGTGGACGTTATGCAAAAAATTGCATATCGCAAAGTGTGAAACATTTTATACAACATATGTAGATTATTGATCCGAGCTTCACAACATATGGATCATTTTTATTATAGCAATCATAAACAAGATCGAGGCTATTCCACAATAGGCAGTTAAAAACTAAAACATAAACACCCAAAGAGCAATATGACCCATTGTACCAATTAGTTAGTGAGAAAAGCCCCGATGCCACTGTAGAAGCCGAAACATATAATGACGGCTACAGAAATCCCCAAAGGGTGCGGCGCCACCGCGTATGTTCCTGATATAAAAGCTATCAGCAGTGCTGGAACAGAGTCTACTAATAATGCAAGGGCAAGTTCTGTCTTTCTTTTTCTTTCAGAGATGGATTGCTGCCTTCTAATATTAGCCGAATGCATGTAAACTAATAATGAGGCAGTGGAAAAAGCAAAAGCAAAAGCAAAAGCATTGGCTATCATAAATGCTTTGAAAGCGGCTCGTTTGCTTAATACTGCCAATCCGGAATTTGCACCTCCGCTTTCGTATCCACCAGGCACGGTGAAAGCTGCGGTGAAAGTGACAGTTGCGATGAGCGTGGCTACCAACAAATTGGTCTCACTTGCAGACCTTAACCTCTCCGATTCAGACATACTGTTGTCTGATATTTCTTTGTTGCTTTCAGAGACAGCATTCTTTACCTCATTTTCCTTCGATGTCTGCCCTTTCTGAGCTTTCTCTTCAATGGCTGTAGCATTTACAGCACCTCCATCTGTGGATTCTATCTTTATTTTTGTTAGTACTCGTTCTTTCTCCGGCACCTGAGGGTCCAAACGCTGAGTGCACATGTTGAAGATTCGTCTCAGACCTTTTCGACTGCCTTTCGCATTCAACCGAATCCTAATCCAAGCCTGTTAAATGTACAGACATATGATTTTGTATTTTGATACTCATTACGATTAAAAATATTAAAACCTTTGGGCTCGTGAAAGAAATAATTGTTGAAGAAGACAAGCAAAACGATGTCGCCCGTCTAAAACAGAAGAATAAAGATAAACAAAACAAAACAAAACGTTTAAATGAGAATCGGTACCATTCCAACAAGCAATATAAACTTAATCAAACGCTATCATTTTGTATTTAGTGTGTGTTTGGGAGGGGCTGAAACGCCCAGCGTCTGCGTTTCAGCCCCTTCCACTTTCTTTTTTTTTTTTTTCACTTAAGTGGGACGCGCGTTGGTCACTGTTTATTGGCCATGAACAGTGATTTTAAGCGAATGAACAGTGATTCAAGGCTAACCGACTGGGCAGAGGCGGGAAAGTTTGTTATATGTTAGTTAGAATCCTCAAGATATATCCTGATTTTCTCGAAGATATTTCCTAGAATCTTCTTGAGTATGGTAGAGAATTAGTTACATAATCTATCAATATCTATATCTATAAATTTAATATAAAAGTAAAATGTTTGACTTTTTATGGCCCACATCTTATTGCGTCATGTTGCAACACAAATTAATGCCACATTTACATTTAAAATCACTGAAACATTGTATTTTTTCGTTTAGTGGAATAAGAGAATCGTTTCAATAGTATTTTCATTTTTCAATTTCATTATGTTCAGTTGTCTATAGTGAATTAGTGACACAATGTTCTGTCTATTGGATGGTAGGTACAAAATATCAAACAAATACTTATTTTTGGCTCTTAGGAAGTTACAAATTTTGCACCTTTCATATTCCTTCCCATAAAAAACATAAAAATCACTTCGTTCTTATCTCTTTTTTCCTTATACGCTTCTCTCTCTCCCTCTCTCTCTTTCAAACACAACATGGCGGTCTTTGTTCTTCGACTCTCTTCTAGATGCAACTGCATCGTTTCACTTCGGAATATACAGACACATCAGTTGCTACCCCTAGCCATTCTCTCTCCACAGCACAAACCTAACTCAAAGTTGGCGATTACGACCCTAAACGCCTCAAACCTCTCTTGCAAACAGGGTTAATTAGAATAGTTCGAACCCTAAATCTTTATCTTTTTCATCATTTTTTGTTGTTTCTACCATGATTGAGGTTTGTTTTCTCTTTCTATATACTTAATAATCCAGTTATTTCGAACAAGTTAGGGTTCTTATGTAGAATGGTAGATATGTATTATGTAGGTATGTAGAACAATTTAGGGCTCCTGGAAATTAGGTTTTACACTTTCACTAATAAAAAAAAATTAGGCTTTACTTTTTCAATATGCAAAATTTAGTTTTCAAAAAAATAAATCAAAATTTAAAATCGTCTTGTATGAAATTCAAACGTTTCTATTACTTTTGTAGATCCTATAGGTAAAAAAGATACACAGATTTGTTTTATTTGTATCTATCTGTGTCTAAATATATATATATATATATATATATATATATATTTTGTTTTTTAATTATTAAGTATCTATAAGTTGGGAGGAACTAGAGCATGACCATGAGAAGAAGAATGCAACGCCATTTCAATCCAAATCAGTCGTAATGAATCTAAGAAAAGATATGCAAAACTTGCAATGTATGACTTTCAATTCTTTTTTTTGTTTTTTGGTATATTTATATGACTAAATATGTACCAAACATTGACTTTGTTATCATGAGATTTTTTAATATAATTTTAGAAAACAATTTCAGGTTTTGTGAAAAAGAGGGCTTGATGTAGTAAAAATGAGATAAATTAAATCACTATGGTCTTAAATATTATGTATTTGAAAGTTTTGGGGAAACTGTGAAGTGGATTTGATTTGATTATTATGATTTATTTAATGGTAGGTTTGTGCATTGAGATTAAATTTTTTTATTTTTTCTGCAAATTTGAAATTTATTATTGAGAGAGAATTGTAGGTTCAATGAATTTGGGTTTGATTTAGAGGTAACTTGGTGTTTTTCAATGTATACTTGGAAAAGAATTGTGAGTCTGTGAATGTAAAGCTTCATACATTATATATTTTTACGAATTTGATAGGGCATTTGGTGGTGGGATTGGTATTGAACATAGGCTTAAGCTGGGTTTGGATACAAATTATTTTTCTACGCGTTTGCTTTTGGCGTTTCCAAACGGTGGGATCCATGCTAAAGTAGCAACACATTAAACCTTTTTGTCTGCGTTTCACCTTTTTTTTTTTTTTTTTTTGAGAAGCATTTTTGTGGCTGTAGTTGTTTTCCAGTGGGTCCCATGTACTGTTCACAAGACCCACAACCCTCTTTTTTCACTAAAACTTTTATTAAAAATGGGTCTCACGACGCTATTCACACATTTAAAAATTATTTTGTTACAGTGTTTTCAGTTTTTAGCAAAATAAGCTGTATCCAAATGGACTCTAATTAGTCTTAGCATTTTAATTTCAACGTTTTGTGAATGACAAGGGCTTAAGAAGATTTTCTTACCTCTGAATTTTTTTGAGAAAATATCAAAAGGAAGTTTTTAGATTCTAATTTTTATTGGTTCCATTATGGATTTTAGGTTGAAATTTGATCCAATTTATAATCACTTTTCATATTACATATCTCGCTTTTTAAGGTATGTAATGCTTCTTACATGTTTCATCACAAAACTATTCAAAGAGATAAACCCATGTATCGCACGAGTTAGAAATTAGTATAATATAAAAGTGAAACATTTGACTTTTTGTTGACCACTACTCATTACGTCATGTGGCTACATTAGTTAATGTCATGTATACATTTTAAAAAAAACAAACAGTTGTGTCTTTTCATTTTTTTAATAGGCACATTTTCGATCAATAGACATTTTTTATTCAATAGGCACATTTTCAGTCAGCAAACACTTCTTCATTCAGTAAGCACTTTTTTGGTCAATAGGCACATTTTCATTTAAAATGTACATTTTTTTGTCAATAGACACATTTTTATTCAATAGGCACATTTTTCAGTCAATAGGCACTTTTTGGTATATCTAATATGAAGGGTTATGACCTTTCAATAGGCGCCTTTTGGTGTGTGTGTATATATATATATATATTTTATAACCTATCTTATATATATACCTATATATACAATACAAATTAAACTAGAGATATAACATTCTGTCTTTTATTCCTTCTCACAAAAAACTAATAAATAACACAACGTTGCTTTCTTTTGCCTAACTAATAAAACATTGTAATATTTCTTTCTATATCATTTTTTTTTTTTTAAATTCATGCATTTTTGCTTACTACCCCAACTCAAAAATAATGGCTTTTTTTTTTAATTCCTAAAACTCATTCAGTAGCTATTCCCATGCATCGCACGGGTTAGCAACTAGTATAATATAAAAGCGAAATGTTTGACTTTTTGTTGACTGCTCATTATTACGCCACGTGGCTTCACAAATTACTATCACGTTTTCATTTAAAAACAGCGAAACATTGTGCCTTTTCATTTAATGGAATAAGAGTAACGTTTCCGTAGGTGGGCAAAAAGGCTGGTCCATTCCTAGACCAATTCAGGCCTATCCAGGGTTAAATCGACCCAAGATAGATCCACACTAACTAGGTGAGTATTAAGATGTTTTAAATGGATCCCACCTCGGCAGAGCATCCAACAAATGTCTACTGCAGCCGAGGACATAAAGTAGTGCCTTAGGGGAATCCACCTGCTAAACACAAGATTTAGTGCCACACAAGTTACTAGAAAATTATTTCAACAGCAGGGCAGTAGGTCTAATCCCTAATACACGATTAGACACATTAGAACAATAACCAAGACTCAAGAAGCCACCCAAACACAATGAGTGGAAGGACCCACGTATACGCTGGATATTCTTTCATCATGATAAATCCACTAAGGCAAGGGTATAAAAATGAAGGGAGAGTCAAGATAGGGGGTTGGAACCTAATCTAGGGGAGAAAAACATGAGAGAAAAAAGTGAGGATAGAACGCAGTGTCGAGGATAAGGAAGTCTAGCTTGGACTTCAAAAAGGCTAACCCAGCTACCTGATAGTCTCCTTGGCTAGCCAAGTTTCCAAGTTGGTGATTATCAAAACACCACCTATTACTAAACAAAATACTTCTAAGAACTCCCATTGTGGGCTAAACCCAATTCAAAGTACAAATTAATTGGGGGTTCGAGCCAAACTAGCCAAAGGTTTTCGGGAAACGACTACCACAATTGGCGCCGTCTGTGGGAAAGCTCACCAAGCTGAAGGTCTAGCAGCATACTTGACAATAGTTTGATGGTGGAGTGACACGCAAGTGAAGGATCTATGGAAGGGTTGTAGAGGGTCATCTCAAGCCTTTAGACTAGTACAAAAGGAGTGTAGGAAGGAGTGTCACGCTTACAATCACCTATAAGTGCAAGATAACCCGCATGTTGTGGGCGTAAATGCCCCCGCAACAGATTTGAGTTTCCCCATATTCGTGAGAAGTACGCCTTGACATAAAGTGGACCATGACGGAGGGTGTAAAATGGAGTCACCACCTAGATTAGGTCTAGGAACCATAAATATAGCACCCTTGTAGAAGGACTGATCTTTACTAGAGCACGTGTCCAGAGTTTAGGTATGGGGATGAGAAGGTGTTAGGCACCCAACCCCACCAAACCCATAGGTCAGTCTCCACTCATTGTGTTCCAAATCTTAATCTCATTAAAGGTTATTTTAACATGTTATTCTAAACTCACACACACTCTAACATGCACCAAAGCAAACAAAATGGCATATCATCCCTAAACCTAGCATTCATCTATCAAGGCACAAGAATATATCACCAAGGGCAGCAAGCATCACAAGGCAGATTATATCAAGCACATTTAAGCATTCAAGCATTAAACCAAAACTCATGGCATTTAACCAAGCATAGTAAACAACTCAAGCTCAAACACTCAAATGCATGTTTATGTGATTTATGCATGATTTAATTCACTTACCTCATTGCATCATGTCATAAATGCCTCAATGCATGTTCATATTTATGTGCATGTTCATAGTATTTAACCAACAAACCCTAATCAATTATCTAAACAATAAACTAGACAAAACATGTTAAAGCATTGAACCGGGACTCAAAAATAGAAGAACAAGCTAAACAAAGACAAGACATGTCAAAGAAAGCAAGTAAAAGGCAAGAAAATAGAATTTGTGTTTCTGGGCATGAGTGTGCATGTGCATACATAGGGTATGCGTGCACATCCCAACTGCATGCATACGCACACTTCGAGTATGCGCACGCATGCATAAAGCATGTGCATTCACAGATGCCCAAAAACTCAAACCCAGTAACCAGAACAGAAAACTAAGCAAAACAAGAAAACTAACAACCTAACATGCTTCTAATATTAACACAAAACAAAACCTATACTAACATAAGCATTTAAAGCAAAAAAAAAACATATAAACAAACAATAAAACAAAGAAAAGATGAAGAGACAAGGTTAGAATCTTTATCTCAACACGAAAACTCTCTAGAGCTTGATTTGACTGTTCCCCTCATTCAATCTAATCAACAACAAAACTAGTAGGTTAGTAAGCTTTGGAACTCAAAGGCCAAGATCCAGATAGGTCCCAACTATGTAAAACTTGACTTGAGGATGTTTTATGAAAAACTATCTCTTTGATTCATTATTTTCTAGTGAATCTTTTGTATTTCGCCTCCTCTTGAAGAAATGCCTTTTTATGGCTTTATATAGTGGTAAAATAAGAGTGTGGGGGACTTCCAAACAATGTGGGATTTGTTCCACATGAATTTATGTGAAAAAAAATATTTCCTTGCAAATTTTTGGAACCCTAGATGCGTATGCATACTCAAGGTATGCGTGTGCATTTCCTAAGTATGCGTACGCATGGTTTGAGTGCTCGTGCGTGCGCATACTCGTGTATGCATATGCACACTTAGGGTTTCCAGCGGCCTTTCTTTTCCAAAAATATGTTTATTCTTTCAAAAATAAGTTTATTTTTTCCATAAATAATTCCTCTAGTCAATATTCACAAGATTGGGCCTCAGAGTAATGTCATCATTACGGAATGGGGGCCCAAGTTATAAGGGGTACAAAAGGAGATTGTAGACACCTCATTTTGTACCCGATTAATAAACTTTAGTTCCCAGTACCAATGATGAACTTGACATGTCTACAAAAAGTAATTGAATCTATTTTGATAGTTTGGAAGTAATCACAACTCAAAAGTGCTCAAATCGCTTGGAAAATGATGCTAAAAAATAACCTTTGCTCATTTTTTTGACCATAACTTTTGACCCACAAATAACTTTTGAGTGATAATTATTACCTTGGAAAGTAGACATCATGGGCTTCAACTTGAACACAAACTTTTCCTAATTTGGACTTAAATTGAGTGGGTTACGACCATTTGAAGTCAAGCAATCAGAGATGTGCATACACATGCACAGACCTTCGTACATATACACAAACCTACGTACACAGGGCCAGTTCCAGAACCTCAAAACTTCTTTTTTTTTTTTTTTTGACCCAAAGCCTCCCTTTTTGATAGGGCCCAACCCCTAGACACTTTGGAACGTCCAAAACCCTAAAAATAAGCCTGAAACCCCTAATTTAAACATATAAATACATCCTTATGCCTCCAAACTCAAACCCTAGCAAGAGAGAATTGATTTTTCACCTAAACTTCTCCAAAACACTTTTCTAACTCTAATTTTTTGCACACACAGCCACCATAAACGTTTTTTAGTTCTTTAAAACCTCTCTCTAGTAGTCTTAAGGCAGAAACTACCTTCTAAATCCTTTCAAAACAATCTTTTCAATAGCCTCTTTTTATTTTTTGAGTTGTGATCACTTATGAACTATTGAAATAATTTGATTATTTTGATTTTCATTTGATCTAGTTGTGTAGGCACTGAGGGGTTGGTTAAATATCAATCAAGTTTGTGTTCCATAGCAAGGTGAGTCTCTCTTCATGGCTTTTCCTTGATTTGGATCTTTTTTAATTTTTGTTTTTGCTGTTCTTAGTTAATTTATATGTTATTCATGTTTAGAAATATGTTTTTTTTTTTAATTTTATTTTGTTTTGTCTCATCATGTTTTGATTGGAAAGTTGATATGTTTGGATATATTGACGAACATGTTTTGATGTGTTGCTCTTGTTTGTTGTTAGATCCAATGCATGTTAGGAATAATTTTTATTTTGTGTATCTTTGATATTTTTGTTCTTAGTTTAGGTTGTTTAAATTTACATTAGAAGCATGTTAGGATGTTAGATTTATCGTTTTGAAGCTTTGCTTTAGTTTTTGTGTTACTAGGGCCTCTAGGCTGAAACCCACATGCACATAATCTTGGTTATGTATCACAAGCTTGATTATGCGCACGTAGGCTTGTTCATGCGTGTGCATGATCCTGCACAGAATCCCTAATTTTTATGATTTCGTTTATAATTTCACATGCAATACTTCTGTCTTAGATCCTTCTTCATATATTTGTAGTTTTAATAGTCTGTTTCACATGCTTGTTATTTGTTTACCTTTAATATGTTTACATTAGGGTTTGTCTTATGTTCTCTTATTTTGATACCATGAACATGCATTCACATGTTCATGCATGAATGCCGTAGGTGTTGAGTTGCTGCAAGGTCAGTGAGGTAAGTCTTGCATTCACATTCCCATGCATATTTGAATATAATTTTGCCTTAATGATAGAGATAGACATGTGTGTCTAGTTGAGTTCTTCTTGAAGTATAGATGCAATCACATGTTTGCTTGGATCTTCCTATGCCTATGTTGCTGTCTTGGATATGACATGTATGATAGTAATGTGCTATGGTTTATATTATGCCATGCTAAATGAATGTTAGGTTGGTTTGATATGTATGCTACATGTATGTTAGGGTATGCCATGATAAATGTATGATTAGGTCTTTTTGGGATGATTGATCTCATGTTGTGTGCTTAGATATATGCTAGTGTGTGTGTGAGTATAGATAAAATATTGAGTGTGTCTTTAATAGGGTTAAGACATAAGAAACAATGAGAGGAAGCCAACCCTAAGGTTGGGTGGTTTTGGGTGCTTAACACCTTCCCAAGACAGTACTTTAACTCCGAAAGCATATATCTGGTAGTAAGATCAAAAAGGTCCTTCCTTGAGAGGACACTATATATATGGTTCCTAGACCATTGTAAAAACTAGGTGGCAACTCCTTATTATGTCCACAAAAGTGTCTACACATGCAACGTCATCTAAAGGAGAGCAGTCTATTTCATACAAACCTGAAGAGTCGTACTTAAATGAAAGGGATCGAGAAATGGAAAAGTTGCGTGCACAAGTTCGGCAACTAGAGCTAGAGGCTAGACAAAGATGAAGGGGAAGGTCTATTAAGCGGTCTCACCATGAAGATAGCTCAAGAAGTAGCCATGAGATGAGAGCTCCTAGCCGAAGTCCATAACGCTTATCTAGGTACAGGTCGGTGACGGCTAGGGATAAAAGTCAGAGGTCCCTGAGGAGAGACGTGGGGGGCCAGCCCAATTGTCACTTTTAGTGCTATGAGCCAAGCATTAAGGAGAATCTCATGATCCCCTTTTTTCGAGGACATCAAGAGAGCAAAGGTACCACGCTATTTCACATGATCTGCTTTCATCATCTACGATGGAAAAAGGGACCCTGTTGAACATTTGAGCCACTTTAGCCAGTTGTTAGAACTATACCCTAGAAAAGGCAATCTAATGTGTAAAGTCTTTTCGTCCAACCTCGTCCCTACTGCAATGAGGTGGTTTAATGGAAAAGCTAATCCAGGCATTTAGGGCTAGGTTTGTGAGGTGTAGCCAAGTGCCGCAAGCCATTAATACTCTTCTATTCATGTCTATGTGGAAGGGGAGACTTTCTGTGCTTACTCAAATAGTTATTGGGAATTGTATAATGTGATCGGTGGAAATAATAAATTAATAGCAACGAGCACATTCAAACTAGGGCTCCCTCTAGAGTCCAAATTAAGGGGGTCACTAACCAAGCAACCCCTCGAGAATATGCATCAACTCATGAGATGAATAGAGGAACACAAAAGGTTAGAGGATGATAGATTGAAAAACCAAGGAAAGGCACTGGTTGCCTTCCATGATAGAAGAAACATCTGAGCAGAAGGGTACTAGTAAAGAGCAAGACAGGAACTGAGGGGGAAAAATCTAGTTCCCTGAGGAGAGGTGGTAAATCTAGCACTCAAAGAACCAGTTCATAGGATTATTGAGAAGATCAAGCACAAATCCTTCTCCGGTTAGCCAGGGAAGATGAGTGAAGACCCAACAAAGAGGAACTAAAACCTCTATTGCATTTACCATAATGAGAAAGGGCACGCGACCGAAGAATGTAGAACTTTTAAGAATCATTTGGAGCAGTTAGCCAAAGTCGAACACCTTAGAGAATCTGTGATAGATCAATGGGATGGGTCCTCAAGGCAGGGTTTTAGTAGTGAAGGAAGAGTAATGCCCCCACCGCTCTGTATCATTGAGGTTATACATGCAGCTCTGAGCACTAGCATCATCGCTCTTGGGTGCAAGGGAGTGATGACAATCACTACACCTCAAGATGCCGAACCTAGAGATCGACCAAATAAAAGACAAAGGATATCCAATAAAAGATAATGTTCAGGGTTGAGGACCTTGTGAGGACTATGCAATCTCATGATAACGCACTGGTTTTGACCCTTCAGATCAGGTGATTCAATGTGATGAGGGTAGTGATCAACCAAGGAAATGGTGAGATGGTCATGTACCCTAACTTGTACCAAGTATTGGGATTGAAGGATGAAGATCTCTCCAAGTATGATATGCCCTAGTTGGTTGTGACACTTGTCGGTCAGATTAGGCTTCTAGTAGTGGTCGAAGCTAAAGAGGTATAGGTAAGCTTTACAGTAGTTCATACTTACTCTCCACATACAACTATATTAGCTAGGCTCTGGTCTCATATGATAAGGCATGCACCATCCAATTTGCACTTAAAGACAAAGTTTCCTACTGAAGAGGGGATAAAAGAATTCAAAGGGGATCACAATGTAGCTCAATAGTGTTTGATTACCGCCATCAGCCAGAAGGGCAAGCAGATGGAACAAATTAAGCCGCCTACCCTATTATAGCGATTATAGATTCCAAGCCAACGTAGCAGGTTTGACAATGCTGAGGAAGTTGAAAAGGTCCATATCCATCCAGGTTTGACAATGCTGAGGAAATTCTTAATATAGAATTAGACATTTTTGCATGAAGTCCATATAAGGCCCTTGGGGTGGATCTAGATTTCGTAACCCATAGGTTGAATGTAGATCCCTCTTATCTACCCAAGAAGCATAAGCCAAGGAAGTCGGCAAAGCAAATGCAAAAGCCATGAAAGAAGAGGTAAAGAAGTTGAAGCATGCAGGGGCTATTAAGGAAGTATTCTACCTAGAGTAGCTAGCCAACACTATGGTGGTGAAGAAAAAGAACGGAAAGTGAGGGCTTGCTTGGATTTCATCGACCTATATAGGGGTGTGCAAAAAACCGACGAACCGAAAAACCCGCTTCAAACCGACCGAACCGATGCAAAATTTTCTGTTTGGTTTCGGTTCGGTTTGGTTTCGGTTTTTTATACAATAAAACCGAAAATTTCGGTTCGATTGTCGGTGGCAAATTTTAATGCACCGAACCGACCGAACCGAACCGATATATATTTTATATAAGGATATATATATATATGTATGTATATTATATATATATATATATATATATATTTATGTAACATTAAGTCACATTAGAGTTTGCAGCTTGGTGGTAGTCTGTGGCTTTAAGGACTAAGCTTTCCTGGGTTCGAGCCCTCGCCCCTGCATTTTTTATTTTTTTTATTTTTTAAAACCATTTAAACTTAAAACCCTAGATCTCATTTTCATAAGTTCTCCCTCACGCCTCCCTCATCTCCCTCTTTTCTTTCCAGCCGCCATCTCCATCTCCCTCTTGTCTTTCCAGCCGCCATCTCCATCTCCCTCATCTCCCTCACGCCTCCATCTCCCTCTTTTCTTTCCAGCTGCCATCTCCATCTCCCTCACGCCTCCATCTCCTCCATCTTACCCTTTTAATTTCCAGCCGCCATCTCCCTCATCCTCATCTCCCTCACGCCTCCATCCTCCATCTCCCTCATCTCCCTCAAGCATCACGCCTCCATCTCCCTCACGCCTCATTCCTCCAAGCTCCATCTCCCTCATGTCCCTCACGCCTCATGCCTTACGCCTCCAGCCTCCATCTCCTTCATCACCCTCACGTTTCACGCCACTGCTACCGCCTCCACATGCTGGCCTTCACACGCTAGCCTCCCCACGCGGCTCGATCTTTTCTTTCTCACAGTGACCTTCGGAGTCTCTTTTTAATTTCTTGATAACTCTCTCTCTTTTTTGTATTTTGTATTTTGTTTAATACTGAATCAATGCTAGTTTTTGTGAATGTGATGTTGAGCTGTTATTTTCTTATTGAAAAAAATGTGATGTTAAGTTGTTTTTTTCTTTTTGTGACTGTGAAATTCTGTGACGTTCACTGAAACTGAACACCGACAACACCGACCGAAACTGGAACAAACCGAAACCAACGGTGTTTCAATTTTTTCGGTCGATTTCGGTTAACAAATTTGGAAACCGAAAATTTCGGTTTCGGTTGGCCAGTTAAAAAAAAACCGACCGAAACCGAACCAAAACATCCCTAGACCTATATAAGGCATGTCCTAAGGATCTCTTCCCGATGCCGAAGATAGATTAGTTGGTAGACACAACGTACAAGCACCCCTAGATAAGCATCTTAGATGATTTCAAGGTTACCACCAAATAGCCTTGGCCCTCGAGGATGAGAAGAAGACCTATTTCATCTCCTTAGAGGGAGACTACCACTACAACATCATGCCCTTCAGACTAAAGAATGCTAAAGCCACCTACTAGCGTATGCTTACTCGAATGTTCAAACTTCAAATTGGGAAGACCGTAGAAGTCTATATTGATGATATGATAGTTAAGATCAAAGTCACGTACAGACAATTAGCAGACTTGGCTGATGTCTTTAACGTCTGATAGAGGTACAAATTGTGCCTCAACGCCTCTAAATGTGTCTACGGGGTAGGTTCTAGCAAATTCCTCAAGTATCTAATCACCTGCCAAGGAATAAAGGTGAATCCAGAACAAATAAGCCCAATTCAAAATCTACAACCACGAAGGAATCCCAAAGAGGTTTAAAGACTCACAAGCATGATCGCAGCACTGAATAGGTTCGTCCCCAAATTGGCTGATCGGAACCACCTCTTCTTTCAGCTTTTGAAGAAACAAAAGGGTATCTAATGGACCAGGGAATGTGATAACACTTTTCAGAGTTTGAAGCTCTATCTCGCTAGTCTTCCAATACTTTCCTGCCCAGAACCTGGCAAAGATTTGTACATGTACCTGGTTGTGTTCGAGCACACTTGGGTTCATGACAATATATAAAAGCCAATCTATTACATGAGTAAAACTCTCCTGGACACCGAGACTAGGTACTTACCACTGGAAAAAGTGGTATTGGCACTAATTCATGGTGCCATGAATTTTCTCTTCTCTATCATCATTTTAGACTTTCTCTCACGTTATTACTCTCATCTCAAAATTCATAGTTCTCACTTTATCTGTTATTAGTCACTTTTTACTTTTTCATGTGATTAGTAGAGGGAAATTGTAAGAATACATGTATTTGCGTTGTTTTTTTTTAATTAGATTTTTTTATAATTTTATATTTTCAATGACCGCCCTAAAAAAATTCCTAAAATTGCACTAATGATGTTCATATTCAATAACAAAATATTTGTTATTCGGGTTAAAATAAACACTCCTTCATGTCTTCTCTTCCTTATTTTATTTCCTCTAAACTGAACCGATCATATTTTGATATTGAGGAAATTGAGGAAAAGAAACAAAAAATGTTCCAAGAATTTTGAATTGGGGGAAAGGCATTTTTTTTTCTAACCTGTTTTGAAATGATGAAAGACCTAAATTAGATGTGTACAAAGTGATAAGTAATTTTTTAACAATAAAATGGTTGCCACGTCACCTAAAAATGTCTTGTTAAACAAGTAGGCAAGGAAACCAAAAGAAGTTAATGGAGGGATTGATAGTGCTTATTTATTTAATTCCAAGAACCAATTGTACTCACTTGTAACTTCAGGGACCAAAAACACTTAGTGGGTAAACTTAGAAACTAATAGTGTATTTTTGTTTTTTTTAATAGTTCTTTTATTTATTTTATATTAAAGTTTTTCCCACCAAATCAACCCTTTTTTCAAACCTACATGAAAAACAATTTTTTGGAGTGTTTCTTCTTTCAAAATACCTATGAATTGCGCATTAATACCGCATTCTTTTTTCTTTTTTTAATCATAAATACTGCATTCAGCAATCAGCAGGACAGAAGGAGCATACCTTTAGATGTATTCCTATATACGTACTTGAAACATTTTTGTCCATTGTGGTCATGCCCTCCTTGTTTGTCGCATTTATGTCAACATCTAGAAGATGTGCCAATAGTGATAGAACTTTGCAATGTCCTCTAATGGCTGCAAGATGTATAGGTGTGTTTCCTTCTTCATCTTGCTCGTTGATGAGACCCATTAGATCTGGTCTCTCCAGGAAAAACTTGACTGCTTCTAGCTCTCCTCTTTCTGCAGCAACATGAAGAGCAGTCCGACCAGTATTGTCCAACAACTCATAGATATCTGGACATGCTGTGATGAATTCTTCCATTACAAGAACATTGCCTTCCTGGGCCGCAATGTGAAGAGCAGATAAACCTTCATTGTTCCTTATGTATGCGAGTGATGAAGTACCATTTTCTAAAAACAGCTTGACCAATATCACGTTACCCGTAAATGAGGCATTATGCAGAGGAGTCCATCCTGAGTCCTCGTGTTGTACAATCGCGGAAGGACATTTTTTCATCACTTCCTTCACAAAATCTTGGAACCGAATATCGCATAGGTTCCCATCCAAAAAAAAAAAAGAATTTCGCCTAGGTTAGCACATCCGCAAATGTATATGAGTATGATAATTTCTCCTAAAGTGGTAATTGTCTCTCTATCTGACCATAGAATAATGTGGGGGCGAAAAAGTGTTTATTGTTATTATTTTTTTAAATGTGATTTGCACACTTTTTTTTTTCCACTATTAAAAAAGCCTAAAAAATTGATTAATGCTAGAAATACTATAAACCTTATTTAGGTCTCATAAATTTTTTTGTCGCCAATTATAAGAATTAATTTCAAATATTCATTTAGTATCTTGTTGAACCATCACAAATCACATTCTTTTCCACATCAAGTTGTAATCTTGTTATAGCCAAATTTGTAATAGCTTTACCATTTCCTAAAAACAAAAATTAATAGATTAATAAAATTCCAACCAAATCATTGTTAAGTAAATGAAAAATGCTAAAGCTGCTAAAAAGTTTTACAAAGTGGTCAATGTAACAAGAATATGACTTGTGCCACCTAAAAAACATAATAAATGAATATTTTGTTAGGTTCTATACTTGTATAGTTTTATTGACAAACACATAAACACAAACTTGTCTACATATATATAACTTTTAAAGTCTATAGGATTGATTAGACAATGCTCAAGATACTGGTATTCAGTGTAAAAGAACAGGAAAGAAGTTAAGTTAAGGGTCTGAATTTTCAAAAGTTTCGACCAATCAAAACTCCAGTTCAACCGGTTAAAAGTCGTATTCCAGAATTGTTTCTTCAACCCATCAATTGTCTAGGCTTTCAAACCTACCTCACTAAATATTTAAGCAAACTCTAGGGCACATTTTGAGAGACTTTGTAGCAGCTCAATTTGAGATCTAAAGGTTTATGCCTACTACTCATTCAAAGTCACTATCGGTGATCACTCACACACTCATTGAACAGGTGGATTCAAGTTGCTACGTTCTAGCTATCAAGTGTGTTAGATTCAAATCTTCAATGGGACATTAAAGTGCATGGATTGGAGGTTCATGCTATCGCAATTCACTGTAACGGAAGTCTACGGGATTCATAGCTTAGTTTAGTAACTGAAGTTAAAATTACTATGAATATGGTTATCCTTGACTATAAATCTCTATCTTAGTTATAGTGTAACTATTACCTCAAGATTGATTAGGTCAGTCCCCCCAGGTTTTTCCTGTGAAACTGGTTTGGTTTCATTGGTTTCCTAGATCATCATATCTTGTGTCATATTTATATTCTGCTATGCATGATATGGGTGCTTGTTTGATTAACTTAAGGCTTTCATAATAAATCAAATTAACAACTTGACCTTAAAACTAGTTAATTATTGTTTTTAACAAGGGTCTAAACCTTACATATTTGAATCATTTTTTCTTATTCGTGACGTTAGTTTGTGAGGCTTATGTAGTAAAAAATTAAGTATCTCTAGCTCGCTCAAGTGAATTAGTTATTATAAAAAGTAAGAATAATATTTTCTAAATATACCAAAAAAAAAATCATAGTAGAGGACAATAATTGAATTGATGGTTATTTATAACAACAAACAAAGCTTTAGTCCCAAATTTTCGGAGCCAGTTATAAATCTTCAATATATTAGTTAGGATCGGTCATTCTTTCCCTCCATCTATTCTATCTAACACCACATTCTCTATGATAGCCTTAAATGACATGTCTTTTATTACTTCTACCAATATGATTTTTAGACTTCCTCTACCCATTTTTGTTCGTTCAACTTGGACAAACTCGCTCTTTCTTCTTGGTACATTAGTCACTTGTTCCTTCAACTTGGACAAACTCACTCTCTCTCATTGGTACATTAGTCACTCTCCTCTTCACATGAACAAACTATCTTAAGAGACTCTCTCTCATCTTTTCAACAATTGGGGCTATCGAATTTCTTCATTTCGAATCATATCTTTTCATGTATTTCCACTTATCCATCTTAGCATTCACATTTTAGATACATTCATTTTATAAATATGTTGTTTTTTAACAGCCCAACATTCAATGCCATAAAGCATAGCTAGTAGTACAACAGTCTTATAAAATTTTCTCTTTAGCTTAATAGGTATTTTATAATCACACAACATTCTAATTCATTTTTTCATTTCATCCACCCTACTCTTATCCTATGATTCACATTTGCTTATATAATAAACTAAATATTATTCAAGTGGTATTTAAATACACAAAGGTCCATGTAAAGTTTTCACCTTAGTCCTCAAATTGTATCGAGTCGGCCCTAGCTAAAAGGACTTTCTCTTGGCTAAGCTAGGGAACCGCCCATCATTTGCCTAGTGAAGTATTATGGAGGCACAATCAATTGTTCGAGACGAGCATAGGTGGCAAGTAGGTAACGGCTTAAGCCTGGACATCTTGAAGGATAAGTGGTAGCCCCAATTATCCATGTTTCAACTCACTTCCAAACCAAATGAGGTACCATTTGATGCTAAAGTTTCGTTGTTGATTGACCCACATACTAGGGCTCAGAGAGTGGACATGATAAGACGATATTTCTCATTAGTTGATGCATCAACTATTTTAAGCATCCCCTTAAGCTCTAGACTACCCGTAGACTGTTTAAAGTCGCTCTTGCTAGAACTCTTGTTAAGGATTCTAGGGAAGCATTAAGCAACCAAAATAAAAAACTCTTTTGGAGAACAATCTGGAGGCTTAATGTTCCAAATAAAGTCAAGTCCTTTTTGTGGAAAGTAAATGAGCATTTGGATAGCTGAATTTGAAGCTGCGTTTTCGTTTTTTTCTGGACCAGTGCTTCTTGCACTGTTCATAGGACATGAACAGTGCATTTAGGCTTATGAACAGTAAATTCATTAATGAACAGTAACTGAAAATTAATATTTTAATATTTTCAGTTTTCAGCAAAATAAACGATATCCAAACAGACGTTAAGCAAGAATATATTACCAACAAAAGTCATTTTGTATAGTAGACAGGTCATTAATGATCCAATCTGGGAAGCATGTGGGGAGGGAGCTGAAAGTAATGGGCATATTTTATGGGATTCTATTAAGGCTCGTGAGGTTTGGAAACTTACTGGTATTTCTTTTGTTGCACACGGTATAGTTTTTTCGAGTTTTGCTAATTTCCTATGGAAGTTTGGCCTCTGCTTGGGTGATGAGTTGCTGGAACCAGTGGCTATGGTGGTGTGGAGTGTATGGTTTAGTCGAAATAAGGCTAGGCAGGGTAAGGCAAGGCAACAAGCTTTACCAATAGTTCAGAAAGCTAGGCTACTGTTGGAAGAATTTCACACAGCCAATCTCAAGATACCTCAATCCAAAGCTAAGAATGAAGTCCATTGGGTACCACCCGAAGCACCCTGGTACAAGCTTAACTCCGATAGAGCTACTTTTGCTAGCATACATGCTGCTAGTGTTGGGGTAGTGATCCATGACAGTACTAGTAGGGTAGAGATGGCCTTGAGCAAGAAGCTTCCAACCCTACTGGGTCCTCTAAACAAGGGCGACTCTACTCTTTGTTCAGGGGGTTTAAATGAAACCCCGACTTCAAAAATATATATATATATATATATATATAATATTTTTTTTGTTAGTTTAATACATTAATTTTTTCTTAAAAATACTTTTGCACAGCCTGACTTAAATCTTATACACCCTTATTACAAGTATTTCTGACTCTTAAGTAAAAGTAAGTGTTTGTGAATTGTAAGTATCACTTTTTATTATAAATTTTTATTATGTGTATGAGTGTGTCTAATATTGATTGTGCGTTTTGCTTCTTCTTTTTTAATAATATCATTTGTGTGAATAATGACATGTACATGGATGTTTGTGTGTACAGTATAAATATAATATAACTTTATATAATTTAATAATTAGGAAATAGAGAGGATTTGTTACATGAGTATGTATAGTTATTATTTTGTTATAATAACTTTTTGTCATAAAGTTAGAAAAATTTGAGAAAAAAATTGCAAAGTTAGTGATTATTCAAGCATTTGATTGATTAAATAAACACGTAGTAAATTATTTTATGTATGAATGAATGTGGTTATGTGCTTCAATAATTAATATAGAGCCAATGAGTCGAGTTTAGTCATTTAGTTTAAAATATGTTTATAAAAACAATGACAAATATAATATTAACTGCAGAAAAATAAAAATTTAGACAAATTTAACAAAATAAAATTGTCATAGCTACCCATATTGACAATAAATACTCATAATGAACTATTGTGTAACAATTAAAAATTTGAAAACTTGTAGAAGGAAATTGTAAAAATTCATCTTTTTTTTTTCAATAACTCAATATATTCAAGTTCTCTTTTTATTAATTTTTTTTAGAATTTAAACTTTTTAATGACCCCCTAAACAAAATTTTTGGAGCTGCCACTGCCCCTAGAAACTAAAGCCAAGGCTTTGGAGGAGAGTGTTCTTTTTTGCTTTGGATGTCGATATCCGTGGAGTTATTTTGAAATGTGATTCCAAGATTGTTTCAGAGGTCATGAACAGTTCAAATGTCCCTCCAGTGTCCATTGGAAACATCATTGAAGGGATTCGTCTAAAATTGAGGGAGTTTAGAAAGGTGCAAGTATCTCGTGTTAAACGACAAGGCAATCGCCCTGCTCAACTCTTGGCTTTGCATGCTAAGGGAATTGATGATTATGTAGCTTGGATAGAAGAAAATCCTATTATGATTGAATCAACTTTGACTCAAGATGTAATGTTTTTATCTTCTATTTAATAAAGTTATGAGGTTTTCATCAAAAAAAAATATATTTTTATTATATATTAATCATGATATAATAACATATTATAAAAATTGTTGTAAAAAATTTAACGTCACTAAACTTTTTTTGTTGTTTTTAATTTTAGTTTTTTGTGAAGACGTGTCACTACTAAACTTATAGGTCTAATTCTAGAAAAATTATTAGGTTTACTGAAGGACTATTGAAATGATCCTCCTAACTAATAAAATGTTGTCATTTATGCAAATGTAATATCATGTGGTATTTTTTATTTTTTGTATTGATTAAGAAGCTGACCCACACATTAATTTGTATAATTAAGTGGCATCATTTCATTAGTTATGAGGACCACTTTAACAATCCTCCAAATTCCTGATTAAGAGAGAACCACTTATCTCACGGTACAATTCGTATGTATATACGCCTCACCTACACTAATCAATTTTGACAACTCGTTAAAATTGACGGTGCTGGGTAACCATTGACGGTGCTGTTTGGGCATTTGATGACGCATGTACACCCATTGGAGCTTCCCTCCCATAGGCAGATATCCCGTGATGAGGCTGTTTATCCATGGGAGGCGGCAAGTCAGCAGGTGGGTAGTAATTGTCAAGTTGCCGTGGAGGTGGCATGTATTGAGGAGTAGGTCCATAACCAGGACCTCCACCTCCACTTGGAGGAACACCTTGAGGTGGACCCCACGATTGATGTTGTGGTGGTGGCATGTGCTCCATCTGAGGATTCCCCATTTGCATCTGCCAGAAAAGTAAAATGTGTCATTTTTTAGAGGGGTAAGTAAAAACACAGTACGTCAACAATTCCATTTCCCAGAAAACTAAAAGAAGGATTATCACTTTATTGCTCTAGTGGTGAAGACCCTTTTCTTACATGCATTTCAAATATAGGAATTATACTTCGATCAACTAAAAACTTCCTGAGATGGGAAGCAATTAGTTCCACCGCCTTGTGCACACCTGCTGGATCCCCTACGACTTCAACAACTCTATCATCTTGAAGAGCAAAAACAGGTAGGTCTTCTGCAGAAATTATTAACCAAATTGTAAGACACACAAAAAAACTCTCAAAAGAAGAAACTGAGACACAAACTAATAAATGAACTTATCCATCTGAAGTGATAAATTGAGGCTAAACAAAACAAAAATGCTAGATCTAAAGGAGTTAAGAATTATCTAAAGTGATTACACATATATCAGAATATCAATAGTGACATTTTTCACATCAAGGGAAATTTTTAAAAAGTAGCAAAAAAAGAAAAGTAATGTCATTCAGATTCAGACATAGATTTCAACTGGTAGTACGTAGAACTCAGTAGGGAATGCGCTAGAATATTAATTACAGCAGTCGACCAGTGATAACAACAGTGATAATAATAGCAGAGGCAGAAGAAGCAGCAGTGTCATTTACAGTGAGGTTAAGTGGTGGCAGCACAACCATGGTGTAGCAACAACAATGGTGGTGGAAATCTGTTCTGACATTCATCCTTCCCTTTTTGCTTAGATTCTTGTTTGGCAACACTAAAACATGTGTTGCCTGGAGAACCACGACACTCTGTTACCAAACATTCAATACCTTGCATTTGGAAATACTGCAACTCCATCTTCAGGGTAGAACTCAATTACAAAAAAATGAATGTGATGGACGACAATTCTTACATCTAATGTCTAGAACTAAACTGTCCTAGTAAGTTCACCCACAATAAAATACATACCCTTTACATGCAAACCAAATTCCTTCACTGACCCTTTTCTTTGGTAAGCAAGTGAGTGAAGGTTATTTTTTCCTCAGACCCGCTCCCATCATTAACTTTGCTTTCATAAATATCAGGAAAACCAAAAAAAAAAAAAAAAGGTAAATTGGTGCTCCAAAACTTAGATGCATCCACTGAAAATTGACTATAATCTAATAGTCCAAAATAGGCCTCAGTTATTTAGACAAGTTGAACAGAAACGTATATTTTATATTGCAAGATTATAACATGATACTAAAGTGCACCACAAAGAATAGCAAAAATATCTAGCAAACCATGTATGCACATATATAGAGAAGCAAGGCAGGTCAAGCAGAAAGCTAATCTAATATATTCATAAATAAATTTAACTCGAAATGAAGAAAGGAAAAATTTTATAATAAATAAAATCTAATAAATAAAACCTGCACCAAGAACTCTAACGATGCAGTTTGATGCCTCTTGAATGGATTTAACAGTTCCTCCCTGTTTTCCAATCAGACTTCCAGCTTGAGAGGCAGCCACAAGCAACCTTGTTGAGACCTTGCCTCCCATTCCTGGTGGAGCATGAGATGAATCACCCTCCAAACCATCCACAATGCGTTTGTGAACTCTCAAAAGGCCATCCATAGCAGGGGGGAGAGAAGAATCAGGCTCCTCCTTGGCAGATACCATTACCTATTTAAAAGCAACAAACAGAAACATCAGCAATAAGCAAACGCACTAAGAACCACAAATACCTATACAATATAGAGAGAATAGGAAGATAAAACAAAATTACCGACACAACTATCCTCTAGCAATTTTCAGAGAAAAAAAAGGCTTACATCAACCTGATTATTACATTATGAAATTACTGAAAGAAAGAACATCAAGTATTAGAAATTAACACTTAAGATAAATAGATATTTAGCTTTATGAGACATTCAGAATTGCTAATAAAACTTTCATACATTTGGATATCTACCTGTCAAGGATAAATCTTCCAAAATTGATATGTTGTCAATAAAGAAAGTTTTTAGAAGACACGCATGCAATTCAAAAGGTTGAATGGAAAGGCATTTGCAAGCAAGCTCCAAAACCTACCCCTTGAAATAATTTAACAACAAAACAAGACTCCCCCCTCCCCCCCCAATCCCCCAGGAGAACACAGTTAATGATCTTTCATTGTTTCCTCGAAAATTCTGAGTCTTAACATATGTTTCAGGACAATGTCATACTAAAGATTGCAACTATACCTAGAAGTCATATTTGTATTCGATTTTTCCACTTTGGCTTTTTTTCTGCATCCAGGGAGAAGAGGAGGTTGGGGGTAGAGAGAGAGCTTAGAAGAAGAAAACTTCTTAGGTAACATTTCAATATAGATGAAATATGAGACACTTGTTTGTCTAAATCTCTGGACAATTTATAAAGGCATTGATTCGACATCATATAACATCATTGGAGCATGATTAGTAACCTCCAACATTCTCAAAAATAGATTAAACATACAAGGGAAAAAGACTTTATACATTAACCTACAAAAGCCTAGATTATCTTCTACACGGAAAATTGTAATTATTTTAAGATGCATGTTCAGCATTATGCATTTTTTTTTTTTTAATCTTTTTAAGAAAATGGTAGTGGATTGTTAAGCTATGGACTTTAGATTTTGGTTTGTAAGATTTTTCTTTTACCTAACTAAAGCAGTATAAACAAATAAAATTTAGGATTTTTTCTTTTTTGAAAAATTATACACAATTTATTTTTGATATAGTTTCTTTTAGGGCTAATTCGTCGTAGGCATATTTAAGGTGAGCTCAGAGAATTTTAGTATTTATGGCAATCTCTGGATCATATGACTGCAGATTCTAAGTTTCTTTTATGGTGTTTATAATCTGCGGCAAGACATCAATCATCCAGGTTCTGAAGTTACCAGATAGAATGCAGAGCTTCTTGGTACAATTGTGCGTACAAGATGCATATGGTTTTTCCAGATCAACTGTTCAGCACTTTCTAATACTCAATGCTGATCCCTGCAATCTGGACCTTTGGTTCTTCAACTATGAGATCTTATTGATGATTGAGTCGTTGCCTTAAAATTTGCAAACAGAACCTGCACAGATTCATTTTTGTTATTACAATAGATGTAACTATATTTATATTTTATGGATTGGTTACGTTGATGCTTCCTCATGTCTTCTATTAGTTACATCATTTTAAGAGTTATATTACAGTGCATAGCCAATTACCATATTTTGTTAGTTCTCTTAGGGCCCGTTTGTTTAGGCGTTTACATTGCACAGAACGACAGTTTTGCAAATCGCAAATCCGGGATTGCGTTTGGCTAGGCGGTATCTGCGGGATTGCGTTTTCAATTCCGCAGATTTTCGCGATTCTGAAAATGAAATTCTCTACTGCTTTTTCAGCATCGCGCGGTTGGGATGAAACGTCAAAATGGGTTGCCGCTAATTGTTTTGCGCGGTTCAGGAAGTTTTTACCAAAAATCTCCAAACTATCCCTTCTCCATATATATATAAGGGATAGGCTCAGTTGCTCAGTTGCTCACTTCTTTCTCCATATCCCGTCGGTGTTCTGCATCACGATTTCCAGGTAAACGTTCTCATATCTCATCAGTCTTGGTTCTCTCCTCATCAATTTCACAATATTCACTAATTTCTTCTCTGTTGTTGCTCAGTTGGTCTCTCCGATTACCATCATTGTTCTACATCACGATTTCCAGGTAAACATTCTCCATTACCCATCTCTGAAATAATTATATTGATTTGGGCTTTTGCATGTTAGTTTAGATGATTGAATAAACTCAAAATATTAGAACTTACATGACTGAAAGATCACATCTCTACTGACTAACTATTAAAATTTTACTTCAAACATATATGTGGATGTGGGGTCCTATTAAAGTAGGAAAGAGTAAATTGACTGCATCGTATACATTGATATAAATTTCCATGATTCCATCTAGCCGCCCAAGTCATAGATTCCTGTTGACTTTCAATCTTGCCAAAGTGATAGAATCTCATTGATCGAATCAGGAGGAAGAGTAATTAGTTTAATTGCAAGACACAAATTTTCATGCAACCTTACAAGAGGAATGATAAAATATCTCTGGTCTCATTAAACAAGAAAGTTCCTTATGAATATTAATATTTTTAGTATTGGTGTTTACAATATATTCTAGTCATCTTAGTGGTTTACATCTTCACTTACTGCTGTTATTTCATTACTAGTTGTGAAAGTGTTTAAAACAATTTCATTGCTGCTGTTATTTCATTACTGGTTGTGGAGTGTTTAAAACAATTTCACTTACTGCTGTTATTTCATTACTACTTGTGAAGTGTTTAAAACAATTTCATTGCTGCTGTTATTTCATTACTGGTTGTGGAGTGTTTAAAACAATTTCAGACAGATGGGGTTGATCAAAACCATTTGGGTTGGATGGGATTCATTTTTTCTTGTTGAAAAGTATATGGGTTTGAAGAATTTTTCAAGTTGTTGCTGCTGCTGCTGATTTTCAAATGACCATTATTAATTGTTCTTTTGCTTGAATCAGTAGTTCCTCCCATCCAAGATATGTGTCTTGATTGTAAATAACAAGATTATTAATGAAAAATAAGATAGTCTAAAACACCATTTTTTTGAAGAAACGTCTTAATACCATGTTAGAAGTCGAGAAAGCTTTGAATAAAAACCTTCATATATTCTTCTTTATTTTTCTAAATAATACGAATGCAACAATAACATTTTTAGTCACATGAGTTTGAGATTGACTATTAATTTCTTTGGGAAGTCAATGAGTAAAAGAGATTGACTATAAATTTTAAATAGACTAATTGTGGTAAATTCATTCATAACAAAATAACTAGATTTTAGTCTAGCATTCAATCTATGATAAATAGGCAGGGGAATGTGGCTGCTCACACGCTTGCTAAGTGGGGTAAATTCTTCATTTTTTTTTTTTTTTAATTTGTCTATGGAATGTGGTGGAACACTGTTATTAATAAACCTATATTTTGTTTAGATGGTTAAGAACAAGGAGACTTCAAATCCCAACACCAAACAATCCCAAAATAGCTCAAATGTTAGAGTTCAATGGCCATCAAGAGTAACGACTATCTTTTGTGAAGCTTGTGTGGATGAGGTATTTAAGGGTAATCGACCTAATACCCACTTTAGTAAAAAGGGTTGGGCAAATATTATAGCAACTTTTGAAAAGAAAACTGGAAAGGAATATCCTAGGGCGAAGTATAAGCATAAATGGGATAGTTTGAAGAAAGATTGGGTACTTTGGAATAAGCTGAAGGGAAGTGAAACTGGATTGGGATGGGACGCAGCCAAAGGAACAATAGCTGCAACTGATGAGTGGTGGGAGAGGAAACTAATGGTATGTTTTGTATAACTCATTGTACATATTTTGTATTAGTAGATAAACTATGCTATTTGAGTTATTAATGAAAATATTCAAAATTGTAGGAGGTTCCTGAAGCTGCAAAATTTCGAGAGAAAGGTTTAGAGAATGTTGACTTATTAGACATTATGTTTAAGGACATTGCGGCCACAGGAGATTTAGCATGGGCCACCACTTCATGTGTGTTACCGGATGATCTTGAGACACCTAAGGAGGGGTTAGGTGATACTTCTGCTGACTCATCTTCTCCAAATGATGATGATGACGTTCGTGAAGATGAGACTCCTAACCTCACACAACCACCTAACCCAACACAAAACAAAGGAAAGAAGCGAGTTTTACCATCATCCACACAGAGCAAAGGGAAGAAAGGAGGAACGGCATTACAGTGGACACAACAACTTAGTCGTATTTGTGATGTTGTGGAGTTAAGGAACTCAGTTTTTTCAATGGAGCCAAGTAGTACTATTCGTAATGTCATGGAACGCGTGTGCACCTTAGATGGCATTGAGAAGGGTTCCGAACTCTACCTCATGGCAGCACGTATTTTTCAGAAACGAGAGAAGAGAGAGATGTTTGTCGTGATGGAAGAACCATATTTACAACTTCAATTTCTGCAAGAGGAGGCAAGATTGTTAGGAGGACACTACTTTGGCATTTAGGGTGTTTTATGTTTTATCCTTTGAATAATGTTTTATGGAAGAGAGAGATATTTTTCATTCTATTGTTGTTTTATCCTTTGAATAATGTGGTTGTTAGGGCGTTTGAATTACGAAGATAGAGTATTACATGGAGGGTAATTTTTTATAAGGAGCTTTTGTAGTGAATCTTATGGAAATTTCTGAATTTGATTAGAGGTCCTTAGTTTATCTAATATGTTTGATTGTTTAATGCATGAATCAGTCACATTTGTACTGTGGAAAGTCCATATAACATTCAGGTTGATAGTTGCTGCTGTTACTGAGGCTTTAGAGTTGCACAAGATAAAAAACCGTCAATGGGCTATTTTTAAAACTTCTGCTGTAAAGGGTGAAGGTCTCTTTGAGGGCTTGGACTGGTAAGTTTAAGAATGGTCAGTTGAAAGTAATATCTCATTAAATCCATGCTTAAATGGAGGTGATTGGGCTATAATAAAGTTATAAAATGCATGACCCTTATAGTGTTGTGCTGGTTTTCCATCTCAATTTGTGATGTCTTGGTCTGAATTCCATCTCCAACTATGATAATAGGAGGGCCAGAACTAATCACAATAAGGAATTTTCCATCTTAATTAGATAGAAAGCTTAGTGCAATTAGGAAATTTGCTTTGACAAGAACAAGAATGAAAGTAGTTATGTTCATTGTTTTTACCTGCCTACTGTTAGGTAGTGTTTGTTGTACCCCAAGCTGCAATAAGATCTAAAACTGCTTTGTTTACACTCTGTTTTGTTAATGCAAACTGAAAGAGGGTGAAAGGAAAGTTGTTCCAAAATATATTTCACAAACTACTTTTCTCTATAGATAAGGCAGTTTATAACTTTCTTTTAACGTGTGTAGATTCTAATTTTGGGATTCCTTTTCCCATATAAGGCTTCCAAGTCACACAAATTGGGCTGTCACTCAAATGTCCTTTTGCTTCATCTCTGTCACTCACTCCCATGCATCACCACTAAACATTACAATATTTAGTAGTCTGCCTAAATAGAAATGTGTTTTTTAATGTGTATATAACCAATCAGATACAAGTTTAAATTTGCAATGATTGAAATCATCTATATAGCATCTTCTACAACTTATTTGTGATTAAAGTATGGATCTTTGATACTGCAATTGTGTGGCCACTAGCGAGCCACTAGCGAGAAGAAACAATTACGTTAAGCCAATTTTGAAAACTTGTCATTTTGGCTAGGCGCCACCTATCTAGAATGGTTTCAAATCAATAGATTTTATTGACATTTTGGCTAAGCCAATTCCAAATCAATAGATTTTAGACTCTAATTTGTTAAGATTGAGACAAAGTGCAGGGCTTTCATTTGATTACTGCTAATATCTAGAATATATTTTGATATTTTATTGATTCCCTTAACCTTATCCCCCTATCTAGAATGGTTTCTTGTATGTATTCAGCTTGAAGGTTCAGTCCAAACGTATTGTCCTAAGGGTTCAAAAATTAATTGCCCTTTTTCTCCCTGCCAACTAAGGTTGTGTGCTCTAGCCACTATAATAATCACCATACAGTAGAGATAGACCAGCACTCTGCTTGGTCGTTGCACTTAAAAGAGAACATTATACAAGAAGAGAAATAAAAATGGAGCCTTGGTTTATTAGGCTAAGGTTTTGGTTATAGGGATAAGCTAGTTTTATCTGACTCAAGCTGAGTGTATTAATAACGATGACACTCCACCTTAATGTAATTTTGGGAGGCAATAAGCATGAAATGGTAACCTTTTCCCAAAATCACTTTTGGGCCTCATTAGACAAAAGTGCTTTGCACATAAGCACCAATTTGGCAATTATGTAAAAAGCACTATTTCAAGGTCGTTCTGCAATTCAAGTGTCTTTGTTTAAGAATGTTTTACTATTGGATTTTTTTCTTATCATGCAGGCTATAACTGGGGATTTTGTTCTTTTAAAGTTTGAGAAGGCAAGATGTGCACTTGAAGGTAGTCTCAAGCGTATTGACGTTATTGTTCTGCAATCAATTGGTTGTCAGGTGATTATATTTTAGTTCTATCATATTTTTATTTGCTATTTATGAATGAAGTGTAAGATTTCAAGGTCTTATGCTTTCATGGTGACCCTCTTCTACTCATTGAATGACCTGTAACTTATATACAATCTTGTCATTTCTTATGTGTGTCAGATCAGATCAGTGAATCTATTTGCAAAATTTTTAGTGTCTTAGGAAGCTTTGTCCATGTGTATATGTGACAACTGATGAGATGTGTGGAGGATTTAAGAAATGGGATTGGGATTCGTATTTTCCCTATCAACATAGTAATAAAAAAAATTTCCTATTGCCTAGAAGGGACAAAAGAAACATTTCCTGATCAAACTCCCATCCTCCTCAGTCACATATTTACAGATTGTTTCAAATAGTTCAGCATCAGTCACATGCTGGATGGTCCTCTAGATGAATTTGTCGCATCTATTCACTTCCTTAGTAGGTTTTGGCCTGATATTAACAAGACATACCTCTTTACCTGAGGGGATCATATTCTAATAGATTCATTACACCAATTTGGCAATTATGTAAAAAGCACTATTTCAGGGTCGTTCTGCAATTCAAGGGTCTCTTTTGTTTTTGCTTATTTTGTTTATTTCGCTAGGAACAACTTTTTAAAGCCTCATTTTTTAAGATATAGCTGTACTTTTATGCAACTTATTTTTTAAACAAATAAACCCATGAAAATAAGCTCATTCAAACAGATGGTAAAAGTGCCAACAAAATACTGGCTTTTTCTTTGTTTCAGTGTTGATTTTGTACATGGTTTGGGGAGCTTGTTGGTGATGTGTTTACAATTTCTATTGGCTTATTGAGTCATCAATGGTGATGACTGAAGTTAGGATGTAAAATTCAGCAGTCGTGACTATTAGATAGATACTTTTGTGGGCTTTTATTCTATTGATAGATACTTATGTTGATTTATCCAGTTATATAATTTTAAATGTTTACTCATTTTCTTTATTGTAATTTATCTAATTTATTGCTATAATATTTTAGGTGATATTCCTATGGATTACAATGATCATATTGATAATAGTGATGAAGATCATTCTTATGATATGGAAAATGATGAATATGATGATGAGGAATTATATGATCTTGCTATTGCTGGATGTCATGTTGCAGCGACATATTATATGAAATATATTGATAAACAACCTTGTAGAGATTCTGAACAAACTGGCTATATGTGGTTGATGGATTGTTTGACGGGTAATGAAACGAAATGTTACGAAATGTTTAGAATGAAGCCACGTGTTTTCCTTCAATTGTGTAATGTTTTACAACATACATATGGACTTCAGCACACAAGGCATATTAGGCTTGAAGAGTCAGTAGGTATATGTTTAATGATACTTGGACAAGGAGCTTGTTATAGGATGGTTCAAGAAAGATTCCAACATTCTGGTGAGACTATACATAGACATTTTCATAGAGTTCTGAAACGCCTTAACATAATGTCAATGGATATCTTCAAGCCTTCTGACCCTACATTTAGTGCAGTTCCAAGACATATACAGAAGAATCCATTATACATGCCACACTTTCAGGTATTCATTTCATACATTCTAATTTGTTCCTAATATTTGTTAGGATTATTTCCTAAGTAACTAAAATTTATACTTTATTTTAGGACTGTATTGGTGCCATTGATGGTACTCATATCCAAGTTGTTATTGGAGATGACAAGAAAGCTCCATATTATAATAGAAAGGGTGTGACATCTTTTAATGTGATGGCAGCATGTGATTTTGATTTACTGTTCACATTTGTTATGGCTGGATGGGAGGGTGCAGCACATGATACATGTATTTTCTTAGATGCTATCCGTCGACAATCTGTCAACTTTCCAAAACCACCACCAGGTATGTAAAATTTTTATATATTAAATATGTATGAATGATATTATTTATGTACATCTTACATTTTTTTTTCCTTTTACTAGGAAAATATTATTTAGTTGATGCTGGATACCCCTTAAGAAAAGGATATTTGCCACCTTATAAGGGACAGAGGTATCATCTTTCAGATTTTCGACGAGCTGGTCGAGGAAATCACATAGAAGAGAAGTTTAATTATGTCCACTCATCACTTAGAAGTGCAATTGAGCGAACTTTTGGAGTGTGGAAGAATAAATGGAAAATTTTGAAGCAAATGCCACCTTATGACATTAAGCACCAAAGAAACATTATAGTTGCTACTTGTGTTTTGCATAATTTTATCAGAAAACATGATAGGGAAGATGAGGGATTCAATTGGGATGAACATGACTTGGACAGATCAAGAAGTAATAGTAGTGGAGAAGGTAGTAGCAGACAGGCAAACATTGAAAATATACAAGATGTGGAGATGAAATTTGTTCGTGACAAAATAGCTCGATCCATTTGTGGATTGTAAACAATATTTTTATTCTTTCTGTTTTGGCGTTTTGATTTTAATTTTTCGAATAAGAACTTTTTTATTATTATAATGGATTGTCTAGTATTGATATGTTGAAAATTAACATTTTAATATAATTATTTTCCTAATCATTTTAATATCTTTTTGTCTTGATGAGTTATTTTTAATATTTTAAATTTGATAAACTTCTCTCCATGAATTTCAACAACAAAAACATCATTATTGTTGTTATTATTGATGTACTTGTTAAGCTTAATTATATATTTTCAATAATAAAAAAACACTAATCACAGGAAAAATGACACTATAACATTTAAAAAATAGTTAAGTCTTTTTTTGGAATTTACACTCAAAACAGCTATTTTTAAAACAGCTTATCCAAACGCTTAATATGGCTTTAAAAATAGAAAACGCATATTTTCACATTTTTACCAAACGCTTATCTGTGGTTTTTAAAATGGAGTTTTTAAAACGCACATTTTAAAAACGCTAGTTTTTAAAACGCACATTTTGAAACAGCTTATCCAAACAGGCCCTTAGGTTGCTTTCCAAGTTTAGATAATTTTCTCACGTTTGGTAATAGAAGTGGTTAAGAAGTGACTAAATTTTATATAATGAAGAATTACAGTATTCATAAAGAACTTTACCCTAGTAGGCAACTAGTATATGTGGAGAAGGAATGAATTCCAAAATCTTGGACCACTATAAGGATCCTAATTCTCATTAGAACAATTAGGAATTTCAATATTGGATGGAAAATGCCATCATGCTTGTTTGTAATATCATCTCACTTATAGACCTAAAATCATACACGAATACACGGTATCACCATCTTTTTCCAAATTTCCAATGAATAATTAATAACTTAGTATGGATTAGAAATGGCTAAGAACGAATTGTAATGTCTTTATTATAGATTTTAACTAAAACAGTGATTGGTGTTTTAATTTTTTTTTTTTTTTTGATAATTAATGATTGGTAATTTTTACAATTAAGAAACCCTTAACAATAATTCAGAAAGTTTTGTTTCTCATCTAAGTTGACTCTACAAAATCCTAAAATATCATGTTTTCATATGGCTGACATCGTTGGTGTCATACACACACAGGCCAAACCATAACATTGACCATTAAAAGTTTCAGCAATTATCGAACACTTAAATACAGGGTTATGCTTCCAGCAGCAACATGCTATGGGGCGGTGGGCCTGGTAATAGGAGATGGAGTTGGAGTACCCAAAGTACGTTAAAGGTTGTGAGACAAAAGGCAGTGAGGGGCCCGTTGATGGAACTCTGTACTGATGGCCACAAGGCAAAGGCTGTGCGGAGGATGTGCCGATGAAACTCTCGCGCCGATGGTTGCAAGACAAAGGCAGTGGTGAAGACAGTCAGAAGACGAAGCTCTCGCAATGGTGGAAGGATGCGCTAACAAAGCTCTCGCTATGACGGAAGGATGCGCCGACGAAGCTCTCGCACTACCAGGACAATGGTGAAGGCAGTCAGAAGGATGCACCCACGATGCTCTCACGCTGATGGAAGGATGCGGTGTCTTACCTGTAATTGTTTTGCATACTATGACAAGAATATTTTAAGCAATTAATGATCGATCAGATTTTTTTTCTTTTTGTGGAATTTTGTGGGGGATGTTTGAAGGAGAGGGAGATGAAGAGAATCTTAAACGTGAAAAATAACATAATAATTAAAAATAAAATAAAAAACCTTCTTAAAAAAGATATAGCTAAAACAAGGAACAAAATCTCTGGTATGATTTTAAAGAATCAATTAATTGACATTCTTCCATATACAGAGTTCTGACTTTCCTGCTTACCCTCTAAAATCCGTTCTTGCCTTAAATGCAAAATTCAGCATATATGGGTCTTAAAAAGTTAAAACCCTTGTATCATTATCATGCATACTTCCTCTCTCTCGTAATCTTTCTTTTTGTGCGACTTTTGTTTTTCTTTTTCATATTTTCACACTTCTTAGATCAAATGGCTTTTCTTCGATGGTATTTTTGTGCATGTGTTGCTCTCATCCAAGGCCTATCAAATGCTCAATTTTATAAACAAGTCGGCAATAAGAAGCTCCCATATCAAACATTCACTGTTGATCAATCTGGCAATGCCAATTTCTCCACCATTCAATCGGCTATAGATGCTGTTCCTTCCAATAACAAGTATTGGACTTGTATTAGGATCAAAGCCGGCACCTATAGGTAAATTTTTGTGTGTGGTGATAATCGTGTTTATTTGCACTTTATATATGCTTTATTATTATTATTATTATTATTATTATTATATGTGATTTTGATGAATAAGTGCATGTGTATATATATATTAATCTATATATACATGAATAAAAATAAATTGTTGTGCATGTAGAGAGAAGCTCTTAATCCCATATGATAAGCCATATATCATCCTAAAAGGAGTGGCAAAGAAAAAGACATTGGTCCAATGGGGAGATCATGATAACCTTGCCCAAAGCCCTACTTTTACATCTCAAGCAGATCATATTGTGGCAAAAAGCATAAGCTTCAGGGTAAGATATCACTATTCTTTGATCGTATATAAAGTGTTTTTGACAAGTTATACAGACATTGACTATTCCATAGGTTTAGACTAATTTTTTTAAAACAACTTTTTTGTTTTCTTTTACTTATTAACATAATTTTTAATGGGATTAGATGCAAACATGCTTTGAAAAGTGGCTAGTATGTCTTTATTATTTCTGAAAATTAAACCCTATACAGATGACTCGATCAGTGGCAAAAGGTTACTCCCTTGTATTAGATTTGATTAATATCTTGAGTTAAAACCTCTTGAATTAAATAAACTCTGTAAGGATGCCCAACAGTTATTGAAACCTTGGTGGAGATGAGATTAGATTATAGGCATTGTCGGATTCACAATAGGGCCGGTGGACTGAAATTCATTAAAAAAAATACATATGCATAAATTTTTTATTAAAAAAAAAATCTTATATATATAAAAAGGTTTGGTTTACCTCCAGTACTTCCACATGACCTACTAATAACTAAATAAAAGATAAAAATTAAAACTCACTACCACTAATTATTATATATTTAAAATAAAATGAGAACTTCAGTTATAAAGATTTTAAAAAAAAAAATACTCTTCTTCTTCTTCTTCTTCTTCTCGCTTATAACACTAAATCTCTATTTAAATTAATATTGTATCTTTAAATTAAAATTAACTTCTTAACGTATATAATGCTATAAGAAATTTTTTTTTACAGGTGTAAGAAAGTATTGGGTTATTCATATTCATTTAAATAGTCATAATTTTTTTTGTGCACCTAATAGAGTCACAAATTAATTAGTGATAAATGGTATATGACAATCATTTAAATTGATGTAATATTCATAAATATAATGAACCTATGGCTATTCTAAAAATCATTTGTAATAATAAATGAAAAATACATAAGGGTTTTACTCCTAACACTTTATGATTTGCAATTTAAATAAACATACTTAACGTTGTATTTTCGTTCATTTCTAGCTACTTATTTATAGTGCCTAAATGATTGTTGACTAATGATAGGTTAAAGTATCAAATAATTTTTTAATATTTACAAATTTGATAAGTTTGGTAAATATATTAGGTTATAAAGCATTACATTTTAACTTGTTTTATAGTACCATGCATTGTAGGTTTTTTTAAAAAAAATAAAAAAATTACTTGTTCATCTTATTTTTATTTGGCAAATGAAAGTTTAAACAGCTAAATTATAGTGTAAATTTGATTCGGCATATCTTTACATAACATTTTGGCTTTGTGTGATTATTAATAAACAGAATACATACAACAATCCAGATTGGAATAACCCTAAAAACCCTAGACAAGCCGCAGTGGCAGCCATGATCAGCGGTGATAAGTCTGTATTCTATCGATGTGGGTTTTATGGATTGCAAGACACTTTGTGGGATGTTCAAGGACGACATTACTTTAACAAGTGCACTATTCAGGGTGCTGTTGATTTTATCTTCGGTGCTGGACAATCTATTTATGAGGTTTTTTTTTTTTTTTTTTTTGTCTCATTTATCATGATTTTCATCACCAAACAACTCTATCTTATAGCAAGCTAAATAAAAAATAATAATAAAAGTTTGTAGATTGTTTTCCAACACATTAAGGTTCTTACAAAATATAGGAAAATAAGATAGTTTTATAGAAAATACTTTTAGAGAATTATTCATTTTCTAGAAAATTTAAAGAGTATTAGTGAACTTAATCTTTTAGACTTTTTTTCAATGTCATTGTTAGCTTTCACATTTTTCATAAAGTCCTCTTAAGTGAAGCATTTCCAATCCTAAACTCTAGTCTTTTGAAGTCAAACTTTTACTTCAAATAAGTAGTGGCATTTTAAATTTCATTTCGATCAACTCGCAAACATTAATATGAAAGCAAGGTTAATTAGAGTTTGAATTGTATTCAAACACATACATCTTTTTTTTTTTCTTTTTTGAGAATCTAATAGCAACCTTATATAATAGTTTAATTAAGAATTAAAATATTATTTTATTTGATATATACTACATATATGAACTAAAATTAGATAAACATGATACCATAAAAATTTGAGTGTACCCCAGAATGACCCCGATTACTTTTATGTGTAGAAATGTTCGATATCATTTTTGGGACAAGCTGTGGATCCAGGTTACATCACAGCACAGGGAAGAAGTGGTCCATATGATTCAAACGGGTTTGTGTTCAAGGAATGTATTGTGCATGGCACTGGTTCAACTTTCTTGGGAAGGCCATGGAGAGGTTATTCCAGAGTGATTTTCTACAACTCAAATTTTACTCACATTGTAAAGCCAGAAGGATGGAATGCATGGGGCAGTGCTGGCTTTGAGTAAGTATATATTACATAATAATTGTTTAAAGCACTTGTAAAATATGATCTTACATATGCTATATATTATCTTAATTAGAAATTTCCATACAGATTGGTTCTGTTTTTTTTTTTTTTTTTTTCCTATCAAATTTTTTCTCCTTTCTTTTTTTCAAATTTTGTTTAGTCACCGTCACTGTTATATTTCAATAATAATTTATCTACTCAAAAAGTTTTTTCAATCATATGATAAGAAATGAATCACACTTTGTAACCACGATTTTGATTTTGACTACAACATACACACAATTATATACGTTTGGCATGCACTGTTCAATATTAGTCGATTGACTAATGCTTTCATTCCATCGGCATGATATGTCTTAATTGCTAGAATAGCCTTTTAATTGATTTTTTTTTTTTTGGCTGAATTTTTCGAATAACCAATTAATATATGTATTAATCATCAGGAAATCCATTAATCTTGTTTTAATGGGTTTGTTAAATAAATAATCAGGAAGCAGTTAACATTTGTGGAGCATGGCTGCTATGGACCTGGAGCGGAGACTTCCAAGCGAGTGCCATGGATGAAGACACTGAACTCAACCGATTTGGAGCAGTTTACTAACATTAGTTTCATTGATAATGAAGGCTGGCTCAATGCACAACCTTTTTAAATTTGTTTTTGCACTTTCTTTAATTAACGCTTATCTTCTTTTTATTCATGGCTTGACTGATTTTTGTGTCAATTCTTTTGTTTTATTTTTTTTTTTTTTTTGGTTTTTTTTTTTTTTTTTTTTGGGGGGGGGGGGGGGCGCTGTTTTAGGATCGATTTAATTATGTGTAACGGCTTCGAAGTATTAAGAAAATTGTTGGTATATAATCTATGTTGAATAATGGCTCATAGTTTATGCCAGATTAAAGGTCTCGTTATTAGGAATTTTTTTATAGCAAAATATGCAGTAAGTTGCTGGCTGAAAGGTATTTGATGAATCGTGAATAATTTTGTATAAATTGACGGTCGTACTTCCTTTTCGTTACTGAATATCTATGGAAATGGAACATTTCTACCATGATAAAAGATGCTTCATTTGTAACGATACATGTTATAATTATTTGTACACTACTTATTCTAATTATAAAGTCAAATGTTTTGTGATTCATACAAAAGGAATTGTTACCTGCTTCCCTTGTCCCCATAGCTTCTGAATCCTCGTATCAACGCTTGTGAACTTGTGAGTTGTGTCACGTTGGAGTTGGCTCATGTATGGTTTTGTTCTAACTGGCCCAATGAGACGCTAAAATCATGGGTATGAAATATATATTCATTGTGGTAACTCTAATTTCTTTCCTAAATAAGGTTATGGACACAATATTTTTACTATGAAAAACCTAGTCCTTAGGTGCAAGTTTGAAAGTGACAATCCATTAAATAAATCCGTGGAGTAAATGACAAAGAGACTAAGGGTCCATTTGGTTGGAAAGATGAAAAAGTGGCAGAATAAAAAAGATTTAGTTTTCCTTCATTTGTGTTTGGTTAGAGGGATGGAAAAGTGAAGGGATGGAAAACTTTTTTGTTTAGTTGAGATAAAAAATGAGAGGATGAAAAATAAAGTTGATATAAATTTATCATTATGTCCTTACTAAATATATAAACAAAAAGTAACACATTTATTATTAAAAAAAAATCGGTATGAACACTTTGATTTATTTTATTTATTTATAAAATAAGCAAATGCTAAAAGGATATATATAAACAGATAAAAACAAACAAAAAGAACCAACGTGTACTACGCAAAATTTTATCCACAAAAAAAAAAAAAAAAAACAAAAAAAAAAAAAACCAAAACCAAAACCAAACGAACGTGAACGTACTGTGCAAAGAAGAAGAAATTTTATCCAAGAAAAAAAAAAACCAAAAAGGCAAAAAGTAGAAAAAGACAAAAAGTTGGCTATCGAATAAAGAAGGGCAATTTTGTTCAACACACATCTTCCTCCTTTTCTCTCTATTTTGGAGAGATTGAATTTTGGTGGGTCCAGAGAGAAAACAACTGGGCCCTACCACTTTTCTCTCCCCCTCTCCCTCTCAACAAAACACCCTTCCCACTCATTTTCTCTTCTATTTTCCATTTCTCTTTTTTTCCATCCTTCTCAATAAAATCCACCCAACCAAACATACCCTAAGAGATGTGGAAGCTTTTTCCAAGAAGTTAGGAGAAATTAACTATATAGGAGGATGTTAGGAACCCATGAATAAAACCCACCTTTGAAAATTGGCTTGCAAAGAGAGGGTGTCCAAAAGCTTATAAACACATAATGGTTAAGCTTACACTTAGGATGTGTTTGTTTGGAGGTGAAATAGGGTGGATGGAAAACTTTGGAGAGAAAATGGGAAGGAAAACTTTTTCGAAGTATGTTTAGTTGGGTGGGGAGGAAGGAAAATAAATTATGGGGCTTAGGTGTTTTCTTTCAAGGCCCATTAAAAAATTTTCTCCCTAAAATAGAGAGAAAACTGAAGGGAGAAAATGAGGCTGCTCAATGGACAAAAACGCCCTTGTGCACTTGTACATGAACTTTGTTCGTACATTGCTCTTTTTGATATTTTTTTTCTTCTTCCTGGATGTCGCCTTTATTTTCTTTCCTTCCTCTTCGACGTTGCCTCCTCTTTTTTTTTTTTTTCTTTTTTCTTTTTTTCTTTAGATCTAGGTGTACGTTGCTCATACTCTTTTTTTTCCTTTCGCTTTCTTTTGTGTTTTTTTTTTTTTGGTCACTTTTTTATTTTAATTGAGCTTCATTTTTAACAATGGTACATTAGTAAATTTATACAAACTCACTTTTTCACTTCCAACCAAACAAAAATGAGAGAATTAAAATCTTTTCTATCCTCTCACTTTTCCACCCCTCCAACCAAACGAACTTAATAATGTGAATGTATTATTGTTTCACTGTTTTTCTAGTTCAATGTTAAGGTAATTAAGCTTAATAAATGGTCTTTTCATCAATATGAATACGGAATCTTAATTCTTGAACTCACCAAATACTGACTGATTAGTCATATGTACTAACATGAATGGAAAAACCCAGCTCCTTCTCTTTTTCAAGCAATATGTAAGACTGACAGATATAGCTGGCTTACACATTGGCATATGTAACATGAGCAGATAGATGGGCAAAGCCTTCAATTCACAGCATATATAAACAAATTCTTTACACCTTTCATATTTAGCGACAGACCACATATATTAGCACCTGTTCCAATGATGTAACACCTATAGAGTTGCACTAACCAATGAGTACACACCCCACACCCACCCTCCCACACACACACACACACACAGAGTTATAACATAAGCACATTTAAACCTTAAGAACATTACAACAAAGCATGAGCCTTGCATAATAGTTACCATAAGAAAGAGAACGTACCTTGGTAGAAACCAATGGAGCTCTCTCACCTGGTATCCTCACATCAGGTAGGTAACTAAATTCTGAAGCAATTAAAGACATCTTTGGTAACACCCCATGCAAAACCTCTAGTAGTCTCTGCAATTATGAAAATAGTATTTATGTCAGAAGTAGAGCATATTGAAGAAAAGAGAACTACAAACATTTCTCTTACCAGACAACCAGTCGGTACCCAACATCTTCGAGGTTTAGGAAAAACTTTAGACCAAATGCTTCTTGCCATTGACACTGAACCACTTTGGTTGCTATGATCTTTTTCCCGGTCCATATCTCAACACAACGTGTTATTAGGGAGTCTTGTAATGGCTTAAACAACTCAGATTGTGTTTCCCTATTAAAGGAAGAAGCCAGGATTAGTGCGGAGATACAAGCTGTCCCACAGCTAGAAGAACACAGGAGGACATGCAAGACTGGACATGACTTTCAGGTGTTAAGCAAACAAAATTCTCAAATACCCTTCCAGAATGAACTTAAACAGAGAGTTTATACCACTCCTAGTCCTGCTTTTATGGATAAGAGATAATTGACTCAACAAAACAATTCCAGCGTCCTTAGTTGACTAGATTGCATGGCAAGTCACAACCAAGATCACACGCTTGACTTCTGCAGCAAAAGCTGCAGATATATTTTATTACTCAATTCCAAAACACTTTATTAGCTGTAACTATTAAACTAGAAGGCGGAGGAGGCATTATAAAACCTCAAAATTCTAACCCACTTCCTCGTATATTAGAGTTAATTCATCACAAACATCAGTAGTGTTTACACATATACAATGCTTATTAAAAGATGGGATATCTCTACAAATTGTCCCAAAAAAAAAAAGAGCCAAAACTAAAGCTTTAGCAAAGAACTTCTCTTTCCACAAGAGAAGTACGTTTGAGAAGAGCCCCAATGCTACATTCATTGCACTCATTCCAAAGAAGGAACGGGTGAGAGATGTAAAGGATTTCAAACTTATTAGCATAGAAGTCAGTGGCTACAAAATCTTTCCTCCACTGTAAGAGGTTGATTGTCCTCTTTTACATCTAAAGCATTCAACTTATTCCATAATTGCTGTTTCTTGACTGTGATATTGTCAAAATCTGTTTCGTTCCACTTCTTTAGGTCTGTTTTTAGAGCAGTCAACTTCTTGGCAAGAATGTAACTAGGAGTCCCTTGAAAATGATAATTCTCCCACCAGGACTTCACCTTATCTAAAAACTCCTCCACCTTCAACCACATATTCTCAAAACGAAAAGGAATTTGCGCTCTTCGATGACTCCCACTCTCCAAAAGAATTGGGAAGTGATCGGATAACACCCTAGGAAGCCTTTTTTGGGAGAAATGAGTGAAGTATTGTGCCAATACCGGAGAGAAGAGAAACCGATCTATTCTAGAGGCTGAGCTAGAGTTAGACCTTGTGTAAAGACCTCCCTCCAAAGGATTATCCATTAGCCCATGAAGAGATACAAAAATCTGAAAAATCATAAATGCAGCGAGTAAATCTTCCCGCCCCTAACCTCTCTGATGGAAAGCAGATGACATTAAAATCTCCTCCCACACACCATGGCAAATTCCACCAACTGTTCAAGCCTGCAAATTCCATGTTATAGGTCAGTTTGAAAAGAGCTTGAATGCAACTTTCATTGCTCTCATTCCTAAAAAAGCTGCAGCAGTAGAAGTAAAGGACTTCCGGCCTATCAGCCTTGTTTTGGGGGGGGGGGGGGGGGGGGGGGGGGGGGGGGGATTTATAAAATACTTGCTAAAGTTTTGGCTATTCGTCTTCGCATGGTTTTAGGGGAGATCATCTCAGCTCCTCAAAATGCCTTTGTTCTAAATAGGCAGATTATTGATTCCGTTCTTATTGCTAATGAATGTCTTGATAGTATATTTAAGTCTGGTCAGTCAGGGTTGCTATGTACATTGGACATAGAGAAAGCCTTTGATCATGTGAATTAGGGATTTCTTACTCACTTGCTTGAGCGTTGTGGATTTTCTAATAAGTGGAGGCAATGGATTTCTTTTTGTTTATCAACGGTTCGTTTTTCTATCCTTATTAATGGTACTCCCCATGGGTTTTTTGGAAGTTCAAGGGGGTTGTGGCAAGGTGATCCTTTGTCCCCCTTGTTATTTGTGTTGGTTATAGAAGCCGTCAGTAGAATGTTGGATAAGGCTATCCATGAAGGTCGGTTGTCAGGTTTTAGTGTAGGTGTTTCTGCTGGAAGATCTTTGATGGTTTCCCATCTCCTTTTCGCTGATGATACTCTAATTTTTTGTGATACTAATATTGATCAAATGCTAATTCTCCGTATGGTGCTCATTTGGTTTGAGGCTATGTCTAGTCTGAAGGTAAATTTGGGTAAGTCTGAACTAGTGGCTGTGGGGGCAGCTCATAACATGGATCTTTTGGTGGCTGTCTTAAGATGCAAGCAAGGGTCTCTCCCAATGAAATATTTGGGTCTTCCTTTGGGGGCAAAATTTAAGGACAAGTCAATATGGAATTCTATTCTAGAGAAGATGGAAAAAAAATTAGCAAGTTGGAAAAAATTATATTTATCAAAAGGAGGTAGAGTCACTTTAATCAAAAGCACTCTCTAAAATCTTCTTACTTATTTTCTTTCTTTATTCCCTATTCCTACTTCAATGGCCAACTGAATTGCTAGACTTCAGCGGGACTTTCTGTGGGGTGGCCTAGGAGATGAGCCCAAATTTAATCTGGTTGATTGGTCTAAGGTGTGTACTCCGCTTTCTTCAGGTGGGTTGGAGATTAGGAACTTGAGAACTTTCAATGTAACTTTATTAGGGAAGTGGTTATGGAGATTTGGGCAAGAAAGGGATGCTCTATGGCGTCAAGTGATAGAGGTGAAGTATGGTTGTGATTGGGGTGGTTGGTGTTCTAGCCCTTTCTCTGGTCCATATGGAGTCAGTTTGTGAAAAAATATTAGAAAGGGTGGCACTCTTTATCTCGGTTTATTCTATATGAAATTAGAGATGGATCAAAAGTGCAGTTTTGGCTAGATCGTTGGTGTGGAACTTCTTCTCTTGCAGACCGCTATCTTAAATTATATAGGATTTGTCATAGCAAAGAGACAAGTGTGGCAGATCTAATGAGGTACACCAATGGAGTCCTCCATTGGGAGATTCATTTTTGTAGGGAGGTGCATAATCGTAAATTGGTAGCTTTCAGGAGCTTCATCAATACCATTTCTAGCACTCCTGTAAGGGGGATCGAGCAAGATAAGAGATGTTGGCTGCCTTGTAAGAGTAAGGGGTTCAAGGTTAGTGCATACCACCATCTTCTAGTTGGCCAAAGTGAGTAGTTTTAACCTTGGAAAAGCATTTGAAAGCAGAAGATTCTCTCGAGAGTGGCTTTCTTTGCATGGACTGTAGCCTTGGGGAAATGTCTGACAATTGACAATTTAAGGAAAAAAAAGGTTTGCATTTTGGATTGGTGTTATATGTGCAAGTGTAATAGTGAAATTGTTGACCATCTATTCCTTCATTGCCTGGTTGCTTTGGAGTTGTGGGATATGATTTTTGGTTTCTTTGAAGTTTGTTGGGTTATGCCAATGTTTGTTGTTGGTCTATTTGCTTGTTGTTGGGCTATTTAGAGTGTCATGTAAGTTTAACTTGAAAAAGGCATATGACCATCTAAACTAGTTGTTTCTCTTGTATTTGTTGAGGAGTTGTGGCTTTGGAGGCAGAATTTGATTGCTCTTTGAGTATCTACAATCCGGTTCTCAGTGTTGGTGAATGCACTCCCAGTGGCTTCTGTGCAAACACAAGGGGCCTACAACAAGGCAATCCTCGATTCCCTCTCTTTTTGTTTTTGTCATGGGGGTTCTAAGTAGGCTGATTTCCAAGGCAGTGGATGGGTTTTATTTTTTATTTTTAATTATTATTATTAGGCTTCTCTATAAACATGGAAAATAATGCTCGAAAAAAGATCTCTCATCTTTTACAGTAGATGATACACTCATCCTTTGTGATACAAAGGCTAACTAGATTTCGGTTTTTGCATTGTGCCTAATTGTATTTTGAAGCTATGTCTAAGTTGAAAATAAACTTGGAGAAGTCAAAGGTAGTCCCAATGGGTGATGTTAATTGATGAGTTGGCTTGTATTCTTGGTTGTAAGGTGGCTCATCTTCCACTTAAGTATTTGGGTTTACCTCTCAGTGCAGATTTCAAACTAAAATCAATTTCAGATGGAATTCTAAAGAGGTTGGAAAAACTAAAGAGGATGGAAAATGCTTGGCAAGATGGAAGAAGATATACCAAACAAAGCGAGCAAGGCTTACCCTTATCAAGAGTATGCTTTCTAGTCTCCCACTTATTATATGTCTCTATTTCCTTTAGCCGTTAAAGTGGCTTATAGAGTAGAAAACATTCTAAGAGATTTCTATAGGGTGGAATGGGGGATGAGTTTAAATTTTATTTAGTCAACTGTAGTTCTGTTTGTACCCCTATCCAATTTGGTGGTTTGGGGATTAGGAGGTAACCATTATGGTTGTGGTGGTAAATAGTGGAGCCAGATTCCCTGTAAAGAAGAGTTATAGAAAATATGCATGTAATTAATGGGGTGGATGATACTTGGATAGGGAGGGATCCTTATGGCATGAGCTTATGGAATTGGACTAGTTTTTTAGATTACATTCATTTTGAGTGGGCAATGGAACCAGGGTCAGTTCTGGAAAAATTTTTGGTGTAGGGAAGACATCTTTAAGCATAGGCACCCAGAGCTATTTCTAATAGCTACAAACAGAGATGCAATAGTGGCAGGTTATATGGATGTCTCCACAGGCAACAATCAATGGAATCCATCTGTTCTTCGTGCAATACAAGATTGTGAATATAGAGTGCACAGATTCCTTCTTGAATGATTTGTATGCTGTAACGATCAAAATGAGAGAAAAGCATAGGATGATGTGGTCCCTTTCTAAGAAACAAGGATTTAGAGTAAACACTTACTATAAAATTTTAAGTAAAGGGGGCGATGCAAATTTCCCTTGGAAAGCAATATGGCAAGTCAGAGCTCTGTACCTTGCAGTTTTCTTTGCTTGGACAGCAACCAAGGGTAGAATTAACAGTGGATAACATGAGAAAACAGGGTATAATAATTACTGATTGGTGTTCTTTGTGTAGATCCAATGAGGAGTCTGTGGATCATCTCTTCCTTTATTGTGAAGTAGCTAGAGAGATATGGTTGCTTGTTTGGCATTTATTCAGTGTGAGCTGGATGATGCCAAGGACGGTGCTTGAGCTATTGCCTTGTTGATCAGGTTAATTTGGAAAAGAAATCAAGGTTGGACTATGGAGAACTATTCTAATGTGTTTGATGATGAGCATTTGGAAAGAAAAGAGCTATAGCACTTTTGACCATGAACTCTCAATGGTAAAGCTAGGCTTCTGTCTTGCAGTCTTACACGCATGGCAGATGGATGCTAATCCGCCCACTTCTTCAAATTTGTTAGATTTCAAATGTGCAGGTTAGGGATAAGAAGGGTGGTGCCGTTTAATCAAGCTCTTTTAGGAAAATGGCTGTGGAGATATGGTCATGAAGTAATCCATCTTTGGCGGCGAGTTATCTCCACCAAATATGATAAGCGTCAAGGGGGGTGGAGGACTAATGTTTGCAGGAGGTCTCATGGGTGTGGCCTATGGAGAAGCATTAATGAAGGGTGGGAGAGCTTCTCTAAGCATCTGTCTTTTGTAGTGGGTGAAGGCACTCGTATCCGCTTCTGGCATGATAGGTGGATTGGTGACAACACTCTAAAAGATCTTTATCCTAAGCTCTATGTGTGTTCAGCAGTCAAGGATGCTTGTATCTCTTAGGTTTTGTGGATTTCAGAAGAGAGGACTGTTAGAGTGTGGAATTTAAGGTTTTATAGAGCCTTTGAAGATTGGGAGTTGACTGCTTCGTATTCTCTCCTTCAGCTTATCCAAACTCGTATTCCTTAAGGTAATAGAAGAGATACTCTTCACTAGCGGCTAAAAGGGGATGGTAAGTTTGACACTCGATCTTACTACCATGAGATCCGGGGTGCCTCCAATTCTTTGTTTCCTTGGAAGGGTGTTTGGAAACCAAAGATTCCTAAGCGCGTGGTGTTCTTTCTGTGGACTGCCGCTCATGGTCGGATCCTTACTTTGGATAATCTAATGCTAAAGGGCCGCCATTTGGCTAATAGGTGTTGTATGTGTTGCTGTGATGGGGAGTCGGTTTGCCACCTTCTTCTTCATTGTCCTGTTACCCACTCCCTTTGGACTTCTATGCTTCAAGCCTTTGGTATTCTTTGGGTTATGCCAGGATCGGTGGTGGGTTTGTTATCTTGCTGGCATCAGTGGCTTGAGAAGCACAACTCGAACATTTGGAACTTGGTTCCGGGGTGCTTCATGTGGATTGTGTGGCTGGAACGAAATCGCCGATCCTTTGAGGACAAAGGGAAGATGTTGGATGAGTTAAAGTTTTTATGCTATCGTAGTCTTTTTGAATGGTCTCGGTGTTGGGGTTTTACTGATTGATTTTCTCTCTCTGAGTTGTTGTCCTCCCTTAACCTAGTTTCCTAATTTCCCTCTGTTTGTTGTGCTGTTAATTCCTTTTTTTGCTTGTTGTTCATCATCATGAACTTCTTGTATTCCTCTTTTTTCTATCATTTATAAAAAATTTCCTGATTATCTATCAAAAAAAAAAAAAAAAGTTATCTGTTAAAAAAAATTGGCAGAGACTGTATCCTAGTATTGTACATAAAAAATGATATTCAGTTAAATGACCTTCCTTTTATCTGTGGTAATCTATACTGTCCTAGTTATATGTATGTAGGGCTACAGGTCTATATCTTTGCTATATGTTCAAGACGGTAAGAGTACTATGTACATGCCAACACATTCACGTAAAACATGAAGTAGTTAAAAACCATTTGAACATGAATTCTCAAGCAAGAAATTCTACTGGATCTCTTTGTATACCGAGTTTGAGTTGCAAGACAACGCAATTCAGTACCATGGCAACACATGAAACACGGTAATACAGAAGTTGAAACAAAGCATTTCAGAGATTTTCTTGGCACCTGCACACTTTATGCCTACCTATCATGTTTCTTCCCAACCCATACTTCCATCCATGGAGAAAATTGATTTTCTGAATAGATGAGATCATGTGGAAGATTATCAAGAACCTGTAAGGACTAAATGAATAAGTTTGCTCATGGGACAAATCTGATCAACAATGTCTACCTGTATTAAATGCAAAAGCATGAAAAGCCACAGCTTCATCCCACATCAGGGGCATTGCCTCTACAAATCCACACATGCACACACACCAGAGAGAGAGAGAGAGAGAGAAATCCTAATGATAAACAATTTCATCAAATGGGGCAAGATAACATAATGTCAAAAGAATTAGGTGTATGGTTTAGATGTCCTTCATGATATTGCTTCAACTCTCTAAAAATGATTGCGTGCTTCACATTGCTTCAACCCAAACCAGCATTTTGATTTGGGGGACAATCGATTTCCCTCTTTAGAGTTTACTGGAGAAGCTCAATTCGGCTGGATACAGATAGGCATCAGTCATATTGTGCAAATCAGGGGGAGTCAAGACCATGTTGGTTGGCTTGGGTGTAGCTGATACACTTGTTTAAGGCCAGTGGTTCTAATTTTAGCTTGCATAGCAAACAGATGGAATGTCAGTGAATATAAACATATGGTACCTGCACTAAACTGATTCAAAATAAACAAGTGCAATTTTGGATCTAGGAAATGGAAACAAGTGGCCAGAGCTTGGTTTCCCTAGCTGCAACTAGAGTCGGTTCTTTCAACAAGGTTTCAAGGTAGAGTGCATGGTGCTGTTCTTGCTGGGGCACTTGAGCAAGATGGCTCTAATGTATTATGGCAGAGTGGCACATTTACCAGAGAAGAAGGTTAATTGGCATGACTATATTAGAGTAAAGGTTGGAGATTGTTATAGTCGAGACATGAAAATATTCATGTAACAAAAATGTTTGGTTGTAGCCAGTTAATTGTGTTTATTAACTTAGAAGTCTTTGGGAATTTACTCTATAGCTACAATAACAACATGAAGTGGTGAAGAAGATTTGGGTGTCAAAATGTCCCCCTTGATATTGCTTCAAATTTTTTATTTTTTTTAAATGATCACCTACTTCACATGTAGCAAGATAGTCGAAGCATGAAGCATGAATAAATGACAAAACAAAACTATTTGCCAGGAATAAATGAAGTATGTTTATCAACTTTGGATACTTCAAAATTTACTCTAATGACTCTAATAGCAACACTTTGTCACCTCAAAGAAACTGATGCAAATCAAAGATAGATCATACCTCAAGCATTATTACCCAACATGGTTGTTGGTCCACATCCCCTGTTAATAAAGGGAAACTAGCTTTAATATCTAAATTCATGATAGATATGGAAAGAACTGCACATTTTGAAGAAAAATATACACATGAAGCATATAGAAGAACTGGTAACTGTGCAATTGCAGGAGACTGCTCAGCAAGGGGGATTTTGTTTAATTGAATAGTTTTTTACTTGTTTAAGCAGTAGTGGGATTTTAATTTGTGATTTCATGTCTGTGCTTCTAAGAGGTGTGCCTGTATGCTTTTGGAACCTTGTGGATGCATGTGCATCTTGAACTGCTATATTGTACTTGTTCTTTTGACAAAGAAAATTTAGTAAGTGCTCACATCTACCATGAGAAAGACTACTGACAGAAAGTAATCTATGTTTATAAAACAAAACAAAAAAAAAATTGAAATTTTTTTTTTTGGCTTACAAGTTTAGGGGGGGGGGGGGGGAGGATTTGAACCCAGCTTCTCTTCCATGGGAGAACTAGGTGGTGCCATGGAGCCACAAGGCTCTAGGCAAAATACTGTTATAACATTTCGAGTATTATAAGTTAAAAAAAAAAAAATGGCAGTCTTTGAAGTGGGATGACCAAGCTTAAGACATAAGAAATCTAACACAAATGATGATGTGAGAAATAGAAAGGTCAGGGTAAATATTCCAATTATTTTGATAACGATATAATATGTTTATTACTTCTTTGAACTTTAAGTAAACAAACAGCGCAAATTCAGTCCTATCAGAAGCATTGAAAGTAAGGTACAATATGCAAAGACAACTTACCCCATCCACTCCGGTCAGCAGCATCACGGCATTCTACTCTAAACTTTGACAAGTGAGTACGAACTTCTCCAACAGTTTGTCTTTGTATCTCAGCCAGTGAAGGACTGATTTCCACCGATCTGCAGTTATACATGTGATTGAAGTCACTACTAAATCTACATGACAAAACAAGAGTACAAGGATAAATGTATAGAATGGAGGGGGAAAGGAGAGAGCAGAGTGGAGAGGGGAAAGTGTAGCTAGAAAAACAAACATAGGTAACATTAAGAGATTACGGACGCAGGTATATCACTGGCTTGATAAGGTGAATCCAAATTGAACTAGCTCCCACATGCATGCTCATTATTACAAAATATAAGAGTTTATGAAAATTGTAACTGAATAATCTCAAATTTAAATACTCATAAATTTTGAATGTGATAAAAGAGCTCAATTTGGGTTTGGGCGTATGGGCCTGATGACACTGGACAATCAAAACTTGATGCAGCATGAAAATTAAAGAGCATAAACAATATAAATCACCAAGGAATTAGTTCCTAGGGTTACTTGGAATCAGCACCAAGAGAAATAGAAAACCCAGGAGTCACAGCACCTAGTGTTGGCAGAATCAACACAAGACTGCTGGAAAAATTCCATGAGAAATTCTTATTAATCAAGGAAGCTGTAAATTGTCTCCATAGGAGTACATGATTGTGCTTGTATACACTACTAAAACTAATCCCTAATTCTGGTTGATTTAGAAAGCCCTAATGGGTGGGCTGCAGCTTGGGTAGGCCTGCCTAGGTTCAAATCTTGACTTAAGAAGAGAGAAAAGAAGCAAGACTTGTAGACAAAAGCAAAATTCCCCCAGAATCAACTCCTATCCACACAGGATTATTGCCTGAGAATTTAAACTTGCTACACAACTGGTATCAGTAATACAAAAAAACTTAGAATTTAAATATGCATCTTTTAGATTTTGAAATAAAATAGAGGATCAATAGGAAATCAATCACATTCAAAACCAAAAGCTTCCTTTCTAAATTTCTGAAATTTTATGAAGTCTAAGGCTGCGTTTGTTTTGACTACAAACTATTACAGGAAATCATTTTACAACTCACCACGTGTTTGGTTGCGCATAGAAAATAAAATTTTCTGGAAAACCATTTCATTTGACCGTAAAAGAGAGGCTTTGACCACGGAAATGGTTTGAAGTGAAAATTTTCACTTCAAACCATTTCCGAACTCAGACGCGCAGAGAGAGAGAGAAGAGAGAGTAGAGAGATCGCGCCCCAACCCGCGCCGGCAAGATCGCGCCCCAACCCACGCTGGCAAGATCGCGCCTTCACCATCGCCAATCTGAAACCATGAAACCATCGCCGATCGCGGAAAACCCTGAAACCATCGCCAATTGCGGAAAACCCTGAAGCCATCACCCATCGCGAAAAACCCAGTCGCCGACGAGATCGAGCCTTCACGATGCCTCCGATCGCCGGCGAAAAACCCAGTTGCCTCTCTCTCTCTCTCTCTTCGTTCTTCTCTGACTGGATTTGATGAATATTTTTTTTGGGTTTTATTTGTGTTGTGTTTCTGTATTGAGAAATGATATTATTTGTTTGGAAGCCGAGAATATGTGAGAAAATGTGAGCAACAAGTAGAAAATGTATTTTCTATGGTATTTTCAAGAACACAACCAAACACTAAAAAATATTTTCCAAAGTATTTTTTAAAATACCACCAAACACCTAAAAATATTTTCCTTTCTGAAAAATATTTTTACCTGAAAATATTTTACACTCGGAAAACATTTTGCATCGAACCAAACACAGCCTAAAACATTGTAGAAAACACGCAGAGGACATGTATCATGATGATGGCATGTATAAACTTATTGTTTGCATCTAAAGAGCTAATTTATTGATGGTAAAAAGAACCATGGTCAACGCACATACATGTAAGTCATATTGTTGTAAACTCTGGTCGGCGCATTCAACATTATGTAGTCCAGTATGCCCTTTGCGCAGGTTCCAGATCCACCACCAATCTCATATATCTGAGTGCACATTATAAAAGAATGGAATCAACTTTTAGACTTAATGTATCAAACAAGAAGATAAATGCAAAAACAAAGAAAATGGGACGAACCATTTAATGGATGATGATTTCCAACACAAAAAAAGAATGTGACTAAAAATTTTTAAAATGTTAATGAAAATAAGGTGATGCAAACAAGAAGAAATTATGAATGGGAGGAGCTATTTTCTCTATGTGCTGTCACCCCAATCCATTCCATATATATATATATATATAAGCGTTTACAAAAAATGGATTAGAATAATCTGATGGTGACAGCTAGAATAGGGACACCTAACCAATGGTGTCTTCATTCTCTCTCTACCAATAAATCCAAAATCTGGAAAGACAGTCACAGAAACAGAAAGAAGTTTAAACAGAAGCATATTGTTTATGTTATTGACTAATAACTAAAGTTCTTCACAATTACTATTATATTTCTCAATCCTTTGGGGTTCAATAGGCCTTACCAGAGAGCATTTTTTATCATATGATTGACTGTAGGAATTGGTTGGGTAACCCCTCATCAGACATCCGGAATTTGGTCTAGGCATGCTTGATGTGGTCCATATGGAAGGAACGTAACCGGCATACGTTTGAAGGTGTGGAGAGTATGGGTAGCCAATTTTGTCAGTTCTACTGTTTGATTGGTCTCATGCTTGGGATTTTATGAATTGTGATTCCATTATGAGGTTTAGAGTCTTTGCCTTGTACAAAATCTTTGTAATTTTTAAGTCTTTTTTGTATTTTTTGTACATATAGTAGTTATTAAAATAAAAAATTATTCTAACTTATCAAAAAAAAACAGGGGGAAAATTACACTTTACCCCCCTAAACTATATCCCATTTTTCACTTACCCCCTAAACTATGAGAATGCACACTTAACCCTAAACAATACCCGCATAACACTTTGCACCCCATTCCATGGGTAATTGTTTAGGGAAATAACTGTGCATTCCCATAGTTTAGGGGGGTAAGTGTAGAAGGAATAATTTTCCCCAAAAAAAAATTGTTGGTAACAAATAACTAAGTGGTCCACAAATATGCTAACATGCAGGACAGTAATATGTGGAGAGACATAACATATCCAAAACTGAAGCTAAGAATATGGAAGAGATGGCATCTACCTTTTCATTTTAAAAGGCAAATATCTGATATTGTCACCAAAGTATAGGTTATGACTAAAACTGAACTCTTTGTTTCTGAATATAAGACTATAGACCTATGCATCTATGGCAAAGCCCCTCCAGCAGCAAAACTATTAGCTTACCTCCAATCCTCTATTGCTACAGTCATGCTGGCTGGGCAGCAGTGAAGACCTTGCTTCACTTAGCATGCCCCTCACACCCGACTCATCAAGCAATCATAGTGGGAGCATATGCACCAAAATAATAATGAGCAAGTGCTGCAGTTAGGTGATAATTTCTGGCCTATTGAAACAAGCTGATATGTACACAAAATGGCTATCAAAGAAAGTAACCTTTAAAGGCATCATTAAACACCCATGCAGTTCTTAAGATTTTGGTGGGGCATAAACAGTTGCAGCCTATAGAACAGATACGTAATCTAGAAATAAAGCTTTCTTTCCAAATATTGTAGAATGATCTCAAAATATGAATTTTGAAATAGACACTGAATTTCAAATCAAAATAAAAAGTAAAGAGAATATAATGTAACAATATGTCTGAAGTCTGAGTTGATTTGTGCAGTGGAAGATTATGAACAAAAGGGAGCTTACTTTTAGTGGAACTGAAAGATTAGCAGTCCGCAATATGGATTCAGCAATTCCATGTGCATACCAAGGCTACAAGAAAGAAAGAGTTCATAACATAACTTAATAAAAAGCAAATACATATACCTAAAACGTCTATAAAACAAATATAGTTCCTTATCTTGGTTTAATAGATATAAAGCACAATGAAAGATTTCATTCATTAGTGACCACTTTAAAGCATAGCAAATATGTAAATGCCAATCACATAATCATGTTCCAGGTTTTACTCCCATGATTGCACCAAACCCAACCATATAAATACAGAATTCCCTGAAACTCAGCCAGACATCACCATTTAAATACTGTGATTCATTACAGAACCATGTTAGGTAGCTCCAACCAACATAACAAAGAATGTGGATTTTTATGGTGTTTAGACTTTAAAGTCAGTTACTTCCTTTGAGATAATGGTGGGTAACATTGTAGAGTTTATATAAAGCAAATGGTTAGAAATAATAGTGTTGTTTTTAAGACTGGATTTTTTTCCCATTCAATATATCTTATTTTATATTCATCATCATAATGGTGTTATTTGGATGGTTGTCCCTCATTGTTTGATGTGGTGCATTTGGCGGGAGAGAAACAACTGGTGTTTTGAAGCAACTGAAAGGACTATAGCTGATTTAAAACTTTTCATCTTTAAAACTCTATCAGATTGGATGTCTATAAAAGGAAGTCATTCTATTTTTTTGGTCTATGATTTGATGGATGCTTGTAATTTATGTATTTGATTATTTTGCTCCCCTGCTGTATACTTCCTGTACACTTGGGTAACTCATTATTATATCTTTGAATAAAATTTTCCTTACTTATCAAAAAAAAGATATATATATATATATATATATATATATTATTTTATATTCCTGGAGGCTCTCTTAATATTATCCTTTACATGCAGAAAATATTATTTCACTTCTAAAACCATGCTTAATTAGATTGGCATGTGAAGGAACACCACTCATTTTTCCATTTTGACATCTATTTTTTAGTTTAAAATGTTTATGTCCCAGACTCCCCTCATTGCTCCCAAGGAATTAATCACTCATAAGGTATTCTATGAGGAGCTGTAATAACTTTTTATTAAGTGATCCCATCAGGGGGAAAAACAACTGAAAAATAAGCAGCATAAAAAAAAAAAATAAAAAAAAAATTTGAGTTCTCTGACCTAGAGTGTAGGTGCTTTTTTGTCTTTTGTACCTCCGCACAATAGAAATTGCTGAAAAGATAAGAAACTAACTAGTTGAAGAATATAGAATGGGATAAATTTGTTTGACAATTTTTCAGGAAATCATGTTAGACAAGAAAAAAATTATCTCCTTAATCCTCATTGATAACAGAGAAATGAAAATGAGAAGAGATTTGACACCCAATTTTCATATGGGTTTGGATTTCTCTATGCTGTCACACGCACACAGAGAGAGTGAGAGAGAGAGAGAGAGAGATAACCTTAAAAAGTTCCACTGGAGTAAACCATGCTATGTCATTCTGCTTGTATATATTATCCAAGTACTTCATATAAGCTTTCCTACCTGAAGTGGAGAGGAGAACTAAGGTCTAGTCTAAAGAAAGGTTTTAAGAAGAAACTCCAGCAACAAACAAGATTAAATCAAAGAAAAAGATAATAGGATTGAAGCTCAAACAATCAAATATCAATTTCTAGGCTCAAAGAGTTCAAGAAATATTTGAATCTGAAATTTATTGAAATTAATAAGAAAATGAATTCTACAATATCAGAAATTTCATGAAATAGATAAGATAATGGTGCCTACAATGACTCAAAAGAGGCTATGTATAATAGCCTTTAGTAACCCAATGCCACCCAATTAAAGCTTAAGGCCAAGATCATAATTCTTTTGCCACGTCAAAATATTTTTCTTTTTTTAATAAGTAATAAAGTTTTATTGATGAACACAAAGAAGTACAAAAGTCTCAAAAGGAAAATATAAGGAAAACTTGAAACTCTATAATAGAAGAACACTTTGTAAAACCCCAAACCTGGGACCAATCAAAAAGAGTACAGGCAAACCAAGCTTTCAATTTTATCCAATGAGCTCACCATGTCTTCATAAGTATGTCAATTCTGCACCTTCCAAACAAGTCACATCAAACAAGCCAACACCATGTTCCAAATATCTAAACCATACTTACGAAACCAATTTCTCCGGCTAAATAAGAAAGAAACGACATTCCCTGGCAGAACCCACCAAATACCAAGCATTTGAAACGGGACTCCCCACAAAGCAAAAGTGATGTCACAATGGATTAAAAGGTGATCCACCGATTCCCTACTGCTTTGGCACATACAACACCAATTAACCAATGGCAGACCCCACTTAGTGAGATTATCCAAACTGAAGATCTTTCCCAGTGCTACTGTCCACAAAAAGAACAACACCCTCTTGGGAATCTTAACAGACAAAATACCTTTCCAAGGGAAAGGAGCTGAAGTGGCACCCCGGATCTCCTTGTAAAAGGATTGGATATCAAAAATCTCATTCCCCTTATGGACTCCATTTCATCTACTCCACCCCTCACCCCCAAGAACCAAAAAATACATAAGATTGAAGAAGGATAGAATATCATCTAACTCCAAATCATGAAAGTTCCTGTGAAATCTCAGGTTCCTACTCCTTGCTTCCCCAATCTATTGAGAGTCCAACACATCATAAATGAAAACATCCTTTTCCATTGTACGCTCAAACAAATTAGGAAATAATGATTTCAGAGGGAGTTCCCTAGCCCAACAATCATGCTGAAACTGAATATGATTCCCCTCTCCAATAACAAAGGCCACATGCAACGATAATCTGTTCAAACCTATACTCAGCCAGAAATAGCTCCCATGAGTACTTCCTAAAGGAAGACTTCATGCCCAAACTGCAGTAACCACTTACCAAGGAAAGCTTAATTAAAATATGCACAATCCTGCTAATCCTCAACCTCAAACCCCTAGTTTTAATGGGTGAACAAACCTTGTCCCAAGCCATCAAGGAATATTTAAACTCTTCCCCTGATGCTCCCTATAAGAAACTCCTCTGAATCTTTTCCAATCTATCAGCCACAAACTTGGGAATGGTGAATAAGGGCAAAAAGTACGTGGGAAGACTAGAGAGAACAAACTTTAGTAAAGTAAGCCTACCTCCCTTAGATAGATAAAGTCTCTTCCAGCCTGACAATTTCCGTTCCACCTTCTCCAAAATGGGATTCCAGACAGAGGAGACGATCCACCACTTCACATTTTGATTTCAAAATGGGATCACAATGTGAAAGAAGATGATCCACCATTTCACCATAATTCTTACACATGCAAACGCAAGCCACAATAAAAATTTTCCCTTTACCCATAGTAACTGTCCATGTATAGAATGCTAATTTTCTAGGTGCCTTTTAAAAAAAAAAAAAAAAAATTTAAAGAAACTTTATTGAATCTAACAGAATAGCACGCAGTACACAAGGTGTGTACAGAGGTGGCTACAGCATCAAGAAAAAGTAACAAAGTAGAATCAAGATGACATGGCAAAACTACAACTCCATCATCGTCGTCGTCATTTCCAAACCTTCAAACACACTATAATTTAATTAAGCTCCGTCCAAGGAGTTCACATAAGGCCCAAAGGTGCAGCAGTCCAATAGCACCCTTTCCATATTTACAAAAAACTCCCGTTCCAACACAGCAACAAATCTAGAGAAGTCAAAAGCCCACAAATCAAATTTCATGTTTCAAACCACATTTACTTTACATAACTCGAAAGCCCATATATCAAATTTCATGTTTTTTTTTAAAGGTTCTTTATGTTGAAAACTCAAAACAAGTGAAGGGAGGACAAGTACATGTCTCAATTGGTCAAGTTTTCAAGTAATGCACACGAGGAAAAAGCATCAAAAAGGAATCCTTTTATAGCTTCATTTCATAACCTAAACTCGACCTATGTTACAACCTACAAAACAGACCTCCTTGAACTTTTACTAGGTCTAGGCACACCTTTAGCTTTTGCTATATTTTCTCTTAGATAAAGGAAATATATGTATATATTTTGCATAAATCACTACCGCTACTATTTATAGGAAAGATACTACATAAATCACTTTTATAGGAAAGATACTACATAAAAAGGAAATATATGTATATACGCCTCACCTACACTAAACAATTTTGACAACTCGTTAAAATCTTTTTTCAGTGATTTTTTCTTCATATTTTTCATTTGTTCAAAGCACCGTTTATCAATTTTTGCTCTTTTTTTTTTTTTTTCTTTTTTGAACAGTTTTAACAACTCAGCTATGTATCTTACCTGTAATTGTTTTGCATACTATGACAAGAATATTTTAAGCAATTAATGATCAGATTTTTTTTCTTTTTGTGGAATTTTGTGGGGGATGTTTGAAGGAGAGGGAGATGAAGAGAATCTAAGACTTGAAAAAGAACATAATAATTAAAAATAAAAAAATAAAAAATAAAAACCTTCTTAAAAAATATATAGCTAAAACAAGGAACAAAATCTCTGGTATGATTTTAAAGAACCAATTAATTGACATTCTTCCATATACAGAGTTCTGACTTTCTCGCTTACCCTCTAAAATCCGTTCTTGCCTTAAATGCAAAATTCAGCATATATGGGTCTTAAAAAGTTAAAACCCTTGTATCATTATCATGCGTACTTCCTCTCTCTCGTGATCTTTCTTTTTGTGCGACTTTTGTTTTTCTTTTTCATATTTTCACACTTCTTAGATCGAATGGCTTTTCTTCGATGGTATTTTTGTGCATGTATTGCTCTCATCCAAGGCCTATCAAATGCTCAATTTTATAAACAAGTCGGCAATAAGAAGCTCCCATATCAAACATTCACCGTTGATCAATCTGGCAATGCCAATTTCTCCACCATTCAATCGGCTATAGATGCTGTTCCTTCCAATAACAAGTATTGGACTTGTATTAGGATCAAAGCCGGCACCTATAGGTAAATTTTTGTGTGTGGTGATAATCGTGTTTATTTGCACTCTATATATGCTTTATTATTATTATTATTATTATTATTATTATTATTATTATTATTATTATTATTATTATTATTATTATTATTATTATTATTATTATTATTATTATTATTATGTGATTTTAATGAATAAGTGCATGTGTATATATATTAATCTATATATACATGAATAAAAATAAATTGTTGTGCATGTAGAGAGAAGCTCTTAATCCCATATGATAAGCCATATATCATCCTAAAAGGAGTGGCAAAGAAAAAGACATTGGTCGAATGGGGAGATCATGATAACCTTGCCCAAAGCCCTACTTGATGAAAAACTCAGTATCACAGACTGAGTTATAGTGAATACAAAACATGTGTAAAGCTAAAGCACATAGAAGGAAAATATCTGAGAAAATTTAAAGAAAGTGTGAGAAAGCGAGAGAAAGTCAAAGAGAGAAACAGAGTGAGAGAGAGAAGATGAATCTGGAAACTTGTGGATATTTCACTGAATTACATAAAGAATAATTATACACCCAAAGTAGTTTATATACCCTTAAACACTTAGAATAACTGCCCACATTATGCGAATTACAGTTCTAGGAAGATTGGGGAAAGTTTGTTAGAGTTGGTTAAGCTAATCACCAATTAATACTCGCGCCTAACTACCAGCTCTTAAATCAGACCAAACGCACCATTTCACTTAAGCTTCATTAAGTAAAACGTTGCGTTTAGGTGTCACCTGGATTAATTGAAACGTTGCGTTTTACTTAGCTTTCTTCTTCGTGTTTATGCTTCTTCTTCATGAGCTTCCTCTTCACAGACACAAAGCTGTGTTCAACATCCCCCCTCAAACTGATGGGGGAGGAATCAACCAGAAGTTTGGAACAAAGAAAACAAAATAGAGGAGCAGAAAGGGACTTGGTAAAAATATTTGCAAAATTGTCACAACTCGAAACAAACCCAATCTGTAATTGTTTACAATGAACTTTCTCACGGGTGAAATGATAATCCGCTTCAAGATGTTTGGTGCGAGAGTGGAACACCGGATTAGCAGACAAGGCAATTGCTGACACATTGTCGCACCAAATGACTAGTATGTGAGAAAGATAAAGACGAAGCTCCTTAAATAAAGTACGCATCCAAGACAATTCAGCTACTGTGATGGCCAAGGCACGATATTCAGCCTCTATTAATGAACAAGAGATAGTAATTTGCTTCTTAGCAAACCAGGATATAGGATTGGGCCCAAGAAAAACAAGCAATCCTGTAGTAGAGCGCCTATTCGTAGGATCCCCAGCCTAATCTGGATCTAAAAATGCAATAAGAGTTAATGGACCAGGAGTTAATGAAATCCCAAAATGTAAGGTGCCTCTGATATAACGGAGAACATGTTTAGCAGCCTCAAAGTGAGTAGTGGTAGGATGACTCATGAACTGGCATAATTGATGCACACTGAAGGCTATATCTGGACGAGTGAAGATCAGATATTGTAGAGCACCAACCATGCTCCTGTACTAAGTACGATCAGAAAGTGTGACACCATCATGAGGAACTAGCCTTGTAAAAGGGCATGAAGGTGTTTTAGTAGGTTTGGAATGTTCCATATGGAATCTGTGAAGCACATCAGAGGCATACTTAGACTGTGTGAGGGTGAGACCATGAGATGTCTTAGTAATTTGAATGCCCAAAAAATAATTAAGAGGCCCCAAATCCTTTAATTCAAACACTTGACCAACAGCTGTAATCAAATTGTGAATCTGAGTAGAATCATTACTAGTAACAATTATATCATCCATATACAAGAAAAGATAGATGATGGTATGATCTGAGCTGTAAACAAATAAGAAACTATCTGCCATAGAAGCAATGAAGCCCAGATGAAGCAAATGAAATGCAAACCTTTCAAACCATGCCATGGGTGCTTGTTTGAGACCATAAAGTGACTTATGCAATTTACAAACATAGTTTGGATGAGCAGAGTCAATATATCCTGGGGGTTGATGCATATAAACTTCTTCTTTAAGATAGCCATGAAGAAAAGTATTAGACACATCAAGTTGTCTCAATTCCCACTAACAACTCACAGCAATAGCTAGGACAAGTATCACTGTAGCAGGTTTAATAACAGGACTGAAGGTCTCATGAAAATCCACACCTGCCTGCTGATGAAAGCCCTTAGCAACCAACCTGGCCTTGTATCTAGAAATGGTACCATCACTATTCAACTTAAGCTTAAACACCCATTTACAACCAACCAAATTAACATGAGAAGGAGCAGAAACAAGGGACCAGGTCTGTTGCCTTTAGAAAGCCTGAAATTCAGCATTCATAACCTCACACCACATAGGACATTTAGCAGCAATCTTATAGGAAGGTGGTTCAGTATATGTATAGTCAATAGTGACTTGATAACAAAGTTTGGAGGTAGGCTTAGTAATCCCACTCTTGGACCTGGTTTGCATTGGATGACAATTTGAGGTAGCAACAGGTAAAGTAGGTGGTATGGGATCAGGTATTGTATCAAGTGTAGGATTAGAGAAGGAATTAGACAATAAGGAAGAATTAGGTAAGATAGCAAAAGTACAAAGAGTATTAGACAATGAGGAAGTGGCTGTAGTAGATAAAGACACAAGATTATGACTTGACTGATGAGTAGGATAGAAAGACATAGTAGGAAGAGTTGAATGAGAAACAGAAGATGGATAAGGACCAAGCAAGGAAGACTGGTTGGTAGAATGGAAAAAGAGTTGATTGGACAACCAAATTGGTGTAACAGTGTTATGAGAAGTGGTAGAACTAGGTGTAACAGGCAAGGAACTAGGAAATTTTGATTCATTAAAAAGCACATGTCTGGAAGTGTAAACACGATTTGTATAAGGGTCAAGACAAAGATATCCTTTACAATGAGGAGGATAACGAATGAAAATACCCCCCTAGTTCTGGACTCTAGCTTATGAGCAGTATATGGTCTAAGATTGGGGTAACAGGCACAACCAAAGACTTTGAGATGAGTCAGATCAGGTGAAATGGAATAAAGCTTAGACCAAGGAGATTTCTAGTTCAGAACAACTGTGGGCATCAAATTAATTAAAGTAACAGCTGTCTGTGCTGCAAAAGTCCAAAAAGAATAGTCCAAGGATGCTTGAGTCATAAGAGTTATGACAGTCTCAATGATGTGTCTATGTTTTCTCTCAACAACCCCATTTTGTTGAGGTGTATAAGGGCAGGACAATTGATGATTAATACCATGGTTTGACAAATAAGATTTGAATTCATTGGAAGTAAATTCACCTCCTCCATCAGATCTAAAAGTCTTGATTTTTAATGAAAACTAGTCGTGGACCCGCGCGTTGCGCGTGATAATATTATTGTTTTAGTTATTATTGCTTAATAGTTGGTTTTTCATTTCTTTCAAGTTAATATATTGATTTTGGAAAAATGTACAATCTAATATATTAATTCAACAACAACAATAATAATAATGTTAAATAAAATAATATGAGAAGAAAAAAAAGTAAAAATAAAAGATATAACAATAAACACCAAATTATTTAAATCATATTATGTAATATTATAATAGTACATTCTTATATACTATTTTTAATTCTTTACAATGCAATATGATAAAATTTAACAACCAATGTGAAAAAAAAAAAAAAAAAAACTTAAAACACAATTAAATTGCACCAATCTAAAGTAGAGTTCTAAAAAATACTAAAATTTCTCAACCTAAAGCAGAGATGCAATATATATATATATATAAATCACCAAAAGTTGAGAGAGAAAGAGAGAGAAATAAATTTTTTTGTGAAGAAAAATTATGCATATAATAGAAAAGAGAATGCCAAATTTATACTAAAATGATAACGATAAGGAGAACCAAAATAAAGAAAAAGATGAAGAGTGATATTAAGAGAGAAGGTAGGGGGAGATGAAAATGTAAAGGGAAAGCAAAAGGTTGGAGAAACTGTAAATGTTAAAAAAAAGTGAGTATAATTTGATTTATTTAAATTTAAATAAAATATTATATGTTTATTAAAAAATAAAAAAATATAAATAATTTAATTATATGAAGGATGTGACTGAGTTTAAATATTGAATAAAATAAGATGAAAAGATTAAAAAAGTAAAATATATATATATATATATAACAATAAACTCCAAATTACCCAAATCATATTATGTAATAGAATAATATATATTATAACTCTAAGCAATGTTACACCACTCAATAACTTGTTATTGAATTAATATTTTGAAAATCCAACTGTTAAATTATATGTTCTATATGCACTTAACATGCATGCCAATTTTCATATCCATCGGAAATTGTTTACCATTTGATCCATAAACTCATCTTTTATGCATTATTTTAAACTACAAAAATTTGAATTTTAACAATTGATCGATGACATGGCTATTAATTTTTTATCAACTTGAAATTTTGCAAGCATGAAGAATATACGAAGATAATGTAATCTAACGGTGGATTTGTTAATATTCTCATCCAATTAAAAAATATTGAGTGGTGTAATATTGCTTAGAGTTACACCAGGTGTAACTTGAACCCAGCTCATATATATTATATTCTTATATATTATATTTTTTAATTATTTTATAATGCAATAGTATAATATTTAACAATCAAAGAGAACAAAAAAAACTTAAAACACATAACCAAATCGTACCAACCCAAAGTAGAGTTATAACAAACACAAAAATTTATCAACCTAAGTAGAGATGTAGGGAAAAAAATACTCCAAAAATTATTGTGTGTGAGGGAGGGAGGGAGGGAGGGAGGGAAGGAAAAACAACATTTCTGTGATGGAAAACTATGCAAAGAATAGAAGAGAGAATAACAAATTTATAGAAAATGATGTGAATATAAAAAGACAAAATAAGGAAGATGAATGGAAAGATGAATAGTAACATTAAGGTTGAGAGTAGTGGGGAGATGAAAAGGTAAGGGAGGGAAAGATGAAGAGACAAAATAAAGAAAGATGAAAAGTGATATTAAGGTTGAGGGTAGTGGGGAGATGAAAAGGTAAAGGCATGAGAAAGGTTGGAGAAAATGCAATTATTAAAAAAAAAAAAGTAAATGTTAAAAAATAATTGTAGGAAAATTAGAAAGAAAAAGGATAATGATGTGGATGCTGATGTGGCTCAACGTGAGTACAGTAACATTAAATGCCACGCTTCAGTTTTTAGTAATATATAGATTGATTTGTCACCATAGCATTAAACTGAACAACTTTAGCAAGGGCTTCAGATTTAGATTTCAATGGGTAAAGCCAACTAATCTAGAATAATGATCAACAAATAGTATTTAATATCTAAAGTCGCTGACAGAAACAACAGGAGCAGGACCCCACAAGTCAGAATGCACAAGTTCAAAGGGGAAAGAAGCCATAAATTGAGAATTTGAAAATGAAATATTGTGCATTTTACCATACAAGCAATGAATACAAGATTGATCAATATCATTGATACTATTCTATACAAAATTGATCTTAGGAAACAAACAGTGAAGAGCTTGATCATTACGATGACCAAATCTCATATGCCACAGAGTTTTATTGAAAACAAATGACTTAGAAACTTTATGACAGGCCTTAGGAGACAAGTAAAGCTGAGAAGCTTGATGAGGATAGATGGGATAAACACCATCTTCACTCTTGCCCTAGTAAAGAATTCTCCCTATGTCCCTAGATTGAAATAATATTTTCATCAAAATAGCATCAGAGATTATTGTCATGACACAATTTAAGAATAGATGCAAGATTGGATGCAATGGATGGCACTCTAAGAACATTATTAAGTTGAATATCAGAGAAAGAGGAAGGAATGAAGGCTGTACCAGTATGTGTGATAGGCAAGGTTTGACCATTACCAACTGTAAGTTGATCTTGTGTGGTGTAGGGCTTTAGGAAGCTTAAGTGATGAAGGTTGGCTATTACATGATTAGTGGCTGCACTGTCAACAAGCCAGGGCTGATTCTGAGTGAGGTAGGCATTAGAAGCTATAGCCATTGCTGCAAGCTTTGCAGGTGGATGCTTCCCTTGATAAGCATAATCCATCCTGGGATAGCAATCCACAGCCAAATGACCAAGCTTTCCACAAATTTGACACATAGGCTTATCTGATCTAATTCCACCAAAACTAGATTGACCTTGTTGGAAATTATTGAATGGATGAAACTGTGAAGATTGACCACTATAACCTCTACCACCTCTACCTCCTCTATAGTTATAATTTTCTCTGCCTTTTCCACTTTTGTGGTTCTGATTAAAACCATTGCTATTAGACTTTTGATTAGTTGATGAAGCCAAGGCAAAGATAAAGTATCTAACTTCTATACCTTCATTGAGAGACTCTTCTTCTGCATTTAGCATAGTTAAGAGCTCATCAAAACCAAGCTAAGTACTTCTTGTTCTAATGGCTGATCTAAATGCATTATACTCTTTTGGTAGTCCCTTAATTGCAATGTGGAGCAATTCTTCATCATCAACAATTACTCCAACTGCTAGTAACTTGTCTCTTACAACTTTGATTTTCTGAAGATACACATCAACAGTATCATTTCCCTTCTTCAAGTTATGTAACTCACTCTTCAGATTCATGATATGAGATCTTGAAACTAAGGAAAACCTTTTTTCAAGCACTCTTCAAACTTTAACAGCAGAAGCACATCCAACAGTGAGTGCTAGCACAGATGGTGATAAGGTGGAACTTATAAAGGTAAGCAAAGCCTTTTCCTTAGACTTCCAAATCAGAAAATCTGAATTCACAAATGTAGTATACGAACTAGATAAATCCTAGAGAAATTTCTCAGGAATTAGTTGAGGCTCTTCAAGCAACTCATACAGAGAATAGATTTCAAGAACCATGGTGATTTGATGTTTCCAAACAATATAATTACTATTATCTAACTTCACTGTCATCATATTTGACATATAAGACAGAAGTAAAAGAGGCTGATTTACCAGGTTAGCAGCTGAACCTACTGACATTGAAGAGATTAAGGTTGATGAAGACGAAGCCATTGATGAAGCTTGATTAGCAGCGGCAGTAGCATGCTCTGATACCATGATGAAAAACTCAGTATCACAGACTGAGTAATAATAAATACAAAACATGTGTAAAGCTAAAGCACAGACTAGGAAAATCTCTGAGAAAATGAAAGAAAGTGTGAGAAAGCAAGAGAAAGTCAAAGAGAGAAACAGAGTGAGGGAGAGAACATGAATCTGGAAACTTGTAGATATTTCACTGAATTACATAAAGAATAAATATACACCCAAAGTAGTTTATATACCACTAAACACTTAGAATAATCGCCCACATTATACGGATTACAGTTATAGAAAGATTGGGGAAAGTTTGTTAGAGTTGGTTAAGCTAATCACCAACTAATACTCGTGCCTAACTACCAGCTCTTAAATCAGACCAAACGCACCGTTTCACTTAAGCTTCATTAAGTAAAACGTTGTGTTTAGGTGTCACCTGGATTAATTGAAACGTTGCGTTTTACTTAGCTTTCTTCATCGTCTTTATGCTTCTTCTTCGTGAGCTTCCTCTTCACAGACATAGAACTGTGTTCAACAATATTTATACTGTTACTGTAGCTCGTATATCTATTATTTTAGATTTTTTTCTCTCTCCTCTCATTACCTTTAACTCTCACCTCTCTCTTTTTCTCATTTCCTCTCTCACCTCACTCTCACCGATCAACTCTCTCACATGCCATCAAATCAACTCTCTCATTTCATCAAATCACCTCACTCTCGCTTACCCATGCCATCGACTCAAGCCCCATCGCCGATCTGTTGTGGATCAGATCAACTCTCTCAGATCACGATTGCTAGTTTTCTCTTGATCGCTGATTAGGTTGTGGTGGGCTATTTCTCTTGATCGCCGATCTGTTCTTTGGGTTTTTTTTTCTGGATTTTTGGTTGAGCTTGAGGCTGCCGTGGTAGTGATTGTGGGTGTGCGTTAATGGTATCGATGATTATGGGTGTGGGTTGGTGGGTTGCTCAGTGGGTGTGGGCCGATGGGTTGCCAATCTGTTCTTTGGATTTTTTTTCTAGTTTTCTAGGTTTTTTACTGGTTTTTTTTTTTTTTTTTTTTGTTGGATGCTGGTGTCGATCTTGTTGCTCAGTGGGAGGCCAGAGGCTAGGTTGATGATGGTGGTTGCTTGATGATGGTGGTTGTGGGGGTTGTGTTGAGAGATGACAATGTTAAAAGAAATTATTATTTATTGAATTAATGTGTAGAATAGATAAACTAATGTGAAAGTTTGGTAAGAGTGTGTAAAATAGAAAAAGTAAGTTTTTTCTTGCAAAATATATGGAAATTTTACACTAACTGATGTGGTTGCTCTTAGACTGCAAAAATGTGTTGTTAAACTTGCCGGTTTCTTCATCTTTAAAACATCATGGTTTGACTAAAATTCAGCTCCTCTTGTGCTTAAAATTATTGTTAGAGCACTCACATTAGTTAGCGTAGAATAGAAAAAGATGTAAAATTTATACATTCTAGAAAAAAAAAAAAAAAAAAAAAAAAAAAACATACATTAGTGATTGTAAAAGTGTGCAAATTTACAAAATTGCTAAGGTGATCATATATATTTACACAATTATTGTAGCTTTGCATTTTATTATATTCTTCTTCCACTATCCCATGTCAGAATTGCTCTCTCTCTCTCTTCCCTTCACTCTTTCTCCTATTTCTTTCTTTCTTTCTCTTTCTATCTCACACACTCTCTCTCTCTCTCCTTTCTTCCTTTTTTTCCACTAATACATTTGTCGACAACCACAAGTGAGATGGTGATGATATGGGCTCATCAGTGTGTTGGGAGGATCTAGAATCATCGCCTAAGATCACAAATTAATCCTATTGGTGGATCGGGTTCTTGGGTTTTTGTGGATCTAGTTGTTGATGGGATTTGAGTTGATATATGATGGATGGGTAGGATGTCAATTGGACCACCATGAGCGAGAATAGTAATTATGCGAGCTCATCGATGCATGAGAGAATCCAGGATCATCAACTAGTTCTGGAGGATCTGTGCAATGAGTGAATTGGTTACAAAGGAGGAGAGAAAGAGTCTTTGGTATGGAAAGGAAGAAGAGACTAGTTGTGGTCCTTATGAAGGAGAAAAGAGAGAGGCCTTGGGTTTGGAAAGGAAAAAGAGACTAGTTGTGGAGAAGGAGATAGAGAGAACCTTGGGTTTGGAAAGAAAGAAGAGACTAGTTGTGGAGAAGAGAGAGAAAGTTTTGGAGAGGAAGAGGAGTGATTTCGGAGAGAGAGACAAAGAGATGTAGTTTTTGGTTGAAGAGAGAGAGAGAGAGAGAGAGATGATTTTGGAATATAATAAAAAATATTATTTCAATAAAATATAGTGTGAAATAGATAATGATGTGAAGTGTTCTAAAAAGTGATCATGTAAAATAGAAAGTGTAAGTTTTTATGCTAAAATTAATAGAAACTTTTATAGGGACTAGTGTGAATGCTCTTATGGAAGAAACATCTTTTGTACATCATCCTCCTTTTCATCTTAATCAAAGGTTCCTTCTCATATGGACAATCTTCATTAGAAGTAGGTCCATTTGCAAGTCTTTTTCCTTGTGTTTTTTATTTTTATTTGTTTCTGCAAACCATTCATTACGATGGCTGATTTTTTTTTTTTTTTTAATGAATGATAAATGGGTAGGGAGCGACCAATGTGGCAATCCTACCTAAGCATGACCATAGTAGCATCTTACCTGCTAAGTTCGGAGCCCTGCTAGGGTGCAGGGGCACTGCAGTGAGCCATAGTTTCCCAACCCCACGAGGAGCACTAGCAAACCTTGAGCTGCTGAGGGAGGTTACCCAAGCACGTCGATATTCAAACTCGAACTGGAACCTCACACTCAGTGCACACTTTTGTACATAACCCAAGACTGCTAGACCACACCACCTTGATGGTATTATGATGGCTGATTATATTCATAGTCCAACAAACATTTAATATTAATATGTTGACTCGTTACATGCTTGGTCCAATTTAGATAAGTTTGAGGACATTGTTTTATGGATTTTGTTAACGATTGCTATACAGCACCCGTTAAGTTTGCATTGGTACTTTTTTAGTCTACATGCTATTACTGAAATAGCCCTAGTTTAATGGGGGAAATGGAGAAAAATGTCAACACATGTATGATATGTTTTCAGCAACATATGAAACATTTGCATTATTTTACTTAAATACCCTTTCAACAATTTTTAGCAGCTCCGTATTTTTTAGCATTTTCTCCTTGTGATTTCTCTCCCATCATATGGCTTCATTGTTTATCCTTATCTTTTTATTTTTGTTTAATTTATTTCTTTCCTTCTCCTTCACGGCTACAGATCTAGGTGGCACCTTTTTTTTTTCCATTTCTTTCCTTCTGGTGGGATCCAGGGACCTTTTGAACTTTGAACCCACCCAACAAATCTTCAATTTTCTTTCCTCTTATTTATGTTTCCCTTTCCCTCATGTTCATAGAGAACCAGACCAACTTCCCACTCACATTCGCCATCGTGGCGCTGCCATGGAACTCAATTTATGGTGGAGTTTTAGTAGTCGAGATTTGGACAAGGTTGATTTGGTTGTGGAGAGCTTCGTTCCAGCCTAGCCAGACTCGCCAAAGCTAATGGCCGCTTAGCAAGCATTTCATCGCGTTCAATTTTATCAGTCTATCTCCTCCCTCATTCAAACCCAAAACCCATATGAAGTTTTTAATTTCAGATCAAATTGTTCTTATTTTTGTAAAAAAGTGTGATTTTGTTCTTTTTTGAGAGGTTTGAAACTGTTCTTTGTTCTGGTTTGGAATTTTTAACGAGGCTAAACTAGTTTTAAGTGTAAAAGGTGAGGAAAGTTAAAAGATAAAGAATGGTATTTTTGTATTATAAATAAGAAATTTAATGGTTTTTCTTTCCTCAATAAAAGTGGCTTCACGTGTAAAAAATTTATTACTAAATTCCTACTTAAGGGGTGCGGCACAGCACCTAGGGCTGTAAATGAACCAAGTCGATCATGAATAATTTGAGTTCGGCTCAATAAAATGCTTGTTCATGTTTGTTTGTTTGTTTATAAATAAGCCAAGCTTGAGCCTTAATTTTAGGCTCGTTTAATAAACAAGTCAAGCCCAAGCAAAAAAAAATTGTTCATAAACAAGCTCGTGAGTTATTAGGCTTAATACACAACAATTCAAGCATAGATTCATTGCACATCTTAATAAACTCATCACAACTTAATAAGCTCATGAGTTATTAGGCTTTATATGTGTTAGCTAAATACTCATTACACATCTTAATAATGACATGGCCAACATGAGACCACTACCTATATTACTTTAATTTTTTCCTTCCCTTTAAACTGATCAAAAACCACTTTAGACTATAGTTACATTTAAAAATAATTAATTAATTAATTAATTAAATAGGCTACATATGATCCTTCCCTATCAATCATCTAAAATAAAGTTATGAAACATGTTAACATTTTCTCATTCATAATAGTTATAAACATGTATTTTTCTAGTCATTTACCATCTAACATGAATTTAAAAATTATATTTTGAACAATTGCTAAAGCTGTAGATAAGAAATGATGAATGAATGAATTTAATTATGTAAATTATTAGTTTGAATAATGGCTAATCATAAGTAGGACTAGATGCATGATAAAATGAATATACTATTTTCTTTTTCTTAATTTTAGAGATTTAAGTATCTAATAATGTAATTTTTTTAGATCTCAAGCTCAAAAACTTGACCTGAGCTCGAGTTTTAACTTGATATTAAGCTTGAGTTTGGCTTGACTAATTAATCAAGCTAAGCCACGCTCAAGCTTTTTTGGCTTTCCCACGAACTCGAACTCAAGCTCAAGCACTATTTTTAGGCTTATCACAAGCTCAAGCCAAACTCGAATTTTTTATTTTTCTTGATGAACCAAGCTTGAACGTGCACTATTCGACAAAACTCAATTCATTTACAACCCTAACAGCACCCGTTAATAGGACCACCAAAATAGTAAATCTATACCTCCCCGCATGGCATAGGAATATTCCTCATTTAGAGGGCAAATCAGCCCAATCAAAAGTTTTGTCCAGCAACTGAGCATATATTAAGCTCAATTATGGCCTTCTTTGATGGGGAAAGGAGTCAATTTCTCTTTATGCAGTCTCTTTGACTTTAAAAAAAATAATAATAATAAGATGATGACATAATTCAGTATATATTAGTATGTGACCATTGATATGGAAAAGGCCACGAGGGACTTTTTATTTTTTTAAATACAAGATGTATATTTTATTCAAACTTAATTTAAGTGTGTATATATGTGAAATTCTTTCCTAGAAACTTGAACCCTAATTATTGCCCTCTTCACATTTCACAAGCACTTAGTACATGTAGAGTAACCATCATCAAAGGTACACGATGGTTCTTTTAACTTTTTTAATTCTTGAGACCATTAATGAAAATTTAGATCCAAAGCTAATAATTTAATTCTAGAGTGTGGCTGACAATGAAGACAATGGTACTATCATGTCAATGTGGGATGATATTTCCATCAACCATAAGAAGAGTTGAAAATGAGAGGTGTTAGTATTATTATTCCTCTAAATGCATTCATCTTCAATGTTGGATGATTTTTTTCCAGCCAAAAGAAAAAAACACTATTGACCACTCATATATAACAGTCTTTGGCCCTTTTAGTTAATTGATTTTCTTCCTCAGTTGGTGATCGTGAAAAAGCTTGTGGGTGCAAATTACATAAATTTTCACAGATCTAGGCATAGAGAGATATAATGTGACCATAATTATAAAAGAATGAAATTTGTTAAGAATGTGATATTTGATTATATATGGTCATTGCTTCAAATCCAGCAAAATTATTGAAATTTCTTATATTTATATTGAACTTATTCTAAATTACAGTTAGATGGCTATGGAAACTTTTGCAAATCACATTTTGATGTCTATGGAACTCTTTGCAAATTATAATGTTATGTTTTCTTAAAGTATTTGTATCTCATATGTCAAAAGTTACTTTGAACTGATATTTTGTTTCCAAGCTTAGTACATTTAATCTTATATCAATTCATACCCCTGAACTTAATTTAAGGTAGTAGTTTACACCCTTTGAACTTTTATTTTAGTTAATTTTTTTTGGGTAGAATATTTTAATTAATTTATTTCTTAAACTTCATATATATATATATATATATATATGTGTGTGTGTATATGTGTGTGCGTGGGCGCGCGCCAAATTAATATCTCAATTGCGCTACGTTTTGCTTGGAAGAAACAAAATCCCATGGAAGAAACAAAAGCATGCTATGAACTTATTGACACCTCGGTTTTAAGTCTTGGTGAAGGCTGTCTATATGCAGTCAAAGAGTAGTCCTTTCCTTCAGACTTCAGTGTCTAGAATGATTTTTAAGTTATCAATTGTGTTAAAATATGAACTTTCTCACATGTTGTCTTTTCGAAATGCTTACAATACTGTCCTAATGTTGGAATTCTTGCACATTCCTCCATTTGAGGGCATAGCATAAGCTCTCTTTTGCAAACCTTTGTTGGAATTAATATTTATGGTGTGATGATACCAACATGCATGGTAAAGCCAATATATATATTTTTTTTAATGGATAAAAAAGACTTTATTGCAAAAAGGAGATACAAAGGAAAGATAAGGCCTAATCATCTCTATCTTATACTGCGAAAATAGAGGCATGAAGTCAGGAGATGCGAACAGGGCTGCGAAGTTACAATTTAAGCCCAAAAGGACTAAAAATGGGGGAAAAAAAATACTATTTCGTTTAGATGACAGAAATGGAGGTCTTTGCAGAATAGACCAATTTGGATCATGGTTTGCTGAGGGAAACTCATTGATGAAAAAATGCAAATAGCATAAGGCCTAAAGCTAAAATGCAAATTGCATTCCCATGGTTAAATATATTACACTCCCATGTTCATCAACTGTAAAAAATTTAAGATATATTGTAACAAACAGAACTATCCATAGTCTGATTTCAGAATAGCCAACTAAAAATCTCTAAAGGGACTATCCATAGTCTGATTTCAGAACAACCAACTATTCATTAGCAAGATAACGCATTTTTTTCCTTCCTTTTAAACCCATGACAGAACAAGACACAAAAATAATACCATGACCCTGATTACTCCAAACACCCACCACCATCAGCATCCACTGACCCAACCTCATATATCTAGCGAAGATAAAGGAAGTAAGGCTGCCGACCTCCTGCCGGTCCTCAGCCATTGACACACCCACACCCAAACTCCACTGGGTTTTGTACCCATTATCAAAATCTCCACTGGGTTTAATATTCCTAATCAGATCGAACCAGCACTACGTTTAGACGCCGCATCCCAATCTTCGACGTCAGAGTTCTTTGTCTTGCCGACGAGCTCACCATTAGTGGTCCCACCATATAATTCAACCATCCAAATCCGACCCCATCGTACAACCTGAACTTGATGTCTTATTAAATCCTCCTCCGTCATTTATTACCAAAAGAAAACCAAGACGAATGGTTTTTGTACCTTTTTGTTTTGTGTAGTTGATGACGTTGAGGTTTAAGCGATTTCATGGGCTCACTTTGCTTTGCTTTTTTGGGTTTTTTTCGTTTTTGAATGGATTTTTTTGGATTTTGTGTGTCTGTGGTGGTTTTGACTTTTGAAAGATCAAGGTTTGTTGGTTGAGCTAAAGAACACAAAAATAAAGTGTTTTATTTCTCAACTCTTCAATACAAAAAGAAAATGGAATTAGCTTTTGATTACAAATCCGACTCACAAAGAACTTCACCCTCTGAGGGGGATGCGGTGACCGTTACTAGTGCTTCTGGTTCAGTCATCTCTTTAAGTTTCTCTCTCTTATTTCCATACGCGTTTGGAGGATATTGATGGTATTTTAAGCTTCTTGTGTTTTTTCAGCTTGTATATATATTAAAGGCAGACCTACTTCTTTTTTAGAAATTAACAGACACCAATTGAGGCATTAATTTGGCATATGTGTGAAAATCAAAGTTCAGAATATAATGACCACTACCTTAAAATTTTGGAGTGTGGGAGCATTTCTCTCTTTATAATATGCTTGCTCCAACTAATAGGACTTGGATATTTTTTGAACTGTCAATTCACCCCATTTTTCCTTCTTTACCAATTTAACTTAACTAATATAATCTCTTAAGGTTGAATCAGAGGTTTGGAGTTCAATTTTCGCCTACACCAAAAATCAATTGTTGTCTTAGTTTGACAATAAAAAGCGCAATTATTAAAAGCAAACCCCATAAATTGAAACTCTATCAATAAAATGTTCTGAAAATTAGCAAAATGAATAGGGCTTCCCTTTTTTTTAACAATAACTTAATAATATCTCCTTAAAAGTTTAATTTTTTTTGAGATTAAAACAACAACACTTCTCGTGATCCTCTTTTTAGTTTTTATTGAAAAACAACTCAATGCTTGTGCCATATGTAAAGATTAAAGCTATGTTTGTTTTGGGTGAGAATGAAATTTGGAAAACATTTGACACTACCATGTGTGTTTGGGAGCACATGTAAAACTCAGTCAAAAGGAAAATCAATTCCTTTGACCATAAAATGAGAGCCCTTCAGGTGTAAAATAATTTACACATTCCAATTACCTTCAAACCTCATTTTACAGACTAAAAAACAGAAAAAGAGAGAGAGAGTAGTGGAGGAAAGTCCAGTCAGAGATCCACCCAAACCCATTGTCGATCAAATCACGCTACTCATTCCCCTTCACGCGCTGGTAAGTACTCTATTTCCTTTTCTTCCTTGGCTTTTCTTCTCTGATCGCCCCACCTTAGCTCCTCCGTCGTGCTCAAACCCATCTCCGATTAGCATGCCCAAATCGAGCACTGCATTTCCCCGATGAACCCAGCTAAACCCACCCCGATTTCACCATCCCAGCCCACGATCTATCCCTCTATCCACACCATGACCTCAAACATCTTGCTCAAACCCACCAATAAACCCGAAGGTATTCCAACACAGTGACCTCAAACCTATCCCTCAAACCTGAAGGGTTTTCGACACCAATCCCAAACCCGAAGGTATTTCAAACGTATTTTGAGATGCTCAATTGTATTATAGGTATATTTTTTTTGGCATTTTCCTATAAATGTTCTAGATTGGGGTCCCAAACATAGGAAAATATTTTCTGAAAAAATGCTTTTACATGCATGACCAAACATTGAAAATACTTTTCTGGTGTATATTCTAGAACCCAAAACAAATTTTTGAAAATATTTTCCTTTTCGTAAAATATTTTGAACTGAAAATTACACTTAAAATATTTACTTACCAAACACAACCTATATATAGTGCAAAAGTGGGTGAGGTAATTTTCCTCCGTTTCTTGGTGCACGTGTGCGGATGGATAGTGAGTGTATCGCTTTGATAAAAGTTAAGAGCATTCATAATGGGACTACCAAATGCCATATGTTGGTTTAATTTAGCATAAAAGCCCAAAATCCCCACTCCATCAGAACTTGTAAAATCTAACTATTGCAAAAAAAATTGCAATAGTGCTACAACGCGATTTTGAATGTAAAATCACACTTTAGCTCTATTGTAAAGCCAAATATTAATATTTTATTCATTTTTACTATTTGCTTTATCAACTCCTCTCTCTCTCTCTCTCTCTCACCCCCCCTCTCTTGTCCCTCTTTGTGTGGATCAGTGCCTTCGGTTTGATGTGGGTCTCATAGTTTGAGATGGAAAGGTTTGATGTGGGTCTGGTTGCTTTGGTTTGATGTGGGTCTCATTGTTTGATGTGGCTTCGACAACGTGGGTCTCTTTATTTTCCCTTGAATCAAAGCCTCCGTGGGTCTCATAGTTTGGTGGAGCTCATGGTTTGATGTGGCAGATCGGGGTGATGCCTTGGTTTGTGGATCAGGGTGGTGCCATGCTCGCCGTAGGTCTCACCTCTTTTTCTCTTTCTCTCTTCCCTTGAATCAAGTCGTCGTGGGTCTCATGGTTTGGTGGGGCTCATGGGTTTGATGTGGTGGCAGATGTGACAAATCAGGGCGATGCCGAGGTGGTGTATCAGTGGGTGGTCTTTGTGTTGTTAATGGTGGTTTGGGATGGTGCTGTGGTTTGTGGATCGATGAGTGGTGATTGGAAAGTTTTAAGTTTGGGTGGTGGTTGTATTGCTGATGGTGGATCGATGGGTGGTGGTTTTGCTGATGGTGGATTGGTGGGTGGTGATTGGAAAGTTTTAAGTGAATCAGTGGGTGGTTGTGTTGTTGGTTGGGTTGATTTGGGTTTGGGAGGTGGATGTATTGTTTAGGGTTTGGGATGAATTTCTGTGCTGGGTTTGTCTAGGGTTTGGGATTAGTTTCTGTGTTGGAGGTATTGGGTTTTCTCTGTGGTGAGGTAAGGACGGGTTGAGAGAGAGAGAGAGGAAGGGAGACAGAAGTTAGAGAGAGAATGAAATATATTTTATTGTATAATTTAAATTATTTTAATGTGTTGTATTATAAAATAAAAGTTGAGATGTTAGTAGTATTGTAAATTGGTATGGTAAAATTGATAAAGTGACTTTTTGAAATAATAAAATAGAATAGAATGGCATAAATGATTGTGGATGCCCTAAGTAGCCTGATTTTAACAATTGGTCCGCATACAAGTACTGTCAAGTTTAATTGTAGGACCCATTTTCTCTCTTTTGTAAGTTTTTGCCTTTTGGGCTACGGTAGCTAGTGTGTTTAGAGGCTTACAGCCCACATGACTAGCGCGCACAAATTTTCATCACAAAAACTCGATAGGTCACATTGAGTCAACTTTTTCCAACTGTCTTTTTTTATTACCTATGTGACTCTACATGAAGAAGATAAAACCCACACCCAAACCCAACTCCATTACCAACTACCAACCATCAATACCACCACCAAAAGCCATACAAACCCACCTCCATCGCAATTATGCGTCAAAACACAACCACAATAATAATAAAAAGACACTTAGGTCAAACTATTAATATAATTTTAATTTTTTATCCTTTATAGACTGTCAAATGACCAAAGCATGACAATGACATGACCAGAAGAAAGATGAAAAGTGCCTAGGGAATTTTTGCTAGTTGAAATAAAAATTAGTTTAACATTGAGAGAGACCAAAAGAGAGAGAGAGAGAGAGAGTAAAGGAACAATGAGTAGCTACCCACTTAATAACAAGTGTGTAGGACCGAACTTTGATTTATAAATAGACTTCTTAATTCTAATTCAAAATTATTCTAAGTGAAAGAAAATTAATTTCTTCGTTTAAAAAGATCTTGCCCAAAAATAATAGAACACTCACAAAAGCTATTGAAGATAATAGCTCATGAAAGTTATTGAAAATAATATCTCGTAAGAGGATCCATTAGATTGTTAAAGATTTAAAGATGTGATTGTAAGAAGATTTATATGATTCAAGTTACCTATGTTTGCTTTATGTTTAGATTAAAATTTAAAATTGATAACAACTTACCACTTAAGACTTATTGTAAATGTAAAGATATTATTATCATATCACTTCTCATTTGTTTGTCACTTTATATTACAAAGCTTTTCTTTTAAATAACCTCAATTGTACTTCTTAACTAAAAGGTGAAATGTGAAGGAGAATAGGAGAGAGAAAGAGGGTGGTGTTGGTTTGGAAGATGGTTTCGAAGCGAGAAGAAAGATCAACACCATTTCCACTGGGCCAACCTTCACCCTATGCGTTTGAGGCACGTTACTAGCCCAATAAACTTTTCCCGCATCCAACATGTTAATTCTCACAAATCTACAGAACCAAATTATTTGCAGTGAGGGCTATCATTATCATCATAGGAGTCAAATAAGGTGGAAATCATTCTCATTTTCTCCAAAATGGAGTTGAGAAAAGAGATAGACATCATGCTGGTTCTACTGTCACAAAGACTCAAGGGCGCACCCAGACACCAAATTATTTTTGTATTCGGCTGCTTGTGAACCCTTGATGACTGCCATGAACAATATACTCATATTGCTTGCATTCAGTGACTTCAGCAATCAATAACATTCAGATAAATCATCCAAAAGGATAACAGTCCAAAGGCTTTTTTAACAACATTTCTTTTATATATATATATATATGGAAAAGTAGTACTTTCAGACACCCCCAGCCAGGTTTTTTTGGTGGATGGAGCCATAGGCCTTTTTTTGAAATACATAAGTACAGAACAACACGGGGCCATTACACTTCCTCTTAAGTGGTAATCATTGTCAGGAGTCCCCCATCATTTCACAATCATAAATGGAATTGAAGTACTAAATGGAAATTGGAATACATTCAAAGCAAGCAGCAGCTGTAATTTAGTCTCAAAAAAATTGTTAATGTTGAATTGACTCAACCATACAATCATTCTAATGCACATGATGAAATCTAATATATGTAAGTTCTCTAAGTGAAAATTTGGCATGACGCAAAGTACAATATTAGGACTTAACTAAGACAATGGTCCAGTGAGTACACTAAACTTGCAATAATGACATTTATAATCTCTAAAATGATTACCCAATCAGCTACCTTAGTACCCATAATTCGTGCCATACACTGAGCCATAACCCCCAGCGTGGCCTGCATGTCCAGGGTTGGAGGGAGGAGACGCATAAACAGAACCATGAGCTGGATATGAATTGTAACCTTGGTCAGTAGTCCCACCTGCTGGTGCCTGTTGCGGCGGTGGCGCCCCAGCATCAACCATAAAATTCTGCAACAAAATTAACAGAATGTCAGCCACCAGTGTTTTATTAAATGGGCCAAGCTTTAGCCTATATAAATTTTAAAGATCTGAGCTTGAACTTGGTTGACAAATCTCAGCTTGAGCATATGATTTTGCTCGGCTAAAATTTCTACTTAAGTATTTATGACAACCAGTGATTTAATGAAACATGGGAAAAGTCAAGGAATAATGCCTGTATAAGCTGCTGAGCAGCTTGAACTTGGGAGGCAGTTCCACTGATTTCAACTGTCATTTCACCAGGAACACCCCTAGTTTCTTGTATAGTAACTGTTGCCCCACTAGCTCGTCGAATGTAGCTGATACTTGTACCAGCTGTCCCAATAACAGCATCAGCATACATTAGTGGAATTTGCATTTGCTGTGTGACCTGCAAAGACGATCAACAACAAATTTAGAAATGTGTAGAACAATTATGTATCTATGCATCTGAGGAATATCCCAATAGTTGTCCACATAGAAAGAGCATACTAAGCTAAGGTTTATTGCCATAGAACCCTGTTTACACAGATTTTTAAACTGGATTCAGAATAGAAACGTCTCATCTAAAGCACATCTCTATAACACCTTTGCATGCAGGGTTTTGCAAATCTCCCATTCCAACCCTCTCAGAACTGGGCTGAACTGCAATTCTAAATGCTTAGGAAGAATATTAAAGTATTAGCAAGCTCAAATGAGCCACAAATTACCCAGGAAGAGACCAAGCTATTGTATGTAAATGGCTGAGAAGTCATTAACTACACATTCTTCAACCCAAAGATCCCCTCAAAAAACATCCAAACAACTCAAACAGAATGAAACATGATTGCAAGACATATTTGACAAGCATTGACTAGAAATTACCAAAAAATTTACAAGACATCTCTTGGCCTTTTTTTCTAATTTGCATCTAATTTGCAATTCTTGCAACCAACAGAACAGAATACCACAATCATAATTTTGAATTATCCAGTCATTCCTCTGACTATAAGAGATCAAAAAAGTCTCAAGTCACTTCTTTTCGGTAGTCTATTATCAATAACAAAAGGAAAAATATGGGAAACAAGATAGTAACCTGGGTAACCATTGACGGTGCTGTTTGGGCATTTGATGACGCATGTACACCCATTGGAGCTTCCCTCCCATAGGCAGATATCCCGTGATGAGGCTGTTTATCCATGGGAGGCGGCAAGTCAGCAGGTGGGTAGTAATTGTCAAGTTGACGTGGAGGTGGCATGTATTGAGGAGTAGGTCCATAACCAGGACCTCCACCTCCACTTGGAGGAACACCTTGAGGTGGACCCCACGATTGATGTTGTGGTGGTGGCATGTGCTCCATCTGAGGATTCCCCATTTGCATCTGCCAGAAAAGTAAAATGTGTCATTTTTTAGAGGGGTAAGTAAAAACACAGTACGTCAACAATTCCATTTCCCAGAAAACTAAAAGAAAGATTATCACTTTATTGCTCTAGTGGTGAAGACCATTTTCTTACATGCATTTCAAATATAGGAATTATACTTCGATCAACTAAAAACTTCCTGAGATGGGAAGCAATTAGTTCCACCGCCTTGTGCACACCTGCTGGATCCCCTACGACTTCAACAACTCTATCATCTTGAAGAGCAAAAACAGGTAGGTCTTCTGCAGAAATTATTAACCAAATTGTAAGACACACAAAAAAACTCTCAAAAGAAGAAACTGAGACACAAACTAATAAATGAACTTATCCATCAGAAGTGATAAATTGAGGCTAAACAAAACAAAAATGCTAGATCTAAAAGAGTTAAGAATTATCTAAAGTGATTACACGTTTATCAGAATATCAATAGTGACATTTTTCACATCAAGGGAAATTTTTAAAAAGTAGCAAAAAAAGAAAAGTAATGTCATTCAGATTCAGACATAGATTTCAACTGGTAGTACGTAGAACTCAGTAGGGGATGCGCTAGAATATTAATTACAGCAGTCGACCAGTGATAACAACAGTGATAATAATAGCAGAGGCAGAAGAAGCAGCAGTGTCATTTACAGTGAGGTTAAGTGGTGGCAGCACGCACAACCATGGTGTAGCAACAACAATGGTGGTGGAAATCTGTTCTGACATTCATCCTTCCCTTTTTGCTTAGATTCTTGTTTGGCAACACTAAAACATGTGTTGCCTGGAGAACCACAACACTTTGTTACCAAACATTCAATACCTTGCATTTGGAAATACTGCAACTCCATCTTCAGGGTAGAACTCAATTACAAAAAAATGAATGTGATGGACGACAATTCTTACATCTAATGTCTAGAACTAAACTGTCCTAGTAAGTTCACCCACAATAAAATACATACCCTTTACATGCAAACCAAATTCCTTCACTGACCCTTTTCTTTGGTAAGCAAGTGAGTGAAGGTTATTTTTTCCTCAGAACCGCTCCCATCATTAACTTTGCTTTCATAAATATCAGGAAAACAAAAAAAAAAAAGGTAAATTGGTGCTCCAAAACTTAGATGTATCCACTGAAAATTGACTATAATCTAATAGTCCAAATAGGCCTCAGTTATTTAGACAAGTTGAACAGAAAAGTATATTTTATATTGCAAGATTATAACATGATACTAAAGTGCACCACAAAGAATAGCAAAAATATCTAGCAAACCATGCATGCACATATATAGAGAAGCAAGGCAGCTCAAGCAGAAAGCTAATCTAATATATTCATAAATAAATTTAACTCGAAATGAAGAAAGGAAAAATTTTATAATAAATAAAATCTAATAAATAAAACCTGCACCAAGAACTCTAACGATGCAGTTTGATGCCTCTTGAATGGATTTAACAGTTCCTCCCTGTTTTCCAATCAGACTTCCAGCTTGAGAGGCAGCCACAAGCAACCTTGTTGAGACCTTGCCTCCCATTCCTGGTGGAGCATGAGATGAATCACCCTCCAAACCATCCACAATGCGTTTGTGAACTCTCAAAAGGCCATCCATAGCAGGGGGGAGAGAAGAATCAGGCTCCTCCTTGGCAGATACCATTACCTATTTAAAAGCAACAAACAGAAACATCAGCAATAAGCAAACGCACTAAGAACCACAAATACCTATACAATATAGAGAGAATAGGAAGATAAAACAAAATTACCGACACAACTATCCTTTAGCAATTTTCAGAGAAAAAAAAGGCTTACATCAACCTGATTATTACATTATGAAATTACTGAAAGAAAGAACATCAAGTATCAGAAATTAACACTTAAGATAAATAGATATTTAGCTTTATGAGACATTCAGAATTGCTAATAAAACTTTCATACATTTGGATATCTACCTGTCAAGGATAAATCTTCCAAAATTGATATGTTGTCAATAAAGAAAGTTTTTAGAAGACACGAATGCAATTCAAAAGGTTGAATGGAAAGGCATTTGCAAGCAAGCTCCAAAACCTACCCCTTGAAATAATTTAACAACAAAACAAGACTCCCCCCCCCCCCCCCCCAATCCCCCAGGAGAACACAGTTAATGATCTTTCATTGTTTCCTCGAAAATTCCGAGTCTTAACATATGTTTCAGGACAATGTCATACTAAAGATTGCAACTATACCTAGAAGTCATATTTGTATTCGATTTTTCCAGTTTGGCTTTTTTTCTGCATCCAAGGAGAAGAGGAGGTTGGGGGTAGAGAGAGAGAGCTTAGAAGAAGACTACTTCTTAGGTAACATTTCAATATAGATGAAATATGAGACACTTGTTTGTCTAAATCTCTGGACAATTTATAAAGGCATTGATTCGACATCATATAACATCATTGGAGCATGATTAGTAACCTCCAACATTCTCAAAAATAGATTAAACATACAAGGGAAAAAGACTTTATACATTAACCTACAAAAGCCTAGATTATCTTCTACACGGAAAATTGTAATTATTTTAAGATGCATGTTCAGCATTATGCAGTTTTTTTTTTTTTTAATCTTTTTAAGAAAATGGTAGTGGATTGTTAAGCTATGGACTTTAGATTTTGGTTTGTAAGATTTTTCTTTTACCTAACTAAAGCAGTATAAACAAATAAAATTTAGGATTTTTTCTTTTTTGAAAAATTATACACAATTTATTTTTGATATAGTTTCTTTTAGGGCTAATTCGTCGTAGGCATATTTAAGGTGAGCTCAGAGAATTTTAGTATTTATGGCAATCTCTGGATCATATGACTGCAGATTCTAAGTTTCTTTTATGGTGTTTATAATCTGCGGCAAGACATCAATCATCCAGGTTCTGAAGTTACCAGATAGAATGCAGAGCTTCTTGGTACAATTGTGCGTACAAGATGCATATGGTTTTTCCAGATCAACTGTTCAGCACTTTCTAATACTCAATGCTGATCCCTGCAATCTGGACCTTTGGTTCTTCAACTATGAGATCTTATTGATGATTGAGTCGTTGCCTTAAAATTTGCAAACAGAACCTGCACAGATTCATTTTTGTTATTACAATAGATGTAACTATATTTATATTTTATGGATTGGTTACGTTGATGCTTCCTCATGTCTTCTATTAGTTACATCATTTTAAGAGTTATATTACAGTGCATAGCCAATTACCATATTTTGTTAGTTCTCTTAGGTTGCTTTCCAAGTTTAGATAATTTTCTCACGTTTGGTAATAGAAGTGGTTAAGAAGTGACTAAATTTTATATAATGAAGAATTACAGTATTCATAAAGAACTTTACCCTAGTAGGCAACTAGTATATGTGGAGAAGGAATGAATTCCAAAATCTTGGACCACTATAAGGATCCTAATTCGCATTAGAACAGTTAGGAATTTCAATATTGGATGGAAAATGCCATCATGCTTGTTTGTAATATCATCTCACTTATAGACCTAAAATCATACACGAATACACGGTATCACCATCTTTTTCCAAAATTCCAATGAATAATTAATAACTTAGTACGGATTAGAAATGGGCTAAGAACGAATTGTAATGTCTTTATTATAGATTTTAACTAAAACAGTGATTGGTGTTTTAATTTTTTTTTTTTTGATAATTAATGATTGGTAATTTTTACAATTAAGAAACCCTTAACAATAATTCAGAAAGTTTTGTTTCTCATCTAAGTTGACTCTACAAAATCCTAAAATATCATGTTTTCATATGGCTGACATCGTTGGTGTCATACACACACAGGCCAAACCATAACATTGACCATTAAAAGTTTCAGCAATTATCGAACACTTAAATATAGGGTTATGCTTCCAGCAGCAACATGCTATGGGGCGGTGGGCCTGGTAATAGGGCTAAATCAATACGTTCTAAGAAGAAATATTTGAAAGACTGATTCTCTAAATGCCTCTCTGGACATTCCTCGATGTCCCGGCTACTCTCAGTACATAGCCATCCAAACTCAACATCTGAAGAAAAATAGAGGAACTCTGCTTGCAGCAATAACTTTCAAAACTACTGTAACCAATAACTATTTTTTAATGCCCAGAAATTGCTTAATCAGCTCCCAAGTAGAAATTAAAATTAGTGAAAACGATAATAACAGATTAATATCAGTTATAGTAGCAACATGTTGAACTACCAAAAATAATAAATACGTTGGTGGTGAATCCACCAAAGAATAAGCATTAACGGCTTCTGCCCTACCAGCCCATTCACAATGCTTAATGAGGAAATAAATTGAACCAAGAAAAAAAAAAAAAATTAGAAACAAACTCACAGCTCTTTCTGCTGTCCCTGGAGGACCATCAAGAATTTTTATGCGAGCTCTTGTCTCCTCAACAATTTTTTTGATGAACTCCCCTCTGCGTCCAATTATACTACCAACCTTCTGTGCAGGAACCAGCATCCGGAAAACACTCTCTCCAGGCCATCCAGGCCACTTCTTTTCACCGCCTCCAATGACAGAATCCTCATCACGCCCTTGCTTTTGTTCCAGCTCTGTGTTTTCAGGTACGTGATCAGGTATTTGATCAGGTAATTGATCAGAAACTTCTTCAGCTACTTGTTCAGGTACTTGATCTACGTCAGGCTCAACAAAGACATGATCAACTTCAACTTCAGCCATAAGTGTAGTGCTGGGGAAAAGATGAAAAAAAAAAAACGATCAATCAATTATATCATCAAGAGTAAGAAGCGCCGAAATCATGATCATGGAGCGTATTAAATATAAGTAAATAATATATATATATATATATATATATATATATATATATATAATTAAGCATTAAAAACTCAGAAAGTTTAAACCAGCAAAGCTAAAAGGAAATCATCAGTCCCACAATTGTACCTCAATTCAAGTAAAGACTCTTTGCTAAAGGTATGAATGATGTATCTCTAACACCCGCAAAAATCCCTTTAACTGTATTGTTTGCCAAACCACTACTTGGGCCAAATTCTATATTTTCAACGAAAACCTATAACGATAGGCTATAAATTTTAGTTCTACTACAAGCAAAAGTGACTATTTTCCTTAGCCTCAAATAAAGCCTCATTCAAGGCTGATCTTTCTGATTCTATGTTCTCTATTTTGGTTCACTTCAACATTAAGTCAAGCACAACATAATCAAAACAACTTAAAAACACAAAACCCTGATTTTGTTTCCAACATCTACACCCGACTCCCCTTCGGTATCAACTATCTCCATGAATATTGCTATTTTCACTACTATTTTCATTTCTCTCTTCTATTTTCAATGCAATCAAAACCCTAAGCTATACACATGTAAGAATAACAGAAAAACAACAACAAAACATGGACATTACACGAAAAATTAAAGCATACTCCTAGTGGATAGGGAAATTGAAAACACAGTAAAGAGTAAAATAAACAAAATAATTACGGGAAAACAAACAAACAACATTATTGTCACACAAAACAATAAGCCAAAAAAATAACCCCAAATTCACAATCTCTTTATCCCAGGAAATTACACTACAAAACCCACTTTTTTTTTGGATTAGAAACAACCATAAAACGAATGAACAAAGAGAATGCATTAAAGGGTCAAAATTTAAGAACCCAATTACGCAAAAAAAGAGATAGAGAAAGAACAAGTGCACGAGAAATCAGAGACTAACAAAACCCTAGAAATACAGATTTACACACGACGATTTCTTTTATATACTTACATGGGTAACTAGGAGAGCTAGAGAAAATTGAGCCGAGAGAGAAGGGAATTCGAGAATGAAGGAATTAGGGTTTGGAAAGTTAGAGAAGAAGAAATTGGGGTTTTAGGGTTTCGAAGAGAGACAGAGAGAGAGAGAGAGAGATAAGAAAAATGCGAAGGAGACCTTTTTTTATGAGATTGGGTTTGTGGGGCGTTGGTACTGTGTATTTATTTTGTACTGTTATGGTAGAGTATATACTACTACCATACCCTCACTCCATGTGATTTTGTTTTTTGTGGTCCTTCAAAGTAATTGAATTTGCATGTTAGTCCTTAGGGAAATGTGAAATTACGAAGATATGGCTGGAAAAAAGTTCCCAACTTTCACCTAAAGGGTATGCTTGGATAAGTTTATTTTATTTATTTTAGTTATTGTACAAAAAATATTGTCATAAGTGATGCTTTAAAAAAGTTGTACCTCAATTTTTTAGATGAGACCTAAAAAGAGAGACTTATTAGGCTCAGTCTGTACCAATATTGTCCTTCACAACCTTTTTACGAGTACTTAGATAGTATGTTGTGATAGTTCTGGTTATAACTTATTATATAAGCTTTGTTTGTTTGGACATTAACAATTTTTTTAAATGTTAGTTTTTTAAAAAGTATTTTTCAGAAAATTATCTCATTTTCCTATATTTAATAGTACCTTAAAATGAATTGAAAAATTATATTTTAACTTCTTTTATTTAGTTTTGCGTAAGATAGAATTATTTTTTTCATTTAGGCTGTGTTTGTTTTGGTTTCAAACGGTTTCAGGACATCGTTTTTAGGAAAATCGTCTGTTTGGTTGCGCATAAAAAATATCGTTTTCCAAAAAATCACTTCCGTTGACCGAAAAATTAAAAGGTTTGACCGGAAATGGTTTGAAGTGAAAATTTTCACTTCAAACCATTTTCGGGCTCACGCGCAAAGAGAGAGAGACAGAGAGACAGAGAGATAGAGAGAGAGATCGCGCGAGAGTAGAGAGAGAGGTAGAGATCGCGAGGCGGCGTCTCGTCGGCGCCGCCTTCTCGACCGCGAGTCACGAACTGGCAATCGCGAGACGGCACGATCTTCTCTCCCAGATATGATTTTTTTTTTTTTTTGGTTTTGTTTTTCTTGCGTTGATCTAAATCGTGATATTATAATATTTGTTTGGCAACTGAGAAAATGTGAGCAACAAGTAAAAAATATGTTTTCTATAATATTTTCAAGATTACAACCAAACACCTGAAAATATTTTCCAAAATATTTTTTAAAATACCACCAAACACCTAAAAATATTTTCCTTTCCTGAAAATATCTTTACCTGAATTATTTTACACCAGGAAAATATTTTACACCCAACCAAACACAGCCTTAGATTCGCATGAGATAAAGTTATTTTCCAGTAAAATTCTAGCAAAAACAACTCTATCTCATAGACTCATACCAAGCTAAATAATAAAAAAAAAAATTAATAATTTTTCTTTGACCTATTTTTTCAAATACTACCTAGCATAGAAAAATACAAATTACTATTTTCACATAAGGTTTTCTATTGAATTAAACAAGACAACATGAAAAAAATTATGAAGATTTACGTATCTCTAACACTATTTATTCTCATTTGCTAGAGGAAAAGAAAAGGGAGTTAAAACCTTATTTGCTAATGCATTCTTATTGCCACCACATACCATTCAATAATTATGAAAAAAGTTATATGAAATTTGACTCTGTTGGTAGATTGGGTTGGGATGTATATGGTCGGTCCAGATCAGATGGTACCCAACATGGTTAAAGAAATTATAAAAGTCTACAATGAAATGAAAAAACCAAACACAAAAGTCTAATGTGGTATAGCCGTATAGGAAAGGTAATAGATCCAAAGGCTAAGAAGGTTTTACAGAGTATATCACGAAGTAAAAGTCTATAATGGTGTGGACAAATAGTACAAATTGTAATAAAATGATAAGAATTAACCTCTTGGACAATCCCAAAAGGACCACTTACTTGGTCTAAGAGTGATAGAGCAATTGTTATGTTTTGAGTGTTATGACATGAGTTTTTTGTATAAATTGTACACATTATTATAGCCTTGCACTAGTGTTATTTCATAGTGGCTTGCAAACTAAAATGAAATAATTCTAGTCAGTAACTTTAGACAACTCCCTTTTTTTGTTAGTAATAAAAAGTTTGCCCTTCCTCTAGTTACCAATGAGGGAACAATTTTCAAATCTCCAAGATATCTATCTCACTGCTTTTTTTTTTTTTTTTTTAATTCTATGGCCTGGATCCCATTCCATTGCTTGGGTAAAATTAACATGATTTTGCTAAAGGACACTTCAGTCAAGTGCAAAGTCTTGACCTGGGTGGAAAAATCATGATGGAAAAAAAGGCACTTCAGATGAAATATATTAGTATAGAAAATAAACGCCTTTACTCATTTTCTATACAAAATTTGGTTTATGAGAATTTGGACTATCAGCTATGCACTAGGATAGTGACAAGATGATTCAAGACCAAGACCACACGAAACAAAATTGTTAGGCCTTGTGTTGGTCTATTCCTGGTGCAACTCATGAGCACTATAGGCCCCATAGAAAGGCTGGCACAAATAAGAAATCAAGGTCATAGAAAAAACTTGCCTATTTTCTTAGTTATCGCTGAAACCAGCTTACTTTTTTTTTTTTTTTTGATAAGGGAAAAAACCAGCTTACATGATCCAACAAATAGTAAATACACAATTTCATTTACGAGTGGACATTGGCAAAAACATTAGAATTAGAACCATCCAAATTCCAAAGTGGTTCGTCCAATGTGATTTGGTATGTCTTCTCGCATCACACTTCAAATTTGGACGAATACAGTTAGAACTTGGAACCAAAGCCTGTGGTTATTTGTAAAATTCACAAAGAAGCAAGGTTCAAAACACTAGCTTGGATCCATGACAGAAGTCATTCTAATTTGGTCAAAAGGAAAGCAGCAGAACCCGGCTGCATGTTCTTGAGTCTTATATAAACGCAGGGAATTTATAGGTTATAAAATTTGATGAAATCAAGAATGAAAACATTAGAATTTGTCAACAATAGAGGTAATTAATTTTCAGAGAAGTGCCTATTGTCATTATCGACCTAGATTGTTCATAAAAAATAAACCTGTCAAGGGCAGCCTTACTATGATCAATGAAATTAGGTTCAGAAACTAACTTTTGTAGTGATACCAATGCGATCCCTCCATTTCAATGGCTTTATAGATCCAAAAAAAGGAGGCATAACATTCAGATATTAAATCATAGCAATAATAACAGGACTGGCATTATATTAAGCAGTGGAAACAGAAAACAGGCACACATACTTTCACAGAGCATAGAGATATCTTAATGAAAACATGCATAAATATTTGATAAATGATTGCCAACGGGTAGCAGCTGTTAAAGTAACGAGCTCGCCATACCTTGCGAAATCCTCAAAAAACATCATTGAAACTGAGGTGAGGATGAGTAGATAGATTTGATTAAAGGAGAAGCCTTTTTTTTTTTGTTGAGAACTCCGCAAAATTTTCAGTGGTGGTCAGGGGGTATGCACAGAGAAAATCCAGCGAAATCCTATTCTTCAAGAGAATTGGAAGTTGAAGGACATGAAAGGCCATAAATTCAATGCATGGTTGTCTAGACTGTAGAGTTTTGACAATTTTATGTGCTTGCCCATAAAACGATAGACAGAATTTATGAGTGAGTTACTAGCAAATCTGTCACATGTCTTTGTAGATATTCTTACCAAATTTTTCTACGAACACCTTAATTGTGGGTGAGGACCACTCCAGGAATTTATAGAAGCCGTGTCAAGTTTGGTTTGCTATAATCCTTTTGGTTTGCAAATACTCTATTTTTTCCTTTAATCGTGAAAATAATATCATAGGATAGAGAAGTATTCGTATTGGACCTTATATTTAGAAAGAGAGAGAATATTTTCTCAACCCAAAAAAAAAAAAAAAAAAAAAAAAAAGAAAGAAAGAGAGAAAGTGCAATATTTTCACTAGTTTTACTTTATTTGTATCCATTTCCCACCCACTTCCCTCATGATTTTCATATTAATGGGCAGGTAATACAGATGCATAGCACATGCTATATATACAATCCTCTCTCAGTTTAGTTTGGCTTCAGCAAACAAATAATGAATTAGACAGTCTATTAAGTAAGAACTGTCACCACAACTGTAGGTCAGCCCCATTATAGATTAATTACCATGTGGTTTACATATAGCTCATATGACAAAAGTCAGTACCATCAGACATTTTTATTAAACGACTCCAAATGTCTCTTAGTGTATGTGTTTGTGCATACGAAACATTCTCAGCCATGGCCAAAATTTAATCCTGAAACAAGGCATGAATCTTGATCACTGTAAAAAACCAAGTCCAGAATCTTCCAATTTGCTTCCCCCCACAAGAAGGCAAACATTGAATTTATGTAACAATACGCACACAAATGTATAAATAAAATAAAGTTAGGATTTTAAACACTTAAGAAACAAGCACGAGCAATATTAATTCATAGAAAATATCAAACAGGTTCAGCAAGTACCTGCTTCTTCTTTTTATTTTTATTTATTTTTTATAATAAGACAGGAATCGAACCCTGAAAACAAAACCCCATGGAAGGAGCAGGAACAGCACTGTATTGGCCCCCTGTTTTACTTTCAATACAACCCCTTTTAATACTTAGTGTGGCTCAAATAGTTTTTAGACTTGCTCGGCATGAATTGATCCCAAGCGCATGGTATGCCATAGGCTTATTAATCGCATAAGATGAGATGTGGTTCACCCCTACCACATGTCAGCCTCATAGGCTTAGCAATCACATATGACAATATATAGTTCACTGTAATCTCATGCACAGTACCTCCTAATTTGTTGGTCTGCTCTTTTGTGAACTTTTGACTTTTTACCTTTCAAGCACAATTTTTCTACTGATAGTCATTTCCTTATGAATCAGTTCTATAAGTTGCAAGATACAAAAGACACACATGCACACGTGCACGCATACACATCTAATATGATCCACCCATCCATCCTATAAGTTTAATCTGTGATGACTCTTCTCAGCAAAAAAAAATGTGATGGTGATGACTCCCACTACAACAGATTAAACTGCGGTTATCCTTGTCGTAAAACCATAGTGAAAGCTAGAAAGATAATCAGTACTCTTTTGGATTTTGTAGCATGGAGCATACATTAAAGAAAAATACCATTTCTGGATTTCACCAAAACACAAAATGCTATCCCACAATTTTATAGTGAAAAAAAATTCCCAAGTCAATTATGTCTGGAAAGAATGGTTAGTGATCCATTCAAACATCAGAATTTATGTGCAGTAAGCAATATAAGTCTGAAAAGAAAAATATATGTTGACAGAGATCAAACTCTACAACTCTCTGAGGAAGAATGAGAGTAAACAGAAGCATACAACTGCAACTGCCCTGTAAACCACTCAATTGAAGTAGCAGTCTCTCAACTCTCGCGACTATTCAATACTAGAGCCACCATTTGTAGAAAGTACCTACCTACTCTACTATTTAACTCTACTGAAGCAGATGATATAAACGATAATGATACAACAAAGGAAGATTGACATGGCCTCATGTAGTCATTTCTTGCCCTCAGTAGCTGCCTCAGGTTCAGTTGTGGTAGTATTGGTAGCAGCAGTTGTATCAGTAGTCGTAGCAGGAGTCAAATCAGGAGTAGTAGTAGCAGTAGTAGCAGTAGTAGTAGCAGTTGTAGCAGGAGTAGTAGCAGCAGTCGTAGCAGGAGTTGTAGCAGGAGTCGTAGCAGCAGTCACAGCAGTAGTCATCAGAGAGTCAAATTTCTCAGATTTCCCCAGCACAATTTCAATCTAAATTCAGGGGAATAGAAAGTCAAAAACCAAAAAGAAAGAGATCAGAAATTATCATAATTTTTTAAAGCAAATTTAACAAACTGAACCAAGATACCCAAATGCACACCACCCCCTCCCTTCCCCCAAAGAAAAAGAGAAAACCACCTTGGCCTTTTGAACAACACGACCCTTGTTCTCGTCTTTCATGCCAACAGTAGATGTCAAAACTTCTGTTCAATTCCGTAAACAAAAATCATCAAAACAGCTATCACTATTATCATGTACATGGAACGGTTATTAGCATTGGAACAATGGGATTCTTACTCTTCTCAGTAGCCAGTCCATTGTTCTTCAAAATCTCAGAGATTGTGACAACTGTAGTGATTGCTGTAATGAAGTAAAACACGTGAAGAATTATAGCAAGTATGATAATTCCTAAACCAAAAAAGAACATATAATATAAAGTAATAGATGGCAAGAAAAAGCACTGAATTAGAGAGTATACAAAGTTGCGCAATGTGAATTATAAAAGTTCCACATATTATTACCTATCCTCAGTTTTGCTGTGAAGCAAAGGCAAAGAAAAGAGAACCTATAGTGTTACTATTCTGGAAAACTAAATTCCAATGAAAATTCCATATTCCCATCAATCACTGGAAGCCTATTCTTGTAAAGTCCATTCTTCCTCATAACTCAATAATTAACAAATCTGTCAAACCTATTCCTAGGAGCACATGGTCAAACATATCAGATTCACTGATCTTGAGACTACAGAGAAAACTCAAGAAGTAAAGAAAATGAGTACTTATAAAATGTTGCAATTGCTAATCATTCATGAAATCTTCAACCCATTGTGTTTTCTTTCTTTTCCCTCAGTTATTCAACAAATGGAAAATAAAAAGCAAACCTATCTTTTTTCTTGTTTGGGTATAAAACAGAGGAAAATGCAATACAAAGAAAGAAAGTTTGAAGAAAATGTACCCATTCCCAAAGCAGAAAGCTCGACCTCATCGTGCTGCTGAATGTATCTCTGCAACAAAGAAAAAACAGAGCTTTCTTGTTGTAAAATAAATAAAACGCATTGGTCTTTTTCTTTCACCACATTCTCTTTCCATGTGACCAAACAGAAAGTGTTAAAGCTTTGACCAAATCCGGTCTTTTGTCATTTCCTCCATCATCTCATCTCATAATTCTTGAACCAATTGCATTCTAATCTGTAACCTTGGGATCCAATTCAACAATCTTACAATTATTCAATCTTCCTCCGAATTTTTGCTCACAATTTTGTCACCAAGATTGGTTAAAAAAAAAACTCATCATTTGCTTGAATTCTTGGAAAATATAGAAAGAAAACTAAACAAATGCTCCTTCTCTAATTTTCGTTTCCTTCGTTTTCTCAGCAACCAAACAACTCAAGAGAGAATCACATAACCGATCTACATTCTACAACCACATATCCATTCCAATCATTTTATGAATTCAATTCCTCTAAAAGAATCAAACAAATAAAAATAACACATTCTTTATCCTCAAAGAGAAAAACATAAGAACATCGAATCACAAATCGAAACAAAGAGAGAGAGAGAGAGAGAGAGAGAGAGAGATTGTACCTTAGCGAGATTGACGTAGAAGAAGAGTGGTTTCTTGGTGTTGGAAACCTGAATTCGGTTCTTCTTCTGAGCCTCAGTGGGTGCAGCAGCAGGAGCAGGAGCAGGCACAGGAGAAGGTACAGCAACAGCGGCCATTGCTATGTTGTTAGTTTCTTAGTTAGTTTGTGTTTGTTTTTATCTCTCTGTTATCTGAAAATTTTCTCTCTCACTTTCTCGCACTTTCTCTCTCACTTTTCTTTCAGAGCGGGAAATTTTTGGTTTTTGGATCGCAAAAGTAGGTGAGGCCGTTAATGCCTTGGAGGGGAGGTTTATATAGGGCGCGAGTGTGGGTGGTGGGGCCTATGGGGTCGATACACGTGGCCAATTATTAGTGGCTGAACCCGTTTGGGCAGTTGGAATTCCAAAATTGGAAGAGAGAGAGAGAGAAAGAGAGGCCGTTATGCTCTGTGAGGTTGTTATTTTGTTTTGCCTGAAATGACGGGTTTGACCCTTGTTTGATTTTTTGTATTCTAATTTTCAGTCCTTAGCTTGGAAATTCTTAATAGTTTTACTTTACTATTGAAGTTGAAGAAAAGAAAAGAAAAGAAAATTGAGCCAATATGAGGTGGCATATTTCGTTCCCTGTGAAATGACAGGTTTGGCCCTCGCTTTTTTTCGTATTTTCATTCTAGTCCTAGCATGAATATGGGCCTTGGGCCTATGCTTCTTCATTATGTGTAATGATCCGGAGTGTGCCTTGATGGATTCTGAATGGTAAGCTATAGCAGTTGATTTTCTCTTTTTGTTTCATAATAAATCTAAATTAGAGGTTATGGTTTTGTTACTTGTGCATTACCATACCAATTTACCAACAAAGTGTGCAAAGACTCTGATTATACTTTTACTACTAATGTTTATGAAAATTGAGTCATGCTATTATATATGCTTTGCAATAGGATAAAAGTATGTTATCAGAGAAAAGTTTTTTGCCCTATCCCTATAGCCCACTTGTTTTTTTTTTTTCAAAAGTCGCTACTTGCTACTATTAATCTTTAATACAGTGTGGGAAGTCTTCTCCTAAATCGTGAATCACCCTTTAAAAAATTTTGAAAATAGTAATTTAGCATATAAATTGACTTGTACTTTTCCTGTTGTTTTGAGTCCATTATAGGTCTATTGGACTTATAAGGATACAATTTCTATTCAGTGTATTTGTGCACTAGACACGATACGATGTAGAGTTTTAAACACGTATCTGCATCGTATCGTGTCCAGTGCACAAATGAAACGTAGCCATCTCCGTTTCTCTAAGCCTTTACTTTCATGAATGTTTACAATTTAAGTTATTTAATATTTTTTGATGAACAGTTAAGTTATTTAGTATTGAAAACCTACATTTGTTGTAACTACATATTAAGACTTGACCTATAATAGCGAGTCATTCAAGCTATTTAGGTTATGTTTTTTTAGTAAAGTAGTTAATAGAGTGGTGACTAAGATATCACATATATAGTGAGAAGTGAACCTATCAACCTAAAAAAAAAAAAAAAAGATATTTTCCAGTAAAATACTTGTAAAGTGACAAGCGATGGCAACAAATTAGGTTTGGATAAAGACACCTCAATCCAACCTTAACTTGATAATCATAGCACAATTGAAATTGTTTCTCTTCTGTTTGTTTTTTACCCCTTCTTGAAACTGCTCTTGATTTGACTTGGGCTTAAAAACTTCCCCAACCTATAATGTACCTTTAAACTATTTTGTCGAGTGCAAAACGTATAATTAATTAAGATTAAATGTATGTTATTATAACCAACTAACAAGAATAGATAGGAACATCAGGACATGTGACGTTATGATTTATGAATAAGCCAATACAAAGCTAATTAAATTCACCAAAAAAAAAAATCAAGTTTGAATCTTCAACATGAAGACCTGAGCCTATCCCCTACGGTGACTTCTCAAGCAACAAGAAATATTGAGGCCTGTCCCTTATTTGGTAGCCCAAATGTTAAACAGACCAGTTTGGGCTGAAAATAATGATTGCTATATAGTCTTTGACTCTATATGGCCTATCTAAATGCTATCTGAGATGATAAACCCCACAAGCAACTATTTAATTCTTTATAGTATTAAACAATAAGAGATTATGAGAGAAATTCAGGCAGGATTGGGTGAAGGTGCCATATGCAGCATATAATGCATTATTTAGCTACAGGCCTAGGAATTAGGATCCACCAAATGCAATAAATGACACTGAATGAGCCTAAATAAAAATTTTGAGCATTTATTCGATGTGATTTTCTACCATCTGATGAAAGCATTTATTCCTAAAAATTTAAGACCATAGAGGAATCTAAGTTTGGAGACAAAAACATTCTACTTACTCCATTGAATATATTTGGTTTCATTATAGTTTTAGTAGGAGTAGTGATAATCAAATGATAAGAGCCACAATTTTAAACTTTTTTGTTTGGTTGGAGAGAAAAATGGAAAGATGAAAAATATAATTTATATAAATTGATTATTATACGCTTGTTTCATAATATATAAGAAATAGATTTATTTATACTTATTAAATAATATAAAATTTATCATATCATATATATAAATTTATATTATTATTTTTATTATTATAATGTAAAAATTATAATAGTGTACATATAAAAGAGAGAAACAATAGAGGAAAGTAATCAGGTCACGTTAAAAAAAAATAATTAAAAAAAAAAAGAAGAAGAAAGGGTCATAGGTCATGAATAAGGGTAAGTGGGAGTGGGTATTTGTGTAAAAGTGCTGCGAAAGTACTTTTCTCCCCAAATTTTCCTCCCAATTTGGGAGGATAAAAAATGTGGGCTCGGAAGAGAAAACTTTCTCCCAGGTTTTCTCTCCTTCCTATTTTCCTTCCCCAACTGAATAGTGAAAAACAACATTTTCTACCCAATTTTCATCTTCCTATTTTTCATTCTCTCTATTTTCATCCCAAATGAACACACTCTTAATTTTACAAGTTTGGGGGTGGGGGGCGGGGGGCACAAACAAATTGGTCAACAACATTGAATGTAAAGTCTCAATCATATATAACTTCTTAAATACATTGAGGCTTTGCAGATCTAATGCTGTGGTCCAAATGCAAATCACTTTGTAGGATCCAACAAAAAGAAGTCGTTCTGAACTTTGCTTCTATTATGTGTACTATATATATATATATATATATATATATATATATTTGTGATTATTTTCTTCGCAGAATCACACGTGCGAAAGATGAAAGATATCGAATTTTTGAGTGAGATTGACATTGCTTAAGAAAATGATTTAACCTATAATTAATGGGACAAGAACCTTTTTCTTCTGAATGGTCATTTTCTATGTGGAGCCATAACAACAAGGGGGTATGGCTTTATATAACACACAAGAAGGAAGGAGAAAAAATGTATAGAACAAAATCAATTTGAGAATCTATATAAAAAAAAAAAAAACAATACGATATGATTCTATAAATATGCTATCTATACTTGTGAATTCTATATCTCTCATTCAACCATAAAAAATTTTACCAATTGAGTTAACTGGAATCTACTAGTCAAATTATTTGATTATCGTATGATATAATTTTTTCTTCGTACAAACCACATACAATTTGGAAGTCTATAGCTCAGATTCTCAGCACAAAAGAAAGAAAAAAAAATGGGGTACAGTTATTTTTTAGGTTTTACCAATAGAAGGTCTAGGAAATGAAGTGACTAATTATATTGTGAGGTCCTTTTGGACCATGAGAAACTTAGTTTTCTTAACATATTCTAAAAATGACTAATTATATTGTGAGGTCCTTTTTTTTTTTTTTTTTTTTTTGTAATAAGGTGAGGTCTTTATCAATTCATTGAATCTTACAAGATTTATTCGAAAACCTTTTAAATTTGGAACCTAATGGCGTATACGTTTCAAACTAATGTCAAAATCATTTTTTTTAATGAAAAAAAATATTGCTCACCCCAAATCTGTCCATTCAAGATATACTGGATCTCGACAGTAAAGGGATCTAGGATTCATTAGGTACATTCCAAATTGTAAATAGTATCTATCAATAAAGCTTTGATAGATTAATTCTTGTTGTTAATAAATTATTAACATCATAATTTTTAATGATTTTATTCATCCAAAACAGTGTTGTAATGATTTCAATGTTCTTTGTTATGGGTTTTTACCTTAGTAAATGTCACGTGCTTCCCTACCAAACTTGATAAGTGGTATATATATATATATATGATATATGCTTAGGGTTTAAGATTAATCACCAAAGGCAAAAGTCAAACATTCTTATGATTCTTACATGCAACCATCACATGGAAAAAAAGTGCTGTAAATAACTAAATATGATTAGTATAAATAAAGCAGAAGCTTCAAAACTCAAAAGTTCTTCAGGCACTAGCATCTATGGTGCCTATTACGAGGCACACACTTTATTAGGGCAATACTTAAAATATATATATATGTTTCAACCTTCAAGTCAAAGAAACAACTTTATTTGCTCTTATGAAAGTACAAATGACACATTTTTTTGATCGTGATTGATCTATCTTAACCAAACCGTAGAAGAAATTAAATTCCAATAATCTTTTTTTTTTTTTGGTGAACCAATAATCTTTTTCATAAACTTCATCTTCTTGCAATCAAGAGCAATGCAACACTTTCCGATATGTTTCTAGTTCATCATTTACTTAATGTCGATGAAAGTAAGAATTGAAATTCATGTGAAGAAAAAGTGGCATGTTGTTTAAGCGAGGCATTCATGTCTATATAGTGTCAAATAGGGTCACAACAATCATGCATGCAACTAATTACAATAGGGCTCATACATAATCAAAAGATAGAATTTGCTATTTTTTTAGGTTCTGTTAAAGGGTACTTTAAATGTAATTGTTAATGAATTATTTTAGAAAAAATATTGATACCATTTTTATGAAAAATATAAAAAAATCATTAAAATTTTTTTTCTTTTTTTATAATAAGTTTCTAAAAATATTTTCTAAAGTAATATTTTTAATATATCTGTTAACTTTTCCATTTAAAAAAATTTGAGATTTACCCTTTTCTTATCGTTTTTTCTTTCATAAAGTATATTATGTGGTAATTTAAAACCGGGATAAGATTTGAGGAAACTTCTAAAAGGGAGTGAAATTGCTGTCCCCTTCTGAGTTGGATTAACCTAATTTTTCTCGTTACTTTTCATAAACTTATCGTCTAGCAACCACCAATCTTGACTAACCCTTAGTTAACCTTTCACCGCTCTTCTTGACCTTTCATCAAAGTAAAATTGAAGATAATTGCTATTGGAGTTTAAACTTTAAAGGTCAAATTTCGGTGATTAAGATTAGACAAATTAAGCAAACATGGCCCATGTTTAACTTTATGTCACCAAGTAACTTGACAAAGCTAATTTCACTCATGACCAATGGTGCACGAGTGAGACTGTCACAGTGTCACTTTGTATAGTTTTTTAAAGTATAAACCTGTTGACATATTTTAGAAAAATATTAAGTGTACAATATTTTCACAACAAATTTTAAATGACAGGTCATTATAGTTGTTACAGATAGGTAAAAGGCAATTTAAATTTTAAATTCAAATTCAAATTAATAATAACTTTTCATCTATAATTTGTTGTAAAAATGTTGTGAACATAACACATTTTCATATTTTAAATTATAAAATTAGGGAGATAACCTTTGATTAAAGAGAGATGATATGTCCACAATATTTTCACAATATTTTTACAACAAATCATAAGTAGCAGTTTGTTACTGGTTGTTATTGTTAGGGCAAAAAAGTAATCTTAATGCTAGGTTCAAATTTGAACCAATAACAACTAACCACTTATGATTTGTTGTGAAAATGTTGTTAAAATATTTTGGACGTTGCATCTCTCTTGATTAAATTTCATCTTCACGAGGTTAAGTGCGTTTGTTCAAAATGCTATCATTTTGTTCCCACTAGGTTGGAGTGCTTCAAGGTTCAAACTAATACTTGGAAGTAGCTAGGAACTCTAATCAAATTAAGCAAGACAGGCTGGATCAATCAGCATATAAAATTTAGGCAAAGACATAGTATATATGTTTGGTCTAAGCTCTATTTTTAGTTCTCGCAATTTGAAATGTTCTTCTTCTTTTTTTAAGCCCCTTTTTATTCTAAAAAATCTATAAACATACCAAATGAGTCATTTTGTAATATTTTCATTATAATTCTTGCTTATAGAGTAAATCACCATTTTGTTTTTTTATATATACAATCAAATTTTAATTTATGATGTTAGCCCCATATTAATTACTACTTTTTATCATTAAATAAAGAAATCAACTAACTTTTTTGTGTAAGTGGGAGTTCCAATTTCATATTTTTTATTTGATAATAAATTTTTTTCCAATTGAACTAATTGAAACCGAAAATTTATAGAAAGAAACTTATAGAAAAACAAGCCGTATTAAAGGGGTCGATGAAATCTTATATTAGAGCATTTGTTTGCACTGCCCTAAAAAGTGGTTTGACTAAGATAGCCACTAAACATTTTTGCCCAAAGTCAATAATATATTTTTGTAAGATTGTGCTAATTGAAGTCAGCTTGCGCCGTATTTAGATTTTGGATCACAATCTTGCCTTATACAGCAAAAAGGTCAATCCGTGACTCAAGATATTGTTTGACATTACTCTCATCTAAAGAGAGGATCAAATAAGGTTACTCTTTGCCAGGTAAGATGTGCATATCTCAAAATTTTATGTGTGAATGAAGGATGTTTCATCACAGTTTCTTTCTGTAATCCAAGTTAACTTAGCTGGTCTTTCTTAATAAAAATTATTTGTTTTATTTCTCCAAAAAAAAAAAAAAAAGATATTGTTTGACAATGTTGTCCCTTGGAAAATATCAAAAATATTTTGCTAACAAAAACTGAATATATTAATCTCTGAATTTTATCCATCCACGTCAGGTCGTTTCAAAGTTCATCTTGACAACCTAATTTATTCTGATTAGAGCATTAGTATTGGTGTACGCATTTTGCTAAAATGCTAAATTTACTATCAAAATATAGCAACAGTAGACTACATCAGTGGAGCAAAACTCATTCATCTTTCCTTTTTGCTGCTTAGCTATAGTGTACAACTAAAGATGTCTGAAAATGTTGTGCAAACCTGTTTTTAGAAAACTCCAAAAATAGTGTTTTTAGTTTTAGATTTCTGCCTCTAAATAGGCAGTGGCAAATTTGTGACAAATGTGTAATTAGTCTTCAAATCTTGAGGGGCTTTTTAAAAATATATATATATATATATATATATTATTAATCCTAGGGGTGTGCATGGGTCGGGTTGGGTCGGGTTGAGGGAATTTTTTGACCCAACCCACCATGGTGGGTCAAAAAAAATTCGACCCAACCCGACCCATCACATATGTCCAACCCAACCCAACCCAACCCAACCCACATGGGTCGGGTTGGGTCGGGTTGAACCATGGGTTAGACTTTTTTTTTTTATTATTAAATTGAACCTATGTTTTTTTTATTAATTATATAATATATTTAAATATATATTAAAGAAAGTAATAGGATTTTATATTATATATGTTTGTAGGATTTTATTTTATATTATATAATATATTTTATATTATATATTACTAGGTTTTAACTTAAAAAAAATATTTATTAAATATATAATATATTTTAAATATATATTAAAATATGGGTGGGTCGGGTCGGGTTTGGCGGGTTTGTAATTTTATGACCCATAACCCAACCCGACCCGCTACAAAAAAATTTTTTATAACCCAACCCAACCCACCAAGCCCTAAAAACCGACCCAACCTAGCGGGTTGGGTCGGGTTTGGCGGGTCGGTGGGTTTTCTGCACACCCCTAATTAATCCCTTCATTTTCGGTGTCCTCTATGTCACTTGACCATCAGCGCTCTCACTATTACTGTCAATGTTAGATTTGAAGAGAATCATGGCAATTTGATGGGTCAACGGTTGGATGTGTTTTTACCGTGGGTGGATCTTGCCAACTAGGGCTTCGGAAGTCAATAGGTAATTAGGACTAGGGTGGGTTTAGTTTCATGATTTCAATGTCCAATTAGTGGTCACTCCGGTAGGGATAAATTCATTAACAATAGATGCAAAAATTGAACTAGGTATCTTCAAATCTAACATGAAAAATACTTTTTGATGTTTTTATCATTGCGACCATTTCTGTTAGGATTACAAAAAATGAATCTAGTGTGAAAAGAAACTTTGTTTTGTTTGAAAGTGGTAATTATTAATTAAGATTTGTTTCACTGAAAATAGGCAAATTAGTCTTGAAAGGTCGGACTTCTTGACACACCTCTACAGTAGACAATTTTTTGGTGACTAATCACCACTGCAGCTTAGTTTGGATGTTATCGATTGTGATAGAAGATAACCCAAGAATAGAATATAAATTGCCAAACAAATTTTAAAAACACATTTTAGGGGCAAAAAGCAAGCAAAAAAAAAAAAAAACTGAAAAATAGTTTTTCCCTCTAATCTCAAGATACATTTGGTTTTCATTTATTCAAAAAAATCAATCAATTTTTAAACAAAAACCAAACAAACCCTTGCTTTTCCTTGCTTCTTCTTTTTTTTTTTTTTTTTCTCTCTCTCTCTCTTTTGGCATGTGTATTCAACTGTTTATATTGAAAACAAAAAAACTTAATTTCCTCCATAAGTAGGGGTGACAATTGGAAGGATTGGATAGATTTTGGGTTGGGTCATAAATGAGTTGGCTACTAAGTTATCCATTTAACCATTTGTTACCTATCTAAATATAAATTAAATAGACATTACCTACCCAACCCATTTAATTCATAGTCCACCAATTTAACTCATGATAAAATTAAAACAATTTTAAACAAAAAATAAGTTAAATCTCATGAATTAAATCATAGCTGACTAAAATTCACCTCACCAAATCAAATAAACATATTGATAAAATTTTAATTGGTTGAACATAAAATCAATTTAGGAGCAACGATATGGTTCAATATTCATCAATAAAAGAAACTTGATAATAAGGAAAAGAATATTCATCAATAAAAGAAACTTGATAATAAGGAAAAGAAAATCAATTGAGTTTTCACCAAAATTTCATATTCACTATCAACTAAAAAATTAGCTATCTATCCTCTATTTTCCTTCAAATTTTCCCGGCAACCAAACAAAACACACACACACCTTCAAATTATATAAAATTGGATTAGGAAAAAAGAAAACAATTTGCCATCATAAGATCTTGTTAGTCAAAACTAAAAAAGCAAATCACTGTTAAGATATATAAGCTCTCTCACATGAAAAACTAAATAACATAAAAAAGTATCTCTCTTTCTTCTGTTTCCTTCAATTTTTCTCAACAACCAAACTCAATCAACACATGCAAACCAGAAATTCAAACTGTGGAGATAAAAGGCCCAAGATGCATTTTTCAACCACGGGCTTTGTTCGAGGACAAATTGATGGTAATAAAGATGTCAAATTTAGAGACTCACGAGCAAACTGTGACAGAAGAAGTTAATGGAAGTAATCCAAGGAGGGGTATCTCCTCGGCTAAGCAAAGTAAGTGTCAAATGGTACGTCATGTTGACTAGAATGATCTTTTAGGAGGTCTTGTGGATGATATATTTCACAGGGTTATAGAAGCAAGAACAGTTGAGAAATATCTTAGAGAAAGCTGTTACCATCACATTATATGCTTTGTACCTAAGTCTCTGGCCATATTAATGAGGAAGTCATATTTGAACAGTGATTTTCAACTTTACAGCTATTACCTAAAGACTTCAAGAATGGACTAATGGGATAAGTATCAACGTTAACAGTCTAGATCTACACATGGAGAGCAAAAATGAAGGGGGAAAAAGAAGTATAAGAAGGAAGAAAGTCCCGAAGAAGAAGGGGATCGAGAGATAGGAAGAGAAAACACTGTAAATTGGATATCTGTAATTAATCTTTAAGAGAGAAGAAATATAAGAATATGTTCCTCGACTTGAGTCCGAGAACAAGTTTCATCATATAAACTCACTCATCCTTATCATTTTATAATATTGAGCTACTGTTGTTACTGTTTAAGCTCGTTAAAACAAGATTTTTGGCCCACTCTTTCTAAATTTATTGTATTAGGCTCTTTGGGCCTATACCCTTCCGCTTGTTGAGCTTAAGTACAAATTGTAACCTTACACAAACTATACAAAAAGCCATGTTGTAGATCTACAAATTTGACCCTCTCTTTGATATGTTACTTGCAAAACAGTGTCGCAAAATGATCCGTTTGCATAGTCTCCGACGAAGAAAGTAGTACTAGCACAGGAGACGAAAGTAGTTGGAAAAAACAGGTCAATGAAGAGCAGTGGCATTCTTTGGCCATAAATGAATAAACATGCATTTACCCATTGGTTACCCAATGCATTTAACCATTTAGACTCATTTAATTAGATTGCCCAATATGTTTTTACACCTTTAACCCAAATTTTTAATTGAGTTAAGTTAAGATTTACTCAAATTAAGTGGGTAATAGGTGAGTTAATATGCTTGGTTAAAAGTTGTTGCTCTTCGTAAGGAATATCAAATTTTTTGACCTGAGTCAATCTCAATATGTGCCGAAGTGGATGCAAATGGGCATTATTAAGCGAGTGAGGTGCTGCCACATGGCCAATAAAAAAGTAGTCCTTAATAAGATTCAAAAAAAAAATTCTAATATAGTAACATCATTTTTTATGACCAAAAAAAAAAAGAATATTATGATAATGATGACAATAGTTAAAAACAAAACAAGGAGCTGAAATAATTGAATAATTAGAATATTATATAAATATATATATAAAATAATGATAACTATAATATATAATAACTGAGGGGCTAAAAGCTCATAGCAAACACATGATATGTATTTAATTTCTAAAAAAAGGGGTTATGAGCTCGTCAAATTGTCGGTTGAATTTTAAAAATTCCCTTTTTAAAATATAGTCCAATAAGAGTCATATTCAGATATTCCTCAGTTTGGTTTGAATGTGGTCCAAATAAGTGTGTTTACATGAGATCCACTTTTTTTTTTTTTTTTGTTTGGGGAGGGGGGGGGGGGGTGGTTTAAGAGATCCACTTTTCTTTCACGTAAGGCATGAGAGAGAGAAAGAAGTGTGGCCCCCTACACTGTGTCTGTGAAGGCAAAATAAATATAAACCAAACCAAATGCTTTCTCCATTCACGTCCAATCCATGAGACTTTGTTTCGCCATTGGTTTTTCGCAGAGAAAACATTGCCATGGCCCTTAAATACAGTGGCATGGGGCTCATTTAGAGGTCCCCTGTCTGTCCATAAAGACGCTAAATATGGGACCATCTGCCCCTACAAAAGATGCCTACATTTTTCTTTTATTTTCACCCTCTCAATATCTTGACGGTTTGAAATGTTAATTGGGACTTTTTGTCATTGCAGAGAAAAAACAAAAAAAAAAAAATCATATTATAGGTACTTTTTTTTAAAAGTAAAAGTAAATTTTATTAACTTATTCTGAGTATAGACCTACTAGATTCAAGACATTTCAAAACTAGTCAATTTGGCCCTTAAGACAGAAAAGAGAAAAATGATTAACTAATCTAATAATGTTTAGGGTCTAAGTTAGCTTTATGGACCAAATTAGTCAGTTTTGAAATTCAAGTATTTAACTTATTGATCAATATATCTATGTAGTAGATTTTTTTTTTTTCAATTGGAGAATCTAAGATTTCCATGTGTTTTTTATCTTAAACTCTGATATTTTACGAGAGAGAAAAAAACATCTAACATGATTTATGATTTGATTAGTGGAATGGAATGCTGAATATGGTCTCCAGGGGAATAAAAATCCTTTGTTTTTTTGATCATGGACTATTTTGTCACCTTAATAGAAAATTCAATAGGGTGACAAACTTCAAGAGACTGATGTAATTTTATTACATACACACACTAATAGGGTCAAACTTTGACAAAACCGTACCTCCTCAAAATTGATAGGGTCACTTTTTTGTTAGGTATAATAATCATATTATTTATTAGAAACTTAAACCCTTAAAATATAGAAAAATGTTATATTTATAATATTTTTAGAATAAATTTTAAATGGTAAGTTGTTATTGATTATTATAAGTGGATAAAAAATAATTTAAGTTATAGATTCAAATTAGAACTAATAACAATTCGTCATATATAAATTGTTATGATAATGTTGTGAAAATGTTATGGTTGTAACATTTTTCTAAAATATTTCTCTAAAATATATCTATGAAGTATAAAAGAGATATTTAGCACCCCAAAAAAAACACAAAAGAGTTGATTTTTAATTTTTGAATGAATCGGTAATGTAAAATTATCTTTTATTTATTTATTTATATTTGTACAGTGAATTATGCTGCATATATAACTGGAAAAAATAAATTCATTTACCAATACGTAGGACTAAGCATTGAGTTTATCAATTCACTTAGCTATTTATTACATAAGAGATGTTGTTGGTGTATTTTAATAAATAAATAAATATGTACATAATATTGTTGTTACAAAATTTATTATGAGATATTATACCACATGAACTCGAATTGTTATTACAATTGCACGAGTTGTGCGTTCCAGTTAGCTCAACTGGTAAAATCTTTAATGATTGTATAAGATATTTGAGATTCAATTCCCGTTTACACCAAAAACTGATTGGTGTCTTGGTCTGATGATAAAGAGCTATCATCAAGAGCAGACGCTATAGGTTGAAACTCTCAAAATAACAAATTGTTATTACAAAATATTTATATACATCCACTAACCCCATTATATTTGTAATTTATGTCATTATGTTGTGAATAAATTATGATTGTAATTCACATGTATTATAGCTCAATCAAAAAGAAAAAAGAAAAAATAGCCTTGTCACTGTTGAGAGGGGTGCCTAGAAAGCCTTATGAGCATACGCACATATTTTTTTTACTTTTTTTTGGTTGAATATTTTTTTACTTTTTATTCTATAAAAGAGGATAGATGATAAATACATGAATAGAGTGGGCATTTCTGTAATATTATTTTCGTGGGTAAAGAAGTTTGTTTCTTTGAGTGAAGTGCTAACTCTTAAAGCTTACCACATGTATGGTTTGGCTATGGTATCCTAGGAACGATGCGCTAGTAAGGGTAAGGCTATGCATGGATGAATACAGTTATTTATGAACAACTCAGGAAAAAATTCTTCTTGTTTATTTATTTAGTGAATGAGCCAACTTTAACCCTAAGTTTAGGCTTGACTTAAAAAATAAAAATGTGTTTATGAACAATCTCATCAATAAAAGGGTCACTTTAACTACATACAACTGTATATGTTCTTGCACGTGATGCCCCAATAGTAAGAAAATTAATACAGATTGTGTATAAACCGTGAATTTTGGCTCACTCAATTTGACTATATTAAAAAAGAAGTCTAAGAATACAAAAAAATATCACAATATTTTCACAATATCTTCATTTTTAGGATCTGAATAGATATTTTTTTATTTTATTTGAGAGAAATGCTACATTTATAACATTTTTAGAATAAATTCTAAATGATAAGTTATTATTGGTTTTAAACTAATAACATTGTTATTGTTGTTTTCAAAACATTTATTTTTAATTGTGGTTGGTCACAGTCTCATATTTTATTATTTTATTTCGACTTGTAAGAAATTGATACTTCAATATTTGTAAAAATATTGTGAAATTTGTTGTGTCGGTATAATAATATATATGCCAAGTTACATAAATATTTAAAAGAAAAAAAAAACACAAACTAAGTACTAGGAAAAAAAAAAACTTTAGGCACTATAGAAATTAATGTTAAAATGTTCTGGACTTAGCATTTTTTTATTTGATCTATAAGAAACTGAGATCTCAACAATTGTGAAAATATTGTGATAATAATAAGTGTTGTAACATTTTCTCAACATATTTATTTTTAGATGTAATTAGTCACAATTTCATATTTTATTATTTTATTTTGACTTGTAAGAAATTTACACGCCAATAATTGTGAAAATATTGTGAAATTTGTTATGTTAGTATAACAATATATATGTCAGCTTACATAAATATTTCAATAAAAAAAAAAAAAAAACTGTAGACATTTTAGCTACCGTGCCAGTTGAATAAACTAAAAGTACTATAACTCCAATGCTATCCATCAATAATAGCTTACATATGATTTGTTGTGAAATTAATGTTAAAATGTTGTGGATTTAGCATTTTTTTATTTGATATATAAGAAACTGAGATCTCAACAATTGTGAAAATATTATAATAACAATAAGTATTATAACATTTTTTCAATATATTTATTTTCAATTGTAGTCACAGTCCCATATTTTATTTTTTTATTTCGACTTATAAGAAATTGATACATCAATAATTGTGAAAATATTGTGAAATTTGTTGTGTCAGTATAACAATATATATGCCAATTTATATAAATATTTAAAAGAAAAAAAAAACTCAAACCGATTACTGAAAAAAAAAAAAAAAAACTTTAGGCACTGTAGAAATTAATGTTAAAATGTTATGGACTTAGCATTTTTTTTTATTTGATCTATAAGAAACTAAAATCTAAAAATTGTGAAAATATTATGATAACAATAAGTATTGTAACACTTTTTTAAAACATTTATTTTCAGTTGTAGTTGGCTACAGTCTCATATTTTATTATTTTATTTTGACTTATAAGAAATTGACACGTCAATAATTGTGAAATAATTGTAAAATTTGTTGTGTTAGTATAACAATATAAATGTCAACTTACATCAATATTTAAAAGAAAAAAAAAAACACACAAACCGATTACTGGAAAAAAAAAAAAAAAAAGACTAACTAAACCAAAGCACTATTGTAACTACAGTGCTACAGTATATTGTGATAACAATAAGTGTTGTAACATTTTTTTAAAACATTTATTTTCAGTTGTAGTTGGCTACAGTCTTATATTTTATTATTTTATTTCGACTTGTAAGAAATTGATAATTGTGAAATTTGTTATGTCAGTATAACAACATAAATTTCAGCTTACATCAATATTTAAAAGAAAAAAAAAACACAAACCAACTATTGAAAAAAAAAAAAAACCAATCTCATATTTTATTGTATTATTTTATTTCGACTTGTAAGAAATTGACAAGTCAACAATTGTGAAAATATTGTGAAATTTGTTATATCAGTATAATAATATAAATGCCAACTTACATCAATATTTAAAAGAAAAAAAAAAACACAAACCGATTATGAAAAAAAAAATCACTAAACCAAAACACTGTTGCAGCTACAGTGCTGCACAGTGTTTTGCATTTAATGCACAGTGCCAAGGCACTGTGCATGCATTACACAAACCGATTACTGGAAAAAAAAAAAAAAAAAAAAAAAAAAAAGACTCATTAAACCAAAACACTGTTGCCGCTACAGTGCTGCACAGTGTTTTGCACTGGATGCACAGTGCAAAAGCACTGTAGTGGCATTGCCGCTTTTATTATAAAGAAATGTGTTTATGAACAATCTTGTCAATATAAGATTCACTTTAACTACATATAACAATATATGTTTACATATTTTTATGTATAAAAATATCTCTCTCTCTCTCTAAAAGAGTGGATTGCATAATCTTGTAAATAAATTCATAAGCTGTCAATTTTTTATTTTTTATTTTTCATTTATTGATAGTAGAGATAGTCTATTTTGTAGTAAAAATGATAATAAAAAATATTTATTAATACAAGGTTAGTGAATCTAACCTTTATAGGTTCATAAACTAAAACGACCATTCTATTTAATTAATTCAAATAATATAATTCAACAAAAATTTAGTTTTTTCATATAAGAAAACTTTAATTTAGCTATCAATTATTAGCATAGATTTGTGAAGGGGTAAAAAAATTAGTAGTAGTGTTTACAATATACAGTAAGAGAATAAATTAATCAAGTAGATCATGAACAAGATTAATGTTGTTCGGAAAAAAAAAAAAAAAAAAAAATCAAACTTGATCTTGACTTGTGTTCAAGATAAAATTAAGTAACCAATTTTGAACTCTTAATTCTGAACTCATTTACAATTCTATAAATAACTCTTTTTCACTAGTTCAAGCGAAATTTGATTTTTAATGCTTAAACTTTATATATTTTTATCTATAAATAATATGATTGTTATAGAGATGACAAGATAGTGAAGTCTATCCAATTAGAGATACAAAAATCACCATGAATTATTATTTTTATTTTAAATCAAACAATGGTAGGTGAGGTGGGATTTGAACTTAGATTCATTCCATAGGAGAGATCAAACAATACCCTTTATTTATATTAAAAAACTCTTGACGCGTTGTAGAGAAAAATTACAAGATACATCATTATGCCTAGTTGAAATGGTTCAACTTTCAACTCACAATTTTTAAAAATATATGTGACGCGCTATAAGCTATAACTGTCTGATTGAGACAATTAGATGCAAGTGCATGCCATCACAAATGAGAATTGAGTAAGCTATGAAATTAGTACCATATAGGAAGGGAAAAAAAAAAGCTTCAGATTTAAATCTTTACTCTTAGAAGAGAGGCCAAATTAGAAAGAAAGTAGGAGGGAATTTTTTTCTAAAGAGACGGTTGAATCTTTTTGACTTATAAAGTTTTTTTGGGTCTTGAAAGGTGGACAACAGGGTATCTTCTAAAGTCTGAACAAAAAAGCTTTTAGCATATTTGAATTTAAGGGCTCATCTAGTTTGAAATTTTTTCCAACCAACCACAACTAGAGCTCAGAAACTTCTTTAAAATGCCTCAAAAGGCTGGCTGTTTTGGTTCTTCTTACACGTGTAAAATGCAAATGCAAAATGGGTTTTGGGACTCATTTTTTAAACAGTTTGGTCCTTCTCGAGGTGCCACCTAAATCAATTGGAGAAATCTAATAATATTGCATCAAAAGCATGGAATTGAACTCCAGTCCACCCACTGATACATCTATTCCCACGCCTAATTTCATAATTTGTTAACTTTTGCAATGGTAAGTGGTCGACAAAAAGTGATAGGCCTGTATGGACAGAAAAGTATCCATCACTTATAGTCACACAAATCAACAAATTGTGAAGCAATTATTTTCATCATGGTTGTTGAGGGTTCACAATTGAAAGGCCTATCAGTATTTTGTATCTAAGCTATTAGACAAAAAAAACAAAATTAAGAACACTATTTTTTTGGGACTCGTGAGTCGTGAGACAATATGAGATTACAATATGCAAAAAAAAGAAAAGAAATCATCGATGAATATTATGATTTAAAAATGTTGGCAGCTACCAGTATCATATCAACGAATATTCAATATAATGATTTAAAACTAAAATAAAAAGGAATGTGTTTATTTTTTTATTTCAATTCCAAAGAAAAGGAAATATTTTGATTGTTGGCTGAGGAGACAATTCTCATCTCACGTTCTTTGTCATAGCAGGTAGTAGCAAAATGAAAGATCAGAAAAGAATGTCTCCTGCAAATTTGGGAGACAATTCACTGCAATTATGTTGAAAGCTGATTAGGCTTGACCAATTACTTTGACGGTTTGACCGCTGATGTATCAGCCAGGAAATTCGGTGTTCCGAATATGTTGCCACAATCTCCTCACCTATGTCATCGTGTTAGATTTCCAACCATTCAATGTTCCTATAATGAGTAATTATGTTTAAATTTATCTAATTATGGGTTCGATAATTCAATTGATAAAATTTGTTTTAATCCTGCTTATACAAAAATAATTGATTCTTATTTCTTGACTTTATAATAAAAAACTATCATCATAAAATAAACGTTATATGATAAAATGTTAGTAGCAAGTCCTTTTCTATATTTTTTTTTTGATGAGCAGTCCTTTTCTATATATTATAAAACTACAATGTACAACTTATTTAACATAAACCTTTAACGCTTTATCTCTTATATGCTCATTCCATTAGTTCTCACTAGCTCGATATTAACCCATGGTTGTGCTTTCAAAAGACAAAACCAAAATTTAGAAACTTGTTTCTCCTAAATTGAAAAAAAAAAAAAAAAAAAAAAAAAAAAAAACGCAATCATAAAAAATAGACACCATATATTGAAACTCTATCCAAAAAAAAAAAAATCAAATTTAATATCTACCTCTTCTTCTTCTTCTTCATTTTTTTTTAAAAAGTAATTACAACATGCTGTTAACCCTGCAACTTAAACCTTTTCTCCCTTCTTCTTCTTCTTATTGGTATTTGCTAAGTTAAGGAGATTGAGATTACCCTTCTTTATGTTTTTCCACGTCTAAAATTTATTACAAGGGGTTTGATAAGAAATGCTACTTAAAGCGAAGGCATGTTTTAATGTGTATATATGCCCTCTTCAACTGCTATGCCTATGAGGCAGCTGAGCCCAAGTTGAGAGTTGAGAGTGTACCTTACGTTGGACAGAAACTTGAAATATAATCCTTAGAAGAAAAGGAGTCTACTTCCACTCATAATGTGGGGAATATGGGGACAATAAAGGAGTGGAGTACTAAGTTTGAATCCAAACATAACGCAAAAAGTAAATCATATTCCTTATAATTTAAACCAAAAAAAGAAGGAATATTAGTAGCATACACAGAAGAACAAATATGATTTTCTGAAATCCATTTGGAAAGATCACCTTCATTATACGTGGCTCTTTGACACTCGAATATCTTGAATTCAGTGTTCTCAAAAAAATTTGAATTCAGGATGAATTTGTGCACAGTGGAATTTCTTGCTTCAGAAGTATCATGTGAGCTAGTTGTGCAGCATTGCATTTATAAATTTCACATATATACTGTGACTTACGCTATTCCATTATATATAGTTTAATAAAAATTTCATAGATATAGGAACAATTCACATCTGTTATAAATTTCTCTTAGTATAACTTTGCTAAAAAACTTATAATTAAATTAATATTTTAAAATTTCCACAATTGAGTTAAACGTTTTTGTTCTTCTTAACACGCACATAAAATTTTGTACTAATTAGATAATATTTACATTTTGACGCATAAATTGAAGTTTTAAAATACAAAAAAAAATTATTATTTTATATATGAAATAGTTACTAATCTCCGATCATTAAAAATTTTTCAAGAATGAAAGGTATGATAGAAAATAAAATCTAACAATAGATTTATCAAAATACATGTCTAATAGAATATGATTGAGTGTAGTAATGTTGTTAAAAGTTACACTTACTTAAACCCAACCCTCTCTCTCTCTCTCTCTCTCTCTCTCTCTCTCTCTCTCTCTCTCTCTCTCTCTCTCTCTCTAACAATCATACATTTTTTTGAAACTTTCTCTCTTTATCTACCAAGTCCTTAGCCTTCTTTAAAAAAATTTCCTTTTATTTTTCAATTTGATTTGATAGTTAAGGCGGAGAAATTTGAACCTTAAATGCCTTTGTTAAAATATACAAAAGTGTCAGTTGAGTTACAAAATTTTTATAAAAAAAAACTTTAACATTTATTACTTAGTCATTGAATATTATAATTCTTTTTATATAGGGTTTCCCCAAAGTTTATTGCTTAATTTTGGATGATAACAGAGCATATTGAAAATGTATTTGGACTCTACCGTTGGATTGAATTATACACACCATCATGGATATTCTTTTTCTAAGAATATAATGGGTTTTATCTATTTATTTATATTTCCCTATTATCTCTAATTATGAAGTTAGGAAAGGGAACATGGTTTTAATTTCTAAGTTCTTTTTGGATTTTCTGTTTGCTAAGAGCCTTATGAGTATTAACTTAACTAGTTTATGAGTATTAACTTAACTAGTTGACACTTTTTCTATAGTATAACTATCAAACTATCAAAAAAAAAAAAAAGTAAAGGAATTGGGATGTCACATGGGTAGGGAAAAATAGTATCGCCAGAAGGATAGGACACCACTTTCTTATATACACATATAAGTAATAATCTAGTTATAAACAAATTGCACTATCCTTTTTTATGACATGTTCCAATTAACTTTTATATTCTTTAAACTAATTAGGATTCAATCGACACAATGCTTCACTAATTTATTTTTTTAAGGAAATTATGGCTAAGAGGTTGACAATAACCTCTTTGTAAATATGCTCTTCTTATTTCATCTTGACAATTAAGATGACAATATAAAACATTTTTCCATAACCTAGGATGTGAAAGAAGATTATTCAAATCAATATGAATTTTCTTAAAAGATTAATCTTGCAATATGAGTGATTTACTTATAAGAAATTTGTTCACAGTGCTAGCAAAAGAATAAATGATAAACTATAAATTCAATCAATATATTCAACTTAGGCATTCAACCGTTATATTAATTATTTTCAATAAAGTATTCAAGTATTACTTTAGTGCATATGCTTGTGTACAAAATGTACCAAATAAATTCAACAAAATTAGCTAAAAACTAAAGCAAGTATTAACAGACTAACTATTTGAAAATGTGCATTTTTTAGAAGAAAAAAAAATCTTAAAATATGCTTTTTGAAAACATAATTAAAAAAATCACAACTAAACATTTAATTTGGGCTAATTTGTACTTACTTAGGCAATTTTGAGAAGTTAAATATGTTATGTCCACAATATTTTCACAATACTTTTACAACAAATCCTAAAGGACAAGTTGTTATTAATTATAGTTTAAATCTACCACTGAAATTATCTTTTTGTCCACTAGTAACAGTGTAATATTCCACCACCAAGGATTTATTTGTGAAAGTGTTATGAAAATATTGTGAATATATCATTTTTTGCAATTTTTAATGGACCAAAATTTTAAAGAGATCAAATTAATGGGCTCAATTTTATTGAGAGTGTTCAAGTTTTTTTTTTCAAGATGATCAAGAATTTTTTTTAGGGTAATCAATAACTCATATTAATTTAAATTTAAATTTTTTTAATGTATAAATAAATAAAATTTTAAGTCAGGGTGGTAACTGGCAACCACCCTGAGTAACAAGTAGAGCTGCCCATCTTTTGTAATACTTCATATCTACTGTTTGAACCTCATTCCTCTATCTCCCCAATTGTCTATAATAATAATAATAATAATAATAATAATAATAATAATAATAGTAGAGAGATATTACGTTCATAATATTTTTATTTTTTTATTCTAACAAAAACAATTAGTAACAACCTACTACTTAAAATTTATTATAAAAATATTATAAAGATATTATTTCTCCTCGTAATAATTCGACAGCGGGCGGTTATTCATGTACCTGCATTGAATTTAGCGCGGCAATACACAACCAATGAGTACCACATGTTTTTAATATTTGGTACCATAGAATAGAAGCAATAATGCTAATTTTTAATGGTGGCAGAATTAATGAATCCTTTTTTCTTAAAAAAAAAAAAGAAAAAGAAGAAAAGAAAATAAAAAAGAAAGAAAGTAACCCTCTTTAATACTATATAACTCAAAAACTTTTGTGACACATTTCACCTTTCTGACTTTATCTACATTTTTTCAAATTTTTAATAAACTACCACAAAATCTTTAGTTATTTAATTCCTGAATTTGGCTTATTTTATAAACTGATTCATTTTTTAAAGTTTAAAACACCTTCTACTAATATATTTTTTAAAATACCCCTTTTTTTTATAATCCAAAATAAAATAAATCAACGAATTTTTTTAAATTTTTTTTGAGAGAATAAATGGATGAATTTAAACCATACTTTAGGAAAAGAAAGAAAAAAAATACACGTGGGAAGGGTAATATTGTAAATAAGTTGAACTATCCTTTTGAGGAATCTCCGACAAATAGGGCTTGAAAAGAGACGAGGTCACTGTGCCAAGTCTGAAGTCTGAACAGAAGGAAAATGGAAGGAAAAGTCTTCAAATTGCGCCGTCAATTGACGACGTTTACATACCTCACGCATGACATTGGGAAATAGACATTGCCGTTATTGACCAACTTCCAAGCGCTTAATTAGAGGCAACAACCACTGCCCTTGTCAATACGGCAATTATGTTATCATCATGTCATTAGTTTTTAAGTCTTCTATTATTTACTTCCCAAAAAAAAAATCTTATTAATATTATTATTATTTTAAAATCATTATTTGTGCCCAATGCAAAAAAGTGCTCTGTAAGTCATGACTTTAATTCTTTTTTTTTTTTAAAAACACACACACACACACACACACACACATATATATATATATATAAGGGAAGGGAGATGAGATGAGGGAATACACTCACACGTCAATACTAAAACTGCATGCGGCAGTTAGTGTCGCAGAGCAAGTGATAAACTCTTTCTCAATATCACACATTACCGATGTGAAACAACTTAACAATACTGAGTATCTTTTTTTTTTTTTTTTTGAGAAACACATTCTTATCTGGGCTGTGGGAGGCAAAAAGTAGAGTAGTTAATTAAAGCTTATTTTTTATTAAGCTACAATTCACTCACACAATTAATTTATAGTGATGAAATGCAAGGTCAACTCCATAGTATCCGTCATATAAGATGATACGTAGATCAAAGTTAAAGTGTGTAAACAATGTGGAAATATTCAACTAGAATTTGTGTAGAAAAAAAAAAAAAAAAAGCTAAGTGCTGATCCTCGAGTTCAGTCTGAGGATGAAGGTACAATTGAATAATCTCTCTTTCTCCTCCCCTCTTTTTTTTCTTCTGATCCAAATGCTCATGGGCTTTATATACTAGCAAGGATGCATCTGGATTTTACATTTGAAGGCATTAATGCGACTAGCTAAGTGGTTACAGTGCATTAAATGCGGAGGGAATGACTACCATGTCCTTCCTTTTTCTTCTCTCCCTTGTTCAGAACCTAGCTACCTTTGTCTCCCCAGGGATTGCACCATGCATCCCTTGACTTTACCCCTCAACCGTCCGAGGTTAGGTAGATGTCCTCGGCATTGTCTTCAGTTTATTGTTTGGGCGGTCTAGGGGGAGCTACGTATACACCATCCGAGGCAAATGACAAGTAATTTTAGTGGTGAATTCAAATTATAAATAATAACAACTTATCATCTATGATTTGTTATGAAAGTGTTGTGAAAATGTTGTGAAAATGTTGTGAAACTGTTGTAAACATAACACTTTTTATATAAATGAGGAACAAGGCAAATGAATTATATCGAAATTTAAAAAAACTAGAAAAGATAAATTCTTTGTGACCTAGAATTAGAAGTTGAAAATCTCTCTTTCTCTATTTTTTATCTCAACAAAACGAAAACAAATCAACAAAACCTCATTTTGGACCTTAGGCCCTAAAATACACACAGTCTGCTGCCCTTGAGTTGTGAAACAAGGATTAAATATGGATTTGTCTTCAAATGAAGTGGTGTCATTAAATTAAGTTACAAAGCTCTTGACATTAAATTTTATTTTTTTAATTGATCCAAAAGATTAAATAAAAGTAGAAATTCAAACCCACAAAGAAAATAGTGGAGTGTATAATAAATTCAAATATAGTTTTTATTTTTAGTAGTTTCGGTTGTCATAGAATTTGTCTAATCTCTCTCTCTCTCTCTCTCTCTCTCTCTCTCTCTCTCTCTCTCTCTCTCTCTCTCTATATATATATATATATATATATAGATTCTACAATTAAAGTCCAATTTTGCACCATGTGTCATAAATTATATATTTTTAGAGAGTTTTATTTTTTAATTTTGGAGTCCAATGTGGGACCGCAACATAAATATTTGTCTAAGTGGGTTATTGAATACAGAAATCAAAAAGTCTAGAATTAATAAATTGTAAAAAAGAAGAAGAAAAAAGTACTTCACAATATCAAAAATTAAGAATAAAAAAAAATATAGACAATTTAAATTTTGTACCTAATAATATTCTTACAAGAATTTTTAAAGAGTCAACAAAATATAAGAATGACTATCAATAGTATTTAAATTATATATGCATGAATTATACTGTGTCTCTTAATGTACACTAGTCTACACACACACACACACACACACACACACACACACACATATATATATTAATAACCAAAACTCAGAGAAAGTCTACATACATACATACATACATATATATATATATATATATTAATATGCAAAACTCAGAGAAAGTCCAATTAAAATTTCAAATTAAAATTTAATTTTGCGCCATGTGTCTAAATTTATATGAATACCACAACATAATTATCCTTAGAGAAAATATAATTAGATTCTATAATTGAAGTTCAATTTTTTGTCACTTGTTTAAAAAATTTTCTTAATTTTGGTGCCAATTGTTAATGAGAGTCTAATTTTATGTCATATGTCTTATCTAAAGTTTTTAATTTTTATTCCAATTGACTTATTCAATCCAAAAATCAAAGAGGTTATTTATCCCAAAAAACGAAGAGTTTAATACTATCCATTAGGCCTCCGGCAACTCTCTCTTCCCACACTTTCTCATATGGTAGAATTCAAACCATTGGATTGCGTGAGTAAATTTTTCCAAGGAACTAACTGAGAATTAGAACACTAATGAGGTATTTTAAATCAATCTATTGGTTTCTTTCTTTATTGAAGAATTTCTTCTCTCTTATCTCCCTTAAAATATATTACAATATTGATTATTCACGAAGTCAGGTAGTGATTTCTTTGATAATGTATTGTCATTTTTCATACTCAATTTCCCTTTTCTTTATGAATAAATAATTTTCACCTTTAATCTTGATGCAGGGACATTTAACATCTACCAATTCAGTAACTCTTGGGGTGGGGAGGAAACAAATGAGTGTGTTGATATGTTACATACGGATCTGTAGATCTGTACACAGAGAATGAATCTAAGATCCATGTAAAATCAACAATAGTTGATGTTGTAAAAGATTGTAATTAGTCTATTGGTGTACATTTAATTGTTCCTATTGTAGATACAAATATACTCATTTTCCTACCTTCAAAATAAGTTAACAACAATTGTTATTAGAAAACAATTGGAATACGTAATTGCATTGAACCATCAAATAACTTTGCATAAAAATATGTACCGAGTCTATAATAGAGTGTAACATTATGTAATTCAGTTGGGTGTAATTCTCTACATGTATTTTGATGGTCTAAAAAATTTTAGCTTATTGGTAAGTTTTGAGAAAATTATCTAATTAAACAAATGCATGCATCTTAAATTGGGATGGATGAAAAAAAGTTTTTAACAAAAATGAAGAGTTTTTAAGCACGGGTGTGAACACGCATAAAATCCAAATTGGGATGAAAGAGTTTTTTTAACAAAAATAAAGGGCCACTAAGTATGCGCATAAATTTTCAATGAGAATTATCATATCTTATATATCTATTTATATATTAAAAGCTAAAACTCAGAGAAAATTTGATTGGATTTCAATTGGATTCTCAATTTTGTGTTCCGTGCCCCATCTAATTTTTAATTTTTGTTCCAAGTGAATTGTTAAAGTGTAAAAATTGAAGAGTTTAAATTCAATTATATTCTAAATTTGGTTGCAAATGGATTCCATTTTTACGCCACCTGTCTACTTAATTTTTTAATTTTTGTGGTAAGTATTATTGTGTGTAAAAACCAAAGAGTCTAAATTCAATTAAATTGTGAATTATATATATAGTGAGAAACTATTACACAATTTAGAAATGTATGATTTAAAAAATGTGTAATTTAGTACCATGCATAATTTGAACATCTTCTCAAAAAAAAAAAAAAAAAAATTTAAACTACATAATTATGATTATTTTTAATTGTATCCGTGCATATGCACAATATTACACACTAGTCTATATATATAATAATAGGTGAAACTGAGAGAAACTTAAATTAGAATTCCAAATTAGAGTTTCAACTTTGCGCCATGTGTCCTGAATTATTTATTTTTAAATAGTTTTATTTATTAATTTTAATGTCAAATGTGGGACTACATTATAAATATTCATCCAAGTGAGTTATTAAGTACAAAAACCAAAGAGTCTAGAATAAATAAATCGTAAAAAAACAATGCTTCACAATAATTAAAAATAAAATGAAAATGAAAATTTTACATTTTATACCTAATAAAATCTTTACAAATTTTTTTAAAGAGTTAACAAAATATAAAAATGATTATCAATAGTATTTATATATATATATATGAATTATATATATGCATCTTATTGTATATCTTTAAGTGTATTCATGATATGTAGGGAGTTACAAGATAATATATATTAATAGGTAAAGTTTAGACAAAATTCAATTAGAGTCTACACTTAAAGTCCAATTTTGCGCCATGTGTAAATTATTTATTTTTAGAGAGAGTTTTATTTCTTAATTTTTGACTCAAATGTGGCGCCACATCATAAATATCTATCAAAATGAGTTATAGCGTACAAAAACCTAAGAGTCTAGAATTAATGAACATAAAAAAAAATTTAAAACAATGGTCAATTTACATTTTCTATCTAATAATATTTTTACAGGACTTTTTAAAGAGTCAAAAATATATATATATATATATATATATAAGAATGACTATCAATAATATTTAAATTATATATGTAAGAATTATACTATGTACCTTAATATAAGTATGTTCATGTATATATATGAGGTTACAAGCTAGTTAAATACATCACAACTGATTTCAATTGTTTTCAATTTGTTAATTAATTTTTTTTAGAAGACTCTTTCAAAATTGAACCACATATTTTCATAAAAAAGACTTATATATTTTTTAATTTAATTTTTTAAATGTACATTCTTTCCTTTTTTTTTTTTTTTTTTTTTTTTAATTTGAAGGTTATATCAACACACATATATATAATTAAATTTGGCATTTTTACATATATGATGTCACCAAAAAAATTTAATATAAGTCTAGACAAACTATATGTAAAATAAACCTTTCTTCTCAAAAAAAAAAAAAAAAAAGTTTTTCTCATACCTCAATTAGTTTTCTATTTTGTCAATTACCTTTTTAAACTTTTGTATCTCCTCTGTGTAATCTATTGTCGGATCATCGGATGACTATTAAAATCTAACATTTGCTATTTTTTGAAATGTAATATGTTTAATTTAAGTGACAAAAGATTTTAAAGGACTTAGTTTAAGTCCACTGCACTAGATGCACTAGACCTGGTCAAATGGTGACACGTGTCCAAAAATGGACACATGTCATCATCTCAACAAGTCCAGTACTACTGGACATTGGACTTCGGTCTGACCTAATTTTAAAATTGGTTAGTTTGTGTTCATCATATATTCAATATATTTAAGATGAAGTTGAATTAAGAATTCAAATTAGATTTTAATTATATTTCAATTTTCTGCTAAAAGTCTTATAACCCAATTAGTTAGCACTTCTTGGTATTTTTAATGAAGAAATCTAAGATTCAAATATCTTCTTTCTCTTTGTAACTATCAAATTATACACAAAAAAAGTATGAATGTGTACAACACACATACACGCACACACACTTACGGTTGTAAATGAGCCGAGTTTTGTCGAGTAATGCATGTTTAAGCTTGGCTCATAAAAAAAAAAAATAAATAAAAAACTTGAGCTTGGCTTGAGCTTGTAACAAGCCTAAAAATAATGTTTGAGCTTGAACTCGTGGAAAAACCAAAAAGCATGAGCTTGGCTTGATTAATTAGTCAAGCCAAACTCAATTTTAATATCAAACTCACACCTAAGCTCAAGTTAAGTTTTTTAATTTGAGATTTAAAAAAATTACGTTATTAAATGCTTAAATCTCTAAAATTATGAAAAATTAAAAAAGAAAATAGTATACTCATTTTATCATACATCTAGTCTTACTTATAATTAGTCATTATTCAAATTAATAATTTACATAATTAAATTCATTCATTCATCATTCATTGTCTATAATTTTAGCAATTGTTCAAAATACAATTTTTACATTCACATTAGACGGTGAAGGACTAGAAAAATACCTGTTTGTAACTATTACGAATGAGAAAATACTAACATGTTTCATAATTTTATTTTAGATGATTGATAGAGAATGATCATACGTGGCCTACTTAATTATTTATTTATTTATTTTTAAATGTAACGATAGTCTAAAGTGTTTGTTTTTTTTTTTTTTTTTATAGAATACTAAATATTTTTAACACGCACACACACAAAGAAAGGGGAGAAAGTTTTAAAGAAATTTACAGTGGTTCTCGATCAGTTTAAAGGGAAGGAAAAAATTAAGGTAATATAGATAGTGGTCTTATGTTGGCCATGTCATTATTAAGATATGTATAATGAGTATATTTAGCTAACACATATAAACTTATAAATGAGTCTATGCTTGAATTGTTATGTATCAAACCTAATAGCTCATGAGCTTGTTTGTGAACAAATTTTTTTGCTTGGGCTTGGCTTGTTTATTGAACGAGTTTAAAATTAAGGCTTAAGCTTGGCTTATTTATAAATAAACAAACATGAACAAACTTTTTATCAAACCAAATCCGAGTTGTTCATGATTGGTTTGGTTCACTTGCAGCCCACACACGCACACTAGCCTCATTACACGTGCTCCGTACATGCGATAAGGCATTTCTTTTTTAGTTTAATGTAATTTTTCAATTTGAATTTATCTATTGTTAGTGAGTTTACACATGAATGAATTTTAAGAAACTAAAATTTAGGATTTGAAAATGAGTTAACTGCTAAATTTAGTGTTTGCTAGTTTCTAGGAAAAAATATGTATCAAATGTGCTTGAGATATATTCGAATAGAGAGTGTGCTAATTTTTTGGGAAAAAGTTTATTTGGTAGGTTTTTATTATTATTTAATTTTGTTGAATTATACTTTTAACCTATTTTTTTTATTTTTTTAAGAATAATGATCATCTAATTAGATTAGAGGTATTTTTGACATTTTTAAGTTATAACTAATTTTCTGAATTCTCTTAATATATATACTAGTCTCATCACGCACGCTTCACGCATGCGATGAGATTTTTTTTAGCAAAAAAAAATTTATGCTTTTTTATTTTTTATATATAATTTTTATTTTGAGAATTTAATTTATAAGTGGATAAAACAATTTGAAAATTAACAAGATAGTAGTCATATTTTTTAGGCAATATTTTAGTGGGAGTTAGAATTCATTTCTACCGGATTGTCTTTTAGTTTTATCTCTATTTAAATATAGGGGTATAAAAGTTGCATATCAAAGTAAAAATCATCAAAAAATATAATTAGATGCAATAAATATTGTGTTGTGTAAGTTGATTTTTAAAAAAAAACTCTAATAATGGAATTTAAATAAATAAAGATGGATCTTAATCTATAATAATAATAATAATAATAATAATAATAATAATAATAATAATAATAATAATATTATTATTATTATTATTATTATTATTATTATGTGAAGCTAAGAGAAACTCAAATTAGAATTCAAAATTAGAGTTCCAATTTTGCACCACGTGTCCTAAATTAATTATTCTCAATGAGATTTATTTCTTAATTTTAGAATCAAATGTTGGACCACATCATTAATATTCATTCAAATAATTTATTAAGTACAAAAACCAAAGAGTTTAGAATAAATAAATAGTAAAAAGAAAAGATGCTTCACAATAATAAAAAAATGGACAATTTACATTTTATATCTAATAATATCCTTACAAAGTTTTTTAAAGAGTTGACAAAATATAAAAATGACTAACAATAGTATTTATTATGTTTATTTATGCATATGCAGAGTCCAAATCTTTTGTCTCACTCTTCTTGCTCCACTATATATTTCACAAATAAAGACATGCCACATGTCCATCTACTTTATTAAATGCTAAATTTATGTCCTCTATTATTTCAATTTCCTAAAATAAATAAATAAATAACTCATCATATTTAGAAAATTGAAATAATAGAATGTATGAATTTAGCATTTAATAAAATAGATGGACATGTGACATGCTTTTATTTGTGGAGTATATAGTAGAGCAGGACGGGTGAGACAAAAAATTTAGACTCATGCATATAAATGGGATTACAAGCTAATTATGTATAAAAACTAATTCAAAATGATAGGTATTACCATATTATACCATATTAGTGATTAAGCATAATGGGGAGCCAAACATAAGAACTCGGTTCAATTAATTTTCTTATATATAAATAACTAAAGAGTTTTTGTTTTTTTTTTTTCAAAGAAACAAATAACTAAAGAGTTTTTTTTTTTTTTTTTTCAGAGTTAAGGTTGAGTACTTGAGTTCTTTTTCTTCTTTTCGCTTCATTATTCATAGTTTTGGCCTTGAAGAGGTTCAATCACAAGTCACAACGGTACCTGAATTTGGATTGATTATAAAAAAGTTAAAAATAAAGTTCAATATAATGCTATTTGACCCTTTAATTATAACGAATTTATTTGAATTCTAATAAATACATTGATCAAGTTTCTATCGCTAAATTTTTGTTTTAAAAAAAAGTTTCTATCATTAAATTCTAAAATATTAGTTTTTTTATTTATTTGTTGACTTTCCTTTCTATTTTCTAATGTCTAACAATTATTTGTTAGATGAATTAAATTATACGTAAGCAAATCCAATTGACTTTGATCATGTTACTCCTATTTTTCATAATTTATAATTAGAATCAAGCGAATTATGCTGCAAGTTGATCTCATGTTTTAAAAATGACATAAAAATAACCATAAAAAAATTAAAAATTTACCAATTTTTCTACCCCAAAATATACCTTACAAATAAAATGATGGATAAACTTAGATAGAGCTGCTTAAGTACCATATATTATATTCCTCATTTAAATTCAGACACACAGCCGCATAGCCTGCATTGAATTTAATTATTCCTATAAAATATAATTAATCAAAACCTAAAGTACAATACCAAAAAAGTTATCTAAGTTTTATCCTAGAATAATTAAATTTTCTTTAAGAGTTTGACATTTATCCAATACAATAAAGTACTAGACATGATACGAACACGACAGGTATAAAAATTGATCACATATCAGTCTTATATTACGTCCAAAGCGCTAGTGCACCCGATCAAATATGTGTGTGTGTGTTTTTTTTTTTTTTAAGTCCAAAAATGATTTAGTTGATTAACTACAACTAAACCCAAAGTTTCCAAATAGTGCAAGATAGTTACAACTTACAGCAACCTTCGTGTGTGGTGGACCCCTTATGTGCCACGACCAATAGCCTTATCTATAAAAGTATCTTGTTTTTTTTTTATACCTAACGCCGTCAAGTCTCTGTTTCCGTCCAAAAACAAAAACACCTACATTTTATTTATTTAAAAAAAAAACCAATAAAAATTAACACAACCGTTAAAAGTAAAATCTAAAATAACCGCTAAATATACAACCAACAACAACCTCAAAAACTCAAGTTAAAACCCAAAAAAAAATAAAAAATAAAAAAAAGGTAAGATAAAAAAAAGGTTTTTGAGCTATACAAAAGGAAAATCATACAAAAACATTTTCTCTGTCTTTGTTCTTTTTTCTCTCACACAGAGGAAGAGACAGAGAGAGAGGGTGTTGAAGAACAGCAAGAAGAAGAAGATCTTGTCAGATCGGACCACAAAGTGTAAGCAAATCTCTCTCACGTATATTTCAAATTCTGGGTATTGTTTGGGTTTCTTTGATCTCCATGTGTCTCTTCGTATTCTCTCACTCTTTTTTGCAATGTGGGTGTTTTTCTCGATCTCTTTTGTTTGGGTGCTCTCAGTTCAGCTATGAAGCTCTCTCTCTCTCTCTCTCTCTTAAGCATATAATCTCTAATGGGTTTTCTTTTTTTCGTTTTTATTTTTTCTCTTTTGCAACTTTCTTTCCTCTTACATAAGAAACTTATGATGGTTTGCTCAAGTACCAATCTTTAGGTGAGAAATGAAGCCTCTTGCTTTATTTTATTCTGTTTTTTGAGTCTTGGCGGCTGTTTAAAGTTATGGTTTTGTTTTTTGTTTTTGTTTTTGTTTTTTCTCTTGTTGGCTCAGAAATGGCAGATTTTTGTAATGCTTTGCATATAAGATAGGTGGTGTTTTGCTTGAATTTGTCGGTTCCTTAGGCTTCTTTAACATGTGGATGCTCTATAAAAAAATTTTCATTCTTATTTTGAATTTTCTCTGCAAATTGAACACCCTCTGTCTTTTATGTTAATATGACATAAGTTTCTTCTCTATGTTGTTTTGCTTCTTTTTTTTTTTTTTTTTTTGGGGGGGGGGGGGGGGGGTGTGGGGGTTGTGGATTTGGGCTGAGTAAATTAGGATATATGCTTCTTTGTGAAATAATTTTTTTTTCTTTTTTTTTTTTCACTCCCTATCAATAAACATGATTATGATTGTAGAAAAATATTTTTTATGTTCTTTTCTGATTTGTTTCTGTCTTCCTCTTTTGTTTTTAATATGGAAATTTCCTTGGGAGCTTCCAGATGATTCTGTGCTTATTCTACTTACCAAAAAACAGAAGAGATTCTATGGTTCTTCTTGTGAATTATACTTCCTAGTACCCATGTTACCTTTTCCTTTTTCCATGTTGAAACAAAGTGAAAAGAATAGGATAAAGTTTTAAATTAAAAAAAAAAATGAAGAAGAAAAACTAAGAATTCCTTTAAAATTTAATATTTACTCAACCTTATGTACGTTATGCATGCACGAAAGTTTCCATATTGAAGCTGCAATAAGATTTCTCCCCTACCAGATCTGTGTGAGAATTTTGCCTTGCCTTAGGATGTAGATTCACATATATTCTTTCTATCTAAAACTTGTCTCATGAGGTGATCTTTCATTTGCTTCTAAATTTTTGGAGTTGCTAGGTGTGATATGGAATGAACTGATAATATAGGAAGCATGTCACATCCTTCTTAGAGTACTAAATTCCTTTGTTTTTGATTCGGGAGTTTTCTATGTCAATAAAACTACATTTAAAATATTAACTTAATCTTCTTGTAATCATATATGGTTGTTGATTTTACAATTTTAGTGCATATGTTCTCTTTGTAAATTGAGTTGCTTATTTTGAGGTGGTCTCTTTTAATGTCACAAGTTTCTCGATAATTTTCAAATTTTTTTCCACTTTTATTTTTAGTATCATATGTTTGTATGAGTTTTTAGATGCTAATCATATGCTATTGTGCATGAGTTAGAGAGTCCTTCAATAACCTATCTAAACAGCATGGGAGTTTTACGTGCTCTGCTGTGGAAAATGAAGGATTCTTTGATGTTGTTATGGAGTTTTGTCAAATTTGGCATGTTGGAAGTTATTTTGTTAATTTGGAGATAAGATTCTGTACAGCGTACAATTATTGAAATTTGAAACTATAGATGAGCAGAACTGCTCTATCATTTTGTGTGGTTTTCTTTTCTCCCCTTCACATTGTGATGCCCAGCTATAACTTTTTTATGCAGTCTTATGGGTAGAGAGCTTACAGATCAGCACATGGAAAAGAAGCCAAATGGTGTTGTAGTGACTACAAATAGATTTTCTCATGATAAAGCTCATGTTTCTCCAAAAATATCTGAAGACAGCATTGAAGCAAGGGACTATGAGGTGAAGGAATGCACAGAAGAAAGCTCAGTTTTTGACCAACATCATGAGAATCAAGAAGTGCTAGGTATTAAAACCACAAATCTTGATGCTAGTGTGCCTGAGGGAAAAAAAGAGAAAACTGGGGCTCAGAAGTCAAGTGTAGAAAAGAAGTCAAGGTCACCTGCATCAAGATCTGCTGTTAATGGGAATGTACGCACCCACACTGTTCCACAACCATTTTCTCTGGCAACTGAAAAGCGTGGTTCATGCACGCGTTCTGTTGTGGCTGAATGTGCTGGTAATGGTGTGACCTCTTCACTGAAAGCCAACAATACAAACTCCCCCCAAGCTACAAAGAATTTGCAGGTAATTGAAATCCTCAATAAGGTCATGTGATCTTATTACCCTGCTATTCCTTCTTTAACTTCTGATGGCAAATTCTGAGTGAACAAATGCAATGAGAATCAAATCCATTGATGTGGCCTAAGCTCAAACCAATTTTAATTCTAAACCATACATAGAACCCAGCATGGAATATGCTATAACTAAAGAAGCCGGTGTCTATTTCCTATGTGAGTTAGATTTTTGTAGCAAAAAGGTTAAAGTGGTTTAGAAGGAACACTGGTACAATTTGTTACTTTTGGTTATAACTTTTGATCCCGTTTGTAGTATAGATACTCTTTAAGTATTTTACGTTTACGATGAAGACTGAAGTTTGCATACCTTTCATTTGAATTTGAAGGGGTCAAGTTTTGAGGTTAGAAAAAATGGTATCAGTCTTAGCTGCTTGTGTTGTATGAAGTTCTGTTAGAGACTGGACAAGATCATGTATTTTGTTTGCTAACATGTGCAGTATATTTTTGGTGTTATATATGGTTCTAATTTTTGAAAATTGCTATTTGTTTTCAGCCAAACTCACCTCTGTCATTAAGGAAGCCCTTTCTATCTGATACAAAGAAGTATCACGATGAAGAAGATAGTTGTTCTATTGCTTCCTCGTATCCTTTGTTTGACTTTAAAAAGCTCATATTTGAGTGATTTATTTTCAATATTACATGGTGCATTGGTATATGCCCTTTTGGAATTGGATTATCCTTAGCTGTGCATAGTACTGCTGCATCTGTGCGAACAGTTAAATCTAGGGTGACTGTTGGATCAGCTCCATCATTTAAAAGTGCTCAGCGTGCAGAGAAACGGAAGGAGGTACTTTCTTGATTGAGCCTGTAATTGCAATGATATTCAGATGATCTGTTTTGTAGTCAATGCATTTGTATGAAATCCAGTATGTCATTTATCTTTGTTATCATTCCTTTATCTAGTTTTACATGAAGTTAGAGGAGAAACACCAAGCTCTGGAGGCAGAGAAAAGTGCATGCGAGGCAAGGACCAAGGTATGTCTCATTTTTTAGTAGCTTTGATGTACCATTTTGCGTGTGTACAGCTGCATGTTGGTCTCTTCTTACTTTTATGTGCTTCTTGTTGCACATATGAAGATGTTTTCACACTTTCTTCAAACAATACTGTAATGTTTCTAGGAAGAGCAAGAAGCAGCTATCAAGCAACTCAGAAAGAGCCTGGTAATCAAGGCAAAACCAGTACCTAGTTTCTACTATGAGGGTCCGCCACCAAAGGCTGAACTCAAGAAGGTACTGTTTTTTAATTCTTCTTTCTCCAATTCTTTACTTGTCCCTTAAGTTCCAGATGTATATGGACCTGGGAAAAGGTTTCTGAATTTGTACAGAAATCAAGGGGCCTGATAAATTGAATCACAGTGAATTCAATTTGTATTCAGGGACTAGGATTTACCTATGCCATTAGAGGAGGCCCTAGTCCAAATTTTGAAGATCAACATTGATTCCTTAATCCGTTGAACTGATTAGCAACAATTTTGGTGTTTTAGGCACTTTCAGATCAACCCTGTCTATAAATTGTGAACCTTCTGCTGAACTTGCTTACCCACAAGTCCACAACAACAAAAAATCTGCTGAAACTCCTTTAAATCTTGTGCCTTTCCACAATTGTGATACTTGTTATTTTACTGCTTCTGTGCTGTTTTATTGTACATATACCCTTGAGGCAAGTGAGAAATCTTATACTCTTTTCTTTATATGATACCAGTTGCCATTGACTCGGCCCAAATCACCAAAACTAGTCAGTGTATTACGGAGAAAGAGCTGCAGTGAAGTAATCAACTCATCTCAGGAGGAAAAGGAGGGTATATGCAGGCGGGCTCAGCGTCATAGCCTTGGTGGTCAAAGAGAGGAGCCAACTACTTTGAGCACTCCCAAAACTAAGGGTCAGATCAGTGGCCGGAACACTAATGGCAATTACAAAGTCAAGGAGAGTCCAAAGCAGGAAGAGGAGACAACAGAAACAAATCTGCCTAAGATCAATGACCAGATGAATGCAGACATTGCTGTTCATTAATGCATTTGTGTCTTTTTTTTGTCTAACTTTCAAGTGGGATAAATTCTTCATTTTCCTTGGTTACCTTATGGTTGTTCTAAAAAAGAAATTTCCTGTTTTCTTTCATCAGGAATGACTTGTTTTAAGTGACTTGTGTTAATGTGAATTGTATATGTTTTGTAAGCTATATTGGTACATATGTTATATAAAAAAGAGTCATCCATTATTATGTGGACCAAGTGGGGATTAGTTTCAATTGCTTGCTTATACATTCTTCTACTTGTATTATATTACTCTTTATCATCATTAAATGAGTTGTTGCGTAGTTGGTTTTTGTGATGACTACGGTTATGGTCTATCTCAATTATTAAGCCGGAATATTTTCTTGTTTTAGCTGAATCTGCGTGGACCATGCCTTTATAAGGAGTAATCATTCAAAGGTCCTAAATATAAAACTAACAAAGAAACAGCCTTTTATTTCGTGTTTAATTATACATATTACTTCCGGGGTCCCCGCAATGAATATGCGATCTCATTTTGTTTCCTACTTCCATTATGTTCATTTTTGTCTTAACTGAGTTCCTTATGGATCCTACTCCTACCTGGTCTTCAGGAGTTGGACCAACCCAGACATAGTCCCACAAGTCCACAAATATAAATCTGCCATGTTTCATGAGTACCTCTTAACTCTCAAAAATGACTTCTCATTTAGCCTTTCAATTCAGAAAAAACTTTACATTTATATTAAAATATCAAAATATTAATTCATAACTCGTATATTTTTTAAAATAGGTTGATAGTGAAGGGGTAATATTAGAACCACTGAATTCGAGCACTACAAAAGGATGTTATTACCATTAAGTTATCACTTAAATGGTTTATTCCCTTTAATTTCATTCATTAATGTTCATGTACATTTGTGAAAAAATTTCTACATTTTGTAAACACGTTTGTATATTCTATGGGAAAGCCTGTACGTTTAGTAGGTATGTTTGTATATTATGTGGGAAAGTATTTTTTCCAGAAAGTTTATACATTTTGTGAGAAAGTCTATGCATTTTGTGGAAAATTTTATATATTTGTGAATAAGTCTTACATTTTGCAGGAAACTCGGTATATTACATGGAAAAGTTGTAGTCTGTACCTTTGTATGAAATGAGGTATATTCCATGGGAAAATATGCACATTGTGGGGGAAGTTTTTACATTTTGTGGGATAATTGTGTATATTTTGTGGGGAAGTGTGTTCATTATGAGAGTGTATATTTTGTGGAAAAGTGTATACATTATGTGAGAAAGTATATACATATTATGGGAAATTGTGAACATTATGTTAGAAAGTATGTATATTTTGTAGGAAAGTCTATACATTTTGTGGGGAAGCCTATACATGTTGCTAGGAAAGTCGTATATCTTGTGAGAAAGTTTGTTCATTTCATGAAAAGTTTGTACATTCTGTGAGAAAGTGTGTATGTTATGTGGGAAGTTTGAACATTTTGTGAGAAAATCTGCATATTTGTGAGAAATCATCCTTTTGTCTCAACAATCTTTTATATTCATCTCACATTCTCACCTACTTTTCCAAATGACATTTTTCATAGTAATTCTCCAACCCCTATTCCTCATCCTAGTTTTGTCTATCAGCAACAAAAACCATTACCCTGGTGCACCCCAGTCTCAAAAATAGTGGCAGATCATCATGAGGATTGAAGGGGCCCCCCCCCCCCCCCCCCCCCCCCCCCCCCCCCCCCCCCCCCCCAAATTTTGGAAAAAAAAAATTAAGGATTTTTTTTTTTGGAATTATCCCAAATAATTTGAATTTTTTTAAAAGATCCTTATCATTTTGGCCCCCCATACCTGATAATATATAAACACAACTTTCATTTAAATAGAATACAATTTATAAATATATATGTCAACAATTACAATAATTAAATATTTAGCATCTTTAAAATAAACACATAGGTATTTTAATAATTATCTCAGAAAATAAAAGGAAAAAAATTCTAATTTTCATCCCAACATATCTAGGGTTTACTTGTACAACAACAGTAGAAAAAATTTAAAGGTCAAAAGCTTTGTTAATTTGGCGCACCACCAAGTTCCTTACACAATTGTAGAACATTTTGCTCATAGTTCTCTCTCTCTCTCTCTCTCTCTCTGTCTCTCTATCTCTCTCTATAAATATCTTGGTGTTTGCCTTATTTTTTTATTTTCTTTTTCTTTTTCAGTTCTTTCCACTATTGCTACAATTTTGTGTTTATAATATAAAATGTAAAAGTTCTGTGTGACTGGACTAGATAAGAAAGGGTGAAAGACAAGCTTGAAGCTTTCGCAGGCCCCTTATCCCTATACAGTGCTCCTGTGTTACTTTATTTTTCATTTGCTTTGTTTTGATTTTTTTACTTTACTTTTCATTTACTTTCTTTTTTATTTTCCTTATAATATATTGTTTGTTATAATTATAATAAATATATTATATACTGTACGACATTATAATTTATAAATATACTTGATTAGTTTGATTAAAATATACAATATATACTACTATATTAACATATATTTTGTTGTTGTTTATAACAAATATTAGATTATGAAGTATTATACATTACTATTTTAGGTCTCATACACAATTTTTTTTTTTTTTTAATATACGGCTCCCCAAAGATAAATTCTCACTGCTCGAAAATTAAGAATCCCCTAAGCTGGGTATATCCTCATGTCATTAGGCTCAGCAAATAGGTCCAACAATTTGCTAGGCTCAATATTTCCAAAATACATACTGTTGGACTAAAACTATCCCAAGTATATCTTGATTCTTGACCCCTACCAGCCCATCAAGCCCAGCCCCAGTACGTTCAAAACCCACATGATCATTAAGCCAGATTTGAGGCCCACATGTTGTCGTACGTAGCTGTCTTCTTTTTAGTGGAATTAGCCAGGACAGGAGCCCAGGGCATTGATCAGACCCCGTTTGGTTTTTTTTTTTTTTTTTTTTCATTACTCCTTAGTCGATTTTTGTTACGCTTCACTCGTCATTCCTCACTTAAAATACCCCAATTTTCACTACCACACTCGTTTGGACACTGTTTTCACTTCTTTCCGCTCAAATATTTCAACTTTTTTTTGGACCAATACCTGATCCTCAAGTCAGAACCTTCTATTAGCCTTATAAAGCATCCCACTAAGCTATTATATGTACCTCTCAAAACGGTGGCTCCTTCTTCATCTTCTACAGCTTGGTCTCCGTTTGCTCCGATGGGGAGCACGAAGCCGCCGGCATTGTGGAAAAAGGATGATCTTGATTTGTATCCCTAAACCCAATAAAAACTATGTGGGTTTTGTTTAATTTTGAGTTGGAAAAAAAGATCTTGATGTTAACTTTTGAGTTGATCTTGAACTTCATATGTTTAGATTTCTAAGTTTAATTTTAGCGGGTTTTGTTTCTTTCTATTTGGTGGGTTTGTGTGGATGAACATGTTTGCGGGTTTGTGTTTGTGTGTTAGAGAAAAGATCGTGAGAAGTGAAGAAAGAAAGAAAGAAAGAAAAAGAAGAAAAAAAGAAGAGAACCCAAAAATCCAGTGAAAAGGAATGGAAAAAAAAAAAGAAAAAAATTGCAACAAAACCCAGAAACCCAATGTGAAAAGGAAAGAAAAGAAGAAAAAAAAAAAAAGAAGATGAAGAAGACCAGACCAGACCTGACCTAGTGTGAAGAAGAAGAAGAAGACCACCGTGGAAGGAAAAAGAAAAGAAGAAGAAGAAGAATAAGAAGCCAGTGTGAAAGGAAAACTCACTAAACCCAATGGAAAAAAAAAAAAAAAAAGTCAAAAGTTGTGACGGTTGCTCTGACTTTAGGTCTCTTCATATGTGTTTAATTACAAAAATACCATTGAAACTGAGTTTTGAAAATTAAAAATACCTAAAATGTGTTTTTAGTTTTCATAACTTATCACCTACAAATCAGAGAATTGAGTGATGAAAATAAGGGTTAAAAACTAAGTCAAACAAAAAAAAATTTATATGAATTCCATGTGTTTTGATAACTTAGTTATGAGTTTAGAGTGATATGATTTAAGACTCTAAATCAAACAAGCCCAAGTCACTCACTGCTTTCTTGGTTTATACTTTTACAAGAGAAGATTGGAAGGAATGGTTGCTCATTGTTAGCATGCACTATGATTTCCCTATTTTTTTTAATCGTTGAAACAATATATTAATTCTCAGGCAAAAAAAAAAAAAAAAAATGAAACAATAAATTAATTGTAATTTTTTTTTTTATCGAGTCAGACATTGCATTCGTAGTTGATTCAACTAGGGGTACTTGTGCGCGGACTGAGCTTGGATTTGAGTTCAACTCGTCGCTTGACTAACCATGTCAAGTAACATTTTTTTTTTTTTTTTTGACATAGTTGATTGTCTGAATTAGGGATGGCAAATGGTTGCCCCCACCCCGTACAGTGCCAACTGCCCCGCATGACCGGGAAAATTTCTTACCCCATCCCTGCCCCTTAAGTCCTCGCGAAGCCCCACCCTACAGAGTAAAACTTTATTTCTTGTTAATTTTCTCTACAACTATTACCATTTTTTCAAACAAAATGACATGTTTCAATATTAAAAATATACTTGAAATTATAAATAAATTTATCCTATCAAATCAAACTAATTTTTAGCAAAAACTAAATAATATTATCTAAATGTTTAACAAGACAATGTCACAAAAAAAATCTTATAGTATGACACAGTAAAATAATTCAAACTCCTAATAAGATGATGATATTGGTCCCTTATTTCCAACTTTGCTAGAGAGAAAAAAGACGTAGAACTACGTTAGGTAGAATAAAATAAGATGATGATATTTTTGTTTAAATAGTAGGGTTTTAGAATATGAAAAAATTACAACTAAACATTTATTAATGAGGGGCGGGCCGGGTATAGGGCGGGGCGGGGCGGGGCGGGGTGGGTTTAAAAAGTGTAAACCCATCCTCGCCCCGTGGTGTGGGTCTAAAATCTCGCCTCATCCCCGCCCCATCACCTTTGCGAGGCAGGGAAAATCCGCACGGGGGGAAGCACGGAAGGGCGGGTCAAGCGGGGCGGGGAAAAATTGCCATCCCTAGTCTGAATGGTCAAAGTCAACAACATCATATTTTCTAAGTGTGTGTTACATATGAATTATTTTTGCTAATTTATTTTACTATTTAACTTTTTTTTTGCTATTATTCATGGGTTACATTGCATTTTTTGGTACTATTCATGGGTTCTACTATACTATCTCAGCTAATTTATACTTTTATCTACAATACTTTTAACAAAAAATTTTCAATTTCAGCAAAATAAACAGATCCTAAATAGTGTGACATTTTCAAAACAAATTTCTCAAATAATGAAAAAAAAAAAATATATATATATTCTAAAAAAAACCAATACAATATTGCCACACTAATCTTGATTTGATTCATGAATAAGTCCAAATAAGATTCTTTTAAAAAATTGAGGTAACATTTTTCCTAAAATTTCTAAAATTCTATCTATTCACTTTGAAATAATTGAATTACATTTTATTAAATTACTAATAATTTAAACAAAAATTTTAAAAGTGACAATTAACATTTTAAAATAATAATAATAATTTCCTTAGTTGAAAGATAAGAGAAATTGAACTTGAAATTAAAACTAAAAAATACTCGCAACTAAATGATAAAATTAGAGTAAAATATTATTTTAGTTTCTAAATTTTACTATAAAATTATTTTTCTACCCTAAACTTAAAAAAAATTCTTTTTTCATCCTTGTAGAAAGTTTTTTTTTCCCTACCATTTCAGTAAAAAATAAGGAATGAATTTTTTAAAAAAGTTTTAGGATAAAAAGTGAAACATTTTCAATTATTTAGAGACAAAAGACAAAATTTTAGGAAAATTTGAAGATCAAAATACTATTTTACCTATAAAATTAAGTCTTAAATACTTTAAATCCAGTGAAATATCTCTCCCAAAAAAAAAAAAAAAAAAAAAACCAGGGAAATAGTCAAATAGAGCCGTTCATCATTGTGTAGTTATTAGAGAGTAGAGAGTAGAGATACCCCTCTCAAACCAACCAAACTCAAGAAGTAGTGAAGTAGCAACCCAGAGCTTTTTATCCTCATACTCCATTTCCTTCTCCCTCCAAAAAAAAAAAAAAAACCATGCCCACCTCCTCCTCCTCCATTCACTCCTTTCCTTCTTCTCTCATTTCCAAACCGCTAAAACCCTTTAAACCCTCATTCCTCACCACCTTCTTCCCCAAAACCCTGACTTTAACCTGCACCACATCCCAACCCAGTAAAAGACCCACCTCCAAAAACAGCAGGAAATCATCATACGGTACCTCCAGAAGGTCTAGTCTCAAGAAAACCTTCAACCAGGAGCAAGTTGTGTTCACTGCGCCGGTCTCCGATGACCCCGTCGTCGCAATTATCGGCGGAGGGATGGCCGGTCTGGTTTGTGCCTTGAATTTGGAGAAGAGAGGGGTCCGATCCACGGTTTTCGACACGGTTGGTCAGTTGCTTCCTTTTTTAGCTGTTTTCACCATCTGGGTCTTTTTTGTTTTTGTGAATTTTGATGTGGGTTTTTGAACGTTAGAGAGGATGGTTGGTCGGATTGGTGAGTGTAGTTCAAAAAGTTTCGGTATTACTTACTGTTTCATTGTTGAGAATGTGTGCGAAAATAGAAGAAAATGGAAAATGGAAATTTTCGGTTTATTGAAATGTTCAATTTGGTAAAACAAGAACAAATAGTCAATATAGTTGACCCTGCTAAGACTAGGTAGTTATGTTGACGAAAGTTTGTATCTTATGGTAAGCAATCTATGTTTAGTCTACATTCATGAATTTATATGGGAATGAGGATGAGTGGTTCTGAATTTATTGATATGTGTAATGTGTTGTTGTTCTCATTTTCCTTTTAGTACATTGGAAGGCCATTGGGCCTAAGGGCTACACATTGAGAGGTAGCTCTCTCTCTGCCCGCTAAACACCATTCCTAATCCTTGGTATAGGCGTGACTCCATCCCAGGTCTCTTGTATAATGACAAGATACTCTATTGGCTGAACTACCTGTTCACTAAAGGTCAATACTTGATGTTGTGTTCTTGTCAACTTTTTCGTAATTGGTAATTCTTTTTGGGTAAATAATAAATTTTATTGATGAGAAAAAAAGAAAAAAGTTGATTCATCGAGTATACAGGGGTTATACTAGATAAATACACAATTAAGTTCTGAGGTTACAATGACCCTTAAATTCTAGTACATTATAAGAAGGATATGCTCCTGTTGCCACCATCCATTCCATCAATGTTCAGAAAACCACTTTTATCAAAAAAAAGAAAACTGTAACTTCACTTCTAAGATTTTTTGCTCACATCCCTCAAAAACTCGAGCATTTCTCTCACGCCAAATGCACCACATCAAAAAATGAGGGATAACTTTCCATATTGTGTTGTTTCTATGTCTTCCAAAGCAGCCTTGCCAGCAAAGCTAGTAAACCTACACATCCTTGGGCATCACCCACTGAACTCCAAGTAGCCCAAAAACCATTCTCATATTTCTCTAGCAAAAGAGCAATGTGAGAGCAAATGAGGCACCATCTCCCCATCCGACTTACACATTTTTTTTTTTGATAAGAAATCCGACTTACACATACAACACCAACTAACCAAAATAGTGTTTCTCTTACTCAAATTTTGTGCTTTTAAATTTTTTTAATTGGTAATTTACTCGAGCAAATGGTCTTTAATCCACTTCCTCACCTTCCACCCCATTCTTATTGGGGAGGAGGAGGTGCCATTTGCCATGTTCTTACCAACTTTGCGCAAATCAAATCAAGAGTATATTCTTGGATATGTTTTGATACTCAATTTTCTTTCTTTAAAATTTTATTTTCGCAATTATTTTTTTCATAATATTATCATCACGTTTTGCACTTCATAGATTCCTAGGAAGAGAAAACAAGATGGAAACTGGAGTTATATTGTATGGTGGGTATTAGGATGTCATTTGTGAAAAATGGAAGAATTATCTTTTTCTTCTGTAAGTTCTTCTCCATTGTGTTTTCACTGAAAAGTTAAAAGAAACAAAGGGAAAGAAGGCTTTAAAATGTTTTAGTTTCTTATGCACCTCGACTATTTTCATTTGTTTACTCCTGTTCATGTTAGGAATTCCACTTATTGATTCAACCTTACAAAATATGTTGATTGAATAGCCTTCAACCTTTCAAAGAAGGGACAATAAGTCAGGAAAATATCATATCAGTAATTTTTTTCCAGGATACATATAAGTTTCTCTCAGTAGACTAACTTTCAAGTGCTTCATTTTAGTGATGACAATCATGTTTTCAGAGTTTCTTACAATATTTTATTGTTTTAGGGGATTCATGGTTTGGGAGGACGAATGGGAACCAGAACAATTGACCCTCAGCCGTTGATATTTGACCATGCGGCTCAGTTCTTTACAGTGAGTGATTCTCAGTTTGCTGAGTTGGTGGATAGCTGGTTGGAGAAAGGTCTGGTTCAAGAGTGGAAGGGTATTATTGGGAAGCTTGACGTAGGTGGTCAGTTTGTTTCACTTCCTTCTTCGCCTCCAAGATATGTAGGTGTTAATGGCATGCGCCCCCTTGCTGACTCATTACTGTCTGAGGTGATTTTCCTCTATTCTTCCTTCCTGGTTATTTTATTTTATTTTTTTATTTTATAACTTTGGTGTCATATTAGGTTTCTTTTATAAGAAAAGATTAGGTCGACATCGTTATGTTGATATTTGGAAAGCGGTTCCCCATTGTCTGATTTGGTGTATATGTAATTCTAGAAGTTTTGAGGATGTTGAAAGGAACCTGCCGGATCTTAAGCTTTTCTTTTTTCAAACTATTTTAGATTGATTGTCAGCTATGTGATTTTTTTTCTTTTTCTTTTTGTTCAATTTGTGATTTGATGGATCATTGTAATTTGCATGCTTGAATGTTTTGTCCCCGTTTATATACTTTTTGTATACTTTGGGTGACTCCTTTTTTATGCCAATAAAGTTTTTATCAAGAAGGTTTCTTTATAAAAAAGGGGAAAAAAAGTTTTCTAGTGAACAATTGATAATCCTAAAGGGTTGCAATCCATTTTAGAGAACATTCTAACCCGCAGGGGTGGGGGAAGGGGGCTAGGAGCTATATTTATTTGGTTTGGCAAAACTCATCTATCAATTTACCTTGTAATTAAAAAAATGTTTAGAGGTCCTTAGTTGTTCTAATCTTGATTAGTATATGGGCATCAATATTATAATGGGTGATATTGGAAAAGCTACTTGCTCATGGATATTCAAATAATGCTTTCGATGCATGTTAGGACTTGAACATGCAATTATGATTACGATATGTATGTACCATTTTATAAGAAAACTTGTTTATAATTTTTTTTTTTAAAATTTAAAAGAAAGCTTAGCATGACCTCATAAGAAATTGAATATGACAAAATTTGTTGTGATTTTATATCTGTGTTTTCATTTTTAAAATACGCTATGGTTCTTTTTGCAGCACCAAACAAAAAAAAAGCAAAGAATTTCTCTCATACGCATCTAGTTTTAGCCCTTTGCTTCTTCTGTTGTGCCCATTGGCTAATAAATTATTTTACACTTTGTGGCAGACTTCTTTGGTTAATGTGGTGAGACCTTGCTGGATAAGTAAACTTGATCCATTTAATGGGATGTGGTACTTGAGTGAAAACGGAAAACCTCAGGGACAGTTTGATGCGATTGTCATTGCACATAATGGTAACTTAGTGCCTCCCTTGTTAAGTTTATTTTTACCTTTGCTGCAGCATCTTCACATTATGTGAAGATTCTAATATTTTGTTATACTTGTTATTGCATCATAAGGCTTACCTAAAAAATACTGTACCTGTGTGCACCGTTTCTGTTCCTAGAATTGAAACATATTAGAATTCTCATTGTCTAATATATATGTAATAGAGTTGGCTTCTGCCATGGCAAAAAGAATATCTGATTATGCTTGTCTTTACCAGAAATACTCCATGGTTTGCTATATAGCGATAATGTCTGAACGCATTAACTGTTGGATACCATTTTCCATACTCTTTGTTACTATTGTCTAGCTCAAATGCTTCTTTCCAGAGAGCGGTCCAGGTAGAGGATGCTATACTAATGTAGGAGAATTTAGGTCCAAAGGAAAGAAGGCCCATTAGTCTATTTTTGTTTAGTCAGTTGCTACTACAAGACTAGTACTTTCTATCTCTATGTTATGTTTTAGTTATTATTATGCTTTTAAGCATATTAAGAGGTCATGTGATGAACACATGACTTTTAATGAAATTGGGTGATTATGATTTAATTGTTAGATAAATTATAAAGACTTGGGAATTAAGATTGTAGGGTTACTAACGGTTTTTTTAAATAGTCTCTCTTTAAGTCATTGTAGGCAGCCTTTGCTCATCTACTTTATGAAATTTGATTTCTGAATTTTTGTGATCTCTTTGAGCTTAGAAATTGATATCTGCTTATTACAAATTTAATCCCATTATCTTTTCTTTGTTATAATCTTGTTTTGTTGTTGGAATTTCTTCTTAAATTCTTAATCTACACTAGTCTGAGTTCTTCCTACCACATCACGTACCATTGAACTTAGATGTTCTCTGAAAAATTATTATGATTTTTAATATTATCCTAGCTAGGGCCTTATGGTTAGAGGAGGGAGACAAACACCAAGGTATGTTTGAGAGAAGCCTAATTGTTACTTTATTGCACTAATTCTCCAAAAGGCTGTGCTCTAGATGTGAAGGAATACAGGCATATTAGTCTCATTGGTAGTGTATATAAAATATTCCCTAGGGTGTTAGTTAACTGGTTGCTGTTTGCCCAATTTTGAAATGCTTTTATCAAAGGGAGGTAGATTTCAAATTTGTCCTCATTGCCAATGAATGTATTGACAGTAGAATGATATTGGGCATCCTTGAGCTATTATGTTAGTTGGATTTGAAGAAAGTCTACAACCATATTAATTGTAACTTTCTGATTTACATGCTAAAACTGTGTGGCTTTGGAGAGAAATGGACGAATTGGATTAGTTGTTGCATTTGCACAATTAGGTTTTTTATTCTAGTCAATGGCAGCTTGAGTGGAATTTTTTATAGTCCTCGAGGTTTGTGTTAAGGTGATCCATTGTCACAATTGTTATTGATGATAGAGATGGAGGCACTGGGTAAGTTATTGGTAAGAGCAGTGGTAAGGCAGTATCTTGTGAAATTCAGGACAGCATCTTGCTGGTTTCACAGTGGGAAGTAGAACATGTGATCTGTTGATGGTTTCTCACCTCTTATTTTGGTACAATACTATAATTTTTTTGGTGTGTGTGTGTGGGAATGACTGGAATAGCTTAGGTACTTGAAATGTGTGCTGTGCTTTGAAGTAGTTTCCGGATGAAAGATTAACCTGGTGAAATCTGAATTGATTACCTGTTGTTATTGTACCCAATGTTGAAAAAATGAAAAATTTACTCAGATACGGCAATAAGGTTTCAAATTTCCCATGAGATACTTGGGTTTGTCTGGGGTTCTAAATTTAAATCAAGAGCAATACCAGATTGCATTCTTAAGAAGGTGGAGGGGAGATTAGTGGGAAGGAAGAAGGTTCGCCTTTCAAAGGGAGGTAAACTGCATACCTGAAAAAAAAGGAAGTAAACTTATATTGATAAAGAGAATGTTGTTGACTTTGCAAACACATTTATTTTTCACTTTATTTCTTATTCCCTTTAGCATTGCTAATAGTATTGAGGATTACAATGGTATTTTCTTAGGTGTGGTATAGGAGACAAGTTTATGTTCCATATTGTTAATTGGAAAAATTTGTGAACCAATTAAATATGGAATATTAGGCATAAGGAGTATGTTATTTTTTCTTTTTCTTTTTTGATTGGTAAATAAATTCAATAAAATGCAAAAGGAAAAAAAATACTAAGGTGCCCTCATATACGGGTAGAAGACTAGGCAGATAAAGAAAATAAAAAGTGCAAAAAGGAATAAGAAGGAAAAGACAAAATACAAAATCAGCAAACTAATGAGAAGGCTTTGGCATAACAGTGTTTTATGGAGGAAAATAATGGATAAAAAATATGGAAGTGAGTGGAGTGGTTGCTTCTTGGGGGTAGAAGTGGAACATATGGTATAAACCTTTCAAAGCATATTAGAAGTGATTGGGAAAATTTCTCCGGATCTGTCAGATTTGAGGTTGGAATGGCATTAATATTTTCTTTTGACATGACTTGTGGTGCAGAGATGTGGTTCTAAAGGGGGCATTTCCAGATTTGTATAGAATTTCACAATCTAAAGTGGCTTATGTGGTGGACTGATGGCATTATTCATTGGTATGTTCCTTTATTAGAGCTTAAAATGATTTGGAGTTAGAAGTTCTAACAAGTTTCTTTAATTTCATCTACTCTATAAAGATAAGAAGAGAAGAAGAAGACCAGATCTGCTGGATTCCAACAAGAAGCCATATGTTTGAGCTAAAGTCCTTTTGTAGAGTGTTGCATGCTGGAAATGCTCAAACTTTTCCTTGGAAAAGTATTTGGAGGGTTAAGGTCCCCACCAAAGTGGCATCCTTCACATGGTCAGCTGCACTGAGAAAGATTCTCACAATGGATAAGTTACAAAGGAGAAATTTAATTGTAGAGGAGTGGTGCTGCATGTGCAAAATAATGGGGAGTCCATAAATCACTTGCTTCTCCATTATGATATCACTCAAGAATTTTGGTCATTGGTCTTGTGTTTATTTGGGATAGGGTTATGCCTAAGAGGGTAGTTGATTTGTTGGATAACTTGAAGGGGTGATTTGGAAGACATCGAAGTCCAGATATTTGGAATACAATTCATTTTTGTATAATGTGGACTATTTGAAGGAATTGAACAATCTGCATTGGAGCTGAAAATGATATTTTTACTTGCTATGTAGATTTGGATGGCTGCTTTGAGTAGTCATTTTTCTAATTTTCCTGGGTTTCATGATTTTTGTATTTTTTTGATGATTTTTTGGGTGTATCTCATGTATACTTCCTGCGTACTTGGGCTTTGTCCCTTTTTTTAGCGCATAGTTAATAAAATTTCTTACTTACCTATAAAAAACAAAGGAACATTCTAAGATAATGTCGGTGGAGTTTGATATTATGTCTGATCAGTGACTTGAGTTTGTTTTAATATTACTTTGTGTCAACAACAGGAAAGTGTGCAAATCGCTTGCTTGCATCGTCAGGCTTGCCACTAGTTGCAAGACAGATGAAGGTATACCCAGAACTTCTCAGTTCAGTTTATTTGATGCAATCTGCTATATTCTCTACTTTATTTGCTTTTGGTGATGATTGGCTTATCTCAGATTGTTGCTTATTTAATGCTGTCTGTGTTGCTAGAGGCTGGAATTAAGTTCTATTTGGGCCCTCCTTGCAGCATTTGAGTACCCTCTTCCCATCCCAGGTGGTGCAGCTTCATCTCCTTTTGAAGGAGCTTTTGTCAAAGGGGTTGATTCTGTCTCATGGATGGCAAACAATACCAAGAAACTTCTGCATTCCCAAAACAGTGGCCCTCACTGTTGGACCTTTCTTAGTACTGCAGCTTATGGAAAGCGGAACAAGGTTCCACAGGTCAGTACTAAGTTAAATATGTGTGGGCAAACACCCCCATTTGATGGTTTTGGATCATTAACAGAACTAATAGGGATAAAAGTCTTGAAGATTCTGGTTTTTGGCTAGGGCTTTAGCAAACGTGACAATAGATAGGGAGTACTGGTAGAAAAGAGTTCATTTGGCCAACACCAACTTGTACTGGTAGAAAAGAGTTCATTTGGCGAACACCAACTTGTACCGGTAGAAAAGAGTTCATTTGGCCAACACCAACTTGTTTAAACACGGCAATCATGAGTTATGTGCATATGTACATGTAGACTTTGTTAATTGGACAAGCTTTTATCCTGATGCAGGACAAAGGGGGGAAAAATACAAATAAGAGAAAAGGAATGAAGAACAGGACAAATCCTATGCTTCAACACTTAAAAATTGCTTTTAGAAATTTCTTGAAATCTTAAGCTTCACCACCTAATGGTGCTTGGAATCACCACCAAGCTTAAAGAAACATATCTAATCATAGATTTTTTATTCAAATTGCATTGCTTCAAACCATTCTTGGAGCCTTTTTAATAGGTTATAAGGAGGACATCAAGCCACAATTACCATAAAATTATTGTTACAATTACCATAAAATTATCAACAATATTAAATTCTAGAATTTCAAAGTGAAATCTAGAAAAATCAGAAATTCAAACTTTGAAAAGAAAATCTGAGACTCCACAGGGTACCTATGTGAGCGGTGATTGTAATTATCCCCTTTTATCCCCTTTTAGAGGTTGATGCTTATGGAGACCCAATTTTTACATATAACCCCAAAGTTCTGTTGTCAGTTAAATTCCCATAGTATATATAAAATGGCTTCATACTATTAATTTTATAATATGTTGCTGCAAGTCTTATAAATTCTGCCATGCATAATAAAACAGTAAATTCCTAAATGGTGTTTACCATATTTGTAAAATTTTAGAAGCAAGAAATTGTGTAAAATGATGTTAGTAAAAAATTTTTCTATGCTTGTGTATCTTGTTGAATCATGTATGCAACTGTCCATATTTTCAGGTATATGTGGATTTTTTGGGGTCACTTTATTGAACAATTTTTATTACCAGGAAAACATCCCAAATGCAACGGCAGAGAAGGTGAAGGCCGGCATGCTTGGGGGTGTTGAAACTGCGCTTGGGTTACCAAAAGAATCACTTCAGAAACCATTCTATACCCGTGTTCAGTTATGGTAAGGAACCACTCAGCATTATCACTAGCGAGTACATTATATTTTTTCATTGAAATCATCACAACCAACTTGTTTTTCAGGAATGGTTTGCCTTTGGGATTTATTCATTGGAAATTTTCATTTTGGTTCTTTATAATGAATGCTTGAAGAAAATTTTGTTTTCTTTTATTTAAAAATGAAAAATGGGATAAAGTTTTCTGTAATGACTGGGAGTTTGTCCTATCTTCTGGACTATCACAGGGGTGCAGCTCTTCCAACTAATACACCTGGCATCCCCTGCATCTTTGATCCTCAGGGAAGAGCTGGTATATGTGGTGATTGGTTACTTGGTTCAAGTTTAGAATCGGCAGCCTTGAGTGGAATGGCTCTTGCCAATCATGTACGCACCACTTTAGTTCTCTATTTGTTTTAATTTTGTTTTACTAATTTTTTATGGGATTTGTTTTATATTGGTTATTGGTTTGTAGTTGCTTATATAACTACAAACTCAAAAAAGTTGATCATGGTTTCAACCCATATTCTCCTAATCCAGTAAACACTTTCTTTCTGTAGCTGAACTAAAAAGTCTATGGACTCAAAGACTGTAAAAGTTGTGGTTTTTTTTCATTCAAGGTTTAAATAGTTTAAACTTTAACGTAAAACACAATATCAACAAAATATTTAATATTCACACCAGAGTTGGTCTTTTCTATGCAGATGGCAGATTATTTCCAAAGTGGTGGAGCTCGTCCTGAAGAGTTTGCTGTTGGTTTAATGAATGAGTTTCAACCACTTGGAGGACATGATATTGGACAATTCCCAGGATTGGAGTCCGAAAAACAAACAAATGAGGCTCAGGCATATGAACTTGCCTCTTGAAGTTGTACTAGACCAGGAAAATTATTATAGATTTGGTAAGTTTGATTTCTCAAATGCAATTTCAGATTTAAGCTATTTTTTTCTTGTTCAAAAATCAGAGAAAACAAATAAAAATCATGTATTCTTAGGTTCTCAGATACATGGTAACACATTTCATGGACAGTCAAATTACTTATTGTTAAAGTTATATACTTGATTAACTAGCAGCTTTGAGGCTCTCTGCTGTCACAACAGTTGGGAAGGATGATGCTGATGTTTTTGCGCTATAATTTTTATAGAGCTAGAGGAATATCTGTTACTCAGCAGTTCATCACCCCAGGTGTATTGGTTTCTCAGCTCCTTGAAGGAAATTTTAGACATATGGAGTTCAGGTGAAGAGATATTACAATATTATTATCTCAGTTCTCCCAAATTCCGGCCCAAGTATGTGAAGCTTATACCGGGACAAGGGCAGTGTGACTACTGACTACTCTACAAAAAATAGATTTTCAAGACTTAAGCGTGGAATTGGAAGCTATTCAAGATATTCAGTAATGCATGAAACGGAATTAATATGTGTACTTTGTTGGATAGTTTTGGTAGATGTGATGATAATGTATTTATTTTATTTTTGGAGATTTCGATAGTTGCAATTGGGGAGAGGGAATTTGAACCCTGCACCTCTCCGTTACACCGTTTCAGATTTTGTATGATCAAATTTTAGATTTTTTATTCTCATCAATTCGGCCTTCCAGTTCAATGAATGAATTATTTTAGTTGAATGCTGCCAATGTGATCATGACATACTGTTGTGGAAAAGTTTTAAAGGAAAAGTTTTAAATGGAGGTACGCAAATTCAAATTATCCTTTCAAAGGGTGACTTGCTAGTTTTTACAAAGTTTTTTCAATTGGAAATTGCACACATGCCGGGTTGGTTTTGAATCTATGATCTCTCCCTTCACATTGCCCTTACGAGGTGTGCCATTTGAGCAGTAACTTATTGGATTATTTAACAAGTTAGATGTCTTGCAAATGTAGTCTGAAACCCATCATATGATTTAGTTCATATCTTACAGCTGTAGGTGACTGGAGACACGTGTATCTTTTGTCACCTTTTTTTTGCACTCAGAACACGTTACCAAGGAACAGAAAACAAATTACATAGTACCATAAAATTAAACATTTTGCACATAGTAATGGCGAAATGTTTAATTAAACGATTGCACAAATTACAAAGTACCATAAAATTAAACGATTGCAGAATGTTTAATTTTATGACAGTCCAAAAGAAATAAAAAACGAAATGAAAAACAAAAGCACGAGACGTAAAAGTAAAACAGTAAAAGGGGTGGAGGAGAGCGGCTCAAACGTCAGTGACTGGTTCACTCCATTTTTCCCCGTACACTCAGCCAAGTCCAAGTGAGAAAACAGATCGCGTGAAACACAGAGAACAAAGCAACCGCAGCAGCCGTAATGAGCACAACACAATGTGCCAAATACCACGCCTCGTGCAGGTGGGCCGGGGTCACCAAGTACAAAGAGGAAGAGTATCCAAGAGTAACGGATAAAAGAGTAACAGGTATAACTACACTCACCAGACCCGTACAAAACCTGCTCTTGACCAGGAATCCAGTAAGAAGCAAGAGGGTGATAAGGAGAGATGCACTGGAAGTGACAGAAGAGGATATGTTGAAGTAGAAATATGCCAGTTCTTCCGAAGAATCCAACGTTCTTCCTTCAAACTTCCTCAAGAAATTTCCAGCCATTCGTGGGAAACTGATGAATGTATAAACGGCAATCACCATTATTTCACCGCGAATCTTTTCCATGCCATCGTTTTGGTTTTTCCAGTAAGACATCAGTTTCTCCTGGTACCACATCTTTCTTGATGATGTTTCCATTTCAGAAATCGGGTTGAACAAGCTACCTTTGCTTTTTTGGGCTTTGATGAAGTGAAGTAAGAAACGAAGTCTGGGTCTGAATCTGGGTTTGGGACCACAAAAGATTGCATAAAACTACTCCTTTTATACAAGAAAAGTCCTAAATTATTCATCCAAAAAAAAAAAAAAAAAAAAAAAACTGCATATCCATTTTAGAACGCACGGGATATGCAAAAGACTAGCTACCTCTGTTAGACAATAAATCCTTGACTTAACAGATTATTTCCATAAATAAGTTTCTAATGACTTTATTCAAACTAGCCTCATCACCTGATTAACAGATTACTTCCGTAAATAAGTTTTTGATGATTTTATTCAAACTAGTCTCATCACACGCGCTTCACACGTGTAATGAGATGATCTCTATTTTTAGGTAATGTTTTATAATCAAAATATGCATTTGATGAAAATATACATGAGTTACAACTAAAAGATAATTACAACCTTTACAGCTAAGTACAAACTCAAATAAAAACCGTAATTTTAGTTTAGGAGAAGTTGTGGTTTAGAATCCTCTAGTAAACAAATCGTAAAAAGAAAAGATTTTAAAAGTTGTGAGTATTTTAAATTTTAAATTTTGAAGAGGTATACTAAATTTTAGAAAATGGGTGAACGTGTGATTTGATTTAAAATTTTTTTTTATACTTAGATAAGTGAGATATGTTGGTGGGTGATTGAGTATTCTTTCAACTACATTGAATAATCTCATTAAAATAAAAAAATAAAAATTACATGAGATGATGGGATAAGGATAATAATTATAAAAAAAATGGGATAAGGATAAGGGTTTTTTCTGATTAAAAAAAAAAGTAAGGTTTTCTAATTAAAAAAAAAAAAATCCAACTTAACGTGAAGGAGAGGGAGAAAAAAAAAAGGAAATGTTGCAAAAGAGATTATTTATTTATTTATTTATTTTTATGATAAGATAAGGATAATAATTTAAAATGTTGTGAAAATGTTATGAACATAACATTTTTTTTTTTTTTTAAGTTCAACACCTTCCATTAATCATAACTCAAGCTTACTACATTTTTTGAATCGCAAAAATACATTGACATGTGATAAGATTTATGTGAGTTAAATAATTTTTTTGTATATAAATCTTATTATATCCCATTTTGCTTATTTGAAATTGGGTATTGTACATTTTAAAGTATAAACATTTTTGTCAAAGTAACAACCTACAAATTTTCATAACTTATTCCATGAAAAGACCCATCAACCCCAATTGAAAGCATAAATTTCTTATGTAAAGCTTACCCATCTAAAAAGGGTCAAACACTACAAAAAAGAAAAAACTACAACTATAATATACAGATCACATGAATGGATACAAATCTTTTGTACAATATCTTGTGTTTCAGTTTATAATCTACTAATCATAATGTTCTTTGTGTTTGATTTTTTTTTTCCCATTTTAAACTTGACATATCTATCTTCTAGAGCAACACACTCTCTACCTAAATTAAAACATTAGCATTCCATGTCTCAAAATCTTTACATTTGGAGTCCCAAAAACAAACAAAGAGGCTCAGGCATATGAACTTGCCTCTTGAAGTTGTACTAGACCATGAAAATTATTGTAGTTTTGGTAAGTTTGTTTTCTCAAATGCAATTTCAGATCTAAAGCTATTTTTTTCTTGTGCATAAAATCAGAGAACAAATAAGAGATCATGTATTCTTAGGTTCTCAGGTACATGGTAACACATTTCATGGACAGTCAAATTACTTACTTTCTTGTAGTTATATACTTGATTAACTAGCAGTTTTAAGGCTATTTGCTGTTACAACAGTTGTGAAGGATGATGCTGATGTTTTTTGCTCTATAATTTTTATAGAGATAGAGGAATATCTGTTACTCAGCAGCTCATCACCCCAGGTGTATTGGTTTCTCAGCTTCTTGAAGGAAATTTTAGACATCTGGAGTTCAGGTGAAGAGATATTACGATATTAGTATCTCAGTTCTCCCAAATTCCAGCCCAAGTATGTGAAGCTTAGACCGGCACAAGGGCAGTGTGACTACTGACTACTCTACCAATAATAGATTTTCAAGACTTAAGCATGGAATTGGAAGCTATTCAAGATCTTCAATAATGCATGAAATGGAATAATTGTGTGTACTTTGTTGGATAGTTTTGGTAGATGTGATAATAATGTATTTATTTTATTTTTTGAGATTTTGATAGTTGCAATAGGGAAATGAAATTTGAACCCTATACATCTCCGTTACACCAATTTGGATTTTGTATTATCAAATTTTAGACTTTTTATTCTCATCAATTGAATGCCTTTCAGTTCAATGAATGAGTTGTCTTAATTGAATGCTGCCAATGTGATTATGACATACTGTCATGGAAAGTTTTTTGTAGATTCAAATTATCCTTTCAAAGGATGACTTGCTTGTTTTTACAAAGTTATTTTAATTGAAAATTGCACACATGCCCGGTTGGTTTTGAATCTATGATCTCTCCCTTCAAATTGCCCTTACGAGGGGTAACTTGTTGGCTTATTGAACAAGTTAGATGTCTTGCAAATGTAGATTGAAACCCATCATATGATTTAGTTCAAATCTTACTGTTGTAGGTGACTGGACACATATATCTTTCGTCACCTTTTCTTTGCACTCAGAACACGTTACTAAGGAACAGAAAACAAATTACAAAGTACCATAAAATTAAAGATTTTGCACATAGCAATAGCGAGACAAGTACCATAAATAGATTCTGATATACATGTACCATAGCGAGACAAGTATCTTTTTCTCAAAAAAAAAGATATACATGTACAGCCCAAAGGAAATAAAAAAAAGAAATGAAAAACAAAAGTACAAGATGTAAAAGTAAAACAGTAAAAGAGGTGGAGACTGGTTTACTCCATTTTTTTCTGTACACTCAGCCAAGTGAGAAAACAGATCGTGTGAAGCACAGAGACCAAAGCAGACGCAGCAGCCAAACTAAGCTGAACACACTGTACCAAATACAACCCCTCGTACAGTTCGGACGAGGTCCCAAAGTCATACAGTTCAGACGAGGTCACCAAGTAGATCGAGGAAAAGAACGAAGAAGTTATAGATAAAAAAGTAACAGGGACAACTATACTCAACAGACCCGTACAAAACCTACTCTTGACCAGGAATCCAGTAAGAAGCAAGAGGGTGATAAGGAGAGATGCAATGAAAGTGAAAGAAGAGGATATCTTGACGTACAAGTATACCAGTTCTTTTGAAGAATCATCCAACGTTCCATCTTCAACAATCCTCTTGAAATTTCTAGCCATCCGTGGGAAACTGATGAATATATAAATGGCAAACGTCATTATTGCACCGCGACTCTTTTCCATGCAATCGTTTTGATACTTCCAGTAAGTCATCACTTTCTCCCGGTACCGCATCTTTCTTGATGTTTCTTTCATTACCGAAATCGGGTTAAGGCGCCGAGTGTGATGAACAAGCTTGCTTGCTTTGCTTTTTTGGGCTTTGATGAAGTGAAGTAAGAAACGAAGTCTGGGATCTGGGTATGGGACCACTGTGTCTCTATATGCCTGGACTTCGATCTAGAAATTGACTTGAAGATGTCGGGTCTCCTCCCACTGTCTCTCACTTTCTTTCTTTCTCCTCTTTGACCCTCCTCTCTTCCTCGTCGCTCTCTCTCACGGTGGTCCCATTTTGTTTTTGTTTTTCTGGTTAGTGGTGGATGCTGTTGTGGTTTTGGGGTTGTGATTGTGGTGGTTGGCGGTGCGGTTGTGGGCGGCGGTGATTGTTGTGGCTGTGGCAGTGGTGGAGTGGGTTTCGTGCTGGGTGGTGTCTGGTGTGTTTTTCAATGGTGGTGGCTGAGATAGTTATGAAAATGATTGAAAATATAAGAGAAATGCAACCGTAACAAACTCTTTTACAATATTTTTACAAAGAGGTGTGCTACGTTCACAACAATTTTATAATATTTTTACAACAAATCATAGGTGGTTAGTTTTATGAAAATTTACTTAACACTAGATTTTTTGCCCAACAATAACAACCAGTAACATCTTAGAATTAGTTTAAAAAATTTCTCTTTTACAAAACATTGATTTGACCAATTTTTTATTAGTTTAAATTTGAATTTGACACTAAGATTACTTTTTTGCCCTAACAATTAGTAACAACCTGTCATTTAATTTTTTTTTTTTTTAGAGATAATTACAACGCTCGAACCTTTTCCCTTCTAGACTTCCTAGCACTTTGTACATGGGAAGGTGCCAATTCAACTATAAGGCCTTTGACTCATTTAGAATTTGTTGTAAAATATTATGAAAATGTTGTAAACATACCATTCCCTATTTAAAATATAAAACTTTGATGTTAAAATAGTATTTTCGACGGTAAATGTTCACAACCAAAAATTACTAGAAGGACTATTGATGTGGTCATTCGTGGTCATTCTAATCAATGAAATGATATTATTTATGTAAATGTGTGAGTGAGTTTAGTAATGTGCACAAGGAATAAAAAATAAAAAATTCTCAAGTGATGTAACATTTGCATAAATGACTGCATTTTATTGGTTGAGAGGTAAAGAAAAATCACATCAACAGACTTAATATGCGGATTAGGTGTGAAAATTAGTGCCCAATTTCCAAAAAGTGATTTAATTTAGCCCCTCAGTCCTCACCAGGGCTGGCCCTAGGCTTAGGCCAATTAGGCCATTGCCTAGGCCCCCTTACTAGAGAAGGCTCCAAATTTGGGGGCAAATTTATATTTTTATTTTTTTATATATAAATATTTTTGGAAAATATTAAAACATTTTAGTTTACATTTCTTTTCACTATTAAGAAGGCTCAAAGAATTAAGTAATGTAGAGATAGAGATAAGACAAGTTTAAATAAATAGGTCTTACAATTAAACGTGTTACTAATCACAAGCAATTCAAATAGGAAAATGTTAAAAATACTATAAATTTTACTACATAACTTTTATTTATTTAATTATTTTTATACAAGATAAAAATTCTATTATAGCATAATCTAAATGTATATGTATGTAAAACTCTTTTCTAGAGACTTAAATCTCAGCCATTGTCCCTTATCTTCTATAAGAACTTATACTTGTGAAGTGATCATTGCACCAAGGGTGTATGGTGGTCTTCATAATTTTTATAATTTAATGTGACAATGAATATGGTAAGTAGATTTTAACAAACTATTGAATGCATTTTTGAATGAATATTTGTGATTGATGATATATTTTTGTAATTCTCATGTCGTAAATTTTATAATATTTCTAATATTTTTGTAAGCCTCATGTCATTGACCACATTTATTACAACACTTGTAGTAAAATTTGTTATAACTTTAGCATTTTCTCCAAAAAAAAAAAAAAATCATATTAAAAATTAAAAAGAATTATTATATAAAATGCTAGTTAAATATTATTTAAGTTATAACATAAATGCTCAATTTGAAGATTTCGCCTTAGGCTTCCGAAATGCTTGGACCGGCCCTGGTCCTCACAATCTCAAGCATGATGAGTTTTGGCAATTACGTACGCAAGGGATCTCCATTCGCATCCCCATTCTCCATTCTCTTTCAACTTTGCCAATTAACTTCCCATCGTCCGTTACTTTCCTTCGTTAACTTGGAGTAAATAGCTATGTCCCAAATTTTCAGCATAAAAATTATCCCATCTTTTCTTTTGATGATTTTTTTTTTTTTTTTTTTACGCGTACCTAGCTATTTCCTACTCTAACTATATATCCTGATGAAAAAGAGTTCAGCTTTAGCATTTTCTAATAAATATGAGTAATATTATATCTATAGCATTTTTCACAATAAAATTTAGGTGACAATCAATTTATGAGTAATATTACATCCATAGCATTTTACCCAAGTGCTGCTCATGATCAATCTTACAGTCGTTTTGACGGTCATGCCTCTGAAGATTATATTCATTAATATGTACTTTTTTTTTTTTTTTTTTTTTTTTTCCAAAATGTCAACAACGAATTTTTATGATAAACAATGTTAATCTCTATTTCTGATAAAATGTCGATATTTCATTGCATAGTATTTTCAATTTATACACTCAAAATCTTACGCTTCTTTAACCATCAGATTACTAGCCAGATAAGGTATTAGGGCCTAGAAAAAGAAGCAAAGGACCAGTGCCTTTATAGTTTTAACACACACAAGCTGCATAATACAAAAATTTGTGAATCTAAATCATGTTCCTGAATTTTTCTTACCATTTTCTCACCCTCCAAGAGGTTTTAAATGACATTGGCGTTACTGGAATTGGACGCCAAAATAACTTTCTCAATGATGCTTTCCCTCTATAGCCGGTTGCAACAACAAACATCAGCAAGGGGATATGGCAGCCAACTTAGGGTGAAAAGTGGGTCAAGGTAAATATGCCAATGTGTAAAGCCAATTCTTGCCAATAATATAAATAAAAAAGAAAAATTAACACAGGACACGGTTTTATGGTGTTTGTAACAGACTTGGCTTTTATGGTTGATGCGATAATCCTATGTGAAGATTCACCACTTAAGAAACTGAATGATAGGAAGGTTAAATAGATCAACTTAACGATGCATTGATGCCGTCATTTTAACAAAACTACATACGATGCCAAACTAAATTGCAATTAATACTGATATGCATGGCTCCTTCACTCTTGATCAAGGAACCATTTGCTGTCTTGACTTCTAGCTTTCTTGCGCTGGACATAGGCAGTTCAATTTTGGACATGATGGAAGGATTCAAGAAGTTATGAGTGTTGCCAGTATCCACCGAGTGTATCACTCAGATGCTTTTTGATTTGACCCAAAAGCCTCATGGTTTCCTGTTAATGCATACAATGACATCTCTGGTAGTTCCATGGAGGTTTCTAGTCTTCTTGCAAATATGGCATTCTTTAGCCTCATATTCTTCTAACTGCACTTATTTCTTTACATCCTCGCTCCTCCATCTAGTATAGTTTTTCAAGGTTTTGCATTTATTCCCACATGCCACTTTCCATCATGGTAGTAAGTAGTAACAATCCTTTCTTTCTCCTTTCTTCCATTTGAGCAGGAGAAATATTTTGAGTTGGGGATCTTTGGCTTTTGATCTGTCTCGGGAGGGCTGCCCTTGATCAAGCACTGGCTTCATGGTCTTCCTGCTGCCAAAGACATATTCTTCTAGAATCTTGGCCAACCCAAAAGCAGTGTTCAAGGAGGTGGGGTTTAACATCCTAACTGGATGTCTGATCTCATCTCTTAGACTACTCAAGAAAGAAGTTATTAACTTGTGTTGCTCAGATAATCCCCTCCATCAATTTGACAAGAATTCTCACTGAGCCTTGTATGCAGCCATACTTGATGCTTCTTTGAGCCTTGTGAGGCTTTACATTGGGTCATCATAAGAAGTGGGGACAAACCTGGTCTGCAATGCCCTCTTGAAGGCCTCCCAACTTGTAAACACTCCTAACTCTTCAGCATATTGGACCAAACCAAGGCTTTATCCCCATGTAGAAGGAAGCCATTAGAATCTTTTGGTGAGCAAGGGTGCTGTAATAGTTGAAGTATTGATTGGCCTCGTATATCCAGCTCGAAAGATTCTCTCCCCCGAACTTTGGAAAGTCTAGTTCTGTTATCCTTTGAAGATTGATAATGCCTCCCTTTGTTGTGCTCCAGTAAGGGTCTTGAGAGTATCTAAAATTTGGTTCATCTGTTATGCCAAATGTCCAGAGACATTTGTTGGTGCTCTTGCTGCTAAATCATGCTTAATTGCTTATCATCAATTCAGTCAATTGAGATGCTCTGGTTCCTTCCACCATCTCCAAGTTAAGAGTTTTGATCCCAATTGTAGTGATTCAAACAAACAGGTAACTCGGGTTCTTCAAGAATTAGAGAAAGCTTGACTGATTCAAGGTAGTCACCCTCCAAGAAAAGAGAAAGCTTGACTTGATGTCTAATTACTTGCACACATGCAATTAATTGGCTGATTAACCCCTCGGCCAACTAAGTCATAACAACCTTAACATCCCTTTCAAGATTCATTCTTGCCCCTTCTTGCAGCTAGTCTACTAGGTACTTAGGCTCATGACATTCTCATGTGTATATATATACACTCACACACACACACACACACACACACTCGTTTCCTTTTTCCCTAGTGTACATAGGAAGTAAAGAGAAAAATATGATAGCGCAGCTGTTCCAAGCATGATGCATTCTGAGATTTAGGATTTAGATAAACCTGGCACCTAGACAGACATGGGAGCATCATCAGTTGTAGCATGGAACTATTATTCAAAAAAACACACTTCAATAATAAATATCCACTCTTCAACCCCATAATGGTATAACTTACCCCTTGCGCCAATGATATAATGACGTAGCCTTATATTAAAATTTAAATTTAAGCTAGCTTTTTTCTCAACATATGCAATTAGAAATTCCCCAATAGAATCAAGTTCTTGAAATAAAATACTAGTATGATGGACAATTGATAGTGATTTTCCCTCTTCACTTCCTCTGGCTATCACTCAGATGATGCCATGCCACCATAATGACTTAACAAAGAATTCATGCCACCATAATAGAATCTGATAACCTTTAAATCAACTTGAACTAGACATATATGACCAACTTGAAAAAAGCTTTTGGGGTTGAACCAAAAAACCCAAAACATCAAGCCTTGGTTTAATCAATACACATGGGGTGGGGGTCTTGTTAGACAGGTACCAGTCAATGATTTATCCCTGTGGGATCGATATCAATATCTGAGACTATCGTAGTAATGACTATAAATTATGACAAAAGAAAAGAAAAGCAAAACAAAACAAATTCCGATTGTTCACTGTACTGGCAATTTGCAAAGCAAACCTGACCTCCGCACCATCAAGGGCCATACAGCCCTCACATTAATCACTGAATATTCAGAAGTTAAGAACCAGCCCAAACCGTGCAAGCATGTAATCAGGTTCTAATTTTTATTTGCTTTACACTTGAAAGTTAGGGATTAGTATGTGGTAATACTAATAGATGTTGCAAAAGAGATTTTTTTATTTTTTATTTTTTATGATGAGATAAGGATAATAATTTAAACCGTTGTGAAAATATTATGGACATAGTATTATTTTTTTTTTAAAGGTCAACACCTTCCATTAATCATAATTCAAGGTTACGACATTTTTTGAATCACAAAAATATGTAGATATGTGATAAGATTTATATGAGTTAAATAATTTTTTTCTATATAAATCTTATGATCATATCCCATTTCGCTTATTTGGAATTGGGTATTGTACATTTTAAAGTATAAGCAATTTTGTCAAAGTAACTACCTAAAAATTTTCATAAATTATTCCATGAAAAGACCCATCAACCCCAATTGAAAGCCTAAATTTCATATGTAAACCTTACCCATCTAAAAAGGGCCAAACACTACAAAAGAGAAAAAACTACAACTACAATATACAAATCACATGAATGGATACAAATCTTTTGTACAATATCTTGTTTTCCACTTTATAATCTACCAATCATTATGTTCTTTGTGTTTGATTTTTTTTTTTCCCATTTTAAACTTGACATATCTATCTTCTAGAGCAACACACTCTCTACCTAAATTAAAACATTAGCATTCCATGCCTCAAAATCTTTATAGCCGAACCTGCATCAAATTTTATATTTGTTGGCACTACCACCTCCATCTATATTGAATCTCCCTCACCACCATAATACTGGAGAAAAAGAACCACAATAGGATTATTAAATAAAAAAATATATAATAAAACACTACTTAAGTGGAAAAATAAATCAGGTATAGGATTAGGCTAGTGAATTTATTGAAATAAATAAATTCATTAAAACATGCACACCTGGTAAATTCCTTTGTGGACGCCCATCATAGGTAGTCAATTCTTAAAATCATATATAGCCTTAGGTGAAGGATCCTTACACTACAAATTAATATGACTGCAGTGAAGTGGTTATAACATAACAAATTTTAAAATGTTTTCTCAAGACACAAACTTTGTGCCAAGTATCATTTCAACGCAATTTGGGTATATGCCTTTAACCATTGAATTCCCAAAATAAGTCCCAAAATAATTGGAAATATAAATAATATAAATGAAAATTACATCAAATCACAATCAAAATTTAATACATACGAAAATGTCTAATGTCTTAGACTTTAGTTTCAAAATAGATTATTGTCAGGTCTATAGGTGAAGATGGTTTCAACATCATTTATTTCATTTTGTTTTTGAAAAAGAAAAAGAAAAAGAAAAAACATTTTACAATACATACTTTCAAATCTAAAATTACGTTCAATTGGCAGTGGTACACTGGTACTAACTACTAATAACAAAGTACAGCTTCTGTGTCTGATTTAATGCTCACAAATTAAAATAAAATATAAATAAATAAACAAAGAAGAAGAAAGAAAGATTGATGCTCACCCATTGAAGAAGAACTAATTGATGCCTACCGGTGATTAATCTAGTCAAATGTTATAAACATGAACAGTTTGATTTTTATAGCAATATCTATCCACTCAATTCAAAAAAAAAAGAGTAAAGATGGATTGAAAGACAGAAAAAAAAAAAAAAAAAAAGTCGTTAATCCTTCAAGAGAAATTGGCATTACATACAGGTATTTCAACCTTTGATGTATCCATTCTTGAACAACTTTTTATTGCTACACTTAGTACTGGGCTTTCATTCCAATCAACAATATTTGATCCATTTCTTGGGTTTTGTTTTGAATTGGTTCGATCAAAGCAATCACAAAATATGTGGTAATACTAATAGAGGCCAGGTAATAACTTAAAATTTAAGCATATCTTCAAATTTTCTTAGTCAATAGTGCACGTAGTTAAGACTCTCAATGGCCATCGAATGAGGAGAAGAAGGAATAAAGATTGCAAAATAGGGGAGTGATGAATAAAGAAGAAGGAGAAGTTTTTGTGAAATAACCCAAATTGAAGATGTTTCTGATGCGGGGAAAAAATTGAAAGGCAAGTGACAAGTAATTTGAGAACGTGTATATGACTTAACTTTAAAAAATGTATAACGTGAAAATGAATGAAAATAAGAAATTTTTTGTTCGATATAATGGCTTAGAAAAATTCAATTTTTTCTTTTTTTTCATATCATTGGTTCCACATAACACATTTCGGCGTGGGCTATTCTATGGTGATGACTTCACATAATATTCAACTACAATTAAATCTATTATCCACCACCAATCTAATCTATGTTATTTTAACAGTAGATCTACAAATTGCATTCTCATATTTTTAGAGCTTGCCATATCATTATTATTATCTATATATAATATAAAACTGAAGTTTTTGAGTTTTTGAGAGACTTACGTTAGAATTAGGATGAAAAAAATAATTATAATATTTTTTTTAATTAGACCTAACGTCAGATTTAAAAAAAAAAAAAAAAGGAATCAATTCAGATTTCAAAAGAAAGAAAAAAGAAAAAAAAAAAAGACTCACGTAAAAAAAAAAATTTAGGATTAACGAAAAAAGAGAGAGACTCCTATTAGGACTCTCTCTATTTAGTTTAAAGAAAGACCACATGTTAGAATTTTTTAAAAAAGGACTCACTTTAGGTTTCAAAAAAGAAAAAAAAAAAAAAAAAGACTCACGTAAAAAAAAAAAAAAAAACTTTAGAATTAAGAAAGAGAGAGAGAGAGAGAGAGAGAGAGAGAGAGAGAGAGAGAGAGAGAGAGAGAGAGAGAGAGACTCCTGTTAGGACTCTCTCACTATTTAGTTTAAAAAATTAAAATGATCATGGGGAAAATTGAGGGCAAAAGTTTCGGTTATATATATATATGTATATATATATATATATATATATATAGACTAGGACAAAAAATTATTAATTTCAATTAATTTAAATAAATTAAATAATAAATATCACTTTTATATACCTTAACATATATAAATTAATATAGGAAAAATATAATCATTACATGAAAAGTTTCTGTTGCGTATGGATGATAAATTAAAATATGTTCCAATTTTTCAGCCTAAAAATTATTCCAACCTTTTTTTTTTTTAATGAAATTGTTTTTACACATTCCTATATTCTACTCTAACTCTCCTAAAAAATAAGAATAATGCAGCATTTATAATATTTTGAAAACAAAACTTTGGTGACAATCTATTAATGGTTCTTATTTGGACTCGCAACTACTATTACTTTTTTACATAATATTAACATTTTGCCACTTAAAATTTATAGTGAAACTGTTGTGTAACTAGTTTTATTCATTAAATATTGATACAAAGTAACGTGGAAGATTACTTCTTCTTTTTTTTTTTTTAATTTTTATATTGGATTTTTTTTTTGGAGAAAATGATTGGATAATTCTCATACTATATTTAAAAACAATAGTTTTCCGTCATTGACCAACGGATGCTTGCAGTCTAGTGGTTATGATGTAGGACATGCAATGCAATGAATTGCTTGAATTGCCCACTATTAAAAACAAATAATAATAATAATAATAATAATAATAATAATAATAATAATAATAATAATAATAATAATAATAAGGATCACAAAATATATGGTTATAAGAGGCCAGGTAATAACTTAAAATTTAAGCATATTTCAAATTAATTAAATACTCTCAATGGCCATCAAAATAGATAAATAGATTGCAGAATAGGGTAGTGATGAATAAAAGAAGAAAGGAAAAGTTTTTGTATCTCTTGAACTAGAGGGATGGGATTCAGAAAGAGCAAGGATTTTAATAAAGCTTTATTGGCTAAACTTGCTTGGATGATTGCCTCAAAAAGGAACAGCTTGTGTATGAACTTACTAAGAAGCAAATACAAGGTCAGAGAGAATTGGATTCAAAGTGAACCTTCCAAAAATGCTTCCCCAATTTGGAAAGCAATTGAGAAAACCAAACCCTTTATTGCTAAGGGAGCTTGTTACCTTGTTGGAAATGGTGTTGTCATTAACATATGGGTGGACCCTTGGATTTCTTGGCTAGCTGGGTTTAAACCAAATCCAAAGGATGACTCAATTCAACGAAACCCTTTGATGATGTCTAACTTGATATCTACCGAGGATCATTGCTGGATTCTACCTTTGCTAAATGAGCTATTTAATTTTGAGTCAGTTGAAGCCATCCAAAAAATACATATTCCTTCGAGGGGTAGAGCTGATAAGCTAATCTGGGTTCCAGATAACAAAGGGAAATTTTCCAGTGAAATTTGCATATAAGGCTAACCAAGACCCTTCTTGTGGAAGTTCCATAGTGCAATGGCAAAATATATGGAAGATCAAAGCTTATGATAGAACCAAAATGTTACTATGGAGAATTGGGTCCAATTTGTTACCAACCAAAAACAACTTGACAATAAGAATAGGGACATCTAATCCAAACTGTGTGTTTTGTGGTAGAGAACTTGAAATGGTAACTCATCTATTCTTTCATTGCCAAGCAGCAAGGGCCATTTGGTTTGGTTGCAGTTGGGTCAAAAGAACTGATAAAATGAATATTGCATCAAATGAGGATATCCTCAAAGTGGTCTTGAACTTGAATGAGCTGAGTACACTTTAAATGGCAGTCGCTATGGAAGCTATATGGCATCTCAGGAATCAGGTTTGACATAATGGCAGTGAGGTGAACATCATTTCTATCATATGCAATGCAGAAAACAGAGTAAAACAATATCTTAATGTTTTGAACCATGAGAAGGACAATGATAGTAGAGAGAAATTGATTTCATGGATTCCCCCTCTTAAAAACTATATAAAACTAAATGTGGATGCTGCTGTCTCACAAGCTTTCACCTCCTCAGCTGTGGTAGCAAGAAATGAGTTTGGAGAGGTGTTAAAAGTAAGGGCTAAAATTCATGATTTACGCACTCTTACTCAAGTTGAGGCAGTTGCAATTCTATGGGCTCTAAGCTTGGCTACTGCTGAAAATTGGTGCAATATCATTGTGGAGGGGGATTCAAAAATATGTTTTGATGCCTTGTCCAAAGCAGAAGAACCATCAGATTGGTCCATCTCCTCCATCATTCGTGATGCTGCTAACATGAGTGTATCGTTTGATAATTGTGAGTTTTGCTGGGTTAAGAGATCTCTTAACTCAGCAGCCCGTTCAATTGCTAAATATGATATTGCTCTTAAAGTAGGTTTTTTGTGTAATAACTGTAATTTGCCTCCCCCTGTCTTGAAAGCTTATAGTCAAGATGTTTGTACCTCCTGTTGTTCTAATTAATTTAATAAAATGGCAGTTTATAAAAAAAAACTTTTCAAGTCTTGGTAGCCGAGAATCATAAATTAGCTGCTGTTTTGTTGTGGGCTCCACATGGAACTTGCAAAAGATAAAAAATGTAGATTAGGTGAGCGTTAGCTTAAAAAGTCAGTTTTTTTTTTTTTTTACTATTCAGCTTATTCTATTACTATTTATAAGTTTTATTGCACTTTTTGATACTATTCATAGATTATATTGTACTATTTCAGTTATCTTTTATATTTTTTTTTTATACAAAATAGAATTTCAATTTTAGCCTAATCTAAGTGTATATGTGTGTGAACCTTCCTCCTAGAGACTTGAACCTTAACTCTTGCCCCTCACATCCCACAAGTATTTATACTTGTGGAGTGACCATCACACTAAGGGTGCACAGTGGTAGCTACCTTTTACTTTTATTTATAGTACTTTCAACAAAAATTTTCAGTTTTAATTAAATAAGCTGATGAAAATAGATGTATGGTACAGTGATAATTAATGAAGATAAAGACAAGATATTGAATTTTATGGCAAAAAAGAAACCTGTGAGCTCCAAGTTGTTGTTTTTTGGCTTAGAAACATTCCATGTAGCATGTAGGGCCCTAACAAAACATAAATGTTTTTTTTTTTTTAAATAAAAAATATGAGTTGTATTTTTTTCCTCTACTATTAAAATGAAAAAAAAAGAGTGATGATATAAATATTAAAATTTTGATTATGTAAGTCTTATTTAAAAAGTGTGTGATTATAGAAATATTACAAATTTTTTATATATATATATGTGTGTGTGTGTGTGTGTGTCTTACAAATTGTTGTGTCACCTATCATAATAACTAATTCAAATATTCATTGATTATATATCTTGTAGTCGTTGAAGTGCCAAATTACATTTTTTTAGTTTCTAACTTTTTTTTTTTAAAATTAGTTTGTAAGCTTCTTATAGTAAAAATTTTTAGTAATCTCATTCAAAAAAAAAAAAAAAAATTATAGATCAATAGTAATCCAACCAAATAACCATTCACTAAGTGAGTGAATAAAAATGTTGGAGCTACTACAAAATTTATTATAAAAATAAACTTACTAACTGATGCAGCAAAAATATGATTTGCACCAATTAAAAAATATAAAATAAATGAATGTTTGAATCAATTTTTATTTATTAGTCAAATGTCAAATTGTAAGATGTATGCAGTAAAATTTATAGTATTCTTAGTGATGCTTAAATAAGTTAGTTATATTACACGGTAAGATTAATAATTTTAAATAAAAATAATATCAAACATTTACTAAATTGATAACTAATAACCAAATATTATTCATGTAATATTTAATTATAAAAAGACCCATTTGAAATTATTATCTTACAATTTTATATCATACAAACAATTCTATGATATTTTTCTCCTCTCAAAAAAAATAAAATAAAAAAATTGACCACATATATCCAGCATTAATGGAGTTTTCAATGCTTACTTATCACTGGTCAGTGTTAGAACTTAGAACTTGGAAGGTCTTCAATGCTGGTTTTATTGTTGCCAGCTAGATTGAGAGCTTTGTTTCAATTTTCTAAGTGGTGGTTAATATACATACAAAAATTATATTAAAAGAGTTAATCTATTATAAGCACAATGCAATAAAATTTACAACTTCCTAAACACCGATTGCAAACATATAAAACCAAAATTGTCAAGGACAATTATGATAAAATATAATTAAACTAAATAAAAAAAAATCATCTGATACATTGTGATTTTTTTTTTCCCATTTCAGTTAATATTTTCTGCACTAGCAGATGAGTAGCCAAAAAAAAAAAAAAAAAAAAAAACAGCCCCTGCCTGTCTAGCACTTTGTTGGCATCCTCATCTCGAAAGGTCCATTGCGCGTAGAGTCATCAGTCCAAATCAAAACTTAGCCTTAGAGGTCACAACACGTCAACACCCTCTCCTGGGCCCAAACTTGAAATCCAATGCCACCTTTAAACCCAAAAAAAAAAGACCAGCCCCACATTATAAGCTCATACCAAAGCCCTTTTTGAAATAAAAAAAACCATCAGCCCACATCTAATTCAAGCCCAATTTGAAACTTCAAGTCCATTTACGTATAAACCTGGCCAGCCCACGTATAATCTAACCCAACTGAAAACCTCTCAAATTTAGAGCCCAGGTCCAAAATTGAGAGAGGCTGATTTTGGGATCCATGAGAGGAAATGAAATTTAAATAACCAGGTTCAATAGGGAAAATTAGGCTTTCCAATAGCAAAGAAGATTTTATACATCGAAAAGGAATTTGTTATGAAATTAGTATTTAAACAATTTTAGATGATTCTTGAAAGATTGTCAAATTTAATTTTGATAGATGATTAAATTGGAATTTATTAAGAAATAATGATCTTGCATTTTAATTTTTTTTTCAACAATGAATAGATAGGGAGTTTTATTTTTTCATAAATTTGTTTAATCTTGAATCTTAGTATTTTTTTCTTAATATAAAAAAAGGGTTCATACTTCATGCATTGCCCCCCAAAGTTGAAATTTGGGTTCCAGTCTCTAATGAGTTGTTTGATTGTGGGATATAAGATAATAAATCTTTAGTCTCCTAACAAAAATCAAACCTAAGATGTTAATAGGTTGGATCAATTTTCTTAATTAGCTTTGTTGGATATAAATTCATGGTTCTAGAAAGATATATGCATTTTGGGGTTAAGGGGCGTGATATTAAGTTTTATTGGTATTTTAAATCAGGACAGAGTGGTGGAAATGTTGTAATTTCTTGGAGCCTATTGAGATATAATGAAAAGTGATTATTTTTTTTTTCTTGGAAAAGTGATGTAATTTCTTGTAATTCCAAGTAACTAGAGAGGATAAACAAGGTTGCAATCAATTTTTACAAGGCAAGTTTTGATGGTTCTATATTCAAAGAGAAATAAGCAGCAGGGATCAGAGTGATTATTAGAGACTCGGAAGGAAGGGTTTTTGGGGCCTTATCACAAGAAATCCTACTGCCACAAACAGTGGAGGAAGTGGAAGCTTTGGCTTGTCAATAGCGATAAGTTTGCTGTTGGGATTGGTTTATACGAAATCATCTTTGAGGGAATGATGCCGCGGTCATCATCAACCAAGTCCAACAAAGAGAGCCATGTAAAGTTCATTTTTGAAATGGACAGAGTTTACATCCAGATTTTCATAAATAGGGGGACATTATCTGAGCTACGTAAGGGGATTAGAAATTTCGGGAAGTCTAAAATTTAGTATATGATTGATAGATTAATTAGTTATGCGTTGATTCTTTCAGTTTTTGCGGCAACTATAAAACAAGCCTTTTCAGCTATGGAACTAGTAAAAACAAGACTTCATAATAGAATAAATGATGAACTTTTTGGCAAATAATATGATAGTTTATATAAAGAAGAAGTTTTTTTATTACATGAAAAATCATCTTTATGCATGATTTTGCTGTGAAACGTTCTTCTTGGATATTTTTTTATATGTCCATATTGAACTAGATAGCTTTTATATGTTCATTAATGTTTAAGAATATGATGACATATTAAAGTTGATAATTTTGTATTTAATAGATTTATAAATTATGTTTATTATATCAATATTACAAATCGCCTTCCTAAGTAAAAGTTCATGACTACGCTCCTGTTGTTACTAATGGGGGACCTATGTAATTTTGAAAGTGGAGTTGCACTCCCCCTAGGACTACACCTGTGTTCAGGTCAATCTCTTCAACTATAGTTAACAAGCATTGCTTGCGCAGCTACGTACTGTAGTATTTATAAAACTCAACCAGCTACCAATAAAGTAATAACAACTATATCTCCCAAATCTCAAATTCTTACAAATTTTACTACAAAAAACTTACACATTGTTGTGGAAAAAAAATTTAAATACTAAAAAAAAATGTAACTTGGTGGCACTTCCACAACTACAATATAATAAATGAATCTATGAATTAGTTATTGTGATAGGTGACACAACAATTTGTAAGACTTATAAAATAAATTTGTAATATATCTAACATCGGTTCTTCTTTTCTTTTTTTATACTTCTTAAAAGTTGAGATAAAAATATACAACTCACATGTTTTATTTTAAGATAAAAAAATCAAGTTAAGCTTTGGGGGCTATAATCTGATAGGGACCCTACATGGGAATGTTTCTAAAGCTAAACCAAATTAACTTGGAGCTCATAGATAGGTTTCTTTCGGGCCACAAATTAATATCTTGTCGTTATTTTCATTAATTTTCACTATACACAGAGTAAACAATATTCTTAGTTTCTCACCGTATAAAGAGTACCTACAAAGACTAGGGACGAGGGATATTAATTATTATATATATGAGCCATCAACTTATGCATCCAACTCCAAGTAACAAAGAATTATATCCTATATCGAGTATATATATCATCTCTCTCATAGCAAATAGTTCCCACCTTGTATTTGTTCCACATTTGTGAGTTTTATGAGTTAATTTTATTGGATTGTGATTCCAATTTGGATTTGGTTTGTGGCTTGCTTTGTGGTTTGGTTATTGGTTTGTGGTTTGTTGGTGGGTTTGGTCACAGTATTTGTCATTGGGTTCATGGCTTGCTTCAGACATGGTTCTTGCTAGGTTTAGGTGTTTGTGGATTATTGTGGTTGCTGGGTGTGATTTTAGTTGTGTGGCGGTGGTTCTTGGGTGCAATTTTGGGTGGCTAGCGGTGGTTCTTGTGTGTGGTTTGTTGCTGTTGGGTGGTGGTTCAGTAGTGTGATTCGCAATGGTTGTTGATTTAATAATATAGAGTTTGGGCACAAAAATAGTTGTAACTGACTATTCTCAACAACTAAAGCTGCTAGCTAGAACTCAGACAAAAACATCTTAAAACAGCTTAGAAGATGCTCTTGCATCAAAAACTTAGCCACCATTGCCAACCAAAACTGAAACCACCGTCATAATTAGCCACACCAACCACAATCGCCGCCAACACTCCACCACCCAATCCCACCACACCCTAACCCATGAAACCCACAATTTTGAAATAAACACAAAATGGGATCCATTTGCTATAAGAAATATGATATATATATACTCGATATAGGGTAAAATTTTTCATTACTTGGAGTTGGATGCATAAATTGATGGCTTGTACAAATTGTACTTTTTTAGCCCCCTTAAACACAACCAGTTTAACTTAGTTATTTAGCCAAGTGATTAACTTAGGTAAATTATGCAGATCTAGGTTAACATATAAAAATCATATCATTGTAAAGTGCGGAAAATAAAGAATATAACAATATGATGACCCAAGAAAACCAAACCGGTAAAAAATCTGGGGAGGACTTAACCTAGCTATCCTCAAAGTTAAACTGAATCCATTATGAAAGAATTGAAGTTTACACAATAGCGACTTAGACCACTAATATTCTATTGTTACCTTGAGTAGGAAACTTGCTACCATGACCACGTGACAGTTCCGAGTCCACGGACTACTTCTTTCTTGGATTCCCAGCAAGCACAAACACTCTCGCTTGTATATCTTTAAACTCTTGAATCTGCAACTGAACTGATCATCACGCTCTTGACATCAATTTAGATCTTGATAATCCTAAATGTATGTGAAGGCAAACACCTCTAGATCTCACAAAAGATTCACACACACAACATAAAGAGCATCCTTAAAATGTGGCTAGGGTTTTCCCTTTTATACCTAGGGCAAAATATAAAACCTACACGTAAAATCGAGCTTGGGCTGAGTTGGAAAATTCTGCAAAAAAATAATCTGTATGAGTTTCGATCGATCAAGTCTAATTTTCGATCAATCGGGTCAAGCAAATTTACACAATAAATTCTGTAGAATACTCGATTCCAACTTTATAACTTAAACATACTTTGAGCAAGTCTAAAACAAGATTAAACGTTTTAATCATGGTTTGCCAACATTATAAATTGAAATTCTAATATATTTAAACCTAAAGTCTTAGAACCCAACACAGATAATAATTAACATCTCTCATCCTTAGTCTTTGTAGGTACTCTTTGTTTGATGAGAAATTGAGAATACTATTTACTCTTTGTAAGGTGAGAATTAATGAAGATAAAAACAAGCTGATGTGGGATATCAATGGGACTAGCACATGAGAGTATTAAGATGATGTGATACATGTTATTTCTTCTTTAGATGAAATATAGATGAAAGTAATTCATAACAAAATCACATCATCAATATGAAGGACTAGCACATTATAGGAATTGGTTGGTTAATATTGTTGTAATTATCTTGGTTTTTGTAAATCTAGTTTATGGATGTGCTGAAAATTAAAATTCTTTATGGTGTAAAACAAATTGATAGCAAATGAAATTCAAAACAATTTCTTTCTACTACAATTATTATTATTATTATTATTATTATTATTATTATTATTATTATTATTATTATTAACGGCATTATTATTCAATAGTGTTGTTTCTTATTTGCAAGCCATTTTACATTTCCAAGGATTAAAAATATAATTGAATTGCACATATAACTTTTTTCAATAGTATTTTTAGCAAAAAAAAAAAAAATCAGATTATTTATTGCTTATTTATCTTTTTTCTAAAATAATTTCAACAATACACAAAACTCAAATGATTAAATAAATTACTCCCAAACAAATACTCTATGTCTGTTACTGAAACAAAGAGCATTTTAATGTGAATGACTCTTAGTCGAAAAATAGTCTATATTAATTTTAAAGAAAAAAATCCAAGACTTTAGATGACCCTTGAATTGTGTGCACCATTAGATTTTTTACACCTGAGCTTGGTATTTTTTTTTTGGTTTAGGTAGGGGTTTTTCACAATTTGACTTTGTCAATTTTTACTCCCAAGCTTAATGTTTTTTATATTATATTTGTTGGGTTATAGATTGACCTCAGTTTATTAATTCAATTACTCAAGTTGATCTATTAGATCAAATTACACGCATATATCGTGAGAGCACCAACAAATTACAATTTTAAAGTAGAGTGTTGCGCAAATTAAATTTGACAGTGTACAAAGAAGTAAATAATGTGTATATATATTAAAATTACATATAAAAATAAACAAGTGTGTGTATATATATATATATATTTAATTTAATTTTATAATATATAAATAGATATAATATGAAAGCAGTACAGTAGTATTGACTGGTATCGGAATTTTTCGCTCCTTTGATCAAACCAATAGGACTTTCAATACGGTATTGACTACCTTGGAGTAAGCACAAACAAGAAATTGGATACACTTTATTATTCTGTTGCAATAAACTCTAAATATTTTAATGATAATCTTGATGCAATGATATATATGTTGTTACAATAAACAATTTACTGCTTTAAAAATCTTATTGCAATGTTTTGGAAATAATTGACAAAAATAATTTAGATCAAATTATTGCAATAATATATTCATTGTAATAGAAAAGAATTTCATGTTTGTCTTTACAATAAATTATAAAATAATTAATATCATGTTATTGCAATGATATCTTAATATTTGTCATTGCAATAGATTGTAATATAATATATACCAAGTTATTGTAATGATATCTCAATATTTGTCATTGCAATAGAAGGTAAAATAATTTATATCAAGTTATTGCAATGATAACTTTGATGCAATAAGTTATAATTTCGAATTTTTTATTGCAATAAATTGCAAAAATAATTGGTATCAAGTTATTGCAATGATTTTTTCATTTTATGTTATTACAATAGATTGCAAAAAGCGTGTTTGTAATGTAAAAGTTTATTTATTTATTTATTTTATTGATGAGGTGGTATGTTGTGAATTAGGGCAAAATCTAGATCACCAACTTTGGAGAATTCCTGATATATACATTCAAGGAGATGACAAGCTATTGGCTCCTTATTCTTGTCTCTTGTAACTTCCTCTGGATTTATTGCCCAAATTATGAAATAAACAAATGGCTTGATCATTCTTAGTCCTACTTTTTCATCACCGTATCTAAGTCTCATCAAAAGTATCAAAACTGAGAAAGGAATTTGTTTCTCTAGCAAAATCATGTCTCTACATGTATAAATACTTCCGAAGGTGCCTACATGATGAGAAAATATTTTACTGAGCTTGTTCCATCTGGTACTTACCAATTTGACCATTACATATAGAATGAAACAACTATCTTGAAGCATCATCAGTGCATACATATCATCACAATATTTGTAGGTTGAACCATCAATGCAACAGGATCTAGTGTAGTCATTCATTTCACGTACCTTGCTGTAAAATTCCACAAATTAATTGCTAGATTTTGCAATAAACTCCAACATAACATCAATTTTAAGTGTCTTTGCTTCTTGGAATTCTGGTTTGCCATGGTGGTAAGGACCGAAAGAGATAACCCTAGGATCAAAGTAGTCCTTACTTCTTTCGTTTCTTCTCAACATTGTAGGGACTTTCTGACAAGTGACCTTTTGGGCTCTCTTTTTTATTCGAGGTGACCCTCACTGTCCAAAACTGATCTAACTTCCATTGGTATGTTACAGACATTGCTTTCAGAACTAGCTTCATTTCTTTCTTGCAATAGGTCTACTTCCACGAAAACCTCACTCTGTAGTGGACCATAACATATAATTAGCATATTTGTAAAGCAAAAAACCACAATTTCAGACTAGTACCCAAAAAAATAGTAAACAAAACTTTACCATGTTGACTACAAAAAAGAATCCAACTGAAAACACTCCGGAGGTTTTGCAGACTGCAGCAGCCCAAGAAAGAATAAGATGAAATAGAAGAAGAAAGAGAAATGGGTAAGGCATGTATTGCTGCAAGGGATTATATATCATCTCTTGTGTATAAGAGAGCAAGGAAAAAAAAAAAGAAAATCATGATTCACAAGACCAACACTTACTAATGGTAATATATTAAAGAAATGCTATATTCACGGTATCTATAATAAATCTTAAATAAGAATGAAATCTTTACAATAAATCTTAAATGGTAAGTTATTATTGGTTGTTACTTGACAAGAAAAATAATTTCATACATGATTTATCAAGAAAATATTGTGAAATATTGTAATCCTAACACTTCTCAATATATTATTTGTTGAAAAAAAAATGGTCACATCCAACACTATTAGACTATAAAAGTGTGGGAAGCATGCTTTTTTAAATCTATGTGAATTCCTATTGCACAAAATTTCATTTTTAGTTAGCATTCACGAGTGCTACAGAATTTCGTTTCTATGGGCCAACAAAAATCAAAATAATTTTTTTTTTTATATAATATAAACAAAGCCAAAAGAGGATTAGTGTTTGTTTGTTTTTTTGTTTTGTTTTGTTTTGTTTTGTTTTTTTTTTTTTTGTTTTTTTTTTTTTTTTTGTATTGAGAATTGACAAGGGTATTTTGAGGAGGTAAACTTGTTACACACAAAGAAGCCGACGACTCCATTGTGCCCATCAGCTTCATATACAGAAGAACGAAAGTGACAATGCCATAGGCCGATGACCTCACCTCAATACCTGACCACATCTACATGAGACTACGGGAATCCTTGAACGCAACAAGAGGCCGAAGGGAATGAAGAGCATGACGGGTCTAGCGTGGCCTTGCTTGACCTCCACAAATATTTGTGTAAGAAAATGTGTTGCATCCCACGATTAACCCTAGCCAAGGGAATCTCCATAAGAAAAGGATACCGCAAGACACGTGTATTTATGAAGATCTTCCCTACAAGAAAAGACCCTCTCTACCAAGAAACGAATGTCAGCTCTACGCTACTAAAAAAACCCCCAAAGCCCTCACACACGAAGGTACGCATAATTTACCCCAGCTCTGACATTCTAGAGTTGTGAAAGTTCTCTAACTTAACCTTCGGAGGATATTTGGCTGGTACCACACTGGTACTCTTTGTAAGGTCTTTTTCTTCTTTGTTGCACATGTGTTGTTTTGAGCACGTGAGGACTGTGTGATTTACTGACTATTTTTGACATCATTAAGAATCAAAAGAGGATCTAGTTGTGATTAATTGCATGTCATTTTCACATCAACCTTCTACTTTTATTCCACTAATTACAATCTACTGTGTTAAAATTAATGTAAAATTGGTTGTTGTTGTAATACTGATCCACTTGAAATAATTAGAGTAATGCTACAGACACAAATTATTTTACAATATTTTTACAAAATATTAATGTGGCCAACTCTTATTAGTTTTCATTTAGGCTCATCATTAATATCACTTTTTCATTTACCAATAATCACTCACCATATAAGTAATTTGTAAAAAAATTGTAAAATAATATTTCTAGCATTATTCAAATAATTATTGGCCTTGAAAAAACTCTCTCCTCACAAGCCAAAAGGTTGAATATATCACACTCAACAATATACGGATTTCGCATGAAAATTACTGCCCTTCCAAAAAGTGACATGATGAGTTTTGGCAATTACTGTACACAGAAAACTAATGAAAGCTGGAAACTTCAATGTCCGTGGCTTAAACCAACTTGCAGCCAATATAAAATATAGGGTCATGGTACCGAGTGCCCTTAGGGCATTAATTAAAAGTTTACTTTAGGAAAGTTTTGACACCACTTTTATGGGAAATGAAAAAAGCTGTTAAAACATTAATTGTTTTTTGTTTCTTTTCCCATAAAAACTTTTTTTAAATGAATTATTAACCAATACTCTAAGAGCATTCGTTAGAATTTCCCCTAAATAGAAAAGAATTAAAGTAGCTCATTTCTTTCGTCATAACTCATTAGTCTTAAGCAGTAATGAGGCAAATGGTGTGAGTGAAGTTAAGAAAGTCCTTGTGTTAGTACCTAGGTTGGGTTTTCTTAAAGAGAGTAATTAGTAAGTGTTTTTTTGGTAAAGAGAGCAAATGGCTAAGGGCCTATTTGGTTTACTCTTAACTCAAAACTCAATTCTCATATCTCATTTCTCATCACTCAAACTGATTAGTTTTCAATACTCATATCTCTATCTCTACTTTTTCCTTAACTCTATCTTATTTTTGTTTGGTTTCAAATCTGGGTGAGCTTAACTCAAAATTTTGACAAAGTGGTGGAGCCCAAGTTGTTGGAGTGTAATAAAATTATAGTCTTATCTTGTGGTGTCTACTTTACTCTACTGGAGCATTTATGGAATTTACTATAGGTAAGTTTCCTAGCTGTAAGGTGAAATATCGTACACAATATTTTTGCAACAAATTTTAAGTAATATCTTCAATATTGGTTTTCTTGTTGCTCAACTACTTTGAGCATTTGTTTCAATTTTCAAGCGGTGGTTAATATAATAGGAAAATGTTAACAGATGCCCTAAGAGCACCCATTAATATAATTTAATTTAATAATCTTTTAATTAAAATTGAAAAAATGTTTTAGGCTCAACTCTTGCCCACATACATATTAAAATTATATTAAAAGAGTTGATCTATTATAAGCACCATACAATAAAATTAACATGTACTTCCTAGGAGCTTTAAGTAAATAGCAAACCCGGTGAAAATAATAAAATTAGAGAGTTGATTATCACATTGATATATAATAAATCGAAATGATGTTAGTGGTGATCTCAAAAAATATAATATTGCATAATTCACAATTTATCACCTCAACAAATAATAAAATAAATTGTAATTTTTTTTAGCATTGTTGTAAGGAAATGGTGATTGGCTAGGTTCGTAATTTATTCAAGCTTATTTTATTTATATATTTTTTTTAGAATCAAGACCTCGAAGAAGATTTATTAAATCAACCAAAGTCGGTTACAAGAACATGATGAAGTTGTGGTGGAACATCCTCCATCCACACTGTGAGAGCATCAATATGTTTTGCGTACCAGGCTAAATTATGAGCTAGAGAGTTACCTGACCTATGGGTGTGAGAAAAAGAAATATAATCTTTACATGAAAAGTTTCTTTTGCATATGGATGATATATTAAAATATGTCCCAATTTTTCAGCATAGAAATTATTCCATCTTTTTTATAATGATTTTTTTTACACATTCCTATATATCCTACTCTAACTCTCCTAATAAATATGAATAATGCTTAATCTATAACATTTTCAAAACAAAACTTAGGTAACAATTTACTAATGTTTCTTATTTAGACTCACAACTACCATTACTTTTTTACATACTATTAACATTTTGCCACCTAAAATTTATTGTGAAAATATTGTGTACCTAGTTTTATTCATTAAATATTGATACAAAGTAATGTGGAAGTTTACCTTCTTTTTTTAATATTAATTATTTTTTAGAAAATAATTGGATAATTCTTTTTTTTTTTTTTTTTTTAGAAGCAGAAGCATATCATTCAATTAATCAGAAAAATTAGCATCTTGGTACAGAGCTTCTCTAGTTATTGGAGGAACATCTTCCATCCAATACATATCCTCAATAATATTCCCAGCAAATTGAGCTAATACATGAGCTACCCGATTCCCCCCTCTCCTAATACAATCAATCCTTACCTAATGTAAATTTCTAATCAAGTGTTGAATATCTCCAACCACATTCCCAAGCATTGACTGATCAATCTTTAGAGTTGAAATAGGTTTCATAGTAGAATTGTTTTCAGTGACTAATTCAGAGAAGCCTGCATCCACTGCAAACTCAATAGCTTTTCTACATGCAAGTAGTTCAGCTTCCTCACTGCAAAACACTTTCGGACCATTAGCTGCCATGGCTGCCATAACCTCCCCTTTATCATTGCGTATAATTGCACCATATCTGGATTTGTTGAGGTCTGAGAACACTGCTGCATCAAAATTGAGCTTGTAGACCGACTGTGGAGGAGGTTGCCAGGTATCCCGAGCAAGTTGCATCCCTTGTTCAGTTCTCATCTGTACTTGTACAGTCCGAAACTCCTCTAACAGCTCTCTTGCTTAATTGATCAACCATCCCGGATCATGGAACTCCCCTCCATGTACAACCCGGTTTCTTTGATTCCAAATCAGCCAAGCTTGGACCAACACATCCTCCATGTCTTATAACTCAACCCGATCCAGCAAGTATTCCATTAAGTGAATTAAATTAGTCAAACCTGAGACCCCCTTCTGTAGAATTTTCAAGCTACCAGACCACACATCCTTGGCTGGCCGCCTCACATTCCCATAGAGCATGGATAGATTACTCCAGAAATCTCATACATATAGGACACATTGCATCATCAATTATTTTTCGCGTTAACAGGTTCAATTTTGTTGGCAAGATATCATTGCAAGCTCTCCACCCAAATACATTAATCTTGTTTAGAATCCGAAGCTTCCATAAGGTAGCCTAAACTCGTCTCCCCATGAAACCCCTTGAACTCTCAGCTATATTTCCTCCTTGCAATACTTCCCTCGCCACCTTAGATGCAGACTTGACAGTAAATAGCCCCTTTTTATGATGCAACCAGATTATAGTGTCTTCCACATCTCTTCGGCTTAGTTGGATTCTACAAATGGCTTCAGCATCCACTTGCACAAACATGTCCATGATAAATTCAGACCTCTAAGCATGCAATTCTTGATCAATTAATTTAGCCACAGTCACCTCTCAAATCTCATCCTTGACTGGAAATAAAAGAGCATTTGTTGGATAATTCGGTATCCAATTATCCCTTGAAACCCGAATGGAGAGGCCATTCCCAACTCTCCAACAACATCCCAACTTCAAAATAGGCAAAGCAGCTACAATACTCTTCCACACAAAGAAATAATTTGGGGACTCCTTGGCATCAAATAAATGAGATCTAGGAAAATATATAGCTCTAAGGCATCGATATACTAAAGAATTATCGTCATGCAGAAACCTTCACCCTTGTTTAGCTAACATAGCTAAATTAAATGCCCTTAAATCCCTAAAACCCATTCTTCCATCCTTCTTTGATCTTGTTAGCTTTTTCCACCTTTGCCAATGAATTTTTTTTTTATCCCCCACTTGCCCCCACCAATAGCTTCCGATGGATAATTCTTAAACTATATTTAAAAACAATATTTTTATATCATTGACCAACGGAAGCTGAAGCTTCTAGTCCAGTGGCTATGAAGCAGGACATGCAATTCAATGAATCTCTTGAATTGCCCATTATTAAAAACAAATAATGATAATAATAATAATAAGCTGGAAACTGCAAAATAAGAGATTATTATTATTATTATTATCATTATAATGATAATAATAACTTCTCAAGCCATGCTAGCCGAGAATCATAAATAATTAGTTGCTATTTTGTGGACTCCACATGGGAACTGCAAAATATCAAAAAGGCAGATTACGAGAATATTGTTTACTCTTTGTACGGTGAGAATTAATGTAAATAAAGACTTATTTTATGGCCAGAAAGAAACCTATGAACTCCAAGTTATTTTTTTTTGCCTTAGAAACATTCCCATGTAAGGCACTAACAAAGCATAACTTATTTTTTATTTATTTATTTTTTAAAAAAGATCTACTTTTAAGAAGTGAAAAAAAATGAATGATGTTGTAAATATTACAAAATTTATTATACAAGTCTTATTAAAAATAATATATGTAATATTACAAATATTACAAATTTTATTATATAGGTCTTACAAATTGTTGTGTCACCATCGTCATAACTAATTCAAATATTCATTCATTAACTTGAAGTTTTTGAAGTGCCACCAAGTTATATTTTTTAGTTTCTAAATATATATATATATATATATATATTACATTAGTTTGTAAGCTTTTGTAGTAAAATTTGTAGTATTTTTATTTCAAAAAAATTATATATCAATAGTAATCCAAACAAATAAACATTCATTAAGTGAGTGAATGTAAACACTGAAGCTAGTACAAAATTTACTATAAAGATAAACTTACTAACTGATGTAGCAAGAATATTATTCATACCAATTAAAAAATTTATAATAACTGAATGTTTGAATCATTTTTTATTTATTAGTGAAACGTCAAATTGTAAGGTCTATGTAGTAAAATTTATAGTATCCTTAGCATCACTTAAATGAATTAGTCATATTACACCTTAAGAATATTAATTTTAAATAAAAAATAATATCAAACTTTAACTAAATTGATAATTAATAACCAAATATTATTCAAGTACTATTTAATTATAAAAGACCCATTTCAATTTATTATCTTAAATTTCAAATTGTCATTACAAAAAAATGTATTTTTAATAACGAAACTCATTTTGTCGTTGAAACCTTGTCACTAAAAGTCCTGGCGATGAAAAATTTCGTTACTAAAAGTTCTATTTGTTTTAAAAAAAAAAAACTTTTAGCTACGAAAACGTTTCATCGCTAAATGAATAATTTTTCCTCATATAGTGACTAAAAACACCAAAATTATTTTTAAGAAAATCAGACACATATGACGAAAATATTTCGTCACTAAAACAATTTTTTGTTGGTATATTTTTGACGAAAAAATTCGTCGCTAAAACTTATTTTTTGTTTTTATTTTTTTCATGGCTTTGATATTAACCTCACATTTGAATAACACATTTATTTCAACAACACATTTATTAAAAAAGATCTATACATTAAACAAGTAAAAAATAAAATAAGTATCCAATTCAAACTTCTTCCATACAATAATTGTTTGCAACATATACAATAATTGAAGATGTTTTATAACAATACAAAAAGTGTAGTATAATATAAATAGAACTAATGGAAGATGTCCTTATATGTCTTCAAGTAATGCCAAAAGTAAATCCCTTAAAAGTCACCAATAAAAAATCTGCACAAATTTAAAAACAATACTACATTAAAATCGTAAAGTAAAAATATTAACTATGTTATAAGAAACATTTCTAACAATGCATTAAGAGTAGCCACACCAATGAATTAAAATCACAACTCCTAATGTATAAGTTATAGAAAGCAAATATAGATTTTTTTGTTTTGTTTTGAGAAGTAACAAATATAGATTTTCAAGTGTAATATAATACAATTAGTTTCAAATAATGCATCAAAAAAAGTAGTCACTCCATGTAGTGCGGGTCAATTGCTAAAATAAAGTACTAACCAATAAGTATTTTAACTTGAAGATGAAGCACCCCATAGGTAAGAGCGTCATCATAACTCTTGCTCCTCAAAAAGTTAAGAATATTCTTTTGGACCTCTTCTTGGTTAGCTCACTCCTCTTGGTCCCTAGCTCGCTCCTATTGACATGAAAGATAAGTATAATTGCTACTAACTTTATATATCATAGTTCATACCATTATCCATATCAAGCAATTCACAAGTGCTAAATTTGAACACAATTGTACTAACTCAACACAACAAATGATCACATCAATATCCATATCAAGTTCAAGATAAGTACAAAACATCTCAATAATAATTACTACTAAATTTACATATCATAGTCCACACAATTATCCATATCAAGCAATTCACAAGTACTAAATTTGAATACAATTGCTACTAACTCAACACAACAGATGACCACATCAATATCCATATCAAGTTCAAGATAAGCATAAAACTTTAAAACAATTGCTACTTAGACAAGCATAAAATATTAAGACAAGCACACAACATTTAAGACAATTATTATGAACTCTACTTATCATAATTCATATCAAGATCAACATCAGGTATGTCATGCTCTTCATTTTGATTAGCATCTCCTGAAGTTCCACCTTCAAGAACAACCTCAGTTTCAACATCACCCATACAATAGTCAATAATATTGTCCTCAACATTGACAAAGACGACATCAACAATCGCTTCTTGTTGAAATGCGTCACTATTTTCTGTATTATCATTGGATTCTCCACTTCCGACTTCTGAAATATCAAACACTCTTTTATGTTGGATGGATTGCACAATTTTCCAAGTTTCACCCAATTTGGTATCTTGAAGGTAGAAAACTTGTCTCGCTTAATTAGGAAGTATAAGAAGGTCATTTTCATACCACTGACTTATAACATCAATGTTTGTGCAGTATATATCAGTTCATATCGTTCTCCTTCGACCACCTTAAACCACCTTATAACACTATGCAAGTCACCCCCTTGCTCCAACCAAAAAACCCACCACAAAACTAATCACAAACATCACAAGTATAGAGTGTTTACAAGTAATGAAATTAATGAAAGTACTATTCATCACATCTAACCAACAAGGTCCATTCACATTTGCAAGAAACTAAAAACAATTCCAATTTGAATTTAAACCACCTTATAACACCATGCAAGCCACTCGCTTGCTCCAACACAACAACCCACCACAAAACCAATAAAAAATATCACAGTACAATACTTACAAGTATTGAAATCGAATAAAAGAACACAATTTCTATTAATTAACAAGTTTCATTCACATTTGCAAGAAATTAAAAACACTCCCAATATGAATTTAAACCATCTTATAACATCATGCAAGCCACCCGCTTCCTCGAACACAACAACCCACCACAACCAATCACAAACATCACAAGTATAGAGTTTTATAGGTGTTTGAACAGATTTTACTAACTATGATCAAGCTAAGCGTACAAGTCTGATTTGTTGGCTAAGCTTTGGTCATTGACTTTCCCAGGTCTAAGCCTCTTTCTATTACCCCACAGCAACCCAAACAATTACAAACCTTGTTAACACATTCAACCAAAAACCATTAGATTTCTAATAACACTCAAACTAATAAATAAAAAAACATAATTTTGTATCTATTAAACAGTGCATTAATCTTAAATTATAAATATATGGGATTGGGTCAATCACACAGTTGTGTAGAGAAGTGCTTCTATGAAGTAAACCGACAAGACCACATTGCCTCTTTGGGATTGAAATGGCTCGAACCTATGAATGAGACTTACCCAAATGTTTTGGTTATTCTAATAGCCACCCACTATTCATAGAAACACACACATATATAGTTCCCACTCCTTGCTACCAAATACTCCATCTACAACGTACAAAATGAATATCAATATGAGTATAGCATAAAAAGCACGGGCACAACAATGTAATTAAACAAAGTTATAAATATATTACACAAATTTTATTAAAATCATCTGCCATATTTAATACAATTTTTTATAAATATTAAATCTATGTAATAAATTTTCATGATTTTTATGTACTAAAGAAATTTTTTTAATGGAATCTTAAACAATGACAAAGCTAGCAACTTGTTTATTTTTCATAGTTCCCAGATTTTTTTTTTGAAAATTAAAATAAATAAAATAAAAAGAAACAGAGAAGTCAAGGGGCTTACACGCAAGAGTCTGAATGGGTGCTGGAGCTCGGATTGTCATGCTGTACTCGAAACCATTGTGAATGGGTGTGTATCGGCAATGGCTGCCAAAACGGCGACGGTTCGCTTCCTTCAAATGGCGACGGTTCACTTCCTTCAAATCGGCGATAGTTCGCTTCCTTCAAACGGTGACGGTTGGCTTTCTTCAAATTGGCGATGACGATGGTTGGAGCTTAATTGGCGAAGGCTGGCTTTTAACAGATCTTAATCGGCGATGGTTGGCTCTTACTGGCGGCGGTTGGAGCTTTATCGGTGACGAGTTTGCTTTGGGAAAACTTGTTCTGGTGAGCTTGGTATTTTTTTTTTTGACCGAAATGAGCTTGGGTATTGAAATGAGTATTGAAATGGGGCTACTCTTTGGGAGTACTTATAGTGAAATCTTTAGCGATGAATTATTTCGTCGCTATTGCTTGGCTTTTAAGTTTTTAGCGACGAAAATCAATTTCGTCACTAAAGATCTCAGATGTTGTAAATACTTTTAGTAACGAATTCTGATTTCGTCGCTAAAACAATGAGTGCAAAACTATTATTATTTTTAGTGATGACTATTTTCCATCGCTAGTTCTTCCTTATAGTGACGAAAATAACTATCCACAATAATACCTACGGTGATGAAATATTTCGTCAATAAAAAATTCAACATTTAGCGACAAAATATTTCATCGCTATAGATTAATTAAGCTCATGCCAAACTTTCGCTCCGCTGGTGCCCATTTTTCAGATCACAATAGCGACGAAAAATGTTTTCTCACTAATTTTTGTCGCTAAAAATACATTTTTGTTGTAGTGTCTTTAGTGACGACTTGGTTTTCGTCGCTATTGCTTGCCTTTAGTGACGAATTAGATTTCCGTCGCTAAAATGTCTGAAGATAATAGGATTGATTTTTTAGCGATGAAATAGTTTCGTTGCTATTAGATTCTTTTAGCGATGACATTTGTTTCATCGCTGAAGGTCATTATTTTTTCATTTTTAGCAACGAAATTCAAATGTCGTCGCTAAAGGTTATTATTTTTTGTCACGAAATTCAAATTTCATTGCTAAATCTAACTTTTCAGTGAAGAAAAATTTTTCCTTACTAAAATTCGTCACTTAAAATACATTTTGTTGTAGTGTGTATTGAGGCCGACCCTGGTGACACTAGTTGGAAATATGTATAACTGTATAAGTTGATATCTCATGCAGATGATAATTAACATCCCTATCACTCCATGCAAATTGTTCTTTGGATCTCTCACAGACCATTAGTCTTAAGTTGTAATATTTTCAATTTTTTTGTGTTGAAAATAGGTTTAAATGTGATATAAAAGAGAGAGAGAGAGATCACCACCAACTCCACATATTACTCTAGAAGTAAAAAATAAACTAGGCTGCCAACCAATCGTCTATATAGACAACGGTTCAACTGGAGTGTCAATAGTCTTGCTGTCAATGAGTCTAGCTTGAGACAAAAGTTCAGAAGCATACTTGGCTTGAATAATATAAAGACACCATCTATGAAATGCATGAGTGATTTTAAGACCCAAGAAGTAGTGAGATGTTCACGGTCTTTCATCTCAAACTACTGACTGAGAAAGTCCTTGAGTTTTTGAATGCCACTGAGGTCATCACCAGTTATGATCATATCATCCACATATAGGAGAAGCAAAATGGTGCCTTTGTCAATGTGTCGAAGAAATAAGATAGAATCATAAGAACTGACAGTGTAACCTAAGCGAAAGATGGTGGAGTTGAACTTGGTAAACCAAGCTCTTAGAGCTTGTTTAATATTACAAAGTGCAAGTCGAAAGTGACAAACCTTGTTTGATTCAACAGAAAGACCAGGAGGAGGTTGCATATAAACTTCTTCATTTAAATTCCCATTAAGGAAGGCATTTTTGACATCCATCTAAAAAATGTCTCATTTACTGGTAGCGGCAACAGTTAAGAGGACACAAACAGATGAGATATTAGCAACCGGAGTAAAGGTCTCTTCATAATCAATCCCATACTCTTGTGTAAAACCTTTTGCAACAAGACGAGTCTTATAGTGCTCAATGGATCTATCAGAGCGAGTCTTGATCTTGTAAATCCACTTACAACCAACCAAAAACTGTCTAGGAAGGAGAGTAACCAAATCCCAATTATGGTTTTTGGATAATGCATCAAGTTTCTCTTTCATTCCAATCTGCCATAAAGGGTCAGTGGAAGCCTCACGATAGGTGTGAGGCTCGTGTAGTGTAGCAAGGGTAATGTAACAATGATAGTCAAGTAAATATGCAAAAATGGATCTTACTCGAATTGAGTGACAAGGTGGAATATCTTGTGGAAGATCTTCAGGCAGAGTAGGAGCAGGGGACCCAGGCTCAAGGTGGGGTAGCTCGTCATCGACCTGTGCATCTTCCACCTGTTCATTAGAGGGTGATCTAGGAGAAGCATAAAAAAAATCTAGTGGTTGGATAGAGAAGTCTAAAAGAGGATCAAGAGTATTTGTAGAAGGAACATGTGACTCGTTTGGAAGGATTTCTAAAACAGAGGAGGTAGTCAGGGAAGAACGAAAGTGAGAAAGTTCAACAAATGAATGGTGTTCCCAAAAGACAACATTATAGGAAACACGAAGACGATGAGAGACAGGATCATAACACCGATACCCCTTTTGAGTTTCGCCATAGCCAAGGAAACAACAAAGTCTAGATCGATGCTTAAGTTTGTTGTGCTCATGAGGCTGATGAAGAACGAAACAGGTAGAACCGAAGGAGCGTAGGTGATGATAGTTAGGGGGTGACCCTAAAAGCACTCATATGGAGTTTGATTATGAATGACAGTGCTTAGAATTCTATTAATAGTATGAACAACATAAAGAGCAGCTTCACCCAAAATGGGGCCAGAACTTTGGCAGAAAGAAGAAGAGTACGAGTCAAGAATATGACGAAGTTTTCGTTTGGTTTGACCATTTTGCTGAGAGGTACTTGGACAAGTTAGTTGATGTATAGTGCCATAGGAGTGCAACAGAGCTTGAAAAGTATATTGAGTATATTCAAGAGTATTACCAAATTAAAAAATTTTGATACATTTGGAAAATTGTGTTTCAATCATTTTTGCAAAGTTACCGTAGATTGGTAATAATTCAAAGCGAGATTTCATAGGAAAAATCCAACTATAACAAGAATAATCATCAATAAAAACAAAAAAATATTGAGATCCATTAATACTAGTAATAGGAGAAGGCCCTCAAACATCAAAATGAATTAACTCAAAATACTATTAGAGATACATTCACTATTTTTGAAAGGCAAACCTGGTTGTTTTCCTAATTGGCATAAAGTACAATCAAAATTGTCTTTGGACACAAAACCTAACAGACCCTTAAAAGCTAACTGTTGTACCTGAGAACAAGGTTTTAAAACCCGGACCGTTCAATAAATCGTAAAAAGAATAGGTTCAAGGTTTTTTAAGTTGGATTGAGGTCAGACCATGATGATGTCATAATTAATTTAATAATTATTTAAAATATAAATAAATATATTAAATTAATAAAAATTGAAAATTTATCTAAAAATAAAGATAAATAATTATATACATACATATATATATATATATATATATATATTTTAAAATTTTTGTTAGAACTCTTAAGCCATGACAAAGCTCATTTGACTACCCAATATATATATATATTTTTTTTTATGAGACCCAAAAAAATGGTAAAGAGATAATTTAATGTCTGCCCATGGCTAAGCCCATTTGACAACCCAAACAATTTTTTTGTATGCCCAAGCCCATTTGAATAGTCCACCATTTATGAATTAATAAAAAAAACTATAGGATAAGTATGAAAGCTAGAGCCTAGTACTAAAAGTGGTTGACAGTTGTTTGACTAGTTTCAAAAAACAGAAGTGGTTGACAGGAAAGCACGTGGTTGACAGTAAAGCAACAGCTAATAAAGTAAAAGCAAAAAAGAGGACTTCATTTACCAAAAACAGAAGAAGACTCCAGAGGAAAAATTGAAGAAACAACATGTCAAAAACACAGAGAGGTAGCGCGAGCGAAACAGAGGAGAAGAATAGGAAGATGGTAGTGCGATCTCAAGTCTTATAGCATCTCACGGTGGTTGAAGCTTTAGCCTTTAACAATGGCTGTAAGCGTGTAAGTACTTTGAAGGGAGTTGTGTTATGTACTCTAAAGGGAGTAAAATTTAAAGCTTGTTTTTATGTGTTCTTTTTTTTTTTTTTAGATTCAGATTCAAAGGGAGGAACCGTGAGAAGCAGTCTGATCACGGTTCTCAGAATCGTGCGGTTGGACTGCGGTTCTAACGGTTCCCTGCTTTTTAGGCATAGACCAGTTCTTAAGACTAAAAGAACTGTGCTTGTGATAGGCTCATGGTTAACCCAGTCGGATTGTATGGTCCGGTTCGGGTTTAAAAACCTTGCCCGAGAAGAGGGTGCATGACCAAGACAAGAATGCCAAAGTTCAAGAGAAGGTAAGGAAGAAACTGTAGCAACTACAGCAACAATAGAAACAGGAGCAGCTGGTGGAAGATGAAGGTTTTCCACGAGAAACATATGCCCAACTCTAGGACTAGTCCCAAGCACTTGCCCTGTCCTCGGATCTACACAATACACCTAGAATAGTAAAAAATAAGGCAATATCCTAGTTTAGCTAATTGTCCCACAGAGCATAAATTACAGAATAGATCAGGTACATGGAAGACCCTAGAAACTAAAAGGTTAGAGGTCGAAACAAGACCTAGACTATTGTCATGCATGGTGGAACCATCGGCTATATGAATATTAAGATGGGTGGAGTGTCATATGATTGCAATAGGTAGAATCAAAAAGCCAAGAGTGAGACTTACTGAGTAAAACTGAGAGAGCAGTGGAAAGAGATGCATTACCAACCATACAAATAGCCTGAGCTATGATGTCCTGTAGTTCAGTGGAGGAGAGGTTGATAGTGGATCCAGAAGATTAGAACTCAGCTGAGACGGAAAACATTGGCGGAGTAGACTCATATTAGCAACAACGACAGTAAATTTGTTGCGACAGTAACAAGTCTCAATAATGTAGTCAGGGCGCTTACAATAGTTACAGAACTTTTTGTTGGTCTGCTTGCGACGATTGCCAGAGCTAGAGGTATTAAACCTTGATAGTGGAGGTTGCTCTATGGGTGGAGCAGAATGAGCAATAGCTAGAACATTAAGCTTATTCTAGGCTTGAAGGGTTGCAAGACGAGCTTCTTCTTTAACCAACTCATTTACAGCAGTATCAAGAGAAAGTGAAGGAGAAGGATTGTGATTAAGAAGCTAACCTCGGATGGGCTCATAGTCCTTGTAAAGTGACATAAGGAATTCTTAAAGATGAAATTCATCTCGAACAGTAACATATTGTTGAGCATCCTTCGAGCATGCCCAATTTGGATCAGAAATGTCAATTTGGTCCCAAATGATGTGAATTTGATTATAGTAGTCATTGATAGATTGCCCTGGTTCTTGCCTGAGCTGATGCAACTCAACCACTAACTGATATTTCATGGATCCATGAGAGGTGGAGTATCTTTTGGCCAACATAACCCATGCATATTTTGCATCATCAAAGCTACCCAATAGATTGGAGATGGAGATAATGGAGGTGTTCTGGATCCAAGTGAGGATCATGTGGTTGTGATTATCCCATTCAATCATGTGACTGATGAATGTAGTATCTTCTTCAGCTGCCCCCTTGACCAAGGTAGTCAATATTGTACCAGCTAGTATGTATTGTACCAGTACGTATATTGGTATCAAAACATTAATGTTTCGTACCGATTTAAATACCGGCCGTACCGACCAATTTCGGGCAATACTGGCCGATACGGAAAAAAGATTTTTTTTTTAAGTTTTGTAATTTTTGAATTTTTGTTAGAGTAGAATAGTAACTTATTTGCATTAACTTATTAGTATTGTTTGTTTTCTTAGTATGCAATGGTAACTTTTAAGCTTTATATTTTTTATATTGTGTTTTTTTCTTTTCTTTTAATTGATACTAAAGTCTAAAATCATGAATAATTTGTTCTGAATTGAGGAAATGTTTTATGGTAAACTTTTATATTTAGTATAATACACACACACACACAGATATATATATATATATATATATATATTTATAAATATAAAAAAATAACGGTAAACCCGAGACGGTACTTCGATATTGACCGGTACCGTAATATATCATTCTACTGATCAAACCGATACAGCCTCCGGTACGAGATTGACTCATTTGCCCTTGATAGGAATAGTGATTGTACCAGCACAATATTGCCAGAGCATGCGACCAAGATAAGTAATTCTTATTCGCCTCCAATATAGTATTGATGGGGCGAGGAAGAAAAATATCATTTTTATCCATTTAGAGGCAAAAAATGCAAAAATAGAATGCAAAAATGAAATCTAAATAAAAAACTAGGTAAGGAACTCATGAATAGTAAAAAAGTCAATGGTCAAACTCATGGTCAAAGTTAACTGGCAGTGGTCAACGGTCAACAATCCATGGTCAACGGTTAATAGTTTAGGGTCAACGGTCAATGGGAGAAAGTCAACGGTTAACAGTGATGATGTGGCGCTGACGTAAGCAGCTAACTGGATGATGACATCAACTAGGCTAACATGGCAATGCTGACGTCACGAATGATGTCAGCATGGACTAGAAGTTGGCACGTGATGGAGGCGCTACTTCTTTGGGTGGCGCGTGTGAGTTCCGATGACTGCAAGAATTCCACGAGTGAGTAGATCGAGGCAAAACGATCACAGTGGTACCTGCAAAAGATGAATTGGAGCAAGATTCATGGCGAAGTTAGTAAGGGCAGTGGTCTTTGTGGTGTGAGACTCCTCAACGATGGCGGCTTTAGGTCTGGAACCCAAGGATGACGGCTGAGATTCGTTGGAGGTTCAACAGTGAGTGGTTGCGGCAGCTGTTGTGACGGCAGAAGTGATGAGAGTGGAGTAACACCAAGAAAGACAAGACTGCTAAGAGAAAGGTCAAAGCAGTGGCTTTGATACCATGTTATAAATACTGAATGAATAATATTGTATTTCATAGGTAATAGAGTATACATGAGTGCCTTTATATATGAGACAAAGTGTGTAGTACAAGTAAGTGTGTAGTATAAGTATGCGTGCTCTACAAGTAAACAAGGTGAGCCTAAAGCTCACAACCCATTACATGCTAACAATTTCTACCAAAATTTTCTATTCATTAAAAAAAAATCACAAACAAGAGAGAGAGAGAGAGAGAGAGAGAGGTGATGAAAAAATGGAAATAACAAATAAAAGAGGAGATGATATTGTTGATCTTTACAACGCATCAGCGAATGGTTGTAAAGCCACATTGAAAAGCTTAATTGATAAAGACTAACACGTCCTCTGTAGAATTTCTTCGTCCTATCTCAGTGAAAACCTATTACACATGTCAACTAAGTTAAAAAAGTTTTAGTGAAATGAAGGTGGCCAAGCTTAGCTGATATGTGTAATGAGGTTTCATTGAAAGGGAACGAAGAAATTCTATAGAGGATGTGTGGGTCTTTATCTATTAAGCTTTTCAATGTGGCTGTATAACCATTTGTTGATGCGTTGTAAATGTAATGAGGTTTCATTGAAAGGGAACGAAGAAATTCTATGGAGGATGTGTGGGTCTTTATCTATTAAGCTTTTCAATGTGGCTGTATAACCATTTGTTGATGCGTTGTAAAGATTAACAATATCATCTTCTCTTGCATTTGTTATTTCCATTTTTTGTATCACCTCTCTCTCTCTCTCTCTCTCTCTCTCTCTCGTTTGTATTTTTTTTTTTTTTTTGAATAGAAAAACTTTATAGCAACATACAAAAACACACTCCAAAAGACCAGAATCCTTAACAAGAGCAACCTCCAAACAAGGACACCAACCAACCCCAAGGCACTCACAAAGTTTGTGAATTGTGATTACAAAAAAGAAGAATATATATAGATGGTCGAGTCAACATACTCTTCACACACACCATGACATTGATGTTATATAAGTTAGTCTAGAATCACAACCAATTTCACATTTATTTTTACAAGTCTCTTGGCATATTGTGATTAACTACATGTCACTTTCATATGAACTTATTATTTTTATTTTATCACTAAAAGTCAGCCACGTTAAATAGTTGTGAAATTAAGTATAAAATTGTTTGTAATAGTATTGAGTCCATGTGAAATAATGAATGCACTTCAAGAGACCCTCACCTCACAAGCCCAAAGCAGAATCACGCTCAATATGCAAATTCCGCATGAAAATTAATGCCCTTCATTTTCAAATATTTCTAGGAAATATTAACGAATACCTTAAGGGTATTGGTTTAAGAGCTATTTTTAGAAACATTTTATGGGAAAAACGATAAAATAATTAATTTTTTTGACAGTTTTTCATATTTCTTATGAAAGTGATGTCAAAATTTTTCTAATATGATTTATTAACAAATAGTATAAGAATACCCGTTAACATAACCCATATTTCAATAGTTAATGAAGCCATTCTCATTTCCAAAAAAAAATTCATTTAAATATACTGATGCATTAAATGTGGGTCAACCTATACAATGTGGCTGTACAAATACATAAGTACCAAATAGTGAGAAGTGAAGCAAAGTAGTCAAAAGAAAGTCCTAGATACCTAGGTTAGGTGTCTTGAGAGAGTAAGGTGGGTTGGAGTAAATAGCTATGCCCCAAATTTTCAGCATAAAAATTATCCCATCTTTTCTTTTGATTATTTTTTTTACGCATTCCTATTTCCTACTCTAACTATCCTGATGAAAAAGAGTTTAGCTTTAGCATTTTCTAATAAATATGAGTAATATTGGCATTTTTCACAATAAAACTTAGGTGACAATCTATTTATGAGTAATATTACATCCATAGCATTTTACACAAGTGCTGCTCATGATAAATCTTATAGTCGTTTTGAAGGTCATGCCTCTGAAGATTATATTCATTAATATGTACTTTTCTTTTTTCAGTTATTCAAAATTTCAAAAATGAATTTTCATGATAAACGATGTTAATCTCTCTTTCTGATGAAATGCTGATATTTAATTGCATACTATTTTCAATTTATACACTCAAAATCTTAAGCTTCTTTAACCATCAGATTACTAGCCAGATATGGTATTAGGGCCTAGAAACAGAAGCAAAGGACCAGTACCTTTGTAGTTTCAACACACACACACACACACACATGCTGCATAATACAAAAAATTGTGAATCCAAATCTTGTTCGTGAATTTTTCTAACCATTTTCTCACCCTCCAAGAGATTTTAAATGGCATTGGGCGTTACTGGAATTGGACGCCAAAATAACTTTCTCAATGATGTTTTCCCTCTATAGCAGGTTGCAACAACAAACATCAGCAACGGGATCTGGCAGCCAAGGTAAGTATGCCAATGTGTAAAGCCAATTCTTGCCAATAAAAAAAAATCCTAATTAACACAGGACATGGTTTATTATGTTTGTAACAGACTTGACTTCTATGGTTGATGAGATAATCCTATGTGAAGATTCACCACTTAAAAAAATGAATGATGGGAAGGTTAAATAAATCAACTTATCGATGCATTGATACTGTTATTTTAACAAAGCTATATACAATGCCAAACTAAATAGCATACGTGAATAAACTAAATGGCAATTCGTACTGATATGCATGGCTCCTTCACTCTTGATCAAGGAACCATTTGCTATCTTGACTTCTAGCTTTCTTGCGCTGGACATAGGCAGTTTGATTTTGGACATGATGGAAGGGTTCAAGAAGTTATGAGTGTTGCCAGTATCCACCAAGAGTATCACTCAGATGCCCTTTGATTTGATCCAAAAGCCTTATGATTTCCTGTTAATCCATATAATGAAATCTCTGGTAGTTCCCTGGAGGTTTCCAGTCTTCTTGCAAATATGGCATTCTTTTAGCCTCATATTCTTCTAACTGCCCTTATTTCTTTACATCATGGAGTTCTCATCCCTCCATCTAGTCTAGTTTTTCAAGGTATTGCATTTATGCCCACATGCCACTTTCCATCATGGTAGTAAGTCGTAACAATCCTTTCTTTGGCTTTTGATCCGTCTCGGGAGGGCTTCCCTTGATCAAGCACCGCTTCATGGTCCTCCTGCTGCCAAAGACATATTCTTCTAGAATCTTGGCCAACCCAAAAGCAGTGTTCAAGGAGGTGGGGTTTAACATCCTAACTGGAATTCTGATCTCATCTCTTTAGACTACTCAAGAAAAAAGTTAACTTGTGTTTCTCAGATAATCCCTTCCATCTATTTGACAAGACTTCTCACTGAGCCTTGTATGCAGCCATACTTGATGACTCTTTGAGCCTCGAGAGGCTTTACATTGGGTCATCATAAGACGTGGGGACAAACCTGGTCTGCAATGCCCTCTTGAAGGCCCCCCCAACTTGTAAACACTCCTGACTCTCCAGCATATTGGACCAAACCAAGGCTTTATCCCCATGTGGGAGGAAGCCATTAGAATCTTTTGGTGAGCAAGGGTGCTGTATATCCAGCTCGAAAGATTCTCTCCCCCAAACTTTGGAAAGTCTAGTTCCGTTGACCTTTGAAGATTGAGAATGCCTTTCCCTTTATTGTGCTCCAATGAGGGTCTTGAGAGTATCTAAATTTGGCTCAACTGTTATGCCAAATGTCCAAAGACCTTTGTTGGTGCTCTTGCTACTAATTCATGCTTAATTGCTTATCAACGATTCAGTCAATTGAGATGCTCTGGTTCCTTCCACCATCTCCAAGTTAAGGGTTTTGATCCCAATTGCAATGATTCAAACAGGTAACTTGGGTTCTTTAAGAATTAGAGAAAGCTTGACTGATTCAAGGTAGTCACCCTCCAAGAAAAGAGAGAGCATGACTTGATGTCTGATTACTTGCACACATGAAACTAACTGGCTAACTAACCCCTTGCCCAACTAAGTCATAACAACCTCAACAAACCTTCCAAGATTCATTCTTGCCCCTTCTTGCACTTAGTCTGTTAGGCACTTTAGGCTCATGACATTCTCATGTGTGTGTGTACACACACACACACACACACACACGTTTCCTTTTTACCTAGTGTACATAGGAAGCAAAGTGAAAAATATGATAGCTCAGCTGTTCCAAGCATGATGCATGCAGAGATTTAGGATTTAGATAAACCTGGCACCTAGACAGACATGGGAGCATCATCAGTTGTAGCATGGAACCATTATTCAAAAAAACACACTTCAATAATAAATATCCACTCTTCAACCCCATAATGGTATAACTTACCCCTTGCACCAATGATAAAATAACGTAGCCTTATATTAAAATTTCAATTTAAGCTGATTTTTTCTCAACATATGCAATTAGAAATTCCCCACTAGAATCAAGTTCTTGAAATAAAATACTAGTATGATGGACAATTGATAGTGATTTTCCCTGTTCACTTCCTCTGGTTATCACTCAGATGATTCCATGCCACCATAATAGAATCTAATAACCTTTACATCAACTTGAACTAAACATATATGAACAAATTGAAAAAAGGTTTTGGGGTTGAACCAAAAATACCAAAACATCAAGCCTTGGTTTAGACAATACGCATGGGGCGGTGGTCTTGTTGGACGGGTACCGGTTAATGATTTATCCCTCTGGGATCAATATCAATATCTTAGACTATCGTAGTAATGAGTAATGACTATAAATTATGACAAAAGAAAAGAAAAACAAAACAAAATTCCGATTTTTCACAGTACTAGCAATTTGCAAAGCGAACCTGACCTCCAACAAAACTTTGCAACCATCAAGGGCCATACAGCCCTCACACTAATCACTGAAAATTCAGAAGTAAGAACCAGCCCAAACCGTGCAAGCATGTAATCAACAAAATGTGAAAATAAAAGTAAACAAAGATTAAAAAAAAAAAAAAACTTAAGTGAATAAATTCCTGGTGAATCATTCCAGCCAAACTATTGAAACAAACAAAGAAAATAGTACTCAAAGGAAGCCTCATTTTTTTTTTTTTTGAAACTGAATCTGAATATTCATTCCCAATCAAATAGGAGGCAAGAAATGCCAATACAAAACTCAGAACTGACAGAAGAAAAAACAAAGAAAAGAAACAAAGTAGACCACAAACAGACCAGACCACCAACAAACCAACAGCAACCTTTAGCTGAAACTATCTACACCTAGCAGATTAGCTACAATATCTGCTGTGGTACCAGTCCAATTCTTCAGCTCTCCATCTCTCTTAGCCTGTTGAGCAAGTTCATGGGCTATCTTGTTTCCATTTCTATTTATGTGTCTAACCTCTGCCACCCTGAATTTTGATAAATCATGGATGATACCAGCTATAATGTGGCCAGTCATTCCTCTACAATCTCTGTCATTAACTGCCTGGACAGTTTGTAGAGAGTCTCCCTCCAAAATGACCTTCTCCAAGCCAAGTTCAGCTGCTAGGAAGACACCTTTTTCCATGGCTAGGGCCTCTGTCTCTTCTACTGCATAATTCCCAGCGAGAGGTATACTGACAGCAGCTACAATCCGGCTTTCCCAGTCCCAGATGACAATACCAACTCCAGAATGACCATCCAGAGCTGGGATAGCGCCATCCACATTTATGAGGAAGAAATCTTTTGGTGGAGGCCTCCAAACACTGGTTTGCTTCTCTTTCCCTGTTGCTGCAATTTTATTTGCATTCTGAAAATCTTCCACCATTCTAATTGCTGTCCCCCACACCTGATCTGCACTTGTTTTGCTGGCTTCAAAAATTAATTGGTTTCTATGGTACCAAATCGCCCAAGCAACTCCAAAAAAATTTTCCAGGTCACGCTGAGTTCCATGGCTTATAATTGTAAGAGCCATATCAGATATATCACATTTACTCCCCAAGAAATTACCCGGGCAACCCCTCCACTTTGACCACACTGCCTTGGCTAGCTCACAATTTAGGATGACATGTTCTACATCTTCTTCTTCATTTTTGCAGATTGGGCATAGGACATCAACTTGGATCCCTCTTTTATTTAAATTCACCATGGTGGGAATTGCATTCAAGCACAAACGCCAAGCAAAAATGCGAATTTTTTTTGGAATATTCAGCTGCCATATTGTTTTCCATAGAGGAGCAAGTACATCTTCCCTAGAAGTCTCACCTTGGCTGTCAGATTCCAGCAGTTTCTTTGCAACATAATAAACGCTTTTCACAGAAAAAATTCCCTTCTTGTTACCCACCCAAATGATGGAGTCCTCCGGAAGGTGGTGGCTTATGGGGATATTTAGAATGGTATTTACCTCAAAAGGTAAGAATATCTCAACTAATTTATCCCTTCTCCATGTTTTTGTATCTTCATCTATAAGGGACGATACCATTGGAAAATCCCCAAAATCTTTAGGAAGCCTCTTTTGGTCTGTTTGGGAACGACCAAAAGTGCAATGGTATCGTCCAATGAGACTTATATATAGTACTGAAAAGTGCAATGAAACCCATAAACAATATAAAAAAGAAGCTAAAAACTTAAATAAACTGAACTTTTCATTACATCCCAAACAAACTCTTTGTATCATAATGAGATAGAACATGATGCAGGACAACCTAAGCTTCCCACCTAGATTAATCCTACGGTAAAACCCTAGACTTCCCACCTAAGGTGTTTGGAATCACCACCAAACAAATCAATGCAATCTCTGCAAATAATCTCAATAATAATAATAATAGTCTGTAAAAATACAAAAGGAACCATTTGGAGCTTTATATACAGCTTCCAGGAATCATAATGATAAAGATAAACTCCTAAACAATCTCAAATACTAATACGATAATCCTAACAATCTCAAATACTAATCCAGTACTAAAGATAAACCCAAATAAAGATAACATAAATGATAAAGATAATCTCCACAGAGGTGCTATCATGTGGTATTCGCACCAACTCTCCTGGGGTGGGAGAAACTCGACCTCGTCGAGTAAAGCTCATAAGGATCAAGTGACATCAAAATAAGCTCCATCGAGCCACAAGCTCACTGGGTCAGCATGGTGCCTCCGTCGACGCTCATATGTGCGGATGATAGGAGGTAGAGATGAGGTGGTAGCAAGTGTATCCAAGTAAGCCTCCAAAAGAGCGGGATCAAGCTGCTGCAACTCCTCTCTGGTGATCCATGTACAGTCAGAATCAGGCCGTCCTCGCCAGCGAACCAAGAAGCGCTAAACTGTTCCATCCCTAGTGAAAAGAGATTGCTCATCCAAAATAACATCAATAATATCTTTATGTGCCTTTTGGAAACAAGATGGTGTAGGGCTACGAATAGGGTTAGCCAAAGAAAAAGAGGGTGGATCATCAAAAGGGTCATAGGGAATAACTGCTGGACCTTTAAAAGCAATTAAATTAGCAATATTAAAAGTAGAACTAATACCATAATCTGAAGGTATATCAATCACATAAGCATTAGATCCAAGTTTCTTTAATACCTTGAATGGGCCAGCACTGCGAGCCTGTAGTTTCTTAACGGTTCCTGAAGGGTACCGTTCAGGACTGATACGAATCATAACATAATCTCCTACATCAAAGTCTAAATGACGTTGATGTACATCAGCCTGAGCCTTATACTTAAAATTACTAGCATGAATTCGTTTGTTGATCTCTTTATGCAGCTCATGCATGTGACTAGCAAACTCTACTGCAGACACAGAAACCCTATCATGTGAGGACATTGGGAGAAGGTCTAAAGGTCTCCTAGGTGTATAACCATGAACAACTTCAAATGGACTCATACTTATGGACCTATTGATTGAGTTATTGTATGCAAATTGGGCTACAGGGAGTATAGATTCCCAAGTCCTACCATTCTCTCCTATGAGACACCTCAAAAGATTTCCTAGACTCCTATTGACAACCTCAGTTTGACCATCAGTTTGAGGATGGTATGCTGTGGAGAATTTCAACTTCGTTCCCATCATGTGCCAAAGGGTCTTCCAAAAATAGCTCATGAATTTAACATCCCTATCTGACACAATTGTTTTAGGTAACCCATACAGCTTAACAATCTCATCAAAGAAAATCTTGGCTACCTTGGATGCGTCAGATGTCTTAGAGCATGGAAGAAAGTGAGCCATCTTAGAAAATCGGTCTACCACTACAAGAATGGAATCAAACTTCCTAAGGGTACGGGGGAGACCTAGTATAAAGTCCATGCTAATATCCTCCCAAGGACGGTGTGGAACCGGTAGAGGAGTGTAAAGGCCAGTATTTTGATTGCAATGCTTAGCTAGTTGACATTGACAACATTGACCAATTATCTTTGCAACATCCCTCTTAAGACTTGGCCAATAAAACTGCCTCTCTACCTCTTCAATTGTCTTATCACGTCCAAAATGTCCTGAAAGTCCTCCTGCGTGCACTTCCCAAACCAAAAAGTCTCTAACTGATGTGCGGGGGATACAAAGCTTATTAGCTTTAAAAAAGTAGCCATCTCGGAGGATAAAATCATCAACAACCTGAAGATGCTAAGTCCTAAGTGTAGTGTACACTTCTCCAAAATCTGGGCAAGATTCATACTCCTCTTGTAACTTCTCAAATCCTATGACTTTTGTGCTCATCACAGAAAGTAAGGTGACTCGACGACTCAAAGCGTCAGCTACCTTATTCTCAACACCAGATTTATGTCTCAAAACAAAAGAGAATCTTTGCAAATACTCAACCTAAGGGACATGTCGAGCATTTAATTTCTTTTGGGAATTGATGTGGCGGAGAGCATCATTATCAGAATAAATGACAAACTCATGGGGTGTCAGATAATGGCTCCAATATCTTAAAGCTTGTACCACAGCATAGAGTTCTTTGTCATATGTTGAATATTTCTTCTTAACCTCATTTAATTTCTCACTAAAGTAAGCTATAGGATGGCAATCTTGGCTAAGAACTCCTCCTATGCCTACACCAGACGCATCACATTCCACTTCAAAGACCTTATCAAAGTCTAGTAGGCGCATCACCGGTGCTTATGTCATCTTCCTCTTGATTTCTTGAAATGCTTTACCAGTAGCATTTGACCATTGGAATTCGCCTTGCTTCATACAATCAGTGATTGGTGCCATGATTGTACTAAATCCACGTATAAAGCGGCGATAGAAAGTTGCAAGCCCATGAAAACTACGAACTTCATGAATGTTCTTGGGTTCGGGCCAATCCACTATGGCCTTAACTTTCTGTGGGTCAGCAGAAACTCCTTTAAATGAGACCACAAAACTTAAGAAAATGACACTATCAGTGAAGAAAGAGCATTTCTTGAGGTTGGCATACAAGTTTTCTTTCCTCAAGATAGAACAAACTTGTTGAAGATGGTCCAAATGTTGCTCCTTTGATTTACTATAAATGAGGATGTCATCAAAGTACACTACCACAAATATGCCCATGAAAGGCCTTAGTACTTGTGTCATCATTCTCATAAAAGTACTAGGAGCATTTGATAAACCAAAGGGCATCACAAGCCACTCATATAGACCATCCTTTGTCTTAAAAGCAGTCTTCTATTCATCACCTGGGCGGATCCTAATCTGGTGGTATCCACTTTTCAAATCAATCTTCGAAAAGATTATGGCTCCGGACATCATATCAAACATATCATTTAACCTAGGGATAGGAAAACGATACTTCACAGTAATCCTATTGATTGCGTGACTATCTACGCACATTCTCCAGGATCCATCTTTCTTTGGGGTCAAAAGTGCAGGGACTGCACATGGCCTTAAGCTTTCACGCACAAATCCTTTGTGCAAGAGCTCATCTACTTGTCTAGCCATTTCATCATATTGAGGAGGGCTCATTCTATAGTGGGGCAAATTTGGAAGTGCTGCTCCTGGGACAAGATCTATGGCATGTTGAATATCGCACATAAGAGGCAACTGATTTGGGAGCTCCTTAGGAAAAACATCTTGGATCTCTTGAAGCACTAATCATACTTCTTTTCTTAGTTCTTCAAAGCTATCTAGTGCAACGTCCTTAACAACCAAAGCAAAGATGATGGAGTCTTGATTAACAGCTTTTTCAAGTTCTTTTGGACTGATGAGATTCATACTTTGCTTTTTAGGCTCTTCTTTAGCCTTACTTGCACTAACAAACTTAGTTTGAATTGGGTTAAGCTTAATCCTTTGTCCATTGTGCATGAAGGAACAAGAGTTTGAGCGACCATAAAGAGTGACATCTAAATCATAGAGCCATGGTCGTCCCAAAATTATGTGTCCTACATCCATTGGAATCACATCTCATGAAATCTGAGCCTTGTATGAGAGGATATGAATAGGAACAAGACACCTTTCCTTGATGGTGATAGATGAATCATCTACCCAAGAAACCTTATAGGGTTTAGGATGAGCAACTAACTTCAAACCTAAGAGAGAGACAAGTTTAGAAGAAACTGCATTAATGCAACTTCCACTGTCAATGATGACCTTGCAATTTGTGGTCCCACACTTGACAAAGGTTTGGAAGATAGTATTTCTTTTCCAATCATCACTATCTTTAGATTGTGCTAAAGTACACCTAACAACACTCATTATAGGCGTATCAAGACTACCCTCACTGAGATTATTGAAAGGTGGTAGGGCTCTAATGCAAGCTAATTGGGTGGAATCATCCTCGCCTATTTCTACGATGTCTTCAATGTTAGGCTCATAGACTACTTCTTCTACCTCTTCCTCTCCATCAAATTCTTCAATCAACAAAGTCTTATTAGGACATTGGGCAGCCATATGACCAAAGCCTTGACACTTAAAGCATTGGATTCTAGAATTGGGCCTAAATGTCTCTCTAACCACACTTTTCCCTTTGTCTTCTGGGCGCAAGGGCCTATTGATGGGATTTGGTCTATTCTGAGGGCCTTGTTGGTATCTACCTTGAGAATTGTCTTCTATGAGCAAGGGTCTATTGTTGGGATAAGGCCTATTTCTACCTTGGGGACCTTCAAAATTGTTGAGAGGAAACATGCGATTGTCAAATCGCCTTCCACCTTGGGGCTTAGGGATCAGCTCTAAATCTTGCACTAAGGTATAAGCATCATCAAGAGTTGAAATCTGGAGGGCTGCCAATTCTCTTTGAAGATCATAATTGAGACCTTTCCTAAATCTACTCAAGGTAATTGGCTCATCTTCAGTAGCATTGCTACGTATTCTGTACTCTTCAAATTGCTCTACATACTCAGTAGCAGATTTATTGTCTTGTCTCAAATCATGCCAACGATCCAACAAGTTGCCTAGATGAGATACTGGGAAGTACTTTTCATTGAGTTTTGCTTTCATTTCTTCCCAAAGAGTTATGGGTGGTTGGCGGGTCTTACGGAGATGGTTGACAACACTATCCCAATGGAGTTTAGCTCTTCCTACAAGTTTCATTTTGGCAAACCTAACCTTTCTATCCTCAGACAATTCATACCACTCAAAAAAATGTTCCATCTCTTGCACCCAATCATTGTAGACCTGAGGGTTCCTAACACCATCAAAGGTAGGGGCCTTTACTTTGATATGCTTTGCTGAATTTTCCTCATTGTCCCTATGGTCTTGCCTAGGATGAGGGCCATGTCTATTATGATTTCTTCCATTATGTGCATTATCCTTGTCATACCTAGCCTCTAAGTGGCCTAGACGGGCAGTAAGCTCTACAATGGTTTATCTTAATTCATCATGGGGAGGAGGATCCATGTTCAGGCGGGATTGGGGACTAGAGTGAGATTCAGAACTAGCCAAAATTAGGAATGGCAACGGGTCGGGTTCGGGCCGGGTTTTTACACACCCGGACCCGACCCGCGGGGCAAAACCCGAGACTCGGACCCGGCCCGATTATTAATCGGGTTTTTTTTTCGGGGCCCTAACCCGCCCCGCCGGGCCCCACGGGCTCCGCGGGCCCCGTTTATCTCTTGGGCCTAAATCTAGCCCAACCCAAAAAAAAAAAAAATTGAAGCTCATTACAATTTTTTTTCTAGATTCAAACCCATTCAGTCAAGTCCACAAGGTTACTAATATGATATATATATATATATATATATATATATATATAAATAAGGGGGGGTTTAGTCATTTAATATAACCGGGTTTTTATCCGGGCCGGGTTTCGGGTCAGGTTTCGGATTTTTTTAAAAAACCCGGACCCGACCCGGATCCGCTTCGGGTTTTTTTTAAAAAACCCATATCCGACCCTATTCTTTATCGGACCGGGTAAAATCCGGCCCATTAGGGTCGGACCGGGCCGGGTATCCGCGGGTCGGGTTTAAATTGCCATCCCTAGCCAAAATATTAGACTGGTCTTCAGAACTAGTTACTAGACGACCACTACGCAAATGCATGCAAAGAGATCAACAAACTAATTCTAGCAACTGAATAGTAAGGATAATACTCAAGTTAAATTAAATGTGAAGAGAAGTCATGAATTCCACAGGGTGTTGCAGTCAAGCAGTACTAGCTTTAACAAGAATTAAATTAAAAGGACCTAATTGTAACAATGTGAGTATGCTAGTTCAACCACTAATATTGAGAATTAATTACTTTATTTTTTTTTTTTGTGTTTTTTTTTTTTTTGGCTAAAATGAAAAACTGAAAGAAAATAAACCAGCAGTTAAAATAACTAAGTCATGTGAGAGTTTAAGCAGAACAAAGGATAAATGTATTAGCATGTTATGAAGGTAAAATTGAGGCACATAATATATATATATTGATATTAAATTTGAAATTACATTTCAATCCATTAAGGTAAGAAAGTCCACAACTTGAATGGGCTGACTGGGCCTCACTGGACAGTGGGTCACTCTACTAACAATGATGAAAATGGGCCTCACATGGAATGCAGTGGAAGTGGAATCTTCTGGAGACCTTTGCTTTCGTGGACCTGACTTGATTTTTTTTTTTTTTAATACAATAAAGAAAGAGTACAATAGAAAACTAACTTCTGCTAAGTTTCTGCTAAGTTCCTGCTAAGTTCAGAAATAAAAGAAGACCGAAACTAAAGAAAAGCTAGAAACAAAGGCAAACTAAAGAGAAGGGGCGGCGGAGTCGACGGCGTGCAAAGCTTGAGTCGACGGCGAAGATGCGGCCTGGGCTTGTCGGCGATGACTGGTAGAGGCACTCGAAGGTGGAGATCGGAGCTGGTGAGTTAGATCTCGAAACCCGCGAAGCGGCATGGTGGGAGCGATGGTGACGGCGTGTCGGCGGCGGTTCGGCGATGACGTCATTTCGTTGGTGGGATCGGCGGTTTGGGTTTGGTTGTTTTTTTTTTTTTTTTTTCAACTCTCTTCTGTCTTTGTCTCTGATCTGGTGAAGTGAAGTTGTGAATCTGAAATTTGTTTTTTTTTTTTTTTCGATGGTGGGCTTAGAGGCGGGCACGAATTGGTTATGGGGAAGGAGTGGGTTTTTCTGTTGGTTTTTGTTCTAGCTCTGGTTTGCAGATTTCATGAGGTAAGTATTTGAGTAATGGCATGTTTGGTGGTTGAGTTGTTTTCTGATGGTGGTGATTGTGGCTGTGGGTTGGCGGTCGTGATTTTGGGTTGTTGAAAGAGGTGATCGGTTGGGCTCTGATACCAAGTTGATGCAGGACAACCTAGGCTTCCCACCTAGATTAATCCTACGGTAAAACCCTAGGCTTCCCACCTAAGGTGTTTGGAATCACCACCAAACAAATCAATGCAATCTCTGCAAATAATCTCAATAATAATAATAATAATCTGTAAAAATACAAAAGGAATCATTTGGAGCTTTATATACAGCTTCTAGGAATTATAATGATAAAGATAAACTCCTAAACAATCTCAAATACTAATACGATAATCCTAACAATCTCAAATACTAATCCAGTACTAAAGATAAACTCAAATAAAGATAACATAAATGATAAAGATAATCTCCACAGAGGTGCTATCATGTGGTGTCCGCACCAGAACACCTCCATTGAATTTTTCTAGTAACTATAACTTAATTATGACAAACTTTTCCAATTTCTACTATAATACAAACAACATACTTTAGATCCTTGAACAGCCTAGCAGGAAATTTCTACATCTTGGATTACCAAAAGGTTTTTTTCCCCTTCTGTTTCTACCTCCTACAAATCTTAATATTTTCACAAATAGAGCAGCACAAATGGGTCAGAGCAAACAATCTTAATTGCACCAGACAAGGAACTATGGAAATACAGGTGAGGGAGTCAAATTTTTAAATTGTTCAGTACTTCAATGAATTTGCGGAAGCACAAAAAATTAAGATTAAAAAGTGATGTAGATAAAGCAGTGCATTTTAAAGATTGAACTCATGATACATAGAAATGAAGTTTAATACACATAAGAATGCTATGCTATTTGCTTAGGAACCATGGTACCAACATAAAGCATGCTATAAACTAGGTTACAATAATAATTTCCCGAAAAATGCACAGAAGTTTAAGACCACCATTCCATAATCCATCGAATGTTTACCATGATGTAATTGAACATTAGGAGAAAGGCCCAAGCAGAAAGTGGGAACTCTTCCATCATCAATATAATATAGTTATTTTCCCCTTTTGGCTGGGCTAAGATAGTTGTTATGATTAATATTATAATCTCAATCAAGATAAGGAAATCAGACATAGAAAACAATCAATGAAAGCATCAGATTAGCAACTTCCTATTTCCTAAGACTTATCTGAAGTTTCATTGCAGTCAGTAGCAGGCCAAAATACTAACAGAGTGCATGCTCTGCCATTGCAATGCTCTTATTCAACTGGAACAATAACAAAATCCTTAGTCCCAAAATCTTTGGGTCAACTATGAATCATACAGACTAATCAGGGTTGGCCACATGGGGGCATTTTAACTTCTGTTTATAAAGGTTCCATTAATAATAAAATGGCTAACCTTTGTGCTGGCTGTCAACCTACCACAATTTCTGATGCGGGAGCAAAATAAAAATCACTTTAGAATTAACATTTTCAGATTTTTGTATTTATTTCATAGGAAATTGGATAATTGTAGACTTTTATTCGGATAGGGATTAGATTTGAGACTAGATAGGGATTAGTATTTGAGTTCAATTAGGAGTGGTTTTCATTAGTTATCTTTTTACTTTTATCTATTTATCTTTTGGAAGCTCTAGCTCTATATATAAGAGCCTTGTTTATTTGTATTTTAGAGATTAGATGATTGATTAATGAAATTCAGATTGGAGATTTTCCAATTGTTGGGTGCTGATTCTTAACGCCTTAGGTGTTGATGCCTAAGTTTGTTTGCTTGGTGCTGATTCCAAGTGCTTCCTAATGCCTTAGGTGCTGATGCCTATGTTTGTTTGCTTGGTGCTGATTCCAAGTGAATCCTAATGCATTAGGTGCTGATGTCTAAGTTCGTTTGCTTGGTGCTGATTCCAAGCAACTCCTAGGTGTTGATTCTTAGGGTTTATCTTTTAATTTTCTTGTTCTTTTATTTTATCTTCATTGTCCGACATCAATTTCCCTCCTTTTTTGGGCTTGGAACTGGTTGTGTGCAAAATATATGACACTAAGCACTGAAATTGGTGGAGTTAGCATTCAGTGTCATTATGATAATGAAAAATGTAAAATGGACCACAAAGCAAGTCCTGTCCATCAGGTAATATTAGTAATAGCATGCTCCTGCATAGATAGATGCAGTAATGTTAATCAGCATTATGGAAAAATATCTTATTAATGAGAAATATAAATTGTTTATAATTATATGGTAAAATAAGAAATTTCTTGTTTGAAAGCTACTTGGTAGCGCATATAATAAAAATCAAGCTTGCATGATGAATATTCTTTTCTTTCTATTATTGGTAATTTATACATGTATTTAATGAGGCTTGGACCCACAACGTCACCCTCCACATTGTTCTTATGAGGGGAGGAAGTTCCAATTTGTTAGAGCTCATTGGCATCAATTATACATGAAGATTTGAGAGCAACACAAAACTGGAAGTTAAAACAAATAAATCTACTCACCTCCACCACACCATATCATACATGAAGAGTGCTAAAAGAAGACCAATTTCGAGCTATGCAGTCAAGGACATGACTAAATCTTTAGATAGTTTGCACTTTGCACTTGCCAAATCCTCTACATCAACATCTCATATGCTTGTCCTTTCTATTGATTAGATTCCTGTCGGCCACTGTAATTAGATTTCCACTACCAATCATCCATATGCAGATCAAGGTCAACCCTCTACTATTACCTTGTACAACACTTATGTAAAAGCAGAATTGGTCAATTTTTGGACAATGACAATCATAATAACTGTAAATCCAACAGAAGGGAGGGGTTAAAGTAACTTACGATTGATTTCAGTTACCAACATAACTTTATTTTCTTGGCAATAAATAAACGATAGCGAAGTAAATTCACTTGTTCTAATTTTCCTATTTTACACAGGACATTCCTCAAAACATAATCTATAAAATGAATTCAATTTATTGTACTGAATAAAAGATAGTCCCTAACATATATAAAGGTATGGCCACCACTTATAAAATCCATTAGGATAGGTAATTGTTGCTTCATTTAGCTCGAGGAAAGAAAGAAGATCTTATTGATAATACAGAAATTTATTTAGATTAATAGAGAACCAATTACCAAAAGAGTAAGAGGCAAAATAAAGTTATATGCAAACTACTACACCAAAGTCCCCCCTTCTTATTTTCTTTGCTTTTTGCTAACGAGGGTGTCCAGAGCTCTTTGAGCACTAAATATTTTCCATAAAAGTGTGTATTCCCCCTGTCCCACACATGAACTAGGTAAACAAGGATGAATTCCTTGGGAGTGGCCTCAAGATACTAGTTAGAGGTTTCAAAAGCACGCCATTTGTTTTTTCATATCAATTCAAAATATATTACCATTGGCAGGCCGCAGTAAGCCAGTAAGCAAATGTTCTACTATTATTGACAGCCGAAACCAAGTTCAATCCTAGCACTTGATTTCAAGCCTCCAAAAACCAATTTCATTGCCAATGACTCATAGGTTTCAACTTTCAAGTGTCCCTCCATGGAGATGGTCAGATTTAAACCCCAACAAGGGCTTTCTTTGTAATGGGGATAAGGAATTTAATGATTCTAACCGTTAGGGTGGGAAACCCTGTGTTGTACCAAAAATTAAAAACTTCATTTCATTCACTTCACTCACCTCACCTCTCCTTTTTTTTTTTTTTTTTTTTGAGAAGATACTCACCTCTCCTTAATGTGGCACAATTTTCAACAATTATCTTATTCTCATTATTACTTCCAACAATTCTTTTGAGATTTACCGCACCCCTCCCTGCCAAAAGAAAACTATCTTTTAAGGACATTGAAGTCAATATTTTATCAAAAATGAAATGTTTTAGCAGTAGTTAGAATAATACCTAAGAGAGAATGGCATTCTGCCTTTTAGCCCCCACAAAAAAAAGAAGAAGAAGAAGAAGAAGAAGAAGAAGAAGAAGAAGAAGCAATCCTTGTTAAATCTGACAGTTGTTCATTTTATCGGCTCAATAAATTAGGTAGGAAGCTGACCAAAATTGATAGATAACAAAGTGAGATTTGGTACTAAACAACAACTTAAGAACTGAAGATGGAAGTGATACCCGTCTTCGTTGGCTTGGTGCAGACATCTGAATCAGTGATAATTAAGTTCAAAACAATAGGGCCTTCAGAGATGCCGGTAATCTATTTATTAGTGTAGAAGATTATGTAATTGTATCAAATATATGGGGAAACTTCTAAATATTGACATGTTACACAATAAAAGAATTTAGGGAGTGGAGATGTAAAACCAATTCATGTGTCCTGACCAGATGTTCAGATAAGTGTTTTACACTTATATTTTAGTGTCCATGCAATATAGTGAATGTTATAAATACCATAGTCGAGATCATAGTACAATCTCTTCCCATTGAGTACATCAAAAATATAATCATAAATGCAATTGAACTAATTCATTATTGGGGTAATTGCAGCCGTGACCTAGGCACAAATTAAATTTGACCGACAATGTGATTAATAGTTCAGAACACTGATAGCTCCTTGATGCCAGTTTTTAGAAACTAAGACTCAACACTAGTACCCCAAAAAAAAAAAAAAAATTCACACTAACAATGCAGGAGAAAAGGGCATACAGAATTATGAAATTCCTTCCTCTTGACACAAATTTTACTGGACTAAGTGTCCTCGTTGCAAGTTTGTCTTCAAAAAGAGTAAATAAATATCTCTTTAAAGGGAATATTCAAAAAGTTTCAGCATTTGTTTTTGGATTTTTGGGTAACAAACAATTATTTTTCCAGAAGTATACATTATTTATTAAAGATGTTTGTTTATATTTCAACACAATTTAGTCAATTACAGAAACCCAACTCTCTACTAGTAATATACCATAAATAATCAGATCGTCTTGCAGAAGTACCACATTCCTCCTGTCCATCATCTACTTGGTATTTCTGTTACTATTAATACCAAGAACCAAATAACTTGTTCATATTCATGGCAAGACAGTGAAGCTACGAATAGTCTACAACTGAATACCCTCTTGCAAGCTAATAAACTCTTTGCCACAGTAATTAACAACCAAATTGCAAGCTAATTTATTTACACATTATTTACAGCTTTATTTATATTCAGTAGAATCATAAATAAAAGACTATTTTAGCTTCTTCAGATATTCTACAAGTTTTGTTATGAATGTAGAAAATTATTGAATCAATCACTATCATGTTATTAACAAATTTAATTAGTGTAAGAATTGTCCTTAGATGATATCTTTTAAATGTCACCGCAGGTATGGATGTAATTAGTTTGTTTGCATGCATACGCACATGCATACATTTACTAGGCCTCAAAAATTAGTTTGACATAGAAAGTTAAAGAAAAAATATTTCAGGTATAGTTAACTGAATGAAGTTGACATCTTCCTCTATTGAACTGGATATGAACGTAGTGTTTATTCGAGATTGACATCTCATTCATCATTGTTATTAAGTTGTCATTACACTCATTAGCAGAAATGCGTTGTTGGGGATCAGGAATTAGCTTTAAGAAAACTGTTGAAATCAGCAACATAGTCCTGCTTCATCTTTCAATGCATGCGACTTCTAAATTTTCTTTTCCTAGCAATTCAAAAGATCTAACAATTTCAATCGGTCTAACAATTTTATTTCAAGAGATGTACTATTTTCATGGCATTTCCTTTTTCAGCCATACTAGTCATTATTATATCAATCATCCATGCATGTAGTAGCCTTTAAAATTAATAAATTGAGGGAAAAGGACATGCTGCTAAGAAAACTGGTATTTCAGACACTCTGGCTGTGCTTAGTAAATCCAATTCCATATTTTGTACAACTTAAGAGTCCAAAAATTGCTCATTCAATCAATTAAGTGAGAAGCTTTCCAAGAATGATGATAGAACAATCAGACCATGAACATTTTGTCATCTAGATTCTAAACACCATAAATTGCTTATAATAGATTTAAATTTTCAGAAGTAAACTTGGGCCACTTCTGAAACAAAACAAAGCTACAGCAGTAACAAAGAAGTTTTTCAAACACATCAAGAAATAGAACAAAAGAACATACCTAAAGTTACTTGCATGCGCTACACTGGTTAAGATTCTTAAACGAACAATTTATACTTTCTACTGTTGCTAGATTTTTAAAAATGGAGCTGTGAAGGGAAGGAGAAGAAAAAGTAAAAAAATGAAAAAATAAAGACACTTTGACTGCTTTTCACTCGAGTACTTACTTAAAATTTAATAGATAAACTGCCTGCTTTATACACAAACTATTTATAAGTCATACCCGCCTTGTTTTGATTCTTTTGAAAATTTGGAGCCTCTCCCACTTCTTGAAATTTCACCAATGTACTTATCACTGTAAAAGTAACCCAAATGTTTGGTCCTAATAATTCTCCATTTTCTTAACATCCAAAGAGCAATATTAACCCAAATGTTTGTTCCTAATAATTCTCCATTTTCTTAACATCCAAACAGCAATATTAGAATTCCCAACCAATCAAAAGCAAAATAGGGTTTTCTTTGCCAGCACACTTACCTTCCTCAGAAATGAGTGATGAGTATCAAACACATTTGGAAGCTTTTCACTCAATATTCCCAAGCAACAACCCCTCTCGCTTTCACAACTCACTAACAAGGAAAACTCACCGAGTCATCAACTCAGTAAAACCACGTGTTAACATCACAGCCCATTCATCACAAATCCTTCTCCACCACACATTAGAAAAACAAATGTCATTTTCACATATTTTCAAAAATATTACTTATTTTTTTTATCACAACCACTATCAGTCAAATTAATATCCCCTTAAGCAAAGTACAACCTCGCCCTCCACATTGTTCTAATGGGGGGGGGGGGGGGGTGGAAATTCCATTTTGGTCAATCTCATTGGCATCGATTATACATGAAGATTTGAGAGCGATGCATATATGGAAATAAAAACAAATAAATCTACTCACCTCCACCACACCATATCACACATGGAGAGTGCTAGAAGAAGACCAAGTTTGAGTTATGCAGTCAAGGACATGACTAAATCTTTAGTTACAAGTTTGCACTCGGCCAAATCCTCTGCATCACCATCTCATATGCTTGTCCTTCCTATTGATTAGAATCCTGTTGGCCACTGTCATTAGGTTTCCACAACCAATCATCCATATGCAGATCAAGAGTTTATTCTCGACTATCATCTTATAAAACACTTATTTAAAAGCAGAATTGGTCAATTTTCCAACAATGACAACCATAATAGCTGTAAATCCAATAGAAGGGAGGGTTAAAGTAACTTACAATTGATTTCAGTTACCAATATAGGAACTTTTGTTCTAGGGATTAAAGAAAATATATTGAAGTAAATTCACTTGTTCTAATTTTCCTGTTTTACACAGTACATTCCTCAAAATATAATATATGAAAAGAATTCTATATTCTACTGAATGAAAGATAGGCCATAACATATGCAAAGATATGGCCACTACAATTAAGATCCATTAGGATAGGTAATTGATGCTTCAATTAGCTTGAGGACCTTGTTGAAAATACAGAAGTTTATGTAGATTAAAAAAGAACCAATAACCAAAAGACTAAGAGGTCATATAAAAAATAATAAAAAAAAGTTATAAGCAAACTACTACACTAAAGTCCCTTCCCCACCCTTTCTTCTTTTTTTCTTTTTTTTTTGGCCTTTTGCTAACAAGGGCATCCAAAGCTCTTTAAGCACCAAACATTTTCCCGGAAAGTGAGTATTCTCACTGTTCCACACACACCACGTAGTTACAAGGATGAATGACCTATTAAAAAACCTTATAATTACCTATCCAAAAAAAAGGGCGGATCCGTAGGGAATGGCCCAAGAGACTGATCGGAGGTTTTGAACCCAGGCCATTCGTTTTGTCATATCAACTTAAAATTTCTTACCATTTGCAAGCAGCAGTAAACCAGTAAGCAAATGTTCTACTATTATTGACAGCCAAAACCAAGTTCAATCCAAGCCTTTGATTTTATGTCTTCTAACACCAATTTCATTGCCAATGACTCATGGGTTTCAAGTCTCTCCATGGAGATGACCTGATTTAAACCCCTACAAGGGCTTTCTTTGCAATGGGGAGAAGAAGAAATTTAAGGATTCTAACCGTTAATGTGGGAAACCTTGTGTTGTACCATCTTTTCATTCATGCCACTCACCTCTCCTTCATGTAATGGCACAAGTTTTAACAATTATCATATTCTCATTATTACTTCCAACAATTTTTTTGAGACTTACCCCACCCTTCCCTGCCAAAAGAAAACTATCTTTTAAGGAAATTGACATCACTATTTTATCAAACATGAAATGTTTTAGTAGCAGTTAGAATAATACCTAACAGAGAAATGACATGCTGCCTTTTAGCCCTTGCGAAAAGGCAATCCTTGTTAGAACTGACATTTATTCATTTTACAAAGTGGAGAGATAACAAAGTGAGATTTGGTACTACATAACAACATAATTACTTAAGAACTGAAGATGACGTGATACCCATCTTCATTGGCTTGGTGCAGACATCTCTATCAGTGATAATTAAGTTCAAAGCAACAGTACCTTCAAAGATGCTGATAATCTATTTATTAATGTAGAAAATTATGTAACCTCTACATTCAATGTATCACATATATAGGAAAAAAAAATCTTCTATTTATGCTAAATATTGACATGTTATGCAATAAAAGAATTTAGGGAGTGGTGATGTAAAACCTATTTCCCATGTGTCCTGACTAGGTGTTCAGACAAGTACTTATTTTTTAGTGTCCATGCAATATAGTGAATGTTATAAATACTATCGTCGAGATCATAGAACAATCTCTTCCCATTCGGTGCATCAAAAATATAAGCATAACTGCTATTTAACGAATTTATTATCAATTTGACCGACAATGTGACTAATAATTTAGAACACTAATAGCTCCTTGATGCCAGTTATTAGAAACTAAGATTTAACACTAGTGCCCAAAAAAAGAAATAACAAGTTTTCACACGAACCATGCAAGAATAAAGGGCATACAGAATTATGAAATCCCATCCTCTTGTCACAAATTTTAAGGGACTAAGTCCTTGTGGCAAGTATTCCTTCATAAAGAGTCAATGCAAATCTCTTTAAAGGGACTATTCAAAAAGTTTCTACCTTTTGTTTGGAGTGTTGGGGGAAACAAGCAATTAATTTACCGAAAGTATACATTTTATATTAAAGAAGTCGGTCACATGTTGACACCAATTGGTCAATTACAGAAACATTTCATAACCAGATCCTCCTTCAAAAGTACCACCAAGAACCAAGTACTGTGTTCAATTAGTCTACAACAGAAATTACCCTCTTGCAAGCCAAAAACTTTGCTGCAGTAATTAACAACCAAATTGCAAGCTAATTTATTCATACACAGTATTCCCAGTTTATTTAGAATCATAAATAAAAGACTATTGTAGCTTCTCCAGATAACTGAAAGGTTTTGTTATGACTTTAGAAAATCAATCGCGATCATATAATTAAAAAAATTGACAAAATCATACAAAGAATAGTGTAAGAATTGTCTTTAGAAGATATTTCTTAAATATCACCGCAGGTATGGATGTAAGTAGTTTGTGATTGCGTGCATGCACACGTGTATACATTAACTAGACCTCAAACATTAGTTTGACATAGAAAGCTTAAAGATAAATTATTTCAGGTATAATTAACTGAATTACTGAACTAAATACGAACAGTGTTTTTTAGGGATTGACATCTCATAATGTCATCGTTGTTATTAAGTTGTTACTAGACTCACTGGCAGAAATACTTTGGGTGTGTTTGTATAAGCTAATAAAAAAACGGTGTTTTGAGTTTAAAACGAGCATTTGTAAAAAAGTTATTAAAGCTGTAGTTGCAAAACATTAGGGGTCGTTTGGTAATATTGTTTTAATAACATTGTTTGTATTTTTTAGAAATACATGTGGATAAAAAAATGTATAAAAATGCATGTAATGTTATTTAAAAACAGAAAACAGGTGTATAAATACATGTACATATACCAAACGGCCCTTTAGTTTTTGGTTTTATAAACACTCTTTTAAGCTTCCAAAACACCTAACAAAACGGACCCTTCGTTGGGGATCAGCCTTTTAGCCTAAGAAAACTGTTAGAAATCAACACTTTCAATGAATGAAAATTCTAAATTTTCTTTTCTAAACAATTCAAAAGATCTAACAATTTCAATAGTCCAAACAACTTAATTTCAAGAGATCTACAATTTTCCTGACATCGCTGGCTTTCTTTGCCCATGTTTAGAATCCATACATGCAGTAGCCTCTACAACTATTAAATTTAGGGAGGACATGCTGCTAAGAAAACTGGTAATTCAGACACTCTAGAGGGTGTGCTTAATTGGTAAATCCAATTACATAGTTTCGTACTTCGATTCCAAAAACTTGCTCATTCAATCAGTAAAGTGAGCAGCATTCCAACAATGATGATAGAACAATCAGACAATGAAACATTTTTTCATCTAGATTCCTAAACACCGATAATTTACTCATGACAGACTTAAATTTTCATAAATTCAACTTTCAAGTAAACTTGACTTAGGTCACTTCTGAAACAGAACAAAGCTACAGGCTACAGCTGTAACAAAGAAGTGCTTTTGCAAAACCACATCATGAAGCAAAACAAAAGAACACACACCTAAAGTTACTTCCATGTGCTACACTGATTAACTTAAGATTCTTAAACAAACAATTTATGCTTTATACTGTTGCTTGTTCCAGGAACTATGAAGGGAAGGAGAAGAACAAGTAAAAATAAATTAATAAAGACACGTTGACTGCTTTTCAATCAAGTACCTACTTTTAAATTTAAATTAATAGATAAACTGCCTACTTTATACACAAACTCATGAGTCATAAGACATAGCAAAGCAGCCTTGTTTTGAAAATTTGGTGCCACTCCCACTTTTTGAAATCTCACCACTGGAAAAAAAAAAAAAAGTAACCCAAATTTTTAATCCTAATAATTCTCTCAATTTTCTTAGTATCCAAACAGCAATATAAGAATACCCCAAAATGCACGACAGGGTGAGTACCAAACACATCACATTTGGAAACTTTTTACTCAATACTCACAAGCAACAACAACCCCTCTCGTTTTCACAACTCGCTAACACCGAGTCACCGACGCAGTAAAAAAACCCACGTGTTAACATCACAGCCCCACCCATTATAAGAAAATCAAACGTCATTTTCGCATATTTTCATTCTTTCTTTTTTTTTTTTTATCACAATCAGTCAAATAATATTATCCGTTAAGCAAAGTACAACGTGGCGCAGATCCTCATCCTCACTAACGTGCGCAGATCCTCCCCCCATTCCCACGTTTCACTGATGCTAACATGAACCGTCAATTCTAACGTGCACGGAATCCCTCGTACGGCAGCCCGCGAATCCAAGGGAATATTGCTAACTTACGCGGCGAGCACACGTGGAATATTTTAGCTATTGAAAATAAAAGGCTACGAGAAATATACGAAAAGCCATTCGTAACGTTTTAAAATTAATTAATAATAAAAACAAAACAACGTGATAGTCTAATTAAGATTATAACTAAAAATTATTTAATTAAACAAAATAAAATAAAAACAGACAATCCCTAAAAACATTTTATAAAAAAAAAAAAAAACATTAGCTGTGTAATACAACTATCTTCTTCTTTTCTTGCCTAAATCAGAAACTACTACCCTTACTAAAGTAAGGTATTTACAATCACTGCCATCACTCTGAAAAACACAACCTAACACGCACAGGAGGAAAAAAAGCTTCTACTTCTTTGCCTTCCTCGCCGGAGCTTTCTTCTTTGCCGCCGGAGACTTCACGCTCTTCGGCTTCGGTGCTTTCTTTGCCGGCGCCGCCTTCTTCGACGGAGTTGTTCTCGTTGAAGTCCTCGCCACCTTCGCCTTTGGCTTCGCTACTGGTTTTGCTTTCGCTGCAACCTTCGTCTTTGGCTTTGGCTTTGACTTCGCAGCCACGGACTTCGCCTTAGGCTTCACAGACGCTGCGGCTTTTGCCTTTGGCTTTGGCTTGGTTGAAACTTTCTTTGCCTTGGGAGCCACTTTGGTTGCCTTCGGCTTGGCAACGGACTTAGGCTTCGCCGGAGCAGAAACGGTTGAGGACTTCTTCACCGGAGCGGCAGGAGCGAGCTTGAACGAGTTTTTCACCTTGACGAGCTTTCCAGAGGCGACGAGTTTCTTCAAATGGAAGAGCAACAGCTTGCGGAAACTCGTAGGCAAGTGCTTGTGCTTTTCCTCGGAGTACTTCGTGATCGCGTACTGGCTTGAACCTGTCTTCTCCTTCAGCGTCACAATCGCCTCCGTAATCATCTGCAAAAAAACAAAATCAAACACACAAAAGTCAGTTTCAGATCTGAAAAAGTTGAAAAATAAACAGTTTTTTTAGAGAGAGAAAGTTAGGGTTTCTAGAGAGAGAGAGAGAAAAACCATACATCGAGGAAAGGAGGGTGAGCGGGTGCGGATTTGGGCTTTCTGGGGCCGGACGATTTTCTCGACTCAGTAGTAGCGGCCATAGTGAGTTAGCGCGAACGAGTTGAATTGAGACTAGATTCGGAAGCAGAGCAGAGAGGAATTGGAATCGAAAAGAGTGTTTTGGTTTTTAGAGAGAGAAATTTGGATGTGAGATAAAATGGTTAAGGAGAGAGATTAATATAGTGAGAATGTGAAAGAAATGGTGAGCGGTGATTGGTGGAAAGTATGAGACGCGGATTGAGCCAAATTTGAAAGTTTGAATGTGGGCCATTGGATTAAGAGGTTATCTACGGCTTGGGGTGGAAGTTTTGAGGGGGTTTGGATTGAGGATTTTGGGGCATAAAAGTTTTTGGGGTTGGGATGAGTTTTGGGTGTGTTTTTCACTTGATTTGTGAGGGGTGTAATTTGGGTTGTGGGTCATGGATTTTATTGAGGTTTCGATGGTTTTTTAGAGGAGGACGTAAGGTTTGTAATGAATGTTTATTTGAGTCTTTTGGGTTGGAGAACTAGGAGAATTTTGGGTTTGAAGGTGAATTGGTCAAAACTAGGGTTTTTGAAGAGTTTGGTTGGGTTTGGATGAATTTTGAGACAATGCTTGGTGTTAAATTGTGATTTTTCAATTGTATATGATTGAAGGGTTGTGAAGGAGTCAATTGGTTCAAGAATCATGAAATTTGGACAAATATTGGTACTTGAAATATTAACCAAAATGTCATTTAAGTTGAACATATCAAACCCATGTCCTTATCTCACAATTTAGGGATTATCATTCCTTAGTCAACAATAATCTCCAATTAATCAAATTATTAACCACTTGTTAATGACTAAGGATACTTTTCAAGCATAGTTAATGGTATATACACAACTCATTCTCCAAGGTAAGCTTGATTATGATAACAGCCAAATATAATTGAATGTCTTGTTTGGTAGTTGTTTTAGTCTATATGCAATTTAAGGAATTGGCATTCTCTACATTGTTGTATTTTGCGCCATAAACATTAAACGGGAACAAATCTTATCATTCATTCTCATTGGAGAATCGAATATATATCCAATATTCTTTTTTAGAGAAGTTTCAACTTTCATTCACCATATAAATATATGGCATCCACTTAGGTTATGTCTTGAAACATATTCATGCTTTTTATCAAGCTCATTTGACTAATGTTCATCTATTAGAGATGTCTAGTTAGATCAACTATCTCAAATTGATTTATTCAAATAGAATGAATCACAGTTATTTTAAATTAATCATTCATAACAAGCACTTACAATAGAGCATAGAAATTCTTGTTCTACTTACTAAATGATGAGAAAAGCATTTTTATATTGCTCCCATCCTAAAAGTTGAAATTTGAAATTTGGTCTTATAACTTTATCTAAAGGTTTCCGAGAATAATGAAAGTAAACCACTAAAAGAAATGATTCTCAAAAGTTGTATTTTTAGATCTTTAATCAATAGCCTATACTTATACAAATGTTTAATTCCCCACCCTTGCCAAGAACATGGGTGATTTCCTCAATTCAACCAATTTTTTAAAGATTAGATCCATTTTTCGACCATGCTTGGAAAATTATCTTCCAGCCATTAGTGATAGTTCAATGAAATAAGAATGCTTCCTATTGCATCTACTCAAGATGCAAATTACATTTTTAACTATTGAAGGCTAACTTTAGAAACTAATTTCTTCCTAAGCATCTCTCAATTTTGAGAGGTAATAAAAATTTTAAACTTAAAAATAAATTGTTCATCATACAACCTCAACAAGAAAAATGGAAGAATTTTATTATACCACTGCTATATAAAAATAGTTAGTGAATAATAAGTTTTTTTATTTTTTTTATTTAAAAAAAACATTTTTCTTGTTTGCTCCAACAAAAATTTCACTATAAAATTTTAATTTTTTTTTCTTAAAAAGTCAAAATATTGAAGTTGTATCGCATTTATATGACTAGAAAATTTAATGTATCACTTAGTTTTATTAGAGTGCCATTGTAGGATTTGTTTAATAAACTCAAAAGATACTCATATTGCCTCATATGAGCTAAAATGACTTCACAAAAATAATGGGGATGGGTTCTTTAGATAATCCTAAACATTTAAGCTTTCTTATCCATCTTTCTCTCTGTTCATACTTCCTATAGCATAGTTTGTCATGTTAATTCTCCTAGTGAAAATCATTATTAAAAATCAATTTTTAATCACCTATTTATTGGGAAAAAAATGTTAATCATCTAGCTTCTAAACCTTTTTGAAATCATTACTACCTGACACTGAAGGCTACAATTTCTCAGTTGCACTAACTTTTGGTGCCAACTTTACTAATAGCCAATTATTTTTTAAAAGAGTTTCAACCTATGACACCCGCTCCTGATTATAGCTGTGAGGCCAGAAGTGTAAGAGCATGTCTTTGGGCCTTGGGCCTGATCCAAGAGAGGATCGACAACAAGGGTACCGAACTTAAAGGCCCACAAATCAACTGTTATGGTAAAGGCTGGTTAGAACGATCCGAGGAGGGATATGTCCTCGGCTAACTGAGGTAAAGCTGCTATCACCGCATTAAAGACTTCTCACCTACCCCTCTGGTCGCATTAATGAGGAATTGATATCTAAAATGATGGTGATCAGCCTTACAACTATTGGGAGAAGATTTCAAGAGGGCGGTGGATGTGAAAGGGATCTGCATTGATGATTTGATTAATTAGAGAACGAAGGAGAAGAGGAAGAGGAAGATAAATAGGGAGGAGAGAACATTGTACAAAGGAGGATCAACTGTAAATTGTCTTAAAGAAAAAAGGAAAAATCAATACTGAGAGTCCTCGGCTTACGTTCGAGGAGAGGTTATGTTACATTGAAGGTTCTTTGCTTGTGACTTGTGGACCTAGTCCATCGTCTTTGTTTCTCAATGTCCAAAGTAACCTAGGTTTCAAACCCACACTCTACAAATTTTATTGTTTTAGGCCTTTTGGGCCTGTGCCCTTCACGCGTTTGAGTCCAGGCTTGAATTGTGTCCTTACAATAGCTATTTATCATTAGACCAAAATACCGATCGATTTTTTGGTGTAGTTTGGAATAAAACCTCAAATCTCTTATTCAATCATCATAAACTTTATTAATTGAACTAACTGGAACCCACACTAATATCCAATAATTAAAGTGCTCAAACAATTTTATAATTATTGAGTCAAGAAACTTGTAACTCAACTGGTACTTTATGATATTTTCAATGGAAACATACATGATTCGAATCCTCCTCCTTTAATTATCAAATTATAAAAAATGAAAAAAAAATGTAAATAATGATATTTGTCTATTCCTTGCTCATCTAATGATTTTCATAATCCACAATCTACTATAGGAAAGATAAGAAAAAATTTTGGGGCAAGAAATTTATCATCTTCAAATCTTCCAACATCAACACAACCACGATAAAATGTTTAGACTGATTTAGTTTTATCTAGTTGTCTTGGGGGCATTTGATATTTGGCATGTCTGCTTGTATACAACATGAATCACTTTTATGAACCCATTTAAGTTAGTCAACAGTTGCCCAGGTTTATTGGAGTGATAATTCAATAATATGAGAGTATGATTGAATCCAGCATTCATGTGAAAAGAGTCTTAGGTCGATGTACCAAATATTTTCCTACTTATTGTATTCTCCTTCACAAAGATTCTAATTTTACTTGTTTTATCATGGTCACACTGACACATGGGTTATGTTCTAGATTTTATTCAGGTGTATACGGCTATACTTTTCTACCCCTCTTTTTTCTTTCCATTTATCATCATTTTAGCAACAATTTCGTTAGTTGGTATGTTTTGAAACATTTTAGCAAACTAACATCTTGAGTTTATTAGATTCAATTTCAATGAAAAAAATCAAGTCTAATACACTTGATTTATGCTCTAACAGAGGCTACTGTGGATCTTTTGTACATGTGGAACTCAAGTCTAATACACTTGATTTATGCTTTGGAGAATAAATATCAAATATTACACATCTGGAGAACACGAAGAAGAAGAAAGAAAGTTTTTTGCAAGTGGGTTTGGTTTTGCCGTGGGTGGGCTTGATTTTTGCAGGTGACTTCATGGAGTGGGTTTGGTTTTCTGATGGGTCTCTTTTTCTTCTTCCTCTTCTTTTCCTTCTTTCTTCTTCATTATTCTTCTTTGTTTCTCAGATTAGTAAAACTAAATCGAGTGCATGAGACTCGAGTTCTACGTGTATAAAAAATTTCCACATTAGCCTTCCAAAGCATCAAACTCGAGTGTGTGAGACTCGATTTCGTTCGATGAAGTCGACTCTAACAAACTCAAGATGTTAGTTTGCTAAAATGTTTAAAAAACATGCCAACTAACAAAATTGTTGCTAAAATGATGCTAAATGGCAAAACAATCCCTCTTCTACCCTGATAGAGGTTTTGGGTTTGGGCCATAAGATAGTAGTTGTCAGGCCACAAATGCGTTGACCCCTTGTGATAACTTAGATTAATTAATTAGCCCAGTTTTTAATTAATCAGATTAACATGCAATATCACGTAGCAGCACAAACAAATCACCGAAACTAAGTTATGCAGCGGAAAATAAATAACACAATGTGATTTGTTCACGAATGGGGAAAACCCTTACGGCAAAAACCCCATCGGGTGATTTAAGGTCACTACTCCCGAAACTCCACTATTATCACAACAAGCAGTTACAAGCAAGTGATCTGAGTACCTTACCAACCTACAGTTGAACTCTTACCCCAATACCCAATTGGACTTGTTCTGTAGTGACAGTTTCTCCTTTCAATGCACGGCTCCAAGTACGTGACTAACCAGATGCGCGGATCCCAGTACGCGACTTCAATTACCAACTAGAGAGAGAGAGAGTTGGCTGCAAAATTCTTCAAATCATCAGAGATGAACTAGGGCACGAACTTTGTCTTTCTGATCACAAATTACATGAACAACAAGTTCTCAAAGAATATGCAACTTGTATCTTCTGCTGCTGCTTGACAGCCCTTAAAATAATCCTTTTATATGTCTAGGGTTAGGAGAAAAGAAGTCCCAAAGACACATTCACGGATTAGACTTGAAACAGACTTGGAAATCTGTTTTCTTTAATTCTCGACAGATAGAGGTGTCGAGAGGTGTCGAGAAGCTGTCGAGGCTCGGGCAAAACAGCTTCTTTAAAGCTCGATAGATGCATCTGTCGAGGTATGTGTCGAGCTTTAAAAACTTGCACTTCCTTGCTTTTTTCTTGGACAGACTTTGACGGCTTCAACACTTAATCTTGAACCACTGTTTCTTGAAGTGTTAAACTCATCCTAAATCTACCCAATTACAAGTAAAGTGTGTTTTGTCTAAGGATAAGCCAATTACATAAAATAACGACATATGTTCACAGACTTGAACTGCATATGTCCTAACAATCTCCCCCTTTGGCAATCCGTGACAAAACCACAACATACAAATGAAGACATGAGAGAAGTCATAATCACTCAACTCATATTCACTTGTTACATACAGTAAAATCTATCCTAACACAAACTCTTGAAAAACTTTGCAAGAAGAGAGTTTATGGCAAGAAGACTTTGACAACCTGTATTTCTGAAACACTTATAAACAAAACACATCAAGGCATCTTTGTGTGAAACAGAAATAATAATAGATTCCGTACAAGTAAAGAAACATGTGTATAAAGAAAGAAAAGAAACAACACATGAAAGGTAGGTGAAAGAAAACATACATCATCATATATAAGAAGGGAATGAATACAATGTATGTCAATACATGATCAAAGTATCTCTAAACAGGTGAGAACAGAAAAAAATACATATGATCACCTCATTACATCCCTCAATCCACACTCCCCCTAACAAAAATGTCCTATGCTAACACTCCCCCTAAGCATGACTACTCTCATACAAAACTACTCCCCCTTTTTGTCACGAGTGACAAAGGGTAGAGTGTCAAGTAAACATCTCATCCGAAGAGCTCGCATCTCCATCATCATCACCGTCGGAAGCATCATCATCATCGCCATCATCATCAGCATCGGTCTCAGTCGACACATGAGGTGGCGGAGGAGAAGCCTTTGGAGCAAAGCCACCCATGGTCGCCTGTCGCCTGGCGATGTGACCAACACGAACGTTCACCTGATACAACTCTGTGGAGAGTGTATCTAGGCGAGCATCCATGCGCTGTAGCTGCGCCATGATGTCTCCTAACGTGACGTCACTCGAGGAGGAAGAAGCAGACGCACGAGCTGATCTGGAGGTGGCCGGACGGGTGGAAGGAGTGGCACCATCTGTCTGTCGCGATCGGAACTGTGCCTCGCTACGTTTTACGGTAGCGGCGTCTATGGTAGACATGACGTGGTAAGGATCGGACGAGGGGAAAGGGATGGAAAAACGGCTCAGGATCCTCGTGATAGCGGAAGGGAAAATGAGCTTATCACGGGTGGCCGTATCTCTATAGACATCTATAATGGAAAAGATAAAGTGCGAAGGAAAGTCTATAGAGAGATCCTTTAAGAGGGACAACAAAAATCAAGCGCGAGGCTCTGTGATAGAGTTATAGTGAGAGAGTGGGTGCAAAACAAAAGTCATCACCATGTTAAGAAAACGAGGACCTTTGACATGGTGTGTACATATGATCTCTCCAAGAGGACGGACGCTCACAGAACGCCGAGATCATCTCATCTTTGGACACAGTCCAGAGACGCTCACAGCTAGGGTAATCAGGATGATCCACCCTAGGGACATGAAGAACCTTAGAGACTAACTCTGGGGTGACACAAAAGCGCGTACCTCGGACGTAAGAGTAGAAAAGAGGTATTGAAGAATCTATCCCATGGATGTTGGAGTAAAACTCCTGTATCAACACGAGAGGAGATGTGACCGGGACGTCACACAGTGACTCCCATCCCCGAGTGTGAATGACATCGGGAAGGTCGGTGTCGGCAAAGTCTGCCAGGACAACGTGGCGTTCTGAATGAACACCTCGTTTAGAAAAGTTCTTCAAGAAGTCCTTATGGGCTTTCTCATTACGGAACCGAACAGAAAGAGGAGTAGAATCAGAGGAAGACTGTCCCTTAGAACGCAGAGGGTTCTGGGATGGAATGGACTTACGCTTAGGTGCCATAGACATCTAAATGCATGACAATACAATGAGAATATTAATGTAATGCAATGCATGTGGTTTTGAAGATCAAATCTATGAAAACAACCCAAGTATTTCATGAAAACCCCAACAATTTTGAAAACTCCCAAAAATTTTCAAAAACACAAAACTTAGGGTTTTAAAACAATGAAATGCATGAAAAGGAGGGATGAGATGCTTACCAAGTGATGAAGATCGCAAAGAACACTTGAGAAAGCCTTGGGAAAAGGTTTGGAGGGAAAAGGAGAAATTTTGAGAGAGAGAATAGAAGTTTCGAGCGAGAGAGATCGAGCAAGTGAGAAGAGAAATCGCGAAATCTCAATATATAGCCTCTCAGTAATTCTCGACAGATGATGCTATCAGGAGGTGTCGAGACTGCTGTCGAGGTCATGTGTCGAGAAATACACATGGACAGATGAAGCTATCGAGATCAGGTATCGAGGAAGAAGAAACAAACAAGAAGTAACCTCGATAAATCTAAAAGCTATTAAGAAGCTATCGAGCAGACAGAAAGTTTCTCGATCGATCCAGCAGGTGTCGAGGTATCTGTCGAGACTGCGATAAGAAAGAGTCTAAGGATCTCGACAGATAGCCTATGTGTCGAGAGGTATCGAGGAGGTGTCGAGATGCCTATAAAAGCAGTTTTTCAAAGGAGGAAAAACACAGACATGAATGCAATCATGCATGCAACTCAACCAAACATCCAATTAACACATTAAGCTCTCAAAATCATCTCTCAACAAGAAAATTGATGCACATGTATCTCAAAACACGCACACACACACTAAACAAGTCTAACCAATTTTATATTTCAAAAACAAGTCCAGACAGTTTAGTGAGCATACATTAAAGCATGTAAACCTTATGATGGCCAAATCACATTGTACCTGCACATGTATCAAGAATAGCAAAGATTATTGCGTGCCGTGTGTGGAAACTTCGCAAGATTGCATAAGTGTCTCAATGTTATGACGATTTAAGATATGAGAAAATCACTTTAACTCACACACAATCATAACCGTTTGATGGGGACTATCACCTTCGAGGTACATCCTATAACTCCCACATCTCCTAGAAAACACGCTTGCAACCATATTTTAAAGCATTTTTGATCTTTTTGCTTTTTATATCTTTGCATATTTTCTTTTAACAAGCATATCATGCATGGGCATACAAGAGAAAGAAAAGAACTACACAATTATGTTAAGCTTTTGACACTGCACTTTTGCTATGCCGAAGCATACAGGTGTCATTGACATTGCACTTTTGCTATGCCGAAGCATACAGATGTCATATTATGATTGGCGAGTAACAGTGGTGAGATAGTTATTTATGCCTTTCTCTTAGGATTTTCTAGTTCAACCCGTCAAAAAGAGTGATACGAGTGTTAAGAAGAAGAAATCACTTAACCTTACTCATCACAAACAAAGAGTTACAAAGCTCACTTGCTTAGTTGTGTAGAAGAATGCTCATCTAAGTTACAGGTGATACAAAGTTTAGAACACTTTGTTTCAATGGCCATTAAAAGTTCACATGAACTAATGCACACTAACTCACACTGTTTTTGTATTTTTCAATTTTATTTTTATTTTTATTAGAGAAGCAAAAATAAAACACAAAACTGAAAACACACAAATAAAAACATGTAAAGCAAAACAGTGCATAAAACTAGACTGACTTAAAACAGTAAAGAAACACACAAGTAATGCAACACACAAAAAAGAGAGAGAAGAAGAAGTGACTGAGTTCACTTAGATCCCTTTGCCTTCGACACCTTGGAAGAACCTTTCCTTTTGATCGACTCTTGAACCGGTGATGAGGGAGAAGAGTTTAAACCGTTCAAGTTCGAAAGGAACGTGAGGGCTTTAAGAATGTCTCCAATTGGAGCGAGAGAAGACTGAAGCTGATTCTAACTCCCAGATGCTATTGTGCCATTGCTCTGTTGAGTGGCACGCCACTTGTAGCAATTAGGTCTTGTGTGACCGGCAACACCACAATGATAACAGAGATGCGGTTTCTTCTGTTTGACCTTTTGAGTGTTAGTCTTCTTAGTCCTAGGGTTTCTAGATTCCCTTTTCTCAATTTTAGGGGGTGCTCCTAGGATGGACTTGCCCTTGTCTACGTTCTCACTAGCTAATTCAGTTTTAACATTCTTTTCTTCATTTTCAATGTTATTAGCAGGAGGAACAAACACAGTAGCACTAGAAGTAGGAGCATTAGAGAGAGAGAATTCATACCCCAATCTAGTACGATCTGAAGAATATCTCTGAGCACTCAGCATCTCGTCCAGTTTTGCACTTGACGTTCTATCCAGTTGTGCTCTAACTTGAAACAGCTCCGCTTCAAGCTTCTTGGTCCTTTCTACCAAGAAATTGTTTTCGAACCTCAGTGCTCCAATGGTTTGATTCGCTTCATCAACCTTTGTGGACAGCTCCTCACGATTGAGTTCCACATCACTGAGCTTCTTGGTGGCCAGCCTATAGAGTTTCTCATGCTTCTCAGAAAGCTTGTATAGCTTCTCATAGGCGGTATGGATATCATCTTGATCATCCATAATTTCACACTTGGAATCCACCAATTCTTCTTCTTCATCCACTTTTTCACTAATCCCATCAATAGGATTAACAGTGGCTGTGAAAGCATTCAAGATTCCGTCGTCTTCATCTTCGGAATCGTCCTCGGGCTCTGTGTCGCTTAAGGTAACAGCAAGTGCCTTGCTCTTCCCTATGCTCTTGAGGTACGTGGGACACTCTTGTTTCATGTGTCCAAAGCCTTGACACCCAAAGCATTTTGGTCCAGTGGGAACAGTGTACTGACCGCCATCCTTGACATCCTTCTTGAATTGTGAAGAACTGGATTGTCTACGGTCTTTGTTGAAGCCCTTTCCGTTGGCATTCTTCATAAACTTCTTGAATTGCCTTGTGATGTAGGACTTCATCTTGGAATCTTCATCATCTGACGAGTCATCTGTATCATTGCTCTTGGCCTTTAGTGCTAAACTCTTGCCCTTGCTTGACTTGCCTATCCTAGTCAGCCCTAACTCATAGGTTTGCAAGTTTCCAACCAGCTCAATCAAAGGAATTCTATCGATATCCTTTGATTCTTCGATCGCCGTGATCTTAGCATGGAATCTCTCGGGCAGTGATCTAAGCACCTTTCTTACTATCTTGGGTTCAGGGATGGTTTCCCCAAGATTAAAGGCTGAGTTTACTATGTCCTTGAGCTTGGCATAGAACTCGTCAAACGACTCATCCTCTTCCATCTTAATTTCTTCAAAGCGTGTGGTGAGCCTTTGTAGCTTTGAATCTTTGACAGCCTTGGTGCCCTCATAGGTTGTCTGGAGGATGGTCCATGCTTCCTTAGCAGTTTCAGTTGAGGAAATTTTCTTGAACTCCTCATTGGTGACTGCACTGAATAGGGCATTCAATGCTCTGCTGTTGAAGTTTGCCGCCTTGATCTTAGCATCATCCCAGTCGGCCGGCGCTTCTGTAGGCTTGGTCCAGCCTATCTCCACAGCTTGCCACACTTTCTCATCTAAAGACTGCAAGAAAGCTCTCATGCGTACTTTCCAGTATGCATAGTTAGTGCCATCAAATAAAGGAGGTATAATAAGAGATTGTCCTCTATCCATGACAGCAGGGGTCGAATGGATCACACACAAAAGATTAAACCCTAATCAGGGTGTGCTTGTTCTGATATCACTTGTCAGGCCACAAATGCGTTGACCCCTTATGATAACTTAGATTAATTAATTAGCCCAGTTTTTAATTAATCAGATTAACATGCAATATCACGTGGCAGCACAAACAAATCACTGAAACTAAGTTATGCAGCGGAAAATAAATAACACGGTGATTTGTTCACGAATGGGGAAAACCCTTACGGCAAAAACCCCACCGGGTGATTTAAGGTCACCACTCCCGAAACTCCACTATTATCACAACAAGCAGTTACAAGCAAGGGATCCCAGTACCTTACCAACCTACAGTTGAACTCTTACCCCAATACCCAATTGGACTTGTTCTGTGGTGACAGTTTCTCCTTTCAATGCACGGCTCCAAGTACGTGACTAACCAGATGCGCGAATCCCAGTACGCGACTTCAATTACCAACTAGAGAGAGAGAGTTGGCTGCAAAGTTCTTCAAATCATCAGAGATGAACTAGGGCACGGACTTTGTCTTTCTGATCACAAATTACATGAACAACAAGTTCTCAAAGAATATGCAACTTGTATCTTCTGCTGCTGCTTGACGGCCTCTAAAATAATCTTTTTATATGTCTTGGGTTAGGAGAAAAGAAGTCCCAAAGACACATTCACGGATTAGACTTGAAACAGACTTGGAAATCTGTTTTCTTTAATTCTCGACAGATAGAGGTGTCGAGAGGTGTCGAGAAGCTGTCGAGGCTCGGGCAAAACAGCTTCTTTAAAGCTCGATAGATGCATCTGTCGAGGTATGTGTCGAGCTTTAAAAACTTGCACTTCCTTGCTTGTTTCTTGGACAGACTTTGACGGCTTCAACACTTAATCTTGAACCACTGTTTTTTGAAGTGTTAAACTCATCCTAAATCTACCCACTTACAAGTAAAGTGCGTTTTGTCTAAGGATAAGCCAATTACATAAAATAGCGACATATGTTCACAGACTTGAACTGCATATGTCCTAACAGTAGTAATACTAATATTAGGCCAACACATTTTTAAAAAAATAATTATAGTCACACAATTTTCACCAAAAAATTTATTTCCACCTCCATTTGTGTTGTTTTGGCCTAAGTGAGGTGCCATACGAGTAAGGGTGTGAGTTTTTTTAGAGAAAAATTTTGTGCATGCAACAAGGTTGCTTTTAAAATAATATATGGAAATAGAGATTAAAAAAAAGTAGAATTTAGTTAACTTAACTACAAACTCAAAGATCAGTTGTAGAGAGTAGAAGAGAGTTCGCTTAGGTTTGGGAATTACAAGGAGGTAGCTCACCTCAAATCTGAATTGGTGATTTTATATGACAGGGAAGAGAAGATGTGGCATTAGAGGTCTCGAATTCAATGGTTGCAAAGTGGGGATTAGAACACAAAGATTTTCCATGGGTCAGCTACTCAACTGAAGATTAAAAATATCATAAAGGGTTTGAAGGATGATAATGGTGTTTGGCATGAGGATGAGGAGTTTTTATAGGGTTTGTTATGACTACTACTCTTGGCTATTTTCATCCTCAAATCCTCATGATTTTAATCGTATTTGGGATGGGTTGATGAAGTAGTGACTGATGAAAAGAGGGCAAATCTGGCTCGGCCTTACACAACTAAGAAAGTGGATGCAGCTATCAAGGAAATGGTGCCATTAAAGGCCCCTGGTCTAGATGAGATGCCACCATTATTTTATAAGACCTACTGGACTGATGTTGGAATGAATGTTCATCAAGTTGTCTTGTCAAGTTTAAACTTAGGTGCTATCTTGAAATCTATAAATCATACTTTCATTACTTTGATCCCTAAAGTGAATAACTCGAAAAAAGTTTCTGATTTTCGTCTTATTAGTCTTTGCAATGCGATTTATAAGATTATGAGTAAAGTGATTGCAAACCGTCTTAAGCTTTTGCTTAATTCTATTATTTCAAAAACTCAGAGCGCTTTTATTGTTGATAGATTGATTACAGATAACATCTTAATAGCTTTCAAATCTATGCATCAGATGAAGACTAATTGTATAGGGAAGAAGGGCTTTATGGCACTTAAGTTGGATATGAGTAAGGCCTATGATAGGGTGGAGTGGATTTTCGTTGGAAAAATCCTTTTGAAGTTGGGTTTTCATGCTTCTTGGGTGGCTCTAATTATGGAGTGTATTACCACTACTTATAATTCCATTCTGGTAAATGGAGAGCCAAAGGGTATGATTTCCCCCTCTTGCCCTATTAATTTTTGTTTTGTGTGAAAGGGTTAAATGCTATTATTAGAAAAGCAGCAATGAAGGGTGACATAGAGGGATTTCTTTGTGTAGGAATGGGCTAAAAGTTACTCACCTATTTTTTTTTTATAGATGATTGTCTTTTATTTTGCAGATCCTGTTAGGTTGTGTGCTCTTAAATCCTATTGTATGATGTTATGTATGCCATTATGTATGCCATTACGTATGATTTAATGTTATGATAAATAAAGTTGTTTTATTATTATCTAAAATAATGGTAACATGAATATTGAGACATTATCATATAGTTTATGATATGCATAATATGTGATTTATGTGAAAAGTTACAGAAGATATAAATCACAAGTTTTTTGTAAACTCAGAATTATAGTTCGTACTCGGTGGTGAAACTGGACATTTCATCTGCGAAAACTATAACATATCAACTAAGATGATTTGTCTTGATCATGGAAGTATAGACTTCTAGTTGAAGTGTTGATATGTTTTAAGAGTTAAGACATATTGAACTGAACCACTGTGAGATTTATTATTCTCCTAACGACTGTCAAATAAATAATAAATCTCACGACTTCTATTTACATGAACTCTTAATCTTGAGACGATAATGGACTTGATCATGAAATGTAGGTTATTTTGATATATCAGGAGTGAGATTTAAAGTAACGGTCAAAACCTCAAAATGTTGGGCAACCACATTTAGTGTTGATAGAACATATATTCTCAAGATGAAATTCATAATCTTTTAACGAAGATATAAAATACTTCCTTGAGATAAGTTTAATGGGTTCAATTACTAAAGTATATAAAACCTAATCACTTTGGTAAGAAATTACTAAAGTATATATTTATGAAATTGGATTTCATAAATATATAATGAATAACTTTAAAGAATTAAACCGGGTACTCAAGGATTAAGATGTAGTAATTTTCAAAGTGGCAGTCTATATCTATGACTTTGTATTACTACGAATATTTTATGAAGGGGTTGTGTGTATAATAAAATTTTAGGATATAATTTATTAATAAGGCTTAGAGTGCAATTATATTTATATAGTTGTATTAAATATAATTAATGGTAACTTTGGACTTGTCAAGAGTTGACGGAAAAACCCAAGGCCCATTGAAGCTAGTGTCTTATTGGTCTCTTTTGGTCCCACTCCAAGCCACACACTAAAGCCTAATTGGAAAGGCCCAATAGGCTAGCCCAATTAGATAATCAGCTAGTTATAAACGGGAGAAACATACAAAATTTTTTATAAGCATAGAGAAAAAGAAAAAGAGAGAGTGAGACACACTTTCATTCTCCTTTTGAAACTGATTGAAAGACCGCACTTCTTGGGCGTAAAGTGGAATTGGAGTGAAGATTAAAAGTGTTTCCAAATGCTTCTAATCTTTGTTTTGAATTTCTCCACACCAAGGTATGCTATCTTGTTCTTAAATTCTAATATTTGCATAGTGCATATTATTAATAATGAATGAAATAGATCCATATTTGTTGCTTCTACTGTGTTTTTTGTATGAGATACAAAACCAGTTTTTCCAACAGATCCACCTTGGAGGAATGTCAGAAAATTCAGGAGATATTGGCCTATTATGAGGTGGCGTCAGGCCAAATGATAAATAAGGAGAAAACCACTCTATTCTTTAGTAAGAACATCGATGAACAAACACAGGAAGCTATAAAAGTTTCTCTTAATGTACCAGCAATACAAAATTATGAGAAATATATGGGCCTTCCTTCGTTTATTGGTAGAGAAAAGAAAGTTTGCTTCACCAATGTGAAAGAGCGGATATGGGCAAGAATGCAAGGGTGGAATGAGAAGCTTTTGTCACAAGCTAGTAAGGAAGTAATGATAAAGGCAGTCATCCAATCTATTCCTACTTACTCGATGAGTGCATGTAATTTGCCGGTCAGTTTGTGTAAGGAAATAGAAACAATGATTCGACAGTTTTGGTGGGGATAAGGTGACTCAAAAAAGATTCACTAGGTTAAATGGAGTTCTTTGTGCTCATCAAAATTTTTTGAAGGGATGGGTTTTCTAGATATCCAAAATTTCAATAATGCCTTACTAGCGAAACGAGTGTGGAGATTAATTCACCAGAAAGATACGCTTCTCTATAAGGTTTTTAGTGCTAAGTTTTTCCCAAAGGGAGTATTCTTGATGCCTATTGATCCAAAGTGCTCTTATGCATGGAGGAGTATATTGCAAGCACGGGAGTTTATAGAGAAAGGTGCTATCTAGCGGGTCGAGAGTGGTCAGATGATTGATGTGTGGAAACATAGATGGCTCCCGAATCCTAGTCTTAACAAGATTGTATCTCCAAGAGCAAATTCCATTATTAATCAAGTTAGTGAGTTGTTCTACTCCAATAAAAGAATCTGGGATCCTGGCAAATTGGAGAGCAATTTTTACCCTTGGGAAGTTGATATGGTGAGCAGAATTCAAGTGAGTGAAGCGTGGCATGAGGATTTGCTGGTATGGCCTTTGACTGCAGATGGAAGCTATAGTGTTAGGAGAGCATATCGCTTGTTAATTTCAGTAGAGGCAAGTACTACACCGAGCTCTTCCACACCAACAGAGCAACGAAGCTTATGGAAGAGTATTTGGAAGATTTAGACTCCCAATAAAATTAGACATTTCCTTTGGTGTGTATTGAAAGATTCACTTCCAACAAAACAAAATCTAAGAGCTCAACATATTCTGATAGATGAGACATGCGATCTGTGTGATGATCATCAAGAAACTTTGCTACATAGCCTCTTGTTGTGCGATCACTCACAATTTGTTTGGGAGTCATACCTGAGTTTTGCTCCTTTGTATTAGAAACAATATAGGGAGTTTAAGGATTTGGTGGAGGAGGTGATGCATAGGGGCTCATCTTATTGGATTGCACTTTTCTCCACCATAGCTTGGTGCTTATGGCAACGCTAGAACAAGCTCAGAGAGAACCAAGTGACTTGGCAGCTTCATGAACTGGGGAATCATCTAAAAAGCTAGTCTCGGGGTATCTTGTTGTGAAGAAATAGCCTACTCGGGGTGTACCTCGGCCTACTGAGGTTCGCTGGACTCCTCCAATGGAGCAGAATTATAAGGGTAACTTTGATGCTACATTTTTTAATGCTTCAGGTTGTGCAGGTATTGGAGTTGTCTTTCGAGATCACACTGGAAATATCATCGCTGCTTTGAGTCAAAAGATCCCATTGGTTCAGTCCATGGAGTTGGCAGAGGCTTTGGCAGCAAGACATGCAATAGTGTTTGCCAAGGAGTTGAGCTTGTTCAATGTGGAAATAGAGGGAGACTGCTCACTCAAAGCATTGATTGATCCGAGAAGATGTAACACTTTGTTTGGTCATGTGATAGATGAGAGTTGAAGTTTAGGCGCTATTTTTCAGTATTGCAAGTTCTAGCATGTTTGAAGGGAAGGAAATAGATTAGTTTACACTTTAGCTAGAAGAGCAGTTTTATTTGCAGACACAGATGTATGGGTAGAATCTCTATCTAGTGATTTGGATATTGTTTTCCAATCGGATTTAGTTCAATAGAATTACTTACTTTTATCTCAAAAAAAAAAAAAAACTACAAAAATTTCTTATCGTTGAAAAGAACTTGAGTTTAAACCCTGCCTACACCAAAATTTAATTAGTGTTTTGGCTTGATGATAAAATACAATCATTATAAAGCAAACACTATTAGTTCAAGTCTATTATATTTATAATTTTAAAAAAATGAAACAAATTTGTTAATTATTACTTTGGTCCTTATACTCATATGATATCTCTATAAATCCTTAATAATCTCATCATCCTAGGCGAACCACACATTTTGTTCCTTGAATATATAGAAAAGAGTCAAGATTCAATAGTTCTCAGTTGAGAGCTTAATTTAGATAATAATAGTAAAAAACTTTTTGACCATTTGCACAAAAAAATTAGGAGAATTTCTCTCTCTCTCTCTCTCTCTCTCTCTCTCTCTCTCTCTCTCTCTCTCTCTCTCTCTCTCTCTATATATATATGCATATAGTTGGATTCAGGTTATATTGAGTGTAATTTTAAATAATGTTACATCATTCAATATTTTTTAATTGGATGCGAATTTTGGCAAATCCACCGTTAGATTACATTATTATCGTATATTCTTCATGTTTGCAAAATTTCAAGGTGATAAAAAATTAATAGTTATGTCATCAATCAATTGTTTAAATTCAAGTTTTTGTAGTTTAAAATAATGCATAAAAGATAAGTTTATAGATCGAATGATAAATAATATCCAATTGACATAATAATTGGCATGAATATTAAGAACATGTAGAACACGTAATTCAACGATGAGATTTTTAAAATATGAATTCTATAACAAGTTATTTTGGTAATGTAATATTGCTTAAAGTTACATCAAATGTAACTTGTACTCTCTCTCTCTCTCTCTCTCTATATATATATATATATGTGTGTGTGTATGTGTGTGTGTGGAGTTACACTTGGTGTAACTTCATAAGAGTTACACTTTTTTTAAACCATTGATTTTTATTAGATCTAATGGGTAAAAAAAGACTAGGGTCATGTCATTAAGTCGTTAAATTTTTTTCTAAAAATAAACAAAAAGTCATTAAATTCTCTTCTAAAAATAGGGTTTGGCTTACATACAGTACTTTTTTAACTGAGCATGTCATTTTGTTTTAAATATACAATGGCAAGTGGTAGTGGGATTTAATCTCCACATTTTATTTAGTTAGTAAATGATGTGACAATTTCTCATTAAAATAAAAGGAGATTCCAGGTACAAAAGTACTGGAGGTCAGTCAGACTTTCATAAATAAACAAAAAGTCACTAAACTCTCTCTCTCTCTCTCTCTCTCTCTCTCTCTCTCTCTCTCATCTGCCCACACCTCCATGAACTCCATCAATGGATGCCCATAACTCACAGTACCAAATAGAATCTCTTCCTTTTATAACCCAAAATTAAAAAGGTGTTCCAAGGTTCCATATATACATTGTAATGGTGTTCCTGTGAGAACTAGATAACACCTTAACCTTTTCAGCCTAAAAACCTGAACACCAGCATCTAATTCCTTGTTGTTTCTTAAATTTACTCTAATTTTCCTACCAAGTGGCGCTTATTGAAGACCAAAAAGAGCATGGAAGGGAACAATATCAATTTCTTAAAGGTAGCTAGTCTATAAATATGAAGGAAGGAATTTAGACAAACAAGATGGTCCACAAATACAATGGTTATAACCATCATGATGAAGAGGCTAATTATGTTCTAACTAATTACATATACAATGATTATTCAAATCATTTGGCAAAAATTTGAAGGCCAATTGTTTATTTGGCAAACCACCTGATGGATTACAACATTGAAAAAGACTAGGAAAGTAGAGCAAATTTACGTGATGATGCTGAAAATCGTTAGTGAGCCGAATAGTCCTCACGTGCTTTTGGTATCCTGTGCAACACAAATAAAAAGAAAACCTTGCAAAGAGTACCAGTGTGGTATCAGCTGTTGAGGACAAATTTTTCACGCCACATGGCTTTATTTCATTGGCAACCTGCACCACATTAACATTACCATGGATTTTAGAGAAATCTCTTTTAAAGCCCAAAAGAACCCATATTTACACAAGAAGGTGTCAAAGCCCATGGTTTAGGCTCATGGCACATTATTTCATTTTTCAGCTCATGAGTCTCATCGGAGGAATTTTAGAAGTCGTGATTTGGAGGGCCAATAAGTATGTTCAGTAAAGTTCTAGTGGTTCAAAGTTGATAAAGGAAAAGCATTTCGCTTGGCATGTCTTCCCTAATTCCCTGAACTCTGACGAGTCAGTGTACAATAGGTAACATTTGGTAAGCCTCCCATATCATATAACACTTAAAATGATAAAACTCCATATGCTCTTTACATAAAAATTAACGTTCATCATATAATTTAAGTTTAAAAATGTAATTATATTATTTCATATAAATTATATTATTATTTTCATTTAAATCAAGTCCAAGTACATGGCTAAATATATAATAATATCTCATTTCTAGCATTAAATATATATTAAATGCTCTCCTTACTCTCCAAGATTTGGTTAAAATACAAAGAGACTAAAATTTAATCAAATATCAACCAACTAGTTTATGGATTAATCATATAATTTTCCAAAAAAAGAAACTTAACCAAAAGTACCAACAATAGCTTTAGCAGAAGTTGCAACAGCTCTAGCAGAAGTTGTAACAGCTCCAGCAGAAGTTGTACCAGCTTTAGCAAAAGCTGCAATAACTTCTGCAAAAACTGCAATAGCTCTAGCAGAAGTTGCAGTATCTCTAGCAGCAGCTTAGGCAATTGACATATGTCCAAAAGTAACAACATCAACTCATTAATGCCTAATCCCAGTAACTACCTGTTATACCAAAAGAAGTTAGCATCCCATAAAAGAAATTCTACCATTTTAAGCTAAGATCCTTAGCCTCCAGCTATAGTACCATAAATAGGAAGATCTCATAAAGGTTATATTACCATTTTTAGACAAACCAGGAATTTAACACTAAATATTTTCCTCCAGCAGAAGATGTCATTCATATAACATTATCCAGTAGAGCTGATAGTTGTGATTGATAGCTGTGACAGCAGCTCCAGTAGCATTAAAGGCTCAAACTTTTTTTTTTGGGTTAAAAAACAAAAACCCACTAATAAAACCATTTACTTTGTCAAAGACTTTCCCTTATTTGTTAAATCTCCCTTCGACTAGTTCTAATCTAGTTACATGCTTGACTTTATATAAAGAGGACCAAGCCACACACCATGGGGGAACCATCCATCCCTCTCTCATCCTCAATATTCTGAAACTTCATTCATTTTTGCTGGACATATTTCTAAACATTTCCATACTTCTCCATCTCCCTTACAAAAATATCTCTTTTTAGATAACACCATTACATCACACATATTATTCCAGACCATTATACACCATCCATCCCTCTCTCATCCTCAATATTCTGAAACTTCATTCACTTTGCTGCACATATCTCTAAACATTTCCATCCTTCTCCATCTCCCTTACAAAAATATCTCTTCTTAGATAACACCATTACATCACACCTATTACACCACACCATTACACACTATCCATCCCTCCCATACTTTAATATTCTGAAACTTCATCATTTTGCTACCCAAAAACACACTCCATCTCTTTCTTTATTTCTCATACAAAATCTCTCTTCTTAGAAAGTAACATAACCCATGACATAACACAAAAAACCACTCTAGCAGCCGCTATAATATTATGTATTTACTATATTTAACCTTCATATTATATATCTCACACTTCCATATATTTTACAAACACATTCCTCACAAAATACCCATACATACTTCTCATATATCTTTAAACTCCATGTCTCACAAAGTATACGTATACAAGATCCATGTCCAACAAAGTGTTTACACATAATTCCTATACATATTACAAACACTATATCTCACAAAATATATATACATTTCTTACCATTTCCACACATCTTAAAACATATCGAACACTCTTTCAAAAACTTATTATTAAAAGCCCTTTCTCATGGAAGACATATATTTATAATGCTAAAAGCCCTTCTTATGAAAGGCAAAAACTTATGACTCATTCTCATAGAAGGCAACATCACTCATACTTGACTAAAAACTAAAAGAGCATTACATGGGAAAAATCGTTTAAGTGCATGATGAAAGGGATAAACTTAACTAACTTATGCACTCGGCTGGACATATTCTCTCTCCCACCAGTTGCACCCATTTTCCAACTCAATCATGAAGTCACCATGGAAGGACTCATAATATTATATTGTACCGTTGGACTCATTTTATCATGCTACTGAAATGTCATAAGTCTACTGCTATTCTACGACTAGAGCTACAAATTGTGAAGATAAATCATTATATTTTTATCTTCAAAATTATATTATTGAGTATGTTTTAATTTATTATCATTGTACTATTGTACTCATATTATTCTGCCACTTGAATGTTATCAGCTCATTAACATTATACGGTTGGAGCCACAAATCTTATAAAGAACAAAGCGATGCTATACGGCTGGAGTTAGAGACATGAAAGATAAGTCAATATTTTCTCTATCTTCAAGATTACATTATTAAGTACATGTTAATTCATTGTTGTTATACTGCTGGATGCAAGTTACTTTAATATCATCTCACTATTTAATAAAACATGATTCATCTCACTATTTAATAAGACATGATTTCACCAATACTTCATGAATGAACATACATATTAATAAATTGAGCTACCACTATTGGACAAATATTATTCAGACATAAACCACCGTTGGACATATATTATTTGGACATACCACCGATTGACATATATGATTTGGACATAGAACATTGCTGCACATACCTTATTTGGACATAGACCATTGTTGGACATATCTTATTATATTGAACATGAACCATAAACCGCAGCTGGATAGAGACTATTTTGAACTCATCCCATTATTGGACATATGCCACCTAATTAATTATTCTCTAATATTGGAAATCACTTAATATATATAATAATGATATTCAACTCATCATTTAATCAAATCTATCCAATTAAATATACTATTTATTTATTTCAACCATTATCATGATTCTAAGACTTTGGGCTTTATCTATTTTGTAGGCTTAAAATGCACTAGAAGCCATTAGTCTATGCGGCCCAATGTCGAGTTCTAGATTGGACTCCCCAAAACAAATCCAGGTCTAGCAAAGTCTAACTTCCAGCAGAAGACACATGGCTACAAGCAAAAATAGCTTTGACATCGGCCAATGACCCTCCAAAGGTTAATTTATAAAAGAGAATTTCTATCACTCTAGAGTGCCAGAGCTAGGGTATCATTATGTGTACCTTGATTTGTGAGGACTTTGGAGTTTTTATAGTAGTGTAAATTTAACCTTAATTTCTTGGTGGAGAGAGTATTTCCTTGTAGAGAAGATTCTCAATGCTCATATTTCATGAGATCCTTTCCTTGTAGGAATTTCTCTGACTATGGTTGGGTGTAGAATGCAAGATATTTCCATATTAGGATTCTTGGAGACCACTTAGGCCACGTAGGTGCCACGTGGCTTCAACAAATCATTTCCCTTGGATTCGTCCACTCTAAAGAGTCCATCCGTCGCCCTGCCTCTCCGTCTGGGTTATGAGTCTGTCTACTAGTTCTTTGACTGTTAGATTAACTATGCCATCTCTTTTGGTTACCTCGTCTCTAATGTCTGACTCCATTAATTCAATCTGTTTGCTCTAGGATTTATCCCCATCATTAAGAAATTTAAAAAGCCAATTGAATGGCTTTTTTTTTTTTTTTTTGGATTATGGGAGGAGCTTCTATTTGGGATTGAGTCATGTGTGTCCATTGGAGGAGTTCATGGGGTCTAGCCAAATGAGAGAGAGAGAGAGAGAGAGAGAGAGAGAGAGAGAGAGAGAGAGAGAGAACTATGGAGGGAGAAAGAATTTAATGACTTTTTATTTATATTTAGAAGAGAATTTAATGACTTAATGACATGATGCTAGTCTTTTTTTGACCATTAGATCTAATGGAAATCAATTATTTAAAAAATGTGTAGGTATAACTTGAACCCATCTCTCTCTCTCTCTCTCTCTCTCACTCTATATATATATATACACACACACACAAACTACTATTTAAGGGACTTCTCCTGTTTGGACTATATTTTTTTTGTTCCAAAATACCCTTACAGCCGACGTTTAAGTAGGGCCAAACTTGGTAAAAATGTTTCTTTAACTTCCACATAAAACACTATCTACAAAATAGGACCATACTCCCAGTACACTCACGTTGGTGTTCAAACTTAAATTGGTTCCTTTTTAGTTCTCCAATTCTCTAAATTCTATGTTAATTTTCTTTTCACTATTATCATCATTGTTAAGAAACTCTCCCTCTCACCCACCTCTTTACTTCAGATTTCACTACAAACAACAACATCAACAACAACAATAGATAGATTTGAGGTAAGCTCTTTGTCAGATCAAATCTTAGCCCTCTCTCTCTCTCTCTCTCTCTCTCTCTCTCTCTTATTTCTACATTTCTCACTTCAATTTCTCTCTCTGTTTGGCCATGTTTTGCTTATTGTTATTTCAAGATTTACTGAATATTTTCTGGTCTATTGTTTTACAGGCCTTCACAATAAAACTCCATTAAAAGATGTTTCATTTTTTATGACTCTTGACAATTGTTTAGGCTTTGGGGTCAGTACTATTATGTATTTAATTTTAACTTTTCGAAATGTTAATTTTTATGAAATTATATTTTCACACGATGTTGATTAAACAATAATAATGGTTGTAAAAGAAAGGCGTTGGGAACTCAGTTTCACTTGGTCTTTGGGTTCCTACGTAGTATTGTGTGACTCTCATTTATTATTATATTTTGTCATTTAGTATGATTTAGGTTCATTAACCAAGTCAGTCATAAATAAAAGCTCGGTTAGAGTGAGATTTCATCAAACTCAGATTTAAGACTCCATTTGTTAAAAAAACATTTGTTAGTGATTGAATTAGTATTAGTTGATTCATTTTGTGTTTTTTTTTTTTTTGGTACATGTTGTGAAATTGAATTTCAGATCTAAGATTGATGGTGCATAATCTCTTAAATATGTGGTTTTATTTTAAGCCTTATGAGTTATGGTTTAGTCATCATTGAATTCTATTAAGTTGTCATTGATATTCTTTTGGAGTTATAGTTTAGTGTGCAAAACAACCCTTATATTTCAACCTCATTTTTAATTTCTTTCACATATTTCTTCAAGAAACATGCACTAGGGTGTCTGTCTTCAAGATTTTAGTATCTAAACTTCAAGCAACGTGCATTGGGGTGTTGATCTTTAAGATTTTTGTGTGCTAAGTCCTCTAACTCCAATGGACTATTTGGACTTTTGGACTTGAAGTGTAGTCAACAACAAAAATGTAAGTATCTTTCATGACCTCTATTTAGAATGCCTTATGCGTGTTGGGTTATTTGTATTACATTTGCTTTTTGAGTTCCCATTTAGTATATTATTTCCTCTATTTGGTTTATATTTGGTTTCTATAGTTTGTTATCATTATCCTTTTCATATTATTATCTTATCCTAAAAAATAAAAAAAAAAAAAAAAAACTCTCACGTTTTCTTATATTCCCTTTTTTTTTATGAGCACGTTTCTTATATTCATGTGTTTCGTTCAAATAAGAGTTCTCTACTATACGAGTTTTGGGGTATGAAACAGAGGTTAGTGTTCTCTAATTTCATATTTGTAGCATTGTTTGTGGATCTAGAGCTTATTTTGCTTGCTATCAATCATTAATGCTTTAAAATTTTGAGTTCTATTTTGTGAACTTATTTTTTTCACATTTTCAAATATGAAATCTCATCACATGCACGTGGTTTTCTTATATTCACGTTTTCAAATATGAGTTCTATTTGATCTCACATTAGTTTTTTGCAACTCAAATTGATATTTGTAGCATTGTTTGTGGATCTGGAACTTATTTTGCTTGCTGTGAATCATTAATTCTTTCAAATTATGAGTTCTATTTTGTGAATCATTAATGCACATGGTTTTCTTATATTCACGCTTTCATATATGAGTTCTATTTGAATTCAAATTAGTTTTTTTTAAAACACAAATTGATATATATATTTTTAAATTTAGTTGAATGCTAACTTAGAGTTTAGAAAAAACTTATTATTTTATCCTGATCTAGTGTCTAAAAGGGAAAAAAAAAAAAAATCTTTTAACTCCTACGTAAAATACTACCTAAAAAATAGGAGCACACATTGTTATCATTATCATTTCCATATCATTATCTTATATTATCTTATCTTTTCTTTTATTTGGTCAGTTTGATGGGTGTTTAATATTTTCTCTAATTAATGAATATTTTTTAAAGAGTGGGAATGATATATGTTGATTTTTTTTTTTTTTTTGTGGTTATTGGGTTTGACTCATTATTTTAGTGTATGTGTTTTAAGTGGTGCTCTCTCTTTCTCCTATTATTTTTGTCTATTGTTTTTCTTACATTTAAGCCTTACTCTCTATGTTTTTTTTCTTTTGGTATTTTTTAGGGTGACATATCAACAATTTTGTTAGATTGCATTGCAGACAGATTAGATGAATTTGGGTGAGTGAAGTGATAGTCAATCTATCAAATAGTTGTTAAAGACCATTTTTTGTAAATATCCTACCTATATATTTATTACTTTGTGTAACACTACATTTTCGATTAATTGAAATTGTTACACTTAGCTCCATTTTTCTCAATCACATCTCTTTCATATGAAATTTAATATTGTCATTTGTTGTGCCTTTCATTGCACATTTATTTAGAAAAAGAGAATACATTTCTTTTTTAAAATTGAAGGAATGGTAATGTTGACATCCCTTCTTAGTTTTTTTTTTTATTTTTTTTATAGCTTTTTTAAGTGCCTATCTTTTACAATGTGAGAGTCTTTAGCATTTGAAATTTTTTTTATGGTTATGGATGTGTAATAACTAGCTACCTATTAGGACTAAGTGGCTTCCTTTTATGATTTTAAAAAAAAATGATAACTCTCATGTAAAAAAAAAAGATAATTGTGATACTTTATGACCAGTATATCTTCTTTGTCATTACAAAGTTCACAATTCAAAAGGAATAATTTTCATTCATTAAAATTTTGGCGTTAGGTTCAAAAAAATAATACATGCCCCAAGGAAATTACATCGCTTAATATTAAACTTAGAGAACAGGTGGACTTCTCAAATGGTATTCTTGTTGTTTTAAGAAATTAATAATACTTAAATTATCTTTTACTTTAATTGAGCCTTATCCTATCTCCAGCTTTGTTAAAATTAAATATGAGGGTGCGACCGAAACTTAAAATTAGCTACCAATCAATTTTAATCCAACCTAACAATTAAATAAATTTCTATACAAATTAAATCAAACAAAAAACTATATGCACAATGAAAAATACACAAATGTATATATCCAAAACCAAGGTACTACACAAATGTATTCTAAAGCTAATAACCTTTCCGTATTCAAGGTGTTTTAAAAAATTTAATACAAATTTAATAATTTATTTTTTTAGTTATTGTTATGGATTTTTTTTACCAAGTGACTTTCTTTTAAGATTACTAGTCTCTAAGCACGAGTGTGAGCACGTGCTTAGAGGCTCTTCTAATTTTTTGGGTAAAAGTTAATAATTTGTATTCATTATAATTTAGGATTGCTACATTTCCTAATCATAAAATACTTGGGGTGTGATTAGTGTTATGCGTTTATGGATGAAATATTTTTTTCATCACACCCCTAGGTATTTTATGATTAGAAAATGCATTAATTATAAATTATAATGAATACAAATTATTAACCTTTACCCAAAAAAATAGAAAAGCCTCTCATGTGCGTGCTAAGAGGCTAGTGTGTGTGCATATATATATATATATATATATATATATATATATATAAAGGTTGTACTCAATACACAAAACTCCTACTTTTGCCAGGTTCAGGAGAGATCATGATTAATAAAAAAGTATGCATCATAGAGTAACCCATAAAAAATTTACAAATCGGCATAACAATAAATGTGATTGGTACCATTTCAAAACATAATAATATTTTTTTAATTTTGCATTTAAAAGTTAACATCAATTTAGAATTATTATATAACAAAATTTATAATATTTCCAACATCATTAAATAAAAAGTAAAAAGATAGAAATTGTGGTTTTGAAATGCCACATTTTGGCATGTATTTTGATAACAATCCATTTAGTGATTGAGTAGTGTTACATGTATTACAAGTTTTATTATGTTGATCTTACAAATTAATGTGTCAACAATTAGAAAAAAGGCAATTTAAAATTAAGTTATAAGATAGTTGAAACCCATTAATCACATTCATTGTTACATCAATTTGTAAATTTCATTTAGTAATAACTATAGAAAGTTGTTTGATTGCTATTCCTATTTAAGCATTATATCACTATTACTAATTTATAGAACAAAATGTATATATACCCTTTGGAGTAAAAAAAAGGCATTGATAGTGGATGATGATGCCGAAAATCGTCAGTAAGCTATACGATCCTTGTATGCTCTAGACAAGACCTACACAATAAAGAAGAAGAAGAAGAAGAAGAAGAGGAAGAAGAAGACATTATAGAGAGTACCGGTGTGGTATTAGCCAAATACCTTCCGAAGGTTAAGTTAGAGAACTTTCACAATCCTAGAGTGCCAGAATTAGGGTAAATTATATGTTCCTTGATTTCGGAGGGTTTTAGGTTTTATAGTAGTGTATGACCGACTTTGGTTTCTTAACGAAGAAGATGGTAGGGGAGATCCTTATTAATACATTTATTTTATGGGATCTTTACCATATGGAGATTTTGTTGACTATGTTAATCGTGGAGCACAAGACATTCTCATTTGAAGTTTCTTGAAGACCACGTAAACAATGTGGATGCCACGTTGCTTTGCCACTGTCCGCTTTGCATTCGTTTGCTTTCATGTCCGTCCACCATAGAGAGTCTATCCAGCTTGGATACGTTCCATCGTGTTTCTTCCTTCCCTTTGATCATCCACTACCCAGTACTGTTGCTTATAGAAGGTTCTGTAAATGACACCATCTACTTTAATTTTATCCTCTTCAGATGCCCCCTAACTCATCTTTTGGGAAATGCATTCTGATTTGATAGGCTAGCCTACTGCCATTAATGCAGCAGGGGCACGTGGCATGTTTTTAGTGGTTAATTGCTCGTATCGAAGCATCCCTTCATCTTCCGTGCCATTCCCTCTATATATATGTTTCTTCTACCTCTCATTTTTACTTTCCACAACAAATTTCTAGAGCTAGAGTGTTACTGTCTACTTTCTTTTCAGCTATGTCTTCTCTGTTACTTTTGGGTGTCCGTTCACTTGTTGCGACCGTCCGCCATGCAGTATCCGTTGACTTTTCATATTGTTCAATTGGTAAGCACCCATTGCCTTATATTGAGTTCTCTTTTTGTTCTTTACTTCAAATATCGCTAGCCCGTCACTTATGTAGACTTGTAGAGTCTTAGGGGTTTATCCATCACGTGTAGGTGACAGATGTCTAGTGAGGTGTTGAGTGATCAATCGTGTGTCCGCGAAGGAGTAGGCTACGATGAGGTGTATTCGTTAGGTCAGGATGACCTCGGAACCTCTCATGATGAAAGGGTTCCATCTTCCAATTCTGCTTCCGTAGAGGAGATAAGGACATGGACATGGTCGGATCAAAGGGAGGTTTGAGTGGTGATTCAAATAGTTCAAATGTAATCTATGTTGATCCTCTTGTTATGGACGGTAAATGACTTAAATTCTATCGTCAAGCCAAAACTCTTTGAGACCCTTAGGGAGAGATACCAAATTCTCATCAGCATCCCTATCCGTTTACCTTTCAAGTCTAAATAGTGTTATTACGAGGGCGTTGAGGACGTAGGGGTGTACGAGTAGAAGTTTATCGCAGGACTTAGGTTCCTTATAAATGCTCTTCACCGCCGTCTACTTCAGTACCTAGGACTTGCCGTCACCCAAATCTCTCTGTATGCCTGGAAAGTCTTCCTTGGTGAGGAATTTTTGTATGGAGTCTTGAGTGATGGGGAGCGTAGGATGACGGTGGAGGAGTTCTTCCACTGCTACCATCCATAAAAAATCAACCAGTCTAAGGGTGTGTACAGTTTCCTACCAAGGAAGCCTGTACTTAGGCTAGTGTGTGACACTTTTGACTTCAACAGAATCTGGAAGTGTCGGTACTTCTTTATTCAGGGTGACGACTAGATGTGTCACCTCGACGACCAGGATTACATGCCCGTAGGCAAAACTTGGGGTATAATGCCTCTGTCTGGTAGATGTTCGTCTGGTCTAAATTTTGTTTTTTAATGTTTATCATTGTTGGTCTAACCACCCCCTTTTTATAGCTCGAGACTATCCAAAGATGACCTTGGAGTAGTGGAGTTTTTTGGAGAAAATATTTAGTATTAAATTGAAAAGAGGACGTGGGCGAAGCTTGTTACCTTAGACACGATCCATTGGCATTGCGACAGTCCTGAACCCATTAAAGTTCCCCGTTGCTACGATAGTCAAGCACGTAGACGTAAGTCTGTCATTCTTTATTTTCTCCTATATTTACTGTGATTTTTCTAAAAATTTTCTCTCCATTCAATTTGGTGTAGAAATGAAGGATGGTAAGAGAAGGGCATTTATGAAGTAGCAAGTTGTTGCAAAGAAGACGCAGGAGAGAAGCTTGTCCCTCAAGGGAACAGGTCTGGTCAACTCGTCCACGAAAGGGAAGCCGTCAGAATAGTCTAACCGTCCCCCCAATAAACCCAAGGTTATGGCAGGATCGGTCGTCGCTATGACTCTTGATGTGAAGAAACCTCCCTTGCCTGGTCCGGGGAAGGGTAAAAGCCTCATGACGGGTCAAGTTGAGAAATTCCCCATCCTCCTCTGTGAGAATTCTTGGTATGCACTTGAGCAGTTTTCATCCATCATCAAAGACGATGATTATGAGGACTTAAGCAATCACACAACCGTAGCCATGGGGGAGACGGGCCTTTTTAATATTGCACAGGTACATCCGTTCCTTTATTCCTCCCATCGAGTTGTCTCTTTACTTTTCTAACCCTCGTTGTTGATTTTTGTAAGGGATGATTATGATGAAGGGCTTGATGGACCATTGTCTATCCTAGGAGATGGTGTTGGACTATATGAGGGCTAAGGTGAAGGCAACGGAGGCAGAGCTAGGGGAGTTAAAGGCATGGAAAATGGTCTAGGAAAAGAAATTTGCCTTGTCGGAGCAATTCCGGGGTAAGCTAGAGAAGCAGATGAAGGTATTGAGGAAGATCCTTGAAAATAAGGAGGGAGAAATCAAGAAAGCCAAGGATCAGCTCCGTCAGGCTAAGGATGATGCGATACAAGAGTATCGTGACTTTGACGCCCTCCTAAAGGAGCATGGCAGCTCTTTTGGTCTTTTGTCAAGTTAAGGCCTCTTTTTCGGACCAAGACCTGTCCTATATTTCAATTGATGCCCAGCCTCAGAACTTGGCCTAGCCCTTCTACTCTGAAAGCACTAATGAATTGTTTGCAGATGACAACACCATCGACCCTCTAGGTGATGGGGAGACTATGCCTTGTGAAGATTAAGCCAAATCCATCAAGGAGGAAAATCGTCCACATGAGGGGGATCAGACTGCTAAAGAGAAGGACGGAGAGAGCCCCATAGATCAGGAGTAGTTTTTCCTTTTTTTTCTTTGATTTAAATTTTTTTTTTTCAAATGTAAAGATTTTTTGGGAGAACAATGTTTCCGTTTAACCGATGCCTATTGTTATTTAGGCCTTGCATGTAGACATTTTCCCTTTATGGGCTTTCATAATTTATTGATATTTGTTGTTTATATTTTGATCATATATCTGTCAATATATGTTTGCAATATATTCGTCCACTTTGGGCTTAATAAATTTAAATCATCTCTTGGGATGAACCCGTTCACTTGTGAATTTGATAAATTTAAATCATCCTTTGGGGCGAACCTGTCCACATGTGGACTTGTAAGTTATTCTTAGGATAAGCTTGTTCACTTATGGACTTAATAAATATAAGTCATCCCATAGGATGAGCCCGTCCACTTATGGAATTAACAAATGTAAATCACCCTTTAGGATGAACTTGTCCACTTGTGGACTTGATAAATGTAAGCCACTGCTTAGGATGAATCCGTCCACGAATGGACTTAATATTTTCAAGCCATTCCTGTTAGGAACTTAGAGGTTTCTAATAGGGATGGGTATGAATTGAAGGGAAATTGGTGGGAATTGTAGGGAAATTAACTTAATTTGAGGTAGTCACCCTCCATAGAGAAATAGAGAGATTAAAAGAAAGAGAAAGAGATGCACCAATGCACTAAGAAATTGGTTTGTTCTTCATTTGATATATAATGTTGAATTACAGTCATGTATTTATAGGAGACTAGCTCTAATATCATTGGCCCACATGGCTCAAGATAATTGGATAGTTAATTCAACATGTGCTCTATAAATTAAACCATGTGTTAAATGAACTACATATGCTCAAATCCTAACTAACTCATCTTAATCCTAATCATAATATCAACCAACTAGCTAACTACTTAACTAAAGGGATTGTAGCAATTATTTCATATTCCTAACAATCCTTTGGGAATAACCCGTCCACCTGTGGACATAATATGCTTAAATTATCTCTTGGGATGAACCCTTCCACTTGTGGACTTCGTATGCTGAAACCATCCCTTGGGATTAACCCGTCCACTTATGGACTTAATATATTCAAGTCATCCATTAGGATGAACCCATCCACTTATGGACTTAATAATAATCCTTTTAGACATACACACGACATATGAATAACTCCACTTATTGTGAAAAATATGCATGTAGATATTGTTCTAAAAAAGAAATAAGAAACTGCCCTTTGGGCTTAAAAAGTACTGTAAATAGTAAAAATTAACTAAAAGGAAATAAACTAGAAATGAGGAGTGACGTCGTTTATGCCCTTGTCTACTAGTAGTACTTCTTTAGGTGCTTTGTATTCCATGGGTGGTGCAGCTTTTGCCCATCCAGCGTCTCTAGGTGGTAGGTGTCTCTCCTTTGTCATGACGCAATTCGATAGGGTCCTTCCCAGTTAGGTCTGAGCTTTCCCTGGGTGGAATATCTTGTGGTGCCCATCACATTTCTCAAGACAAGATCTTTAACTTGGAAGTCCCTATTTCTGACTCTAGAGTTGTAGTGCTTGGCCCTGAGGTCTTGGTACCATGCTAACCTTTGCTCAAAAGTCGCCCTGACCTTGTCCACCAAATCAAGTTGATGGCACATAGCTTCATCATTCTTATTCTCATTATGGTTTTCAACTTTGTAGCATATGAGTCCAACCTCGACCGAGATGATTGCCTTGCTTCCGTATGCTAGTCAAAACGGAGTCTCTCTTGTAGGCGTCCTTGCTGTCATCTTATAAGCCCATAAAACACTTGGCAATTCTTCTGGCCATATTCCCTTTGCCCCCCCCTAAACCGAGTCTTGATGATTTTGAGTAAGGATCGATTTGTGACCTCGACTTGTCCGTTGGCTTGAGGGTGGGTGGGTGATGAGTAGCGATTCTTGCTTCCCATTGTCCAAAACTAGCACTCTAGGTATAGCGTACCTGCAGATGATGTTCCTCCATACAAAACTTTACACATTCTTTTTCGTGATGGTGGCGAGGGCTTTGGCTTCTACCCACCGGGTGAAATAGCCTATACTGACTACTAGGAACTTCAACTATCTAACTGTTGTTGGGAACGGGCCCATGATATCTAACCCCCATTAACCAAAAGGCCATGGGGCTGTCATTGAGGTAAGCTCTTCTGTTGGTTGCTTGATGAGGTTGCCAAACCTTTGACACTTGTCACAAGCCTTGACGTACGCGTGGGCATCCCTCTACATGGTAGGCCAATAGTATCCTGCCTGAACCAGTTTATGCACTAAAGACCATGATCCTGAATAGTTCCCGCAGATTCCTTCATGGATTTATCTCATCACATAAGACACTTTGGGTACGAACAAGAGAAGCCCCTTTTGTACAAGATGTCTTTCATTAGCACGAATCGTGCTGCCTAAACCTTTAACTTCCTAGAGGCCTCTTTGCCATCTGGTAGCGTGCCATCCTTTAAGTAGGAGGTTATTGGTGTGTTCCAGTTGTTTTTGGAACCTATCTCCTGCACATCGATGCTGTTTATTAATTGTGAATTTTGAACGAAGGATAGTACCTAACTGGGGATAAGCATGTGATCTGTTGATGTAGCCTTGGCAAGACAGTCGGGTTGCTTGTTCTCTTCCCTTGAGATTTGAACAAACTTCACTTGGAGGTCATTTACTTGATTCTTCTCTTGCTCTAGGTACTTCTTCATTTGTTCGCCTTTGCACTCGTAGTCTTTGTTTACTTGACTTGTGACTACCTGAGAATTGTAGTATACAACCACATTTACAGCTCCTGCTCCTTTGGCAAGATTGAGTCTTCCTATCAAGGCTTCATACTCCACTTTGTTGTTGGTTATAGGGAAGTCGAGTTAGATCATGCATTCGATCTCGTCCCCTTCTGGGGAATGAAGTACTATACTAGCTCCATCTGCCTATTTGTTGGACGATCCGTCCATGTGGATACTCCATTGCAGATGCACTCTTGCCCCTTGGCCTTCCGCATTGGTAGATTTCACGATAAAGTCAGCGATGACTTGCCCTTTTTATGGCCATTCATAGGCGATACTGTATGTCAAACTCACTTAACTCAATTGCCCATAGAGTCATCTATCCAGCTGTTTTAGGGCTGCTCATTTCTCTCTGCAGAGGTTTCTCTGTCAAGAAAACCATAGTGTGGGCCTGGAAGTATGGCTTGAGTTTACGAGATGCAGTCACTAACGCGAAGGCGAGCTTTTCCATTGGTGAGTACCTCTCTTCTGCACCTCAAAGCGCCCTACTAGCGTAGTACATAGGCTTTTGTACCCTATCTTTTCCCTTAACTAAGGCTGTGCTGACAGCTACCGGGGAGACAATCAGGTAAAGGAAAAATTCATCCCCTGGTTTGGAAGGACTCAGCAGTGGTAGAGAGGAAAGGTATGCTTTCAAGCCTTCAAACGCTTGCTGACATTCAGCCGTTAATTCAAATGACTTCTTTAACGTGTGGAAGAATGGCAGACACTTATCCGTTGCCTTTAAGATGAACCTGTTTAGCGCGGCTACTTTGCCACTGAGGCTTTGTACGTCCTTGATGTTTGTTGTCGGCATCATCTCCATTATTGCTCGTATCTTGTCTAGGTTGACCTCAATACCTCCTTAGGATACTATAAACCCTAAGAATTTTCCAGCCGTCACCCCAAATATGCACTTGTTCAGATTTAGCAAAAAGGTATCAAAGGTTTGCTTAAGGTCGTCCAAATGGTCTTTTTCGAGTTGGCTCTTTATTAGCATGTCGTCCTAGTAAACTTGAGTGTTTCTCCCAATCTGATGTTCAAACATTTTGTTCATCAGCCTTTGATATGTGGCACTCGCGTTCTTAAGTTCGAACGGCATTACTTTGTAGCAAAAGAGACCATGGCTGGTGACAAAAGAAGTCTTCTCCTGATTAACTTCGTCTAGCTTGATCTGATTGTAACTAGAAAACGCGTCCATGAAGCTCAGCACTTGGTGTCTTGCTGTCGAATCCACCAAGATGTCAATTCGTAGAAGTGGGTAGCTTTCCTTGGGGCATGCCCTATTCAAGTTCATGAAGTTTATGCACATCCTTCACTTTTCGTTGGCCTTTTTGACTATCACCACGTTGGCTAACCAGTCGAGGTAGTATACTTCTCCTATGAATTCTGCTTCTTGCAATTTGCGAACCTCCTTTGCAATGGCCTTGTCCCGCTCTTGCACGAGCACCCGTTTCTTCTGATAGATGGGAGAAAATGAGGGCGATACTTTTAATTTGTGGATTATGACCGAAGAATCAATTCCAAGCATGTCTTCATGACTCTAGGCGAAAATGTCATGGTTCCCCTTAGAAATGCTATGAGTGCTTGACGAACTAGTAGGCTAGTAAGAGTACCTATTTTGGTCGTTCGCTCAAGCCTAGAGTCATCAAGGAGTACCTTTTCTAACCCTTTCACTAGTTCTGCCACTGTCCGCTATTCCTCTATGCACATGGTTTGTAAATTGTTGTCCATCTCCAACATGACAATGTAGCACTTGCGTGCAGCTACTTGATCCCCACGTACCTCTCCCATTTCGTATTCGGTGGAGAACTTGACCATCAGGTGGTAAGTTGAGGTTACGGTCTTCCATGAATTAAGGGTAGGACGGCCTAGGATGGCGTTGTAAGCAGATGAACAGTCTACAACCAGGAATGTGACATCCTTGGTGATCTGTTGAGGGTAATCACTGACTGTTATGGGTGAATTGACTGCACCGAGGGGGTATACTCTTGTTCCTCCAAATCCAACGAGTGGTGTGTTAGTTGGAACTAGTTGTTCTCTCTCAATCTTCATCTGCTAGAATGTCGGGTAGTAAAGTATATTAGCAGAGCTCCCATTGTCCATAAGGACCCGATGTGTGTTGTAGTCCCCTACTCGTATGCTACAAACACATTATTGTGTAGGTGGTGGAGACGTCGAGCATCCTCTTCTATGAACTCAATTATAGGGTTGTTAACGCTTGCCGTTTTTATGACTAAGCTTGTCAGCTAAACGTTCTGAACCATCCTGAGGTAGGTCTTGCGTGCCTTCCTGGTTGAACCGGTGGTTGCAGTGCCCCCTACAATTATTCTTATGTCTCCTAGGGGTGGTCCAGGGTGCTTATTTTTCTTCATAGTGGCTTACTCTTGTGGTTGGTCCATCCTCTCCTTGAAGGTACTGATGGAGTTTGGCGTTAACTTGCTAAACCATACCCTTGCGAGGCCCTTCAACGTGGTAGGAAAGGCCCAGCACATGATCTCGTCTGTCATGCCTTGCAGGTGCATGAGGGTTTTCAAAGATTCCAAATGGTCCAAAGGATCTCTTGACCCATTGTAGGTCTCTACTTGTGGCATACAGAACTTATGTGGTAGGGAGAATGTGGTGACAAATGCGATGAAGGGTGAGTCTGTCCAATGGACCAGCTCGTTGAGGTCGTTTGATAGTCATCCCCTCAGGGCGTTTATCATGAAATCCATCTGTTCTTTCATCATCTGTATTTCTACGACTAGGCATGACAGGGCAGTGTCTGTGGTAGACGGACGGCTTGTGTCTTGTCACTTTGGTCTGCTTGGGGCGTTGTCGCCTTCTAGCCCTTCTTGATCCCTTCGCTCAGCGCCGGTACCTTCTTGGTCTTCCTCCTGAGTATTAAGCCTTGCGTTCTTTTGGCGTAGCTGCTCCTCTAGGTCATGGTTTTGCTTGGTGAGGCGTTCAACAACCGTGGCTAGTGTTTGAACCTGTCTTTTGAGGGCAGTGGTATGTGGTACGTCTCCCTAGTTATTGTTATTGGTCGCCATCGAGCGAGTAAGTACCATGCAACTTTTTTGTTTGGAAGCGGTAGTATGGCTTACAAGTTTCTTATAGATAGCGCCAACTGATGATGCTGAAAATTGTCAGTAAGCTACACGGTCCTTGTATGCTCTAGAAAAGACCTGCACAATAAAGAAGAAGAAGAATACCTTATTGAGAGTACTGGTATAGTACTAGCCAAATACTCTCTAAAGGTTAACTTAGAGAACTTTCATAACTTTAAAGTGCCAGAGCTAGACTAAATTATGTGTGCCTTGATTTCTAAGGGTTTTAGGTTATGTAGTAGTGTACGACTGACTTTGGTTTCTTGGCGAAGAAGATGTTTCCTTATAGAGAAGATCCTTATTAATACACGTATTTACGGAATCTTTTCCATATGGAGATTTTGTTGACTATGGTTAATCGTGGAGCACAAGAAATTTCCATTTGAAGTTTCTTGAAGACCACTTAAACCATGTGGATGCCAGTGGCTTTGCCACCGTCCACTTTACATCCGTCTGCTTTCATGTTTGTCCACCATAGAGAGTTTGTCCACCTTGGATACATTCCGTCGTGTTTCTTCCTTCCCTTTGATCATCCACTACCTAGTACAGTCGCTCATGGTAGGTTCTATAAAACGAGACCGTCTACTTTAATTTTATCCTCTTCAGAGGATAACAAAGCTCACAAGTAATTGATGAATAAAACATAGAGATTAAAGACACAGGTATTGATCCTTGTTCCCGGATAAAGAATATTTTACCATTTAAATATATATATAACTCTTTAAAGTTTGAACTGAGTGAATATATATATATATATATATATATTCGTTCAATTTATAATTTTAAAATATACTTTAAAAATATAATCTTAGGCCTTGGAGGACTAAGAAGATACGAGAAAAAAATTATGCAGCAAAAAGGGACATTCTTCTGGACAAAAGAATAATCTCTGAAATCAGGAAACATCAAACATTGGATCAAAATCAATAAAATAAAGAAAAGCTAAGGTTTAGTATGATGAAACTATTTTAAAAACTGTATTACTACTTAATCGAGATGCAATAAATGGATATTTACTACTTTTTTAATTTTTTTTTAATTTTTATATAAGATAGAAATTCTATTCTAATTTAATTTAAGTATATATGTATATGAATTTCTCTTCTAGAGACTTGACCACTGAACGATATGTAAAATATGCACATCTACCACATATTTTCTTTTTTTAATTTCTCATACTGAACGACATGTAGAATTTATATCCAACTTTAAACTATGACCATTAAGATTGCAATAATTATTTTATAAGGCTTGATAGAAATTTTCAATTTTAAGAAAAATGCTTAGCATTTTGTTGGAAGCTGTTGGGTGGAGGCCTAGTGGGCCAAGTCTTGCATCTTGCTGGAGGCGGATGCTAGGTTGGGCCAAGTCTCAATCGACCCGTTAGCACTGGGTTGCCATCTATTGGAGTGGGATTGTTGGACAGAGGCCTATTGGGCTTGAAACCTGCAACCTCCAATATAATTTGGCCATACCATTCAAGTAAAAGAACTAGAAACAATATAAATACTCATACATAACAAAATCTTTTCCAAATAAACCTTTTACAATGTACCCAAATTTGATAGACACTATATGCTGAACAGTTAGTAAGCAAAAACCATAATCATTGGAATATATTAAGAACCACAAAAATTTTGAAATTCTAAAGAAAGGAAAAGCAAAGTAATTAGATGGCATTAAATATTGTTAGAAATTTAGAATATATATATATATATATATATATATAATAACAAGCTTGTAACCACATGCATATGCATGGAAACATTTAAAGATATACAATAAAATGCATAATATAATTCCTCTATATATAATTTAAACACTAGTAATAGTCAATTTTATATTTTGTTAACTCTTCAAAAAAATTTGTAAGAATATTATTAGGTATAAAATGTAAATTTTCAATGTTAAAAAAAAAAAAAAAATTACACTTTGCCCACCTATGTTTTGCCCGAAAGACACTTTACCTACCTGTAATTTAAAAATTTGGCACTTTACCTACTTGAGGTAAGCTCTGTTTGTCTCTAGTTACCCACCTCTGTTAAAAATAGGGAAAATTTTATATTTTTGCTACCATTTTATGTTTCTCTCCTCACAAAAAAAAAAAAAACTAAAAAATCAAGAGAAAAAAAAAAAAAAAAAAGATCTAAACAAGACCTGTGCAAAGAAGAAGAAGAAGAAGAGGAAGACATTAAGAGAGTATCGCTGTGGTATCAGCCAAATACCCTCTGAAGGTTAAGTTAGAGAACTTTCACAACTCTCGAGTGCCAGAGTTAGGGTAAACTATGCGTACCTTGATTTCTGAGAGTTTTGGGTTTTTATAGTAGTATACAATCAACTTTAGTTTCTTGGTGAGGAAGATGTTTCCTTGTAAGGAAGATTCTCATTAATACATGTATTTCTCAGGATCTTTTCATATAGATATTTAGTTGACTATGGTTAATCGTAGAGCACAAGACATTTTCATTTAAAATTTCTTGAGGACCAATTAAACCATGTGGATGCCATGTGGCTTTGCCACTGTCCACTTTGTATCCGTTTGCTTTCTCGTCCGTCTGCCATAAAGAGTCTGTCCACCTTGGACACGTTCCGTCGTGTTTCTTTCTTCCCTTTGATCATCCACTGCCCAATACTGTCACTCATGGTAGGTTCTATAAAACGAGACCGTCTACTTTAATTTTATCCTCTTTAGTTACCCCATAACTTTATGGGTCCGTCGCCTTATTTTCCAAACGAACCTGTAGAGTGACGATCTAACTCAACCCTTGGGAAATGCTTTCTGATTTAACGGCCTAAACTAGTGCCATTAATGCAGTAGGGGCTCGTGGCATGTTTTTAGTGGTTAATTGCTTGTACCTAAGTGCCCCTTTGTCTTCTGTGTCGTTCCCTATATATATATATATATATATATGTTGCTTCTCCCTTTTATTTTTACTTTCCACAACAAATTTCCAGAGCTAGAGCACTACCATTTACTTTCTTTTCAGCTACGTCTTCTCCATCGCTTTCTAGTGATCGTTCACTTGTTGCGACCATTCGCCACGCTGTGTTCATTGCCTCTTCATATCGTTCAACTAGTAAGCACTCGTTGCCTTACACTGAGTTCTCTTTTTGTTCTTTACTTCAAATGTTGCTTGCCTGTTGCCTATATAGATCTGTAGAGTCTTAGGGGTTTATCCATCATGTGTAGGTGACAGATGTCTAATGAGGCGTTGAGTGATCAATTGTGTCCGCGAAGGAGTAGACTATAATGAGGTGTATCTATCAAGTCAAGATGACCTCAACACCTCTCATGATGAAAGGGTTTCGTTTGCCAATTCTCCTTCAGTGGAGGAGGATAAGGACGTGGACGTGGTCGGGGTCAGATCAGAAGGGGATTCAGGTGGTGATTTAAATAGTTCAGACGTAATCTACGTTGATCCTCCCATCCAGTTCGTCGTAGGTCCAGATGGCCTTAGGGAGTTTATCCTTCTCCCATTGTAAACGGTAAATGACTTTAATTCTACCATCAAGTAAAAACACTTTGAGTCCCTTAGAGAGAGGTACCAGATCCCCATCGACATCCCTATTCGTTTACCTTTCAAGTCTGAAAAGTGTTACTATAAGGGCATCGAGGATGTCGGGGTGTATGAGCAAATGTTTAAGGCGAGACTTAGCTTCCTTCTAAGTGCTCTTCACCATCGTCTTCTTTAGTGGCTAGGGCTTGCCGTCACCCAAATTTCTTCGAATGATTGGAGAGTCTTCCTTGGTGCAGAAGTCTTGTATGGAGTCTTGAGTGACGGGAAGCGTAGGATGACGGTGGATGAGTTCTTCCACTGCTACTGTTCATTAGAAATTAGTTAGTCTAAGGGCATGTACAGTTTCCTACCAAGGAAGCTTGTACTCAGGCTAGTGTGTGACACTCCTAACTCCAACAGAAACTGGAAAAGCTGGTACTTCTTCATTCAGGGTGACAACTAGATGTGTCACCCCAACGATTAGGAATACATACCTGTAGACAAAACTTAGGGCATAATGCCTCCACCGGGTAGGTGTCCGTCTGGTTTAAATTTCATCTTTTATTGTTTATCGTTGTTAGTCTAACCATCTCCTTTTTGCAGCTCGAGACCGTCTAGAGGTGACCTTGGAGCAGTGGAGCATTCTGGAGAAAATCTTTGCGACGGTCCTGAACCACTGAAGCTGCCCGTCGCTACGACAGTCAGGCACGCAGACGTAAGTCCGTCATTCTTTATTTTCTCATTTTATTCCTTGTAATTTACCTAAATCTTTCTTTTTGTCAACCTTGATGTAGAAATGGAAGAAGGCAAGAGGAGAGCTTTCATAAAGTAGCAGGCTGCTGCGAAGAAAAAGCAAGAGGGAAGCCTACCCCTCAAGGGAATGGGTCCAGTTAAACCGTCCACAAAGAGGAAGCTATCTGAGAAGCCTGATCGTCCCCCTAAGAAACCCAAGGTTACAGCGGAATTAGCCTTCGAGGTCAAGACTGCCCACTCTGCCTGGTCCAGGGAAGGGTAAGGGTCTCATGACTGGTCAGGTTCCCGTCACCGAAAAACCACCTGTCCTCCTCCATGAGGATCTTCGGTATGCACTTAAGTAGCTTCTGTCTATCACTAAAGTCGACGACTATAAGTACTTAAGTAATCATGCAACCGAGGCTATGGGAGAGACTAGTCTCTTTAGCATTGCATAGGTAAATATGTCTGTCCCTTTCCTTTTTCTGCCAAATTGTCTCTTTACTTTTCTAACCCTTTTTTGGTTTCTGTAGGGGATGCTTATGATAAAGGGCTTGATGGACCATTGTCTATCTCATGAGATAGCGTTGGACCGAGTAAGGGCAAAGGCAAAGGCGACAGTGGCAGAATTGGAGGAGTTAAAGGCCTTGAAGGTTGTCTAGGAGAAAAAAATAGCCACATTGGAGCAACTCTTAAGTGAACTGTAGAAGTAGACGGAGGTGCTGAGGAAGGTCCTTGAAGACAAGGAAGGAGAAATCAAGAAAGTTAAGGATCAACTCCATCAGGCTAAGGATGACTCGATACAGGAGTATCATGACTTCGATGCCCTCCTAAAAGAGCTCGGCTGCTGTTTTACTGACAGTTTTGATGATTGCTTCTGTTAAGTCAAGGCCTCCTTTCTAGACCTGTACCTGGCATATATTTCAATTGATGCTCAGCCTTAAACCCCAACCTAGCCTGTCTACTCTAAAAGCACCAATGAGTTGTTCACTGATGACACCATAGCAGACCCTTAAGGTGACGGGGAGACTGCCCCTCTAAACCAAGCCAAACCGCTGGAGATCAAACTACTAAAGGGAAGGACGTAGAGGACCCTGTGGATAAAGAGTAGATTTTTCTTTTTCACTTTGATTTGATTTTTCTTTTTCACATGTAGAGATTTTTGGGAGAACAATGTTTTTGTTTAATCGTTGCCTATTGTTATTTAGGCCTTGCATGTATACATTTGCCCTTTATTAGGCTTTCATAATATTTTGATATTTGTTGTTTGTATTTTGATCATATATCTGTCAATATATGTTCGCAATATATCCGTCTACTTTGGACATAATAAATTTAAATCATCCCTTAGGAAAAAGCCGCCCACTTATAGACTTGATAAATTTATATCATCCCTTGAGACGAACCCGTCCACTTGTGGACTTGATAAATGTAAGTTATTCTTAAGATAAGCCCGTCCACTCATGAACTTAATAAATATAAGTTACCCCTTAGGATGAACTCGTCCACTTGTGGACTTAATGTATTCAAGTCATCTCTTGGGATGAATCTGTCCACTTGTGGACTTAATATACTTAAATTATCCCTTGGGATGAACCCGTCCACTTGTGGACTTACTATATTCACGTTATTCCTTGGGATGAATCTGACCACTTGTGGACTTAATATGCTTAAACCATCCATTGGGATGAACCCGTCTAATTTGTGGACTTAATGAATGTAAGTCATCCATTTAGGATGAACCTTTCCACTTGTGGACTTAATGAATATAAGTCATCTTGTAGGATGAACCCGTCCACTTGTGGATTTGATAAACATAAGTCATCCCTTTAGGATGATCCCATCCACTTTGTGGACTTAACGAATGTGAATCATCCCTTTAGGATGAACCTATTCACTTGTGGACTTGATGAATATAAGTTATCCCGTAGGATGAACCCATTCACTTGTGGACTTGATGAATATAAGTCATCCCATAGGATGAGCCCGTCCACTTGTGGACTTGATATATATAAGTCATCCCTTTAGGATGATCTCGTCCACTTTGTGGACTTAATGAATGTGAGTCATCCCTTTAGGATGAGCTCGTCTACTTATGGACTTAATAATAATCCCTGTAAACATACCCACGACATATCTGAATAACTCCTCTTAGTATGAAAAACATGCATGTAGAAATTGTTTTTAAAAACAAATAAGAAATTGCCCTTTGGGTTTAGATAGTATTGTAAATAGTAAAAATTAACTAAAAGGAAGTAAACTAGAAATGAGGAGTGTCGTCGTTCGTGCCATTGTCTACTGGTAGTACTTTTTCAGGTGTTGTGTTCCATAGGTGGTGCAGTTTTTGCCCGTCCAACGTCTTCAGGTGGTAGGTGCCTCTCCTCTGCCATGACGTGATTCTGTAGGGTCTTTCCCAATTAGGTCCTAGCTTTCCCTCTACGGGATTTCTCATGGCGCCTGTCACCTTCTTCAAGACAAGATCTCCAACTTGGAAGCCCTTGTTTCTGACTTTGGAGTTATAGTGCTTGGCCATGAGGTCCTGGTATTGCGCTAACCTCTGCTTAGTCGTCACCCAGACCTCGTCCACCAAATCAAGCTAAAGGTGCATAACTTCATTGTTCCTACTCCCATCATGGATTTCAACTTTGTAGCTTATGAGTTCGACCTTAGCCGGAATGACTGTCTCACTTTCGTATGCTAGTAGAGACGGAGTTTCTCTTGTTGGCATTCTTTCCGTTGTCCTATAAGCCCATAAAACACTTGGCATTCTTTCTGCCATACTCCTTTTAGCCCTTAGCACCGAGTCTTGATGATTTTGAGCAAGGATTGATTCATGACATTGACTTGTCCATTAGCTTGAGGGTGGGCAGGTGATGAGTAGTGATTCTTGATCCCTAACTATAAACAGAAATCCCTAAACGAATCGTTGTCAAACTGCTTTTCGTTGTCCAAGACTAGTACTCTAGGTATACCGTACTTGCAAATGATATTCCTCCATTCAAAGTTTCGTACATTATTCTCCGTGATGGTGGTCAGGGCTTCAGCTTTCTACCCACTTAGTGAAGTGGTTTATACTGACTACTAGGTACTTTAACTGTCTAACTGTTGTTGGGAATGGGCCTATGATAACCAACCCTCATTGAGCGAAGGGCTAAGGGGCCGTCATTGGGGTGAGCTCCTCTGTTGGTTGCTTGATGTTGTTGCCAACCTCTGACACTTGTCACAAGCTTTGATGTATGCATGGGCATCCCTTTGCATGGTGAGCTAATAGTATCTTGCCCCAATCAGTTTATAAACTAAAGACCAAGATCCTGAATGGTTCCCACAGATGCCTTCGTGGATTTCTCTCATGACACAATATGCTTTCTCAAAGTTAAGACACCTCAGGTACGGATGAGAGAAACTTCTTTTGTATAAGATGCCTCAAGTACGAACTGAGCTGCTTGAACCTTTAACTTCCTAGTGGCCTCCTTGCTGTCTGGTAGCAAGCCGTCCTTTATGTTGAGGACATATTTTTATGTAATTGGCATATCCTTTGACAAAACGCACTTTACTTGTATTAGGTAAATCTAAGTAAGTTCAAGATGATCATTACAAGTGGTTAAATTGAAGACATGAAGAATACTCAAGAACTGCTCAAGAAAAGTGCAATCTGCAAGTCTCGATACCTCCTCGACAGAATCTCGATCTGTCGAGATTCATTAAAGCTCGACAGATATTTCAATCAATCGAGCTTACGGGCTTCAGATTATAGCCAGCAACGTTTTTACTCTAAAATGCTAATTGTTTATGGGTTTGTATAATTCTTATTGGATTAGGAAAGCCTAAGGTTTGTGTAAACCTATTTGGAATATGAGAGCCCATTAAACTCCTATTTAAAGGAGGTGGAAAAAGAAAAACTTAACCCTAGAAAGTTTCATAAGGTTTTCTTTTTGAAACCTTAGCCTCCTCCTACAGAAGAAAGAGTTTTTGCTGCATTTCTTGTACGCCGTTGGGTTTTGTAACCAAGCTAAGTCTCTTGCACCAACATTGAAGATCTTATTGGTGTATCTATGTGAAGCTGCTGTAAATCAACTACAACAATCAAAGGGTTGTTGTGGAGTTAGTCACGTACTAGGATTCGTGCAAAGGAGTAAGCCACGTACTAGGATCCGCGCAATTGGTTAGTCACGTACTCAGAGCTGTGCATTAAGAAGAGAAACTGTCACTACAGAACAAGTCCAATTGGGTATTGGGGTGATAGCTTAACTGTAAGTTGGTAAGGTACTCGGATTACTTACTTGTAATCGCTTGTTGTGATAATAGTGGAGTTTCAGGAGTGGTGACCTTAAATCACCCCGTGGGGTTTTTGCTGTTAGGTTTTCTCCATTCGTAAACAAATCACCGTGTCCTTTATTTTTCCGCTGCATACTTTAGTTATTGGTGATTTGTTTGTGCTACCATGTGAATTTGCATGTTAACTTGATTAATTAATAACTTGGCTAATTAATCGATTTAATTAAACACAAGGGGTCAATACGTTTGTGGCCTATCAAGTGGTATCAAAGCAGGCACACTCTGATTAGGGTTTAATCTTTGGTGTGTGATCCATTGATCCCTGTTGTCATGGAAACTCTTGATTGTTTTGATTTGCATGATCTTGTATTGAATGATGATAATGATATTCATGATGTCTATTGTAAGCTTTATAATTTTTGTATGAAATCTCTTGAATGTTCTACAAAATTAAAGGTTAAATTTAAAAAGGTCAAGCTTGAAAAAGATGATTTGATTGCAAAATTGGATGAAGCCACTAATTTGAATGAGGATTTTAAAAATCAAATTTCATCTCAGGTGGACAAAATTAAGAGTTTGGAAGAGCAACTAGTTGAATTTAAAACTAAAGTTGAAAAATTAACTAGTGCCAAACTTGTTGTTGAGCCTAACTCAAAAGAAAATGATTTTTATATTCCCCCATTCAAAAGGAATAATGAAAAGTTAAAGGCTAATATTGCTAGGATAGACAAAGGTAAACAATCTGATTTTAACGCTGAAGTTTCTAAACCTATGTCTAAAACTCCTCCTAGGTTGAATAAAAATTTTGAATTTGTCCCCACTTGTCATTATTGTCACATTGTTGGTCATATTAAGCCAAATTGTCCTAAGTTGAGGTCTTTGTCAACCTCTAAGGTTAGACCTCCTTATAGGAAGTCAAGTAACTCTAAAACTGCTCATGTTTGTCACAATTGTGGTGTTTCTGGACACATTCGTCCTAATTGCTTTAAGTTGTATCTTCATAAGCAATTGTCTAAACGGGCACAGGTTTCCTCTCAAGGACATACACCTATGTTTGGAGAGTTATTAAAAGTTTTGAGCTTTTTAACTTAATTTCAGGAGAATTTTAATTCTTCTATATCCTTTAGTAGTCATACTAGGATACGTGCCTTTTCATCTTCACGGCCAAAGACTCGTGCTGTGTGGGTGAGAAAGGAGCCTAAGACTTAATTGTCTTTTCTGTTTGTCCTCTACTTTAATTCTTTCTATCTTAAGTAGGACTCTCTGTGCTTGATTTCTTTTCTATTTTTGAAATCATGCTATCATGCATCTGTATCCTTCTATCATGTTTTCATGCATATGCATCTTTCTTTCATGCATACATGTTGTTTGTCTGTTTTTGTTTGGTTGTTTAGTTTTTATTTTTTTTTCAAAATAAAAAAAATAAAAATTGAAAAATTGAAAAATACAAAAACAGTGTGTGTTTGTATGCATTGGTTCTTGTGAACCTTAAAATGGCTATTGAAACAGAGTTTTCTAAACTTTGTATCACCTATAACTTAGATGAGCATTTTTATGCACAACTAAGTAAGTGAGCTCTGTAGCTCTTTGTTTGTGATGAGTAAGGTTAAGTGATCTCTTGTACTTAACACTCGTATCACTCTTTTTGACGGCTAGGACTAGAAATCCTAAGAGAAAGGCATAAATAACCATCTCACCTCTATTACTCGCCAATCATGATATGACATTCGTATGCTTTGGCATAGCAAAAGTGCAATGTCAAAAACTTAACATAATTAGGTATTTCTTTTCTCTCTCTTGTATGCCCATGCATGATATGCTTAATAAAAAAAAATATGCAAAGAAATAAAAGCAAAAAGATTAAAAATGTTTTAAAATATGGTTGCAAGCGTATTTTCTAGGAGATGTAGGAGTTATAGGATGTACCTTGAAGGTGAGAGTCCCCATCAAACAGTTATGATTGTGTGAGAGTTAAAGTGATTTTCTCATATCTCAAATCGTCATAACTTTGAGATACTTATGCAATCTTGCGATGTTTTCACACACAACACGCAATACTCTTTGCTATTCTTAATACATGTGCAGGTATAATGTGATTTGGCCATCACAAGGTTTACATGCTTTAATGTATGGTCACTAAACTGTCTTAACTCATTTTTGAAATATAAAATTGGTTAGACTTGTTTAGTGTGTGTGTGCATGTTTTGGGATACATGTGCATTAAATTTTTGTTGAGAGACGATTTTGAGAGCTAAATGTGTTGTTTGGATCTTTGGTTGAGTTGCATGATTGATTGCATTCACATCCGTGTTTTTCTCTTCTTGAAAAACTGCTTTTAAGCCATCTCAACACCTCTTGATACTTGGCTTATCTGTCGAGATCTTCAGTTGCATCTTATCGCAATCTCGACACCTCTCGATAGCTAGGTGGATCAATCGATGAAGTTTCTGTCTGCTCGATAAATCCTCGACACCTTCTTGATCCATCGAGGTTAGCTCGATAGCTTCTCGACACCTCCCGATCGATCGAGATACCCTTGCATGCATTTCATCTTTCTTTATTTTGCATGTTTTTCCCTTTGTGTCCATAGCATCTTGTTTTTCTTTCTCTTGTAGGTTTATGGTTCCTTGTTCTCCTCGTTCCCTCTATATCTGTTTTTTGTCTTTCTCTGGTTAAGTCTTTTGGCTTTTTATACCCTTTGTCAATCGTGTCAAAAAGGGGGAAAATTTTGAGTTTTGTATGTCATTCCTCAGGGGGAGTAATAAACTTAGGGGGAGAACTTCATGTTAAAGGAGGAAAGTTTTTGTTGTAACTAACTTAGGGGGAGAGTTAGTTTGATACATATTGATATTGATATATTTTACACATTGATATTGATATATTTTTGTGTTGTGTATCTTTTGGTTTTATAACCATTTTTACATACATGATGCTTATCAAGTGGTATATGTAATGATGTATGTGTTTCACTCTTTATCTCACATGTGTTGTTTCTTTTCTCTATTTATACACATGTTTCTTGTTTATTCAACTTGTCATTGTTTTCCACATGATACCTTGATCTATTTTGTTTAGTGCCTTTCAGGAAAGACAAGTTAAAGCCAAGTCAAGATTCCAAACCTTCTTCTTGCAACAACTTCCAAGGTTCAAATCTTTTAAACTAGGCTTATTTATTCTTGAGTATAATGTATTCTAGGACATTCAATGTATTCCTGTGGTTTTGTCATGGATTGCCAAAGGGAGAAATTGTTGGGGTCATATTTTTATGTAATTGGCATATCCTTTGACAAAACGCACTTTACTTATATTTGGGTAAATCTAAGTAAGTTCAAAATGATTATTACAAGTGATTAAATTGAAGACATGAAGATTACTCAAGAACTGCTCAAGAAAAGTGCAATCTGCAAGTCTCGATACCTCCTCGACAGAATCTCAATCTGTCGAGATTCATTAAAGCTCGACAGATGTTTCGATCGATCGAGCTTACGGGCTTCAGATTATAGCCAGCAACGTTTTTACTCTAAAAGGCTAATTGTTTATAGGTTTGTATAATTCTTATTGGACTAAGAAAGCCTAAAATTTGTGTAAATCTATTTGGAATAGGAGAGCCCATTAAACTCCTATTTAAAGGAGGTGGAAAAAGAAAAAACCTAACCCTAGAAAGCTTCATAAGGTTTTCTTTTTGAAACCCTAGCCTCCTCCTACAGAAGAAAGAGTTCTTGCTACGTTTCTTGTATGCCGTTGGGTTTTGTAACCAAGCAAAGTCTCTTGCACCAATATTGAAGATCTTATTAGTGTGTCTATGTGAAGCTGCTGCAAATCAACTACAACAATCAAAGGGTTGCTGTGGAGTTAGTCACGTACTAGGATTCGTGCAAAGGAGTAAGCCACGTACTAGGATTCGCGCAATTGGTTTGTCACGTACTCGGAGCCGTGCATCAAGATGAGAAACTGTTACTACAGAACAAGTCCAATTGCGAGGTTGGTAAGGTACTCGGATTCCTTACTTGTAATCGCTTGTTGTGATAATAGTGGAGTTTCGGGAGTGGTGACCTTAAATCAAATGGTGGGGTTATTGCTGTCAGGTTTTCCCTATTCTTAAACAAATCACCATGTCCTTTATTTTTCCACTGCATACTTTAGTTATTGGTGATTTGTTTGTACTGCCACGTGAATTTGCATGTTAACTTGATTAATTAATAACTTGGCTAATTAATCGATTTAATTAAACACAAGGGGTCAACACGTTTGTGGCCTATCACTTTAAGTAGAAGGTTATTAGTGTGGTCCAGTTGTTTTCTGAACCTATCTCCTGCACAATGATGTTGTCTATTAATGGTGAATCTTGAACGAAAGGCAGTACCTGATTGGAAATGAGCATGTGTTCTATTGATGCAGCCTTGGCAAGGCGGCCGGCTTGTTCATTCTCTTTCCTCAGCATTTAAGAAAACTTTTATTGGAGGTCATTCACTTGACTCTTCACTTGCTTCAGGTACTTTTTCATCTGTTTACCCTTGCACTCAAAGTCATCGTTTACGATTTGTGACTATCTGAGAGTCACAATACACGACTAAATTTGCAGCTCCTGCTGCTTCGGCCAAATCCAGTCCCGCTATCAAGGCTTCGTATTCTACCTCGTTATTGGTCGTAGGGAAGTCAAGTTGGATCAGGCATTCGATCTCGTCCCATTCTGGGGAATGAAGTACTATACCAGCTCTACCTGCCTATTTGTTGGACGATCCGTCCGTGTGGATACTTCATTACGGCTGCGCTCCTACCCCTTGGTCTTCCACGTTGGTGAATTCCGCAATGAAGTCAGCAATGACCTGCCCTTTTATGGCCGCTGGGTGATGTAGAACTCACTAAACTCAATTGCCCATAGCGCCATCCGGCCAGCTACTTCAATGCTACTCATTGCTCTCTACAGAGATTTGTCTGTCAAGATGACCATAGTATGGGCTTGGAAGTATGGCTTGAGTTTACGAGCTGCAGTCACTAACACAAAGGTGAGCTTTTCCATTGAGGGGCACCTTTCTTCTGCGTTTCGGAGCGCCTAGCTAGTGTAGTACACAAGCTTCTATACCCTACCTTTTTCCCTAACTAAGGCTGCGCTAATAATTGTCGGGGAGACGGCCAGATGGAGGAACAATTCCTCCCCTAGTTTGGAGGGACTTAGCAGCGGTAGGGAGGAGAGGTATGATTTCAAGTCTTCAAACGCTTACTAGCATTCAGCCATCCATTTAAATGACTTCTTCAACGTGTAGAAGAAGGGCATGCATTTTTCTGTTGCTCTTGAGACGAACATATTTAGTGTGACTATTTTGCTGTTGAGGCTCTATACTTCCTTGATGTTCGTTGGCGGCATCATCTCCATTATTACTCGTATTTTGTCTAGGTTGACCTCAATACCTCTCTAGGATACCATAAACCCTAAGAATGTTCTGGCTATCACCCCAAATGCATATTTGTTCAAATTTAGTTTCATGTTGTAGAAACGAAGGATATCAAAGGTTTCCTTGAGGTTGTCCAAATGGTTATCTTCCTGGAGGCTCTTTACTAATATGTTGTCCACGTAGACTTGAACGTTACTTCCGATCTGATGTGCGAACATCTTGTTCATCAACCTTTGATATGTGACACCCGCGTTCTTGAGTCCAAATGGCATTACTTTATATTAGTAGAGACTTTAGTTGTAACCAAAGAATGCGTCCATAAAACATAGCAACTTGTGTCTTGCTTTCTAATCCACCAAGATGTCAATCTACGGAAGTAGGTAGCTATCCTCGGGGCATGCCTTGTTCAAGTCCGTGAAGTCTACGCACATTATCCACTTTCCATTGGCCTTTTTGACCATCACCACGTTGGCCAACCAGTCGGGGTAGTATACTTCTCGTATGAATTCTACTTTTTGTAACTTGCGAACCTCTTCTGCTATGGCCTTGTCCTACTCCTCTGCAAACACCCATTTCTTCTGGTGGATGGGAGAAAACGAGGGTGATACATTCAATTTGTGGACTATGACTGAAGGATCAATTCCGGGCATGTCTTCATGGCTTTAGGCGAAGGCATCTTGGTTCTCACTTAAAAATGCTGTGAGTGCCTGACGGACTGGTAGGATAGCAGAGAACCTATTCTTGTTGTTTGCTTGGGCTTAGAGTCATCAATGAGTTCCTCTTCCAACCCTTTCATTGGTTCTGCCATCGTCTGCTATTCTTCTATGCATATGGTCTGTAGATGGTCGTCCATCTCGAGCATGGCAGTGTAGCACTCGCGTGCTATTACTTGATCCCCTCGTACCTCTCCCACTCCGTATTCGGTGGGGAACTTGATCATCAGGTGGTAAGTCAAGGTTACGGACTTTCATGAATTAAGGGTAGGATGGCCTAGGATGGCATTATAAGCAGATGAACAGTCTACAACTAGGAATATGACATCTTTGGTGATTTGTTGAGGGTAATCACCGACTATTACTGGCAAAGTGACCGTACCGAGTGGGTACACTCCTGATCTACATCAGGACTTGATCAATTGGGGCATTCAGTGGGGTGAAACTCGCGAACCTTCCAGTAGGGGGTTTGGAGCACCTACCCTCTTGTCTGTCTCCTGTCCTTATTGCCTTCTATCCCTTATCTTGCTATGTTTCTTCTTATCTTTCTCTCTTCCTGGGCTTTTCTTCTTGGGCAAGCAACGCGTCTTCCATGTTCATGTACTTAGTAGCCCTGTAAAGTACATCCAACATGGTTTTTGGGTTGTTTTTGTATAAGGAGAACAAAAACTTCCCCTTCCGTAATCCATTGGTGAATGAAGCCACAAGTATCTTGTCATCGGTTTCATCAATTGAGAGGGTCTCCTTGTTAGAGCAGGTGATGTAAGACCTCAGTGTCTTATCCTCCCATTGCTTGATATTCATCAGGCATGCGGTGGACTTTTTATACCTGTGCCCCCCGAATAAAGTGCAAGGCAAACTGAGTGCTTAACTATTTAAAGGTACTAATGGAATTTGGCGTTAACTTGTTGAATCATACTCTTGCGGAGCCTTTCAATGTAATGGGAAAGGCTCGACACATGATCTCGTCTGCTACACCTTGCGGGTCGATGAGGGCCTTGAACGACTCTAGATGGTCCAAAGGATCCCTTAACTCGTCGTAGGGTTCTACTTGTGGCATACAAAACTTTGGTGGAAGGGGGAATGAAGTGACAGGTGCAGTGAAGGGCGAGTCCATTCGATGTACCAGCTCGTCGAGATCACTTAATACCTTTCCTCTGAGGGTGTTCATCATCAAATCCATCTGTGCCTTCATCATCTGCATATCTGCGACCAGGTATGGTGGGGCGATATCTATGGCGGTCGGTATGCTTATGGCGTTGCTGCCTTTTAGCCCTTCTCTATTCGGCCTACCGTTGGTGTGCTGAAGGCTGTTACCCTCTTGCTCCTCTTCTTAATTTTAGGGCTTGGTGTCCTTTTGAAATAGCTATTCTTCTAGGTCATGGTTTTTCTTGGTGAAGAGTTCAACAGTCGTGGCAAGAGTTTGAATGTGTCTCTCGAGGGCAGTGGTTCGTGGTTCGTCTCCTTGGTTATTGTTGGTGGTCGCCATCAAACGAGTAAGTACAATGCAACTTTTTGTTGGGGAAGCGGTAGTATGGCTTATAACTTTCCTATAGACAACGCCAACTGATGATGTCGAAAATCGTCAATAAGCTACACGATCCTTGCATGCTCTAGACAAGACTTGCACAAAGAAGAAGAAGAAGAAGAAGACGTTACAAAGAGTATCGGTGTGGTACTGGCCAAATACCCTCCGAAGATTAAGTTAGAGAACTTTCACAATTCTAGAGTGCCAGAGCTGGGGTAAATTATGCGTACCTTGATTTCTGAGGGTTTTGGAATTTTATAGTAGTATACAACTGATTTTGGTTTCTTGGCGAGGAAGATGTTTCCTTGTAAGGAAGATTCTCATTAATACACATATTTTACGGGATCTTTCCATATAGAGATTTAGTTGATTATGGTTAATTGTGGAGCACAAGACATTTTCATTTGAAGTTTCTTGAAATCCAATTAAACCATGTGGATGCCATGTGGCTTTGCCACCGTCCACTTTGTATCCGTCTGCTTTCCTATCTGTCCGCCATAGAGAGTCCATCCACCTTGGACACATTTTGTCGTGCTTCTTCCTTCTCTTTGATCATCCACTACCCAGTATTGTCACTCATGGAAGTTTCTATAAAATGAGATTGTCTACTTAAATTTTATCCTCTTTAACCAGAGTTTGCATCTTTGTTATAAATTGCTTACAAAGTTTGTATCTTTACATTTGCACTGAGTTTTAGATTAAAGATCTTTCTTCTTGGTTCTAGCACTAAGTTTAGTTTACTATTCACTTACAAAGTTTGCATCTTTACATTTGTTATAAATTGCTAATATGTGATTAGATGCACATTATGCCTAAAATTCACAACCCTTATAACAATGAAGAAAGCACTGCTGTGGATTGATGAACAATACTTTTTATAGGCTGCAAAGTGACAGGCCACAAACGCGTTGACCCCTTGTGATAAAGATTGATTAATTACCCTAGTTATTAATTAATCAAATTAACATGCAATATCACATGGCAGCACAAACAAATCACCAAAAACTAAGTTATGTAGCGAAAAATAAATGACTCGGTGATTTGTTCACGAATGGGGAAAACCTAACGGCAAAAACCCCACCGGGTGATTTAAGGTCACCACTCCCGAAACTCCACTATTATCACAGCAAGCGATTACAAGCAAGGAATCTCAAGTACCTTACCAACCTACAGTTGTACCCTTACCCCAATACCCAATTAGACTTGTTCTGTAGTGACAGTTTCTCCTTTCAATGCACGGCTCCTAAGTACGTGACTAATCAGATGCGCAGATCCTAGTACGCGACTTTAAACACTAACTAGAGAGAGAGAGTTGTTGGCTGCAAAGTTCTTCAAATCATCAGAGATGAACTAGGGCACGAACTTTGTCTTTCAGATCACAAATTGCATGAACAAGAAGTTCTCAATGCTTGTGCAACTTGCATCATCTTTGACGGCCCTTAAAGCAATCCTTTTATATGTTTAGGGTTAGAAGAAAAGAAGTCCCAAAGACACATTCACAGATTGGACTTGAAACAGAACTGAAAATCTGTTTTCTTTAATTCTCGACAAATAGAGGTGTCGAGGATCTGTCGAGAAGCTGTCGAGGCTCGGGGCAAAACAGCTTCTTAAAGCTCGATAGATGCATGTGTCGAGATAGGTGTCGAGCTTTAGTAACTTGCACTTCCTTGCTTGTTTCTTGGACAGACTTTGATGACTTCAACACTGAATCTTGAAACACTGAATCTTGAAACACTGTTTCTTGAAGTGTTAAACACATCCTAAATCTACCCAATTACAAGTAAAGTGCGTTTTGTCTAAGGATAAGCCAATTACATAAAATACCGACATATGTCAACAACCACCTGAACTACATATGTCCTAACACAAAGGAACTTAGTGATCAATAGAATCTCATGCGAATTGGAGAGGGCGCGGCTATAGGTATTTGGATGGTAGATGTGAGTCACCATGTTTTTAAAATTTCCAATGAAGGTTAAGGTTATGAACAATGTAAATTTTCTGGAGAGAGATTTATTATTCTATATTTAAGCAAGTTTGGTCGCCTTCTTAGACTGGATCACTCCACCTTGTCTTTCTACTAGAACTTGTGATTCAGATTGTTACAATTTAATCCAAAATTTTATTTGAATTTTCCTATTGTTGTTACTATCAGATATTTTATTGATTTTTTCCCCTAGGAATGGTTTCGTGAATCTTGATACAAGAACTCACTTATCACAATTCAAAAACTTATATGAGACATGTGTCCTATTTAATTATTAAATTTGTTCCAAATGAATTATTAAGTGTAAAAATCGAAGAGTCCAAATCTAATTAGATTCTAAATTAGAGTCCAATTTTTAGTCATGTGTTCATTTTTTTTTTTTTTTTTTAATAATTGAGGCAAGTAAATTATTGGGTGAAACACACACACACACACACACACACACACACACACACACATATATAATGAGGAAGCATTATATATTTTAGAAATGTATGGTTTAAAAAAAATATATAAGCTAATGCTATGTATAATTTGAAATTCTTCTAAAAGGAATATATGATTGTGATTGTTTTTAATTGTACCTGTGCATATACACGAGATTACACACTGGTTATTGTTAAACGATAATGAGGAAGCATTACATATTTTAGAAATGTGTGGTTTAAAAAAAAATATATAAGCTAATACTATGTATAATTTGAAATTCTTCTAAAAGGAATATATAATTGTGATTGTTTTTAATTGTACTTGTGCATATGCACGAGATTACACACTGGTTATTGTTAAACGATAATGAGGAAGTATTACATATTTTAGAAATGTGTGGTTTAAAAAAAAAATATAAGCTAATACTATGAATAATTTGAAATTCTTCTAAAAAGAATATATAATTATGATTGTTTTAATTGTACTTATGCATATGCACGGGACTACATACTGATTATTGTTAAATGATTAAATTTACCATTTTTTAATAATTTAAACTTTTGAAATAATTGACAATTTATTTAGTTAGAATTAAATTAAATGATTAAATTCATCATTTACTAATAAATTAAAATTTTAAAACAATTAGTAATTTATTAAGTTAGAATTGTAATTAAATAATTAAATTCACAATTTATTAATAATTTAAACTTTTAAAACAATTTATAATTTATTATGGTGCTATTCTCTCCTGCCATCGTCTCAACAACCAACACGGTCCATCAAATCTGTACAGGCTGGATCAACACCTCACCAAATCTGGAGTAAATTGTGAATATAATTCAAAGGTTTCGCTGACATGTCCAAACTCATGATTCATGAGTTGTGAAAACCACGTTTTTACTGACAACATGATAAACTCATGCTCTGTGAATTTATACATTTTCACCTAACTCATTAACCTTTGGTCTTATAATATTCTCTTTCTCCACTCCCCCTTTCCCCGTCTACCTTACCAAAAATATTGCCAATCCATTTCTTCCCCGAATTGGTTTACTATTAAAGTGCACTCGATCATGTCCAGACCACCAAGCTGTAGGCAGCATCGATGGACTTGGCAAACAGCTCCGAGCCATCTACAAAGAGCATGGCAGCAAGTCAAAGGAGATCTACAATATCCAATTAACTGGCTTTTGGGATGGGATGGGATAGGATATTTCGGAAAAATTATTTTGATATTGTTTTAATCCTCAACTTTTATATCATGCACAATTTGAAACAAATTGGTTTGATGTATGTCAACGTAGTAGTTGGTGTTTGGTGGATAATTGTAATTTGATAACTAAGATCGCATGTGGTCAAAAGGGTCAGACTTCTCTTGACAATATATTAAACTCTTTTAAACAAAAAGAAAAAGTCGAAGAAAAATTTGAAAAAATTGTAGCTTACAACATTTCTTTGAATTGTAAAATATTATAGATTAGGGTGTTTTTTTTTTTATTTGTGTCAATATTACAAAAATTTAGAAACTACCACGGAATCGAATTAAAAGAGATTCTTATCATTATTGGAGTTTTGCTTTAAAGGGTTGGGTTTTACTTTTTGCTGTCACAAACAAGTTAGCAATATTCAGCTATTTGGGGTTTGGAGACGTGAATTTTGCATTGATCCATGATTCTCATGCTTACAGATTAATTAAATTTTATATTACTTTTAATTTTTTCTAATTATATTTACAATATGATTGTTCAACATTTGGTTGATTTCAAAAGTTTATCCCATTATTTTAATCACACATATTTCAACTGGGGTATCATTTATTTTGTAGATTTGTTACCATATGTGCGGTAGGTACTTTCATTGTTTTTTTACGATGATTAGGGAAGCAATTCAAATATTTGTGAAAGAGTGGAGCAATTCAAACATCAATAGATGACAAAGTTAAAGATTTAGTGTATGTACTTGCCTCTAGGATATTTCATGGTTTGCCTGCAAATGCTTTAACCACTGAAAATAAATAATATAAAATGTTTTAGAAATAGAAAATGTTTTTACCATATGTAAGTGATACTACAAATTTATAAATATTGTAATAGATGGTAAGATTGATAGTAATGTAAGAATTTCAGATTTAAGTTTTGGGTGAACTGTGAATTCTCTCTTTCTCTACTTCACTCTCTTTTTCTAAAATCTTTCTCTCTCGAAAATGCTCTTATTAATCTTCTTAGATCATCTTAAATTAACAAAATTTTCTAAACCCATCTAAGAAAAGGTATTAAAAATTTAAAACAATAAAACATGGACAAAGTTGAAGTGATTTTACTACTCTCATTACAAAAGAAACATACTTTGGTGATAGAAGGCAAAACAACAGCCATCAATGATTCAGAATGCGTTTGGATTGAGCTTATAATTGCTGCGTTTTATTGTTTTTGCGTTTTCCCTTTTTTTTTTTTTCTAACGTGCATGAACAGTAACCGGTACTGTTCATGCACATTATTTCACTGTAGCAGCACTGTGCGGGAGACAAAAATCACTGTTTGACACTGTTTAGACACTGTTTACGTACTGTTTATGGGACCCACAAACACTTTATTCAGAAAAAAATATTAAAAATGGATTTATACATTTAAAAATTATTTTGCTACAGAATTTTTAGTTTTCAATTTTCAATTTTCAGCAATAAGCTCTATCCAAACGGACCTTCAATATCCACATAGATTTGAAATGATTCAATTAAATTTTCTTTTAGAACATCAGCCTCATTGCTTAGAGGACAAGCATGAATGCCCATTCTTTTAATTTAACAAATGTATTGGATTTAACTCTGATGATCATGTCAGTCAAAGAAAGCATTTGTTTTTAGAATTGAGCTTGACCAGATATTCTACATTTTGCAACGTGGAAGTTTGGTGAAGAACAACAAATATTTGGGTCTAATTTGGACCAAATTAACCGTTTGGTTATGATGACAGCACAGTTACTATAGTCCCATTCTAGTTTCATTTGGTCTAGTTCTGTTAAACAAGGCAACCAGGACTTGATTCAAAAAGAGCAAAAAGAAAAGAAAAGAAAAGACAACCAAAATTTGAGTCCATGGTGATCTGAATTAACGGGTAAGTTATGATCATGTACAGTACAGTTACCATAGTCCCATTTTAGGTTTCATTTGATCTTAGTTTAGCTAATTAGCCTCTTATGTGCAGTTTTTTTTTTTTTAAATAAAAAAATTCCTGACTGAAAAAAAGGGAAAAGAAAGAAGGCTCTGAGGTTTTGTTTAGTCCCTATTTTCAGTTTTGTGTTTTAACTGTTTTCGAAGTGTTTTCTCACCAAAAAGTTGTCGGGCACTTGTTTTCTATTATTATTTCACTTAAAAGAAATAAATAAAAATAATGAAAATGGCAACAACAACAACAGGATATACCGATATAGGGACACTTAAAAGTATTATTATTAAAGCTGTCGGGACTGTGTGGAACATTAAAGTTGTCGGGACTGTGTAGCAAATTATTTGTTACGAAAATAGTTCAAGTTTAAATTCTTCCAACCCATTACGTAGCAATGGATAAAGCTATATATCCATGTGGATATAGTTTAATAGATCTCCTCGTATAAGCCTAGTCACTACTATTCTTTGTCAGCCAACATCTTTTGAATCCTAAAATTTCCATCAGCAATTTTCTTATTTCATTTTGTTCCAAAATCCAATCAAATGCACCCCAACACTAAGCTCAAGAGAAACAAAATGTGATCACTTGTTCTTGACCAATGCTTCCATGAATTATGATTTATGCATCACAAACATTTGCAGGCCAAACTAGAACTAGAACATTTACATATCCAGGAATCAACTTCATTACTGCGGTTGATACAGGACTGGACAAGCAAACCAAGAAAAAGATGGTGAAATCAAACAAAGAATTGATAAAGAAAGAAAACTTTTCATTAACGATGATGAACACAAAGGATCATAAGAATTGAAATAGATCAAGTGGATAGTCTAAGAAAAGCTAAGAACTCAAAATAGTAGAACAGTGTGTAAAACCCCAATTCGGAGTATTTTCTTGTCTACAATTCTTTTTGCTATTAGCGCCATGACTCATGAGAACAAACCAAAACCAAAAGAGTAATAATATATGTTCCTAAAAATTAAAGAGTAATAATATATGAAAATCCCAATAAATCAAGCATGAAATACAAACTAGGATCCAACATTTTTAGGTGCTCTTAAAACATTTATTAATGGACAATTTTAAGAAAGTTTTGATACTACTTTTATAAAAAATATAAAAAAATTATAATAAAAAAATCACTTGCTTTTTCTCTTCTCATAAAAAAATTTCTAAAGAAATTTCAATAACTAAATACTGGTAAGATGTTGGTTAACTTTTTCCAATATCTTCCTATCTTTGTAAATTGTAATACTAAACAGAGTAAAAAAGTGAAACCAACTCAGCCATGCATCCCACATGCAGGGTACGGCCAGAAATTTTTATTTGGGAGGCCAACTTATGATACTAATTTATTAGCTTATACAAACTTTCATAAACATGCATAAACACAAATATCTATATACAAAGAGAGGTGTTACGTCCACAATATTTTTACAACAAATCATAGATAGTTAGTTATTATAGGTTCAAATTTGAACTTAAGACTAAGATCACTTTTTTGCCCCAACAATAACAACTAGTAACAACTTGCCACTTATGATTTGTTGTAAAAATGTTGTGAAAATATTGTGACCATATCATTTCTCATACACAAATATAACTTAGTTTCCTTCGTAGTGAATCCTTAAAGTTTTCATTTTTAATATAAGTTACCAAATTATCTACCAAAGTAAGTATAAAATTTTCAATTGCACTAATAAAGTATTCAAAAAAATGATTGAAAATTTTAACAGTCACAAAAACACATTTTACAATAAAAAATGAATATGAGAAAGAAAAAAAAAACATTCTCTATAACACTAGACCAATTAGATAATTTTTTTAAGTGTATCATTGGACTAGCTCAAATATTTGAGAGCCAAGTCTCTTTTTTGTAAGCTAATAATTAAAATGTTAAATATTTATATATAATATCAAATATTTTCGAAATTCATGGCCCCCCACTCATACATGTAGCTCTGCCTCTACTTACATGTTTTTACGGCTAATTATTAAGTACTCTTCTCACGCAAATGATAAGCCCTTCATAAATTTAATTAGCAGAGAGCACCACCCCTTGCTTAATCCAAAAAACCTAAAATACCCTCAACTTTAGGCTTAACTGCTATGACCAAAATTCTGCTAAAAAATAAAATTAATGACCAAAACACATTCTCTTCTCTTTTCTCTCTCTAAAAAAAAAAAAAGAAAAAATCCTGATTCTTTGCCTACGCCCTATAATACCCTTCACGACATTGCCATCTCTCTGCTCCTCCTCCGTTCTTTGCTGTGTTGTCTGCCTCCAAATCTCAGGTAACCATTCTTCATTACCCTTTTCCCCTGAATTTATTTATAGATTTGGGCCTTTTGCATGTTGGGTTACAAAATATAAAAATTCGTAAGTAAAGACTTTAAATTTAAAAATATCAGGTTGATGGGGTTGAGGAAAACCATTTTGATTTGATGGGATTAGTTTTTTCTTGTTAAATGGTTGATGGGTTTGAGGAGAATTTCAGAAGAGCTTACTCTGCTGACTGCTTGTTTTTGGCTTTTAGATTTAGCCTTTGTGTTCTATTTGGTTGAATACAAATTTCTTAATTTTCTGAAATTAAAAAATTGATTACAAAATTTAAAGTCATTTGGTTGATTTTATTATTATAAGTATTTGGGCGTATATAATTCTATGTAGTTCGGAAAATCTCATTACACACTCAATTGCACACTTCCTTTTGAAATAGTGTATTTTAAAAACACGAGTTCAGTCCATGTGGCAGTGTGTGTATGGTGAGTGTGATAATCATTACTAGTATAGTTTATAGGACTTTACTTCATACTCATTTTCTTATGTGATATGCAAATAAGGCTTCCTGAACTAAAAAATTGAATTGCATGTTTCATTTGGGATGTTTTTTGGTCTGCTCAGTCTGTGTTGAGATGGCTGCTGTGTTGGGATTTTCCTTGTTCCCCCAACTAGCGTGCATACAAAAGTTCAATAGACAGACTTCATTTTTTTTGTTTTTTTTAAAAGGGATAGACAGACTTGAATTGGATGTAAGTTTTATAGACTTAAATTGCATGTAGGTTGGCCAGTCAGTGTAGTCTATGATCTTTTATATTGTGTTGAATTAATCTCTACCGTTCAATGGTAAATTGAAAAAAAAAATGATATTCAGTTGATAACTTTGATACAACCTGGAATGATTTGGCCTTAGATTTTTTATTTTTTTATTTTTAAAAAAACTTAGCAGTTTAACTTTTTGCTTTGGGCTGAATGGGTTCTTTCAGTGACTTCAGCATTCAGAATAGGTGAAAATAGCAGTCACTCTCCTCGTCCTCTGCTAAGAGAGAGAAACCGTGAGAGAGAGAGAGAGTAATCGTGAGAGAGCAATATGAGGCTTCTAACCCACAACATGTTGTCATCGAACATAAAGGGAGTTAGCAACGGGTTTCCTCTTCGAATAGAGGTAGGGAAAGTGTTGGAGAAGCAGGTGAATTTCAATGCCGACTTCCTCCGCAACATGTTTCCCAAGATCGAGTGGAAGGCCTTTGTCGATGCTGCTAGAACTATAGGCTATGCCGAGCTCCCCGAGGAGGTCAATAATTCTCCTATACTCACATCAGAAGAGTTCTTAAACAAGTTCCACCATGCCCTCCTTGAGCTCCACCTTGAGGAGGGCGCGCTTGTTTGTCCTGAGACTGGTCGCCGATACCCCGTCAATAAGGGTATTCCCAACATGCTCCTTCATGAGGATGAACTCTGAATCTTATTTAAGTCAATGCCCTTTTGAGGGTGTTTTATTTTTTGGATGGTATTTGTATTTAGGGGCAGTGAAAATTAGGATTCTCTTCTTTTGCAATATGTTATGCATTTGGATAAGAGAAATTTTGTTTTGATTGTAGATGAATGAGAAAACAGGGTTTTGTTTCTTAAGCGTTTGTTAATTATGAATTGGAGTATTTAGTTTTCTCTCTATTTTTTATAGAGTTTGCTGGTTGTATTGCCAACCAAAATAAAATGGCTACAACTAAACCAATTGTCTTTCTGACTTCTGGTAAATTCCAGCCTATATTCAGGTTTTGTCAATGGGGTTTTGAGAAATCTTGAATTTTTGAGATATCTAAAAGCTTTGATACGTCTGCCAGTGAATCCTGGCTATTCAATATATTCAGGTGATCTACTGTCAAACAGCTGCTGCATTTGCGAGTACATGAACACCCAAATTTATCACTTTATTTGAGAGATTAATGAATACATATCTATATACAAAATGTATGATATAATCACTTGGTAGAACAATAGTACAATAAACACAGGAATGCATATCGAACAAGGAAACTCCATTTCTGGATCTAAATTAATTTTCACACACATGTCCTCGTAATATTTCTCAGTTTCTTCCGAATTAGTAATAGGCATGCCAGTTGCAATCCGTTTCACACCTTGCAGGACAGAATCCTTTCCACCATGTTAATTGAGAAAGGGCTTGAATGATGGAGGCAAACTCCGTTGGTTCAATATGTAAGCAGACCTGAAAAATATTAGAATATCTTTTAAGAAAAGGGGATGACTTTAAGTAAAATAGAATGGAGGGAAAAAATACGTATGATCGATCCTAACTTAACTGTCAAGGATCCATAAACGATCTCAAAAATGTGGAACTAAGACTCTGTTGTTGTTTATAGGAAAAGGGGATCAACTGTTTCTTTATTATAGTAGTTATCATAACAGATTTTAAAGTTGATTAATGCAACTAGTGATTACTACGACATATAAAAATTTAAGAGGGCCAAATTTCTTCAATCTGGATGATTTAAAGTCGGCAGCCAAAGCATTTCACCATAAGACAAAGTTTACCTACCAACTGATTTGAAGGAAAAGTCCTCCGACCACAGTAGCAATTCAAATAACCATCCACATATACTTTTAGTCACATGATTTATTTAATAAGTCATATAAGGTTAAATACTTTAAAGAGCCGTGTGATTTAATACACATGGATGATTTTTTGAATCGACACATAATGGGTTAAACAAGATTAAATGCCTTTTACCTTGTTATAGCTTCTTGAAATGATTTGTAATTTGAGTTTCTCCCTTAGTTAGAGGACCAATGCTGAACTTCTATTTTTGTTTCAATAAAATGATTGAATTATAAAATAAAAAAAGAGCATGTCTAGTTTATGCATGTCAAAAAAGAGATGGTATCTTGTGAGATGGGCGTATTGTGAGATGGGCGTATGCACCCAATGTTTCACTGATATGTGAGTTCCACATGTGTAAGATCCACATGTCAGTGAGACATTGAGCGCATACGCCCGTCTCATATAAGATTTTTTGGTCTAAAAAATGTTTTTTTTTTCTTTGGTCTTTGGCAGGTCATATTTTCACCAGAAACTCTGAAAAATCAAGGCAGTAACTGGGTTGTCATCTATGCCAAAAATCATGGTCAAGAGGTCTTGGATGTAAGACCACAGTATTTTTCAGAGATTCCATCTTGGAGCAAGTGTTTATACTTCAAAAAAAAAAAAAAAACATAAAAATTGTGATTTATCTGAAAATTTTCCTTGATCAAATGCTCTAAGAATTTAAAAACCAAGTATTAAACAAAACTATGGGGTTGAAACTCTGATGCGATGTAGGTGCCTACGACCGTGATGCGAGCAATATGTTGCGGGTTTTTGTTTGGGAATTAACCTTTCCAAAAATGGGAATGAGATTGATTACAAACACCTCTTCCAAGCCCACTGTACAAGACCGTTTAGTATTAAACAAAACACATGATTATACGAAGGCTAGTTGAAAAAAAAAAACACTTAATGACAGTCTTAGCACATTCAAGTTAATTGAAGTTCTTTTGAACGAAGCCAATTTCCTTATAATTTAATTTAATTTAATGTGTCATGGGCAGCTCTGCAATTTTTTAATTTCTGGGCATGGGTTGTACTATCTCCCCCGGGACTTTGGGGTTTGATTGTTTTATTGGGCTTTAATTATTTGTGGGTTTAGATATCTAGTTTGGGCTTTAATTATCCAAGTCCTTATAGGGGGTTAGGTATTAGTTTTATTTGGATTGTTGTTGTTGTAGTAGCAATGTAGTTATACGTTGCCTGCGCTATTATAAGAGGAAGAGGTGCCGTATAGAAAACCCTTTTTTTTTTGAGAATGTGGGCTAAATCAGCCTGTAAAACAGAAACAACATTCGGTGTAACATTTTTCATCCAAACAACAACATCAGATACATGTAAACCATATCTTGCTAAACTATGAGCAACCATATTACCCTCCCTCTTAGTACGAGAGTAGTGTAATTTAGTAAAAAGTCTAGAGCTAAAGCGAATATCTTCAACCAATATACCATCATGTGTTAAGATCTCTGTCCCCTTCTTCAATACCGTCACCACTGCCTTTTTTGAGTCGCTTTCCACTACAACTTTGTGAAAACCAATGTCCGATGCTAGTGTTATTGGAAACCAATTTCCCTTCCCACCCTTGCAATTTTTTCCAAACTCTCTCCTTTATAAAGTTGAAACTTTCCCTTTTACCCTTACCAACAAGAGATGGCAAACCAAGGTACCTTTCATATTGGTGTATTCTTGCACACCAAAGTCTCTTTGATGGCCTGGTGCATATCTTCAGAAGTGGATTTGCTAAAAAATAAAGTTGTTTGTTCCTGTTCACCTTTTTACCAGATGCGTTCTCATAGGTCTCCAATGTATTCAGCACTGCTGCACATTCCTCAATAGAGGCCCTACAAAACAAAAACCATCATATACAAATAACCAATCGGTTAGTTTGGTCCTCTTCTATATAAAGAGAAACCTGTAATTTCCCCTATATTGGGGGCATTGTTTATAAGGACATGTAATCCTTCCGTACACAATAAGAAAAGGAAAGGGGATAGTGGGTCCCCTTGCTTAATACCCCTTGTTGGAGTGATCATCGCTTTGGGTTCACCATTTATCAGAATAGAGTAGGTAACAGATTTCACACATACCATAATCAGCCCAATCCATCTTTCACAAAAGCCCATTTTTCTCATAAGATTTTCAAGAAACACTCCTTCTACCCTATCGAATGCCTTGCTCATATCTAGTTTAAGGGCCATATATCCTGTATCTCCTGAGTTATGAGATTTCATGCTATGGAGGGTCTCAAAGGCTATAAGGATATTGTCAGAAATAAGGCAGTTTTTTTGTAAAAGCTGATTGGTGCTCAGTGACAATATTTGGTAAAAGGGATTTCAATCTATTGGCAAAGACTTTGGAGAATATTTTGTAAAGAACATTACATAAACTAATGGGCCGATATTCATGAGCATTTTCTGGATTTTTGATTTTTGGAATAAGTGTAAGGAAAGTGTAGTTAATTGGGTGAGGGAGGATACCTGTATATTAAGCCATGAGAGAACTAGTACAATCACATTGTGGTGCATCACCTGCCAAAAGTGTCGGTAAAAAAGTGGGGGAATGCCATCGGGTCCAGGTGCCTTAAGAGGTGCCATCTGCTTCAGAGCTAGTTCCAGTTCACTTTCCAAAAAATCAGCAGTCAACATGGAATTCATTTCACTTGTGATCACATGAGGGACAAGATCTAGGGTGGCATTTGATGGCGTCGGATTGGCCATTGTGAAAAGGTCTTGATAGTAGCTCACCAAAACATCAGCTATATCCTCGGGCCTTCCAAACATTGTTATGGTCATTGATGCCTCTTATCAAATTTTTCCTACGCCTTTGAGTTGTTCGGCTATGGAAAAATGGGGATTACATAGCCGAGCAACTCAAAGGCATAGAAAAAATCGGATAAGAGGCATAATACACTCTCAAGAAAAAAAAATTATATATATATATATATATATATATAAAGCATAATGTAATCATTAAAATCATTTACTGATAATACTCACAGTTTGCCAATTGTGTGGGAGTGAATCAGGAACTAGAATCAATAGCCCAACTTTTTTGAGAATTAGTGCCATAAATGTTGCTATTTATGCTATTCATATTTTTGCCACATCAATTTGCAAGTCTTTTGTTGTAAAAGTTGTAGTCATTCTAAAATTTTCTTTGACTATATATCAAACACAAAATAAATGTATTTTTTATAAGAAAGATATTTTTATTGCAAAGAAAAAGAGAGTTATTATGTGTTATATTTTGTTCAGAAAAATGCTAGAAATATTACAAAATTTACTACAATAATCTTTAAAAACTGACAATATTTCATCTTTTATATAACAATTAAATCCTTTCATTTTTTTTTTTTTTTTATAAGTCAAATCCTTTCATTTCTTTCTCAAAAAAAAAAAAAAAAAATCCTTTATAGACATTTATAGACAACTGAGAATTCTAATGTGTTTCAATTCTAATTTTCTTGGAACAGAAATGGTGCACATAGAAATTCAGTATTTTCCAAGCCTTATTATGCAATAACAAGTACAATAAAAGATACTTTCCAAAAAAAAAAAAAGTACAATAAAAGATTAAAATCTTCAAATACTGTGAAGATACTGTAGCAAGGTAGAAGTAAACTTAACATGTAATTATAGAGGCACTGAATTACCATTTTGTGCAATGACAATTGCATCCAACTGTCTGAGTTTTTTTTTTACTCAAGTGCGACATCCATATATCAAGTTTACTTATCCTACAAGGTCCCTGAGGCTTTTTTTTTTTTTTCCCTTTCTCACTCAAGTGTGACATCCATATATCCTGCAAGGTCTCACCACATTAACAATACGAGTCTGCCACAAAGTGTGAAACAATTTATTAGCTATGACATGGGCACAACAGCAGAAGCAAAGGGCTAAAACTAGATGCGCAAGGGCTAAGTTCTTCTGTTTTTTTTGGGTGCTGAAAAAGGAATCATAGTATATTTTAAAATTAAAAACTCATACAAATCATAAAACATTTTGACATATGCAATGTCTTATGAAGTCATGCTAAGTTTTCTTTTAAGATGATAAATATTAATTGTAATCATCATTACATTTTCAAGTCCTAACATGCATCCACCAAAGCATTTGAATATCTATTATAATATTTCTACCCATAAAGAACTGTGCTGCTTCACACTACTCCCCCCCTCCCTCTCCCCCTCCTTCCAAACTGGGCCTAAAGAACTGTGCTGCATGGTCAAATATTAATGGCCAAGGGCCAAGAACTAAGTGGAATTCCTAAAAACAGGAGTAAAGATGAGATAATGGTCAAGGTGCATATGAAAATACGACATTTTTTAGGCATTCTTACTTTTTGCTTCTATTGATATTTAAGTGAAAACACCAGGAGGATTTTTTTTTGATAAGTTCGAGAAGTAAAGAATTTATAGAAATAAAAAGATAATTCTTCTGTTTTTACATACAACATCCTAATATACCTGCCATATAGTATAATTCACAGTTTTCACCTAGCTTAATCTCTTCCTAGGAGCTTAATGAAGTGCAAAAGGAGATGTGATACTATCAAGAAAGAAATTGATTGCAAAAAACATAATTTTAAAGAAAGAAAATTGAGTATCAAAACATATCCAAGAAGATACGCTTGATTTGATTCACTAGCAAAGTCAGTAAGAACATGTACGATAAAGTCATGGATTGAAGACCGTGAGACGGGTGCAGTGAACATAACTTGATCCTGGTTAAAGATTTTCTTGAGAATTGACCTGCTGTAGGTACCATATGATGATTTCTTATGGTTTTTAGAGGTGAGTCTTCTATTGGGTTGGGATGTCCAGCAGGTTATGGTCAGGGTTGTTTTGGGGAAGAAGGAAGTGAGGAATGGGGGAGGAGGGAAAGGAGTGACTGGAGGAGGTGGGCATGGGGTTTTTTGGAGGGCGAGGGAAAAGGAGTAGAGTAGAAAAATAGTAAAGTAGGATAAAAAGGTTCACTAGTGGGCTTTTGTAGTTGCTGAGTTGGCTGGTTTGAGAGTGATGTCTTTAGCTAGAGCATTGTAAATTCCTGTGTTAGTGTGTGTAAGAGTTATTTCCCCTGCCTAATTTATTGGATGTATAAGATTTTAAGTCATCCTTTCAAAATTAAAAAAGAAAAAGAAAAAGATATTAAGATAATTTTATCACTAATTTGTATATCTGAACTTCAGAATTCAAATCTCTCCTTTCCTAACTATCAGAATTGTCGACAACAACAAAAAGTGTTAATTATCACTATTTTATATTTTATTTAAATTATAAATTATTTACAAAATACAATTAAATTATTTCAAACATTTTCAACAATTATATTTTGATTAACACTGCATGCAAGTTGAGAAGTTAATAAGTTGTGAACAAACATGTAGGAATGGATTTTATGGACTAAACTTTTTTTAATAGGTAATTTTATGGAATAAACTTATCAAGGAATTAGCTTGGGTTTAGTGCACATTGGACATGTTGACACATGTCCGGTGCTCCCAAAAAAATTAAATGTGAAAATTGATTGCTTAAAACAAATACTAAACATACCACATTTCAATACCTATTCATATCCTTTTATTTAAATATGCAAGATTTTTGTAAAGATAATGCATGTTTGATTTATTTATTTGGTTTTTGAAAGCAAATTTGGCTGAGATTTTTAACTATTCATAAAGATCCCTTTTTCTGTGCGTGCTGGGATCATGAAACTTACTGTAGGACAAAATTAGCAATTTTTGCTAATGGGTGTGAATGGTTATTAAAATATGTTATGTTAGTATTTGTATATGGAAAAACTCGAATGGTCTTGAAATTTCATGGCTTCTTAAAATAAAATTAAAAAAAAGGTCAGGTTAGTAGTACCCTTATGTTCCAAGTTCATGGCAACCTAGCTAGTGGCCCTAGGTTTTTTCACTCTAGAATCTGTTTATAAATTTGTAACTCAGTCACTATTCTCAGACAGCTTACCAAAACCCCAAGTCTCCAATACATTTTTGCTACTAATCTCATACATATAAATTTGCCAAAAAATCCTACTCTTTGAACGACAAAAATAGATGAGTAAAAATGTACTTCACCAAAGCAATATTTAATGTTTATCAAGAACGTCATGTGTAGAGAGAGTTTGTTGTAGAATGAGTTGTTGCTTTGTGTGTAAGTGTTTGAGGTTGGCTAGAAGCTTCTTTGTTAAAACCTTTATTGGACAATACTTGCTTCCTCCTTCCATAACTTGTATTTGGGCCTCTTGAATATCCTATCATCTTCTTTCGATACCCTAGACAAGAACTTGATTTATAAACCCACAAATAGGGTTGCAAAAAGTTTCTACTTGACAAGTTGATGGCTTATACAAAACTCTAGAGCACTAGTGTTTAGAGCTCTAGAATTGATAATAGAACTATTATTTTTTGCACATTAAAAAAAAAACAAAATCTACTATATTTTGTATTTGACCTAAAAATATTCTAATATAATTATTTTATTTTGTAGGTAGTTAAACTTAGATTGGAAATTAATAATTTAAAATTGAAAATTGAGGAAAACTTGCATATTGATATAGAAAATGTGACAATGAATATTCTTGCTTATTTAATTATTAGTTGGATTTGACAACAAATTGTATTTATTTTGTGAATGTATCTCTTAAATATATTATTTTTTGCAAGTTTTCGACAATAGTATTCTTCTAAATAAACAAAACCGGAAAGTTGAAGCATATCAATATGTGTTTTGTTTTCTATAGCTGTGCTTAATATTAAAACATACTCCAATGTATTGAATATTTTTGTATCAATTTTGTTTTTGATTTTTTTTAATTGAGACTGTTAATGTTTTGTAATGATTGAATTCCTATAAAATTACTCTTTTTTTATAGGAAAGCGTACAATATCTCTTGTGAGACTGTTAAGTTGGAGGAACCGGTTAGTATATTCATAACATCAATATACTTCTCCTATATATGTTGTTGATTTCACTTTCTAAATTTAACTCCAGCAAAATTTAAAACTTCAATTTTTTTTTTGCTAAAGTTATCTTTAGAGAATGAAATCAATAACATAGAAGAATCTTATTTAAGTTATGTATATATTAACCGGGTCCTCCAACTCAATAGCCATGTGAGGATATTTGTACCATTTCCTATAAGAACAAGTAATATATAGAAATTCAATCATTACAAACCTTAATAGTTAACCGCCCCAATAAAAAATATAAAAACAAGATTAATGCAAAAAGATTAACCTACAATATGCTCTAATATTAAGTATAGTCATTGAAAACAAAACACACACTGATATACTTCCACTTTCTGGTTTTTTTTTTTTTTTTTTTATCAAATAGAATACTATTGATGAAAACTTGCAAAAATAATATATTTAAGAGATAAATTCACAAAAAATCAATGCAATTTGTTGTCATATCCAACTAATTTATTTAAATAAACAAGAATAGTCATTGTACCCGGTATATATCTATACGCAAGTCGTCTTCTTCAATTTTCAGTTTCAAATTATTAATTTCCAACCTAAGTTTAAGAAACTAGCTGAACAAAATAATTCTATGTTAGATTTTTTTTAGGTCAAATACATAGTAGTTTTTTTGTGCGCAAAAAGTTGTACTTTCTGTCACGTAGAAGCTTTTTGCAACCCTATTTGTAGGTGGTTCTAGTTATTGTGTAGTACATCGAAAGTAAATGGTAGGAAAGTTGTCTAATATGTGGCGTTCATTTGTTTTGACAAAAGAGGCAAAACAACTGAGGAAAGAGGGACAAGGAGATTCAAGAGGCTCAAGAATAAGTTATTGAAGAAAGCAGCAAGCATTGTCCAATAAGGGTTTTAAAAGAGAAGCCAAAAACCCAGCCTCAAACACACATACACAAAGCAACTAAGGTAATACCCATTACAAAAAATTTAACAATCCCATGATAAATCCTCTACAAGTAACAACAGTTCCTAATTTGCTATTAAGTCAAATGAGCACAAGTCCAACGTCTGAATCTGCCACTTGTGAGTTAGGCAGACCCACTTGAATTTTCAATTTTTATTGGACCCCAGCCCACATTGCCTTAAAAATTTCTGAAGCGCCCAATGAGAAATGCAAAGTCATACGGACCAACCTTGAAACCTATGTTAGGTATCGCTGGGTTACTAAACAGCTGAAGGACATGGTGGACTTTTGAATGGATCTATAGGGACTGATGAAGCCCAACTCGGCTGATGGACATACTTGTGGTGTTGACTCAAGCACATGGGCAGGGGGAGAAGTTTCAAGAAATCACAAAGACCTAGGCTGTAATTGTAGTGACAGAACTATCAACACTGTATTTCGGGACCAACTCCCACTGCTTTGGAGTCTTGGCTACATTTTTTAACTTTTGTGTTAGTGAGAGAGATGCGTGCAAGAGTGCATCTTTTCATCATTTTACCATTTTAAGGAAGTCACCACCAACCATTGAGTTTTTAAAGGTTTAATTTGTCACCTATTTCTAATTGATTTGATTTCCTAGTAAGCTAGGGGCTAGGGTTCCTAGCCTAAACTAAGATAAAAAAAATAATGCCTTGAACCAAAAATCATGAATTCCGAAGCTCGGTTACGTATAGGGAAGATGGGGAAGGTGTTAAGTACCTCATGACACCCATCTTTTGATAGTAGCTTGTTTCAAATTATTCCTATGATCCACTATTTGAAAAGTGACTAGAATGTTGGCATTTTGATGTTTAAAGAGAAATTATTTTGAGATGATATATAAAGAGACACTTCCTGGGAGAGGGGCACCTCACTACCATAGTCCTTGCCTCTAATGGGCTCGGGCTCAACCATAGGGGCTTTCCCCTTATCTAAGCATGAAGCATGGCTGCTACTTCCATTTTCTATAGCCATGACCAAACTACACTAAAATTTAGGTAGAAAAAGTGAATCAAGTATAATAAACCTAATCATGTGTATGCAAAATCATCTCATTCCAAAACTGCATTTCAAAAGTAGAAAGTAAGGGCCTTGGGTTATGAAAATCTCCTCTCACCCACCCTCCAATATTATTTTTACTAAAAAATAATTATATATAAATTTTAGCTAATTGTACCCCTAAATTTAAAAAAAAAAAAAAAAAAAAATTGTGCTGCATCATCAATTTTTTCCTCTGGTTACACTCAAACAAAAACATATTAAAGATACATGTTCCCAAAAAAAGATACGTTTATGTATCTTACTAATGCATCATTATACAGTAACCAAAGCATGTTCAAGATATATGTTCCTAAAAATACATAATTAAATCTCTTTCATAAAACCTTTTTTATTTTATTTTTTGGGCACACTGTTTTTTATTCATTTATTTTTAGATATTAAAATTGCGTATTTTACTATTTTGTGGTTAACAGTTTGAGATCTTCTTCATAAGAAACAGATCTTGAGAAACAAAAAATGACCACAAGTGTTTCACATGATTCAGTCTATCTCACAAGAATAATACATGAAACTTAAAAAAGATCAAATTTTTTAGGATTTGCAAGACTTACACAGAGAGAAGGGCAACCGAAAGGACCATCCTACAGGATTTTCACAAGCTAATCTTGAAGTGGCATGTCCTCCAGATCATCAAAGTAGGTTCCAAATCTGAGTACGGAGCTGTGTTGGGTTAGATTAACTCAAAAAGTCTTTTTTTTTTACATAGAAAAAAGAAGAAGAAAAAGATATAAGAAAAACACTTAAGTATGGAGGTAGTTGGGTTAGATCAAAACCCACACTAGATACTACCATCCAAATCCACTACCCACAGCCACATCCACATCCACAACCCCAAATCAACCGAGAGAGAGAAAAAACGATCTTACCTAGGAGAAGAGAGAACGTTCTTGATGAGGAGTGAGGGAGAAAAATCAGCACAGAGGAGAGAGAGGGAGAGAAATCAGTGCAGACTGCAGAGGAAAGAGAGAAGTTGGCTAAAGAGCCTAAAGACTGGCTTTGTGACTTGTGAGAGGGAGCACTGAGAAAGAAGAAGTTTTTTGAGTGAGAGAGAGAGAAAGCTGAAGTCTGTGATTTTTAATAAAGATCCGTTGGTGTTGGGGCCATCAACTATAAGTTTTTAACGGCTGAAAATTGAATTCATTTTTTTTGTATTTAAATTTAAAAATTGAAGAGAATATTGAGTACTGATACAAAATCTAATCAAACCAGTATTATTTTGGGTCCCACAGGAAAGCGAAAAAGTCACGGAAAACGTTAACTCAAAGTCTGATAAAGGGTCAGTTTAGATAGAATTTATTGCTAAAAATTAAAAATTGAAAATTGAAAACACTGTAACAAAATAATTTTTAAATGTGTAAATAGTATTGTAAGACCTATTTTTAATAAAAAATTGTTAAAAAAGGACGTAAACAGTGCGCGCACAGTTGCGCACAGTGCACGCACAATGCGCGCCTGCTCTGTTATTCCCCCAGCAGAACAAAAAAAAAAATCAGCAAAACGTGGACGCACGAATTATAAGCTGGATCCAAACCCAGCTAAAATATAGAGTTGCTAGAGAAAATGTCTTACTTCGGTTGTATTAGTTTATGTAATGATATTTACAAGATTATGTTGAAAGTTTTGGCCAATAAGTTGAAACATATTCTCCCAAATATTATAACTCTTATTTAGAGAGTGCTTTTGTTCTAGGGAGACTCATCACAGACAATGTATTAGTGGCTAATAAAACTTTACATACCATGCATTCTCGAAAAAAAGGCAAAAAATGATCTCTTGCATTGAAGCTTAACATTAGTAAGGCATATGACCAAGTTGAGTGGCACTTCCTGCAAGGTATTATAGCAAAATTGGGTTTTCCAGTCACTTGGATTAGTTAGGTGATGAGTTGTATCACCACGCCTTCTTTTTCCATTCTTATTAATGGGAAGTCATATGACAACATCAGGCCATTTAGGGGGATCCGTCAAGGTGATCCTTTATCACCACACATGTTTCTATTGTGTGCTGATGGTTTTACTTCAATGATGTCAAAGGCTGAGATGGATAGGCGAATTAAGGGTGTGTCTATTTGTAGAGGGGCGCCAACAATCTCAAATTTAATGTTTGTAGATGACTCTATTCTCTTTTGTCGAGCAACTACTAGAGAGGTGCATGTGATCAATGAGATGCTACAGGTTTATGCTAATACTTCAGGCCAGTGTATTAATATGGAGAAGTCATTGGTTTATTTTAGTAGCAATACCCATGGCAGCCATAACGATGAGATTGTGTCACTGTTGGGTGTAAAGGAGGTGGAGCAATTTGACTCTTATTTGGGTCTACCAACATTAATGGGTCGAGCAAAATATCAAACTTTTTCTTTCTTGAATGATAGGGTTTGGAAAAAATTGCAGGATTGGAAGGGGAAGATGTTATCCAAGGTAGGGAAGGAAGTTCTTATAAAGGCAATTGCTCAAGCTGTTCCTACTTATACCATGGGGGTATTTCAATTACCAATGAAATTGTGTGATGAACTAAACTCCTTGTGTGCTAAATTTTGGTGGGGGTAAATAGACAATGAAAAGAAAATTCATTGAAAGAGCTAGAATTGTTTAACTCAACGAAAAAAGGAAGGGGGCATGGGCTTTAGAGATTTGAGGTATTTTAATCTTGCTATGTTAGCCAAGCAAGGTTAGACGTTGTTGAAAAATCATGAGTCTCTAATGTTTAAATGCTTCAAGGCCAAATATTTTCCTCAATGTAATTTTCTTCATGCGAAAGACTCTCCAAACAGCTCCTTTGTTTGGAAAGTATGGTGGTTGCCTTATCAATTTCTGAGTGGGTGTTGTCGGAGAGTAAGGAATGAAGAGTCCATTGTGGTTACCAAGGATAAGTGGATTCCAACCTACCCTTCAAACAAAATTCTACATCCAGTGCATGGAATGGAGGAGGGCTGGAGAGTATCGGATTTGATTGATTGGGACCTACATAGGTGGAAAAAGGAAATCATTATGGCACATTTTAATCAGGAAGAGGCTGAAACTATTTTTGCAGTATCCCTTTGAGCCGAAGGGTTGTGGAAGATTCAGTGGTATGGCTGCATAATAAAAGTGGTGAGTATTCAGTTCAGTCTAGGTACCATCTTGCACAACAGGTTTTGAGGAAAGTTAGTTAGGCTGAATCATCAAATGAGAGTGGATGGCAGCAGATGTGGAGCAAGTTATGGAAGCTAAAAATACGGGGGAGAAAAAAATTTGGCTGGAGGGCATGCCACGATATTCTTCCCACATGAATGAGTCTAGCAAAACGCAAAGTCGTTAAGGAAAATTTGTGTCACTATTGCCAGAGGGAACCCGAGGATGCTTTTCAAGGTATATGGGGGTGTGGAGCAGCCTAAGACATTTGGGAAGGAAGCCTCACCGTGTTGCAGAAAATTTAGACTAACCATTTTGATTTTATGTAGCTTTTTGAATCTTTGGCGGACAGGTTATCTACAACAGAGTTGGAGTTTTTCTTTGTTCAAGCTTGGCTCATATGGAGTCAAAGGAATGTGGTTGTACATGGAGGACATATGAAGGACCCACGATGGTTGAATAATAGAGTAGCTGAAATGTTAGAAGAGTACAAGAAAGCTCAAGCAAGTACTGTTATCTTAAATGCAGCACTAAGAAGCAGCAGCTACTAGCAACCCCTTGCATAGGATGTCTACAAATTAAATTTTAATGCAGTGGTCTTCTCGAACATTAATTTTTCTGGTGTTGGCGCAATAATTAGAAACCATGCAAGTGAGGTGATGGCTGCTATGTCAGCAGAGGGAGAATATGTGCAGAACAACGATGAAGCAGAAGTATTGGCATGTCGCAAAACCTTGGAATTTGCTATGGAAGCTGGATTCTCAAACCTGATAATTGAAAGAGATAATTCAAATGTCATGAAAGCACTTTCGGCATGTACAATAAATAATTCATTGTATTAACATGTAGTTGATGACATTAGATCTTATTTAGGTTGGTAATCTATTGGTATTAGCTGTGTAAAAAGGAAACGGAACATGGTGGCTCATTCCTTAGCTAGATTTGCTAGGAGCATTGTGGATGTTTTGTATTGGATGGAGGATGAGCCCTTACCTGCTGTAAATGCTTTGCATTTTGACCGTTTACATATTAATGAATGAGTGAATCATTTGTTTTCAAAAAAAAAAAAAAAAGTCTGACAAAATAACTCAAAAGGACAAAACTGAAATCTTTTGTGTACTTATGCTTATCACTTTGAATTTTGGTCAGGTATGGAGCACTACACTAGTATCCAGTGCAGACCCCTGTCACAATTTTTTTTTTTTGGTAAACGGAGAGAATTAATTAAAACTAGGAAGCAAAGTCTAAGCAAAGACGCTCATGATTAGACATGGCAAGGTCAAAATTTTCTGTCACAATCCGATTGAACCGCAACCTGATTGACCTGATCTGAACTCGACCCGACTCGACCCGCCCGTTTTGCCATGTCTACCAACGTTGAGTAGATTGAGATTGAGGTGTAATTCTTATAAAAGAATTACTTATTCTTTCTTACGTAATATGTTATGTACTCCATTATAGTGCCACCTTCATTTTCTTTTCCTACTTTAAACAGATCAAAGATTATATCAAGATTAGCTTCTAAAAAGCTAGAACAAGAGTTGCACCAAATTTGGTTATCAAGTTATGCGCACCCAAAATACAGTTAACGAGCTCGACCAATACTTAGGCTCACAATCTATTTGTATCATGGGTTTTTGGGTTTCCTACTATGGGTGGCCCTTTGCTCAGAGGCCTAGTTAAGCACTTTTGTTCTCACAGAACTCTCTCCCTTTTCCTCACAGAGTTTCTCCCCCCCTCCCTTTCCCTTGATATTGCGATCCTTCTTACTTCTGCTTTCTCTTTAGAATTGCCAACCTTCATTTCTTACTTTATTTCCCTATTTATAGTTGGAGATAAGTGGAGGGGTTATGATTGCCTTCTGATTGCGGTCCAATTCCATCATTCCTAAGTGGGTATTCTGTCGAGGAAGGTGGTAATGGCATTGGAACGGGTTCCCATCTCTAGAGGACTTCTAGGCAGCGATATTCCCTAAGGCAGTACTGGGAAGCTGAGATGTCGCACTGTCAAGTAATCATGCAACCATAGTTGAGATAGATTAAAGGGGGCTCGTTTTTTACGTTTGAGGCAAAATGATCTTGTTACGGCTTTTAGGCTCATATTGGGTCTCAAGGGGTGTTCGGATTAAGGTCATAAGTCCAATGGGAAAGGGTCAAGCGTCGTATCTCAAGGCTAGGGCCCAAGGCCCAACGAGCCTGGGGCCATGCCCCGTATGGCATCATAAGACTAGGGTCCAAGGCCCAATGACCTTGGGGCCCAACCCCGTACAATAGCCTCCCTTTGATTCGCAACCAGTTATCGAGAGAGAATCAAGGACGGCCCGGATAGCATTGATGTCCTCCCCGAGAAGCCCGATTGTTAACTGTTAAATGAACCAAATGACCATAAATGCTTCCTCAAAAGGAGTGTTGCGCTAGGCTATCACATTCATCAATAATTATAACCTAACGGTTCGTGAAATGCCTGACAATTCGTGAACCGAGCTCATGCGTGTGGGGGTTACCAGAAGAGATCAGAAGGGGTTTTCCCGCCTCTTGCTTCATTAAATGTTTTTAGACTTATAAATAGCCTCTCCTAACCTCTCATGCCATTTTTTTTTACACATTCTCTTCTTTGATTCCCTCTCTATTGTGCATAGATCCTCCAGCCCAGATCATTGTTTCTTAGAGCCCACAGTAAGTCCTCTTTACTCTCTCCTCTTCTTTCTAGTTTTTCTTCATCCCTTGGTAGCAATGTCTTACATTGGTGTTTGCCTTCGTATAGTGGCATTGTCTTCTTACAACGACATTCTCATAGTGACATTCGCCAAAAGCTACGATTGTAGTTAGCATGAAATACCAAGCTACATCATCAAGTAGTTCAAGGAAGATTTTTTTGGACATGTGACTAAACTTACCATAGAATGGCAAGTTGCCTACATACCCCTCTGGGGAATCAAGTCATTACGTAGTTCAAGGTTTTTTTTTTTGTATGAATACTTTCAAGAGTAATGGGAAAACATCATGTACCCTTTAAGTGTTGAGGTAGGCAGTTTAGGCTCTTAACAAGGAGTGCTTCAATCTTTAGGCATAATGACGTTTCAAGAATTTGCCGTTGATAGGGCCAATTCTCAAACCATCTTCAGCAACCAACTTGTGTACTCCATTTGTATAGGCTTCTTGAACAACATATGGTCCATCCCATTTTGAAACAAACTTGTTCTTAGTGTGATGGGTGACAATGATGGGTCTTCATATAGCAAGAACCAAATCTCCAACTTGGAAAGATCAAGAATGGATCTTCTTATTGAAAGTCCTAGAAATGAGAGCTTTTAAAACTCGAGGCGTTGTTGTGCCTCAAGCCTTTTTTTTTTTTTTTTCATCCGAAGCTTCTAATTCTTCAAGTCATAGACAAAAATTTTCTTCATTAGAAAGATCCTCTTAAATAGCAATCCTTAATGAAGGAATTTGGCGTTCAAGTGGTAGAACAGCTTCTACCCCATAAACAAGAGAATAAGGCGTGGCTTGGGTAGGTGTTCAGTATGTTGTATGATACGCCCACAAAGCTTCCTCAACTCTTTCATGCCAATCTCTTTTCGGCTTCCCTACAAATTTCTTGAGCAAATTGCATAGAGTTTTGTTAAAGGCTTTTGCGAGATCATTGGCTGGAGCATTGTACATGGAGGAATTATGCCGCTTGAAATCAAAGTCGTTGCAAAGCTTGTCCATCGAATTTTTGTAGAATTCCTTCCCATTATCAGTGATGATGTAACAAGGTACACCCTACCTAAAGGTGATGTTTCTTTTGATGATGTTTACGATAATTTCCTTCTTCACTTCACGAAATACAGCAACTTTAGTCCATTTGGGGAAATAATATGTTGCAGTCATGGTATATGCATGTCCATCAGAGGATTTTGGTGTCAATGGCCCAACCACATCTAATCCCCAAGCATCAAATGGCCATGAAGCTACAGTAGGGTGTAGGGGTTCTAGAGGTTGATGAATGGAATTTGCATGGAATTGACATGATGAGCATCTTTTTGCATACTCCATACAATCCTTGACCATTGTGGGTCAATAATAACCCATCCACTTAATTTGAAAATGAAGTTTGGGACCAGATTGGTGAGCACCACAAATCCCTGAATGAGCTTCTTTGAGTGCCTTGGCAACTTCCTCATCATCCAAGCAACGAAGAAGAAGGCCATCAAGTCTTTGAAGATGCAAGAAGGTACCACCAAGTCTTTGCAGATGTAAGGGGCTACCACCAAGGCTTTAAACATGAAAGACAACACTACTTAGACTTTAAAGATGAGAGAAGCACATTTTAGAGATGTCAAGCGACATTCTCATCATAATGTTTTCTTTCTTGGTGACTTTCATGGCTCAAGAATTTTTTTTTTTTTTTTAGACATGTGACTGAACTTAGCATAGAATACCAAGCTGCCTACGTACCCTTTGAGAGTGATCAAGTCATCACATAGTTCAGAGGGGATTTTTTTTTGAGGATGTGAATGAACTCAGTAAATGATACCAAGCTGCTTACATACCCGAAAGGGGATCAAGTCAACACGTAGTTCAAAAGGAGATTTTTTTTTTTTTAAAGATGTGACTGAACTCAATAAATAATACCAAGTTGCCTACGTACCCGAAAGGGGATCAAGTCAACACGTAGTTTAGGGTTTTTTTTTTTTTTTTTTTTATAACTTTTGCTTAGGCCACCTTTTTAAAGGTTTTCAACCTAGTGAGCTTTTAATACCCTAACTTTTGTCTAGGTTGCCTTTTAAAAGGTTTTCAACCTAGCGGGCTCTATTATTTTATTTTATTTTTAAATTTATGAACACTTTCAAAAGTAATAGGAGAACATCATGTACTCTTGATGTGTTGAAGTAGGCAGTTTTAGGCTCTTACCAAGGAGCATTTCAAACTTCAAGCATAGTAATGCTTTAAGAACTTGCCATTGATAAGGCCAATTCTCAAAGTGTCTTCAGTTGTATCAATGTTGATTTCTTTCAATTCATCAATTGTAATTTGTATGCCTTCTTTAAATATGGGTGAAGCATCTTTAACTTCTTGGTTTGTGGTCACCATTGTACGCCTTTTTGCAGTTAAGGCTTCTCTAGTATTCACTTTCCAAATGGTTCTACGTTTGATACGAGATGGAATGGAGCTTCGAATCTCATTTGAATCTTGATCAACAATAAGTGTGTCGTTGGCACTTCTAGGGAGTAAATCTTCCCTCTCGTGCTCTCACTTTGCCTTTAAATCTTTTGAAAGTCGAGAAGGGATTGAATGACTGAGCCTTGTGAGAATTAAACCTCGAGTGCCAGCTTGAGTTGAATGACTAAGTCTTGTGAAAATAGAGCCTTGAGTGCCAACAACAGGGTTATCTTCTTGTGTCCTCAATCTATCAAAGACTGAGATATAGGAAGTGGGTCCCCCAATGCGGTCAAAAATAGATGATTTCTTTGATAGGTTCGAAGATTGTTCTTCTTCCTCATAATTTGCTGAAATTACTGAAACACTAGCTTTTCAGATGGGAATATGAACATGAGTTGGTGGGGTGTATCCAATTCCAGCCTTAGAACTTGTTACACTGAAACCTTTAGCCTTCGATACCTTATGTTCTTCTTTTCCAAAGGCTTCAGGTATGAGCTTACCCAAGCCACTTGACTTCTCATGGTTATAACTAGCTTTAGCCATAAGTCTATATGCATTAGGGTCAAAACCCTCTTTGGTTTGTTTGGTGGGCAAAGTCCCATGTTCAACAATCGGCCTTTGGGACGGTCTTGTGAACCCTTTTAATGGTTGGCTTAAGATTCTTGATTTTGTGATTTTGGGAGAGATAATCCCTACAGATCTTCCGAGGACTTGTGTAACATAGGAGCTGCCTTAGTCGCTTTAGAAACTTGATGGTTCTTCTCTTCTGTGGAAGTCTTTGTTTACTTGGTTTCCTTCTCCTCAATTGGCTTGGCTTCCTTCTCGTCAATTGAAGAGTCAATCCTTGAAGTTTTGTAGAGGAGGTTTACGTCTTTGCTAGATGGTGAAACAAGGACTTGTGCTTCTTCTAGCGTATCATCTTCCAAGTAAAATTTTGCATCAGCAAAATTTGATTCAGCTACAGTAAAGGGCTTGTGATCAGCTACTATCTTCTTAACTTGTCCATCTTGGAAATATTTAAAGCATTGGTGATTCGTAGATGGCATAACACCATACTCATGCAACCATGGTCTTCCAATAAGCATTTTGTAAGTGGTCTACGCATGAATGACATGAAAGAGCGCACTTGATTCCATTTCACTGATGAGCATATGAAGTCTAATCTTCCTAATAGCTCTTTGTCCACCTTGATTAAAGCCTTGAATCATCAATTTACTGGGAAGTAGTTCATCCAAGGAGATTCCAAGTTCTTTCAATATTTTGAGTGGGAGAATATTGACTGCAGATCCACCGTCAATAAGGATACGATTAACTTCTTATTCTCGAATGTAGCCAGTCACCAATAAGGGACGATTAAGAATCTTGGATCCCAACAAACAATCATCATCAGTGAAAATGATTGAAGACCAATATGCTCTATACACAATAGTTCGCTCTGTTTCTTCCTCACTATCTGAAGAGTCTTCTTCACCACTTACTTGATAACATGTAAGAGATGAAAAGATATAATTCTCAGGAACTGGCATTGGGGAGAAAGGTACTTTCACTTCAATAGGCTCAAATGAACCAAATTGTATGGTGAGAACAGTAGAAATAGTTGTTGAGGCCACCATGGCTAAATTGGCAATCGCAACTTCATTGTCAAACGTGATTATTCCTTGATGGGCTAGCTCCAATATTTTATCTTTCAACACAAAGCATTGTTCTATGGGGTGGCCTATGAATCGATGATACTTGCAATACTTGGGGATCATTTGTTTGGTCAGCTTCTTCAGGACATTTCATCTCTAGTAGCTCAATTAACTTCAACTCAAGTGAATGATCTAACATCTTGGAGATATCAGAATCAGGGAATGGATATTGCTTTTCTTGCATCTCTTGTAATGTTGGTCTTCTTCTTCTCTTATCTTAAGTGAGAGCAAACATCTGTTCTTTCATCTTGGGCTTAACTGGAACTTTAAGAGGAGTAGTAATTACAATCAAAGACTACTTGTTTTCCGGTTTAGGAGGGAATTTGCCCCCTTTGCTAGTATCTTGTCTTTCTCTCCCATTGCAGGGTTCTTGAACAGGTGGGCATTGGTAACCATTGGAAGCAATACTAAGCTCCATGTCATGGGCACGTGTTGCTAATTCTTCAAATGTTTTGGGCTTTATTCCTTGAAGGATGTAGCTTATAGCCCAATTCATTCCTTGAATACACATCTCAATTGCAGGCGACTCAGATAATTGATCATTGCAATTAAGACTAAGGTTTCTCCATCGTTGAATGTAATCAATGACTGGCTCTTCTTTCCACTGCTTTGAATTGGTGAGCTCTATCATGCTAACAATACGCCAAGTACTATAGAAACGGTTTAGGAATTCTCACTCCATTTGGTTCCAACTATCAATGGAGCCAGATGCTAGATCGGTATACCAATCAAACGCATTTCCCTTCAAAGAGCAAACAAATTGCTTGACCATGAGATCCCCATAAGTTCCAGTATTGTTACAAGTTTCCACAAAGTGAGCTACATGTTGCCTTGTATTGCCTTTACCCTCAAATTGTTGGAACTTCGGTGGCTGATAGTTTTGAGGCATCCTCAAGAGATCTATCCTTTGAGTGTATGGTTTAGCGTAGGCAATGGATGCCTGACTTCCACCCCCAACTTGGTCTTTGATAGCTTCCTTGATTAACTCCTTGAGCTGGTTAGGAGAGATAGACCCCTCTGTAGAGAAATTAAGATCCTTTGTCGAACTCTCGGGTTTGTCATTATGGGTTTGTTTCGGCCTAGAGCTTTCATCTTCACGATTCGGTCCAGATGTATTCCCCATCTTATCCATTAGGAGAGTTATTTGTGCGTCTCTCATTGCTTCCCTTTCTTTCACATAGACTTTATTAATTCTTCTAAAGTCTGGGCTATAGTTGAGACTTGTTCCTTTAGAGATGTTGTGTTAGTCATCATGACTGGTATGGCAAATGAGCTAACAAAACGAGGAGAATCCCTAAGCTTGGAAGCAGGAATATCGTTTGAAAAAGAGAATTCAGATCCATCAAGTGATTCATCCTCTTCGTCAACAATCGAAGCTTCTTACGTTGGTTCTGGTGACAAAGCTGGTTAAGACAACATTTCTTTGACGAGGCCAGCTATATCTTTGCTTGCCCCCTGAGTAGACGAGGCTGTTTGTGACTTCTCGGTTTTAGAAGTGTTGAAAACAGACAAAGATTGGGGTATGGGTGTTGTTTGAGCATACACTTCTGCAAGGGCTTTTATCCTTCCCCTTGTCATGGGTCCAGTATAAGGAATATCAGAGTTTGAATCAAGTGTAGGATCAACTTCACTTGTTCCAAAAAGAGGGTTGTTGATTTGAATCTTCTTTAAAGCCATAAGACTTTAAAAGATATGACAAATTGATGAAGAAGAGATGAGGGGTAGAGATTGTCCCACCGGGCGTGCCAAAAATTTGTAAACACAAAGTTTCCCAATTACAGAAAATAAAACAATTGAAAAGAAACATGATTTGCAAATATAAATTTGTATTGATGTATAATGAGTACAATCTCTATTTCAATTCTTTTACAAAAGAATACCCTCTGATTCTATCTTCTTTAAACTTGACTTGAACAAGGACTTTTCTTGACTTTGGTTGGAAGATGGATTGAATGGTCTTCATAACAAATCTCTAGCTTTAAGCTTATTAGAGATTTGTTGTTTTTCAAGCCTTTGAATGTGAAGGCTCTTAGGTTGAAGTTCTTCGGGGCTTTAGAGGCTTAATCCGTTGAGCTTCAAAGAATTGGGTTTGTTGAGGTTTATGGAAGCGTTTTAGCTTAATTCCAATAGAACTTCGAAGAACTCGAACAAGAGATCTTCTTGATTTTGATTGGAAGATGGATTGAACGGTCTTCTCAATGAATTTCTAGCCTTGAGCTTGTTAGAGATTTGTTGTCTTTCAAGTTCTTCAAACCCTTCGAATGTTCTTCAAGTTCTTCTAAGATTCTTGAGATAGAATTTCTCCAGAGCTTGGACCCCTTGAAAACTGGGTTGAAAATGAGAGGGGATGTCCTTTATCTATAGTGATTTTAGAGGATAAGCGCCACTTTGAGTTGATATGTTTGAAAATATGTAGTAGACATTTGATTGGTCCAAATTCTTCTTAGAGATAATTATCTCTATTTATCTATATCAAATTTTGATAAAGATAATAATCAACAAAGATAAATCATTATCTCTATTTAATTTATTTTAATAAAGAAAATTATCTATCAATCTTGAATAGAAAATTTATCTTTATTTATTTATTTTTTTTTAATAAAGATAATTATCCATAAATTTTGAATAAGAAATTTATCTTTATCTTATGGGCCAAATGACACATGGCAAATTTTGATATGCCAATGTGATGTCAATTTGGATAACACATGTCATCATCGAATTTTATTAATTTAATGACATTAATTCAGAATTTGCCACTAAACTTTGATGTGACATTTTATAATTGGCTTAAAATTTTGTCTCTTACACATATATCTTCCCAAGTCCGAGTTCGAGAACCCTCTAAATTTATCAACCAACGTAGGGCAGCTTCGATAAGTGTATTTTGAAACATTTGGGCTAGTAACTCTTCATTAACTCCCAAGGGTTCCAATGCTCTTATGTACATTTTCAGATGGGATTTAGGGCAGCTCGTACCATCCAACTTGTCTAATGTTGGCATCTTAAACTTTAGTGGGGCCCTTACTTGAGGAAAGAGTGAAAGTGAATGCAGATCCATAACTTCTTCAATCCTTCTAGATCTCATTAGAAGTTTTTCCATTTGGTCTATTCGTTCAACGATCTTCTTCTCATTTTCAATCAACACCAAGTCATGGCTTTCTTTAGAATTTCTGGGTCCATTATCATTTTGGACCCTAGAGGATTCATGGCAGTTCTTCTTCCCTATCTGTTGGATCAATGCTTGGATGTCCTTTTGGAGTTGGGCTTGACCTACTACCAAAGTGTTAAGTAAATCTTGAGTGGCGAGAGGCAGTTGTTCCCTATGATCATTCAGGTGTCAATCTTCTTGGTTGTTGGCCATTTCTTAATTGCAAGCCTTGGTTTTGATGTTTGCTTCAGCCTTGCACTTTTAGACTGGTGGCTTTAATCTTGATGTCTTTAAGCTTGATGATCTTGAGCTTTTAGTTATGCTTTGAACTTGGTGGGTTTGAATCCTGATTGAGATCCTTTGGTCTCAACCAAAATGCAGAAGTTAGATTTTTTTTTAAGAAATCTTAAACAATTATGATGGGCCTAAGCATTGGACTAAGGCACATCATGGATCAAACAATAGCCAAACACATTCATGAGATGTAATGTATTTTATGGGATTGACATAAAGATTAGTTCTATGACTTCTTGCATGAAGGTAAAAGGTAGGCTAATAGGTTCCCCAAAAACTAGGACGTTGTACCTCCCAACTTGTGACGTACAAACGCCACGTTGGTCTAAACAGTAGAGTTTGTCCTTTACGAAACGCAAGAAAGATCAAGCGAGTCTTAGACAAAGGGGTGGTAGGTTCACCACTGGATACACAAATCTAGGTGGACCGCGATCCATGGCTACAATTACTGTGGTTTTTAGGCAACATACACAATTCATATCACAATTCCAATCATGCAAATGATGCTATGGCAAGCAAATATGACATATTATTAAAAGCAAAAAACAAACAAATGACATGGTTGGCCACCATAACCTAAATTGGAGTCTAGCCTTCAACATCCCCAACGGAGTCACCACTGTGAGCGACTGTGACCCGGCCCGCCAATTTTTTCTCAAACTGGGCCAAACCCTCACGAACGAGTGGGATTGTGATGCTCAAAATGAACGAATTCACTGTAAAATGTTCTCCTCCCTAGATCGAGGCTTTTACATGAAGTCGCCACTTATTTAATTTAAATGGAAAAATAAGAAAACCTTCTATATAAAAAAAATGTTTCTGTTGTATTAATATATGACAGTTTACATCAATTTTGTAACAAAAATTTACAATGCTTTTTGTCCTAGGTACAATCTAAGAAAAATAAATTACATTGCTTTATTTCCTAGTTACATTCTAAAAAATGTGAAATTGCATATACAATAGCATAGTCTAAAACCCTTGATCTTGGTTCAGAGGCTAATTTACGAGATGGGAAGGGATTAAGCACCCATCTTGCCCAATAAAACCGGTCTCCTAAGTTAAGGTGGCTAACATCATATCATGTCAAACAAATACAAACAATATATCACACTAACATGTTAATTTGCAAGAATTGTAAGCAAATACGTGTTAGGGGAATCAACATAGAACATAAATTAAAAGGGGGAAGTGATCACTTAAAGAGCTAGGGAGAAAGCAAGGAGGTACTCAACTACAACCAAAGTAAGAACAATGGTTGCACAACAGTTTTTCTTTCTGCTTTCTCAATAGCTCCTTAGAGGGAATTTCGGAGTCTAGAAAATAGAAGAGGTCTTCTCTATTTATAGGGGAAGGGATGGCTTAACTTTAAAGCTAAGTTATTAGCTTCTTCTGAAGCTAATGGAGGAGATAAACCTGTTTAAATGAGCTGGAACGGATTTGGTGTTGATCCCCCTTTTGAATTTTTAAAGGAAGTTGAAGATGATGCTAAACTTGTGTTATCTTCTGCACCTGTTTCGTATTTTGGCTCTAACTTTCTGCTTAAAATTCCAATTGATTCAATATTGGTTTTTTCTAAAAGGAAATTTAATTCTCTACAACTTTTCCAGAAATAGAGAAAACCAATTTTCAACGTTTTCCAGGCAAAAAATGCAATTTAAATTGCCGCTGAAAGTAGTAACGTTTTCTAAGTGTTTTTCTGTTTTTCGAAAATTTCAAAGAATGTATTTGTTTTCCTATCCAACTTGTTTTCAAAAACTTTCTTTTGAAGCTAAGGGAGGGAATAAGCCTATTAGATAAGCTTGATTAGATTGGGCGTTGATCCTCATTTGAAATTTTGAAAGTAAATTAAAGATGATGCTGAATTTGTGTTATCTTCTGCACCTGTTTCGTATTTTGGCCATAATTTTTTTCTCAAAATTCCAATTGATTCAAGATTGGTGTCTATTGAAAGGAAATTTAATTCTCTACAACTTTTCCAGAAATAGAGAAAATCAAAGTTCAACTTTTTCCAAGCCAAAAATGTGATTCAAATTTCTACTGAAGATAATAATGTTTTTATTTTAGCATTTTTCTTCTTCTTTTTTAATTTTTTTTTTCATGGATCATATCTTTCTCTCTCCAATTTGTTTTTTCAAAAGAGTAGATAAGATGCCATAAAGGAAAACATTTTTTTATTAAAGAATAAATAAATGAAATAAAATGAAATCCAATCAAAATTCACACTTAATTAATTTTAAATTAATTATTGTTGGAACCAATCAAAATTAAGTGTTTAAGATAGGACGTGATCTGGCCCATCGTGTAGGTGAGCCATGATCATTGAAAATTGTTTCTATGACAACTTTTGTTCAGGTGGTCCGATCAAAACTCATGACATACCATTATGATAGTTAGAGCATCAAGATTTGTTTTGTATCACAAATCTAAAGATCCATCGGTTGGTTAAATGCAAGTTATAAAATGGGGTGTCTACAGTCACGTTTTCCCTTAATTAATTAAATTATAATTTTATGTCTTTATTATATATTACCTAAAATAAATAACAGTAAATAAATTAAAATGAACAAACCATCAAGGCCAAAACATCCCCACAACTGGTCCACCGCCACCACCTTAATCGGTGCTAGCAAAATCAATGCCGGCCAACCACCGCCACAAGTCCAAACCCCTACTAGCTACCACCATAGATCCCGACGTTGTTAGTGCTGGCCAACCACCACCACCCCCAGTCCACACCCCTACCACCACAACCTGAAGTTTATCAAAATAAACAGAGAGAGACCTTGGATGAGTGGGACAAAAAGTTGTAGAGAAATCACCATTCTTGAGTTTTAGGCACCAATCCTTGCCTATGAAAGACCGCATCAAATTCAAACAATTCTCAGTAGCATTTTCACAAACATATACACAACAAATAGAGAGAGCATGAGCTATACATTTTCTTGTCTTCAAGTCATCCGGGCAATTGAATAGGAGAATCAGATGGATCAGGAAGATGGAAAAGGAAAAGGAAATAGAGAGAGTGCAATAAATTTTGAGAATACATGAGAGACATACAACAATTTAATAGAGAAATGGCATTCCTTTGGTTTGAGGTTTTATTGCTCTATAGCTTTTGATATCTTGCTACTGCCACAAGCAAGGTAGTGATGGTGGTTGGTCAGCATTGACGACATCGACGATTTGTTGCTCCTACTACTGGTGAAAGTGGTGGTGGTGGACTGGTTGTAGGGATGTCTTTGGTGGTTTGTTTATTTTAATTTATTTACTGATATTTATTTTAGGTAACAAATAATAAAGGCATAAAATTAGAATTTAATTAATTTGGTGGGTTATGTGGAAAACTTTTATTGGTGGAGTATAGAATGGAGTAGAAAAAATGGGATTGAAGATTTGGACTCTGTTGAGGACTCTTTTTTTGCCTCACATGGCACTACTTCATCGGTAGCCCATGCCACATCAAAATATTATTGATTTTTTGGGTAAATCTCTATAGAACCCAAAATAAGCTTATATCTCATGGATTGGGCTCACATGGCCCACAAGATCCTTATTTCAAGAGGTGAATTGATGGTCCACATTTCCTTTTCATCAATTGGGATCATAACCCCACAACATCATCAACATCAACATATGGATCAGGCTTAAGCAATGAATCAAATCTCAAGACCCATATTACCTCTCTTACACTCATGGCAAGCGGCTTCTTCAACAATAGCTCATATTTACACAAAATGACAACAAAACCTAAGGTACGTCATCTCATCTTCGGCTTATAATCTAAGCTCATAAGTCTCTTTGGAGAAATTTTGGGAGTCGTGGTTTGGAGGGCCAAGAGGTATGTTTAGTAAAGCTCCAGCAGTTTAAAGTTGATAAAAAAAAACATGTTGCTTGGTGTGCCTTCTTTAACTCCCTAAACTCTGATGAGTCTGTGTGTAGCGGGTAACATATGGTAAACATCTCTTATCACATAACACTTAAAATGATAAAATTCTCCATTGCTCTTTTCCTAAAATTTCATATTCATTATGTGATAAATACTCAATATCCCAAGCCATTTAATTGCTGGAAATATAACTGTTCATTAAATCCCTAGCTGTTACTATACAAATTTAGAAACTTCATTATATTATTCTACATAAATCTTATTACTACTTTCAGCTAAAATCCAACTGAAACACATGGCCTAATCTGATTGGATATCTTTAATCTCCAACTATATGCAAAATAATCATGATATCTCTCAATATCCAACTGTTGTCTGCCACAATCAGACCATTTATTTGTCTGCCAGCCGCTAGAGTAGAGCATTAAATACTCTTCTTGCTCAACAAGATTATGTCACAATACAATGAGGCATTGACTAGATCTCTAAAGCTTCATTAATTTTCAACCAATCCTTCTCTTACTTACTAGAAATATGTTGTAATGGAACTTTGCACTAAAAACACAAATACGTAAAAGGGGAAACATTTCCAACAAAACCCCAACAGTGTATTCAGCAGTTAACACTTGGTTGGAAGTAATATCATCAACCATTTAATGTTGAAATCCCAGCTATCAGCTGCTATACTCAAAATAGTAAGATACCCTTGAAAGAGATCTTACCATTTTCAGCCGAATTTAAATAATAAATGCTGAATGTCCTCTCCAGCAATCTGAAATCACCCAGCTGACCTCATTTTCTTCTGCCCAAAGCAACAGCTGTCTTATGACAAATATGACAGGTTGTCTCATAATAGCTGTCACAGCTTTTCTTGATAGATGGGACAACTTTTTTAGAACAAATGTAACAGCTGACCCAACAGCTTGAGCATTACTAATTTTTCCTTATTTGGCAAAAGCCAAAACCAACTAAGTAACTATCTTTTTCTTGCCAAAATACCTTCATTTTCTGCTGCTTTTTCCTCAGCAGCTTTTACCCAAAACAGTAAGAACACCTTAAAGCTAAACATACCATTTTTGCCCAAATCTTAAGATGGATTTTCTGAAGATTCATTGCCATTTGGGATAGATTTTGGCTAAGATTCTTTGCTAAAATTCCCGTTTAAACTCAGCTAAATAGGACCCCTCATCAACACCTCAAGGGGGGGACACAAAGGGAGAAGAACTCTTTCACAAACCTCTCTATTCTCTCTCTCTATGCTCTTAAAGAAGTTATGAGTTTTTAGTTTCCAAATCAAGAACTAAACTCTTCAACCCTTAGCTCATAAATACCCTTCATAAGCCTTCATACACCCTTCCAGCAAAAAAGCCCAGCAATAAATCCCAGCAATAAATCCCAACAACATGGCTAAACACACCACAACACCATTACTCTCTTATGCTCATTCTCTCACTCTCTATATTCTAAAAATACGTTTATCTTACTGCTCCTATCTCCAAATACCTAAACACATCTCCATATTCTTCTCTTACAAAATCTTTCCTCTTGGAAAGAAATTTCTACAACTTCTCCAACGGTTATAATCTCATATTTTTACTATCTTTAACCACCATATCTCTCATACTTCCATATGTCATACATGTTACAAATACTACATCCCACAAAACATCTCTTTCTCCACTTCTCTAACACAGTCTCATACACATTTACTACACCATTACATATGACTCACTACACTCTTTTAAACTCCATCCTCATAGTCTCTTACTCTAAAGTTCTACTGTTTTGTTGCTCATAAACACATATTAATACTCTTCTCTATCTCTCATACTAAAAGCCCGTCTCATGGAAGGCGCAAACTTTCAATGCTAAAGCCCTTCTCCTAGAAGACACCAATATCTCATATCAAAACCCTTCTCATGGAAGGCACAAATCTATCTTACATAAAGCCATTCTCTTAGAAGGCACAAATACTCTATACAAAAGCCCTTTTCATGGAAGGCAATACTATTCATAACTTCACAACAACTAAAAGAGCATTGTCAAGAGGAAAACTCATTTAAGTGCATGATAAGAGGGGCAAGCTTAACCAGCCCCTACACACAGCTGGGCATACTCTCTCTCCCTCTAGTTGCACCCATTTTTCCCCCTCAATTTTGAAGTTTTCATGGCAAACTGCTTCTCTACCGCTGGGGTCACTCTGCTGGGATATTATCCACTCACAGAAACTGTACAGCTGGGCTACAAACCATACAAAGATCAGTGATTTTGCTTCTATATCTTTAAATTTACATCATTAAGTACATGATTATTTTACTTCTAAATAAATACTACTTTATTTCAACTATTAATCAAACCTATTATATCAAACACATATTACATATTTATTCAACCATTATCGTGATTCTTAGACTTTGACTTTGATGGTTTTGTAGGCTTAAAGTATACCGGTAATCGTTGGATCAAGTGGCCCAGTGTTGAGTTCCGGGACGCAACTCCCCAAATGAACCCGGGTCTAGCAAGGTCACCTCTCCAAAGGACCACACGTGGCCAAGCAACCGAAAAAGACCCCTAAACAGACTCATTGCATATAGTGGTCTTTATTTATTACGTCAGTAAGAAGCAAGCATAGCATTTCTTAGCAATGATGATACTTATGTTTTGCTCCAACTGAATCATGCTCTCATCTGTTTTTTTATTGTCCAGTAGCAAGAGCAATTTGTTTGGGGAGTAGCTTGGGAATCATGATTGATAATTTGACAATAACCAACCATGAAGATACAGTAAGACTTGTCTTAAATCCTCCAATTCAGTTAATAGGGCATTGTCAGTGGTAAAAGGAAGATTCTCACCAGTGTTTCTTACTTATGGCTTTAATTCTCAAGGCCATATGGAACCTTATGAACTTTGTTGCTTATCAAAAGGGAAAGGTGAACATTCCAATCATCATTTACCACAAGGCAAGAGAAAATATACTAGCTATAGGTTAAGCACAATCTTAAGTCTAATTTCCTAGACAAGAAATCTAATGGAAATCTCCCCAACAGAAGTAGTGAAACTGAATGTTGATGCGATTGTAATAGATAAATTCACAAAATTGATTGTGGTGGCTTGAGATGAGAAAGGTGAGGTCATATTTGCTTGGGCTTGGCAACATGTTTTTTGTGACCTAGTGCAAATAAAAGCTACGACCATACTTTGGGCCTTAGAGCATCCCCATTCCAAAATCTTATCATATTCTATTTTACTATCTTAAAAAGCTACGTTATCAATTATACCATATCATTTTACAATACACTCAACATCCCAACTTTTATATTCCTATATAACGCATTAAAATAATGCATCTACACAATAAAATATATATTTGCATTAATGAGAGAGAGAGAAGAGAGAAATTTTGTTGGAGTTTTTTATAAAAAGTATGAGAGAGACAATTAAAAATTAATTTCAAAAATACCATTATACTGCAGTAGCATCATATAAATAAGATGCCACTGTAGCACAATTGTAAAAACTTTTACAATTCCAAATGTTTACAAGTCCGAATGTTGGTGAAGTTTGGCCTTTAATGCTATATCATCTCAACATTTCCCATTTGGCAGTTGGGATGGGTATGCTCTTACAAGAGATGCTAAAACTTGTTTTCATGCTTTGAAGTCTAGCTTATCTAATGTAGAGTGGTTTATATCTACATATTGAGTAACACTTTGAGCTTAGGAGTAGATTTGTTTGTTGTACTTTTAGTTGGGCTAGAACTTAGAACTTAAAAAGGATGCAAATTATGTTGCACAACCTTTTGCCAAGTATGCTTTTGTAAATAAAGTCGTATATACGTTGTAATATGTTGTTCAAGGAGGCAAGGAAGGATGGTTGTGTTTCTTGCTTTTAATGATATCATTATTTATATAAAAGAAAAGTTTATAAAATGATATTTTCAATGTATGAAGTTTCAAGTGAATGCTATTAGTTTCTTTGTCAATGTGTCTAAGGAATTAATGCAACTAGGGGCCTGTTTGGTATATTTGTTTAAATAACAGTTTTCAGTTTTTTTGGAAATACGTGTAGGTGAAAAAATGTGTGAAAATACATGTAATGTTGTTTAAAAATTGAAAACATGTGTTTAAACTCGCATACCAAACAGGTCCAATTTTTTGAACTGTAAGACCAATAGGCTCACATGAAACCTAACAAAAAATATACCGCTCATTTTTTATATTATAAGTACCAATAGGCTCATATGAGACTTTATTCCAAAAAGTATTAAGCAAACTTTGTAACAAACTATGTATTTTCTTTTTTTACTAAAAAAAAAAACTGTATTTTCTTTCCTATAAAAAAAACTATGTACTGTCAAAAAAAAAAAAAAAGAATCTTCCCATAAATAAAAAAACTATACATTACAGATTTTGTTATTATATACGAAACTTTTTTGGCCCAGATTTTGTTACTATTATTATTTTAAAACAAACTGACCCGATTGGACAGTGGAGACATGCGCTAGGCCCTTACGTAGAAAAACAGAGATTAACATTTGGGGAGAAAATTGGCAATTAACATTAATTTTCAAACATTATAATTAGTAGGCACTGTTTAGAAACTATATTTTTTACTAACATCTCGAGTCTAAGAGAGTCGATTTTGGCCTCAAAATCGAGTCTCAAATACTCAATTTTCATCGTCTGATCATGTCTGATGTGGCACGTTGGCCACATGGCGTCCACTTGGAAATCGAGTCTTAAAGACTCGATTTACAAACCAAAAAAAATATCAAGTCCAAGCCCAGAAACACAGAAATCCCAGCACAATGAAATACCAAAAAAAAAAAAAAAAATTTAACAAATCCAAAAACGCAACAATCTCAACACACCTGGGTGCGCGCTGCCTCGGTCGCGCACCTGGTCGCACGCCTGGGTGCGCGCCTGGTGCGCCTGGGTCGCGTTGCTGGGTCTATATAAAAAACAAGGAGAAGGAAATGAAACGCAAAAAAAAAAAGAAGGAAAAGGAAAATAAGAAAAGTAAAGTGAAGATATAAATCGAGTCTTAGAGACTCGATTTCCAAGTAGTCACCACGTGGAAAAAATGCCACGTCGGATTTGATCAAAACATGGAAATCGAGTCCCAAAGACTTGATTTATAGGTTCAAAATCGACTCTCTAAGAGTCGAGATGTTACTAAAATATATACTTTCCAAATAGTACATACTAATTATAATGTTTGAAAATTAATGTTAATTGCCAATTTTCTCCAACATTTGGCGGCATTACTTCACCATCACCACCACTCCAAAATTCCCCCCACACTCTATATATATAAACACTCCCACATGCTTCATTTCAGTTACCTTTCTCATTTTACATATCATTGCTACCACCTTTCTCTGTGTTCGAGTTCAAAACCCTAGCATCCTAGAGTTTATCTCCATTTCCTTGTTACTTTCTGCCTTTGAAGTTTCACAGAGTTTACTGAGCGAACAATGGGAGTTTCTATAGACTCTGAAGACTCAATGGACTGGCATTTGTGGGAGCAAGCGTACGACAGCAAACACGGCAACATTTATCTTGAATCGGTATAAACTTCTTCTTATTCTTCTTGAATCATTGATTTGGTTTTTGCTTTCTGTTTTTGTCTTCTGTTTTCTGCTTTGAATTGGTTTAAACGAAATGTAGAATTAGTGAATCAATGTCGGATTCATATAGTGACTGAGTTCATTGGATTGGAAAACTATATGTGATTACGATTCATAATTTTTTTTTGCTTTTGTGTTTTCTGCTTTGGAGATTCTTCATTTTTTTTTTTCCTAATGATATGTTTGGCTGAGGGATGGAAAAATGTGAATAAAAAAAAAAATTAGGAGCCGTTTGCTAACATTGTTCTAGTAACGTTATTTGTATTTTTTTTTTGAATAGGTGTGAGTGAAAAAGTGAGTTAAAATGCGTGCAGTATTATTTAAAAACTGAAAATATGTGGCTAAACTACTATACCAAACAGGGCCTTAGTTTCCTATTTTTTACTCTCATGCCTTATTTCATAACTTTTTTATTTATAAATATTTTTGAAAGGAAAAAAAGTACTATTGGATTATAAAAAAAAAAAAAAAAAAAGGCAACCAAAAGATCAAATTGAAAATAGGTTCGATTACCGGTTGAAACTATGGTTCAACCAAATTCCCGTGTTTTTGAATCGGTTCCATGTCTGGTTCTCGATTGAACCGGTCAACTAGCCAATCTAGTTCGGTTTTAAAACCATGGTACCAATCTGGTTTTAAAATCATGTTCAACCATAAGGCATAATAAAAAAAAATGTTGTCATTTAGTTTAGGTGAATGGGAAGTAATAGAAGATAATTTCCATCTAACCCCTTCTCCTCCCAAATTTCTCTCCAATTTGGGGAATTGAAAAGTGGTGGGTTTGGGACAAAATAGCTGAGTTCTACCATTTTCTCCCCCAGAAAATCATTTCAACCAAACACCCATCTCATTCAATATCTCTCTTATTTTCTCACCCCATTTTTTATCCTCCTTATTTTCATTTGGAGTTATTACATTTTCCAATCACAAAACTACCTAGGATAAGACGAAAAATTATTTAATCCACAAACTGATAAATCTCATCACACCCTTAGGTAATTTTGTGTATTTTTGGAATTGGAAATTGTAGTAACTCTGAGTTATGATAATGAAAATTATTAACATTTTACCAAAAAAAGAAAAGAAAAGAAGAGTGCTTTGAGCATGCATGTGAGCATGTGGAGGCTAGTATAATTAGAATTAGAATTTGTATAACATAAGTTAAATTGAATGGTTCTACACTATGCATGTTGAATCTTCTCTTTTTAAGATGTAGCATAAAAAATTAATTCACCCAAAGCCTAGTTTTTCATAATTTGATTGTAGCCATTTGTCAATTTTTTTTGTGAAAAAAAAAAAAAAAAAAACATGATTAGGTTAGTGGTAATTGCATTCCTCAAAAGTTTCAACACTATTAAGAAAAACTTTGCACAGGTTTTACTAGCAGGAATGAAACTTATTTTTCTATAAATACCAAATTCAATTTTTCCTAAACTAATACATTAAAACAGTAAAGTCTTACTTAGTTGTGGATTATTGGCAAACCAATCAGAGTTATTATGCATTTTTCATCAACTCATGACAAGTAACCAATTTTTTTACACTGGCCTTCAACCACTGCAACCTTTCTCTTTTCTCCAGGTTTGGGATTGGCTGTGAACTATATTGAGATTTACAAATGCCAATTGACTTCATCTTATTCAATTTCTGGATTAATCCTGAATTTTTGTGTGGGTATAAATTACCAATAGAAACTACTGACAAAGCCCAAAGTCTCGTCAAGCTTAGGTTTGCTCAAACGATAGAAAAATCGAGGAGTAAAAAGAGCTCAGAGAACAAAAAATTACCAATATATGGAGAAAAAAGATTACACAGATCACAATTAGCCATAACTTACTAATACACACCACATCCCACAGCCACATCCATAGGATCACATGCAAACTTAAGTAATACCAAAGATATACTAATATAGCACTTTAGTTCCAAGTCATGGATCCTTGTACACACTCGTCCTCTTCATTGGTATCACCTCAACTTCTGGATACCTGAAATCCAAAACTTTAGCAGCATCATTCTAGAAAATTGGCCACATGTATGTTTCAACTAAAAAAGGTGAACCAAGTGAATGCTCAGTATCATAGACAAGCCAAAAAGATTGACTTATAAAGCTAGGGGTGTAAAGATTATATCCTGTGGGAGAGGGACCTTCTACTTTTCTCATAAAAAAATTGCAAGAGAGGATCACAGGAAAGATAAGAGTTAAGAGTTTATTTTATAATGCTCTTTCTATTCAATCCCTCTAAATTCTTAACTTGATTCAACCAATGTACTTCTTGGGCAAGTCCTTTAAAAAGATCTATACATTCTAAATTTTTATATGCTTGTAATATTAAAGGTAATAGAAAATGTTCACTGATGAGCCAAATTAACACCAGTCAAACTTTTCAATCTAAAAATCAAAGCTAGTAGATAGGAGGGAAAAAAAACTTTGATATCTCATAAACGATCTTAGAGTTAGATTGCTTCAAGGATTTGCTTTTCCACCTACAAACCCAGGAAAAAAAAAACCTAGTAAATTTTTATTACCCAGTATAATCGACTATGAAGCACGGGTGTGGCAAAATGGGTGCCGCACCTGCGTCCGACGCGGCGACGCGCGAGTGACACCGTTGCCCGCGCGTCCGTGCTGCGTCTCAGTTTTTTTTTTTTTTTTCTTCGGATTCATGCCGACTCGGCTCCGATTCGCGTCGACTCGGCCTCGACTCTAGCCGATTCGCGCCAACTCGGCCAGAATTAGGTCGTATCAGCCAAATCGGAAGGTATCGGCTGGCGGCCGAAGCTGACCGAAACAGCTGAAACTGACCAAAACGGCCGAAATCGGCCTTGGATCATGCATTGCACCAGCGAAGACCTGAAACCAAAGCATTTGCTGTCCAAAAACTGAAACCTATGCCTCACCGTTGAGATGGAACCGACGAGAGAGAGCCATTCAACGTGGGAGGAGGGGCTGGGTTTGCTGCTCTGTTTCTTTTTTTTTTTTTAATGGGAACTGCTACTTTGAGTTTTAATAACTTTGACTACCCAAAATGCCCTTTGTTTTGTATTCTATTGGACCCCCTAGTTGCACCCAAAGTCATGGGGCTGTTTTGGTCATTTTATCTGATATGAGAGTGCAGGACATTTCTATTTTGTTTTGTGTTTCTTGCTTTCTTTTTTCTTTTTTCTTTGTTTTGTGAATGTGTTTTAAAAAAATATTTTAATAATAAAAATATATAGAAAATATAAATAAAAATATTTTTAATAATTTTTTAATCGCCGCACCCCGCCGCACCTGCACCTTACTTTTTCAAAAATTGCCGAGTCCCACACCCGCACCCGCACCCGAATCTGGAAACACACCCGTGCTACATAGATAATCGAGTTAGAAGAATGAAACTACATATTTGGAATTGAAATCATTCAATGAAACATAAATCCAAGAGAGAGTTAAATACACTTGAACTGTCCTTGTTGCAAGTGGAGTCAAATGTTTGGGAACAATTGGCCTGGAATGAGCATCCAAGAAGGATGAAGAATTTATAGATTATCTCTGTGCAATAATAATAAGTGAGGATAAGGATAAGTAGTTTTCTTTTTTAAAAGAGCAGTAATTATATGTGGCTAAGGCCTAGTATTTGAACTCAAATAGAATTTTTTTTTTAATGGTATATATATATATATATATATTGGGGTTTAGAATTGGAATGGTGTTGAAAACATGAACGGTTGTAGTAGATAAGGGTACGTCAATTGAAGGTTTTGAGGATTAGGTGCTGTCACTTTTTAGGCCATCAAAGAAAAAAACATGAATATAAGTGAGTTTGCAAAGTGGAATAATGAGGTCATGGCAACGAGGATTTTTAGATGACTCTAAAATCTAGAGTCCATGGTGAATTAGGATGTGGGTAGAAGTTTCAAGATCCATTGGGTGCGGTGCATGTTTAAATTACCAATGAAAGTTGATGTGGGTATAAGTAAATCAAGCAAAAAAGTTTGGTTTCATATTCTTGGGGTCCAAGTTAGCCTTTAATAGGTTTCAATTTGCTAGTCACACTAAGAAGTCTAATACTATTAATACAACAAAGAATCATTTGTACGTACTTGTGTTAACTATAATCAAAGAAGGACGGAGTTGACTAATAAAATTATTAAGTGTTTAAAGCATTGAGGCATGTTGGCCTTTATGTGTTCTTTTCACCAGTTTTCTTCTCACTTTTCTTCTTCTCTTCATTGTTCACAGATACCGTTGATACAACCTTTAAACATCATTCAATCCCGTCATTTCCATCAAATTGCCATCAAATAACTCATTAAACCATCTTTTAATTCCTAACACAATCCCATAACCCTTCCTTCAACAATTTTTAACCATAGATGCACAAATTCTTCTAACCCTAAATCCACATGTAGACAAATTTCTCTATTTGTCCAACATCAGTAACATTATATGCTAACAATACAGTAGGAAGAATTGTGATTTATGTAACAAAAAGGGTGGTTGAAAGCATTGATGTGATGGTGAGAAGATTTTCGGCATCCTGTTCAAAAAATGTTGCAGATGGTTTCGATAGGGTGTGCTTAAGAGTGTATGGTCCAGATGGTAACAATCTAAGAGTGGATTATGGGAGGAACTATTTGAGGTGTATGCAAAATGGGTGGGGATTGGTGCAGTGCTAGGGATTTTAATGTGGTATTGAAAGATTAGGGTGCAAGACGTACTCTTATGATATGTTAGATTTCTTAATTTCATCTTTCAATGAAAATCCCTTTGATCTTCATTTAGGAGGCTCTTTTACTTTGTCCAACAGCCAAGAAAGTTTCATGTATTGCTCAGACATTGCTCTAGCCACACATGTAGCTAATAGAATGGAAAGCTTCAATGGAATATTATATGGGATTAGAAGATGGGGAATGCACATGCCACTTGAATGCGGTATCCTTTCCCGTAACATCTGGGGTTTAAGGATGAAGAAATCGATACTTCTAATAAATTTTTGTTGGGTGGTTATGAAGGTTTGATGAGGAGAGCCATCAGTTTTGAAGACACTTTATTGGGATGTAACATGGGGTGTCACTGGGGGATTGGACTTTTGAGGTGATTAGAAGACATTATGAGGGTGGTCTTTGGAAAGGTATAGGAGCTGGTTGGAAGAAATTTGTTGATAATAATTGTTTCAAATAAAGAAAAAGAGGAAGGTCAAATTCTGGCATGATGAGTAGCATGGGGGCAAGTGCTAAAGGATTTGTATCCTAATTTATATTTGATAACTGACTATAAAGATGTGTAATCTTCCCTCTTGAATTTAAGAGGGGGGATGGATGGACCGCATTATTGGAACTGTAGATTTATTTGAGATTTCCATGATTGTAAGTTGGAGCATCTGGCTGAGATGGATGTTGAATGGTAATTATAAGTTCATAGTTCGTTCTTTATAAAAATGGGTGCGTGTTGAGGTCATTTTCTGTGGACATGTATTTTTGTGTGAACAGCTTCTTTGGGAAAAATCTTAATGCTAGTTGATCTTATTAATTGTTGTTGCATGTGTAAGTGTAGTGTTGGGTCTGTGGATTATTTACTGTTACATTGTCCTCTTGCTTATGATATTTGGGCCTTTGTATTTTCTGTGTTTGAGGTTCATTAGGTGATGCTAACAAGGCTGACGGATTATTCTGTGTTTGTATTTTCCTTGTATAGACTGAAATGGAAGTGGAGAGAGATGAATTGAATGAGGGACTTGAAAAAGGAGACATGCAGATGGAATACGTAAGGGTTAATAATGAATTATTCTTGCTTATCTCTGTATTTTTTGTGTTTGGGGTTCATTAGGTGATGCTAACAAAGCTGACGGATTATTCTGTGTTTGTATTTTCCTTGTATAGATTGAAATGGAATTGGAGATAGATGAATTGAATGAGGAACTTAAAGAAAGAGACAAGCAGATAGAAGATATAAAGGTTAATAATGAATTCTTTTTGCTTATTTAATTTAATTGGTTGGTTTTAGCAACAAGTTTGCTTGTTCATTGATTTGTGAATATTTATCTTTTGGATGTATTTTTTTTACAGGATTTCATTACAGATTTTGTTTTAGTTAAAAAAAAACAGAAAGTGGCGCAATATTGGTATATATTTTGTTTTTCATGCTTGTGTTTGAGATTAAAGCATTCTACAGGTTAATTTCTTTGCGTGTGTATTAGATTTCTGTTTGGGCATGTTGAAGTTTGTAACTCTATAATTCTAAGTGGATTACTTCTTTTTATAGGCAAAAGCAAAGCATCCCTACAGAGGTTGAGTTGCAGGACCAGGTCAGTATTTGTGTGGCTTCAAAATACTTCTGCTTTAACTAGTATGTCAAATCTACAATTCTATATGCTAGTGTTATATGTATGTTGTTCATTTTACTCTCTAAAATTAATTGTAGCAAAACTCTTGGGTTTTAACGCTTAGACAAGGAAATTATGTTTTAATAAGTGTGGTCATTTTTCATTGGTCTATTTTAGTCTATTAACTTCCATCATTTACTGGTGTAGCATAGTAAATAGCCTCATTTTAGCGAAGGAGTATTTCATTGACCATGATGAGTAACATTTGTTATCACATCTATTTTTTTTTTTTTTTGATAAGTTGATGCAAAGATTAAACTTACAAACATTTAACACCAAAATTGTCCCACTTATGCGATACCAAAAATTAGTTCAATCCCAAGCAATTCAAGGCAACTGACATAAATGATTGAGGACCCTCTTGTTTGTTGTTTTTCAATCAACAGTGCATGGTCGTATGCTTCAGAAATGGTTCACATGGAGTGTAAGGTTAGCGGGTCTTGGATTGACGGCTTCAGTCCACTTAAATATCAAGTGATCATTTTTTCCTCGCTTTCATTTAGATCAATCTGCGGTATTAATTGATAGAAAGCTTCTGTGTAATCTTGGAAACTTCCTGTTTGGTGAAGATTCTACGAACTCTTATAAAGGGTTTGCATATAGTTGAAGGGAAAGATTGCTCATGCAACAACTTTTTTTATTGTTTACCAATCTGGATCTTTCCCTTCACACTACAAAACACGCGGGTCTATAGCCACTTTTTTAGCCGCGTTTCCAAAAACGTGGCTATAGACTATCCTATAGCCACGTTTTTAAAAAACGCGGCTATAAACTTCACCTATAGCCACGTTTTTAAAAAACGTGGCTATAGACTATCCTATAGCCACGTTTTTAAGAAACGTGGCCATAGACTTAACTTATAGCTGCGTTTTTAAATGTGGCTATAGGTCCAGCCAAATATATATATATGTATATTTAAAGGAGGACCTATAGCCGCATTTAAAAACGCGGCTATAGGCTAGGTCTATGGCCACGTTTCTTAAAAACGTGGCTATAGGATAGTCTATAGCCGCGTTTTTTAAAAACGTGGCTATAGATCCAACAATATATATATATATATATATATATATATATGTATATTTAAAGGAGGACCTATAGCCGCGTTTAAAAACGCGGCTATAGGTTAGGTCTATGGCCACGTTTCTTAAAAACGTGGCTATAGGATAGTCTATAGCCACGTTTTTAAAAACGTGGCTATAGGTAAAAAAAAAAAAAAAAAAAAAAAAGCCCGTAGTGGGTTCATGAACCCACTACGGGCTTCTTCTTTTTTTTTTTATAAAGGAGGGCCTATAGCTGCGTTTTGTGAAAACGCGGCTATAGGTCTAACCAAATAATATATATTTTTTGAAAAGATGGCCAGTACAGCCGAATAAAAAAATTCTTTTTAAAAAGAGGGCCTATAGCCGCGTTTTTAAAAACGCGGCTATAGGTCCCCCTTTGGCTGCGTTTTTTTAAAAAAAAAATGCAGCTATATGTAACACCAAAAAAAAAAAAATTTTTGGGGGATCTTTCCACGTGATCCCCCCTTAATTTCCCACTGACCTGCCCACCTACCCCCTTCATCTTTTCTTTATTTTCTTTCTTCTTTCTTCATTCTTCTCCCACACTTCCTTCAGGTACGCAACTTCCTTCTTTCTTTCTTTTTTTTCCTTTTCTTTCTTCCTTCCTCTTACACTCTTCAGGTTCTCTATTTTTTCTTTGTTTCTTTCTTTCAGGTACGCAACTTCAGGTAAGCACTTAATTTCTTTCTTTTTTTATTTTTTTTGCTCCTTTCTTCTGCAACTAACAACAGGTTTTTTTTTTTTTTTTTTTTTTTTTTTTTTTTCACTCCAGCACAACTCTTTTCTTTTTTCTTTGTTTCTTTGCAGGTACTTCTTCTTCTTCTTTTCTTTCTTTCTTTTTTTTCTTCATCTCAAACCCACTGATTTGTCTATAGATCTAGTTTTTTTTTTTATTTCTTTTTTATTTTACGTTTAGGTGGTAAGAATATGTAAGAAATGCTGAAAATTTTGAATTTGTGCTATTGTGCTTATGTGTAATTGGGTTTGTGTTCTTGTATTGTTAGTATTGTTAGTATGTTGTGTTTGATTTTGAATTTTTTGGGTGTGTTTGTATTGTGAGAATGTTGTGTTTGATTTGAATTTTTCTGGGTTTGTGTTTAATTTTGAATATTTTTGTTTGAATTTTGAATTTTTTGGGGAAAAAAAATATCCAGAATTTTTTTTTTTGTTTAAAAAAAAAAACCCCAAATTTTTTTGTTTGAATTTTTTGCGGAAAAAAAAAAAACCCCGGAATTTGTTTTTTGTTTTTTAAAAAAAATCTAGAATTTATTTTTTTTTGTTTTTAAAAAAATTTTTAGCCGCGGTCAAATGGGTCTGTAGCTGCAGTTTACAAACCGTGGCTAGAGTATGTTCTATGGCCACGTTTTAAAAAACGTGGCCATTGGTCCTGACTATAGCCACGGCTATAGAAACGCGGCCATTGGTCCTGCCTATAGCCGCGGTTGAAAAAAACGTGGCCTCAAGACTATAGTTACACATTTTAGGCCATGGTTAAAAACGTGACCTAAAAAAACGCGGCTATAGACCAAATCGGTCTATAGCCACGTTTTTTTTATCTATAGCCGCGTTTTGAAAACGCGGCTATAGAACTTTTTTTTTGTAGTGTCATCTTTGTCTTCAGTATGTTTGGAGCTGCTCCCACCATGTGGAGGGTTGCCCCTTGAGTCAGATTTAGATTAACTTCACCTTTTTCTCTTCCGACACTCATTCTAGTTGAAAACCTGGGAATCTCCACTTTAATCTTGTTTTCCCACCTAGGCCTGTGCCTCTCCATAGGCTGGTCTCATTTATGTAGGTGATCCATGGATTGAGCTTTGCTCCTATGGTCACTCCTATGCCTTGTACCCAAATGATGTAATACATAAAAGAATTGCATTTTCTAGAGAGAGAGAGAGAGAGAGAGAGAGAGAGAGAGAGAAATATGGGGGGGTAGAGAAAAGAGGAATGAAACTTCTATTAACAATGAATCAATCTATGAATTACAATAATTGTGCATGGATATTTAGCATAGGAGTTAGTTTTGGATAATTACATCATCCACAATTAACCCACATCACATGCCAAAATACCCTTATGACATATTAATCACATGCTCTATTTAATAAAGCACATGGCTTCTACTTCCAACTTCCTAAAATCTAGCATATGCATGTGCCTCTAACTAATTTTTCTTTGAATTTCATACACTACAAGAAACTTGGCACGTGTGGATTTAGCGACCATATTGGCACGTGTGATATTTAGCCCTTAGGCTTGACTAGCCTCCTTGTAACATTTGTCCAGCTAGGACAATTCCATCCATGCCACATGGTACTTGTGCCAAGCAATCCTTGTGCCACTTCATCAATTTCCAAGCTACACATTAGACTCCCACATCATTCATTCCTGAGAAAAAGAAGAAAAAATATGTTTGGACCTTACCAACAAATGATCCACACTCTTTTATAATAGCAAATAACTTAGCATCATAAATTTAGTACACACTATTAGGTAAACAAGACTGTTTCTCACCCTTTTATGTTATCAACAACAGGTAACTCAACCAAGCCAACATACACTCACAACAACTAGCAAAATCAATGGGGGTAGAAGTTAAGTTCAGACATTCATAACCACTAATACATAGCAGTACAGGCAGTGTCTCAGGCCTTGCAATAACGAGGCAGCACATACCAATACTGGCTAGAGTGAGATCAATCCTAGGACCAGTTAGGCCATTAAAGGGCAAATTAGAGTAAGATATTGGCGTAATCATGGTGAAGGCTTGGCTGTGGAGTTCTGACCTAGTTCACTATTGCCTTGGTCAGACAATATAATTAGAGGGTACATTGTGGTTTGATAGTCGCTAATGTCAAATTGGGTGAGTGGAGTCGTCACCAGTGATGCCCATTGCAAGGTTGGCGGCAGGGTTGATATTTCTATCGCTTTGATTCTATGCAACCCATCGAAATATGAATTTGATCCGAAAAAGTTCAATTACCTCTAAAAAGCCAGGATAACACATCCTTCAAGGTTCTTTTTTTTTTAAGAAAAGATTTTTCTCCCTAAAAGGTTCAACCTCAAATGGCAGGTAAGGAGGAACCAACCGGACTGATTGCCAAAAGCTGTAACCTTCCTGTCTTGTTTCTTCCTTCTCTCTCCTGCTCTCATCACTAAACCCTCCCCCCCAATACATTCTTTCTTGCTACCATTAAACTTCCTTTCCATTACATCACTCTCTCTCTCTCTCTCTCTCTCTCTCTCTCTCTCTCTCTCTCTCTCTCTCTCTCTCTCTCTCTCTCTCTTTGAAGGGTTGGTATAGAGGTTCCTAAGCCCTCATGAGAGAGATCCACGAAGTTTTGGGTTCAAAACTCCTCATCAGTATCTTGGGGCCACTTTTAAAGAGTTTCTATCTATAATTACCTGGTATGTTCTGGAAAAGGACCACACGCACTTAGGGAACTAGTCAAGTTTTCATTGAGTTCTAGACAATTGCATTAGGAAAAAATAAAAAGTGGGGCCCAACACATGAGATTTTTAATTGTTTAAATGAGAGGTAAAACAGAGACACGGTACAAACTCAGAACCACCTACTCTGAAACCATAATAAATTATTGCTTATCTCAAAGTTTTATCTATTAGGAAAAAGTGAAAATAATAATTTAATCATTTTCTAACCATATGCACATAACAAAGTGGCTATTTAAAACAAAAATGGCTTCTCCTAAAAAAAAAAATATATATATATATATATATATATAATATATATATAAACTTCTCAAAGGCCAATAAGCTTTGGCTGACCTTATCAAAGGACAAAACAAATTTAACATATTTGTGCAGCCCAATGTCAACTGTTATGCTAAAGTCCTCATTTGAGCATCACAGCCTGAAGGTGTTCCATTTTCATTGTAAATGGTAGAAAGTCAATATATTAGTGGTGTGAGGACAATGCTGCATGGTCTTCTTTGAAATATAAACAAAAGCAACATTAACAAATGTTACGGCATCTTAGGAACTTCAGTTTTGCTTTGAAGGTGCTGGTGTATGATCTTTGCCTAACGTGTGATCTTGCTCACTGAGTAGATCATACATGGTTTTGCGATTCCATATTGTCGTTTACTATTTTATTTTGATTAAAAAAAAATGTCATACTCAATGCACAAAGCTCCCACTTATGTGGAAGTCTAAGAGAGGTTATAGTAGACAACATTACCCCATTTTTTATTTTTTTTTGATTGTCAACTTGTACCAGAGCTATCATTGATAAGGACTAAAGTCCAATGCAATTACATCATTCATGATCTAATTCACAATATAGGGTGGGGAATCCTCAACCCAAATTACACATTCTTTTACATTCTTAGCATCTCTAGAGAGTAGTTGAGCAGCCGTATTGTTTTACTGTTCGTGTGGACTGCCTTCCAAGAGCAAAACGTTTGCAAGTATGTTTGCAAGTATCTCCTGGAGCCTTCAATTATCTTTAGAATTGGGATGGCAGGCACAACTACTCCATTTAAGGCTTGTATCACCAGTTGGGCATCTCCTTCTACTATGATATCCTTCAACCCCAGGTCCCACGCTAGAAGAATTCTAGCTTCAGTAGCTTTGGCTTTTGCTTCTAATGCCCGCAATGGGAACTCCACTATTTTACTCATTGCCCCCATGATCTGCCCCTGTTTATTCCTGATGACCACACCAATTTCACAAGAACCTTGTTCCTTAAAAACAGCAGCATCCACATTCACCTTATACCAGCCCTGTGGTGAAGGGGACCAATGTTTGTGTTTAATCATAGGCCTAGGAAATTGGCATTTGGACGGCAAAGCAGTTTGGACTTCCTCCTGATACCTCTTTGCTTCTTCCACAATGGTTTTACCTTGGTTACTAGCTCCCCATGCCAAACTGTATTCCTGTTGTTCCACAAACACCAGGCCACAATAGCAAAAAACTCCCAATCTTTGTCTCCTGGGGATTCCAACAGTAGCCATAATACATCTAGGAAATCCTTGGGAGGTAGAACTGAGTTATCAATATTAAATCCCATACCCCTCCACGTTTCTTTCGCTATTATGTAGCTCCAAAGAATATGCCCAGCGGTTTCGCTCTCTCCGTAAAAATCACAACAATCATCCTTTATGATCTTCCTATGCATCAGGCATTTCTTAGTGGGGAGTTTATTTCTATTTGCTTTCCATAAGAAATGCTTTATTTTGTTTGGGCATTGGAGGCCCCATATGGTCCTCCAGATTGTTGTCATCCTGGAGTTGTCCAAGCACTCAGGGTCTTCCACACCTCTTTTTTCTTCAGCAAGGCATTTAACCGCTGCCCTATAGGCACTCTTTACTGTGAAGCATCCACTTGGTGTCTTGGCCTATTCTAAGGAGTCCGCTGGGTTCAAAGGGCAGAGGGGGATGCTCAGTATGGTCTCGACTTCATGAGGGAGGAAGGTGTGTGTGATCAGCGTAGTTCTCCACTCCCCTTTCTCATGGCTAATAAGAGATGCTACTTTTTCACCAAACCCCATGGCAGTTCTTGGAGTTATTACCTTGCCTGAAGCTGAGGATGGCTGCCAACTCGCGTTCCATATCTCAATGCTTCTTCTGTCACCAGCAACCCACTGAGACCCCTCCTTGATAATATTTTTGCCGCCATGATGTTCCTCCATATGTATGATGGCTTTTTCCCTAGTTGGGCTTCCATGAATGATGAGTCCGAGAAGTATTTAGCCTTTAGAACTCTATAGGCTAGTGAGTGGGGATTTTGTTGTAGCCTCCATTCTTGCTTGGTGAGGAGGGCTAAGTTAAAAGCTTTTAGGTCCCTGAAGCCCATGCCACCCTCAACCTTTGGTTTGCACAAGTTTTTCCAAGATACCCATGCTACCTTCTTCTTCCTTCCACGTAGACCCCACCAAAAACCTCCCATCATTGAGTTGAGTTCTGAGCACAGTGAGTCCAGAAGCTTGAAAAAATTCATGGTGTATGTTGGAGTGGCCTGTGCCACTGCTTTAATTAACACTTCCCTACCTGCATTAGATAGAAGCTTCCCTTTCCAACCCGCTATCTTCCTCCTAACTTGGTCCTTTCTGCTGTTAAAAGCCTTTCTCTTCGTCCTTCTAATCAATGGGGGTAGACCTATCACTTTTGGTTGTAGAGGGGTTGCTTCTCAAACTCGAATCTACGACCTATCACTTTTGGTGGAAGACAATTACTATTGTACCAAGGCTTGACCTCTTTTACTCTCTTATTTTGATAATAAGTAAAATTTAAGAAGTTTTTTTTTGTTTCTTAAGAAAAAGTGAGTTGGTCCAATATTATGCCATCAGATTAAGCATGGGGGGTTTTCATAGTTTCGTCATTGAATCCAAGTTTTTTCAACTAGTTATAGAGGAAGGTGGACGTTATTTCTTATTAAGGGATCATGAAAGGGGCAAATTTTTTATGAGATCAGTCTTCATGGGAAAGAATGCGGTATAATGGCTGATGAAGAATATAGAACACACTGTTGTTGGGGCAAACTCCAAAGAGTTCTTTACATTCAGGGACGGTGACACTGCTTATACTCTCCAATGTAGTACCAACTCTTTTGGTCAGTTTTTACTACTAACTGAACTAAAAGCTGGCGGGTGTAGGAGGTCGATCATTATCCCCGAAGGCAAAGAGAAAAAGGGCTGGAGGACTTTTGGCCTTGAACTAAGAAAGATGTTGTTTCCTTCCCAATATGCGGTGGGTGGAACTGGTCTTCCAAATTTTATTCCTCAGGTGCATAGGAAATCTTTGGAGATTCAAAATTCTAGAACTTTTGCTAAAGCTGTGCAAGGCATTCATGGAAGAGCAGAGGATAGAAACCAGCTAAAGCAGGTAGGTTCCATTGTCAAGGGGAAGAAGACATATTTAGGAAAGGAGAAGATGGAGGTGAATCGGAGATTTACAGGTGTCAAGGTGGGAGTTTTTCTAGTAGGCAAGCCTAATAAGATGGTGGTGGGAGGAGGAGATAGGAGGGAGATGTGCATTAATGAGGAGTCAGTGGCAGAAAGTAGGATACATTTCCCAAGTCTCAGTTTGAATGCAAAAGCCTATGATAATAGGAAAAAGAGTGATGTAAGGAGACCATGCTGGATAGGGAGTGGTCTTGTCGTGGAGGTTGACGTGATGGGGAGAAGGCGGGTTTCCTAGGATAGGAAGAAAGGGGGAGCTCAGAAGCATAGATGGGTTTCACGGGCTGGTAAGGATTTGAATGAGGGTAAGCTGGGTCTGGGTTTGGGCCCTAATAAGTTGGTAGCCCAAATGTCAGTTTCTGAGTCTTGTTTAGGCCTACATGTCACAAGCCCAACAACCTTTGAGCCTGCGGAAGTTTCTGTTAAGTGCATAGAGCCCTTAGTCTCAGTTGATAATCACGAGAAGGCTGGGGAGTGTCCATGGGTGAGTCCGACGAGCTTTGTGATGCCGTCGCAGGTGGCCGGAGGTCTTGTGTGGTCACCGAAGGTACGAGTTCAGGCTGATAATGGTGGTTCGTGCCTTTCCGTGTCTCCGGTGCCTTCGACGAGCCCTACTTTGCTGTTACAGGTGATGCGTCGCACTGGGGTTCTGGTGGGTTTGCCTCATCGGCATTGCACATCGCCGGTAGGAGTGGCGGGGTGCTCCGAGTCCCCTCCGGTTATGGTTTTCAGGCTTAGCTTTGACCGGATCAGCATTTTCAGCTCTTTTTCGCTGTCGAGTGGGTTGTTTCTGAAGGTAAGAGGACGGTGTCTCTCATTTTAGTGCCGCAGTGGGTTTGACCTCCTCTTCCCGATCTCTTTTTGGAGTTGGTGCAAGCTGGAGCTCTGGGTTTTGGGGCTTTGGGTCAGGAGGTTAATTCCTCCTCTAGTAAGGAACTCATCAACCTTCTTAGGGAGGTCATGTTGGTGGAGGAAGCAACTGATTTCTCTATGGGTGTTGGTGAATTAGATTTGTCAGTTGGTTTTCTTTTGCAAATCTTTGCTCTAAGTGCAAGGATAAATTTGGTAGAGTTGGAGGAGGTCAATGAGGTACTGTGTATTGAGTCTAAGTCAGATATTTCTAGGTGGGTGAAACACAGAATCCCTGGTTTCAGTAAATTGGTTGGGCTGTCAATGTCTTAGCACGAGAAGTTGTGCATTGCTCTCTTACAGAGGCTTGAATCAGTGATGGAGGCAGCCAATGTGTTACATAGGAAAGTACTGGGTAGCAAAAAAGGGGCTAAGTCAAAAAAAAAAAAAAAAAAAAGAGACATAGAGAGTTGCAAAACTTGATCTCCTCGATGAATTATGACAGAAGATAGATGGTGGTCTTGTGCTAGTGTTAGAAGTTAGGGATAATTCAGTGTTTATGAAGATAAAGATGATTTCGTGGAATGCTAGAGGTTTAAATGATCATCGAAAACTCCTTGTGGTAAAGAATTTGTTGCGAGAGTGGAAGTGTGATGCTATTTGTCTTCAAGAGACGAAATTTGCTAGTATGAATAGATAGCTGGTTTGTAGTTTGTGGAGCTGTCCTTATGTGGATTGGGTTGTTTTGGATGCAGATCAAACTATAGGAGGTATTTTGCTTATGTGGGATAAAAGGGTCTTGGATAAGGTAAAGGTTATGGTTGGTACTTTCTCTATTTTGGTTAAGTGGAAAGGGGTGGGGGATGATTTTATATGGGCTTGCTTAGGCGTTTATGGCCCAAATGAGAATAACGAGAGGGGACACATGTGGGATGAGTTGGTGGGTATTCAGCAGTATTGGAGGGTACCGTGGTGCTGCTTGGGGGACTTTAATTTTTTTCGCTTTCCTAGTGAGCACAGGGGTGAAACCCGTTTGTCCCTGGCTATGGAAAAATTCTCAGAATTTGTTGAGGAGCTTAATTTGGTCGATTTGCCTTTGGAAGGAGGTAGCTATACATGGTCAAGTGGCACTGATCAACCAGCGATGTCTAGGCTTGATAGAGCCTTGGTTACACTAGATTGGTGGGATGACCACTTCTCTGATGTTATTCAAAGGATCTTACCCCGTCCTATCTCAGATCATTGCCCAATTCTCTTGGAGGCAGAGGGAATGGCAAGGGGAAAATTCCATTCAGATTTGAAAATATGTGGTTGAAGACGGAGGGATTTATGGATAGAGTTCAATCCTGGTGGAATCAACATTCCTTTGTTGGTACACCTAGTTTCATGCTTGTAAAAAAATTAAAGGCTCTGAATGAGGACATTGTGCATTGGAATCGTCGAGAGTTTGGTAATGTAGAGCGGCAAAAGAAACAATTTCTGGAGGAGCTGAAAACCTTAGACGCTAAGGAAGGGGATAGTGGTCTCACTGATGGGGAGAAATGTCATAGGGCGGATTTGAGGTCTCAGGTGGAGCATCTTCTTTCCTTGGAAGAAATATCCTGGAGACAAAAAACTAGGATGTTATGTATCAAGGAAGGGGATAATAGCACCAAGTTTTTTTCCAAAATGGCTAACTCCCATAGAAGGTCTAATTATCTGAGGACCTTGGAAGTGGATGGGATGGTTTTTGAAGAGGAGACTGAGATAAGCAATCAAGTGGTACAATTTTATAAAAATTTGTACAAGGAGACTGAGGGGTGGAGGCCTTTTGTGGAGGGTTTGGATTTTGATTGTATTGGGGATATGGAGAGGGTTTGGCTTGAAAGGAAGTTTGAGAGGGAGGAGATTCTTCAAGTTGTTAGAGATATGGAAGGGGACAAAGCTCGAGGTCCGAATGGGTTTACTTTGGCATTTTACCACCATTGTTGGAGAATAGTGGAGAAAGACGTCCTTGCGGTCTTTGAAGAGTTTTTCCAACATTGCAAGTTTGAAAAATCCCTTAATGCTACCTTCCTTGCTTTAATTCCTAAAAATAATGACGCCTCTAATATTAGAGATTTTCGCCCTATTAGCTTGGTGGGGAGTATATAAAATCTTAGCTAAGGTTTTGGCAAATCGGTTGAGAGTGGTTTTAGATCAGTTGATCTCTGAGACTCAGAATGGCTTTGTGGGTGGGAGACAAATCCTTGACTCGGTTCTTATTGCGAATGAGTGTGTGGATAGCCGAAGGAAGAGTAAGGTTCATGGAGTCATTTGTAAACTTGATATTAAGAAAGCTTATGATCATGTAAATTGGAAGGCTTTGCTGTATTTGTTGAACATAATAGGCTTTGGGGCGAAGTGGTGTAAGTGGATCCGTACTTGTATATCCACAGTTCAGTTCTCTATTTTGATTAATGGGTCTCCAGCTGACTTCTTTGGTAGCTCAAGGGGTTTAAGACAAGGAGATTCGCTATTTCCTACGCTGTTTTTGATCATGATGGAGGTGTTTAGTAGGATGTTGAGAAGAATGGAGGGAGCTGGTTTGATCTGTGGTTTTAAGGTTGAGGGTAGGAGGGGTGGTGGGGAATGTGTTTTACATCTTTTGTTTGCAGACGATACTATCCTTTTTTATGATGCAGATGTGGAGCAAATTCTACATATTCGATTATTATTACTCTGTTTTCAGGCAGTAACAGGTTTGAAGGTAAATGTGCATAAGAGTGAAATGGCTCCAATAGGAGAGGTGGTTGATGTGCATGTCTTGGTTGATATTTTGGGCTGCAGAGTTGGATCTTTGCCTATGTCTTATCTTGGCATACCGTTGGGGGCTCCACATTATTCCCCTTCTATTTGGAATCCAGTTTTGGAAAAATTTGAGCGGAAATTAGCTAGGTGGAAGAAATTGTACTTATCTAAGGGGGGTCGATTAATGTTACTCAAGAGTACACTATCTAGTCTTCCTACTTATTTTCTATCGTTATTCACCATTCCTACTCATATGGCCAATAAAATTAAAAAGTTACAAAAGGACTTTCTATGGGGTGCTAGCAAGCCTCATATGGTAGGTTGGGATAAAGTCTGTGCGCCTATAGCTAATGGCGGCTTGGTGATAGGGAAACTCACTACTTTCAATAAGGCTTTGCTAGGAAAATGGTTGCGGCGGTTTGGAAAGGAGGAGGATCGGTTATGGAGGAGGGTGGTAACTTCAAAATTTGGGGAAGATTGGGGGGGGGGGGTTGGACCTCAAAGCTGGGTAGGGGAGTCCATGGGTATGGTTTGTGGAGAGGTATTCGCATGGGATGGGAGAATTTTAGCAAAAATTGTCAGTTTGTTGTTGGATTGGGGAATAGAGTGAGGTTTTGGCAAGATGGGTGGTATGTGGATCAACCCTTTCTATTGGCTTTCCCAAGGTTGTATGGTATTGCCATTAATAAGGAGATTTTTGTTGAAGCTTCTTTGTCTAGGCGGGGGGCGGAGGAGAGAAGAATTTGGGATGTTCGTTTTATTAGAGATTTTGAGGATTGGGAGATGGATGAAGGGTTGCATTTCCTTCATTTATTAGGGGCTAATACTCCTCCGAGGGATGTTAGAGAACGGATGAGATGGAAGTTAAAACCTAATGGGGAATTTGACATCCGGTCATTCTGTAATAAATTAAGAAATTGTACCTCTATTGTCTTTCCTTGAAAAGCTATATGGAGAGTAAAGGCCCCTATGCGAGTTTCTTTCTTTATTTGGTGTGCAACTTGGAATAAGATCCTTACGTGTGATAACTTGAGATTGAGGAGATTGGATTTTGTGGATTGGTGCATTATGTGCCGTCACTATGGTGAGACGATAGACCATTTACTTCTTCATTGTGAGTTGGCTTATCGGTTATGGAGTTTTGCCTTCAGAACTTTTGGATTGTCTTGGGTCATTCCTAGATTGATCCCTGATGTGCTTTTTGGTTGGTGGAATTGGTTGGGGAAACACTTGTCTCAGATTTGGAATTTAGTTCCTATAGGCATCCTATGGTGTGTTTGGAAGGAGCGGAATCGGCGAACTTTTGAGGATTTGGATAGCACTAGTGATCCGTTGCTTGCTTCTTTTAGTGGGACTCTATTTGATTGGTATAGGGCTTGGGGACTCACAACTAGTGACTCTCTCCCCTCTTTTCTTAGCTCTCTTTCTATTTTGTAATTTTTTGTTTGTTTGGTTTTTTCCTCTTTTGTCTTTTCTTGGTTTGCTCTATGTTCTTCATGCATAGAGTAGCCTTCATATATATAATATTCTTACTTATCAAAAAAAAAAAACATCAAATTACCATTAAGTACACAGGATGTGTAATTGAATGGCTTCAGAATCAGATCAACAAATGTACAACAATCAAGAAATTCTAACAAATCAAAGCAAGAACAGCCTATTAAATCAGTCATCCACTCATACAAGTAATGTTAAAAAAAAAAAAAAAACTTAAGATCCCTAGTTGTTCATTCAGATGCTTCAAACAATTTTTTTGGTGCCCTCTCTCCAAAGTCCACATAATACACAAAGAAATTGCATTTCAAATATCACCATAATGTTGTCTAGCAAACCACGCCTTCCAAGAAGCCAACAAATCAACCACTCTGTTAGGCATAACCCACTGCAACCAAATAGACATAAGACTAATCACTATAAATCTCTAGCATAATCACAATGTAGTAGTAAATGATCAACTGTCTCTCAAACCTTCTTACACATATAGCATCATTCAACAACAATTATTTTTCTTCTACATAAGTTATATAATGCGAGAATTTTCCCCAAAGTCATTTGTGTAAAGAAAGCTACTTTTCCATGGAAAAGATTTCGCCCCCCCCCCCCCCCTCCCAGCAAAAGCATTGTATAGAGAACTTCTAAATTATGTGCACTTTGATGTAGGTGATGGTAACCAAGTATTGTTTTGCATGACAATTGGTATGGAAATCATCCTTTGAAGGATTTGTTATTAGATACTAGTGTTAGAAGTAGGTGGTTAAATGATTAAATTTACCATATCCCAATAGAATTGTATGTGATAAATTATCAATTGTCTTAAAAGCTTAAGTTGTTATGAAATTATGAGTTTATTCATTTAATCATCATTTAACCACTCCCCCTCACATGTGGGTCCAAATTCTCCCTTAATAAGTTGACCCAACACATTGTGTTTTTACCTACGGGATTTTTAACTTTTTAAATAAGAGGTAAAAAACAGAGACATGACTTGACTCAAGACCACCTTCTTTGATACCGTGGTAAATCATCAACTATTTCAAAAGTTTAAGTTGTTAGAAAGTGGTGAATTTTATAATTTAATCATTATTCTAACAATATGCACGCTTAATAGCTAGAGATGCATCATTTATTCAATGTTGGTTAGTCTGATAGATGGGGAGGCACAGAGTTGAAATGTCAGATTTCGTAGAATTTTAATGCTTAGGAATTGAAGTCAATAAACTCCTGAATTCATTTTTACTCCCTTAGAGAGAGGGTTGTGATAGAATGAATTGGAGATCAAACAGGAGTGGTAAATTTGATGCTTGCTCACATTAAGTTGCCTTATATGGGTACCAATCTTTCCCTTCGAGGAGTATTTGTTAAGGTTCGAAGGAGAATTTCATTCTTTGTAGGGACAGAAGCTTGATGGAAGATCCTTGCATGTGATAATCTTATTAAGAGAGGGTTTATTATAGTAGGATGGTGTTCTATGTGCAGATGCAGCATGGAAACAATGAATCATTTATTTGTATAAATGCACGACTGCATATGAAATGTGGAGTTTGTCTTCAGATATTTTTGGGATTAAGTAGCTGCTATTGGAATAGGTCATTGATCTCTTATTTGGTTGGATGAATTGATTTTGAAAACATTCCTCAGATAATTGGAATCTAGTTCCTTTATGTTTGATGTGGACTTTGTGGAGGAAGCAAAATTGTCATACTTGTGAAAATGCAGAAAATTTGGTGACTCAAAATCATTGTTTCTCTGATTGTTGTTTGATTGGTCTCACAAGTGGGGTTTTATCAATAGCAATTTCATTGTTGATTTCGAAGAGTCACTATACTTTTGTACTTAACTTATTCTTTGTGGTTTGTTAGGCTTGTTTGTGTTCGTTATATATATGCATGTTATTTTTCTTCAATAAAACATCACTACTTATCAAAAAAATAAAAAGATAGATTTTGCCTCCAATTATCTGCTATGTTGGCATTTAGCAGGCCTGGTCTTTTGCTCGTATTTTTGTTGAATAGATGAGATTAAGAAAAGTTGTTAATGTCATCTCCCAATCTTGAATAGCTCTCATAAAAGTGAAATCCTGCATATTAGTTGCATTCCAATTCAAATAATCCGCCATAGGAGCCTCCTTATTTTGAGCAATTTTGCACAAATATGAAAATACATCCTTCAAAGCGCCATCACCACACCATCAGTCTTGTCAAAACCCATTTATCATTTCCACTACCAACTTCAAAATTTATAAGCTTGGAAAATTGATCCCAACCCATTCTAATATACTTCCACGGGCATCACCATAACAACCCCTACCGGCCTTCGAACACTAGTCATCCTATTCACTACAGATTCTCTCTCCACTGCTTTTCTCTGTGACAAAACCAGTCACTTTCCTAATAAAGATTGGTTGAAAGACATCAAACCTCTTATTCCAAAGCCCCCTGCTGGATTGGTTCACAAACCTTCTTCATCATCTTTAAAATACTTTTTATTGTCATTATCAAACTCATAATGTTGCCTTTTTTCAATTTAATAGTTGGCCCTTCAGTGCCTTCACCTTATTTATTGGACAAAATCTAATTGCCTCAAGAGTTTAGCATCGGTCACAGCGTGAAAGCTGGTTCTTTTTTAACATGTTATTTGTTTATATCACAAATTTTCAGCTATGGCCGAGGCAAAATGACATATCAGATTAATTATTCCAATTAGGATTTTCTGTAAATTACAAATTAGGGAACTATTTACAGAGAAGCATCTCAACAAACATTTGTTCTTGGACGAGAAATGCCGGGACAATGAATTGTGTGCCTTCTGTTTCATGGTTTATTATTCCTTGGCCTTTGGTTGATTTGTTATTACTCATTTGGCTTTGTATACTGAAATCTACAGACACTATTCATCTTAAAGAGAAAAAGAAATCCCCTCCCCTTGAAAAAAATTAAAAATAAAAATAAATACCTCCAAAAAGAGTTGTAATTAATGAAACAAAGGAGGAAGACTCACAACTCGCATATTTTAATTGGTTGATATATATACACACACATGCATATATTTGATGTTCAATATCCCTACACCCCTACCTCCAGTGTTACTAAGTGGTCATTGTGGAACCTTAGCTGGTGATCTGGCTATTTCCCAATGGTAAGCATAGTTTAATATGACGAAATATTTTATCCTTAGTAAAGCTGTGATTATAGTGTTATGACATTTGTAAATTTGAGTTGATTTTAGCCAAATAGAACAAGCTCTAATAGGTGATGGAATTTTCTAATTATTAGTTCATAACTAGTTTATTGCAAGGCATAGGCCTATGTGAAAACCTATAATAAAATAAAATAAAAAATTCATATAATTCATGCTTGGTCTTTGTATAGCCATCTGGTTTTCAATGGAGTGGATTTTGATATGGTTCGTCACTCACATACTTACCCAGGTTAATTGTTTTTCAAATTCTTCTCTTAGAGACTTCTTTCAGTTTCAAATATTTTATTTTCATAACCCATATTTTGTATCTTATAGAAATATTCTTTATATTTAAAACCATATGGTTAGTATGGTATGTTGCTCATCATCATAAATTGGGTGCAATAGATTTGGATCGTGGACTCAAGCTCTCTAATGAAGATCTAGAAGATCTAGAATTGGGAACAAATCTCATTTGTAGTTCGTTGTCAAGTGCTTTGACCTTCGAAATGGACCAAAGAATAGAGATAAGAAACAAAGATGCGTGTGGCATGCAAGAGGTTTGCCCCCAATTTATTAGATTGCAATTTGGGCAATTTGGCCAAGTTGAAACTCGCCTTCTCCATATCACGAACTGTTGGGCAAGCTTTTGTTGTATAATTTATGGGGATGACTATTTTGTGACCCAAACAAACTCCGATATAGTGATACTAACTGATACATCGAACAATTTGCAAATTCTGAAGTATTTCTTGAAAGATGATTTAAATAGTTCTGAACATTTACCTTTTGTATTAAGAGTTCCCTTCTTGAATTGATTGAACCAACTCAGTTGATTACGAAATTGCAAAACGAGATTATAAAAACATTGAATGAATTAAGGGTTGAGATCGGGTTAACCTGGATCCAACCTAACCAACTTGGAATCTTACTAAATCTTGTGTTTTAAGTTTTAAGACTCTTTGTTACCTCTTGATCGTTATGGCTTTGCCAATACCATATATACCGCTTATACCTTTGAATAAATTGATGATCAGATTTGCGAGGTAATATCTCTCTCTTACAAAGGTTTATCAACATTGCTTCAGGATCAGACCTTTTTCTTTGGAGAAAGGTAAATAATGCCACTAAAAATGTATTTTTAAAATTCCTCTCAGTTTCGACCAGATACTGCCTTTTCTTTTCATACTATTCTTATTATCTTTTGTTCAGCACAGGCCGATCAGCTTAGATGCTTCGTTCATTGGCCATGCCCTTTTTGTCGTGCATGTTGTGAGAGTAAGTAATTTAACCTTCTAGCTTGTATCATATACATAATTTTTTTTTCCTTGTCAAGTCTTTGCAAGATAGCAGGCAATTGATAACATGCATATAGGTTTAAATTCCTACATGGATAAAATCATTGAGAAAAATAAAAAACATTGGCAACAAAAATCACCAAAACATAATTTGTTGGATACAAAAACAACTGATAAAACATTGAAACCACACAATTGGGTTGTCCTTCACATTTCCTTGCCATAGAGTTAACCCTAGGGCCATTCACAAGAAGAATGGAAACATTTTTTTTTTCTTTTGAGAATCGAATGGAATGTTGACACAAAAGTTAGCTTTGGCTTTACATCTGAAGCAAAATTCAAATGTTTTCATGTTGGTAAAAGCATTCTTTAAGTGCAAAGCATAAAGAACCAAGGCTTTTTGCCCCCTATAGCGAGGCACATTCAAAGAAGTGCACTTTTCTATAATTTCCAAAAAAATAAATCAAAACAGAATCAAGCCATAGGATCTTAGCATTATTGATATAACCATTGATTTGGTATATACAATTCAATGCTATGGTGTTCTGATATACACTTTCCTACCCCTACAACCTTACGAATTCTATAAGATCCATTTGGGACTGCAATTGTTCCACAGTACCATTAATATTATATTGACTAATTCTTATAGACTTATACTGGTTAACTAAATTTTTTATAGATAAAAGATAGAAACTAATTGAACTATGAACTAATATTAGTCATTAGTCATAGGGCATTATGGCTACCGGTTATTCAAGAAAGGATAATGCATGGAAGTGCTCATATCTAGCTAATCCAAAAAACAAAATTGACTAAACTTGCAATCTTTTTGGTAAAATTGCAAAGGGAGAAGGGCTTATAGAATGTTATTTGAATTATGTAAAATGCCTTTTTTTAATTTATATGATTATCTGATCACCGTGTATTGTCATGGTGCATTTTAAAATTCATCAAAATAATAAGTATGGTCCTCTATAAGTTGAAGTCTCTATTGGCTGGGCAGCAAGTCATTTGAGTAGGCTCTGTAAAAGAATTTAAAGTTGAATGTGCTGAAGTTTTGTCATTAAAGATCTGCAATCTCTCAACATTTCTTCAATTTATAGTATGAGCTGTTACCACTACATTTCTCTCAAAGGAATATATTGGAAGCTGTTGTTCATTGAGTGTTTTTCACATAGTTTTTGTATGTATAAACAAGTATTTTGTTTCATACTAAACTATCGTACATTGTGCACAAGGCTTTTGCAGAATCCAGGATTGGGAGTTATAGGCATCCTTATTCCCAAATTTTGGAGATGCTGACAAATACTTAAACCTACAACGCATTGCTTGGTCAGAGGGCACATGCCATCTCTCTAAGGTCTGACGTCTGTGTTTTATTTAATGCTATGTTTTTAAATTCTTAGTGTTACTGATTTTTTTTTTTTCATTTCCTAATTAAAATTTAAGATAAATCATAGATTTGATGTTTATTATTGTTTTTGAAATATAAATACTTACTCCGAGATAAAATCTCTGACATAGATTGTGGTCTTTTAGCCATGATCTCATGACCATGAACTGTGGCATGGTTGACAAGATTGGGATATTCAAATAGCTTCTCATGTAGAACTGATTCTTCCTGTCAGACAAACGAAGTTTACAATGGTGAGTGGATCAAAATTTTACAACTTTTAAGAATGATTGTGGTGCATATAGCACACAAGTATGGATGGAAGTAGAACAGTAAGTTACCAAAAAATTTCACAATCCTTTGAGGTGACAAGTTATTAATGGTGTATAATAAAATAGTATCAATGATGGGCCCATATAAGACTCAATAATAACCTACCAACTTAGTAGTTGTGAGAGATCTTCTTCCAACAAATAGATGGAATAGCATCTTTATAGCCTGCATTTTCATGCCTTAAAACTCTACTATTTGGCACCTCATGGTATGTCCATAACAATCAAGATTCAAATCCTCCTCTCCTATTGTAACTATTGAATTAAAATAAAAACCTAACAGTTTTGAAATTAATTGTGAAAATTGTAATGTTTATAGCAAGTCTAAAAATAACAAAAATAGCATGGGGAATTTAATGCATAGCATTACATCATATTACTAAAAGCATCTTGACCATACAAACATTATCATGAATCAAGCTTTAGGGTAAGTAGAGTATCATCTTTCAATAGAAACTTAGGACTGAAACTTGATTGGAGCAATAAACTCAAATAGCAGACCAGTTGAAGGTGACAGCCACAAGTATACAATTCTGTTTCAGTTGGGTTTATACACCCATGTATCTCCTGATGTAAAGGTAGCTGCAATAGTTTGTTTTCTTCAAAATTTTGTAATTAGCAACAAGAATTCAACTAGGTGGTATTTTAATGGAAGTGAAGAGCCTAGAGGTATCATCCACCTACGTTTCCATGTATATGGAATTTTCAGGGTCATAACCAATCAAAGTACAAGCTCAAGACAGAAAATGTGTATGCTAATTGGGAGCGCTTTTACATCATACATGTCTGGCTAAGAATGTATTAACGTTCTTTCCTTTATGAAAAGTTCAAGAAAGAATGATCACAAGATGTCTATTCTTAAAGGAAATAGCCTTGGCATATTTCTACAAATAAATGGGCAACACGTGGTTTCACTTTATGAAAGTTTCTCCCCCCAAAAATAAAAAATAAAAATAAATAAAAAATAAAAAATAACCAAGAAAATAAACAAACGTTATGAATGTAATAGTAAACTTTTTGTGGGTCTTACATGCAACTTTTGTACCCAATTAACGGAAAAAACAAATAAATAGGGATGTCAATTGTTTCTTGAAGCAAAGCCAGAGAAAAAAAAAAAAAAAAATTCTGCTAACTTTACATCAAGAGATACATGGATGTATAAACCCAACTGAAATAGAATTGTATACTTGTGGCTGTCACCTTAAACTGCATATGCTATTTGAATTCATTGCTCCAATCAAGTTTCAGTCCTAATTTTCTATTGAGAGATGATACTCTACTTACCCTAAAGCTTGATCCATGACAGTGTTTGTATGGTCAAGATGCTTTTAGTAATGTGATGTAATGGCATGCATTAAATTCCCCATGCTATTTTTTGTTATTTCTAGACTTGCTACAGACATTACAATTTTCACAATTAATTTCAAAACTGCTAGGTTTTTATTTTTAATCCAATAGTTACAATAGAAGAGGGGGATTTGAATCTTGATTGTTATGGACATATCTTAAGGTGCCAAATAGTATAGTTTTAAGGCATGAAAATGCAGGCTATGAAGATGCTATTCCATCTATTCGTTGGAAGAAGATCTCTATCACAACTACTAAGTTGGTAGGTTATTATTGAGTCTTATGTAGGCCCACCATTGATACTATTTTATTATACACCATTAATAACTTGTCACCTCAAAGGATTGTGAAATTTTTTGGTAACTTACTGTTCTACTTCCATCCATACTTGTGTGCTATATGCACCACAATCCTTCTTAAAAGTTGTAAAATTTTGATTCACTCACCATTGTAAACTTCGATTGTCTGACAGGAAGAATCAGTTCTTCATGAGAAGCTATTTGAATATCTCAATCTTGTCAATCATGCCACAGTTCATGGTCATGAGGTCATAGCTAAAAGACCACAATCTATGTCAGAGATTTTATCTCGGAGTAAGTATTTATATTTCAAAAACAATAATAAACATCAAATCTATGATTTATCTTAAATTTTAATTAGGAAATGAAAAAAAAAAAAATCAACAGCACTAAGAATTTAAAAACATAGCATTAAACAAAACACAGACATCAGACCTTAGAGAGATGGCATGTGCCCTCTGACCCAAAGTAGTCAAAGGCGAAAGGCACCCTTAAGGCACCAAGGCCTCGTATCGCCCAAGGCGACGAGGCGCCAAAAAGGCGCTAGCCCGAGTGAAGCGAGTCGCCAAATTCTAAATATTGTTATTATACATATAGGGTTCCAATATAATTTATTTGATGTATAAGAATATAAAAAAAAAAGGCAAGTCACTGCATTTTTGTCTTAAACATTAGCTAAATAATTATATTTCCATCCCGGATCTTTTCTCCTCCCATTATCTGAAGTCATTCTACATATAAAAAAATAAAACCCAATACAATACATTTAATAGGATTCTATATTAAGCAAGCTACATATCATTTACTATGGTTTAAGTCCTAAAAATTGAGTGAAGTAATGAGTTGTTGTAAGAGTAAGACAGTCAGACTAGAGAAGGATAGAGGAAAAAAAACAGAAAAAAAACGGAGAAGGAAGAGTTGCTGGAGATAAGAGTCCAAGAGAGAAGGGAAGGGAAAAAAATAGAGAAAAAACAGAGGAGAAAGTTGTTGGAGACAGAGTCCAACAGAGAAGAGAAAAGGGGGAAAAACAGAGAGGAGAGAGTCCGATAGAGAAGAGAAAAGGGGGAAAAAAGTAGAGAAGAAATAGAGAGGAAAGAGTTTTATGCTCTGAAAGTGTGGACAAAATTACCAAGCAGTGTCGCAGTGAGAGAGAACTCAAGAAAAAAAGTGTAAAAAAAAAACCTAAAAAACTAGGAAAGTGTTACCTGACTGCCAGCAGCCACTAGCCCACTCCTTTCCAAATCCTAGAAGAAGATGAAATTCCACTGCTTTGCTCTGAAAGATGATGAAGAGAGTGGTCCCCAAAATTTTTTATTGGGTCCTTTGCTTTGTCTTTTGCTTTATCTTTTGTTTTATATTTTTTTTTATATTAGTTTATTTGATATAGTGGGGGACAGCTCATCCCCCACTGAGGTAACAGCATAAAATCAACCATACACCTCTTCAAATTTACAAAACCTGCCATTATAGACTTTATATTGCAAAACTAAAGTCAGGCGCTCGCCCAGCTCGCCTCTCGCCTAACAAAATACATCTGGGCGAGCGCCTCACTAAAGGTGCCTCGCCTCAGTGCCTTTGAGGCGCTTTTCTGGCGCCTCTCCTCGCCTGGGCACCTAGGCGAGCGTCCAGAGCACCTTTGACTACACTGCTCTGACCAGGCAATGTGTTGTAGGTTTAAGTATTTGTCATCATCTCCAAAATTTGGGAATAAGGCTGCCTATAACTACCAATCCTGGATTCTGCAAAAGCCTTGTGCACAGTGTACGATAGTTTAGTATCAAACAAAATACTTGCTTATACATACAAAAACTATGTGAAAAACACTCAATGAACAACAACTTCCAATATATTCCTTTGAGAGAAATGTAGTGGTAACAGCTCATAGTATATATTGAAGAAATGTTGAGAGCTTGTAGATCTTTAATAACAAAACTTCAACACATTCAACTTTAAATTCTTTTAAAAAGCCTACTCAAATGACTTGCTGCCCAGCCAATAGAGACTTCAACTTATATAGGACCATACTTATTATTTTGGTGAATTTTAAAATGCACCATGACAATGCATCCAGGTGAAATGGCAAAAATTGGCAGCATAAAGAAGCAACAGATTTGTACATAGCAACAATGTTGGTAAAAGTGTGGGGCGCACTTCAGTGCAAAGGCCTTTGGAGCCTTGGTGCAAAAGTGCAAGCACATGCCTCCTTAAAGTGAAGCGCACATTTTTACATAATAAAATTTGAAAAAAAGTATTAATGATCATACAATAATCAGGTGATCAGATAATCATATAAATTTAAAAAAAGGCATTTTACATAATTCAAATAACATTCTATAAGCCCCTCCCCCATTGCAATTTTACCAAAAAAATTGCAAGTCTAGTCAATTTTGTTTTTTGGATCAGCTAGATATGAGCACTTCCATGCATTATCCTTTCTTGAATAACCGGTAGCCATAATGCCCTATGACTAATGACTAATATTAGTTCATAATTCAATTAGTTTCTATCTTTTATCTATAAAAAATTTAGTTAACCAGTATAAGTCTATAAGAATTAGTCAATATAATATTAATAGTACTGTGGAACAATTGCAGTCCCAAATGGATCTTATAGAATTCGTAAGGTTGTAAGGGTAGGAAAGTGTATATCAGAACACCATAGCATTGAATTGTATATACCAAATCAATGGTTATATCAATAATGTTAAGATCCTACGGCTTGATTCTATTTTGATTTATTTTTTTGGAAATTATAGAAAAGTGCACTTCTTTGAATGTGCCTCGCTATAGAGGCAAAAAGCGTTGAAGCCTTGGTGCTTTATGCTTTGCACTTAAAGAATGCTTTTACCAACATGAAAACATTTGAATTTTGCTTCAATGGACTTGACCCATATCAAATAAAAGGAGAGGCAAAAAGTACACAGGCTAAAGTGGATGAGGCAAAAGCAAACTCAGCTCATCGAACACACTTTCAACAATATCAACAGCTATCGAGCTGTCCATGTAGATCACCATGAGAACCAGGGAGGTTGGTATCTGGGAATTGTCGAAATTCCATAGAGGTTCTTGCCTAGGAGTAACTATGTACCGTAAGGAAAATATCGAAAGGGACGACAAGAGTTCATAGCACTAACTTGGTCACAATTCCTCTACATTGGAGATCAAAAATTTAAGTTATTTAAAGCAAGGAGGATTACGAGAGCAGTGGGGCATGGCTATTACAATGGGCAGAGATCATGTGGTAGTAAATTAGGAACTAGGATTGCAGGAGGACAAATGTGCAATTGGCGGCGTAAATTTAGGAAATGTAATAGGCCCATTCTAAATTTAAAATCAAATAAAAACACTAATAATTACATGGGGGCCTCATGGCCCAAGGAAGGGCAAGTGAGCCAAGTCTAAAGCCAGGTCCAAGGAACAGAATGGATGGCTGTTAGTTATGAAACATGGACCAATCCCGAAATACTCTTGATGCAGCCATGGAAGATTAACATGCTATTCATTTGCAAATTTGGCTCTTCAAGAGTTACTTTATAGAGTCCATGTGTGAATTCCAAGTGAAGTATCACCTCTTGATTCATCGTAATGTGGCCTCTGAGTTGTGGAGTTTGATGTTCAAGATGTTTGATGAGGTTCAGTGGGTACTACTGGAGAAAGTTCTTGATTTATTATGCGAGTGGCGGAGTAAGGGACCTAATTCAGCAATCTGGAATCTTACTCCTTCATGTTTGATGTGTACTATATAGAGGGAAAGAAATTGGTGGACCTTTGAAGATGTGGAACGCACATCAACACAATTGCAAGCATCCTTAGTTCTCTTTATGAGTGGGTGTCAAGTCTCACAGATAGTAACTATTTATTCTTACATAGATTTGATCCATAAGTAGATAGTTTTCCTTTTGTATTTCTTTAGGCTACTTCATGACTATTTAACAAGGTCGTCTTGTTTCAATAGAATTATTTTTACCCATTAAAAAAAGGTAAAGGTTGGGCCTTTTAGGGTTAAAACAGTTTTTTATTTGGGTTTTTATTTGATTAGTTCTAGACTATTTTATATTCAGGGGCATATTTGTAATTTCAACAATTCTAGTAAGGTTATTTTGGTAATTTCATTCAGTCTGGAGTCTTCTAGGAGATGTAAGAGCCTGTTTGGTTCTCCTGAAACCTTGTTTCCAGTTTTCATTTCTTGTGGGCCCCACCACCTAAAACATGTTCTCAGTTTCATTTTTTGTTCTCTGTTTTCAAGAACAAGATCCAAAAATACATGTTTGAGAAAAAAAAAAAAAAAAAAAAAGGTGTTAAAAGCCTCCCCCCCCCCCCCCCCCCCCCCAAGCGACGTAACAGAGCTCTCTCTTTGAGCTTCCAAATCTCATTTTCTTCTCACAATTTCAGATTCTCAACTCATCGATGAAACAAAATCTTCAAAATCATTCCAATTAAACAGGCAAAAAATGGAATTCAGATTAATCAAACAAAATCCCAACCCTTATAAACCAAACACATAAGATCTAAGAAAAATATAGAGAGAGAGAGAGAGAGAGAGAGCTGCAAGGAACCGAAACAAAATCTGGGTAAAATTTCTCAAATTTGAGACTCTGTTGTGGCAGCAAAAAGGAAATATTGTGTTGTGGCAATGGAAGAAATTTGTGGGTTTTGGGTCTGCTTCAGTCACCTCTGCAAAATTGATGCTCACTGCAGCTGATATTGTGCAAGATGGGTTTTGGCTCGGCGAAATGGGTGAGATTGAGATGGTTTTGGGTTTGCTTTGCAGTTCTCTATTTTTCTGATAGGTTGTCTCAGTGCGTACACACGCGTGTGGGTTTAAATAGTGGGAGGAAGAGACAAAACCATTGGCGTGTTTTTATGTTTTTAAATGGGGAGAAACAAGAAAAGAAAAAGAAAAAAAGATAGACCAGAAAATTGGTGCCAAACAATGCAACTTGACTTTTTAGTTGGGAAAACAAGTTTTGACTCTTAAGAATGAAAGCAGAAAACAGAGTTTTGGAAATGAAAACTAAAAACAACATTAGGGCGAACCAAACAGGCCATAAGTATCTTATGTTTATTTCATGTGGGTCCAAGTTATTATTTTATTTGGTTCTAGTGTACTAGTGAATCTAGGAGTCCCAGAGTCCCAGTACTAGAAAGAGTCCTATTATTAATGTATTCAGAGGAGATGGAATTGATTAATAAAATTGATAAAATTGAGTGTTTTGAGCATCGAGGCATGTTGGCCTTTATGGTTTCTTTCCTTCCTCCTTTCTCTTCTTTCTTTGGGCTGTTCACTCATTGATTTGACTTCGCTTTACTTAAGATTAAAGATAAGGGCCGGGTAAACATTGAAGGCGCATTTAATGTGAGTTTGGAGAGCGCGCTATCCAGTGTGTCTACATTTTATTTTTGTGGGTCCATGGGCACTGTTCATGAGATCCGCAACTTAGGAAAAATGCAAATTTAACTTTAAAACTAGATCCCACGGCACTATTCTCAACTTTAAAAATTATTTTGCTACAGTATTTTCAATTTTCAACAATAAGTAATATTCAAACAGACCCTTAATAGGTAATTTCGCAGGCCTATTTAGAGATAGCAAACTACGGCTTTGACAAGCAGCAAGCACCTACTCCTAACTGTTCACGGGTACTGTTCATACAGCCCTAAACCCTAAACCCACCACAAACACACGTTGACAAACTCCTCAAATTGTCCTACCACTATATTCAGTTGGTTTTTGGGTGGGGGTTGGGGGGAGGGAGTAGGACAGCTCTAATATAAATAACCTACCACTACCACCACCACCTCTACCCCCAACACCATCATTTCGACCACCACCACCACTATCACTACAATTACCACACCATTTCCCAACATTGACACCTCTTAGTTATCAGAAACCGTGTTTTTTTCCAACCACCTCCTCTTTTTCTCATGGCCTACACCTGATCAATTTCATACCCATACGCCAGATCTCCAACAGCTTATATTCCCATAGCCACCCAAACTAGCTCAACAATCTAACCTATTGAGCACAAACTAAAACATCCTTCACAGCAACAACTTGAGCCACCCAAACCACCCCAACATCTAAAACATCCACTACAGCACAACCCAGTGCAACAAAACGAGGGTGCAAGAGGTAGAGCAAAACTTTTCTTGTATTGATGCCAAAAGTTTCACTCTTGCATTCAAGGGTGGAGGAACAGATCAGTATTCAATTCAAGAAAGATGGGAACTTTAAAGGATTGATTTGGGTTGGACAAAGGCTTTGGACTGCATTCTTGCTTGCTTTGTAAAGATGCGACGCTGGTTTCATAGGAAGGAAGCTTTCAGAGTTTTTCACGATAACTACAAAGATGTGAGGACTCATAGTAGATTGAATAACGGTGGGTACTATGAGGAGATCGTTTTTTTGATAAGTAGGTACTACGTGGAGATCTCAGAGTATCATAGTGGTTGCGGAGAGGTTGCATAAGAATATTGGTTATTGGAAGGAAACAATAGAGGAGGATGGACGATGTTTAAAGTCAATTTGCATAGCTTTTTCTGGTTGAAAATTTATCAGCGATGGAGGTGGAAAATAGTGCTGGCAAGGGTCTGACTGGGCCAGTCACCGATGAAAGGAGTGATTTGATTTAGAAAGAATATGGCACAATGACCATGGGAATAATCTGCGGGATGTACAGCAGTTTTCCAACCCTGGAGATACATTGAGTAGGAAGGAGATATTTGGGTGATTAGTTTTTAAGTCAAATGAGCACAAGTCAAACATTTGAATCTGCCACTTCTGAATTAGGCAGACCCACTTGAATTTTCAGTATTTATTGGACCCTAGCCCACACTGCCTTAACAATTTCTAAAGCACCCAATGAGAAACAAAGTCATATAGACTGACCATAAAACCAGAGTTAAGTCTCGCTGGGTTGCTAAACAGCCCAAGGCCAGGGTAGACTTGTGGATGGATCTATTGGAACTGATGAAGCCCAACTCCTTGAAGGCTCTAGGAATTCTACTCATAAGTGCATAGCCCACAAAACCAGAGCCCAAACCTCTCAACATCTTAATGAGGCTCGAGTGTTATGCTTTGGCTGGTGGGCATACTTGTGGTGCTGACTCAAGCTCATGGGCGGGGGGAGAAGTCTCAGACAATCACAAAGACCGAGGCTGTAATTGCAGTGATGGAACTGTCAACGCTGTATTTCAGGACCAACTCCCACAGATTTGAAGTCTTGGATACATTTTTGACTTTTGTGTTAGTGAGAGCGATCTGTGTAAGAGTGCATCTTCTCATCCTTTTACCATTTTAAGGAAGTCACCACCAACCATTGAGTTTTTAAAGGTGTGATTTGCCACCTATTTCTAATTGATTTGATTTCCTAGTAAGAAAAGGGGATCCTAAGGGTTCCTAGCCTAAACTAAGATAAAAAAAAATAATGTCTTGAACCAAAGATCATGAATTCCAAGCTCGGTTACATATGAGGAAGGTCTTAAGTACCCCATGACACCCATCTTTTGAAGGTAGCTTGTTTTAAATTATTCCTAAGGTCCACCATTTGAAAAGTTACTAGAACCTTGGCATTTTGATGTTTAAAGAGAAATTATTTTGAGATGCTACATATAGATGCTTTTATCCAAAATAATAAGGAAAGAGGAAAGGGAAGCAAATTGCAGTTGATTTCAATATATCTAATCTTGCTCCTTTAGTATAGTATACCAAGCTTAATTTTTGCTATTAATTCTCCAATGTATTTTCTCATGCAAAAAGACAACAAAAACACAGTGACTAAATTTGGGAAACGGGAGCTTGTTGGCTTGATTTGGACTCCATGGTCTCAATTGATTTAAGCCATGGACAAAGCACTACTTTTTTAAAAGCATTTTGAAAAAGTAGGTTTTATGGGGGGGGGAAAAAAGTGAATTTCAAGATGAAAGTGAAAACATGTCTTTTAGGGAATTTGAAATTGGATATTTATTAAAAGGAGTTATTTTTTAAACTGGTTTCGGGGTTTATTCAAGGAAAAACAATTTTGGATGTCTTTTTATTTATTTATTTTGATAAATAACGTAATTTATTGAAAAAGAAAATGTATACAGGACGTATACTAGAGACCATCAATCATGGTGTAGAGCACAATGATCAATGAAATCTAAAAGAGATGAAAAAAAAAAAAAAAACCAATGAAGGTAGCCAAGCAAAAAGAGAAGTAAGAAAAAACATCTTTAGTTCTAGAATAGTTCTTTCTTGGTTCTCTCAAAGCTTCTGAAGTAGCTCTTTCTATAAAACAAGAAATTTTATAAATATTTTGGAATAGAGAAATTATCTATAAAAAATAAAGGAAAGTTCCCTGGATTTTTGAAAAAAAGAATTTTCTTATCAAGGGTAAGAAAAATTCCGTGGATTTTGGTAGAAAAAACTTTATTTTTTGAAGGGATGAAAATTTAAGGGATTTTGGAGAACTATGTTCAAAGTGGTGAGAAGTTTAAAAGGAAAAAAGTTGTCAAGAGTGAAAACTCCATGGAATCTGAAAAGGTGTATCTAGGGGAAAAAATTTCCATGGTTTTGAAAATATATTTTTCAAAGGAAAATTCCTTCGTTTTTATAAAAATGTTTTCTAGATTTGATAATCGCATAGTTTTTGAAGAAGTTTTAGGACAACCAAGTCCTTGTTGATTAGTCCTACTTAAATCTGGAAAAATGTTAAGGTTTTAAGATCACTTCCTCATTGATGGATAGCTTTTAACTTAGGACATACAAATCCCTGTTGATTAAACCTAATTCAATTTGGAAAAATGTGAAGGTTTAGAGATTAATTCCTCATTGATTAGCGAATTGAGGGGTAGATTTCAAATTAGAACAACCAAATCCTTGTTAATGACACCTAATTAAATCTAAAAAAAGTATGAACGTTTCAAGATCAATTCCTTATTGATTTAAAAACTGAGGGTAGATTTCAATTTAGGACAATCAAATTCTCATTGATTAGACATAATTAAATTGTGAAATTTTTTGTTTTGAATGAAATAATTTTTGCATGCACGTAATTTGGTGTATTATACTTGATCACTGACGACTTTTTCTACCTAGCTTTCGGTGCAGATTTAGTCATGGCTCTAGGAAATGGAAGTAGCAGTCATGCTTCACGCTTAGATAAGGGGAAAGGCCCAATGGTTGAGCCTGAGCCTGATCCTGAGCCTGAGCCTGAGCCGGAGCCCACTAGAGGTGAGGATTATGGTATTGAGGTGCCCCTCTCCCAGGTGGAGAGAAATCAGAAGAGATTGGCCACTTCTTTCAGGACTGATCAGGGCGAGCATCCTCCTGTTGATGGGAGAAAAGGTAGAGCTCTGTAGACTGCAGGAGCCCACTGGATCTTTACTCGATTAGGAGGGTATTGTTGTTGGATAGGTCTATGGAAGCATGTCCCACGATTAGCAGCACTACAAAACACCCCTAACACTCTTAACATAGTGACCTTTCCTCTATCTGGAATAGCTCATTTTCTGTAATCAGGGGCATCATCTGATCTAGGTGGAAGCTTGCTGTTTGTTGTAGTTGTTGCTTGGCTTTGTTGTACATGTCTTGTGTTAAAATTGTTTTTGGTTTTGTGGTAGGAGGTGAGTTAGTCTTGGTATAATGCGGTTGGTTGTTTGCTAGCCTATTTATCCCTGCTTTTCTGGCTTAGATAAAAGTTCTTACTCATGTAATTAAAAAACAAACAAACAAACAAACAAACCACATTACATGCATACATTTTTTAGGGGAGTCTGAAAGAAGGGGAGGGGGGGGGGGAGGAAGAGAGCTTGTGATCTTTTCTTTTGTTTTAATCAAAAACCTAAAATTCCTATCCAACATCAATATCAACCTACAACCAGGTTATAAAAAATAAAATAAAAAGAAAAACAACCAAATTTAAAAAGTAGCAAATAACTTGCAATGAAAGCAAGGATGGTTTGGGGGGGGGGGGGGAGGGGGGCTTGGGTTTTAAAAATCCTCTCTCACCCATCCTCCAATATTTTTTATTAAAAAAAATAATTATATATTAATTTTATCCAAATGACTGCATCATCATTTTTTCCCTCTTATTTCACTTACACAAAAACATATTAAAGATATATGCTCCCAAAAATAGATACGTTTAAGTAAATTACTAATGCATCGTCATACATTAACCAAAGCATGTTCAAGGTATATGTCCCTAAAAATACATAATTAAATCTCTTTAATAAAAACTTCTTTATTATTATTATTATTATTATTATTATTATTATTTTTTTGGGACACTGTTTTTATTCATTCATTTTTCGAAGTTAAAATTGTGTATTTTGTGGTTAACAGTTTGAGAGCTTCTTATTAAGTAACAGTTAGAGATCCTTATTGCATTTGTCAAGTTTCTTTGCTTACATTGACTTGGATATGTTTAGGCACGCAAAGTAACGTTTATTATTTACAATTTGATTAAATTTTCTTAATTTTATAAACTATTGGTATAATTTAACTGTACAATGTTTAATCATTTGACTAAAAAATCTGATTTAAAATGTTTAAAGAATGTTTATTCTGATTTAAAAGAATAGTTCACAGTTTACAAATTGAAAAAATAAAAATAATAATAAATGACCAAAATAAAGACTAACTGATTAAATATAGTAATATCCTGCTTTCTGGAAAAATAAAAACATATACATATGAGGGTTCAGAGAGGCTCAATGAAAATATCATAGCAGATCCACACTGAAAAACCAAAACAGATCTAGAGAAACAACAAACAACCACAGGCGTTTCACATGATTCAGTCTATTTCACAAGAATAAGACATGAAACTTAAAAAAGATCAAATTTTTAAGAATTTGCAAGACTTACACAGAAAGAAGGGCGACCAAATCGACCATCCCATAGGTTTTTCACAAGCCGATCTTCAAGTGTCGTTTCCCCCAGATCATCAAAGTGGGTTCCAAATCTGAGTACGGCGATGGGTTGGGTTAGATTAACTCAAAGTTTTTGTTTTTTATTTTTTTTACTATGAAAAAAATAAAAAAAATTACAAGAAAAAGCCAAACACCTAAAGGATGGAGCCATGGAGGTTGTTGGGTTAGATTTATAACTCAAAGTCTGGCAAAATAACTCAAAGGACAAAACTGAACTCTTATGTTTACTTATTTTATGTTTATCACTTTAACTTTGGTCGGGTGTGGAGCACTCCACTAGTATCCCGTACAGCCTCCTATCACAGTGTGGTTGTTCAACAAGTGTCTGTCTTCCTTCGACTCAATAGTCAATACACCCTGTCATCATTTTTTTTTTTTTTACTGGATAAATTACCATTTTGACCCATGAATTTTATTGGCAATTTGATTTATAAGATTTCAAATATATTGGTTTATATTTTGGTATTTTATATGTCAAAATATAAGTGATTAATGGAAAATATTAAAGTAGCTAACAATCAAAATAATTTTTTTTTTATTCCACATCAAATATAGCATGCACTATCTTGTGAAATAAAATATATTTAAAAACATTTATGTTAAAATTATAAACAAAATTTCGAATTAAGCCTATCATTTCTCATTCAAAATATCCTCAAACTTTAATTAAAGAATATAAAAATATTTATCTGTATATATTAACGCTATGTATGTTTTAACATTAATGTTTTATGAAAAACTGGTCATTTTCCATAAAACATTTTTTAGAAAATTATCTCATTTTTCAGTATTTGGTAACGATCTTGAAAATGAGTTTGAGAATGTTTTCTAGTGAGAGAGAGATTGTTTTCTGAAAAAGAAAAATGGAAAACATTCAATAGAAAATAAGCCTTATTTTTATTAAGATTTTCTATTGACTAAAGATAGTTTTCCGTTTACTAATTTTTTTTTTTGTGCTACCAAACACTGAAAAATGTGGAAAACTATCTACATAGATAGTTTTCCAGCGAAACAAATATAACGTAAGAGGATTCAGAAAGTTAGTTATTACTTTTTTTCCCTGTCAAAAATACCCCTAAATTAATTAACCAACAACTTAGAAAATTGGGTTAAAATAGTAAATTGGCAAAAGAAAGTTAGTTATTATTTTTTTACTGTCAAAAATGCCCCTACCTAAAACTTAAAAATGGGGTTAAAATAGTAAATTGACAAAAATAATAAATTTCTACTTCTACGTTGAAATGTTTTCATGCCACTAATAAACTCTTATTTTTTCGTTGATTTAAATTTCTACATCTACTGACTAACTCCTTACAAAAGAAGACAACTTTTTTGTTAATTTTAAAACTCTTCCAATCTACAAAACTCACTCCACGTATTCATCAACCTCAGTTTTTTTTTTTTTTTTTTTTTTTTTGGTGATTGGAAAAAAAAAGTAGAAATCTCAAATTATAATAAATGCAAAATTATTAATCTTTACCCAAAAAATAGAAGAGCCTCTGAGCACGGGCGTGAGCACATGCCCAGAGGCTAGTTTTATTTTAAAAAAGAGAGGCTTATTTTATCTTAGTTCTTGGATATAAGACAATGCATCATTAGGTGAAGTTATAACCTAATTTATAATTTTATATTTTGTTGTTAAGAGAAATATAGATTGATGATGCAATGAAAATCAGTAGACTGGATGCTTTGGATTTGAAAGGTCTACTAATTGTCCCGACGACCTGAAAAAGAAAGAACAATTATCAAAGGTGACCGGGGTTGCCAGCCAATAACTCTCCGATGACAAAGTTAGTTTTCTCTCTATTATTTTTGAGTTCCAACTTTTTAGGAGTCATAAAAAGTACCTTTTCTTGGTCTGAATTAACGTTTATATAGTGTCTTAAGAGTAGTTATTGAGTTTGTAACTTCCCCTTGATTTGAGGAGATGTGTGTCTTCAAATATAACTTCCTCAACTGTTTAGGAGTTACATTCTTTATGCGTAACGGTCACTGGGAGTTACACGTATGATACAGAGTTGTTTTACACACTCATAAATTTTCCCAAGTGTCAATGTATCGTCCAGAATTTCTCGTCCTGAGGCCCTCAAGTCAGCTTATTTCATCCTGAGGCCCTCACTTGACTGTGCAACGCCTCATCCTTGCACCTTGCTCGTCTTGGACGATCTCTATGGACGAAATTGGAGTTGTATTTTATCATTCCCCATCATAGATATTGTTTGGTATAGGAGATTATATGATTAATGTTGACAATCTATCATTTAGGATATCAGTGTTCAAAAATTAAAGTCTTAAACTATTAGGAGAGATTAATCATCATCGATTATCTAACACATTTGCAATATATATTTTTTGGGAAATAGTTTAGGGTTTCAATTGGGTTGGGCTTATATTGGTCTTATATTTTGGGGGTATTGTTAGAAATGAAAAAGAAAAATGCTAAAACTATTATAAAATGTTTACAATATGATGTAACAATTATTGTGATTGATGAACTTCAACAACCTACTTAATGAATGTTCGATTTTTTTTTCCTTATGATTGGTGACATGTCAATTTGTAAGATCATAATAAATTTTGTATTATCCCTAGCATTACTCTTGTAAAAAAAAAGTGAATGACCATTTAATAGAATGTATTTTTATAAAATTTTGGACCTCTTGTAATGGACTCTTTTTACTAGAGCTAGAAACATATTGACATTGTAGTGGGGTCTTGGGCCTGCCCTGGATATTAAAATAATTATGATATAACTTGGAATGCTATATTAGCTATCACTAGATTTGGAAGTCGTATTTCAAAATAATTTTATTCCTTAATAAATTCACTTACCTTTCCCTCAAAAAAAGAAAAAGAAAAGAAAGGAAAAAGCTATTTAGAACTGCTAGTTTAACCTAAAAAAAGAAAAGAAAAAGAAAAACTATTTAGAGTGGTTATAGTGTGGATGTTGGGGGTAATACTGCATGAACACTACTTACTCTCTCCTCATATACGATTGTAGGTACCTTCTAGGTTTAATTCTAGGGTGAAGGTTAACTGCAATTTAGTTTGCAAACAAATTAGCCAAAAATGGGGCAAATCAACGAGAAAATTTTACAATCTTTGATTTTCCACCTTCGAACATTGTTAGTCTTTTGGCTGAATATTGCAAAAAATCGAGTTTATTTGTGATATAAATACTATTCAAACTTATTTGGAAAAATGAGGAGAGAAGCAAATTTCGGCAATGGTGTTGCTGAAATTATAAGAAAAAGTAGGAAAGAGGAGAAAGAAATGATGTGATGGATGTGGGAGAGAGAAAAATGAATTTTTGCAGTGATATTGCCAAAAATAAATAATAAATAAAAAAGATGAATTTCAGCAATTGAATTGCCGAAATTGAAGGATTAAAAAAAGAAAAAAAAGAAAAAGAAAACTGAACTGTGACAAGAGTAATGCTACAACCACAAACTATTTTACCATATTTTTACTAACTGTTGTTATGGCCAATTTCTTATTGGTTTTCATCAAGGTCCACCAATAACATCACTTTTTTATTTACCAATAATCACTCATCACATCATTAGTTTATGAAAGGTTTTGTAAAAAAATTTGTTTCTTTAGCATTTTGCCAAAAGTGGAGGATTAAAAAAAAAAAAAAACTCAATTGTGGCCATTGAATTGCCGAATTGGAGGAGTAAAAAAAAATGCTACCGTCACACTTTTGGATGTATAAAATAAAATATCTATGCTACCCAATGAAACTTAAAAAATATATATATATCTAATAAAAAAGTAAAGAAATTTATATAACTTGTTTTGCTTCTCTCTTACCTCAAAATTTATTTATTTTTAAGTCATCCAAAAGTGTGGCTTTAGCATTAATCTTACCACAATCTAGTTTTTTTTTTTTTTAATCCTCCACTTTTGGCAAACTGCTAGAGACATAAACTTTTTTGCAGAAACTTTTATAAATTGTTGATGTAATGAGTGATTATTGGTAAATAAAAAAGTGATGTTATTGGTAAGCCCTGATGAGAACCAGTAAGAAATTGGTTATAACAACAGTTTGTAAAAATATAGTAAAATAGTTTGTAACCGTAGCATTACTCTTACCACAGTTCAGTTTTCTTTCCTTTTTTTAATCCTTCAATTTCGGCAATTCAATTGCCGAAATTCAGCTTTTTTATTTTATTTTATTTTTAACAACATCATTGTCGAAATTCATTTTTCTCTCTCCCACATCCGTCACATCATTTCTCTCTCCTCTCTCCTACTTTTTCTCAGAATTTCGGCAAGTTAGGCAACATCATTGCCGAAATTTGCTTCTCTCCTCATTTTCTCAAATAAGTTTGAATAGTACTTATATCACAAATAAACTCAATTTTTATGCAATATTCAGCCAAAAGACTCAACATTGTTATGTTTTTTTTATATTTTGATGCCTGATGTTAAAATAATATAATCTCTTGATTATAAAAAAATAAAAAAAATAAAAAAAAAAACAAAACAAAGCAATCCTATTTAGCTCCACCCTGAGGAAGGGCTGCTTTGTTTGTCCCAATTGGCATTTACAACATGCTCATGAGGATGAAGTCTGAATATGATTTAAGTTAATGCGCTTTTGAATGTGTGTGTGTGGAACCTTGAAATTTTGAGATACCTTAAACCTTTGATCCGCCTGCCAGTGAGAAATGGATTTTCCCTTTTGCTTGTCAGTTGTCACCCCTCCAAAATAGAAATGATTTCATTTTGTTTGTTATCAGTGACAATGCTATCAGAAATGCAATATTTTCCAATGAATATCAAAAGTGATTTTTTTTTCTCCATGAAGTTCTAGTGATATGGGATGGGCAGTAAAGGGGGGGGGGGGGGGGGGGGGGGGGGGGGTATGTGATGGGGCAATCAATTTTGATTTTGATGGGACGTAAGCTCATTGTTAAATGAACTCTTAATTACTGGAGAGTAATAAGAGATGATGATTGTCGTCCATATGCATTTTCTAACCGGAAGGTGAAGGGCATATTTGGTAACCTACTTTTCACTTTATTTTCTATTTTCAAAAATAATTTTTTATTTTTTAAACTAAAAATCTTGTTTAGCAATCCAAAATAAACAAAAAATAAAAACTGTTCTCAAAACTTAATTTGTGAAGGAAACTAAAAACATGCAAATGACTATTTTTAGTTCTTAATTTTCAAAAATCAATAAAAATACACATTTAATTTAATGAATTAGCATTAGAATTCATTTTATTTTTTTCTTCAAGAAAATTATTTTTTCTTTATATTCTCAAAAATAAGTTTTTGGAAATAGAAAATAAAAATAGTTACCAAACATAACTGTAGGGTCATTGGGCCTAGGGATATGTGTGGAGTGGCCCAAGGGTATTCTTTGGGCTGAAGGCTCAATCCGAGGACACTGAATGGTCCGAAGATGTACGAATGTCAACTCATAAAAGCAATACTAAACAGTAGAGAGGTAATGCCTGGACAAGTATGTCCAAGAAGATAGTCCGAGGAGTATTATGTCCTTGGCCATGTAAAGCCGAGGTAGGTGAAAGACTTGTTAACATCCACATGCAATGTTCTCCTATGGTAAAGGATAAACATGGTACACGTGGAAGATAAGAAGAAGGTTGATGGAATATCTAAGATAAAACTGTTATCACTGTCCTCGCATTAAAAGCTCTACAATTGCTTCTCTAGCTGCATTAATAGGGAAGTGATGCTTGAGTATCAGAATTCAGTCTTATAGTTGCCTCGAAAGACTTCAGGGGAGGTGGATGAGACAAGTATCAAAATCAATAATCTGATCTACACGTGGAAGAAGAGGAGAGGAAGGTAGATGATATAAAAGGAAAGGGAAGACGCTTAGAAGAGGGGAGGAGAGAAAAACACTGTACATTTTGCCGTTCATAATTGTAACCGACACCTGAAAAGAGGGAGAAAATTAAGTCGATTCATCCTCGGCTTGTGTCCAAGGATAGGTTTTACCACATAAACAATTCCTTGTGTGTATTACTACAGAAACAACACATATCCCCGCTCAAGGCTGGCTGGCACTTAAAATTCTTAAATCCATCTCCAAAATTCTCAAAATTAGCCCACAACAACTGCAAAGTCAGCCCATCTCTTTGCCCCAATCAACCATTGTACCTGATGATGCAAAGAAAATCAGTAGACTGAATACTCCAGGCTTCAATGAGCTAGTGGTTACTTGGAACACCTGAAAAGAAAAAGATACAAGATCAGAGGTGACTAGGGTGAATTGGCCAAGAACCCTCCGATGCTTAAGTTAGTTTCTTTTCTAAAACTTAAGAATTCCAACTTTAGGAGTCGTGGTAACTTACTTTCATTTGATGTGGATGAGTCCTTATATAGTGAGCCTTAGAGTAGTTACTTGTTTTGAAACTTCCTTAATATTTACGGAAGTTAGAAAGTTCAGACTTAACTTCCACAACTGCTATAGAAGTTAGAATATTAAATTTTATATTCTACAACTGTCATTAGAAGTTAAGTATTCAGTAGGAAGTTATAGCAATGAACAAGGATCTTGCTCATCTTTCAAAATAGTAGCGCGTGGTCCACTTTACAAGCTTTTATAGATAAATCCATTTTTGGAAATTTCCCAAGTGCTGGGGGTCGTCTAGAAGCTTTCTTGATAGACGACCTTCATGCCTATGGACGACCATCTTACGAGGGACGACCTTCTTATGTTAGGATAACCTTTTTGATCTGGATGGATTTTATAGACGAATTGGAGTTGGTTCAATTCTTTGGTTCACCATCAGTATCCAACACGATATCTGAACTCTAACTCCCCTAAAACACACCCATTATTCACATTTGCAACTAAAACATCAAATTCCTATATTAAAATCCATATTAAACGCCCTCCAAATTGATTTAGTCAATAAAAAAGGCTGGGCACAAAGAAAGTATAGATTTTTGGCCCCAGATATTCTTCAAGTTTATGGTTTTTTTGGCCCTACACCCAAAATCAATTCAACAACTCACGGCACATACACAATTTTTATAGTTTAAAACTCATCAATTTCATTTCTTTACACAAGAGTGATAATCAAATTCCCTATTCCCTTTGCCCATATAGTTTTCGGATGATTATTATTATTATTATTACAACTACTAGTGGTGCTATTGATGTTAGCTTGGGTTATAAAACATATAGGATATTAATTCAACCAGGACATTTAGAGGTATTAAAATAGTTTTTCTTGCAATTTTTATGATATTGGTTACGCCAAGTTCCTCGTTACACTACTATTATATATATAATTTTGAAAATCACTATTGGATACTACATATACAATATCAATTCACAATCACTGTCTGTAAAATTTTACTAAATACAACACAAGATAAAAGAATAAATTGGTCCAATAGTAGTGTCTCCTAAATTGAGTGGGGATAGATGCATGAGATTGTTCAGTTCAATTACAATTTGTTATGTTAAAGATCCTAGCATACAAAATATCTAGATAGAAATAATACAAGAAAATATGCACATTAGTTCAGAGAAAAATAACAGCAAAAATGTAAACAATTTAATTTGTATGGAAAGCTAATAAAAGCAAAATTCAATTTTGAGTCTAATTAAATTTTCTCTAATCATTGGTTATATATATATATATGATTAGGTTTTTTATGGTTTATTTATATTGAACTCCTCGTTTTCTACATTGAATTAACTCACTTAGCACAAAAATTAAAAATTTTAGATTAAATGAGGCACACGGCGCAAAATTAAACTCTAATTGAATTTCAATATGAAATTTAATTAGATTTTCTCTCTACTTTACCTATATATATATATATATATATATGTATATTACTGTTTTCATGAATCCTAAACATGATTTTGCTACCCATAACTTCAATTAAACTCAAAAGGGAGAAAGAGTTGCTTACTCCTCAGTCTTTGGTTGGCCGAAAGTGAGAAGCTTTCTCTTCTCCAAAAGTGTGGAAGATTGAGGAAGGGAGGAACTTGAGGGTTTTGTGTGAGCACGATGCATGTGTCAGCAGAAAGCAAAAAAAAAAAAAAAAAGGCTAAATTATAATTTAGGACAAAATTTAACTACAAAATTGATTGTAGCCTTAGGCTACAACCTTACTCAATAAAATAAACATTATTAGATATTTTAAAAATCTAACCATTGATCAAACATTATTACATATTGTGTTGATCAAACATTATTACATATTGTGTTAATCAAAAATTATTTACTATATGATTTATAGATTTATATTTATGCATAATTTTAAACTACAAAAATTTGCAAGTTAAACAATTTATTAATGACTGTAATTGATCTTCAATTTTTTAGAAATTTTGCAAGCACAGAATATATAAGAAGAAAATGTAATTTATTGGTGGATTTGTCAAAATTCATCTACAGTAAAAAGATATTGAGTAAGGTTGTAACTTAAGGTTACAACCGATTTTGTAGCTAAAATTTATCCTTCTATTTAAGACTTCAAAAATTTTGGTCTGTTTTTTTATTTATTTATTTTTGGTAATAATTTTTTTTTACCCATCGTTGGGAGGGAAGATTTTGAATCCTTGATCTGTTTCCATTGAAACCATTATAAAAGGTACCAACAAACAATATAAACTAATAACATTGTTTAGATATAACTTAAATTTAACCCTTAAAAGTAAGGATATATATATATATATATATATATATATATATATATATATAAAAGAGAGGGCAAATTGCAAATTACACTCCAACGTTTAGGGATGTTTAAATTTTACTTCTTAAAATTTGAAAGTATTTGAATTTTACATATTGAGGTTTCTAAATGTAGAAGTGTAAAATCCAAATAGCCTCAAATATTATGAGCTAAAATCTAAATTCTAAAATGCGTAAAATTCAAATACTTTCAAAGAAATAAAATCCAAATTCTGTGAAATTTTAAATCATAAGCATAATGAGTTAAAATGTCAAAATACAACTTTTTTTATATTACCTTTTTCCTAAACACCGCGTAATAACAATCCTTTTGCCACCCACTCAATACTAACAATCCTTTACACACAACCCCAAACTCGAATGGAACGCTGAAATAATACCAACATTAATCCAGACTTTTAGGCCTAGACACTGACTCATTGAACTAAACACATTGAAGATATTTCAACTGAACTAGGCAGGGACCGCGCGAACGCAGGCCCCCAAGGCAACAAATAATGACGTAGGCTCTCCCACTTGGGGAGACCTTAGGCTAATACCCCTCCTAAAGTGCAATGGAGGTCACCAACCTAGGCCATGGACCTTCTTGATCTCCCATTCACCCCGTCCAGGTAAGTATGCTGCAAAGCTGGTCAGTGCTTCATATTTATATCTCCTTGCGTCTCTCTCTTCCTTCCTAAATATTCAATGCGGGACTTCAACGCAAATCGCAAGGGTACAAATACAAATAGGCTGATAAACCATGCATATACTGCCTCTGTTCCATGCCCATATGCTATTCTTTCAAGCCTTTGGGTCACTGCGCTGAACCACTACCTATCACATTGACATCCAAATTTGCCGCTTATTCAAGGAAATTATATAGATAATACGTGAGATAAGATCAGACCAATTCCCTTGGATGTCTTTCATTCCTCAGTGCCCTTACTATTCATATTGAATTAACCCAATTTCGCCAACAAAACAATGTTAATTTAGCTGAAAAAATCTATCAATAGTGAAAGAGAATGAGAAAACAACTAGACTTTCTTATTGATCACCAAAGTTTCTTCTTCACCGTTTTCATCAAGACGCTACCATATAAAATAAAATAAATTTGTATACCTTTTACGAGCATCTACAGCAATAGAGTTAAAAATTTAGTTTTTTAACTTCACAAAAAGTTACTTTATCCATTTTACTTACTCACTTTACAAAACATGCTGCAGCAGTAGATCTATTTTAGCTTTCAACACAATAAAATAATATAAACATCACAATAAAATAATATATCCACTACAATAAATAACAATCATAACCACCCGCAACTGCTACCGCCACCATTATCGCCGCCACTACCGCCGCCATCATCGACTTTTCCACTGCCACCACAATCGCTACCACCGCCACTATCACTGCCGCCACCGCCGCCCCCACCAATTCTTCCACCATCGTGGCTGCCGTTGCCACGGCTACCACCGACTCTTCCACCGCCGCCGCCACATGATAGCATATAATTGTCTAGTGTTAACAAGTGATTTTTTTAACCCTAAATTATACTTATACACTTTTTTTTACTAAAACAATTTCTCAATTATCATGATAACAAATAAGAAACTAGAGTAACAATAATATTTTGTTTTAACCCCAAATTATATATATATACAAAACTCAAACTAAATTATGAAACGGAGGAACTTTATAAAAAAACATATAAAATAGAACACATATTATAGCTGGAACAATGTAGTTCATAAATTACTCACACACATAACTCAAACCAAATTACAATAAAACTCACACACTCGCACAAGTTCTTATGACTCATGCTTCTCAACATATAAAAAAGAAAGTTCCTACGACTCGCCTTGCAATTGCCATAAATGTTCAATGAGATCCTTCTGGAATTGAAAATGAATTTCTCGGTCTCTAATGCGTCCATACCTCTCAATGTATGACATAAATCCATCATTTTGTTCACATAACACTTGCATAGGAGGATTATCCACTCCATTAATTTGTTCATAATCAACCCACTCATCTTTAACAATCATGTTATGGAGAATTATGCACGCTTTCATGATCTTTTGGAGTGTTTCAAGATGGAAAAATCATGCAAGTTCACGGACAATTGCGAAACGTGCTTGAAGCACTCCAAATGCATGCTCAACATCCTTTCTATACGTCTCTTGGGCTGCTGCAAATAATTTTCGCTTAGGTCCTTGTGGAGCTGGGATTGTTTTCACAAATGTTGCCCACTTTGGATATATGCCATCAGCGAGGTAATATCCCATTGTGTAGTCATGGCCATTGATTGAGTAATGTATTGCAGAAGCACATCCTTCAACAAGTTCATTAAATAGATGAGGCCGCTCTAACACATTAATATCATTATTTGACCTAGGTAACCCAAAAAATGCATGTCATATCCAAAGATCATATGATGCTACTGCCTCCAAAATAATAGTAGGCTCATGAATATGACCACAATATTGACCTTTCCATGTAGATGGAAAAATTTTTCACTTTCAATGCATGCAATCAATTGAACCTAACATACTTGTAAAACCTAGTAATATCTTCATTGTTTGGCTTTCTTAAGTATTCCTTAGAGAAAACATCAATTACCGCAGTAACAAATTTTTTCAAACTTTCTAATGCAGTAATTTCTCCAATTCACACATATTCATCTATCAAAGCACTCGATACTCCATACGCAAGCATTCTAAGTGCAGCAGTTATCTTTTGTAATGAAATTAAACCAAGATTGTTGGCACTATTTCTTTTTTGGACAGACAAAGTAAGAGTCATGAGTTTCTACCTTAGATTTAATACGGAGAAAAAGAGAATGCTTCATCCGAAATCTCCTACGAAATAAAGCGGGTAGATATATTGGTGTGGGGGCAAAATAATCAAGAAAAAGCCTCTCATAGCCTACCAAATAATTACGCCGGATAGAACGACGACATTTAGGTTGTGATGTTTCCATAACAAGTTCTTCAATTATCTCATCCTCGTCTGAGTCATCAAGAAGCAACTTGCAAAACAAAGAGCGATTCATGAATGCAACCTTCAAGACAATTGGAAAGCAATTATTACTATAGATGCAAGATTAAAGTCAAGTGACACAAGCCACAACAAAATGAATATAACCAATTCAGGCACAAGTCAAAACACAAACAAGATGAACAATAAATTTAAAGGTTTACTACCAAAATACTACAAAATACTATAAATTTTACTTGCTTTCATTTCTATCAAAGCAAAACAACAACTTAGCAAAGACGACGACGACAACAACAACGATAAGCATCAGCAAGAATGGTACTTCCTCTCATTTCTATCAAAGTGTGGAACCTTTTCCTTTAGGCCTATGGAAAAGAATGACTCTTACTATTATTCTACACTACTACAAATAGATTAAATAACCAAAAACAAAAAAAAACAAAAAAGCATATTTCTTTGACTGAATAAGGCCGGCGTAGAAAATTTGTCCCCTTATTTTCATATAGGAATTTCCACACCAATTATGATCACAAAACAATTGTATATATAAGTGATTATAACTGTTGAATTAAAGTGATGACTCAAGCCTTATGTTCAATTGGTGGCAATAATAATTGTCGAACACAATCATCACGAGCTACAACTACTAAAGTCATGCGTTAAAAGTTTTATGCTGGGTGCCAAGTCACAACACAAAGAAGATGAACAATAAATTTAAAAGTTTACTACCAAAATACTATAAATTTTAAGCTACTACACGATACTACCAAAATACTTAAAGGCCTACATAAGCCACTACAAAATACATAAAGGCCTAAGCTACATCCAAAATGCAATCAAACCCATTAATTACGTGAACTTCGTCTTGCCATGATTTCCTCTTGGAGTTGTTTATAAAAAGCTTTTTGTGTTACAGTCAAGCTGCTTGTATCTTTCATCATGATTCTCTCCTCCTCTAATATATATTGCATCTCAAATTTTTTCTTCTCAATCATGACTCTTTCCTTCTCAATCTTAAGTTTTTCTTTACTTCTTTCCTTCTCAATCATAAGTTTTTCCCTCTCAATAAACATTTTTTTCCTCTTCCAATTGAGTTACCTCCTCAATAAATTTCATTTTCTTGGTCAAATATTCCCCTACATCTTTTCCGGTGGCTTTGTTCTTTCGGTTGGCCCTTTCGGCCTTCCTACCAATGGCCTCTCAAAATTGGAATTGTCACCAAGTCCAGACCCACAATCCCCTTCGCCAATAGATGTTGACTCTGGAGTTGGAGGCACGGATGCTCTCGATCTTCCATTAGGATTGGAAAACTTTGGTTGGTCCCTTAGCATGAGTCAACAATGCTCAACAAGAAAAAGTTTCTTGTGTATTTCTTTATACAAATCCTTCGCATTGGTAATCTAAAAAATTAAAAGAAATATAACATGATTAGTATCTTCAAACTATTGGTGAATGGGTATGTTAACACTATTGCAATATAATTTATACCTGATCTTATTCGGTTATACCACTTTGATGATGTGCGTTAACTTTAGCCATGCACCCTGCAAATGTATTTGTCCTTTCATTAATCATTCCCCAACGACTTAACAAGGAGATAACAGTACTTGTGGTACCGAATTTATTGTACTGCGTGAAGTATTCCCAAACTTTTTGATGAAATGCATTCAATGTTTGTTCATTGTTGTTTACGGGATCAACACTAGTATTGAGCCATGCTGACACTAGGAGTTGATCTTCCTCTACACTAAAGTTAGAGCCCCGTTTTCCTTTTGTAGAAGAGGCATTCTCAACTTCAGGTGGAGAATCGGAAACTTACATAGGAGTATTTTGAGATGTTCCTAAAAGTTGTGAGTCAATTTCTATATCCCCATTCATGATACCCATGTCATATGTTAGGTCTCTACGTGACTCCATAAAATTAGACCAAAAAAAAAAAAAAATGTAAACTTCCCTGCACACAAAAAATTCTCAAACTAATATTTATATCAAAACTTAAAATACTTAGAATTATAACAATAGAACATGATTATGCATAAATACTTAATTTGACATGTAGCTTAATCCCATTGATAAAGAAAACCACACAACAAATTCTTGCAAATAGAAAATTCCCAATACATTCCAATACAAATACATTCTGTCCATTCATGGATGCTCTGAATCAAAACGAATGGGTGCTCTGAGATCAAATGACAAAACTTTTCATTGAGCAAGAACAACAAAAAAAATAACTTTTTGATGAAATGTATTCAGTGTTTGTTCATTACTTTTTACGGGATCAACACTAGTATTGAGCCATGCTGACACTAGGAGTTGATCTTCCTCTACACTAAAGTAAGAGCCCCGTTTTCTTTTTGTAGAAGAGGCATTCTCAACTTCAGGTGGAGAATCAGAAATTGACATAAGAGTATTTTGAGATGTTCCTAAAAGTTGTGAGTCAATTTCTATATCTCCATTCATGATACCCGTGTAATATGTTAGTTCTCTACGTGACTCCATGTCTTTACGTGACTCCATAAAATTAGACAAAAAAAAATATAAAATTCCCTGCACACAGAAAATTCCCAAACTAATATTTATATCAAAACTTAAAACACATAGAATTATAACAATAGAACATGATTATGCATAAATACTTAATTTGACATTTAGCTTAATTCTACTGATAAAGAAAACCACACAACAAATTCCTGCAAATAGAAAATTCCCAATACATTCCAATACAAATACATTCTATCCATTCATGGATGCTTTGAATCAAAACGAATGGATGCTCTGAGATCAAATGATAAAACTTTTCATTGAGCAAGAACAGCAAAAAAATTATTGCATCTAAAATAATAAATTGAAAGAACAAGAAAAAGAAATCATTGACCGCATTCTTTGATGTTATACCCAAATAAAAAATCCCAAGCATCCACATGAAGAAGACAGAGACAACTAACCTGAAGTGGATCGGTGAATGAGAAATGGGTATGAGGCAGATCGGCAGCGTGGGTTTGAGGCGGATGGCGGCGTGGGTCTGAGCTAATCAGCGGCTTGGGACAGTTGGTGGGTCCACGTCGAGCTTCGGTGGTGGCAACGTTGACGATGAGTTAGGCCAATGGCAGTAAATAGAGTGAGCTTGAGAGACCGGAGTTGAGAGAGTGAGCTTGAGAGAGATGAGAGTGAATGAGAGAGAGAGAGAGAGAGAGAGAGAGAGAGAGAGAGAGAGGCATAGTGTGATAAAAGAATGAAAAAAAAAAAGAAAAATAAAGAAAAATAAAAGCAAGTTGTATTATTTTAATCCCTAGTTGGAATAAAAAATCATTTTTTTAGCTCTCAATAATGAAGCTAAAAAAAATAGCTATAGCTCCACTGCTGGATGGTGATTTTTTGTGTTTTGGTGAAATTAAATTAGCTATATAATTATTTAGCTCTCCTGCTGCAAGTGCTCTAATAAAGCCATTTCCCTCACTTTGTGTGTTATTACTTGAAAGAAAATTTTTTCTTGAATTTCTTGGCAGCAGCATAAGATCAGAAATATGACACAACCATATAACTTATATATGAAAGAAATTCTAGTAGACAAAAAGGGTTCAAAGAACAAAACTTTCCAAAGACAACAAATTTAGAAAATGTGAACAAATAATGGTTCAAGCTCAAACATTTTATCGCGCAGCCTATAATAATAATAAAAAAAAAAACTATAATGAATATTTCATTGGCAATTATTTGTTGAATATTGAGCTGTTTGGCTTGAACCAAATAGACAGCCGGCATGTGGTGGATCATTTTTACGAAGGTCCTTGATGTGGATCGATGCCGGATAGGAAGTTTTGGAAATACTTATCATAGATTAAAATCTTATACGGAGATTTTCTCTCTAGGTTCCTCTGGAAACCCTAGAGGTGGAAAGAGTTGCTAGTACTAGCATAAGGGTTGCCAATAGGCACAATTTCTCTCCGTTTAAGCGGTAGAACAGGTTTTTTTTTTTTTTTTTTTTTTCAGAACTCGAATATGGAGGAGATTACAGAGAGATGTGCAGGTTTGCAATTGTCATCGAGAGAAGATACTGAAGTAATAATACACGTACCAGTGCCAGAGGACGGTCTAGTTCTCATAGGAAAGTTCTGTACAAAGAGGAGAGTAAACTTAGAATCCGTGGCAAGGGTGCTGAAATCTGTATGGAAAACAGAGAACAATTTCGAGGTTAGCGAACTGGGAGGGAACAAGGTAATGTTTCTTTTTCAAAAAAAGGATGATATGGACAGAGTGCTTTTCCTTTGCCCTTGGTCTTTTGACAAGTACTTACTAATCCTCCATAATGTCGCGTATGGGGAGGCGGTGAAAGACATCAAGTTTGACAGGACCCTGTTTTGGATTCAAATACATGGGCTGCCTACAATGTGCCAAACGAAGGCAGTAGGAATGAGTATCGGAGCTACTCTAGGGGAAGTGGAGAAGGTGGATGCAAATGGGAGAGGTTTTTGCCTGGGTAGTTTCTGCGAATCAGAGTTCTCGTGGATATCACTAAACCGTTGTGTCGGGGTCGAAAGGTTCGGTTGGGCGAGTATGGCCTGAAATGGATAGAATTCAAGTACGAAAGGCTCCCAATTTTCTGCTACTTGTGTGGGACGATGATTGACCACGGTGAGAGGGATTGCCTACAGGGATTTCGAAGCAAGGAAACGCCAAGGCCTGAAGAGAAGCAGTTCGGGCCGTGGCTGCGTGCAAACCCGGACAAACACCAAAAAACGTTATTGATCACAGCGGTACAAAACGGAGATTGCAGAATCGGGAAAGCTGTAGCTGAGTCAAGAGATCGACGTGGAAGTGCAGAACGCACAAAGGAAGCCGTGAATACCAGGAACGACGGCATGGGTAAGGTGGAGAGCACGATGGAGGATAAGGCTGCTGTGGTGCACGTGGACACCTTACCAGATCACGTGCAAAGCAAAATCCTGAATATCTCGCGGAGTTCAAATTTTGGGGTAGAACTCCAGGAAATTGATGCCGCAATTATGGGAGACTTTTCTGGCATGCATGCAGCTACACGAATGGAAAGAATCGTGAGGAGGGAGGAGGACACGCTGACCCAGAAGGATACCAGGCTGGGTAGGAAGGAATGGACCCATATAAACGGGCCTAAAGTCGAAGCCCAATACCAAAATGAAACTATTGGGCCTTGGGTGCACCTTATGGAGATGAAAAATCAGCTGAGTGGAAACTTGGGTTTGATCCCAGCCAGTATTTGTTTTAAAATGGGGCCTAAATCTCCAAAATTTCTTACAGCCCAGAAAATTAAGAACACCACTAAAGGTGGCCAGAGGAAAAACAAAGAAAACATGGGAGGCAAAAGCATAAGGCCTCGGGTAGGGAGAGCATGCAGACTCAAGGAGTTGATAGTAGCATTGTGAGGTCCAAGGACGTTGAACTAGTGGATATGGGATTAAAAAGGAGAATACGATCACCATTGCATGAGATGGAGAATGTTGATGATTCTGGGAAGAGAGCAAAAATGGAAGGGGAGGTCAGGGAATTTGGTAAACTATTAGCTCACCATTTGGGATCGGCGGAGGCTGGCAACCAGCCCCACCAGGCACAATGAGCGCCATTAGTAGGAACCAGGGACGGACCCAGGGGGGGCCTAAGGGGGCCCGGGCCCCCCCGGCCCAAAAAAATTTTTTTTACCAGCTTAAATTTTTTCCAAATTTTTTTTTTTGAATTGGCCCCCCCCTAGTTTTTTGCTCAGCCCCCCTCCCGCTCTGCTTAGGCCCCCTCCCAAAATCCAAGCCCAACCGTCCAGGAAAGAGTGAAGAGCCCATGCCCGAAGAAAAAAAAAAAAACTCAGCAATTAAACTGTAAACCTAACGCCTAACGGAGAAAGCCAAAGGAAAAAAAACCAAAAAGAAAGAAAGAAAGGAAACAGAACAGAGAGTGAGGCTGAGGCAAGAGTACGAGACAGAGAGATCAGATATCAAAAGGCGTGTGAGTGTGCGACGATGGTGAACCCAGACATCGCCGGTGAGCCCAGACGCAACGCGACGCGAGTCCCTGCGCAATACCCACCCACGTCGTCGACGCCGACGCCGATGCGCCATCATCACGCGAGCCCTCCTCAACTGTCGCCGCTGCCGGTTGCTTGAGACTTGAGCCTTCACACTTCACACTCATAGGTACTTAATCTATGATTTGTGAATCAACTGCTTTACTGATTTGTGAATCAACTGCTTTTACTGATTTTGGGCTGTGGTTTTTTTGTGAATGACCTGTGGCTGTGGTTTTTTTTTTTTTTTTTTTTTGATTTTGGGCTTTTTGGCTTTGTGAGTTGTTACTCTCTGTCACTCTGCTTCTGCTGTGTCTTGTATTATATATAGATAAAAGAGAATGAGACATAGAGAAAGATAAAAGGTTTTAGAGAATAGAGATATTTGTTTGATTGTCAGATTGTTTGTTTGTTTGTGGCACAACTACCGGTCAACAAAGCACAAACTTTGTGCTTTGTTGAGTGGTAGTTGGGCAGAATAGGGACAAGCCTCAAAGAAAAAAAAAAATAATTAAAGTAAAGTTTTTGTTAGTTGTGCTGGTAGAACAAATAAAGAGTGTCAGTAGTGCTGTAGTGCGGTTGGGTTAGTGGGTCAATGTTAGAAAAATGCAGAAAAATATAGACAAAGATAAATAAAGGCAGACCGAAAATAAAAATAAAAAAACAAATCATACAATATAGAAAATTGTTATACCAATTTAAGAAAATTGTTATACCAATTTAAGAAAATTGTCACACAAATCATATAATGTAGAAACACGTTGGAGTTCACATTTTGAAATTTTTTTTGAAAATTGTCACACTATATGGATGCATATTTGAATTTTTTTTTCGCTTATCTCTGGTCCCCCCCGACTTGAAATCCTGCGTCCGTCCCTGGTTGGAACTGTAGGGGGCTTGGGAAGCCCTTAACAGTTCAGGCAATCCAAAAAGTGGTTTTGGAGAAAGACTACACCTTAGTTTTCCTAATGAAAACTAAGTTTACTGTCAATGAGATGGAAGGAATCAAAAGGAAAATAGAAAGACATGAAGGTTTGGTGGTCCCTAGTGTAAAATGTGGAGGAGGCTTGGCTCTATTATGGAAAAGAATGGTGAAGGTAGATGTGCTGACTTACTCTCCTAGGCACATGACGCAATCGTTATTGAAGAACAGGGGACGAGGAAATGGCGCTTTACCGGGTTTTATGGACATTTGGAGACAGGGAAAAGAGAGGAATCATGGAAGCTATTGGAAAGTCTTAGTAGTAGAAGCAACTTGCCATGGATATGTATGGGAGATTACAATGAGATAATGTATGCTAGAGAAAAAGAGGGTGGGGGGGGGGGGCGAGACCTGAAGGCCAAATGCGGTGTTTCCGAGAGGCAATTAATAGGTGCCAATTGAGGGACTTGGGCTATGTGAGGTCTGATTTTACATGGAGCAGAAGATTAGGCAGCCTTGGTTGGGTGCGAGAAAGGTTGGACAGAGCCTTGGTGTCCACGGATTGGGCTGTGATGTTTCTGTTGGTGAAACTTCATCATCTGTCCAATTCGATCTCAGATCATAGTATTCTTGTGCTCAAGGAAGATATGGTATTTTTGTGGCAACGGCAACAACCAAAGTTGTTTCGTTTCGAGTCCATGTGGCTTGAAGATAGGCAGTGTAAAGATGTGGTAGAGGCAGCTTGGGAGAGAGGACAGAATAGAGTCTCAAGGTGGCCATTGGAAGCATGCTTAGAGGAGTGCTGAAGCTCGTTGTAGTCATGGAATAAGCACACTTTTGGCCACGTTGGAAAGTAGATTGCTGATCTCTAGAAAAAGCTCCAAGTGCTTAAGTCAATGAAAGGCAACGTTACTAACTTAGAATCAATGTATGCAATGAAAATGGAGCTAAATAAGTGGCTGGGCATTGAAGAGAAGATGTGGCACCAAAGAAATCGCAATAATTGGTTGAAGGCAGGAGATAAGAATACAACATTCTTCCATACCAAAGCTTCAAACCGGTATGAAAAGAATACCAGTATAATTTTGGATACTGACAATGTATGGCATGAGGAGGCAGACCAGATTGGGCAAGTCTTCATAAATTATTTTGAGCACCTATTCACTTCCTTATAGCCAAGGGTGGAATAAGAGTTTGATCAATGCAATGCAACCTAAAGTAACAGACCAGATGATTTCTATACTTTCCCAAGATTTTCATGCCATGGAGGTGGAAAAAGCACTAAAACAAATGCACTCTTTAACGACACCAGGCCCAAACGGTATGCCTCTCTTATTTTATCATCACTTTTGGCCAACTGTAAAGTCCATTGTTATTAAAACTGCACTTACTTTTTTGAATAATGGCTTAGCCCCCCCCCCCCCCCCCCGCTCTCCCAAAATTCCACAATACTCACATAAAGCTTATTCCCAAAATTAAGAACCCAGAAAAAGTAACAGACTATAGGCCAATTTCTCTATGTAATGTGACTTAAAAAATTGCTTCCAAAGTGGTGGCGAACAGGATAAAAGTGGTGTTGCAGGATATAATAGGGGAAAATCAAAGTGTTTTTGTGGCGGAACGTCTTATCACAGACAATGTACTCGTGGCACATGAGCTGATGAACCATATCAATAAGAAAAGGAAGGACAAATGAGGAGAGATGGCTGTGAAGTTGGACATGAGCAAGGCATATGATCGTGTCAAATGGGAATGCTTAAAACAGATTATGAGGAAGCTTGGCTTTCATGAGAAATGGATTAGTATTGTAATGAGGTGTGTGACATCGGTGAAGTATGCAATTCGAATTAATGGCCAACCTTGCGGACAAATCTAGCCAACCTGGCAAGGCGACCCATTGTCGCCTTATCTCTTCCTTATTTGTGCTGAGGGGCTGTCGGCCCTACTACACTGCACTGCCCAAAAAAATTACCATTAAAGGAGTGGCTGCATTAGCAAGAGGGCCTAGAGTATCTCATTTGTTTTTCGCCGACGATAGCTTAGTATTTGGAAGAGCAATTGTGAGTGAAGCCACAAAAATCCAAAGGATTCTTCGGGTCTATGAACTGTCCTCAGGTCAACAACTGAACTGCTCCAAAACTTCCTTCTACTTCAGCCCAAATACGGATGATGGAACAAAGGAAAGTGCAAAAAACATGTTCGGTGCCCAAGTTATAAAGCCCTACGAGTCCTACCTTGGTTTGCCGTCACTAGTGGGTAGGTCTAAGAACAATACTTTTGCTCAGCTCAAGCAGAAAGTGGCAAACAAAGTCTCGGGTTAGAAAGAAAAATTACTAACACCTGCAAGTAAGGAGATTTTGATTAAATCTGTGGCACAAGCCGTACGGTCCTAAACGATGAGTTGTTTTTTGCTACCTAATAAATTGTGTGAGGCGCTTACTGGTATGATCAGGCAGTTTTGTTGGGGGCAGGTGAAGAATGAAAAGAAGCTTGCGTGGTTGAGTTGGGACAAAGTGTGCTTGCTGAAGGAGGAAGGGGGATTGGGTTTTAGAGATTTGAAAAGCTTCAACTTGGCTCTCTTGGCGAAGCAGGGCTGGCGGCTTCAAACCAACCCCACCTCGCTATTCAGCCGAGTATATAAGGCTAAATACTTCGCACAATACAGTTTTGTTGAGGCAAGGATGGGACCGAACCCTTCTTATGCGTGGTGAAGCTTAATGGCGGCACAGGGAGTTGTCCGAAGAGGCATGAGGTGGCAGGTAGGAAATGATAATAGAATCAGAGTATGGCAAGACAAGTGGATTCCAAGGCCAAGCAAGTATAAGTTGGTAACACCAGTGAAGCCAAATTTGGAGAATGCTCTGGTTAGTGAACTAATAAACAGAGCAACTCATGAATGGAATTTGGATAAGCTGATGAATTGGTTCTTACCCAAGGACAAAGAGGCTATAATGAGCATACCGTTGAGCAAAAATGACATCTGTGATAAGCTAATATGGGCTGAAAACAGAAGTGGCAAATTCACCGTCAAAAGTGCCTATGCACTGGCACTAGAGGAGCAGAGTCACTCAGCCACGGTAGATTGTTCTAACGGCTTGGCGCGAAGGAAACTTTGGAAAACTATATGGCACCTAAATGTGCCTCAGAAACTTAAACATTTTGCATGGAGAGTGAGTCGCGACATTCTTGCCACAAAAAGGAATTTGGCAATGAGAAAAATTGCACTGAACGGAGTGTGCGAACTCTGTGGTCAGGATGAGGAGACGGTCTGCCACTTACTCTGGTTTTGCAACCATGCTAAAAAGGTATGGACAGCAAGCAAACTGGTGTTCCGTTTGAAATTTCTAAGTCCTGGAGCTTCTTGGATGTGATTGAGAACTTGCAGAGGTGCGAAGAAACTAGGCCTGGCCTTCTAGAACGGGTTATCACAGTCTGTTGGGGCATTTGGAAGAACAGGAATGAGCTTCGGATGGGTGGGAAAGGTAAGGCAGGACGGACAATACTGAGGAATGCCATGAATCTGGTGGAGGAGTTTCGCGCGGCAAATGATATAAAAACAGAGCATCGAGATGAAGCTGCACCAACGGTTTCATGGCAACCACCAAGCCGTGGGTCCTACAAAGTCAACACGGATGACATTGTTTTCTTAAACAACAAACAATGAGGCCGGGGAAGTAGTTGCCGCTCTAAGCAAAAAATGTAAATGTCCACTGGGAGTTATTGAAGCTAAAGCGAAAGTCGTCGAAGCCGGTGTCAACTTCGCCAAGGAAGTGGGAATCCGAGACGTTGAGTTCGAGTCCAATTCGCTGGTGGTATACAACGCACTGCAAGAACACGCAGCCCCATTGTCAACGGTGGTGAACGTGGCAACTGGAATTCTCAACCAAGGTTCTCTATTCAGACAATGGAAATTTTCTCGAACCAAAAGACAGGGAAATGTCCTGCTCATGTGTTGGCCCAACATACCAAAAATGTTGAGGACTTTGTAAATTGGTTGGATGAATGTCCCAGCATTAGAGCACGTGTGTGCTCAAGACAGAGTGTAGCTGTTTTATGTTTCTTTAATAAAGTCTAGCATTTCTCATTAAAAAAAAAAAATCTTGTACGTTCACCTGATCATTTGCAATAGCTGTTACATTCACGTGTGGATTCAGGTTCCAATTTGGGTAATTCACATATTAGTTTGCTTGCTGCTCTCAAAAAGTAAAAATATCTGAAGTCTGGGTGTTGACCCAAGCAGTGTAGTTACTTTGGGCATGCTTGTTAGTGGTGCTAAAGCATTGCTATTTAAAATGACGTGAAAATTATAGTTTAAAAAATATGGTAAAAATATGTGTTTAAAATATTCATAATATAAAAAATGTATTTGGTACTATGTTTCAAATAGCAAATTTTAATATATGAAAAAAAACATAATTGTGTATTTGGTATTTGTAGGTTTTTTTTTTTTTTTAAGTAATGAAAAAAATGTTATTTTATTTAAGGAGAGAGAGAAAAAAGAGAGAGAGAGAGAGAGAAGTATAAAATGGTGGGCTTGTAGGGAAAAAAAAAAACAAAGAGCTTAGTCTTGTCAATGGGTCTTACGATTTGCAACTTATTTACAAAAAAACCATTCAACAATATTACTTGATAACTAAAAATTGGTATAGTGAGTTTTTAAAATACATTTTTTAAACATCCAAAATTGAGAACTATAACTCAAATACTCGTAATAAAAAAACTTTTACCAAACATAATTTCCTTTTTAGGTCTAGAGTTTTCGGTATTTAAACACTAAAAATTATTGTTTGAGCTTGCATAGCCTAAAAGTGTTGCACTAAAAGAGTTGTTGGCAGAATTGAAAAGCAACTCAATAGTGCCAACGGTGTGACTTGTTTACACGGTGGCAGAAGCATGTGTTTTTTTTTTTTTTTACTAGGCTAGACATTTACTATATAAATATTCCACCCTTTTCCCTCTGTCCATGCTTTTAGCCTTTTAGGTATGGGAAGGTACCATCTAGCTCAATTCATCCGGTAGTTTTGTTGTACTCCTTAGAGCATTCCTATAAAAAATCTCAAAAAATTTAGTATTTAGTATCTCAAAAACTTACTTTATCCGTTTTAACAACTCATTTTACATTACACCAAATATCAAAGGTTTTATGTTTTTTACCATGTCATAATAATAATAATAATAATAATAATATATTATTATTATTATTATTATTATTATTATTATTATTATTGTTATAATTCTCAATCTCATCTCTTCCACAAACCACAATCACAATCACAACCACAACCACAACCCCAACCACCACCACCCATAGTCACAGCCACCACCACCACCACCACCACCCTCACCCAACCCCCAACCACCAAAATCACAAACAAAAACAAACCACTATAAACCCAGCAAACCCACAATCACCACCAGCCAACCCAAACCACAACAAACACAACCCAACAAACTCACAGTGACCACCGACCACCATCACCCACCCACCTACCACCACTGTAAACCCCAGCCCAAAATCAACCCACCACTAGCCACCACCACTACAAAACAACCACCAAATCACAAAACCCAGCCATCAAACAACCAATCATAAAAAAATTACCAAAACCCAGCCATCACAAATCACCAATTACAAAACAACCATAAAAACCCATCCATTACAAATCACCAATCACAAAACAAAAACCTAGCAACCAAATCAGAAAACAACGACCCACCAGCAGACCCATCACGTCTAACCAAAGAAAAAGAAGAACCACAACCATCAGACCAACATAGAAAAAGAAGAACCACAACCATCGAACCCACATAGCCATCGGACCCAAGAAGAACCACGCAGAAAAAAAAAAAAAAAAAAAAAAAAACCTCCATCGCCACCACCAAACCATAGACATCGGACCCACGATCCATGACCACAATCATCGGACCACAGCCATCGGCAGCCCACAATCGCCGGAGCACAATCATAGGCGAACCACAATCGGCAAAGCACAAAGAGAGAAGAGAGAAGAGAGAAGAAAAGGGAGAGAGAAAAGATAAAGATAGAAGAGAGAGAGTTGTTGAGGTGAATAAAAAAGAATTTTTCTTTTACAATCCAGCTACAGTGTGGTCTCAAAGATGAGGTTGTACTGTAGCTGAATCTTAAAAAATTTTAAGATTTAGCATATTTAATGTAGAGGTGTTTTTATCATTTGAGGTGCTAACAATGCTAAAAAAAATAGCATTTAGCATTTTTAGCACTTTTGATAAGAATGCTCTTACATGTTGCTGTTAGAAATATTTCAAATTTGGAAGAGAGAGAGAGAGAGAGAGAGAGAGAGCATTATCAGATACAAACCAAGTAATAATGTGACCCTCCACAATTTTCTTGGTAAGTTCTTCCCCTATAAATTTTCATCCTCCTACTTTGTCTAGTGTGAACTGCCTGTGAAGTGCAATTTTGAGTCTCACCATGTGTCATGGCAACAAAACCAGTGCAATTGTGACAGCTACCATGGATTGATTGACCCACCAGCCCATTTGTAACAACAACGCGAAAACTATCATGAATTGCAGCTTATATAGCTACACTTCATACATATATCGTGGCGCATGATATGAGCTCTGCTTGGGTTTATATGAAGAATTGCAAAGGGTTGCCCACATGTCACCATTACTTTGAAGCCTAGAGACACTAAATGAAATTTTTTATTTTATATTATAGTTTTTTGACAGGGTTAGCTTAGAGTGCAGTTAAGAATAATTTGTGGGAAATTTTGAGAATATTCGACACACTTCAAGTTAAGAATCTACACATTTCAGAGACGCTAGTTTCCTCATTTTCATTTTAAACAATGCAGACTCATTAAAAAGTTCTCACAAAAGAGATTGTCCTTTTTTTTTTAATTGCTATGATATACATGCACCGAAGGTATTTTGAAGATACAACTTTGTTGTTTACTTCTAACGGGAAAAGAAAATTTCCTGAGTACTTCTTAAGAAGAAGACAATTTTCTTTGAATCAGAGCTAAATTGGTGAAGAGTTAATTTGGCCTTTTTGGAACAAAATATTGTGTTATAAACTACAAGAAGATATAGAAAAAGAAGCTTACCTTAATTATTTTATTATTTTGATACATTGAACCAAGTTTAAGTGTGTGCGGTTTAAAATCAAGTTCTTCTTATTGGAATAAACATACAATACCACTAAACTACAAGGTTTTTGGCTAAACCAAGTTTATTTTATTGAGCACTTGTATACAATTATTACAACTAGTCGCTAACCCGTGCGATGCATAGAAAAATTCCAAAAATGAAATATTTATAAAACATCCTAAATAGTTTTTTTTTTTTTTAATTCAAAATAGAGAACTCTAACACTTACGCTTACTTATGACACAATCTAGAAATTGTCCTATAGGATATATGTCCTACCTATTTCACAAAAAGCATGAATTTGTTCTAACACATCCAAAATCTCCTTCAAGCATAGTTCCTACAACCCAATTGATGCTAGCAATTGAGTTGGCAAACTCCGCAATCAAATCCCCGATCCACAGTTCATGACAGGAGTGTAACACTCAATAGAGCATGGCAGCCATCCACAATGAGTTTCCTTGGCAATGAATTAATTATGGATTATAAAAGGAGCACCATGACCATCTCTAAATATAATGCCCAAACCTGCATAATAGATGGCTTTTAAAAAAGGCCAGTGCCATGTCTAGTTTTGAGATGAGGAGAAACAAGATCTACAATTGTTGAGCTCACTTAATATTTTAGCTTATATTTTTTAGCATAGTAAAGTTTAAAGATATTTTGGGCTGGTAAACAATTAAAGTTATTTTGGTAATATGTGGGATAAGAATAAGTTATCATCGGGAAAAAAAGAGTATTAGTATTGTATTTATCCTTATTTGTGAGTATTAAATATTTATCCTTAACAATTCCTTTTGAATGGTTCAACAATCTTCTCTTGCTCAAGGCCACATTTCGTCTTTCTTTGACTGGCTCTTCATTCACCTCCTTAAAGAGAAGTTATAATCTAATACAACATAGGAAATTTCAAGTAGAAAAATAGCAAGCATATCTTTGGTAGTCTATATTCAATATCTAAAAAGGCTAGTGTTCATTGATTTATAAAATAGAATAAAAAACCTTATACGAAAAACTTATTAGACCAACAACAAATGACAATGCACACTTCAATGCAATGTGCATTCCTTGTATGGCAAAAATAAAATAAACAAACAGCTACTCAAAAACAAAGCAGGATTGCAATAGCATATTTGCTACACTTTTTTTTTTTGGCACAAACCCATAATTGCGACATTTTTTTTGTTTGGATAAAATTGCCTTCCTATTATTTTTTAATTTGGTCCTTAACTTTTCAAATGTGTCAATTTAGTCCCTGGCCTTTTGCTATTGTATTAAAATGGTTCCTACCGTTAAGTGATGGATGAAAAATGCTGATGTGACTAACAATCTTATTAAAATATTACTTTTATCCCACATGGAATTCTACATAAGCTGACACGTGGGACTAATTTTTTTTTTTTTTAAACAAATCAAAGATAAAATCAATCTACTCTCTTTTTCCTCTTTCTGATCTAACTCTTTCCCTCTCTCTTTGGTCCGCCTCCGTAATCGAAACTCACCACTCTCTAAGTTCCTTTGACACTGCTTGCCACCAGCGGATGGTCTCCAAACCCAAAGCTCTTTGTAATTTTCTTTCTTAGCCTCTATCGGTCTTTGATCTGGTGCCTAAGGAGAAGTCAAATAAGATGGGTTTGGTGATTTCAAATGGGTCAGCTTCCGGTGGATAAAGCACTTTGTATTTGTGGGTTTTGTTCATTTGTGCAAGTCGTGTAGCTGGGTATGACTTGATTTGGATTTTGGATTGTATGTGTGCTGAGTTTGTGTTTGTGTTTGCATTTGTGCTGGGTTTGTGTTGTGGGTGTGGTCTGATTGGATTGTGGCCTGTGGATCAATGGGTTTCGTGGAAGTGGGTCGGTGGATTCTGGCCTATGGGTCGGTGGTGGTGGGTTGTTGATCCGTGGGTTGCTGTGGTGTGTTGGTGTGATTGTCATGGTGTGATTGTTGCCGTGGTGTGGTGGTTTGCTTGCTTTGTATCAGAGAAGAGAGATACGAAGAGGAAGAGAGAGAAAAAAAGATGGAGATGTCGAATTACAAATTGTTCAAGCACTTCTTTAACGTTGACAACGTTTTGGTTTGGAGGTTGAAGAGCTTTGATTCTAAAAGCTTTTGGTTTTATTGATTTATTTTTTTGTTTTGGTCTATTTGTTTGCTGAGAACCCCACAACAAATATCCATTGCTTTAAATGTGATAATTTCGTGGGGGCTTATTAGTGGGAAGGATTAGATTCTACATTGGTATAGGTTAGCTGATAGGCTCTTTATCTATGGAGGCAAAGAGATTGCAGATATATATATATATATAGAAAAATAAGGAAGTGGGTGTTCTATTTCCAATAGGCAACAATTGAACGTTTTGAAAAACCTCTTGATTGGGAATAGGAAGAATCACCATTAATCAAGAGACAGATTTGAAGAAGGTCTGAATTAATGCTCAATTAGTTGAAAGAATAGAAAAATGTTAATTACAAAAGGAAGAGATAATGCGTACCTAGGAGATGAACAGGTATGAAGAAGTGATTTTTTTAGCAAAGTGGCAACTGAACAGGTATGAAGATGTGATTCAGAGGAGATGAAGAGACCAAGAAGGGAAGAGAGAGAGTTTGGCATTAGAAAGGTGAAATTCTGAAGTTTTGTAAGTGTGAAAGAGAAGAAGAACAAAAGGAGAAGGAGGGGAGACAGAGGGGTTAGCATTAAAGGCAACATCAACAACATTAACGTAAGATTGGCTTTATGGTGCAGATAGGGTTAGAAATTATTTCTTTTTAATAGTATTTTAAAATTATGAGAAATATTTAGAAAAAGTATTTTTAAATTATGGGAAAAATTTAGGGGAAAAAAAAAAATAATGACATGGCTGCTGATGTGACTCAACGGGAGCGTAGCAACATTAAATGTTACGTTTTAGCTTTTAGTAATATATAGATTACTATATTAAAAAAAAAACAAAGTGCTTTTACTAGTCTACTACAATCATCTTCACATGTGTAGGTTCACTCCAAGAGTTCTTGTAAACCAATTATTTGACCTCCCTGAGATGATGACATGTCCAATAACCAATCCAATCACCAGTCCACTAGCATATCCCATCACTACCACTTTCCAACTAAATCCTTCTCCATATGATGATTCTTAATTGAGCTCAAAAGTCGGTGTCTCGATATTTTTACATTTCTTGGACAATGGAAAGCCACACAATCCCAGGTTCCCTTAAATGAGAAATTTTGAAAAGTCCCAAATTGTCTATCTTTAGGAATTGGACCTGTAAGTTGGTTCTGAGATAAGTTTAAATTTGCAAGAAATGTGAGACTTGTTAGTTGCTGAGGGATCTCCCTTGGAACTTATTTTGGGAGAGATAAAATGATTGGAGCTCAATTAGGTTCCCAAAGAATGATGGGATAGGGCCTGTGAAACTGTTACTTGATAAGTTGAGTACAATCAATTCCTTGAGATTCCCCATGTTATTTGGAATTTCTCCATAAAATTTGTTGTTAGAGAAATCAATAGCTGTGAAGATGGTCAAGATCTTTACTAGCTCCATTTCCACTCCCTTATTCATTAGACTTATTGAGTCTTCATAATAACCAGAGTGATCTCCCCTGTACTATAGTTTTGAATTAATTTCGGGGGCCATTAGCATTGCGTTCCAAGTGTTGAAATACTCTGATGGTAACCTACCAAAGAAATTGTTGTAAGAGAGATCGATAACATGCAACTTGGAAAAGCCATAATTGGTATGAGGATCCCATATAGGACCATGGAATCCATTTCCTCACAAGATAAGAATTTTTAACTCTAGCAAAGGCTCCAACCAAAAGGGGAAGATGTCATTCAAGTTGTTATTTCCAAGATTTAAAATCTCCAGCATCCCACAGTTTACCAATGATCGTGGAATCTTCCCATTAAATATGTTGAGACTCAAGTCTAGCGTCCTCAAGTTGCTTTCCTTTGTAAAAGTTTTTGGCAACTTTCCTTGAAAGTTGTTGTTTCTCATATTCAAAATTGAAAGGGAATTGCTGAAGTTACCTAAACAATGTGGAATTTGACCAATCAACTAGTTGTTAGACAAATTAAGGACTTAGAGAGCATTTAGCATGCAAATCATCAAAGGAATTCTTCCAATCTGATTATTATTTGAGGCAAAAAAATAATTTGTAGACAATGTAGGAGTTGGAAGCAATCCTTGCACCATGTTGGAACGTAAGTCTAAATATCTCATATTTTTCCAAGGAAGAATGTTTAGAGGTTGTTCAAAACCACTAAAATGGTTAAAAGAAAGATTCAAAGATTGCAATGTCTCCTTTCCAACATTCCAGAACCATTTAGGTACTTTGCCTTCAATTTTGTTATTGGAAAGGTCTAAATATTGTAATAAATTTGAGATTTTAGGAAAATTGGAAATTCAAGTTGCAAGAACACAACCTCAAATCTCTGAATTTTGGGAGGGTGGAATTGATCTTTCCTTTAGAAATGAACAAATTGTAACCTAAAAGAAAGAGAGATTGAATACTTTTAAGCACAAAAAAAAGGTTTAACTCCAACATATCCTTAGGGTTGATTGAACAAAGATATAAATATTGTAAATATGTGAAATTAGTGATTGACCTTGGAATAGATCCATATAATTTGTTTATCTTCAAATCCAAGTAGTTCAACTGGGATGAAGAGATATTTTGCAATTTGAGAGTGCCGGTCAATTGATTTTGTGAAAGATCTAGTGTAAACAATGAAGCCATTGTAAACAATTGTGATGGGCTGGTCCCAGTGAGTGAGTTAGAACCCAAGGAGATGTTAGTTAATTGGGAAAGTCTACCTATTTCACATGGGATTGGACCTATCAATTGATTTTGAAAGATATTCATTGTATAGAGTTGAGTGAGATTTGTTAGTGAAACTGGTAATCTGCCATCGAAATTGTTATTAAAAAGGAATAAAAATTCTAGTTGTGTAAGGTTTCCTAGGGGAGACGGTATTTCCCCATGAAAAAGGTTATTGCTAAGATCTAAAAAAGAGAGATTTGCAAGGTTTCCTAATGTAGATGGAAGTTGATTGTGGAAATTGTTGGATGAGAGAGAGAGAAAAAAAGCTGAGTTAGATTCCAAATCAAATAGAGGATTGCCCTTAAGAAGTTACTTGAACTGAGATCTAAAAATTTCAACGATTGGAGGTTGCCTATTGAATTAGGAATTTTCCGGGATAACTCTATCTGAGATAGATCCAATTTAATCAAGGACTCAAGGTTGTAAATTGAATTGGGCAATATCCCAGAAAAATTTGTGGAGGAAAGATCCAATAACTCCAAGGAATTGCCAAAATGAAATTCTGGTAGAAAACCTGTGAGAAAGTGGTTTTATGATAGATCAATTTTTGAAAGCTTGGGCATTAGGATTTGTGGGAAATTGTCCATGCAAACTGCAACTAGCAAGAGAAAGAGTTGTCAAAGAAGATAAATTTACCAAGGATTGAGGTACTGATGATGAAATATTCACAAAGGCTAATTGAAGTTCTCTCAGATTTGTTATGTTTTGGATAAGTGTTTCAAGATCTAATCTTTTAAGATTCAAAGTTTTAGGTTCCGTTTGGGCGTTCATAAGGGAATGGAGTGGAATAATCATAAGGGAATGGAGTAGAATGTATTTAAGTAAGGGAAAGGAATGGAATGGAATTAAGTAACCTTGATTGGATGTTTTAAAATAAATGAACGGAAAGAAATAAAAATAAATGGAATGTATGTATTCTTGTTTAGGAGCAGCATGGAGGGAATGGAATGAAATCATTTTATAACAATATTACTATTAGACCTCTATTTTAAAATAAATGGTTGAATATATATGGGTATTTTGAGAGTTTTAGTAAAAAAATCATTAAATCTAATTTCATTCCCTCCTATTCCTCCCAATTTCGGGGGAAATGAAAATTTGAGATTTTAAGAGAATAGAGAGAAATGATGTTCCCTCCTACTCATTTCATTCCCTCTCACTTAAACTCCCAAACAAGGAATTAGACTTTTCATTTCTTCTATTAAAACTCCTAAACAACAAGGGAATGAACTTTTCATTCCTTCCATTAAAACTCCCAAACAAGGGAAGGGAAGAATATTCTAAAATTATTCTTTTCATTCCTTTCCATTCCATTCCCTCCTTCTAAACGAACCCTTAGAATACTAAAAAACATTATTAAATAAGTAGTTAACACAAGTGACAGAGAGATCAAGTGAAACCAAATTGGATAGCCATGAAATTTCCAACAGGATTTGGCCAAATAAGAAGGAAAAAGAGAGGTTTAGATGAGTCAGCCTTACAAGCTGGCCAAACTCAGATGGGATTGTGGACAAAGTGAAGTTGTTGTAGGCAAGGTTGAGTTTCTGAAGAGGTTGCTATTAGACTTGAGAGGCCCATTAAGCCAGCTGTTGCTCAGGTCCAAGTCAATCACCTGACCACTTTCTGCATCGCATGTGACCCCATCCCCAGGAACAGCAATCTATATCTGCCTTCCAAGACTTCATCTTTGGATAAGAAACACCATAGAAGTAATTAGAAATATCCTCTTTTCAACAAATTCTTGCCTTAGTTGCAGCAAAGCAGAGCTTTGGATATATGAGGAACAAGTCTTTTGTAGTACATATCTTGATAGAGGTTAAAATTACAGAGCCAAAGTCAATCTTGCCCTGTGGGAATTTTCCAGAGCATATGTCATCTTCATTTCGAATGAAATTTCAAATCAAAGAGCTATACTGGTTTTGGACTTTGTCTTCTAGGCATTTCTTGAACAGATAATACCTTCTCGCAAGTTGCATTAGTATTTATCTTGCTAAACTATGACCTTTCTTTTTTAAAATTTTTTTTGAACATTTTTTTTTTTTGGTGAACTAAAATGAGGGCCTTTATGGTTATATTATACCCCCGGGTAGGGCGCCGCTCATCCCAATCTCGCATAGACCGTGTGGGGGATTAACCCTACTAAGGATGCCCACCAACGGACTCCTGCGGGCAGCGAGACTCGAACTTAGATGTGGTGCACGAAGCGCCCGAGCCTTACCCACTAAACTAAGCCCCCGTTGGCGAACATTTGAAGGTCTCAAACTATTAGATTAATCAAGCTTTTGCAGAGACTTGGACTGCTAACTGATTCTTTTTTTAGAAGGCATGAAATTTTCTTCTTCATTTGGGATCGATGTTCATTTCAACTTTTGGAAGCTGCGTTCTACTTCAAAAAAACGTATATGTTTTCTTATGAGACCGTATGCCCTTTGACAATAGTGTGAACGAGGGGGAAAAATTTACGCTATATTCTTGTCACTAAATTTTAATATTTTCTTGTGTTTATCCGTCATATAGAAAAGTAATAAAATGTTGATCTTGAAATTGAGAACTAATAAAAAAAAAATTGGAGGAAGTCTTTCATCAATACGTCATAAGATTAAATTATGATTCACAGGCTAATTATGAAAGAGAGTAATATAGGAAAATATAAATTCAAATTGCTCACAAAAACACAAATAATAGTAGTTCCATTATAAAAAGATTTTATAAAAAAGAGAGTAGAAGTTACCAGAATCCACATAATGAAAGTTATGTTGTGTTGACTAGCTCAAAGTCAGATATGTTATGGGTCCTGTGCTCTAGATCCAGGACTTCTCAAACATTAATGTCTACTCGAAATCAATTATAATAACTAGATTCTAAGAGCATCTCTGGTAGATGCTTTATCTCTACTTTTTCTCCAAAATACCTCACTGTTTACACTCCAACAGCATCTCTAAACACAAAATTTTTTCTAAATTTTTTTTGGAGTTCTTAATCTGGAGAACACAGTAGCAATTCTAAATCAATTTTTCTGCTTAAAAAATTATACCAATTACTATTATATCAATTCTTTCTCTCTCCTCCAAATTTATTTTTTTCTCTCATTCCCTCTGTTGCTTCTTTTTTTCTCTCATTCTCTCACAAAACAATTCTTGGTCTCATAAAACTGATATAATTTAAACAACAACAATAGCAGATCAAGAACAGGAAAAAAAAATAGAACAACAATAAAAGATTAAGAAAAAAAAATAAAAGTTGATCTGACAAATCTAAAATAAAAAACAACTAATCAAGAACAAGGAAAAAAAAATAGAAGCCGATATGATCCCTGGTTTCATGCACTCCGCAGTGAGGAGGATTAGTGGTAGCGGTTTGGAGGAGCAGTGGTGGTGGTGTGGTGGAGCAAAGGCGATTTCTCTTTTCTCTCCATGCGTGTCTGTGTGTGTTTGAAAATAATGACACCAAAAGGCAAGCAAGAATATGTGAGACATATCACAGAGAGAGCTAGAGAATTTATGGAATTAAGTAGAAAAAAAAAAAAAAAAAGTAGAAAATGAGAGAGCTGGAGAAAGAAAGAGACAGGGATGTTCTAGAATCAAGTGGAAAGTAAAGAAAAAAAGGAGAGGATGGAATCCCATGGGTATACGTGTGTGGTGGACAAAATGCAAGAGAAAAAAAAAAGAAAAAAGAGGAAACCTATGGATGAAAGAAAGGCAAAGAATAAGAAATCACAATTTATAAATACCACCACAATATTTTCACAATAAATTTTAAGTAATTAAGTAATATTAGTGAGTAAAAATATAATTTAAGTGGTGGGTTCACAGTGACAACCCAATCTTCAAAAGGAAGCCAGTCTTGTCGGATTGTCCCACGGTGCAGTTTGGTAAATAAGGTTTCTCCGATCAAATTTTTTTTCACTAAAATTGTCAGTCATATCTGCCAATTCTTCCATTGAATATAAGAACGGCTTGCGAGATCCTACCCACCACAAATAGAGTTCCTTCAATTAGCATGACAACATTTGTGCAATGAATAAAAACACAGAGAGAGAGAGAGAGAATATAGATACCAATGAAAGGAAGAGATTTTTGGACAGGCAAAACGCAGGGTGGAGAGGGACGTTGACGTTGTAAAACTTGCTCTCTATGTTCAAGTAAAGCCTTATTGAAGAAAAAGGGTTTCCTGCTTTTCACTTCCATTCTTCTCAGAAACAAACAACACAACATAAAACACTCTAGTTCTTCAAATTTCTCTTGCCTCGCTCCTTCCTATCACTCAATATTTCCCTCCCTTTGCTCGAAATTTTTATATGATAAAAACCAGTTGAGGGAGAGAGTGTCATCTCTAATAGCCCCGTATGCACACACAAAAGGATTTTTAATCTCAGGCCCATCTCATTAGTTGGTGAGACTCAAACCCAAGTGTATTTAGAGGCTGCAAAAATGCAAATGGTACCTTCTAAATTTGACTGAAATTCATTTATGTGCTTTTAATTTATTTACTTTCGTTCAATTGAGTTCTTTGAGTTTCAAATTTATTCAATTAAGGTCTTTTGTCCAATTTCGTTAAAAAATTTCTATTAAGTGTGTAATTAACAAATGAAAATTGATTTTTTGAAAAAATATTCTCACATAAAAATCTATAAATTTTTTTTTATAAGTTCCTATCATTGCTCCCTCTCTCCCTCCCAACCCAGTTTCACTTTTCTTCATCATTTTTCTTTGATGATGTAGATGAGACTTCTGGCTGCTTCTTTGGAGATTAGTTTTCGATGCAAATTTTGTGCGCTAATCTCTTTGACTAAAAATTAGTTGAGATACCAAACTTAAATTGCATTCCTATTTATATGATTTTTTTTTTATTATAAAAAGACAGTAACTTTTATTAAGACAAAGATAACAACATTACATCATGAGTCACAGCAAACTCAACCATATAAAGAGTTTCCTCTATCCAAATTACATAATCAACAACATGCCTAGCATATTGTGCCAATAAATAAGTAGGGCGATTACCCTATCAATGAATATGTGATACCATTGCCCTCCAGAAGTCTTGCAATTTCAGTCTAATCCCTCAATTTTTTTTTTTTTTTGAGAAACTAATCCCCTCAATTAGAGTGCTTAAATGATTATTAAAATTTCACAATACACGATTGATAGAAAGTACGTACCAATGTAAATTCGACTATAGAAGCACACAGTGAAACAAAATGGTTCAAGCATTCTAGCCTCATTTTATCTTCCTTAAATTGCACCTCCATTCTCATTTCTTAGCAAAAAAAAGGCCCTAATTCTTCAAATTCTTCTTCCCTTGCTTCTATTTACCCAAACCGTTTAATGTACATAGAACTCCATCGTAATCTCAAAAAAAAAAAAAAAAAAAAAAAAAAAACTCCACTGCCTCTTGTTATTAACTAGGGTTTAATTTGAGAGCAAAATTATGCTTTCCCATTCCTAAACTATTGAAATGCATGATCAACCCCAATTTTAAAAATACTCCTAAATTCTGTTATACTAAGACCAAAACATACAACAAAGACAAAGGGAACATTGAAACAGAATTATAATTTTGGGGGTCATGTTCGTTACGATAGTTCATGGGGTGAAATGTAATTGAGGTGATAGTTTTGGGTGAAAAAAGTGTAATCTGGCCTTAATTTTTATGAAATTTTTTTAATAAAAGCAATTAAAAAAAAAAAATCAAATACTAGGTTGTTTTGTTTGGGCTTTAATGAGAGGACTTAATTACAAGGGGGATAATCTACCTTACAAACAGACTCGACGATAAAGAGTTATTTATTGCTACTCTATACTGTAGAAAAACACAAGCCATTCTCAAACTGTCGACTTTGGAAGTTCACAATCAAAGTCTCAAGCTTCTCTTTTTGATTACTTAATTTTAAACCACTTTAATTACATCTGTGTCTTCTTTTGCGGGTAATCAACGAGCCATGATAGGCTGATAGCTATAATCTGGTTCACCATCATTTAGTCTAGTGCATCTTAAACCACTTGTTCAGATTAATAATTTGTAGCCTAATCTAAAGTGATATCTTGGATGTCCAATGGCTACACATTGCTTCTGCCTGCTAAACAATTGGAATCCTTGTTGTCATGATTACCATGCATTTTTTTTAATGAATGAAAAATTCTATTAAAAAAATTAGATATAGAACTATAGTTCAATGAATCCATAAGAATCACAAGTGAAAGCTAACATCCTAAACAACAAATTTAACTCCATTTACAAATTGTTGGAAGAAGAGGCGTAAGCCTGCATGCCCTTTTGTTATATCCACTAATGGCTTATCTAAAGAGTAGTTTGCTCAAAGCTCAATTGACCTAGTTTACCTGGGTCATTAAACCTTTTAGTATTTCTTGTTCTTTTGGATACACAATATGGACACTCATCTGAACTGAGAATTCAGTATGATTGTTATATGCTCTTACCAAAAACAATAATGCTCTCCAAGGGAGGAGGAAGAAGGGAAGAAAAAAAAAAAAAAAAAAACCTTCTTTTAAGACTTTGCTCATTGGAATGAGATAACTCAGTACGTAGGAGTCGCTAACTTTGGAGTGTGGGGAGTACAAGCTACTTATCAAACAAAAATCTTCTATTAAGATTTCACTAATTTGAGAAAATATGTCAGGATCACAAATGCAAATGTACTTCAACTACAATGCAAGAAAAATTTTAAACTTCAATATGTTTACAGAAATATTTCATAAAAACAATGCAGTTCTCTGTGAGCAATAACATGACAATACTTTGAACTCAAACACAACAAGAATCCTTACGCCTTATCTAATTGTGGTCATCGTTTATCCACAATCCCCTCTTAAGAACCGGACCCCTTCTTTGGGGCAGATCCCTCATCTAGAGCCTAAAACTAGTCAGGCTCCCTCTTTGGAACCTATGACCAATAAGCTTCCAAGTTTGGAGTTACCTTAGGTGCACCACACGTTCTTTGGAACATAGTTATGATATCGTGCCATTAGTTACGATTTTCCTTAGGTTGATCAATTCATTTTCTCAAAGTGCTCACAATGAGTATGTTTCAAACCAACCCTTTGAAAATATTCGAGTACTATCTTTGCAGAACATGTACTTTTGATTACCATGATATTTTCAACCATTGCAAGTAAAAATAAACACCAAATCCTAAATAAAACATCATAAGTAATTAAGCAGTAAATTCTCAAATAAAAACATCTCAACATGAAGATTTTTGAAAAAGTATCCACATTCGCCAACTATAAATAATTTCTCAAACATGGTGAGTAAATTGAGTGAAATTATCTAGAGAAACACATGTAACTTTAAAATCACCATAACGTATCACAACACACTTAAGGTATCTAGCTCGTCCCACAGAATTTTCAAAGCAAACAATTATCCAAAGATTTCTTATCATATCCATAGCAAGTTTTAAGGAGTAAAGGGGTGACATGTATATGTATGTATAAATGATTCTTCCTTTTTCTAATAATAAAAAAAAATTATCCCCCCATTTTGAATACAAAAGTTTGATTAACAAAACCATTTTTGGGAAAAAATCCCAAATTAACAAATACTTCTTACCTTAATGTATCACTAGGTAGCCAACATCAATATTAAGATGGTTCCTACTGACCTGTTAGACAGTATTAGACAGTATCTCAGGATACTATAATAATAACAAAATTTTCTTTCAAAAAAGCCACAAACCAAGATTAGGCCATATTTCTCATAGGTTTAGACATGGTATTAAGATGGTTCCTACTGACCTCCTTTGTTTTCAATTCCTTTGGCAATCCTAAATCACAACTTAAGCTACCAGACTCACCACTAAGCTTTAATTTTTTTTTTTTTTTTTTTTTTTCTGATAAGTAATAGAATCTTATTGAAAATAAAAAGGACTACTCTATGTTCACAATGATGAACATAAAGCACCTTTGAAAAAATACAGGCAAATTAATTAAACGACATAAGAGAAAGTTGGAAATCAAAAATCAAGTACATTTGGTGAAACACCATGTTCAAGTCCAGTCAATTGATCAATAGGAACTGTATAATTGGTGCTGGAGTTTGTGATGTGGTTAGTGTGGAAGGAGAGAAACAACCGTAAAGCATAAGCAATCTCACAATGGATCAAAAGATAATCTCTCATTTCCTCACTGCAATGACACATACAACACCAATTGACCAGATGTAAACCCCTCATATATCATTCTCTAATTTACTCAACATCGTGCAATCTAAACCAAAATGTGACCCAATGACAACTCATATCCCCACTCAAGGCAAAAATTCTTAAATTTATCCCCAAAATCCTCAAAATTTAGCCACAACAACTACCCAAAGTCAGCCCCTCTCTTTGCCCCATGTTTCCCAACACCCATAGCAGAACTCTAAATCACCTAAAACATACCCATTCTAACCAAACATCAAATTCCTTTTCTAATATTCATATTAAACATTCTCCAAACTCATTTAGTCAATTAAAGTGACTGCGCACAAGGAAAGTACAGATTTTTTTATAAAGATTTTCTTCAATTTATGGGTTGGCCCTACACCCAATATCAAAAATTCAACAACTCTCACCCCATACATAATTTTTATAGTTTGAATTACATCAATTTCATTTCTTGACACAATGGAGAAAATCATCAAAATTCTCTATTCCCTGTCGCCCATAGAGTTTTCAGAATAAGGGTTTTTATATAAAATAAATAAATAAATTCATGTCAATCAGGTTTATAATTTAGACCTATAAATTATCAGTCCAAAACATGAATTTGGTACCTATAATTTCAATTAAACTGAAGAGGGAGAAAGACTGACTGACTTACTCCACAGACTACAGTGCTTGCTTGGCAGAAAGTGAGAATCACTCTTCTCCCAAAATAGTCACCACTTGGAGGCTAGAACCAAAGGAACTGATGTTCATGTTCTGTTGGGGAGAAGGGCATCATTGAGGGGTGCATGTGTTAGCTTAAAGAAACAAAATATTTTTTTTGCTAAATTATATTTTAAGCCTTCAAAATTTTTGGTCTTTGTTTTTTTTTTGGGGGGGGGGGGGGTGTAAAACCCTAAATTGTCCAAAAAAAAAAAAAAAACCCTAAATTATATTTTTATGGAAAAAATCTCACTGTTGCATATGAAGTGTGTCTTCATATTTATCTTTGGCCAAGATGCAAAACCCACTTTCTAAATTTCATCACTTTTCATTTTAGTACTCTAAGTTTGTATTTTGTCAATTTAGTCTTCTAAGTTTCAAATCTCCTCAATTCAATCTTCTGTTAACTCTCCACTCATATATACCATTAGTTTTAACTCTCCATCCATATATACCGTTAGTTTTTCTTTTCACTTTAAAGCTCTTTTTTTTAATCATATATTCTCTCATCTATTGCTTCCTCTTCTTTTTGACCGAAGCCGCCAAGTAGACCTTCTAGAGTGGAGCTGAGCCACCAAGAAACCCTAGAGCTGAACCACTGAAATCACTGAAAACAGCTCCTTCTCCCTCTCGATCTCTCTTTCACCCTCTTAGTCTCTCATATTTGGGTTAGGCTAGGGGTTTTTTTTGTTGTTCAAAAGAGGTTGGGTAGGGACCATGGGGTAAATGGGTTATTTTAATTTCAATTATTTTAATTAACATTTTTTAAAATTAAGAAATAAGTAATAAAATTAAAATTAAATACTAAATTATAGCCAAAACGGCGTTATTTTGGGTAAGTTAAAAGCAGATATGGATGTGAGTTAACGAAGGACTTAATTGAGGAGATTTAAAACTTAGAGGACTAAAATGACAAAATACAAACTTAGAGGACTGGAATGAAAAGTGATGAAACTTAGAGGATGAGTTTTGCATTTTGGCCTTTTTCTTTTCTTAATTTCATCATTTCATTAAAAAGAATGAATGAAAATAGTATTGGAAGTAAAGTTGGTTCAAGTTATATTTTGTGTAACTCGAAACTATGTTACATTAGTTAATATTTTTTTCTTGGATGAAAATTTTAAGGTTTAACAAATCCACCATTGGATTTTTTTTTCCTTACATTCTACATGCTTGCATAATTTCAAAGTGATTTAAGATCAATACCCATCATCAATCAAATATTAAAATTTCAAAGTCTTGCATTTAAAATTTTGGATAAAAATAAATTTTAAGATCAAATGGTAAATAGTGTCCAATTGAAACAAAATTCGGTATGTGTTATAAACATAGTGAACATGTAATTCAAATGCGAGATTTTTGAAATATTAGTCTAATAAAAAGTTATTAGGCGGTATACTATTATTTAGAGTCACACAATTACTGTAAACGTAACTTGAACTCACCCCTTAGAAGTAATATGAAAAAAAAAAAAAAAACCAGATTTTTGGTAATCAATCATATTCAAAATGAGTCAAAATGTCAAAGGCAATCTCTATATATCTACAACTTTTGGTTCCTTCAGTCTTGACAAACAATATATTGACTATAATGAACGTATTGACTAGGTTTTCTACAAAGTCATCTTGACAATGACAATTAAAAGTTTCAAGGATATAATGTAATTTTCTGGTAAGTTCTTCCCTTATAAATTTTCATCCTCCCTCTTTGTCTAGTGTGAACTGCATGTGAAGTGCAATTGTGAGTCTCACCATGGTGTCACGGCAACACAACCAGTGCAATTGTGACACCTACCATGGATTAATTGACCCGCCAGACCATTCGTCACGCGTACAGCAACACGACCATTATCATGAATTACAGCTTATATAGTTACACTTCATAGTTTGTACATATATCATGGCGTATGAGCTCTGCTTAGGTTTATATGAAGAAAAGTAGTAACATTTGTGGGAAAGAAAATTCCATACACTCCAAGTTAAGAAGAATCTACTGCTTAATTGAATCTGGTACTAGGAAGTTCAATAGTTTGCTCATATTCATTTTAACCTCTGTAGACTCATTAAGAAGTTCTCACCAAAGAGTTGGACTTTTTTTAATTGCTATGTTATACATGTACCAAATGAATGTTCAAGACAAAACTTTATTGTTATGTCTTATGAGATAAGAAAATTTCCTGAGTATTTCTTATGAAGAAGAAAATTTTCTTTTGAATCAGAGCATATTAACAAAGAGTTTGGCCTTTCTAGAATAAATATTGTGTGTTAAAAAGTACAACAAAATGTAGCCAAAGAAGCTACCTTAATTATTTTATTATTTCGTTACATTGAATCAAGGTTTTTTTTTTTGGTGGGCTTACATTAAGTGGGGTCAGAGGATTTAAACCCAAACTCTTTTCAATGAGACAACTAGACAATACCACAAAACTACAAGGGTCTTGGCTAAACCAAGTTTATTTTTTGAACACTTAAATACAATTATTACAATTACTATAATAATAAAAAAAAAACAAGTGCTTTTACTAGTCTACTACATTCATCTTCACTTATGTAAGTTCACTCCAAAAGTTCTTGTAAACCAATCTAGCCTCCTTGAGATGATAACCTGTCCAAGAACCAATCCAATTACCAGTCCGCTAGCATATCCCACCACTACCACTTTCCAATTGAATCCTTCTCCAAATGATGATTCTTGATTGGGCTCAAAAGTTGGTATCTCAATATTTTCACATTTCTTGGACAATGGAAAGCCACACAATCCCAAGTTCCCCTCAAATGAGGAATTTTGAAATGTGTTAAATTGGCTACCTTGAGGAATTGGACCTGTAAGTTGGTTATGAGAGAGGTTTAGATATGCAAGAAATGTAAGACTTAACAGTTGTTGAGGAATTTTTCCCAAGAACTTATTTTGCGAGAGATCCAAAGATTGGAGCTGAGTTAGGTCCCCAAAGGATGATGGGATAGTGCCTGTGAAACTGTTGCTTGATAGGTTGAGTACAATTAATACCTTGAGATTTCCCATGGTATTTGGAATTTCTCCATAAAATCTATTGTTAGAGAAATCAATAGCTATGAAGATGGTCAAGATCCTTACCAGCTCCATTTCCATTCCCTTATTAATCACCCTTATTGAGTCTTTATAATAACCCGAGTGATCCCCCATGTACTCTGGTTTTGAATTTCTATTTTCAGCCGCCAATTGCATTGCATTCCAGGTGTTGAAGTACTTTGATGGTAACATGCCAGAGAAATTGTTGTGAGAGAGATCAATAACATGCAACTTGGAAAAGCCAAAATTGGTATGCGAACTCTTGATAGAACCATGGAATCCATTTGCTCGCAAGATAAGAATTTGCAACTCTGGCAAAGATTCCAACCAAAAGGGGAAGATGTCATTCAAGTTGTTATTTCCAAGATTTAGAACCTCTAGCATTCTACAGTTTACCAATGACTGTGGAATCTTCCCTTTTATTTGGTTGAGACTCAAGTCTAGTGTCTTCAAATTGCTTTCCTTTGTGAATGTTCCAGGTAATTCTCCTTGGAAGCAGTTGTTTCTCATATTCAATACTGAAAGGGAACTACTGAAGTTACCTAAACAATGTGGAATTTGACCAATCAACTTGTTGTTAGATAGATCAAGGATTTGGAGAGCATTTAGCATGCAAATCATTGAAGGGATTCTTCCAGTCAAATTGTTGTTTGAGGCAAAAAAATATTTTGTAGACAATGGGGGAATTGGAAGCAAGCCTTGAAACATGTTGGAACGCAAGTCTAAATATTCCAGATTGTTCCAAGGAAGAATGATTGGAGGTTGTTCAAAACCACTTAAAAGGTTAAAAGAAATATTCAGTGATTGCAATGTCTCCTTCCCAACATTCCAAAACCATTTGGGTACTTTGCCTTCAATTTTGTTATCAGAAAGGTCTAGATACGTTAATTCATTTTGAACTTTTAGGAAAATCGGAAATTCATGTAAGTTGCAAGAAGACAACCCCAAACTTGTGAATTTTGGGAGGGTGGAATTGATCTTTCCTTTTGAAATTAACAAATTGTAACCTGAAAGAAATAGAGTTTCAATTCTTTTAAGCTCCAAAAAAATGTCTAACTCCAACATGTCCTTAAGGTTGATGGAAGAAAGATCTAGATGTTGCAAATGAGTGAAATTAGAGATTGACCTTGGAATTGGTCCATATAATTTATTTTCACTCATAGATAATACTTTTAATTGGGGTGAAGAGATATTTTGAAATTTGAGAGGGCCAGTCAATTGATTTTGGTATAGATTTAGGACAGCCAAAGAAGTCATTGTAAACAAAGATGAAGGGATGGTCCCAGTGAGTGAGTTAGAACTTAAGGAGATGGAAGTTAATTGGGGAAGTCTGCCTATTTCAAACGGAATTGAACCTATCAACTGATTTTGGGAGAGATCTATATATTGGAGTTGAGTGAGATTTGTTAGTGAAACAGGTAGCCTACCATCAAAATTGTTACTAAAAAGGCCTAATAATTCTAGTTGTGTAAGGTTTCCTAGTGAAGATGGTATTTCCCCATGGAAAAGGTTATTGTAAAGAGATAAATCAATGAGATTTGCAAGGTTTCCCAATGTAGATGGAAGTTGACCGTGAAGATTGTTGCCTACGAGAGAAAGAGAAGAAAGCCGAGTCAAATTCATGATCGAAAGGGGGACTTCCCCTGATAAGTCACATTCAGCAAGATCCAAAATATTCAACGACTTGAGGTTGCCTATTGCATTTGGAATTTCCCCGGAAAACGTTGTATGAAAAAGATCCAATTCAATCAAGGACTCAAGGTTCGCGATTGAATTGGGCAATTTCCCAGAAAAACTTGTGTAGGAAAGATCCAATTGCTCTAAGGAGCTACCAGAATGAAATTCCGGTAGAAAGCCAGTGAGAAGGTTGTTAAATGATAGATCAATGGTTTGCAGCTTGGGCATCAGGAAAATATTTGTGGGAAATTGCCCATGAAAACTACAGTGAGAAAGAGAAAGGGATGTCAAAGACTTGAGGTTGCCTATTCCATTTGGAATTTCCCCGGAAAAATTTGTGAAGGAAAGATCCAATTTCTCTAAGGAGCTGCCAGAATGAAATTCCGGTAGAAAGCCGGTGAGAAGGTCGTTATATGATAGATCAATGGTTTGTAGCTTAGGCATTAGGAAAATATTTGTGGGAAATTGCCCATGCAAACTGCAATAAGGAAGAGAAAGAGATGTCAAAGAAGATAAATTTACCAGGGATTGAGGTACTGAGGATGAAAGGTTCACATAGGCTAGTTGAAGTTCTCTCAAATTTGTCATGTTCTGGACAAGTGCTTCAAAATCAATTCTTCTGAGATACAAAGTTTTATAATAATAAGCACCATCAACCATGTAGCCAAAAATATTGGTATTGAGATCAAGTGAAACCAAATTGGATAGCCATGAAATTTCCGAGGGGATTTGGCCGGTTAAGGAGGAATAGGAGAGGTTGAGGTGAGTCAACCTTACAAGCTGGCCAAACTCAGATGGGATTGTGGAGGAATTGAAGTTGTTGAAGGCAAGGTTGAGTTTCTGAAGTTGATGTAGGCTGAAGAGGCTACTGTTAGACTTGAGAGGCCCATAAAGCCCACTGTTGCTCAGGTCTAAGTCTATGACGTGACCATTTTCAGCATTGCATGCTACCCCATCCCAGGAACAACAATCAGTATCTGCCTTCCAAGATTTCATCTTTGAGTAAGAAGAAACTGTCATATCTTCAATAAATTCTTGCCTTAGTTGCAGCAAAGCAGAACTTTGGTCAGGAAGGCAACAATGTTGAGAGGAAGTATTTGAAGCAGTTTGAGAATGTGAGATGAAGAACAAAAAAGTGGCAAGGAAGAATGGCAGAAATGGATTCATTTTCCCTATGCTGAACAAGAAGAGAAAGTTGATGGAAAATTGAGAAGCAAGTGGTACGAGCTAATAAACTGATGAAATGAATGGATATTTATGCACACACGAGCTGTCAATATATTAATTTTATGTGGTCTAAATCAAATTGGATTTCAATTCAAGAGCTATCAATATATTAATTTATTTTATGTGGTCTGAATCAAATTGGTCCCACAAACAACCCAAATATTAAGGGCCTGTTTGGCCTCTAAGTTCAAACTCACATTTTTACATTTTAAACAACATTACACATATTTTCACACACATTTTCACCCACACGTATTTTAAAAAACTACAAAAAATCTCATCTCAAACTACTCTACCAAACACCTCATAATTTGAAAGGACTGAGACCATGTGGGCTAGCTAAGAGACATCGGTATTGACTTGATTTTCTTTCCCTACACGGTTGTGAAGGTGTTCGCCTGTTTCCTACTAGTACTATGGTGCCAAATTGTTGAATTGAAAAAAAAATTATTAATTCCATGGAGCTTGATTAAATTGAACATTTGAAGGTTTCAAATATTAGATTAATCTAGCTTTTGCAGAAACTTGGACAACTAACTGCTGTACTCTTGTCAGTCAATTTTGATATTTTCTTGTGTTTATTTTTCATATATAAAGCTTATAAAATTTTGCTCTTGAAAGATTCAGCTAGATATATATATAGGTTTCCCCCTCTCATGCATCTTAAAATCACTTCTAATTTAATAATATTATTTACTCGTTGATTAATGTTTATGATACCCTTTATGTGAGACAAATTTGTGTCTATCAAAAGATTTAAAAATAAAAAAATGTGTCTTTCAAAAGAGCAGTCAGTTGCAAGTAATACAGGGAAAGCACAGACTATGCAAAGCCACACAATGGCAGCTAATAATGTCACTTATTGCTTTCTAAAAAAAATTGAAAATGATACAACCTTTTGCACTCGATTTTTACTTGTTATCTCAGGCCCTCGGGCCATGATTTTAAATTAAAATACTACCTAAAAGAAAAAAGAAATTTAAAAAAAAAAAAAAAAAGTTCTTGCAATTCAAAATGCCCATGGTTCACGGTCAAAGCAACATCTAAGGTTGAAAAATATAATAATAATAATAATAATAATAATAATAATAATAATAATAATAATAATAATAATAATAATAATTTTTTTTTTTTTATACAAAATAAAAATTCTACTCTAGAATAATCTAAATGTATATTTGTGTAAAGTTCCATTCTAGAAACTTGAACTTCGGCTCTTACCCCTCACACTCCGCAAACATTTATACTTGTAGAGTGACTATTATGCCAAGAGTGCATGGTGGTAATAATAATAAATTTTAGGAAGTCTTATGTCTTAGTGTAATACTAAGACTATGTTGTGATGCACAGGCTAATTATATAAAGGTGTAAAATAAGAATATATACATTGAACTAGTCTCAAACCCGTGTTAGGCACAAGAACCTACCCGTTTGTGTGGTAAAATAAATAATTATTAAAAAAAAATCTTAAATTGATTAGAAAACTATACCATTGCATGAATTTCTCCTGTTTGACTTCAATTTTTATATGATTTGATAAAGAAGTCATTGCTTCAACATGTAATAGCTTGTAAAAAATCTACCAATTGGTTCAGATATTAAAATTTTCAAAAGGCCAAAAAATATTAAAGAATCAGAAGATTCATTGCCTAGAAATTATTGAAACAAAACAATATATATATATATACACACACACACACACAATAGAGAAATATAATAGAAAAATAGGTTACCTTTAAAAGAATATATAATTCATTGTATGACCATTGAAATCTACTAAACAAGTTCAGATATTGCACTAACTAATGCAAAAATGTAGATGTTAAAACTTTCAAAATGCCAAAAAAAAAAAAAAAAGGAATCAAAAGATTCAAAGCTTATAAATGATTGAAACAATACAAAAAATATATATATATGACTACCCAAAAGAGAAATATAAAAGAAGGATGAATTACCCTAAAAATAATAAGTCATAGCTATAGTTGTTAAAATCTGCAAGACAATTTCAATTATTACAAATAATGAACCAAACAATTCGGCAGTTAAAACTTCCATTGAGAAGATTCAGTGCATAGAAATTATAAAAATAAAATAAAAAATATATGACTACGCGATAGAGAAATATAGGAGAAAGATGAGTTACTTTCAAAATAAGGATTTTTTTTTTTTGCCAATTATCATCATTTTAGCATCAATTTCATTAGTTGGTATGTTTTTGAAACATTTTAGCAAACTAGCATCTCAAGTTTCTTAGACTCAAGTTTAATGAAGGAAATTGAGTCTCACAGACTCAATTTTGATGCTTTGGAAGGCTGATGTGGAAATTTTTAAACAAGTAGAACTCAAGTCTTAAAGACTCAAGTCCCTTTTTTAAGATTTACAGATCTGAGAAACGGAGAAGAAGAACGAAGAAGAAAGAAGGAGAAGAACAAACCCATACCCACAGAGAAGAAGAAAACCCACCGCAAAACCAAACCCACCTGGTGAAGTCACCTGCAAAAATCAAACCCACCCACGGCAAAACAAAACCTACCCTCCTGTTGCCATCTTTGTGAACTGACCTGCAAAACCGAACTGAAACTGACCTGCAAAGCTCTTTCTTCTTCTTCTCCAAAACAGAACTCAAGTCTTAAAGACTCAAATTCCACGTGTACAAAAGATCCACATCAACCTCTGCTAGAACATCAAAATCGAGTGTATTAGACTCGAGTTCCTTTATTGAACTTGAGTCTAAGAAACTTAAGATGCTGGTTTGGTAAAATGTTTCAAAAACATGCTAACTTACGAAATTGTGGCTAAATTGATGCTAAATGACAAAAAAATTCCTCAAAAGAATAATTCATGGCTATAACTATAGAAGTTCACTGAAAAGTTTTATATATTGCATTAAAAAAACTAAAAAATTCAAAAGCTAAATCTTCCAAAAAACTGAAAAAAGAAAAAGAAAAAGAAAAAAAGAATCAGAGCCTAGAAATTATTGAAACATAATAAACATATATGGATACACAATAAAGAAATATAAGACAAAAATGGGTTAAAAATTCAAAGACTTTTGGTTTGCTTAGGGCTTTTGAGTTTCATGTTTCACGTTGTTATATGGTTGTAGGGTTTTTTAAAAATTAATTAACGTTAGAATTTTATAAGTTTTTTTTTTTTTAATATTGCTAATGTGGAAAAATTGTAAGAGTCTCAAACCCAACTTGGTAAGCTCTTAGAAAGTTAAAAAGTAGAAAATAAACAGAGGCTTCACTTTTATAGTATATATAAAGATATGTTGACACCCATTAGACTTAGCTAGTCAACACAACCTAGCTTTCAAAAATCTGAGACGTGGGACAAAAGCTAGTCAATAATGTACTCTGATTGTCAATTACAGTAAGTATAATTATAAAGACCTTTTCTTTTTATAGGAAACTTGTAACTTTATTACAACGAAGATAAATTTAATACATCATGAGTATTAGCAGACTAAATCAGCAATGGATTTTCTTCTATCTAAGTTACAAAATTATCACTATTGACTATATCTTTAGCATGTTTAGCCAAAATATATGCTGGCTTATTATCTTGACACCTTAGATATGATACTTAGGGTCTGTTTAGATATCACTTATTGTTGAAAATTGAAAACATTATAGCAAAATAATTTTTAAATATGTGAATAGTGTCATGGGACCCAATTTAATGAAAAATTTGCTGAAAATAGTACTTGTGGGTGCCGTGAATAATGTACGAGACCCACTAAAAATGCCAAATGCAAGCACTGAAATAATTTCAGTGCAATCCAAACGTAGGCTTGAGCTAATCTAAAATCCTGGAACTGATGATATACCTTAGCCAAAAATATTTGAGATAATCATAGGTGGTGTGCATAAACTCAAGAGAGCATCAGACACAATCTTGGAGTCTTCAAGGATCACTTCCCTTATGCCAACATCCCAAGCAAATGAAACCCCAACCTCCATAGTTTTGGCCTCAATTTCCAAAGGTCCTAGTGGCTGTTGAACTTGTTTGCTTAAAGTTGCTATCACCTACCTTCATGGTCTCAAATTACCACACCGACCCCGACCTAACCAGATTGACTAAAATCTGCTCCATAAAGACTTAGGTAAGCTAGGTGTGCCCTGATTGTCAATTACAATAATTATAATTATATAGACTTATGAAGACTTAGGCAAGTCAGGTGTGCCCAAATTATAATTATAAAGACTTATACCAACATCCCAAGAAAATGAAACCTCAACCTCCATAGCTTTGGCGTCAATTTCCAAAGGTCTAAATGGTTGTTGAACTTGTTTTCTTAAAGTTGCTATCACCTACCTTCATGGTCTCGGATTACCACACCCACCCTAACCTAACCAGATTGACTAAAAACCGCTCCATAAAGACTTAGGTAAGCTAGTTGTGCCCTAATTGTCAATTACAATAATTATAATTATAAGGACTTATGAAAGCTAGGCATGTCGACTAGTTTTTCTCCTACGTCTCAAAGACTAAAAATTTTAAAGGCTAATTAGAAAGCTAGGTGTATTGACTAGTTAATTACAATAATAATAAAATGTTGTGTCGAGTCTATTGATTATCTTGTGAAAGCTCAAATATGTGTGAAAACAAAAGAGCTGTTTAGACCCCCAAATTAAAACTTACGGCTCGGTGGATTTTACTCTAACTTAAACTAAGTACGGCATAGAGTAAATGCAAGCGAACAAACAACAAAACTACTTTAACCATATTCATCAAATGACAGCAATAAAATGAAAGCTAAAAGAGTAGGGAAGAATGATGCAAACACACGATAACACTGCGATATGTTATCGAAGAGGAAACCGGAAAACAAGGCGAAAAACCTCTTTGCCACCCTCCAAGTGGTAAATCGATCCACTAAAGAATAAATTGGAGTACATGAATAACAAGAGACACTCCAAGCCTAGTCTACCCCATGTACTTGAGCCCTCCAAGCTCCTGTTACCAACTAACTTGACGAAGCCTTATCTTCTCTAGCTCTTCAGATCACGCAATTTAGCCTGATTGCATCCACCAAACAAATGACTTCTTCCAATGCTTCCCAGCAATACCAAAACCTCACTTTACATTCAGAATGGGTGTGGTAAGTGTTTGGGTTATCAACCTCTCAATGATTTGGATGTGGAAAGGTAGGAGTTGAGGAAAACACCAATGGACTATGTAGAGGATTGTGGGTATGACAATCTCTAACTCTTAAGGGTTATGGCTAGGGTTTTCTCTCTGAAAAACACTCCTCTCAATATGTGAGTAATAAGGGTGTATATAGCATGTGTGAAGAGTAAAAAAGTCACACTTAAAAATCCTCAAAGCAGAGAGTTTTGTGGGTATCTTTGTAGGAAGGCCTTACCCGCGAGATACTCGCGAAATCCTTCAGGTTGGCACGACTTGTCAGCTTCCAGCATGTGCTTCTCACGCGGCTTTTTCACAGGTTAGCTTCTAGCGAGACACTCGCAAAATCCACTGATTCTTCACTTTATGCTCGATTTTTCACCAACTTAATACTAAGCCCAATACAATAAAATTCCGCAAAATACAAGGAACAAAATTAAAGTAATTACAACACTTTTTGTCATGGAATAAAGCCAACATAAAACATAATTGTAAATCACAACTTTACAATCTCTCCTTTTGGCTATTCCATGACAAAACATCCTAAAACAGACTCTAGATTTAAACGTAAGTTTGGGAATAATGGCAAAACTCACTCACACCTAAATCTAGAAGTTGTGATGAACTTTTAAAATATATACCTGTAACCTGAAATACTTACACAAAACACATTAGACCCTCAAGGTAAATCAAGTAATAAAAGGACAAGTATAATGTAACAAGTAAACATACGATCAAGTAAACATGTTGTAAAACATATAAGCAACTTGATCAAACACAAAACAATCATATGAAAACGACTACAATGATCGTATAGCAAAGCAAATGATCATCCGAATATACAACCAATAAAGCACAAAAGCATAAGGATATATGCATGTCCAACACATAAACACGATGTGATGAGAGCAACAAAGCATAAATACTAAATAAAACTTAAAGCACCATAAAGTAATGAGAAAACAAGCATAAAGCAAAACAAGGTTTTCTTAGAAAAGATGTCTTCTCCCCTTTAGTATATGCATCTTCCTTATGGCTTTTTCCCCCTACGAATGTGCACGAGGTAGAGTTTCTCCCCCTAAGAATGTGCACATGAGTCATATAGAAATGACAATACACTCTGGTATACTCTCTCCCTTTTTGTCACAAATAGACAAATGAATCAAGAGGAATGAGGGAAAGAAAAGACGATATGAACAAGGGTAAAAAAACAAAGCATGAGAGGTGCAAGATGAATGAGAAAATGAAGCTCAAATAAAAGATAAAAACATAAACATAAAAAAAAATGCTACAAAGCATAAAGTAAACATGACATGCTAAGGACGATGAAACAAAGTATAGACTAAGGCATGACATAGACACAAGAACATGATATATGTGCTAAAAGGTTTAAAAAGACTTAACTAGCATGAGTGAATGTAAAAACATGTCAAGTGTTAGAGTGTATGCATCAAGGTGTATCTAGTGTGCGTGTGAGATGCGTGACCAATGCAGGAGCAAGACACTTACAGAGCAAAGTGTGTAAAACACGCAACTAATGATCAAAACATGATAAACATGCATAATCATGGTAATCCCTAAAACTAAGTACTCATCGGAGTCCAAAACAATGAGAAAATGCCATTTGGGAATTTTATCAAACACTTAGAGTGCACACACTACACATTATGTTAAACAATTAATGAACATATAAAAATCTTGCCTAAATACATGTTATTTTTTCTACAAAGGGCCAAAGCAAATTGACAAAACCCAAAAAAAAAAATTGACAAAAATTAAGTTTTCCAACTCCTATTTGAGAAAATCCCAACTATAAACATAAAACCCCCAAAAACATAATCTAAGGATCAAAATTAATCAAAAGAGTTAAAGTGTACCTTAGAGATGTTAATGGAATAAAAAACACTTGAATTTAGTTGGGTTTTGATGTATAAATATGAAAATAGGGGTTTGGGAGAAGATGTGAGACGTTTAAAACAAATGTCCCATGAAATACCCTTTAAAGAGCTTATCTAGAAATTTTCACTAGTAATTTCACTGGTAAGCTTCCCATGAAAATTTCACTGGTAATTTTGCTGGTAACACGCAGGAAGACCTTACCCACAAAACAGTCGTGAAACTTTCTATCCAAAGTTGAAAAACTTGAGATTTCGTGTCTGAGCTTACACATGAAATAAGTCACGAAAACACCTAGAAAACATGTTTTTCACACAAAAACAACTTGAAAAACTTTAAAAAACATGGGTGATACAAATCATTTCCAAAAGCAAACAAAAAGAACAAAAATCTTTTTGGTTTGATCTATACAAGGTTGAGCACACACATATCACATTTAAACTTGTAAAAACACATAAATGAATTAGTCATTCATTGGACATTAAACTTGTGTGTTGTGTGTGTGTATCAAATGTGGAATAGTCCTTAGTCTATAGTGAAACTTCAATGATCAATTCAATCAAGTCATGCACAACTAGTACTAAGTCAAGCGGTCTATCTCAATTATAGAAATGAATATATATGACCTCTCACAAGACAATGATTACATATCTTTGAAAGCTTTACTTTTGGCTTCTTTCAACTCATAACTTTTGATCATTTATGAACAATACAACTCATTTTGGGATTGATGCTTGAAATTTTTGATATTTCAATTTTGAGAATAAGCAATAAGCTTTTAGCTTTTTGGGCACCATACATTTCAATATAAGTCGCTTTCCCTTTTCTCTAGTCAAATACTAGAATGTGCGACGACTTTTGCAGCTTATTATCTCTTTTCGAGATTTGACATTTGTTGAGCTATAAAGTAAACACATAAAAGTGTGGGAAGATATATAGACACAAGTCTATGCATGTATCAAAACCATTAAGACTATTGACTAATCATCCATGACAAGTTTGAAGATCGATTTACAACAATCACACATTGATGTCAAGATTTATCCCACAAAGATAGATGTGCATACATGACAAGCTAAACTCGTAAATGCACTACATCATTAGTATGAAGGTACTAAGCCAAACTCACATGTGAAATGTGCTCACATATAGATGATCAAACTTTTTGAATTTTTCACTTTTTATGTGTTTTTGAATTTTTACAGACACAAAAACAAAAGTATAAAAGTAAGATAAAAAGCAATAACAATGCATAAAAAGAAATGCAAGATGTACAAAATGTATGAAGATATGACATTTAATGCATGAAGGGTCCAATAAAGATCGAAAAATTAGATCAATGACCAAAAGAGAAAAAGCTCAACCATAGGAACTCTTCTTCATCCAAACGTAACGATTGTTTGGAATGAGTGTCTCATGAGAAGTGAGACGAGGGTTGGAAGAATGAGAACTGGGGATGCACATAGACAAGGAGGTAAGAACATCAAAAACTTTCTTCAACAACTTACCATTTTTCCCCAAGTCCAGTTTTTCTTTCATAGCACAACTTCCGAGAAACTCAAGTTTCTTTTTTCTTTTGATTCTTTTAAGAGCTTAAAACTTAGAGTAATGAGGTCTAAGATGACCAACGGCACCACAATGGTTACAAATAATGTGTTTAGGTCCACTAGGCTTTTTAGGGAGGGATTTAAAAACATGGTTTTGTTCTCTCTTCAACATAGAACATTGATGTCTTCTATGACCGATCATACCGCAATGGTGTTAAGTTGGAACAAACTTAGATCTATCCAAAACCTTAGGTTTAGACCTAAACTGAGGTTTTGTCTTAAGAGTCTTTCTCTCCACCTTTTGATTTCTTTGGTGTAGAGGAATGTACACCGATTTGTCTTTAGAGGTAAAACTCACACTAGGCACAAAATCGGGCACCACAACATGATTGCAACAAAGAATTTCTTCATTTTTAGCAATAGGTTCAGCGATCAAACACTTGGCATGCATCTTAAAAGATTCATTTTCACATTTAAGATCATCAACTAGTTTGTTAGACAAAACAAGTTTAACATCTAAGTCCATATTCAAACATTCAAACTCTTTTAGTTTTCAAGAGAATGTTCAGTAAGTTTTTTATACTTTTCAACTAATTTGTTAGATTCATTGAGCTTAGCAATCAAGTCATTCTTTTTCACAAATAAACTTGCTCAAATTCTCATGAAATTTCTTAGCCTTTTTTTTCATGAGTTTGACATTTGGAATTTTAATAACACCCATAGATCCATATAACATGTCATAACAAGTATGAGAATTAACACTTATAGAGGCATTTCCACAAACACATGGCATGTTACAATCAACATCATCCATAGAAATATACAAAACACTATCCATGGCAAGACACACAAGGGTCAAAGATCACACTTAGGTAATTAAACCAATACAAGTGTTTCCGCTCTGATACCAATTGAAAGCTTGAATATGTGTGAAAACACAAGAGCTTATTTAGACCCCCAATTAAAAATTATGGCTAGATTGCTTTTACTCTAACTTATTTAAGTGTGGAACAAAAGTAAATGAAGCGCAATAAACCGATAACTACTCTAGTGCATAAACATGAATAACAAACAATAAAAGTAAAGCATAAAAGTAAGGGAAGAGAGATGTAACCACAAGATAACACCAAGACGTGTTATCGAAGAGGAAATCGAAGAACTTAGCAAAAGACCTCTCCGCCCTCCAAGAGGTAATCAATCCACTAGAGAATAAAGTTGAAGTTCACGAATAACAAAAAACCCTCCAAGCCTATTCTATCCAATGTACTTTAGCTCTCCAAGCTCCTGCTCCTGCTATCAGCGGACTTCTCAGAGTCTTGTCTTCTTTAACTTGCTGGATCCCACAATACGCCCAATTGCATCAGCCAAGCCTCATCGGCTTCTTTTGGAAAATCTCCAAAGCTTCCTAAACTCTAAAACACTCTCTACACTCTAAAAATGTGTGGGTTGTGTTTGGATACAAATCTCCTCTCAAGGTATGACAATGGGAGAGGGAAGGAGAAAAGACTAGAATGATTTCTCACTAAGAATGAGTAGCCCTCTCTTAAAAAGATGGGTGTGTGTGTTGTAGAAAACCTATCTAGGGTTTTTCTCTCTGAATGGTCTCTCATACTTTTGTGGGTAATGAGGTTATATATAGTATGAGTGAAGGGTAAGAAAGTTACACTTAAGAATCCTTCAGGTAGAGAGTTTTGCGGGTATCTCATGAAAAGGCCTTAACCACGGGTATTTAGCGGGAAGGCCTTACCTGCGAGACACTTGCGAAATCCTCTAGGCTGGCACGCCTCTTCAGCTTCTAGCATGTGCTTCTCACGTGGCTCTTTCGCTGGTTAGCTTCTAGCAAGACATTTGCGAAATCCACTGATTCTTCACCAACTTAATACTAAGCCTAATACAATAAAATACCACAAAATACAAGGAACAAAATTAAAACAATTACAACATTTTTTGTCATGGAATAAAGCCGACATAAAAGATAGTTGTAAATCACAACTTTACATCTTGTAAAAGATATAATAAAAAAGTCTATTGACTATCTTTTCTTTTGAAAGTCTTGTTAATAAATTTTTGGGTAAAATACTATTTTGGTCTTTAAACTTTACTATAAGTTTGTTTTTCATTCCTAAACTTCAAAAAGTTCTTTTTTTATGATTAAATTTTGTAAACAGTTCTTTTCAATAGTTTAAAGACAAAAATATGAATGAAAAAAAAAAAGTTTTTTCAATAGTTTAAGGATGAAAAAAGAACTATTTTTAAAGTTTAAGGACTAAAGTAAAACATTTTCAATAGTTTAGAGATGAAAAACAAACTTTTCTATAGTTTATGGACAAAAAACGAATTTGTTAAAGTTTAGGGATGAAAAACAAACTTTTGATAAAAATTTAGGAACCAAAATAATATTTTACCCAAGATATTTTTAACCAGCATAAATTAAAAGCAAATTAAGTTCTTACAGATAGACTCAACAGAGTCTCAATGTTATCAAATAGTAAAAATAAAATAAATATAAAAATAAAAACATATTACATTGGAGGGAAGATTAACAAAAACAACAAAATCAGCTAGTTGGGAACACAAACAACTTCTTTTAGCCAAATCATCTACATACCTTTTAGTTTCCTAGTATTGATTTGACTGATTGGTAAAAGTTAAGAGCATTAGAGCACTAGCAATGAATAAAATTTCTCTCCAAACTAGTTTGAAGATAACATTTTTAAACTTCTCATATATATATATATATATATATATGTGAATTTTGAAAATCTAATCGTTGAATTTCATGTTCCTCATGTTCTTAATATGCATATCAATTTTCGTTCAAATCAGATGTTATTTACCATTGGATTAATAAACTTATTTTTTATACACAACTTTAGATCACAAAAACTTGAAATTTTAGACATAGTAATTGATCTTTGATCTTTCAAAAATTTTGTAAGCATGAAGAACATAATAAGAACACGCAATCTAATGGTTAGATTTTCAAAATTCATACTCAATATAAAGATATATGAGAAGTTTGTAAGGTTTCTCTCAAAACTAATTTGGAGAGAAACTTTATTCACTAGCAATTGGGGATATTAAATATATATATATATATATATATATATATATATATTTTACATCCCCAAATACTATTTTATCTATTTTACTAACGCAACCAACAATACACCTAACATCCTAGTTTTTATTTTTACATACAACCTAATAAAATAATAAAAACTATCTAATAAAATAACAAAAAGTATTCTTCTCTCTCTCTCTCTCTCTCTCTCTTCACCCACAATCACAAGATTAAAAAACAATTTTTTTCTTTACAACCCATGAACAGTAAGATTGCATGTATGCAACCATGCAACCTTACTATAGTAAGGTTGCAAATTTTTTTTTAAGTATAGAAATTCGGATGAAGTGGGGTTTAGGTGTCTTGGGTTGTAAAATAGCAATTAGGGTATTTACACCCCCAACGCTAGTGCTCTTACCATCTCATTCTATAAAATTTATCTATTTTGACTTACCAAAAAATTTCTTTTCTACTTTACAAGACCACTTAAGAATGCACATTATGGCTATGTTTTGTTCGATGGAAATTAATTTTCGAAAAATATTTCACTTTCATGAGTGTTTGGGGTGATTGAAAATGTTGGTCATCCATGTCATATTAGTATGGGAGGTCCAAAACTCACTAATAGTCAATTACAATAATAATGAATTTATTAAAATGTTTTTTTGACTAGCTTTTCTACTACATTTTTGCCAAAAAAATGCATACGGCACATCAAATAGTGTATTATAACTATCACATTGAAATCTGCTGTCAATTCATTCAAGTAAAAAAAGAGAGTCAACTCTCCAAACTGTTAATTTTTTTTTAAAATAAAAAAACCTCCAAATATAAGAAAGACAATTAATGAAATTAATCATTCACAATGAGAACAATGCATAACCCACATATAAATATAGGATAGGACAAACATTGAAGGTTTTTTGAGCTAACCATAACATCACTCTCAAAACAAACTTAGAAATCTTTTGCTAATGTCCATATCATAGTAAAACAGAAAACCTTTAAAACCCAAAACCACTGTCACATTCACTTCACAATAAAAACACTCTAGTTGACCATGAATTAGTAGTTTATGAAAACAATACATGAGGTAGTATAAAGTATAGCCCGATCATGAAACCATAAATCCCAGATAAGCAAAAGAAAAAAGAAAAAGAAAGAAAAAAGCCATGAAACTAAAACACATGAAAGCAAAACCTATAGGATTGGGAGGCTAAGATCAAAACTAAATACTACCACCAAGTATAAACAATTAACAAAAAATCCACATGAGGCTAAAATAATTCAATAATCTACAACAGTAAGTTAATTATTCAATAGCTAAATTAATATACTTGCATTTGTATATATCATCAACTACAGCAAAAACATTGAAAACACATAATAAATCTGGCAAATCAATATCTAAAGTCCTGTTGCTAATTAAATAAATCTGACAATGTTTCTACCACCAAGTATAAACAATTAACAAAAAATCCACATGAGGCTAAAATAATTCAATAATCTACAATAGTAAGTTAATTATTCAATAGCTAAATTAATATACTTGCATTTGTATATATCATCAACTACAGTAAAAACATTGAAAACACATAATAAATATGGCAAATCAATATCTAAAGTCCTGTTTCTAATTAAATAAATCTGACAATGTTTCTAATTATATATATACACACACCCAAAACACTAAGTCACATAAATCATGCTTTTAGTAGCTAATGTGATATTAGAACTAAAATCAAAAGTCATATCAAGCATAATTTAATATGAAATAAAAATTGCAAAGTAGAAACAACATTAGAAATTAAGATACCATAAACAAAAATGTAATCAAAAGAAATCATAATACCATCACTTAACTGGGAAGAAGCCCAAGTTTGAAAAATCCCACTAAATATTCAATTTGTACCACAATAAGGCATAGAAACAATAAATATATTAGTAAGTATATGAAAATTGACAATCACAATCAAATTCAAAAATCAAATTGAAAGACATGTCAATCTCACTATCCATAGGACTGTTTTTGTAAAGAGAAATGCATATTTTAATTTATTGTGTAGTTTTAGAGAAACAAAAAAGAAAAAAAAAAAGTTCTTGACAATATCTGAGGACCTTAAACAATCATAAATTATGAACGTTCTCTATTAACAGAAAGAATTTTTCTTTCAAAAAATCACATGCCCAAACATAAGCCTAAATTTTTGATAAATCCAAACGTAAGCCTAAATTAAAAACAAATTCAGATAAAAAATGATATTAAAAACTCCAGCAACTTGAAACTGAAACAAACCCCAGCAGCAACCCAAAACTAAAACAATCCCCCAACAACCGCAGGAACCAAGCCCAGCAAATAGACGTGCTAACTATAAACTATTGACTCCTTGAGAAATATGCCAGAGTTCCAAAGATTGGTTATTTAGTTGCATCAATGATTCAAATTAAAAAAAAAAAAAAAAAAAAAACAGAAAAGAGAAGAACAAACAATCTATGGAAGAGTATAAAAGAGAAGAAAATGAATCTATCCAGTACCAGAACAATCTCATAGACAAAACATTCGACTCCATGCTTCATTCGGTTGAGTCAGATTAGCAATTAATGCAGAAATCTCTTCATCAATATCAAAGGGGACTGGTCTGACAATAGTGAAGGGCCTCTCGTGGATCTCTCTCTCCAACTCTCTCTACATAACACATTCATTATAGGAAAAAAATGAAATCAAGAGGTAAACAGCAGTACAGAAATGAGAATCCCCAGTGAATGGGTAGAGATTAACAAAATAAAAAATAAAAATAAAAATAAAAAAAGCAAAGGATAGTATCAAACCTTGGAGGTGGCAGCAAGCAATCTGACAATTTTTATGACAATCTCTTTCTCATGATTTGGCTGCCTTCAGTTCCTACACATAAATCAAATGCACTCAATTTGCATAGAGTAAGAAAATGTAAATATTAAGTATTCTAAATGGCACAATGGATTTTGCATAGCCACCTAGCCTAATCATATCAAAATATGCCCAATGGATCCAAAAGCCAAGTCAAAGCATTCAAATTAAGAACTTTCACCTTTGACCATTACATTGTTTGCCTTATAAATAATTTGCAAAGGGTGGACTTAAAACAGCACACATAAATATTTGCATAGTTATGTATTTCCAATTAAAGCAATCCAAATCTAATAGTTTATGCTAGTTCATTTATTCTATTATTTCGATACAAGTACAATAGTTACTCTTGTAGGCCTTTTGTCAAACACCTAACAGATATAGCCAAGAAATAGAACTTGATTGATGTACCGGTGCTAAAATAGAGGAATTACAAAACCTGTAGAATTTGGTTTTCTATGAGTGTTTCCCTGACTTCAACAAAAATGAATAGAGAGAAAAATGGGTTAGAAATTGAAATCCCTAAATTGACAAAAAAACCTAATTAAAAACGAAATCCTTAAATTGATAGAAAAAACCATTATATGCCTAGGCTATCAAATCCTTATGGGGAGGAGCCAAAATCATGGGCAAACTAATAGCTTGAATTTTACTTGGCTTCTGGAATTTCATCTCAATATATAATAATATAAAACCTTCAGCAGTTCTTTTGACAGATTCAAGTCCTCGAAAGTACTTGCCGATGTATACATGTGTGTTTCTGCATTCATGGTACAAGTAACATAATAATAGGAATTAAAACTATAGAACACTATCTCTTACCACATTGTATAAGCATCAAAACAAAAATTAATATCAATGATAAAGATTCAAAACCCTAATTAGGATCTAAAACAATAATAAAAAATAGTACTTTATTATATTTTAACCAAAAGTATAAGCAAAGGTATTGAGTTGATCGAAACCCTAATTAGGATCAAGCAAATAAAGAAATTCAAATCTTGGTGATGTGAGAAATTGATGGTACCGCAATGATGTGAGCATTTTGGGGTTCATCGAGGTGCTTGTTGACGATGCTTTTGGTGTCATCGATGGTCAAGGCCTCGGCGCTAAGTTCGGCGGCAACTTTGTCTTGCTGCGAAGTTGACAAAGTAGCCGTGTCCTCCATGTCCTCCAAAGGCTTGTTGTCTTCTTCGTCGCCCCAGCGTTTAGTCTCCGTCTTTGGAACAGGGATTTCCTGTGGCAGTGGCGGCGGAGCAACAGTAGCAACTGCCGTGGTGTTTTCCTGAGGCGGTGGCATTGTCGTGGTGGTTGTGGCAATGGTGTTGTTAGTGGTATCAACCATTGAGAGAGAGAGAGAGAGAGAGAGAGAGAGAGAGAGAGAGAGAGAGAGAGAGAGAGAGATACAAATTACCTTAAAGGTTGCTTTAAAAAGAGATATAGATGAAGAGTATATATATTTAATAAAAAGAAAAAAATCAAATTTAAAAAAAATCAAATTTTAAAAAAAATCAAATTAAAAAAAAAACATGCTGATGTGGAAAATTGTGGAGCTAGCAGAGGCTTCGATTTTATATATATATATATATATATATATATATATATATTATAAAGACCTTTTTTTTATATAGGAAACTTGTAACTTTATTATGATGAAGATAAATTTAGTACATCATGAGTAAGAGCTGACTCAATTAGCGATGAATTTTCTTCTATCCAGGTTACAAAATTATCACTATTGACTTTATCTTTGGCATGTTTAGCCAAAATATCTGTTGGCTTATTACCTTGATGCCTCAGATATGATACTTGAGCTACTCTAAAATCCTGGAGTTGATGATATACCTCAACTAAGATATTTGAGATAATCATAAATGGTGTGCATAAATTCAAGAAAGCATTAGACACGATCTTGGAGTCACATTCAAGGATCACTTCGTTTATACCTACATCCCAAGCAAATGAAACCCCAACCTCCATAGCTTTGGCCTCAATTTCCAAAGGTCCTAGTGGCTATTGAACTTGATTGCTTAAAGCTGCTATCACCCTACCTTCATGGTCTCGAATTACCACACCCACCCCAATCTGGCCAAATTGACTAAAAACCACTCCATAAAGACTTAGGTAAGCTAGGTGTGCCCTGATCGTCAATCACAATAATTATAATTATAAAGACTAATGAAAGCTAGGCGTGTCGACTAGCTTTTCTCTTACGTCTCAAAGACTGAAAATTTTAAAGACTTATTATGAAAGCTAGGTGAATTTAATAATTTTTTTTTAGTAAAATATTTACTAGTTAATTACAATAATAATAAAATGTCGTGTTGAGTCTATTGACTATCTTCTGAAGAAAAAAAGAAAAAAAAAAGTCTATTGACTAGCTTTTCTATTGAAAGTCTTGTTAATAAATTTTTCGGTAAAATACTATTTTGGTCCTTAAAGTTTACCAAAAGTTTGTTTTTCATTCCTAAATTTTGAAAATCTCTTTTTTCATGCTTAAAATTTGTAAACAGCTTTTTTTCAATAGTTTAGAGACAAAAATTGGAATGAAAAAAAAAAAGTTTTTTTCAATAGTTTAGGGATGAAAAAAGAACTATTTTTAAAATATAAGGACTAAAGTAAAACATTTTCAATAGTTTAGGGATGAAAAGATAAACTTTTCTATAGCTTAGAGACAAAAAATGAATTTGTTAAAGTATAGAGATGAAAAACAAACCTTTAATCAAATTTAAGAACCAAAATAGTATTTTATCCAAGATTTTTTTTTTTTAACCAGCATTAACTAAAAGCAAATTAAGTTCTTACAGATTGACTCAACCAAGTCTCAAAGTTATCTAATAATTAAATAAACATATTACATTGGAGGGAGGGTTAACAAAAACAACCAATTGGGAACACAGACACCTTCTTTTAGCCAAATCATCTGCATATCTATTAGTTTCCTAGTACTGATTTGATTGATCGGTAAAAGTTAAGAGCATTACAGCATTAGCATTGAACAAAGTTTATCTCTAAACTAGTTTGAAAATAACCTTTGCAAACTTCTGATATATATATATATATATATATATATATATATATATATATATATATTTGTGTGAATTTTGAAAATCTAATTGTTAAATTTCATGTTCCTTATGTTCTTAACATGCATATCAAATTTTGTTCAAATCGGATGTTATTTACTATTAGATTAATAAACTTATTTTTTGTACACAACTTTAGATTACAAAATCTTGAAATTTTAACATTTATTTGATGATATAGTAATTGATCTTTTATCTTCAAGAAATTTTGCAAGTATGTAGAATATAAAGATATATGAGGAGTTTGTAGAATTTCTCTCCAAACTAATTTGAGAGAAACTTTATTCACTAGCAATGGGTGTAGGCGTAGTGTTTTCTCCTAAAGGGTAGTATGCCTCGGCCAAGTGGACCGAGGCCGAGAAGAAATGGAGTCGCCACCTAGTTTAGGTCTAGGAACCATAAATATAGCACCCTTACGTGAAAGGATTGATCTTACTACCTGAGTATGAGTTCGGAGTTTAAATATGGGGATGAAAATGTCTTAGGCACAAAGGAGTCAATCTCGTACCGGAGGCTGTACCGATTTGACTAGTGGAACGATATATTTCGGTATCGATCAATACCGGTGTACCGTATTGGGTTTACCATTATTTTTTATATTTATAAATAAATAAATAAATATATATATATATGTGTGTGTGTGTGTGTGTGTGTGTGTGTGTGTGTGTGTGTGTGTGTGAGTGTGCGTGTGTGTGTGTACATTATGATAAATATAAAATTTACCGTAAAACATGACCTTAATTCAGAACAAATTATTCATGGTTTTAAACCTTAGCATCAATTAAAAGGAAAAAAAAAACATAATATAAAAAATAAAAAGCTTAATTATTCATTGCATACTAAGAAAACAAATAATACTAATAAGTTAATACAAATAAGTTACCATTCTGCCCTTACAAAAATTCAAAAATTACAAAACTAAAAAAAAAAAAAAAAGCTTTATTTTTTTTATTTTTTTTTATACCAGTCGATACACCCAGTATGGCCGGTATTTAAACCAGTACGAAACATTGGTGTTTCGATACCGATATACGTACTGGTGCAATACATACCGCCTGGTACGGCTGGTACCTGTACGATATCGACTACATTGGTTAGGCACCCAACCATACCCGATCGTGGGTTGGCTTCCACTCATTATGTCTTGCGTTTTAATCTCATTAAAGACAAATTCAATATTTATCACTCTATACTCACACAGACACTACCATTCATCTAGCAAACAACATGACATTTCATCCCAAATCCTAACATACATCTTTCACACACAGCATTATATCACACCCAAGGTAGAAACATAGATATGACAGCATCAAAGAATTATTGGAGAGCATTAAGAACACAAACTTATCCATCCAAACTCACATATCATGTTCATCAAACCTAAACGAGATTAATCTCAATCAAATGTATGTACATATGAATGTATGTCTTACCTCATTGTACCATAGCACCTATGCATCAATGCATGTTCAAGTTCTCATGAATGTTCATGTGGTTCATCAAAGCATAAACCCTAATTATCAACTCAACAATCAAAGCATGTGAAACATGTTATCCTACTAACCTTAAAGCTAAACATGTGAAAACTAGACTCAACAAAACCTTAAAATATATGATTCAAGCTAAGGAAAATAATTTTTTTTAAAAAAAGAAATCAAGAACTGTAAATCTAGGTTTTTAGGCACGAGTATGCATGCACATACATTCCCAGAAACATAATTTTAAAACAGCAACAAAACAATAATTAAACAAAACCTAGCATGCTTCTAATACAAAACTAAACAACCTAAACTAACAATAAAGATATCAAAGATAAACAAAACAGAGTCTATTCCTAAACATGCATTAGATCTAACAACAAATAAGAGCAACTCTTACCACATCAAAATATGTTCATCAATATATCCAATTCTTTAACTCTCCAATCAAAATATGGTGAGACACAACAAATCAAAACCAAACAAATCAAATCATATTTCTAAGCATGTAAAACAAATAAATCAAATTAAAAATAACAAGAATACAAATTATAAAAACCCGAAGCTAAGGAAGAGTCATGGGAAGAAACTTGCCTTGCTTATGGATCACAACTTTGTAGAGATTAACCGGCCCCTCAATGCCTACACAACAATGAGATTCCAAGGTAAATAGAAGATTTCAATAGTTCTTAGTTATCAAAACTCAAAATAAAAATGATTTTTGAAAAGGTTTTGATTCAATGATTTGAAAAACTTAGTTTCTGCTTGAATGAACGCTAGAGAGAGGTTTTTAAAACGTGCTCCTGGCTGTGTGTGCAGAAAGTATAGAGAAAAAAAGATTTTCGAAGAGTTTAGGTAAAGTATCAACTCTCTCTTGCTAGGGTTTGAGTTTGGAGGCATAAGGATGTATTTATATGTTTAAACTAGTGTTTTTAGACTCATTTAGAGGGTTTTGGACGTTCCAAATGACCCGGGGGCCAGGGCCCATCAAAGAAGGCTTTGGGCCTTAAAGAAATGAAGTTTTGGGCTTCTGGAAATTTTCCTGCATACACATGCGTCCCCAAAAACCCTAATTTCAACTGCTCAAATGGCCTGATTTCAAACGGTCATGATTCACTCAATTTAAGTCCAAATTAGACAAAATCTGTGTTCCAATTGAAGCCTAAGATGTCTACTTTCTAGTGAAATAAACCACACTCAAAACCGCTTTGTAGATCAAAAGTGATGGTCAAGACAGTGAGCAAGGGTCGTTTTTTAGCATCATTTTAAAAGTGATTTGAGCACTTTTGAGTTGTGATTACTTTCAAATTATCAAAATAACTTCAATTACCTTTGGTAGACATGTCAAGCTCATCATTGGGGCTTGGGACTAAATTTTATTAACCGGTTACAAAATAAGGTTTCTACAATGGGGGAGATAAAAAAAAAAAAAAAAAAACACATATTTTACGTCCTCAAACACTATTTTATCTATTTTACCAACCCATCCAATAGTACACCTAACATTCCAGTTTTTTTTTTTTACATACAACCTAATGAAATAATATAAACTACCTAATAAAATACGAAAGAGTACTCTTCTCTCTCTCTCTCTCTCTCTCTCTCTCTCTTCACCCATAATCACAAGATTAAAAAATATTTTTTCTTTACAACCCATGAACAATAAGATTGCATATATGCAACATTACTGTAGCAAGGTTGCAAATTTTTTTAAGTATACAACCTAATGAAATAATATAAACTACCTAATAAAGTAATAAAGAGTACTCTTCTCTCTCTCTCTCTCTCTCTCTCTCTCTCTCTCTCTCTCTCTCTCTCTCTCATAATCACAAGATTAGAAAACTATTTTTTCTTTACAACCCATGAACAGTAAGATTGCAAATATGCAACCTTACTGTAGCAAGGTTGCAAATTTTGTTAAGTATATATACAAACCTAGATGAAGTGGGTTTTAGATGTCTTGGGTTGTAAAATTGTAACTGGGGTGTTTACGCCCCCACTACTAGTGCTCTTACCATCTCATTTTGTAAAATTTCTCTATTTTGACTTAACAAAAAGTTTCTTTTCTACTTTACAAGACCCCTTAAGAATACACATTATGGTTGTGTTTCATTTGGCAAAAATTAATTTTTGAAAAATATTTTTCACATTCATGAGTGTTTGGGGCGATTGAAAATGTCAGTCATTCATGTCGTATTAGTAGGGGAGGTCCAAAATTCTCTTATAGTCAATTACAATAATAATGAATTTATTGTAATGTTTTGTTGACTAGTTTTTCTACTAAGGCTTCATTTGAGAGTTCATAAGAGAATAGAATGGAATGATCATAAGAGAATGGAATGGAATGATCATAAGGGGATGAAAATGAATGGAATGAAATGGATTATATTTAAGCACGAGAAATGAATGGAAAAGAATGGAATGGAATGGAATAAAGCAACCTTAATTGGATGTGTTAAAATAAAGAAATGGAAAGGAATGTAAATGAATGAAAATGAATGGAATGTAAGTAATCTTATTTGAAAGTAACATAAAAGGAATGGAATGGATTCATTTTATGACAATATTACTATTATACATTTAAAAAAAATGATTGAATATATAGGGGTATTTTGGAAGTTTTAGTAAAAAATTCATTAAATCTAATTTCATTCTCTCCCATTCCTCCCAATTTCGGGAGAATGAAAATTTGAGGTTTTAAGCTCTCGTTTGGGAGGAGAGAATGGAATGGAATGGAATGAAAAAAAAAATGAAAAAAAAAAATTAGAATATTCTTCCCTTTCCTTGTTTGGGAGTTTTAGTGGAGGGAATAGAAAATTCATTCCCTTATTTGGGAGTTTAAGTGGAAGGGAATAGAATGGGTAAAAGGAAACACTCATTCCTTTCTATTCTCTTAAAATCTCAAATTTTCATTTCTTCGAAATTGGGAGGAATAAGAGGGAATGAAATTAAATTTAATGAATTTTTTTACTAAAACTCCCAAAATTCTCCTATATATTCAACCATTTATTTTAAAATAAATGCCTAATAGTAATATTGTCATAAAATGAATCCATTCCATTCCCTTTATGTTACTCCTAAACAAGATTATTTACATTCCATTCATTTCCATTCATTTATTTTAAAATATTAAATTAAGATTACTTAATTTCATTCCATTCTTTTTCATTCATTTACATTTCTTAAATACATTTCATTCATTTCCATTTCCTTATGATCATTTCATTTCATTCCCTTATGAACTTCCAAACGAAGCCTAAAGGAATAGAATGAAATGAGTGTTCCCTTCAATCCATTCAATTTTCTCCCACTTAAACTCCTAAACAAGAAAATGAACTTTCTATTCATTCCATTAAAACTCCCAAACAAGGGAATTGAAGAATATTATAAAATTATTCTTTTCATTCATTTCCATTTCATTCCATTCACTCCTCTCAAACAATGGCTAAAAGTCTCATTGGAAAAAGTTAAAGAGCATTCCCATCTCATTTTGTAAAATTTATATAGTTTTGTCTACAAAAAGTTACTTTTTCTACTTTATATACCCAATAAAAGCAACACAATCTACATTCCATTTGCCATTTTATACTACAACAAAATGTATTTTCAGTGACGAAAAAATTCGTCACTAAAAGTCCAGTTTTTCGTCACTAAGAACCTTTAATGACGAAATCAGACTTTTTGTGACGAAACTCATTTCGTTGCTAAAACCCCGTCACTAAAAGTCCTGGTGACGAAAAATTTTCTCACTAAAAGTCCGATTTCATTTCATTCCCTTACTAAAACCTCACATTTGGATAATACATTTATTTCAACAACATATTTATAAAAAAAGATCCATACATTCCACAAGTAAAAAATAAAACAAGTATCTAATTCAAACTCCTTCCATACAGTAATTGTTTACAACATATACAATAACTCAAGATGTAATTGTTTGCAACATATACAATAACGGAAGATGTCCTCATATGTCTTCAAGTAATGCTATAAGTAAATCTCCTAATAGCCACCAATAAAAAATCTGCACAAATATAAAAACAATGCCACATTAAAATCATAAAGTAAAAACATTAATTGTGTTATATGAAACACAATTTTATGGCTTACAATCAAAGCAGTTGAACGGCAAAATGCAGCTCCACTGGCATTTGAGGATGCATACTCATCATACTCAGCACCCAAAAAAGTACGTTCTGCCTCTGCAATTGCCAAGATGCGAGGAGCACTAAGATCCAAAGGGGTGCCAGATATTGTCCAGCCTCCACTACATAAAGGAACCATCAACCAAAGATTTCATACGACAAATCCAAATTGATATCTATAACACATTATTATAAAAAAAAGCCACAAAAGTATACACTAAGATATTTGGAAAGGGAAACACATAAGAAGATTTAACTTATCCAATATTAATGGCAGTTTCTTCAGGGTGAGGTGGTGCAGTATAATCAGGTTGATAAGGCTGTAAATCAGAAGCAAAGACCACCATCAACAATGAGTGTATTTTAATAAAAGAAAGATGCAGCCAAAACAATCCTAAGCACACCAGTATCTAGTTTTATCATAGAAAAGGGTCTATTAGCTATTGCCATTAGCTTCGCCTCTAGTGACCTGTAAAAAGGTTTTATGATGCAATACAGCATGGCAAACTCCGACCCAAGATGAAGCGCCACAACTTTTCAAAAGTACCCTCATAGTGAGTTTTTTTTCTTTTTTTCTTTTTTGAAAAGTAATAAATATTTTAACGATAAGGAAAAACCTCATAATGACACAACCTATTTACAAAACCTATTACCATCCACGGAGGCACTCCGAATCAACTAAATGGACTTGAGAATTTCAACAAGCTTGGAAAACAAATAACCACAATGCCTCTATATATGCAAAAAACAAAAATAATAACAACAATAACAAATCAAAATTCTAATAATTTGTTTCCTTAGAAGCAAATTCATTTCCTAACTTCCGATACTTGGCCTTTTCCCTCCTTGTTTTCCACAAACTGAATTTTCATCTCCCACAGACCAACCAACCAACCAACCAAACACACACATTTTCAACAATAACATCCTACTCTAACCTATAAAACACAAACACAAACCAAACACAAATATATATATATATATATATATATATTAATACTATTTTGAAATTATTGTAAAATTATTGTAAAACCAAACACAAATAGATTAATACATGAGAATAAAAACCTATCTGATCATAATTTTGGTATTCTCAAGGACAATGTGATGCCATAGACGACAAAAGAAGTATGATAACAATGTTGTAATGAAATGAATTGAACAGCAGCCATATGAACTAGAGCTAGGAACATCTAAAAAGCTACAAAATTTACATATATACAAAATTAAAAGCACTGAAAACAACATATATATATACACATATATAGCATAGCACGTTTGATTTGATCAGATTAGGACTTACTCTGGTGCGGTCTCTTGTGAAGGCTGCGAGGGACAATCATGGTTCTCCCCCTGCTGCAACAATAACAAAATTTGTGTTAAAAAAGAGTGAGACAAAAGTATTAAACTGCACAAGTAGTAGAGTTTTGGTGCACATCAAAGATTAAAGCTTTAGAAGGATACCTGTAATGCTTCCTTCATTGCCATATCCACTAATTCTCCTTCACTCAAAATTTTAAGCTCATCAACCCTACATTAATTAATTAACTAAATAATAAGGAATTAAGTATTAGATAGAGGAAAAAAAAAATAAGAACATACGAAATATCTTCATCAAGTGGTTGAGATGAATCCGAAGTACATAGTTCTGCCTCTAGATTCTGCATAGATGAGATATATATATAACCAATCAACAAAGAAAAAAAAAGATTGCTTTATTAATTTTGGAGAGAGAGAGAGAGAGAGAGAGAGAGGTACCTGAAGTTGAAGGAGAAGAGAAGACTCGAAGTTGGGGACAGAAGAGAGGGGACCCACCAGATTGGGCTCGTCGTCGCCAGTTGCGACCAGGCGTCACCATCGCGAGCCCAGGCGTCGCGATGGCGAGCCCGGGCTCGCGAGCTCGCGATGGCGAGCCTGGCCGTCGCCATCGCGATGCCCAGGCCGTCGCCATCGCGACGCCTGTGGCGAGCCCGGGCTCGCGATGGCGGGCCTGGCCGTCGCTGATCGCGACGCCCAGTCTCGCCCGTCGCCATCGCGACGCCTGGGCTCGCGATGGCGACGCCTGGTTGCGACCGGCGACGGCGAGCCCAGGCGTCGCGATCGGCGAGCCTAGGCGGTTTGGGAGCTGATCTCTGGGTTTTTTTTTTTGACCAAAATGATACTGGGTAAGTGGGTATTGAAATGTTTTGCGGTAGGCTGGGTATTGAAATTATGCTTTTAAGTTTTTAGCGACGAATTTCAGTTTCGTCACTAAAGACTCGGGCTTTGTTAAGATTTTTAGAGACGAAATTCATATTTCGTCACTAAAAATACTTTTTAGTGACGAATTGTGATTTTGTCACTAAAAACATATAAGTGTAAAACTATTATTCTTTTTAGTGACGAAATGAATTTCGTCTCTAAATCATACTTTTAGTGACGAATTGTGATTTCGTCACTAAAAACATATAAGTGCAAAATTATTATTATTTTTAGTGACGAAATATTTCGTCACTAAAAATTTCAACTTTTAGTGACGAAATATTTCGTCGCTATAGATTAATTAAACTCGCGCCAAAGTTTCCCTCTATTGGCGCCCATTTTTCAGATCACAATAGTGACGAAATTCATTTTTCGTCACTAAAAGTTGAAATTTTTTTCATTATTAGTGACGAAATTCATATTTCGTCACTAAAGCTGTATTTTTAGTGACGAAAAATATTTCCTCACTAATTTTCGTCACTAAAAATACATTTTGTTGTAGTGTTATAGCCATTATATAAAATAATAGTATGTTCAGATTCCCTTGAGGCTGAAAAGTTTCCCGCAAGCTCCATTGTTGTGACCCCCGCTGCCCAAAGTTGAGATCCAGATATGCCGTCTAGCGTCAAGAATTGATATGCAAATCGGATCATGAGAGAGGAGAGAGAGGGATGGAATAATTTATATATATATATATATATATATATATATATAGAAAAGTATGAATGATATACAAAAGCTACAGTGATCTTATATATTTACGAGACCATTGTAAGTTTTGTATTTAAAATAATTGTGAAATGCATGACTATTTTCTCTTTAATGAAAATGCATGACTAATTGTAGGGATTTTCTTCTCTTTTTTTTTTATCTACAATTACCATCTATAAATAGCAAAAACTTTATTATAGAACAATAAATGGGAATGCTCTATTATATTACATGTATTTCTAACCATGCTTTCTTTTCTTTGTCAAGTTGTCCACCATTGATGCAGGTTCATCCCTATCTTCAAATTTATGGCATGCTTCTCAAATTTTGGGAGATTCCATTGACTCTCCTAATGAGTGGGTGTTTGTTTCTCCAAATAAGGGGAAAAAATTATGAATTTTCTTCTTACTTAATATCTTATCATTTCCTCTAAGAAAATTTTTGAATACTTCGGGAGTACTATAAATGCGTACTCCTTACTTTCACATAAATTGTGGGTCCCACCATTAATTTTAATTAGTGGGATTAATATTTATGTGAGAGAAGATAGTACGCATTTATGGTGCTTCAGAATATGCATTTATGGTACTACGAGAGTACTTAGTAGAAAATATTGGAAGTAACATGAGCAACAATACACAAACTATTTTCCATCATCAATCATAGGTAAAATTAGTCAAATGTTATCTCTATTTACAATTTTCGGTGCATTAAAACTATGAAATGTCAGTAGAAAATATTGGAAGTAACGTTAACAACACTACACAAAAATAATGTTGTTTTTGTCATCAATCATAGGTAAAATTAGTCAAATGGTACCCCTGTCTACAATTTTTAGTGTCTTAAGGGTCTATTTGATATGTATGTTTAAACAATAATTTTCAATGTTTAAATATTAAAAACTGTTTGAGTCATAGTTTGGTAGGAGTGTTTGATTAAGGGAGCTTGAGTCACAGTTTTCGATTTAGGGTATTTAAACACTATATTTTGAGAACAATCCAAAATATTTTTCAATTTTTGAGTAACAATGTTCAATGACATTGTTGTAAATATTTTGAAAAGCACGAGACCCACTGATAGGGCAACACACTTTTTCTTTTCTCTTTTTTGTATTTTTTGTATTTTTTTTTTTTGTTTTGGAGTTTGCTGTTTTGTTGGTTTTCTTCTTCCAAATCAAACAAAACTCATTTAAATTTAATCCCCACCAAAAAAAAAAAAACCGGGGCAACGAAACGCCAAACCCAAAAACAAAACCTATTTGAATTTAATCGCTACCCACACAACACAAACCAAATCAAACATCTAGAGCAAACAAAAGAAAGAAACAATAAAGGAGAAACAAAGGTGTTGGGACATTAGGCTAAGAGAGACGAAGAGAAAGAGAATCATGGGTTTTCTGTGAAGAGAAAAGAAAGATGGAACCCAACAGTAATAAGTAGAAAATTTCTCTCTTCAAATAAAATAGTACTAAATGTATTGTTCATGTTAGATAATTACCCACTTAAAACACACACACACACGCGCGCTCATATAATCATATCAAACACATAATTATGTTTTTCACTTTAAAAAATATGTTAGTAGACACATGGTACCAAACACATTTTTTGTGTTATAAGTATTTTAAACGTGTGTTTGCACAACATTTTTTAAACCTCAATTTTCACATCATTTTAAAAACTAATACTTAAACTCCCTTACCAAGCAGGCGATTAGTCTTGGGAAACAATATCAATTGACTTTTTATAGATCATCATGACTGGCTTTTCGTTAAAATAATAATAACTATAGAATAAGAAATTTCTTCTTACGTATCCAATTTTATCATTTCATCTAAAATAAATAAATAGTGGAATATAAGTAGAAAATATTGGAAGTAATCTAAACTATACTACATCAAAATAATGTTGTTTTTGGTTATCAATCATTGGTATAACCAGTCAAATGATATCTCTATCTAAAATTTTGGACGCCTTACACTTTGTTTAGTCTTGGTAAACACCATAAAGACTAGCTTTTCTACAAAAAGGTCATCTTGACAAAAGTTTTGAGGATGTAATATTTGCGCTCTTATTTCATTAGAGCACATTTTCAAATTTAAAATATTTTCAAGTTTTTGTGTAATATGTAAAAAAGTATAAACATAAACCACAAAAACCGGTGGCTCAACCACCAAAATCACCAATGCCAATGGTTCAGTGACTGAACAACTAGCATCGGAACTCAGCCATTGAGCTTCAACAACCCAACCATCAAATGGTAGATGAAGAGCTACTCTATATTTTTGTAAAATGCTTTACTAAAATTTATAACAATTTATAAAAGATGTTGGTCAATGGAAAATATTTTCAAGTTTGACCAAATTTTACAATGAAACAAACATTGAAAATATTTTATGTAAAACATTTAACAACAAATCAATTGGAACATTGATAAAAACACTTAAATTTTGAGGTACTTTGGATTATTTTCATCTAAAATTTTAAATTTTGGATTTTTACCTCTAATCCCTAATGTTAATTTATTCAACATTTATTTTTGGGACAACAAAGACAACACAAAAATAGACAAATAATATTCACAGCACTCCAGTCCTTTTGGGCCGTGAAAGACATTGGCCTCCTAGTCTCAAATGGAACTAGGCAGGGGCCGCGCGAACGCAGGCCCCTACGGACGTAGGCTCTCCCACTTGGGGAGACCTTATGCTGGCAGCTCTCCTAAAAGTGCAATGGAGGTTACCAACTTAAGCCATGGGCCTGCTTGATCACCCATTGACCCCGTCCAGGTAAGTATGTTTCATTTGCTGCTCAGTGCTTCATATTTGTATCTCCTTGTGTCTCTCTCTCTTCTATCCTGCATTTTTAATGTGGGACCTTAAGCCAAATCGCAAGGGTACAAATACAATTGGCAGATAAACCATGCATATATTTTTTCAAGCTTTGGGGTTCTAAATTCATTTTAACAATTTCGAAAACTGTGGTGTTCTTATAGTTATAGGCTTATAGCCTATAGGTATCCAAAAGGGAATCTTAATTAACTAAATTTAACCAAGCACTGCACCATTTTGATGGAAATCACATACTTTAATCTTATTAAGTGTACTAACATCTTCATTCAGCAAAACAAAAAAACAAAAAAAGAAGCGTACTAACATCTTCAATGGAAGGCCATTGCAGAGCACCACTTACTACATTAACATTATTCAAATAGCCGCTTACTCAAAGAAATTATATATAGATAATAAGTGAGATGTAACCAGACCAATTCTTTGGATGTCTTTAATTCCTCAACAGCCTTACTACTATTCATATAATGTGTCCAATTTCACCCACAAAACAATGTCATGCAAGTAGTTATTTTGTCCAATTAGCAAACAATATTGTGCTGATTGTGCGTGAGTCCTAACAAATGGTATCAGAGCTAGGGAAAACTCTCATTGGAGTTGTGGTGGGTAAGTCTTAATTTAGTTGAGTCCCACATCACTTAAGCGAGTGTGCCAAGTTGGGTTGATAAGGAGGATGCCTCACTAATTGTTTTAAGGTCTATCCCCATGAGACTTAGTGTCACATAATACTCGGAACCAAGTGGGTAATTCTTCGCATTGGTGGTTGAAACCAAGGCTCCAAAATTTTTGGAACCAATCTTTGTCCTAATACTTGGTACAATTCTAAGAAAAAAGTTTATAATGAGTGTTGTGACCTGTTTAAGTAATACATATGAAGCTAAGAGCCTTGTATCTCAATTGATTTGCTCTTCTTGGTGTTTCAACACATCTAGGGTTCAAATCCCTCATTCCTAGTTATAACTATCAAATTATTTATATATAAAAACAAGCATATGGGTAGTTTATATAAATTGTCATGTAGTGAGTTCGAGAAGGTAGCTACAAACCAATTTCGTACTAAACTTTGTCTCAATTCTAATTACTATAATTGAAATTGAACCTTGTATTCTACACTTTTAGCCATTTTTTTTTTCTTTTGTATAGAATTTTAGCCCTTTTTTTATATCTAAAGGATACACCATTGTGTCACATTGGTTTTTGGTTAGGATTTTAGTAATAAAATTAAATCCACAAATATCAAAATGTGTGCATAAGATAGGATACTGGTAATTTAAAATACTCTCTAGACAATCTAAACCCTAATTGCCTTCTTCTAAAAAAAAAAAAAATCCTAATTGCCACAACACAGAACTCTAATGGATGGTCTGACCGATCCGACCCATCAAACCCCATGGCCCAGTATTAAATACCCAACTCCCCATACCTGCTCTCACATTAGCCAGAGCAAGCAGCAGCAGCAGCGAACTAGGGTTTCTCTGAATCGCCGCATTTCTCATCTCATCTCATCTAACCAATCGAAATCATGGTGAGAACGCCTCCTCTCTCTCTCTCTCTCTCTCTCTCTCTGTGTGTATGTTAGTCTGTGCTTGTTTTTGATCAATGGGGATTTTTGGTTTCAGCCGGATGTGGAAGCTGATGTGGCGGTGGCTGGGCAGCCCAGAAGAAAAGGACGTTCGAGAAGTTCAGCTTCAGAGGCGTCAACTTGGATGCTCTTCTCGACATGTCCACCGACGACCTTGTCAAGCTCTTCACTGCCAGAGCTCGCAGAAGGTACTCTTCACGCCGGAGAAAGCTGCCATTGGACTTAAATCCCCATTAATTAATATGCCCCATGGCCGTTTTTGCTATAGCATGCTAGCCAATTAGTGTGTAGCACGCGATAAGAATGGCACGTGATCTTTTAGCATTAAAAACTATACATACAAACACTTCTCCTAAACAGTTTATGCTATCGCATGCTAACCAAATAGTCTGTAACCTGTTTAGCTAGGAACTCCTAACACCTTTATAAGAATTGCATGTGATATTTTACTCTTTTAGCATTAAAAAATAAAAACTATACAAACACTTCTCCAAACAGTTTATCACTTTATTGAGTCCTCTTCAGCAGGTATATATAAGTTTTACGTATTTTATATTTCAAAAAGAGAGTTTTAGGGACTTATCAGGCTTTTTTTTAATTAAAATATATATATATATATATATATATATATATATATAGGTAAAAATGAAACGGTAGCATATTCAGAGTCATTTGCATGTTACGTGCATAACTTAAAAAGAAGTCTTGTAACGAAGAAACGATGACGTTTTTGGCTTAGACATTTGTTTCAATTTGCAAAAACAACACCGTAGGGAGATCTAAACTTCATCTTCCTAGAACAGAAAATTACTAAAATTTCTAAGGCAACCATAAAACACAAGGAAATTTTGAGTAGGGTAGACATGGAGTGGAATATATACATCATGAATAACAAAGTTAATTTTGGACTTTGCAAATGTTAAGCCCTGGATGGGAAAGTTACTTTTGTTTAGTATCTACACAGAAAACCTTGTGGCTTCTTCAACATCCAGAAAAAAGTGTGAACACATATGCGGGTTGTATTGCACACCACTACCTTAAAAGTCTTAAACTTCTAGTTATGTCCCTACACTTTTTTTACGTGACTAATGTTACCTGGACCCAAGATCACTGCCAATTACTTGGAGCCTTGGACAACTACCCGCACCAAAAGAAACTCAACTCAAGCCTTTACATTCTTCTTGATACTTTCAAGCATTTGTTCCTCAATTTTTACATTTCATTAGCAGATTATGTGTTTGGCTTCAATCCTAAATCTATGGGATCCATTTATATTTACATAAATTTGGATATTGATGGATATGGATTAACAAATTAACAGAATTTTTTTAAAAGAATTTAACTACACCATGCAAAAAGAAAAATTATAAAATAAAAAACTCAAAATTAAGTTCTTTTTTTACCTTTACAGGTGGACTGTTTGGCTTGAGGTTGATCTTTTGGGTCGGTCCTATATTCCTAGAATCATCATTCAAACTGTTAAAAGACCACATAGAAACTCAAACCATTTAGTCTTGGCAAAAAATTGTTCTGAAAAAAATATTTGAAGTGCTACTTTCTATGGAAACAAAAGGGACATTTTATTTTTACGAGAAACAGAGATAGAGAGACTTACAAACCTAGCAAAATTGATGCCAAGCATAGAGAACATCTCTGTCATGTATTTGAGACCCTTTGAAGTCATTGCATTAAAATTGAGTTTCAAACGGAAAAGTGAAAGGTCGGAACTCAAAATAGCTAGAGGTAGAAAGTGATGAGTTGGTGTAATTGAGTAGAACGTTTGGGTTTTGTAAGAGACATGAAGAGGAGAGGGTCGTGTTATAAGAGAGAACTTCAAAGCCACTATGTTAATTGTATCTGACCTTAATTGTAGTTGTTATTACTTATTAGAGTTCGTCTGGGGTTAAAAATGGGTCTAGGTTTGCCATGAACTTTGATTTTGGACAAAACCTTTTGTTAATTTTAAATATCAGCCCATGTTTTTGCAAAATTACATTATTAGAGTGCTACATGGCAAAACTCCATACACTCTCGTATAAGGTTTCTGCTTTTATTTATAATAATATAATGCCTGTGCGATGCCCAGCTTAATAAAAAAATTATATATAAATTAAAAAAATATTTTTTTTGATAATATAATTAAATTTAATTACAAATAAAATAGTATTAATAATTTAAAAATTATGGCAAGTTTTAAATTTCTAAAATTTCTTAGTAGTAAAATATATATAAATGTGTGTGTGTGTGTGTGGCACTTAAAAATATTTCCATTATACTTGCTAACATGTAAAGTAGTAGAAGTGCTAACACAATAACTTATCTACTTCAAATAGTGCTCTATCCACATGTACTTGTAAGAGAAGTAGAGTTCCAGTTAAACTCTATTATATAAAATCCTATTTTAACTATATAAAATCCCATTAGGAATATGGTATTTGATTAGAAGAAAAATAACTTTAGAATATGTATTATAGGTAGCTAGTTGCTAACCCGTGCAATGCATAAGAAAATTCTTAGAGGATAAAGTTAACCTGCACGGTGGAGTCATACCATGGTTGCCAGAGTTTGTTCCTAAGGGAGGACTCAAAATTGTCAAAAAATGGAACTTTGAGCTTTTCAGGTGCCAATATTTTAGAGCATCTTGCTAGCTCTTTCATTGAGGCACTATGTCATTTGAGACAACAAAGTAACTATTAAGAGAATTTGATGAGAGAATTCTATATTGCATTGAAAGAAAATAAAAGTACATCAAGTATTCATACAAAGTTTGAGAGTAACTAACTTTTTACTAACTCCACAATATACGAATCTAGCCTCTACAACCAATCAGATTAATACACGTGTATATAAATAATAGCTATGAATTAAACTGATCCTAAAGTACAGGTAGTAGAGCTGTTTTAAATATAAACATTGTCATTTATACAGTCACAGCTACAATTCTTCCATTGCTCTATTCTGATACTCTGCCTCTTTGCCTGAGTCAATAGCTACAATCCAAGCTTGCTCGACCTTCAACATGAGTCCTTGTGGTCTTGTCCTTCTGATAACTATGAAACATCATTGGTTTCTTTGTCTTAATGGAATTGTCCAGGTTGGTGTAAAGATTGCCAAAAACACAAAGGCTTAAAAGAAAATAGTGACCTCTTTACATAGATATGGAGAGTGCCACCTAATTGAAAAATAAAAAAGTAACGAAACCTAGAAAATGAAAATTCCTAATAACAATTCATGTAGAATTTGATCTTCTAGGTGTATACTTCTTTGACCGACATGAACTACACTTGCACATAACTCTAAGATGGGGGGAAAATAAAATAATAAAGAAGCATCTTAATGAATCATTCAACAAAACAAACAGAAAGTTGCTGTAAGGATTGCATAAGAAGAAAATGAATGTGGTGGTGAGAAAGGAGTGCATAAAGGTCCTACAAGAATATTAAAGAAAAATATGTCAACATACATGTAATATTTAGAAATGAGCTCAAGGCTTACATATGAAGGATTGGAATATATATATATATATATATATATATATATGTTCCTTCCATGCCAACAGCTTTGATGGCCCCAAAACTTAAATTCTGCATTTTGATTGAACAGTACACTAAGACAACAAATAATCAAGTGAAGATTATGAAATACAATGCCTAAAAATGAGTGTAAATATTAAAGTATGTAAATGCAAAACTGAAATAGGAAGGAAAATTTTCTAACATGTTCCCAATTTTCCTGAAGTTCCAAAAGATGCTGATAATATGTGAGACACTCAGCATGATGTACAACAACTAACTTTCTTTTATCAAGGCCTTTGTTTTAATAATGCCAATCACTTCAATGAAAAATATGTCATTTGTGAGATATAAAAAAAGATGACCATAAGTTAGGTTAAATAACATAGACCAAAGTCTGAAATTCCCTAGAGCAAAAACTTAAGTGCCAAATCTGTTTTACTTGACAGTAATCAGCAATGACTATTCACCAATTTAAACTCTAGCATCAAGATTGATGCAACTAACTTTTAAAAGGGAAATTTGACTTTATGTTTCTATTGTATTAAAATCTACTTACAAACCACTCTAAGAAAATTCCTTTCAAATTAAGGATTTCATGAACAATTTGCAATTATGATTGAAGATAAATTGACTAAACAACATCAAGATATAATATATACTAATATATACAAATAACAAAGAAACTAAAATTTAGCTCCACAAATAAAACCAAATTTGGTTACCAAATAGAGAAGTAGATGTGCAGGACCAAAGTGATTGCAAAAGTATTTTAAAAACATAGCCAAGTCAGGGATAGAGACTTTAGAGTACCTTGGTGTCATTGTCATTGCTGCTATTGTTGATGCTTGGACAGGTTGTGAGTACAGCTCATAACCCATTGTAGCATCCAGACTCATATATTAATACATAAATAAAAAATTTTGGCTAAATAGGTAACTGATTTAGGGATATATTCTAAATGCGTTTCTGCTCATGTTCACTTCTAGAGATATTATAATCAACATTAACTTTCAAGCTCTCTCACGTTCCTTCAATCAAATAATAAAAAACAGAATATTGTAACAAAACAGCAACCATATATTTGCTGTGTGTATAGAAAAGAGCATATCCAAACAACCTTCAAGGATCCTTTGTTGTTTCTTGAAATAATCAACTATCAATTTCCTTTTCCTACAATTAAATGCATTCCAAAAGAGCTTAACATCAACTATGTCAAAGAATAAGAAATTGTTCAATGATATTAAAACTCCAAGCATAACAGCAGATTTAAACCAACAACCATATATTTGCTGTAACTATTAAACATACATGGGAAATAAAATAAAAATACTATATTATTAGATAGATAAATATTTATAAGGTTAAAATAAGATATTAAAAATCCAAGAATAAAAGCATATTTAAAACAGCAAATGAATACCAAACATAACTTTTAGAAGAGAGCATTAAATGATCATTAGATTCATAGATTAAAATTTGATTTTGCAGAAGTTCAAAATACCTCACTTAAGAAGCCTTTTTGTTGCCATGCAAGTACAATGATAGATAAGAAACTAAAGTGACTACAATCCTTAAGAGACTAATTTTCAATTTCTAAGTCTAACTCATATTCCAATGCTATTGATTCGAAATAACTTTTTCAAAACAAAGTGACTTGAAGTGAACTATTCCTAAACAGACTAACTTAAAATGCACTTAATCAAAGTAAACTACATCGAAGTGAACTAATTCGAAGTAAATTAATTTGAAGTAAACAAAAGCAGATCAAATCCTAAGTCATAATTCTAACATCAAATTGATTGAAAGCAAGCATAAATGCAGACCAACCATATACTACCACTAATCAAACTCAAAACCATAGCTCAGTTTCCACACCCAAAAAAAAATTCAAATTGATTATTGTCAAAACATAGTACTAAACTCAGTTACAAAGTTCCAAACCCAAAGACTTATCTAGCATGTGCATAAACTCAATTACAGAATCAAAGAGAAACACAGCTAAAACTACATATGTATGCACATTTATGTTACCAATATCAACATGTAATACAAAGTTTAAAGAAAATCAAACCAACCCATCAACAAAAAAGTAAATAATCGCTATGTTTTTTCTAGAACAATTAGGTAAACAACCATTTCACTGTTTCAGTAAGGATGGAAATTTTTTTATCAAATTATCCTAAATACTTACTCTGAAGCTTCCTTCTATCGTAGTGATTTACAGATTCAAATGGCTTGTTAAAACCTCTTCACCAATTCAAAAATGAAGCATCCAAACCTGTCATGATTGCCACATTTCAGATAAGTACAGGCCTTAAATTTATTTAATAAAATTATGCACTTTTCCTCCCACAAAGGGTTAAATACTCCTCGATATAACCAAAGGGCTAAAGACTTTTCAATTTGATCTAACCAATCAAATCCAACACCTCTCAGGACAACAATTTATGTCAACTGTATCCATCACCTATTTGGTCCCTCCAAATAAATACAAGTTACAAAAAACAAAAAATTTTCCAGCATGACATACTTTGCAAAACATTAAAAACATGTGAAATCTACTTTTTCTTCTTCACATTTTCTTTTAATTCTAGAACCCATCATAAAATTAAAAACGAAATTTATTTTTTAAAAGGGAAATACAAATCAATTACTGGTATATCTTTGAATCTATGACCTTTACCCACCACACCATATCAAAAGATTCATAATCCAAAAACACATGCTTAGGCATCCCTGACAATGAACACAATCCCACCCCATGACAGTTTATAATCCAACCTAGATTGCTTAATGTGCAGGTCATGATTTTAGACTCAAACTCAATACGCTGTAATGTGGGGTTGATTCTGATGCCAAGACCCATATCCCCAATCCTGTAGTAAAATTTAATATATTGAGAGGAATCAAAATTGAGGGAGAACCTATATTAGGGTTTCGAGTATTGATAAAAACCAATTCTAAATCAAAACAAAATCTGAACCAATTTCTTAAATCAAAACCAAACAAAATAGCCGAACCTAAATCCTATTAAACACCAAAAATTAATATAAAAGATATTACCTGTAGCCGTTCTAGTAGTCTAATGTTAGGTTTACTTTCACTTTCTTCAATTGAAGCTGACCATCGCGGGGGAAGAGAGAAAGCTCTACATCTAGGTTTTCCATTTTTGGGTTCTTGCGTATGGGTCTTGCAGTGTTTGAAGGGGAGACAGAGAGATAGAGACTGAGAAATAGGTTTCTGTATCGGGTTTTGATTAGGAGTTGGAGAGGGTAAATTTTGATCGAGTTTGTTTTGGGGAGAAATAGTTAAGGGTTTTTATTTATTTTTTTTTTAAATAGTTTTTTTTTTCTCTATTTTCGTTTGTTATTTATTTTTTTTTAAGTGATGCTAACGTGAAAAATTGTAGAAGTTTCAAAAGCCTCAATTATATATATATATATATATATATATATAGATAGATAGATAGATAGTTTAAGTTGTATCAATTATCTAATGATTTTTTCTTTTTTTAATTGTGAAACTTAACGATATAAAAAAGATGACAAAAAAAATGAAGAAATTGTGTAATACGTTAGAATAAAATAAAATTTATATCACAAAATATTAAAAAGTAAAAGTAAAACCCTATAGAAAAAAAAAAAGTTTATATTAACTAAAAAAAGAGTTGTATCAATTATCTAATGATTTTTTTTCTTTTTTAATTGTGAAACTTAATGTATAAAAAAGATGACACAAAAATGAAGAAATCGTGTAATACATTAGAATAAAAAAAAAAAGTTGATATCACAAAATATTAAAAAGTAAAAGTAAAACCGTGTAGAAAAAAAAATTGATATTAACTAAGCTTTTGTGTTTATCCAAAAAAAAAAAAAAAAGTGAAGGGAATTTAGTGTTTTATTAAAACACTAAAAGTAGTTGAATAGAATTTTAAAATAGATCTTTAGAACAAAATCATATACTATGTTGCTATTTCTCACGTTTTTATTTTATTTTATTTTAATCAAAATAAGATTATATTAACTTAAAAATTATAGGAGAAAAAGATAAGAACAAATATATATATATATATATATTTAAAAATCTAAAAAAAATTATGCAATTTGATGAAACCACTCGGTGCAATCATAGCTTCTAAGTTCAACTTTTTGTATATAGTATATGATATTTATTGATTATTTTTATGAATAACACCAAATCCCTTATAAAAATCATATATGTAATTGTACTGCATGTAAACTCTCAAGATGAAAACATCTGAACATGAAGATTTTCATAAATTATCCACATTCACCAACGATCAAACTTTTTCTCAAGCATGATGGGTAACTTGAGTCACATTATCTAGAGAAACACATATAACTTTGAAAACACCATAAAATATCACTACATACTTAGGTATCTACTTCATCCCACAAAATTTTCAAATAAAACAAGTATCCAAAGATCTTATTATTGAATCCTTAGCAGGTATTTAAGGAGTAGAGGAGAAACATGTATATGTACATGTATGCATAAATGATTATCCCATTATGAACACAAAAGTTTGATAGCCAAAATCATTTTGGGAAAAAATCCCAAAATTATAAATACTTCTTACCTTGTATCTCACTAGGTAGCCAACAACTGTGCGCTCTAAAAACAACTACTTAGAACCTATAAGGATTAATTCAATGATACCTCAATAAACACAACAACACATCACAATGTTAGACACTATCTCAGGATTAAAAAAAAAAAACCCTTAGTGATAAATTTTCTGTTAAAGGTCGTAACCAGGATTGCACCCTATTTGTCATGGGTTTAGGTACAATAGTAAGTTGGTTCCTACTAACCTACTTAATTTGTTGCCAAATTAAGGCTTTGGCAATCCAAAAACATCAATTAATTAAGCTACAAGATTCACCACTAAGCTTTTAGTTCACACTTCCCTCACTAATTTACTCAACATCAAGCATTCTAAACCAAAATTTGATAATGTTAACCAAAGAACAACATGTCTCTTCTCAAATTACTAAGAGCCTTGTAACTTAACTAGCTAATGTCTCTTACTGTTTTAGAGACATCCAATATTCAAATCTTCTCTCAGTCCAATTATCAAATTATCAAAAAAAAGAAACAACACATATCCCCACTCAAGGCTGGCTGGGCTTTAAAATTCTTAAATCCATCTCCAAAATCCTCAAAATTAGCCCACCACTACTCCCAAAAGTCAGCCCATCTCCTTACCCCAATCAGCCATTGTACCCAACACGCATAACTGAACTCTCCCCCAAATTAAAACGCACCCATTACTCACATTTGCAAGTAAAACATCAAATTCCTATATTAAAATCCATATTAAACACCCCCAAATTGATTTAGTCAATAAAAAAGACTGGGCACAAGAAAAGAATAGATTTTTTCCCCAGATATTCTTCAAGTCTATAGTTTTTTTTTTTTTTTTTGGCCCTAGACCCAAAATCAATTTCAAAACTCATAGTACATACATAATTTTTATAGTTTAAAACTCATTTTCATTTCTTCACACAACGGTGATAATCAAATTCCCTATTCCCTTTCGCCCATATAGTTTTCAGATTAAGGATTTTTAGATTATTATAATTATTTTCTTGAATCCTAAACATGATTTTGCTACCCATAACAAACTTCAATTGAACTCAAAAGGGAGAAAGAGTTGCTTACTCCTCAGTCTTTGGTTGGCCGAAAGTGAGAAGCTTTCCCTTCTCCGAAAGTATGGAAGAGTGAGGGAGGGAAGAACTTCAGGGGTTTGTGCGAGTGCGCTACATGTGTCAGCTGAAAGCAACAAAATATTTTTGGCTAAATTATATTTAAGCTTTCAAAAATTTTGGCCTGTTTTTTATTTACTTACTTATTTTGGGTAATAAATTTTTTTATCCATCGTTGTGAGGGAAGATTTTGAATTCTTGATCTGTTTCCATCGAAACCATTATAAAAGGTACCAACAAACAATAGAAAAAAATAATAAATATTAATCATATATATGAAAATTTTGAAATATTAATTTAATAAAATACTATTAGCATTTAGAGTTACACTAGATGTAACTTAAACTTAACCCTTAAAAGTAAGGATATAAAAAAAAAATGATAAATTGCAAATTACATTCCTAACGTTTAGATTTTTTATTTACCTTGAAATTTTAGAATTTGAATTTTATCCTTGAAGTTTGTATGTATTTGAATTTTATATTCTGAAATTTCAAAATTTAAATTTTATCCCTTAAATTTTAGGGGTTTTTAGATTTTACTTCTTAAATTTTAAGAGTATTTGAATTTTGCATCATGAAATTTCTAAATTTAGAGGTATAAAATTCAAATACCCTCAAACTTTAGGGATTAAATTCTAAAATGTGTAAAATCCAAATATCTCCAAAGAGATAAAATCCAAATTATGAAACTTTAAATCATAAGCATAATGAATCAAAATGTCAAAATACAACTTTTTTTATACTACTTTTTTCCTAAACACCGTGTAACGGGTGAATCACTATTTCTCTAAAAACAATCCTTTTCACTCAAGACTAACAATCCTTTTGCCACAACCCCAAACTCGTATGGAACGCTGAAATAATACCAACCTTAATCCAGACTTTTAGGCCTAGACACTGACTCATTGAACAAAACACATTAAATATATCAACCGAACTAGGTAGGGAGCGCGCGAACGCAGGTCCCCAAGGCAACAAATAATGACGTAGGCTCTCCCACTTGGGGAGACCTTAGGCTAACACTCCTCCTAAAGTGCATTGGAGGTCGCCAACCTAGGCCATGGACCTTCTTGATCGCCCATTCACCCCGTCCAGGTAAGTATGCTGTAAGGTTGGTCAGTGCTTCATATCTATATCTCCTTGCGTCTCTCTCTCTTCCTTCCTACCTTTTCAATGTGGAACTTTCACGCAAATCACAAGGGTACAAATGCAATAGGCTGATAAACCATGCATATACTGCCTCTATTCCATGCCCATATGCTATACTTTCAAGCTTTTTGGTTCCAAATCATTTTAACAACTTGGAAAACCGTGGTGTTCTTACAGGTATTCACAAAGTGATCTCACTTATCAAGTGTACCAAGTACTAACATCTTCAAGGGTCACTACATTGAACCGTTACTTATCATGAAAGTTCAAATAACGTATAAAATACCAATGAACATGTAGACCCCAATTTCAAAATTACCAACACAAGCTTATATCCAAACAATATATATGCGAAATAATAGATATGCGAAATAATAGGTACAAGCAAAAACCCAAATAGATAAACAACTCTACACCACAAATAATCACAACACAACAACAATTAAATGGTAAGAATAAGGGTTAAAGAGATGCGAACAAAAAGATAACACAGTAATATTTTAATCGAAGAAGAAACTGAAGAACTCGGCGAAAAACCTCTTCGCCACCCTCCAAGCGGTCAAATGATCTACTAAAGAATAAAGTTGTGATACATGAATAGCAATAAACCCTCCAAGTCTAATCTACCCAATGCACCTAAGTCCTACAAGCTTCTTGCTCCAACAGGATTATATCAAACCTTGTCTTCTTTAGCTTTCCGGATTCCACAATAAGCCCATTGCATCAACCAAACAGGTTGGTCCTCTCTGAACTGCTTCCCAATCACCAAAATACCTCCTCACTGAGATAAGGATTTGGGTAATGTACTTCTCAAGGATATGTTAATAGAGAGGGTAAGAGTAGAAAATTTTGGAGAATCAAAAGGCAAAAATTGTGGATGAGTCAATCTTGGTTTTCTCTAGGATTTTTCTCTCAAAATTCTCTCTAGAAACTCTCTACATTTCGTGGGTATAAGGGTATTTGTAGTAGGGTACATGAAGAATGTGAAAAGTCAGTTTTCATCTAAACAGGGCATTCTGGCGATTTGACCTCGCGACTGGAACGAGTCGCGAGATAACTTCCAAGCTAAACTATACTTTTTGTCCTATAGTGCTCCAGCTATCATGACCCTTCAGCTTCTTGCATACTTTACACATGTGCCACTTTGGCGACTTGCCAGTTGCAAGCCAGTCGTGAGATCTAGTCGCGATACTCCTTTGAGTGCACACATCTTAAGTTTTTTTCACACTCTCTCATACACAACTCTTACATAATTTTCACCTAAATATAGAATATTTAATTTCTAAATTACAAGCAAATTTGGCACGGAATAAAGCCAACACATGATTGAATAAATCAACTTTACATATCACATTGACATCCAAATTTGCCGCTTATTCAAGGAAATTATATAGATAATAAGTGAGATAAAATCAGACCAATTCCCTTGGATGTCTTTCATTCCTCAGTGTCCTTACTAATCATATTGAATTAATCCAATTTCACCCACAAAACAATGTTAATTCAGCTGAAAATATCCATCAATAGTGAAAGAGAATGAGAAAACTAGACTTTCTTATTGGTCACCAAAGTTTCTTCTTCGCCGTTTTCGTCAAGAAGCTACCATGTAAAATAAAATAAATTTGTATACCTTCTAACAAATCCATTTCCATCACTTTGTGTGTTATTACTTGAAAAAAAAATTCTTGAATTTCTTGGCAGCAGCATAATATCAGAAATATTATGACACAACCATATAACTTTCCAAAGAAATTTTAGTAGAAAAAAAGGGTTCAAAGAACAAAACTTTCCAAAGACAACAAATTTAGAAAATGTGAACAAATAATGGCTCAAGCTCAAACATTTTATCACCCAGTCTATAATATAAAAAAAAAATTAAAAAAAAAAAAACCCTGTAATGGATATTTCATTGGCAATATTGAGCTGTTTGGTTTGAACCAAATAGACAGCCGGCATGTGGTGGATCATTTTTACAAAGGTCCTTGATGTGGATCAATGCCGGATAAGATGTTTTGGAAATACTTCTCATAGATTAAAATCTTGTTCACCTGTTCATTTGCAGTAGCTGTTACATTCACGTGTGGATTCAGGTTCCAATTTGGGTAATTTACACATTAGTTTGCTTGCTGCTCGCAAAAGGTAAAAATATCTGAAGTCTGGGTGTTGACCCAAGCAGTGTAGTTACTTTGGGCATGCTTGTTAGTGGTGCTAAAGCATTGCCGTTAAAAATGATGTAAAAACTGTAGTTTAAAAAGTATTGTAAAAATACGTGTTTAAAGTACTCATAATATAAAAAATGTATTTAACACCACGTATCAAACAACAAATGTTAAAATATGAAAGAAAACATAATTGTGTATTTAGTATGTGTATGTGTTTTTTTTTTTTTTTAAAAAAGCAATGAAAAGAATGTTATTTTATTTAAGGAGAGAGAAAAAAAAAAAGAAGAAAAATGAGAGAGAAGCATAAAGTGGTGCCGGTAGGGAAAAAAGAAAAAATAATAAAAAATTTAGTCTTGTCAATGGGTCTTACGATTTTCAACTTATTTACAAAAAGACCATGTAACAATGTTACTTGAAAACTAAAAACTGGTATGGTGAGTTTTTAAAATACATGTTTTAAACACTCTAAATTGAGAATTGTAACTCAAGCACTCTTGATAAAAAACTTTTACTAAACATAGTTTTTTTATTTTTTATTTTTTTGGCCTAGAATTTTCAATATTTAAACAATAAAAATTGTTGTTTGAGCCTGCGTACATACCAAACGTGCCCTTGGTGCTTAAAAGTGTTGTTGGCGGCATTGAAAAGCAACTCAATAGTGCCAACGATATGGCCTGTGAACATAACGGCAGAAGCTTGAGTGGTTTTTCTTTTTTCTTTTTTTAACTAGGTTAGAAATTTACTATATAAATATTCCACCCTTTCCCCTCTGTCCATGCTTTTAGGTATGGGGAGGTACCATCTAGCTCAATTCATCTTGTAGTTTTGTTATTCTCCTTACACATTGCTGTTAGAAATATTTCAAATTTGGAAGAGAGAGAGACAGAGAGGGAGAGCTTTATCAGATACAAACCAAGTAATAATGTGACCCTACTCAATTCTCTTGTTAAGTTCTTCCCCTATAAATTTTCATCCTCCTACTTTGCCTAGTGTGAACTGCCTATGAAGGGCAATTTTGAGTCTCACCATGTGTCATGGCAACAAAACCAGTGCAATTGTGATAGCGACCATGGATTAATTGACCCACCAGCCCATCTGTAACAACAACACGACAACTATCATGAATTGCAGCTTATATAGTTACACTTCATACATATATCGTGTTTGTGGCACATGATATGAGCTCTGCTTGGGTTTATATGAAGAATTGCAAAGGGTTGCCCACATGTCACCATTACTTTGAAGCCTAGAGACACTAAATGAAATTTTTTATTTTTTATTATAGGTTTTCTGACAGGGTTAGCTATAGAGTGAAGTTAAGAATCATTTGTGGGAAATTTTGAGAATATTCGACACACTCGAAGTTATGAATCTACTCACTCTAGAGACACTAGTTTCCTCATATTCATTTTAACCACTGTAGACTAATTAAAAAGATCTCACAAAAGAGATTGTCTTTTTTTTTTTTTTAATTGCTATGATATACATGTACCAAAGGTATTTTGAAGATACAACTTTGTTGTTTACTGTTAGGACATCTGCCCTTAAATCCTATTGTATGATACTATATATGACACTATGTATTATATTATGTATGACATTATGAATGACTTTATGTTATAATTAATAAAGTTGTTTTATTATTATCTAAAATAATGGTAACATGAATATTGGAACATTATCATATAGTCCATGAGATGCATAGTATGTGATTTATGTGATTTAGTTACAGAAGATATAAATAACAAGTTCTTTTTAAACTCAGAATTTTAGTTCGTAATCGGTGATGAAATTGGGCATTTTATCTGCAAAGACTATAACATATCAACTAAGATGATTTGTTTTGATCATGGAAATGGAGATTTCTAGTTGGTATTTTAATATGTTTTAAGAGTTAAGACATATTGAACTGGACCGCAGTGAGATTTATTATTCTCCTAATGATTGTCAAATAAATAATAAATCTCACTACTTCTATTTGCATGAACTCTTAATCCTGAGAGAATAATGGACTTGATCATAAAATGTAGGCTGCTTTGACATATCAGGAGTGAGATCTAAAGTAACAATCAAAACCTCAGTATGTTGGGTAGTCACATTTAATATTGATGGAACATATATTCTCAAAATGGAATTCATAGTCTCTTAACGAAAATACAAAATATTCCTTGAGATAAGTTTAATGGATTTGGTTGTTCAGAGTGCTAGGCCTAACAACTTTAGCAAGGAGTTACTAAAGTATATATTTATGGAATTGAATTTCATAAATATATGATAAATAACTTAAAATATTAAACCGGGTACTCAAGGAATTAAGATGTAGTAATTTACAAAGTGGCAGTCTACATTCATGACTTTGTATTACTACAAATATTTTATGAAGGAGTTGCATGTACAGTAAAGTCTTGGGATATAATTTATAAATAAGGCCTAAAATGCAACTATATTTATATAGTGATATTAAATATAGTTAATGGTAACTTTGGACTTGTCAAGAGTTGACAGAAAAGCCCAAAGCCCATTGGAGCTAGTGTTTTATTGGTCCCTTTTGGTCCCACTCTAAGCCACACATTAAAGCCCAATTGAAAAGGCCCAATAGGCCGGCCCAACATGCCAACCCAATTAGATAATCAGTTAGTTATAAAGGGAGAAACATACAGAATTTTGAGATGTATGAAAAAGAGACATTATTGTAAAATATTGTGTATGTGAGTGTGAGACACTTATCATTCTCCCTTAGAAACTAATTCAGAGACCACATTTCTTGGGCGTAAAGTGGAATTGGAGTGAAGATTAAAAGTATTCTCAAGTACTTCCGATCTTTGTTTTAAAATTCACCACACCAAGGTACGCTCTCTTGTTCTTGAATTCTGAAATTTATATCGTACATATTATCAATTGTAAATAAAGTAGATCCATTTATTTTCCGCTGCGTATGTTTTGTATAAGATACAAACCATGATTATTCTAACACTTCTAACGGGAAAAGAAAATTTTCTTTAAATCAGAACTAAATTGGTGAACAGTTTTTTTTTTTTTTTCTTTTTTTATCCAAAATTGGTGAAGAGTTAATTTGGCCCTTTTGGAACAAAATATTTTGTGTTATAAACTACAACAAGATATAGACAAAGAAGCTTACCTTAATTATTTTATTATTTTGATACATTGAACCAAGTTTAAGTGTGTGCGATTTGAAATCAAGTTCTTATTATTGGAATAAATATATAATACCACTAAACTACAATGTTTTTGGCTAAACCAAGTTTATTTTATTGAGCGCTTGTATACAATTATTACAATTACTGTAATAAAAAAAATAAAAATAAAAAGTGCTTTTACTAGTCTACTACAATCATCTTCACATGTGTAGGTTCACTCCAAGAGTTCTTGTAAACCAATTATTTGACCTCCTTGAGATGATGGCATGTCCAATTACTAGTCCACTAGCATATCCCATCACTACCACTTTCCAACTAAATCCTTCTCCATATGATGATTCTTGATTGAGCTCAAAAGTCGGTGTCTCTATATTTTCACATTTATTGGACAATGGAAAGCCACACAATCCAGAATTCCCCTCAAATGAGGAATTTTGAAATGTCCCAAATTGTCTATCTTGAGGAATTGGAACTGTAAGTTGGTTCTGAGATAAGTTTAAATATATAAGAAATGTGAGACTAGTTAATTGCTGAGGGATCTCCCCTTGGAACTTATTTTGGGAGAGATCAAATTATTGGAGCTCAATTAGGTTCCCAAAGGATGATAGGATAGGGCCTGTGAAATTGTTACTTTATAAGTTGAGTACAATCAATTCCTTGAGATTCCCCATGCTATTTGGAATTTCTCCATAAAATTTGTTGTTAGAGAAATCAATAGCTATGAAGATGGTCAAGATCTTTACTAGCTCCATTTCCACTCCCTTATTCATCACACTTATTGAGTCTTCATAATAACCAGAGTGATCTCCCACTACAAGAAAAAAGGTCTATTACAATGGGAAAAATTGTTGCAATAACTACAAAATCGTTGCAATAAGGTGTTATTGCAACAACAAAAAAGTTGTTGCAAGCCGTTGTAATAAACTCCGAGGCAATAGGTTTATACAACAAAAAAATCTTATTGCAATAAATCCTAAAAATTGCAACAAACAAGTTGATGCAATAACTTCTTTATTACAACAAATAACTTTGTGGCAATAGCTTATTGCTTCAAAGGTTTTGTAAAAAAATGCCATAGCTTATTACAACAAACAATCTTGCAATTTGGAAAATTGCGTTCCAGGAGCCATTAGCATTGCATTCAAAGTGTTGAAATACTTTGATGGTAACCTACTAGAGAAATTGTTATGAGAGAGATCGATAAAATGCAATTTGGAAAAGCCAAAATTGGTATAAGGACCCCATATAGGGCCATGGAATCCATTTGCTCACAAGATAAGAATCTTCAACTTTAGCAAAGACTCCAACCAAAAGGGGAAGATGTCATTCAAGTTGTTATTTCCAAGATTTAAAACCTCTAGCATTCCACAGTTTACCAATGATCCTGGAATCTTCCCATTGATTATGTTGAGACTCAAGTCTAGCGTCCTCAAATTGCTTCCCTTTGTAAAAGTTTTTGGCTACTTTCCTTGAAAGTTGTTGTTTCTCATATTCAATATTGAAAGGGAATTGCTGAAGTTACCTAAACAATGTGGAATTTGACCAATCAATTGGTTGTTAGACAGATCAAGGACTTGGAGAGCATTATTATTTGAGGCAAAAAATTAATTTGTAGACGAGGGAGGAGTTGGAAGCAATCCTTGCAACATGTTGGAATGCAAGTCTAATTATCTCATATTTTTCCAAGGAAGAATGTTTAGAGGTTGTTCAAAACCACTAAAATGGTTAAAAGAAAGATTCAAAGATTGCAATGTCTCCTTTCCAACATTCTAGAACCATTTTGGTGCTTTGCCTTCAATTTTGTTATTGGAAAGGTCTAAATATTGTAATTCATTTTGAGATTTTAGGAAAATTGGAAATTCAAGTAAGCTGCAAGAACACAACGTCAAATCTTTGAATTTTGGGAGGGTGGAATTGATCTTTCCTTTAGAAATGAACAAATTGTAACTTGAAAGAAAGAAAGATTCAATACTTTTAAGCTCAAAAAAAAGCTTTAACTCCAACATATCCTTAGGGTTGATTGAAGAAAGATATAAATATTGTAGATACATGAAATTAGTGATTGACCTTGGAATAGATCCATATAATTTGTTTATTGTCAAATGCAAGTAGTTAAATTGGGATGAAGAGATATTTTGCAATTTGAGAGTGCCAGTCAATTGATTTTGTGAAAGATCTAGTTTAAACAATGAAGCCATTGTAAACAATTGTGACGAGTTGGTCCCAGTGTGTAAGTTAGAACCCAAGGAGATGTCAGCTAATTGGGAGAGTCTACTTATTTCACACGGGATTGAGCCTATCAACTGATTGTGAAATATATTCATTTTATAGAGTTGAGTGAGATTTGTTAGTGAAATTGGTAACTTGCCATCGAAACTGTTATTAAAAAGGAATAAAAATTCTAGTTGTGTAAGGTTTCCTAGGGAAGACGGTATTTCCCCACGAAAAAGGTTATTGCAAAGATCTAAAAAAGAGAGATTTGCAAGGTTTCCTAACATAGATGGAAGTTGACTGTGGAAATTGTTGGATGAGATAGAGAGAAAAAAAGCTGAGTTAGATTCCAAATCGAATAGGGGATAGCCCCTAAGAAGTTACTTGAACTAAGATCCAAAAAATTCAACGACTAGAGGTTGCCTATTGAATTAGGAATTTCCCAGGATAACTTTGTTTGAGATAGATCCAATTTAATCAAGGACTCAAGGTTGTCAATTGACTTGGGCAATATCCCAAAAAAAATTGTGGAGGAAAGATCCAATAGCTCCAAGGAACTGCCAGAATGAAATTCTGGTAGAAAACTAGTGAGTAGAAAACCTGTGATCAATTTTTGAGAGCTTAGGCATCAAGAAAATATTTGTGGGAAATTGTCCATGCAAACTGCCATTAGCAAGAGAGAGATGTCAAAGAAGATAAATTTACTAGGGATTGAGGTACTGGTGATGAAATGTTCACATAGGCTAATTGAAGTTCTCTCAGATTTGTTATGTTCTGGACAAGTGTTTCAAGATCTAATCTTTTGAGATTCAAAGTTTTAGAATACTGAAAAATATTATTAAATAAGCAGTTAACACAAGTGACAGAGAGATCAAGTGAAACCAAATTGGACAGCCATGAAATTTCCGACGGGATTTGGCTAGATAAGTAGGAAATGGAGAGGTTTAGATGAGTTAACCTTACAAGCCGGCCAAACTCAGATGGGATTGTAGACAAAGTGAAGTTGTTGTAGGCAAGGTTGAGTTTCTAAAGGTGACTTAGGCTGAAGAGGCTACTGTTAGACTTGAGAGGCCACTAAGCCAACCGTTCCTCAGGTCCAAGTTAATCACCTAACCACTTTCTGCATCGCATGTGACCCCATCCCAGGGACAACAATCTGCATCTGCCTTCCAAGACTTCATCTTTGGATAAGAAACACCATAGTAGTAATAAGAAAATATCCTCTTTTCAACAAATTCTTGCCTTAGTTGCAGCAAAGCATTGCTCTGGACAGGGAGGCAATGATGTTGAGAGGAAGTATTAGAAGTATTTTGAGAATGAGAGACGAAGAACAAAAGAGAGGCAAGGAAGAACGGCAAAATTTGGGTCACACTACAAGAAAAAATGTCTATTACAACAAGAAAAATCGTTGCAATAACTACAAAGTCATTGCAATAAGGTATTATTGCAACGACAAAAAAGTTGTTGCAAGCCATTGTAATAAACTTCGAGGCAATAGGTTTATATAAAAAAAAATCTAATTTAATTTAATTAGATTGAAGGTTTGCTACGTAGACAATTTCCATTATTGAGATGACAATAGTGACCAAAATGGTAACAATTTTCGATTTTGAGGGACCAACATAGGCGCTCCAAAAAAGTAAAGACCAAAGTGAAAATTGGCTCAAAATATAGGGACTAAAAGTGTATTTTTCCCTTAAATATATAAAAAGCCTCAATTTCAGCTTTTGCCTTAAACCCCCAAATGCATCAAGCCATCCTTGACCTCTATTACAACAACTTCATTTAATGTGAAACAAGGTTTTACCAATTACAAAAAAATATTTTGATGTGAAATAAGTGGTTACTTATTGCAACAACATTATTTTGATGTGAAATAAGGTTTAGCTATTACAACAACACATTTAGATGTGATAAGGTAATTCTTGCAACAATCTTAAATTGATGTAATACATTTAAGTTACTATTACAACAAAAACTATATTTTTCATCTATTACAACAATATATTTTGATGTGAAATAAGTGGTTACTTATTGCAACAATATATTTCAAAATAAAATAATGCTTAGTTATTACAACACATTTAGATGTAATAAGGTAATTCTTGTAACAATCTTAATTGTTGCAATAAATTAAGTTACTATTACAACAAAAAACAACTCACAGATGCAATAGTATATATATCACTCCAATTATTTTTGTTGTTGTAATATTACTTGTTGTAATAGACCTTTTTTCTTGTAGTGTTGATTAGGTTTTCTACAAAGTCATCTTGACAATGACAATTAAAAGTTTCGAGGATATAATGTAATTTTCTGGTAAGTTCTTCCCTTATAAATTGTCATCCTCCCTCTTTGTCTAGTGTGAACTACATGTGAAGTGCAATTGTGAGTCTCACCATGGTGTCACGACAGCACAACCAGTGCAATTGTGACACCTACCATGGATTAATTGACCCGCCAAACCATTCGTCACGCATACAGCAACACGACCATTAGCATGAATTACAGCTTATATAGTTACACTTCATAGTTCGTACATATATCATGGCGTATGAGCTCTGCTTGGGTTTATATGAAGAAAAGTAGTAACATTTGTGGGAAAGAAAATTCCATACACTCCAAGTTAAGAAGAATCTACCACTTTATTGAATCTTGTACTAGAAGTTCAATGGTTTGCTCATATTCATTTTAACCTCTGTAGACTCATTAAGAAGTTCTCACCAAAGAGATGGACTTTTTTTAATTGCTATTTTATACATGTACCAAATGAATGTTCAAGATAGAACTTTATTGTTACGTCTTATGGGATAAAAAAATTTCCCGAGTACTTCTTATGAAGAAGAAAATTTTCTTTGAATTAGAACATATTAACGAAGAGTTTGGCATTTCTGGAATAAATATTCTGTGTTACAAAGTACAACAAAATGTAGCCAAAGAAGCTACCTTAATTATTTTATTATTTTGTTACATTGAATCAAGTGTTATTTTTGGTGGGCTTCCATTAAGTGGGGTCGGAGGATTTAAACCCAAACTCTTTTCAATGAGACAACTAGACAATACCACAAAACTACAAGGTTCTTGGCTAAATCAAGTTTATTTTTTGAACACTTGTATACAATTATTACAATTACTATAATAAAAAAAACAAGTACTTTTACTAGTCTACTACATTCATCTTCACTTCTATAGGTTCACTCCAAAAGTTCTTGTAAACCAATCTGGCCTCTTTGAGATGATAACATGTCCAAGAACCAATCCAATTACCAGTCCGCTAGCATATCCCACCACTACCACTTTCCAATTGAATCCTTCTCCAAATGCTAATTCTTGACTGGGCTCAAAAGTTGGTATCTCAATATTTTCACATTTCTTGGACAATGGAAAGCCACACAATCCCAAGTTCCCCTCAAATGAGGAATTTTGAAATGTGTTAAATTGGCTACCTTGAGGAATTGGACCTGTAAGTTGGTTATGAGAGAGGTTTAGATATGCAAGAAATGTGAGACTTAATAGCTGTTGAGGAATTTTTCCCAGGAACTTATTTTGTGAGAGATCCAAAGATTGGAGCTAAGTTAGGTCCCCTAAGGATGACAGGATAGGGCAAGTGAAACTATTGCTTGATAGGTTGAGTACAATTAATACTTTGATAGTATATAGAATTTCTCCATAAAATATATTGTTAGAGAAATCAATAGCTATGAAGATGGTCAAGATCTTTACCAGTTCCATTTCCTTTCCCTTATTTTTCACATTTATTGAGTCTTCATAATAACCCGAGGGATTCCCCATGTACTCTGGTTTTGAATTACTTTTCGTAGGGGCCAATTGCATTGCATTCCAAGTGTTGAAGTACTTTGATGGTAACATGCTAGAGAAATTGTTGTGAGAGAGATCAATAATGTGCAACTTGGAAAAGCCAAAATTGGTATAAGGACTCCCGATAGGACCATGGAATCCATTTGCTCACAAGATAAGAATTTTCAACTCTAGCAAAGATTCCAACCAAAAGGGGAAGATGTCATTCAACTTGTTATTTCCAAGATTTAGAAGCTCTAGCATTTTACAGTTTACCAATGACCGTGGAATCTTCCCTTTTATTTGGTTGAGACTCAAGTCTAGTGTCTTCAAATTGCTTTCCTTTTTGAATGTTCCAGGTAATTCTGCTTGGAAGCAGTTGTTTCTCATATTCAATACTGAAAGGGAACTGCTGAAGTTACCTAAACAATGTGGAATTTGACCAATCAACTGGTTGTTAGATAGGTCAAGGACTTCGAGAGCATTTAGCATGCAAATCATTGGAGGGATTCTTCCAGTCAAATTGTTATTTAAGGCAAAAAAATATTTTGTAGACAATGGGGGAATTGGAAGCAAGCCTTGAAACATGTTGGAACACAAGTCTAAATATTCCAAATTTTTCCAAGGAAGAATGATTGGAGGTTGTTCAAAACCACTTAGAAGGTTAAAAGAAATGTTTAATGATTGCAATGTCTCCTTCCCAACATTCCAGAACCATTTGGGTACTTTGCCTTCAATTTTGTTATCAGAAAGATCTAGAGTTTGCAGATGAGTGAAATTAGAGGTTGACCTTGGAATTGGTCCATCTAATTTATTTTCGCTCTTATTCAAGTATTTTAATTGGGATGAAGGGATACCAATCAATTGATTTTGGGATAGATCTAGGTTAGCCAAAGAAGTCATTGTAAACAAAGATGATGGGATGGTCGCAGTGAGTGAGTTAGAACATAAGGAGAAGGAAGTTAATTGGGGAAGTCTGCCTATTTCAAACGGGATTGGACCTATCAACTGATTTAGGGAGAGATCTATATATTGGAGTTGAGTGAGATTTGTTAGTGAAACAGGTAACCTGCCATCAAAACTGTTATTAAAAAGGTGTAATAATTCTAGTTGTGTAAGGTTTCCTAGGGAAGATGGTATTTTCCCATGGAAAAGGTTACTTTCAAGAGATAGAATGGTGAGATTTGCAAAGTTTCCCAATGTAGATGGAAGTTGACCGTGAAAATTGTTGCCTGCTAGAGAAAGAGAAGAAAGCCGAGTCAGACTCCTGATCGAAAGGGGAACTTCCCCTGACAAGTTACATGCAGCGAGATCCAAAATATTCAATGACTTGAGGTTGCCTATTGCATTTGGAATTTCCCCGGAAAACATTGTATGAGAAAGATCCAATACAATCAAGGACTCAAGGTTAGCGATTGAATTGGGTAATTTCCCAGAAAAACTTGTGTAGGAAAGAACCAAAATCTCCAAGGAGCTGCCAGAATGAAATTCCCGTAGAAAGCTAGTGAGAAGGTCATCAAATGATAGATCAATGGTTTGCAACTTGGGCATCAAGAAAATATTTGTGGGAAATCGCCCATGCAAATTGCAGTTAAAAAGAGAAAGAGATGTCAAAGACTTGAGGTTGCCTATTCCATTTGGAATTTCCCCGGAAAACTTTGTGAAGGAAAGATCCAATTTAATCAAGGACTCAAGGTTCATGATTGAATTGGGCAATTTCCCAGAAAAACTTGTCAAGAAAAGATCCAATTGCTCTAAGGAGCTGCCAGAATGAAATTTCGGTAGAAAGCCAGTGAGAAGGTCGTTAAATGATAAATCAATGGTTTGCAGCTTGGGCATCAAGAAAATATTTGTGGGAAATTGCCCATGCAAATTGCAGTTAGAAAGAGAAAGAGATGTCAAAGAAGATAAATTTACCAGGGATTGAGGTACTGAGGATCAAATATTCACATAGGCTAGTTGAAGTTCTTTCAGATTTGTCATGTTCTAGACAAGTGCTTCAAAATCAATTCCTCTGAGATACAAAGAATGATCAACACCATCAACCTCGTAGTAAAAACAAATGAAAGTAGTGAGACCAAGTGAAACCAAATTGGACAGCCATGAAATTTCTGACAGGATTTGGCCGGTTAAGTAGGAAAAGGAAAGGTTGAGGTGAGTCAACCTTACAAGCTGGCCAAACTCAGATGGGATTGTGGAGGAATTGAAGTTGTTGAAGGCAAGGTTGAGTTTCTGAAGTTGATGTAGGCTGAAGAGGCTGCTGTTAGACTTGAGAGGCCCATAAAGCCCACTGTTGCTCAGGTCTAAGTCTATGACGTGACCATTTTCGACATTGCATACTACCCCATCCCATCCCAGGAACAATAATCAGTATCTGCCTTCCAAGACTTCATATTTGGATAAAAAGAAACGCCATGGTAATCAAAAGTTGTCCTCTTTTCAACAAATTCTTGCCTCAGTTGCAGCAAAGCAGATCTATAGTCAGGAAGGCAATGATGTTGAGAGGAAGTATTTGAAGTAGTTTGAGAATGTGAGATGAAGAACAAAAAAGAGGCAAGGAAAAGTGGCAGAAATGGATTCATTTTCCCTATGCTGAACATGAAGAGAAAGATGATAGAAAATTGAGAGGCAAGTGATATGAGCTGATAAACTGATGAAATGAGTGGATATTTATTCACATCCAAGAACGTGTTTCATGAGCCGATATTTATTGTCTGTGTTTCAATTCACTCTTTCGCTACCTCTTTTACTGCCTTTTCCCACGTGACCCTGACCAAAATAAAAAATTAAAAAATTAAAAAAGAGAAACCCCCAGCCACAATTGTTGATTGTGTGAGTGCTGGGACACAATACTCGAGTGTCTTAAACTGGAGAAACACATTGCCAAAAACTCAAGTCCCACCTAATTGAGTTTCATGTGGCATTTTTTTATGGTACCCAATTTTCTTAAACTCAAGTTTCATATCCAACTCAAGTTTTAAAAAAATAGTATATTGTTAAATATTTCTTAGACAGTGGTAAAACATTAATAATTTTAAAAAATAGTTTTTTTTTTTAGATAAGCTAATTATAAAAAATAGTGGTGTTTGGCTTTTTGTGCCTATTAATTTGAAAGGACTGATATTAATTTGGAAGGACTGACACCATGTCAGCTAGCTAAGAGCCATCGGTATTGACTTGATGAATTTCTTTCCCTACACGGTTGTGAAATGTGAAGGCGTTCGCCTGTTTTCTACCAGTACTATGGTGCCAAATTGTTGAATTGAAAAAAAAAAAAAAAATACTAATTCCATGGAGCTTGATTAAATTGAACATTTGAAGGTCTCAAACAATTAGATTAATCTAGCTTTTGCAGAAAGAAACTTGAACAACTAACTGATGCATTTTTAGAAGGCTTATAATGTTTTCAATCATGTGAGCTCAGTAGTTCAATGTTAATTTTAACGGTTTTAAACTCATCTTTGGTGTTCTACTTTTTGTGACCACAAGTCCTTTTAATTTCATTCCTTTGTGCTGTATTCTTGTCAGTAAATTTTAATATTTTCTTGTGTTTATTTTTCATATATAAAGCTTATAAAATTTTTCTCTTGAAAGATTCTGCTAGATATATATGTTTCTCTATCTCATGCATCTTAAAATCACTTCTAATTTAATAATATTATTTACTCGTTGTTAATGTGTTGATCATTGTTTAAAATACTCTTTATGTGAGACAAATTTGTGTCTATCAAAAGATTTAAAAATAAAAATATGTGCCTATCAAAAGAGCAGCTAGTTGCAAGTAATACAAGGAAAGCACAGACTATGCAAAGCCAAACAATGGCAGCTAATAATGTCACGTATTGCTTTCCAAAAAAAATGGAAAATGATGCAACCTTTTGCACTCGATCATTACTTGTTAGTTCAGGCCCTCGGGCCATGATTTTAAATTAAAATAGAACATAAAAGAAAAAGAAAAAAAATTCTTGCAATGGCATTCAAAATGCCCATGGTTCACTGTCAAAGCCACATCTAAGGTTGGTTTTGTTACCAAATAGAAAATATAATAATAATAATAATATTTTTTTTTATACAAAATAAAAATTCTACTCTAGCTTAATCTAAGTGTATATTTGTGTGAAAATTCATTCTGGAAACTTGGGGCCCGTTTGGTAGAGCATCTTAAACACATGTTTTCAATTTTTAAATAACATTACACGCATTTTCACACGCTTTTTCACTTACACGTATATTAAAAAAATACAAATAACATTATTCAAACTCCTCTACCAAGCAAGCTCTTGAACTCCAGCTCTTGCCCCTCGCACTTTACAAGCATTTATACTAGTGAAATGGCCATTATGCCAAAGGCGCATAGTGGTAATAATAATAAGTTTAAGGAAGTCTTATGTCTTAGTATACTAATAAGATTATGTTGTGATGCACGGGCTAATTATATAAAGGTGTAAAATAAGAAAATATACATTGATCTAGTTGTAAACTCATGTTACACACGAAAACCTACCTGTTTGTGTGGTAAACTAAAATAATTATATAAAATCTTAAATTGATTATGAATTTACAACATTACATGAATTTCTCCTATTTGACTTCAATTTTTGTTACGAATTGATAAAGAAGTCATTGCTTCAATGTGTAATAGCTTGTAAAAAATCTACCAATTGGTTTCAGATATTAAAATTTCCAAAAGGCCAAAAAATATTAAAGAATTAGAAGATTCACAACCTATAAATTATTGAAATAAAACAAAATATATATAACTACACAATAAAGAAATATAATAGAAAAATAGGTTACCTTCAAAAGAATATATATTTCATGGCATAATCGAAATCTACTAAACAGGTTCAGATATTGCACTAACTAATGCAAAAATGTAGATGTCAAAACTTTTCAAAATGCGAATAAAAAAATACAAATATATATATAACTACCCAAAGGAGAAATATGAAAGAATGATGAACAACCCTCAAAAGAATATGTCATAGCTATAGTTGTTGGAATTTGCAAGACAGTTTCAATTATTACAAAAAATGAACCAAAAAAATTGGCAGTTAAAACTTCCATAGAGAAGATTTAGTGCATAGAAATTACAAAAATAAAACAAAAATATATATGACTATACAATAGTGAAATATAAGAGAAAAATAAGTTACTCTCAAAAGAAGGATTTTTTTTTTTTTTCCAATTAGCTTCATTTTAGCAACAATTTTGTTAGATGGCATGTTTTTGAAAAATTATAGCAAACTAGCATCTTGAGTTCAATGACGGAAATTGAGTCTCACACACTCAATTTTGATGCTCTGGAAGGCTGATGTGGAAATTTTTATACAAGTAGAACTTGAGTATTAAAGACTCAAGTCCTTTTTTAAGTTTTACAGATCTGAGAAATGAAGAAGAAGAACGAAGAAGAAAGAAGGAGAAGAAAGAAGGAGAAGAAGAAGGAGAAGAACAGACCCCTACCCACGGAGAAGAAGAAAACACACGGCAAAACCAAACCCGCCTGGTGAAGTCACCTGCAAAAATCAAACCCACCCACCTGTTGCCATCTTTGTGAACTCACTTGCAAAATCAAACCCACTTGCAAAACTCTTTCTTCTTCTTCTCCAAAACAAAACTTTCACGTGTACAAAAGATCCACATCAACCTCTACTAGAGCATTAAAATCGAGTGTATTAGACTCGAGTTCCTTCATTGAACCTGAGTTTAAGAAACTCGAGATGCTGATTTGCTAAAATGTTTCAAATACATGCTAACAAACGAAATTGTGGCTAAAATGATACTAAATGGCAAAAAAAAAACCTCAAAAGAATAATTCATAACTATAATTATTGAAATTCATTGAATAGTTTTAGATATTGCAAAAAAAAAAAAAAAAAAAAAGAATCAGAGCCTAGAAATTACTGAAACATAATAAACATATATGGATACACAATAAAGAGATATAGGACAAAAATGGGTTAAATATTCAAAGACTTTTGGTTTGCTTAGGGTTTTGAGTTTCATGTTTCACGTTTGTTTTATGGATGTAGGGTTTTTAAAAAATTAATCAACTTTAGAATTTTATCAAATCTATTATTTTTTTACTTCTTGATGTGGAAAAATTGTGAGAGTCTCAAATCCTACTTGGCAAGCTTTGAGAAAGTAAAAAAATATATATGTCAGAGGCTTCAATTTTATAGTATTTATATAGATTTGTCGGGGGAAAAAAATGAAATAATAGTAGAGGTTACCACATGACGTAGCTAGTCAACATAACCTAGCCTTCCAAAGTCATATGACTTAGGTAGTCAATACAACCTAGCTTTCAAAAGTCTGACTGTCTGAGACGTGGGAGAAAAGCTCGTCAATAATGTACCCTGATTGGCAATTACAATAATTATAATTATAAAGAACTTTTTTTTTTTTTTTTAAGAAAACTTGTAACTTTATCGGGATAAAGATAAATTCAGTACATCATGAGTAATAATTAACTTAATTAGTGATGGATTTTCTTCTATCCTGGTTACAAAATTATCACTATTGACTACATCTTTGGCATGCCAAAATATATGTTGGCTTATTATCTTGACACCTTACATAAGATACTTGAACTACACTAAAATTCTGGAGCTGATGATATACCTTAGCTAAGATATTTGAGATAATCTTAAGTGGTGTGCATAAACTCAAGAGAGCATCCGACACGATCTTGGAGTCATATTCAAGGATCCCTTCCCTTATACCAACATCCACCCCCAACCTCCATAGCTTTGGCCTCAATTCCCAAAGGTCCTAGTGGTTGTTGAACTTGTTTGCTTAAAGTTGCTATCACCCTACCTTCATGGTCTCGGATTACCACACCCACCCTAGCCTAGCCAGATTAACTAAAAATAGCTCCATAAAGACTTAGGGTCCATTTGGTTACAACTGAAAATTGAAAATACTGTAGCAAAATAATTTTTAAATGTGTGAATAGTACCGTGAGACCCATTTTTAATGAAAAATTGGCTGAAAAGTACATGAACAATGCATGAACAGTGCTTAAATAGTAACTGCACAGTGTGAACAGTAACTTTTGTCCCCCAGTTGAAACACGTTCAGAGGAAAAAAAAAAAAAAAAAAAAGGCTAAAACGCGTCCCTCCCAAAACGTAGACGCTAAAATTTTTATCCAAACAATCACTTAAGTAAGCTAGGTGTGCCCTGATTGTCAATTACAATAATTATAATTATAAAGACTTGTGAAAGTTAGGCGTGTCAACTAGCATTTCTCCTACGTCTCAAAGACTAAAAGTTTTAAAGACTTAAGAGTGGGTTTGTATAGAGCAGTTGGACGTCCACGTCTAGCTACTCCGCATTTTCTTCTTCTTCTTTCTTTTTTTTTTTTCGTTTCTGCTGCTGGAGGACAGCGCGCACTGTGCGCGTACTGTTCATGTACTTTTTAGCAATTTTTTGTTAAAAATGGATCCCGTAGTACTATTCACACATTAAAAAATTATTTTGCTACAGTATTTTCAGTTTTCAGTTTTCAGTTTTCAGCAAAACGATCTATCCAAACGGACCCTTAGGATGGGTTTAATTACGTTTGCTTTTTTTTTTATTCATACTGTTCATTGGCCATGAACAGTGATTTTAGGCCAATGAACAGTGATTTTTGGGATGAACAATGTTTTTTACACATTAAAAAATTATTTTGCTACATTGTTTTCAGTTTTCAGTTTTCAGCAATAAACTCTATCCAAACGGACCTTTATTGTGAAAGCTAGGTGTATTGACTAGTTAATTACAATAATAATAAAATAATGTGTTGAGTCTATTCACTATCGTCTAAAAAAAAAGGTGTATTGACTAGTTAATTACAATAATAATAAAATGTTGTGTTGAGTCTATTGACTATCTTCTTAAAAAAAAAAAAAAAAAAATCGACTAACTTTTCTATTGAAAGTCTTGTCAAAAAATTTTTGGGTAAAATACTATTTTGATCCTTAAAATTTACTAAAAGTTTTTTTTTTTTTAATTCCTAAACTTTGAAAAGTTTTTTTTTTTTTCATTCTTAAAATATGTAAATAGTTTTTTTCAATAGTTTAGAGACAAAAATAGGAATGAAAAAAAAAAGTTTTTTCAATAGTTTAGGGATAAAAATATAACTATTTTTAAAGTTTAAGAACTAAAGTAAAACATTTTCAATAGTTTCAGGATGAAAAAAACAAACTTTTTCTATAGTTTAGGGACAAAAAATGAATTTGTTAAAGTTTAGGAATTATAAATGAACTTTTGATAAAATTTAGGAACCAAAATAGTGTTTTACTCAAGATTTTTTTTACCAGCATAAATTAAAAGCAAATTAAGTTCTTACAGATTGACTCGACTGAGTCTCAAAGTTATCAAACTTTAAAAAAAACATATTATGTTAGAGGGAGGGTTAACAAAAACAACAAAATCAATTAGTTGGGAACACAAACACCTTCTTTTAGCCAAATCATTTGCATACCTATTAGTTTCCTAGTACTGATTTGATTGATTGGAAAAAGTTAAGAGCATTAGAGCACTAGCAATGAACAAAGTTTCTCTCCAAATTACTTTGAAGAGAAACTTTTTAAACTTCTCATATATCTTATTTTTGTGAATTTTAAAAATCTAACCGTAGAATTTCATGTTTCTTATGTTCTTAACATCAAATTTCGTTCAAATTGGACGTTATTTACTATTAGATTAATTAACTTATTTTTATATAAAATTTTATATCATAAAAACTTGAAATTTTAACATTTATTTAATGACATAGCAATTGATATTTGATTTTTTAGAAATTTTGCAAGCATGAAAAATATAATAATAACATGTAATCTAACGGTTAGATTTTCAAAATTCATACTCAATTTAAAAATATATGAGGAGTTTGTAGGATTTCTCTCCAAACTAATTTGGAAAGAAACTTTATTCACTAGCAATGGGGGATAAAAAAATAAAAAGAAAACACATTTTCAAACACTATTTTATCTATTTTACTAATCCATCCAACAATACACCCAACATCTCAGTTTTTATTTTTACATACAACCTAATAAAATAATATAAACTACCTAATAAAATAATAAAACATACTCTTCTCTCTATCTCTTTCCTCCCACTCTCCTTTTCTCTTCACCCACAATTACAAGATTTAAAAACTTTTATTTTTTACAATCCATAAACAGTAAGATTACATATATGCAACCTTACTACACAGTAAGGTTGCAATTTTTTTAAAGTATACAAACTCAGACGAAATGGATTTTAGGTGTCTTGGATTGTAAAACAGTAATTGAGGGTATTTACACCCCCAATGTTAGTGCTTTTACCATCTCATTTTGTAAAATTTCTCTATTTTAACATACCAAAAAGTTTCTTTTCTACTTTACAAGACCCCTAAAGAATACACATTATGGCTGTGTTTGGAGCAATTGAAAATATTGGTCATCCATGTATTATTTAGTATTAGTAGGGGATGTCCAAAACTTGCTGACAGTCAATTACAATAATAATGAATTTATTAAAATGTTTTGTTGACTAGCTTTTCTACTAAAGAGCATTCCCGTCTCATTGGAAAAAATTAGAGAGCATATTTTGTAAAATTTCTATAGTTTTGTCCACAAAGTTATTTTTTCTACTTCATATACCAAAAAAGCAACACAATCTACATTCCATTTGCCATTTTATAGCACATTATATTAAATAATAGTATGCTCAGATTCCCTTGAGGCTGAAAAGTTTCCCGCAAGCTCCATTGTTGTGAGTTGTGACCCCCGCTGCCCAACGTTGAGATCCAGATATGCCATCCAACGTCAAGAATCGAGATTCAAATAGGATCATGAGAGAGGAGAGAGAGGAATGGAATTAAAAAGAAAAAAAAAATGAAATTTTATAGAAATTTTTGAATAATATACAAAAGCTACAGATATCTTATATATTTACGAGACCATTGAATTTAAAATAATTGCGAAATGCATGACTTCTTTTTTTTAGAAGAAAATGCATGACTAAAAGTAGAGATTTTCTTCTCTTTTTTATCTGCAATACCATCTATAAATTACAAAAACTTTATTATAGAACAATAAATGGGAATGCTCTATTATATTACATTTATTTCTAACCATGCTTTCTTTTCTTTGGCAAGTGGTCCACCATTGATGCTCGATCATCCCTATCTTCAAATTTATGGCATGCTTCCGAAATGTTGGGAGATTCTATTTACTGTCCTAATAAGTGGGTGAATTATGAAGTTTCTTCCTCCTTAATATCTTATCACTTCCTCTAAAAAGAATGAATTGTGAAATGTCAGTAGAAGATATTGAAAGTAACATAAACAACACTACACAAACTGTTTTTGGTCATCAATCATAGGTAAAATTAGTCAATTGCTATCTCCATTTACAGTTTACGGTGCATTAAACTATGAAATGTCAGTAGAAAATATTGGAAGTAACGTTAACAACACTACACAAAAATAATGTCGTTTTTGTCATCAATCGTATGTATGTAAAATTAGTCAAACGCTATCTTTGTTTACAATTTTTAGTGTCTTAAGGGCTTGTTTGATATGTAAGTTTAAACAATAATTTTCAAAGTTTAAATATTGAAAACTATTTGAGTCATAGTTTGATAGGCGTGTTTTATTAAGGGAGTTTAAGTCAGTGTTTTCAATTTATGTTATTTAAACACTACATTTTGAGAACACATCCAAAATATTTTTCAATTTTTGAGTAACAATGTTCAATGACATTGTTGTAAATTTTTTGAAAAGCACGAGACCCATTGATAGAACAACACACACTTTATCTTTTCTCTCTCCAGCATGGCTTTCTTTTTCTTTCTTTTTTCTCTCTCTTGCACAAACCCACATTGGTGGTCGTCTTCTTCCTTTCTCTTTTTTTTTTTTTTGTTTTTTTGTTTTTTTTTTTTTTGGAGTTTGCTGTTTTGCTGGTTTTCTTCTTCCAAATCAAACAAAGCCCACTTAAATTTAATCCCCACCAACAAAAAAACCAGAGCAACAAAACGCCAAACCCAAAAAACAAAACCTATTTGAATTTAATCTCTACCCACAAAACACAAACCAAATCAAACATCTAGAGCAAACAAAAGAAAGAAACAATAAATGAGAAACAAAGGTGTTGGGACATGAGGCTAAGAGAGACAAAGAGAAGGAGAATCATGGGTTTTCTATGAAGAGAAAAGAAAGATGGAATCCAACAGTAATAAGGGGAAAATTTCTCTCGTCAAATAAAATAGTACTGAATTACTGTTCATGTCAGTTAATTAACCACTTAAAACACACACACACTAATATAATCATACTAAACAAATAATTATGTTTTTCACTCTTAAAAATTTGTTAGTAAACATATGATACTAAACACATTTTTTGTATTATAAGTATTTTAATCACATGTTCGCACAACACTTTTTAAACCCCAATTTTCATGTCATTTTAAAAACTAATACTTAAACTCCCTTACCAAATAGACCATTAGTCTTGGGAAACAATATCAATTGACTTTTTATAGATCATAATGACTGGCTTTTCATTAAAAAAATAATAATAACAAAATAAGAAATTTCTTCTTACTTATTCAATTTTATCATTTCATCTAAAATAAATAAATAGTGAAATGTAAGTAGAAAATGTTGGAAGTAGTCTGAACAATTCTACATCAAAATAATGCTGTTTTTGGTCATCAATTATAGTCAAATTCTATCTCTATCTACAATTTTCGATGCCTTACACTTTGTTTAGTATTGGTAAACACCATAAAGACTAGCATTTCTACAGAAAAGGTCATCTTGACAAAAATTTTGAGGATGTAATATTTGCACTCTTATTTCACGATAGCAAATTTTCAAATGTAAAATATTTTCAGGCTTTTGGTGTAATATGTAAAAAAGTTTAAACATAAACGACAAAAATCGGTGGCTCAACCACCAAAATCGCTAATGCCAAAGGTTTAGTGATTGAACAACTAGCATCGGAACCCAGCCATCGAGCTTCAACAACCCAACCATCAAATGGAAGATGAAGAGCTACTATGTTTGTAAAATGTTTTACTAAAATTTATAACAATTTATTAAAGATAATTTTTTCAAGTTTGACCAAATTTTACAATGAAACAAAATATTTTATGTAAACATTTTACAACAAATCAAATGGAACATTAATAAAAACACTTAAAATATGAGGTATTTGGGATTATTTTCATCTAAAATTTTAAATTTTGGATTTGTACCCCTAATCCCTAGTGTTAATTTATTCAACATTTATTTTTGGGACAACAAAGACTGCACAAAAGTAGAAAAATAATATTCACAACCGTCCAGTCCTTTTGGGCCGTGAAAGACATTGGGCTCCTAGAGAAACACAATGAAAATATTTCAGATGGAATAATGGAAATAGGCAGGGGCCGTGCCAACGCAGGCCCCTATTGCAACAAATAATGACTTAGGTTCTCCCACTTGGGGAGACCTTATGCTGGCACCCCTCCTAGAGAATTATGCTAGGGACACCATTTTTGGCATAACTTTTTCCAAAATGACCAGGTCTTTTACACACAAAACAGGCCCCTACCATCTTGTAAAATCAGATTGTAAATTTTACTATTCAGGAAAACAGAAGAAAAATCCTCCAGACATGAACATGTTAGCCGTGGATCTTGACCCCCCAATTTTTTAGAACCCCAAAGCTTGAAAGAATATATGAATGGTTTATCTGCCAATTGTATTTGTAGTTTTGTACCCTTGCGATTTGCCTTAAGCTCCCACATTGAAAATGCAGGACGGAAGAGAGAGACACAATTTCGAAAACTGTGGTGTTATTATGGCCTATAACTATAAGTATCCAAAAGGGAATCTTAATTAACTAAATTTAACCAAGCACTGAACCATTTTGATGGGAATCACATACTTTAATCTTATTAAGTATACTAACATCTTCATTCAGCAAGAAAAGAAAAAGGAAAAAAAAAAGTGTACTAACATCTTCACGGAAAGCCATTGCAGAGCACCACTTACTACATTAACATCCAAATAAGTAAGATGAAAGCAGACCAATTCTTTGGATGTCTTTAATTCTTCAAGGGCCTTACTACTATTCATATAATGTGTCCAATTTCGCCCACAAAACAATGTTATGCGAGTAGTTATTTTGTCCAATTAGCAAACAATATTGTGCTGATTGTGTGTGGATCCTGACAAATGGTGTCAAACCTAGGGATAGCTCTCCTTTGAGTTGTGGTGGGTAGGGCCTAATTTAGTTGTGTCCCACGTCACTTAAGTGAGTGTGCCGAACTGGGTTCATAAGAAGGATGCCTCACTAATTGTTACAAGGGCTATTCCCACAAGATTTAGGATCCGTTTGGTTAGAGGGGCAAAAAAATGAAAGGATAGAAAAAAGGGAGAGAATAGAAAAAATTTTATTTTCTCTCATTTTTGTTTGGTTGGAAGTGGAAAAATAGAAAGATAGAAAAAATAAGTTTGTATAAATTTACTCATACACCCTTGTTAAAAAATGATGACCAATTAAAACAAAAAAGTGACAAATTAAAAAAAAAAAGAAAAGCAATTACCCAATTTGTGAAAAAATAAAAATCATGTCTTGTTAAACAAAAAAAAAAAAAAAAAAAAGAAGAAGAAGAAAACAAAACTAAGCAAAAGTCTAGGAAAGAAAAGAAAAAATAAAGAAAAAAAGGAAAAAAAATTCGTAACGTGCCCACTCACAACCAGAGCCCCAGGAAAGCAAAAAATTAAGAGGGGTGCTACGTCCACAATAATTTTACAACATTTTCACAACAAATCATAGGTGATTAGTTGTTACTGCTTCAAATTTAAATCTAATACTAAGATTATTTTTTTGCCCCAACAATAACAACCAGTAAAAGCCTGCCACTTAGGATTTGTTGTGAAAATGTTGTAAAAATATTGTGAACATATCATTTCTCAAAAATTAAAATAATAATAATAATAATAAGCATAATAATAATAATAATAATAATAATAAAAGCAAAGTCCCATCGTTAAAGAAAAGAAAAACAAAAAAAGGAAAAAAAAAAAAAAAGGCTGAGAGAGGCAATGTGCCCAGCAAAAAAAAAAAACAAGGAAAAAAAAAAAACTGGACATGAGTATTTTTGTCCATTAAGTAGCCCCATTTTCTTTCTACAGTTTTCTCTCCATTTTGGAGAGAAACCTTTTTGGTGGGCTCTGAGAAAAAACACTTAGATCCCACCATTTATTTTCCTTCTTCCCTACTCAACCAAACACATTTAAAAAAGTTTTCATTCCCATTTTTTTCCTATAAAGTTTTCTATTCATTCTATTTCACCTCCAAATAAACACACCCTTAAGTGTCACATGAGAAAGAACATAACCATATGCATATCCATTACTTATAAATTATAAATTTGAAATAAATAGTCAAAATCTCAATTCAAATGACTTTGTAGATATTTAAAAAAAAAATTAAAATCTATATCTCAATACAATTTTTAATAATAGTAATATTATATTAAATAATAATAATAAAAATATTGTTAACCAAATAATTGAACCAATTACCTAATGTTTGCACCAATAAACCATCGTACCACTCATTGGTGGTTTGATACTTGTAAACTTGTTTTAGAGTTTTGGGCTCCTATCACTAATTGGAAGATACATGTATTTCATCATGTATATGAATTGCTTTGTTGGTTGAGTTAGCCAAGCATGTGCATTAAATATGACAAGGACAAATGCTATCTTTACTTTTTTTTGCTGAATTCTTCCCATTGGTGGGTGAAACCCAAGGTTCCAAAATTTTTCGGAACCAAGCTTTGTCCTAATACTTGGTACAATTTTAAGAAAAAAAGTTTATCAGTCCAAATCAATTTGAAACTATGTTCGTTCAACTCACTAGGTAACGATTGAAGAGATTATTCATGTATAGTTTTAGTTACATAACTTTTTTAATGAGTGGTGTGACCCTATTTAAGTAATACATATGAAGTTAAGAGCCTTGTGTCTCAATTGGTTTGCTCTTCCTTGTGTTTTCAACACATCCAGGGTTCAAATCTTTTATTCCCAGATATAACTATTAAATTATTAAAAAATTAATAACACACATGGGTAGTTTATATAAATTGTCATGTAGTGAGTTTGAGAAGATAGCTCTAAATCAGTTTCGTACTAAACTTTGTCCCAATTCCAATTACTATAATTGAGATTGAACCTTGTATTCTACACTTTTAGCCATCCTTTTTTATTTTGTATAGAATTTTAGCCATTTTTTTTATATCCAAAGGATACACCATTGTGTCACAGTAGTTTTTGGTTAGGATTTTTTTTTTTTTTTGGAGAAATTGGTTAGGATTTTAGTAATAAAATTAAATCCACAAATATCAAAATGCGTGCATAAGATAGGATACTAGTAATTTAAAACACTCTCTAAACAATCTAAACCCTAATTGCCTTCTTCTCAAAAAAAAAAAAAAAAAAATCCTAATTGGCACAAGCCCACATCTCAGAACCCTAATGGTGGCCAGACCGATCCGGCCCATCAAACCCTTAGCCCAGTATTAAATACCCAACTCCCCAAACCTGCTCTCACATTAGCCAGAGCAAGCAGCAGCAGCAGCGAACTAGGGTTTCTCTGAATCGCCGCATTTCTCATCTCATCTCATCTCATCTAACCAATCGAAATCATGGTGAGAACGCCTCCTCTCTCTCTCTCTCTCTCTCTCTGTATGTTAGTCTGTGCTTGTTTTTGATCAATGGGGGTTTTTGGTTTCAGGCGGATGTGGAAGCTGATGTGGCGGTGGCTGGGCAGCCCCCAAAGAAGAGGACGTTCAAGAAGTTCAGCTTCAGAGGCGTCGACTTGGATGCCCTTCTCGACATGTCCACCGACGACCTCGTCAAGCTCTTCACTGCCAGAGCTCGCAGAAGGTAACTTTCTTCTATTCATATATTTCATCTTTCGTTTTTTATTTGTTTTAGAGTTGTTTTTATTAATTTTGTGTGTGGAATTTTGTAGGTTTCAGAGGGGTTTGAAGCGAAAGCCCATGGCTTTGATCAAGAAATTGCGCAAAGCTGTAATCATCTCTCTCTATTTCTTTAAAATTTTACATATTTTGATGTTTTGGGTATTTTGTTACTATTTATTTATTTATTTATTCTGTGGCTGATTTAGTATAGAATAGGAGTGTGAGAGCGAGCATTATAACAGATTTACTTTTGAATCAGGAAATGTTTTATGTGTTTGAGAACTCCCATTTCCCCTTTATTATTCTGTGGACTCTTTTGGGGCTCGATTGGGGATTAGTTTGTCTATACTTTTTTGGGGATTGGATAAGAACTTCATATGGTTGAATCAAGAGACATGGATGTGAATGTGGGATAAGAATGTGTATGTACATGGTCAAACTATATACTCTTTTTATCTTGTTTAAGTCTAAGCTTTTGTAAAATTTATAGCCGTATTACACCTCCAACTAAATTGGAGGCCTTCTTTAAGGTATTATATGAGATTTCAGAGCCATAGTGATTGTATTTTTTTTTTCTTTCACTATCTTGTAATGGATGATGAAGGAAAGAGTGCTTTAGTTGCTTGATGAAAAAGGGGAAAAAAAAATTGTCCCTTAATCGTTGTCTCATGGTCCTGTTATTATGCCATTCCTGGATGGTTTAGGAAGTATAACATAAATTTAACAACAAAACATGATTTCTGAGTAAGTTGTTTAAGGTGTGCTTGGTTTCATTACTGCTTTGATGTAATGGAATCAATATCTATACACGTTTAAGATCTCAGCCGTAGAAATAACGCTATTCTTCCAAAGCTCTATGTTTCATGTTAGGCATATAAATTAATTATAATTTCCATGAATAATGTTTACAAGTTTTGTGGTAAAGGCATACTAGTATACTGTTTGCTTAATTTGTTTGTCTAAGCAGGTTGTGATTCAAATTTTTATTGTCTTTGGAACAGAAAAGGGAGGCCCCACAAGGTGAGAAGCCTGAGCCAGTGAGAACCCACCTGAGAAACATGATTATTGTACCTGAGATGATTGGCAGCATAATTGGAGTCTATAACGGCAAGACCTTCAATCAGGTTGAGATCAAGCCTGAAATGATTGGCCATTATCTTGCTGAATTCTCCATCTCTTACAAGCCCGTCAAGCACGGTAGGCCTGGTATTGGTGCTACCCACTCCTCCAGGTTCATTCCCCTCAAGTGAAGTTCTTTCATGCCTGGCTGTCTTCTAGTCTGCCTCATTGTAGAATCAGAATTTGAGAAGAGCCATTTTGTTTAGAATCTGAGGTTTGGTTGTTGTTTATTTATGTTCTAGCTGGTGAACCTTTCTTATGACATTGGAGTTTTTGTTAACTGGTTTTGTAGGATTTTTATTAAGAAAAGAAATTTTCCTTTTTGGACAATTTTGTTAGAAGTGCAAAATGGTTATTGTGCTTATAAAACACCCTCTCCATTCCTGTTTTGAATAATTGTATTCCCTCAAATTTCTCTGTTTCTGTCTTGCAATAACTGTAAGTTGAGGTACTACGCAATTTACCAGATGCCTACTCAGCGTGGGGGTGTGTACTGTGTAGGCATTCTGGTTTGTCCCTTTGGGGGTGGTCCCACTGGCCCATAACTTGAGGGGCTTTCTCCAAAAAAAGAAAAAAAGAATGGCCAAAGATATGGGATCGAGTCCTTGGTTTATTACTATTTAAGTAACAACCTTGACACATACGGGGCCTGCAAAATGTTGATTAGCAGCAGCAGAAATGAATACAGTTAAAAAATATTCATGCTTAAAAAACACAGCATTGATTTGCTACCGAGCAATCTAACATTGTTGGTGCTGACTCAACTTAGCTTGTGACTAAGTGCCAATAACTTTGACATATATACTACATGGGAAACATAAGTTGCAGAGTAAGGTCAATTGCTATCAGCTCAGCTATTCCACTTAGAAATGGTGATCTTGCGATTGTCTTAAAAGCTCAAAAGTAGTTCAAACCGTGTGTTATGCTTTGAAAGTAATAATGATTTAGGGCTGAACACAAATTACACAATGAACATCTGTTATTATTCAACCTGTATTTCTGAAGCCTTGCTGTTTCAAACTAGGATCTAAGAAACTACTGAATCTAACAAATGAAAAAGGATTTAGATGTTACAAACCAAATCTGGGCCAACTTTCCCACATTGTAAATTGGGTTTTTAAAAAATTGTTAAAACATTAATTGTGCAATTTGGAAATCAAAGGTTTCTATTTTTGTTGAACTTTGATCGTAGGGCTGTAAACGAGCCAAGTTTTGTCAAGTAGCGCATGTTTGAACTTGGCTCATCAATAAAAATCAAATGCTCAAACTTGGCTTGAGCTTGAGACAAGCTTAAAAACAATGTTTGAACTCGAACTTATGAGAATGACAAAAAATTTGAGCTCGACTTTACTTGGCTTGATTAATTAGTCAAGCCAAGCTTGAGTTTGAGCTCAAGCTTAAGGTAAGCTTTTTAGTTTGGGATCCAAAAAAATTCCATCATCAAATGCTTATATCACCCAAAATCAAGTAAACAAAAAACAATATACTCATTCTATTATGTTTCTAATTTCACTCGTGATTAATAATTGTTCAAATTACAACTTTACATAATTAAATCTATCCATTCATCATTCATTGTCTATAGCTTGAGTAATTGTTCAAAATATAATTTTTACATTCACATTTGTCATTCATGCAACTATAATCTTCACAAATCTAAATAAATTAATATTTCAAAACATATATGAATAAACAAGCTATAAATTAACATTCTAAAACATGTGTAATGTCATAATAATGAGTTTATTGAGTAAACATATATCAAGCTATAAACGTGCTTAAGCTCAGCATGTTTTTATTGAGCCCTATTGTTCACGAGTTTGTTTACAAATATTTTTTTTGTTTGGACTTGGCTTATTTATCAAACAAGCCTAAAACTAAAGCTCAAACTTGGCTTATTTATTTCTCAAAAAAAAAAAAAAAAACTTGGCTTATTTATAAATAAACAAATATAAACGAACTTTTTATCAAGCCATGCTCGAGTTGTTTATGAACGACTTAGCTTGTTTATAGCTCTATTTAACCATTCGTTGTTGTTATAATTCAGTTCACGTTTCTAGCATGAAACTTTTATTGAGACTAGCCTATAAACCCGTACGTGGATTCTTTCCTTTATTATTCATTCTAATATATATTGTCAACAAAAGATGTCAAATACTCATATTTCTAAAGCTAATAGCTGAAAACCACAATAACATCCTATCATATATTTACACCTCAAGGCACATATCCAGACATTTTGTGAAGTGCATATCTTGTGAGAACGAAATTGCTCATTTAGAGCATGTTTGGATTGCATGAAAACTGAGTGATATCACTTAGTTTTCATGATCCATCATCCAAAATAAGTAGGGCCCACAGAGAAGTAATTGTTTGGATTCCATGACTCAGTTTTCGTGACTCAGTTTCCATCATTCAATTCTCTGATTTTTGAGTGATGAGTTATGGAAATTGAAAACACATTTTAGCTGTTTTCAGTTTCCATAACTCATAACTCAATGACATATTTGTAATTAAACACACTTAGAGAGACCCACAGCCGCAACTTTCGACCATTTGACTTTTTTTTTTTTTTTTTTTTTTCCTTTCTTCTCCTGGGTTTGGTTTTCAGCACCACTTTTTTTTTTTTTTTTTTTTCTTTTCTTTTCTTTTACTGGTTCCGTGTCTTCAGCTCTTCCTTCTTTTCTTTTTTTTTTTTTCTTTTTTTTTTCCTTCTTCTTTTACAGGTTCGGTCTTGTTCTTCATTTTTTTTTTCTTTTATTGGTTCGGTCTTCAAATCTTCCTTCTTTTTTTTCTTTTTTTTTTTCTTCTTTTAGTGGTCCGGTCTTCAGTGTTTTTTTTTTTTTTTACTGGATTCGGTGAGTTTAGGTACTTGAAGGGAAAAAAAAAAAAAAAAACTGAACTAAGTGACAGGTATGAGGCCCACAAAAAGTGTGAAAAATATTGAGTAATGACAAGTGAGTGATGGTGCCAAACGGGTAGGGTATTTTAAGTGATGAGTGATGAGTAATGAATGATGAGTGATAAGTGACGAAAATTGAGTGACATTTTTTTTAAACCAAACAAGCCCTTATGAACTCAAAACGTCATTGGCAAGACGCCATCATTAGAAAAACTTGCTGATTAATCGTTTTATCTTTAAATCAGTTCAGATTCAAATTCATGTTTATGACAGTGTACTGATTTAAATTATATAGTTAGTTACTAAATACTTTCACTAAAGTCAAGAGCCAGGTCGTTTAATTAGTATTTTTTGATATTTCAAGATGTCTAGTACATTTCCCTCTCTCCCACTTTATATCTCTTTGCCAACATCACCAGCATCCTTGTTGCAAGTAATGATTTTGTACGAAATGGGGCTGGTTTCCCAATGATCACATTTAGGGCTGTCATGGTGATCTGACCTCACAATAAAGACAAATTTTACTGGCGGAGTTCTTTTTCTGTCGTAACTAGAGTCCCATTAGCACCATGTATCCAACGTTCTAAGTAAAATAAAGGGTATTTCAATGAGATCCAAGCACTATGGCTGACATGGGAAATTACAGGCAAATGGTGCTTAGCTTGATCTACACATTCCCAAATTCTCATACCAGCAAAAACATTGATAATTCTGGTATGTATATTAGTTGCAAAGTTTGGTGCTGGTCCGCTCATACAGCTTGGACTAGAGCCAAATACACATTTTCATTTGATATAATGCGCAGACACCATATTAGAGTCGTGTTACCAAAGGGGATTTCACATGGAATTATATATCCAAGATAAGAAAATTTTGAACGTCTGGCCAAAGATCATTTATGAATGCAGTAATTAAGTCGAATTTAATTTACAAAAGAAAAAAAAAATATGTATATATATAATCCTGTTGTTCTTGAGGAAGAGCAAATCTGGAACTTGATGCAAAATGTTATATTAAAGTCTTTTTTTTAATCTGGTTTTTGGCTCAAACTAGACCGTCCAGATAGTTAAACAGGACCTAGAAATCATTGTTCATCTGACAACAAATCCTTTCACTATTAGTGATCTCAGAGTTGAGTCATATATTATATACAGAAGCATTCACCACAAAACATGAACCACATTTAGTTGTATTTGATAAGTTCGGAGTTGAATCTCTGAATTCTCTTTTTTTCCTTTGAAGGATATCCATGAAGTTCTTATGTATGGGCAGATTGTGATGATAGTAACCTTGAATGGTTATGCTCACACTCATAAGTTACAATAAGCATTGAAGGATCTTCCAGGGATCTCTCAACATGCTTTCTTGCTGGGCAACCCTTCATGTTGCTGCACCTATAGTATCCCCTGCAATTCAAAGCATTCTTGGTCAGGTTAAATATATTTAAAAACAAAATCTATAGGTAAATATTCTTCATAAGTCTGATAGCAGGATTAATAAGTTAATATAGTGAATTAATACAAATCTCGGCAAAGGGACCAAGCAAAGAGGGCAATTTTCCAATAACCAAACCATAAAGGACATGGATCTTCTATATTTTGACTAAACTAACAATACAAACAGTGTAAAACTAGCTAAACACTCTACAGGGAATATGTTGCTTCTTACTTGGAAGTTAGGACACATGAGAAGTACTGTCTGATTTATCTTCTTTTAGTCGGGCAGTATTTAATAGAAACAAACATGGATAGCCACACACACACACATGGGCCAAAGTCTTTGCAGCACTATTGTGCAGTTACAGTGTCTGGGATGAAGACCTTGAAGGGGCAATAGTTAACATAAATAACATGGACACCCACACACTCACACACATTTGACAAAGTCTTTGCAGAACAATGGTGCAGTAGTTCATATAATAACTATCTTGCTACCAAATCATAATCATTACATGATAGCAAAACTCTTCTAGAGTACATCATGGGACACCAGACTAACACTTAAAGCATTAAACCTTGAAAAGAAGTGCATCTAGGAACGCCAGACCAATGAATGACAGTTTAAAATTTAATCCTGTGCTTCAACCATCAAAATTATGGCTCATGGCACTAACAATTCATGGTTTAGTTTGAAACCAAATGTATTACTTGATTTTCACATTTTTCACAAAAATAGAATCACTCCATTTGACAACTACTTGATTTAATAGCTTGGCGGTTAATACACAAATTTGTCATGAATAATTTCCACCTAAACACACAAGATTAGCGTCATCTGAAAAGGAACTACGGCAAAGCTGGAAAGAAGCAAAAATGAAAATGAAACTTAACCATAGAAGGATGTTCATTCAGCAAAAGTTAATTAGCATACCTAGGATGAGGAGAGCCCTTGATTGGCTTCTGCCCATATTTTCTCCAGGAATAGTCATCACCAGGAATATCAGCAACCTTGTTACTGATGGCAGGCACCTTAATGGTTTTTCTCAGCCTCGGTTGCCTATAAACAAAAACAAAGGCAGCTAATTAAAACAAGGAAAACACACCCATTTGAGAATACTGAAGGGCTAAACTCTGACCTCTTCTTTGAACAATGGCATGTAGCAATACTGCCACATTTCACACTGCCACCTTCTACCCTTCCAGAGCACCTCGGTCTTGGATCTTTTGGGATCTGATTGGGTAACCGAGGCATGCCAATTAAACAGAAAGAATTGTCACTTGAATTAGCATCACTACCATCTATGCTCAAAGATGGTATGAACCTCGTGGATGACATGGTGGGTGCTTGTGTAGAACCATCAAATGTAAGGCATGTGCCACTGTTACTCCTTGAGTATTTATCAGTCTGGAAATTTCTCTGTGGCTGCTGAAAATGAACAATCTGTATCTGTTGCTGAGGAAACTGGATGCTTTGTGATGGTTTTGGCTTTGAAATGTTTGGAGGAACCTTATTCTGGGAAGGCTGCAGAGAATTTCTGGATTTTGAATCCATTTCTTGAATTGGGTTTTCAGAGCGATTAGTTGGTAGTACTTTGGGAGGCTTTGGTGAAAGTATTGTTCTATTATGAGGACTCTCTAGGAAGATGTGTTGAGGTAAAGATGTTTCAAACATCTTTGATTTTCTCACTCTCCTATGTTCTAAACCACTATCTAGAACTGACACAACCCTTTGGAACATTAACACAACCTCCTCTGTTTGCACAATTAAGCTTTTACGCTGAGTTCGATCGTTAGGTTGACATAAGAGACTGAGAAATCTATGGCATTTCTCCACAGCTGCGTTGTTAGTTTTTTCAACTCCTTCCATCTTCACAGTTCACACAGACACAAATACAAGAACCAGACTTCAATCCCAAAATTTCAATATTAGAACATCAGCAAATCCCAAAAGATGGTTCTGATAAAAAGAAAAAAGAAAAAAGAAAAAATTGCATTAGCTCGTTACAATAATAAGCATCTACCAGTTACCAGATGGGTATTGCTAGTCAGAACTCAAGATTTTTTATCAAAATATATTTTTCAATATAATCAAGGTGAGCCCAAAAGGTCAGAACATTACAAGAATCTTCAAAAAAGCATTTTTATGAAACCCAAGTACTCATTTACATATAAAAAATAAAAATAAAAAAAAATAAAAAACCCTTAAATGGTAGTGTTTAAGATCACAGAACTTAGACAATCAAAGTGAAAAGAAAAAAATAAGTATCAAATAAAAAGGATGCAATACCCAGATAAAAATTTAGCCAATTTGATTACTAATTCTGGAGGAAATTAGAGCAAAAGGAAGAAGAAAAGAAACAGGAAGAAAAGTGAACCTCCAAGAATTTGTAGAGTGAGACTATAATTTATCCCATAGTGTGAAATAAAAGACTTTGATGTACATATTGGACTTTATATACATACAACTAGTTAAAAAGAAACAAAGGGTCTCTTTTGAGTAATTTAAATCCTATCACCCAGAAAAAATATTAAACAAATTAACAACAAAAAAAATAGTTAAATAGTATCAGATTAGACTACTTGAAAAGACACACTCACAGAAGAGAAGTAAAGGGAAGAGAGGTACAAAATTCTGTTATTTACGAGAACAGAACCAAGTTCTAGGCACATGAAATGGAAGAAGAAACTGAAGTCTCAGTCAGAGATCCTACGGTGGGCCCCTTACAAAAACCTCGTTATTCCATTTCTCCTCTTGTTTTTTTGACTTTTTTTTTTATAATTTTATTTTACTTGGATTTTTATTAGTATGTTTTTCTTTTTATTGGACAGAACTTAATTAAGTTGTATTTTTTAAGGAAAATATGTCTGCATGATTGCATTTTAGTATATTTTTCTTTTATTGGATAGAACTTAATTAAGTTTTTTTTAAAGGTAAATTTATCTATATTATTGCATTTTTTTAATCATTATATGTTTGACTTTAATTGAGGAATTTTTTTAAATTATTTTTTATTTGGAGACATTGACAATTGAAAATGTGATTTGAATTTTAAATATTTTTATTAAAAATACTAAAAAGTACTAACCAGGTATAAAGTTTTTGGCTAAAGGTCATTATTTTATAAATTGTATCTAAATATTGTCTTTTTTAATTATTATTTTGCATACCATTCTAGTATTTTATACAAAAGATTTTGTATTAATATTTGTCGTTATCAATGGAATTGAAAATAGAATTTAAATGTGATCATTGTTGAAGAAAAGGTATGTATACACTTGAATGCCATTATAATGCTTGAATATCTATTATTATTATTATTATTATTATTATTATTATTATTATTATTATTATAAATTATTGTTTTTTATAATTCAATATTTAGGTGTTGATTTGAACCTAAACATCTTAATAGTACTTGACATTTAACATAATCGAACTGTAATCTATAATTTTAAGTATGAAAAGTAAAACTCTTTTTCTTAGTTATAATAATGGAAATGGATCCAATGGAATCATAAAAGAAGAAAAGCTTTTGCACAAAGAACTGTCCTTTTGGTGGTATTGATGCACAAAACTTGCAAATAGGTTCAAGTTTGGCCTTATTGCAGACCAAGTAGCAGTAGGAAATGGACAGCAGAAGAGTGAAAAGATTGGAATAGTGTGGACAGACAAGGATTCTAGCTGCCCTTTTCTTATATTTGCCTAGCTTGGATGTGACCTACTGTGAAGAATGGAACACAAACTTGTCTTCCTACCAAATAAAAAATGAAAAAGAAAAAAACAACCTTGGCTTCTTCCCTGTGATTATTGTTACTGAACATGAATTGGGCTGTTTATCTAATCTCATGGGTTAAAGATTTGAATTTGATTATGTTATTAAATTGGATATATATATATATATATAAAAGTATTAATTAATAAACAAGAAACTTTATAATTTATGTCAAATCGTCAATTTAGTCTTTAAAATAAATAAAAGTACAGATCAGACGATAAACTTCTAAACAATTGGATTGGAATCGAATTTGGAATTTTAAATTCTCCGTTAAGTTCTAATTTTAAGACTTGTTAAAAATGTGAGATTTATATATATATGTAGAAGTTTTCTAAGAATGGTTTTCGTATTAGACGGTGTTTTGGGAGAATATAATAGAGGGCTAATTTTCTCTACAGCTCGAACTCATGCCTTCTCATCTTTAATTTTAACTATTTTAGTATAAACTGACGAAGGTATTTTAGACCGGTGGAAATATTTTATGTGGTGTTTGGTATATGGTAATGTTTTAAATTTTTTAAGAATATTTAAAAATTCTCATGTGTAGTTGCAAATTACACTAGGGAAGCAGATGTTAAGGGAATTTGAATTCCCCCTTGACCCCCTTTCTGTACAAATGTAGATTCCCTTTAAAATAGGTGGGTATGAAAATCGTATTTTTTATAAATTGACAATTTTAACCCTTTTTTCCTTATCATTTAAGCAATTAAGATAAAATATAAAATAAATCATCAATATCTTTTCTTTTGTCTTTATCTGTTCCCCCCAAAACAACATGAATAGGATAGACAATTTTATTGATATATTCATTAACAAAATTTTATTCAGGTTTCACGGGTGAAATTAAAAAAAAAAAAAAAAAAATTTGAAGTAGGGGCCTCCATTATTGCCAGGTATTCACTTTTGTTTTTCATTATTTATTTAGAGGAAGATTTTTTTTTTTTTAAGACTTGAATTTTGGATTTACAAATCTAAGGATAGAATGAGAAAAATAAATAAGTCATTTAAGATTTCTAAAAATAAACCAAATATTATAATCTTACATTATTAGAAATTTTATTAGATTCCCAATTAAATCAAGCATAGGAATAGTTATATTCCTAGACATCCTGCAAGGCATCAAATTTCCAATAATCTGAATGCATATGGATTCTCTCATACCAAATGCCACCTTAGTGGAATGATGGATCACTAGGTAAAAGTGGTGTTGTCTACTATGATGACAATATAATTCTTCAGGAAGAAGAATAGAGGATTGATTCGTTATATCAAGATGTTTTTAAAATAGAGGGGGGCCCTCATTTTTAATTCCCCAAATTTGGGGAATTTAGAAGTAGCAATTCTACTTATACTAATATTTTCAAATTATTAATTTCAATCACATGATATTAGTTTATATCTATTTCTTTAAATTGAACAAAAAAGGCTATAAAATCAATTTATGTAATCTCTTATTATTTCCTTTCATCTTAAATAAAAGATATTGCATTTACCAATAAATTTATACATTTTTTTTTTAATTAAACATACATACTCATGCTAAACACACAATTGTTTTTTTTTTTTTTTTTAAGTTTTAAAAGAATGTTATTAGAAACATAATGTCATACTTTTTTTTTTGGTATTATGAATACTTTAAACATGTATTCTCACAACACTTTCTTATATCACACTTTTCAGTTTTCACATTATTTTGAAAACCAATACCTAAACACTACTACCAAACAACCCCTATTCTCCTCCTTCGATGTAATTTTTAAGGCCTCGTCCGTTTGGAGTAAAAATAGGGAGGATGTAAAACAAATGGAGAAAAATAGACATTTTTCACTGTTCGTTTAAAAAGAAAAAATAGGGAGGATGGAAAATCGGGAGGAAAATTTTCTTCCCGGGCCCACAAATATTTTCCTCCCAAATTGGGAGGAAAACACTGGGGAGAAAAGTGGTGGGATGGAGGGCGTTTGCACTTTTACTAAAAAGCCCCCATCCCACCTAATGCTTCTTATCTTTTTTTTTTTTTTTTCAACGTTACTGAACGTTTTTTTTTTTTCAACGTTACTAAACGTTCTTCTTCTTTTTCTTTTTCTTTTTTTCAACATTACCTGAAAGTTTTTTTTTTTTTTTCAACGTGACCTAATCTAATTTTTACATTATAATAGTAATAATAATAATAATAATAATAATATAAATTTATATATATGATGTGATAAATTTTATATTATGTAATGAGTACAAATAAATCTATTTTTTTTATATATTATGTAACAAGAGTATAATAGTTCAATTTATATAAATTACGTTTTCCATCATTCCATTTTTCTCTCCAACCGAACAAAAGAGTTTTCCACTTTTCCACCCCTCCAACCGAACATTCCATCCTCTCATTTTTCCATCCTCCCATAATTTTCCATCCTCCCAATTTTTCACTCCTCCAACCAAACCGTAAAACTTTTGAACAAAAAGAATGAATAATCATTCATCTTGATTTCACTTTCCTCGACTTTTGCGCATCCCCTAATTTTCTCTCCCTTCCTTCCGAACTTCCCATCACAGTATAAGATTTTAGTGAAGTTGTCCAGTCAATGACATAGTACATGTCTAAAGGTCGATGCAAAATCTGTTGAAATAGAGAAAATCCATAACATCAGTTGATCTAGCCCACCCGGCTTCAATTTGATATCTAAAGCCAATACTCAAAGCTCAAAGGATGCTAGGATATATTCTCATGTTTATTTATTTATTTTGGAATTGTCTATTACAATTTGTTTGATCATGACACCCATCCTTGAATGAATACGAAATGTTCCCTTACAATGTTGACATGACAAGATTAAGGCACTTGCACATTTTTTTAACCTAAAAAGAGAGACAGGATTAGATTTAAGAACTAAAATTACTACAAGAATCACCATCTACTTTTATCCATTGTTATCTCCTTGTGTCCTGAAATATTTGGACTTTTTCCTTTTTAAAAAAAATGATAATATCATGCACATTTACCTTTTTTTTTTGTGGCATTTGCAAATTAAATAAAGCTTTCTTTTAAGGGTTCGGTTAATATATGTCCTTAGGGCATTCATTAAGTCATCCATTTTTGAAAACATTTTATGGAAAATTGAAAAAGTTGTAAAAATTTTTCAATTTCCGATAAAACTTTTTCCAAAAATAGTATACTATTATGTATCCTAAGGGTATACGTTAGTAAAATCGTTCTTTTAGTCATCCAAAAGAGGGAAAGAAAAAATGAAGAAAGAAATTACTTTGTATTTTCGTATCTCTGAATTTATCCTGTACCAAATATGATTTGTATAGAATTAATTTTTTAGATTTAAAGGTGAAATAAACATTTTGGTATTGTTTATTTGTCAATATTATATTTTGTGCATTTTAGTTAGTTTATACAAACAATTAATAAAGTATCTTGTCATTGAATAAGAGATCTCAATTTGAATCCTATCTATACCAAATTAACAAAACCCATACAAAGTCAAGTGATTGACGTCCAAAACAAAAAACCAATCCCATTGATATTTCGAAATTTAAAATAGGGGAAAACCACCAAATCATGAGAAACAAACCTTGAGATTGTTACACTAGACTAACGGCGAATTCGGCATCTTTTTCAACCTCTAAAAATAACTCCAGTGATCACTGTGGCGGAATGAAAGTTCCGTAGTGGGGAGGAGGAGAAGAGTCTGCCCTTGACTTGCTGTTTGAAGAAGAAGCTTTGAACGTGTTTTAGGAATATTTGGGGTTATAATTGGGTTATAATTGCATGTAATAAGGTGTATTGAGTTTAAATTTGTTGGCTGATGTGTCTTCTCATGATTGACTGATTGGCTGGCATAAAATGTGTCCTTTACGCCAACTCTGGACCTAACTTATTCTCAAACACGAATATTATAAAAAGGATGCTATAAATTCTAATCATGTTTTATTTATCATATAAAAAAATATGAATATTTTGCGATTGCACCAAGTACCCAAGTAGCCCACAATTCCATTTGAAAATATCTGAGTACTACCATTTATTTTCCTTCCCATTTTTTCTCTAAAGTTTTTCATTCATCATATTTTACATCCAAACAAACACACCCTAAGTCTGCTTTTATAAATTACGATGTTATTTTTGAAAAACAGAAACTTTTTTATTTTTTGAGAATCGAAAAACAGAAACTGGAAAGACTTCATTGGTCATTTTCCAATACTCGTGACTTTTCGAATTTTTGGACCAATAAGAGAACTTTTATTGGACATCCAAACCCCTTAATTAGAATGATGATCTCTGAAGATTTTTTTATATTATCACAAAACTAGTGCTAATTAAAATTATAAGTTTGTGGGAAATATGGGACCTACTTTGATTATAAGGTTAAACATATCTAATCTATTAAAGAAAAAGAAAAACACAGAGTAGCATGAATTTTGCTGTAAATTGTGACAACTAAAACAATCGCGAAAGTCAGAGTTGCGTATGGGTTACTCGCAAAATTAATTCTAAGTTTCAAGAAAGCGAAAAATTGGGTTAGTATAATCTAATGCATTAGTATTAATTAATTAAATTTCTCATTCCAAGAGCTTCACACTGTACCAAAAATAATAATCTAATAATGCACAAGTGGCCATTCATTGTATAATCTATGCGTTTAGGCCAACTCTTCGCTATTAAATTAATTAATGCAAGTGTTACTCACCTCAGCAATGTCAATCATTTCTTGATTGATGAAAAGGAAAACATTTTTGAAATGACTATGCCACATGAAGTAGATTGTTATGTAGAATTTGTGTCAAAGTTGGGATATTTTTATTGAGGTTTTAGTTAAAAGTCAAAAACAGTTATTGAGCACAAGTCTTGTTGGCTGATTATAATATGTATGTGAGTATATCATGGAATTCTTCTTGGATGTCCTCTTAAGATTAAACGCAAGCTTATCATCAACTTGCTTGTCTTTTTGTGTTTTTCTAATGGGCTATCATATAGGTCTGCCTAGGCTGTCAAATTGACATCAAAATAGTTGGGTAAATACAATTGATCCAATAATGAGACCTGTCTGACAGCAAAAGTATATTAGCTAGGCAAAGATGTTCCTGTTGAAATGTCTGTCACATGATGGTGAATTCATTTCATGATCTTCTTTTTACTCACTGCTCAAAGAAGCTGCTAAAGTCTTTGAATCTGAATCTAATAGCAAGATTTATGCTTGGTAGTTGGTAGTACATCGTTAGAGGAACCTAGACACGATTAAAGTGAAGTGTCTTCAACTCTTCATCATTAGAAAGATGGGAAAAATGGCTTTTATTTCCAAGAGGATCAAAAATTTTCAGCTGGGTAACTCTCAAGTTACACATTTTTTACAAAACAGATTTTTAAAAGATCTCGTTGTTAAAAAAATACCATTAAATGATTATTACTTTTTACCTACTTCATTGGGTGTTATTTTACCGTGTTTCTTTCTTCCTAAAAGTTGCATGATTTTTTTTCCCGTAGGGTGTTGTTTAACAGTGTTTCTTCTTCTTTGTTAGAATATGTTCTATTTTATATCTATGTTTCAAATGATTATTGGGTTTTCGATTTTCCTACATCTCCTAATTCGCTCATATAATTTTGCTAAAATAATTTATAGAAAACTTCATGAATATGAAATAATATAATATAGTGTATCTTAAACTCATACCAGCATGCAAAATGATACAACGTTCTTTTAAAATAAAGGGAGAGAAAAAAAAAAAAAAAAAAAAACTATAGCATCAATTACGTAATGAGGAAGAAAAGAAATATTAACATTTAATGATTTTTTTTATCTGTTAAATATTTTTAAAATCTGTAATTTTAAAATTTTTAACTTTACAAGAGTTACAACCTATTGAAACTCATAATTCCTTGGCATCTTATCTGTCAAATCTATATTACACACATTTTCTTGTATAACATGCTCATTGACATTTGACATGGCTGAAGCACAACCTTTAGTTAATTAGTCTAGGTTTAAAGCCTTTTTGAAGTAGCATAAAGTTGTTATTTTTGCATGACTGTCTTGAAAATTTTCCCCTCTAAATTTTTTGGCCATTCTATATTTGTTTACTCAAATTTAATCATTCGAATTTCTGTTCCTAAAGTATAAAGCATTTTAGATTTCATCTTTTCATCCATGCATGTAAACGAGGTGATGTATAAATACCACTTAAACATAAAACAATGTAACTTTTCTATTTCAAACTGCAAACAATATTGTTCTTAGCCATAATCACATCAACACTCTTTTATTAATCCATATAATTCATTTTTGAAATTCTTTTTGCTATTTTATTTCGTAATCCCTATTTTATTTCGACTCTCTTTCTCTGAAGAAGCCTATGATCGATGAGCATGCCTTTCATCTATGGACTAATTCTACTCCACACGCTGCTTCAGCCTATTGAAAAAAGATTGCTTAAGTTGATTCACAAGCTGTCCAATTTTTTTCCCCTTTCAACTTCTTGCTTCATTTCGTTAAGTCATAAAATTTTCAAGTTTAGACAATTTTTTGTTTTACATTGAAAGGCTCGCTAGATAATTTTAAATTTCTTTTTCTGAATTTGCATTTCTCTAGCTTATTTTATATTGTTGTTGTGTGGGAACTAGAGATCATGTTTGTCTAAGACCTCAACTTTTTTTTGTCGCAATGTTGCCATAATTGTGATGTGGCAAACCGTAAGTAATTGATTATTACTTTTATTTTTCTTTACTATTCACATTCTATTGCTTTAGATTTATGACCAAAAAAAAAAATTTGATCCTAGATTCTCAAGATTCATGTGCAGCCAAAAGCAAAAATGTGAGGATGAGCCTTGTTTGGTGACTAGCTGAAGATGGCGATAGTGAATTATAACTAATTTGGTATTTTTGAGGATTGTGGATGCTTGATGATCACAGAGATTTTGTAGTATTCTAAGGTTTGCATATTCTTTGCTTGGATGTTGAGAAAATATTGGAAAGAAGTACATTTTTTAAGTTTAGATAATTTATGTATTTTGCATATTTGGTTTACTTTTTAAGTTCTTTTTTTTAATTATTTAATTAGTCTACCATAATTGAATTAACATGGCATGATTTGATTGGATCAACTAGTACACATGATTTGCTCGTGTAATATTTAAGGAGCACCTCATGTTACAATTTTTAATAAAACAACAATAACAACAACAACAAAAAACAAAGCTTTAGTCTCAAAATTTTGGGTTAGCTATGGATCTACAACATATCAGTTAGTGTCGAACATATGTATGCTTTTCCTTAATTCTATCATATCTTTTTTTTTTTTTTTTTGGTTACTTTCTTAATTGACATATTATTTTTTATTACTTCTACTAATGTGATCTTTAATCTTCCTCTACTTTTTTCCCTTCTGTCAACTTAGATAAAATTGCTATTTCTCAAGGGTGAATTAGTTGCTTTCCTCTACATATGACTAAATCATCTTAAGCAACTCTCTTATCTTTGCATTGATAAGGGCTACCCTTATCTTTAGGCGAATTTTCTCATTTTGAATCCTATTTTTCTGTGTATTTTCACTTACCCATCTTAACATTCTCATTTCAACTACACTCTTTTTTATGAATATGCTGCTTATTAACAACCCAACATTCAACACCATAAAACATAACTGGTCATATATGTATAACATTCTTATAAAAAAATTTCTTTAACTTAATGGGTATTCTATGATCGCATAACTTCATGCATCATGCTCTTATCCTATGATTCACATCCTTTTCAATTTCTCCATTTTTATAAATTCTTAACTCATAATATCAGAAGTTGTCACTCTTTTATATCTCTTGACCAACAAGTCTTACCACCTTTTCATTTATGTTTTTATTTTAACTAAACTTATATCCATGTACCCTATTTTATAGATTTTAAATAAAAATAAAAAATATTATAATTTACTTCCATATTGATTGAAAGTCAAAATTTTAAATCACACTCTAAAGTCTAAACCCAATTAATCTCATTCAAAAAGCACTCAATGACTTTTGGCAAAATCAAAATTTGACTTTTTAATTAATAAGGAAATAAATTACAAATATTAATTTTTTAAATTAAAATACTCGAACATGAGGTATTCCTTGAATGTGACAAAAGTCAACAATCATGTGTACCAGTTGATCGAATCAAATCATGGCATACTAGTTTTATTACTATTATTTCATATTTTGTAGGTCCATATAGTACATACTCTTTTTGGGTTGTTGTATATCGAGAATGACATGCCTAAAAAGTTTGCTGCTATTGAAGCCGAAGCTAAGGCCATAGAATGTGGTCTTCAGTTCACCAAAGATACGCTCGCCCAAGACTTTGTGCTTGAATCTAATTCCCAAATCCTAGTTAATGCCCTGAAGGAATTGTCCCCCCCTCCCCACCCACGGCAGTGGCTGCTTTGGTGTATGGCTCACTGTCTGCATCACATGAGGTTAGGAAGGTAGTTTTCTCACATGTAGAGAGGCAAGGCAATAGACCTGCTCATTTATTAGCCAAACATGCTTCTAGCATTGTTAATTTCTCTATTTGGATCGAAGAAACTCCTTGTTTTCTTGAACAAGCTTTTCTCCATGATGTTATTGTTGGTTTGAAGTATTAATGAAGTTGAAAGTTTCCCAAATAAAAATTAAAAAAAAAAAATCTCACGAGGGCAGGTATTATATCAAGAGAGCAACATTATCTATGCCTTGATTTTGTCACCCTCAAACTCATGAATTGACTATAATAATTAATACTGCATGTTATATGATAAGTTGAAGTAGCAACAAGGTAATGTCTCTTACTTTTTTTATCCATTAAGCTAAATATCTGACAATGTCAAATCCTACAGAGGCTCAGGGAGAGTTTGGCATTAGTTTTAAGCTTTAACTCTAATTTTAGTTTTTAACTTTTATATACAGCTTTTTAAAACCTCATTTTTTCTTCCCTTCCTGTAGTTCAGGAGTTTAATTGCCCCATCTAAATCTCATATGCCTGCATATGATTCTAGTGGAGTCTTCATCACAAACACCATTGGATCAACTTTGTTACTCACTCGTACATGTAAGAACCAAACCCATAGCAAAACTAAACAGGCCAAAAAGTTAGGCAGGTCTTCTTGCACGGCTAAAATCAAATAGTTCTATCAATATGAAATAGGAGGTATGTTATCAACAATTTTAGCAAAATTAAGTTCTAAAAGAGGAACAAAACACTCTTAGATATTGGAACAAACTATTTTGTGTGCATGTAACAAAAGGTTTTGGTACTTGTATCCACACCAAAATAATAAAGCCAAATTTGAGACAAGGAAATCAATGGATAAAAATTGGAAGAAAGAAAGATCAGATGATTTGGGTGAATTGCCTCATAAATTTGATCTTCATTAAAGTGGAGTATATGAAAATAATGGCGTTACTAGGAGGAGGAGCTAGGAAATTTCACTCTTAAGGCCTTTTCCATTGGACTCCTTGGTTGTTACAATGTTGTAAATAGTTGCAGTTGTATATGAACGAATTTGCTAAGTCAGGGTGCTAATATGTAGGATTGCGATTTTTCATCCCACTAGAAGTTTTCGATTTGCAAAAGTAAATTCAGATTTATTTAAAATAAAGAAAAAGAAAAAAAGAAAGAGATTTGTACAATCTAAATAAAAAATGACTTCTATGTTCCAGCAGTTCGATCAAGAAAATTAAGCCAATAGAGAATACCTTCCATGGTCGCTTCTGGTTGAGAGAGGGTGAGGACTTTTGATGTATGGGTTGAATATCATTTCCTTGAATTTTTAGGGGAACTGGAAACATAATGTTTATAATGAATAGGGGAAAGGAAGAGTCATTCAATTGAGTAGAGGAAAATTTGTAGTAAGTTTAACATTTCTATGTTAAAAATCACTTCTTGTGATTGACAATATATCAACTTGTTAGGTTATGTAGTAAAATTTGTATTGTCCCTAGCATCGATCTTTTGTTACATAATTTTTACAAATTGATATGACAATAAATGTGATTAATGGATGTCAGAAATATAATAAAGAAAGCTGGGAGTTTTTAAATTTTTTTCTTTTTATTTTTGGTTTGGTTTGGTCATGAAGGTGTAGAATATATAATTTTATTGAAAAACAATAAAGGCCCGAACTTTTATATAATATAAAAAATTAAATAAAACTAGTAAAAAGGCCTATGTATTGTTTGTTTTTGGTCATTGACGTATAAAAATATATAATTTAATTGAGAAAGAATTAAGGCCTGTGTATTGTACAGTTTTGTTTATTACCGTATAGAATATGTAATTTTTATTGGGAAACAATAACAAATTTCATTAATTACATAATTTCATAAATGTAATATTGTGTTTTGATAATTACATAATATCATAGCTCTAATATAGTGTAGTAGTTTTTCTATAATTACATTTGTAGCTTTGTATAATGAAACTTTTGCATTTTTGTATCTAATGGAGTTGCAAATTTGCAATATATAAGTTTTTTAAGCACATAGTTGTTTTGTTAATGTAAAAAATTATTGGGTCAGATTAAACCAAATGAGTATGCCTATAGACCATAGTTGGCTTAATCCAATCCATGATGAAGAGTTGTGAGTCTTGTGACCCAAGTTTTAAAAGCTGGATCGGAATTGCCAATCAGATTTAGTTAACCACGAATTGACTTCTAGTTTAGCTTTATTTTTTTATTTTTTTTTTAATACAAGATAGAATTTCTACTCTAGCCTAATCTAAGTGTATATGTGTGTGAAGCTCCTTCCTGGAGGCTTGAACCCCGGCCCTTGCCCCCTCACACCCCACAAGCACTTATACTTGTAGAATGATCATCGCAATAAGGGTGTGCAGTGGTACTTCTAGTCTAATTTTTAAAACTAAAAAACATGGGAAAACGAAAAGGCTTTTAATATAAGTTTCAGGTAACTCAACTGGTAAAGTTTTTTTGAAAAATTATTGTGTACTCTCAGAATACCATAAATGTATACTCCCTCCTCTTACAGGAATGGTGAGTCCCATTAATTAAATTCATAGTGGGACCCATCATTCGTGTGAAAAGGAGGGAGTATGCATTTATACTACTCCGGGAGTACCTAATAAAAAATCAATTTTTGCCTACATAAAAAATCAATTGATATCTTGGCCTGATAATAAAAAGCTGTTATCATCGTATTTTAAAATATTGTCTATGTTTCCTTAATCTGCGCATCTCTCTCAAACTTGCTTGGTACAAGTTACACCTTGAAATCTTTAGGAATTTCTGACAAGACAAATAATATTTAAGATCCAGGTTCCAATCTATGAAGAATGAAGTCTTCTTGTCTTATACCCCCCATCAGTGTATGGAATATCGTTAGAATTAAAAACATGTCGATTGATAGGTCAACTATGAGCATAATTTGTGACCTGAACATCCTTACCATCCTCAGGATTGTTTTTTGGCCTCTGAGATCAATAAGCATATTGCAAATATCATAGAGTCCCTGAGTCATCTTTTCTCAACAGGTGTTACTTTCACAGTCACGTTCTGTCACGTTAGGATATGAACGAGGTCAGATTCCAATTGATGCAGAACGGAACACATAAAATAGGCTAGATTTTGTTCTAAATAAACACAACCCTTAAATTTATAAAATACTTTTTGAACCCACGAGGAATATATATATATATATATATATTTGGAATCCACAATAGATGATTTTTTTTTAGAGAGTTACAACTTATAGCGTTCACTCTTGATGATGCTCTTTATTATCAGACCAAGACACCAATTGGTTTTTAGTGTAGGCGGGAATTGAACTCCATATCGCTTATTCAACCATTAGAGACTTTACCAATCTATATATATATATATAATAGGTGAAGCAGAGAGAGACTCAAATTGAAATTCCAAATTAGAGTTCCAATTTTGTGCCATGTGTCTACATCTATGTGGAGAGCAAATCATAATTATCCTTCCAATTTTTCAATTAAAATTTGAAATTGAAGTTTAATTTTATAGATTCTATGTATCGGGTTAAATGAGTTACTGTACTAATTAAATTTTTTCTTGATTTTGATGTCAAATGTGAAAATCGAAGAGGCTATTTTTTTTTTTTTCAAATTAAAATTTCAATTTTGTGCCATGTGTCTACATTTATATAGAGAGCAAATCATAATTATCCTTTCAATTGTTCAATTAAAATTTGAAATTAAAGTTTAATTTTATAGATTTTATGTATTGGGTCAAGTGAACTATTGTGCTAATTAAGTTTTTTCTTGATTTTGCTGTCAAATGTGAAAACCAATGAGGCTATATTTTTTTTGTGCCATGTGACAAGATTCATGTGATTCCATTTGTCTAAATTTAAGTGGATCAATTGTAATTCCGGTGTGTTTTTTTTTTTTCCACACTTGCGTATTTCAAGGTTCATCAGACCTACATGTTTCAAGGTTGCATTAGCATATTTTAAAGTTCATCTCTCCATCTCCAATACAATTCTCCTATTATTCAATGAATGTTATGAAATTTGATAAGGAATTTGAAAATAATCCCTCGATATCAATGATGCATGTATTTGGGTATTTCTATATCTTACATCAAAAGCATCCAACTCATATTCATCCGAACCTCCTCTCTCTCTCTCTCTCTCTCTCTCTCTCTCTCTCTGTGCAAAATTCAATTTCTACTTCTCTACCAAACCTGTTTTTCAAGAATTTTTTTTGTTTTTTGGTTTCGTTCCATCTCTGCAAAATTCAATCTAATCTCTCTTTCTCTCGCTCTGTTTTGCAGATCAATTATATATCTCCATTACAAAGGCAGGCTTCATATGCAAGGTAATTGTTAATTAGATATGATTTTTTTATTATTATTATTATTTTTTGTTTGCAAGTTTTATGAGATTTTTAATCTAGCTCTCACTCTCTATTTTCATTAGATCTATTTATTTTTGTCATATATTCTCAATCTCTTTCTCTTAAGAAATTTTGGTTTATAGGATTGATGATGGGCTCTTTTTTCTTTTTTCTTTGGAGTGTTAAAGAGATATATAGTGTTTACTGCAAAGATAGACTTTAGATGTATAGGTTTTTTTTTTTTTAATTATTAAATATTGGAATCTTCTCAAGATTGAATCACAGTCTTCTTAGATCTTTACTCATCAAAACTCAGACTTATATACAATTGGTGAAAATATAAACTCAAGCTATTTTGCAGATCATATATACAATTAGCATTTATCCTATTTGTTTGTCTTTACGTTTTATGCTCATAATTTTAGTGATTTTTAATTGATTAAATTTTATTTAATGAGATGCACGTTATTCTATTGTTATATATTGTTATGAGATGCACGTTATGAGATTCGTATTTACTTAATTAAAATATTTTGATTAAAATATTTTGTTAAAAATGGTTTATGATAAAGCAATTAATTATAGCTATATGTACCGTGTATGAATCAAACTTGAATATATATATGTCTATGTAGCATTCTTTCTTTAGAATTTTGTATGATAAAAATATTTGTTAAAAAATTACATAATGCTAAGATTTATTAGCATGAATAAACTAAGTCTTTTAAACATAACTAAACTCATGATTAATAGATTCTAAAAAAAAAAAAAACTCATGATTAATAAAATAAAATAAAAAACAAACAAAACAAAACCAATAGTATCACTTAAATAATAAAATGAAATGTATTTATTTCCATTATTTTATTAAATTATATCTATTCCCATGCGGTAGCATGGGTTACATACTAGTTGAGCTAATTGAAACTCACCCATAATAGATGGATAAAATGTCTTTATTGAAAGAAAATTATTCTTTCTTGTTTTAGCCTATTTAAAGCGCGGCACAAACTTATTTTCCAAATAAAGATAATTCTAAATAGATTTTAATGAATACAAACTTTTTTTTATTTGATTAGGAAAGTCATAAAAACACCTAATTTAGGACATAAATTCCTATACTTGAAAATTCAGAAAATTAAATAAAACTATAATAAAAAAAAAACTTATAAACAATAATAATAATAATAATAAATTCCCCATATTTGATCATACCTCACTAGAAAATGAAGTTTCAGGAGAAGAATCGGAGAAGTTGAAAATTTTGAAGAATTTACCCTCGTGTTAAAAATAGAATATGAGGAAGTTTGTTATCAATTAATGCTTAGACTCTCATTGCTAAAACATATTGTTGTATCGATTGATAAAATATCTCACAAATGGCATGTATCATCTCAAGAGAGCATCATTATCTATGCTTGAATATTTGGTCAACCTCAAACTCATGAATTGGCTATAACAATTAATATTTCATGTTATATAATATGTTGAAATACGTACCAAAAAGGTACTATCTCTTAATTTTTATCCATATATGAGATGAAATAGAATGTTTGTGAAATATTATTATTTAAAACATAAATTTGTAAATCAGGATATTTATTTTATGTTCATAGGAATAACACCTCGTCAACGTTGAAGGACCGATCAGATCGCAGGTGTTATATATTGAGAAAGAGAGTTATGTATTAGTCTTTGACTACCCAAAATAAATTAGAATCAGATGATTTCCATTTCACTTGAAAGTAAACTTTTTTTTTTAACTTGAAAGTACACGTATTTCTTGTCATAGATGAACATAAATAATTAACAAGGGTAAAAGCAAGTGCATGTATCATCTGGTACTGCTTAGGCGGAGCAACGTCCGGTAGCAGCAGCCCCAAATGTGTTCTGACAATCAGCAACGCATTGTCTACTATCATAGCCTTTTCTTGGAACATTATATACATTCTGACATGTTTTTGCCTCTGCCATCATCATCTCATCTCCTGCACGCAACAAACACACAATTTTTTATCTTTTGAATAACCTTAATTCACACGCATTCAGATTCTTCATATCATTATTAATTTATTAGTAAGCAAATCAAATAATACAGTAACTATTGAGGGTGAATTTACCATTGTTCATTAAAGAAAACCATGCACCAACATATAGAGTGCGAATTTACAAATGCACTCTGGGAAAAGGAAAAGAAAATTAAGTTCTTTATAGGAACAAAGTCTTGTTTTGATTTGGAAGTAGAGGGGTGATGAATGGGAACAGAGCTTGTGAAATTTAAAATGTTAAAAAAAAAAAAAGGATAAATCTAAGGTTGCTTGAAATCAACAATCAGCACAAAGTAGGAGAAGAAAGGATAAAAACCTAAGGATTAACACAAAAGTTAATTAATATTAGCACCAAGAAAGATAAGATGATTACCTTTAGCAACCAAGGTTAGATAAATTTTATTTTTTGATAAGTTACACACACTCCATAGGTTTTGAACCCGCACAATAGGCGAAGGTAGCGCAAAAAGATATCTAAATTGTGAAAATTTCTTTGTGCTTAATAAAGTGACAAGTCAGTGTTTCTATTAGGTGTAAAAAAAAGGTTTCTTTATACAATTTTAACCTTGTGTTTTTCTTTTTGAGGTTCTTTACAAGATCACACAGGCTAGATTAAATTTTCTTATTGCTTCACATAAACCAACTGACCCATTTTTAATGATGGGACTTACATGGGATGCAAAAGAAAGTCTTAGGTCATGTGTGAGGCATAGTATTAGGGTTTAGGCCCAACTACGATTCATAAATTACAACAGGTGGAAATAAAGCACCGTTGTCATTGCATTTGGCTTGATCATTTAATGGTGGGACTTTTCATGGTTTCCTATCTGATAATTAATTGGTGAAAGAAAAATAATTTTTTCTTTTTTGGCTAAGTGAAAGAGAATAATTTTGTGCAAGAAGTGGATTGTTCTTTAACATTTTATAGGCAGAAATTGAGAGGTTTTTTTTTTTTTTTTAAAAAAAAAAAAAAAAAAAAAAACTTGAGTAACAATTAAGGGATGATATCTAACACGAGGCAGTATGTCCATATATGACCTGCATTTAGCACTCCCATTCGGCTATTCTTTTCACCTGAAAATGGATACTTTGGGTTCGTTTGGATACAGTTGAAAATTGAAAACTGAATACTGAAAATACTGTAGCAAAATAATTTTTAAATGTGTGAATAGTATCGTGAAACCTATTTTTAATGAAAAAATTGCTGAAAAGTGAAATTTGTAGGTCCCGTGAGCCCATGCCCACTGGTGTGCAAAAAGTCAAAAATCACGGCTAAAAAAAAAACAGAAAGGCGTGAAACCCCAGCTGATGCACTGTTTATAAGCCTCTTGCACTGTTTATGGACAATGAACAGCGCAAGCGTCGTACGAAAAAAAAAAAAAAAAGAAAAAAAAAAAAAAAAAAAAAAAAAAAAAAGGTTGGAATGCATTTTAACAAAACATAGACGCATACAGCGCAATCCAAACATTACCTTCATTGAGAGAAAAAAATTATTCGGAAGTAGTAAAAAAAAAATAATAATAATAATAATAATTGCTGCATTAGTGTCTTCAGTCTTGATTACAATTTACAGCCAAAACATGCGAAGATACAAACCAAATCGTCTGAATTTTTATCTTGATTTGATTTCATAATCTTAGTAGATTCCGTTGACTTCTGTGATGCGCCTATAATTAATGCAAATTTATTTTTATCTTGATTTGATCGTCTGAATTTCATTCATAGGTTTAGCGTTTTCTATGTTAGAATCACTTTTTGTGGTTCAAGACACATCAATCTGTAAGGTTAGATAGCAATTTTTTTTTTTTTAATTTTTTTTTTGTACAATATAAAAATTCTACTTGAATCTCTATCTTTACCCCCCCTCCCCTCCCTCCCACACTACACATTCTATAAGCATTTATTACTATCCATAGCATCTTTCTTTTATTACATAATATTTACAAATTAATATGATAATAAATATAATTAGTGAATATCAACGACATAATAAATGAGTATTATGATTTTTTTTTTTGAATGGTTTTGTTATGTACATATAAAATATATAATTTTACCACCGTGCACTATTGGTGTAATGGTCACTCTATAAATATAAGTGCATGTGAAGTGTGGGGGACAAGAATCGAGGTTCAAATCTTTAAGAGAGAACTTTACACACATATAAATTTATATTAGATTAGAATAGAATTTCTATCTTGTATAATAATATATATATATATATATATATATATATATATATATAATTTTTTGGAGAAGCAATAGAGGTCCAGCTATTGTATGATTTTTGGTCATTAACTTATAGAATATGTAATTTTATTGAAAAAATAATAAAGAAATATATTTAGTACATTATTTCGTAAATGTCATATTGTGTATTGATAATTACATAATTTCATAACTCTAATATAACACATTAGTTGTGGTAAAATCTATATTATCAAATAAAATATTTGAGGTTTAATCTCCGCTTATACTAAACACCTAATTAGTGTCTTAGTCTGATAATAGAAGACAACTATCACAAGCAAACACTATAAGTTAAAAGTACCTCTAAAAAAACATAATATACCATGCTAGTTGTCTTATAATGACATTAGTAGCTTTTTTTTTTTTTTTTTTAAATGAAGTTTTTGCATTTGAATTTTGTATCTAATTGAGTTGGGATTTCTTAAACACATTGTCGTTTAGTTAATGTTAAAATTATTGGGTCGAATTGAACCCAATGAGTATGCTCATAGTTGACCTAATCCAATCCATGACGCAGAGTTGTGACCCAGGATTTAAAACTTGTATTGGAAATACATTGGGTTAAACGTGAACCGACCTATAATCTAGTTTTTAAAGTGAAAAACACTAGAAAACAAAAATGCCTTTAACCTTTCAAATTGTGACCAAACCAACCAGTTCAGTAGACTAACCACGAGTTGAACAATTTGAACCTTTGCTATTGCCGTAAAACATTGAGTGCCTTAGAGGCAAGAATTTCTTTCCCATGAGGAAATTCTGGGCTTAATTCTTCACAAGTTCACATTCAAAAAATTGTATATCGTTCCACTAATCTATATCTATTGCATCGCTCTCAAACATGCTTGAAACAAGTTACACCTTGAAATCTTTAGGAATTGTTGCATAAGCAAAATAATCTTCAAGATCCAAGATCCAATCTGCGAAGTTTTTTTTTGTATGATACCCCATCAAAGTATGTAATATCATTAAAATTAAGAACATGTCGATTGATAGGCCAGCTATGAGCACAATCTGTGACCTGCAAATCCCTACTATCCTCATGATCGCTTTTGGCTCTTAGAGTGAGATCAATGAGCATATTGCGAATCTCATAAGAGTCCATGAGTCATCCTTTCAATAGTTGTTTACTTTTGTAGTCACCTTTTGTCATTTCAAGATGTTAACGAGCTCTGTTACCAATTAATGTAGCTAGAACAGAACGTGTGAAACATGCTAAATCCTAAATCTCATTCTAGAGAAAAATAACCCTTAAATCCATAAAGGGCTCTTTGAATCCACGACAAATGAATAAAATATCTTTATTGAAAGATAATTGTTATTATTATTATTATTATTATTTTTTAACCTATCTAAAAGCTCCACAAACTTATTCCAAGTAAAGATAATCCTAGTCTGATTTTGATAGATATGCGAACTGTTTAATTAATTTGATTATGAAAATCTTAAAAATACCTAAATGAAATAAATTTGAAAATTCCAAAAATTACATAAAACTATCAAAAACTAATAAATGATAATAAAAAAAATCCCCTTATTCTATCGTACATCACTTGAAAATGAAGTTCTGGGAGAAGAACCAAAGAAGTATGACAAATTTGAAGAATTTCATCTCTCACGTTAAAAATAGAATGTGATGAGGTCTGTTATCAACTGATTCTAATGCTCTCATTCCTAAGACATGTTCCTTAAGATTCTTAAGTTGAGTTTGAGTGTTTGCTCTTCTGAATGCAACATTACATAGTTCTTCAAATGGGATATGGCTCACAACTTGTTCTTATTGCAAAATAGAAGGGGTGGTATTCATTTAGCAAGCTAAGGATTATATGCATGAAAAAGTCCTTAATTTTCTGTAGATAAACACCCATTGGATCATTCTCTTTCTTCATATAATATTGTGTAGCTCAATCTTTAGATTCGGGACATTTGATATGTAGACTGAAGTGTAACCATTGTCTAGCAATTTCTAAGCACTATTAATAGAATTCTTACCAACCCACTAGAGATAATCTATGCGGCAATTTATATAATTATCTATGCATATTATTTAAATAAGTCACATGAGTTATAAGAAAACTCATATTCCTAAAAAAAAAACACAAAACGTCTCTTCAATTTCCATATGATGGGTTAGAGGAAAATAACTCTAAACCTATTTAGAACTAAAGCCATTGTTTTATGAGATTCTTGTATTGCTACCATTAAGCAAATATATAAAACCTGTTTATGAGATTTCTTTAACTTCAATTCTTTTCTTTCGAAATAGTTATAATATGTTGTTAGTTCCGTAATTCAAACTTTTTCCCCTTGAACTCCCACACACTGTGCATAAAGAGGTGTCAATTTAATTACAAATCCTTTGACAACTTTAATTCATTTCTATTTTAGACCTTTTGTTTGGCCAATCTCCACCATTAATTTCATCAAAACCACATTGTTTTGAAAAAAAAATATTAAAATAAATGAAAAGATTGGACAGAAGTAAACAAAACGATTAATTGAAAAGTTAAAAGACAATTAAAACGGAAAAAAAATTTATAAAATTAAATTGAAAACATATCTAAATTGAATACAATAATATTATGTCTTTTGGGAATTGTCAGTTGAGTCTCGAATTAGTGCGACAATGATAGAGGACAAATAGTTTCAGTCTTATAATTTTTGGATCAAGTTGGTACTATTCAATACACGTTTGATACATAATTACATGAGAATATAAATCAGTATTACAAACAATATGATCATTTAAAATAAAATAATTATTACTATTCATTTATTTGGTAACAACATGATAAAATAGTAAAATACATGTGCATGTGTAGCGCGTGTGATTGGGACTAATAATTTCTATCATAGAATGCATCTGCATAATGCATGTGATGAGACTATTAATTTTTTTAATTGCTAAAGGTCAAATTTAACGATTTGATTTACGTTCCTAGCTATGAAAAAAAAAAAAAAAAAAAGCATTAACGACCAAAAACTCATCTTCAAAACTCTTCTATATATACAAATCAATTCTCACCCATTTCCCATCCAAGCAACAAGATTGAATTTCTTTTATCACAAACACCTACTTCAAGATGGAGTGCAAGATTTTGAATATCACAATCAACTCAGCGAGGGACTTGCAAGACGTGAATCTTTTCTTCAAGATGGAGGTGTACGCCGTAGTTTCAATCCAAGACCACAATATTACTAAAGACAACACCTGCATGCAAATTACACCCATCGACAAAGACCGTGGCCGCAACCCCGAATGGAATTCCCCTATGCAATTCTTCGTAAATACCTTTGCATCCCAGCTGAGCCGCCTCTTCCTCGTCGTGGAACTCAAAGCAGATAAAAAATTTGGTAACAAAGACATAGGTGAAGTCCAAGTGCCCATGAAAGAACTGCTCGAAAGCTTTGATGAATCAAATAACGAAAAAAGTGTGAGTTATAGCGTAATAACCCCATCTGGAGAAGCCCAAGGGTTACTATATTTTACGTACAAGTTTAGTCAAAAGTTTACCATAGAGAGTGGCGACATGCCTGTCTCTGCAGCCTTAAACTGGAAATGACGTTATTGTGTCGGGAATTGCTAATATATTTGATTTCAAACAAGGTTGTTTGGTTTTATTTTTATTTTTATTTTTTTAAAGTTTTGCAATTAATTTCGTTTACGAAGATTTGATATCGTACTAAACTAAATTGCCCCAGTTAAAATTTCAAGTGAAGTGATCCTTGCTAGAGCACACTCTCATGTATTTGGATCTTATTTCAATAAGATTCTGTTTGGATTGGGAGAAAGAAAGGAAGAGAATAGTAGGGTAAATCTGATCTAAAATTAGTCTATTTTTACTTAACTCTAATTTACTCTCTTCCACTCTCCCTCTTTTTCCCTTCTGTCCAAACGAGTCTTAAAGTTTTCTATCATCTTCAAGTACAAAAAAATAAAAAATAAAAAAATTTGATGCCATTATAAATACATCAAATTTCAAATCTTTGAAAAGCTGTACAAGAGAGCAAATTCAGCAAGGGACATGCAATACTATGCTGTCTATGCATGCTTGCATATTTTTCAAGTTGATAAACTTACATGATACATCATGATATTGGCTTCTATGCATCAATCTAACTTTTGAAAAAGGCAAGTTACTACAGTAATGTTGAGAGCATGTGTGTACATCAGTAAATGCATATGCCAGCTACTTAAATTGCTCGTTGCCTATAATTTTTTTTTTTTTTTTTGTTGGGGCATGTCGAAATCAGATGTGTGAATGGACAAAATAGAACCATGCCAGCAAGCTCTTGCAAAAGGGCAATGGAGGAAAAGATGAGTATGACTTTCTTCCTCCTCATTACACTAAGGGCACCATTTAACACTTGAAATACCCCTGCTGTATAAGTTGAGAAGAGTAGGAAGGCAGTTATGCAAAAGTTTTCAGATGAAGGTACATCCACCAGCCTTTGTGTGCTTGAAAATGTCTAGGTTGACTTGCTACATCCTGGGTTATGGTCTCATAAGCTCTCTTTACTTGATAATCCCCCTTACTTGAGAATTTCCAAAGAAGTTGATCCTGCACAGAATCAGCCTTGGATATAGGAATTTTAAGAATTTCAGCTGCTTGAGGAAACGGACACAAACTTCTCACCAAATCTACCTTCCATTGTCTATTACTATGATCAATTATATCTCCTACAGTACCTGTGGGAAGTTGGAACTCTGATCTTTGGAGATTTAAAATTGGGGTCCAACTCCTATGATTTAATGGAATATGATACCCATTCCCCACTCTCCACCTCCCCTCCTTCAAAATATGATTCTCATGCTTTAAGATGCTTCTCCAAACCCATGATTGATGAGGTTTTGGCCTACACTCTTGAATAGTACCAGCTGGGAAACATCTAGCCTTAAAAGTTTTGGCTAAAAGGGTTTGAGGATTTTGAATGATTCTCCAGTACTGCTTATGCAGCATGGCTTGGTTCATATACCCAAATTTCTGAATACCCAACCCACCAAGATTCTTGGGTTGGCTAACCTTACCCCAATTGATCATGTGGAGCTTATTCTCACCATAATCATGGCCCCACCAAAATGCACAAATGATTGAATCCATCTTGTTGCACACATACTCAGGCACTTTAAAACATGCAAAAGAATACAAGGGTAAGGATTGAAGAACAGAATTAATTAAGGTTGTTCTGCCAACTTGTGATAGAAGTTTGGTCTTCCAACCTTGAAGCTTTGATTTTAATTTGTCAATGAGGAATTTAAAATCAACAATCCTATTACCTCTCAATTTAAAATGAACACCAAGATACTTACTGGGGTGTTGAACCAAAGTAACCTGAAGGGTTCTGGCAAGGTCCCTCTGTTCCTCCATAGGCATGTTTGGTGAGCAAAACACATCAAATTTGGCTAGATTAATGGATTGACCTGAGATGGAGCAATACTAATTCAGAATGAGATGGAGATTATGGACAGTAGTGCTGTCATTCCTCAAAAACAATAATGAATCATCAACAAACAGTAAGTGAGAAAAAAAGAGACCACTCCTACCAACTCTTACTCCTCTGATTTTCTTAAGATTCTCAGCTTGGGTTAGGGAAATGGAGAGAATATTGGCACACAAAAGGAATAGGTATGGAGATAGAGGATCTCCTTGTCTTAAGCCTTGAGATGGTTTAAAAGATTTGGTCATGCTTCCATTTATCAGCAAGGTATACTCAACAGAGGACACACATTCCATAATCCAATTAATCCACTTGGAATCAAAATTCATGATGTTGAGGATAGCCTTAAGAAAATTCCAATTGACTCTATCATAGGCTTTGAACATATCTATTTTCCACACTCCAAATTTATCCCTTCTCCCTCTTTTTTTTCCTAATCACATCAAGGATCTCATGCGCCAGCAGGATATTATCTGAGATATTTCTACCTTTGATGAAGGCATTTTGATATGGTGTAATAATGCTATCTATGATGGCTTTCAATCTATTAATCAGAACTTTAGAGATCACTTTGTAAATCACATTACAAAGGCTGATAGACCTAAAATGAGAGACCTCCTCCGAATGAGGAATCTTTGGAATAAGAGTGATGAAGGTTTGATTAAAGGATTTAAGGAGAGAGCCTGAATGAAAGAATGCTTGGACAGCATTGCACACATCAACCTTAACAGTATCCCAAAAATATTGATAAAAGAAAACAAGAATGCCATCAGATCCTGGGGCTTTGTAAGGCCCCATCTAAAAAACCGCCTCTTCAATTTCTCTAAATGATATACCTATATTTAGAGATTGTAACTGTTGTATTATGAGAGTAGGAATTGGAAGACCTTGAAGTTCATGAATTATATTCTCCACAGACAAGCTATCATTACCACTAAAATTCCTTTTGAAAGAGTCCACAAAAATATTTTCAATCTCCTCAGGTTTATCAGTTAAGGCCCCTCTCTCATCCTTAATTTGAAGAATCCTATTTTTTGACCTCCTTTGTCGAACCACTGTTTGGAAATATCTTGTGTTCCTATCGCCATGTAGAAACCAATTAGTTCTAACTTTTTGAGCCCATATCAACTCCTCTCTATTCAAAAGTTCCTCAAGTTCTCCTCTACAAATTCTCTCTCTCCTAACATCCTCATTTGACACAATGGAATCCTGAAGAGCTTGTAATTGGTTTTGTTTCCTCTTAATTTCAATCTCCACCCTGCCAAACACATGTTTATTCCATTCCAAAGCCCTATGTTTGACACGGATGAGTTTGGTCCTCGACTGAGAAGCTCTAGACCCAATGGAATGACTTTTCCAAGCTTGTTCCACCATCTCCCTACATCCTACATGGGTTAGCCACATATATTCAAAACGAAAGGGCCTTCTTCTAAAAGGTGTCTAAACTTCCAAGTCTAAAATAATACGACCATGGTCAGACCTAACAATAGGAAGATTCCTAAGAGAGTATAAGGGATACTTATTAACCCATTCTACACTACCAAAGGCTCTATCCAATCTCTCCATAACAAAATCTTCTTCGTCCCTCCTATTCATCCATGTATATCTCTGCCCTAAAGCATTCAAGTCACACAAATGCAATTCCATGAGGACCTGTTGAAACTCATCTGCTCCAACAATATTCCCATTCCTAAAGGATAGTTTTTCTTCCCTTGACAGAATTTGGTTGAAATCCCCTATACAAAGCCAACTAGGATGTGACTGATGTTTTAAATGTTTTAACTGTTGCCATACTTTCGCTATCTTATCATGATCAGGATGTCCATAGACAAAAGTGATCGAAAGTGGGAAACCCCTATCATCCAGTAAATTGATGTGTATTAAATTTGGTGAGTCATAGACTTCTTGCAATCCATGTCGTGGTAACCAGGTAAGAATAAGACCACCACCAAAACCCACCCTAGGAACCTCCCACCCCTAAAAAAATCCACATTTTTGCCACACTTCGGAACCCCTACCACTAGCTAACCGGGTTTCCATGAGAAATAAAATATCAGGCTTTAAATCTAGGGCTTTTTTCTTGCATTGTAGAACTGCAGAGGATCTGCCCAAACCTCTACAGTTCCAACTCATAATCCTCATTGTGATTGGGGAAGCTGATTAGGGTCAGCTTCCTAACAACCCTTTGGATTATACTGGGATTCCACAACATATATGTATTGAAAGAAAGAAGAACAACAAGGCTGGTCATTGAAATGAGGATGAAGGTTACCTTCCTTGGGGACAAAACTACACACCAATTTTTGACAGATGTTCCTCCCCGGCCTTCCAATTTCAGCTCCATTCCTCTTTCTTGAAGGACCACACTTTTTTCCCAGCTCCTGATCACATCCCAAGCAGCCTAAGAAACTAGGGTTTGATTTGACTAATGTGGGTAAAGTGTCACTCAAATCTGTACCTACAGCACTTGAGCTCCTCATGTCCAGCCCTGTATCAAGACTGACGGATTGGGTTGGATTGAATTCCATTTGTGGTCCTGCCATGGTTTGATTTGATGTTTGGGTATGGGCCACGACATTGGGCTGACTGGTACCAAGCCCATTACTTGAATCTTCAATTATAGTTCGTAGCTTATCTCTACCTTCCCTGTTTACCAAAGATTCAATTGATCCCTCAGTTGACTCAGGAATTTGACCTCGTGCCCATGCATCCCCACGTAACCACCCAGGACGATCCTCATTTAGTCTATCAATGTTGAACATAATCACAGTCTCAGAATCGCTCTTTGTTGCCGATGAAGAGTCTGTCACCTCCCTAATTTCTCCATTAGTCATAAATGGTCCAGATCCATTAACCCACATCTAGTGTACTGCATTATTCTCCTGAACCCCCTGTTCTGGCAACAAGGTATTGGTTACATTTTGAGAAGGGCATTGGTTCAGAGGAGGTATTGCATGTGCATTTTGGTTTGAGATTGGGGGGTGTGTGACATCAGGGGACGATCGTGGAGAATTGACAGGTGTGGGTGGTACCGATCCTCTATTCAGAGACAGAGATAGAATTGCAGAATTTAGGATTGCATGGTCATTATCATGTTGCTCAGGGAGATAATGAGTTTCATGTGTGGGTTGAGGTGTTGGAGATATCGGGGTATTCTGATTAGGGTTAGAAGCAGGGAAATTTGGTGGTTCAGGATTAAAAGAAGCAGAGGGTGGGTGACCATCTGTGGGAAACTCAAATTCCATGTAGCCAAACCAAGCTCTTGTAGTCCTATTCTGCCGCTTGTTACAATATGCCCTTAGCTCATTGTGAAAATGCGGTTCAAAAGTATCATAGGCAAAATGTGCATGGAAAAGTCGTTGAATCCTGTGCCTTTGACAAATGAGCATTCATTCCACCTCATCCATACTCTCACTGCACTAGTTTCGTGCATGTCCAATGAGACCACATTTTGTACACAACTTGTGCACCCGCTCATACCTACACTGAATCCAAGTCCGAGTACCATCATCCAAATGCAGCATGAACCCTGAAACCATTGGCATCCACGGATTTAAACGCACCTTGATCCGCATAAACCTGATATTTCTAGGCAACCTATCCTCCCAGTCAATTTTCTCAAAATACCCAATCATATGACCCATTCTTTCTGCTAATTCTGGATCCTGATATTCTAGAGGTAACCCATGTAATTGGACCCAAATTAACACAGAATTCAAATGCAACTTACTTAGTACCAGATTGGGTCGCCATTTTCAAGTACCAGAAATGCTCCATCAATGGACCAAGGACCCTTGGAGCACATATGCTCTAAATCTTCCAAGCTTTCAAAATGTATCATGTAAAAGGAGGAATCCCTCCCCACGACAGTAACCACACCTCGGAGACGCCATGCAGAGCGAATCAAATGTTGAAGGTATGCCACTGAAAACTTCCTGGAGTCCAAGACAAAACCCATAACGCAGTGACCCCAGAAAAGGCGTTGCATGTGTACTGAGTCAAGGTCTGCTTCAATCAATGGACCATGTCTCGCGAATGGCACTTCCAGATCATCGATGCCTAGTGAAGACTAATCTGATTCATCAGCAAAGGGGTCCTCACCATCATCGAATGTGATTTCAACATGCTATATGCAGGATGTTTTTACTTTCCTTTAGACTGTCTAGACTCACAGGAACAAAGTGATTCACCAAGGAACTACTCCAAATCCAATGGAAGTGTTACTAACTGCTCAACAACTATCTTGCAGGTACAGGGACACAAACTCAAACCTTGGCATCTCAAGAGGCAAGGAGGAAAGAGGCTTTAGGTCAGTTAGACAAAGTGCAGCAGGGAAGTGGCAACTGATTCTCAAGCTTGTAGATAGTAGAAGCAGGCATCCACATAGATATGGTGCTGCTTATGAAGCTGTAACAATTCAAGAGGAGAAGGTGTTTTTTGGGGTTATTAGTAGCAATGCTACAACATCAATAGGGGCACTGCTGGAGGCTATTCTTGAAGTTGCTCTGGCTGCAAAGGAGCAAGGCTTTCAATTTTTTTTTGTTCTCAGCAATAGCAGGAGTCTTCTGCAGACTTATAAGAGGAAATTAGCTTTGGATTGGTTAGACAGTACTAGGCTAGCTGATCAATGCTTTTTGAATCAAAATGGTTTCTTCTGTGATGTGTTTTGGGTACCCTCTATAGTTGTAAATAGTTTGAAGTTTGTAGCTAGATTGGCAACCCAAATGCCAATACATCATTGCTGGTTTTCTGCTGTTGGTTAGTAATTTTTGTAATATATACTATTGTATTGCCTTTTCCCTTGAATGGTATGGAAAAAAAGCTAATATATTTAGCACTTAGGGGGGTGTATTATATATAAATCCACCCAAATTATAAGTTTTCCGTAAAAGATAGAGGCAAAACCTACCCAAGGCATGCTAAACTAATATGTTCATCGCTCGTGGATGAGGAGGAAACAATATGAAATAAACAAACTTTGTTGCCCAATGATGTAGAAGTGTAGTGTATATCAATTCATCCATAACAAGTTTTCCATAAAAGATAAAAGAGACAAAAATGTGGGAAGCTAAAATAACTTACTCAAGGATCGATGTGGAAAGTGTTGGGTCCCAAATAACGTACTCAATTCACTATTTATCAAATTAATTACAATAATTCATGTGTATGTTTCACGGCTAAAGAAAAATCTCTCTTGTTTAAAAAAAAGATTGTCTTAATCTTAAAAGTTTTCTCAAACGTGATATTTATTATGATATTGATGGCTTACATTTACTTTCATAACTAATAGTTTTAAATAATAGTATAAGTGTTTGTGGGGTGTAGGAAGTAAGGTTTGGAATTCAAGTCTCCAAGAGGGAACTTCACATATATATACACTTAAATTAGGCTAGAGTAGAATTTTTATCTTATATAAAAAAAAAAATTAAAAGAAGTTATGCAAATAGATGAAAATACTCCAATGAATGTACTTAATTATTTAAAAATGCTAGATGTTTTTCCAAATGCATATATTGCTTATAAAATATTACAGGAACTTAAATACAAAAACTTAATTAGTAATTTGCATCTCAAAAAGCAAGAAAAATAGATTTTCAATAAAAAAAATTAAAAAAATCAATAAATTTTATTTAATTAATATTTTAATACAAAAAAGATCTCACTTAAAATTTTTGCCTAAGGCCCCCAAAATTGTTGAGCTGACAACCAGTAAATTTGAAGCTTTAGTCTCCTTGAGTCTATGTTCCCTCAAACATTGCAAACCACAACTTTAGTACTCCAAATAAAATTTAGAAAAAAAAATGAAAAAAAAAAAAGAAAAAGAGAGAGAGTCAGCAATATTTATTTATTTACGGACACTGATAAAGGAGTTTTTTTCCATGAACTCGTAGAGGAATGTTCGATCTATCAATAAAAGGAAGATTTATCAATATATAATTTTCAAAAGAAATTCTTACCGTAGTGTGCATTTAAATTGAAAGGATAAGTGAAAGAGTTTTTTTTATTTTCTTATTTTTTTGGGGTAAAATACTATTTTGGTCCCTATACTTTACCAAAAGTTTGTTTTTTATTCCTAAACTTTAAGAAGTTCATTTTTTGTCCCTAAACTATTGAAAAGTTCATCTTTTGTCTCTAAACTATTGAAAATGGTTTATTTATATATGTCCTTACACTTTACTAAGTTTGTTTTTCATTCCTAAACCATTTTTAAAAGTTTTTTTTTTCATCCTTATTTTTTGTCTCTAAACCATTGAAAAAACTCTTTACAAAGTTTATAAAAAAAGAACTTTTTAAAATTTAGGGATGAAAAACAAACTTTTGTTTAAGTTTAGGAACCAAATTAGTGATTTACCCTTTTTTTTTTGAAAAAGTGAAGAATTAAAGAGAGAGAAAGAAGTGAATTGGATTATCATCCTAATAGAGGAATCTCCACTCTCCATAGAAATCTTATCAAATCACCTTGAATAATTTTTTTTTTTTTTAGGGGGACCCCGAATCAGTTATGCCAAGAGAATGAGTGAAATTAGAAAAATTTAAGATGGTTTTGATATCAACGGAAATTACTTGGAAAGTATAATGTTATTGTAATGATATATAAAGGTGTAACAGTGCAAAGTATGGTCTCACTTTGCCATGTGCTTATCAACAGGAGTACGTGGCAAAATAGGACACGACCTGTAAATCCGATACGACACGACACGAAATTAGTAGGTTATGGATTGAGGTTTAATGGGTTCGAATCATATTCGGGTTGACACGACTAACCCATTTGATAAACGGGTTGGGTTAGTGTCCATTATATGAAACTCATTTAACTTGTTTGACCCTTTTAATTAAATGATATTTTACTAATATATCCTTCAAACCTTAGATATATAAACTTATTAGTTGTTGTGGTTTATTTTCTTTGACATATTATGATTGATTTTATGATATTGAGAAATGTTTTACTTTTGAATGATTATTTGTGATACAGTTACTCATTATTTTTTAATTTTATATTAAAAATATTTATTTGTTTGGTTTTTTTATAATTCATATCAATTTGGTTAATACTAAATTTTTTTTTTCATTTTGATAAAGTTTGATAAATAAGTCAACACAACTAACCCCTTTAATAAATAGGTTGTGTTAGAGTTGAGGAATCCCGACTCGTTTAATAAACATGTCGAGTTAAGGTTAACTTATATAATCGAATACTCATAAGTCAATATGACACGAACCCGCTGAAAGCACGAATTGCCACCCCTACTTATCCATAGTGTGCGTTTAAATTGAAAGAGGAAGTGAAAGAGTTTTATGTGTTTTTTCTTGGCCCGAAGAATTGAAGAGTTAAGAGAGACAAAGAAGTGAATTGGTTTTTGTTGAAGCAATAAGTGCTAACCATAAAAGCTGCATCATGCCATCGTTTCAATTTTTGAGGTTGGACAAAAATATATGAAAGGTCTTAATAAAAAAAAAAGCATCCCAACAAAGAACGAAGTGAAAAATGAAGAATCTAACAAAATGATTCAGTTTCTTTCTAGGTATAGTACAAGTGTTATATAATCATATCAGAACAAAGGCTAACTGGGTACATGGTTATAAAAATTCATCAATATAGAATGTCGGGCTGGGTGAACTCGGAATCTGAACTCCTTGTATAGAGTACAAGTTGCTATATAAGTATATATTTTATGGACTGTCCAACAAATAATACTAAAAGGGAACAAATAAAGGAAACCCAACACACAAAACACAAAACAAAGCATCACCCTCTGAAGTAAAACCAAAAGCTAAATTTATTTTCTCAAATTCCGTGACCTTCCATTGTCATTTAAGCCCTTCCTGGTGGCACAGCAATCATCAAGAACAATCTCCTCATCGCCCTTTAGGATTGACAATCTGTGAGAAGATTGCACTGGTTTCTATGGATTCATCACTTGTTTCATGCTCACTTTCGATACTCAGGTTTTTACGATGCATTGCCATGGTATCGTTTTTTGGACTTTCATCAGAAGCGCTGCTTTCCTCGCATTGTGAAGAATGGTTTGAATCTTCATTGTTATCCTGCAGTTGAAGAGCAAACTCAAGGTTCCACAGCACATCACCCATAGAAGGGCGTTCATATCCAACCTCAGCCAAGCACTTCTCAGCTGTGTCTGCAAACTTCTTCAAGCATTCTGGATGGATCTTCCCCTTTATATTAGGATCAATAATATCATCGAGAACTCCTTTCCGTTTGCAATTTAAAGCCCAGTCTGCCAAACTAACCTGTTCCTTTGGAAGGCTAGGATTGAGAGCAGGCCTTGCACACAATACCTCAAAAAGGACAACCCCGAATGAGTAGACATCAGACTTCTCGGTCAACTGTTGCCTCCTGAAATATTCAGGATCCAAGTAACCAAAGCTACCCTTCACCACTGTAGTAACATGACCATTATTCATATTTGGACCCGTTTTGGAGAGACCAAAATCTGAAACCTTGGCAACCCAATTCTCATCCAAAAGAATGTTTGTTGTTTTGACATCTCTATGGATAATGGTGTACCTTGCACCTGTGTGAAGGTAGTGAAGTCCCCTTGCAGCTCCAATGCAGATCTCCAACCTTTGCTTCCATGAGAGAGGTTGTTTGGTCTTGTAGATATGATCTCTCAGAGTCCCGTGTGCCATGTAGTCATAAACCAAGCACATCTCGTTACCTTCCTCACAGAACCCTATCAAAGACACCAAATGCTTATGTCTCAGCTTAGAAAGCATCTCAATTTCAGTCTGGAACTCATTAACTCCTTGTTCTGAAGATGGGTTTGACCTCTTGATTGCCACTGTGATCCCCCCATCGATAACTCCCTTGTAAACCTTCCCAAAGCCTCCAACCCCAATCACAACAGACTCATCAAAGTTCTTAGTAACTTTTTTTATCTCTGCCAAGGAGAAGTGGCGGCATAGTCCCTGGGCCAATGCTGAGATGTTGCTGCTAGCATTACTCTTCCCTGATATTGTTGATTTGCTGCCACTCGTATGCGAGTTTCCATAGATTGGTAGCCAACTAGAAGTTTGTGACTCTGTTCCATAGATTTGTCTCTTTCGTTGGTAGACAAAAAAAACAAGTGCAGCCAGAATGCCAAAGGCTGCAGCTCCTCCAACTGCTCCACCGATCACCTTAGCTTTACTGGTATTTGATTTCTTGAACGAGGACTTTTCCACTGCCTCATACTGGAGAAGCATAGGTGAAGGCTTTGGATTGGGGCCTGCCAAGTTTCCAGTCGTGTCACTGAGCTTGAATATCTCTAGTCCGTTGATTATTACGTCAAAGTACTCAGGCCGTGTTTCGTTTGTGGGATGCAAAGCCACCCAAAGCTTCTGATCTCCCGAGGCATCTGTGAAATATGTCATGTAATCTTGGTATGTTGGCACTGCCTTCCCCCCACTCCACGCGATCACGTCTGCTGTAGCCTCTGCTGTTTGATTGTTGACAAAGATGGAAAACACCAGCTGATTGGGTTTGCTATAGTAAAAGTCACAGAAATGAAACCTCAGAAGATAGGTAGAATTCGGATCAACCTGGAACACCCAAGTGAGGTTGAAACCCTCATTGATTGCCTTATTTACACCCATTGATCTTGAGGAGCTGTAAACCTCTACAGGAGCCACATATGCCGGCATGCTTTTATACTGGATTTTAACATTTTGGCTAATAGCATTGGTTGTCCCCAATTGAGCACCATTTATATAAGGCAAGTCATCATACCAAGTCCGGGTAAGACCAGAGTCATTGGTTGGAGGAATGAACTGTCCAGCAACATTCAGTCTATACATTGTCTGCGAATGGACACCCTTGACATCAATTTGGTCAGAGGTCCCTACCATTTTTGCCGAGTCAAATAAGTCTGGCATTTCAATCACCTCAATGCCATTGACAAAAGCAAAAGAACTAGAAGGCTTAAAGATTACTGTCAAAGTCTTTGAATCCAATGGCGCCAGGGAGTATTCTCTAACAATGTAAGCTTGTGAAAGAGCCTCGCAAGTAATTGAAGCACTGAAATTCTTCAAGAGCGTGAGGCCATTCACGGTCACTGAGAAATAGGAGTCCGCAGGATTGAAGTTGCCATAAGCAGATGGATAAAAATGGAGCCTAAGCCAATATCGCTTATCAGTTTTCACCTGGAACTTGTATGTTGCCTCGGATGTGAAAATTCTGGCTGTCATGTATGGAATCTCAGAGAGAAGTGAAGGGTCTTGGAATCCAGCTCTAATGGTAATTGAATCGCTTCCATTAAGGTACTTGGAATCTGGTGCCCATTTCCTACCATACATGTCTGTGCCACCATCTGCCAAGCCGCAGCTCAGGACTAATGAGTCCGACTGAGCACCCCATACATGAAGGGCATTCAAGAGGAAAGATATACAAACAAGAAAAAACAAAATATGGTTGTTGGTGTGCATGGTTTTGAAGAGAGAAAAAGATTGATTGCACGCGCTTTGGCGTACAGGAAAACAATGTAGGCTGATCGAGAAAGGAGAGGAAAAAGTTTTCCTGTACGCCGAAAAACAACACAGCTTCTTGGATTTTCCCTTGTGAAATGAATGGCACAAATAGTTTAAACCATCTCTAACCATGGAGGCTCATTCATTTGCAGACTTACCTGGATTTCAGGGACAAAACCAGGCAAGAAGAAAAGGTAAACTTTTATCGCTCTATAGTATTATGGGAACATTCTTTTTGTCATTTGTTATGTTTTCCATTTTAGGGGTTGGTCCAAAGTAACGTGTAATTATTTGAGATTCAGAGGTAGTTCAAAACCAATGATAGAGAGCAAGAATCGTGAATCTACAGGCTGCATTCGTTAGAAACAAAGTTTGAATTCCTATTAGAAGTAAAACAACATGCTATGTTTAGTATTGCTCTCCACAGAATATGGAGATTGGAGGGCTTATGTTTGCATAATGAGTTTGTTAAAAGGGTTTTCAAGGGAGCCACTGAAATAAGGTAGCTGAAGAAACCTCTTTTATGTATGATTTCGTGGATTTCAAAATCCCATATCAATTGTTTTTCAAATTTTCTTATGATGCACATAATCTGTTAATTTTTCTCAAATGAAATTGTCTTTCATCTTTTTTAAAAGAAATTGTAAGATTAAAATGTGTTGAAAAATATAAAGTTACCAGAAATAAGGTGATAAGTTGAACTATAAAGTACTAACAACATTATTACACGTTATTAATTATTTAATGAAAATGATATACTAATACTAATCTTATAGTTCTCGGTGAAAAAAAATATATTTAATAAATTGTTGCAGAATTTGATAACATCGTTATTTGGTAGAGAAGTCAAATTTTAAGGACAAAAAATGTTTTACAGATGAATCTCAACTCTCAAAAAAATCAAAGCACAAAAACCTTCAAAATGTTAAAGTCTAACCCTTTACACTTCATTTGGGAGTTCAACAAGGAATGAAATTATTAAATCATAAAACAATGGAAAGTAACCAAATGAAATGAAATGTCTTACAGTTCTCGCTGAAAAAAAAAATTAATAAATTGTTGAAGAATTTGACAACATTGTTATTTGGTAGAGAAGTCAAATTTGAAGGACAAAAAAATGTTTTACAGATGAATCTCAACTCTGAAAGAAATCAAAGCACAAAACCTTCAAACTGTTAAAGTCTAACCCTTTACACTTCATTTGGGAGTTCATCAAGGAATGAAATTACTAAATCATAAAACAATGGAAAGGAACAGAATGAAATGAAATGAAATGTTTTTAAGTAATGGAAAAGAATGGAATAAAATGAAATTAAGTAATTTTGTTTGAATGTTTTAAAATAAAATAATAAAATCGAATGAACGTAAGGTAAGTAACCTTATTTGGGAGTAGCATAAAAAAAAAAAATTAATGAATTCATTTTATGAGAATATTACTATTAAACCTCTATTTTAAAATAAATCGCCGAATAGATAGGGGTATTTTGGAAGTTTCATCATTAATCTAAATTCTATTCCCTTAGATTCCTCCCAATTTAGGGTGAATGAAAATTTGAGCATTTGAGGGATTAGAGAAGAATGTTCATTTTTACTTATTCTATTCACTTCCACTTTGACTTCCAAATAAGGCCGGGGATGATATTTTTATTTTCTCCATTAAAACTCCTAATAAAAGAAATATTCTAAAATTATTCATTTCATTTTATTTCATTTCATCCTCCCAAAGGAGTGTTAAGGGTCAGCCAAAACACCAAGTGAAAGTAAGCTAAAAAACTAAAGCCAAGTCATCCAGGATATAGTATGCTGAGTGTACTGCACTCCCAAATCATACCATTGCTCCAGCAAGGCAAAATAGAACTGTATACCTAACTATCAATGAGCGCTTTTTACCTAGAGAATTCTTCTTATTAACCCTTAGGCTTGGCATAATAAATTAAATCCTATAATGGTAATTGTTATAATCAGCTTTTAAAAAAAAAATTATTTTACATATACTACACTCAGTCACTCACAATGGATGTAGTTTTTCCCTTCTAAATCTTTTTCCCTAAAGGCAAAACTTTGGTACAATCCTTTAGTTGTTGTATCCTAGGTTCCTCTATTAAATTTATCATAGGGTTTATTAGGCAATGCAGCAAAATCATGCGGCTTATTGATTTATTGGCCTATACACCTAGTGTATAATTACAACTTTCAAAATCACATGATTGAATTTGACTGGAGAGTTTAAGATAATACAAAAGAAAATATACGTAAGTTTTACCGTTCAATGTATTGAAGCGGAAACATTTGTTATAAAAGTTGGTGATTAAAGATGAAATATGGCACTTACTATGTGGTAGGTGATCGTAGTTGGTGAATAATATTGTTGATGTCAATAAATTTATGGTTTCCTTAGGAATAAAAATAATTTTTATCCTATTTTGAGTGTTCCACAATACTACACTAGACATAACCTTACACATATCCATTTTTTATTTTCTTATAAATTAACCAAAATTTAAAATGGGAAAAAAAATTCAAGTACATGGCATAATATGATTGTTTGGAGCGTAAATTAGAACACTCAAAGTACAACAAAAGATATCTATTCTTTCCTAACATTAGTGTTATAATACTCCAATAACATTATCATCTCTTATATCCTAAGAATATAATTTTATTTTATTTAGATATTTTAACAAATTCTAAACGTTAACTTTAATTATTGTCATTATGCAATTTTAAATCATTTTCATTTTAGTATAAGATATATATAGTTTGTATCAATTAGCATTCTATAATATTTTTTATCACATTATAAGTTAGGGGAAGAATTACTTATATGATTTCTAAAAGCTTTCATGCTACTCAAATTGCAAATCAAATTATTAATGATTGTTATGGTTTCTTACTTATAAAATAAAGAATGAAAAGCCTCTATCTTATTAATATTATTATTTGCTTTATATTCCATCAATCATAATTTTGTATGTATTTGAATTTTTTTTTCCTATTTAAAGTTTAGCAATTTTATAAGGAAAGAAAAAAAGAATATATAGCAAGTTGGAGCATAAGGTAAAATACAAAAAATGAGATAGAAAGTTTTTATTATGAAAGAATATCCTTAATCTCAAAACTCCCAACCACTCTCGCTACCAATTTGGCATGAATAAATGTGAGCTGGGCTAAATTCCTTCAATAATGAAAGTAATACTTACTGAACTTTCTACATTTCTATGAATCCAAATGATTCTGATTGTTAATATTTTGTTTTTTCATGAGTTCTGCATCACAAGATTCACAACAAAATGTCCTTAATTTAGCCAAAAGAACAATAGAGCTTTGCTACTTGGAATGTACTTGTACAGTAATCTTGTCTTGTATTTAATAAGGAGACATGACGGTTAGCTGCTGGGCTCTTTGTGTCACACAACAGAAATGACATATGGCATAATAACTGTCACCTCAACTTCTATAACGGTTCCTCTTGTATCCCATGAAAATCGGATTCTATAGCAGTTGCTCTTGTTTTAGGATTAAGTTACTGGAATGCAGGTAAACCTCCCAAACAAACAGCACAAATACCCCTAAAAATTGACTACTTACCCCCTAAAATTAACTCAGGCATTGCAGCTAGACAGTTACAAATGAATGGCATGTAAGACACCAAGAGAGGACTCAATGAATGGTGTGACAGAAGCCCCTTTTACCCATCTATTTCGACTTTCACAAGCATTAAAACCCTTTGCAACACATCCTCGGTTGAGCCGGTTGGGCCGGTGACGTCTGTCAATAATCAAATTCTTTTCTTGGATTCAATACTTTTGCGTTCAGGTGACGCACCCCCCACCCCCATCTTACACCTCAAAAAGCAGACCCCAGGCTGACGGGGGCGGCTCCAGTCGCTGCCGCAGCCATTTGATCAATCATTTGTGCAGCATTGCTCTCATTCTTAGGCAACAAGAAAAGAAAGAAGGGAGAACAAAGAAAAATATCTCACTTCATTTAATATATTTATATATATATTAAAAATGCAGGGCGAGCGACGTTTGGCTAGAATGTCATCTTCATCATCATCACCATCATTGTATGAGTCAGAAGAGGAGCTTCAACACATGCCATTGGCACCTCCACCTTGGAAGAACCGCAGATGCTTGTCGAAACAATTATCTATGTGTGAGACCCCGCGTGACATTGCGTGGGAGAAGAGACGTCGCCAAATTATTAGACAAGAGCGTAAAAAGAATGGCATTAATCAAGATTCTGAGGACCTCACCGATGAGGACTTGAACGAGCTCAAAGGAAGCATAGAGCTCGGGTTCGGATTCAATGAGGAAGATGGTCAGACATTGTGCAACACTTTGCCTGCTCTCGACCTTTATTTTGCAGTGAATCGACAGCTTTCAACAAGTCCTGTCTCAACGCCTGGTGGTTCATCATCTTCACTTGAGGTCCGTTCTTCATCTTTTGAGAGCCCAAAGAGTGAATCTGACGCATGGAAGATCTGCAATCCAGGTAAAGTGTCTACATTCAAACCAATGCTAAATAATGATTTTAAGAAAAATTTCCATATCAATACAAACATATTAGTGTACCAAGTTTTTGGTAATATTTTGATTTTTTCATGACTTGCAGGGGATGATCCTCAACAAGTTAAGACCAAGTTGAGGCATTGGGCTCAAGCCGTTGCTTGTTCTGTGATGCAGTCTTTTTGAAGAGTTGGATGGCCTTGTACAGACAAAGAATACTAGACTGAGACAGAAAGGAAAACACACACATAAAAGGGCAGAGAGGGAAGTTGCTTAAGCTTAATTGGGGTTTTCTTTAACTGAATGACTGCTTCTACTACTGCCAACAAAAAGATGGTGCAGCTTAATTCCGGGGACTGCAATTATAGGGGCCAAAGAAGTCCATTGGCATTGATCTGATCAGCCCACTTTGCTTAGAAGATTATGATTTTACCCACTTCTTTTTTTTTTCCTTCTCTTTTTACTCTTTTTAAAGTTTCTTTTGGCACATATATATATATATAAAAATATATGTATATTTGTGTAAACATTCTTGTGTCATATAGACTTGGCTTGGTATTGGAAATACACCAGCTGAAGTCATGTAATTTTGATTGCAATGTTTACATAAAATGAATAGTTGAATTTGAATTTCCAGCCTCTTGCTTAGAATTATGCTAAGATTCTGACTTATTGAAAAGTTCATTACTTCACTTGGGTTCTCCTCCTTTAAAGTAATTACAGAGAATGAATTCTTCCCATATAGCTATTCAATATGGTCAAGCTGGCTTGTCCTTGAGTCAGACAATTCTTTCCTTAAATCCCCAAGTGCTATACATCATTCTTTTTTATTTAGTTAGAAAATAATAGTTTGTCAAATTCCATGTTCCTGAGATAGATTCAATTCTTTATAAATTTCAAGTTGATGGAGAAATTGTATACTAGTAGTATGTTTCTGGTGAAGAATTTACAATTAAAAAGGAACATATTGTAATTGGCAGGGAAAGGAATGATTGTGGCACTGTATTAATGGTGGAGCTAGCTTGAAGTGCTTGTGCTGGTCTCACTCTTGGAGTTGCATGGAACGATGGAAGCTAGTCTAAGATGGAAAAATGAAAGTTTCATTTCTTGGTCTCCACCGTTCCAGAAGTTCATATCTTCTATGCGAATATTCTACTCCTTATGAAATAATTTTCCCATAATAGGAGAATGGTTGTATCCTAACCTACGAGTCAACACCAATCTAGAATCACGGGAGCATTTCAAAAACTCTTTTTTGTTATTTGTTTGTTCTGAACCGATTCAACACTTTTCTAGGTTCTTGCTTTCGGTCTTGTGAGAAACTAACATTTGCAATGCACTCTCAAAAATGTGGGTTACACGGTGTTTCTCCACTTTTTAAAATGAGTTACATAATTATATCGTAACATTTTTTATGTTTTACTAATTAAAAAGAGACACTTCAAAATTTAGTTAGAAGGTAAATGAAACTTATCAATTAATTACATTTACTATCAGTATCACACCAGTTTGTAAACTTTATGTAGTAAAATTTGTAGTACCTTTAGCATTTTCTAAATTTTATTATGGAAAAATCTAAAAATTTCGTGCAAAAGTATATTCACTATTTCCATTTCTAATTACTTTTAGAATTGCCAAATGGGTTTTTTACACCTTCTGAAAAAATTTGATTTGAGAGCACTGAGTGTTTAATGTTTACTAATTAATAAATTAACAATTATACATAGTAATTGAAAAAATCAACCCATTCAATATAATATGCTATAGAAGTTCAATAAAACAACAAAGATATGATGCGGATGTCAAATAAGAAAAAGAAAAGATATGACGTGATTTGGTTATGAAGTCGAAAACCAATAATAAACCTCTCCAAGGGAAAACCATTACGGGAACACAGAAAGTCTCATAGAAAATCTACTAATGAAAGAACAGTTACAATAATCAATGTCTCATAAAACATTTATAGCCTAGACTTTATGCAACCTCTGCAAATATTACTCTTGCCTTCCTACCACAGTAGTCTCATATTATGTAGAATCCTTATGTAGTGATCCCTTCCATGAACTCTTCGCCCGCAAAAACTTAAATTAAACCTCTTGCAATCCAAGGAACCTCCCTAAAGGTTTGACCACAGTACACCTAACTGGATATTTGGCTTTGCGGTTTTAAGCTCTCAAATACTGACTTTGGATTGAAATGTGAGTGGGATAATAAAAGGGGTTTTCTATGGAGTAATAGACATGAATTCTTATAATGATCTTATCCAAATCATATGGATTTAAGGTAAGTTACAAGATCAAGAAACAAAAGAAGTTCTTCTCCAAAAAAAAAAAAAAAGGAAACGAAAGAAGAGATGAAGAATTTTGAAGGTAGACGCACGGGCTCAGTCTAATTCCTTAAGCTCAACAAATTAAAAAAAGGATATGTACCCAAGATAGCTAACCTATTAATACACCAAAAGTAATGCTACAAACACAACAAATTTAACAATTTTTATTTGAAGTGGCAAATTATGATTAGTGCAACATTATTTTTACATAAGAATTACTTTAATTGTAATTTATCACAATCCGTCATCTCAATAGTTGTGAAATTTGTTGTGTATCTAAATTTATTGAGATAAAAATCAGCTTCAACATATACCTATGAACTCCTAGTTGTCAATTTGCAGAGAGAAGTAAACTCCATGCAATTTAACACCAAAAGTATTTTAAAAAATGCAACATGGACACTCAAGTAATTAGGGAAAAAAATATATAAACAAACAACCATGACCATAATATATATATATATATGGTCATTGGATAACAGGTTTCTTCATGTCCATCCGTCGGACATTTAGTGTGTTATATGAGTTCAACTTGTAATATCACTTAGGTTTCATCCATTTGTAGGTCAAATTTGATACTAAACTGGTTTTACACTTTGTAAGTTGTAACTAACAACTTACATATAACTATTTTGCTGTTATTGTTTTAGAGACTTGAACCCTCATATTTACTATCCACATCTCACAAATATTTACACAACTATCACACTGAAATTGAGCGGTGGTGTAAATTATATTAGTATTACTTGAAAATCTTTGTGACCTTAGAAGTCCCTTTGCCATGTATCTCTCTTTATAGTAGGTTACTAGACCATTAACATCAACATAGTCAAACATTAAGTTTTAACTAAATTATAGTCTATCTGAAAAGTCTAAAGTCTAATTTTTCTATTTTGGCTAGGTAAGCATTTGTGGGTGACTGTGTAGTGACCCTGACAAGGATAGACTCGTGCAATTGATAGAGCTTGATGTGGATTGGATGGATTTGATTAGGATGAATAAAGAGCTAAATATTAGCTTGAGTTTTAAATGATCTGATCATTGCTTTGCACTAATTCATGCTATTAGATAGGAATTGGTTCCTTTAATAAAGGAGTAGTTGGATGACACCTTCCCATCTTTGTAGTTTGGCTATTTATGTAAGCTTGATATGCGAAAGGCAAGCAAATTAAGCCCTCCAAAAAGTCTTGAGTCTTTTTCTAACACTAGAAGATTCATCATCTTGAATTGACTAAACAAAATTTTATTTTTTAGTTAAATAACGAATTGATTAGACTCCTAAATTTAAGAGAGAGAGAAAGAAAGAGGTTTTTTTGGCTTTAATTTTGCTTGCCATTATTTTGCATATCACGCAGAATTATTAGGGTTTTGGTGCTTATATAGTTATATCAAGTCGCTTGATTAGGTAACATTACTAACATTGAATTGCGGAGGGTTGGGTACATGTGGCTAAATGGGTCGGGATTCGTTGACCTGACGTAAATCCAATTTTTTTTTTATCCAAAGTAAAAATGGGTTGATTCGTGACCCGGCCCATTTTTCCGAGTCAACCAATCTAGCTAACTTATGACCCGACCAGTTCTTCAAAACTTTAATTTTTTGGTCAAAATAAAAAATAAAAATAAGACATGATTGGTTTACTTGTTTGTTGTGGGCTTTATAATGCACAACTCCAACTCATTTGATAATACTATAATGCATGTGATTTTTTTATTTTTTATGTACAAAAAAATCAACAAATTTTTAAAAACATTTTTTGGATAATGCCATTCAGAAAAAAAAAAAAATATATATATATATATATATATATATAATGTTATCAAATACAATAACCTTAAGAAAACAATTGAGACATTTATCTAGTTGCATGCAAACGAATTGAAAAGTAAATGATTGAGGCATTTTTTTCTTACTTGAATAATGCGATAAGTAAATATTTTTAGATATCAAATAACAAAATATATGCCAAGATTATTTGGTTGTAGTAAAGTTAAAAACATATATTTGAAATATTATAAACATGTATGAAAAGCATTTAGAGGTGTGAAAAAGTGAAGTTGAAGTATATCAGTGAATTTGACATAAATTACAGATGCTTAACAAGGTGGTCGATACCGTACTAGTACCGGCCGGTATGTACCATACTGGTACATATACTGGTACCAAAACTCCAATATTTCGTACCGGTTTAAATACTGGTCAATTTCAGGCATTACTGTCCGATACTGAAAAAAGTTTTTTTTTTTAAGTTTTATATATTTTTTAATTTTTGTAATGGCAAAATGGTAACTTACTTGCATTAACTTATTAGTTTTATTTGTTTTCTTAGTATGCAATGAACAATTAAGCTTTGTATTTTTTATATTTTTTTTTTCTTCTGATTGATGTTAAAGTCTAAAACTATGAATAATTTGTTCTGAATTGAGGTAATGTTTTACAGTAAACGTTTATATTTATGATTACACACACACACACACACACACACACACACACACATATATAAATATAAAAACTAATGGTAAACCCGAAAGGTACACCGGTGTTGACATTTTATCAAAATATATCATTCTACTGGTCAAATTGATACAGCCTTCGATTTGAAATTGACTATCTTGATGCTTAAGCCTATTTTTAACAATTCATAGCCAAAGAAATGACTTTTCAAATAAAAGATGATATTTTTATGGAGTATGTGTTGCTTAACAATAGCATGATATTCATAAAAGAAAGTATGTATAAATAAGTAAATAATCAAACTTTGATGCATATTTCAAAATTAAAACATAGTGTCAACCACAGTGCATTTAAAATTAAACACAACTATTAGATTATTTTACAAGATATTATATTATGGAATTAGTTTTTAAGATTGTAAATTTCTTATATAAATGTTTTTATTCTTTGTCAAATTAGCTCCAATTGTGCAACAGTAATTTTGTTTTCTATATTTGGGATGTTGATATTGTGTAGAAGCGAAACTTGTGTGTTTATAAAAATAAGATTTTAAAAGAGTAGACTAAAGACTCCTTTATGTTTGGGCTTTTTTTTTTTGTTAGCGATATTGAGATTTATATAATTTTATGATTATTGAACAAGTATCAATATGTTAAGCTAAACTCTTTCTTTATATAGGTGGTGACTAGTGACTTCAAAATAATACATTTTACATCAAGTAATTTATTACAGAACTTACCAAATGACAAATACATGTTTTTTTAAAAAGAAAAAAAAAAGTTATATGAAAAAATACAAGTTGACCAGACCTAACCCAAATGTTTTGCCATGTCCAGATTTGGGCGATTGGGTTTCCTTGATTTGATTTCTATGTGTGTGTGCACTTGACGAGCAATGATAGCTTTGTCAAGTTTTGTGGGGTTGTGGGTTCTATACTTTCATCTATTAACTTAGTGATCTAAGAGTTAAGTTAGCTAGTATCTAGTTGGGCACCTTAGCAAGGAGGCTGATTGAGAGAGTCATTGGGGTATTTTAAAAAATGGCAAAGTTGAGGGAGTCATTACTCATCATCTTGATAGATTGAGTGCATTAGACTCAAGCCAAGTTCTTATATAAGAGTTAATTGAAAGATAAGTTATTGTAACAATTATAAATGGTTCCCAACACCAATTAATGACGTAGATTGTTTTTGGGTGTGAATGTAGATATAATACACCATATTGACTATTTGCTATTTATCTATGTAGTTTATTTATATGTGGTGCCTAAAAATAGGAGAAAAAATAATGAACCACCAATAATAGTAAGTATATTCCAATAGTTACAACAATTTGAAAAATGAGAATTAAACATCTGTTTTCATAACAGTAGGTATACCAAACTTGTTTTCATAATTCATAACATTATTTGTTGAAAAAATTATTCTAAAAAAAATATTAATATCCAAATAATTTGTTTGGATGATTCATTAATTTATTTTATTTTTAAAAAATTATGTAAAAATATAATTTTACTTAGGAAAAAACTCACTTTAAAAATCTATATACTAAGTTAAAGTAAAAATAAATTGATGTTTTAAGATAAAATGAATAACTCTAAAAAAAAAAACTATCAAGAGTAGTAATGTTTTTAATTTTAAACATTAAAAGTATATTAATGACAATTACTTTCACAAATTTGCAAAAATAACAACTAACTAAAAGACCATTACTTTAGTATGGATCTATAGTTAAATAATGGCTGATTGAGGGAGTTATTACAGTGAAAATAGCCAAATACCACATTTTGGCAAAATTTGTGGTAATTTAGCACTATTTCAGAACTAATTAGCAATGTAACACTTTTTTAGTACTCGAATTTGCGAAACCTGAGTTCTAAATGGTACTTGAGTTTACCAAACTCGAGTTCCTAGTGAGCATTCCACCGTGGCGTTGACTGAGCTGGATTTTGGGCATTTAAAAATGCCACCTAGTACTCGAGCTTCTTAAACTCGAGTACTGTGTAATCTTATACTCGAGTTTTATGGAATCGAGTACTGTGTAATATTACATATAAAGTACCTGAGTTACACAAACTTGAGTATAGCTCAGGTATGACTTCCACAATCCAAATTCATACTCAAGTTTTGTGGACTCGAGTACTGTGTAATCTTATATATCCAATCCCCGAGTTCCACAAACTCGAGTATGGCTCAGGTATGATCCTTCCTTGATCCAGATTCATACTCGAGTTTTGTGGACTCGAATACTGTGTAATATTACATGTAAAGTACCCGAGTTCCACATATTCAGTACCCGAGTTCTACTACATATATTGACTACGATTCTGGACAAGTGCATACCTCACTTTCCGAAGGAGCATCCCAAAGCAAACTTGAACGATGAATAGCCTGCCTCATCAAGACAGTATCCACAGAGGGTCCCGCTCAATGTGGGTCCATATCTGGCATAAATTAAAGGTGATTAATGGCCCATTAAGTGACTACTGGCCCATTAGGTCGAATACAAAGCATTAACATTCTAGTTTTTTTTTTTTTTTTTGGTTAACTTATTTACTTATGTACAATATTTTAAAGCATGGCTTTATCTAAAAATAACAATACTTTTATTAACTTTCAACAAATAAGAACATAAAGTTTTTAACAAAACGCTATAAATAAATAAATAAAAAAGAGAGAGAGCATGCAAGTCCATAACTTTATCACCCTAAATTCCAACAAAAAAGACAATCTTTCATTGTTATACAGCTTATTTATTAGAACTAGACAAAAAAACTAAAGATTAAAAAAAAAAAACAAAGGAAAAGAAAAGGGGGAGAAATAACTTCTTCTTTTTAAATGGGGAGGGAGAAGTAACATGGGATTGACTTAACTTTCAAAAGAGGTGATTGAAGATTTACCAGGGGAGAAAATTTGAATAAGAAACCAATAAACTATTGACCTCTCTCTCTCTCAGCTTTAGACATTTCCCACTCCACCTTTCTTTTAGCCTTATAAGCCAAGTTTGTTCATATCAAACACTATAAATCTACAGCAATTAATTGCAGACCCTCAGCCTTTCATACATTGTTACAATGGCATCAACTTGCATAGAGGTAGGGCTATAAATAAGTCAAATCAAGTATCAAAAGTTCAAAATTGTTGATTAATTTTTCTTTTAAATACAAGCTGAGTTAGAGCTTATCATCCAACTAGAATATATATATATATATATATATATATATATTCAAGCTTGATTACTTTTCTTGTAAAACAAGCTTGAGCTTGTTTACAAATTATGACTACTTGATTAACTTGTTCTTCTTCCATATATAATAAACACTATGACAAAAATATTTTACCCCTTCATAAATCTATACTAATAATAAAGTATCTTTAAAATTATTTTAAGTTAATAAGATAAAATAATTTTTGATGGTGAACTTATAAAAATTAGAGTTACCAACATTACATTAGTAAAGAATATATATAATTTTTACTACAAAATGAACTATTTATTAACTTATATAACCAATCAATTACAAATAATAAAAACATATTTATAAACTTGGATAATCCAATATGAAGTCTATATAAGTATACCTTCTCAAAAAAAAAAAAAAAAAGTCTATATAAGTATATTTTTATATATGTCTACATATAAATGTATAGTATTATATTTTTTTCAATTAAGCCTCATGTTCATGACATAATATTATTGCTGAGACGTATTTAATAATCAAGCCTACAAGCCTAAACTTAGACTTAAGTTTTGGCTCACTTGCGAAATAAACAAATATAAACAAACTTTTCTTAAATTATTGAACCTAAGCTATTTGTAAACAATTTGATAGTCGATAGGCTTAAGTCAGTGTTGGCTCATTTGTTAAATAAATTAGCATAAACATGATTTTTCTCAAGTTGAGTCCAAGCTATTCATAAAAAAAAATAATAATAAAAAAAAAAAAAACTTGATTTATTTACTGCCCTACCTAAAGGCCATTGGCAACTGCTACTATATGTTGATAACAAAGCCTTCATTTGAATCATGAATATGCTACAAATGTTCGGTCCCATTTTTCAACAAAGTTGATTGACAAACTACTTTACGATCTTAAAAGTGGGCTCACGACAACAACATCAATTGCTTCTTAAAGTATTAAAACTGTAAATTGATGTCAGTATAGTATCTATATGGTCAGCTTTGGACATAGTAAGCTCAATTTTGTGTCAAACTACTCAATTTCTTTTTTCCACATACTAATCATACAGTTTCTATTGTCTTTCGACAGGCATCAAACCTTCTGTTTGTGGACCAGATTTGAGAGCATATTCATCAAATAACCATAATCAGACATATACCCACAAATTAATCCCAATTACCGACATATACCCACAAATAACCCTAACCCCTAAATGCTCAAACAGATATTGAGAGTAAGGAGACTGTACCTTGTGATTCCAATTTGAAGATGCAGATTAAGAGTGAGAGTACAATGAGTTAAAAATAAGGGTGCTTAAGTGTATAGTGAGTTCAACATAATGAGTTAACCTGAGCCATACTCTAAAGTATGGTGGACTAAAAATTCCTAGAACCCGAGCCGTACTCGAGCCTAACAAACTCGGGTACAAAACACATAATACTCGAGCTTCACATCATCGAGTACAACGTGGCATTTTTAAATGTCCAAAATCTAGCTTAGCCAGCGCCATGATGGAATGCTCACAAGCAGTGGTGGAGCCAGAAATTTAGGTCAGGGGGGGGGGCAAGATTAAAAAACAAGATTGGAAGTAAAAAATTAATCAATATTAATAACAAAATAAGTAAACAACTATATGATAATGTAATTGTCATACAAAATCTAACATAAAATGTAAACTTTAATTTATTTTTTCACACATAGCTTATTTTACTCAATTGCCCTCAACAATTTTTCATATTTTGAAACCGCTGCATGATTTCTTCACACTCAATAGTCTTGAATATATCTTTCTCAATATATGTGACTAAGCAATCATTCATCCATTAATCTCCTATTCGATTGCGTAATCAATTTTTAATTATGTTCATTGCTGAAAAAGCTCTTTCAACAGTAGCTGTTGCAACTAATAAGATCAATGCCAAAGTCACTAATGAGTAAACCAATAGATATGAAACATTCTTTTTTATTTCTACTAAAGAACCTTTCCAGCATTTTTAACAATCTTTAATGCGTATTCTCAATTCTTTTTTCACATAGCGCAAAGCAATTGCCAATGGATATGAAAAATTCTGCAAGCTTGTTTAGTCCATCAAGCTTACTAAGCGTGATCCATCAATTTTATATATAGAATTTTACTAGGAGTAGAAGTCTACTCCTACTAGGAAAGCTAGAAAGGTTCTATCACTTCTGTCAAAGTAAAAAAAAAAAAAAAGCTGGAAAGGTAACGTAGATTTACTTAATTGGGATTTTTTTTTTTTTTGGTCTTTTGTGTAGGGGGGCAAATATGGTATTTAAGGTATTATTAGTCAAAAGATTTGAAATTTCAGGGGGGCACCTAGCCCCCCTCGACCCCCCCCCCCCCTCACTTCACCCCTGCTTACAAGGAACTCAAGTTTGGTAAGCTCAAGTGTCATTTAGAACTCGAGTACCAAAAAAGTGATACATTGCTAATTAGTTTCGAAACAATGCTAGATTGCCACAAATTTTGCCAAAACGTGGTATTTGGCTATTTTCACCGAGTTATTACTCACCATCCTGATATATTTAGTGCATTAGACTCAAGAAAAGTTCTTAAATTGGAGTAAATTGCCTGTTGAATGATGAGTTATTGTAGCAATTATAAATAGTTTCCAACACCAATCGAGATTGATATAGATTGTTTTTGGGTGTGAATGTAGATATAGTACATCATTTTGACTATTTGCTATTTATCTATGTAATTTATTTATATGTGGTGCCTAAAAATAGGAAAAAATTAACTACCAATAATAGTAAGTATATTCCATAGTTACAACAATTTGAGAAATGAGAATTAAACATCTAATATTTCATAACAATAGGAATACAAAACTTGTTTTCACAAGTCATTACATTATTTGTTGAAAAAATTCTTCTTAAAGAAAAAAATTAATATCCAAATAACATGCTTGGATGATTCATTAATTTATTTTATTTTTAAAAATTTAGGCATAAATATAATTCTAATTAAGAAAAAAAGCTCACTTTTAAAAGCTATTTACTAAGTTAAAGTAAAAATAAATTGATATTTTAAGATAAAACAAATAAATCCAAAAAAAAAAAAAAACGATTAAGAGTAACAATGTTTTTTTTTTTTTTTTAATTTTAAACATTAAGAGTATGATAATTATTTTTACAACTTTGTTAAAGTAATGACTAATTAAAAGACTATTACTTTAATATGAATCTATAGTTAGAAAATGGCTGATTGAGGGAGTCATTAGCCACCATCTTGATAGATTTAGTGCATTAGACTCAAGCCAAGTTCCTATGTTGGAGTAAATTGAATGATGAGTTACTTTAGCAATTATAAATGGTTCCCAACATCAATCGAGATTGATGTAGATTGTTTTTGGGTGTGAATGCAGATATAGTACACCATTTTGACTATTAGCTATTTTTCTATGTAGTTTATTAAAATGTGGTGCCTAAAAATAGGAAAAATGAACTACCAATAATAGTAAGTATATTCCAATAGTTACAACAATTTGAGAAATGAGAATTAAACATTTGTTTTCATAATAGTAGGTGTAGGGACAAAAGGCCCATAAGTAGATATTGGGCCGTGAGTCTTGTCCGAGGATGTCTATTAGTCCGAGGACCAGAAGATAATAGGGAAGAAGTGCGAATCAAAACGCCACGAGCAAACTATGGATAGGAAGGTCTGGGGAGTTAGTAGAGGGCTAAGCAAGGCGAAGGTCAGAGTTTACGATCTACCATTAGGAGCAACTTTCTGGAAGATTCTACTGGTAAGGATGAGTATCAGAGGAGCATAGGACACAGGAAAGCTAAAGAAATATCTAGAGAAAAACTGTTACCACCATATTAAATGCTCTGCAATTAACCCCCTGACCTCATTAATGTGGAAGTGATGCCTGAACAAGTGGCAAGCAGCCTTATAGTTACTCCCAAAGACTTCAAGAAGGTGTTGATGGGATAAGGATCAAGGACAATAGCTTGACCTACACGTGGATGATGGAGATGAAGAAAAGAGGGGTATATAATGAAGAGGGAATGCCCTTACAGGGAGGGTATATGAAATTAGAGAGAAAACCACTGTAGCACCAAGAACTGAACTTGTAACCAAATTCAAAAGAAACATATATAAGATCTAGTCTCCTTGGACTGTGTCGAAGACGATTTACTTGAGCAAAACCATTTTATTCTTGTTCTCTTTTCATCTGGGCTCACTACAATTATCATCTGATTCATTAGAGCCTGGTTTTCCAGCCCACTCTCTATAAATTTATTGTATTGGACTCTTTGGGCCTAGATCATTTTCCCTAAAAGCTTGGGAACCAAATCAAGTCTTTACAGTAGCTATACCAAACTTGTTTTCATAAGTCATAACATTATTTTTTGAAAAATTTATTCTTAAACAAAATTAATATCCAAATAATGTGTTTGGATGATTCATTAATTTATTTATTTTTATAAAGTTATATAAAACTATCATTTTACTTAGGAAAAAGCTCACTTTAAAAAGCTATTTACAAAGTTAAAGTAAAAATAAATTGATATTTTAAGATAAAATGAATAACTCCAAAAAAAGAAAGACAAAAACCTATTAAGATTAATAATGTTTTTTTAAGAAAATTTTAAACATTAAGAGTATATTAAGGAAAATTATTTTTACAACTTTGCTAAAGTAAAATCTAATTAAAATACCATTACTTTAATATGGATCTATAGTTAGGCTGTAAATGAGCCGAGTTTTATTGAGTAGCGCATGTTTAAGCTTGGTTCATTAGGAAAAGTCAAAAGCTCAAGCTCGGCTCAAGCTTGGCTCAAGCTCGTTGTTGAGTTAAAATATATTGATCCCATTTAATTAATTCAAATTACCTAAACTGATTAATTAGGTCAAATTACATGTAAATCGTGGAGGCACCAACAAATCACCAAATAACTAATATACAGCGAAAAATAAATTAACATGGTAATTTGTTGACAAATGGGGAAAACTCTCATAAGACAAAAACCTCACGGGGTGAATTTAAGGTTACTACTCTCAAGAATCCACTAATAAATAATTAAGCAGTTACAAGAATGGAGAATCTTACCACTACCCTAGCCTATCACAAAATATCAATCTACAATTAAACCTTTGCTTTAATACCCAATTGAATTTGATCTTGCAGCAAACTTTTTTACTTTGTACAAATCTCCAATATGTGACTAGCTCCTTTACATGAATTCTAGTACATTTCTAACTCTAACAACTGGATTAATTATTGTTGGCTACAAAGTTCTTCACTTCATAAACGATGAAGATCAGGAAACATTTAGTTACAAAACCCTTTCACTTGTTTCTTAGATCAAACTTTATGTCTTTAATGATTCCACTTGATATATTAGAACAATATACTTCTTAATAAATTAAACACAACTTAAATCTACACATTTGCAAGTAAAATGCGTTTTGTTAAAGGATTAGCTAATTACATATAAAATATGACTTTAACACTCGTGACAAGCCTAAGAATATTGTTTGAGCTTGAGTTCGTGGGAAAGCCAAAAAACTTGAATTTGGCTTAATTAATTAGTCAAGTCAAGCTCAAGCTTAATATCAAGTTCAAACTTAAGCTAAAATCAAGTTTTTGAGTTTGAGATTTAAAAAAATTACATTATCACATGCTTAAATATCTAAAATTAAGAAAAAAAGAAAAGAAAATAGTATACTTATTTTATCATGCATCTAGTCCTATCTATGATTATCTATTATTCAAATTAAAATTTTACATAATTAAATTCATTCATTCACAATTCCCTGTCTACACTCTACAATTTCAGCAATTATTCAAAATACAATTTTTTACATTCATGTTAGATGGTGAAGAACCAAAAAAATACTTATTTGTAACTATTATGAATAAGAAAATACTAATATATTTCATAACTTTACTTTAGATGATTGATTGGGAAGGATTATATATGGCCAAATTAATTAATTAATTTTTAAATGTAACTATAGTCCAAAGTGGTTCTTGGTTAGTTTAGAGGGAAGGAATAAACTAAGATAATTGGTAGTGGTCTCATGTTGGTCATATCATTATTAAGATATGTGTAATGAGTATATTTGGTTAATACATATAAACTTATAAATAAGTTTATGTTTGAATTATTTTGTATCAAGCCTAATAGCTCACGAGCTTGTTCGTGAACAAATTTTTTTTGTTTGGGCTCGGCTTGTTTAATAACAAGACTAAAACTAAGACTTAAACTTGGCTTATTTATAAACAAACAAACACGAACAAGTTTTTTATCGAGCTAAGTCGAAATTGTTTGTGATCAACTTGGTTCATTTACAACCTTATCTATTGAAAGCTCGGATTTGTGTAAATATACAAAAGCATATTTAGACCCCCAAACTAAAATTACGGCTAGATATTTTTTACTCTAATTTATACTAAGTTCGAAACAAGAGTAAAAAGCGCAAACAACCGTTAACACTATTCTAAGCTATATTCATCCATTATCAACAATATAAAGTAAAGTTTAAGAGTAGGGAAGAGAAATGCAAATACAAGATAATACCAAGATGTGTTATTGAAAAGAAAATCGAAGAACTCGGGGAAAAACTTTTCCACGACCCTCCAAGTCAAAATTGCTCCACTAGAGAATAAAGTTAGAGTACATGAATAACAAAAGATCTTCCAAGTCTAGTCTACCCCATGTACTTGAGTCTGTCAGGCTTCTACTACCAACTGTGTTAGAAACTGAAAAGAATATGAATGGACACCCAAAGTGGGCATGTCCTTCTGTATACCCCATTTAAGAGTTATGGAGTAATGGTTTGGACTGTTACTCTACCCCACTAAGTTCACTATCCCACTCAATATTAATGAAGTGGTATGTATATAAACACCAAGAGTGGCATCCATTGTACTGTTAATGAATTCTGCATTTTTCATAGTGTTTACAGAGTGTTGTGAGGTTCTTAAGTTGTGGGTTATGTTGGCATCAGTCTAGTAGTGTGCAACACCGTTGGAAAAACGTTTTTGGTTTGTGAATTATACAAACTGGAATTTAGAACGTGTTTGAATAGCTGGTCTGCGTGGAAGTTGGCTCTAGACAGCGCAGGACAATCTCAAAGCTCCTGTGTGTTCGTCGGTTTAAGCCAAGAAAGGTATGCCGAAAAACCGATTGTTTATATTCCTCTGCAAGTCTTTATTTCTCACATTGGCATCAAAGCTTTTATAGGTTGCTTTCGATGTCATATGCATATATGATTAGTTCTAAATGTGTTTTATGCTTCTGCAATATGATATGAATTTTATTCACCTCACATGGCCTTCAATGGCAAATTTTGAATCTGGGAATTTCGTGCCTTGAAATTAATATATGTTGTTTATATTACATGTATTAATATTTGCCTTAAGTTTTGCAGCAAATCTCTAGGTGTACCATGAGATATAGTTTAACAAAACTTAGCAAACCGAAACTTTAAGGACAAAACTGCTCTTATATGATTTCTATTTGCAAATATGATTTCATATTATGAATCTATATGTTATAAGCTTTAAATCGGTATATGGTATGTTAAAAATGGACTTGAAATGAAGCAGATATAAAACTTTGAAGTTCATGTTTGAAACACGTTTTTTTGGCTGAAAGAAGTCGAAAGGATGAAGGTTGAAGATAACCTACACATCACGAGTCTTTAACTTGCCAAAAGAGCTAGAGTGATAGCAAATAAAATAAAAATAAAAAGGGTCCCACAATAGTTTATTACCTAAATGTTGTTTGCATTTAATCAATTACTTTTAGCATGCATTGTACAATGGGTCCATGTGCCACTTTGGGATCCTTGTTTCCTGTGAATTTTCTTTTGTTTTATGTCTATTAAGCCCATTACATCTGTTTTACCATTATTTAAATAAATAAATAGAATGTAAGTCTATGACTAACTTTATATCATGGTCAGTGATATATTATTTGGATTAAAACTCTATTTAATCCATCCAATTGAAACATATACTATACAAGCTTAGCATTTATTTTTCATGAAACATAAAAGGTATATGCTTCAATTATATGGAATTGATTTAATTTTGTAAATTGTTTAATTCCATTAGTATTTCTTAGTGAAATAATGAGATGCCTATATGAATTATTCTCATGAGTTTAAATTGTGATAGCATGTTTGGCTTAATAGTTAATTGATAAAATTGGTGAATTGTTTTTAATACATATTTTTTGTATATATGAAACATGGAATAGTGGGAGTATGGTTGGGTTGTGTCTTCTCCCATACATAACTTTGCATGAATAGATTAAAATTAATCTTAGTAATAAACACTAGTGGCGCAAGAGATGATTAAGAAGCTTAGCGAATTTTCAATCTTGCGACGTGTGTTGATTGTTTAAGTTTATTTTAGATCGAACGTCCAGACTTTTGAAATGTGTGTGTAATGTCCCATTTGTAAAATTTTGTAGTGAAACGGCTTCCAAGGGTATAGTTGTTGATCTCAACAAAGGAGAGGAAATGGATGGTGAAAATTACAATATTTGGCACCTCAAAAACCAGTATGTACTGAATAAGCAAGAAGTCCTAGAGACTCTAACTCATTCGTTGAGTAAACCCGATGAGGGACACACTGAGCAACACCAACGTGATCTTGCTTCCTATGAAAGTTGGCGCAAGAAGGATTTGTGTGCACACTTTACAATGCTAAGCAGCATACACAATGACTTGATTGGTGAATTTGAGTAGTATATAACTACACAAGACATGTTGAAAGCTCTAAAGCTAAGGTATGGAGGGACATCAACCACTAGACTACGTGGCTTAACAATGAAATTTGATTCATATAACATGCGCTTTGAACATACGATGAAGCAGCATCTTAGGGCAATGTCCTCTATGATTTGAGAGCTCAAATTAGCTGGAAACAATCTTACCGACGAACAACAAGTCCAGGCAGTGATTTGTTCACTACCAAGTTCATGGGAGACGATGTGTCAAAACTTGACACATAATGAGAACATCAAAACATTTGATTATGTGGCTCCTCACTTGGAACTTGAAGCTGAGCGTCTTGAAGTAGCCAAGTCAATTGGTTTTGTACACATGGTTGAGACTAGCTCGTGTAAGACATCTAGGCCTAAAAGCAAGCAACCTAATTATACTCCTAGACAAGAGAGACCTAATGGGCCACCGCCTAAGATGGCTAAGTTTGTTAAGCGCAAAACTAGAGAAAAGCACGCAAAGAAGTACAAGTCTAACTTGACTTGTTATAATTGCGGAAAGAAATGACATTGTTCTCGTGGTTGCATTGAGCCAAAAAAGGTAACACCTAATCATACATCTCACCATGTTTTTGTAACTAGTCATGTCCTTGTTGCTAATTATGCTCCTATGTGGACTATAGACTCAGCAACAACAGAACATGTAGCGAGAGATAGAGTGGGATTTGTGGAGTACCGCTAGATTCCTGTTGGGAGTAGAGACATCAAGGTGGGAAACGAAGCTAGTGTGGAGGTACTTGGAATTGGTACCTACAAGCTAGAGTTGCGAGGTGGTCGCATTCTATTACTCCATGACGTATTGTATGCTTCAGAGATTTGAAGGAACTTACTTTCCATAGTTACTTTGTTAAGACTTGGTTTTTGGTTTATTTTTTAGAATACTTATGTTTTATTGCATTTGGGAACAGTTTATTATGGCTATGGTTTTATTTCAATTGGTTTTTTAATTTTGGATATTGAATATTATAATAATGATAGTTCAGTTTTTTGGACTTCATCTGATAATGCTTTTGATAATTCAATTATATGACATGCTAGGCTTGGCTATATAGGGCAAGAAAGGATGACTAGATTAGCTAAAGAAGGCCTTATGGGCAATCTTGCTAAGATCACTTTGTCCACATGTGAACATTGTCTAGTGGGAAAGTAAAAAAGAAAACCGTTTGGAAAAGCCATAAGGGCATCCTTTCCATTGCAACTAATCCACTCTGATATATGTGGTCCAATGAATGTGAGGGCAGGGCATGAAGGTTTCTACTTCATCATATTTATAGATGACTATACACGTTATGGTCATGTCTATTTGATTTCTCATAAGTCTGAGGCTCTAGATTGCTTCAGATGATACATGAGATGAGTTGAGAATCAATTAGACAAGAGTATTAAGGCTCTCGTAACTAATTGTGGGCGTGAGTATCTATCTGAGCAATTTAAGGAGCTCTGTGATGAAAAGGGAATTGCAAGGCTGTTAACGATGCCTTATACACCACAACAACATGGTGTGGCAAAAAGGAGAAATCAAACATTGCTAGAGATGGTTAGGTCAATGATGGCGCAAGCAAACCTACTGATTTAGTATTGGGGGGATGCATTTTTAACTACAGCCTATATACTTAACCGAGTACCCTCTAAATCAGTATCTTTCACACCTTATAAACTATGGACCAGCAAGAAACTTGACTTGAATAACTTGTGGCTATGGGGTTCAACAGGTTATGTTCACAATACTTCTCATAGATATGGGAAGTTAGGGCCTAAAGGAAAGAAGTGTATCTTTATAAGATATTCTGAGCATTCCAAAGGCTATGTGTTGATAAGTGAACAACCTGATGGAAGTGTGACTAAATTGGAGTCACGTGATGTTGATTTCATTGAAAGTGAATTCCCTAACATAAGTGAGGTTGAAAAGAACTTGACTCTTTATGAAATGATGGATCAAAAGGTAGGCGCCTCAAGTAGACTAGGAGAGGACAAGGAAGAAATTCTTGAAACTCCTAGAGACAGTGGGAGCAACTCACAACCTAGTAGGAGCACACCACTAGAAGTTGATCCACAACAACTTCACCCACGTAGAAGCAACCGTGGAATTGTTCCTTATTGTCGTTTTGAGATTGAGAGGGAAGCTTTCATGATTGCTTCACAGGATGATGATGAGCAAAAAACTGTGCAAGAGGCTCTCTCATCTTCTGTTAGTGATGAGTGGATGAAAGCAATGAATGATGAAATGGGGTCTATGAGGACTAATCAGGTCTAGGATCTGGTAGACCTACCGTCAAGGCGAAAAGCAATTGGGAACAAATGGGTTTTTAAAATCAAACGCAAGGTGGATGGGACAATAAAAAGGTATAAAGCTTTATTAATGGCAAAAGGATACACTCAAAAAGAGGGTGTTGACTATGAGGAAACCTTTTCTCCAGTTGTGAGGTTTGCCTCTATTCGACTCATTATGGCCATTGTTGCAAACTTGAATTTGGAATTATACCAAATGGACGTTAAGATAGTATTTCTCAATGGAGAACTAGATGAAGAAATCTCTATGGATCAACCTATTGGCTTTATGACCAAAGGTCAAGAGCACAAAATGCACAAACTTAAGCGATCCATATATAGTTTAAAGCAGTTATCTAGACAGTGGTATATGAGATTTCATCGAACCATTCTATCAAATGGGTTTACGATGATTGAAGAAGATCACTGTGTCTACATAAAATGATCTAAGGGAAGTTTTATTATTTTGTCATTGTATGTCAATAACATATTACTGGTCGGTAATGACATGGAGATGATTATCGCCACAAAAGGGTGGTTGTCCTCTAACTTTGAGATGAAGGACATGGGTGAGGTAGATTATATTCTAAGGGTTAAAATCCTTAGGGATCGCTCAAAGAAACTTTTAGGTTTATCACAACAAACCTACATGAAGAAAGTTCTTGAGCTTTTCCAAATGCATAATTGCAAACCCATAGATACTCCAGTTGCAAAAAATGAGAGCTTAAGCCTTAATATGTGTCCTAAGACTCAAGATGAAAAAGAAAAGATGGCTCGTGTTCTTTATAGTAATGCAGTTGGAAGCTTGATGTATGTAATGATGTGTACTAGGCCTGATATATGCAATGCTGTTGGATTAGTTAGTAGATTTCAGTCTAATCCAGGACTTGCTCATTGAAAAGCTGTCAAGAGGATACTAAGGTATCTTAAAGGGACATCGGACTACATCCTTTGTTATTAGGGTTCAAATTTGCGTATGACTGGCTATAGTGATGCTAATTGGGGTTGTGACCTAGATAAACGCAAATCTACATTTGGATATTCTTTCTTGCTAAATAATGGTGCCATCACTTGGAGTAGCAAGAAACAACCCTGTATAGCATTATCAACTATAGAAGCAGAGTACGTAGCATGTTCAGCAGCTGTTCAAGAAGCAGTTTGGTTGAGGAGGTTCTTTCATAATCTTGAGGTTGTCAAGGATGCCTCAAATCCCGTTACGGTACATTGTGATAACATAGCAGCATTTACTTATGCTGAAGACTCTAAGTATCATGGTAGAACCAAATATATTGATATACAATATCACTACATTTGAGACATGGTTGCTCACAATAAAGTGGTTCTAAAACACATTTCTACAAGCTTCATGATTGCTAATCCTCTTACAAAGTCTATAGGAAGGGACGCATTTCAGGCTCATGTTAGGAGTTTAGGGCTACGTAGAATATGATGATATGTTGTTATTAATTACCATTTACTGTACCCTTTTAGGATATTTTTTAATGCATATGATGCTATTCGGATAATAATATGTATGTTTAGACACACACATATACCCTATGATGAGTTCCATGGTATGAAAGGTATGTCGACAGGCTTAGGTCGACTCACTCATACAAGCGATTGCCTCTGGCACTTAAGTAGTGAGCATAGATAAGGCATTGTGTCATTCAATGCTTATGTAACATATATAAATGGTTGACACAAACAGATGTCGCTTTAGTTGGAACTAAGATGAGGTCTATAATATATTTATCTTAATTAGACCGTACATGGATAGCCTATGATCCATGTAGCTTGTGGTTAGCCAGATGCGAGACCTTATTTGATGCCTGAGGTGGCAAGCGAATAAAGGACTAGAGTTAGGCGCTTGAGTAGCGACTAGACTAAGATTTGTACAGTGTATTAAGTTAAGACATACGCTCTTACTTAAGAGAACTCCATCGTAGCATGTATTTCATTCTACATGTGCTTGCTCGACCATAAGTGAAGGTGAGAGAATAAATCCCTATTTCTTAACCATGTGAGTCACATGGATCTTTCATTAAGATCCTACTTATGCCCTTGTTACTTTTGACTATGTCATGAAGCTGAGGTTTTGATGTTTTCTACTTTGGCGTGTTACCTATGGCCATGTTGGATTCGGTTTAAAGGGACATTGCTGGGAAAGAGTTAAAGGACATGAATGCAAAGGGAAGACTATTTTTATAACACATCCTTATATTTGTACTCACTGTCAATAGGTTATAGCGCTTATGGTAGCGAAATAATCGTGAGTACATCTAGATAGTTATGATGGATCAAGCATAAGTCTGAGTATTAAACTCAAGAGGGGTTAGAGATACTTGATTTGATGTGTTAATATATGTCTAGTCAATAACAAGACACTTTAGGGATGTTGCTATGCTGGTCTTGGTATAAGATTTAGTATAGTGCTCCCAAATATGTTTTTCAAGTGTGCCCGACGGTCGCACAACCTATTTGCCAGTATGAATACACTAAGAAACACATTGAGAGATGGATTATAGGGCCATGCCCACAGCGGATGAGTGGGAGATGTTAGAAACTGAAAAGAATATGAATGGACACTCAAAGTGGGCATGTCCTTCTGTATACCCCATCCAAGAGTTATGGAGTAATGGTTTAGATCGTTACTCTACCCCCCACTAAGTCCACTATCCCACTCAATTTTAATGGAGTGGTGTGTATATAAACACCAAGAGTAGTATCCATTGCACAATTAACAAATTCTGCATTTCTCATAGTGTTTACAGAGTGTTGTGAGGCTTTGTTTGCATCACTCTAGTACTGTGTAACACTGTCGAAGAAACGTTTATGGTTTGTGGATTATACAAACTAAAATTTAAAACGTGTTTGAACAGCTAGTCTACATGGAGGCTAGCTCTAGGTAGTGTAGAACAATCTCAAAGCTTTTGTGTGATTGTCGATTTAGGTCAAGAGAGATATGCCAAAAAATCGATTGTTTATATTCCACTGTAAGTCTCTATTTCTCACAAACTGGCTTCTTGAAACCTTATCTTCTCTAGCTTTCTGGATCCTGCAATTCAGCCCGATTGCATCTGCCAATGAATGACTCCTTCCAATATTTCCCAATAACACCAAAATTTTACTTAACACTTAGAATGGATGTGATAAGTGTTTGGATTATCAACCTCTCAAGGATATAGAGATGGAGAGGTAGGAGTTGAGGAAAACCACAAGGAAATGTGTAGATGATTGTGGGTATAATAATTTTCTACCTTTCAAGTGTATTTTCTAGGGTTTCCTTTCTAAAAAAGCACTCCTTCTAATTTGTGGGTAATGAGGATATATATAGTGTAGATAAAGACTTGGTAAAGAAAAATATAACATTTTTCCAAATAAAGAGTTTCGTGAGTACTTCGCGAGTTGGTCTTACCTACAAGATACTCGCGAAAACCTCTAGGCTAGTATAACTCTTCATCTTCTAGTCATGTGCTCTACACATGACTCTTTTGTGGGTAAGCTTCTCGCAAGACATTTGCGAAATCCACTTGTTCATCATTTGAAGCTTGAGTCTTCACACTCTCTCACACTCATCCCTTACAATTAGAAACCTACATACATACAAGGAAATATGATTGAAGAAATTACAATCAAATTTGGTATGGAATTAAAGCCATTACAAAATAGTTGTAAATTACAACTTTACATCTATAATTGATACTATGAAATTATATAGCAATTACACTAATTAATTGATTGTGGTGCGTTTCCTTGTCTCCCTCTCTGTTTTATCATGATAATATTGGTTAGCTTTTTGCAACTGTAGGGGCGCTCTGAAGCCCTCCTTTCATAACTTTGGTAGGGATTTGGTTAATCACCAGACAACCACTACCAAAAAGAATATATGAAACATATAATGTTATCATTAGACTTAATGAATTGCTAATAATATTACGTTTATATTCAAAAAAAAAAAATCATTTGTGTGCTTTCAATTTTATAAATATTCTACTATCAATTTTTTTAAGACCTTCTCTTTTCTCTTTATATGTTTTAAAAATATTTAGTATTTAAAAAAAATTATAAATGCTTACCCTTCAAAAAAAATTATATACTAAATTTTTTTTAATATTATTTTAATCACGACTGTTTGGTACTTCCTACTTGGGGATATTTTCAGAATAACAACGTGAGGGGTTTCTATGTAGTAAGTTAAGCTACATTTGAAAGTAAAATGGAAAATAACATCTCGAGTTTTAGAAACTCGAGATCTAAAATGATAGAACTGAAGTTTTATCGTAGAACTCGAGTATCTAAAACTCGAGTTCCACGCGAAATGGGGAAAATGTGGAACTCGAGTGTCTAAAACTCGAGTTCCTGCGTTTTTAAAACTTGAATTTGGCATTGATCTCGAGTTTTAAAAACTCGAGATGCTAGTTTCCCACTTTCTTTTGTAACTGGACAATTAACAATATTCTTATAAAATTAAAGTTAAATGGAAAAAAAATTCCTTCCTACTTCCTAGTACTCTTTAGAAGGTCTGTCTCTCTCTCTCTCTCTCTCTCTCTCAAGCTCAAAGAGCTCTCTCACTTGAAAAGTCTCTCAGAAACTAATAAAACAAAACTTATAAAAACCCCAAAAGAGAAGAGAAGAGAAGAGGAGAGCTTTCTTTCTTTAGGGTTTTAGAAACTACTTCTTTCCTTCTTCACCGAATCACATCATTCATGGCTACCGATGCTTCTGATGCTCTTGCAGGTCTTCTCTCTCTCTCTCTCTCTCTCTCTCTCTCTCTCTCATAATACAGACACATTGACACAGACCCACATGCACAAAACCACATAAGCACAACAAAAACTTGGAAAAAGTTTGCAAATCGGGATGAAGCAGAAAAAAAATTAAATTTGGGTTGACATTGAAATTGATGCTAAGGCATTGTGGGCCGTTCCTTAACCCCCTTTGATTCTTTCTTTGATTTATGCGCTATGCTTGGTAACACTTAATATGTGTGTGTGTGTGTGTGTGTGTGTTTGTATATATTCATATGGAAGCAGAAAGTTCAATAGTTAATAATTCTTATCTCGCATTATCTCTGAATCCCTGTTGCTATATGCAGTGAGGCAGAAAGTACAACAATTTCTCAATGCTGCTCGTATTGGCAATCTTGATCTCTTAAAGAGTAAGCTCATATTTTTGTATCTTTTTTTCTTTTTGGGATAATTTGATAGTTACAACAATGGGGTAGTGGGGATTTGAACTCTGGTTCTTTTCACTAAGGAGAGCAGACTATGCCACTAAGCTACTAGGCTTTTGGCTGTTTGTGTGCATATCATTGAATGTATGCTAATTTTGGTTTTTAATTTGGGTATTTGTGTGTGTATCAGTAGTATATGTGCAAAATTTGATATTTCTTTTTTAGTTTAGGGTGGGGGGGGGGTGTTTGAATTTAGAATATTTATTTTGGTTTGACTTATATATATAAAAAAAAAATATATTTTTTTGAGTTTAATATTATTGCAATAGATTTGGCGGGGAAACTCGATGAGGGAAAGGGTTTGGCGAGAACTGTAGCGGATATTAAGGATGCAAACAAACGAGGGGCGCTTCACTTTGCTACAAGGGAGGGGCAGACTGAGGTTTGCAAGTACTTATTGGAGGAGTTGAAGCTTGATGTGGATTCAAAGGATGAAGAAGGTATGCGCCTAATCTTGTGCATTTTCTATATTCGTTACTTTCTTCATATCCTCTTCGACATTGGTTTGGAGCATGTTGATTGATTCTTTTAGATTTGAAAATAGGCACCCTTATGAATTATCTTTGAGGGAAAAAAAAAATCAGGAATCTGGAATTTACATTATGTTGATGCAATTACTATGATCTATCAAATAACAAATCAAACAAATAGAAAAACATCTCACAACTGCTAACCATTGATCTATCAAATAACAAATCAAACAAATAGAAAAACATCTCACAACTGCTAACCATTCTAACAAAGTTTTTAAGAAAGTAGAGCTTAAGATCCAGCAGATTCCTCTCAACATCCTCAAAACTTTGGAATTGCACGCTCTCCAAATTATTTTTTGTGTCTCTCTATAAATGATGATAGTGTTGGATAGATTTCTATGGCTGTCGAATATGACTTCAAAAACTGAAAATTGTTTGGTCAGTTTTAAGCTCTTGGTTATTTTATTATAATTGTTATAATATGGACTCTTTCATCCCCAGTCTCTTGTCCAGTGAGTATTATAGTACTTTTGCTTGTTTGAATGGACACCCTTCCTTGTGGTTGAACTACTAAATAAAATAAAATAAAATGATAGTAACAATGTGATAGATTAGTTGTATACTTGTATAGTTTATTGCAACAGATAATTAGCTTGATAAATAATTTTGCTAGAATACTTTTGGCTAAAATCAATGTCTAGTCAGAGCAACTTTGGATTTTTTTAGTTATGATGTCTGAAAAAGTGATGGGGATGTCATTCCTACTACAACTTACCTAGTAAGCTTCTTGTCCTTCAAAAAAAATATGACCAAAATATTTTAATGAAATTGTTTAGAGTTTAGCCCCCTTTTTGCGCAAAATTATTTACATATGAAAAAAAAATGACCAAAATATTTTTACTTAAAACTTTATAAGATACTTGATATGATAAGATCACATTCTATAATTTTCATATTTCTTGATAACTAGCTGCAAATAGATGCTTTGATGTCTGTCTATATGGAGTTAATAATTGGTGGGGTATCCAATCTTTGTGAGGCCTGCTCTAGTTTGGAAATTGGAGATGTTCACCAATTTCTTTGAGGTGTTGTATTCAGAACAAATTAAGAGGACCTGTTGTATCAGACCTCATTGGAAGGCAATAGGGTTGTGTCTTTGAGTGTAGCTTTCTTTGTGGACTGCATCATCAGGGACAATACTCCCTATAAAAAAAAATCTTATTAAACCTACTCATCTAAGAAAATCTTATTAAACCCCCGGGTTTATAGTGGATCAATGTTGTATATGTAAACAACATGATGAATAAGTTGATAATTTGCTATTGTATTGTCCAATAGCGAGGGATTTATGGTCATTTGTGTTTGCAGCTTTTGGGGTGAAATGGGTGATGTCGAATATGGTACATTGAGTGTTTCAATGTTGGCAATGTAGAAAAAATTCTTTTAGGAATAGGGTATTGAATATGGCTCCGTCATGTTTGATGTGGCAAAATTAGAGGGATTGGGAAATGACAGGAGGACTTTTGAGGGGCAAGAGTTGTCTGTAGAGAGATTGAATTCTCATTTTGTTGGGTCTTGGTTCTGTTGCGCATCTTTGGATGACTTTTGAGGGGCAAGGGTTGTCTATAGAGAGGTTGAAATCTCATTTTGTTGGGTCTCATTTCTGTTGTGTATCTTGGGATGAGGATAGACCATAAAAAATGTGGGATTTCATAGATTCATTGTAGTTTTGATATATATATATATATATATTCTTATTTTAATGCAATTTGGTATTACTCATCAACAATTAAAAAATAAAACAACATGAAGGGCAGTTATATTAAAAGGAAAAAAAAATCAATTTGCTAAATTGCATCACAAGGGCATAGAATTACCATGTAACTTGTTAAAGACCATATAATGGATTAGAATTTCTTTTTGCTCCTTGCAATAAGAATTCATCATCTTGCACTGTATATTTCATTCCTTTAAGTTGTAGCAAGTCATGCTTCTGATCTTAGAAGTACACTTGATAGTAAGACATCACAGGAGGGTTGTGTTATCAGGGTGAAGAAAAATAAGGAGGGCACTTGTAGGTTCACAATTAATGTAAAGCTTATTGTCAAACCTCATGAATACGCTTATAATTATATTATATTCAGATGCTACTATAATCTTGGATTTGGTAGTTAATTCATGGGTCATATCTTTTTATCATTGGTAAACAAATATCTCATAATATCTATGGTTGACCAATATGAGTCTTTGATTTAATAGTTTACAAATGTTAACTTGAGATGACATGCTTCTCCTTGGATAGACATGTCATGGTTATTATAATGATGTTTTGGCTAATCCATTGATTTTTGTAATTTATCTACAGGTGAGACTCCTCTTATTCATGCTGCTCGGCAAGGACATACTGATACTGCCAAATACCTTCTCGAGGGTGGTGCCGATCCTGCTATACCTAGTGACTTAGGGGCCACAGCCCTGCACCATTCTGCTGGAATAGGTGTGCTGTCTAATTTTCATTCATTGTCTTCCTTTTTGGGTTTTGTGTGTGCGTGTGCCTGTATGTGCATATTTGGAACATTATTGCTAACTTTTCTGCTTTGCATGGCCTCTCCTTATGAGTAAAAAGTCACCTCTCCATCGCTTTTAATCTCTTTTTAGCATGATGGAGCTATTTGTTTCTGTGGTCCTAATCTTGGGGATTTTATGATAAGTTGAAAACTTATATTCATTTCTGTGCTTTATCAACCTGAACAGAATTTTAATCTCAGAAACTAGCCTTCTAAAACTAACCGTTCCAAAGCTCTATAATTAAAAGATCTTCCATATCTCTATGACCTTATATTTAAATGTTCTGTAGTGGGATTTACATGTTTGCATGATATGGCTAGATGCAAAGAATATAATATTTCTCAATTTCACTGATTTTTTCATTTCAAATCTCAATGTGGTTATACTTTGTGCATTCTTACAGGAGAAATTGAGTTGCTGAAGATTTTACTTTCTAAAGGTGTTGATGTTGATTCACAAAGTGATGCTGGCACTCCGTTAATTTGGGCTGCTGGTCATGGACAACCAGATGCCGTGAAAGTTCTATTGGAACACCATGCTAATGTAAGCTTGCATTTTGTAGTTCATATAATTATATCTTCTACTTCCTCTGTCTCTTTTTGTTGGTCCTCTATTTTATCATAGGATGTCCAAAAATATGATCTTCATTGAATAGCCAACAGACACATTATAAATAAATTTCCTAACTTACCTTTACTTTATTTTAAAAGTCAATAGTCCCAAAATATGTTATTCTTGGCTTATGAGGCCTCTCTAGATGTTTTTTGGTTTTCTAATTCCTGTGGGGCTGCACTATTGTGGATTGGTGTTGCCTATGTAAATGTAATGGGGAGAGTGTGGATCATTTGCTTCTACACTGTGGTGAGGTTTTTCGGTTATGGAGCTTTGCCCTTAGATCTTTTGGTGTTTCTTGGGTTCTACCTAAAAGGGTTATTGACTTGTTGGCCGGTTGGAGGAATTGGTTGGGGAAGCATTCTTTAAATTTTTGGAATTTGGTACCATATTGTGTGCTGTGGATTATTTGGAGGGAGAGAAATAATCGCATATTTGAAGATTCGGTGCTTTTTGGGGATAAGCTCTTAGAATTGTTTGCGACCACTTTGTTTGATTGGTCTTGTGCGTGGGGTTTTACTTCTTCGAAAATCCATTCCGCTGTTTTTAGATTCACTTTTTTCTTGTACATAAGTTGTTTTGTTTTCCTTTTTTGCTTGTACATATTTCCTTCATATACTTCATCTCTTTGATGAAGTAGCTTCTTTTTAATACAAATTTTTCTTACCTACCAAAAAAAAAAAAAAATCCCTGTGGGGCCTTCTAAGTCTTTCAAGCCCTTGTCCTTGCGTGACTGGTTTTAGAGGCTAGTAGAACATTTCCAGAGTTTGGTGATGCCTACTTCTAGGCCAGCAGGACCTCACTTTTCTCCTTGGTTCCTCTGGTAGGATTATGCACCTTATCTGGGCAAGTTTAGTATTGTTTATTTCGGAGGGACTCCCTGATGTGTCAAGTGGACTTAGGCTTGGTGTTTGGGTTTTGGTGTCCATCTATCTGTGGACTTCCTGCCCAGTGTTAGTTTTTTGATCTGCCGTAGATATTTGTTATTGGATACTTCTTTGTTAGGAATGCTATAGATGGGTTATTACATGTCTTGGTATTTCCATACTATTTTTGTATTGAGTTTCTATTTTCCTGCCCCAAATGCCTTTCCAAGGGAAAATGACATAAGTGAACCCCCTCTAAGCATTATAGAAAGAACAAATATCAAACTCCCCATTCTTCAACTTCTGCAGCTCTGCCTCAGCCGGTCTCCATCCTCTCTAAGCAGAACATGGTATTCTAGAAGTGGAGAAAAGAAACTACCAAGTCCAACTCTCAATCATTAAAATCCTGATAGAATCTAATTTCAACTCCGTCTCTCCCCTTCAGATTGTCTCCCCAACAGAGACTCCACTGAAGTATCTTTGTCAGTGGAACTGTCATATAAGGTGGCTCTCAATTTTGTGATGGTGTGTGCAGGGCCTCATAGAAATTGTTGCACAATATATTATTAAATAGGTTTGGGATACATCATGCAAGGATCCCATTAGTTCTTAACAGTCATCTTTGTTAGCTAATTAGAGCTACAATACTCATTATTGACAGTTAATGATGTAAGTTTTTCAACTTTAAGTCTCCACATTTGTAAAAAGGTAGTTGCATTTAGCATGCAAAACAATTCAGAATTCAAAATTTTATTATAAATTTATAATAGACATTTTTTGACTTGCACCAAATATATATCTCGTCATCATCCATCTACATCTCATTTTTTTTTTAATAGGTAATAAGAAAGCTTTTATAAATGGTAGAAAAAAGAGACATACAAGAAGTTCATGACGATGAACAACAAGAAATAAAAGGAATAACAGAACAATAAACCGAGGGGATTTAGGAAACTGAGCTAAGGGAGGACAAAAACTCAGAGATAGAAGAACAATCAGTAAAACCCCAACAACAAGACCACTCCAAAAGACTATGATGACATAAAAGCTTTAACTCAACCAACATCTTCTCTTTGTCTTCAAAGGATCGGCAATTTCGTTCTAACCACACAATCCACATTAAGCACCCTAGAACGAAGTTCCAAATGTCCGACTTATGCTTTCCATGCCACTGATGCCAACAAGATAACAAACCCGCCACTGAACTTGGCTTAAGGGACGCCCTTTGGCTAATAGGTGTTGTATGTGTTGCAGTGATGGGGAGTCGGTTAGCCGCCTTCATCTCCTTCTACATCTCATTATCTCAATGATAGAAGGATACAATGCTGGGGGGCCTGTCAATTTGAAAGATCAATTTTTTGGAATCTGATGCGGTCTATTCTTCTTGGTTGCTGGACATTTCTGAAGTTTGCAAAAGCACCGCATAGGGGGTTAATGACTGTGAAGGGCATAAAATTTTCAACTTCAAGTCTTCAACTTCATTTTGCATTTAGCATGCAAAATGATTCAGGCTTCAAAATTTCATTATAAATTGATAATTGAAGTTTTTTCAACTTACACTCGATAACATGTCATCATCCAATGACATCTCATCATCTCAATGATAGAGGGATACAATTTTGCTGGTCGGGCTGTCAGATTGAAGGGTCAATTCTTTGGATCTGATGTGGTCTATTCTACTTGGTTGATGGATAATTCTGAAGTTTGCAGAAGCTTCATTGCATAGGAGCTAAATATAAAGGACAGAAAATATTTGATGCTAAGAACTCATGTATACCTAGGAAAACACTTTGTAAAGTTAGCAGCCTTTGCTCAAAAATGGTTTCAAAAATTTTAGACCATGACAAATACTAAAGCATGCATGATTACATCTGGAAAGTTTTGGAAGAGGAATCAGAATATGGTTCTTTTTGGTGGTTTAAAAAAACATATACCAATTACAAAGTGTTAACATAATTTATTTGACATGGCATTTTTGTTTACAGTGTTGGACTTGATTCTTTCGTTTCTTTATGTCATTTGGTTAAGATTCTCAGGGTAGTGTTATTACATACTTGAATCTTTTGTTATATCATTGAAATGTGAGTTGAGATTCTCGTTTATTGTTTGATTTAATTTCTTGATATTTGATATTTGTTTTGCAGCCTAATGCTGAAACAGATGATAATATTACTCCACTGTTGTCATCAGTGGCGGCCGGTTCGCTGCCATGCTTAGAGTTGTTGATTCAGGTTCTATAATTTTCTTCATCATATAATATGTATTATATGGAGTTTGGTTCACCACCCATTGTCATTGTTTTGATATCTGGATGACCTTGTTAGCAATCAAATACACAATTTTAGGTTTCTGTAAATGAAATCTTATGTGAATTACTGAAGTATGATGTTGTATATTTTGAATTGAGCTTTATAATTGCACAATGTATATTATAGCTGAGTAAAGCTCGGGGCTAATGTGAAAGAGTTTTTGTTTGGTGCTTAACATCTGTTATTTTAGTCCTCTGATATCTATGCTTCTGTCTATATAGTTCCTCAGAATAGGCCTAGTAGCTTGATTTGTGCTACTTCATATGAACTTTTCTCTGCAATCCTAACTTTTGCGTTTTCTAATGTATAGGCAGGTGCCAAAGTTAATATTAGTGTTGGTGGAGTAACCCCTTTACACATTGCTGCTGATAATGGGAGCTTAGAAATCATAAACTGTTTGTTGAAAGCTGGAGCTGATCCAAATGTCACTGATGAGGTGAGGCTGTAACTATTCCCTGCGTAATTTTTTTTTTGCATGAGAAGTAAAACAAGTTTATCGCTTCTTTTTCTCCTGTTTGTCCGTATGCATTTACTTGTTGGAATGCTGGAAAAATGCTCTTGGGTTGATATAATATTCTGCCTACTTATCTCAAAAAATATATATTATTATTATTATTATTATGATCATCATGGGTAACTGTTGGATATTAAGTCCATCTCATGTGTGTTAACAATAATCTGACGCAATCCATTTAGTCTTGTTAGAACAATGGTTAAGTGATTAAATTCTCATATCAAGTTTAAACTTTTGGGATAATTGGTAATTTATCATGGTATTAAAGCAGGTGGTCTTGAGTTTGAACCTTATCTCCACTCTACCTCCCATTTAAAAAATTAAAAATCCTACATGTTAGGCCCTACTTATTTAGGGAAGTTTGGGCCAACACGTGATGGGGAGTGATAAAACATTGACCATTTCCTAACAAATTTAGCTTTTAGGACAATTAGTAACTTATCAAGTCTTTAAATCTTTCTTTATTTTTTGTTTAATATTGTTGTGCAATCTTTCCCTTGTCTTTTGGTTTTTGCTTTCTCCATCATAGGTTCTTTGGTTAGGTTGGATTATAAAGTAGTTTGGGCTTTAAGGCAGCTACCTTTCTGGTATGGCCATTAGTTAGGTTGAGCCACATAGTCACGAATTGACCCTTTATATCTTGAGCAGCCCAAACAGTTTATTTGCTAGGGTTATTACATTATGGTTGGCATATAACAAAATATTAGAAACTACCAGGGATATTTGATCTGCTAAGAAAATTCACCCCCCCCCCCCCCCCCCCCCCCCCCCCCCCCAAAACCACCCCTCCCCCAACCAAAAAAAAAAAAACTTATTCAAGAGATTTCTGAACACTTTAACCTCTCCTAAAAAAAAAAGACTCATAAAAATGAAGTTTTTGGCAAAACGAAAAATAATGCTTTGGGTACTCTGTACTCCTTGTTAACAGAAAAATGATACTTCCTACAATTTTTTTCCCCTGTTTTAGTAGCTCAAGCACAATGCTTGCCCAACCTTTCAAATTGTGTTAGGCTTAAGTAATTTAAATAAACTAGAGGTTGTTGACATTTCATACACGTGTGCTTCCTCGTGCTGGAAATATGTGTTTGCCTTTTCTCTTACATTTGTTGTGTGTGTGGTGAACCCATATTTCTTTGCTCATGGTGACATTTATATGTAGTGTATTCCTTGCTTAGTAGTGTGTATCGTTTCCATGCCTAATAAGAAGTTCCGTTAACTAAACTTTTTATTCATTGTTGCATTTAAATTTTCAGACTTGGTTTATAATTAAATTCTTCTTTTGTGTTACTCCATGGGTACTTGGGATGTGGCCCCTTTTGGTGTCTTATAATAAATATTTACTTATTAAAAGATTATTCAAATAATTTCAGTGTACATGAAAATTCATATGTAATGCTTTCTTTTATTATAAGTGGGGAATTTTTTTTTGGATAAGTTATGAGGAAAATCCCTTCTTTCAATCGGTAAAACCTCTGCTGCAAAGACATCGGATATAAGATCTTCTCAAATGTTTTTCTTATTCTCTCCTTCCAAAGGCACCCTATTAGACAAAGTGCTGCTATCTTCCAGATGACCTTCCTCTTTTTTCCCAACCTGTAACCCACTTACCAACTTGGATTTCTCTCCAAATTGATCTTACTGTGTGTACCCTGTTAGTTGTGAATTGTCAAATATTGGAAAAATTCTGTGGTTAACTAGAGTCAAAGCACAATCTAGATTATATTCTATACTAAGCAGCTTAAGTAACCAAAAATCTAGGGTTAAGCACCATGATCTTACTGTCTTCCATTTCTATTCATAATGATGAATCATTTCTTGTTTCAATTGGTGGCTTGTATGATTCCTTTAATAAATAAAAAATTACAGATGGTTTCTATCACATCAATGTCGTTGACTTTATCTCCAATATGAAATAAATTTTGAACGTTCTTTGCATCTCAGGATGGTCTAAAGCCAATCCAAGTTGCAGCTACAAGAGGCAATCGAGGGGCTGTTGAGATTCTTTTTCCTTTGACATCGAAAGTTCAGACCATTGCAAATTGGACTGTTGATGGAATACTTGATTATATGCAGTCTGAGATTAGCAAACAGGTATTAAGATCCTGACATATAGTGCTAGATATTGTGGGATAGAGAGAAGCTGTCCTACTTTTCAATATTTATACATATTTTGCTTCTGTGGACTTAATAGTGTATTATCCAATAAATCATATCTGCTAAACTGAAAACTTAAAATACAATCTACAGGTGCAGCATTTTGAGTTTAAAAGTAATATTTTGACCTGTCTCTATGTTCCTTTCTTAGCCCGATACATATCATAGTGGTGACTAAATACTTACCCTTTCTTGTCTGGATCAGAGTACAAAAAAATTTCATTCTTCATTCATAGGTATTTTGAGGCCTGTTCCCATGTAAAAGGACAGGTTGTGTATGTTTAGGATGACAAGCAAAGTCTAATTTTGCTATGAAAGGATATGCCCACTGAAGAAATACATGAAAATAAAAAATAACCCAAGCAACAAAGAAACACTGCCAAAGTCTTGTCACTATGAAATGGTCACTTTCTGCTTGATATTGTCTAAACAAATTACAGCTGAATGGATTCTACCTAGCTTCTTGTTAGTTTTCCATATTTTTTCTGCCAAGCTTTAAGCTATTGTAGATTTTTCCATTAACTTTCGAGGGAAATATTTTCAGGATGAAGCAAGAAACAAAAAGGAAGTTAATTTTCTAGAGGAAACTTCATTATCAAAACCAGATCTCCCCCAGGTGCCACTTTTTATTGTGTGTTGTAACTTTTATTGTTTATGCATTACTGCTTATCCAATTTTGCATTAGGATTGTCGCCTGAAATTGGATGGTTTCTAGCTTTTGGACAGGATAATCTGTAGACAGATTATTATAACTCTTAACTCATCAATACATAATGCCATACATCCAATATAGAATTCAATACCCTGATTTTATCTGCTTAACCACCAGTTCAACCAATAGACAGAACTAAGGGTTATCAACCAAAAAAAGAAAAAGAAAAGACAGAACTAAGGATTTTTTGGAATCAATTACTTGTTTATTTTCTTGTAACTATCACTGCAAAATATCTTCTATAAGAATTTGAATCTCAACTGAAATTTTAGCCAGAATTGGAGAAGCGTTAAATGCTACTGAAAAGAAAAACCAGATGCCATACTTACACCTAAGTACTTACACCTTAAGATTTCCAAACTTGCTACTCATATGTCTCTTATGGTTATAAACTAAGTCAGCAAGTTCTCATACTTGTTGGGATCTATTTAATGGATTTAAATTTTTTGTGGTATTAAGCTATTTTTCTGCAGTGGCAGTTAATAAAGATTTTCATCCCTATAAATGCTTGTAAAAAATATTTTGGAAGTAGTCTGTTGGATTCTTTTGGTCTTGTGTTTGTCACCCTGATGAATATTGAACATTTTAGGTGACACCAGAAGCAAAGAAGAAAGCTGCAGAAGCAAAATCAAGAGGAGATGATGCTTTCAAAAGAAAAGATTATCATATGGCTATAGATTCTTATACACAAGTAACTAACTGCTTCTTTTCTCCTTTGACTAATTGAATATTTCTCTGCTTTGACTATTAAAAAATTTCCTTTTTTCAGTTGCAACCAGATGACTTTCATTTTGTTTTTTTTTTTGGGATAAACCTGACTTTCATTTTGTTTGCTCTCTTGCTTGATAGTTCATTTGATATCTGAGAAAACTTACATAATTATGGTGCAGCTAATAAAGTTGAGTGCATTTTTAGAGAAACTAGTCAACCTCCTTGCTTAACAAATATCACTTATTTAAATTTGTCAATGTCATTCTTCCAACAGAATCTAGCTGCTAGATTAATATTGTTGGTGTTCCCTTGGTAGTAGATACACCATGTGGCATGTGCTATACCTGCCCTTCGCAGTTTGCACCTCTCTATATGTTTGTGCTTTAGCTTTCTGCTGTTACATTCCATAAACTATAGGAAATGTATCAACCCATTACTTTTATTTGGAATTGGCATGTACCTGCCATGAGAACATTGGGAAATCTGAATATTTTGGAGCTTTTTCTAAAAGATCTGTGTTTGAACAACTTAGAGTGTATTGATTCTCAATGAAATGAGCACAGCGACTTGGATTGGGTACATGGATATGGTATTTAGATCAGTGTCCTCAGTTCTATGTCCATCCTGTGTCTAGAAATGCATTTTGGCGAAGAGCTATTTGTTAGAAGTTTTAGAAGTTACTTTTGCTGTGTTATAGTTGGTAATGGGCTTTAGGAATGAGGTCAAGGTTTGGACAGAGAATATATCTAGACCTATGAGGCACCTACATGTGCATACAATATGATACAGGCATGGTTATACATAAATTCTGGAAAAATCTACGATGAAATAAGGCAGGGATTTGTCATATTAAAAAATAATTTAAAATTTAAATGATGCTAGATTTTAGGTTAAAAGACAAATAACAAACATGACAAGGCTTAAAAGATGTATATATGTTTAAACTATAAATACTAAAAGAAAGCATGATCCATGATTCATGTAAGAAGGTTATGTATATTTAAGTCTTGATGGTTTCAAGCTTTCTAAGACCCTATATTTTGTATTTTACATTTAAACTCCCTTTTTTCTTAAGAAAATTCTTTCACCTGCAAAAGTATCCATGATTAGTTGTCCATATGGCATATCCATGGAAAAGAAAACAAAAATTAATTTTCTTATTTACAGATACATATTGGCTACATATCCTAGCATATCTGTATTGGAAGGATATCATATGAGGGAAGTTATGTCTAGATCTCCTTTTTTAGGTTTTCCTTTTGCTTCCATTTGTGGTTATACACTAATATAGCTAGAAATACTGTCTACATTGGACATGTTCCCAGCATAACACATGAGCTTTGGGCATTGTGATTTGTGACTTTATTGTTTGGTTCTGCATCTACAGGCAATTGATTTAGATCCCACCGATGCTACTTTGCTTTCCAATCGGAGCCTGTGTTGGATACGTTTGGATCAAGCTGAGCATGCCTTAGATGACGCAAAGGCCTGCCGAGCATTAAGACCAGATTGGCCAAAAGCTTGCTATCGGGAAGGTGCAGCCCTGCGTTTATTACAGGCATGCTTTCGTGTTCCCTTCTGGCCCTAAACATTTGAAACAACAATTGTGATATTTGTAGTTTGATGTTATTTGTCTTGCTCTTATTGTTGTAGAGATTTGATGAAGCAGCCAACTCATTTTATGAGGGAGTGCAGCTTGACCCTGAAAATAAGGAGCTTGTAAATGCCTTCAGGTAGTGATCACGACTACCCTCTTTGGATTTATTTAGGCCTTGGATTAAGGTTGCTCATGACTAAGTTACCAAAAAGTTAAAAAAAAAAAAAAAAAAATGTTTTATGGTTGCAGTTCTATAACAATTGTGAAATGAGTCACAGCGTGTTGTAGTTAAGAGTTTTTTTTTTTTTTTTAATTTTTTATACGGGACTTCTTAGACTTTCATGGGGGCTGCAAATTTTGTTTTTGTTAGATTAAATGATTAAATCACAGTTTTTGAATAACATACCTACCTCCCATCTAGAATGAATAAATAAATAAAAACATGTGTTGGGCCCACTTAATAAGGGGAGTCTAGACCCACATGTGAAGGGAAAGTGGTAGATTAAATAATCAATTTACCTTTTTCTAATAGCTTGAGTTTTTAGGACAATCGATTTTTTATGAGCTAGTTGCAAACTCTAATTACCGAGCTGGTATATGGTGTACCCGGCATATATGCCGGGTCACTCACACACTGGCGGGTCCCACACACTGTGGGGCCCGCCTCTGTGTGAGAGACCCGGCATATATGCCGGGTACAGCATATCATTTTCGCTAATTACCTTCCATCTTTACAGGGAAGCTGTTGAAGCTGGGAGGAAGTTTCATGTTACCAATCAGGAAAAACCATAGCTTGCCTTCTGCTGATAGCTCAAAGTTGTGACAAGAGGGAAGGAGGGACTGGAATGGGGGTCCCCACATGTGAGGAACTGTTAAGCTTATTTTCCTTTTTGTTATTTATATACCTGCTGCAATGATGGGGTATACATAGAGAACTGCAGTTAGCAAAAGTGGATAGCTGTAATTGTTTACAATTGTGAGTGAGAATTGTCTGCAATTTTGGTAGAGGTTTCATACTAATTTCAGCCCCTTTGAACTTTTTTAAAACTCCTCAAGTTGTATATAACGTCTTAAGGGTCAAAGTTTCGTAGTACTTGCAAGGTGCATTTTAATGAAATAAGGCCTTTTGAGTATATCGAACCAGGTCCTACGAACAAATCAAATGCGAGCGCAGCTAGATTGAAGGATATGGTTCTGATGGGAAGCTTGAATAAAATATCCAAAACAATCAGTGGAGGGAGGTCTAGCGTTTGATTGATGTACTCAATGTAAAGGGAAGGGGGCATAAGAACTTTGAAGTTGCATTTGTAGTTCTTACAACCAAAATAAAAAGTCGCATTAGTAGTTGTAGTTAACACAAAAAGAAAATAGGGAGGAAACAATATTAAAAAAAATTAATTAATTATTTTTTGAGAAAAAATTAATAGGGAGGCCAAATTGTTATATTTGAAATATGGAAAGAAAAATACTACGATTAATCCTTAGGTTTACTCCTTTTGTAATTTAGTTCCTAAACTTTCAATTATTACATTTAACTTTCTATGGTTTGGATTATTAAAATGAGATCATTGGGTTCGGTTCAAATGTAAAGATTTTGTATTCTGGGGACAAATTTTTTGATATGTGCATGAAAAATAGGTGGGACATGCAATGCAAGTGTGGTTGATCCCACACGGGTAGCAGTGAGATTGGGATGGTGAGAAATAATAGGATCCAACAATTAATGGTGTGAGAAATAATAGGTGCGACTACTATTAGTATTTGAGTTTATCTGCAATTGTTACTTTTAATGTTAACTAGCATTATGATGGTGCATGGACAACTTAATCAAAATTCATTTGTAAATAATTATTATAAATTTACTTAAAATAAATAAATATTTTACTTTTAAGTAACATAATGAATGCATGTTGTGTGAGACTAAGTATCATAAAATGCGCACGCGCGCGCACACACGCATATATAATTGAATGGAAGATGGTAGAGGTACCAAAAAAAAAAAAAAAGATATATATATATATATATATAATAATTTTCAATAATACATTGAACTTAGGTTCAATTAGTCACATATATCTAAATGGAAAACTCTTGAAATAATAGTTAAGAACTATCCAAAACAATAATTCAAATCATGTTTAAGTAGAAACCTCAATTCAATAACTAACAATCTAAATGATTAAACATTTAAAAATTTGAAGTAAATAGACTCACATGAGAATTTATTTTTTGTCCTTGAAAGTATAGAAGAAGACATTGAAACTTGAGTGAGTTTCACCCTATCAAGTTTAAGTTTAAACTTATAGTTTAAGTCTTGTGCTTTGCACGCTACATATGTATGTATATTCATGAAAAATTATCTGAATTTAACATTTATTGTAGAAAAGTAGTGTAGTATTACCTCTGTCTAGCTAATTCTTGTTATAATCTCTTTGTATAGTGTGTGTATATGCATGAAAAATAATTTGAATTTAACATTTATTGAAAGCATGGAAGAAGACATTGAAATTGAGTGAGTTTTACCTTACCAAGTTTAGGTTTAAACTTAAAGTTTAAGTCATGTGCGTTGCACGCTACATGTGTGTGTATATGCATGAAAATGATTTGAATTTAACATTTATTGTAGAAAAGAGGTGGTGTAGTTTTATCCCTGTCTAGCTGATTCTTATTATAATCCCTTTGTTTTGTAGGGAAAAAGAGAGAAATGCTTCTTTTGGGAAAAAAAAAAAATCAACGTATAATATATAATAATTAAAACATTAATCTTTGGAAGTGGTATCTCATACAAATTAGTTTTTCAATTGTAGGTTTTGGTAGTTAGAAGTTAGCGCATAGTAGTTAATAATTAGAAAATTACTTTGAAATTTTTTTAAACCAATCCCCTAAAAAAGTTTTAGTAGAGTTTAGATCACATTAATAAATTATCTCTCTATTCAATTTTTTTTTAAAATCACTTTAATGAAAAGTTACCAATAAAACTATTATTAGTAAACATTTCTTAAGCTTATCTATTTAGCTTTGTTGCTAAATTTATATAAACTCTTTCATTTTATTTTTGAAGGATATAACACAACCAAAAACCTATAAACAACAATTTACATTCAATATAAAGAATATAATCAAACTTATTCATAATTTAAAATTAAGAAATTAACACAAATTATAAATTTAGAAAAAGAACAAAGAATAAACATGTTTATTTCCTCTATCACTCTGAGAGATGAAAATATGAGTATGTAACTAAAATCTGAACCAATTATTGTAGAAGAGAATAAATGAGTACCAAAGTTTAATATTATAAATCAGGTTAAAACGTATGTGAGAAGTTTTTATTAATTTTTTTAAAGTTAAAGAAAAATAGCTTAAACAAAATGAAAAAATAATAATGAAGAAAGAATGCATACTTGTCATAGGATTTAGGCATTCACATATTGGAATAAACTTCACTTCAAAAAGAATATATATATAGCTAGAGTTTCATTTGATATAGAATTTGAATTCAATTGGAATTAAAATTTCTAATCAATTTTTTTGTTGATATCTCATAAATCCCATAAAAAGTGGAATAAAAAAAAGGTCATATGAATAGAAAGAAAAAAGAAAACATTTTTTAATGGAAAAAGGAAACTTTTCTTTTATAACAAAAAAAAAAATTTTCTTTTTTTAGAAGATCAAACATATATTATATATAGATACTTTTTTTGTTTGGAGAAGAGAAAGAAGGTGTTTACTTTAAATTCAAATACTTATTACCTTATTTACAATTTTTTTTTTTAACTTTATCCAAAAACATTTTTGGTAAATTTGTATGAACAATAATTATCTAAAAAAAAATCACATGTGAAGAGGAAGATTTTGCTGTTGAATACATTACTTTTTTTTTTTTTTTTTTTTTTTTTTTAAGTGTATTATTTTTTTTACCCAAAGTAATATAATTTAAATTTTAAAAAAGGAATGGATGTGATTGTGTTGTTGTTGTTTTTTTTTTTTTTTTTTTTTTTACACATAGTAATATAATTAAAATAAAAAATGATTAGATAAAGAGTTTGAATTGTAGTCAAATTAGAATTTTGTATCAACTTATAAATTATAATAATAAAAGAATTAGATAAAGAGCTTGGATTGTAATCAAATTAAGATTTTTATCAATTTAAAAATTATAGGAGACGAAGATAAGTACAAAAAAATTATATTTATTTTTTTAAAATTCTAAAAAAATTTCTGCAATTTAGTGCAACCATTTGGTGCAACTATGGATTCTAAGCCCAACTTTTATTATATAGTATATGATTTTGTTTGAGTTATTGCATCCTTGAAAGTTGAGACCTGAGAGTATCTAAGTCCTTTATTTTAGCTTCAGTTAGTGTTTGAGTCCTTAAATTTAGCATTTAAGCAATGTGGTTTTTAGTGTTTCTTGCTTTTAGCTTTCCTTTTTGAAAAGTAATTTCTAGAAAACCATCTCATTTTTCCTGGGTTTAGTATTGACATTGAAAATCAGCTAAAAATGTTTTTTTGGTGTTTAGTATGCACAAAAAAATCATTAACATTTCTTGTATAATTCAAAACATGTATGAATATTGTGCAAACCAACTCCACAATCAAAGAGTTTTGTAGTTTAATTAGTTGGCATTTTCTAGTGTTTTTAACGAAAACATCCAAAATTCAAATGGGAGAAATTTATATATATATATATATATATATATAGAGAGAGAGAGAGAGGAGAGAGAGAGAGAGAGAGAGAGAGAGAGAGAGAGAGAGAGAGAGAGAGAGAGATTGTTTTCCAAAAAAATTTAGCGGAAAACAACCTCTAAAAAATAAGCCTTATTTTTAATAGGATTTTCTATTGATTAAAAATAGTTTTTCTTTGACTTATGTTTTTTATACTACCAAACATAGAAAACTATCCTTTTCCATTGAGACAAACAGAGCCTTAATCAAAGTTCAAGAGGTTAGGATTTCCAATTTCTTAGTCAAATCCAAAATTTATCCCCTTGTTTTTTTTTTTTTTTTTTGTTCTCATGATGTATCAAAGTTGTTCCTCCAAAATTATACTTTTTTTTTTTCTTTAATTATTTCTTTTTCCGTCCACGAAAATTGAGTACATTGCACTTTCAATTACAATTTGCTCTTTCAAGTTGATCCTATTATAATTTAGTCTCTCAAACTTTTTCATTGTTACATTTTTAATGTTTTAAACCTTCTAAATTTTGGATTAAAAATGAATTTGCTAAGATGTCATTGGACAACAAACCTAACAATTTCATTTTAGTTCAAATTGTGGAGGGTCAAACGTGGCATAGTTGTATTACTATTACCTAATTATACCCCACCCCCACAAAAAAAAAAACAAAAAGGTCTTTTGTCCTTAAATAAAAGACTATACTTAAATACAGCCTTGGCCTAATAATAGAAAGCAACAAAAATTGAGAGTTTTGTGGGCGAAAACAAGTAATATGACTATAAGAGTATCAAAGTAATGGTCAAATTTAGTTTTAAAATTTGATTGATAGTAGCCAAAATAAGCAAATGCTCTCCAAAAGGAATACAAATTCTCAGTACCACTTTTTGTGTTCTATTTTATATTCCACCAATCATAAATTTTCATGTATTTAATTTTTTTTCCTATTTTCTTTGCCTCCAAAAGTATGAATCCAATCAGCATTTGGTTTAAAAAAATAATACATCCATAACATTTTCAGAATAAATCCTAGGTGGCAATTTGTTACTAGTTATCATTCAGACTCATCATTGATATCACTTCCTTACTCTAACAATTTCCTACCTAAAATTTGTTGTGAAAATGTTGTGGATTAGCATTTCTCTTTGGTTTATGATTAATCTTTAACATGAAAACATTTCGGAGAGTGTGGCGTCTAGTGAGTTCAGCATATAACTGCATCTCTCACAACACATGCAATCATAGTGCCTACTAGCTAGAAGTGCAACTAGCATTATTTATTAGTAAGAATAGTTCTCTCAACCTAAATTTGACATACACAATAACGAGAATACATAAAGCTAGCTACTTAAATTATTGGTTTAGAAATTAAAACAATCTCTACTAATGGTGGCATTCTTAAGTACTAGTATTATTATTTTCATTTTGCTTACTGCCAAATAAAAATATCAACATCAATAGTGTTTCATCCTTAGTTGAATGATTCAACACAAAATCGGTAATTCGGAACTGCATTCTTTACTTTGTACTGGTATTGTAATTTTCATTTTGCTTACTTCCAAATAAAAATATCAACATCAATAGTGTTTCATCCTTAATTGAGTGATTCAACAAAAAATCAGTAATTCAAAACATAACACTCGACACTTATTTCAGAAACGAATGGTAGTTCTTAAATTCTCCCTATAGAAAATCATGCAGAAACACATTCAATAGTTGCAACAATGTCAACAAGACACACATGCTACCCAAAATGTCAGAAACCTTCTTTCAATTTAACAAGTCACTCAAATTGCCTGAGCAAAGGATCAGGCAATCTTATTCCCATAACTTTAGGTGGAGGAAGGATCATTCCACATAGTGCCTCAGCTTTGAAGGGTGCTGATAATACGAAGTTATACAATTTCTTCACCCATTTTTTCTCTGGAAGGGATTGGATGCTCTTGATATGCCCCTGGTTTGAAAGAACAACAAATATGTCAATTTTTATGAGAACAGCTTTGGAGTACATTTAACATGATTAGATATCTTTTCTTAGCATGTTCTAACACACAAGTTTCAGAATGAATTTTTAATTTTTTTTTAATTATTTTTAAAAAAATGGACTATTGATTTAGAAAAATAGTGAATCTTACATGTTAGCAAAAAGATGGTTTAATAGAAGTGTCCAATATAAAATTCAAATTTTCATTTGCTACAATCTGTCATATGAAACCTAGGAGGAAGCTCATAAATTTCACATGGCACAGTCAATTTTAGTACCAAGATTGTGTGGAAAGTGGAAACAAATTTAGAACTACTACTGCATCTAATTTTCCTTTTGTTTATCCTAGTGCAATTGCTAATTCAAAACTCCAAGCAAGGATCTGTATTGTGACATGATTTTATCATTCTACAAAACTAGATTCTCAAAGAAGTGTGCCAGTTGATGAAGCAAAAGCATTATCAGGATATTGATGTTTGTTATAATCCCTGCATGTTCTCAAATCAGATAATACAAGATCAAAGGGATGCAAAAAATGAAACTCATGCAATTATAATGCCATTATAATAAATAAATAACATTTAGTTAAGCACAGAGTACCTTTGAATTTTCTCCAGCCACAGCATCCTTGAGTGAAACAAGGCTAGGAGTGTAAGGAATTGCATGGAATTCTGGATAAATGCCACAAACCTGAACTTCCCTGAAACATGTGCTTTTTGCATTGTAGGCACATAGCTGATTAAAATTGCGTAACGCATATATATTATCCCCCATGCCGTAGTTGAGAAAATATACAGGTCCTCTTTTCCAGGAAGTATTAGAGATGACAAACTCTTTCATCCAAGATTGCTCGTTACCATAATCCTTCATAACCCAAATATCAACAGAAGAAGAAGTTGGATAGTTCTCACACAAGTAGAGAAAACCTCCTGAAGCACCCAAATGAATGTGTTCAATCTCCCAATTTGGACCCAAGTCTTGAATTGGGGGTCCTGGAAATGGTTGAAACTCTTCCTTCTCAATGTCAAAACTACAAATGAAAGTGGAAGTGGAATCAGTAGTATCAATTGGTTGAATCAAACAGTGAAGAGCACCATTCAAGAAAGTACCAAAATATGATCCAACAAATGAATACGGGGCATCTCCAATGATTCTCCAACTATCTGCACCAAGTGTGTATACCTCAACCAGAGGGGCAGGATTAAAATCGGGACGACGAAATCCCTTATCAAGTGCAAGCTCTGCAATCAACTTGTATTGATTTGTTTTAGGACTGTAACCAAATCCGCGTATTGTTTGCCAGAATCGATCATCCTTAGTTTTGGCTCCTGGAAGAGTCATGTACTCCCCTGTAGCTATGTTACAGACACATGTGACCTCTTTTTTGTGACGAACTGCACTCAAGCACAGCAATCCATTGCACGAAGTGAGTAGTATCATGTTCTGTCCCAGGAGATAAAACTTTTGAGGCAATTTCTTTAATGGGGCAAACAATGAGTGACCGCGAGTGTCCCATTCTGCATGCTCAAGCATATAGAATTTGCTATAGCAACCAGGATTATATGAAAGAAGAGTCTGGATAACAAGGCTGGCTGTAGGTGCTCTAGCAAGGTGCATTCTAGTGAAATAGGGGTCTGAGATAATGTTGTACCAGGTCTTACAAACGTACCTAACTCGAACTAGACTCTTAATTGGTAATCTCAGCAAAATTTCCATGATAACAAGGATTGGGATGTCCATGTTTGACATCATTTTGTGGTTCTGTCTTCTACCTTCAGTTTCCATTTGAATAGAAGGTTAATGTTGACAGAAAAAAAATCCCAGAGGATTTTTTTTTTTTTTAAAGAAAAAGCCCGGAGGACTTGATGGGCTGGAATGTTACACACAATCCCTTAAATATCGAATGTAAGTTGCTACTTCATATTGGGTGGTTATTATGTGAACGTTAATAGTTGTCATTGTGTTAGCATTGGCTTTGGTCTAGTTGTATCTCATCATTTTTAAATTAAAAAACAAATTGTAGTAGAGTCCTAGTAGCCCAAGTTGGTTTAAGCCTTCCTAACTTTTCGATTGTGTAAGTTGCCACTAAAATTTATCAGATTATTATTCTCAATTGAAAAGAAAAAAAAAAAAAAACAGATTTTTTTTTTTTTAGAAACTTAAAAAATCTATTATCATTTATCTTTTCTTTATATATGAGTTTCTTTAAGAATTCCGGACAATTTGGCATTTGGTATGGGATAATATTTTAGATTTCTTAGGAATTTTGAAAAATTCTCACTTTTGAATACAACCACTCTAAAGAATCAAATGCTAGGGGTGTTTGAATTTTTAGTTTCTCACTCAATACCATTTTTGTGGGAATGTGGATTCCCTTTTAAAAAATAGGTATTCACATACCCATATATTGATAAAGTTATATTTTGTATAAAAGGAAAATTTTACCAATTCTCCTTACCCTTAAATCAATAGAAAAAAAAAAAATTATAAATTGACAATTTAAATAATTTTATTCAATTAAAGATAAATGTTAAATTGTCAATTATTATTATAGATTGAAAATTTAAATAATGAACTAAGAGTATAATAATTGAGTGTATAATTTCATCTTTATTTATTGGGTTTATTTGTGTTTTATGTTTTGGCATTGTGATTTGAATTTGAATTTTTGGATTTGCTTGGTTATTGAAGATGGCACGAGAATATGGAGTAGAGAGCGCGTGGAGCAGCAAAGAGTCTTATTTATAACAAGCTTGGAGATTATTTCCTAGATTGAAGGTTTTAATTTCATGTTCCTGCGGTCTAAGGTTGTTAAATTTTTTAGAGTCTACAAAGATACTTTTATTTTGTGAACAATTTTCTGAAATCCAAAATATGTGTTATAATACAAGAGTTTGAGTTATGAATGTGAAGTTTTGGAGTTTATTATTAGTCATCCCTTTTGGTATTTGAAATAGTAAAAAGAGTGATATACCTGCACTGTTCATAAGAGGATTCAAATCTTTCTACTGAATTTTTATGTGATTGAGAAAATCAAGAAGTTCCTTTATATAACCGTGTCATCTTTTTCTTATCTTTCATTTAGAATAAGAGTTTTTTTTTTTTTCTTTTTTTCCCTCTGAGACTTATTTGAGTCATTGGGTGGTGATTCTCGCATTATAGGAGGGAACACACAATGATGATGAAAAGCACCATTTTAATCATGAAATTTTTATTATCATAAGCTACAAAAGCACTCTGCCTAATCCTCTGAAATTGTTATTCAGTTAAAGTTGATTGTTAGAGTAATGGATGAATTGGTTGACAACATGGCTCAAAACCCAAAAAAAAAAAATTTAAAAAAATTGTAGCTATAGTCGATGGTAGAAGTATATTATGTGAGAAATTGGAGGAAACTAAAATCGATGTGTTATGTTACTTTAAATATAAAATAATTCAAAGAAGTGGAGCCAAGAGATGAAACCTAGGATCCAAAAGGCTATTAAGAACCTACTCATACAATTAATTTACCATTGGGCTATGCCGCGTTGAGGTGTCAATCTTGAATGTAAATATTTTAGTTATATTATGTTTAGATCATAGTTTTTCAATTTTCCATATTATTTGATAATTTTATTAGAAGTTCAAGAATCATGCTTTTTACATGTGGGGATATAATTTATTAATTTATGTTGAAAATGATTTTATTTTAGAATTTTTTTTTTAAAATTTGAAAAATTACTAAACACAAAATTTTTAAACTTGTTTGGGCTTTTATTATTTTCTATCCTTATAAAAATGGTGAATGTTCATTTGAAAGTTTTCAATTTTTTTAGACATATGTTTAGTAAAATTTTTTAATGTTTTTCATTTTAATACCTTTATTTTTATTTTATTATTATTTAATTAATTATGACATCATCACGGTTCGATCATAAAAATCTTGAATCTCTCCCTTTTTTGATTCATTGAACGGTCTAGATCTGAAAATTATAGTAATGAGTAGTCAAAGTTTTGGGTCAATAGTATGGGAGTTGACTTAATGGGATCGAGTAAGGAATTAATGAAAAATTTGGAATGCTACTTATGTAATAATTCAAAATGAGTAATTCTATAGACATAAACTATTATACAAACATTTTACAATCTGTGGCATGCTCCATGTCAAATTTTTAAAAACTAAAATGCCATATAAGGTATTAACAAACTCAAATTAAAAAAAAAAAAAACCCTCCTAAACACAAAACGTATCATACCTAAGAAAACCTAAAATCTAAAACCCTTTCTATGGAAAAAAAATTCTAAAACTTTCAAGCTTCTCCCTCCCTCCCTCATTACCTCTTCAGTCTCAAATCCACAATCTGCTTCCTCTTGCCCATGCCTCCACCCCACCACACTTTGACTCATGCCACCGCCACACAAGTTGCCAGATTCTCTGTAAAAGCTGCTAGAGCCATGGCTAAGAATGATGCTCCCATAGTGCTATTTGATGCTTCTAATTCTTCTACTTCTAGTAAATCCTTGACTACTTGTATTTTTTTTTTTTGTAAAGAAAGCACTTAATGTTTAATCATTTTATTTTTAATGTTTCTAAATTCAATACATAGTTTAAAGTTTATATTTTTCTATTATATAATTGAATAGTATTTCTATTGGAAACAATTATGTGATTGTCAAAGAATAATGACAACATGTCTTCAAATGAAGAAATTGTCATTGTTAAGGAAGAAAATGAGCAAAAGTTAGAGATTGAAAGGATTGTAGAAATGGAGCATTTTATACTATTTATTTGTGTTTTTTGCCAATATATTTAATTTGGTTGCAGGCTAATCAAAGAGCGGTAACTAGAAATAACCCAAGATATTTAGGCACTCCGGGTCCAGGAAGTAATATACACCAACTATCAAATTTGTATTTGTAGGGTCATCCAAATCAATTTTGGGGAAGTGGATGTCTTGGGCCAAATACTGACCAGCTTAGCGTTTATGGAACACAACAATATCATGTAAACAACTTTAATTATTGGATCTAATACAATTATTGTTAGTACAATGTATATTTAACTATGTCAATTATAAGCACGTGAATTCCTAAATAATTTAATACATTTTCTTTTGTTCTTTGTATAGGCTCAACATCATGGCTATCAGATTAAGAATCAAGAGGCTAGCAACTTTAGTAAAAATTAAGTTTGACTTGATCAAGATGAAAACCTTTTTGTTTTTCCTTTTTATGGCGAACACAACGCATTAGAAATAGGTGGTGCAGTATAGCTGAGAATGAGATTAAGACAGCTTAAAAGGAGTGCCAAGAAAAACAGGGAACGAAGAGTAAAAGCACCCCTCTCAATCACCCAATGATGCAGAAGGGAACCAGAACGATTGGAAAGTAACAACTCATGAACAAGGAGGCTGGTACCTCGGGAAACCCAGGAAGAAGAACCATGAAGGGAAGTAGCTAGGGGAACTTTCAACCTGGCAGGGATAAAATCAACTCACTTAGGAAAAATGACAAAAGGAAGGACGACCAAAAAGCTAAGTCTAGAAAAGGAAGATAGAGAAGCCTTGAAGGAAGAGAGATTGAAGGTCAGCTCCCCCGAAGACACCCTAGAATGGAAGGTCAGCAAGTGGCTTTTGGGGAAAAGGCACAAAAAAAAAAAAAAAAAAACTATGATAAACAAGGAAGGGACCAACCACCAAAGCTACTGGCACTTTACGGGTTCTATTACCCAAGGAAGCAAAGAAAGGGAACTAGTGGTACCTCGGAGCCCTAGGATAGTGCTATAAAAGGAGGAAGCAGCTAACAATGAAGGGGCATTCAGTAACAGTGAATTAGAATATAATCTTTGAGAAAAATCTGTCAATAAACTCAAAGAAAGTAGTAAAGGGAAGAGAAATTTTGCCCGGTGTACCAAAACAGCCACTATAGAACATACTCGAATTCAAAGAGATTCAAACTTTGCAAGTCTTAGAGGGCCATCTAAGTCTGTAATTTTTGAGCTTATTTGGACCTTGTAACACGTCTTAGTGAGCACTTTGTGATTCATAAATTAAGAAAATTAATGAGATATTCCTTATTGATTTAAGGATCTTTAACATTCATTTTGTGTCTTTCTTCATGTATTGTTCCTTTACTGTTTTTCTTGTTGTTCAATACACACACACACACACACACACACACACACACACACACACACACACATATATATATATATATTCTTGCTTGTTAGAATATACCTATTTTAGGATCTCTGCTCTGTGCACCACTTGGTTTGTAAACAACCCATTTAGCTGCGGTGAACTAAGCTCAGTCCTTTAACACTATAACTACAAGGCCCAGGGTCCTTGCTTTTATTTTTGGGCCTAGACATTTTGTCAAAAAACGGACCCTCATATTTGAGCGACTTCATTGGGGATTGGGTAAAAGAGAGGGAAGACGCATTCCCTTCACAGAGCATGACTCCAAGAGCAAGGAACAGCAAAGGTATGAATGTGCCACCTGCGGCATTTGAACCCATAGGAGAAAATAAAGTGGCCTCTAGATAGAGGAACGAGGTATCCCTAGTAGAACAGGAGGTCATATCAAGACAGAGGCACATAGGACAAGAACTAGACCCTGCGGTTCGAAAGGCAAAAATGCTGAAAGATTTACAGCAAGAGATTGATCTCCTCAAAGAAGGCAGGACCCATAAAATCAGGGATAACGTCCTCCCTATGATCTACCAAGATAGAGCCTAACTAGAGGAAGGGTCAGCAGTAGGGAGGGAGCCAACCCCTAATATCTAACGCTAGCAGATGTCAAGGCCTTTTTGGAGCAAGAAAGGGAAAAACTCTCGAGGATCTCCAAGCTTTGTTTTTTTAGCATGACTTACAACAAGAGCTTCTTTTTTATTTTATTTTATTTGAGCTTCACAACTATAGCTTCTGTATAACCTAAATTTGTCAAGCTTTAATCATGGAAATTTCTTTCAAATTTTGTCAAATCACAAATAAAGAGACGGATATCTTTTCTCTTTATTTACGTTATTAAGAAATGGGCATGTATGATACTCAGTGTTTTAGTTCATTACATAACCTACTTCAACACAAACTAGATACAGATATAACAATACAATATCAAGGGGCATACCTTGTAATACAACAATGCCTCTACTTGAATAGAGGATAACTCATTATTAGATTCAAAAAACAGCTAAACCATAAAGCTTAAAATAAGTATACCAAATTAGTATACCACATCTTGCTGCACAATCAAGTCAGCAACGAGACAAATGACAAAATCCAAAGTCTGAGGGTATAAAAACTATTCATGCAAACAGCAGGTACATAAATTTACTTTAGAATATATAGAATTGAACAAAGGTTCAATAGTATGTTACTCGAAATTAGATTTATCTTGTAAATACTCCCAACTAGTATGAATTACTAAATAGCACCCCTCTATTTCAAATCCATCCACTTGGCTATATCAAACCCACTCGCAAGACCCAAAATATGAATTGAGCAAACATTTAATTTACATTTGTAAACACAGAAAATCTCTGCAGGATTATTCACAAGCTCAAAATACAGAAAATTTTTTTTTGGTTATTAGTTATTACGACCCATTCCGTCCATATTTTTATACAATCCATTAATTGCCTCAAGGCCATAGATATTGCAATACTGTACACCAAATTTTCATATGAATTAAGTAAATAAAAAAAAATTTAATACTGAAACAGAGTATAATTGTTGTCATTGTCAACACCATACTCACAGTGGCTCTAGCAACGAATCCGGTGACTTGTGTGGGAATGATGTGCATCGGTGTATGGTGGAGTGAAGGCATGGGCAAGAGGATGTAGTGAGTTTGGGGTTTGTATAACCATGTTTCTATGGATTTGGGATTGGAGGGAGGGAGATGCAAGAGGGAGGAAGGAAGGGAGGGAGGGAGGCAGAGAAGCTTGAGGTTTTTTATTTTTATTTTTTTATTATAACTAGTTGAGTTCCCGCATGAAGTGCGGTGCAACTTATTATTAGTTTTCTCCAATATTTCGATTGTTGTACCAAAAATCGTGTAACTTAACTAATTGACACTTCAATTTCTAATAGAAATATTCAGGATTCAAATCCCCAACCCACAACTATTGATATATAAAAGAAGACATTTCAATAAATTTCATTGTAAAAAATTGTAATATTTAGTTATTTTATATATAGACAAAATATAAATATACTAAGAGTAGTAAAGTTATTTGATCATATTATATATATGTGTTTACAAATTGAAAATTGTATGATATAGTAGCTAATATAGGCAAAATTTGCTCAACAGTACATTTTTTGAAAAATATTTGGTGGCTGGCATGCGCTTGAAGTTATTTAGTAAGATAGACTCTTTTTTGAAAATCGAGTTTGTGGAACTCGAGTTCCAACCTAAAAAATAGTTTTAAAGTTATTTATGTCGGCTGTGATTTAAAAAAAAAAAAAAAGTGGAACTCGAGTATAACAAACTCGAGTTCCATGCTTTAAAAAAAATAACACAAATGGAACTCGCGTGTAGGAAACGCGAGTTCTGTTATTTTTTTCAAATGGAAATCGAGTTTATTAAACTCGATTTCCACTTTTTTTTTTTTTTTTTTTTTTTTAAATCAAGGTTTGGCGTAAATCGAGTTTGAGGGAGTCGATTTTGGGTTGGAACTCGAGTTTCACAAACTCGATTTTCAAAAAGAGTCCAAAAAGAGTCCATCTTACTAAATAACTTCAAGCGCGTGCCAGCCACCACATATTTTTCAAAAAATGTAATGTTGAGCAAATTTTGCCGCTAATATAGATAGGCATGTTTCATGCCTACTAAAAAATGCATATATCCTTCAATTATTATTATTATTATTAATATTATTATTAATATTATTATTATTATTATTATTTTACGTTCTTGATTGTGTGTTTACTAAAAAAAAATTTCCCCTTTTTGTTGGACATGGGTTCAATTGTTGCAAAAAAAAACTAAATTTGAGTAAAAATGCCATATTTCAAATCAATTGTTTCTCACATAAAAAAACCAATTGTTTCTCATATAAATCTTAGAAAAATGATATTAAAATTTCATTATGCTTAAAATAATTAATATAACAAAATAAACTTATTTATTATATTAGTAATCTTTCTAATTACATAGAATACATGCTACAATGTTATTTCCACACACATAGATACACGTGCGGGCTCTCACACGCACACACAAAGGAGTAAGGGAATTTAAAGCATTAAGATTAATTTTAGTGAATTCACAAATATTTATTTTTTATGGCTTTGTGACAATTGTTGCCAAAACAACTAAACATGAGTAAGAATATCATATTCTAAATTTATTATTATTATTCCAACTGAAAATTATTTTCTATATAGAGTTTATAAAAATAATCAAATAAATTCATTTAATAGAAATAATTAATGCACAACAATAGATAATTAATATATGCATTTAATCTATTGGCTAATTCAATGAACTAATACTTTAATATAAATGCAAACTTTGTTGAAGTGGAAAACTAAATAAAGAAAACTTCAAGGAATTCGCCACATGGCTCAATCTCATACTCATACTCTCTAGCATGAAGTCTCTGCTCTTATATATATATTGATTGATTGATTTGAGTTTGATAATATCTTATGTGGCATTTTAGTTTTTAAAAAGTTGACGTGGAGTATGTCACTTCAGTATGTAAAATGTTTGTAGAATAATTTGTGTTCGTACTCCGTAGTATTACTCTTTCAAAAAGAAATAGGATTGATAAGGAGTTGGTGAATAGTTGGCACAATAAATGAGACAACTATTTAATTAACAGGAGACACTCCTAAAGTGGAAACCAAAGTAAATGCAGGAGGATTTGGGCATATATAGTAACACTAGAGGAGATAGGCGAAAGTGGAAAAGGATTTTGAGATAAAAGAGAGAGGATGACAATGATCAATGCATAGGCCACACATGAGTCATGATTACTAATTATGAGAGCCTAGTAGGTGGAAAATGCCTTAGGCTTAGTAACAGCACTTGAACCAGCTCATGAAAAATAACTCAAATGCAATATCTTGGCCAATCAGGTGGGGAAGGAAACTTCTTACCAAATATACCATCATCTATGCATTAAATGCATTGTACAATCAAGCATGCCACATTAAGGGCCGAATGACACTTGAAGAGTGCCTTCATAGCCTATTACTTGCTCAACAAAGCCTCAAAAGAAGGGCAGAAGAAGGATAAGACAAGTATCTTTATGAAAGACCATCAACTGTATAAGTGGAGGGCCAAGATCAAAGTTGGGATACTATAAAAGGGAAGAGATCCCCAATGAATGAATAAAGTCTCTCCAAACTAGTTCTCTCAAAACTAGTTTGGAGAGAAATTCTTCAAACTTTTCATATATTTCTTTTTTTGGTGTGAATTTTGAAAATCTAACTGTTGAATTTCATGTTCCTTACGCTCTTAAAATGCATATCAAATTTTATTCAAATTCGATACTATTTACTATTTGATCAATTAACCTATTTTTTATGTATAACTTTAGATTACAAAAACTTGAAATTATAACATTTATTGATGATATAGCAATTGATTTTTGATTTTTGATTTTCTTGAAATTTTGTAAGCATTAAGGATGTAATAAGAACATGCAATCTAACGATTAGATTTTCAAAATTCATACTCAATATAAATATATATGATGAATTTGTAAGATTTCTCTCCAAACACTTTGTTTCTAATGAACAGGGATCGGGTCCTAAGAAAAAGAGGGAATTGAGCTTAATCTTGCTTTTTGCCAAGTGTGAAGGCTCCTTGATTATTCCAAGGAAGGAGAAATAAAGCGAAACTTACGTCATTGTCAATTTTCACCCACTCACCTGTTTAATATAGATCCTTAGAGCATCCATACTAGTTCATTCATTTTACACATCTATTTTTACACTAAAAACCTACTTTTTCTATTTTGCACAGTTACCTTTACAAAACACTCATATTAGTTCATCTATTCTACACATCTTTTAATTAAATAATCAATTTCTTCACATTTTTTTTATTATTTTCCTCAACTACCGCATATAATACGCGCACTCTCTCTCTACCCATTTCTCATTTCTGATTTGTTGCTCTTTCTACCTACACCCATCTCTCCCTCTCGATCAACTCTCCCTCTCCGATCCACGATCCGCGGCTCCGATCCATGATCCGCGGCTTCGATCCACGATTCTCGAGCTCCAATCCATGATCCGCGAGCTCCGATCCACGATTCGCGACCTCTGATCACGATCCGCGACCTCCGATCCATGATTCGCGACCTCCAATCACGATTCGCAAGCTCCAATCTCTGTTTTTTTTTTTTTTTTTTTTTTTTTTTGAGTAAGTGTATCTCTGTGTTGATTTTCTGTGTGGATGTGTTTGTGTGTGGGTGTGTTTGTGTGTATCTGAGAAAAAAGAAAAAGATAAGGAGTTGAATTTTAACTGAGTTTGTTGAGCACGGAAAAGAGAGAGAGAAAAAAAGGAGCAAACGGAAAATTATAAAATAATGGTATAAACGAGCTACAGTAGTCATGTAAATATACACGGTTACTGTAGTTCGTGGATGGATTTACACAATTTTAGACATTTTTACACCCACTGATGCGGGTGTTTTTTTGCTCAAAATGTGTAAAATTAGTAGTTATTTGTATTTTAGAAGTTTTTACATGAACTGATGTGGATGCTCTTAGATAGGAATTATTGTTCAAAATTCAACTGTTGGTCAATAAACTCACATCTATAAATAGATTGTCGTGGACTTTGATCCAAGCTCAAGACCTTTTTGAGCCTTCCAGATTTTGACCCCTTCAGATTTTAAGCCATACAATAGCTGTGTATATGCATATTTTATTCATTATTTGCGCATCCCAAGGATAAAAGAATAAAGTGAATTGCAGTTATGATATTAAAAGAGAGGGAAATAATTTAAAAAAAAATAAGAAAATGAAGGATCCAAATCCCCTCCATTTCAATGTGATCGGATCTTTTTCATTTAGGGCTAGCTCAATGAATTTTAGGGTGCGTCCATTTGGAGAGAAAATAGGGAGGATGGACAACTGAGAGAGGAAAATAGGCATTTTTCACTATTCGTTTGGAGAAAAAAGAAAGGGAGGATGAAAAACCGAGAGGAAAATTTTCCTCCCGGGCCCACAAAAATTTTCCTCCCAAATTGGGAGGAAAATGAAGGGGAGAAAACAATGGGATGGGGGCATTTACTAAAATGCCCCCATCCCACCTAAAGTTTTGTTTTTTTTTTTTTTTTCAAATGTTACAGAAGGTTTTTTTTTTTTTTTTTTTTTTTTTTCTTTTCTTATTTCAATGTACAATAACGTTGATTTTTTTTTTTTTTTTTTTCATTTCAACGTTTCTATTAACAAGGGTATAATAGTCAATTTATACCCTTCCACTTTTCCACCGCTCCAACTGGACACACCAGAGGAAAAACTAAATATTTTCCATCCTCCCACTTTTCCATCTTCCCACAATTTTTCATTCTCTCACTTTTCCACTCCTCCAAGCAAACAGACCCTTAAGGCGTAAGGTGATAACTAAATTAAGGCTTTATATATATATATATATATATAGGCTTTTTCATTAAATAAGAAACTTTTTATATAAAATTTATTCAACATGCCTTTTTTTTTCTTTAAAACCTTCTCTCACTCTCTCCGTGTGTGTGTTAAAAATATTTAGTATTCTCAACATGCTTGTTTAGATGAAAACAACTAATTAAATTTTTTTTATTCAAGTTATCTAAAATCTCTTTTATATTAATACTATAGTTAATTCACTTAATCTTTCATAAGATGTTGTATTTATTAACTAGTAATTAGATATATAGTTAATTGAATTTTTTTCACAAATTTTATTTTTTAATTTGTTAACAACTATTTATGTAACAACACCCGTATTACCATCAATAAAAAAAAGGGTGAAGTTTTATCTAATAAAACAATAATAATATAATAACAATAATAAAAATCAAAGAAAGAATTGTAGATTTGACCACCTCTATTATAATTTTTTTTTTTCATAAAACCCAAGCTACACCTCCCCAAAATATAAATGACATAATGAGTTATATAAAAATAATGAATGACAATCAAAATAATGAGTATAGATTGTGTAAAAGCTTAAAATCTAAGCTTAACAGGAGTGATGGAATAACTCCATTTTATCCTACCAAGGGTAAAACAAACACAAGGTAAAGCTACTTTTCACCTATAAAAACAAGCAAAGTGAGAGAAAAAGAGGTTTTAACTCAAATCTACAGAGGAGCCAAACCTGAAGTACAAAAAAGTTTTTTTTTTTCACTCTAAATTACTTAATGTGCTTTTCTAGAGGTTTGACACTTTTTTTTACAATATTTTTAATTTACTAATTTCAATTTTGTTTTGTTGATAAAGAAAGAGAGAGTGAGTGATTTTCTAGCTCCTGTGTGTGGAAGACTATGAATTCTACTACACTCTAAATCTTTTTCTTTCTTTTTGGTTAAAAGGGGAATGCATTAAAAATTAAGACTTGTTTGGTACATCTTCTTAAACACTTATATACTTTTTCACCCACATTAATTTTTAAAAAATTAAAAACTATTATTTAAAAACATGAACCAAACAACCCTAACTTGCCAAAGCAGTCATAGTAGTGGCAAAGTGCCTTAATGAATACAGACCACCAGCATCAAACATTACAAGAGAAGCAATATCAGGTAAAGGGGAATTAGTAAAAACTACAAAATCTGCTTGCTGCAAGCATCCCTTCCTCGCAAGTCCATCTGCAACTTTATTCGCTTCCCAAAAGATGTGCTTCACCTTGACTTGCCAAAACTTGTGAAGGAGGAACCTGCAGTCATTCGGCAGTGGTGAATACGCTTTGTTAGAGAAAGAATTTGAGAGAACAAGATCAACTACTATTTTAGCATCCATCTCTACTTCTAGGAAAGGAATCACCATTTGTGAAGTCATGATCAATCCATCCCTTAAGGCCCAAAACTCAGATATGACACTTGTTGTGAAGCCTATGCTTTGTGCAAATACCTGAACCCAATTCCCTCTGTGATCCTAAATTACCCCTCCTCCACCAGCTCTCCCTGGATTTCCTATCGTGGCTTCGTTTGTGTTGAGCTTGCACCAGCCCTCGCTGGGTTTGTTCCGTCTGACTTGCAAACAGCTGTGTTGTTGAGATTGGACTGATTTGCCCACACAAAAGAAGTACTCAGTAGCCAGATTAGTGCATGATTTACAAAGGGAATGATTCAAAGTGGTGCTCTAAAACTTTAACATAGAGGAAACAAACCATCAACTGTACATTAAATGAAGAATAAAAAATTTCTTTGGTTTTCTTTATAAGAGTGACGTGTCACTAACCCATTACAGTTATTAAGTAATCGTAAAAAAATTACTATCGCACATTTTTAGTGTGATGGTCACTTCACAAGTTTAAGTGTTTGTGAGGTGTGAGGAAGGGGCAAAAATCGGGGGAGCTTCATGCACATATACATATAGATTAAGTTACAGTAGAAATTCTATCTTGTATTAAAAAAAAAAAAAGTAATTGTAAAAAGTTGTAAGAGAGTTTTACCCGTATACATGCTTAATTTTTTTTTTTAGAAAGCATACATGCTTAAATTAAGTTAGAATAAAATTTTATTTTAGATAAAAAAAAAAAGTTGTAGAACTATTATCATTTTTATTTTTAAAAAATATTTTTTTGAAGAAAATTATATCATTTAATAAATACTATGCACTATGCAGATAAGCCCAAAAAAAATATCTGCAAGCCTTTTTTTCTTCTTTTTGAGAGGTTTTTAATTTGTAGCATTCGTTCTTTATGATAATTTTTTATAATCAGATCAAGACACAGTCGATTTTTAGTATAAGAGAAAATTAAATCTTAAATTTTTTATTTAACTTTAAAAATTTTATTAGTTAAACTAATTAGAAAAAAAAAAAAAAAAAGCCTGGGTGAGCTCTGTAAGTTGTAAGTTTTTAGATTTCAATAATATTAGGACACAAAACAAAACATTATTTTAACTCAAAAAAAGAAAAAACATTATTAGCTCAATTCAATAAAAATAAATAAAAATGCAAAAAGTCCATTTCATGAAATGCAATAAACCATATAAAAAGCAGCCCCAAGGCAACCCTTTTCATTTCCCTCTCTTTCAAGTCTTCACTTTCCCGGATAGAATCCTTTGCTCCAAAGGGATTACTCCCACTGAAACTTTGAGATCTAAAAGGCGAAACAAAAAAAAAAAAAAAATCTCATCGTGTTCACAAAATCACCAGTAATGTCTCTGAAATCACCCGCGGGTTATGGCGCCACCACCACCACCACCACCACCACTACACAGCCACAGCCACCTCCCACTTCGCCGACCTCCTTAACTTTCATCTCACGCGCAACACGCGCCACCCAAAACGCAGTAGCCACGCGCCGCCCATGGGCGGAGCTTTTCACACCGTTGTCCTCGTTCACTCTTCCTTACTCATACCCAGATGCCCTTTCACGCATCAAGAAGAACTTCTACCACTTCCGTGTGAACTACGCCATGGTCGCTCTCTTCATCCTCTTCCTCAGCCTCCTATGGCACCCAGTTTCCATGATCGTTTTTCTCCTCGTCTTCGTCGCCTGGTTCTTCCTCTACTTCGATAGACCCAACCCAGTTGTCGTTTTCGGTCGGACGCTAGACGACCGTGTCGTATTGGGTGTGCTGGGACTTGTGACTGTCGTAGCTTTGGTGTTGACCGATGTGGGGTTGAATGTTTTGGTGGCTCTGATTGTTGGGGTTGTTGTTGTTGGGTTACACGCCGCGTTTCGTGTCACTGAGGACTTGTTTCTCGATGAGGAAAGCGCTGTGGAAGGTGGATTGCTCTCGGTTGTGGGGAGCCATGGTAGTCAGCCGATCAGAACTACGTATACTCGGATTTGATACTTCGTTGAATGCTGTTAATTCATGAAATTTTGACCTGGTTTTTGTTGGATTTGAGGTTTTTGGGGTGTGTTCTGAAATGGGTGTCTTGGAATTTTGAAGATTCCTCGTGGGATATGAAATGGGTCTTTTGGAATTGACAATTTCTCATTGGATTTAAGGTCTTTGGGGTTTAATCTGAACTGGGTATATTTTGAAATTTTCAGAATTTAGCTTTGGCAACTGGTTTATGGTGACTTGGTCTGAAGTTGATATTGTAGGATTTTGAGGATGCTTTAGCAGTTATTGGTGTTGAAGAGTTTGATTTGAATGTGATTATTGTGTGATTTTGTTCATGTTTTGGTGGTGGTGTGGGTTGGGAGGAGGTGGGTTGTCAAAGAAAACTGGTTGCCAATGGTATTATCTCTGTTGGAGAGATATTTCGTATTGATTTCTTTGGTTAGTTTTCAGCTGGGATCTTTTGGGAATTAAGGTGCAAGTTTAATGCTGCAAAGTGGGACTGTGGAATCTTCAAGTTCGTATACGAGCGTGTGTTTGTATACGGAATCATAGCGCAGGTGATTGTTCTGCTTTTTTATTTTGGGAGTCATTGATATGGAAAATAGTTTGTAAAGTGATTTAAGGTTGAATTCGGGTGGTTATGTATTTTGAAACTGGAAATTTGTGTTTCTCTTTAGTTATACTTAACTGGGGAAAAAATGTTTGTCTCTCCAGTTATAGGGCAATTTAAACCATCCTAGTGACCAAGCAACCAGTTTAAAGTCTTGTGCAAAGTACTGTTCTATTGCATGTTGGTTGTTTTATTTAATTGCTTTAGCATGTTCACTTCAAATTAATATGAAATTTGATGCCAGCTTTTTTGGTACTGGTTGCTGATCATTGAGTACAATCTGAATGCCCTCCTTTCAAATGGTAAATTGGCCCTTTAGCATAGGTGTTGATATGAAATTAAGTGACCTGGGTGGGACTATATTTCCACCCAATGATATTGTATTGTACTTGGCTTTGCTCTCCAATGATGATATTTCCTGTCTATCGACTCTATGCCTTTATTTTTTTTTTTTACTCTTCTTTTTTCTTTCCTTATCAAAATTCTCTTGCATTTCTTTGTAGGACCTCTTGAGTTTGAAACTTTGAGAGCTGTACTCACTGAATTTTTGGATGCTTGTGACTTGTTATGTGATATTTGGTTGCAAAATGAACCTTTGGTTATCTATTGGTTACTCCTTGTCATTATGCAGTTACTCATTTCTTTCATTTGGTTTCTAATTTGTATCAGATGATTTTTAGAGCATTTTGCTTTAGCTAAAAGGGGGTGTATTATACTTTACATAGATTTTGAAATTGTACCTTTTTTTTTTTTTTCAATTGTAAAAGCTTATTGCTCAGTAGCAAACTGCTTGTTCAGAGCTAGAATGTCAAATGATCAGGGGGAGTTGGGGAGGAATATTCTTGTGTGAATTATTAAACTACAAAGAATTATCTAAGGAGTTTTAAAAGTGCAAAGAATTGTCTAAGAAATGCGGTAGACTAGGGCATTTTAGAGGAGTATTTAAAATACTACATATAAGTTGATGAGGTATACATTTCGTTCAGTCTTTTTGTCAGGGGTTAGGAGATTGTTCTGCTAGTTTGGAGATTTTATATTCGTTGCACTTGTTTCTACCTTCACTATAACATCGTTTGATCCTCAGTAAAGATTCTTGTTTTGCTGCCTTTCTTGTAAGGCAGCAGACTTAATAGACCATGCTGTTCGTAACAGTTCTGATTTATATTTTGTTCTTTCCAAATTAATGTGAGTTAGCCATTTTTACTTATAAAAAAAAAAGTGAGTTAGCCATTTAGGTTATCAGCAAATTCAGACGGTGTAGTGGGCTTGTGGCTGTAAGCAAATGTGATTTTATGCATTACTCCATTGGGAGACATGTGGAGTACTTCTGAATGTTGGATTAGCACAACCATACTGTTTTAATTTGACCATTAATCTGTCCAGTTTTCCTGAAAGAGTATGCAAATGCATACTCTTGCCTGGCATAACCACTTGGTTGTATGATGGAGATGGAGATATGACAGGCCCTGAGAATTTGAATCATTAATTTCATATTGATACCTGTATTGTTCAGTCAGTACCTTCACAGTCTCTGATTCTCTACTTTGAGCTACCCTTGTTAATGCCTTATGGAAGTAACAAACGGAGAAAGTTTACTTGCCAATTGGTTTATTTTGCTGTTCTAGCCTTGCTCAACGAGCTGTGGGTTCGTCTGTTTTTTTTTTTCCCAATCTAATTAATTGGCATTATACGGTATACAACATTTAAATCTATTGTCTTTATTCCTTTTGCGAAGGAAAAACTTATTATGGAATGAAGTCCAACGTGAAAAGATTAGCTTCTCTTCATCTGAAATGGTCAGCTAACTTTTTACCTAAAAAAACATGAAGGCCAAAATGTTTGATAAAAGGATTCCCTTAGAGCATCCACAATGGGGCTTGCATATGCCAAATGCAAGCCCCATTTGGCATACAAGCCCAAGAAAGACCCAACATCTGGACCGGCTAAATCTCAAATTGCCAAATTTTTTTGGCATAATGCTACAGTACCATCTCAAAGGTGAGATGGTACTGTAGCATTATGCCAAATAACTTTAATGTATTTTATTCAGTTGCTCTCTCTCTCTCTCTCTCTCTCTCTTCTCCCGGTGTTTCCTCTCTCCATTGTCTCTCTCTCTCTGTCGCCGTTCTTCACCAGACGAGCTCCGTCGCCGTCGGTCTCTCCATTGTTCACATCTTCAGACGAAGCTCCGTCGCTCCATCACTCTCTCTTCAGACGAAGCTCCGTCGCCGTCGGTCTCTCAAGGGTTTGTGGGTTTGGTGGGCATGGTGGAGGCACGGTGGTGGTGACTGGGCAGTGGAGGCGCGGTGAGGTCTGGGTTTTTTTTCTCTGATATGGGTTTTTGTTCCGGTGGGATTTTTGGTGGTGGTTGTGGGTTTGCAAATCGGATTGAGTTGTGGGTCGTGATGGGTTTGCAAATCGGTTTTGGCCGTGGGTTTGGGGCTGCGGTGGGTCGGCGGGTGTTGTTGGGTTTCGGCGGCCGTGGGTATGGGTATGGTGCTGGTTTTTGGGTATGGGTTTCTGCGGCCGTGGGTATGGGTATGGGTATGGGTATGGGTATGGCCGTGGGTATGGGTTTCGGCAGCCGTGGGTATGGGTTTCGGCGGCGGGTGTTGTTGGGTTTCGGTGGGTCGGCGGGTGAGGCTGAGACCGGTGCTAGAGGTTGAGGGAGAAAGAGAGGTTGGTGCTGGTTTTGGCCGTGGGTATGGGTTGCTGGTTTTTTTTTTTTTTTTTTTTTTTTCCCTGGTGGTGGTGGTGGTGGTGGTGGTGATTTTTATGTGGTAATTGAGGTGTATTGTAAATGATAGTAATTGATGAAATATTATTTTATTGTATAAAAATATTATTTTAATGAGTAGGATAGAAAAATAGAAGTTGGGTTGTTGGAGGTAGTGTAAAATGGTATGGTATTAATAGTAAAGTGACTTTTTGAGATGGTATAATAGGATAGGATATGAGATCCGGTTGTGGATGCTCTTACGGGTGTGGTCGACTTTACAAAGGCTGGCTAACAGTAACAGGTCACATTACATGAGTTGCCTCACGCCTTTTTATATAGTATTATTAGCTGGTGACTAATGATTTAGCAAAAAAGGGTGGAGGGGGACTGTGTTGTCCAGCTATTCATCTATTATGAAATGCAAATGTTACATCATGGTTGCAATTCTTGGTTAAGTTTTAGAACTCATCATCTCACGTTGTTTCTGAATCATGACATAGTCTACTGGGAATGTCCCTACCATAGGCATAGCAACATTTTCAAGGCAATATTTTCAGCTTACAGATCTGTTAACCTGTTATGAAGCCTGTACATAATGGCTGTCTGCTACGTGACACTCTACGATGTGTCTAATAGTATCAGTATTGCCTTTGAAAATACCCGATGGGTAAGAAATCCATGTAACAAAAAATTACAAATATTTCTTACCCTAGTCAACTGTGGTTGGTATCCAACCTCCAATGCGAAATTTCGAGTGCCAATGACTTCGCTGACTTCAATGATTTTTTATTTTTCCCCAGCATTGAATGGTACACCTCCCATGACAAGCTTGTTTATACCAGCCCATTTTTTCCAACACACCACAGTAAATAACGTTTTCCAATTGACCAAAGCGGTGAGAGTTGAAACCAAAAGGGATGAGGTGTTCGATCTGATCCAGTTCTTTAAATTGAGGCAACACGACAGGGCATAAGGTGAAAATTTTAAAGGGTATTTTTATATTTAAATATCACTTAAATCATATTTAGTTTATTTTTTTATTCTATATAAATATATATTTTTTTCAAATCTATTATTAATTCTTACTTATTAATATGACTAATTCACTTAAAGTGAGCTAATGGTACTTGCTATATATGTTTTACAAACTAGCATATCATCAATAAAAATAATGTTAATTAAACATTATTTATTATATTATTTAATTGATAACGATCATGTCCTTGTCACATTAATTTGTAATTTTTTTGTTGTAAAATTGGTATTAGTTTTAATTTTTTATTCATTTTACGGTAAATGAATTGTATTTCTTTCTTCTTCTTTTTTTTTTTGTGGAGAAAATGCTAAACTTACTACAAAAAGCTTATAAATTGATGTTGCAATGAAATAACCCTTCAATAAAAGAATCAATGAGTATTGAATTACTAGCACTTTAATTTATAGGACCTATGTAATAAAACTTGCAATATACTTGCATAACTCTAATATTTTAGGTATTCTTAAAAGTGGCAAAAAAAATGTACATCTAACTCACATTTTTTCTTTGGTTTCAAAAAAAAAAAAAAAAAAACTCACATTTTTTCTTTAATTAGAAAAAAAAAAAAAAAAGTAAAAACCCCTTACAACCCCTATATTTGGGGGCCTTTCTATGGTAGGGGGCCTTAGGCCATGGCCTAGGCCTAGGGCCGGCCCTGTTAGGCTGTTGGTGAAATGCCAAGCTTAGAGGTGGTCCTAATTGCTCCCAAATAAGTCTCACCCTAGTGACCCTACTACGATCCTTAAGGATATAGAGAATGGTTTTAGTGTGTGGCCAAGGCAAAACGGGCAGGTATCACTGTCAACACTTTCATAATAAGAAAATTACTATGGGCATTGAGGCTGCATGGCAAGCTAACTATAAAAAGAAAATTTGGATCCATTTCTTATAACCCAACCCAACCCTTTCCAACTTTCCTTGCCAAATGTTTGTAAAATATATAATTGTTACTTTAAGATGGCAATTGTCAACCATGCAAGAAAATTTTGTCTTCCTTCCCACATGATATTTATCTCTTTGTCAGCAACATATCCGGAGGAAGATCAATGTGGCACTAGGGCCCCTGACTCCAGATGACATTTGTCAATCCATTCTCAAGACCCGTACTCTTTCGGACACTTGTCAAAAATAAATCAGCCCCTACCAACTGCTGGAGAGACTTCTTATCCTCAGATTGTAAAATATTTTTGTAACTTATTGCCTATAAATAGGCCCCTTGTATCCTTAGAACGGCAGAGCGAGAAAGAGATAGAAAGTGAAGCCATTGTAACATATGTTTTAGATTCTCTTATGCCTGATATAAAAAAGCTGTTAAACCTAATAATATCCCTTAGTTTGTTGTATTTGGTTATGTGTTCCATTCCTTATGTTCATGTTTTATTTTATATATTCTTAGTAATATATGCAATAAACCAGTTCTAGTATAATCTTCTTACATAATCTTCATAAACCAGTTCTAGTCCCCTTGTCATAATCTTCTTATACCTCCTTTATATTGTAGTTGGTATCAAGGCTTTAGGTCTTCGTTTTGGGTTAGCCCAGTTTTTTTTGGACTAGTATTAGGCTTCCAGAATTGGAGCCCATTTTTATGGAGGGATAGCTAAAGTAACTATATTGACCAGGGTGACTTTACCGGCTAATGAAAGTAGTCTCCATTTACACCCATTAACCATGTCCATAATTTTTTCTAGAATGAACTCTTAGGTATTTCTATAATCTGCCACAATAGGAAACCTTAGATATTTTCAGAATCTCACTAGCCAGTTTGTTCAATCACCAATGCTAGAAGAAACACTTGGACACAGGAAAATTTTGGATTTCTCAAAATTTTATCTTTTGGCAAGAAACGCTACAGAATATATCAAGGACCAAAAGGATGGCATTTTGACATGGCTAGTTGGCAATAACAAGTACAATGTTACTACACTGTGAGAAAACCTAATATTTTTTCATAAAGATAACTAAGCTAATCTTTGTGTTATAATAATATAACTGAACCTGGACGCACGTTCCCTTTCCATCTTTTGGTTCTATGCTCTTCTTGTATCTATACTACTATTTAAGGGGCTTTCCCTGTTTGGATTCCTATTTTTTTAGTTCAAAAATGTCCCTACAATCCTATGTTTAAGTAGAGACAAAATTAAAGGACAATCTGGTAAAAACTCATTTTTTAGTTCAAAAATGCCCCTACTGTCCTATGTTTAAGTAGAGACAAAATTAAAGAATGGTATTCCATGACCACTCTCCTATTAATTTTTAAATTAATTTATTCACTTATAAATTAAATTTTTTAAAATAAAAATCATATATATATAAAATAATTAAATACACAAAATAAAGATGTATGGATAAGAATAGAAACCATGCACAAAATGAAAAATAACCATGCAAAAAAATACATGACACAATAGCCAAAAAAAATAACCTTTACTTTCAGCAAAAATTAGTAGCGAATTTTTTTTGAGCCAAAAAAGGGAAGTATTGAATTTTTAATTGTTACTCAAATAGTCAAATGTCTACAATATGAAGAATATTTAACCTATTGTCTAAATTACAACCCAAAAAAAAAAAAAAACCATTTAATCACCTTTATAAATTATAAATAAAGGGAAATAGGTGTGACCCATCAGCTTGGATGAGACTCCATCCTAGTCTAGTTCACCCCACCCCGGGACACTATTCATCTGTTTGGGCTTCTATTGAATCGAGAAATAGGTTTGATTGTCTATCTTTTTTTTATGTAAGGCATCCTCCGGCAGCAGATATAAATAAATAAACTAAATCAAAATAATTAATACGTAAATCGAAAATAAAAACTATTAATAAAATACTTTCATGAAACAAAATATGTTAAAAATTTAAGCATAAGAGACCAAGTCATTTTACATGACAAAAAGACTGATAAACATTCTCTAATTAATTGAACTATCTAAAGACAATGGTGATGACAACCGGGGTAAGAGAATTTTCAGCAACCAAACTATAGGAAAATTACAACTTATCCATATCAATCCTCCTCTAGATTGATGGAGTCATTGAACTTCCCATACAAAATCTTTTTCAGTTCGGCCATCTGTGCAACTACGGAATCTTTCTCTTCCTCCAGTTTTTCCAAGTTCTTGCTAGTCTCCTCTTTCATCTGTTCTATCCTGGCCTCCACTTCATCCTTTGACACATGGGCAAAGACTTCCCCTATTTGGAACCGAACCACATCATCATCAGTGAGAATCAGTTCGTTGCTAGCATCCTCCAGATTTTCATTTGATTCCTTAGGGGGAAAAAAAGACCATTTATTTAGAAGGGAATCATAATATTAAAAAGAATAGGGAAAGTCAAATTTTCAGCATGTTGTAATCATAAATAAATGCATGTTGAATAAATATACATGTTCACCAACATATAATCACTGCATTTAGAAAAACAAGTATTTCATGCTGTAAAGAGCATTAAGGTTTAAAACAAACAGGGAGATAAAATCTGAACGTGATAGAGCAACAAATAATGAAAATTATAAACTGATTTTCTACACATTTGTAGCCAAATTATTCCACTTCACTTTTTCGTCTAATGATTATAGTTTCACTTTCCTCTCAATACCATGTCATGTCACAATGGGAAGTACAACTGTAAAATGTAGAAAATGGAGGCAATCCTTGCCCCTTGATAATACACAAAAAAGTGCAACAAAATTAGAAACAAGATATATGGTTCTAGCAAAAGGACCTTATTGCCAAATAATTAATATTCGGAAAGGTTTGTTTGTTTGTTATTATTCCATCTTGGAGACCCTAATTTAGTGTAGGCACTGCTGATTGTTTTTTCACAATCTTGGAGTCTCTGGGATCATGCAGAAAAAGGTGAATAAGGTGCTGGGTGGTTGGAGGGGGAGGTGAAGGTTGTTCTGTGGTGATTGATCTAGAGTATTTGGTAAAAGTATATTTTTGGAAGTTGAGCTACATGAAAGTGTCAATTCAGATATGGTTTGAAGTCGCACAACAACCACATAGGGTTAGCTAGAGTTAAATTTAGCTAGTACGAGCTACTTAAGTTGTCTTTCCACAATGATCATTTTCTCTCTCTCTCCCAAATTTTTTTGTTGTTCCTTCATCAATACCTCACCCATTGTAATGGGGAAAAAAACTGTTTTTGTACTTTTGTGCTGTTCTCACGCATAACAACATAGCTGGCAATTGCTAGGGCTCTAAAATGAACCAAGTTACTCTAGCTTGGCACAAGATCAAATCAATAAAAGTTGAATCGACGTAAAGTGTTGTACCTAATGTATAAAGTTCCCACTTTTGCGGGGCCTAGAAGAGGTGATGGGTTGGCAGCCTTACCCCAAATATTTTTTTGGAGAGGCTAATTCCTGAACTCAAACCCATGACTTGTCGCTTTTGGTGAAAGGCACACTTGCTATCACACCAAGGCCCAAACTCTAAGGGCATGTTTGGTAGACTGTAACAGACACTGTAATATAATAGATATTCCTATGGCATAACTATTCGGTTGTTTGGTTATATTTTTATTACAATGAAAAGTTATTCCTTATGAATAGCTATTCTTCAAAATGAGGAATAACTATTCCTTATTAAAAGTGGTGAACATCTATTCTTTCACTTTATGTAATAACTATTTTAAAAAATTTCCTAAAAAGCCATTAGTTGCCACATCTTCAAAAGGAAAGAAAATAAATTTTCCTTATTGTTAATTATTAACTCTATTTTGAACACCCTAAAATAAGTGCATTTTAGGAAATTTGACTTAAAAATAATTTAATTACACCTTTTTTTAATACTCTACTAAATTGTGGATACATATTTAGAATTCTATTCCTAAATGGTCACCAAACTAATGAATAGTAATACTTATTACATTCCAACTTAATGTATTACTTGTAATACTTATTCTTATTCCCATGTAATAATCATTACAGTGTACCAAACGTGCCCTAAAAAATTGAATCAACATTCTATGCAAAAATATAACTACGCTAGAACAGAAAACTAAAGTGCCTGTTTGGATGGTGTTTTTCCTCAGTTTTCTAGCTCTAAGACGGGTTTTTTTTGGTTTTCTAACCTAAGAAACTCTTTGGCTCAGAATTAAAACAAAGAACAATTTTCCGTAAACTCATCTCAAAATCTAGAAGAAATGGAATTTCCATTTCCTTGTTTCTTGAGGGGAGAAGATGCGTGACTTTGCTTTCATGAAGAATGCACAGTAACTGGTATATAGCCTGTACTCTCTCTCTCTCTCTCTCTCTCTCTCTCTCTCTCTCTCCACCAATTAGTCACATGTGGGAAATCTGTAATGAATTCGAACTGTGGGTGGTGGTGGTGCAATGGTTTGGGTCAATTTTGGCAAGCCGTCAATAGTTGTGTTGCGCGTCATTAATTTCAGTTGTGAAGTCTTATTGATGAATGGGGTCTCAGCTGAGTATTGTTTGGCCATACAACATGTTGGTAGCTTCAGCTATTAGGGATTAATGCATGATGGTTTGGGTCATGTGTGGCTTGAACAATTTGGGGAAGATTTGAATGGTTTGGGAATGTTAGTCGTCACTGATCTAGGTGACAAAATCACCTTTGTCTGCTCACCATCCTGGCTTCGTAGGACCAACAAGTGGCTTTTGGTGTTGGGCTGATTTTGGCATGGATAGGCTTCTTGATCAGGTTGTCCAGCTGCATGGGCTTGATGGGTTTCAATTGTAGTGGCAGTAATATGTGAAGCAACGATGGGAGCTTGGTTTGATAGGAAAATGGTAGCTAGGAGTGTGGGTGGCTTTGGATGTCAACAATGGGTGTTTGTGGCAGTTTGGGATGGGCTAGATTTCGTAAGTCAATCGGGTAGCCACTGATTTGCGTATGAGGAATGGGTGTTCAGTTAGTGGCTAGTGTTGGAGAGAATGGATCTCAGCCAGTTTTAGGAGGATTGATAGTGGTGTGAATCTCCGGTCCCAGCGGTGGTGCATGGTTTATGAATATATGTGGGTTAAAGGTGGATGTGTTTTGGTGTGAATCACAGGTGGCAGTGCAACATCCAAACAAATTTTCTAGTTCCTATTCTAAAACATATATTTTTCACGTGACAAACAAATTTTCACTTGAAAACCAACTAAAATTGTGTTTTATTATCATCTCGTAAGACAATTTGGAAGACAGAAAAAAAAAAAATCCTAAACATGCCCTAGTAGATTCAATTGATCTGCTTGTGTTTCAAAATTTCAGTTTAAGTAGAATCAAGACAGATTTCAAGTGATGGTTAAACAATCTCCAAATGAAGTTGGTTTGCAAGTTGATGTTGTTCATAGACCCCACCTAACATTTTCATCTAATGCACATGTTGACTCCATGTTGGCCCCATTGCTAGAAATATCTTCTGAAAGATAAGAAATTAGTAAGAGAGATTGAAATTGCCATTCATAATTCTAGATCATCTTGTAATATATATTCAAGAAAGCAAATGCATGGAAATATTCCATGGTATCTTTAGAGATTCTGTTTACGCATGACAGCTACTATTCAAATCTATGAGCATGTACTATAACTGCAATGAATGCTGCATGTACTGGCATCATGGGAAGAATATAGGAAATTTACACAGGCAATACAGACATATGTAGCCAAATGATTGTTCTAATTCACTAAATCCTACCAATCCTGTTAAATTTTACATTTTTAAAGTTTAATTTACTTTCTTTTTATAATTAAGTTTTAGTTTACTTTTCCCCTCATCTATATAGTACACTGCTTATTGGAAGGATGGAAGAAGTGATCAACTTCCAAACTCAACCAATAGCCATCTCTGATGTTGAGGCACATAGCTCAAGAACTCATCTACATCAACAAGCTTATATAATTTAATTTCATCTAGAAAGGCTAAATCATTCATGGCTGCAAAATTGCAGCAATTTTTATTGTTTATATATGTTCATAAATACACCATTGTTTTAAGAAAATGATAATTCCTATTCATTTTCATCTTATGACAACATTCCATACAAGAATTAGATAATCAAACAAGAAATGACTAAATTGTTAACTGAATTGGTACCACAAAGATTCACTAATAACACAATTAGAAAAAAAGAATCAAACAGTAGCCCCCTACTTTAAATTTTTTAAGATAATAATGTTTTATTAGCCACTTTCAGAAAACATTGCTCCTCTGAGAAATAAAGAAGGAAACATTTAGAGAGTGAGAGAGAGAGAGAGAGAGAGAGAGAGAGAGAGAGAGAGAGAGAGAGAGAGAGAGAGGTGTTTTACGTTAAGGCATTGAACATAAATTGAAATAATCATTCTGATGGAATTTTTATTCGCTCTTTGAGGAAAGAGTGGCATGCACTGAGAATCAAAAAACATAGAAAAGAATCTATATGCAGCTTGACAATGAAAAAGAAAACATCCTTTATGTGGACTTCATTTCCTTTTATGAAAAACAAAGCATGCCCTATGTGATAAACTGGGATTCAAGAGATAGCCCAATGAAATGGCATCTTTTGTGGTCCCATGTCTGTGGTTCAAACCTCAACTCCCCCTCCCATACCTTCCTATAAAACCAAATAAAATAAAGAAGAACAAACATTTCTGGTTTTTTAGAAATTTGCGAAGTTGTTAAGTTCTTCTTAGAGAGAAAATTGACAAAATGAAGGAAAACATATCACAATTCTTTCAAAACAAAAGATCATTTAACTAAACCCATAAACTTCACTCAATACGTGATCCATCTGGAATCTAATAAAACAAATCTTATTCAGAACACAACAACTCTAATTGCAGAGTTTATGTAAAGCTTCCACCCCATGGGCCACATTCTCTCACAAAACACTTCAAAATTAAAACTTTCTTTCACACCAAATTTTTATCTTTCTGGTTACCATATAAAGTCTTAATCAAAGCATGAACTAACTTCTAACTCCAGTCAATATTTTATCCATTTATCTTGAAAAACGCAATCAACACAAATCCATGGAAAAATTAAAGCTGAAATTCCTCCAACTTTCACAATCTGATCTCAAATCCTCTTAACTTTCACAGTCTGATATCAAATCAAAGCAACAAATTTAAAATACAAAAATTTTAAGTTTCAAACACAATTAATCCAAAACCATTGCCCTACTAAATTCAAGGGAAAATTAAATCTGGACTTATCTTAATTTCCAAAACCCAGCTAAAATGACACAAAAATCTCAATAACTAAAATCCCAGATCAAAATAAAAAGTAAAACCAGTACCCATCAAGATTAAACCAAAATTTAGAGTTGGGTTTTAAATATTTCTCGAAACCCACCTCAAATTATGCAACAAAGTCAGTGACTAACATTTCCAAATAGAAAGTGACAATGTTCTCTTCCCAAAAAAGTAAAAATAAAGACAGTCCAAACCATATAAAAAAAAACACAAAATGAAAGCACATCAAGTTTAATCCAAACCTATTTTAACAACCTTGTGTGCTAAAATCATAGATAAATAAGAAAATGAAGCAAAACCCATATCATAACAATACCTTGGCTACTTTGATTTCAACCTCAAGCTCGTGAAAGCGGTTGTTTAATCTTCCAAACTTGTTAATGTTCTGCTGGTCCTCCCAAGTCACCTCTGTTTCAGATCCTCCACCCTTTGTAAATCAACAATTTCAAATCAAATTCCAACCCACATCACAACACAACAAACGCGATTAACTATAAATTAAAAGGAACAAATAATAATAATAATAATAATAATAAGAACAGTGATACTAATGTAATAATTCTATTACCTGCTGCATGTTTGTTTTCACCAGAGATGCTGGAAGCGCAGTGCAAGTGTAGTGTTATTAGTTTTCGGGGACCAGAAACAGAGATAGATGGGGTTTTAGGCTTTTTCGTTTTTACCTCTCAACAAAATGTTTTAGGCAATTTTTGGGCTTGTAACATATTAGACCCAAAACAGGTTGCTTCACGTTCGGCTAAGTTTTTTTGGGCTTAGAATTGCTTCTTTCCTTTTTTTTCTTTTTCTTTTTGTGTTTTTGTTTTTGTTTTTTTTTTAAGTAGCTTATTTGTTTAATAATGTAAAACAAAAAACTAAAAGTTAGCTTATTTTCAAAAATTTGAAAGTTTAATAATTTAAAATAAAACTGAAATAAAAGTAATGTGGGACCTATAGATAGTATAAAATATAAGTAAAAAAAGCTAACTTTTTAATTGATTGTCATATGCACACTTATTGGTCTTTACGATGAAAGAAACATGATTTATATATATATATATATATAAATATTATAAATGAAGTGTATATATATATATATATTGTGAAGTAATGAAGTATATGTACATGTCTTGAACTTCGTATGTGATGTAGAGCACAGATACAGTTTGGAAGTTGTATGTTGGAATAGAAATTTATTGTATGCTACTAAAGCACGACGACGTGGTGCTCATTCCCTTTATATTCATAATGGATCTCACCATGAGTTTAATTAGTAAGGTCTACCATAAATGTTAGAAGAAGGACCATCATGTCACTGTGCTCAATGAGTATTACTTGTAAGAAATTGTCAAACATTACTTAAAAGTTCATTGACCAATGCAGACTCAAATAACAAAAGGATGTTATACAACAACATTGATTACACTTATTAGAGTGATAGTGCATTGATAATGACATCATTTATTGTGTCACATGATTGGATCCTACCTTCCACTCCCCCTCCCACACTATTTGCCTATAAAAAGAATCCACTCCCCCTCCCAAACTATTTTTCTATAAAAAAAAATACAACATTTTGCATGTTTGGCAAATGAATAAGAAAAAGCTATGTATTGCACAAGTTAGATAAAACCCTTTTTTGCATTTTTTAAAATAAATTTTATGAACTCTTTTCCTTTTTTAAAACAAAATAACTTTTTTTTTTCATCGGGAAAAAACAAAGCAACTTTGATAATAAAGAAAAGCGCAAATTACACTCCCCCTTTTAAAGAATTATATTGCTAAGTAATCGAGATTTTCAAGTTTTACCGAAAAGCAATCTGAAGATTTTTTAGTCATTGACTCATTGCTGTATAAACTACTGTAGCACCCAAACTTCTAGATGTTAAGCGTAAAATTAAACTATATTTATTATTAATTTTTTTAATGCATTAAAGGAAAGGATTTGGACCCTCACTATGAGTTATTATAATTATATTTTTTTTCAGTAGAAATTTATCATTATATTAAAAGTGTTTGATACCTCTTTCATGCAACAAATTTATGGTGGGAACTGATATAGCAACGGCAACATTTGAGGTATGCAAGCTGTGCATGCTAAAGCTTTAGAAGGCCTAATATCATCCTGAAGCGTTTCAAATCAAAATAATCTACAGTTAAAAACTGTAGAAAGGCTCCTCTAGGCAAGCATATTATCAAGTATGATGAGGTTGGAAATAAGATCAGCCGAAGGAAGTAAACAAAGGAGACATTAGTGTGTTTTGATAAGCTTATTTTCATATTGTACAAAAAAAATACATTTGTAAAAATAATCTCTTATTGAATGGTTTTTATACCTTATCTTTACCAAATTCGAACTCTTCATGAGTAACTGTATATTCCCTTTATAAAACAAAAATAAACTAAACCAGCAAGGGCCACAGAGTGACCATTAGAGGGTCAACAATGTAGGTGATGCGGCAAACTAATGTAACAAAATTAATTAAATCTTTATTCATATAAAAACATGCATGGTACAAACATACATGATGGATCAAATGACCTTGTAGTCAATGCAGCTATAAAGATCCAAGCAACTTGGATAACTAAAGATGTATATTGCCAAGACAACAAAGAAAAAAAATTCTCTCTCAAGGGGTTTGGACTTTTCGGCAATATGAAAGGACCATCACAAAGTCCTTGGCAGAAGAGCCAACAGATGCCGGTACTTTTTTCGAAGTTGATGCTGTCCTAAACCACAGATCTACTAAGTTCTGTAGTGGCCACGTTGGAACCACCGGCTGACCCCGGCACATTATCTCCACCTACAATCAAAGAAATAAAAACTAAAATATAAGTGACAATATATCCCTGAATTATCACAAGTATCATTACTCATCGCTTCCTTGTCAAGTGGTGAACTTTCATCTAATACACCGCACGCATACAAATAAGTAGTCATTTAGGTGCCTTTCCTACAAATGATTACCTTACCCGAAGACAAATGGCATTTGCCAGGTGACTTGCCTACAAAACATGTCTTTTACTCAAAGAAGTTTGAAATTTACACAAACATCATAGCGCAACTGCCAGGGGACTGGTAGAAATCACACATTCCATCACTAAGACCCTAAAACTAAGTATTAGTCTTCTGGCCATGATAACAATTGAGACTTTTACATGTCTTTTGTGATTTATTAACAATGCTCAAGGCTAATGTTGGTGCTGTATAAAATAGTAATTTGCCTATGACTAGATATAGCAACCAAGGACAACAAACCTAAGAGGTGCAATTAAGTTTGATCTATTATATGGTTAAAACAGTTATTCTTCTATGATTAGGTTTTCATTTATCAATATACTTCTTGAATTTGTTACAAGATCAAGTGTGGGTAGTTTTTTTTCAACATCCCATAAATCCTTGGAATACAGCTGAATCAGACATCCTAATCAGGTAGCATCCACACCACAAACATTCTTATATTAGTGAACAACTAGTTTGTTGATGATTGTCGATCTAAGCATTATAGTGAGAAATAAAGAGAAAGGGAGAGGAAATCATCGGAAAGAATTTTAGTGTGCCTACATTCACAGGAATGGTGCAAATTCTTCATTATCAACAACAAATAGGGTTCACAGCTATGTAAACTCCAAAAACAAACTGTGGGGGCCTTCTCGCCCCTGCACTCCCAACCTATTATTTGTCCCTGGCACAACAGACTTAGACTAAGCTAAATAGACCTCCAGGCTAGAGAGCAATTTTAGGGGCTGGCGGGTGGGGGCAGCAACTTCTAGAGGTTAAGGGCAGCAAAGATACGGGTAAGACTGGCTAGTTATGATGTTTTGTACATGCCCTTCAAGACCAATAAATGCACCAGTATAGAGGAATGATTTGATTTAAATGGAAAACACTACCAAGGACTTAGGAAAGTGCAAATAGAACACAATTTAAAGAGAGTGAGGAAAGGCATAATCATTAGGGATAAAATTGAAAACATGATGCTAGATAGAGCTAAATGGCAAAAAAGGATTCATGGTCAATCCAGATAATTTGCACTATATTAAGCTAATATTAACTTATAACTTCAAATACTTAAAAGTTTCGATCATTATTTTACTATCGAGTACCATGAAACATGGTGGGGCTTTAAACAACTTGCAGTAAGGAAAACTTGACAACAAACAACTGTAGAATGTAAAGAACCACAAGGCTAACAAGTGACTACAAAGGACATCTTTCACATTTTCTCTTAATACATATATGTGGTAGTTCAATAGAAAACATTAAATTGTTATTGTTGTTATTGTCTTCAGGATGAAATATATTAGGCCCAAAAGATGCATTATAATACCAACATAAATCAATACTTTAAAACAGTTGGTGTAAAGTAAGCCCCAGGGAAGACACAAGCTGAATATTGCTTAAGCAAATTTTTGCTTTCATTTTTATTTTCATGATTTTAGCAAAAAATAATGAAGAAGACATATCATATGTAGCAAGTAGCAACACTTGATAGAAACCAAAAATATATTTAATAAAAATCACACAGAAAAACAACATCCAGACATCCTCAGGTTTCTGGCAAGGCAAGGAAGATGTACACACCTCAGCTTCACTTGTAAGATCAAGTTTCTTCATAAGATACTTTTGGATAAATGATACAGGCATTTTTCCATCCCTGTTAAAAAAAAATAGAGAGTCAACAAAACATAAGACATTTTACTGATGAGCATAGCTATCTCCAAGAGAATTGCCGACTTCATCATTCTTCTTTGAACGAACCATTTTGCAAAAATTACAACTATTAACTTTAACACTATCAACATTAGACCATTAATTAACAATTATGTAATGGTTCAACTTTTAATACAGCAAGCTAAGTAAGACCGAGAGTACTCAAGAAAAAAAGGAAACATACATGAAGACAGTCATAATGAATATGCTATCGCCAATGAGTTCTAGTTCAAATGGCACCTCATTCACTTGTAAAAGAAAGGTGAAGGGCAAGACAGTGATTCATTCTACTTCACTCCTAGCTTCCCAACCTAAAAACAAAAAAGCTTTTCCAGAATCTAAACCATGGTGCTTCAATCCCTCTACATGTATCCAATGGGTTTTTTTTTTTTTTTTTTTTTTTTTTGGAGAGGGGGGTGGGGGGGGTTTATAAGTCCAAATGGATTCAGTTATTTATTATAAAAAGAAAATTTCTTTTATTCAGCAGATAAAACATAATCTTGATACCACCCTTTATTCTAACCAAGTCATGCAAACTGACAGCATGGTCACAATATTGTGTCCAATAATGGCAAAATAGCACAAGACCAGTGATACATGGAAGTAGATGAAAAGAAAAACTACTTGCTTGCATATATTACATTCACAATAAGATATTTGAAGATTGAGAATATATATAACCTAAATATCATCTTATTTATCATGTCAAAATTAAGGGTAAACACATTCCAAATTCCCTTGGATCTAGGAGAAAATACAGCCATCTTTTTTTTTTTTTTTTTTGGACATTACAGCTCACTCCATGTTATTCTTTTTCTTTTTTTTTTCTTTTTTTGATAGGTAATGTGTTACAGGATTCTATTAAAAGAAAATCCATCCCCTTACCATATTCGATCACCCCCACCCAACCACACCAAAAAAAAGGCTTATATAACATGTGTGATAGATTGATTTTCAGGTATAGGAGTATTAAAAAGGTTTATGATATTACTATGAATCTCGTGATAACAAAACTAGGTATTTCTAGAATTTCATATTATTCTTACACCTGTAGTGTGGAATCATATTTCCTCAAAATAACAGATAGAACACATTTGTGGATACTTTCCAGAATGGTAATCACTGAATATTTCTTTACTGAGGTATGGGCCTCAACCTAATCCATATTATCACTAAACAGATTTAATACAAACCTGCATTTTGTATCAGCTAGTCACACATTTACACATGTTCAAATATTTAGAACCTCATGAAATGGGACCAAAGATACTCACTTTATCCTCAAGTAACATGCAGATATTTGTGGCAAGGAAACATCTCCTTTCCTATATAAATGTATTTGAAAAACATTAATGAAATAAACAAAATGAAATCCCAGAAAAATGTAAAACCATATAATAACATGGTAACATAGAATTTTACCGGTCTTCAGAAGCAACCAATGAGAACCAAATTGGACTATTTTTTCTGTTGCGCTTAGAACCTGCAACATCTAGCATGGCTTGTGCTGAGGGGTGAAGCTTCCCAGATGCCACTGTGCTTTTTCGACTGGCTGCACGCAACCTTCTACGCTTCACTGGTCCTGGAAGTGAGGTTGTTCCATTATTTTCATCCTGTGCTTTCGTATTTTGTCCATTCTCCTTTGTTTTGCTTTTAGACATATATACTTCATTGTCAAGAACACTAGGTGATTCTGCTCTGGCTTTGGTTTCAGACATATATACTTCACTATCATGGGCACTGGCTTGCTCTGATTTGGCAAGGGATGGCCCTTGTGAATTTGACTTAGAGGACTTGGTTCTGTTTGCAGCTTCAACAAGACAGTTCAAGGGTGTCCACAGATCAGCTTTTCCTTCAATTATTTCCACATCATTCTCTGTGTCTTCATTATGCCTTTTCTCATTAGAAGGCTCAGCAACTGAAAAATTCTGCAACATTTCATAATGTTTTAGAACTATAAATACAGTACAAGTATGTAATTGTCTTAGAGGAAAGTATAAAAGTAGAAACAAAATCAAATTTTAAGTCACACAAGCACAAAGGGTCAAACATATGTCTTCCTTTACCTGCCTTTTATTTCGAGTAATTTTGTTTTGAGAATCATGTGAGCTGGAGCTCACAGGATGATCCTCTGCAGAATCTTCTTTCTTGGTATGTTCCTCAACAGCAAAACCACCTCGTATAGCAGCTTTTCTTGCAGCTTTTGTTCTCCTTCCAGTCAAGCCAGTCTGCATCGGCACTTTGGGAGTGCTGACCACCAATGAAGATAGTGATCTCTCTTTTCTTTTAACTGGCAGTGAATTTGTAGGTGTAACTTCAGGGGCTTCAACTTTTCTTCTCTTCAGAGGGAAAATTTTGGCCCTTATATCTTGCAGATTGTGGTCTGGCCTGCATATGATCAATGAAAAGCCTCTAATGTGAACACATGACAACACAAAGCGTCCGCACATACAGACATCTTTATATCTTTTTTGGCATACATATAACATTACAATTGAAAAAAGGGTATCTGGAACTATGTGGGCCTATCTAAAAAATTATACTAACTTGAAACAAAGAAGAAACAAGAATAACATAAATTATGGTATTGAAAAAGTACTAATTTTCATTACAGTTCAAAACATCATAAAATCACAATTTTTTTCAGAACCATTTCCAGATGAACATGCAGCCTCTATGAAATGATATGCTAGCAGGAATTTCTGGCTCTGTCTATCAAGGCAGATATAAAATGGTAGAACCAGTATATCATAAAAATTAAACTATAAAAGCTGGGGAGAACAACTAGAAGTAGACCATAATCTAGAGCTGACAGTAATGTTACAAGTATCATCTTTGTCCTTTAAGGAATTAATTTGATATAAATTGCTAAACAGTAAGGGTAAGCCTAAATTAATTATGTGATTGTGATTTATCCAGCAACCCCTTCATTCTCAAAAAAATTCTTAAAATTAGATGGAGCCCAATCTGATAGATATTTTGCATCAATTCTATCCATTTACCCATACTTGTAGTCCTGAAAAACATACAAGGAATTCAACAATTACTTGATGCTCCAAATCGAGAGAGAGAGAGAGAGAGAGAGGGATCACAAAATATACAAAAGGACTAACCTGAGTTTCTCCACTGGAAGACAACCCAGGTCAATGTTACATACAGGACAGCTATCCATCTCCTCATCTGAGAGCTTCTCATATATGCACTTCCTGCAAACTGGTTTGAAGTTTGAAATTATAAGTGTCAGATATGATTGTAGACACAGCCAAAAACATTCCAGGAGACAAAAAATTTGAGCATTTAAATTTTTCAATACTGTGACAATGTATAGTGTTTATTAAGAAAATGAAGAAGAAGAAATAAATAGTACTTCAACACTGTCAAGCCAACCAGAATAGAAAGAATACGTCAAGATGAATGATGAGCTTTTTCATTTTTAATTTTTTTATAAGAAGAGATAAGATTATCCTTTCTAATCAGAAAATAATCTCTTATGTACAAGCAATTCATAAGAACATAATTATCCTATGAAAGATATCTTTATAATTTTCCAAAGCAGCCTAATAGTTACAACAGAACCATATGCTCACAGCCAATGCATAATGATTGGAGAAAATGACGACTTCCTTCTGACATTGGTGGTGATGACTGCCATAGCACGCAGTCCCTGCCACAAACAATAACAATTGTACTGAAATATTCACAAAAGCTGGCATTGGGAACTTTACAGTGCAGCCTGCAAAGAGTTTGAGGAAGAACAGGATTAAGTACCAAAAGATCCAAGAATTGTGGTCTAGTTTCGATGTGGGTCCTCCTTGGCACCTTTCATAGATAACTTTAGTTATTATTGAATCCTAGCATTAAGTTTCTTTAGGTAAGAAAGTTGCTGGTTCAGTTTTAATTACATTTTAAGCTTCTTTACATTGTTATTGACTACTATTTTAATTTCCAAGATTTCAAGAGTGGGCTGTAATAGGCTGTACTAGAGGCCCATCAGTCTTATTGTATGTTCTGAGTCCCATCAGGCTTGATTGTAGTCAATAACATTCATAGAGAGATTAAATTTAATAAAATTCCAGCAACTTATTTTATGTTTTGAGGGTGTGATTGTCTTCTTCCTAGGTGTGATTGCCTAGGGTTTATCTCTCTTTGTTTCTTGTTCTATTCAGCGTTTTTAACACCAACTAGCCATCAATTTTTTCTTTTTTTTGATAAGTAATAAAGATGTATATTAAAAAAAAAAACTTCCTCATGAAAAAAGACATGAGGCAGATTAAAGATTACAGAAAAAGAAAATAAGAAAAAAAAAGATACAAATTACAAAGGAGAGAACTAAGGAACACAGGGAGAGAATCACTAGAGGTAAGTCTCCAAGTCCTAGACCAGTCAAAAAGAGAGCCACTGAATGAAGCCAGCAGCTGGTCATTGGAGCTTTCCATGTCCTCAAACGTCGGCCAATTCCACTCCCTCCAAATGCAGCACATCAAGCACAATGGAGCTAGATTTCAAATGCTATATGAATGCTTTCCAAACCAATTCCACCAACCAAAGAGAGAAAAAACCCTTTATGTCAAACCCTATTCAAGAACCCTTTGAGATATCATCAAGAATCCTAAGTTTGTTCTGAATTTCTACAGATCCTACATCACTTTAACGTTCTCATGTTTGAAAAGGATGTCCTTGAACAGCCCTTGGTTAGTATCTGTAAACTTTAGACATACATATTGAGGATGAGCAATGGATTCCCAAACATATAACATAAGCTTAAGATCCTCATATGTCCTATGGATGGGCCTTACACCATGGTTTTCATAAGCAAAAATACAAATGAACTGAGCCAGGCAAATCAGATCAATAACTCATTACAAAGACAGGAATGTAGTATGGATGGCCAACAGTGGATCACTAAAATTTAGGGTAACATATTAAACAGATAACAGAACAACCATAAAAAAACTGATCCTAGTGAATGATACAACAATCCAGTAGCAATCCTAGACCTATAAGAAAGATCATTGTAGTTGACCTCTTAAAGGGCAAAGTCACATCCACTGGAGCTTTGTAGAATATCATTATGCATAAGAATTGACTTCACAAGTACTGATTGGGATGTATCCTGAATCAACTAACAAGATTGACCAAAATACTTAAAAGACAATGTGCAAGAATATATCAAGCTATCAAGTCTAGTGAAAGGGTTTATCATATCTGAATCTCTATCTAATTGTCAAAGGATTCATAAGAGCATCAAACTTACAATTAATAATGACCTTTTCTATAATTTAAAAGGAAAAAAGTAGGACTTCTAAACTCTCAGTTGATGAGAAGATAAACCAATCCTATTGTATGATAACTCTGATCAAGACATGAAGTAATGGATTGATATATCGTTTTACATGTAAATAGACACTACATAGATTGGGTGGCCTAACAGCTCTGATGAGAAAGAGAAAATAAAAGCTAAGAAAATAAAAGCCTTGAAAAGAAATTACAAAGACATATCATCGTCAATTTGCAAACACAATTATTGCAGACAGATATTCCTCAAACAGGAGATGAATAAATATGACTTCAGACTTGAGTTTTCAGACCCAAAAAAGAACTTAGAAGCCTGTCCAAGGGCTCAACTAATCAACCCCAAAAAATTTGATTGAGAAGGGATCCATATTAATCTTTGATCTTGTATTAGTTATTGTGTAGTACATTCTAAAATTTTTCAACGTATAATATTCTAGTTGAGCTAGGGAAAACATGTAAATATAAGACCACCATATTCACTAGTAATTCATGAAATTTTATATAAGTATTTTATTTAAAAAGAACGGAAATCACATACACGAGGTGTGTGTCTATCCCATCGTAAAGAATACAATCATAAATACACAAAGTCAAAATGTATAAAATCAAAACATGACATCAAGGGGATGCTACCCAAGGCAGCCATCCAATCATACAAGGATCTCAACAGAAACTCTTCGATTACAAAAGTTGGTTGCTCAACGCCATCAAATTTCCTCCTACAAATTTTGTGCCAAGCGTCCACAATATACATAATGGAATAACTTGTCAAACTTTAGCAACCTTATGACGACAGAAATGTCCTTGCCAACATTCGAGGAAATGAATCACAGATTTTGGCATCACCAAAACTATCCCAAACAAAGCAAAAAAAAATGACCAAATATTTGTAGTGATTGAGCAATGAAGCAATAGATGGTCAATAGATGCTCCATTCCTTCTATACATACAAAAACAATCAACTATCAATAAATTCCTCTTACAAAGATTTCAATCAAAGCTGTTGTTCAAGTAAAAATGCAACCTTTCATGGGACCTTAGCGCCCCATATGCTCTTCTAAGGATAAGAGTAACCTGTGGAATCCCTGAGGGCATTATAATATGAACAAACCTCAAATACCCCATTCTTTGTTAACTTCCACAAAGATCGATCCCCACCCAAATACAAGGGAATGCTTTTATAGAGCAGCTCAAATAGATTTCCCACTGACTCCGACTCTCAATCTTGGAAAGACTGAATGAACTGAGGGTTCCAAAGCCTAACCCCACCTTTAGATAGGTTGACTAGATAAGAGTCCACTGAAGCGTCCTATCCAAAGATAAAGCATAGAAATCCATAAAGAAACCTTATAAAGAATGATCGCCACAACATATATTTGTCCAAGACCTCACTCTAGTTTCTCTTACATTGAACTTACAGTAGTTAGAGAAGGATTCTAATATCCTCGCTTACAATTTTCCCACCCCAAAAAAAAAAAAACTCTATGAAACCCTTAATACTCTTACTCATCCATCCCACATTCTTCTCCATATTTCATATAAATGACCTTCTCCAAACATGGCCATGGAATTCCAACAAGGAATATGATTTTAATCAATACCATACCAAATAAGTAAGTTGTAGATCATACATTTAAACTAGCTCGGAAGAAAAATTTAACACATTAATTATTATTAATTGGCAGAATTTAAACCAAGACTATGATTTTAATCAATAATATACCAAATAAATAGGACCTACAATCTCCTAGGCAGAGGAAGTAAGCAAATAAACAACGTATAGTTTTCTAGTCAGGCTATGGAAACCATAGTCACTATTAATTCGCGAAATTTCAACCAGGATTACGTTAATCAACAATATACCAAATAAATAAGACCTAAATCATAATTTTAAACCACCTAGAGAAAGTAAACAAGTAAACAACAGCATATGGTATTTTAGCAGGGGTGGGGAAACCATAGTCATTAATTCACAATAATTCACCCAAGATTATGATTTTAGCCCATACCATATCAAGTAAACAAGATCTAGATCACAATTTTAAACAAGCTAGGCAGAAAAGTAAACAAATAAACAATGCATGTTTTTCTAGACAGGCCAGAGAAGCCGTATTCATTATTAATTCACAACATTTCGACCAGGATTTATGATTTTAATTAATAAGTATACCAAATATTTAAGAAATCTAAACTAGCCAGGCAGAGAAAGTAAACAAATAAACAACAATACCTGTATGACAAATGAAGTTCACAGATTGCAATACAAGAATAGCCCGAACCATATCAGGAATTTTTTTTTTTGTGAAAATAGTGAATAACAATAGAACGCAATTGAAAAATCCACACGTAAGAAATTTGAAATTGCAATTATGTAATTGAAAAATCCACAAATAACCACAGCCACACAAACTTCACGTACTAAGAGCATAATATGCAAATCACTAATCAAGAACAGAAAAACCCATTTCCCCACCGCATATTTCAAGAATTGACACAAAGCATGAAGAACCCAGATCACAAATATGCAATACAAGCACAAACCCAGATAAAAAATTGAACAAATTTAAGCCCAAAACACAGCCAGACCAAAGATACTCACACGTGTGAAGGCACAAAGATATGGTTGTAGCTTCCTTCAAGAGCTTGTTACAAAGAGGGCACGTCATGCATGCCTCTACGGTCTCCCTCTTCACTTTCACCACCTGACTCGCCATCACACACTCTCTCTTTCTCTCTCTCTCTCTCTCTCTCTCTCTCTCTCTCTCAAAAAAAGTGTCTCAATTTCTCTCTAGCTAAACAGCATTAAACTAAAACAACAGTAAAGGCATGGAATTTAAGAAGAAGAAGAAGTTTTGGTGTCATTGAATAATTGGACGTGCGAGGAGTTTTGTGGATCTGGGTGTGTGTGAACAAAGTGACGGGTTTTTGGGGTTAGATTAAGAGATGGGGTTTGGATTGTTTCATTGTTTTGCGGCAAAATTACGTTGGGGGAGGTTTGGTTTGTTGGGATTTTGGAGGCGTTTGTTTAAGGTTTGTTTGTTTTTTTTTTTTTTTTTTGGTTGTTGTTGTTTTGGATGAAAGAAGCATGTAAGAAAATGTATAAAATATACTACTATGGTACTGTGAAGAAGAAGTGTGTATGTGTGTAATAAAAAGACGACTTTTGAGTGCGTGTCTGTTGCGTGAAGTGTATTGAAGTCTTTGAGTTGGAGAGTTGGGACTTGGGAGTTTAAACTTGAAATTTACTCCATACTTCACCGTTGTGGATAAACTGCGCCGTTCACACACTGTTCTGTTTTTTCTTATTTTGGGTAAAAAGGTAAGAAAAAGTAACTGCGCCGTTCACACCCTGTTTTTTCTTTTCTTTGCTTTTCTTTTGTCTGAGTAAAAAGGTAAGAATCTTACTTAGGCAAGAAATCGTCAGTCAAGTCAAGATACTAATTAATTATTAGAGTAAACAAAAACAAGTTTGAATCTCAAACTTTTATAAGTGAATTTATTCTTAAAAGTGATTCTTGGATTATCTCCTGAGCTATAAGTGAATGAGCTTCACCTCCTTCTTCTGTAGCTTCGATTTTCTGCGATGTGTTGTTTTTCATCTATGATTTTTTTAGAGTTGAGTTCTTTTTATGTTCGAAGATAAAGTAATAGAAATTCTCATTTGTTAGCAAAATATACTTCAGAGAATGTAATTACATTGAATAAAATTTTTATTCTTTCTTTTTTTTTTAATAAGAAATAATAAAACACTAATTAATTTTGTTTTGTGTAAACAGATTTTGAATACCGAATTTCATTTTTGATGACAGAAAATTTGGAACCCACGTGTTCTAATCTTCAAACCTTACCTTATTCCGCGTTTTTTCATTTTTCTGCTTGTTTGTCTTTTTGTGTTTTTTTTTACCTTTTCTTTCGTATTGCACACGCTGACGTAGAAATGAGATAATAATGCATTGTATATTCGTAATTCACACGCGGAAATGAAAGCAATATTTTTAACTGTTAATTGTTAAGCTTTTATTCAAACATGGAGGATTTAAAATCAAAAAATTTGAAGGGTAATGGCTAATGTAAACTTTTGATAAATAAGATTTTAGCTGAGAATAAAATAAAGAGAAATGCTACCTTTACAACATGAGTGGATAAAAAAAATTTATCTTATTGATTTAAATTAAAACTAATAACAATCTACAACTTATAATTCGTTGCATAAGTTTTGTAAAAATATTTGGTTTTTATAAGCAATATTTTATAGAATATAATAAGCTTATTGGACCAAAATTTTTGAACCAAGGTCTTTTATGTCAACAGGTTTGAAAATTTGAGAGCTCTCTGTCATAGCGGGCCCATAGTTTGACACATTGCCCTTTATGCGCCCTTAGTTTTTCTTTTCTTTTCTTTTCCTTTTTTGTAATTTTTTTTTTAATTCCATACTTAAAACAGAAAATAAAGGAACTTGAATTTAGACTTTTACATTAAAAATATTAAGAGGTGCTCACTATTTAAGTTCCAAATGTTTGGAAGCAAGTCTGATGGCAAAAAATTAATTTTTGTATAATACATGCAATAATTTGATTTACATAATGGCAAAAAAGTTACAAATTACAAATCTTTAATGTAAAAATTAAAAAAGGACACGTGGCATAAGTAGGCAATCGTTGATATGGACGGGGAGCATTATCATCTCTATGATAGAAAATTTGTGTTCATACTTCTATCCTTCCAAAGAAGGCTATCAAAATAATTGTGTAAGAGTAACAATTTTGAATTTTCTATATAAGAGAGATGAATGACAAGCCAAGGGTAGCTTGGGTATGTGCTCCTAAGGGGGAATGGGGTTTATATTTAAAAAGATCTTTGTGGGTGGAATAAAGTTGCAACTAAACATATATACAATTTATTTACTCTAGCATGCTCCAGTTGAGTAGCTTGGGAGCACGAGAAATTGTAAAAAGGGAGGAGATTTCGATAGTAAAATGTTTTGAGGGAAATCTTAATGGGTGTCCTAAGGACATTAATTTAGGAAACATTTTTAGAAATTTGTTAAGGGAAAAGGGAAAAAAAAAAAAAATTGACTTTTTTGACAATTTTTTATATTTTTCATGTAAGTGGAATTAAAATTTTTCTTAGAATAGTTCATTAAGAATTGCCTTAAGAGAACCCATTAACAGTGCCGGCTGAATGTTAGAGCAAGAAAGGCAGTCGCCTAAGGCCCCAAGTAAAAAAAAAGGCTCCCAAATTTTAACCAATAGAATTATTTATAATCAATAAATAAAATGATTTTTTTTCCAAATAAAAACAAATAAAAATGAGAGAAAAATGCAACGTCCACAATATTTTTCACTACACTTGTACAACTAATGTTAAGTAGTAGGTTGTTCTTTATGACAAAAAAATAATTATAGTGATATTTTCAAATAGAAAACAAAAAGCAAATTAAAACCTAGAATTTGTTGTAAAAAATATTGTAAATGTTGCACTTCTAATAATAATAATAATAATAATAATAATAAGAGTTGATTTTGCAAACTTTTACTAGTTCTCATCTAAATCTACCACTAACATCGTTTTTTTACTTACCTCCATCAATTTGCCACATCAATAAGTACGAAAATTGTGTCATACTTTTTCTATCTATATAATATTTTAAAAAAGAAAAAATTTTACGGAGTTCATATTAATTAGTAGATATTTTGCATCTAAAATAAGATAATCAATTTTCGCCTTAGGCCCTTAAATGTATCAAGCCGCCCCTGCCCATTAAGTAAGGATGAAAGAGGCTTCTAAAGCTGAGTAAAATTTGGCCTCTCACAGAGCATAAGCCTGGATAATGCAACAGTATATTTCAATGGTAAGATAATTGGCATCTAGATGATGCATGTACCATGGTTTTGAAGTCATCTATGATGATGCCAGGTCATTGACTGCAAAGTTATTAACTATTTTGTACCCAAAAAAAAAAAAAAAAAAAAGTCTGTGGCAATGGGTACTGGCCAAATCAAATGATCTAGTTAATTAGGATCTAAAGCAAAATTTAAAAGGTGAAGATAGAATCAAAGGATTCAATTCAATGGCTTCAATTAAAGATAGGGGACTTTTCTTGTGTATCAGCTCAGGATGAGGTCAGAATCCTTTATCCTATTGATTATTGGCGGAGATTAATATGGTTCTCTTTTGCAATACCCAAAAATTGTTTCCTATGTTGGCTAAATCCTAAATGTGAGAAATACGTTAACAACTCAAGACAAGTTGATAAAAATGGAGCTAAATCCAATGTATTTACTACATCAAAAATATAAAGAGCAGAGATTATCTAATATTTTGACTGTTACTAAGAAGGTGTGGAAGGTGGTCATGAGATGGTACATAATCCTAATTACTGTTACAAAAATGAAATTTAGTGGAGTGTTGAGGTTCTCAAAGGAAGGAGCTTTCAAATTATCTACTACAACTTGCTTTTTATGTTTAAGAGTACTATGTTGGATTGGAAGTAGGAGTGACAATTTATGTTTACGTGCTATGTCAATTCATAAGTATTCAATTATATATATTGTGAAAGACATGATACTTTTACTAATCGTATCAAGACTCGATCTAAACAAGACATATCTTTTAAACAAGTTGACACGATACAATTCACATGACCCATTTAACAATAGGGTATTTTAATCTAACAAAATATTTGTGTTATGAATTGAAATAACATTTTATACATAATCATTTTTTAGATGAACACAATAACATGGATTCAATCCGTTCATAAATTTTACTAAAATAAAAACTGATATTGAAATGTTTCCTTTTATATGTTAATATATATATATATATATATATATATTTTTTTTTTCATACTTTATTCATGCGACTTAAAATAAAAATTGATATTAAAAGGCTTCTTTTTATATTCTTTCAAAAAAAAAATAAAAAAAATAAAGTGGTAGTTATTTTTTAAGAGGGGGAATAATTATTATAATAATATTTCAACTTATGGCGTCTGTTCTATAATGATGGCTCATTATCATCAGATCAATATACTTATTAGTTATTTTTTTGTTTGTAGACGGGTCAAACTCCATATCTCTTATTCAATACAATAACAAAAAAACTTAACCAAAAGAGAGAGAATTATAAATATAGAAAAGTTGAAATGGGCTATGGGAGTGGTAGTGTAAATAAGGGCTTGTTTGGTTTAGGAGAGTTTTGAGTGATTTGATCCAAAACTCATAACTGAGTTATCGAAACATATGAGACTCACACAAAATTTTTTGTTTGGCTTAGTTTTCACCCCTTGTTTCCATCACTCAATTCTCTGATTTTTGAGTCATGAGTTTATGAAAACTGAAAACACATTTTAAGTGTTTTCAGTTTCTAAAACTCAATTTTCAATGGCATTTTTGTAATTAAATCCACATCCCAGCCGCAATATTTGACAAACAGATTTTTTTTTGGTGAAACCCAGCCGCACCTTTTGAAGTTGAAAACTGGTATGAGTTAAAATGCCAAACAGAGAGTTTTGGGAATTGAGGTATTTTAAGTGATGAGTAATGAAAATTGAGTGATAATAAATTTTAAACCAAATGGACCCTAAATAATCATACTAATAAACATTTTTAAGTTAATAAAATGAATTTCATGACATAGCGAATAACCTTGTAGTTGAATAGAAACTTATTAGTATTTTCAACAGAGGTATTTAATTTCCAAATCCCCCCTCTCTCCCGTTGTAACTATTGATTTTTTTATTAAAAAAAAAAAAATTCATGATAGTTTTGCTATGTTCAGACTATTTCAATCTTAAAGACTTTTTTTTTTTTTTTTTTGAGAGAGAGTTTCAACCTATGACATCTGCTTCTGATGATAGTTCTTTATCATCAAACCAAGACACTAATCAGTTTTTGGTGTAAGCGGGATTGAATATTAGATTTCTTATTCAACCATCAGAGATTTTACTAGTTAAGCTAATTGGAACCCACCATTTTTAAAGATTTAAACAACTCCTAGTTAGCTCAACTAGTAAAATTTCTGATGATTGAACAAAAGATCTAGGGTACAATCTCCGCTTATATAAAAAATCGATTAGTGTTTTAATTTGATGATAAAAATAAAAAATTACAGAAGCAGACATCATAAGTTGAAACCCTATTAAAAAAAAAAAAAGTACTCTTTAATTAGCTTTATGAGAAACAAAATACAAAAAAATTCATTATTATTGCACAAAATGTCATCATGATTTATCTTTAAACATGATAGATCAAAAACATTGGAAACTTTCTCAACGATCTAAAAAAGAATGCCAAATTTTGTTACTGCTCAAAAGGGATTGAAAATTTGTGGATTTGATAGTCATTTAAAAATGAATTGAAATGAAGCCGAAGGTCATCTTCCTAGACAATTTGGGACTTTAAAACTGTAACAAGTATTTTTCATGTGAGGAAGGATTTGAATTTTTGTCCTTTTTATCGAGCAGTGAAGCATTGACAAGTAGAAACGAATGAATCTCTCTTAAATTTTGTTCTCAAATTATTATTATTATTATTATTATTATTATTATTATTTTTTGTGGTTCCTTTTAAAAAGCTGTTTGGTATTACTTCTTCGGCTTATTTACAGTACAGTTTTTTAAAAGTTGTACTTTTTTAAATGGGTACAGTTATATATTTTTTTTGTGTGTCTCAAAGATAAAGACAAGTATAAATTTTATACCTATATTTTGGTCTACCTCGTTATTTTAAAATTTAAACAATATAATTTAAAATAAAAATATGCTACACCTGCAAATGCACTCAGAAACTTCAAAAACAGGGTGATTTTGATTTCTGTGTTACTGTGTCAATGATATAAACTTTTTTATTTTCTCACATTTATTATATTCAATTCAAATTTGGTTTGAAAAAATTGGACAATTAGCCATCTGCCCAAGCATGTAGTCATTAATGATTAAACTGGGTTGGTTGGTTATTATGTCAAGGCAGGCCTGTATTGAAAGAATCTCACCTGAGCAAAAGACCACATAATGCCTGGGCTACAAAGTCAAACCGAAGAAGATGTCCTACATTAAGCCTTTCGGCTAACTTGGCCCACCACAAGCCTTCAATGTCATGCAATAATAGAACATATTGAAGAACATATGCTTTTAATTATTTTAGAAATAGAGCATAATAAACATCTTATGCATGCATGTGAATCATATTCCCTGATAATTTTTCTTTATTTTATTTTTTCTAAAAAATAATTTACGTAATTTACAATTTGTTTTAATTAGCTAAAACATATTAGTAATAATATATTATGTGTGTGCGAGCATGCAGCAATTAGATATTATTTTACACAATATTTTGTTAGGTTCAGTCTAAAGGAGGTAAGTTTAATTTTAATCTATCAATTTTAAAAAGAGTCTTTTTAGGATTTAGCTGCTATAATAGTTCTCATGCTAATTATGATGCTAATTATATGGAATCATTAAAGTTATTATTAGTCTAGAATTATTCCTTTAGAATCATTAAAAGACATTTTGATATTTCGGTCCTTATAAAACTAGTCAATTTTCCTTAATTCCTTATAGGGAAAAAAGGGAGGGGAATTCTTTTAAGCAAATAGAAATGTAGGCTGCAGTGTTGACTAGTCTTTCACTCTTTCTGCAATCTTTAAACCCTTACTCCTGAATCAAGACAACATCTTGACTTGAGAACTGTAAACTGTTACATAAGGTTAGGATACTTTACGACATATAATTTTCTATACTAAATTTGTGTAATAGCTTACAATTCTTAATGGACAAAACACAGCAAGCCTTAAAATATTTTAAATTTGGCCTAGTAGCTTCAAAAATCCTATTATTATTTGGCCTCTTTGTCTGTTTTGGAGATGCTTTATCTACATAGTATAAACTGTTGGATTTACCCACTATTTCATGAAGAACTTGTTCATTATCAATTCATGGATTATTATTAGAATTAATCCCATGAGATTGAACAGATTAGATTTAAATATATCTTTGTTGTAATCCCTATATTGTGACTGTCCACCAATCTGAAAGTCCAAATACAATTAAATTGCTATTTCTCAGCTGGTTTTTTTGGTTTTTGATAGAATTTCAACCTATGATATTTACTTTTAATGATTGTACTCTTTATTAGACACAGACATCAATTGGTTGTAGTGTAGACAAGAATTAAATCTTAAATCTCTTATTTAACCATTAAAGATTTTATTAATTAAGTTAACTGATACCCACTGAATAGTCTGAATTGCTATTTTTTAATATAAAACATCCGCCCAACATTTTGATTTGTTATGACCTTTGTCGGTGGTCATCATATGGATTTTCATATGCTTTTTCTAAGAACTTTCACATTAATTCAATGATTTTGCTAATGTGTGCCTTAAGGGCACACAATAATTATTTATTTATGGTAAAATTTTTTCAAGAATTAAAAAAATATTGACAATTTTTTTAATTATCGAAAAAATTTTATCATAAATGAATGACTTAATATGTATCTTAAAGGCATACATTAACCAAACCCATAATTCAAATGCATCTCCACGGGGAATCATTCTATTTTGTTAACGGTACAAAAACCAGCAATCAATTTCCTTCAACGGGTTGTTACTGCTTCCCTCAGCTAAATTGGCTGATTCTAGCGATATATGGCAATTGGCATGCTCGAAGAAAGCACCAACAATGTTGACATAATAAGCCCAGATAAAGATGAGCTGTTATGCCTGGCCCCCACATTTACTTCATGCATTCAGTGAAATTTGAAAAAATAAAATAAAATAAAAAGTCATATGTAAAGTATAAATGAGTTTTGACACTTCTCTTTTCTTAACAATTGCATTCACTGAAAAAAAAAAAAAAAAAAAAAAAAAATCTTAGGTCAATTCTGAGAAAGTTTTTGAAAATCCTATAATTTTTTTTAGGGATATTATTAATAAAAAGAATGAAAATATGCTTCTTTTATTTTTTTTTGCTTATCTGTTCACTAATAGGTGTGCTTATCTATCAAACATAGTAAACAACTAACTTAAATGTTTAAATTAATCTTTTATTGAAATGTTAGTGGAACAATATTATTCGGCATCTATCAAGTGGAGGGTTATTGCATGAGTGAAAGTGCACCATATTATGATATGATCACTGATCATCCATCACTTTTATGCTCTAACATAACGTAGTTATTTGATTGTTTGAATTGATATTGATTATATTAGGGCGTTTAACATATAGTTTTTGAATATTGACTTTCTTAATTTAATATCATATCGGTTCAACTATTGGTAAGTTTAGTTGAATTCCTTATTAGTTTGTATAAAAATCATGTTAGTTGTTAATTAATAAAAATATGAAATTAATTATATTATTAAAAATGTTGGAATTGGTTAAAGAAAAAGATGTTAAAATTGATTAAATTATCATTTTTAAACCAGATGTTGATGAATTTATCAAGACAAAACTAAAATTAGAGCTACACCCCTTTATCTAACAAACTATTAGTAATAGTACAGCACAAAATTATTTAAATCAAAACCATGTTGAAGCTGACTTCGAGAATTTGCCCACTAGTCTCGGACTACAGATCAATTAAGCTACCATCAAAATTTTAAATGATCATAATAATATTAGAAATGTATCAAATGGTTCTAGTCAATCTTATAATAATCACTATTTTCCACAAAGAAATATTAGATACTTTTCAAGTAAGTTCAATGGTGCTCAGGATAATGAGTAAAACATTAATTATAATATACTATAACAAATAAATTTTTTTTTTTTTTTCATTTATAAATCAACATCAAGTCCATTTATTTGTTTATTTATGAGTTAAGTGTTCGCACTCATTGGAGAAAAATCATGCTTTGCCACAGGTTATGCCACCGCCGCCCTATATATGGACTGGGCATTCCTGTCCTAAGTAGGAATTAACAAAGCCATGTCCAAATGGACTCTATAATTTACCTATAATTTAGCTTAACAATTCTGACTTAAAATGAAAATTTTCAATTATTAATCATGCTAACCTACCACTAGGAAAGTGACACATGGAGAGCACTGATTGGTGCCTCAAGATCATGGATATAAAAAGCTAGGCTATCCATTCATCCATATTGAGTGGTTCATGTAACATACACACACTAGCTATATGCCACTAACAATAATTCCCCAGGCTTTCCCAATTTATATGACAGAATAATTTTCTTCTCTTGTCTGAACCAGGTTCTTCATTTCTCTTGTTTGTTCTGAAAAAATATGGCTTCAATAACAGCAACTAACTTTGCAAAGTTGTCACCTGGTACTGGTCTTGTGCTCAAAGGGTCAAGTGGGGTTCCGTCAAGCCCTGTCCTTGGTGAGATTTCTTGGTTCATAGGTCACTATACATTATTGCAGTACCATCTATATATATATATATATATATATATATATATTGAATTTTCCCTCATAATTTTACTATATCAGTAAGTGCAATCACAGTTCAGATCGAGACAAGGTCAAAAATGCTTCCTGAGTAACTAAAATGATTTTGGTTACTACCATGTGGAGCATTAAGTATTGTACTGGAATTATAAGATAGTTAGAAGTCATTGTAGTATATATTTATTATCATGGTCATGGCTGCAAAGAAATCTTTCATAATTAATTCGATAGTTACTTTAACAATTGATGTTTTAATTTGATAAGAAAAACATGTTAGAGTTGTTTGAATAATGGCCGAGGATACAGGATTCATCAACTCTCTCCAAAAAATATTTTGGAGATTTTTTTTAGGCTGAAAGTGTTGGTGAGGTGTTAGCCTCCTATTAGAGTTTTAATACAACATATAATGAGTTTAATACTTTCATTTAAGCCAAAAACTTAAGTTTATGGGTTTTTTTCCAACTATGTTTTTCAAATCTTTAACTGTTTATCCGCGTAGAACTTTTACTTGCATGTGTGTACCCAACGCAAAGAAACAGAAGCAAATTGAAGTGTGTGTCAATATATATATATATTAATTTTTTGTATGTTGGTCACAGTGTGTGGTTGATTGTTTAACAGGGTTGCCAAGAATGGTTACAAGAGGAGGGGTTATGTGCAGCATGGTGGAGAAGACATCATCAACAAGTGGCAAAGGCTCAATCTCAAACACTAGCATGGTTGCATCAGTGATGGCTGCAGCATCGGTTGTGACAGCAACCGCAGGCCCAGCCATGGCTTTGGTGGATGACAGACTGACCACTGAAGGAACAGGACTTCCCTTTGGATTGAGCAATAACCTTCTTGGGTGGATAATATTTGGTATGTTTGGTTTAACTTGGGCACTCTATTTTATCTACACTTCCACCCTAGAAGAGGACGAGGAGTCCGGGTTGTCCCTCTAAGCGAGATCCAATCTATGTAAATGAAAATTTGAAGTGGGAGAAAGGACAATTTGCTGTTGATGTAATTGCTTTTGAACCATTTTGATCCAATTAGTCATGCCAGTATAAACTGCAACTTTTGGTTCTCCCCATGGGTTTTCGACTCATTTCTCTGAAAGTATGTGAGAAGCTAGCTTCTTTTTCTTATATTGAGAAAGGCCTTCATTTCTAAAAAAACTGTGGAACGAAAATGCCGACCAATACTTTGACCAAACGGTTAAGTGTCAATCAACTCACAGAATCCCCATTTGGGCACTTTGATGCTCAGATATTGAATTTCATTTTTTTGCTCCATATAATGATGGTTTCTCTTATTTGAGTTCAGCCCATGAAAAGAGAAGATTAGAGAATTCTTTATTGGTTTTGAAATCCCACACATTGGTTAGACGAATAATAAGGATGGTCTAATTCTATTATATGTGTTAGTTTCATATTGAAAAGAAAATAAGTGACTAGGAGGTGTGACATCCCTTATTCAAGGTGTAGCTTTGCTGTGTGTGATCAGTTAGGAGCAAAAATTTGTCTTGTGAAAGAGGTAAAGACTAGGCGTGAGCAAGTTGCAGGCTGGGTCCGGTTTGGAGTCACCCACGACCAGACCCGACCCTATAAAACACACACCAGCCTGCGTGGTTGATTGATCCACCAGACAGGTTAGTGAAATTTCGGGTCGGGTTTCTTTGTTATTTTTTTTTGGCTGTTGGGTCTTCTGTTATTTTTGAGTTATTTTCTATAATGTTGGCATTGATACCAAATCTGTTTCCAAGTTGAAACCTCGATCAAAGTAAAAAGTTCCATATTGTATCGGCGTATCATAAGTGTTCATGAATTATACGATATAGTGTGCATATCATATGAATCATATCGTATTGTAAAATCGTATATATCGTATGATACATAGACAAATGCTTTAAAATGAGATTTTTTTTTTGGTTAAAATTTGTACTTTGATATAAATCTAACAAGTTGTTAGACTTGTTTTTAACACAAAATTATTAAGTTACTTAATTTGGCCAAACAAAATAACATATTCATAAGTTTTTTCCCCCTCTCTTTCTCCTATAAAATTTGGACTACACAGTACACTTCACTTTAATATATGCAAATTTATTTTCTATACTGTGGATAAGATATTAATTGACAATATAATTTTTTTGTTTTTGTTTTTGTCGTTATTTTTATAAGTCTAAGAAACTAGAATGCCCAGAAGATTTTTTTTTTTAATTACTAAAATAAAAAGAACAAAAAGAGATAGTAAATGTTAACGACGATAAAGAAAATTTTAATGAAGAAATAAGTTTGCAAAATAATATACATGATGATAGCATTGACTTAGATGAGGTTTATTAGACAATATGATGGAGTATTATTTTTGGGTCATTTGTTATATATTATTATTACTCTTGAATTTAAGCAATTTGAATGTGTATGTTATAATCACATGCTAGTTTGATATACTTATTTAGCTTGTTAAATATTACGTAAGTAATAAATAAATTAATCATTAGTTGAATATACTTAAAATTTATAATAAATATACCATTTATATATGTATATCTATAATAGTTTATAAATTTTATTAAATGTTTGTGTATTTTACCATACATGATACCATACGATACACGATACAGGAAAACAAAAAATCGATTAACGATACAATTCATATTTTGACAACTATATTTATGACACTATTATCACTTGCCAAATTTTATTCAACTTCAAATTTAACTTTTAAGAGAAAATCTATTGGCATCAAATTCATTAATGATAAGGCCCAACTCATTTAGAAAATGTAATTTGAATTTTCCAAATTGAAAACTTGACCAAATCAGCAAATCTCTTTCCAATTTGGAAACTTGACCAATACTTAATATTTATGATACTATTATCACTTGCCAAATTTTATTCAACTTCAAATTTAACTTTTAAAAGTAATCTTTTGGCATTAATTCATTAATAATAATGACCAACTCATTTAGGAAATGGAAACTGAAATGATACCACCACCCCTTTTAAGAGAAAATACATTTCAAGCTTATGTAATCTTTTTTGGGTTAAGTTAACTACATATTTAGTTCATATTTTATACACTATATCTCAATTTGGTCTCTAAACTTTCAATTTTGTCAATTTAGTTTCTAATTTTTTAGTACTGTGTCAATTTAGTCTTATTTTTTGGAAGAAAATTGATGACTCATTTAATGGCCAAAATTAAAAATTAATTTTCGTTAATGTGACAATACACTAAAATTTATTTTGATCCCTGGCTATGTCATCAATTTTCACCTAAGATATAACAACAGAAACAATTGACACGATACTAAAAGGTTAGGAATCAAATTAACACAATTGAAATGTTAAGGACCAAATATGCAGTTTACACTTTTTTATTTTTTTTGAGATAAAAGCTTATCTAAGGAGCACAACTAGGACTAACATGATGCACTTACCTAAGGTCTGATCTATTCTAATCTACACGACACGAGACTCTCTTAGTCAGATCTTCCCAAGCCATGGCCCCAAAGAACTATACTATTTTGCAGAAGCAAGTCTGTTTCAAATTCCAGATAAATTGAGATCACAGTGCATAGACCATCTCCACACTGCTGTCGATGCCAAGCTCAGAGTCAGATTTCAAGTCATCCATATCCAGGTTGTCTATTGAGAACGGGTGAATGCCATGAGCCCGCCAACTGCTGGTATGGTGGCCTCAGCAATCATCTATTATATGAATGTTTCCTAAGCATCAGCCGCGAGGAATAATCAGTCCAGCAAAAGTGCAAGTTGAATCCTTTATTTGTACTGAAAATATCACTCAAACCAGCAAAATAAATCTACAAAGTAACCAAATTCAGAATACTCGGGACACTGGCAGATATAAGAGAGTTGGCTTTTTTTTATTTATTTTTCTACATGAACTGTACAACTTACAATTCTAGCAATGAGAGGTGGAAGTTACTTTTCTATTAGTAAAATGTACAGGTTGATCAACTTCTTTTGACAATGACTTTCTTGTATACTATTAAGCAAAAGTGAACAGTGGAACAGTTTACTAAAACCACCTAATTATTAGTAATCCCTGTTGATCTCTAAAGGTTTTTTTTTTTTACCTTCCTCATCTAAAGAGGTTGTTTATCTTCCCATCAAACACAAATATTTAATATTTATCCCTCTCTTACCTCTTTCAAATGCCAAAGCCCAAAGTTCTCTAAAACACTAAATTTCTGCTCCATTTTAAATCATAACATGTTACTTCTATGATAGAATAAGAAATAGTCCCTCAAAACCCAAAACCCAAAACATGACTCAAATATTTTTACCAAAAAAAGATGCAAACTAAACTACTTCAATTCAACGGAATTCATTTTTTATTTTTTATTATCAGTGTTATTGCAAATGTTTGGTGATGTGGTTGGCCTCTCTTCACAAAGATATTGATATGTTTTGTTCATTCAGGTATTGCTAGTTGGGATAATATCACTGTTGATGATACTCTAAAAGTAATTAGAAAAATAATATTAATAACATTTAACAAATTCTATGCATTGTGCGGATTACATGTTATTTTTATTAAAAAATGTAATGTGATGTGCTCCTTAAGTATCACATGAGCAAATCTTGTGTACTAGTTGATCCAATCAAATCATGTCATGTAATTTCAATTATGGTAGACCAATATTTTAAATAGTTTAAAAAACCCTTTAAAAAGTAAACCAAATCTCCAAAAAACATAAATTGTATAAAAAAAAATGTACTTCTTTCCAATATTCTCATCATCCAAACAAACAGTATGCAAATCCTAATTTCCAAATAGAATAATACAAAACCTCTGCGATCATCAAGCAGCCACAATTCCCAACAATACCAAATCTGTATATACTATAAACAGGAACTTTCGATTTTTTTGACTCTCACGAGGGCTTGCCACATAGGCTTTGAAATAATTACAATTTTCCACATCTACATTATTTTTTTTATTAATTTATTAATTTGAATTTTGTAACCTGATATTACTTTTCTTCTATTTAGTTTATCAAATCCTTCCTCCCTCTACGCGTTGCCTGCCTCCACCTCTCGCGTTTCTTACTTTTGTCTTCATTCACACCAGTATCGTTTGTGAAGAAAAGCCAAGCCCTTCGCCGTGAATTAAGGTGTTGTTTGGAAACCCCCAAAACTGGATGATAACATCTAGTTTTCATAACTCATGATCCAAAATTGATGAGGCTCACGGGAGAGAAGTTGTTTGGATTCCATGATTCAGTTTCCGTGACTCAGTTTCCATCACTCAATTCTCTGATTTTTGAGTGATGAATTATAGAAACTGGAAACACATTTTAGCTGTTTTGAGTTTCCATAACTCATAACTCAATATCATATTTGTAATTAAACACACATGGATGGACTCACAGCCGCAACTTTTGACCGTTTGAATTTTTTTTTCCTTTCTTCTCCTGGGTTCGGTCTTCAGGTCCACTTTTTTTTTTTTCTTTTCTTTTCTTTTACTGGTTCAGTGTCTTCAGCTCTTCCTTCTTTTCTTTTCTTTTTCCTTCTTCTTTTACTGGTTCGGTCTTCAGTTCTTCCTTCTTTTTTTTTTTTTACTGGTTCGGTTCTTCCTTTTTTTTTTTTTTTTTCTTTTACTGGTTCAGTCTTCAATTTTTGTTTTTACTGGGTTCAGTGAGTTTATGTACTGAAAAAAAAAAAAAATTGCACTGAGTGACAGGTATGGGGCCCACAAACAGTGTGAAAAATATTGAGTGATGGCAAGTGAGTGATGGTGCCAAACGGGTAGGGTATTTTAAGTGATGAGTGATGAGTGACGGAAATTGAGTGACATTTTTTTTAAACCAAACAAGCTAGAGTCCCAAGTGAAATAAGAGACATGAGTCTATAAGAATAGAGGCGGTTGCTTTTGTTATATAAATAGAGACATGCGTGTGAGGAAATTAGAAAGAGAGAGTGTTGCTGGAATAAGGGAAAAGAAAAGAAAGAGAAACACAGTGAAAAGAAAAAGTACCATGTGTGAGAGCAAAGATGTATTATACATGTTTTTTTTTTTTTTTTTTTTTGAGAATACTAAGTCTTAGAGAGAGGGGAGAAGATTTTTTTAAAAAACTTACAGTAGTGTATATTCAAAAAGGCCTAATTCTTGAATACATATTGATTGTTAATAAATAAAGAAATATATATAATATGTTTAGGGATATAAAACTTTTTTAATGTATTAAATTCCTATTTTGTAGTTCAAGAGTAGCGTATATTGGGGAATAGCTTCAATTCCAGGTGCATTAACAAATTTTGTTAATTTATAATGGCATTTTTTTTTTTATTTACAAATTCAATTGATGTGATTTAAGTAAAATAAGATAAGATTAATTCATATATATATATATATATATATATATTATACCCAATTTCTTTCTCTTGCACCGCACATATTAGTAACTAGTTACTTATAATTCACTATTGCCACCTTCAACTAATTACTAAACTAGGCCCATCCTCACATTTTTGCTATTGGAAGCACACACACATTGCAATCTTGTGAATCAAGGATCACTCTTTATTATTATTATATCCATAAATCTGATGCAGTGTGAATAGTGGAAAAAATGATAGGTTCATGTAAAAATAATAGACAACTATTTACATTTTGCCACATCACAATTGTGGCAAAGTTACAACAAAAAAGTTGTGGTTCTAAAACAACTCTTGCAACCGCACTAAACTCAAATCACCATCCTTAGTGACAAACACAATCTTTAGTCCCCCACACAACAACAATAAAAAATAAGATAGAGAAATGCAAACTGAGAAAAAGAAATTTAAAATTATCTAGCAAGCCCTTCAATGTAAAACAAAAAGTAGTCGAAACTTGAAAGTTCTAGGACTTGATGGACGAGATAAAGCAAGAAGTTGAAAGGAAAACAAATAAAAATTGGACAACTTGTAAATCAACTTAAGCAATCTTTTTTCAATCGGCCAAAGCAACATGTGGAGTTGAATTAGTCCATAGATGAAAGGCATGCTTGCATTGTTCGTAGGCTCTGAGAGAGAGAGAGAGAGAGAGAGAGAGAGAGAGAGAGAGAGAGAGAGAGAGAGAGAGAGAGAGAGAGAGAGAGAGAAGGAAAGGGATTATAAAATAAAATAGGAAAAACGAGAAATTGATTTCAAAAATGAATTATATGGATTAATAAAAGAGTGTTGATGTGATTACCGTTCAGAACAATATAGTTTGTAGTTTGAAATAGAAAAGTTACATCCTTTTAAGTTTAAATGGTATTGATGTTTAATTTATTTTGATTTACAAGTTTGAGCCATGGTAAGGAGATAATGAGTAGAATTCACCCTTAAAAACCGGCTTGCAAGAAAAATGTGTCAAAAAGCTTATAAACACATGGTTAAGCTTATATTTAATCTATGTGGGACACTAGGATCACTCTAATGACACTGACCTGATGGTAGCCCATTCTCTTTTGGTGGCTCTACTCACCTATTAATTATTTTAATCTAGCCTCTAGGTCGCCCCCTCCAAGATCTAACCACAAAACCGCAACTCATTTGATCCCATATTCAATGAGTTACATCTGATTACTCGATGTGGTGGTGGCTCTGATACCAAAAAATGATAAGACCTTCTTGTTCTTCAACTCACAATCTCACAGTTATGGTAGTTCTTGGAGGGAACTAGGCCTCCAATGATTCTTTCGAGGGAATCGACCTCCTAATCAGAATCTCAATGAGAAACTAATCAATTGCATTATTATTTAGATACCATTAGATTACAATGAGATCAACCTTTATACTTGGCTGTAATAGTCTAATAGACTTGCCTAACTAACAATCTTTAGTATTAACAGAATTATAGCTAGACTTGATAGTTGAGATAATAGTACTACCCAATTAAGCCAAGCCTAACTAACTAACAATGTACAAGTAAACTAATGCATCTAGTTATACAACTTGCATATATCAGTAGCCTAGTAAGTTCTCATTAGCAAATTTTGGTGGGGGGTATAGTGGTGATTCGAGGAAGGTACATTGGGTTAGTTGGGAGAGGTTATGCGAGGCTAAAGAATTTGGAGGTTTAGGTTTCAAAGAAATTGAGAAATTTAATTATGCTCTCTTAGCTAAACAAGTTTGGCGGATGATGAACAATTGATGTGAGAATGCAGAAGCGTCAATAAGCAAAACATGTCTACTTCTAGAAAACTGGAAATAAAACACGTTTGCTTCTGAAAATAACCTCGAATCCAAGGGGGTTCTTTGAATTCACAAGGGTCCTTGAATTCACAAGGAGAGAGGGTCTAGAATCCACCAGAAAATAGAAAGACAAAAGCCTGAATTTTATTGATTGAATAATTATCTTGAATTCATAAGGAGAGAGGGCTTGGAATCCACCAAAAAATAGAAAGAAAAAAGTCAGAATTTTATTGATTAAATAATTGTTTTAAAAACGTGTACAAACTTAGGGGCCTATTTAAGGGTTCTGTAAAACTTGTCAGACAAGAAAATATATTATAAAATAACTCCTAATTGATACCTAACCATAACAAGAACCAAATTTGACCTAAAAAGCATTTAAAACAACTAAAAATAAGGATATAATAACCCTAAATCTAAATAATGAAAAGTAAGGATATAATAACCCTACATCAGACCCCTCCACTTGAAAAAACTCTTCATGGAGTTTATCTTTGAAATCTGAAATTTTTCATGCCAAGAGAATAAATACTTTGAATACTTCATCTTCCTTGTCTTCTTGCCAAACTTGAAAGTCATCAATTGAGCAACTTGAACTTCTTGCCCCTTGAACTTCTTGCCCCTTGATCTTCATGCAATTGACAATATTCACTAAATAAGTGTCAATAATCAAATCAAATCTTTCCACCCCCAATAAAATGAATAAACTTTGTTTCAGTGGCTTCCACCAAAATAATAGGAGCTTGAACGTTGCAATCGTCTAACTTGACTTCATCGAGAACGTTAGCAACTTCATCTATAATTTCTTCTTTAATGGTTTCTATTATCTCGACCTCAAGATCTTTCTCTATAATAGGGTATTCATTAGTCTCCTCCACAATCTTGATTTTAGGTTCTTCTTCTATAACAAGGCCTTCATTGATTTCCTCAACAATCTCTATATTTTCTCTTTGGCTTCTACATATTCTTCAAGAACAATATTTTTTTCAACATGCAATTCTTCCTTTAATGGTGGAATATTTGGCTCTTCAAAATAATTCAAGTATCAACTTCTTGGCCAATAATAATCTTGTATTGTATATGACAAGATTTCTTCACAATCCAAAGAATAAAATTTGATAGCAAGCATCTTTTTCATCCTTAGCCACAAATGAATTTTGTCTTTACCTTGTCAGATTTTATTAGATTGTACTCGTTTCCACCAATGTAAGGCATACACTTTTCTCTCATAATAAATATTCTCAATGTCAAATAAGTCCTCTAGATCAAGTTGTTAGATTGTAATATGTTGGCAAACCATGATCAAAACATAGAGTCTAGGGTTAGATTTGCTCAAAGTGTGTTTAATTGTAAAATTGGAATCAAGTGATTGTAAAATTATTGGACAAAATCTGCAAGGCTCGATTGATCGAAAATTAGATTCGATCGATCGAATTTCGAGTAGATTTATTTTTCTGCAGAAATTCCAATTTAGCCTAAGCCTGTTTGACGTGTAGGATTTTATGTTTTACTTCAAGTATAAAACGAAAAACCCTAGCTATGTTTTAGAAGTCTTTTTGAGTGTTGTGTGGTAAATCTTTTGTGAGATCTAGAGGTGTTTACCTTTATACATACACATAGGGTTATCAACATCAAGATTCATATCAAGAGTTTGATGATTGCTTCAGTTGCTGCTTAAAGAACTTAAAGAAGATTTGAAACGTTTGAGTGGAGCCTCAAAGTCATAAGTAGGAGAAATTGTGGTTGCAACGGATCAAGGAAAGAAGTAGTTCGTGGACTTGGAGCTGTCACGTGGTCGTGGTAGAAAGTTTTCTACACGAGGTAGCAATAGGATGTTAGTAGTCTAAATCTTATTGTACAAACGCCAATTCTTTCTTAGTGGATTTATTTTTTTACCTTGAGGATAACTAAGTTAAATCCTGCTCAGGTTTTTTACCTGTTAGGCTTTCTTGGGTTATCATATCATTGTGTTTTTTATATTTCTGCATTATTTACATGATATAATTTATATGTGTTAACATAGAACTGAATAATTTATCTAAGTAATCACTTGGCTAAATAACTAGGTTAAACATCTTGTGTTTAAGGGGTCTAAAACTTTACACAAGTAACCAATCAAGAAATTTTTCATTATAAAAATTACCATTATAACTTGCAATTCTTCTATAAGGTTTATATGAAATTTGCTTACCAATAGGTTATCCATGAGTTATGTCTCCGTGATAGTTATCCCTATTGTTTCTATGCTCCAACGATGACATCCTAGCAAAGATATTTGTGAGTGCTAGTTATACGTCACCTAATACTTGCTAAGTTTTCAATCACCAAAGTTGCTACCGTCTCATACTCCAGCCACTAGACGAGGATAACTTAAGGCTTTGATACCAACCGATGCGGGAATGCGGAAGCATCGAGAAGCAGAACATGTCTATTTCTTGAAAACAAGAAACAAAACACGTTTACTTCTAAATCCACTAGGGTCCTCGAATCCACAAGGATTCCTTGAATCCATAAGGGTCCTTAAATCCATAAGGAGAAAGGGTCTGGAATCTACTAGAAAATAGAAAGACAAAAATCTGAACTTTATTGATTTAATAATTGTTTTAAAAACGTATACAGATTTAGGGGTCTATTTAAGGGCTCCGTAAAGCTTAACAAACAAGAAAATATATTTTAAAACAACACCTAATTGATACCTAACCATAACAGGAACCAAATTTGACCTAAAGAAGCATTAAAAGCACATAAAAATAAGGAAATAATAACCCTAAACCAAAAATAACGAAAATTACAAATTAAATACCAAAATTAATAAATTACAATAATTAAATTGTAGATTCTGCCCTACATCAACAACCCGGATTCTCTTTGTTATAGGGTGTTCAAAGCTTGTTTCTTCCCAAATTGTTCTAATCTTGAGGCTAAGGATTCTATTACCAGATCCTACTCTTGGAAGAGTATTCTCAGTGTTAAAGAATTCATCCGGAAGAGAATGGTCTGGCAAATTGGTAATGGGCAATTAGTCAGGATTAAGGAAGACAAATGGTTACCTAAGAAACCCAGTTGTTTGATTATCTCACCTCTCCCCTCTCTGCTGCCAGAAACAAAGGTGAGTTATTTTATTAATTTGGACTTAGGTGTGTGGAAATCTGGTGAAGTGCAGCAGGTATTTCTTCCCCATGAAGTGTCGCTGATTTTGGGAATTCCTCTTAGTCCTAAAAGTACTCTTGACTGAGTGGTATGGGCACATTCTCAGTCTGGGTTGTTTACAACAAGCAGTGCATATAAGTTACTGGCGGCCTCTGCCTCAGCTAGTCATGCAAGGAGCTCTATTTTGGAACCTCAAAAAAATTTTTGGAGAGGAATTTGGTAGCTGCATGTACCCAATAAAATTAAGCATTGAGAGGGAGAGCATGCAATAATGCTATGCCAACTAAATGCTATCTTTTTTGGAGGCAAATCATATTGACAGATACTTGCGAGTTGTGCAATGATGGTCGAGAAGATGTTTGGCATGCATTTTGGCTCTATAAAGAATTGGAATTTGTGTGGAATTCCTTCCATTGGTTCCAAACCTCAGTACACAAGGACTTTAGAAAGGAGATCTTTGCTGTTACAACTTAGTATTTATGGTATAGATAGAATGCAAACCACTTTGGATGGCCTTCTCATCCTTTGTCACACATTTGCTCCTTGGTGGGTTCCTTGCTTTAGGAATTTTTGGCAGTGCAGGAAGTAGAGCTTGACAAACCTCAATCTGTGATGCTAAACAAGTGGCGTCCTCCTGAAAAAGATATACACAAAGCGAATTTTGATGCGGCTGTCTTCAAAGCCTCCAACTTAGTTGGAATAGGTTTCGTTGTCAGTGATTGGCGTGGCAAGGCAGTCAGAGCTCTTTTGCTGCCAATTTCGTTGTCTAACTCGGTTGTTGATATGGAAGCTATGGAAGACTAAGTTTCGAGTTTGAAATAAAGTCAAACAAGTAAAATAGTTTTACAAACGTGAATTTGTATTGATGAATGAGTGATACAATTCTCTGTAATTACAAAAAAATGATCCTTTGATTCAATTTCCTTGAAAGACTTGTTAATTGAAATTGTAATAATGTGATTTTGACTCGAATACCAAATATCCTTCAATTTGGCTAAAGGATGGATCAAAGACCCTTGAAATAGAATTAAAATGAATCTTTAGCTATGAGCTTGTTAGAAATTCTTTGTTCTTCATATGTTCTTCGTGTTCTTCGCTTGTTCTTCATCTTTGAAGGTTTGTGGTGGAAGTTCTTTGGTGCTTTAGAGGCTTGAATCTATAGAGCTTTGCTAATTTGTGGTTTGTTGAGGTTTGTGGAGGTTTTTGAGCTTGATTATAGTGAACTTTGAGATTTAGGAAGATGATTTGGACGATTTCTCTTCAAATGTTCTTCGTATTCGTAGTTGAAGTTCTTGAAGGCTTCAGGACTTGATTCCAGTAGAGTTTTCGTACTTCTGAATCTTCTTTGATGCTACATATGGCATGAATGCCTTGGTGTGTCCCAAGATGTCTTGGTCTCTTGGTGTGTGGAAATCCCTTAGGAAGGCTTCTATCTATAGGAGTTTGGGGGGGTGGGTAATCGACACATGGTGAAGTTTGATTGGTGACATGTGTCACAGTTTGATTGAAGGTGCTTTAAGACTTTTTTCTCCAAGACATGTGGCATCTTTTGATTGGCCGAAATGTTTTGATTTTCAAGATGACACATGTCAGCACCCAATTGGACTGCCTGTGTCATTGCTTACACGTGCCGATATGTGATTGGTTCTTGCATGCTTTTTGTGTCTCTATTTCAATGGCACTTGGCAAATTTTTGTTGGTTTTTGAATAGTGATAGCAAAACCTAGTAGTAGTATGTGGCGCTTTGTAATTGGCCGTATTTTTTAGACTTGGTAGTATGATGTGTCAGCTTGTGATAAATTGAGAATTTTCCCTCTTTACAGAAGCTCTTTCTTGTCGTCAAGCGATTCCATTTGCTATTGAACTTGGTCTTCACGAGTCATCTTCAAAGGGGATTTGACAATTGTTATTAACGCGGTTTTTCAGAGGAATGCAACGTTATCTTCATATGGAAACATCGGGATGATATTCGATGTTTAGTTTCTTCTTTTCTATTTTTTGATTTCATTTATGTGTACCGTACTCAAGGCCGGCCCTTCCCTTAGGCGAGTTAGGCGGTTGCCTAAGGCCCCCAAGGGAAGGGAGGCCCCCAAATTTTAGAAATTAAGAGGGAGTAGGGAAAAAAAAATTTTAATTTCAAGGGAAGCACAAAACTTGGATAGAGTAGCGGGGAAAAAAAAAATTTAGTTTTAGGTGAAAAGCAAAAAATTCTAGGACATCCTTTTAACCAAAAAACAAAATTTTTTGGTAAATTAGACAAACCAAAAATCATTCAGATAAACTATAAATCCGGTCTAACACATTATCCACAATACAATCACAAATCACAACAAATAAAATAACTCAAAACCCTAAAAATTTACCTTTCTCTCTAATCTCTACTCTCCGCCTCTCTCTGTCTCTCATTCTCATTCTCTCTGAATCTGATTCTCTTTCTCTCCCCTATTCTCACTGAGTCACTGATCTCATCTGCTCTCCGGCCCTGGGATTGGCAGCAAAGCTTCCTCAGTTGAGTCAGTTCCTCACTCCTCAGTTCCCGCGGCCTTTCTCTTCCTCATCCTTTTCCTCTTCCTCAATTGAGTCAGTTCCGTTCAGCCGTTGAAGCCGTTCAGTGCAAGCTTCCTCCAAGGTTGTTGTTGTTGTTGTTGTTGTTTTTTTTTTTTTTTTTTTTTTTTTTTTTTTTTTTTTGTAATAAAGCTTGCTGCTGCCTCTATTGCCTACGTTTTCTTCTTTTTGGATTTGGGCTAGATAGTTAAGAATAGGAATGTAGAGTACCGAATGCTAAGTGATTCTGGCCTTTCTCTCCAGACTGCCTCTGTTGCCTGCGTTTTCTTCTTTTTGCTGCTGCCTCTGTGCATTTCTTTTTGCTTTTTGGATTCCGGCATTTTGTTCTTTTTATAAAGCAAAACGTTTTTGTCTTTTTGTTTTGGGTATTGGTATTTGGGATTTTGGGTTATAGTCTTATAGTTATAGATAAGTGATAAGTCTGAACTTTGAATAGAAGGTACGGAATGCTAAGTGATAAGGATAGATATTTAAATAGGAATTTTGTGTTTTTTTTTTTGGTGGGTCTGCCTTATTATGTTATCGTGTTGCTTAAATTTTTGTTATGGTTGTGTGTTTTTATTTTTTTTTAAATTTTAATCTTGTGTTTTTAGTTTTTATATATATATATATTTTAGTTAGTGGCTATATACTGAATAAGTCTTTATTTATGTAGGTTGAAATTGCTAAAAGTTTGTTATTGTTCGGTGAAACTACAACAATACTTTTTATATAAATCATGTTCGATTTCTCATTTGCTCTACACTTGAAAGTTATTTTTTATTTTAGTCTTTATAAATATATTGTTTGATTAATTGATTAGAAATGTCTACTAGGAAATATGCATCTGGATATGAAAAACTTAAAAAAAGAAAAATTAATTGAGTCTCAAAAAGGATCAATGGATAAATTTGTTATTAGTAATAAACAAAATATAACACAAAATTTAGATGAAAATATCACAAATGAGCAAGAAATTCACCAAAAAGAGTTAGAAGATAATGAAATGATACAATTGCAAGATAACAATGATGTTCAATTTTGCAATACAACAAATTTTGATAATGAACTTCAAAATAATTTAGAAGAAAATGAAAATAATGATGAAAATGTCACAAATGAACAAATTCACCATAATGATGTTCAACCAGAAGAAAATGAAAATAATAATGACATGTTGAATCATATTCCTTCAAATATTTATGATCCAGGTAATTGAAAAAATATTGACACAAAATTAAGAGATTTATTAGTAGAAAGAGGTCCAATTAGAGACAATGATATAATTTTTCCTAAAGGTGATGACACTAGACATTTTTCTACTATTCATTACACTCGAATATTATCAAATGGGGAGAAGCATGATAGAAAATGGCTAGTGTATTCAAAAGATACGGACCAAGTATTTTGTTTTTGTTGCAAGTTGTTTGAATCTAAATGTACTGGCCAACTATGTAATGAAGGAACTCGAGATTGGAAAAATATTAGTTCTAAAATTAGAAAGCATGAAACAACTAGAGAGCATATTACTAACATGAACACTTGGCTAGATTTGGAAATGAGATTGTCAAAAAATAAAACAATAGATAAAAATATCCAAGAACAAATTAACAAAGAGAAAGATCATTGGAAAAAGGTTTTATTAAGAATTATTGCTGTAGTAAAGAATCTTGGTAAAAATAATTTGGCATTCTGAGGAAAAAATGAAAAGATTTATGAAGAAAATAATGGAAATTTTTTAAGTCTAATTGAAATGATTGCAGAATTTGATCCAGTTATGCAAGAACATATTAGACGTATTCAAAATGGTGGAATCCATAAACATTATCTTTGACATAAAATACAAAATGAATTGATACAACTTTTAGCAAATGAGATTAAATGTAAAATTATCAAAAAGATCAAAGAAGCAAAATATTTTTCAATTATACTTGATTGTACACCAGATGCAAGTCATCAAGAACAAATGTCTCTCATATTACGATGTGTTGATATTTCAACAAGTCCAATAAAAATATTAGAACATTTTGTTGAATTTGTGAAAGTTGATAATACTACCGGAAAAGGTCTTTTTGATGAAATTATAAATGTAATAAATATTCGTGAGCTTGATATTAATGATATATGTAGACAAGGATATGATAATGGGTCTAATATGAAAGGAAAACATCAAGGGGTACAAAAAAGACTTCTTGATATAAATTCTAGAGCATTTTACACACCATGTGGTTGTCATAGTCTTAACCTTGTACTATGTGATATGGCAAATTCTTGTCCAAAAACTATATCATTTTTTGGAGTTATTCAATGCATATATACATTGTTTTCTTCTTCTACAAAAAGATGGAAAATTTTACAAGATAATGTGTCAGATTTAACTCTTAAGTCATTATCACAAACACATTGGGAAAGTCGCAATGGAAGTGTAAAAGCAATAAAATTCCAAGCTCCACAAATAAGAGATGCTTTATTACAATTAGCACAAACAAGTGAAGATCCTAAAATAAAAAGTGAAGTTGATTGTTTAGCAACATATGAAATTGAAAGCTTTGAGTTCTTATTGGGTATGACTATTTGGTATGACATATTATTTGCTGTTAACTCTGTTAGTAAAAACTTACAATCAAAAGACATGCACATTGATGTTGCTATAGATCAATAAAAATGTCTCATTTCTTATTTTAAAGAATATAGAGAAAATGGATTTACATCTGCAATGAATTCATCTAAAAAAATTGCATTGGAAATGGAAATAGAACCTGTTTTTTGTGAGAAACGTATAATTCATAGAAAGAAACAATTTGATGAAAATGTTCATAATGAGATAACACATTCTGCTGAAGAATCTTTTAGAATTGATTATTTCTTATATATAGTAGATAAAACAATTAGTTCAATTGAGAATAGATTTGAACAATTTCAACTATATGAAGCTATTTTTGGTTTTCTATTTAACTTCACAAAATTGAAGTTACTAGATAATAATGGTTTTCAAAACTATTGTCTTAAACTTGAAGATTTTCTCAAGCATGATGTTTATTGTGATATTGATGGTTTTGATTTATTGTCAGAGTTAAAGATTTTAAAAGAAATTTTACAAATAAAAGATTATACTCCAATTGACATACTAAATTATATAAAAAGATTAGATTCATTTCTAAATACATGTATTGCTTATAGGATTTTACTAACAATACCTGTTACAGTAGCTACTGCAGAAAGAAGTTATTCAAAATTAAAATTAATAAAATCATATTTAAGGTCGACAATGTCTCAAGAAAGATTAAGTGGATTAGCTATACTATCGATTGAAAATGAGATGTTAGAAGAACTTGAATATAAAAATTTAATTAGTCAATTTGCATCTCAAAAGGCAAGAAAAATAGATTTTAAATGAAATATATTATAATATAAAAATATTAAATAAATATTAATTTAATTAATATATAAGTATAAAAAAAAGGCCCCATTTTTAATTTTCGCCTTAGGCCCCAAAATGTCTAGGACCGGTCCTGACCGTACTGGTAACTTTGTGGCTGATCCTTTAGCTTAAAAAGCTAAGAACATTGTAGGATGTCAGGTCTGGTTGGTGGAGCCGCTGAAGACATTGCTCCTTTGGCGGAATTTGATGTTCACTAGTTTCTGTTTTTTAATACATTCCCGGACTCTCGGTCTGGTTTCTCAAAAAAAAAAAAAATGGTATTTACTATTTATACATCACCATGTTTACAGGCATGGATGAAAAGATGAAATCTATAACGCTTTATGCTTTAGGGAAGACAAAAATTCAAATTATTAAATTTAAGTGAAAAAATTTAGAACGGCCAAATAATTAGCCCAGTTTACAAGACAGTTTTGCAAGAATAGCAACTTTATGCTACTTCAAAAAAGCTTTAAATCTAGAATAATTGACAAAAGGATGTGCTCTAGCTATGTCAATGTAGAGAGCACTACTTTACCATGTGCATGTTATAAAAAAAATGGGTGTAATATGTATAGATTTTACATATAAAATGCTGAGGAATTATGAGCTAAAATTGGTTGTTAAAGTGTTGTGAAAATATTCTCAATGTAACATTTCTTAATTAATTTATATTTTTGACCGAACTATGAAAAGAATGGTTGTGTCTGAATGTGCTTTATTTTTAATTGTTATTTCTTGAGTGAGGATTGGGGCCATATGCTAGACTGCTAGTCAATTAGTGGGTAGCAAATGTAACACTAAAACTCTAAAAGACAATTAAACAATTAGATAATGGGTGATTTTAAATAAAAAAAATAAAAAAAATTAGACAAGAGGCATGGGGCAAAGGAGTGATTAAGTGAAGAAAAAAGTAAATGTTAACACAACAATTTTTTTAATACAACTTCAAAAACCAATATTGTCAAAGTTGAGTCGAATTGTTAAATAAACCAATTGTAAAAGAGAATTGTAGGGTCAATGGGCCCAGTGGCATGTGTTGGGTTGGCCCAAGAACGTTTGGTTGAGTTAAAGGTCCAATCTGAGGACGCTGAATGGTTCGAGGAGGTAAGAAGGTCGACCCACAAGGCAATGCTAACAGGTGAGTGATATCTGATAAGGAATGTTGAGGAAGTTAGCCCGAGGAGTAGTGTGTCCTCGGATACATGAAGTATAGGTAGGAGAATGATGTCTGACGACCACATGCAATATTATAGAAGATTCTATAAGTAAAGACAAGTAGGGGAGATGAACAAGACAAGAAGAAGGGCAGGAAATATTTGGGATAAAGCTGTTACCACTGCATTGAATGTTCTGCAACTACTTCTCTGGGAAGTGACGTTTGAGCATCAGGGTTTAGCCTTACAGTTGCCTCCAAAGACTTTAGGGGAGATGGATGGGACAAGTATCTAAAGTAGAACTCTGGTTCTTACGTGGAAGATGGGGAAAGAAAGGTAAATGGTATAAGAGGAAAGGAAGGATGTTCAGGAAAGGGGGGGGGGGGATCGGAAAAAACTAGAGAGAAATGCAATGTACAGCATTGATACTTGTAACCTATCCTTGAAAGAAAGAAAGCTAATATAATTCATCCTCAGCTTTAGTCCGAGGACATATTCTACTACATAATAAGTTCATTATGTGCGGTACTAGGATCAAGCCCATCATTTTTGCTATCCACCATCATTAGAGCCTAGATTTCAAGCCCACTATCTATAAATTTCATTGTATTGGGCTTTTTGGGTCTACCCCCTTCTTACATTGGGGTTGGTGCAAATTGTGACCTTACAAGAATAAATATAAAATAATAAATAAAAGTATTCTAAATTGTAACAATTGAAGTTCACTTAACAAAAATTATTAATATATTTATTAAATTTATAAACAATAGACGATTTTCAGGATTTAATCTTAGCAAGAATATTTAGTATGTTATTTTTTAGAAGAATATAATTAGTATGTTCAACATTGTGTTTATTTTTTGATATGTTCAATATTGTATTAAGAGGCAATATGTCAAATGAATTTATAATTTATTTTTTATTCTCCTTCAATATGAACAAATTTGTAATAAAGAAAATCATGTAAACCATATGATTTACTTCTTACATAAGATTCATCATTTTACTGACTCCTAAAAAAAGAAAATCTTAGACCTGCCATCCCACGTTGCGTCTATTTATAGTAAAATTTTTGCTAAGCTCGTGTGATGCTATAACTCAAAATTCACCAAAGCTGTCGAGCAGTTCTTTCATGGGCACGTGAACATTACCGATGTCTTTGATGCCAAATTTTTTGTCTGCTTTGAGTTCCACGATGATGGTGAGGTCATTCAGCCGGGTTAATAAGGGGCTGTTTGGATTTGTTGTTTTCCATCACCCATTATTCTGTTTTCATCATCCATAACTCAAAATTGGTGGGTCCCACGGTTGAAGGGATTGTTTGGATTTGTTTTCAGTTTTTGTTTCCATCACTCAATTATTTGATTTTTGAGTGATGTGTTATGGAAACTGAAAACACATTTTAGGTGTTTTCAAGTTATCAAAACTGAGTTTCCATGGCATTTTGGTAAATAAACAGACATGGCTGGGACCCATGGTCAGAGGACAGTCACACTAGGCGCGTCTTTTGATGGCTCTCTTCACATAGCTAAACCAAATCACTCCATCTTCATACCACCACAAGTCCTTAGAAGCCTCTACCCTACCCTCACCTCCTCACACACGCAGTCACCGATCGAAGCTCAACCAACCCACGCCGCCTCGACCTTAGAAACACAGTTCTTCACGCATCGTTGCACCAATCTTCCCCACCAACCTCTTTTTCAGTTTTTTCACCAATCCGAAGGACCCCTTCAACATTGAGCTGTTTTATACATTTTATTTGTTGGTAATAGGGTGGTATTTTGCATCTCTTAGATCTATTTCAACTCATGGCGATTGATGGGTGGGTGTCTGCTTCTCTGTTTTTTTTTTTTTTCTTTTTTTTCTTTTTTTTTTTTTTTTTGGTTTTTGGCTTTTCGTTTCTTCAGGTTGAGGGTTTTGAGAAGTTCTTAAGGGCTTCGTGATTGCTCGGATGTGTGAATGGATTGGTGTTTTTCTTCTCCATCCTTCCTGTCTCCACCGTCGGCACCATCATCTCAGTCTTAGAACCATTAATCTCCAAAATCAAGAAACAAATTTTCAAATAGAATAATACCCACAAAAAATCTTTGCAAACACCCAAGAAATGAGAAAGTGCCACAAGACAAGCAATGAACTATTTCCTACAAAGAAGCAAGACTAGCTAAAGAATATGACAATCCTAAAGACTTAGGGAACCCAAAAAAAGAGGCTGTTTTGTAAAATTAAAACAAACCCTGACTTACAAATGCACATGTGCAATGAAAAATAAGCACAATTAGAGGTAAATTAATAATCCAACCGTGAGTTGTTTTACTTATAAAAAAAAAAAAATAAGCACAATGAAATGAGCAGGGCTGAAGGGCTTGTGTTTTAGTTGGGTTCGGGTTTGTGTTTTGGGAGAGTAACAGGGCTGAAGGGTTGAAGGGGAAATGAGCAGTGAAGAAAATGAAAAGAAATGAGGGTGAGGCAGGTAGGCTAATAGAACTTATGACATGGTGCTCAGGTATGGGTCCCACAGAAAGAAAAAATTTTTGAGTTATGAGAAGTTGGAAATAGTGTGCCAAACGTGCCACTTTTAGGGAGTTGGGGTATTTTAAGTGATAAGTGATGAGTGATGAGTGATGAAAATTGAGTGATGAGTGATGAGTGAGGATTTTTTTAAAACCAAATAGCCCCTAAGACAATTGGGCTGAATTTCATTGGGAAATTCCATTTGTAGTTGGGGCCAAAGAACTGGTCAATGGAGTAAATTTCGTTGGAGGTGTTGTCGTGGATTGAAACTACGGCGTACACATCCTTCAAGTGCTTATTTGAATTGATTTCGAAATCTAGAGCGTTGTGCTCCATCTTGAAAATTTAGATGAAAAATTAAAATCCAAAGAAATTCAATGATTTTTTTTTTTTAAAAATATAAGATAGAAATTTTACTTTAACTTAATCTAAGTGTATATGAGTGACCACCACACCAAAGGTGAACGATAGTAAAGAAATTTGATGATTATAAGTAGGTGTTTAGATGAAAGAAATTCAATTTTGTTGCTTGGTATGTGAAATGGGTGAGAATATTTTTTGAAAGATAATTATAATATGCTGCTAACTCCACAGTTTTAACCATTTTCCCCTAGATCCCAAGCACTTTGTGCATGGGGAGATGCCAATTCAGTTACAAACCCTTTGGCAATGGGTGAGAATTGATTGATTTGTATATATAGAAAAGTTCTGAAGATGCGTTTTTGGCTCGTTTATGCAACTTTTTTTTTTTTTCATACGAAGGTATATCATCAAATTATTAAATTTTAAAAAGGTACATCAAATCATTAATTTGACCTTCTTTGTTAGCATTAATTAAAAAAATTAATAGTCTCTTCTATCATTTCTCTCAACAAAATAAAAAATTAATAGTCTTGACTCTCATCACATGCACTAGACACATGCACTCGATCATAAAAATTATTATTCTCATCACATGCACTACACACATGTTGTCACCAAATAAATGAATAGTAATAGCTATTTCATTACAGTTTATCATATTGTTTTTAATATTGATTTATATTTTCATATAATTATGTATCAAATATGCCTTGATAGTACTAACTTGATTCATAAATTATAGGTTGAATTGCAAACTACACGCCTAAAGATTGATGATGCTTAGATTTTATACTTTAAAGTTTCAAAATTTGAATTTTACCCACTAAAGTTTTATTTTGTTTACAACAACAATCCCTCCTACCATACCGTCAGTTTCACATAAGCTTACTATGTGTGTTTAGTTCAACCAATAAGATGATGACATGTAAATTATTTAAATTTTTGTAGGCTACAAAAATGATGTGACATCATTTTTTAAGACAAACTAAACACTGTGTGATAAGTTTATGTGGCACTTAATGATGAAAAATATGAATGGAGGGGTTATTGACGCAAATAAAATAGAACTTTAGGGGGTAAAATCTAAATTTTGAAGCTTTATGTATATAATCCACACACTCCAAAACTTTAAATATGTAATTTGCATTTGCTTAAATTATAATACTGAAACCATTTGTCCTCTATCGTTGTCACACTAATGCAAGATCCAACTAACAATTCCCAAAAGTCATAATACGATTGTTTTCAATTTAATTTTATAATTTTTTTTTTCATTTTAGTCTTTAAACTTTTTCAATTTAGTTGTTTCGTCAATTTCTATACAATCTTGCCATTTACTATTATATTTTTTTATTTTCCAAAACAATGTGGTTTTGATGAAATTAACACTGGAGATTGGACAAAAAGGTCTACATCAGAAATAAATTGAAGTTAAATATAGAAAAGAAAAAAAAGAAAAAGACAATTGTTAATGATAACTAGGTCTTATATATTTACTTGATGGTAGCAATAGGAAAATACCATAAAACAATAAAACAATGGAAAAGGTTTAACTCCAAATCGGTTTAGATTTATCTTCTCCTTTTTCTGCTTGGATAAAGTTTGTTCCATCGGACATTGATGGTTTTGTACATGCTGACATCCATACTTTGAATAATCAATAATATCAGTACACTATCTTCCCCCTCAAAAAAAAAAAAAAAAAAAAAAACAACAACGTACTATGTGGAAATTGAAGAGACTACCTTGTGTTGTTTTAGTTACATAGATTTTCTAATGTGTCATATAACTTATTTAAATAAAATGCATGAATAATCTTTAGAAATCAAAGACTTTTTTTTTTTTGTATAATCCTTAATTAGCTTTCTAAATGAATACCACCCCATCTATTTAGTAGTAAGAACAAGAAGTGAGACATATCCCATTTGAGGAACTATGTAATTAATGTTGCATTACAGAAGAGCAAACACTCAAACTCAATCTAAAAAATAAAAGGAACATGTTTTAGAAATGAGAACATATAAGTATCAGTTGATAATAGACCTCCTCACATGCTATTTTTAAAGCAAGAGAGGAATTTCTTCAAAATTTTCAAACTACTTTGGTTCTTCTTACTACAAAAAAATAGGGCTATCCCAGCGTTTTCAAAAGCGCTGGGATAGCCCAAGAAAGCGCTGGGATAGGGTCAAAATTCCTATCCCGGCGTTTTTTTTCCCGGCGCTTCAAACCGCCGCCCAGTGACAGTCGGTATAGGGTCTCCGGACCTGTACCAGCGCTTTTCCAAAGCACCGGGAAAGGCATACCCTATACCAGCACTTTTGAAAGCGCTGGTATAGGTCTTTTAAATTTTGTTCATTCAAGACCTATACCAGAGCTTTTTAAAGCGCTGGAATAGGTCTGCCTATGCCAGCGCTTTCAAAAGCGCTGGTATAGGTCTTGAATGAACAAACTTTAAAAGACCTATACCAGCGCTTTTGAAAGCGTTGGCATAGGCAGCACCTATTCCAGCGTTCTCAAAAGCGCTGGTATAGGTCTTGAATGAACAAAATTTAAAAGACCTATACCAGCGCTTTTAAAAGTGTTGGCATATGTAGCACCTATTCCAGCGTTCTTAAAAGCGCTGGTATAGGTCTTGAATGAACAAAATTTAAAAGACCTATACCAGCGTTTTCAAAAGCGCTGGTATAGGTCCTTTTTTATTTTTTATTATTTATTTTTATTTTTGTAGCACCTGTAATGTACCTAAAATACATATTTTCCAATACCTATTTTACAGCAACTGTAATGAACCACAATTGCTTGAATTTTTCAATAGCAAATACAATACCACATTAAACCAAGAAACTAAATATATTTAATTACACCATATCAATAATTACATCCCAAATGTCTTGAATTTTATACACAAAATAATGCATCCCAAGTGTCTAGAATGTTATGAACAAAATAATACATTCTAAACAACTATGTACAATGTCCTACACAAAAGAATACATTCTAATTGTCTAGAATGTTATAATAAAGTTTCCAACTATGATGTGTGTGTGAAACTTTATTATAAATATCAAAATGGCATAGTAACTACTCCAAAATAGGTGCCAAAAGTATCGCCTACTACGTTTCATCAAATGATAAGCACTGAGCACCGAGAGACTAGCTATCCACTGCAGAATCACCATCACCATCCTACAAATTAAGAAACACACAATGGATTAGTGTACTAAAAAATAGAATTAGTAGCTAAATGACACAATATCACTAGTATTACTACCAAGTCTCACATTAGCAATTAAAACACACTCAAAATGACTAATTTCAGTTAAGCATATCAATTGGGTATTAGTCTCAATAAATTTCTCAAAAAGTGATTAGCAATTTATGCAAAAGATTCAATAAGTAATTACTTACAAAGAAAAGGAAAATGTTTTCCAAGCTCCCAGTCACAAATCCACAATACAATTAATAACTAAAATAAGTTAAAATGTCTATTTAATAAACAAACCAAATATGTGAATGACCTCTTGCCTAAAGAGACATTCAAGCCTTGTTTGGTTTGTGGCAAGTGCGGATTCATTTTCTATACTCAAATCTTATTCTCATTTTTTGTTTCTAACTCATTGTTTTTTTGTTTGGCATCAATTTTCAGTTTTAGTCTTCCCTAACTTTTTTTTTTTTACAAACCCAATAGATACATACACAAAGGAAGCTTTTTGCAGTTATCCCACCTATTAGAAACCACTTCCTACAAACTAGTAAAAGTTAGAGCAAATATACTTGAAAGCAAACACCACACAACCATGAATCCACCATTATATTTCAGCAAATTCACTCCTAAACTCCTCAATCCACCTTCAGATAGAAATAGAGTGGAGAAGAGCATACTCCCACCTCCATCACTACCACAACTAATCAAAGCCCACAACATCACCACCACTAAATTTAAAAACCATATACACACAGCCACCCCACAACCACCCAAATAGAGTGGAGAAGAGAGAAAGAAACGGCCGCAGCCATACCCAAAGCCATGCCCAAATCAAAACCCAAACTAATCACCACACCCACACCTACCACCAAACCTACTATCATAGCTACAACTTGGATTCAACATCATCAAACTCAAAAGAAAAACCCAGACGAATGTTGATCTAGCTGAAGGGAGAGAGAAAACAAAGCCACAACTTGGATTCATCAGCACCAAACCCAATTGGTTTAGTGCGAACAAAAAACCCAAATTGATCTAGCCAAGAGAGAGAGAGAGAGAGAGAACATTCTTGTCTAGCAGAGAGAGAAATCATTTTCCTGTGAAACTGTAGGTATAAAAATGTTCTCTCTCTCACTTAATATTATTTCTATATAGATGGAAAACCTCTCTCTCTCTCACACACACTGCATATTCATAAGAATTATAACCCATTTCATAGCAACATTCATCTGATTACTTGGAATCATAGAAACTTCATTACTCACTAATCACGTACAATCACACACCCACAAAACCATCATATATTATCCAATAACCCATTTCACAGCAAAATTCATCAGATCAAAACTCACCAATCACCTACACACACACACACATAAAAAGCATCATATACTATCCAATAACCCATTAACTTCATAAATTATCCATAATCCATTTCCAAACAAAATTTCCTCTGATTATTTTGCATCACAGAAACTTCATGACAACTCACCAATCACCATACAAACATGAACAAAATGCACATTTTCAAACACAGAAGTACCCACAAACAGTAACACATTTTATATCAACTAACGGTGTTATATAACTTATTGACCAATGAGAAAGATAGAACGTTAAACCTTCCATTGCCAATATATATCTTTGTTTAAGCCTAGCAATTTTCTAATTGCTGCGCAAATCTAGAGATTGAACTAAACAAGAGACACAACTGTACTATATCTGACCCTCATGGGTATAGTCTTCAATGAATTGTTCAATAAGGCATTCCACTTACATGGTACAGATTTTGGATTTTGACTGGCAATATGAGCTTTTTTTATGAGATTTGGTCAAAAAAATCTTTATATGAAATGGTATGAACTGTGCACCTTTTAGTGTTAAAAGTTTATGTATAATTAGAGAGTTCACTAGAGCTCATTGTAAGAAGAGCTTGTCATAGCCTTTGAAATTGAGCATGTCACATCTCAGATCGAGTGCTCTAGTTCTTGGTTTACTAAAGTAGTAGTGAATATGATTAGTTATTATTTTCTTAGAAGTAGTAGTGGGTCTTCTTTTGATAATTAGAAATAGTAGTGGTTTTGTTTTTAGAGAATGACTTTTTTCTTCCAAGACAAGACAATGCTAGTGAGGATTAGTTAACAATACTTTCAGCTGTAATTTATTGTAAAATACATTAATTAAAAGCATGGAAACTAGTTGAACTCTTGAATCTCCATGTGAACTCAACTTCAAACTTTACAAGTAGATAGATTGGAGGAAAAATATGAGCTATGTCTGTGGGCGGTTGAAAAATATGAAAAAAAAAATTTCAGAGGGTTCCATATGGGCAAATCCCAATTTTTTATGCCATATTTCAGCTTTCTACAAATATTTGTGAGTGTGTTGTTTATTGCAATTTTAGGTTTGTTGAGGCAAAATATGGTCAAACTCATAGGTCCTAAAAGGACATGTATTTATTTTTACTTTAATATCAGATGCAGGTTGGATTAACTAAAAAAAAAATTAATGTTATAAACAAAAAAGTTTCCTAACATTGGACGACCCTAATATAATCTAATCTAATAATGCCAACAAACTAATCAAGGACAGGGTTGGGCAATGAGAAACCAGTCTCCCCTTTAATTAAAGTCCCTACCATGTGACGTTAATCAAAGAATTTCTTTCCAACTCAAAATACAATACATTAAAATTTAGAAGTATAATTTGTTACAAACTTACAATGTTCACTTCCGCAGTGGCATTCACAGCAGTACCATCACGATGAGAATACGCCACTTCATACATCACACCTCTCTCTAGTTGCCTGCCTTTCTCTGTTGCCTACAACATGGTCAATACATTCAGCATATTAAAGCAAGGGTGTCGATTCAATGGCGTTGAATCACATTTATTCCTACTTTACAATGCAAAATGATATAAGCTTTGTTATTTTAAGCATGTTATTCATACTACAAAACATTGTTCTTACAATGCTATCCGCCATCTGGGCCATGCTTCTCGATCCCAGTGTATGCAGCTCCATTTGCTTCCCACGCCGCTGTTTGTTATCTTTTGATAGCTCCTACAAATATTTCAAGAAAGTCACTACCAATTACAATAACAAGCTAATATATAATACTCTTGAGAATGAAACCTATAAAAGCCATGAAATTGAGTGTCATTAACCTCCGGCAGTGATAGCTGAAGTAACTCTTCCTTAGTTGTGCCCGGCTTGTAGTGCTTCTCCTTCAACTCTGATTTGTGGCCCCTCCACAACTTCCCAATTTGTGAGAGTGCCCATTTCCTTTGCTCATCACATGGGATGCGGTTTGTAGAAATTATCCATCGTGCCTACCATGTGTAAAGTTGAATTAGCTTTAAAATGTCACATTTTTAACATAATAGAAAACTAACATAAAGCTTTAACCAAGTAATAAAGAGTGAAGAATTTGAAAGAGAGAGAATTTGATACCAAAATGGTGTGTTGCTTCATAATTTATACAAGGTAAATGGCATAATCACCATAAGTAGCACTCAAGATAGAGAAATTTGAAATCCACAAAATATTTTATTCTAACTTAGCAAGCTAAGCTATAGAATCTATTCTTGTAGTTTGCATAACTTTATATAATTTTATTTAGACAGATTGAATTTTATTTTGAACCAAAAGATAAAAGGAAAAAAAAAGAAGAGAATCATGACTATTCAAGCAATTGATATATGTTTAAAGGAAATTCATGGTCATTTCTTTTACCATTGCTTTTTGCCTAATACCTGAATGGCTTCCCAACACCGATTCTTGTATTGTAGTGGCATGGAAGGCCATTTCTAGTAATTGATTGGGCACATATCAGGATTTCTGGCCACTGCTCCCAACCACCTAGCAAAAGATCCAGCATTCTTCCCGATTGGCTGGCGTGCTCCGTTTATTTTCAAGAATAATTTTTTGCCTGGTGGCATATTCCAAATATCATCAAATCGGTTAGGCCTACGTTCATTGGGCACAATGACTGCTCCTACTGCAAGTACGTCCTCAGTATCTATTAAAACACCAAGTTTCATCAAATTACAATGAAACACAAAATAATGAAATGTCAAGAAACTAGCCATTTGGATACTTGGATATTCCAAAAAACATTTTAAGTAAAGTTATATTGTATCCATATTAGTATAAGGATATTTAATGAAAACATTAATAACATTGGAATGAACAAGGAGTGTGAATTTAAACTTTAAAACAATGAGATACTAATAAACACCCCTAATGATGAAGCTAACAGGTAATAAATTTTGTGCCATAAAAAGTCAGAAGGAAACAAAAAAATGTCTTCAAACTCATTGGTTGAACTTAAGATCACATGTGGACCTGATTCTGAGAAATAATAGGCCAAAACAATAATTGGGACAATAATTGCTTGTAGAGTATGAATATATTTATACAATTGTACCAACATATATTATGAGGTTCATACACAAAGGGATTGTTACTTATGCCAATTGCTTTTTTCAGTACATTCTAGGTGTGTATAGCATAATGTACCTTGGGAGCTCAGTCAAAGGGAATCAACCATATGGGTCATTACTCATTAGGAATGGAATTTCATAATCATGCTATTGAGTACAAATTTAGAAATACACTGACCTGGTGCTTGTGTCTTGCCATCACTCCCTTGGGAATGTCGTCTATCATCATCAGTTGGAGGAGCTTGTTGGCGTGATGGTACTTCATTCGACTCCACATGTAAGGAGCTCTCACCAGGCTCAATGAACTCAAGTCGCCACTTCCTCCCCATTCTTGTGTGCAGTACCTAAACAATGCAAGCTTGTTAATCAATATTAATAACGAAGTAAATATATATTGCAAAAAATATGTAGAATTCAACACTTTTGTTCTATATTCTTCAAAGTATTTAAATCTAGGTTCATAGGAAAAATCAAGAATTTGAAATTGAAAGGTCAATTGATAGAAGATAAAAAATAATTATAATAATAATAAAAAATAGAAAAAATAAGAGAGGCTTTAGAGTGTGAGTATGGGGAAATTAGTTAAAATATAATACACACAATCAATTGAAATTACATCAAATAAACAAAAAAATATGTCGTCCATCAAATAAAAAAAAATGAAAAACATTCAAAATGTCGTGACAGTAAAATGCTAAAATAGAGGTACAAGATAAAAGTTTTTTCTTTTTTTGTTTGTTTAAAAAGAAATGGGATATAAAAGTTTTTATTTATAAAAAATGGGAGATAAATTTTTTTATTTTTTAAACAAAAATTATGATAATGTGGTTAAAAGTGCCGTGAATATCTCCTATAACTTTTCCACATTTTGTTGGTGTTACAGCTATTTTCTTGCCAATAGGAATTGCCTTTTGGTCTTTTTCTCAGGTGAGAGGGGGCAGAGCATTTAAGTGGGTCCTATATACTAGCACTTATAAGCGTTTTTAAAAAGAGCCAGGGGGGCACTTGCCCCCTCTCGCCCCTAATCATATTAGACAGTAAGACTAAGCATATATTTTTAATTGTTTGTTTCAAAAAGTAATTTGAGGGGTGGTGACTACTAGCTTAAACGAAAAATGAATGTTTGATAATCTATTTTAAGAATGGAAAATAAATGAGAAAATACCTAATTATGATCATATATAAAGAATTTAATTAATTTAATATAATAATTATTTAAAATAGTAAATTACTTAGGCTACCCCAAAATTTTGAATATTCTACCACAGGTCCACAGCCACTAAATAGTAAAAACACACCCACAGGTTTGGCAAAGGCACACTGTTATGTGGGGGTCACCATGTGTGGTGCTATCAATTAATTAAAGGGTCTATAGGGTCAACATATTTCTACTATCAATTAATTACATAAAATAAAATACAAGTCAAAAGCCAAGGACAAAAAGCGTGTTGTGTTTTATAATCTAAAAGGTTGAGTGACAATATATGCTATATTAATTTATCAAATAATATAAAAAAGTGAATGTAAAACCAAGAAAAAAACTCAAACTCAAACAAACAGACCTGGGGATTCTGTTTTGACCTTGTGGGTGCTTAAGAAAACACATTATTTTTTGTTCTACGTGTTTGAACAGTGAATGATTATCATTATTGTTGTGGCACATTTCCAGTTGAGAATTATTTGACATATAAAGGGATGGAAGTCGTTTTCCTAACCAATAATATAAAAAAAACTATTTCTAATCAATTCTAAATTTCAAGTAATTCACTATAATGATTCACTTATATTGTACTCATTGGTTAAGGAGGCCAGGATGGAATAGTTTTCCATCAAACAGAGGTGAAGTCACAATACAGAATCTCTAACTCAAACTAGTAGCTAGAAATCAACAAACAGCACAAACTCACGAAACAAGGTTTTCTACCATACTCAGTAGTCTTTCCTTCCTTAGCAAATTCTGCTTTGAAAACCAACAAACTACTTCGAAATAGTTGAAATTTGTTATGAAGCAAAAAAAATAATAAAAATATTTGTAGTGCATCATATGATCAAAACGTTGGAGGCATTCCATTGCTATAACTAAAGTTGTGCATTAGCAGTCAATGAAAAATACATCCAAAACTTAATTAGAAAGCAAAATTAACACAAAAATCTTGCTTCACAAATTAGAAAAAAACTTGGCATTTGTTCCATAAAAAACTCCTGTCCAGTACACAATTGAAACAATGATCTTATCACGACACATTTTGAACTCCCATTTAGTGAAATTACAAGCTATACACAATTGCTACAGAATTGATATGGTTAACTAAATAAGCCAAACAATAATTTCACCATATTAAAGCATCAACTATAAGATAAAAGGAAAAAGAGAAGCATTTGAATTTTTGGCCTTCCAAGGCTATGTAAAAATGATCTTGTGTACTGAAAAGCAATGTAATACTTCCTAGAATTAACACAAAAATGACTTTGAGTTCCTAAACTACAATCTTATACATCTGCTAGCCTTAAACTTCATGATAATTGCTTCCTTGTAATCTCAAAACATAAAATAGTTTGGATGGAGATAGAAAATGGGATGCAAACAAAGCATAGGAAGAAATATATGACAGAAATAATGAACACATTGTCAAGGTTAATACAAGTAATCTGGGTCAAGAAAATTCACTACAATGGATTATATGGATGATGACAATGCCCAATACAATGGCTGGAGGATAAGGGAGTAAACCAATAGAATTACTACTAAAGCTACAATGTCAATGAGGCATTTTTTTTTTACACAGATTTTTATTGTGGGAACTGTTAATTCAAGTGGGCAACGCCAAAAACACTCACAATTCAAGTTAAATAATACCCAAGTGGGCAACACCAAAAACACTCACAATTCAAGTAACAACAAAAAGCATAAAATGATTCATTTTCTTCTAACACAGTAACCAACACTCCCAAGTTAATTTTTTTTTTTTTTTTTTAAACCAACAATTGTAACCATGTATTAAAACTAATCAGTCATCTCATAGAACATTCAACTTAAAGCAATATCAAAATTAAATCACCATATGTCTCTTTGGATCAAAAAAATCATTCCTCTGTCACTATCACTATCACAGACACAGAGAAATCAGATCCAAACACATTCCAGTTCCCACATTTACCTAGAAAGACCAACAACAATTGAATGAAATTTAGTATATAACAAAGTATACCCAGACGAGAAAATTAACAAATAATTGGAAAGAGGCATTAGAAAGAAAGAATGACTTACACTGTCAAAGTTAAAAATTTTAAGCCCAACACTGAAAGAGAGATTCAAATCTGTGGAACCCAAAAAATGGTTATTCATTAGAACCAAACCAATACAGATTTATAGAGGGGAAAAAAAAACCCACAAACGTTATTTCCAAAAAAGTTTGAAATTTCATATTAAAAAAAACAAAAGTAAATTAATTTAATGAAAAAGAAATCACAAAAAAATGGGAACCGTACCAACCGAATGAAAACACAGTGATGTGGGAGTGGGAGTGGAGCAATAGAAGATCATTGAACATGATCCAATTGCTTTTTATGTTTTCAATGAGTCTCCTATATATGACCCACCTAATTAAGTTCACTTTCAGGTTTCAATAGCAAGAAAGTTTCTTTCTTTTATGTTTTTTAGTTTATCCTTTTGTTTGGGATTGGACTGATAAGGAGTTGATTGTAGTACAATAATTAAATGGGAAAAAGACATGCTTTTAACAGAAAAAGACAAGCTTTCAATTAAATGGGAAAAATCGATGGCTGGGAAAATCAGTGACGCAAAAACTGAAACAGTGAAAACCAAAAATTAAGGCCAAGGCTGTCCTCCCTCCCTCTCTCCTGACGCAGTGAGGGTGAGAGGTGAAAGTGAGAAAGGACAAAATGGAAAGAAAAAAAAAAAGTGCTAAATAATGAAATGGCTGGAAGCTATACCTTTAGGGGTGTGTCAAGCGGCTGAGGGAAGGAAGGAGTCCGAGGATGGCCGCGGTGGCTGTGTTGCTGGAGGTGGTGGTGTCGGCAGTGGTGGTGAGGGAGAGTGAGGAAGGGAATGAGGGAGAGTGGGGTAGAGAGTGTTTAGGTGGTCAGTCTGAGGGTTTGATTTGAGTGAGAGAGTAAAAAGATCTAAGTTTTTTATTAAGTGTTTTGGTGGGAACCGTAGAGTTTTAGAGGGAATTCAAAATTTTTATTGTGACAACATTTTGACCTATTGTGACAACATTTAAAATTTTAAAGCTGCTGCAATAAAGAAAGAGTAGGCTTGGAGTTATTATGACGGGAATATAGCTTGTTGTGGCGAAAATTAAGCCCGCCTTAATAGCTCTTTATGGATTTTTTCAATAAAATAATATTTAATACTTCAAATTTATAAAATATAATTTAATAATTAAAAAATTATAATTTAATCCTACAAATTAATAAATATATAATTTAATTCATTCAAATTACTAAAATGCAATTTAATACTACAATTGCCAATAAAATATAATTTAGTAATTAATAACAATATAAATAATACTTCCAATTATGTAAATATATTTTAATACTACAAATTAATTGAGTATAATGTAATAATTAATAAGATTTAATATAATACTTCAAATTAATAAAATATAATTTAACACTACAAAATAATAAAATGAAATATATTAATTAATAGAAATATATTTTCATAATTCAACTTAACAAAATTTAATTGAAATTAATACTTCAAACTAATTTAATATATTTTAATTTCATACTTCAAATTAATAAAATATAATTCCTCGCTACAAATTACTAAAATATAATGTAATAACTAGAAAAAAAATGTAAGTTAGATACTGGAGGACCAAAAAATTAAAATATAATTTAATATTACTTAGGAATGACTAAAATACCCCTAAAACTAAAAGAATGCCAACTTACCACCATAACCGTAACAAATGACCAAAACACCCCTACCACCCAAAAAATGCCTGAAACACCCTTGAAGCAATAAAAATGCTTGAAATGCCTTTAAAGCCTAAAAAAAGACCACAATACCCTTGAATCCTAAGAAAACACCAAAATTGGAGGAAATATAATGTATTATTCAGTGAAAACGTCTAAAATACCCCTAAGACTAAAAGAAGGCCAACCTACCCCACAAACTCAAAAAATGGTTGAAACACACCTACCACCCAAAAAATGACCAAAATGCCCCCGAAGCAAGAAAAATAGCTGAAATACCATTGAAGCCTATAAAAAGACCACAATACCCTTGAATCATAAGAAAAAACCAAAATTGGAAGAAATATAATTCAATATTCATTTTAAAACGGCTAAAATACCCCTAAGACTAAAAGAATGCCAACCTACCCACAATAAACTCAAAAAATGGCTGAGACACCAAAATACCCCCAACAGTTGAAAATGAACTAAATACCCCATACGCATTAAAAATGTCCACTATACACCCTAAGCCAAAAGATGACCAAAATACCCTGACGTTGAAAAGGACCAAAGTACCCTTAAACTCTATAAATGACCAAAAATACACTACGACTAAAAAAATGACCCAAATACCCCCGTAAACGGAAAAAATGACCACATAACCCCTATGCATTAAAAAATGTTACACGCATACATCCTAAGCCTAAAAAATGACATAAATGCCATTGGAACTTAAAAAATTATTAAAATGTTTAAAGGGTATGAGATCATTTCTTATGTGTTGGGGGGTATTTCGGTCATGCTATAACATTTCTCTAATTTTTCTGCCATTATAACACTGCCTTCACAGGTTCTTCGATCATTTTTTACGCTTTAGGGGTGTATCAGTTATTTTTTAGGTTTCGAGTGTATTTCAAACAACTCCAACAATTACAGGGGCGTTGTGGTCATTTTTTGATTTATAGGTGTATATTGGTCTTATTTTAGTCATCAAGGGGTATTTTAGTATTTTTTAAACATAGGGGGATATTTATGGTTGATTTCCATGTTTTGAGGGGTATTTTGGTAATTTTATGCGCTTTGGGGGGGGGGAGGAGGGTTGGTCATTTTTTAGCATTTTCGAGAGTGTTTCAGTCATTATTTAGGTTTCAGAGGTAATTCGGTCTTTTTTTTTTTTTTTTTTTTTTCTGCAGTGCATTGGTCTTTTTTTCGGTATCGAGTGTATGTTGGACATTTTTTGTGGTTACGAGGGTATTTCGGTCATTTTTTAGGTTTCAGGGGGGTATTTTGGTCATTATTTGGGTTTCAAGTGTATTCTAGTCATTTTTTGGGTTTTGGGGGTATTTTGGTAATTTTTAGGTTTTGAGGATATTTTGTTCATTTTTTAGATTTTTGGGATATTTTGGTTATTTTTTAGGTTTTGGGGGTATTTTGGTAATTTTCAGGTTTTGAGGGTATTTTGGTCGTTTTTTTTGTTCAGGGGTTATTTCAGCCCTTTTTTTTATGTTTCGGGGGTATTTTGGTACTTTTTAGGTTTTGGAGGTATTTTGGTCATTTTTTTGGTTTCGGGGGTATTTTAGTCATTTTGTAAGTTTTGGGGTTATTTTGGTTTTTTTCTTTTGGGTTTTGGAGGTATTTTGGTGATCTTTTAGGTTTTGGGGGTATTTTGGTCTTATTCAAGTAATCAAGGGTATTTTGGCTAGTTTTAGACACAAGGGTACTCCGGTCATTTTCGATGTCTTAGGGGGTGCTTGGGTCCTTTTTTTTATGTTTTGGGCGTATTTCAGTCATTTATGCCCATTTGGGGGTATACCAGTCTTTTTCTAGGTATCAAGCATGTTTTTGCTCTTTTTTGATGTTTTGGGGGGCACTTTGGTCTTTTTCTAGGTTTAAGGGAGTATTGGTTATTTGATAATTAACAAATCCCTCTACAAGTATAAGTGCTTGTGAAATGTGAGGGGCAAGAGCCGGGGTTTAAGTCTCCAAGAAGAAATTTCATACACATATATACTTAGATTAGGCTAGAGTATAAATTTTCTTGTATAAAAAAATTTAAAAAAAAAAATCCCTATAGGTGACCTATCCCAGCGCTTTTTGAAGCGCTGGAATAGGTGGACCCTATTCCAGCGCTTCCAAAAGCGCTGGGACAGGTCTCTCTCCATAAAGGAATGGAGTGACCCTGTCCCAGCGCTTTTTGAAGCGCTGGAATAGGGGTCACCTATCCCAGCGCTTCAAAAAGCGCTGGGACAGGTCCCTCTCCATTTTGGTATGGAGTGGCCCTATCCCAGCGCTTTTAGAAGCGCTGGAATAGGGTCCGCCTATTCCAGCGCTTCAAAAAGCACTGGGATAGGTCTCTCTTCATTATGGAATGGAGTGACCCTATCCCAGCGCTTTTAGAAGCGCTGGAATAGGTTGTCCTATTCCAGCGCTTCGAAAAACGCTGGTATAGGGTCATTCCATTCCTTTATGGAGAGAGACCTGTCTTAGCGCTTTTGGAAGCGCTGGAATAGGGTCCACCTATTCCAGCGCTTTTAGAAGCGCCGGGATAGGTCTTCCCCATAAGAGAAATCAGTAACCCTATTCCAGCGCAATTAGAGGCCTATAGCGGTGGTTTTCAAAAACGCTGGTATAGGCCTCCTATTGCAGCGATTTGTAAAGCGCTGGTTTTGAGTCACCGTAATAGGGGTTTCCTATACCAGCGCTTTTAAAAAGCGCTGGTATAGGCTTATCTATTACAACGGTTTTTAAAAACGCTGGGAAAAAAACGCTGGGACAGGACAATTTTATAGTTTTATGTAATTTTTTGAATTTTCAAGTTTAGGATTTTATGTCCTGATTTAGGTTTTTATTTTTTATTTTGTTTTTATTTATTTTAAGATTTTCCTAATCAAATTACAAAAAAAGAAGTTTGTATCCATTAGAATCTATTTAGGATTATTTTTATTTGGAAAAGAGTATTTGCCACCTTTAATAGGCTAAAACAAGAGAAAATAATTAGGTTATGTTTGGTAACAGTTTTTGTTTTTTATTTTCAAAAACTTGTTTTTGAGAATATAAAGAAAAAACAATTTTCTGGTATTTTTAAAATCAAAAACATGTTTGATTAGTTGAAATTAAAAAGATAGTTTTTTGAAAAAAAAAACTAAAATATATTGTTATTAAGATTTGAATTCTAATGATAACTCATTAAATGAGTTAGATTCATTAAATTAAATGTGTATTTTTATTAACTTTTGAAAATTAGAAACTGAAAACAACCTTTTGCATGTTTTCAGTTTTCTTCACAAATTGAGTTTTGAGAATAGTTTTTGTTTTCTGTTTGTTTTGGTTTACCAAACAAGTTTTTTCATTTTAAAAATAGAAAATTGTTTTTGAAAACAGAAAATAAGGGGAAAAAACAGTTACCAAACATACCCTTATCTTTCAATCAAAATATTTTATTCATTTATCGTGGATTCCAAAAAATTCTTTAGTGGATTCAAAAGCTTTTTATGGATTTAAAGGTTGTGTTTATTTAGAACGAAATCTAGCCCATTTCACTATTGGAATCCCAAAGAATGTGAATATAGCAATTTGCTCCCCACTTCTCTTGTTAAATTCTCCCTAGTCCATTGTTGGATATATATCAAATGATATCATATTAGCAGTATCAAAATCCAATAAACAATAGACATATTTACTAAAGGTAACTAACCCACTAACAACTGAAAGACACGTGTTAGTGGATAATTAGTTTTTACACACGTCTCTAGTTTATTGGATTTTGATACTGATGATATGGTATTGTTTGATATAAAGTACTTTTACATCTCATGAGGTTTTAGGAAATGTCAAAAAACCCCTTTCAAAAAGGACCCTTTAATCGCATGTGATTATTATTCTTACCTTTTTTTTAGACAAGAAAAAAACTCTTATCATATGATAAATCTTGTATGTTTACTACAATTTTGGGGTTGAATAACAAGGGTAAGGTTGAGAGGCCAAGATATGATGGATTAAACAAAGAGGAGATTGGTGTCTCCCCAAATGGTTTGAGCTGCATCACCTGTTGTCCATGGAGGTTCAAACTTAAAATTTAGCATATACAAAGATTCTAACAATGATCACGACTCTAAATTGTCCCTTCTGGCTTATTTACTTATTTGTAGAAATGATTTAGTTATTTGTATTATACAATGGTGACAGAGTTGTAAATAATATTAATAATAGTGTGCATGCTTATGTTTATTTATTTGACACTCAAATATAATTGTATCGGTCACTATAGTTATTTCATTACACTCAACAAGTCACTAGAATGATTTCATTACACTTAATAGGGCTCGTATTATTACACACATTGATACATTATTGCAATTTCTGTAAATCTAGAGTAAGTGCCTCTATTAGTCTTCATCTTCACCAACATAAGTGCACTCCAAAATTTCTCACAAATTAACCTATTCTTCTTGAGTGACAAAATGCCCAATAACTAGTCTAATTATCAATCAGCAAGCATATCCTATTACAGTCACTTTCCAACCAAATCCTTCTACCATTGATGATTCTTGTCCTGTTTCATAAATTGGTGTCTCATTATTTCCACATTTCTTGGCAATGAAGAGCCACAGGATCCCAAGTTTCCCTCAAAAAAGGAAATTTAAAACGTCCAAAATTGTCCACCTTGTGGAATTGAACCAATAAATTGATTTTGAGACAAGCTTAAACATTCTAGAAATGTAAGACATATTAGCTATTGAGGAATTCACTTGAGAACTCATTTTGAGAAAGAGCCAAAAGTTCAACCGCAGTTAGGTTCCCTAACGATGAATGGACATGGCCTAAGAAGCTATTACTTGAAAAATTGAGTACAATTAGTCCCTTTAGGTTACCCATGGTATTTAGAATTCCTCCACAAAACCTATTATTAGAGATATTAATAGTTGTGAAGATGGTCAAGATTTTTACCATTAATATTTCTACACCCTTATTCACCACTCTCATTAAGTCTTTAAAATAATTAATTGACTTCCCATATATTCTTTTTGTGAGTTATCTTTGGTAGGGACCATTAGCATTGCATTCCAAGTTTTTAAGTATTCTAATGCTAACCTACTAGAAAAATTGTTGTGAGAGGTCAATGACATGCAACTTCGAAAAGCCGAACCTGGTATGAGGATTCCATATAAGACCACGGAATCCATTTTCTCACAATGCAAGAATCCGTAACTCTAGCAAAGATTGCAACCAAAATGGGAATGCATCATTCACGTTGTTATTTCCAAGATTTTAGGACCTATACATTTGACACTATACTAATGATCGTGGAATCTTCCCGTGTTTGATTATGACTGAAGTCCAAGGTCATCAAACTGCATCCTTGTATGAATGATTTAGGCAAGTTTACTTGAAAGCAATTGTTTTTCATATTCAATACTAAAAGAGAACTACTAAAGTGACCTAAACATTGTGGAATTTGACTAATCAATAAGCTGTTAGACATACCAATGACTTCAAAGGAATTCGACTTACAGATCATTTGAGGGCTTTAACTAGTTAGATTACTGTTTGCGGCAAAAGTGACAATATCTTGTAGACAGGAGAATTGGGAGTGACCCTTGCAACATGTTTGAATGTAAATCTAAATAGACAATAAATTTTCGAGGAAGAACTTTTGACTATTTTCAAACCGTTGAGAAGGTTAGATGAAGATGAATCTACTGGATTTCGTACTGCAATATTCAGCATTTCAAGCTCGTTAGGCAGGCTATCACAAATTTGACTAGCTCTTTGATACCTATTTTCTTCATATATAGCTCCTTCATATGGTCCGGTATAGATTTGCAATACTATAATATTAATTAATTTTTGATGTAAGCGGTGATTGAAACTTAAATATCTTATTTAACGACATTAGACTTTACTAGTTGAGCTTATTGAAACCCATAACTTATATTAAACTTTAGTATCATATCAATTTTGGTATTGCTTGATACTTAGATGCTAAAAGATACAACATTATTCTGAACAAAGTTGTGACAGAATCAGCTATTTGTCCTTTGATTCAAATAGTGGCTTTTAGATAAAAAAAAATAAAAAAAAAGTTTCTTTTGTCAATAAGGTGAAGAAAGAAAAAAGTAGATGAGACTCGTTAAACACAATCTAAAGATTCTAAACCCACCTCAAAGCTCCCAAGATGGATTGAGTACCTAATCTTACGAACTGATCCTTTTAAAGCAAAGCATCCTAATAAAACCAATTTTTTTAGTACATGTATATTCAATCCTATGCTCCATTTCTCTATTTCTTGTTTCTCTCGTCCAATTACAAGAGCGTTCAAAGTAACAAGAAGGTTCCTTTCAAAAACAAAAATGTAAAAAAAAAAAAGAAAACAAAAAAGAGGAAGAAAGAGGGTTCAAGCATCACAAAATTAAAATTTATACCGTAATCTAAACTCATATTTTCCAGAGTTATTTGAGCCCAGAATGAAGGTCTCGGTGATCCAATTGCTCTTTAAACTTGCATAACTTTTTTTCAATTTCTGTTGTATATCATTCTCTCATATATATATTTTTGTTACCCTAAAGAGAACTACTGGTTACAATGAGAGTATGAGAACCCTAGCTAGAAGAACATTGACTGGGTTTTCCAAAGAGTAATTCTATTGTTTATTTATTTTTTTATTGAAAATATTTCCTCATGTGTTAGTTTAGGGCTTCTCTATTATTTCAACAAGAGAGAACCATTGAATGTATTTACTTAGATTTTGGGATTATAAAGTGTCTCATTTATTAATTGTTTTGGAAAGTTTGTTTTTAATGGAAATTTAGTCAAGTGGGTTTAATACTATATATATATATATATATATATATGGAAAATTATTGTGTACTCCCAGAGTATCATAAATGCATACTCCTTCCTCTCATATGAATGGTGAGTCCCACTAATTAAATTCATGGTGGGACCTACTATTCATGTAAGACGAGGGAGTACGTATTTATGGTATTCCGAGAGTACTTAATAATTTTCATATATATATATATATATATGAGATGGGTTCAAGTTACACCAGGTGTAACTTCACATGAGTTACTCTTTTTGTGAACCATTAATTGCTATTAGATCTAAGGGTTAAAAAACACTCATAGTAGCGTCAATATTACTCCCTAGAAATTAGTGATTTAGGCACTAACTCTTCTTATTAAAAGGAGGGGGGGGGGGGGGGGAACCATAGTATTAACTCTTTTGTTTTTTTTTTTTTTTGGATAAACTATTTATTTGGTCCCTAACTTTTACGCTATATGACAATTTAGTTTCTGACCTTTCAAATGTGTCAATTTGGTCCCTAACATTTTAATATTGTGTCAAAATAGTCCATGTTGTTAGATGATGGATGGAAAATACTGACGTGACTAACAACCCGAATAAAAAATTATTTTTATGCCACATTAGATGACATGTGTAATGTCACATGGAATAAAAAATAAATTTTAAAAAAAATTGGTCGTAAGAATTTACTTTAAAAGTTAAAATTGTAAAATAAAATAAAGAAAATCATTTGAATCCCAGACACCCTTCAAAGTTTAAACCCAGACCGATGGAAACCCTTCTCCTCAGCCACTTTTCAAACCCCAAGGAAACCATTACAGTGCAGTTGAGACTATGGCAGCAAATAAAGTCGTACATGTAGCATGGGCAACGGGTGCAAGCAAGTAAGAAATTGTTTGAGGAGATGAGGATGGAAGCTCGAGGTAGCCATGCCTCTATCACCACACCAATTACACCGTTGCCCTATTTTCACTCCCATATTTCAGTTGTGGACACCACGTTGTCATTGTCTTTATAGCTTTCATCGTCATTGGGCTTAATGTGTTTTCTCTGTTGGGATGTTAATTGGATTGAGCATTAACGCTAGCTGGTGGTTCCCTTGCTTTGTTGCCCAGAACAAAGGATGAAATTGGTGGTGAAATTGCATATTTTAAATTTGACTCATTTTCCTAATAGATAAATAAGTAAGAATGTTTTTCTTGGTTTGAAAAGTGGAGTAGGAGATGGGTTGCCGTTGGTCTTGATTTTGAAGAGTATTTTGGGTTCAAATGATTTTCTATTTGGATGCTGAGAAAGTGACGAGAATATTCTAGAATGATTTTACATTATTTTATATTTTTAAAGTACATTGTAATTTAATATATTTTATATTTCAACAAATTCTTAATTTTATTTTTATTCCATGTGGCATTACACATGTCATCTAATGTTACATAAAAATGATTTTTTATTTGGGTCGTTAGCCACATCAACATTTTTCATCCATCATTTAACAGCAGAGACTATTTTAACATAATACTAAAAGATTAGGGACTAAATTGACACATTTGAAAGATTAAGGACCAAAATGACATATTGCGTTAAGGTTAGGGAATAAATACGTAGTTTATCATTTTTTTTTTCTTCCATATCATCACCTTCTTCCTATTGTCTTTCTTTTTGCACTATACTTTCAGGCCTCCACAATTCATAAAATTCTTAAGATTAAATTGTAAATACACATCTTATATGCATATTTTTAATTTGTTAGTATAGTACCTAGATATGGTTTTTGAATTGCAAAACAGGTTAATGAAAAAATTATTATTTTAAAAATGATTTATTTATTTTTTAAATTAAAAAAATTTAACAAAAAAATAACATATTGCAACGAGATTTTCAAAATAAATCGTAGCAATAAATGAAATTTATTGCAAAGAAAATCTAATGTTGCATAAACCTATTGCTTTTTTTTTTAATAAAAAAAATAACCTATTGCAATGAGATTTTCAAAGTAAATCATTGCAATATATGGAATTTATTGTAATGAAAATCTAGTGTTGCATAAACATATTGTCTTTTTTTTAATAAAAAAATAACCTATTGCAATAAGATTTTTAAAGTAAATCCTTGCAATATATAAATCATTGCAATATATGGAATTCATTGCAACAAAAATCTAGTGTTGCATAAACCTATTATCTTGGAGTTTATTACAATAGCTTGTATCTACTTTTTTGTCGTTACAATAACACCTATTACAACGACATTAGTTGTTATTGCAACGATTTTTTTTGTTGTATTAAGTCTTTTTTCCTTGTACTGCGTGTAAAAAAAAAAAAAAACCTCAATTTCAGACCAGTACCCAAAAAAATAGTAAACAAAACTTTACCATGCTGGCTACAAAAAAGAATCCAATTGATTACACTCTGGAGGTTTTGCAGATTGCAACAACCCAGGAAAGAAGAAGATGAAATAGAAGAAGAAAGAGAAATGGGTAAGGCATGTATTGCTGCAACGAACTATATATCATCTCTTGCGTGTAAGAGAGCGGGGGAAAACGAAGATCACGATTAACGAGAACATCACTTATGGTAATATATTAAAGAAATGATATATTAACGATATCTTTACAATAAATCTTAAATAAGAACGAAATCTTTATAATAAATCTTATATAGTAAGTTATTATTAGTTGTTACTTGACAAGAAAAATAATTTCATGCATGATTTATCATGAAAATATTACAAAATATTGTAGTCCTAACCCTTCTCAATATATAATTTGATGAAAAAAAAATGGTCACATACATGATACAACACTACTAGATTAAGTGTGCGTCAAATGATTATATGTTATATATCTTGGGTGTAAAAAGAGTGGAAAAAAAGAGAATCCCGAGGACAACACTCACTAAAAATATTATTTGTTAAAAAAATGGTCACATCCAATACTAAAAATGGTCACGTCCACTAGCAATAACTATTCACTGTAATAGACATTGTAATATAATAGATATTCCTATAGTATAACTATTCAGTTGTTTAGTTATATTTTTATTACAATGAATAGTTATTCCTTATGAATAGGTATTCTTCAAAATGAGGAATAATTATTCCTTATCAAAAGTACTGAATATCTATTACTTCACTTTATGTAATAACTTTTTTGAAAAATTTCTTAAAAAGCCATTACTTGCCACATCTACAAAAGGAAAGAAAATAAATTTTACTTCTTGTTGATTATTAGCTCTATTTTGAACACCCTAAAATGCACTTATTTTAGGAAATTTGACTTAAAAATAATTTAATTATACCTTCTTTTTATACTCTACTAAATTGTGGATGCATATTCAGGATTCTATTCCTAAATGATTACCAAACTAATGAATAGTAATACTTGTTACGTTCCAACTTAATATATTCATTGTAATACTTATTCTTATTTCCATATAATAATTATTACAATGACCAAATGTGCCCTAAAAAATTACCTCCATGAGATGTACTAATTGCAAAATTTTTTTGGCACATGCTATTGGCAGTGGCTTGATGCATTGAGTGGCATAAGGCGAAAAATGAATTGAAGCTTTTTATATATTTAAAAATGACTTTTTAAAAAAGTAAGTTAAATATTACTTAAATTCTATTATCTTTTTAGATGCAAAATTACTATTTAATATGAACCACCTAGAATTTGTTTTTTAAGAATGTCTATAGACGTAAAAAATTTGACAAAACTTTTTACACTTGTTGATATGACAGATTAATAGTGGTAAGTAAAAAGTGATGTTAGTGGTGGACCTAGATGAGAACTAGTAAAAGTTTGTCAACTCAACTGTTGTGAAAATTTTTGAGTATTGCTCTTTTTTTTAGAAGTGCTAAATTTACAACATTTTCACAACAAATCTTAGATATTAAATTGTTACTAGTTTTAATTTGAACCTCCTATTGAAATTACTTTTTTAACCACCAATAACATTTAGTAACAACCTGCTACTTAGAATTTATTGTGAAAGTATCTTGAAAAATATTGTGAACGTAGAATTTCTCTTTTGTAAAAGCAAAATACTATTTTATTTATTGGCTAATATTTGGATATACATTACTGTAAGTTTCTTTAAGACCTTCTCCCTTCTCCCTGTGTGTGTGTGTGTGTTAAAATATTTAGTATTCTAAAAAGAAAAAAATATATTTGGGCTTAACTAATACTATTACAATGAAAAATAAATAGCTCTGTTGGATAAAATTAGGGGGTCTTTATTTACATGGGGCCTTAGGTGACTACCCCTCTGGCTTATATGTTAGAGCCGGCTATGCATGCTACAATGCAATTCTAATGCTAGCAGTGTATGGATGGAAGTTATATAAATATTTGTTTTTTTTTTTTTTTAATTCAAACTTTCTCTTTTTATTTTTTATTTTTTATTTATTTTATACAAGATAAAATTTCTACTCTAGCCTAATCTAAGTGTATATGTGTGTGAAGCTTCTTCTGTAGACTTGAACCTCGGCCCTTGCCTCTTACACCTCACAGGCATTTATACTTATGGAGTGACCACTGTACCAAGGGTGCGCGGTGGTATTCAAGCTTTCTCTCTTCATGATGGTTGGAATTAATTAATAACATTTAAATATTCTCTCCCTTATATGTCTTCAATGCCGATGGGAACAGAAAAGAAAATTAAAAAGAATAAAGAAGAAATATTTAACTAAAACGGTGAAAAAATATAATATTTAATGTATGGTGTATTATAAAGTTGTGTATTAAAATAGATAAAATAACTTTTTGATGTGTCAAAATAGCATTTTTTCTATATAAAACATGCTCTATCATCATAATAGGAGGGCAATTTTGTCCCTTTGATTTGGGATCTTTATTAATTTTCACTCTAGATTACTTGTCGATTTGGGGAGGAAATTTTTTTTGGGGCCTTCGATGGAAAATGAAAATTTGTTTATATTTGGCACAGGGAGTGAGATAGATTATTAATAACTTGAAAGCTTCTCTAGCACACGATTGTCGATTTTTTGATTCCAGAGAATGTGAATATAACAATTTTTCCACACTTCCTTTTGTTAAATTCTAGATAGTCCACTGTTGGAATTTTTTTTTTCTTTAATAATAAATTACACTAACATCTTGTGAGGTTTAGGGAAAGAGTAATACTACAGATATAAATTATTTTACAACATTTTTACAAACTGCTGATGTGACAAATTCTTACTAGTTCTAATATGGGTTCATCACTAACATCACATTTTTACTTACAATAACTATTTGGAAAATAATAAAGTCACATCAGCAGTTTATAAAAATGCTATAAAATAGTTTGTATATGTAGCATTACTCTTAAGGAAACATAAAAAACACCACCTTCTATATTTGAAAATGACACTTTAACCTCTAGTATTTATTATTCTTATTTGATTTCCTAAAAAATCAAGTTATTTTTATTAAAAGTAAAAATAAAAATCTTATCATATAATCAATTTGGTTAGTAAGCATTCTTTTTATATATTAATTTGAAAAAAAAAACTATTTAGATTATTCTAGAATTTATTATAAAACTAATAAGGGTACAATACTATTTTGGTGCCTAAACTTTACCCTTTTTTTCATCTTTAAACTTTGAAAGTTTCTTTTTTCATACTCAAAGTTTGTGAAGAGTTTTTTTTTTTGGTTTCTTTATTCTTCATTAATTTCATTTTTTCAATTATAAACATTTAAATTATAATAGATGAACATGTAAAGACAAAATTATATGTAAAGTTAAAACCACCATAAGATGAAAATATGTTGATAATATTTTTTTTTTTTATTTTTCATTGATTTATTGTTTAGTTATAACGTGAAAATTAAATTAGATGAATAAGTAAAGTTAAAACCATTTGAGAAGAATTTGTAAGACCAATATATTTAATATTTAAAAAAATTAAAGGTGAAAAATAAATAAGAAAAAGAATAATGATATAGTCAATGATGTGGTGAATGAAGTAGCTGAACAAGAGCGTAAAAACAATAAATATTACAATTTAGTTTATATATATATATATATATATATATATATATATCACATGCATGAGGTGCTTGTTTTTCAAAGTTTCATAATTGATATATAGAGTGCTTATTGTTGTAAAATAGGGGAAGCTCAAAATATTAAACATTAATTGTGAAATATTTGGGACTTGGGAAAAAAATGTCCAAAAACAACAATAAAAACTAAGAAAACCAATGCAAAAGAAAATATAGACACAATAATTACATGATTTGGCACTACATCCACGTTGTAAAAAAAAAATAATTAACTAATAAATTTGGAGGAATATGATGTAGAGGCATTCTCTCAAACCCAAATTTTAAACATACCTAAAATAAATTGATTTTTTTTTTCCACACTAGACAATACCCTCAAAGATATTTCTCTCTAGAGAAATCAAGGAACCAAAAGTTCATAAATACCAAATACAAACTACCACACAGTAGAAATCAAAGAGAGATCTACAAAACAAATGTCCATCAAAGACAAGAGAGAACCTTTGAATGCAAAGTGGAATTTTAATAATTTAAATGAGAATGGAGGGGGGAAGGACCGTGATAAAATTCAGAATCTCTTTCCTAGACACCATATTAATGGCCTGTTTGGATGGAGGGGGGAAGGAGGGAGAGTGGAGGAGAGTAAAGTAGAGTTGGCTAAAAATAAGCTAATTTTATACTAAATCTACTCTACTCTACTCTATTCCCCCTCCCTCTCCCTTAATCCAAATGGACCATAAATTACCAATAATTTTAAAAACTTAAACTTTTAGAAAAAATGATGAATATAATTATTTAACCAAAATGTTTATAAATATAACCCAACCGTTCAAACCAAACAAATAACAAATTCTGGCGTGACAACCTCTCATGTGCAAGGGAAATTCTAGAACTATAAATTTTTTTTACAAACTGTTGATATGATAAGTAGTTGTTTGTACAAAAAAAAAAAAAATGATATTAGTGATAAGTCTAGATAATAACTAGTAATAGTTTGTCACTAAATTGACAACTATATATACAAATATTATAAAATAGTTAACTGCAGTATCACATGAGTTTAACCCAGCCATGCCAGCATCAAATTGTTTTGCTTTTGACACAAAACAAAACCTGACTTTTAATAAATTCAAGACAGCCACGTCTACACTTCTTTCTTGAGCAATGGGAATGGCTTACACCACTATGAAAGAAATTGTGCTTCTTTGAGAGAAAGTTTTAGAAGAGAAAGCAATGAGAAAACTGAATCTTGCATAACCAATAGATTACATGAGATACAACATATATAGGCTAACCAATCATAACAGATTTAGGTGCCAAATCTATCCTAACAGAATTGTGTAATGACTAATGGAATACAGTCACGTGCACAATAGTGTAACTAACCAATACCCTAAAGCTCTTATACTAAACTACAGACAACTTTACAATTATCATGACTGAACTATCGGTCTTTTATGTAACTGTGCTTGTCAATGAACTATGGCTCTGTTGCCTGATTTACTTGAGGAAGTACCATAATCCTTTATAGCCCCCCTCAAACGAAGGGGAGGAAGCCCCATGAGTTTGAAAGAAAGAGCATGAAACCGAGGGGAAGGTAGGCTCTTGGTGAATAAATCAACTAATTGATCCAAGGTAGAAATATATTTGAGAACCATATCTCTATTCAAAACCTTCTCATGGACAAAGTGGTAATCCACTTCAAAATGTTTAGTTCTGGCATGAAAAATAGGATTAGAGGCTAAGGCAAGAGCTGAGACATTGTCACACCATAAAATTGGAGGATGATACAAATAAACTCCTAAGTCCTTAAGAAGCATTCTTAGCCAATATAAATCAGCAGTGGTAATAGCATGGGATATGTACTCAGCCTTAGCAGAGGACCTAGACACAACAGATTGCTTCTTGGCAGACCATGTGATAGGTGAATTCCCTAGGAAAACAACCATGCTAGTAATAGACCTCCTATCAAGTGGATCCCTAGCCTAATTAACATCACAATAGGCTGAAAGAGAGAGAGGACCAGGCTTAAAATAAATGCCCAAGTGAAGAGTACCTCTCAGATATCTCAAAATCCTTTTAGCTGCAATAAGATGATGCTGAGAAGGCTTACTCATGAACTGACATGCCTGCTAGACTGCATAAGACAGGTCGGCCTAGTGAATATCAAATATTACAAAGCCTCAACTAGACTTCTGTAGGTAGTGGGATTAAGAAGTAGAGGATTGACAGAAGCATGGGAATGAGCAGAAGATCATGGATTAGAGCAGGGCTTACAATCTAACATATAGAACTTAGATAATAAGTCCCTGGCATACTTAGATTGATGCACAAATATACCACCATCAGTATACTCAATTTGCAGACCCAAGAAATAACTCAAAGGACCTAAATCCTTAAGAGCAAAAGAAACACCAAGCTGCTTTGATAATCTCAGCAACAAAAGCTATGATTGCCAATAATGATAATGTCATCCACATACAAAAGTAAGTAAACAACATGATCTGAATGAATAAGAATAAACAGATTGTTGTCTGCACAAGAAGCATGGAAACCCAAGTGAAAAAGCTGAGATGTGAAGCTGTCAAACCAAGCTCTAGGAGCTTGTTTGAGACTATAGATTGCCTTATGCAGTAGACACACATGATGAGGCTTAAACTGATCTTTAAACCCAGGTAGCTGACTCATGTAGACCTCCTCTTGCAACACACCATGAAGAAAGGAATTGGAAACATCCAATTGCCTAAGAGATCAATCAAAATGAATAGCCAAAGCAAGAATGATACTCACAGTTGTAGGCTTGACCACAGGATTAGAAGTCTTAGCATAGTCCAAACCATATTGAGACAAGTAATCTTTGGCAACAAGTCTGGCCTTAAATATAACAATACTCCCATCACTATGCCTCTTAACCTTGTACACCCATTTAAAGCCCTCAACATTCTTATTAGGAGGCAAAGGAACCAAATGCCAAGTATGCTGTTGCTGCAAACTAGTAAATTCAGGATCCATTGCTTCAACCTAATTAGGATATTTAGAAGCAACAGAATATGAAGGAGGCTCAGTACAGCTATAATTAGTTTGAACAGTAAAAACTTTAGGCTTGAAAATACCATTCTTGGACTTGGTAAGCATAGGATGTGTATTGGTGGTCAAAGGAAGAGGATCTGAAGGTGGATTAGGAAGGGTAGAACCATTAGCAGGGATAGATTGAACAGAAGTATTAGAAGAAGTAGGTAACACAAATTGGACAGGAATCAAAGAACAAGCATTAGAATTAGATAAGATAGGAGCAGAAGAACAATGAGCAGAATCAGATAAGATTGAATTAGAGGAAGAACCAGAATCAGATTGAGAAAGAGGAAGCAATGAAGAAAACCATATATCACAGGAAAAAGGAGAAGAATGAGAAGCAGTGGAAGAAGACTCAGAACTAGAAATAGGTAAATGAGGAAAAACAAACTCATCAAATAGACAATGACATGAAATATAAATTCTACCAGTAAGAATATCCAGGCAAATATAACCTTTGGATTGTGGAGGATATCCAAGAAATATACATTAACTAGACTTGGGATCAAACTTATTAGAAGCATAAGGCCTTACGTAAGGGTAACTAGGACAGCCAAAAGTTCTCAAAGCATAAAGTGGTGGTTTGTGACCATACAATTTTTCCTAAGGTGAGACAAAGTTCAAAATAGAAGATGGAGCCCTATTGAGAAGGTAGTGTTAAAATACCGATTGTCTCAAAAGCTTAAGCTATTAGAAAATGGTAAGTTTAATCACTTAACCATAATTCTAACACTCTCCCTCACTTGTGGGCCTAAACTTCCCTTAGTAAGTGGGGGCTTAACAAGTGGGATTTTAAAATTTTAAATAGAAGGTAGAGTAAAACCAGGGATCGAACTTAGGATCTCCTGCTCTGATACCATGTTAAATTTCTGATTGTCCCAAAAGCTTAAGCTATTAGGAAATGGTAAGTTTAATCACTTAACCATAATTCTAACAGGTAGACAGCAGTACTAAAGGCATAAGACCAATAAGAAAAAGGAAGATTGGAATGATGAAGTATGGACAAACCACTTTCCACAATCTGCCTGTGTTTCCTCTCAGCAACACCATACTGTTGAGGGGAGTAAAGGAAAGAAAGCTGATGTTGAGTGCCATGCTCCAAACAAAAAGACTTGAAATTGGTATTATCAATCTCACCGCCACCATCAGATTTTAAGGTTTTGATTTTAGCATTAAATTGAGTTTCAACTAAAGACTAGAAATGCAAGAAGACCTTGAACACATCAGACTTTCTTTTCAACAGAAATAACTAAGTAAAATGAGTAAAATCATCCACAAAAATCACATAAAATCTATGTTCAAGAACAAAAGTTATAGGAGCAGGGCCCCATACATCTGAATGCACTAATTGAAAAGGAAATTCAGTACTTGATACATGTTTAGGAAAAGGAAATTTGTGCATTTTAGCACTTATACAAGATTTACACTTGGAACAAACATCACTTACAAATGAAATCTAGATAGAAGGATAGAAAGACATAGCTGAATGTAAAATCTTTGCACAAGGGTGTCCAAGCCTATTGTGCCAAAGCATAGACGGACCCAGGATTTCAAGTTGGGGGGGGGGGGGGGAGGGGTCGGAGATAAGTGATTTTTTTTTTTTTTTTAAATATGCATCCATATAGTATTAATAAACTATCAATCAAGACAAATACCCAAAAATCATTGTTTCTTAAGATATTAAGATACAATCATCTATCAACAAAAACAAAAGACACAAAACACTATTGTTTCTTAATACAATTATCTATGAAAAAGAAACTTGACCCTCTTTCAAATCTTCAAAATCATTTACGATTAAATCCAAACTAAATGTTGAAGCTATATCATTTTCAATGTATAACATCAAAGAGTCCGTCAAAAAATCAATTTCCATTTTGCTTCGAAGGTTAGTTTTGACAACTTTCATAGCTAAAAATGGTCGCTCTGTAGTAGCAGTAGAAACTGGAAGAGTAAGCACAAGTCTCACCATTCTATAAACAAGTTTGGAGTGTTTTGAATTTCTAGTTCTCACTAACTATTGATACAACTCAGATAAATTTTTCAATTTTTTGAACTCTAGATCCTAGACTACATTATGCTCAAAATGATAAAACTCCATCTCCAACACTTATTTGTCATAATTTGTGAAATCTTGTGGATAGAAATTCTTTACCAACAAACAAAGATCACTTCTTCTGAAAGATTTTAATGGCTCCCAAGTTTCTAAAGTTGAGCTAAGCCTAAGTAAATCCATTGCATCTTCATTAAACCAATGATTTAGTTCCTGTAGTTGAGAATCTATTGCACCATAAAAAATATTTACTCAATAATGATGCTCAATTTTAATGTTATCTCGCTGATTACAAGCTCGACCTCACCTCGCAACATAACGAGCATTCATATCTAGGACATCAATGCAATGCTTCTCACAAAATGATATCAAAGTGGTGAGTAAGCCATCCCATCCATCATATCTAAATTTTTGGATAAGAGCTTTAGTAGATGAAACTAAATGCATGGCATTTAAAATGTCTTGAGATTGGCTTTGCAAAGCTTGAAAATTTTATCAATGATCTCCATAGTTTCCTTCTCAAGATGCGAGATGAAGACAAATTCAAATGAAGTTAAACCATCATAAGTTGACTCTGCTTCTACCCGATGTTCTCCATCAATTTCATCATCAATTATATTTTTTAAAACTTCAAGTGTTGGAGTAAACATCCTTAATAAGCTATAAACTGATCTAAAATGTGAACTCCAACGTGTTTCTATAGGTCGTTGTAAAGTGCCAATTTGATTAAGTCCACTTCCAGTCTCAAGCTCTTCAAGATCAATCAAACGTGCTATTTCAGAAGCATTGGCAACTTTCAATTGCTCATTACGTTTGCATGAAGCATTAACGATTTTGATCAGAAAAAGAAATGTAAGAAAAAACCCGCTAATGGGGACAACTTGTTTTGATGCTTTCACTAATGCCAATTGTAAGCAATGTGCAAAACAATGGATGTAGTAAGCATATGAGCAATCATTCAAAATCAAAGTTTGTAATCCATTCCACATACCTCACATGTTGCTTGCTCCATCGTATCCTTGCCTTCGAATATTTTGTATATCTATCCCTTCTTTAGAGTCAAAGCCCCAGTGTCAACAAATGAATAAGTCCAAAAAAAGGTTCTTTCACAAAGCCTTCTGCATCAACATATCTAAAAACCACAGCCATTTGCTCTTTCGTGGACTCATCACGTGCTTCATAAACCATTATGTAAAACTTTGCATCACCAATTTCTTCCCGAATGGCCTTCTTCACCTTAGCTGAGAAAACATGTAGAATTTCCTTTCGAATCCTAGGTGATGTGTAGGTTGCATTTTTAGGAGCTTTTTCTATTATTTTAGCAACCTTTTCATTCCAAAAGTCACAATACCCAATGATTTAAGAAAGTTCCCACGATTTAATGAACTAAAACTTTCATCTCGATCTCTAAAAGCTACAACTTGAAAGGCAAGCTATCGGACAATAAAAATTGAGGCTTTCAGTTGCAACCGATTATTTGTAATTTGTTCAGTAGTGAAATGATTAACTAACTTTAATAAATGCTACAATTGGTTCATCAAATCGTTACACATTTGCTCAGTAACTCTATGAGTTAAATTAGGATCTTTTCCTATATTACCTTGAAAATAACAATCTTTGCCCCCAACTTTTTTCCAATTTCTAAATCCACCAATAGTGAATGTTTTTTGTCCCACAACCCCATTTGGATTATGAAAGACAAAGTAGGGTAGACAATAAGTTGCATCTGTCATAGGAGAATATTCAAGCCATGTTTTATTATATTCAAACCAAGAAGCTTTAAAGTTACGATTGTGGTTTCCACTTTTTTTGTTTGTTTTTAGAGGAGGTTGGTGCGGACCTTTTTGTAATGTAAGCCTGTTGAATTTTATCACGTTGATTAACATGATATTCTCATAATTGTTTGCGTGTTTTGGGATCATAATCCAAAGAATCAAGATCAACTCTTTGAAATTGTGTTTGAGAGATTAGAACATTGACATTTTATGGAATTGGGGAATGCATATTTTCTAGAATTGGAACATCCACATTTTCTAGAATTGGAATAGCAACATTAGTTATTGGTAATCCCACGTTGACTTCAGAAGAATTTGAATTTTTTCTTTTGAAAAAATCAAGCATTGTAGTTGATTTTGTCATGATCTACAAATAAAATAAGAATCATATATATTAAATTTGTGTGACAATCTTCTTAAATTTGTGTGACAATTTTCTATATTATATGATTTGTTTTTTTATTTTTGTCTTTGGTTTGCCTTTATTTATCTTTGTCTTTGTGTTTTTTCCATTTTTTTGACATTGACCCACTAACCCAATCCCATTACTGCACTACTGACACTCTAAATTTATTCTACACAGCACTACTAATAAAAACTTTTCTTAACTTTTTTTTTTGTCTGTTACTTGTCCCTATTATGCCCAACTACCAGTCAACAAAGCACAAAGTTTGTGCTTTGTTGATTGGTAGTTATGCCACAAACAAATAGTCAAACAAATATTCTCTAATCCTTATCTGAGTAATCTCTATTCTCTACAAACTCTACTCTCTCTCTCTCTCTCTCTCTATCTCTTTTATCTATGTAATACAAGAGAAAGAGTCACAAACACAGAGTGACAGAGAGTCACAAAGCCATAAGCCCAAAAAAAAAAAAAAAAAAAAAAAACCACAGGCTGTTGCATAGATTCAATTCACAATCACCAACATTAATAATCAGTTCATCACTTTCAGTCTCATCATCAGTAACACAAACACTTCACAAGCACAGATTGTTAAAATAGTTGATTCACAAATCACAAACATTTTATTAGGTTTTGATTCTTGAAGGAAAGGATCATAGATTAAGTACCTATGAAGGCTCAAGCCTCAAGCACCGGCGGCGGCGACAGCTAGGGAGGGCTTGCGTGATGATGGCATGCCGGCATCAACGTGGGTGGGTACTACCGTACTGCAATACTAGACGAGAGTCTCGTGTTGTGTTGTGTCGGTTTGATGACTGATGATGATGATGGCGTTGCATTGTCACATCGGCGTATGGGCTCAGTGGCTCATTATTTCTCTGTCTCGCCTTAACCTTACTAGCTCTTTGTTTTGTTTCCTTTTTTTTTTTTTTTTTTTTTTTTCCTTCGGTTTTCACTTTCTCCGTTAGGTTTACTGCTGAGTTTTTTTTTTTTTTTTGGATTTATATGGGTCATGGGCTTTTGCCTCCTAGGCTAGTCGACTGGGCTTGGAACAATTTTGGGAGGGGGACCTGAGCAAAACTAAGGGGGGCCCAAGTCTTTTTTTTGAAAAATTTAAGCTGTTAAATTTTTTTTTGGGCCTAAGGGCGCTCGAGCCCCTTTAGGCCCCCACCTGGGTTCGTCCCTATGCCAAAGTAAAGTCTGTAGAGATAGTGCAGCAAAGCCACCAAAATTGACATATGAAGAAGAGGAGGAAGGCAAAGAGGCAGAAGTAGGTATAGGATAGACTCCATCCTTACTTAGCCCTCTATAAAGCACCTTCCTCGTAAGTAAATCCTGAATTAAGAACCAATAGGCATCAAAATAACAAAATACATTATTTAATTTGAAGACATAGTTTATGTACAGATAGCAAGTTTGAAGCAATTTAAGGAGCCCTAAGAATATTGTTCAAACAGAAATGATGAGAAGAAGTAACAAGCTTACCATTGTTGGAAAAATACATGGTTTGTATCTCATACAAAACATACGCAGCGGAAAAATAACGGATCTACTTCATTCGTAATCGATAACATGTACTATGTAAATTTTAGAATTCAAGAACAAGAGAGCATACCTTAGTGTGGTGAAATGCAAAACCAAAGATCAGATGTACTTGGGAACACTTATAATTTTCACTCCAATTCCACTAATGCCCAAAAAGTGTGGTCTATCAATCAGTTCAAGGGAGAATAAGAAAGTGGCTTACACATACATACACGCCATTTTATAGATTCACTACTTGTTACAAAATTTTGTATGTTTCTCCGTTTATATCTAACTGATTATCTAATTAGGCTAACCTTTTAGACCATTCCAATTGGGCTTAAGTATGTGGCTTAGAGTGGGACCGAAAGGAAACCAATAAAACTCTAGCTCCAATGGGTTTTGGGCTTTTCTGTCAACTATTGACAAGTCTAAAGTAACCATTAATTATATTTAATACTACTATATAAATATAATTTCACTCTAGGTCTTATTTATAAATTATATCAAAGACTTTATTGTACATGCAACCCTTTCATAAAATATTCTTAGTAATACAAAGTCATGAATGTAGACTGCCACTTTAAAGATTACTACATTTTAATCCTTGAGTACCCGGTTTAATCCTTTAAGTTATTCATCATATATTTATAAAATCCAATTTCATAAATATATACTTTAGTAATTCCTTACTAAAGTAGTTAGGCCTAACACTTTGAATAACCAAATCCATTAAACTTATCTTAATAGAATATGTTATACCTCAGTTAAGATATTATAATTTCATATTGAAAATATATGTTCCATCGACACTAAATGTGGCTATCCGACATACTGAGATTTTGATTGTGACTTTAGATCCCACTCCTGATATATTAAAGTAACATACACTTCATGATCATGTCCATTATTTTTTTAGGATTAAGAATTCATGTAAATAGAAGTCGTGAGATTTATTATTCATTTGATAGTCGTTAGGAGAATAATAAATCTCACAATGGTCCGGTTCAATATGTCTTAACTCTTAAAACATATCAACATACCAACTAGAAATCTCCACTTCCATGATCAAGACAAATCATTTTAGTTGATATGGTATAGTCTTCGTAGATGAAATACCCAATTTTATCACCGACTACGAACTAAAATTTTGAGTTTATAAAGAACTTGTGATTTATATTTTTTATGACTAAATCACATAAATCACATACTATGCATTTCAAGGACTATATGATAATGTCCAAATATTCATGTTACTATTATTATAGATAATAATAAAACAACTTTATTAATCACAATATAATGTCTACATAGCATCATACAATAGGATTTAAAGGCACATATTCTAACAACCATTACCAATATGTGTCACAGGTAAATCTTGCCCATTGCCAACTGTTACAGACTTACCAATTGTAGGTTGTTAAGCAAGAGAAAGTTGAGACAAGTCTGGTGTGATATGATTAGAAGCACTAGTGTTAGTTAGCCAATTTTGATTTTGTTTAGCATTTGTAGATGTAGCCATTGATCTTGCAGCCATGGAACCAAGCATAGCTGGAGCATGTCTACCTGATGGAATCATACAGCGCAGCGGAAGAAAAATAACGTATAAATGGATCTACTTCATACATAAAGGTTAACATGTACTATTTAAGTTTCAGAATATAAGAACAAGAGAGTGTACCTTGGAGCGGTGAATTTCAAAACTTGAAGATGAGAATCACTTGGGAATACTTTCAATCTTCACTCCAATTCCACTAACGCCTAAGATGTGTGGTCTCTCAATCAGTTCCAAAGGGAGAATGTCAAATAGTGTCTAACACTTTTTACACCACTTCACAAGAGTGTTCATACAATTTCCTATGAAATCTCTTTACACTCTAAAAAATTTTGTATGTTTCTCCCTTTGTATCTAACTGATTATCTAATTGGGCCGGCCTTTTGGGCCTTTCCAATTGGGCTTAAGTGTGTGGCTTGGAGTGGGACCAAAAGGGACCAATAAGACACTAGCTCCAATGGGCCTTGGGCTTTGGGCTTTTCCGTCAACTCTTGACAAGTCCAAAGTTACGATTAACTATATTTAATACCACTATATAAATATAGTTGCACTCTAGGCCTTATTAATAAATTATATCCCAAGACTCTATTATACATGCAACCTCTTCATAAAATATTCATAGTAACACAAAGTCATGAAAGGAGACTGCCACTTTGTTTATTACTATATCTTAATTCCTTGAGTACCCGGTTTAATTCTTTAAGTTATTCATCATATATTTATGAAATCCAATTCCATAAATATATACTTTAGTAACTCCTTACTAAAGTGGTTAGGCCCAACTCTCTGAATAACAAACCCATTAAACTTATCTCAAGGGAATATTTTGTATCTCCGTTAAGAGACTATGAATTCCATCTTGAGAATATATGTTCTATCAACACTAAATGTGGCTGCCCAACATACTGAGATTTTGACCGTTACTATAGATCTCACTCCTGATATATCAAAGCAACCTACACTTCATGATCAGGTCCATTATCCTCTCAGGATTAAGAGTTCATGCAAATATAAGTCGTGAGTTTATTATTCAATTGACAGTCGTTAGGAGAATAATAAATCTCACGCCGGTCCAGTTCAATATGTCTTAACTCTTAAAACATATCAACATATCAACTAGAAATCTCCATTTCCATGATCAAGACAAATCATCTTAGTTGATACGTTATAGTCTTCGCAGATGAAATGCTCAATTTCATCACCGACTACGAACTATATTTCTGAGTTTACAAAGAACTTGTGATTTATATCTTCTGTGACTAAATCATATAAATCACATACTATGCATCTCATGGACTATATGATAATGTCCCAATATTCATGTTACCAATATTTTCAAAAAATAATATAACTTTATTAACCATAACATTAAGTCACACATAATGTCTTACATAATAAAATACATAGCATCATACAATAGGATTTAAGGACACATATCCCAACACTACCTTGGTAAGCAAAATTCATGTGATGATAGCAATCCAAGGAAGAATGTCCATTCTAGCCACAGATTTGACATGTGACCTTCTGACCGTGAAAAGAAATAGACTTGGTTTGTGGAAAAGAGGTGAATTAGTGATTAAAAACTTATTGCCATTCTTGCCATGATGAAATTGGCCACCACCAGAAAACTAATTACCACCTCTACCATGATCCCTATTATTGCCATTCTTGCCTCTTCCTCTACCTTGACCTTGATTGAATTGATTGACTGCCATAGCTAAAGATGAAGAATCCTTGAGATCTGAAGCAATTGACCTTTTCTTGATTGATCTTTGTTAGGTTTTGAGTTTGTAATATTGGCAAACCATGACAAAAACTAAGTCTCATTGGTTTAGAATGGTCTATATTGAAGTCCAAGACAAAAAACTCAAGTTCAGGATGAAAAAAAATGAGTTACAATCTGTTTCGTTCGATTGGTACGCAATCGATCCACAGTCATTTGATTGGTACTCATTGATACTTGAGCAATCGAAAGTTGCATATAAGCAAAAAATTAGCAAATGTAAAAAGCCCATAACTTGACTGTTTGAACCCCAAATCACGAGCCATTTTTTCTAGTGTTTAAAGGTCATTATAAGCTAACCCTAGAGAAAGTTTTCAGAGTTTTTTTAAAGAGATTAGAATGCATCTTGTTCATCTTTTGTAGATCTAGGGTTTTGTACCCAAAAGCTCTCTAAAGTCTTCTACCGGTGTTATTCCTTGAAAAATCTTAAGATTTGGTGTTGTAGAAGTTTCTACATACATGATCAACGTCTAAGGAGATCCAAAACCTGTAAGTGGAGTCTCAAATTTACAAGTATGGGTGCTTGTGTTGCAAAGGCCTAATAGAGAAGGAGTCCATGGATTCAGAGCTTGCACGTGGTCGTGTCAGTAGGTTCTACATGTGGTAACAATAGGATGTTAGTGGTCTAAGTTCTATTGTAAAACTTCAATTCTCTATAGTAGATTTGCTTTTTACCTTGAGGATAGCTACGTTAAATCCTCCCTAGGTTTATTATCGATTTGGTTTTCCTTGGTCATCATATCATTGTGTTATTTACTTTTTTGCTACTTTGCATGATATGACTTTATTGTTTGAACCTAGATCTTAATAATAAACCTAAGTATTTACTTAGTTAATTAATTAGGTTAAACAGTTTAGTTTATAAGGGTCTAAAATCTAACAAGTGGTATCAGAGCGGGTTAGCTCTTGATTTAGGTTATTATACCTAGAGTTGATCCTTGATCCCTGTTATCATGGATAATTTTAAGTATCTTACTATTTTTGATTGTGATGTTTTGAATAAAAAGGACATTATTGTTTCATTTGATCTTTTTGAGGCTTGTGAAAGGAATTTGCAGTATTTCAGTCTTTCTTAGAAGATTGATGTACTCCCTTAAATACATTCCGTTTCACATGGATTTTCACCTACAAAGTCGAAGACTCGTGCTATATGGGTGAGAAAAGTCTTGCTAAGGTGAGTGTTGTTTACTTGTCCTTGGTTTAATTCTTTCAATTGTTTGTGAACATGTTTTGTTTTCGTTTTTGATTGTTTTGTTTTTTAGGTTGTTTTTCATTAAAAAAAAAAATCCAAAAACATTGAAAAATTTGAAAAAGACAAAAATATTTGGTTTTGTGTCTAGTTTTATTTTTCTTGAGGATTACATAAATTGTAATATCTCTCTATTGATTTAGAACATGCTTGACATTGTGGAGAAACTTGAATAGCATGTATTGCTCAACTAAGTGCATGATTATTTTGAGATAAATATGATTTTGTATGAGTTTGTACTAGTTTGTATATGTACTCTTGGGTTAATTAAGAAATTGATATTTCTTGTTTGTGTACCCTATATAGCTTAGTTAAGCACTATCATGAATTGCTTTTGCATTGTTCATTTAGCATAACGTGTGCCTTTTATTTTTGGTCATCTAAATTTTGAAAATCGAAAAGTTTTTTTTTTTTTTTTTTTTTTTTTTTTTTTTTTTTTTTTTTTTTTTTTTTTTTTTTTTTGTGTTTTGTATTACACATCATGAATGTGTAGTTAAGGTTGGCCATATTATCTTTGCATAACATGCCTGTGTACCTTGATTAGCTTGGGTGAGCTTATTTTTCTGTACTTTGGTAGTTTTAGGTATGTAATGCATGTTGTGTTTGAGTTGTTTATGGTTTTTCGCATGATTTTGATTCTGAAGTCACATGCTTTTGATTTTAAGGACTAAAAAATCCTAAGAGAAAGGCATAAATAACCATCACACCACTGTTTACTAGCCAATCATGAACACCTTAGTGCATATCGTAAGATTTTGTACTTGAAAAAGTGTAGCACATGCACAAAAAGAAAATAAGGTCTACCCTTAAAATAAAAAAAAATGTGGAAAGAAATAAAATAAAATAATAAAAAAATGCATGTATAAAATAAGGCTAAAAAAAATGCATGATTGCAAGCTGTTTTCTTGGAGGTGTGGGAGTTATAGAATGTAACTCTTTAGATGATAGTCACTTTCAAACTTATGTGATGAATAATGTAGAAATTGTGATTGATTACTATTTACATATCACCTCACATGTATCTCATGTTATTACTAGTTGCACACACTTCACAAGTTATTCTTTGCTAAACTTAGTACATAAATTGTGTGTGAATTTGGTTTGACCATCCAAGATTATATATTCTATGATTTTGATACAAAATATTTTCAAGGGTTGAAAATTTGGGGATAAAAAGTTTTGAAAATCTTGTTTTGAAGTTCTGGGTTGAGAATTAACGTTTTTGAAAAATTTTTAAACTCATTCTCATGCGTTTCATTAAAGAAATTATTTGGGTGAGTGGTTTTTGAATAATCTTCTGTTGTTTTTCAAAAAATTCAAATATCCAGAATTTCGACCAATGGAATGTGTTCTTCGGCCGATCGAAAATCCCTTGATTTTTAATCATTGCTCTCCGACTAACTTGATTGGTATTCGATTGATGCTCGACCGATCAAAATTGGAAAATTTTCAGTTTCTAAGTTTTTGACCAAATTTTTTTATGCATCATTTATGTTTAGGATTCACATGCATTGCATTGTTTTTTCTTTACCCACTTGCATTTTTGCGGTCATATCTCTCATTTGTTTTCACACATAACATGCATACACTTTGCTAAATTGGGTACTCAACTTGATTTAAAAATTGATTGATTGATTGTCGAGTTTTGTACAGTTTAGTATACGCTATTTTTATGTGTGAACTACAGAAAATATTTTTCTAAAGAGATATGATGGATAATAATTGTTCAAATATTTTCTCTACTTGATTTGAGTTCAAAAGACCATCTGTTTATGGGTCACATAGTGTCAAGTTTGCATTTATTGAAAGAGAATATTTTTCTTCATGTGTATCCTCAACTTAGTTGTTAAGTTTGGTTTGTGTGTCTTTGTTTTCTCCACCTCCTATTTTTTCCCCAAAACTGTTTTTCCCCAACAATGTTTTGTTTTTCCTATTTTTATAGGGGAAGAAGCTTGTTTTTAACCTTTGTTGTTCATAGGGGGAGTTGTCTCTATTTTCTATAGAGTTGAATTGTTTTGCGTTTCCTTAATTCTTTATTTTCTCTTATTCTCTGTTGTGTATGCTTTCTGTCTAACTTTTGATTGGGTTGTCTTTGTCAATACGTGACAAAAAGGGGGAGAAATAGATGAAAGGTGGGAACCCTGTTTGTTTTGTTTAGGGGGAGTTGAAATTGTTTTTGAAAGGGAGAGAATATGAAAAGTTTTTTGATGTATCTAACTTAGGGGGAGAGTTAGTTTACTTTTGTTTTTTATATTTGTGTTTCATATTGTTTACTTGTCTTTCTTTCCACACATGCAGTGATGTGTTCTTTTGAGTGTTTTCAAGAAAGACAGGTACATTCTAATCAAGACCTTCTACATCTCCTTGCAACTTCTAGGTTAGGAGTCTTAGATTGGGTTTTGTGATATATTTGGGCATTTTATTGTATATGGGCACTATGTTGTACATGTGCTTTGTCACGGATTGTAAAAGGGGGAGATTGTTAGGTTTTGAGTGTGTAATGTTAGCAAACCATGACAAAAACTAAGTCTCATTGGTTTAGAGTGGTCTACATTGAAGTTCAAGACAAAAAACTCAAGTTTAGGATGAAATGAAATGAGTTACAATCTGTTTCATTCGATTGGTAATTGATTGGTACTCGATTGATTGAAAGTCACATATCAGCAAAAGTAAAAAGCCCATAACTTGACTGTTTGAAGACCAAATCACGAGCCATTTTTTCCAGTATTTAAAGGATATTATAAGGTAGCCCTAGAGAGAATTTTTAGAGTTTTTTAAAGAGATTATAGTGCATCTTATGTGTCTTTTATAGATCTAGGGTTTTGTATCCAAAAACTCTCTAAAGTCTTCTACTAGTGTTATTCCTTGAAGAATCTCAAGATCTAGTGTTGTAGAAGTTTCTACATACAAGTTCAACATCTAAGGAGATCCAAAACCTTTGAGTGAAGTCTCAAAGTCACAAGTGTGGGTGCTTGTGTTACAAAGGCCTAATAGAGAAGGAGTTTGTAGATTTGGAACTTGCATGTGGTCATGTCAGTAAGTTCTACATATGGTAGCAATAGAATGTTAGTTGTCTAAGTCTTATTATAAACTTCGATTCTCTATAGTGGATTTGCTTTTTACCTTGAGGATAGTTAGATTAAATCCTCCCCAGGTTTTTTATCGGTTTGGTTTTCCTAGGTCATCATATCATTGTGTTATTTACTTTTTTGCTACTTTGCATGATATGAGTTTATTGTTTTAACCTAGATCTGAATAATAAATCTAAGTATTTACTTGGTTAATTAATTAGGTTAAACAATCTAGTTTACAAGTGATAGGCCAAAATTGTATTGACTCCTTGTGATGAATTTAACCAATTAATTAGCCAAGTTAATTGATTAGGTTCAATTACATGCAATGAGCGAAGTAGCACAAACAAATCACCAAATAATTAAATATGCAGCAGAAATTAAATGACACTATAATTTATTTACGAATGGGGAAAACCTACATGGCAAAAATCCCACCGGGTGATTTTAAGGTCACCACTTCCAAGAATCCACTATTATCAAAATAAGTGGTTACAAGTAAAGGAATCCTAGTACCTTATACCAACCTACAGTTGAACCCTTACCCCAATACCCAATTGGATTTATTCTGTAGTGACAATCTCTCCTTGTATTGCACGGCTCTCAGTACGTGATTAACCAAAAGATGCGCGGATCCCAGTACGTGACTTTATCACCAACTTGAGAAGGTTGTTGGCCGCAAAGTTTTTCTGTTCATCAACTAATGAGTATCACGAAGTTGCTTGGTCACAAAACCCTATGGTGTATAAACACAGCAGCTTCTTCAAGATGTAGTAGGGCAACTAGGTTTTCGGTCGCACTTGTGGAATTATGCTCTTGTGCAATTGTGCTCTTGACTGTGCAATCTGTGACGACCCTTAAAATAATCCTTATATATGTTTAGGGTTATGAGAAAAGAAATCCTAAACATACATTCACGAATTGGATGAAAATCAGCTCTGAAAAACTGAACTTCATAAATCTTGACAGATACCCTAGCTGTCAAGACACTGTCGAGTCTCAGGCTGAACAGCTCTTTTAAACCTCAATTGATACTAGCTGTCAAGCTTTAATGAACAATACTTCTTCGCTTGATTCTTGGACAGACTAACATGACTTTAACACTTGAACTTGAAACCTTGTTTCTGGAAGCATTAAACACAGCGTAGATCTACCTAATTACAAGTAAAGTGCGTTTTGTCAAATGATTAGCTAATACATAAAACGTAGACATATGTTCCTAATATCAAATCACATATATCCTAAGAACAAGGGTCTAAAATCTAACAATCTTTCTTCAGCATTCAAGAGAGTATTCAACTCTTCAAGTGTGAGAATGTCATTCCTAGTTTTAATTATAGAGCAGAATGTATCATGCTCTGATGGTAAGGTTTCAAGAACTAGATGAATGAGCTCTTCTTCATCAACATAGACTGTAATAGCCCCAAGTTTATCTCTGGCTTATTTAATTCTTTGGAAGAATGAATCCATAGATTCTGAGCCCTTCTTGATGCTCATTAGTTCATCTCTAAGATGGAGTACATGAGAGTGTGATATTGAGGCAAACCTTTTCTCAAGCACTTTCCAAACTCCTCGTCTAGACCTTTGGTCTATACTAAGAGCCAAGATTGATGGAGAGTGAGCTGAATTAAGGAAAGTAAACAAGGCTTGCTCATGACTCTTCCATTGGAAAACTCTAGATTAGCTTCAGTTGTAAAGTATCCTGAGCTATCCTTAGGAAAGGGATCTGAAGCATGATCATCATCACTAATGAAATTCATCATTGAATATGCTACTAGAATCACTTTAATTTGATGTCTCCAAACCATATAATTGTTGTAATCAATCTTCACAGTAACCATACTTGCCATATTTGACAAGAGTAATAGAGATGGATTAACACCATAAGTGATTGATGAACTTGAGGTTGACCCTATTGTTGCAGAGGATGAGGAGCTAGCAAAGGATGGCATTAATGGAGCTCTGATACCATGAAAGAAACTGTGATTCTTTGAGAGAAAGTTCTAGAAGAGAAAGCAATGAGAAAACTGAATCTTGCATAACTAATAGATTACATGAGATACAACAAATATAGGCTAACCAATCATAATAGATTTAGGTGCCAAATCTATCCTAATAGAATTATGTAATGACTAATAGAATACAGACACATGTACAATAGTGTAACTAAATAATACCCCAAAGCTCTTATACTAAACTACAGACAACTTTACAATTATCATGATTGAACTACAGGTCGTTTATGTAGCTGTGCTTGTCTATGAACTAAGGCTCCTTTATACATTACACTAGCAACAGAGTCATCTAAGTTGCTTATCATGACTCTCACTGCTTTCTCTCTTCTTCGTCTGCTTCTTCTTCTTCCACATTGCATTGATGCTAAAACCCTTAAGGCTTGCAAGTTTGATGCCATATATCAATTTGGGGATTTTATCTCTGACACAGGCAATTTCATTCATGAGAACCCAGGCACTCCTTTATCTCGGCTTTTTAATGGTGAAACCTTTTTCAATCATGCCATTACTAGCCAGTGCTCCAATGGGTTGCTAATGATTGATTACATTGGTAAGAATCTAACTTCTTGATGTTTATATTTTTTGCTGTTTTTTTTTAGTTATACGGATTACAAAAAGAACCCATAATATACTTCGTACATATAGATTTCTATCAAGAAATTACTGAGCTTAAGCGGTTGATAAATTTAATCACTTAATCATAATTTTAATTCTTTTCTCATATGTGGACCCTAAACCCAGTTGATAAGTGAGATTTTTAATATTTTAAATGAGAAGTAGATTTGAGAGATAGATCGAACTCAAAATCTTCTACTCTAATACTATGATAAATTATCAATTCTTTAAAAAGTTTTAGTTGCTAAATTTAATCACTTGGTCATGATTCTAACATTTATAAGGCCAAGATTTTATTTTTTTTTTAAAGAAGACAGTAAATAGTTTGCCTTAAATAGAATATTTTATTTATAAGGCGGCAGTTCTTTTAGAGGGAATAAAGTACAAGAAGAAACATCCTGACTAACTGAAAACTCGGTTTCTAGAACCCCCACTCCGAAAATAGAAAAATTTATTACTAATGCATGTTTGAGTTTAGAAAATCCTTTATTCTGTGTTTTCAGGCTAAGAATCATATGTTATGTTTGAATTTTTTGCTAGTTGTGTACATCATGCAACTTGAATTAATTCCTTTGTTCAACTTGATTGCATGTGTTAGGATTCAGACCCACCTTATAAACAAATATTATTGTGAAAGTTATTTTTTAAAATTTCACAGCTCTAGCAACTGGAGTTCCCTTTCTTCCCCCCTACTTGGATCGGTATGCATTGGTTTTTAGCGGTCATGGGCAGAATTTTGCAGTGGCTTATTCTACTACTTTGCCTATAGAGGTTCTTGCAAGAAAGAGAAAATTTTAAACCCATATACTTGAAGCTCTCTCAATGTTCAACTGGATTGGATGTCCACCTATTCCAATGGGATCTACCACAATACTGATGGTTAACCTCTCATTCGAATTAGGCATATAATACCATGTTAAGTATATTATGTTAGGTTCTAAGACCTTAGAGACTAATGTATTAGAACTTCAAAATGTATTGTGTTGGCAAACCATGATCAAAACATAGATTCTTGTTTTAGGCTTGCTCAAAGTATGTTTTATTATAAAGTTAGAATCGAGTGACCACAAAAGTATTGGACTAAATTTGCAAGGCTTGATCGATCGAAAATTAGACTCGACTGATCGAACCACATGCAGATTTCTTTTTTTCTACAGAATTTCCAACTCAGCCCAAGCCCGTTTAACATGTAGGGTTTTATGTTTTACTTCTCATATAAAAAGAAAAACTCTAGCTATGTTTAAGAGGTCTTTGATGTGCTGTGTATTGAATCTCTTGTGAGATCTAGAGGTGTTTACCTTCATACACACTTAGGATTATCAAGATCTAGATTCATGTTAAGAACTTGGTGATCGTTTTAGTTGCTGCATAAAGAACATTCAAGAAGATTAAGATTCACAAGTAGGAGAACTTGTATTTGCTGTGGAGCAAAGGAAAGAAGTAGTTCGTGGACTCGAAGCTGTCACGTGGTCATGTTAGTAAGTTTTCTAATCGAGGTAGCAATAAGATATTAGTGGTCTAAGTCTTATTGTACAAATTTCAATTATTTCATAGTGGATCTGTTTTACCTTGAGGATAGTTAGATTAAATCCTCCCCAGGTTTTTTACCAGTTTGATTTTCCTAGGTCATCAGATTTTTGTGTTCATTATATTTCCGTATCAAGTGTGACCAGAACCCTAGTTTGACCTAATTCTTGAGAAGCTGCTGTGTTTGTACCCCGCAGGGTTTTGTGACTGAGCAACTTCATGATCTTCATGTGTTGAAGAACAGAAGAACTTTATAGCTAACCTCCTTCTTAAGTTAGTGATCAAGTTGCGTACTAGGATCCGCGCATCTTTTGGTTAGTCACGTATTAGGAGCCATGCAATACAAGGAGAGATTGTCACTACAGAACAAGTCTAATTGGGTATTGGGGTAAGGGTTCAATTGTAGGTTGGTATAAGGTACTAGGATTCCTTTACTTATAACTGCTTCTTTTGATAATAGTGGATTCTTGAGAGTGGTGTCCTTAAAATCACCCGGTGGGGGTTTTTTCCATATAGGTTTTCTCCATTCGTAAACAAATCACCGTGTCAAATTTAATTTTCGATGTATTTAGTTATTTGGTGATTTTTTTGTGCCGTTACGCTCATTGCATGTAATTGAACCTAATTAATTCACTTGGTTAATTTATCACAAGGGATCAATACATTTTTGGCCTATCAAGTGGTATCAGAGCAGATACACTCTGATTAGGGTTTAATCTTTATTGTGAGATCCATTGACCCATGTTTGTCATGGATAAAGGACAGTCTCTTATTGTACCTCCTTTATTTAAGGAAACTAACTATGTATACTAGAAAGTACGTATGAGAGCTTTTTTACAGTCCTTAGGTGAGAAGGTGTGGCAAGCTGTGGAGATAAGCTGGACTAAGCCCAAGGAAGCGTCAACCAATTGGAATGATGCAAAGATTAAGGCAGCTAACTTCAACAGCAAAGCATTGAATGCCTTATTCAGTGTGGTCACAAATGAGGAGTTCAAGAAGATCTTCTCCATTGAAATTGCAAATGAGGCGTGGACCATTCTCCAGACAACCTATGAAGGAACAAAAGCTATCAAGGATTCGAAACTTCAGAGGCTCACTATTAGCTTCGAAGAAATCAAAATGGAGGAGGATGAGTCATTTGATGAGTTCTATGCCAGGCTCAAGGACATAGTGAACTCAACGTTTAATCTTAGGGAAACCATTCCAAAACCCAAGATCGGGAGAAAAGTGCTCAGATCTCTGTCCGAGAGATTTCATGCCAAGATCACAGCTATTGAGGAATCAAAAGATATTGATAAAATTCCTTTGACAGAACTTGTTCGAAATTTGCAGACCTATAAGTTGGGCTTGTCTAGGCTCGGGAAGCCAAGCAAGAGCAAGAGCATGGCACTGAAGGCCAAGAGCAGTGACATTGATGAGTCTTCCAATGATGAAGATTCTAAAATGAAATCCTACATCACCCGATAGTTCAAGAAGTTCATGAAGAATGCAAATGCAAAGGGCTTTGACAAGAATCGTAGGCAATTAAGTTCTTCACAGTCTAAGCGCTAAGACAAAGGAAAGAAGAATGCTAGAGATGGCAGTCAGTACACTGTTCCTTTAGGGCCTAAGTTTTTTAGTTGTCAAGGATTTGGTCATACGAAACAAGAGTGTCCCACTTATCATAAGTCTATTGGAAAAAGTAGGGTACTTACAGCTACTTTGAGCGACACCGAATTTGAGGATGATTCCGAAAATGAGGATGATGGAATCCTAAATGCCTTCACCGTTACTGTTAATCCTACTGAAAGGATTGTAGAAGATGTGGATGAAGAAGAGAACTTGGTGGAGTCAAAATTTGAGAAGATGGATGAGCAAGATGACATCCACATTGCTTATGCAAAGTTATACAAGGTCTTGGAGAAACATGAGAAGTTGTATAGATTGGCCACCAAGAAGCTCAGTGATGTGGAGCTTGAACGAGAACAACTCTCCACAAAGTTTGATGAAGCAAATTAGACTATCGGAGCACTGAGATTTGAGAACAATTTCTTGGCTGAGAAGACCAAGAAGCTTAAGGCGGAACTGTTCTAAGTGAGAGCTAAGTTGGAGAGGACCTCAAGTGCAAAGCTTGGCGAGATGCTCAGCATGCAAAAATCTGCCTCCGATTGAATCGGTTTAGGGTATGATTTTTCTTTTTCTAATTGCTTCTTCTAGTACTACTATTTTTGTTTCTCCTACTAACAATATTGATTCTGAGAATAATAATGTTAAAAATGTGATAGGTAATAAGAACATAGACAAGGATAAATCTACTTTAGGAGCACCCCTTAAGCTTGCTAAGAAAGAAACCAAAAATCCTAGGGCTAAGAAAAGTAATGCTCAAAAGTACAAAGAGAAGAAGCAGCATTTCTGTCATCACTGTAGCGTAGCTGGGCATACTCGACCCAATTGCTATAAGTGGTTAGCCACTTAACAGAGCAACAACATGATGTCGTCGAGAAGCTAGAATCAATTTTCGTCCTCTCTTGCTCCTTTTAGAGATCTCCTCAAATCCCTCATGTTCCTTTCGAACTTGAACGGTTTCAATTCTTCCCCCTCACCACTAGTTCAAGGGTTTGCTCAAAGGAAAGGTTCTTCTAAGGTGTAGAAGGAAAATGGCTCTAAGTGATTTAGTCATTTTTTTTTCTCCCTCTTTTTGTTATGCTTGCATTACTTATGTGTTTTTTTTTTTAAGACAATCTAGTTTTTATGCATTGCTTTAATTGGCTTGTTTTTATTTGGTTGTTTTTTAGTTTTGCTTTTATTTTGTTTTTTCATTCATAAAAAAAATTGAAAAATCAGAAAAATACAAAAACAGTGTATGTTTATGTACATTGGTACTTGTGTACCTTGAATGGCCAATGAAATAAAATTTTTAAACTTTATATCTCCTGTAGCTTAGATGCGCATTTTTGTGCATAGATAAGCAAGTGAGCTTTATGGCTCTTTGTTTGTGATGAGTAAGATTAAGTAATCTCTTGTACTTAACACTCGTATCACTCTTTTTGATGAGGACTAAAAAATCCTAAAAGAAAGGCATAAATAACCATCTCATCACTGTTGCTCGCCAATCATGAAATGACATTTGTATACTTCAACATAGCAAAAGTGCAATGTCAAAAATTTTAACATAATTAGGTATTTCTTTTCTCTGTCTTGTATGCTCATGCATGATATGCTTAATAAAAGAAAAATATGCAAAGAAACAATAAAAGCAAAAAGATCAAAATGCTTTATATATGATTGCAAACGTGTATTCTATGAGATATGAGAGTTATAGGATGTACCTTGAATGTGATAGTCCCCATCAAACAGTTATGATTTTGTGAGTTAAATTGATTTACTCATATCTCAAATCATCATAACATAGAGACACTTATGTAATCTTGCGATGTTTTCACACAACATGCAATATTTTTTGTTACTTTTGATACATGTGCAGGTACAATGTGGTTTGACCATCACAAGGAATAGTTGTATTAATGTATGCTCACTAAACTGTCTTAATATGTTTTTGAAATATAAAATTGGTTAGACTTGTTTAGTGTGTGTGTGTGTGTTTTTGGGTCTAAATGCATGACATTTTTCTTGTTGAGAGATGTTTTTTTGAGAGGTTAAAATTTTTTTTTGGATCTTGGTTGAGTAGCATGCTTGATTGCATTCATATCTGTGTTTTTCTCCTCTTTGAAAAACTGTTTGTAAGTAATCTCAATAGCTCCTCAATAGCTCTCGACAGATAGGCTATCTATCGAGACTCTTCAACTTTTCTTTATCGCTATCTCGATAGCTCTCGATAGCTATCTCGATCAATCGAGAAACTTTCTGTCTCCTCGATAGCTTCTCGACAGCTACCTCGATCCATCGAGCTTCTTTGTTGACAAACCTCTCTTTTGATCATCGATAGCTGGTTCGACAGCTGAAAATCGCCTCTTTAAAGCTCGATATCTCTCGATCAATTGAGCTTTATGAGGATGCTATATAAGGGGTCTTCGCAATTTCAAATCTCACTCCCTCAATCTCTCGACAGACTTCAAGCTCTTCACCTCCTAAACTCTCTTTTCTCTCTCTAAACCTTTACTCCATATGATTTTTAGCCTATTCTTGCTTCTAATCACTTGGTATGATCTCTCTATCTCTCATTCTTCATGCATTTCATGCATTTAGATCTAGGTTTTGAGTTGTTTGAAAAATTTTGGGGTTTTCAAAATTAATGAAGGTTTTGCGCAATTTTTGGGATGGGTATTGCTTAAATAAGTTTAAAACTTCATGCATTGCATCACACTAGCATTATAACAATGTTTCATGCATTTAGATTAGTGTTTACTTTGCTGCTATGCTGTGTGTTGGTAGGTTTGGATTGGGTTGAGCCCATGATGTTTTATTTTGTGCATGTCACATGTTCATACATTCTCATGCATACGTACCTTTAATTCTATATATTTGGATATATGTGTTGTTTGGTACTTTTCTGATTATCTCTCTCTTTCTCTCTCCCTTTTACATTAGGTGCATCATGGCACCTAAGCGTAAATATGTTCTATTTCGAAACCCTCTACATTCCGGGGCATCTTCATCGTCTTTTCCTTCTAACCCTACTCCTTTTCACGTACACTTCCGTGATGAGAAGGCTAAATTAGAATTTTTTGAGAACTTTTCACGACGAGGCATTCATTCGGAACGCCAAGTCATTCTGTCCGATTTTTCTAACTTTGACTTACCCACTGTCATTCACAGTAGGGGTTGGGAGTCTCTTTGTGGCAATCCTATCACATGTCCTTCTGTGATCATATAGGAGTTCTACTCCAATATGCACTGATTTGACACCTCTATACCCTAGTTTGTCACTCGTGTTTGGGGTATACGCATGGTAGTTACTCGGGGTATTGTTTCTGAGGTACTACACGTTCCTAGGGTAGAGTTTCCTAACTATCCTGGTTGTAAGCGTTTGAGGACTATGTCCAAAGACGAACTTTCATCTCGTTTCTGTGAGACACCTTCTTTTTGGGGTGATTGTCAGTTCACCCGTTGCACGACCTTTGCTAAAGGGCCATGGTTTCTTAACATGGTTATGACCTTTGTTCTTCATCCTTTCTCTCACTATAACACTATCACAGAGCCTTGTGCTCGCCTTTTGCTTTCCCTCATTGAGGACCTTACCATAGATTTTCCCTTTCACTTTATTCTATCCCTTATGGATGTCTATAGGGATACGACAACCCATGATAAGCTCATTTTCCCTTCAGCTATCACGTGGCTCCCTCGCCATTTCTCTATCTCTTATCCTGAGTCTCCCTACTTCTCTTACATGTGTGCCATTGATGCCACTACTGTTAAGCGGAGTTTTGCATAGCTTCACTCGAGGCGGACTCAGACCGAGACGGCTGCTCCTCTAGCTTCTACTGCTCCTTCGTCTTTAGTGAATGGAGTGACTTTTGAGGCCATCATGGAATAGCTTGTGTACATGGATGCTCGCCTAGACACATTTAGTGATGAGTTGTGTCAGGTGAACACTCATATGGGTTGTATTGCACGACAACAGGTTGTGATGAGTGGTTTCATGGTTCCTTCTTCTCCATCTCCATCGAAGTCCAAGGATGAGAGTGACGATAGCTTCGGCAGTGATGAGGATGAGGATGCTGGCTCACCTAACGATATACGAGATGTACTTACTCCTTTGTCACCCGTGAGAAAAAGGTGGAGTAGTTTTAAGATGAGAGTAGTCATACTTATAGGGGGAGGGTTAGTTAGGAGATATGGGGAGTGTTCTTGAGTGTTCATAAGGAATGCAGTGAGGATTTTGATGTATCTTTTCCTTTTCTTTCTTTTTTAGATACATTCTTCTTGTACCTTAGGTCTTGTGACTATTTTGACATACATTGTACTTACATTTGATTTATATATATTAATGTATGTTCTTTCACTTATTTCTACATGTATTGTTTCTTTTCTCTCTTTATACACATGTTTCTTATTTAATTGTATGCAATCTTTTATTTCTGTTTCACACATTGATGCCTTGATGAGTTTTGTTTAAGTGTTTTAGAAATATAGGTTGTGAAAGTCTTTCTTGCCATGAATTTTCTTCTTGCAAAATTTTTCAAGAGTTTGTATTAGGATAGATTTAATTGTGCTTAACGAGTATGAGTTGAGTGATTTATGACTTCTCTCATATGTTCATTTATTTGTTGTGGTTTTGTCATGGATTGCCAAAAGGGGAGATTGTTATGACATATGTGATTGGATGTTAGGAACATATGTCAACATTTTATGTGTTGGCTAATCCTTTGACAAAATGCATTTTACTTGTAATTGGGTAGATCTAGGATTTGTTTACTACTTCAAGGAACAAGAGTTCAAGTCTAAATATTGAAGCCATGCAAGTCTGTCCAAGAATCAAGTAATGAAGTGCTAGATTTTACAACTCGACAGCTAGTATTTATCGAGGTTTAAAAGCTGCTGAAACCTGTGGCTCGATAGATGGCTATCTATCGAGGTTTATGAAATTCAGTTTTTCAGGACTGTTTTTCATCCAATCTGTGAGTATGTGTTTGAGCTTTCTTTTCTCACAACTCTAAACATATATAAGGATTATTTTAAGGACCGTATCAAGTTACACAACCAAGAGCACAATTGCACAAGAGCATAATTCATCTAGCGTGATCGGAAACCTAGTTTACCCTAGTTCTTTAGAAGCTACTATGTTTGTACACTGTAGGGTTTTGTGACCAAGCAACTTCATGATCTTCATGTGTTGAAGAACAGAAGAACTTTGCAGCCAACCTCCTTCTTAAGTTGGTGATCAAGTCGCATATTGGGATCCGCGCATCTTTTGGTTAGTCACGTACTAGGAGCTGTGCAATACAAGGAGAGATTGTCACTACAGAACAAGTCCAATTGGGTATTGGGGTAAGGGTTCAACTATAAGTTGGTATAAGGCACTAGGATTCTTTTACTTGTAACCGCTTGTTTTGATAATAGTGAATTCTCAAGAGTGGTGACCTTAAAATCACTCGGTGGGGTTTTTGTCATGTAGGTTTTCTCCATTTGTAAACAAATCACAGTGTCAAATTTAATTTTCTCTGCATTTAGTTATTTGGTGATTTGTTTGTATTGCCACGCTCATTGCATGTAATTGAACCTAATTAATTCACTTAGTTAATTTATCACAAGGGGTTAATATATTTTTGGCCTATCAGAGGTAAAACAATGTTGAACTTAGAAACTTTAAGAGGAATGAACCAACTAAGCTTAATAACAATAATGAAAAATCAAAAGAGAAAGCTGGTCAAACCTCTAATAACTCTCTAGGTCAACAATATTTTGGTTGTCAAGGGTACGATCATGTGAAATTAGAATGTCCTACATTCTTGAGAATAAAGGGTAAAGTTATGGCTGTAACCCTTAGTGATGATGAAATTTCTAATCGTGAGTCGGGTAGTGATGAAGATGGAAACTTCATAATTTTCACAGCTATAGCTGTAGTTGATGAAAATGTTGTGGTTGAAGAGAACCCTTTTGATAGGGAACTCTCTAAATGTGCTAATTTGCAAGAAGCTTATAATAAGTTATGCAAAGTTGCTGCAAAAGATGCAATGAATGTTGATTTAGGTTTAAAGAAAATTGTTTCTCTTGAAATTAATAAGAAAGATTTGTTGTTGAAATTGCTTGATAATAGTACTTTGATTGATAAAGTGAAGACTGAGAACATGGTGTTGCTTGATAAGATTATGAATTTGGAACTATAATTATCTGTTGTTAGAGAACAAACTAATAGGTCTGCTAATTCTAAACTTGATCACATGTTGAGTGCTTAGAAGTCTCCTTCAGACAAAACTAGTTTAAGTTTTTTAGAAAGCATTCGATGTCTGAAACCATTCCATATATTTTGTCCCTTCTTCTGAGTCTCCCAAGAATGAGATTGTCAAACTAGTAGAAGTCACACCTCCTTCTAGGAAGATTAGGGTTAATCTTAAAGAGACTAAGCCTAAGAATCCTAACCTCCTTAAGAATAAGTTGCATGACAGACCTTTGTGGGTTTGCTATTTTTGTGGAAAGATTGTGCATATTCGCCCAAACTGTTTCAGGTGCAGCAAAGCAAGCAAAATAAGTCAAAAGTACTTGTGCCTCAAGCACAAGATCCTATGATACTTATTAGTGAATTGGTAAAGGCTTTAAACCTTTATACCAATCTTGGAGTTGCTTAGAATTCTCATAAGAAAAATAACTCCAATGCTAGAGTTGCGTATAAAAAGTTTTGAATGCAAAAGATTCAATCTAATTGAGTCATTCTAACATGGTCCTTGTGCTTCATCTCAATATTCCTTGTGACCATTTTTTTTTTCTATTTTGTTTTCGTTTTGCTTTTAGGAACTGCATTACATTACATTCAAGCATTTCATGCTAGGTTGTTTTTTTTGCTTTTTTCCAAAAATAATAAAAAAGGGAAAAGGAATAATGTGTTTTGCATTATATATCTTGGATTTTGTAATCAAAGTTGGCCATAGTATTTTTACATAACATGCTTGTGTACCTTATTTAGCCTGAATGAGCTTACTTTTATTGCACTTTGCTAGTTTAAGCTACGTAGTGCATGTTGTGTGGGAATTGTTTATAGTTTTTGATTACATGATCTTGATTTTGAAGTCACATGTTTTTTATTGCTATGACTAGAACTTAATGGCAGACATAATCATCTCACCATTGTTTACTAGCCAATCATGAACACTTTAGTGCATATCATAAGATTTTTTTGTTTGAGAAAGTGTAGCACATGCACAAAAGAACATAAGGTGTAGCCTCAGACATATAATAAAATTGGTGTGTATATTATTGGGCTATAATAAATATGACACAAATAAATAAAATTGGTATGTACATTATTGGGCTATAATAAACTCAAAATGAAATAAAATTGGTGTGTACATTATCTAGTTTAAATATCATCTTATTAATGAAATATAATTGGTGTGTACATTATGAGGCAAAATAAGAAACTTCCATGATTGCAAACTTGTTTTCTTGGAGATATGAGAGTTATATGATGTAACTCTTTAGGTGATAGTCACTTTCAAACTTATGTGATGAATTCTATAGAAATTGTGATTGATTACTATCTACTTATCACCTTACATGTATCTCATGTTTTTTCTAGTTGCACATACTACACAAGTTATTCCTTACTAAACCTAGTACATGATATTGTGAGTGAATATGTTTTGGTCATCCAAGATTATATGTACCTTGATTTTAATGCAAAATGTGTTTGATGTTTGAGTTTTTGGGGAAAAATTGTGTAAAAATCTTGTTTTTGGAAGATCTAGGTTAAATTCAAGTATTTTTGAAAAACTTTTAATCTTATTCTTATGCATTTCATTTATGAAAGAAGGATGAAATGTGGCTACACATGACTCTAGATAATGATGTACACTAGAATAAGTATAATGTTAATCTCCCAAAGGAGCAATGTCATTATTACTTAAAGGCTAAAGATAATACGACATATTGATAGTGTTTGATAAGAGTTATCATGATAGTACTAATAATGAGAATAGTTCTCAACCAATTAATGTGTTTATAATAAACTTGCTATTAAGGAATTATAGACATAGATTGGGTTGTCGTTGCATATATTATTTTATGGTTTTATTAAGGTTCCATATTATATGCTTATATGCTAAATTGATAATGTCCAGTTTACTTATTATATTCATGTTTATTATTTTCAGATTTAAATCATGACATCATTTTGCCCACTTGTTGCTATTCTTAACCAAAACAAACTGATTAGATCAAACTATATTGAGTAGAAAAGAAATTTGGACATTGTTTTTTTTGCTGAAGACCACAAATATGTGCTTACTCAACCATGTCCTAGCTTTCCTTCATTAGATGCTCCTCTTGAGGAAAAACAGCGATATGATCATTAACAGAATTCTAATGAGATGGCCAAGTGTTATATCTTAGCATCTATCTCAAATGTTCTACAGCATCAAATGCATGATGTAGAACTTGCTTCGGACATAATGCTTAGTCTGAAGGAGATGTTTGGTGAGAAAGGCCATTCTGCAAGGTATGAAACCATGAGGCAAATTTATAATACCAAAATGGCTGCAGGAAGTTTAGTGAGGGGGCATTGTCTTAGGATGATTGCTAATCTGAACACATTAGAAGTTTTAGGTGCCGACATAGATGGAGAATCCCAAGTGGATATGAAACTCCAGTCATTACTGGATTCATTCAAGGAATTCAGACTCAATTACAATATGAATAAAAAGATTTATTCTTTGTCTGAATTAATGAATGAGTTAGTGGCGGCGGAAGGCATCCTTGGTATTTCTAGTGTTGAAGCCAGTGTGGGTGAAGCTTCTACTTCTCAACCTAAGTCGAAAGGCAAGGGTAAGAAGAAGAAGAAGAAGAAGAAGAAGAAGGACTTCACTAAGAAAGATGGTAAACAAATTGCCTTAGAGGTTGCCGACAAAGGAAAGAAAACCAAAGAAATGTGTTTCCATTGTGGTGAGAAAGGACATTGGAAGAGGAATTGTCCAAAGTTCAAAACTGCCAAGAATAAGTGTAATAAAATTTCATTTCTTCTTGAAATATGTTTGGTACAGAATCCAACGAATCCCTGGTGTGTGGATTTAGGTTGTACTAATCATATTTGCAATTCTTTGCAGGGGTTTCAGGAGACTAGAAAGTTGAATCAGGGAGAATTATTTCTTACTTTGGCTGATGGGAGCAAGATTCTGGTTGAAGCTATTGGAGTGTTTAATTTATTCTTTAAGTATAGAGTTTTAATATTGGAAGACTGTTGTATGTACCTAATGTTCGTAGGAATTTAATTTCTGCAACTTACTTAGGTAAACATAGACATTGTGTTATCCTCAAAGACAATGTTGTAATAAAGGAGGATAAAATGTTTATCTGTTCTGGCAATATTGTGGATGGTCTTTATATTTTAACTCCTAACAAGCATGAATTATACAATTCTGAATTAGATAGTAGCTCTTATGTAAAATTATTAAAGAGAAAGTTTCATTTTACTAGTTATGCATATCTATGGTATTTGCGTTTGAGTCATATTAATTCAAATAGGATTCAAAGACTAATCAAAGATGGACTTTTACAGCCCATGGACTTTGATGGATTTCCAATTTGTGAATTTTGTTTGGAAGGTAAAATGACCAAACGACCTTTTAATGCAAAAGGTAGAAGAGCTCAAGAGTTGCTTGAATTAGTTCATACAGATGTATGTGGTCCTATGTTAACCTAAGCAAAAGGAGGTTATGAGTTTTTCATCACTTTTACGAATGATTACTCAAGATATGATTATGTGTACGTAATGAGACGGAAGTCTGAAGCTTTTGACAAGTTCAAAGAGTTTAAGGCTGAAGTTGAAAATCAATTGGGTAAACACATAAAGGCCATTCGATCTGATCGACGTGGTGAATACATTCTTGGGGATTTCAAGGATTACCTAATTCAAAATGGGATTGTTTCCTAATTGACTGCACCTGAAACTCCCCAACAGCATAAAGAAGAAATAGGACTCTTTTGGAAATGGTTAGGTCCATGATGAGTTATTCAACTTTACCAATTTCTCTTTGGGGATATGCACTAAAAACTGCTATGCATGTTTTGAATTTAGTTCCATTAAAATCTGTTCCCAGCATACCCAAGGAATTGTGGAGTGGGTGCAAGCCTAGTATGAAATATCTCCACATTTGGGGATGTCCAACACATGTGTTACGAGGGAAGTTTGATAAGTTGGAAGCTAAAACGGAAGTATGCATGTTTTTAGGTTATTCAAAAGAAACCAAGGATTATTTATTCTATAATCATAAGGATAACAAAGTGTTTATTAGCACCCATGCCAAATTTTTGGAAGATGATTATGTGAATAATTTTAATCCTAGAAGTAAAGTTGTATTGGCTAAAATAGATTAACCTGTAGTTGAATTACCAATTGATGAAACTAGGAATGATGTGGCTGTATTGGATACACCACAAAACATTACTCATGAGATGACTAGTACACAGGTGCCTCGTCGTAGTGGGAGAATTGTTTGGCCTCTTATAAGATTTATAGGTTTGAAAGAAACTTATGAAGCTATCTTAGAAGAGGCTGAATCGGATCCTTACACTTATGATGAAGCAATGAATGATATAGATGCACATCATTAGGTCCAAGCTATGAAATCTGAATTGGATTCTATATATTCCAATCATGTATGGGATCTAGTAAAGGCGCTTAACAACATTAAACATGTTGGTTGCAAATGGGTTTACAAAAGAAAGAGAGGGATAGATGGAAATGTTGAGACCTTTAAAGCAATACTAGTGGCAAAATAGTATACACAAAAAGAAGGTATTAATTATGATGAAACTTTTCGCCAGTAGCCATGCTTAAATCTATCAGAATTCTCTTATCCATTGCTGTTCATTATGATTATGAGTTTTGGAAAATGGATGTCAATACTGCATTTCTTAATGGCAATCTTAAAGAAGATATATACATGTTGCAACCGGAAGGTTTCATAGCAAAGAACCAAGAGCATATGGTATGCAAGTTGAAAATGTCCATTTATGGATTTATGCAAGCATCTAGATCATGGAATATCAGATTTGATCAAGTAATCAAGTCTTTTGGTTTTGAACAAAATCTAGATGAACCATGTGTGTACAAAATACATCGAGATAAAGTAGTAATATTCCTAATACTTTATGTGATGATATTCTACTCATTGGGAATGATGTAGGGATAATGTCATTAGTAAAGGTTTGGTTGTCAAGACAAATTGATATGAAGGACTTGGGTGAGGCTAACTTTATTCTAAGGATCAAGTTTTGGCGAGATCGTAAGAATAAGATGTTAGGCTTATCACAAGCTGGATATATAAATAAGGTCTTAGAACGGTTTAGCATACAAAACTACAAGAAAGGATTGCTTCTTTTTAGACATGGAGTTCCTTTGTTTGATGGCCAAAGGCCTAAGACTCAAGAGGAAGAAAATATGATGAGACAAGTTCCTTATGTTTCTGTAGTGGGAAATTTTATGTATGCCATGCTTTGTACTAGACGAGATATTTGTTATTTAGTTAGCATGGTCAGCCGATATCAATCAAATCCAAGACCAAAACATTGGCAAGCTGTAAAGCATATTCTCAAGTATCTACAGAGAACGAGAAATTATATGCTCGTTTACCATGTGAGGATTTGATTCCCATTGGCTATACAGATTCAGATTTTCAATCGGATCTAGATTTCAGAAAATTCACTTCAGGATGTGTTTTCACCTTGGGAGGTGGGGCCATAAGTTGGAGGAGTATTAAGCAATCTTGTATTGCGGACTCCACTATAGAAGTTGAATACGTTGCTGCTTGTGAAGTAGCAAAGGAAACTGTTTGGTTCAAGAAAATCTTTTTTGATCTTGGTATTGTAAGAATGGAGCAAGTTCCCATAACATTGTTTTGCGACAATAGTGGAGCGCTTGCACAATTCAAAGATACAAAGAATCACAAGAAAGGAAAGCACATTGAGAGGAAGTATCACATCATTCGAGATATTGTTGCTCGTGGAGATGTTGTGATAGTAAAGATTGAAAGTGCAAATAATCTAGCAGATCCTTTTACCAAAACCTTGCCTCAAAGGACTTTCGAGTTATATTTGGAGGGAATAAGAGTTAGATTAGTGCACAATAGTCTTTAGGACAAGTGGGAGATTGTTAGGATGTGTGCCCTTAAATCCTATTGTATGATACTATGTATGATATTATGTATGACTTAATGTTGTGTTTAATAAATTTGTTTTATTATTATCTAAAATAATGGTAACATGAATATGGAGACATTATCATATAGTCCATGAGATGCATACTATGTGATTTATGTGAAAAGTCGCAGAACATATAAATCACAAGTTCTTTGTAAACTCAGAATTCATAGTTCGTAGTCAGTGATGAAATTGAGCATTTCATCTGCGAATAGTATAACGTATCAACTAAGATGATTTGTCTTGATCATGAAAGCAGAGACTTCTAGTTGATATGTTGATATGTTTTAAGAGTTAAGACATATTGAACTGGACCGCTGTGAGATTTATTATCCTTCTAACGACTGTCAAATGAATAATAAATCTCATGACTTCTATTTGCATGAACTCTTAATCCTGAGAGAATAATGGACCTGATCATGACGTGTAGGTTGCTTTGATATATTAGGAGTGAGATTTAAAGTAACGGTCAAAATCTTAGTATGTTGGGCAACCACATTTAGTGTTGATGGAACATATATTCTCAAGATGGAATTCATAATCTTTTAACGAAGAAATAAAATATTCTCTTGAGATAAGTTTAATAGGTTCAGTTATTCAGAGAGTTAGGCCTAACTACTTTGGTAAAAAATTACTAAAGTATATATTTATGAAATTGAATTTCATAAATATATAATTAATAACTTTAAAGGATTAAACCGGGTACTTAAGGATAAGATGTAGTAATTTTCAAAGTGGCAGCCTATATTTGTGACTTTGTATTACTACGAATATTTTATGAATGGGTTGCATGTATAATAAAGTCTTGAGATATAATTTATTAATAAGGCCTAGCGTGCAATTATATTTATATAGTAGTATTAAATATAATTAATGGTAACTTTGGACTTGTCAAGAGTTGACGGAAAAGCCTAAGATCCATTGGAGCTAGTGTATTATTGGTCCATTTTGGTCCCACTCCAAGCCACACACTAAAGCCCAATTAGAAAGGCCCAATAGACCAGCCCAATTAGATAATCAGTTAGTTATAAAAGGAGAAACATACAAATTTTTTTTTTATATAAGCGTAGGGAAAAAGAAAAAGAGAGAGACTAAGACACACTTTCATTCTCCCTTGAAAACTGATTGAGAGACTACACATCTTGGGCGTAAGATGGAATTGGAGTGAATATTAATATGGTTCCCAAGTGCTTCTAATCTTTGTTTTGAATTTCTCCACACTATGGTACGTTATCTTGTTCTTAAATTCTAAAATTTGCATAGTGCATGTTATCAATCATGAATGAAATAGATGCATGTTTGTTGCTTCCGCTGTGTGTTATGTATGAGATACAAAACCAGATTTTTTTTCAATAATACCAAATTCACTTTGAGCATTGTGACTGTAAAAAAGCAAGGAAATTAATCAAATTCACTTTTCCTATTTTGGCTTTACTCAATTGACTTTAATTTTATCTTAGAGTTTAAGTGTAGCATATAAAGCCATAGACTGTCAATGTGTGGTTTTTCTAAGAATGAATGATTTCCAGACCTTTTGCTCTGTTATTCTTTCCTATTGTGTATTGCTGACCTGTTGCTTCTTTAGTATCTGTAATAGAAATCAAATTTATTTGTTTGCCTTTACTTTGATTAGATGAGTTTAATATTTTCCCTGTTGAAAAATAGTGACTTGTTTGTAGAGTCACTACAAAAAACGCAAGCTATAGCCGCGTATTTTTTAGACGCGTTTACAAAAAACGCGGCTATACTTGACCTATGATCGCGTTTCTAGGAAATGTGGCTATAGAACTAACTTATGGCCACGTTTCGTAGAAATGAGGCTATGGACCCAACCTATGGCCGCGTTTTTAAAAACGCAGCTATAGGTTAGGTTTATAGCCGCGTTTGTAAGTGCCTTTAGCTGCGTTTTTCAATACAGTCTATAGTCGCGTTTCCAAAAATGCGGCTATATGTCTAGCCAAAAAATACTTTTTAAAAGGATGGTCGCATTTCCCAGAAAATGCGGCCATAGACCCAACCTATGGCCGCTTTTTTTAAAACATGACTATAGGTTAGGTCTATAGCTGCATTTGTAAGTGTCTTTAGTTGTGTTTTTCCATATGGCCTATAGTCGCATTTTTGAAAACACGGTTATAGGTCCAGCAAAATAATATATATTTTTTAAAAAGATGGCTAGTACAACTGAATAAATTTTTTTTTTAAAGGAGGGCCTATAGCTGCGTTTTTGAAAACGCGGCTATAGGTCCAGCCAAATAATATATATTTTTTAAAATGATGCCAGTACAGCTGAATTATTATTATTATTTTTTTTTAAGGAGGACCTATAGGTCTAGCCAAATAATTAAAAAAAAAAACCCCACTTTCCCACCTACCCCTCCGCTTTTCTTTTCTTTCTTTGGTCTTTCTCTTTGTGCTTTTCTTGGGTTGCTTTGTTTCTTCTCTGCAAATCACGCTCAACTCTCTTTCCTTCTTTTTTTTTTTTTTTTTTTTTTCTTCTTCACTCCAGCACAACTTTTTTTTTTCTTTGTTTCTTTGCTGCTACTTCTTTTCTTTTTTTTATTTCTTTTTTTTTTTATTTCTTTCTTTCCTTCTTTTTTTTTCTTTCAACACAACGCACACTCCACACCACCATTTTTCAGGCAAGGGTCAATGGAAAACTTCATTAGAAAAGCTAAGGCTCACTCATCTCTACTATTTGAGGTAAAAATTTTCAAATCTTTTTATGGGTATTATACTTTTGCTAGAGGTTATTTTTGCTATTGTGTTGTGATATTGTGCTTATGTTTAAATGGGTTTGTATTCTTGAGCTTGTTCTTGTGTTTTGGAGCTTGTGCTTTTGTGTTCCTTGAATGGATTTAGTGTTAAATTTGGGTTGGTTTTGTTGAATGAGATGAAATTCATGGGTTTGTATTGTTATATTCTGGAGCATGTTTTATTTGTATTGTCAATATGTTGTATTTGATTTTGAATTTTTTGGGTGTGTTTGTATTGTGAGTATGTTGTGTTTGTTTTTGAATTTTTTGGGTTTGTGTTTAATTTTAAATTTTTTTTGTTTGAATTTTGAATTTTTTAGGGGAAAAAAAAAAACCCAGAATTTTTTTTTTTCCTGTTTTAAAACCTATAGCCGTAGTTATAAACGCAGCTCAAAGTGGGTCTATAGCCACGTTTTCAGAAACCCAGCTATAAGCCCGCAGTCTATAGCCATGGTTAAAAAACGTGGCTCTAGGTCTGACCTTTAGCCGTAGTTATAAAAACACGGCTATAAACCCACAAGGGTCTATTGCTGTGCAATATAGGCCTGGTTTGTAAACGCGGCTATATCCTATAGCTGCGTTTTTGGGGTTTATAAAAACATCGCTATAGACCCCATTTTTGTAGTGAGTGATGCTAATAACGCTAGTATTAGCTCTAATTCTTTTTCTGGATTCTATTTTTCTTGCTATGAACTATGTGATTTTTACATTGTTCAAAACTTTAAATATGTTGGACTATTCACTTAAGGAACATCTCACTATGAAACATCCATTTAGAACCAAACCAAGTTCCCTTTTCCAATATACATCTTTTAAAATAGTGGAAACCCGAGTCTTCATTGCACAAAGTGGGCATCTTTTATCTTAAATTAGTCACGAACCCGCGCATTGCATGTGATAATTATTTTTATGGTGGTTTTGTTATTTATTTATTTTTTTACAATTTAAACTAATCTAATAATGAATAATGTATTTTGTAATTATATTTTTATTTATTATAGGAACAATCATTAATATAATATAGGGACAATCCAAAACACCAAAAAAACGTAAACTAAAAATAATTAATAAAACTTAACAATGATTAATTGAACCAATATTAGGATAAAATTTTATTTTTGATAATCTATTAAGGTATTTTCTTTGTAGAAATTATAATTTCGGCCACTCAAAACATATTATCAAATAAAGAATTATTAGCGAAATCCAAGAATTAAATTTCTATACATGCATTGTTATAAAATAATAATAATAATTAAAATAAAATTGCAAAAGTTAAAATTTGTCACCTATCTGATTATTTTCGTCTGGCTATCCTTTGCTTTTCTTTAAATGAATGACATTATAGATTACTTTTAATACAACTATTAAGAGTACTTTGTCCACCACAAAAGAGTAGAAAATAAACAAAAATTAGTAAAGTCTCATAGTTTAACATCTAAATTGAGCACTATAAAAAATCATGCTATATAACATAATAAATACCAAATTATCCAAATCATGCTATGTAATAGAATAATATTATATTTTTATATACTATATTTAATCCTTTAGAACGCAATAGGATAACATTTAACAATCAAAGAGAATAAAAAATAAAAACAATAATAACAATTTAAAAAAACAAAACTAAATCGCATTAACCCAAAATAGAGTTTTAAAGAATATAAAAAAATATCAACCTAAAGTAGAGATGCAAGAAAAAAAAATCCACCAAAAAATGCAGAGAGAGATAGAGAGAGAGAGAGCCATTTTTTTGTGAGGGAAAATTATGCATAGAATAGAAAAGATGATGGCAAATTTATAGTAAGATGGTGTGAATAAAAAGAGACGAAAATAAAGAAAGATGAAGGGAAAGAAGAAGAATGATACTAATATAGAGGGTAGTGGGGAGATGAAAAGGTAAGGGGGGAGAAAGATTGAATAAGTAGTGGGGAGATGAAATGGTAAGGAAGAGAGAAAGGTTGGAGAAGTGTAAATATTAAAAAAATAAATAAATGTTAAAAACAATTATAGGAAAATTGTAAAGAAAAAAAAAAAAAAAACCCTAAAGCTTGAAAGGCTTCAACGATTTTTTTTTTTTTTTTTTTTTTTTTTTTTTTTTTTTTTTTTTTTTTTTTTTTTTTTAAGCTGAAAAGGCTCAGACAAAACCCTAATGCTGAACTGAAAAGGCTTTGAGTTGGGCTTGATAGTGGAACTAAATAAATAAGAGGTGGGTTGAATTAATTATACAGATTTATTATATGGTGATAGTGGAAGTAAATAAATAAGTAGTGATCTTGATTTATTATAGGGTGATTTATTATAGGGTGATAGTGGAAGTAAATAAATAAGTAATGAGCTGTATTTATAGGGCTGAAAATTGTAAAAACCATTTTAAAATTGTAGGACAAATTATATTAAAAAAAAAAGGCATGGCAGTTGATGTGGTGCAATGTAAAAACAGCAACATTAAACGCTACGCTTCAGCTTTTAATAATACTAGTCGCTAACCCATGCGATGCACGGAAAAATTCAAAAAAATGTTCAAAAACTTCATTTTTTTAAAAATTCATCTTCCTCTAGATTGATGAAAGCTATAAGATTAAATCCTGATATTTATGTACTTAAACAGCAAGTTTAAATGGTTAAATGTTGCTAGTTTGATGAATCCATGAAGATTCCTTTAGCTGGAACTATATAACTATGCAAATATTGTTGCGAATGGTTCCATTATTTGCAAATTATCAAGTTTGGTAGTCTTATAGAATAGATACTTCATTTTGCAAAAAAATTTATATGAACTCCTCTTTTGTGACAACCTTTTTTTATTTAATTTTTATTTTGTTTTTGCCGAAAAAACTTAAGAATATTAAGACTTAAGTTACAACATTTGACAGCTGTAAAATACATCGGTGATATAAAAAATAGAAAAAGGTTTAAATATTTAAAAAGCATTTTTAGTAGATTGTAATACAAAACATTTTTTTCTCAATTTTTTTTATATAACTTTTCCCATAAGATCAATATTTTTGGCATCCTTTAAAGATGATACATAATATAACTTAATCTTTGACAAAAAATGAATCATATTCAAATTTCAACATTCTCCTCTCTATTGGGAACTTTATCTTCTGCCAAAAGTCTAACAACAAATTGTCATAGTTTGTCATTGATTATATCTCAAGATTGAACATTCAAATCGAGATATATATGATGATCATCAGTATGTAAGTTGACTAATCACAGATGTTATATATAAAAGTCCTGAAGTCATTTTATATCGAATATTATTCGAAATGATTCTCTGAAAAGTCTCAGAAAAGACAGAAAACTCTAGAATAGTAATATGGCTTACCTAAATCCATAACTTTATCTCAAACAAAAATGCATCAAATTCAAGTTTCAAGTTGTTCTTCCTTATTGGACACTTCAATTTCTTGCACATCTAAAGACAAAATTTTATAGTCTCAGTCATTGACTATTTCTAAAGATTGAATATTCAAATAAAGATATATATGATGATAATAGTATGTAAGCTTAATCATAGATGCATACCTCAGAATCTATAAAAGTGTTGAAGTCATTGCTATGACAATTTTAAGTTAGGGAGCCATAACATAAGATTTGAAAAGGGGATGAATGGTCAGAAACCAAATATATTCAAGAAAGAAAAGAGCTATTTCTGATTATATATATATATATATATATATATAGGAAATGGAGCCAACCATGGCATAAAGTGTAAACCAAAGGAAAGCCTAGGCCTTACTTGATGCATTGTCGATGGTGATACCGACTATACCCAATCAACAAATGCAGATACATACACAAGTTATGGTTCTAGTTGACCTGCAACCATAAATTTTTGTGGAAAAAAATAAGAAAGAAAGAAAACTCAAGACAATAAAATTAATGTAGCTTAAGAATCACTCGAAGCAATTCAATCATTAGTAATAAAACTTGCCGACCATTATAATTTGATCTCAAAAGAAAAAATAGGCTAACCCACTCGTTCAATTTGTTTTGAATTTCAAGTCAAACTTCCTTATATTGTACACTGCACAGTAAACCAGAATTTAAGTTCATCCACAAATCTAATTGAAATAGAATAAATAATTTTTCATTGATTATTTCTCAAGTTCAAAAATAACTTCATATAAATTCAGAACATCAATGAACTTTGATAAAGTATGAAATTTGAATATCTAAATAGCCTTAATTAATCCAAAATTACTAAGTCAAAACTTAACAAATGAAGGCAATATAATAGAAACAAAAGAGCCCCAATCAATGCATTGTTGGTAGCCCAGAATAAACACATAAAACACACACACACAATCTCAAGAAGTTATGAATTGATTTTTCAAATGAAAATACTTGATTTCTGTGTAGGGAGGAAATTTGAAGATCTAAAGTATGCTATGTAGCAAAATATGTTGAACTGTATAAACAAACAAAAATTCTAAGAAACCTATTCTATTTCAAAGTGAAATATTAAACAAAAGGACATTTGACGAAAAAAAAACCAATTTTAGATTCTTTTGAGCTTAGATTAGGAATCAAAAATTTATCTTGATATTTATAATCTTAAATTATCTATGCTGATGTACAAGAACTCTAATTGGGAATTACAGTTAACTTCATTGGTATCCTTGTTAACATAAACACTAAAACTTGTAGGTCGATGACTTTCTCCAAGTGATATATCTTCACATAGTTCATATTTTGAAAAGACAACACCTTTCTTGATTGAAAACAAATTACAACAAATGTTCCCAATTAACAATCGTTGGAACTCTTTAAATTTTGCAATTATATAAATCAGAGTCACACTAAGTCGTTCTAATGACACAGGATATGACCCAAATCTGAGAACTTAGAATGAACATACCCAGAAGAAGCAGTGCTCAAATTAAAAAACACAGCAGTAAAAAATTCAACACCTAAGAAAAATGATTTAGAAAGTAAATTCAACGTAACAACCATCTACACCACAACACGAAATAGACAGAAACAAAACGGGGGAAGGAAAAATAACCATCAAGCAAAAGAATAGAGCACAGAACACAGGATATGACTCAATCCAAGAAACTCAGAATGAACATATCCAAAAGAAGCAGTGCTCCAATAAAAAAACCCAACAGTAACAAATTCAACAGTGTAAGAAAAATGATTTACAAAATAAATTCAACGTAACAACCATCCCCATGACAGCACGAAATAAGCATAAACAAAACTTAGAAAGGGAAAAATTAAACCATGAGGAGAAATAGAGCACAAAAGAAATTGGGATGTAGGGATACCTCAACTCAATCACCCAGGTTATGCTAGTACTTATATAATATGAGGAGAGGAAGGAAGGAAGACCAAGAGGCTGCCGTTAGAAACCGAAACAAAAGCTGAAATTGTAGAATAGAAAAATTAAACCGTGAGTGAAACCATCGAATAGAAGCTAGAACCATGAGAAACAAAAGATGGGGAAGGGGAAGGAACTATAAACAAAACATGGAAGAAAGGAACTTGAAACCCCCATAAAAAAAAAAAGAAAAAAAAAAAAAAGGAATTTGAAACTGTGTACCAAAAGAAAGCATATACAAAAATGTGTAACCGTGAGAAAGCAGAAGGTTTTACGAAGGGTTTCAGTTGAGGAGGCATTGGGTTTGGGCTTAGATTAAATTTATAAGAATTGGGTTTTATAACGGAGATAGAGCTTGAAATAATTTTATAATTATTAGAATTTTAAAATTGGTAAAAACTATTTTAAAATTGAAGGAAAAATTCAGAAAAGATGATGGAAATAACATGGCTGCTGATGTGGCACAATGTGAATGTAGCAACATTAATTGCTACGATTCATCTTTTAGATTTATTTATATATAGATATAGATTTCTTTTTCCTTTAAGCTGAATTGAAAAGGCTTTGGGTTGAGCTTGATAATGGAACTAAATAAATAAGAGGTGAGTTGGATTAATTATACAAATTTATTATAAGGTGATAGTAGGAGTAAATAAATAAGTAGTGGGCTGCATTTATAGGGCTGGGATTTATAGGGTTGAAAATTGTAAAAACCATTTTAAAATTGAAGAAAAAATTATATTTTTTTTAAAGAAAATGACGTGGCAGCTAATGTGGAGCAGTGTGGGAGCAGCAGCATTAAACTCTACGCTTCAGCTTTTAGTAATATATAGATATAGATTTGAGTAAACTCATACAACTTTTACTTGTACTTTGTAGAATGCGCAAAATCATTCTAATTGCGCTTGTAGTGCAAGTACTACAACCCTAGGGATATTCATGTATTATATTAATAAAAATTCACCTATCATATTCATCCTCACATTAACTTAAAAGACTTTATCTGGAGTAAAATTTGTAGTAAATTTAACAATTTAAAATTTTAACCCACGCTGTTAGGCAGGCACCTTTTCAACACTGTCAGCACTCAAAACAGAAAGATCTAATACTTCTGAACATTATCTTTTCAAGAAAGTCTTTGTGTACATCACGAACATCTTCATTAATCACCACAACAAGAGGTTGTTCTAATAAACTAAGATTCAATGCTCTTTTAATGCAAATTGCCGTATATAGATTTTTTTCATAAGGCAGTTAAGCAACAACCTGACTAACTGAAAACACGATTTCTTAACCCCCCACCCCAAAAACAGTTTATACTAATTCATGTTCGAGTCTAGAAATATCCTTTGTTCAATGGTTACGGGCTAAGCATTATTATTTATGTTTGAATTTTTAACTACTTGTGTACATTAAGAAAGTCAAATTTATTCCTTTGTTCAACTTGATTGCAGGTGTAGGATTTAGACCCACCTTATTAACCAATATTATTGTGAAAGTTATATTAAACTAAATTTGTCTGTTATGTTATATGATTTCACAGCTCTAGCAGCTGGAGTACCCTTTCTCCCCCACTATTTGGATCAGGATGCATTGGTTTTTAGCGGTCATGGGCAGAATTTTGCAGTGGCTTGTTCTACTACTTTGCCTACAGAAGTTCTTGCAAAAAAGAATATTTTAAACCCAGATACTAGAAGATTTCTCAATGTTCAACTGGATTGGATGTCTACCTATTTCAATGGGATCTGTCACAATGTTGATGGTTAACCTCTCATTTGAATTAAGCATATAATACCAAGTTAAATATATTATGTATTATTCAACTTTTTTCTTTTCTTTTGATGTTGGATAGATTGCGCTGAGAACCTTAAAACAGCCCTATTCATGCTTGGAGAAATTGGAGGGAATGATATAGCTATGCATTTTTCAAGGTAAAACAATTGAGGAGGTCAGAGAGATAGTTCCAAAAGTTGTCCAAGCAATAAAGGATGCTGTAACAGTAAGTTTTCTTAGTAAACAAAATAAAATTCTTCTATTTTTTTCTTGCAAATTAAATGGCTTGCTACTGTTATTGATTCATAATTCTATATAATATTGGTTCCAGAGGGTCATTGGTTTTGGTGCTACCCAAGTGTTGTCCCTGGAAACTTTCCAATAGGCTGTTTACCAATCTCTCTTACATTATTCAAGACTAACAATTCTGCTGCTTGTGTTGAATTTCACTGCTTGAAGGGAATGAATAATTTCTCAATATACCACAATGACCAACTCAGAAGAGCCCTTGAAGATTTGAGAAAAGAACATCCTAATGTTGTTATAGTATATGGGAATTATTACAATGCTTTCCATTTTCCAATGGGTTTACCGTTAAGCTGAACTTCTTTGTGAGTCTCTCTCTACTTTTAAAGTTCTAATACAAGTATAATATAATATGACATGATGGGGATTTAGTGGACAGGGTTTGATGCTGCATCTTTGCAAAAATCTTTCTGTGGTGTTGGAGATGATTATGACTATAGCTTGATCAAAATGTGTGGAGCTCCAGGTGCAACTTTTTGACCCAATCCAGATGAACGTATCAGCTGGGATAGAGTTCATTTGACACAAAAGACTTAGCAGTATATGGCAAAATGGCTCATCAATGACATCTTTCCCAACCTTCATTGCAAATAAGTAGTAAATTTCTACTTGTAGAGTTTTATTATTTCGAGTTCTTTTTGTTCAACCAACATTGATATTCAGTTAACTGCTTTTCTGTATGTAGTAATATTAAGCTCACTTTGAGCATTTTGACTTTACTAAAACAAGGAAGTTTATCAAATCCACTCTTCTATTAAGGCTATATACAATTGAGTTTAATTTTATCACGGAGCTTAAGTGCAGCATATAAAGCCATAGACTGTCAATGGGGGTATCTGTAACAGAAATCAGAGTTATTTGTTTACCTTTACTTTGATTAGATGAGTAAATTTTCTTTTTCTTGTTGCAAATAGAAAGTTGTTTATAGAGTGATAGTAAAGCTATTAATAACTCTTTCTTTTTCTTGATTCTGATTTTCTTGCTCTGAACTTTGTGATTTTTACATTGTCCAAATGCATGGATCATTCAGTTAAGAGGAGTGTCACGTCATCCCTATCTTCTGCATATTTGGGCTACCGAGGTGTGTGTCTAAGTTGCTAATGAGGTCTAAGGTAGAGGTCATTTAGACCAAGTTTGAACTAGACCGAACCAAGTTCCATTTGCCTACATCTGTTAAACTAGTAGAAACCGGAGTCTTCATTCCACACCCTAATTTGTCCCAAAATATATATATATTATACTTGCCAAAAAAAAACAGAATATACATAATTATATTTCAATTAACATGTTTTGTCTATCCTAAAAGAATATTAACCAAACTAATATGATAATCTCAAGAATTTGGGTTCAATCAAAATAGAGAAATGCTATATCTATAGCATTTTCACAACCAAATCTAAGTGGCAGATTGTTATTGTTGGGGTAAAAAAGTAATCTCAATGGCAAGTTTAAATTTGAACAAATAACAACTAAACGCCTATGACATATTGTGAAAATATTGTGGACGTAATACTTCTCATAAAAATAAGAGTAATGCTTGGGATACAATAAAATATTGCAATAATTTCACAACATTTTAAAATTAGCATGCCAACTCACACATGGATTTTTTTTTTTTTTTTTTGGTATGCTAATATTGAAATTGTTGTGACATTTTGTTTTGTCTCTAGCATTACTCACAAAAATAATCTGGCCCCCAAATATAATCATTGACTCCTTATAAAAAAAAATTAATAACAACAAAAATGAGGCCAAATAAAATCAAAATTGACCAAATAACAACTAAATTAGGCCAAATAACAAAAAATGAACAAAATATTCAACAAAAGCTTGTTTAAAAAACCAAAAATAAAAACCACTAATCATTCAGATTTGTAACTTGTTCAACCCATTTTATAAAAATAATTAAATAATCTTTAATTTCATTTTCCTAAAAATGGATACCAAAAGAGAGAATGTGGCTGTGAGTCTTCAAGGACGTGCTTAGAGCTTTGCTCCTTGGTGATGCTAGGAGCTTTAATCCTCAACGGTTTGGCTCGCAATCACAACATATATCATTCGTTGCTCTCTTTCACTTTCTCCATTTTCACCTTCTCTATCATCATTTTAGACTATTTTTCACTTTATTATTCTCATCTTACCATTCTCAGTTCTCACTTAATTCTTATTAGTCACTTTTTGCTTTAAAAAAATTTATTTGTATAAGAAAATTGTAAAACTTCACGTACTTGCATGTTTTTTTTTTTTTTTTTTTTTTTTTTGTGATGTTGAAATATTCTAATTCTGTTTTGATTAATTTTTGTATAACTTAAGTTTCTTAATTACCACTCTAAAAAAAAAAAAAAATCCTAGAGACACCATTGATGGTTTTATGAATCGCTATATAATGGATTAAAGGAGGTTCTTCTTGGGATAAAAAAAACTTTCCATTATCATTAGGGTCTTCTCCTTGACTATTATTAACTATTATAATAGTTAAATATATTGGCCATTAATTGAATTTAATTATTCTCGTGGGTTCCAGTTAGCTCAACTTGTAAAGTTTCTGACGGCTGAATAAAAAATCTGGGGTTCAATTCTCGCTTACACCAAAAACCAAATTGTATTTTGGTTTGATGAGAAAGAGCTATCATCAAGAGCGGATGTTATAGGTTGAAACTTTCTCAAAAAAATTTGATTATTCTCATATACCACAGTGTTTGTCCAATTTAGAAAATCTAACTTTTTAAAAAAAAATATCACCTACTGTAAATGTCTCTTAAAGTGAAAAAAAAAATAAAAAAATCTTCAAAACTTCCCTTATAAGCTTTCAAGAATTTAAATTTAAATAAAATAGAATTTTAGAAATTTTGAAAAGTGTAGATCAATGATCTTTAGCCTAGGGTTAAACATGTTTTTTTTGCTAATAGCTAGGGTTAAACATGTATTTGTGCATTTGGATGCAACTTTATACAGATTGTTTCTTTCTTAGTTGTCGGAAGTTAGTTATGGTATGACGTAAAAAGAGGTTTTAAAAATTTTCACATAAGCAAATAAACTATAAAGTTAAACGAAAAAATTGATGGCAAATTAGAGACACTCCATTTTGTGTAGTCTCTCACACAAAGAGAATATTTATTTTTAAAAGCATGGTTATGTGAGATGAGATCTGACATCTTGTTACAAGATAAAAATTCTACTTTAGTTAAATCTAAATGTATATATATGTGTGAAAATCTCTTCTAGAGACTTAAATCCTGAATCTTGCCCCTCACACCTCATAAGTATTTAATACTTATCGAGTGACCATCACGCCAAGGATGTATGGTGGTGAGGTCTAACATCTTGAATTACATTAATTCGTGCACAACATAGATTTGGTCTTAAAATGCAATCTCATTAGCTTATTTTTAAATAATGAAAGGCAATTTAATTTTAATATAGAACAACAACAACAATAACAATAATAATAATAATAATAATAATAATAATAATAATAATAATAATAATAATAATAATAATAATAATAATAATAATAATAATAATAATAATTATTATTATTATTATTATTATTATTATTATTATTATTATTATTATTATTATTATTATTATTATTATTATTATTATTATTATTAAATAAAGATGCATTTTTGGCTTTTGGTTTGTTCCTAAAAATACTCAAGTGGCAACTCAACACTAATTAATATAGAAAATAAATTATCTAAAATAATTAGAATTTGCTTAGAAAAAATTGAAGTCTAATCTTTTAATTAGATTAAATTAACATAATTTAACACTATTTTTTAGAAGAATTCAACACTCTTTGAAGCTTTAAAAATCATATATATAGTTTTTTTTAATGTAAAAAGTTTTTTGTGAAAATATTTTTGGTCAAAACATTTTCCAGTGTTTGGTGTAACATAAAATTTTGCATAAAATACTATTTTGGTTCCTAAATTTTAACAGAATTTTGTTTTTCATTCTTAAACTTCAAAAAGTTTTTTCTTCGTCTCTAAACTTTGTAAATAGTTTTTCAATAGTTTAGAAACAAAAATAGGGGTAAAAAAGTAAATTTTCAATAGTTTTGGGACCAAAAACAATTTTTTAGTAAAGTTTAAAGATATAAATAAAATATTTTTATTAGTTTAGTGACAAAAGATAAACTTTTCAATAGTTTAAAGACTAAAAATGAATTTCTTGAAGTTTAGGAATAATAAACAAACTTTAAGTAAAATTTAGAGTTTAAAATATTATTTTATCCTATAATAATAATAATAATAATAATAATAATAATAATAATAATAATAATAATAGTATTTGATAAACATAAAAATTGCTAAAATTACTTTTGGTGAAAGTCAAAATTAGTATTTCCTCTGAGTTTAACCAAAATTACTATGACCGAGGTTAACTATAATTGAAATAATTATGTTCGAATTTAACTATAATTAAATGGGTTTAACTTACCTCCAATACTTTTTTAAAGAGTTTGGATTACGTCAAATACTTTTTTAATTGAATGTCTCATTTTGTTTAAAATACATAATGACAAGTGGTAGCGGATTTTAATTTCTATATTTTATTTATTTAGTAGGTAATGTGATAGTTTTTCCTTAAAACAAAATAAGATCCTATTAAAAAGTACTGGAAATAAGTCATATTGTTTTTTAAAAGGAATCTCATTTTCTTTGTAAGAGATGCTGTATCCACAATATTTTCATAACTCCTGCTAACTAAATAAAATATAGGGATTAAAATTCACTACTATATTTAAAACAAAAAGATATATTCAGTAAAAAAAAAAATACTTAAGCCAATCCCTAACTAAATTACCATCGATAAAGCCAAATAAATGTCATTCAAAACTAGAGAATCAGAGTTAGAGAAGCTAGCATTTTTTTTTCCCTTCATTTTGTATTTTTCTGACGGGAGAAGCTAGCATTTGTAGCAAAGCCTAACATTTCTAATCCTCATAGTTTCATAACCGAGTAATTCTGTTCTTGAGCAATGGCTAACACCGTTGCAGTTTTCTCTTTGATTTTCACTCTCAGTACTACTTTCTCTCTTCTTCTTCTGCTTCTTCTTCTTCTTCTTCCTCATTGCATTGATGCTCAGCCCCTTAAGGTTTGCAAGTTTGATGCAATATATCAACTCGGGGACTCGCTCTCTGACACTGGCAATTTAATTCGTGAGGTCCCAACTTCGATGTATGCTCGGCCTCCTTATATCTGAACAGTTTCAAATTGGAACCCTAATTGAAGAGTATTACACTTTTATGATTAAGTCTGGACTGTCTTGTATTTTAGTAAATAACATTGAAACATGCATTATTTTGTTATGCACCTGAAGCAACTGTTTACTATTACATGCTGGCCTTCACAATTTTGCCGTTTAGGGCTCTTTCTCTTGGCTTGCAAAGAGTTAATTGTTATACTTCTTTAATGCACAAGCAGGTGAGTGTTTCTCATTTCTTGTTTTTGTGCTCCCTAATGGCATGTTTGGAAGTTTAGAGAGAGAGGAGAGTAGAGGGGAGTAGAGGGGAGGAGAGTAGTGGGAAGGAGAGTAGAGGAGAATGGCTATCCTCCACCTTGTTTGGATGTTTTTAAAATTAAGTAAGGGGGAGGGGAGTAATTAGTCTTTTCATTTGTAATTTTGTTAATATAATAAGGGCAAATTTGGTAATTCATTTGGTCAAGCATTTTTATTCTCCACTCTCCCTCCAAATCTCTCCAATTTGGGGGAGTTAAAAATGAGGGGTTGGAGGGAGTTGAAACCCCTCCAAACCCCTCCAAACTCCTCCCTTAAAAAACTTCCAAATAAGGTAATTGAACTACTCTCCCTCCCTCTACTCTACTCCCCCTCCTTTTTTTAACTCCCAAACAGGCCATAAAGTGGGTGTGCTCAAAATATGAATGAGCCTCAAACTCTCATCCAAGCTTATAAGTTGACTAAAATATTTAGTAAGTATTCCATAAGAGGGTTATGCATGTTCTTCATCACTGGTGCTGATCCCAGATTTGTTATTATTTTCAGGTACCTTGTTTGAGTGACAACTATGCATATCTTTCGCACGATGTAGATACAGGCACAGTTGGTGTTGTTAATCCTTCTGAAGCTACGCCTGTTATAGATGCTTTGGAAAGGAAAAACCGAATTTTGACATACATATTGAACACCCATCATCATTATGATCACACAGGAGGAAATGAGGAGCTTAAAGAAAGGCACGGTGCAAAGGTATGATATTGTTATCTTTTGGTCAACTGATTTATTATCTTTATTTTAAAGTATTTATCTTTAAAAGAAAATGTATAAACTTCCTTGTCCAATTGATTTCCATGTTTCAAAGCTTATTCCCCAAAAAGGGTTATGTACGATATATTTTATACAATATACTCATGATGGAAATAGATACTTATATGGAGAACTTTAATTAAATAACCATTCTGATCTGATTTTAGAATTTAGATATCCTCCTATGTTTTGCTGGTTACAATTAAATTAGCCGACTTATCTGAGTGGTTATTTTGTTTGGTTGTCTTTTTTGTCTTGAAAATGATTTGTGGACCACACCAATCTTTCCTCTTTTTATATATTTCTTTAAAATTTCCATGTTTATCGTATTAGTATTTTTATCTCTTGTAATACTTGATACCGTCAACTTGTCATAATTTTCTAATACATTCTAAGAATTATTGAAAATGAGGCAATATTGGTAAAACTAGCCGTAGTAACTACTATTATTGCAGAATATAAATTTTTCAGAATTAGTATTAGTTTAAGAGATTTCTTACCTGATTACATTAGAAAATCCTCTGATTGTTGTTCTTGAAACATGTTGGTTCAATAATTCTTACTTGTCAAATAAAAATATTCAAAGTGGAATGAGCTTGTTTGTTGATGTTACTGGTCTGTAGTTGCCGAATCATTTCAGGACTCTCATTTTCTTCCAAATATTAAAAGTTTGTAAAAGCTTTTATTATCTTATCTAGTGCTCATTAATCACTCGCCATCTGTTGCATTACTGTGCTGTATCCTGATCTCTACCATCTTGTTCAATGTTGATTAGAACCATTTTAGTTAACGATTTTTGCATTTTTAAGCTCCTTCACCCTGCCCGGTGTTCTGGTTTCCACTTGTCTCCTATTTTTCACAACCTGAGATGGGCTGAGGATATGGCTGTACGCCAGCAACAGCATCCTTGTACTCCATTTTGGGTTTTTTTTCCCACCGACAACTTGTGGAGGTAGTGGAGGAGAAAGAGAGAGAGAAATGTAGAGAGAGAAACATAAATGAGAGAGAAAAAGTCAGAAGTCAAATTAGTGATAAGTTTAGAAGGTAATAAATGAGGGTAATTAATTAGATTCTAATCAGAATATTTGTAATAATTATAGTATTTTTTTTAACCGTTGGATCTACTTAAATCCAATGGTTTAAAAATGTGTAACTCTTTAAAATTACACTAGGTATAACTTGAACATATATATATATATATATATATATATATAATGAATTTAAGTTACACTTCATGTAGCTCGATAAGAGTTATACATTTTTTAAGCCATAGATATCTAAGAGATATCTATTACCTACTTATATTACCTAATACTTTCCATATATATTACCTAATTAATACTAGCATTTTTTTTCTCTTTCCTTATTTATTGTGTATCCTTCATTTTCAATAACCTGCTGAACATACTATTTTGGAGTTACAACAACAAAAATAACAAAACCTTAGTCCATAAGGAACATTCTGAAAAAAAAAAAAAAAAAAAAAACTTACTTCTATTTTAATTATGGTTTCTATTAATTAAGTTATTGTTTTTATTAAGTTTTCAATAGCATAAAATCTTCTAAACTTAACATTTTTTTTTGATAATTATGATGCTTATTAATTAGTATCTTTATGATTTTATTTTTATATGGAACAATAAATATATAATTATGGTGAGCTATCTTCCTGGCTACTATCAGTGCATCATCCTTATTTTAATAGGTAACTTAAGTTTACATCAATTAAAAAGAAAAAAAAAATTATCTTGATAATTATGGTACTTACTAGTGTCTTTATGATTTTGATTTTATATGGAAGTAGAAATTTACAATAACAATAATTATTAATCAGTATTTATTAGCTTATAAAAATATAAATAGGTATTTATTATTATTGTATTTTGGACAAAATTTAGCTACAAAATTGGTTGAAAATCTAACCGTCGAATTACATGTTTTTTACCTTCTTAATACACATGTTAAATTATTTATCAATCGGTTATTATTTACTATATGAACTATAAGCTTATATATTATGTATAATTTTAAACAACAAAAACTTGCAAATCAAACAATTTATTGATGATAGCTATTAATATTTAATTTTCTAGAAATTTTTCAAGTATAGAGGATATAAGAAGGTGTAATCCAATAATAGATTTGTTAAAATTCACCTTCAATAAAAAAAAAAGTACTAAGTAAATTTGTATTTTTATAGCTAAACTTTGTCCTTTATATAATTATAACTATTACTGATAAGTATTAAGTATGTTAGTCATTATATATGAAACAATTTAATTTATAATTAAAAAAAAAAGATAGTGTGACAAGATTTTAATAAAGAATTTAAATAACCATTCATCTGTAAATGAATGCTATCTCATTAATCTCATTTGATACCATTTTGATGGTAAAATGATTCAATGCACCAGATACACTATACTTTTCTTTAACATGAAGGTAGGTCTCACATGCATGTAGGTCCCTCAAACGAGACTTCACATTTATATAAAGGAAAGGAGGATGTAAACCAAAAAAAAAAAAAAAAAACAAAAAGAAATCAAACTATGGTATATTCTTAGTAAAGATTATGTACCATATATAAGATAAATAAATAAATAAATATGTGTGTGTGTATATATATACCATCGCTCCCCCTTGGTGCGGTAGTCACTCTACAAGTATAAATGCTTGTGGGGTGTAGGGGTAAGAGTCAGGGTTCAAGTTTTCAAGAGGGAACTTCACATACATATACGTTTAGATTAAGATAGAGCAAAAATTCTATCCTCTACATATATATATATATATATATATATATATATAAATAGTAAAATACTCAACAACATGTGCAATCAATGTACAAAAAATGTTCAATAAAATTTATTTTTTAATTATAGTACTTATTAATACATTTATTTTGATTTTGATTATTTATTAAATTTTAAATATGAAATTTGATAATTATGATGCTTATTAATTAGTATCTTTATAATTTTTTTTTTCATATGGTACTATAAATATATAATTATGATAGCAATTAATAAGTGTCTTTATGATTGTATTTTTATATGGAAAAATAAATATATAATTATGGTTGTAATTAATTGGTATTTATTTACTAACAAAAGAATTAATATATATATATATATATATATATATATTATGATTGTGTCCTAATGAGTTGTTTCACAAGCACAATATTTTTAAAATAAATTCTAGGTAGAAATACTCATCTAGGTCCACCACAAATATAACTTTTTTACCTAACCATCCAAGCTTTATCATGAAAAATGTTGTGTGCCATAACTTTATTCTGTTTGAATATAGACTGTAATTTAAATAATATGTAAATAATCTCATTGATCTCATTGGATACCATTTTAATGGAGAAGATATTCAATACACCCATAAACCATACTCTTCTATAACATGAAGCTAGGTTTATGATTGTATTTTTATAGGCAAAATTTAGCCATAAAGTTGGTTGTAGCCTAAGGCTACAACTTATTTTAGGCTACAACTTATTTTTAAAAATATTAAAATTGCTATATAAATTGAAATTTTAACCGTTTTATTACATGTTTTTTACTCTCTTAATATAAATGTCAAATTTTGTATCAATCAGATGTTATTAACTATATGATCTATCAGTTTATATTTTATGTTTAATTTTAAACTATAAAAACTTACAATTTAAACAATTTATTAATGGCATAGTTATTGATCTTTAGGAGATATAAGGAGAAAATGTAATCTGATGGTAGATTTGTCAAAATTAACATCTAATAAAAAAATATTGAGTAAGTTTGTAATCTTAGATTACAACCAATTTTATAGCTAAATTTGTTCATAAAATATTTACCATAATGGTCGTATAAATGTAGCCCTATAAATAAGATCTATGCCTAAAGTAAAACCACCAACAACAAATACCAACATCAAACATGAGGCCATTCAATAGATTAGCATCGATATTGCTGCTTCTCTCGCTAATAGCTACTTGTGAAGCACTAAATATTACTCCACTAGAAGTACGTATCACTATCATTAATGATTTGTTGAATCCTATGCCTATTATAGTCCATTGTTCATCCCCGGCTAAAGATTTTGGAGCCTTTGCAATCCCTAAACTTGGCAAACTTCCATTTTATTTCCAACCCATCCCTTTGCTTTCTAAAGATGTCAATTGCAAAGTGGAATGGGGAGGCCAAACACACAATTTCGATTTTTACGTCTATAAGAGGGACAAAGACCGAGGCAATATTTGTTGCTCATGGACTGTAAAAGAGAATGGCCCTTGTGTGCAGGTTGATCAGTTTAGTTCTACTTGTTACCCCTGGAAGTAATGTCAAAAATAATTAAAAATCCATTAAAATAAAGTGAAAATTCACAATATGCACTCCTTGATCTTGAATGTGTAAGAGTTTATTTCCTGAATATTGTTAGTTCATGCCCCAGATCTGATTTGTATATTGTTTAAGTATGTGTTATATGGGTGTGTGATGAGTCACATATCGGACATTCATTGGTGGATTTAAAATTCAACCTGTGGCTTTTTTCTCATAGGATAGAAGATTATTTTTACTTAAGTAGACACATGACTGAATTTTAAAAGAGGAACCTAAAGAACAACACATAAATATTATACCTAAGTTTTATCCAATATATATATATGAGATGAGTTCAAATTACACTGGTATAACTTTTGTGATGTAATTTTACAAAAGTTACACATTTTTTACATGTAGATTTCTAAAAGATTTAACGGTTAAAAAAATATTATTAAATGCTATTACTTTCCAGCTCATTCCTAATTAATGCCAGCAATTTTTTTTCTCTCCTTATTTAATGTTTTATTATTTTTCACTTAACTAAAGGCATACACCATTTTCAACAACCTAGAAACCATACTAATTTACTTAAGAGCATCGCACCATGGCCAAACCTCCCATTTCATTGATAAGCAAGTGAAAGCTACACCAGAAATTTCTAAATTTTCACGTGTACTCTTTTGTGGATTTGGTGGCTCTAGATATTGCATAAATATTTCACATGGTTTTTGTGCGTACCCAAGATGTAATTAATGGGATTGAACTATATTTTGGGCTTCACAATTTATTTATCTAGTGGACTTTTGAGTTTCCTACAATGGGTAGTCCTATTCTCGGCAACCCAAATGTGTATCTTTCCAAAGCTGCTCTCAACGTTTTCTCCTGAGTGATCAACTTCTTTTCTCCCTCTTTTTTCTCCTTCCCCCCCCCCCCCTCCAAAAAAAACCAACCCCTTGTATTGAGTTTTCCTCTCCTATTTATAGATGAGGTTAGTGGGAAGACCATGATTATCTTCCTAGTGAGTGGAATGAGAGGTTCAATATCGTTTCCTCTAAGCGGATGTTCAGTTGTGAGTGTGGAAAGGTGGGAGTGGCTTTGAAATTAGGTCCACTGTTAGATGGACTACCCTGGAGCGGCACTCCTAAGGTAATGGAAGAAAGATCCAATGCCATTACTCTTAAGTGGATGTTCAATTGTGAGTGTGAGGCGACGAGGGTGATATTAGATCTGATCCCACCCTGGATTGACTGCTCAGAAGCGATACTCCCTAGGCTCCACTGGGCTCACGGGAGCCCATCTCCTAGAAAAGCCACATTCGTTGAACAAGCAGAATCTTACCTTCGTAGTTAATGCCATAATTAGCTTCACGGCGTTTTTCGAATTTGAATTGAGTGCCGAGGCCTCCACGGATTATGTCTATGGATCCGATAGAATATGTGTCGCATAGGACACTTTAGGACTCTAGACCCAAATGGGTTCTGGGCCTGTATAGGGCTTCATTGTGATGGGTTTTGAGGGTATTGGACCTACAGGGGAATAGTGCTCCATACAATAGCCCCCCCTTGACTTGTGGTCGATTACCGGGCACGAGTAAAGGACGAGAGTCAAGTGTTACCTGAGACACTGAGCAGACAGGGATAAGGTGGTTCAGTAGGTTCATTAATGCATTCCTAAAAATGTGTGGTGCATGACTGTTGACTCAGTTGTCATTATTGCCTGATAGTTCGTGCACCGAGGCGACATGCATGTGGTAGTTAATATGAGGGTTTGTAGGGTTTCCTGCTCTTTACGTATTAAATTGCATTTATTTATTCCTTCTTCATTCCTATAAATAAGTCATTCAAAGCCACTCTTCTACCTTTGGAATCTTTACTCTCAGAGCTCATTCTCTGCCGAGCATTCATCCGTGTATTAATCCCTCAACCCAGAATACCCTTCTCTCTTAGAGTCTAGAGTAAGTTTTCTACCTTTCTCCTTTACTTTAGTTTCTTTCTTCAATCTTAAAGTCTAGGATGGGTTATGCTCACCTTCTCAATACTGAGGCGTCCTTAGCGACCTTTAGACAAATTTTCAATATCCCTGATGATGTGGATGTGGCATATTGCCATGAGAGCGAATTTTCTCTCTATAGGGGTTGTAACACCGCCTTCTTTCCTTTAATGTCAATCTTAGAAGGGGGAGTTAGGTTCCCTGTGAATGCCTTCCTACTTGATACCCTTAAGTTTTATGGTTTGTGTCTGGACCAATTCCCTCCCAATTTTTACTGGGTAATTAGTTGTGTCAGTAGGTTGAATTAGATATACGGCTTAAAATTGAGCCATTATGATATAAACTACATGTATAGTCTATGCGAGAATAAGGAAACCAACTATTATTTGAAGGGTAGAGATACTCGGGTACGGCTAATTTCATGCCTGCCTGATTCTAACAGGAATTCCATAGGAAAGTTTGTCCGGGTGCGCGGCAACTGGTTCACTGGTGACATCCCTTGCCCCCTCTCCCAAGGCGAAGTAGGTTCGTACATACTACTAATTTGTTTTTCCCCTTTCTCTTTTTTTTTTTTTAATTATTTATTATTTGGATACTGACCCACCGTATTTCTTTGTTGCAGACGGTAAAGTATTTACTTAGGATCTTAGAGTGGTGAACGTAAGAGACCTAAACTTCATGCTTAGGTCCGAGATATTCATCCACACTGACGGGCAGCTCTGGGCATCGCACCTCATACTCAGATGCAACCTCGTGTACAAGACTTGGCAACCCTTTAGCCAAGCCCTTTTGGTAGACAGCCCATTGTTGTCCTATATTGACGTCCGGCACGCCAACTTCCTCCCTCCCTCTCTAACCACCGGCTAGGGACGAGTCAGCCGAGCGAGTATCCTAGGTTCTCAGAGAGTGCAGACACGTTGCCATGGAAGGGAACAAAGCTCAAGTTTAAGTAGTCGAAGGAGAAGCAGCCGAAGGAGGAGCAACCATGCCAATCGGCATTTCAAGCACCAAGTCCTTCACAGTAGAGAAAATGGTGAAAAAGAGAACAATGACCCTTACCTGTTTTTTCCCTGGGGCTAGTTCCGTGGCTTAATCTCAATCCCCTCAAGGAAAGGGACAGGCTCTCCCTATGGGTGAAAGCAAGAAAAGGAAGCGGGTTGTCGAGAAAACTACTCCCGTCCTGGTCGACGCCTCACCAAAGACCTTGCCTCGTGTAGAAGTTGGCCATAAAAGCCAAGAGCTAGTGGGCGTTACTCAACCAGTGGCTCAAGTTAGGGCCCATGTGGCATCTTCCTCTCAAGCTAAGGTTGATTGGCGGCCCGTCTTTATGTTGGGCGACAAACCTCTGCCGGCGACCTCCACTGTTCGGCTGTGGGCACAGGGTGAAGGTGGGCGAGTCACCCAGGGCTTGGTGCAAGGCCTTCTTCTGCCCGAGGATGTTCGCTTTTTCTCAGATGGTGACGACGAGTCACTCACTAGACGGCTGCAATGGCACACCATTGTGGTAATTTCTTATACCCCCCTTTTCACAAGTTGCAATACTTAGGTGTATATTTATTTCATTTTATCGTTTTCTCATCGCCCTATTATCGTTGTGTACTAAGGCTGCGCAATTGACTTGTGTCATCGATGAGAGACTAAAAGAGGCAACCAAGCTCATTGATTGGGAAAGGGCGCTTAAGGCCGTTGCCAAGACTATGGCCAAGGAGAAAGACGAAGCTACCACTGCTTCCGAAAGAAAAGCTATAGACATTGAGAAAGCCCGTTTGGCGGCCGAGAAGAAGCTGACAATTCTGGCGATCAAATTAGGAGAGACCGAACTGAAATTGGCAACGGCGACAGCTTAAATTTGGCTCAGGGAAACCAGATTGCTGGCTTAAAAGATGCTCTTGAGGCCTGCGAGGATAAATAGTATAATGCAGGCTTCACGAAGGAAGAAAATTTTGTGGAGCCCATTATCCATTAGGCTCGGCAACATGGGTTTGGGGAAGGGTGGCTGGCTACCCTCCAAACAATGGGAGTAGTTGAGGATTCTTCACTATGGGGTCCCGAGCAGATTCCCTATCCAGCCCTTCCTCCCCCTGTCCAGAGTTAGGCTAGTGCTGAAGATGAGGAAGATACGTTGAGCATGAGGGATCTTGTGCAGGCGATTGACTCCCATGTGGAAATGGTCGACTTGGAGGTCTCAAGTAACATTCATGCCAAAGCTGAAGATGCCCAAAACTAGACCCCTTTTATTGCCTTGTCAGCCAGGGATACGCCCGTTCAATCTGTTGATCAGACTCCACCTGCCAACCCTGCCGCGTGAAGATTTGACTTTGTAGTTTTTTTTTTTTTTTGGTAAGCTTGGGCTCTGGGCTGTGGCGACAAGACAATTTCTTAATCGTTTGCTTTGATTGATTTCGTTTAAATTGAAGTCGTGTGCTTTTCCTATTTCTCCCTTAATCTTTGCTTTTGATTCTATCTGAACTTGGTGTTTGTTATAAAGATTGTACATGACTATGGTTTACATGCTCATCATACCTTACTTTCTTACTTACGGTAAGCAATTTTCTAGGAGAACATCATAGTCTAGGCTCCCACCTGCTCGGTGATAATCCAAACTGAGGATAGGTTTATGTCCTTAAAAATTGTAGTTTAAGGTTACCACCTGCTCGGTGATAAAACCAAACCGAGGTTAGGTTTCTGCCCTTAGAGATTATAGTTTAAGGTTTCCACCTGCTTGGTGATAAGACTAAACCGAGGGCAGGTTTCTGTCTTTAGAAATTGTAGTTTAAGGTTTCCACCTATTCGATGATAAGATTGAACCGAGGATAGGTTTCTGTCCTTGAGATGGAACAAGCTGCTTTAACCTACATAATCCTTTATACATTTGTTGGCCGACAATAATAAATTAACAATAATAGATTTAAGTGAACCTGCATAACATATATCATTATATTGACACGTACTAGCTATACGCACAATTACATTCAATTTGCATTCTGGAGTACAACTGGTCAGTGGTAAAATTTCATTAAGTTATGAACGTTCCATGGCCAAGGAAGAGGTTTTTCTTCCAGATCTTCCAAATAGTATGATCTTGCACCCGCAATGGTAGTAACCCTGTAGGGCCCTTCCCAGGACAGGGCTAATTTCCCTGCATTCAAGTATCATGTGTTCTCGGCAACCTTACGAAGCATTAGATCTCCTATGGTAAACTCCCTTCTCCTCACGCTTCTGTTGTATCTTTGGATGAGCTTCTACTGATACTCCGCTAGCCGAATGGCATCGCTTCACGATGCTCCTCCAACAAATTTAGCTGTCCGAACATCAATTTCTCATTCTTTGCTGGAGAAAACTCAGTGACTCGTGCGCTGTACAGGTTTACTTCGACTGGAATGACAGCCTTTGCCCCGAAGGTTAGAGAAAAAGATGTCTCTCCTGTGGATCTTCTCGATGTTGTCCGGTATGCCCATAGGACGCTTGGCAATTTCTCGGCCCATCTACCCTTGGCGCCCTCTAACCTCTTCTTCAATCCGTTGACGATGGTCTTATTGGTGGCCTCAGGTTGGCCATTACTTTGTGGGTATGCTGGGGTAACATACCAGTTCCTGATGCCGAGTTTGCTACAGAATTTGTGAAAAGTTTTGCTGCCGAACTGTAGCCCACTGTCTGATACAAGGGATTCTGGTACCCCAAATCTCGTTATAATGTTCTTCCATATAAACTTCTTTACATCAACATCTTGGATGTTTGCCAGTGCCTCCACTTTTGCCCACTTTATGAAGTAATCCACCGTAACCAACATGAATCTTCGGTTAGCCATTACCTGAGGAAATGGTCCAACTATGTCCAGCCCTCACTAAGCGATGGGCCGCGGGGTACTAACGGGATTTAGATTCCCAACAGGCTGATGGATTGCTGGGGCGTGCCTTTGACATTGCTCGTACTTCCGTGCATACTCGAAGGTGTCCTTCCGCATTTGCGGCCACCAAAATTCCTGAGTCATTGCTCGGTGAGCTAATGAACGACCGCCAACGTGACTGCCGCACACACCCTCATGCAATTCGGTTAAAAGTTCCTCAGTCATGCTAGGGTGCAAACATTGTAAATATGGGCCTTCAAAGGATCTCCAATATAACTTTCGATCTGTGGAAAGCCAGTACCGAAAGGCTTTTTGCAGTACTTTGGCCGCTTCCTTCTCGATCTTGGGTACCCGGCTCTCTGCTAAGAACTCGACTATTGGATCTATCCAACACTTCCCAGCAGTGGTGATTCGCGTGACTCTTGTCCTTGCGCTGATGCTTGGTTCATTCACCAATTCCACCCTGATTAGTCAGGGTACTGCACTAGCTATTGATGTCGCTAATGTGGCCAGGGAGTCAGCATGACGGTTCTGCCCTCTAGCAACTTGCTTTACTTTTACACTTAAGAAATGACCCATAGTCTGTTTCACTACTCGCAAATATTCAACCATTCGAGGATCCTTGGCCTCAAAACTCCCCCGTACTTGGTTAACTACAAGCTGGTAATCTGAATATACTTCCACCTCCTTAGCCCCCAAGTCAGAAACAACTCTCAATTCGACCAACAATGCCTTGTACTCGGCCTCATTATTAAAGGCTTTAAAGCCCAATCTGAATGAATGTTCCAGCCTTATTCCTTTAGGGGTAATGACCATAATTCCAACTCCTGCCATGTTTGAGGCACCGTCCACAAACACCTTCCACGGGTTAGTCCCCACAAGGCAGACTGTCTCCGTATTTTTTGGCAAAAACTTGGCGATGAAATCTACTAGCACTTGGTCCTTCACCAAGTTTCTCGGCCTGTATCTAATGTCAAAAGAACCTAGCCGAGTCCCCCACTTAGCTATTCTCCCCGTAAAGTCAGACCTCCTCAACAATGATTGCAGAGGACACTTGGTCAAAACATAGACGGTGTGAACTTGGAAGTAATGGGGCAATTTCTGGGTGGAATGCATAAGGGCCAGCACCAATTTTTCCAGTGGTAAATACCTTGTCTCAGCGTCAACAAGTGTTTTGCTTATGTAGTAAATTGGTAGCTGCACACCACTGTCTTTCAGTAGAACTATGCTCATGGCATGCTCGGATACTGAGAGATACATATATAATTCTTCTCCAAGTTCTGGGGCTATTAACATTGGCGCCCACCCAAGGTAGTCCTTTAGGTCTTAGAAGGCCCTACCACACTCCTCATCCCGTGAAATCCCTTCCACCTCTTCAAAAGCTGATAAAATGGTCATCACCGATCAGCGAATTTGGAAATAAATCGGTTAAGTGCAGCTAACATATCGGTTAGTTTTTGAACCTTTTTCGGACTACTTGGTGGTTTGAGATGTTTCATAGCTTCAATTTGATCGGGATTAACTTCGATTCCCCGTTTGGTGATTAAGTAGCCTAGGAACTTGCCGGACCCTACTCCGAAAATGCATTTATCAACATTGAGGCGCAATTGGTGTCGCCGGAGTATTTCAACCACCCCTTTAAGGTCGTTAACATGTTGCTCTTCCTGCTTGCTTTTTATCACCATGTCATCAATGTATGCTTCGATCGTACGTTTAATTTTATCCCTAAACATCCTTGTCATCATTTATTGATTAGTGGCTCCTACGTTTTCCAATCTGAACGACATCACGATGTAATGATAATTGGCATCGGGAGTTATGAATACAGTCTTTTCCTAGTCATCGGTGGCTAAGGTAATTTGGTGATAACCTTGGAAAGAGTCCAGAAAACTCATCCTAGAGTGCCTGTACGTTGCATCCACTAACTGATTAATTTTTGGCATCAGGAAGGGATCCTTTGGGCATGCTTGGTTCAAATCGGTGAAATCAACACATACCTTCCACTTACCATTCTTCTTCTTTACAACCATAGTGTTTGCAAGCCACTCTAGAAAGAAAGCTTCCTTTATGGCCCTCGCTTCCTTCGGTCTCCCAACTTCTTGTCTGACGGCTTCCACATGCTCTTTAGTTGATCTCCTCAGTCTCTGCTTCTTAGAAGGGCATGAAGGATCCACATTAAGCCTATGGACTATAAATTCGGGGTCAACTCCGAGTAGTTCATATGGACTCCAAGCAAACACATCCACATTTTGTACAAGAAAAAGCAATAACTCTACCTTCTCTTCATCTCTCAAGCCCGCCCCTACCAGAAAATTCCTTTCACCGTCTGGCAGGATCTTCACTTTCACCAAGTCCTCAGTGTAGCTGGTCCCCACCTCCTCTTGGGGTTACTGTAGTTGCTATAAAGGGTTCTTCTCGATGGATTCCTTTTGCTTGGCTTTTCATCTGGTAGCGGCTACTAAGTATTGTTTGGCAACCTATTGACTGCCCCTTACTACCTCGATTCCATCTTCAATACGGAACTTGACCTTTACATGCAGGGTGGAAGGTATGGCCCCCATGTTATGAATCCATGACCTTTCGAGAATTGCCGTGTAAGGGAAGAAGGATGCGACCACTATGAATGTTACAACTACTTCCTTACCTTCCATACTAACAGGGAGTGAGATCTGCCCTTTTGGAATCACCATATGGCCGTCGGACCCCATCAATGGTGTATCATACTTGGATAAATCTTCCTTCCTCAACCCAAGCCCCCTATACAAGTTGGGGTACATCACATCCGCACTGCTCCCCTGATCTATCGTTATTCTTTTTACTAAGAAACCTCTTATGCAGGCCATGACTATCAATGCATCATCGTGTGGCTGGATGGTGCCTTCCATATCGTCATCGTCAAAGGCGATGGGTTACTTAGTGTACCTTAGCTTCTTTTCAAGGGGACGCTTGCTTGCATACCCCTCCGCTAGTGCCACTGCCAATATTCCCCTTGTACTAGACGCTAAAACGCCCTTTTGGACTGCGTGGATGAATTCTATTATCCCCAAAGGTGGTGGGAGAGGATTTTCGAGGAGCCGATTAACCTGGCCGGCCTCTTTATTCCTTGTTGCTACCACGAACTCCTTCAGATACCCAGCCTTCACCAACTGTTCCAGATGGTCTTTCAATACCCTGCACTGCTTGGTGGTGTGCCCTTTATCTTTGTGGTACATACAATATAGATTATGGTTTCTCTTCGATGGGTCGCCTGGCATTTTATTCGGCCACTTGAAGTATGGCTCGTTTTAGATTCGATCGACAATCCTATGCACTGGTTCCTTAAAAGTTACATTCACTCCTCTAATTCCTGTCTCGGACTCTTGAATCCTCAGATCCTTCTAGGATCTAGGCTGGAAACCGATGTTCCAAGGATAAGTTATAACCAGGGCCTTCCCCTTGTTCTGTAACCGATCATCTTCTAACCATTTATACTCCTCAATACACCTTATCAATTGCCTCATATCCTCGGGAGGCCTTCTCGTCAACGATTCCCTTAGTCCGGACTCGTTAGGCAACCCCATACAAAAAGTGCTCGCTGCAATCTTTTCATTGCCCCAGCCGATCTCATTGTACAACTCCCAGTACCAGTTAGCGTAGTTGCGGAAGGTCTCCCCAGCCTTCATTTTCATTGATAATAACGCGTCCATTGGCTGTCTTGGCTGCAAGTCATGAATCGTACACTAAATTCTTGGATCAATTCTGTAAAACTGTGAATCGAGCCTTTCTTTAACCTGTTGAACCATCTCAAAGCAGTAGAGACGAGGCTCGATGCGAAGACTTTACACATCAATGCGTCATTTTGGGCATGCAAAGACATCATTTGGATGTAGTGGTTTACATGTTCTACCGGGTCTGACTTTCTAGTGTATGAATTGAACGATGGTTGTGTGAATTTGCTCGGCATCGGTGTGCTCTCGATGTCTCTTGAGAATGGTGATCGGGCTGCTTGGCACAATGGCTGGCTCATCGTCTCCATGGCCATATTACATGGTCGTCCCTCATCTGAGGAAGTTGAACCACGATCTACATACTCCTGTGAACGTTTGTGGTGTTGATGAAACCCGGATTGATGAGACCCTACTGCACGGTGGTCCCTTATACTTACCGGTCTTTCTTTTCATTCATCACGGTCCCTTCTCCTACGTTTTCCCCTCGCTTGCAACTCCAAGTCTCTTACCATTCTGCGTAGGCGCTCAAGCTCCCGATCCTTTCTGTCGAAGCAGTTGTGGCCTGAGCATAAAAGGCTGTTGGGAGAGTTTGAAATGACCCTTCTCCGAGCCTAGACTCCTTTACTTCCTCATGCTACCTGTCCTCTTGCCTTTTAGCATAACTTTCTAGCCTATTCCCAGAGATTTTCCTATGTGCACCGAACCACAGCTACGTAGGAGATCCCCACAAACGGCGCCAACTGTACGTACCCAAGATGTAATTAATGGGCTTGAACTATATTTTGAGCTTCACAATTTATTTATATGGTGGGCTTTTGAGTTTCCTACAATGGATAGTCCTATGCTCGGCAACCCAAATGTGTATCTTTCCAAAGCTGCTCTCAACGTTTTCTCTTGAGTAATCAACTTCTTTTCTCTCTCTTTTTTCTCCTTCCCCCCCCCCCCACTCCCCCCCAAAAAAACCAACCCTTTATACTGAGTTTTCCTCTCTTATTTATGGATGGGGTTAGTGGGAAGGCTATGATTATCTTCCTAGTGAGTAGAAGGAGAGGTCTAGTATCGTTTCTTCCAAGTGGATGTTTAGTTGTAAGTGTGGGAAGGTAGGAGTGGCTTTGGAATTAGGTCCACTATTAGATGGACTGCCCGGCAGCGGCACTCCCAAGGTAATGGAAGAAAGGTCCAATGCCATTACTTTTAAGTGAATGTTCAGTTGTGAGTGTGAGGCGACGAGGGTGATATTGGATCTAATCCCACCGTTAGATGGACTGCTCGGAAGCGATACTCCCTAGGCTCCATTGGGCTCACGGAGGCCCATCTCCTCGAAGAGCCACATTCCCCGAACAAGCAAAATCTTACCTTCGTAGTTAATGCCATAATTAGCTTTGCAGCGTTTTTCGGATTTGAATTGAGTGACAAGGGCTCCAAGGATTATGTCTGTGGATTCGATAGAGTATGTGTCGCATATGACACTTTAGGACTCTAGACCCAAGTGGATTCTGGGCCTATACAGGACTTCATTGTGATGGGTTTTGAGGGTATTGGGCCAACAGAGGAATAATGCTCCATACAGTTTCCATGCCCAGATTTTTCCAATACATTAGAAATCTATCGTTGATCTTTCTACTAAAAAAGATAAACTAATAAAGCTACATGAGTACGCCTTTATCAATGATTCTCTAGTAGAATAAACTATTGTATGTATACTTACCTACACCTGTACATACACACAATGTATAGAAAACATATGATTTTAACTTAATAGAGAAGGTAGATTGAAGATTGACAGCTGTGTTAAGCCTTTTACTGGTCAGTAAGGTGAGTTACCTCCATTCTTCATGCTTCAATCATTCATATAAAAGAGCTTCAATATGTTCTTAGTTTCAAATTAGTTGGCCTAACTTGCAGTTAAGTTAGGAATTATCACTCATCCTATTGATTAATCTTTCCGGCCTAAAGGTAGAAAGGAAGGTTGTGAAGTAAAAATTACTTTATGACATTCCTTGCCATTCAGTTTTCTTCTACAAATAACAATTTGAAGTCATTTGTAGTAAACAGATGAGAATTAGGGGAGAAACAAATGACATATTTCTAAGTTTTTAACACAACTAGTTATTTACATAGCCATTTACTGCATGCTGTTGATCAGCTATATTCAACCACTTAAGCAAATCTTTTGTAGGCCCAGTTTTGTTCCTTACCTCTAAGAAAATTTAGGGCTTCCTTTCGATAAAAACATTGCAAAAGAAAATTTTAAGGAAAGACTCAAGAAAAAATATTGTCTTTTGTTTAGTTTTCTAAATTGACATTCAGACCAAATCTCCCTCACTCCATTGCCAAGTGACAGAGGACTTATAACCAGTAAAAAAGTTAAAACTTTTGGCCTTAGTTGGTTTTGGACTGATATCTAAAACTATATTATAATTTTGAATTAATTTAACAAGCTAATAAATTTAACATGTAGCTTCAATAAGTTGTGTGGGTCAATGCAGGAGAAGAAGTTGAGTTCAAAGAGGTCTAGAGAGAGAGAGAGAGAGAGAGAGAGAGAGAGAGAGAGAGAGAGAGAGAGAGAGAGAGAGAGAGAGAGAGTAGTAGTAGAAGAAGAAAGGGTTAGGTGGAGAGAGTTTAATAACTCATTTGAAAAGTGGGTTGTTAAAAATGGTAAATGCCCTTTAATCAAGTGAAAAACAATAAATAAGGAGAGAGACAAAAGTGGAAAGCAATAACATTTAATAGTGTCTTTTTTAATCGTTAGATCTTTTAGAAATCTACGGTTTAAAAAATGTGTAATTTTACAAGAGTTACACCAGATGTAACTTGAACCATCTATATATACATATACATATATATATATATATATATATATATATATTAAACTAGTCAACATGTGCAATTAATGTACAAAAAAGTTAAAATAAAATTATATAATTTTATATATAAAAATTATTTTTCTCTCTCTTTTATTATGTATATAAGTATAAAATTGGATAATTATAGTACTTAGTAATACATTTATTTTGAATGTGATTATTTATTAAATATTAAATACATAATTTGATAATTATGATGCTTGTTAATGAATGTCTTTATAATTTTGTTTTTATATGGAACAATGAATATATAATTATGTTGAGCTATTCTGACCATTATTGGTGCACCATTCTTATTTTAATATATTACTTGAGTTTATGTCAATTAAAAAGAAAAAACAAAAATTATTTAATATTGATAATTCTGATATTTATTATTAATGTCTTTATGACTGTGTTTTATTATGGAATTATAAATATATAATTATGGTAGTTATTTATAGGCATTTAGTAGCCTATAAAAATATAAATAGGCAATTTTAATGCTTGTATTTTTATATGGAAATATTTATATAATTATGGCTCTTATGGATAAACATTTATTGTAATATTACTTCTATATAACTATATATTTTACTATTTTTAATAATAAAATATAATGTTGCAAGATTTTAATTGAGCATTTAAATAAATAGTTTTAGGGAACCACATCTCAATAACAAAGTTTAGGTGGCAGTTCTTATCATGGTCTACCACTAACATCATTTTTTACTTATCATTAATAACTTGCCACTTACACTTTTTTGTGAAATTGTTGTGAAAATTATCTCAAAAAAAAATTATTGTAGAAATATTGTGATCGTAGCATTATTTTGTTTAAATATAAAATATAAGTTAAATGAATAAATAAATATAATTATACACACACACACATTTCTTTTTGAATGCTATCTCATTAATATGGTGAGAGTTGGTGAAATTATTCAATGCACCCAGTAGACTGTATATTTCCTTCTTTAACATAAATGTGAGCCTCAAATGTAGGTTCTTCACATTTATATGTGATAAAAGGAGGATGCAGTTTTATAAATCACTATAAATGGATTGAAGGAGGTTCTTCTTGGGGGAAAAAAAAAAACTTCCCATTATCACTAGGATCTTCTCCTTGACTATTATTAACTATTATAATAGTTAAATATATTGGCCATTAATTGAATTTGATTATTCTCATGGGTTCCAGTTAGCTCAACTTGTAAAGTTTCTGATGGCAGAATAAGAGATCTAGGGTTCAATTCTTGCCTACATCAAAAACCGATTGGTATCTTGGTTTGATGAGAAAGAGCTATTATCAAGAGCGGATGTCATAGGTTGAAACTCTTTCAAAAAAATTTGATTATTCTCATGTACCACAGTGTTTGTCTAATTTAGAAAATCTAAATTTTTTTTAAAAAATATCACTTGCTGTAAATGTCTCTTAAAGTGAAAAAAAAAAAAAAAAAAAAAAATCTTCAAAACTTCCCTTATAAGCTTTCAAGAATTTAAATTTACATAAAATAAAATTTTAGAAATTTTGAAAAGTGTAGATCAATGATCTTTAGCCTATTCAATTGGACAAGCATTTTGGGACAACAAAAAATGTAATAATGAGCAATTAAGATGAGACTATGAAGTCTTGACCCGATAATAAAGAACACAATTATTAGAAGCAGAAGCTATATAAGTTTAAAAGTTTCTCAAAAAAAAGAAAAACAAAAAAGACGAGACTAAGAAGTATGAAAATAAATATTTTTAAAATAAAACATGAACACTTTTAGGGTATACTTTTTTGTCATTTCTCATATATATAACAGTTTCAAAGCACTTTATAACTGTATAGTATGCCAAATGCTAACAAAGTTCAAGTTAAAGGCTCTTTATTGTTAAAAGAGAGAAGAGAAAGAAGAAATTTACAGCTTAATCTCTAATTTTACAACAATCCCAATTGGACTCAAACAATTGAACCCTACACAATATACAAGGTGTTGGGAAAGGAACTTAAGGTATAGTTATTGATATGTAATTTATGTTGACACCCCAGAAAGGTTAAAAATATCATTTGAATCATAAGATGAGCAAGAATTTAATTCTGAGTATTAGAGTTTATATTAATTGAAAAGACACTTTGAGTACAAAAATCAAATGATTGAATTGAAAGATCAAACCACAATAAATTTCAAATTGAAAAATGTCCATCATTTTCCTAGCCATCATACCATCCAAACCATATGGCCTAAAGGCTTGTTCAACCTCGTTAATTCAAATTTCAAATTTCTAATCTATCTTGGTAACTAAAGATGAATGAGCACATGTTTGCAACAGCCACCAAGGTTCCCCACAACACATCTTCTCCATTCTTGTTAGGAAGGAAGTTCAGGAATCGTGAAAGGTAAGCGTGAAAGTTGGACATTTACAAAACTTAAACCCAAGAGTTACAATCACAAAGATTTGTCACTAGACTCCTTACTAAGAGGGAATACAAATATTCTGTATCACATTTTATGTTCCATTTTATGTTTCACCAATTATAATTTGTCGTGTGTGTGTGTGTGTGTTTTTTTTTTTTTTTTTTTTTTTTTTCTATTTTAAACTTTGGCTACTTTTTAAGGAAATTTGAACAAAAACATGGTAAGTTGTAATTAGTGGAATATAAAGTGAAACTCAAAAATTGGTACATAGGATTTGTATTCACCGAGAAGTAGTGCAAATGAGTAAGAAAATGAGTTTCCTTTTTTGATCACATGAGATTTAAATTACATGCTACACTTACGTGTTGTATCCACACCCAAAAACAAAAAACAAAAACAAAACAAAAAAAAAAAAAAAAAAAAAAAACAAAAAGAATATCATATGAGCTAGGGTTAAACATGTTTTTTTTGCTAATAGCTAGGTTTAAACATGTATTTGTGCATTTGGATGCAACTTTATACAGATTGTTTCTTTCTTAGTTGTTGGAAGTTAGTTATGGAATGACGTAAAAAGAGGTTTTAAAAATTTTCACATAAGCAAATAAACTATAAAGTTAAACAAAAAAATTGATGGCAAATTAGAGACACTCCATTTTGTGTAGTCTCTCACACAATGAGAATAAATATTTTTAAAAGCATGGTTATGTGAGATGAGATCTGACATCTTGGTACAAGATAAAAATTCTACTTTAATTTAATCTAAATGTATATATGTGTGAAACTCCCTTCTAGAGACTTAAACCTTGAATCTTGCCTCCCACACCTCACAAGTATTTAATACTTGTGGAGTGAGCATTGCGCCAAGGGTGTGTGGTGGTGAGGTCTGACATCATGAATTACATTAATTCGTGCACAACATAGAATTGGTCTTAAAATGCAATCTCATTAGCTTATTTTTAAATAATGAAAGGCAATTTAATTTTAATCTTTTATTGAATAATAATAATAATAATAATAATAATAATAATAATTGTTGTTGTTATTATTATTATTATTATTATTATTATTATTATATTAAATAAAGATGCATTTTTGGTTTTTGATTAATTTGTTCCTAAAAATACTCAAGTGGCAACTCAACACTAATTAATATAGAAAATAAACTATCTAAAATCATTAGAATGTGCTTAGAAAAAATTAAAGTCTAATCTATTAATTAGATTAAATTAACATAATTTAACACTATTTTTTAGAAGAATTCAACACTCTTTGAAGCTTTAAAAATCATATGTATAGGTTTTTTTAAATGTAAAAAGGTTTTAGTGAAAATATTTTTGGTCAAAACATTTTCAAGTGTTTGGTGCAACAAAATTTTGGATAAAATACTATTTTGGTTCCTAAACTTTAACAAAATTTTGTTTTTCATCCTTAAACTTCAAAATTTTCTTTCTTTGTCTCTAAACTTTGTAAATAGTTTTTTCAATAGTTTAGAGACAAAAATAGGGGTAAAAAAAGTAATTTTTCAATAGTACTGGGACCAAAAACAAATTTTTAGTAAAGTTTAAAGATATAAATAAAATATTTTTATTAGTTTAGTGACAAAAGATAAACTTTTAAATAGTTTAGGAACTAAAAATGAATTTCTTGAAATTTAAGAAAAAAAAAAAACTTTAGGTAAAATTTAGAGTTTAAAATAGTATTTTATCCTATAATAATAATAATAATAATAATAATAATAATAATAATAATAATTATTGATAAACATAAAAATTGCTAAAATTACTTTTGGTGAAAGTCAAAATTAGTATTTCCTCCGAGTTTAACTATAATTGAAATATTTATGTTTGAATTTAACTATAATTAAATGGGTTTAGCTTACTTGCAGTACTTTTTAAAGAGTTTGACTTACGTCAAATACTTTTTAACTGAATGTTCATTTTGTTTTAAATACACAATGAAAAGTGGTAGTGAATTTTAATCTCCATCTTTTATTTATTTAGTGGGTAATGTGACAGTTTTTCCTTAAAATAAAAGGAGATCCTATTAAAAAGTATTGGAAATAAGTCATATCGGTTTTTCAAAGGAATCTCTTTTTCTTTGTGAGAGATGCTGTGTCCACAACATTTTCACAGCTCCTGCTAACTAAATAAAATATAAGAATTAAAATTCACTACTATATTTAAAACAAAAAGATATATTCAGCGGAAAAAAAAAAAAAAAAAAAAAAAAAAAAAAAAAAAAAAAAAAAAAACTTAAGCCAAACCCTAACTAAATTGCCATCTATAAAGTAAAAATGTCATTCAAAACTAGAGAATCAGAGTTAACAGAAGCTAGCATTTTTTTTTTTTTTTCCTTTTTTTTGTTTTTATTCTGACGGGAGAAGCTAGCATTAGTAGCATAGCCTAACATTTCTAATCCTCATAGTTTCATAACCGAGTAATTCTGTTCTTGAGCAATGGCTAACACCGTTGCAGTTTTCTCTTTGATTTTCACTCTCAGTACTACTTTCTCTCTTCTTCTTCTTCCTCATTGCATTGATGCTCAGCCCCTTAAGGTTTGCATGTTTGATGCAATATATCAACTCGGGGACTCGCTCTCTGACACTGGAAATTTAATTCGTGAGGTCCCAACTTCGATGTATGCTCGGCCTCCTTATGGCCAAAACTTTGTCAACAATGCGACTGGTCGGTGCTCCAATGGGATGCTAATGATTGATTATTTTGGTAAGAATCCAACTTCTTGTTGTTGATGTTTTTTTTATTTATTTTTGTTCTCTTTTACTTCTTGTTGGATTTTGTTAAAAGAACACAGAAAATATTTTGTTGCTTATATGTATGGATATAAAGGCCAAACTTGTTGATTTTTTTTTTGGGTTCTTTTTATTAGTTGCTGTTGGTTTTTAAAAGAACCCCAAAAACAATACTGTTTAGAAAGTTTTCAAGCTCCATATATTTCAGAAAGAATGTTTTCCTCTCTCTCTCTCTCTCTCTCTCATCTTTAGATTGTCATTCAATACTGTTTCAATGACCCATATATAAGAATTTTTCTCTCCCAATCCTGTTTTGATTATATCTGAGTTCTATCATTATCATACAAGATATAAGTGGGGTGGGGGATTAATTTGTGATGCTTCTTCCTTATTGACTGCTCACTATAAAGTTTATACTACATGCATGTTTGGGCCTCGAAAAAAATCCTCTGTTCTGTGTTTTCCGGCTACGTATTATTTCTTATGTTTGAATTTTTTACTGGTTGTGTACATTATGGCATGCAAGTTGATTTAGTCTTTTGTTTGACTTGATTGCATATGTTAGAATTTAGAACCACCTTATTAACCAATATTACTGTCAAAGTTATGTTATACTAAAATTTTTTTGTTATGTTCTATAATTTCACAGCTCAAGCAGCTGGACTTCCTTTTCTCCCTCCCTACTTGGACCGGGACACATTGGTTAATGGCAGTCATGGGAAGAATTTTGCAGTAGCTGGTGCAGCTGCTTTGCCAACAGAGGTTCTCGTAAAAAAGAATATTTCAGTCGTAGCTACCAATAGCTCTCTCAATGTTCAACTGGATTGGATGTCCACATATTTCAATGGGATCTGTCTCAATGCTGAAGGTTAGCCTCTCATTTGAAGCATATATAATACAAAGTCAACTTTATTGTCTTCATATTTTCAATTTTTTTTTTTTTTTTTTAAGTTTCTTTTGATGTTGAATAGATTGTGCTGAGAAGCTTAAAACAGCCCTATTCATGGTTGGAGAAATTGGAGGGAATGATTTTAACTTTGCATTGTTTCAAGGCAAACCAATTGAGGAGGTCAGAAACCTGGTTCCAGAAGTTGTCAAAGCAATAAAGGATGCTGTTACAGTACGTTTTATTAGGAAACAAAATAAATTCCTTTTATATATATTTTTTTCCATTCAAAATGACTTGATTGATTATTGAGTCCTAATTGTCTATAATATTGGTTCCAGACGGTCATTGGTTATGGTGCTACCCGAGTGGTTGTTCCTGGTAACTTCCCAATAGGCTGCTTACCAATCTATCTTACGGCATTACAGACCAACAATTCTGCAGCTTATGACGAATTTCATTGCCTAAAGGGATTGAACGATTTCACAATATATTACAATGATCAACTCAAACTAGCCCTTGAAGGTTTGAGAAAAGAAAATCCTAAAGTTGCTGTAGCATATGGTGATTATTACAATGCTTTCCAATCGGTTTACCGTAATGCTTCACTTCTTGGTGAGTCTCTCTCTACTTCTAATAAACTTCAAGGATATTAATAATAAGATAAATCTGATGGAGAATTTTTTTTTTGGATTGCGCCCAATGTATAGGATTTGATATTGAATCTTTGCAAAAAGCTTGCTGTGGTGCTGGAGGTGACTATGACTTTACATTTATAAAAGGCTGTGGAGATCCAGATATACCAGTTTGTCCAAATCCAGATAAACGCATCATCTGGGATGGAATTCATTTGACACAACAGGCGTACAAGTATATTTCTGACTGGCTCATCCGTGACATCTTGCCCAATTTTCATTGCTAATTTTAATTTGGTTTAGTTTTGTGAGGCTTGCATAGAGTTAGCAGTAATAAAGTTCTAATACTCCCGACTTCAAAATAATATATTTACCCTTTCTATATTCTCAGCTTCCATATGGTTTTGTCTAATGAGAGAAAAAAGAGAACATAGAGAATAACGCGGCAGTAGAGATATTATGAGTTATGACCAAACATTTTCAAACCAATTATAGGACCCAACTACCAATGTACTTATGGAATATGCAGAAAAATGACTCCAATTCTACTTGCAGTGCAGGTACTACAATCTTAGGGTTTTTATGGTTAGTCTTGTAGGTGTTGTATTTGCGAGTACAAATTCAAACAACTACCCACGAAAAGTTTGTCATGTTTTACTGAGTTATGAACCTACTAAAAATCAGTTTTAACGAGTTATGAACTTGTTAAAATGATTTAATGAGACATAATTTCATTCCACGTGAATGATTTTCTGGGGCCAATAAACATTGTAGTTAGGGTGGTCACAGGAACATCTTAATTTGTCCAAAAAAAAGAATATTATACTTGCCAAAAAAAAAAAGTATATACATAATTATTTCAATTAACATGTTTTGTCTATCCTAAAAGAATATTAACCAACCTAATATGATAATCTCAAGAATTTGGGTTCAATCAAAATAGAGAAATGTTATGTTTATAACATTTTTACAACAAATTTTAAGTGGCAGATTGTTATTGTCAGGGCAAAAAAGTAATCTCAGTGGAAAACTCAAATTTGAACCAATAACAATTAAACACCTATAATATATTGTGAAAATATTGTGGATGTAACACTTCTCATAAAAATAAGAGTAATGCTAGGGATACAATAAAATATTGCAATAATTTCACAACTTTTAAAATTAGCATGCCAACTCAGACATGGATTATTTTTGTATGCTAATATTGAAATTGTTGTGATATTTTGTTTTGTCTCTAGCATTACTCACAAAAATAATCTGGCCCCCAAATATAATCAATTTGACTCCTTGTAAAAAAAAATTAATAACAACAAAAATGACGCTAAATAAAATCAAAATTGACCAAATAATAGCAAATGAACAAAATATTCAACAAAAGCTTGTTTAAAAAACCATACATAAAAACCCCTAATCGTTTAGATTCGTAACTAGCTTGTTCAACACATTTTATAAAAATAATTAAATAATCTCAAATTTCATGTTCCTAAAAATGGATACCAAAAGAGAGAATGTGGCTGTGAGTTCTTCAAGGACATGCTTAGAGCTTTGCTACTTGGTGATGATGGGAGCTTTAATCCTCTGCTGTTTGGCTCACAATCACAACATGTAGCATTCTTTGCTCTCTTTCACTTTCTCCATTTTTATCCTATCTATCATCATTTTAGACAATTTTTCACTTTATTATTCTCATCTTATCATTCTCAATTCTCACTTAATTTCTTATTAGTCACTTTTTGCTTTAAAAAAAAATTATTTGTATAAGAAAATTGTAAAACTTCATGTATTTTATACTTCTTTTTTGTGATGTTGATATATTCTAATTCTCTTTTGATTAATTTTTTTTATAATTTTAGTTTCTTAACTACCACTCTAAAAAAATAAAATAAAAAATAAAAAATCCTAGAGACGCCATTGATGGTTTTACGAATTGCTATATAATGGATTGAAGGAGGTTCTTCTTGGGAAAAAAAAAAAAACTTTCCATTATCATTAGGGTCTTCTCCATGACTATTATTAACTATTATAATAGTTAAATATATTGGCCATTAATTGAATTTGATTATTCTCGTGAGTTCCAGTTATCTCAACTTGTAAAATTTCTGATGACTAAATAAGAGATCTGGAGTTCTATTCTCGCCTATACCAAAAGTCGATAGGTATCTTAATTTGATGATAAAAAGCTATTATCAAGAGCGGATGTCATAGGTTAAAATTCTCTCAAAAAAATTTGATTATTCTCATGTACCATAGTGTTTGTCTAATTTAGAAAATCTAACTTAAAAAAAAATATATATATCACTTACTGTAATTGTCTCTTAAAGTGAAAAAAAAAAAAAAAAAAAAAAATCTTCAAAATTTCAGTTATAAGCTTTCAAGAATATAAATTTAAATAAAATAAAATTTTAGAAATTTTGAAAAGTGTAGATCAATGATCTTTAGCCTATTCAATTGGACAAGCATTTTGGGATAACAAAAAAAATGTAATAATGGGCAATTAAGGCTGCGTTTGTTTGAGTGTAAAATATTTTCCGGGTGTAAAATATTTTCAGGTGAAAATATTTTCGGGAAAGGAAAATATTTTTAGGTGTTTGGTGGCATTTTAAAAAATACTTTGAAAAATATTTTTAGGTGTTTGGTTTTGTTCTTGAAAATATTATAGAAAACACGTTTTCTACTTGTTGTTCACATTTTCTCAGCTTCCAAACAAATATATAAATTCATTTCTCAGCAGGGAAACACAAAAGAAACAAAACCAGAAAAAAAAAAAAAAAAAATCATCAAATCTGGGAGAGAAGAAGGAAGAGAGAGAGAAGCAAGATCGCGCGATCGAAGGTGAAGGCTTTGATCACGCAGTGGAGGCTTCGATCGCTCGATCGATGGCGAAGGCAAGATGCGCAACGGAGGTGAGATCGTGCGATGGACGGCAAAGGTGAGATCATGCGGCGGAGGTGAGATCGCGTGATCGGGGGCAACTGGGTTTGAGATCACACAGCGTTGGAGTCAATCTTTGATTGATCGGCGGTGAGAGGCATGGCAAGGACGGCGAGATTGCATGGCGTTGGAGTTGTTTGTTTTTTTTTTTTTTTTTTTTTTTTTTTTTTTTTTTTCTAGAAATGGTTTGGAGATGGGTTTTGGACCATGGGAGATGGTTTGGAGATGGGTTTTGGACCATGGGGCGGCATGATCTGGGCTGGCCGGAGCTTGGCTGGGCTGATCGGAGCTTGGCTAAGGTGAGCTTGGAGATGGTTTTTGGACTGTGTAAGGAGTGTGCTCGAGCTCTCTCTCTTCAAATGTGGTTTCCGGAAATTGTTTGAAGGTAAAATAAAACTGTAAATGATTTTCCGCTAGAAGGGGCTGTATTTTACGATCGAAGGATACTATTTCAAGTTGACCATATTTTACATGTGCATCCAAACACACGTGATAGTGTAAAATAATTTTCGGAAGTTGTTTACTGACAAAACAAACGCAGCCTAAGACGAGACTATGAAGTCTTGACCCGATAATAAAGAACGCAAATATTAGAAGCGGAAGCTATAAGTTTAAAAGTTTCTCAAAATAAAGAAAAACAAAAAAGACGAGACTATGAAGTATGAAAATAAATATTTTTAAAATAAAACATGAACACTTTTAGGGTATACTTTTTTATCATTTCTCATATATATAACAGTTTCAAAGCACTTTATAACTGTATAGTATGCCAAATGCTAACAAAGTTCAAGTTAAAGGCTCTTTATTGTTAAAAGAGAGAAGAGAAAGAAGAAATTTACAGCTTAATCTCTAATTTTACAACAATCCCAATTGGACTCAAACAATTGAACCCTACACAATATATACAAGGTGTTGGGAGAGGAACTTAAGGTATAGTTATTGATATGTAATTTATGTTGATACCCCAGAAAGGTTAAAAATATCATTTGAATCATAAGATGAGCAAGAATTTAATTCTGAGTATTAGAGTTTATATTAATTGAAACGACACTTTGAGTACAAAAATCAAATGATTGAATTGAAAGATCAAACCACAATAAATTTCAAATTGAAAAATGTCCATCATTTTCCTAGCCATCATACCATCCAAACCATATGGCCTAAAGGCTTGTTCAACCTCGTTAATTCAAATTTCAAATTTCTAATCTATCTTGGTAACTAAAGATGAATGAGCACATGTTTGCAACAGCCACCAAGGTTCCCCACAACACATCTTCTCCATTCTTGTTAGGGAGGAAGTTCAACAGCCAAAACGTGAGGTTCCCCTCGCTCTCTGACACATCTTCTCCATCATCATCATTATTATTATTATTATTATTATTATTATTATTATTATTATTATTATTATTATTATTATTATTGTTATTGTTATTGTTATTATTATTATTATTATTATTATTATTATTATTATTATTATTATATTAAATAAAGAAGCATTTTTGGTTTTTTTGATTTGTTCCTAAAAATACTCAAGTGGCAACTCAACACTAATTAATGTAGAAAATAAATTATCTAAAATGATTAGAATTTGCTTAGAAAAAATAAAAGTCTAATCTATTAATTAGATTAAATTAACATAATTTAACACTATTTTTTAGAAGAATTCAACACTCTTCGAAGCTTTAAAAATCATATATATAGTTTTTTTTTTTAATGTAAAAAGTTTTTAGTGAAAATGTTTTTGGTCAAAAAATTTTCATGTGTTTGGTGTAACATAAAATTTTGGATAAAATACAATTTTGGTTCCTAAATTTAAACAAAATTTTGTTTTTCATCCTTAAACCTCAAAAAGTTCTTTCTTCGTCTCTAAACTTTATAAATAGTTTTATCAATAGATTAGAGACAAATATTGGGGTAAAAAAGTAATTTTTCAATAGTTTTGGGACCAAAAACAGATTTTTAGTAAAGTTTAAAGATATAAATAAAATATTTTTATTAGTTTAGTGCCAAAAGATAAACTTTTCAGTAGCTTAAGAACTAAAAATGAATTTCTTGATTTAAGAATAAAAAACAAACTTTAGGTAAAATTATAATTTAAAATAGTATTTTATCCTATAATAATAATAATAATAATAATAATAATAATAATAATAATAATAGTATTTGATAAACATAAAAATTACTAAAATTACTTTTGGTGAAAGTCAAAATTAGTATTTCCTCCGGGTTTAACCAAAATTACTATGACTGAGTTTAACTATAATTGAAATAATTATGTTCGAATTTAACTATAATTAAATGAATTTAGCTTACTTCCAGTACTTTTTTAAAGAATTTAGCTTACGTCAAATACTTTTTTAACTGAATGTCTCATTTTGTTTTAAATATACAATGACAAATGGCTGCGGGTTTTAATTTCCCCCTTTTATTTATTTAGTGGGTAATGTGCCAGTTTTTCATTAAAATAAAAAGAGATTCTATTAAAAAATATTTGAGATAAGTCATACTGTTTTTAAGAAGGAATCTCATTTTCTTTGTGAGAGATGCTAAATCCACAACATTTTTACATCACCTACTAACTAAATAAAATATAGAGATTAAAATTCACTGCTACTTACCATTGTGCTACTTACTATTGTATATTTAAAACAAAAAGATATATTCAAAAAAAAAAAAAATTACTTAAGCCAAACCCTAACTAAATTACTATCGATAAAGTCAAAATGTCATTCAAAACTGGAGAATCAGAGTAAACAGAAGCTAGTTTTTTTATTTTTTATTTTTTACTATTATTATTATTATTTTTTTCCCTGACGGGAGAAGCTAGCATTAGTAGCATAGCCTAGCATTTCTAATCCTCATAGTTTCATAACCGAGTAATTCTGTTCTTGGGCTATGGCTAACACCGTTGCAGTTTTCTCTTTGCTTTTCACTCTCAGTACTATTTTCTCTCTTCTTCTTCCTCATTGCATTGATGCTCAGCCCCTTATGGTTTGCAAGTTTGATGCAATATATCAACTCGGGGACTCGCTCTCTGACACTGGCAATTTAATTCGTGAGGTCCCAACTTCGATGTGTGCTCGGCCTCCTTATGGCCAAAACTTTGTCAACAATGCCACTGGCCGGTGCTCCAATGGGATGCTAATGATTGATTATTTTGGTATGAATCCAACTTCTTCTTGTTGATGTTTATTTATTTATTTTTGTTCTCTTTTACTTCTTGTTGGATTTTGTTAAAAGAACACAGAAAATATTTTGTTCTGTATATGTATGGATATAAAGGCCAAACTTGTTGATATATATATATATATATATATATATATATATATTGGGTTCTTTTTATTAGCTGCTGTTGGTTTTTAAAAGAACCCCAAAAACAATACTGTTTAGAAAGTTTTCAGGCTCCATATATTTCAGAAAGAATGTTTTCCTCTGTCTCTCTCTCTCACTCAAATCTTTAGAATGTCATTCAATTCTGTTTCAATGACCCATATATAAGAATTTTTCTCTCCCAATCATGTTTTGATTATATCTGAGTTCTATCATTATCATACAAGATATAAGTGGGGTGGGGGATTAATTTGTGATGCTTCTTCCTTGTTGATTGCTCACTATAAAGTTTATACTACATGCATGTTTGAGCCTTGAAAAAAATCCTCTGTTTTGTGTTTTCCGGCTGAGTTTTATTTCTTATGTTTGAATTTTTTACTAGTTGTGTACATTATGGCATTATGCAAGATGATTTTAGTCTTTTGTTTGACTTGATTGCGTATGTTAGAATTTAGAACCACCTTATTAACCAATATTACTGTCAAAGTTATGTTATACTAAATATTTTTCGTTATGTTCTATAATTTCACAGCTCAAGCAGCTGGTCTTCCTTTTCTCCCTCCCTACTTGGATCGGGACACATCGGTTAATGGCAGTCATGGGAAGAATTTTGCAGTAGCTGGTGCAGCTGCTTTGCCCACAGAGGTTCTTGTAAAAAAGAATATTTCAGTCGTAGCTACTAATAGCTCTCTCAATGTTCAACTGGATTGGATGTCCACATATTTCAATGGAATCTGTCTCAATGCTGAAGGTTAGCCTCTCATTTGAAGCATATATAATACCAAGTCAACTTTATTGTCTTCATATTTTCAATTTTTTTTTTTTTTTTTAAGTTTCTTTTGATGTTGAATAGATTGTGCTGAGAAGCTTAAAACAGCCCTATTCATGGTTGGAGAAATTGGAGGCAATGATTTCAACTTTGCATTGGCTCAAGGCAAACCAATTGAGGAGGTCAGAATCCTGGTTCCAGAAGTTGTCAAAACAATAAAGGATGCTGTTACAGTACGTTTTATTAGTAAACAAAATAAATTCCTTTCATATATATATATATATATATATATATATTTCATTCAAAATGACTTGATTGATTATTGAGTCCTAATTGTCTATAATATCGGTTCCAGACGGTCATTGGTTATGGTGCCACACGAGTGGTTGTTCCTGGTAACTTCCCAATAGGCTGCTTACCAATCTATCTTACGGCATTACAGACCAACAATTCTGCAGCTTATGACGAATTTCATTGCCTAAAGGGATTGAATGATTTCGCTATATATTACAATGATCAACTCAAACAAGCCCTTGAAGGTTTGAGAAAAGAAAATCCTAAAGTAGCTGTAGCATATGGTGATTATTACAATGCTTTCCAATCGGTTTACCGTAATGCAGCACTTCTTGGTGAGTCTCTCTCTACTTCTAATAAACTTCAAGGATATTAATAATAAAATAAATCTGATGGAGAATATATATATATTTTTTTTTTTGGATTGCGCCCAATGTATAGGATTTGATATTGAATCTTTGCAAAAAGCTTGCTGTGGTGCTGGAGGTGATTATGACTTTACATTTATAAAATGGTGTGGAGATCCAGATGTACCAGTTTGTCCAAATCCAGATAAACGCATCATCTGGGATGGAATTCATTTGACACAACAGGCGTACAAGTATATTTCTGACTTGCTCATCCGTGACATCTTGCCCAACCTTCATTGCTAATTTTAATTTAGTTTAGTTTTGTGAGGCTTTCATAGAGTTAGCAAGTAATAAAGTTCTTCTTATATGGTTCTTTTAGAGAGCTGTATTATTTCGAGTTCTGTTTGTTTGACTAATGTTGATATACAATTAAATTAAGCATTAATGTGCAGTAATTACCAAATTCACTTTGAGCATTGTGACTAATAGAGCAAGGAAATTAATCAAATTCACTTTTCCTATATAGTGCATCATGTAATGCCATAGACTGTCAATGGGGGTTATCTGTATCAGAAATCAAATTTATTTGTTTGCCTTTACTTTGATTAGAAGAGTTTATATTTTTCTTTGTTGAAAAATAATAGCAAGTTGTTTGTAGAGTCTTTTTCTAGATTCTGTTTTTCATACTCTGAACTTTGTGATTTTTACATTATTTAAATACATTGGACCATTCAATTAAGAGGAATGTAAGCATAAGGCTACTCTGTCATCCCTTAATAAGTCCTCCCTATATTCTGAATACATGGGCTACTGAAGTGTGTGCCTTGGTAGTAAATAGGGCCTGAGGTACAGGTCTTTTAGACCAAGTTTGAACAAGACCAAACTTACGGAACGTCTCAATATGAAATCCCCGTTTAGAACCAAAACCAAGTTCCCATTTCCAATATGCATCTTTTAAACTAGTGGAAACCAGAGTCTTCAATGCACATAGTGGGATCTTTTATCTTAAACTAGTCGCAACCCCACATATCTGACTATTTTGTAATGAAATATAATATATAATTTTTTTTATAAAATATTCGTAAAATCATATATTAAGATTAGTAATTTGTAATAAAGCGTTTTTCTTGTAAGATAATTTAATTTTAGATGTATTAAAATATTAATTAAGAAATGTATATATATATATATATATATATATATAACTCATTACCAAACCAAAAAAAGGCAAGAATTCTTTTTTCTAAAATAAAAAATATCACATTGCTTTCTTTTTTAAAATAATGAATTTTGTGTTCTCTATAAATAAAAAATTATATGTATTTTTTACTTTCTTTCTATATTAAAAGTTTCATCTACTCATATTATGAACTAATTTGCTAGTGATAGAATACATAGGGGGATGTAAGTTTGTTTCCAATAATGATAATTAGAAATGAAAAATAAAAATAGAGTTTTCCCACCATTAAAAAAAAAAAAAAATCAACTTATCTTAAATTCCAAACCAATCTATCTCTTTTGAAGTATACAAAATAGGATCATGATTTCTCTTCTTGCATACAATGTTTATCTCATTACATTCATGAATATATACTGAATCAAAACATACTCATATGAAGATGCTTTGCAAGCAAACAAAATGTCATATCAATCATTGCTTAAAAATGATTAATTGGACCGATTAGGAAAACAAATTGTTGTTGATAATGTATATATTGAGATTATTTTCTCAGTGAAAATTGTAAAATTGTCCACCCAAAAAGATTACAAAAAAACAATTATTAGCAAAATCTCTCCTAATTAAGTTTCTATATTTACCCTTATAATAGTAGTAATAATAATAATAATAATAATAATAATAATAATAATAATAATAATAATAATACAATTGCAAAAGCTAAAATATGTCATTCATCCAATTATTTTTGTTTGACTAATATTTGCTTTTGTCTAAATAGGTGGTAATATAGGGTACTTCTAATACAACTATGAAGAGCATTTTCTCTACAAAAGTTACAAATTTGTTCACCCAAAATTATTAAACAATAAATTTTTTTTAGTAAAGTCTCATAGTTTAACATCTAAATAGATTACTAAAAAATTCAAATTCTAACATGCAAAACAACTAATTATTAACCCAAATTAAATCAAACTAGTGGGATAAAGAAAAAGAACTTGTGATTGGGATATGGAATACTAAAATATATAAATATGCATAAAAATTGATACAAAGTTGTCAAAAAAGAAACAAATGTGATGTGACAATTAAATTAATAATAACAAAAAGCACCATTAGCTAAAAAAAATGGTTGAACAATAAAAGAATCCACCAAGAGAGAGAGAGAGAGAGAGAGAGAGAGAGAGAGAGAGAGAGAGAGAGAGAGAGAGAGAGAGAGAGAGAGAGAGAGAGAGAGTTGACCTTTTTTGTCATGGACAACTTGGAAGGAATATGGTAGAGAGGTGGAAATGAACTAAAAAGAAATTTATAAGAAAATTAAGATGGAAGAGGAAGCTTGAAGTAGATGAAAGGTTAAAAATTTCAAATGGCAATGATTAAGAAAATTTAGAATCAGTAGAATGCTAGAAGATTGAGAAAATTAAAAAATTTATAAAGGAATCAAATGAAAAGTTTAAAAAGACAATGATTGGAGGAGACGAAAGGTTGAACCAAGAAGACAATGGTTGAAGAAGATGAAATGTTGAATAAAGTAAAAAATAAAAATTAGAAATGATGCTAATGGTGTGGTGCAAAAAGAGATTTTTAAAATTTATTGCAAAACTTTCATATTATATAGAGTATAGATAGATATGTATAGACATTGTTTTTGGCTTTTGATTATTTATTGATATTTTTTTAGTTATGAAAATATAAATTAAGGTAGATGAATATGTAAAGACATAATTATATGTAATGTTATAACCACCTAAGACGAATGTGTAAAAAAATAAATAAATAGATACAAAATTGTCAAAAAGATAAACAAATGTGATGTGACAATTAAATCAATAATAACAAAAAGTATAATAACAAAAAGCACCAATAGTTGGAAAAATGGTTGAAACAATAAAAAGTAATCCATCAAAAGTGAACAAAATTGGAGAGAGAGAGAGAGAGAGAGAGAGAGAGAGAGAGAGAGAGAGTATTGACACTTTTTGCTTTGGACAACTTGGAAGGAATAGGATAGAGAGGTGAAAATGAAGTAAAAAGAATTTTATAAGAAAATTAAGATGGAAGAGAAAGGGTTGAAGTAGATGAAAGGTTGAAAATTTCAAATGACAATGATTAAGAAAATTTAGAAATGGTAGAATTTAAGAAGATTGAGAAAATTTGAAAATTTATAAAGGAATCAAATGAAAATTTTTAAAAGACAATGATTAAAGGAGATAAAAGATTAAACTAAGAATATAGTGATTGAAGAAGATGAAAAGTTGAATAAAGTAAAATTTGCAAAAATAAAAAATAAGAAAGGATGCTAATAACGTGGTACAAAAAGAAATTTGTAAAATTTATTGCAAAGCTTTCATATTATATATGGCATAGATAGATATGTATAGGCATTGTTTTTTACTTTTGATTATTCATTGATTTTATTTTTTGGTTATAAAGATCTAAATTAAAGTAAATGAATATGTAAAGACAAAATTATATGTAAAGTTAAAATCATCCAAGATAAATATGTAAAGTAAATCTATTTATATATTTAATATTGTTAACAAAATTTAGAAATAAAAAATAAATAAAAATAAATAATTATATAGTTAATAAGGCAGCGCAACATAAGCATAGCAATAATAATTATAGAATGCGCAAAATAACTCTAATTGTGCTTGTCCTGCAAGTACTACGTTGGTGGTTGTAAATATAGCCATATAGTCCATTAGAACAAAACTACACCAACTCTTGTTTCCTCTCTCCTAATTTCGTCTCTTACACTAACCCAAAAAAAAAATAAAAACCGGAGTGGCGATATCGTGATAGGTTTTCTATATTGATGTGTTATAAATCACAAAAAAATAATTATGATATTTCTTAATTATATCACAATTTGTTTAGATACCACTTATTTTATTGAAAACTAAAATCAATAAAAAATAATAAAAAAGTTACTGTTCACAAATTTTTTATAGTTCACATACCTAAATACACTGTTCATAAACAATAAATAGTGCAAGAGGCGCTCAGCTGAAAAAATAAATAAATAAATAAATAAAAAGAGCAAAACATGGCCACAGAAACGCAATCCAAACACCACTTAAGTAATAAAATTCACTCATCACAATCGTTCTCAAGTTAGCTCGTAGACTTTATGTTGAAGTCCAATTTGTAGGAATTTTTCTATCCCAAAAAAAAAAAAAAAAAAAAAAATTTGTAGGAATTTTAATAATTTAAAATTTTTAACCTACCCTTCTTAGGTGGGCACCAATACAAAAATGTCGGCAGTCAAAAAAGAAACATTTATTTCTTCTGAAACATTTGTTCAAGAAATTCGAACGTATGAAGCGCGAACACCTTTCATTAATCACCGCAACAAGAGGGTAGCTCTTACCGTACGTAGTTCTTAAATGGCCTTTTGTATTACCCTTTCCAGGCATCGGTGCATGGTTGTTGGAACATGCCTGCATCATAAATTCATAATCTAGACCTCTCCGTTGCAACTCTGAAGTCTGATCTACATTAATTCCTACTGTACGTTGCTCGTGCTCTTGTCTTTGTAACGTGAACAAACATGATTTTTTGGTGGAGTTTAGGACTTCCCTAAAAACTAGCATTGAAACCCTTTAGTATAAAGTCAGTTTAGTTGAATTAAATTGTCAATGATCCATGCATCTAGTGCCACTGCTCTATGTTGGAAACTTGGAATAAAAGAGATCTTAAACTCTTAATGGACCATGCTAGGAGCTTTAAAAAAAAAAAGGCTAAGTTAGTCGTTATGTTATGCATAATAGAGATATATACATCTCATTATTTAGAGGAAGTTGTTCTAAGGCATTGCAAATTTTATTACAACAAACCATCCCATGAGTACATTATAAGTTTATATGAGATTATTTTGTAATGAATTATCTTTATAATTCATATATAATAGTAAATAGGTAGTATTATTGTGTGTATTATTAAGTATACAAGTGCATATTGGCTGAACAAACTCACAAATATTTAATTATTTTGACTAACTCAACCACATAATTATTTTCTATTTTTGATTGCATGAACTATTTAATTTTCGTTTGTGTGTGTGTGTATTTTGTTGAAAATTTTACACTTTTCACATTAACCTTTTACTGTGTGCTCAATTTTCTATATTAATTATTAAAATCAAATGAAGATGAAATTGGAGGATGAAATTGATATTTTATTTATTTATTTATGAGAGAAGGATGAAGTTGATTTGATTTTGAAAGTTGAGGGACTAAATTGATACAAATAATAGTTTGAGGGTTATATTAAATTTTACCCCATAGTTGGAGGGCCAGATTAACAATCTAATTATTATTATTTTTTGTGTTGAGAAGAAACATGCATATATACTGCATTAATAACTAAAGGCTTTTTGTTTTTATTTTTGCAGTGAATATCAAGGGAAAGGGAAGGCCCATATGGCCTCCCCCCAACCTATACAACATGCTTGCGCGGTTGCGCCTCACTATCCATAAACTAAATTATATAACTTCAAGAATATATACGAATGTGAGTGTGATTTAACTTAATTTCTTTATAGTTCATGAAGCTTTGAAAGTAGGATTTTTTTTTTTTTTTATAAGGAACTCTAAAAATGCAATTATGATAGTAATTCATAAGAATCCAAGTGCATTAAAGTTTAAACTAGGAGACTGAAAATCTTGTTGAGTTTATTCACACTAAGCTTTCTTATTATGCTTCTCAAAAAAAAAAAAAAAAGCTTTCTTTTTATTGTGGCTGGGCTTTTCGTTTAGCCCCTATAATAACAGCAAGTTGTATAGCCCATAATCTTGCAGCCTGTGTTGTATCTCGTACTACCTGGTTGGGCCTTCCCTCATTTCCTCTATTCTTCTCTCTTTTGGATGCGATTGGTAGAGCCCATTGGTTTTTACTTTTTTTTTTTTTTTTTTTTATGAGAAACTTAAAGTATTTATTTTTTTAAGTAAAGTTTCAACCTATAACGTCTACTTTTAAAGATAGCTCTTCATCATCCATTGATCTTTCCTTAATTGCCTATCTTCTTTAAATAAAAATATGTATTCATGAAAAAACAAAAATATAGTTGGGTACGCTCAAACTCATCTTCATTAAGAGAGGGGATTTTTAAGTGAAATAGTGCTTTTTCATTTTGTGTAATCCATAAGCCCAATAGACCTCTACTAAAGAGAAATACACACACTGCCTTAAAAATAAACAAAACACATGCCAATCTATCTTATACATATATGATTACATTATAATCCTAGCATATGATAAACTTTCAAAATGACTTGAAAGAAATCAAGATGACAATAATTATTATTTCAATCCAAAATTTCAAAAAGGGAAAATTAAAGATTAACCAATTGCCATCTCATCTTTTATTGCTACTCGCACCAAAACACGCAAGCCTAATAGCCATTTGCGCCCATATTAACAAAACCCATTATAAAGTCACCTTCTTACATTTATGCATAAAATCTCTATTGATCATAGATAATAGAAAGTAGAGGGTTAAACCCATCGCCACAATCCACAAACTGGTAATTCACCATAAGGTGGCCTTGAGCATATCCTCTTCCATCCGTGTCCAATCGTTGGAAAACCCCAACATCCAAATCCAACCCTCCATTGCTGCACTGATCCACAATCCTCACTGTTGTCTGTGCCCCGGTCCACGCATTTGTCACCTAAATACAAGTCAAGATAGGATCGAGATCATCAATTAGTAACCATTACATTATGGATACTCTTGCTCTTATTGAACTGAAACTTTATGTTGATCACTACAATCAATACTCCAGTTCAACACCAGTTACTATTTACTAGTGCCTTTGGATTTGGGTTAATCCTGATTTATTCTAATTGGTAGGCTATCAAGTGAGTATTTAACAATCTATGTATTTAGGTTCATGAACTAAGATTCAAAAGGATGATGTTTTTAAAATGCAAATTTCCAAAGGGATAAAGTTTAATTATCTTTAAACATGTTTGGATTTAATTAAATGAGTTATATTTTTAATCATATGGCATATTAAATAGATATGTGATTTTGTTAAATGATTAAATAATTCATATGATTTAGTACGAGATAATAAGTTGAAGAAAAATAGAAAAATCCTCCAAACAATTTAGAGGAGATATTTACTCTTTTCAAGGGTCGCAAAGAAGAAGGGTACGCTGTAACATAACATAATTCCAATAAACTTGTGTCTCTATAGCGATAATGCTAGTGCTACACACTTTGCTATAATTGTTCCTTGTTCCTATGTGGCAGATTGTGTGGCAGATTGTGATTAATTGTTTGTTAATATTACATGAACTTACTATTTTTCTATACCAATCACAGTCTGTCATGCAGAACAATTGTGTCAAAATTTGTGTCAAAATTTGTGGTATTAGCATTAATTATTGGTCTCTATATATATGCCTGACCAACTGGGGTGTACAGCAGCAAATTAAAAGTATAAACTAATAAAAGGTCTAAGATAGACAATAAACATTGACCCTTTTTGTGGGTAAGATTCGTTGAATGAAACAATTGAACACGGTTTTGAAACAATTGTCTATCAATAACCCCATTAGCAAATAGCTAGCCTACTCATATTTTAGTATCAAGTTAAAGAATGTTGCAAGAAAAAATCAGTTTCATTATTTCTTACCTTCAAGCACTTGCCACAAGAGGCCTGGCCACGAGGTCCAGCCGGGCCACAGAAAGCTGTCCATCCATACTTACTACGCCACGCATAGGACTTGCCAGCATCCCAAGTAGAGCAATATGCACTAACAGCATTTAAGTCCCACCCATGTTGCTCAGGATTATAATAATGATATGTTGCACGCACATTAGATGCACTCTCTCCACCACCTCCGCCGCCACCGCCACCACCACCGCCGCCACCTTGACAGTTACTTTGACAGTTCTTGGATGGTGAGCAGTAGTCATCAGTTGTGCCACAATAGCCGTATTGGCTACAACATAGGTTGTTTGAGCAAGTCTTTCCACCTACTTGCCAACCACATTGTTGAGCTATTGCATTAGCTACTAGACACAATAAAACAACTGAGCACAGACCAAGCCTCTCCATTTTTATCTTTCCACCTACTTGCACATCATGGTCTAAAATGGCTTGGGGTTATATTTTTTATAAGGGTGCCCAAGTGAGAATTACCAAAATACCACTAAAATTGGATATACATTAGGACCAAAGTGTAATGTTGGTGTGTTTATGGGGACTACATACTCATCAATTTTGGGCCATAACAATCCTCAAGATTGGTGGAATGTGATTATTAAATTGATCAAGTGACATGGAACTATACGGTGGACTTAGTCAGGAAGACAATCTGAGGCGGCTAAGCCTAAGCACATGGGTTGCTGTCAAAAGACATGTGAGGCGGCCACGAATAAATGTTAATAAAGAGGAAAAGGCCAAACTTTGAAAGTCAGAAGATAAGGTACCTGGCCTGCTTTGTTTAATCATGATTCATGTATATAGAATTATAGATAAGCTTTCCTACTCGCCTTTAAGACTTTTTTGTCTCCTTGGTAGGAACACAACGAACCTTTGGAAATGAGTAATAAGTAAATCTAGATCTCTGGCATCAAAGAGTGCATGTAGCATATAAATACGAATATTCCACATTTTGTTCATAAATTGGAATACTGTTGTGTTTCTTTAAAAAAATAAAAAAGAAAAAGAAAATTGTCATTATTACGATAATTATTATTATATAGTTATAATGGGATTATGCAAAACAGAAAATGAGAAATACGAATCTAAAAAAATAGGCAAAAACAATGCATGATGTTAACACTTAGGGTCCGTTTAGTTGGGGGAGTGGAAAAGTGAGAGGGTGGAAAATTATGGGAGGATGGAAAAGTGAGAAGATGAAAAATATTTAGTTTTCCCTCTTGTGTGTTTGGTTGGAGGAGTGAAAAAGTGGGAGAGTGGAAAACTCTTTTGTTTGGTTGGAGAGAAAAAGGAAAGGATGGAAAATGGTCAGCAACATAAATTGACTATTATACCCTTATTACATAATATGTAAAAAATATATTTATTTGTACAAATAATATAAATTTACCACATCATACATATATGAGAAATGCAGTATTTACACTTCCTACCTTGATATGTTAATCTTAAATTTTTAGTGCTCACTTATAATTATTAGTGCTCACTTATAATTATAATCAAATATATAATGGAAGCTAATTTTTTTATAACTGTTGTTTTGTTCAAACGTGGACTTCCACTTGTTCATCGATTTTAATTTTTAGTGCTCACTTATAATTATAATCAAATATATAATGGAAGCTAATTTTTTCTATAACTGCTATTCTGTTCAAACGTGGACTTCCACTTTTTTTTTTATTGGTTACAGTTGTTCATAGATCTTTATTTTTAGTGCTCACTTATAATAATGAGGACAAGAATCAAAAAACAATAAACGAATGAGGAAGAAACAAATAGACCCAGACCCTTGGCTGTAGAAAAACGAATGAAAAAAAAATCATACAAAATAAAAAAAATGAGGACAAGAAACAATAGAATGAGGACAAAAAAGTGAGTCACGTTGCTGTGCTGATTAAACAAGGCAAAAAAAAAAAAAAGGATAGATAGAAGAGAACCTGACGTTGCTGCTGTGGTGTGCTAGGAGAAGAAGGTGATAAGGATGGGAATAGGTAAAGTGATAAATGAGAAGAGGCAAAAGTCAGGTAAAGTGAGGGGTATTTGGGTAAAATAGATATTTGAGGACTTTTTTCTCTCTATTTTCCTCCCAATTTGGGAGGATAAAAAAAGTGGGCCCAGGAGAGAAAACTTTTTCTCCTATTTTCTGTCTCTCATATTTTCCTTCCTTAACCAAATAGAGGAAAATAACATTTTCTACCATATTTTTCTCTCCCTATTTTTCATCCTCCCTGTTTTCACCCCAACCAAACGGACCCTTAACAAAACGGGGGTGGAGGTGTTAAGGAGCCAAGCGATGGTTGACCTTGTTCCAATAATTAAGACGAATTCCATATGCATTAACAGTTTTTGTTAGGCATACAGTAGATGTGAATAAAGTTTCACATTAAATAATAATAAAAAGAATAAATGATTAATATAACACAATTAGACTCATATACTAATATACATTGGGCTTAAGTTTTTTGGTTTTCTATATGTTATAATTTATTTTTTATACAAAAAAAAATTACTATAAAATTAATTATTTTTGTAACTAATTTAGAAATCTACTAAAAATTATTGGGAGCTATACATCTCTGTCCCCATACATATATAGTGAGGGTCTAATAAAAGTTTCAAATAATTTTTTCTAAATTCATTGCGTTTTGCGGCCAATTGAAGCCATAATTAGAACTTGTTCAACAAAAACCCCATTTTGAATTAATGTTTTAAAAAGTGAAAATGCTATCCCTTAATTTTTTAGTAGCATATGCAGTTGGAACTCTTTTTTACATGAAATAATAAGAACAACTTAATTAAATTGGATGTTTCACTTGTATATGAGATTAATTAATAGTATAATATTTCAAGATTAGTCTTTTGTTTTTAAAATGGTTATTACATACTATCACATGCTGGGTGAGTATCTTGTTAGTTTATGCATGTGCACTGTGAAATGCATGTTGATTGTATGCTAGAATATTTTATAAAACATACTTGAAGAAGAATCACTAAATTTAGGTTTAATTTAAAAAGATTGGTTAAAATTTTACCCTGACAATTAATATGAAATGCAATATTTTGAGTGGAAGTGCACTCCAATTACACACATGTACAGGTCTATTTTTTTGGTTGGGGGGGAGGGAGGGGGATAATCTCATAGTTACAAGTGAGAGGAGAGATTTAAATCCTGGATATCATGAAAACAGGTGTCAAATAGTAGAGCTATATTACTCTTGACACGAACAGGTGTTCTTGAGCATACAAGAAGAGATGTTTCTAGGAAAAATGGAGTTAAAGTGGTGCATAATTATTAAATAAAACAAATAATATTGTCGCCAGTGAATCTTGTTTATTATTGTTAATATTAAGTTCATAATTTAAATAGTATTGCACCCCAAAAACCTGGTAATAGTGAGATTGTACTCAAAGCTGGTGAGAAACATAACAGGAAGTTAGGATCGAATTTGTGATCACCGTATATTTTTCTTTTTAATTTTTGCATAAATATCCTGTTCACATTGATATTGGATGATTTATTCTTTTATTCTCTATTTGTAATAATTTTAAAAGGAAATTAATCTACATAAAACCAAATAGTTTACCCCTGACTCACCCAAGGCTGTGGAGGGTTTCCATTCAGCTTTGGAGTATTTCTTAGCTGGATTTATATAGGATTTAGAGAAAAAATGTCAATTGATTTGTAGAAAGTTTCAACTATTAATGGACTAATTTAGAGGTCAACAGACTAATAAGCTAGCATGATTCGATAGAATTTTGAAATTTAAACATCTGTGCAGAGCAAGCCAACGTGATTGGCTCTTTGTCCCAAACCTTAATTTTCTCCTCAAATTGATAGAGTACGTAATGCTTGAAACATTTTGGAAGACACATGCATATTTGTTAGGAATCACAGATTGCTTATATTCTTCACCCACATGCATGGCCTAGAACCCAGATTTGGACCCTATTTTCACAGATCTTTCTCTTGGTACTGAGGTATTTCTTGTTCTTAGATCGTAGATTTGCAAAGAGTCTCTGAACATTGTCTCCAACTTTTGTCATCTTTGACACTAGTGCCACACTGAGACGCAAAGAAAATTTAGAAAAGTTTGGAATACATAAAAAGAGTGAAGTTGATGAACTACGTTGGGGCCCTTGGGACCATGTATATGTGTGAGGATACGTATTACAAAAGGGTAAGATTTTATGTTCTACCACTGCTAGATCAAATTATATATAGACTAGATCAAATTATCTCTAAAAACAAAAGGTAATATAACTTATTTATAATATAATATATTTAACGTGTTATTGTTATTGTTATTATTATAATAAAGTCCTATCAAATAATAATAATAATAATAATAATTGTAGTGCCAATGGCCCAAGATACGTATTGGGCAGGCCCAAAGGCTCTCACGAGAAGAAAAGCCCAACCCAATAGCATGAATGGTCCGAGGACATGATTAGTCCCGCCTACGAAGTCACATGACAAAAGAAAAATGTCATGCATGAGCAGAACACCACGAAACATGACGTCCGAGGATGGCCAAGTCCTCGGCAACATGCTGCCGAGGACGATGCGAGTGATCTGGCGGTTCAAGGACATCCGTACTGAAGACCTTGGATACAAAAATTGAAAAAACGAGAATAGGGGATAAAGGGAAGTGACAGACAAATATCAAGGATAAAGATGCTACCACCGCATTGAAGGCTCTATACCTACCTCTCTGGCCGCATTAATGAGGAAGTGACGCCTGAGCATTGGAGTTCAGCCTTGTACTTACCGCCAAAGACTTTGATAAGAAGGAATGATGGAACAAGTATCTAAAAAAGAGCATTTGGACTACACGTGAAAGGAAGGAGGAGAAAGAGACTGGTCTATAAAAGGCGAAGGAAGAAGAAAGAGAAAGGGGGCGGGGTGAAAAAGAAAAACACACACACACACACACACACACACGGACAAGAGAGAGAAATTGTAAGAAGAGGCCAAAGATAGTCCTCGGCATTAATATATAACACAGCTTTCACCCATATACGAGTAGAATGCATGAATTCTGTGATTAAATTTATCCTTCTGTGTTATCTGCTATCCATGAACTTAGATTAGAAGCCCATTCTCTATAAATTTATTGTTTTTGGCTTATTGGGTTGGTTCCGAAAGTGCAATTTTATTCCAGCGCGATTTGTGCCCTTACAATAATAATAATAATAATAATAATAATAATAAGTGAAAATTTAATGGATACCCTTAGGGCATTGATTTAAGAAATATTTTTAGAAACTTTTTATGAGGAAAAAAAACTGATTTTTTTTTCTTGTTTTCTATATTTTCCATAAAATTAGAATAAAACTTTCTTAAAATGGTCAATTAACAAATTCTCTAAGAGCACAACTTAACCAAAAACCTCTATTTTCTCATAAAAATCTTGTAATTCAAAGTGAGACTAAATGCATTTATGCGTACCCAAATGATTCTATTGAGCATTAAAAGACTCAAAACACCAAGAAGATAGATTTTATGAATGGTTGATGAAAATTGGAAGCACTACATATGTTGTTCTTCTCTAGTTTATATTTATTAGTATTGGATGTTAGCAGCTCAAATGGGACTTAGCTAAAATAATCCAATTAAACTGTAGATTTATATTGAGGATATGTTTCATTCAATTACTTTAAGGATATGCTCATTATCCTTTTTAATTTTTATTAAGTGATATATAAATATAAATCTTAAATTACATCTAGGCTAAATAAGAATTACAGTGTGACTATAACTCATTCATTAGCATTGGATGTTAGCAGCTCAAATGGAACTTAGCTAAAATAATCCAATTAAACTGTAGATTTTTATTGAGGATATGTTTCATTGAATTACTTTAAGGATATGTTCATTATCCATTGTAATTTTTATTAAGTGATATATAAATATAAATCTTAAATTGCATCTAGGCTAAATAAGAATTGCAATGTGACTATAACTCATTCATCGTGCACTGCATATATGATATATCTAGAAGCATTGTGCACTATATTTTGATTTAAATGAAGATAATTTTATCTAAAAAATCTTATCTCCAGCGTATTTAATTATATCTTTCCAAATTCTAAAATCTCTCATAACTCAACAATAAAAAAAAGTAAAAATTACATGAATTATAAAAAAGTAGTTGATATGAGGTAAAAGAAGTTTATGTAAAAATTAAATAGGAAAACACGAATGACTACTTTATCCCAAAAAAAAAAAAAAAAGGTTGATAAGAACGAAATTTAAGATATATTTTTTCAACCTGGAAATTATAGGAGAAGAAATTACATATATTTTTAAAATTTAAAAATCTAGAAAATTTCTGCAATATGGTGAAATCACTTGGCGGCTTGGCGCAACCATGGTATTTAAACCCAACTTTTATTATATAGTATGTGATTTAAGGTGTTATTGTTATTGTTATTTTTATTATTATAACAATAATAATACTCTCAAATAATAATAACTAGTCACTAACTTCCATGCAAGTGTCCAACATTACAAAGACAAGTTTTATTTTATTTTATTTTTTTTTAGGTCAAATGTTAACATGTTCAAATCACAAATCAAATTTCTATAATTTCAATTATTGATTGAGCTTTCAAGGTGAATTTTTTTTATAGTACCCATTAACTTATATTAAAATATTGTATTGTAGATGAAGATGATGTGGCCCAAATCATCAAATTATTGTAGTAATATTAATATTTAAACCAAAAAAAAATTAGCAATACAATAAAACATTCGCTTAGCCAAGTCAAAAACTTTCATCCTATTAACATTGTAAAACCTAATCAAGACATCAAAACAGATTGTTAATGATTTGTTTTTGTAATTGAAAAAAAAAAAAAAAAACTTGTTTTAAAAATATGGGTCAACCTGACCCGGCCCGCAACCCGGTTGACCCGCAACCCGATTGACCCGACCCGAACCCGACCCGACCCGCCCGTTTTGCCATGTCTACTTTGTTATTGTTATTGTTATTTTTATTATTATAACAATAATAATATAACTAGTCACAACCATGCAATGCACTCCATTTTCATACACGGCCAAGTATACCTTAGGTTGAACTCAAAATGATTTCATTTCTTTAAGTCACTACAACAAAATGTATTTTCCGTGATGAAACAATTCATTACTAAAAGTCCAGTTTTTTGTTACTAAGAACCTTTAGTGACGAAATCCCAAATCACAAATTATTTAGTGACGAAGCTCACTCGTCGCCAAGTCAAAAACTTTCCCAACCTAATCAAGACATTGAAACCCCGTCACTAAAAGTCCTGGTAACGAAAAAATTCGCCACTAAAAGTCTAATTTGATTTTTTTTTTTTTTTAACTTTTAGAGGCGAAAACGTTTCGTCACTAAATGTTTTCCTCGCTAAAAACACTATTCAGTGACGAAAATATTTCATCACTAAAAACACTTTAGTTTATTATATCATATTTAGTGACGAATAATTTTGTCACTAAAACTATTTTCGGGTACATATAGTGACGAAAAAGTTCGTCACTAAAACTATTTTTAAGAAAATCCATGCTCATATAGTAACGAAAATTGTCGCCACTAAAACCATTTCTTACAAAATTTTGCTACATTTAGTGACGAAATATTTCGTCACTAAAACTTATTTTCTGTTTTTATATTTTTCATGGCTTTGATATTAACTTATAACCTGTTATTACATTACTAAAACCTCACATTTGAATAATACATTTATTTCAACAACACATTTATAAAAAAAAGATCCATACATTCCACAAGTAAAAAATAAAACAAGTATCTAATTTAAACTCCTTCAATACAATAATTTTTTGCAACATATACAATAACTCAAGATGTTTTATAACAATACAAAAAGTGTAGCATAATATAATTAGAACTAATGGAAGATGTCCTCATATGTCTTCAAGTAATGCCAAAAGTAAATCTCCTAAAAGCCACCAATAAGAAATCTGCACAAATATAAAAACAATACTACATTAAAATCGTAAAGTAAAAGCATTAATTATGTTATAAGAAACATTTCTAACAATGCATAAAAAGTAGTCACATCATGTAATATGGGTCAATTGCTAAAAGAAAATACTAACCAAAAAATGTTTTAACTTGAAGTTGAACCACCACTATAGGTAAGAGCGTCATCATAACCATTCCTCCTTACCAATCACAAACATCACAAGTATAGAGTTTTACAAGTATTTAAATCAAATAAAATACTATTCATCACATCTAATCAACAATACTCATTAACATTTGCAAGAAATGAAAAACACTCCTTATATTAGTTTAAGCCACCTTATAACACCATGCAAGCCACCCGCTTGCTCCAACACAACATACCACCACAAAACCAATTCCCAACATTACAAGTGTAAAGTTTTACAAGTATTGAAATGAAATAAAATACTATTCATCACATCTAATCAATAATACTCATTAATATTTGCAAGAACTGAAAAACACTCTCAATATGTATTTAAACCACCTTATAACACTATACAAGTCACCCGCTTGCTCCAATACAACAACCCACCACAAAGCCAATTTCTAACATCACAAGTATAGAGTTTTATAAGGTTTTCAACTAAAATTTACTTACTTTGCTTAAGCTAAGCTTACAACTTTCAGAAAAAATCCAAAGTTATTGCAAATAATGTGTATTTAGCCTACAAAAGAAAAGTTAAATTTATAAGTACTTTAGTCTTGAAAATGATCCTCTCATAATAAAAAGAAGCAGAGGCACCAAGCCAAGAGTGATCAATCACTAGTTTTTGCCAAAGGGACACTTACTGTTGAAATGCTTTCCTGTAGAAAGAGAAACAAAATTGAAAATGGAGGAACACAAACAATAATCTAAAATAACTAAACCATAAAACAAAATTGGTTGTATCATGAGGTCAAATTTGTAATAACCCTTTAACAACTCTTGTGTAGAAAAACATATTTTCTAAAAATAACATTCAATTGTGTCACTAAGTCAATCAAATTTTATGTTTTTCTATTAGATTATTTTGTTATTTCATTATATTAGTTATCTAAAAATTCCAACTATTTGGACAGTTGACTTTTTTTGTAAGTCGTCTTTTTTTTTTTTTGGTTAAGCAGTGAAAAGGTCCAAGAATCAAGTCACACTAACAGTAGCAACAATAATACTGAACTATTTCCTAAAACGTCTTATGAATGCTTTTCGATCCTCTCATATTTCTCAATGTCTTCAATACACCTTACTGATTTTTTCTTCTCAATGACAATTTTTGTCTTAATATATACATCCTATGTGAAACACTAAGTAGATATAGAAACTTATTGGACAAAATGAAATAACACAATTGTTTGGTGTTTTAAATATATACGTGGCATAAATTTATATAACCACATGACACAATAAGGAATGATCAACAAAAGTCATACATTTTGTTTTTATATTATATATAAATATATTACTTATAGTTTTATCTAATTTGTTATTGTGAGAGATCATGCCCAAAGCTCGTTAAAATTTTAAAATTATTTCAAACACAAGAGATTTAAATACTCATTTATCTCTTAAATTCTCCATTCCTAGTAAATGTTGGATATTATTGTGCAAAAACTTTTACAAAAATAAATAACTAAATAAAAAAAGAAACTCATCTAATTGACATGGCTATTAAGAAGATTTCCACACATGCAAACTAATTGTCATCATAATACAAAATAACAACACACTAGGTAGTTTTTTACTCCAAAACAAACATAATAAACTTAGGGTATTGAAAGGAAAGAACTAACAAATTAAACAATAAAACTTCCTATAGTATACCAATTAAAATAGGAGCAATTGCTTTGTTAGTATTGAAAACAACATGGGGAGCATTCCTTAACTTCTTCTTTATTAGCCGACTTCTCTTCCTTGACAAGTTGTAGTATTGACTCAAACAACCATGTAGAGTAAGGCAATGTGATTGGCTCTTTGTTCCCAACCTCAATCTTCTCCTACTCCTTAAGTTGACAAAGTAATGCTTGAAACATTATGGAAGACAAGTATTGGTCAAGAATCACATATAGTTTACGCTTTTCACCCACATGCATAGCCGTGAGGTTTTTCTTGCTCTTCGTTTGTAGATTTGCAAAGAGTTGCTGAACTTTTTCTATAACTTTCATCATCTTCAACCCTAGTGCCACACTCAAACACAATGAAAATTTAGAAAAGATCAGAATTTTTAAAAAGTATGAAGTTGATGAACTACGTTGGGGTCCTGGACTCCTGGGGACTATATATATGTGTGTGAGAATACGTATTACAATAGGATTAGGTCTTGTGTTATAACGTTGCTAGAGCCTAAATGTTGGTTTATATCTTCTTTTTTTTTTTTTTAATGATAACTAAGATTAATTGCCATGTAATATATGTTTTATTTTATTATTTTAAAAACAAAAAACAAAATATGCAATTTTATCATTGTGGTTTTGATGACAACCTCCTAATCATGCAAAAAGACATAAAAACCCAGAAGCTTCTGACATAAAAATGTAAATCTTTTATTATTTATAAGTGAAAAGGAAAACAAAATACAAACAAAAAATAATATGATTTTGTATTTGTTGGCACTAGACCATATGCTTTAAGCCTAATAGGCTCGTACACAAACAACCAGCAGCAGAGCTACAGCCATGGCCTCCCAAAATTTTAAAAAATTATTTTATATTATGTATAAGTATTAAAAACTTTAAATATTTAGGTACAATAATAGAAGTTGGCTTTCTTAAATGTTGAGAAATTATAAGGTCCTCATAGTGGACAAATGACATGGTTCACCATTTCACTAAAACACTCTTACCTGTTTAAAATTTCTGAATTAGAAAAAAAAAAAAGAATTAAAGTGAACTGATTACTGACTTAGCAATTTTAAACAAGTGAAGGTTTTTTAGTGGAATAATTAACAAGTGATGTGGTCCATCAGAGAACTTTATACACTACAAAAAACGTGGCTCTAGACTTAAACAATAGCTACATTTTTTTAAAAACACGGCTATAGCTAACCTATAGTTGTGTTTTTAAAATGCGGCTATAGGTTAATTCTATAGCTGCGTTCAGAAAACGCAGCTACAGGTCTAGCTGAATTTTTTTTTTTTTTTTTTTTTTTTTTTTTTTTTAAGGGGGGCCTATAGCTGCGTTTACATAATTTCTCCCAAATGTTTGAGTTAGTCCAATGATGCTCTTAAAAACTAATAGAATTTATCAATTAGTCTAGTAGTTATAGAGACAATGTAGCTTTTGTTTTCTCGTATTTATTTTTTGTACATGTTTAATATCAAACTAGACAGCTTTTGTATACTTGTTGGAGTTTAAAAGATGATAAGTTCCTCTAAAAACTTATCTTGCGAATATATATATATATATATATATATATATATATATATATATATATATGTGAAAGTTGTTAATTTTATATACAATATATTTATAAATTTTGACCTACTCTAGTATCAAAAAATTAATGTTTATATTTGTGTATGTGCATTTAAGCATGTGTGTGATGGTTTATCTTGACTCGAGACTAATATATTAATGCCAAAATTTGGCCCCCCTAAACAAAAAATCCTAGCTCCACCCCTGCAAACAACCCAATATTAGAAAAACTCAAACTAGATTTTATTGTAGGATGCTATTTAAACGTGTTTTTCTAAGCAAAAGGTATTGACAAGTGTGCCTTCTTTCGCTACATATATATGGATTTAGGTTCTATTTGGTTGAGGGATGGAAAAATTGAAAAATGATTAACTCATTTGTTTGGTTGTGAAGAAGAAATTAGATGATGGAAACATTAATTTATATAAATTTATCATTATATCCATTTAAAATAACACAAAAGTAATATATTATATTTCTATAAATGATTAATTGTGTATGAATGGGTGCTTCATTTTATTTTTAAAATAATGAGAGTATGATAAAAAGAGAAAAATACAAAGAAAAAAAAAAAAAAGACAAAAAGGACTTTTTTGTCTGAAATACATATAGGTTTTTGCTTCTTTTTTCTCTATCATTTTCTCCCCCATTTGGGAAGATTATGTTTTAGTGGCTTCGAGGAGAAAACATACAGACTCCACCAAAATCTCAGTCTTTCTCCTCTCTACAAAAAAACTAAACATACAATTTTCCCTCCACTTTTCTCTCACTCATTTTCCATTCCCCAATAATCATTCCATCTAAACAGGGCCTAAAGTTTTTGTCCAAACTAAAAGGTAATTGTAGTCAATTATGCAACAATATAATCATAAGGGCATATTTTCATATTTTGCTTCATTGGTATTAGAGCCACAAGACTCTCTCTTGGGATTTCTTTTTTTTGAGACTAAAACTGAATTGTCAATTAATCAAAGACAGAATAGGTATAAAGCAGAAATAGAAACACCACAAACCAATAGCAGGACAAAGCACCAACATAGACCACAGACAGCAAAGCTAAAGAGAAAAGGAAAAACCAATAAAATAAAAACACTAGATCCCTTCTAGCCTACACAAGTTTGCTAGACTCTTAGGGACTACACCAATCCATTTGCTTTCCTCTCTTGATCTTTTGGCTTGTTGAGCTAGCTCATGGGCTATTTTGTTGCTATTCCTGCAAATGTATCTAGCTTCTGCATAATTAAAGCCATTCATTCCTTGCAAAATGCCATGAATTATATGACCTGCAACTCCCCACACATCTTTGCTGTAGATTGCATGAATTGTGTGCATTGAGTCTCCTTCCAAAATGATTTGATTTAATCCAAGCTCCTTAGCAAGAACAATGCCCTGCTCCATAGTAATTGCCTCAGTCTCTTCCACTGCAAATCTACCCAAAAGGGGCATGCTCAAAGCTGCAACAACTTGATTACTCCAATCTCTAATTATAACTCCAATTCCTGAGTTTCCTTCCATTTCTGGTACTGCCCCATCCACATTTATAAGATAAACATCTTTAGGAGGAGGTTTCTAGGCCTTATCATTTGTCCTTTTGGCTTTATTAATTGAATATTTGCGTCCTTGAAGTCTTCTATCAGACAAATAGCCAATCCCTAGACATGCTCAGCAACTGCATCACAATTCTCATTCACCACCTGGTTCCTATTATACCAAATTGACCAAGTCACCCCAAAGAATTTCTCCAGGTCACTTTGAGTTCCTTAGTTCATTAAGTTAAGAGCCAAATCAGTGACATCTAGGCTGCAATCAAGAATTCTGATAGGGCAGTCAATCCATTTAGCCCACATTGCCATAGCAGAAACACATCTTAGAATGGTATGCTCAACTGTCTCAGGATCATTTTTACAGATGGGGCACTTGACATCCATTTGGATTCCTTTTTTGAAGAAATTTGTCAATGTGGGGATAGCATTCATACATAATCTCCAAGCAACTATTTTAATTTTCTCTGGAATAATCAAATGCCACATCCTCTTCCATAGCAGAGCACACATCACCCAAAGAGGATTCACCATAGTCTTCTTTTTCTAGGATCCTTCTAGCCACATAATAGAGACTTTTCACTGAAAATAACCCTTTTTGTTTCCCATCCAAATTATAGAGTCCTCGGGAAGTGGATAACTAATGGGGATGTTAAGTATTATCTCCACCTCAAAAGGTAGGAAAATATTTTCCAGTCTATCCCTCATCCATCTTTTGTGTCTGTATCTATAAGTGCAGATACCGTGGGAAAATCTCTAAAGTCTTTTGGTGGGGAAACAACCTTGTGTGTTGAAGGAGTTGCCAACCACTTGTCATCCCAGATACGGATTAACTTCCCATTTCCAACTCTCCACCTTGTACCTTGTCTTAAGACTTCTAGACTTTGATGTATACTTCTCCAAGTATAGGATGAGTTGCTCCCTATCTTTGCAATTAGGACATACTATTAGGGAAGTACTTTGCTTTGTACAACCGGGCCATGAGTGAGCATGGTTCTACTAACATTGTCCACCCTTGTTTTGTCAACATCGCCAGGTTGAAAGCATGGAGATCCTTGAAACCCATACCACCTTCCCATTTTGATTTGCACATCTTAGACCATCCAATCCATGCAATCTTAGACTCTTGCTGCCTTTGTCCCCACCAAAATTATCTCATCATTCGTTCAATTTCTTCACATAACCCTTTTATGAGCAAAAAACATCTCATTGTATATGTTGGTACTACCAGGGCTACTGCTTTTATCAAAATCTCCCTTCCACCTATGAATAGCATTTTTTCTTTCCATCCCATTAGCTTCTTTCCCATCATCTCCTTTACTTCATTGAAAATTTGTTTCTTTGATGTACCAATTAAGGATGGAAGTCCCAGGTATTTTTTTAGATGGGCATCAAGCATTGGGCCAAGAATTTCCTTCACTTACTTCTTGTACCTTCATTTGCATCTTGACTGAAAAAGACAAATGACTTGTCTGTGTTTATTTTCTGACCCGACGCCTCTTCATATTCTGAAGGATGTTTACTAGCTCACTACTTTCCATTCTTGATGCTTTGCAATATAAGATGCTATTATCAGCAAACAGAAGGTGGGTTATTCTTAGGCTGCCTCTATATATTGAGATTCCAAAAAGCTTTTTATTCCTAGCTGCCTCAATTATCAAGCCTATAAAACCTTCAGAACAAAGGAGGAATAAGTATGGAGAGATGGGATCTCCCTGACGTAAACCCCTTGTAAGGGTTATACATCCGTGAGCCACCCCATTGATAAGCATAGCATAAGAGACCGTAGATATACACTTCATAATTAGATTAATCCATTTATCATTAAAGCCCATTTTCTTCATTATTTTTTCTATAAATCCCCACTCAACCCGATCATAAGCTTTGCTCATGTCGAGTTTTACTACCATATAGCATATAGTTGTCCTTCCCCTCCTTTCCTTTCTTTAAATAGTGCATAATTTCAAAAGCTACAAGAACATTATTAGTTATAAGTCTGCCAGGAACAAAAGCACTTTGATTTGCTGAAATAATGGTAGATAAAATAGGTTTAAGCCTATCAGCAAGAACCTTGGATATTATCTTATATGAAAAATTGCATAGGATGATGGGTCGAAAATCACTCATTTTGGTTGGGTTTTTTTATTTTGGGAATGAGGGCTATATTCGTTTGATTCAAATCTGCCATTGGTGCATTTGAATTAAGAATATTAAGGATTTTTTAGACATATTGTCACCAATGATATCCCAATACTTTTGATAAAAGATAGCAGGCATACCGTCAGGTCCTGGGACTTTTGTTAGATGTATACTGTGAATGGCTTGGAAATTTTCCTCCTTGTGGAATTCTTTTGTAAGGTGCTCATTCATCTCTTCAATGATTTTCCTTGGTATCAGTTCTGCCACCTCATTATCTCTAGTTGGAGATGAAGTTGTGAATAACTCCCTAAAGTAGTTAGTTGCTACATTAGCAATGCCCCTCATTCCTTCACACCATTTTCCTTCTTTGTCCCATAGCCCTTTAGTTTCATTCTTCTTCTTGCACTGGGATGCTTTGTGGTGGAAGAATTGGGTGTTCCTATCCCCTTTTTGGTATAACTAAACCCTTGATCTTTGATGCCACTTTGTTTCTTCCACATCTAGGAGCTCATTAATTTCCTTGCTCAGCCTTTCTATTTCTCCCCCATTGCTCCCATCCAGATCAACCTAGATCATAGCTTGAAGGCTCTTTCTTTTTTCTTGAATTTTCTGTGGAATATGGCCTAGATCAGAAAGATTCCATCTTTCTAATCCAGATGCATAGTCTTTTAAACCTTCTACTAGCCCATTTGAACATTGCAGCCCAGAATGGTTCTTCCACACTTCCTAAATGATTTCTCTACATTTTTCATATTTGATCCAGGCTGCTTCAAAATGGAATCGTCTCTTTCCACGGATGAGGCTTGTTGGTCAGTCAGTAAGAGAGCACAGTGGTCCAAAGTCAAGTCCACTATCTGAAATACCTTTGAAATACGATAGAGCTCCATACAATCGACTGTAGCCAACACCCTGTCCAATCTAAGACAAATTCTCTCCCCATCAAATCTTCGGTTGCACCAAGTGAAGTTAGGCTCCACATACCCCATATCTTGAAAATCACACTCATTAATTACATTTCTAAAACCCTCTATCTAGTTTTGAGATCTTTCTAGTCCTCCATATTTCTTAGTTGCTGACAGCATTTCATTATAATCTCTCATACACATCCATGGCATCTGGTATTGAGAATTCAACATTCTAAGGAGATTCCAAGACTCTTTTCTTAAATTTGTATCTGGATTCCCATAAAACCATATAAGTCTCCATTTGAGGTCCAAGGAATGATATATAACAACCGCATCAATATGGAATCTCGAAAAGCTTTTTATTTTGACCTCTATTTCTCTGATCCATAAAAGGGCAATTCACCACTTTTACCTTCACTGGGAACAACTAAACCATTTGGGAAGCCAATCCTTTCTTTTACTTTTGTCATCCTTCTAACACTTACTTTTGTCTCCATGAGGAAGGCAATTTTGGGATTCCATTGTTGCAAAAAATCGCGCAACACTCGAACTCTCTGAGCTTCCCAATTCCCTAGCAGTTCCAGTTTAAGGAATTCATGGCTCTCGGCAATGCTATCTAGCAGACACCGCCGTTAAATTAAGAGAACCTAACTCCCCTATACGTAGGGGTGTTCGCGGTGCGGTGCGGTGCGGTTTTGGGCCATTTTTAGCACCGCACTTTGCGGTGCGGTTTAGCTAAGACCATAACTGCACCGCACTTTATTTTTGCGGTCACATGTGCGGTGCGGTGTGGTTTAAAGTTTAGCCAAAAACATAACCGCACCGCACCTCATTTTTGCGGTCACATATGCGGTGCGGTGTATAAGATGCAGTTTGAATGATTTGAAATTAATATATTTTTCAAAATTTGGGTTTTTTCTACTTAGTCCGAAACTAATTTTTTCCTTTGTTTTAGTTCAAGTTTTAAACTATTAAGCTAGTTTTTTTTTTTTTTTTTTTATTTTGGGTTGGCTTTCCTAATCAACACTTGCTAGGATTGTCAAACTTTTTTTAACTAAAATTATTAAACTATTAATACTATATATAATATTAAAAATAATTAAAAAATATTAATATATAGAGACGGTGCGGTGCGGTGCGGTTTGTGCGGTTTTCTTATTATAAAACCACAAACCGCACCGCACCATGCGGTGTGGTGCGGTGCGGTGTAAAATTACTTGCGGTGCGGTGCGGTTATGTCATTTTGCGGGCGGTTTTGGTGCAGTTTTTGCGGTTTGTGCGGTTTGGTGAACACCCCTACCTATACGTGCCCTCTTTTGCATGCCTTCTTCATTTTCTTGCTCTGCCTAGAGACTATTCTTTATTCCTACTATACTGTCATTGAATTCCATCTCTATTCCATTGCTTTTTGTCTGACCCTGGGCTAGCTTCTTCCATTATCCTTTTCTACTTTGGGCTTTTTCTATCTATTTATTGTCACTCTATTCTCCAATTGGATCTTTTTGGGCTTTTATTGGGCTAGTTACTTCCTCATTTTTTGTAGTTTTCTTGTGCCCTTGGCCCAATGATGGTTCCCAGATACTGCTGCCCATTTACTGCTCTTGGTCAATACTTCTGTTTGGCCCACCCTTCCTACTCTATTTCTCTAGTTTGACTGTTTTAAACTTTAATTTGAAATAAAAAGTTTGACAAGTCACTGTTACTATCTAACATACTAAAAGAGTTTTTACTGACCTTTTACTTCTTAAGATTCCCGCTTGTTGCCAAGCTCCTCCTCTCTGCCTCTTGTCCTCCCTTTCCTGCCCTCTCCGGTGATGTGTTTTGTCCTATTGCCACTAGATTCTAGATTATGCACTATGTTACCATTGTCTTCACTTGATCCTTAATTTTGACTGCCCATCTTACTTCCTGAGCTCTCAGCCAATCATCATATTGAGGAAGTTCGTCCGTTTGCCTTGCCAAACATGTACAATGCCGATCATTATGCCCCATTACTCCACAAAGAAAGAAAAAAGATAGGGAGTCTCTCATAGCGGAAATAGACTTGAAATTTCTCCCCTTCCAGGCTAGCCATAACTCCGCACAGCCTTAATGGCTTGTCCAATGGGATGTTCACTTGGACTCTTATGAATTTCACTTGATTTGAAGACCATGATTTTGAATCCGTGGCCATAAAATTTCCGATACTGTTGACAATGTCCTTTCCAATTTTTTCTGACCTCATATCAAATGGTAAGCCCCAAATTTGTAGCCAAAATGAGGAATGGGTGAAGGAGATGTTATTTGCTGTCATCCCTCTTTCCCACCTTTTGAGAAGCAAGAGATTGTTCTCAAAGTTCCATGGACTATTAGTCTCGACCCATCTTATCTGATATTCGCTTGAGAATTTGAACTAGTAAGTATCATTCCCAACATCCACAATCCTCAGATCTGACCCTATTTTCCATGCCAATCACAGCATGTTCTTCAATGCTCTCTGATTTTGCTTTCTATTCGACATTAATCTTCACACCAAACTCACTTCGCACTCTTCGATCAGCTCCTTTCTGCCTTCCCCTGATACTGCAATCTGTTTTTCTTCTTCTCTTGTTAGCTTCATGTGCTTGAGTTCTTCTATTAGATCTTCCTCCATGGCCGATTAACTTCCTAGGACAATTGCCTTCAGCTTAGATTAGAAAAGAGAACCTAGCTTTTGCCAAAGAAAGGATATCTACTATCTGGGTAGAGTGAGCCCTTAAGAAGTTTAGAGAGAAAATGACTCCTACTTGGGAGAGAAAATATCTCCTACTTGGGAGAGAAAAGTCCTCTCTTGGGATTTCTAAACCCATAGTTTTCTTTGGGTGGCACAAAACCAAAATTTCCAAGTTTTCTCCATTGATGGACTATTGGGTCCTTTGTAGTTATCAGCCATCCGGCTTTAACAACACCATTCATACCAACAAACTCCTCTCAATCCAAGGAGTCATAATAACAAATGTGTTATTTAGATGTGATTAAGACAAGTTTATTGTGTGACTAAAGTTTGTGTATGTAAATTGCGAATAAGGTTATTATGACATATTTTTCTATGTCAAATTTATGTCATTTTATGTAGTTCATAGAACAAACTTTCTAAAGGTGCCAAATCACGTTGATTGAAGGTTTGTACAATAAGATATGTGAAACCATAAAAGGTAAATCGCAAATCGCCGGATGGTAATTATAGCATTAGGAGTGCTTATCGTATTAGATGGATGAAGTGAGCTACCAAGAACCAAGTACTTCTTCTCCAGAGGAATCTCAACAGGTTTGGAAGGGCATTTGGAAGATTCGGACTCCAAATAGGATTCGCCATTTTATATGGTGTGCTGCTAGAGATTCCTTGCCTACAAAACTGAACTTGACAGCTCGGCATCTGCCAGTTGGGGATATTTACAAGCTGTGTGGGCATTTTCAAGAGACTACATTGCATAGTTTGTGGCTGTGTGAGCATGCTCAGGCGGTGTAGAAGTTAGATATCAATTCTGTCCCATACTACAGAAAAGGTTTTCGAAGTGTCTTTGATCTTTAGGAGGAAGTGTTGCGCAGAGGGTCGAAATATCATGTATATTCTCTACAATGGCATGGTGTTTATGGCAAAGATGTAACCGTTTGCGGATGAGTCAATCTGTGTGGCCTCTACATGAAATCGGTGAAAGAGAAAAGGCTCTGGTTGCTGAATTTTTTGATGCTAATAAACAAGAAGCTAGGCCGAGAATTAGAAGTCTTGCTCGCTGGGTTCCGCCTGAACGTGATTTTTTTTAAAATTAATTATGTTGCTGCCATTTTTAATTCATTGGATTATGCAAGTCTGGGGGTTGTGATAAGGACGACACTGGTCATATTATCGCTGCCTTAAGTTAGAAAATTGGGCTGCCTCATTCTGTGGAAACAACTGAAGCTTTGGTTGCACTCTGAGCCATTGTGTTTACTAAAGAATTGAGTGTTTTCGAGGTAGTTGTGGAGGGTGATTGTTTGAAGGTGGTTCAGGCTTTGAAAGCTAGGGAGCGTTGCAATACTTTGTATGGGATTGTTATTGAAGATGCGTGGAATCAAGGGACTTCCATGCAAGCTTGTCATTTTCAGCCTGTTAGAAGAAAGGGTAATAAGTTGGCTCATGCTTTAGCTAGAAGAGCAATTTTATCCACAAATTTTGATATATAAGTAGAAGAATTACCTAGTAATTTAGAGGATGTATTCTTTTCTGATTTTTCTGCTTTAGCTTAATAATATGGACTTACTGGTTTCTCATAAAAAGTTAATGGTTAAAGACAATCTATAGTCGATGGCCTTTCCCATACATGCCTGCTAGTACGTGGGGCCCTCTTGACTATCATTGGTTGCTCAGTTTTCGTTGTTTTGCCATAAATAATTAATTAAAACCTTTCATTAGTTTTTTTAAGCATTTTAAAAATTACTGCAATTTTTTTTTTTTTTATAAAAACGATATAGAAAAAATTAATGAAAATTAATGATATTGGGAGTTGAGAGCAAACCATTGGTATATGGATTATGATATTTTTACGCACTAAAATTTATTAGTTTCGGTAATTAATAGAAAAAATTAATGAAAATTACCAAAAATTATTAAAAATATATAAAAGCATTACATATATTTAGGTGAAAATTTTATAAACAAAGTACATTTATATTACCAATATCCATTGAGCAAACGATACATTATTCCAAACAACAAGGTATAAATTCTTATTGAACCAAAATTAAGCAAGTAAGAAGAAAAAGGAATGGAAAAATGCTACGGTGAATAATTCCAATTTGTGAAAAAGTCCAAGCAATATAAGCTATCATATTTTTAACCAAAGTATTCTAAAGCACTACACGTTTTACTCAAATGAATTTTTGTGGCTTTGCTCTAAAAAAAAAAAATTGTGGCCAATAAAAAAATTCTTAAATTTACCCAAGAATATTTTTCGTCTATTCAATGGGGTATAGGTAATATAACGTATATCCCTAAAAAAGAAATATAACGTATTTATAATAATAATAATAATAATAATAATAATAATAATAATAATAATAATAATAATAATAATAATAATAATAATAATATATTTAAGGTGTTATTGTTATTGTTATTTTTATTATTATTATAACAATAATGCTAAGGGTCTCAAAAAATAATAATAATAATAATAAGAGAAAATTTAACAGATACCTTAAGAGCCTTGGTTTAAGAAATATTTTTTTTAAAATTTTTTTTGAGTAAATAAAAAAATAACAGATATAGAAACAAACCTACGTGTTAGTCCTACGTTTTTGGTAACATTAAAAACAATAGAATTAGCTGAAGTTGCCTTATGATCCACTTATTCAGTGATTCGTCTCACTATTTAGTTTAATTGAAGGTTGATAGGTATTGATAGAAGCACAATATTTTCACGCTGATAGTTTTCAAGCTTATTTTCATTTCATCCGTCTTTTACTATCTGCGAGACTGCGACCCAATCTCCATGTCAAATATGTATAATAGATAATCTTTGTTTCAATTGGAAGCAGAGAGCCTCATTGAGATAAGTCAACAAAAATTTTCATAAATTTCTTTGACCATAAAAAAATAACTAAATATTGCTTAATTATAACATGAAATGTAAATTAAAATAGAGAAAATTCCTATGGTGAGTAATTTTAATTGAGGAGAAAGCTAAAGCAATCTAAGTTAACTAATTTTTACTTAATTATTTTTTAACACTATATAATTATTTTAATGAATTTAGCTCTTAATCTAAGGGCTTTGCTTCTCCTTCTTCTTTTTCACACTCTTAACAATTTCAGAAAGAGGGTTCAGATTGTGAATGGTTGGGTGGTTGCCCTTCTCTGAACCCAATGATTTCTATCAACTTAGCTCTTTAAATCAACCACCCATGACCCTACTCTTCTAAACCCTATACCCAAAGATCAATATCAAAAAAAAAAAAAAAAAAAAAAAAAAAAAAATTAGCTCTTAATGAAAAAAATTTCTTCAAATTTACACAGGAAAACTTGTTTATTTTTTTCAATGGGTACAGGGCCAGCCAATAACATTTCATATTGATATTTGTTTTTATTATATCATGTTTATTGTTGTTATTATTGTTATTGGTACAGGGTCAAATTCACGCAGGAAAACTTGTTTATTGTTGTTCTTATTATTATGATGATGATGTAGTTAATTACAACATTTCATATTGATTTTTTATTTCTACTTTAGAAAAAAAAAAAAAAAAAAAAAATATATATATATATATATATATATATATATATATATATATATATATATAGAGCCATTTCTAGAGTACATTCTTTGTTTTGGGCGACATTTCAGTTTAATAAATAGATTGCAATATTTCAATGTTAAAGTATGTTTTCAACTTATTGCATGTGTATATATGTTTGTGCATAATTGCTATCTGGATTGATAATATTTGTGATAATATTATTCAAATAGCAATAACGCATGAACACACAAATATTTATGTGGAAATCCTTTCTTTTTGAAGCAAAAAATCACGGGACAAACTTTGAATCAATTTTACTATCATCAAATCAATTGCAATATCTCTTGTGTATGTCTCATGGCTAAAGAACAATCTCTCTTATTTTTCTTTGTTCTCACATACACTCTCTTTGTGCTTTGTGTCTCATAGCCAAAGAAAAAACTCCTTATTTTTCTTTGCTCTCGCACACACTCTCTTGGTGTCTCACAGCTTAGCTCTCATACACACTAATTATTTACCTAGAGGGCAGTAGCACTTTGCTTTCTCCTCTCTACCTTTCTTTTCTTCTTCTTTTTCTTTTCCCGGTAGCTCTTCTTGGCTACTTTCTCAAAGGCTGCAACATTTTACTCTCTCCTCCTTAGCTATCACCTCGAAAGTGGAAACACTTTACTCTCTCTCTTCCTTAGCTATCTTCTTTGTTAGGACATATGTAGTTCAAGTCTGTGAACATATGTCGCTATTTTATGTAATTGGCTTATCCTTAGACAAAACGCACTTTACTTGTAATTGGGTAGATCTAGGATGTGTTAAATACTTCAAGAAACTTGGGTTCAAGATTAAGTGTTGAAGCCATCAAAGTCTGTCCAAGAAACAAGCAAGGAAGTGCAATTTTTTAAAACTCGACACCTACCTCGACACATGCATCTATCGAGCTTTAAGAAGCTGTTTTTCCCCGAGCCTCGACAACTTCTCGACAAATCCTCAACACCTCTATCTGTCGAGAATTAAAGAAAACAGATTTTCAAGTCTGTTTCAAATTCAATCCGTGAATGTGTCTTTGGGACTTCTTTTCTCCTAACCCTAGACATATAAAAGGATTGTTTTAAGGGCCGTCAAAAGAGATGCAAGTTGCACATTCATTGAGAACTTGTTGTTCATGCAATTTGTGATCTGAAAGACAAAGTTCGTGCCCTAGTTCATCTTTGATGATTTGAAGAACTTTGCAGCCAACAACTCTCTCTCTCTCGTTGGTGTTTGAAGTCGCGTATTGGGATCCGCGCATCTGGTTAGTCACGTACTTGGGAGCCGTGCATTGAAAAGGAGAAACTGTCACTACAAAACAAGTCCAATTGGGTATTGGAGTAAGAGTTCAATTGTAAGTTGGTGAGGTAATTGGGATTCCTTACTTGTAACTGCTTGTTGTAATAATAGTGGAGTTTCGGGAGTGGTGACCTTAAATCACCCGGTGGGGTTTTTGCCGTAAGGTTTTTCCCATTCGTGAACAAATCACCGTGTTATTTATTTTCCGCTGCATATATTAGTTTCGGTGATTTGTTTGTGCTGTCACGTGATATTGCATGTTAATTTGATTAATTAAAAACTAGGCTAATTAATCAATCTAATTTATCACAAGGGGTCAACGCGTTTGTGGCCTATCAAGTGGTATCAGAGCAGGCACACTCTAAGTAGGGTTTAATCTTTGATGTGTGATTCATTGACCCCTGTTTTCATGGAAACTCTTGATTGTTTTGATTTGCATGATTTTGTGTTGAATGATGATGATATTCATGATGCCTATTGCAAGCTTTATAATTTTTGTATGAAATCTCTTGAGTGTTCTACAAAATTAAAAGCTAAATTTAAAAAGGTCAAGCTTGAAAAAGATGATTTGATTGCGAAATTGGATAAAGCCACTAATTTGAATGAGAATTTTAAAAATCAAATTTCATCTCAGGTGGATAAAATTAAGAGTTTGGAAGAGCAACTAGTTGAATTTAAAACTAAAGTTGAAAAATTAACTAGTGCCAAACTTGTTGTTGAGCCTAACTCAAAAGAAAAGGATTTTTATATTCCCCCATTTAAAAGGAATAATGAAGAGTTGAAGGCTAATATTGCTAGGATAGACAAAGGTAAACAAACTAATGTTAACGTTGAAGTTTCTAAACCTATGTCTAAAACTCCTCCTAGGTTGAATGATAAATCTGTTTTTGTTCCCACTTGTCATCATTGTCACATTGTTGGTTATATTAGGCCAAATTGTCCTAAGCTGAGGACTCTGTCAACCTCTAAGGTTAGACCTCCTTCTAGGAAGCCGAGTAGCTCTAAAACTGTTCATGTTTGTCATCATTGTGATGTTTCTGGACACACTCGTCCTAATTGCTTTAAGTTGTATCCTCATAAGCAATTGTCCAAACGGTCACAGGTTTCTTCTCAAGGACCTATACCTTTGTTTGGAGAGTTATTAAAAGTCTTGAGCTTTTTAACTCAATTTCAGGAGAATTTTAATTCTTTTATGTCCTTTAGTAGTCATACTTAGACACGTGCCTTTTCATCTTCACGGCCAAAAACTTGTGCTGTGTGGGTGAGAAAGGAGCCTAAGACTTAATTGTCTTTTCTGTTTGTCCTCTACTTTAATTCTTTCTATCTTAAGTAGGACTCTCTGTGCTTGATTTCTTTTCTGCTTTTGAAATCATGCTATCATGCATCTGCATCCATCTATCATGTTTTCATGCATATGCATCTTTCTTTCATGCATTCATGTTGTTTGTCTGTTTTTGTTTAGTTGTTTAGTTTTTTTTTTTTTTTTTTTTCAAAATAAAAAAAAAATTGAAAAATTGAAAAATACAAAAACAATGTGTGTTCGTGTGCATTGGTTCATGTGAACTTTTGAAATGGCCATTGAAACAGAGTTCTCTAAACTTTGTATCATCTGTAGCTTAGATGAGCATTCTTCTGCACAACTAAGCAAGTGAGCCTTGTAACTCTTTGTTTGTGATGAGTAAGGTTAAGTGATCTCTTCTACTTAACACTCGTACCACTCTTTTTGACAGGTTGAACTAGAAAATCCTAAGAGAAAGGCATAAATAACCATCTCACCACTGTTACTCGCCAATCATAATATGACATCTGTATGCTTCGGCATAGCAAAAGTGCAATGTCATAAGCTTAACATAATTGGGTGTTTCTTTTCTTTCTCTTGTATGCCTATGCATGATATGCTTAATAAAAGAAAATATGCAAAGAAATAAAAAGCAAAAAGATCAAAAATGCTTTAAAATATGGTTGCAAGCGTGTTTTCTAGGAGACGTGGGAGTTATAGGATGTACCTCGAAGGTGATAGTCCCCATTAAACAGTTATGATTGTGTGTGAGTTAAAGTGATTTTCTCATATCTCAAATCGTCATAACATTGAGACACTTATGCAATCTTGCGATGTTTTCACACACAACATGCAATACTTTTTCCTATTCTTGATACATGTGCAGGTACAATGTGATTTGGCCATCACAAGGTTTACATGCGTTAATGTATGCTCACTAAACTGTCATAACTTATTTTAAAATATAAAATTGGTTAGACTTGTTTAGTGTGTGTGTGCGTGTTTTGAGATACATGTGCATCATTTTTTTTGTTGAGAGATGTTTTGGAGAGCTTAAAGTGTTGCTTGGATCATTGGTTGAGTTGCATGCATGATTGCATTCATGTCTGTGTTTTTCTTCTTTTAAAAAACTGTTTTTAAAGGCATCTCGACACCTCCTCGATACCTCTCGATATATAGCTGTTTGTCGAGCTTCTTCGACTATTTCTTATCGCAATCTCGACAGATACCTCGACACCTGGTGGATCGATCGAGAATCTTTCTGTCTGCTCGATAGCTTCTCGACAGCTTCTGGATCGATCGAGGTTCCTTCATGTTTGATCCTTCTTTCTCGATACATGACCTCGATAGCTTCATCTGTCGACGTGTTTTTCTCGACACATACCTCGATAACTACCTCGATACCTCCCGATAGCTGCATCTGTCGAGAATTACTAAAGGTATATCCCAAACACTTCTCTATCCCTCCAAACCTCTTCCCAAGGCTTTCTCAAGTGCTTTTCTAAATCTTCATCACTTGGTAAGCATCTCATCCCTAATATTCATGCATTTCATGGTTTTAAAACCCTAAGTTTTGTGTTTTTGAAAATTTTTGGGAGTTTTCAAAATTGTTGGGGTTTTCATGAAATTCTTAGGTTGGTTTTATAGATTTGATCTTCAAAACCACATGCATTGCATCACATTAGCATTCTAATTGTATTTTCATGCATTTAGATGTGTGCCTATCTGTTGTGTGCTGTTAGGTTTGGATTGGGCTGAGCCAATGATGCTTTTATGTTGCATGTCACATGTTCATGCATTTTCATGCATACGTTCTTTCTTTTCAATATTATTCTTCTAATATTGAACTGCTTGAAACTTTTCTGTATGTCTCTTTTTCTTCCCCCTCTCTATGTTTGCGTTAGTAGTGTCTATGGCACCTAAACGTAAGTCCATTCCATCCCAAAACCCTCTGCGTTCTAAGGGATCGTCTTCTTCAGATACCACTCTTTCTATCCGGTTCCGTGATGAGAAAGCCCATAAGGACTTCTCGGAGAACTTCTCTAAACGAGGTGTTCATTCGGAATGCCACGTTGTCCTGGCAGACTTTGCCGACACAGACCTTCCCGATGTCATACACAGTCGGGCTTGGGAGTCACTGTGTGACGTCCCGGTCACATGTCCACTCGTGTTGATACAAGAGTTTTACTCCAACATCCACAGGATCGATTCTTCAGTACCTCTTTTCTACTCTAGTGTTCGAGGTACGCGTTTTGCTGTCACCCCAGAGTTAGTCTCTAAGGTTCTTCATGTCCCTAGGGTGGATTATCCTGATTACCCTAGTTGTGAGCGTCTCTAGACTGTGTCCAAAGACGAGATGATCTCGGCGTTCTGTGAGCGTCCTTCCTCTTGGGAAGATCATATGTATACACCATGTCGACCTTTTGCTAAAGGTCCTCGTTTCCTTAACATGGTGATGACCTTTGTTTTGCACCCACTTTTTCACTACAACTCTATTACAGAGCCTCGTGCTCGGTTTTTGTTGTCCCTCTTAGAGGATCTATCTATAGACTTTCCTTCACACTTTATCTTTTCCATCATCGATGTCTATAGAGATACGGCCACCCGTGATAAGCTCATTTTCCCTTCTGCTATCACGAGGATTCTTCGCCGTTTTTCCGTCCCTTTCCCTTCGTCCGATCCTTACCATGTCATGTCTGCCATAGACGCCGCTACCGTAAAACGTAGCGAGGCACAGTTTCGATCGAGACAGTCTGATGGTGCTTCTCCTTCCTCCTGTCTGACCACCTCTAGATCAGCTCGTGCGTCTGCTTCTTCTTCTTCGAGCGACGTCACATTAGGAGACATCATGGCGCAGCTTCAGCGCATGGATGCTCGCCTAGATACACTCACCACGGAGTTGTATCAGGTGAATGTTCGTGTTGGTCGCATCGCCAGGCGACAAGCGACCATGGGCGGCTTTGCATTTGAGGCTTCTCCTCCGCCACCTCATGAGTCGTCTGAGACTGAGGCTGATGATGATGGTGATGATGATGATGCTTCTACGGATGATGCTGATGGAGATGCGAGCTCTTCTGCTGAGATGTCCACATGATACTCTACCCTTTGTCACTTGTGAAAAAAAGGGGGAGTAGTTTTGGTATGAGAGTAGTCATACTTAGGGGGAGTGCTAGCATAACATAGGACATTTTTGTTAGGGGGAGAGTGGATTGAGGGATGTAGTGAGGTGATCATATGTATTTCTTTTCTTTTCTTATCTTTTTAGAGATACTTTGATCATGTATTGACATACATTGTACTTATTTTCTTGATATATGATGATGTATGTTTCTTTCACCTACCTTTCATGTGTTGTTTCTTTTCTGTCTTTGTATACATGTTTCTTTACTTGTACGCAATCTATTATTTCTGTTTCACACAAAGATGCCTTGATGTGTTTTGTTTATAAGTGTTTCAGAAATACAGGTTGTCAAAGTCTTCTTGCCATAAACTCTCTTCTTGCAAAATTTTTCAAGAGTTTGTGTTAGGATAGATTTTACTTTATGTAACAATTGAAGTATGAGTTAAAGTGTTTTATGACTTCTCTCATATTTTCATTTGTTTGTTGTGGTTTTGTCATGGATTGCCAAAGGGGGAGATTGTTAGGACATATGTAGTTCAAGTCTGTGAACATATGTTGCTATTTTATGTAATTGGCTCATCCTTAGACAAAACACACTTTACTTGTAATTGGGTAGATCTAGGATGTGTTAAACACTTCAAGAAACTTGGGTTCAAGATTAAGTGTTGAAGCCATCAAAGTCTGTCCAAGAAACAAGCAAGGAAGTGTAAGTTTTTAAACCTCGACACCTACCTCGACACATGCATCTATCGACCTTTAAGAAGCTGTCTTTCCCCGAGCCTCGACAACTTCTCGACAGATCCTCGACACTTCTATCTGTCGAGAATTAAAGAAAACAGATTTTCAAGTCTGTTTCAAGTCCAATCCGTGAATGTGTCTTTGAGACTTCTTTTCTCCTAACCCTAGACATATAAAAGGATTGTTTTAAGGGCCGTCAAAAGAGATGCAAGTTGCACATTCATTGAGAACTTTTTGTTCATGCAATTTGTGATCCGAAAGATAAAGTTCGTGCCCTAGTTCATCTTTGATGATTTGAAGAACTTTGCAGCCAACAACTCTCTCTCTCTCGTTGGTGTTTGAAGTCGCGTACTGGGATCCGCGCATCTGGTTAGTCACGTACTTGGGAGCCGTGCATTGAAAAGGAGAAACTGTCACTACAGAACAAGTCCAATTGGGTATTGGGGTAAGAGTTCAACTGTAAGTTGGTGAGGTAATTGGGATTCTTTACTTGTAACTGCTTGTTATGATAATAGTGGACTTTCGGGAGTGGTGACCTTAAATCACCCGGTGGGGTTTTTGCTGTAAGGTTTTCCCCATTCGTGAACAAATCACCGTGTTATTTATTTTCCGCTGCATATCTTAGTTTCGGTGATTTGTTTGTACTGCCACGTGATATTGCATGTTAATTTGATTAATTAAAAACTAGGCTAATTAATCAATCTAATTTATCACAAGGGGTCAATGCGTTTGTGGCCTGTCATTCTTGAAGACAACAACTCTTGCTCTCTCCTCCTTAGCTATATTCTTGAAGATGGCAACACTTTGTTCTCTCCACTTTGGTTATCTCCCAAGCGAAAATCCATTTTTTCTTTCTTGATTTCAATATCTATTTTCCCTCTCCCAATAGGGAGGACTCTTGGGCCAAAGACTTTTTTCTATTCTCTCTTGAACTAGGAATACATTACTTTTTTAACAAGAAATAGACTTTATTTCCACACCAAGAAATAATCTTTCCTTCTACATAAAGGAAACTCAAATTAATTTTTTCTTCTTCAACTAGGAAACCTAATTGATTTCTCAAGTCATAATTGGATTTGAGGCAATTTCCCAACACATGCTTGTTAAATTAAATTATAAAATTATTTCACACACAAGAAATTGAAATACTCTTTTATCTCTTAGATTCTCCATTCCTAGTAAATGTTGGATATTATTGTGCAGAAACTTTTACAAAAATAAAAAAATAAAAAAAAAAGAAACTCGCCTAATTGAAATGGCTATTAAGAAAATTTCCAGACATGCAAACTAATTGTCATCATAATGCGAAATAACTATATACGAGCTAGTTTTTAACTCCAAAACAAACTAAATAAACTTAGGGTATTGAAAGGAAAGAACTAACAAATTTTAAAAAAAAAATAAATAAATAAATAAAAAAACTTCTATGATAGCTAGTATACCAATTAAAATTGGTGCACCTGCTATGTTAATATTGAAAACAACATGGGGAGCATTCCTTGACTTCTTCATTAGAAGACTTCTCTTCCTTGACGAGTTGTAGTATCGACTCAAACAACCATGTAGAGTAAGGCAACATGATTGGCTCTTTGTTCCCAATCTTGATCTTCTCTTCCTTCTTAATTTGACAAAGTAATGCTTGAAATATTATGGAAGACAAGTATTGGTTAGGAATCACATATAGTTTACGCTTTTCACCCACATGCATGGTCGTGAGGTTTTTCTTGCTCTTCATTCGTAGATTTGAAAAGAGTTGCTGAACTTTTTCTATAACTTTCGTCATCTTCAAAATTTTGTACCACACTTAGCGCAAAGAAAATTTAGAAAAGATAGGAATTCTTAAAAAGTATGAAGTTGATGAACTACGTTGGGGTCCTGGGGACTATGGGGACTATATATGTGTGTGTGTGTGTGTGAGAATACTTATTATAATAGGATTAGGTTTTGTGTTAAACCACTGCTAGAGCCTATATGTTGGTTTATATCTTTTTTATTGATAATTAAGATTAATTTCCAAGTGATAATTTTTATTATATTTAAAAAAAAAAAACGAAATTTGCAATTATATCATTGTGATTTTGATATAGCACTCCAATTAGCGTGGTTTAATGAGTTTGATGACAACCACTCGATCATGCAAAGGGAGTTAAAAACGTAGAAGGTTCGAATCTACACTCCGACTAGCTAGGTGTAGGATTAGTATTTACAAGCTTGAAGAGGATGCTGAATTGACTCGGTGAGTCCAAGTCCATTGAGGATTGTAAAGCTATGATTCAAATAGTGGCGGCTCCATGAATTTTTTTCAGTGTGTTCCTTAACAAGCATAAATTATACAATCTAATCAAAAGAAATTTTTATATATTGACAACAACAACAATCAAATATTGTGGTTTTCTTATCAAATATTTGTCCATAATTCTAGCAAAATAATGAATAATAAACTATAAGTTCATTTGAAATATTAATAAAATTATTAATTATTGTTGTTTAGTTGTTTCATTAATTTGTTTGTCTTTTAAAAACTATAATTTTTTATATTGTTGTTTCATTAATTATAAAATTATTAATTGTTGTTTAGCCTAACATAATTTTATTTGTTTGCCTTTTATAATGTATTAGTTAATTAAATTATTAATTATTGTTTATTAATTGCTTCATTATTTTTCTTTACTAACTATTAGCACACATCTCACTGTACACTAGCACACACCAACACCAAGAGCCAATCAGATGATAAATTCACAATCACAAATCACAATAGACAATACACTAAAAGGCAAACTTAGTAACTCACCAACACCAACACCAATGGATAAAGTTAAAACAGGGACAAATATTAATAAAGTTAAAATATAGCTAAGCAATTACAGTTCAATAAAGCTAAGCAATTTCACCACACAGAGAGAGAGAGAGAGAGAGAGAGAGAGAGAGAGAGAGAGAGAGAGAGGTAAGAGTCTAAGAGAGAAAACCCATTAGAGAAAAAGAAAGAGTCAGAGAGAAAAAAAGATGACGAAATACCTTGAGGTTGAAGGAGTAGGGAGGCCTAAGGCTAAGGGGTGGTCTGGGCCAGGCGGCGCCGTCAGGCTAAGTAGCATGTCGAGGCGACTAGTGAGGTTTGCAAGGAAGGAATCTCTAATCCGATCTGTGCTATTCTGATCTCTGACCCGACTGGCGAGTGGCAAGGCGATGGTCGATGAGCTCTGTTGCTCAAGTTTAAGGCGGAGGTGCCGTCCATTGGTCTTTGATGACTGATGAGATTTTTGATCTTTACGTTAGGTTTCTCCTTTTCGGATTTCAGTTTTTGCTTTACTTGATGAATCGGCAAACCGTATATTGGGTTTTTTTTTTTTTTTTTTTTTTTTTTTTTTTTTTTTTTTTGAGAATCCGTGGGGTTGCTACCATTTGTTGGGTTTGCCATATGTTTTTTTTTTTTTTTTTTTTTTTTTTTTCTTTAGATTGGGTTTGCTTTTCCTTAGGATTGATGTTGGGCTTTGGGTAGTGGGCTTGCTCTGTTACAAATTTTTTGGGCTTTTTTTTTTTTTTTTTTGCTTGAAAGTAGACAAATAATTTTTTTATTTATTTTTATTTGAGGGTATTCCTGATTTTACTTGAGGGTATTCCTATTTTTTTTGTTAAGGGTAAACAAATAAAAAAAATTTAAATTATTATGTATAATTTTTTTTTTAGTTTAGGGAACACCCTGCAGTCAACGTGGCGCCACCGTTGGATTCGAATGTTTGATCTCAATGGAGATGGCGTCCTAAGCTTTGATGAATTCCAATCTGTGATGCGTTGATTAATTCATATCCATTGCTGTTCACCGTAAATATTTGCACGATTCCTTTGGTGATCGGTTTTTGTTTTGTTAACACTTCATTCTTTTGCTTGTTACACATTTGTAAGGAAAATATTTCCATAATCTTGTAGAATAATCAGCTTATATTTTTCAAACTTCGTTTATACTGATGTATTATACAATATACCATATATCTAATTTTGAACTTAATAAAAAAATGTAATTTTGAACTAGTTTAATTTTTAAATAATTCCACTTTTGGTATTAGAGTCTTTTTTTTTTTACTAAAGTGATAGAGGTATTTAGGGTTCATTTGGATACAGCTTATTTTGTTGAAAACTGAAAATTAAAAATTGAAAATACTGTACCAAAATAATTTTTAAATGTATGAATAGTGCCGTGAGACCCATTTTTAATATTACTTTCTGAATAAAGTGGTTATGGGTCCAGTGAACAGTGTACTTTGTCACCTAAAAGCTGAAATGCGTGCATCAAAAAAAAAAAAAAAAAAAAGGAAAACACCAGACGCAAGATTCCTAACACTATATATCCAAACGCTCATTTAGTATTAGTCTTTTTTGAGAAGAATTTGGTATTTGAGTTTAAATAAAACTATACTAATATTTTTGTTTCCTTAATAAAACTAATACTCTAGTTGATAGTTGATACGACTTACGAGTAGGGGTGTTCATCAAACCGCATAAACCGCACCAAAACCGCCCGCAAAATGACATAACCGCACCGCACCGCAAGTAATTTTACACCGCACTGCACCGCACCACACCGCATGGTGCGGTGCGGTTTGCGGTTTTATAATAAGAAAACCGCACAAACCGCACCACACCGCACCGTCTCTATATATTAATATTTTTTAATTATTTTTAATATTAAATATATTATTAATAGTTTAATAACCCTAGTTAAAAAAAAGTTTGATAATCCTAGTAAGTGCTGATTAGGAAAGCCAACCCAAAATAAAGAAAAACTAGCTTAATAGTTTAAAACTTGGACTAAAACAAAGGAAAAAAAAATTAGTTTTGGGCTGAGTAGAAAAAGCCCAAATTTTGAAAAATATATCAATTTCAAATCATTCAAACCGCATCTTATACACCGCACCACATATGTGACCGCAAAAATGAGGTGCGATGCGGTTATGGTTTTGGCTAAACTTTAAACCGCACCACACCGCACCGCACCGCACATGTGACCGCAAAAATAAGGTGCGGTGCAGTTATGGTTTTAGCTAAACCGCACCGCAAAGTGCGGTGCTAAAAATGGCCCAAAATCGCACCGCACCGCATCGCGAACACCCCTACTTACGAGAGTTAAACTATATATTTATCTCCAATTTCTCAAATGGTTTATTTATTTATTTATTATTTATTTGGATCAAATGATTTATTAGTGTCAATAACACTCCCACCATACACCATCCATCTTCCCAGTCATGTTGCTTGATACCAAAGCCAAGAGAGAGTCAGCACATGCCAATAATATTAAAATAGTCATATCTTTAAATGCATCGAACACAATTCTTAGAAACCCTTTTGGTGGTGGTTTTTGTATTTGTTGGCACCAAAAATATTTTGTCTATGAATAAGATCAGCCTCACAGCCATTGATGCTGTTTTTTATATCAGTTTCAAGAATTAAAGCAAGTTCTTTAACCCCTCCAAACTCACTCAAAGACTCAAAGTTTTTATCCCTTACCGAAGCTTCTTTGGATCAACAGTAAGCAAAAAAAACTAACAAACCAAAACAAAATACAAATTTCCATAGAGCATAAATCAAAGAGAAGACTATCAAACATATTTGCAGCACACACAAACCAAAATCGAAAGTCGTCGCACTACCAAGAGATCTCTAATCTAAGGCAAAGCCACATTGCTTTATATATATAAGAGAGGGTCCTAATAGGAGTCTCTCTCTTTTTTTCTTAATCCTAATTTTTTTTTTTTTAGGTGATTTTTTTTAATTAAATCAAATTAAAAAAGATAAATAAAAAATACTGATATGGAAAATTATGGAGAGATCAACCAAAAATCAAAAGCTTTGGTTTTATATTTAGAGGTTTCATGAAATTACACTACGTTCCCCTCCTGTTTTTAGTTATGTATTAACTCTTCTTTTTTCTTTTTTTCTTTTTCGAAGGTGAAAGTACGTCCTACCCTGCTTTTTTAGAACATGTACTAACCTACTTTGAATAACTAATAGAATATTTATCTAAAGTAAAAGACATTAAGAAATTTGTTAAAATGTTTAAATAAACAAGGCATGTGTTTGCATCTCTTAGCAGTACAAAAAACTCGTTTTTTAGCTGCATATTTTTAAGCTGCATGTACAAAAACTCAGCTATAGAGTGGCTTTGAGCTGCGTTTGGTAAAAACGCAGCTACACCACTGGACGTATAGCCACATTTACTACATGCGGCTATAAACCAGCTCTGTAGTCGCGTTTTGTGATTTTTTCATTTGACTTTCAACTAGGGTTGTGTATTCACTACACCAATCTAACGAACTCGATTCATCCCAATACAATCTCTTGAATTATCTTTTTGTGGGTAAATTAGTTGGGTTGGCTTCTCTCTAGCTTTCTTTTCTTTTCTCTTCTTTTTATTTATTTATTGAAACTTGGGTTTGGCAAAATTTTCAACCCAACTAACTTGACACAACTAACATTGTTAGCAGTTTAATATATATATTTCTTAGTTTAATTTATTTTTTATTTAAGATTTACTTTAAATTTGTTAGTTAGATTTATTTTAGTATTTTAACTTTTTAAGACATAATAGTGATGAAATTGAAATATTATGTCAAATTGTGTATATTAGAATAATTTATTGAATAATGCAGTTGAATGTTTGAATGGAATTTTTTTTTCATTAGGTTGAAATTTTTCAAAACAAAGAGATCGGTTCAGATTAGAAAATACCCCAACTTACATTCACACAGGCTTTACTTTCAACCTCTATATTTCATCACTATGCAAGATTTTAAGCAGAAACATGTAACATCAAATAATTAAATCCATCATGCTTTAATGGAAATTATCAACCAAATTTTTTTTCTAATAAAAAAACAAAAGATTTGATTTATTTTTCATAAAATCTAAGGTTCAAATTTACCCATACATCATAATCCAAATGTGATATTTGCAAAACCCATAATATTTGTTAAAGCTCCAATACGGTGGATCCACTTTTAAGCAAAGAGAACGAAACTGGCAAGTGTATATCTAAATTTCATTCTCAGTCACCTTCCAAATTCAAATGCTGACATTTACTATAGACTTCCTTCCAACAGTTAAGTTCTTTTCTTATTCTTATTCAAGAAGCACTAGCTTCATTTATTTCTTGGCAAATCCATGGATTATGAGAAATCGGGCTACTTGGGCATCATGAAAATAGAACAGCGCTTCAATCACCACAGTTCACAAACTGATAATTCACAATAAGGTGGCCTTGAACATTGCCTTTTCCGTTAGTGTCTAGTTTTCGGAACACACCTACGTCCAAATCTAGACCACCATTACTGCATTAATCTATAATTCTCACTGTTGCTTGAGCTCCTGTCCCGGTGTTTGTGACCTGCACAGTACAAATTAAATTTTAGCAGTTTTCTTCTCACTTTCCTTATTAAAAGAATGTGATATACTTAGGGCACGTTTGGTAAACTATAATAGACACTGTAATGTAACAGTTATTCCTATAGTTTAGCTATTCAATAGTTTGGTTATGTTTTTATAAAAGGGAATAGTCATTCTTTATGAATAACTATGTTTTAATAAAAATGTTGTAATAGCTATTCCTTAGGTAATGTAATAATTCCTAATATTAATGGCACGTTTAGTACACTGTAATGATTATTACATAGAAATAGGAATAAATATTACAATGAATACATTAAGTTGAAATGTAATAAGTATTACTATTTATTAATTTGGTGACTATTTAGGAATAGAATCTTAAATATGCATTTGTGGGGGCAAAAGTCCCAAAAAGCGTACTTGGGCCTTGGGCCTAAGCCGAGAGCATCAACTTGTCTAGGGATCGCAGGACGGTGACAAGGGCCCCAAACTTGAGGGCCCATAAGCCCATTGTTGGATTATGGGCTAATGGGAACGGTCTGAGGAGGGAGGCCTCCTTGGCCAACTGAAACGAGGGTTGTAAGGCACGTCATGATGCCTAAGGAGGAATCGATGAAGCTCAACAAACAAGGTCATGCTCCAGCGAGAGGCAAAGAGAGTATGAACAAGCCCCAACAGACAGCAGCTGCTACCGCATTAAAGACTTCACACCTACCCTTCTGGCCGCATTAATGAAGAAGTGACATCTGAGAAGATGAAGGATAGCCTTATGACCATTGGAGGAAGATTTCAAGAGGATGGAGGATCGAAAAGGCATCTGCATTAAAAGACTCCATGAAAGGAGGCACCAGGGTGAGGATATAAATAGAGGGGGGGAGAACATTGCAAGGGGGATCTTTTGGGGAGTACGGGAAAAACTTCTTCTAGAGGAAGAGGAGAAACTAATTCAGAACGTCCTCGACTTATATCCGAGGAGAATCTGCACTGGACGAAGATCTCATCGCATGTAATCATGGACTTAGCCCAACATTGTTATTTTCCATGTTCTTAGGAACTCTAGGTTTCAAGCCCACCCTCTACAAATTTTATTGTTAAGGCCTCTTGGGCCTATCCCTGTTATGCACTTGGGTCTAGACCTGATTTGTGTCCTTACAACATCCATAATTTAGTAGAATATAAAAAAAATGTGTAATTAAATTATTTTTAAATCATATTTCCTAAAATAAGTGTATTTTAGGGTGTTCAAAATATAGCTAATAATTAACAATAAGGAAGAGAAGCCAAAAAAAATAAAAAAATAAAAACAATAAGGAAAATTTATTTTCTTTCCTTTTGAAGATGTGGCAACTAATGGCTTTCTAAGAAATTTTTTTTAAAAGTTATAACATAAGGTGAAGAAGTAGACATTCAGTACTTTTTGATAAGGAATATTTATTCCTCATTTTGAAAAATAGCTATTCATAAAGAATAACTATTCATTGTAATAAAAACGTAATCAAACAACTGAATAGTTATGCCATAGGAATATTTATTACATTACAATGTTTATTACAGTCTTCCAAATGTGCCCTAATATATTTCCAAATAAATAAACTTTCCATATCCACCTAACAATTATGGAAATAAAAAATCATCAAAAAATAACTCATCTCTCTAAAATTTAAAATATATTATTTTCTAAGAAATATAATTGTATGAATGTGATATTTTCTAAAATAGATCATAAGTTTTATTCTAATGTTACAACTCATAACCAAGCTAATAAATAGGTTTAGTTATTCCATTACAACACATTTTATTCCTGGTAATAAAGATTACCATTCCTATTGTAATCCACACTCAGTATGCCAAATGTACCCTTAGTGTTCATTTAAGAACAATTTATCTAATTTTTTGCTAAAAATGTGCTAAAATATACCTGTATTTTGAAAAAAAAAAAAGGTTTAAAAAGTAAGAAAAAGTGAAGTCTTAAAATGTTATAAATAAAAATTAAAAACTGAGGTGATGCCAAACAGGCTCTTAGTCAAACAAAATTAATAATTGATGGTCTCTAGTGAGCTTTTATGCATAGTTTCGAAGTTACATCCCGCAAGCGGATGAAGAATGAGTTCAATACACTTCTATGGACTAGACTCATCAAGACTATGATACATGTTTATTTATTACCATGTGTCACGACTTTGATGGATGTAATTTACAAGAGCACTAGTTCTTAGCCAATTCCCTAGCAAGCATATCAATTTGTCGAATTTCATAACATCCATGATTTGGTGGTGCAAAAAGAAATCAAGGTCTGAGTTTTGTTCGTCTAATTAAGAATCAAGTTATTGACATCTTCACAAAAATTGTTTAAATTGATACTTTTCTAAATATAAAGAATAGATATATTAGAATTCTCTTTTCAAATTAAAACAAAAAAACAAAATTCCAACCCCATCATGTCAATTTTCTCAAATTAAAAATGAAAAATAAAAATCTGTCACAAAGAGAGCTACACTACTATAAAGCCAAAAAAAAAAAAAAACTCAAATTCGATACCTGAAATTATACTAATTAAGCTGTTGTATTCCAGTTTAATTCTACCATAATTATCCATAATAATAATAATAATAATAATTCTACCATGAAAGTTAACTTGTTACACCACTTAGTACTTACCCTTAAGCACTTGCCACAAGCGGCTTGTCCACGAGGCCCAACAGGTCCGCAAAAGGCAGTCCAACCATATTTGCTACGCCATGCCAAGGGTTTGTTGGCATCCCATGTGGAGCAATATGCACTCACTGCATTCAAGTTCCACCCATTCTGCTCTGGATTGTATAAGTGGTACGTTGCTCTCACATTTGAAGCACTCTCATCACCACTGCTGACGCCGCCGCCACCACCAGATTGACAGTTGCTTTGACAACTTTTGGAAAGTGAACAAAAGTCATCACCAGTCCCACAGTTCTCATATTGGCTACAGCAAAGGTTGTTGGCACATGTTTTGCCACCAGCTTGCTTGCCACATTGTTGTGCAATTGCACTAGCAAGTAAGCAGAGAGATAACACTAAGCAAAAGCCAAGCCTTTCCATATTGTTCACAATTTAATTTGGAAAAAATATGGTTCAAGGGTGTTTGAATTTATAGGGAGGAGGTGAGTCTTTAGAATTAATCACGTTTACCTTGTAGTTTGAATAAGATGACATAGCAATGTTATGTATGATTTTGACCTTGACTGGACTAAGTGCAACTTTCTACTTGGACTCCACAGACTTGTATATGATTTGTAGCCCAATATAAATAAAGAATGACAACAATCTTGCACGTCGGTGGTTAAGGGTCAAGATGGGCTGCTTGGGCAACCAAATTAGTGTCATCATGTGTAGTGCCGGCTGAAGCTATAGGCGATTTAGGCCACCGTCTAAGGCCCCCACTGTTAGAGAGCCCCAATAATAATAATATATTATATAATATTAGTTTTTCATCTTAAAAAAATAAAAAATAAATAAATAAATAAAAAGCCTATTTCTCACAAAGCAAAAAGTTGATATGACACAAAGAGTACTCCCATCACCATTATCAATCTTTAGCCTGCAGTTCTCATCTAAAAAAAAAAAAAGAAGGCCCGTTTCTCTGAAGTGACATGAAGGCTAATCCCATCACTAAATCTTTAACTTGCAGGATAAAAGATTACAAAAGGCAAAAATCTTTAGCTTGCAGAAGAAAAGATTACAAAAGGCAAAAAATTGAAACAAGAGAAAATAAGAAAAGGCAGGAAAAAAGAAGAAGAAAAAAACACTCTTCACTCTCTGACTCTCTCCATCTTCATTCATTCTAAATAAAAAAAATTTTTAGTTGGCTTACTCATCAATTGGTGTTGGCAATAGACTTGGTATGTTCACAGATCTTCATTTCAGGTTCCTTTCTTGTTTTCTCTTCGTTTTCTTGTTTCATCTTCTTCATGGTTTGCTGTTGGGTGTTTGGGTTTTTTTTTTTTGAAGAGGAGTTTGCTACTGCGGTGCTGCCTGCTGGGTTTTTTTTCTTCTTTTGGCCAAACTTTAGTTTAGTTGCTTGTACTCTTTTACTTTTTTTGTTTTTTTTGTTTGTTTTCTTAAGTCTTAAATTTAGATTTCTCTAGAAGGCTATAGAATCAGAATGGTCATTGGTCAATGGGCCCACTTAAAGAGTTAAAGGCTATATCCACACATCTTAGTCTTACACGTTTTGTTTAGATTTCTCTAGAACTCTTAGTCTTACACATTTTTTATTGTTGTTGTTGTTGTTTTTTTTTTTTTTTTTTTAAGAACTCAGATTTAGTGGGATGGATGGGTTGGTCTTAGTCTTAGTGGATTAAATTGAGTCCTTGCTAAAAAAAAGGTTTATTGCTACATTAAAAGAAAAAAAAAGTGTTGATAACAAAATTATAAATTTAAAATAATTTACTTTGTATTAATATTAATTTTAATTTTATAATAAAAGGCCACGTTTAAAACTTTCGCTTAGGGCCCCCAAATTCGTTGAGCCGGCCCTGATCATATGGTGCCTTTTGGTCATAAATTGTGGCTTATCCTTTACCAAAGACTAAGAGCAATTTCAATAGTATTTTCGGTGACCCATTCTGCTGAGTCCGCCGGGATCATCTCGGTCAATTCTTGATTGCATTATTATTATTGCGTGGACTGATCGAGAAGGGGATCTTCCAGGTGATCCATTATGGGCCGCAGTTAAAATGGCCCTCTTTACTTCCACAATGACAAAGAAGGCTGCCATTATTAAATAACTTTTTCTTTTCTTGAAGGAGACCCCCTTAAAGCCCAATCCATAATTCTTCTTCCATGAATTATCCAAGACATTTTTTTTTTTTTTTGAGAATGCAATTATCCAAGACATTAACCTTATAACATCTCTAATCTTCAATGTGATTAAATCAGCCAGTATGGCGTATACATTCGTATACATTGTGCTGCAAAAAGTCTAATGATGTAATAAATTCAACAACATTTTTCATAATAATTGATTTTTTTAATATAATAATTACAATGAGGAGGGGGTAAACTCAAAATATTTAAAGAATATATACTAAGTGTTGTAATATTAAGCTACAAGCCTCTTGGTTCATAACTATTGATATAACAATTTTTTTTTTTTTTAATGGGATTGATGTAACAATTATGATTTGTGTAAAATAATTCTGATGAAGTAGGAATTTGTCTCGTTAGTATGCCCCTTGTTAGTCGATGGACGACCTGTAAAACTTGTGTCACAGAAAGCACTCAATAAATAAGGGCACTGATTTGGGGCTAGCCAAGAACCCTCCGATACTTAAATTAGCTTATTTTTTTGGGAAAAACTGTAATTTGTATAGCAATTGCGTGTTCCTATCCCTTTACCTATTTTTCTTGGCTTTATAAAGCCTTAGGCTGAGTTAATACTCAGTATACCATTATTTTGTAGCTGGGTAATCAATGCTCAATGATTTCAAATTAACTCCAATGTTTTCTGTTCGTAATTGATCCTTAATTCCGCATTATTGGATGATGGTAACAATTTTGCGCCATTCATTGCTCAGTCATTAATTGTTGCTTGGAGTTAATGCACATACGCTCCATCATACCCTTACTCATCATTGTAATGAACGGTTTGCAAGTAATGGACGACCATTTATATGCTACTTGTCAAATTCAATTCCATTCCTTTGGATTCCTTTAGAAATTACTTATTCCATCTCTTCGTGAACTCTGAAAGGAATATTTTAAAATTTGGGAAATTTATTATGTCTATAACATTATTAATTGTGTTGTCTCTATCTTCCCTTTTCTCCTTTTTGTCTATTGAGGCTGAAGGACATCGTGATAGGCCTAGATTTGTTTTTAGCCCAAAAGTGAATTATTGTCACTTACATGGTATGAAATGTTCCTCCTTGGTGTTATAGGCGGTGGTGACTATGTGTTAGAAACCTAGTGGTTCTTAATGGAGGATGGGTAGGAATTGTTGGGAAATTGATGGGAAAATTGAAGGAAATTGACTTAAATCGAAGTAGTCTCTTTTCATAGAGAAATATTAAGGGAGAGAGAGAGAGAGGGGGAATGCACTAAGTAATCAATTAGTTTATTCTTTAATGATATCTAATGTTGAATTACAATTATAGATGACAATTTTGCCCCTCTTCACTTTGACTTGACCTTCCTTGCTTCGTCCAGCACAGATTTTCCCCATTGGTTTAGATATTTTAAACCCACCCAGCCGGCTCTGTCCTTGCTCCACCTCATCCACGCCCTACCCCGTGTTGATAAAAATTATAATTGTAAATATTTCATATCTTAAAACCTTACTTTTTTAAACAAGCATATTAATATTATCTTATTTTATTCTACCCAACATGGCTACTTGCCTCTATTTTGTTATTTGATATACTATGAGATTTTTGTTTTTATTGTAATATTGCCTTGTTAAACACTTGATATATAATATTATTCAGTTTTTGCTAAAAATTAGTTTGATTCGATGGGATAAATTTAGTTATAATTTCAAATATATTTTTATTTATGAAACAAGTTTTATTAAAAAAGATTGTAAAAGTTGTGGGGTAAATTAACAAAAAGTAGAGTTTATATATAATACCAAATACCACTATAACAGCATGCTAGCTAGTTTTTAAATCCAAAACAAACTTAAACTTGGTGCACTTAGCTTTTTTAATATTGAAAACAGCATGGGGAGCATTCCTTGACTTCTTCTTCATTAGCTGCCTTCTCTTCCTTGACGAGTTGTAGTATCGACTCAAACAACCATGTAGAGTAAGGCAACGTGATTGGCTTTTTGTTCCCAACCTCAATCTTCTCCTCCTTAAGTTGATAGAGTAATGCTTGAAACATTATGGAAGACAAGTATTGGTTAGGAACCACATATAGTTTACGCTTTTCACCCACATGCATGGCCGTGAGGTTTTTCTTGCTCTTCATTAGTAGATTTGCAAAGAGTCGCTGAACTTTTTCTATAACTTTCGTCATCTTCAACCCTAGTGCCACACTCAGATGCAAAGAAAATTTAGAAAAGATCGTAATTCTACAAAAAAATGAAGTTGAACTACGTTGGGGTCCTAGGGACTATATATATGTGTGTGTGTGTGTGAGAATACGTTTTTTTTTTTTTTTTTTGATAATGTGAGAATACGTATTAGAATAGTAGGATTAGGTTTTGTGTTATACCACTACCAGAGTCTATATGTTGGTTTATATATATTTGCAATTATATCATTGTGGATTTGATCTAGCACCCCAATTAGCGTGGTTCAATGAGTTTGATGACAACCATCTGATCATGCAAAGAAACATAAAAACGTAGAAGGTTCAGCCTTCAGGTCTACACTCCGACTAGGTTTAGGATTAGTATTTATTAGGGAAATCACATAAATTTCCATAGAGGTTTCATGAAATTACGTTATGTTGCACTCCTTTTTTTTTTTTTTTAATAAGACAACCGTCCCCTTTTTGCTTATGTACAAATTCTTTTCTTCTTCTTCTTCTTCTTTTTTTCAATAGTGAAAGTACGTCCTATCCTTTTCTCTTTTTTTTTAGAGTATGTACTAACCTATTTTGAATAACCAATAGAAGTTTTTTCTAAAGTAAAAAACAATAAGAAATTTATTAAAATATTTAAATATACTAATTATTCAATTAATTCAATATGGTTTAGGCTTGTGTTTGCATCTATTAGGTTTGCTTCTAATTGAACACCGCACGCCCTTAGTTCGATAGTCACTTCACAAGTATAAGTGTTTGTGGGGTATCGAGGGTAAGGGCTGGTAGGATTCAAGTCTCCAAGAAGGAACTTCACACACATAAACACTTAGATTAGAATAGAATAGAATTTCTATCTTGTAAAAAAAAAAAAAAAAAAAAGTTTGCTTCCATTTGACTTTTTACTAGTGTTGTGCATTTGTTACACCATCCTAATGACCTAACTAAATAGATCTAACCCAATATATTGTCTTGGATACTTTTTTTTTATGGGCTAATGGGTTGGGTTGGGTTTTTTTTATTGGAAACTTGGGGCTGTATTGGATTTGGTTTTGCCAGATTTTCAACTCAACTAACTTGACACAGCTAGCTCACGCTATTAGCATATATATCTTAATTTGATTTATGTTTTATCTATATGATTTGCTTTAAATTTGTTAGTTTAATTTATTTTGATATTTTAAGAAATAATTCTAATGAAATTGAAATATTATGTCAAATTGTGTAAATTATAATAATTTATTGAATAATGTATTTGAATAGTGGAATGGAATTATTTTTCCTTTTTCCTTTTTTTAAATTAGGTTGGAGATTTTTTTCAAAATAAAGAGATCAGTTCAGATTAGAAAATACTCCAACTTAGCCCATTCATACCTTGAAAGGCATTACTTTAAACCTCTAGATTTCATCACTACGCAAGATTTTAGGCAGAAATATGTAATATCAAATAATTGAATCTATCAAGCTTTAGTGGAACTTATCAACAAAATATTTGTTCTATTAAAAAAAAAACAAAATAATAAAAGATTTGATTCGTCACAAAATCTAGGGGGTGAATTACTTTAAGTATAAGGTTGAAATTCACACACGCATCAAAATCCAAATGTGATATTTGTAAAACCCATAATATATGTTAAAGCTCCAACACGGTGGATCCACTTTTAAGCAAAGAGAACTAAAATTGCAAGTATATATCTAAATTACATTCTCAATTTCTCAGTCAACTTCCAGCAAATTCAAATGCTGTCATTTACTATAAAATTCCTTCAAACAGTTTATTTCTTTTCTTATTCTTATTCAAGAGCACTAGCTCCATTTATTTCTTGACAAATGCATAGACTATGAGACATTGGGCTACTTGGGCATCATGAAAATAGAACAGGGCTTCAATCACCACAGTCCACAAACTGATAATTCACAATAAGGTGGCCTTGAGCATTGCCTTTTCCGTCAGTGTCTAGTTTTTGGAACACACCTACATCCAAATCTAGACCACCATTACTGCATTGATCTATAATTCTCACTGTTGCTTGAGCTCCTGTCCCGGTGTTTGTCACCTACACAGTACACACATGAAATTTAGTGGTTTCCTTCTGAATTTCCTGATTAAAAGAATGTGAATTGAAGCACTTAGTTTAAGAAAACTAATAATTGATGGTCTAATTTTTGTTTTTTGTTTTTTTTTGTTTTTTTTTTTTTTTTTTTTTTTTTTTTTTTTTTTTTTTGTTTTAATTTGAGAAACTCTTATGTTTCCGCTGGTCTAATTTTTGTATTTGATTGCACTGTTTGACTAAAATTCTTGATCATTCATCTTTAAAAAAGAAAAATAGATGGTCTAGTGAGCCCACACTTTGTTGACGGAGAAAGCCTCTAGGGGCTAAGAATTGAAAATAAAAATGTTTTTTATTATATACTTTTCCAAAATCGAATATATATACACAAAGATATGATCATTCATCAGAAGAATAAATAAATAAATAAAACATGATCAATAAAACATTTAGCGTTCTAGTTTTTGTAGATAACTTTTAAGAATTTGGTAATTTCAATCCATTTCATACTGAATCATCTCTAAGGGGGGAAAAAATCGTAGCCTTTTATGCATTGTTTTGATCGAATGCTACATCTAGCAAACAAGAAAATATTGAGCCTAGTGCTTCTATGTACTAGACCTATTAGGATTATGATACATGTTTACTTTTGATTATATCTCATGATCTTGACAGATTTAATGTACAAGAATACCAAACCTTAGCCAATTCCCTAGCAAGCATATCAATATGTCAAATTTCATTACATTAATATTTAATTTGGTGACACAAAAAAAAAAAAAAAAAAAATCAAGGTTGAGTTTTGCTCGTCTGAAGATCAAGTTATTGACAACTTCACAAAGTTGTTTAAAGTTGGTACTTCTCAAAAACTAAAGGATAGATATATTAGAATTTCTCTTTTTTTTTTTTTTAGAAAAAAAAAAAAAAAAAACCAGAAGCCCATATGAATTTAAAACCTGTCACAAAGAGAGCTATTCTAAGTATTATAGTTTGAAATGACTCAAGTTTTATATTTGAAATTATACTAAGCTGTTGCATTCTAGTTTCTACCATAAATTAATTTCCATAGAAATAATAATAATTCTAATATGAAAGTTAACTTGTTACAGTCACACCACTTAGTACTTACTTTTAAGCACTTTCCACAAGCAGCTTGTCCATGAGGCCCAACAGGTCCACAAAAGGCAGTCCAACCATATTTGCTACGCCATGCCAAGGGCTTGTTGGCATCCCATGTGGAGCAATATGCACTCACAGCATTCAAGTTCCACCCATTCTGCTCTGGATTGTAGTAGTGGTACGTTGCTCTGACATTTGAGGCACTCTCACAACCACCACCACTGCTGCCCCCGCCGCCAGACTGACAATTGCTTTGACAACCTTTGGAAGGTGAGCAATAGTCATCACCCGTCCCACAGTACCCATATTGGCTACAACAAAGGTTGTTGGCACATGTTTTGCCACCAGCTTGCTTGCCACATTGTTGTGCAATTGCACTAGCAAGTAAGCAGAGAGACAACAATAAGCAAAAGCTAAGCCTTTCCATATTTTGTTGCCTGTTCACAATTTAATTTGGAGAAATGTGGTTCAAGGGTGTTTGAATTTATAGATGAGTCTTAAGGTAGTTTGAATAAGATGGCATTGCAATGTTAGGTGTGATTTTGAATAAGATGGCATTGAAAGTCTACAGGTTGTGAATCAAAAAAAAAAAAAAAAAAGAATAAGATGGCATTGCAATGTTAGGTGTGATTTTGACCTTGACTGGACTAAGTGCAACTTTCTACATGAACTACACAGACTTTTAAGGGTCAAGATGGGCAACCAAATTGGTGTCATCATGATATGTGGTACTTTTCAGTCATATATTGTGGCTTATCCTTAACCTAGGACTAAGGGCAATTTCAATCGTGTTTGGTGTTCCATTCTGCTGAAGATCTGCCGTACGTGATCATATCGGTCAATTCTTGCATGCATTATTATTATTGCTTGGACTGAGAGAGGGATCTTCCTGGTGATCCATTTTGGGCCGAAGTTAAAATGGCCCTCTTTACTTCCTCAATGACAAAGAAAGCCGCCATTAAATAACTTTTTATTTCTTGAAGGAATTATCCAAGATATATATATTAACCTTGTAACATCTCTAACCTTCAATGTGATTAAAATTAGCCAGTATGGCGCATGCATTGTGCTGCAAAAAGTCTAATGATGTAATAAATTCAGCAGCATTTTTCATAACTATTGATAATTTTTTTTTTAATTCGGTAATTACAATGGAAAGGGAGATTTGAACCTTAGATATTTAGAGAAGAAAACTAAGTGTCAAACAATTAAGCTACAAGGCTCTTGGTTCATAACTATAGATATAACACTTGTTTTTTTTTTAAATAATTTTATTTTATGGGATTGATGTAACAATTATGATATGTGTAAAATTATTCAAATTCCATTCCTCTGGATTTCTTTAGAATTTACTCATTCCATTCCTTTATAAACTCTCAAATGAAGTGTTAGACTATTAGTGGTGGTCCAAGTGAAAGTGATGTGTTAGTAATCTCAATCTATCACATTAATTGAAATGACTCAAGGAAAAATGCTAACTACATCTGCTCTATACCTCAAAAGGATTACCTATAATTAAGGCTACTTTAGTTGTTTACAAACTCTCAAACGAAGTGTTAGATTGTTAGTGGTGGTCCAAGTGAAAGTGATGTGTTATTAATCTCAATCTATCACATTAATTGTAATGACTCAAGAAAAAATGTTAGTCACATCTACACTATACTTCAAAAGGATTACCTATAATTAAGGCTACGTTAGTTGTTTACAAACTCTTAAACGAAGTGTTAGATTTTTAGTGGTGGTCCAAGTGAAAGTGATGTGTTAGTAATCTCAATCTATCATATTAATTGTAATGACTTAAGGAAAAATACTAGTCACATCTACGCTATGTCTCAAAAGGATTACCTATAATTAAGGGTACTTTAGTTGTTTACAAACTCTCAAACGAAGTGTTAGATTGTTAGTGGTGGTCCAAGTGAAAGTGATGTGTTAGTAATCTCAATCTGTCACATTAATTGTAATGACTCAAGGAAAAATGCTAGTCACATCTACGCTATACATCAAAAAGATTACCTATAATTAAGGCTACATTAGTTGTTTACAAACTCTCAATGGAAGTGTTAGATTGTTAGTGGTGGTCCAAGTGAAAGTGATGTGTTAGTAATCTCAATCTATCACGTTAATTGCAATGACTTAAGGAAAAATGCTAGTCACATTTATGCTATACCTCAAAAGGATTACCTATAATTAAGGCTACTTTAGTTGTTTACAAACTCTCAAACGAAGTGTTAGATTGTTAATGGTGGTCCAAGTAAAAGTAATGTGTTAGTAATCTCAATCTATCACATTAATTGTAATGACTCAAGGAAAAATGTTGATCACATCTGCGCTATACCTCAAAAAGATTACTTATAATTAAGGCTATTTTAGTTGTTAGTAAAACCCAAATCTACTCAGTATATGTCTTATTTCATACTCAAAACACACCTACGTACATTACACAAATTAACAATATCCAAATCAAATTTGGGAAGTCACATCAATACTTCGTTTAGAAGTTCATAATGAAATGGAATTAGTAAATCATAAATAAATAAAATGGAATATAATGCATTTAAGTAATGAAAAGGAAAGGAAATTAAATGAATGAAGAGAAATTAAATAATTTTGTATATATCAACGTTAGTAGCGAGCAGTTTAGTCTAGTTTTTAATAATATTGTTTTTTTTTTTTTTTAGAATCTAATTATATATTATTTAATACTTTTGAATCTTATTCAGAGTTCAAGATGATCTTGAAATAGTGGACCTCTTTAGAAACAATGAAAATAATGATGTGATAAAAGGAACTACTATATTGATGGTAAGCGTAAGACACCTAAAGCAAGCTTCATGTTTTAATTATGCTTCTAAAAGGCCATAGATGTTTCGAAGGAGAAAAAATATTTAAAAATCGGAAAATGGTTAGATACTTCCGGAGTATAGCGAAACGGTGTTTCTTCCTTTTACATTTATAATAGTTCCCACTATAAATGTGAGAGGAGAGAATACTATTTATCGTGTTCTAGAAGTACCCAAAAATTACTCGTAAAAATTAGAAAAAAAAAAAAAAAAGCATTTGGAAACAGTATTATTTTTCAATCACATCGTTAAGAATCTACATTTTTCAAATCCACATCAAATTGCAAGAGCTAACATTTATGGAAGAAAATATGATCAAGCTTTTCAATGTGGTCACGTAATCAAGCATTAACACACATACACTTAGATTAGGATAAAATAGAATTCTATCTCGGATAAAAGTAAAAATAAAACTTAGTAACACAATCAAGCATTCAACCAAGCTTGGATTCTTCATGAAATATCACAGGTAAGACATGTGAAAGCAAATATATTAAGCAAGTCTACAAAAGCAAAATTAGGTCTAATATAAACTTTGGGGCTAAACACACGTAGACCATTTAATGATAACTTCTTGAAGACACTCTATTTCATTCCTTAATTATGATGTATACCCTTTTGCCCATGCACCACCTCCCTCCAATAGGATGAAAATATTAAAGGATGCACATAAATTCTCTTATCTTTCCCTCATTTGTCATATTAACTTTGGATTTTTCTATTTCTTTTATCAATGGTTTTAATTTTAATTTTATCATTCTATCATTTTTCACCTGTATTTTATCAAATTCTCGATTTTATAAAATGTGCAAGAATTATAATTTCATTTATTGTCCAAATCTCACATTATTATTTAAACCAGTTGTGTTCTTTATTTTAAGTTTAATCACAAATAAACTTTTCACCCTTTTGTCCAATTTTTAATATTGTCAAACTTTTGATTTTAGTGGAAAGAAAAAAAGAAGGAAAAAAAAAAGAAGAAAAAAAAAGAGAAGAATACAAAAATTAGTAATGCTAGTGAGTAGCGAGGCGTGTACCGTTGCATTTACATTGTACCTCACCTGCCAAATAAAACAACCAAGGCATGGTCTCTGTTTTCGCATTGAGAGGTTGGGTTCAGTCATCGGTGTAAGAAAGAAAAAAAAGAGCTCTCCAATTTTTAGAAGAAAAATCTTTGAGGCTCTCTGATCATTAGGTTCCACTGAACTGATTTAGAGAGAGATCTAGGAGAAGAAGTAGAAGACAGAAGCGAAAATCACAAACATTTTCAAGAAACTTCTCCCCGCCATAATTTTCAATTTTTTTTTTAATAGATTCATTTGTTTTCTATTTTCTTTATCGCTGAGTTTCAAAACTATTTTGAGAGAGAGATTGATAAAAATGATCTGAGAGAACAAACCCAGTTCTAAGCACAAAAAACTGTTGCCGCCATACATCACTGCGAGACTCATCTAAGGTGGCTGTGTATATATCTCTGAACTCACACACACACACACACACGCACACACTATGCTTCAAAGTTTCTGTTCTTCATGCCATGTGGGCCTAGGCCCATTTTAGTTGGACCCACCTATAAGCCTTAAGCCCACGATGAGTTTTCTAAGGACAAGCAATAGCACATGTATGATCTTAATGGTGTTTTTTTCCTCTGCCCAAGTTTGCCCACTTATTTAGAGCCCATTTCTATTAGTGATCCATGCTTTTTTAAGTTTTGTATACACAAATATATGTGTTTGTGCGTTGTGCACTTTTAATTCTATTCCACTAAAACTATATTAAAAGTGTCTATAGCTATTTCTACAGTTACGTTGGTTTAGTTAATTTTTGTCTCTTTGTGCGCAAGACAGTGCGTGTTGTTGCGGAAAGCCAAAAGTAATGTCAGACCAAAACAAAACTTCTTGATTATTGCTTATTGTTGGAAGCTAAAAATACTGTAACAAAATAATTTTTAAATATGAATAATATCGTATAGGACCCAGTTTTAAAGTTTTTTTTTTTTTTTTTTTTCTTGAGTATTTTACTTGCTGGTCCCATAAACAGTGCACGAGACCCGCATATAAAATATCAAACGCAAACTCAGCCTCTTTTCAGTTCAATCCAAACGGAGGCTTAATGCAGAGGTGTTTCATGTGCGCTGGGCCTGCTGGCCTAGGCCTCTTTTTATTTTTCCCTTTTCCATTTTCCTTCTTAAACATCTATATGTTCAGTGCAATCCAAACGGAGACTTAATGCAGAGGCGTTTCACATGTGCTAGGCCTGTTGGCTTAGGCCTCTTTTTATTTTTCCTCTTTTTATTTTCCTTTTTAAACATCCATATGTAGTTGAGTAAATCATGCTTTGAGCTTATTTTTGTTTTTATTTTTTATAATATTTAGACATGGTAATATAGTGTTTTTGTTACCTACACAACAAATTATTATAATGTTTCATAATTGATGAGGTGTCAATTCCTTACAAGACAAAATAATATAATAAACTATCAAACCGAAACCAACCACTATTGAAAATAAAGTTCTTGTGAAAATTTTATAACATTTTTGGTGTTATCATAATATTTTTACAATTTATAATGCGTTAGTTGCATATAGATAAAAATAAATAAATAAAACATGAAATGTCATACAAGGACTTACCACAACTTAAATTAAATGTATTGTTAAAATGTGACATTGTTGTTGTTATAATATTTTCGCAACTGCTAAGGTGTAAGTTTATTAAGCCACTCACATCAACTTATGCAAAATGGCATAAGAGCCAAATTTTGCCCTGCCAATTCCAAAAACCACTCATATCAGCTTATGCATTTATTGTGCAAAATACAGTTAAACTATAATACTTATGCAAATATACACCAACATTGTTGTTGTGCATTTTAGTTTTTATTATTTCTTTGCATTTTTTGATGATGAAGAAAGGGAGTTGATGTTGGTTTTATTGTTTTCACAATATTTTCACAACTGTTGAGGTGTGAGTAGCTTATAAATCAAAATAAAATAAAAATAAAACAATAAAATATCATACCATGAGCCATCACAACTTAAAATATTGTGAAACTGTAACATTTTGTTGTTATTACAATATTTTCACAACTGCTGAGATGTACGTTCTTTATAAGTCAAAATAAAATAAAAAATTATTAGATCAAGAGCCACTACAACTAAAAATAAATGTACTGTGAAAATTTATGACATTTTGTTATTGTCATAATATTTTCACAACTACCCAGGTATAAGATTTAGTAGGTTTTAATTTTCCAAACTTATAATTTTATATAATTCAATGGCACATATGCCTTTTGTTATCTTTTTCTTTTAAAAAAAAATTATTTTCTTGCTTAAAAGGTGTTTAAGAAAAACTAAATAAGCTAAATGATATAGCTAGATGCATAAATTGTAGCAGAAAATGTAGTAATACGATAAAGAATGAAGTATGACAAAAATATTCACTTTGGATGGTTGTAAGTATTTCATGAAGAGTTTTAATTACATATGGTCTTATTCATTGCAACAATTCAAATATTGTGGCAATGCCTTAGCAAAACTTAGTTGCTTATCGTTGGAACTTGGAAGAAGATATTTGTTATCATTCATTTTTTGATAACCTAATTGTTATCATTCTTAAAATATTTTTAGTAAGTGGATATTGCATTTAGCAAATAGGTTCTAAGAAACTATTATAATAAAATAGATATTCATATGTTAAATAGTTACGTTAAGTTTGTATGTAGTCAACATTCTTATATGAATGATATTAGCATTATATGACATGCATTTTTTAGTACATTGTTTCATTTGTTTTCAAATAGAAACTTTATCTTAAATATCTCACCCAAGGGGCAGCCGCACGTGCCACTCAAACTAGTGTTATAAACAAGTGTCTATATTTTATGTGTGCAGAAGGAGTTTTTGAGTGTGATTTGCCCCACTCATGCCAGCTAGTGACATTAGGCTTTGCCTTGTGTATATATGACATGCACCACTTGGGATGTCACATATGCATATTATAACCTAGGTTTACATTATTAGTTTAATCTCCAAATTTAAATGCGTCACCAAAAAGATTGGTAGGGGATTTCATCCTCAAACCAAAAATAATCAAAGTGCTTTTTGGATAGCAACTTTCACAATGCCACATGTTTTTTTATAAGAATTTCTTATGTTATGAAAACTTTCATCAATTTTACCTAGGATGATAATAAATCTTTCTTGTTAAATGAATATGGGTAAGTGTAAATGTATTTCTAGATAATATTTTCACTTAATTATTATTACCTTTATTATTGACATTGTCACTTAATTATCATTCTTGTTGTTGTTGTAAATATAAGACAAATCCCAGTATTTGTTCACCATCAAAACTACTGTGTAATATTGTAGCGGTCCGCAAAACTCTAAAAGTAAAAGAGAGAGAGAAAGACATGAATACTTTGGGAGGCACACACTTGGGTTACTAAGATGCACATTCTCTTTGATTTATAATTTATGATGTACGATATAACAATGGCGGCTCTAGGATTATTATTTAGTTTGGTCAACAAGAAACGTAAATTATAAAAAATATAAAACAAAAGAGAACTTGAATATATCAATATCACCAAAAAAAAAAAAAAAAAAAAAAAAAAAACTGAAATACATATTACAATTGCTTTTGATGATTTTTTATATTTTGAAATTGTTACATGATTTCTTCATTATCAATCTTACGAGCTATATCTATTTCAATGTACACAACCAAACAATCATTCAACCATTGATTTCCCATTTGATTGATTTATTTCAAATTTTTTAAGATCTAAATGGGTTTTTATTTCTAATTTGTGATTATAATGATTTATTATGACATTTTGTTATTGTCACAATATCTAAAAATGCCAGGATATTATTAAGATGATCATAATTATGATGATAATCACCATCATTAAAATCATTATAATCATCATTGTAAGTGCACAATTTGTACCCAGACCCAAAAGTGTAAAGGGGACAGGTCCAAAAGGCCTTAAACAATGAATTTTTGTAGAGAGTGGGCGTAAAACCTAAGTTTCTGAATATCTAAAGTACAAAGTAATGGATTAGATCCACAACTCACAAACAAAGAGTTGGTTATATGTAAAATCTCTCCTCGGATGTCGGCCGAGGATAATATGAAATGTTTCTCTTACTATCAAAGATCAATTACAACTAACAATGGTGTCTCTCTCACTCTCTTTTCTTTCTCTCTCTTTCTTTTTTTTTTTTTCTCTCTAATGTCTTTCTCTTCCTTTTATATCATCCTCCTTCTTCCTTCCATCTTCCACGTAGGGCTCAAATCATCTATCTAGATACTTGTTCCATCCACCACCCTCTTAAAGTCTTCAAATAATAGCTGTAAGGTTGACCAACACTGTTCAGATGTCATTTTCCCATTAATGCGGCCAGAGAGGTAGGTACAGGGTCTTTAATACGGTGGTAGCAACTTTATCCAAGATATTTGCTATTTGTTCCTCCTTCCTATGACCTTCTGAAGCACATCCGCATCCACCAATCCCGCTGAAACCTCCTTCCAAGCAGAGAAACACATTATATGATTTTTCCTTTAGTTAGCCGAGGATGTATCCCTCCTCGGACCATGCTCACCAGCCAATCCCACAACAACTTGCTCGTGGGCTTTTAAAAACGATATCCTTTATTTAGCATTAACCCCTCCTCGGACGAGCCAATACCATTAGATCAGGCCCAAGATCATATTTTGACACATCTACCCTCACAATAGCCTCTCAAAAATTTATTTTTCGGAAGAGAAAAATGAAATTTTGACTCAAAACCATAGCCTCCACATGCTTCCCAAACCGCTGCACGTGAGAAATCCACCTGCTCCTTCTGAAGCGGCTCTTGACTCCTCGAAACTCACAACGCCCTCATTAATTGCTCCAAGTAACTCCCTGTCGCCCACATTCAACGGTGAGATGCAAATCCAATGATCCGGGTTTTTCCAGAAAATTTGAGCGGGATAACTCCCACGAATCACCTCCTCCCAAACATCCAAAATGTTTAGGAAATCGCGAAATCCGTCATTACTCCAAAAAGCAATCGCATCTTGAGAATATCTATTCCCATTTTCTTCCAACAAGTTCACGAAGAATCGCCCACTTATCTCCCGTAAGTTCTCGCTCCCTTAAACTTTCTTCCTCCTCAGTTGTAGTCCTCGGCTACCAACTTTACCCTTTTTCATTCTAAAGCTCCACTTTTACTTTGACCAAATGGGTAGGTTTAAGTGTCTAATAGATACTGACTCTAGCATGGAAGGTTTTCGAGCCAAATACCACATTCCTTCGGAAGTGGGTTTAAAATATTGTCCCCCAGAAGCCGTAGCCAGCTCTAGGAAAGAGGGGCAAGTTGTCATTCCTATAATCGCCTTCGTAGAGGGTGGGATGACACTCTCAATGAAAAATGTTACTAGTGAATACTTACGCAACCATAGATTATGCCCCGACCAGTGTACACCTAACATGTTTAAGAGTCTTAGGTTGTGTCGACGCTCTAAATGAGTCTTAGGTTCTGTCGACGCTCTCATGGCACGATGTCGTCCATTTGTACAAGTGCCACCAATTGAAAAATGTAGGTTATTACCTCAAATCTATATCTAACGTCATTAGACTTATATCGTGCCTTCCACTACTTAATTGTCTCTGGGAGATAGTACGACGATCCTCACTGCCCTATCAAAGAGGGAAAACCAGGTGGGACTCCCTAGGATTTAGAACCTCTGGTCTGAGTTTTAGTTCTTTTGACTTCGTAACTTAAATTCACCACACTTTTAATATTCTCTTGGCATAACATTTATTTTGAATCTAACCGTATGTGCCTTCTAGGGTATTTCTTTTGCGGACAAACAACACAAGTCACCCCGTCTGAGCGAAGCTAACATTTCAGACCTTAACAAAGTCTTGAGGTCCGAGGTGTTTGTAAACGAAGACTTGCAAGTGAGGGCTGCTCACCTTATATTGGGTTACTACCCTTTGTCCAACGTCTACCAGGAAGTCAGCAACATAATCATCGTGGGTGATAAAAGGCGTAGAAGGATAGACGCCTCAAAGCCCGACTTCCCTACTCCATTCGATCTACCGGACGACTCATCTATCATCCTCTACGCACGCCCAACCAAAGTTACCTCTCTTCTAGTGAAAATTGAGACAAAAGTTGTCTGAGCAGAAACCACAGCCTCACCCTCATCCCTTGACGAGGAAATAGAACAATTCTGCTTAGAGGAAGCCGAGAGACCTTCGAAGGGCCATATCATCGAAATCTCAGACAAAGATAGCAACTCGGACAGGAGTTCTGGTATTAAAGGCTTGATAGCTGCCTAAGAGGACAATAGTTCTGAGGAAGAAGAAGACATGTCAAGCTTAAAGTCACTTTTTGCCAAGAGAGGCGCACAAGATACCAAGAAGGGCGCTGCTGGATCTTAGCATCCGCCTAGGCTACCACCTCCTCCCCCTCTTTCCAACCCAACTATTCCCACCTCTAACCTCCAAAAGAAAAGGAAAAATGAGAGTGTGGAAGCAAAAAAAGAACGGGAGCAGAAGCAGAAGCAGCAATAACAACAACAACAAGGTGCCAAGGGTGGAGCGCGAGCCTCCTCCGTTGAGAGTGGGGAAAGCCACGGTTTGGCCGAGGTGCACCACGCACAGTCCAACTGGTCTCTCGTACTAGAGTTGGATGGGGCCCCGATTCCTCATCACTACAGCATAAAGGAGTTTCAATGAGGACACGCCCACTATCTGGCTAACATTTTGGAACAACCTATCCTTCTTCCAAAGGATATAGAGGATTTGGCGAAGATGAGCCAGCAACATCTTTTCCTCTCCTTGAAGAGGGATTTGGGTTTGGTACGTGCCACTCAATTTCTTTTACCTCATTACTTTTATTATCCTTTTTATATGAGCTTTTTTATATAAACCTTTATATGTTTCCTACCAGAATACACTTGTTAAATACTTCCCCACAGGCTATTCAAGAAGTTTTTGCTGTTGAAAAAATGGTGGGCAACTTTCAAAGCTAGGCAAAGGATGAACTTGTGATTAGGATTGAGATCGAGAAAGCCTTGGGCCGAGTTGAGAAGGAGAAAAATGACCTGGCCACCAAATTGGCAGATGAGAATAGCAAAAGAAAAAGCGTCGAGACTAGACTAAAAACTGTTGAGGCTCAAGTGGAGGGGCAACGCAAACTGCTGCGCCAAAAAGAAGAAGATCTATCTATAGCTCAGTAAGAAATCTCAAACTTAAAGAAGGAGCTTGCTCAAGCTAAGGAAGCAGCTCATACCATCAGAGAGACCATAGAGGCTACAACAAATGCTTTTTACAACGAAGGGGTTGAAGTAACGGAGACCCGACTAGCCGAAGAGATAGCAGAACTATGCAGGGACCACTGCCAACAAGTTTGGGTAGAAGCCCTAAATATGGCAAGAGTCCCTGCTACTTCTGAATGGAGAAGGGCAAAGAACATTTGGTTTCCCGAGGATATCCGAGTGATCGAAAACCTTCCACCCATTTCAATTGTCTCCGAGACTACGCCCTTGATACATCCATCTATAAACCAAGAATCAGTTCCACTTCCAAAAGAAGTTACTGCTTCTGATAGAGAAGGGGAACAAGGTGACAAGGCTGAGAAGCACTTGAGCGAGCAAGCTAACCAAGATGCCCCTCCACCAAAAGCGAAGGACAAAGGAAAGCAAGTTCAACCCTTGTCTAAGACTGAGCCTAAACAAACAGAAGAGGAGGGCAAAACAAAAGAGCCTGCAGCAAAGTTGAGAAAAGACCCTCCATTGAAAATCAAGACATAGGCCACCTAGGACTCTTTCTTTATGTAGCTTCTCCTAATCTTAACCTTATTTTGACCCTTTCTATGCTACAGTTTTATTTTCAATGTACTCAAATACAGAATTAATGACAAGCTCAAGATTTTGATTTTTAATTCCTTACAGACTTCATTTACGACAATATATACTGTTTTATTGTAACATATGTTATATGCATAGCCTAAATAACTAAATGTTTAAAGTATACAGGACAGGTTTCCACAACACCTTAGCTACAAATCAACAATCTGACATAGGAATAACTTCATTTTATCGACATACAGGGGCCAATATAAGACCTAAGTGATGAAACTGCATTATTCTTGAAACAGTTGAATGTACAAAAATATATTTGAAACCAAAACAAGAGTAACTTAATTTAAGAGTATCTTTCACATTAAATCAGATCACAAAAGTGGGTTATCAAACTCTCTAGGATATGCAGCCCTAAAGTTAAAGCAGCCAAAACACTATTTGACTTTCAAAAAGGGTAAACAAAAGTGTTAATTTCCCTAAAGTAAATGATCCGAGGACTAGACGTAACTTAGGTTCTGTTTATCACTCAATAAGAATATCAATTTCCACAAGATATGTGGTCTGAGGAGCCAGGCATATCCAAGTTTCTGTTTGATACTTAGAATAATGTATTAAAGTGTTTATTTTCCCAAAGTAGATGATTTGAGGACCAGATGTAACTTAGGTTTTGTTTAACACTCAACAAGAATATCAATTTCCACAAGGTATGTGGTCCGAGGAGCCAAAAATATCCAAGTTTATGTTTGATACTTAGAATAATGTAACTAACAATCAATGCAACACAATGATAACCAAACCAAAATGGCAGGAATACCTTTTATTAATAAAAGTACCTTTGTAGGTTATTTACATTCCAGGGACGCTTTACAGCCTTTTCATCTAGGCCGGCAAGATAATACGCCATATACCAGCTACTGAAGTGATACGGTAGAACCCTTCCCAGTTAGGTCCCAACTTTCCCCATGCTAGGTTTTTAGTAGTACCCAAGACCTTTCTCAACACCAAATCTCCAGGTGAAAGTGGTCGTAGCTTTACATGGGAATCATACCCTTGCTCGAGCTTATGTTGATAATAAGCAAGCTGAACTATGGCATTTTCCCGTTGTTCCTTAACTAGGTCCAAGCTTTCCTCCAATAACTTGTCATTATCGCTCGGAGTAAAAGAGCTCGTTCTCAACGTCGGATACCCAGTCTCCAAAGGAATCATAGCCTTGGCTCCATAAGTCATTGAAAAAGGTGTTTTCCCTGTGGATCTCTTAGGCGTAGTTCGGTACGTCCATAAAACATGCGGCAATTCTTCCACCCACCTTCCTTTAGCATCATCCAGTCTTTTCTTGAGCTCACTAACTATTACTTTATTAATCGCCTCAGCTTGCCTATTCCCTTGGAGATAAGCTGGTGTGGAATATCTGTTGGTAATACCTAGATCACCACAATACTTTTTGAAGGCCTTACTGTCAAACTGCAATTCATTATCTAAAATAAGTGTATAAGGGATTCCAAACTTGGTGATAATGTTCTTCCAGACGAACTTTTTTGCATCTACATCTCGGATGTTTGATAATGGCTCAGCTTCGACCCATTTAGTAAAGTAATCTGTCCCCATGAGCAACCATCTTCTCATACCTGCAGCCTTTAGGAAAGGTCCTACAATATTCAAACCTCATCGAGCAAAGGGCCAAGGACTGGAGAAAGGGTTCAAGACACCCCCTGGTTAATGAATATTGGGTGCAAATCTTTGACATTGATCGCATTTCTTTGCATATTCCTATGCTTCCCTCTACATATTGAGCCACCAATACCCTTAAGTAAGAGCTCTATGAGCCAAAGACCTTTCACCTGTGTGGCTCCCACAAATCCCCTCATGCAATTCCTCCAAAAGTAATTCAGTTGCTTCAGGATGTACACATAGCAAATATGGTCCTGAAAAAGATAGTTTATACAACTTCTGATCCTCAGACAGCTAGAAACGAGGTGCCTTCCTACGAATCTTATCTGCTTCCAATTTGTCCCCAAGCAGGATGTCATTCTTAAGGAAGGATACTATTGGGTCTATCCAACTGGGCCCTACCTTAATCTGATGAGTCCAAATGGGACAGCCACCCGTTACGATAGGTTTTAATAAATCTTCAACGAGAATGACTTAAGGTAGATTTTGTGACGAGGACGTCGCAAGGGTAGCTAATGAATCAGCATGTGTATTTCCACTCATAGGTACATATATCAAAATGAAAGAATCAAACTTAGATTGTAAATACCTGACCTGAGACAAATATTCTTGCATCCTCAGATCTCTGGCCTCTAACTCTCCCTCAACTTGGCCTACCACTAGTTGGGAATCCGAGAACACTTGCACCCTCCTTCCACCCATCTTCTGAACCATATCCATCCCGACTAGTACAGCTTCATATTCGGCTTCATTATTGGTGGCAGTGAATCCCAACCTCATGTACTTTTCAAAAGTAATTCCCCTAGGAGATACCAGCACTAGTCCCACTCCAGATCCTCTTTGATTCGCTGCTTCGTCAACATACAACTTCCACATAGGGAGCTGCTTCCCCAAGATCATGCCAACTAATTTTTCATCAATGTGCATCTCTATAGCACTTTCTTCTAATGAAGGCTCAGCGAACTCTACCACCAAATTGGCGAGGACCTAACCCTTTATAGAAGTACAAGGCATGTATTTGATATCAAAGGCCTCTAAAATAGTTCCCCATTTAGCTATCTTTCCTGAGTAATCAGCACTACGTAATACCGCCTTAAGAGGTAGTTGAGTCAATGCAACAACCCTATGGGATTGGAAATAATGAGGAAGCTTACGCGTAGCATGCACCATAACCAAAATGGCTTTCTCCAATGGTAGATAGCGCACCTCGACTTCTTGCAGAGATTTGCTCACATAGTAAATTGGTCTCTGTATTCCACTATCATCTCGTATCAAAACTAAACTGACAACATGAACGGCCACAACTATATATGCAAACAGGATTTCATCAACCTCTGGTCGAGACATAATAGGTGGTCGAGAAAGATATTTTTTAAGCTACTGAAAAGCTAAGGAACACTTCTCAGTCCACACAAATCTCTTCCATTTATTCAGCAACTGGAAGAAAGGCCTACATCTATCTGCAGACCGAGATAAACCTATTGAGGGCAGCAGTCATCCCAGTCAGCTTCTGAACTTCCTTCGGATTCCGAGGTGGTTGTAAGCTGTTGATCGCCCTGACTTGCACAAGATTAACTTCAATTCCTCCGTGAGTCTGCATGTAGCCTAGGAATTTACCCAATCCCACACCGAAGGAGCATTTAGAGGCATTAAGGCGCAATTTGTATTTCCTCAGCATTTGAAAGGTGTCATTTAGATCCTTTACGTGAATGTACACCATCTTGCTCTTTACCACCATGTCATCCATGTACACTTCAATCGTCCTCCCCAATTGCGCTTCGAACATCCTGGTCATCATCCTTTGATAGGTAGCCCCTGCGTTCTTCAAACCAAAAGGCATTACCTTATAATGATAATTCCCCGTAGGGGTAATGAAGGTTGTCTTCTCTTGATCACCTAAAGCCAACGGTATCTAATGATAACCCTGGAAAGAATCTAAAAAACTCATACGAGGATGCCCAACAGTAGCGTCCACTAACTTATCTATAAGAGGCATGGGAAATGAATCTTTAGGACAGGCCTTGTTCAAATCCGTAAAGTCCATGCATACTTTCCATTTCCTGTTCTTCTTCTTTATGACTACTGTGTGGGCTAACCATTCTGGATAAAACACCTTCTTGATCACTCCAGCCTTTTTAGGCTTGAGCACCTCCTCCTTGACAGCCTCAGAGTGTTCCTTAGAAGAACGCTAAAGTGGTTGCTTCTGCAGAACAGCGGCTGGATTGACATTTAGGTGATGACAAATGAAACTCGGATCAACCCTAGGGGCCTCATAAGCGCCCCAAGCAAATACATCTATATTGCTCTTCAAAAATGTAACCAACTCCAACTTCTCCTAGAGTGGCAATTGAACTCCCACCTAAAAGAATTTCTTAGGGTCATCGTTTATAAGAACTTTCTCTAACTCCTTACATGCAGCTTCCTCTACTGTCGCGGCATTGGGTTTTGCCAAAGACTTTAATTGCTATGAAGCCCCCGCAACTGAGGCCGAGGAGTTTGGCTCAGGTCGATGCATAATTGTCGCTGAAATACACTGTCTAGCCACAAATTGGCTTCCAATAATTTCCTTAACCAACCCCCCATATGAGAATTTCACCTTAACATGTAAAGTTGAAGAGACAACACTTAGAGCATGTAGCCAGGGCCTTGCGAATATGGCTGTATAAGGAGAATAAGCGTCTGCCACAATGAAATCTACCTCCACAACCTCTGATCCTGATTGCACTGCTGGTAAGCAGATCTGCCCTTTTGGTATAACAGCCTTTCCGTCAAAGCTTATCAGTGGCGACTCATAAGCCGTAAGGTCTTCAAGCCTCAAGTTAAGCCCCTTGAACAAGTCAGGATACATAATATCCGTGCCACTACCCTCATCAATCATTACCCTTCTCACATCGTAGCCTCCTATCCTCACTGTAACAACTAAAGCATCATCATGTGGTTAGATAGCCCCCACCTTGTCTTCTTCCAAGAAACTCAAAATGAGTGGAGTAATTCCCCTGACCCTCTTCTGATCGGAGTTAGCTTCCTTGGCAAGAGCTCACGACATAGACATCACCTTGGTATGGCGAGAACCAGTTCTACTAGGAGCGACAAAAATAACATTGATCGTTCCCAGCAAAGGTCTTGACATACTGTTCCCTTGGTTGACCAAACCCGAATGACCTCCCTGCCTATCGGGCTGACACAAAAGGTGCTTCAACTTCCCTTCCTTAACCAACTGCTCCAAATGACTCCAAAGAGTCCTGCAATTCTCAGTAGTATGACCTTAGTCACTATGATAACTACAATAAAGGTTCTAATTGCGCTTCATGAGATCCCCAGCCATCTTATTGGGCCATTTGAAGTGAGGCTCATTTCGGACCTTCTCCAACACCTGATGCACCGGTTCTCAAAAATGGGTGTTAACCACCTGTGGAGTAACAAGGCCTGACGACCCAGCAAAATCTCTCTGAGGCCTATTATTGTTGTACCTGCTCGACCTGAAATCCCTCCTTTTATGAGGGATAACCTTCGGCTTTCCTTTTCCTTGCTATTGATCTTCCTCAACTCGCTTATACTCATCAATTCGATCCATGAGCCGACGTATACTCCTTACAGGCTTTTTCGTAGAGACTTACGCAAATCATGCTCGGTAGGGAGGCCGACTTTGAAAGCCCGTACTACTACATCATCAAAGTCACCATTAATCTCATTGAACATCTCCCAATACCTGTTAGAATATGTTCTAAGGGTTTCTTCTTCCCTCATGGCCTTGGACAATAAAGAATCCAGAGGCCGAGGAACCCTACTACAAGTGACGAAGCGAGAACCAAATGCCCTAGTGAGTTGCATGAAAGAATCAATAGAACTCGCCTTCAAGCAGTTAAACCACCTCATCGCAATGGACCCCAAGCTAGAAGGGAAAACTTTACACATCAAAGTTTCATTCTTAGAGTGTATAACCATCCTTTGATTAAAATGACTCACATGTTCCAAAGGGTCTGTTCAACCATTATAGATGGTGAAGGTTGGCTGAGTGAACCGTCGTGGAAGCTTCCCTTTCTCCACCCTACGCGTGAAAGGTGACTTGGAGATCTGATGCAGCACCTTGCTCATGGCATCGCTTCTTAAGCCCTTGGAAAAAGTCTTTATGTCCTTACGACCATGAGGGCATTCCTTCTCAAAGGAGAACAACTCGCTAGGAGGAGTGCTTGACCTGGACCTATAATTACTACCTTGGGAGTCTTCAGAAGAAAAGTCAAAAGAGGAGGGAGTCTGCCTCTGCCTCTCGCGATGCAGCTTCTTCTTCAGATAGTCAATTTCCTTTTGCATTGCCCTCTTATTCTCCTTGTGAGGAAGTCTGCTCCTACCTCGTGAATGACTCCTATTGGTGTGCTCTGTACGTACACTGCCTTCCCTATCCCTTTCCTACTCAAGATGCAAGAAATGGTCTTCATACTGGGACGCCACGGACTCTGCACGTTGTGGACCTGAGCCTACCATGATGTTAGACATCATAAAACACGATATTTCCCACAGACGGCACTAATTGTAAGTGCACAATTTGTACCTGGACCCAAACGTGTAAAGGGGACAGGCCTAAAACAATGAATTTTTGTAAAAAGTGGGCTTAAAACATAGGTTTCTGGACATCTAAAGTACAAAGGTAATGGATTAGATCCACAACTCACAAACAAAGAGTTAGTTTTATGTAAAATCTCTCCTCGGACGTCAACCGAGGATGATATGAAATGTTTCTCTTATTATCAAAGATCAATTACAACTAACAATGGTATCTTTCTCTCTCTTTTCTTTCTCTTTCTCCTCTTTTCTCTCTAATGTCTTTCTCTTCCTTTTATATCATCCTCCTTCTTCCCTCCATCTTCCATGTAGGGCTCAGATCATCCATCCAAATACTTGTCCCATCCACCACCCTCTTGAAGTCTTCAAATAATAGCTATAAGATTATCTAACACTGTTTAGATGTCATTTCCCCATTAATGCGGTCAGAGAGGTTGGCACAGGGTCTTTAATACGGTGGTAGCAGATTTATCCAAGATATTTGCTATTTGGTCCTCCTTCCTATAACCTTCTAAAGCACATCCTCATCCAGCAATCCCTCTAGAACCTCCTTTCAAGCAAAGCAACACATTATATGATTTTCCCTTTAGTTAGCCGAGGATGTATCCCTTCTTGGACCATGCTCACCAGCCAATCCCACAACAACTTGCTCGTGGGCTTTTAAATACGGTATCCTTTATTTAGCATTAACCCCTCCTCGAACTAGCCAATACCATTGGATCAGGCCCAAGACCCAAAATCATATTCTGACACATCTACCCTTACAATCATCATTTTGTTTTTGTTTTTTTATGCTTGTTATCATAATAATCGTCTTTGTGATTGTTATTATTATTATTATTGTTGTTGTTGTTGTTGTTGTTATTCATTTTTTGTTTAATTTTGAAATAAAAATATAAATAATTCAAGGTTTAAGCATTTCAATATTTATGTTAACACAATTACTAAATTTAAGCTCAATTAGCATTTAATTAATTAACACATTGTGTTGGCCTTTGTTTAGATATGAATAGCCTAAATAATGAGAAATATATACCATACATTGCTTAGCTTATTACAAATGAAGCATTTTTATTAAACATTGGAAGGCCTCTTACTTTAAAATTGAATGCCTGGCTTGTCTTTTTTTGAGAAATAAATACAACATGCTGCTAACCCTGTCTTGGTTTCACGCTTGATGGAGTCCATGCATAACATAAAGACTTCATTAATTGTATTGTGTTGAAATATTGATAACATTCACGAGATTTTTTTTACATCAAATAATAAGGGGAGAATTATTAATGATCTAATAAGAGGAGAATAGTACATCAAAATAGAGAAAATCAAAATAATAAATAATTGCAATTAAGAGAAAGTTTGAGTAATCTAAGGTAAAATGTTTTTAAAGAAATTATTTCTAGAATAGTAAATATTCATTCAAGCTAATGTTTATGGTTGGGAAAATTTTTCATTATATTTGCACGAGAAAATCTAATGGACTCTAATTGTATTTTGTTAGGACATATATGTTTCATTTGTTTAGAACATATGTCATTGTTTGACGTAATGGGCTTATCATTTGACAAAACACACTTAGCTTGCATTTGTGGAGATCTAGGATGATTTTAATACTTTAAGAAACAAGATTTCAAGATCAAGTGTTAAAACCATGCAAGTATGTCCAAGATTCAAGCTGAGAAGTGCCAGTCATTAGAGCTCGACAGCTTCATCTATCGAGCTTTAAAGAAGCTGTTCAGCCTCAAGACTCGACAGCTGCTCGACAGCACCTCGACACCTCTAGCTGTCGAGATTTACGAAAAACAGATTTTGAAATTCTGTTTTGATTCCAATCTGTGGATATGTCTTTGGGCCTTCTTTTCTTCTAACCCTAGACATATAAAAGGATTATTTTAAGTGCCGTAAAAGTGGACATAAGTTGCACAAGTATTGAGAAATCCTTGTTCAAGCAAGTTGTGACCTGAGACAAAGTTCTTGCCCTAGTTCATCTCTTTTGTAAAGAAGCTGCTGTGTCTTTGCACCATAGGATTTTGTAATCAAGCTACTACGCACTTTGCATGTTAATTTAATTAATTAATAACTTGACTAATTAATTAACTTAATCCATCATTAGGGGTCAATACGTTTTTGGCCTATCATATTTTATATACAAATATTTTACTTATATATTGTTATTGTTATTGTTACAACAACAGCAACTACTCATCAAAAAAAAAAAAAAAAAAAAAAAAAAAAAAAAAACAGCAACTACTATTATAATTAAATTATTATTATAACAACCACAGAAATTATAAAAATGATTATGATGATATGTATAATAATATTATTATTAGATCTAATTTATTTAAATGCTATTTTTGTCCTTAAATTTTGTTCTATGTTTCAAAATAATCACCAACCTTTCAAATATGTCATTTTAATCCGTAATTTTCTTTTTTAATCTTTGTGTCACAATAGTTTTTATTGTTAAATGATGGATTGAAAAGTTTGACTCAATTAAAATAATAGGTATATGCTGAATTGATGTTACTGTGTATGTCATATGGCCTTTATTTAAACAAATAAACAGACATGAACTCAACCCATTTCTCATTACTGCCACCAACGTTGAATCTAGGAGATTGTATAATTGGTCATTGCAATATCCTCATACAACTTACGCTTTTGAAAGCTTGATAGATCAAGTATATCAAATGAATGTTGGTGATACCTTTGGAAGAGCATCCTCATTGTTCATAGTAATTCAAGACTCAAAGGGTCGGTCATTTACTTGATATCTGTAAATGTGAGAGTAAAGATGTGAACCTAAAAACCACAATTTCACTCCAACTAATAAATAAAGATATCAGCTAAAGGAAATCGTAAAATCAAAGTAAAAAAATCGCTAACCATTCTTTAAAGCCCATGTAGAATTTGATCTTCTAGGATGTTTCGCAAGATTCTAACAAAGAAGAAGAAGAAGAAGAAGAAGAATAAGAAGAAGCAGAATAGAGAGGAAATATGAGGTTTGGTCATGTTGCTATAATCTCTGGTTTTAATGCCTCTAAATCATGTTGCTTGCTAGTGTCACAATTCACATTCTGTACACAAATATACTCTATTCAATAGAATGGAACACTAATGAAGTCGAATTTATTCTTTATTTAACCAAAGCTGGCATATATTAGCTTTTGGGAGCCTTGACATTATTCAAATATTATGTGGAACTATGCTGAAACTTACTGTGATGAAATTTGAGACTCTAACATCAAATAGTAGAAGGAACATTCAATTGTGTTCAAGTTGTTTGGTGAGAGAACTGTGAGGAAAAAAACAAACTAAATTAAACATTCCCAAGAAATAAACAAAGGCTTACAAAAAACATAGCCTACTTAAAAAAAAAAAAAAAAATCACAAATTAGTGGCTCATAAAGAGCAGGGTCCAATTATTCCAAGCTTTCTCATTCTGCAAAAATAATTTGAAAACAAAAATTTAGAAAAATCTTATCTAAAAAATAAAATTGAGTTAAAACGTAGTAAAAACAAAATTTAAGAACTAAATGTTCAAAATTTAAGGTGTTATTGTTATTGTTATTGTTATGATTATAATAATAATAATACAAAGGGCCTATCAAATAATAATTGTAGTGTCAATGGACCCAGGAATATGTGTGGGGTTGGCCCAAAAATATTTGTTGGGCTAAAAGCCCAATCTAAGGACACTAAATGATCCGAGGATGTGAGATAGTCAACCCACGAAGCAATACTAAAATAAAGCTGTTACCACCGCCCCCACATTGAATGATCAGCAACTGCTTACTTGGCCACATTAATGGAGAAGTGATGCCTAAGCATCAGGAGTTGACACCTGCCTCCAAAGACTTGAGGGGGGAGAGGTGAATGGGACGCTCATTGGGACCAGCAATCTAAACATGGAGGAGAGAGAGAAGAAGAAGGATGATATAAAGAGAGAAAAGGGACTGTACACGGGGGATTCAGAATTCTAACCTATTTTTGGAAGAAATCAAGAGAGATAATACAGATCATCCTCAGCTTATGTCCAAGGACTCATTTTGTCACAGAAACATTTTCTTGTGTGTAACGTTGTGATCGAGTTCACCACTTTTGTCACCCAACATCACTAGAACCTAGATTTCAAGCTCACTTTCTACAAACTTCATTGTAAAGGAATTTTTGGGCATATTCCCTTCTCCTTGTTGGGTTTGGGCACGAAAGTGTGACCCTACAATAATAATAATAATAATAATAATAATAATAACAACAATAATGTTTGTTTCAATCAGAAGAAGATGGTCTCATTGAGATGAGTCAACAAAAATTTTCATAAATTTACTTGACCATAATAAAATAACTAAATATTGCTTTACCCAAAATATGAACGGCAAATTAAAATAGAGGAAATTCGTATGGTGAGTAATTTTAATGGAGGGGAAAGTTAAAGCAATCTAAGTTGACCAATTTTTACTTAAATTATTTTTGAACACTTTATATTTATTTCAATGAATTTAGCTTTTAATTAAAAAAATTCATCAATTTTACACAGAAAAACTTGTTTCTTTTCTTCAATGGGTGCAAGAAATATAAATACATTTCGTATTCAAAATTTTTACATAATTATAATAACAGTAATTAGTGTTATGATGATGATGATGATGATGTAGATGTGGTTATAGCATTTCATATTAATTTTTTTTATCTACTTTTGGAAAAAAAAAAAAAATAGAGCCATTTCTAGGAGTGCATTCTTTTTTTTTTTGGACAACATTTCGTTAATTGGTAAATAGATTGCAATATTTCAATGTCAAAGTATGTTTTGAACTTATTGCAATACTAGTTACTATTTCGTACAATGCACAAGAATAGTTAATGGACCATTTTCAAGAAAAAAAGGGCCATTATCTTTGAGTTGGAGTAGTAAATAAAAATGCATGAAATTAAAAGAAATTGCACAAAAGCTTTATTAGTTAAGCAGTAGAAAACAATGTTGTTTTATTTATTAGTTTTTTGTGTGTGTATATATATATACAAACACACAAAAAAAGATATGTAGATTGTAATATATACCAAAATGTGTTTATAGAAAGATCATAGCTCCTCAAATTAGATATACCAAAATGTGTTTATTGAATGAAAATGTGTGTATTGAATAAAAAGGTGTTTATTGAAGAGTTATAATCTTTTAGTGTAAATAGTGGTTCATATTCATTTGGTAAATTTTTCTCAACTTTTACTCTTTCATCTTTCTTAAAAACACAACAAACCTATGAGTATTCTCCAAAATTGCTATTTGTATATCCTAATAAACTTAGTTGTATCATAGGGTCAAATTTGTAATAACCTTTTCACAACTCTTATGCAGGAAAAAATATTTTCTAAGAATAACATTCAATTGTGCCTCCAAGTCAATCAAATTTTATGTTTTTTCTATTATATCATTTTGTTATTTCATTATATTACTTATCCAAAAATTCCAACTGTTTGGATAGTTGATTTTTTTGTAAGTCGGTTTTTTTTTTTTGGTTAAATAGTGAAAAGGGCCAAGAATCAAGCCACACTAACGGTAGTAATAATAATACTGAACTATTTCTTTTAATGTCTTACGAATGCCTTCCCTCTCATATTTCGCATTCTCTTCCATACGCCTTATCCATTTTTTCTTCTCAATGACAATTTTTTGTTTTAATATAGTGAAACGCTTAGATATAGAAATTTAATAGACAAAATGAAAAGACAAAATTGTTCGGTGTTTTTAAATATATATGTGGCATAAATTTATATAACCATGTGTTGTAATAAGGAGTGGCCAACAAAAGTCAAACTTCTTGTTTTTATATTATATATAAATATATTACTTAGAATAGTTTTATCTAATTCGTTATTGTGAGAGATCATGCCCAAGGCTTGTTAAAATTTTAAAATTATTTCACACACAAGAGATTGAAATACTCTTTTATCTCTTAAATTATCCATTCCTAGTAAATGTTGGATATTATTGTGCAGAAAATTTTACAAAAATAAAATAACTAAATAAAAAGAAACTCGTCTAATTGAAATGGCTATTAAGAAGATTTCCACACATGCAAACTAATTGTCATCATAATACAAAATAACAACATACTAGCTAGTTCTTAACTTCAAAACAAACAAAATAAACTTAGGGTATTGAATGGAAAGAACTAACAAATTAAACAATAAAACTTCCTATAGTATACCAAATAAAATCGGAGCACTTGCTTTGTTAATATTGAAAACAACATGGGGAGCATTCCTTAACTTCTTCTTCATTAGCCGCCTTCTCTTCCTTGATGAGTTGTAGTATTGACTCAAACAACCATGTAGAGTAAGGCAACGTGATTGGCTCTTTGTTCCCAACCTCAATCTTCTCCTCCTCCTCCTTAAGTTGATAGAGTAATGCCTGAAACATTATGGAAGACAAGTATTGGTTAGGAATCACATGTAGTTTACGCTTTTCACCCACATGCATGGCCGTGAGGTTTTTCTTGCTCTTTATTCGTAGATTTGCAAAGAGTTGCTAAACTTTTTCTATAACTTTCATCATCTTCAACCCTTATGCCACACTCAGATGCAAGGAAAATTTAGAAAAGATTGGAATTCTTAAAAAGTATGAAGCTGATGAACTATGTTGGGGCCCTGGGGACTATATATATATGTCACTACAAAAAAGATTGCTATTAGCGATGGCCAGAGTTCGTCGCAACAACACAAAAAGCCGTCGCAGATTAGTATTACCGACGGTAAAAGGCCGTCGACCGCCGTCGGAAAAAGCCTTGTCGGTAATACTATATTACCGACGAGACCGTTGCTAACACTCATTTTCGATAGCACAACTCCGTCGTAAGTACTTGATAATTGCCGTCGTAGATTCAACTTCATACGAGGAAGTTGGACGACCAAATACCTTTTGTGACGACCTTCGGCCGTCGTTAATGCATAGTTTCGACGACAAAATGCCGTCGTCTTTATTTCATTTGTCATCGACAATACAACTTTATATGAGGAAGTCGTATGACCAAATACTTTCTACGACGAACTAAGGCCGTTGTTAATACCTTTTTGTGACGAATGAAAGCCGTTGTAATTACTTGATTTGTCGTCAACAATGTAACTTCATACGAGGAAGTCAAACGACCAAATACTTTCTACGACGAACTAAGGCCGTTGATAATACCTTTCTTTGATGAATAAAAGCTGTCGTAATTACTTGGTTTGTTGTCGACAATGTAACTTCATACGACAAAGTTAAACGACCAAATACTTTCTACGACGAACTAAGGCCATTGTTAATGCCCTAGTTTTGACGAATAAAAGCTGTCATAAGTACTTGGTTTGTCGTCGAAAATAACTTTTGTGATGAACTATAGTTGTCGTTAATGTAGTTTTTCAATGACTAAAAGCCATCGTAAAATAATTGGTTTTTTGTCAACAATACATTATCAATGTGACCATTGACCCTTTTCAATGAACTTTGACCATTATTGAAACCTATTCACCATGTCAGTAATACATTATTTGCAACAAAATAACTCTGTCAATAATAAAAGAGAGATCATTTCTAATATTTTAATTGCAAGGAAACATAAATCTCCCAAAAGTTTTTCAATTCAAATAACAAGCACAAATCCATAATTGTCCAAATCTAGAAAGTGCATAATGCAATAAAAAAAAATATTAAAACGTCTATAAAATAGAATAAAAAATATTAATTAAAACGTCTACATGAAAGCTATAATATCCTTCACCAAACTTGGAAACATAAATATTGGAAGATCAATCATCATCTGAGTCAGTATTCTCCTTTTGAGAGCCATCTGAGTCATCTTCCTCCTCAGAGTCATCTTCCTTGTCAAAGTCATCTTCTGTGTTTTCATCCACATTTTGATTTCCTTCTCTAGCATTGGCCTGTAATATTTTGATTATTTTAAATAAGTATACAAAAAATTTTATGACTATGCAAATTATATTTACAATACATAATAAAGATATTGAAACGTATTAATTTAACAACATCAACAACAATCCCCACAATGAATAACAACGGTATTATCAACATCAAAGAATACGGGATCGTTACTAACAAGAACCTTGTAGTTCTTTTGTGAATGAGAACTTCAAAGAATAAATTTGCCACCAATAATCACATTAATAACATTTTCATAACAAACACTACAAATCACGTACTTTGCATGGATAGGTAAAGATATACTAAGTTAAATAACATTTTTTTTAATCTAAGTTTAGCGATCCAAATAATTGAAATCTATAATGAGCAACTTTACAACTTATTTCAGCAACCTCAAGAAAATAGCAAAAAATATTAATGTTGATTATACTGAAAAATATATAAATATACCTGTGTAGTAGGTTCTTGCATAGAATTAAAGCCCATCTTTTTCAAAGCATTTTCTATCATATGAGGCATTTCCTCTTTCAATTGATTGATTTCTCCCTGTAATTCCATTTTCTCAGCAGAACTTTTATCCTCTGCTTCTTTAAAACGAAGCTCAAAATCCTCCTTTTCTTTTAAGCGATCCGCTTGACATCGCTTACTACACTGGCTAGATGAACTTGGGCCATACACATCTCTAGGCTTGACACCAGCACCCATGCCAAGCACACGACCACGAGTAGGAGGTCCAGTCACTTCAAAGAATATTTGACTATCATTAACAATCTCACCTTGAGATGCAACCTCTGATTTCCTTGCATCCATTTTTTCCTAAAACAACATTTGTTCCGTTATTAGATATATACAAACTTTAAATTCAAAAAGACATTAAAAATAATAATAGTAATAATAATAACATACATATAATTTTTGTGCTTTTTCACTAGCAAAAGTAACACCATCCTTTTTCATATGCATCGACCTGAAACATTCGATTGGACTTGGTTCGCATCCATTCTTCTCCTCCTATGAACATTTTAAAGGAAAATCATAAGATAAATCAATTCAATATACAATCTAATGTTTTAGAAATTTAACATGGCAATTTTATCATACCAATTCTTTTCTGCGCTTAGCCATTGGTACAGAACCTGTAGTCGCAATGATAGCTTGATTTTCTTTGCGATTTCTTTTGTTTCTATCACTCTTTTCCTGGTTAGATGAAAAAAAATACACTAAATGAGTTAATTATTAAAAATTTGCTTCTAAGAAAGATTTTAGAAAAAAATATATTAAAAAAAAAACTATTAATAATGTTCATTTTATAATCACCTGCCACTTGGTATTATTCCATTTGTTGCACATCTCTTTCCAAATAGTTGGAGTTACATCATCTGGGGGATGCTTGTACCATTCATCTTGAGGAATTTTATTTGTTACACATTTTTCTCTAAGGTGCCACATCCAATCAGGATAGCGTCGTTTGACATGCTCATCAAATACCTCCCTCTCAAGAACTAAGTCATCTGTCTCAAATTGTGCTTCTTTGTATAACTCATAAAGCATATTCAGTTGTTCTTTAGGATATTCTGTTGGGGGCATAAAAATTCTCCATGAGGGCATCCTAATCTTTGCTACTAACCTTTGATATGTAGAGATTCTATTTTATGCAATTAAAAAATATTAAGACGTCTACAAAATAGAATAAAAAATATTAAAATGTCTACTTGAAAGCTATAATATCCTTAACCAAACTTGAAAACATAAATTTTGAAAGATCAATCTTCATTTGAGTCAGTATTCTCCTTTTAAGAGCGTCATCTGAGTCATCTTTTGTGTTTTTGCCCATGTTTTGATTTTCTTATCCAGCATTAGTCTGCAATATTTTGACTGCAATATTTTGATTAAACTAAATAAGTATACAGAAAAATTTTGACTATGCAAATTATATTTACAAAACCTAATAAAGATATTGAAACGTATTAATCTAACAACATCAACAACAATCTCCACAATGAATAACAATGGTATTATTAACATCAAAGAATACAAGATCCAAACTAACAAAAACCTTGTAGTTCTCTTGTGAATGAGAACTTCAAAGAATAGATTTGCCATCAATAATCACATTAATAACATTTTCATAACAAACGCTACAAATCATGTACTTTGCATGGATAAGAAAAAACATACTAATTTAAATAACATATATTTAATCTAAATTTAGCGATCCTAATAATTGAAATCTATAATGAGCAACTTTACAACTTATTTCAACAACCTCAAGAAAAAAGCAAAAAATATTAATGTTGATTATACTAAAAAATATATAAATATACCTGTGTAGTAGGTTCTTGCATAGAATTAAAGCCCATCTACTCTAGTTCATCTCATCATCTTCTTCATTTGCTTCGGCTACATGTGTAGTGAATCTTTGAACCTCTTCCTCTTGATAAGGCTCTTCTTCATTTTCGAGCATGTCATAAAGATTTCTTGGCTTGGTCTCAATCACAACGCTCCATGCTAGATCTTTTATACAATTTACGTAGTAAACTTGTATTGCTTGGCACGCTAACACAAATGGTTCTTGTGTGTTTAGCTTACGTGTTCTATTAATACTAGTGATCCCATGACGATCTAGCTTATAACCAATTCCTTCTCGAGCTACATCATACCAATCACATTTAAACAAAACAACAGAATTCCCCTTTGTGTAACGGAGTTCAATAATGTCTGTTATCAATCCATAATAAGACATATTTTGATATTCCCCTCTCACCATAACACCGCTATTTTGTGTTTTTTTACCATCATCGCGTTGTTTAGTACGGAACCTAAACCCATTGACATTGTAACAAGGGTAGTGTGTAGCTCGTTTATCTGGACCCCAAGCCAATGATCGCACATGCTCGTCAACTTGCTCGTTTCCATCATTATAAAGTTTTGTGATCTATAAAGATATATAAATAATGTAAGATTCATGCTTAAGTAATTAATTTAAAAAAAATGAATGAACCAATGTGATTGTACCCTTTCTTTGAACGAACAAATGAACTCATGTCTATGCATCTCATCGACATTGACACCCAAGTCTACAAGGATGTTCCTATGTTCTCTACATATAAGATATCATAATAGTCAATCTTCAAAGTTTATACAAGAATATTAAAAAGTTGATGTACAAGAAGTAAATCTTACTGAACAAGGGGCTCGATCTCATCACAATTTTGTAGGACATAAAGCGATGCTGCATAGTAATCAGTGTTGTTTAACTCTCGTACTACACTCTTCCCAGAAGGGCGGCCTCTCCTAGAGAATATGGGTAATCGAGCGGTATCATCACATGTTGCTGGACATCGATCATCATTTCGCTCAGGTCGATTAAATATTGTTTCGATCCCAATTAGATATCGTGAGCAAAATGTTAGACATTCATCCGCCACATACCCTTCTGCAATCGACCCTTCTGGGTGTGCCTTGTTACGAACATAACCCTTGAGCTTGCACAAATACCTATTGATGCATCAAATTAATATGAGTAATTAAAAAAAAAAAACTATATTGTAAATAATATCTCATTTTAGCTTTCACTTATAAAAAAAAAAAAAAAAAAAAAAAACTCATTTTACCTTTCAATTGGATACATCCATCGATATTGCACTGGACCGGCAACTTTCGCTTCCCAAGGTAGATGAATTGGCAAGTGTACCATTACATCAAAGAAAGCAGGTGGAAAAATTCTTTCTAACTTACAAAGAATTATAGGAATTGTGTACTCCATATGCTCCAAGTCCTCCAACCATAAAACTTTAGAGCATAATTCTTTTAAAAAATTGCTAAGCTCAATTAAAGCATCAGATACCTTTTTAGGTAATAATTCACGCACTACAAGAGGGAGTAATCTCTCCAAGAAGACATGACAGTCATGAGTTTTCATACCAAAAATCTTCTGTTCTCCTACATTCACACACCGAGACAAATTTGCGGAGTAGCCATCTGGAACCTTTATATTTTGCAACCACTGAAACACAGCCTTTTTGTCATCTTTTGAGAGTGTATAACAAGCGCGAGGAAAATTAGTCTTCCCATCTTCAGGATGAAGTTCCTTTCGTATACCCATCATTTTTAGATCGAGCCTAGCATTTAAGGAATCTTTGCTTTTCTTATCAATATCTAATACTGTCCCCATCACACTATCACATATGTTTTTTTCAATGTGCATCACATCTAAATTATGACGCAACAACAATGTTCTCCAATATGGCAAATCAAAGAAAATACTACGCTTCTTCCAATTGTGGCACTTTCCACGCCCAGGTAACCTTTTCCTTTTAATGGCCTTGCCTAGTGTTATTGGTGGCAGAGTACCAAGTTGATTCAACACATCATCACCAGATAATCGTTTTGGTGCCCCTTTTCTCTCTCTCTACCATCAAATTGTGCTTTCTGTGATCGCCATTTATGGTCAGGAGGAAGAAATCGACGATGACCCATATAGCACATTTTGCTACCATGCTTTAACCTACGATGAGAAGTCTCACTACCACAACAAGGGCATGCAAGATTCCCTTGTGTACTCCAACCCGAGGTATAAGCATACGCAGGAAAGTCATTGATAGTCCACATTAATGCAACTCTCATTTGGAAGTTTTCTTGTGTTGAAGCATCATAGGTTTCAGCACCCTTTTCCCATAATTCTTTTAACTCATCAATTAATGGCCTTAAAAATACATCAATATCATTGCCAGGACCCTTTTGGCCCGGAATAAGTAGAGACATGAATAGATAAGGCTCTTTCATACACATCCACGGGGGAATGTTGTAAGGGAATACGACAACAGGCCAACAACTATAGCTGACACTCATGTTTCCAAAAGGATTAAAGCCATCAGTAGCTAACCCAAGCCTTACATTGCGAGGATCTAAGGAAAAGGACTCATGAGTTTGATCAAATGATTTCCAAGCCTCAGCATCTGCGGGATGCCTTAGTACTTCATCATTAGAACGATTCTCATGGTGCCATCTCATGTCTGGAGCTGTTTTTGATGACATAAATAATCTTTGTAGCCTCGGCTTGAGAGGAAAATATCGCAATACCTTCCATGGGACTTTTTTAGCATCCTTTTTGCCACCCTTGCTATTTAGCTTCCATCTTGAGATCTGACAAACTGAGCACTTATCTGCTTCAGAATGCTCCTTGTAATATAGCATACAATCATTTTTGCATGCATCGATCTTTTCATAGTTTAGACCAAGATCACTCACAATCTTCTTTGCCCCATAGTGGGATATGGGCAATTTTTCGCACATTGGAAATGCATCCTTCAGTAGCTCCAACAAAATTGTGAATGAGTTGTTGCTCCATGAATTCTTGCACTTTATGTGCATTAATTTGACAATAAAGGACAAATTGGAATACTTTTTACATCCCAAATAAAGTGGTTGGTCTGCCTCTTTAACCAATCTATAAAACTCCTTTGCTTCTTCATTTGGATCTTGCGATTCACTCCCACTTGTTTCCTCAACATCTCTCATATGAGGATAAGCATCTCGTATCATATTATGGATATCATCAATACTTTGTTCATCATCACTACTATTATCCTCATCCTCATCACTACCTTCCTCGTCCTCATCACTATTTCCCTCTCCATGGAGATGCCATCTAGTATAATCACGCCTCATCCCTTTCCATAAGAGGTCTCTTGTAACCTCAACTCGTGTTCTTCTATACCTATTGTTACAATCATTACAAGGACATTTTATCTTCATATCTTCATCTTTAATACGTTGAAATGCATAATCAACAAACTCTATTACTCCATTTATATATTCCTCACATGACCTACTAGAAAGATTGATCCAAGATTTATCAACCGGCATTATATCTACACCCTTCAAAAATGACATAAATATTAACAATTATTCCTGTCTAAATTGTGATAAATAAACTTATTATAAAAGTTAAAAACAAAAACACTAAATTAACAACACCACCTTTGAACATATTGTAAACTAACTAACATGAAAAACTTAATTAAATTTTAGAGGTCCACTAATTTAAATAAATAATTATATACAAATAACATGCACTAATAACAGTACCCGATCAAAAGAAAAATTGCTAAAAGAAACTAATAATTTCTTCACTATTAACTCACACAAAAAATTCACATATTCAAAACATATAAATATATATATATATATATATACACACTTTTTTTCTGCCACCTGCCATCACTTTTGACATAAGGATAAAACTAGACAAATGACAATATATATAATATAAATCAAATCACCTAGGCTTCTACACATACCATTTTATTATTATTTTTTTTCCCTACCACATGCCACAATTATCATCTTTTGAGGTGGTAACTCCAAGTACAATAGGCACACGGCCTTACAGAACAACAAGGATTATTTCTTTTCTTTTCTTTTTATTTTTCTTTTTGATGGTGGCATGTCAGAACGTAGGCGCAAAAAGCTTTTTCTTTTTCGTCAAGTCCCCTAATTCGGCATTATTGCTGTAGATTTGTCTATGATCAGTACTTGAGAGTCTGTTAGGTACTTATTTTAAACTCACATTTTTACATTTTAAACAATATTACACATTTTTATATATTCTTTTACTCATACATATTTTAAAAAATTACAAACAAATTTTTTCAAACTACTCTACAAAATACTCCCTTAACATTTTTCTATACTTTGTGCGTTAAGCGCAGAGAGAATCTGCAAATTTTTCTTAACAAATTGCTAAAAGTTTAGAACAAAAAAGAGAGAGGCTAAATTTACTTTTACTGGTACACATATATTATTATATGTCCACAACACAAATACTATTATTGAAAAGTGCTCAATAAGATTCTAGTTTCCTTGCAGTTTTACGGACAAAAGAATAGTCAACAAACAAACTCCAACCAATATTATAGTATTATATATCCACAACAAACACCAACCATTCATTCAAATATATTTTTTTAATCAAAAAAAAATTTCAGCCATTCATTCGTGGTCTTTTTGGCTCAGCACCTAACTACCCACTCTCACTTTATCTTTATTCGGTGGATTCATTTAACCAGAACGTGCAGTATAACTTAAAACTGTACAAAAAATTAAAGTGCAGACAAAGAGCGTGTGAGAGAGTAAGTGATACCAGTGGCTCAGCAAGGCAATTAGATTCTGGCAAGAATAGAGAACGATGATGTAGAGATAAGCAAAGATATTGACGGCACAAGAGAATAACTGTAAGACAGTGTTGTGTTTTATATTTTTCTATTTATTGGTTTTTGTACTGAGAATTAGGGATTTGTTGAGGAAGACAGATTTGGGCTTTTTTTTAATTAGAGATATGTTTACCTGAAAGGATTTTCCTATATTTTTGGGTTTTTTAACTTTTTTTTTTTTTTTTTGAGAAGATGGGTTTATTCCCATTGTTGTACCAACTTTATTTTATTTTTTGAATTTTTTTTTCAACAAATTTATAAGGGTTAATTATAAAATTTTAAAGTATAAATTAAATTTTTTTTTTTTGATGATCTGAAATTTAAATTTTTTTGTTGCCAAATTCTAAATTTTGAGAGGGGTGGGGGTAGGAGGGAGGGGGTGGCGGTAAAGAAAAAAAAATTTGCTGCCAAATTATAAAGTATACCTTCTTTCTTTCAAAGCAAATTAACAATTTAGCTAACTATCGTAAATACTATCTCAATTAAAAAAAAAAAAAATTTAATTACGATGGATAAATGTGTGTCACAAATGTGAAAAGTAAGGGGGAATTTTCCCTCCAAAATATTTTACCATTTTCGATAGCTTCATGTCTGTCACTAATACCCTTTTTAATATTTATGATGGAATCATGTTTGTTGCAAATAATAACACCATAAAAATTATATATTTTGTATTTTCGATGCACAAAGGCCGTCACAAGTGCTAATAGTGCCGACGGTGTTTATTCTGTCGTCGTAAATAATACTCTCTTTTATATTTACGATGGAAGATTGTTTGTCGCAAATACTAACACCATAAAAAATATATATTTTGTATTTTCGATGTACCAAAGCCATCACAAGTTATAATAGTTCCGACGGTTTTTTGTTTAGTCGTCATAAATAATACCTTACTAGCGACAAAAATTTTTATGCCGTCGTAAAAAGTAAGGCGGGAACATTTCCCTCCAAAAAAAATCACATTTTTGACAAAAATAATAGGCATTTTCGACAGACTTATTTTGCCATCACAAATGTGTTGATATTTGACGAGTCATTGTCGATGGAAGAGACTTGCCGTCGAAAAAGCTAGTTTTTACGATGGCTTTTTGTAATTGTCGAAAAAGTTTCGTCGCAAATAGCAATCTTTTTTGTAGTGTGTGTGTGTGTGAATACCTATTAGAATAGGATTAGGTTTTGTGTTATACCACTACTAGAGCCTATATGTCAGTTTATATATATTTGCAATTATATCATTGTCGTTATGATCTAGCACTCCAATTAGCATGTTTCAATGAGTTTGATGACAACCATCCGATCGTGCAAAGAAACATAAAAACGTAGAAGGTTCAGCCTTCAGGGGTCTACACTCCGACTAGGTTTAGGATTAGTATTTATTAGGGAAATCACATAAATTTCCTTAGAGATTTCATGAAATTTAGTTATGTTACCCTCCCGTTTTTAGATATGTACAACCTCTTTTATTTATTTTTTTCCTTTTTTAGTGGTGAAAGTACGTCCTATCCTTTTTTTTTTTAGAGTATGTACTAACCTATTTTGAATAACCAATAGAAGATTTTTCTAAAGTAAAAAACATTAAGAAATTTGTTAAAATGTTTAAATATACTAATTAATCAATTAAGTCAATATGGTTTAGGCTTATTACCTCTTTTTTCCCTTTGCGTGCTCTCCTCGGGAAAGCCCACGTTGGTGAAACCCTAGCCTTATGTAGGCGCCTCTTTCCCCTGCTCTGGTGTAACCCCTTTTTTTTCCTTCCTTGTTTTACCTTCACAGTCTGCCTCCCTTCTCCATCTACCCATCCCTTAAACCTACCACATCCAACCCTCTCAACCATGGAAGACCTCACGGGTCGGTGTGCCCACCTCTCCCTTCACACAAAGGAACACTAAACTATTCCTCTAACAAATGCTACTGAAAACAATAGTAGGGTGCTTGTGGCGAGGCTCTTCACCAAGCACCGAGTAAACGTCGAATCCTTGGTGTGAACTCTCAAAAGCATGTGGAGGTTTACTCAATATTTTTAAGTACGGGACCTTACTCAAAACATTGTTCTGCTACTATTCACCAATGACACCGATGCACAACAAATCCTCTCGCAAGGACCTTGGACTTTTGACAAATATTTGATAGGCTTTTACCAACCAGGCATCTCTAAATCGGTGGATGATGCTACGTTTCATACCAACCCTTTTTGGATTCAACTCCATAACCTTCCCCTTAGTCATATGAACAAAGCAAATGCCGTGGCTATCGGGAACACTATCGGTAGTGTTGAATAGGTCGACACGTCACCGTTTGGAGAGTGTAGAGGATGCTACATCCAGGTTTGAATTAGAATTGCTACTGATTAGCCCCTTTGCCTTGGCCAGTTTGTTGATTTAGGTGATCAAGACCCTCACTGGATTTCCTTCCGATATGAAAGATTACCTATCTTCTGCTACTGGTGCGGTCTCCTAAATCATGACGAAAAGGATTGCAATATGTGGAAAGAAAGTGGTGAATCTCTACAGAAGGATGAGCAGCAATACAGTCCTTAGCTGCGAGCTTCTTCGGCCAACGCTTAACAATCCCAAGTACTCCGTACCAAGTCACCATAACCAGCAGGCCCTCCTTAACCCCATCGACCAACTCTGTCACCATCTATGCGCCCATCCCCTCCAACGACCATCACGTCTCCCTCAGCGTTGGACCCACCATCTTCCTCTCATACTGAGACAGCCAGTAACCACAATAAACATCCTGAGACTAATCCTACACACAAGACAATCTTATTAGACTCCGCTCTGTTTGACACGTACGTCACTGACTTGGACCATGAGCTAAATCACCCTCCTAATTCAAACACATCTACTCCTCTCCCACAACTGGCCCACAATTCAACCATTGACCCTGTAGAACATCCTATCTGCACCACGAAATCACTTGTCCCATCAACAAAACAAACTGACACTTTGACCACCAACCACACCATTACTTCTGACCCTACACATACCCTTAACCCTCCCAAAATCCCAGACACCATTACCTCCCCCACGTATCATTCTAAGGCTAAGAAGAATGAAATTTTGCATTGTACTGTACACTTTAAAATATTGCATGGACCTGGGCATGAAATATTAAAAAAAAGAAAATATGCATGGCACTGTGCATGGCACTTCGCATAGGCTTGGTCTTCCATGTGACATAATGAATTCCACTACTCCTAGTGAAATGGTACTAAGGTCTAAAAGGATGATAGTTAATTTGGGTCTAAAATTTTCAGTAAAAGATTTAAGTATATTTCTAAAAATTTTAGGTAGATCATAGATTTCACCCAAATTATAAGCAGAATTAACAATATCATTAAGCTTAGTATAAAATTCATCAAAAGTTTCATTATTAGACATTCAAATGCTTTCAAATTTAGTTGTTAACTATTATAACTTATTTATCTTAACTACCTTTGTGCCTTCATACACAGTTTGAAAAATATTTCATGCAGTATGAACAACCTCAACATTAGAGATTTTCTTGAATTCCTCCATAGAAATAACATTAAAAATGGCATTTATAGCTTTGTTATTAAAAGCGGTTGCTTCTTTATGAAAAGTTTGCCACTCACTCACTAGAGTAGTGGGCTTCTTCCATCCATATTCAATGGAGTTCTAGACTCTCTCATCAATAGATTTTAGGAATGCTTTCATCCTTACTTTCCAATAAGCATAATTATTCCTATCAAAGTGAGACGAGATCACAAGAGAGTGACCATGTTCCATGACAACAGGGGTCAAGGACCAACTCTTAGATCAAAGGATCTAAACACAAGAGCTAACCCGCTCTGATACCATTTGTATGGTTTTTAGACCCCTTAAAACACAACTAGATTAACCTAGTTATTTAGCTAAGTGATTAACTTAGGTAAATTATGCAAATCTAGGTTAACACAGATAAATTATATCATTGAAACAGTGTGGAAAATTAGTAATATAAGAATATGATAACTCAGGAAAACCAAACCAATAAAAAACTTGGGGAGGATTTAACCTAACTATCCTCAACGTAAAACAAATCCACTATGAAAGAATTGAAATTTACACAATAGCGACTTAGACCACTAACATTCTATTGCTACCTCAAGTAGGAAACCTACTACCACGAACACGTGACAGCTTCAAGTCCACGAACTACTTCTTTCTTGCATTCCCAACAAGCACAAACACTCTTGCTTGTATATCTTTAAACTCTTGAATCTGCAACTGAATTGATTACCAAGCTCTTGACATTAATCTAAACCTTGATAACCCTAAGTGTATGTAAAGGCAAACACTTCTAAATTTCACAAGAGATTCACACACACAGCATAAAGAGTAATCTTAAAATGTGGCTAGGGTTTTCTCTTTTATAGTTAAGACAAAACATAAAACCCTACATGTCAAATGGGCTTGGGTTGAGTTGGAAAATTCTGCAGAAAAACAATCTGCACGAGCTTCAATCGATCGAGTCTAATTTTCGATCGATCGAGCTAGGCAAATTTACACAGTAAATCCTATAGTACACTTGATTCCAACTTTACATTTAAACATACTTTGAGCAAGTTTAAAATAAGGACAAATGTTTTGATCATGGTTTGACAACATTACAAATTGAAGTTCTAATATATTTAAACCTAAAGTCTTAGAACCCAACAACAAAACATAAAAGACAAAACGTAAAAGGCAAAAGACAAGGAAAAGAAGTCGACGGGGGAAAATAATTACAATACCACTAGCATTAACTGTGTTAAATTTTAGTATTTACTTTCCAATTACCTCATCAAAAACTAAAAAATTACATCCATGAGACCTCCAAAATGCAGAAACTTTTTGGCACATGCCACTGGCGGTGGTTTGATGCATTGAGTGGCCTAAGGCAAAAAATGAATTGAGACCTCTTATATATTTAAAAATGACTTTTTAAAAAAGTAATTTAAATATTACTTAAACTCTATTCTCTTGTTAGATGCAAAATTACTAATTAATATAAACCATCTAGAATTTCTTTTTTAAAAACGTCTATAGGCGTAAAAAATTTGACAAAAATTTTCACGTTTGTTGATATAGCAGATTAATAGTAATAAGTAAAAAAATGATATTAGTAGTAGCCCTATATGAGAACTAGTAAAAGTTTGTTAACTCAACTGTAGTGAAATTTTTTGAGTATTGCTCTTTTTTTTAGAATTGCTAAATTTATAACATTTTTACAAAAAATCCTAAGTGTTAAATTGTTACTAGTTTTAATTTGATCCCACTACTAAAATTATTTTTTTTAACCACCAATAATAGCCAATAACAACCTGCTACTTAGAATTTATTGTGAAAGTATTGTGAGAAATATTGTGAGCGTAGAATTTCTCTTTGGCAAAAAAATACTATTTTATTTATTGGATAATATTCGGGCTTAATTAATACTATTACAATGAAAAAAATAGCTTTATTGGTTAAAATTAGGGGGTCTTTATTTACACGAGGCCTTAGGTGATTACCTCTCTTGCTTATATGTTAGAGCTGGCTGTGCATGCTACAATGTAATTCTAATGCTAGCAGTGTATGGATGGAAGTTGTATAAATATTTTTATTTTATTATTATTTTTTATTCAGATTTCTCTCTTCATGATGGTTGGATTTAATTAATAACATGTAAACATTCTCTCCATTATATGTCTTCAATGTCGATGGGAACAGAAAAGAAAACTAAAAAGAATAAAGAAATAATATTTAACTAAAATGGTGAAAAAAATAGAATATTTAATGTGCAGTGCATTATAAAGTTGAGTATTAAAATAGATAAAATAAATTTTTGTTGTGTCAAAATAGCATTTTTTTTTTATATATATAAAACATGCTCTATCATTATAATAGGAGGGCAATTGTGTCCCTCTGATTTGAGATCTTTTTTAATTTTCACTCTAGATTTCTTGTCAACTTGGGAGAAACAAATATTGGGGCCTTCAATGGAAAATGAAAATTTGTTTATATTTGGCACAAGGGAGTGAGACAAATTATTAATAACTTGAAAGCTTCTCTGGCACACTATTGTAGATTTGTGATTCCAGAGAATGTGAATATAACAATTTTTTCCACACTTCCTTTTGTAAAATTCTAGATAGTCCAATGTTGGAATTCTTTTGGTTTAATAATAAATTACAATAATGTCTTGTGAGATTTAAGGAAAGAGTAATGTTACAGATACAAATTATTTTACAACATTTTTACAAAATGCTTATGTGGCAAATTCTTACTGGTTCTAATTTGAATCCATCACTTTGAAAAATACTATTTGTCAAAAATCCCACCTTCTATACTTGAAAATGACACTTTAACCTCTTGTATTTATTATTCGTATTTGATTTCTTAAAAAATCAAGTTATTTTTATTAAAAGTAAAAATAACAATCTTATCATATAATCAATCTAGTTAGCAAGCATTCTTTTTATATATTAATTTGAAAAAAAATACTATTTAGATTATTCTACAATTAATTATAAAACTAATAAGGGTACAATACTATTTTGATCCCTAAGCTTTGCCATTTTTTTTCCATCTTTAAACTTTGAAAGTTTCTTTTTAATACTTAAACTTTGTGAAGATTTTTTTTTTTTTTTTTTTTGGTTTCTTTATTCTTCATTAATTACATTTTTCAGTTATAAACATTTATATTAAAGTAGATGAACCTGTAAAGACAAAATTATATGTAAAGTTAAAACCGCCTAAGATGAATATATATATAGATAATATATTTGTTTTGATTTTTCTTTGATTTATTATTTACTTATAACATGAAAATTAATTTAGATGAATATGTAAAGTTAAAACTATTTTGAGATGAATTTGTAAAGCCAATATATTTAATATTGAAAAAAAAAAATTAAAGGTAGAAAATAAATAAGAAAAAGAATAATGATATGGTCAATGATATGGCGAATGAAGTAGCTGAACAAGAGCATAACAACAATAAATGCAACGATTCAGCTTATATACATATATACATACATACATACATAAAATAATTACATGATTTGGCACTACATCCACGTGCAAAAAAAAAAAAATTACTAACAAATTTGGGCGAATATAATGTAGAGGCACTCTCAAACCCAAATTTCAAACATACCCAAGAAGCTCTCCCTCACAATACAAAGGTTAGGGGTTGCACTTAAAATAAATTGAATTTTTTTTTTCCACACTAGACAATACCCTCAAAGATATTTCTCTCTAGTGAAACCAACGAACCAAAATTTCATAAGTACCAAATACAAACTACCACACAGTAGAAATCAAAGAGAGCTACAAAACAAATGTCCATCAAACCCAAGAGAGAACCTCTAAATACAAAGTGGAATTTTAATAACTTAAATGAGAGGTAGAGTGGGGACCATGATAAAATTTAGAATCTCTTTCTTAGATATCATATTAAATTACCAATTATCTTAAAAACTTAAACTATTAGGAAAAATGATGAATATAATTATTTAACCAAAATTTTAATAAATATAACCCATCCGTACAAACCAAACAAATAACAAACTCTGGCATGACAACCTCTCACGTGTAAGGGAAATTCTAGAGCTATAATTTTTTTTTACAAACTGTTGATATGATAAATAGTTATACGTGCAAAAAAAAAAAAATGATATTAGTGATAAGTTCAAATAAAAACTAGTATCAATTTGTCACTAAATTCACAACTATATATAAAAATATTATAAAATAGTTGACCTTGTATCACATAAGTTTAACCCAGCCCCGTCAGCATCAAATTGTTTTGCTTTGGACGCAATACAAAACCTGACTTTTAATAAATTCAAGACAGCCACGTCTACACTTATTTCTTGAGCAATGGGTATGGCTAACGCCACTACACTATCAACGGAGATATCTCAGTTGCTTATCATGACTCTTACTGCTTTCTCTCCTCTTCTTCTGCTTCTTCTTCTTCCACATTGCATTGATACTAAAACCCTTAAAGGCTTGCAAGTTTGATGCCATATATCAACCTGGGGATTCGATCTCTGACACAGACAATTTCAATCATGAGAACCTGGGCACTCCTTTCTCTCGGCTTCCTTATGGCGAATCCTTTTTCAACCATGCCAGTGCCGGCCGGTGCTCCAAAGGGTTGCTAATGATTTATTATATTGGTAAGAATCTAACTTGTTGACGCTTATTTTTTTTGCTGTTTTTTTTTAGTTGTATGGATTATAGAAAGAACCCATAATATACTTTGTACCTATAGATTTCTATCAAGAAATTTCTGAGCTTAAGCGGCTGAAAAATTTAATCACTAAATTATAATTCTAAATCTTTTCTCGCATGTGGCCCCTAAACCCAGTTAATAAGTGAGATTTTTAATATTTTAAATGAGAAGTAGAGTTGAGATAGAGATCAAATTTAATTCTTATAAAATTTTAAGTTCGTAAATTTTGTAATCACTTGGTCATGATTCTAACATTATTATTCTTTTACTTTTGTCCATGTAACTTTTGTAAAATTCTTATGTGGTAAAATTATCGAAATTATGCTATGTAATAGAATAATATTATATCTTTTATAATGCAATAGGATAACATTTAATTTAACAATCAAAGAAAACAAAAAAGAAAAAAACTTAAAACACAACTAAATTTGATAGGCCACAAACGCGTTGACCCCTAATGATGAATTAAGTTGGTTAATTAGCCAAGTTATTAATTAATCAAATTAACATGCAAATTGTGTGGTAGCACAAACAAATCACTGATAAACTAAAGTATGCAGCGGAAAATAAATTGACATGATGATTTGCTTACGAATGGGGAAAACCTACGCGGCAAAAACCCCATCGAGTGATTTTAAGGTCATCACTCCCGAAACTCCACTATTATCACAATAAATGGTTACAAGTAAAGGAATCCTAAGTACCTTACCAATTTACAGTTGAACCTTTACCCCAATACCCGATTGGACTTGTTCTGTAGTGACAGTTTCTCCTTTTAATGCACGGCTCCCAAGTACGTGACTAACCAATTGTGTGGATCCTAATACGCAACTCCAATCACCAACTAGAGAAAGTTGTTGGTTGCAAAATTCTTCAATTCATCCACACGATGAAGATGAAGAAGATGCTTGGTTATAAAACCTTACGTTGCACATTATACAGCAACTTCTTCACAAGAAAGATGAACTAGGGCAAGAACTTTGTCTCAGGTCATAAATTGCTTGAACAAGGATTTCTCAATGCTTGTGCAACTTGTACACTTTGACGGCCCTTAAAATAATCCTTTTATATGTCTAAGGTTAAAAGAAAAGAAGTCCCAAAGGTACATGTACGGATTGGAATCAAAAACAGAACTCAGAACCCTTTTTTCTTAACTCTCGACAGCTAGAGGTGTCAAGATGCTGTCAAGCAACTGTCGAGCCTCGGGGTTGAACAACTTCTTAAAACTCAACAGATGCAGCTGTGGAGCCAGGTGTCGAGTTTTAAAATCTGACACTTCTTTAACTTGAATCTTGGACAACTTGCATGGCTTTAATACTTGATCTTGAAACCTTATTTCTTGAAGTATTAAAATCATACTATAGCTATCCAAATACAAGCTGAGTGTGTTTTGTTAAAGGATAAGCCAATTACAAAAAAGAATGACATATGTTCAAAACAACTTGAAACACATATGTCCTAACAGTCTCCCCTTTTAGCAATTCGTGATAAAACCACAATAAACAAATGAATATATATAAGAGAAGTCATAAATCATTCAACTCATATTCACTTGTTGAATACAATAAAATCTATCTTAACACAAACCCTTGAAAAATTTTGCAAGAAGAGAGTTTATGGCAAGTAGACTTTGATAACCTGTATTTCTGAAACACTTTAAACAAAACACATCAGGGCATCTTTGTGTGAAGCAGAAATAATAGATTGCATACAAATATAGAAATATGTGTATAAAGATAGAAAAGAAACAACACATGTAGAGATAGGTGAAGAATACATACATCATCACATATATATCAAAGATAAGCACAATGTATGTAAACAATGGTCACAAGACCTAAGGTATAAGAATAATGTATTTCCAATAGGAAAGAAAAAAAAAAGATACATGTAAAACTCACTACATCCCTTAAAACAACAAAACTCCCCCTATAAAAAATGTCATGTACATGCTCTCCCTCTAAGTATGACTACTCTCATAACCAAAACCTACTTCCCCTTTTTGTCACGAGTGATAAAGGGTAGAGTGTTAAGTAGACATCTTATCGATAGAGCTAGTATCTCCATCATCATCATCTAAAGCATCATCGTCATCACCATCATCATCCTCAAACTTGGAAGCCACATGAGGTGGTGGAGGAGAATTCTCGAGAGCAAAACCGCCCATGGTTGCCTGTCGCAGAGCAATGTGACCAACATGAATATTCACTTGATACAACTCTGTAGAGAGCGTATCGAGGTGAGCATCCATGCGCTAAAGCTGCGCCATAATGTCTCCTAGTCACACATTGCTCGAGGAAGAGGAGGGAGCAGATGTGGCTCGAGCAGATCTAGATGGAGCTGGACGGGAGGAAGGAGCTGCTAAATCCGTCCGTTGCGACCTAAACTGCGCCGTACTATGTTTTACAGTAACAGCATCTATGGCAACATGACATGGAAGGGGTTGGACATGGGAAAAGGGATAGAGAAATAGCGTGGAATCCTCGTGATAGCAGAAGGAAAGATGAGCTTATCACGAGTAGCCGTATCCCTATAGATATCTATGATAGAGAAAATGAAGTGTGAAGGAAAGTCTATAGTAAGATGCTCAAAAAGAGACAACAAAAACCGAGCACGAGACTTTGTGATGGAGTTGTAGTGAAACAGTGGGTGTAGAACAAATGTCATCACCATGTTCATGAAACGAGGACCTTTAGTAAAAGGCCGACATGGTGTAAACTGACGCTCACCCCAATCAGAAGGGCGCTCACAAAAAGCAGACATCATCTCGTCTTTGGACACAGTTTGTAGACGCTCACAACTGGGGTAGTTAGGATGCACAACCCTTGGAATATGAAGCACATCAGAAACCAACTCCGGTGTGACTACTATGCGCGTACCTTGAACGCGAGTATAAAAGAGAGGTACTGAAGAATCAATTCCATGCATGTTGAAGTAAAACTCCTATATCATTACAGAAGGACAAGTGACCGAGATGTCACACAGTGACTCCCAATCCCCACTATGAATAACATCGGGTAGGCCAGTGTCGGCAAAGTCTGCCAGAATAATTTGGCATTCCGAATGAACACCTCGTTTAGAAAAGTTCTTCGAGAAGTCCTTTTGGGCATTCTCATCACGGAACTGAACAGAGGAAGGAGTAGGATAAGAAGATGAAGAGGCCTTCAAATGAAGAGAGTTCTGGGACGGAATGGACTTACATTTTGGTGCCATAGACACTACTAACGTAAATAGAAAGAGAGGGAGAAAGAAAGAAACACTTAGAAAAGTTCCCAAAAACAATTCAAATATAACAAGTATATTGAAGAGAGAACGTATGCATGGGAAATGCATGAACATGTGACATGCAACATGAAAAAAAACATCATGGGCTCAGCCCAATCCAAACCTATCAGCACACAACAGATTAGCACACATCTAAATGCATGAGATTACTGTTAGAATGCTAATGTGATGTAATGCATGGAGTTTTTAAGATCAAATCTAGAAAACTCATCCCAAAAATTGCAACAAAAACTCATCAATTTTGAAAAAACCCCAAAATTTTTCAAAAACCCCAAAACTAGGTTTCAAGACATGAAATGCATGAAGAAAGAGAGATTAGAAGCTTACCAAGTTAAGAAAAACTTGAAAGAAACTTGAAGAAACCTTGGGCAGAGGTTTGGAGTGAATGAGAGAGGTTTGAGAGGTGAAAAACCAGAGCTATCGAGAGAGAGATCGAGGGAAATGAGAATCGGATCGCACAGAGTCTATATATAGAGGTTTAGTAATTCTCGACAGATACAGGTGTCGAGAGGTGTCGAGCCATCTGTCGAGGTAGGTGTCAAGAAAAACAACGTCGACAGATAGAGCTATCGAGAAGGTGTCAAGGAACAACACAAACAAAAAACAGAACAGAAGCTCGATCAATCCACCAGCTGTTGAGAAGCTATTGAGAGGACAGAAAGTTCCTCGATCGATCCACCAGGTGTCGAGAAGCTATCAGAATTGTGATAATAAAAAGCCAAGAAGCTCGACAGACAGCCAGGTGTCGAGGAGGTGTCGAGCCAGCTTTTTCAAGAATTTTTTGAGAAGAGAAAAACATAGATATGAATGCAATCACGCATGCAACTCAACAAATGATCCAATCAACAGATCAAGCTCTTAAAATCATCTCTCAACAACAATTTTAAGCACATGAATCCCAAAACACACACACTAAACAAGTCTAACCAATTTTATATTTCAAAAATAAGTCAAGACAGTTTAGTGACCATACATCAACACATGTAAACCTTGTGATAGCCAAATCACAATGTACTCGCACATGTATCAAAAATAGCAAAGAATATTGCGTATTGTGTGTGAAAAACATTGTAAGATTGCATAAGTGTCTCAAAGTTATGACGATTTGAGATATGAGAAAATCTCTTTAACTCACACACAAGCATAACTGTTTGATGAGAACTATCACTTTCGAGGTACACCCTATAACTCCCACATCTCCTAGAAAATACACTTGCAATCATATTTTAAAGCATTTTGTTCTTTTTGCTTTTATTTCTTTGCATATTTTCTGTTATTAAGCAAACCATGCATGGGCATATAAGAGAGAAAAGAAATGCCCGATTATGTTAAGTTTTTTGATATTGCACTTTTGCTATGCCGAAGCATACAGATGTCATTTCATGATTGGTGGGTAACAGTGGTGAGATGGTTATTTATGTCTTTCTCTTAGGATTTTCTAGTCCTACCCGTCAAAAAAGTGATATGAGGTTTAAGTACAAGAGATCACTTAACATTACTCATCACAAACAAAGAGCCATAAAACTCATTTGCTTAGTTGTGCATAAGGATACTCATCAAAGTTACAAGAAATACAAAATTTAGAAAACTCTGTTTCAACGGCCATTTTAAGATTCACAAGAACCAATGTACACAAGCATACACTGTTTTTGTATTTTTCAATTTTTTTTTTATTTTTATCTGAAAAGTAAAATAAAACAAAAACATGTTAAATAAAGCAAAAAAAAATGCATAAAACTAGACTGACTTAAAACAGTAAAGCAACACACATAAGTAATGCAAAGATATAAACAAGAAGGGGAGAGAGAGAAAACATGAAACAATCACTTGGAACCCTTTTCCTTCCACACCTTGGAAGTACCTTTCCTTTTTGCAAACTCTTGAATTGGTGATAAGGGGGAAGGATTGAAACCGTTCAAGTTCGAAAGGAACATGAGGGCTTTGAGAAGATCTCCAAGAGGAGTAAGAAAGGTTTGAAGCTGATTTTGGTTCCCAGATGCTATCATGCCATTGCTCTGTTGAGTGGCTAACCATTTATAGCAATTTGGTCGAGTATGGCCGACAATACCACAATGATGACAGATATGCTACTTCTTCTATTTAGGCTTTTGAGAGTTAGCCGCCTTAGTCCTAGGGTTTTTAGTTTCTTTCTTCTTAAGCTTAGGGGGTGCTCTAAGATGGACTTACCCTTGTTTAGATTCTCACTAGCTAATTCAGCTTTAACATCACTATTCTCAATTTTAATGTTATTAGTAGGAGGAACAAAAACAGTAGTACTAGCAGAAGCAACATCAGAAGAAAATAGATCATACCCTAAACCTGTTTGATTAGAAGCAAGTTTCTGATTGTTGAGCATCTCATCCAGCTTCGCACTTGATGTCCTCTCTAATTGAGCTCTTGCTTGAAACAGTTCTGCTTCAAACTTCTTGGTCTTCTCAGCCAGGAAATTGTTCTCGAATCTCAGTGCCCCAATAGTTTGATTTGCTTCATCAAAATTAGTGGAAAGCTCCTCATGCTCAAGTTCCACATCATTAAGCTTCTTAGTAGCCAACCTATAGAGTTTCTCATGCTTCTCAGAAAGCTTGTATAATTTCTCATAGGCGGTATGGATATCATCTTGATCATCCATCGTTTCAAACTTAGCATCCACCAATTCTTTTTCTTCATCTACATCTTCAGTAATCCCTTCAGTAGGATTGACAGTAGCAGTGAAGGCATTCAAAATTCCGTCATCATCATTGTTGAAATCATCCTCGGGCTTAGTGTCGCTCAAAGTCGAAGTAAGTGCTTTGCTCTTCCCAATGTTCTTGAGATATGTGTGACACTCTTGTTTCATGTGACTGAAACCTTGACAACCGAAGCATTTAGGTCTAGCGGGAACAGTGTACTGACCGCCATCTCTAGTATCCTTATTCCCTTTATCTAGGCTCTTGAACTAAGAAGAACTGAATTGCCTACGGTCTTTGTTGAAGCCTTTTCCATTGGCATTTTTCATGAATTTTTTGAATTGCCTGGTAATGTAGGACTTCATCTTAGAATCTTCATCGTCTGAAGACTCATTTGTCTCACTGCTCTTGGCCTTTAATGCCATGCTCTTGCCTTTACTTGACTTGCCGATTCTTGTCAACCCTAGCTCGTAGGTTTGCAGATTACCAACCAGCTCAGTGACAGGAATCTTGTCAATATCCTTTGATTCCTCTATCACCGTGATCTTGGCATGAAATCTCTCGGGCAGAGATCTGAGCACTTTTCTTAAGATCTTGGGTTCAGGAGTGGTTTCCCTAAGATTGAAAGCTGAGTTCACCATGCCTTTGAGCTTGACATAGAACTCATTGAATGACTCATCCTCCTCCATCTTAATTTCTTAGAAGCTTGTAGTGAGCCTCTGTAGCTTCGAATCCTTGACAGTCTTTGTTCCCTCATAGGTTGTATGGAGAATGGTCAATGCTTCCTTAGTAGTTTTAGTGAAGGAAATCTTTTTGAACTTCTCATTAGTGATCGCACTGAATAGGGCATTCAATACTCTGCTGTTAAAATTAACCGCCTTGATCTTGGCATCATCCCAATCGGCCGACGCTTCTGTAGGCTTGGTCCAACCTATCTTCACAGCTTGTCACACCTTCTCATCTAGTGACTATAAGAAAGTTCTCATGCGTACTTTCCAATATGCATAGTTAGTACCATCAAATGGTGAAAGTATAACAAGAGACTAACCTCTATCCATGACAAATAGGGGTCAATGGATCACACACAAGGATTAAATCCTAATCAGAGTGTGTCTGCTCTGATACCACTTAATAGGCCATAAACACGTTGACCCCTAGTGATGAATTAAGTTGATTAATTAGCAAAATTATTAATTAATCAAATTAACATGCAAATTGCATGGTAGCACAAACAAATCATCAAAAAACTAAAGTATGCAGTGAAAAATAAACTTACACGGTGATTTGTTTACGAATGAGGAAAACCTACATGGCAAAAGCCCCACCGGGTGATTTTAAGGTCACCACTTCCAAAACTCGACTATTATCACAACAAGCGGTTACAAGTAAAGGAATCCTAAGTACCTTACCAACCTACAGTTAAACCCTTATCCCAATATCTGATTGGACTTGTTCTGTAGTAACAGTTTCTCCTTTTGGTGCACGTTTCCCAAGTACGTGACTAATCAATTGTGCGGGTCCTAGTACACGACTTCGATCACCAACTAGAGAAAGTTGTTGGCTGCAATGTTCTTCAATTCATCCACATGATGAAGATCAAGAAGATGCTTGGTTACAAAATCTTACGGTGCACATTACACAACAACTTCTTCACAAGAAAGATGAACTAGGGCAAGAACTTTGTCTTAGGTCACAAATTGCTTGAATAAGGATTTCTCAATACTTGTACAACTTGTACACTTTGATGACCCTTAAAATAATCCTTTTATATGTCTAGGATTAAAAGGAAAGAAGTCCCAAAGACACATGTACGGATTGGAATCAAACACAGAACTCAAAATCTGTTTTTCTTAAATCTCGGCAGCTAGAGGTGTCGAGGTGCTGTCGAGCAGCTGTCGAGCCTTGGGGCTGAACAATTTCTTAAAGCTCGATAGATACAGCTATCCAACCAGGTGTCGAGCTTTAAAATCTGGCACTTCTTCAACCTAAATCTTGGACAACTTGCATAGTTTTAACACTTAATCTTGAAACCTTGTTTCTCGAAGTATTAAAATCATCCTAGAGCTACCCAAATACAAGCTGAGTGCGTTTTATCAAAGGATAAACCAATTACATAAAAGAATGACATATGTTCAAAACAACTTGAAACACATATGTCCCAAAAAAATTACATCAACTCAAACTAGAGTTCTTAAAAGTACAAAAAAAATTAATAACCTAAAGTGGAGATGCACGAAAAATAAAAAAATCCACCAAAAAATTGAGAGAGAGAGAGAAATAACCTTTTTTGTGAGGGAAAATTATGCATAGAAATATAGAATATAAAAGATAATGAAAATTTTCTAATAAGAGGACAAGAATAAGAAGAAACAAAATAAATGAAGATAAAGGGAAAGACGAAAAGTGATAGTTAGGTAGACGGTAGTGGGGAGATGAAAATGTGAAAGGAATGAGAAATGTTAAAGAATGTGTAAATGTTAAAAAAAATTAGTATGATTTTATAAGGAAATTTTTATTTATTTGTATTTATTAAAACAATATATGTTTAATTTTTAAAAAATTAAAAAAATGAGAAAATATTAATAATTTAATGATTTGGAGGATATGACTAAATTTAAATGGTCAATTGTAGTAGCGCTATTGATGTTAGCTTGAAAAATGATAAACCCTATCCATATAACTAAATTAAAGTGACTTTATGATAAAACAAATTGGTGGTTATCAGAAAGCTAAGCATTTTTTTTTTTAAATAGAATAAACCTGAAAGATAAACATGAATTTTCTTGTTTTATTGCTTGTCATTTGGGTGAAATTGAAGCCTCGCATAAATTAATGAAGCCTCATTAGACTTATCAACCATTATAGCTCTAAAGAATACTAATAACAAAAACTTCGCATAATTTAGTAGTTACCCTTTGCAAGTCAAAAGGCTACATATACAATCTAACGTATATCATTATCCAACAATGTTTCAACTCACCACACAACAAAGTAATCATGCAAATAAACTTTGAAATATCCACTTGGTGTTACGATCGATGGTATGTGGCTTTTAGGAAAAAATATGTAGTAGTGGTAAATTAAACAACAATACTATTCAACTACTCAGATTTATCACAATATGAGTAGAATATGAATGCATTATGATCCCTTTTTTCCTTATGTTACAGTTGATTTTTAATTCAAATGATTTAGATGGCCTAATTTGTAGAGTATATGCTCCACAAACTTTCAAAAGATAAGAAACATTAATTATATAGATAGACTAAACATTAGTTTCCCTCACACTACTTTTAAGGAACAATGTATAACTTAGAGGAGTCGATCCCTATAAAGCAAATTATTGTAGAATTTATTTTACTTTTACTTTATTTTTCATATTAATTGCTCAATAGAATCCATGGCCCATATAAAATTTAAATGGTTGGAATTAAGAAGAAATAGATTTCGAAATATATAAATAGAATAGTTTTTGTTAGAAGTCAATCATTGCACATGAGGAGAGAGAAAAAAAATCATATGAAAAGATAACATATCAAGTCTAAAAGGAATTTCATAGAACAAATGTCATGTTGTACAAAAATAACATATATAAAACAACTAAATAGGTGAATTCAAAGCAAGCCAAACTAAGAATTTAAAGAAAAACACATGTAATAAAATTAAAAATTAAAGAGAGAAAAAAACTTAAATCACAAAACTAAATCGCATCAACTCAATATAAAGTTCTAAAGAACACAACAATTATCAACCTAAAGCAGAGATGCAAGAAAAATAAAAAATTCACCAAAAAATTAGAGAGAGAGAGAGAGAGAGAGAGAGAGAGAGAGAGAGAGAGGGAGAGAGAGAGAACCTTTTTTTTTTTGTGGGAAAAGTACGTAAAGAATGGAAGAAAGAATGACAAATTTATAGTAAGAGTGTTTGAATAAGAAAGGACAAAAAAAAAAAAAAAAAAAAGGAAGATGAAAGAAAAGATGAAGAATTATATTAAGGTAGAGGGTAATGAGGAGATGAAAAGGTAAGGTAGAGGGTAGTAGGGAGATGAAAAGTGATATTAAGGTAGAGGGTTGCATGTACAATAAAGTTTTGAGATAGAATTTATAAATAAGGCCTAGGGTGCAACTATATTTATATAATAGTATTAAATATAGTTAATGGTAACTTTGAACTTGTCAAGAGTTAACAGAAAAGCCCAAGACCCATTGGAGTTAGTGTCTTATTGATCTCTCCTGGTCCCACTTCAAGCTACACACTTAAGCCCGATTAGAAAAGCCAAAAAGGCTAGTCTAATTAGATAATCAGTTAGATATAAAGGGAGAAACATACAAAATTAGATTAGAAATAACATTATTATGAAATAGTGTGTATGTGTATGTGTGAGTGTAAGTCACTCTTTAATTTTCCCTTAGAAATTGATTGAGAGACCACACTTCTTGGACGTTAGTAGAATTGGAGTGAAAATTAAAAGTATTTCCAAGTGCCTCTAATCTTTATTTTGAAATTCACCACTCCAAGGTACTCTCTCTTGTTCTTGAATTCTGAAATTTACATAGTGCATATTATCAATTGTGAATGAAGTAGATCCGTTTATTTTCCGCTGCGTATGTTTTGTATGCGATACAAACATGTATTTTTCCAACAATTAAGGGGGAGATGAAAAGGTAAAGGATAGAGAAAGGTTAAAGAAAGTGTAAATATTAAAAATAAAAAAAAAGTAATTGTTAAAAAAATTATAGGAAAATTGGAAAGAAAAATAATAATAACGTGAGTGTTGACGTGGCTCAACTGAAATGTAGCAACAATAAATGTTATACTTGAGTTTTTAGATATATATATAAATATAGATTATAATAGTTAAATATATTTAATTATTTGAATTTAATAATTTTCATGTTCCACAATGTTTTTCCAATTTAGAAAATCTAACTTAAAAAAAAAAAAAAAAAATCACTATATGTAAATGTCTTACATCTTAAAAACTGCCCTTATAAACTTTCAAGAATTTAAATTTGAATAAAATAAAAGTTTAAAATTTTTGAGAAATCAATAGATCAACCTATTCAATTGGACAAGCATTTTGGGACAACAAAAAATGAAATAATGGACAATCAAGATGAGACAATGGAGAATGAAAATGAGTATTTGTAATTGCTTTGGTGGATGAGAGACTGAGCACTGAAGGAACAGGACTTCCCTTTTGGTTGAGCAACAACCTTCTTGGGTGGATAATATTTGGTACGTTTGGTTTAACTTGGACATTCTATTTTATCTACACTTCCACTCTAGAAGAGTACGAGGAGTCCAGGTTGTCGCTCTAAGCGAGATCCAATCTATGTAAATGAAAATTTGAAGTGGTAAAAAGGACAATTTGCTGTTGATGTAATTGCTTTTGAACCATTTTGATCCAATTAGTCATGCTAGTATAAACTGCAACTTTTGGTTCTCCCTTATGTGTTTTCGACTTATTTCTTTGAAAGTATGTGAGAACCTAGCTTCTTTTTCTCATATTGAGGAATTCCTTCATGTCTAAAAAAAACTGCGGAACGAAAATGCATTGACTCCCCATTTCGGCACTTTGATGCTCAGATATTAAATTTCATTTTTTTGATCCATATTATGGTGGTTTCTCTTATTTGAGTTCAGCCCATGAGAAGAAAAGATTAGAGAATTCTTTATTGGTTTTGAAATCCCACACATTGGTTAGAAGAATAATAAGGATGGTCTAATTCTATTATAAGAGTTAGTTTCACATTGAAAAGAAAATAAATAACTAGGAGGTGTGACATCCCTTATTCAAGGTGTAGTAAATGTTAATGAAGATAAAAGAAAATTTTAATGAAGAAATAAGTTTGCAAAATGATAAACATGATGATAGCATTGACTTAGATGGGGTTTATTAGGCAATATGATTGAATATTATTTTTGGGTTATTTGTAATATATTATTATCACTTTTGAATTTAAGCAATTTGAATGTGTATGTTATAATCACATGCTAGTTTGATATACTTAGTTAGCTTGTAAAATATTACATTACGCTCCGTTTGTTTCGATAAAAAATATTATGTAAAGATAGTTTTTTGTATTTTCCAATGTTTGGTAGTATTTGACAGGCCACAAATGCGTTGACCCATTGTGATAAATTAGATTGATTAATTACCCTATTTATTAATTAATAAAATTAACATGCAATATCACGTGGCAGCACAAACAAATCACCAAAACTAAGTTATGCAGCGGAAAATAAATGAAACGATGATTTGTTTACGAATGGGGAAAACCTGATAGCAAAAACCCCACCGGGTGATTTAAGGTCACCACTCCCGAAACTCTACTATTATCACAACAAGCGATTACAAGCAAGGAATTCCAGGTACCTTACCAACCTACAGTTGAACCCTTACCCTAATACCCAATTGGACTTATTCTGTAGTGACAGTTTCTCCTTTCAATGCACGGCTCTTAAGTACGTGACTAACCAGATGCGTGGATCCCAGTATGCGACTTCAAACACCAACTAGAGAGAGAGTTGTTGGCTGCAAAGTTCTTCAAATCATCTGCACGATGAAGATCAAGAAGATGCTTGGTCACAAAACCCAACGGTGCACATTACACAGCAATCTTTTTCACAAAGGATGAACTAGGGTATGAACTTTGTCTTTTTTATCACAAATTGCATGAACAAGGATTGCTCAATACTTATGCAACTTGCATCTCTTTGACGGCCCTTAAAAAAATCCTTTTATTTGTCTAGGGTTAGGAGAAAAGAAGTCCCAAAGACACATTCACGGATTGGACTTGAAATAGAACTGAAAATCTGTTTTCTTTAATTCTCGACAGATAGAGATGTCGAGGATCTGTCGAGAAGCTGTTGAGTCTTGGGGTAAACAGCTTCTTAAAGCTCGATAGATGCATGTGTCGAGCTAGGTGTCGAGCTAGGTGTCGAGCTTTGGTAACTTGCACTTCCTTGCTTGTTTCTTGGATAGACTTGATGACTTCAACACTGAATCTTGAAACACTGTTTCTTGAAGTGTTAAACACATCTTGAATCTACCCAATTACAAGTAAAGTGCGTTTTATCTAAGGATAAACCAATTACATAAAATAGCGATATATGTTCACAAACTTGAACTACATATGTCCTAACAATCTCCCCCTTTGGCAATCTGTGACAAAACCACAACAAACAAATGAAAATATAAGAGAAGTCATAGAACACTTTAACTCATATTCACTTGTTACATACAATAAAATCTATCTTAACACAAACTCTTGAAAAACTTTGCAAGAAGAGAGTTTATGGCAAGAAGACTTTGACAACCTGTATTTCTGAAACACTTATAAACAAAACACATCAAGGCATCTTTGTGTGAAGCAGAAATAATAGATTGCATACTAATAAAGAAACATGTGTATAAAGACAAAAAAGAAACAACACATGAAAAGATAGGTGAAAGAAATATACATCATCATATATATCAAGAAAATAAGTACAATGTATGTTAATACATGATCAATGTATCTCTAAAAAGATAGAAAAGAAAAGAAAAGAAAATACATATGACCTCTTCACTACATCCCTCAAACCACACTCCCCTAATCAAAAATGTCCTATGCTAACTCTCCCCCTAAGTATGACCACTCTCATATCAAAACTACTCCCTCTTTTTGTCACGAGTGACAAAGGGTAGAGTGTCATGTAGACATCTCATCAGAAGAGCTCGCATCTCCATCATCATCATCCTTAGAAGCATCATCGTCATCACCATCATTATCAGCCTCAGTCTCAGAGGAAACATGAGGTGGCGGAGGAGAAGCCTTTGGAGCAAAGCCACCCAAGAGGAAGGACGCTCACAGAACGCTGAGATCATCTCGTCTTTGGACACAATCCATAGACGCTCACAACTAGGGTAATTAGGATGATCCACCCTAGGGACATGAAGCACCTCAGAGACTAACTTCGAAGTGACAGCAAAGCGTGTACCTCGAATGCTAGATTAGAAGAGAGGTACTGAAGAATCGATCCCGTGGATGTTGGAGTAAAACTCCTATATCAACACGAGTGGACATGTGACCGGGACGTCACACAGTGACTCCCAAGCCCAACTGTGAATGACATCGGGTAGGTCTGTGTCGGCAAAGTTTACCAGGACAACGTGGCGTTCCAAATGAACACCTCGTTTAAAGAAGTCCTTCGAGAAGTCCTTATAGGCTTTCACATCATGGAACTAGATAGAAAGTGGAGTGAAATCTGAAGAGGAAGATCCCTTAGAACGCAGAGAGTTTTGGGATGGAATGGACTTACGTTTAGGTGCCATAGACACTACTAACGCAAACATAGAGAAGGGGGAGAAGAAGAGACAAACAGAAAAGTCCCAAGCAGTTCAATATTGGAAGAAAAACATTGAAAAGAAAGAACGTATGCATGGGAAATGCATGAACATGTGACATGCAACATAAAAACATCATGGGCTCAGCCCAATCCAAACCTAACAACACACAACAGGTTTGCACACATCTAAATGCATGAAAATACAATTAGAATGCTAATGTGATGCAATGCATGTAGTTTTAAAGATCAAATCTATAAAACCAACCCAAAAATTTCATGAAAACCTCAATAATTTTGAAAAATCCCAAAAAATTTTCAAAAACACAAAACCTAGGGTTTTAAAACATGAAATGCATGAATAAAGAGGGAAAAGATGCTTACCAAGTGATGAACATCAAGAAGAACACTTGAAAAAACCTTAGGAAGAGGTTTGGAGAGAGTGAGAAAGGTTTTAGGAGAGAGAACACGTTCTATCGAGGGAGAGAGATCGAGTGAAATGATTGAAAATCGTGACAGAATCTATTTATAGACCTTTAGTAATTCTCGACAGCTGCAGGTATCGAGAGGTGTCGAGATAGCTATCGAGATAGGTGTCGAGAAAATGAACGTAGACCGATGCAGCTATCGAGGTCATGTGTCGAGAAAGAAGGATCAAGCATGAAGGAACCTCGATCGATCCAAAAGTTGTCGAGAAGCTATTGAGCAGACAGAAAGTTTCTCGATCGATCCACCAGGTGTCGAGGATGTGTCGAGACTGCGTTTAGAAAAAGTCTAAGAAGCTCGACAGACAGCTAGGTGTCGAGAGGTGTCGAGATGCCTTTAAAAGCAGTTTTTCAAAAGAGGAAAAACACAAACATGAATGCAATCATGCATGCAACTCAACCAAAGATCCAAGCAACACATTAAGCTCTCAAAAACATCTCTTAATAGAAAAATTAAGCACATGATTCCCAAAACACGCACACACACACTAAACAAGTCTAACCAATTTTATATCTTGAAAATAAGTTAAGACAGTTTAGTGAGCATACATTAACACATATAAACCTTGTGATGGCTAAATCACATTGTACCTGCACATGTATCAAGAATAGCAAAGAATATTGCGTGTTGTGTGTGAAAACATCACAAGATTACATAAGTGTCTCAATGTTATGACGATTTGAGATATGAGAAAATTACTTTAACTCACACACAATCGTAACTGCTTGATGGGGACTATCACCTTTGAGGTACATCATATAACTCCCATATCTCCTAGAAAACACGCTTACAACCATATTTTAAAGCATTTTGATCTTTTTGCTTTTTATTTCTTTGCATATTTTCTTTTATTTAGCATATCATGTATGGACATACAAGAGAAAGAAAAGAAATACCCAATTATGTTAAGCTTTTGACATTGTATTTTTGCTATACCGAAGCATATAGATGTCATATCATGATTGGCGAGTAACAGTGGTGAGATGGTTATTTATGCCTTTCTCTTAGGATTTTCTAGTTCAACCCGTCAAAAAGAGTGATACAAGTGTTAAGAAGAAGAGATCACTTAACCTTATTCATCACAAACATAAAGCTACAAAGCTCACTTGCTTAGTTGTGCAGAAGAATGCTCATCTAAGTTACAGGTGATACAAAATTTAGAAAACTCTGTTTCAATGGCCATTTTAAAAGTTCACATGAACCAATGCACATAAGCACACATTGTTTTTGTATTTTTCAAATTTTCAGTTTTTTATTTTTATTTTTATCAGAAAAGCAAAAATAAAACACAAAACTGAAAACACACAAACAAAAACAAGCTAAAGAAAGCAAAACAATGCATAAAACTAGACTGACTTAAAACAGTAAAGAAACACACAAGTAATGCAACACAAAAAACAGGGAGAGAGAAGAAGAAGTGACCGCTATCACTTAGATCCCTTTGCCTTCCACACTTTGGAAGAACCTTTCCTTTTGGTCGACCCTTGAACCGGTGAAGAGGGAGAAGAGTTTAAACCGTTCAAGTTCGAAAGGAACATAAGGGCTTTAAGAATGTCTCCAAGAGGAGCGAGATAAGTCTGAAGTTGATTCTAACTCCCAGATGCTATCATGCCATTGCTCTGTTGAGTGACTAGCCACTTGTAGCAATTTGGTCGAGTATGACTGGCAACACCACAATAATAACAGAAATGCGGCTTCTTCTGTTTAGGCTTTTGAGAGATAGTCTTCTTAGTCCTAGGGTTTCTAGTTTCCCTTTTCTCAACTTTAGGGGGTGCTCCTAGGATGGACTTGCCCTTGTCTAAGTTCTCACTAGCTAATTCAGTTTTAACATTCTTATCCTCAGTTTTAATGTTATTAGCAGGTGGAACAAAAACAGTAGTACTAGCAGAATGAGTATTAGAGAAAGAGAATTCATACCCCAATCTAGTACGATCTGAAGAAGATTTCTGAGCACTTAGCATCTCGTCCAACTTTGCACTTGATGTCCTCTCCAATTGTGCTTTGACTTGAAACAGTTCCGCTTCAAGCTTCTTGGTCCTCTCAGCCAAGAAATTGTTTTCGAACCTCAGTGCTCCAATGGTCTGATTCGCTTCATCAACCTTTGTGGAAAGATTCTCATGGTCAAGTTCCACATCACTAAGCTTCTTGGTGGCCAGCCTATAGAGCTTCTCATGTTTCTCAGAAAGCTTGTATAGTTTCTCATAGGCGGTATGGATATCATCTTGATCATCCATAATCTCACACTTAGCATCCACCAGTTTCTTCTCTTCATCCACTTCTTCAGTAACCCCATCAGTAGGATTAACAGTGGCAGTGAAGGCATTCAAGATTCCGTCGTCTTTATCTTCGGAATCATCCTCGGGCTTTATATCGCTTAAGGTAACAGCAAGTGTCTTGCTCTTCCTTGTGCTCTTAAGGTACGTTGGACACTCTTGTTTCATGTGTCCGAAGCCTTGACACCCAAAGCATTTTGGCCTAGCGGGAACAATGAACTGATCGCCATCCTTGACATCCTTCTTCCCTTTATCCGAATTCTTGAATTGTGAAGAACTGGATTGCCTACGATCTTTGTTGAAGCTCGTTCCATTGGCATTCTTCATGAATTTCTTGAATTTCCTTGTAATATTGGACTTCATTTTTTAATCTTCATCGTCTGAAGAATCATCCGTATCACTGCTCTTAGCCTTTAGTGCCATGCTCTTGCCCTTGCTTGACTTGCCTAACCTAGTCAGCCCCAACTCATAGGTTTGCAAGTTTCCAACTAGCTCAGTCAGAGGAATTCTATCAATATCCTTCGATTCCTCTATCGCCGTGATCTTAGCATGGAATCTCTCGGGCAGCGATCTGAGCACTTTCCTTACTATCTTGGGTTCAGGAATGGTTTCCCCAAAATTAAAGGCTGAATTCACTATGTCTTTGAGCTTGGCATAGAACTCATCAAACGACTCATCCTCCTCCATCTTAATTTCTTCAAAGCTTGTGGTGAGCCTCTGTAGCTTTGAATCTTTGACAGCCTTAGTTCCTTTATAGGTTGTCTGGAGAATGGTCCATGCTTCCTTAGCAGTTTCTGTTGAGGAAATTTTCTTGAACTCCTCATTGGTGACTGCACTGAATAGGGCATTCAATGCTCTGCTGTTGAAGTTTGCCGTCTTGATCTTGGCATCAGCCCAGTCAGCCAGTGCTTCTATAGGCTTGGTCCAGCCTATCTCCATAGCTTGCCACATTTTCTCATCTAAAGACTGCAAGGAAGCTCTCATGCGTACTTTCCAATATGCATAGTTAGTGCCATCAAATAATGAAGGTATAATAAGAGATTGACCTCTATCCATGATAGCAGGGCTCAATGGATCACACATAAGGATTAAACCTCAGAGTGTGCTTGCTCTGATACCACTTGACAGGCCACAAACGCGTTGACCCCTTGTGATAAATTCGATTGATTAATTACCCTAGTTATTAATTAATCAAATTAACATGCAATATTACGTGGCAGCACAAACAAATCACCAAAACTAAGTTATGCAGCGGAAAATAAATGACACGGTGATTTATTTACGAATAGGGAAAACTTGACGGCAAAAACCCCACCGAGTGATTTAAGGTCACCACTCCCGAAACTTCACTATTATCACAACAAGCGGTTACAAGCAAGGAATCCCAAGTACCTTACCAACCTACAGTTGAACCCTTATCCCAATACCCAATTGGACTTGTTCTGTAGTGACAGTTTCTCCTTTCAATGCACGGCTCCCAAGTACGTGACTAACCAGATGCGCGGATCCTAGTACGCGGCTTCAAACACCAACTAGAGAGAGAGTTGTTGTCTGCAAAATTCTTCAAATCATTTGCACGATAAAGATCAAGAAGATGCTTGGTCACAAAACCCAACGGTGCACATTACACAGCAATCTTCTTCACAAAGGATGAACTAGGGCATGAACTTTGTCTTTTTGATCACAAATTGCATTAATAAGGATTGCTCAATACTTGTGCAACTTGCATCTCTTTGACGGCCCTTAAAACAATCCTTTTATATGTCTAGGGTTAGGAGAAAAGAAGTCCCAAAGACACATTCACGGATTGGACTTGAAATAGAACTAAAAATCAGTTTTCTTTATTTCTCAACAGATAGAGGTGTCGAGGATCTGTTGAGAAGCTGTCGAGGCTCGGGGTAAACAGCTTCTTAAAGCTCGATAGATGCATGTGTCGAGCCAGGTGTCGAGCTTTAGTAACTTGCACTTCCTTACTTGTTTCTTGGACAGACTTGATGACTTTAACACTAAATCTTGAAACACTGTTTCTTGAAGTGTTAAACATATCCTAAATCTATCCAATTACAAGTAAAGTGCGTTTTGTCTAAAGATAAGCCAATTACATAAAATAGCGACATATGTTCACAAACTTGAACTACATATGTCCTAACAGTATTAGAAAAAATTAGTCAAAAATCTTGACCTCAAGATCTTTCTCTATAATAGGATCTTCACTAATCTCCTCCATAATCTTGATTTTAGGTTCTTCTTCTATAACAAGGCCTTCATTGATTTCCTCAAAAATCTCTATATTTTTTTCTTTGACTTCTGCATATTCTTCAAGAACAATATTTTCTTCAACATGCAATTCTTCCTTTAATGGTGGAATATTTGGCTCTTTAAAATAATTCAAATATGAACTTATTGGCCAATAATAATCTTGTATTGTATACAACAAGATTTCTTCACAATCTAAAGGATAAAATTTGATAGCAAGCATCTTTTTCATTCTTGGCCATGAACGAATTTTGTCTTTACCTTGTTGGATTCTATCAGATTGTACTCGTTCCCACCAACATAAGGCATATTTACTAAGTTTATATAAAGCAAGTCAACTTTTCTCTCATAATAAATATTCTCAAAGTTAAATAAGTCATCTAGATCAAGTAACCAATCAATAAAATTTTCTTTTTAAAAAATACCATTATAACTTGTAATTCTTCTATAAGGCCTATATGAAATTTGTTTACCAATAGGGTCTCTGTGATTATGTCTCTGTGATAGTTATCCCTATTGTTTCCATGCTCCAACGACGGCATCCTAGCAAAGATATTTGTAAATGCTAGCTATACGTCACGTAATACTTGCTAAGTTTTCTATCATTAGAGTTGCTACCGTCTCATACATTAGCCACCAAACTAGGATAACTTAAGGCTCTGATACTAACTGATGTGGGAATGCGGAAGCATAAAGAAGAAAAATACATCTACTTCTAGAAAACAAGAAACAAAACATGTTTACTTCTAAAAATAACCTCAAACACAGGGAGAAAGGGTTTGAAATCTACTAGAAAATAGAAAGACAACAGTTTGAATTTTATTGATTAAATAATTGTTTTAAAAATGTGTACTGATTTTGGGGTCTATTTAAGGACTTCATAAAGCTTAACAGACAAGAAAAAATATTCTAAAATAACTCATAATTGATACCTAACTATAACTAGAACCAAATTTGATCTAAAAAGGATTAAAAGCACCTAAAAATAAGGAAATAATAACCTTAAACCTAAAATAACGAAAATTACAAATTAAATACCAAAATTAATAAATTACAATAATTAAGTTGTAGATTTTGTCCTACATCAACAACCCGGATTCTCTTTGTTATAGGGTGTTCAAAGCTTGTTTCTTCCCAAATTGTTCTATTCTTGAGGCTAAGGATTCTATTACTGGATCCTATGCTTGGAAGAGTATTCTCAGTGCTAGAGAATTCATTAGGAAGGGAATGGTCTGGTGAATTGGTAATGGGAAATTAGTTAGGATTGAGGAAGACAAACCACCTAAGAAACCCAGTTGCTTGATTATCTCACCTTTCCCCTCCTTGCTGCCCGAAACAAAGGTGAGTTATTTTATTAGTCTGAACCTAGGTGTGTGGAAATCTGGTGAAGTGTAGCAAGTATATCTTCCCCATGAAGTGTCGCTGATTTTGGGAATTCCTCTTAGTCCCAGAAGTCCTCCTCACCGAGTGGTATGGGCACATTTTCAGTGTTGGTTGTTTACAACATGCAGGGCATATAAGTTACTGGTTGCCTTAGCCTTAGCTAGTCATGCAGTAAGCTCTATTTTGGAACCTCAAAAAACATTTTGGAGAGGAATTTGACTGCTACGTGTACCCAATAAATTAAGCATTGAGATGGAGAGCATGCAATAATGCTTTGCCAACTTAATGCAATCTGTTTTGGAGGCAAATCACAATGATAGATGCTTGTGAGCTGTGCAATGATGGTCGAGAAGATGTTTGGCATGCATTTTGTCTCTAAAAAGAAGTGGAATCTGTGTGGAATTCCTTCCACTGGTTCCACATAGATTCCAGACCTTAGTACCACTCCCTTTCCTTAACTTTTGTGATTTAATTAACAGGTTTCTGTTAATACATGAGGAATTTAGAAAGGAGAACTTTGTTGTTACAACTTAGTGTTTATGGTATAGACAGAATGCAAACCACTTGGACGGCCTTCTCATCCTTTATCAGACTTTTGCTCCTTGGTGGATTCCTTGCTTTAGGAATTTCTGGTGGTGCAGGAGGTAGAGCTTAACAAACCTTGGACTGTGATGCTGAACTGTACGGTTTTTAGACTCCTTAAATACAAACAGATTAACCTAGTTATTTAGTCAAGTGATTAACTTAGGTAAATTATTCAGGTCTAGGTTAACATGAGTAAATCATATCATTGATATAATAACCCATGAAAACAAAACCGGTAAAAAACCAAAGGATGATTTAACCTAGCTATCCTTAAGGTAAAACAAGATCCACTATTAAAGAATTGAAACTTACACAATAGTGACTTAAACCACTAACATCTTATTGCTACCTCAAGTAGGAAACTTACTACCACGACCACATGGCAGCTCCGAGTCTAAGGACTACTTCTTTCTCAGATCCATAACAAGCACAAGTACTCCCACTTGTGTGTCTTTAAGCTCTTTATGCAGTAACCGAAGTGATCATCAAACTCTTGACATAATCTTGATTCTTAATAACCCTAAGTATATGTGAAGGCAAACACCTCTAGATCTCACAAGAGATTCACATACACAGCATAAAAACCGTACTCTAAAACGTAGCTAGGGTTTTTCTATTTATATTAAACATAAAACATAAAACCCTACACATTAAAAGGGCTTAAGCTGAGTTGGTAGAATTCTGCAGAAAAACAATCTACACTAACTTTGCTTGATCGAGTCTAATTTTCGATTGATCGAGCCTTGCAGAAAGTGAACAATAATTTTCTATAATTACTCAATTCCAACTTTACATTAAACATACTTTAAGCAGCCTAAATCTAGACGTTAAGTTTTGATCATGGTTTGCCAACATTGCACATTTAAGTTCTAATACATTTAGATCCTAAATCCTTATAACCTAACAAACTCCCCTTTGGTAATTCGTGACAAAACACAAAATAAACAAAAGCTCAAAGTTACATAAGCAGCCCAACCAAAGACAATTCAACCTAACAACTATTTATCAGTTGCAAGTGTAGACAGCAAAATGACTGAATCAACCTGTATATTCCTGAAACACTTAACAAACACATAAACGCATGTGTGGAAAATACAAGTAAAACAAAGTAAATTCTTGATTTCACATAACATAAAATAAAAGTCATATATCATGAATACCCTCATAAATATAAATCAATAATCAATGTAGCACAATGTGATACAAGAAATAGAAATAAAAACATAATGTCTCCCATTATCATATACAACACAAAAAAAAAAAAAAAAAAAAAAAATAGAGATATCAAAATAAATACATCATAAGCCAAAAGAATAAGTACAAAGTGAAGCGCCTAGATACAATCTAAAGCTCCAAAACAACAAAAATACTCCCTATCTCCATCCATATGTACTCCATCTTTTTGTGACGAATTGCCAAAGAGAAATCAACACTCATCATCAAAAGGACGTGGCAGAGGTGACTGTCTAAAACTCGCCAAATTTGCTCTCAAAGCCTAAAGCTTGGTAAGCACGTCCACCAAAAGTTGACCATGAGCTGCCTGAACGGTCATGACAGTGTTCAAAGTACGACGAATGCTAGAAACATCTGAAGTAGAAGGTAGAGGATTAGTAGCAACAACAGCAGTCAAATCAACATAAGCATCAGTAGCCGGATCACCTGTAGAAGGAGGAGGAGGTACACCAGAGGAAGACTCTACTCTAGGGCGTTTAGAGCTAGCTCGCATCTGAGCAGCCCTCTGCCTAAGGAAGGTGGCACCTATGGGAGTGATGATATGTACGGGCTCAAAAGTAGGAAACTCATCTAAACCTAAATGCAACAAAATCCGATGAATGAAAACTGGAAAGAAAAGAGCATGAGCAGAAGAACTACTCTTATGAACCTTAACCAAGGAACGAAGGAAAATATGAGGAAAACTCATAGGAGTGTCAGTGACAAGAGCATACAAAAATGCACATCTCTCGAGAGGAATAGTATGCAAATGAGAGATGGGCCAGATAGAATGACAAGATATCTGGAAAAACAGGTAATGAATCTCGATCAACTTGTGAAAAGTGATTCAAGGATTAGAACTCCACTGGATAGAAGATCCAGTAAGACATGACATAATGTCATTGATGGGAGGAAACTCATCATAAGGATAAACGGAATGTTGGACCCCAGGTACCCCAAGAGTAGAGGCCACTACCGTAAAAGTAATGACATACTCTTCACCTTTTATCCAACTCTTCATCAGTGTGTCGGAATCATTGGAGTGGATAGAGAGGTTCAAGTAGAACTCTCTAATCAAGGTAGCCGGTGGAGGATGGTCTGCATCTAACAAAGGCAACCAGCCCCTACGCTCAAAGTTTCTCCTAATCTCCGGATTAAGCTCATCTAAAACTACCTTTTGCTCAACCTACACATTCCTAAGAATGTTTAATTCTCATAAGTTTCCTAGTTTTTCTCACTCAAAAACCTCTCACTATCAAATGATGGAGTACAAGAAGAGGTGGATTTCCTATTGGCTCTAGTCTTCTTAGTCATGATGCTAAGGTTGAAATAGGATAGACAAAAGAGAGACAGAAGAAAAATAAAAAACAAAAAAACCCCAAGGGAGACTGCATCAGACACAGTTAGAGCAAAACACTATAGAAAATAACAATCTATATGATGCATGAATAATATCAACACATGATGCATGCTCTAATGCAATAAGAAAAGTTCAATTATACTTTAAAAACATAAAATTGGCTTAAGTATAGAGTTTATAGCAAAAACCCCAAATTTTGAAAACCCACTTTCAAAAATCCCAATAAATTGACTAATTGATCATTACACAAGATAGATAACAAAATATAATGACCAACTCAATCAACCAAACAAGCCAATTTCATAAATTAATGCTTAATTGAATAAAATCCCCAATTTGGGTAGTTTCAAGCCCTAGAAAATCTAATTTTTCCCAATTCATCAAATTGATCAAATTAAACCACAAAGATCAGTTTACTAACATCCCATAACAAAAACCCAATGATCAATTTTGAAGAAAAAGATTGAAAACACCAAAACCCCAAAAATTCATAGTTTCGAATTTCTCCCTAAAATGCATGAAAAAAATGCAGGAATAATGAAAATAATTGAAAAATGAAGGGCAAAAGGGTCTTACCAGCCTTAGAAGACAAAAACTCTTGAAAAAGTTTGAGGAAAAACGACAAAAATCTTTCTTTGTGTCTTGACAGATCGAAGAGAAAAAGAAAGAACTTTTGAAAAAGTTTTGAATAGTGAAGAGCACATGAAAAACTCATGTTTTATAAAACCCTCTGAACGATTTTCAATTGATAGAAAAACAGGTTCGATCAATCGAAAATTACATTCGATCGATCCAGCATCAATCAAGCATCGATTGAGCCAGACAAATTCAAACCAAAATTTTGATCACAATTTCGATTGGTCGAGTAACAAGTTCGATTGATCAAAAAACTTGATACTTCAAATTTTTTAAAAAACAAAGCATTTTAATGTAGAAACTCCTCTTAGCATAGTATTTTATGAATGAAGTGCATGAGTATGAGATGAATTTTTTTTCAAAATCCCTTGAATTTTAACCTCATTATCCAAAAGTAAGATTTTCAATCAATTTGTCATCAAAAACACTTTAAACACATTTTGCATGAAAATTAAGGTTCTTTCAATCTCAGATGGCCACAACAAGATCACACACACTAACATGTACCAAGTATAGCAAAGAGTAACTTGTGAAGTGTGTGCAACTAGAAAAGGTTGAGATACATGTGAGGTGACAAGTAACTAGTAATCAATCACAATTTCTATAAAATCCATCACATAAATTTAAAAGAGACTATCCCTTAAAGAGTTACATCATATAACTCCCACGTCTCCTAAAATAAAAGTTTGCAATCATATAAGTCTCTTGAATTTGCCTCATAATGTACACACCAATTTTATTTGTTTTGAAACTTATTAAAATAGCCAAGATAATGTACGCACCAATTTTATTTGATTGTGAAATTATTATAGCCTAATAATGTGCACACCAATTTCATTATTTAAACCAAGACTACACCTTATGTTCTTTTTGTGCATGTGCTACACTTTCTCGAGCACAAAATCATATGATATGCACTAAGGTGTTCATGATTGGTAGTAAACAGTGGTAAGATGGTTATTTATGCCTTTCTCATTAAGTTCAAGTCCAACAATCAAAGACATGTGACTTCAATATCAAGATCATGTGACTTCAAAAACTATAGACAATTCCCACACAATATGCGCTACAAAGCTCAAACTAGTAAAGTGCAATAAAGTAAGCACATCCAAGCTAAACAAAGTAAATAAACATGTTATGTAAAGATGGTTTGGCCAAACTTGATTTCAAAATCCAAGAAAGATAGTGCAAACACATTTGTTTTTTTTTCCCCCCTTAAAAAAAAAAACAACCTAGCATGAAATGCATAAATGTTATGTAATGCAAATCCTAAAAAAAAAAAAAAAAAACCAAAACAACAAAAGAAGAATGGTCACAAAGAGTAGAGAGATGAAGCACAAGGACCATGTCAGAAGGACTCAATTAGATTAAGCCGTTTGAATCCAAAACGTTTTAGATGCAACTCTAGCATTGGAGTTATTATTCTGATTAGAATGATGAGCAACTCTAGGATTGGAATAAAGGTTTAAAGCCTTTACCAATTCACCAATAAGTATCATAGGATGTTGTGCTTGAGACATAGATACTTTTGGCTTATTTGCTCGCTTAGCAGCTTGCAACTTGAAACTTGAAACAGTTTAGACGAATGTGCCCAGATTTTCCACAAAAATGACAAACTCATGCAGGTTTATCTTGCAACTTATCCTTAGAAGGTTAGGAGTCTTATGCTTAAACTCTTTGAGATCAACCCTAATCTTCCTAGGAGGAGCAACTTCCACTGGTTTGACAATCTCACTCACGGGGAGCTTAAAAGAAGGAACAAAATTTGTGGAATGTGTTTTAGGCACATAGATGCTTTCTACAAAACCTAAACCAGTTTTATCTGAGGGAGACTTCTGAACACTCAGCATGTGATCAAGTTTGAAACTAGCAGACCTATTTATTTGTTCTCTAGTAATAGATAATTCAAGTTCCAAGTTCTTAACTTTATCAAGCAATAACATGTTCTCAGTCTTCACATTATTTAACAATTTATTAGCATCAAATAGTTTTAACAGAAAATTTTTCTTATCAAGTTCAAGAAATGCAATTTTCTTTAAACTTAAATCAACATTCATAGCATCTTTGCAGCAATCTTGCAAAGCATATTATAGGCTTCTTACAAATTTGCATCCTTAGAGAGTTCCCCATCAGAAGAGTTCTCTTCAACAACAACACTTTCATCAACTACAGCAGTAACTATGAAAACAATGAAGTTTTCATCCTCATCACTACTAGACTCATTATTAGAAACTTCATCATCACTAAAGGTTACAACCATAGCCTTACCATTAGACCTCAAGAATGTAGGAAATTCTGATTTCACATGACCATACCCTTGACGCCCAAAACATTGTTGACCCATAGAATTACTAGAGCTTTGACCAACTTTCTCTTTAGGTTTTTCAGTATTATTCACCTTAGTGATATCATTCCTCCTAAAATTTCTAGGTTTAGCATTGTTTTTACCTCTTGCCCTTCTGTTATTGCTCCTAAAAAAGTTCCTAAAGTTCTTGGCAAGATATGCAATCTCTATAGCAGAGAGTTCATCATCAAATCCATTCCCATCAACATCATCGACTGACTTAAGAGCCATTGATTTGGATTTGTTTGTCTTAGGTAGGTCTAACTCATATAACTGAAGAGATCCTACAAGTTCATCAGCAGAGATGAAGTCAACATACTTACTTTCAGTAATGGCAGTCACTTTGGGTCTAAAGTCCTCAGTCAAAGATCTAAGTATCTTCCTAACAATCTTAGATTGATCATAGATTTCACCCAAATTATAAGCAGAGTTAACAATATCATTTAGTTTAGCATAGAATTTATCAAAAGATTCATCATCAAACATTCTAATACTTTCAAATCTAGAAGTTAATTGTTGCAACTTATTAATTTTGACAGCCTTTGTGCCTTCATGCACAGTTTGAAGAATATTTCGTGCAGTATGAGCAACCTCAACATTAGAGATTCTCTTGAATTCCTCCATAGAAACAGCATTCATGACTTTGCTATTAAAAGCGGCTGCTTCTTTCTTAGAAGTTTGCCACTCACTAATTAGACTAGTGGGCTTCTCCCATCCGTACTCAATGCAATTCCAGACTCCTCCATCAATAGATTTCAGGAATGCTTTCATCCTTACTTTCTAGTAGGCATAGTTGTTCTCATCAAAGTGAGGTGAGATCACAAGAGAGTGACTGTGTTCCATGACAACAGGGGTCAATGATCAACTCTTAGATTAAAGGATCTAAACACTAGAGCTAACCCGCTCTGATACCACTTGTACGGTTTTTAGACCCCTTAAATACAAATAGATTAACCTAGTTATTTAGTCAAGTGATTAATTTAGGTAAATTATTCAGATCTAGGTTAACACAAGTAAATCATATCATTAACAAGTGTGGAAAATAAATAACACAATGATATAATAACCCAGGAAAACCAAACCAGTAAAAAACCTGGGAATGATTTAACCTAGCTATAATTAAGGTAACACAAGATCTACTATGAAAGAATTGAAGTCTACACAATAGCGACTTAGACCACTAACATCTTATTGCTACCTCAAGTAGGAAACTTACTACCATAACCACGTGACAGCTCCAAGTCAATGGACTACTTCTTTCTCAGATCCATAACAAGCACAAGTACTCCCACTTGTGTATCTTTAAGCTCTTTATGCAGCAACTGAAGTGATCATCAAGCTCTTGACATAATCTTGATTCTTGATAACCTTAAGTATATATGAAGGCAAACACCTCTAAATCTTACAAGAGATTCACATACACAACATAAAAACCGTACTCTAAAATATGGCTAGGGTTTTTCTATTTATATGAAACGTAAAATATAAAACCCTATACGTCAAATGGGCTTGGGCTGAGTTAGAAGAATTCTACAAAAAAATAATCTGCACGAGATTCGATCGATCAAGTTTAATTTTCGATCGATTGAGACTTGCAGAAAGTGAACAGTAATTTTTTGTAATTATTCGATTCCAACTTTACATTAAACATACTTTGAGCAGCCTAAGTATAGACTCTAAGTTTTGATAATGGTTTACCAACATCACACATTGAAGTTTTAATACATTTAGATCCTAAATCCTTAGAACCTAACATGAACCAATGGCATCCTTCTGAAAAAAATATACATAAAGTGAACTTTGATGTGGCTGTCTTCAAAGCCTCCAACTCAGTTGGAATAGTTGTCATTGTCCATGATTGGCATGGCAAGGTAGTCGGAAGTCTTTCGCTGCCAATTTTGTTGTCTAACTCAGTTACTGAAATGGAAGCTATCGACGACTAAATTTCGAGTTTGAAATAAAGTCAAACAAGTAAAATAGTTTCACAAACGTGAATTTGTATTGATGAATGTGTAGTATAATTCTTTGTAATTATAAAAGAGTGATCCTCTGATTCGATCTCCTTGAAAGACTTGTTGATTGGAATTGTAATAATGTGATTTTAACTCGAACACTAAATATCTTTCAATTTGGCTAAAGGATGGATCTAAAACCCTTGAAACAAAATTACAATGAATCTCTAGCTATGAGTTTGTTAGAAATTCTTTATTCTTCGTGTTCTTCGTATGTTCTTCGTGTTCTGCGTCTTTGAAAGTTTGTGGTGGAAGTTCTTCGGTGCTTTAGAGGCTTGAATCCATAAAGATTTGCTAATTAATGGTTTGTTGAGGTTTCTGGAGGCTTTTGAACTTGATTCCAGTGAACTTTGAGATCTAGGAAGATGATTTGGATGAATTCTCTTTGACTATTCTTCGTATTCAAAGTTGAAGTTCTTAAAGTTTCTAGAGGCTTCAAGGCTTGATTCTAGCAGGGTTTCTGTATTTCTTAATCTTCTTTGATGCTGCTTATGGCATGGATGCCTTGGTGCGTCCCAAGATGTCTTGGTCTCTTGGTGTGTGGAAATGCCTTAGGAAGGCTACTATTTATAGGAGTTTGGGGGTGGGTGAGCGACACATGGCAAAGTTTGATTAGTGATATGTGTCACAGTTTGATTGGAGAAGCTTTAAGACTTTTTTCTCCAAGACACGTGGCATCTTTTGATTGGCTGAAATGTTTTGATTTTCAAGGTGACATATGTCGGCACCCAATTTGACTGTCTGTGTCATTGCTTACATGCGCCGATGTGTGATTGGGTTTTGCATGCTTTTTGTGTCTCTATTTCAATGACACTTGGCAAATTTTTGTTTGACCTAGTACCAGTACGTGACGCTTTATAATTGACCATACTTTATGGACTTGGTAGTATGATGTGTCAGCTTGTGATAGGTCGGAAATTTTCCCTCAGAAGCTCTTGCTTGTCGTTGAGCAGTTCAATTTGCTGCTGAACTTGGTCTTCACAAAGTCATCTTCGAAGGGGATTCAACAATTGTTATTAACGTGGTTTCTCAGAGGAATGCAGCGTTATCTTCATATGGAAACATTGTGGATGATATTTGATGTTTAGTTTCTTCTTTTTTGTTTTTTGATTACATTCATGTGCACCGTACTGGTAACTTTGTGGCTGATGCTTTAGCTAAAAAAGCTAAGAACATTGTAGGATGTCAGGTCTGGTAGGAGGAGCCGCTGAAGACATTGCTTCTCTGGCCGAATTTGATGTTCACTAGTTTCTGTTTAGTAACATATTCCCGGACTCTTGGTCTGGTTTCTCAACAAAAAAAAAATGGTATATACTATTTATACGTCACCTTGTTTACAGGCATGGATGAAAAGATGAAATTTATAACGCTTCATGCTTTAGGGAAGACAAAAATTCAAATTATTAAATTTAAGTGAAAAAATTTAGAATGGCCAAATAATTGGCGCAATTTACAAGACAGTTTTGCAAGACTAGCAACTTTTTACGCTATTTCAAAAAGGCTTTAAACCTAGACTAATTGACAAAAGGATGTGCTTCAGCTATGTCAATGTAGAGAGCACTAGTTTACCATGTGCATGTTATAAAAAAAAATGGGTGTAATATATATAGATTTTACATATAAAATGCTGAGGAATTATGAGCCGAAATTGGTTGTTAAAGTGTTGTGAAAATATTGACAATGTAGCATTTCTTAATTAATTTATATTTTTGACCGAACTGTGAAAAGAGAACCCAGTTTTCCTAAGTTATCTTGTGGACGTGTAAGTCTAGGTGTGAAATGTTGCTCTTTTGAAAGAAAAGATTTGGAGGGAGGACTTTTTCTTTCTTCTTGAATTGCTTTTTTCAAAAACTTCTTCTTCTCGGCAATCATCACAACTCAAGGATATTATTAGATTTAACAACTTTTTTACTAGGATAGAACAAGAAAGCAACTAGGATAGAACAAGAAAGGAACACGGAACAAGGACAAAGACAAGGACAAAGACATGTAATAAGGACAAAGACATGTAATAGACACGGAGGTGTGTTTGAATGTGCATGATTTTTAATTTATTATTTGTTGAGTGGGGACTTAGTCCATATGCTAGACTGCCAGTCAATTAGTGGGTAGCAAATGTAACAGTAAAACTCTAAAAGACAATTAAACAATTAGATAATGAGTGATTTTAAATAATAAAAAAAAAAATTAGACAAGAGGCATGGGGCAAAGGAGTGATTGAGTGAAGAAAAAAGTAAATGTTAACACAACAATTACAAAAAATAATATTGTCAAAGTTAAGTTGAATTGTTAAATAAAACAAATTTAAAAGAGAATAAACATAAAATAATAAATAAAAGTATTCTAAATTGTAATAGTTAAAGCTCACTTAACAAAAATTATTAATGTATTTATTAAATTTAGAAACAATAGACGATTTTTAGGATTTAATCTTAGCAAGAATATTTAGTATGTTATTTTTTAGAAGAATATAATTAGTATGTTCAACATTGTATTTATTTTTTAATATGTTCAATATTGTATTAAGAGGCAATATGTCAAATGAATTTATAATTTATTTTTATTCTCTTTCATTATGAACAAATTTGTAATAAAGAAATCATGTAAACCGTAAGATTTATTTCTTACATAAGATTCATCTTTTTACTGACTCTTAGAAAAGAAAATCTTAGACGCGACTTATAGCTGAATTAACACCTCCTTATGTATAAAGTGTTTGGAGGCTTGGGGGGAAAGAGTTCGAGATGCTGAGTTAGCAGCATGTTGTAATTATTTTTCAATAAAAAACAAACTTGCGTCTATCTATAGTAAACTTTTTGCTAAACTCGTACGTAAAATATAGTAACCCTTTGGCTTCTCCAGATGGGGTTATGATGCTATAACTCAAACATTTTTTATCCTTTGATTCACCAAAGCTGTCGAGCAGTTTTTTCATGGGCACGCGAACATTACCGATGTCTTCGGTGCCAAAATTTTTGTCTGCTTTGAGTTCCACGATGATGGTGAGGTCGTTCAGCTGGGTTAATAAGACACTTGGGCCGACTTTTATAGGGAAATTCCATTTGTAGTTGGGGCCATAGATCTTGTCAATGGGGCTAATTTGGTTGGTGGTATTGTTGTGGATTGAAACTACGGCGTACACGTCCTTCAAGTCCTTGTCTGAATTGATTTCAATATCCAAACCCCTGTACTCCATCTTGAAGTTTTAGATTAAAAAAAAAAAAAAAAAAAAACTCAAAGAAATTTGATGATTTTTTTTTTGATAGAGAATAGAAATTCTACTATAACTTTGGACGAAAGGAATTCAATTTCGTTGCTTGGTATGTGAAATGGGTGAGAATTGATTGATTTGTATATATATAAAAGTACTGAGGATGCGTTTTAGGCTCGTTAATGCAACTTTTTTTTTTTTCATACGAATATATATCATCAAATCATTAAATTTGACCTTCTTTGTCAACATTAATTAAAAAATTAATAGTCTCTTCTATCATTTCTCTCAACGAAATAAAAAATTAATAGTCTCATCACATGCACTAGACGCATGCATTTGATCATAAAAATTATTATTCTCATCACATGCACTACACGCATGTTGTCACCAAATAAATGAATAGTAATAGTTATTTCATTGTAGTTTATCATTTTGTATTTAGTATTGATTTATATTTTCATATGATTATGTATCATATATGCCCTGATAGTACCAAATTGATTCATTAATTATAGGCTAAATTGCGAACTACATGCCTAAAGATTGATGGTGTTTAGATTTTACACTTTAAAGTTTCAGAATTTGAATTTTACCCACTAAAGTTTTATTTTGTTTACAACAGCAACCCCTCGTACCATACAGTCAAGTTTCACATAAGCTTACTACGCGTGATTAGTTCAACCAATAAAATAATGCCATGTAATTTTTAATTATTTAAAATTTTGTAGGTTACGAAAATGATGTGACATCACTTTATTGGACAAACGAAACACATGTGTGACAAGTTTATGTGACACTTAATGAAAAACATGAATGGAGGGGTTATTGATGCAAATAGAATAGAACTTTAGGAGGTAAAATCCAAATTATGAAACTTCATGCGTAAAATCCACACACTCCAAAACTTTAAATATGTAATTTGCATTTTAGCCTAAATTATAATAATGAAACCATTTGTCCTCTATCATTGTCACACTAATGCAAGATCCAACTAACAATTCCCAAAAGTTATAATATGATTGTTTTCAATTTAATTTTATATTTTTTTTTTCAATTTAGTCTTCTAACTTTTTCAATTTAGTCGTTTCGTCAATATCTATCCAATCTTGCCATTTATTATATATATATATATATATATATATATATATATTTTATTTTCCAAAACAATGTGGTTTCGATGAAATTAACACTGGAGATTGGACAAAAAGGTCTACACCAAAAATAAATTGAAGTTAAATATAGAAATGAAAAAAAAGAAGAAAATTGTTAATGATAACTAGGTCTTATATATTTGCTTGATGGTAGCAATACGAAAGTCCCATAAAACAATAAAACATTGGAAAAAGTTTTACTCCAAATCGGTTTAAATTTATCTTCCTCTAACTTATTATGTGGATATTGAAGAGACTACCTAGTGTTGTTTTAGTTACATAAATTTTCTAATGTGTCATATAACTTGTTTAAATATAATATGCATGAATAATCTTCAGAAATCAAAGACTTTTTATTGTATAATCCTTAATTAGCTTTCTAAATGAATTCCACCCCATCTATTTATCAGTAAGAACAAGAAGTGAGACATATCCCATTTGAGGAACTATGTAATGTTGCATTGCAGAAGAGCAAACACTCAAACTCAATCTAAAAAACAAAAGGAACATGTTTTAGAAATAAGAACATAAGTATCAGTTGATAATAGACCTCCTCACATGCTACTTTTAAGGCAAGAGAAGAAATTCTTCAAAATTTTCAAACTACTTTGGTTCTTCTCCTAAAACTTCATTTACTAGTGATGTACGATCAAATATGGGGAATTTTTCTTTTAATTTTTTATTAGTTTTATTTTATTTTATAGTTTTATGTAATTTTCTGAATTTTCAGGTTTAGGATTTTATGTCCTGATTTAGGATTTTTTTTTTTTTTTTAAAGATTTTCCCAATCAAATTACAAAAAAAGAAGTTTGTATCCATTAGAATCTACTTAGGATTATTTTTATTTGGAAAATAAGTTTTTGCCACCTTTAATAGGCTAAAACACGAAAAAGTAATTATCTTTCAATCAATATATTTTATTCATTTACTGTGGATTCCAAAAAATTCTTTAGTGGATTCAAAAAACTTTTTATGGATTTAAAGGTTGTGTTTATTTAGAATGAAATCTAGCCCATTTCACTTTTGGAATGCCAGATAATGTGAATATAGCAATTTGCTTCCCACTTCTTTTTTTTAAATTCTCCATAGTCTGTTGTTGGATATATATAAAATGATATCATATTAGCAGTATCAAAATCTAATAAATAATAGACATATTTATTAAAGGTAACTACCCCACTAACAAATGAAAGATACATGTTAGTGGATAGTTATTTTTTACACATGTCTTTAGTTTATTGGATTTTGATACTGATGATGTGGTATTGTTTGATATGAAATACTTTTTACATCTTATGAGATTTTAGGAAATGTCCAAAAACCCCCCTTTTGAAAATGACCCTTTAATCACATGTGATTATTATTCTTACCTTCTTTTTTTTAGACGAGAAAAAAGCTCTTATCATATGATAAATCTTGTAATTTAAAGGTCATTTTTGGAGTTGAATAACAAGGGTAAGATTTTGAGGCCAAGATATGATGGATTAAACAGAGAGGAGATTGGTGCCTCCCCAAATGGCTTGAACTGCACCACCTGTTGTACATGGAGGTTCAAACTTAAAATTTAGCATATACAAAGATTCTAACAATGATCACGACTCTAAATTGTCCCTTTTAGCTTATTTACTTATTTGTACAAGTGATTTAGTGATTTGTATTATAAAATGGTGACAGACTTGTATGTAATATTAATAATAGTGTGCATGCTTATGTTTATTTATTTTACACTTAAATATAATTGTATTAGTCACTATAATTATTTCATTACACTTAATAGGGCTTGTATTATTACACACACTAGCATGTAACTCCATACAAGTGCATGGATGCATTTAAATTAAACAAAAGTTTTATTATAAAAATATAAATAATTATTCAAATTAATTTTTTGTATAGCATGTAACGCATGCATTCATGCATATATATAGATACATTTAAAATTAAACACAATTTTTATCATAAAATATAGATACTTAGTCAAATTATTTTTTTAAGTAAATGTAATTAGTCACATATTAAAATTCTTACTTAAATTTATACTACTTATGATCATTTTTTTCTTCTAATTTTTAAATGTGGTGATTCTTGTTATAATATGATTTTTATTTTATTTATCTTTTGAGAAGCATGTGGTGATTTTTATTGAGTATATTTGATTGTTTTGTTTTGTTTTGTTTTTTTTTTTTTTTAATTTTATAGTTCGTTAATATTAGATTCTTAGTATTTTACACCCATTAACTCACTTGACACAAAGATTAAAAAATTTAAGTAGACACACGGTACAAGCTTAAGTGAATAATTATGGTGTAATTCCCACATAAATTTAGACAGATGGCGCAAAATTGGATTATAATTTCAAATTTTAATTCAATTTTCTCTAAGCTTTACCGATTAACATACAAATAGATGATTTATAAATTTGAATTTTTTTTAGTTATATGATTAAGTTTTTTTATAGTTTATTATATTGGACTCCTCATTTTCTACACTAAATTAACTAATTTAGCACAAAAATTTAAAAATTTAGATTAGATGGGACACGTAGCACAAAATTAAGCTTTAATTGAAATACAATTTTTACACTGAAATAACTTACTTGGCACAAAATTCTAAAATCTAGATTAGATAAGACACATTGTGCAAAATTAGACTCTAATTGAAACCCAATTTGAAATTTAATTGGATTTTCTCTCTGCTTTACCTATTATTATATACTAGTGTTTAACCAGCACAATGCGCAGGATCATTTTACATATTAATGATCTTTGCATCCAACATAAACTTAGTTCTCATACTTCTACTACATACATTCAAACCTAAATAACTTAGTATATTTAAGCATATAGTATCCAATAGACCACTTGGAGGAACATATGAAATGAGCAACCACCACTTTTATTACTTCCATTGTGTTCAAATGAGTTTGAATGAAGGGAATTGAATTCTCTAGAATGCTTCTCTATTTTGCATGCAAAAATGCAATATCTTCAGAACTATCCAATATCTTCAAAGCAATTAAAACTTGTCTTTGACATCATAACTTACTTAGAAATAAGAGGAAACAAATAATAACAATTTATTACAGTGGAAATCATTTAGAAAATAGTGCAAATATATCCAAATGAGTTGGTATAACATCATTGTCTTAACATTTGGGACTAATCTACAAAGTCGAGTCACATTGAGGAGGATATTCATCAAGGGTTTGTTGTAAATAATATTATGATGGGACATTTGTTCTTAATCTCTAGGGGCCTATTTCTAATAAGCCACTTGAAAATTAAGCAAACCCAAAATATCACTGTAAGAAACAGTTATAGCACCGAATTTGCCAGGAGTTTGATGAAACCTAACACAAAAAATGAACACAAAAATTTTATAATGGCAAGATAATAGGCCTGTAATTTAGGTAATATATAAACCATCAAGAAAATATATTGAAAGGCAACCTTTATAAAGAATAGTCCCTTTCAACTCATCTCTATTCAGTATTAATAGTATTATTACAAACTCATAAAATGTGTCATCTCCTGTAATTCCAATTCACACGAAAATTGCTCTAGGTATTATAATTTCTATTGCAATTTTGTTACAAACCGATTTGGAAGCTGAATTATGATGCAATGCATAACCGGTCAGTAAGTCCATATCAATTCACAACAAATATGTACTTAATGTCTAGTAGTATAGATCATTGTGAATTAAGTTCAATGCATAATTAACCAACATTTCTCACTAAATCAACCACAATAAATAGGACCCAAAAAGATCTAACCTTGGCAATTGAATCCAATACAATTGACACAAAAAAGTGCAGATAACATTAGATATCCATGCCCATCATTGTAAATTCAGTTCAATATATAATTAATCAACTCCTATTAACCATTATCCCTCACATAAAAAAACCCAATAAAATACAAAAAAAAAAAAAAAAAAAACTATATTTATAAAATTTATACCTGGACTATGGCTTGCATAGTACACTCCACAGTGGAGTGCTCTATAGTTTTGGCTTTCAATAATCTGCCCTTTAGTAATCTCACTAACAATCTGCAAAGGTCATTTTATTTTTAAAGCATTTACTAATTTGTTCCAAGCAAGAACCTACAAAAATGATACACAGAAACGAACTAACCAATCAATAGAGGGAAAATGATCTGTGGGTAGTTATAGACAATTGGGAACAGTAATTGAATAGAAAAAAAAAAAAAAAAAAAGCATTCTTACCTTCTATATAGTTTGTTGTTGCAAAAAAGGCTTCTAAATTGGAAAAGAAAAGGAAAAAAAAAATAGAAAATTAGAACTCATATGTTTTTCAATAGAGATAAAAGAAGAACCCTAGAAACTTAAATTCAATAGAGGGAAAATGATCTGTGGGCAGTTATAGAAAATTGGGAATAGTAATTGAATAGAAAAAAAAAAGCATGCTCACTTTCTATATAGTTTGTTGTTGCAGAGAAGGCTTCTGAATAGTTTGCTTTTGCAGTGAAGGAATGGCAGTTGAAACAATAGAGGGAGGGATTCTCCATTTGTGTTTATGTGTTTGGCCAATTAAGTGTAGCGTTTGAAGATTCTCTATTGAACTTTAAGGCTCAATTAATCACATAAATTTAAATGGAAAACCCTTGAATTTAATAGTTAAAAACTATCCAAAACAATAATTGAAATCATGTTTAAGTGAAACCTCAATTCAATAATTAAGAACAATCTAAATTATTAAACATTTAAAAATTTGAAGTAGAGAGAAACTCACATGAGAATTTAATTTTTGTCCTTAAAAGTATGGAAGAAGGCAATGAACTTGAGTGAGTTTCACTCTACCAAGTTTAAGTCCTGTGCGTTGCATGCTACATATGTGTATATATGCATAAAAAATTATCTGAATTTAACATTTATTGTAGAAAAGAGGTGGTGTAATCTTACCCCTGTCTAGCTAATTCTTGTTATAATTCCTTTGTGTAGCGTGTGTATATGCATGAAAAATTATCTGAATTTAACATTATTGTAGAAAAGAGGTGGTGTAATCTTGACCCTGTCTAGCTAATTCTTGTTATAATCCCTTTGTTTTGCAGGGAAAGAGAGAAACCTTTCTTTTGAAAAAAAAAAAAAAAAGTCAGCGTATAATAAATAATAGTTAAGATATTAATTTTTGGAAGTGGTATCTCATACGGATTAGTATTTCAATTGTGAGTGTGGGGAGTATAAGCGTCAAAACACCACATGGGTCTGAGGCCTTGTCCGAGGATGCGAGTCCCACTAAAGGGGTCGTGTGTTGGGAGCAGGGTCACCTAACACTGGGTTCCAAGGGCTGCCGACCAGAATGCTAGCCTGTCGGAGATGAGCCGAGGGGAGAGCCTTCTCAGACGTATGACGGGGAGAGAACCTGGTGGCAAAACGCCCTAGTAAGGGCCCCTGAGGCTCAGTGAACCATCTTTCCCCCCAAACGTGATGCCGAGATGGGGGACAAGGGAGATGTGCATTGCATACCGTTACTGTCACTTCATTAAATGCCTTCCACCTACCCATCTGGCCGCATTAAATGAGGAAATGACCTCTGAAAGGACGGGGAATGGCCCTGGAGGCATGGGGGAGCGTTTTCAGGGAAATGACAGGTGGGAGCTAGGGACATGGAGTATAAGAGGAAACGGGGGAAACACTGGAGAGGGGATCCGGACTCTTTTTCTTGGCAGAAAGAAAGGAAGAAGAAGGCACGCCCTCTCCCCCTCCCTTGGAGAACAAGAAGTTAACTTGCCCAGCCGCTCCTCGGCGTAGATTTGAGGAGATAATCAGACCACTTCACCAGCCCTTCAACCCCCGGTAGTGTACTTGGACCTTACATAGCATCCCTCCACAGCGTCAGGAGGTCTAGGCTTGGAACCCATTCTCTATAAATTCTATTGTAAGGGCCACTTGGGCCGGCCCAGTCACCCACTTGGGCCTAAGGCTACTTTGTGTCCCTACAGTGAGTTTTGGTAGTTAGAAGTTAGTGCATAGTAATTGACAATTAGAAAATTACTTTGAAATTTTTTTAAACCACTCCCTTAAAAATGTTTTAGTGGAGTTTAAATCACATTAATGAATTATCTCTTTATTCAAAATTTTTTTAAATTATGTTAATAAAAAGTTACTAATAAAACTATTATTAGTAAACATTTCTTATATAGGCTTATCTATTTAGCTTTGTTGCCAAATTTATATAAAATCTTTTATTTTATTTTATTTCTTTTTTTTTCTGAAGAATATAGCACAACGAAAAACCTATAAACAACAATTTACATTCAATATAAAGAATATAATCAAACTTATTCATAATTTAAAACTAAGATATAAATTTAGAAAAAGAGCAAAGAATAAACCTGTTTGTTTTCTCTATCACTTTGAGAGATGAAAGTGTGAGTATATAACTAAAATTTGAACCAATTATCGTAGAAGAGAATAAATGAGTACAAAAGTTTAATATATGAATTGGGTTAAAACGTATGTGAGAAGTTAAAAAAAAAAAAAGCTAAAACAAAATGAAAAAATAATAATGAAGAAAGAATGTGTACCTATCATGGGATTTAGGCATTCACATATTGGAATAAACTTCACTTCAAAAAGAATATATATATATATATATATATATATCTGTACTATATATATAAGAGGATTTTCCCCTTTCAACTCGACTTTTATGTTGTTTAAAAATACCTTCATTAATACAGGATAACTTCATTTAGAAATAAGGTTATAAATGTCAAATAACAAATTGCATATTGAATTTAAAAAGAGAATTCCTAAAATTTAGGATTTATTCTTTCACGTTCAAAAAAGAAATTACAGTTACTGTTTATCTCTAAAGTTATCATTTTTATTTGTTTGAAAAATAAATATGTATATTTCTAAATTATAATAGATATAAATTATTAATTCTTATCCAAAAAAATAGGAGAACTTCTAAGCACACGTGTAAGCACGTGCTCAAAGGCTAGTATGTGTGTGTGTGTGTGTGTGTGTATATATATATATATTAATATATAGGTAGAGTTTCATTCGATATAGAATTTCAATCTTATTGGAATTAAGATTTCTAATCAATTTGTTTGTTGCTATCTCATAAATCCCATAAAAGGTGGACTAAGAAAAAGGTCATATGAATAGAAAGAATAAAGAAAACTTTTTTTCTTTTTTTTTTTTTTTATGGAACAAAAGAAACTTTTCTTTTATAACCCAAAAAAAGAGAGACAAATGTTTTTTTTTTAGAAGAGCAAATGTTTATTATATATAGATATTTTTTTGGGGAAAAGAAAGAGAAGGTGTTTACTTTCCAAAAACATTTCTGGTAAATCCGTATGAACAATAATTATCTAAAAATAAAGTCAAGTGTGATGATGAAGATTTTACTGTTGAATTCTTTGTTGTTTTTTATTTTTACGGATATTTTTTTTTTACATGAAGTAATATGTTTAAATTTAAAAAAAAAATGAATAGAAGAAGAAGATTGTTGCTATTTTTTGTTTTTTACATGTACTATGTTGTTGTTGTTTTTGTTTTGCTTTTTGTTTTGTTTTTTTTTTTTTTTACACGTAGTAATATAATTTAAATAAAAAAAAATAGATGAAGAGCTTGAATTGTAATCAAATTAAAAAATTTTATCAACTTGTTAATTATAATAATAAAAGGATTAGATTTGGATTATAATCAAATTAAGATTTTTATCAATTTAGAAATTATAGGAGAAGAAGATAAGTAAAAAAAAAAAAAAAAAAATTATATTATTTTTTAAAATTTTTTTAAAAATTTCTGCAATTTAGTACAACCACTTGGCGCAACTACAGCTTCTAAGCCCAACTTTTATTATATAGTATATGATGTGTAGGTCCTAAATCTTGGAAATAACAACATGAATGACGCATTCTCATTTTGGTTGCAATCTTTGCTAGAGTTACGGATTCTTGTATTGCGAGAAAATGGATTCCATGGTCTTATATGGAATCCTCATACTGGGTTTGGCTTTTCGAAGTTGCATGTCATTGACCTCTCTTACTATAATTCTCTGGTAGGTTACCAGTAGAATACTTAAAAACTTGGAATGCAATGCTAATAGTTCCTGCCAAAGATAACTCACAAAAAGAATATATGGGAAGTCAATTAATTATTATAAAGACTTAATGAGAGTGGTGAATAAGGGTGTAGAAATATTAATAGTAAAAATCTTGACCATCTTCACAACTATTAATCTCTATGAAAATAGGTTCTGTGGAGAAATTCTAAATAGCGTGGGTAAGCTACAGGGACTAATTGTACTCAATTTGTCAAGTAATATCTTCTTAGGCCATGTCCATTCATTGTTAGGGAACCAAATTGTGATCGAATTTTTGGATCTTTCTCAAAACGAGTTCTCAGGTGAAATTCCTTAACAGCTAATATGTCTTACCCTTTTGGAATATTTAAACTTGTCTCAAAATCAATTTATTGGTTCAATTCCACAAGGTGGACAATTCTACACATTTTAAGTTTCCTCTTTTTAGGAAACTTGGGATGGTGTGGCTCTTTGTTGCCAAGAAATGTGGAAATAATGAGACACCAATTTATGAAACAATACAAGAATCATCAATAGTAGAAAAATTTGGTTGGAAAGTGACTATAATAGGATATGCTTGTTGATTGATAATTAGACTAGTTATCGTGCATTCTGTCACCTTAAGATGAACAAATTATTTTGTGAGAAATTTTGGAGTGCACTTATGTTGGTGAAGATGAAGATGAATAGAGGCACTTACTCTAGATGTACAGCAATTGTAATAATTGTATCAATGTGTGTAATAATACAAGCCCTATTAAGTGAAATTAAATAATTCTAGTGACTTATTGGAATCCCAGATTTCCACACACCTAGGTCCGGATTAATAAAATAACTCACCTTTGTTTCGGGCAGCAGAGAGGGGAGAGGTGAGATAATCAAACAGCTGGGTTTCTTAGGTAGCTATTTTTCATCCTTAATCTTGACTAATTGCCCATTACCAATTCACCAGACCATTCCCTACCAAATGAATTCTCTAGCACTAAGAATACTCTTCCAAGCATAGGATCTAGTAATAGAATCTTTAGCCTCAAGAATAGAACAATTTGGGAAGAAACAAGCTTTGAACACCCTATAACAAAGAGAATCCGGGTTGTTGATGTAAGACAGAATCTACAATTTAATTATTATAATTTATTAATTTTGGTATTTAATTTGTAATTTTCGTTATTTTAGGTTTAAGGTTATTATTTTCTTATTTTTAGGTGCTTTTAATGCTTTTTAGGTCAAATTTGGTTCTAGTTATGGTTAGGTATCAATTAGGAGTTATTTTAGAATATATTTTCATGTATGTTAAGCTTTATGGGGTCCTTAAAATGAACCCTAAATATGTACACGTTTATAAAATAATTATTCAATCAATAAAATTTAGACTGTTGTCTTTCTATTTTCTAGTAGATTTTAGACCCTTTCTCCTTGTGAATTTAAGGACCCTTGTGGATTCAAGTAATTCTCGTGGATTCGATGTCATTTTCAGAAGTAAACGTGTTGTTTTCCAGAAGTAGGCGTGTTCTGCTTCTCTATGCTTCCCACATCAGTTAGTATCAAAGCCTTAAGTTATCCTAGTTTGGTGGTTAACAAATGAGACGGTAGAAACTCTGGTGACAGAAAACTTAGCAAGTATTACGTGACGTATAGCTAGCATTCAAAAATATCTTTGCTAAGATGCAGTCGTTGGAGCATGGAAACAATAGGGATAACTATCATAGAGACATAACTCATGGACAACCTATTGGTAAGCAAATTTCATATTGGCCTTATAGAAGAATTGCAAGTTATAATGGTAATTTTTATAAAGATTTTTTTTTTTTGATTGGTTACTTGATCTAGAGGACTTATTTGACTTTGAGAATATTTATTATGAGGGAAAAGTTGACTTGCTTTATATAAACTTAGTGAATATGCCTTACGTTGGTGGGAAAGAGCACAATCTGATAGAATCCGACAAGGTAAAGACAAAATTCGTTCATGACCAAAAAATGAAAAAGATGCTTGCTATCAAATTTTATCCTTTGGATTGTGAAGAAATCTTATCGTATACAATACAAGATTATTATTAGCCAAGAAGTTCATGCTTGAAAAATTTTGAAGAGCCAAATATTCCACCATTAAAGGAAAGATTGCATGTTGAAGAAAATATTGTTCTTGAAGAATATGTAGAAGTCAAAGCAAAAAATATAGAGACTTTTTAGGAAATCAATGAACGCCTTGTTATAAAAGAAGAACCTGAAATCAAGATTGTGGAGGAGATTAGTGAAGATCCTATTATAGAGAAAGATCTTGAGGTCGAGAAAGTAGAAATCATTAAAGAAGAAATTATAGAGGAAGTTGCCAATGATCTCGATGAAGTCAAATTAGATGATTACGATGTTCAAGCTCCTATTATTTTGGTGAGAGCCAAAAAAACAAAGTTTATTGATTTTATTGGGGTGGAAAGATTTGATTTGATTATTGACTCTTATATGGTGAATATTGTCAATTGCATGAAGATCAAGGGACAAGAAGTTCAAGTTGCTCAATTGATGACATTTCAAGTTTGGTAAGAAAACAAGGAAGATGAAGTATTCAAAGTATTTATTCTCTTTGCATGAAAGATTTCAAATTTCAATGATAAACTTGAGGATGAGTTTGTTTCAAGTGAAGGGATCTAATGTAGGACGAAATCTACAATTTAATTATTGTAATTTATTAATTTTAGTATTTAATTTGTAATTTTCGTTATTTTAGATTTAGGGTTATTATTTTCTTAGTTTTAGGTATTTTAAACGCTTTTTAGGCCAAATTTGGTTCCTGTTATGGTTAGGTATCAATTAGGAGTTATTTTATAGTATATTTTTTTGTCTGTCAAGTTTTATGGAGCCCTTAAATAGACCCCTAAGTCTATACACGTTTTTAAAACAATTATTCAATCAATAAAATTCAGACTTTTGTCTTTTTATTTTCTGGTGGATTCTAAACCCTTTCTTCTTGTGAATTCAAAGACCCTTGTGGATTCAAGAAACCCTCATTGATTCGAGGTTATTTTCAGAAGCAAACGTGTTTTATTTCTTGTTTTTTTGAAGTAAACATGTTTAGCTTCTTGGCGTTTTCACATTCCCACATCAGTTGTTCATCTTTCGCCAAACTTGTTTAGTTAAGAGAGCATCATGAAATTTCTCAATATTTTTGAAACCCAAACCTCCCAATTCTTTAGCCTCACTTAACCTCTCCCAGCTAACCCAATGTACCCTCCTCGAATCACCAGTATACTCCCACCAAAATTTGTGAATGAGAACTTGCTAGACTACTAATATATGCAAGTTGTATAACTAGATGCATTAGTTTACTTGTACATTGTTAGTTAGTTAGGCTTGGCTTAATTGGGTAGTATTTTTTGATAAGCCACAAATGCGTTGACCCCTTGTGATGAATTAAATTGATTAATTAGTTAAGTTATTAATTAATCAAATTATCATGCAAACAGCGTGGTAGCACAAACAAATCACCAATAACTATAGTATGCAATGGAAAAATAAATAACATGGTGATTTATTTACAAATGGGGAAAACCTAACGGCAAAAACCCCACCGGGTGGTTTAAGGTCACCACTCCCGAAACTCCACTATTATCACAACAAACGGTTACAAGTAAAGGAATCTCAGTATCTTACTAACCTACAGTTGAACCCTTACCCCAATACTCAATTGGACTTGATCTGTAGTGACAGTTTCTCCTTTTGATGCACGGCTCCCAATACGTGACTAACTAACTACGTGGATCCCAGTACACGACTTCAATTCACCAACTAGAGAGAGTTGTTGGCTGCAAAGTTCTTCAATTCATCCACACGATGAAGATCAAGAAGATGCTCGGTTACAAAACCCTATGGTGCACATTATACAACAACTTCTTCACAAGAAAAATGAACTAGGGCATAAACTTTGTCTTAGGTCACAAATTGCATGAACAACGATTTCTCAATGCTTGTGCAACTCGCATCCCTTTTAACGGCCCTTAAAATAATCCTTTTATATGTCTAGAGTTTAGAGAAAAGAAGTCCCAAAAAAACATTCACGGATTGGAATCAAAGCAGAACTTAGAATCTGTTTTCCATAAATCTCGACAGATAGAGGTGTCGAGGATTTGTCGAGAAGCTGTCGAGCCTTGGGGCTGAAACAGCTTCTAAAGCTCAATAGATGCATGTGTCAAGACTAGGTGTCAAGCTTTAGTAACTTGCACTTTCCAACTTGTTTCTTGGACAGACTCGATGACTTCAACACTTGATCTTGAAGCACAGTTTCTTGAAGCGTTAAACACATCCTAAATCTACCCAATTACAAGTAAAGTAGGTTTTATCAAAGGATAAACCAATTATATAAAATAATGACATATGTTTGAAACCACTTGAACCACATATGTCCTAACAATTGTTATCTCAATTGTCAAGTCCAACTATAATTCTGTTAATACTAAAGTTTGTTAGTTAGGCAAGTCTATTAGACTATTACAGCCAAGTATAAAGGTTGATCTCATTGTAATCTGATGGTATCTACATAATAATGCAATTGATTAGTTTCTCATTGAGATTTTGATAAAAAGGTCAATTCCCTCAAAAGAATCATTGGAGGCTTAATTCCCTCTAAGAACTATCATAACTGTGAGATTGTGAGTACGTTGAAGAACAAGAAGGTCTTATCATTTTTTGGTATCAAAGCCACCACCACATCGAGTAATTAGACGTAACTCATTGAGTATGGAATTAAATGAGTTGCAGCTTTGTAGTCAAATCCTGGAGGGAGAGACTTAGAGACTAGATAAAAATAACTGATAGGTAAGTAGAGCCACCAAAAGAGAATGGGTTACCATCGGGTCAATGTCACTATAGTGAGCTGTCATGGACATTGGTTGTAGGGTGTGGTGGTATGTTATGATCCTAATATCACACATAGATTAGATATAAGCTTAACCATGTGTTTATAAGCTCTTGGGCACCATCCCCTTACAAGCCAGTTTTCAAAGGTGAGTTCTACCCATTGTCTCCTGTACCATGGCTCAATTGAGCACTTGATCAAAATGTTGGAAGCATGTTTATAATATCTTTTCCTAGCCCCTAGCCCCCCCTTGGATTGAGGAGTTTAAAACTAGTTATGCAGATGATCCAGGAGTGCAAAAGATTTTTCAGTCTATTCAGGAAAGGACTGCCAGTATAGGAAAGTTTAGAAATAATATTCGACACGTGACTAGGAGGAAAAAACCCTAACCATAGCCAACGAGAGAAACTTGTAAATCAAAATAAATTAAACATCAATACCATTTAAACTTAAAAGGATGTAACTTTTCTATTTCAAACTACAAACTATATTGTTCTAAACGGTAATCACAGCCAAAATGGGCAAATGCCCTTTTCGATAAAAAGAAAATAGCATTATGCCCCCTTTCCAAAACTAATTAGGAAAATTCCCATATTTTGAAACTCGATTTTCTCAAAATTGAGTTAAGCCCTATAGCGATGTTTTAAAGAGTCTATAGTGACGTTTTAAGGACCTATAGCAGTGTTTTGTAACTCGACGTTTTCAAAAGAGAAACATTTCCCTAATTAGTTTAGGAAAGGAGGCATTTGCCTTCTTCTTTTTTTGCGCGAAATGGGCATTTGCCCATTTTTGCCTGGTAATCACATCAACACTCTTTTATTAATCCATATAATTCATTTTTGAAATCAATTTCTCCTTTTTCCTATTTTATTTTATGATCCCGGTTTTCTTCTCTCTCTCTCTCTCTCTCTCTCTCTCTCTCTCTCTCTCTCTCTCTCTCTCTCTCTCTCTCTCTCTCTCTCTCTCTCTCTCTCTCTCTCTCTCTCTCTCTCTCTCTCTCTCTCTCAGAGCCTACAAACAATGCAATCATGACTTTCATCTATGGACTAATTCTACTCCACATGTTGCTTTGGCCGATTGAAAAAAGATTGCTTAAGTTGATTCACAAGTTGTCCATTTTTTATTTGTTTTCCTTTCAACTTCTTGCTTTATCTCATCGATCAAGTCCTAGAATTTTCAAGTTTCGACTATTTTTGTTTTACATTGAAAGGCTTGCTAGATAATTTTAAAAATCTTTTTCTCGGTTTGCATTTCTCTATCTTGTCTTTTATTGTTGTTGTGTGGGGAGCTAAAGATTGTGTTTGTCACTAAGGAAGGTGATTTGAGTTTAGTGTGGTTGCAAGAGTTGTTCTAGAACCACAATTTTTTTGTTGTAACGACTTTGCCACAATTCTGATGTAGCAAAATGTAAATAGTTGTCTATTATTTTTACATGAACCCATCATCTTTTCTCTACTATTCATACTGCATCAGATTTATGGAAAAAAATAATAATAAATTGTGATCCTAGATTCTCGAGACTGCAATGCGTGTGTGCTGCCAATAGCAAAAAAGTAAGGATGGGCCTAGTTTGGTAATTAGCTGAAGGTGGCGATAGTGAATCACAAGTAACTAATCGCTAAACCATGCGATGCACAAGAAAGAAACTGAGTATAATATATATAAATATATATATATATATATATATGATTTAATATTATCTTATTTTACTTAAACCACATCAATTGAATTTGTAAATAAAAAATGCCATTATAAATTAACAAAATTTGTTAATGCACTTGGAATTGAAATTATTCCCCAATATACGCTACTCTTGAACTACAAAATAGGAATTTAATACATTAAGAAAGTTTTATATCCCTAAACATATTGATTAACGAGTGTCTACTGTAGCAACCTACTCGTCAATAAAACCGCAGACTCCTTAATCCCACACTATCACTTGATCCAAGAGATTTGGTTAAAATCTATAATTTATATCTCATAAACCATAGATTCCCATTTAAATAAAAAAAATAGAAAAAAAAAAAAAAAAACACATAGCATCAAACATATCAAATGCTATACCCATTTACCAAATCTGCTAATTATTTAACAAATAGACAATCCTCTTCTATAATATCCAACAACAAAACATTAAAATAACCCAACTTAAAATTTGGAATGGTGAATACTATTAGTAGATAGCAAATATTATAAAGATGAATTCTTCTGATTGCCTACAATAGCAGGCTAAATGGCTATAATAGATTTTTCTATATAGAGAACAATTTTATTGTTTAAACAAAACTAAATGGTTGGATTGACAAAAAATTTTCTCCAAGAAGAGAAAAGGAGTACAAAATAAATAAATAATTACGTAAATCGAGCTCTCTTGTCTATCATGTCTCCAACATCAAGTTTTTAAACACTTTTTTTCACCATAAACTAATAACTCATCTAAACCATCAATGACTTTTACTCTAGGAAAATTGTTAAACGTAACATTCTCTAATTTTATGTATCATAGAAAAATGATTATCAAAATAACAACCAAGAAAGCTCAGGCAAGAAGTAGCCAAAGCAGATATTTTGTTAAACATTCTCTATTTTTTTCTGTAAACAAAGGATGAATTTGTGGAGTAACTTACATAAAATAAAAAAATTAAATAATTTTTTTTAAGAAAAATTGTGGAGTACCTACCATGCGTGTGTGTGTTGTGCTAAAAATCCTGAAGCCAAAAATTGGGTGATGATCATATATATATATAAAATTAACGAAGACCATCAAACCAAAAAGAAAAAGACATAAAAAATCACATACTTCAAATTCTACGCAGTCACATTGGAGATTCAGGACAAAGCTGACCAGTTGGAGATGATTCTTCAAATCCTAATATATATATATATATATATATATATATATATATTTCTTATTTTATTAACAATCAACATGTATACTAGCTAGATCTTTGCTCTCACATAGGGAACTTACTTTTTCTTCTCACTGCGTTTCTCTTTCTTTTCTTTTCCCTTATTCCAGCGGCACTCTATCCTTCTAATTGCCTCACCCGCATGTCTCTATTTATATAACAAAAGCAACCGCCTTTATTCTTAGAGACTCATATCTCTTAATTCACTTGGGACTCTACTTCACGGTGAAGGATTTGGCTTTTCTTCACAAAGGATACTGGTGTGAATGAAGACAAAAGTAAGAGACGTGAGAGGTGGAGGCAGGGGAACGCATAGAAAGAAGAAGGATTCGATAAACTAAATGGTAAATAGAGACGAAAAGTATTATCACGTTACAAAATTCAAATTAATAAATTAATAAGAAAAATAATGTTGACGTGAAAAATTATAATGATTCCAAAGCTTATGTGACAAGCTCTCATGAGAGTCAACCAAAAGTCAAAAATTTCAGTTTTATATTATACATAGATTTGGCATTTTTGGTAATTGTGGATGCTTGACGATTGTAGAGGTTTTGTATTATTCTATTTGGAAATTTGGATTTGCATACTGTTTGTTTGGATGATGATAAAATATTGGAACGAGGTACATTTTTTTTATACAATTTATGTATTTTGGAGATTTGGTTTACTTTTTAAAGGGTTTTTTAAACTATTTAATATATTGGTCTACCATAATTGAAATTACATGACATGATTTGATTGGATCAACTATCTAGTACACAAGATTTGCTCATGCGATATTTAAGGAGCACATCACGTTACATTTTTAATAAAAATAGCATGTAATCCGCACAATGCATAGGATTTTAAATGTTATAAATATTATTTTTCTAATTACTTTTTAGAGTATCATCAACAGTGATATTATCCCAACTAGTAATACTTGAATGAACAAAACATTTCAATATCTTTGTAAAGAGAGGTCAAAGGCCTTCTAGCGAAATTGGCACCTCACCATATACAAAGTGCATGTGGGTCTAGGGGGAAAGGGTTTGAGCTGCAGGGTTAGTAGCATGTTATAATTATTTAAAAAAAAAAAAAAAAGATCTTTGTGAAGAGAGGCCAACCACATCGCCATACATTTGCAATAACATTGATAAAATTAAAAAAAAAAAAAAAAAAAAATGAAGAGCGTTGAATTGAAGTATTTTAGTTTGCATCTTTTTTTTGGTAAAATTATTTGAGTCATGCTTTTGGTTTTGGGAGACTAATACTTATTCTATTATAGTAGTAACATGTTAAGATTTAAAATGGAGCAGAAATATAGTGTTTCAGAGACCTTTGAGCTTTGAAAGAGGTAAGAGAGGGAGAGAGGGATAAATATTAGGTATTTGTGTTTGATGGGAAGATGAACAACCTCTTTAGATAAGCATGAAAAAAAAAATTCCTTTAGAGATCAACAAAGTATATATTACTAATAGTTCGGTGGTTTTAGTAAACTGTTCCACCATTCACTTTTGCTTAATAGTATATTAGAAAGTCATTGTCAAAAGAAGTTGACCAACCTGTACATTTTCCAAATAGAAAAGTAACTTCCACCTCTCATTGCTAGAATTGTAAGTTGTACAGTTCATGCAGAAAAATAATAAAGCCAACTCTCTTATATCTGCCACTGTCCCGAGTATTCTGAATTTAGTTACTTTGTAGATTTATTTTGCTGGTTTGAGTGATATTTTCAGTACAAATAAAGGATTCAACTTGCCCTTTTACTGGACTGATTATTACTCGCGGCTGATGCTTAGGAAACATTCATATAATAGATAATTGCTGAGGCCACCATACCAGCAGTTGGCAGGCTCATGGCATTCACCCGTTCTCAATAGACAACGTGGATATGGATGACTTGGATTCTGACTCTGACCTTGGCATCGACAGTAGTGTGGGGATAGTCTATGCACTTTGATCTCATTTATCTGGAATTTGAAACAGACTTGCTGCTGCAAAATAGCATAGTTCTTTGGGGCCATGGCTTGGGAAGATCTGACTAAGAGAGAATGTGTTGTCGTGTAGATTAGAATAGATCAGACCTTAGGTAAGTGCATCATGTTAGTCTTAGTTGTGCTCCTTAAACATTTTTGGTCTCTAACTTTTACACCATATTTTACTTTAGTCCCTAACTTTTCAATTGCGTTAATTTGGTTTTGTACTTTTCAATGTCATATCAATTTGTCCCCATCGCTATATCTTGGGTGAAAATTGATGACATGGCAAACATCCAAAATAAAATTTTAGTGTATTGTCACATTAATAAAAGTTAATTTTTTATTTTGGCCATTAGACGAGTCATCAATTTTCTTCCAAAAAATAATTGCTAGAACTAAATTGATGTGGTACTAAAAGGTTAGAAACCAATTGACAAAAATAAAAGTTTAGAGACCAAATTGAAATATAGTGTATAGAATAGGGACTAAATACGTAGTTAATCCAAAAAAAATTACATAAGCTTGAAATGTATTTTCTCTTAAAAAGGGGTGGTGGTATCATTTCAGTTTCCATTTCCTAAATGAGTTGGTCATTATCATTAATGAATTTAATGCCAAAAGACTTCCTCTTAAAAGTTAAATTTGAAGTTGAATAAAATTTGGCTAGTGATAATAGTATCATAAATATTGAGATTTGGTCAAGTTTCCAAATTGGAAAGAGATTTGGTGATTTGGTCAAGTTTTCAAATTGGAAAATTCAAATTCCATTTTCTAAATGAGTTGGGCCTTATCATTAGCGAATTTGATGCCAAAAGATTTTCTCTTAAAAGTAAAATTTGAAGTTGAATAAAATTTGGCAAGTGATAATAGTGTCATAAATATAGTTGTCAAAATGTGAATCGTATCATCAATCAATTTTTTATTTTTCCATATCGTGTATCTTATAAAATACATAAAAACTTAATAAAATTTATAAAATATTATAGATATACATATATAAATGGTATATTTATTATAAATTTTAAATATTCAACTAATGACTAATCTATTCATCGCTTATATAATATTTAACAAGCTAACTAAGTATATCAAACTAGCATGTGATTATAACATACACATTCAAATTGCTTAAATTCAAAAGTGATAATAATATATTACAAATAATTATATTATTTCCTTTTTACTTTGTTTCTCTCCTAATTTATTCCTCCCTAACCTTGCACAAGTGCCTATTCTTATTGTATTAAGTTGCAAATTTTCTTTCTCATGGTCTTATTCTTAACTCTCTTAAGTTGCAAATTAGTGAGTTGAAACTACTGTCAATAATAATATACTAAAGACGTGATTCACAATAAGAGAACATAAAATATTTGTGTGGTGTGAAACAATTAAGGTTTGAAGCCCCATGTTGAGAGCTTGTGTCTGAGGGAACAACACAAACATGAAAACTTACTGTTTCAAATTTCATAGTTTAAAGGAATAGAACTTTCTTTCCAACTTCTTTTTTCTTTTGAAAGCTAGTATTTAAAACTTATTGCCTCTCTGGCTTTTGCAACTGAATATTAATAATTGCTTTTGCTAGGAGATTTTGAGTTTATGAATCCACTAGTGTTTATGAATACAAATTGGAATTTTTTTTTTTCTTTTTATTGAATTTACTAGATTTTATGAATGAGGGGTCATTGTTTTCAAACACAAATACAACATCATTTTTATGGGAATGGAGATTGAACCACTGAAGTATAATTTCAGTGGAGAGGATTATAGAAACATAGAGGTAACAACAACAAAGTCCCTCAAGATTGTTTACAGAAAATTGTGAAATTCCTTATTTTTATTTATTTATTTTTGGCATTAAAATTAACCATTGTTTCTTGTAAAAAAGAAAGGAAAATAAGAAGAAGAAGAAGAAGAAGAAGAAGAAGAAGAAGAAGAAGAAGAAGAAGAAGAAGTGGTGGCATGCCTGTTTAATAAGGTGGAATTTGGAAAGGAATAAATAAGGAAAGAGAGAAAAAAAATGCAATTAATTAGGTATGGATGTCAAAAGTAATAAACATTTAATGATGCATTTTTCATCGTTAGATCTTTTTGGAATCAATGGTTCAAAAAATGTGTAACTATGTTGAGGTCTAAAAAGTTATAACACCAAGGCCCAAAATAGGATGGTAGGCCCTAATCCATTAAAAAAGATTTAAGCCCAAGACCCACAAAGGGATAGTCCTTAGGGCCCATGATGTGAAGGGAAGGAAGAAAAAGCCCACCTCATTAAGATTAGAAAATCACTTGGGAGTCTAGTGGTAAGAACTGGTCTAGGATACCTAGGGACTTCCAGGAGCTCGGGGTCCTCGAGACGTGCAACAAAACTAGGATGAGATTAAGACAGCTCATAAGGAGTGCTAGGAAACACAAGAGACGAAGTACAGATTCGCCCTTATCAGCCACCCAATGATGCAGAAAGGAACTAGAAAGCTTGGAGACTACCAATTCGTGAATAAGGGGCAGGTACCTTGGGGGAGCCTAGAAAGAAGAACTATGAAGGGAAGTAGCTGGAAAAACATTCAACCTGGTAGAGATGGAATCAGCTCACCCCGGAAAAATGACAAAAGGAAGGCAGTAAAAAGTTGAGTCTGAAAAGGATGAGGTTTGGTAGCCTTGAAGGAAGAGAGATTAGAGGTCAGCTTTCTAAGGACACCCCAGAATGAAAATTCAACAAGAGGCTTTTTTGGAATAAAGCACCAAAAGAAGAAAATTATGAGAAATAAGGAAGGGATCAACCACCAAAGTTGGTGGCACAACATTGTCTTTAATACCCAGGGGAGCAAAGGAGGGGAATCAATGGTACCTCGGTACCCTAAAATGACACTATAAAATGGGGAAGCAACCAATAGAGAAAAGGCATTTAGCAACAGTAAATTAGAGTAGAATCATTGAGCAAACTCTGTTAGAATTAAAAGAAAGTGAGAAAAGAGAGGGAAATACCTCCTGGTATCCTCAAACAACCACTAGAGAACACACTTGGATTCAAAGGAATTCAAACTTTGCAAGTCATAGAGGCCTAAAAGCTATCTAAGTTTTTGATTTTTGAACTTATTTGGACCTTGTGATACGTTCTAGTGAGCACGATGTATTACATAATTGAAAAATTGATGAAATATTGCACAATATCTCAAGGATCCCTAGCGTTTACTTTGTGCCTTTCTTTACCACATTGCCCCTTCATTGTTTCTTATTGTTCAATGCATATATTTCTTGCTTGCTAGCATGTGTGTGTTGTAGGATTCCTACTCTGTGCACCATTTGGTTCGTAATCAGTCCATTTAACTGTGGTGAACCAAGCCTAGTCCCTTACAACAGCAACTAATAAGCCCAAGGTCCTTACTTTTACTTAGGCCTAGACACTGTCTAAAAAGGACTCTTACATTTTGGCGACTCCACTGGGGACTGGGTAAAGGAGAGGGAAGAAACAGTCCCTTCGCAGAGCATGGCTCCAAGACCAAGTAACAGCAAAGGTACCATTGTGGCTCGAATGGCAGAAGTGCTGAAAGATTTGGAGCAAGAGATTCGCCTCCTCAAAAAAGGCAGAACCTAAGAAATCAAGGTTAACACCCCCTCTATGGTAAACTAGGGCAAAGTCCAGCCAGAGGGGGGGTCTGCAGTAGGAGAAGGAGCCAACCTCCAATATCTAACGCTAGCAGATGTCAACACCCTTTTGGAACAAGAAAGGGAAAAGCTCTTGGGGATCCCCTAGCAATTGTCTTGGGATCCCCCATTCCCACTAGAGCTCTTGGCAAGCCATATCCCAAAGGATATGAACCCCCAAAGTTCCATCCTTTTGATGAAAGAATTGGAAGTGCTGTGGAGCACGTGAGTAGGTTTATCCACACTATAGGCCCTTACGTATAGGAGACATGGTATTGTGTCTAAGGGAGTTTGCTAAGTCCCTAGTGGATAGAGCATATACTTGGTACACCACCCTGAGGCCTGGGTCCATTAAGACTTGGGACGAAATGATGGAGAGATTCTGTGCAAAGTATTACCTAGGTTAGGACAAGGTCACCTTCCAATGCCTTCAGATGGTGAGGCAAAGGCTTAAAAAGAATCCTATGCAGTTCATTAAAAGGTTTGAAGACATTTCTCTGGATTGTTATGGAGACCATGAAGAAAAGGAGCTCTTGGAGACCTGCATATCCAACATACTGTTTGACTACAGGCTTAATCTCGAAATCTATGCATAACCCAGTTTGTTGACCTATTACAAAGAACTAGGAGAACCATATTAACCATGAGGATAAAGAGAGTGCTAGTACCCCAGGCCATGACAGCGTCAATAGGAGAAAAGAGGAAGAGATCTGAAGGAAAAATTGTCAAGGAACCACCTGTGATCCCATGTATTGCAAAGGAATTGAATCATGTTTTGGATAAATGGATTGGAGATGGAATTGTTAGACTATTTATTATGTCCAAGCCACCAACTAAGGAAGAAAGGAAGAATCCCTTGTTTTATAGGATTCATAAATATGTCAAACACTCTACCAAGGACTGTTGGACCTTCCGTAGGCTTTTCAACAAGAAGCTTAGGGAAGGAACCCTAGAACTCACTCAAAAGGGACCCAAAGTGCAAAGGAGCCCTTTACCTAATGATAAAGGGAAAGGGGTGGTGGCTGTAGTGATCCATAGGAACCTGACGAAAGTAGAAGAATCTAAAGGATCATTCCATCCAAGCACAGTCAGGACCCTTCAGAAGAACCCTAAATTCATATCGCTATTCAACCAATTAGGATTTGGGCCAAAAGCAAGAAGGGTGGCCATAGAGTCCCTCATGAGTATAGTAGTAGATTCAGGGATGAAATGTTTCACAGCAGAATCTCATGCTAGTCAAGCTTACTTGGAGACAACTAATGTGATAACCTTTATTGATGAGGACATGATGGTTAAACATCCAGACCATCACAAACCCCTTTATTTGATGGCCACCTTACACGGTGTCTAAGTTAGAAGAACATTAGTAGATACAGGGGCATCACTTAACCTTATAGCCTGAAGTACCCTGGAAACCATGGACCTGACTAACAGGACGATCCTGGGGCTCCTACAAAGATAACAGGGTTTGGAGGGTTAGTAGAATCAACTAAAGGATATGTACAGTTGGTCTTAAGGGTAGGCCAAATAGTAGCCCTAACCAGATTTCACATGATTAACTTAGAAGTTTCTTAACATGTTCTATTGGGCTGTCCATGGCTCCATAAGCATCGCCTTATCTTGTCCATGGACCATCAATATGTTAAGGAGAGATTGAATGGGAGGCCCGTAAGGATCCCTGCCAACCCTAACCCTTTTAGCCAAAGAGAAGTGAACTTCGTAGAGACAATGTTTTATGACAAGTTAGGACCGGATGATGAAAGCCTCGTGTTGGGGACCTCAAGAGCACCTATCTCAAAAGTAGAAGAATGAGAAGGTACCCGTGATCTGAGGAACCTCCTGGACAGAAAAAGGCAAAAGAGGGAGCTCAGCTCCTCAGGATCCCAGGAATGCATGGTAGTACGAGAACCTGAAGGAAGGTTAATTTATCGTTTATGAAGGCACGTCTGAATGCATCATACAAGAGGGTCCCGGACCACCGAATTGTATAATGGCTCAAGAAGAAATCCTAGAGGACCTAGTTAAGGAAGTGCAAATTCAGCCCGAGGAAGAATTGGGAGAGATAAACTTGGGGGCTGAGTTGGGATCCTAGAAGCCTGTTTTAATTAGTAGTCAGTTGACAGCACAAGAGAATGAGCAATAAGTGACCTTACTCAAGAAATATGTGAATGTGTTCACATGGACCTATGATGAAATGCCTAGTTTGGACCTAGGATTGGTGGTCCATTCTCTCAATGTAGACCCAGGAGTCAAGCTAGTAGTTCAACCAGTCAAGGTCTTTCACATTGATGTGGAAGCTCAAATAACTCAAGAAGTCAAGAAGCTGCTAGCAGTTGGTTTTATCAAGCTCATCCAACACCCCAAGTGGCTTTCCAACATAGTACCCGTGGGGAAAAAGAATGCCAAATCCAGTGGTGTGTGGACTTTTGCAATCTGAACAAGACATGTCCAAAAGATGAGTTTCTCCTGCCTAATGTTGACCTTCTTGTAGATTCAGCTACAGGTCGCTCTATGTTTTAATTTATGGATGGGTATAGTGGGTACAACCAAATTCATATGGCTACCAAAGATGCAGTGAAACAAACATTCAGGACTCTAATTGGGAATTTTTATCACACTGTGATGCCCTTTTGGCCTTAAAAATGCAAGGGCCACCTACTAGTGAACCATAAAAACTATCTTCCATGATATGATGCATAAGGAAATGGAAGACTATGTGGATGATATTGTGGTAAAATCAAAAATCAAGGCTGGACATTTCCAGATACTTGAATGAGATTTTGAAAGGTGCAGGAAGTACAAACTACGCATAAACCTCATGAAGTGTGCCTTCGGGTATCTGCTGGAAAGTTTCTCAGGTTCCTAGTACATCACAGAGGCATAAGTGTGGATCCAGCTAAAGCCACAGCTATTGCAACAATGAAAAGGCCTACAACTATAAGAGAGCTCAAAAGTTTCCTAAGGAGGGTCTCTTACATCGGGAGGTTTGTGCTAGTACTGGCTTTAGTCACAAGTGGTTTATCCAAACTACTCAAAAAGGCAGCTGAGTTCACTTGGGAACTGAGCAACAGGAAGCCTTTCAGAGGATCCAACAGATAATGAATCATCTTCCCACCCTATAAAGCACCAGTATGTGGGCAACCCCTGTTGCTATATTTAGCATCAAACTCCCAAGCTATAGGAGCCCTGCTAGCACAAGTAGACGGCGATGAGAATGAGCAACCCATTTATTATGTGAGCAAGACACTTAAGGATACAAAGACCAGATAACCCAGGATAGAAAGAGCATGTCTAGTGGTTATCTACACATTCCAGAGGCTAAAATGATACTTTTCAGCCCACTAGATCCTCTTGGTAACTAAGTCACATCCCATAAAAGCATTCCTTCATCAGCCCTTCCTAACAGGAAGGATAGCACAGTTGCTGGTCTTGCTCTCTCAATATGACATCAGCATTAGAACCCCCAAGGCTGTTAAAAGTCAAGCCATAGCAGATTTGCTAGCCTAGTACCCAGGAAAAGAGGAATGTTCACTAAGCGAGGAGATCCCCGGGGAGGTGGCAGTGGTAATGCTCCAAGGAAAGAAGTGGACAATAAAGTTTGGTGTATCAGCAACGACAACTGCAAATGGACGAGGAATTGTACGAAGTTGCAAAGATGAGGATGCCATGCCCTTATCTTTCAAGCTTGGGAATTCCTGTTCGAATAATGCTGCTAAGTATGAGGCATACTTGACTAGGTTGACCATAGCACTCAGCATGGGAATAAAACATATGAGGGTTTTAGGAGACTCCAACCTTATAGTCTCTCAAGTGAAGGGTGACTTTGCACTAAGAGAACAGAGTTTGCCAGCCTACAGAACTTGGGCGCAAAGGCTAGTGTAGGAATTTCAGATCTTTAGTGTGGAGCACACCCAAAGGAGTGAGAACAGGTTCGCTAATGCACAAGCCACCTTAGGATCTCAAGTGCCATTCAAAGGAAGGGACACTTTGATAAGAATAAGTAAGTAGGAACATTACATCATAAAGATCCTCAAAAGATGTTCCCTAAAGAACCAGAACAGTAGGATCGGAGAAATGACGTCAAAGAAAAAAATAAAAGAGTCAGGACATGGAGGAAGTATCAAGGAGCTGAAGGATTACACTTTGGTAGAAGGAAAACTGTATAAGAGACTGCTCGAGGGGATCTTGTCTAGATGTATCAACAAGTAAGAAGGAAAGCTGAGATTGGAAGAACTACACAGCCAGGTCTGTGGGATTGCAGAAAAAAATCAGCCTAGACAGAAGGATGTAGTACATGGGGTACTACTGGCCAAATATGAACAAAGAGGTTGCTGCAACTGTACAGGAGCTATGTCAAAGATGTCAATTTTCAGTAGACAAGGAATAAAGCTATGCTGTGTTTATTACGAAAGATTGGAGGACTCCATTCATGGAATACTTGGCTCAAGGGATCCTACCAACTGACAGGACCTTAACTCACCAGCTGAAAAAACTTGTAGGTAGATATTTCTTACAAAACGGGATCCTATTCAAAAAGGAGTACATCAAGGATCCCCTAAGATGCTTGGGGCCAAGGAAGGCCAGAGAAGTAGTTAGGAAAGTCCATTGGTGACTATGGAAGTCATCCAGGGAAAAGAAGACTTTACAAGCAGTTGTATGTTGGGATACTATTGGCCAACAATGAAGAAGGACTTCGAAGAGCTGATTTGAACATGTCATGCATGCCAAGTACTTGGAGATGCAATCCACACTCATCCAAATATGCTGCAAGATATGACAACATCGTGGCCTTTCCACACTTGGGGGTTTGATCTTATAAGGCCTATAAACCCTCCATCCAATGGTTACATATGGATCCTAACAGCCACCAAGTACTTTATGAAATGGCTAAAAGCTATCCGTTTGAAAAAAGTCACTGGAGCAGTCGTGGTGAACTTCATTTGAGAACACATCATTACAAGGTTCAGGATCCCCAGGAGATTGATTAGTGACAATGGGACCCCGTTCATAAACAAAGACATGAAGAACTTGACCGAGGCGTATTACATCAAGCATGGAAGGTCTACACCATACTACCCACAAGAGAATAGTAACGTTGAAGCCACAAACAGGATGATGCTGAAGATCCTTAAAAAAATGAAATATGAGTATGGGGGAAAATGGAGTGGCCACTTCGTAGATGTACTCTAGGCATGCAGGAGCTCTGTGAAGACAGCCAGAGGATTTTCACCATTCTCCCTAGTTTATGGGATAGAAGCCATCAGCCCCGTGGAGTTAATCATCCGTATGCCAAGATTAGTGCTTGAAGAAAACCAAGAAGCCACCGAGGACACAAATAATGAAAGAAGGATGGCGGATCTAAAGGGGTTAGAGGAAGAAAGAGAAATGGCCAAAAGGAGAAGCTAGAGGTACCAGCAGAGGATGGCTAAGGCATATGCACAAACTATACACCCAAAGGCCTTCACTGAGGGGCAGCTGGTGTTAAGAACAGCAGAGCATGCAAGGAAAAATCCCTTAGGACCCTCCAAATTTGCCCAAAAATGGGAAGGGCCTTACATCTTTAGAAAAGGCCATGATAGTGGGTATTACTACCTCATAAAAGAAGATGGGATGGTCTTGACAAATCCCATAAATGGGAAGTGCCTGAAACAGTACTATGCATAAAAAAGGAGAGACCTCAATACACCGGGACCTTTTTTTAAGCTCTCCAACCTACTAAGTGTTTCATTGTTCTTTACTTTTTGTTATAAATTTTGTTTAAGTACCTTTTTGTTTAGGAACCTATGGTAGAAGGACATTTTGTGATCCTTACTATCTTTTGACAACCCTTTTGTGTTCCTTAGATGGTAACTTTGTTTTGATTAAATGAAATCTCTTTTTTCTTATTTTCCTTTAAGCTACAGCTAAAATAAACAATTATGAAGCATTACATAACCCAAATATTGGCAGATTTGAGGGGGAGGTACCTAGGCCAGGGCAAAAGAAAAACTTTGGCACATGACCTAGGACTCACACCACAATTAGTTCAAAGTATATAACCTGGGGCCATAGGTAGAAGTAAGTGCTTGGGATACCTAGCCCAATACTTGACAAAAGAGGTCTATTTGATTCATGACCTAGGACTTAAGAAAAAAAAAAAAAAGAACAATTGTGTTCCATTAGATGGTAACTTTGTTTTGATTTAATGAAATCTCTTTTTTCTTATTTTCCTTTAAGCTATAGCTAAAATAAACAATTGTGAAGCATTACATAACCCAAATATTGGCATATTTGAGGGGGAGGTACCTAGGCCAGGGCAAAAGAAAAACTTTGGCACATGACCTAGGACTCACACCACAATTAGTTCAAAGTACATAACCTGGGGCCATAGGCAGAAGTAAGTGCCTGGGATACCTAGCCCAATACTTGACAAAAGAGGTCTATTTGATTCATGACCTGGGACTTAAAAATAAAAAAATAAAAAATAAAAAAAAAGGCACCCAATATACCCAGTTCAGTACCTGCGCAGCAAAACAACCACCAGGGTACCTAATCCAAGACCTACAACAAAACTTATAGGGACCATGGCCCAGGACTCAGTGCTTTTTAAAAAAAAAAAAAAAAAGATAAAAAAAAGAGAGCAGAGCCACATGGTACTGAAAATTAGAAGCAGTCTTAAAAAAAACAGATCCATATTGTAGAAAATGGGGAGGAAAGGTAAGAAATAGTGTTCAATAGGGAGAGATAGAATTTATACAACCCAGATTGTCTAAAAAAATATACATCTGAACTAGCCAAAAAAAAAAGAGAGCAAGGAGCTAAGGAATAAGGCCAACTAGCAAAGAGCTATCTGGAGAAATAACAGGAACAACTGAGGAAGAGAGAACTCGCTGCCTTCTAACCTTCAAGTCCAGCTAAAGCCTCCTCAGCAGTAGCAATTTCAGCATCTAGATTTCTAGAAGCCTGTTTCTGGAATAGCATGTGGGCCAGAGAACGCAAATGCTCCAGTAAGAAGGACAGATTGAATTTCGCTTTTATGAGATCCTGCACCATTCCATAAGTTTTTCTTCAAATAAGGAGTCAAGAGAGGAATCCCTCAAAGAGATTAGCACGACACATAACAACTCTATTAGAATATTGCCTAGAAATACACCTCCCCTGAATCCACTGGTGAAGTCTCCATGGGTCTTGTACAACCCTTCTATCAATGGCAAACCCTCTACAAGCACAGAGAAGAGTAGGAAGTTACCAAAGGGAGGCCCAAAGCGATGAAAGTGGCTTGCAGGGAGGCTGTTGAACTCCAGGAGATCAAAGTGGGCCAAGAAAGCAGGGAGCCCTGAGCCAAAATCTAAAGCAGCCACCTTTGGAGCCACCCCTATTGTTGTATCTCTACTTACAGGAATTAGAGAGATTTCAACCCTTTGGATGGTTTGGAGGTCCCTGCTTGAGATTCAGAAACCTAGACATTAGGAGCAGATTCCGCAGCTATCTTAGGAACAACGAGCTTAGGATCATTGACACATGTTCAGCACCTGTAAAGCAAAAAAAATTTAAAAGGGTAGAAAGGACAAAGGAAGAAATTTAAAGTAGGAAAGTAAAAGAAAGCTAAAAAAAAAAAAAAGTATCAGCTTCTTGTGGCAGAGCTTCCTCCTTTTGCCCCTCTAATTTTCTAGAGGACTCTGTGAAAGAACACACAACACATTGGAGAAAGGGTGAGGAAACTTTGGCAAAATCGCTAAAGGAAGTAAAGGATACTGGGGGCTTCGCCATAGGAGGAAAAGGCAGGGGAGAAGTAAAAAAAAAGGGGGGGGGGGGGAACGAGGAAGCACAATAAAGGTGAACAACAAACACCTTCAAAACCCTCTGATTCCAAGGAAGAGGTGGCCTCAGGGGCAAATAGAACACTATTTTGACCTAAAAAGGGGAAGAGAAAACAAGAACCCTCAGAAAGAAAAGATAAAAGAGATAAGCTTAAGCATATTTATAAGGGGTGGATGAGGCTCACTTGCTTGTATGGATAAAGACGCGCCCCCAAGGACTTTTTGCTTAATGCAGGCTCAGTCATAGGATCAAGTGACACAGTTTTGGTAGGATTAAAGGTTTGCGTGGGCTAGGGATCTTGGGGAATAAGAGGCAGAGAAGCTTCAAGGTCTTGAGCAGCCAGAAGAACAGAAGTCAGAATAAGATGGACATCCTACATTGGCTGTCCAACCTCCTCAGTCACACCACCACTAGGGAGCTCCTCTTCCACGCCCGGGGAATAGCTGAAGGAGCTGTAATCACTTCTTTCACTAGAGTCCCACCAGTCATGGGAGGAGGTACCTCCACCTGCAAAGGAAAAAAAAAGTAAGTGACAGAACATCACAAAGTGCATAAGTACACAACACTAAAAAGGAGTGGAAGCAAACAGAAAAAGGAACAGACAAAAGAGGGCCATACCACACCATTACTAGATGACTGACTCTTGCCTCTCTTGGGGTCTGACTTGCGTTTGGACTGCAAGGAAGAAATAATCATTCATCAGTTAAAGGAGGAAGGGAGAGACACAGCAACAACAGTGAACTACCGCAAAAAGAAAAAAAATATATAAAAGAGAAAAGAAGGAAAGAGGCCTTGCCCTTCTCTCTCTCTATAGATTCTCCAATGGTCTTTTGTCTACTACGGGTATGCCTAAAGGGTCCTAAGGGAGATTGGGGTATAAAATCAAAGGACCCCAAAGAACCTTGGGCTAAGAAACTCACAAGAACCTAAGAGAGAGAAGACTCTACCATGGTCTTCACTCGAGTCCTTGGAATTAAGGGATGGCCAACTTCCTTTCCAACTGAAAGAGGGCTCACTTTCTCGTGTTCCTCTAAAATTACTAACTGCTTCTAGGACCTTGTAGTCTTCCTCTTCTCAGTCTTAGGGCCCGCCTCAGTGCCCTTAGCACTTTCCTCAAGCTCGACTCTTTTAACCATTTCTTGTTTAATCTTCTTCTCTGTACCTTTGCCTATGGGAGTGGCAGCACTAATTGCCTTTACTTTCTTCTCTTAATTGGCACACCAGAAGAGGTACCAACAATAAGGTCACACCTTAACCAAGTCTCCGAAAAATCCTGTGCGTAACATACCCAACCACCCCTAGAAGCATGCCACTCCACAAATCCTTTCTTACTACTTATGGCAGTGGATACAAGGCCAGCAATAGGGAGGGATAGGCTTTTGTTGGAGGTAGGAGCAGAGAGAATATTAGGGTCGAGAACTCTCCTAATCTTGCCAGAATCAACGTAATTAGAGAAGGACTTTTGAACTCTTCTCCAGTAACCAACAAAGCCACTAGAAGCAAAGACACTAGAAGGAAAGACCCCCCTCTGGGAGTTAGGCACAACAAACTAAGAACTCCTCCGCGACCAATAAGGAAAGGCCTGAATCCTTATGAATGAATCCAGAGAAGGGAGAGAAGGTATTATATCCTTAAACACTGGTGGGATGTCCTGATCAAAACCAAATTGCCGAAGTACCTGGTGTGCTGAGTAATAGGTGTACTTGGGACCACTTAAGGAGGGCACTAGAAGCCATGAAGATCTGATACAAGCCAAGTAGGTCAAACTGCCTTTATCACCATGACGTAGATCAAATGTATTCCCTGGAGAGTTGAGAAAAGAAGCTAAATACAGAATCACAGCAAACCCAGGGCTGAACTCCCGCGGAGAATGCTAACTTAAGTGCCCTGCTTGATCAAATAACTCAACTAAATTGAGGCTGCCATCTTTCAAGTTAGCCCAATGAAAAATGATGGGGGAGGCTGTCAGTAGAACTACCACATAGACCTTTAATCACATCAAGAGATCCCTAGAATTTATCTTTTACAAATTTCAAATTTCTACACATTGCCAAAGCAACAGAAGAACGGTTCCACATGAATACCTGGAGAATAGCATAGTGAAGAGATGAAGTCATAGCATAGCAAGAATCGCATTACTTTATGTCCATGAAGTAGATCCAATTGGGAGTAAAGGTGGCCCAAGAACATAGGGGCTAGGGGATGCTAAGCACCCCGGGCCAATCTAATTGCCAAAGGGAAGAAAATAGACTTAACCCTGTACCTAGGGAACTTGCTAAGTAAAAACTTTCTAAGCCAAAGCGCTAGGAAGTCAGCTCGCCTAATTGCCTTGTCCTTCTCTAGCGAAAGATTTATGACCCACTTGCCCATTTTGGCCAATTTCCCACTAGGAGAAGCGGTACGCCCGCCAAAATGACTGAACAATTTGTCTTCCACTTCGACATCCTTGTTGGAAAGATTGATGTCAAAAGGATCCTATCTCCAAACATCGGGGAGGAAGTTATTGGCCATATCCTTTAAGGTGATAGTAAGCTCACCAACAGAAAAGAAGAAGGTATCAAGAGAAGGGCACTAACTACGTACCAAGTGACTAAGGTCCTTGGCATCTCTAAAACCTTCAAGGTTCCTGAAAATTGCCATTGCTTTTAGGATCTTGGCACGCTCTAGACAACCAAAAAATTCCCTATCGTAAAGTTCCTTGTCCATCCAAATGGGCCAACCGGTGATCTTCTCAGGAACACAGTCAAAGAAAATAGGAACTGCCTCTCGAGATCCTCTCCTAATCTAGAGATCTAAAATCTCTCTTAGATCTGGGACTTGGGAGGAACTGGCAAAACCCGACGGGCCTAAGAATACCCAAGTATGAGGGGAAGAAGGGCCTCAGCGTGAGACATTAGAGGAAAAAACAGGCTGAGGTGTACCATGGGTCCTATAAAGGGAAAGTTGGGTGCTTCGTGACCCCCTATGACTCGCCCTACGCTGACCCAAAAGAATTCTCACCCTCGGAGGGACTGGGAGTACGCTCTCTCTTTCTTTATGAGCAAGAAAAAGCCATAGAACAGAAAATGTACTAGGAGATAAGGAAGTAAAGGGAATGAAGAGCACAAAAGAAGAAAATAGAGAAATAAACTAACTGGAAGGAAGAAGATAAGCTTCGGAATAGAAAAACTTTAGAAGGTGAAAAGAAAGTAGCCAAAATTTAATTTTAAAGAAGAGAGTTATTGGTAGTTATTAATGAGAGTTACGGGGAACATGAAAAGTGGGTGGAGGAAGTTTTCACTCCAAAATTGAACTACCACGTTCTATGCAAATGGGGGGGAGTTATAAACAGAAGGAAGTGCAACACACAAAGAAAATCGTGATACCCGAAAATAGCAGGAAAGATAGGACCCTGAAAGAAGAAGAGGAGGGGCCCGAGGTTAATTGAGATAGTAAAGAAGGAATTCCTATAGAAATTAAGGCTCTAGTCTACTCATGCGTGGGCTGCATGTAACCCACGAACTTGGGGGGCTAAATGTTGAGGTCTTAAAAGTTATAACACCAAGGCTCAAAATAGCACAGTAAGTGAACTCCACGAAAAATGATAATAAAAGGCTTGAGCTCACAACAAGAAAAAAGAATGGTAGGCCCAAATCCATTAAAAAAAATTTAAGCCCAAGACCCATGAAGGGAAAGGCCTTAGGGCCCATGAAGCGAAGGGAAGGAAGAAAAAGCCCAGTCCGCCGAGATAAAAAAATCACTAGGTAGTCTAGTGGTAACAACTGGGTTGGGATACCCAAGGACTGCCAGGAGCTCAGGGTTCTCGGGGCATGCAGTAAAACTAGGATGAGATTAAAACAACTCAAAAAGAGTGCTAGGAAACACGAGGAACGAAGAACGGATACGTCCTCGTCAACCACCCAATGATGCAGAAAGGAACCAAAAAACTTAGAGACTAACAATTTATGAATAAGGAGCTGGTTCCTTGGGGAGCCTAGAAAAAAGAACCATGAAGGGAAGTAGCCGAAAAAACTTTCAATCTAGCAGAGATGGAATTGGCTCACCCGGGGAAAATGAAAAAAGGAAAGCCAGCAAAAAGTTGAGTCTGAAAAGGATGAGGTTTAGATGTCTTAAAGGAAGAGAGATTAGAGGTCAGCTTTCTAGGGACACCCTAGAACAAAAATTCAGCAAGAGGTTTTTTTGGGAGAAAGCACCAAAAGAAGAAAATTATGAGAAACAAGGAAGGGATCATGCACCAAAGTTGCTGGCACAATATTGGCTCTAGTACCCAGGGGAGCAAAGGAGGGGAATCAGTGGTACCCTAGAAACCTAGGATGATACTATAAAATAGGGAAGCAACCAACTGAGAAAAGACATTCAAAAATAGTGAATTAGAGTAGAATCATTGAACAAACTCTGTTAGAATTAAAAGAAAGTGAGAAAAGAGAGGGAAGTACGGCCCAGTATTCTCAAATAGCCACTAGAGAACACATTTGGATTCAAAAAGATTCAAACTTTGCAAGTCGTAAAGGCTTGAAGAGCCATCTAAGTTTGTGATTTTTTAACTTATTTGGATCTTGTGATACGTCCTAGTGAGCACGATGTATTACATAATTGAAAAATTGATGAAATATTGCACAGTGTCTTAAAGATCCCTAGCGTTTACTTTGTGACTTTATTTACCACATTGCCTCTTTTTTGTTTCTTATTGTTCAATGCATATATTTCTTGCTTGATAGCATGTGTGTGTTGTAGGATTCCTGCTCTGTGCACCACTTGGTTCGTAATCAGCCCATTTAGCTGCGGTGAATCAAGCACAGTCCCTTACAACAACAACTAACAGGCCCAGGGTCCTTACTTTTACTTGGGCACCTAGGCCTAGACACCCTCCAAAAAGGACCCTCACAAACTATTATGAAGTTATACCAGGTGTAACTTGAACTAATCTCTCTCTCTCTCTCTCTCTCTCTCTCTCTCTCTCTATATATATATATATATATATATATATATATATATATAATGTATTAAACCCGCTTGGCTAAATTTCCATAAAAAACAAACTTTCCAAAACAATTAATAAATGAGACACTTATAATTCCAAAATCTAATTAAATACATTCAATGGTTCTCTCTTGTTGAAATAATAGAGAAGCCCTAAACTAACACATGAGGAAATATTTTCAATAAAAATAAATAAATAAACAATCAAATTACTCTTTGGAAAACCTAGTCAATGTTCTTCTAGCTAGGGGCCTCATTGTAACCGGTAGTTCTCTTTAGGGTAATATATATATGAGAGAATGATATACAACAAAAATTGAAAAAAAATTATGCAAGTTTAAAGAGCAATTGGATGACCAAGACCTTCATTCTGGACTCAGGTTATACCTAGTGTAACTCTACAAGCATTACCGCTCTGTTTGTTTCAATGGAAAACTTTGTGTAAAGATAGTTTTCCTTATTTTCCAGTGTTTGATAGCATAAAAAAAGATGAGTCAAAGGAAAACTATCTTTGGTCAACATAAAAAATATGGCTTATTTTTGGAGATTGTTTTCCATTAAATTTTTTTGGAAAACAACTCTATCTCACAGCAAGCTAAATAAGGGAAGTTAGGAAGTTGTTTTTCAACTCATTTAAAGTTGCTACCAAACATTAGAAAACAAGATAGTTTTATAAAAAATGTTTTTAGAAAATAACTCATTTTCTAGAAAACATCATTATTGAAACAAACAGAGCGTACATCTTTTTTAAGCCATAGATTTCCTAAATATCTAACGATCAAAAAAATAGTATTAAATGCTAATTGATTTACACATTATTCACTTAATTAATAGCAGTTTTGTTTCTCTCTCCATACTTATGGTTTAAAATTTCTCTAGTTTCTCGTAAATCTCTCTCGCAAAACACGCATACACAAACATGGCTGCCCTTTATGAAAACACCTAAATTAAATCTCACATGTGACTCTCCCAAAGTGGTTGCAGTGGACAACACACCCTAGATTTGGGCTCTTACAATAAAAAAAATAAAAAATTAGTCAACTGATTTAGATGGTTTACCTTTCCGTCAAGGCATCAACCAGGGGTGGAGCTAGGGAGTAAAGGGTTTCATTTTCCCCCCGCCCCACCAAAATCCCTGTATACATTAATGTTCTCTCTCTCTTTTGTTATCTGTTTTTGATGTGTTATTTTGTACATATTTCTTTTATATATCAATCAAGTTTGAATGAAAAAAAAAAAAAAAAGAAAGAAAATTTTATGAAGAAGGAGAAACTTCTTAAGTTTCTCCTTCTCCATACTCCTTTAATGGTTTTTCATAAGGGCAGCCATGTTTGTGTTTCTTAACCACCCCAAAATCCTATAAGAAGTTCTTTCAGAAAGAATAAAGAAGCAACAATCTGACCAACTGAAAACACCGTTTCTTAACCGCCCCCATATACTTCAGAAAGTTTTTTTTTTTTTTCTTTTCTTTCTTTCTTTCTTTTGAATGTCATTTGTGTTACCGTGGATTGGATGCTATTATTGTTTTCAAAGGAACATTTCTATTTTATAATTATGTTGTGCTTAAGATAATGTTGGTGTTTATGATTACGGTGATGACACAATTTTGTGATGGTACTTGTTTTTTTATTCTTTTATTTTATTTTTGAAGTTCCTTCATCTTAATGTTCATCGGCCTCGTTAGGAAAACACGTTTGAATGACACACATATAAGAATTTTTCCCTGCCGATCCTGTTTTGATTATATCTACAAAATTTGAGTAGGGTGGGGGATTAATTTTTGAAGCCTCTTCCTTGTTGATTGCTTACTATAAAGTTTATACTAGCTACACGCTTGTTTGAAGCCATGGAAGAATCCTTTGTTCTGTGTTTTCCGACTAAGAATTATTTGCTATTTTTTGAATTTTTTATTAGTTGGGTGCACTATGTAAGTTAATTTTATTCCTTTGTTTGACTTCATTGCATATGGTAGAATTCAGAACCACCTAAAAATATTATTGTCAAACTACTAATTTATGTATCTATTTTTTTTTTGGTTATGGTCTACAATTTCATAGCTCTAGCAGCTGGACTTCCTTTTCTCCCACCCTACCTGGAGCAAGACGCATCAGTTATTTGCACTAATAGGGAGAATTTTGCAGTGGCTGGTGCTACTGCTTTGCCCCCAGATGTTCGTGCAAAAAGGAATATTTCATACGCACCTACTAAATACAATCTCAATGTTCAACTCGATTGGATGTCCACATTTTTCAATGGGATCTGTCACAATGCTGAAGGTTAGCCTCTCATATGAATTAAGTATATAATACCAAGTCAAATTTATTATCCACAGTTTTTCAACTATTTTTTGTTTACTGTTCTTTTAATAGATCATGTTAAGAAGCTTAAAACAGCCCTATTCATGGTTGGAGAAATTGGGGGGAATGATTATAACTTTGCATTCCTTCAAGGAAAAACAATTGAGGAGGTCAGAGACATGGTTCCAGAAGTTGTCCAAGCAATATAGGATGCTGTTACAGTAAGTTTTCCTAGTAAACAAAATAAATTCCTTCTATTTCTTTTTCTTCCAAAATGAATTGCTATGATTATTGATGCCTAATTCTCTTTTATTTTGGTTCCAGAGGGTCATTGGTTATGGTGCTACCCGAGTGGTTGTCTCTGCAAATTTGCCGATAGGCTGTTTACCAATCTATCTTGCAATATTCCAGACCAACAATTCTGCTGCTTATGACGAATTTCACTGCCTAAAGGACTTGAATAGTTTCTAAATGTATCACAATGATCAACTCAAAAAAGCTCTTGAAGATTTTAGAAAAGAAAATCGTAATTTTATTGTAGTATTTGGTGATTGTTACAATGCTTTCCAATCAGTTTACCGTAATGCTCTACTTCTTGGTGAGTCTCTCTCCACTTCTAACAAACTTCAAGAATATTAATAATATAATATATCTGAATCTGATGGAGAATATCTTTTTTTTGGGTTGCATGCAATTAATGGATAGGATTTGATGTTGAATCCATGCAAAAACCATGCTGTGGTGCTGGAGGTGATAATGACTTTAGCTTGACAAAAGCTTGTGGAGATCCAGATGCACCTGTTTGTCCAAATCCAGATGAGCGCATCAGCTGGGATGGGCTTCATTTGACACAACAGGCGTACTAGTATATGGCTAACTGGCTCATCCATGACATCTCGCCCAACCTTCCTTGCACATTTGAAGTTGGTTTAGTTTTGTGAGGCTAGAGTATAGTAAGTAGAAAAGGTCTACTTATATGGTTCTTTTAGAGAGTTTTATTATTTCGAGTTCTGTTTGTTTGACTAACAATTAAGCATTAATGTGTAGTAATACCAAATTCACTTTGAGCATTGTGACTGTAAAAAAGCAAGGAAATTCATCAAATTCACTTTTCCTATTTAGGCTTTACTCAATTGACTTTAATTTTATCTCAGAGCTTTAGTGCAGCATATAAAGCCATAGACTGTCAATGTGTGATTTGTCTAGGAATGAATGATTTCCAGACTTTTTGCTCTGTTATTCTTTCCTATTGTGTATTGCTGACCTGTTGCTTCTTTAGTATCTGTAACAGAAATCAAATTTATTTGTTTGCCTTTACTTTGATTAGATGAGTTTAATATTTTTCCTCGTTGAAAAATAGCGACTTGTTTGTAGAGTGATGCTAATAACGCTAGTATTAGCTCTAATTCTTTTTCTAGATTCTATTTTTCTTGCTCTGAACCATGTGATTTTTACATTGTTCAAAACTTCAAATATGTTGGACCATTCACTTAAAGTGGAATGTAAGCATGAGGGTCCTCTCCCATGCCTATTAATGAGTCCTCCATACGTTCTGCATACTCGGGCTACTTTTGTGTGTGCCTAAAGTAGCAAATAGGGCCTGAGGTCGAGGGTTTTAGACCACGTTTGAACTAGGCCAAACTTAAGGAACATCTCACTATGAAACACCCATTTAGAACCAAACCAAGTTCCCTTTTCCAATATACATCTTTTAAAGTAGTGGAAACCTGAGTCATGCATCATTGCACAAAGTGGGCATCTTTTATCTTAAATTTGAGTAAACTCAGACAGCTTTTAGTTGTACTTTGTAAAATGCGCAAAATAATTCTAATTGTGCTTGTAGTGCAAGTACAACACGATTTCTTAACCCCCCATTCCAAAAACAGTAAAGTTTATTCTAATTCATGTTCGAGTCTAGAAACATCCTTTGTTCAATGGTTACGGGCTAAGCATTATTAGTTATGTTTGAATTTTTAACTACTTGTGTACATTAAGCAAGTCAAATTTATTCCTTTGTCCAACTTGATTGCTGTGTTAGGATTCAGATCCACCTTACTAACCAATAATATTGTGAAAGTTATATTCAACTAAAATTTTCTGTTATATGTTCTATGATTTCACAGCTCTAGCAGCTGGAGTTCCCTTTCTCCCCCCCTACTTGGATCAGGATGTATTGGTTTTTAGCGGTCATGGGTGGAATTTTGCAGTGGCTTGTTCTACTGCTTTGCCTATAGAAGTTCTTGCAAAAAAGAATATTTAAAGCCCAGATACTAGAAGATCACTCAATGTTCAACTGGATTGGATGCATACCCATTTCAATGGGATCTGTCACAATATTGGTGGTTAGCCTCTCATTCAAATTAAGCATATAATACCAAGTCAAATATATTATGTACTATGCAACTTTTTTCTTTTCTATTGATGTTGGACAGATTGCGCCGAGAAGCTTAAAACAGCCCTATTCATGGTTGGAGAAATTGGAGGGAATAATATGACTATGCATTTTTTCAAGGTAAAACAATTGAGGAGGTCAGAGATTCCAAAAGTTGTCCAAGCAATAAAGGATGCTGTGACAGTAAGTTTTCTTAGTAAACAAAATAAATTTCTTCTACTTTTTTCTTGCAAATTAAATGGCTTGCTACGATTATTGATTCATAATTCTATATAATATTGGTTCCAGAGGGTCATTGGTTTAGGTGCTACCCGAGTGTTGTCCCTGGAAACTTTCCAATAGGCTGTCTACCAATCTCTCTTACATTATTCAAGACTAACAATTCTGCTGATTGTGTTGAATTTCATTGCTTGAAGGGAATGAATAATTTCTCAATATACCACAATGATCAACTCAGAAGAGCCCTTGAAGATTTGAGAATAGAACATCCTAATGTTGTTATAGTATACAGGGATTATTACAATGCTTTCCAATGGGTTTACCGTTAAGCTGAACTTCTTTGTGTCTCTCTGTACTTTTAAAGTTCTAATACAATACAAGTCTAATATAACATGACATGATGGGGATTTAGTAATAGAATCTTACATTTATTGTAATGGACAGGATTTAATGCTGCATCTTTGCAAAAATCTTGCTGTGGTGTTGGAGATGATTATGACTTTAGCTTGATCAAAATGTGTGGAGCTCCAGGTGCAACTGTTTGTCCCAATCCAGATGAACGCATCAGCTGGGATATAGTTCATTTGACACAAAAGGCTTACCGGTATATGGCGAACTGGCTCATCAATGACATCTTGCCTAACCTTCACTGCAAATAAGTAGTAAATTTCTACTTACAGAGTTTTATTATTTCGAGTTCCTTTTGTTCAACCAACATTGATATTCAGTTGACTGTTTTTCTGTATGTAGTAATATTAAACTCACTTTGAGCATTGCAACTTTACTAAAACAAGGAAATTTATCAAATCCACTCTTCTATTAAGGCTATATACAATTGAGTTTAATTTTATCTCGGAGCTTAAGTGCATCATATAAAGCCATAGACTGTCAACGGGGGTATCTGTAACAGATACTTTGATTAGACGAGAAAATTTTATTTTCCTTGTTGCATATAGTAAGTTGTTTATAGAGTGATAGTAAAGCTATTAATAACTCTTTCTTTTTCTTGATTCTGATTTTCTTGCTCTGAATTTTGTGATTTTCACATTGTCCAAGTACATGGATCATTCAGTTAAGAGGAGATTTAGCATGATGGTCTCTCCCATGCCTTAATGAGTCATCCCTATATTCTGCATACTTGGGCTACTTAGGTGTGTGTCTAAGTTGCTAATGAGGCCTAAGCAGGTAGAGGTCATTTAGACCAAGTTTGAACTAGACCAAACCAAGTTCCATTTGCCTACAACTTTTTCTTGAAGAGAATCACCTTAACAACGAATACTCTCAACATCAAAACAATATTTTGCCTTTCTATGTATTCTCAGCTTCCATATGGTTTCGTCTAATGAGAGAAAAAAGAGAACAAAGAGTATAACGCGGTAGTAGAGATATTATGAGTTATGACCCCAACATTTTCAAACCTATTATAGGACCCGACTACGAATGAATTTTTGGAATATGCAAAAAAAAATTACTTTAATTCTACTTGTAGTGCAGGTACTACAATCTTAGGGTTTTTATGGTTAGTCTTGTAGGTGTTGTATTTGCAAGTACAAATTCAAACAACTACCCCTAGTTAGTTTTTACGCGTATATTACACGAAACATTCGCGAGCGTACGGCACAAACAAAAGTACTTCCGTTTAACGTTTTCATTCCAAAGTTACGGTAAATAACGCGTTTTTTTGGAATGAGAAGTTTAGTTGGCGTGATATACGGACTGCGTAAGAAACGCAAACTGAAACACTAACATAAAAAAGACGGAGTAATTAGGAAACTAAAGGATAAAAGCTGCAAAGGTTTTTGATAAAGTGATAATTACTTCCCTTGACTTATGTCAATCCATTAATAGATTGAATAGACTAATATATGAATATATCTGATAAACTAATAACTAAGTGATAACACTAATTGATAACAACAAAGCTGCCGCAAACTTTCTCATCAAAAAAGAAAAAAGCTGCCACAAACCTAAGGTATACTTGTAGCCTTGTGGGTATAGGCTATAGCCTACTATACCCAATTGTGAAGTTTATACACAAAAAGCTATCCTCCATTCTATTATATTAGAAGAATTTCAATTCTGTGCATCCAGCCATCCAACACCACTGTTATTGTAAGTGCAATCTATATTTTATGCTTAATTATTATTATTTTTAAATCTCTGTCATCCATTATGCCATTGTATTTGAGTCTTCCTTATTATAATATAGTTATGATTTAATTTTACATTCTATTGAATCAACTATACATATATATATATATATATATATATATATATATATATTTATTATACAATATAAATATTTGTAATCTGCTAGCAACAAGTAAGTTGTCAATGTCTCGGCAAAAAAAGTAAGCTATCAAATGATTGAATAGTATGTCTCAAAAAAAAAAAAAGATTTAATAGTAAAAGTCTAAGAAAAATCAAAATTCGATATATTTAATTCTAATCATATTATATTAATTATGTATTTCTTATAGGAAAAAGAAATATGGTTAGAAAGAAAGATCACTTTTAGGAGTATGTTGAGGAGTTAGATGGTCGTTTCAAGTGTAATTTCTGTGAACGAGATTTTGCTGGAGGTGCTCCAAGAATTAAATCACACTTAGCAGGAGTTAAAGGCCGTGATATTGATATTTGTACAAAAGTTCTTGATGATGTACAAGCTAAAGCTTATTTAGCAATTGGAGGGCACAGTAAAAAGCTTAAGATTACATCAAATTCAAGCAATGTGGAACAGAGCAAAAAATTGTCAACTTCAATGTCCAATGATTTGCATCAAACCACCATTTTAGAGATGTGCAAAAAGAAAGACAAGAGTGCAGTGGACAAATTGCTTACCCAGCACATTATATTGAATAACATATCATTTAATGTTGTTCAAACACCAGCCTTCATTCGCTTTGTGCAAGGTGTTGTTGAGTATGGTCATGGATACAAGTTACCCTCTTATTCAACTCTTCAAACGAAGTTAATTCCAAATTCAAGGATGGAAGTTGAAGAATATATATCAAATGTTAAAAAGTCTTGGGTTACAACTGGTTGTACTCTTATGTTAGACATATGGAGTGATATGAAACAAAGAACTTTTATTAACATTATTGCATATTCTCCTGGGGGAGCAGTATTTATGCATTCAATTGATGTTTCTCAAGAGAGAAAAATTGGATTTTTTCTCAAACAGAATATTTCGGCAGTAATTGAAGAAATTGGGCCTAATCATGTTGTTCAGTTTATCATTGATAACGCCACAAATTTTGAGTCAGCTGGAGACATGCTTATTGGTAAGTATCCTCATTTGTACAAAAGATGATGTGCTGCTCATGGGATTCAATTGCTTTTGAAGGATATATATGAGGAAGTTAATTGGGTGCAAAAGGTAATTGATGATGCAAAATCAATTGTTGCATATATGTACAAGCACACCATTGTCCTCTCACTCATGAGAGCACACACAAACAATAAGGAGTTAAAACATCCTTGTACAACTAGGTTTGCTTCTAATTTCTTGATGCTCCAATCTATTTTGAATGTTGAAAGTGAATTGCGATTACTTGTTGCATCTTCTGATTGGAGAGGATTAGATTATAGCAAAAAGGATATTGCCAAAGAAGTTACTAATATAATTCAAAGTACAGAATTTTGGAGTCAAGGACATGAGGTGCTACTAGTTTTGGAGCCATTGGTTTGAGTTCTTCGATTAGTTGATGGTGATGGGTCAACTGCTGGGTACTTATATGAAGCAATGGAAAGGGCAAAAGAAGCAATTCAGCAACGTTGTGGCAACAATCAAGAAAAATATATACGGATGTGGGAATTATTTGAGGGAAGGCGTACTCAAAATATAATCCATCCAATTCATTGTGTTGCAGCCTTTTTAAATTCTGCTTACATGTATAGTGGGACATTTACTGAGAATCGTGAGATCAAAGAGGGAATAAGTTTTATACTAGAGAATTTGGTGGCTCTTGAAGAAAAGATAGAATTTATGGGACAAGTACAACTTTATCGCATGAAATTATCAAGTTTGTTTACTGAAACTGCAATGACAATGTTGAAAACATCTCATCTTAGTAAGTTCAACAACTTTACTATAGTTTTAATATTTAAATAAATTATTTCTTTATTAATTTATGGGTACATATTAATTTTTGCTTCATTTGTAGGAATATGGTGGGATTATTGTGGAGATAGTCTTCCTGTTTTAAAAAAGTATGTCATTTGAATTTTGAGTCAACCTTGTAGTTCTTCCTCATGTGAACGTAATTGGAGTGCATTTGAAGCAGCACAAACAAAGAAGAGAAATAGGCTGACACCTAAGATGTTGGATGATTTGGTGTATGTAAGAATGAACACAATGATGATGGAGAAATTCAATACCTTAGAAGCTCGAGATGTAGAGCCAATTGATCTTGACAAGCTTAATGAGCTTCCTGAACATGAATATGTTTCTCAAGAACAAGATACAGAGAATGACACACTAGGTAAAGAGGTTGAAAATATTAATGATGATGTTATAGATGATACAGATCTTTCATGGTTAAATTGATAGGTTTTTTTTCCCCTCTTTTCTATTTGTTGATTTAGTTGTAATGACTAATAAGTTAAGATCATTTATATTAGATCTTTGGTTGTGTAGATTGTTATTTGATATATAATTTAATTATTAGTTTTTGGATGATTATTAGTGTTATTGTTATTGTTGTTGTTGTTGTTGTTGTTTTTGTTTTTTTTTTTTTTGTTTTTGTTTTTGTTTTTTTTTTTTGTTATTTTTTTTTTTTACGAAAGAAGGTAGAATTGATATATTAAAATTGGCAAAAGTACTAAAGTATAAGAATGGGGTCCTAAGCCACAACAGGCCTATCCGCCTAGGCTATAGGACAAGAAACAGGCTAAACACCACAAATAGAAGACATGACTAAAGAAAACGAATAAAAAATTAAAAAAAGCTGCGGCAGACCAAAATATTGACTAAAGCAAAGAATAAAAAATTAAAAAAAATTGCCTTAGACCAAATCATGTCCTACCATCTACGTTTGATAAGTATTTAGTATAATGAACAAACAAAATCCAGAAAATCTATCTGCCTCAATATCTTTTTTTTTTTTTTTATTAATAGGAAAGTTTTATTAAAAAGACAAACAAAAAACTAAGCTTGTTTAATACTTATAGTAGATTACTTCATAAGTTCATATTAAATCCTTTATAATCTTCTATTAAACATAATAGAACAACTATTGTATTTATCTATAAAATAAAATAATTGACAAATATTTCCGTATTTTTTGTAGCGTTTTTTTAAAATATAAACGCATTATACACGTGTTATACATGTACCGTTATTTATCCGTTCTCGTATTTTTCTGCCGAGTTTTTGAAACGTATTTTTCTTAAAATGACTGAATTATACACGTCCGTATATTTTTTGTATCATACACGTACCGTATATTACTAACTATGCAACTACCCACGTAAAGTTTGTCACGTTTTAATGAGTCATGAACTTGTTAAAATAATTTAATGAAACATAATTTTATTCCACGTGAATGGTTTTCTAGGGCTGATACACATTGTAGTCAAGGTGGTCACAGAAACACCCTAATTTGTCAACAAATATATATATATATATATATATATATATATATATTATGCTCGCAAAAAAAAGTATATACATAATTATATTTCAATTAACATGTTTTGTCTATCCTAATACCTAATATGATAATCTCAAGAATTTGGGTTCAATCAAAATAGAGAAATGCTATATTTATAACATTTTCACAACAAATCCTAAGTGACAGATTGTTATTAATTGTTATTATTGGAGCAAAAAAGTAATCTCAATGATAAATTCAAATTTGAACCAATAACAACTAAATACTTATGATATATTATGAAAATACTGTGGGCGTAGTACTTCTCATAAAAATAATAATAATGCTAGGGATACAATAAAATATTGCAATAATTTCACAACATTCTGAAATTAGCATGCCAACTCACCCATGGATTTTTTTTGTATGCTAATATTTACTAGCATTACTCACAAAAATAATAAAGCCCCCAAATATAATCATTGACTCCTTATTTAAAAAAAAAAAAAAAAATCGAATAGCAACAAAACTGAGGCCAAATAAAATAAAAATCGACCAAATAACAACAAAATTACGCCAAATAACAACAAATGAACAAAATACTCAACAAAAGCTTGTTTAAAAAGCCATAAATAAAAACACCTAATCATTCAAATTCATAACTTGTTCAGCCCATTTTATAAAAATAATTAAATAATCTCTAATTTCATTTCCCTAAAAATGGGTACCAAAAGAGAGAATGTGGCTGTGAGTTCTTCAAGGACATGCTGAGAGCTTTGCTCCTTGGTGATGCTAGGAGCTTTACTCCTCAGTGGTTTGGCTCGCAATCGCAACATTTATCATTCATTGCTCTCTTTCACTTTCTCCATTTTTATCTTCTCTATCATCATTTCATACTATTTCTTACTTTATTATTCTCATCTTAGCATTCTTAGCTCTCACTTAATTTCTTATTAGTCACTTTTTGCTTTTTATTTTTTATTTTTAAATAAAAAATTATTTGTATGAGAAAATTGTAAAATTTCATGTATTTGCATACTTCTTTTTTTGTGATGTTGATATATTCTAATTCTCTTTTGATTAAATTTTGTATAATTTAATTTTCTTAATTACCACTCTAAAAATAAAATCCTAGAGATGCCATTGATGGTTTTATGAATCTCTATATAATGGATTGAAGGAGATTCTTCTTGGGGAAAAAAATTTTTCCATTATCATTTGGGTCTTCTCCTTGACTATTATTAACTATTATAATAGTTAAATATATTGGCCATTAATTGATTTTGATTATTCTTTTGGGTTTTAGTTAGCTCAACTTATAAAATTTCTTATGGTTGAATAAGAAATCTAGGATTCAATTCTCGTCTATCCCAAAAAGCAATTGGTATCTTCGTCTGATGATAAAGAGCTATTATTAGGAGCGGATGTCATAGGTTGAAACTCTCACAAAAAAATTTGATTATTCTCATATACCACAGTGTTTGTCCAATTTAGAAAATCTAACCTTTTTTAAAAAAATATATATCACTTACTGTAAATGTCTCTTAAAATGAAAAAAAAAAAAAATTCAAAATTGCCCTTATAAGCTTTCAAGAATTTAAATTTAAATAAATAAAATTTTAGAAATTTGGAAAAGTGTTGATCAATGATCTTTAGCCTATTCAATTGGACAAGCATTTTGGGATAACAAAAAAAAATGTAATAATGGGCAATTAAGACAAGACTATGAAGTCTTGATCTGATAATAAAGAGCACAATTATTAGAAGCGGAAGCCATAAGTTTAAAAGTTTTTTTAAAAAAAAAAAAAAAGACCATGAAGTATGAAAGTAAATATTTTCAAAATAAAACATGAACACTTTTTGGGTGTCCTTTTTTGTCATTTCTCATATATATAACAGTTTCCAAGCACTTTATAACTGTATAGTATGCCAAATGCTGACAAAGTTTATGTTAAAGGCTCTTCATTGTTAAAAGAGAGGAGAAAGAAGAAATTTACAGCTTAATCTCTAATTTTTACAACAATCCCAAATGGACTCAAACAATTGAACCCTACACAATATCCAAGGTGTTGGGAGAGGGACTTAGGGTATAGTTATTGATATGTAATTTATGTTGACACCCCAGAAAGTTTAAAAATGTCATTTGAATCATTAGATGAGCAAGAATTTAATTCTGAATTTTTTAGTTTATAATAATTGAAACGACACTTTCAATACAAAAATCAAACAATTGAATTGAAAGATCAAACCACAATAAATTTCAAATTGAAAAATGTCCATTATTTTCTTGGCCATTATACCATCCAAACCATATGGCCTAAAGGCTTGTTCAACCTCGTTAATTCAAATTTCAAATTCCTAGTCTATCTTGGTAACTAAAGATGGATGAACACATATTTGCAACAGCCACCAAGGTTCCCCACAACACATCTCCATTCTTGTTAGGGAGGAAGTTCAGGAATCATGAAAGGTAAGCGTGAAAAGTTGGACATTTAAAAAGCTTAAACCCAAGAGTTACAATCACAAAGATTTGTCACTATAAGAGGGAATACAAATTCTTTTTCCGACATTTTATGTTCCACTTTATGTTTCACCACTTTATAAGGAAATTTGAACAAATACATGACAAGTTGTAATTAGTAGAATATAAAGTGAAACACAAAATATGGTACAAAGGATTTCTATTCACCAAGAGGTAGAGCAAATGAGTAAGAAAATGAGTTTCCTTTTGTGGTCACATGAGATTTAAATTACATGCTACACTAACGTGTTGTGTCCACACACAAAAAAAATAAAAAATAAAAATAAAAATAAAAGACAAACAAACAAAATAAAACAAAACACAACAAAACAAAAAGAATATCATATGAGCTACAGTTAAACATGTTTTTTTATTTTATTTTTTTGCTAATAGCTAGGGTTAAACATGTATTTGTGCATTTTGATGCCACTTTATACTCATTGTTTCTTTCTTAGTTGTTGGAAGTTAGTTATGGTATGATGTAAAAAGAGGTTTTAAAAATTTTCACAAAAGCCAATAAACTATAAAGTTAAACGAAAAAATTGATGGCTAATTAGAGACACTCCATTTTGTGCAGTCTCTCACACAAAGAGAATAAATATTTTAAAAGCATCATTATGTGAGATGAGATTGGAATTCTTGATACAAAATAGAAATTCTACTTTAGCCTAATCTAAGTGTACACATGTGTGAAGCTATCTTCTAGAGACTTAAACCCTGACTCTTGCACTCCACACTCCACAAGTATTTAATATTTGTGTAGTGACCATTGCGTCAAAGATGTGTAGTGGTGAGATCTGACATCTTGAATTACATTAATTCGTGCATGACATAGATTTGGTCTTAAAATGCAATCTCATTAGCTTATTTTTAAAGAATGAAGGCGATTTAATTTTAATATTTTATTGAATAATAATAATAACAACAACAACAACAACAACATTAAGTGAAGATACATTTTTGGTTTTTTTGATTTGATCCTAAAAATACTCAAGTGGCAACTCAACACTAATTAATATAGAAAATAAATTATCTAAAATAATTAGAATTTGCTTAGAAAAAATTAAAGTCTAATCTATTAATTAGATTAAATTAACATAATTCAACACTATTTTTTTAGAAGAATTCAACACTCTTTGAAGCTTTAAAAACCATATATATAGTTTTGTTTTTAATGTAAGAAGTTTTTAGTAAAAATATTTTTGGTCAAAACATTTTTAAGTGTTTGGTGCAACATAAAATCTTGGGTAAAATACTATTTTAGTTCCTAAACTTTAACAAAATTTTGTTTTTCATCTCTAAACTTTAAAAAGTTCTTCTTTTGTCCCTAAACTTTGAAAATAGTTTTTTCAATAGTTTAGAGACAAAAATAGGGGTAAAAAAAAGTAATTTTTTCAATAGTTTTGGGACAAAAAACGAATTTTTAGTAAAGTTTAAAAGCATAAATAAAATATTTTTAATATTTTAGTGGCAAAAGATAAACTTTTCAATAATTTAAGGACTAAAAATATTCTTAAAAGTTAGGGATAAAAAGAAATTTTAAGTAAAAGTTAGAGTCTAAAATAATATTTTACGCCAAAAAATTTTAAACTAAAAAAAAACTGATGCCAAATAGCATTGCCCCAACTTGATGGGTGGCCCATGCACTGAATTGACAACCTAGGCTCCCAACAATCGGATCCGCGATCTAGCCACAAAATGTGGGAGAGAGACGGTATGTTGTTGTTCTTGTTTTTCCTTTTTTTTTTTCTTTTTTTGTAGAATGTTTTATCAAGTTGGTGTAGTGTTTTCTCCAAGTTTTACTAAGATTACTAGATCAATACGTCAACATTAATAAAAATTTATATCTCATTGTCAAAATTACTAAAATTACTTTTGGTGAAAGTCAAAATTAGTATTTCCTCCGAGTTTAACCAAAATTACTATGACCAAGTTTAACTATAAATGAAATAATTATGTTCGAATTTAACTATAATTAAATGAGTTAAGTTCACGTCCAGTACTTTTTTAAAAGGTTTGGCTTACGTCAAGTATTTTTTTAATTGAATATCTCATTTTATTTTAAATATACAATGGCAAGTGATAGTGGGTTTTAATCTCCACATTTTATTTAGTTAGTGGGTGATATAATAGTTTCTAAAATTCTCGTTAAAAAAGGACTGGAAGTAAGCCAAACCATTATTTTAATGAGAGAAATTGTCACGTTATTTACTAATTAAATAAAATATAAAAATTAAAACTCATTACTACTTGTCATTGTATATTTAAGACAAAACGACATATCCAGCTAAAAAAAAGTACTTACACCAAACCCTAACTAAATTACTATTCATAAAGTCAAAATATCATTCAAAACTAGAGAATCAAAGTTAACAGAAGCTAGCATTTCTTTTTCTGTTTCTTTTCTTTTTAATCTTGACGGAAGAAGCTAGCATAGCCTAGCATTTCTAATCTTCATAATTTCATGAGGAGTAATTCTGTTTTTGAGCAATGGCTAACACCATTGCAGTTTTCTCTTTGCTTTTCAGTCTCAGTACTACTTTCTCTCTTCTTCTTCCTCTTCCTCATTGCATTGATGCTCAGCCCCTTAAGGTTTGCAATTTTGATGCAATATATCAACTCAGGGACTCGCTCTCTGATATTGGCAATTTAATGCTGTAGACTATCAATGGGGATATCTGTATCAGAAATCAAATTTATTTGTTTGCCTTTACTTCAATTAGAAGAGTTTATATTTTCCTTTGTTGAAAAATAATAGCAAGTTGTTTGTAGAGTCTTTTTCTAGATTCTGTTTTTCTACTTGAGCTATTTTTACATTGTTTAAATACATTGAATCATTCAATTAAGAGGAATGTAAGCTTAGGGGTACTCTCTCACGCCTTAATGAGTCCTCCCTATGTTCTGAATACATGGGCTACTAATGTGTGTGCCTAAGTAGTAAATGGAGCTTGAGGTAGGGGACTTTTAGACCAAGTTTGAACTAGACCAAAATGTAACATCTCAATATGAAACCCCCGTTTAGAACGATAGTTCTTAAACCCGGATCGGACAGTACCGTATGGTCTGACGGGAAAACCCTCGAACCTCTTAGATTTACAGTCTGTTTAAGGTGAAGAACCGTTCCATGCAAAATAAGCAGGGACCCGTACGAACCGCGGTCCAACTGCCCAGTTTTATGAACTGTGATAAGTTCATGCGGTTCCTTTGTTCCAACTCTTAAACGGCACCGTTTGAACACTATTCTCTATTTTTTTTTCCCTATACGGCGTCGTTTGGGCTTATGGGAATTGGGCAAACGCGTGAAACGAATAGGAATTGGGTCTTCCTCAGTCCTCACTTGAAACCTTCGTCTCACTCTCTCAAATCTCAGCTCTCTGCCTCTCCCTTAGTGCTCACTCTCTCACCAATCTCATCCCAAATCCCAGCTCAGCCCAGCAGCTTAGCCCAGATCGCAGCTCAACCTCTCTCAATCACTCTCTGCCTCTCTCTTATCTCTACCTCGTCGCCGTCATCAACAATTCAACATCTCTACCTTGTCCCCCTCTCTCACCAATTTCTCATTGTAACCCCCAATATTTTAACCAATTTGACCATAACGCTTCCGAGAAGTTAGAAATTGTTGAGTGTGTTAACAATGTCTATATTTTACAATGATTCTATTTAAATAAATAAAAACATAAAAAAAAAAAAAACTTCTTATTTTTATGTTTATGTTTATTTGTCAATTATCCAAAAAAAAAAAAAGTTATGAGGAACTCGAGTTCCATATTACAAGGAATTCAAGCTCACCAAACTCAAGTAACGTAGGAATAAAAAACATAAACATAAAAATAAAATACTCAAGCCTAGTATGCTCAAGTATTGTGTTGCATGGAACTTGAGTTTACCAAGCTTGAGTACCACATTATTTTTTTTAATTGCACAAATTCCAAGTCGGTAGTGCCACAGTGGCCGAACTTCTAGGAACTTGAGTTTCTTAAACTCAAGTACCATTTAGAACTCAAGTTTCAGAAACTTGAGTACTAGAAAAGTGGTAGATCTCTAATGACTTCCAAAACAATGCTTTTTTGCTACAAATTTTGCAAAATGGTGGTATTTGGTCATTTTCACCATTGTGTTTCTTTAAAAAGAAAGAAAGAAAAAACTATCATTATTACGATAATTATTATTATATAGTTATAATGGGATTATGCAAAACAGAAAATGAGAGATACAAATCTAAAAAAATAGGCAAAAACAATGCATGATGTTAACACTTAACAAAACGGGGTGGAGGTGTTAAGGAGCCAAGTGATGGTTGACCTCATTCCAATCATTAAGTCGAGTACCATTTGTATTATTAGTTTTTGTTAGGTTTATAGTACACATGTGAATAGTCTCACATTAAATAATAATGATAAAAAATGATTTATATAACACAATTAGACTTATATACTAATGCACATTGGATTTAGATCTTTTGATTAAGCGATGTCTCTATATGTTTTAATGGAGAAGAGAATAGAAGCAGTAGCTTTGGGCATATTGGGAACTTTATTTCAGTAACTATTTGTGTAGATTAAGGAATAGCAATTACAACCATCTTCAAAAAGAATGGTTATTCTTTATTTTCAACTATCATCTTCTTCTTTCTTTTTAAATTTTTGTGAAAGAAGCGCCTAACAAGTCTCAAACCCGATTTTCAATGCAAAGATGAATCTAGCAAAAGTAAACAAACATACTACAGCAAATCAGACTTTTTTCAAGGGTCAAAACCCCTAAAAAGAGTATTAAAAAACCTTGAAAAACAATATTTTAAGAGTTCAATTGACCCTTGATAACTTTCGAAACATATACCGTCGAAAAGGAAACTTTGAGGGCCTTCATGGCCCTCAAAACAAGTGCTCTAATCTTATTTTGAGGGTCAAGAGACCCTTAAATAAACTTTTACCAAAGTTTAAAAGATTTATATTTACAACCCTTGATAGATAAGGTTATTTAAGGGATCTCTTGACCCTCAAAATAAGATTTTATTTTATTAAAAAAAAAACCACAATCATGTACAACATATATATATATATATATATATATTCATGTTGAATCTACCATATTGAAGAAGCATATTAGTGCACATAGATATCAAAAGAAAAATGTCACCCAACTGCAACAATTAGGAACCAAAGCTTAAATATCAAATTGAAGTTACAAAATTTTGAAAAATACATTTTTTTTTTCAATCCACTTCAATAATTTTAGCATTTCTCTACTATAAAATGTGGTTACTAACACATCTTGTCCTACAATAATTAACACCAACACCCAATCAAATAACTAAAGAACTAATTTGGAACATAAACTAAGCTGACATACCACTTGTAGCAAATTCAGTAGCTGGGTCTTTTTGGCTTCAATTGCACGTCTTCGCAATGTGGACTCCATTTCAAGTTCAAATCATCCATCCACATCAGGAACCGTTGATGACATCCATCTTTCAGCAGAGCAATTTGAAGAGAATGGGCTTTGCTAACTAATGAAAGTAACATAAATCACACCCCATATATGAAACTAACAATTATATTTTGAATTGTGGATAGTAAGCATTTTGCTTAGATATACCTCTTCCGCTCTACGTTGTTGGAAACTTTTTGATCCAAAAGTGTGAATAATATTGTTTTTGTCCCGATTTTCCTTGTTTTTCAAACACAAGTCCTACATTTAAGAATGATAAGTCAGTCCCATAAACCAACAAATCCACAAGACAATAGTTAAGAATAAATTTGATAACAAATTCTTTGTAATGGTATCATATAATCTTTCTTGCTCCACAAATCCACGAGACAATTCCAATCATCCTTCTCGAGTCCGAGTGGAACATTTGCTCATGCCTCTTTTGTTGCTTCACCATATGGCTTAAACCATTTTTTTTTTAGGGAGTCACGACAATTTGAGTAAGAACTATCCATTTGTCACCAAACCTCTTGCTCTCAACTCTCAACTTTGAAATACTCCTACAATAGAATTAAACATAAATACACCAATAAGAATATAATAAAAAAATCATAGAAGCTGCTACTAGATTTTATTATGCTACTTACCAATACTTTATCAAAAAGCTACCTTTTGTTGATGTAGGGTACTTTTTTCTAATCTATGAACTTTAGAGGTACATTTTGTTGTGCCCTAACAAGTGTTTTACATTCATTTATTAGATCACAAGCACGAGGGCCTACAAGTCTTCCATTCAACCAACCAATCTCATATCTTTCCCCTCCTTTGAACTCTTTGGCCAATTTAAGATTTCGAGTAGGCCCTCGCCCTTTCTTCTTCCCAATGGGGAGAAAAATAAAAATAAAGATCACCTTAACTTACTAGAATAGTATCTTCAATACAATATTAAAAAACTTGAAAGCATAATTTAAAACTTACCTTGATGAGCCAGATCATTTCTACTTCCATTAACACCACTTGTGCCAACTCCTCATTTGCTACCTTCGTTTGTCATTAATAGAATCCCTTGCTTTGATCAATCCAATATATGTTGGCACTATTCATCATATGGATATTTAATTAGTTTACTCAATACACACATATGACCCTATAAATGAAACATATACATAAATACATGATATAAAACAAATGAACATGTAACTATCTAGATAAGGCAAGAACATAACTTTCAAGTAAATAAATTACATTCATTTTGAAATGTTTAATCTCATTAATTCATATCAACATCATTCATATCCACAACTCTGCTAGGTATGTCCACCCAATCTAATGAAATAACAGCATCATCTTGATCATCAGCACTTGTGAAACCCATTTGATGACCATGTAAATCATTCTATTGGTATGGCTCTTGATCATCATCTTCTTCTTCATCATCATTTTCCTCCTTTGGAGATGGCATATTGTAATAATTTCGAGGTTCTGTTTTTATAACAAAATGCCACTAAGGATTCCTTATGCTTTTCACATAAAATACTTGCTCGGCTTGACATGCTAACATGAAAGGTTCATTACTATTTAATGAAAATGTTACATTCACAAGAGTTTGGCCATACTTGTCAACCATAAATCCTCTACCACAATGTTCAACATCCCTCCATTCACATTTAAACATTGCAATCTTATTGCCTCCCATGTAGTGTAACTCAATGATATCAATTAAAACACCGTAATAATCACGATTACCCGTACTTGCATCTCCTTTTACCAAGACTCCATAACTTTGAGTTCTTCTGTTACAATCAACTTCATTTTTTCGAAATCTAAAACCATTAACAATATACCTGTTATAACATACAGCTTTTTCTAATGGTCCACGAGCCAGATCTAAGAGTTGCTTGCTCACTTTCCTTTCATCATATAATGGAGTAATCTATTCAAAACAAGTTCAAAATCAATACATCATTATAATTGACTCAAATTAAGCATATAGAACAATTATAATAATTTTCATATAGATAGAACTTACGTGACTTTCAAACCACTCTCGAAACTGTTTTTTATGTCGATTCTCTACATTCTTAACACTTGCTTATTGAATCATGTACTGGTGCTCTCTAGATAACACAAGATGCAATTACATTGTAAACATCTTAGAAGTTTAAGAAGAAAGCTAACTCTATGAGAAATTAATATTAACTACATTTCAACATACTCAATATATGGGTGCACTTCGTCGCAGTTTTTCAAGTCATATGAATGTGCTTGCATCCACTCTTCTTGACTAAGTTGACGTGAGACATATCCCCTACCTAAAGCACGACCAATTGGAGAAAAAATGGGCAATCCTTCGTATGGTTGTAAACGATCTCCATCCCAATTTTGTTTAACTCAATTAAATCAAGTCTCAATACCATGAAAGTATCTTGAGCAAAATGTCAAGCATTCATCTATCAAGTACCCTTTTCCAATAGAACCCTTTGGACAGGTAGGATTACGAACATAATTCTTTAGTGTTTGCAAGTATCTTTTTATCGGGTACTTCCACCTATATTGGACAAGTCCAGCAATCATAGCCGCACCAGCTAGGTGAACAGGTAAATGCATTATAACATCAAAAAATGATGGAGGGAATATCATTTCCAATTGACAAAGTGCTACTGAAATTTGAGATTCCATTTTCTCCAAGTCATCCACACTTAGCACCTTTAAGCAAAGTGCTTTAAAGAAATTACTTAGCACAATTAGTGGTTTAGACACTTTTGCAAACACTTCTTCTGGTAGCAATCCATCTATTGCTAAAGGAAGTAAGGTCTCTAATAAGATATGGCAATCATGGCTCTTAAGTCCAGATATCTTCCAGTCTCTTAGATTCACACATCTAGCAATGTTTGAGGAATAACCACCAAGAAACTTTACCTCCTTTAATAAACCACAAAAATCTCTTTGCTCATCGACAAATAAAGTATAACATGTAGATGGGAGCTTTAAATATTCTCCACACAATATTGGATGGAGTTCCTCCTTAATGCCCATGGCTTTTAGATCAAGACCAGAATTCAAGTTATCTTTTGTTTTATTTTTAGTACTCATCAATGTCCCGATTATACTATCACACACATTCTTCTCAATGTGCATAACATCTAAATTATTTCTCAATAATAAGGTTCTTCAATATGGTAATTTGAAAAATATACTCTTCTTCAACCAATTATCTTTTTCATTTAACTCATCATGTTTTCTCTTTTTTCCACCGTTCCTAAATATCAAGAATTCAAGATCACATAATTGACTAAGCACATCATTTCCAAATAGTTGGTTAGGGGATAAACCAATCTCTTTCTTACCATCAAATTTCTTAGATTCCAATCTCCATCTATGCTTGAATGGCAAGAAGCGTCGATGCCCCATGAAACAAAACTTTCTTTCATTTTGAAAATAAGAAGAACTTGTTTCATTATGACAAGAAGGACATGCCAAAGCACCCATTGTATTCCAACTAGAAAGATTCCTATATGCTAGGAAGTCATTAATTGTCCATAAAACTGCTGCACGCATATTGAAATTTTGATTTCTAGACAAGTCAAAAGTAGTAAGACCAACTTCTCATAATTTGTTCATCTCATCAATTAATGGTTGCAAATAAATATCACTTTTAATTCCCAAACCTTTCGGTCCTGGAATGAGCAATGCTAGCATAAAATGAGATTGCTTCATACACATCCACGGTGGTAAATTATACGAAACAAGGACAACGGGCCATGTGCTATGACTGGTGCTCATGCTTCCATATGGATTAAAACCATCAATGGATAAACACAACCTAACATTGTGCTTCTCAGAAGAAAATGACTCGTGTATCTCATCAAAATTTTTCCCGCCTTAGAGTTAGCTAGATGTCTTAATAGACCATCATCAACACGCTTATCATGATGCCAAGTCATGTAGGAGGCTGTCTTTTTTGACAAGAAAAACCTCTTGAGCCTTGGTGTTATTGGGAAATAACACAATACCTTGTGAGGGACTTTTTTACTCCTTACACTCCCTTCACTTGATTTCCATCTTGAGAGGCCACAAACTTGACACTCACTTTTGTTGGAATTTTCCTTTCAATACAACATACAATTACTTTCACAAGCATCTATCTTCACATAATCAAGACCCAAATCCCGAATCATCTTCTTTGCTTCATATAATGAATTTGGCAACTCTACAATAACTTTAAAAAGTGCATCATTCAACAATTGAAGCAAGAGAGTAAACGATTTGTTTGTCCAACCACTAAGGCATTTAATATGAAGTAACTTCACAATGAAAGACAGTTTTGTATACTTGCAATCTTGAAAAAGTTTCTGCTCATTATCCCCTAGTTTTAGAAAAAAGTTAGTTGCATCATCATTAGGCTATTTAGTACCATCGCCACTCGAATCTCTAGCTACACAACTAGCTGTGTTAAAGGCTGCGCAATTATCTTCTACCATCTCACTCAAGCCATCAAGCCATCCTCGTCTAACTCATCATCACTATCCAAACTATCACATGTTTGAAAATGTCTTTGCTCACCATGTCTAAACCAACGAGTATAACTTGGGAGAATACCTATAGTAAGCAAATCAGCCTCAACATCATCTTTGGTCTTTGCAAAGTAGTTATTTCATTTCTTACACGGACAATAAGTTTTATACTCCATTGTTGTATGATCAAATGCAAAATCAAGGAAGTCTTTAATTTCTTGTCTATATTCAGGAAGAGCTCTATTCCTGAGCTTTACCCAATTCCGTTCTATCTAAAGTTGGAATAATTTTTTTTAAAAATCCTCAATAAGGGACACACCTTAAGTTGTCCTCAATCGGAAAAGAGTACAAAATCCAGTGGAAAAGCCTGCATAAAAGAATATTTCAATGTAGAGTTTGAGACATTATATAATACAATAGATAAAATACACAAAATAAAATAAATTACTTGATGATCTTAAGCTCTAAGGATATGACAAAAGAGGAACCAAAAACAATCTACCAGCCCACTGTCTCTATGACTAGAAACAGTTTTTTTTTTTTTTTTTGTGAAAAAATTATTTGGTCATTTTAGAGAGTGTATTTATTTAGTGCATATACGTGTTAATGCAGTAAATCAGAAACTCATTGGCAAGCTGAGCAGAAACTTTTCAAAAAGTGACTGCTAAGAACTGTCAGAAACTAGACAACAAGAACAACCCAAAAATAGTATAAGTAAATATCAAATAATGGGAGATCAAGAGGATTCTAACAACAAACATAATCTCCAAAAAGATATTTAATAATCTTCCACATATGATTAGGAGCAAGAAAACTTTTAAAAAAGAAATCTCCATAACCAAACTGTAACTTACAGAAAAAACCATTTCCTAAACTTACAGTGTCATTTAATATCCATGATAAATAATGCAACCACCACATTAGTACTGTTGCTACTAATAATGACTTGAAAAAACATTCCAGCAAATGTTCTGGTGATTTCTGAATAGATTGCAGTCACAGATTGACTTGATTTTTATGCAACAATTTCAAACAACCACGGATTCAAACAATTTCAAACAAGAGCCTAACACAAACAATTTACTAAGGTATAATGGCCAAACCCGCACAACCTAAGTTGGTCACATAAGGCATAATGGTCAATCTCAACAGCCGAACAAACCAACTTATTGTTATTTTACAGTTATGTAAACAAAAAACAAAAAATAGAGAACATTAGCTTGTGACAGTTATTGTTAATTACAGCTGTATAAACTAAAAATCTTCTCCCTCCAAAAAACTTCTGGTCCCTAAAAATTTTATTTTCAAGCAGTCACAGTTATTAAAGATGAGATATATGACTGCAAAATAAGATGAGATATAACTTAGGCAGTCACACATCTATGTAAGATAAGATTATGTATAACTGATCACAGTTATTAAAATTTATTTTCAAGTAGTCACAGAAATATTTATAATTCTATTGGAAAGAAGATCTGCTGTCTAACCCACTCTGTAGACTTATTCAGTCCACTCCACAGCACAATCATAATTCCAGGAGGGTAAAAGAAACAGTATTTTATATGAGACAATAACAGTGTCCTATTTCCTACTTCAAATAGGACACTCCACTGCAATCTATGAGTGAATTTGGCTAGAAGCACCTATAGCAATAGCACATAGCAATCTCTCTAGTAAATTTACAATTAATGAAAAGTGAGAACAATAGTTTATCAAGACTCTCCACTATCATGTCAGGTACACAACTGTCTTACAATAGTTTAGCAAGCAGACTCACCATACAACAGAAAAAAAAAAAAAAAAAAAAAAGATAAAAAGGCATGCTATTTATATAGCTCTGCTGTTGCACTTCTTACTTAACCCAAAATAAATAAATAAATAAAGGGGAATTGTTACCTTTTTGCTATATTTAAAATCACATTTGGGAAGAAAATGCAGAGTCAGGTTGAAAGAATAGGGAGCCTTAACCAATAGAAACAACTTATTGGGGCCTAATAAATGACAAGAAAAAATATAGATCTTTTATTTTTGCTAAGTAAAAAAGAAATGAGGATTAGAAAAGGTGAGAGAAGAAGACAAGGTGCAAAGACCCATTTACTACGCCAGCTGGGCACTTCATAGTGCAGAAGAAAGGTACCCTCCAATGGAAAAGCTCGCCTTCGCTTTAGTCACAACTGCCCATAAGCTCAAACCATACTACCAAGCCCATATGGTGATTGTCTTAACTGACAAGCCTTTACGGTGAGTGATGAGCAGTCTCGAAGTTGCCAGACGTATGGCACTGTGGGCAGTAGAGTTGAGTGAATTTGACATACAATATCGCCCACGTATTGCCATCAAAGGACAAGCGGTCACCGACTTCATTGCGGAGTTCACTAACATAGAAGGCCAGGGGGTGAAACATCCCCAATGGAACGTATACACGAACGGATCATCCAACCGACAAGCTAGTGGAGTAGGGGTCGTACTTCAATCTGCAGAAGGTGACGAGATCGAATGTGTGGTCCGTCTCAACTTCTCTACTACAAACAACGAAGCAAAATATAAAGCCCTAATAGCGGGGCTAGATCTCGCCAAAGTAGTAGGGGTTGCGAATATCGTTATCTATTGCGACTCCCAAGTCGTCACAAACCAAGTGAATGATGACTATGAATGTAAGGGCAAAAAGATAAAGAAGTACTTAGAGCATTCAAAGAGAAGGGTAAATGAGCTATAGGCCAAGATTATCCAAATCCCAAGAGGAGAGAACGAGCATGTCGACTGTCTTGCCAAGACCGCATCAGCAGAATACATGATCACCCCCAACAAGGTACTCTCCTTTATTCAGCTCTCACCAATAATAGACGTCGTCGATGTGTAGGAGATAGGACGGGAAGGAAGCTGCAAGAAAGTTGAAGGTCCAAGCAGCACGATTCGTCTTGATAAGGATGTTCTATATAAGAAGGGTTTCTCTCGACCGTACTTGAGATGTTTAGGCCCCGAAGAAGTGGATTATGTCATGAGAGAAGTACACGAAGGGATCTGTGGTAACCATTCGGGGTCGCGGTCATTGGTGCATAAGTTGATTCGAGCTAGATGCTATTGGCTGACTATGCAAAAAGACACTCAAACTTATGTCAAAACCTGGGACAAATGTCAAAGGTTCAGCAACATCATCAGACAACCAACGAAAGAGCTAACCGCAATAACAGCTCCGTGGCCGTTCGCTCAATGGGGACTGGACATCATAGGCCCATTCCCAATGGCAGTAAGGCAACTGAAGTTCTTAATAGTCGGTATAGATTACTTCACCAAATGGGTGAAATCTGAAGCCCTGGCCACCATCATTGAGAAGAACATATGAAGTTTTGTTTGGAAAAACATCATTTGTAGGTACGGAATCCCTAGGGTCTTGATCTCAGACATCGAAAAGCAATTTGACAATGACTCATTCAGTGATTTTTTCTCACAGTTAGGAATCAGGAACCACTACTCCTCCCCTGTCCATCCTCAAGCCAACGGACAAGTTGAAGTCACGAATTGATACTTGCTCCGAATCATCAAGACTCGGCTTGAAGGGGCGTAGGACGTATGGCCAGCAGAGTTGCCCAGTGTACTATGGGCGTATAGGATGATGGCCAGAACCCCCACGGGAGAAACTCCATTTCAACTAGCATACGGAAGCATAACGGTCATCCCAGTTGAAGTCAGGCTCATGACCTACAAGGTAGATAATCAAGACAAAAGGAGGAACGACGAAGCCATACGTCTCCCAAGTCAAACACTACAACTCTCAAGTCAAACATCGAGACTTCAAAGTTAGAGACCTTGTCTTGAGAAAGGTGATGGGCGCCACTAGAGACACCACACAAGGAAAACTTGGTCCAAACTGGGAAGGACCCTATAGAATCACATTATGGCTAAGGAAAAGCACTAGCACTTGGAGACACTTAGTGGGCAGAAGCTACGTCATCTGTGGAACGTCAAGCATCTTAGGAAGTACTACCAGTAGAATACAGCATAAAGATAGCTACTCCTCATTTCCAATTTATTTCTTTTAGTCTTTTATCTTTGTTTACTTTTGCCTACAGTATATTTAAGCCCAAAGGGTTGAAGTTTATTCCTTTTTGGAACAATTTTCTACTTATATATGCATTCATCATAATAAGAGGAGTTTATTCAGAAATGAATGGTGTATTTTTTGTGTGGACGAATTTATCATTACGTCCACTAAGTGGACAACCTTATTACTAAATCCACAAAGTAGACGACCTTATTATTAAGTCCAAATGGATGACCTTATTATTAAGTCCACAAAGTGGACGAGTCTACTGTTAAGCCCACAAAGTAGATGAGTCTACTGTTAAGCCCACAAAGTGGACGATATTATCACTAAGTCCACAAAGTGGACGAGTCTACTATTAAGCCTACAAAGTGGACGATATTATCACTAAGTCCACAAAGTGGACAAGCCTACTAGTCAGCCCACAAAGTGGACAAAATCATCACTAAGTTCACAAAGTGGACGAGTCTACTGTTAAGTCCATAAAGTGGATGGAATTATTACTAAGTCCACAAAGTGGACGAGTCTAGTGTTAAGTCCACAAAATGGACGAACTTGTCAATAAGCCCTCAAGGCGGACGAGTCTAGTAGTTTGTCCACAAAATGGACGAATTTAGCACTATGTCCATAAGATTGACAAACTTATCACCAGTCTACAAACTAGACAAATTTAAAATACACCAAGTGGACGGGTTTATTAAGTCCACAAAGTGGATAGGTTCAATATAATTTCCACTAAGTGCACGGGTTCATTACAAAATCTATAAAATGAATGAATTTATTAGAATCCACAAAGTGGACGAGTAGTCAACTAAAAGAAACCTGACGCCATTATTCATAAGATGACGGATCCATGGCAAGTACCCAAAGTGACGGGTTGAAATCAGTAAAGAAGACAAGCCTAAGGACAACCTGAGTAGATGTCTTCACCTTATTTCACTAAGTACCTTGGCATACAAGTGCAAAAGATAAACACACACATGCCAAATGAAAAGTAACACATATATACTGAAAATGACAGGCAAAAAAAATTATTTTTACAAGCAAAAGCCCAAAAACAAGCGAGCATCAAACACTATCTGGAATTAGCTTATATTTTACAAATAAAGAAAGAAAAAGCCGAAGTTCATGGAACTGGGGGGTCTTGAGACTTTTCATCACCCTTTGGAAGAAGGGCTTGGACGCCTGGTGTGGAAGGATCTTCAACATCAAGGTCTTCAACATGAGGATTTACTAACAGAGTCAAGGTGACAGGCTTGTCCTGCCAAAGATAGTGTTGCCCACAGGAGTTTTGGGTCCGCCTCAAGCTTAGTAGCATCGTCACTTTCCTCAAAGATAGTGTTGCCCATAGGAGTTGATAGTAGAGGCTCGTCCATACTGACTTTGGATAAATCCAAGTCAGGGTAGACAGACTTGACCTGCTTTAGGCAGTCTTCAAACCCGTCACCATAGTAGATGGCACAAGCGTCTATGAAGGGCTGCGAATCCTTAAATTTCACCACGGCATTGCTCTTGGCAGTCTCCACCTGGCTTGAAAGAGCCTTCAGCTCTTTTTCTACCGTTTCTTTAGTCTCTACTCCTTTTTTCTTTGACGGCTCTCCTCCTCCAGCTCTCTGGTTAGCTCTTTCACTTTCTGATGAAAATTATGGATAGCATCCTTGTATTGCTTTTGGGTGTTAGTTAGGTTCTTGATGCGCGTATGCAGATGGGTAATCACTCCCTCCTTAGCGATGCCCCTATCCTACAAAGCCTTGATACAAACTAGTGCCTATGCAACAAAAACACCCTTAATAACACGAAAAAGAAGAAGAGATGCTAATAAGGAATAAAGCGACATACCTAGGAAAGGTCAAAGAGGCCTGACGCCCTAACTCTTTCGTCACTTGCTCAGCACAAGGATCTAATTCCTCACTCTTGAGGACAGACTCCATCACCTCAATAGCATAGTCCTTAAGGGTAAGAAAGCGACGAGCAGGTTCCTGAATGACGAGGCCAGGCACCGTCATTAAGCTCTTGCCTGCTCCATGTCTTCTTGGGGTGCTTGCCCTCAAGGATGACAGTGGCTTTCTTGGAGGGACGTTCGTCCTTCCTATTAGCTTTTCTTTTGTTAGTCATTTTCCTGACGACTCTAGGGGCTGATGAAGACGTTCCCTCGCCCTTTACTTTCTTCTCCTCTTCCTTCCTCTTGGTAGAAGTAGCCCGAACCCTTTGCCTAGCTGCCTCCATTTCTAAAAAAGACAAGAAGCGAGAATCAGAATAGGAGAAAACGACGAAAACAAAAGAGACGAGAGAAATTAAGGGATGCATACGTCGACAGGAGTAGACGTTTAACCTACAAGCTTGTGGCATTGGCTCTAGACTTCTACAGTATAAATGTAAAGCGTTGAGGGTAATCAGGTCTCGACACTCACGCTCGTCCAACAAGATGGCTGTTACCTGACAGATAAAGTCTTCTTGTTCCGCTGTGATATGTGGACGAATGCTAGCTGAAAAAGAAAGTAGACAATGTTAGAAGTTTGAAATGAATGGACTAAGTAAAGAAGCAGACGGGATCAACCTGAGTCCCTAACATAAGCGCAAGTGTTGTCAAAACCGTGGGGCATCGACTCCCACTCCTCTTGACAGCACACCCAGTTCGTCCCCTCGACAAAAAGTACATGTCCTTCCAATTCCTATTTGAATCAGGCATATCTGACACCAACTTTGGCTTTTTCTTCCTTACTGCAAAATGATATTTCCCTTAGGATGAGGAGATATGCTTGGGTCAGTAGCACCAAAAGAACTCGTCAAGGCTTAACTGATGGTTCTTGCCACTCAGACGACCCCACAAGATCTTAGCCCCAATAGATGCCAAGCATTAGAGGCAACTGGCTAACGTATAAACCCAAAAAATTAGCTAGCTGACAATGAAGTGCCATCAGCAGCAGCCTTAACCCTGCTATGAACATAGTGTCGTACGTGCCAACATCTGCGGTTTGCCCAGAATAACATTGGGATGTCATCTGGAATTTGGTAACGGGCACGTAAATTATTGAAGACATTGACTGATATCGTCGGCAAGAATTCATTGACGGTCTATTTCTTGGGTAGAATCAAAGGATGGTCATCCTCGGGGACTCCTAAGGTACTTTTTAAGACCTCCTCACCACCTTCGTCTTCACCCCCGTCACCTGTTCTCTCCCCTTCCTCTTCACAAGTCTTTTTGTCTCCATCACTTATTCTTTCTTCCTCCCTTTCATCATTCTCGTTTTCACCCTCACTCACCTCACATTCTCTACAACTCTCCACTTCCTCGTTAGAAGAATGGGCTAACGCTTCCCTCTCTAACGACTAGGAGAAGCCCTCCTCAAGCTCACAACCTGATTGGAAGACCTCGTCATAACCTATTCCCTTGCGGATCGACGATTGACAATTGTTCACTCGTCGCCTCTCTAGACATCTGACTACCTACAAGGGACGAATTCATTCTAAGAACCTAAGTCGACAACCTCACTATAGAGTCTACTAGCTAGAAAAATATAATAAAAGGTAGAATAAAAGGAAAGAGAACTTACAGATGGGCAATTCCTTGGAAAAAGAGACGGTCTTAGGAAGTTGACGACAACGAAGATGATGACGCCAAGAGGCTGACGGATGAAAGGAGTTCAAAAAGCGACGATCTCTCTCTCTCAAACTTAACAAAGGATGAACAGTTGGACATGAGAGAAGAGGTGAAATATATATAGGCAAAGAGGGCATGGAAGACGAAGTGACATGCTTGTTTAGAAATGGAGCCAATCAGTTTGTGCCACATGTCCAAGCATTTAGTGAAGGTGGCTCGAGGTATCACACATGAACGACCTTCTTGATGATGTGTACTCCACAACCTGTTAGCCAAAGCTGATGAGGCTATGGAATGGGGGCAACTGATAAGGATAAATTTGTAGTTAAACCATGACAAGGAAAAAAGGCGACGAACCCAATGATCCTGTCGCCGGCGCTTGCCATAAGTGATTGCATCATAAAGTCTATAGCTTTATAACGACTAACGACCCTAACAAAGAGACAACGCCATAAGCTGACGACCTTAATAAAGGGATGACGCTATAAGTTGGCGACCCTAATAAAGGGATGACTCGGTAGGCTGACGAGAAGAAGCTGAAGAGGATAAGTGAACTTCCATCTATTGCCTTACTTGATCTCCACAAATACGTGTATAAGGAGAGTTCTTGTGCCACACGCTTAATCTTAATCATGAAGATTCCTATAAGGAAAGGAATTCTAGGAGATATACAAATAATCAAGAGGTTCTTTTCTGGAAGGAAAGGACTTCTTGGCTAAGGCACAGATGTCAACCCCACACTACTATAAATACCCCAAAACCCTCATAAATCAAGGTACGCATAATTCACTTCAGCTCTGGCACTCTAGAGTTGTGAACAAGAAATTTCTCTAACTTGACCGTCAGAGGGTATTTGGCCGATACCACACCGGTACTCCTCTTAAGGTCTTCAGCTTTTGTGTTATGCAGGTTCTTTATCGAGAGCACGTGAAGACCGTGTGACTTACTAACGATTTTTGACATCATCAAACATCATTATTGGGTCTCATGTACAATTATGAATGGATCCACTATTCTTTACCATCTGCGACACAACTCTAGAGTGCCAGAATTATTTTTGAACACTATATATTTATTTTAATGAATTTAGCTCTTAGTAAAAACTTTTATCAAATTTACACTGGAAAACTTGTTTCTTATGTTAAATGGGTGCAAGTAATATAAATGCATTTCTTATTTAAAATTTTCACTTAATTATAATAATTATTGTTATTGTTATGATGATGATGTAGTTGTGGTTATAACATTTCATATTAATTGTTTTTATCTACTTTTGGAAAAAATATATATAGAGCCATTTCTAGGAGTACATTCTTTGTTTTGGACAACATTTCATTAAACATTTCATGTTGTGAACTTATTGCAATACTAGTCACTAATCAATACGAATGGATGATTTTTAGGGGGAAAAAAAGCACCATTCTTTTTGAGTTGAAGTAGTAAGTAAAAATGCATAAAATTAAAAGAAAATGATATTGAAAGAAATAGCACAAAGTTTTATTAGTTAGACAAAATAAAACAATGTTATTTTATTTATTAGTTTTTGATAGGAAAGAATAAGAGACAAAATGTTACGTCTCTTGTTTGGTTTGTGTTGTATATATAGGTATATATATACACACACACACACACAAGATAGATTGTAATATATATACCAAAGTGTGTTTCTGGAAAGATCATAACCCTTCAACTTGGATATACCAAAATGTGTCTATTGAATGAAAATGTGTCTATTAACTGAAAAAGTGTCCATAGAATAAAAAGGTGTTTACTGAAGCGTTGTAATCTTTTTGGTATAAATAGTGATTCATATTCATTTGGTAAGTTTTTCTCAACTTCTACTCTTTCATCTTTCTTAGGAACACAAGAAACTTATGGATCTTCTCCAAAATTGCTATTTGTAGATCCTAATAAACATGGTTGTATCATGAGGTTCAAATTTATAGTAACCTTTTAGCAACTCTTGTATGGGAAAAAATATTTTATAAGGATAACATTCAATTTTGCCTCTAAGTTAATCAAATTTTATGTTTTTCTACTGGATCATTTTGTTATTTCATTATATTACTCATCTAAATTTCCAATTGTTTGGACAGTTGATTATATTATAAGTCGGTTTTTTTTTTTGGTTAAATAATAAAAAGGTCCAAGAATCAAGCCACATCAACGGTAGCAACAATAATATTGAACAATTTCTTTAAATATCTTAAGGATGTTTTTCTTCTCAGATTTCTCATTCTCTTCCATTCGCCTTACTGATTTTTTCTTCTCAATGACAATTTTTTATTTTAATATATACATATGTGAAACGCTGAGTAGATACATAAACTTAAGGGGAAAAATGAAAAGGCACAACTATTTGATATATATATATATATATATATATATATATATATATACGTGGCATAAATTTATATAGCCACATGGCGCAATAAAGAGTGGTCAAAAAAATCCGATCATTTTTACTTTTGTATTATATATAAATATATTGCTTGGAATAGTTTTATCTAATTCATAGTTGTGAGAGATCACGCCCAAGGCTCATTAAAATTTTAAAATTATTTCACACATAAGAGATTTATAGACTCTTATATCTCTTAAATCCTCCATTCCTAGTAAATGTTGGATATTAATGTGTAGAACCTTTTACAAAAATAAATAACTAAATAAAAAGAAACTCATCTAATTGATATGGTTCTTAAGAAGATTTCCACACATGCAAACTTATTATCATCATAATACAAAACAGCAACATACTAGCTAGTTTTTAACTCCAAAACAAACAAAATAAACTTAGGGTATTGAATGGAAATAACTAACAAATTAAACACTAAAACTTCCCAGTATACCAATTAAAATTGGTGCACTTGCTTATTTGTTAATGTCAAACAACCATGCAGAGTAACGCAATGTGATTGGCAATTTATTACCTGTTAACGTGTATAGTGTTATAGGTTTTAGGCCTAACTAGATTACTTGTATAGCACACATTCTTGTACTACACATTTACTTGTATTGCACTCCTATGCGTCCTATATAAAGGCACGCATGTATATTCTTTAATTGAGAAATACAATACAATTATTCAGTATTTCTAACATGGTATTAAAGCCAGGTTCCTATGGCCATGGATTTCTATCCTTACAGTGTATTAAGAGCAATCTTTGTCTTTCTCAATGTTTCTTTGTTGCATTCATCTTCTTTGGCTTCCCACTACTGCCGTAAAATCTCTCTGTTATAGCCATGCCATCGATAGAAGCCGCATCAATACTGCAAGACCATTGTCTTCCTCAAATCACCGTCACAAAGCCAAACTTCATTCAAGAGATCTTCTCAACCTTATCAAATCTCAAGATTTCATCAAGATTTCATCTTGAATTTGAGAGAGGGTGTTAGAGATATATTATCCCATTAGCATAAGCCCAAGCCTAATTCTACTTTGTGTGCAAGCCAAGTCTCCTACTTGTACTAAAAGCCTATTAATCTAGGGTTTAGTCTATTATATATACACATGTTATGGTTCATTATAACACATAATTTATACTACACTCTAATATATTATTGATGTAGCCCTTTAGGGTTTCCTCCGTGGATGTAGGCCGTTAGGCTGAACCACGTAACCTTCGTGTGTTATTGTGATCTATACTTTATGCTTTCTCTTGCTACCAATGAGGTATACTGGATGCCTCACGATCACCCTTTTCAGATAGGGGGTTCATGAAAGGAATGAACAGCTGCAAGAAAGGATTTGTAGTTCGAAGTCAAGGTCTCAAAGGGAGCAAAGCGTGCAGGAACTTGATGTCCCCTTACAGGATTGCTCCTGACCCTCCTGTAGCTGCTCCTGTTCCTCTTGTAGTTACTCCTGATTCTCCTATAGACTTCTTTGACCAACCACCAGATATCCTTGATCCCTTTCCTAGTTCCCATTTTAATGAACAGGTGGAAGATGAATCGGTCGAAGACAAGCTACCCAACCCTAAGCTTGGGTCCCTTACTCTTACTCTTCCTGAAGATCTTGCACAAGACATTCTACCTCATCATTCAACTCGGGTAAGATCCATTCCTGCACATTTACTTGACTATCATTATTACACTGCCCTTGTTACACTGCACGAGCCTCACACTTATCGTGACACTTCCACTGACCATTTATGGCAGATTGCAATGAAAGAGGAACTTGATGCATTATCTAAGAACCATACTTAGGACTTGGTTACTCTCCCCCTTGGGAAATCTGTGGTTGGTTGTAAGTGGATTTACAAGATTAAGACTCGTTCTAATGGGTCTATTGAGCACTACAAAGCTCGACTTGTTGCAAAAGGTTTTACATAGGAGTATGAATTGATTATGAAGAGACCTTTGCTCCAGTTGCTTGTATCTCATCTGTTCGTGCTCTCTTAGCTGTTGTTGTTGCTGTTGCCAGTAAATGGGACCTTTTTCAGATGAATGTCAAAAATGCATTCCTTAATAGGGATTTAACTGAAGAAGTTTATATGCAATCTCCTCCTAGTCTCTCTGTTGAATCAAATAAGGTTTGTTACCTTCGACGTGCACTTTATGACCTTAAACAAGCTCCACGAGCTTGGTTTGCCAAATTCAGCTCTACCATCTCTCGCTTGGGTTACATGGCCAGTCATTATGATTCTGCCTTATTTCTTCGTCGCACTAACAAAGGCACTATTTTACTTCTCCTGTATGTGGATGATATGATCATAACTGGTGATGACCTTAGTAGCATTCAAGAATTCAAGGATTTTCTCAGTCAGCAATTTGAGATGAAAGATCTTGAACATCTCAACTACTTCTTGGGTATTGAGATCACTCATTCTATAGATGGACTTTACAAAACTCAAGCCAAGTATGCCTCTGAACTCTTGTCCCGAGCTGGACTTACTGATAGCAAGACTGTTGACACTCTAGTTGATCTTAATACGCATCTATCTCTCTCAGGGGGGAAACCATTGTCTAATCCCTCTCTTTACAGATACTTAGTTGGCAGCCTAATTTATCTCACTGTTACTCATCTAGACATTTCCTATGCTGTTTACCAGGTGAGCTAGTATCTGTCTACTCTACGATTGACTCACTATGCTGCTATTCTGCACATTCTTCGGTACCTAAAGGGCACTCTCTTCCATGGTCTTTTCTACTCTGCTCAGTCTCCTTTTATTCTCTGTGCATTTTCTGATGCTAATTGGGCAAGAGATCCCATTGATCGCAGATCCACCACTGGTTATTGCTTTCTTCTTGGTTCTTCTCTGATTTCTTGGCGAAGCAAGAAACAAACTCATGTGGCCCGCTCTAGTACTGAAGCAGAATATCGTGCCCTTGCTGATATCACATCTGAGCTTCTTTGGCTACAATGGCTTCTTAAAGACTTAAGTGTATCTATATCATTTGCTACTCCTCTTTATTGTGACAACAAGAGTGCTATTCAAATTGCTCACAATGATGTTTTCCATGAACAAACTAAACACATCGAGATCGATTGTCATTTTATCCATTATCATCTTGTTCATGGTGTTCTCAAGCTAGTCTCAGTCTCCTCTACAGATCAACTTACAAATATATTCACCAAGTCACATCCTAAGGGATGCCTTCGTACTTTGGTTGACAACCTCAAGTTGGTCTCACATCCACCTTAAGTTTGAGGGTGGTTGTTAACATGTATAGTGTTATGGGCTTTAGGCCCAACTAGATTACTTGTATAATACACATTCTTGTACTACACCTTTACTTGTACTACACTCTTATGCCTCCTATATAAAGGCACACATGTATATTCTTTAATTGAGAAATACAATACAATTATTTAGTATTTTTAACATTACCAACCTCAATCCTCTCGTCCTTAAGTTGACAAAATAATGCTTGCAACATTATGGAAGACAAGTATTGGTTAGGAATCACATATAGTTTACGCTTTTCACCCACATGCATGGCCATGAAATTTTTCTTGCTCTTCATCTGTAGATTTGCAAAGAGTTGCTAAACTTTTTCTATAACTTTCTCATCTTCAACCCTAGTGCGACACTCAGACACAAAGAAAATTTAGAAAAGATCGGAATTCTTAAAAAGTACGAAGTTGATGAACTACGTTGGTGTGCTGGACTCCTGGGCACTATATACATGTGTTTGTGAGAATACATATTACAATAGGATTTTGGTCTTGTGTTATACTGTTACTAGAGCCTATATGTTGGTTTATATCTGTTTTTTTTTTTTAATGATAACTAAGATTAATTGCCACGTAATATATGTTTTATTTTATTATTTAAAAAAATTGCAATTATGTCATTTTGATTTTGATGACAACCGCCTAATGATGCAAAGAGACATAAAAACCTAGAAGCTTCAGGCATGAAAACGTAAATCTTTTGTTATTTATAAGTGAAAAGGAAAACAAAATACAAACAAAAAAATAATATGCTTTTGTATTTGTTGGCCCTGGACCATATGCTTTAAGCCTAATAGGCTCGTACACAAACAACCAGCGGTGGACCTATCGTAAGGCTTGGGGGCCATTCTACCCCCCCCCCCCCCCCCACCCCCCTCTCGAAAAATTATTTTATATTATGTATAAGTATTAAAAACTGTAAATATTTAACTATAAAAATAGAAGTTGGTTTCCCCAAATGTTTGAGTTAGTCCAATGATACTCTTAAAAACTAATAGAACTTGTCAATTAGCCTAGTAGTTTTAGAGACAATGTATTTTTGTTTTCTTTAATTCATTTTTTGTAATGTTTAATATCAAATTAGACAATTTTTGTATACTTGTTGGAGTTTAAAAGATGATAAGTTCTCTTAAAAAATTATCTTGCAAATATACATATGTGAAAGTTGTTAATTCTATATACATTATACTTTTAAATTATGACCTACTCTAGTATCAAAATATTAATGTTTATATTTGTGTATGTGCATTTAAGCATGTATGTGATGGTTTATCTTGACTCGAGACTCATATATTAATACAAAAATTTGGCCCTCCTAAACAAAAAATCTTAATTCCACCCCTGCAAACAACCCAATACTAGAAAAACTCAAACTAGATTTTATTGTAGGAGGCTATTTAAACGTATTTTTCTAAGCAAAAGCATTGACAAGTGTGCCTTCTTTCGCTACATATATATGGATTTAGGTTACATTGGTTGAGGGATGGAAAACTTGAAGAATAGATAACTCATTTGTTTGGTTGGGAAGAAGAAATTAGATGATGGAAACATTAATTTATATAAATTTATCATAATATCCCTTTAAAAAAAAACAAAAGTAATATATTATATTTCTATAAAAGAATTGTGTATGAATGGGCACTTCATTTTATTTTTAAAATAATAAGAGTATGAGAAAAGGAGAAAAATGCAAAGGAAAAAAAAAAAGACAAAAAGGACTTTTTGTCCGAAATACATATAAGTTTTTGCTCATCTTTTTTCTCTGATTTTCTCCCCAATTTGGGAAGATTATGTTTTAGTGGCTTTGAGGAGAAAACATACGGGCTCCACCAAAATCCCATTCTTTCTCCTCACTACAAAACAACTAACATACAATTTTCTCTCCACTTTTCTCTCACTCATTTGCCATCCCTCAATAATCATTCCATCCAAACAAGGCCTAAAGTTTTTGTTAAAACTAAGAGGTAATTGTACGTAGTCACGTATGCAACAATAAAATCATAGGGGCATATTTTCAAATTTTGCTTCATTGGTATTAGAGCCACGGGGCTCTCTCTTGGGATTTCTAAACCCATAGTTTTCCTTAGGAGGCATAAAACCAAAATTTCAAAGTTTTCTCATTGATGGACTATTGGGTCCTTTGTAGTTATCAGCCATCCGATTGTAACAACACCATTCGTACCAACAAACTCCTCTGAATCCAAGGAGTCATAACAACAAACGTGCTATTTAGATGCGATTAAGAGAAGTTTATCTTGTGACTAAAGTTTATGTATGTAAATTGCGAATAAGATTATTAAGACAAATGTTTCTATGTCAAATTTACGTCATTTTATGTGGTTCTTGATTCTATATTGTAGTTCATAGAACAAACTCTCTCATGGCGCCAAATCACGTATATTGAAGGTTTGTACAATAAGATACGTGACACCAAAAAAGGTTAGAAACCCTTTTTATAAACAAAATATATAAAAGCATTACATATATTTAAGTGAAAATTTTATAAACAAAATACATTTATACTACCATTATCCATTGAGCAAACGATACATTATTTCAAAAAACAAGGTATAAATTATTATTGAATTAAAAGTAAGCAAGTAAAAAGAAAAAACAAAGGAAAAATGCTATGGTGAATAATTCCAATTCATGAAAAAGTCCAAGCAATATAAGCTATCATATTTTTAATCAAAGTATTCCAAAGCACCACACGTTTTACTCAAATTAGTCGCTAACTCGTACAATACACGGGTTAGTTAAACAAAAAGATAATTAAATAACCACATGGTAAATTAAAAAAAAAAAAAAAAAAAAAAACTAATAAGAAACTAATTTGTTCTTCAAGTAATCAACCTAAGTGGCATCATAGCTCATGTACAAAACTATTAATCTATTGTCAAAGGGTCAAATGACAATGTGGAAAACATTTCATAAATAACTTATTGATAACAGGTATGGAGAGGAGACTTTTGTAAATCATCAATGGAATTGGAGTCAACATCTCATTGCAAATGGAATATAACTCTATATTAAAACTAAAAGTAAAGTTTCAATCATTCTTTTTCTATACAAAATTATCAAAACTACATGTAGTTTACCTCGGTTTCAAATAGAAATTACTTGAAGAAAAAACTATTTTGAATCATTATCTAAAAAAGGACCGATATAAAAAACTAAAATAAGATGTAATTCCTCAAACATATTCAGCATCAATTGATGTCCAAGTTGAGCTCTATGTATAGCAACCAATTAGTTACTCCAATTGAAAGCACAATGTTTGAAAATATCTGCCAAGTATCTTACTCACTCACAATTTTCATTAACCTCCCTAGATAACCAAACTATACATCTAACTACCTTAACTTCAATATTGAATACAAAGACAGAGCCAAAATATCTCATAAGAAAATGCATACAATAAAGAAGCTTGAAGCCAAATATGCTCTAAATTACTTTGCATAACAATTTGATTTATTCTATAAAAACAACCATTGCATATTCTTTCCTAGTCCATTAGCAACAGAAAACTATTGAATCAATTATTATTAACCATAAAAAAAAAAAAAAAAAAAAAACTATTGAATGTGTTAAAAAAATTAGCCTACATATTAATATATTTTATACCTTAGTTGTCCTAGTCCATTAGCACTTGGCTGACAAACACAATCCAAACCAAACTTGTCAAAATACTATCTTTATAAGCCATGCATCCAAACCCACTATTTTTATCAAAGGGAAAAAGATAAAAGATAGCTAAATCCTCATGTTCTCCAAATCAAAAATCACATATAGATTGTTTCCCTAATAACATGCATGTTGTAGTATCATAATAGGTTTAGCTAATCTTTTGCCACATAACATTTAGTCCCCACCAAAACTTCCAACACCTTTTAAGAAATTATTGTATAAAATGTTCATGCTAATGAACAATGGTAACAACAGAAAACATAAACAACAAAAAAGAACTGAAGGACTCAAGGGGCAATTCTAAGAGAAAAAAGGATTTGGCAAGCTCTTTCATTGTGATGTTCATGAAGCATTCAATAACATAGCAGCATCGGCAATTAAATGTGATGAGTTTGTAAACGAAAACATTTATATCATACTGCTGCTTTGCACATAAATCTTTTTAATTACAAATAATTTCTTGCACAAAAATATCATTAAAAGTACTTAATCTCAACATAAACCTCCATGTAATAATAGCAAAGAAACCATTAGTAGATTATCTAGCCCTCCCCAACTATCTTATGTGTCTATGCATTTACATTACAAATCCTTTAACTTCCCTTTATGTTGTAAACTTGTCGTTTCTTTCTACAAATTATGCATGTATAAATGTTACAATTATATACTTCCTTACAGCATGATCTACTCAGATCAACTACGCTACAACTTTAAAGAACGTGGTATCCTTGACAGATGAAAAAAATAACTTGGAAAGTTCCCCCATCTCTTATAAACTAATTTTCAATATTTCAGTCTAAACACATTAGCAGCCAAGAAAAACAGTAAAGCAAATGAGAAACTCAAAAAATACTTAAAAAAATTCTAGCTTAGTTTTACTCTTACTTTTGTGTTATTTCCCATCTCCAAGTCATCCATAGAACATGCCCCATTAGTGAATAATTCCTCCATTACTTATTAATTTTTTTAAAAATAGAAGAGAAAGAACTAAATTGGACTCTACTAACATGCTTGTAAGTTATCAACATTTTTTAGGGTCCTACATAGTTTAACTCCTTCCACATCTTGGATAAATTTGATAGCATGATATTAAAAACAAAATTATAAACAAAGCATGAAGCTAATGATTGATTGATGTGCACATAATCATCCCCAACATATAAAATGGAAATTTGACTTTATATTTCTGTTGTATTAAAATTTGCCTACAAATCACTCTAAGACAGTTCCTCTATTCATGTCAAGGATTTTATGAACGGTTTGCAATTATGATACCTCATATTTCTAGCTAACTAATTTGTAAAATTAATTTTTATCACTAAATGTCCATTGCATTCATAGATGTGACTAAGAAATAGAGAATACTAAATGGTTGAATCCATTTCTCTGCAATCTCTCTAATATCCTTGTAACCATTTGACTTCTACATAGAAATCCACACATAAACCTCTTGTCAATTAATTGATTTACCTAATAAAAATTGGGGGCTTTGAGAACATTCCATGGAGATCCTAATCCTTCCTAGTTTTTGAAAGGTATTGGAAATAATGCATTGAGATACTAAAAACAAAAGGCACAATATTATAGCAAGTAAATTGACCTTCCTCACTATAGTGAAAAAAGCATCCCATGTTCCAAAATAATGTTGAGGCATCCTAGACAATAATTTTCCTTTAGATTATTGTTCAATTTTGACAATTTGCAATCCACACAATTGAACCAAATAAAAATAAATAAATAAAATAAGAAAGCATTGTTAAATAGTAAACAATCAAGTTGTATCTCTCTTTAATAACTACTTAAAACCTAAAAGATAGAACAACAAGGAAAAATGGAAGATTTTTTGGTTTTCTCTAATTTTTAGACATCTTGTCATAGTTTTTGAGTGGTGCATTGGCTAGGTCCAAGGCAACCTCCATGTATAGTTTATAGAAGAAAAATAAAGGCAAGATAGATAGAGAAAGGGACTACCTTCAATGGCTTTCAAATCTAGTAGATATTCATCAATACCACAACCTCTTTATTATACTTTGGTTCAGATGCCTTCAGTTTCTACACATAAATCAATTGCACTCAATTTGCATAGAGTACAAAATGTAAACATTTTGTACTCTAAATGGCACAATGGCCTTGCCTAATCATATCAAAATATGCCCAAAGGATCCAAAAGCCAAGATAGTATTTAAATTGAAAACTTTCACCCTTAACCAAAACACTACTTGCCTTATAAATCAATTTGCTTTATTCAAATGAAAATCCCAAATTAACATAAAGCACAATCTTCTAGTAATTTGATTTAGATTTAGAAAGAAAGTATTCTATTGCAATGATCATTATAACTTATTCAACAGATTTTAACATCTTTAAATTTAAAGAAACAAAATTAAATTACAATTAATTTGCATTTGTCAAATGACTACACTACAACATTCAAGCTTCAACTACAGAATTTAGCAGTGATCAAGGATAAATCATCTAAACCTAAGAAACAAATCAAAAACCATTAAAAAAATACACTAAAACACATAGGATTGCTAGCATACCCTAACCCAAATTCCTTTATCAACACAAAATCCTCCAGTCTAAGCATGCTCACCATCAAAGAGCCCCAGACATTTGAGGAAGACTATCAAACCAATACCAAAAAACCCTTTCAATTATTTCTCTGCCTTTTCTGCTTCTTGGTGTTGTAGATGTCTTCTATCATGCCCTGCCTTTTCTCATCATTCAACCTTAATTTAAACCAATAACCCAATTACTATTAATAATTGATGAAGGTTTTTAAATAATAATAACTTATATAAATCAAAAGTCCTAAATTACAAAAAAATTAAAATAAGAATATAGTTTTTATAATCTAGATTCAATGTCTACTAAAAATAATGAATACTCAACAAAGCAACCATAATATACATAACCATAGAAAAAAATACATAGTTCTCACAACACAACAACAATAGCCAATAATAACCAAAAAAAAGGAAAACAGTTTCAATAATACAATGCCAAGAATAGCCAATAAATATTATAAAATGATATTTTTAATACAAAACTATCTCTAAATTAATTCAATCGTGATTGGAATACAAAATGTGATGGGGCTAGGAAAACAATTAGTATTAAACTAGGTTGTGCCTGGAAACAAAATCAAAAACCAAACCTAACATACCATGTTGTCTCCCCAATGGCCAGATGATTCTAGCGAAAACCCATTAAGAGAAATAACTGTAGCCTCTCTCCAACGGAATCATTTTAGTCTCTAAAACTTGATTTGTCCCAATGCCTCATGAGAGGTGGTCTCTTAGATCTGATTGGCGTTTGGGTTTTGGGGAAGGAGAAGGGTAGAGAGATAGAGAAAGAGAGAGGAGAAGGAGAATGGCATTTTTGGTATTGGGCTTGATTTTCACAATTGTTTGTGAGTGTGGGTTTGAATGAATGAATTGAAAAGGAGTGTAACTTAGCAGGGTTTATGAATGTGAGAGAAAGCAGAGGCGTAGCTGGAGAGTAATTCCAATCATGATAACTGACACTTTTTTTTTTTTGGTTCTCTTTTAACGTGTGATTTGGAGAGAATCTAAAATAAAAAAGAAAAAGAAAATAGTGGTGATGTGAAAAATTGTGGGAGCTCTAAAGACTTCGGTTATCTATATATATATATATATATATATATATATATAAAATTGTAAATTTACGCAAGAATATTTTTCGTCAATTCAATTGGGGGGGGGGGGGATAGGTAATATAACGTATATCCCTAAAAAAGAAAAAAGGTAATATAACATATTTATAATATATAATATATTTAAGGTGTTATTGTTATTGTTATTTTTATTACTATTATAACAATAATGCTTAGGGTCTATCAAAAAAAAATTAATAATAATAATAATCATTATATCTTGCGATTGAAACAAATACAGAAACAAACCTACGTGTAAGTCTGATGTTTTTGGTAACATTAAAAACATTAAAAGTAGCTGAAGTTGCCTTATGATCCATTTATTCAGTGATTTGTCTCACTATTTAGTTTAATTGAAGGTTTACAGGTATTGATGTATATAAGTACAATTTTTACTCATCCTGATAGTTTTTAAGCTCATTTTCATTTCATCCATCTTTTACCATCTGCGACCCAATCTTCATATCAAATATGTATAATAGATAATGTTTGTTTTGATTGGAAGCAGATAGCCTCGTTGAGATAAGTCAACAAGAATTTTCATAAATTTCTTTGACCATAAAAAAATAACTAAATGTAAATTAAAATAGAGAAAATTCCTATGGTGAGCAATTTTAATTGAGGAGAAAGCTAAACCAATCTAAGTTAACCAATTTGTACTTAAATTGTTTTTGAACAATATATAATTATTTTAATGAGTTTAGCTCTTAATAAAAAAAGTTTCTTCAAGTTTACACAGGAAAACTTGTTTATTTTTTTCGATGGGTACAGGGTCAGGTAATAACATTTATTTATTTTTATTATAACATGTATATTGTTATTTTTATTGTTATTGATACAGGGTCAAATTTACTTAGGAATTTTTTTTTTTTTTTTTGTCATTATTATTATGATCATATGATGATGATGTAGTTGATTATGACATTTCATATATATTTTTTTATCTACTTTAGCAAAAAAAATTATAGAGCCATTCTAGGAGTACTTTCTTTGATTTGGGCAACATTTCAATTTGGTAAATAGATTGCAATATTTTAATGTTAAAGTGTGTTTTGAACTTATTGTGTTTGTGTGTATTACATAAAATAATTTTGACAGGCCACAAACGCGTTGACCCTTTGTGATAATTTAGATTAATTAAATTAGCCCAGTTATTAATTAATCAAATTAACATGCAATCACGTGGCAGCACAAACAAATCACCAAACTAAGTTAAGCAGCGGAAAATAAATAACACGGTGATTTGTTCACGAATGGGGAAAACCCTTACGGCAAAAAACCCCACTGGGTGATTTAAGGTCACCACTCCCGAAACTCCACTATTATCACAACAAGCAGTTACAAGTAAGGAATCCCAAGTATCTCACCAACCTACAGTTGAACTCTTACCCCAATACCCAATTGGACTTGTTCTGTAGTGACAATTTCTCCTTTTGATGCACGGCTCCCAAGTACGTGACTAACCAATTTGATGTGCAGATCCCAGTACGCGTCTTACTCCTTTGCACGAATCCAAGTACGCGACTCACTCACCAACTTGAGGAAGAAAGAATGTTGGCTGCAAAGTTCTTCAAATCATCAGAGATGAACTAGGGCACGAACTTTGTCTCACAGATCACAATTTGCATGAACAACGAGTTCTCAGAAAAGATGCAACTTGTATCTTGTGATCTCTCTTTTGACGGCCCTTAAAATAATCCTTTTATATGTCTAGGGTTAGGAGAAAAGAAGTCCCAAAGACACACTCACGGATTAGACTTGAAACAGACCTGGAAATCTGTTTTCTTTAATTCTCGATAGATAGAGGTGTCGAGAGGTATCGAGCCAGCTGTCGAGGCTCGGGCAAAACAGCTCTTTTAAATTTCAATAGATGTATCTGTCGAGGTAGGTGTCGAGATTTAAAAACCAGCACTTCCTTGCTTGTATCTTGGACAGACTTCGACGGCTTCAACACTTAATCTTGAACCACAGTTTCTTGAAGTGTTTAACACATCCTAGATCTACTCAATTACAAGTAAAGTGCGTTTTGTCTAAGGATAAGCCAATTACATAAAATAACAACATAAGTTCACAGACTTGAACTACATATGTCCTAACAAATTTCATATTGAATTTGAAATTTGTCCCAAGTATTGGGTCTTGAATAATATTATCACAAATATTATTAATCCAAATAGCAATCACGTACGAATACACAAATATTTATGTGGAAAATCCTTTCTCTTTGAAGGAAAAAATTACAAGACATACTTTGAATCAATTTTACTATCATCAAATATATTATAATATCTCTTGTGTATGTCTCACAACTAAAGAAAAATCTCTTTTATTTTTCTTTGCTCTCACATACATTCTCTTTGTGCTTTGTGTCTCACGGCCAAAAAAATCTCCTTATTTTTCTTTGCTCTCATACATACTCTCATTGTGTCTCACGACTTAGCTCTCATACACACTAATTATTTATCTAGAGGGTGGCAACACTTTACTCTCTCTCCTTCTTGGCTATTATCTCAAAAGTGGAAACACTTTGCTCTCTCTCCTCCTTAGCTATCTTCTCAAAGACGGCAACTCTTGCGCTCTCCTCCTTAGCTATATTCTTGAAGATGGCAACACTTTGTTCTCTCATCTTTAGTTATCTTCCAAGTGAAAATCCATTTTTTTTCTTTCTTGATTTCAAGATCTATTTTTCCTCTCACAATAGGGAGGACCCTCGGGCCAAAGACTTTTTCCTATTCTCTCTTGGATTAGGAATATATTAGACTTTTTAACAAGGAATAGACTTTATTTCCACACCAAGGAATAGTCTTTCCTTCCACATAAAGGAAACCTAAATTAATTTTTCCTTCTTCAACTAGGAAATATAATAAACTTTCTAAGTCACAATTGGAATTTGAGGCAATTTCACACACTCGTTTAATTAAATTTTAAAATTATTTTGCACACAACAGATTGAAATACTCTTTTATCTCTTAGATTCTCCATTCCTAGTAAATGTTGGATATTATTGAGCAGAAACTTTTATAAAAATAAATAACTAAATAAAAGAAACTCGTATTGAAATGGCTATTAAGAAAATTTCCATAAATGCAAACTAATTGTCATCATAATGCGAAATAGCAACATACAAGCTAGTTTTTGTCCAAAACAAACAAAATAAACTTAGGGTATTGAATGGAAAGAACTAGCAAATTAAAAAATAAAACTTCTATGATAGAGAGTATACCAATTAAAATTGGTGGCATGCAGTTTTGGTATTGGCGTGTGAGTATATTCTCTTATCTCATCTCCCTTCCCCTATATGTGTGTGTGTGTGTGTGTGTGTGTGTGTTTCTCAAAAAAAAAAATTTAAAATTGGTGCACCTGCTATGTTAATATTGAAAACAATGTCGGGAGCATTCCTTGACTTCTTCATCAGCCAACTTCTCTTCCTTGACAAGCTGTAGTATCGACTTAAACAACCATGTAGAGTAAGGCAATGTGATTGGCTTTTTGTTCCTGACCTCAATTTTCTCGGGGATTTTAGCCTTTTGTTCCTATTTTTTAAAAATATTTGGCAATATGCTCCTGTTTTGAAACTATTTAAGTCTGTGCTCTTGTTTTGAAACTCAATTGGTAGAAATTCGAGTATGGAATGATCAAACTAAAAAAAAAATGCATGGAACTCGAGTTCCATATCTGTAGTTGTCTTTTATAAGACCTATAGTTGCGTTTTACATGGAACTCAATCTCCATGAACTCAAGTTCCATGCTTTTTTTTTTTTTTTTTTTTTTTTTTTTTTTTTTTTTTTTTTTTTTTTTTTTTTTAAGTTTGATCACCCCAAACCTATATCTATGTTTTATAAGACTTATAACGGCGTTTATATGGAACTCGAGTACCATGCTTTTTTTTTTTTTTTTTTGGTTTTTAAAGTTTAATTGTACATAACTCAATTTTAAACCAATCGAGTTTTTTATTGAAACTCGATTTTGAGAAAATCAAATTTCAAAACAGGGGCACGGACCTAAATAGTTTGGAAACAGGGGCATATTGCCAAATATTTTAAAAAATAGGGGTAAAAGGCTAGAATCCCCCAATTTTCTCCTCCTTAAGTTGATAGAGTAATGCTTGAAACATTCTGGAAGACAAGTATTGGTTAGGAATCACATATAGTTTACGCTTTTCACCCAAATGCATGGCCGTGAGGATTTTCTTGCTCTTCATTTGCAGATTTACAAAGAGTTGCTAAACTTTTTCTATAACTTTCATCATCTTCAAACCCTAGTACCACACTCAATGCAAAGAAAAATTTTAAAAAGATAGGAATTCTTAAAAAGTATGAAGTTGATGAACTATGTTAGGGTCCTAGGGACTATATATGTTTTTGTGAGAATATGGATTGTGTTATACCACTCCTAGAGCCTATATGTTTATATCTTTTTTATTGATAATTAAGATGCACTCCAATTAGCGTGCTTTAAAGAGTTTGATGACAACCACCTGATCATGCAAAGAGAGATAAAAACGTAGATGGTTCAGATCTACACTCCAACTAGGTATAGGATTAGTATTTATTCGGGAAATCTATACATATAAAACCGAAGCTGCTCTCTTCACAATTTTACACATCAGCATTATTAAAAAAGAAAAATATATATTTTCAACTTAAAAAAAAAAAAAAAAAAAGCTATAACTATTCTAACGCTTTTACTTCTCATTTAACCCAAAAATTAAACCCTATAACTATTCTCCCCAACACTGAAAATCAAAAACTCAAAACGTATCTCTTCTCTACTCTTCTCCTTTCCCCCAAATTGCAAAATCTCTTCTCTCCCCATCCTCCCACCCTAAGACCAAACAAGCTTCTATGGTTATTGAACCCCAATGGACAATTCTCCATTAAATTTGCCTACCATCTTGCAACCTAAGGGTCATTAAATAGCCTATGGCCCAAAACCCGATCCAGAAACCCGATGGCTCATCGGGCTAATGGGCGGCCCGGCCCGTTGTTATTAAGGCTCATGGGTAGCCCACTAGCCCAGTGGGTCAGGCCGTGGGCTAGTTTTTATGCCCATGGGTACCCGGTGGGCTAGCCCAGTAGCCCAATTCATTGCCCAGCCCATTGGCCTAGCCCAATAACTTATAATTCATAACAAAAATATATAGGAAGTGTATGAAGGATTGATCTTGAGATATTATAGAGAAATTTCATAAGAGAACTCCCTCACCCACTAAGATACTCAAAGTAATTGTGCTAAACTTAGTTTATAAATATATATTTTTCTAGTAGTTTAGCAAATTTGAATTAACCATTTGACATTTTTTTATTAAAGATAAAATAAAAAACTATTTAAAGCCTTAATAAAAAAAATTAAATAGGTTTCTATCGACAAAACAAAAAATTAAATAGATTTGAATGTAAAAAAATTTGGAATTAAGTATTAAATTCTTTAATTCTTTCCTTTAAAAAATTAGATTAATTATTTCCTTATAAAAAATTAATTCTTTCTTTATAAAAATAATAAAATAATATGCTAACACAATCTCATGGATAGCCCAGTAGGCCCAACCCGATAACCTAGCCCGCTAAAGATAGAATGGGCATTGCCCATGGGCAAGGCCATGGGCCTAGATTTTCTCTTTCGGCCCGGCCCGACCCGGCCCGTTAACTAGTTAATAGCCCATTATGCCCAGCCCATCGTACCCATGGGCCAAGTGAAAATGGGTCGGCCCGACCCAACCCGGCCCATTGACGACCCTTATTGCAACCCAACTCATTGATACGCTAACCACAAACTGATGTTAGCTGGAAAAAGATTTGGAAGCTCAGAGCCCCTGAAAGGATTAAGAAAATTACCTCCTTAGCTGCTTCGCTCATACCGAAGGGGTATAACTCTGTAAATTTATGTCTGTGTGTGTGACTGAGGGTTTTGTTTGTTTTGGGTTTTTGAATTTTTCTCTTCAATTGAAAATCTATCTACCCAGTTATTACTTCCTATATGTTGTTCTCTCTCCACTTCAATTGTTCATGGAATTAAAAGGGTTCAGAAATGGCCCTGAATGGTTAGCCTTTGGTTTACCCACATTAAAAGGCTTTTTTTTTTCTTTTTTTCTTTTTTTTTTTCTTTTAGGTTTTGATGATTTAAGGTAGAAAATTTATTTTTCCATCTTGGTTTTGAACCAAAATTGGGGTTTGGATAGTTTGGGTTTGATAGGCCACAAACGCATTGACCCCTTATGATTAATTAAGTTGATTAATTAGCCGAGTTATTAATTAATCAAGTTAGCATGCAAATTCACGTGGCAGCACAAACAAATCACCAATAACTAAAGTATGCAGCGGAAAATAAATGACATGGTGATTTGTTTACGATTGGGGAAAACCTGACGGCAAAAACCCCATCGGGTGATTTAAGGTCACCACTCCCAAAGCTCCACTATTATCACAACAAGCGGTTACAAGCAAGGAATCCCAAGCACCTTACCAACCTACAATTGAACCCTTACCCCAATACCTAATTGGACTTGTTCTGTAGTGACAATTTCTCCTTTTGATGCACGACTCCCAAGTACGTGAATAACCAATTGCGCGGATCCCAGTACGCGACTTCAATTCATCAACTAGAGAGAGAGTTGTTGACTGCAAAGTTCTTCAAATCATCCACATGATGAAGCTCAAGAAGATGCTCGGTTACAAAACCCTACGATGCACATTACACAGCAACTTCTTCACAAGAGATGAATTAGGGCATGAACTTTGTCTTTGATCACAAATTGCATGAACAACAATTACTTAATATTTGTGCAACTTGCGTCACTTTGATGGCCCTTAAAAAAATCCTTTTATATGTCTAAGGCTAGGAGAAAAGAAGTCCCAAAGACACATTCACGGATTTGAATTAAAATAAAACTGAAAATCTGTTTTCTTTAAATCTCGACAGATGGAGATGTCGAGGATCTGTCGAGAAGCTGTCAAGCCTCGGGGCTGAAACAACTTCTAAAGCTTAATAGATGCATGTGTCGAGACTAGGTGTCGAGCTTTAGTAACTTGCACTTTCCAGCTTGTTTCTTGGACCAACTTGATAACTTCAACACTTGATCTTGAAACACAATTTCTTGAAGCGTTAAATACATCTTAAATATACCCAATTACAAGTAAAGTGCATTTTATCAAAGGATAAGCCAATTACATAAAATAGTGACATATGTCAACAATCACTTGAACCACATATGTCTTAACAATCTCCCCCTTTGGCAATCCGTGACAAAACCACAACAAACAAATGAACATATGAGAGAAGTCATAAATCACTCAACTCATATTCACTTGTTAAATACAATAAAATCTATCCTAATACAAACTCTTAAAAAACTTTGCAAGAAGAGAGTTTATGGCAAGTAGACTTTGACAACCTATATTTCTGAAACACTTTTAAACAAAACACATCAAGGCATCTTTGTGTGAAGCAGACATAATAGATTGCATACAAGTAAAAGAAACACGTGTATAAAGACAAAAAAGAAACAACACATGGAAAGATAGGTGAAAGAAACATACATCAACATATATATCAAGAAATAAACACAATGCATGTCAATAAATGGTCACAAGACCGGGGTACATGATCAATGTATCTCTAAAAAGATAGAAAAGAAAAGAAATACATGTAATCCTCACTTCATCCCTCATATCAACACTCCCCCTATCAAAAATATCCTATACAAGCTCTCTCCCTAAGTATGACTACTCTCATATATCAAAACTACTCCCCCTTTTTGTCACGAGTGACAAAAGGTTGAGAGTCGAGTGTCAAGTAGACATCTCATCAGAAAAGCTCGCATCTCCATCATCATCATCAGAAGCACCATCGTCATCACTATCATCATCCTCAATCTCAGAAGATACACAAGGAGGTAGAGGAGAAGCCTCAGAAGTAAAGCCACTCATGGTCGCCTGTCGCCTGGCGATGCGACCAATACGAACGTTCACCTGATACAACTCTATGGAGATTGTATCGAGACGAGCATCCATGCGCTATAGTTGCACCATGATGTCTCCAAGAGTGATGTCGCTCGAAGAAGAGCAAGGAGCAGATGTCGCTCGAGCAGAACGGGATGGAGCCGGACGTGAGGAAGGAGCAGTAGAATCCGACTGTCGTGACCTGAACTGTGCCTCGCTACATTTTACAGTAGTGGCGTCTATGGCAGACATGACATGAAAAAGGTTGGACGATGGGAAGGGGATGGAAAAACGGTAGAGAATCCTCGTGATAGCTGAAGGGAAAATGGACTTATCACGGGTAGCCATACCTCTATAGACATCTATGATAGAGAAGATAAAGTGTGAAGGGAAGTCTATAGTAAGATGCTCTAAAAGAGACAACAAAAATCGAGCACGAGGCTTTGTGATAAAGTTGTAGTGAGATAGTGGGTGCAAAACAAATATCATCACCATGTTAAGGAAACGAGGACCTTTAGCAAAAGGCCTACATGGTGTGTACAGATGATCTCCCCAATCAAAGGGGTGGTTATAGAACGTAGAGATCATCTCGTCTTTAGACACAGTCCATAGACGCTCACATCCGGGGTAATCAGGATGATCCATTCTCGGAACGTGAAGAACCTTGGAGACCAGCTCCGGAGTGACAGCAAAGTGCGTACCTCGAATATGAGAATAAAATAGAGGTACTGAAGAATCTATCCCGTGGATGTTGGAGTAAAACTCCTATATCAACACGAAAGAACAAGTGACCGGGACGTCACATAATGACTCCCAAGCCCGACTGTGAATGACATCGGGTAAGTCATTGTCGACAAAGCCTGCCAGGATAACTTGGCGTTCTGAATGAACACCTCGTTTAGAGAAGTTCTCCAAGAAGTCCTGTTGGGCTTTCTCATCACGGAACCGAACAGACATAAGAGTAGAATCAGAAGAAGAAGAAGATCCCCTAGAACGTAAAGGGTTCTAGGATAGAATGGATTTACGCTTAGGTGCCATAGACACTAGTAACGCAAATATAGAAAGAAGGAGAAAGAGAGAAACACACAGAAAAGTCCCAAACAATTCAATATATGACAAGTATATTGAAAAGAAAGAATGTGTGCATGGGAAAATGCATGAATATGTGACATGCAATATAAACAGCATCATGGGTTCAGCCCAATCTAATCCTACTAGCACACAATCAAAGAACACACATCTAAATGCATGAAAATACTATTAGAATGATAATGTGATGCAATGCATGTAGTTTTAAAGATCAAATCTATAAAACCAACCCAAAAATTTCATTAAACTCTCAACAATTTTGAAAAACCCCAAAATTTTTCAAAAACCCCAAAACTTAGGTTTTAAAACATAAAATGCATGAAAAATGAAAGGATATAAGCTTACCAAGAGAGAAAGATCTTTAGAAAAACTTGAGAAATCCTTAGGAAGGGGTTTGGAGTGAGTGAGAGAGGTTTTGGGAGAGAAAAAATAGTAAAGTATCGAGAGAGAGATCGAGCAAAATGAGAGCAAAATCGCGAGAAACCAACATATAGTCCTTCAGTAATTCTGGACAGATGCAGGTATCGAGAAGTGTCGAGACAGCTATCGAGGTAGGTATCGAGAAAATGCACTTCGACAGATACAGCTGTCGAGAATAGTTGTCGAGAAAGGAAGATCAAACACCAAAGAATCTTGATCGATCTAGAAGTTGTCGAGAAGCTATCGAGCAGACAGAAAGTTTCTCGATCGATCCACTAGGTGTCGAGAATGTGTTAAGACTGCGATAAGAAAAAGACTAAGAAGCTCGACAGACAGCTAGGTGTCGAGAAGGTATTGAGGAGGTGTCGAGATTACCTTGAAGAGCAGTTTTTCAAGAGAGGAAAAACACAGACATGAATGCAATCACGCATGCAACTCAACCAATGATCCAAGCAACACATTAAACTCTTAAAATCATCTCTCAACAGCTTAGGGGGTGCTCCTAAGATAGACTTGCCCTTGTCTAAGTTCTCACTTGCTAATTCAGTTTTCACATCTTTATTCTCAATTTTAATGTTATTAGCAGGAGGAACAAAATAGTAGTATTAGCAGAAGGAGTATTAAAGAGAGAGAATTCATACCCCAATCTTGTACGGTCCGAAGCAGACTTCTGAACACTGAGCATCTCATCCAGCTTAGTACTTGATGTTCTCTCCAATTGTGCTCTAACTTGAAACAGCTTCGCTTCAAGCTTCGCTTCAAGCTTCTTGCTCTTCTCAACTAGGAAATTATTCTCGAACCTCAGTGCCCCAATGGTTTGATTTGTTTCATCAACCTTAGTGGAAAGCTCCTCACGGTCAAGTTCCACATCACTAAGCTTCTTGGTAGTCAACCTGTAGAGTTTCTCATGCTTCTCAGAAAGCTTGTACACTTTCTCATATGCGGTATGGATATCATCTTGATTATCTATAGTTTCAAATTTAGCATTCACCAATTCCTTCTCTTCATCTACTTCTTCAGTAATCCCCAGTAATCCCTTTAGTAGGATTAACAGTAGCAGTGAAGGCATTCAAGATTCCATCATCTTCATTGTTGGAATCATCCTTGGGCTCTGTGTCACTTAAGGTAACCGCAAGTGCCTTACTCTTCCCAATGCTCTTGAGGTACGTTGGACACTCTTGTTTCATGTGTCCGAAGCCTTGACACCCAAAGTATTTCGATCTAGCGGGAACAGTGTACTGACCACCATCCTTGGCATCCTTCTTCCCTTTATTTGAGTTCTTGAACTAAAAAGAGCTGGATTGCCTACGGTCCTTGTTGAAGCCTTTTTCATTGGCATTCTTCATGAATTTCTTGAATTGCTTGGTAATGTAGGACTTCATCTTAGAATCTTCATCATCCGAAGACTTATCTGTATCATTACTTTTGGCCTTCAGTGCCAAGCTCTTACCTTTGCTTGACTTGCTCATTCTAGTCAATCCTAGCTCATAAGTTTGCAAATTACCAACCAGCTCAGTCAAAGGAATCTTGTCAATATCCTTCGATTCCTCTATCGTTATGATCTTGGAATGGAATCTCTCGGGCAGAGATCTGAGCACTTTCCTCACTATCTTGGGTTCAGGAATGGTTTCTCCAAGGTTGAAAGCTGAGTTTACTATGTCTTTGAGCTTTGCATAGAACTCATCGAGTGACTCATCCTCCTCCATCTTAATTTCTTCAAAGCTTGTAGTGAGCCTCTGTAGCTTCGAATCCTTGACAGCCTTGGTTTCCTCATAAGTTGTCTGGAGAATGGTCCACGCTTCCTTAGCAGTTTCCATGGAGGAAATTTTCTTGAACTCCTCATTGGCGACCACACTGAATAGGGCATTCAATGCTTTGCTGTTGAAATTTGCCACCTTGATCTTGGCATCATCTCAATCGACTGGTGCTTCTGTAGGCTTGGTCCAACCTATCTCCACAACTTGCCACACCTTCTCATCTAATGACTGCAAGAAAGTTTTCATGCATACTTTTCACTATGCATAGTTAGTACCATCAAACAATGGAGGTATAATAAGTGACTGTTCTCTATCCATGAAAAACAGGGGTCAATGGATCACACACAAGGATTAAACCCTAATCAGAGTGTGCCTGCTCTAACACCACTTAATAGGCCACAAACGCGTTGACCCTTTGTGATTAATTAAGTTGATTAATTAGCCGAGTTATTAATTAATCAAGTTAACATACAAATTCACGTGGCAGCACAAAAAAATCACCAATAACTAAAGTATGCAACAGAAAATAAATGACACTGTGATTTGTTTACAAATGGGGAAAACCTGACGGCAAAAACCCCATCAAGTGATTTAAGGTCATCACTTTCGAAACTCTACTATTATCACAACAAGAAGCTACAAGTAAGGAATTCCAAGTACCTTACCAACCTATAGTTAAACCCTTACCCCAATACCCAATTGGACTTGTTCTATAGTAACAGTTTCTCCTTTTAATGCACGGCTCTCAAGTATGTGACTAACCAATTGCGCGGATCCCAGTATGCGAGTTCAATTCACCAACCAGAGAGAAAGTTATTGGCTGCAAAGTTCTTCAAATCATCCACACGATGAAGCTCAAGAAGATGCTCGGTTATAAAACCCTACGGTGCACATTACACAACAACTTCTTCACAAGAGATGAACTAGGGCATGAACTTTGTCTTTGATCACAAATTGCATGAACAATAATTTCTCAATGCTTGTGCAACTTGTGTCACTTTAATGGCCCTTAAAACAATCCTTTTATATGTCTAGGCTTAGGAGAAAATAAATCCCAAAGACACATTCACCGATTGGAATTAAAACAGAACTGAAAATCTATTTTCTTTAAATCTCGCCAGATAGAGGTGTCGAGGATTTGTCAAGAAGCTGTCGAACCTCAGGACTAAAACAGCTTCTAAAGCTCGATAGATGCATGTGTCGAAACTAGGTGTCAAGTTTTAGTAACTTGCATTTTCCAGCTTGTTTCTTGGACAAACTTGATGACTTCAACACTTGATCTTGAAACACAGTTTCTTGAAGCGTTAAACACATCCTAAATCTACCCAATTACAAGTAAAGTGCATTTTGTCAAAGGATAAACCAATTACATAAAATAGTGACATATGTCAACAACCATTTGAACCACATATGTCCTAACAGGGTTGTTGTCTTTGACTCAATGAATGAAGTAGCTACTGTTGTATATTGTATGGGAAGTTAGGTATTTAGGTTCCTTTCTACTTTGAAGGCTTTGATTTTGGGATTTTATATTTGATCTTATTATTGATGATAAATTGATAATGTGTGGTCTGTGATAAAAAAAAAAAAAAATATATATATATATATATACACACACACGCACACATTAATACCTGATGAATTTTGGTGTTAGTTTGCATCTTGGTTCTTTTACAAAAAGGCCATCAATTTTGGTTTGTTTGCTTCTGTTTACTTCCTACTGCTTAGAATGGTCCTCAACCACATGGTAAGGTTGTTTTTGCTCACTTGGTAAGGACTTAGCTGCTTTACGTATAGAAGGTATTTGAGGAAAAGCCAAACCCAAAGTAGTATTAGAAGTAGACGAATTGTGAATACATCTATTGAAGTACCCACTCCTCCCTTTTATTTATAACACTACGTACAATCCTTCTCTCATACGCCCCTTTTGTCTTCATTGAATATCAGGTACGCATATGTGATAAAAACTTTTACATCTCTTTAGGTTTTCTCATTATGTGATTTAAAAATAAAATTTTACATAAATCTACGCTTCAGTAATAATCTTACATATGTGATAAAAACTTTTACATCCCTACCGGTTTCCTCATTATTTGATTTAAAAAAAAAAAAAAATTACACAAATGTCTACTTTAGTAATAACCAGTAATTTATGGAAAATTACATAACTTATGGGAGCATCCACTGCAATTATTTTTTTTACTTTTGAGCAGGTAAGATATTAGAGTTATGTTCATGCAAAAAATCAACAAACAAATTGATATGGTCAAGTCAATTGACAATAGAGGAATATCTTTCTCAAAATAACATTCTTCCTAGACTTGAAGTTATATAATTAATTGAAAACCCTTTTGTACATGGTCAAGTTAGCAAGTTTCCCAATTCAAAGAGATACAAACATGCCAGAATGCTCAAGTTTTTAAATGTCAGATCAAGCTATAGATATGTAGTTTTACGATGTTTTCATCACCATAGAGTCGCCAAGGTGTGGCGAGCCATGCCACTATATGTTATGTGGAACATGTGTTGTGAAGGAAATAAGAGAAGTGGCATCCCTTTTTGTCTTTTATTGAGTTTTTCTAACTCTATTTCCCTTTGAATTATCCCCCCCCCCCCCCCCCCGCAAAAAAAAACTTTATTTCCCTTTGATTTGTATTCTTTGAAATGGGAGTGTATACATATTTTAATTTTTCCTCTCTTTTCCTCTTCTAATAAAATCATTTACTTAAAAAAACACTGACTTATAATTTGATACAAAAAAATTACTTGCTAAGATGTAGAAGAATGGTAATAATTTGAAATACTTTAGGGGAAGTCTCAAACTTGACCACAAGGTAGGGTGTTTCTAAATAATGTCAATGGAAGAACCAATGTGGATTCTCTTTGAAAAAAAAAAAGAAATAGATTCATATGGTGTGTAATTGTATGGAACTTGCTATTTAAGTGAGTCTCTATTTTAATTTGTTTTAATAGTTGGGAGTTAAATTCAATTTCGATTTTTTTTATTATTATTATTTGATTGAAAAGGCAGAAATTATTTTACTATCAAAAAGAAAGTTTGAAAAGTATAACATGGGACTGATCTAAGCCAACACAGTTGCTTAGGTTCTAGGAAAAAAAATTATACAAAGAAATAGATAGTATGAGTATTAGAGATTCCATCACTAAGCCCCAAAAGCCCACAGTGTTAAATTAAAATACCCACAGAAAGCCTCTAGTAGTCATCTAAGAGTGTTGATTGTTTATTAATGGATTGCCTACAATGTGTTTGATTGTAGTTTTCAAGAACTCTCACGATGCTCTATTTCAAAATAAATCCTCTTGAAGCAACCAAAGTTTAGAAGATGGAAATTCTATTGCAAGGAATTGGTGGACAAAGGTACTACAAGTGATAATGCTTCTTTCTACATTTAGATTGATGTTCCATTCCTCAATATATTTGTCTCTTTCAATATATGTTGTCAATGTTGATCTCAAGGTTAGCATTTGTGGTTTTGGAATAAAATAGCTCTAAAAAACCTTTATCTGGTATATGTAATGGTAGGCCATTTTGACATAGGTATAATACTTGGATTAAAGGCATTTTTAATGTCTCTATTACTATATATATGCATTGTTGTTGTTGTGCAGCCTTATCATGGTTTATGAGAGAAATAATGATTGGCTAGCACCCAGTAAAGGTTGATGAGGATCATTTGTGTTTTATGTACCTTGGTAAAATTATTGATTAAACTAATTAGACACTTCCAAAAAAAAAAAAAAAAAAAGAACTTAACAACTGAAGCAGAGGAATCAATACTTTTTCATAGAAACCTATTGAACTAGCTCTCAATCGACTTGATTTTCTTTGTAGGTAGAACAAAAATGCTAGTCCAATAGACATGAATACCAAAAAGAAATACAACATTTATGGAAAGTTTGGATTAGTTGATGTTTCCCATCAAATGACAAATTATTTGCTGTCCATGAATTGATTCTTACCAAAAACTTATCGATTATTGGGCTGCATTCTTATTGCCTATAGCTTCAAACAATTTGATAAACTAGATTTGGTTTGTTATCTATTTATGCTTTTGGCAATAATTGATTTATGAAAATTGTGGCTATTTAAGAATTGTGATCTGCTTTTTATAATTTAACATAAAAGCCCAATTTGAAAATTTTAATTCTTTTGTTCTCATGCTGATTTTGATTGTTTGAGATAATTGTAGTGATTGTAAACACCTTTAGGTAAGTAATTATTTGGTGAGTTTATAATCAAATCTTTGATAATGAGTAAACCCCAAGGGATACCACAGTCTGTTGGGAACCCTCTTGAAGTGAGGTCAGAAGTTTACTGCAATTATGATTAAGGCTTATTTAAGTTGACTAATGGTTGCTTTGTTATTTTAGGTGTTGAATTTTTTTAAGCATGTTGAGATTTTTCCATGTTAGACATCTCCAGCCAAGAGGCCTTAGGCTTTACTTGAGGACTTGTGTTGTGTTGGTTATCTTTGTTTTTGTCTGTGTTTGTTTAAATTTCTCAATGAATAAAATTTGTTCTGCACTAAATTCTTGCATAAAATCCGCATTCTACATCTAAAATCTGCACTTTTTTACAACCCAAATCTGCACTACACTCCACTGTTTCAAACATTCTGCACTGCATTATTTCTCTTCTATTATTGTTTCTTAAATGTTGGTTGGAAATTGGATTCTTATTGTTTTGCAAATAAGGATTTGGCATTTTGTTATCTAGGTTATTTGGAACTGTGGATCTTTATCTGTGTAGGACTCTTAATACTACTGCAAGATGAGAACAGTCAGGTATTTACCAGTCTTCTCCTTTATTCTATATTGTTTCTTGCATATTTATTGGTAATATATTCTTAGAAAGAATTTGAAATTGGAATGCGATTGCATATTTATGTTTCTTGGTTATCTCAAACTTGGTTTTATGTACAAATTTGATATTTAACTTGTATATATTGTAACAGCAATTTATCAAGTGAACAAGGTGGTGATTCTATAAAGTTTCAAAAAGTTGATGTTGAAAGCAATGTACAACTCACACCAACATCTGCAATCAAGGAAAACAAAAGGAGTTGTTCAGTGACTTCTACGAAGCAACAGGGAAGAAGATACAAAGATTAATTTAAAGTTTTTTTTCAATTTATTTGAAATATTGTTTAATTAGTTCTGTAAATTTTTGTTTCATGCATTTAATGGATAATTAATGATGTTAAGGATTGGAAGCCTAATTTAATTTTAATTTAAGTTTGATTTCTATTTTTCATTACGCAATTTAGTTTTTCATATTAAGGATAGGAAACTTTGAGACTGAAATCTTAGTGTACAATCAAAGATGAAGAGACAAAATTATTTACATCTTCATACACAATAGATTTCCCATGCATCTCTCAATTTTCCACATCAGCACAACATAATAATAATAATAATAATAATAATAATAATAATAATAATAATAATAATAATAATAATAATAATAATAAACCCGACACTCAAAACAATAAAACCAAAAATTCACGATTCTCTGCCTCCCGATCTCTTTCTCATATCTCTCACACTACCATTTCCTTCCCCCAATACCCAAAACCCAAAACTCAGATAATCTCTCTTCTTATATCTCTCAAACGCTATCAACCACTTCCCCCAAATCTCAGATATGACCATCTCCTTCCTTTACCAGCTCCCCCTCTACTAGCTCTACCAATAGCAAAGCATCACACGATACCCACCAAACCCAACATACATCTTCTTCCTTGGAATCGATCTCCTTCCTCAGACCACCCACCACCCATATCCAACCTGTACAACCTAGAAACGGCGCCCCATATGCCGTGGGTCTCATCAAAACCCACCATACCCACCATGCCCACAATACCCATAAACCCACAACATCTTCCACCATACCCACATACCCAACTCCTTCCTCAAACCACCCATTTGCCACAAACCACTCACATGCAACCTTTACAACCCAGAAATGGCGCCCTATTTACCATGGGTCTCATCCAGCCCATGGCCCATCAACTATGTTGGTCAACAATACACCCAATCCAGGCCGTTGAAACCAGCCCAAAGGTAACTACTAAAGAAATTTAATTAGAACTCTATAATAATAATAATAATAATAATAATAATAATAATAATAATAATAATAATAATAATAATAATAATAATAATATTATTATTATTATTATTATTATTATTATTATTATTATTATTATTATTATTATTATTATTATTATTATTATTTTGGAATTTGAACTATAAAGTTATTAGGACTCTATAACTATTATCTTATAAATAGTTGATTCTTATTAGTCTTTTTTTTTTTTTTTTTTTTTTTCCACGGCTATTCAATTTCTAGGTTTATTCTTATTGCTTTCTCTTCATTCTTTTCCTCCATTCGAATTAGGGTTAAAGGTATGGTATTTGTTTGCCTCTGTGATAATCTATGTACATCTAATTTCTAACTATTTTAGGGTTCTTTTTACATTTAAAGAACTCATGAAACTCAAATTTTAGTGTACTTATATCAGTTTTTGTAGAAAAAATACAACTAGTAGGTTTATGTTTTGTCTATTTCAAGTTCAGACTTAGAATAGTTTGGATTTCTTAGCTTTTTTTGAATTTTAGTTTAGTTATATCAGTTTTAGTAGAAAAAATACTTCAATTTGTAAAAAAAAAGGTTGTGTTCCTAAACAATGCTATTTTATGCATAATTGTTAAAACCTAATGAAATCCATTATGATCAATCTATTTTCAAGCAAAAAGAAAAAACCCTAAATATATATATATATATATATATTATAGATGACCCCAACAATCCAACTTTATGAATTTTCCTTTACTTCTTCTGATGTTTAATAGTTACAGCAAATATATGGTTGTTGTTTTTAATCTGCATTTATGCTTGGAGTCTTAATATCATAGTATATTGTAGTGTTCAATTTCCATTTCAATGGAAAAAGTTATTTTTGCAAAACAATGGATATAGCCTTAACCCTTGAAAATCCCTGCCTTATTAAGTGGCTCAATTTCTATTTGTACTGATTACCAATCAAAAAGTAAATAAATGGGCAGAGGTACCAATAGGTTACAGAGAACAGTTAAAGAAAGTTGTAATTGTTACTTGATCTATCAATACCCTAATAAAAGAGAAGGAACTTATTAGCTTTCCGAATTTACCAAGGTTCCATTTTGTTAGCATGAGAAATTGGGGGGTGTTGAAAATTTTCCCCCTTTTGTGGTAAACTTAAAGTTACTTGCATGGTAAATCCTTTCTGAAAAAATTGCAGGAAAAGGTATCTGATTCGATGGAAGATTGTTAGTTCTTTCACTTACAAAATTCTGATCTTAATCATCTATAATAGAAGATTTACCCTTGCCTTTGGACTAAAGTAACAATTAATTATCCTAATCAGCAATACCATTTTTTTTCCAAATGTAGGTCCTATTTTCATTGTTGATTCTAAAATGGCACAATACTAAAAAACCATTAGAAGTTTTTTTATTTTTCCTTTAAAAAAAACTAGAAAACCATTAGAAGTTAGTTCACTTACAACTCATGAGCCAAGTCATAGCCATGAGAATTAGTAATTGGGGAATATCTCATTCCTTGAAGCAAAGTGCTTCTAAGTGGACTCACTTTCTTAGCCACCTATATCCATCCCTTTTATACAAACAAACTATGTGTCAAGACCTGGTATTTTGTAAAGCATTTTGTCAGGGCCAACTAAAGGTATTGTGGGGCCTAAGACAACAACTTTAAGTGAGATATATTCTTATACTTTGAATATTAATAGAATATTTATTTAACTTTTGGTTTTTTTTTTTCATTTAAAATCTATATTTTTAGAAAAAAAATTACAAATTAAAACAAACTCACCGCATTACTCAATGACTACACAATTAAAATAAACACTATTTATTGAATGAAGTAACTAAATACTAAAAAATATGATTCAAAAGCTTAATAAATTTATATATTTGATATTTCTAAATAGAATTTGAGTATAAATTTATATACTTGTGTAAGATTAATGAGTTCTTTTAACATTTATGTGTGAGAGATTACATGATTGACCCATCCAATGAAAATATTTTTCTTTTGACTAGTTTTTCTTTGATAAAAAACTACTTTTTATTTATTGGTGAATATTTAAGACTTAATTAATACTTCTATTGGCACAAGAATATCTCTATTGGAAAAATTAGGGGCCTTTTTTCATTGGGGGCCTTAGGCAGTTGCCTATTTGGCTCAATGGTTGAGCCGGCATTGCATTTTGTGTTCTACCACTTTCATTATAATCATACTAATGGAATTCTTTGTCTTAATAGTTGCCCCATTTCTTTTCACTCCTTGACAAAAACACCATTATACCAGAGAGCAATAATAACGTGTAACTTCAACAGTTTACTATTGGGTTATTATTTTAATATGTGTTGTTTTAGCTGTGTTTCTTTTGTATCTGTAATTGAGTTTGTGCACACACTTAGATAAGTCTTAGGTTTGGAACTTTGTAACTGAGTTTAGTGGTGTGTTTTGACGATAAATTTTTTTGAAGTGAGTTACATCTTCAATATTTTTAATAGATATTAAAATGGTGATAATCAATTTGAAGTTTTGTGTGTGTGTGTGTGTGTGGAAACTGAGCTATAGGTTTGAATTTGTTTAGTGGAAACTAAGCGAGGTGGAGTTATCAGCTTACTTTCATCATACAACATTCCTTATAATCTTAGCGGAATTGGTGTGGAGTGCGTTGAGGTTAGTTATTCATTACATTGTTCATACTGAATAATATGTCTCTTTTTTTTTTTTTTTCTTTTCTTTACAGATATGGTGCAGGTTTATAAAATAATTTATATCTATGTTTAGTACAATTGTACCTTATAAATATTTAAATAATTTATATTTCCCCTGTGTATGCTTAATAGTTACAGCAAATATATGGTTGCTGTTTTAAATTTGCTTTTGTGCTTAGAGTTTTAATATCATAGTATATTGTAGTGTTTTGTTCACAAATTTGGATTCCTTTTTCTATTTGTAAGTGATAATTATGGTCTTTCAATATGGTGCAATGGATTTTTTCTTCTTCTCGATTTGCGTTTGTGATGAAGAAGTTGTTGTATATGTGTGTACAATTTAATGGGGTGGTAGTATACTGCTTATTGTATTAGTTTGTGTATGTGTGTGGTGAGAGTTTTTTGTTTTTTTTGTTTTTTAATTTATGGGAATATGTTTATTTTGGATATTTCCATGGGTGGAAGTAATGATGGTGATGTTTGTAATCAACTCCATCAATTAGTTCACCAAGTGGATTTAACTAATGGATACAATTGATTTCTCAAATTATTATTATTTTTTTTTTTCTGAAGAGGGCAACGCCCTCAAAATTCATTAGATAGAATTTGATTCAAAGTACAATGCCTCCACAGCTAGGAGAGGAGAATCCTCAATCCATACAACTTCATCTACGATATCTTTGGCATATCTAGCTAGAGCATGGGCCACAGTATTGGCGCTCCTTTTTACAAATGACACCTATGACCAACGAAGTCTATTTAACATGCAAACCACGTCCTGGAGAATGTGGCCCAACCGAGATGACAAGCCTCTCTTCAAACTCAGATCAGACATAACAGAGTGGTTATCACCTTCAATAACTAATTCTGTAAAACCACACTCCACTGCGAATTCCACCACACGGCGGCACGCTAAGACCTCTGCCTCTTCACTGCATGCCATTGGCGGGCCTTTTGCTGATAAGGCCGCCATGACTTCCCCATTGTCGTTGCAGATAATAGCTCCAATCCCAATGCCTCCAGTGTCCTTGAAAAGTGAAGCATCAAAGTTAAGCTTAAACCGAGCTAAAGGAGGTGGTCTCAATCTCGTCAGGTTAGAGATCGTTGTGGGCGCTGCAAGCTGATTTTTGGCACATCCAAATTCATCAGTGAAGTCTCGCGCTCGTTTGATCAGCACCTTAGGTGCTTGCATCTGCTTCCCATGTAGCATTGCATTTTGTTGATTCCAGATGAACCAGGTTTGAACTAAGAACTGTTCGAGCTTATCCATGCACAACCGATCAAATAACATCTCCATTAACTGAAGCATATCAGCTGGTCCCCTGCACACTTCTGCAGTTGTGCCGAGCATCCTGCCCACACATCTCGAGCCACTCCGTAGCTCCACAAGACATGAATTTCCGTTTCAGCTTCCGTTATGCACACTTCACATCTGTTATCGTTGGAAATCTTTCTCTGGGCTAAATTCACTCGGGTAGGTAGAATATTACGACACGCCCGCCAGCCAAACACTTTGATTTTGTTTGGCACTTTTAGCTTCCACAGAGACTTCCAAACGACACCTTCGACAACCCCATGCGAGCTTTCAGCCCACTCCGCCTCCTTATGCAATTGCCGTGCCACCTAATATCCTAACCTCACCGTGTATTCCCTGGATTTGTTAGGAGTCCAGAACAGAGTATCAGAGATATATTTTCTGCTAAGGGGTACACGCAATATGGCTTCTGAATCCACTATTAAAATTCTGCATGATCAACTCTCTGTCCCAACATCTTGTGTTCGGATCTATAATCTCAGCAACCAACAATTCTTCATCTGCATTGGAGGTTGGGTGTAGCACCTTCTTGGTGGGATGGTTTAGAATCCACGCATCCCTTAAGACCCGGATAGAAGCTCCGTTGCCTACTCTCCAGCAAGATCCCCGTTGAAGTATTGGTTTGGCTGCCAAAATACTCTTCCATGTGAAGGAGCTAGTGGGGGAGTTCATGGCTTCCAAGAAATGACATCTAGGGAAATACCTTGCTTTAAGACACTTGAAAAGTAAGGTCTCTTGATCTTGCATCAACCTCCAACCTTGTTTTGCAAGCATAGCTAGATTAAATTGTCGCAAATCCTTGAACCCCATTCCTCCCTCAAATTTTGGTCTAGTTAATTTCTCCCAACTCAACCAATGGATCTTTCTCTCATTTCTAGTTTGCCCCCACCAAAACTGAGCACACAGAGCTTGAAGTTCTTCACACAACTTGGCCGGCAATTGAAAGACACTCATAGTATAAGTTGGTATGGATTGAACCACTGCTTTGATCATAATTTCATTTTTAGCTCATGATAAAATTTTCTCTTTCCACCCTTGTAGCTTTTTCCAGACTCTATCTTTTAGAAAGGAAAAGGTATGGTACTTCTTCTTCCCCACTAAGGTCAGTAGACCCAAATATGATTCAAACCTGTCCACTTCACTTACCCCCAACAGTGCTTTGATCATATCTCTATGCTAAGTGGTAGTATTACTACTGAAATAGACTGAAGACATATCCATATTTATGCATTGACCTGATTCTTCTGCATACAACTACAAAATCTCCAACACAACCTTTGTCTCCTTGTCGATGGCTTGGCAAAATAAGAGGGAGTCATCTGCCAATAGGAGATATGAAATACGAGGGGCTCGCCTACAAATGGAAACACCATGAATATGCCCCTCTAATTCAGCTTTCTGCAAAAAAGAAGTGAAACCTTTTGCACATAAAATAAATAAGGGGATAGAGGGTCTTCTTGACGGATACCTCTAGATGTATGAATCATACCATGTGCCTTTCCATTAATTAAGATTGAAAAGGAGGGTGATGTAACACAGCTCATTACCCTATCCACCTAATCACCATGGAAGCCCAACTTGAGCATGATCCTTTTTAAGAAGTCTCATTCTACTATGTCATAGGCTTTGCTAATATCAAGCTTCATGGCAAGGGTCCCAATTTTGCCTTTGTTACGGCCATGCATTGTATGGAGAGCTTCATATGCCACAAGCACGGTATTTGTAATTAATCTTCTTGGCACAAAAGTGCTTTGGGTTGGAGCAATGATAGAAGGAAAACTTGTTTCAACTTGTTAGTTAGCACCTTGCAATAATTTTATAAATAACATTACAAAGTATATGATATCCATTAAGTTTGTTTTTCTATCTTTGGTTTGAGAAGCAGGTCTCATTTGTCAATCTATTTCTTTTTCATTATTGATAGTAGTGACGCGTATTTGATTAGAAATCAGATATCAGTAATTGCATGTATTTTTGATTATGGACAACTAAGTTTCTATCATTGGTCTGAGAAGCATGTGTCATATGTCAATCTATATTTTCATTATTAATAGCAATGATGTGCTATTTTATTCAATCCTTTGTTTCTTTTTCTTTTCCCTTCTTTATTTATTTATTTTATGTGTAAATAATTTATCAATTTTTTGTACCTATCTAGGTTTTTACATTTCTGGATTTTCCACTGATATAATTGAGTTAAAGTATTTGTTCATAAGCCAATCTTATCCTATCCATCCCAACTTTGTCAGGTTACTATTTTGTTACCCCATGATGATACATACATACATACATACATACATACATACATATATATATATATATATATATATATATATGTAGCACCTTAAAAGTATTTTTTCATGAAAGTTTTGATTTAATTGGGTTTTGGTTTTGTCAAATAACTCAAGTAAGTATTTTACACTAATGATATCATGTCTATAGAGTGCATGTTGATTATCCTTGGTAATCATATTATAGATTTTATGATTTCTAAGCAAAAGAATGGGAAGATGGAATTGATATATATATATATATATATATATATATTTGATGCAAGCTTCATATCAATTTGAATTGTAACTTATTATGTATAAATATTTTATATGTTGAGGATGCTATGCTACCTTAGCGAGATTGGTGTGGGTAGATTTTTTGTAGCCCATGTGACCCAAGTGTTTAAAACTTTTTTCAACACAAACAGAAAATTGTAGAGTGTATCTTAATATTGTTAAAATTTTAGAAATGCCCTTGAGCACAATGTTTAATTTTTTAGACTTGAATATTGTATTGCTTAACAAGACAACAACATTATTTTTGTCTTCAAACACATGTCTACAAGATACTATGCCCTCTAATCTAGACCTCTCCCTATTACTGTGATGATTCCATTGAAACTTCAATGTACTTTTTTTCTAATGAATCCCATGCATTGCAGGAGAGTATAACTTATCATCAACAAGTGGAACAAGAGTTTATATTGATTTGAACATTCCTAAGACTGCTAAATTTCAAAGATCAGTAAGTCCTTTATTTTGGATTCACATTTTTAATATATTTAAAGTCTCTACAATATTGTGTCTAATATCTTTATGTAATATAACAAGCTGGTGGAAAATAATCAACCAATAGTACAAATGCCAAAGCAATTCAAACCACAAGTGACAATTCAAGAAGAGATGAACATCAACAGAAAAAGCATACGTGAAATAACAAAAATTATGTGGGACTCTAATAATGAGGTAAGAAAAAAAAAAAAAAAACCTTCAATAACATTGTGTCCTTAACATTGCTTTATGACTATAGATTTGCTTTTACAAAATTTAACTATAAAATTATGAACTGATTGATATTAAATTCAATTTCTAGAAAACTATCTTTACCTTTCAAGGAAAAATTATAAACATTGGCATAGATAATTTTGGTTGGTACTTTATCTCTTGCAAAGTATGTCGTAAAAAGGTAAAGTCAAGAGATAATTTTTTATGGTGCGACAATTGCAACAAAAAGGCATGCTTCCCAATCCCAAGGTACACAAAATGAAAATGTTTACTTTTTATATTAAAATACACAATAACTAATATGATATTAACATTATATATATTCCATTTCTATTATCAAGTCTAGAATTCAATTAAAGGTTGAAGATAGCTCAGGAATGGCCACATTCATTTTATTTGATACAGAAGAAGAAAAATTACTCAACATATCAGCAAAAGACCTTTTGAACAAATCTTTAGAGGTGAGAATGTGGAAGATAAAATTAGTATTTTATATTTACTAAACTCTACTTGAGTTTACAATTTGAAAAATGTTACTTTTGTTAGGATCCCGATGAATTCATCCTTCCTATACAAATAGAAAATCTAAAAGGAAAATAATTTGTTTTCCAAATACAACTAAATGACTATAATCTCAAGTATGGACGAGAATTCTACACCGTTAAGAAACTTTTTGACTCTTTTGAAGAAACTGACAAAGCAATTCTTACAAATATGATATTTAAGATGTATATGTTGTAATACATTTCTCAACCTGCTCTATTGTCAGGCTTACATCAGTGATACTTCAAATGAATGTAGCAACAACTTATTAACTGAAGAAGATTGTGATTGTATAAAATTTCAAAAACTTCATGTTCAAAGCAATGTGCAACTCACACCAACATCTGTACTCAAGGAAAACAAAAGAGCATATTCAAGAACTACTACAAAGCAACAAAGGAAGAAGATACAAAAAAACACTTTAAAGTTGTCTTCCAGTCTCTAAGATTTTCTATGCACGATTTGGTTTAATGGATTTGTGATTTTGGTACTAAAGACATATTGGAACAAAGGAATTTTTTTTTTTTTTCTTTTATGCACAATTTGGTTTTAAATTGAAACAGAGAGGAATTGAGCTCTTATATTTAGTTATTTGAGGATACAGTTTTACGTCAAAATTTTTTAAATATAATGAATACATTGAATCTTTAGTGGAAGTCATAAAATAAGTGAAATTGAACAAAAAAAAAAAAAAAAAAAAAGCCACAACAAAAATACATGATATTGGGACTTATGCACATCGCACGAGTTCTTTTGTAATACTTATTAAACCAAATGTAAGAGCACATTATGATTATTGTAATATATTACTTCATAATATTTGTATTTATCTTATTTTTAATATTACATGTTTCATCTTATTATATTAAAGCCAATTTAGCTTTCAATAATTGAAATTAGGGAGATGTTTAAACCTGAACATGTTAACATTTGATTTAAAATTATCCCGTGCATCGCACGGGTTTGCGACTATTTAAATAAATAATTATCATTTTTATGTTAGCATAATATTTAAATAAAATTATCATTTTATTTAAATAATTTTTTTTTTTAGTCCAAACTTCACAAAGAGTGAAACTCTATCTCTCTAACAAGACCAACTTAAACTCAAACTCATCATTATTCATTATCATATATATATATATATATATATATATATATATATATATATATAATCGAAGCCTTTGATTTCTGATTGACCTCCTCACAATTTTCCACATCAGCATTTTTTAATTTGATTTAATTAAAAAAAAAAGACTCACGTAACAAAAAAACTTTAGGATTAAAAAAAAGGGAGATACTCTTGTTAGGACTCTTTCTTATACATATAAAGCAATGATACGTTTGGTAGTCTTCTCTTTGATTTATGCTCTACGGAAATTTGTATTTGGTTTTGGTTTGTTAGTTTGAGTCACAGATAAATATCTCTTTGATGGCGGCAACGGAAAACTACAATGACAGCGGCAAAGGAAAACTGGACTTGGAGCTCACCGATCGATGCACGTTGTGTTGCCTTCACCGATTGTAATGGGTTTCATACTCTCTCTCTTATGGTTTTTTATTTATTTATTTTTTTTACGTACAAAGAGGTTTCTCACTTTCTCTTTTTCAGATGAGTGGTGGTTGTTGCTTTGTTTTTTATTTTAATATATTTTATTTTGATACACTGTAACTTAGCCAACAAACATGGGAGAGAGTTAAAAATATTATAAAATATACATTTTTACCACACATACATTGTCTGCCACACTTTGGTTTTGGTGTTTTTCTTTTTATCTTTTCCTCTCTCTCGAATATTGTGTTTGTAAAACTTTGTAATTTGTATGATGTTAGTAAAAAAAAAAAAATCAATTATATTAAATATATGATTCTAATATATATATATATATATATATATATATATATTGTTATCAAAGGTTCTAAAAAAATAATTATATTAAATATATGTTTACTCTAAAGATAGAACAATTTGTATCTAAACATTAAAATAGCTTGAATTTCTTATTAAAATAAAAAAGCTTCAATTCAATCTTGGAGTCCAATTAATTCCTTTTGATTACGTTGCAAAACATATAAAGACAAAAGTTGACATAAAAATAATTTTTTTCATAATGTTAATATGATTATTTATAATCTTTTTAGTATTATGAGGTTTGAATACTCACTTGAACTTATTTATGTGCCTTGGATAAATTTGCAATAAATATTATGAGTTATTTTATTTTTGTTTTATTTTTTATATTATTTATGACATCACTGGTCAAACCATCGGTTTGACCCCCGGTCGCACCACATGAAAACCCTCTATGCCCTTTCTTTTGTTTCTACAAGCTCTTTGTCTTCTAGGTATGTAAATTTCTCTTCATTACTTTTCTTTCTTTTGTCATTTATATTTTTACTTTTATGGCCGGTGTGTTTGTTTATGTTCTTTCTTTAATAGTTTGTGTTTGTCTATGTTTCTTAGTATTGAACTAATGCAAAATCTGTAAACGTGCCTCCATTTGATGAAGGGTTATTTTTTTTCCATGACTTTAGTGTGTCATATTGTTAAATAATCATGGTGGTGGGTTTTGTTCATATTGATATCAGAGATTATTACATTAGCTAAAAAAAATATATATATATATAAATAAAATTTAATCAAAATAAAAAATATAAATAAAAAATAATGATGTGGAAAATTGTGGAGATTATAAATTATAAATTTGTAATATGTAATTATATTTAAAATTTTGTATTCATATATTTCTCTCTTATTCACTATTTTTAAAAATCTTGTTAATGATTGATTTTATTATTTATTTATCGAAGGCAAGTAATCAAAAATAAAAACACAAACTTCTTCTAAAGATACTTTCTAATAAAATCTTTATATCTCTATAGCTTGCATGCTACATATCTTCCATCATTAATGCCTTATGTTTAGGTATGTCATGCAACAAAATCACAATAATTGTTGAAAAAACAAATTGTTATTTTAACAGTGCAACATCTATATGATAATTAAGGATACTAAGGACTAGAATCATAATTTTTATTAATTAATATTTTTTATTTAGCAATTGAATTTTTTATATTGAGGTTAGGGATTTTTGAGATTGAAATCCTAATTTGCAATCAAAGAAGAAGAAACAATTAATTATTTAAATATTCTTACAAAAATCAATGAAAGTTACATTTGCAAAACATTCATTTACATCTTAGAAAAATAAATTTGTTAAAAATTTTTCTCACTTAACATTCATTCTCAAAAGAGTTACAATATTTGGTGGATAGTACTTAAAGAGTTACAATATTTGCTAGATAGAACTTAATTTATTATATAGATTTAATTGCCACAATTTTTGTATATTATTAATGTTACCTCATGTTTCTAAGTATACTATGCATTCATGATATGATTATTGTTGTAAATAAACCGAAATTAAATAATATTTCATATACTTAATAGTTTTCCCGTCCATCGCACGGATTAGCGACTAGTTATATTAATTTCTTTAGAGGTTCCCTAAAATTACGCTATTGTGGATGACTAAATTTCTCGGTTCGAAATAAGTTAAACAAGTAAAATAGTTTCACAAATGTGAATTTGTAGTGATGAATGTGTGGTACAATTCTCTGTAATTAAAAAAGAGTGATCCTCTGATTCGATCTCCTTGAAAGATTTATTGATTGGAATTTTGATGATGTGATTTTGATTCAAACACAAAATATCCTTCAATTTGGCTAAGGAATGGATCGAAGATCTTTGAAATGGAATTACGATGAATCTCTGGCTATGAGCTTGTTAGAAATCCTTCGTTCTTCACATTCTTCATGTTCTTCGTGTTCGTCGTTTTTGAAGGTTTGTGGTGGAAGTTCTTCGAGGCTTTCGAGACTTGAATCCGTAGAGCTTCGCTGATTTGTGATTTATGAGGTTTCTGGAGGCCTTCAAGCTTGATTCTAGTGACCTTTAAGATCTAGGAGGATGATTTGGATGATTTAGCTTCAACTGTTCTTCGTATAATTCAAAGGTTTGTGGTGGAAGTTTTTCGGGGCTTTGGAGGCTTGAATTCGTAGAGTTTCACTGATTTGTGGTTTGTTGAAGTTTTTGGAAGCCTTTGAGCTTGATTCCAGTGACTTCTGAGAGCTAGAAAAGTAGTTTGGATGATTTAGTTTCGAATGTTCTTCGTATTCGAAGGTTTGTAGTGGAAGTTCTTCGGGGCTTTGGAGGCTTGAATCCATAAAACTTCGCTGATTTGTGGTTTATGAGATTTTTGGAGGCTTTTGAGCTTGATTTCACTAACCTTTGAGATCTAGGAGGATAATTTGGATGATTTTCCTTCGAATGTTCTTCGTACTCGAAGTTGAAGTTCCTAGAGGTTTCAGAGCTTGATTCCAGCAAAGCTTCTGAATTTTTGAACTCAAGATTTCTTCCTAGTTCTTCCTCAAATGTCTTGGTGTCTCCGAATGCCTTAGGAAGGCTTCTATTTATAGGAGTTTGGTAGTAGGTGAACGACACATGGCGGAGTCTGATTGGTGACACATGTCACAACTTGATTGGTCTGCTTGTGTCATTGCTTACACGCGCCGGGTTGCCTGGGTCATTACTTATACGCGCCGACTCGCTTGCATTATCACCTACACACACCTACATGTGATTAGCATTTTGCATGCTTTTCATATTCTCACCTTAATGGAATTTGGCAAATTTCCAGTAGCAATATATGACGTTTTGTAATTAGCCATACTTTGTAGACTTGGTGGCATAACGTGTCAGCCTGTGATAGGCCGAGAATTTTCCCTTTTTACAGCTACATTCCACTCCTATTTTTAGTTACATATTAACTCTTTTTTTTTTTTTTCCTTTTTTCTTTTTCAGTGGTGAAAGTACGTCCTACCCTCTTTTTTAGAGCATGTACTCACCTATTTTGAATAACTAATAGAATATTTATCTAAAGTAAAAGACATTAAGAAATTTGTTAAAATGTTTAAATAAAAAAAATAAGGCATGTGTTTGGATCTCTTAGGTTTGCTTTCATTTGACTTTCAACTAGGGTTGTGTATTCATTACACCAATCTAATGAACTCGATTCATCCCAATTCGATGTCTTGAATTGTCTTTTTGTGCGTAAATAAGTTGGGTTGGCTTTTCTCTTTCTTTTCTTTTCTCTTCTTTCTATTTATTTACATATATATTTTTGAAACTTGGGTAGTGTTGGATTTGGTTTGGCAAAATTTTCAACCCAACCAACTTGAAACAACTAACGTTGTTAGCAGTTTAATATATATATATATATATATATATATCTTAGTTTAATTTATTTTTATTTAAGATTTACTTTAAATTTGTTAGTTAGATTTATTTTGATATTTTAACTTTTTAAGACATAATTGTAATGAAATTAAATTGAAATATTATGTCAAGTTGTGTAAATTAGAATAATTTATTGAATAATGCAGTTGAATGTTTGAATGAAACTTTTATTTTATTAGGTTGAAGATTTTTCAAAACAAAGAGATCGGCTTAGATTAGAATATACCCCAACATAACCCATTCACACAGGCTTTACTTTCAACCTCTATATTTCAGCACTATGCAAGATTTTAAGCAGAAACGCATAACATCAAATAATTAAACCCATCATTCTTTAATGGAAATTATGAACGAAAATTTTTTTCTAATAAAAAAACAAAAGATTTGATTTATTTGTTCATAAAATCTAAGGTTCAAATTCACCCACACATCAAAATCCAAATGTGATATTTGCAAAACCCATAATATTTGTTACACGGTGGATCCACTTTTAAGCAAAGAGAACGAAAATGGCAAGTATATATCTAAATATCATTCTCAGTCACCTTCCAAATTCAAATGCTGTCATTTACTATAGACTTCCTTCCAACAGTTTAGTTCTTTTCTTATTCTTAATTATTCAAGAAGCACTAGCTCCATTTATTTCTAGGCAAATCCATGGATTCTGAGACGTTGGGCTACTTGGGCATCATGAAAATAGAACAGCGCGCTTCAACCACCACAGTTCACAAACTGATAATTCACAATAAGGTGGCCTTGAGCATTGCCTTCTCCATTAGTGTCAAGTTTTCGGGACACACCTACATCCAAATCTAGACCACCATTACTGATTTGATCTATAATTCTCACTGTTGCTTGAGCTCCTGTCCCGGTGTTTGTGACCTGCACAGTACAAATGAAATTTAGTGGTTTTCTTCTTGCTTTTTTTATTAAAAGAATGTGATACATTTAGTGTTCGATCATTTAGGAATAACTTATCTAACTTTTTGCTAAAAATGTGCTAATATATACTTGTATCTTGAAAAAGTGAGAAACTATGAGAAAAAATGAGATATTATAAAGCTGTACATAAAAACTAAAAACTGAAACTAATGCCAAACAGGCTCTTGTCTGACAAATTTAATAATTAATGGTCTCTAGTGAGCCTACACTTTGTTGATGAAGCCCTCTAATTAACGGAAAAAATAAAAATAAAAATGGAGTTAGCTTTTCTGCATAGTTTTCAAGGCCTAAATGGGCAAATGTCCTTTTCGCACAAAATTAACAGCATTATGACCCCTTTTCCAAACTAATTTAGGAAATGTCCCTTTTTTTAAACTCTATTTTTCAAAATCGAGTTAAGCCCTATAGAGACATTTTAAGAAGCTTATAGTAACGTTTTTAAGGACCTATAGCGGTGTTTTGTAACTCGAGCTCCATGAACTCAAGTAATAAATAAAAAAAAAACTTGCATAGAACTTGAGTTCATGGAACTCAATTTACAAAATACTGTTATAGGTCCTTAAAATATCGCTATAGGCTCCTTAAAACGTAGCTATAAGGTTTCAGAAATTTTTTTTTTTTAAACTCGATTTTAAGAAAATCAAGTTTCAAAATAAGGACATTTCCCTAATTAGTTTAAGAAATGGAGCATTTGCCCTTTTTTTTTTGTGCGAAATGGGCATTTGCCCATTTTCGCCTAGTTTTCAATGTTACATCCGACAAGTGAATAAAGAATGAGTCCAATACTTCTATGAACTAGACCATCAAGACTATGATAAGTGTTTTATTTTCTACCATGTGTCACGAGTTTGAGGATCTAATGCACAAGAGTACTTACTCTTTAGCCATTATTAGCAAGCATATCAATTTGTCAAATTTCATTACATCCTTGATTTGGTGATACAAAAAGAAATCAAGGTCTGAGTTTTGTTTGTCGGAGGATCAAGTTATTGACATCTTCACAAAAGTTGTTTATAGTTGATACTTTTCTAAAAATAAAGAATAGATAGATTAGAATTCTCTTTTGTTTTTTTTTTTTTTAAATCCAACCCCATCATGTCAAATTTCTCAAATAAAAAATAGCCCATATCGATTAAAAATATGTCACAAAAAGAACTACACTAATATAAAAATAAAATAAAAAACCACAAATTCAATACTTGAAGTTATACTAAGCTGTTGTATTCTAGTTGTAGTCTACCATAATTTTTCATAATAATTTTACCATGAAAATTAACTTGTCACATCACTTGGTACTTACCCTTAATAACTTGCCACAAGCAGCTTGTCCATGAGGTCCAACCATCAAAAGGCAGTCCAACCATATTTGCTACACCATGCCAAGGGTTTGTTGGCATCCCATGTGAAGCAATATGCACTGACAGCATTCAAGTTCCACCTATTCTGCTCTGAATTGTATAAGTGGTACGTTGCTTTCATATGAGAGTCTCACCCCCACCACCGACGCCACCGCCACCGCCACCACCAGATTGACAGTTGCTTTGACAACTTTTGGAGGGTGAGCAAAAGTCATCACCTGTTCCACAGTACCCATATTGGCTACAATAAAGGTTGTTGGCACATATTTTGCCACCAGCTTGCTTGCCACATTGTTGTGCAATTGCACTAGCAAGTAAGCAAAGAGATAACACTAACCAAAAGCTAAGCCTTTCCATATTGTTCACAATTTAATTTGGAAAAATATGGTTCAAGGGTGTTTGAATTTATAGGGAGGAATTGAGTCTTTAGAATTAATTACGTTTACCTTGTAGTTTGAATAAGATGACATAGCAATGTTTTGTATGATTTTGACCTTGACTGGACTAAGTGCAACTGTCTACATGGACTCCACAGACTTCTATATGATTCGTAACCCAATAGCAATGTTATATATTGTCTTGGATCGTTCTTTTGTGGGCTAAGGAGTTGGGTTGGGCTTTTTTTTTTGGAAACTTGGGGATTGTATTGGATTTGGCTGACCAGATTTTCAACTCCACTAACTCGACACATCTGGCTCACGCTATTAGCATAAATATCTTAATTTGATTTATGTTTTATTTAAGATTTGCTTTAAATTTGTTAGTTTGATTTATTTTGATATTTTATGAAATAATTCTAATGAAATTGAAATATTATGTCAAACTGTGTAAATTATAATAATTTATTGAATAATGTATTTGAATAGTTGAACATAATATTTTTTTTCTTTTCTTTTTTTTTTTTTTTCATTAGGTTGGAGATTTTTTCAAAATAAAGAGATTGGTTCAGATTAAAAAATACTCCAACTTAGCCCATTCATACATCGAAAGGCTTTCCATATTGTGTTGGCTGTTCACAATTTAATTTGGAAAAATATGGTGCAAGGGTCTTTGAATTTATAGGGAGGAGGTGAGTCTTTGGAATTACGTATTATCCTTGGGTAGTTTGAATAATATGGCATAGCAATGTTAGGGGCAACTTTCTACATGAACTATACAGACTTTTATTTGATTTGTAGCCAAATATAGATAAAGAATGAGAACAATCTTGCACGATCGGTCCTTAAGGGTCAAGATGGGCAAACAAATTTGTGTCATCATGATCATGTGGTACTTTTCAATGTATTCCATTCTGCTGAAGATCTGCCGTCATCATCTCGGTCAATTCTTGCATGGACTGAGAGAGGTATCTTCCTGGTGATCCATTTTGAGCCGAAGTTAAAATGGCCCTCTCTACTTCTACAGTGACAAAGAAGGCCGCCATTATTAAATAACTTTTTTTCTCTTGAAGGAGACCCCTTAAAGCCCAATCCACAATTCTTCTTGCTGGAATTATCCAAGATATATATTAACCTTATATCATATCTAATCTTCAATGTGATTAAATTAGCCAGTATGGCGTATACATTGTGCTGCAAAAAGTCTAATGACGTAATAAAATTCAACAGCATTTTCCATAACTATTGATGAATTTATAAAAAAAAAAAAAAATTCAATAATTACAATGGAGAGGGGGATTTAAACCCTAAAAATTTAGAGAAGAAATAATAAGAAGTGTCAAGCAATTAAGTTACAAGGTTCTTGGTTTACTCATTCCATTCCTTTGTAACTCTCAAACGAAGTGTTAGATAATTAGTGATTGTTTGAGTGAAAGTGGTGTTTTAGTAATCTCAATCTATCACATTAATTGTAATGACTCAAAAAAAAAACGTTAGCCATATCTGCACTATACCTCAAAATGATTTGTCATAATTAATGTTACTCTAATTGTTAATGAAGCTCAGATTTACCAAGTATATACTTGGTTTGGGACTCAGAATACACGCACATACATAACACAAATTTAAACAATATCCAAATCAAATTTGGGATGTCACATCCATACTTTGTTTAGGAGTTCATAATGAAATGAAATTAGTAAATTATACATAAATAAAATGGAATATAGAACATTTAAATAATGAAAAGAAAAAGAAATTAAATGAATGAAAAGAAATTAAATAATTTTAAATATTTTGATGTTATTAGCAAGCAGTTTAGTCTAGTTTTTAATAATATTGTTTTTTTATATTTCAGAATCTAATTATAATATTGTTTTATACTTCTGAATCTTATTCAGAGTTCAAGATGATCTTGAAATAGTGGACCTCTTTAGAAACAGTGAAAATAATGATGTTATAAGGAACTACTATATTGATGGTAAGTGTAAGACACCTAAAGCAAGCTTCATTTTTTAATTATGCTTCTAAAAGGCCATAGATGTTTCGAAGGAGAAAAAATATGAAAAAATCGGAAATGGTTAGGTAAGTATAGCAAAATGGTGTTCCCTATTTGTATATTTATAATGGATCCAACTATGAATGTGAGAAGAGGAAGTATCATTCACTAAGCTCCGAGAGTACCTAAAAACTACTCGTAAAAATTGAAGAAAAAAAATATCCTACTCAATTTAAATGCCTGACCAAATCTTGTCATTTATCTAGTCAATTAAGTCCCAATCATCTTATGCTCTTTCCAAGTTTTATTATCATTTCAATTTCAAATTTAGATTCCAAAAAGAAACCTCTTGGCATTTGTTAGGACATATGTAGTTCAAGTCTGTGAACATATGTCACTATTTTATGTAATTGGCTTATCCTTAGACAAAATGCACTTTACTTGTAATTGGGTAGATTTAGGATGAGTTTAACACTTCAAGAAACAGTGGTTCAAGGTTAAGTGTTGAAGCCGTCAAAATCTGTCCAAGAAACAAGCTAGGAAGTGCAAGTTTTTAAAGCTCGACAGATACCTCGACAGATGCATCTATCGAGCTTTAAAGAAGCTGTTTTGCCCGAGCCTCGACAGCTTCTCGACACCTCTCGACACCTCTATCTGTCGAGAATTAAAGAAAACAGATTTCTAGGTCTGTTTTAAGTCTAATCCGTGAGTGTGTCTTTGGGACTTCTTTTCTCCTAACCCTAGACATATAAAAGGATTATTTTAAGGGCCGTCAAGCAAGGAAGCAGAAGATACAAGTTGCACATTCTTTGAGAACTTGTTGTTCATTCAATTTGTGATCAAAAAGACAAAGTTCGTGCCCTAGTTCATCTCTGATGATTTGAAGAACTTTGCAGCCAACTCTCTCTCTCTCTAGTTGGTATTTGAAGTCGCGTACTGGGATCCGCGCATCCGGTTAGTCACGTACTTGGGAGCCGTGCATTGAAAGGAGAAACTGTCACTACAGAACAAGTCCAATTGGGTATTGGGGTAAGAGTTCAACTGTAGGTTGGTGAGGTACTTGGGATTCCTTACTTGTAACTGCTTGTTGTGATAATAGTGGAGTTTCGGGAGTGGTGACCTTAAATCACCCGGTGGGGTTTTTGCCGTAAGGGTTTTCCCCATTCGTGAACAAATCACCGTATTATTTATTTTCCGCTGCTTAACTTAGTTTGGTGATTTGTTTGTACTGCCACGTGATATTGCATGTTAATTTGATTAATTAAGAACTGGGCTAATTAATTAATTTAAGTTATCACAAGGGGTCAACGCATTTGTGGCCTGTCAAGTGGTATCAGAGCAAGCACACTCTGATTAAGGTTTAATCTTCTGTGTGTGATCCATTTGACCCCTGCTGTCATGGATAGATGATAATCTCTTATTATACCTCCTTTATTTAATGGCACTAACTATGCATACTGGAAAGTACGCATGAGAGTTTTCTTGCAGTCTTTAGATGAGAAAGTGTGGCAAGCTGTGGAGATAGGCTGGATCAAGCCTACAGAAGCACCGGCCGACTGGGATGATGCTAAGATCAAGGCGGCTAACTTCAATAGCAGAGCATTGAATGCCTTATTCAGTGCAGTCACCAATGAGGAGTTCAAGAAAATTTCCTTAACTGAAACTGCTAAGGAAGCATGGACCATCCTCCAGACAACCTATGAGGGCACCAAGGCTGTCAAAGATTCAAAGCTGTAAAGGCTCACCACACGCTTTGAAGAAATTAAGATAGAAGAGGATGAGTCATTTGATGAGTTCTATGCCAAGCTCAAGGACATAGTAAACTCAGCCTTTAATCTTGGGGAAACCATCCCTGAACTCAAGATAGTAAGGAAGGTGCTCAGATCGTTACCCGAAAGATTCCATGCTAAGATCACGGCGATCGAACAGTCGAAGGATATTGACAGAATTCCTTTGACTGAGCTGGTTGGAAACTTGCAAACCTATGAGTTAGGGTTAACTAGGTTAGGCAAGTCAAGCAAGGGCAAGAGTTTGGCACTAAAGGCCAAGAGCAGTGATACGGATGACTCGTCAGATCATGAAGATTCCAAGATGAAGTCCTACATCACAAGGCAATTCAAGAAGTTTATGAAGAATGCCAATGGAAAGGGCTTCAATAAAGACCGTAGACAATCTAGTTTTTCACAATTCAAGAATTCAGATAAAGGGAAGAAGGATGTCAAGGATGGCGGTCAGTACACTGTTCCTACTAGGCCAAAATGTTTTGGGTGTCAAGGCTTCGGACACATGAAATAAGAGTGTCCTACGTATCTCAAGAGCATAGGGAAGAGCAAGGCACTTGCTGTTACCTTAAGCGACACAGAGCCCGAGGACGATTCTGAGGATGAAGACGACGGAATCTTGAATGCCTTCACTACCACTGTTAATCCTACTGATGGGGTTACTGAAAAAGTGGATGAAGAAGAAGAATTGGTGGATTCCAAGTGTGAAATTATGGATGATCAAGATGATATCCATACCGCCTATGAGAAGCTATACAAGCTTTCTGAGAAGCATGAGAAACTCTATAGGCTGGCCACCAAGAAGCTCAGTGATGTGGAACTCAATCGTGAGGAGCTGTCCACAAAGGTTGATGAAGCGAATCAAACCATTGGAGCACTGAGGTTCGAAAATAATTTCTTGGTTGAGAGGACCAAGAAGCTTGAAGCGGAGCTGTTTCAAGTCAAAGCACAACTGGAGAGGACGTCAAGCGCTAAGCTGGACAAGATGCTGGAGGCTCAGAGATCTTCTTCAGATCGTATTAGATTGGGGTATGAATTCTCTATCTCTAATACTCCTTCTGCTAGTACTACAGTTTTTGTTCCACCTGCTAATAACATTAAAACTGAGGAGAATAATGTTAAAACTGATTTAGCTAGTGAGAACGTAGACAAGGGCAAGTCCATTCTAGGAGCACTCCTTAAAATTGAGAAAAGGGAAGCTAGAAACCCTAGGAATAAGAAGGCTAACTCTCAAAAGGCCAAACAAAAGAAGCCGCATCTCTGTTATCATTGTGGTGTTGCCGGTCACACTCGACCAAATTGCTACAAGTGGCTTGCCACTCAACAAAGCAATGGCACAATAGCATCTGGGAGCCAGAATCAGCTTCAGTCTTCTCTTGCTCCTCTTGGAGACATTCTTAAAGCCCTCATGTTCCTTTCGAACTTGAACGGTTCATGTTCTTCTCCTTCTTCACCGGTTCAAGGGTCGACCAATAGGAAAGGTTCTTCCAAGGTGTGGAAGGCAAAGGGATCTAAGTGATTTCTGTCACTTCTTCTTCTCTCTTTTTTTTGTTATGCATTACTTGTGTGTCTCTTTACTATTTTGAGTCAGTCTAGTTTTATGCATTGTTTTGCTTTACATGTTTTTGTTTGTGTGTTTTCAGTTTTGTGTTTTATTTTTACTTCTCTAATAAAAAATAAAAAAATTTGAAAAATTGAAAAATACAAAAACAGTGTGAGTTAGTGTGCATTAGTTCATGTGAATTTTTGAAATGGCCATTGAAACAGAGTTTTCTAAACGTTGTATCATCTATAGCTTAGATGAGCACTCTTTTGCACAACTAAGCGAGTGAGCTTTGTAGCTCTTTGTTTGTGATGAGTAAGGTTAAGTGATCTTTTCTTCTTAATACTCGTATCACTCTTTTTGACGGGTTGAACTAGAAAATCCTAAGAGAAAGGCATAAATAACCATCTCACCACTGTTACTCGCCTATCATAATAAGACATCTGTATGCTTCGGCATAGCAAAAGTGCAATGTCAATGACACCTGTATGCTTCGGCATAGCAAAAGTGCAGTGTCAAAAGCTTAACATCATTGGGTATTTCTTTTCTTTCTCTTGTATGCCCATGCATGATATGCTTGTTAAAAGAAAATATGCAAAGAAATAAAAAGCAAAAAGATTAAAAATGCTTTAAAATATGGTTGCAAGCGTGTTTTCTAGGAGATGTGGGAGTTATAGGATGTACCTCGAAGGTGATAGTCCCCATCAAACGGTTATGATTGTGTGTGAGTTAAAGTGATTTTCACATATCTCAAATCGTCATAACATTGAGACACTTATGCAATCTTGCGATGTTCTCACACACGACACGCAACACTCTTTGCTATTCTTGATACATGTGCAGGTACAATGTGATTTGGCCATCACAAGGTTTACATACTTTAATGTATGCTCACTAAACTGTCTGGACTTGTTTTTGAAATATAAAATTGGTTAGACTTGTTTAGTGTGTGTGTGCGTGTTTTGAGATACATGTGCATCAATTTTCTTGTTGAGAGATGATTTTGAGAGCTTAATGTGTTGATTGTATCTTTGGTTGAGTTGCATGCATGATTGCATTCACGTCTGTGTTTTTCCTCTTCTGAAAAACTGCTTTTAAAGGCATCTCGACACCTCCTCGATACCTCTCGACACATGAGTTATCTGTCGAGCTCCTTAGACTCTTTCTTATCGCAGTCTCGACAGATACCTCGACGCTTGCTGGATCGATCGAGAAACTTTCTGTCTGCTCGATAGCTTCTCGATAGCTGCTAGATCGATCGAGGTTACTTCTTGTTTACTTCTTCTTTCTCGATACTTGACCTCGATAGACTAATCTGTCCATGTGTATTTCTCGACACATGACCTCGACAGCATGCTCGACACCTCCCGACAGCATCATCTGTCGAGATTTACTGAGAGGCTATAAATTGAGTTTTCACGATTTCTCTTCTCATTTGCTCGATCTCTCTCGCTTGAAACCTCTGTTCTCTCACTCAAATTTTCTCTTTTTCCCTCCAAACCTCTTCCTAAGGCGTTTTCAAGTGTTCTTTGTGATCTTCATCTCTTGGTAAGCGTCTTATCCCTCATATTCATACATTTCATTGTTTTAAAACCCTAGGTTTTATGTTTTTGAAAATTTTTGGGAGTTTTCAAAATTGTTGGGGTTTTCATGAAATTCTTGGGTTGGTTTGATAGTCTTGATCTTCAAAATCACATGCATTGCATCACATTAGCATTCTAATTGTATTTTCATGTATTTAGATGTGTGCCTATCGATTGTGTGCTGTTAGGTTTGGATTGGGCTGAGCCCATGATGTTTTTATGTTGCATGTCACATGTTCATGCATTCTCCATGCATACGTTCTTTTCATTTCAATATTATTTTGCCAATATTGAACTGTTTGGGACTTTTCTGTGTGTTTTCTTTCTCTCCCCCTCTCTATGGTTGCGTTAGTAGTGTCTATGGCACCTAAGCGTAAATCCACTCCGTCCCAGAACCCTTTGCGTTCTAAGGGACAGTCTTCCTCTAACTCTACCCCTCTTTCTGTCCGGTTCCGTGATGAGAAAGCCCATAAGGACTTCTCGGAGAACTTTTCTAAACGCGGTGTTCATTCGGAATGCCACGTAGTCCTAGCAGACTTTGCCAACACCGACCTTCTCGATGTCATTCACACTCGGGGTTGGGAGTCACTGTGTGACGTCTCGGTCACCTGTCCTCTCGTGTTGATACAGGAGTTTTACTCCAACATCCACAGGATAGATTCTTCAGTACCTCATTTTTACTCTTGCGTCCGAGGTACGCGCTTTTGTGTCACCCCAGAGTTAGTCTCTAAGGTTCTTCATGTCCCAGGGTGGATCATCCCGATTACCCTAGCTGTGAGCGTCTCTGGACTGTGTCCAAAGACGAGATGATCTCGGCATTCTGTGAGCGTCCGTCCTCTTGGGGAGATCATATGTACACACCATGTCGACCTTTTGCTAAAGGTCCTCGTTTCCTTAACATGGTGATGACTTTTGTTTTGCACCCACTCTCTCACTATAACTCTATCACAGAGCCTTGCGCTCGATTTTTTCTGTCCCTCATTGAGGATCTCTCTATAGATTTTCCTTCACACTTCATCTTTTCCATTATCGATGTCTATAGAGATACGACCACCCGTGATAAGCTCATTTTCCCTTCCGCTATCACGAGGATCCTGAGCCGTTTTTCCATCCCATTCCCTTCGTCCGATCCTTACCATGTTATGTCCGCCATAGACGCCGCTACCGTAAAACGTAGCGAGGCACAGTTCCGATCGCGACAGACAGATGGTGCCACTCCTTCCACTCGTCCGGCCACCTCCAGATCAGCTCGTGTGTCTGCTTCTTCCTCCTCGAGCGACGTCACGTTAGGAGACATCATGGCGCAGCTACAGCGTATGGATGCTCGCCTAGATACACTTTCCACAGAGTTGTATCAGGTGAACGTCTGTGTTGGTCGCATCGCCAGGCGATAGGCGACCATGGGCGGCTTTGCTCCAGAGGCTTCTCCTCCGCCACCTCATGTGTCGACTGAGATCGAGGCTGCTGATGATGGCGATGATGATGATGCTTCCGACGATGATGATGATGGAGATGCAAGCTCTTCAGATGAGATGTCTACTTGACACTCTACCCTTTGTCACTCATGACAAAAAGGGGGAGTAGTTTTGTATGAGAGTAGTCATACTTAGGGGGAGTGTTAACATAGGACATTTTTGTTAGGGGGAGTGTGGATTGAGGGATGTAGTGAGGTAATCATATGTATTCTTTTCTTTTCTCATATGTTCAGAGATACTTTGATCATGTATTGACATACATTGTATTTATTCTCTTCTTATATATGATGATGTATGTTTTTTTTTCACCTATCTTTACATGTGTTATTTCTTTTCTGTCTTTATACACATGTTTCTTTACTTGTATTCAATCTATTATTTCTGTTTCACACAAAGATGCCTTAATGTGTTTTGTTTATAAGTGTTTCAGAAATACAGGTTGCCAAAGTCTTCTTGCTATGAACTCTCTTCTTGCAAAGTTTTTCAAGAGTTTGTGTTAGGATAGATTTTACTGTATGTAACAAGTGAATATGAGTTGAGTGATTTATGACTTCTCTCATATCTTTATTTGTATGTTGTGGTTTTGTCACGGATTGCCAAAGGGGGAGATTGTTAGGACATATGTAGTTCAAGTCTGTGAACATATGTCACTATTTTATGTAATTGGCTTATCCTTAGACAAAACGCACTTTACTTGTAATTGGGTAGATTTAGGATGAGTTTAACACTTCAAGAAACAATGGTTCAAGGTTAAGTGTTGAAGCCATCAAATTCTGTCCAAGAAACAAGCTAGAAAGTGCAAGTTTTTAAAGCTCGACACATACCTCGACATATGCATCTATCGAGCTTTAAAGAAGCTGTTTTGCCCGAGCCTCGACAGCTTCTCGACACCTCTCGACACCTCTATCTGTCAAGAATTAAAGAAAACAGATTTCCAGGTCTGTTTCAAGTCTAATCCGTGAGTGTGTCTTTGAGACTTCTTTTCTCCTAACCCTAGACATATAAAAGGATTATTTTAAGGGCCGTCAAGTAAGGAAGCAGAAGATACAAGTTGCACATTCTTTGAGAACTTGTTATTCATGCAATTTGTGATCAAAAAGACAAAGTTCGTGCCCTAGTTCATCTCTGATGATTTGAAGAACTTTGCAGCCAACTCTCTCTCTCTCTAGTTGGTATTTGAAGTCGCGTACTAGGATCCGCGCATCTGGTTAGTCACGTACTTGGGAGCCGTGCATTGAAAGGAGAAATTGTCACTACAGAACAAGTCCAATTGGGTATTGGGGTAAGAGTTCAACTGTAGGTTGGTGAGGTACTTGGGATTCCTTACTTGTAACTGCTTGTTGTGATAATAGTGGAGTTTCGGGAGTGGTGATCTTAAATCACCCGGTGGGGTTTTTGCCGTAAGGGTTTTCCCCATTCGTGAACAAATCACCGTATTATTTATTTTCCACTGCTTAACTTAGTTTGGTGATTTGTTTGTGCTGCCACGTGATATTGCATGTTAATTTGATTAATTAAAAACTGGGCTAATTAATTAATCTAAGTTATCACAAAAGGTCAACGCATTTGTGGCCTGTCAGCATTGACGACTTAGATTATTTGGGCAAGAATTAATTTAGAATTGATGAGATATTCAAAATAGTATTAAAAGAAAGATGCATTTTGAAACAGTATTATTTTCAATCATGTTGTCATTAAGAATCCACATTTTTCAAATCCACATAAAATTGCAAGAGCTAACATTTATGGAAGAAAATTTGTTCATGATTTTCAACTTAGTCATACATTTAGACTAAGGTAGAGTAGAATTCTATCGCGGATAAAAATAAAAATAAAACATAGTCACACAATCAAGCATTCAATAAAGCTTGGATTCTTTGTGAAATATCACAAGTAAGACATGTGAAAGCAAATATATTAAGCAAGTCAGTAGAAGCTAAATTAGGTCTAATATAAATTTTGGGGCAAAACACATGTAGACCATTTAATGATAACTTCACGTAGACATCCTATTTCATTCCTCAATTATGATGTATACCCTTTTGCGCATGCACTACCTCCCTCCAATATGATGAAAATATTAAAGGATGCACATAACTTGTCTTATCTTTCCCTCATTTGTGGTGTTAACTTTGGATTTTTCTTTTTCTTTTATTTATGGTTTTAGATTTTCTTTGATCATTCTATCATTTTTCACCTCTATTTTATCAAATTCTCGACTTTAAAAAATGTGCAACAATTATAATTTCATTTATTGTCCGAATCTCACATTATTATTTAAACCAATTGTCACTACAAGAAATTTGGGTTTAGGTGACGTTTTTAAAACGTCACTAAAACCCCAAAAAAACGTCACTATAGACACAAATGATCTATAGCGACGTTTTTTTTTTGCGACATTTAAAAATGTCGCAATAGAGCAGTCACTATAGGTCTATTGCGACGTTTTGAAAAACGTCGCTATATGTTTATCTTTAGTGTAGGCATACGTTTTGAAAAACACCACTACATCCAAATGTCATATCAAGGTCCTAAGTGTAGGCATAAGGAGTCAAAATTCATAAGTAATTTATTAATATATTGGTAACTAATCAATATCTCTTAAAAATTGTCATTTAGTTTGCATGTTCGACATGCGAAAGAAATGAAATAATCAAACTACAATCTATCACAAAACAATTATCAATCCAAGCCACCCACTTGCTCCAACTAAACAATCCACCACAAAACAATTATCAATATAACAATATAGAATGCTTACAATTATTGAAGTCTAAAAAGTAATCAACAACCATAGCTCAACCATATCCATCCATATTTCCAAATGTAATAAACACTCCCAATATGAATATAAATTGTCTTATAACACCATGCAAGCCACCCGCTTGCTCCAACACAACAATCCACCCCAACACAATTATTAACATTTCAAGTACAAAGTTTTAAGCAAAAATTACTTACTATGCTCAAGCCAAGCAATCACCTTTCTAAAAAAGTCCAAGCTTATCACAATAAATGAGTACTTAACCTACAAAATAAAAGAGGACAATTAAATGATGTGGAAGGCAAATAAAGGTGTCATTATAGAAAATTTTTATGAGTTAGGACTTGGAACAATTAGGCAAAGAAATTAAGGATCACATGTAGAAAATATTTGAAGTTTAATTGTATCCAAATTTTGTCATTTGGTACACATAAGGAAACTTACCCATTATGCCTAAATGTCTCAACTAAAAAAGATACTCCAAATCATCCAAATTTTGCATATGAGAATGCTATTGTAGAAAATTTTAATGAGTCATGGTGCATGAAAATTTAGTAACAATATATATATATATATATATATATATATATATATAATATGAGTCAATAGTTCCAACACATTAAATACTTGCTTGTCTCTTTAATGAGTTAGTGTAACCAAAAAATATATATATATATATATATAAAATGAGTCAACAGTATATATATATATATATATATATATATATATATATAATATGAGTCCATAGTCAATATATATGCTTGCTTGTCTTGTAACAAAAATATATATATATATATATATATATATATGTATATAAAATGAGTCAATATATATAATGAGTCAATATACATTAAATGCATTTGTCTCTTAATGAATTAATAGTTCTAGCACAATAGGCCATTTAGCCAATGAACAACACAAGATTAATTCATCACAATTAAGAGAACATCCAACAATCAAACAAACAAATTTGACACAAATTTTGATAGTGGAAATCACAACATATTAAAAAAAAAAAAAAAAAAAAAAAAAAGCTATAATCACAATGAGTCCATGTCACTTGGTTTATTTAATAATTTTTACCTTATATTATAGTGGTTTGGATGAGCAATATTATTAGCTTAGGTGTTCAAACTTTTTTAGGAGAGAACATGGATGAGAGCAAAGACAATGATAAGCAAATACTTACAATGATTCAAATACTTAAAAATTAATCTCAAGTTAGCTAAACAAATACTTACAATGATTCAGCCCTAAATCCTCAAGTCCTTTACCCAAGAAGCCAAATCTAAATAAGAGGAAAAATTAGTATAAAATTCCATGACCCATTAAAGGAAAACCAAATCAAAGCAAACCCATAAGCCAAAAACAAATACTTACACTCCAAAGAAACTTGAACAACAGAAACTTTCCAACCAAAACTGAAAAATAACAAAAATTAGCACAAAAGCTTCATGACCCATTTAAGAAAAACCATACAAAAGCAAACCCATAAGCCAAGAATAAAGACTTACACTCTAAAGAAATTTGAACAACAAAAAAGAGGGAAAAGAGTATGGTGGTGGCAGTGGGTCTTAGTGGAGGTTGACGACGGCTGTGGTGGCTATGGCGGTGGCAGTGGGTGGAAGGGAAGAGATTTGTGGTGGGGTTGAAATGGGTCACAAAGAAAAGAGGATGAACAAAGACAAGAAGAAAGGGACAATGAATAGTGGAAAAGAAAAGAACAAAAAGTGGGACACGGATGAAAGAAAAGAAAGAAAAAACTAAAGTGTAGGGAAAAAATAAAAAAATAAAAAGAGGGAAAAAAGTGTGGGAAACGAAATGGTAAAAGTTTAGACCATATAGCGACGTTTCAGAAACGTCGCTATAGAGTGTTTGTTTTTAAATCAACCCACTGGACAAGCTGTTTGACCCTGGAAGACTATAGCGACGTTTAAAACGTCGCTATAGAGTATGTCTGGGCAAAGTAAAAAACCTGGGAAACTTGGGCGGGAAACTAAATTTTGGGGAAAACATATAGCGACGTTTCAGAAACGTCGCTATAGTGTGTGTTCTTTATTTTAAGTTTAATCAGAAATAAACCTTTCACTCTTTTGTCCAACCTTTAATCTTGTCAAACTTTTGATTTTAGCGGAAAGATGAAAAAAAAAAAAAAGAAGCAGAGAGAAAGATACAAAAATCAGTAATGCTGGTGAGTAGTGAGGCGTATATATACTGTTGCATTTGCATTGTACCTCACCTGCCAAATAAAACCAACGCACCGTCTCTATTTTCGCATTGAGCGGTTGGGTTTAGTCATCACTGTAAAGAAAAAAAAAAGAACAAAAATTCAAAATAGGCGCTCTCCAATCTGATTATCCATTGAACGAATTTAGAGAGAGATCTATGAGACTGAGAAGAAGTAAAAGACAGAAGCCAAAATTACAAACATTTTTAAGAAACTGCTCCTTCCCATAAATTTTATTTTTTAGATTCATTTGTTTTCTATTTTCCTTATCAGTGAGTTTCAAAACTATTTTGAGAGAGAGATTGATATTAGTTATTTGAGAGAACAAACTGTTGCCACCATACATCACTGCGTGTGCGAGACTCATCTAAGGAGGCTGTGTAAGTGTGTATATCTCTGAACTCTCACACTCACAATCACTCACACACTATGCTTCAAATTCTCTGTTCTTAATGCCGTGTGGGCTTAGGCCCATTTTAGTTGCATGGGATCCAAGGAGCTTTTGTGTGTGATTTGCCTCACTCATGTCAGCCAGTGACAATAGGCTTTGCACCATGTTTAATTACGTTCAAAATACAGCCATTTAAGAGAAGGCCCCAACGATTTTTAGTGTTTTTGTGTATATATGACATGCACCACGAGGGATGTCACAGATGCAAATTACGTAAAGTTACATTGTTAGTGTAATCTCCAAATTGAAATGCGTCACCAAAAAGATTGGTAGGAGATTTCATCCTCAAACCAAAAATCTAAATGCTTTTTGGATAGCAACTTTCACAATGCCACATGTTTTCTCATATGAATTTCTTATGTTATGAAAACTTTCATCAAATTTACCTGGGATGATAATAAATTTCTCTTATTAAATGATTATGGGTAAGTTTAAATGTATTTCTAGATAATATTTTCACTTAATCATCATTATCATTATTGTTGACATTGTCACTTAATTATCGTTATTGTTGTTATTGTAAACATAAGACATATCCTGTTATTTTTTTCACCATCAAAACTATTGTGTAAAATTGTAGCCGTCCGCAAAACTCTAAAAGTCATAGAGAGAGAGACATGAATACTTTGGGAGGCATACACTTGAGTTACTAAGTGAGATACACATTCTCTTTGATTCATAATTAATGATGTATGGTGTAACAATGGCGGCTCCAAGATTATTTTTTAGGGACGCTAATAAGAAACATAAATTATAAAAATATAAAATAAAAGAAAACTTGTATATATCGATATCACAAAGAAAAAAAAAAATTGAAATACATAAAATTTTACAATTGCTTTCTATGATTTTTCATAGTTTGAAATTGCTACATGATTTCTTCATTATCAATCCTACGAGTTATATCTATTTCAATGTACGTAACCAAACAATCATTTATTAATTAATTTCCCATTTAATTTATATATTTCAAATTTGTTAAGATCTAAATGCATTTTTTCTAAAGTTTAAGATTATAAATTTCTACTTTTGTTGTTGGACTTATTAGGGGGTGTTTGGTTCAGTTATTTTAAACATAGTTTTCAATGTTTAAATACTGAAACATGTATTTTCATAAAAGAATCTCGGATTTGGGTGTCCCGATTTTTTATTTTAAGGGGCCAAAACAAACAAACAAAATTAGAAAAAAAATACAATTATATATAGCTTTTTTTTTGGGGGGGGGGGGGGGCAGTTCAAGGGGTTCATTGAACCCCTTGGGCACCAAGTGGAGCCTCCCATGTGATTAACGATTCTTGAATTAGATAGAAAGTTTTTACTTACTATTACATTTGCAAACGAACAATCCTACCCCAAACAACAAAGTAAAAATTATTACCCAACTGGTTGAAGAAAGTAAATCAAAATATATAAAATATGCATTCAAAAGGAATTCCAATTAAGGAAAAGCTTGAGCAATCTAAGGTAACATAATTCTTTAAACAATATATTTTGGAATACTAAATATGTATTCAGATGAATTTTTGCCTATAAGAAAAATTTTAATTGTATTTATGCAAAAAAATTGTAATATTTTTTTTAGTGAATGAAGTAATATAAATGTATTTTGTATATAAAATTTCACAAAATTATAGTTATTGCTATTATTAACAATAATAGTAATGACAATCACCATCATTTTATTATTATCAAATGTTTGTTAAATTTCACAATGATACTTTTATTTTCCTTTTAAAACAATAATAGAGTTATTTAAAGGTATACGCCTTTATCTTTTTTCAACATCCCAATTGCTAAGATTACAATTGGCTTGCTTTTAGCCCAACTAACACAGTGATTTACATGGTGTTATGTGAAATAGCTAACTTGATACAAGTGCAAGATTTACTCCAATTTTCCTACATCTGAAAATTTGTTTTGTTTGATTAAAATGGGTATAGGTAATGTACTTGTATTATGCATGTATGGTTTTCACCTAATTATTTTTATTGTTATTGTTATTGTTATAATAATAATAATAATAATAATAATAATAATAATAATAATAATAATAATAATAATAATCACAAAAATGATTATTATGATAACAAGCATAACAAAAAAGAATAACAAAATGATGATGATTATAATGATTTTAATGTTGATGATTATCATGATAATTATTATGTTGTAAAAATACTAATAATAAGGGGAAATTATTAATGAACTAATACAAGAAGAATAGTAAATCAAAATAGAGAAAATCAACATAATAAATAATCGTAATTAAGAGAAAGTTTAAGTAATCTAAGGTAACAAGTTTTTAAAGAAATTATTTTTGGAACAGTAAATATTTATTCAAACTAATGTTTACGATTGGGAAAAAATTTCATTAAATTTGTACGAGAAAATATAATGGATATAGGTAATCTAATTGTATTTTATATACAAATATTTCACTTATATATTGTTATTGTTATTGTTACAACAACAACAACTGCTATTATGATTAAATTATTATTATAAAAACCACAACAATTATAAAAATGATTATGATGATATGTATAATGATATTATTATTAGATATAATTAATTTAAATGCTATTTTTGTCCTTAAATTTTGTTCTATGTTTTAAAATAGTCACTAACCTTCCGAATACGTCATATTAATTCATAACTTTTTATCTTTGTGTGACAATATAAAAAATTTTGACTCAGCTAAAATAACAGGTGTATGCTGAACTGATGTTACTATGCATGTCATATGGCCTTTATTAAAACAAACGAGCATGAACTCAACTCATTACTCATTACTGCCACCAACGTCTAATCTAGGAGATAATATTATTGTTCATTGCAGTATCCTCATACAACTTATATGCTTTTGAAAACTTGATAGATTAAGTATATGAAATGAACGTTGGTGATACCTTTGGAAGAGCATCCTCATCGTTTACAGTAATTCAAGACTCAAAGGGACAGTCGTTCACTTGATTTCTGACAAATATTCAAATTTTTAATTTGATTTTTTTATATATCAATGTTAGTAACGAAAGCGATGAAGTGATGAAGAACTACTATATTGATGGGAATCATGGGACTAACTACTAAGAGTATTCACGTCAGTTTCTTTGAATTTTTAGCTAACTTAACCAAAAAATACTGCTTTTTATAATTCAGCGATCAATTTCTTCTACTCACACATCAACCTCACTACTTCTACAATTGAATATTATTTAATAGAAGATAGAAATTGCATTAATAAAGAAACCAAAGAATTTGTACACAAAGGGGTCTGGCAAACCCACTGTCTAGACATAAGTAAAGTAAAGTAAAATGAAGACTCAAAGAAGAGCTATATGGCCAACATAATAGGTGAGATGGGAAAGAGCAAAAGCTCATTCAGTAGACCCATTGTGTTCTCCAAGCAGTAGACAGGTTTAGATTCAAAACAATTCAAATCCAAAACAGAATTATGCTCATAAAATTTAAAGTGTTGAAACTGCCTAAAAATTGTACCAATTTAAAGCACATTAGGTCCTATTGTGCATTATAAGAAGAGAGAAAATGCCTTGAGAGAGAAGAGATGAAGACAGTCAAAGAAAAAGAATAAAAATGACTTTTTTATAAAATTTACGTGCCAGTGTCCTTGCTGGTAGCGACGAGCACTGCTTTTAGTTATATATTTTGGACTAGTTTAGTGAGATTGATGTGTGAGTATTTTTTGAGTTTTTAGTTATTTATTTGCTGAAATATTAAAATAGCTAAATCAAGCTTCTAATGGACAATTGAATCAATGCTTTAGCAGCCTATAATCATTATGACGTTGAATTTGTTACAACTTTGCAAGGAACACATAAACATATGCACTATATATATATATATATATATATATAGATATGTATATATGCTAAACGATACTTGCATCTGGTTTCCGAGGAAAGTTGGGGTGCCAAAATATGCTGGTGTATACCCACTCCAAAGCTAACCTGGATGCTAGTCTATGTGCAATTGAAAAAAATCATCTTTCATATAGAATATAAAATTATATAGACAAGCATTTATGCAAATAGAACGAACATATAGATAATCTATACCTGTAATTGGTTTATATGTAAACCTGGAGAATTATTTGCCACCAAGCTACATGTATTTTCCTGGTCAAAATGGTTATAAATCACTGTTTAGCAAAATATTTAACAATATATCATTATTTGTGAAATATTTAGCAATCTATCACTTTTGTGAAACTCGAATTTACCATATAACTCAAGTTCCAGAAACTCAAATTCTTTGAAAAGATAGCCTTCAAATTTGTCATCCCATTTTTTATGGAACTCAAGTTCCATAAAAAAATTTTCTTAGAACTTAAGTTTTAAAATGTGGTAGAATCCTAATTTTTTTCCCAAACAGTGATAAATTTATATATATTTTACCAAACAGTGATACTTGACCATTTTAGCTGTATTTTCTTATAGTAAACATTATCTTATAATTCTTAATAAAGCATAACAACTTGATAAAGAACTAATCTCATAGTTTTTACTTTTTAATACCTGAATATTTATACTCTATTGGGTTCCCATTACGTTGCCATGGTGTGGATTTCTTAAAAGTGGGAAAGCGACCATCACCTACATCAACTTTGACTGTGCCACTTGAGAAGTCTTTTATAATAAAAAAATGTAATAGGGGTAAAGAATGTTGCTAGATACATTATTTGGATATGTAAATAAAGGAAAGGCAAGAATTACAAATAATTTTACAATATTTTTTAAAAAACTGTTGAAATGATTAAAGAATATTAATATGTAAAAAAAATCATGTTAGTAGTGAGTCCAAATGAAATCTAGTAAAAATTAATCATATCGACAATTTGTAAAATATTGTAAAATTATTTGTAATTCTTGCATTACTCGTAAATAAATAAACAACACACGAATAAATAAAGTGGATTAATATCAGGGTTAAGATTTCAATTTAGGGAGGACAAGATTAAAAACAAAGCTAATTTAAAATAAAAATATTAGTCAATATTAATAACAAAATAAATAAAAAATTGTAAACTAATATAAATGTCATACCAAATCTAATATAATGTTGAAAACTCACTAGTATAAATAATAAAATGAGTTAAAGACCCCCAAAATTTTAAATTATGGCTTGATTAGTTTTAATCTACTCTGAACAATGAGGAATAAGAGAGATAAACATGATTAACAACTAGTCTATATGAATTTGCATGTAAAGATCAGATGCTTTAATACCAAATGTTAGAAACCTCCTTTAGGTGGTGAGCTAGTCTACAAATTAGCTACTTCGAGGGAGATATGCCTCCAAGAAAGAGAGGGAGAATTGAGAACTAAGAGAGTAATAACTTGGTTATTATTCTGCTTAATGAGATTACAAGAGGCAGCGGTCTATTTATACCAGAAAAGGGCTAATTACCTTATTACATTCTTTTGTCAACCCATTAAGAACTTCATTACTTATAGTGAATGCACCTGTTCTACGATTGGATGATTGACTAATATCACTTTTGGACTCATTCAGGCACAATTTTTTCCTTTAATTTATGAATAAATGCCTCCATGATCAAGCAACTTTTCCTCATTTTTTGATGCCATTGATGTACTCTCAAAAAAGGAATTGCACATTTTATCATATCGTTGTGCTTCAGGATTGCCAATCAAATCATCATAACTACGTTTAAGAAATGTATATATTCGATTTAGCTAGGTCCTTCCTCCAATGTGGTAAAATATATTTAGATGGCAACATTATTTAACTTTCTTCATCGTGTTGAGCACAAGGGCATGTCTACACAGGATAATGGATGTTCATGATCAAGGGTTACCCCCCTTTGATCATGAATTTTCCTTACCACTTTGATCAAGAGTATAACTTTGCTGTCATTTGTCAACCACTTTGTTTTATGGCTATTGAAATTGTTGTATATCTTAATCTGGTCCTTTGAATTGATTCTCTTGTGGAACTATTTTACATGTAATTTAATAATTTTATAGAATTTGAGTTCGGTTCATTTCCATCTGTTTAAAAGATTCAGTTTTTGGAAATTCTCAGAATTGGTGTTTTATATATCAATTTTTTTTTTTTTTTTGAGATGTGGGTTTCTTTATAAATCTATTATAGTATGCTAGGTCTTGTATATTAGTATTTGAATTGTTGTAATCTAAGACTTTTTAGGGACTTTTATAGGTTTAGGGTCATCAGGAAGATGGGTTTGATTGAATAAAGAAAAGGGGCAGTTGGGCTCAATATTTGTGAATTCATTAGATTTCGGCAATAATTATGTTTTGTTTAGTTTTTGAGATAAGGTAGGAAAATAAAATTAATTTGGGTTTTTTTTATTGTGGATTGATTTTGATGTACAATGTAACAAAACCTTGTGCCATTAGGGAGCTTGGTACAACTTTTCGTTTTAGTCCTAGAGTAGCTGCATAGCTTGGGGACTGAAACAAAATAAGTAATAAGATTCAAGATTTTGTTTGTTTTTTTTTTTCCAAGCGTTGTTTCTCATCAACTAGAGGTTTATTGTAATATGATTCAATGGACCACCTTATGCTGGTTGATGACACATTGAGCGACAATTTGGATTTAGAAGTTGATGACTTAATTAAAGTGTGACAACATAGAAGATAAAGATGTGAGTGATGAAGAGATTGAAGCTGAAGAATTGGAAAGGCAAGTGTGGAAGGATCGTATCAAACTCAAGAGGCTTAAGGAAAGACAGAAGATTGCTACCCAACAAGCTGCAGAGAAGCAGAAGCCCAAGCTAGGAGGAAGTAGAGCACAAATGAGATCTCAAGTATATGCTAAAGCTTGTGGAAGTTTGCAAAGCTTGCGGCTTTGTCTATGGTATCATTCCTGAGAAGGGTAAGCTGGTGAGTGATGCTTTTGACAACATTAGAGCTTGGTGGAAAGAATAGGTGAAGTTTGATAAGAATGGGCCAGCAGCCATAGCCAAGTATGAAGTGGAATGCCTTGCCATGAGTGAGGCAGAAAATAATCAGAGTGGGAACTCTCAGCATTCCCAAGACTTGCAAGATGCTACTCTTGTGTCACTTTTGACTTCTTAAATGCAACATTTTGACCCCCCTCAAAGGAAGTACCTGCTAGAAAAGGGAGCTCTGCTGCCTTGGTGTCCAATTGGAAATGAAGATTGGTCGGTAAAGTTAGGGATACCCCTTGGTCAAAGACCTCCTTATAAGAAGCCGCATGATTTGAAGAGGATGAAGAAACTTGGAAGTATTAACATGCTAGATTTGAATGAATGCAATCACATGTTGCAATCTTAGAAAAAAAAAAAAAAAAAAAAACTTGTGCACATCACTTTCAAGGATTCTACAATCACATGCTGATGAATGCAAATTAAACTTGAAATGTCATATTTACATGTTTGCACGTACCAAATTAAAAATGTCACATTAAGTTTGAACATACTGATTTGATTACTCATATGCATATTTATTCTTGATGTGCTGCTACTTTAAAGTAGTGAGAAGGGAATTTGAATTGTGCATGTCAATCTATAGAACAAATGGGGTTTGATAGATAGCTTAGTGTCATATTTGACATTTTTATGTTTTGGTCTTTGCAGAATGGTTTAATAATAAAACACTGCATAGTGATTGACTTTGCATGGATTGTAGCAGGATTTACATTTCTAAGATATTTCTAAAGGCATTTTTTTTTTTTAACTATTTGCTTTGTCTTTGCCTGTCAAACAATAAGTTAGATCAAGAGTTTCACTAATCAAGTTAAAAAAAAAAAAAAAAGGATCAAGAGCTGCATATTGAGAAATTAATTCTTTTTATCTTTGATCTTAAAACAAAATCAGATTTAATTCCACTTGCATTAACAAATTCTATTATTCTATATGGATTGTACATAACATAAAATGTCTTTTTTTAATTAATGTTTTATTAATTATTATTTATATTAGTTTAAAATATTATTGATTGATGATTGTGAAAGGGGGTTTTTATTTTTGCTCTGTTTTATGCTTTGCCAATGGGTATCATGACAATAATCTAAAATCGACCGACCTTTGCAAGTAGAAAATCTGAATGGAAAAACTTTTTTTCCTAAATATAATTAAATGAATATAATCTCAAGTTCGGATGAGAATTCTACATAATCAAGAAATTGACAAAAAACTTTAGTTTGAGAAGTGCATTTTTTTTTTTAATATAGCAAAATTACAAATTTGATATCTAACTTCTACATGTCGTAATACATTTCTCAACGTGTTTTATTGACACAAGCTTATATTTGTTGTACTTCAAATGAATGTAAGAACAACAAAGGAAGAAGATACAAAAAGTACTTTAAAGTTGTCTTTCAATTTATGAGAAATTGATATTTTAGCATTTAATCTAAGTTTGATTTATATTTTCATTTCGTAATTTAATGTTTCATATCAAGGACAAGAATCCTAATGTGAAATCAAAGATGAAAAAACAAATAATTGTTTAAACATTTGTACATAATAGCTTTCTCATGCATATAGCGGCTAGTTATTTTACTAAAATGGAATTCTTTGACTATTTAGCATGACAAACACTACAAAGCCACGGTTGCACCAAAATGTATCTTATGCAAAGAAGTCAATACCGTACTGGAGGTTGTACCGGTTTGGCCAAGGATATGATATATTTCGAATACCGATCAATACTGATGTACCGTTTCGGGTTTATTGCTATTTTATATTATACACACACACACACAAAATCTCTAGAACCATGTTTATAACCATATAATACTTCACTAATATTATAATAAATATAAAAGTTTATCATAGAACATTACCTCAATTCAGAACAAATTATTCATAGTTTTAGACTTTAGCATCAATTGAAAGAAAAAATATATATAAAAAATAGAAAGCTTAATTGTTCATTACATACTAAGAAAACTAATAATACTAATAAGTTAATGTAAATAAGTTATTATTATGCTCTTACAAAAATTCAAAAATTACAAAACTATAAATAAAATAAAATAAAAACTTTTTTCTGTACTGGCCGGTACACCCGATACTAGCCGGTATTACTCGAAATTGACTGGTATGGCCGGTACATAGCCACTACGGCCAGTATTTAAACCGGTACGAAACATTATCGTTTCAATACCGATATACGTACCGGTACGGTACATACTGACCAGTACGGTATCCACTTCACTAATCTTATGAGACCACCCTCTCACATGTGAGTCTCATATGTTATAAGAGGGTGATAGTACCACAATTCTAGCATAGCATCAAGCAGGCTTAAGATCAATAAACATTTGTTTTCATCTATAGCTTTTTTAATGAAATTTGACACCACCCTTACCAAAGAAAAAAAAAATCTATAAATAATACTACCGCCCCGTGAAGCAAGCAAAGGAAGAAATTGTGACCCTAATAGATGATAATAATAATAATAATAATAATAATAATAATAATAATAATAATTATTATTATTATTATTATTATTATTATAGTACTAGAAACAATAATAAATGATGATGGTGACACCAATGAGCTCTAGCTCAAGGGGTACTTTCTACACTCTCAGTAATGGGAGGAAGGGTAAGGTCACGTTTCAACTTTCAAGACAAACAAGATGCGTGTAACTTACTAATCAAGTGTGTGCATGTGTGTATACAGGTATAACAAGTTCAAGGTTATTTTCCAAAGCTTCTCTTCTACTTTTATTTTCTTTCGCAGTTTTAAGAATTCCTCCTTCAGTATACGTTCTCCTGCAGCATTAAGGAGTGAGACCCAATCAAGCATGTAAACATTTTTAAGGAAGACATAACCTTAGAATATCAAGAAATTTATTTTTCTTCGCCTTTCTTATCACGATATGTAGGCTCCGCACCCCGACTACTTATAGAAGGATCCATCACATTAAACCTACACATTAATAATTATTGTTTAATAAGCACACAGGAATAAATATTAGACAATACATATCTTTGAACCAAAAATTAAACAAAAGCAGAATCATATAGCCTGAAACCTATATCTTATTTGTCCAGCAAAATACCAAAATGATAAAAACTGATCATCGCCTACACTAAAATAAATCGGTAATGTGCTTGAAAATACTCAAAATATTTCTCAGGACAATTCTTCTTGGTGATCCAATTACTTTTGTCAGTCTTCTAGCTGATTTGACTAACAATTAAATAGATAATGCTGGTATTGTATTTATATTTTATCAATTGTTTTATGGACATGTATTTCTAGATTAAGGTTATATTCGGTGTAATTCCAAGTGATATTATACAATCTAATAACTTTTTACTATATTCATATTTTGAGAATTTAACCATTAGATTGCAATATCTTCTTCTGAAAGCTTGGATTTGTGTGAATACACAAGAGCTTGTTTAGACATCCAATAAAAATTACGACTCAGTTGCTTTTACTCCTAACTTAAACTAAGCGAAGAATAAAAGTAAATTTGCACAAACAACCGATAAAACTACTTAAAGCTATATTCATCCAATATCAACAATAATATGAAAGCTTAAAGAGTAGGGAAGAATGATGCAAACACAAAATAACATTGAGACGAGTTATCGAAGAGGAAACCGAAGAACTCGACAAAAAAAATCTCCGCCACCCACCAAACGATAAATCTATCCACTAGGGAATAAGTTGGAGTACACAAATAATAAAAGACCCTCCAAGTCTAGTCTACCCCATGTACTTGAGCCCTCCAAGTTCCTGCTACCAACTAGCTTCTCGGAACCTTGTCTTCTCTAGCTTTCTCGGATCTCGTAATTTAGCCCGATTACATCCACCAATGATTGTCTTCTTCCAATACTTCCCAACAACACCAAAACCTTACTTTGCACTCAGATTAGGTGTGGTAAATGTTTGGGCTATCAACCTCTCAAGGATTTGAATATGGAGAGGTAGGAGTAGAGGAAAACCACAAGAAAATTTGTAGATGATTGTGGGAATAACAATATATAACTCCTAACTGTATTTTCTAGGGCTTTCTCTCTGAAAAACACTCATTACAATATGTGGGTAATGAGGGTATATATAGTATAGGTAAAGACTTGGTAAAACAAACATGACAAAATAGCCAAATAGAAAGTTTTGTGGGAATGCCTTACCACGAGACACTCACAAAAACTCCAGGCTGTCATGACTATTCGCATTCCAGTCATATGCCCTATACATGGCTACTTCATGGGATAGCTTCTCGCGAGTTTCTCGCGAAATCCACTTGTTCTTCATTTTAAGCTTGACTCTTCACACTCTCTCACACACACAATCCTTACAATTAAAAACCCCACATAAATATAGGAAAAAATGATTGAATAAAATTACAATCAAATTTGGCACGGAATTAAAGCAAACACAAAATAGTTGTAAATTACAACTTTACATCTTCAATTCTCAATGTTTGCATAATTTTAATATGATCAAAACTTAATATCTATAATATCAACCAAGTATTTAAATTTCAAGATTTTGTAGTTTAGAATTATACATAAAAGATTCGTGTATGGATCAAATAGTATATAACACCTAATTAGCATAAAATTTGACATATGTGTGAAGAAAATGTAAAATATGTAATTTCACTATTAGATTTTCAAAATATGAATATAATAAAAAAAAATTAAGTGACAAGCTTAGAGTTACATTAGATATAATTTAAACAATTTATTGTTTCCCAAAAAATCCAACCCTTCACATGTAATAGGAGTGTATGTCTTCTGACTTAAAGCAGAATACCATAACAAACATGTGTAATAGGAATGTCTTCAACTTAAAACAGAAGACCATTACTCCTAATACTACACAAGCTTTATTTCCATTGAATTTATAACAAGCAAAAAGCAACAGTCTCAGACACAGCTGTCAAGAATTGCTTTAGGCCATTTTTTTCAACACCAGCTTCAGCTGTGTTGTTGTAGTCCAATCACTCATCATGGTATATGTGCCACCATCTCTTCACTAGCAGCTTAATGTCTTCCTTGTCCATATTTTCTTCCTCACCAGTGTACCTTCGTGGCTTAGAGCGAGCGAACAAAGTTTATCTCCAAACTAGTTTGGAGAAAAACCTTACAAACTTATCATATATTTTTATATTAAATAGGGGAGTCCACGGGTCGGTCTGGGTAGGGTTTGTGCCCAACCCGTAACCGACCTGATGACATCGGGTTTCTGGCGAGAAAACCCGCCACCGACCACAAAAGCCAACGGATCAAGTCAGATCGGAGCTGTTTGATCAGCGGTCGAATTGTAGCTGGATTTGAGCGTAAACAATGAGATCTAGTCAAATCCAGTGGAGATTTCATAGATCTAGCTGAAATCTCGCCGGAAAAAGCTATGGATCTCGGTCGGTTCGGATTTCTTTGGGTTTTGGGGAGAAGATTCGAGACTGAACCCGACATGTTCGGATTTTGGACAAACAGACTCGCCGCCGACCACCGGAGTAGTCGGATAGGCCGGTAGTCAGCTCGGATCCGATCGGGTTTACTGGGTGGGTCGAGCCACTGGTTGAGTTGGACACCCCTAATATTAAGTGTGAATTTTGAAAATCTAACCGTTAGATTGCATGTTCTTATTACATTCCTAATGCTTACAAAATTCCAAGAAGATCAAAGATCAATTACTATGTCATCAAATAAATGTTATAATTTCAAGTTTTTGTGATCTGAAGTTGTATATAAAAAACAAATTAATTGATGGAAAAGTAAATAACATCCAATTTGAACGAAATTTGATACGTATGTTAAGAACATAAGGAATATGAAATTTAACGATTAGATTCTCAAAATTCATACCCAAAAAAGAAATACATGAGAAGTTTGATGAGTTTCTCTTCAAACTAGTTTGGAGAGAAACTTTGTTCGTCTAGAGCCCTATAAACCAATCAAAAACATACCACATTAGTATTACATATTAGGCAAAAAATGTTCAGATTTTATTGAACCTTGAGATTGTAACTATGAACAAAGTGGATACTCACATAAGCACAGTAACAACTTTGACCTTTTCAAACTCAATGTTCTTAGGGTGGCCCCATAACATGGACAACACAAGGTTTTAAACTGGGGAGATTGTCTTGTAAATATCCATGAAAAGCACGTTCAAAAAGTCCTGCTAGAATCATATAAATTTTGAGTAAGCCACAACCCACAAATTACTATTGTTCACCATAAAATGAATAGAACAAAGTCATACAAAATTTATGTGCTTCAATTTTGTATAGTCAATGATGTACATCCCCACGTATTAGTCCAACGGATGGAAATTGGCTTGATATGATTCTTATCAAATAAAGCCACATGACCCTAAAATTTCATACACAAACAGGCAATTGAAGTGATGCATCATGCAATTAATGTGAATTTCATGAGATATATGGCAGTTTTTATACCGCAACAAGAATAAAGATTTAGTTTCAAAATTTTGAAGCCATTACGAATCTAGTCAAGATTTGTTTTTTGTTTTTTTGTTTTTTTTTTTTTTTTTTTGAGAATTTGAATCTAGTCAAGATTGGTTACATATATTTTTATATGGGTACAAATTCTAATGTCCAAAATAACCATGTAAAATAATATCTACCTGCTCTCCTTAGTAAAAGTGGTAGGAGGGGTTACTAGCAATTTCTCAGGGAGGACATACATAGTTTAAGCCCAATCTAGATAAGACAGGTCCCAATCCTATCTACTTTGGAATTGAACTCGCACGACTCAAAATTATGTGACACGGAATATTTCTCCACTCTACACCAAAGCAATGTTTCAAAATATAAGTGTAAGGTTGAATTTAATCAACCATGTGTTGGCTTTATTCCGGGCCAAATTTACTTGCATATAAGCAATTAGATACCATGTATTTAGGCGGGAATTATGTAAGGGTAATGTGTAAGAGAGTGTGAAGAAACCTCTGTTGGAATTATACTTAAAAAGTAATAATTCAAGAGAAACACATATAATACATCTATAAATTAACAATTATATCATGTGCATATGTAATAAAATTCAACAATAATATGTGAGAAATATACATACTAGATTATGTTATTCAAGGACCTCATAAGCAATCAGGATGCTCTCCCCAGCTTGTCAGGATTAACAAGAGCTTTATTTTCTCTTTTCACACACCCTTGCAAGTGTGGCATTGACAATATTTATAATATTCAAAAAGGACATGACCAACCATAAAATCCTTCCTATCGTAATAACACTTCATATAACAGATATGTTTCATTTGTTAAAGAACAACTTTATTAATTAGATTTATTAATGAAGAAGTTCATTACTGTGTTATTACTTTTGTAACTCCATGCTAATACATGGATTCATCTATCGTTCATATCCAGAACTACTATAATGACAACACCTTTAATAGGAGTTCAAGTTACTGGTAATGATACGATAGATTTATTAAAGCCAACACTCAACGTGCATGAATCTCATTATGGAAGGACTTTCGAGATTATTATGTAGTAACCATCGAAAGACTAGCCCTTATTGTCTTCCATAGTCTGAGCAATTTTAACTTGCACCTCCTTTCCATCATGGTCCAACAATGTACCTATCAGAATAGGCTACATCATGAAGGATATGGTCAAGTCAAGGACTACAATGAATGCATTCATAATCTTAGTCTACTAAACCAAGTAGACCTATTTCAAGATATCAATATCTTACATCATATAAGTATTGCATAATTTCACAAGAGACTGAATATTTATTTTTTCAATAATAAAGGCATCACATATATTATGTTGGGCCACATTATTCTAACAGTCTCCCACTTGGCCTAGCATAACCCCATTTCCAATACATGAGTTTCTAATAGCCTAAAGGACAAGCCTTTGGTAAAAGGGTCAACCAAATTTTTCTTTGATGAAGCCCTCTGAACAACCACTTTCTTCTTCTTAATCATATCTCGAATGTAATGGTAACAACCCTCTATATGTTTTGCGCGAGAGTGGCATTTCGGATTTTTGGTGATAGCAATGGCGGAATTGTTATCACACAAAATGGGAATAGGTCTTTGAACACATTCTACAATTAGCAACTCTGTTAAGAATTGTTTTAAATATACAGCTTCTTTTGCTGCAACATTCAAAGCTATATATTCAGCTTCCATCGTAGATTGAGCAACACATTCTTGTTTCTTACTTTCCATGCAATGGCTCCACCACATAACATAAATACAAAGCCAGAGGTAGACTTTCGACTATCTAGACACCCTTGATAATCAGAATCTGAAAATCTAGATAATTTTAAATCATCAAAGTCGTGATATGTCAACTTCCTACCTTTAGTTCTCTTCAAATATCTGAAATACATTGAATAGCCATCCAATGAAGTTTTCCTGGATTACTTTGAAAACGACTAACCATACTGACTGCAAAAGTAATATCTGGACAAGTACAAATCATGAGCTACATAAGACTTCCTACAGCAGATGCATACGAGTGTAACTTTGGGTCTAGTTTGTCTTGCTCATTTTTAGGACAATCTTTATGGGAAAGTGGCCTAAGAAAATTATAGGGAATCCTCCCACTCAAATAGTCAACCATATGAAACTTTTCTAGTAAAGTCTCGATATATTTTTCCTAGGAAAGACTCAGTTTTTTATTCAACCGGCCTCGTTCAATTTTAATCCCTAAAATGTATGACGCTTCACCTAGGTCCTTCATTTCAAAAGTTTTGAATAGCCATTGCTTGATTTTAGAAAGCATCTCGATATCATTTCCTGCCAGAAGAATATCATCCACATATAATGTAAGAATGGCAACCTTATTAGAAATTTTTTTCACATATACACAAGGTTCAGAAGAATTTTGCATAAACCCCAAAACTATTACTGATTCATGAAACTTCAAATTCCACTGTCTTGATGCTTGCTTTAATCCATATATAGATTTTTCTAACTTGCATACCTTGTTCTTGTCTCCTTTTAAAATAAAACCCTTGGGTTGCTCCATATAAACATCTTCTTCAAGATCACCATTTAAAAATGCAGTCTTTACATCCATTTGATAAAGTTCAAAATCAAAGAATGCAACTAGAGAAAGTATAGCACGAATAGACTGAACTCTTACAACTGGAGAAAAGGTTTCTTCAAAATCAACTCCATATTCTTGAGTATAGCCCTTTGCTACCAATCTAGCTTTGAACTTTTCCACTTTTCCTGAGACATCTCTCTTTCTTTTAAAAATCCATTTGCATCCAACTATTTTCATTCCCTGTTGCCTTTTCACTAGCCTCCAAACACCATCCTTTTGCATAGAATTAAGCTCCTCATTCATAGTACTAACCCAATTATTTGAATCCGTATCTTCTAAGGCTTGAGAGTATGTTGTTGGGTCTCTCAAGTCTTGACTAACTTTCACTTTCGCATAGTTTTCACTATTATAAAGGTGATAGTCAGACATATCATGCCCCTTAGAAATTCAAGTGCTTCTTATCAAAGGTGTTGGATCTATAGCTTTCACTATTATTAACTCTATATCTCTTTGTTCTTCCAAGACTTCCTTTTGAAAATCATCATTACCCTCAATTTCAAAAAGAACCTCCAAAAATTTTACATTTCTACTTTCCAAAATTACTTGACTTTCTGGATCAAACAATCTATATCCTCTAGACCGCTGTGGGTAGCCCACCATGACACACCTTTTTGTTTTAGACAACAATTTATCCCTACCAGGATCAGGAATTAAAACATGAGCAATGCATCCCCATATCCTAATATGAGATAAACTAGCTATCTTACCAACAAACAACTCATGAGGTGTTTTCTCTACGGCTTTAGTGGGAATTCTATTTAAGATATGCATAGCAGCTAGAATAGCTTCACCCCAAAATGAAGTTGGCAAATTTGCTCTTGCCATCATAGATCTAACCATGTCTGGAATTGTTTTATTACGTCTCTCAGCAATCCCATTAGCCTCAGGGGTATATGGAAGAGTGCAAAAATGAACAATTCCATTCTCAACACAATATCTCTCAAAATCATTTAATACATACTCTCCACCTCTATCTGAATTGACAGATTTTATTACATTGTTTGTCCATTTTTCAACCTCAAGTCTATAAGTGATAAACTTTTCTAAAGCCTCTGATTTATGTTTCATCAAATAAACATACCCATATCTAGAAAAGTCATTAGTGAAGGTGATAAAATAACGATATCCTCTAGCATTTACATTCATATGTCCACAAATATCAGTGTGAACTCTCTCCAAAACCTGAGAAGTGTGACCTCCTATAGAGTAAGGCTTTTTCGTCATTTTCCCTTCAATGCAACTTTCACATGTTGGATAATCTTCTAATGTGACATCACTTAACAGACCCATTTTAATCATTCTTCCAATTTTTTGTTTACTAACATGTCCCAATCTCAAGTGCCATAGATAAGTTGCATTATCTTTCACAAAAACATTAACATCACACACAATACTCCCACACAAATGCACTTGATACATATTATTATTTCGAAAACCATATAGTACTACAACATTGTTTTTCTTCATTAAGAACCACCCATTTCCAAAATAAAAATCATAACCAAGTTTTTCTAACATAGAAACAGATAACAAATTTCTCCTAAGACTCAGAGCATACAAACAATCAACTAAATCAAAAGCTGACCCATTATATAGTTTTAACTCAAAAACTCCTATGCCTTCAATCTTGGCTTTTGCATCATTTCCCATATAAATGTTGACAGGCCACAAACGTGTTGACCCCTTGTGATAAATTAGATTGATTAATTAGCCTAATTATTAATTAATGAAATTAACATGCAATATCACGTGGCAGCACAAACAAATCACCAAAATTAAGTTAAGCAGCGGAAAATAAATGACACGGTAATTTGTTTACGAATGGGGAAAACTTGACGGCAAAAATCCCATCGGGTGATTTAAGGTCACCACTCCCGAAACTCCACTATTATCACAACAAGAGATTACAAGTAAGGAATCCTAAGTACCTTACTAACCTACAATTGAACCCTTACCCCAATACCCAATTGGACTTGTTCAGTAGTGATAGTTTCTCCTTTCAATGCACGACTCCTAAGTACGTGACTAACCAGATGCGCGGATCCCAGTACGCGACTTCAAACACCAACTAGAGAGAGAGTTGTTGGCTGCGAAGTTCTTCAAATCATCTGCACGATGAAGATCAAGAAGATGCTTGGTCACAAAACCCAACAGTGCACATTACACAACAATCTTCTTCACAAAGGATGAACTAGGGCATGAACTTTGTCTTTTTTATCACAAATTGCATGAACAAGGATTGCTCAATACTTGTGCAACTTGCATCTCTTTGACGGCCCTTAAAACAATCTTTTTATATGTCTAGAGTTAGGAGAAAAGAAGTCCTAAAGACACATTCACGGATTGGACTTGAAACAGAACTGAAAATCTGTTTTCTTTAATTCTCGACAGATAGAGGTGTCGAGGATCTGTCGAGAAGCTGTCGAGGCTGAGGGTAAACAGCTTCTTAAAGCTCGATAGATGCATGTGTCGAGCCAAGTGTCGAGCTTTAGTAACTTGCACTTCTTTGCTTGTTTTTTGGATAGACTTGATGACTTCAACACTGAATCTTAAAACACTGTTTCTTGAAATGTTAAACACATTCTAAATCTACCCAATTACAAGTAAAGTACGTTTTGTTTAAGGATAAGCCAATTACATAAAATAGCGACATATGTTCACAAACTTGAACTACATATGTCCTAACAAATGTAACTTGCTCCATCATTTATTTTCTGTAGCTCTTTGAACCCTTGCATAGTATTAGAAATATGAGCAGTAGCTCCTGAATCAGCCCACCAAGATCCAAACTGAATAATAGTGGTATTTATTTCATTGAGAATAAGATTGCCAAAAATACCTTGAGGTTGTTTCTCACGTGACCTCAAAAGAGAAAGACATTCAGATTTTTTATGTCCTGGTTTGTTACAATGATAGCAAATAATCTGTTTTGTTTTGACCTCAACATCTTGCTTAACTAAAGCCTTCTTGTTACTTCTCCAATCATTTTTACCACTTTTGAATTTTCTTTTCTTCTCAAACCTTTTGCTTCCTTTAGGAACAAACTCCTTTTGTTCAACAATGTTAATTGAAAAATTATTAACTCTCACCTTTGCATCCTCTTTAGGTGTGACCTTAGATAAGAGATCATCTAATGTCCAATCCAAACTCGAAACAAAATAAATTTGTCTTAAGGTATCATAAGAATTGGGCAAGGATGACAGGATAGTTGAAATTTTTGTTTTATCATCTACTGGTCTTCCTTGTAGGGCTAATTCATCAGTTAAGGCAATCATATTAATCACATGTTGACAAGCATCTTCTCCTTCTGATAATTTAGTCCTAATAAATTTTTCCCATAAGCCTTCCACATGAGCACTAGACTTTTCTCCAAACTTCACTTCTAAGCTATCAATTATGGATTTAGCACTAGGAGAATTCATATAGCTAACCATCAATGAATCAATCATATATCCCAGCATAAAAAATTTCATTTTGTTATCTGCCTCAATCCATTTATTATAGGAGACTTTATCAGACTCAACAGACTCCTCATTGGGCTTAGGTGGACACTCAAATTTAATACAATGACTATAATCATAAAACCCCATGTACAAATCTACTCGACATTTCCACTATGCATAATTGGGTCCAGAAAGTGTACAATTTTTCATGATATCAGCCATGTTCAAAGAACCAGAGGAGTTTGTCATCTCTCTGTAAAACGCAACACATATAATTTGTGTATTAAATCCAATTCTTTTGGTTATCAATTTCTTTTGATAACATACAAGAATTTATATTTAATGACAAATATTTCAACCAATTAAATTCATCCCGTATCCGTAGGGGTGTAAGGAAGAATTTAATCAATTAGTATTTATCATTTAAATATTTATTTATTTATGTTAAATTAGAGTCTGTGTCTATTCGTAGAGGCATTGGCGCGCGCACACACACACACACACACACACACACACACACACATATATATATATATATATATTGTGTCTATCCATAAGGGCATTGACACATTTATATATATGTAATCTTTCAAAATCCTATTTCATTCATGTGATTAACCGAAGGGGTGTCATCATGTTTGAGTTAGGATAATGAAAGAGTAATAGATGTATTAAATTCTAAGACTAGACTCGAAGAAAACTAACTCCCACTATGAAACTTAAAATTAACTAAATGGCATTATGTTGTATTTGTTACAACCATTTATTAATAAAAATTTATTGTATACTTAAGATATAACAATATCGCATGTATAGGGGAAAAAATATTAACCATAAAGACAAGGTATCATAAATATTAGCAGAGCCTACTTGCTTGTGACTGTTGGAATTATACTTAAAAAGTAATAATTCAAGAGAAACACATATAATACATCTATCAATTAACAATTATATCATGTGCATATGTAATAAAATTCAATAATAATATGTGAGAAATATAATTAGATTGTGTTATTCAAGGACCTCACAAGCAATCAAGATGCTCTCCCTAGCTGGTCAGGATTAACAAGAGCTTTATTTTCTCTTTTCACACACCCTTGCAAGTGTGGCCATGACAATATTTATAATATTCAAAAAGGACATGATCAACCATAAAATCCTTCCTATCGTAATAACACTTCATGTAACAAATAGGTTACATTTGTTAATAAACAACTTTATTAATTAGATTTATTAATGAAGAAGCTCATTACTATGTTATTACTTTTGTAACTCCATGCTAATACATGGATTCATCTATCGTTCATATCCAGAACTACTATAATGACAACAACTTTAATAGGAGTTCAAGTTACTGGTAATGATACGATAGATTTATTAAAGCTAACACTCAACATGCATGAATCTCATTATGGAAGGACTTCCAAGATTATTATGCACTAACCATCGAAAGACTAGCCCTTATTGTCTTCCATAGTCTGAGCAATTTAACCTTGCACCTCCTTTTCATCATGGTCCAACAATGTACCTATCAGAATAGGCTACATCATGAAGGATATGGTCAAGTCAAGGACTACAATGAATGCATTCATAATCTTAGTTTACTAAACCAAGTAGACCTACATCATATATCAATATCTTACATCATATAATTATTGCATAATTTCACAAGAGACTGAATATTTATTTTTTCAACAATAAAGGCATCAAATATATTATGTTGGGCCACATTATTCTAACAACCTCAAATGTGTGCACTTAAGAAGAGCCTCGCGACTGAATCGCTACTGGCAAATCGCCAAAGGTGACACACGTGTGGTGCATGCAAGGGAGCTGAAGGGTCGTGACAACTGGAGCACTACAGGACAACACTTCCAGTTTGGCCAGGCAGTTAGCTCACGACTCAAACTCGCGACTTGTTCCAGTTGCGAGGTCGAGTCGCCAGAATTCCCTATTTGAATAAAACCTGACGTTTCACATTCCTCGTATACTCTATTATGAATACCCTTATACCCACGAAATGTAGTGAGCTTCCAAAGAGAATTTTGAGAGAGAAACCCTAGTGAAAAACAAGATTGATTCATCCATAATCTTCATCCTTTGATTCTCCAAATTCCTCTACTTTCACCCTCTTTATTGATATATTCTTGAGAGGTACATTTAGCCAAATTCTTATCTCATCATACCTATATCAATGAGGAGGTATTTTGGTTCTTAGGAAGCAGTTCAGAAGGGACCAATTCTTTTGGTTGATGCAATGGGCTTATTGTAAGATTCGGTAAACTAAAGAAGACAAGGTTCGGTGTAATCCTGTTGAAGTAAGAAGCTTGGAGGGCTTAGGTGCCTGGATAGATTAGGCTTGGAGGGTCTTCTGCTATTCATGTATCCCAACTTTATTCTCTAGTATATTATTGACCGCTTGAAGAGCGACGGAGAGATTTTTCACCGAGTTCTTCGGTTTCCTCTTCGATAATATATCGGCATGTTATCCTCGTGTTTGCATCTCTCTTCCTTTTCTATTTACCTTTTAATTGCTACTGTGTTTGTGATTAAATATGGTTTAGAGTGTGTTACCAATTCAGTTATAGCGTATATTTCATTTTTCGCACATATATTGTTTGAGTATAAGCTTGTGTTGGTTATTTTGTATTTGGGGGTCTAAACATTCATTGGTGTTTCATACACTAATTGAACTTTCAATTGGTATCAAAGCGGGTGCACTTACTGCAAATAATTACCTAAGTGTGATCCTAGACCCCTATTGAGATAGATTGGTCTCAATCTCTTAATGCTCCTCCATATTTTGATGGAAGCAACTATGCATTTAGAATGTCCGTATGAGGGCATTCCTATGTTCTATTGATGAGAGTATTTGGTATGTTGTAGATATTGGATGGACTAGGCCAAAGGCTGCCAAATCCACATGGGATAAGGCAGCTCTCTTACTGCAGATAATGCTAATAGCAAGGTTTTAAATGCTATTTTCTATGGTGTTTCTCCTGATGAATTTCACAAGATCTCTCATGTTACAATTGCCAAGGAGGCATGGCAAATTTCAAAAACGACATATAAGAGAATCAAAATGGTGAAGGACACCAGGCTCCAAATGCTTGCCACACGGTTCAAAGAGCTAAAGATGAGTGAAGACGAGTCATTCGACTCATTTTATGGGAAGCTCAATAAGGTGGTAATTGGGAAATTTAACTTGGAGGAAAAGATGGATGACTCCAAGATTATGAGAAAAATACTACAATCACTACCAGAGAGCTTCCATGCAAAGGTTACTGCCATTGAAGAGAGCAAGGACCTCGATGGGATCAAAGTTCAAGAACTCATTAGCTCACTTCAAACCTATGAGCTGTCCCTACCATCACAACGGAAGAGCAAATCTTGTACTCTAAAGACCATCGAAGAGAGAGTGGAAGCTCAAGACTCATCAGATGAGGATGAGGTCAAAAAAGATGTGGCGTATCTTGTTAAGAACTTCCGAAAGTTCTTGAAGTTCAAAATGAATGGAAAGTTTGCTGACAAGGGAAAATCCCCAAATTCCTGGAAGGAGAAGAAGGATTTTGAAAAGAAAGATGGGAAAAATTCTCAATCCTTTCAAGGAATCACATGCTATGAATGCAACAGCCATAGACATCTCAAGAAGTATCTATACTATTTGAGAGGGAAGGGTAAAGTGTATGCCACTACTCTTAGTGACTCAAACTCCTCTAATTCAAACTCAGAAGAAAGCTATAATGAAGAAGGAAACTACTTCGCATGTATGACCATTGCTCACGTGGAATCTTCAGATGAAGTGAGTATGTTAGTGGAAGAATTTGGTGAGCACACTGAAGTGGAGTCAATGGGGATAGTGGAAGAATCTGATGATGAGGAAGTTGGAAGAATAATGAGGTTACAAGAAACCTATAATGCTCTTCTTGAGAAGACCCCGGTGAATATGCAAAAGTGGCTAAAGCAGCTATTAAGAAAATGAAGAGAGCAGAGCAAAATCATAGAAGTCTTCTAGTGCGATACAAGGAGATGAAATGTGAAGTTGAGATGAACGGAGAGCTTATCGAAGCTTACTCAAAGATCAAGTTTCTTGAGCTTGAAGTGATTCAAGCTAATGCTAAAGTAGAATGAGTCTCCTCTAAAAAGCTTGATGAAGTCCTTGCACATAAAAAGCCCTTTTCTGACAAGAGCGGTTTGGGATACACCGGAGAGAGCAGTTCGAGTGCAAATATGTCCAAGGACATAAAGTTTGTGAAAGATAAGGAATCGATGGTAGCAACTTCAGCTGTTGAGAAAGTGAAGTTTGAGAAGAAGCAGAATGTGATTGACCAACGGTTTTTGATAAATCCTCCTAACCAATCAGTGGTTAAATCTAAGGTTAAAGGGAAATCACTCCCAAAGTCACAAAGAGGTCTGAAAAATCAACATTTTTGCCATCATTGTAGAATTCAAGGAAACACCAGACCTAATTTCCATAAGCTTCAAGCATTAAAGAATGCAAGTGCCCAAAGGACAAAAGGACCAAGAAATGGCAAAGGGAATTGGACTGCTAAGTAATCAAAAATTCAAGAAGGTGATTCTAGAATGAGGGATGTGATGAAGATGATTGAAGCATTTACCACCTGTTTGACAAACTTCAACCTCAAGGTTGAGAATTGTAAGACAAGTATCCAATTCTCTAAGGATATCACCCCAAACGCATGTGCTGTGTGGGTAAAGAGGGGTACACATGCATAAGCACTATAACATGTCCATGCATTAATTCTTTCTATATAATGGGACATTGATTGGTTATGAGTTCTCCGTTTTTAAAAAAAAAAAAATATATATATATATATATATATAAATTTTTTTTTTTTTTTTGCTTTGAATATCTTTACATTTTTTTTTTATCAATTTTTACTTATTTTTGTGTCAAAAATCCAAAAACACATAAAAAGTAGAAAATCCAAAAGGTTTGATCGGCATTATTGTGTTATATCACACACATATTTTGCCTTATACCTTCGTACAAATGGCCTTGTGCATTTATAAGCGTAGCTTATTCTTTTTGCACTCATATCTTTAAGGGAAAAATCTTGACATCTATGTGACTGTTGTAAATAGATCTTCAAACTTGTCGTGAATGATTAGTCAATGGTTTTGATGATCTTGATACTTGCATAGACTTGTGCTTATATATCTTCTCACTCTTTTATTTTTTTTGCTTAAAGAATTCAACAAATGTAAATCTCAAAATGAAAAAAGATAATGAGCTGCAAAAGTCGTCGCACATACTAGTATTTGACTAGTAAAAAGAGAAAGCGACTTTTATGAAAATGTATGGTGCCCAAAAGCCAAAGGCTTATTCATCAAATTGAAATATTAAAAACTTCAAGCATCGATCTCAAAATGAGATGTAAAGATCAAAATGGTCAAATGTTATAAATTGTAAAGAAGCCAAATGAAAAGTTTCAAAGTTATGTAATTAAGTTGTGTGGGAGATCATATATGCATATTTCTATAATGGAGATTGGTCACTCTTCCTAGTACTAATTGTGTATACCTTGGTTGAATTGATCATTGAAGTTTCACATTAGACTAAGGACTATCTCATATTTGATATTCACACACATCATACATGTCTATATTCAATGAATGTCTTATTCATTTGTGTGATTGTACTTGATTAAATGTATTGCACATGCTCAATCATATGTTGATCAAACACAAAAAGATTTTTGAGTGTTTTAATTGTTTTTGGAAAGTATTTTTGTTTTGAAAAATTTCATAAATTTTGAAAACTGTGCAACTCTGTTTTTTCGACTCTGTCTCGCGAGTGAAGCTAGTCGCGAGCCCCCAGTCGTGAGCTTACTCAGAAGCTTTCGTGACTCTCTGGCGGGTCAAGCCCTTAGTCACAGAAAAGACTTAGAAAAATTTCAAAATTTTTGGGTTTTTGTCATCGTCGCGACTTATTTTGGCGACTGGTTCGCGAGTGGAAGCTCTAGTCGTAAGTTTACTCAGATTGAGTTGCGACTCACTCAAGGGTGGACCTTTTACTCGCGAAAAACACTTAGACAAATTTTTCAAAGTTTGTCATGAATTTTTGGTGACTCATCTTGGCGACTTGTTCACGACCTATTCCAATTGCGAAAAACGCGTTTTTTGCACTTTAAGTGTCTTTTTCAGGATAGTTTTTTATAAACTTTTCATTTTTCCCTCCCACATTGTGACTATTCATTGTCTTGTCCATTCCTCTCCCTCACAAACTCACTATGTTCTTTTAAAAATCCTCCATTTTCGTCATCATCTCTTCATCAATCTTCAAGAAAAGGTATGGGTTTTCTATTTTTCTCAAAGCATTTCATGTTTCTAGCCCTTGTTTTCTTGGATTTTGAGTTTTTATTGAGATTTGCAAAATATGATGTTCAAATATGGTTTGGGTATATTTTGATAAGTTTGGTTTATGGGTTTTGTTGGTGTGATGCTTATTATATATGTTTTCATGTTTGATTCTCATCTTTAAGTAGTATACCTTGCTTGTGTTGTGTTGTGCATATCATACACATGATGAAATGTCTCTTATTCTTTTTGCCCTTGTTTGATCACTTTTGCATCTGATGCATACACACACATTTTGACATGTGTTCAGTGCTTATTATCATGATTTCACCATGTCTTGATGATACTAGTTGTCAAATGTTATTTTTATTTGTTTTCCCCTATGTGTGTGTGTGTGTGTGTGTGTGTGTGTGTGTGTGTGTGTTGTGTGTTTATATATATATATATATATATATATATATATATATATATTTAGGTGATAACTCAAAATCTCTTCTTAGGGACTAATTTGTTGCTAATCAAGTTTGTTGTTCCTTCTCTTGCTTTTCAATATTACATGTTACAGCTTACTAATGTCTCCCTTCAAGAAATCAGCTGTAAAAGGAAGTGGCGGCAAGGGTAAAGAACCTGTGATCGACCTGGACAACTTCACCCCTAAGTCCAAGAAGACTCGGTCATTTACAGGCTTTTATGATACTAAGAAGTTCAGATCCTATGCAGCAGCTCAAAGATATGATAGTTACTTCAAAGATGCTCCCATGTTGGTAGAAAGGGTGGTGGATCAAGAATCCCTTCTAGATACGAACATTTGAAAATGGTTTGCCACCAACAATTGGAACTTTTTTTCGACTAGCTTTGAGGAACCATATGAAAATATGGTCAAGGAGTTTTATGCAAATGCTATTTCAGAAGGAGATGAGCTGAAATGTCGGGTTCGAGGAAAGAGTTTCATGGTAACACCAACCTATCTTGCAAACATTTTGTTCATTAACCGGCCAATGTTTCCAAAGCCACCAGTGTATAATGACTTGTATTCAGAAGAAGATTTACTTCGAGAAACTCTAGGAGTAAACTTGGAATTTTCTCCCAATGGGAAATCAAATAGCGTTTCATCACATCTTCTGAATTAAGGGTACTCACAACACTCATGTTCCACAACTTCTATCCTCTCTCTAGCACTGGATACATGAATCTTGGTAGAGTTTTGTTCCTTCATGACCTGGTCAATGAAGAAGAAATTGATGTTTGCTCTCATATCTTCCACATTTTGAGCAAAACTGCTGAAAGAACTGCCTTAAGGAATTGCGTTCCTTTTTGCTGCCTCATTTCAAAAATATTGAAGCTTAAAGGCGTTCATCTAACAAACGACGAGCACCCCTACCCTCAACCGAGTCTTATCAACATTCGGACTCTACATGCTAGCATTGGTCACAGCAAGAAGGGGATCAAGCTAGAATGTAATGCTCCTTAAGGTGGTGCATGATCTAGTTCACACTTGAATGATGAGAAGTTAGACAACATCCTTGCCTCTATGGAAGACCTTAGCACCAAAGTCTCCGGTCTAGCATCTTTCATGTATTCTCACCACACCCAGTTTGATACAAAATTCACATCACTCTAAACCCAATTGGACCAAATCCAAAGGAAGCTCGAGGAAGATGAAGATTAGCTATTCCGTAACAAAAAAAGGGAGTGTCTTGATAGGGGGAGAAAGAGCTAGATCACAGGGGGGGCATTGGAAAGCTAGAATGCTAGATCACAGAGGGAGCATTAGAGATGAAGAACAAGAATAGCAAGAGTAGTAAGAAAAGTAGCCGCAACAAGCTTATTTAATATTGTGTTGCTTGTGTTTTTTTATTTCATGTCTGATGTTGTGTTTTTTTTACTAGACATTTTTATTGTGTACTTTTGCTTTGTAGCTTAGTACTTTTAGTCAATGTTATACATTTTCTTTAGTACTTCACTCTTATGCCCTTGTTGGATTTTATATCCTTGATATAATTAGTGTGTGTTTTTGTATCGGTTGAGTGTTGAACATGCAAATGATTCTTTGCATTGAGCTTAGTAGCTTGCATGTCCTGTTGTTCATTCCTTGTGATAATGATCATTGTGATCACTATTTATAGTGATTGTTCTTGTTTGGTCAAGTCATGCTTTATTGCTTTAATCTTTACTACTTGATTGCATTGTGCTTGCTCCATATGCATTTCAAGATTTCTGCTTACAATGATTGTCTTGTGTTATTGTTTTCAGGAAAAATTTGTTCATATAGTTCAAGAGCTTCATAGTTTCTAGAGTTAGGTATGAGTGAGTTTTGGCAACTGTTCCCAACTCACATGTTAAGTCTAAAGTCATTTTTTGTCATAGAATAGCCAAAGGGGGAGATTTTAACGTTGAATTTAATCAACCATGTGTTGGCTTTATTCTGTGCCAAATTTGCTTGTATTTTAGCAATTAGATACCTTGTATTTAGGTGGGAATTATGTAAGGGTAGTGTGTGAGAGAGTATGAAGAAACCTCAACTACGTGCACTCAAGAAGAGCCTCACGACTGGCTCGCAATTGGCGAGTCGCTAAAGGTGGCACGTGTGGAGCATGCAGGGGAGCTAAAGGGTTGTGACAGTTGGAGCACTACAAGACAAAACATCCACTCTAGCTAGGCAATTAGTTCGCGACTCAAACTCGTGACTCGTTCCAGTCGCGAGGTCAAGTCGCTAGAATGCCCTATTTGGATAAAGCTAACGTTTCATGTTCCTTATATACTCTACTATAAATACCCTTATACCCTCAAAATGTAGAGAGCTTCCGTAGAGAATTTTGAGAGCTTAGGTGCACTGGGTAGATTAGGCTTAGAGGGTCTTTTACTATTCATGTATCCCAACTTTATTCTCTAATGGATTATTGACCGCTTAGAGGGCAAAGAAGAGGTTTTTTGTTGAGTTCTTCGGTTTCCTCTTCGATAACACATCAGCGTGTTATCCTCTTGTTTGCATCTCTCTTCCCTTTCTCTTTACCTTTTAATTGTTGCTATGTTTGTGATTAAATATGATTTCGAGTGTGTTACCAATTTGGTTATAGCTTAAATTTCATTTTCCGCACATATATTGTTTAAGTATAAGCTTGTGTTAGTTATTTTTGTATTTGGGGGTCTAGACATTCATTGGTATTTTATACACTAATTGAACTTTCAATAAGATTAGTGACATGCAAAATCAACAAACAAATACAACTTTAAGGGGGACAAAAAATCCAACAGACCTAATGCCCTGTTTGGATGACAAGAAGAATATAGAAAAATTGTTTGAGAGAGAGATAGAGATCACTTAGGTCGTTAGGGTTGTTGACGCCTATGAAGCACCAACGCGGCTGGGAGGATGCCGCATCGGCATTCGACGCGGCTCGACGTGGGGTGCAACCACCAATGCCATTGCCCGTGTGTCAGTGCCACGTCTAAGGTTTTTTTTTCCCCCCCCAGATTCACCTCCAACTCGGACCAATTCAGCTCCGACATGAGTCTATTTGCTTCAAACCTGGCCGATTTAGGCTGAATCGGATCCCATTGGCCAAATATTAGTGTGTTTCGGCCTGAAAATGAAAATTGGTGATAAAAAAAAAAAAAAAAAAAAACTTAAACTGAAAATACAGGTGGAAATAGCCACTGTTGCCATCACAATTTCACCGGCCTTAATTTCTTTCTTCTTCTTCTTCTTCTTCCCTTTTTTTTTTTTGCCTAAGCCGCAATGTGTTCCTTTTTTGGATAAGCTCTGTTAAATGCCTTAACATAAAAGGCTCAATTAAATGTCTCACCAAACACACTCGTGAGCGACATCTTCCCTTTTTCTTTTTTTAATTTTTTAATGGGAAGCTACACCTATTAATTCCTTCCACATCCGCATATATCCTTTTTTTTTTTTTTTTTGGCCTGACCAAGTACGTGAGTCACTAAGTCACATCTTTTTTTTTTATTTATTTATTTAATTATGGGAAGCGTCATATATTTTAATACTTTTGTCAATAATTCAAGTATCAAAAAATTTTGTGTACTTATTAATATCTATTTATTTTATAATTATATGAGTTTTCTATTCTTATTATATAAAAAAGTATGCTTAGCAATATATAAAATATATAAATAAAAATATTTGTAATAATTTCTTAATCGCCGCACCCGCATTCTATTTTTTCAAAAATTGCCGAGTCCCACACCCGCACCCGCACCCATACCCATACCCGAATCTGAAGTGCACCCGTGCTTCGTAGGTTGACAACACTCAAAGTTCTCTAGAGTGTAGAGGAGCCTGCTTTACGGTCTGTTGGGCTTGAATTTCATGTGGACATCATTGTGATCTTTCAACTCAAAAACCAAAGACAATAACACACAAAAACAGAGTTACTTATAAGCATACAAGTGCTGAGAAAGCGAAGAGGGGATGAAACTCACGGAAAAGTAGCGATACGGGATGTGGGGGGATAGGAGTATGTGTATACAGACCAATATACTAGACACAAATGCCATAACCGGGTAGAGCATTTTTTTTATTCTATTTAAGTTAAATTACAAATTATATCCTCTAATTTTGTCTAAAATGTAATCAAGTCATATAACTTTTGATTTATTCTAGTACTATCTGTCAAAATTGCCTTGATCTGAAAAAAAATAAATAAATAATAAAAGTCAAAATTTTGATTTATCATCAATGTTTGACATAGTAAATCATCAAAAAAAAAAAGTTGTTAATAATTGATTAAGAAATAAAACATTAGAAACAACCCCTCACAGAATGTCATTTCCTAACATCTTCCAATTTCTAGTAAAAAATATGTTAAATTGTTTTCTCTGTCTTTGAAAATAGAAATTCTTACAATATTTTAGAATTTTATATGTAAATTATTTTTCTTATGCATTGTTATTCATATTGTTCTACTTAAATTGTTCCATTTTGAGGATTTTTAAGCTGGTATCTGTCATTTGATTTGTCATTTTGAGATTTTTGGAGTGTGTTTGTTTGGTTACCAAGAAATTGGCAAGAAAGTTAAAAGAAAAAATAAAAATAAAAAATTAAACAAAAATGCCACATAAATTGTTGATGTGAATTTCTAAAACCAGTGAAATATTTTCTTAATTGTGATTAAGTGACTTGGAAGCAATTTATTAGCCACATCAACATTTTTTGAGCGTTAAATGATGGCAAGGAGCACACTGAAGTGGGTATATAAAGAGTATGGATTAAATTGACATTGAAGTTTTTCTAATGACCAAAATGAAACAATCCCTAAAAGTCAAGAACTAGGAGGCAAAATTCTAATAATTTATCATATTTCTATTGACATGAAACAAAATATTGTTTGAATGTTCAATAAAATAATTTATTATTCTATTTTTACAAAATTAATGAATAATTTATCATTAGAAAGTTTGTGTATTCATCACATCATCCAACCCAGGATCAACTTCTCTCCCTTTTAGTTGTTTGGCATTCCACTTCCCTTTTCTTTGTCCCCTTAGCTTTTGAGAATCCGCCTTCTTCAAAGCATGAATTTGTAGCAATTGGGTCTTGTGTGTCCTCGGGCTCCACAATGGTGGCAGAAGTGTTGAACTAGAGGACCTCTTTGAGACTTTGGAAGAGACTTCTCTGTAGCCTTAGGTTTGGCCACAAATGGAGTTTGAGGTCTTGTCAAAACCTTTTGAACAGATCCATTTGGAATTTTCTCCTCTTTCACATTCTCAACACTTGAAGTCGCTACCATTGGTTCCTTAGCTTTACTGAACTTCATCTCCTTTGATCCATTAGAACTTAAACTACTCTTTCCAGTGTATCCTAAGCCGCTTTTATCTAAAAAAGGCTTTTGATGTGCAAGCACCTCATCAAGCTTCTTGGAGGCAATTCACTCTACCTTGGCATTGGCTTGAATCACTTCAAGTTCAAGGAAGTTGATCTTGTAATAAGCTTCGGTGAGTTCTTCGTTTAGCACCTCAACTTCACATTTCGTTTCTTTGTACCTTGTGAGTATGCTCTTATAGTCCTGTTCAGATTTCTTCATTTTCCTAATGGCTGCTTTAGCCACTCTTGCATACTCTCCAATCTTCTTAACAAGAGAATTGTAGGATTCTTGTAATCCCTTTGCTCCTTCTTAATCATCGGAATCTTCCCAAATTCCCATAGACTCTACCTCGGTGTGTTCACTGAGTTCTTCCGCTAGAATGCTTAAATCTTTCGATGAGTCCATAGGTGCTATGGCCATAAATGCGGATTAGTTTTCTTCTCCATCAAAGCTCTCCTCCGATTCTGAATTGGAGCCATCCGAGTCACTAAGGGTAGTGACAAAAACTTTACCCTTTGCTTTCAAGTACGTGGGGCATTCTTTCTTTATATGCCCATGTCCTTTGCATTTAAAGCATGTGACTACTTAAGATGGAGAAGAATCTTTAGGATCCTTCTTCTTGAAGTCTTTCTTATTCTTCTTGAAGTCTTTCTTATCCTTCTTGAAGTTTGAGAATTTTCCCTTCTTAAAAGACTTCCCATCTCTCTTGAACTTTAAGAACCTACAGAAGTTCTTAGCTAGGTACGCCACCTCCTTTTCAACCTCATCCTCATCCAAGGAGTCTTGAACTTCCAATCTCTCATTGATTGTCTTGAGAGCAAGGGACTTGCTCTTCCTTTGTGTTAGGAGAGATAAATTATAGGTTTGAAGAGAACCGATGAGCTCTTGAATTTTAATCTCATCAAGGTCCTTGCTCTCTTCGATAGTAGTAACCTTTACATGAAAGCTCTCCAGCAATGATCGGAGAATCTTCCTTACAATCTTGGAATCCTCCGTCTTTTAACCCAAGTTGAATTTACTGATCACCACTTCATTTAGCTTCCCATAAAATGAGTCGAATAACTCGTCTTCAATCATCTTCACCTCCTCGAAGCATGTGGTAAGCATTTGCAGCTTGGTGTCCTTCACTTTTTTGGTTTCTTCATAGGAAGTCTCCAAGTTTTGCCACGCCTCCTTGGAAATTGTAACATGGGAGATCCTATGAAATTCGTCAGGAGAAACACCACAAAAAATAGCATTTAAAGCCTTGATATTTGCATTAGTTGTCGCAAGGGCTACCTTATCCCATGTGGATTTGGCAACCTCCGACCTAGTATATCCTATCTTGACAGCGTCCCAAACACTATCATCAATAGAACAAAGAAATGCCCTCATACGGACTTTCCAAAATGCATAATTACTCCCATCAAATTAGGGTGGCTCATTGAGAGATTAAGATTGTTCCATCTCAAACAGGGCCTAGGATCGCACTTAGGTAATGAAACCACAACAAGTGAACCCGCTTTGATACCAATTGAAAGCTCGAATATGTGTGAAAACACAAGAGCAGTTTAGACACTCAAATTAAAAATTATGGCTCGGTTGATTTTTATCTAACTTAAACTAAGTGCAAAATAGAGTAAATGCAATTGTACAAACAATAAAACTACTCTAAGCCATATTCATCAAATATTAATAATAAAATGAAAGTTAAAAGAGTAGGGGAGAAAAATGCAAACACAAGATAACACTACGATGTGTTATCGAAGAGGAAACCAAAGAACTCAGCAAAAAACCTCTCCACTGCCCTCCAAGCAGTAAATCGATCCACTGAAGAATAAGTTGGAGTACACGAATAACAAAAGACCCTTTAAACCTAGTCTACCCCATGTACTTAATCCCTCTAATCTCCTGCTACCAATTGACTTAATGAAGACTTGTCTTCTCTAGCTTTCCGAATCACGCAATTCAGTCCGATTGCATCTACCAAACAAATGGCTTCTTTCAATACTTTCCAGTAGCACCAAAACCTCACTTTACACTCAGAATAAGTGTGGTAAGTGTTTGGGCTACCAACCTCTCAAGGATTTGGATATAGAGAGGTAAGAGTTGAGGAAAACCACAAAGAATTGTGTAAAGGATTGTGGGTATAACAATCTCTAATCTCAAGGGTTTTTGTCTAGGGTTTTTTTATCTGAAAAGCACTCCTATCAATATTTGGGTAATGATGGTATATATAATGTGGGTGAAGACATAGTGGACCAAATATGCCAAAATAGCAAAACAGAATATTTCGCAGGTATCTCTCGAGAAGGCCTTACCCACAAAACACTCGCGAAAACCAGTTGTCATGACTCTTTGCATTCCAGTCATGTGCTGTGCATATGGCTTCCTTTGCAGGAAGTCTTCTCGCAAGATACCTGCAAAAAATCCTTTGATCTTCAATGTTGTCTTGAGTCTTCACACTCTCTCACACACACAACCTATACAATGAAATCCCACATAAAATACAGGATACATAGATTAAACAAAATTACAATCAAATGTGGCACGGGCCAATACAAAATAATTGTAAATCACTACTTTACACACTAGTATTGGGTAAGATCTTAAACTTCCCTCTTCGATACTATGTTTTGGTGATTATAAACTAATAGATTGGGTAGATCATACATTAATGAATTGGAAATATTATGGTGAATTTTTTTTTTAATGTGCTTGAAAGTTTATAAAATAAATAATAGAAATGAACGAAATATATAAGTTACATTAAAGAAATGAGTGTCTCTCTCGCGCAAAAACATGAGAATCAATGTAAAATGCTTCAAAAAATCTGTTCCATTCGCATGTCTCCCCCGCCAAACAAGCTACAAGAGTGACCAACTTTTAGGCGTTCCTGATTATTGTATTACATGGACTAAGAAGAAATCCCATAAGGTGATGATTAGAGATTTGGAACTCAAAGTCAGTCCCTTGGAGATGACAAAAAACTTTTCCAAAATAGTAGAATTTGTTATCTACAAAAATTTTTATTTTTGTTTTTATTTTTGTTTTTTTTTTTTTTTTCAAAACAATAGATTACTAAAAATACAATACAAAAAATATTTTCTTTAAATTTTCTGCTAATTAGGTTCTCTTATTCAGCTGAAATCTACCAAGTAGGCAGTGACAAATCTCTGTTTGGTTTGAGAGGTGGAAAAGTGGAAGAATAGAAAATGGTGAGAAGATGAAAAAGTAGAAGGATAGAAAAAATTTTAATTTCTCTCCTTTTTATTTGGTTGGGAGTGAAAAAGTGGAGAGATAGAAAAAGTAAGTTTGTATAAATTTACTTATCTACCCTTGTTAAAAATGATGTCCAATTAAAACCAAAAAAGTGACAAAAAAAAAAAAAAAAAAAAAAGAAGGAAAGAAGAGGCAATGAGAGAAGAAAAAAAAAGAGGAAGAAGAAGAGGAAGCAATGTCCAGAAGGAAGAAAAAAAAAAGATATAAAAAGATTAAAAAGAAAAAGGCAACCTCTAGGAGGAAGGAAATAAAAAGGAAAATAAAAAAGTGAAGAAGAGCAATCTACGAACAAAACTCATGTGCAAGTACACAAGGGCATTTTTGTCCATTAAGCAGACCCATTTCTCCCTTCAGTTTTCTCTCCATTTTGGGAAGAAAATTTTTTGATGGGCCCGGGATGAAAACACCTGAGCCCTACCATTTATTTTTCTTCCACCCCATCCAATCAAACAAACTTTTAAAAAGTTTTCCTTTCTATTTTCTCTTCAAAATTTTCCATTAACCATATTTCATCTTCAAACAAACACACCCTAAAAGACAAGAGGTCATGGTTCCCATTGTCTTGATTCATTATTATTATTTTTAAAAGATACTTATATGTGGGTCATTTTTTTAATGTATTTTGAAGTTCACCACACTCAATTTATATATTTTTAGTGTAATGTTATTACTTTTATTTTATTTTATTATAATTTAATAGTTATAACGAGGGAGAGGAGTTTCAATCCTAAATCTCATGAACACATTAAGATGTGTCAACTAGTTGAACTATAAGACTCTTAACTAGAATGTTATTACTTCAATGGGTAATTTCACGGTACCCCTTTTTTTTGGGAGGTACGGTGCCAACTAATAGACAACCTATTGTACTAGCTTACAATAACATGACATTTAATGGTTCCATGCTCACATTATGCAATACCAATATCACATGTGACTATACTTTTGTCATATTTGTTGGTTCTCTTATTTTTTTTCTCACATTTGATGGTTTTATTATCACATTAAGCAACCAATATCACATTTGATCGTTGTTTTGTTACATTTGGTGGTACGCTATTTTTTCTCACCTTTGACATTTTCATTGTCACATTAGGTGATATCAACATTATATATGATTGAACTTTTGTTACATTTTGTGATTCTCTTTTTTTTTTTTTTTTTTTTTTCACACATTTGATGGTTTCATTGTCACATTAAGTGATATTTTTATATCTTGCTGTACATTTGTCATATCTTGTGGTACCCTAATTTTTTTTTTTTTCTCATTTAACGGTTTCATCGTCACATTGAACAATACCAACATTTCAAGTGACTGTACTTTTGTAATATTTCATGGTTCCTTTTTTTTTTTTTTTTTTTTTTCTCACAGTTGATAGTTTCATTGTCTTATTAGTCAATACCAATATCACATCTGATTATAATTTTTTCAAATTTAGTGGTACTCAAATTTTTTTTTTTTCCCTCAAATTTGATAATTCCATTGTCACATTAGGTAATACTAATATCACATGTTAACAATAAAAGCCAAGGTTTGACATTTGCTTAAAATAATAATTACTAGAGAGAGAGAGAGAGAGAGAGAGTTAACAACTTATATATACCAAAATATTTTTTCTTATAAATTGAAAATATGAAAAAGAAAACAAAGCGAAAGTGAGACCAATGGTCCGTAAACTCCTAACATGATAATAGGAGTTTGAGTCTTCGACTTAAAACAGAAGGCCATAACAAAATGAAGCTGGTAACGTAAGTAATAGGAAAGTCTTCATCTTAAAACCGAAGACCATTCCAAACCTTACTAATAAAAAACCAACCATGTACCCATTACCCCTAGTCCTACACAAAATCATTTGTATTGAACTTGACAAGCACTAAGCAGCGGATGAGGCATTGATGTAGTGAACAGCTGCCGCTGAAATCGCTGTCAAGGATTTTTTCTAGCCATTTTTCCAACACCAGTTTCAGCCTCTACAAAAGCCAATGAGTTCTTGTAGTCCAATGACTCATCATTGTATATGTCCCACCATCTCTTCACTAGCAATTTGAAGTTCTACCTGTTGATGTTTCTCTTCCTCCATGTCTTAGAGCCCTACAAATATATATATATATATATATATATATATATATTCACACACACACACACTCCATTAGTATTACATATTAAGCCAAAAATGTTCAGATTGTATTGAACTTGAGATTGTTACTATAAACAAAGTGGATACTCAATGTTCTCAGGATGGCGCCATAACATAGCAAGCACATGATTGTAAACTGAGAAGATTGGCTTGTAAATATCCTTGAAGAACATGTTCAAAAAAGTCCTGCAAGAATCATAAACATTTGAGTATGCTATAAGTTACTAATATTATTCACCATAAATTAAAGAAAACAAAGTCAGAGATTTATGTGCTCATTTTTGTAAGCCAATGATCCACATCCACAACCTATTAATCCAATGGCTAGAAAGTAACATGATATGAATCTATCAAAGCAATCCACATGCCCCAAAATGGGTCATACACAAATTTTTTTAGTAGTCCCAAAATTTTGAGATTCATTATGGATCTTGTGAAGCCAATCAAATTGGCCACAGAGATTTTTTATGTGGTATTTTTTCTAATGACCAAAATAACTATAGGAAATAATATATACCTGCTCAGCAAAAGTGATAGGATTGGTAACTTGGAGGGGTATCAAGGAAATCATGGTATGTGGATAGATAAGGCTCATACACAAAGAAGCCAGCATTGAAGTAGAGGGGAGGCTTGGGGCCAAGCTTAGCAGGCCAGTTTAACTTTGTCAGGGCACTGCTGACAATAGCCAATCTTGTGTTGTGGAGTGTTGCTCCAAGTTTTCTCACAAAAGTTGTCCATAACAGCATAGAACTGGTTGTCTGGTAAGTCAAAGAGGTGATAAATGTTTTCAAACACTTGAATGTCTCCATCTAGATAAGCCATCTTGCTGTACTCCACAAACTGCATACAAAATATTCAAACATAAGTACAATTTACAAAACTGTTGAAATCATGCAATTGGGTAACAAAAACATGTTAATAAATCACATATAATTGAATCAAAATGAGATTATATTTTATATCTTTAAAAAAATTGAAAGTATATATTATACCAATTATGTACAAACATTTAATAGGAATAGGATAGATTACTAAAATTTCTATAAAGATAAAGAATAACCTCAGACTAGACTAGGGAAATTTATAAAATATAAGAGCTTTGTTTGGTTACAGATAAAGACAAGTTTAAGGCTCCATTTTAAAAGCAAAAGCAAGATTCAAGGGACCAAGTGGAATTGTTTTTTGGGAAGAAAGTATAATATCCTCATGGTAGACCACCTCATTTGTTCATCATTCTACTAAAAGATTTCTACCATTTTAAAACTAATGAGTAAAAAAAAAATTTAAGCAGAAACTAATGACTGACTTAGCGATTTTAAATAGGTGTGAATCTTTTAATACAATGGTGGATAAGTGACGTGCTCCACCACAAGGACTGTATAATAGTCTTTTGATACATCAAGCAAAATTGCAACCACTAGAGGATACCATTCTCAGGCCCTTGGCTAAGCTAACCACACCTTTCATATAGTCCCTGTTACCAGCCAAAAACGTGTCATAGGCCTTGTTAGGCATGCTAATGGGTTTGTTGGTGACAGTGGTGGTGGTGATAGTGGTGATGGTGATGGTGATGTTAGGAGGCATTTGAAGTGGGATTTTGAAGAAAATGTGAATTGAACAAAGGTTTTAGACTATGGGATTGTGTTTGAAAAGGATTTAGAGTGTTTGGCTAAAGAGAAAAATGGTTTCTCTAGGAAATTTGTTTTTGCTTGAGAAGAAAAGTTTGTGTGATGGACTTGGAGCGGTAGGGCCAATGGGATGTTTAATGTTCATATAGAAATGGGGTGGATTTTTTTTTATACATACAATATAAAAATTTTATTTTAGAATAATCTAAGTACATACATGTGAAATTGCCTCATAGAAATTTGAATTATAACCTTTATCATTTACAAATACTTATACTTTTAGAATGATTGTCTCACCAAAAGAAGGGCGATGAACTCCGGGTGGATTTGATAATGGTAAACAAATATTAGTATTAGTGGTAATTAATAAAAAATTTCACTTCAGTGTGGATAAAAATTTAAGCTAGATGGGTTAGTCCCACTTTTTTCCAAGACAATCCCAAGGAAATCGAACTCTTAACGTGCAGAACTACTTGTCCTCCATGGCCCACCCAATGCTCCCCAACCTTCTCAAAACCATTCAACTCTGCCGACGCGCCTCCATCCCTGTCATCTTCACGCGCCACTCCCACACTGACGGCGACTGTGGCGTCATGCTTGCGGAGTGGTGGAACGGCGACCTCATCATGGACGGGACTGCGGAGGCGGAGCTCATGCCGGAGCTGCAGAAGCCGCCGGAGGACATAGTGGTGGGGAAGAACACGTACAGCGCGTTCAGGAACACGCTCCTAGAGTAGCAGCTGAGCGAGATGGGCGTGGAGGAGCAGCTGATCGTCATGGCTGTCATGACTAAACTCTGCTGCGAGACGACGGCGCGTGAGGCTTTCATCCGAGGGTTTAGGGTCTTCTTCTCCACCGACGCGGCTGCCACGTCGGATCTGGAGCTGCACGAGGCCACGCTCAAGAACTTGGCATATGGTTTCGCTTACTTTGTTGATTGCAAGAAAGGGGCTCTTTGGGAATCAATGAAAGAAGATTGAGGTACATCCACGAGTACATATGTACTGTTTGTGAAAATGTCCGAATAAGTTTTCATTTTTTATTTTATGTTCTTTGGTAGATAGCCCTTGTATAGTTGTGAAAAGATGAAAGAAAATAATTTGAGGCTTCGATCTTCTAGATTAGTTCAATAGTGGCTGGAATTATTTATGTTTTCCTGGCAAGGTATGAATTGGATCCATGTTATCAAGCAAGAGTGAGGGACTGAAAAACAAAAGTTTTCCACACAAAGATTTTCTCCTTATTTTGGAAAAATTGATACTTTAAAATTTTATATCATAAAATGGCACACAACTTGTGCTACAATAGAGCCAGAGCAATCACCTTCATAAACACAAAATTGATAGTTGGAACTTTCTAATTTTCAATCTTACCCTTGGGAATCACTACAGAGTAAAATTACATTATCTGACATCCCTTGACCCTTGGGATGGCATTGATTAATGCAGAATTAATTTAACCATAGCTACAAATTAAAACGCCTACTACCATAAACTTTTTTCTGAAGTGGTAATTAAAAAACTAAAGAACGTAAAACGCATGAGTACCAAAAAATAAGTAACTAAATCATAAAAGAAAAAGATGCAAGAACATGGTCATCTGCATCTAACTCAGCCAATTGATTCTCATCCTCTTTCTTTTCCTGGTAAGACATCAGAAAACCATTCAACTTCACAATTGCAGCTACAAGCGTTGCAAAGAGCATCATCATCTGCATCTAACTCACAGTCATTTGGTTCCCATCCACTATTCCTTTTTAGAACTTGGCATGGTTCTTCACGGCAACACAATACTTGTTGTCTAATTCCAATGAAATTTCTAATCCAAAAACCACTTTGCATCATAGTCTTTGTTCTCTTTCGGCATTCTTTCAAGCCACCTGAGTTAGACCTTTTCAAAGAAGATAGAATCCTTAAACCCTCTTGCTTCAATTCACCCTCAGAGCATAGTAGAATTATCCCATACACGTATGTTGCTTCTAGGTGTCCTTTATCAGCCGCTCTTTTCAAGTACTCAAGCCCTGATTTTGTCCTCCCCAAACTAAAATAATCAATCACTCCTTGTCTAAATAAGGACTCCGGGTTTCCAGACTTCAAACATAGCTTTAAAAAGGACGATGCTTTCTCACTCAAACAAAAAGGATTTGCTGGAATTTTCTTGAGTGATACCCGTTGAAGGATATAAAAATCCTCTGCCAACTCCGAAAAGTACTTGCAGCTCAATTTGACATTGAACAAGTCGGTCAGCGATGCTGACGCAACAGAACCAAGAACTTCTGTCCACAAATCATTTGGAAGAGATGATTTAATGGACGAAGAATAAGACCTTCTTGTTGTTCTCTTGTATTCAGTTTTCCTCATTGCCTTCAGAATTTGTAACCAACAACAATTTTCGCTTGTAACTTGTTATTCTCTTGTAGCTAGTTGGGGATGAGTTGGTTGATTGGGGGCCTTCAGAATTTGCATGGAAAAGCTATATGTTTTGCAAGTTGGTATGTGCACAATTGGAGTAAGATGAATGCATTTTTATGGGAGGCTTTGGTGTGTTTAGCGTTGTTGCAAAGATTTTGTTTGGTGTGCTTATGTACTGCTTTTATTATTATCGTTGTTTGTTATTATTATAATTATAATTAATTGGTTCTGTTGCTTTAATTTTATTATGACTATTGTATCTGATTTTGAATAACACTTTTCTTCATTAAAAAAAAAAATGCACGTTATTTTTCTCGTGATTGTTGAAAATTTGTATACCAAAGTAGCATACTTGCAATCATTAATTGATGAGCCCGAAGTTTCTTATTTAGAATGGTTCCTAATGATTTTTTATTTTCATTTGCTTAAAGACACTTCAGTGAAGTTTATTCTCAAAACTCAAAAGATAATGGTCTTGCGTTATTATTGTTACAATAGAAAGAAAAGCATGTTATTTTTCTTGTGATTGTTGATTTGTGTATACCAAGTAACATGTTATTTTCGTTAGAAAAGCATGTTATTTTTCTTGTGATTGTTGATTTGTTGTATACCAAGTAGCATGTTATTTTCGTTATTGTTGTTACTATAGATATTTCTCTCTTATTTTGATATAAGGTTAGAAAGAGAAATATCCACTTCATCTGGCTAAAACCATGCTTCTTTTAAGGTTTTATTTTCTTATTTCTGTCATTTTGCCTTTCTATTGAATACTACTATAGTAATAACTTACTCCCAAATCGTCATCTTTGCCATCAACGACTTCTCCCAATCTTCACAGCACTTCTCCTACGTGATTTAAACTTGAAGATGTTTAGAAACACAATATTTTCACAACAAAGACAATATTGATGAGATGGGTCGGTCCTTATGGCCCTTCATCTTTTTAATCTATTTTTTTTTCTTAATTTATTCGCCCAGCTAGCTTATTTGCTTTATTTTAGCTATGTATAACCCTAATTTTTAAGGTATATATAATTTATTTGTATCCATTTTGTTTTAACAAAATAATTCAATAAAAAATAATATCATTTCAACAAAACAAACAAGAAGAGTTCTGAAAATTTTATTAGTTGTAGTTTCATCAAAATTTTAAATTGATTAATGGTTACAATCATGGATGAAATATGTGCTATAAAATTGCATCTTCTTATTGCGAAATCGTGATTTGAAGATGTAATTTGAAAAAAGTATTGTATCTTTATAATTTATTTTAATACTGATTGTGTTTTTATAATTTGATATTAAGTTAACAATTTCAACCCAATTATTCAAATCACTCTATTGGTGTCTATTGCCAAAAATTTCAATGTGCCCTAATTTAAAATATTAAGTACATTTGTGGGTTAATGTTGCGATGTTTTAATCGTATAGATTATGTTTAGTTAACACTTAATAGTAGTTATGAACATGATCATAGGGCTATTCAGCAAAAACGAAGATTACTAAAATAGAAAAAGGAAAAAGAAACACCAATTCTACTTGCTATATCCTTTTTTTTTTTTGTTTTATAGGAAACTTGCTATACCCTGAACATGCTCTACCGTTGAAGCGTATATTTTTCCCTCACGAAACTTATAATATAACAAAGTGTTACTAACATTTCAAAATATTTCCTTCTAAAAATATATCATCATAAACATGCCATTATTCCTTAATGTTATTTAAAAAAAAAAAAAAAATCAAGCATTATTGTATCTCTCTCTCTCTCTCTTTCTTTCCGTTGTTCAGTAACTTCATTTATTAGTTTCTGATTGATATTTCAGTTCCATGTTTTGATAGTGTAAAAAGAAGTAGCTTTAGTAGTTTGACGTTTTTCAAAGGGTAAAGTAGTTTATTTTATTTACTAATTGTTAAATAATATTTTATTCAGTTTTTGAAGAGTAGCCACGAATTAGAGCATTCCACACCAAACACAATGTTTTAGTACTTTTGATGGAACATGCAGCTTCCAAAGCCTCCTCCATATTCTTTTATCCCTCCATGCCCAAGATCTTTCGCCTTGCATAGAGGAACTAGTTATCTTGACAGCCAACTTGTAAGCCGATTTTACATGTTTTTCCCTCTCTCAATAATGAAGAAGGAAGAACTGTTTGATAGCTAAGCCCAAGCTGGTCTGGGATAATTTAATTGATTGGTGGCCTTCAGAATTTGAAAGGAAAAGGCTTTAAAGCTATCTTTTGCAAGTTGGTATGGGCACAACTGGAGTAAGAGGAATGTTATCAGTTTGAGGAAAGCTGCTTGTGTTTAGCCTTCTTGATTTGCCTTTGTTAGGTACTTAGGTGTGCTAGTGTTCTTTTTCTTTTTCTTTCTTTTTTGGATTCTGTCCTTGGTTCATCAAAAAGAGACATCAAAATATGTCTTAACTCTTTTGATTGAATAAGTTCAAGGACACAATTTAAAGAAATTTTATATCCAAAAAAATTTTTTGGTGGTAAATAACTTTCTATTACGGTTGGGCAAGAAAAGTATTTTCGATGGTGGGTTTAGATTAAACCAATAATGACCTATTATATAAAATTTTTGTAAAAATGTTGTAAATATAGAATATTTTTTAATAAATAAGTAAATTAGAAAGTATAAGTCTTTAAGGTGTAAAAGAAGTTAAATTGAAGGATATTCTACACTCTTTATGATGGGGCCATGTGTTTATTCTAATCAAATGTCCGATTTTCTATCAAACTTGATCTGAGTAATTATTTTTTTTAATATATTAATGAAATTTGTGATTTTATGATCGGATGGCCTTAATGAACCTAGCTAATTAACTTTTTTTTTTTTTGCAATTTGAGAACCATTTATAATACGTGTGCTACTTTATATATATATATAGACATAATTATAATAAATGCTTAATGCTATAATATATAATTCATATAAAAACACAAGCATAATAATACTTATTAATAATTATCAAATTTCATATTTAAAAAAATGAAAGTGAGGAAAAATCTTATCATGCGTAACTTTTATGTGTATTGCACAAGTTGTTGACTAGTTAAGAATAAGGGTAACTTTAGACATACTAAATTTTTTTTTACCTAGAACTCACAAATTGATTTTTCACCAACTATCAAAAGCACATTTCAAACATTCATTCATTAAGTGCTTAAAGTCCACCAATCATAACATATATGGGCGGAGCTAGGAATTTGTGTTTGGGTGCGGGGGTTGTGGTATAACTACCATATTGATTCCAAGCCAAATGAAAAGTTAATTTTGTTGATGGCGAGTGCTAGAGAAAAGTGGTGGATTTACAAAGGAAATGGATTGAAAGTGTCAGAAAATGATGAGTGTTAAAAGAAGAAGAAGAAGAAGAAGGACGAAAATGTTAGGGACGGGATGTAAAATAAAAATAAAAAGAAGAGAAGAATGAGATGGGAAAGTTACAAAGAGTGCATGGTAAAAAAAAAATAAAAAAATGATTTACCACACACTTTCTCATAATTGTCTTATATGATAAATTGTAATTGATTGTTTGTTACTATTACATGGATCACTATTTTTTTCTTCACCACTCACAATATATAAGGTAAGACAATTGTAACAAAATGTGTGTAAAAATGTATAGTACTAGTATTATTGAGAATAAAAAAATATATAAAGTGGAGCTACAAAGAGGTAGACATTCTTGCAGATTTGTTATAAATGCCATTACATTTTTTTTTTTTATTTACAAAAATATCTTCTTTTTTTTCTTTTGGAAACAAATGAGATGTTGAGGAATGGAAAAGAATAAAACATGTGCAAAGTTGGGCCAAAATTGGAAATTAACATTAATTTCAAAATAATATAATTAGTAGGCACTGTTACAAAACTATATTTTTTACTAACATCTCGAGTCTAAGAGAGTCAATTTTGGGCCTAAAAATCGAGCCTTTGAGAGTCAATTTTCATGGTCTGATCACATTTTATGTGGCATTTTTTCCACGTGGCATCCACTTGGAAATCGAGTCTCTAAGACTCGATTTATAAGCCAAAAAAATTTAAGTCTTAAGTATCTCATGTACAAGTCATTCCTAGAAATACCTAAAAAAAAAAATTTACACCTTCTCTTCCTCTCTCCCCACTCTCTGTTTTGTTCTCTCCTTTCTCTCTTTCACTCATGCAACTCTTTCCTTTGTCGCCTCTCTACTTTTCCATATCTTTCCTTTCTCACATCTCTCTCAGCAGGGACAAATGGGTTACAAATCAGTGTGCGGCGTGGGCATGCAGTGGGGTTGAGATTGGTGTGCGTCGGTTTTAGGGTTGAGATTGGTGTGTGGTTTTAGTGTTTGGGTTTGATTTGTGATTTGATCGGCGTGGGTTTCGGTGGTGTGGGTTTGATTTGTGATTTGTGGCTATGAGTTTGTTTTGTGGTGTTCTGTGGTTTTGTTTTGTGGTGGTTGTGAGTTTGTTGGTGGTGTTGTATTGGTGATGGTTGTGTTGTGTTGGTGGTGTTGTGTTGGTGCTAGATTGTGTTTTTTTTTTTTTTGCTAGAGTTTGTGGTTATGGCTAGTGGGCCAATGGTGAAGGTGTTGTGTGTGTGTGTGTGTGTTTTTTTTTTTTTAGGTATTTTTAGGAATGGCTTGTACATGAGAGACAGACTTAAAATTTTTTTTTTTTGACTTATAAATCGATTTTTAGAGACTCAATTTCTAAGTGGACGCCACATGGAAAAAATGCCACATCAAACATGAGTAGAACATGAAAATGTCACATCAGACATGAGCAGACCATGAAAATCGACCTTCAAAGGCTTGATTTTTAGGCCCAAAATCGACTCTTTTATACTCGAGATGTTAGTAAAAAATATAGTTTTGTAACAGTGCCTACTAATTATGTTTTTTGGAAAACACTATTAATTTCCAATTTTAGCCGCAAAGTTGGGTTTTTGGAGCGAAATTTGACTCTGACATGTTGGAAGTGAGAGGCCAAAGCTTTGGTCTTGGAGGGCCAGCTCTTTAAAAAATTGAGTGGGTTCTATGTAACCTCTTGTTGGAGTGTTTTTAAAAAATTTTGGGGGTATTTCCCAACTCACTTACGCCTGATAACATATCTGTTTGTAAATCACATCTATTTCTCCCCTTCTTCTTTTTTTCTTCCTTAGTACTTTCAAATGAAGATCAACTGCCTAATATGCTAGTTAGAAAACTATAGGTGGACTGTTAACCAAACTCTAATGGTAAAATATTTGATGTCCTTAAAAGTTCTCGTGGCATATTCTTGAAAGGAAATTTTTTAGATATCATATAAATTAAATTAGGGAAATTTACAATTATGTAAAAAACAATGTATCACATCATTGTAATTCAAAAGTATTGAGTAATATATATATATTGTAATAGCTTTTCCAATTCCTAGTTTATATTTATTTTAGGGAGAAAAGAAAAAAGAGAGAGATAAGAGAGCCCTCTAATTTTTCATGGACAATAGAACCCTTTATTGGATTTAAATGGTATACTTTAACTAAGGGACCAGGGCATGGTCCCTTTAAATTAACGGTTAATATTCAAATTAATCTCTTTGCTATTATTTCTGTCAGATTAGTTTAAAGTTTTTTTTTCCAATTTTGTCCATCACTCAAAATGAGTAGATTTGGTCATTTCATCCAAACTTGTTAACGAATGAAGTCTTTTTAAGTTTTTGTAAAGTTTTAGACCCCTTAACAGAGTATGATTAACCTAATATTAAGCCAAGTTGATTAACAAGTTTGTTAATTAACATTAGGTTAAACCAATATGTGTAAAATAAATATAATGCGGAAAAATAAAAAACACAAAGATCTAATGACCTAGAAAACCAAATCGGTAAAAAACCCGTAGATGATTTAACCTAGCTATCCTCAAGGTAAAATAAATCCACTATGAAAGAATTGAAGTTTGTACAATAGAATTTAGACCACTAACATCCTATTGCTACTTTGAGTAGAAAACTTACTGTCACAATCACGTGACAGCTCTGAGTCTACGGACTACTTCTTTCCTTTGATCCATAGCAACCACAAGTTCTTCTACTTGTTACTTTGAGACTCCACTCAAAGATTACAGATCTTCATTAAGTTCTTTATGCAGCAACTAAAGCGATCACTAAGCTCTTGACATCAATCTTGATCTTAATAACCCTAAGAGTATATGAAGGTAAACACCTCTAGATCTCACAAGAGATTCAACACTCAGCACATCAAAAAGCCTCTAAAACTTAGTTAGGGTTTTTCTTTTTATATGTGAAGTAAAACATAAAACCCTACGCATCAAACATGCTTGGGTTGAGTTGGAAATTTTGTAGAAAAAAACAATCTACACGTGGTTTGATCGATCGAGTCTAATTTTTGATCGATAGTCCAATAAATTTTGCAGTCACTCGATTCCAACTTTACAATAAAACATACTTTGAGCAAGCCTAAACCTAGACTCTATGTTTTGATCATGGTTTGCCAATACATTACACATTGAAGTTCTAAGACATTAGTCCCTAAGGTCTTAGAACCTAACAATCTCCCCCTTTGGCAATCCGTGACAAAACATAACACAAACATGAAATGCTCAAAGTTACAAAACAACCCATTTAAAATTAAAATGCCATAAACACAATTCAACCTAACTACTATCTATTAGTTGCCAATGTAGACAGCAGCCACGACTGAATTAACCTATATATTCCTAAAACACTTCAACAAAAACATAAACGCATGTGTGGAAAATACAAGTAAACCAAAATAAATTCTTGATTTCACAAAACATAAAAAATAAAAGACATATATTGTGAATAATCTCATAATATAAATCAATAACCATTATAGCATATGTGAAACAAGAAACAATAAAAGAAACAAACAATAAAAGAAACAAAGCATAAAGCACAGTGCCTCCCTTTAACATATACAACACATAAAAAACAAAGTATATCATGAGCCAAAATAGAATATACATCATGAAACTCCTAGATACAATCTAACAAAAACCTCCCCCTATCTCCATAATATAAAAGACATATGTACTCTCCCTTCTGTGATGAATTTTCCAAATGGCAATTAGGACTCATCATCAAAAGGAGGTGGTGGAGAAGACCGTCGAGCACTAGCCAAATCAGCACACAAAGCTTGAAGCTCCGTGAGCACATCCAACAAAATCTATCTATACACTGCCTGGACAATCTTGATAGTATCCAACATACTTCGAATGGATGGATCACTCGGAGAAGAAGATGGAGGATCAACAGCAGCGGTGGGATTAACAAACTCCTCAACAAAAAGATCTCCTGAAGAAGGAGGCCGAGATGCATCACCTATGCTAGACTCTACTCTAGGGCATTTAGAGCTAGCTTTCATTTGAGTCTCTCTTTTCCTAAGGAAGGTGACACCTATGGGAGCAATAATATGGATAGGTTTGGATGCAAGAAAATCCTCTAAACCTAAGTTTAATAAAATCTTATGAATGAAAATAGGAAAAAAAAGACCATGAGATTTTGCAATACTCTTATGAACTTCAACCAAAGAACGAATGAAAAAGAGTAGGAAAACTCATAAGAGCATCGATGACAAAAGCATACAAAATGCATATCTCTCAAGAGGAATAGTGTGTAAATGAGAGATAGGCCAAATGGAATGACAAGATATCCGGAAAAATAGATAATTGAGCTCATTCAGCTCATGATAGGTGATTTGAGGATTAGTACCCCTCTAATAGTAGTACTGGTGAGTAAGGACATAATATCATCAAGAGGAGGGGTCTTAGTGTAAGGATACACTGGTTGTCATACCAAAAGTACACCAAGAGCGAAGGCCACCACCAAGAGTGTAATGACATACTCTTCACCCCTTATCTAACTCCTCATAATTTGAGTGTTGGAATCATCGGAGTTGATAGAGAGGTTCAAACAGAACTCTCTAATCAAGGCAGCTGGAGGAGGATGCTTCACATCTAAGAGAGGTAATCAACCCCAACTCTGAAAGTTCCTCCTAATCTCCAAATCTAACTCATCTAGAATCACCTTACACTTAGCCCAAACCGACCTATAGATTTTAAACTTCTCATAGGTTTCTTGGTTTTTCTAGGTTCTAAACCTCACTCTCAAAACATAGGGATAGAGGTGGTGGTGGTTTTCTTGTTTGCTCTAGTTTTCCTAACCATGATGCTAAGAGAGTAGACAAAAAGGAAAATAGAAACAAAGAAAGAAACACAAGGGCAAATTGTATTAGAGAAGGTTAGAGCACAAAAATCTCAATAAATAAAAATCTATATGATGCATATGATGAATGCACATATGATGCATGCTCTAATACATTGAAATTGTTCAATTTACTTCATAAACCATCAATTGACTTGAACACATAATTTTTAGAGCAAAAACCCCAAATTTGAAAAACCCTTTTTCAAAAAATGAACCAAATTGATTAATTAATCATTACACTAATTAGAAAACATCATATAATGACATAATCAATCAATAACACAAGTCAATTTCATAAATTTTAGCCCAATTAAACAAAATCTCCAATTTCACAAAGTTTCAAGTCCTAGAAATTTCAATTGATCTCAAATCACCAAATTAATCAAATTAATGCATGGGAAACATGTTTACAACATCTAAAAACAAAAACCAGATATGATTAAAAACAACCCTAAAAACAAAACTCCCAAAAATCCTATGTTCGAATTTTTTTTTTTAAATGCATGAAAATTGAGATTTTAAGCAAAAAGAAAGGGTATTTAGGTCTTACCTACACTTGTGGGCAAAAACCCTTGAAGATTTGACGAAGAAAATGACAAAAAACCCTTAAATTAGATTAGTTAAGGAGGAATAGTGAGAAAAGTGTTTGAATAAAGTGATGAACACGTGAGAAAAATTCCTTTTTCAAACACTCATAGACCGATTTTCAATCAGTTGAAAATTAGCTTCGATCGATCGAAAATTAAATTTAGTCAATCGAGCACCAATCAAGACAGTAGATTCAAACCAAAAAATTTGTCACAATTTGGATCGGTTGAAAAATAGGTTCGATCGATAGAAAATATGAAAAAATAAGCTTTTTGAAAAACAGAGCAATTTTATGCAAAAACTCCTCAAAACTCCAAATTTCATGAATGAAATGCATGAGAATGAGATAAAAAATTTTCAAAAACACTTGAATTTAACCCAGATCTTCCAAAAACAAGATTACACACAATTTGTCCCCAAAACTCAAACATTAAACACATTTTGTATTAAAATCAAGGAACATATAACCTTGGATGACCAAAACACATTCACACACAATATCATGTACTAAGTTTAGCAAAGAATAACTTATGTAGTGTGTGCAACTAGCCAAAGCATGGGATATATGGAGGTGATAAGTAGATAGAAATCAATCACATTTTCTACATAATTCATCACAAAAGTTTGAAGGTGACTATCTCCTAAAGAATTACATCATATAACTCTCACATCTCCTAGAAAACAAGCTTGCAATCATGGAAGTTTCTTGTAATGCCTTATAATGTACACACAAATTTTATTTCATTTGAATTTATTATAGCCCAATAATATACACACCAATTTTATTTTATTTGAATTTATTATATTAGAGGCTACATTTTATGTTCTTTTTGTGCATGTGTTACCATTTCTCAAGCACAAAATCTTAGGATATGCATTAAGGTATTTATGATTGGCTAGTAAACAGTGTTGAGATAGTTATTTATGTTTTTCTCTTAAGATTTTTTAGTCCTTATAATCAAAAGCATTCGACTTCAAAATCAATATAAAAAACTATAAACAATTTCCACACAACATGCACTACATAGCTAAAACTAGCAAAGTGCAGTAAAATTAAATCCATCTAAGCTAAACAAGGTACACAAACATGTTATGTAAAAATACTATGGCCAACCTTGATTACAAAATCCAAGATATATATAATGCAAAACTCATTTTTCCTTTTCTTTTTTTCCTTTTTTTTATTATTGGACAAAAAAATAAAACAACTTATCATGAAATGCATGAATGTAATGCAATGCAATGCAATTCCTGAAAGTAAAAAGGAAAAACAAACCAACAAAAGAAAATGGTCACAAGGAATAATGAGATGAAACACAAAGACCATGAGTGCTAAGGGTGACTAGGGACACAGAATCACACCAATCACTTGACGAAGTGTCTCAAACTTACTTCTATCAAGAGATTTGGTAAAGATATCAGCATTCTGACATTCAGTAGGGATATATTCAAGAGTCACAATTTTTCTTTTAACCAGATCCCTAATAAAGTAATACCTAATCTCTATATGCTTTGTCCTAGAATGTTGGACAGGATTCTTAGAGATGTCGATAGCACTAGAATTATCACAATAGACAACCATAGTGTCTTGTGATATCCCATAATCACCTAAAAGCTTTTTCATCCAAAAAAGTTGTGAGCAACAACTTTCAACAGCAATATATTCTGCTTTTGCAGTTGACAGAGAAACAGAAGTTTGCTTTTTACTCATCCAAGTAACAGGATTGGCCTTTACATAAAAACACCTACCAGTAGTGCTTTTTCTATCATCGACATTGCCAGCCCAATCTACATCTGAGTATCCAGCAAGAGACATATTCAACTCTTTGCTATAAAACAATACATAATCACAAGTTCCACTAACATATTTTATGATTCTTTTAACAACATTCAAATATGAAACCTTAAGTTTAGATTGAAACCTAGAACACACACCAACACTAACAGCAATATCTAGTGACTAGTAGTTAGATACAAAAGACAACTAATCATGCTTCTATATAGAGTAACATCAACAAACTCACTTGAAGGACCATTGGTTAGCTTTGCATTTGCAACCATCGATGTTCTAGCATGTGCAACATTTTCAAATCCAAATCTCCTGACAAGATTTCTAGCATACTTTGCATGGTTGATATAAATTCCAGAATCTGTTTGCTTCACCTGCAATCCCAAGAAATAAGTTAGTTCACCAACCATAATCATTTCAAACATCTTCATTTCATCTACAAAAGACATAGCAAGAGAATCATTAGTAGCACCAAAAATAATAACATCAACATAACTTTGAGCTACTACAAAATAATTCTTATCCTTTCTTATGAAGAGAGTAGAATATGCAAATCCTCTTTTGAATTCATGCTCAGTGAGATATGCAATCAACCTATCATACCATGCCTTGGGAGCTTGTTTCAACCCGTAGAGTGCTCTCTTCAACTTGTAGATATCATTCGGTCTGTGAGGATCAACAAAACCCTTTGGTTGTTCAATATACACTTCTTCTTGCAACATCCCATTCAAAAATACACTCTTAACATCCATTTGGTACAACTTGAAATTCAAATGACTAGCTATGGCCAAAAGTATCCTAATGGATTCCAATCTTGCTACAGGTGCAGAAGTCTCATCAAAATCAATCCCTTCCACTTGTGTGTATCCTTGAGCAATAAGTCTTGATTTGTTTCTAACAACTGTACCATGTTCATCGGACTTGTTCTTAAAAATTCACTTAGTTCCTATCACATTCACTCCCTTTGGTCTAGGAACTAACTCCCACACATCATTTCAAACGAATTGATGAAGTTCTTCATGCATATAATTTATCCAATCAACATCTTGAAGTGCTTCATCTACTTTCTTCGGTTCGAATTGGGATAGATAGCATGAGTGAGTAATTACATTCAAGGCTTTAGACCTCAGCCACATCTTATCATTCAAACTACCCAATATATTTGTAACAGGGTGATTTAGTTTTACTCTAGAAGATGGACCTTTGACCAAAGATGTAGAAGTACCTTTTTGTTCAGATGAAGAACTAGGCTCATTTAATTCTTGTTGGATTTCACGAACAGGTGTAGATGGTTCTGAAATCGATGGTTCTACTATAGCGTCATTGATTAATTGTAGTTCTTCATCACTATGCTTCCCAACATAATCCTCAGGAAGAGAATCATCAACCTCTATAGTCTTTTCTTGAACTAGAGTAGTGTCTTGTGAATAAGATTCTGAAGATATTTCATCATTGATCACCACATTTGAATATTTCATGTCTATCTTAGTTCTCAGATTGTACACTCTATATGTTCTACTGGTGGAAGAATATCCCAGAACATATCCCTTGTCGCTCTTTGCATCAAACTTTTCTAGATTCTCCCTTTCACGCAAAACATAGCAGTCACTACCAAAGATTCTGAAATATTTGACAACATGCTTTTTTCCTCTCTAGAGTTCATTTAGAGTTTTCTTGGAATCAAGTCTGAAATACACTCGGTTGAGAGTATGGCATGCAATGTTAGACTACTTCTCCCCAAAGAAACTTTGGCATCTTCTTGTTGTTTAGCATCACACGAGCCATCTCTTGAATAACCCTATTCTTCCATTCCACTATTCCATTCTGTTGTGGTGTCTTGGGTGAAGAGAACTCTTGATAAGTGCCTTGATCATTGCAGAAGGTAGTCGGTTTAGCGTTCTCAAATTCTCTCCCATGATCACTTCTAATTCTAGCTATCACAGTGCCCCTTTCAACTTGCAATTTTTTGCACAAGTGTACCATCTTTTTAGGAGCCTCAGCCTTATCTCTCAAAAGTGTAACCCAAGTATATCTAGTGAAATCATCCACAACAATTAAATTATACTTCTTTCCACCTAAACTCTGAACTCTAGCAGGACCCATTAGATCAATGTGTAACAACTCCAAAGGTCTTGAGGTTTGAATTTCACTTACAGACGGATGTTTGGACTTCACTTGCTTGGGCAAATTGATAAATGCTTCACACTTAGAGATCTTCTCTAATTGCTTGTGACTTGCATGCCCCAACTGTTGATGCCATAAGTCTACTTGGTTGATCTTTGCACTAAAACATTTGTTGCTTATACTTGGTGTTATACCATAACAATTATCAGCTATCCTAACACCAATATACATACAGTCACCTCCTTCATCAAGTATCTCACATTCATACTTACTAAAGAGAAAATTTAAATCGTTGTCACAAATTTGACTGATGCTGAGTAAGTTGGCCTTCAACCCATCAATGTACCAGACATCTTTAAATATCGGCAACCTTGGAATGTCCATAGTTCCAATTCCTTTAATCATGGATTTGCTTCCATCTCCAAAAGTGACTGTCCCAATCTTTCCTTCAAAGATTGTCTTGGATAGAGCTTTATTTCCTATCATATGCCTGGAACAACAACTATCCATATACCAAAGATAAGAATCATGTACCTTTAAGGCGGTTAAAGCTGTATAACACACATAATTATCATTACATGTAATTATACCGAAATATTGAAGGAAAGACTTAACACATGCAACATGCCATATAAACCAAAAGTAGATAAGTTGGATTTTTATTAAAAAGAACTTCAAAGAATCCATGACAGTAAGAGTCAAGAATCAACTTTTAGATCAAAAAATCTAAACATTAGAGCTAACCCGCTTTGATACCACTTGTAAAATTTTAGACCCCTTAACACAGTATGATTAACACTAGGTTAAACCAATTTATGTAAATAAATATAATGCGGAAAAATAAGGAAGTCAAAGATTTGATGACCCAGAAAGACCAAACCAGTAAAAAACTTGAGGAGGATTTAATCTAGTTATCTTCAAGGTAAAATAGATCCACTATGGAAGAATTGAAGTTTGTACAGTAGAACTTAGACCACTAACATCTTATTATTACCTCGAGTAGAAAATTTACTATTACGACCACGTGACAGCTTCGAGTCCACAAACTACTTCTTTCCTTTGATCCATTGTAACCACAAGTTCTCCTACTTATGATTTTAAGACTTCACTCAAAGATTTCAGATTTTCATTAAGTTCTTTATGCAACAATTGAACGATCACTAAGTTCTTAACATTGATCTTGATCTTGATAATCCTAAGTGTGTATGAAAGTAAACACCTCTAGATCTCACAAGAGATTCAACACACAGCACATCGAAAGGCCTCTAAAACGTAGTTAGGGTTTTTCTTTTTATATGTGAAGTAAAACATAAAACCCTACGCATCAAACGAGTTTGGGCTGAGTTGAAAATTCTGCAGAAAAAACAATTTGCCCATGGCTTGATGGATCGAGTCTAATTTTTGATCGATCGAGCCTTGCAGATTTAGCCCAATAAGTTCTACAGTCACTCGATTCCAACTTTACAATAAAACATACTTTGAGCACGCCTAAATCAAGACTCTATGTTTTGATCATTGTTTGCCAATACATTACACATTGAAGTTCTAATACATTATTCTCTAAGGTCTTAGAACCTAACAGTTTTTATTTTCTAAAATAATACTTATCAAATAACAAGATCTAATGAATGACGTAGCTCATGCATATTTAAATTAAATTTTTAATTGGCATCATTTGATGAGAGATTTGGAGAGAAAGATATTAAACGTTAGAAGCTAATTTGTAGTTTTTGCTTATATTAATTTTTGAATAATGAGGTATTAAATTATTGTAAATTAATATTTAAAGACTAATTTAACAATTAAGTAAAAATCAATGAGCTAAATTGAATTTTAGCCCATATTAATTTTCGTTAAATAAAAAATCTCTCTATTTACAAAGAATATCTAGTTTTATTACCTAAGACTTCATTTCACTCTGTTTTTAGATGAAAAGTTAAAATTCAATTTTTTAAATGTACTTTTATAGTTCACACTCTCACGTCACTTTTCACCTAGATTATTTTTATGGACATTTTCACTTTTTTTTTTTTTTTTGTTGAGATATGTGTACATTTTCATATTGTGTGTTTAGCTGGACTATTAAAAAATCAGCTTATTTTTGCTATTGTTTATGGGTCTCATTACATTTTTTGGTACTATTTATGAGTTCTACTATACTATTTCAGCTAACTTTTACCTTTATATATATTACTTTCAACAAAAAAATTTTCAGTTTCATCAAAATAAAATGGATTTCAAATAGACCCTAATTGAGAATGTGTAAAATAATGTAAGTAAAGTGTAAAACTATATTTTTCCCTTTTTTTGATAACTTTTTTCAACACAATAATCAAGTCAAATGGATGAAAATATGGTGTTTCTTTATCTTTATTTTTGAAAGAAAAAATAGCATTGATTTATTTATCGATTTTTATTTTCACAATACTAGGCAGAGTGATAACTGACTATGGAAGAAGGAAGGCAAAACATAATGAATCCTGAAGTGTTCCGAGCTGCTTCCATTGGTAATTCAAGTTTCTTTGAGAATTTGACAGATCCAAATGGTAGTACCCTTCTCCAAGTGACAATCGCGAAGAACACTGTTCTTCATGTTGCACTGCAATTTAAACAATTTGATGCTGCGGAAAAGATAGTTAATTTAAGTTCAAGGCTTGCGTATGAAAGAAACTCCAAAGGCAATACTATGCTACATGTTGTTGCGAGGGTTGGAATTTCTTCAACAGTAAAGCTACTATTAGACCATACCAAAAAAAAGGATGTTGAAATTGATGGCTAACAACAACTAATTCTAAGCATGGTGAATCAAGATGGGGATACTGCCTTGCACGTCGCTGTGCAATATGGTAACTTTGAGGCTGTGAAAGAACTAATTAATGAGAAGGATCCAGCAGAACTGGCTATAAATGTAAACAACGCTGGGAAATCAGCACTGTTCCTCGTTGTGGATTGACAAGACTATGACATGGAATCACATATCCTACGTGCAGCTCCAGGCTGCTCCTATGCTGGAAGGCATAGCGCGAATGTCTTGCATGCACTCGTCCTTCACACAAGTAGTTGTAAGTGCTACCCATTCTGCTCCTTAAATATACGAGTAGTGTTTATTATGCATACACAACAAAAAGCAACTTAAAGCATGATCAAAAAAAAAAAAAAAGCAACTTAAAGCTAATTATTAGCATGTGTGTAGTCTTTGTTATTTTTAATTTTAAAATACTGAGGAAAATGTTAGGGCCATAAAAATTTAGGGTCAAACTTTAGCTCTAAAATTAGTTGTAGCGTAAGGCTGCAAACTTACTCAATATTTTTTTATTGGAGGTGAATTTTGACAAATCCACCATTAGATTATATCTTCTTCTTATATTCTTCGAGCTTACAAAATTTCAAAAAAATTAAAGATTAATAGTTATGTTATCAATAAATTTTTTAAATTGCAAGTTTTTACAATTTAAATTGCAATGTTCAATATCAAGACATCGGATTGGCAATACATGACTCAGCAAAGCCCAACTAATTTCAACTGCCAGATATTTCAAAAAAATGGGCTAAAGCAAGGTTTGGCCCAAGTTCAAAACTTAAAAAAGTCCAAAAAAATGCAGCTTGATTAATTTCGATTTTTTTTGGGATAGTTATAATATATTGTTTACCTCACAACTTAAATGCTTTCCCCACTAGATCCTTAAGGACTATATGTTTGGGAATGCGCCAATTAAACTACAAGGCTCTTGGATTAATTTTGAATCTGAATTTAAGAAAAAGAAACCAAGTTTATATAGTCTAGAAAGAATTTGTCAGGCATCATTTAAGTATTTAACATATAGGTACAAAGAAAAGCAGTAACTAAATTATGTACGAGGGCACAGGATATTTTTGACATTGTTGGTCTTTTAAAGTTTTTCTATTAAACCCTAAAAAATTAGCTTAGTGAATCTTAAAATCTCATGATATCTTAATTTTGAAACCTATTGACAGCAACTTGGAGACTTCAAAGGAATTCCTTCTTAAAGTAACCAAGTGTGTAAAAAACAGAGGGACAACATATATCCAAGAAAAAAGTTAAATGCTCGAAAAAAAAAAAAAATCTGGATATCCTTGTTTTGTTAAAAAAAATAAATAAATAAAAGATAGTTTTTTCTGTTAAGTACTTTAGTTGCTAAAGCAGTTTTCAATTGAATGCTTTTAATCCTTGAAGTTTCACAAGGAAAAGTTATTGGCTACTACCGCTACTTTAATTGGTTTTCCGGTTTATGTGAGAAAAAAAATAAGGTGGTATTATTTTTTATTTTTTTAAATGATGTTGCAGTCTTGCAGAATTTTTTTTTTTTTTTTTTAATTTACACATATACAATGTAGACCCGTTTCTATGTTCCAATTCAATCCGAATGATATCTTAACTCGTTTCTATTCTCTGTCCTTCCACGCACATTTCAACCTTGGCAAGCCCTAAACTCTCACTTTTATTAGCTAATTCCACCATCTCTACTATCTAATCTGCAAGGTTGAATTTATTCAATTATGCGTTGGCTTTATTTCGTGCCAAATTTGCTTGTATTTTATTTATTAAATACCTTGTATTTAGGTGAGAATTATGTAAGGGTAGTGTGTGAGAGAGTATGAAGAAACCTCAAAAGTGTGAAACCAAGAAGAGCCTTGCGATTGGATCTCGCAACTGGCTCGCGATTGGCAAATCACCAAAGGTGGCACACATGTGGAGCATGCAGGGGAGCTGAAGGGTCGTGACAGCTAGAGCACTGCAGGACAAAACTTCCAGTTTGGCCAGATAGCTAGCTCACAACTCAAACTCGTGACTCCTTCTAGTCGTGAGGTCGAGTCGCTAGAATGCCCTGTTTGGATAAACCTAACATTTCACATCCCTCATATACCTTACTATAAATACCCTTATACTCATGAAATGTTGAGAGCTTCTAAAGAGAATTTTGAGAGAGAAATCCTAGAGAAAAACAAGATTAACTCAACCACAATCTTCATCATTTGATTCTCCAAATTCCTCTACTCTCACCCTCTCCATTGATATATCCTTGAGAGGTACATTTAGCCAAATCCTTATCTCACCATACACATATCAGTGAGGAGGTGTTTTAGTGTTTAAGAAGCAGTTCAGAAGGGACCAATTCATATGGTCGATGCTATGGGATTATTGCATGCTCCTGTAAGTTAGAGAAAACAAAGTTCAGTGTAACCTTGTTGGAGCAAGAAACTTGGAGGGCTTAGATGCACTAGGTAGATTAGACTTAGAGGGTCTTCTGTTATTCATGTATCCCAACTTCATTCTCTAGTGAATTATTGACCGCTTTGAGGGCGGCGGAGAAGTTTTTCGCCAACACATCAGCGTGTTATTTTTGTATTTGCATCTTTCTTCCCTTTCTCTTTACCTTTTAATTACTGTTGTGTTTATAATTAAATATGGTTTAGAGTGTGTTATCAATTTGGTTATAACTTATATTTCATTTTTCGCACATATATTGTTTGATTATAAGCTTGTGTTGGTATTTTTGGAATTGGAGTCTAAACGTTCATTGGTGTTTTATACACTAATTGAACTTTCACAATCCAACCTACCTAAAATCAGCCCAATAGTTTGTGTTAGAGATATATTACACATATTTGCCCAATGTAATAAGCCCATACCTACTCCTACTTATACTAGTAGTCTAGGGTTTAGTCGCCTATATATACTCATGTTATGGTTCATTATAACACAAGTTATTGTGCTACACACTTATACAATAAAAATGTAACCTCTAAGAGATTCCTCCGTAGACGTAGGCTGACAAGGCTGAACTACGTAATCTCGTGTTCTCGGTGTTCCCATTATATACTTTCTCTTCCGCATTCACTCTATCATATACAACATAATATAACATATTGCATTGCTTATATATTTAATATCGCATAAGAGTCAAACTTCATTCTTGGTATTAAGCAAATTTCTTTGCACAACAAACAAGATTCCCATGCACACAACCCAAATCCACAAAAATTCCCATACTTGCTTTCTGATCAGGACCCACGACATCACACAGCTCCCATGGAACCATCGTCACTGTGTCACCACTGTGTCTCAGATCACAAGCCCAAGCAATCTATGTCTCCCCCTTTTAAAGTTGTGCAAATCAAGCCTTTACCTAATGAAACCAATGACACAGACGTGCTCTATGACATCCAGCGACAGAAACCCAGGAACCTGGTCTCCATCGAAATAAGCATGCACCATCACATGCGGCTAAAGCTTAGGCAACAATCTCATGCACCTTTCATGGATCTCACTCTCATCTAATTAGTTTGCTACATGCACCTTCCTTTCAGCCTCAGCATCTGCCGATCTACAAAGTGGTGGAATCCGTAGGTCATCTGATGTTGCATGTGCCTACATGTGCCACTCAGAGTTCCTGCGACATGCCGTAGGGTCCCTTTGCCATTGGTTTGAACATATCTAGGGTCTGTTTGAAAACAACTACTTATTTAGCTGAAATTGAAAAATTTTCTTTGAAAGTACCGTAGATTAAGCTAAAAGTTAGCTAAAATAGTACAGTGAAATTCATGAATAATACGAAAAAGTGCAATGAACCCATAAATAGTAGCAAAAATAATTTAAATAGTAAAATAAGCTGCTGAATATAAGTTTATCCCAAACGCAACCCTAATACCTTCCTGAAGAGATAATGAGAAAGAGAAAGAGGGATAACCACATTAGGAGAATGATTTTCTTTTTCTATCTTTTTTATAATTTTAATATCATTCGGTTTGGTTTGAACACTTCATGTGTAATATTTGGTGTAATTTTAAGTAATGTTATACCGCTTAATATTTTTTAATTGGATGCAAATTTTTTACAAATCTACCCTTAGATTATATTATCTTCGTATATTCTTCATACTTACAAAATTTTAAGGTGATTAGAGATTAATAGCCATGTCATCAATCGATTGTTTAAATTTAAGTTTGTGTAGTTTAAAAAAATGTATAGAAGATGTGTTTATGGATAATTTGGTAAATAACATCCAATTGAAATGAAAATTGGCACGAATGTCAAGAACATATAGATCATGAATTCAACAATGTGATTTTCAAAATATGAATTGTATATCAAGTTATTAGGAGGTGTAACATTGATTAAAGTTGTAACAGGTATAACTTAAATCTAAATTGTATATATATCATTTTTATTATGTCATAAAGAAAATGCATGTTGTTCTATTTTGGCTTAAATGAATTTCTTTGACTTAGAAAGAAAGAAATTTTGGCTTAAATGAATTTCTTTGACTTAGAATGAATTTCTTTGGCTTTAATTTCATACATCTTTGACTTGTTTAATACTTCAAAAACTATGCCCCAATTGACTTAGAAAATCTATAAAATATTTTTATAGATTTTTTTTCATGTGAAAAATATAATTTTTTTAATGGATTTTTTTTTTTTTTTTGGTGCAAAATTGGATGCAATGTTTGAAATAAATTTCAGTCAAAATTAGATGCTGCATTTTTCATTTTAGCCACTTTTTTTTAGAATCAACTTTATTCATTATTCATAATAATATATAATACATTATACTAACATCTAATATAAAATAGTTTAATAGTTATTGTGAGCGTAAAAATACAAACATTGTAAGTCTATAGTGATCAAGTAGTTAACTTGCACAATTAATTTATGAGAAATACAAGGTAAGACTTCCATAGTGGGAGATCTAAACTGATTAGAAAGAAAAGATGATTGATAAAGCTGTTTATTGATATATCAACTGTTTTCCCGAGGTACAAAGAGTTAGAAAGAAACCAAAAAACTCTTATCCTTAGTCCACTATTACAATTTTCATGCTCTTGTTCTTCCTTAGGCTTTTTTCTTTGGAAATATTTTTGCACCCCTTCACATTGCACCCCCCTCTTTTATAGGCGTCTTCCCCTCCCTTATCCCCATAGTTGGCCTATTTCCTACTGGTTCTGTGGGATACTTGTCACATCACTTTTATGCTTTACCACCTTTTCAGTAGGAAAGAAGACTTTTGGGGGATGTCTGTACTGTTTAGGCCAATGCATTAGCATTTAATGTGGAAGAGATTCGGTAGGGAGCATCTCATTAATGCGGAGGTGTCTGCCTCTGTGATCCTTATCCCTTTCGTGATGTTTTCCAAGGTGAACGTGGTGACGGTGGCATCTCAGATCGAGTAGGGAATTGGTTATCCATGATTCTTTATGTATCTATCGGAGGAGAAGCTCTGCTTACCACCTCGGATATGAGCCTCAGGGTAGCAGTTAGCTCGAATCTCCGTGGGGTTTCTTTCAGGGAGTTGCCCTTTACATCACAGGCCTCTTTACTCCCTTCCTCATATTTGGGCCATGCCCATTTTAGAGTTTGATTTGCTCGACTTTTGGCCTTTGGCCCATGTTAAAGTTCATTCCCCTTACAGTTATCAATATATGTGTATATATATATATATATATATATATATATATATCAAATAATAGTTTTGTTTATTATTTCTTAAACAATTGTTTAATTTTTGGTTTTGAGCATACACTTCGCTGTCTATATTTTATAAAATTCGTTATATAACTATTTTATAAAATTCAAATATTTAGTGTTTAAAGTGTGAGTAATTAATGGACAAACCATCAAATAACCATTGATACACACACACACACACACACACACACACACATATATATATATATATATATATATATTGAGAAGCATTGATGCATATTTTAAGAGAAAATGTTTTCAAAATTTCAGAAGCTATTGCTTAATACTGGGTTTCAAATGATGAAAATTTAGGTGTTGAACTCCCTCGAAGAGCTCAAAAATATGATCCGATACAAATAGATGTTGCTTTTTAAGAACAGGATCCTTGGTTATTTCTTGATCAATTAAGAACGTTGGGCATAACATTGTTGGGTTTAAAGTTAATATACGGAACTAGGTATTCATTTTGAGTCATGATTTTTTTTTTTTCATTTAAGAATTTTGTTATAATTAGTTGGCCTTTGAATAAATTTTCTTATTGCGCCATTGCTCATGTTATATACCTCTTATGTGTCACATCATACCCATGTTTGGAGCACTCCATCTTCTCTTATTTGTCACATTTATTTTCCTTATTTAGAGTTTTTAAAGTTTAATTTTTTTGGGTAAATTGTAAATTACACTCCTAAAATTTGAGGGTGATTGGATTTTACACCTTAAAGTTTCAAAATTTGGATTTTACCCTATAACGTTTGGGGATGTTTGGATTTTACCCCTAACGTTTGGGGGTGTTTGGATTAATTTAACATCCTAAAGTTTCATAATTTTGGGGTGTAAAATCTAGATACTCACAAATTTTAGGGGGTAAAATCCAAATTCTGAAACATCAGGGTGTAAAATCTAAACACACCAAACTTCAGGGAGTAAAATTCAAATTCTAAAACTTTAGGATGTAAAATCCAATTACTCCTAAACTTTAGAGGTACAATTTGCAATTTACCCTCTTTTTAAGTTACAATTTATTTTTAAAGTGTGTTGTTTCGTTGGAGTGTATAAAACTTATTTCTCTAGTATAGTTATTTATATTTCTTTTGATTTATCCAATGTAGACAGTAACTAGGGAAATTTGCTCATCCAGAGATTAAGAACTATAGAGAAATACAAATATATTATCAAGCTTTTACACGCAACCAAATCAACACAGAGCCAGCAAAATCCCGGCCATTTCCATAGCCACAGGACAATAGAACATAACTGATTCTACGCTAACAACTTCCTCTAATAAGTTGACGGATAGCGCCGCCCAAATACCTTTTTGAACTGTTTTTTTCTTCAGCTTTTGCCATATCTTAGATGGAAACTCTTCTTGAGACCCTTCTTGAGTTAACCCCTATCATTATAGAAAAAAATTCAGAATGCTCATTCACCATGTTTTTTCAAAATCATATTAAAATCTTGATTTTTTTTTTTCAATAATATTCACTATGATTTGAATTATTAGAATCTTACCATGGATCTATATTTGGCATGATCGCAAGAAGATTGAAAGTTGCAACAATGCAACAAGCGTGGCAGGCAAACCCCTCCGGTGAGCTTCTATCTGAAAAGTTTCAAGAAATTTCAAATTGATGTAAGCATTCGGGTTTTATCTTCCCAAAATAAATTCTAATTAAATTAGATAGTTTATTTTCTACAAATTCTTTTACTCTCATTTTTTATTTACTAATACCATTTTTATAGAAAAATTTACTAATACTTAATAATTAAACATATATCATATATAAATATTTTTTAATTTAGTTTTCAAAGTAAAACTTTCGTACTTCACTAATACTTATTAATTAAACTTATATCATATATAAATATTTTTTAATTTCGTTTTCAAAGTAAAAAGAAGTAGTAAAGTTTTTTTTTGGAAATTATAATATAATGATAATTAATGATTAATATATTAGTATTATATTCTTATATATTAAAAATATGTTAATAATACATGTTTTATTTTTGTTGAGAAGAAGTAATCCACGACTACACATTTTAGATTTTAAAAAATAGATATAATTTTTTTTTTCTTATCTTCTTCTCCTGTAATTATATTACTACACGGAAAAAGAAAACATATAATACTACATGTAAAATTAAAACAGCAACCTAATAGCAATGTAGTACACTTATAAATGTCTTTTATAAAATTCTATTCAACCAACATTAGACTAATATTAGACTTTTTGTTCATATCAACTTTTTAAATGCAAACTTATATATATATATATATATATATATATCTCTCAAATAATTCATAATGAATACCTACAATATAGTTTTTTTTTTCTCTATTCTTCTGCCTACAACCTCTATTCTTCTTTTCTTCTACCTACAATCTTGCAAGTATGTATTTACATATTTAAACTTTTTCATTTACATTGCATCACAATATTTATTTTCTCTTTATGTACCCTTATTTACCTATTTTTGAAATTATTTTAAGTATGATACCCTAGAAGGTCTAGATACTAATGTAGTTCAAATATAGCTTAAATTTTATGATTTTTTTTTTTAATAAAAAATTTTAGATAATGCAATGCATCTTTGATTCGGTGTTCTTAATTGATTGTGCTGATTATTTCCTCACTTATAACAACATTAAAATAATTTATAGGTAAACTTTTACATTAACTCTGTAGTCTAGAAACTCTAAATACATATATTTTTGTAATTTATGGAATTTGTTTTTGGTTATATATGCTATGCAAAATTTTATATATGATTAGCTCTTCTACTACTCTACCTATTAGCAAGTATAATGGAAAGATTTTTAAGTGCCATGTGTGTGTGTGTGTGTATAAACACATTAAACAATACAAATAATATTTAAATAGGATTAGAAATATATATTGAGGTTGATGCAGGAGTATATGTATTAAAATAACAAAAGTTAATTTCTTTAGACTAAAATTTGACTAAAACTAATGTGATCATGTGTCATAAAGATTTTTTTTTTGGCAAAACTTTTTTTTTTTTTTTTTTTTTTTTGAGGAGGGAAACACTAAAATTTTATTAAGATAATCCAGCTAAATTAGCTTGGAAAATAGACAAAACATGTGGTGGACCATCCTCCATCCACACTATAAAATCTAGAATGTCTATCGCATATCTTGCTAGATGATGAGTCACACTATTACATTCTCTCCTTCACTACAAAACACGCGGGTCTATAGCCACGTTTTTTTTAGCCGCGTTTCCAAAAATGCGGCTATAAACTTCACCTATAGCAATGTTTTTAAGAAACGCGGCTATAGACTTAACCTATAGCCATGTTTTTTAGAAACGTGGCCATAGACTTAACCTATAGCTACGTTTTTAAACGTGGCTATAGGTCCAGCCAAATAAATTTTTTTTTAAGGAGGACCTATAGCCACATTCAAAAATGCGGCTATAGGTTAAGTCTATGGCCACGTTGCTTAAAAACGTGGCTATATGTTAAGTCTAGAGCCACGTTTTTAAAAACGTGGCTATAGGTCCAGCTATATATATATATATATATATATATATATATATATATATATGTATATTTAAAGGAAGACCTATAGCCACGTTTAAAAATGCGGTTGTAGGTAATAAAAAAAAAAAACCTGCAGTGGTTTCAATTCAACGTAAATGAAAATGAAACATGCCATGGAATATTTCTAGAATATTCCAACATAAAAAATAAAAAATAAAAAAAACTGACAAAACCGTGGTGGGTTTAGTCCCACCGCATTTGAAAATGGAATATGCCATGGAATATTCTAGGAATATTCCATGGCATATTCCATTAAAAAAAAAATTACAAAACCGCGTGGGTTCAGTCAAAAGAAAAAATAGGTCTCTCAGTCATTCAAAAAGAGCTCTCGTCAAAAGAAAAGAAAAGAAAAAAAAAAAAAAAAAAAAAAAAAGAGCTCTCACAGTCATTCAAAAAAAAAAAAAAAAAAAAAGCTCTCTCATCATATTAATCTCAAAACTCTCTCAATCTCTCTCTCATGCTGTCATCGATCAATGTTGCCAGAGATCCAAAAAATGCTGACCCACGCTGTTGATCCCTCTTTCCTACTGATGTTGTATGAATGAGTTTGTGAAAATATGAGGTTTTATTTATTGTTCTTTGAGTTTTGTTTATTTTTGTTCCCTTTAACTTTGTCTCTCTTTGCTTTAGATTTAAAGATTTTGAATCAATGAAGCTAAAGTGCCTCAAAAAATTCTCTCTTTGCTTTATTTTTCTCTGACCCATGGCCAAAAATTATTTTCTTTCATTTGACTGTGTTTTGATTAATTTTGGGTTTGAGTATATGGACTCTTTTTTATTGCGTTTCTGTTATGGAAATTTTTGTATTTTTTAGCTTGTGCTTTTGTTTTCCTTGAATAGATTGTATTAATTTGGGTTGATTTTGTTGAAGGGGATGTTCTATTTGTGTTATTGTATTTTAGAGCATGTTGTGTTTGTATTGTGAGCATGCTGTGTTTGATTAATTTTGAAATTTTCTGGCTTTTTGTCTGAATTTGAATTTGTTGGGTTTGTATTCTTGTTTTGAACTTCTTAATTTAATTGAAATTTTAATTTTAAAAAATAAAAAAAAAACTTTTGATTTTAAAAAATAAGAAAAAACTTTTGATTACCGAAATACTTTTTGGTAATCAATTTTTTTTTTTTTAATAAAATATAAGGGTCTATAGCCGCATTTTTTAGACTTCAAATGTGGCTAGAGTATGTCCTGTAGCCACGTTTATAAAAACGTGGCAATTGTTCGGTCCTATAGCCATGTTTACAAAAATGCGGCCATTGGGCCTGTCCTATATCCGCGTTTGAAAAATGCGGCCATAGACCCCTCAGGCCTATAGTCACAGGTTTTAGACCATAGTTGAAAATGCGGCCTAAAAAAATGCGGCTATAGACCAAATTGGGCTATAGCCACGTTTTTCTGAGCTATAGCCACATTTTAAGAATGCGGCCATAGAACCTATTTTTTTTTTTTTTTGGTAGTGCTTGTATGAGAGTACTGCAATTTAAAAAACCTGTTTGAGTAGACCTTAACATCATCAATCCATGGATCAATTGAGGACAGTATAGGAGCATCCTAGGATTGTGCTGTGATAACCTCTAGTGAGTCACCTTCCAAAATTACTCTATTAATGCCAATATTAGCTGCAAAGGACAAGGCCGTGGCAGCAGCTCATGCTTTAACTTCAGCACTATTGCAGGCTTGCTACAACTTCTTTGAACATGATGCAATGACTAAGCCTGAGCTGTCCCTAATTACGACGTTGATGCCTGACTTGTTCTTGCCCGAAAAGACCGCCCCATCAAAATTTATTTTTGCCATGTCTGCCGGTGGAGCTCTCCAACATTGCCTACTTTGTGTTTGCCTCTCTGACAGAGACGTTGTCGGAGTAGTTTGACAGGCTTGAAACTCGGCAAGCATCTCCTTGGATTGTTGGGAGATTTGGTCGATGTTGCAAGTAGCTTGGTTGACTTGGACTTGGTTTCTTTGTCTCCATATCATCCATGCCGTCATGTCAAAGAGTTCAGTGTTATATTTCTACTCTATCATCCAGGATAATAGCTCTTTGAAGCTAAGGAAAGGTGCCTCCCTTCTACAAGATCATAACTCAGGATCAGCCCAAATAACGTCAACTTCCTTACACATCCAGATGGCATGCAAAACAGTTTCATGAGCTTCATGGCAACGGTCATAGAGAGGGTCGTCAATGATTTTCCTTCTCACCCAATTTGCTTTTGTTGGCATAGCATTACAACAAGCACGACACATCAAATTCTTCACTTTATTTGGCACTTGAAGAGACCACAATCCCTTCCAAAGCATTGAATCCGATAATAAGTGTTGTTGGGCAGAATGCAGCTTGATTTCTTCCTTCAAGAATCTATATCCTGACTTGCACGTATACCTTCCATCATGAGTGTGGGGCCATATCAATACATCCTCTGAAGAAACCTTTCCTAGTGGTATTTTCTTGATCATGGAAGCTTCCTCACATGCAAAGACTCCATCAATCAGTTCTTCATTCCATTGCCTTTTTGTTTCATTGATCAACTCTGCCACTATTGAGTTCTCCATTGCTTCAATAGGATGGGATAGCACTTAGGAAGGGTGTTTCCTTGGGAGCCAGGAGTGCTGCCATATTTTAATTTTTCCCCATCTCCAACTCTTCATCTAGCACCTTGTTACAAGACTTCTCTACGCTTAAGAATGCTCCTCCAAGTATAGGAGCCATATCTTGTGTCATTTGCTTCCATGAGTGTACAATTTGGAAAAAATCTTGCTTTAAACACCTTGTAAAAAAGAGAGGACTTATTATGAATAAGGCGCCAACCTTGTTTTGCTAAAAGCGAGTCATTATAAAGAGCCAAATCTCTAAACCCCATTCCTCCCTCCACTTTTGATTTTGTCATTTCATCCCACCTTACCCAATGGATCTTCCTCTGCTCCCCTCTTTGACCCCACCAAAATTTTTTTATCAATGACTTAATTTCTAGCACAAGCCTAAAGGAATTTTAAAGCAACCCATGGTGTAAGTGGGAATGGCTTGAAGTACTGCTTTGATCAACACTTCCCTTCTAGCTTGCGAAAGCAACTTTCCTTCCTACCCTTGTAATTTCTGCCACACCTTCTCTTTAATGTAATTGAAACTTGCTTTTTTACCCTTCCCCACAAGTGAAGGCAGGCCTAGGTACTTCTCATAATGCAGAATTTCTTGAACCCCAAGAGCACGCTTGATGTTGGTTTTGGTATTTGGAGGAGCGCACTTACTGAAGAATAGAGAAGTTTTGTCCCTATTGGCTTTTTGGCCCGATGCTCTCTCATAGGTTTCTAAGATTTTTAGCACCTTATCACATTTCTCCTCCATTGACCTACAAAAGAGAAGGCTATCAACTACAAAAAGTAAATGTGTTAGTTTAGGGCCCCTCCTACAAAGAGAGAATCTATGAATATCTACATTCCTTTCAGCATGTTTGATCAAACCATTCAATCCTTTTGTGCAAAGAAAAAAAAGAAAGGGTGATAGAGGGTCACCCTGTCTAATGCCTCTAGTTGGATGAATAAGGCCCCTTGGTTCACCATTAATTAAAATGGACTACGTGACCGTCTTAATACACAACATAATTAGATTTATCCATTTCTCATTAAATCCCATTTTCCTCATCAACTCTTCTAGGAAAGACCACTCAACCCAATCATATGCCTTACTCATATCCAATTTAAGCGTCATAAAAGCCCCCTTTTTTGGAATTATATCCATGCAAACTATGTAAAGTTTCAAAGGCAATCATGATGTTATCTAAAATCAACCTATTTTTGGTAAAAGCTGATTGGTGTTTAGTGATAATCATAAGGAGTAGTGTTTTTAAATGGTTGGCAAGCACTTTAGAGAAAATTTTGTACAAAATGTTACAAAGACTAATAGGTCGAAATTGGTGGACATATTCAGGATTTTTAGTCTTTGGAATGAGTGTAAAAAAAATGTGGTTTAAGGGGTGGGGTAGGGTACCTGAATTCAGCTATGACAAAATTGAGATTGTGACATCCTTGTCCACGGTGCTCCAAAAGTGTTGGTAAAACAGCAGTGGCATCCCATCTGGGCTAGGGGCTTTTAGTGGCACTATTTGTTTCAAAGCTGATAATACCTCTTCTTCCTTGAACTTTCAACATAGGGAAGAGTTCATCTCTTCAGTGATCACAGTTGGTACATGGTTTTAAGGGTCGTCAATGGGCCGGGTCGGGTTGGCCCGGCCCATTTTTACTTGGCCCATGGGCATGATGGGCTGGGTATAATGGGTTATTAACTAGTTAACGAGCCGGGTCGAGCTGGGCTAAGAAAAAACCTCAGCCCATGACCCTGCCCATGGGCAATGCCCATTTTTTCTTTAGTAAGCTGGGCTATCGGGTTGGGCCTAATGGGTTATCCATGGGCTTATGTTAACATATTATTTTTATAAGGAAATAATCAATTTTTTATAAGGAAATAATCATTCTATTTTTTTAAAGGAAAGAATTAAAGAATTTAATAATTAATTACAAATTTTTTACAGTCAAATCTATTTAATTTTTTGTTTTGTTGATGGAAACCTATTTAATTTTTTTTATTAAGGCTTTAAATAGTTTTTTATTTTTATCTTTAATAAAAAAAAAATTTGAAATAGTTAATTCAAATTTGCTAGACTACTAGAAAAATATATATTTAGTAAACTAAGTTTAGCACAATTATTTTGAGTATCTTAGTGGTTGTGAGAGTTCTCTTAAAAAATTCCTCTATAATATCTCAAGATCAATCCTTCATACACTTTCTATATATTTTTGTTATGAATTATTAGTTATTGGGTGGGGCCAAAGGGTTAGGTCAACGGGCTGGGCAAAGGGTTGGGTTACTAGGCTAGCTCACTGGGTACCCATGGGCATAAAAACTAGCCCACAGCCTAACCCACTGGGCTAGTGGGCTACCCATGAGCCTCAATTAGCCCAGTGATCCATCGGGTTTCTAAGTCGAGCTATGGGTCGTGGGCTATTTGATGACCTTTACATGGTTTAAAACACAGCTTGAGGGACTTATTCTTTCTGATGTGAATACCTTTTGGTAGTAATCTATTACAATTGTTGATACTTCATTCGGGTAAACTTTGCATGACTCCTGGCCATCTTTGATTCCCACAATCTGATTTTTTTTTTATACCACTTTGTAGCTTGACTATGAAAATACTTTGTATTTTTGTCACCCTAGCTAGCACAAAGAAGTCTAGATTGTTGTGCCCACATCCTTGCTTCCCTATCCAAAAGAACATTAATTTCTGATTTCAACTCCCAAACCCGTGAATTATCTCCAAGAATCATTGCCTCATTTTCAGCCCTATGCAGCAATTCCTTTTTCCGAATCAGTTCTTGTCTCACGTTGCCAAAGACATTACGGTTCCACCAACTTAAATTAGCTCCACACTTCTCAATTTTTTTAGGATTTCATTGCTCAAATCCGATCTACTTGTGTGATACCATGCTGCCTGAATTGTTTCTTCACAACCTGAATTGGACAACCACATCTCTTCAAACTTGAAGTGTCTCTTTTGTTGAGGTAAATCTAGAGGAGCAAAGACAATCAGTAGTGGTTTATGGTCTGAAGAATTCCCTTGTAAATGGAAAACTCGAGAACATGGGAATTGTAAGAACCAACTGTTTGTAGCTAAACCCCCATCCAACCTCTCCTAGATTGAGTGACCATTTTCAAAGTGCTTGCTCCATGTGAATTTCAACCCCACATAGCCTAGGTCCATAAAATTACATTCATCGATAACATCGCGAAATAATTGCATCTGATTGTGTGGTCTTAAGCCACCCCCCCCCCCCCCAATTTTTCATCTTGTTTTGTGATTTCATTGAAGTCACCAACACATAACCACAGAACTCCTTGGTAGGAATTGAGTTGCTTGAGAATTTCCCAAGCCTCCCTCCTTTTACTTGTCTCAGATTTGCCATAATACCCTGTCAAACGCCATTCATTATCCATACCCTTATCTATTGTAGCATCAATATAATACCGATGTGAACCTTCCACCTTCAGATTTATTGTTGACTTCCAAAACATAACCAAACCTCCTCCTCTTCCTCGTGTTGGTACCACCCATCGGTGGTTAAAATTAATATTTCTTTGAACCAATTCTAGCCTTGCATCATCTGTAACAGTTTTGGCTAAAAACAAGACAGAGAGATCTTTTACCTGTATAATATCTACAAACTCTCGCCTTGTACGTAAGTTCTCAAGCTCATGACAGTTCCATGCTAGACAACTCATTGTCCCTGACGGGGCTGATAATCAGCCTCCACCAATTCAAAAAGAGCTCCATTATCATCCTAAAAACCTGACAATATTTTGATGGTAATTCCGCATGATCATCAAAGTTGGAAGCATCCTGTTTCTGCCTTGAGGATAGTTCAAAGTGATGGTTGACTTTGGATAGGGGTCTTGGTCGGCGACTCCATGTTGGTAAGACACAAAGTGGCTTAGGGTTTTGGGAAACCCTAGTCACCTTATGTGTTGCACGTGCCTTATTCCCCTTTGTTGCTTGTGTCTCATGTATTTGGTCATGAATTTGGACTAAGGGAGATTCATTCACAACTGGAATTAACGTGGTTGGCTCCTCAGAATTAAATTTTGAAAACTCCCCATCATTATCCTTTAATTGGGCGTTGAATTCTCTTGTTGCTATATCCGGCCCAATTGATGGGGAATTAATTCCACTGATCACCCCTTTATCTGGACCAATTGATTGGGAATTAATCCCATTAACCACACCTAAATCCGGACCAGCTCAATGGGAATTAATCCCATTAATCACTCCTCTGTCTGTAGGAATCAATTCACGTAACGGGTCATTAATTGGAGTAACGCCATAGCATGCGTTACTAAGCTTCTCGGAATTGTCAGTGTCCAAACGGTTGCCCAACTCGTTGCTCCGGTGATGGTTGGAGGTCACCGGAAGGGGAGGGTTCATTGTGGAGTTCACCAAAGCTTGGCCTGATGAGTCACAGTCCATAGAAGTGCAGCTGGTTCCCATTTTCTTGGACGAGTAAAACCCCAGTACAGTAATCACATTTTTCCTCGACAGAATGAACGCAGGGGCACGGATGCTTGGACCAAACTGCCTTTGATCAGGCAGTAGCGTTCCTTCACTTACAATCCACATCTGATAGTCCTTATCATTGTGTGTTAGCCTACCACACCAATAGCACAAATTAGGGAGTCTCTCATATCTGAAACTTATCCATGTTTGCTTCTCATTCTTCAAAGAAACTAGACGTCCTCAGCATAATGGAAGGGATAAGTCAATTGATACCCTAACTCGTACAAAATTGCCGCCATCTGCCTCTTTAAAGTTAGTGGGCCGAGAGACCTCTCCAATGACTGTACTAATCTTCTTTGCTACATCCATTGTCATATAGCGAGGCGGGATGCCATGAAGTTGGACCCAAAAACTTGTTCTATCAAACTCGAGCTCTTGCACAGGGACCTCTTTTTCATAACGTTGCATCACCACTAGGTGATTGTCAAAGCTCCATACAGTTCACTTAGGAGAATTCTCCAATGATTGCACTAATCTAGGAGAATTCTCCAATGACTGCACTAATCTTCTCTGCTGCGTCCATTGTCATATAGCGAGGTGGGATGCCATGAAGTTGGACCCAAAAACTTGTTCTATCAAACTTGAGCTCCTGCACAGGGACCTCTTTTTCATAACATTGCATCACCACTAGGTGATTGTCAAAACATTGCATCACTTGAGCTATCCTTCCCTATCAGACAGTGTTAAACGGCTCCAATCTTGTGTAAGATCATCCATTGCTTGGGTGATAATCCCTAACCTCACACTCCCGTTTCCCAAACCCCCAAAACAAGAAACCATTAGCCGAGGAATATTTCTATTCCACGGAGACTACCTACACCTTCTTGATGAAGGGACAAACTATTCTACTACACCTAAGAAGACTAACTCCTTCGAGAGAAACTTAACTTTTTTCTTGTTAAGAATATGATTGTGTTCTGCCAACCTTTGTGGCAAAACTTAAGTACAGTTTTTTTTTTAATGGAAAATGTACAATATTCCGGTGCTGTTTCTTAGGTTAACAGTCAGTAGTCTAATGTAACAATATGGGAATACTGCTAAATTTTGATCCGCAATTGCGTTTTGTAAGTTTCTTTTAGACTTGATTACAGATGTGTAACAGTGCGAGCCCTTAATTTAGCATGCGTAGTATTTAATGAGAATCTGAATCTAAACACGAAGCTGTACTCTTGTTTAGCTATTATTGAGAGCTGAAACTAGTCTGTGGTCATGAAAATAAAATAAAAAACTAAAATAATTACAAATTCTTATACATATGTGTGCTCAAGAAAATTAGACAAGGCTGCACAAAGTATATTGATATTTTTACTATTAAAAGATAAGGCCTGTCCGAGTCCCACTTCTAGTTTCGGAGACAGTCCACCTTGAGGATTTTCAAACACCTCATAAAAGATCCCTAAAAAGACCTCATAGAAGAGATTGTTTTTACTCATTAAGAAAATTTTTTATTTTATAAAGGCGATCTACAAGTTTTTATTTTTTATTTTATTTTTTTTTTAACTCAAAAGAATGTGTATCAGAGAGGATAGAACCATACCCCTAATTATACACACCAAGTAGAGAGGGATTATGCCAATTTTCAACATTGTAATGATTAACACTTCTAGGCACACACGGAATGTACATTGTGCATGTGTGCAAAGAAAATGTGATAACATATCCTACACCATCCAGGATCATTGTAATTAATGTGGATTTTGTGTGTGGATGCATGTGTGTGAGAGACAGGTACAATAAAGTTAATAATCTCTAAAAATGGTATGACTTCCATGTTAAGGAAAATAAAAGCCCAAGTCCAAGTACAATGTTAATGAAAAAAATAAACTCCCTCACATGTAACATGGATTGTATTATTTACAATTTTACATAGTCAATGATTTTGAAATAATTAATCATGTACAAATTATGAAAAATATTTTTCCAACAGCAACAATCTCATACCACCATTATTCACGTTGTAAAACCTACAATATTTTAAAGAAATTTTATATTTTCTTTTTGCGTACATATGAAATTAAGATTTTTGATTTCTAACTTCTTAACATTTTGTTTGTAAAATGCAGTTCAAGAGGTGCAAGGCTTTGCTTTGAAACGTAATTGGATTCCTCCTTTTCACCGTGAGTATTGGTAAATTAGTTTATATAGGTTTAGCAGTGAGTACAATGATGATTGGATGCAAGTATCCCTACCCATACTGAATTTGTTTATCTTGTCTTTGTATGCATTTGTATCAAAGAGTACTTTGTTGATTTGTTAAAAGATTCCTATTATTGATTGTTTTAAAAGCAACAATTAAGGTGGAATTTTCAATATAATCTTTTCCATTTTGTCGAGACACTTTCGGTATTAAAAAAAAAATTTAATTTTATATTTTCTTTTGCTACTCTTTTTTGCTTCTTAATAATATAGATATAGTCTATTTTATTTTTTTTTAACAATTGCTCTAAAAACATCTATTAACGTATTTCTTGTTTCAGTCCAGATCAGTACACTTTGGTCCATTTAGTTTAGTTTAGATCCACTTTATCCATTTTGGTCCACTTCGGTCCAGTTTAGTCCACTTCATCCGTTTTTACCCATTTCTATTACAAAAGTGTTCCTACACAAGGACTAAAACATAAAACCTGCCTTTTTCCCAAAAAAGAAAAAATAATAAATAAAACATAAAACCTGCCTCATAAATCCCCTTGTACGTTTGGATCGGTCGATCCAAACCAAAATCCCCTTGTATAACGTCTTTGATGTGTAATAATAACTTGCATATTTCTCTTTAATATAAATTTGTTTATATCTTCAAAATTTATAAAATTACGTATTTCATCAAAATTAATAACATAATAATATAACTCATACACAATTAATTATGTATATTCAATATATACAATTTTTAAAAAAATATATACAATTTTGTAAATTTAACGTACATAATTTTCAAAGAACGCATACTATTTTGTATATTCAAACGTATATAATTTTTTAAAGATTTTAAGCAATTTATATATTTAATGCACATAATTTTTCAAAAAATGTTTATAATTATGTATTTTAACATATACACAATTTTCAAATAACATACACAATTATATATAACTTTTTAAATATTTTTTTTAATTCATAATACCATGAATTTAATTTCTTCTCCGTGTAATTGGGTCTCTCAAAACAATCCATTTGACAATGATCGACAAAGAAAAAGCAATAACTCCTATCAAGAGCCTAAGAACTAGTGCACACTATGTGCAAATATTGCTAAAAGTTATGGACCCTTTAATTATCGCTAATAGCTTTGAAAAGTTTTGGCACTTCTTGATGTTTTAAAAATATCCAAAGTTCAAAATTCCCCCCCACCCCCCAACTGTAATTATTAAAAAGAAAAAATTGGACTATTTAATTATCTGAAAAAAAATAATTTAAATGTTGTTTTCCTCTTGTTCCTTTTATGTGCACAATGGATTTGCTGTTTTAGTCTTGGTCTTCGCCCTTATAACTCGTTAGGGAGGGAGGGTGGTACGAGTTTTCAATAGCCCTGTATATATAATATGTTCTTAGACTTTTTCTATTCTATTGCAATCAATCATACATACTTGCTCAAAAAATACAGAAAATGGAAGAAAGATCAAACACGTTAATAATCACTACAACAAACTTGGGTTTTTTCAACATATTTATATCTACGGTCACTAAAAAATGTAAATAAAAGTCTAATTTTCTACGGTTGAGTGCAACTATTGAGTAAAAATGAGAAAATTCATACTCTTATTTCTGTGATTGTTATAACTGTTGAAAAAAAGTATTAAAAAATATTTGATTTAAGTTTTTTTCTACAGGCACCACAGGAAAAGGGGGTCAAAAGAGAGAATAGCTTAATCAACAGCTTGATCAACCGTAGATAAAATAAATTAAATTTTGTATCAACGGTTGTAAAACGTTGAAAAACAATAACACTACATTGTATAAAAGCTCATTTAGAACTCTCAGAAACGTTAGAGAGAAAGAAATTTCCAAAAGGGGCTCTCTCGCTCTAGCTCCCGCTCCCGCTCTCGCTCTCGCTCATAGCTCACATCTCTCTTGGCTCCTCACAAGTTCTCTCTCTCTCTCTCTCTCTCTCTCTCTCTCTCTCTCTTCCTTCATTGTGTTTTTCTATTATTTTCTCGGCAACCCAACAGAGTTTTTGACTTTGGTTGATTTTTCTTTGCTTCAGATTCACTGAGTTGGTACAATCGCATCCAAATCTGGTATATAATCACACTTTTGCCTATCCAAACCTCTGATTAGGTATCTTCTATGCATTGATGAATCCAATTTCACATTCTCCTTGAAAACCTAACCTTTAATTTTCTATTTCTTTGCTTCAGATTCACCGAGTTGGTACAATCGCATCCAAATCTTGTATATATTCACACTTTCCCTATCCAAACTTCTGATTAGGTATCTTCTATACATTGATGAATCCAATTTCACATTCTCCTTGAAAACCTAACTTTCAATTTTCCAATTTCACATTCTCTAGAATTATTATTTATTAATATAATTACTCTTACTGTATAATTTAGGTTTGTTTTTCAATGGTCGTTGGGAATTCAGAGTTTGATGCGTTTTTCATGAGTGTTTTTCAATGGTCTTTTGGAATTCAACTTTGAGGCTTATAGCAATAGGTTTCTCTGGAAAAAAAAAAATGCGGATTGTGAAAATTTTGGAATAATTTTCTCTTTAGCTTCCTAAGATTTCACTGTACTATCACTTTAACATTATTTTCTGTATCTTTATCTGTACAAATATATGTATAGGTCTGCAATAATTTTATAAAAATGTGCATTGTGAATGAGGCTGATAATGTGGTCAAATTTTAGAATATTACTGTGGCTTGTGAAAATCGGGTGATAAGGATTGATGTGGGGATGTCAAAAGGGCGTGGTGATGGGTTCTCGGAGGTTTTGACTGGGTTGTTGATTCTAGAACAATGACCGAAACAAGTGGAAGTGAAGGCTTAGGAGTTTGGGTAATCTAAATTTTTAACAATAAATTGGAAATGTCTTCACGAATTATCAAAATGTCTTCACGAGTTTGGATAATTTAATATTATTAGGGCCAGTTCTCTGCTATTAGATTTTACATTGTCTGTTTGAATCCCTACCAAGTGACTTGATTGGAAAGGTTTGGTAAATTGTTACTTGTCCTGCCAATAGATGAGTGTGGAAATTCTACAACTTAGTCATAGACCTGTGGTTGTCCTAAATTGCATAGTCAAGGAACTCATTGGCTTCACTTGACTAGAAATATGCCTGGTGCATTACTCAATGGTGACCTTCCTAGTATCTTTTTGATGATAGGACTTGAATGCCTTGGGGCTAAGTTTGGAAGGGGAAGAGAAATCCTTAATTGTGTTTCCTAATATTGACTTAAAAGAAAAAGAAAAAAGAAAAAAGAGAAAAACCTATTACAAATCACAAAAAAGGGATTATTCATTATGCTATTGTACTCTCATTTCAACAACTAATTTAGGTCTTATTTATTGGGTTTCTCTTCTGATGTTGATGAACTGTTAGCTTCTTCTTTACAAATATTGTACTCTATTCATCTTGCTTAGGGGTGGATTTTTCTACTATCCTTCTTTTCTTCCATTTTTTTATAACATGATACTATGGTAATTTTAATTTTGTTGTGCCAGACACATTGGTTATAATGTAGTCATTTGCTCCCCTATTACATGCATCCCCTAGTTCCAGGTCACACAAAGGTCTTGCCTAGGATCAAAAGCATTAAAGTAAAAATTGGATTCTTTACTCTTCTTTATGATTAAATTGCTGTGGTTTTTGTTGCAGTGTTCATTTGGTGGAATTGCAAGGTACAGGTGAACTATATGCTATGAAGGCAATGGAAAAGTCAATGATGCTGAACCGTAACAAGGTATGAATATATAAGAGAATTGTTATTTGACTATTTAAAGATACCTAGCCATTTCCTTTCTATTTGAAGTGGTTCTGCCTGCTTATGTACTTTTGCCAGTTGGGTAGAGACACTGTTCAAAGCTTTAGTAGCCATCATTAATTAAGCCTAAGAAGTTGGTTACACATTTAAACTTTTTTGTATTATACTACTTATAATATGTTCCTACAAATATGTTTCATACCTATGAATGTCTATATATGTATTCTCATTAGTACGTAGTTCATAAAAAAAAAATTATTAATTAACTCTTAATGTCCTTAGATATGCCTACTTTTAATAATGGAATTGTTAATGTCTCTGCTCTTTTTGGAAAAAGTGACTTACATGCCTTCATTATTCCTTCCCAAGTACGGAGCTATTGCAAGAAAAGAGTCAGTTGCAAGTGCTAGAAACAATGGAGCTATTGCAAGAAAAGAGTTGGCTAGAAGTGTTAGAAACTATGGAGCTATGGCAAGAGAAGAGTCTACTGGAAGTGCTAGAAACAATGGAGCTATTGCAAGAGAAGAGTTGACTAGAAGTGTTAGAGACTATGGAGCTATTGCAAGAGAAGAGTCAGCTGGATGTGTTAGAAATTATGGAGCTATGGCAAGAGAAGAGTCTACTGGAAGTACTAGAAACAATGGAGCTATTGCAAGAGAAGAGTTGACTAGAAGTGTTAGAGACTATGGAGCTATTGCAAGAGAAGAGTCAGCTGGATGTGCTAGAAACTATGGAGCTATAGCAAGAGAAGAGTCTACTGGAAGAGCTAGAAATAATGGGGCTATTGCAAGAGAAGAGTCTGGAACAAGTGAAAGTGGTGGCTCACGAGTTGGTAACTAAAACACTACATTTTTTGACATGTCTATCAAATTACCATTCTAATATTTGCAAGCATCTGTAGTTGACATGTGTCTATCAATTTTTTTGACTACACAGGAAATAAGAAAGGGAGAGGGGCTACACGGAATCTAAAACTTGCAAAACTTTTTACAAAGGAAAGGTTCCTAATCATATGGAAAAAGGGAAGACCAGTAGGGGAATACTCTAGAGTATTCAAATCGAAGTGTACTGCCCTTGTTAGACGGATTAGTATAGTACCTTTACAAGTCAAAGATTGGAGAGAGGTGCCTTATCAAAACAAAAGAAAGCTATTTGATTATATATTGGTGTGTTATATAAAAGTGTTTTGAAATAAAAGTTTTCTTTATAATGCACAAATGTAATCCTTATTAGTTTTCATTTTTTAGGAACGCTTCATTGTTGAGAGTCAAGAGACTCTTGTTTGGCGGAAAATGAATAGGTCATACAAAAATTACCGAAGCTCCTTGAAGAAAAAATGGTTTAAGCCATATGAGGAGGATCCTGAGGAGGCACTAGAAATTTTGCCACCTAACATGGCAGATGATGATTGGAACTATCTTGTGAATTTATGGAGCGATAAGGACTGGAAGGTGCTACTACATATGGAAATCATTATCTTGTGAAATTTCATAGAGAATTACAAATATTTTTTAATCCAATGTATGTTTTTGAATGTAGAATATGTGTGATAAAAGCAAGTATAGTTGTTCCAAAAACTTTATCATTCAAATTACTGGATCAAAAAGCTTCCAACATGAATCTGAGGAACACTAAAAGCAACCTGTGGAATTATGTTCCTCAAAAAGCTTCCAACAAAAGTATATATATATATATATATATATATATATATGATCTTTTGGAAAACAACCTATGGAATTATGACTTTTAACATGAACGTCTTGCCATTTTTATTTTTATTTTTTTTGGTAAATTACAGTTCTAGAGTGTGCAAAGGGTTTTCTTTAAATGTAATTAGTATTTTTCCTTTTGCTGTTGCAATTACATAACAGTAAATTCATCCAATGAGATCTAGCAGTGAGTACATGTTCGTTTTTAGATGATAAGTTCCCCCAAGTGCTAAATTAATTTGTATATCTTTTCTTTGAACGGGGTAATGTATATTTATTTAGAAAATAAATTTTATAAATTGTACTATTTATTAACTTTATTGCTTGGAGATAAAGTTTCATTCACGGAAGCATGTTGTAAATATGAGTCCAAAACAATTTTATATGCAAATGAGTCCAAAACAATTTGATATGCAAAAACTCTCTCTCTCTCTCTCTCTCTCTCTCTCTCTCTCTCTCTCTCTCTCAGGGATGCTTACGTTACAATTATATATAAAAATTTTATTCCATTTTTTTAGGTGTTATACCCTATGTTCTCAATTAAATTTGAACGCATAGTTGCATTGAGCAATACATTATAAACATAATTTTTTATAGAAAAATTTATTCAATTCAGTCATATATATATATATATAAAGTAAATTGGAAACTTATACAATATATAAGTAACTTTAAGTAAGTTTTATCCATATAAATAACGTTACAAATATACCCTGTGCATGTACCATTAATGCATTTGAACAATTCATGCATGCCAAGAAGCTAATCAATCATTATATTCTGAACTTCACAATATTTTGATTTAATAGTACTTTTGTTATGGAACTTGTTAATTGTTTTCTCTCTTTTTTTTTAGTGTAATTGCATTTTTAACTTAATAACTACTTCCCTAAATATAATTTCAACAATACTACATACAACAAAGTTTACATTTTTTTAGAGCTTATTAAGATAATAAATTGTAATTAGTGCAGATAACCTTTATTTTAGAACACCACTAAAATCATATTTTTACTTTATTGTACAATATGAATACATTATAATATAAAATACAGTACTTCCACAAATATAAAATATTTCCAAAAAATTTCACAATTGCGAAATTGATTGACATAAATGACACTAATAGATCTATCACAATTTTTCTACCACTCACAATTGACCAATTCAACAATTATAAAATTTGTGTAAAAAATTAAAAAAAAGAAAGAGTATAATTTTGTTCTTTCATTAAACTTATTCGAGACCATTTAGTTCCAATAGGCCCATTCCTGACCATAAATATCAAGACCAGCCATTCATCCCGATTCCGAACTACACAAGCTCACATTTGAACGGGCCTGTACTAACTCAGTCCAGAATATCATTGGGCTATAAAGCCCACTAAAAATCAAGCACCATTTCCTTCATAATTATTGGGCTTTCTCTCTTTCTCTCTTTAAGTTATTTTTTGGGTAAACTGGAAAATGGATTAAAGATTAAATAGAGAGGTACAGAGTCTAGGGTACAAAACACCCCAAGCGTCAGCTAAAAGCTAGTACAAAATATAAGGAGGAGGATTAGAATGTAAAATAAAGGAATTGAGATTATACAATCCTTCTTTGGCCAAAATGTCCCTGCAACGATTCTCCACACGGTGTATGTAATTAATGTGGGCTTCCATAAAATACTGGAGTAGGGATTTGCAATCAATAACAAGAGCATTATAAGGATGAGAATGATCACAGCGAGTGCTAATAATGTCCACGACAGCCTCAGCATTTAATATTTGCTAGTAGTTTTTAACAAATATGGACTTAGTTTTTAGCCATGCTTTGTCCTTATTACAAACAAGCCCAGAATTATATAAGGTCCATTAGTCCATATAACTTGGGAGCAAGTCTACATGTCACTACTGAGGTACTACTCGTTTAGAGGGGCCCATATAGTGGGCCGTAAATTATTTCAAGTGTTTTATATTATTTTGACATAGAAGTCTCTCTCTCTCAAAAAGATAATAGGCTTTTTATTATTACAATAGAAATTATGAAATTTCAACTTACACTGTATTCTTCATAATGATTTTTTATTTTTTTTTATTATACCAAGACATCAATCTATTTTAATATAAACAAGATTTAAACCTCAAATTTCTAATTCAATAATAAGAAATTTTACCAATCTATAAATATATATATATATATATATATATATATATATATAATAGGTGAAGTAGAGAGAGTCTCCAATTGCAATTCTAAATTAGAATCCTAATTTTGTGCCATGTGTCAAGATTCATGTGGTTCCATTTGTCTAAATTTAAGTGGATCAATTGTAATTTCGATGTGTTCTTTTTTATTTTTCCACACCTGCGTATTTCAAGGTTCATCACACCTGCGTATTTCAAGATTTATCTTCTCACATCTGCATATTTCAAGGTTCATCACACCTGTGTGTTTTAAGGTTCATCTCCCCACATTTGCATATTTCAAGGTTCATTTTTCCATCTCCAATACAACTCTCCTATATAAGAAGAGGTTTTCCATTGATTTCTATTGTAATTTTTTGATTTCATGTATTTTTTCTCAAAAAAAAAAAAAAAAAAAAAAACATACCTCCACTACTCATATTCATCCGAACCTCCTCTCTCTTTCTCTCTTTCCCTTTGCAAAATTCAATTTCTACTTCTCTACTAAATCTATTTTATCAAGATTTTTTTTTTTGGGTTTCGTTCCATCTCTGCAAAATTCAATCTAATCTCTCTTTCTCTCCCTCTGTTTTGCAGATCAATTATATATCTCATTTATAAAGGCAGGCTTTATATGCAAGGTAATTATTAATTAGATATGATTTTCTTTTATTATTATTATTTTTTTTGTTCGCAAGTTTTATGGGGTTTATAATTTAGCTCTCACTCTTTATTTTCATTAGATCTATTTATTTTTGTCTTATGTTCTCAATCTCTTTCTCTCAAGAATTTTTGGTTTATAGGATTGATGATGGGCTTTTTTTTTTTTTTTTTTTTTTTTTTTTTTTTTTTCTTTGGAGTGTTAAAGAGATATATAGTGTTTACTGTAAAGGTAGACTTTGGATGTATAATTTTTTTTTCTTTTAATTATTAAATATGAGAATCTTCTCAAGATTGAACTACAATCTTCTTAAATATTTACTTATTAAAACTCAGACTTATATACGATTGATAAAGACACGAACTCGAGTTATATTGTAGATCATATATACAATTAGCACTTATCTTATTTGTTTGTCTTTACGTTTTATGCTCATAATTTTAGTGACTTTTAATTGATTAAATTTTTTTAAATGAGGTTCACGTTATCCTATTGTTATATATTGTTATGAGATGCATGTTATGAGATTCACATTTACTTGATTAAAATATTTTGTTAAAAATTGTTTATGATAAAGAAAATTAATTATAGCTATATGTACCGTCTATGAATCAACCTTGAATATATATATGTCTATGTAGCATTCTTTCTTTAGAATTTTGTATGATAAAAATATTTGTTAAAAAATTACATAATGCTAAGATTTATTAACATGAATAAACTAAGTCTTTTAAATATGACTAAACTCGTGATTAATAATAATAAAAACAAAAACAAAACAAAACTAATAGTATCACTTAAATAATAAAATGCAATATATTTTTTTTCATTATTTTATTAAATTATATCTATTCCCGTGCGGTAGCATGGGTTACATACTAGTTAAGTTAATTGAAACCCATAAAAATAAGGAGTTTTAATTCTATGTTAATAATTTATTGGGCCATAATATATGAGAGGAAATCCCCATCTAATCTCACTCCTCAATTTCGAAGGTAAGAGGTCCATTGCAAATAAAAGGTCCCATCATCCCATGCGTGCAATATAGCAATGTGATTCGCAGTCCAGCTCACGTATGATGGGCCTAAGCAATACAATCAAATTCATTCCTACTTGGATCATGGTGCATAGAATTGGGAATGGCCAATTTTTTTAGAAGAGGGATACTCAATTAATTAATTCCTAGTTTCTGCTAGTAAAATTGTTTGTTGTTATAATCATGGTTTAAAAGCCAACCATTTAAAAAGGAAGGATGTTCAAGGATTTAAGGTCTGAAGTTCATCTAGAAGTTTAATTGTGATGGCATAATAAATAATAGGGTATAAATAATTCTAAAAAAGGGTACAAGTCTCATAATGAAGAAGTACAAATGTTTCTTTCAACTCATTACGTGACAATCCATAAAAGGACAAAGTTTTCGTACAAACCCAATCGCAGAAATTTCCAACAACTCATTAGATGACAGTTTATAAAACCGTAAACAATTATTAAATCACATATCCCATTAAATTATTTAAACAAGAGCATGTCTTATTAAATAAGTCAGATGATTAAAATTTTAAGTGAATAATTTATTAATCACCATGTATTGGGTCGAAGGACTTCCAAACCAATTTGCAAGTAAACTCATTCATAAAGTCATCTATGCGTGCAAAATTACGAGACTCATTAAATTATATTTTTAAATAAGTATGGCAAGTATCATAGTAAAGAAAATACTATTATTCTTGCTCCATAAATAAGGGAGAGGTTTTTGCAAGTAGTATCACAGAATCCTATGTCAGAAAAATAAAGGAAGATCGTGTACTTTTTCCTCTGCAAATAACATATTCCTTGAACTTGAACTATTTGTTAGGACATATGTAGTTCAAGTTGTTAGCATATGTCGCTATTTTATGTAATTGGTTTATCCTTAGACAAAACCCACTTTACTTGTAATTGGGTAGATTTAGGATGTGTTTAACACTTCAAGAAACAGTGTTTCAAGATCTAGTGTTGAAGTCATCAAAGTCTGTCCAAGACACAAGCAAGGAAGTGCCAGTTTTTAAAGCTCGACACCTACCTCGACACCTACCTCGACACATGCATCTATCGAGCTTTAAGAAGCTGTTTTTTCCCGAGTCTCGACAGCTTCTCGACACCTCTCGACATCTCTATCTGTCGAGAATTAAAGAAAACAGATTTTCAATTCTGTTTCAAGTCAAATCTGTGAATGTGTCTTTGGGACTTCTTTTCTCCTAACCCTAGACATATAAAAGGATTATTTTAAGGGCCGTCAAGCTGATGCAAGTTGCACATTCATTCAGAACTTCTTGTTCATGCAATTTGTGATCTGAAAGACAAAGTTCGTGCCCTAGTTCATCTCTGATGATTTGAAGAACTTTGCAGCCAACAACTCTCTCTCACTAGTAGGTATTTGAAGTCGCGTACTGGGATCTGCGCATCTGGTTAGTCACGTACTTGGGAGCCGTGCATTGAAAGGAGAAACTGTCACTACAGAACAAGTCCAATTGGGTATTGGGGTAAGAGTTCAACTGTAGGTTGGTAAGGTACTTGAGATTCTTTACTTGTAACTGCTTGTTGTGATAATAGTGGAGTTTCGGGAGTGGTGACCTTAAATCACCTGGTGGGGTTTTTGCCGTAAGGTTTTCTCCATTCGTGAACAAATCACCGTGTTATTTATTTTCCGCTGCATTACTTAGTTTGGTGATTTGTTTGTGTTGCCATGTGATATTGCATATTAATTTGATTAAGTAATAACTGGGCTAATTAATTAATCTAAGTTATCACAAGGGGTCAACGCGTTTGTGGCCTGACAAGTGGTATCAGAGCAAGCACACTCTGATTAGGGTTTAATCCATTGTGTGTGATCCATTTGACCCCTGTTGTCATGGATAGAGGACAATCTCTTATTATACCTCCTTTATTTTATGGCACTAACTATGCATACTAGAAAGTACGCATGAGAGTTTTCTTGCAGTTTTTAGATGAGAAAGTGTGGCAAGCTGTGGAGATAGGCTGGACCAAGCCTACAGAAGCGCCGGCCGACTGGGATGATGCTAAGATCAAGGCGGCAAACTTCAACAGCAGAGTATTGAATGCCCTATTCAGTGCAGTCACCAATGAGGAGTTCAAGAAAATTTCCTCAACCGAAACTGCTAAGGAAGCATGGACCATCCTCTAGACAACCTATGAGGGCACTAAGGCTATCAAAGATTCAAAGCTACAAAGGCTTACCACACGCTTTGAAGAAATTAAGATGGAGGAGGATGAGTCATTTGATGAGTTCTATGCCAAGCTCAAGGACATAGTAAACTCAGCCTTTAATCTTTGGGAAACCATCCCTGAACCCAAGATAGTAAGGAAGGTGCTTAGATCGCTGCCCGAGAGATTTCATGTTAAGATCACGGCGATCGAGGAATCAAAGGATATTGACAGAATTTCTCTGACTGAGCTGGTTGGAAACTTGCAAACCTATGAGTTAAGGCTGACTAGGTTAGGTAAGTCAAGTAAGGGCAAGAGTTTGGCACTAAAGGCCAAGAGCAGTGATACGGATGATTCTTCAGATGATGAAGACTCCAAGATGAAGTCCTATATTACAAGGCAATTCAAGAAATTTATGAAGAATGCAAATGGAAAGGGCTTCAACAAAGACCGTAGACAATCCAGTTCTTCACAATTCAAGAATTCAGATAAAGGGAAGAAGGATGTCAAGGATGGCGGTCAGTACACTATTCCCGCGGGACCAAAATGCTTTGGGTGTCAAGACTTCGGACACATGATACAAGAGTGTCCTACGTACCTCAAGAGCATAAGGAAGAGCAAGGCACTTGCTGTTACCTTAAGCGACACAGAGCTCGGGGACGATTCCGAAGATGAAGATGAAGACGACGGAATCTTGAATGCCTTCACTGCCATGATTAATCCTACTAATGGGGTTACTGAAGAAGTGGATGAAGAAAAGGAATTGGTGGATTCCAAGCATGAGATTATGGATGACCAAGATGATATCCATACTGCCTATGAGAAGCTATACAAGCTTTCTGAGAAGCATGAGAAACTCTATAGGCTGGCCACCAAGAAGCTCAGTGATGTGGAACTCAACCGTGAGGAGCTGTTCACAAAAGTTGATGAAGCAAATCAGACCATTGGAGCATTGAGGTTCGAAAACAATTTCTTGGTTGAAAGGACCAAGAAGCTTAAAGCGGAGCTGTTTCAAGTCAGAGCACAACTGGAGAGGACGTCAAGTGGAAAACTGGACGAGATGCTGAGTGCTTAGAAATATTCTTCAGATCGTACTGGATTAGGGAATGAATTCTCTCTCTCTAATACTCCTACTGCTAGTACTACTGTGTTTGTTCCACCTGCTAATAACATTGAAAATGAAGAAAAGAATGTTAAAACTGAATTAGCTAGTGAGAACGTAGACAAGGGCAAGTCCATCCTAGAAGCACCCCCTAAGAGTGAGACAAGGGAAACTAAAAACCCTAGGACCAAGAAGACTAACTCTCAAAAGGCCAAACAGAAGAAGCCACATCTCTGTTATCATTATGGTGTTGTCGGTCACATTAGACCAAATTGCTATAAGTGGCGTGCCACTCAACAAAGCAATGGCACAATAGCATCTAGGAGCCAAAATCTACTTCAGTCTTCTCTCGCTCCTCTTGGAGACATTCTTAAAGCCCTCATGTTCCTTTCGAACTTGAATGGTTCATATTCTTCTCCCTCGTCACCGGTTCAAGAGTCGACCAAAAGGAAAGGTTATTCCAAGGTGTGGAAGGCAAAGGGATCTAAGTGATTTCTGTCACTTCTTCTTCTCTCTCCTGTTTTTGTGTGTTGCATTACTTGTGTGTTTCTTTACTGTTTTGAATCAGTCTAGTTTTATGCATTGTTTTGCTTTACATGTTTTTGTTTGTGTGTTCTCAGTTTTGTGTTTTATTTTTTTCTTTTCTGATAAAAATAAAAAAAAATTGAAAAATACAAAAACAGTGTGTGTTTGTGTGCATTAGTTCATGTGAACTTTTAGAATGGCCATTGAAACAGAGTTTTCTAAACTTTGTATCACCTATAACTTAGATGAGCATTCTTCTGCACAACTAAGCACAGGAGCTTTGTAGCTCTTTGTTTGGGATGAGTAAGGTTAAGTGATCTCTTCTTCTTAACACTCGTATCACTCTTTTTGACGGGTTGAACTAGAAAATCCTAAGAGAAGGCATAAATAACCATCTCACTATTGTTACTCGCCAATTATAAAATGACACCTGTATGCTTCGGCATAGCAAAAGTGCAATGTCAAAAGCTTAACATAATTGGGTATTTCTTTTCTTTCTCTTGTATGCCCATGCATGATATGCTTGTTAAAAGAAAATATGCAAAGATATAAAAAGCAATAAGATCAAAAATGCTTTAAAATATGGTTGTAAGCGTGTTTTCTAGGAGATGTGGGAGTTATAGGATGTACCTCGAAAGTGATAGTCCCCACCAAACGGTTATGATTGTGTGTGAGTTAAAGTAATTTTCTCATATCTCAAATCATCATAGCACTTGAGACATTTATGCAAACTTACGATGTTTTCACACACGACACGCAATATTCTTTGCTATTCTTGATACATGTGCAGGTACAATGTGATTTGGCCATCACAAGGTTTACATGCGTTAATGTATGCTCATTAAACTGTCTTGACTTGTTTTTGAAATATAAAATTGGTTAGACTTGTTTAGTGTGTGTGTGTGTGCGTGTTTTGAGATACATGTGCTTATTTTTCTTGTTGAGAGATGATTTTGAGAGCTTAATGTGTTGATTGTATCTTTGGTTGAGTTGCATGCATGATTGCATTCATGTCTGTGTTTTTCTTCTCCTGAAAAACTGTTTTCAAAGGCATCTCGACACCTCCTCGATACCTCTCGACACATAGCTGTCTGTCGAGCTTCATAGACTCTTTCTTATCGCAGTCTCGATCGATACCTCGACACCTTCTGGATCGATCGAGAAACTTTTTGTCTGCTCGATAGCTTCTCGATAGCTTCTGGATCGATCGAGGTTTCTTCATGGTTGTTTCTTCCTTCTCGATACATGACCTCGATAGCTTCATCTGTCGACGTGTATTTCTCGACACATACCTCGATAGCTACCTCGATACCTCTCAATAGCTGCATCTGTCGAGAATTACTGAAGGTGTATAAGTTGATTCTTCGCGTTTTTCTTCTCATTCTGCTCGATCTCTCTCGCTCGAAAAACACTTTTCTCTCTTCTAAACACTTCTCTCTCCTTCCAAACCTCTCTCAAAGGCTTTCTCAAGTGTTTTTCGTGATCTTCATCACTTGGTAAGCATCTCATCTCTCATATTCATGCATTTCATGGTTTTAAAACCCTAGGTTTTGTGTTTTTGAAAATTTTTGGGATTTTTCAAAATTTTTGAGGTTTTCATGAGATTGTTGAGTTGGTTTTATAGATTTGATCTTCAAAACCACATGCATTGCATCACATTAGCATTCTCATTGTATTGTCATGCATTTAGATGTGTGCAAATCTATTGTGTGCTGTTAGGTTTGGATTGGGCTGAACCCACGATGTTTTTATGTTGCATGTCACATGTTCATGCATTTTCCATGCATACGTTCTTTCTTTTTAGTATTCTCTCCCTCTATTGAACTGTTTGGAACTTTTCTGCTTGTTTCTTCTTCTTTCCCCCTCTCTATGGTTGCGTTAGTAGTGTCTATGGCACCTAAGCGTAAGTCCATTCCGTCCCAGAACCCTCTGCGTTCTAAGAGACAACCTTCCTCAGATTCTACTCCTCTTTCTGTCTGGCTCCGTGATGAGAAAGCCCATAAGGACTTCTCGGAGAACTTCTCTAAACGAGGTGTTCATTCGGAACGCCACGTTGTCTTGGCAGACTTTGCCGACACCGACCTTCCTGATGTCATACACAGTCGGGCTTGGGAGTCACTGTGTGACGTCCCGATCACATGTCCACTCGTGTTGATACAGGAGTTTTACTCCAACATCCACGGGATAGATTCTTCAGTACCTCTTTTCTACTCTTGCGTCCGAAGTACGCGTTTTGCTGTCACCCCAGAGTTAGTCTCTGAGATTCTTCATGTCCCTAGGGTGGATCATCATGATTACCCTAGCTGTGAGCGTCTCTGGACTGTGTCCAAAAACGAGATGATCTCGGCATTCTGTGAGCGTCCTTCTTCTTGGGGAGATCATATGTACACACCATGTCGACCTTTTGCTAAAGGTCTTCGTTTCCTTAACATGATGATGACTTTTGTTTTGCACCCACTTTCTCACTACAACTCTATTACAGAGCCTCGTGCTTGGTTTTTGTTGTCCCTCTTAGAGGATCTCTATATAGACTTTCCTTTACACTTTATTATATCCATCATAGATGTCTATAGAGATACGGCCACCCGTGATAAGCTCATTTTCCAGTCCGCTATCACGAGGATTCTGAGCCGTTTTCCCATTCCATTCCCTTCGTCTGATCCTTACCAAGTCATGTTTGCCATAGACGCCGCTACCGTAAAACGTAGCAAGGCACAATTTCGATCGCGACAGTCTGATAGTGCCACTCCTTCCACCCGTCCGACCACCTCCAGATCCGCTCAAGCTTCTGCTTCTTCTTCTTCGAGCGACATCTCATTAGGAGACATTATGGCGTAGCTACAGCGTATGGATGCTCGCCTAGATACACTCTCCATGAAGTTGTATCAGGTGAACGTCCGTGTTGGTCGCATCGCCAGGCGACAGGCGACCATGGGCGACTTTGCACCAAAGGCTTCTCCTCCGCCACCTCATGTGTCAACTGAGACTGAGGCTGATGATGATGGCGATGACGATGATGCTTCTGACGATGATGATGATGGAGATGCGAGCTCTTCGGATGAGATGTCTACTTGACACTCTACCCTTTGTCCTTCGTGACAAAAAAGGGGAGTAGTTTTGTATGAGAGTAGTCATGCTTAGGGGGAGTGTTAGCATAGGATATAGGACATTTTTGTTAGGGGGAGTGTGGATTGAGGGATGTAGTGAGGTGATCATATGTATTTTTTTTTCTTTTTCATCTTGTTAGAGATACATTGATCATGTATTGACATACATTATATTTATTCTCTTCTTATATATGATAATATATGTTTTTTCTTTCACCTATCTTTACATGTGTTGTTTCTTTTCTATCTTTATACACATGTTTCTTTACTTGTACGCAATCTATTATTTTTGTTTCACACAAAGATGCCTTGATGTGTTTTGTTGTTTCAGAAATACAGGTTGTCAAAGTCTTCTTGCCATAAACTCTCTTCTTACAAAGTTTTTCAAGAGTTTGTGTTATGATAGATTTTACTGTATGTAACAAGTGAGTATGAGTTGAGTGATTTATGACTTCTTTCATATTTTCATTTGTTTGTTGTGGTTTTGTCATGGATTGCCAAAGGGGGAGATTGTTAGGACATATGTAGTTCAAGTTGTTAGCATATGTCGCTATTTTATGTAATTGGCTTATCCTTAGACAAAACACAATTTACTTGTAATTGAGTAGATTTAGGATGTGTTTAACACTTCAAGAAACAGTGTTTCAAGATCCAGTGTTGAAGTCATCAAAGTCTGTCCAAGACACAAGTAAGGAAGTGCCAGTTTTTAAAGCTCAACACCTACCTCGACACATGCATCTATCGAGCTTTAAGAAGCTGTTTTTTCCCGAGTCTTGACAGCTTCTCGACACCTCTATCTGTCGAGAATTAAAGAAAACAGATTTTCAGTTCTGTTTCAAGTCCAATCCGTGAATGTGTTTTTGGGACTTCTTTTCTCCTAACCCTAGACATATAAAAGGATTATTTTAAGGGTCGTCAAGCTGACGCAAGTTGCACATTCATTCAGAACTTCTTATTCATGCAATTTGTGATCTGAAAGACAAAGTTCATGCCCTAGTTCATCTCTGATGATTTGAAGAACTTTGCAGCCAACAACTCTCTCTCTAGTTGGTATTTGAAGTCGCGTACTAGGATCTGCGCATCTGGTTAGTCACGTACTTGGGAGCCGTGCATTGAAAGGAGAAACTGTCACTACAAAACAAGTCCAATTGGGTATTTGGGTAAGAGTTCAACTGTAGGTTGATAAGGTACTTGAGATTCCTTGCTTGTAACTGCTTGTTGTGATAATAGTGGAGTTTCGGGAGTGGTGACCTTAAATCACCCGGTGGGAATTTTGCCGTAAGGTTTTCCCCATTCGTGAACAAATCACCGTATTATTTATTTTCCGCTGCATTACTTAGTTTGGTGATTTGTTTGTGCTGCCACGTGATATTGCATGTTAATTTGATTAATTAATAACTGGGCTAATTAATTAATTTAAGTTATCACAAGCGGTCAACGCGTTTGTGGCCTGACACTATTGAATGCACTGGCTAACTTTTATTGGGTCTAATATTCTTAACTTAAAATTTCAGCAAAAAAAAAAAAAAAAAATTCTTAACTTAAATGAATGATTTACTCCGTTTGTTAATTTTTTTTATTATAGATATAGTAAAAAAAATATTTAATAAAATGACTGGTTTTGATTGGTTCTTTACAAAAGTTTAATGTCCTTGTTTTGTTTCTTGGATTGGATCAGTCTAGGCATCGGTTCTCAGATAACTGGTTGGTTTGGTTTGGATTTTGAAGCTATTAAATTATAATAGGGTTTTGGAATAGAACCCATTTTAAAAGGGTTTCGATGACCAATATGTGGAAGGTCTTGTTTAGATATGACCATAATAGTACCTACTCTTTGAAGAATCATCTGCTTATGATTTATTTTGTCGCTCGTAGCCCTACCGGTGCATCCAGGAAAAAAAAAAAAGGTAGTAGCGAGGGGTGTATCTAACCCCTAAATAGTAAGTTAATTCTTCCTTAAGAGGGAGTAATTTCATTCAGGTAGCTCCTTTAGTGTTTCTGAAAATGAATAACAACAAACAAAAGATTGACACATTTACAAATGAAAGTCATTATCCAAAAATATTTTTTATAGTAAATTTATCAAAAAAAAAAAAATTTAATCATTTAATTTAACATTGATCTTCATGGGTCTAAACTACCTTTATTAAGCAGAGCTTAACACATGAAAATTTTATTAAATGGAAAGTGAGGTAAAGGTAGGGGGGTCAAAATGGCAAAATACCCTTTCAACCAAACTTTCCAACAAAATGCCCATTGTCTGAAACTATTGAGAGATATGCCCCTATTTTGAAACTCGATTTTCTAAAAATCAAATTTTATTGTAAAACTTAATTTTTAGAAAATCGAGTTATAGCAAAATTAAACTTAAAAAAAAAGATTGTCGAACTCAAGTTCAAAACAAAAAATTGTGGAACTCGAGTTCCTTGAAAATATTCAAGTGGGACTCGAGTTCATGGTTTTTTTTTTTTTTTTAGTTTAATTTCGCTATAACTCGATTGTCCAAAAATCGAGTTTTACATTGAAACTCGATTTTCTAAAAATTGAGTTTCAAAATAGGGGCATATCCTTAAATAGTTTCAGACAGAGTGCATTTTGCTAAAATGTTTGGCTGAAAGGGGTAAAACCCAATTTTGGCTAGAGGTAGGGTTTGAATTTAGAACTTTCTACTTTGATACCATGATAAGGTAATGATTATTCTTAAAATTTAAACTATTAGAAAATAGTGAAACCTCTAAAATGACCACAAACAACCCGAAACCTCTAAAACTACCAAAAATACCTTGAAACCTTTAAAACGACCAAAATAGTTCTAAACCTGTAAAACGACCAAAATATCACTCAAAATATCTAAAATGACCAACATACCACTAATCCTATAAGATAAACAAAATACAACTGAAGCCTCCAAAATTACCAAAATAGGGGTTTGGGGTATTTTGGATGTTTCAAGGGTATTTTTATTAAATTAAAGGTTCTAAGAGTATTTCAGTCACTTTGTAGGTTGCGAGAGAATGTCACTAATATTTTAGGTTTTAGGGGTGTTTCGTTAATTTTTATATATTGGAGCAATTTTGGTAATTTTCTAGGTTTTGGAGGTCTTTTAGTCACTTTTAGGTTTTGGGGATATTTCAGTCATTCTTTAGGTTTCTGGGGTATTTTAGTCATTTTTAGGTTTAGGGGGTATTTTGGTCATTTTTTTATCTATAGGGAATATTTTGGTCATTTTTTAGTTTTAGGGGGGATTTTGGTAATTTTTTAGGTTTAGGGTGTATATTTATCGACTTATAGGTTTAAGGGGCATTTTTGTCATTTTATAGGTTTCAAGGCATTTTGGTCATTTTTAGGTTTCTAGATTATTTTGGTCAATTTTTAGGCTTTGGGTTACTTTTAATTTGGCCATTTTCTAGGTTTTGGGGGTAACTTGGTCATTTTTAGGTTTTGGGGTTATTTCGGTCAATTTTTAGGCTTCGGGGTTATTTTGGCAATTTTTTAGGTTTCGGAAGTATTGTGGTAATTTTTAAGTTTCGGAGGTATTTTTGTCATTTTTTTGGTTTTGGGTGTATTTTGGTAATTTTAAGGTTTTGTGGGTATTTTGGTCTTTTTTAGGTTTTGGAGTATTTTGGTCATTTTGTAGATTTTGGGGTTACTTTGGTCATTTTTTACGTTTCGAGGGTATTTTGGTAATTTTTTAGGTTTTGGGGGGGTATTTTTGTCATTTTTTGAGTTTCTAGTATTTTGGTAATTTTTAGGTTTCAGCAGTATTTTGATCATTTTTGGGGTTTTAGGGGTCTTTTGGTCATTTTTTGGTCTTTGGGGGTATTTTGGTAATTTTGAACTTTTGGGATATTTTGGTCATTATTTGGGTTTCAGGGGTATTTTGGTTATTTTGTAAGTTTGGGGTTATTTTGATCATTTTTTGGATTTTGGGGGTATTTTGGTCATTTTTAGGTTTTGAGAGTATTTTGGTCATTTTTTAGGTTTTAGGGGTATTATTGGTCATTTTTTAAAGATTTGGGGTATTTTGGTTATTTTTTAAGATTTTAAAATACTTTGGTCATTTTTACTTTAGGGGCATTTTGGTAATTTTAATAATTGGTTAATTTGGTGGGTTGGGGTTTACCCATAATAATTGGGTTGAATTGAGTTTGGGTTAGAAGTAATTAGTTAAATAGGTTTTAATGAGTAGATGAGTTTTATATACCCAACTTAATTATGCTCACCCCAAACCCACTCATTTGACACTCCTATGATTAACATTTATTGCATTAAGATTTGAGTGGATTGATAATGTTTGGACTATGGGTAATTTTGAACAGTGGATTGAGAATGCTTCTATTGAAATTTTAGAATGAATTAGGTTATGAGAATGTTGTAATTTTTGTTAGGTTGATTTATCAGTTATAATGAATTACGAATACCATTACGTGTTTGGTAGTTAAGAAAACAAAGGAGAATGTAACTTAGTCCTAGCATTATGTCTTGTTATTTCCATGCTTTGAATGTGATAGAGTTGTAACTGTAATTTTGTTTATCTTTTGTTAGTTAATAGTCTGTTTGGATTAAGGGAAAAGGAAGGGGAGTAGAGTAGAGTAGATTTAGCACAAAATTAGCTTATTTTTAGCCAACTCTACTATACTTTCATTCACTCCCCCTTTTTCCTTCATCTGTCCAAACATGCCATAAGTAGAGTACCATGTAAGCATCTTTATCCATAAATTTAGAAATTTTGAATAGTGATTGCCGTCCATAAATTTAGAAATTTTGAATAGTGATTGCCATGTTGTTATTATGGAGGAAATTGTGTTTTTTTGTTCTTTTGTGATGATGTTTATACTCTTAGGGAACAAGTTTGAATTGTATAAGATTAAGTATTTAAATATTACCAACAAGTAATTATGTAAATTTTGATGATCATGTTTTTTTGAGAAGGTGGTGATCTTGTATATTAGTTCTCTTATTTGTATTAAATCCAAACAGAAGACATATTGAGCAAAAGTGTTTTCTCAATGACTTTACCGTTTGGAAGCCAGGTTCGACTGTTGGGCTCACAATGCTCAATAGGAATCCAATATCTTGGGTTTCATCAAGTGATTGCGTTGCCCTCACCTTGAAACTTCGCATGCACAACAGACGCTCAATAGAATCATGAATCGGTAGCTCAATGCCTAAAGTTCAATTCTCCTAAAATCAAATTATCACAATAATGTTTTAGTTGTCACCGATCCTAACTGTTTGTGAGTATATATTAATTTCAAATGCAAATGATCAAATTACTACTAAAAATGCATTAAAAAATTAATTTATCTTTTAACCTTGTAAATTTGAAAACAAATCTTATATTTTATATAAAAAATGCTTTGATATTTTCGGGTATAGCAAATGGTGCTCCTTATTGTGAATTTAATAAGTGAATTTTATCGTGAATATGAAAGAAAGAAGCATCATTTACTATGTGCCAGAAATACATAAAAATTACTAAAATTTAATGCTTCACTTTATATTTCTCCAAATCATAAAAAATAAAAAATAAAGACATAGGATTAGTAATCCTCTTCCATAAAAATACCTTTCTCTAACGAGGAAATCACCTTTCGCTATCGTGGCTTATCCTTTATTAGTCTACCGCAAATATTCAAAGGGAATCCTCCATCTACCTTTATTAGTATATTTAGGAGATTAGATTAGCTTTTTTTTTTTTAAAAAAAAAATTTAGGAGATAAGATCAAGTATTCAAAGCGTGTCCCTATAATTTTTTTTTAAGAAAATATTCAAAGCATGAGAAACCTATTGGCCAAGGCACAAACAATATAATAGCGGTTTACTCTCGTCCCCATTTTACGAATTCTTATTTGTTAATCGTTGATAGTACGGAATTCAAAGTAAGTTGGTGAGAAAGTTATCTCTATACCTTTATCTAATTATATAAAAAAAAGTAAAATTTTTTTCTAGAATTTTATGACTCAATCAGTTTGTAATTTTTGGTGATTTCATGAAATCTAAACTTCAAACCCTTCAGGGTAATTATTGAAAAATAAAATAAAAATAAAACTCTTTGTACCTCATTGTTTTAAACGATCTAGAAACAAGTCGAGTCAATTAGATTATGGGCTAGTTTCAAGTTGACCCCTATATTTTCATATAATTTTTTTTTTAATAAAAAAACATATACTTGCCACTTGGTAAGTTATGCAGCAAATTATTTGACATGAAATACATAAACATAGATTTACTCGTGTCAAAAAAGAGCTCAAATCAATAAATTATACTTGTTCATTGATAATAAAATAATACAAATTCTAGCATTTCTAACCAAAATTATACTCGTCTCAATTGATTTGAGTTTAAAAATTTTATTTGTATGTGGTAACAACTCATAATAATAATGCATGCACTTATTTTTTTAGAATTTATAAAATTTTATTGTTGAATATTATGTTTCTATTGAATTTTATGAAAGTTTAAACAATGAGCCAAAAAGTTGTTCATTTTTCGTTACAATTTCATTGACACTGATTCTTGAATATCCCTTATTTGGATGAGTATGAGCCTTGATAAAATATTAGTTTTCAAAACATTTCATCATCATATCAATAGATAGTATATAGTAGATACAAACCTGAAAAAGCCACTGAATTTCAAGAAATTAAAATAAATCACATTTTAGTCAAAGAACATGGCAATTCTAAACCAAACTTTTATAAGTTACATCCCATAATATATCAACATTAATTTAAAAGAGCTATGCTAGTGCTACTCATAACTTGCTACGGGAGTAAGTTGTGGCACAAGCATAATTCAATTTGAAAGGATAGCAACAACGACAATAATAACTCACTTCCTTTTAATGCCCCTTTTACATTGCTAAGAAACAAGGTATTGTGAGTTATTTGCTAGAATTTTTTTAAAAAAATTCACTTTATATATTTTTCGAAAAAATGATAACTAAGGTTTCGTTTAGATACCGCTTATTTTGCTGAAAACTGAAAATAATAAAAAAATAATTAAAAAGTTACTATTCACAAAATTTGTACTATTCACCAAGGTTTTGAAACCCGGACCGTTCATTGAACCGTAAAAGAGAGAGGCTCAAGGTTTTTGAGGTCGAACCGAGGTTGAACCGGGGTCGAACCGTGATGATGTCATAATTAATTTAATAATTAATTAAAGCCTAAATATAGATATTAAATTTATAAAACTAGCAAAATTGACTAATATATCTATATATGTGAGGGAAATTTAATAATTTTCAAGTATATATTTAATATTTAAATAAGAAAGTTAATAAAATAAAATAATAACCATGAAAACGTTAAATTTATTATTAATTTTTGAAGTAAAGTTGAATATCTTTGAAGGATTTTAATTATAATTTTTTTTATTCCTTGTAAGAGATGGATAAAATTGTGTTAAGTTGTTTTTATAAAAAAAAATTGCTAAGGGGTTGGACCGCACGGTTCTTTACCGGTTCGAGCGGTCCAACCCCGGTTTTAGGGGTTCACGGAATTAACTAAAAATACGGTTCTTTATGCTTAAAAAACCGGTTTCATCCCGGTTCCCAGTTTTCACGGTCCGACCTCCCGGTCCGGTCCGGTTCTGAAAACAGTGCTATTCACATGCCTAAATTCACTGTTCATGGACAATGAACAGTGCAGGAGGCACTCAGCTGGAGAAAAAAAAAAAAAAATTCACACATAAAATGTGGTTGCAAAAAGGCAGTTCAAATGCCACCTAAGGTCTTTTTAAAAAAAAAAAAAATTTTTTTTTTTTAAAATGCGTCGGGTCAAGGCTCAACCTATTTTTAGTGTGTTTTTGGCTCCAACTTAAAAAGCGAGCTTATTACTATCCAGCTTTTTTTTGTTATTATTTATGGATCTCACCGCACTTATGGTACTATTTATAGATTCTACTATACTATTTTAGCTAACTTTTATCTTTATCAATAATACTTTTAACAAAAAGTTTTCAGTTTTAGCAAAATAAGGGATCGTTTAGGATGTGCTTATTTTACTGAAATTGAATTTTTTTTTTACTGAAAGTACTGTAGATAAAGGTAAAACTTAGCTGAAATAGTATAGTGAGACCTATGAATAGTAGCAAAAAGTGTAGTAGAACTCATAAATAATAGCAAAAATAAGCTAAATAGTAAAATAAGTTGGCAAAGATAATTTTTGCCAAATGGAAGCTATGCGGATCTCAAACAGACCCTTAATGTAAGTAAAAAAATTCAGGTTTAAGATGAGTATTCTCCTTTCAAGTTTGGGTTGGGTCCAATTTTGCCATGCAATCAAACTGCCAAATCTAAAATAATGATATTGGAAAGCGTTAGGGGGTGTTTTTTGCTGTTGTTTAAACAACAGTTTTCAGTATTTAAACAATATTACACATACTTCTATATTTTTTTTTACTCACACGTATTTCTACAAAATAATAACAACATTATTAAAAATCTTTTACTAAACTTACCCTAATTTTTCTAGAAGTACGTAAGGAAAGCTATCGTTTTATATATGGCTTCTTCCATTCTTCTAATATACTCCCACGTACAGACGTACTTGATCAATTAAAGGTATGTATGTTTTCATTCATATTAAAAAAACGTTTTATGACGAGATTTTCTGATTTTTATAAAGGTAGATGTTTTATTTATAATAAAATAACGTTTTATGATGAGATTTTCTGATTTTTATAAAGGTATATATTTTCACTCATATTAAACATAAGCATATATTCATGTTCGAATTTCTGTTGAAGGCATAACCGCATAAGAGTCAAAATGTTTTACCTCCTCCACAACACCACAGCCTTTTTGTTAATATTATGCGTAGTCTTTGCGCTTACCAGCTCCATTAGTTCCCAGCCTACAGCCTACGCTACCCACAGTTGTTTAGATCAATCAAATGAAACCGCCAACGCCGATTACAAATCCAAACTCACAGTCTTGCTGGAATCTTTATCATCTAAGGCTTCCCAAAACTACAGCTTCTACACCGAAAGCTCTGATACTGGCATCTACGGCCTCTACCACTGCCGAGGTGATGTTTTTAATGAAACCTGCCAAATCTGTCTGAGCTATGTTACCCAAGATATCACAACTCGGTGTGCATCTAACAAATCTGCAATTATATGGTACGATAAATGCATGTTGAGGTATTCCAATGTTAATTTCTTTGGAGTGGCATCATGGTCACCAGCGTTTATTGGCCATAATACTGCTAACCAACCAGATTTTTACTCACTTACTTTGTTGGATTCTCTATTAAAGCGTGTCAATGGAGCGGAGAAGTTGTATGACACTGATAATCTGACAATGATATTGAGCGGACGTACAGTCCGTGATAAGTTATGGGTTGGTGCAGTGTACTAGAGATATCGATGGTGGTTCATGTGTCCAGTGTTTAAGTGGCTTGATGGATATAGCCAAAACTTGTTGCCAAGCGAAAATAGGGTGGCGAATCTTAGCCCCAAGTTGCAATATGAGGTATGAGAACCAACATTTCACGGACCAACCACCAGCAGTGCAGTCACAACCACCGCCACCGCCCCAATCTGTGCCTCCAGCACCACAGCCGCCACCTGGTAACGATAAGTCATGTAGATTTGGTATTTTCATGGAAATCTACTGCTCAATAATTTGGGTTTATTGAATTGTTCAGTTATTATATACAAGCCTGTAACCTCATGTATATGCATAGATATGCTTAAAAGATATATAATAAGATGCATAATATAATTTATATATATATAATTTAAATACTAGTGATAGTTATTTTTATATTTGGTTAACTCTTTAAAAAATTTTGTAAGGATACTATTAGATATAAAATGTAAATTATCCATTTTTTTTAATTATTGTGAAGCATTTTTTATTTTACAATTCATTTATTTTAGACTCTTTAGTTCTTGTACTTAATAACTCACTTGGATAAATATTATGGTGTGGCCCCACATTTGATTCTAAAATTAAGAAATAAAACTCTTTATTAGAATAAATAATTTAAGACACATGGTGCGAAATTAAACTCTAATTTGGAATTTTAATTTGAGTTTCTCTCAGTTTCACCTATCATTATATATATATATATATATATATATATATATATATTACTCAGATTTTTTAAAGTTCTAATTTAATAAATTAATCTAATTCTTTTATCATTTGAATGAAAATTTCAATATCTTATCGATATTATATATGAGTATTAGATGCGATTCTTTTTCCTTAATTAGGCCATACTTAAATAATTTATAAATTTACTAAATCTTATCTCATTTGATATTATATAGTAGTATTAGATGCTTTGATTTTTTTTTTAAAACCATTTTTCATCCAAAAAAAAAATGGAACCAGATAAGATTTTATAAATTTAAAAATTATTTAAGAAAGGCCTGATTGGAGGGGAAACAAATTTTAAACAGATGAATAAGGATAATAACAGTTTTAGAGAAGATAGGGTGTATTTGGGAATTTAAGCTAGGTGAACATCCATTAAAGTCAGAAAAACGTTGAATGTTTTAGTCTATAACTTGTAGAAGTTCTCCTCAGGTTTACTTCAGAACTTGCATAGTTGCATTACATTCATCTAGCGAATCATTCCCCATTTGATTCTAAGGACCTTCATTAAATCCTTAATCCATTGTGATAGGCCAAGAATGCATTGACCTTTTGTGATGAATTAACCAGTTAATTTAGCCAAGATAATTAATTAATCCAATTAACATACAATACGCGTGGTAGCACAAATAAATCACCAACTAATTTAATATGCAACGGAAAATAAAGTTGACACGGTATTTTGTTTGCAAATAGGGAAAACCTCCAAGGCAAAAATCTCGCCAGGTGATTTTAAGGTCACCACTCCCTAGAATCAACTATTATCACAACAAGCGATTACAAGTAAAGGAATCCCAGCAATTTATACCAACTTACAATTGAACCTTTACCCCAATACACAATTGGACTTGTTCTATAATGACAATCTCTCATTCCAATCCACGGCTCTTAGTACATGATTAACCAATCGATACATGGATCCAAGTACGTGACTAACCACCAACTTGAGAAGGGTGTTGGCTGTAAAGTTTTTCAGTTTATTAACACGATTAAAATCACGAAAATCCTTGATTACAAAACCCTACGGCATACAAACGAAGCAATTTCTTCAAGAGAAAGATGAACTAGGGCTAATTGTCTCCAATCACAATATGCTTGTGAAATTTTTTTGCATTAATTTGCATCAACTGTGACGGCTCTTAAAATAATCTTTATATATGTTTAGGGTTGTGAAAAAAGAAAGCCTAAAAAAATATACATGGATTGGTGTGAAATCAGATCTGAAAAATTGATTTTCGTAAATCTCGATAGATAGGTTATCTGTCGAGCATCAGGCTGAACTGACTTTTAAACCTCGATAGATGCTATTTGTCGAGCTGGCTATCGAACTTTAAAATCCAGCAGTTCTTCACTTGTTTCTTGGACAGATTTGCATGGCTTTAACACTTGGACTTGAACTCTTGTTCCTTGAAGTATTAAACACATCTTAGATCTACCCAATTACAAGAAAAATGTGTTTTGTCATAGGATTAGTCAATTCTAAATGACATATGTTCCTAATATAATTCACATACGTCCTAACAATCTCTCCCTTTGGCAATCTGTGACAAAACCGTGACAAAACCATAACAAAAAAAATGAACATATGAGAGAAGTCATAAATCACTCAACTTATACTTACTTGTTGAATAAAATAAAATCTATCCTAACACAAACTCTTGAAAAACTTTACAAGAAGAGAGTTCATTGTAAGAAAGACTTTGACAATCTGTATTTCTAAAACACTTTAAAGAAAACTCATCACAACATCTTAGTGTGAAATAGAAATAAAAGATTGCATACAATAAATAAGAAGCATCTGCACAAAGAGAGAAGGAAAACACACATGAAGAGACATGTGAAAGAATGTAATAACAGCCTCAATATATATATATATATATATATATATATATATATATATCAAAAAGAATACAAGGTTTGTTATCACAATGTAAGAACAATATATCTTAAAAGTAAAGAAAAGAAAAGATACAAAAAGTCCTCACTACATCCCTCAAAAGATAAACACTCCCCCTAACAAAAATAATCTCCTATATTAACTCTCCCCCTAAGTACATAATTACTCTCAAACCCAAAACTGCTTCCCCTTTTTGTCACGAATGACAAAGGGTAAGTCACTGAGAAACAGTCATCTCATTGTCATCGGAAGAGCTAGCATCCTCATCCTCATCAGCATCAGCATCACCACCATCGGAGTCACCAGTGTCGTCCTTGTCCTCAGAAGCCTTTAGAAAAGGAAAGGGAGACTCGATGAAGCCACCAAGGCAATCCAGTCATTGTGCAATGCAACCAACACTGGTGTTCACCTGATACAACTTAGCAATGAGTGCATCAAGGCAAACATCCATGCACTGAAGCTGCACTATGACCGCCTCGAGGGTCACACCACCTGCAAAAGTAGAAGAAGCGGATGTGGATGGAGCGGAAGAAGCCAAAGGAGTTGCCTTCTCAATCCGTGGTTGCTTTGGTCGAAGTTGGGCCTCAATCCATCAAATGGTAGCAGCGTCTATGGCACACGTGACAGAAAAGTGTGTAGACTCGGGATAGGAGATAGATGCATGGCAGAGAATCTGTGTGATAACAAAAGAAAAAATAAGCTTATCACGAGTCATCGTATCCTTATAGACATCTATAAGGGAAAGTATGAAGTGAGAGGAAAAATCTATAGAAAGATCCTCAATGGGAGATAACAAAAATCGAACACAAGGCTCAGAAATAGAATTATAGTGAGACAAAGGATGTAAAACAAATGTCATCACCATATTTAGGAATCTCGGACCTTTAGCAAAGCCCGAGCAAGGGATGTTTTGACGTTCACCTCTAGATGAAGCTGTCTCATAGAAAAGAGACGAAAGTTTGTCTTTAGACACAGTCTTAAGATGATTGCAGTTGGGGTAGTCAGGATGCGCAACCCTCGGGACACGTAGCACCTCGGATATAAGATTTGAAGCAACTACAATGCGCGTACCTCAAATGCGAGTGATAAAAAAAGGTAGAGAATAGTTAAATCTATATATATTGGAGTAGAATTCATGTATGATCATGGAGGGACAAGTAACTAGTATGTCACAAAGTGACTCCCAACCCCTACTGTAGATGACAGTGGGAATATTAGTATCAGAAAAATTCGAAAAGACGACTTAGCGTTCCGAATGAATGCCATGTTAAGAAAAGTTCTCCGAAAAGTCCCTATGGGTTTTATCATCACGAAACTAATCATAAGAGGGGGTAGAATCAGAAGAAGATGCCTTGGAATAAAGAGGGTTCCGGGACGGAGCTGACTTACGCTTAGGTGCCATAGAACAAACTAACCAAAAGAGAGAGAGAGAGAGAGAGAGAGAGAGAGAGAGGGTTCCGGGACGGAGCTGACTTACGCTTAGGTGCCATAGAACAAACTAACCAAAAGAGAGAGAGAGAGAGAGAGAGAGAAGCAGAAAAGTACCAACACAAATCAATATCAAAGAAAAAGAAAAAGAAAAAGAAAAAGAAAAAGAAAAAGAAAAATATGGTACATATACATGAAAAATGCATGAGCATGTGACATGCAACAAAAAAGACATCATAGGCTCAGCCCAATCCAATCCTACTAGCACACATGATTTCAAATTATAAAATACACATCCAAAATGCATGAAACATTGTTAAAATGCAAAGGTGATATAATGCATGAACATTTAAGATAATTTAAACAAAACCCATCTCAAAAATTTCACAAACACTTCATCAGTTTTCAAAAGCCCCAAAAATTTTCAAAAACCCCAAAAGTTAGGTCTAAATGAATGACATGCATGATAAAAAGATAGAAAATATATCATACCAGAGAGAAAATGCAAGGATCAGACTGAAGATTAAGTGGGGAAGATGAAGAGTGTGATTGAGAAGTGTTTGGGAGAGGGAGAGATGTGTTTCTATTGAGAGAGATCAGATAAAATGAGAGAAAATATCGCGCTGAGATATATATATATAGAAAACACGAATCTCGATGGATCGAGAGGTGTTGAGCTTTAGTTTTTGATAGATGGAGCTATCAAGGAGCTATCGAGAGATGTCCATAGCAAAGTGACCTCGATGGATCAAGAAGCTATCGAGCATCTATCGAGTATACGGAAACTTTCTCAATGGATCGAGAAGTTATCGAGACAAATTCTCAAAAACTTTGATGAATCGAAAATGTGATAACAATTGTCGAGAAAGGAAGATCAAGGGCTTGATAGATAGCCTAGCTAGCGAGAGGTATCAAGAAACTGTTGAGATTGATCAAAAACAGTTTTTCAAGAAGAGAAAAACATAGATACAAATGCAATTAAACATGCTACTCAACCAAAGATCCAAACAACATTTTAATCTCTCAAAAACATCTCTCAACAAGAAAAATGTCGAGCATATAGATCCAAAACACACACACACACACACACACTAAACAAGTTTAACCAATTTTATATTTCAAAATAAGTCAAGACAGTTTAGTAAGCATACAATAACACATGTATTCCTTGTAATGGCCAAATCACATTGTACCTGCACATGTATCAAAAGTAGTAAGGAATATTGCATGTTGTGTGTGAAAAATATCGCAAGATTGCATGTGTATACATGTTATGACAATTTGAGATGTGAGAAAATCACTTTAACTCACATATGGTCATAACTACTTGATGGGGACTATCACATTCGAGGTACATCTTATAACTTCCACGTCTTCTAGAAGACACGTTTGCGATCACATATAAAACATTTTGATTCTTTTTGCTTTTATATAAATATATATATATATATATATATATATATATATATTTTGCATATTTTCTTTTGTAAAGCATATCATGCATGGACATATAAGAGAGAGAAAAGAAATAACAAATTATGTTAAACTTTTGATATTGCACTTTTGCTATGCTGAAGCATATAGATGTCATTCACATTGCAGTTTTGCTATGCCAAAGCATATAGATGTCATATCATGATTGGCGGGCAACAGTGGTAAGATAGTTATTTATACATTTCTCTTAGGATTTTTTAGTCCTTCCTGTCAAAAAGAGTGATACGAGTGTTAAGTATAAGAGATTACTTAATCTTACTCGTCACAAACACGAGCCACAAAGCTCACTTTCTTAGTTGTGCATTGAAATACTCATCTAAGCTACAAATGGTACAAAGTTTAGAAAATTTTGTTTCAATGGTCATCCAAGGTACACAAATACCAATGTACACAAAACACACATTGTTTTTGTATTTTCTAATTTTCAAATTTTTTTTTATGAAAAACAAAATAAATCAAAACTAAAAAAAAAAAGTGTTAAACAAAGCAAAGCATAAAACTAGATGCAAATACATGAGAAAGGAGGAGAAGAAGAGGAGATTAATCCATGGAAATAACACCAATGTTTTGGTGAAGGAATTCAAACCATTTGCTATCAAGAGGTTTGTTGAACAAATCAGTCTTTTAATAATCAGTGTGAATGAATTCAAGAGTAAGAGTACCATCTTTCATAGGCTTTCGAATAAAGTGATGCCGAATCTCTGTGTTTAGTTCGAGAATGTTGAACAGGATTCATAGAGATGTTGATGGCACTGGTATTGTCACAATGGATGGTAAGATGTTCTAGATGAATACCATAATCAAGGAGGAGTTTTTGTATCCACAAAAGTTGGGTACAACAGCTACCGACAGCAATGTATTCAGCCTCTGCAGTCGATAAAGAGATGTAATTCTACTTTTTGCTCATCTAGGAGACAAGATTATTACTCACATAAAAAAAAACCCCTCGAAGTACTTTTTCTATCATTAGCATTCCCGGCCCAGTCTGCGTCAGAATACCCAACTAAGACATTATTTGTGTCCTTACTATACCACACACGAAAGTCGACAGTGGTTTTGACATACTTTATGATTCTTTACAAAGAAATCATATGAGACTCTTTGAGATTAGCTTGATATCTAGCACATACTCCTACTAGCATTAAAGTAAAGGAAACTACCTATCATACTTCTATATAGAGATGAATCAACACTTTTACCCAACAAATCAATAGTGAGTTTAACATTTGGGCTCATGGGGGTTCTAACAGAACTAGTAAATGCCAAACCAAACCAAACGTTTTCACAAGATTTTTAGCATACTTAGATTGAGATATGAATATACCTAACTCTTGCTAATGGATTTGCAACCCAAGGAAGTGATTCAACTCTCCAATCATGCTCATCTTGAACTATGCCTGCATGAGTTTGGAGAAACTATGAGCAAGTTCATCCTTAGTCAACTCGAAGATGATATCATCAACATAGACTTGAGAAATATCAATTCGTCGTCTCCTCTTTTGATGAAGAGAGTTTGATAAGCTTTTCCTCTTCTAAACCCATGTGACACCAAGTATTGTGTGAGCCCATCATACCAAGCTTTAGGGGCTTGCTTTAAACCATAGAGTGTCTTCTTGAGGTACAACACATGATCCAGAAAGTGAGGACCAATGAATCCTTTTGGTTAAGCCACATAGACATCTTCTTTAAGGAATCCATTCAAGAAAGCATTCTTTACATCCATTTGGTAAAACTTGAACTTCAATTGACATGCCAAGGCTAGGAGAATCCTGATGGACTCCATACGGGCTACTGGAGCAAATGTCTCATCATAGTCTACTCCTTCCACTTGAGAGTATCCTTGAGCCACAAGAAGAGCCTTGTTGTGGATCACATTGCCCTCTTCACCAGTCTTGTTGCGAAAGATCCACTTTGTGCTAATGATGTGCTCACCATCCGGTCTAGGGACTAAAGTCCAGACATCATTCCTTTGAAACTAAAGCAGTTTGTCATGCATAGTCTTAACCTAGCTTTCATCCTGAAGTGCTTCCTCAACCTTGGTGGGTTCAGCCTGCGACAAATAACAAGAATATGACACAAAGTTAGTAACACATTTATCAACTGTATGCTTCCTTAGTGTAAGTTCATTCATGATTCCCACAATAACTTAAGGAGAATGATTCAACTTAATCTTGGAGGCAGGTCCTTTCTCTTCATGGGATTCAGGATCAGGTAAGGTAGGTATGTCTGTTGAACCTTCTGCAACACTTGGAGTGCTAGGAGTACTTGGAGATACGGGCTCTTAATAAAAAATTTCTTGAATATCCTTGGGCTCGGGAGGAAGAATTTCTTTGGGAATTTCCTCACTAATTTTCTCAGCACCAGACTTTGAGGCTTCATCGATCACAACAATCACAGTTTCCATCACCTTCTTGGTTCTCTTGTTGTAAACTCAATAAGCCTTACTTGTAGAGGAGTATCCAAGAAATATTCTTTCATCGCTTTAGGAGTCAAATTTTCCCACATTCTCTCTATCCTTGAGAATGAAACATGTACTTCTAAAGATTCTAAAATACTTAACATTTGGCTTCCTTCTCTTCCATAACCCATAAGGAGTCTTTTTGGTATCGGGTCTGAAATACACCCTGTTAACTATATCACACGAAGTGTTGACGGCTTCTCCCCTCAAGTTTCTAGCCACATTCTTGTCGAGCAACATGACTCTAGCCATCTCCTAAATAACCCTGTTTTTTCTTTTTACTACACCATTTTGTTAAGAAGTAATAAGAGTATAGAATTCCTAAGATATACCTGATCTAATGCAAAAGGACTCCATGTAAGAGTTCTTTACCGTGGTCACTTCGAATTAGATCAATCTTTAAGCTTTTCTCATTTTGCAATCTTGTGCACAAGGCTTCTATGTGCTTAGGAGTATTTGACTTGGATATTAGGAGAACGACCCAAGTGTACCTAGTGAAATCATCTACCACAACCATGATGTATCTCTTCCTACCAAGAGACTCAATTTTAGTTGGACTCATGAGATCTAGATGTAGTAGCTCCAATGGTCTAGATGTAGCGGATGTATGAGTGCCTAAATGTTTAGCTTTTGTCTATTTTCCAAGTTAAAACGGTCCACACACCACATTGTTCACTCTACTGAGCTTTGGTATCCCCAAAACTGATTCATGCTTAGATACAATTGAAAGATGTTTGTAAGTAGCATGTCCCATTCTTTGGTGCCATAGATTTTCATTTGGCAAACAAATGCTATTACAAACAATATCAACATCAAGGACCAAACCATAACAATTATCTAGAGTGCGAACACCACTTTTGAGTTTCTTTCTAGACTCATTCAACAAAAGGCATTTCCCTTTTGAGAATAGCACTATAAAGTCTTAATCACATATCTGACTTATACTCGACACGTTCACTCTCAAACCTTCTACATATAGCACATTCGCAATGTCTGATAGTCCAAGTAGAGAGATGGTTCCCAATTCTTTAATCTGTGATTTGCTCCCACCACTAAAAGTGACATTACCTCCTTTCTTAAACTCGAAAGCCTTGAAGAGAGATCGGTCTCCGGTCTTGTGTCTTGAACCATCGCTATCAAGGTACCACAAACACATGTCCATAACCTTAAATGAGGACTTCATCATGAAACACACCTCATGCATAGATGACAAATCAGTAGGAATGGTGTTTTCTCTCAGTTGCCATTTATGAACAAACCTTTTAACTTTCATTCTTCTTAGACGAACTCCTCTGCACATTTTCATTCTGAGACAGGCTAGTTTCTTCCTTGTCATGCTAAGATCTTTTCCAATAATCATCATGATGGATTTCAAATAAATTTTAGAGTTGCATTTTCTGATACACTCAATCAAGTAGAGATTAGAAAAACAAGATGTATTTGAAAACAAAGATCTATTCATGCATGTTGCAGCCATAACAACAGTGGTCAATGGATCACACAGCAAATATTAACCCTAATAAGAGTGTGTCCGCTTTGATACCACTTGATAGGCTAAAAATGTATTAACCCCTTGTGATGAATTAACCAATTAATTTAACCAAGATAATTAATTAATCCAATTGAAATGTAATATGCGTGGTAGTACAAACAAATCACCAACTAAGTTAATATGCAGTGAAAAATAAAGTTGACACGGTGATTTGTTTATAAATGGGGAAAACCTCCAAGGAAAAAACCTCACCAGGTGATTTTAAGGTCATCACTATCGAGAATCTACTATTATCACAACAAATACAAGTAAAGGAATCCTAGTACCTTATACCAACCTACAATCGAACCCTTACTCCAATACAGAATTGGATTTGTTTTGTAGTGACAATCTCTCCTTTCAATGCACGGCTCCTAGAACTTGACTAGCCAATCGATGCATTGATCCAAGTACATGACTAACCAATTGATTCATGGATCCAAGTATATGACTAACTACCAACTTGAGAAGGATGTTGGTTGCAAAATTCTTCAGTTTATCAACATGATGAAGATCATGAAGCTTCTTGGTTATAAAACCCTATGGCGTACAAACGCAGCAGTTTTTTCAAGAGAAATATGAACTAGGGCAAATTGTCTCTGGTCACAATATGCTTGAGAAAAACTTTTGCATTAATTTGCATCAGCTGTGATGGCCCTTAAAATAATCCTTACATATATTTAGGATTGTAAGAAAAGAAAGACTAAATAAATATACACGGATTGGTGTGAAATTAGATCTGAAAAATGGATTTTCATAAATCTCGATAAATAAGTTATCTATCGAGCAATTGTCAAGCATTGGGTTGAACTGCCTTTTAAACCTAGATAGCATCCTATCTATCGAGCAATTATCAAGCATTGGGTTGAACCGCCTTTTAAACCTCGATAGATGCTATCTGTCGAGCTAGCTGTTGAACTTTAAAATCCACCACTTCTTCACTTGTTTCTTAGACAGATTTGCATGGTTTTAATACTTGAACTTGAACTCTTGTTCTTTGAAGTATTAAACACATCCTAGATCTACCCAATTACAAGTAAAGTGCATTTTGTCATAAGATTAGTTAATTCTAAGTGAGATATGTTCCTAACATGATTCACATATGTCCTAACACATTGTCTTTGCTAATTGATAAGGATGATAATAACGGTTGCTAATAGATTTGATTTTGCTTATTTGTTAAGACTATTACAGTTTGTGTTAGAACATCTTTCCCTCTCTGTTGTGCGTGTTTGTTTCTCAAAAAAAAAAAAAAAGATTTGTGGACTTACGTAATTTTAAGCATACTAAGGTTATATTATATGATGATCGATGAGCAACAGACGATGAAGAAAAGAAAACAACGAAGACAGTAACCATTACCGTATCATCAGTTGTTGTAGTTGCAGCTCTCTTGGGTTTCTTGTATTTTTCATCCTCTTGCAAGAGGAAACATGAAGGAGGTAGATTTAATTTAGCTATTCTATTATACATTATGGTTGGTTTGGTTTTGCTTTTTTTTTTTTTTTTTTTTTTTTTTTTTTTATTGTGTTTTTAGATGGTCATTGATTTTTTTAGATGAAAATGCACTTTTCGTCCCTACATTTTGGCTCAATTTCCATTTTGGTCCCAAAATTGATTTTGTTGCAAATTTCATCCCTATAAAAAGAAAATCGTTTTTAAAATGGTCCCTGCTGTCAATTCACAGACGAAAATCTCTTATGTGGCAGATGGAGTGCCTTGCTTGCTGACGTGGCGCTGACGTGGCCATTAAAATATTATTAAAAATAATTATTTGGCATTTTTAAATGCCACGTCAGCATTTTAGTTTTTTTTTTTTTTAAACAGAGCGACGTCAAAAATTTTAAATAAAAAGAAATTAAATTTTAAAAAAACCTTAAATCTAATTTAATTTTAAAAAAAATATTACTTATCATTATTAATTTTCACAAGAATTCTTTTTGTTCTTCCCAAACCCAACAACGAAGAACTCAAACCTAAATTACAAGAACACAAACCCACAAACAAGAACTCAAACCCAGATCACAACAACACAAACGAAAAAAGAAAAAAAAAAAAAAAACAGAGATCAAACACAAACACAAACCCTGATCACAAATAGAGATCAAACACAGACCCAAATTACAACAACGTAAATGGAAAAAAAAAAAAAAAAACAGTGATAAAAAAATTTCTTCATGTTTTTCATTTTACAGCTTGTTCTTCCCGTTCTTCCCAAATCAAACCTAGCATCCAAGAACTCAAACCCATCACAAGAACACCAAAGAAAAGAAAAAACAAATTATCATCTCTCACTCTTTCATTGATGAACCCAAGCTCTCCCATTCATTTCCAACAAGAACAACTCTCTCAGTCTCAAGAACCAAACGACATGACCACTCAAAATCAAGATCAACTCTCACCGTCTCAAGACCCAAACAACATGACCCACAAGACAAACCCTAGCAAAACCCAGCAAGATCCAAACAGCATGATTGATCTGAAGAAGAGCATTGTCGCTTCAGTGGTAGAGGTGGACTCGCTGGGGTTGGTGGAGGAGAGAAAGGCTGATCTAACCCACCACGCTTCATCGATCTGACCCACAACGCAAAGCTAAAAGACTCGAGATAGAGAGATCAGAGAGAAAATCCGACAGCCCAGATCCATCGAGGCTCGTCACCTCCACTGTCAAATCTTCCTTCGGCTCATTCCCTTCACCACCCAGTCCATCGTCTTGTTCGTCCCAGATCGATATCTTCCTTTTTCTTTTTCTTTTTTTTTTTTTTTTTTTTTCTTTTTTTGGTTTTTGGTTTTTGGCTTCAAGTGTTCTTGATGAGAGGAAGAAAGTTTGAGTTGTTTTTTGGCCTTTGTTCTTGTTGATTAGAGAGAGGGAGGAGGAAGAAGTTTTTGGTATTGTTTAGATTTGTAATAAAAAGACAACTGAAGCTTGTCTAATGGTAATTTTTTTTTTAATTTTCTAATTAATTTAATTAGATTAATAATAAAAATCGTTTATTTGTTTGTTTTTTATTTTTTAAATTAAAATTGAGGAATTAATTTTTTTTTATTTTTTATTAATTAAAATGCTAACGTGGCATTTAAAAATGCCAAATAATTATTTTTAATAATATTTTAATGGCCACATTAGCACGACGTCAGCAAGCAAGGCACTCCGTTTGTCACGTAGGAGATTTTCGTCAGTGAGTTGATGGCAGAGACCATTTTGAAAACGATTTTCTTTTTTTAGGGATGAAATTTTCAACGAAATCAATTTTGGAACCAAAATAGAAATTGACCCAAAATGTAGGGACAAAAAGTGCATTTTTGCCAATTTTTTAAAATGAAATTTGTTACCCAGAGAGCAACATGAGACAAATAATTCCGTTACGAAGGGTTCAATACACCTAAAGAAAAGCAATATGCACGTAAGGGATGACGATGATAGTGCAGAAATGCATTACTTTGATATAAGTACCATATTGACTGCTACAAACAATTTCTCTGATTTGAATAAGCTGGGAGAAGGTGGTTTCGGCCTGGTGAACAAGGTTAAAAGACTTCTTATTTTTGGCGTATGCATGTTTGGAAATTATTTGATCATTTCTTTTGAACTATCAGTGAACCTAAGTATTTGAACATATTGTAACATGTAGCAAAGTATGTCTACCAATATTGGGTGATAAGTTTCCATTGATTAAGGATGTTTAAAATGCTTCCGAGGCAAGTTGATTAATGGAAAGGAAATAGCAGTTAAAAGACTCTCAATGAAATCTAAACAAGGACTTGATGAGTTTAAGAATGAAGTGATTTTAATTGCAAAACTTCAGCGAAAAAGTCTAGTGAGGCTCTTGGGATGCTGCTCGGAAGGACATGAACAACTTTTAGTTTATGAATACATGGCCAACACTAGTCTTTGATGCCTTCTTGTTGGGTTTGCTCTCTCTCTCTCTCTCTCTCCCTCTCTCTCTCTCTCTCTCTCTCTCTCTTATTTAGCACTCTCTCACATCTAGCACCATTAAGTATAGGCCAATTTATGTAAAATTTCCATATATGAGAGAATCAACAACATTAATATTAAAATGCAGATCCAAAAAAATGTGAGGATCTAGATTGGGCTAACAAATATTGTCAATGTAATTGCTAAGGGCCTTCAACATCTACATGAGGACTCTTGACTAAAAATCATCCATAGGGATATGAAAGCGAATAATGTATTGTTAGATGGTGAGACGAATCCAAAGATATCAAGTTTTGGCACCGCTAGGCTTTTCGGGAGCAATCAAATTGAAGCCAATACTATTAGAATTGTGGGTACATAGTAAGCAATCATTGCAATTCATCTGCATTTTAATTCCGCAAATCACCAATGTCACTTTCTAAAGAATAGTTTTTAAGACATGATCAAACTTTGCCTTGTTCCACTTGCATGCATGTTTTGGGCGGGTTATGGTTTTGCATTTTATTTTTCAAATTATATTTTAGCACTAATTAAACCAATGAAATTAAGTGGAAAACTCTACAATTTCAATTATTAGAGTATTCACATCAACCTCTATAGGGTTTTAGCCAAAAAAACTTCACTTTTTACGGTAGCCTTAATATTTATTTCTCTACTCCATATAAATGCTATTTTTTTTCTCACTTAACTCTACCCAATTTTCGGCCAAAAAAAAGACAGAACTGTGTTGCACAAACTCCCAAACCACCACCTACCAAATTGCCGCCCACACAAACCATTACAAACCCAATTCCCTTCAACCACCTGGAACGAAAATTTTTTTCTATTTTATCATTTTCCTAAGAAATAAAGATGGAAAAAACAAAGAGATTTTTTTTTTTTTTAGAATTAGATCCAAAATGAAAGTCCCAAAGCAGTGGCAATGATAGTTTTCAAACACCCAATTGCCCTCCTATTCCTATTCCTATTCTTGTTCCTGTCAATCTCCACATACCCATTTCTTAAAACTCATCATCATTAATTTGTGTCATTCCACCGCATCTGACCCTAATCACACCAGAAAGAACTTCTAAACTAGTTGATGATCTGGACACCCATTTGAGTGAATTACAAAACTCAGATTTGGGCACTAGTTTGGTGGAGCGATAGGTAGGTGGGAAAGATGGGAGAGAGTGTCACAGATGAGGAGAGAGAGAGCTTTGGAATAAACAAAAATAATTTTCCTTTTGATGTAGCGAGATACTATTCATTGTTAAATTTATTGATAAAATGTTAAGGCTAATATAAAGTTATTTTGGTTGAGTTTAATCAATTTTTTTTTTTGAAAAACTACTTCACAAAGGCTGATATTAGTGCTCCTATTTTAAAGAAAGCACTATAAGAACCATTGTTTTAAAAAACCAGACTGGTCAAAGATTCAGAAAAGGATCTAGTTTTCAGTTTTTATTGGTTTTGACAGTTTTTCAAAAACAAATTAGGGTTCAGTTCCCAACTGAACCGACTAGTCTGATCTAGTTTTTAAAACCATAATAAGAAAAAAATATTGCAAAGTAAGGATGCCCAATTTCCATAAGTCATGGTTATATCGAAGTGACTTATGCTCTAATTCTTTATATAATAAATAAATATATACTCTGATGCTATCACAGTAGATTTAGGACAACTTTTCCTTCATTCTCTTTTATTGTTTTTGGAATCGAATTTTATAATAATATTTTTTTTCCAATAGTGGATACATAGCACCAGAGTATGCAATAGAGTGACTATTTTCAATAAAATCCGACGTTTATAGCTTCAGAATTCTAATGTTAGAAATTGTTAGTGGAAAAAAGAATAGTGCCTTTTTTCATCTAGAGTGTGCACAAAGTCTTCCATCATATGAACGTATTTCTTCATCATATGTATCTTCTGCTCAAATTAAGTTTACGCCTGTTATTGTATAATAATAATAATAAGTTCAAGAAGATGCATTGATGTAGACGTAAACTAGCCTCAATAGTGAAATTTAATTTATTTGCATTTGAACAGAGGAAGATTTTTTTTTTTTTTTTTTCATCTTGATATTTTTTGGGACTAGATCCTGATTATGAATCAATTTCCTATATGTGAATCTTATGTTAAATCAAATGTTTGTAGTGATATCCCATTTCAGATATGTGAATCGATCTTATTTTAAATCAATTATATTGCCACCTACTTGGTGATAATGTTGGTTCAAATGAAATGTCAAAACCTGAAATATGGTCATGGTAATAAAAGGGTGAATGATTCTTTCTTTCTTTTTTTTTTTAAATGGTAAATTGCCAAGAACCTTGTAGTTGAATTGACACCTCTACAAGTACAAAGTTCTTGACAATTTAAGGAAGAAAGGATTTGAAATATGAAATAAGCAACATATTGTAATTATTTCAAAAAAATAAAAAAGTTAAATTGCACAAGAACTCCTAAACTTTTATGTCTTTGCACTAAAAATTATTTTCATTTATTCTTTTCACTAATTTGTTTCAACTTTGATCAAATACGAAATAGACATTTCCGTCAATGCCACGGAAAATTGACACGGCAACACAAAATTTAATATAAAAAATGAAAATTATTATATTCTTCCTCTTATGCTAAATTTTCTAAAGGATCCGTGGCCGTAGGATGAACTTAGGTCGGCTTGTTTGTTGTAGTAGGCGCAGAGTTGGCAGTGGAACCAACACGTGAGTACTACTCGGCGCTACCTTCAGCGGGCAAAATCGGGGTCAACAAGCTGGTCTTCGGGTCAAAATATATATATATATATATATATATATATTCAACCAAAACTGAACTTCCTTCTGATGATACAAAAAATGCTAATGAAGAAGAAGATGATGCGAAATCTGATGCTCCTTCTGGATCTGATTTTCCACCCATTGAAATCCCTATTTTTCACAGTCAATTAAGAGTCCTAACCAGACTCGAACCTTTTGAATATGATATGGTTTTTCTATATGATGAATTTATGTTACCAAAAAATCGTCCCAAAAGGAAATATTACCAGAATACTTTTGCTCAGTCAGAAAAAGACAGAGTCAAAAGAAAATGGAAAGAAAAAATGGGTGAAGAACGAAAACATATTTTGCTTTTTGATTATCTTGAAAACTATTATATTTCAAAAAACTATATTCATCCTAATTATTTAAATGTTATCAAAAAATACAATTTTGTAAAAAATGACAAAACCATTGTTCGATCTAGTCATCCATCTCTTGAAACTGTTTTGATCACCTGTCAAAATGCTACAGAAATCATTGAAGTGAAAGGCTCCCCTTTCAAAATTGCTGAAATTGTTGTTTTAGAAATTTTTCATCATTACACATGTTAATACCAAGTTTTTTAATAGTACTGAAAATATCACCATAAGTTAAATTATCATAATCAATAGAGTCATGTTTACCAATTAATTCTTATTTTACCTTATGAGCAAAGATAGGAGGTAGACCATCAATAAACCTCTCTTTCCAATAAGGCTTCGTAGAATCATTCCTGAGCATTACTCTAGACATAAACACATCTTGATACCATCTGTAATCAGACATAGTAGGGTAATCAGAAAGGGATACAAAGAAGCAATAAAAGGCAATCCAAGTATCACTTTATCAGTCATATTTTAACAAGAACAGAAGGTATCTTGAAGCAGACATCAGAATGGCAAACATGAGCTTTGTTCAATTCATATTTGATTTTCATTTGTGTGCCATTAGCAAATACCAATCTTTCAGTAGATTTTTCAAAGTACTTATAAGGGATTAGACCTTCTTGGATACAATTAACATTAGCACCAGAATCAATCATGGCAATAGTATCAAAAGCATAATCATGTGATACAACAATCCTTACTTTAGTAAACCATTTTGGAGGCATCATATGTTTAACAAGAGCAAGTTGGTTATCATTCCAAGTAATCAAATTATCAGAAACATTACTAGAAGGAGGAGCTTGTTGAGTGGATCCTTCTCCATTTTCTTGCCCATCAGGATTGTCATCCGACAAGTTCTTATCCAGATTTTGATCAATTTTGAGAATTAACAATTCTTGTTTCAAATTAGCATTATCAGTTTTAATAGTCTTGACATCATTTTTTAATTGGATTATTTCTTGTTTAACAATATTAATTTCTTTTTGAAGATCATTAACAGTTATCTCTTTAGATTTGTTCTTATTAAATCTTTCCAAAGTTTCTTCAAAGCTTATTGTTGCTCTGGGTTTTTTAACAATTTTATTTTTTGTTAGGTTTTGATTAAACTTATCAAGAAGCTCTTTTTGTAAAATAGGATCTTCAATTTTACTTATTGTAGTTCACAGTAAATTATCTTGTTCTTCTTCTTTTGTTAACATATTAACAGATTTTATAGCATTACAACAGGAACCTCTACATCCAAGTTTAATATTAGGAGTATCAGAAGTATTACAAGATTGATAAGTAGAATTTGATGAGGAGGAGAAATCCTCTTCAAAAGAATTAGTTAAAACATCTTTCTGATAAATTGTTGCAATCTAGAATTGATAATTTTCAGAAAATCCTGATGAATGATGTTTGTTCTGATATTCCTAATGCTTTTTGGTATAGAAAAAAACATTTTGTTGACTTGCCTTATATTAAAGACTTTAGTGAAAAAATATTCCTACTAAAATCGCCCTATTCAAATGAATGTTGAAACTTTTGAATTTTGTAAAAATGAGATAACAGATTTGCTTAAGAAAAAAATTATTAGGAATAGCAAGTCCCCTTGGTCTTGTGTTGCTTTCTATGTCCAGAAAAATGCTAAGCTTGAGAGAGGGACTCCTCGCCTAGTGATTAATTACAAACCTTTGAACAAAGTCTTAGAATGGATTAGGTACCCTATCCCTAAAGATCCTGTCCACAAGATGAGATATGCTCATGTCCTTTCCAAAAATTATTCATCACAAACTTTGCTTCCAAATCCTTATCTAGCACAGCTTATATATGTACTAAGATTACTAAAAAAAACCCTGCAACATATTTTTTCAAAAAATCTAATATCCCTTTCCTTGTTCAGCAGGAAAAAGAAAATATTAATACCACAAATAAGTGGAAAGTAATGTCTTCTTCAACAGAGAAGAGGAACAAGGCGAAAGCACTTGCACAGGGCTATCCTCAAGACAAAGGGCTCCTAGCCAGACAACCTTTTGTAATGCATGAAGGTGCATCTTCTGGAGTAAAATCCAATCATGCAACATCCCTTTAGGAGTTTGTACCAGCAGAGGTGGCATACTCCAGTGGTGACATGATTATTGCTTTCAGAAGGAGGAGCTTGTTGAGTGTTAAAAGCATCTATAAGGAGGTAGACCATCACTGTTGCATTGCTTTTGCAGTAGTGACATGATCAAAATAGGTGTTCAACATATGGCACATAGTATCCTGGTAGTCTCTTTGAAAAAGCAGGGGTCGGACCTCATTCTTCTTCAGAAATAAAGTTCTTTAAATAAACACTATGGTAAATAATTTTGGATTTATCAGTTTGAGCAAAAATAGTTTTAATTAGAACAAATTCTTCCTGACATAAGATGTCAGAATAATACTCCAGCTTTTTATCACTATGTTCTGGGATCCAATGGAATCTTGGAGGAAAGTAGGATTTTGCAATTTGAAGAGGGTTTTTAATTGCAGATCTGTTTGGTTCAATAAAAAATAGGTTTTGGAAAAATTGTTTTTTGACATACTGGGCGGCATTGGCTTTTCCGGGGTAAATAGTTTTGACAGGTTGGTTAATAGTGGTCAAAGCATAAGGATCACAAGCAGAGGCTAAAACAGATGAGTAGTTTGGCTTAGGAATTGTTCCTAAGGGAGTAAAATGTTAACAATTTCAGTAGGAGAGACTAGCTCCTTTTTGACAATATGTTTTTGTGGTTTAACAGGGTTTTTATCTTTAGATCTTCTACTTGCCATTGCAATACTGCAAGAATTCATGAGTAAGGAAATTCGGGATACTATTTTGAGAACCTTTAATATATTCAATAGTAAAATCAAAAACACTTAAAATAGCTTGCCATCTAGCAAAAATATGTTTTGAGGCAATATTTTCAAGATCTTTTTCAATAACATATTTGGCACTTTTACAATCAATTCTTAATAAAAACTTTTGGTTCAATAAATCACTTTGAAATTTCGAAATACACAGAACTATGGACAAAATTTCTTTCTTTATAGTACTATAGTTTAATTGTGTAGCATTCCAGAAACCTGGGTAGAAACAAACGATTTGTTCTGGAGAATTTGGTGAAATTCTTTGTTTCAGAATACCTCCATAACCAATATCAGAGGCATCAGTTTCAACAATTTTAAAAGCATTGACAGTAGGAATACCTTGGCAAGGTAGGGTTTTGACATGAGATTTGTAACACCACAACCCCAATTTTATAATTAACCTATGTGTTCAAGTGGTTAATTATTATTTGAATTCCTTACTTTCTAAAATTAATATAAGAGTATTTAATAAAGATATTATTTTATAGTGTCATTGAATAAGAATTGTAAAGATTATAAATAATTGAAATGACTAATTGTATTATAAATATATACTAGGTGTAAGTATGTACAAAACTATATCAATTTGTTAAGTTATTAAATATATAGTTGTTGATGTTTAATTAAGTGTTTAAGGAAAGGGTTAATATGCAAATACTTTGGGCCTTTATAGAATATAAAGTTATGGAGGGGTGGAAAGTGAGAAAAAAAAAGTTGCAAAAGGTGGACTCACTTTTCCTTAGCAAGTACGTGTCCCACAAAGTTTATTTTGTTTTCCTTGACTTCTTTAGCTGAACGTTCAGCCCTTATTCCTCTTTCTATGTTTACTTTTCCTTGTTCTTATCTCTCTCTACTTCCCTTGTTCACACCTCATCCCTTCTTTGACTCTTTCAAAGCAACTACAAGAATCAAGAACTCTCTCCCTCTTTCATTCCCACGGATCAACACCAAAAGAAAGAAAAGCTCTCAACTCTCCTCTCCCTTTCACACCTATGGTCCAGCAGCAACAAGAGGTTCTCTCCATTCTTCCCAAGCTTTTGTTCCCAAATTTAAAGCTAGAGTGACTCTAGCTCTATCACTCCAAGAATCCATGTCTAGGGTAAGGAGAAAACCTAATTCTTTTAGTCTATTTTTCATTTTAAACTTGAGTGATGGTTATATGATTTTGTATTTGGGTAGTTGATTCAATAATTGAAGCTTGTTGAGTGTTAGTTTATGAACTTGTTAAGAATTGCACTCACTGTTAACCTGTTTGGTCATTTTAAATTCTGTATTTTTCTAGGACAACTATGGGTGAAAGATTTATTGGAGATTATTATATGATATGTCTAGTATGTGTGTCTTAAATTTCATAGGAAAATCCCATTGTTTGGTAATTGTTTGTGAATTTACAAGAAAAACGTTTCAGAGCTGTCACTGCAACAGATTCTGTGTTTACACGTGGTAAATTATGTATTAAATTGTATATAGTGAATTTGGATGCTAGGGAAAATTCATATGAAATCTAAGACATATATTTGTAATGGAATTGGTCTCACAGAATTTAGATCAATATAAAAATAATGGTATAATTTCTAATTTGCATGAAATTCTGTCAGGACAGTTTTGAGTATGCTGGATTTTATGAGGTTTTATACTTTGACTCCGAAATTTATATGATAATTAATAGACATCCAGAGGAGTTGTTCTGTAAAATTTCATGAGAATATGATGTGTTTAGATAGCCCTTTTGTATTTTACAAATGAGGCATATGCTGCTGGAATAAAACAGAGAACAATAAGGGACATGCCTAACTTTGAGGATTTAATTCTAAAGTTAGGGTGAATGATTTGAGCTATAATTTATTATGCTCATCATTTGGTATGTCTAGATCATAGTTTAATTTTGTATACCTTGGTTCAAGGTTCGGTACACAAAGGAGAACCATCAAATTGTTCACGTGAGTGTATATGGTTACATGACCATGCTTAAAAGAGTTTATGTTTATGCATGCATTATTGCCCTAATCTCAAAGCACCTTTTGAAATGAAGTTGGCTCCTCTGGAGATATGATATAAATATGAGAATGTTGGTTTTCTTTAGTTTGGACATCCTTTGTTGATGTGTGCATAATATGTTTGTGGGAACTTCTTGGAGGTGGGATTAGGACCTTCTTGATTTTAAGAGATAGGCTTTGAAATGAATGTGTAAGTTTATTTTAAGGTATAATGGATAGTAATAAGCTTTGATATTTGGTTTAGGGATTACTAGTACTCAAGTCTAGGCTCCTTCGACTATTGGCTCTCGGTTCCTTTGCTTTCAGGTAAGGGATAAGTTATATGGTCATTTGGTAAGCCATGAGATTATTTTAAAGTATATGATGCATTAAAAGGGTTTTTGATCAGAGATATGACATATAATCATGTTTCAGACAAAGATGTGTTCGTGAACTTTCTAAACCTTATGTATATAATTTAAGCATATTAATGCCATTACTGATTCCACGAACATGATGTTTAAAGAAAATAATGGAAATGCTATTATTGTGAAATGTTATGCAAACTATGAATTTCGGTATGATGTATAAGTATGAAATGTTTTCGGGTTATGTCCTCTGGTAATCTGAACTCGGCCAGTAGGGGTTAATTACTAGCTTTCCATGGAAAGTGTTATCTGTTTGGCCGTTTAAAGTAGAGAAAATGGAGCTGCCCATAACTCTAGGCCATTTAAAGTAGAGGAAATGGGGTTGCCCGTAACTCTAATCTGAACAAGGCCTTCTCTCCAATGTATACGGACAACGGGGAGAAATAAAACCTTGAAGGGATGTGCCATCAGGCCTCCCAAAGAGGACAATATCATACACACAGGAGCACCTAAATGTGATGAGGCCTTCTCTATGCAGACTTATTAGATATGGATTAACCAATATGCTACGAACAGCTATATTATTTTATTGATCATGAGAGAATGAATTGTTTATATGCATTATGAAAAGTTAAAAGCTCTCATGAAAAGAAGTTTATGATGAAAAGAAAAGCTGTTCTTTAGAGATAAAAGTTTTCGAAGTTTTGTTATGCTTTAAAGATAAAGAATCTGATTAAAAGGTTTTAGTGTTTTGTAAAGAAAAAGCTTCTGACGAAAGTACAAGTTTACGTTAAAAGGTTATCAGATACCTATTCTTTATGAAACGTTAAGTTTTATGACTATGAAAGTTATAATATTTTACGAGAAGAAGTTTATAAAGAAAAGTCTTCGTATTTGTTAAAATGTTTCTAGTTTAAGACAAAGTTACCAATTATTTGATTTACGTTAAAATGATTATTTTGTAACAAGAATATATATATATATATATATATATATGTATGTATGCATGTATATGATTTTAAACAATCAATATTGTATTTGGTAACTTTGTAAGAAATAAAAGAAATTCAGCCTAAAAGGTTTTGATAATATTATTCTGATAAGAAAAAGGAGAACAATATTTTCTTATGAAAAACATATAAGTTATTATTATGAATAGTATAAAATACTATGCATGAAAGGATGTTCTCCTATCTAAATAACCGTAAAATGAAATGATGAGATTTACATGCATTCTTATTAAATTCTTATGTATCTTACCCTTACTGAGTTGTGTAGCTCACCCCTCCCACCATTTCAGTCAACAGGTTTTATTTTGGAGCAAAGGGAGCCTTAGCCGAGTTTTAGAAGGAGCTGGTTTTAATTTTAAAAGTATAGACCCCGAATTAGTAGTTTGATGTTTAGTTCTGTAGTATTGTGTATTTTAGGTTTTAATGAAAGTTGTGTACCTTAAAGTATGTAGAGATGTATTATGTGAAGTTCAAAATTTGAGTAACTGGTGGATTATGTTATTCTTTGAAGTACAATGTAGATGCTCTGAATGTTCAGTGAAAAGTTATATCTTTTAAGTAAAGAAACAAGAATGAAAAGAAAGATGAAAGCTTTTGGAAAAGTTTTTGTAAAAGTTAAGTTGGTTCTTATTAATATCAGATTTAAACTTGATATTAGCATGCCGGTCATGGTCACAAATCCGGGTATCGGGTTTGGGTCGTGACAAGATTGATTTGTTTAACAAGAGAAGTATGGACATTAGTCCAAGGAGAGGGATTATTTTGCAACCGATCAAAGAGTCGTTTGCATTATTTTCTCAGATCTTTGTAAAAATCAGCAACATAATTTAGGGAACCAAGAAATCTTTGAAGTTGAGTTTTGTCAACATTATCAGTTTGATCCAATGTTTTATCGTGGCCTCTGCAACCAGTATTGCACTTATCATGGTCATGAATGCAATGAAGACCCCCCATGGGACCCTTCCCCTACATGGGACCCTTACGAAGATGGTGCTTTTACTGGATCTCATTAATCAGTTTGCTTAGCCAGCACAAAGGGCCAATCTACTTTTCCTATTGATTTCCCTGCCAATGGCAATGATTTCCTTATTGAGTGCTTTTGGCACACCAAGCCAAACTACTTTCGGCTCTTGAAAAGGCGCTCTTGATGCTTTTACTACTTTTGATGTCCCTCATGGGTCTTGATATGAATAGTAAATGAACAAACTTTTTCTATCTCTAGATTTTATGAAAGATACTGTTTATTTTCCAAAAAAGATATTAATAGTTTAAGGCTAAAGGGAGTTGCGAGCAACAGCTCTCAAGTTAGCAATGCTTTTTATTCAACCAAAAATGAACTTCCTTTTGATGATACAAAAAATGCTAATGAAGAAGAAGATGATGCAAAATCTGATACTCCTTTTGGATCTTATTTTCCACCCATTGAAACCCTTATTTTTCACAACCAATTAAGAGTCCTAACCAGACTCGAACCTTTTGAATATGATATGGTTTTTCTATATGATGAATTTATGTTACCAAAAAATTGTCCCAAAAGGAAATATTACCAATATACTTTTGTTCAGTCAGAAAAAGACAGAGTCAAAAGGAAATGAAAAGAAAAAATGGGTGAAGAACGAAAACATATTTTGTTTTTTTATTATCTTGAAAACTATTATATTTCAAAAAATGATATTCATACTAATTGTATAAATGTTATCAAAAAAATCTAATTTTGTAAAAAATGACAAAACCATTGTTCGGTCTAGTCATCCACCTCTGGAAACTGGTTTGATCACCTGTCAAAATGCTACAGAAAATGTTGAAGTGAAAGCCTTCCCTTTCAAAATTGCTGATGATAAAACTCCTGTTTCTGCCATTATTGAACAAAACAATTTTGCTTCTTCTTTTGTTAACATATTAACAGATTTTATAGCATTACAACAGAAACCTCTACATCCAAGTATAATATTAGGAGTATTGGAAGTATTACAAGATTGATAGGCAGAATCTGATGAGGAGGAGAAATCCTCTTTAAAAGAATTAGTTGAAGCATTAGATTCGAGAATCTGAAACAGTTCATTTTGATCATTATCATTAATGTTTAACATGTTTAGTTTGTTTTTTAACTTACCAGGTTTTTGGATATAGTCTTTACTGAAGTGGCCAAATTTGCCAAAGTTAAAGCACTTACCTTTACTTGATCTTTATTTATCATGTTTTCTAAAAGTAGGTTTCTTTTTAGCATAGTAATCATTGGGTTTAACAAAATTAGTTTTGTATCTTTTATGTTTTTTATGGAAATAACTTTTGTAAAACTTATCATGTTTACTTTTTCCTTTTTGCCTGGAAGTGGCAATAGGAGGTAAACCATAGTGTTCACAGAAATTACCCATTTCATATTTAGCTTTCCTTTTATTTTTTTAATTGTTGTTTTAGCAATTTTTCATCATTACACATGTTAATACCAAGTTTTTTAATAGTACTAATCACTATAAGTTAAATTATCATAATCAATAGAGTCATGTTTACCAATTAATTCTTGTTTTACCTTATGAGCAAAGATAGGAGGTAGACCATCAATAAACCTCTCTTTCCAATAAGGCTTTGTGGAATCATTCCTGAGCATCACTCTAGACATAAACACATCTTGGTACCATCTGTAATCAGACATAGTAGGGCATCTTAGATTATTCAGATAATCAGAAATGCGAGATGAAACGTTAGATGGAGTACCAACAAAATTTTTAAGAATGGTATAAACCAAGGCATTGATACCATCAGGAATACCGTGACCAATGTCTTCATCAAAAATAGGCGTACCTTCATTATCTTTTTTAACAGAATGTTTAATAAACTGTCTGGATTCTTCTGTGAGATGTTTATCCCACCAACCACGAAGAGTACTAGAAAAACTAGTAACAAGCAGGTTAACAACCTCAGGATGATCAAGATCACTATGATTGTTCATGTATGCAATACCAACCATAGACATGTGAGAGAGTTTGTTAATAATTTCTTGTTCAGATAAGCCATCAATATTCCATTCATAAAGTTTATCAGCAAAAACAAAAAATTGAGTTTGAAAGGGTCTTTCTTCAAACTGCATATCAGGAGGAGTAGGTTTTGAATACCAGTTTTTTGTAAAAGAGATGGGATTGGATTTTCCAACAAATCTTTTAATTTCTGGAATTAAATCATCAAAAGCATTTTCATAAGAAACAAGAGATGATGAGTCAGAATCTATGTTTTCTTCTAAAACAGGTTCTTTTTCATTTCTTGAAATAGCATAAGCAATACTTCTAGAGGTAGAATTTTGCTCAGTTTTTTAACTTTTAAATCAGCAAGCATTTTTTCAACTTTTTCAAGAGTCGTATTCTGAGAAGCAATCTTTTCAAGAGTTTTACTCTAAGAAGTTTTGACATTAATTTTTTCACTTTGACTGGGTAAATCAATCAAAGGTTTCTCAGGTTTTGAAACAATAGTTTTTTCAACAATTTTTTCTTCAATACGGTCAAGCTATTGACCAATAATATGCAAAGATTCATAAAGGGGGAGGACAACGAAGCAGATGACGGAAGCACAATTGATATCAGTAATTTAAAATAAATGTATTTAAAAGTAAGGCGGTAGAACCAGTCAAGCAGTTATATCAAAATAACTCAAAAAGTATTTAAAACAGAAGTGTTTATTGAAAGTAATTCAAAACACTTAAAGTAGTAGTAATTACAGGATTACAGTAATCAAAAGGGATATTAGTACAAGGCTTAAAGGCTAGTCATCAATCTAGTTACAAACTTTGTGGAAGTAGTGAGAGTTTTTATGAGTGTTTAGGAGGTTCTAAAGAAAGTCCTAAAGAAAGCTCTTAGAAAAACTTGTGAGTTTAATAATAAGGGACAACCCCCCTTAAATAGGTAAAAAAAGCAGTGAATAGTAAAAAGTGAACAGTGATTTATTTTTTACTATTCATATCAGGACCCGTGAGGGGCATCAAAAGTAGCAAAAGCATCCAAAGCACATTTTCAAGAGCCGAAAGTAGTTTGGTGTGGATTGCCAAAAGCAGTGCAGTCAATAAGGGAATCATCATCAGGTAAAATAATAGTGAAAGCAGAATAATTGGCCTTTTGTGCTGGCTAGGCAAATAATCATCAATTTGCTCCTAGATCAGGGGTATTTTCTCCATCATATTCTTCATCATGTCCGAACAAATCTTTGGGATATGGCTGAGGATAAGGGAAATAAGGGCTTGCTATAATAGAGCCTTCTTCTTCTGAGCTTCTATTAGCAACTGCCTCTTCCTCCTTTATTTTTCTTTCAAGGAGAACATACAGAGCTTCCTTGCTTAGATCATTAAAAGGAGAACTCTTTCTAATAGCTTTGGTGGAAGAGGTAGAGGGTGAATTAGTTCCCCGGACTAGATGAGTAGGAGACTGCTTTTTGAGCAAAGGTCTGGGAGAGATTTCCCTAGAAACATTATCAACAATATGTTGAACATAACCAAATTTATCCCACCATTTAACATGCCAGCATCTGGAAAGAACATCCTTATTTTTCTCATACTGCCATTTTAAAATCCAAGGGATTCTAAAATGTTTAACAAAATGGAGGAGAGTAGGAAACTTGGTATTATGAGCATCTGTCTTGAGGGTTTTCTCAAAGGACTTGAAAGCATATAATAGAGGATCAAGGAATATATCAGTGACAGGGCCAAACTGAGTCTACCATCAGATGAATGCGAAAGGTAATTTAGTATTCACATCAAATTCTTTATCAAAGTTAACAAACCATGAATGAGTCATTGTGTCATTCTGGTGGAGCATGAATCTGGACCAAGTAGTAATGTAATCATAGTAGGAGTATGGCATAAAGTATCCTGACAGTCTCCTTGAAAAAGCAGGGGTCAGACCCCATTCTTCTTCAGAAATAAAGTTCTTTACATAAACATTGTGGTAAATAATTTTGGATTTATCAGTTTGATCAAAAATAGTTTTAATTAGAAAACTCATTCATATGGCAAAGGTGGCATACTCCACTACAAAAATGAATTGTATGGAATCTGGTAGTTCACTATAGATTCCATTGTGAAATTGTAATTCTTTGGACAAGACTTCCTGTAAAGCAATAATCATGTCACTACTGGAGTATGCCACCTCTGCCGGTACAAAATCCTGAAGGGATGTTGCATGACTGGATTTTACTCCAGAAGATGCACCTTTATGCATTACAAAAGGTTGTCCTACTGGGAGCCTTTTGTCTTGAGGATAGCCTTGTGCAAATGCTTTCCCCTTGTTCCTCTTCTCTGCTAAAGAAGACATTACTTTCCACTAATTTGTGGTATTAATATTTTCTTTTTCCTGCTGAACAAGGAAAGGGATATTAGATTTTTTGGAAAAATATGTTGCAGAGTTATTTTTCAGTAATCTTAGTATATATATATATAAGTTGTGCTAGATAAGGATCTAGAAGCAAAGTTTGTGATGAATAATTTTTGGAAAGGACATGAGCATATCTCATCTTGTGGACAGGATCTTTAGGGATAGGGTACCTAATCCATTCTAAGACTTTGTTCAAAGGTTTGTAATTAATCACCAGGCGAGGAGTCCATCTCTCAAGCTCAGCATTTTTTTGGACATAGAAAGCAACACAAGACCAAGGGGACTTGCTATTCCTAATAATTTTTTTCTTAAGCAAATCTATTATCTCATTTTTACAGAATTCAACAGTTTTAGCATTCATTTGAATAGGGCGAGTTTTAGTAGGAATATTTTTTTCACTAAAGTCCTTAATATAAGGCAGGTCAACAATATGTTTTCTTCTATACCAAAAAGCATTAGGAATATCAGAACAAACATCATTCATCAGGATTTTCTGAAAATTATCAATTCTAGATTGCAACAATTTATCAGAAAGATGTTCAACAATTTTATTGTACTCAATTTCTTGTCTAAGGAAATTAAGGTGTTTCACTTTAGCATGAATCAGATTAAAAACATCAATGTTATCGAATTTTAAGCAAAACTTAAATTTTACTTTTTATCCAAAAGGATCAGTAGTAATTGCATCATGTTCAACAAGAAAGGGATACAAAGAAGCAATAAAAGGCAATCCAAGTATCACTTTATCAGTCATATTTTTAACAAGAACAGAAGGTATCTTGTAGCAGACATCAAAATGGCAAACATGAGCATTGTTCAATTTATATTTGATTTTCATTTGTGTGCCATTAGCAGATACCAATCTTTCAGTCGATTTTTCAAAGTACTTAGAAGGGATTAGACCTTCTTGGATACAATTAAAATTAGCACCAGAATCAATCATAGCAATAGTATCAAAAGCATAATCATGTGATACAACAATCCTTACTTTAGTAAACCATTTTGGAGGCATCATATGTTTAACAAGAGCAAGTTGGTTATCATTCCAAGTAATCAAATTATCAGAAACATTACCAGAAGGAGGAGCTTGTTGAGTGATCCTTCTCCATCTTCTTGTCCATCAAGATTGTCATTCGACAAGTTCTTATCCAGATTTTTATCAATTTTGAGAATTAACAATTCTTGTTTTAGTTTAGCATCATTAGTTTTAACAGTCTTGACATCATTTTTTAATTGGATTATTTCTTATTTAACAATATTAATTTCTTTTTGAAGATCATTAACAGTTATCTCTTTAGATTTGTTCTTATTAACTCTTTCCAAAGTTTCTTCAAAGCTTATTGTTGCTCTGGGTTTTTTAACAGTTTTATTTTTTGTTAAGTTTTGTTTAAAGAATTACCCAGAAATAATCCAATTAAAAAATGATGTCAAGACTGTTAAAACTGATAATGCTAATCTGAAACAAGAATTGTTAATTCTCAAAATTGATAAAAATCTGGATAAGAACTTGTCGGATGACAATCCTAATGGGCAAGAAGATGGAGAAGGATCCACTCAACAAGCTCCTCCTTCTGGTAATGTTTCTGATAATTTGATTACTTAGAATGATAACCAACTTGCTCTTGTTAAACATATGATGCCTCCAAAATGATTTACTAAAGTAAGGATTATTGTATCACATGATTATGCTTTTGATACTATTGCCATGATTGATTCTAGTGCTGATGTTAATTGTATCCAAGAAGGTCTAATCCCTTCTAAGTACTTTGAAAAATATACTGAAAGATTGGTATGTGCTAATGGCACACAAATGAAAATCAAATATGAATTGAACAATGCTCATGTTTGCCATTCTGATGTCTGCTTTAAGATACCTTCTGTTCTTGTTAAAAATATGACTAATAAAGTGATACTTGGATTGCCTTTTTTTGCTTCTCTGTATCCCTTTCTTGTTGAACATGATGGAATTACTATTGATCCTTTTAAACAAAAAGTAAATTTTAAGTTCTGCTCAAAATCCAATATATATATATATATATATATATATATATTCGTTGACGAAATGAAATTTGTTGTATCCTATTGCTGAAAAAAGAAGTTCAGGTGGTCTTAGTATAATTTACTCTTAAAAAAAAATTAAATTTAACATGTGCTTAGATTTTTATTTTTTATTTTATTTAGAAGAATATGCTTAGAATTAATTGATAAGAGCATTAGCATCTAGTAAGGCTATAACCAAGCCGAACTTTATCAAGTAGTACATGTTCAAGCTTGACTCATTAGGAAATGTCAAAAGCTCAAACTTAACTCGAGCTTGTGATAAGCCAAAGAATATGGTTTGAGTTTGAGCTCGTGGGAAAGGGAAAAGGCTTGAGATTGACATAACTTGGCTTGACTTGGCTAATTAGTCAAGGCAAGTTCAAGCTTAATATCAAACTCAAACTCAAACTCAAGCTCAGGTCAAGTTTATAAGTTTAAGATCTTAAATCTCTAAAATTAAGAAAAAAGAAAAAGAAAATAGTGTATTAATTTGATCATGCATCTAGTTCTACTTATGAGTAGTCATTATTCAAATTAAAATTTTACATAATTAAATACATTCATTCATCATTTCCTATCTACGGTTTCAACAATTGTTTAAAATAAAATTTTTACATTCATGTTAGAAGGTGAAGAACTAGAAAAATACTTATTTGTAACTATTATGAATAAGAAAATACTAATATGTTTCAAAACTTTACTTTAGATGATTGATAAGGAAGGATCATATGTATCCAATTTAATTAATTGATTTATTTTTAAACGTAACTATAGTCTAAAGTTGTTCTTGGTCAGTTTAGAGGGAAGAAAAATATTAAGGTAATGGGTAGTGATCTCATATTAGCCATGTCATTATTAAAATGTGTGCAATGAGTATATTTTGCCAGCACATAGTCTAATAGCTTACGAGCTTGTTCATGAACAAATTGTTTTGCTTGGGCTCAACTTGTTTATGATTGCCCTAGTTGTTCATGATTGCCTTAGTTCATTTACAGCTCTCCATCTAGGGTAGTATAAAAGTTGCAATTTTTAATTATTATATCATCTCACTTTACAATACACCCATCATCCCAATTTTTATTTTTCCACACTAATTTAGCAACCCACACTGATTCAAATCCACCCCAATTCAACAACCCATAGCAAATTCAAACCCACAACGATTCAATAACTCACAGCCGATTCAAACCTGCACCAATCAACAACCCACACTAATTCAAACCAGACCACCACCTAAAGGACCCATAATTCAAACCCAACCACTGCCCACAATTCAAACCCAACCTCCTTCCCAATGCTAATGCTCTTAGGACAAAACTTAGGTACTGTACTTAGGTGTTGCTCATTAGGTTCTCCTCTTAAAATTCAACCATGTAACTTTTTCTCATGGGACTAAAGTGCATTTTTATTTTAGTACAACCATATGGCTAAACTTTAAAAGAGGAACTTAAGGAACAACACTTAAGTACTACACCTAAGGTTTGCTCAATTGATAAATATTTATTAAATATGATGGTAGTGATTAGGGCTGTCCAAATTCATTCGCACACCCAACCCACCCGAAGAACTGATCGGCTCCAACCTGAAACCGGCCGACCCGACTACTCCGGTGGGTCGGCGATACGTCTTCACAACTAGAAATTGATTCTGGTAGGTCAGGTTTTGGTTTTCCTCCCCTAAAACCTAGAAAACCCAAACCGGCCAAAAAATTTCTAGATTCCGGCCAAAATTTTCCAAAATCCGGTGAAAAAAACTCGGATTCCAACACTATTTCCCTTAGATCTGAAGAGATTTTGATTGCATCTGGCGAAATCTCTTCGAATCCGGTGAGATTTTCGTCAAATCTGTGTTTTTTCCACCGTTTGTTTGCCATCTAGAATCTGACCAACCTTCCTACCACCCGTTGATGGTCTGAACCACCTGACTCAATTACTCCAGCAGGTTGGCGGTGGGTGCCTTTTTTTCCCACCCGATTCAGGCGAGTTGATTCTAGGTTGGGCACAAACCTGACCCGGACCAACTTGTGGACAGCCTTAGAGCATTCACACCAGTTCTTTTATAATCTTCTATAATACAAAAAATCCTTCATTTTAAACATTTTGGTAAAAAAAAAAAAACGCTCATATCAATGGGTATAAAACTGTCTAAAATCTTGCAAATCCATCCATGAGCTATAGTAACCGTGTAAATATACACGGCTAATGTAGCTCGTTCATTCATTATTTTATTGTTTTCCCGTTCACTCCTTTTTTTCTCTCTCTTCTCCATGCTTAACAAACTCAATTCTCTCCTCATCATCTTCTTTTTCCTCAAATGCACACAAACACACCCACACACAAACACATCCACACAGACAAATTAACATAGAGATACACTTGCTAAAAAAAAAAAACAGAGATACACAAACACAGATCAGTGCCTAATCGGAACGATCAGTGCTTGTAGAACAATTGGTGCTTGACGTGGGTCTTGCCTGTGGATCGAAGCTCATGGGTCTTGCCTATGGATCGAATCTCAGATTGGAACTTGTGGCTTAGAGCTCGTGGATCGGAGCTCGTGGATCGAACTTCGTGGATTGAAGTTCGTATTGAAGCTCGGAGCTCGGTGATTGTGGATCGAAGCTAGGGAGAGTTGATTGAGAGGGAGAGTTTTTCAGGGGAGAGTTGATCAAGAGGGAGAGATGGGTATACAGAGAGAGAGAGCAACAAACAGAAATGGGTAGAGAGAGAGAGAGAGGGTGCGTAGAATAGATGAATTAATGTGGGTGTTTTGTAAAAATGGATGTGTAAAATAGAAAAAGTAGGTTTTTAGTGTAAAAATGGATGTGTAAAATAAAAGAATTGGTGTGGATGCTCTTAGTAGTGATCTCATGTATCATCTATTAAAAATGAATTAATTTACCCATAAAATTTATGAAATACTGAGTTTTCTAAAAAAATAAAATAAAATGAGGTTTGCATTGATTATTGTAGTACACAAAAAAAAAAAAAAAAAAAAAAAAAAAAACAGAAAGAAAGAAAGAAATACAAATAGTGTTTTATTTGTTAGAGCCAATTAAATTTAATCAAGTTATATTTTGGGATCATTCTCAAAAAAAAAAAAAAAAAGGGTTATATTTTGGGATGACTGTTGTACAGCCCAGCTTTGCGAATCTATAAACACCGTTATTAAGCATCATTATGTAGCCTGCCAATTATCAAGAGTTTTCTTGACAATTTGTGCAAATTTTTTTTTTTTTTTTTTGGGTTTATTTTAGTATAAAAATCTACTTTTTATTATTATTTTATACTCACTTATCAAAACATTCTATATCAAATTATCATTACGTAGCTTGCCAATTATCAAGAGTGTTCTTGACAATTAGTGCAATTTTTTTTTTGTTTATTTTAGTTTAAAAATATACTTATTATTATTATTTTATACTCACTTATTAAAATAGTCTATATTAAATTATCTATTTTATACTACATTTTATTAAAATATTAATTTTTTTATTATTTCTAAAAACCACTATTCAGTCTTTTCATTCATCCTTAGAATATGCAAATATATATATATATATATATATATATATATATATATAAAATATCAATCTAAGTTTACACAATTATTATAACAATTATATATTTTTTCACAACTTTGCATTGACTAATGTGAAAGATTTTGAACTTTATTGACTAAGGCTGCTTTTGGCAACATGTAAACTTTCTTCTGAGTAAAATATTTTTACTTGAAAATATTTTTAGAAAAGGAAAATATTTTCAAGTATTTGGTTCCATCTTGAAAATTGTATTGGAAAATACGTTCATGTGTTTGGTAATATTTTGAAAGTGCTATTTTTCTACATTTTCCCCACATTTTTTCAGCCATTTTTCATCTTTCAAACAAATTTTATAATAGAAAATTTCAATATATAAACTTATATAAAACAAAAATTTAAATAAAACCAATCGTTAAACTCTCAAACTCAGTGAAATTGAGAGAGAGGGAGGAAGAAAGAGTGAGAGACTGAGGGAAAGAGAGAGTAGATTGAGAAAGAAATAGAGATCCGATCAAGGGGGGTCGATCTAGAGGTGGCAGAGACGAGATCGAGAGGTGAAGGAGACGAGATACAGGGAGGCAGCAGCGGCGACGACGAGCTTCGATCTAGAGCTTTGAACGATGATGAGCTTTAGGCGACTGGTACATATATGATAGTATCCTTACCTATGATGGTTATTTGGTGATAACAATAAGGAAAATAAAGATAAGAATTGGATTTAACTGAGGAAACCCTGACCTCTTGAGACTTAGCTCGAAATTAATTCTTTTGATGCTTTATTCATTATTGTCTTACTGCTTAAATACAGCAATTGATAACAACAAAAATGAAATACAAGGACTTCTTCCTAATATGAAGTGATACTGTGGGACAACAACCCAACATGCCAGGGACTCACTAACAATTGAAAACAATCCAAAATAACTAACAATCCTAACGTTACAAAAAGAGATCTTCCCAAAGATAATAACAAACACCACAAACAGAGGACACTAATAACAATCACTTAAAACAGAGGGCTCTAAACCACATCCAAGTAGATACACATATCAATTCCCTCCCCTCTTGAGAAGGCCTTTGTCCTCAAGGGTATACTGAGGAAACTACAACTTCATAGCTGTAAAGTCTTCCCACGTGGCATCACTAGTTGGTAAGTCTTGCCAATGCATGAGTACTTCAATTCTGTTGCGACGAGCCCTTTGAACCAATACTGCCTGTGGCCTTACTAGTAACTCATCTTGGTCTCCAATAGTAATAGGTAGCTGAGGTTGGGCAGAAACTTTGGTGCCTAACTTCTCCTTTAACAAAGACACATGGAAGACCGGATGTATACGAGAATCTAAAGGTAATTCCAACTTGTAAGCCACCTGTCCAATACGTTGCAGGATGCGAAATGGACCATAATAGCGTGGAACTAACTTCGCATTTCGGCACAAAGAAATAGAGACTTGACGATATGGCTGAAGCCGCACATACACCCAAGTCCCTGCCTCATAGACCTTTTCCCTATGCTTCAAATCATATCTTTTCTTCATTGGATCTTGTGCCATCTTGAGATTTTCCTTAAGATCCTTCAGAATCTGATCCCTCTTCATCAATTCTATTTCCACAGTAGCTACCTTTGCGGTACTTGGAACATAAGTCAGTAATGATGGTGGCTCCCTACCATACACCACTTCAAATGGAGTCTTTTAGATAGCCGAATGCAAACTAGTATTGTAACAAAATTCTGCCCTACATATCCACCTGACCCACTGCTTGGGTTTGTCACTAGTGAAGCAATGTAAATACATTTCTAAAGTTCTATTCACCACCCCGCTTTGTCCATCTGTTTGTGGATGGTAAACCGAACTAAAATTGAAATTAGTTCCATTAAGATAGAACAACTCAGTCCCAAAGGCACTAGTAAAAGCTGGATCATGATCACAAACTATAGTTCTAGGCATACCATGGAGCTTAAAAACATTTTCAAAGAATGTTTGGGCAATACTCACTGCTGTGTAATGATACTGTTAGGACATAAGTAGTTCAAGTGGTTGTTAACATATGTCGCTATTTTATGTAATTGGCTTATCCTTAGACAAAACGCACTTTACTTGTAATTGGGTAGATTTAGGATATGTTTAACACTTCAAGAAACAGTGTTTCAAGATTTAGTGTTGAAGTTATCAAGTTTGTCCAAGAAACAAACAAGAAAGTGCAAGTTACTAAAGCTCGACACCTGGCTCGACACATGCATCTATCGAGGTTTAAGAAGCTGTTTTAGCCCGAGCTTTGACAGCTTCTCGACAAATCCTCGATACCTCTATTTGTCGAGAATTAAAGAAAACAGATTTTCAGTTTTGTTTTAAGTCCAATCCGTGAATGTGTCTTTGGGACTTCTTTTCTCCTAACCCTAGACATATAAAAGGATTGTTTTAAGGGCCGTCAAACAAGATGCAAGTTGCACAAGTATTGAGCAATCCTTGTTTATACAATTTGTGATCAAAGACAAAGTTTGTGCCCTAGTTCATCTCTTATGAAGAAGATTAGTGTGTAATGTGCACCGTAGGGTTTTGTGACCGAGCATTTTTTTTGATCTTCATCGTGTAGATGATCTGAAGAACTTTGCAGCCAACAACTCTCTCTCTAGTTGGTGAATTGAAGTCGTATACTGGATCCACGCATCTGGTTAGTCATGTACTTGGGAGCCGTGTATTGAAAGGAGAAACTGTCACTACAAAGTAAGTCCAATTGGGTATTGAGGTAAGGGTTCAACTGTAGGTTGGTAAGGTACTTGGGATTCCTTACTTGTAACCACTTGTTGTGATAATAGTGGAGTTTCGGAAGTGGTGACCTTAAATCACTCAGTGAGGTTTTTGCTGTCAGGTTTTCCCCATTCATAAACAAATCACCGTATCTTTTATTTTCCGCTGCATAACTTAGTTTTGGTGATTTATTTGTGCTGCCACGTGATTTTGCATATTAACTTGATTAGTTAATAACTTAGCTAATTAATCAATTTAATTTATCACAAGAGGTCAACGCGTTTGTGGCTTGTCCGATTCGTTACGGGAATAAAATGTGAGTATTTAGAAAGCCTATCTACCACAACCAGGATAGTGGACTTAACTTGAGACATGGGTAGCCTATCCACAAAATCCATGGAGATATCTTCCCAAACTTGACTCGGAATTGGCAACGGATGTAGTAAACTAGCAAGAGAAAGTTGTTCCACCTTGTGCCTTTGACAAATTTCACATTCCCGAATAAATGCCTTGATGTCCTCCCTCATCTTAGCCCAGTAAAAATTTGCTCGCACCCTTTGAAATGTTTTTTGGAATCCTTCACGAGAGCTTCCATGAAACTGGTTGATGATATCAACCCTTATAGCTGAACTTGAATCCAGGTAAATCTGATCCTTGAATAAGAGCAGACCATCTCTTAGCTCCCAAGGCCCCACTGCCTCATCATCTTGAACCTTCTGAATTAGTTGCTGTACTTGAGGCTGAGATTGTTGTTCAACCCTTATTGCATCAACCCAATGAGGAACAGGGGATGAGAAAGCTAACAATTACTCCTCCTTCATAGCTTCATCTCGACGAGATAATGCATTAGCCACTTTATTTTCACTACCCTTCTTGTATTTAATTGAAAAATCGAATCCCATAAGCTTGTATAACCAGTTTTGTTGATCCTTCGTTGTGATTTTTTGACTCCAAAGGTACTGCAAACTTCACTGGTCTGTTCACACTATGAATTTCCTTCCCAATAAATAATGCTGCCATTTTTTCACTGCCATGAGTAAGGCAAGCATCTGCTTTTCATAGGCGGATAACATCAGATTTTTCCCATGTAGTGCTTGACTATGAAAGGCAATAGGACGATCTTGACGTAGAATAGCTCCAATACCTGACCCAGAGGCATCGCACTCAACTACAAATTGCCTTGTAAAATCTGGAAGTGCCAAAACAGGGGCTTGGGTCATTGCTTCCTTCAATCTTTGAAATGCTTCTTCAGCTTTGGTAGTCCACTTGAATGAATTTTTCTTCAACATGTTGGTTAGTGGAGCTGCAATCTTGCCAAAGTCTTGAATAAATTTTCGGTAATACCCTGTCAATCCGAGAAAGCCCCGCATTGCCTTTGGAGACTGGGGTAGAGGCCACTATACCATTGCTGAAATTTTTTCAGGATCCACGAGAACCCCTTCTTGAGAGATGATATGGCCCAAGTAATGGACTTTAGTTTGGCCAAAACTAGATTTTTTTTTAATTTAACATGAAGTGTATGGCTTCTCAGAACCTCCAAAACTTCTTTAAGACTCTGTAAGTGTTCATCCCAAGTTGCACTATAAACTAGGATGTCGTCGAAAAATACAAGCACAAATCTACGGAGTTGGTTCTTGAACACGTCATTCATTAATGCTTGAAATGTGGATGGTGCGTTTGTGAGACCGAAAGACATAACAAGGAACTCGTAATGCCCATGGTAAGTGCAAAATGCCGTTTTTGGAACATCCTTATCTTGAACTCGAATTTGATGATAGCCAGAACGCAAGTCCAATTTTGAAAAGAACCTTGCTCCATTTAATTCATCAAGAAGCTCATCAATGGCTGGAATTGGGAACTTGTCCTTGATGGTGATCCTGTTTAACAATCGATAATCCACACACATGCGCCAAGTTCCATATTGCTTCTTGACTAATATCACTGGAGAGGAAAAAGGACTATTACTAGGATGAATCACTCCAGCAGAGAGCATTTCTGTCACCAATCTCACAATCTCCACCTTCTGATAATGAGGATACCAATACGAGCGAGAACACACAGGCTGGCTGCCGAGTTGTAGTGGAATTTTATGATCATGGACCCGATTGGGAGGTAGACTAGTAGGCTCTCTGAAAAGTTCTGAAAATGAGCCTAATAATTCTTGAAGTTCTAGTGCATCACTCCTTTGTTCTAGCTGGTCATGGTCTTCAATAGCCATGATTTGAACCAACGCCCCTACAGGTTGTTTTGATGAGAGATGATTGATTTCATAGCTGTCCACCACTTGATCTGTAAGGCCCTTCAAAGTAACCATTTTACCAGCACTTTGGAACCTCATAATCATCTTAGAAAAGTCCCACATGATTTCTCCAAGCGTACATAACCATTGAGTTCCCATAACAACATCATACCTTTCAAGAGATAAAATGTAGAAGTTAGCCTTTGTAAAAAATTTCCCAAGCTTTACCATGACACTGACACACTTCCCTTTGCTAGTAAGTTTTTCTCCAGAAGCTACCATTACTCGAATCATAGGGCCCTTAACTGGTTGCAGCTGAATATTTGAGCAAGGGATTCACTCAAAAAATTATGAGAACTCCCTGAGTCTAACAAAACAGTGGCAGGAATGGATTCAATGCTTCCAACAAACTTCATTGTCTCTAGTGCGTGACCCCTACTAATAGCATGCAAGGAAATTCCAGGAGCTTCTTCCTCAAAAGGACCTTCCACTTCCATGTCCAAATCTCCATCTTCCTCTGTGGTACAAGCCTCAATGAGGAACAATTTCTTGCATCGATGCCCTAGTACAAATCGCTCATTACAATTGTAACAAAGTCCTTTTTCGCGCCGCTCCTTAAGCATAGCCGGTGACATTCGTCGAACTGCAAGGGGATTTCGTGGTGTTGCATCCTCCCTAGAAACCTAAGGAGCAACTCTGGTAGTTGCAGGAACTGTCACAGGTGTTCGTCGCAGCGAAGAATTTCTAGCTTCATATAATCGGGCTAACCCAATTGCCATAGACAAATCAGTTGGTCTTCCTGCTAATACATCAGCGTTGATACCTTCCTTTAATCCACTCACAAAACAACTTACTTGACGAATAGGTGGGAGGTGCCCAACCTTGGCCAATAGTTGCTTAAACTTGGTTTGGTACTCCTTAACAGTACCAGTTTGTTGTAACTTGGTGAGCTCTCAAAAATAGTCATAAAACTGAGTGGGACCATAACGGGCTAATAGGCCTACCTTGAAGGCAGCCCAAGTAAGAGTTTCCGCTTCTTGCTGCATCAATTGATACCACAGTTGAGCTTCTCCCTCTAGATGAAAGGAAGCCAACACTACTTGGTCTTCAATGGGCGTTTCATGGAAGCGAAAGAATTGCTTAGCATGGCATATCCAACTCGTGGGATCCTCGGTTCCATTGAATCTAGGAAAGTCTAGTTTCACCAAACAAGGAGCATATGAATGATTGCTTCCGCTAGAATGACCGCCTTCGGTGGCCAGTCTTCCTTCTGGCCGCTTGCCATTACAGTTTTAGGAGCTATCTCCCTCTTCTCTACTGGAAGATAGTGATCTAAGCTTGGCGTAAATCTCTGTTAACTGTTCCATTATCTGTTTCTGGCTGCTAACAAGAGAATTCACGCTCTGTTCTAATTGCCCCACCCTCTGGTCCATCCCTAAGCTCTGATACTACTTTGGTATGTATAAGACAGTATCCTTACCTATGATGGTTATTTGGTGATAACAATAAGGAAAATAAAGATAAGAATTAGATTTAACTGAGGAAACCCTGACCTTTTGAGACTTAGCTCGAAATTAATTCTTTTGATGCTTTATTCATTATTGTCTTACTGCTTAAATACAGCAATTGATAACAACAAAAACGAAATACAAGGACTTCTTCCTAATATGAAGGGATACTGTGGCACAACAACCCAACATGCCAGGGACTCACTAACAATTGAAAACAATCCAAACTAACCAACAATCCTAACGTTACATAAAGAGATCTTCCCAAAGATAATAACAAACACCACAAACAAAGGACACTAATAACAATCACCTAAAACAGAGGACTCCAAACCACATCCAAGTAGATACACATATCAGTGACGGCGATCTAGAGCTTCGAACGGCGATAAGCAGGCGGCAGCGACGACGAGCTTCAGGCATGACGGCGGGGCCGTGGGTCAGGGGCTGGTTCTGGGCTTCACCAGCGATACCCTCTCCTTCCTTCTCAGAATGGGCCTGGCGTGAGTAGCTCTCTCTCTCTTAGGCTTGTGTGAGTCCTGTAATTGTTTGAAGGTAAAATAGATGTGTAATCTATTTTACAAGTCAAGAGACATATTTTACGGTCAAATTTTTTTATTTTCAGTGTTTGACTTTATTTTACATGTGCACTCAAGCACGTACAAGAGTGTAAAATATTATCCCAATTCCATTTACACTTGAAACAAACACAGACTAAAACACAAATCTTTTTCTACTAGACAAATACTCATGCGATGCTCTAGGATAGTTCATTAAGCTCGCACCTACACCCTGCCCATGTGCCTAAGCCATTATTCATCGTAGCTCAAAAGTCAATGGAGCTCAAAATAAATAAAAAAATGAAAGCGTAATTGAATGTGTACACGGCTCATTCATCTCACAACGTTCTTTGTAGACGACGAGAGTAGTTGTGACTTTATCCATTGTGACAATTTGAGTTTCAGGCCTGCCTTCTTTTTTTTTTTTTTTTGACTGAAGTGATAGAAGTATAGGGATGAAAATGTGTACACATTGGCTTTTGAAGTGAGAGATAAGAATCTAATGTACACAAGCTAGACAAAGAAATGGTCAAAAGATTAACTCCAATTACATCATATAACTTCTTCTAATATAGTACTTGATAAATTAATTTTCTTCTTATGAATAGTTCTTGAGATCGAAAATTATTTCTAATGGATAATCAGCCATTTCATTAGCCTATGTTCATGTACAAAGACAAAGTTTCTTGAAGCCTAGGAGAGTAGGAGGTAAAATGTTTTCCCTCCACAACACCACAGTCTTTCCGTTACTATTGTTTGCAGTGTTTTCCTTTACAAGCTCCATTAATTCCCAGCCAACCTATAATGACAACATATGTTTAGATCAATCAAATCAAAGCACCAACGCTAATTACCAATCCAACCTCACAGTCCTGTTGAATTCTTTATCATCTAAAGCTTCCCAAAACTACAGCTTCTACAACGATAGCTCTAATATTGGCATCTATGGTCTCTTTCTCCGCAGGGGTGATGTTTCTAATAGCACCTGCCAAAGTTGTGTCAGCTATGCGACCCAAGACATCACAACTTGGTGTCCATCTAATAATAGTGCAATCATATGGTATGATGAATGCATGTTACGCTATTCCAATGTTAATTTCTTTGGACAGGTACAAACTTCTCCAGAGGTACACGTGGAATGTTGGGAACACAACCTCACCTGATCAGCCCAACTTTAGCGCAATTGCTCTATTGAACATTCTAACAGGGACAGCAATAAAGGAGGATATGTTGTTTCGTGATGGGAATTTGACAGCGAGTAATGGATCTGATCAAACTCATGGGTTGGTGCAGTGTACTAGAGATATCAATAGTAGTGGTTGCAGCAGTTGCTTAAGCCAGTTGATCAGGGATGCTGAGAGTTGTTGCCAATCCAGAATAGGGCTGCGTACCATAACCCCAAGTTGCAGTATAAGGTATGAGACCTACTGTTTCTTTCAACAACCACCAGTGCCGCTGCCTTCAGCACCAGCACTACCGCCCCCACCTCAATCATCAGGTAAGACATTTAGATTTGTAATTTTGTTTGTTGTTTGGATTGATGGTTAAGAAGAGAGTGTTTGAACAAACATAAGTACTAATTGAACAAAAAGACTTTTTTTTTTTTACTCCCCTCTCCCCGGAAGGGTTTGTGGAGAATTATTTGGTATATGTGAGGGAGGTGAACAAAGGAGTCTTAGGGTCTATTCATTTGGGGGTGAAAATAAGGAGGATGGAAAATAGAGAGAGAAAAATAGGGTGGAAAATGTTGTTTTCTACTATTCAGTTGGAAAAGGAAAATAGGAAAGAGAGAAAATCCAGAAGAAAGTTTTCTCTCTAGACCCACATTATTTTTCCTCCCAAATCAGGAGGAAAATCTGAGAAGAAAAGTGTTATAGTAGCATTTTTACAAAAATGTCCTCTTCCTACCTATTTTTTTCAACGTTCTCTTCTCTCTCTCTCTCTCTCTCTCTTTCTCTCTCTCTCTCTCCTTCTTTTTTTTTTTTTTTTTAACATAGCCTGATCAATTCAATGTTCTCCTTTTTTTTCTTTTTTCTTTTTCAATGTGACCTGATCTATTTTTTTTTTCAACGTGACTTGATTTTGTAATCACCTTTTTGCTAGTTACAAATAATAATATAAATTTATATATATGATGTAATAAATTTAATATTATGCAATGAGTATAAATAAATCTATTTCTTACATATTATGTAATAAGGGTATGATAGTTAATTTATATAAATTACATTTTTCATTATTCCCTGTTTCTCTCTAACCAAATAAAAGAGTTTTACACCTTCCATTTTTCCACCCCTCCAACCGATCACACAAGAGGGAAAACTAAATATTTTCCAACCTTTCACTTTTCCATCCTTCCATAATTTTTCATCCCCCACTTTTCCACTCCTCTAACCGAACGGACCCTTAGGATCTTCTCCACAAATGAATCTATATAATGTTTTTGGACTAAATGTTATAAATTTAAAATAATTTTTAGTACCACATCATTTACATCAACTGTTGAATTTTCATTAACTGAAAATTTTTAATCCTTTGAATGAAAATTTCAATAACTTGGCATATTGGTTGAGATAACAATTATCCACTTCATTTCTGTGTGTCAAACAGGTGTAGTGTATTCATCTTAGATGATCAATTTCATTGTATAGTGTTCCAAATGATAAAAACTGTAGTAAACCAAACAAAATTATTTAAGAAGGACTTGAATGAAAGGGAAATTTTTTCCAAAACATAAGGCTAAAGGATAATAGCTGTTTTAGAACTGCTGGGAAGTAATTGGGATAAAGAAGCTAGCTAGGTAAACATCCATTCAAAGTTCAAACTCACAAACATGAAGGTTTTAGTCTACAACTTGAAGAAGTTCTTTGTGTTACTTCTGTACTTATATATTTGTCTTATATGTGACAGTTTGGGGCTTTGGACAGCTAATGTCCTTACAATTATTCATATATCGTTGATTTATTGACTTACAATTATTTTAAGCAAACTTAGGCTGTATTCTATTTGGAGAAAATGGGCTTTTGCCCTCATTTTTTTTAAAATCTAGCAATATGTCCCCCCTTTTGAAACTATTTAGGTCCGTGTTTCTAATTTGAAACTTGATTTTGAGAAAATCGAGTTTCAATATAAAACTCAATTCGTAGAAAATAGAGTACAGGCAATCAAACTTTAAAAAAAAAAAAAGATGGAACTTGAGTTCCACAATTTTTTTTTTTTTTTTTTTTTAAGTTTCATTTGGCATAACTCTATTTTAAACCAATCGAGTGTTACATTGAAACTTGATTTTAAGAAAATCGAGTTTTAAAACAGGACACAGACCTACATAGTTTCAAAACAGGTACATATTGCTAGATTTTTTAAAAAATAAGGGCAAAAGCCTAGAATTTCCTATTCTATGATGAGCAATAGGAAGTCGAGGAAAGAAGACAAAAAGGACAGTAATCATTACTATATCATCAATTGCATCAATTGCAATAGTTGCAGATGTCTTGGGTTTTTGGTATTATTCATCATCTGTCAGGAGGAAAAGAAATTTAGGTAGATTCAGTTTAGCCAATCTATTAAAAGATTTGATTTTCTTTTTTCATAAGTTCTATTAGAATTTGTATTTCTAGATTTTCATTAATTTTGATTTATCTAATTTATTACTCAGAGGGAGATAAAAGCCAAGAAATTCCATTACGAAATAATTTAGCAGGTTCACTTTCAATGCACTTAGACTGTAGTATCTATAGAAGGGATGATGACAACAGGAGAAATGAATTACTTCAATTTAAGTACAATTTTGACTGTACAAACAATTTCTCTTATGCCAATAAGCTTGGAGAAGGTGGTTTTGGTCCAGTGTACAGGTAAAAAAAGCATAGTAACTAATATATATTATTTATCTTTAGAAATTATTGGATCATTTGCATTTGAAATTAATATATGGCAATAGTTAGGATCATTTGATTGCCGGAGAAATCAGCTATCAGTGAACCTAACCATTGTAACATGTAGCAAAGTATGTCTACCAATACTATGTGATCATTTTTTGCTGATGAAGTTTAAAATGCTTCCAGGGCAAGTTGATTAGTGGAAAGGAAATAGCAGTTAAATGGCTGTCAATGAAATCAAAACAAGGTTTGAAGAGTTCAGGAATGAAGTGATTTTAATTGCAAAACTCCATAGGAATCTAGTAAGGCTCTTGGGTTGCTGCTTGGAAGGAGGAGAAAAACTTCTAGTCTATGCGTACATGGCCAACATTAGTCTTGATGTCTTCTTGCTTGGTTTACTCTCTCTCTCTCTCTCTCTCTTAAACACAGACACAGCATCGTTTATTGTAGAAAATTATATGGCAAAAGTGTCCTAAATGAAAGAAACTTTTGTCCCATTATCACAATACAGATCCAAAGAAATGTAGAGAACTAGACTAGGTTAAACGTACAAGCATTGTCAATGGGATTGCAAAGGGACTTCTCTATCTACATGAGGACTCTCGGCTCAAAATCATCCATAGAGATTTGAAAGCAAGTAATGTATTGGTAGATGATGAAATGAATCCAAAAATATCAGATTTTGGCATTGCTAGGATTTTTGGGAGCAATCAAATAGAAGCCAACACAATCAGAGTTGTGGGTACATAGTAAGCATTCCCTTCATAAATTTTATTTCCAAAATCACTAATATGAACAAATTTTTAAGACATGATCAAACAAAAGTTTGGTCCCTCACGTACATGTGATGGGAGAGGGGAGGTTCATTTGATTTTCCCCTCTACATTTTTCAAATTTTGTCTTAAACACATTAAAAAATTTAGCAGTAAAATCATGTGAAAAACTCTACTATGTCAATAGTGATTTAAAGTATAACTGTGAGAAGAGGGAATTGCAAAGGAAGAAAGCCAACTTTCCCAAGTCATGATTATGTCAATGTAACTTGCTCTTAAAGATAGTATATTACATTTAGGAAAATTTTTCTTTCATTCTTTTACTGTGATTGAAACCATACTATATCATAATACATATTTTCCCCGTAGTGGATGCATAGTACCAGAATATGCAATAGGGACTATTTTCAATAAAGTCTGACATTTATAGCTTCCAGATTCTACTGCTAGAAATTGCTAGTGGAAAAAAGAATAGTGGCTTCTATCATCCAGAGCATGAAGAAATCCTTTTGTCATATGTATGTCTCTTTTCCATATTTTTTGAGCTCAAATTATGTTTTTTTTCTTACTATTGTGAACTAAAAAAAATTTACCAATACGCAAGGCAACTATGGAATGATAGCAAAGGACTGGAATTAATAGACCAGACCATGGTTGATACTTGTCCTATAAGTGAGGTACTGAGATTGATCCGTGTTGCATTGTTATATGTTCAAGAAGATCCTAATGATAGACCAACCATGTCAATGGTCGTACTCATGCTTGCAAGCAATTTGATAAACCTTCCTCAACCATCAGCACCTCCATTTACAGTTGGTAGATTTATCATGTTTGATCAATCTTCAACAGTTGGCACTGGATCAGGATTTGTCACATCTGATCTGTCTTCAACAAGTGCTTTTTGCTAGTGAAGAGATTAACTGGTGCATTTCATTGTAATTACAAAATTTCCTTGTTAGAAGCTTCTTCAACCAGGGGATGCATCATCTTCATACTTCTATTCTTGAACTAGTTCTCAGGGGAATTAGATTGAGTTACCACATATACCAAATTATGCAATACAAACTCACAAAGGAAAAGATGAAAAACATCAATGGACTGAATCATGTGATATGATTTTGATAAGAAATATTTCAAAATTTGTAACCTAATAAAGCATCAAACCAATATTTGAATTCAAATTCAGGAAGATGTGGTCATTGGAAATAATATGCAAAAGGGAAGGACTTACTCCCTTGGCTATCCAAAATCATTGCTTGCATTAGTGCTCTCCAAAATTCCTTGTAAATGGGGATTGTTTATTGTGGCTGGAGGAATAAATGAGCCCTGGTGAGCCGATTATTTTCTGCTCCCTAGCATCAGGTACAACTATTCGGTTATTCTGTTTGGCATTATGAGTTTCTATGGGTTCTTTCTTATCAACCTTGATATAATTTTGACCCGTTGTTGCTCACACCTTTTTTCTTGGAGGCAGAATTGCAAAAGACAAGAGATCAGAAGTCCAATGTCTGCCATAGAGGGATTATTCAAGGAAACAAGCATCAATTAGAAGTTAGAAGTAAGAAGTTTGAAAGAAGGCTTAATTATAAAATATTTTGATTACAATAGACAACAATGACAATAACATATTATGAACCTTAATAGTTGAATCTTAATTCAAGGCGGTATAACGTGTTAAAAAGGAATTTGTAACTCTAACCATTAAACAAGGGATGAGCTATATCTAAGCAATCCAAGAAATAGTCTGAATGAATATTTTTTATTTTATTTTTTACTGTATTTTATTGGTGACGAGTAGGATAACCGTGTTTTGGGAGGAGGAATGAGGAAAATTCAAAACAAACCAAGAAAAGATAGTTCAAAAGAGTGCAACCTTCACACAAGACAAGCAAAAAACATCTGCAAGACATAGAAACAACCAACACAGCTACTCTAAACCAGAACGCAGCACAAACAGAATAGCTGCAAAAAGCTATTCAAAGAAATGCAGCTTACGACTGTGGTGACCCATTAATTTCAAGACACCAATACAATCTTTAATGCTTATGATTGAACATCGGTTGCATGAATAGTTAACTGAGCCTCCTCACAACAGTATCATACCCAAAGGACGGTTAATAACCTAAACTAGGAAGGGGATAATGTCCAATATGAGGGCTTCAAAATTAAATAATGGTTTTGCATCAGAAGATGGGTATATGTGATCTTGAAATTTCAGAGTTTTGTATGCCTGGAGGGGTACCAGAATGTCATCAATTGTCTTTAGTATTCCTACCAGTGCATGTTCTGCAACTATGAGGCCCCTGCCTCCTAATTTCCTGCATTAAACCGGGTTTATATATGCATTCAGACTATGACTCGCAATCATTTCCATCTGATTTTTTAATGATAATTTCTGCTTAAATTTTTACATATTTAATCACTCACAAAACTTGGGTTATTAAAGAATACTTATATACAGTGCGGCAGGTCAGTGTCAGTGCCACAGCAAACTGCATTACCTCAAAATTGATAGAAGCCCTTTTCTGAGTTCCATTTCTTATAATTATGTAAACCCAAGCGATTATGAGATAATTCTAATTTCAATTCAAGGAATAGGCAAAATAAGATGCAATAATGTACATTAGATCAGTATCTATGAAAGTAAATAGACAAGTTGGTCTGATTAATGCCTCAATCCTAAATGTTGACAACAATTTTAGAGGTACAAGAGACTTTATGAGATGAGTTAATTGGAACCCACAAAAGGCTTCTCATTAATGGACATGTATTGAAAGGTGAGATTCAAAATGCTATCAAACATTAGAGACTAAATTCAAATTTTGAATTCTTAGTGACTAAAATCAAACTTAGAGATTGATTTACATTTTAAAGCCTAAATATATATATAAATCCTAATAGAGTGGCAGCTATCTATGTGGATTCAATGGCACCAAACTCATTGAGTAGGGTAACACCACAGGACAAAACATAATATGTGGGCCCAACTTAGAAAGTGAACAAGCTTGCTTCCCACTGCATGTCTCAATTTCATAAAGATACAACTTGGTCGACACCCTAAGTAACAACAATCCGTCTTTAATCGCCAATGGAACCATCAAAGGCTCCATATGATAAGTCGCTGCTTCTGTCACTCTTTGATGCAGATTGTAAAACCGTGGATGCTCCTCTTCAATTTCCTGCAGAGATTTTGAGCGTTTGAGAGTCCATTTGGATTCAAAAAATCTTCAAGGAACCATATGTGAAGTCCTTTTTCAGAGACCATTGCATAATGCAGTCGCCCTTCAGAATCTCCAATGCATGCTTGAGGGATGGTCTCAAATTCCATTGCGGGGATTGGTACTGAAATCAACCAAGATAGCTCCTTCACTACATCGTATGTGAGCACTTTATCTCCATCTGTTCGCCAATGCAAAATCCCTCCAACATAGACACCGTTGTTCTTGACTAAATTGTTATTGCAGTGGCAGATCTTATTTGATTTTGTCCATGCCCCAGTTTCGAATGAATATACTTCAAGAGTATAGCAGAAGTCCTCCTCCTCAGTCTCCAACTGCCTGACTCTAACCAGTTTGAATTTAGCAGAAATGTCAATGGGATCCTGAGTTGGGTCAAACGCCAATCCTATCGTGCTAAGATTGTCAAGTGCAGCAGTTGATTGTAATTTAATCCACTCCTTTGTTAAGGGATTGCACACATAGACAGCAGGGTCTTGAGCTTGATCGGGAAAGCAACTCCGACAACATACAATCCCATTGCATCATGCTAACATCACTACATCCTCAGGAAGGAAATCAAACCCCTTTTGCTGCACTTTTTCATCACCGTCACCTTCACCTTGTGATCCAACAACAGGCATGTAGCTAACTGTTCTGATGTCTTCATTGCACCACTGATTCTTCCCTCGGAAGATGAATCCTGATACGCTAGGCTTTTGTTTTTGTAATTGATTCTGGATGAAGGACCGATCAGATATAAGCTTGTACCAACCTTTAGAAATGCACTTAGGGTGCGTCCGTTTGGAGAGAAAATAGGGAGGATAGAAAACTAAAGAAGGAAAATAGACATTTTCTACTATTCGTTTGGAGAGAAAATGGAGGGAGAAAATGGAGGGAGGAAAATAGACATTTTTATTTTTTTTTCATTTTAACAGTACTATTAACAAGGGTATAATAGTCAATTTATAACCTTCTACTTTTCCACCCCTCCAACCGGACACACAAGATGAAAAACTAAATATTTTCCATCCTCTCACTTTTCTATATTCCCACAATTTTTCATCCTTCCACTTTTTCACTCCTCCAACCAACAGACCCTTAAATTGAAGTAGAGTCTTTGAAGGCAAACGACATTGGATATTAGAGGGACTATCACTGTTCAATAATTCAAGATTCTCCATTTCCTGAAATGTAATTCACATAACTTGAGAAACAATTACTATAAGATACACAGACAAGACAAGTAATGAGATCCATTGTAGCTACAATACAAACTAAGAAAGATGAGCAACAGAGACATTAGTAATCTATTAGTCTATGCAACTTAATATTGAAACCACAGGAAAATATTCAAACACTACTGTTACAGTAGTAAGTGTATCATCATCTATACTAAAAGAACCAAAACCGCTAGTATAAAAAGGCAATCCTGTGTTGCCCATAAAATTTTTAATAGAAAAAAAAGAGGGTTTTTTAGCGAGGCTTTTGAAGCTGACTGAAAATCCAGAGGCAAATATAAGAACAATGAAGGTCCAGAAGTCCATGGAACTTAATATTGAAACCACGGGAAAGTATTCAAACACTACTGTTACATTAGCCAGTGGGTCATCTATATACTATAAGGACCAAACCACTAGTATAAAAAAAAATGCAAATCCTATGTTGCCCATAAAATTTTTAATAATAAAAGCAAGGTTTTTAGTGAGGCTTTTGAAGCTGACTAAAATCCAAAGGCTGCCACCGTTAGTTTTCAATGCAATCCATTAAACTAAAAAAACCATTGAAAAAACAGGAAAGAAAGAAAGAATAGAGCAAATGGTGATCTTTTCCTGTTTTCCCTTATTCATTTCCTCATAAACATTAAGTACGTAGTACCTTATAGTCTGTACAACTTTTTCAAGAATATAAATAAAGAAGATTTTAAGAAAAAAAAAAAAAAGGAAACATGAAAATGAATATGATGAGCATGAGCAATGAATGTGAACGGTTTAATCGTTCTTATGTCAAAATTCTTACCCCAAATGCAAGAAGAAATTAGGAAGAACAAAAGAGAAAAATGAAATGCAAGAATGAATGTGAAATGTTTAATTGTTGTTATATCATAAAATTCTTATCTCAAAAGCAGAGTCACCTCTTAATTTCTCTGTGGTGGACTCGAGTACTCTCGGACTGTGACTAATAACAAACTAGTGAAAATGGAAAGAAGATTAGGCAAAGGCAGTGTGTGCGTTTGTTATTGTTAGTATTAGCATTTATTGTTGCAATTTGGCATTGTTTACTTTACACGTAATTATTGGGTACTTCCTGAGTACCATAAATGCGTAATTCTCCACTCTCACATAACTGTGAGTCCCACTAATTAAATTTATGATAGGACCAACAATTCATGTGAGAGGATGGAGTACGCATTTATGATACTATCGAAGTATTCAATAATTTTCCCTACTTCACACTATACATGCCACTCCATCCAATCCATCTCATTTTGCGCCCATTGCACCTTGCTTTTCTTTGTTTTTTACTCCAATTTTTAAATTTCTCATATGTTTTTAGTCAAAATCAAGGCAATTTTATTGCCACCTACCTACGTGGTAATATTAATGTTGGTCCGCATGAATGAATACAAAGATTTGTTGCACATGTACCACGCTGGATTATAAACGAGTATCAAACAAATACTTTGGATACATTTTTTGTGTGACTTATTTTTTTTTTAGAGGGCTGATTATTACACATCAATGTGTGTGGTGTGTGTGCACATGCGCCTCGTCAGTTGACATTGTGTATTCGAAACACAGTTTCATTTAAATCGAAACACATTTTTTAATTAAATTTTGAAATTGTGTTTTTATGAAAAATTTCAAAATTATAAAAAGAACTCTTAAACTAAAAAATGTTTACAACAAGATGTGTGCAACAAACATAAATAAAATTTCTTTTATTAATGCCAAAAATCATAAAAAAAATAATTATTAAACTAAATAATTCTATCTATATTAACATCTATTTTTAATGTATAGATAAAAAATAATTAGGAGAGGGTGATCAATGTAGCTTCTCCTATTTATAATAATATATTTGATCAATTTCTATCATTTTAAAATCTATATAATATCTAAAAATTGAAGAGTAGGTTTTTTTTTTTTTTTGGTTATGCTCCCAGTAAGCCGTATCAATGTAGCATTTCAATCTAATCTGGTTCACTTCAGTCTATTTCGGTCCATTCTAGTCTACTCAATCCACTTCAATTTATTCGGTCTAGTCTAATTCTATCATATTCATTCCATTTGGTCTAAATCAATCCAATTTGGTCAATTTCATTCCAATTCGGACCATTTTAGTCCACTTGGGTCCATTCTATCTAATTCAATCCAATAGTTTTACTTTGGTCGATCATCATCCATTCGGTCCCCTTGGGCCTACTTAGTCGAATTCAATCTGCTATGGTCCATTTCATTCCACTTCAGTCTACTTTGGTTTGCCCTGGTCCAATTAGCTCCATTTTGAACTAATTGGTCCATAAATTGATTATTTTTGTCTCAAAAAAAAAAATCCTTAATTTTTAGGTCAAAATTTTGATTTTTTTTTATTTGAACCAAACTCTTTAAATTTTGGCTAAAAAAAATTAGACAATAGAAATTAAAAATATGAGTCTTAAAAATCTAATAAATATTATAAACATTCACAAGATTACCTTAAAATTCAAGTTTCAATAATATAGGCATCATACTTATATTTGGGAAAACAATGTTATAGTAAACTTATATAATAATTTAAACTTGATATAACATGTTATATGTGTTCCATGAAATGGGGCTATGCATTTTTTTTTTTTAATTCTTGGATATATTCAAATTAGACAACTGATTATGGTATTAAAAAAAAAAAAAGGTTTTTAATAAAATTCTCCATTTAAATAAAACAATTGTATAATTATATATTTTAAACAATATGGTACATAATTTCATATATGTTCTACTACATATAAAACTTATAGAAATAGAAAATATTTTTAAATAATAAATGCATTATTTAACCTACAAATTGCATCTATTATAATTTAGAAATATATATATAATTTTTCAAAAAAATAAAAATGATAAACTTTAGAGATAAGTAGTAATTGTATTTTTTTTTTTTTTTTAAAAACGTGAACTAAAAAAAATCCTAAATTTTAGGAGTTCTCTATTCAAATTCAAAATGAAATTTGTTATTTTACATTTATGACCATATTTCTAAATGAAGTTACCCTTCATTAATGAGGGAATTTTTGAACCACATAAAATTCAAGTTGAAAGAGGGGAATCCTCTTAGAAATAGTATAGATAAAATAAAACTAAACTCATCATACCCACTTTGTGTGTGCAATAATGCTCTTATTTATTTGTTTTTTTTTTTTTTTGTTTAGTGTTATAATACTTAAAAGTGATATATAAATAATTGTATGTCTTTTTTTTTTTTTTTTAAGAAGGAGGTAAGATAACATGGAATAATGTTTAAAAATGAGATAAAAAGCTGTAACAAGTTGAAACCCAATAGGAAAGTTAAATTTATTGATTTGAATAAGAATTGTGATAAGTAAAAAAATTTTGAGATTTGAACAAAAGAAAGATAATATATGTTAGTGTGGGTAGATGGAGATTTGTGATAACTATATAGACTTTGGATAACAAAAATTTTGAAATGTTTTAAATAATTTTTTTTTTATTAAAAAAAAAAAACCATAGAAATTTCGGATAAGAATCAGTAGAATTTACTTTTTAGGTGAGGTATTTTTTTTTGGAAGAAGTAATTTTGTTTTTTGTTTTATAAAAATAATTGAAGTATTTGAATTCAATTAGATAAAAAATACAAATAAGAGTCAGACATTTGAATATAAATAGGTGGTGAGAATAGCGATTTTGTTCTTGAAATAACTTGAACCCAACTTTATATATATGCTAAACGATACTTGCATTTGGTTTCCAAGGAAAGTTGGAGTGCCAAAATATGCTGGTGTATACCCACTCCACAGCTGATCGACTTGGATGCTACTATGTGCAATTGAAACAATTATCTTACATATAGAATATAAAATTATATAGACAAGCATTTATGCAAATAGAACGACCATATAGATAAATTTATACCAGTAATTGGTTTATATGTAAACCGGAGAATTATTTGCTACCATGCTACATGTATTTTCCTGGTCAAAATCCACTGTTTGGCAAAATATTTAAAAATATACCACTATTTGTGAAATATTTAACAATCTACCACCCTTGTGAAACTCGAGTTTACCGTGTAACTCGAGTTTCAGAAATTCGAGTTCTCTGAAAAAATAGTCTTCAAATTTGCTGTGCCATTTTTTATGGAACTCAAGTTCCATAAAAAATTTTCCTTGGAACTCAAGTTTGTGAAACTCGAGTTACATGGTAAACTCGAGTTTCACAAACTTGAGTTTTAAAAAAGTGGTGGATCTCTTATTATTTTGCAAATAATGATAGATTTATACATTTTTTTACCAAACAGTGATACTTGACCATTTTAGCCGTATTTTCCTATAGTAAACAATATCTTATATTTCATAATAAAGCATAATAACATGATAAATAACTAATCTCATCGTTTTTACTTTTCAATACCTATATATTTAGGTTTCAAAAAAATACCTATATATTTATACTCTTTTGGGTCCCCATTACGTTTTCATGGTGTAGAGTACTTAAAAGTGGGAAAGCCACCATCACCTACATTAACTTTGACTGGGCCACTTGAGAAGTCTTTCATAATAATAAAAAAATGTAATAGGGGCAAAGAAAGATGCCAGATACATTGTTTGGATAGTAAATAAAGGAATATGCAAGATTTACAAATAATTTTACAATATTCTTTTACAAACTGTTAATATGATGAAAGGATATTAGTATGTAAAAAAATTATTATAGTAGCAGGCCCAAATAAGAACTAGTAAAAATTGATTATATTGATAGTTAATAAAAATGTTGTAATATTTTTTGTGGATATAATATTACTCTTAAATAAATAAACAACACCCAAATAAATAGAATGGATTAGTATCGGGGTTAAGATTTCAGTTTAGGAGGGACAAGATTAAAACCAAAGCTAATTTAAAATAAAAATATTAGGTAATATTAATAACAAAATAAATAAAAAATTGTAAACTTTTATAAATGTCAAACAAAATCTAATATAATGTTGAAAGCTCACTAGTATAAATACTCAAATGAGTTAAAGGCTCCCAAATTGTAAATTATAGCTTGATTAGTTTTATTCTACTCTAAACAATGAGGAATAAGAGAGGTAAACATAATTAACAATTAATCTATGAATTTTAATGTAAAGATCAGATGCTCTAATACCAAATCTTAGAAACCTCTTTTAGGTGGTGAGCTAGTCTACGAATTAGCTACTTCGAGGGAGATACGCCCCCAAGAAAGAGAGGGAGAATTGAGAACTAAGAGGGTAAGAACTTGGTTATTATTTTGCTTAATGAGATTACAAGAGGCAATGGTTACTTTCCTGAAAGGAAGGGAAAGCTTGTTGTAGCTGAATTCGAGAAACAAAATTGGCTTTTGCCTTTTTCAAAAGAACAATCCAGCATTTTGTCCTCTTTCCTAAACTAATTAGAGAAATTTCCTTCTTTTGAAACTCGATTTTCTCAAAATCAAGTTTAAAAAAAAAAATTCTAGAGCCTTATAATGGTGTCTTAAGGAACATACAGTGTCGTTTTAAGGACCTATAGTGGCGTTTTTAAACTCGATCTTTATGAAATCGAGTTACATGCAATTTTTTTTTTAGTTTTCTACCTATAACTCGATTTCTTGAAGATCGAGTTTAAAAACGCCATTATAGGTCCTTAAAACGTCACTATAGACTCCTTAAAAATGCCACTATAGGGCTTAACTAGATTTTGAGAAAATTGAGTTTCAAAAGTAGAGCATTTCCCTAATTAGTTTGGGAAAGAGGGCAAAATGCTGGATTGTTTTTTTGAAAAGGGCAAAAGCCTATTTTCTCCTAAATTCGAGAGATAAAGAGAGATATAGAGACATGAGATAGGAAGAATAGGTAATTTGTTGAACAATTTGCTTGAACTACATCAATTATGGCCTTTGGCCTTTATACAAGATTGCTCTGTCACTCTGACTAACTAACTCTACTCAACACTAACCAACTACCTAATCCACTCAGCACTAACTAACAACAATTACAGTTACCTCACTTAACAACACATTGACTCACTATTAACCATAGTTAACTAACACAAGCAGTAACTAACATAGTAAGTAACAATTACACAAGCAGTAACTAACACAGTAAGTAACAATAGTGTGAATAGTAACCAATACAACAGTCAATACACACAGTACATTGATGATAAATCCTAATAATTCCCCCCCCCCCTTGAAGCACCTTGTCCATAAGGTGAGGAAATTAAGTTTACAAATCATATAAGACCTCACAGGTAGCATCATCCTTACTTTCACCTTGCCATTACACTAAGACCTGAGTCAGAATTCTGCTCCTTAACTAAATAGATTTCCTATCTAAGATTAGCATAGGTTCTGGGGTAATCACCAAATTTGAATTCATAGCAGGTAATGTAGGTCTAGGCACCACTTGATTGTCCAACTTGACCTTGAGATTGGATACATGGAACACAGGGTGGATGAGGGAACCAGTAAGTAAATCCAATTTGTAGGAAACTTCCCCTATCTTCTGTATGACTTGAGCTAACCCATAATACCTATGAGCTAACTTTCCAAGCTTTTTGTGGTGCACTGATGACTACTTGTATAGCTGCAGCCTTAGGTACACCCAATCCCCCACTGCAAATGATCTATCCACCCTCTTCTTGTTAGCAAACCACCTCATCCTCTCTTAAGCAGCATACAAATTCTGCTTAAGTAAAGACAAGAGATGTTGTCTATCTTTAAGTAATAAATCCACTACCCTAACCCTTGTCGTGACAGCTACATAGTCTAGAACCTGAGAAGGAGGGTACCTATACAAAGCTTCAAAGGGTTTCATCCTAGTGCAGTGTGGAAATTGGTATTAAACCAATACTCTACCAAGGGTAACCATTCAACCCAAGTGTTAGGCTTATAGGCTGCAAAAGCCCTTAAGTAGTGTTACAAGCTCTTATTAACTACCTCAGTTTTTCCATTAGCTTGAGGGTTGTAAGAAGAAGACATGGACAATGTTACTCCTTGTAATCTCATCAATTCCTTCCATGAAAGAGAAGTGAACACAAGATCTCTATCACTGACAATGGTGGAAGGCATGCCATGCAGTTTGAAAACAAACTGCAGATAGAGATTGGCAACCTTGGCAGCAGTGTAAGGATGAGAAAGAGGCATTAAATGGGCATACTTAGTTAGTCTATCCACTACTACAAACATCATAGACTTCAAATGTGACTTAGGCAACCCTTCAATGAAGTCCATACTCACATCCAACCAAGGTCTCTCTGGAATGGGCACGGGCTGCAACAACCCAATAGGGAAGCAAGTCTCATGTTTAAGCTTCTGGTAAACATCACATTCCCTCACATATTGCTTCAGATCCTACCTCAATCCAGACCAATAAAAATCTTTTTGAAGCCTATGAAAAGTCTTCAAGTAGCTAGAATGACCCCCTAATAGACTATCATGCACCTACTTTAACACCATAGTCCTCAAATTCCCATTAGAATCTCCCTAGTAAAAATCCGCCCTTATAAAATAGCAAGCCATTGCAGAAGGTAAAACCTGGAGGAACATCAGAACCTGACTGGATAGCTTGAATAATAGCCTGAAGTTTAGAGTCAGTAGTATAACTCTTCTTGAGATCAGATAACTAGGGTGGAGTAGGGAAAGATATAATGCATAAAGTACCCTTAGAAGTAGTTGGAATATCTAATACAGAAACTGCTGGTACACTTTATTTAGAAATAGCTAGTTCAGATGGTACAAAAACAAAATAGGAAGCAACAACTTCTTCACCTTGCCTTCTTGAAAGAGCATCAGCTACCACATTCTCCCAACCTTTCTTGTATTCTACTATAAAGGCATATCCATGGAGCTTAGTGATCCACCTTTGTTGTGTTGGAGTTCCCACCCTCTGCTCTAATAGATATTTTAATCTTTGGTGATTAGTTTTGATAACAAATGGTCTCCCTAACAAATAAGGTCTTAGTTTCTTCACTACCACCACGAAAGCTAACAATTCTTTTTCGCTCAAGGCCTAGATGTGGTAGGCAATGGGCCTATGATCTTGCATCAGAATAGCCTCAACACCCAGACCAGAAGCATCACACTCCACAGTGAAAGGCTTGGTGAAATCAGGCAAAGCCAACATTGGAGGACGTGAAACAACATCCTTAACCATCTGAAAGGCATGGGCAGGTTCTGAGGTCCTAACAAAAGAGTCTTTCTTCAATAATGCAGTCAAGGGTGTTGCAATTTGCCCATAACCCTTCACAAATCTCCTATAGTACCCAGTGAGACCAAGAAAACCCCTTAAAGCCTTGACATCTTTAAGTATAGGCCATTGTTGCATAGCAGAAGTCTTCTTAGGGTCAGTCCTCACCCCTTCACCAGAAATGAGGTGGCCTAGATACTCCACCTCCTCACAAGCAAACATACACTTAGATTTCTTAGCATATAACTAGTGTTTGGCCAAAGTTTCCAAAACCAATCTAAGGTAACCAAGGTGATCAAACAAGGATCTACTATAGACCAATATATCATCAAAGAACACAAGAAAAACTTCATTAAAGAGGTCCTAAAAATCACATTCATCAAGGATTGAAAGGTAGAGGGAGCATTGGTCAAGGCAAAGGGCATAACCAAATATTCATAGTGGCCTTCATGTGTTCTAAAATCAGTTTTAGGAATGTCTTCCTCCTTCATTCTGATTTGGTGGTAACCAGGCCTCAAATCCAATTTAGAAAACACATAAGCACCTCTTAGCTCATCCAACAACTGATCAATGACAGGAATAGAATATTTATCCTTAATAGTTTCTTGATTCAAAGCCCTATAGCCAATACACATCCTCCAAGAGCCATCAGCTTTCCTAACTAGAAGAATAAGTGAAGCAAATGGACTGCAACTATGCCTAATTGAACCAACAGACAACAACTCTTTAACTATCTTTTCAATTTCATTCTTCTGATAGTAAGGGTACCTGTAGGGCCTTTGGCATATGGCTTAAGCTCATTCCTTAAGCTTAATTTGGTGTTCATGCCCTATAATAAAAGGTAATCCAACAGGAGTTGCAAAGACTGCATCAAACTCTAGCAGTAGCTCAACAACTTGAACAAGGACCTTGGTATCAGCATCTACAGAATGGAAATCAATAGGACCAAAAATTTGCAAGATCAATCCTCTCTTCACATGTTCTTTCAAAAATTCGTTCCCTTCTTGAATGTGAGCACCTGGCTTCTTCAAGCCATGTAACAACATAGACTTTTGTGCATAATAAAAACACATAGTTAGCAATTTGATGTCCCATTGAATGACCCCAAGGGTACTCAACCACTGAGTCCTTAACACCAAATCACAACCCCTCATAGGCAACACATGTAATTGAACCAAAAATTGATGCCCTTGCAAACAAATAGGAACTTCCTTACATAATCCTTGAGTTCTAATCATATCACCATTAGCCACCTTCACTTCCAAAATCTGAGAAGCATCTACAAGAATATGTAATTGAGAAAATAAGGAAGTATCAACAAAATTATGTGTGCTACTCGAGTTTATAAGAATTACCAAAGATTTTTGCCTAATCTTTTCCATTTCCCTCATAGTACCAAAAGTAGGGGTACCACTTAAGGCATAAAGTGTGATTCCAGCTTCCTCAACATTGTTTTCTTAACAATGTAAGGTGTGATCAGACTCAGAAATTCCACTACCCTCCTCAAGTTCAGTAATGTGCACCCTTGAACTAACTTCAGGCATAAACTCTACAAAATCAAGAAGGAACAGCATAGCATTTTTACACTTATGACCAGGATCCTACTTCTCATCACAATTATAACATAGTCCTTTTTTCTTCCTCTCCTCCATTTGAGCAGGAGATATCCTTTTGATTAGTAATATATTATTCTTATTATCTACCAAAGGAGTAATTTTGGGTGGACCTAAAATTGAGGGCTTACCTTACTCCAATTGAACCTTAGAACTCCTCTTACAACTCCAATTATACTCTTCATGAATCTTGGATAAACCAAAAGATTCATTTAGTGACTGAGGATTAAGCATACAGACAAGAAATCTTATCTTGTCCTTCAAGCCACTATGGAAGCAACTTAGCTTGTGTGAGGAGGACAACCCTTTGAATATATTAAATAAAACTTCAAATTGGGCCTTATACATTCCCACAGAAGTTGTCTACCTCAACCTTGTCAACATTTCCTTGGAATCATCATATGCAGTCAAACCAAACCTCACATGCATAGCCTGAACCAGTGACTCCCAATCACAGAACACCCCTGTTTCCTCACTTTCTTGAAACCAAACCAAGGCTTCACCTTCCATATGAAATGAAGCTAGCATCAATTTCTCTCCAATGGGAGCATTGTAATATCTAAAATACCGATTTGCCTTATACACCTAGCTTGCAAGTTCTTCAGCAGAAAATCTTGGAAAATCCAACTTCATGGAGCAAGACATAGGTAACAATGTAGAACTAGGGTTTTGATTCCCCAATTCTCAGAGATTGGGAAGGCCACCTTGATCTAAGAAACACAATTTCTGCAAGATTTTAGTTAACTGTTGGCTTATCTCATTCAAAGTTCTTGTGTGAATTTCTTGTATAGTTTGCATCTCTTGTAACTCCTTAGTGTGATGATTAGTCATGCTTCAAAGTGAAGCAATGGCTTCATTAGTTGCAACAGAGGCACGAATCTCTGCCATAAATGCCTAGGAAAGTGAAGCTCTGATACCAAATGAAAGGAAGGGAAAACTTGTTGTAGCTGGATTCGAGGCCAGCTAGACCTCCAAAACAGGTTGATAGAGAGATAAAGAGAGATAGAGAGATGAGATGGGAAGAATAGTTAATTTGTTGAACAATTTGCTTGAACTGCATTGATCATGGCCTTTGGCCTTTATACAAGATTGCTCTGTCACTCTCACTAACTAACTCCTCACAACACTAATCAACTAGCTAACCCACTCAGCACTAACTAACAACAATTACAACCACCTCACTTAACCACACATTGACTCACTATTAACCGTAGTTAACTAACACAAGCAGTAACTAACACAGTAAATAACAATTAAGCAGTAACTAACACAGTAAGTAACGATAGTGTGAACAGTAACCAATACAACAGTCAATACAAACAGTACATTGATGATAAATCCTAACAACTCCTTTGTCAACCCATTAAGAACTTCATTACTTATAGTTATAGTGCATGCACCTGTTGTATAATAAGATGATTGACTAATATCACTCTTGGACTCATTCAGGCACAAATTTTTCCTTTAACTTATGAATAAAGGCCTCCATGATCAAGCAACTTTTCCTCATTTTGATGCCATTGATGTAATCTCAAAAAAGGAATTGCACATTTTATCATATCGTTGTGCTTCAGGATTGCCAATCAAATCACCATTACTACATTTAAGAAATGTATATATTCGATTTAGCTAGGTCCTTCCTCCAACGTGGTAAAATATATTTAGATGGCAACATTATTAAATTTTCGTCATCGTGTTGCGCACAAGGTCATGTCTAAACAGAATAATGGATGTTCATGATCAAGGGTTACCCCCTTTGATCATGAATTTTCCTTACCTTGGGATGTAGGCATGCGTTTAATGCTATTGTTGTAAACATGTGTATATCAAGGTTTTGAAACCCGGACCTTTCATTGAACCGTAAAAGAAAAAGGGTCAAGGATTTTGAGGTCGAACCGAGGTTAAACTGGGGTCGAACCATGATAATGTCATAATTAATTTAATAATTAATTAAAGCCTAAATATAGATATTAAATTTATAAAACTAGCAAAATTGACTAATATATCTATATATATGAGGGAAATTTAATGATTTACAAGCATATATTTAATAATTAAATAAGAAAGTTAATAAAATAAAATAATAACCATGAAAACATTAAAATTTATGATTAATTTTTGAAGTAAAGTTTAATATCTTTAAAGGATTTTAATTATAATTTTTTTTATTCCTTGTAAGAGATGGATAATTTAATTAAGTAAAATAAAATTGTTTTAAGCTGTTTTTTTTATAAAAAAAATTGCTAAGGGGTTGGACCGCACGGTTCTTGACTAGTTCGTACGGTCCAACCCCGGTTTTAGGAGTTTATAGAATTAATTAAAAATACGGTTCTTTATGCTTAAAAAACCGGTTTTCATTTCGGTTCTCGATTTTTACGGTCCAACCTCTCGGTCCGGTCTGATTCTAAAACCAGTGGTGTATATTTCATGACAATGAACCTTCGTGTGTGAATTGCCCCACTCATGTCATAGTGACATGAGACTTTGCTTTGTGTTCCTATATGCCCCACTTGGGATGTCAAAATCATCTATGGTTATAAGCTTTGTTCAAAAAGAAATGGCTATATGCTAGAGTGGCACTGGAGAAAAATAAATAAATACCGTATAATGCAAGTCTCACCGTTGCTCCTATCCTTCTCAAGAGTGTAAGTCAGAGCCTTTGTCTTGTCAACAAGGTCTGGATAAAAGATACACCACTGGTTTATCCTTGAACAATCTTTGGAGGTGGGTTGTCGTGATCATAGTGAGTCTGATTGTATTTATTCCACTCATATCCTGTGTGAACACGGTTGAAATATTTTGGCTTCCTTGGTCTGTACTTGTCATGCCACCAATACACCTGAATCCATATAATAATATAAATTAATAATTCAAAAAGTAGTACATTTATCATTTTTATTCAAGTGCTACAGAATAGAGGTAAAAAAGATGGGGGAGAATGACCGAGAAAAGCTACCTAAGAGTCTAGGTTCACTTCAGCACCAGAGCCAAAAACTGCATCCCCTTCCTCCATGGCTCCCATGGCTTTCATGGCTTTCAACTCAAGATTATCTTCTGCTGGAGCTGGCTTTGATGCCAAGACCTCTTGCATCATTCTTTGCTGTTCTTTTACAACAGCTATACATTTTCGCTCCTGTGAATTTATGAAAACATTATATGGTAAAATCAAAGATGATATCTACAACCACATGCTCTAATAGAAGTAAACGGTCTGCAGACAAACTATACAGGTGAAAATATTTGCTTAAATACTCATTTGCATTAGTTCTATTTTTATTTTTTTAGTGAGATACAGTAACAAGCTGGCACTTAAATAGTGAATGCATTGCAGCCTGCTAACTTACCAGCATAGCCCTGTCCTCTTCAGGGTCAATTGCTTCTTCATTTTCATCACCATGCAATAGTTCTGGTAAAAATGAACCAGCCTCTTCTTCATCCTCGTTAGCCTCTTCCTTATGAGTTCTAGAGAGAAATTTTGAGCATCTACATGGAAAAATGTATGAGCACCATTCCTAGGAGCAAAGTAGGTAAAAGAACTTACAAAAAGTACATACCAATAACAGCCCCTCACTATTGTCCTCTTTCAATTCTAAACCGTGATCAGACTCCAATTCATTTGCACCCTCTAAAGGTTCCTCAAGGCGTTCCAAATGCTGGCGCAACATCTTAGCATGAATTTCCTTCAAACAAGCCTGTATTTGAAGCAAACAACCATTATATATGAATATATATAATGGTTAATAACATACAAGCCCCTTGAAGATCTAATATATGCATACCTTGGCCTTGTATATATGGAGGCGTTTAAGAACAGCCTCCCAGTATTCAACTACTTTTACTGTACCTAAACGCATCTGTGACTCTATCTGGGACTGCATTCCCTCTAGTTCCACATAACTCTTTCCTTGCATATTTTTTCTGACATCTGCTTCAATACTGGAATGCAGACCCCTTTCTTCAACAAGCAACTCAGCAGGAGGTTCTTCCCCACACACCCTAGCACGATCCAGCGCATCCTTTTTCCGAGCTTCAGCCAACTCCCAGTCACAAACCACCATAAGTGCCTGTTGCATTGCACATGTCAAGACATCATATAATTGGCCAAACAATAAACACAAACTGTTACCTAAGTCATTAAAAGCCAACATTCTTCCAACTTTCAACTTCCTAATTCAACTGATGTTCAGGCAATGACCTCTTCTTCGACATCCATTATGCATTGTAGTCTATAGGAGAAATCAGATTTCAATATGTGTAGAAGATATGAAAATATGTTTTTTTTTTTTTTTTTTTAAATCAATACAAAACAAGAGAAGTTCTCTATTTCTTTCTTCTTCTTCTCACTATAAGTAATAGAATTTTATTGAATTAAAATAGAGAATAATCCATGTACATAGTAATGCACAAGCCCAGATAAGTTTTAAAACACATGTAAGTCAAAACAAACACATAATATTACCTTTTGTTTATTAGTAAGTTACGTAAATGTACCCCAGGGGGTTTGAACCCACAACCTTAGTCTCCACCCATTCTATATGGGAGTTGGAAGTACCATCTATACTAGAGTTCATTGGCGAAAATCTCAATATTGCCTATTTTATGGTCTACTTTCCTATATGGTAAAGGACTTCAAAAAATAAAAAGGGCACACAAAGGAAATCCATAAATAAATTTTTGTTATATAAGATAGCCAAATTGGCTATTGAAATCCTAAAACCTCGCATACTGCTCTATCAAATAGCCATCAAAGACTAATTTTAAGACTTAACCCTTCTATAACTCATCCTGAAAAGGCACCTCATTATTTAAGAACCAAATTCAACCAACCATAAATTGAAGGAACTAAAATTGAACCAAATTCCATTTTTTCAAATTTCATTGATGAAATCCGAACTGTTTAATGATTGGTCTAGGGATTAATGATTGGTCTTTTTTTTTTTTTTGTGGTGAGTTGTAAGTTGTGCACGTGCACAATTAAAGTTGAACATAATTAAGCATGCTCATAAGAAGTACCATGCATCTATATAACATGGTTGATAGAAATATCCAAATTGATACGAGTTGAATGACATGTACATATTCCAACCCTTTTGTTTACTTTCTTTTATAGATGAACGTGTCCAGTCCAGGTATCTTTGACAAAAACCAAGTAGTAAAAATGAAGCTGGACAGCCATATTATGTCATTACAAGTTTATAAAACCAACCCCCCCCCCCCCCCACAAAAAAAAAAAAAATCAAACATCTATATATCAATCCGTAAACGTAACTATCATCATATCCAATACCCAGCTTCGAAAATGTTTTGTTTTACACAAAATTTACCTCAATATTGGGTTTTTATTGATCATATGCTGATTTTAACATCCCAGAACTTGGAGTATGCAGATTTAATCCCATCTGAAAAAACCGTATAATAATAGTCAGTCTCCGCCCTCTTGAAACAAGCTGGAATCATTCTACAACCAATTGTAATTGGATCAAAGAAGCTGGAATCATTGTACAACAGTTCCAATGACTCATGGCATTGCTTACCAATTATCTTCATCAAGGCTTTTGGAAATTAGATCAAATTCCATGTAGAAAAACTCTAAGGGCCAATCGACAGAGTATTCAAGAGCAATACCATCCCATCCATCAAGGGACATCTCTGAAGAAGCACTTCACAAAGCAGAACTTGAGTTTCCATCTGCATAATAAAAAGGGCTTTGAAATGTCTACTTCGGAGGATTTGATTGTGAATCCAAATGAAGGCATCCTAGAAGAAGTACAAATTTAAATAAGTACATATGCTTGTCAAACTTTAAAATGAAAGGATATGACTGACAGAAAAATGGTTTTACAGTCAAGTTTTTAGGTAAATCACTGAGTATGAATAGTCAATCTTAGATCTAACCGCAACGATACTCTCGGGTAGTATTTGTCTTCCTCACTGATAGTCTTTACTGCAGCCTGCATTGCAATCAAGACCAATGCATGTGTTTCCAACCATCAGTAATAAATGTGAAACATACACAACATGTACCAATAGACAAATTTGCTACATCAATGCCTATAATCACATGCACTAGAAATCACTTATGCTAACTTACCAGCTGAAATGGGACCATAAGATCAGCTTTAGCAGTAGACTGGCGAGGAGGCAAACGCATCAATTGGCGACTCTCCTCAAGAAAGCACTGTAAAAATCATGTGTTATCCAACATTTAGATATCCACAAGAATTCAATTGCATTTAAAAATCATGTATTATACAATTGCATAGCTGTTTATCTACACAAGTTTTTTTTTTTTTTTTTTTTTTTTTTTTTCAGTAAGTATAAATTCCAATTGTCATAGTATAGTAAATTTTGTGCCTACTAATCAATAGCTCAACTGCCACTTCCTTCTCCCATAGCTCAACTGCCAATTGTCATAGTATAGTAAATTTTGTGCCTACTAATCAGGATTCTGTCTTTATTAGATAGAAACATAAATTGAAATAAGCACAAATCACCCATGTACACAAGGTCCATAAGAAAACCAAAACCCACGAAAGTGACCAATGCTTTCGAAGCAGGTTACCCATATATAGAGCCAAACACATCCAAGCTAAACCAAAATACAATCAAATGCCCCAATCCCTTTAGATCTAGATCCTTTGCCAGATCCGGTTCTTCTGGGTCGAAGACCCAACTGTGTTCTAAAGATTTTAGTTTTACTTACAAAGAGGAAGAGAGAGTGATAGGAAAGAAGTGTTGGGAATAGAAAGTTTTAACAAAAATGGCGTATGCTTGATGTGTCAAACTTAAGCTGATTTTATTTAATGACATAATAAATGGTTTTTTTTTTCTGACCATTAGATCAAATAAGAATGGACAATTTAAAAAATGTGTAACTTTGGTTAAGTTACACAAGGTGCAACTAAAGTTTTGTGTCACATGTATAGTCATTTTTTTAATAACACAGGTATAAGAACTTATATTCAACCAGAGATATACCAAATACAAGGTATATCTATAAACAACAAAACAAAAAAAGAATAAAATGGGCAAAAGAGGTGGCATTACTCCATTATCATTATCATAAATCATTTGGAGCAATTTTCATATTTATTATCTTTCCAGTATCATCCAAAAGTTACATACGAATTTCACAAGTGGATGCGCAAAAATTGGCATGGCATATAATGTCATTAAATAAATAGTTTGAGGTACTCATTGCTATCATATATAAGCAAATGAGAGAAAACATCATAAGATTAATATAAAACATAGCACCCATAAGAGTAGTCCAATAAAAATGCAAAAAGGAGCATAAAACAGATTCATATTTTACCTGGAAGAAGACCTCGACATGTTGCTAAGAGAAAATAGTCTTTCAGGGCCTTCAGGTGGCCATTCAAGTCAGCGCGTACAAGGGGGATACCATCCATTACAGGGTACTGTGGTGCGAACAACCTTTAGATCTAGAAGCATAGCTTCAATCTTATCTGCCTCAGTTTGTGGAAGTAATTCTTCTCCCATCAGTTTAGCATCCATGAGAGGCTCTTTTTGAAAAGAAAAACGGCCCATTAACAATTGATTCTGCAACACGCATGTGGATGTACTCAGGCAGCATATCCTGCAAAATAACACAGACATATTAAATAACTTGGGAAAGCAAGAAAGTTCCAATGATCAGTGCCTTGGTGCAAAAGAGAATGTAAAGTCAAAAAATTGATAAGTGAAGAAAACTTTCTTTAAGAAATGAAAAAAAGAAACTCCTTTATTTCCTGGTCATTGCACTTCCTTCGAGTCCTCAGGAAGTGAGCAAGATGTCATAGATAGATATCATGCAATTGCAATATAAGTAGGAGGGCACTCTTCATGCAAACCTTACTTCATTTTTATAGGCTATCAGTCACATTATGAAGTCCCATTTCCTTTGACTCATAAATAACTTCATGTTATGTCCTCTGATTCATTCATTTGATTATATTTAAAGCAATCTCTCTCTACAGAGCAGTACACCAAGAAAACAAAAAGGTGAAAGTGCTAAGGTCACACTCAAGCTTTAAATACTTGTGGTGACAGATAGCTCATGCTCTCTCTCTCTCTCATTGATTGAGAAGAAAATTAAAATCCACACACCAATTCATACAGAACGCACACAAGAGAGAATGTCTAAAGTCACAGTCACGTGTAGTCATTTGTGGTTACAGCCCACGTTCCCATCAAATATTTGTAATAAAGGATGGAATCTTTCTGGGGTCCCATATGACTAGACTGGTTCAACCATTACTGCTCTTTCATTTCCCTTCTTGATGAAGGTATTAGTGACATTTTCACCCAGTAAAAGTTTTGATCTTGTTGAGATGTTCGATTAGTGCAATGTTACTTTCACTCTAATATGTAATTAGTACAAGTTTTAGAATAAATTTTGGTTAAAGTGTCTACTAATCAATGTAATAGAAACAATTGGAGAACATAATCTACAGCATCTCATACCATACCACTTCTACAACGGTAAAAAATAATAGTGATGTTGAGCTCCCTATTTTCTTTTCCCTTTTCACCATCTTTATGTCAGTGTAAACTGTAAAAAAAGATAAAAACTCCTAATTGAAATTTTGACATATTATGGTGTCATTATTATACCGCATTATTTTTCCTTTTTGCTCTCATTATTCAGGAGTCTAAGTTTGAATATTAAATTGCTATGCTTGGATGGGTTATGACAATAGTCTATTTTTATACATGACTGCAACTTTGATGAATATATTGCCTTAAAGAATTTGAACCAAATCGAGATAAGACTTTTTTTTTTTTTTTTTTTGACGAAAAAATCGAGATGAGACTTGAGAATGGCTTTGGCAACCAAATTCACTTATAAATAATACACTTGCTGCTTAAGTAATTTAATAAGCGACATTACTTTCACATGGTTCTATTATTAACTATATTTTTATTATGTACTAATCACAATAAAACATATTATTTGTTGTGAAAAAATTTGTATTCCTTAATTTAATAGGGGGGGCACAGTACAAGTGCCATCTAGAATAATGAAATTTGTTTATAACTACAATTTCATATAAAACTTCAACAGCAGACAAGGAGGAAACAGAAAATTAAGTTACCAAAACATGTATACCTCTTAATGCAAGTCTGCAACTGAGGCACTCCACAGTGGCACCGCTTGTGTAACAGGTTAAGAACCTGACCATCTAGTCAATATTATGACGCTCAATTTCCAAAATCAGCTCATACAAAGGCAGCCAAAGAACAAAAAACTGCAGGGGGAAAACAAACTATAAGAACAATACGAGATCAAAATATCAACTATTCACACTAGCATCCAAAATTAACAACACCAACAAAACCTTATTTAACATGTATTCTTTTGTTCATTGTGTTGTATCCAAAGTCATAGTCTCTGTTAATTTCTTAATTAACATGTCATTTTTAACTGCTTCTACTAATGTTATTTTTTGTCTTCCTCTATGGTGATTTTTGTCTTCCTCTACGCTGTCTTCTACTAATGTTTTTTTGGTATCAAAAACAAATTGATCGAGTACTGTGTTATGAATATCATAGAAAGAAAGAATACCTCAAACCAGATACAGAAGGTCTCTGCAACCTAGTTAATTGAAAACTACCATATCCCTCATGGTCATTCATTTTTCAGAGGCATTCTTGTTGATCTTTACAGCCATGGTGGACACTCCTATAGGAGCTTCTTATAAGCTGTGTAGTCCATATGTGATACCTTTATCCACTCAGCATGGTCCTCCACCCAAGAACTTGCTGGTAGCACTTAGGTAAGAACATTATTCAAGTCCCAACTCCCACATATACCAATTTCACTTCGACAATGGGTGACAAAGTCTATATAGAAAAATAGGAACAATGAGAACAATAATGAACCAAGGAAGAGATAGAGACAAAGAAAACAATACATTGCAAAATATATATAGATAGATAGAAGATTTGCATCAATTAACCTGAATGCGATTCCGATGAGCAAATTGTCATACAGCCCAATGCCCCAACAAATCTTTGCAGCTCACTTAGCCTTTCCCTCTCAGCCTTCTTCAGCATATCAGCCGATTCGTCTTCTCTATTGTCATAAGAAGCAACTCTACGATTCAGTTATATGTGCATTCAAATATTTAAGTAAAGTAAAGAAATCAGCCAATGGATGTAACTTAAACCTCAACACAAGTAAAAAGGTATAGAGTTTTTCATCATACAAGCATAATAAATATAAAATCAACTTTAAAACTGAAAAGTAATTGAACACCAAAAAAGTAATTAAACACCATTTGTAGGCAGATGGGGTGCTGACCCTATGGCACTTGACGCTTATGCTGTCTTCTATAGTGTCTGGTATGTGGGGGAGGGGGTACCGCGTCTCCTTGGTTAGGCTCCTCGCGTTGCTGCAAAGATGAAGTTACAAAAAAACAATGGATCAAATGAATTCTAATACCAACCATGACAGCAATCACGAAAGTATTCATTTGGAGGTAAATGACCAATCATACCGTGGGGCCAGCCTTGTGTCCTGCTTTGTGACCACCTGTCCCACAAGCAGGTGCTTTTCTTATGCGTTTAGGCCGACCTTGTGGGGGTGATTGTAACCCAACTACTTGCTCATTCTCCACATGCACAGCTGGCTGGTTTGCTTGACTCCCAACAACTGAAGTGCGGGGGAGGATGGTGTAGTGGATGAGATAGGAGTGAGGCTCGTAGTTATAGGAGCTGTATGCAGTCCAGGAGTGGGCATGAATGACATGAAGTCACTATGGGGTGGTACATGGTGTGTATGACCAATGTTGTATGAGGGAGATTGAGTGTGCATGACAAGAGGGGTGTCATTGAAATGAATGCCGAGATCAAAGGATGGCGGAGTAAGGGATAGATGAGCAGGGTCAGAAAATGTACATAGGGTGGGTGAAGGGATCTCGGGGTGAGAAAATGCATGTGCAGTGGGTACAGGGATGCGTAGGTCAGGAAATGCAGAAGCTGTAGGAGGACGGATCTCTAGGGAAGGAGATGCATGTGGGGGTGGAGGGAACTCTAGGGCAGGAGAAGCATATGGGGGTGGAGGGGGATCCGGCCTTTACCGTTGATGGGGTGCAGCACACTGGCCATGGCTATGGCTGGCAGGAGTTGAGCTCGTGCTTGGTCGTCCGTTTTGTTCTGGCACTTCTGAATTTGCCCTATCGGCATCTTCCAAGGGAAGATGGGCAGCTAGACGGTGAAGGCGGTCCACTTCCTTCAGCATAGCTATAATGAGGTTGTGCTCATGACTGCCTACTACATAACACGTCAACATCTGCTTGTGCATGGTGACCTGCAATTTTTGTAATACAATTAGTACACCTAATGCAAAATATGGTAATACGCAACGAAATTTGGAAAGAAAGGTCAAAGCGATTACCGTAATAAGAAGTGAGGCGCTAGTGTGGTCGACGAACCTCCAAGTGACTTTACCATACCAACCGAAGTATGGATGAACACTCGACATAGCACCCTCTAGTCGTGCTCCATTACATAGTTCTTGTGCTCTCGTAGTCCATACTTGGATGTGGGCAAAATGTTTGACCCTCCAATCCACTTCAATCTTCCTCCTCAGGTCTATCTTATGAAGAACATCGTCAGTATCAACATCTTCGGGAATTTCTTGCACCATCCCAAACTGACGAAGAACGCGATCCGGTGTATGTTTCTCTACTAGCCAGAAACATACAAGTGGCACCCTCGCCGTCCACATGTCCCGTCCTGCTACACAAAATGCAGGCAGGTGGCCTAATTCGGCTTCATATGGTTGCCACACCACCTGATGTAGTAAAAAAAAAGCGCAGCACATTATGCAATGTTCCAGAAATATTTCAACTGACATATTTTACAGTTATAACAGTATACAGTATTCATAAACATTACAAGAAACACAATTTCGGTACCTGGTTGGGATACATAGAATCTAGAAGTTGACGGTATTGAACCAAACAGATTTCGGAGGGGCTATTCTTCGTGCTCACGATCCAAACCAACCTACAATGAAGAAAGAGGGAATCAATATCTATCAATTATGCAATGTAATAAAAAAGAAAAAGGATATGTATGCTGATGGAATCTTAAAAAACCTCATGTTGTTTATTTTTCCTTGAAATACTACTACTACACTACATAAGCATCCTTAGTTGTAGAATAATACTTGAATAATGCCAAGTTCAATTATTTTGTAATGCTAAGTTCAAAAACTTTAGTAGTTGAATAATGCTAAGTTCAATGTGTCATATTGTTTCAAATTATGGATCCATTTCTAATAGAGAGAATCGGTCTAAGAAGAGACTTACTTAATAGACAATGGCGAAGATGGTAACGGTGGGCCATATGCACCATCTGGTGGGAGGTCCATCCTTGGGCACAAAAAAGGGAATCTAAACCATGCCCAATACTGAACAAGTATCAAGGCCCCACCAATCTAACTGGCCTTTTTGTCGGTTGCCCTGCATAACTCTCTGTACAACCAGGCAAGGCAAGCGCTCCCCCAACTGTACCGAGGTGGATTGTGAAGGTCCCTCAACATCTGCAACCACATCATATGCACCCTATCCCCAGACTTGTCAGCAAATATTGTGTCCCCTAGGAGTGCTAGAATATAACACCATGCATACTGATGCACAGCAACCTCTTCTGCACCATCGGGCAACCCTTGGTCAATTTTTTCAAGTAGCTTCTTAATTTGGATTCTCTGTCCTTTTAGCACCACAGAATTAGTAACAATTCCAAGCATTTGTTGACATTCAGCAGCCCACGTCAAGTGAGTTTTTCCAACAATTGCCTCACCATCGATTGGAATCCCCAAAAGAACCTCCATGTCTTGTAATGTGATCGTCATCTCACCATGTGGAAGGTGGAAAGTGTGGGTTTCAAGCCGCCATCGCTCAACAAAGGCCGTTATCAAGTTATGATCAAGCTCTCTAAATGGGGTCCTATACAGCCCCTCTAATCCAATTCTCTTCACAATGTCGAGGACGCGATCATCCACCATCGGGCTTCGTTTTTGGAACTCCTCATTACGACCACGACATTTCAATACTCCCAGATCCTGCACATGATAGAATCATGGTGATGAGATGCAATATGCCATAACCTTTGTATAAATGATTGTAGCTATTGTTCACAAAATATCCCATAAACTTTAATTGGAATTGAAATGAGTTTATGACAACTTGTTTAACAAAGTGTTTGTATCTTCCTTATTTTTTTTTATACAAAAACCAAAAATACAAAAGCTATATATCAAGATTAAGGTTATGCTCAAGAAGAATTACATCAACAAAATGTACAGCCTAAAACGAAAATACTAGATGTAGATAATTATTAAGGGACCATTTTACAAGAACATAAGCAATCTAACTCAATCCAACTAATGGGCATGACTATGCATTCAAAGCTAGTAATACCATTGACAAACTTAGAATTTTAGAAATGAAAAAAGAAAATCAACATAATGAAAAAAGATAAGAAGAGAATATATAAATTCAGCAGGTCGTCGGTTTTAATTTTATCTTGCCTTCCCAAACAGCAGACGATCGATGTTCTTTTAGAAACCTTAACACACCCGGTATTCTGGGACCAGGACCGAACTCATCAACCACCTCAGCAGCAACAGCAGCCATACTACACGAAGTTTAGGGAGTCAAGAATAATATAGGCACATGTTGAAGATAAATTGGCAAAGATCACAATGTATAGCCTAATTTCTTACACAAACGATTAGTATGACAATCAAGCACAGGGGATAAAGATACATATAAAAATTTAGTATACTACCAACAATTGTAAAAGCAAAGCTTTATGTTAAGGGGTTAGTGATCAAAACCAAGTATACAAAGTAATTCAAAGCAAATTGCTTGTATCACTCATATTAGAGGGAGCTATATAAAATGTAAACAAAACCAAACATATTTCTCCAAATACCACAATGCACACAAGGTCCATAAGAGATAATATTTATGTCAATAAGATAGAATCACCTGAATACAAAAACTAGGTAAATAGAAGACGACAACTCAAAACTACTACGTAAGTTCGGGTGACATTGCAAGGAGAAAATTGGCATATAACACCGATTGCTAAACATATTCGTTACTTAACATCGTTTTCAAGGTAATTAGCAAACTAACATCTTAATTTTTTTAGACTCAATTTCATGGCATCAACTCGAGTCTCACAAACTTGACCATCATGTGAACTCGACCCTCTAACACTCGATTTCCCTAAAACAAAAACAAAACCAGAAGGAGAAAATTGGCATATAACACCCATGTTCAAACATATTCGTTAGTTAACATCATTTTCAAAGTAATTAGCAAACTAACATCCCGAGTTTCTTAGACTCGATTTCACTGTAGCAAACTTGAGTTCCATGTGAACTCGACTCTTTCACACTTGATTTCCCTAAAACAAAACAAAACCACAAAGAGAAAATTGGCATATAACACCCATTTTCAAACATATTTGCTAATTAACATCGTTTTCAAAGTTATTAGCAAACAACATCCCGAGTTTCTTAGACTCGATTTATTTTGTCCTAAGTCATGCTTGGTCTCTTACAACAATTGGGAAAAGAACTTCCCCTCCAAAAAAAGAAAAGAGAAAAATTCTGATTCAAGACTGAAAATTCAAGGGTTTTTTTGGGTGTCTCATGCAACTGCTAATACTGGACCTTGATAAGAATCAAAGTGCTAATCAGCCCAATGATACTGAAGCAACAAAATTAGCCACAAGGAAACATGACAAATTGGTACATTACTTGATAAATCCTAGATGAGTTTTCATGTCTACAACTAAAAACTTGTATTTTTGACAACATTTCTAACTTAATATTATTTCAATAGTTATTAAAAATAAAAAAACAGCTAAATCTATTGGGGTATAACAACATCCTCAGCCTCATATAGTTCCGGCAAGGAATTCAAAATTTAACTATTCAAGAAGCTAATCCAAGATGCAAGTTCATAAGCCTGCCATGGTTGCAAATTCTGATTACTACAAGTCTACAACTAATGAAATTTGTATCTAATCGAAAACTCATTTCACATTTTCACCGATCTAACTAACAATCATAAACATCACCTCATATGATCATCCACAAATAACCCCCTTTCAATATAACCCTGCTTTACAAAAGGGAGATAATCTAACAATCAAATCTGGGTCCAAACTACCCACTAAGTTTTTTTCTCACTAAAGAATGTTAAAGGCTGAATTTTTCTCCAAAGCCCATTTCCTAAAGTGTCTAGTAAACATGAATATAGCCATTAATTCATTTTCATGTTTTTGAAGTAAGAATTTGAAAACAATTTCAACATAGAAAAAGTTTGTCACAGTCACAGTCACAGTATCACACATTCACACTAGTAATCATCTCCATGTTTTAGTTTCATATTAATAGTACACAAATCTTGTGTAATACATTATTCTAGAGTAGGACCCAAATTGGAGAGAGAGAGAGAGGGTGTAAGTGGGAATTTGAAAAGTTGATAAAGGGTAGGCAAGGAAACAAGAATTGGACAGTGATTGCTTGTGCAAATCTAGCTAAAGCTAATCTGGGCTTCTTGGTCAAGCAAAGGGAAAGTGGGTTCGAGATATGAGGGTTAAGCGAAACCAAGCAAAGCCATTTCCAAACCGTACATACACATTTACTTGGCCTCATTATGTTTAGACAGACAGTCCCAGCGTGGGACAGAAGACGCGCCCACAAGGCAATCCTTCGTGGCCTCAGCTTCTTACAACACACAACTATTTCTTCTACAAATTTTGCTTTCTTATGATAGGACAATAGAATCCATCACTCAAAAGGAGGGTCTGTTTCTCAAAGGAAAGTAGAAACTAGAAGTAAACATGAATATACCCATTAATTCATCTTTAGATTCAATAACTAAATATTCCTATCATGGGATTAAAAAAAAAGTTTAAACCTTTGATGTATTAAAAATCTAAACTTTATCTTAAAAAATAAAAATAAAAAGCTTTCCCTGTTTCTAGTTAAAACAATGTCAAACATTCACATGTTGTTACGCGCACATTAAGTCACGTCAACCGCCATGTCATTCACATCCTATTTTTTGAAATTTTAATTCGATTTTAAAATATTTTTTACCAATTAATAAAGTACTAATAAAACTAAAATTATATCAATCTCTATCTCCACTTTAAAGTTCACTTCTTATACATTTAAATCCACTATAAAGCCCAAGCCCACACCCAAAGCCTCTTCAACTAACTCCCTTTGTCAAACCTGATTGTTTTTCACGGTTACAACTTATGCTATTCCCTTGCCTTCTGTTACAACTTATACAACTTATGCTTTTCACGGTTACAACTTATTCATCGTTTCGGGTTTAGTTTCTTCCCCTTCCCCACCTTTTGATTCTCATGGTTTCATCTTCCTGTTCTACGGTTTCAACTTCTGTTTTGGATTCTAATAGTAGCCTTTCTGTCTTCCTTCCTCTCCTCACATCTATATAAATACTTATGTAGGTTGGGTGGTTCAGTTGAGGTATCCCTACATCCCAATTTCTTACTCTATTATTTTGCTTGATGGTTTCTTTTTTCCTTTCTACGTTTGTTTCTGCCTATTTCATCTGTGGTGTGGATGGTTTCATTTTTGTTAGGTGTTGAATTTGTTACTGCTTGGTTAATGCTAGGTTACTTTCTATTATGTTACATGCCTAGGTATCCCTACATCCCAATTTCTTGCTCTATTATTTTGCTTGATAGTTTCTTTTTTATTTTCTACGCTTGTTACTGCTGGGTTACTTTCTATTATGTTACATGCCTAGGCTATTTAAATGGCATGGGTTGTATTGTAAAGCATGTAGCTATATGGAATGGTGGCCGTTGAATTAGTAAATAGTTTACGTCTGCTTTTTTATGAGATCCCTTGTAAAATTTTCCCACTAATTTGGATGGTTCTCCAAATGCACATGAATTATAAAGTTGACACATAAATTTCAGGGTCATGGGATTAGACCCTCAAGGTGTGGAGGCTATCAGATTTGAAGTGCTTGGAATCAATTAAGGCACATGATGATGCAATTAATGGGTTGGTGGCAAGTGAAGGGATTGTGTATTCTACTTCAGCTAATGGGGTAAGGAGGGGAAGAATTCACATGGTTTAAAAGAAACTTTGGAGGGTCATAAGGAGGTTTCGGTTATAGTTTCTGGGGATGGAAAATGGATTTATGGAGGAGGGTCAGATGGGTCTGTGATGGGGTGCTAGGGGAGCATGAATTTTGAGAGTTGGAAATTAGTTAATGAGACAAAAGCTCATCAAATGCTTGTCCTATGTATGTGTCAAATGGGGGAGTTTTTGTGCAGTGGCTCTACTGATAGGAGTATTAGTATATGGAAAAGAGAGGCTTATGGTAAGCTTAGTAAAGTTGGAGTCATAAGTGGCCATGAAGGTCCAGTCAAATGCTTGCAGGCACCACCAAGTAATATTTGTGGTGGGTTCTTGCTCTATAGTGGAAACCTTGATAAAAGCATTAGAGTTTGGCGGGTTCTCAAGAATACTGCTAATAGAGATGATCATGATACCTCTTCAAAGGAAAGTGCATTGAAAATTAAAATTATCATGTTGTGTTAGGAAAAATTTTTCATGGTTTTAGTAATGAAGCATTGTGTCCTTTTTTTTAGTGTTTGCAGTGCTTCCAAAAGTGGTCTTGTAGTTGCATATTGTCCATAGTCATACAAATATTAGATTTTGTGGAGAATCAAGTGCTTCACATTTACAAATATCAGATATAAGATTTTTTGCATATTGTCCATGACTAAATGAAAGAAAACCTCTTTACTATATTTAAGCTAAAATAATCGGGCAAGAGTTTACATGTATAGCGCTATATTCAGAAGATATATACTTATGCTATTCCCTTATAAATGTTGGGAAATTTAGACCCTGGTTGATAGAATTAACAAGTTTTAAACCCAAGTTATTAATTAGATTTATTATGAATAAACTTGTTAAAACAAACAAACATCAATATCATGTCAAAACTAAGTGCAGCGGAAAAATAAATAAGACAAAATATGATGACCCAAGAAAACCAATAAAACTAACCAGTTTCACAGTAAAAAATCTGGGGGGAAATCTTCCCGAAAAGCAATTTACTATAGTAAAAAGAAGTTTCAGATCTAGTACAAAACCTTTGTCCCTAGACTCTACAATACCCATAGATGAACTCACAACAGAAACCTTCTACTGTTTCAGAACCTCTGAACTCTTCAATATATGAACGCCACCCTTTGATACATGGATGTCAGTACGTGACTCACTCCTTTGCATGAATCCCAATACGTGACTCACTCACCAACTTGAGGAAGAAGAATGTTGGCTACAAAGTTCTTCACCTCATCAACAATGAAGATCAAGAAGCACTTGGTTATAAAACCCTAAGGCGCAAAGACGCAGTAGCTTCTTTTAGAGAGAATAAGGCTTCGGTCACCTTTTGCATATGTTCTTCTTGTATTCTCTTATATGACGGCATCTAAAATAAGTCTTATATATGTCTAGGGTTGTGAGAAAAAAAAAAACCCTACACAAATACATAAACATGGGCCAAAAATCAGATCTGGAAATCTGAATTTTCGTAACCTCGATAGATACCTTGATCGATTGAGCAGCTGTCTAGATTCATTAAACCTCGATAGATAGAGGTATCAAGAAGCTATCGAGTAGCTGTCTACAGGTGTCCGTAGGTGTCCAGCAGGTGTCCAGCGTTAGTGAACACTTTTTCTTCACTTGTTCCTTGGTCCAATCTTCATGGCTTTAATACTAGACTTGAACAACATGTTCTTTGAAATATTAAATACATCCTAGATCTACCCAAATACAAGTAAAGTGCGTTTTATCAAAGGATTAGTCAACTACATAAAATATGCCCTTAACAATCTTCCCCTTTGGCAATTCGTGACAAAACCACAACAAATAAATGAACATATGAAAGAAGTCATAAATCACTCAAATCATACTCACTTGTTGAATACAATAAAATCTACCCTAAACAAACTCTTGAAAAATTTTGCAAGAAGAGAGTTCATAGCATGGAAGACTTTGACTTTGACAACTTATATTTCTGAAACACTTTAAACAAAACACATCAAGGCATCTTTGTGTGAAGCAGAAATAACAAATTGCATACAAATAAAAAAACATGTGTATAAAGATAGAAAAGAAATAACACATGTAGAGATAGGTGAAGACAACATACATCATCATATATATACCACTTGATAAATACCATGTTGTATATAAAAATGGTCACAAGACCTAGGTACATGAACAAAGAGGTAAACACTCTCCCTAACAAGATGAAACACAACTCCCCCTTACAAGGGCATGTATTTCTCCCCCTAACTTGTAGAATCTTAAAGAAAGAAATCACAAATTCTCCAAATTCTCCCCTTTTTGGTCACGATTGACAGAAGGTACGAGAAGCTATGAAGCTTTACTCGAGAAACATAAAGATGATCAAGGATGATCAAGGGGGTACAAAGAATCCATAAAAATGCATGAATGTAATGAAACAAGATGCTATGGATAACAAGATAAGAGAAACATGCAAAATACAGAAAGATGAAATGCATGCAAGGATATCTCGATCGATCTAGAGGTGTCGAGAAGCTATCGAGACAACCTCGATGGATTGAGAAGGTGTTGAGGATCTATCGAGCAAATAGAAACTTCCTCGATCGATCCACCTAGCTATCGAGAGATGTCAAGATTGCAATAAGATGCAACTGAAGATCTCGACAAATAAGCTAGGTATCGAGATGTGTCGAGATGGCTTAAAAGCAGTTTTTCAAGAAGAGAAAAACACAGATGTGAATGCAATCAAGCATGCAACTCAACCAAATATCCAAATAACATATTAACCTCTTAAAAACATCTCTTAACAAGTAAAATATTATGCATTTTGATCCAAAACACACACACACACATACTAAACAAGTCTAACTAATTTTTATTTTAAAAACAAGTTAAAACAGTTTAGTGAGTATACATTAATGCATGTAAACCTTGTGATGGCCAAATTACATTGTATCTGCACATGTATCAAGAGTAGTGAAGAATATTGCGTGTTGTGTGTGAAAAACATCGCAAGGTTGCATAAGTGTCTCAAAGTTTTGATGATTTGAGATATGAGAAAATCATTTTAACTGACACACAATCATAACTGTTTGATGGGGACTATCACCTTCGAGATACATCCTACAACTCCCACGTCTCCTAGAAAACACGCTTGTAATCATATTTTAAAGCATATTGTTCTTTTTGCTTTTATTTCTTTGCATATTTTTCTTATATTAAGCAAACCGTGCATGGGTATATAAAAGAGAGAAAAGAAATACCCAATTATATTAAGCTTTTTGACATTGCACTTTTGCTATGCTGAAGCATACAGATATCATTTCATGATGGGCGAGTAACAGTAGTGAGATGGTTATTTATGCCTTTCTCTTAGGATTTTTTAGTCCTACCCGTCAAAAAGAGTGATACAAATGTTAAGTACAGGAGATCACTTAACCTTACTCATCACAAACAAAGAGCTACAAAGCTCACTTGCTCAGTTGTGCATAAGGATGCTCATCTAAGCTATAAGAGATGTGAAGTTTGGAAAACTCTGTTTCAATGGCCATTTTAAGGTTCACAAGAACCAATGTACACAGACACACACTGTTTTTGTATTTTTCTGATTTTTCTTTTTTTTTTTATTTATTTTGAAAACAAAACAAAATAAAAACTAAATAACCAAATAAAAACAGACAAAAAATTATAAAAACATGAAAGAAAGATGCATATGCATGAAAGCAAGAAAAGAAATGCAGATGCATGAAAGAATGATTTCAAAAGCAGATAAGAAATCAAGCAAAGAGAGTCCTACTACAGATAGAATTAAAGCAGAGGACAGATAGAAAAGACAATTAAGTCTTAGGCTCCTTTCTCACCCATACAGCACGAGTCTTTGGTTGTGAAGATGAAAAAGCATGTGTCCTAGTATGACTACTAGAGGACATGGAAGAATTAGAATTCTTCTGAACTTGAGTTAAAAAGCTCAAGACTTTTAATAACTCACCAAGAAATTCTATGACAACGGGGGTCAAGAATCACACTCAGGAAATTAATCCAATCAAAGTGCACCCGCTCTGATACCACTTATTGGGAAATTTAGACCCTGGTTGATAGAATTAACAAATTTTAAACCCAAGTTATTAATTAGATTTATTATAAATAAATTTGTTGAAACAAACAAACATCAATATCATGTTAAAACTAAGTGCAGCGGAAAAATAAATAAGACAAGATATGATAACTCAAGAAAACCAATGAAACCAACCAGTTTCACAGTAAAAAACCTGGGGGGGAGACCTTCCTGAAAAGCAATTCACTATAGTAAAGAGAAGTTTCAGATTTAGTACAAAACCTTTGTCCCTAGACTCTATAATCCCCGTAGATAAACTCACAGCAGAAACCTTCTACTACTTCAGAACCTCTGAACTCTTCAATATATGAATGCTACCCTTTGATGCACGTATCCCAGTACGTGACTCACTCCTTTGCATGAATCTCAATAGGTGACTCACTCACCAACTTGATGAAGAAGAATGTTGGCTGCAAAATTCTTCACTTTATCAACAATGAAGATCAAAAAGCACTTGGTTACAAAACCCTAAGGCGCAAAGACACATTAGCTTCTTTTAGAAAGAATAAGGCTTCGGTCACCTTTTGCATATGTTCTCTTTGTATTATCTTATATGACGGCCTCTAAAATAAGCCTTATATATGTCTAAGGTTGTAAGAAAAGAAACTCTACACAAATACGTAAACATGGGCCAAAAATCAGATCTAGAAATCTGAATTCCCGTAACCTCGATAGATACCTCGATCGATCGAGCAGCTGTCGAGATTCATTAAACCTCGATAGATAAAGGTATCGAGAAGCTATCGAGCAGGTTTCCACAGGTGTCTAGCAGGTGTCCGCAAGTGTCTAGCAGGTGTCTGCAAGTGTCTAGCAAGTGTCCAGCAAGTGTCCGCAGGTGTCCAGCTTTAGTGAACACTTTTTCTTCACTTGTTTCTTGATCCAATTTTCATGGATTTAATACTAGAACAACATGTTCTTTGAAGTATTGAACACATCCTAGGTCTACCCAAATACAAGTAAAGTGCGTTTTATCAAATGATTAGCTAACTACATAAAATATGTCCTTAATAATAAAAATAAATAAATAAATAAATCAAGCAACATGCCATACAATTAGCCAACAATAATGGCACAATGATAATGAAGATATATGTTGTGGTTGAAAGCATTCAATGTGTGTGCAAGTGCATGCATGTTCAACCTGATGTATAGGTCATGTAATTGTAAAGCCATAGTCACATGGAACATGTTATTGTGTAGGTGTGGGAGCAATTTTATATTGATAATGCAAAAAATATAGAGAATTCTCATATAAGCCGCTCTATAGATATTAGGGATTTGTATAATTATTAATTGCAAGATCTTCTGAAAGGTATTACAATGTCTCGGGCTAAATCTCCTCTACCTAGAGGACAACTTTAAATCATGGACAATCAATATGATTATAGAATCTGGTAAGTAGAAAATATGCCTCTTAATATGTAGTGATCCTACTTAAACTCTAAGAAATGGTTCATTCTATATAATATTATTCAATGTATTTAAAGTATCATAGCCAATAGCCACTAGCTAGGTAGTAACTCTAAGTATGAAAGTTTTAATTCCTTCTTTTACTGCCTTTAGCTAATCATTAGCTAGGAATCATGTTGAATACGCAATAGGCATGCGGGATATTCTTCCTTTGAATTCAAGTCACCAAGACAGACTTCAACACGTCATAGAATCAAGTCAAGAAACTCCCCCAGACCAATCCTTCACCCTACAATGAAACAATTGCATTTTGAATTAGTATATGCAGAATTGATACCTTCATGCCCCCATCCTAAACACTTCTACAATTTGCATATTTTTTGACTTATTCATTTTTTTTTTTTTTTCAGGTAGGTAATTCATTGAAACAAATGTAGGAAACATTTAGAACACAAAATATCCTCACAAGGCATCCCAATACATATGGGAATCTTCGGGATTCTTTTTTTCCTATTGGATATATATATATATATATATATATATTTTTTTTTTTTTAATCTGCATTGAACAACTTGCTAAATATAGGTTTTATTACAAAGCATGGTTTAATACATCAAATTTCTGATCATATTTACGTTTTGGGGAATTGTGTGAGTGTATATTGTCTTTGAAGGAAATCGAGTACTTACCTTAAACATGACTTTAATGGAGTCCAATCCTTCACCCTACAATGAAACAACTGCATCTTTGAATTAGTATATGCAAAATTGATACCTTCATGCCCCCATCCTAAACACTTCTACTGTCTGCATATTTTTTGACTTATTCATTTTTCTTTTTCAGGTAGGTAATTCATTGAAACAAATGTAGGAAACATTTAGAACACAAAATATCCTCACAAGGCATCCCAATACATATAGGAATCTTCGGGTTTCTTTTTTTCCTATTGGATATTTTTTTTTTTTATTATCTGCATTGAATAACTTGCTAAATACAGGTTTTGTTAGAAAGCACGGTTTAATACATCAAGTTTCTGATCATATTTGCATTTTGGGGAATTGTGTAAGTGTGGTTTCTATGATAGGTTACTTTCCCTATATCAGTATATTGTCTTTGAAGGAAATTGAGTACTTACCTTAAACACTTTAACAGAGTCCACTTCAAAGATGTATTCATGAAAATAGTACGCTTAAATGGCCATAAATATTTGGAGTCAAAACGTTTGCATCACCTTTGTGATTGTGGTATTAGAGTTTCCACTTTGTTGTTTGTCTCCACTTCTATCAAGTGTTCTGTGTTAGTGTAGATTGGTACCCATAGTAATTGGATTAAAGTTTTACTTTGTTGTCTATCAGCCCTATGTAGCCATATATGTCTCCATCAAAAGTCCCTCAAACGGTGCCTTGAGTAGTAAATTATTTTTCTTAGTCATTTTTAGCCTTGAGATGTATCCCAAATTATTTATTGAGTTGTTTTGAAAATTCTTTGGATCTTTTGTGATAATTTTTTCTAATGGGCATGTCCTAAACTATTGTAGGTGCGATATTTTCCTCAAATTGAGAAGTTTAAATTATATTTGTATCCTTTCCACATCTAATTCCAAAACCAATACCTCCTATCATCATGAATCCTACAATATATTGGTCATACATATATAATGCAGCTTAAGCAGTAAGTAATACATTGAAAAATTTTCAAAATAATAACACAATCATTAAAAAAAAAAAAAAAAAATTATCACGTGCAACGCGTGGACCTGCGACTAGTTTCTGTAAAAGGCATAAATAAGTTGGTAGCTTGTGAAGCGTACGTAACATGTGGAAGCAAATTCATTTTCTATACAATAGCACCAGTTAAACAAGCAGTACAGTGTGTTTATAGACAGTAACATGCAGCAGCATTATATGACCCAAACATGAAAGGGATGTCCTGACATAATTAATCATGGATGTTTTAAGTGCATTTTCATATATCAATAATAGAAAATGCTAAGAAAACCTTTTTTTGGTAGGTAAAGAAGAACCTGAGAACAACCATTAATATCATTTAGAAAGCTCCCCCATAAGTTTTAAATTACCAATATGATACTAATGGGAATCCTATAATTTATGTAGAAGCCTTAGAATTTTGGCATGCTGACCTGGAAATATCATTGTGAGAGGCCAAATCTGCTAATTTCAGTAACAAAGCAATATCAACATCTGCTAATTTGTTACTATGATAGTGTGACGTGTCCTTCAGAACTTTAATGATGGCACCAAGTCTAGAAAACCCAAGCTCTGTCAAAGATAAATTCTTATTTTCCGACAACAGATTGTCAATAAATCCAAGTTAATCAGGAGTTTACTTTGTGGTAGAGTAAAACTTAATCAAGAGCTCAGTCAAAGATAAGTTCTCCTTTTTCTGACAAAGTAGAATTTACTTTGTGATTTCTCCTTCAAGATGAACATACCGGGTCAGAGAGTAGAGCCTTGTTAAACTCTGTAATCTTTTTTAGGATTCCATCAAACTATGCCGCATCAAAAACAAGCACTCGTTTCTGGAAACAGAATGATAGACAAAACATGACAAGTAAATGATAGGGTGAAAAGAGACACCTACGTACTTGAGGGAGGTAAATGCATCTCTAAATGCCACCCAATTGACGAACCCAACCAGCAATTTATCAAATCCTCAAATAATGATCCCTATATAGATGTAAAACTAACAGTATTAATCCTGGAATACAGAATTAGAATATCAAAGTACACTGCCCAAAATGCTCAAGGGGGGTAAAACTCGCCTCAAAACAACCAGTGCCCAATTACATGACATATCTACCAAAAAATAAACAGAAAAAAAAAATTGTACAAAATAATGAAAACACAATTTGTACAGTGAGAAACTTCTATTGACAACCAAAAAAAAAAAACCCTCATAATTCCCTTATACAACTGAGGATCAATACCAAAGAGAAAATTTTCATAAATTACCGGTGGGTATAAATACAAGCATAACATTCAAACAGAGATACAAGAAAAGAATAATAAACATAAAATTATTTAAGAGGAGAATAAAAAGCTAGAAATAATTAAAAAAGCAATGTACAACTCTAAGTGAAACGGTGTCAATCCCAACCACTCAAAATAATACATGAGCTTTTACAATCAATCAATATATACTTTTTTACAAGTTCCCTGAGAATGGAGATGAAATTCCATTAAATGTGATATTGGAACTGCACAATGTGATAATGGAACTGTCAAATGTGAGAAAAAAATAAGAGAACCACCAAATGTGAGAAAAGAACTGTCAAATGTGATGTTGGAACTACACAATGTGAGGATGAAATAGTCAAATGTAAGAAAAAAGTAAAGGAATCACTAAATGTGAAGAAAGGACTGTCACATGTGATGGAATTGCACAATGTAAGAATGAAACCGTCAAATATGAGAAAAAAGTAAGGGAACTAGCAAATGTTAGAAAAGAACCGTTACATGTGATATTAAAAGTGCACAATGTGAGGATGAAACTATCAAATTTGAGAAAAAGATAAAGGAACCATCAAATGTGAGAAAAGAACTATCACATGTGATATTGGAATTGCACAATATGATGATGAAACCGTTAAATGCGAGAAAAAAAGTTAGGGAACCACCAAATGTGAGAAAAAAAGTTAGGGAACCACCAAATGTGAGAAAAAAACTGTCTCATGTGATGTTGGAACTGCATAATGTGAGGATGAAACCGTCAAATATGAGAAAAAACTAAAGGAATCACCAAATGTGAGAAAAGAACAGTCACATGTAATGTTGGAACTGCACAATATGAGGATGAAACCGTCAAATGTGAGAAAAAATAAGGGAACCACTCAATGTGACAAAAATAGAATAGATGCGATGTTGGTACTACTCAATATAACAATGGAACTATTAAATATGAGAAAAATAAAAATTAAGGAACCACTATATGTGACAAAAGAACTGTCACATGTGATGTTGAAACTACACAATGTGATAATGGAACCATCAAATGTGATAAAAAAAAAATAAGGGAACCACTAAATATGAGAAAATAACTGTCAAATGTGATATTGGAACTGTATAATGTGAGGATGAAACCATTAAATGTGAGAAAAGGTATGGGAATCACCAAATGTGAGAAAAGAATTGTCACATGTGATGTTGGAACTGCACAATATGAGGATGAAACCATCAAATGTGAAAAAAAAGTAAAGGAATCACCAAATGTGAGAAAAGAACTGTCACTTGTAATATTGGAACTGTACAATGTGAAGATAGAGCCGTTAAGTATAAGAAAAAAGTAAGGAAACCACCTAATGTGAGAAAAGAACTGTCATATGTGATGTTGGAATCACACAATGTGATAATAGAACCGTCAAATGTGAGGAAAAAAAAAAGTAAAGAAACCATTCAATGTGAGAAAAGAACTGTCACATGTTATGTTAGAACCAAAGGAGTTAATACCGTACTGTACCGGCCAGTATGGCCGATTTTTTTCGTACCGGTGAACTGACCGGTACCGAAACTCCCATTGATTCGTACCGCTCTGAGTACCAGCCATACCGGACTGTTTCGGCCTTACCAGCGAAAATCGTATGTTTCGGCTGGTAAATCTAAACCGGGCCAGTACCAAAAAAAAAAAAAAAAAAAAAAACTAAAAAATCACCAGTTTTCGTCGTCACACCACTCACCACCACGTCGCCGGTCACTCCCATGTCTCCAGCCACTTCCATTTTCAATCACAGTCTCCCCACCTGCTTCAGCTTCTTCTTCTTCCTCGCCTTCGCCTCTTCACTTCTTCGTTCTCTGTTTTTCTTCTGCTTTTTCGCTAGCTTTTCTGTTCTTTGGTTTTCTAGTTTTGAACGCCCACAGGTGTATCTTGTTTTGTATCGTGTAAGCTAGAGTCCCACTCCCACCCACTCCCACGTGAATGTACTGAAGACATTAATTGAGTCAAATTTCAAAAGTTTTCAAAACTTATCTCCAAGCACCACGTGTCCTACTTTTAACTTTTGCACATTAGTTTTTATTTCTTTTGTTTTTTCATTACTGTATTTATGGAGCAAATGAACTTAGTACTATTATAAAACCACCACTCTTCTTAAAATAAAAAGTTATACTACAAAAATAATTATTAATATTTAAAAAAATTATTATTATTGGTCAAATTTTAAATCATTTTATATTTTTAAGAGAATATATATATATATATATATATATATATATATATTTAGCGGTAATTCCGATACGGTACACCGGTATTAACCGGTATCCGAAATATATCGTACCACTAGCCAAACCAATACAGCCTTCGGTACGGTATTGACTTTCTTGGTTAGAACTACACAATGTGGAGATAGAACCTTCAAATGTGAGAAAAAAAGCAAGGGAACTACCAAATGTGACAAAAGAACTGTTACATCTAATGTTGGAACTGCACAATGTGAAGATGGAACCGTCAGGTGTGAAAAAAAAGTAAGGGAACATCCTAATGTGAGAAAGAACTTTTACATATGATGTTGGAACTGTACAATATGAAAATGAAACTATCAAATGTGAGAAAAAAGTAAGGAAACTACCAAATGTGACAAAAGAACTGTCACATGTGATGTTGGAACTGCACAATGTGAGGATGAAACCATCAATTGTGAGAAAAAAGTGAGGGAACCACCACATGTGAGAAAAAAACGATTACATGTGATATTAGAACTGCACAATATGAGAATGAACTGTCAAGTGTGAGAAAAAAGTAAGGGAACCACCCAATGTAACAAAAGAACTGTCACGTGTGATGTTGAAATTGCACAATGTGAGGATAGAAATGTCAAATGTGAGAAAAAACAAAGTAAAGGAACCACCAAATGTGAGAAAAGAACTGTCATATATGATGTTAGAACTGCATAATGTGAGGATGAAACCGTTAAATGTAAGAAAAAAGTTACCTGGTATAGCAGGTTACTTATTAGTAGGTATCGTACCCCATTTTTTTGGATGGGTACCATAGAATTATTCAATAGGTATATGCTGACAGGATGTTATCGTGTATGTCATATGGCCTCAAAAAGGAAAATACAAGAACTCAACTTGTTACTGCCAACCTTATTAATTGAAAATATTAAAAAAATCTGCACCCTTGAGTCAAGGAGATATAGTTTTTTTTTTTGGGAAAAGGGTCAAGGAGATAGTATCATTGGTCATTTCCATACGAAAAATACTAAAGGTGCTACAAAGTTTACTAGATAAAAAATTTACAAACTGATATAATAATGAATATGATTGGTGGGGTTCCGACTACCTCATAACTAAATTTTGAATTGTCTCTTTCTAATTGATGATGCATAAATTTGTAAGACTAATATAGTAAAACTTACTAGGCTCATCACACGCACTCCACACGTGCGATGATGTTTTTTTTGTTTTTTGAGTTTAATGTAATTTTTCAATTTGAATTTATCTATTCTTAGTGAGGTTACACAAGAATAAATTAAAAAAAAAAAAAGAAAAAAATTATGATTTTTTTTTTTATAAAGAAAATTTAGAATTTGAAATGGAATAAATTGTTAGGTTTAGTGTGTGTTAGTTTTTAAAAGAAAAATGTGCATGAAATATATTTAAATAGAGTTTGCTAATTTTTAGGAAAAAAGTTTCTCCAATATTTGTTTTTTGAATTTTATTGAATTACAATTTTAACCTCATTTTTTATTTTTTAAGAATAATGATTATTTAATTAGATGAAGGGTGTTTTTGACATTTCTTAGGTCATAATTAACTATATAGAGATAACATATGCTTTTGAAAACTTGATAGATTGAGTCTATCAAATGAACGTTGGTGATACCATTGGAAGAGAATCATCATGGTTCACAGTAATTCGAGACTCAAAAAGTGGGTCATCCACTTGATTTCTTACCAATATTCAAACACAAAATCAAATTTTTTTTTTTTAATATATCAGAGTTAGCAATGAGGAGTTTAGTCCAGTTTTTAATAATATATATTGTTTCACGCATCTTACTTAACGTTCAATATGATCTTGAAATAGCGAACCTCCATAGAACGAACCAGTGAAAATGATGATGTGATAAAGAGCTACTATATTGATGGGACTTCAGAGACCTAAATCAAGCTTCTAATGAGACCAGAAGATGTTTTAAAGGTAAGCCTTGATTCGGTTGGGTTGGGTCCATATGGGTCAAATTTGATAGTGGTTTGTATTGCGGGTATGAGATTTTCTGATTGTTTTATGATAAAGGGTTTCCATAATGACTAGGGTGGCTTTGTCATGGGTTGAAGTTATATTTGGGTGCATAGGCTTCTATTGTGAGGATTTATGACCTAACCAAAGTGGATGCTCATGACAGTTTTGGATTTTTATTTTTATTTTTTGGTTTTGTTTGATGAGGATGGTATAGGTTCTATTAAAGATATAAATTGAGAGAGAAAGATTGAATAGTCTGTGTATATTATCTGTGTAATAATGTACAATAGAGAGCCTTATATAAGCTAGGTATATGCGCAGTACAAGTAATATAAGTAAACTACAAGTACAGTATACTAGGCTAAGCCCAATGGGCTAATCTAGTCTAAGCTATACACTAACTTCCCCCCTCAAACTCGAGGTGGCAAGGAGGAAGCCAACTGGAGTTTGGATATAAGATCTCAAAAACAACCAGGCGGGTGAGTCTTGGTGAAGAATTCAGCAGGCTGGTCAGCAAAGGAGATAGAGAATAACTTGAGATTGCCTTTCTTGAGATGCTGGCGAGTGATGTGGTAGTCAATCTTAATATGCTTAGTGTGTTCATGGAAGACATCATTATGAGCAATGTAAATGGCACTACGATTGTCACAATAAAGAGGAGTGGCAGTGGGCTAGGGAGCATCCATGTCAGCTAAGAGCCAGCGGAGCCAGACAAGCTCGCAGGTGGTGTCGGCAAGGGCACGATACTCAGCCTCAATACTGGAACGAGAAACCACATATTGCTTCTTGCTACGCCATGATATAAGGGAAGTACCCAATAGGAAACAGAAACCTATAATAGAGCATCGATCAGTCGGATCACCTGCCCAGTCAGCATCTGAATAAGCATGAAGCTCGAGAGAAGACCAAGAGAAGTAGTGGAGACCATGATAAAGTGTGCCTTTGACATATCTAAGAATCCGAAGAACTGCAGCATAGTGAATAGAATGAGAGGCATCCATGAACTTACTAACCATACCCACGACATGTGAGATATCAGGACGTGTAACAGTGAGATAGATCAGACTACCAACCAATTGACATAGCGTGTAGCATCAAATATAAGTTCACCATCCAAGGGTGTGAGCTTTGCACTGTATTCCAAGGGAGTGGAAACAGTATTGTTGTCAGTGATACCGGCTTTAGAGAGAAGATCAGAAGAATATTTAGCTTGGGAAAGATAGTATCCATCAGAGGATGAGATAACCCCAAGCCTAAGAAAATAGCTGAGAGTGCCCAGATCTTTCATCTCAAAATGCTAACTAAGGAAGTGCTGAAGAGAGCGGATACCTACAGAATCATTTCTAGTAATAATCATATCATCAACATAAAGAAGAATAAGAGTGATACCAATAGAAGATCGTCGGACAAAAAAAGTAGTGTCATGAGGACTTGAAGTGAAACCCTACTGAGCAACAACTGAGCTAAACTTTTCAAACCAAGCTCGAGGAGCCTGCTTGAGGCCATAAAGAGCACGACGAAGGTGACAAACTTGACTGCCTAAGTGTGGATAGCCAGGGGTGGTTGCATGTACACTTCTTCTTAGAGGTCTCCATTGAGGAAAGCATTCTTCGCATCCATTTGATAAAGAGGCCAACGACGAACAGCAGCCACAGCAATGAGACATCTGATAGATGTAAGGCGAGCAACATGAGCAAATGTTTCCTCATAGTCAATGACATACTTCTGAGTAAAGCCCTTGGCAATAAGACGAGCTTTGTATCATTCAACAGATCCATCAGCGTTGGTCTTGATCTTGTAAACCCACCTACAACCTACTACAGATTGACCAGGAGGCAAATCAACCATATCCCAAGTGAGATTCTTATGAAGGGCATCTAGTTCTTCATTCATAGCTTGCTACCAAAGAGGGTCAGTATGGGCCTCACGATAAGTGTGAGGTTCATAGAGGGTGGCAAGAGCAAAAGAGCAGTGATAATTAGTGAGATAAAGGGGAGAAATGCTTACCCGAGTAGAACGACGAAGTTCAGGAGTAACAGGTAATTCAGGAGAAGGTGGTGCCACAGGATCCAAGATAGGCAGGTCATATACTAGGGGTGGAACCGAAGATGAGTCGTTTGGAGAGGCAGCCGATGTAGAAGAATCCTCCACAAGTTCAGGATAGAGAGGGAGGAAAAGGATGCAGGAGACTACTGAAGACTCGTGAAAGGACGATATTCCCAAAACTTAACATTGCGGGAGACACGAAGCCGATGAGAAATGGGATCATAGCAGCGAAACCCCTTTTGAGAGACACCATAACCAAGGAAACAACAAAGACGAACACAAGGTTGAAGCATTGTTCATTCATGAGGAGAAAAAGAGACAAAGCAAGCACAATCAAAAACCTGAAAAGATGAGTAGTCAGGGATTTGACCATAGAGAAACTCGAATGGTGATTTGTTATGTGTAGTGGGTGAAGGAATACAATTAATGGTGTACACAATAGCAGTGTTGCCTCACCCCAAAAGCACTCAAGAAGAGAGGAAAAAATGAGAAGGGTACGGACAACATCAAGAATGTGACGATATTTTCGTTTTGCACGACCATTTTGTTGAGAGGTGTAAGGACAAAACCGTTGAGGAAGGGTACCATGACTGTTTAAAAAGGATAGGAAAGATTTATCATTATATTCTTGGGCATTATTTGATCGAAAGACTTTGACAGTGCGATTAAACTATGTTTCAACCATTTTATGAAATGGTTGGTAAATAGACACAAGTTCAAACATATGGTGAAGTAGATAAATCCAAGTATATCGAGAAAAATCATCCATAAATATTACAAATATCTAGATCCCCCCTTAGTGGGAACTGGTGTAGGACCCCAAATATCAGAATGTATAAGATCAAAAGGTGCAGAAGAAAAAAAGTCACTATTATTAAAGGGAAATTTAGCTTGTTTGCCAAAATGATAGGAAGTACAATCAACTTTTTGAAACTGAACTGAACCTAAATGACCTTGAGAAGCTAACAATTGAAGACGAGAAAAGGATGGATGACCAAGACGAGCATGCCAGAGATTAGGTGAGGGGGTGGTAATGGTAGCAGGTGCAAAAACAACTTGTGAAGAAATCTTCAAGTCATGAATCTCAAACATGCGACTAACCTTATGCCCTGTCCCAAGTACTTGACCCGTCCGGGGATCCTGCACATCCACACCATGATTATTTAAGAGAAGATCTACACCTATTTCACAAAGTTGATCAACAGAAAGCAAATCGAGGGATAACTTTGGGATATGAAAGGTGTTACTAAGGGATAAACTAGGAGAAGAGATTGTTCCTTTATGACTAACAGGCATAGGAGTTCCATCAGCAGTGTAAATAGTGATAGGTGTGCTAAGGGTACCTTATCAGAAAATTGGGATTCATCAGGAGTCATATGGTTACAACATGTAGTATCAAAAAACCAAGATTGTTTACCTGAGGTGACAGAAAGGGTAGTAGAAGTTTGAGATAAAACCTGTTGAACAACTGCCTCAATGTCAGCCGTAGTAAGTGAGAAAGCTAAAGATAGACATGTAGGAACTGATGGATCTGGAGGACATACATCAGTTGCTCGAGGAAGAGAAGCTTTATTTTACTCTTGCATAAATTTCTGCAGTTTGCAACAAACTAAGATATCATGGCCTTTAGCACGATAAAACTCGTAGTGAGTACCTTTGGAAGACTGAGAGGTGGAACACCCAGAGTTTATTCATGGAGGAGCAGTGAATGCAGCAATGGGAGGCTATGGAGATGGTGTAGCCAATACATGATCAGATGATGACATGTGATAAGTAGGCCGACGGTTTTTCTCAGAAATGAGCTCCTTGATTGCAATATCAAGAGAAGGAGTAGAAGACCGGCTAAGCAGAGAAGCCCTAGTAGGCTCAAAATCCTCATGTAAACCTATCATGAGGTGCATAAATTTATGACGATCTCGATATTTGACAAAGAGCTCAATATCCTTAGAACACATTAGTGGAGGATTTGCAATAGAAAGTTGTTCCCACATAGTAGAAGTCTGAGAGTAATAATCAGAAATAGACTGACCTGTCTCTTGGCACATTTGATAAAGTTTTGATTCAATGTGGAACTCCAAGCTAGAATCATTAGTACAATTATAGCGATCAGGCAGAAATTTCCAAGCAGCTTTAGAAGATTATGAATGGAGGGAACAGAGGTATTGATGAACCAAAACAAGATCTTACTCAGAATACTCTCCCATTCCTCTAGGAGTTCTTCATAATCATCTTCAGCAGTTGTGGCTTTGGCCTTAGGGTTTGGTACTGACTTAGGAATTGAACCAGTCACATATCTCCACAGTTTGCGACCCTTTAGAAAGACAGTCATATTCTAAAATTATGCATGATAGCTAGTGGGACCATCCAACATAATGGTGATAGAACGTATGATATCTCGATCATTTTGTTGAGCTATAACGAGGAAAAAAGCCCAAAAAATGGGATTTAGAAACCTCAAATGCAAAAAAAAAAAAAAAAAAAAGGTCCAAAATCGGAATCTACGTGAAAAACTGAGCAAGACAGGTCCTGTTGAAAAATTTTGACTTTGGTCAAAGTCAACAGTCAACGGTCACGGTCAATGGTCAACGGAGCAGGCGCTAACGTGTGCTGACATGGTAGTGTGATGTCACCTAGGGCTGACGTGGCAGTGACGTCACCTAGGGCTGACGTGGCAGTATGTTGACGTGGCATTGATGTCACCTAGGGTTGACGTGGCAGTTTTGAAACGGAGCAGGCATGTGTGGCGCTTGAGGCGTGTGGAGCATGTGAGGTTGGCTGACAGCGCATGGCGGCGCGTGGAGCACGTGCTCGTGAGGCAGAAACTTCAGGCGGCGCGTGGAGGTGCGTGAGAGCTAGTTTCTGGAGACGCTTTGTTGGGTTTTGCTTGGGATCGGAAGATCTGTCATTCTATGCCTTAACTTTTGCAGTTTGATCAACAAAACTGACGAAATCCAAGTGTTCTTGGATTATGGGTGTGACGGCGATGACTCGCTTCTGGCAGTGACTACTAGATGAAGGCGAGGGCAGCGGAAGAACGCCGGAGATGTCCATAGGAACCAGAACGTCAGAGGAATGGCTCTGATACCATGTTAAAGATATAAACTAAGAGAGAAAGACTAAATAGTATGTGTATATTATCTGTGTAATAATGTACAATAGAGAGCCTTATATAGGCTAGGTATGTGTGTAGTATAAGTAATATGAGTAAACTACAAGTACAGTATACTGGGTTAAGCCCAATGGGCTAATCTAGTCTAAGCTATACACTAACAGGTTCACGGCTTTGCATTTTAAAAAAATAATAATAATAAAGGGCATATGGGTATCGCAGGCTATTCTCGTTTCTGCACTAGTTCTCAGTCTAGGGGTCTGGGGTCTTATGATTCCTAAACCTTAGTCTGTAGCATTGGAGTTTCCTTCCTCTTTGGAGGGAGAAGGCTGGTCCCTATAGTTTTATACTAGTGAGGTGTTGTTAGGTAGGGTTTTTGGGGAAGTATGGAAGACCTTACTAGCAGATGTGAGAAACTATCTCTGTTTGCGAGAGAGGGTAGGAAGGTGAGACTGTCTAATAACCAACGTGTTTCAGAGCATGTTTTAGTGGCAAAGTTTCTGACAAGGAGGGTGCTGAACATGAAAGTGGTGGCACGGATTTTCCGACCTCTTTGGCGTACTAAGGAGAGTTTCCGCATCACCAATGCAGGGAATAATGTATTGTTATTTGCTTTTGATCTGGAAGTGGATGTGGAGAAAGTGTTGCTAGGGGAACCATGGTCTTTTGACTGCCACTTGGTGGTGTTTCAGTTGTTCGATGTGAGTAAACCCCTAAAAGACCTAGATTTCAAGTTGTGCTCATTCTGGGTCCAAATTCACGATCTCCCTTTTCAATTTATGACTCTTGAAGCCGCAGTGGAAATTGGGGAGACGATTGGGCTGTTGCTGTTTCTAGAGACACTAATGAGACGAAGGGAGGTACATTTATGCATGTCAGGGTGGCTATTGATATATCTAGGCCGTTGTGTAGAGGGAGGAAAGTAATGTTTGATGAAGAATCGACAAGCTGGCTTTCGTTTCAATATGAACGTTTGCCCAACATATGTTTTACGTGTGGTATACTATCTCATGACAACAAGGACTGCAAATTATGGCAGAGCAATAAGGGCACTTTACTAGTGGAAAGTCAGTAGTTTGGGCACTGGATCCGAGCATCGCAGTTTAGCCGAACAAGAAGGCAAACCTTGGAAGTTAAGGGTTTTGGGGGGAGGGGCAATCATTCTCAGTCTACCTCTACTAGGTTGATAGTGGTGGCCACATAGCATCATAGGAAGGAGGTTTTGCCTTCGCGACCACTGATTCAGGGAGGAGGGAAGGCCGGGGGGGAGGTGTCTCACCAGTCAACGACGGAGGAGTTGGAAGGTAATGGACAAGGAATGTTGGCGGCAAATTTGGAAAGTCCTAGATTTGTGGGGAATTCAAATCCGAGGGATTCAGCTATGGATTTTGAGGCAATTATAAAAGATATTGATAATGCAATTTTGGAGGATCACCATAATCCAAACCCGGTTGTTACGAAGATAATTCAAAATTTGAATAGGAGAGGTAAAGATATTATCGAGGAAGGGCAGCCCATGGGCTCTCAAGCGTTGATCAAGGAAGACTCAAAAATAGGAGATATGAGGGAGGTGGAGCAGGTTCCAGAATTTGAAGGTTTTTAAGTGGGGTGGACAAAGAAAAAAGTAGGCAGTATAGGCGTAAAATCAGGGAAGAAAGAAGGCCTGAAAAAAGCAATTTCTCTGAAGGGTGTTAAAAGTGGGCCTACTAATAAGCCCAATGTTTCACAAGGGCCAAAGAAGGGCAGTTGGATTAGGCTCCTACATATGCCAAAGGAGGATATAGAGATAGAGGCCCAAAGGAGTGAGGTTGGCATGAAGCGTAAGACAGGGGGATCAAATGGGCCTAAGGAGGGGAAAGCTGAAAATGAAAAGAAGCCGAAGGTGGAAGAGGAGACTAAAAACTCAGTATGCTATTTGCTACATAGTTAGGGGTGGTAGAGGTTGCAGAGCAACCCCGCCAGGTCCAATAAGTATCTTAAGTTGGAACTGTTGGGGGCTTGGAAACCCCCAGACAGTTAATGCCTTGAAGAAGGTAATTAGGATAGAAGATCCCATTTTCGTGTTTTTAATGGAAATGAAATCGAATATTAATTCGATGCGTAGTGTTTGGGATAGATGTGGATTTCAGAATAGTTTTGTTGTTCCAAGTAATGGGCTTAGTGGTGGTTTAGCTTTATTCTAGAAATCAGGGGTTACTATACATGTGAAAAATGCAACATTAATATACATTGGTGCTTGGGTTGAAAGGGGCGGTTATGAGGGACAGTGGCACTTGACCAGTTTTAATGGGAACCCAATAACATCGCTGAGAACCGAATCTTGGTGAATACTCCAGTCCATAAGTAGTGGCAGCCAGCTTCCATGGGCGATCATAGGAGATTTTAATGAAATTCCTTGTGCGGATGAGAAAGAAGGTGGAATGCAGAGGCCCCATAGACAAATGGCAAGGTTTAAAGACACTATTATTTCATGTGGGCTTCATGAGGTGAAGTTTGTTGGGCCCAAGTTTACGTGGTTATATCAAACACGAGGGGGTTCAGATAAGAGAAAGACTTGATAGGGCGCTAGTTTCAAAGGATTGGATTCTAAAATTCCCAGACGTCGTGGTCTTCCATAAGTCATCCTCTACTTCCAGTCACAGTCAGCTACTGTTTGTATTTCGCCCCAAGCCGAAGAGAAAGAAGCCAAGAAGATTGTTCAGGTTTGAGTCTATGTGGCTTAAGGACCCTAAATGTGAGCAGATTGTTACTGAGGCGTGGCTGGAAGGAGCAGGGTCAGATTCACCTTTCCGGATTCTCTTATGCGTTGACTCATGTCGTACCAGACTGACTGCATGGAACCAAATAGATTTTGGGCACGTAAGGAAGCTGATTTCTCAGTTGCAGAAACACTTGGGGTCGCTTAAGTTACAACCAACCTCAAGGGAGATCATTAATGATTTAAGAGAAACAAGGGTGCAACTAAATTGTTGGTTGGACAAGGAAGATGCCATGTGGAAACAACGGTCTAGAATTAACTGGTTTAAGGAGGCAGATCATAACACCGGTTTCTTCCATGCAAAGGCTTCATCTCGATACCAAAAGAATGTGATTCAAGGCATTTATGACGGGGCAGGAGTCTGGCAAGAAGAGGAGAGAGTAGTAGAGATGATTTTTAAAGACTATTATTTGGAGTTGTAACATTCTAGTGGTCGCAGGGTTGGGGCCCCACTTTTCTTCAGAAATAATATTAACTAGAAAAACAATGTGGTAAATAATTTTTGAGGGATTAGCTTTATCAGTTATAGGCTTCATAGTGATGGATTTCACATGAAGCAAGATAGTAGAGTAGTATTGCAAATTTTTCTCAACATGTTTAGGGATATAGTGGAATCTCTAGGGAACGTAAATTGTAGCAAGCTTGAGGGGATCATTGATTGATGCCCTATTGGAATCAATAGAAACAAGTTTTGGGACTATTGCTTTTGAATATATTGGGAAGCATTGGGATTTTTGGGGAAAGCAAATTTAATAGGTTGGTTAACAAGGGCCAAAGCATATGGATCATAGGATGATGCCAAAACAGAGGAGTAATTTGGTTTAGGAATGGTTCCTAAAGGAGTAAAACGGTTAACGATTTCCATGGGGGAAACAGGCTCTTTTTTAACATTTTGTTTAGCAGTTTCTGCAGCAGGGTGTCTATCTTTCGATCTCCCACTTGCCATTGTGGCACTGCAGAAATTCACGAGTAAGGAAATTAGGGATAGTATTTTGGAAACCTTTAATATATTCAATATCAAAATCAAAACACTTAAAATAGCTTGCTATCTAGCAAAACTATATTTTGAAGCAATATTCTCAACATCTTTTTCTATAACATATTTAGCACTTTTGTAATCAATCCGTAATAAAAAATTTTGATTTAACAACTCACTTTCTTCTTGCTTTTTTATTAAAAGAATGTGATACACTTAGTGTTCGTTTGGAAATAGCTTATCTAACTTTTTGTAGAAAATGTTTTAATATATACTTGTATCTTGAAAAAGTGAGAAAATACATGAAAAAATGAGATCTTAAAAAGTTGCACATAAAAACTAAAAGCTGAAACTAACGCCAAACAGGCTCTTGTCTGACAAATTTAATAATTAATGGTCTCTAGTGAGCCTGCACTTTGTTGATGAAGCCCTCTAATTAACGAGGAAAAAAAAAGTTATCTTTTATGAATAGTTTTCAATGTTACATCCAACAAGCGAATAAAGAATGGGTCTAATACTTCTATGAACTAGACCTATCAAGACTATGATACATGTTTTTTTTTTTTTTACCATGTGTCACGATTTTGATGGATCTAATGCACAAGAGTACTTACTCTTAGCCATGATTAGCATGTCAAATTTCTCAAATAAAAAGTAAAAAATAGCCCATATCAATTAAAAATTTGTCACAAAAAGAACTACACTATTATAAAAATAAAAATAAAAGACCACAAATTCAATAATTGAAGTTATACTAAGCTGTTGTATTCTAGCTTAATTCTACCATAATTTTCCATAATAATTCTACCATGAAAGTTAACTTGCCACACCACTTAGTACTTACCCTTAAGCACTTGCCACAAGCGGCTTGTCCACAAGGTCCAACAGGTCTGCAAGAGGCAGTTCAACTATATTTGCTATGCCATGCCAAGGGTTTGTTGGCATCCCATGTGGAGCAATATGCACTCATAGCATTCGAGTTTCACCCATTCTACTCTGAATTGTATAAGTGGTACGTTGCTCTCACATTGGAGGCACTCTCACCACACCGCCAACGCCACCGCCACCACCAGATTGACAGTTGCTTTGACAACTCTTGGAAGGTGAACAAAAGTCATTACCTGTCCCACAGTACCCATATTGGCTTCAACAAAGGTTGTTGGCACATGTTTTGCCACCAGCTTGCTTGCCACATTGTTGTGCAATTGCACTAGCAAGTAAGCAGAGAGATAAAACTAAGTAAAAGCTAAGCCTTTCCATATTGTTCACAATTTAATTTGGAAATTATGGTCCAAGGGTGTTTGAATTTATAGGGAGGAGGTGAGTCTTTAGAATTAATTTCGTTTACCTTGTAGTTTGAATAAGATGACATAGCAATGTTATGTATGATTTTGACCTTGACTGGACTAAGTGCAACTTTCTACATGGACTCCACAGACTTCTATATGATTTGTAGCCCAATATAGATAAAGATTGTAGAATGACAACAATCTTGCACGATCGGTGGATAAGGGTCAAGATGGGCTGCTCGGGCAACCAAATTAGCGTCATCATGTGGTGACTTTTAGTTATAAATTGTGGCATATCCTTTACCTAAAACTAAGAGCAATTTCAATAGTATCTTCGGTGACCCATTCTGCAGAGTCTGCCTTGATCATCTCGGTCAATTCTTGCATGCATTATTATTATTATTACATGGACTGAGAGAGGGATCTTCTTGGTGATCCATTATGGGCCGAAGTTAAAATGGCCCTCATTACTTCAACAATGACAATGAATGCCGCCGTTATTAAACAATAACTTTTTTTCTTGCAGGAGACCCCTTAAAGCGCAATCCATGATTCTTCTTGCAGGAATTATCCAACATATTAACCTTATAGCATCTCTAATCTTCAATGCAATTAAATCAGCCAGTATGGCATATACATTGTGCTGCAAAAAGTCTAATGACTTAATAAATTCAACAACATTTTTCATAATTATTGATGATTTTTTTTTTTAATTCGATAATTATAATGGGGAGAGAGGATTTGAAATCAAGATATTTAAAGAAGAAATACTAAGAAGTATCATAACATTAATTAAGCTACATGGCTCTTGGTTCATAACTATTGATGTAACAATTATGATTTGTGTAAAATTATTCAATTCCATTCGTTTGGATTCCTCTAGAAATTACTTATTCCATTTCTTCATAAACTTTGAAACGAATAATTTAGAATTTTGGAAATTTATTGTGTCTATAACATTGTTAATTGTGCTGTCTCTATCTTTCCTTTTCTTCGTTTTGTCTAGTGAGGTTGAAGGACATTGTGATAGGCCTTGATTTGTTCTTAGCCCAGAAGTGAATTATTGTCACTTGCATGGTATGAAATGTTCCTCCTTGGTGCTATAGGCAGAGGTGACTATGTGTTAGGAATCTAGTGGTTTCTAATGGGAGATGGGTAGGAATTGTTGGGGAATTGATGGGAAAATTGAAGGAAATTGACTTGATTCGAGGTAGTCACTCTCCATTGAGAAATATTAAGAGAAAGAGAAAGGGGAAATATACTAAGTAATCCATTAATTTATTCTTCAAAGATGTCTAATGTTGAATTATAATTAGGGATGACAAGTTTGCTTCGTTTTGCTTTAACCCACCCCACCTTGCTTTGTCTTGCGTGAGTTTTGTCCACCCGGCAAGTGTTATGGCGCGGGGATGAGCTTACACATTTTAGATCCATCCTGCCCCACTCTGTCCCTACCCTACCCCTTGTTGATAAAAATTATAATTATAAATTTTTTATATCTTAAAACCCTATAATTTAAATAAACATATCATTATAAGCTTATTTTATTATACCCAACATGGCTCTTTGTCTCAATTTTGTTATTTATTGTAATATTGTCTTATTAAACATTTGAATAATACTATTCAATTGATTCGATGGGCTAAATTTGATCGTAATTTCAAGTATATTTTTATTTATGAAACAGGCTTTATCAAAAAATTTGTAATAGTTGTAGAACAAATTAACAAAAAATAGAGTTTAAATATAATATGAAATAACAGCATACTAGCTAGTTTTTAACTCCAAAACAAGCAAAATAAACTTAGGATATTGAATGGAAAGAACTAACAGATTAAACAATAAAACTTCCTAGAATACCAATTAAAATCGGTGCACTTGGCTTTGTTAATATTGAAAACAACATGGGGAGCATTCCTTAACTTCGTCTTCATTAGCCACCTTCTCTTCCTTGATGAGTTGTAGTATCGACTCAGACAACCATGTAGAGTAAGGCAACGTGATTGGCTCTTTGTTCCCAATCTCAATCTTCTCCTCCTCCTTAAGTTGATAGAGTAATGCTTGAAACATTATGGAAGACAAGTATTGGTTAGGAATCACATATAGTTTACGCTTTTCACCCACATGCATGGCTGTGAGGTTTTTCTTGCTCTTTATTCGTAGATTTGCAAAGAGTCGCTGAACTTTTTCTATAACTTTCGTCATCTTCAACCCTTGTGCCACACTCAGATGCAAGGAAATTTAGAAAACATTGGAATTCTTAAAAAGTATGAAGCTGATGAACTATGTTGGGGTCCTGGGGACTATATATATGTGTGTGTGAGAATACGTATTAGAATAGGATTAGGTTTTGTGTTGTATCACTACAAGAGCCTATATGTCGGTTTATATATATTTGCAATCATATCATTGTCGTTTTGATCCAGCACTCCAATTAGCGTGTTTCAATGAGTTTGATGACAACCATCCGCTCGTGCAAAGAAACGTAAAAACGTAGAAGGTTCAGCCTTCAGGTCTATACTCCAACTAGGTTTAGGATTTGTATATATTAGGGAAATCACATAAATTTCCTTAGAGGTTTCATGAAATTAAGTTATGTTGCCCTCCTGTTTTTTGTTTTGTTTTTTTTATTTTTTTTATTTTTTGTTTTTTTTTTTTTTTTCTTTTCAGTAGTGAAAGTACGTCCTATTCTTTTTTTAGAGTATGTACTAACCTATTTTGAATAACCAATAGAAGATTTTTCTAAAGTAAAAAAAGTAAAGAAATTTGTTAAAATGTTTAAATATAGTAATTGATCAATTAATTCAATATAGTTTATAGAATTTCTATCTTGTAGAAATAAAAATAAATAAATAAATAAAGAAGAAGGTTTGCTTCCATTTGACTTTAACTAGGGTTGTGCATTCGTTACACCAACCTAATTACCTAACTAAATAGATCCAACCCAATATATTGTCTTGGATCGTTTTTTTTGTGGGCTAATGAGTTGGGTTGGGCTTCTTTTATTGGAAACTTGGGGTTGTATTGGATTTGCTTGACCAGATTTTTAACTCAACTAACTTGACACATCTGGCTCACGCTATTAGCATATATATCTTAATTTGATTTATGTTTTATTTAAGATTTGCTTTAAATTTGTTATTTAAAGAGATTGGTTCAGATTAGAAAAAACTCCAACTTAGCCCATTCATACATCGAAAGGCTTTACTTTGAACCTCTATATTTCATCACTACGCAAGATTTTAGGCAGAAACATGTGATATCAAATAATTGAATCCATCAAGCTATAATGGAAATTATCAACAAAATATTTGTTCTATTAAAAACAAAAATAAAATAATAAAAGATTTGATTTATCACAAAATCTAGGGGGTGAATTATTTTTAAGTGTAAGGTTGAAATTCACAGGCGCATCAAAATCCAAAAGCGATATTTGTAAAACCCATAATATTTGTTAAAGCTCCAACACGGTGAATCCACTTTTAAGCAAAGAGAACTAAAATTGCAAGTATATATCGAAATTACATTCTCAGTCGACTTCCAGCAAATTCAAATGCTGTCATTTACTATAGAATTCCTCCCAACAGTTTTGTTCTTTTCTTATTCTTATTCAAGAGCATTAGCTCCATTTATTTCTTGACAAATGCACAGATTATGAGACATTGGGCTACTTGGGCATCATGAAAATAGAACAGGGCTTCAATCACCAGAGTCCACAAACTGATAATTCACAATAAGGTGGCCTTGTGCATTGCCTTTTCCGTCAGTGTCTAGTTTTTGGAACACACCTACATCCAAATCTAGACCACCATTACTACATTGATCTATAATTCTCACTGTTGCTTGAGCTCCTGTCCCGGTGTTTGTGACCTACACAGTACACACATGAAATTTAGTGGTTTCCTTCTCAATTTCCTTATCAAAAGGATGTGAATTGAAGCACTTAGTTTAAGAAAACTAATAATTGATGGTCTAATTTTTGTATTTGATTGCACTTTTTGTCTAAAATTCTTGGTCATTCATCTTTGAAAAAGAAAAATAGATGGCCTAGTGAGCCCACACTCTGTTGACGGAGAGAGCATCAAGGGGCTAAGAATTGAAAAGAAAGATGGTTTTTATTATATACTTTTCCAAAATCGAATATATATATATATATACACACACATATAAAGATAGGATCATTCATCAGAAGAATAAATAAATAAATAAATAAAACATGATTAATTAAACATTTAGCATTTTAGTTTTCGTAGATAACTTTTAAGAATTTGGTAATATCAAGCCTTTTTCATCTCTAAGGAAAAAAAAAATCGTAGCCTTTTATGCATTGTTTTGAATGCTACATATCTAGCAAACAAGAAAATATTAAGCCTAGTGCTTCTATATACTAGACCTATTAGGATTATGATACATGTTTACTTTTGATTATATATCACAATCTTGACAGATTTAATGTACAAGGATACCAAACCTTAGCCAATTCCCTATCAAGCATATCAATATGTCAAATTTCATTACATTAATCTGTAATTTGGTTACACAAAAGAAATCAAGGTTGAGTTTTGCTTGTCTGAAGATCAAGTTATTGACAACTTCCCAAAGTTGTTTAAAGTTGATACGTTTCTAAAACTAAAGGATAGATATATTAGAATTTCTCTTTTAAAATTATTAAAAAAAAAAACTCCAACACCATTATATCAAATTTCTCCCAAAAACAAAAACAAAGAAGCCCATATGAATTTAAAATCTGTCACAAAGAGAGCTACACTATATTATTGTTTACAAAAACTCAAATTTTATATTTGAAATTACACTAAGCTGTTGTATTCTAGTTTCTATAACAAATTTCCATAAAAATAATAATAACAATTCTACCATGAAAGTTAACTTGTCACACCACTTAGTACTTACTTGTAAGCACTTTCCACAAGCAGCTTGTCCTTGAGGCCCAACAGGTCCACAAAAGGCAGTCCAACCATATTTGCTACGCCATGCCAAGGGCTTGTTGGCATCCCATGTAGAGCAATATGCACTCACAGCATTCAAGTTCCACTCATTCTGCTTTGGATTGTATAAGTAGTATGTTGCTCTCACATTTTAGGCACTCTCACCACCACCATCATTGTCGCCACCGTCACTGCGACTGCCAGACTGACGATTGCTTTGACAACTTTTGGAAAGTGAGCAATAGTCATCACCTGTCCCGCAGTACCCATATTGGCTACAACAAAGGTTGTTGGCACAGGTTTTGCCACCAGCTTGCTTGCCACAGTCTTGTGCAATTGCACTAGCAAGTAAGCAGAGAGATAACACTAAGCAAAAGCTAAGCCTTTCCATATTGTGTTGGCTGTTCACAATTTAATTTGGAAAAATATGGTTCAAGGGTGTTTGAATTTATAGGGAGGAGGTGAGTCTTTAGAATTACGTATTATCCTTGGTAGTTAGAATAATATGGCATGGCAATGTTAGGGGCAACTTTCTACATGAACTATACAGGCTTTTATTTGATTTGTAGCCAAATATAGATAAAGAATGACAACAATCTTGCACGATCGGTGCTTAAGGGTCAAGATGGGCAACCAAATTTGTGTCATCATGATCATCTCGGTCAATTCTTGCATGCGTTATTATTATTGCATGGACTGAGAGGGATCTTCCTGGTGATCCATTTTGGGCCGAAGTTAAAATGGCCCCCTTTACTTCAACAATGACAAAGAAGGCCGCCATTATTAAATAACTTTTTTTTTTCTCTTGAAGGACCCTTCAAGCCCAATCCATAATTCTTTTTGCTGGAATTATCCAGGATATATATTAACCTTATATCATCTCTAATCTTCAATGTGATTAAATTAGCCAGTATGGCATATATATTGTGCTGCAAAAAGTCTAATAACGTAATAAATTCAACAGCATTTTTCATAACTATTGATGAATTAAAAAAAAAAAAAAATCAATAATTACAATGGAGAGGGGGATTTAAACCCTAAAAATTTAGAGAAGAAATAATAAGAAGTGTCAAGTAATTTTTTTTTTTTTTTTTTGAGAGAGAAGTGTCAAGCAATTAAGTTACAAGGTTCTTGGTTCATAACTATTGATGTAACAATTGTGTTTTTTAAATAATTTTATTTTATGGGATTGATGTAACAATTATGATTTGTGTAAAATTATTCAATGCCATTCTTTTGGATTCCTTTAGAATTTACTCATTCCATTCTTTTGTAAACTCTCAAGCAAAGGGTTAGATTTTTAGTGGTTGTTTGAGTGAAAGTGGTGTTTTAGTAATCTCAATCTATCACATTAAGGGTGCGTCCGTTTGGAGAGAAAATAGGGAGGATGGAAAACTAAGGGAGAAAAATAAACATTTTTCATTGTTCGTTTGGAGAGAAAATGAAGAGATGATAGAAAACCGGGAGGAAAATTTTCCTCCCGGGCCCACAAAAATTTTCCTCCCAAATTGGGAGGAAAATGGAGAAGAGAAAACAATGGGATGGGAGCATTTACTAAAATGCCCCAATCCCATCTGAAGGTTTGATTTTTTTTTTTTTTTAAAACGTGACTGAACAGTAACGTTAAACCTTCAGTAATGTTACTGAAGGTACTTCAGTAACATTAAACTTTTTCTTTTTCTTTTTCTTTTTTTTTTTTTTTCAATTCAACGTTAACGTTGAACTTCTTTTTTTCTTTTTAAATTTCAATTTCAACGTTGAACTTCTTTTTTTTTTTTTTTTTTCATTTTAACATTGCTATTAACAAGAGTATATTAGTCAATCTATACCCTCCCACTTTTCCACCCTCTCACTTTTCGACCCTTCTAACTGGACACACAAAAGGGAAAACTAAATATTTTCCATCCTCCTACTTTTCCACTCCTCCAACCGAACAGACTCTAATTGTAATGACTCAAAGAAAAATGTTAGTCACATCTACGCTATACCTCAAAATGATTAGTCATAATTAAGGTTACTAATTGTTAATAAAACTTAGATTTACCCACTATATACTTGGTTTGGGACTCAGAACACACGCACATACATAACACAAATTTAAACAATATCCAAATCAAATTTGGGATGTCACATCCATAATTTATTTAGGAGTTCATAATGAAATTAAATTAGTAAATTATACATAAATAAAATGGAATATAGTGCATTTAAATAATGAAAAGAAAAAGAAATTAAATAATTTTGTATATATCAATGTTGTTAGCAAGCAGTCTAGTCTAGATTTTAATAATATTTTTTTTTCCAGAATTTAATTATAATATTTTTTTTATACTTCTGAATCTTATTCAGAGTTCAAGATGATCTTGAAATAGTGGACCTCTTTAGAAACAGTGAAAATAATGATGTGATAAGGAACTACTATATTGATGGCAAACATAAGACACCTAAAGCAAGCTTCATTTTTTTAATTATTTTTCTAAAAGGCCATAGATGTTTCGGGGGAGAAAAAATATGTAAACATTGGAAAATGGTTAGGTAAGTATAGCGAAATACTATTCCCTCTTTGTATATTTATAATGGATCACATTATGAATGTGAGAAGAGAAAGTATCGTTCACCGTGCTCTGAGAGTATCTAAAAATTACTTGAAAAAATTGAAGAAAAAAAAATATCCTACCCAATTTAAATGCTTGACCAAATCTTGTCATTTATCAAGTCAATTAAGTCACAATCATCTTATGCTCTTTCCAAGTTTTATTCTCATTTCAATTTCAAATTTAGATTCCAAAAAGAAACCTCTTGGCATTAATGACTCATATTATTTGAGCAAGAATTAATTAGAATTGATGAGATATTCAAAATAGTATTAAAAGAAAAATGCATTTGGAAATAGTATTATTTTCAATCAAGTTGTCATTAAGAATCCACTTTTTTCAAATCCACATAAAATTGCAAGAGCTGACATTCATGGAAGAAAATATGATCATGCTTTTCAACTTAGTCATACATTTGGACTAGGGTAGAGTATGATTCTATCTCGGATAAAAATAAAAATAAAACTTAGTCACACAATCAAGCATTCAAGAAAGCTTGGATTCTTCATGACATATCACAAGTAAGACATGTGAAAGCAAATATATTAAGCAAGTCTGTAGAAGCAAAATTAGGTCTAATATAAATTTTGGGGCAAAACACATGTAGACCATTCAATGATAACTTCATGTAGACATCCTATTTCATTCCTCAATTATGATGTATACCCTTTTGTGCATGCACCACCTCCGTCCAATATGATGAAAATACTAAAGGATGCACATAAATTGTCTTATCTTTCCCTCATTTGTGGTGTTAACTTTGGATTTTTCTTTTTCTTTTATCTATGGTTTTAGATTTTCTTTTATCATTCTATCATTTTTCACCTCTATTTTATCAAATTCTAGACTTTAAAGCAACAATTATAATTTCATTTATTGTCCAAATCTCACATTATTATTTAAACCAATTATGTTCTTTATTTTAAGTTTAATCAGAAATAAGCCTTTCACTCTTTTGTCCAACCTTTAATTTTTTCAAACTTTTGATTTTAGTGGAAAGAAAAAAAGAAAAAAAAAGAAAAAAGAAGAAGAAGAGAGAAAGATACAAAAATCAATAATGCTTGTGAGTAGTGAGGCGTATACTGTTTGTTGGTGCAAAGAATGATAATAGAAAACAACACAAAGAAAACTGAATAATACTTCTTTATTTTATTAATTTAAAGAGAGAAAGTACACAACACTATTTGGACTGAGGCGCAGCACTCGCTCTCTTTAAGCAGATTCAAGTCCTTGGTTGGCTAAACTTTGTAGCCGGTGCAGATCGTCTTTGACTTGTCTTCCCTAGGATACAACAGCTCAACAAGTGTCGTATGACTAGAACAACCTTTGTACAAAGTGTTCAAGTCCAAAGCTCCACTAGAAAGAACACCCTTCCTTGCCAAGTATCTCTCTATTTTTTTTTTTAGTGTATGTTTCAGTAACATGGATTGTGTTTGAATGGGTCTATTTATATGTGTAATGGGCCTCACGAAATTACTACACAAATTAAACTGATTAATTAAGTCCATTATTCTGATGTAGTGGGTATTACAAGATTAATTGTTGGATATTATTCTGATGGGTTGGAGTTACACAATTAATGGTGAGATAAGGAGTTTCTGAAGAATGAAAAGGCTCAAATGGATAGTCCATTAAGTGGGTTAATGCTCTTTATTTTCCATAATAAAAATGGAATATTAATTCGGGTCATTAACTCACCAACGGATATGGTAATTACTCTGAATGGGCTATCAAGTAGGAGGATCCAAGTGGCTGATTCATTTCCATTTTTGACACCTCTATCCTTTACCTCTTCCTTGCGCACGTATCTAGCCCAATATTTGAGACAATTCATGTTAGCCCGTTAATCACCACAATTAAAAAGAACAAAATAGTCTCTCTCATTTTCAATGTGGGATTAAATATTTTCACTAATTCCTTATCATCCATATTCACTCCCACATCTTTACATTTTTTACATAACATTTATTCATTTTAATTATTTAATATTAAAATGCTCCAACACTGTTGCATTTACATTGTACCTCACCTGCCAAATAAAACAACCAAGGCATGGTCTCTGTTCTCGTATTGAGCGATTGGGTTTAGTCATCAGTGTAAAGAAAAAAAAAATACAAAATAGGGGCTCTCCAATTATTATAAAGAAATATCTTTGAGGCTCTCTGATTATTAGCATTAGCACACACCCCTTGTGCATTGTCCATGGCTCAATAGACAAGCTCCTTAGCCCCAGTCATAAGAGCCAATCAGATAAATTCACAATACACTAAAAGACAAACTCAGTAACTCACCATTGGATAAAGTCAAAATAGGGGCAAATAACCAATTACAGTTCAAAGAGAAAGCAAGAGGATCAGATAAAGAGGAAGAGAGTCTCATTTCACATTTCAGTCTTCAAAGAAAGAGAGAGAGAGAGAGAGAGAGAGACAGAGTCTCAGACCTCTGACCATAGGAAACCTATTAACCCAAAGATGTAAGACAAAAAAAGAGAGAGAAGTAAAGTGTAAAGATGAAATACCTTGAGGGAGCAGGGAAGCTTGAGGGGCGGCATCGCTAGGCAGCACGTCGAGGCAAGGAAGGAATCAAGGCTAAATGTGACCAATCTCCGATTCAATCAGACCGATATCTAATGCCTAATGTGCTCTAGAGCTCGAGTTTAAGGCCCGATGCAATGACCGATGTGCTCTGTTGCTCGAGTTTGAGGCGGAGGTGCCATCCATTGGTCATTGTCGTTGATGACTAATGAGGTTTTTTTCTTTAGGTTAGGTTTGCGGTTTGAGTACTAGTTTTTGCTTTACCATTTGATGAATTGGCAGACGTGTATATTGGGTTTTGTTTGTTTGTTTGTTTTTCTCTCTCTCTCTCTCTCTCTCTCTCTCTCTCTCTCTCTCTCTCTCTCTCTCTCTCTCTCTCTCTCTCTCTCTCTCTCTTTAAGTTGGGTTTGCTTTACCATCTGTTGTTTAGGATTGATGTTGGGCCCCTTTTCTCGAGTGGGCTTGTTCTGTTACAAAATTTATTTATTTATTTATTTATTCAGATTTTAGTTCAAAGCATTTTTTTTGGGCTTTTTTTTCTTTTGCTTGGAAGTAGCACAAATAATCCACCAAAATTTAATTTTATTGGCATTAAACAATCTGAGGGTGTTCCTAATCTGAGGCAAATAAAAAAATTTAACTTATTATATATAATCTTTTTTTCAGGTCAAGGTGGTCCTAATTATTAGGTTCCATTGATCAAATTTAGAGAGAGATCTATGAGATTGAGAAGAAGTAGAAGATAGAAGCCAAAATCACAAACATTTTCAAGAAACTTCTCCTCTCCATAATATTTTTTTTTTAGATTCATTTGTTTTCTCACTGAGTTTCAAAACTATCTCGAGAGAGAGATTGATATTAATTATTTGAGAGAACAAACCCAGTTCTAAGCATAAAAAACTGTTGCCACCATACATCACTGCGAGTGCGAGACTCATCTAAGGAGGCTGAGTATATCTCTGAAGTCTCACACTTTCACACTATGCTTCAAATTTTCTGTTCTTAATGCCATGTGGGCTTAGGTCCATTTTAGTTGCATGGGATCCAAGGACCCACCTATACGCCTTAAATGTCGCTTGGTTGATATGAGCCCACAATGAGTTTTCTAAGGACAAGCAATAGCACATGTATGATTTTAATGGTTTTTTTTTTTTTCCCCCTCTGCCCAAGTCAGCTCATTTATTTAGAGCCCATTTCTATTAGTGATCCATGCTTTTTTAAGTTTGTATACACCAATATATGTGTTTGTGCGTTGTGCACTTTTAATTCTGTTGTTATAAACAAGTGTCTATGTTTTATGCGTGTACAAGGAGCTCTTGTGTGTGATTTGCCCACTTATGTCGGCCAGTGACATTAGACTTTGCCTTGTGTATATATGACATGCACCACGTGGGATGTCACAGATGCAAATTACTTATGGAGTTATGGTTACATTGTTAGTGTAATCTCCAAATTGAAATGCGTCACCCAAAAGATTGGTAGGGGATTTCATCCTCAAACCAAAAATAATCTAAATGCTTTTTGGATAGCAACTTTCACAATGCCACATGTTTTTTAATATGAATTTCTTATGTTAACTTTCATCAAACTTACCTGGATGATAATAAATTTCTCTTATGAAATGAATATGGGTAAGTGTAAATGTATTTCTAGATAATATTTTCACTTAATCATCATTATCTTTATTGTTGACATTGTCACTTAATTGTCATTATCGTTCTTGTTGTAAATATAAGACATATCCCATTATTTGTTCGCCATCAAAACTATTGTTTAATATTGTAGCTGTCCGCAAAACTCTAAAAGTAATAGCGAGTGAGAAAGGCATGAATATTTTGGGAGGCACACACTTGAGTTACTACGTGAGATACACATTCTCTTTGATTCAAAATTTATGATATATGATATAACAATGGCGGCTCCAGGATTACTTTTCAAAGTGCCAATAAGAAATATAAATTATTATAAAAAAAATAAATAAAAAAATAGAAGTGAACTTGAATATATCGATATCACAAAAAAAAAAAAAAAAAAAAAAAAACTGAAATACACAAAATTTTACAATTGCTTTCTATGATTTTTCATATTTTGAAATTGTTACATAATTTCTTCATTATTAATCTTACAAGCTATATATATTTCAATGTAAACAACCAAACAATCATTCATCAATTAATTTCCTATTTGATTTATGAATTTCAAATTTGTTAAGATCTAAATGGGTTTTTTCTAAGGTTTAAGATTAATAAATTTCTACTTTTGTTGTTGGACTTATTAGCATGGTTTTGAAACCCGAATTGTTCATTGAACCATAAAAGGGAGAAGTTCAAGGTTTTTGAGGTCGAACTGAGGTCGAACCGGGGTTGAACTGCGATGACATAATAATTAATTTAATAATTATTTTAAATATATATAAAATTATTAAATTAATAAAAAATAGAAAATTAACCAAAATAGTCTAATTCATTTAGAGATCTATCTTTCAAATATTTTTTATATCATAACTTTCATAAGAAAAATAAGAAATGTCAAATCCTTAGCAAACATAAATATGAATTACTCAATTAATCCATAAAAATACAAAGTAAAAATGCATAAACAAGTCTCCAACTTACACATTGTTTCTTACAAAAATACATAAAACTGATTTCTAAAAAACAAAATAGAACTTCAAACTCCAAGTTATATACTGTGTCTTACAAAAAGATAGAAATCATCTCTAAAATACAAAATAGAATTTCAAAGTTCAAACAAAATTATTATGATCATAAATCATCAATGTTATCAAAATTATTATGCTCATCATCAGCCCCTGAAAATCCAGGAGAGGGGCTTATAGTTTGTCCAAATGTTCCTAAATCAACTCCTTTAACCTCACTGCTATCATCTACACACAAGTTTGAACAAAATAAAAAGAAAAATCATTATAATGTTTACACAAGTTTGAAAAGAATAAAAAAAAAATCACTGTAAGTTATCAAATTGTTTACATATAAACTAACCTTCAGTACTAGAAGAAGGCTCCACACTTGCTGAATACGCACCCTCTTCATAAATTGCATTCTCTAACTCTTCATATCCTAAATATGGGTCTTCTTCTTCCTCAAATACCCAAAAATCAGTTTTGTCAATATTTGCATAATCAATGGGGTCAAAATTAAACTTTTTGCTGTAAAACCTGCATCATAAAATGTCATTCGCATTATTGAAATTTGAACATAATTAGTAACTAACAATTACATTAAATAAATGACTTCCTAAAAATTAATGCAGTGACAAGATATAGCATTTAGTTACCCATGTCTCAATCGCAAGTTATGATGAACAAACACAAGATCATTGAGCCTTTGATGCTCCAACCTATTTCTTCTCTTAGAATGTATTTATTCAAATAAACTCCAATTATGCTCACATCCAGAAGAGACGGAAGTTTGGCTAAGGATTCTAATTGCCAATTTTTGTAAGTTTGGAGCATCAGCCCCCCAAATCTTCCACCATTCATCTAAGTTTCATAACACAACATAACTAATATTAATAAACAAAAAAACTAAGATTTATTTATAGTATTAAAGTAAACTAATTACTTCTCACCTGGATGAGTGGTCTTGCTTGTTGACAATGCAAGGTCTCTATCAAAGCTCCCAATACGGTCTCAAAAATATTGGGTTTCCTTAATTACCTTTTCTTGGTCACCATCGTATTTTTTCCCAATGTAGTCTAAAATAGCCATATTTACTGTAGGTTTCCGACAAAAATTCTCCTCATCATATTTGAAAAATGGGATTTAACCAATATATATCAGCATGAAGATCTTTGTGCAAATGTTTATCCCAACAGTTTTTTATAATTGAGGTGTATGGCTTGTACAAGTGCTTCTTCATTCGGAAAATCTTCTTGATTCCCAACTGTGCTTTATACATGCCCTCATACACATATCCTATTGCAGGCCTTTGATTAGAATCAACAATCCGTAACAAACGAATGAGTGGTTATGAAATCTTGACCATAACATTAATATCATCCCAAAAAGAATTATCCAAAATGATAGAAACTGCTTCTTTTGCCTTTAACTCTTTTGCCAATCTATTATCCATAAAGAACTTACTAGTCACTAAGGTTTGCAAGTCATGCTTATGCACATGAATGCTTCCAAATGCAAGGAAAGTAGTAGCAAATCTTGTTACTCCCGGACGCACAATTTTTGTCCAACCAGGTCTATTCCTCAACCAAACAAGCAAAGTCACATGATTATAAATAAAAACCGTAATTTTGGAAGTACGTTCTTTGAGTCTATTCACATGAGGCATATCTCTCATATCTTTCAACACAAGATTCAAGCAATGTGTTGCACAAGGAGACCAACTAATAGTTTTATACTTTTCACACAATAATTTACCAGCAGATACATAGTTGGAAGCATTATTAGTAACTATGTGAACTATGTTTTTTGGACCAACCCATGTAATCACTTCATCAAACAATTAAAATAAGTTTTTAGAACTCTTCACAATCTCTGAGGCATCAACTGATTTTACAAATACCATTCTCCTAGGACAATAAACAATGAAATTGATCAATAACCTATATCTAGTATCTATCCAACCATCAGCCATAAGTGTACATCCAACTTTTGCCCAATGCCTACGTTGTGAGTCAACCAACAATTGAACCTCTTTCTTTTGATCCATTAACAAAAGGACCCGTATAGCATGATAAGTTGGACCTTTGTAACTAGGACCAACAGCAGCTATAACATCAATCATAATTTGGTAGTACACTGAAGTCACAATATTAAAAGAAATGCAAGTGTCATACATCCACCTTGCAATAGCCATATCAACTTGCGTCACCTTTTCTTTGCTTTGGAACACACTTTTAAGAGATGGTTGAGCTCCTGGAGTAGTTCTTGGAGCAAAGTAATTACCCATTGACTTTGTACCCTTTCTTTTACTTAAAATAGTTTTTTTAGGCAACCCACTACTAAATATTTCGTGTACATCTTCATCTTCTTGCACATCACTATATGTAGAAGGCACACTAAACATTTCTTTTAACATTGTTTTTCAGCCCTTTTTTTCAACTTAAACTCCTTCAAATATTCTAACATTTGGTGTCGTTTCATCTTATTAATACCCCCACCTTTTTATGTTTGCCTACAATACAAACATGTAAAAGTATTCCGTCCCTTCTCATCCGTCCCAAGGCTAAAATGTTCCCAAGTCAGATCAACCTTTTCCTATACTCTTGAGCTAGACTCCACTACATTAGAATCACCGTCATGTGATAGAGTAGACCTAATCTCTGTTTCCATTTTAATCTAAAAGACTAAACACCTAGTCAAACACTCATAGACCCATCAATTTTTGAAATACAGAGAGTCAAAGAATCACAACTTCATACACAGAGTCAAATTAACAAACTAACATACATAGAGTCATAGAGTCAAAGAATCACAAATTCACAACCAAATGTTCATAATTTCCAATCAACCAGCTCACATGTTTTTAATTAACACTTCTTAGTTCTTACCATAATGAACATAGCATTAGTTCAATCGTATTCCCTGCAATCTTTCAGAACTAAACAAAACAAAACAAGTAAAAACAGAAAAATAAAAACAATTCTAAACTAATAAACTCTACTCCAACAATTCTAAACTAATAAAAACAAAACAGTCTCAACATACAAATTCAAGCAAAACTTTAGTGTTATTTGTTTCTAATAACCCACATACACATACTGCATATACACAAATAGAGATACATACGTACATATGTATAAAAATTAAAATTGTTGGATTACTCAACTGTAAGGAAGATAAGCCACTGGGAACAGAGGTACCGAAAAGGCTAGATTGGTGCTTAGACGAGTCAAGGTTGCGACTGAAACTAATGCTTGAAACCTAAGAATTTTGAGAAGATTAGCAGAAAAATCGTATAACTAATAAAAATTATAATATTTTAATATGTGTGTGTGATTTTTGTGTACATACAGAGTAAAGAAATTAAGCTCCAATCGATATAGACATACATGATCTTATAGTAAATTAGTAATTGAGTTTATTTTTAATGGTGATTTCCTTAAAAAAAACCACACCACATAAACCCCAATTAAGCTCCATTCATTAAAACCTCTATATCTGGCTCAAGTACTAATAATCAAACCTCCCCAGAAGCAAAAATCAAACACCATAATTTCCGCTCAGTAAACGACCACAACAAATCAAAAAGGAAATGCACATTAAAAAAAAAAAAAAAAAAAAAACTAAGGAGCTGCGATGGGGACCTGTGATGGTGCCGTGAACGGCAACGACGACGAGAGTGAGCTGCGACGGCGACGGTGACGGCGACGAGGGAGAGAGGCAGAGATGAGAGTGAGAGAGAGCGAGAGACAGAGCTGCGATCTGGGTTAAGCTGCAATTTGGGCTACGACGCGATCTGGGCTGCGATGGCGACAAGATAAGAGTGAGAAGAGAGATGTAATTGAGAGAGAGTGCGGGCGAGGCAAAGAGCTTAGTGGAAACTCAACATTTTGGGGTATTTGTTACTCTATATGCTCCATCCAAATGACGCCATATAGGGGGGAAAAAAAGGGAGGAAAGGCGTCGTTTTAAGGCTTGAAACAAGGCACCCGTGTGAACCGGTCACGGTTCACAAAACCGTATGGTCGGAACACGGATCACAAGGGTCCATGCTTTTTTCGCATGGAACGGTTCTTCATCCTAAATGGATCGTAGATCTGAACGGTTCACGGGTTTCCCGATCGAACCGTACGGTCCGGCCCGGGTTTAAGAACTATGCTTATTTGGTGGTGTTTGGTACATTTATTTAAATAACAGTTTTCAATATTTGAAACACGTATTTCCATAAAACTTTTTAACTCGCACATATTTTCACAACACTTAAACATTGGTACTAGAAATCTTTAACTAAACGGGCCCTAATTTTTTTCTTCCATATTTTATATTAAATTGGTTTGTTATTGGGCCTTTTGTTTTGTGTTTAATAATGTCAGAATATTGTTAAGATGATCATATTCAAACTTATTTTAGTTGAGCTTAAAAGAATCTCGAATCAAGGTGTCCAAATTTTTTATTTTAAGGGGTCAAAACAAACAAAAAAAAAATAGTTTTAAAAAATACTATTATATATAGTTTTTTTTTTTTTTTTGGGCCAGTTCAAGGAACCCCTTGGGCTCCAAGTGGAGCCGCCCATGTGATGTAATGATTCTTGAATTAGGTCGAAAGTTTTTACTTATTGCTATTATATTTGCAAACGAACAATCCTACCCCAAACAACAAAGTAAAAATTATTACCCAACAGGTTGAAGAAAGTAAATCAAAATATATAAAATATGCATTCAAAAGGAATTCCAATTAAGGAAAAAGCTTGAGCAATCTAAGGTAACATAATTCTTTAAACAATGTATTTTGGAATACTAAATATGGATTCAAATGAATTTTTGCCTATAAGAAAAATTTTAATTGTATTTATGCAAAAAAAAGTTACAAAATTTTTTAAGTGAATAAAGTAGTATAAATGTATTTCATATATAAAATTTCACAAAATTATTGTTATTATTATTGTTATTGCTATATTAACAATGATAGTGATGACAATCATCATCATTTTATTATTATCAAATGGTCTTTAAATTTCACAATGATACTTTTATTTTTCTTTTGTAACAATAATAGAGTTATTTAAAGGTATACGCCTTTATTTTTTTTCAACATCCTAATTGCTAAGACTACAATTGGCTTGCTTTTAGCCCAACTAACACAGTGGTTTACATAGTGTTATATGTAAAATAGCTAACTTGATACAAGCGCAAGATTTACTCCAATTCTCCTACATCTGAATGAGTAAGTTCAACATTTACAAGCCACAATTTAAGAAAATAATCCTTTTGATAAGGCGTATCGGTAATTTTTTATTTTTATTTTTTTGGTTGAAAAGAAATTACATCAAAGTCACATGTGATGTATTTTGTTCTATGTTTCATAATATTCACCAACCTTTCAAATATGTCATTTTAATCCATAACATTTTATCTTTGTGTCATAATAGTTCTTATCGTTAAATTTTGAATGTTATTTTTTCACAAATTATTTGCCACAATTTCACACAGCAATAATCTGTGCCTTTTAAGATTCCTATTTCTTATGAGTAGTTTGTCTCCATTTGATACATTTTATTTTGTATTACTGAAATTTTCTTCCACTTATAGTTCTCACCACTTTAAATATTTGTATTAGTTGGCTGGAGGTTCGTTTTAGTAAACAGAATGTGCCAACTACTGTAGATCATTCCATGTTTTCAAATTATACTTGTTTCATTGGCCACTCCAAGATCTATAACAACTATTTAATAATAGATATCAAAATTTCGCAGAGAAAACATAGTAATTGGTGTTTTCCTCCTAGATAAATTGAGTAGATCATGAGTGAAACCCTAAAAATCAATATCATGGTTGCAACTCTGGGCGAAGCAAAATTTAGACTTTGCTATTTAAATGTATGCTTAATAAATTAATGATTTGCTATAAAATACACTATTTTTGGCAATAAATCACAGAAAAAAATTTACAAAATCGTTAAGAAAAAGAAATTAAAAAAAAAAAAAAAAAAAACTGAAACTTTTGACCAAAAGTAAAATTCCTAACTAGGTATTGCTAAGAATGGGTGGAAATCTCCTCTGCCACATTATACAGTATGTACACATGTTGCCACCAGTTATGCGTCTTTGTCTTTATGTCGTCTTTGTTGTAACCTATACACACACAAATTCGCTTTGTCCAATCCATAATTTGAATAAAATCCATTAGAAAAAATTGACAATTTTGACAAACCACAAAAAATTTTCCTCTAAAAAAGGCGAGACAGTTGTGGAATAAGAAAAGCCCAGTCGAAAATTGAAAGTGAAAAATTAAAAGGCGAAGAGAATAAAATGATTGGGAGAATATATAACTAAATATGACTCAATTTTGCTTAATACCCAAATGAAATTAGGGAGTCAGGTGTTACCTGGGACGTTGATCTTGAAGATGTAGGTATTAGGGGTTCGAGCCAATACAGAAGGGCCATCGATCTTGACCATTCTCAGAAGATTGGAGGACTGAGTTTTGGGGACTCGTGTTTGATAGATTTGAGACAGTTTTTGCATTTGAAAGAAAGAGAGAGTTTGAAGGATATAGTTGTGTTTCAGAGTTCTCAGAAGTGAGAAAAGAGTTTTTCGAAATAGTTTTTCACCAGTTATATTATTGCAAAGGTTTGTTGAACTAAACCTTGGAAATCAATTAAAAAATTTTGCAAATAGGAAAGGCCTAACCTTGATTTGATTTCCAAGACGTGGCAATCAGAGAATGAGTGCTAAATAAGGAGAAAGTATGAAAGACTGAAACCGTAGACAAACGTGCATTATGTAGTTAAAAAATGTTAAATAAATTTGTTTAAAAAAAAAATAATAATAATATGGCAAACTCTAGAGAGTCAACAAAAATTTAAATTTCTCAAAACAAAAAAAAAAAAAAAAAAAAAATTTAAAGGTTTCGATTATATATATATATATATATATATATATATATATTAAGAACGTATCTCTAAAAAAAAAAAGGTAATATAATGTATTCATAATATAATATATTTAAGGTGTTATTGTTATTTATATACTAATAATAATAATAATAATAATAATGATAATAATAATAAGAAAAAATTTAATGGATACTCTAAGGGCATTGATTTAAGAAATACTTTTATAAACTTTTTATAAGAAAAAAAAAAACTGATTTTTTTTTTTGTTTTTTATATTTATAATGAAATTAGAATAAGTACTTTCTTAAAATGGTCAATTTTTAAGTTCTTTAAGGGCACAACTTTACCATACCATAATAATAATAATAATCATTGACAGGTCACAAACGCGTTGACCCCTTGTGATTAATTAACGTCAGGCTACAAACGCGTTGATCCCTTGTGATAACTTAGATTAATTAATTAGTCTAGTTATTAATTAATTAAATCAATATGCAATATCACGTGGTAGCACAAACAAATCACCAAAACTAAGTAATGCAGCGGAAAATAAATAACACGGTGATTTGTTACGAATGGGGAAAACCTGACGGCAAAAACCCCACCGGGTGATTTAAGGTCACCACTCCCGAAACTCCACTATTATCACAACAAGCAGTTATAAGCAAGGAATCCCAAGTACCTTACCAACCTACAGTTGAACTCTTACCCCAGTACCCAATTGGACTTGTTTTGTAGTGATAATTTCTCCTTTCAATGCACGGCTCCCAAGTACGTGACTAACCAGATGCGCGAATCCCAGTACGCGACTTCAAACACCAACTAGAGAGAGAAAATTGTTGGCTGCAAAGTTATTCAAATCATCAGAGATGAACTAGGGCACAGACTTTGTCTTTCACATCACAAATTGCATGAACAAGAAGTTCTCAATGAATGTGCAACTTGCATCCTGTTGACGGCCCTTAAAACAATCCTTTTATATGTCTAGGGTTAGGAGAAAAGAAGTCCCAAAGACACATTCACGGATTGGACTTGAAACAAAACTGAAAATCTGTTTTCTTTAATTCTCGACAGATAGAGGTGTCGAGGATCTGTTGAGAAGCTGTCGAGGCTTGGGGCAAAACAGCTTCTTAAAGCTCGATAGATGCATGTGTCGAGGTAGGTGTCGAGCTTTAGTAACTTGCACTTTCTTGCTTGTTTCTTGGACAGACTTTGATGGCTTCAACACAGAATCTTGAAACACTGTTTCTTGAGGTGTTAAACACATCCTAGATCTACCTAATTACAAGTAAAGTGCGTTTTGTCTAAAGATAAGCCAATTACATAAAATAGCGACATATGTTCTCAAACTTGAACTACATATGTCCTAACAATTAAGTTGATTAATTAGCCAAGTTATTAATTAATCAAGTTAACATGCAAATTCACGTGACAGCACAAACAAATCACCAATAACTAAAGTATGCAGCGGAAAATAAGAGACACAATGATTTGTTTACGAATGAGGAAAATCTGACGGCAAAAACCCCACCAGGTGATTTAAGGTCACCACTCCCGAAACTCCACTATTATCACAATAAGCGATTACAAGTAAGGAATCCGAGTACCTTACCAACCTACAGTTGAACCCTTATCCCAATACCTAATTGGACTTGTTCTGTAGTGACAGTTTCTCCTCTTGATGCACGGTTCCAAGTACGTGACTAACCAATTGTGCGGATCCTAGTACGTGACTTCAATTCACCAACTAGAGAGAGAGTTGTTGGCTGCAAAGTTTTTCAAATCATTCACACGATGAAGATCAATAAGATGCTTGGTTACAAAACTTTACAGTGCACATTACACAGCAACTTCTTCACAATAGATAAACTAGGGCATGAATTTTGTCTTTTTTATCACAAACTGCATGAACAAGAATTATTCAATACTTGTGTAACTTGCGTCACTTTGACGGCTCTTAAAACAATCATTTTATATGTCTAGGGTTAGGAGAAAAGAAGTCCCAAAGATACATTCACGGATTGGAATTAAAGCAGAACTAAAAATCTGTTTGCTTTAAATCTCGACAGATAGAGGTGTCGAGGATCTGTCGAGTAGCTGTCGAGCCTCGGAGCTGAAACAGCTTCTAAAGCTCAATAGATGTATGTGTCGAGACCAGGTGTCGAGACCAGGTGTCAAGCTTTAGTAATTTACACTTTCCAGCTTGTTTCTTGGAGAGACTTGATGACTTCAACACTTAATCTTGAAACACTGTTTCTTGAAGTGTTAGACATATCCTAAATCTACCCAATTACAAGTAAAGTGCGTTTTGTCAAAGGATAAGCCAATTACATAAAATAGTGACATATGTCAACAACTTGAACTATATATGTCCTAACAATCTCTCCCTTTGACAATCCGTGACAAAACCACAACAAACAAATGAAAATATGAGAGAAGTCATAAAACACTTTAACTCATATTTAGTTGTTGAATACAATAAAATCTATCCTAACACAAACTCTTGAAAAACTTTGCAAGAAGAGAGTTTATGGCAAGTAGACTTTGACAACCTGTATTTCTGAAACACTTTTAAACAAAACACATCAAAGCATCTTCGTGTGAAGCAGAAATAATAGATTGCATACAAGTAAAAGAAACATGTGTATAGAGACAAAAAAGAAACAACACATGGAAATATAGGTGAAAGAAACATACATCAATATATATCAAGAAGTAAGCACAATGCATGTCAATAGATGGTCACAAGACCAGGGTACATGATCAATGTATCTCTAAAAGAATAGAAAAGAAAAGAAATACATATAATCCTCACTACATCCCTCATATCAACAATCCCTCTATAAAAAATGTCCTATACTATCTCTCCCCCTAAGTATGACTACTCTCATACACAAAATTACTCCCCCTTTTTGTCACGAGTGACAAAAGGTAGAGTGTCAAGTAGATATCTCATCAGAAGAGCTTGCATCTCTATCATCATTATCAGAAGTATCATCGTCATCACCGTCATCATCGTCATCATCATCCTTAGTCTCAGAAGTAACGTGAGGAGGCGGAGGAGAAGCCTCTGAAGCAAAGCAGCCCAAGGTTGCCTGTCGCCTGGCGATGCGACCAATACAAACGTTCACCTGATACAACTCCGTGGAGAGTGTATCGAGGTGAGCATCCAGGCGCTGAAGTTGTGCCATGATGTCTCCAAGTGTGACGTCATTCAAGAAAGAAGAAGGAGCAGATGTCGCTTGATCAGATCTGGAAGTAGTCGGACGAGAGGAAGGAGTAGCAGTAACTGACTGTCTCGATCTGAATTGTGCCTTGCTATGTTTTACAGTAGCGGCGTCTATGGCAAACATGACATGAAACGGATCGGACGAAGGAAAGGGGATAGAAAAACGACGAAGTATCCTCGTGACAGTGGAAGGAAAAATGAGCTTATCACGAGTGACCGTATCTTTATAGACATCTATGATAGAGAAGATAAAGTGTGAAGAAAAGTCTATAGAGAAATGCTCTAGGAAAGACAGCAAAAATTGAGCACGAAGCTCTGTGATAGAGTTGTAGTGAGAAAGTGGGTGCAAAACGAAAGTCATCACTATGTTAAGGAAACGAGGACCTTTAGCAAAAGGCCGACATGGTGTGTACTGATGATCTCCCCAAGCGGAAAGGCGCTCACAAAACGTAAAGATCATCTCATCTTTGAACACAGTCTATAGACGCTTACATCCAGGGTAATCAAGATGATCCACCCTCGGGACATGAAGAACCTCGGAGACCAGCTCTGAAGTAACAGCAAAGCGCGTACCTCGAATGCTAGAATAGAAGAGAGGTACTGAAGAATCAATCTCGTGGATGTTAGAGTAAAACTCCTGTATCAACACGAGAGGACAAGTGACTGGGACGTCACACAGTGACTCCCAAGCTCGACTGTAAATAACATCGGGTAGGTCAGTGTCGGCAAAGTTTGCCAGGACAACGTGGCTTTCCGAATGAACACCTCGTTTAGAGAAGTTCTCCGAGAAGTCCTCCGAGAAGTCCTTTTGGGCTTTCTCATCATGGAACCAGATAGACAAAGGAATGGAATCAAAAGAAGAAGATCCTTTAGAATGCAGAAGGTTCTGGGATGGAATGGATTTATGCTTAGGTGCCATAGACACTACTAATGCAAACATAGAGAGAGAGAGAGAGAAAGAGAGAAACACACAGAAAAGTCCCAAACAGTTCAATATAGGAAGAGAAATATTGAAAAGATAGAACGAATGCATGGGAAATGCATGAACATGTGACATGCAAAATAAAAACATCATGGGCTCAGCCCAATCCAAACCTAACAGCACACAAGTTTGCACACATCTAAATACATGAAAATCCAATTAGAATGCTAATGTGATGCAATGCATGTAGTTTTAAAGATCAAATCTGTAAAACCAACCCAAAAATTTCATGAAACTCTCAATAATTTTGAAAAACCCCAAAAATTTTCAAAGACCTCAAAACCTAGGTTTTTAAAACATGAAATGTATGAAGAATGAGAGGATAGAAGCTTACCAAGTGAGGAAAATCTAGAAAAACACTTGAAGAATCCTTAGGAAGGGGTTTGGAGAGAGTGAGAAAGGTTTTGGGAGAGAAAACGCAAAGTATCGAGAGAGAGAGAGATCGAGCGAAATGAGAGAAAATTGTGACAAAATCCTTATATAGCCATTCAGTAATTCTCGACAGATGCAGGTATCGAGAGGTGTCGAGACAACTATCGAGGTAGGTATCGAGAAAATGCACTTCGACAGATACAACTATCAAGGACATGTGTCAAGAAAGAGGGATCAACCACTTAAGAATCTTGATCGATCCAAAAGCTATTGAGAAGCTATCGAGCAGACAGAAAGTTTCTCAATCAATCCACCAAGTGTCGAGAATATGCCAAGACTGCGATAAGAAAAAGACTAAGAAGCTCAACAGATAGCTAGGTGTCGAGAAGCTATCGAGGAGGTGTCGAGATTGCCTTAAAAGTAGTTTTTCAAGGGAGGAAAAACACAGACATGAATGTAATCACGCATGCAACTCAACTAAAGATCTAAGCAACACATTAAGCTCTCAAAATCATCCGTCAACAATAATTTAAAGCACATGGATCCCAAAGCATGCACACACACACTAAACAAGTCTAACCAATTTTATATTTCAAAAAATGAATTAAGACAGTTTAGTGAGCATACATTAAAGCATGTAAACCTTGTGATGGCCAAATCACATTGTACCTGCACATGTATCAAGAATAACAAAGAATATTGCGTGTTGTGTGTGTAAACATCGCAAGATTACATTAGTTTCTCAAAGTTATGATGATTTGAGACATGAGAAAATCACTTTAACTTACACACAATCATAACTGTTTGATGGGGACTATTACCTTCAAGGTACATCCTATAACTCCCACATCTCATAAAAAACACACTTGCAACCATGTTTTAAAGCATTTTATTCATTTTGCTTTTATTTCTTTGCATATTTTCTTTTATTGAGCATATCATGCATAGGCATACAGGATAGAGAAAAGAAATACCCAATTATGTTAAGCTTTTGACATTGCACTTTTGCTATGCCGAAGCATACGGTTGTCATTGACATTGCACTTTTGCTATACTAAAGCATATAGATGTCATATCATGATTGGCGAGTAATAGTGGTGAGATGGTTATTTATGTCTTTCTCTTAGAATTTTCTAGTCCTACCCGTCAAAAAGAGTGATACGAGTGTTAAGTACAAGAGATCACTTAACCTTACTCATCACAAACAAAGAGCTACAAAGCTCACTTGCTTAGTTGTGCATAAGAATGCTCATCTAAGTTACAGGTGATACAATGTTTAGAAAACTCTGTTTCAATGGCCATTTTAAGGTTCACAAGAACCAATGTACACAAACACACACTGTTTTTGTATTTTTCAATTTTTTTTTTTATTTTCATCAAAAAAGCAAAAATAAAACACAAAACTGAAAACACAAACAAAAACAAGTTAAAGAAAGCAAAACAATTCATAAAACTAGACTAACTCAAAACAGTAAAGTAACACATAAGTAATGTAAAATAGTAAAACGGGGAGAGAGAATAAGAAGTAAACAGAATCACTTGGAACCCTTTTCCTTCCACACCTTGGAAAAACCTTTCCTTATTGTCAATCCTTGAACCGGTGATGAGGGGAAAGAGTTTAAACCGTTCAAGTTCAAAAGGAACATGAGGGCTTTGAGAATGTCTCTAAGAGGAGTAAGAGAGGCCTGAAGCTGATTCTGGTTCCCAGATACTATCATGCCATTGCTTTGTCTAGTGGCTAGCCACTTGTAGCAATTTGGTCAAGTATGACTTGCAACACCACAATGATAACAGAGATGCTGTTTCTTCTGTTTGGGCTTTTGAGAGATAGCCTTCTTAGTCCTAGGGTTTCTAGTTTTCCTTTTCTCAACTTTAGGAGGTGCTCTTAGGATAGAATTGCCATTGTCTACATTCTCTCTTGCTAACTCAGTTTTAACATTTTCATCCTCAATTTTAATGTTATTAGCAGGAGGAACAAAAATAGTAGTACTAGTAGAAGGAGTATTAGTGAGAGAGAATTCACACCCCAATCCAATACGATCCGAATAAGATTTCTAAACACTTAGCATCTCGACCAGCTTTGCACTCGATGTCCTCTCCAATTGTGCTCTAACTTGAAACAGCTCCACTTCAAACTTCTTGGTCTTCTCAGCCAAGAAATTGTTCTCGAACCTCAGTGCCCCAATGGTCTAATTTGCTTTATCAACCTTAGTGAAAAGCTCCTCACGATCAAGCTCCACATCACTGAGCTTCTTGGTGGCCAGCCTATAGAGTTTCTCATGCTTCTCAGAAAGCTTGTACAGTTTCTCATAGGCGGTATAGATATTATCTTGATCATCCATAGTTTCAAACTTAGCATCCACCAATTCCTTTTCTTTATCCGCTTCTTCAGTAATCCCATCAGTAAGATTAATAGTGGTAGTGAAGGCATTCAAGATTCCGTCATCTTCATTTTCGGAATCATCCTCGGGCTCCATGTCGCTTAAGGTAACAGCAAGTGCCTTGCTCTTTCCAATGCTCCTAAGGTAAGTTGGACACTCTTGTTTCATGTGTTTGAAGCCTTGACACCTAAAGCATTTCAGTCCAGCGGGAACAGTGTATTGACCGCCATCCTTGACATCCTTCTTTCCTTTATCTGAGTTCTTGAACTAAGAAGAACTAGATTGCCTACTGTCCTTGTTGAAGCCTTTTCCATTGGCATTCTTAATGAATTTCTTGAATTGTCTAGTAATATAAGACTTCATTTTAGAATCTTCATCATCTGAAGAATCATCTGTATCACCGCTCTTGGCTTTTAGTGTCGTGCTCTTGCCCTTGCTTGACTTGCCCATCCTAATTAGCCCTAAGTCGTAGGTTTGCAAGTTTCCAACCAGCTCAGTCAAAGGAATTCTGTCAATATCCTTTGATTCCTCTATCATCGTGATCTTAGCAAAGAATCTTTCGGGAAAAGATTCTGAGCACTTTCCTTACTATCTTGGGTTCAGGAATGGTTTCCCCAAGATTGAAAGCTGAGTTCACTATATATTTGAGCTTTGCATAGAACTAATCAAATGACTCATCCTCCTCCATCTTAATTTCTTCAAAGCTTGTAGTGAGCCTCTGTAACTTTGAATCCTTGATAGCCTTGGTTCCCTCGTAGGTTGTCTGGAAAATGGTCTATGCTTCCTTAGCAGTTTCTGTGGAGGAAATTTTCTTGAACTCCTCATTGGTGACCGCACTGAATAGGACATTCAATGCTCTGCTATTAAAATTTGCCGCCTTGATCTTGGCATCATCCCAATCGGCCGGTGCTTCTATAGGCTTGATCTAGCCTATCTCCACAGCTTGCCGTACTTTCTCATCTAATGACTATAAGAAAGCTCTCATGCGTACTTTCCAGTATGCATAGTTAGTACCATCAAACAAAGGAGGTATTATAAGAGATTGACCTCTATCCATGACTAATAGGGGTCAATGGATCACACATAAGGATTAAACCCTAATCAGAGTGTGCCTGCTCTGATACCATTTGACAAGCCACAAATGCGTTGACCACTTGTGATTAATTAGCCAAGTTATTAATTAATCAAGTTAACATGCAAATTCACGTGACAGCACAAACAAATCACCAATAACTAAAGTATGCAGCGAAAAATAAGAGACACGGTGATTTGTTTACGAATGGGGAAAACCTGACGGCAAAAACTCCACCGAGTGATTTAAGGTCACCGCACACGAAACTCCACTATTATCACAACAAGCGATTACAAGCAAGGAATCCGAGTACCTTACCAACCTACAGTTGAACCCTTACCCTAATATCCAATTGGACTTGTTCTGTAGTGACAGTTTCTCCTCTTGATGCATGGCTCCGAGTACGTGACTAATCAATTGCGCGTATCCTAGTACGTGACTTCAATTCACCAATTAGAGAGAGAGTTGTTGGCTGCAAAGTTATTCAAATCATCCACACAATGAAGATAAAAAAGATGCTTGGTTAGAAAACCCTACAGTGCACATTACACAGCAGCTTCTTCACAATTGATGAACTAGGGCATGAACTTTGTCTTTTTTATCACAAATTGCATGAACAAGAATTACTCAATACTTGTGCAACTTGCATCACTTTGACGGCCCTTAAAACAATCCTTTTATATGTCTAGGGTTAGGAGAAAAGAAGTCCCAAAGACACATTCACGAATTGGAATTAAAGCAGAACTGAAAATCTGTTTTCTTTAAATCTCGACAGATAGAGGTGTTGAGGATCTGTCGAGAAGCTGTTGAGCCTCAAGGTTGAAACAGCTACTAAAGCTTGATAGATGCATGTGTCGAGACCAGGTATCGAGCTTTAGTAATTTGCACTTTCCAGCTTGTTTCTTGGACAGACTTGATGACTTCAACACTTAATCTAGAAATACTGTTTCTTGAAGCGTTAGACATCCTAAATCTACCCAATTACAAGTAAAGTGCGTTTTGTCAAAGGATAAGCCAATTACATAAAATAGTCACATATGTCAACAACTTGAACTACATATGTCCTAACAATCATCATCATCATCATCATCATTATTATTATTTTGTAAAAATTGAAGAAGAAAAATATCCTACCCAATTTAAAAGCTTGACCAAATCTTGTCATTTATCAACTCAATTAAGTCCCAATCATCTTATGCTCTTTCCAAGTTTTATTCTCATTTCAATTTCAAATTTAGATTCCAAAAAGAAACCTCTTGGCATTAACGGCTCAGATTATTTGAGAAAGAATTAATTTGGAATTGATGACATATTCGAAACAATATTAAAAGAAAGATGCATTTGGAAATAGTATTATTTTTCAATCACGTCGTTAAGACTCCGCATTTTTCAAATCCAAATCAAATTGCAAGAGCTAACATTTATGAAATAAAATACCATCAAGCTTTTCAACATAGTCACACAATCAAACATTAACACACATACACTTAGATTAGAGTAGAATAGAATTCTATCTTAAATAAAAATAAAAATAAAACTTGGCCACACAATCAAGAATTCAATCAAGCTTGGACTCTTCATGATATATCACAGGTAAGACATGTGAAAGCAAATGTATTAGGCAAGTCTGCAGAAGAAAAATTAGGTCTAAATTTTGGGGCAAAACACGTGTAGACCATTTAATGATAACTTCATGTAGACACCCTATTACATTCCTCAATGATGATGTATACCCTTTCGTGCATGCAACACCTCCCTCCAAAATGATAAAAGTATTAAAGGGTGCACATATGTTATCTTATCTTTCCCTCATTTGTCATGTTATCTTTGGATTTTTTTTTTTCTTTTATCTATGTTTTTTTATTTCAATTTTATCATTCTATCATTTTTCACCTCTATTTTATCAAATTCTCAACTTTAAAAAATGTGCAAGAATTATAATTTCATTTATTGTCCAAATCTCACATTATTTTTGAAACCAATTGTGTTCTCTATTTTAAGTTTAATCACAAATAAACTTTTCACTCTTTTCTCCAACCTTTAATTTTGTCAAACTTTTGATTTTAGTGGAAAGAAAAAAAGAAGAAAAAAAAAAAAGGAGAGAGAAATACAAAAATTAGTAATGCTAGTGAGGAGTGAGGCACATAATGTTGCATTTACATTGTACCTCACCTTCCAAATAAAACAACAAAGTCATGGTCTCTGTTTTCGCATTGAGCATTTGGGTTCAATCATCAGTGTAAGAAACAAAAAATGAAAAAAAAAAGCAAAAAAAAAAAAAAAAAAGAGATGCTCGATCTCCAATTTTTAGAAGAAAAATATTTGAGGCTCTCTGATCATTAGGTTCCATTGAACTAATTTAGTAAGAGATCTATGAGATTGAGAAGAAGTAGAAGACAGCAGCCAAAATCACAAACATTTTCAAGAAACTTCTTTCCATAGTTTTCAATTTTTTTTTTAGATTCATTTGTTTTCTATTTTACTGATCACTGAGTTTCAAAACTATTTTGAGAGAGAGATTGATAAAAATGATTTGAGAGAACAAACCCAGTTCTAAGCACAAAAAACTGTTGCCGGCCGCCATACATCACTGCGAGACTCATCTAAGGAGGCTGGGCGCGCACACGCAGCACTAAGGTAAATTTTAGGCTTTTGATGATAGATGTTCGTGATCAGGGGTACCCCTTTTGATACTGAATTTTACTAGCCTAGGGATGTAGGCATGCATTTAATTCTGTTGTTATAAACAAGTGTCTATGTTCTATGTGCATGTGCACAAGGAGCTTTTGTGTGAGATTTGCCCCACTAATGTCAGCCAGTGACATTAGGCTTTGCCTTGTGTATATATGACATGCACCATGTGGGATGTCACAGATACAAATTACGTAGGGTTACATTGCTAGTTTAATCTCCAAATTGAAATGCGTCACCAAAAATATTGGTAGGGGATTTCATCTTCAAACCAAAAATAATCTTAAGTGCTTTTTGGATAGCAACTTTCACAATGCCACATGTTTTTTCATATGAATTTTTTATTTTATAAAAACTTTCTTCAAATTTACTTGGGATAATAATAAATTTCTCTTATTAAGTGAATATGGATAGTTTTCTTTTTAAAGTGTAACAATCAGCTTTATAAATTTTTCTTCTCACGCTAGTTGAGTATTTTTCTCTCTAGGGAGAGACTTTTCTTTTCACACTGTCGGTGAGGACTAGTTAATTCTCAGTTTCTATCTACAATTTTGTTAGAGTTCAGTGGGGTCTATTTTGTGCTTTCCTATTCACATGATGGATTCGGATTTTATAGACAAGTTGCAAAGTATAACCTTGACGGAGGAGGAGGGAGAAGTTATTAAGGTTGGGGTTACACAGAGGGAAAGGATGTTGGAAGAATGTTCCCTCAGTTTGTTGGGGAGATTTCTCATAACACGAGCTTTCAACTAGTGTGCGGCCAAGACTTTGCTAAGGTCTGTGTGGAGGATGGGCTCGGATTTACGCATTGTTGACGTGTGTATGATCTTTTTCAATTCAAATTTTCAATGGAGAGTCAGTTGAAGTGGGTGCTAGCAAATGGTCCATGGAGTTTTGAGGACCACCCTTTGGCGTTATGAAGATGGAAGAAAGGTATGACAACCACTTTCGTCAGATTCACTTCAATACCGATGTGGGTTCAAGTGTGGGGTTTACCTTTTGATTTGTTATTGGAAGAGGTGGGCAGGGCTATTGGCAGTGGTTTGGGAGAAGTATTGGAAGTTAATTTAAAGGAGTTTTCGTCTGACCAAGCTTGCTTTATTAGAGTAAGGGTGGAGTTGTCGTTGGATAAACCACTATGTCGAGGAGGAGTTGTTGCCAGCCCTGAAGGAGATAAGGTCTGTATTGGTTTCAAGTACGAACGTTTAGTTGGGCTTTGATATCAGTATGGTTGAATTGGTCATGAGTTAGGGTTTGCTCTATTCAAAGGGATCGAAAACAGGGAGGTCTTCCTTATGGGGAGTGGTTGAAGGTGGGGTGTTGTAGAAACTATGGTAATGCAAAACAAAGTAAGATGTAGCCCGGGGCAGCGGGATGATGATGTCCAAGCTGATCAGGGGTATTGGGTTTCTTCACAATGGAAGGTAAATGAGCAAGGTAATCTGGCAATTGGAAGTGGAAATGGGAGTACCTCTTTAACGCAGTTGGGCAGTCTACTTGAAGGTGGTATCTCTAACAGTGCTTCGGCAGACGGCGGTGTTATAGTCAATAAGGGTGCAATCTTGATTGCAAAGAATCACGATCCTAACCTTGAGGAGTTGATTGCAGAGATTGATCATGCTATCCAAGCCAGTTCAGATTTTTCAAATTCAAAACAATTCCAACTGATTGTGTGCCATATAATAGCGAGATTTTCTTTGACTTGTTTGAGGTGGTAGTCATGGATGACGATATAGTCATCCTCAATCATGACTTAATGGGGAAACAAGGTGAGCAAATATCTCCTCTAGGTTTTAAGGGATCAGAGATATGTTTTAAGGTTGGTTGTTGTAACGGCCAAGGAAACAAGAGTACTAGTAAGGGCCGACCCAAAATAAGTGGTAATTAAGATAAATGTGTGAGTCAATCCATGCATAGCCCAAAAGTATTTGAGTTCGTAGAGAAGTCTACAATTGGAAGCCCAAAAGCAATGATGAATTGGAAAAGGCTTATCACAAGACCTCAGGCTTTTATTAATTCTTCAATTGTTGACATGGAAGCTGGGAAAAAAAGGAAGCAAGCAGAAAACATGAATAAGGAGAAAAGAAAGATAGAACTGTGGAGAATGAGCATGGTATTGTGTTAACTATGGGATAGATGGAGGTTGTAGGGCAACCATGTCGGGCATGAAGACACTCTTAAGATTCGCTTTTCTTACAGTGAAGATTCGCTTTTCATACAGTAGTATGGATTTTGAAGTTTTTTCTTCGTTCTTTTTTTTTCTTTTCTTTCTTTCTTTACGTTGTAATCGTACTACTCTAGCGTATGCTACTGTTGCAAAAGAGAAAAAGGGGGTCACATGCCCCTCTTTCTCTTTCCCATTGTATATTATGTTTCTCAATTAATAAAGTCTACTATTGTTTCCTCTCAAACAGAAGAAGAAGAAGAAGAAGTGAATATGGGTAAGTGTGAATGTATTTCTAGATAATATTTTCACTTAATTATCATTATCGTCTTTATTGTTGACGTTGTCACTTAATTATCATTATTATTGTTGTTGTATATATAAGACATATCCAGTTATTGGTTCGCCATCAGAAGTATTGTGTAATATTGTAGCTGTTTGCCAAACCCTAAAAGTAAAAGAGAGAGAAAGACATGAATATTTTGGGAGGCGAACACTTGGGTTACTAAGTGAGATACACATTCTCTTTGATTCATAATTTATGATGTGTTATATAATGATCGTTGAATTAGATAGAAAGTTTTTTTTTTTTTTTTGTTATCACATTTGCAGACGAACAATTCTACCCCATACAACAAAGTAAAAATTATAACTCAACAGATTGAATAAAGTAAATCAAAATAGATAAAATATGCATTCATAAGGAATTCCAATTAAGGAAAAAGCTTAAGCAACATAAGGTAACATAATTCTTTAAACAATATATTTTGGAATACTAAATATTTATTCAAATGAATTTTTGCCTGTAAGAAAAGTTTTAATTGTATTTATGCAAAAAAATTGTAACATTTTTTTAGGGTCCGTTTGGTTGGAGGAGTGGAAAAGTGAGAGGATGAAAAATTATGGGAGGATGGAAAAGTGGGAGAATAGAAAATATATGGTTTTCCCTCTTGTGTGTTTGGTTGGAGGGGTGAAAAAGTAGGAGGGTGGAAAACTCTTTTGTTTGGTTAGAAAGAAAAAAAGAAGGATGGAAAATGTAATTTATATAAATTAACTACTATACCCTTGTTACACAATATATAAGAAATAAACTTATATGTACTCATTAAATAATATAAAATTTACCACATTATACATGTAAATATATTATTATTATTATTATTATTATTATGTAAAATTTACAATAGTGTACATATAAAATTAATTGGACAAAAGATTTTGTAACCAGCAAAAATGTGGTCAGCAAATTTACACTACATTCAGCCCAAAAAAACGTGGTCAGCAAATAATAGAGTCAAATATTCAAAGGACTTCCACTTGTTCAAACGTGATCAGCAAACTTTTGTAGGCAACAGTTTCTTCACTTGGGCTGATTAAACAAGGAAAAGAGAGAGAGAGAGAGAGAGAGAGAGGAGAGAACCTAGGACGTTGCTGCTGTGTTGTGAGAAGAAAGTGATAAGGATGAGAAGAGGCAAAAGTTAGGTCATCAATAAAGTGAGGGATAAGTGACAGTAGTATAAATGTATTTCGTATATAAAATTTCACAAAATTATTGTTATTATTATTGTTATTGTTATTAACAATAGTAATGATAATCATCATCATTTTATTTTTATCAAATGGTCATTACATTTCATGAGGATACTTTTTTTTTTTTTTTGGCAACAATAATAGAGGTATTTAAAGCTATACACCCTTTATTTTTTTTCAGCATCCTAATCACTAAGATTACAATTGGCATGCTTTTAGCCAAATTAACACAGTGGTTTACACAATGTTATGTGAAATAGCTAACTTGTTACAACTGCAAGATTTACTCCAATTCTCTTACATCTGAATGAGTGATTATCATCATTTATTATTACTATCAAATGGTCATTACATTTCATAATGATACCTTTTTTTGTAACAATAATAGAGGTATTTAAAGGTATACACCCTTTATTTTTTGTCAACATCCCAATCACTAAGATTACAATTGGCTAGCTTTTAGTCAAATTAACACAATGGTTTACACAATGTTATGTGAAATAGCTGACTTGATACAATTGCAAGATTTACTCTAATTCTCCTACATTTGAATGAGTGATTGTCATCATTTATTATTACTATCAACTCACTACAAAAAACTACACAAATGCCACTATAGGTCCAAAAAAGGCCACTATAGGCCCATTTGGGCTATTGCAGCATTTGCTATAGTGGTGTTTACAAACGCCACTATTGTACCACGACTATAGACCTATAGTGACGTTTGTAAAACGTTTCTATAGGTCCGTTTTTAAAAAAAAAAAAAAAAAAGGCTATAGCAACGTTTTTATAAACGCCACTGTAGGTCTAGAGTCACGGTACAATAGTGGCATTTTGAAAACGCCACTATTGCAAAAATATATTTTCAAAAAAAAAAAAAATTGATTACCAAAAATTAAGTTTTTTTAAATTGAAATTTAACTTTTAAATTTTGAAAGCATTAATATTAATAATTTAAATTTTTGAAAATTAAAATTAAAATTTTAATTGAATTAAGAAATTCAAAACAAAAATACAAACTCAGCAAATTCAAGCACTAACCTATAAAATTCAAAGTCAAACACAATACAACATTCTCCAAAATACAAGAACAAAATCTCATAAACATCCAAGCTCAAGAACACATTTCTTTTGTTTAAAAATAAGTACAAGATCAGATACACAATAGCACAAATCAAAGAACACAAACCCAAATTTAAACATAAGCACAAGATCGTATACACAATAGAACAAATCCAAGAACACAAATCCAAATTTTAACATAAGCATGAGATCAAAAACATGAACATAGACACTAACATTCCTAGATTATTTGCTTCATTCAAAATATTCCTCCATTTTGTTACAACCTAAACAGAAAAGAAAAAAAAAAAAGAAAAAAAAAGAAGAAGCTAGATCTACTATCAACAAAAACCCAAAAAAAGCTAGGGGGGAGGGGGGAAGGGGAAGGGTCTCACTGGGTTGGTGGTAGCATGGTGGGCTGAGCGGCGGGACCGACGGCATGTGGGTTGAGTGGCAGGCTTAGTGGCTTGGTAGGCTTCACGACAGCATCAGAGAGATGAGAATGAGAGGGCTAGTGATGAGAGAGTGAATTAGAGATGAGAGAGTTTAGAGACTAAGAGATGAGAGAGTACGTATCTTATGATCAGACCCAATTGTTTTGTGTGCTTATGTGAATAGTCAGTAAAGGTAAGCATTTAGGGAACAATGTGATTAGACTTAAAGTAAAACATGTGGAGGAGAAAATGTAAAATTTGTGGAGGAGAAAAAGAGAGGAAAAATTAAATTAAAAAAAAAAAACTAAATATAAGACTTTTGGGACACTACGTGCCAGAGATTTGACAAGATGAATACAAAATTCAAACTTTCAACTTTTTATTTTATTTTTATTATTATTATTTTAAGTTGGACCTATAGTGGCGTTTCTCAAATGCCACTATAGGTCTCTTTCCCCTCTAGCCCTTATTTTTAAAAAAACCGTACCAAAAAAAAAAAAAGAAAAAAAAAAGTGCCTATAGGAAGGGCCACTATAGGTACTTTTTTAATTTTTTTTTTTGGTTTGTTTTTTTTAAACACATATAGCAGTGTTTGTAAGTGCCTAGTGGCGTTTTAAAAACACTGCTATAGGCCCTTGGAAATGCTACTATAGACCCATTGTTTTAAAATGCTACTATTGGACTCCCTGAACGCCACTATGGATTACCTATAGTGGTGTTTTTGACAAATGCCACTAAAAAAAAAGGCCAATATAAGCCCAGTTTTTTTGTAGTGAATGGTCGTTACATTTCATGATGATAGTTTTTTTTTTTTTTTTGCAACAATAATAGAGGTACTTAAAGGTATACGCCCTTTATTTTTTTCGACATCCTAATTGCTAAGATTACAATTGGCTTGCTTTTAGCCAAATTAACACAGTGGTTTACACAATGTTATGTGAAATAGCTAACTTGATAGAACTGCAAGATTTACTCTACTTCTCCTACATTTGAATGAGTGATTGTCATCATTTATTATTACTATCAACTCACTACAAAAAACTAGACAAACGCCACTATAGGTCCAAAAAACACCACTATAGGCCCATTTGGGCTATAGCAGCATTTGCTATAGTGGTGTTTACAAATGCCACTATTGTACCACGACAATAGACCTATACTGGCATTTGTAAAACGTTGCTATTGGTCCTTTTTTTTTTTTAAAGAAAAGGCTATATGGCTGCTTTTTTATAAATGCCAATGTAGGGTATAAACCTATAGTGGTGTTTACGAAAACGCCACTATAGGTCTATAGTTGCGGTACAATAGTGGCGTTTTGAAAATGCAACTATTGGGAAAATATATTTTCAAAAAAAAAAAAATTGATTACCAAAAATTTCAAAAGTTTTTTTTAATTGAAATTTAACTTTTAAATTTTGAAAGCATTAATGCTTTCAAATTTTGAAAATTAAAATTAAAAGTTTAATTGAATTAAGAAATTCAAAACAAAAATACAAACCCAGCAAATTCAAGCACTAACCTATAAAATTCAAAATCAAACACAATACAACATTTTCCAAAATACAAGAACAAAATCTCATAAAAATCCAAGCTCAAGAACACATTTTTTTTGTTTAAAAATAAGTATAAGATCAGATACACAATAACACAAATCGAAGAACACAAACCCAAATTTAAACATAAGCACAAGATCGTATACACAATAGAACAAATCGAAGAACCCAAATCCAAATTTCAACATAAGCACGAGATCAAAAACATGAACATAGACACTAACATTGCTAAAATATTTGCTTCATTCAAAATATTCCTCCATTTTCTTACAACCCAAACAGAAAAGAAAAAAAGAAGAAGAAGAAGCTAGATCTACTGTCAACAAAAACCCAAAGAAAGCGTGGGGGGCGGGGGGAAGGGGAAGGGTCTCACTGGGTTGGTGGTAGCATGGTGGGCTGAGCAGTGGGATTGGCGGCACGTGGGTTGAGTGGCAAGCTTAGTGGCTTGGTGGGCTTCACGACGGCGTCAGAGAGATGAGAATGAGAGAGCTAGAGATGAGAGAGTGAATTAGAGATGAGAGAGTTTAGAGACTAAGAGATGAGAGAGTACGTATCTTATGATCAAACCCAATTGTTTTGTGTGCTTATGTGAATAGTCAGTAAAGGTAAGCATTTGGGGAAGCAAAGTGATTAGACTTAAAGTAAAACATGTGGAGGAGAAAAAGAGAGGAAAAGTTAAAAAAAAAAAAAAAAAAAAAACTAAATATAAAACTTCTGGGACACTACATGCCAGCGATTCGACAAGATGAATTCAAAATTCAAACTTTCAAAATTTATTTTTTATTTTTTATTTTTATTATTATTATTATTTTTTAAAGTTGGACCTATAGTGGTGTTTCTCAAATGCCACTATAGGTCTCTTTTCCCTCTAGCCCTTTTTTCTAAAAAAACCATACCGAAAAAAAAAAGTGCCTATAGGAAAGGCCACTATAGGAACTTTTTTAATTTTAATTTTTTTTTTGGTTAGATTTTTTTTGAAACACCTATAGCAGCGTTTGTAAGTGCCTAGTGGCGTTTTAAAAACATTGCTATAGGCCCTTGGAAATGCTACTATAGACCCATTATTTTAAAATGCTACTATTGGACTCCCTGAACACCACTATGGATTACCTATAGTGGCGTTTTTGACAAATGCCACTAAAAAAAAAAGGCCAATATAAGCCCAGTTTTTTGTAGTGAATGGTTGTTACATTTCATGATGATAGTTTTTTTTTTTTTTTTTTTTTTGTAACAATAATAGAGGTACTTAAAGGTATACACCCTTTATTTTTTTCGACATCCTAATTGATAAGATTACAATTGGCTTGCTTTTAGCCAAATTAACATAGTGGTTTACACAATGTTATGTGAAATAGCTAACTTGATACAACTGCAAGATTTACTCTAATTCTCCTACATTTGAATGAGTGATTGTCATCATTTATTATTACTGTCAACTCACTACAAAAAACTAGACAAATGCCACAATAAGTCCAAAAAATGCCACTATAGGCCCATTTGGGCTATAGCCGCATTTGCTATAGTGGTGTTTATAAACGTCACTATTGTACCACGGCAATAGACCTATACTGGCATTTGTAAAACGTTGCTATTGGTCCTTTTTTTTTTTTTTTTTTTTTAGAAAAAGGCTATAGTAGCGTTTTTATAAACGCCATTGTAGGGTATAAACCTATAGTGGCGTTTACGAAAATGCCACTATAGGTCTATAGTCACATTACAATAGTGGCGTTTTGAAAATGCCACTATTGCGAAAATATATTTTGAAAAAAAAAAAAATTGATTACCAAAAATTTCAAAAGTTTTTTTTAATTGAAATTTAACTTTTAAATTTTGAAAGCATTAATACTAATGCTTTCAAATTTTGAAAATTAAAATTAAAAGTTTAATTGAATTAAGAAATTCAAAACAAAAATACAAACCCAGCAAATTCAAGCACTAACCTATAAAATTCAAAGTCAAACACAATACAACATTCTTCAAAATACAAGAAATCTCATAAAAACCCAAGCTCTAGAACACATTTTTTTTTTGTTTAAAAATAAGTACAAGATCAGATACACAATAGCACAAATCGAAGAACACAAACCCAAATTTAAACATAAGCACAAGATCATATACACAATAGAACAAATCCAAGAACACAAATCCAAATTTCAACATATGCACGAGATCAAAAACATGAACATAGACACAAACATTGCTAAAATATTTGCTTCATTCAAAATATTCCTCCATTTTCTTACATCCCAAACAGAAAAGAAAATGGAAGGCTGAGCGGCAGGACCGGCGGCATGTGGGTTGAGTGGCAGGCTTAGTGGCTTAGTAGGCTTCACGACGGTGTTAAAGAGATGAGAATGAGAGAGCTGGAGATGAGAGAGTGAATTAGAGATGAGAGAGTTTAGAGGTTAAAGAGCATTCACATCAGCTCTTTTAAAACTTTTATCTATTTTACATCAAAAAAATCTACTTTTTCTATTTTACACTACCACATTTTCAAAACAACCACATCAGGTCATTTATTTTACACATCTATTCTAATTAAATAATATTATTTATTATTATTTTATTATTATTTATTAAAACACACTCTCACCGGTTACCTTTATTCTTTTTCAGCTCTCTTAATCTCAAGATTCTAAAAAAAAAACTCTCTCAATCATCCCCGTTCCTCTCCTTCCGTCATTCTCTCCCTCACAGCTGCCTCACCCAGCCCGCCTTGCCGCCGATCTAGCTCGCCGGCTCACCCAGCTCGTCGACTCACCCAGCTTGCCGCCTCACCTAGCTCGCCGACTCAGCCCTCCACCGATTCGACCTCCCTCTTTCCTTCGCCGACTTAGCCCACCCCTAACCGACGACCCTTCGCCTCCCACCCCTAACCGACGACCCTTCGCCTCCCACCCCCAACCGACGACAGCAATAGAAGACCCGACGGCAGCAGATCGGGCAGCAGCAGTGGCAGCAGATCGGGCGGCTCCGTTGGGCATTTCACTTGAGTTTTCCGTTGGGTATGGCTTGGGCTGGGTTTTCCGATGGGTTTGGACCGTTTTTGGGTTGGGTTTACCGGTGAGTTTTGATTTATTTTGAGTTGGGTTTTTAGTGGGTTTGTTTTGATTTTAAGTTGGATTTTCTAATTGTTTTTCCATTGATTTTGGGTTAATTTTATGTTGATTTTCGGTTAATTTTCTGTTGATTTTGGATTAATTCATTGTGCTAGGTTGTGGTGTTTGGTGGTGGCGTTGGGTTGGTTTTTCTGGCGCGCTAGGTTGTTGCAATGGTTGGGGAAGAGAAAGTCTGATCGATGAGAGAGAAAAAAAGAGTAAAAAAATCACCTAAAAGTGAACAGTAGCCGTGTATATTTACACGGTTACTGTTCATTTACACGGTTGGGTGTATAATTTGCACATCTTTGCACCCACTGATGTGGGTGATTTTTTGATCAAAATGTGTAAAAAATGTTGTTTTTTGCATTTTACATGAGTATTCATGGGCTGATGTGAATGCTCTAAGAGATGAGAGAGTACGTATCTTATGATCAGACCCAATTGTTTTGTGTGCTTATGTGAATAGTCATTAAAGGTAAGCATTTGGGGAAGCAAAGTGATTAGACTTAAAGTAAAACATGTGGAGGAGAACTAGTAAAATTTGTGGAGGAGAAAAAGAGAGGAAAAATTAAATAAAAAAAAAAACTAAATATAAAACTTCTGGGACACTACGTGCTAGAGATTTGACAAGATGAATTCAAAATTCAAACGTTCAATTTTTTATTTTTTATTTATTTATTTTTTTAAGTTGGACCTATAGTGGTGATTCTCAAATGCCACTATTGGTCTTTTTCCCCTCTAGCCCTTTTTTTTAAAAAAACCCTATCGAAAAAAAAAAGTGCCTATAGGAAGGGCCACTATAGGTACTTTTAAATTTTTTTTTTTGTTAGTTTTTTTTTTAAACACCTATAGTAGCGTTTGTAAGTGCCTTGTGACATTTTAAAAACACTACTATAGGCCCTGGAAATGCTACTATAGACCCATTGTTTTAAAACGCTATTATTGGACTCCCTAAATGCCGCTACAAATTACCTATAGTGGTTTTTTTGACAAATGCCACTAAAAAAAAAAAAAAGGCCAATATAAGCCCAGTTTTTTGTAGTGAATGGTCGTTACATTTCGTGATGATACTTTTTTTGTTTTTTTTTGGCAACAATAATAGAGGTACTTAAAGGTATACGCCCTTTATTTTTTTCAACATCCTAATTGCTAAGATTACAATTGGCTTGCTTTCAGCCAAATTAACACAGTGGTTTACACAATGTTATGTGAAATAGCTAACTTGATACAACTGCAAGATTTACTCTAATTCTCCTACATCTGAATGAGTAAGTTCAACAATTACATGGCACAATGTAAGAAAATAATCCTTTTGATAAGGCATATTAGTAAGTTTTTTTTTTTTTTTTTTTTTTTTTTTTTTTTTTGTGGTTGAAAAGCAATTACATCAAAGTTACACATGAAAATTTGTTTTGTTTGATTAAAATGGTCACGTAATTATTTTTATTGCAACAAGAAGAACAAGAACAACAACAATAATAATAATCACAAAAACAAATATTATGATAACAAGCATAAAAAAAGACTAACAAAATGATGATGATTATAATGATTTTAATGATGGTGATTATCATCATAATTATTATGTTCTGAAACTACTACTACTACTACTACTATTGTTGTTGTTGTTGTTGTTGTTATTATTATTCATTTTTTTTGTCTACTTTTGAAATAAAAATATAAATAATTCAAGGTTTAAGAATTTCAATATTTATGATAACACAAATATTATATTTAATCTCAATTAGCATTTAATTAGTTAACGCAATGTGTTGGTCTTTGTTTAGTTTTAAATAGCTTAAATAATGAAACTTATACTATACATTTCTTCGTTTATTACAGATGAAGCATCTTTACTAAGTGCTCTTTGCTGTAGAAGTGAATGTCTGACCTGTCTCACACTACAACAAAGCTGACATTTTTCAGTATATGGTCAAAATCCTTGGAAAAAGTACTGAAAAACCTTGTGAAGAATTATTTTTAGAGTCTAATGATCATATTCATGCTTAACGGAGTCCATGTATAAGACATAATAAATAATCGTAATTAAGAGAAAGTTTGAGTAATCTAAGGTAACAAGTTTTTAAAGAAATTATTTTTGGATCAGTAAATATTTATTCAAACTAATGTTTACGACTAGGAAAAAATTTCATTAAATTTGCACAAGATAATATAATGGATATAGGTAATCTAATTGTATTTTATATACAAATATTTCACTTATATATTGTTATTGTTACAACAACAACTACTACAGTTATGATTAAATTATTAATACAACAACCGCGACAAATATAAAAGTGATTATGATGATATGAATTATAATATTATTATTAGATTTAATTTATTTAAATTCATTTTTTTTCCTTAAATTCTGTTCTATGTTTCAAAATAGTCACCAACCTTCCAAATATGTCATATTAATTCATAACTTTTTATCTTTGCGTGACAATATGAAAAAGTTTGACTCAGTTAAAATAATAGGTATATGCTGAACTAATGTTACTATGCATGTCATATGGCCTATATTAAAACAAACAAACAAACATAAACTCAACTCATTACTCATTACTGCCACCAACATCTAATCTAGGAGGTAGTATTATTGGTCAATGCAGTATCCTCATACAACTTATATGCTTTTGAAAACTTGAGTTTGCCTCTTCTTTGTTAGTAAAGTTCCAAGTAAAGACAAAAGTAGCTTATAGTTATATAATAGGATTGGTGATTATATTATTCTTTTATCATTTATATGCAATATATATTGATAGATCATAGTAAACGAATTCATGTAGTTCAGACACACACACAAACATATATATATATATATATATATATATATATATAGGACAAAATTGGCTTTTGTCCGTTTCAAAAAAACAATCAAGCATTTTGCCTCATTTTCCAAACTAATTAGGGAAATGTCCTTCTTTTGAAACTTGATTTTCTCAAAATCGAGTTATGCCCTATACGACGTTTCAAGGAGCTTATAGTGATATTTTCAGGACCTATAGCGACATTTTTAAACTCGATCTTCATGAAATCGAGTTACATGCAAATTTTTTTTTACCTATAACTCGATTTCATGAAAGTCGAGTTTAAAAACGCCGTTATAGGTCCTTAAAAATGTCACTATAGGCTCCTTAAAACGTTGCTATAGGACTTAACTCGATTTTGAGAAAATCGAGATTCAAAAGAGAGGCATTTCCTTAATTAGTTTGGGAAATGGAGCAAAATGCTAGATTGTTTTTTTGAAAAGGGCAAAAGCCCATTTTGGCCTATATATATATAGAAGGCTTATTGACTTTAACAATCTCTAAAGTTATATTATTTTATTTATATTTATATTAAAAATGAAATATACTAAAGTTCTAAAATTATTTTTCCAATATTTTCTATAAACTTATGATATGATAAGTGGTTATTGGAGGAAACAATTAGTCAATTAAAAGAGGTGATAGCTTTTATTATAAAAAATGTTTTGAAATCGATGGGCTTTGATTATATGCAAGCAACTACTACACATATATATTTTCTCAGTATAATCAACATTAAATTTTTTTTGCCATTTTATTTAGGTTGTCAAAATAAGTGATAAATTTGCTCATTATAATTTTCAATTAATTGCTATTGTTGGTACATATGTGATTTCATGTGACTTATGGTGATGAATATATTTTTAAGGGTGATGGAGATGTACAATTAATATGGTTATTGGTGGAAAATATATTCTTTTAAGTTCTCATTAACTGGAGCACTACAATGTTCTTATATATTTATTCAGTTTAATTTAAAATATTGCAGACCAAAGCTAGAGGAGGAGATCACAATGTAAATAATGACACAAGATGACTATGAGGAGGAAGATGACTCTTAGATGGAGGACGACACTGACTCAAATGATAATTGATCTTCCAATATTTATGCTTTCAAGTTTAGTAAAGGATATAATATAACCTTCGTGTATTATTGAACAACAAGCTATTTTGTAGACCTTTTAATATTTTCATTTTTAATGCACTTATTAGTTTTGAACAATTATGGATTGGTGTTAGTTATTTGAATGGAGAAACTTTTATGAACAATTATAGATTTGTGTTTGTAATTTATATATTAATTATTCCATATATAGAAATATTTGATATTATCAAATAAAATAAAAATATCATAATATTTTGTTTGACGGAGCTATTTTTTTGCAAACAATGTATGAGTGACGAGATAAATGGTTTTTAATAATGGCTAAAGTTCGTCAAAAAAAAAAAAGTAATTGGTTGCATTGATGTTATATTTTCAATGAAAAATTAGGTATTTACAATGGCTTTTAGTTGTTGAAAAAAATACATTAACAATAGCCTTAGTTCGTCGCAAACACTATTTGGTCATCTAACTTCCTCATATGAAGTTGAATTTGCGACGGCAGTTATTAAGTACTTACGATGGAGTTTTGCTGTCGAAAATAAGTGTTAGTGACGGCCTTGTCGGCAATATAGTATTACTGACGAGGCTTTTGCCGATGGACGTCGATGGCTTCTTGCCGTCAGTAATACGAATTTGCGATGAACTTTGACCATTGCAAACAAGCTTATTATTGTAGTGGTTGGTGATACCTTTGGAGGAGCATCCTCATCATTCACAGCAAGGGAGACGATTTCATACTGTACCAGCCGGTACGGCTGAAATATCTCATTCCGGTGACCAAATCGGTACAAGTGACCCTCCCATTTTGTACCGGTTTTTATGCCAGACTATTTCGGGTGATTTTGGCCATTTCGGGCCTTTTTAGTCATTCTAGCCGAAATATTGATTTCTGGCTGAAATCATTTAAGAACAGGTATTACCTCTTTGAAACCAATATTTGCTTGCAAAAACCCATAAATCCATGACATTGAGAAAACGACGAAGTTCCGATGAAGCCTACCTCGGCATCATGGCCTCATTCTGTTTATTTGCATCTCTTAGACCTGACTTTTGTTTTTTTGTCTTCTCCTCTTCTTTATACATGAATACCAGAGACTAGACTTCTTGGTTCTAAGCATTTGACTTCTCAGTGCATTTTCAAAATGCGTGGGATGTGTTTATTCTTTTTGAAAGTAACGTGTGGTTATGAGCATTTGGCTTCTCAAGGCATTTAATTCTATTCAAAATTCATGTGATAGTTAGGTGGGATGCTTGACCTTTTACACTAGTTTGAAGCTTTTTTTTTTTTTTTTTTTTTTTTTTTTTTTTTTTAATATAATGATTAGATAATTTAGATTTATTTGTAATGGATTGGACCATTGTAGAAGGATAAAGATAATGATGAATTGGGCCTAAATATACTTAAAGACATAGGATTTAAATTCAGATATATATATATATATATATATAGAGGATTTTATATGTATAGCGGTAAACCCGAAACAGTACACCGATATTGACTGGTACACGAAATGTATCATACCGCTGGCCGACTGGTACAGCCTCCCATATGGTATTGACTTCCTTGGTTCACAGTAATTCAAGATTCAAAGGGACAGTCATTGACTTGATTTCTGATAAATATTCAAATTTTTAATTTGATTTTTTTATATATCAATGTTAGTAATGAAAGCGATGATGTGATGAAGAACTACTATATTGATGGGAGTCATGGGACTAACTACTAAGAGCATTCACGTCAGTTTCTTTGAATTTTTAACTAAATTAACCAAACAAATACTACTTTTTATAATTCAACTATCAATTTCTTTTACGCATACATCAACCTCACTACTTTTACAATTGAATATTATTTAATAGAAGATAGAAATTGCATTAATAAAGAAACCAAAGAATTTGTACACAAAGGGGTCTGGCAAACCCACTGCCTAGACAAAAGTAAAGTAAAGTAAAATGAAGACTCAAAGCAGAGCTATATGGCCAACATAATAGGTGAGATGGGAAAGAGCAAAAGCTCATTCAGTAGACCCATTGTGTTCTCCAAGCGGTAGACAGGTTTAGATTCAAAACCATTCAAATCCAAAACAGAATTATCCTTATAACATTTAAAGTGCTGAAACTGTCTAAAATTTTACCAATTTGAAGCACATTAGGTCCTATTGTGCATTATAAGAAAAGAGAAAATGCCTTAAGAGAGAAGAGATGAAGAGAGTAAAAGAAAAAGAATAAAAATTACTTTTTTATAAAATTTGCGTGTCAGTGTCCTTGCTAGTAGCGACGAGCACTGCTCTTAGTTAAATGTTTTGGACTAGTTTAGTGAGATTTGTAAAGTTCTTAATTACAACTATTTTGTGTTGGCTTTAATTCCATACCAAATTTTATTGTAATTTTGTTCAATCATGTTTACTCTGTATTTTATGTGGGATTTCTTTGTATGGGTTGTGTGTGAGAGAGAGTGTGAAGACTCAAGCTTGCATTGAAGAAGGGGTGGTTTTCGTGGGTATCTCGCGAGTAAATTTCCTGCAAAGTAAGCCACGTGTAGAGCACATAATTGAAATGTGAAGAGTAATGACAAACTGGTGACAACAGGTTTCCACGACTATCTCGCAGGTAAGGCCTTTCCGCAAGATACCCGCGAAATATTCTATTTTGCTGTTTTGAATTATCTGCTCCACCATGTCTTCACCCACACTACATATACTTACATTACCCACATATTGTGTGGAGTGCTTTTCAGAGAGAAAAATCCTAGCAAACACACTTGAGTGTTAGAGATTGTATACTCACAATTATCTACACAATCCTTTGTGGTTTTTCTCATACTCCTACCTCTCAATATTTATATCTTTGAGAGGTTGATAGCCCAAAAACTTACCACACCCAATTTGAGTGTCTAATGGAGGTTTTGGTGTTGTTAGAAAGTATTGGAAGAAGCCAAGCTTTGGCAGATACAATCGGGCACATTGTGGGATCCGGAAAGCTTGACAAGACACAATTCCTAGAAGCCTTATTGGAGTAGGAGCTTGGAGGGCTTAGGTGCACTAGGTAGATTAGACTTGGAGGGTCTCTTGCTATTCGTGTATCCCAACTTATTGTCTAGTAGATCGATTTACAGTTTGGAAGGCGGTGGAGAGGTTTTTCCTTGAGTTCTTCGGTTTCCTTTTCGATAACACATCGACATGTTATCTTGTGTTTGCATTTCTCTCCTTTACACATTTAGCTTTCATTTTACTGCTATGATTTGATGACTATGGCTTAGAGTAGTTTTATTGTTTGTTTGCTCGTATTTACTCTATTCCGCACTTAGTTTAAGTTAGAGTAAAATCAACCGAACCATAATCTTTTTATTTGGAGTCCGAACAGCTCTTGTTTTTTTAACACAAATCCGAGCTTTCAAGATTGATGTGTGAGTATTTTTTGAGTTTTTAGTTATTTATTTGCTGAAATATTAAAATATCTACACTGATATGAATGCTTAGAAACCTAAATCAAGCTTCTAATGGACAATTGAATCAATGCTTTAGCAGCCTATGATCATTATTATGATGGACAATTGAATCAGTGCTTTAGCAGCCTATAATCATTATTATGCCGTTGAATTTGTTACAACTTTGCAAGGAACACATAAACATATGCACTATATATACACACACACACACATATATACATATATATATATATATATATATATATATATATATGCTAAACGATACTTGCATCTGGTTTCCAAGGAAAGTTGGAGTGCCAAAATATGCTGGTGTATACCCACTCCAAAGCTAACTTGGATGCTGCTATGTGCAATTGGAAAAATTATCTTTCATATAGAATATAAATATATAGACAAGCATTTATGCAAATAGAACGAACATATAGATAAATTTATACCCCTAATTGGTTTATATGTAAACCTAGAGAATTATTTTCCACCAAGCTACATGTATTTTCCTGGTCAAAATGGTTATAAATCACTGTTTAGCAAAATATTTAGCAGTATACAATATTTGTAAAATATTTAGTAATCTATCACTTTTGTGAAACTCGAATTTACCATGTAAATCGAGTTCCAAAAACTCAAATTCTTTGAAAAAACAGCCTTCCAATTTGCCGTGCCATTTTTTATTGAACTCAAGTTCCATAAAAAAATTTCATTGGAGCTTGAGTTTTAAAATGTGGTAGATCCCTAATTATTTCCCAATCAGTGGTAGATTCATACATATTTTACCAAACAGTGGTACTTGATCATTTTAGCCATATTTTCCTATAGTAAACAATATCTTATAATTCTTAATACAGCATAATAACTTCATAAAGAACTAATCTCATAGTTTGGACTTTTTGATACCTGAATATTTATACTCTATTGGGTTCCCATTACGTTTCCACGGTGTGGAGTACTTAAAGTTGGGAAAGCGACCATCACCTACATCAACTTTGACTGTGCCACTAGAGAAGTCTTTGATAATAAAAAAATGTAATAGGGGTAAAGAAAGTTGCTAGATACATTATTTGGATATGTAAATAAAGGAAATCCAAGAATTACAAATAAATATACAATATTTTTTAAAAAACTATTGATATGATGAAAGATTTTTAGCATATAAAAAAATCATGTTAGTAGTGAGCCCAAATGAGAACTAGTAAAAATTAATCATATTGACAGTTTGTAAAATATTAATTATTTGTAATTCTTGCATTACTCGTAAATAAATAAACAACACATAAATAAATAAAATGGAATAGTATCGGGGTTAAGATTTTAGTTTAGGAGGGACAAGATTAAAAACAAAGCTAATTTAAAATAAAAATATTAGTCAATATTAATAACAAAATAAATAAATAATTGTAAACTAATATAACTGTCAAACAAAATCTAATATAATGTCGAAAGCTAACTAGTATAAATACTAAAATGAGTTAAAGACCCCCAAATTTTAAATTATAGCTTGATTAGTTTTAATTTACTCTAAACAATGAAGAATAAGAGAGAGATAAACATAATTAACAATTAGCCTATAAATTTTCATGTAAAGATCAGATGCTCTAATATCAAATGTTAGAAACCTCATTTAGGTGGTGAGTTAGTCTACGAATTGGCTACTTCAAGGGAGATATGCCTCCAAGAAAGAGAAGGTGAATTGAGAACTAAGAGAGCAAGAACTTGGTTATTATTCTGCTTAATGAGATTACAAGAGGCAGCGGTCTATTTATACCGGCAAAGGGCTAATTATCTTATTACATTCCTTTGTCAACCCATTAAGAATTCATTACTTATAGTTATAGTGAATGCACCTATTTTATGATTAGATGATTGACTAATATCACTTTTGGACTCATTCAAGCACAATTTTTTCCTTTAATTTATGAATAAATGCCTCCATGATCAAGCAACTTTTCCTCATTTTTTTGATGCCATTGATGTAATCTCAAAAAAGGAATTGCACATTTTATCTTATTGTTGTTGTAAGGTTGAATTTATTCAACCATGTGTTGACTTTATTTCATGCCAAATTTGCTTGTATTTCAGCAATTAGATACCTTGTATTTAGGTAAAAATTATGTAAGGGTTATGTGTGAGAGGGTGTGAAGAATTCAAGTTCATGAGCATTTAGAGTGATTCTCGCGACTAGATCTCGCGAGTGACTTGTGACTGACAACTCGCCAAAATGTCACACGTGTGAAGCATGTAGGAAGGGAAGGGTCACAACAGTTGGAGCACTACAGGACAAAGAGCATAGTCTGGCTTGACAGTTATTTTCTGACTCAAACTCGTGACTCGTCCTAGTTGCGAGTGAGTCGCCAAAATGCCCTATTTTGCAGAAAAATGACTTTTTACATTTCTCACGTACCCTACTATAAATGCTGTTATACCCACGAAATGTAGAGAGCTTCCGGAAAAAATTTTGAGAGAGAAACCCTAGAGAAAAAAAAATTTTGACTCATCCACAATCTTAGACATTTTATTCTCTAAATTCCTCTACTCTCACCCTCTCTATTCACATACTCGTGAGAGGTTTATTAGCAAATTCTTATCTTACCATACCCATATCAGTGAGGAGGTAATTTGCTACTTAGGAAGCAGTTCGGAGATGACCAATTTACTTGGTTGATGCAATGGGCTTATTGCAGAATCCGGTAAGCTAAAGAAGACAAGGTTAGGCTTAGCTGCATTGGGTAGATTAGGCTTGGAAGGTCTATTGCTATTCATGTATCCCAACTTTATTCTTTAGTAGATCATTTCAATGCTTAGAAGTCGACAGAGAGGTTTTTCGCTGAGTTCTTTGGTTTACTCTTTGATAACACTTGCCAGTGTTATCTTTGTATTTGCATCTCTCTAACTCTTACTCTTACCATTTAATTGCTACTGTGTTGTGATTAATTATGATTTATAGTAGTTTATTTATTTGGGTATCGCTTGTACTTATCATTCTGCACTCCTTGACCCTACAATGGATAGGTCTCAATCCCTAAATGCACCTCTTTCTTCGATGGGAGAAATTACACCTTTTGGAACGTCCGTATGCGTGCATTCTTGTGTTTTATTGATGAAAGCGCATGGGATGCTGTTGAGAATGGATGGACTAGGCCAGTGGTTGCCAAATCTACTTAGGATAAGGCAGCCCTTGCAGCAACCAATGCTAATAGTAAAGCTTTGAATGCTATTTTTTGTGATGTCTCACCCGATTAATGCCACAGGATTTCACATGTTACAATCGCCAAGGAGGCATGAGAAATTTTGGAGACCACATATGAAGGCACTAAAAAGGTAAAGGACACCAAGTTACAAATGCTTACCACTCACTTCGAAGAACTAAAGATGAGCGAATATGAGTTGTTTGACTCTTTCTATGGGAAGTTAAATGAAGTGGTGATTGGCAAATTCAACTTAGGTGAAAAGACGAAGGACTCCAAGCTTGTGAGGAAGATCCTACGATTGTTGCTAGATATCTTCCGTGCTAAGGTCACAACCATGGAAGAGTGAAAAGACCTTGATGAGATTAAAATTCAAGAACTTATTGGTTCTCTTCAAACTTATGAGCTATCTCTACCATCACAAAGGAAGAACAAATCTTTAGCTCTTAATACAATCAATGAGAGAGTGGAAGCTCAAGACTCCTCAGATGAGGATGAGGTTGAAAAATAAGTGGCGTACCTTGTTAAGAACTTTCGTAAGTTCTTAAAATTTAAGAAGGAAGGGAAGTCTTTTGAGAAGGGGAAATTCTCAAATTTCAAGAAGGATAAGAAAGACTTCAAGAAGAAGGATTCCAAAGATTCTTCACCATCTCAAGCGGTCTTTTGCTATGAGTGCAAAGGTTATGGGCATGTGAATAAAGTATGCCCCACGTATTTGAAGGAAAATGGTAAAGTCTTTGCTACTACCCTTAGTGACTTGGACAGCTCAAATTTAGATTTGGAATAAAGTTGTGACGGAGAAGGAAACTACTCTACATTTATGGCTATTGCACCTGTGGACTCTACGGAATATTTGAATGCTCTAGTGTAAGAGCTCGAAAAGCACACTGAAGTGGAGTTTATGGGGATTTCGAAGGAATCTGATGATAAAGATGAAGGAGCAAAGGGATTGTAAGAATCCTATAATTCTATTCTTGAGAAGACCGGAGAGTATGCTAGAGTGGCTAAGGGTACAATTAGAAAAATGAAGAAAGCTGAACAAAATTGCAAGAGCATACTCGTGAGGTATAAAGAGACAAAATGCGAAGTTGAAGCGATGAATGAAAAGCTAACTAATTCCTACTCTCGGATTAAGTTTCTTAAGCTTGAGGTCATTCAACCTAATGCTAAAGTGGAGCGGGTTGCTTCAAAGAAACTTGATGAGGTGCTAGCATATCAAAATCCCTCTTCTGATAGAAGCAGTTTGGGATACACCGGAGAAAGTAGCTCAAGTGCCAATGTGTCTAAGGAGATGAAGGTTTTTAAAGCCAAGGAACCAATGATTGCAACTCCAATTGTTGAGAACATGGACGTTGAGAAGAAGCCAAATGTGATTGCTCAAAAGGTTTTAAAAAAACCTCTAAATCCATTTGTGGCCAAACCCAAGGCTAAAGGGAAGTCTTTTCCAAAGTCACAAAGACGTCCTCAAACTCAACATTTTTGCCACTATTGTGGAATCCGAGGACACATTATACCAAATTGCCACAAGCTTCGAGCATTGAAGAATGCAAGTTCTCAAAGGCTAAGAAGACAAGGAAATGGCAAAGGGAACAACCAGCGATTAAAAGGCCGAGAAGTCGATCCTGATATTGGTGATGTGATGAAGATGATAGACACCATCACTTCTTATTTGGAAAACTTCACCCTAAGGTTTGAGAATCGCAACTGAAGTACCTATTCTACTAAGGATATCATCCCAAATGCACGTACCGTGTGGGCAAAGAAGGGTACACATGTATAAGTATTAGAACATGTTCATGCATCAATTCTTTCGATATGTTGTGACATTGTTGGGTTGTTTGCTTTTTTTTTTTTTTTTTTTTTTTTTTTTCATTCTAGCATGTTTTTATTGTTTTTGTTTGTTTTTAAAAGCTTTGAATATTTGTTGTTTTTGATCAATCTTTACTTGTTTTATGTCAAAAATCCAAAAACACATAAAAAGTATAAAATTCAAAAAGTTTGATTGGCATTATTGTGTTTTGTCACACACATGTTTTGCTTTGTACCTTCATACAAATGGCTTTGTGCATTTACGAGCTTAGCTTGTTCTTATGCACTCATATCTTTGTGAGAAAAATCTTAATATCTACGTGATTGTTATAAATAGATCTTTAAAATTGTTATGAATGATTAGCCAATGGTTTTGTTGATCTTGAGACTTGCAAAGACTTATGCCTATATATCTTTCCACTCTTTTATGTTTTTGCTTATAGCTCAACAAATGTCAAATCTTGAAAATAGATAATGAGCTGTAAAAGCTATCGCACATACTAGTATTTGACTAGGAAAAAGGAAAAGCGACTTGTAATGAAAATGTATGATGCCCAAAATGCCAAAGACTTACTTTTAAAATTGAAATATAAGAAATTTCAGGCATCAATCCCAAAATGAGATGTTTTTGTTCTTAAGGGATCAAATATTATGAAAGAAGCCAAAATAAATGCTTCAATGTTATGTAATCAAGTTTTGTGAGAGGTCATATATGCATATTTTTATACTTAAGATTAGTTACTCTTCTTAGTGCTAATTGTGTATGTCATGGTTGAATTGATCATTGAAGTTTCATATTAGACTAAGGACTATCTCACTTTTGGTACTTACACACATCACACATGTCTATATTCAATTAATGCCTTATTCATTTGTGTGATTGTACTTGATTAAATGTGTTGTACATACTCAATTATATATTGATCAAATACAAAAAGATTTTTGAGTATTTTTAGTTTTTTTTGGAAAGTGTTTTGTTTTGAAAAATTATAGAAAATCCAAAAAATTTTACAACTCTGATTTAGTGATTGACTCGTGGGTCATGCCAGTAGTGAGCTCACTTAGAAGCTCTCGCGCTTTCTAGTGAGCTAGTCCCCCAGTCACGAAAAACACTATGAAAAATTTTTCAAATTTTTTGACTTTTTGGCATTTTTGTGACTCATTTTGGCAACTTAGTTGCGAATGGAGGCCCTAGTTGCGAGCTTACTCAGAAGCTCTCGTGACTCACTTACAGGTGGACCTTCTAGTCGTGAAAAAGACTTAAGACAAAATTTTGTTCAAGGGATTTTGGCGACTCCTTTTGACAACTTGCTCGTGGGTCAGTTGAGTTGCGAAAATCGCGTGTTTTGCACAAATAGGATTAAATCTCAAATAGTTTTAAAAAACTCTTCAGTTTTTCCTCGCATCACATGCATACACATTGTCTTGTCCGCCTCTCCCTCTCCCAAAACCTCCATTTTTACTCACAAAACCTCCATTTTCTTTATCAATCCTTCATTAATCTTCAAGAAAAGGTATGGGTTTTTTCTTATTTTTAATGCATTTCAAGTTTCTAGCCTTAGTTTTCTTGGATTTTGTGTATATGTGGAGATATAAAAATATGGTTGTTGAATATGGTTTTGTTAATTTTTGATAAGCTTGATATATGGGTTTTGTTGGTTTTGTTGATATAATGCTTATTCTACATGTTTACATGTTTGATTTTCATTTTTATGCATTATACTATGTTTTGTGTTGCATTTGTGCATACCATGTTCATGATAAAATGTCTCTTAGATGTTTTTGTGTGTCTCTTTAGATTCCATTGATTACAAAGTTTGTAGGGATAATCATGTTTCTTTGATTTTCAAACATCATATGATTATGTGTTTTTACACTTTGCTCTAGTTTGCATACTTTTGCATATGATGCACACACACACACACAATTTGACATGTTAAGTGCTTAATGTCATGATCCTATCATGTTTTGATGTTTTATGTCTACACATATCATTTTTTTAATTACTCTGTAAATTCCAGTTTTTATGGTTTTAATTCAAAATTTTTATTTTGGGACTAACTTGTTGCTAATCAAGTTTGTTGCCATATGTGTGTCTTCTTGGTCTCTGATACTACATGATATTGCTTAAGATGTCTCCCTTCAAGAAATCAGCTGTAAAAGGAGGTAGTAGCAAGGGAAAAGAACCAATGATTGATCTCAACAACTTCTCCCCTAAGTCAAAGAAGACTTGATCATCAAAAGGATTTTACGATGTCAATAAGTTCAAATCATATGCCGCATATCAAGCTTATGAGAACTACTTCAAGGATGCCCCCATGTTGGTTGAAAGGGTGGTTGAGCAAGCTTCTCTTCTCAGTATGAACATTCCCAAATGGTTCGCCACTAAGGATTGGAACTATCTTCTATCCAACTTTGACGATCCGTAAGAAGAAATGGTGAAGGAATTTTATGCAAATGCCATCTATGATGGGGATGAGCTGAAATGTCGGGTTAGAGGAAAAGACTACATGGTTACACCCTTCTATCTTGCCATCATATTGAACATCAACTAGCCTGTGTTTCTTAAGCCACTAGTGTATGAGATTTGGATCCGGAGGCTAACTTGCTTCTGGAGACTTTTGAAGAAAACTTTGAGTTCTCTCTTAATGGGAAATTAGTCAGTGTATCATCACTATCTCCATAATTAATGTTGCTCACAACAATCATGTTCCACAATCTCTATCCTCTCTCAAGCATTGGGTACATGACTCATGGTCAGGCTTTATTTCTTCATGACTTGATCACTGATGAAGAAATTGCTATTTCTTCACATATCTTCCACATTTTGAGCAAGACTGCTGAGAGAAATGCCTCAAGAAACTACTTTCCTTTTTGTTGTCTCATTTCTAAAATTCTGAAGCTCAAAGGTGTTCACCCATGGGAAAATGAGTCCCCTTATTCTAAGCAAAGCCTATCAACATTCACACTCTCAATGCTATCATAGGTCACAACCAAAAGGGAGTTAAGAAAGAGAGTCATGCTTCTCATGGTAGTTCAAGCTCTAGCTCTCATTCCTACGATGAGAAGTTGGACAACATAATGACATCTGTGCAAGACATCAACACCAAGTTGTCTGGTCTTGCATCTATCATGCACTCACAACACAACCGTTTTGACACAAAGTTCACACCTTTCCAAACCCAATTGGATCAAATCCAAAAGAAGTTAGAGGAAGATGAAGACTAGCTATTCCTTGAAAAAAATGGGGGGATGGTTCATTATAGGGGGAATATCATGATAGGGGGAGGAAGAGCTAGATCAAAGGGGGAGCAATGGAAATATGCAATGAAGAGCAAGAAAAGCCTTTTTATATTTGTGTTTTCTGCTTTTTATAGTCTATGTTCATATTTCATGGTTTATGTTGTGTACTTGACCATGCTATATTATGTACCCTTGATTTGTAGCTATTTAGTACTCTTAGATTATGTTAGCATTATCTTTAGTAGTCTTGTGCCCTTGTTGGATCTTGTATCCTCGATGCAACTACCTTAGTGTTTTGCATCGGTTGAGTGTTAAACATGCAATTGATACTTTGCATTGACCTTATTAGCTTGCATGTTTGGATGTTCATTCACTATATGAATGATAATTATGGTCACTATTTATAGTGATTGTTTGTGTTTGGTCAAGCCATGCTTTATTGTTATATTCATTATTGCTTGATTGTATTATGCTTGCTCCATATGCATTTCAAGATTTCTGCTTACAATGATCTTCTTGTGTTATTGTTTTCAGGAAAACTTGTTCTTATGATTCAAGAGCTTCACAAAATCTAAAGTTAGGTGTGAGTCCGTTTTGACAATTGTTCCCACCTCACATTTTAAGTTTAAAGTTTGTTTTAGGGTTTTGTTACAGAATAGCCAAAGGAAGATATTGTAAGGTTGAATTTATTCAACCATGTGTTGGCTTTATTCCGTGCCAAATTTGCTTGTATTTCAGCAATTAGATACCCTGTATTTAGATGGGAATTATGTAAGGATTGTGTGTGAAAGAGTGTGAAGAATTCAAGTGTGTGAGCATTCAGTCTCACGATTGAATCTTGTGAGTGACTCGCGACTGGTGATTCACCAAAATGCCATACGTGTGAAGCATGTAGAAAGCTGAAGGGTCACGACAGCTAGAGCACTACATGACAAAAGTACAGTTTGGCCTAATAGTTATTTCGCGACTCAAACCCCTGACTTGTCTCAGTCGTGAGTGAGTCGCCAAAATTCCCTGTTTTGCAAACAAGTGACTTCACATTCTTCAGTTACCCTATTATAAATACCTTTATAGCCACAAAATGTAGAGAGCTTCCAGAAAGAATTTTGAGAGAAAAATTCTAGAGAAAACCAAGATTGACTCATCCACAATCTTAGACATTTGATTCTCCAAATTCCTCTACTCTCACCCTCTCCATTAACATACCCTTGAGAGATTTATTAGACAAATCCTTATCTCACCATATCCATATCAATGAGGAGGTAATTTGGTGCTTGGGAAGCAATTCGAAGATGACCAATTTACTTGGTTGATGCAATGGGCTTATTGCGGGATCTAGAAAGCTAAAGAAGACAGGGTTAGGCAGAACCTTGTCAGAGCAAGAAGCTTGGAGGGCTTAGGTGCATCGAGTAGATTAGGCTTGGAGGGTCTATTGCTATTCGTGTATCCCAGCTTTATTCTTTAGTGGATCATTTCACCGCTTGGAGGGCGGTGGAGAAGTTTTGGATGAGTTCTTTGGTTTCCTCTTTGATAACACGTGTCGATGTTATCTTTGTATTTGCATCTCTCTAACCCATACTCTTACCTTTTAATTGCTGTTGTGTTGTGATTAATTATGGTTTAGAGTAGTTTATTTATTTGGGTATCGCTTGTATTTATCATTTTGCACATCTATTGTTTGAGTATAAGGTTATGTTAGTTAACTTGAAATTAGGGATCTAAACATTCATTAATGTTTTACACACTGAGTGAACTTTCAAGTGTGCTTTAGGATTGCCAATCAAATCATCATAACTACATTCATGAAATGTATATATATTCAATTTAGTTAGGTCCTTCCTCCAACGTGGTAAAATATATTTAGATGGCAACATTATTTAACTTTCTTCATCGTGTTGAGCGCAAGGGCATGTCTGCACAGGATAATGGATGTTCATGATCAAGGGTTACCCCCTTTGATCATGAATTTTCCTTACCTTGGGATGTAGGCATGCGTTTAATGCTATTGTTGTAAACATGTGTATATTTCATGCGTTCACAATGAGCCTTCGTGTGTGAATTTCCCCACTCATGTTATAATGACATGAGGCTTTGCTTTGTGTTCCTATATGCCCCACCTGGGATGTCAAAAATGCATATTACGAAGGGTTACATTGTTAGTTGCCACCTTGAGACGTGTTACCCTAAAGATTGGTAGGAGATTTCATCCTTGAACTAAAAGCAATCCAAGTGCTTTTTAAATAGCAACTCTCACAACGCCACATGTTTAAAATTTATTGAGGTCATTAGTTAAATATATTTAAAATTTATAATAACTATACCATTTATACATGCATATCTACAATATTTTATAAATTTTATTAAGTGTTTATGTATTTTATGATATATGATACCATGCTAATACATAATATGAAAAATAAAAAATTGATTCACAATTTGATTCACGTCTTGGTAAATATATTTATGACACTATTATCACTTGCCAAATTTTATTCAACTTCAAATTTAACTTTTAAGAGAAATCTTTTGGCATCAAATTCATTAATGATAAGGTCCAACTCATTTAGGAAATGTAATCTGAATTTTCCAGTTTGAAAACTTGACCAAATCACCAAATCTCTTTCCTATTTGGAAACTTGACCAAATCTCAATATGAATGTTTCCTAACCATCAGCAGCGAGGAATAATCAGTCCAGCAAAAGGGCAAGTTGAATCCTTTATTTGTACTAAAAATATCACTCAAACCAGCAAAATAAATCTACAAAGTAACCAAGTTCAGAATACTCGGGTCAGTGGCAGATATAAGAGAGTTGGCTTTTTTATTTTTCTACATTAACTGTACAACTTACAATTCTAGCAAAGAGAGGTGGAAGTTTCTTTTCTATTAGTAAAATGTACAGTTTGATCAACTTCGTTTGACAATGACTTTCTAATATACCATTAAGCAAAAGTGAATGGTGGAACAGTTTACTAAAACCACCTAATTATTAGTACTACCCCGTTGATCTCTAAAGGGTTTTTTTTTTTTTTTTCATGCTTATCTAAAGAGGTTGTTCATCTTCCCATCAAACACAAATACCTAATATTTATCCCTCTCTTACCTCTTTCAAGTGCCAAAGCCCAAAGGTCTCTAAATCACTAAATTTCTGCTCCATTTTAAATCATAACATGTTACTACTTAATAGAATAAGAATTAGTCCCCCAAAACCAAAAACATGACTCAAATATTTTTACCAAAAAAAATGCAAACTAAACTACTTCAATTCAACGCTCTTTTTTTTATTATTTTATTTTATTATTATCAATGTTATTGCAAATGTATGGTGATGTGGTTGGCCTCTCTTCACAAAGGTATTGATATGTTTTGTTCATTCAAGTATTGCTAGTTGGGATAATATCACTGTTGATGATACTCTAAAAAGTAATTAAAAAAAAAAAAAAAAGAAGCTCTCTCCTCGAGTAGGAGCTGTCTCTCTCGTATGCGGATGAGCCTTCCCTTTCTAAGGATTATCCTTAGGGCTTAGTCTATCCTCTAAAATATTGTTGTGGTTGTAGAAACTATCTCCTTTATGCTATCTTGATGGCAGAGGAGGTAATTGACAGCTTGGAGAACATGACATTAACAGTGGATGAAGAAGAAACTATTGCGATCTCGGATGAAGGAAGATTAAGGGAGATTGAAAGTTGCAAATTAAGTCTGATCGGAAGGAAGGTTTCTCACTTGTAAACCATATAACAAAAGAGCAGCGAAAGCCACTCTTAGAAGAGCCTGGGGTTTGAATGAACGATTACAGATAGTTGAAGTGGGGAGAATCTATTCCAATTTAAATTCAAAACCGAATTTGACATGGAGAGCATAATCCACGACGGCACATAGACGTTTGATAATCAACTTCTCTTGGTATAGAAGTGGCATAGAGGCATGACGGCGAAGAATGTTAACCTGGACTTGGCTTCTCTATGGATTCAAATTTGGGATGCACCATTTGGTATGGTGTCTCCCATAGTGGCTAAGGAGGTGGGTGGCAGACTTGGCAAGGTAGAAGAAGTGGAGAGGAGGAGAAATCCTGATGACCAAAACATTTTTATGAGGGTTAAGGTGGTATTGCCAATCTCTAAATTGCTTAGGCGGGGGGCTTATCTAGCTATTGCAAATGATGAACAAACATGGTGCAATTTCAAATATGAGAGGCTGCCACTTTTAAATCATTATTGTGGTATACTTGGGCACGATCTTCGGCATTGCACGGAACATTTTACTGAAGCAAAACAAAATGGAGATGTGAAATGTCAATACGGGGATTGGTGGAGAGCTTTTGGAGGCCGTTCACGTACGCCACCGAAGCGGTCCACCAAAGACATACCGAGTTCAACCAGGGATGGGGAAGAGGCGCATGGTGATGGAGGTGGTAATTCAAAGAGTGCAGAGCCAGAGCCGAAGCCGGCGGCAGCGAAGCTGGACGAAAACCCTAGGGAGGAAGGTGGATATGGAACCTGTGAGAAAACTGGAACTATTTTAGAAGGCCATCAATACTCACCCTGATTCTCGGAGACGTTGTGATCGGTATGGAAAGGGGTAATCGCTTCAATGAGGGAACCGTTACATGGGTTCAAAATTTAAACTTCAATGCAAGTCATGTGCTAACTCACACTGACCACGTGCAGCACGGTACTACCACTGGGCCTACGGACTCAAAATCCAAGCCCAAGTGGACTCGTGTTGTTAGAATGGACAGTGGGCCGGTGCAAATAAATAAAGAGTGCCAAGATTCTTTGTTGGGTAAGAGAGGGATTAAACATGTCGTGGCTTCTGAAGGAGAACAGGGGGTTACGGAGAGAACAGCAAAATAGAGGAGAGTTGCAGACAATGAGGCAGTCCAAGATGATGAAATGGCGAGGGTGGAAAACCACCCTTGCCCGATGCAATGAAAATACTGAGTTGGAACTGCCAAGGGCTTGGGAACCCTTGGACAGTTCAAAGCCTGCGCGACATCATGCGGGTTCAAGCGCCCACGGTTTGCTTCTTGATGGAGACTAGGTTGGATAAGGAGGGGTTTGACAGACAACTAGGGGATCTACCTTTTCCAAAAAAAATTATAGTGAAGCAACCGAATTCTAGAGGAGGACTAGCACTGATTTGGAGGGAAGGAGTGCAGATGGAGCTTATTAATTTTACCATGAACCATATTCTTGTCAAAGTCACAACTAAAGATGGGTTTAACTGGTTTCTCACCGGCTTTTATGGGTGGCCTGAAGCTAGCCAACGGGGTAAGTCATGGGCTCTGCTTAATCATCTAATATCATATGTGGATGGACCTTGGGTTTTTATAGGAGACTTCAATGCCATCTTGATCTCCTCGAAAAAATTGAGTAACACACCGCCGCAACAAAGGCTGATGAATGACTTTCGAGAGGCATTGGACTTGGCTAAATTGATTGATTTAGGCTTCGAAGGTTACCCCTTCACTTGGAACAATAGATTTTTGGAACAAGCGAACACTAAATAGGGGCTAAACAGGGCAATAGGGAATGAGGCTTGGAGGGCAAAATTCCATCTCTCTAAGGTAATACACTTATCCTCTTATGCCTCTAATCATATTCCAATTGTGCTCCATGTGAAGTGTGACAAAAAATGGCAAAGGAGGGGAAGGCGTGGATTTAAGTTTGAGGAGGCATGGCTTCTCTAGGATGATTGCGAGGTGGTGATTGAGGAAGCTTGGTGTAATGGAGGTATTATGCCAAATGCGCTTGAGACAGCTAGACAGAAAATTGAAGCCTATGGGGTGGATTTGTTGGCTTGGGGTTCATCTAAAACCCATCCGGCGAATGAGGAAATCAAACAAATACGTAAACAAGAAATTTATTGGGCACAGAGATCTCGAATTCCTTAGCTGAAGCATGGCGATAGAAACACAAAGTTTTTCCACCAAAAGACCTCACAAAGAAGAAGTAGGAACTACATACAAAGAATAAGGGATGCAGACAATAATTGGGCTGAAAATGTGGAGGATATTGCTGGTGTAGCCTTAGACTACTTTCAGAAAATGTTCACAGCAAGGGAATGTGACCAGATGGATGACTGCCTTAGTGTAGTGCCCCCACAAAATTTCGGTAGAGATGTATCAAACCTTGACTAGTGAATTTAGTGTAGATGAAATCAAAGCAGTGCTATTCCAAATGGCACCAACAAAGGCCCTTAGTCTTGATGGTGTGAATGCTCTTTTTTTTCCAAAAGTATTAACATATTGTTGGTAATAATCTAATGGGTGTTGTGTTGGATTTTTTTAATTTTGGTCATATGGTTCCTGGAATTAATGCTACTAATATTGTTTTCGTTCCGAAAGTTAAAAGCCTTGAAGAAATGTCAGATTTTCACCCAATTAGCTTTTGTAATGTGATATATAAAATCATCTCTAAAGTCTTAGCAAATAGACTAAAATTGACTAAATTGCCACAATCATATCGCCTACACAAAGTGCTTTCGTTCTTGGCAAACTCATCACAGATAATATTTTATTAGCATATGAGACTCTACATACAATGCATTGTAGAAAAAAGGGTAAGAATGGCTCTCTTGCCTTGAAATTGGATGTTAGTAAGGCCTATGACTGGATAGAATGAGATTTCCTTTGTGACATTATGACTAAATTGGGCTTTCTTGGACATTGGATCAGGTTGGTGATGGCCTATGTTTTTTCACCATTCTTTTCTATTCTTATTAAGGGAAAACCCTTCGGAAATATTACCCTTTCTAGAGGACTCTATCAAGGAGTTCTGGAGGGGAGGATTCATGGTGTTGCTATTTGTAGAAGGGCGCCAATGGTATCTCATTTACTTTTTGCTGATGACTCATTATTGTTTTGCAAAGCTTCTCAAAAGGATGTCCAGGTGATAAAGGAACTTCTACAAACATATGCTAATGCTTCCGATTAGAGTATTAATATGGAGAAGTCCTCAGTATTTTTTAGCAACAACACTCCATTGGGGATGCAAGATTGGATAAAGGCAAAGTTGGCTGTAAAGGAAGTGGCAAAGTTTGAAATTATTTGGGGCTGTCGACATTGGTTGGAAGGGCAAAGTACCAAACTTTTGCCTATCTTAAAGATAGAGTGTGGAAAAAGATGCAGGGTTGGAAAGGAAGTTGCTGTTCAAAGCCGAGAAAGAGGTGTTGATTAAAGCCGTGGCACAATATATCCCCACATACACAATGGGCGTATTCCAATTACCAATAAAGCTTTGTGACAACCTCAATGCAATGTGTGTGAATTTCTGGTGGGGTCAAGTGGAGAGGGAGAGAAAAATCCATTGGCGTAGGTGGAGTATCTTAACTCAAGCTAAAAGGGTTGTAGGAATGGGTTTTTGAGACTTGAAGGCCTTCAATCTTGCCATGCTAGTCAAACATGAATGGAGGTTACTGTAAAATCAAGATTCGTTAGTGTTCAAGTGCCTCAAAGCACGATATTTTCCACAATGCACTTTCTTGGAAGCAGTTGATTTGCCAAATAGCTTATTTATTTGGAAGAGTATAATGGTTGCCCATCCTGTTTTAAAAAATGGATATTGTTGAAGAGTGGGAGATGGATCATCCATACGGGTCATGATGAATAGGCGGATCCCATATCACCCCATAAATGAAATTCTTGTCCACCCTGTTGAGGAAGAATGGGAATGGAGAGTGTCTGAACTTATAGACCTTGATTTACGGTGCTAGGATAGAGAGCTCATCATGTCAAAGTTTCATAAGGAAGATGCAGAGGCAATTTTGAGAATACCTCTGAGTAGAAGACAAGTAGTAGACTCGGTGATGTGGCTTCACACAGCCAGGGGAACATATTCTGTGAAATTAGGGTATTATGTGGCAATACAAGTACTTAGGGGGGAGGATTGGACAGAAAGTTCAAGAGGGCATAGTGGCCATACAATTTGGGCAATATTATGGAAGCTCAAGGTGCCTAATAAGATCAAAGTCTTTGGCTGGAGGGTGTGTCAAAATATACTTCCAACCTAAGAAAATTTAGTCCATCGACAAATTATGGTGGATGATACATGTGAGCTGTGCAGGAGTGCTTCAAAAACAGGGTTTCATGTTTTATGGGAGTGTGGAGTGGTGAGGGATGTTTGGGCAAGCAGCTTAGTGAAGTTCCAAAAATATGTGGGGGGTCAATAGGGCTTAATGCAATTATTTGAGGAGTTGCAGGACCGGCGGTCCAAAGAAGAATTTGAGCTATTTTTAGCCAAAGCCTGGCTCATATGGAACCAACAGAATAGGATTTTACATGGAGGGAAGCTTCAACCACCAACCCAACTGAACAAAAGAGCAACTGACCTTCTAGCAAAATTTCAGCAAGCTCAAGAATAGCTAAATTTAATCTGTAGAACCAGTACAGTGAGCAGATGGTGCCCATGACCAAATTCGAGCTTTAAACTTAACTTTGATGTAGCCATTTTCTCGAACTTAAGTGCTTTGATATAGGAGCTATTATTCTCAATGAAAAGGGTAAAGTAATGGGAGCTATGTCTGCCAAGGGTCCTCAGGTACAAGATAGTATGGAAGCTAAAGTTCTTGCATGTCACAGGGCTATAGAATTTGCCATTGATATTGGATTTCCTAAATTGGTGATTGAAGGAGACAATGCACAGGTGCTAAATTTATTAAGGTCCAAGGATACAAATTTATCTTGGCTTGGTTATATTTTTGCTGATATACAATGCTTGATTGCTGGGTTACAGTGGGCAGAAATAAAACTAGTGGGAAGGGATGCTAATGGTGTAGCTCACTCTTTAGTACGGTATGCGAAAACTATAGTTGAAGATGCACATTGGTTGGAGGATTCTCCATCTCTAGCCTTGGAGGCATTGTATGTTGATTCTATTCAGTTTCTATAAGATCGAATTTATTCAATCATTTTGTTGGCTTTATTCCGTACCAATTTGCTTGTAATTTAGCATTTAAAAAACCCTGTATTTAGGTGGGAATTATGTAACTGTAGTGCGTTAGAGAGTGTGAAGAAAAGTTCAAGAGTGTGCACTCAAGCAAGGCCTTGTGATTGGATCTTGCGGTTGGCTTGCGGCTGGCAAGTTGCCAAAAGAGGCACACGTGTGAAGCATGCAGGGAGAGCTGAAGGGTCACGCCAGCTGTCACACTACAGGACAAAACTTCCAGTTGGCTGGGCAGTTAGCTCGTGACTTAAACTTGCGACTCGTTCTAGTCGCGAGCTTGAGTCGCCAAAATGCCCTGTTTGCCTGAAATCGACTTTTCACATTCCATACACACCCTACTATAAATACCCTTATACCCATGAAATGTGTAGAGCTTCTAGAGAGAATTTTGAGGGAGAAATTCTAGAGAAAAACAAGATTAACTCATCCACAATCTTCATCCTTTAATTCTCGAAATTCCTCTACTTTCACCCTCTCCATTGTTACATCCTTGAGAGATACATTTAACCAAATCCTTTTCTCACCATACCCATATCTGTGAAAAGGTTATTTGGTGCTTGGGAAGCAGTTAGGAAGGGACCAATTGATATTGGTTGATGCTATCGGCTATAGTAGAATCCAATAAGCTAGAGAAGACAAAGTTTCAATGTAACCTCGTTGGAGCAAGAAGCTTGGAGGGCTTAGGTATACTGGGTAGATTAGGCTTTGAGAGTCTTCTGTTGTTCATGTATTTCAACTTCATTTTCTAGTAGATTATTGACCGATTGGAGGGTGGCGGAGAGGTTTTACGTCGAGGACTTCGGTTTCCTCTTCGATAACACTTTGCTTTGTTGTCTTTGTGTTTACATCTCTTTTTTCTTAATCTTTACCTTTTAATTGCTGTTATGGTTGTGATTAATTTCGGTTTAGAGTGTATTACCAATTCTGATTTAGCTTATTTTCATGTTCCGCACATACATTGTTTGATAATAAGCTTGTGCTGGTAATTTGTAAAATTGGGGGTCTAAATGTTCATAAGTGTTTTACACACTTTTTAAACATTCAATTTCAATGAATAAAATTTGCAGCGTTTTCAAAAAAAAAAAAAAGTAACTAGAAAAATAATATTAATAACATTTAAAATTCTATGCATTGTGCGGATTACATGCTATTTTTATTAAAAAAATGTAACATGATGTGCTCCTTAAATATCACATGAGCAAATCTTGTGTACTAGTTGATCCAATCAAATAATGTCATTTAATTTCAATTATGGTAGACCAATATATTAAATAGTTTTAAAAACCCTTTAAAAAGTAAACCAAATCTCCAAAATACATAAATTGTATAAAAAAAAATGTACTTCTTTTCAATATTTTCTCATCATCCAAACAAATAGTATGCAAATCCAAATTTCCAAATAGAATAATACAAAATCTCTACAATCATCAAGCATCCACAATTCCCCAAAATGCCAAATCTATAGATATTATAAAACTGAAACTTTTGACTTTTTGTTGATTCTCATGAGGGCTTGTCACATAAGCTTTGGAATCATTACAATTTTCCACGTCAACATTATTTTTCTTATTAAAATTTGAATTTTGTAACGGGATATTAGTTTTCCTCTCTATTTACTATGTAGTTTATCGAATCCTTCCTCTCTCTACGCGTTCCCTTGCCTCCACCTCTCACGTCTGTTACTTTTGTCTTCATTCACACCAGTATCCTTTGTGAAGAAAAGCCAAACCCTTCACCGTGAATTAGAGTCCCAAGTGAATTAAGAGATATGAGTCTCTAAGAATAAAGGCGGTTGCTCTTGTTATATAAATAGAGACATGCGTGTGAGGCAATTAGAGGGATAGAGTGCCGCTGGAATAAGGGAAAAGAAAAGAAAGAGAAACTCAGCGAAGAAAAAGTAAGTTCCCTGTGTGAGAGCAAAGATCTAGTATACATGTTGATTGTTAATAAATAAAGAAATATATATATATATATATATATATATATATATATATATATATTAGGATTTGAAGAATCATCTCCAACTGGTCAGCTTTGTCCTGAATCTCCATAGTGACTGCGTAGAATTTTAAGTATGTGATTTTTTATGTCTTTTTCTTTTTGGTTTAATGGTCTTCGTTAATTTTATATATATATATATATATATATATATATATGATCATCACCCAATTTTTGGCTTCAGACTTTTTAGCACACCACACACACGCATGGTAGGTACTCCACAATTTTTCTTATAAACGTTTAATTTATTTTTTATTTTATGTAAGTTACTCCACAAATTCATCCTTTGTTTACAGAAAAAAAATAGAGAATGTTTAACAAAATATCTGCTTTGGCTACCTCTTGACTGAGCTTTCTTGGTTGTTATTTTGATAATCATTTTTCTATGATACATAAAATTAGAGAATGTTTAACATTTTTCCTAGAGTAAAAGTCATTGATGATTTACATAAGTTATTCGTTTATGGTGAAAAAAGAATGTTTAAATACTTGATGTTGGAGACATGATAAACAAGAGAGCTTGATTAACGTAATTATTTATTTATTTTGTACTCCCTTTCTCTTCTTGGAGAAATTTTTTTATCGATCCAACCATTTATTTTTGTTTAAACAATAAAATTGTTCTCTATATACAAAAATCTACTATAGCCATTTAGCCTGCTATTTTACGCAATTATAAGAAATAATCTTTATAATATTTGCTATCTACAAATAGTATTCACCATTCCAAATTTTAAACTGGGTTATTTTAAGGTTTTGTTGTTGGATACTGTAGCAGAGGATTGTCTATTTGTTAAATAATTAGCAGATTTTGGTAAATGGGTATAGAATTTGATATGTTTGATGCTTTGTGTGTGTTTTTTTTCTTTTTTTCTTTTTTTATTTTAATGGGAATCTATGGTTTATGAGATATAAATTATAGATTTTAACCAAATCTCTTGGATCAAATGATAGTGTGGGATTAAGGAGTTTGTGGTCTTATTGACGAGTAGGTTGCTATAGTAGACACTCGTTAATCAATATGTTTAGGGACATCAAACTTTTTTAATGTATTAAATTCCTATTTTGTAGTTCAAGAGTAGCATATATTGGGGAATAGCTTCAATTCCAGGTGCATTAACAAATTTTGTTAATTTATAATGGCATTTTTTTTATTTACAAATTTAATGTGATTTAAGTAAAATAAGATAAGATTAAATCATTTATATTATATTCAATTTCTTTCTCGTGCATCGCACGATTTAGCAACTAGTTACTTATGATTCACTATCGCCAACTTCATCTAATCACCAAACTAGGCCCATCCTCACATTTTTGCTATTGGCAGCACACACACATTGCAATCTCGAGAAACTAGGATCACAACTTATTATTATTTTTTCCATAAATCTGATGCAAATGTGAATAGTAGAGAAAATATGCTAGGTTCATATAAAAATAATAGACAACTATTTACATTTTGCCATATCACAATTGTGGCAAAGTTACTACAAAAAAATTGTGGTTTTAGAACAACTCTTGCAACAACACTAAACTCAAATCACCATCCCTAGTGACAAACACAATCTTTAGTCCCCCACACAACAACAATAAAAGATAAGATAGAGAAATGCAAACCGAGAAAAAGAAATTTAAAATTATCTAGCAAGCCTTTCAATGTAAAACAAAAAGTAGTCCAAACTTGAAAATTCTAGGACTTGATCGACGAGATAAAGCAAGAAGTTGAAAGGTAAACAAATAAGAAATGGACAACTTGTGAATCAACTTAAGCAATCTTTTTCCATCGGCCAAAGCAACATGTGGAGTAGAATTAGTCCATTGATGAAAGGCATGATTGCATTGTTTGTAGGCTCTGTGAGAGAGAGAGAGAGAGAGAGAGAGAGAGAGAGAGAGAGAGAGAGAGAGAGAGAGAGAGAGAGAGAGAGAGAGAGAGAGAGAGAGAGAGAGAGAGAGAGAGAGAGAGAGAGAAGAAAACCAGGATTATAAAATAAAATAGGAAAAGGGAGATATTGATTTCAAAAATGAATTATATGGATTAATAAAAGAGTGTTGATGTGATTACCGTTCCGAACAATATAGTTTGTAGTTTGGAATAGAAAAGTTACATCCTTTTAGGTTTAAATGGTATTGATGTTTAATTTATTTTGATTTACAAGTTTCTCTCGTTGGCTAGGGTTAGGGTTTTTTCCTCCTAGCTGCGTGTAGAATATTGTCCCTAAACTTTCCTATACTGGCAGTCCCTTCCTGAATAGACTGAAAAATCTTTTGCGCTCCTAGATCATCTGCATAACTGGTTTTAAGCTCCTCAATCCAAGAGGGGCTAGGGGCTGGAAAAAGATATTATAAACATCTTTTGCATTCTTGGATCATCTGCATAACTAGTTTTTAGCTCCTCAATCCAAGTGGGGCTAGGGGCTAGGAAAAGATATTATAAACATGCTTCCAACATCCTGATCAAGTGCTAAGTTGAGCAATGGTACAGGAGACAATGGGTAGAACTCACCTTTGAAAACTATCTTGCAAAGGGAGGGTGCCCAAGAGTTTATAAACGCATGGTTAAACTTGTATTTAATCTATATGAGACACTAGGATCATAACATACCACCACACTCTGCAACCAACGTCCATGACAGCCCACTCTAGTGACATTGACCCGATGGTAGCCCATTCTCTTTTGGTGACTCCACTCATCAGTTATTTTAATCTAGTCTCTAGGTCACCCCCTCTAGGATTTGACTACAAAGCCGCAACTCATTTGATCCTATACTCATTGAGTTACGTCTGATTACTCGATGTGGTGGTGGCTCTGATCCCAAAAAAATGATAAGACCTTCTTGTTCTTCAACATACTCACAATCTCACAGTTATGGTAGTTTCTTAGTGGGAAGTAGGCCTCCAATGATTCTTTTGAGGGAATCGACCTCCTAATCAAAATCTAAATGAGAAACTAATCAATTGCATTATTATTTAGATGCCATCAGATTACAATGAGATTAACCTTTATACTTGGCTGTAATAGTCTAATAGACTTGCCTAACTAACAATCTTTAGTATTAACAGAATTATAGCTGGACTTGACAGTTGAGAAAACAATACTACCCAATTAAGCCAAGCCTAACTAACAAACAATGTACAAGTAAACTAATGCATCTAGTTATACAACTTGCATATATCAGTAGTCTAGCAAGTTCTCATTCACAAATTTTGGTGGGGGTATAGTGGTGATTCAAGGAGGGTACATTGGGTTAGCTGGGAGAGGTTATGCGAGGCTAAAGAATTGGGAGGTTTGTATTCAAAGAAATTGATAAATTTAATGATTCTCTCTTAGCTAAACAAGTTTGACAGATGATGAACAATTAATGCGAGAATGCAAAAATGTTAAGAAGTAGAACATGTCTACTTCTATGAAACAAGAAATAAAACACGTTTGATTCTGAGAATAACCTCGAATCCACGAGAGTTCCTTGAATCCACGAGGGTCTTTGAATTCACGAGGAAAAAAGGTCTAGAATCCACCAGAAAATAGAAAGACAAAAGTCTGAATTTTATTGATTGAATAATTGTTTTAAAAACGTGTATAGACTGAGGGGCCTATTTAAGGCCTCCGTAAAACTTGACAGACAAGAAAATATATTATAAAATAACTCCTAATTGATACCTAACCATAACAATAACCAAATTTGGCCTAAAAAGAATTTAAAATACCTAAAAATAAGAAAATAATAACCCTAAATCTAAAATAATGAAAATTACAAATTAAATACTAAAATTAATAAATTACAATAATTAAATTGTAGCTTTTGTCCTACATCAGACCATTCCACTTGAAACAAACTCGTCCTCGAGTTTATCTTTGAAATTTGAAATCTTTCATGCCAAGAGAATAAATACTTTGAATACTTCATCTTCCTTGTTTTCTTGCCAAACTTGAAAGTCATCAATTGAGCAACTTGAACTGCTTGTCCCTTGATCTTCATGCAATTGACAATATTCACCAAATAAGAGTCAATAATCAAATCAAATCTTTCCACCCCAATAAAATCAATAAACTTTGTTTTGGTGGCTCCCACCAAAATAATAGGAGCTTGAATGTTGCAATCATCTAACTTGACTTCATCGAGATCATTGGCAACTTCCTTTATAATTTCTTCTTTAATGGTTTCTACTATCTCGACCTCAAGATCTTTCTCTATAATAGGATCTTCATTAATCTCCTCCACAATCTTGATTTCAGGTTCTTCTTCTATAACAAGGCCTTCAATTATTTCCTAAAAAATCTCAATATTTTTTCTTTGACTTCTACATATTCTTCAAGAACAATATTTTCTTCAACATGCAAATCTTCCTTTAATGGTGGAATATTTGGCTCTTCAAAATAATTCAAGTATGAACTTCTTGGCCAATGATAATCTTGTATTGTATACGACAAGATTTCTTCACAATCCAAAGGATAAAATTGATAGCAAGCATCTTTTTTCATTTTTTGGCCATGAACGAATTTTGTCTTTACCTTATCGGATTCTATTAGATTGTATTCGTTCCCACCAACGTAAGGTATATTCACTAAGTTTATATAAAGCAAGTCAACTTTTCTCTCATAATAAATATTCTCAAAGTCAAATAAGTCCTCTGGATCAATTAACGAATCAAAAAAAAAAAAAAAAAATCTTTATAAAAATTACCATTATAACTTGCAATTCTTCTATAAGGCCTATATGAAATTTGTTTACCAATAGGTTGTCCATGAGTTATGTCTCTATGATAGTTATCCCTATTGTTTCCATGCTCCAATGACAGCATCCTAGCAAAGATATTTGTGAATGCTAGCTATACGTCACGTTATACTTGCTAAGTTTTCTGTCACCAGAGTTGCTACTGTCTCATTCGTTAGCCACCGAACTAGGATAACTTAAGGCTCTGATACTAATTGATGCGGGAATGCAAAAGCATAGAGAAGCAGAACATGTCTACTTCTGGAAAACAAGAAAAGAAACACGTTTACTTCTAAAAATAACCTCGAATCCACGAGGATTCCTTGAATCCACAAGGGTCCTTGAATTCACAAGGAGAAAGGACCTGGAATCTACTAGAAAATAGAAAAACAACAGTCTGAATTTAGTGATTGAATAATTGGTTTAAAAACGTGTACATATTTTGGGGTCGATTTAAGGGCTTTGTAAAGCTTAATAGACATGAAAACATATTCTAAAATAACTCCTAATTGATACTTAACCATAACTGAAACCAAATTTGACCTAAAAAACATTAAAAGCACCTAAAAATAAGGAAATAATAACCTTAAACCTAAATAACGAAAATTAAAAATTAAATACCAAAATTAATAAATTACAATAATTTAATTGTAGATTCTATCCTACATCAACAACCTGGATTCTCTTTGTTACAGAGTGTTCAAAGCTTGTTTCTTCCCAAATTGTTCTATTCTTGAGGCTAAGGATTCTATTACCGGATCCTATGCTTGAAAGAGTATTCTCAGTGCTAGAGAATTCATTCGGAAGAATGGTCTGGTGAATTGGTAATGCGCAATTAGTCAGGATTAAGGATGGCAGATGGTTACCTAAGAAACCCAGTTGTTTGATTATCTCACCTCTCCCCTCTCTGCTGCCCGAAACAAAGGTGAGTTATTTTATTAATTAGGACCTAGGTGTGTGGAAATATGGTGAAGTGCAGCAGGTATTTCTTCCCCATGAAGTGTTGCTGATTTTGGGAATTCTACTTAGTCCTAGAAGTCCTCCTGACCGAGTGGTATGGGCACATTCTCAGTCTGGGTTGTTTACAACAAGCAGTGCATATAAGTTATTGGTTGCCTCCGCCTTAGCTGGTCATGCAGGGAGCTCTGTTTTGGAACCTCAAAAAAAAATTTGGAGAGGAATTTGACGGCTGCGTGTACCCAATAAATTAAGCATTGAGATGGAAAGTATGCAATAACGCTCTGCCAACTAAGTGCAATCTGTTTTGGAGGAAAATCACAGCGTGTGCAATGATGGTCGAGAAGATGTTTGGCACGCATTTTGGTTCTGCAAAGAAGTGGAATATGTGTGGAATTCCTTCCACTGGTTCCAGACCTCAGTATCACCCCCTCCCCTTAACTTTTGTGATTTAATTGACAGGTTTCTATAGGTACGTGAGGACTTTAGAAAGGAGATCTTTGCTATTACAACTTATTGTTTATGGTATAAACAGAATGCAAACCACTTTGGATGGCCTTCTCATCCTTTGTCACACATTTGCTCCTTGGTGGGTTCCTTGCTTTAGGAATTTCTAGCGGTACAAGAGGTAGAGCTTGACAAACCTCAGTCTATGATGTTGAACCAATGGCGTCCTCCTGAAAAAGATATACACAAAGCAAAATTTGATGCAGCTGTCCTCAAAGCCTCCAACTCAGCTGGAATAGTTGTCGTTATCCATGATTGGCATGGCAAGGCAGTCGGAGGTCTTTTTCTGCCAATTTTGTTGTCTAACTCGGTTGCTGATATGGAAGCTGTTGACGACTAAATTTCTAGTTTGAAATTAAGTCAAACAAGTAAAATAGTTTCACAAACGTGCATTTGTATTGATGAATGTATGGTATAATTCTCTGTAATTACAATAGAGTGATCCTCTGATTTGATCTCCTTGAAAGACTTGTTGATTGGAAATGTAATAATGTGATTTTAACTCGAACACCAAATATCTTTCAATTTGGCTAAAGGATGGATTGAAGACCATTGAAACAGAATTATAATGAATCCTTAACTATGAGCTTATTAGAAATTCTTTATTCTTCGTGTTCTTCGTCTTTGAAGGTTTGTAGTGGAAGTTCTTTGGTACTTTGGAGGCTTGAATCCGTAGAACTTCGCTAATTTATGGTTTGTTGAGATTTCTCGAGGCTTTTGAGCTTGATTATAGTGAACTTTGAGATCTAGGAAGATGATTTGGACGATTTCTCTTTGACTATTCTTCGTATTCGAAGTTGAAGTTCTTGAAGTTCCTGGAGGCTTTAAGGCTTGATTCCCGCAGAGTTTCTATACTTTTGAATCTTTTTTTATGCTGCTTATGGCATGGATACCTTGGTACGTCCCAAGATGTCTTGGTCTCTTGGTGTGTGGAAATGCCTTAGGAAAGCTTCTATTTATAGGAGTTTAGGGGTAGGGGAGCAACACGTGGCGAAGTTTGATTGGTGACATGTGTCACGGTCTGATTGGAGGAGCTTTAAGTCTTTTTTCTCTAGGACATGTGGCATCTTTTGATTGGCCGAAATGTTTTGATTTTCAAGGTGACACATATCAGTACCCAATTAGACTGCCTGTATCATTGCTTACACGCGCCAATGTGTGATTGGTTTTTGCATGTTTTTTGTGTCTCTATTTCAATGACCCTTGGCAAATTTTTGTTGGTTTTTGAATAATGATAGCAAAACCTAGTAGTAGTACATGACGCTTTATAATTGGCCGTATTTTGTGTACTTGGTAATATGATATGTCAACTTGTGATAGGTCAAGAATTTTCCCTCTCAACAGAAGCTCTTGCTTGTCGTCGAGCGATTCAATTTACTGCTGAACTTGGTCTTCACAGAGTCATCTTCGAAGGGGATTCGACAACTGCTATTAACGCGGTTTCTTAGAGTAATGTAGCGTTATCTTCATATGGAAACATTGTGGATGATATTCGATGTTTAGTTTCTTCTTTTCTGTTTTTTTGTTTTCATTCATGCACACCGTACTGGTAACTTTGTGGCTGATGCTTTAGCTAAAAAAGCTAAGAACATTGTAGGATGTCAGGTCTGGTTGGAGGAGCTGCTGAAGACATTGCTCCTCTAGCCGAATTTGATGTTCACTAGTTTCTGTTTTTTAATATATTCCCAGACTCTCGGTCTGGTTTCTCAAAAAAAAAAAAAAAAAAAAAAATGGTATTTACTTTTTATACATCACCTTGTTTACAGGCATGGATGAAAAGATGAAATCTATAATGCTTTATGCTTTAGGGAATACAAAAATTCAAATTATTAAATTTAAGTGAAAAAATTTAGAATGGAAAAGCAATTAGCGCAATTTACAAGACAGTTTTGCAAGAATAGCAACTTTATGCTAGTTCAAAAAGGCTTTAAACCTAGACTAATTGACAAAAGGATGTTCTTCAGCTATGACAATGTAGAGAGCACTAGTTTATCATGTGCATGTTATAAAAAAAAAGGGTGTAATATATATAGATTTTACATATAAAATGCTGAGGATTTATGAGCTGAAATTGGTTGTTAGAGTGTTGTGAGAATATTCTTAATTAATTTATATTTTTGACCGAATTGTGAAAAGAATGGTTGTGTTTGAATGTGCCTAATTTTTAATTTGTTATTTCTTGAGTGGGGACTGGGGCCATATGCTAGACTACCGGTCAATTAGTGGGTAGCAAATGTAACACTGAAACTCTAAAAGTCAATTAAGCAATTAGATAATGGATGATTTTAAATAAAAAAAAATAATAAGACAAGATGTGTGGGGCAAAGGAGTGATTCAGTGAAGAAAAAAGTAAATGTTAACACAACAATTTTTTTTAATACAATAAAAAAAACCAATATTGTCAAAGTTGAGTCGAATTGTTAAATAAAACAATTGTAAAAGAGAATAAACATAAAATAATAAATAAAAGTATTTTAAATTGTAATAATTAAAGTTCACTGAACAAAAATTATTAATATATTTAATAAATTTAGAAACAGTAGGCGATTTTCAAGATTTAGTATGTTATTTTTTAGAAGAACATAATTAGTATGTTCAACATTGTATTTATTTTTTAATATGTTCAATATTCTATTAAGAGGCAATATGGAAATGAATATATATTTATTTTTGTAAAGTTGAAATTTACAACCATGTTTTATGTTGGCTTTATTCCATGATAAAAAGTGTTGTAATTGCTTTATTTTGTTCCTTGTATTTTGTGGGATTTTATTATATTGGGTTTAGTATTAAGTTGGTGAAGAATTGAGCTTAAAATGAAGAATCAGTGGATCTTATGAGTGTCTCGCTAGAAGCTAACCCGCGAAAGAGCCATGTGAGAAGCGCATGCTGGAAGTTGAAGAGTCATGTCAGCCTGGAAGATTTCGCGAGTGTCTCGAGGGTAAGGCCTTCCCGCGAAACTCTCCGCCTGGAGGATTTTTAAGTATGACTTTCTTACCTTCACCCATACTATATATACCCTCATTACCCATAAAATTGTAAGTAGACCATTCAGAGAGAAAAAAATCCTAGATAAGTTTTCTACAACACACACACACACCCATCTTTTAGAGAGAAAACTACTCATCTTTAGTGAGAAATCGTTGTAGCCTCTTCTCCTTCCCTCTCCTATTACCATACCTTGAAAGGAGATTTGTACCTAAACACAGCCCACACCTTTTCAGAGTGTAGAGAGTGTTTTGGAGCTTGAAAGGCTTTGGGGATTTACCCAATGAGGTTTGGCTGATGCAATTGGGGCATATTGTGAGATCCAGAAAGCTAGACAAGATACGGTTCTGAGAAGCATAGGAGCTTGGAGGGCTTAGGTGTATTAGGTAGATTAGGCTCGGAGGATTTCTTGCTATTTGTGTATCCCAACTTATTGTTTAGTGGATCAATTTACTGCTTGGAGAGCGGCGAAGAGGTTTTTCACCGAGTTCTTTAGTTTCCTTTTCAATAACACATCTTGATGTTATCTTGTGCTTGCATCTCTGTTCCCTTACTCTTGTGCTTTTACTTTTATTGTTTGTTTTTCATGTTTATGCACCAGAGTAGTTATCGGTTTATTGCGCTTCATTTACTCTTATTCCGCACTTAGATAAGTTAGAGTAAAAGCAATTTAACCATAATCTTTAATTGGGGGTCTAAATAAGCTCTTATGTTTTTAACTCAATTGGTATCAAAGTGGGTACAATTATTTTGGTTTCATTACCTAAATGTGATCCTTGACCCCTTGTGTGTATTGCCATGGATAATGTTTTGTATGCTTCTATGGATGTTTTAGATGTTGTTGAGTGTAACATGTCATGTGATTGTGAAAATGCCTCTATGAATGTTAATCCTCAAAATTGTGATGACATGTTACATGAATCTATGGGTGTTTTTGTTGATATTCCAAATGTCAAACTTTTAAAGAAAAAGTTTAAGAAGTTTCATTAAAATTTGAGCAAGTTCAAGGATGATTTGATTGCTAAGCTCAATGAATCCAACAAATTGGTTGAAAAGTATAAGAAACTTGCTAAAAATTCTTGTGAAAAGTTGAAAGAGTTTGAATGTTTGAATATGGACTTGGATGCTAAACTTTGTTTTGTCTAACAAACTAGTTGATGAGCTAAAATGTGAAAATGAATTTCTTAAGATCCATGTCAAGTGTTTGATTGCTGAACCTATTGCTAAAAAGGATGAAAATATTTGTGGCAATCATGTTGTGGTGCCCGATATTGTGCATATTGTGAGTTACACCTCAAAGGAAAAATCGGTGTACCTTCCTCCACACAAAAAAAAAAACAAAAGGTGGAGAGAAAGGGTCTTAAGCCAAAGCCTCCATTTAGGTCTTAACCTAAAGTTTTGGATGAATCTAAGTTTGTTCCAACTTGCCACCATTGCAGTGTGATCAGCCATATAAGACCTCAATGTTTTAAGTTGAAGAGAGAACAAAACCATGTTGCTAGATCCCTCTCTAAAAAGCCTAGTTGACCTAAACCCATTGTTTGTCACCATTATGGTACTTTTGGTCATCTAAGACCTCATTGCTCTAAGTTTCAATCTCTTAAAAGAATTAAAAGAAAAGAGAAACTCGAGCTTTACGGAAGTTGTGCTATAAAAGAAAAACTAGATTTAGGGGAAAATTGTATGTTGTTGAAACAAGTTGTTAATGCTCTTACCTCCTTGTCTATGTGCATCTCCAGTTCTCATTTTTCCATCCTGCGTTTCACTTTTCATGAGACACTCATTCCAAACAATCATTTCGTTTGGATGAGGAAGGGTTCCTATGGTTGAGCTTATGCTCTTTTAGTCCTTGATCTAATTCTTTCGATCTTTGTAAGACTCTTTATGCCTTAAATGTTTCATTGTCATGCATTTGTGCATTATGCATCTCTTTATATGCATGTTTTTGTTTTTGCAGTTGATCTTACTTTTGTGTCTTTGTTTTGTGTGTGTAAAAAATCCAAAACTACATAAAAAGTGAAAAATTCAAAAAGATTGATCGTATATGTCTGAGCACATTTCACATGTAAGTTTGGCCTAGTACCTTTGTACTAATGACATAATGCATTTACGAGCTTAGCTTGCTATGTATGTACATCTATCTATGTGGGAAAAATCTTGAAATCTATGTGTGAAAGTTGTAAATCAATCTTCAAGCTTGTCATGAATGATTGGTCAATAGTCTTGATGGTTTCAATACATGCATAGACTTGTGCTTATATATCTTCCAACATTTTTATGTTTTTGCTCTATAACTCATCAAATGTAAAATCTCGAAAAGAGATATTGAGCTACAAAAACCATCGCACATATTAATATTTGACTAGGAAAAAGGGAAAGCGGCTTGTTTTGAATTGTTTGGTGCCTCAAAAAGCCAAAGGCTTACTCACAAAATTGAAATATAAAAAATTTCAATCATTGATCTCAAAACGAGATGTAATGTTATTATATGATTAAAAGTTATAAGTTGTAAGAAGCTAAAAAGAAAAGCTTCAAAGTTTTGTGATCATTTTTTTTTTTTTTTTGTGAGAGATCATATATGCTCATTTCTATAATTGAGATAGACCACTTGACTTAGTACTAGTTGTGTATGACTTGATTGAATTGATCATTGAAACTTCGCTCTAGACTAAGGACTATTCCACATTTGATCCACACACATAATACACAAGTTTAATGTTCAATGAATGCTTATTTCATTTGTGTGTTTGTACATGTTCAAATGTGATGTGATGTGTGTGTGTGCTCAACCATATGTGGATCAAACCAAAAAGTTTTTTGTTATTTTTGTTTGCTTTTGGAAGTGATTTTATCACTCATGTTTTTCAAAGTTCTTCAAATTGTTTTTGTGTGAAAAACATGTGTACTAGGTGTTTTTTGTGACTCAGTTCATAGGTAAGATCAGCTGGGAGTTAAATGGTCCAATTCTTAAGTTTTTCAACTTTGGACAGAGAGTTTTACGGCTATTTCGCGAGTAAGGCTTACTCGTGAAAATTCTCAGCTTCCTGTGAAAATTACCAAATCAGCTTTTTAGAGGGCATTTCATGGGATATTTGTTATAAGCTTCTCTCATTTTCTCCCAAACCCCTATTTTAATGCTTCAACATCAAAACCCAACTAATTTCAAGTGTTTTACATTCTATAAACATCTCTAAGGTAATCGTTAACTGTTTTCATTGATTTTGATCCTTAGATTATATTTTTGAGGGTTTTATGTTCATAGTTGGGATTTTCTCAAATGGGAGTTGGAAAACTTATTTTTCTCAATATTTTAGATTGGGTTTAAGTTTAAATGATCATTTTCTTTGGATTTTGGCCCCTTGTAGCAAAAATAACATGTATTTAGACAAGATTTTCATATATTCATACATTTTTTAACATATATGTGTAGTGTGTGTACTCTATGTGTTTGATAAAATGCCCAATTGATATTTTCTCGTTGTTTTGGACTCCGATGAGTACCAAACTTTGGGGATTACCATGATTATGCATGTTTATCATGTTTTGAATATTGATTGTGTGTTTTATACACTTTGCCCCGTGAGTGCTCGCTTATGCATTAGTCATGCATCTCACATGCACACTAGATGCATACTTGCTGCACACACTCTAACACTTGACATATTTTTACTTTCACTCATGCTAGTTAAGTCTTTTTAGACATTTTAGCACATATAGCATGTTCTTGTATCTCTATAGCATTGTGTCTTTAAGATGTTTTTGTCTTTTGTTTAAGCTTCATTTTCTCATTTATCTTACACCCCTCATGCATCGTTACCCTTGTTCATATCTTCTTTTCTTTCCCTCCTTCCTCTTGTTTCATTTTTTTATTCATGACAAAAATGGGGAGAGTATACCGGGGACTATACCGGTATGTTCATCATTTCTATATGACTCATGTGCATATTCTTAAGAGGGGAAATTTTATCTCATGCACATTCGTAGGGAGAGAAGGCCATAAGGAAGATGCATATACCAAAGGAGATAAGATTTTTTTTTTTTTAAGAAAACTTTGTTTTGTTTGTCTTACATTATGCTTGTTTTCTTGTGATTTCATGGTGCTTTGAGTTTCATTTAGTATCTATGCTTTGTTGCTCTCATTGCATCATGTTTGTGTGTTTGACATGTATACATCCTTATGCCATTGTGCTTTTTTGATTATATGTTCAGATGATTATTTTCCTTGCTATGTGATCATTGTAGTCATTTCTATATGACTGTTTTGGTGTATGATCAAGTTGCTCATATGTTTCACATCATGTTTACTTGATTGCAATTTATTTGTTATATTATACTTGTCCTTTTCTTACTTGCTTTACCTTGAGGGTCTAATGTGTTTTGTGCAAGCGTTTTCAGGTTATAGGTATATATATTCCAAGTTCATCACAACTTCTAGATTTAGGTGGGAGTGAGTTTTTCCCTTGTTCCCAAACTCATGTTTAAGTCTAGAGTCTATTATAAGGTATTTTGTCACAGAATAGCCAAAAAGGGAGATTGTAAATTTATGATTTACAACTATGTTTTATGTTGGTTTTATTCTATGACAAAAACTGTTGTAATTGCTTTATTTTGTTGCTTGTATTTTGTGAGATTTTATTATATTGTGTTTAGTATTAAGTTGGTGAAGTATCGAGCTTAAAATGAAGAATCAGTGGATTTTGCAAGCGTCTCACTAGAAGCTGACCTGCAAAAGAGCCACGTTAGAAGTACATGCTAGAAGCTAAAGAGTCATGCTAGCTTAGAGGATTTCACTAGTATCTCACAGGTAAGACCTTCTCACAAAATACCAACAAAACTCTCTGTCTGGAAGATTTTTAAGTGTGACTTTCTTACCCTCCACCCATACCATATATACAATCATTACTCACAAAAGTGTAAGTAGGCTGTTTAGAGAGAAAAAACCCTAAATAGGTTTTCTACAACACATACACTCATCTTTTACAGAGAGAGCTACTCATCTTTAGTGAGAAATCATTATAGCCTCTTCTCCTTCTCTTTCCCATTGCCATACCTTGAGAAGAGATTTGTACCCAAACACAACCCACACATTTTCAGAGTGTAGAGAGTGTTTTAGAGCTTGGGAAGCTTTGGAGATTTGCCAAAAGAAGTTGATGAGGCTTGGTAGATGCAATTGAATGTATTGTGGGATCTGGAAAGCTAGACAAGACACAGAGAAGCCTTGTTGGAGTAGAATCTTGGAGGGCTTAAGTGCATTAGGTAGACTAGGCTTGGAGGGTCTCTTACTATTCATGTATCTTAACTTATTGCCAAGTAGATCGATTTACCACTTAGAGGGCGGCGGAGAGGTGTTTTGCTAAGTTCTTCGATTTTCTCTTCAGTAACACATCTTGGTGTTATCTATTGGTTGCATCTCTCTTCCCTTAATCTTGTGCTTTACTTTTGTTGTTTGTTTTTCATGTTTATGCACTAAAGTAGTTATCGGTTTATTGCGCTTCATTTACTCTTGTTTCACATTTAGACAAGTTAGAGTAAAAAAATCTAGTAGTAATCTTTAGTTGGAGGTCTATACAAGCTCTTGTATTTTTAACACAAATCCGAGCTCTCAATTTCTTATTCTCTTTCATTATGAACAAATTTGTAATATAAAAATCATGTAAACCTTAAGATTTATTTCTTACATAAGATTCATCCTTTTACTGACTCTTAGAAAAGAAAAATCTTGGACGCCCCATTTCAAGTCATGTCTATTTATAGTAAACTTTTCGCTAAACTCCAATGTAAAATATAGTAACCCTGTGGCTTCTCTAGATGGAGTTATGATGCTATAAATCAAAACATTTTTTATCCTTTGATTCACCAAAGCTATCGAGCAATTCTTTCATAGGCACATGAACATTACCAATGTCTTCAGTGCCATTTTTTTGTTTGCTTTGTGTTCCACGATGATGGTGAGCTCGTTTAGCCGGGTTAATAAGACACTTGGGCCGACTTTTATAGGGAAATTCCATTTGTAGTTAGGGCCATAGATCTTGTCAATGAGGCTAATTTGGTTGGAGGTGTTGTCGTGGATTGAAACTGTGGCGTACACATCCTTCAAGTCCTTATCTGAATTGATTTTCGAAAGCTCGGACTTGTGTTAAAACACAAGAGCTTGTTTAGACCCTAAATAAAAAAAATTATGACAAGATTGTTTTTACTCTAACTTATCTAAGTGCGGAAACAAGAGTAAATGAAGCGCAATCAACCGATACTACTCTAGTGCATGAACATGAACAACAAACAATAAAAGTAAAGCACAAGAGTAAGGGAAGAGAGATGCAAACACAAGATAACACGCCGATGTGTTATCGAAGAGGAAACCGAAGAACTGAGCGAAAAACTTCTCTGCTGCCCTCTAAGAGATAATCAATCCACTAAAGAATAAAGTTAGAGTATACGAATAACAAAAGACCCTCTAAGCCTAATCTACCCAATGTACTTGAGCCCTCTAAGCTCCTGCTATCAACGAACTTCACGGAGTCATTTCTTCTCTAGCTTTTCGAATCCCACAATACGCCCGATTGCATCCGCCAAGCCTCAATGGCTTCTTTTGGCAAACCCCCAAAACTTTCTAATCTCTAAAACACTCTCTACACACTAAAAATGTGTGGGTTGTGTTTGGGTACAAATCTTCTCTCAATGTTTGACAATGGGAGAGGGAAGGAGAAAATGCTACAATGATTTCTCACTAAGGATGAGTAGCTCTTTCTCTAAAGGATGGGTGTGTGTGTTGTTGAAAACCTATCTAGGGTTTTTCTTTCTGAATGGCCTCCTTACACTTTTATGGGTAATAAGAGTATATATAGTATGGGTGAAGGGTGAGAAAGTCACACTTAAAAATTCTCGAGGCAGAGAGTTTCGCGAGTATCTCACAGGAAGGCCTTACTCGCAAGACACTTGCGAAAATGATAGCTAGAATGACTCTTCAGCTTCTGGCATGTGCTCCTTATGTGACTTTTAGCTGTCTTAATCAAATATCCACTACTCAATACTAAACCCATTACAAATAAATCCCACAAAAATACATGGAAACAAATTAAAGCAAATGCAACACTTTTTGTCATGGAATAAAGGCAATATAAAACATAGTTGTAAATTACAACTTTACAATCTCCTCATTTAGCTATTCCATGACAAAACACCCTATAACAAATTCTAGACTTAAACGTGAGTTTGGGAACAATGGTAAAACTCACTCACACCTAAATCTAGAAGCTATAATGAACTTGAAACATGTTAACCTGTAAACTGAAACACTTGCACAAAACACATTAGACCCTCAAGGTAAATCAAGTGATAAAAGGATAAGTATAATGTAACAAGTAAATAGCAATCAAGTTAACATGATATGAAACATATGAGTAATTTGATTATACACCAAAACAGTCATATGGAAATGACTACAATGATCATATAGCAAAGCAAATGACCATTCAAACATGCAATCATAAAAGCACAAAGACGTAAGAATATATGCATGTCCAACACATAACCAATGCAAAACACAAAATGTATTTGCATCAAGGATACAAGATCCAACAAGGGTACAAGAATGTTCCAACACATAAACACGATGCAATGAGAGCAACAAAGCATAGTTATTAAAAGTAACTCAAAGCACCATAAAGCAACGAGAAAACAAGCATAATGTAAGACAAACAAAATAAGGTTTTTTCAAAAAGGATGTCTTTTCGCCCTTGGTATATGCATCTCCCCTATGGCTTTCTCCCCTTATGAATGTGTACGAGGTAGAATTTCTCCCCCTAATAATGTGCATATGAGTCATATAGAAATGACAAAACACACCGGTATACTCTTCGGTATACACTCCCCCTTTTTGTCACGAATAGACAAATGAATCAAGAAGAAAGAGGGAAAGAAAAGAAGATATGAACAATGATAAGATGTATGAGGGGTGCAAGATGTATGAGAAAAGAAGCTTAAACAAAAGGAAAAACATCTTAAGAAGACAATGATACAAAGCATAAAGTAAACATGACATGCTAAAGACGATGGAACATGATATAAACCTAGGCATGACATAGACACAAGAATATGTTATATGTGATAAACTGTCTAAAAAGACTTAACTAGCATGAGTGAATGCAAAACATGTCAAGTGTTAGAGTGTGTGCAACAAAGGTACATCTAGTGTGCATGTGAGATGCATGACCAATGCATTAAAAAGCACTCACGGGGCAAAGTGTATAAAGCACACCACCAATGATTAAAACATGATAAACGTGAATAATTATGGTGATCCCAAAGTTTGGTACTCATTGGAGTCCAAAACAACGAGAAAATGTCATTTGGACAATTTATCAAACACTTAGAGTGCACACACTACACATGTATGTTAAACAATGCAGAAACATATGAAAATCTTGCCTAAATACATGTTATTTTTGCTACAAGGGGCCAACATCTAAAACAAATCATCATTTAAAACAAAACCTAATAAAAAAAAACATAAAACCCTTAAAAATATAATCTAAGGATCAAAATTTATGAAAAGAGTTAAAGATTACCTTAGAAATGTTTATGAAATGTAAAACACATGAAATTAGTTGGGTTTTGTTGTTGAAGCATTAAAATAGGTGTTTGGGAGAAGATGAGAGAAGTTTAAAACAAGTGTCCTTCAAAGTGTCCTTCAAAATGCCCTTCAAAAAGTTGATCTGGTGGATAAGCCTTACTCTTGAGTTACTCATGAAACAGTTGTGAAACTCTCTGCCCAAGGTTGGAAAACTTGAGAATTGGACCATATAACTCCTAGTTGACCTTACACATGAAAAAGGTCACAAAAACACCCAAAAAACATGTTTTTCACCCAAAACAACTTGAAAAACATGAGTGATACAAATTACTTCCAAAAGCAAGCAAAAAGACCAAAAATACTTTTGGTTTGATCCACATAGAGTTGAACACACACACATCACATTTGAATATATACAATCACATAAATGAAATAAGCATTTATTAAACAAATTCTTTTGTGTTGTGTGTAAGTATCAAGTGTGGAATAGTCCTTAGTCTAGAGTGAAGTTTCAATGATCAATTTAATCAAGTCATACATAACTAGTACTAAGTCAAATGGACTATCTCAATTATAGAAATGAACAGATATGATCTCCCACAAGAAAAAAGATTACATATTTTTGAACCTTTTCATTTCGCTTCTTTACAAATCATAACATTGATAAATTTTGAACAAAATACATCTCATTTTGAGATTGATGACTGAACTTTTGATATTTCAACTTTGTGAGTAAGCTTTTGGTTTTTTGAGCCACCATACATTTCAATACAAGTAGTTTTTCCTTTTTTCTAGTCAAATACTAGAATGTGCGACGAATTTTGCAGCTCAATATCTCTTTTTATTTTGAGATTTACATTTGATGAGCTCTTTAATGCAAAAACAAAAAAAAAACGTGAAAAAAGATATAGGCTTAAGTCTATGCATGTATCAAGACCAATAAGACTATTGACTAATCAATCATGACAAGTTTGAAGATTGATTTACAATAATCACATATAGATTTCAAGATTTGTCCCACAAAGATATATTTGCATACATAACAAGCTAAGCTAGTAAATGCACTACGCCATTAGTACAAAAGTATTAAGCCAAACTCACATGTGATATGTGCTCAAACAAAAATGATCAATCTTTTTGAATTTTTCACTTTTTGTGTGTTTTTGGATTTTTACTCACAAAAAAAAAAAAATATATAAAAGTAAGATCAAATGCAAAAACAACAAAAAATAATGCATATAAAAAGATGCATGATTCACAAATGCATGACAATGAAGCATCTAATGCATGAAGGGTCTTATAAAGATCGAAAGAATCAAATTAAGGACCAAAAGAGCAAAAGCTCAACCATAAGAACCATTCCTCATCTAAATGGAACGATTATTTAGAATGAGTGTCTCATGAGAAGTAAGACGAGGGTTGGAAGAATGAGAACTGGAGATGCACATAGACAAGGAGGTAAGAACATCAAAAACCTTCTTCAATAACTTACCATTTTCCCCCAAAACCGGTTTAACTTGTAAAGCACAACTTCCAAAAAGCTCAAGTTTCTCTTTTCTTTTGATTCTTTTAAGAACTTGAAACTTAGAACAATAAGGTCTAAGATGACCAAAGGCACCACAATGATGACAAACAATGGGTTTAGGTCCGCTAGGCTTTATAGGGAGGGATCTAGCAACATGGTTTTGTTCTCTCTTCAACTTAGGACATTGAGGTGTTATATGACCAATCACACTGCAATGATGGTAAGTTGGAACAAACTTAGATCCATCCAAAACCTTAAGTTGAGACCTAAATGGAGGCTTTGGCTTAAGAGTCTTTCTCTTCACTTTTTGATTTCTTTTGTGTGGAGAAATGTACATCGATTTTTCTTTTGAGGTAGAACTCACACTAGGCACAAAATCGGGTACCACAACATAATTGCAACAAATGCTTTCATCATTTTTAACACTCGGTTCAGCAATCAAACACTTGGCATGCATCTTAAGAGATTCATTTTCACATTTTAGATCATCAACAAGTTTGTTAAACAAAACAAATTTAGCATCCAAGTCCATATTTAAACACTCAAACTCTTTTAGCTTTTCAAGAGAATTTTCAATAAGCTTCATATAATTTTCAACCAATTTATTGGATTCATTGAGCTTAGCAATCAAATCATCCTTTTCACAATGAAACTTGCTCAAATTCTTATGAAACTTCTTAGCTTCTTTCTTCAAGAGTTTGATGTTTGGAATATCAACGACACCACCAAAAGATTCATGTAACATGTCATCACAAGTATGAGGATTAATACTCATAGAGGCATTTCATAAACACATGGCATGTTACAATCAACAACATCCATAGAAGCATACAAAACACTATCCAAGGCAAAACACACAAAGAGGTAAAGGATCACATTCAGGTAATGAAACCAATACAAGTGTACTTGCTCTGATACCAATTGGAAGCTCAGATTTGTGTTAAAACATAAGAGCTTGTTTAGACCTCAAATAAAAAAATTACAGCAAGATTGCTTTTACTCTAACTTATCTAATTGCGGAAATAAAAGTAAATGACATGCAATCAACCGTTACTACTCTAGTGAATGAACATGAATAACAAACAATAAAATTAAAGCACAAGAGTAAGGGAAGAGAGATGGAAACACAAGATAACACGCCAATGTGTTATCGAAGAGGAAACTGAAGAACTGGGCGAAAAACCTTTCCGCCGCTCTCCAAGCGGTAATCGATCCATAAGAGAATAAAGTTGAAGTACACGAATAACAAAAGACCCTACAAGCCTAGTCTACCCAATGTATTTGAGCCCTCCAAGCTCCTGCTACCAACGGACTTCACGGAGTCATATCTTCTCTAGCTTTCTGAATCCCGCAATACGTTCGATAACATCTGCCAAGCCTCACCGGCTTCTTTTGGCAAATCCTCAACACTTCCTAATCTCCAAAACACTCTACTTTCTGAAAAGGTGTGAGCTGTATTTGGGTATAAATTTCCTCTCAAGGTATGACAATGGGAGAGGGTAAAAGAAGAGGCTACAACAATTTCTCACTAAAAATAAGTAGCTCTCACCCTAAAGGATGGGTGTGTGTGTTGTTGAAAACCTATCTAGGGTTTTTCTCTTTGAATGACCTCCTTTCACTTTTGTAGGTAATGAGGATACATATAGTATGGGGGAAGGGTAAGAAAGTTACACTTAAAAATCTTTCAATCAGAAAGTTTTGCAGGTATCTCACGAGAAGGCTTTACCCACGAGGCACTCACGAAAACGATAGTTGGCATGACTTTTTAGCTTCTAGCATATACTCCTTATGTGACTTTTAGTTGTCTTGATCAAATCTTCACCACTTAATACTAAACCCATTATAAATAAATCCCACAAAAATACGAGGAAACAAATTAAAGCAAATACAATACTTTTTGTCACGAAAAAAAGGTAACATAAAATATAGTTGTAAATCACAACTTTATAATTTTGATATCCAAACCCCTGTGCTCCATTTTGATGATTTAGAGAAAAAAAAAATCAAAGAAATTCAATGATTTTTTTTTTTTTTTTAATTCTTCTCTAACTTTTGGACGAAAGGAATTCAATTTTGATGCTTGGTATGTGAAATGGGTGAGAATTGATTGATTTGTATATAAAGAAAAGTTTTGAAGATGCGTTTTTGGCTCGTTAATGTAACTTTCTTTTTTTTCATATGAAGGTATATCATCAAATCATTAAATTTTAGAAAGGTCCATCAAATAATTAAATTTGACCTTCTTTGTCAGCATTAATTAAAAAATTAATAGTCTCTTCTATCATTTCTCTCAACAAAATAAAAAATTAATAGTCTCATCACATGCACTAGAGGCATGCACTTGATCATAAATTTTATTATTCTCATCACATGTACTACACGCATGTTGTTACCAAATAAATAAATAGTAATAGTTACTTCATTGCACTTTATCATATTGTTTTTAATATTGATTTATATTTTCATGTAATTATGTATCAAATATGCCCTGATAGTACCAACTTGATTCATAAATTATAGGCTAAATTGCAAACTACACGCCTAAAGAGTGATGGTGTTTAGATTTTACACTTTAAAGTTTTAGAATTTAAATTCTACCCACTAAAGTTTTATTTTGTTTACAACAACAACCCCTCCTACCATATTGTCAAGTTTTACATAAGCTTACTACGCGTGATTAGTTCAACCAATAAAATAATGCCATGTAATTTTTAGTTATTCAAAAAATTTTAGGTTACAAAAATGATGTGACATCATTTTATTGGACAAACTAAACATGTTTGACAAGTTTATATGACACTTAACAAAAAATATGAATGAAGGGGTTATTGATGCAAATAGAATAGAACTTCAAGAGGTAAATTTCAAATTCTGAAACTTCATGTGTAAAATCCACACACTGCAAAACTTTGAATATGTAATTTGCATTTTAGCCTAAATTATAATAATGAAACCATTTGCCCTCTATCATTGTCACACTAATGCAAGATCCAACTAACAATTTTCAAAAGCTATAATATGATTGTTTTCAATTTAATTTTATAATTTTTATAATTTTATTCTTTTAAAATTTTCATTTTAGTCAATTTCCTTTCCAATCTTGCCATTTATTATTATTATTATTTTCCAAAACAATGTGGTTTTGATGAAATTAACACTGGAGATTGGACAAAGAGGTCTACATCAGAAATAAATTGAAGTTAAAAATAGAAATGAAAAGAAGAAGAAGACATTTGTTAATGATAACTAGGTCTTAAATATTGGCTTGATGGTAGCAATACGAAAGTCCCATAAAACAATAAAACAATGGAAAAAGTTCAACTCCAAATCGGTTTAAATTTATCTTCCTCTAACCTGTTATGTGGAAATTGAAGAGATTACCTTGTGCTGTTTTAGTTACATAAATTTTCTAATGTGTCATATAACTTGTTTAAATATAATATGCATGAATAATCTTCCAAAATCAAAGACTTTTTTTGTATAATCCTTAATTAGCTTTCTAAATGAATACCACCTCATCTATTTAACAGTAAGAAGATGAAGTGAGACATATCCCATTTGAGGAACTATGTAATGTTGCATTACAGAAGAGCAAACACTCAAACTCAACCTAAAAAACAAAAGGTACATGTTTTAGAAATGAGAACATAAGTATCAGTTGATAATAGACCTCCTCACATGCTATTTTTAAGGCAAGAGAGGAAATTCTTCAAAATATTTAAACTACTCCGGTTCTTCTCTCGAAACTTCATTTACTAGTGTATGATCAAATATGGGGAATTTTTCTTTTAATTTTTTATTAGTCTTTTTATTTTTATAGTTTTATGTAATTTTCTGAATTTTCAGGTTTAGGATTTTATGTCCCGATTTAGGTTTTCTTTTTTTTTTTTCTTAAGATTTTCCTAATCAAATTACAAAAAAAGAAGTTTTATCCAGTAGAATCTACTTAGGATTATTTTTATCTGGAAAATAAGTTTTTGCCACCTTTAATAGGCTAAAACAAGAAAAAATAATTATTTTTCAATCAATATATTTTATTCATTTATTGTGGATTCCAAAAAATTCTTTAGTTGATTCAAAAAGCTTTTTATGGATTTAAAGGTTGTGTTTATTTAGAACGAAATCTAACCCATTTCACTGTTGGAATCCTATAGAAAGTGAATATAGCAATTTGCGCCCCACTTCTTTTGTTGAATCCTCCATAGTTTGTTGTTGGATATATATCAAATGATATCATATCAGCAATATCAAAATCTAATGACAATATACATATCTACTAAAGGTAACTAACCCACTAACAAATGAAAGACACGTGTTAGTGGGTAGTTATTTTTTACACACGTTTCTAGTTTATTGGATTTTGATACCGATGATGTGGTATTATTTGGTATAAAATACTTTTTACATCTTATGATGTTTTAGGAAATGTAAAAAAAAACTCCTTTCGAAAATGACTCTTTAATCACATGTGATTATTATTCTTGCCTTTTTTTTTAGATGAGAAAAAAGCTCTTATCATATGATAAATCTTGTAATTTAACAGTCTTTTTGGGAGTTGAATAACAAGGGTAAGGTTGAGAGGCCAACTTTCTCCAAAAAAAAAAAAAAAAGGCTGAGAGGCCAAGATTTGATGTATTAAACAGAGAGGAGATTGGTGCCTCCCCAAATGGCTTGAACCGCACCACCTGTTGTCCATGGAGGTTCAAACTTAAAATTTAGCATATACAAAGATTCTAACAATGATCACGACTCGAAATTGTCCCTTCTGGCTTATTTACTTATTTGTACAAGTGATTTAGTGATTTGTATTATACAATGGTGACAGACTTGTATGTGATATTAATAATAGTGTGCGTGCATATGTTTGTTTATTTTACACTTAAATATAATTGTATCGATCGCTATAATTATTTCATTACACTCAATAAGTCACTAGAATTATTTCATTACACTTAGTAGGGGTTGTATTATTACACACATTAATACAATTATTACAATTGTTATAAATCTAGAGTAAGGGCCCGTTTGTTTAGGTGTTTACATTGCACAGAACGACAGTTTCGTGAATTGCGATTCTGGGATTGCATTTGGCTAGGCGATATCTACGGAATTGCATTTTCAATTCCGCAAATTTTTGCGATTTTGAAAATGAAATTTTCTATTGCTTTTTCAGCATCGCGCGGTTGGGACGATTGGGAAACCGCTAATTATTTCGCCCCGTTTAGGAAATTTTGGACGAAATCCCAGCCTATCCCTTCTCCATATATATATATATATATATCATCAATCTTGGTTCTCTCCTCATCAAATTCTCCCTATTCACTTCTTTCTTCTCTGTTATTGCTCAGTTGCTCTCTCCGATTGCCGTCGTTGTTCTGCATCACGATTTCTAGGTAAACATTTGCCATTACCCATCTCTAAAATAATTATATTGATTTGGGCTTTTGCATGTTAGTTTAGATGACTAATAAACTCAAAATATTAGAACTTACATGACTAAGTGATTTGTTGTTGCTACTGTTGTTTCTTTGCTGGTTGTGAAGTTTTTAAAACAATTTCAGACTGATGAGGTTGATCAAAACCATTTGGATTGGATGGGATTCGTTTTTTCTTGTTGAAAAGTATATGGGTTTGATAAATATTTCAGGTTGTTGTTGCTGCTACTATTTATTTACTGGTTGTGAAGTTAAAAAATAAAAAATAAATTTAGATAGATGGGGTTGATGGAAAATTTCAAGTTGTTGTTTTTATATGTTTTTGCAGTTTAAGAGTGGTTTGCAGTGCTTTTACTTTTGCAGTTAAGAGTGTTTTACTCAAAATATTTGAAGATGCTTGATGTTGTTTGCTTTTCTAACAAAAGATTCAAATTGAGCTAGTTTTCTTACTCGTGTTTTCTCCCTATTAGTTTGCCTCTTTGGCATTGGCTTTAAATTGAATAATATAATAATAATTCATGAATTGCCCAGTATACTCCAATTCAGATATTTTATTATATATGTGTATTGACATTTTCTATTGCTTTCTCTCTCTTCCTTTAAAAGATAAGGAAAAAGCAAATTCTTGGTCTGACTCGCTCAACAATATTCATTACATAGAGTATTGGATTCCATTGCTGACTTTAACCTAGCTCTGCCATGATGTTGTTTTGAAGTGCTGTCTATTATAATATGTCCTTGTTTTTGGGTTTTGTCATTATGAGCATTTTAGTCCTTTTTGTTCTCTAATAAGGAGCTTAATGAATTTTGGGGCATGTAAGTAATGGGTTCTTTTCATCTAGCTTAAACCAGATGATGCATGTGTTTAGATTCTCCACTGAGAATATAAAATTGAACTCAGATGGTTGGAGTATTAAATGACTTTTATGAGGTTCCAAATTTGCTTGTATCCTCTAGGCATCTTGATGGGTAAATACTAGTATGGCTGATGCTACTAGTGTCATGTTGGGCCTAAGGAAGGGAAAAGTCTAGGACTTCTCTTAGAAATATTTGTGCAGTGATTTGGCTATTGCTATAACTTGGGGAGTACTAATTATTTGATCATGAAGACACGTTTAATGATGGGAGGAACTATCACTATATTTCCTCAACTATTTTTACCTTGGGTGGCGTGTCTTGATTCTCTGGTGTTTTAGGGATTTCTTTCACATATATGGTTTCACTTTTTTGCTTTAGCCCTTTTACGTATCTTTTCCCATATTTATCTAATTGTCTTGTTCCATTTGTCTTTTTATAGCTAACTTTCTTGTCTATATTTTTTCTTCACTATTTATACGCTTTATTTTTGTAAGGAATGTGTATAAGGAAGCTTTTAATTTAAATTATTACTTGTTTGCTGGTGAATCTTGGAGTCTAAATTGACAGGAAGGATTGTAAATTAAAGGAGAATAAGCTTTTTTATTTGGTAGTGAGATGTGTTCAAATATTTATCCTTATAAAAATAAGATTACTTGTTTACATATCCTTAACTTGATACTGAATTGTTTATATCTGTTCTGGGGCTTAATGATTGCATTTGCTGTACTAAAAGTATTGAATGTTGTCATAAGCAGTATGAAGGGATGTTTGTTTAGAGAGAGAGAGAGAGAGAGAGAGAGAGAGAGAGCACATTTACTCCCTCTCATTCAACCTCCCCAAGTGGAAAATTTTGTTTGTTCTTATGTCTTTTGTTTTTGCCTTTTGCTTTGGGCAGCTAGTTTATTGTGTTGTTATTTCTTTTCAATTTTATGATTCAGCCAAAAAACTTATTCTATTGCTAGTTCTGCCATTTACTAATTTTTAACTAAAATGTATTGCTAGTTTATTACGTGTGAAATTGTTTTACCTATAACAGAGTATTGTTTGTAAGAGCATTGGAATTTTTACATATTTGGTTGAACATTGTTATTAATAAACCCATATTTTGTTTAGATGGTTAAGAACAAGGAGACTTCAAATCCCAGCACCAAACAATCCCAAAATAGCTCAAATGTTAGAGTTCAATGGCCATCAAGAGTAACAACTATCTTTTGTGAAGCTTGTGTGGATGAGGTATTTAAGGGTAGTCAACCTAATACCCACTTTAGTAAAAAAGGTTGGGCAAATATTATAGCAACTTTTGAAAAGAAAACTAGAAAGGAATATCCTAGGGCGAAGTATAAGCATAAATGGGATAGTTTGAAGAAAGATTGGGTACTTTGGAATAAGTTGAAGGGAAGCGAAACTGGATTGGGATGGGATGCAGCCAAAGGAACAATAGCTGCAACTGATGAGTGGTGGGAGAGGAAACTAATGGTACGTTTTGTATAACCCATTATACATATTTTGTATTAGTAGATAAACCATGCTATTTGAGTTATTAATGAAAATATTCAAAATTGTAGGAGGTTCCTGAAGCTGCAAAATTTCGAGAGAAAGGTTTATAGAATGTTGACTTATTAGACATTATGTTTAAGGACATTGCTGCCACAGGAGATTTAACATGGGCCCCCACTTCAGGTGTGTTACCAGATGATCTTGAGACACCTAAAGAAGGGTTAGGTGATACTTTTGCTGACTCATCTTCTCCAAATGATAATGATGACATTCATGAAGATGAGACTCCTAACCTTACACAACCACCTAACCCAACACAAAACAAAGGAAAGAAGCGAGTTTTACCATCATCCACACAAAGTAAAGGGAAGAAAGGAGGAACGGCATTACAGTTGACACAACAACTTAGTCGTATTTGTGATGTTGTGGAGTTAAGGAACTCAGCTTTTTCAGTGGAGCCAAGTAGTACTATTCGTAATGTCATGGAATGCGTGTGCATCTTAGATGGCATTGAAAAGGGTTCTGAACTTTACCTCATGGCAGCATGTATTTTTCAAAAACAAGAGAAGAGAGAGATGTTTGTCGTGATGGAGGAACCGTATTTTCAACTTCAATTTCTGCAAGAGGAGGCAAGATTGTTAGGAAGGCACTACTTTGGCACTTAGGCTGTGACAGGCCACAAACGCGTTGACCCCTTGTGATAATTTAGATTAATTAAATTAGCCCAATTATTAATTAATCAAATTAACATGCAAATTTACGTGGCAGCACAAACAAATCACCAAACTAAGATATGCAGCGGAAAATAAATAACACGGTGATTTGTTCACGAATGGGGAAAACCCTAAGGCAAAAACCCCACCGGGTGATTTAAGGTCACCACTCCCGAAACTCCACTATTATCACAACAAGCAGTTACAAGTAAGGAATCCCAGTACCTCACCAACCTACAGTTGAACTCTTACCCCAATACCCAATTGGACTTCTTCTGTAGTGACAATTTCTCCAGTTTAATGCACGGCTCCCAGTACGTGACTAACCAATGTGATGCGCGGATCCCAGTACGCGTCTTACTCCTTTGCACGAATCCAAGTACGTGACTCACTCACCAACTTGAGGAAGAAAGAATGTTGGCTGGAAAGTTCTTCAAATCATCAGAGATGAACTAGGGCACGAACTTTGTCTCACAAATCACAATTTGCATGAACAGAGAAGAAGCAACTTGTATCTTGTGATTTCTGCTTTTTGCTTGCTTTGACGGCCCTTAAAATAATCCTTTTATATGTCTAGGGTTAGGAGAAAAGAAGTCCCAAAGACACACACACGGATTGGACTTGAAACAAACTTGGAATTCTGTTTTCTTTAATTCTCGACAGATAGAGGTGTCGAGAGGTGTCGAGACAGCTGTCGAGACTCGGGCTAAACAGCTTCTTTAAATCTCGATAGATGTATCTGTCGAGGTATCTATCGAGCTTTAAAATCTTGCACTTCCTTGCTTGTATCTTGGACAGACTTTGACGGCTTCAACACTTAATCTTGAACCACTGTTTCTTGAAGTGTTTAACACATCCTAGATCTACCCAATTACAAGTAAAGTGCGTTTTGTCTAAGTATAAGCCAATTACATAAAATAGCGACATATGTTCACAAGCTTGAACAACTACATATGTCCTAACAATCTCCCCCTTTGGCAATCCGTGACAAAACCACAACATACAAATGAAGATATGAGAGAAGTCATAAATCACTCAACTCATATTCACTTGTTACATATAATAAAATCTATCCTAACACAAACTCTTGAAAAACTTTGCAAGAAGAGAGTTTATGGCAAGAAGACTTTGACAACCTGTATTTCTGAAACACCTATAAACAAAACACATCAAGGCATCTTTGTGTGAAACAGAAATAATAAATTGCATACAAATAAAGAAACATGTGTATAAAGACAGAAAAGAAACAACACATGAAAGGTAGGTGAAAGAAAAACATACATCATCATATATATGAAGAATATAAGTACAAAGTATGTCAGTACATGATCAATGTATCTCTAAAAGATAAGAAAGAAAAAAATACATATGATCACCTCACTACATCCCTCAATCCACACTCCCCCTAACAAAAATGTCCTATGCTAACACTCCCCCTAAGTATGACTACTCTCATACACCAACTACTCCCCTTTTTTTTCACGAGTGACAAAGGGTAGAGTGTCAAGTAGACATCTCATCCGATGAGCTAGCATCTCCATCATCATCATCGTCGGAAGCATCATCATCATCAGCCTCGGTCTCAGTCGACACATGAGGTGGCGGAGGAGAAGCCTTTGATGCAAAGCCGCCCATGGTCGCCTGTCGCCTGGCGATGCGACCAACACAGACATTCACTTGATACAACTCTGTGGAGAGTGTATCGAGGCGAGCATCCATACGCTGTAACTGCGCCATGATGTCTCCTAACGTGACGCCGCTAGAGGAGGAAGAAGCAGACGCACGAGCTGATCTGGAGGTGGTCGGACGAGTGGAAGGAGTGGCAGCATCCGGCTGTCGCGATCGGAACTGTGCCTCGCTATGTTTTACGGTAGCGGCGTCTATGGCAGACATGACATGGTAGTGATCGGACGAAGGGAAGGGAATGGAAAAACGACTCAGAATCCTCGTGATAGCGGAAGGGAAAATGAGCTTATCACGGGTGGCCGTATCTCTATAGACATCTATGATAGAAAAGATGAAGTGAGAAGGAAAGTCTATAGAGAGATGCTCTAGGAGGGACAACAAGAACCGAGTACGAGGCTCTGTGATCGAGTTGTAGTGAGAGAGTGGGTGCAAAACAAAAGTCATCACCATGTTAAGGAAACGAGGACCTTTAGCAAAAGGTCGACATGGTGTGTACATGTGATCTCCCCAAGAGGTAGGACGTTCACAGAATGCCGAGATCATCTCGTCTTTGGACACAGTCCAGAGACGCTCACAGCTAGGGTAATCGGGATGATCCACCCTAGGGACATGGAGAACCTCAGAGACTAGATCTGGGGTGACACAAAAGCGTGTACCTCTAACGCAAGAATAGAAAGAAGGTACTGACGAATCTATCCCGTGGATGTTGGAGTAAAACTCCTGAATCAACATGAGAGGAGATGTGACCGGGACGTCACACAGTGACTCCCATCCCCGAGTGTGAATGACATCGGGAAGGTCAGTGTCGGCAAAGTCTGCCAGGACGACGTGGCGTTCCGAATGAACACCGCGTTTAGAAAAGTTCTTCGAGAAGTCCTTATGGGCTTTCTCATCACGGAACCGAACAGAGAGAGGGGTAGAGTCAGAAGAAGACTGTCCCTTAGAACGCATAGGGTTCCGAGGAGGAACGGACTTACGTTTAGGAGCCATAGACGCTACTAACGCAAACATAGAAGAGGGGGAAAGAAGAGACAAACAGAAAAGTCCCAAACAAATCAATATTGGCAGAAGGAAATATTGAAATGAAAAGAACGTATGCATGAAAATGCATGAGCATGTGACATGCAACATAATAACATCATGGGCTCAGCCCAATCCAAACCTAACAGCACACAATAGAGTAGCACACATCTAAATGCATGAAAATACAATTAGAATGCTAATGTGATGCAATGCATGTGGTTTTAAAGATCAAAACTAGAAAACCAACCCAAAAATTTCATGAAAACCCCAACAATTTTGAAAACTCCCAAAAATTTTCAAAAACACAAAACCTAGGGTTTTAAAACAATGCAATGCATGAAAATGAGGGATAAAATGCTTACCAAATGATGAAGAACGCGAAGAATCACTTGAGAAAGCCTTGAGAGAGGTTTGGAGGGAGAGGGAAGTGTTTTGGAAGAGAGAACAGAGAGTTTCGAGCGAGAGAGATCGAGAGAATGAACTGAAAAATTGCGAAAAACCATTTTATAGAGCATCAGTAATTCTCGACAGCTGAAGGTGTTGAGAGCTGTCGAGGTAGCTGTCGAGGGAAGCTATCGAGAAAAGCACGTGGACAGATGCAGCTATCGAGGGAGAAGAAACAAGCAAGAGGGAACCCCGATCGATCCAGCAGCTATCGAGGAGCTATCGAGCAAACAGAAAGTTTCTCGATCGATCCAGCTGCTATCGAGGTATCTGTCGAGACTGCGATAAGAAAGAGTCTGAGGATCTCGACAGATAGCTATGTATCGAGAGGTATCAAGGAGGTGTCGAGATGCCTTTCAAAGCAGTTTTTCAAAAGAGGAAAAACACAGACATGAATGCAATCATGCATGCAGCTCAACCAAAGATACAACCAACACATTAAGCTCTCAAAATCATCTCTCAACAAGAAATATGATGCTCATATATCACAAAACACGCACACACACACTAAACAAGTCTAACCAATTTTATATTTCAAAAACAAGTTAAGACAGTTTAGTGAACATACATTAAAGCATGTAAACCTTGTGATGGCCAAATCACATTGTACCTGCACATGTATCAAGAATAGCAAAGAGTATTGCGTGTTGTGTGTGAAAACATCGCAAGATTGCATAAGTGTCTCAATGTCATGACGATTTGAGATATGAGAAAATCACTTTAACTCACACACAATCATAACTGCTTGATGGGGACTATCACCTTTGAGGTACATCCTATAACTCCCACATCTCCTAGAAAACACGCTTGCAACCATATTTTAAAGCATTTTTAATCTTTTTGCTTTTTATATTTTTGCATATTTTCTTTTAACAAGCATATCATGCATGGGCATACAAGAGAAAGAAAAGAAATACCCAATGATGTTAAGCTTTTGACACTGCACTTTTGCTATGCCGAAGCATACAGGTGTCCTTGACATTGCACTTTTGCTATGCCGAAGCTTACAGATGTCATTGACATTGCACTTTTGCTATGCCGAAGCATACAGATGTCATATTATGATTGGCGAGTAACAGTGGTGAGATGGTTATTTATGCCTTTCTCGTAGGATTTTCTAGTTCAACCCGTCAAAAAGAGTGATACGAGTGTTAAGAAGAAGAGATCACTTAACCTTACTCATCACAAACAAAGAGCTACAAAGCTCACTCGCTTAGTTGTGCAAAAGAGTGCTCATCTAAGCTACAGATGATACAAAGTTTAGAAAACTCTATTTCATTGGCCATTACAAAAGTTCGCATGAACTAATGCACACAAACACACACTGTTTTTGTATTTTTTCATTTTTCAATTTTTTATTTTTTATTTTTATCAAAGAAGCAAAAATAAAACACAAAACTGAAAACACACAAACAAAAACATGTAAAGCAAAACAATGCATAAAACTAGACTGACTCAAAACAGTAAAGAAACACATAAGTAATGCAACACTCAAAATAAGAGAGAGAAGAAGAAGTGACTAAAATCACTTGGAACCCTTTGGCTTCCACACCTTGGAAGATCCTTTCCTTTTGGTTGACTCTTGAACCAGTATAGAGGGAGAAGAATATGAACCATTCAAGTTCGAAAGGAACATAAGAGCTTTTAGAATGTCTCCAAGAGGAGCGAGAGAAGACTGAAGCTGATTCTGGCTCCCAGATGCTATTTCGCCATTGCTCTGTTGAGTGGCAAGCCACTTGTAGCAATTTGGTCGAGTGTGACCGGCGAGACCACAATGATAACAGAAATGCGGCTTCTTCTGTTTGGCCTTTTAAGAGTTAGCCTTCTTATTCCTAGGGTTTCTAAATTCCCTTTTCTCAATTTTAGGGGGTGCTCCTAGGATGGACCTTTCTTTGTCTACGTTCTCACTAGCTAAATCAGTTTTAACATTGTTCTCCTCAGTTTTAATGTTATTAGCGGGTGGAACAAAGACAGTAGTACTAGAAGTAGGAGTATTAGAGAGAGAGAAATCATACCCCAATCAAGTACGATCCGAAGAAGATCTCTGAGCATTTAGCATCTTGTCCAACTTGGCGCTTGATGTCCTCTCCAGTTGTGCTCTGACTTGAAACAGCTCTGCTTCAAGCTTCTTGGTCCTCTCAGCCAAGAAATTGTTCTCGAACCTCAGTGCTCCAATGGTTTGATTTGCTTGATCAACCTTTGTGGACAGCTCCTCACGGTCAAGTTCCACATTACTGAGCTTCTTGGTGGCCAGCCTACAGAGCTTCTCGTGTTTCTCAGAAAGCTTGTATAGCTTCTCATAGGCGGTATGGATATCATCTTGATCATCCATAATCTCAATCTTGGACTCCACCAATTCCTTCTCTTCATCCACATCTTCTGTAACCCCATCAGTAGGATTAACAGTGGCAGTGAAGGCACTCAAGATTCCGTCATCCTCATCCTCGGAATCGTCCTCGGGCTCTGTGTCGCTTAAGATAACAGCAAGTGCCTTGCTCTTCCCTATGCTCTTTAAGTACGTAGGACACTCTTGTTTCATGTGTCCAAAGCCTTGACACCCAAAGCACTTTGGTCCTGTGGGAACAGTGTACTGACCGCCATCCTTGACATCCTTCTTTATTTTCTCCGGATTCCTGAATTGTGAAGAACTGGACTGTCTACGGTCTTTGTTGAAACCCTTTCCATTTGCATTCTTCATAAACTTCTTGAATTGCCTTGTGATGTAGGATTTCATCTTGGAATCTTCATCATCTGACGAGTCATCCGTATCACTGCTTTTGGCCTTCAGTGCCAAACTCTTGCCCTTGCTCGACTTGCCTAACCTAGTCAGCCCTAACTCATAGGTTTGCAAGTTTCCAACCAGCTCAGTCAAAGGAATTCTGTCAATATCCTTTGATTCTTCAATCGCCGTGATCTTAGCATGGAATCTTTCCGGCAGCGATCTGAGCACCTTCCTTACAATCTTAGGTTCTGGGATGGTTTCCCCAAGATTGAAGGCTGAGTTCACTATGTCCTTGAGCTTGGCATAGAACTCATCAAACGACTCATCCTCCTCCATCTTTATTTCTTCAAAGCGTGTGGTGAGCCTTTGCAGCTTTGAATCTTTGACAGCCTTGGTGCCCTCATAGGTTGTCTGGAGGATGGTCCATGCTTCCTTCGCAGTTTCAGTTGAGGAAATTTTCTTGAATTCCTCATTGGTGACTGCACTGAATAGGGTATTCAATGCTCTGCTGTTGAAGTTTGCCGCCTTGATCTTAGCATCATCCCAGTTGGCCGGCGCTTCTGTAGGCTTGGTCCAGCCTATCTCCACAGCTTGCCACACTTTCTCATCTAAAGACTGCAAGAAAGCTCTCATGCGTACTTTCCAGTATGCATAGTTAGTGCCATCAAATAAAGGAGGTATAATTAGAGATTGTCCTCTATCCATGACAGCAGGGGTCAATGGATCACACACAATAGATTAAGCCCTAATCAGAGTGTGCTTGCTCTGATACCACTTGACAGGCCACAAACGCGTTGACCCCTTGTGATAATTTAGATTAATTAAATTAGCCCAGTTATTAATTAATCAAATTAACATGCAAATTTACGTTGCAGCACAAACAAATCACCAAACTAAGATATGCAGCGGAAAATAAATAACACGATGATTTGTTCACGAATGGGGAAAACCCTAAGGCAAAAACCCCACCGGGTGATTTAAGGTCACCACTCCCGAAACTCCATTATTATCACAACAAGCAGTTACAAGTAAGGAATCCCAGTACCTCACCAACCTACAGTTGAACTCTTACCCCAATACCCAATTGGACTTCTTCTGTAGTGACAATTTCTCCAGTTTAATGCACGGCTCCCAGTACATGACTAACCAATGTGATGCGCGGATCCCAGTACGCGTCTTACTCCTTTGCACGAATCCAAGTACGTGACTCACTCACCAACTTGAGGAAGAAAGAATGTTGGCTGCAAAGTTCTTCAAATCATCAGAGATGAACTAGGGCACGAACTTTGTCTCACAAATCACAATTTGCATGAACAGAGAAGAAGCAAATTGTATCTTGTGATTTCTGCTTTTTTCTTGCTTTGACGGCCCTTAAAATAATCCTTTTATATGTCTAGGGTTAGGAGAAAGAAGTCCCAAAGACACACACACGGATTGGACTTGAAACAGACTTGGAATTCTGTTTTCTTTAATTCTCGACAGATAGAGGTGTCGAGAGGTGTCGAGACAGCTGTCGAGGCTCGGGCTAAACAGCTTCTTTAAATCTCGATAGATGTATCTGTCGAGGTATCTATCGAGCTTTAAAATCTTGCACTTCCTTGCTTGTATCTTGGACAGACTTTGACGGCTTCAACACTTAATCTTGAACCACTGTTTCTTGAAGTGTTTAACACATCCTAGATCTACCCAATTACAAGTAAAGTGCGTTTTGTCTAAGGATAAGCCAATTACATAAAATAGCGACATATGTTCACAAGCTTGAACAACTACATATGTCCTAACAGGCTATTTTATGTTTTATCCTTTAAATAATGTTTTTTGGAAGAGAGAGATGTTTTTCATTCCATTATTTTATCCTTTGAATAATGTGGTTGTTAGGGTGTTTTAACTTGTTGGGCTGTTAGGGTGTTTGAATTACAAAGATAGAGTATTACATGAAGGGTAATTTTTTATATGGTGCTTTTGTAGTGAATCTTATGGAAGTTTTTGAATTTGATTAGAGGTCCTTAGTTTATCTAATATGTTTGATTGTTTAATGCGCGCGCGCGCGCGCGCACACACACACATATATATATATAGTTTACCACTTACTCAGAGTAAATATATAGAAGATTGTGAGGATGAAGCCATAATACAGTCACTGTTCTAAGCATCAGTTATGATCCATATGATTTGATCAAGATATAGGCTGTTAGTTGATGTTGTTAAAGGGGAGTTGGTTACTCATATACTTTGTCACTTTTTGGCAGCTTAGAATTGTAGTCTATTGTGGCTTTGGCTTTTGCTCTCATTGGTTTAATTGCAGACTGCAAAGATGTATAAATAACAGTATTGATTACTGGAAAGGGTCGGGGGAAAGGTTAGGATGTTAATTTTGGGACTAATTGGAATTCTATTTGTAGTGTGTTTTTTATGTCTTGGTTGATGTCTCTGCGTTACACGTCTATTAGCTATCAATTAAATTTCAACCCCATCTTTTATATACAGCTAAATTTTATTATAAGTGAAAAATTCTGCACAATTGAGATCCTTTTAGAACAATACTTTGTGTTTTACTTGAAAATGTTCAGGTATCTACTCTGTTCAGTATATTAACTTGATTTTGAAAGAGTTTTAACTCTTTTTTAAATATTCCTTGCTTTCTCTTTTTTCCATCATCAGTTGTTAGTGCAAATTCCTGCTTTAAACTAACAGCTAGCATTAGCTGTTTTACTGACTGTATATCTTGTGTGAGTAAAATATAAATTTAATGGGGATGCTTTCATGAAATGGAGATAGAGGCCATCGAAGGAGCATACTATGGCCACAAACACACACACACACACACACACACAAAGGATGTATACTTAATCTTGTAGCTATGAGTTTTCTAGTTTCTTTTAGCTATCATTTGTGTTTGTATTCAACATAATAGAATATTTTAACTTCCTTTTAAGCATTTTATGATCTGTTAAATGTTAATACAACCTAACTGGATAGGAATGTTATTGTTTCTTTTCTAAACATCATTGATGTCTTTGTCAAATGTTTTCCTGTTTTGCGTTCATTAGAGTTCACCTAGACCTTTGGAAGGGTGGAAGTTCAATTTCACTTAGCAAGGATTTCAGTTTGCTAGCATGTGTAGAGTTCTATGTTGACTTTCAAAGTCTAGGCTTGTAGCTGCTACGAAAGACTTTAACCACAAAATTTGCAAACAGTTGACCATATCTTTAGGATGACATCTAGATTGTTCGTAGAACTTGTTGTATATAATCAAATTATATAGATACTTAGGATTTTGCCAATGGATCAAATTATATAATCAAATTAAATAGATACAATTGACCATATCTTTAGGATTTTGCCAATGGATCAATAATTTATATAGATACTTAAATGGACCTTATAATTTGTATAGATACTTTTGTGGGCTATTAAATTAATATGACCTTGTAACTAAATCGAATTTAAATGTATCTAGCCAATAGATACTTTTGTGGACAAAAGATACTTTAATGGACCTTTTGTCCTATCAATAATTCAAACCTTATAATTTGTATAGATATTTTTGTGGGCTTTTGTTGTATGGTAGATACTTATTATGATTTATCTACTTACATAATTTTAAATGTTTACTCATTTTTTTTTATTGTGATTTATCTAATTTATTGCTATAATATTTTAGGTGATATTCCTATGGATTACAATGATCATATTGATAATAGTGATGAAGATTATTTTTATGACGTGAAAAACGATGAATATGATGATGAGGAATTATATGATCTAGCTGTTGCTGGATGTCATGTTGCAGTGACATATTATATGAAATATATTGATAAACAACCTTGTAGAGATTCTGAACAAACTGGCTATATGTGGTTGATGGATTGTTTGACGGGTAATGAAACGAAATGTTACGAAATGTTTAGAATAAAGCCACATGTTTTCCTTCAATTGTGTAATGTTTTACAACATACATATGGACTTCAGCACACAAGGCATATTAGGCTTGAAGAGTCAGTAGGTATATGTTTAATGATACTTGGACAAGGTGCTTGTTATAAGATGGTTCAAGAAAGATTCTAACATTTTGGTGAGACTATACACAGGCATTTTCATAGAGTTCTGAAATGCCTTAACATAATGTCAATGGATATCTTCAAGTCTTCTGACCCTACATTTAATGTAGTTCCAAGACATATACAGAAGAATCCATTGTACCTGCCACACTTTCAGGTATTTATTTCATAAATTCTAATTTGTTTCTAATATTTGTTAGGATTATTTTCTAAATTACTAAAATTTATATTCTATTTTAGAACTGCATTGGTGCCATTGACGGTACACATATCCAAGTTGTTGTTGGAGACGACAAGAAAGCTCCATATTATAATAGAAAGGGTATGACATCTTTTAATGTGATGGCAGTATGCGATTTTGATTTACTTTTCACATTTGTTATGGTTGGATAAGAAGGGGCAGCACATGATACACGTATTTTCTTAGATGCTATCCATCGACAATCTGTCAACTTTCCAAAACCACCACCAGGTATGTAAAATTTTTATATATTGAATAAGTATGAAGGATATTATTTATGTACATCTTACATTTTTTTTTTCTTTTACTAGGAAAATATTATTTAGTTGATGCTGGATAACCCTTAAGGAAAGGATATTTGCTACCTTATAAGGGATAGAGGTATCATCTTTCAGATTTTCGGCGAGCTGGTCGAGGAAATCACATAGAAGAGAGGTTTAATTGTGTTCACTCATCACTTAGAAGTGCAATTGAGCGAACTTTTGGAGTGTGGAAGAATAAATGGAAAATTTTGAAGCAAATGCCACCTTATGACATTAAGCACCTAAGAAACATTATAGTTGCTACTTGTGTTTTGCATAATTTTATTAGAAAACATGATAGGGAAGATGAGGGATTCAATTAGGATGAACATGACTTGGACAGACCAAAAAGCAATAGTAGTGGAGAAGGTAGTAGCAGATAGGCAAACGTTGAAAATATACAAGATGAGGAGATGAAATTTGTTCGTGACAAAATAGCTCGATCCATTTGTGGGTTGTAAACAATATTTTTATTATTTCTGTTTTGGTGTTTTGGTTTTTAATTTTTCAGATAAGAACTTTTTTTATTATTATAATGGCTTGTCTAGTATTGATAGTGTTGGGAATTAACATTTTAATATAATTATTTTCCTAATCATTTTAATATCTTTTTCTTGATGAGTTATTTTTAATATTTTAATTTTGATAAACTTCTCTCCATGAATTTCAACAACGAAAACATCATTATTGATGTTATTATTAATTTAATTGTTAAGCTTAATTACATATTTTCAATAATAAAAAAACACTGATCATAGGAAAAATGACAGTATAACCTTCAAAAAATAATTAAGTCATTTTTTGAAATTTACACTCAAAACAGCTTTTTTTAAAACAGCTTATCCAAATGCTTAATATGGCTTTAAAAATAGAAAATGCATATTTTCACATTTAAACCAAACACTTATTTGTGGTTTTTAAAATGGAGTTTTCAAAACGGACGTTTTAAAAACGCTAATTTTTAAAATGCACCTTTTGAAACAGCTTATCCAAACAGGCCTTAAGTGCCTTTATTATTCTTCATCCTCACCAACATACGTGCACTCCAAAATTTCTCACAAATTAATATGTTCTTCTTGAGGTGACAGAATGCCTGAGAACTAGTCTAATTATCAATCAACAAGCATATCCTATTATAGCCACTTTCCAACCAAATCCTTCTACTATTGATGATTCTTGTCTTGTTTCATAAATTGGTGTCTCATTATTTCCACATTTCTTGGCAACGAAGAGCCACACAATCCCTAGTTTCCCTCAAAAGAGGAAATTTAAAACATCCAGAATTGTCCACCTTGTGGAATTGAACCAATAAATTGATTTGAGACAAGTTTAAATGTTCCAAAAGTGTAAGACATATTAGCAGTTAAGGAATTTCACCTGAGAACTCGTTTTGAGAAAGATCCAAAAATTTGATTGCAGTTAGGTTCCCTAACGATGAATGGACATGGCCTAAGAAGCTATTACTTGACAAATTGAGTACAATTAGTCCCTCTAGGTTACCGACGCTATTTAGAATTTCTCCACAAAACCAATTTTTAGAGAGATTAATAGTTGTGAAGATGGTCAAGATTTTTGCTATTAATATTTCTACACAATTATTCACCACTCTCATCAATTCTTTATAATAATTAATTGACTTCCCATATATTCTTTTTGTGAGTTATCTTTGGCAGGGACCATCAGCATTGCATTCCAAGTTTTTAAGTTTCTAATGGTAACCTATCAGAGAATTGTTGTGAGAGACGTCAATGACATGCAACTTTGAAAAGCCAAACCTAGTATGAGGATTCCACATAAGACCATGGAAACCATTTTTTCACAATACAAGAATCCGTAACTCTAGCAAAGATTGCAACCAAAATGGGGAAAATCCTCTTATATATATATGTGTGTGTGTGTGTGTGTGTGTGTGTTGTTTTTGAAGTGAAGTTTATTCCAATATGTGAATGCCTAAATCCCATCATAGGATTGCATTCTTTGTTCATTATTATTTTTTCATTTTGTTTAAGCTATTTTTCTTTAATTTCAAAAAAATAATAATAATAACTTCTCACATACATTTTAACCCAATTCATATATTAAAATATTTTACTTATTTATTCTATTCTACAATAATTGGTTCAAGTTTTAGCTATATTCTCACACTTTCATCTCTCAAAGTGATTGAGAAAATGAATAGGTTTATTCTTTGTTTTTTTTCTAAATTTTATCTTAATTCATAATTTGTGTTAATTTTTTAATTTTAAATTATGAATAAGTTTGATTATATTTTTTATATTGAATGTAAATTGTTGTTTATAGGTTTTGGTTGTGCTATATTCTTCGAAAAAAAAAAGAAATAAAATAAAATAAAAGAGTTTATATAAATTTGGCAACAAATCTAAATAAATAAGCCTATATAAGAAATGTTTACTAATAATAGTTTTATTAATAACTTTTTGTTAACTTGATTTAAAAAAAAAATTGAATAAATAGATAATTTATTAATGTGATTTAAACTCCACTAAAACTTTTTTAAGGGATTGGTTTAAAAAAATTTCAAAGTAATTTTCTAATTATTAATTACTATGCACTAACTTCTAACTACCGAAACTCACAATTGAAACAATAATCCATATGAGATACCACTTCCAAAAATTGATATCTTAGCTATTATTTATTATACGCTAACTTTTTTTTTTCTTTTTTTTAAAAGAAGGGTTTCTCTCTTTCCCTGCAAAGCAAAAAGTATTAAAACAAAAATTAGTTAGACAGGGGTAAGATTACACCACCTCTTTTCTACCATAAATGTTAAATTCAGATTATTTTTTATACATATACACACACTACACAAAAGAATTATAATAAGAATTAGCTAGACAGGAGTAAGACTATACCACCTCTTTTCTGCAATAAATGTTAAATTTAGATCATTTTTATGCATATACACACACATGTAGCATGCAACGCATATTACTTAAACTTAAAGTTTAAACTTAAACTTGGTAGGGTGAAACTCACTCGGTTTTATTGCCTTCTTCCATATTTTTAAGGACAAAAATTAAATTCTCATGTGAGTTTCTCTCTACTTCAAATTTTTTAAATGCTTAATTATTTAGATTGTTCTTAATTATTGAATTGAGGTTTCACCTAAAATTGATTTTAATTATTGTTTTGGATAGTTTTTAACTATTAAATTCAAGGGTTTTCCATTTAAATATATGTGATTAATCGAGCCTTAAAGTTCAATATATTATTGAAAATTATTTTTTATGTATATTTTTTAGATACCTCTACCATCTTCCATTCAATTATATAGATATATATATATATATATATATGTATACATATATGCATTTTATGATACGTTAATCTCACACAATATGCATTAATTATGTAACTTAAAAGTAAAATTTCATTTATTTTTATTATTTATTAAAATTAAATTAATAAAAAAAAATATTTACATATAAATTTTGATTAAGCCGTGCATTGCACGGGCACAATCCTAGTTTGACATTATACTAATGATCGTGAACTCTTCCCCTGTATTTGATTATGACTGAAGTCCAAGGTCATCAAATTGCATCCTTGTATGAATGATTTAGCAAGTTTCCTTGAAAGCAATTGTTTTTCATATTCAATACTAAAAGAGAACTACTAAAGTGACCTAAACATTGTGGAATTTGACTAATCAACTGGCTGTTCAAGTAAGAACTTTTGGCTGTTGTTCAAAACTGTTGAGAAGGTTAGATGAAGATGAATCTACTGGATTTCGTACTACTATATTCAGCATTTCAAGCTCGTTAGGTAGGCTATCACAAATTTGACTAGCTCTTTGATACCTATTTTCTTCATATGTAGCTCCTTCAAATGGTCGTGTATAAATTTTTAATACTACAATACGTCTAGGCGGTGATTGAAACTTAAATATCTTATTTAACGACATTAGACTTTACTAGTTGAATTTACTGAAACCTATAAGTTATATTAAACTTTAGTATCATATCAATTTTGATATTGCTTGATACTTAGATGCTAAAAGATACGGCATTATTCTAAACAAAGTTGTGACTGAATCAGCTATTTGTCCTTGGATTCAAATAGTGGCTTTTAGATAATAAAAAAAAAGTTTCTTTTGTCAAGGTGAAGAAAGAAAAAAGTATATGAAACTCGTTAATTACAATCTAAAGATTCTAAATCCACCTCAAAGCTCCCAAGATGGATTGGGTACCTAATCTTACGAATTGATCCTTTTAAGGCAAAGCATCCTAATAAAACCAATTTTTTTTAGTACATGTATATTCAATCCTATGCTCCATTTCTCTATTTCTTGTTTCTCTCGTCCAATTACAAGAGCGTTCAAAATAACAAGAAGGTTCCTTTCTAAAAAAAAAAAAAAAGAGAAGAAGAAAGAGGGTTCAAGCATCACAAAATTAAAATTTATACCGTAATCTAAACTCATATTTTCCAGAATTATTTGAGCCCAAAATGAAGGTCTCAGTCATCCAATTGCTCTTTAAACTTGCATAACTTTTTTTCAATTTTTGTTGCATATATATATATATTACCCTTAAGAGAACTACTGGTTACAATAAGACCCCTAGCTAGAAGAACAATGACTGGGTTTTCCAAAGAGTAATTCGATTGTTTATTTATTTATCTTATTGAAAATATTTCCTCATGTGTTAGTTTAGGGCTTCTCTATTATTTCAACAAGAGAGAACCATTGAATGTATTTAATTAGATTCTGGGATTATAAGTGTCTCATTTATTAATTGTTTTGGAAAGTTCTCATTTATTAATTGTTTTGGAAAGTTTGTTTTTTATGGAAATTTAGCCAAGCGGGTTTAATACATCCCAGAATACCATATATATATATATATATATATATCATATGAGAGAGAGAGAGAGAGAGAGAGAGAGAGAGAGAGAGAGAGAGAGAGAGAGAAAGAGAGAGAGAGAGAGAGGTTCAAGTTATACCTGGTATAACTTCATAATAGTTACACATTTTTTAAACCATTGATTCCAAAAAGATCTAACGGTTAAAAATGCATCATTAAATGTTTATTACTTTTAACATCCATACCAAATTAATTGCAATTTTTTTTTCTCTCTTTCCTTATTTATTCCTTTCCAAATTCCACCTCATTAAATGGGCATGCCACCACTTCTTCTTCTTCTCCTTTTCCCTTCTTTTTAAAAAGAAACAATGGTTAATTTTAAAGCAAAAAGAAAAAGAAAAAAAAAAAAAAAAAAAAAAACCTGAGGAATTTTACAATTTTAAACAATCTTAAGGGACTTTGTTGTTGCTACCTCTATGTTTCTATAATCCTCTCCACTGAAATTATACTTCAGCGGTTCAATCTCCATTCCCATAAAATGATGTTGTATTGTGTTTAAAAACAATGACCCCTCATTCAAAAAAATCTAGTAAATTCATTTTAAAAAAAAAATAAAAACAGATTCCAATTTGTATTCATAAACACTAGTGGATTCATAAACTCAAAATCTCCTAGCAAAAGCAATTATTAATATTCAGTAGCAAAAGCCAGAGAGGTAGTAAGTTTTAAATACTAGCTTTCCAAAAGAAAAAGAAGTTGGAAAGAAAGTTTTATTCTTTTAAACTTTGAAGTTTGAAACAGTAAGTTTTCATGTTTGTGTTACTGCCTCAGACACAAGCTTTCAATATGGGGCTTCAAACCATAATTTTTTAACACCACACAAATATTTTATGTTCTCTTATTATGAATCACGTCTTTAGTATATTATTATTGATGGCAGTTTCAACTCACTAATTTGCAACTTAAGAACGTTAAAAATAAGACCATGAGAAAGAAAATCTGCAACTTAATACAGTAAGAATAGGCATTTGTGCAAGGTTAGGGAGGAATAAATTAGGAGAGAGAAACAAAGTAAAAAAGGAAATAATATAATATTCTCTCAAATTGATTTAGTTAGCTAATGTGATTTTTTATTCATTAGATCTTTTTGAAACCTATGGTCTAAAAAAGGTGTATATTTTTAGACCCTATAAACACAAATAGATTAATCTAGTTATTTAGCCAAGTGATTAACTTAGGTATTTAGATATAGGTTGACACAAATAAATCATATCATTGAAACAGTGCGAAAAATAAAGAACACAATGATATGATAACCCATGAAAACCAAACTAGTAAAAAAAACTGAAGAGGATTTAACCTAACTATCTTCAAGGTAAAACGCAAATTCACTATAAAAGAATTGAAGTTTGTACAATAGAACTTAGACTACTAACATTCTATTACTACCTTAAGTAAAAAACTTACTACCACAACCTCATGATAGCTTCGAGTCCATAGATTATTTCTTTCCTTGATTTGCAGCAACCGCAAGTTCTCCTACTTGTGAATCTTGATCTTCTTGAATGTTCTTTATGCAGCAATTGAAACGATCACCAAGTTCTTGATATAAATCTTGATCTTGATAACCATAAGTGTGTATGAAGGTAAACACCTTAAAATCTCTCAAGAGATTTAACACATATCACAAACAAAAAAACTCTAAAGAGCTATTGGGTACAAAATCTTAGATCTACAAAGAAGGCACACTCTTCTCACTCTGAAAAGTCTATTAAAAATGTGCTTAGGGTTTCTTTTATATACTAGAAGAAGTAAATCTGAAATCCTAATCCGTAATGGGCGTGAACTGCTATTTGGGCCTTAATTAAAATTCTGCAGATATAACTCTCGATTGATCGAGCATAAATCTCGATCGGTCGATCTAGGCAAATTCTAAACTTTTCTTTCTGCAGCTTGCTTATTCTTGAATCTTGACTTGTATCACCTTTAGCATTGTCTAATAATACCTATAGATTCTTAGATCTATATCTAGACAAGTTTGTATTCACAATTTGTCTGTTGTTCTAAACTTTTAGAATCTAACAAAAGGTGTAAGTTTTGTAAAGTTATACCAGGTGTAGTTTGAACCCATCTCATATATATATATATATATATATATATATATATATATATGAGTTGGGTTAAAGTTTTACTCGGTGTAACTCTAAGCAATATTACACCACCCAATAATTTATTATTGAATTAATATTTTGAAATCTCATCGTTGAATTACATGTTCTATATATTCTTAACATTCTTGTCAATTTTCATGTCAATTAGATATTATTTATTATTCGATCTATAAATTCATATTTTATGCATTATTTTAAACTACAATAATTTGAATTTTAACAATTGGTTGATGACATGACTATGAATTTTTGATCATCATGAAAATTTGCAAGTATGGAGAATATACGAAAATAATGCAATCTAACGGTGGATTTGTCAAATTTCGTATCTAATTAAAAGATATTGAATGGTGTAATATTACTTAAAGTTACACGAAGTGTAACTTTAATCTAACCCTATATATAGATATATATATATATATATATATAATTAATGGACAGTGGATTTGATTGGCATGCATTGATAAAGAATGAAAAGGCATAGAATTAATCAACCACGTTAAACGTTTGTATCTATGTGAATGTTATAATTTCTTGTTTGTTTGAATGTATTTTTTTTAATTTGATAATTGAGAGCAGGAGAATTAAAATATTGAACGTCTTTATTAGAAATAGTAGAAATTATTAGTTGAACTATATATATATATATATATATATATATATATATGGATTCAGATCAGGTGCAATACTTAGGGTATTGCACTTGGTGCAATTATAATCAAGGGTTGAGATTGAAGGTTGAAAAAGCAACTTTTAATCTCAACCATTAAATAAAATATATTAAAAATGAGTTAAAGAGTTAAAGTTAAGAAGTAAAAAAAAAATTGTAAAAGGAAATGGGTGAATTGCACTAGGTGCAATACCCTAGGTATTGCACCTGATCCAAATATATATATATATGGTTCATAGCTTTGTATGAATGCATAGTTACTTGCCCAAACATGCATTTGTCGTTGTAGGTTCCTTAAAAGGCCATTCAGGAATTAGCTTCACGAGAAATTCAAAAGAAAAAAGGGAGTGTATGATTTGCATGTTAGAGGATGTGACTTAATTCAGTTTTGTTGGTAGTCCATCTCTCAAGCAAGATTTGGATCTCGTGCAATTAATGCACAAGGGGCAATAGCATCTAACAGTCAGAAAAACATAAAAAAGCAAGTTAAAAAAAGTATATACCATTGGATTAAATAGGAAAAGTTTAAGAAAAAAAAATAAAAAAAAGGTAAAAAATTTTTTAAAAAAAGTTTTAATATGATTCAATGGTTTTTTTGTTCTCAAATTTTTTTTTAAACTTTTTGCTGGCCATTAGATACTATTGCACCTCCCACAATTGCTTCCTAAGTATTTTGCATATCAAGAAATTGAACACGATTGATGCTTGAAACAAGAGGAGGAATACACAAAAACATAATGAAACAAAACCAAAAAATCACTCACACGAATAATAGTATACATCTATATCTAATATAGATGAAAGCTTTTGCTATTTTTTTTATTTACTTGTTCCAATATTATCATATATGGTATATGTCTTTTCCAGCTCATGTTTTTTTCATGTCATTATTTTAATTTTTCATTTGATTTTTAGATTTCCAAATAGTGATAAATTATGCTAGTTTAAATTAATTAGAACTGGCTATCTTTTTTTTATCTTCTTTGTTTTTTTTTATTTATAAAACAACCCAACACTAAAAAAATTTTGAATTAATTAGGTTTTATGTTCTCTAATTTTTTTTTTATAATAAATAATGTATGTTCTTTTATACAACTTCTTTAATTGACTCTTTATTAATTAATTAATACTTATTAAATAAATACATATCATTTATAAATATTTTTTGTTTAACTTAATTTCTTGTGTATTGGAAGGACTATTGATTAATAAACATAAGTCTGCACAACACTAAAGGGAAATGAACTCGCAGCAATGAATGCAAGAATGGTCCAAGGGCTACTAAAATGCGTATGTAGCCACTCAGACATCCATATCTTGAGTTTTTCCCAATAACATGCATGTGTGCATAACAATTTTTATCCAAATGGAAATTAAGAAACCACTATGCTAATAGAGGTTCCAACAATGTAAATGTGACCAACTAAATGAGAAACATAAGTCCAAATAATAATTACATTTCAAGTAGTACATGCGAAAAGTACATATATAGTGTCTATTCACTTATTGATTTTGTAGTAAGCTTGCAGAATAGTTAAAGCAAAGACAGTAATTGCAGCAAAGAAACCAAGAGCAGTCCATGGCCTGCTAAAATATTGGACAATTATTTCAGCCAACCAGGTCTTTATCTTGCTGTTATAGTGTTCTTCAATATCTTCTCTAACACCTTGGTAAATGCCAAAATCTTGTATCCCACATGAGTTAATCTCTTTAAGCATTTTACCCACCTCTTCATCGCTGCCTAAATTGTTAAGAAGAATACGCTTGGACCTCAACTCTTTCACATCGTCAACACTTTCAATGAGTGTATTCAGGAAAAAGAAGTAAGATGTAATAGCCAAATCCTTGTCTGAAGGAGGACAAAATTCTAAGGCTACCAAGTTGTTATACAGTGCTATTTTAGAAGGAGAAAGGATTAGGGGGGGAAGCTTAAGCTCTGCATTGATGAAGCCAGATTTGAATCTAACATCACGTAGAGAAATTGTTTTTCCCTTTTTCTCTAAAAGTGCAAAACTAGAAGTGGTAGGCTTGAAATGGATCCCCTTACCTTTAAGTTCTTCAACGGAGCGGAATGACGGAACATAATCTACATACTCTAGCTCCTTTGCTTGTATCGGCTTGGTTTTACAAAAATTGAAACAATGATGAGGTTTCTCACTTAGATCACCAATTTTGGAGAATTCCTGATATATACACTCAAGGAGATGACAAGCTGTTGGCTCCTTATTCTCATCTATTGTAACATCCTCTGGATTTATTGCCCAAATTATGAAACAAGCAAATGGCTTGATCATTCTTAGTCCTAATTTTTCATCACCATATGTAAGCCTCATCAAAAGTATCAAGAGTGAAAAAGGAATTTGATTCTCTAGCAAAATCATGTCTGTAAATGCATAAAAACTTCCGAAGGGGGCTATATGATGAGCAAATATTTTACTAAGCTTGTCACATCTATTGCTTACCACGTTTTCCATTACATATAGAATGAAACAGCTGTCCCGAAGCATCATCAGTGCAAAGACATCATCATTATATTTATTTGTTGAACCATCAACGTAACAGGATCTAGTGTAGTCATTTATTTCACGTACCTTGCTGTAAAATTGCTCAAATGAAGTGCTAGATTTTGCAATAAACTCGAACATGACATCAGTTTTAAGCAACTCTGCTTCTTGGAATTCTGGTTTTCCATGGTGGTAAGGACCGAAAGAGAAAACCCTAGGATCAAAGTAGTCCTTGCTTCTTTCGTTTCTTCTCAACATTGGTGGGACTTTCTGACAAGTGACTTTTTGGGCTCTCTTTTTTATTTCGATGTGACCCTCATTCTCCAAAATGGATCTAACCTCCATTGGTATGTTACAGACATTGCTTTCGGAACCAGCTTCATTCCTTTCTTGCAATAGGTCTACTTCCACGGAAATCTCACTCTGCAATGGACCATAACATCTAATTAGCATACGTGTAAAAAAACCACAATTTCAGACTAGTACCCAAAAAAAATAGTAAACAAAACTTTACCATGCTGACTACAAAAAAGAATCCAACTAAAAACACTCCGGAGGTTTTGCAGATTGCAGCAGCCAAGGAAAGAAGAAGATGAAATAGAAGAAGAAAGAGAAATGGGTAAAGCATGTATTGCTGCAACAGACTATGTATATATATATCATCTCTTGCATGTAAGACAGTGGGGAAAAATGAAAATCACGATTAACCAAACCATCACTTATGGTAATATATTAAAGAAACGATATATCAACTATATCTTTACAATAAATCTAAAATAAGAATGAAATATTTACAATAAATCTTATAAAGTAAGTTACTTGACAAGAAAGATAATTTCATGCATGATTTATCATGAATGAAGCAATCCGCCATAATATTATAACATCACTCTATATACAAAAAGAATAATAAAAGCAAACAGAAAGTGTCACATTTTATTTATATTAAAAAAATTGTGTAGGAATGATAGCAAGTAGCAAGAACCAGATGAGTACACGAAGAAAAAAAGACACAAAACATAAAAGACAAAACGCAAAAAGGCAAAAGACAAGGAAAAGAAGTCGAGGGGGGAAAATGATAGTGAAAGCTCGGATTCGTGTTAAAAACACAAGAGCTGTTTAGACCCCAAAATTAAAAATTACAGCTCAGTTGATTTTACTCTAACTTATAATAAGTGTGGAATAGAGTAAATATGAGTGAACAAACAATACAACTACTCTAAGTCATATTCAACAAAACACAGCAGTAAAATGAAAGCTAAAAGAGTAAGGAATAGAGATGCAAGCACAAGATAACACGCCGATGTGTTATCGAAGATGAAACCGAAGAACTTGGCGAAAAACCTCTCCGTTGCCCTCCAAACGGTAAATCGATCCATTAGACAATAAGTTGGGATACACGAATAGCAAAAACCCTCCAAGCCTAGTCTACCTAATGCACCTAAGCCCTCCAAGCTCCTACTCCAACAAGGCTACTCAAAACCGTGCCTTGTCTAGCTTTCGGGATCTTGCAATGCCCTCGATTTCATCCGCCAAAGCTTGGCTTTTTCCAATGCTTCCTAGCAGTACCAAAACCTCGCTGGATACTTAGTATGGGTGTGGTAAGTGTTTGAGCTATCAAACTCTCAAGGATTTGAAAATGGAGAGGTAAGAGTAGAGAAAAACCACAATGGATGGTGTAGAGAATTGTGGGTATAATAATCTCACACTTTCAAGGGTTCGTGGCTAGGGTTTTTTCTTCTGAAAAACTCTCTGCTCAATATATGGGTAATGATAGTATATATAGTGTGTATGAGGATGTATTGGAGCAAATAGGACAAAATTGCAAAATAGATTATTTTACGGGTATCTCGCGGGAAAACCTTACCCGCAGGTATCTCGTGAGAAAGCCTTACCCACGAGATAGTCACGACAACCAACTGTCACCATCTGTCATGACTCTTTGCATTCTAGTCATGTGTAGGGTACATGCATCACTTCATAGGATGGCTAGTCACGAACTACCCGCAAAAACTCCTTTTGTCTTCAATAAATGCCTTAAGTCTTCACACACACTCTCTCTCTCACACAAACCTTACAAATAAATCCTACATAAAATATAAGGTACAAAAGATTGAATAAAATTACAATCAAATTTGGCACGGAATTAAAGCCAGCACAAAATAGTTGTAAATTACAAATTTACAATCTCCCCCTTTAACTATTCCGTGACAAAACACCCTATAACAGACTCTAAACTTAAACGTAAGTTTGGGAATAATGGCAAAACTCACTCACACCTAATCTAGAAGCTGTGAAGCACCTACACGAATACACTTGTATCCTGAAACACTCGCACGCAAACAAAACTTTCATTAAGCTCATAACAAGTTAAATACAAGGTATGTATAGGAGCAAGTATAATGTGATCAAAGTAAACATCAAGATATAAACAATGAAGCATAACTTGATCATACAAGAACAGTCAAAACGAAATGACTACAATGATCATTTAACTAGTAAATGATCATCCGGACACACAATACAATTAAGTGCAAAACAAGAATCAATTGTTTGTCCAAAACACTCAACCAATGCAAAATACCGAAATATTTGCATTAAGGATACAAGATCCAATAAGGGCACAAGAGTGTACTACTCAAGATAGACTATAAGTACTAAAAAAATGCTACAAAGCAATGAGATAAATACAAAGTACTAAATATTAAACTAAATTTAAAACAAAGTACTTAAAGCTTTAAAAGAAAGTAATGTAAATAAAAGCGTTCTAGACTATGGCAAAAAAATAAACAAATAAACCACCAAAAATTAACCAATATGTCTATGAAGTGCATGTGCTACACTATGCTCCCCCTCAAAATGTGCAACTCCCCCTCAAAATTTTCTCCCCCTTTTTGATCGGAATGGCCAAAGGAGTTAGTCTTCATCTTCCTCTAGTTTCCTTTGTATTTGATCCAATTGAGTTTGGAGAGAAGTGAATATCATGTTGAGGCGAATATGATGAGAGTGCATGATAGATGCAAGTCCGAATAGCTTGGAGCTACTATCTTGAATGGCTGACATAAAGATTTCTAGCTTCTCATCAAGAGCATGAGAGCTAGAGCTTGAACTAGCATGAGGAGCATTACTCTCTTGTTTGGTTGCCTTCTGGGTGTGACTAATGCTTGCATTGAGAGAATGAGCGTTGATTGGATTAGGACGAGGGTATGGTCTCTCATCTTCCAATGGGTGAACATCTTTAAGCTTCAGAATTTTCGATATGAGGCGACTGAAAGGGAGACAGTTCCTCGATGCAGTCCTTTCAGCTGTTTTGCTTGAGATGTGAAAGATATGAGAACAAATATCAATTTTTTCGTCATGTACCAGGTCATGGAGGAATAAGGCCCGACAGAGATTCATGTAACCGATACTTGAGATAGGATAGAAGTTGTGGAACATGATTAATGTGAGCAACCTTAATTCGGGTGATAGTGATGCAACACTCACCGCTTTTCCATTAGAAGAGAATTCCAAGTTCTTTCCTAGAGATTCTTGAAGAAAATCCTATTTGGGATCTAACTCATCGTACACCTGAGGCTTTGGAAACATAGGCTGGTTGATACACAGAATGTCAACAAGATAAGTGGGTGTTATTGTGAAGTTCTTTCCTCTAACCCAACATTTCAGCTCATCTCCCTCAGCAATGGCATTCGCATAGAATTCCTTCACCATATTCTCATATAGATCATTAAAGCTTGACAGAGAGAAATTCTAATCCTTGGTGGAAAACCATTTTGGAATGCTCGTATCGAGAAGAGAGGCTTCGTCAACTGCCCTTTCAACCAACAAGAGGGCATCTTCGAAACATTTCTCATAGTTTTGGGATGCGACATATGATCTAAACTTGTCAAAATCATAAATTCTTGTTGATGGCCTGGTCCACTTTGGCTTTGGGGTAAAACTGTCAAGGTCTATCACTGGTTCTTTTCCCTTGCTACTTCCCCCTTTTACAGCTGATTTCTTGAAGGGAGACATCTACAAGACAGACATAAAGCACAAAGAGAATGCAGAAACACAAAGACAAGAACACAAACTTGATCAGATTCAAGTTAGTCCAAAAAAAATGACTTGAAACAGAACATAACATTGTTAAAACATGTAACCAAAAGCACAAATGCAATAATATATTAACTGTGTATGTGTGTGCATGAGTTGATGCACGGAATGTGCCTAGTGTGTGCCTAGGTGATGCATGGCATGGCATGGCATGGCATAGAGGCACAAATTGGGAAAAGTGTGTAAAACACACACCTAATGATCGAAACATGTCAAGCATGTTCAATCAAGGGTAAACCCAAACATTAGAACTCATTTGAGTCCAATTCAACACAAAAATGTCACTTAAACATTTTGTCAAACACTTAGCATGCAACACAGTTCTACATGAATGAACAATGCATGAACATGAAGAAAACTGCCTAAATACAAGTGTAAAATGCCACAAGGGGCCAACACAAATACAACAAACCAAATGGGACTTAGCCCAATCGAAGTTTTGAAAATATTTTCCCAAAATCATAGTTCCCAACCCCTTTTTCAAAAAATCCCCAATTCAAGAACCCTAAAACAAATTCTGCATAATCTAAAGTGAAAGCTTAAAAGAATGTTAAGAAACATACCTTTGAAAAAATTTTGCAAAGATTTGGACTTGAAGTTTAAGGGTTTTGTGTGAAAAAATAGTTTTGGGTTGAAAGTGGTTCAAGTGAGGCAAAGGGAGTGAACTTAAGATAGTTTTTAAAAACTCAGTCACATCAGCTCTTTAAAACTGAAAAAATGTGTTTTTCGCGGGTTAGGAAGTTGCAAAATTACTCACGAAAAACATCACTGAAGCACAAACACTTTCACGGGAAGCTTTTAGTCATGATACAGTCACGAGAAAGTCGCAAAAGTCTCTGTCTGAAATATGTGTTTTCCAGATTTTGTCTAAAAATCTTTTCGCGGGAAGAGCTTGGTCGCAAAAAAGTTGCGAGATAGTCGCAATACTCTCTGTATGAAAAAGAGATTTTTAGATTTCACTTAAACTCTTTTCGCGGGAAGCTCTTAGTCGCGAGCTTCTCACAAAAGTGCCTCTAAACCATTTTTTGAAAAGCAGCACCAAAATGCATTTTGAACAAAAACTTAAAGCATGAAAGTACAAAAGCACTTTAAAAAACATCTAAAATACTCAAAAATCTTTTTGGGTTTGATCGACAAGTAATTGAGTATACACATCACATTTGATCATGTACAAGCACACAAATAGAATAAGCATTCATTGAACAAAGTCTTGTGTGTTGTGTGTGAATATCAAATGTGGAATAGTCCTTAGTCTAGAGTGAAGTTCCAATGGTCAATTCAATCAAGTCATATACAACTAGTACTAAGTCAAGTAGACTATCTCAATTATAGAAATGAATATATATGATCCCCCACAAGAAAATGATTACATTTCTTTGAAGCTTTTCATTTGGCTTCTTTACAAAACATAATATTTGATCATTTTTTGAACAAAGTACATCTCATTTTGAGATCGATGCCTGAACTTTTTGATATTTTAACTTTGTGAGTGAGCCTTTGGCTTTTTGAGGCACCATACATTTCAATACAAGTCGCTTTCTCTTTTGCCTAGTCAAATACTAGTATGTACGACGGCTTTTGCAGATCAATATCTCTTTTCATTTTGAGATTTACATTTGATGAGCTCTTTAAGCAAAAAACATAAAAACGTGGGAAAAGATATAGGCACAAGTCTATGCAGGTATCAAGACCAACAAGATTATTGACTAGTCATTCATGACAAGCTTGAAGATTGATTTACAACAATCACACATAGATTTCAAGATTTCTCCCACAAAGATAGATGTGCATACAAAATAAGCTAAACTCATAAATGCACTATGTCATTAATACGAAGGTACTAGGCCAAACTCACATGAAATATACACAAAACAGGCGATCAAAATTTTTGAAAATTTTTCAATTTTTTATGAGTTTTTGAATTTTTCAATATACTCAAAAACATAGCAAGAAAAGTAAGATCAATAAAAACAAAAACAAAATGCAGCTAGCAAAAGAAACAAGCTATGAATCCAAAGCAATGACACAAGAAGATTTTGCATGACATGATGCATGAACCTATGACCTTAAACATGGAAAGAATTAATGCATGGGCATAAGGAATAATCATACATGAGTATCCTTCTTCACCCACACTTTTCGAGTATTTTGGGTGAGAGCTTTGGACAAAGGGGTACGACCAACATAGTTTTCCAATCTTGGAGTGAAGCTAGCAAGGCATAAAGAGATGTTCTTCAGCATTTCCATGACGTCTCCAATGAGATGTCTTTCATTTTCTCCATTAGATTGTGCTCCCTTAGGCCTTTTCGTTGAACTTTCTTGACCATGCATTGATTCAGCTTTCTTGAGTGCATGAAGCTTAAAACAGTTGGGTCTTGTGTGCCCTTGAATACTACAATGATGACACACATGCTTCACTTGAGGTCCTCTCTGATTTTTGGGTAATGACTTCCCTTTATCTTTTGGTCTTACACCAATGGTTGTCTTCTCAGCAGCAAGGGCCTTAGTCTCCAGCATCACTTCTTTAAGTTTCTCAATATTCTTTACTGATATGAACCTCAATTCCTTCTTAGGTTCACTGTTAGAGCTTCCTTCTCCGGTATAACCCAAACCGAGGTATAACCCAAACCGATCTTGTCATGTGAGGACTTTTATGAGGACAACACATTGTTAAGTTTCTTGGTGGAGATACGCTCAACCTTGACATTAGCTTGGATTATTTCAAGCTCAAGAAACTTGATATTAGAGTAAGCTTCACCCAGCTCTCCCTTGAGTCCTTCTACTTCACATTTTGCCTCTTTAAGTTGCATAAGACAAGAGTATACTTTTGCTCTTCTTCAATCTTTTTCATATTTCTCACAGCATGGTTCGCAACCTTAGCATATTTTCCACAATCTTCTAGCAAAGAGTCATATGCTTCTTGAAGGTTGCTCTTTCCTTCATTTTGGCATACATCTTCATCTTCTAATTCTTTAACTTCCTCACCCTCGGAATGCTCACCAAGTTCATTTACCAAATTGCTCAAATCATCCTTAGATTCAATGGAGGTAATTGCCATGAAGGCCCTATAGCTTTCGTCACTGTCAGATTCTTCTTCCATGTCTGAATTTGAGCTTTTGGAGTCGCTAAGAGTAGTAGAAAACACCTTACTCTTCCCTCTCAAGTAGTTGGGACACTCTTTCTTGATGTGTCCATGACCGTTGCATTTAAAGCACACAACTCTTTGGGGGGATTGAGAGTTCTTCCCATCTTTCTTCTTGAACCCCTTCCTACCACCTTTGGATGATGAAAACTTTCATTTGCTGAATGACTTCACAGTGTTCTTCATCTTCAAAAATTTTGGGAAGTTCTTCGCAAGAAATGCTACTTCCTTTTCCACATCATCTTCTTTGGAAAAGTCGTCCATTCTCTTATTTATGGTTTTGAGAGCAAGTGATGTGCTTGATTTGTGAGAAGGCAATCTCAACTCATATATTTGGAGAGATCCAATGAGTTCTTGAATCTTGATCTCATCCAAATCTTTGCTTTCTTCTATAGTTGTGACTTTCACACGGAAGCTCTTCAGTAAGGACCTCAAAATCTTTCTCACCACCTTAGCATCCTCAATCTTTTCATCGAGATTGAGCTTGACAATCACGATTTCATTGAACTTCCCATAGAATGAATCAAATGACTCGTCGTCACTCATCCTGAGCTCTTCAAATCAAGTGGTAAGCATTTGGAGTTTTGTGACCTTCACTTTCTTGGTACCTTCATAAGTAGTCTCAAGAATCGTCCAAGCTTCTTTGGCAGTCTTCACATGCGATAGCCTATGAAATTTATCAGTAGACACACCACAAAAGATAGCATTAATTGCTTTGCTATTGGTATTTGTCAAAGCAAGAGCTGCCTTGTCCTATTCGGACTTGGCTGTCATGGTTTTAACATACCCATTCTCAACGAAATCCCATATGAACTCATCTATAGCATAAAGGAATGCCCTCATACAGACTTTCCAAAAAGCATTGTTGCTCCCATCAAAGTATGGTGGAGCATTGAGAGATTGTGACCGATCCATCACAAAAGGGGACTTGGATCGCACTTAGGTAATGAAACCACAACAAGTGCACCTGCTCTAATACCAATTAAAAGCTCGGATTTGTGTTAAAAACACAAGAGATGTTTAGACCCCAAAATTAAAAATTATAGCTTGGTTGATTTTACTTTTACTTAAACTAAGTGTGGAATAAAGTAAATGTGAGCGAACAAACAATGCAACTACTCTAAACCATATTCAACAAAACACAACAGTAAAATGAAAGCTAAAAAAGTAGGGAAGAGAGATGCAAACACAAGATAACATGCTAATGTGTTATCAAAGAGGAAAGTGAAAGACTAAGTGAAAAACCTCTCCGCTGCCCTCCAAGCTGTAAATCGATCCACTAGCCAATAAGTTGGGATACATGAATAGCAAAAGACCCTCCAAGCCTAGTCTGCTTAGTGCGCCTAAGCCCTCCAAGCTCCTACTCCAACAAGGCTTCTTAGAACCGTGTCTTGTCTAGCTTTCCAAATTCTGTAATGCGCCCGATTGCATCCGCCAAAACTTGGCTTCTTCCAATGCTTCCCAGTAGCACCAAAACCTCACTGGACACTCAGTATGGGTGTGGTAAGTGTTTAGGCTATCAACCTCTCAAAGATTTGGAAATAGAGAAGTAGGAGTAGAGGAAAACTACAATGGATGGTGTAGAGAATTGTGGGTATGATAATCTCACATTCTCAAAGGTTTGTGGCTAAGGTTTTCTCTTCTGAAAAGCTTTCTACTCAATATGTGGGTAATAATGGTATATATAGTGTGTATGAGGATGTAGTGAAGCAAATAGGACAAAATAGAAAAACAGACTGTTTTGCAGGTATCTCATAGGAAGGCATTACCTGCGAGACACTCGCAAAAACCAGCTGTCACCATCTGTCATGACTCTTCACATTCCAGTCATGTGTAGGGCACATGCATCACTTTGCGAAATGGCTAGTTGCGAGCTACCCACGAAAACTCCTTTTGTCTTCGATTGATGTCTTGAGTCTTCACACTCTCTCTCTCTCACACACAACACTTACAAATAAATCCCACATAAAATACAGGGTACAAAAGATTGAATAAAATTACAATCAAATTTGGCATGGAATTAAAGCCAACACAAATAGTTGTAAATTACAACTTTACAGATAGCAATACCACTAGCATTAATTATGCTAAATTTTAGTATTTACTTTCCAATTACCACATCAAAAACTAAAAAATTACCTCCATGAGATGTACTAAATGCAAAAACTTTTTGGCACATGCTACTGGCATTGCCTTAATGCATAGAGTGGCCTAAGACGAAAAATGAATTGAGACCTCTTATATATTTGAAAATGAATTTTTAAAAAAGCAATTTAAATATTACTTAAACTCTATTCTCTTTTTAGATGCAAAATTACTAATTAATATGAACCATCTAGAATTTGTTTTTTAAGAATGTCTATAGATGTAAAAACTTTAACAAAACTTTTCACACTTGTTGATATGATAGATTAATAGTGGTAAGTAAAAAAGTGATATTCATGATAGACCTAGATGAGAACTAGTAAAAGTTTGTCAACTCAACCCTTATGAAAATTTTTGTGTTTTGCTCTTTTTTTTTAGAAGTGCTAAATTTATAACATTTCCACAAAAAAATCCTAAGTGTTAAATTATTACTAGTTCTAATTTGAACCCACTACTGAAATTATTTTTTTTAACCACCAATAACAATCTGCTACTTAGAATTTATTGTGAAAGTATTGAGAGAAATATTGTGAATGTAGAATTTTTCTTTTGTAAAAAAAATACTATTTTATTTATTGGATAATATTGGGGCTTAATTAATATTATTACAATGAAAAAATAGCTTTATTGGTTAAAATTAGGGGTCTTTATTTACATGGGGCCTTAGGTGATTACCTCTCTTGCTTATATGTTAGAGCTAGCTATGCATGCTACAATGCAATTCTAATGCTAGTAGTGTACGGATGGAAGTTGTATAAATATTTGCCTTTTTTTTTTTTTAATTCAAATTTCTCTCTTCATGATGGTTGGAATTAATTAATAACATGTAAACATTCTCTCCCTTATATGTGTGCAATACCACCTTATATGTGTTCAAATGTCGATGTGAACTTCACACACATTAACACTTAGATTAGGTTAGAAAGAAAATTGAACAGAAAAAGAGAATAAAGAAATAATATTTAACTAAAATGGTGAAAAAAATAGAATATAATGTACGGTGTATTATAAAGTTGTGTATTAAAATAGATAAAACAACTCTTTGATGTGTCAAAATAGCATTTTTTTTTTTTTTTATATAAAACATGTTCTATCATTATAATAGGAGGGCAATTGTGTCCCTCTGATTTGAGATCTTTTTTAATTTTCACTCTAGATTTCTTGTCGACTTGGGGTGAAAACATTTTTGGGGCCTTCAATGGAAAATGAAAATTTGTTTATATTTGGCACAAGCGAGTGAGACATATTATTAATAACTTGAAACCTTCTCTGGCACACTATTGAAGATTTGTGATTCCAGAGAATGTGAATGTAACATCTTTTTCCACACTTCCTTTTGTTAAATTCTAGATAGTCCACTGTCGGAATATTTTTTGTTTAATAATAAATTACACTAACATCTTGTGAGGTTTAAGGAAAGAGTAATGCTACAGATACAAACTATTTTACAAGATTTTTACAAACTGCTAATGTGGCAAATTCTTACTAGTTCTAATATGGATCCATCACAAATATCACATTTTTATTTACAATGACTATTTGAAAAATACTATTTGTCAAAAACCCCACCTTCTATATTTGAAAATGACACTTTAACCTCTTGTATTTATTATTCGAATTTGATTTCTTAAAGAATCAATTTATTTTTATTAAAAGTAAAAATAACAATCTTATCATATAATCAATCTGGTTAGCAAGCATCCTTTTTATATATTAATTTGAAGAAGAAAAAAATACTATTTAGATTATTCTAGAATTTATTATAAAACTAATAAGGGTACAATACAATTTTGATACCTATTTTCTTCATATATAGATCCTTCGTATGGTTGGGTAGAAATTTGTAATACTACAATAAGTGTAGGCGGTGATTGAAACTTAAATATCTTTTTTAACGACATTAGACTTTATCAGTTGAATTAACTGAAACCCATAACTTATATTAAACGTTAGTAGCATATCAATTTTGGTACTGCTTGATACTTAGATGCTAAAAGAGACAGCATTATTCTAAACAAAGTTGTGACTGAATCAGCTATTTGTCCTTTGATTCAAATAGTGGCTTTTAGATAATAAAAGAAAAAGTTTCTTTTGTCAAGGTGAAGAAAGAAAAAAGTATATGAGACTCGTTAAACACAATCTAAAGATTCTAAACCCATCTCAAAGCTCCCAAGATGGATTGGGTACCTAATCTTACGAATTGATCCTTTTAAGGCAAAGCATCCTAATAAAACCAATTTTTTTTAGAACATGTATATTCAATCCTATGCTCCATTTCTCTATTTCTTGTTTCTCTCGTCCAATTACAAGAGCGTTCAAAATAACAAGAAGGTTCCTTTCTAAAACAAAAAAGAAAAAAAGAAATAGGGTTCAAGCATCACAAAATTAGAATTTATACCGTAATCTAAACTCATATTTTCCAGAATTATTTGAGCCCAGAATGAAGGTCTCGGTCATTCAATTGCTCTTTAAACTTGCATAACTTTTTTTCAATTTCTGTTATATATCATTCTTTTATACATATATATATATATATATATATATATATATATATATTACCCTAAAGAGAACTACTGGTTACAGTGAGACCCCTAGCTAAAAGAACATTGACTGGGTTTTCCAAAGAGTAATTTGATTGTTTACTTTTATTGAGAGAGAGAGAGAGAGAGGAACCTTCTTGAGGGACTTTGTTGGTGTTACTTCTATGTTTCTATAATACTCTCCACCGAAATTATACTTCAGCGGTTCAATCTCCATTCCCATAAAATGATGTTGTATTTGTGTTTGAAAACAATGACCCCTCATTCATTAAATCTAGTAAATTCATTAAAAAGAAGAAAAAAATAAACAGATTCCAATTTGTATTCATAAACACTAGTGGATTCATAAACTCAAAATCTCCTAGCAAAAGCAATTATTAATATTCAGTTGCAAAAGCCAGAGAGGCAGTAAGTTTTAAATACTAGCTTTCAAAAGAAAAAAGAAGTTGGAAAGAAATTTTTATTCTTTTAAACTTTGAAATTTGAAATAGTAAGTTTTCATGTTTGTGTTGTTGCCTTACACACAAGCTTTCAACATGGGGCTTCAAACCTTAATTTTTTCACACCACACAAATATTTATGTTCTCTTATTATGAATCATGTCTTTAGTATATTATTATTGACGGCAGTTTCAACGCACTAATTTGCAACTTAAGAACGTTAAGAATAAGACCATGAGAAAGTAAATCTGCAACTTAATACGGTAAGAATAGGCACCTGTGCAAGGTTAGGGAGGAATAAATTAGGAGAGAGAAACAAAGTAAAAAAGGAAATAATATAATTATTTGTAATATATTATTATCACTTTTGAATTTAAGCAATTTGAATGTGTATGTTATAGTCACATGCTAGTTTGATGTACTTAGTTAGCTTGTTAAATATTACATAACACTCTGTTTGGTTAAAATAACGCTCTGTATTTTCCAGTGTTTGGTAGCATTAGAAAAAATTAGTCAAAGAAAAATTATCTTTGATTAATATAAAAAGTATGATATATTTTTATAGATTTTTTTTCACAAATCTTTTTTGGAAAACAACTCTATCTCTCAATAAGCTAAACAAGGAACGTTAAAGTATTGTTTTTTAACTTATTTAAAGTTACTACCAAACATAGAAAAATGAGATAGTTTTATAAAAAATAGTTTTTGGAAAATGACTCATTTTCTAGAAAACATTATTGCCGAAACAAAGAGAGCGTAAACGATGAATAAATTAGTCATTAGTTGAATATTTAAAATTTATAATAAATATACCATTTATATATGTATGTCTATAATATTTTATAAATTTTATTAAGTGTTTATATATTTTAGAATATATGATACCATACGATACACGATACGAAAATATAAAAAATCGATTAACGATACGATTCACATTTTGACAACTATATTTATGACACTATTATCACTTGCCAAATTTTATTCAACTTCAAATTAAAAAAATCTTTTGGCATCAAATTCATTAATGATAAGGCCCAACTCATTTAGAATATGTAATTTCAATTTTCCGATTTGAAAACTTGACCAAATCACTGAACCTCTTTCCAATTTGGAAATTTAACCAAATCTCAATATTTATGATACTAATATCACTTGCCAAATTTTATTCAACTTCAAATTTAACTTTTAAGAGGAAATCTTTTGGCATTAAATTCATTACTGATAATGACCAACTCATTTAGGAAATGAAAACTGAAATGATGCCACCACCCCTTTTAAGAGAAAATACATTTCAAGCTTATGTAATTTTTTTTAGGTTAACTACGTATTTAGTCCCTATTTTATATATTATATTTCAATTTAGTCCCTAAACTTTCAATTTTGTCAATTTGGTTCCTAATATTGTAGTATCATGTCAATTTAGTCCTAGTTGTTATTTTTTGGAAGAAAATTGATGACTCGTCTAATGGCCAAAATAAAAAATTAATATTCGTTAATGTGACAATACACTAAAATTTTATTTTGGTCGTTTGTCATGTCATCAATTTTCACCCAAGATATAACAACAGGGACAAATTGACACAACACTAAAAAGTTGAGAACTAAATTAACACAATTAAAAGGTTAAGAACAAAAGTGAAATATGGTGTAAAAGTCAAAGACCAAATATGTTTAAAGAGCACAGCTAAGACTAACATGATGCACTTACCTAAGGTCTGATCTATTCTAATCTACACGACACCACATTCTCTCTTACTCAGATCTTCCTAAACCAAGGCCCCAAAGAACTATACTATTTTGCAGAAGCAAGTCTGTTTCAAATTCCACATAAATTGAGATCACAGTGCATAGGCTATCTCCACACTGCCGTCGATGCGAAGGTCAGAGTCAGAATCCAAGTCATCCATATCCAGGTTTTCTTAGTTACCTTTCGGAGAGGTTCTGCCTCTATTTTTGTAAAAAAGTAGTCCATAGCAACTAAGATAAAGGCATGACCGAGAGAGAGAACAAATGCAAATGAATGAGATTTCATGGGAAGAAGCAATAAAGCACAGTGCAATGAGATGAATGAATTTTTTTTAAAAGGAGATTCTTAGTCTCTCGTTTCAGGTTTGGCTTGACTCTGTTCGCTGAGCTCTTCGCCTTGCCTTCGTTGGATGGGGATTGGTTACATGTCCTGTTCATTCTGCTTTAGCGCGCTATGGTGAGTCCACTACTGAGTGAGCAGCCAGTGAGACTCCGAAAAATTCATTCAAGAGGTATGGTGGCCTCAGCAATTATCTATTATATGAATGTTTCCTAAGCATCAGCCGCGAGGAATAATCAGTCCAGCAAAAGTGCAAGTTGAATCCTTTATTTGTTTTGAAAATATCACTCAAACCAGCAAAATAAATCTACAAAGTAACCAAATTCAGAATACTCGGGACAGTGGCAGCTATAAGAGAGTTGGCTTTTTTGTTTTTCTGCATGAACTGTACAACTTACAATTCTAGCAATGAGAGGTGGAAGTTACTTCTCTATTAGTAAAATGTACAGGTTGATCAACTTCTTTTGACAATGACTTTCTAATATACTATTAAGCAAAAGTGAATGGTGGAACAGTTTACTAAAACCACCAAATTTTTTTTTTTTTTTCGGTAAACCAAGCAAGTATTATACAACTAAGGCACCACAAGTCTAAACTACCAAATTATTAGTAATACCCTGTTGATCTCTAAAGGTTTTTTTTTTTTTTTTTTTCACCTTCCTCATGCTTATCTAAAGAGGTTGTTCATCTTCCCATCAAACACAAATACCTAATATTTATCCCTCTCTTATCTCTTCCAAGTGCCAAAGCCCAAAGGTCTCTAAAACACTAAATTTCTGCTCCATTTTAAATCATAACATGTTACTACTATAATAGAATAAGAAATAGTCCCCCAAACCCAAAACATGACTCAAATATTTTTACCAAAAAAAGATGCAAACTAAACTACTTCAATTCAACACACTTCATGAGCAAATCTTGTGTACTAGTTGATCCGATCAAATCATGTCATGTAATTTCAATTATGGTAGACCAATATATTAAATAGTTTAAAAAACCCTTTAAAAAGTAAACCAAATCTCCAAAATACATAAATTGTAAAAAAAAAATGTAATTCTATCCAGTATTTTCTCATCATCCAAACAAATAGTATGCAAATCCAAATTTCCAAATAGAATAATACAAAACCTCTGCTATCATCAAGCATCCACAATTCCCGAAAATACCAAGTCTATATATACTATAAAACTAAAACTTTTGATTTTTTGTTGACTCTCATGAGGGCTTGCCACATAAGCTTTGGAATCATTACAATTTTCCACATCAACATTATTATTTTTTATTAATTTATTAATTTGAATTTTGTAACCTGATATTACTTTTCCCCTATTTAGCTTATCAAATCCTTCCTCTCTCTACGCGTTGCCCTGCCTCCGCCTCTCGCATCTCTTAGTTTTGTCTTCATTCACACCAGTATCCTTTGTGAAGAAAAGCCAAACCCTTCACCTTGAATTAGAGTCCCAAGTGAATTAAGAGACATGAGTCTCTAAGAATAAAGGCGGTTGCTGTTGTTATATAAATAGAAACATGCGTGTGAGACAATTAGGAGAGTGCTGCTATAAGGGCAAAGAAAAGAAAGAGAAACGCAGTGAGAAGAAAAAGCTACCTGTGCGAGAGTAAAGATCTATTATACATGTTGATTGTTAATAAATAAAGAAATATATATATATATATATATATATATGTAAAGTTGTGATTTACAACTATTTTGTGTTAGTTTTAATTCCGTGTCAAATTTGATTGTAAATTTTGTTCAATCTTATATACCCTGTATTGTATGTGAGATTTCATTGTATGGGTTGTGTGTGAGAGAGTATGAAGACTCAAGGCTACATTAAATATCAAATGAGTTTTCGTGGGTAGCTCGCGAGAAGACTTCCCGCAAAGTGAAGCCAAGTGCACAACACATGACTAGAATGAGAAGGGTCAAGATAGCTTGTTTTCGCAAGTAGCTCATAGGTAAGGCCTTCTTGTGCGATACTTGTGAAACATATTTTTTTGCTATTTTGTCATATTTACTCCACACTGTCTTCACCCATACTATATATACCATCATTACTCACATATTGAAAGGAGTGCTTTTCAGAAAGAAAACCCTAGACACAAACTACTAAGAGTTAGAAATTGTTATACCCACAATCCTCTACACAATCCTTTATGGTTTTCCTCAACTCCTACCTCTCCATATCTAAATCCTTTAGAGGTTGATAGCCCAAACACTTACCACACACATTCTAATTGTAAAGTGAGGTTTTGGTGCTACTGGGAAGCATTGGAAGAAGCCATTTGTTTGGTGAATGCAATCAGGTTGAATTGCGTGATCTGAAGAGCTTGAAAAGACAAGGCTTTGTCAAGTCAGTTGATAACAAGAGCTTGGAGTGCTCAAGTACATGGGGTAGACTAGGCTTGAAGGGTCTTTCGTTATTCTTGTACTCCAACTTATTCTCTGGTGGATCGATTTACTGCTTGGAGGGCTGTGGAGAGGTTTTTCACCAAGTTCTTCAATTTCCTCTTCGATAACACGTTTCAATATTATCTTGTATTTGCATCATTCTTTCCTACTCTCTAAGCTTTCATTTTATTCCTAATATTTTATGAATATGGTTTAGAGTAGTTTTATTGTTTGTACTCTCACATTCACTCTATTCCGTACTCGGCTTAAGTTAGAGTAAAATCAATCGAGCCATAATTTTTAATTTAGGGCTCTAAACAGCTCTTGTGTTTTTACACATATTCGAGCATTTAATTGGTATCAGAATGGGTGCACTTATTGTGATTTCATTACCTAAGTGCGATCCTAGATTGACAGGCCACAAATGCGTTAACCCATTGTGATAAATTAGATTGATTAATTACCCTAGTTATTAATTAATCAAATTAACATGCAATATCACGTGGCAGCACAAATAAATCACCAAAACTAAGTTATGCAGCAGAAAATAAAAGACACGGTGATTTGTTTACGAATGAGAAAAACCTGACGGCAAAAACCCCACCGGGTGATTTAAGGTCACCACTCCCGAAACTCCACTATTATCACAACAAGCGGTTACAAGCAAGGAATCCCAAGTACCTTACCAACCTACAGTTGAACCCTTACCCTAATACCCAATTGGACTTGTTCTGTAGTGATAGTTTCTCCTTTTAATGCATGGCTCCCAAGTACGTGACTAACCAAATGCGTGAATCCCAGTACGCGACTTCAAACACTAACTAGAGAGAGAGTTGTTGGCTGCAAAGTTCTTCAAATCATCTGCATGATGAAGATCAAGAAGATGCTCGGTCACAAAACCCTACGGTGCACAATACACAGCTATCTTCTTCACAAAGGATGAACTAGGGCATGAACTTTATCTTTTTGATCACAAATTGCATGAACAAGGATTGCTCAATACTTGTGCAACTTGCATCCCTTTTGACGGCCCTTAAAACAATCTTTTTATATGTCTAGGGTTAGTAGAAAAGAAGTCTCAAAGACACATTCACGGATTGGACTTGAAACAGAACTAAAAATCTGTTTTCTTTAATTCTCGATAGATAGAGGTTTCGAGGATCTGTCGAGAAGCTGTCGAGGCTCGGGGCAAATCAGTTTCTTAAAGCTCAATAGATGCATGTGTCGAGCCAGGTGTCGAGCCAGGTGTCGAGCTTTAGTAACTTGCACTTCATTGCTTATTTCTTAGACAGACTTGATGACGTCAACACTGAATCTTGAAACACCGTTTTTTGAAGTGTTAAACACATCCTAAATCTACCCAATTACAAGTAAAGTGCGTTTTGTCTAACAATAAGCTAATTACATAAAATAGCGACATATGTTAACAACCTTGAACTACATATGTCCTAACAATCTCCCCCTTTGGCAATCCATGACAAAACCATAACAAACAAATGAAGATATGAGAGAAGTCATAAAACACTTTAACTCATATTTACTTGTTATATACAATAAAATCTATCTTAACACAAACTCTTGAAAAATTTTGCAAGAAGAGAGTTTATGGCAAGAAGACTTTGACAACCTATATTTCTGAAACACTTATAAACAAAACACATCAAGGTATCTTTGTGTGAAGCAGAAATAAAATATTGCATACAAGTAAAGAAACATGTGTATAAAGACAGAAAAGAAACAACACATGGAAAGGTTGGTGAAAGAAACATACATCATCATATATATCAAGAAATAAATACAATGTATATCAGTACATGATCAATGTATCTCTAAAAAGATAGAAAAGAAAAAAAAATAAATATGATCCTCACTACATCCCTCAATCCACACTCCCCCTATCAAAAATGTCCTATGCTAACTCTCCCCTTAAGTATGACTACTCTCATACAAAACTACTCCCCCCTTTTATCACGAGTGACAAAGGGTAAAGTGTCATGTAGACATCTCGTCGAAAGAGCTCGCATCTCCATCATCATCATCCTCAGAAATATCATCGTCATCATCAGCCTCAGTCTTAGTCGAAACATGAGATGGCGGAGGAGAAGCCTCTAGAGCAAAGCCGCCCAATGTCGCCTGTCGCTTGGCGATGCGACCAACACGAACGTTCACCTGATATAGCTCTGTGGAGAGTGTATCTAGGCGAGCATCCATGCACTGAAGCTGGGCCATGATGTCTCCTAGCGTGACGTCACTCGAAGAAGAAGGAGCAGATGTCGCTCGAGCAGATCTGAAGGTAGTCAAATGGGAGGAAGGAGTAGTACCATCTGACTGTCTCGATCTAAACTGTGCCTCGCTAAGTTTTACGGTAGCGACGTCTATGGTAGAAATGATATGGTAAGGATCGGACGGAGGGAATGGGATGGAAAAACGGCGAAGAATCCTTGTGATAGCAGAAGAGAAAATGAACTTATCATGGGTGGCCGTATCTCTATAGACATCTATGATAGAGAAAATAAAGTGTGAAAGAAAGTCTATAGAGAGATCCTCTAGGAGGGACAACAAAAACCGAGCGCGAGGCTCTGTGATAGAGTTATAGTGAGAAAGTGAGTGCAAAACAAAAGTCATCACCATGTTAAGGAAACGGGGACCTTTAGCAAAAGGTCGACATGGTGTATACTGATGATCTCGCTAAGAGGAAGGACGCTCACAGAATGCAGAGATCATCTCATCTTTGGACACAGTCCATAGACGCTCACAGCTAAGGTAATCAGGATGATCCACCCTAGGGACATGAAGCACCTCGGAGACTAACTCCGGAGTGACAGCAAAGTGCGTACCTCGAACGCAAGAGTAGAAAAGAGGTATTGAAGAATCGATCCCGTAGATGTTGGAGTAAAACTCCTGTATCAACACGAGAGGACATGTGACTGGGACGTCACACAGTAACTCCCAAACCCGACTGTGAATGACATCGGGTAGGTCAGTATCGGCAAAGTTTGGCAGGACAACGTGGCGTTCCGAATGAACACCTCATTTAAAGAAGTTCTCCGAGAAGTCCTTATGGGCTTTCTCATCACGGAACCGAACAGATAAAGGAGTAGAATTCGAGGAGGAAGATCCCTTAGAACGCAGAGGGTTTTGGGATGGAATAGACTTACGTTTAGATGCCATAGACACTACTAACGCAAACATAGAGAGGGGGAGAAGAAGAAGACAAACAGAAAAGTCCCAAGCAATTCAATATTGGAAGAATATATTGAAAAAAAAAAACGTATGCATGGGAAATGCATGAGCATGTGACATGCAACAATAAAAACATCATGGGCTCAACCCAATCCAAACCTAACAGCATATAACATATTTGCACACATCTAAATGCATGAAAATACAATTAGAATGCTAATGTGATGCAATGCATGTAGTTTTAAAGATCAAATCTATAAAACCAACCCAAAAATTTCATGAAAACCTCAATAATTTTGAAAAATCCCAAAAATTTTCAAAAACACAAAACCTAGGGTTTTAAAAACATGAAATGCATGAAAATGAGTGAAAAGATGCTTACCAAGTGATGAAGATCAAGAAGAACACTTGAAAAAGCCTTAGGAAGAGGTTTGGAGTGAGTGAGAAATGTTTTGGAGAGAAGAACACGTTTTATCGAGTGAGAGAGGTCAAGCGAAATGAGATAAAAATCACAAGGAACTGTTTTATAGACCTTCAGTAATTCTCGACAGCTGCAGGTATTGAGAGGTATCGAGACAGTTATCAAGATAGGTGTCGAGAAAATACACGTCGACAGATGAAGCTATTGAGGTCATGTGTCGAGAAAGAAGGATCAAGCATGAAGGAACCTCAATCGATCCAGAAACTGTCGAGAAGCTATCGAGTAGACAAACAGTTTCTCAATCGATCCACCAGGTGTCGAGGATGTGTCAAGACTGCGTTTAGAAAAAGTCTAAGAAGCTCGACAGACAGCTAGGTGTCGAGAGGTGTCGAGATGCCTTTAAAAACAGTTTTTCAAAAGAAGAAAAAAACACAAACATGAATGCAATCATGCATGCAACTCAACCAAAGATCCAAGCAACACATTAAGCTCTCAAAATCATCTCTCAACAAGAATTTTAAAGCACATGTATCCCAAAACACGCACACACACACTAAACAAGTCTAACCAATTTTATATTTCAAAAATAAATTAAGACAGTTTAGTGAGCATACATTAACGCATGTAAACCTTGTGATGGCCAAATCACATTGTATCTACACATGTATAAAAAATAGCAAAGAGTATTGCGTGTTGTGTATGAAAATATCGCAAGATTGCATAAGTGTCTCAAAGTTATGATGATTTAAGATATGAGAAAATTACTTTAACTCACACACAATCATAACTGTTTGATGGAGACTATCACCTTTGAGGTACATCCTATAACTCCCACATCTCTTAGAAAACGTGCTTGCAACCATATTTTAAAGTATTTTGATCTTTTTGCTTCTTTTTTTTTTTTGCATATTTTCTTTTATTAAGCATATCATGCATGGGCATACAAGAGAAAGAAAAGAAATACCTAATTATGTTAAGCTTTTGACATTGCACTTTTGCTATACTGAAGCATACAGATGTCATATCATGATTGATGAGTAACAGTGGTGAGATGGTTATTTATGCCTTTCTTTTAGGATTTTCTAGTCCTACCCGTCAACAAGAGTGATACGAGTGTTAAGTAGAAGAGATCAGTTAACCTTACTCATCACACACCAAGAGATACAAAGCTCACTTGCTTAGTTGTGCAGAAGAATGCTCATCTAAGCTCAAACGATACAAAGTTTAGAAAACTCTGTTTCAATGGTTATTTTAAAAGTTCACATGAACCAATGCACACAAACACACACTGTTTTTGTATTTTTCAATTTTTTTTTATTTTTATCAGAAAAGCAAAAATAAAACACAAAATTGAAAACACACAAACAAAAACAAGCTAAAGAAAGCAAAATAATGCATAAAACTAGACTGACTCAAAACAGTAAAGAAACACACAAGTAATGCAACACAATAAAATAGGGAGAGAGAAGAAGAAATGACTAAAATCACTTAAATCCTTTTGCCTTCCACACTTTGGAAGAACCTTTCCTTTTAGTCAACCCTTGAACCGGTGAAGAGGGGCAAGAATATGAACCGTTCAAGTTTGAAAGGAACATGAGGGCTTTAAGAATGTCTCCAAGAGGAGCGAGAGAAGCTTGAAGCTGATTCTGGTTCCCAGACGCTATCATGCCATTGCTTTGTTGAGTGGCTAGCCACTTGTAGCAATTTGGTCGAGTGTGACCGGCAACACTACAATGATAACAGAGATGCGGCTTCTTTTGTTTGGGCTTTTGAGAGATAGTCTTCTTAGTCCTAGGATTTCTAGTTTCCCTTTCCTCAACTTTAGGGGGTGCTCCTAGGATGGACTTGCCCTTGTCTACGTTCTCACTTGCTAAATCAGTTTTAACATTTTTATCCTCAGTTTTAATGTTATTAGCAGGTGAAACAAAAATAGTAGTACTAGCAGAAGGAGTATTAGAGAGAGAGCATTCATACCCCAATCCTGTACGACCTGAAGAAGATTTATGTACACTTAGCATCTTGTCCAGCTTTGCACTTGACGTCCTCTCCAATTGTGCTCTGACTTGAAATAGCTCCGCTTCAAGCTTCTTGGTCCTCTCAGCCAAGAAATTTTTTTCGAACCTCAATGCCCCAATGGTCTGATTTGCTTCATCAACCTTAGTGGAAAGCTCCTCACGGTCAAGTTCCACATCACTGAGCTTCTTGGTGGCCAGCCTATAGAGCTTCTCATGCTTCTCAGAAAGCTTATACAGTTTCTCATAGGCAGTATGGATATCATCTTGATCATCCATAATCTCACACTTGGCATCCACCAACTCCTTTTCTTCATCCACTTCTTTAGTAACCCCATCAGTAGGATTAACAGTGGTAGTGAAGGCATTCAAGATTCCTTCGTCTCCATTTTCTGAATCGTCCTTGGGCTCCGTGTCGCTTAAGGTAACAGCAAGTGTCTTGCTCTTCCTTATGCTCTTAAGGTACGTTGGACACTCTTGTTTCATATGTCCGAAACCTTGACACCCAAAGCATTTTGGCCCAGCAGGAACAATGTACTGACCGCCATCCTTGACATCCTTCTTCCCTTTTTCTGAATTCTTGAATAGTGAAGAACTGGATTGCCTACGGTCTTTGTTGAAGCCCCTTCCATTGGCATTTTTCATGAATTTCTTGAATTGCCTTGTAATATAGGACTTCATTTTTGAATTCTCATCATCTGAAGAATCATCTGTATCACTGCTATTGGCCTTTAGTGCCATGTTCTTGCCCTTACTTGACTTGCCTAACCTAGTCAGCCCTAACTCGTAGGTTTGCAAGTTTCCAACCAGCTCAGTCAAAGGAATTCTGTCAATATCCTTCGATTCCTCTATCACCATGATCTTAGCATGGAATCTCTCAGGTAGCGATCTGAGCACTTTCCTTACTATCTTGGGTTCAAGAATGGTTTCCCCAAGATTGAAAGCTAAGTTTACTATGTCCTTGAGCTTGGCATAGAACTCATCAAATCACTCATCCTCTTCCATCTTAATTTCTTCAAAGCTTGTGGTAAGCCTCTGTAGATTTGAATCTTTGACAGCCTTAGATCCCTCATAGGTTGTCTGGAGAATGGTCCATGCTTCCTTAGTAGTTTCTGTTGAGGAAATTTTCTTGAACTCCTCATTGGTGACTGCACTGAATAAGGCATTTAATGCTCTGCTGTTGAAATTTGCCGCCTTGATCTTGGCATCATCCCAGTCGACTGGCGCTTCTTTAGGCTTGGTCCAGCCTATCTCCACAGCTTTCCACACTTTCTCATCTAAAGATTGCAAAAAAGCTCTCATGCGTATTTTCAAGTATGCATAGTTAGTGCCATCAAATAATGGAGGTATAATAAGAGATTGACCTCTATCCATGACAGTAGGGGTCAATGGATCACACATAAAGATTAAATCCTAATCAAAGTGTGCTTACCCTAGTTATTAATTAATCAAATTAACATGCAATATCACATGGCAGCACAAACAAATCACCAAAACTAAGTTCTGCAGCGGAAAATAAAAGACACGGTGATTTGTTTACGAATGGGGAAAACCTGACAGCAAAAACCCCACCGGGTGATTTAAAGTCACCACTCCCGAAACTCCACTATTATCACAACAAGCGGTTACAAGCAAGGAATTCCAAGTACCTTACCAACCTACAGTTGAACCCTTACCCCAATACCCAATTGGACTTGTTTTGTAGTGACAGTTTCTCCTTTCAATGCACGGCTCCCAAGTACGTGACTAACCAAATCTGCGGATCCCGGTACGTGACTTCAAACACCAACTAGGGAAAGAGTTGTTGGCTACAACGTTCTTCAAATCATCTACACGATGAAGATCAAGAAGATGCTCGGTCACAAAATCCTACGGTGCACAATACACAGCTATCTTCTTCACAAAGGATGAACTAGGGCATGAACTAGGGCATGAACTTTGTCTTTTTTATCAAAAATTGCATGAACAAGGATTGCTCAATACTTGTGCAACTTGCATCCCTTTTGACAGCCCTTAAAACAATCCTTTTATATGTCTAGGGTTAGAAGAAACGAAGTTCCAAAGACACATTCACGGATTGGACTTGAAACAGAATTGAAAATCTATTTTCTTTAATTCTCGACAGATAGAGTTGTCGAGGATCTGTCGAGGAGCTGTCGAGGCTCAGGGCAAAACAGCTTCTTAAAACTCGATAAATGCATATGTCGAGCCAGGTGTTGAGCTTTAGTAACTTGCACTTCCTTGCTTGTTTCTTGGACAAACTTGATGACTTTAACACTGAATCTTGAAACACTGTTTCTTGAAGTGTTAAACACATCCTAAATCTTCCCAATTACAAGTAAAGTGCGTTTTGTCTAAGGATAAGCCAATTATATGAAATAGCGACATATGTTAACAAACTTGAACTACATATGTCCTAACATAGACCCTGTTTGAGATTAATCGATCTCAATCTCTCAATGCACCTTCCTATTTTGATGGGAGTAATTTTGCATTTTAGAAAGTTTGTATGAAAGCATTCCTTTGTTTTATTGATGATAGTGTTTAGGACGCTGTTGAGATAGGATGGACTAGGCCGGAGGTTGCTAAATCTACATGGGATAAGGCAGTCCTTACGACAGCTAATGCTAATAGCAAGGCTTTAAATGCTTTTTTTTTTTTAGGTGTTTCTCTGGACAAATTTCATGAGATCTCCCATGTTACAATTGCCAAGGAGGCGTGGCAAATCTTGGAGACTACCTATGAAGGGACCAAAAATGTGAAGGACACCAAGTTGCAAATTCTTACCACACGCTTCAAGGAGTTGAAGATGAGTGAAAAGTTGGAGGAGTCCAAGATTGTAGGGAAGATTCTCCGATCATTGCCGGAAAGCTTTCGTGCAAAGTTTACTGCCAACGAGGAGAGCAAGGACCTTGATGAGATTAAAATTCAAGAACACATTGGCTCTCTTCAAAACTATGGGCTATCTCTCCCAACTCAAAGAAATAGAAAATTTGTTGCTCTCAAGACAATCAACGAGAGATTGAAAGCTAAAGACTCCTCGGAAAAGGATGAGGTTGAAAAAGAGGCGGCGTACCTAGCTAAGAACTTCCGTAAGTTCTTAAAGTTCAAGAGAGTTGGAAAATCTTTTGAGAAGGGCAAAATTCTCAAACTTCAAGAAAGACTTTAAGAAGAAGGATTCCAAGGATTCCTCTCCATCTCAAGGAGTTACATGCTTCAAGTGCAAAGGACATGGGCATGTAAAGAAAGAGTGTCCCACGTACTTGAAAGCAAAGGGTAAAGTGTTTGCCACTACCCTTAATAACTCAGATGGGTCCAACCAAGAATCAGAGGAGATCTATGATAGAGATGGAAACTACTCCGCATTTATGGCAATAGCACCTGTAGACTCTTCAGAGGATTTGAGCCTTCTAGTGGAAGAACTCAGTGAGCACACCGAGGTAGAGTCAATGGGAATTGGGGAAGATTCTAATCAAAAAGAGGAAAGAACCAAGGGACTACAAGAATCCTAAAATTATTTTGTTGAGAAGACCAAAGAGTATGCAATAATGGCTAAAGCAGCCATTAGAAAAATGAAGAAAGCTGAACAAGACTATACAAGCATACTTACAAGGTACAAAGAAACAAACTGTGAAGTTAAGGTGCTAAATGAAGAACTCACTGAAGCTTATTCCAAGATCAAGTTCCTTGTTCACTGTTTTCTCATAAAACACTTACTGAAATCTTGTTTTCTAAGTTTGAACGCCAAATCAGAATGCTTTTTCATGCTTAAATTTCACAATAATTGAATTTGTTCTTCTGCATTGATAAAATCTATTTCTACATTAATAAAATTTTCTCTATGCACATCACGTTTACTGTATATTCAAATCTACTTACTGCATTCATAAAATATGTTTTCTGTATTAATTAAAATTATTCATTGTTTTCTCATAAAAATTTTTCACTGTTTTCTGTAAAATCTATTTCTATGATTTTGCATAAAATTATTTTCTCTTTAGCATTATTTAAAAAATTGTTCACTCTCTTTTTTGCGTAAATTATTTTATGTTCACTATTTAAAAAATTGTTAACTGTTTTTTCATAAAACACCTACTAAAATCGTGTTTTATAAATTGAAACGCCAAATCTGAATGTTTTTTCGTGCTTAAATTTCACAATAATCGAATTTATTTTTCTGCATTGATAAAATCTATTTCTACATTAATAAAATTTGCTCTCTGCACATCACGTTTACTGTATATTCGAATTTGCTTACTGCATTCATAAAATCTATTTTCAGTATTAATTAAAACTTTTCATTTTTTTCTCATAAAAATTGTTCACTGTTTTCTGCAAAATCTATTTCTATGATTTTGCATAAAATTATTTTCTCTTTAGCATTATTTAAAAAATTGGTCACTCTCTTTTTTGCTTAAATTATTTTATGTTCACTATTTAAAAAATTGTTAACAGTTTTTTCATAAAACACCTACTAAAATCGTGTTTTATAAATTGAAACACCAAATCTGAATGTTTTTTCGTGCTTAAATTCCACAATAATCGAATTTGTTTTTCTGCATTAATAAAATCTATTTCTACATTAATAAAATTTGCTCTCTGCATATCACATTTACTGTATATTCGAATCTGCTTACTACATTCATAAAATCTGTTTTCTCTATTAATTAAAACTGTTCATTGTTTTCTCATAAAAATTGTTCACTGTTTTCTGCAAAATCTAGTTCTATGATTTTGCATAAAATTATTTTCTCTTTAGCATTATTTAAAAAATTGTTCACTCTCTATTTTGCGTAAATTATTTTATGCTCACCGTATAAAAAATTGTTAACTATTTTTTCATAAAACACCTACTAAAATCGTGTTTTATAAATTGAAACGCCAAATCTGAATGTTTTTTCGTGCTTAAATTTCACAATAATCGAATTTGTTTTTCTGCATTGAGAAAATCTATTTCTACATTAATAAAATTCGCTCTTTGCACATCACGTTTACTATATATTCGAATATGCTTACTGCATTCATAAAATCTATTTTCTATATTAATTAAAACTGTTCATTTACTGTTTTCTGCAAAATCTATTTCTATGATTTTTCATAAAATTATTTTCTCTTTAGCATTATTTAAAAAATTGTTCACTCTCTTTTTTGCGTAAATTATTTTATATTCATTATTTAAAAATTGTTAACTAATTTTTCATAAAACACCTACTATAATCGTGTTTTATAAATTGAAACGCCAAATTTGAATATTTTTTCGTGCTTAAATTTCACAATAATCGAATTTGTTTTTTTGCATTGGTAAAATTTATTTCTACATTAATAAAATTTGCTCTCTGCACATCACATTACTGTATATTTGAATCTGCTTACTGCATTCATAAAATCTGTTTTCTACATTAATTAAAATTGTTTATTATTTTCTCATAAAAATTGTTCATTGTTTTCTCGTGACTGGTGACCTTAAAACCACCCAGTGCGGTTTTTGTTGTGTTAGTTTTCCCCCATTCGAAAGCAAATGACCATGTCATTTCAATTTCCATTGCACTTAGTTTAATTGGTGATTTGTTTGTACTACCACGCGCTTTGCATGTTAATTTGATTAATTAATGAACTTGGCTAATTAATCAATTAATTAATCACTTGGGGTCAATACGTTTTTGGCCTATCAAATTTTGTTGACAGTACAAAATCTTGAAAATTTGAGAGAGAATTGTGTACATTAGATATACAGATCATTCGAATTTGTAAAAAAAAAAAAAAAAAAAAATTATTCATTGAATGTATAAAATCTTGAAAGTACAAAATAAAATTGTGCAAGTTAGATGTACAGATAGTCTGAATTTGTTGAAAAGTTTGGATTTGTTAAATGTTCAAAATCGTGAAAATTAAATGGAAAACTATGTACTAATATATTGATCATCTGAATTTGTTGAAAAATTCGAAATCGTTGAATAAATAAAATCGTGTAAACTCAATGGAAAATCAAAGAACATACCAAATCGTTGAGCAGCATATGCAGCACTGCGAACATCAATGTAGCAATGCTGGACATTAACAACAACGTCTAATATTCGTAGGTAGAAATATTTGGAAATCATCATTACTTGAATCTGAAAAGTCTGAAATATCTCTTTCATCATCTAACGCAGTAACTTCATTAATAGACTTGATGGCTCGCTCTTGCGCCTTCCCTTTTAGATGCTTCCTAGCTTTTTGAATTGCATGAAAACGGTCTAATCGCCTTTACATTTGATTGACACAGTGCTATGTCCCTGGCACCAGGGTACAATTATTCATATATTTAAGTATTCACGTGAATGTGGATGATATGACTGGACAGTGTGTGAAATCGTGTTGAGTTGTTGAGCAGCACGTGTGAAACAGTAGCATCTGTTGTCGCATGTAGTTCATATGACTACAGTTGGTACTACAATAGTGGGTTGGTGACATATCTTTAAAAAACTACTCATGCCCTAGTTGGTGCTACATCATGTTTACTGTATATTCCAATCTTCTTACTACATTCATAAAATCTATTTTTTGCATTAATTGAAAATGTTTACTATTTTCTCATAAATATTGTTCACTATTATCTGCATAAACTATTTTTAGTATTCTACATAAAATTATTTTCTGTTCAGCATTATTTGAAAAATAGATATATTCAAAATAAGGTTAAAATGGAGTATGGAATATGAAAATAGAAACTAGTAAAATCTTTCTTGAATAAAAACTTCAGTCTTTGATAAACTTGAAAACAAACTATTGTCTTTGATACAAGCTTGAAAATAAAACTGTTTGAAGAGAAAGGTTACAAGATTACAATAGGGGGAGAGAGTACAAAAGTCTTTCTGAGGGAGAGGGAAGGCTATTACAAAAGGCTTTCTAAAACTTGGAACTTAAAAGCTTAGAAACTTAGAAAGTTGTCTTCTGTCTTCATAGTTCGTCTCTTTTATAGGTGAAATGAACCATGGTAAAGTAACCAAAGTAGGTAAATTTAACTCAAGTTAATCTGTTGGTGGTATGAAAATTAGTACTGATGATTAATAGTCTGTCTGGGAATCTTTTAGATTTCGAAAATCTATCAGATCTCTTTTTATCCATACTAGTAAATAGTAGTAACTTTTGAACATCTATCTGTATCTATCTGAACTGTCTTGATTTTTCTGGAAGCTATTCACACGTGCGGGTGAATAGTGATCTGTTGCCAGAGAAATAGTGATTTGTCGCCAGTGAATAGTGATCTATTTGTCTGCTTTTCAATCTGTATCATTCTAGGATCCTTAAAAATCTTTCTTTTCCCAAATAGCCTCCTTGTTGAAGGTATTGGACCATATACGGCTATCCTGTTTGTGTAACTATATAAGTAGAAGCCTCTATCTAATTCTTTCTGTATCTCATAAATCTTAATACTCATGAAATTAGACCATTCTTGAGCCAAAGCATCTGGATCATTAAGTGGTAAATAAGTATCTCTTGTATACCATTTGTATTCAAGGATACAACCCCAATCATGAATAAGAACCAAAATGTGTGCTGGTTGAGCTTCATTATAATAACTACTGTCCCAAGCTGGAAGAGTACTCCAAATAATGATCTTCATATAATTAAGTCCTCCAATCTATGCGGCTACTTCTTGGATGACTTTGGGAAATAAACTAATTTGAATTTTAGAAGTTATGATTAATTTGCTGATAAACCCTACATCTAGCATTTCAGATAACCATAAAGTATCACGAATTACTGGATCTTCTGTCTCTGTATTGATAAGTAATCCCAGATAAGGATTGTATCTGTCTCCTGTTCTTCAAAAAAATTAAAGAAAAAAATATCTTCTTCTTTTTTATTTATTTATTAAATGTACATTTCTGTTCAACAAAAAATATTAAATGTACATTCCAATTTATTTTAAATATGATGGGGTACGATAAAATACCACTTCAATTTTGTCTATAGAGATCGTCCAGGATGAGCAGGTTACATGAACGAGGCGTTGTCCTGTCAAGTAAGGGCCTCAGGACGAGGTAAGCTGACTAAAGGCCTCAGGATGAGGTAACCGTAACTCGAGGGCCCGAGGACGAGGTAAGCTGACTGTAGGGCCTCAGGACTATGTAATCATAACTTAAGGGCCTCAGGATGAGGAATTCTAGACGACACATGGACACTTGGGAAAATTCATGAGTGAATAAAACAACTTCGTATCATATGTGTAACTCTTAGTGACTGTTGCATATAAAAAGTGTAACTCCTAAACAGTTGAGGAAGATATATTCAAACACACATCTCCTCAACTCAATGGGAGGTTACAAACCTAATAACTGCTCTTAAGACACTATATAAACGTTGATTCAGACCAAGAAAAGGTACGTTCTATGATTCCTAAAAAATTGGAACTAAAAAATAATAGAGAGAAAACTGACTTTGTTATCGAAGGGTTATTGGCCGGCAACCCCGGCCACCTTTGATGACTATTCTTTCTTTTTCAGGCCATTAAGTCAACCGGTAGTCCTCTCTAATCCAAAGCATCCAGTCTACTGATTTTCTTCGCATCATCAGTTAGCGCCGTCTGTGGGAAACTTTGAAGAAAATAATTTTCGTTTTCTTTTTGTTGAATCGTTCGTTGTTCCTAAACAAAAGGCTGAATGGTTCGGACCAGATCAAGGGCTACCAGCCCAGGCCACCAGGGGAGTAGGGATGCTTTTAGTAATCCCTACCGCGACCATCAGTCAGCACCTATTATGTAACCGCCTTTTGTTCAACATATGCAGTCCATGGCTGCTGCTATGGTAGAATTGACTCGCCAAAATCAGAAGTTGAACAAGGAGGTTAACTTAAGAAGGGCACGGGATGGAGTGCATGCAGAAGGACGAGCCCAAAGTCAAGAAGGTAGGGGAGAAAACATTGAGTCCGAAGGTCAGTCAAGGGGTACTACTTCAAGAAGAGTGCCATAGTTGGAGAGGGAAATGGACCAGATGAGAAAAGTTATGGATGAAATGAAAGAGAATATGAGGTGAGCGAACCCCATGGAAGACTTGGTTCACCGAACAGACTCCCCTTTCACGGCTTCCATCAATGGTCATCCCTTACCCCTTAAGTTTAAAATGCCTTCCTTGGATTCATATGATAGAAACTGTGATCCATGTGATCACATTGCTACTTTTAAGACAACCATGCACCTTCAGGGAGTTCCGAACGAGATTATGTGCAGAGCGTTTCCCACCACACTAAAAGGGCTAGCGAGGGTATGGTTCAGCAAAATACCCCCAAACTCTGTTGGATCATTCGAGGAGTTGAGTAAGATGTTTGTTAATAACTTCATCGGAGGACAACACCACAAGCGTTCTTCTTCCAGTTTGTTAGCTATTGAGCAAAGGGAGAATGAGAGTTTACAGTCCTTCATTACCCGTTTCAACAAGGAAGCCTTAACAGTGGATGAAATGGATGACAAGTTGTTGTTGGCCGCTTTCTATAATGGGGTCAATTCTGACTTGTTCATTCATAAACTGTACGAGCAGGAGCCTCAGACTATGGCTGAACTCGTCCATTCAGCCCAGAACTTCATGAACACTGAGGATGCAATAATAGCCAAGAAGAGGAGAAGGTTAGAACGCTCGGAAGCAGGTCACCAACAACATCCAGATCAAGGTCCTCATCCCAAGAAGGCCCGAGTAGATGAGAAAAGGGATAGAGATGGTAAAAAGGCAAGTTCATCATCAAGAAGTTAGCAGTACACTTCCTTGAATACTCCGCTAGAGTAGGTCCTTATGCAAATCAAGGATGATCCGTTCTTGAAGTGGCCGAAGAAAATGAAGGGAGATCCCAACAAGTGCAACAGGAACAAGTATTACCGCTTTCACAAGGACCATGGGCACGACACGGACGAGTGTTTTGATTTGAAGCAGCAGATAGAGAATCTCATTAGGTAGGGAAAGTTGAGGAATTTCCTAGGACAAGACCACAAGGACGAGAAGTTAAAGGCCAAGGTGGAAGAGTCCTCACAACCCCCGCTAGGAGAAATAAGAGTTATTATAGGAGAAACCTCAACAGCGCAGTCATCCAAATCGAGGAAGACATACCTAAAGGTGGTGCAAAATGTCCAGCTATCAGGACGATCTCCCAGGACGAGGGAAGCTGACGAGCAAGCCATTACGTTCACAGACGAGGATGTTGGAAGAATTCATCACCCCCATGATGACGCAATTTTCATTACTCTACTCATTGCTAACTATACTACCAGAAGGGTGTTGGTAGACAATGGCAGCTCAGTGGACATTCTGTATTACCCCGCTTTCCAACAAATAAGGCTAGGACGAGATTAGCTTCATCTAGTGAATTCACCCTTGGTAGGATTTGGAGGGATGAAAGTACAACCTGTAAGTACCATCACGCTGCTAGTGGTGGTTGGAGGATACCCGCAGTAGATAACTAAAGAGATAAACTTCCTTGTAGTTGATTGTTCATCATCATATATTGCTATTATTGGAAGGCCTACTCTGAATAGCTGGAAGGCGGTAACCTTTACCTACCATTTTTTCGTAAAATTCCCAACTGAACATGGTGTGGGTCAAGTACAAGGGGATTAGTTAGCTGCTACTAGAGAATGCTACCTAGCTATGTTGGCAATGGACGAGCATGTACAGACAATGAGCATAGACGAAGGAAGAATCACAGCGGAGCCTGTTGAGGTGTTAGAAGATGTCCCCTTAGACGATGTCCCCTTAGACGATAGTAGAACCGAGAAGTTCACTAGAATAGGGGCGATCATGGAAGAAGAGGCGAAGAATGCACTGGTCTAGTTTTTGAAGAAAAGCCTTGATGTCTTTGCATGGAATCATGAAGACATGCCGAGTATTGATCCGAGTGTTATTACTCACCGTTTAAATGTATGTCCTTTCTCCAAACTCGTGCATTAGAAGAAGAGGGTATTTGCTCCTGAGCGAGACAACGCCATCAAAGAAGAAGTCCAGAAGTTGATCACTGCGGAGTTCATTAGGGAAGTTTACTATCCAAACTGGTTGACAAATTTAGTCATGGTAAAGAAGGCCAATGGCAAGTGACGAATGTGTGTGGACTTTACTGACTTAAACAAGGCTTGCCCAAAGGACAGTTATCCACTACCACGCATTGACTAGCTGGTGGACTCGACGGCAGGTCACAAGCTACTGAGCTTCATGAATGCCTTCTCAGGCTACAACCAAATAAGGATGGATGAGACAGACCAAGAGAAGACTTCATTCATCACCAGCCAAGGATTGTTTTGCTACAAGGTAATGCCTTTTGGTTTGAAGAATGTGGGGGCGACTTATTAAAGGCTAGTGAACCACATGTTCGATCCTCAAATTGGACGAAATGTAGAGGTCTACGTTGATGATATGTTGGTAAAGAGTTTGGACAAGGGGAAGTATCTGGACGACCTACAAGAGACCTTTGACATACTTTGGCGGTACAACATGAAACTGAATCCAAGCAAGTGTGCCTTTGGAGTTTCATCAGGGAAGTTTTTACGGTTCATGGTTTCACATAGAGGAATCAAGGCAAATTCAGATAAGATCCAGGCAATACTTAACATGGAACCACCAAAGAACATTAAAGAAGTCCAGTCTCTTACAGGACGAGTTACTGCCCTTAACAGGTTTGTTTCGAAAGCTACTGACAAGTGTTTACCATTCTTTAAAGTCCTCAGAAAGGTGTTTGAGTGGATGGACGAGTGTCAGAGGGCCTTTCAAGATTTGAAGACTTACCTCACAAGGGCACTGTTACTAAGTCCATCTGTACCTGGGGAAGAGCTGTATTTGTATTTGTCAGTATCTCCGCACACTATAAGCTCGGCGCTGGTCAGAGAAGAAGGATGAGTTTAGAAACCGGTATACTATACAAGCCGGGCACTTAGAGGAACGGAGGGGCGATACCCAATTATGGAGAAGTTAGCCTTTGCCTTAGTCATGGCTTCCAAGAAGCTGAGACACTATTTTCAAGCTCATGTCATCATTGTCCTAACGGATCATCCCCTAAAGAAAGCAATGAACAAATTGGAAGCCGCAGGACGGCTAGTCCAATGGGCAGTGGAGCTCAGTGAATTTGATGTCAAGTACCAGCCAAGGAATGCAATAAAGGCGCAGGCACTGGCGGACTTCATTGCGGAGTTCACACCAAGCCAAGATGAGCTAGGACGAAGGAACAAGAAGATGGATTATCAATGTGGATGGATCATCCACGATGTACGCAGGGGGGATTAGAGTCATACTGAAGTCCCCAGAGGGTGGTAAGCTAGAGTATGCAGTGCGTCTACAGTACCAAACTACCAATAACGATGCTGAATATGAAACCCTGTTAAAAGGGTTGGAATTGGCTAAGTCCATAGGAGCAGAATCAGTAACAGTTAGAGGAGATTCTCAGCTAATCATCAATCAAGTCAATGGAATGTGCGAGGCCAAGGAAGATCGGATGAAGAGATACCTCAGCAAAGTGAGGTGGCCTGTACAAAAATTTTCAGAAGTGAGTTTTGTTCAACTCCCAAAGGAGGAGAATATGGAAGCAGATGCGTTGGCAAGAACAGCTTCAACAGGAGGAGTTATGGACTAGTTTGGCAAGGTCCAATACATGCCGAGCATAGACCTCCCAGAAGTACAGCAAATTGGAGGGGAAGAAAATTGGATGAGTCCAATTGTAATTTATCTCAAGGATAGGAGGCTTCCGGAAGATAAAAACGAAGCTAGAAAACTAAGGGTCAGGGCTGCAAAGTATGTCCTTATAAACAAAGTACTGTACAAGCGAAGCTTTTCTCAGCCCTACCTAAGGTGCCTAGCTCCTAACGAATCCAATTATGTTTTGAGGGAGGTCTATGAAGGAGTATGTGGGAATCACTCAGGAGCAAGATTACTCGTCCATAAGATCATTCGTGCCGGCTACTACTAGCCCATGATTCAGGTAGATGCTAAGGCTTATGTCAAGGTGTGCGACCATGTCAGTGCTATAGCAACGTCCTTAGGCAGTCGTTGGAGTACCAGACTCCAATGATGGCCCCATGGCCCTTTGCACAATGGGAACTGGGCATCCTAGGTCCTTTCCCCCCAAGAACCAAACAAATGAAGTTTTTGGTAGTAGGGATTAACTATTTTACAAAGTGGGTGGAGGTTGAACCCCTTGCAAAAATTACACAGCAAAACGTTAAGAATTTTTTTTGAAAGAATATTCTGTGTAGGTTCGGAGTACCGAGGGTGCTGGTATCTGACAATGGACAACAGTTTGACAACGCACCATTCAGGGACTTTTGTGAGCATTTTGGAATAAAAAATCACTACTCCTTACCCTCCCACCCACAGGCAAATGGACAAACAGAAGTAGCAAACCGATCCTTGCTGAAAATCATCAAGACTCGGCTCGAGGGGGCAAAGGGGATATGGCCAGATGAGTTACCAAGTGTTCTTTGGGCCTACAGAACGACTGTGAGAACCCCGATAGGAGAAACCCCCTTCAAGTTAGCTTATGAAAGTGAAGTGGTCATACCTGTAGAAGTTCATATGGCTAACCATCGAGTGATGAAGTATCAGGAGAAAGAAAATGAAGAACTGCTTCATCTTGACCTCGATCTCATTGATGAGGTAAGGATGAATGTGGAGCAAAGGATAGCAAGATACAAGAATCTTATGGCCAGACAGCATGATGCCATGGTGAAACCCAGGTGGTTCAGCATAGAGGACCTCGTTCTCAAAAAAGTATCTTTGGCAACTAGGAACCCAGCTCATGGAAAATTGGGACCCAATTGAGAAGGACCATACAGAATAGTCAACTGCAAGAGGCAAGGGTCGTATTACTTGGAAGCTCTGGATGGACGAAAGTTGGAGCATTAGAAGTTAATCAAAGACGAGGTTACAGCTATGGACAATGCTACTACTATGTTCTTCCCACTCATTAATGTCTACTATTATGTGTTCTTACTACTGCTATGATGTGTACTAAGAATAAAGGTGCACTAGTTCTTAAACTCTTGCACCGTCTACGGACAAGTTTGTGAAAGACGAGGTTATGTATTTTTAAGTATTTTTCTAACTACTTTCATAAGGCACTAGCTTCTAAGCAGGTGCCATATTTGTGAACAATGCTTATATAATAATATGGTTTGGATTTTTAATGTATTTTATGCATAAAATCTGACTCTCATGGTAAAACTCACGAGGGGGCAAAACCCTAAGACGAATGAAAAATCCCTCGACGCAGGGATGTAACGTTCACAAGCTTTCCTCAAGACAAGGATAAAGTGTGCAATAAGCTAAGGCACAAAAAATTATATGGTGAAACACTAGTCCATAGACGAGCATCTGACCCAAACACCCAGGTGCTCTAGGACAAGTCAAACGCTAAAACGTCCTTGACAAAATGCAAAAAACAAGCTTAAGGACAAGGCAAATAAGCCAAGCCTATGGACGAGGGAAGCATCTGATAAGGCTATCATCACTTCGTCTATAGAAAAATAAGCCTATGGGTGAAGGAAACGTCTGACAGGCGTCATCACTTCGTCTATAAAAAAAACACATGGATGAACCAATAACATCGTCCATAACAAAAATATAAGGACAACCCTTTAATACTTAAGAAATATGCAAATTTCAATCACAACAGTGACAGAGGGCAAACATGTCCATACAATAACAAATAATGAATAAAAACAAACATTCATTGAAGTTTTAAAAAAGGGTAGACGACCACCGTCCAAAAACCCTTGGAAATTAGGCCTTAAAAAGGCAATGTTAATAAGCTCGTCCATAACATTCTAAACGAGATGATGTACTCTAATACATTTAAAAAAAAAAAAAAAAAAAGCAAATTACATTCAAACAGAAAGACATCTTATACAGGTGGGGTGTTGGCATTGGGTTCGTCTTGAGGAGGGAAGGTGGTAGCGTCATCCTCCACGTTAATGTCCTCCGAGCTGGTCTAGACGAGGGAGCTTGTAGTAGCCCCACCAAGGTTTAACTTGATAGAACTGAAGTCCACCTCAGGGAATTTGTCTATGGCGTCCATCCTAAAATCCTCGAAGCCAGCTGCGTAGTTGGCGTCCATTGAATTAGTAAATTCTTTGGACACCTTAAACTTTATGACGGCATCTCCTTTAGCTTTTTCCAGAAGGGCATCTAACTCATCATTCCTCTTTTGAAGGAAAGCAAGACGAGCATCCTTCTCATGGACTTCAGTCTCCAACTCAACAACGCGGCTTTGTAGCTTCGCCGCATCATCCTTGGCCTTGGCTACCACCTCCGCCCACCTCTTAGACTCGTCCTTTCCTTTTTTGACCGTCTTCTCCAAAAGTATCCTCGTCTTGTCTAGTTCAGTTGCCTGCCTAGACGCGGCGATAAACTTAGACATTGCCTGCATAGATTAAAGTTTTATTACAATGCATGCATGAGCTAATAGCAAGACGAGACAAACATATAAAACCTACATACCTTAAAAAGGTCATAAACACTAGAGTGCTCAAAATCCTTCAATGACATGTTGTAGCAGGCCGTCACGTCTTCGTCTGTCACAACCTTCTCAAACTTCTTCCAAGCCAAGTCCTCATTTTCAAGAAGATTGTGAGGCACCTGGTAAGAAGGTTGAGACAAGGTTGGGACTTCGCCTTTAGACGGGGTATGTGGAGGAAGTTCTGGATCAACGTCCAGGATTTGAATAAGATGGCTGGGAGGGATGAGGAAAGAGCTAGGTTGATCCTTAGCTTGAGCGTTTTAAGGCTTGGACGACTTATGCCTAGCCTTCTTATCCTTGCGCCTACTTGGGACGTTTCCCAAGTCTATGCCCAAAGAAAGGCTCCTTCTTTTATCCCCAGAGGATGGACGAGGATGGGATTTCACCCCTTGCCCAGCTTCCTCATCCACCACGCCCTTACCCTTATTCTGTTTCATCGTCACCATCTCTGCAAGTAAAGACGTCAATAAAATAAAATAAAATAAAAATAAAAAGAGGAGAAGAGAGGAGAAAAAGAAGGCAAAACTTATGTCTTCTAACAGTAACTTTGTGTGCAATGGCTTCATCTGAAGGCTCAGGACCTAACCCCCAGGTGGCAAGACGCCATAGACTAACCAAAAAATGAAAAGTCCTATCGTTGTAAAGACGAGCCTTTTGAACTCGTTCCAAATGAAACCTATTCAGATGGGGTCGTCTAACACATTTTTTCAAAACAAAACGAAACAAAAGTGCGTTAGACGACCATAATCAAAGACAAGTAAAAGCACATAATGACAAACACATACCTTCAGAATGAAGGTTCCCTATCTCTCCTGTGTAGGGAGGAAACGAATCCTTGTCAACCTCACTAAGGCGTCCAGCCCAGAAACCAGAGACGAAGAAAAATTCGGTCTTCCAGTTTCTGTCTGAGGTGACCAAAGACTTTATCAACCTACGATCTTTCCCTTTGGCTATAAATTGATAAAAACCAAGGGACTGGTTAATTTCGGAGGGTTTATAACAAAAGAGGAACTCGTCCACGGTAAGAGGACGGTTCCCCTTAAACACCTCCCTCCATAAAACTTGCATGGCTACTATTAGCCATCATGCGTTGGGCTTAAGTTGACATATACCTAATCCTAATCTGGAAAGCAACTCTCTGGCAAAGGCATTGAAGGGCAACCTCAAACCCCCTAAGAGGTAAACCTCATAAATACTAACTCCAAAATGAGGTAGATAACATCATTCATCACAAACAAGTATCCTAGGATTTAAACTGTCAAGGATTTGGTACCAGGTCTTAAAAAGACCCAATCTCCTCTCGTCCGTCTTAGAACCAACCCCAACGGCACAAGTGTACACTACCTCCTCCTTGTCTTGAGTAGAAGACGAGAGAGCACTTGTGCTTGCACTAGAACCAAACTTAAGCCTCGTCCTATGCTGTTCCTGAAATACCTCTAAAGGAACCCCAGGGATGCCAGACGTATACTCGTCTATGGTATTCCCATCACTACTGCTTTTACTACTCCTAGAACTACTATCACTGGAACCACTAAAACTACTTGGGTCTTGGTACTCGTCTATAGCTTTGACAGTACTATCACTAGACGAGGAAAGAACTACCTCAGACATTCTTTTAAGGAAAACTTAAAACCTGAGAACGAAGATTGAAGAAAATACCTAGATCTAGACGAGAGAAGACTATAGACGCAAGAAACTTCTAGATGAGGCATTAAGACGAGGGAGGTCGACGAAGAAAATTTGAGAAAATGAGGAGCGTAGTGGAGGAATTCTACTATTTATAGGCATTGACCCCAGTACACGAAGCGACGCGACTAACCAAAATGTGACAAATGGCACGTCCCTTAAAAAATGAGCTAACATAATTGCTCTCCAGTTAGATCATGACAAGTGGCACCTACAGTAGCTGGCATAAGGACACGTGTCCAAATAATGACGTTAGTAGATGTGAGTCCCAGACGACCCATGGACAAGGGGGTAACTGATGGGGTATGATAAAATACCACTCCAATTTCGTCCATATAGATCGTCCAGGACGAGCAGGTTACATGGACGAGGTGTTGTCCAGTCAAGTGAGAGTCTCAGGATAAGGTAAGCTAACTGAAGGCCTCAGGATGAGGTAACCGTAACTCGAGCGCCTCAGGACGAGGTAAGTTGATTGTAGGGCCTCAGGACGAGGTGATCATAACTTGAGGCCCTCAGGACAACGAATTCTAGATGACACATGGACACTTGGGAAAATTCATGAGTGAATAAAACAACTCTGTATCATATGTGTAACTCCCAGTGACCGTTGCGCATAAAGAGTGTAACTCCTAAATAGTTGAGGAAGTTGTATTCGAACACACATCCCCTCAACTCAAGGGGAGGTTACAAACCTAATAATTGCTCTTAAGACACTATATAAACGTTGATTCAGACCAAGAAAAGGTACGTTCTATGATTCCTAAAAAATTGGAACTCGAAAATAATAGAGAGAAAACTGACTTTGTCATCGAAGGGTTATTGGCCGGCAACCCGGTCACCTTTGATTACTGTTCTTTCTTTTTCAGGCCATTAAGTCAACCGGTAGTCCTCTCTAATCCGAAGCATCTAGTCTACTGATTTTCTTCGCATCATAAAAATATATGATTTTTTTAAAGTGCATCCTTAAATATACTTTTCTTTTAATAATTCGATACCTACAACAAGAAAGATTGAGAATTTAAATCCTAATTTCTTATTAAATAAAGCAGCTTAAAGACAGCCTTTTAACATTTATGTATTTTACCAAAAACATTTATGTAGAACCATTTTAAAAATTTTCATGTCAAAAAAAGTTTTAAATAAATAAAATTAGAGAAATGAAATAAATATGTTAATATTTCTTCCAAACATTTCCATCCACCCCATGGGTTAGCGATGTGTGCCAATAATAAATGACCTATATATAAAAAACCATCTTTTTAAAAACTAAAAATAAAAACCATCATGGAATCAATAAATTAAATTTATATATATATAAAAAAAATAAAAATAAAAAGCTCAGCTTCAAACCAATTTTCCTTAAACTCACTATTTGATTATTAAAGAGACCATTTACATATAGTTTTAACTACATTATTTTTTAGTAAACCATATCAGCCGTGTTACCTAGAAATGAACCTGCCAACATACTTGTTCATCTTGAACAAAAGAACAATCAAATGCAAAGACGATTAGGCCATTTTCATGCAATTCAAAAAGCTAGGAAGTATTTAAAGGAGAAGGCGCAAGAGTGAGCCATCAAGTCTATTAATGAAGTTACTGCATTAGAAGATGAAAGAGATATTTCAGACTTCTCAGATTCAAGTAATAATGATTTCCAAAAATTTTTACCTACGAACATTAGACGTTGTTGTTAATGTCCACCATTGCTACACTGATGTTCGCAGTGCTGCATGTGCTGCTCAACAATTTGGTACGTTTTTTGATTTTCCATTGAATTTACATGATTTTGTTCATTCAACGATTTCAAATTTTTCAACAAATTCGGATGATCAATACATTAGTACATAGTTTTCCATTTAATTTTCACGATTTTGTACTTTCAACAAAATTTGATAGGCCAAAAACCTATTGACCCCAAGTGATTAATTAATTGATTAATTAGCCAAATTTATTAATTAATCAAACTAACATGCAAAGTGCATGGTAGCACAAACAAATCACCAATTAAACTAAGTGCAACGGAAATTGAATTGACATGGTCATTTGTTTTCCAATGGGGGAAAATTAACACTACAAAAACTCCACCGGGTGATTTTAAGGTTACCACTCCCGAGAAAACAGTGAACAATTTTTATAAGAAAACAATAAACAGTTTTAATTAACGCAGAAAACAAATTTTATTAATGAAGTAAGTAGACTCAAATATACAGTAAACATGATATGCAAAGAGCAAAGTTTATTAATGTAGAAATAGATTTCATCAATGCAGAAAAACAAATTCGATTATTGTGAAATTTAAGCATGAAAAATCATTCAGATTTGGTGTTTAAAAACGCAGTAACACGATTTCAGTAGGTGTTTATGAGAAAACAGTGAACAATTTTTTAAATAGTGAACATAAAATAATTTACGCAGAAAAGAGAGTGAACAATTTTTTAAATAATGCTAAACAGAAAATAATTTTATGCAAAATCCTAGAAATAGTTTTTGTAGAAACAGTGAACAATTTTTATGAGAAAACAATGAACAGTTATAATTAATGCAGAAAACAAATTTTATGAATGCAATAAGTAGATTCGAATATACAATAAATATGATGTGCAGAGAGCAAATTTTATTAATGTAGAAATAGATTTTATCAATGCAGAAAAACAAATTCGATTATTGTGAAATTTAAGCACGAAAAAGCATTCAGATTTGGCGCTTAAATTTGTAAAACATGATTTTAGTAGGTGTTTTATGAAAAAACAGTTAACAATTTTTAAATAGTGAACATAAAATAATTTACGCAAAAAAGAGAATAAACAATTTTTTAAATAATGCTAAAGAGAAAATAATTTTATGCAAAATCATAGAAATAGATTTTGCATAAAACAGTGAACAATTTTTATGAGAAAACAATGAACAGTTTTAATTAATACAGAAAACAGATTTTATGAATGCAGTAAGCAGATTCGAATATACAATAAAAATGATGTGCAAAGAGCAAATTTTATTAATGTAGAAATAGATTTTATCAATGCAGAAGAACAAATTCAATTATTGTGAAATTTAAGCATGAAAAAGCATTCTGATTTGGCGTTCAAATTAGAAAACATGATTTATGCAGGAAAGAGAGTGAATAATTTTATAAATAATTCTGAACAAAAAATAATTTTATGCAAAATTGTAGAAATAAATTTTGCAGAAAATAGTGAACAATTTTTATGAGAAAACAATGAACAATTCTAATTAATGTAGAAATTAATTCATATTTTGAAATTAAAATCTATTTTAAAATGCTTCTATTAAATAAACAAAAACATAAAAAATATGTTTATGTTTATGTTTATTTTCTGATTATTAAAAAAAAAAAAAAAAAAAAAAAAGGTTATACTAAACTCGAGTTCCTTACAAGGTACTCGAGCTCACCAAGCTGGAGTACTTTAGAAATAAACATAAACATAATTTTTTTTAAAATAGGTACTCGAGTTTGGTATACTCGAGTACTGTGATGCATGGAACTCGAGTTTACCAAGCTCGAGTACCATATTATTTTGTTAAATTGTACAAATTCTAGGTCAGCAGTGCCACGGTGGCTAAACTTCTTGGTACTCGAGTTTCTTAAACTCGAGTACCAAAAAAGTGGTATTTCCCTATTTATTTTTGAAACTGTGTTTTTTTTGCTACTAATTTTTGAAACTTGTGATATTTGGCCATTTTGGCCCCCTGTGGACTAATAATGATTTTTCTACTTTTCATCGTAAGCCACCTTGCAATTATGATATGTCTCCTTACAAAGTCAATTACTTGATATCTTCATCAAGTCTCCTCCACCAAGTCGCTTTCGTAATTTAGTCTCCAAATTTTAGTTGGTCTTACTTCACTTAAAATGAGTTTGAGAGAAGCTGTTAGAATAAGCCTAACAAGCTATAGGACCATGGAACTTTAATTACTTGTATCAAACTTTTATTGTTTATCTAGACATACCAGTGTACATTATTACATGTAATTCAATATGATATAATTCAGTCTTTAACATTATTTATTAATTTATTTTCTCGTGTTTGACATGCCATTTTTGAAATTATTTGATAGTGGGATGAAAACTATTAGGAACGTAGAGGTTCCTAATGGAGATGAGTATGAATTGTAGGGGGGTTGATGGAAATTGACTTAATTCGAAATAGTCACCCTTCATATAGAAAAAGAGAGATTAAGAGAGAGAGAGAGAGAGAGAGAGCAAAAGATGCACTAATGCACTAAGAAGTTGGTTTATTCTTCAATTGATATCTAATGTTGGATTACAATCATGTATTTATAGTAGACTAGCTCTAATCTCATTGGCCCACATGGCCTTATCCTGTTGGTTCTATTATTTCCCTCTGTGCATTAATAATTTCAACATATGCTAAATGTGATTAACATGCTTGGAATTGTAACTAATCCATGTGCATTAATAATTCCAACATGTGCTAAACGTGTTTAACATACTTGGAATTTTAACTAGAGCGAGAGATGCACTAATACACTAAGAAGTTGGCTTATTCTTCAATTGATATATAATGTTGGATTACAATCATGTATTTATAGTAGACTAGCTCTAATCTCATTGGCCCACATGGCCTTATCTTGTTGGTTATATTATTTCCCTATATGCATTAATAATTCCAACATGTGCTAAATGTGATTAACATACTTGGAATTATAACTAATCCATGTGCATTAATAATTCCAACATGTGCTAAATGTAATTAACATACTTGGAATTGTAACTAACTAACTAACTAAATCTCAATACAACAATTATTATCTATATGCTTATAGCATTCCTAACATTTTCCTCCCCTTGAAAACACCTTGCCCACAAGGTGTTGTTGTGAAATAGGATCTTCATTAGGGGAAACCAGCCACTAACCCAATACGCCAAAGCATCTTGATCGTTGATTACACGAATAGTTCCAAAGCAATTAATCATAGCCCATGACATAGGAGCATAATGCAAAGCAGTCGTATTGAACTTAACCTTCAGCAATATAGAACTCAATTTCTTATAAAAATTGTGATCATCTTGGCTATGGAATCCATCATTTATTCCATAACTACCACCAAGAAAGGAAGCATCTAATTCCTTGGCTTTGTGATAGCCACTAATGAGCAAAATGTGGCCCCTATAGCAAAGTCCAAATTCAATGGAATTGCCACCAACATGCATGACTGTTAGTCCACGCCTTCATTCATGATTATATTAGCAGCCCCATTTGTTGAAGCATGAGTTTGGCCAACATCAAACCCCATTGGATCACTTGTATTCCCACCAACAGTGTGTTCTTGCTCCACACCAACAACAACAGGTTCATGTACTGTGGATTCTTGGTCGGTCGAATCAAGAGATTGTAGCTCCTCTTCCGTCATATTCTCAAAAACCTCTTGCAATCTTGAGAGCTCTTCATTCATGGCCTTGTTAGATTCAGCCAAGGTCTTGAATTTCTTTGAAATAGCCTCGTTAGATTTTGTCAAGGCCTTTACCTTCTCTGAAACTTCATTCACCAATTGTTGTAAATCTTTCAAGATTTCTTGCCAGTTAGATTCACCGGTCTCAAGATCGATGGCTCTGATACCACTTGTTAAAAACCTAGAGATTCCTAATGGGGATGGGTATGAATTGCAGGGGGTTGATGGGAATTGTAGGGAAATTGACTTAATTCGAGGTAGTCACTCTCCATATAGAAAAAGAGAGATTAAGAGAGAGCGAGCGAAAGATAGACTAATGCACTAAGAAGTTGGTTTATTCTTCAATTGATATCTAATGTTGGATTACAATCATGTATTTATAGTAGACTAGCTCTAATCTCATTGGCCCACATGGCCTTATCCTGTTAGTTCTATTATTTCTCTATGTGCATTAATAATTCCAACATGTGTTCCAACATGTGCTAAATGTGATTAACATGCTTGGAATTGTAGCTAATCCATGTGCATTAATAATTCCAACATGTGCTAAATGTGATTAACATACTTGGAATTGTAACTAACTAACTAACTAAATCTCATACAACAATTATTATCTATATGCTTATAGCATTCCTAACAGATGAAAACAAAATTGGCAATTAATTCCTAGGATACCAATATTTGGATTGGACAAGATGAATGACTAATTCCTTTCCGCCTTACCACTTAGCTTCCAAGCTTAGACCAAGGGTTTATATCAGTTTTCTTAACTTCCATGTAGCCTTCTTTTTTCTTAGATTGTAACTAAAAATTAAGGCAATGTATTTTTTAAAAAAGATTGTATAATTAAGATATTTGATGTAATTTTCATATTTTTATTGAATAGTGTAATTTTTTTAATGAAATAAAGATATTTTTTGGCTTTTCTTGATTTGTTCCTAAAAATAGCCAGCAGATCCACACTAATAAAAATGAATGATCTAAATAATTATAATTTGTTTTCAAAAACTAAAATCTAATTTATTGATTAGTTTAAATTAACATAATTCAACACCACATTTTTTTTATTAGAATGATGACATAAAAAGGTGCGAGCTTTCAAAATCTTGACTTTCATTTGTTATTATAAAATAAATAAATACTCTGACTTCTTATATTTTTAATTGTAAATATTTTTAATCAAAATGTTTTCAGCAGTTTGGTGTGACTTAAAAAATTGAATGTCATAGCAAAATTTTCTTCATTGACTTTTCAAAGTCGACTATATTTTATAACATTCCAAAATAAAAGGGCTAATCGTAAGTTTATACATACATTTGTTGAACACACCGTATACACAAATTATTTTTTGAACTGAAATCATGTCTTGTAATTACTATTTAAGTTCAAATTAGTTTTTGAACTAAAATAATGTCTCGTAGTCACTATTTTAGTTCAAAAAGTGAATTAGGAGTACTTTGTGTAAAATAGGGTGGCATGCACAAATAAAATAGACAAAAAAAGAAGAAAAGTTGGGATGGAGTGAGTAGTATTTTGTTGGGGTTTAACTATAACTAAAATTACTATTCCAGAAAGCCTAGCATTTGTTTGGAAATAGCGTATTGAGTTTTTTGCTAAAAATTTAATGTTGAAAGTATGCTGAAATATACTTGTACCTTGAAAAAATAAAATAAAAAGTAAAAAAAATGAGGGAAGATATGAGGTTCTAAAAAGCTGTATATAAAATCTAAATTTAAAAGGCTAAAAGATGAAGCAAATGCCAAATAGGCTCTAATATCATCCCAAACTAGTGAATCACAGTTAACAGAAATTAGCATTTCTTATCCAATTATCCTTTAGTAGTCTTGGGTAACTCCTAAGTAAACTAAGTGCTTCTGTCATGACTCTTGAGCAATGGCTAATACCAATGCAGTTTTCTCTTTGCTCGTCACTCTCACTTCTTTCTCTCTTCTTCTTCTCCTTCCACATTGCATTTATGCTCATTCCCTTGAGGTTTGCATGTTTGATGCAATGTATCAACTGGGGGACTCAATCTCTGACACTGGCAATTTTATTCATGGGGACCCAGCTTTGCCTTTTGCTCGACTTCCTTATGGCGAAACCTTTTTCAACAATGCCACTGGCCGGTGCTCCAATGGGTTGCTAATGACTGATTATTTTGGTAAGAATCAAACATGTTGTCGTTGATGTTTATTTATTTGTTCTTTTTAGTTGCTGTTGGATTGTTTAAAAGTACACAGAAAAAAAAATTATTGCATAGAGAGAGAAATGGATTCAAGTTACACCTAGTGTAACTCCTTAAGAATTATACTTTTTTGGTACGGTAGATTTTTAATAAATTTAACGGTTGAAAAAATAGCATTAAATGAATATTATTTTTCACCTTGTTTTCCTAACTAATAACAATTTTTCTCTATTCTCGTTTATTACTTTCCATAAGCCTGATTGGGTGTTTAACTGTGTCTCTTTCTTCCTAAAATTGCTGGATGTATATGAATCTAGGCAAAAAACAAAGACTAAAAGAGTTCAAATTTTTCTTCTCTCAAAATCCTTGGGTGCCGGTGAGTAAGATCTAAAGATATACTATAATTTGTGATTTTTTAAGTACACTGAGTCTGCAGAACTACCCCTAAACAATTCACAAAATGAGCAAGAGCCTTGTGGTTTCCGGTTTCAACACACGTGAGAAAACTCAAATCTATTGAAGATCAATAGGGAGGATATTAGATCACAAAATAAAATAAAGAAGTGAACATATATATAGATATATATATATATATATCTATATATGTGTGTTTTATTATAATGATGAAAATAAATGATGACCAGAATCTACAAAGAAGTATCCATTTGGTTAATTGAAAAAATTGGAGGATCGATGTTCATACAGAGTGAAAAGCATGTTATAGTCAGACTGGTAATGAATGGGCCAGCTTGCTTGATTCAGGTGGTTAACATCTAACATGATAAATTTGGCCTGTTTTACTGTCACCATGCTGAATTCTTTTTTGTGGTTAAGAAATATTTGAACCATATATATTCTCCTTGATACAGGAGTTACAGGCAAGGGATATTTTCATTACAACGCCTTCTAATTATAAATGATATACGTATTGTGTATAATGTTTACAATATTTTGCTAACTGAAATATATTTGGCCTAATTTCATCCGGAGCGGGAAGAAGAAGAAAGAGGTTGGTGTGACTTGGAGGTACAATGCTTTTTTTTTTTTTTTTTTTTTTAAGGAAGAAAGGAACACAGTTAAACAACACCTAAGGAGGTCTATGAAAAGTAATAAATGAAGATAGAGAAAATCTGTTATTAATTAAGTAAATAAGGTGGAAATCCTTTATCATTTAATGCTACTTTTTTAACAGTTAGATCTATTAGAAATCTTCGGTATAAAAAATGTGTAACTTGAACTCATATCTCTCTCTCTCTCTCTCTCTCTCTCTCTCTCTCTATATATATATATATATATATATATATATATATATATCTTTGGTTCTTTTTAGTTTCTGTTGGTTATTAAAACAAGCAGAAAATACTTTGCCTTTTATAGATTTCTTATAAGAAGAAGCTATTTCAGAAAGAATAAAGAAGCAGCAATCTGACCAACTGAAAACTCTGTTTCTTAACCACCCCATATACTTCAGAAATATATATATTTTTTCTTTCTTTCTTTTGAATGTCATTTGTATTAGTGTGGATTGGATGCTATCATTGTTTTCGAAGGAATATTTCTATTTTATAATTATGTTGTGCTTATGATAATGTTGGTGTTCATGATTATGGTGATGACATAATTTTGTGATGGTACTTGTTTTTATATTTTTTTTTAATTTTTGAAGTTCCTTCTTCTTAATGTTCATCAGCCGAGTTAGGAAATCACGTTTGAATAACACATATATAAGAATTTTTCCCAGCCGATCCTGTTTTGATTGTATCTGTTCTATCATTATATCTGCAAAATTTGAGTAGGGTGGGGGATTAATTTTTTATGCTTCTTCCTTGTTGATTGCTTACTATAAAGTTTATACTAGCTACATGCTTGCTTGAGCCTTGGAAGAATCCTTTGTTTTGTGTTTTCCAGCTAAGAATTATTTGTTATTTTTTGAATTTTTTATTAGTTGGGTACACTATGTGAGTTAATTTTATTCCTTTGTTTGACTTCATTCCATATGGTAGAATTCAGAACCACCTAAAATATTATTGTCAAACTACTATTTATTTATTTTTTGTTATGGTCTACAATTTCATAGCTCTAGCAGCTGGACTTCCTTTTCTCCCACCCTACCTGGAGCAAGACGCGTCGGTTATTCGCAATAATGGGGAGAATTTTGCAGTGGCTGGTGCTGCTGCTTTGCCCCCAGATGTTCTTGCAAAAAGGAATATTTCATACGCACCTACTAAATACAATCTCAATGTTCAACTCGATTGGATGTCCACACTTTTCAATGGGATCTGTCACAATGCTGTAGGTTAGCCTCTCATATGAATTAAGTATATAATACCAAGTCAAATTTATTATCCACAGTTTTTCGACTATTTTTTTTTTATTGTTCTTTTAATAGATCGTGTTAAGAAGCTTAAAACAGCCATATTCATGGTTGGAGAAATTGGGGGGAATGATTATAACTTTGCATTCCTTCAAGGAAAAACAATTGAGGAGGTCAGAGACATGGTTCCAGAAGTTGTCCAAGCAATATAGCATGCTGTTACAGTAAGTTTTCCTTGTAAACAAAATAAATTCCTTCTATTTTTTTTTTCTTCCAAAATGAATTGCTATGATTATTGATACCTAATTCTCTATTATTTTGGTTCCAGGGGGTCATTGGCTATGGTGCTACCCGAGTGGGGGAAATTTGCCAATAGGCTGTTTACCAATCTATCTTGCAATATTCCAGACCAACAATTCTACTGCTTATGACGAATTTCACTGCCTAAGGGAATTGACTAGTTTCTAAATTTATCACAATGATCAACTCAAAAAAGCTCTTGAAGATTTGAGAAAAGAAAATCCTAATGTTATTGTAGTATATGGTGATTGTTACAATGCTTTCCAATCAGTTTACCGTAATGCTCTACTTCTTGGTGAGTCTCTCTCCACTTCTAACAAACTTCAAGAATATTAATAATATAATATATCTGAATCTGATGGAGAATATCTTCTTTTTTTTAAGAGGGGGGGGGGGGGGGGGGGGGGGGGGGGGGGGGGGTGTTGTTTAATGGATAGGATTTGATGCTGAATCTGTGCAAAAACCATGCTGTGGTGCTGGAGGTGATAATGACTTCAGCTTGACAAAAGCTTGTGGAGATCCAGATGCACTTGTTTGTCCAAAACCAGATGAACACATCAGCTGGGATGGGCTTCATTTGACATAACAGGCGTACCAGTATATGGCTAACTGGCTCATCCATGACATCTTGCCCAACCTTCATTGCACATTTTAAGTTGGTGGTTTAGTTTTGAGAGGCTAGAGTATAGTAAGTAGAAAAGTTCTACTTATATGGTTCTTTTAGAGAGTTTTATTATTTCTATTCTGTTTGTTTGACTAACAATTAAGCATTAATGTGTAGTAATACCAAATTCACTTTGAGCATTATGACTGTAATAAAGCAAGGAAATTAATCAAATTCACTTTTCCTATTTAGGCTTTGTTGGAGCGCTCATGACACAAGAAAGCAATGGTAATTCCACCACAAAGGTAAACCTTATTTCATCCAATAAAATATACCCAAAAATTGTTTTCCTAGAAATGGTCAATTGAAGCCTAAAAAGAGAGCCTTTAAAAATAATAATAGACCTCAAGGAAGGGGAAACCTGAATAAAAATTACAATAAGAACCAAGGACCCCCTTCACAAGATCAATTTAATAGATCCTGTTATGTCTGTGGCAAGAGTGGGAATATTACTCGATTTTGCAAATTTCAGAAACGTAAATCTGTCCCGCAGGCTAACGTAACCGAAGCCTTTAGTGGCTATAATTACAGACATCAATATGGTGCAATATGTTGAAAGGTAGTGGAATTATGGTGCTAACAAGCACGTCTGCTATGACAAAAATTTATTCAAGTTGTACACTCCTTTTGAAGAAGAAAAATCTATTATGCTTGGTGATTCTAGCAAAACCAAGGTTCTTGGGAGTGGTGAGGTTGAATTGAAAATTCACTTCTGGACGTATGCTAACATTGAAAGATGTACTTTTCACTTGGTCTATGAGGAAGAATTTGATGTCAAGCTTTTTGCTTAATAAGGCTGGCTTCAAGCAAACTATGGAATCTGATAATTATGTAATCACTAAAAATGGATTATTTATGGGCAAGGGTTATGCTTGTGATGGAATGTTTAAATCGAATGTTGAGAATAATAAAGCATCTACGAGTTCAGTTTATATGCTTTCTTCTATTAATTTTTGGCATGCTCGCTTGTGTCATATAAATAGTAAATATGTGGGAATCATGAGTCGTTTAGAATTAATTCCAAGACTGTCAAAAGATTTTAAAAAATGTGAAACTTGTAGTCAAGCTAAGATTACAAAATGACCTCATAAAAGCATTGTAAGAAATACTGAATTACTTGAGTTAATTCACTCTGATTTATGTGAATTTTGAGGGAATTTTAACTCATGGAGAAAATAGATATATTATCACTTTTATTGATGATTTCTCAAAATATACAAGTATTTATTTGTTGAAAAATAAAAGTGATGCTTTTGAAAAATATCAAGATTTTTTAAAAGAAGTTGAAAATCAATTCAGTAAAAAAAATAAAAAGAATAAGAAGTGATAGAGGCCGTGAGTATGAATCAAGTGCATTCAACTCATTTGTTTAGTCTTTGGGAATTATCCATGAAACTACTACACCATTTTCACCTACTTCTAATGGTGTTGCTAAAAGAAAAAATAGAACTTTAATTAGTTAACAAATGTCATGCTAATTGAATCTGGTGCACCTTTACCTTTTTGGGATGAAGCTATTTTAACTGCATGTCATGTTTTGAATAAGGTGCCACATAAAAAGTCACACATCACACGTTTTGAGATGTGGAAAGGACACAAGCCAAATTTGGGATATTTGAGAGTATGGGGTTGTCTTGCTTATGTAAGGTTTACTGACCCTAAAATGCATAAATTAAGTATAAGAGCTACTACTTGTGCTTTTCTTAGTTATGCGTTTAATAGTGCAACCTATAGATTTTTTGATCTTGAAAACAAAATAATTTTTGAATCTGGCAATGCAATTTTTCATGAAGAAAAATTTCCTTTTAAATTGAAAAATAGTGGGGGGTGAAGAAAATATTTTGTCACAACCTAGTTCTTCTACTTGACATCTACGAAATCAAGAAAATCTTGAAATGGAACCTAGAAGAAGTAAAAGAGCTAGAGTTGAAAAGGATTTTGGTCCTGATTATTATGTTTTTAATATTAAGGAAAATCCCCAAAATTTAAAAGATGCTTTAACATCACCTAATGCTATATTTTGGAAAGAAACTGTAAATAATGAGATGGAATCTCTAATTTCTAATAAAACTTGGAGTAGATCTTCCACCAGGTTATAAGACCATAGGTTGTAAATGGGTCCTTAGAAAAAAGTTAAAACCGGATGTATCAATAGATAAGTTTAAAGCTAGACTTGTTGCAAAAGGCTTTAAACAAAAAACTGATCTTGATTTCTTTGATACATTTTCTCCGATAACAAGAATTACATCTATTAGATTGTTAATTGCTATTGGTGCAATCTTTGATTTGAAAATTCATCAAATGGATATAAAAACTCCTTTTCTAAATGGGGACCTAAAGGAAGAGATTTATATGGATCAACCCGAAGGCTTTGTAGAGCCTGGACAAGAAAGCAAGGTATGTAAGCTAACTAAATCCCTATATGGCTTAAAACAAGCACCTAAGCAGCGGCATAAAAAGTTTGATTCCTGCATGATTGAGAATGGTTATAAATCAAATGAATGTGATAAATGTATTTATTCTAAATAATGGAATAATTTACATGTTATTATTAGCCTCTATGTGGATGATATGTTGATTTTTGGCTCAAATATGCATGTTATAAATGAGACAAAAATATGCTTAAAAGCCATTTTGATATGAAAGATCTTAGTGAGGCTAATTTTATTTTGGGCATGAAAATTATAAAAGTATGTGATGGAATATATCTTGATCAATCACATTATGTTGAGAAAATATTGAGAAAATATAATTTTCATGATCACAAAAGTGTAGCTACTCCTTTTAATTCTAGTGTTCATTTATTTCCTGTGAATAATGATGATGAGATTTTTAATCAAAAGGATTATGCTAGCATCATTTGTAGTTTGCGTAATGCTACTGATTGTACTAGACCTGACATTGCATATGCAGTAGGAGTGCTAAGCAGATTTACTAGCAAGCCTAGTAAAGATCATTGGCTAGCTATTGAGTGAGTCATGAGATATTTAATTGGTATCAAAAGCTATGACTTATTTTATAAAAAGTACCCTGCTGTGATTGAAGGTTTTAGTGATGCCGATTGGAATACTTTGTCAGGTGATTTTCTCTCTACCACTCATTATATTTTTACCTTAGGTAGTGGTGCTATTTGTTGGAAATAAAAAAAGCAAACAATAATTGCTAATTCAACAATGGAAACTGAACTAATAGCATTAGCTTCAGCTAGTGAAGAGGCAAATTGGCTTAGAGATTTGTTATATGAAATTTCACTTTGGAAAAAGCCAATTCCACCTATATTAATTCACTGTGATAGCGCTGCCACAATTGGTAGAGTTAAAAACCGTTATTACAGTGGTAAATCTAGACCTATAAGAAGAAAGCACAGTACCGTGCGATCTTATTTGAGTAGTGGCATCATAACTGTGGATTATATTAAATCTAATGATAATTTTGCAGATCCGTTTACCAAGGCCTTGGCAAAAGATAAAGTCTGGAATACATTAAGGGGGATGGGAGACTAAAGTCTATAGCCATGTATGAGGATACCCAACTCAAGGACCAGAGATCCTGAGATTTGGGTTCAATGGAAAAAACGAATCATACGATGGTATTAAAAAATGCACAATTTTTTTTAATTATTTATTTTGTAAATAATTTTTTAATTGTTCATCCCTATAATGTAAGTGCATTTATCTTGTAATGTGGAGAGGTTGAGTAAAAAACTTTTAATAAAATTTTGTAGCTCGTATAAGTGGGGTGTCAGAATTACAGGAGCACCCTTGACAAAATTTCACCTATGTAAGTGTGGGGGTGGGGTCGCTCCCTATGAGATTTGGACTTAATCTCAAATACACTCATGAAACTGGGATCAGCACACGGCCGTAAAGTGCTAGCTATAAAAGCTCATGTCAACACTTGGGTTGTATGTGTAAGCAATGAGCTTAATTTTTTTTTAAAGTAGTCCTAATTCAAGTTGGAGACCACTATAACTCTGAAGTTGAGATCGTTGTTTTACTAAGTGAAGGTTCAATGCAGAGCACGCCTTCATGATGCATAGTGACCGATCTTTGCCTGGTAATCTCTCTTTAACTAAAACATTTAATATTAAAATGAATGGGGGAATGTTGGAGCATTTTAATATTAAATAATTAAAATGAATAAATATGACATAAATGTAAAGATGTGGGAGTGAGTATAGAAGATGAGGAGTTAGTAAAAATGTTTAATCCCACATTGAAAAGGAGAGAGATTATTTTGTTCTTTTTAATTGTGGTGATTAATGGGCTAATATGAATTGTCTCAAATATTGGGCCAGATACGTGCGTAAGGGAGAGGTGAAGGGAGGCTTGAACACCTTGTGCAGAGATTGTTCTATCCATACAACACTTGTTGGGTTGTTGCATCCTGGGGGAGGCAAGTCAGAGATGGTCTGCACCGGTTATAAAGTTTAGCCAATCAAGGGCTTGAATCTCCTTAAAGAAAGCGAGTGCCACACCTCAATTCAAATAGTGTTGTGTACTTTCTCTCTTTAAATTAATAAAATTCAGAAATATTATTTAGTTTCTCTTTATGTTATTTTTCTATTATCATTGTGTTTGTACCAACAGGCTTTACTCAATTGACTATAATTTTATCTCAGAGCTTAAGTGCAGCATATAAAGCCATAGACTGTCAATGTGTGATTTGTCTAGGAATGAATGATTTCCAGATTTTTTGCTCTGTTATTCCTATTGTGTATTGCTGACCTGTTGGTTCTTTAGTACCTGTAACAGAAATCAAATTTATTTGTTTGACTTTACTTTGATTATATGAGTTTAATATTTTTCCTTGTTGAAAAATAGCGACTTGTTTGTAGAGTGATGATAATAACGCTAGTATTAATACTTTTTCTAGATTCTATTTTTCTTGCTCTGAACTATATGATTTTTACATCGTTCAAAACTTCAAATATATTGGACCATTCACTTAAAAATGGAATGCAAGCATGAGGGTCCTCTCCCATGCCTATTAATGAGTCCTCCATACGTTCTGCATACTCGAGCTACTTTGGTGTGTGCCTAAAGTAGCAAATAGGGCACGAGGTACAGGTCTTTTAGACCACGTTTGGACTAGGCCAAACTTAAGGAACATCTCATTATGAAACCCCCACTTAGAACCAAACCAAGTTCCCTTTTCCAATATACCTATTTTAAACTACTGGAAACCGAGTCTTCATTGCACAAAGTGGGCATCTTTTATCTTAAATTTGAGTAAACACAAATAGTTTTTACTTGTACTTTGTAAAATGCGCAAAATCATTCTAATTGTGCTTTTAGTGCAAGTACTACAACCCTAGGGATATTCATTTATTATATTAATAAAATTCACCTATCACATTCATTCTCACGTTAACTTACGAACTTTATGTAGGAGTAAAATTTTTAGTAAATTTAACAATTTTAAAAATTTAACCCACCTTGTTAGGCAGGCGCCATTACAACACTGTCAGCACTCAAAACAAAAAGATCTAATCCTTCTGAACATTATCTATTCCAGAAAGTCTGTGTTTATCAATTTTTAGAAGCAACATTTCTTGTTTGAGATTAAAATTATCATTTTTTATTGTTTTGAACACATTTTTTAGTTCAGTTATTTCTTCCTTGATGGTGGCTATTTCATGTTGTAATTCATTAATAGTCAATTCTTTGGACTGCTTTTTATTAAATCTTTCCAAAGTTTCTTCAAGGCTTATCTTTGATTTTGGTTTTTTAACATTTTCATCTTTGGTCAAATTTTTCTTAAGCTTATTGAGATGTTCTTGTTTTAGTTCAGGGTTTTCAATTTGACTTATTAAAATAATTAGCAGGCTTTCTTGTTCTTCACCTTTGGTTAGAACATTAACAGTGTTAATAGTATTGCAACAAGAATCTTTGCAACCAACTTTAATGTTAGGAGAACCACAAGTTCCGCTACTAGATTGATAAGTAGAGTCGGATGAGGAAAAATCTTCTTCTAAGGAATCTTACAAAGCAGTAGATTCAAGGATTTGAAATAGCTCCATTTGATCATCATTATTAATATTTAACATGGTAAACTTATTCTTTAGGTTACTTGGTTTTGGTTTGCAATCTTTACTGTAATGACCAAGTTTACCATAGTTAAAGCATTTACCTTTACTAGATTTTTGTTTATATCTTTTTGAAGCATATTTCTTTTTAGCATAAAAATCATTGGGTTTAACAAAACTTGTTCTACATCTTTTGTGTTTTTCATCATGTTTCTTTTTCCCTCTTCGCCTGGAAGGGGCAATAGGGGGGTAAACCATATTATTCATAGAAATTACCCATTTTATATTTAGCTCTATTCTTATTTTTTAAATGTTGTCTAAATAATTTTTCATCATTACACATGTTAATACCAAGTTTTTTAATAATGCTGAAAAAATCTTCATAAGTTAAGCAATCATAATCAATAAGATCATTTTTTTTTTTCCATTAATTCTTGTTTTACCTTATGAGCGAAGATAGGGACCATCAATAAACTTCTCTTTCCAATAAGGCTTTAAGTCGTCTTTCCGGAGCATGACTCTATAAATAAAAATATCTTGATACCATCTGTAATCAGACATAGTAGGACATCTCATATTTTTCAAATAATCACTAATTCGAGAGGAAATATTAGGAGTACCAACAAAATGTTTGAGAATAGCATAAATTAAGGTATTGACACCATCAGGAATACCTCGACCAATGCTTTCATCAAAGATAGGTAGACCTTCATTCTTTTTAACAGCCTTTTTAATGGATTCTCTAGATTCTTTAGTGAGATATGATTCCCACCATACACAAAGAGTTCTAGGAAAGCTAGTAACAAGGAGATCAACCATCTCTGGGTGGTCAAGATCATGGTTATTCATATAAACAATGGCAACCATAAACATATGACCCATTTTATTAACAATTTCTTATTCAGACAAACCATCAATATTCCATTCATAAAGTTTATCAGCAGAAACAAAAAACTGGGTTTGAATTCTTCTTTCTTCAAACCGCATATCATGAGGAGTAGGTTTTGAATACCAGTTTTTTGTAAAAGACATGAGATTGGATTTTCCAACAAATCTTTTGATTTCTGGTAGTTCATCAAAAATAGTTTTTTTTAGAAACAAAAGATGAAGAGCCAGACTCTGTGTTTTCTTCAAATAGCTTGAGCAATGCTAGTAGAAGTACCTTGCTCAGTTTTTACTCTTAAATCAAAAAGCATTTTACAACCTTTCCAAGAGTTTTGGCCTGAGAAGTTTTAAGACTCAATTTTCTCTTTGATTGTGTATATCAATCAAAGGTTTCTTAGATTTTGAAGAAGTAGATTTTTCAACAATTGTTTCTTCATTATAGTCAAGTTGTTAACCAATAACATGCAAAGAATTATTAGTGAAATTGTTTTGTTCAATAATACCATGAACAAGAGTATTAGCATTAGCAATTTTGAAAGGAGAGGCCTTTATGTCAGACCCTTTGCAATCTATGAGGATTGTCTGAAGGGGCGGATGACTAGACCGAACAATGGTTTTGTCTTCTTTAACAAAATTTGATTTTTTTTTTTTATCACATTCAAATAGCTATTGTTTGAAGCATTTTTGACAGCATAATGATTGTCTGCCACACTTTGGTTTTGGTGTTTTTCTTTTTATCTTTTCCTCTCTCTTGAATATTGTGTTTGTAAAACTTTGTAATTTGTATGATGTTAGTAAAAAAAATCAATTATAGTAAATATATCATTCTCAATATATATATATATATATATATATATATATATATTGTTATCGAAGGTTCTAAAAATAATAATTATATTAAATATATATTTACTCTAAATATGGAACAATTTGTATCTGAACATTAAAATAGCTTGAATTTCTTATTAAAATAAAAAAGCTTCAATTCAATCTTGGAGTCCAATTAATTCCTTTTGATTACATTGTAAAACATATAAAGATAAAAGTTGTCATAAAAATAATTTTTTTTCGTAATGTTAATATGATTATTTATAATCTTTTTAGTATTATGAGGTTTGAATACTCACTTGAACTTATTTATGTGCCTTGGATAAATTTTTAATAAATATTATGAGTTATTTTATTTTTTAAATTATTTATGACATCACTGGTCAGACCATTGGTTTGACTCCTGATCGCACCACACGAAAACCTTCTATGCCCTTTCTTTTGTTTCTATAAACTCTTTGTCTTCTAGGTATGTAAATTTCTCTTCGTAGCTTTTCTTTCTTTTGTCATTTATATTTTTACTTTTATAGCCTGTGTATTTTTTTATGTTCTTTCTTTAATAGTTTGTGTTTGTGTATGTTTCTTAGTATTGAACTAATGCAAAATCTGTAAAAATGCCTCCATTTGATGAAGGGTTCTTTTTTTTTTCCCCATGACCTTAGTGCATCATATTGTTAAATAATCATGGTGGTGAATGTTGTTCATATTGATATCAGAGATTATTTCATTAGCTAAAAATAAAAAATAAATAAATCAAATTAAAAAATATAAATAAAATATGTTAATGTGGAAAATTGTGGAGACTATAAATTATAAATTTGTAATATGTAATTATATGTAAAAATTATGTATTCATATATTTCTCTCTTATTCACTATTTTTTAAAATATTTTTAATGATTGATTTTATTATTTTCTTTATTGAAGGCAAGTAATCAAAAATAAAAACACAAACTTCTTCTAAAGATACTTTCTAATAAAATCTTTATATCTCTATAGCTTGCATGCTACATATCTTCCATCATTAATACCTTATGTTTAGGTATGTCGTGCAACAAAATCACAATAATTGTTGAAAAAACAAATTGTTATTTTAACAATGCAACATCTATAGGATAATTGAGGATACTAAGGACTAGAATCATAATTTTTATTAATTGATATTTTTTATTTAGCAATCCAAGAAGAAGAAACAATTAATTGTTTAAATATTCTTACAAAAATCAATGAAAGTTACATTTGCAAAACATTCATTTACATCTTAGAAAAATAAATTTTCTCAGTTAACGTTCATTCTCAAAAGAGTTACAATATTTTCCGGATAGTACTTAAAGAGTTAGAATATTTGCTAGATAGAACTTAATTTATTATATAGGTTTAATTGCCACAATTTGTATATTATTAATGTTCCCTCATGTTTCTAAGTATACTATGCATTTATGATATGATCATTGTTGTAAATAAACCGAAATTAAATAATATTTCATATACTAAAAAGTTTCCCCGTGCATCGTACGGGTCAGCAATTAATTACATTAATTGCTTTAGAGGTTTCATGAAATTACACTACATTCCGCTCCTATTTTTACTTATGTTTAACTCTTTTTTTTTTTCTTTTTTCTTTTTCGTCACTGAAAGTACGTCCTACACTGTTGTTTTAGAACATGTACTAACCTATTTTGAATAAGTAATAGAATATTTATCTAAAGTAAAAGACATTAAGAGATTTGTTAAAATGTTTAAATAAAATAAATAAGGCATGTGTTTGCATCTCCTAGGTTTGCTTTCATTTGACTTTCAACTTGGATTGTGTATTCACTACACCAATCTAACGAACTTGATTCATCCCAAATCGATGTCTTGAATTGTCCTTTTGTGCGTAAATAAGTTGGCTTGGCTCTTCTCTTTCTTTTCTTTTCTTTTCTCTTCTTTCTATTTATTCACTAACTAAGTTGGGTTGGCTTTTCTCTTTCTTTTCTTTTCTCTTAGTTTAATTTATTTTTATTTAAGATTTACTTTAAATTTGTTACTTAGAATTATTTTGATATTTTAACTTTTTAAGATATAATTGTAATGAAATTAAATTGAAATATTATGTCAAATTGTGTAAATTAGAATAATTTATTGAATAATGCAGTTGAATGTTCGAATGGAACTTTTATTTCATTAGGTTGAAGATTTTTCAAGACAAAGAGATCGATTCAGATTAAAAAATACACCAACATAACCCATTCACACAGGCTTCACTTTCAACCTCTATATTTCATCATTCTGCAAGATTTTAAGCAGAAACATGTAACATCAAATAATTAATCCCATCATGCTTTAATGGAAATTATCAACGAAAATTTTTTTCTAATAAAAAAACAAAAGATTTGATTTATTTTTTCACAAAATATAAGGTTCAAATTCACCCACTCATCAAAATCCAAAATGTGATATTTGCAAAACCCATAATATTTGTTAGAGCTCCAACACGGTGGATCCACTTTTAAGCAAAGAGAACAAAAATGGCAAGTATATATCTAAACATCATTCTCACTCACCTTCCAAATTCAAATGTGATAGGCCACAAACGCGTTGACCCCTTGTGATTAACTAAATTGATTAATTAGCCAAGTTATTAATTAATCAAGTTAATATGCAAAATCACGTGACAGCACAAACAAATCACCAAAACTAAAGTATGCAACGGAAAATAAATGACACGGTGATTTGTTTACGAATGAGGAAAACCTGACGGCAAAAACCCTACCGGGTGATTTAAGGTCACCACTCTCGAAACTCTACTATTATCACAACAAGCGATTACAAGCAAAGAATCTCAAGTACCTTACCAACCTACAGTTGAACCCTTACACCAATACCCAATTGGACTTGCTCTGTAGTGACAGTTTCTCCTTTCAATGCACGGCTCCCAAGTACGTGACTAACCAATTGCGCGGATCCCAGTATGCGACTTCAATTCACCAACTAGGGAGAGAGTTGTTGGCTGCAAAGTTCTTCAGATCATCTACACGATGAAGATCAAGAAGATGCTCAGTCACAAAACCCTACAGTGCACAATACACAGCAATCTTCTTCACAAGATATGAACTAGGGCACGAACTTTGTCTTTGATCACAAATTGCATGAACAAGGATTGCTTAATACTTGTACAACTTGCATCACTTTGACGGCCCTTAAAACAATCCTTTTATATGTCTAGGGTTAGGAGAAAAGAAGTCCCAAAGACACATTCACGGATTGGACTTAAAACAAAATTGAAAATCTGTTTTCTGTAAATCTCGACAGATAGAGGTGTCGAGGATCTGTCGAGAAACTGTCGAGGCTCAGGCTAAAATAGATTCTTAAAGCTCAATAGATGCATGTGTCGAGACAGGTGTCGAGCTTTAGTAACTTGCACTTTCCAGCTTGTTTCTTGGATAGACTTGATAACTTCAATACTTAATCTTGAAACACTGTTTCTTGAAGCATTAAACACATCCTAAATCTACCCAATTACAAGTAAAGTGCGTTTTGTCAAAGAATAAGCCAATTACATAAAATAGTGACATATGTCATCAAATTGAACTACATATGTCCTAACAATCTCCCCCTTTGGCAATCCTTGACAAAACCATAACAAACAAATGAAGATATAAGAGAAGTTATAAAACACTTTAACTCATAATCACTTGTTACATACAGTAAAATTTATCCTAATACAAACTCTTGAAAAACTTTGCAAGAAGAGAGTTTATGGCAAGTAGACTTTGACAACTTGTATTTCTGAAACACTTATAAACAAAACACATCAAGGCATCTTTGTGTGAAGCAGAAATAATAAATTGTGTACAAGTAAAAGAAACATATGTATAAAGACAGAAAAGAAACAACACATGGAAAGATAGGTGAAAGAAACATACATCAACATATATATCAAGAAATAAGTACAATATATGTCAATACATGATTAATGTATCTCTAAAAAGATAGAAAAGAAAAGAAATACATGTAATCCTCACTACATCCCTCATATCAACACTCCCCCTATCAAAAATGTCCTATACTAGCTCTCTCCCTAAGTATGACTACTCTCATGCACCAAAACTACTCCCCTTTTTTGTCATAAGTGACAAAGGGTAGAGTGTCAAGTAGACATCTCATCAAAAGAGCTCGTATCTCCATCGTCATCATCCAAAGCATCATCGTCATTACCGTCATCATCAGCCTCAGTCTCAGAAGAAATATGAGGTGGCAGAGGAGAAGTCTCTGGAGCAAAGCCGCCCAAAGTCGCCTGTCGCCTGGCGATGCAATCAACACAAACGTTCACCTGATACAACTCCGTGGAGAGTGTATTGAGGCGAGCATCCATGCGTTGAAGCTACGCCATGATGTCTCCTAGAGTGACGTCACTTGAAGAAGACGGAGCAGATATCGCTCGAGCAAATTTAGAAGTAGTCGGACGGGAGGAAGGAGCAGTAGCATCCGACTGTCTCGATCTAAACTGTGCCTTGCTACGTTTTACGGTAGCGGCGTCTATGGCAGACATGACATGGAATGGATCGGACGAAAGGAATGAGATGGAAAAACGGCGAAATATCCTCGTGATAGCAAAAGGAAAAATGAGCTTATCACAGGTGATCGTATCACTATAGACATCTATGATAGAGAAGATAAAGTGAGAAGGGAAGTCTACAGTGAGATGCTTTAAGAGGGACAACAAAAATCGAGCACGAGGCTCTGTGATAGAGTTGTAGTGAGAAAGAGGGTGCAAAACAAAAGTCATCACCATGTTAAGGAAACGAAGACCTTTAGCAAAAGGCTGACATGGTGTGTACTGATGATCTCCCCAAGAGGAAGGACGCTCACAGAACGCCAAGATCATCTCGTCTTTAAACACAGTCCATAAACGCTCACATCTGGGGTAATCAGGATGATCCACCCTCGGAACATGAAGAACCTCGGAGACTAACTCTGGGGTGACAGCAAAGCGTGTACCTTGAACGTTAGAGTAAAAGAGAGGTACTGAAGAATCAATCCCGTGGATGTTGGAGTAGAACTCCTATATCAACACGAGAGGACAAGTGACCGGGACGTCACACAGTGACTCCTAAGCCCGAGTGTGAATGACATCGGGTAGGTCAGTGTCGGCAAAGTCTACCAGAACAACGTGGCATTTCGAATGAACACCTCGTTTAGAGAAGTTCTCCGAGAAGTCCTTATGGGCTTTCTCATCACAGAACTAGATAGACAACGGAGTGGAATCCGAAGAAGAAAATCTCTTAGAATGCAAAGGGTTCTGGGATGGAATAGACTTAAGTTTAGGTGCCATAGACATTACTAACGTAAACATAGAGAGAGGGAGAAGAAGAGAGATAAACAGAAAAGTCCCAAACAGTTCAATATAGGAAGAATATATTGAAAAGAAAGAACATATGCATGGGAAATGCATGAACATGTGATATGCAACAAGAAAAACATCATGGGCTTAGCCCAATCCAAACCTAACAGCACACAACAGGTTTGCACACATCTAAATGCATGAAAATACAATTAGAATGCTAATGTGATGCAATGCATGTAGTTTTAAAGATCAAATCTATAAAACCAACCCAAAAATTTCATAAAACTTTCAACAATTTTGAAAAACCTAAAAAATTTTCAAAAATCTCAAAACCTAAGGTTTTAAAACATGAAATGCATGAATAAAGAGAGAAAAGATGCTTACCAAGTGAAGAAAAACAAGAAAAACACTTGAGGAATCCTTAGGAAGAGGTTTGGAGAGAGTGAGAAAGGTTTTGGGAGGGAAAACACGAGCTATCGAGTGAGAGAAATCGAGCGAAATGAGAGAAAATTGCGATAGGACAAATATACAGCCCTTCAGTAATTCTCGACAGATGCAGGTATCGAGAGGTGGCGAAATAGCTATCTAGGTAGGTGTCGAGAAAAAGAACGTTGACAGATGAAGCTATCGAGGTCATATGTCGAGAAAGAAGGATCAAGCATGAAGGAACATTAATCGATCCAAAAGCTGTCGAGAATCTATCAAGCAGACAGAAAGTTTCTCGATCGATCCACCAAGTGTCGAGAATGTGTTGAGACTACGTTTAGAAAAAGTCTAAGAAGCTCGACAGATAGCTAGGTGTCGAGAGGTGACGAACTGGTGTCAAGATGCCTTTAAAAACAGTTTTTCAAGAGGGGAAAAACACAGACATGAATGCAATCACGCATGCAACTCAACCAAAGATCCAAGCAACACATTTAGCTCTCAAAATCATCTTTCAACAAGAATTTTAAAGCACATGATTCCCAAAACACGCACACACACACTAAACAAGTCTAACCAATTTTATATTTCAAAAATAAGTTAAGATAGTTTAGTGAGCATACATTAACGCATGTAAACCTTGTGATGGCCAAATCACATTGTACCTGCACATGTATCAAAAATAGCAAAGAGTATTGCGTGCTGTGTGTGAAAATATCGCAAGATCGCATAAGTGTCTCAATGTTATGACAATTTGAGATATGAGAAAATCACATTAACACACACACAATCATAACTGTTTAATGGGGACTATCACCTTTGAGGTACATCCTATAGCTCCTACATCTCCTAGAAAACACGCTTGTAACCATATTTTAAAGCATTTTGATCTTTCTGCTTTTCATTTCTTTGCATATTTTCTTTTATTAAGTGATGATGAGAAGAAAATCAATAGACTGGATGCTTCAGATTAGAGAGGGCTCACGATGGCCTTGGTAGCTTGAAAAAGAAAAAGAAGTGATCAAAAGTGACCGGGGTCACCGGCCAATAACCCTCCAATGACAAAGTCAGTTTTTCTCTCAATTATTTTCAAGTTCCAATTTTTAGGGATGATTTTTCACGTACCTCTTCTTGGTCTGAACCAACGTTTATATAGTGTCTTAAGAGTGGTTACTAGATTTGTAACCTCCCCTTGATTTGAGGAGGTTCGTATTTGAATATAACTTCCAACTGTTTAGGAGTTACCCTTTTTATGCGCAACGGTCACTTGGGGGTTACTTATATAATACGGAGACATTTTACACCATAAATTTTCTAAGTGCCCACCTGTCGTCCATCCTTCCTCGTCCTAAGGTCTCCAAGGCAGCTTACCTCGTCTTGAACAAGTCAGGGCAGCTTAGCTCGTCTTGAGCAAGTCAAGGCAGCTTACCTCGTCTTGAGCTTGTCAGGTCAGCTTACCTCGTCTTGAGCTTGTCAGGTCAGCTTACCTCGTCTTGAGCACATTGTTCGTCTTGGACGATCTCCATGGACAAATTAGCAGTTGTATTTTACCACACCCCATCAGTTGCCCCCTTGTCCATGGGTCGTCTAGGAATTACATCCATTAACGCCGTTCTTTGGACAGCTGTCCGTATGTCAGTTGTTGTAGGTGTCACTTGTCACGATCTAACTGGAGACCAATCATGTCATTTCATTTTTCGAGGGACGTGCCATTTGTCACTTTTTGGCTGGTCGCGTCGCTTCGTGTACTGGGGTCAATGCCTATAAATAGTAGAATTCCTCCGCTACCCTCCTCATTTTCTCAAATTTTCTTCCTCGACCTCCCTCGTCTAAAAGTTTCCTGCGTCAGTTAGTCTTCTCTCGTCTAGTTCCAGGTACTTTCTTTAATCTTCGTCCTTAGATTTTAAGTTTCTTCCTTAAAAATGTCTGAGGTGGTCCTTTCCTCGTCTAACGATAGCACTGTCAAAACCATAGACGAGTGCCAAGACCCAAGTAGCTTTAGTGGCTTTAGTGATAGTTCTAGGAGTAGTAATAGCAGCAGTGATGGGAACACCACAGACGAGTATACGTCTGGTGTCCCAGGGGTTCCTTTAGAGGTGTTTAGGGAACAGCATAGGACGAGGGTCAAATCTAGTTCTAGGGCTGGCACAAGTGCTCCCTCATCCTCTACTCAAGACGAGGAGGAGGAGGTAGTTTATACTTGTGCTGTAGGGGTTGGATCTAAGACGGACGAGAAGAAGTTGGAACTTCTCAAGACGAGGTACCAAATCCCAGATAGTTTGAACCCAAGGCTACCCGTCCGTGACGAGTGATGTTGTCAACCCCGTTTTGGCGTTGGCATTTACGAGGCCTACCTCTTAGGGGGTTTGAGGTTGCCTCTCAATGCCTTCGCCAAGGAGTTGCTTTCTAGATTAGGTTTAGGTATATGTCAATTTAACCCCAATGCATGGAGGTTGATAGTAGCCATGCAAGTTTTGTGGAGGGAAGTTTTTGAGGGGAACCGTCCTCTTACTGTGGATGAGTTCCTCTACTGTTACAAACCCTCCGAAATTAACCAGTCCCTTGGTTTTTATCAATTTACAGCCAGGGGTAAAGATTGTAGATTGATTAAGTCTTTAGTCACGTCAGACAGAAACTGGAAGACGGAGTTTTTCTTCATCTCTGGTTTCTGGGTTGGCCGTCCTAGTGACACTAACAAGGATCCATTCCCTCCCTATATAGGAGAGATAAGGAACCTTCGTCCTGAAGGTATGCACTTTGTTATTGTATTTGTTGCACTCGTCCTTGGTTATGGTCGTCTAACGTGTTTTTGTTTTATTTCGTTTTTGAAGGTGTTAGACGGCCTCATTTGGATAGGTCCATTTGAAACGAGTCCAAAAAGCTTGTCTTTACAGCGACAGGACCTTCCATTTTTTAGTTACCTTACGGCGTCTCGCGACTTGGGGTTTAGGCCCTGACCCTTCAGACGAGGTGATTGCACACGAGGTTATAGTCAGAAGACGTAAGTTTTTTCTCTCATCTTCTCTCTCTCTTTTTTTTTTTTTTCTTTTACTGATGTCTTTACTTGTAGGGATGGCGACGATGAAGCAGAACAAGGGTAAGGAAGTGGTGGACGAGGGAACTGAGGTTGGAACTAAGTCCCATCCTCGTCCAGCCTCTGGCGATAAGAGGAAGAGCCTTTCGTTAGGCATGGACTTGGGAAACCTCCCAAGTAGGCGCAAGGATAAGAGGGCCAAGCTTAAGTCGTCCAAACCTCAAGACGTCCAAGCTAAGGATTAGCCTAGATCTCTCCTTGTCCCTCCCAGCCATCTAGTTCAAATTTTGGACGTTGACCCAGAGCTTCCTTCTCCTCCCATCCCGTCCATGGTTCCAACCTCGTCTCAACCTTCTCTCCAAGTTCCTCACAATCTTCTTGAGGACGAGGACTTGGCTTGGGAGAAATTTGAGAAGGCTGTAACAGACGAAGACATAACGGCATGCTACAACATGTCGTTGAAGGATTTTGAGTGCTCTAGTGTTCATGACCTTTTCAAGGTATGTTGGTTTTATATTTTTGTCTCGTCTTGCAATTAGTTTATGCATGCATTCTAATGAAGCTTTGATCTATGCAGGCAATGTCTAAGTTCATTGCAGCGTCTAGGTAGGCAACTGAACTAGACAAGACGAGGGTGTTACTAGAGAAGACAGTCCAAAAAGGAAGGGACGAGTCCAAGAGGTGGGCAGAGGCGGCGGCTAAAGCCAAGGACGATGCGAGGAACTTGAAAAACCGCGTTGCTGCGCTAGAGAATGAAGTCTACCAGAAGGATGACTGTCTTTCCTTCCTTCAAAAGAGGAACGACGAGTTAGAAGCAATTCTGGAGAAAGCTAAAGGAGACGCCGTCGCAGAGTTCAAGGCGTCCAAAGAATTCACCGATTCCATGGACGCCAACTATGCAGCTGGCTTCGAAGATTTTAGGATGGACGCCGCGAAAAAATTCCCAGAAGTGGACTTCAGCTCTATTAAGCTCAACCTTGGTGGGGCGTCCACAAGCTCTCTTGTCCAGACCAGCTCTGAAGATATTAACGTGGAGGACGACGCTTCCACCTTGCCCCCTCAAAACGAGCCCAATGCCAACACCCCAAGTGTCTAAGATGTATTTGCCTTGATGTAATTTGCTTTGCTTCTTCTTTTCTTCTTTTCTCCTTTTTTTTTTTTTTTTATTGAAATGTATGAGTACAATCATCTCATCTAGAGTGTTATAGATGAGTTTATTAACAATTGCTTTAAGTCTTAATTTATGTAAGGGTTTTTGGACGATGGTCGTCTACCCTTTTTCTTTATTTCGATGAATGTTTATTTTTATTCACTATTTGTTCTTGTATGGACGTACTTATCCTCTGATTGTTGTGATTGAAATTTGCACATTTCCAAGTATTAAAGGGTCGTCCTTATATTCTACTTATGGACAATATTATTGGTTCGTCCATTTGTTTTTCTATAGACGAATTGATGACAGCCTTTTCAGACGTTTCCTTCGTCCATAGATTTGGCCTATTTGCCTCGTCCATATACTTGGCTTTCGCCTTGTCCATGAGTTTTTCCTTGGCCTTTTGCCAAGGACGTGTCAAGGACGTTTTCTAGTGTTTAACTCGTCCATGAACACCTGCGTCTTGGTCATATGCTCGTACATGGACTTGTAATTTTTTGTGCATTAGCTTACTTTATACTTTATCCTCATTTTAAGGAAAGCTTGTGAACGTTATACCCCTGCGTCTAGGGATTTTTATTCGTCTCAAGATTTTGTCCCCCTCGTGGATTTCACCATGGGAGTTAGACTTAATGCATAAAATACATTAAAAATCCATACTATCATTATATAAGCATTGTTTACAAACATGGCGCTTGCTTAGAAGCTAGGGCCTTATGAAAGTACTTAGGAAAATACTTAATACATAACCTCGTCTTTCACAAACTTGTCTGTGGACGGTGCAAAAGTTTAAGAACTATTGCACTTTTATTCTTAGTACACACCACATCAGTAGTAAGAACACAACAGTAGATATTAAACATAGTAGTAGAGTCGTCCACAATTGTAACTTTGTCCTTGATTAACCTCGTCTAAACCCATTACTGATATTACTTCCTCAGATGCTCCACATTCCAAGGATGCTCCAGCTTTCGCCCGTCCAGAGCTTCTAAGTAATATGACCCCTGCCTCTTGCAGTTGACTACCCTGTATGGTCCTTCCCAATTGGGTCCCAATTTTCCATGAGCTGGGTTCATAGTTGCCAAGGTTTCTCTTTTGAGAACGAGGTCCCCTACGCTGAAGCGCCTGGGTTTCACCATGGCATCATGCTACCTGGCCATAAGATTCTTGTACCTTGCTGTCCTTTGCTCTGCATCCATTCTTACCTCATCGATAAGATCGAGGTCAAGATGAAGTAGCTCTTCATTTTCCTTCTCCTGATACTCCATTACTCGATGGCTAGCCATATGAACTTCTGCTGGTATGACCGCTTCACTTCCATAGGCTGACTTGAAGGGAGTTTCTCCTGTCGGGGTTCTCACAGTAGTTCTGTAGGCCCAAAGAATGCCTGGTAACTCATCTGGTGATATCCCCTTTACTCCCTCAAGCCGAGTCTTAATGATTTTCAGCAAGGATCGGTTTGCTACCTCTACTTATCCATTTGCCTGTGGGAGGGAGGGTAAGGAGTAATGATTCCTAATTCCGAAATGCTCACAGAAGTTCCTGAACGGTGCGTTGTCAAACTGTCGTCCATTGTCCGATACCAGTACCCTCGGTACTCCGAACCTACATAGAATATTCTTCCAAACAAAATTCTTGACATTTTGCTATGTAATTTTTGCTAGTGGTTCAGCCTCCACCCACTTAGTAAAGTAGTCAATTTCTACCACCAAAAACTTTATTTGTCTGGTTCCTGGGGGGAAAGGACCTAGGATATCCAGTCCCCACTGCGCAAAGGGCCACGAGGCCATCATCGGGGTCTGGTACTCCGACAGCTGTCTAGGGACGTTGCTGTAGCGCTGACATTGGTCGCACACCTTGACATAAGCCTTAGCATCTGCCTGGACCGTGGGCCAGTAGTAACTGGCACGTATGATCTTGTGGACGAGTGATCTTGCTCCCGAGTGATTACCACATGATCTTTCATGAACCTCCCTCAAAACATAATTTGCTTCGTCCGGAGCTAGGCACCTTAGGTAAGGCTGAGATAAGCCTCGCTTGTAAAGCACTTCATTTATAAGCACGTACTTAGCAGCCCTAACTCTTAGTTTCCTAGCTTCGTTCTTGTCTTCCGGAAGCTTTCCATCCTTCAGATAAATTACAATTGGACTCATCCAATTTTCTTCCCCTCCAACTAGCTGTATATCCGGGAGGTCTATGCTTGGCATGTATTGGACTTTGCTATACTCGTCCATAACTCCACCTGCAGATGCTGCCCTTGCCAACGCGTCTGCTTCCATATTTTCCTCCCTCGGGAATTGAACAAAAATCACTTTTGAAAACTTTTGCACAAGCCTCCTCACCTTGCTGAGGTATCTCTTCATTCGATCTTTCTTGGCATCACACACTCCATTTACTTGGTTGATGATTAGCTGAGAATCTCCTTTGACTATTACTGACTCTGCTCCTAAGGACTTAGCCAATTCCAGCCCTTTGAGTAGTGCTTCATATTCAGCTTCATTGTTGGTGGTTTGGTACTGTAGACGGGCTGCATACTCCAATTTATCTCCCTCTAGGGACTTAAGTATGATTTCAATCCCTCCTGCGTACATCGTAGATGATCCATCCACATCTATGACCCATCTTTTTGTTTGCTCGTCCTTGGCCAGCTCGTCTTGGCTTGGAGTGAACTCCGCAATGAAGTCCGCCAACGCCTGCGCCTTGACTACATTTTGTGGCTGGTACCTGACATCAAATTCACTGAGTTCCACTGCCCATTGGACTAGCCATCCCGCAGCTTCCAATTTGCCCATTGCTTTCTTTAGGGGATGATCCATTAAGACAATGATGACATGAGCTTGAAAGTAGTATCTCAGCTTCCTTGAAGCCGTGACCAAGGCAAAGGCTAACTTCTCCATCATTGGGTACCGTCCCTCCGCTCCTCTAAGTTCCCAGCTGGTATAGTATACCAGTTTCTGCACTTGTTCTTCTTCCCTGACCAGTGCGAAACTTATAGCATGCAGGGATACCGCCAAATACAAATATAGCTCTTCACCAAGTACGGATGGACTTAGCAACGGTGCCTTCGTGAGGTAAGTCTTCAAATCTTGGAAGGCCCTTTGACACTCGTCCGTCCACTCAAACGTCTTCCTGAGGATTTTAAAGAACGGTAAACATTTGTCGGTAGCTTTCGAAACAAACCTGTTGAAGGTGGCAACTCGTCCTGCAAGGGACTAGACTTCTTTGATGTTTTTTGGCGATTCCATGTTGAGTATTACTCGGATTTATCTGGATTTGCCTCAATGCCTCTATGTGAAACCATGAACCCCAAGAACTTCCCTGATGAAACCCCGAAGGCACACTTGCTTGGATTAAGTTTCATGTTGTACTGCCATAGTGTGTCAAAGGTCTCTTGAAGGTCGTCCAGATGTTTTCCCTCGTCCAAACTTTTTACCAGCATATCATCAACGTAGACTTCTACAGTTCTTCCAATTTGAGGATGAAACATTTGGTTCACCAGTATCTGATAAGTCGCCCCCGTGTTCTTCAAGCCAAAAGGCATTACCTTGTAGCAAAACAACCCCTAGCTAGTGATGAACGAAGTCTTCTCTTGGTCTGCTTCGTCCATCCTTATTTGGTTGTAGCCTGAAAAGGCGTCCATGAAGCTTAGCAACCTGTGGCCAACTGTCGAATCTACCAGCTGGTCAATGCACGGCAGCGGATAACTGTCCTTCGGGCAAGCCTTGTTTAAGTCAGTGAAGTCTACACACATTCGCCACTTGCCATTGGCCTTCTTTACCATGACTACATTCGCCAACCAATCCAGGTAGTAAACTTCCCTAATGAACCACGCCATAATCAACTTCTGTATTTCTTCTTTGATGGCGTTGTCTTGCTTAGGAGCAAATACCCTCTTCTTCTGACGCACGGGTTTAGAGGAGGGACATACATTCAGACGATGAGTGATAACACTCGGGTCAATGCCAGGCATGTCTTCATGACTCCATGCGAAGACATCAAGGTTTTTCTTCAAAAACTGGACCAGTGCATTCTTCGCTTCTTCTTTCATGCTCACCCCTATCCTAGTAAACTTCTCGATTCTGCTATCATCTAAAGGGACATCTTCTAACATCTCAACAGGCTCTGCTATCCTTCCCTTGTCTATGCTCATTGTCTGTAAATGCTCGTCCATAGCTAACATAGCTAGGTAGCATTCTCTAGCAACTAACTGATCTCCTTGCACCTGACCTACGCCATGTTCAGTTGGGAACTTGACAGACAAATGGTAGGTAGAGGTTACCGCCTTCCAGCTATTCAAAGTAGGCCTTCCGATAATAGCGTTATATGATGAAGAACAATCAACTACGAGGAAGTTTACCTCTCTGGCTATCTGCTGCGGGTATGCTCTAATCACTACCGTCAGTGTGACGGTGCCCACCGGTTGTACTTTCATTCCCCCAAATCCTACCAAGGGCGAACTTGCTAGACGAAGCTGATTTCATCCTAGCCTCATTTGTTGGAAAGCAGGGTAATACAGAATGTCCGCCGAGCTGCCATTGTCTACTAACACTCTTCTGGTGGTATAGTCGGCGATGAGTAGGGTGATGACAATCGCATCATTGTGGGGGTGGTGAATTCTTCCAGCATCCTCGTCCGTGAATGTGATGGCTTGCTCGTCAGCTTCCCTCGTCTAAGGGGATCGTCCTAACAGCTGGACGCTTTGAACCACCTTAAGGTATGTCTTCCTCGACTTAGATGACTGTGCTGCTGAGGTTCCTCCTATAATAACCCTTATTTCTCCTAGTGGAGGTCGTGAGGGCTCTTCCATCTTGGCCTTTAACTTCTTGTCCTTGTGGTCTCGTCCAAGGAAATTCCTCAACTTTCCCTGCCTGATGAGGTTCTCTACCTGCTGCTTCAAGTCAAAACACTCGTCTATGTCGTGCTTGTGGTCCCTGTGAAAGCGGCAATACTTGTTCCTGTTGCGCTTATTAGGATCTCCCTTCATTTTCTCCGGCCATTTCAAGGACGGATCATCCTTGATTTGCATAAGGACCTGCTCTAGTGGAGTATTTAGGTGAGTGTACTGCTAACTCCTCGATGACGAACCTGCTGCCTTTTTACCATCTCTATCCCTTTTCTCATCTACTCGGGCCTTCTTGGGACGAGGACCTTAGTCTAGATGTCGTGGATGACCAGCTTCCGAGCGTTCAGTCCTTTTCCTCTTTTTGGCTATTATTGCGTCCTCAACGTTCATGAAGTTCTAGGCTGAATGGACGAGTTCGGCCATAGTTTGAGGCTCCTGCTCATACAGTTTATGAATAAACAAGTCAGAATTGACTCCATTATGGAAAGCGGCCAAAAGCAACTTGTCGTCCATTTCGTCCACCGTCAAGGCCTCCCTATTGAAATGGGTAATGAAGGATCTCAAACTCTCGTTCTCCCCTTGCTCAATTGTTAACAAACTGGAAGAAGAACGCTTGTGGCGTTGTCCTCCGATGAAGTTATTAACAAACATTTTACTCAATTCTTCGAATGATCCAATAGAGTTTGGGGGTATTTTGCTGAACCACACCCTCGCTGACCCCTTCAGCGTGGTGGAGAACGCTCTGCACATAATCTTATCTGGAACTCCCTGAAGGTGCATCGTTGTTTTAAAGGTAGCAATGTGGTCACACGGATCGCGATTTCCATCGTATGAATCCAAGGAAGGCATTTTGAATTTAGGGGGTAGGGGGTGATTGTTGATGGAAGCTGTGAATGGGAAGTCTGTTCGGTGAACCAAGTCTTCCACTGGGTTCATCCGCCTCATATTCTCCTTCATTTCTTCCATGGCTTTTCTCATATGGTCCATTTCTTTCTCCAGATGTGGCACCCTTCTTGAAGTAGTGCCCCTTGTCTGATCCTCGGACTCAACATTTTCTCCTCTACCTTCTTGACCCTGTGGTCGTCCTTCTGTATGTCCTTCATGGTACTGCCTCCTTATGTTGATCTCCCGGTTCAACTCTTAATTTTGGCGGGTCAGTTCCGCCATAGCAGCAGCCATGGACTGCATTTGTTGAAGGGACGACGGCTGTGCGATAGGCGTTGACTGGCGATCGCGGTAGGGATTACTAGAAGCATCCCTACTTTCTTGGTGGCTTGGGCTAGTAGCCCTTGATCTTGTCTGAACCATTCAGCCTTTTGTCTAGGAACAAAGAATGATCGAAAGAACGAAACAAAAACAAAAATTATTTTCTAAGTTTCCCACAAACGGCGCCAACTGATGATGAGAAGAAAATCAGTAGGCTGGATGCTTCAGATTAGAGAGGGCTCACGATGGCCTTGGTAGCCTGAAAAAGAAAGAGAAGTGATCAAAGGTGACCGGGGTCGCCGGCCAATAACCCTCCGAAGACAAAGTCAGTTTTTCTCTCAATTATTTTCGAGTTCCAATTTTTAGGGATGATTTTTCACGTACCTCTTCTTGGTCTGAACCAACATTTATATAGTGTCTTTAGAGTGGTTACTGGATTTGTAAGCTCCCCCTGATTTGAGGAAGTTCGTATTTGAATATAACTTCCAACTGTTTAGGAGTTACCCTTTTTGTGCACAACGGTCACTTGAAGGTTACTTGTATAATACAGAGACATTTTACACCATAAATTTTCTAAGTGCCCACCTGTCGTCCATCCTTCCTCGTCCTGAGGTCTCCAAGACAGCTTACCTCGTCTTGAACAAGTCAGGGCAGCTTAGCTCGTCTTGAGCAAGTCAAGGCAGCTTAGCTCGTCTTGAGCTTGTCAGGTCAGCTTACCTCATCTTTAGCCTGTCAAGTCAGCTTACCTCGTCTTTAGCAAGTCAAGGGCAGCTTACCTCGTCTTGAGCACATTGTTCGTCCTGGATGATCTCCATGGATAAATTAGCAGTTGTATTTTATCACACCCCATCATTAAGCATATCATGCATGGGCATACAAGAGAAAGAAAAGAAATACCCAATTATGTTAAGCTTTTGACATTGCACTTTTGCTATGCCGAAGCATACAGATGTCATTGACATTGCACTTTTGCTATGCCAAAGCATACAAATGTCATATCATAATTGGCGAGTAACAGTGGTGAGATATTTATTTATGCATTTCTCTTAGAATTTTCTAGTCCTACCTATCAAAAAGAGTGATACGAGTGTTAAGTAGAAGAGATCACTTAACCTTACTCATCATAAACAAAGAGTTACAAAACTCACTTGCTTAGTTGTGCAAAAGAATGCTCATCTAAGCTACAGGTGATACAAAGTTTAGAAAACTCTGTTTCAATGGCCATTTTAAAAGTTCACAAGAACCAATACACACAAACACACACTGTTTTTGTATTTTTCAATTTTTTTTATTTTATTTTATTAGAAAGGCAAAAATAAAACACAAAACTGAAAACACACAAACAAAAACAAGCTAAAGTAAGCAAAACAATGCATAAAACTAGAGTGACTCAAAACAGTAAAGAAACACACAAGTAATGCATAACAGTAAAACAGGGAGAGAGAAGAAGAAGTGACTAAAATCACTTAGAGCTCTTTTCCTTCCACATCTTGGAAGAACCTTTCCTTTTAGTCAACCCTTGAACCGATGATAAAGGGGAAGAGTTTAAACCGTTCAAGTTCGAAAGGAACATGAGGGCTTTAAGAATGTCTCCAAGAGGAGCGAGAGAAGTCTAAAGCTGATTCTGGTTCCCAGATGCTATCATGCCATTGCTTTGTTGAGTGGCTAGCCACTTGTAGCAATTTGGTCGAGTATGACCAACAACACCACAATGATAACAACGATGCTGCTTTTTCTATTTGGGATTTTGAGAGATAGCCTTCTTAGTTCTAGGGTTTCTAGTTTCCCTTTTCTCAACTTTAGGGGGTGCTCCTAGAATAGACTTACCCTTGTCTACGTTCTCACTTGCTAATTCAGTTTTAACATTTTTATTCTCAACTTTAATATTATTAGCAAGAGGAACGAAAATAGTAGTACTAGTAGAAGGAGTATTAGAGAAAGTGAATTCATACCCCAATCCAATACGATCCGAAGAAGATTTCTGAACACTTAGCATCTCATCCAACTTTGCACTTGATATCCTTTCCAATTGTGCTCTAACTTGAAACAACTCCACTTCAAGCTTCTTGGTCCTCTCAGCCAAGAAATTGTTTTCGAACCTCAATGCTCCAATGGTCTAATTTGCTTCATCAACCTTAGTGGAAAGCTCCTCACGGTTAAGTTCCACATCACTAAGCTTTTTGGTGGCCAACCTATAGAGTTTCTCATACTTCTCAAAAAGCTTGTACAGTTTCTCATAGGCGGTATGGATATCATCTTGATCATCCATAGTCTCACACTTGGCATCCACCAATTCCTTCTCTTCATTCACTTCTTCAGTAACCCCATCAGTAGGATTAACAATGGCAGTGAAGGCATTCAAGATTCCGTCATCTTCGTTTTTGGAATCATCCTCGGGCTCCATGTCGCTTAAGGTAACAGCAAGTGCCTTGCTCTTCCCTATGCTTTTAAGGTACGTTGGACACTCTTGTTTCATGTGTCCGAAGCCTTGACACCTAAAGCATTTCGGTCCAGCGGGAACAATGTACTGACCGCCATCCTTGACATCCTTCTTCCCTTTATCTGAGTTCTTGAATTGAGAAGAACTGGATTGCCTTCGGTCTTTGTTGAAGCCTTTTCCATTGGCATTCTTCATGAATTTCTTGAATTGCCTTGTAATATATGACTTCATTTTAAAATCTTCATCATCTGAAGAATCATTTGTATCATTGCTCTTGGCTTTTAGTGCCATGCTCTTGCCCTTGCTCGACTTGCCTATCCTAGTCAGCCCTAACTTGTAGGTTTGCAAGCTTCCAACCAGCTCAGTCAAAGGAATTCTGTCAATATCCTTCGATTCATCTATCGCTATGATCTTAGCATGGAATCTCTCAGGCAACAATCTGAGCACTTTCCTTACTATCTTGGGTTCAAGAATGGTTTTCCCAAGATTGAAAGCTGAGTTCACTATGTCTTTGAGCTTTGCATAGAACTCATCAAATGACTCATTCTCCTCCATCTTAATTTCTTCAAAGCTTGTGGTGAGCCTCTGTAGTTTTGAATCCTTGACAGCCTTAGTTCCCTCATAGGTTGTCTGGAGAATGGTTCATGCTTCCTTAGCAGTTTCTGTTGAGGAAATTTTCTTGAACTCCTCATTAATGACTGCACTAAATAGGGCATTCAATGCTCTGCTATTGAAGTTTGCCGCCTTGATCTTGGCATCATCCTAATCAACCGGCACTTCTGTATGCTTGGTCCAACCTATCTCCACAGCTTGCCACACTTTCTCATCTAAAGACTGCAAGAAAGCTCTCATGCGTACTTTCCAGTATGCATGGTTAGTGTCATCAAATAATGGAGGTATAATAAGAGATTGACCTCTATCCATAACAGCAGGGGTCAATGGATCACACACAAGGATTAAACCCTAATCAGAGTGTGCTTACTCTGATACCACTTAACAGGCCACAAACTTGTTGACCCCTTGTGAATAACTAAATTGATTAATTAGCCAAGTTATTAATTAATCAAGTTAACATGCAAAATCACGTGGCAGCACAAACAAATCACCAAAACTAAAGTATGTAACGAAAAATAAATGACACGGTAATTTGTTTACGAATGGGGAAAACCTGACAGCAAAAACCCCACCGGGTGATTTAAGGTCACCACTCCCGAAACACCACTATTATCCCAGCAAGCAATTACAAGCAAGGAATCCCAAGTACCTTACCAACCTACAGTTGAACCCTTACCCCAATACCCAATTGGACTTGCTCTGTAGTGACAGTTTCTCCTTTCAATGCACGGCTCCCAAGTACGTGACTAACCAATTGCGCGGATCCCAGTACGCAACTTCAATTCACCAACTAGAAAGAGAGTTATTGGCTGCAAAGTTCTTCAGATCATCTATACGATGAAGATCAAGAAGATGCTCGGTCACAAAACCCTACAGTGCACAATACACAACAATCTTCTTCACAAGAAATGAACTAGAGCACGAACTTTGTCTTTGATCACAAATTGCATGAACAAGGGTTGCTCAATACTTGTGCAACTTGCATCACTTTGACGGCCCTTAAAATAATCCTTTTATATGTCTAGGGTTAGGAGAAAAAAAGTCCCAAAGACACATTCACAAATTGGATTTAAAACAGAACTGAAAATCTGTTTTTTTTAAATCTTGACAGATAGAGGTGTCAAGGATCTGTCAAGAAGCTATCGAGGCTCGGTCTAAAACAGTTTCTTAAAGCTCGATAGATGCATGTGTCGAGATAGGTGTCGAGCTTTAGTAACTTGCACTTTCCAGCTTGTTTCTTGAATAGACTTGATGACTTCAACACTTAATCTTGAAACACTGTTTCTTGAAGCGTTAAACACATCCTAAATCTACTCAATTACAAGTAAAATGCGTTTTGTTAAAGGATAAGCCAATTACATAAAATAGTGACATATGTCATCAAATTGAACTACATATGTCCTAACAAAATGTTGTTATTTACTACGGACTTCCTTCCAACAGTTTAGTTCTTTTCTTATTCTTAAATATTCAAGAAGCATTAGCTCCATTTATTTCTTGGCAAATCCATGGATTATGAGACGTTGGGCTACTTGGGCATCATGAAAATAGAACAGCGCGCTTCAATCACCACACACTACAAAAAACTCGTCCTACGCTAGCGTTTTTTTCCCGGTACTTTTCAAAACCGCCGTAATAGGTTACCCTATAGCAACGCTTTTCGAAACTGCTAGTATAGGATACCATATTATGGCATCTCAAAACCGACGCTTAATAAACCGCTACAATAGGAGACCTATAGCAGCAGTTTCAAAAACCACTAGTATAAGTAGACCTAATACAACGTTTTCAAACCACCAATATAGGGTAGATTTATTGATTTTTTTAATTATTTTATTTTTTGAAAAGAGCCTATTCCAACAGCTTTAAAACCTATTCTAGCATTTTTAAAACTACCAGGATAAGTGGTTTACAATAATTTTTTTTAATTTTTTTTTTATCTTAAAGAACCTATCCCAGTGCTTTTGAAAGTGCTTGAATAGGGTTCACTCACTTCCTTTATGTGAGTGACCTATCCCAGTGATTTTGAAAGCGCTAGAATAGGGTTTACTCTTTCCCTTTATGTGGGTGACCTATCCCAGCGCTTTTGAAACTGCCAAGATATGTTTTTTACAATAATATCTTTATTTTAAAATTTTTTTTTTTATCTTAAAGAACCTATCCCAGTGCTTTTGAAAGCCCTGGAATAGGGTTTACTCATTCCCTTTATGTTAGTGACACATCCCAGCGCTTTCAAAAGCACTGGAGTAAGGTTTACTCCTTCCCTCTATGTGGGTGACCTATCCCAGCAATTTTGAAACTGCCGGGATAGGTTGTTTACAATAATATTTTTATTTTTAAATTTTTTTACCTTAAATAACCTATCATAGTGCTTTTGAAAGCGCTGGAATAGGGTTTACTCCTTCCCAGACCTATCCCAACGCTTTAAATAGCTCTAGAATAGGGCCTATTAATATTCCTCCCTTTTTTTTTTTTTAAGAGGCCTTTCTTTAACTTTACCAAAATGCCCCCCTAAACATAAAAAAAAAAAAAAAAAAAAAAAATGATAGTAATACCCTCGGAAACTTGAAAAATGGCCAAAATACCCCCAAAAATATCAAAAATTACTAAAATACCCCCCATGCCTAAAAAAGACCAAAATACCCTTGATTACTAGAATAAGACCAAACTACCCCTATAAATCAAAAAATGACCAAAATGCCCCTATAAACATTATAAAAAAAAGTCCGAAATACACCCAATACCTATAAAAAGACCAATACACCCCCGAAACCTAAAAAATGACCAAAATACCCCCATAAATCAAAAAATGACCAAAATGTCTCCATAAACACAAAAACAAAATGTCTAAAATACACCCAATACGTAAAAAAAGACTGATACACCCCTGAAACTTAAAAAATGACCAAATCCCCCTTAAAGCGCAAAACATGACAAAAATACCCCTAAAACATAGAAACTGACCAAAATACCCCCCATGTCTAGAAAAGACCGAAATACCCTCGATGGCTAAAATAAGACCAATATACCCCCATAAATCCAAAAATGACCAAAATGCCCCCATAATCATTAGAAACATCTGAAATACACTCGAAACCTAGAAAATGACCAATATACCCTTGAAACCTAAAAAATGACCAAAGTACCTGTGAAACCTAAATAATGACAAAAAAAATTAAAAATGACCAAAATACCCTAAAAACCTAAAAATGGCCAAATACCCTTTAAACATTAAAAATGACTTGAGTATTTTGTTAAGTTTCCAAGGCATTTCGGTCATTTTCTAGGCATTGGATGTATGTTGGTCATTTTCAATGGTTTTTTTGGTCTTTTTTTAGGTTACAAGGGTATTTGGTCTTTTTTTAGGCTTCAAGATTATTTTAGTTATTTTTCATGTTTTGGGGTGTATTTTAGCCATTTTTTGGGCAGTAGGGGTGTTTCAGTCATTTTTTGAGTTTATAGGGTAAGTTGGCCTTTTTCAGTATTAGGGGTATTTTAATCATTTTTAAGGATTATTAAATTATATTTTAATAGTTTTGGTATTTTTTAGGTTTCAAGAGTATTTTGGTATTTTTTAGGTTTCAAGGGTATTTTTGGCATTTTTTTAAGTTTCAAGGGTAGTTTTGTAATTTTTCATGTTTCAGGGGGTATTTCAACCATTTTTTAGGTGGTAGTCGTGTTTCGGCCATTTTTTTAGTTTATGGGACATCTTGCCTTTTTTTTAGTCTTAGGGATATTTTAGCCATTTTTAAGGATTATTAAATTCTATTTTATTAATTTCGGTCTTTTTTAGGTTTCAAGGGTAGTTTGGTCATTTTTCATGTTTTGGGAGTATTTCAACCATTTTTTACGTGGTAGGGGTGTTTCGGCCAATTTCTAAGTTTATGGGGTATCTTGCCTTTTTTTAGTCTTATGGGTATTTTAGTCATTTTAAGGATTATTAAATTGTATATTTATTAATTTTGGTCTTTTTTTAGATTTTAAGGGCATTTTAGTCATTTTTCATGTTTCGGGGGTATTTCAGTCATTTTCTAGGTGGTAGGGGTGTTTCGGCCATTTTTTTAAGTTTGGGAGATATCTTACCCTTTTTTTAGTCTTAGGGGTATTTCAGCCATTTTTAAGGATTAGTAAATTATATTTTATTAATTTCAGTCTTTTTTTAGGTTTCAAGGGTAGTTTGGTCATTTTTCATGTTTTGGGAGTATTTCAGCCATTTTTTACGTGGTAGGGGTGTTTCAACCATTTTTTAGGTTCATGGGATATCTTGCCTTTTTTTAGTCTTATGGGTATTTCAGACATTTTTAAGGACTATTAAATTATATTTTATTAATTTCAGTCTTTTTTAAGTTTCAAGGGTAGTTTGGTCATTTTACATGTTTCGGGAGGTATTTCAGTCATTTTTAGGTGTTAGGGGTGTTTCAGCCATTTTCTTAAGGTTATAGGGTATCTTGCCCTTTTTTAGTTTTAGAGGTATTTCAGTCATTTTTTAAGGATATTATTATATTAAATTATATTTTATTAATTTCTGTCTTTTTTTAGGTTTCAAGGGTATTTTGGCTTTTTTAAGGTTTTAAGGGTAGGTTGGTCACTATTCATGTTTCGAGGGGTATTTCAGCCATTTTTTAGGTGATAAGAGTGTTTCGACCATTTTTTAAGTTTATGGGGTACCTTGCTTTTTTTTTTTTTTAGTCTTATGGGTATTTCAATCATTTTAAGGATTATTAAATTATATATTTATTAATTTTGGTCTTTTTTTTAGGTTTTAAGGGTATTTTGGTCATTTTCCATGTTTTGGGGGTATTTCAGTCATTTTTTGGGAGGTAGGGGTGTTTTAGTCATTTTTTAAGTTTGTGGGGGCATCTTACTCTTTTTTTAGTCTTAGGGGTATTTCAGTCATTTTCAAGGATTATTAAATTATATTTTATTGATTTTGGTCTTTTTTATGTTTCAAGGGTATGTTGGTCTTCTTAGGCTTCAAGGGTATTTTGGTCATTTTTCATGTTGCGGGGGGGTATTTCAGTCATTTTTTGGATGGTAGGGGTGTTTTAGTTATTTTTTAAGTTTATGGGGGTATCTTGCCTTTTTTTTAGTCTTAGGAGTATTTCAGTCATTTTAATGATTATTAATTTATATTTGATCAATTTTGTTCCTCGAGTTTCATCTTATATTTTTATTAATTATTAAATTATATTTTATTAATTTTTAGCATTAAATTATATTTTATTAATTTTAGCGTAGGGAAAAAAATCCCTAAAGGCCTATTACGGCGGTTTTAAAACCGCTGCTATAGGTCTGAAGTGAAAATTTTGGGCTTTCAAAATTTTCAAAAAAAATTGAAAATTTCATGACTTATTATGGAGTTTGAGGTCGTTGCAATAAGTGAAAGTGTCGCCATAATTTGCTTAAAACCTATTACAGCAGTTTCTGCCACTACAATAAGTGCCATTTTCATCATAATAAGTCCCTCGTTCCACTTAATAAATTATAGGAAACTATTTTTGAGCTGAATTTTTGGTGGTACATGCTAGACACACAAAGGCTCCCTATTTAATTTCAAGCGTTTTGGATAACACTAAGTGGACCAAACGAATTTTATAAAAATGGCTAACCTGTTGGAAGTTATTCGAAAGTGTGATTAGGATGCTGAGCCTTTAGGGATTTATTCCAAGCTTTTGTTGTGTGGTTTAGCTTGTAAGTTCGTATGTGATTTCTTTGACAAGTATTTTACTTTGTCTAATTTTATCATAGTTTGGTAGTGACATATGTTATATCAAGTTGGTACATTCATATTGTTTGCGGAAGGGAAATTAAAGGCTTTGGTCGTATTGTAGTCCTACGAGTTTCTTGTATGCCTGTTTGGTTCCCTTTTGGGTAGGGGCACTTGTCTTGGACTAGTCAAGCTAGGCTTTAGGGCCTTAGGTTTGATTTTTAAGGGAATTCTTTCCAATTTATGGAGACAAATTTGATAGCATAATTTTGTAGTAGGCCCTGTTATTAATAGGTTTGACACTTGTGTTTCTAGGTTCAAAGGTACTTGGTAATGGAACTAGTAACTTGATTGGTTGAGTGCGGTGCCCGGTTGAGGTAAATTTGGAATGGACTACTGAGGAAAGTAGCTTTTTAATGGGATTTTTGAAAAATAACCATGTTACATAAATGTTGTTTTTGGGTTAGACATGCTGTTGGAAACTACCTATAGAAACTATATTTTCCTAAAAACTATTGTGTCGTAACCTTAATATACAGATTATTATATATGAAAATGCATCATATGGGAACTTGAATATTTTTTCCATATGGGAACTTGGAAAAAGGAGGGTTTGATCCCTTCTTTCTGTAATTTGCTTTTTCATGTTCTTAAATTATTTAAATTTACATAGCAAATTAAAGAAAAAAAATTAAAAATGGTCATCATGAACTCTTTTTGTTTTGATGCTCTTATAGGTTAGGCAACCTTAAATTATTTAGGTCATGGTTAATAATGAATTGACCACCTTGAAAGTAGACTGATGGGTAAAGGGAACTTATTATGAAAAAGGGTTTGATATGATTTTTATTTTGCCTTATCGCTATGAATGTTGTATTGATATGAAATCTTTGGCATTGATTTCTTTGTTTGGTGATGCTTTAATTAAGATGACTTTTAAAGAGAATACTATAGCAACAACCATCAATGGAAAGCAAATTATCAATTCCTAAAAGTCTATGAAATTTTCAATTTGCAGGAGAGTTTAATCTCCCCTAAATATTGATTAATAAAATCTTACTTGCAATTGTGGGTTTTATTTGTTAATTGTTTTTATTGAAGGGTTTTTTTTTTTTTTTTTTTTTGGGCAACGTAAGTAAATGTCAATTGCAATATATTGTATATTGTGACTTGTGTATATTTGGATAAAGTAGGTTAAGTTTCATTGAAGATTATATATTGCTTAGCTTTTGTAGGATAAGCAGCATCAACTTGTGGTAAGTTAGAGATTCTTATACAGAGGCAGCCAGTGAAGTTCTAAATGGTGAGTAAATTATGCTTCATAATATCGTACTTATATAATGAATGCTTAAAATTTCTACTATGGTGGACTGCTTATTTGGAGCAAACGGATGGCTTGCATGGTGTTATAAGGTGGTGAACATTGATTTTGGGAGTGTTGCTTGTGTTTTGTGTGTATATTTGGATAAAATAGGTTGTCTCACACTCTCTCTGTTACTGTGTGTTTGTGTTTTATGGGGGATGGGTTAGTTCTTTCCTAGTCCAAAGGCTGTGTGTGTATCTTTTACTCTTCTTGCTTAGAAGGTTTGGTGTGTCAGAATTAAATGTGAAATAAACGAGTATAAAGTGGAATGCAAAGGGGGCTAAATATACATAATGAATCAAAATATTAGAAGTTTTGGATGCTTGTTGCATGCTAAGTATTTGATAAATTACCTTTCTGACGTATGCAATTAGATTACTTTTTTTTTCTTTTGTGATAATTGTTATATAAGGTTATGAGTTGCATCCCTATTGTGTTATTTAGCAACGTTGTCGTTAAATGAACTTTTAACATTGTCTTTATTATATTTAGGATGGTAATAATGTGGGTGATCATTCTCCTACTGCACAAAATCAATCATCGAGCTTGTTTTTTTTTTTTTTTTAGTTTGTAACCATGATGTAACATTCTAGACATTTGGATTGTCTTGTATTAGGCATAACAATTATTATAGCTAGAAATTGTAATATTGTATTATTAATTTGATAGTTTGAATATGTTTGATTATTGTGGGGGCTATACTAGCGTGTGTCAACTAGATCTAGTCATTTATTTTATTTTGATTTTTGTTTAGCTATAAACAGGTTGGGAAAACAAAATGTAGGTAAGATATGTTTGCCCAAATTTTTTTTGTAACAAGCAAGAACTATAGCAGCGCTTTTGAAACTGCCACTATAGGCCTTTTCAGCTTTTATTAAAAAAGATCTATAGTGGCACTTTTGAAACCGCCGCTATAGCCTATATTTAAAAAAGGCCTATAGCAGCACTTTTAAAACTGCCACTATAGTAGCAGTTTAAAAAGCGCTGGGATAAGGTTTGAAAAGCGCCGGGATCTTTTGAAAAGCGCTAATACAAGTCCAACGACCCTATACCGATTATTATTGCGCGGCAATTTGAAGCACCAAGGAAAAAAGCGTCGGGATAGGCATTTTGGACTTATTTCAACACTTTTTAGGGCTATCCCAGCGGTTTTATAAATGCTGGGATAGTCCCATTTTTTTGTAGTGACAATTTACAAACTGATAATTCACAATAAGGTGGCCTTGAACATTGCCTTTTCCGTTAGTGTCAAGTTTTCGGAACACACCTACATCTAAATATAGACCACCAGTACTGCATTTATCTATAATTCTCACTGTTGCTTGAGCTCCTGTCCCGATGTTTGTGACCTGCACAATACAAATGAAATTTAGTGGTTTTCTTCTCACTTTTTTATTAAAAGAATGTGATACACTTAGTGTTCGTTTGGGAATAGCTTATCTAACTTGTTGTTGAAAATGCTTTAATGTGTACTTGTATCTTGAAAAAGTGAGAAAATATAGGGAAAAAAAAAAGATCTTAAAAAGCTATATATAAAAACTAAAAGTTGAAACTAACACCAAACAAGCTCTTGTCTGACAAATTTAATAATTAATGGTCTCTAGTGAGCCTACACTTTGTTGACGAAGCCCTCTAATTAACGGGGAAAAAAAATAGAGTTAGCTTTTATGCATAGTTTTCAATGTTACATCCGACAAGCGAATAAAGAATGGGTCCAATACTTCTATGAACTAGTCCTATCAAGACTATGATATGTGTTTATTTTTTTACCATGTGTCACGATTTTGATGGATCTAATGCACAAGAGTACTTACTCTTAGCCATGATTAGCATGTCAAATTTCAAAAATTAAAATAGCCCATATCGAATAAAAATATGTCACAAAAAGAACTACACTATTATAAAAATAAAAATAAAAAACCACAAATTCAATACTTGAAGTTATACTAAGCTGTTGTATTCTAGATTAATTCTACCATAATTTTCCATAATAATTCTACCATGAAAATTAACTTGTCACACCACTTAGTACTTACCCTTAAGCACTTGCCACAAGCGGCTTGTCCACGAGGTCCAACGGGTCTGCAAAAGGCAGTCCAACCATATTTGCTACGCCATGCCAAGGGTTTGTTGGCATCCCATGTGGAGCAATATGCACTCACAGCATTCAAGTTTCACCCATTCTGCTCTAAATTGTATAAGTGGTACATTGCTCTCACATTGGAGGCACTCTCACCCCCACCGCCGATGCCGCCGCCACCGCCACCTCCACCACTGGATTGACAGTTGCTTTGACAACTCTTGGAAGGTGAACAAAAGTCATCACCTGTCCCACAGTACCCATATTGGCTTCAACAAAGGTTGTTGGCACATGTTTTGCCACCGGCTTACTTGCCATATTGTTGTGCAATTGCACTAAGCAAAAGCTAAGCCTTTCCATATTGTTCACAATTTAATTTGGAAAAATATGGTTCAAGGGTGTTTGAATTTATAGGGAGGAGGTGAGTCTTTAGAATTAATTACGTTTACCTTGTGGTTTGAATAAGATGACATAGCAATGTTATGTATGATTTTGACCTTGACTGGACTAAGTGCAACTTTCTACATGGACTCCACAGACTTCTATATGATTTGTAGCCCAATATAGATAAAGATTGTAGAATGACAACAATCTTGCACGATCGGTGGTTAAGGGTCAAAATGGGCTGCTTGGGCAACCAAATTAGTGTCATCATGTGGTGCCTTTTAGTCATAAATTGTGGCTTATCCTTTACCCAAAACTAAGAGCAATTTCAATAGTATTTTCGGTGACCTATTCTGCTGAGTCTGCCTTGATAATCTCGGTCAATTCTTGCATGCATTATTATTATTGCATGGACTGAGACAGGGATCTTCTTGGTGATCCATTATGGGCCGAAGTTAAAATGGCCCTCTTTACTTCCACAATGACAAAGAATGCCGCCATTATTTAATAACTTTTATGCTTGAAGGAGACCCCTTAAAGCCCAGTCCATGATTCTTCTTGCAGGAATTATCCAACATATTAACCTTATAATATCTCTAATCTTCAATGCAATTAAATCAACCAGTATGGCGTATACATTGTGCTGCAAAAAGTCTAATGACTTAATAAATTCAAAAACATTTTTCATAATTATTGATGATTTTTTTTTAATTCGATAATTACAATGGGGAGAGAGGATTTGAACTCGAGATATTTAAAGAATAAATACTAAGAAGTGTCATAATATTAAGTTGCAAGGCTCTTGGTTCATAACTATTGATGTAACAATTATGATTTGTGTAAAATTATTTAGTTCCATTCCGTTGGATTCCTTTAGAAATTACTTATTCCATTTCTTCCTAAACTCTGAAACGAATATTTTAGAATTTTGGAAATCTATTGTGTCTATAACATTGTTAATTGTCCTGTCTCTATCTTTCCTTTTCTCCGTTTTGTCTTATTGAGGTTGAAGGAAATCGTGATAGGTCTTGATTTGTTCTTAGCCCAGAAGTGAATTATTGTCACTTGAATGGTATGAAATGTTCCTCCTTGGTGATATAGGTAGAGGTGACTATGTGTTAGGAATCTAGTGGTTCCTAATGGGAGATGGGTAGGAATTTTTGGAAAATTGATAAGAAAATTGAAAGAAATTGACTTAATTCGAAGTAATCACTCTCCATAGAAAAATATTAAGAGCAAGAGAAAGAGAAAGGGGAAATATACTAAGCGATCCATTAATTTATTCTTCAATGATGTTGTGGGGGGGTAAGGGCCGGCCCAAACCCCAAGTGGGCCGTGGGCCTGACTCAAGGACGAGGTCCCACCGAAGGGATCGTAGATAGGGCCTCCTAAAGCAGCAGCCCAAAAGCCCGCCGACCAGACTGCCGACCTATTTCGTGCGTGTCCGAGGAGAAAATCTCCTCGGATCAAGAGACGCCTGTCCGAGGAGCGTGGCGCGTGTTCAGTGGCGACCTCCTGAAGCTCAGCGGACCGTCCTCCGCCTCCATGGGACGCCGAGCGGGGGGACAAGAAGTACGAACGCCTTGCTTAGTTACTGCCTCCGCATTAAATGCCTTCACCTACCCACCTGGCCGCATTAATGGGGAAATGACTTCTGAATGGACAGGGAATGGTCTTAAGGGCATTGGAGAGCGTTTTCAGGGAAAGGACAGGTGAGGACGAAGGAGGTGGAGTATAAAAGGGGAGGGAGGAAACACTGAAAGGGGATCGGGACTTTTTGAGAAGAAAGAAGTAGGTTCTATCTCTCTCTCTCTCTCCCTTGAAGAACAGGACGTTAACCTGCCCAGTCGCTCCTCGGCACAGGTCTGAGAAGGGAATTAGGCCACTCCACCAGCCAATCATCTCCCGGTAGTGGACTTGGACCTCACACAGCATCCCTCCATAGCATCAGGAGGTCTAGGCTTGGAACCCATTCTCTACAAATTCTATTGTAAAGGCCACTTGGGCCGGCCCAGTCACCCATTTGGGCCCAAGGCCACTTTGTGCCCTTACAGATGTCAATGCTGAATTATAATTAGAAATGACAATTTTGCTCCGCTTTGCTTTAGCCCGCCCCACCCTGCTTCGTCTCGCGCGAGTTTTGCCCACCTGGCAAAGGTTATGGTGCAGGGATGAGTTTACACATTTTAAACTCACTCTGCCCCACTTCATCCCTACCCTACCCCTTGTTGATAAAAATTATAATTGCAAATTTTTTATATCTTAAAACCTTACTATTTAAACAAACATATCAATCTAAAGTTATTTTATTATACCCAAGATGGCTTTCTGTCTATAATTTGTTATTTGTTATACTACGAGATTTTTGTTTTTGTTGTAATACTGTCTTGCTAAACATTTAAATAATATTATTCAATTTTTTGTTGTAATACTGTCTTGCTAAACATTTAAATAATATTATTCAATTGATTCGATGGGCTAAATTTAATCGTAATTTCAAGTATATTTTATTTATGAAATAGGCTTTATCAAAAAATTTGTAATAGTTGTATAACAAATTATCAAAATATAGAGTTTAAATATAATATGAACTAACAGCATGCTAGCTAGTTTTTAACTCCAACACAAACAAAATAAACTTAGGATATTGAATGGAAAGAACTAACAAATTAAACAATAAAACTTCCTAGAATACCAATTAAAATCGGTGCACTTGGCTTTGTTAATATTCAAAACAACATGGGGAGCATTCCTTAACTTCTTCTTCATTAGCCGCCTTCTCTTCCTTGACAAGTTGTAGTATCGACTCAAACAACCATGTAGAGTAAGGCAACATGATTGGCTCTTTGTTCCCAACCTCAATCTTCTCCTCCTCCTTAAGTTGATAGAGTAATGCTTGAAACATTATGGAAGACAAGTATTGGTTAGGAATCACATATAGTTTACACTTTTCACCCACATGCATGGCTGTGAGGTTTTTCTTGCTCTTTATTTGCAGACTTGCAAAGAGTCACTGAACTTTTTCTATAACTTTCGTCATCTTCAACCCTTGTGCCACACTTAGTTGCAAGGAAAATTTAGAAAATATTGGAATTCTTAAAAAGTATGAAGCTGATGTACTACGTTGGGGTCCTAGGGACTATATATATGTGTGTGTGAGAATAAGTATTAGAATAGGATTAGGTTTTGTGTTATACCACTACTAGAGCCTATATGTCGGTTTTTATATATTTGCAATCATATCATTGTCGTTTTGATCTAGCACTCCAATTAGCGTGTTTCAATGAGTTTGATGACAACCATCCGATTGTGCAAAGAAACATAAAAACGTAAAAGGTTCAGCCTTCAGGGGTCTACACTCTGACTAGGTTTAGGATTAGTATTTATTAGGGAGATCACATAAATTTCCTTAGAGATTTCATGAAATTTAGTTATGTTACCCACCCGTTTTTAGTTATGTACAAACTCTTTTATTTATTTTTTTTATTTTTTTTCCTTTTTCAGTGGTGAAAGTGCGTCCTATCCTTTCTTTTTTTTTAAAGAGTATGTACTAACCTATTTTGAATAACGAATAGAAGATTTTTCTAAAGTAGAAAACATTAAGAAATTTGTTAAAATGTTTAAATATACCAATTAATTAATTAATTCAATATGGTTTAGGCTTATTACCTCTTTTTTCCCTTCGTGTGCTCTCCTCGAGAAAGCCCACGTTGGTGAAACCCTAGCCTCACGTAGGCGCCTCTTTCCCCTGCTCTGGTGGAACCCCTTTTTTCTCCTTCCTTGTTTTACCTTCACTGTCTGCCTCCCTTCTCCATCTACCCATCCCTCAAACCTACCACATCCAACCCTCTCAACCATGGAAGACCTCACGAGTCGGTGTGCCCACCTCTCCCTTCACACAAAGGAACACCAAACTATTCCTCTAACAACTGCTACTGCATGAAAACAATAGTAGGGTGCTTGTGGCAAGGCTCTTCACCAAGCGCCGAGTAAACGTCAAATCCTTGGTGCGAACTCTCAAAAGCATGTGGAGGTTTGCTCAAGATTTTTAAGTACTGGACCTTACTCAAAACATTGTTCTGCTACTATTCACCAATGACACCGACACACAACAAATCCTCTCACAAGGACCTTGGACTTTTGACAAATATTTGATAGGCCTTTACCAACCAGGCGTCTCTAAATCGGTGGATGATGCTAAGTTTGATACCAACCCTTTTTGGATTCAACTCCATAACCTTCCCCTTAGTCGTACAAACAAAGCAAATGTCATGGCTATCGGGAACACTATCGGTAGTGTTGAAAAGGTCGACACGTCACCGTCTAGGGAGTGTAGAGGACACTACATCCGGGTTCGAATTAGAATTGCTACTAATTAGCCCCTCTGCCATGGCTAGTTTGTTGATTTAGGTGATCAAGACCCTTACTGGATTTCCTTCCAATATGAAAGATTACCTGTCTTCTGCTACTGGTGTGGTCTCCTAAATCATGACGAAAAGGATTGCAATATGTGGAAAGAAAGTGGTGAATCTCTACAAAAGGATGAGCAACAATACGGTCCTCGGCTGCGAGCTTCTTCAGCCAATGCTCAACAATCCCAAGTAGTCCGTACCAAATCACCACAACCAGCGGGCCCTCCTCAACCCCATCAACCAACTCCATCACCATCTATGCGCCCATCCCCTCCAACGACCATCACGTCTCCCTCAACGTTGGACCCACCATCTTCCGCTCATACCAAGACAACCAGTAACCATGTTAAACATCCTGAGACTAATCCTACACATAAGACAATCTCATTAGACTCTGCTCTGTTTGACACGTACATCACTAACCTGGACCTCGAACTAAGTCACCCTCCTAATTCAAACACACTACTCCTCTCCCACAACTGGCCCACAATTCAACCATTGACCCTGTAGAACATCCTATCTACACCACACAATCACTTGTCCCATCAACAAAACAAACTAACACTCTGACCACCAACCACACCATTACTTCTGACCCCACACACACCCTTGACCCTCCCAAAATCCCAGACACCATTACCTCACCCACGTATCATTCTAAGGCCGAGAGGAATGAAATTTTGCATTGTATTGTACACTCTAAAATATTGCTTGGACCTGGGCATGAAATTTTAAAAAATGAAAATATGCATGGCACTTGGCGTAGGCTTGGTCTTCCACATGACATAATGAATTCCACTACTCCTAGTGAAATGGTACTAGAGTCTAAAAGGAAGCCACAATCTCTACCCTCAAGTGATGAACCACTGACTAATGAAAAACAAAAGCTCTTCGACTTGGAGGCAAAGGCTTTAGGCAAGCTTATGGTAGAAAATTTGGGACCGGCGGTGGCTGCTAGGCAGCCCCACCAATCGCAATGAGTATCTTGAACTGGAACTATCAAGAGCTTGGGAACCCTCAGACAGTTAATGCCCTGAAAAAGGTTATTAGGTTAGAGAAGCCCAATTCTATTTTCTTGATGGAAACAAAATCTAATGTAGAATGGATGAAGGCAAGAAGAGAACGTTGTGGTTTTAAAGATGGATTTTCCCATCCTAGTGAGGGAGCCAGTGGTGGTTTGGCTCTTGTTTGGGACTCTGATTTACAAATGCAAGTGATGAGTTCTTCGGTCTCTTACATTGATGCTCTTGTAGAGAGTGGGAGTAAATTTGGGCGATGGAGGTTAACTGGTTTCTATGGGAACCCAGAAACATCGTTGAGAGCAGATTCATGGCGTCTCCTTCAATCCCTTTCTAGTGTTTCTAATCTACCATAGTTGGTAATCAAGGATTTTAACGAAATTAGGAATGCTGATGAGAAAGAAGGAGGGGCTTCTCGGCCACCTTAGCAAATGGCTCGGTTTAACAATGCTATTGATTTTTGTAGCCTCAAGGAGTTGGAGTTTGTTGGTCCACTCTTTATATGGATATACCAGAGAAGGGATGAATATCAAATAAGGGAACGATTAGACCGCGCCCTTGTGACTTTGTAATGGTCACTCTTATTTCCTATGGCTAGGGTCTTTCATAAATCAACTTCGATGTCAAACCATTGTCAACTTGTTCTAAACTTTTTTAAGGATCAAAAACGTCAAAGGTAGAAAAAATTATTTTGGTTCGAGTCCATGTGACTAAAGGACCCTAGATGTGATCTCATTATTGAATCAGCATGGAGTGAAGGACTAAGTGAGGCATCATTGTTCCCTATAGTATCCTGTTTGAGCTTATGTCGAGGCAAGTTGGAAGACTAGAATAGGAATGTTTTTGGGCATGTGGGAAGAGAGATCGCTCGCTTGCAAACTCAATTGGAATCGCTTTAAATGCAACCTTTTGATCCGGGTATCATCAAGAATATTAGACAAACAAGAATTGATCTCAATTGTTAGATGGAAAAGGAAAATGCAATGTGGAAACAAAGGGCTCGGCTAGATTGGTTTAGAGAGGGAGACATAAATATAAATTTTTTTTCACGCTAAGGCTTCATCTAGGCTGAAGAAAAATACCATTGAGGGTGTCCTTGATTCTCATGATGTTTGGCAGGAGGATGGGGCAATCGTGGAGCAAGTGTTTGTGGACTACTATTCTGAACTGTTCACATCCTCTGCGCCCACGGAGTTCACAGAGATCTTAGAAGCCGTCCAACCTAGAGTCTCCCCTGACATGAATAGGCGATTATTGAAGGAGTTTACGCTGAATGAAGTCCATCAAGGTCTTAAGCAAATGCACCCTCAAAAAGCTCCAGACCTTGATAGTATGCCCCCTTTCTTTTTTCAACATTTTTGGCCTACTGTTGATAATTTAGTAACTAAAACAATGCTTGATTTCCTTAACTTTGGTATTATCCCCCCAAAGCTTAACGAAACTCATATTGTTTTGATTCCTAAAATTAACCAACCAATGCGAGTGACAAAGTATAGGCCTATTAGTCTATGCAATGTGATTTATAAGTTGGCTGCTAAAACGCTTGCTAATCGTCTTAAGAAAATTCTCCCTGCAATTATCAATGACACTCAAAGCACTTTTGTTAATGGCAAACTTATAACTAATAATGTTTTGGTAACTTTTGAAACTATGCGTCACATTAGTCAAAAGAAAATAGATAGGCATTACGAAATGGCAATGAAACTGGACATAAGCAAGGCGTACGACACGGTAGAATGGGCTTGCCTGGATAAAATAATTGGAGAAGCTGGGTTTTCACCAAAGATGGAGGGGTTTTATGATGCAATGTATTTCTTCAGTCATGTACACTATTAGAATTAATGGTAAGACCAAAGGCCACATTATCCCCGCAAAGGGTCATTGACAAGGTGACCCTCTTTCACCTTATCTATTCCTTCTTTGTGCAGAAAGTCTTTTAGCTTTAATTAAAAAAGTTGTTGCTGATGGCTCTATGAAGGGTGTTTCTATTTTTAGGGGTGGTCCTCTGTTGTCTCATTTATTTTTTGCAGATGATAGTATTATCTCCTACAAAGCTTCTATTGAGGAATGTGATGCTCTGCAGCTTGTCTTGTCAGATTATGAGGCAACTTCAGGGCAACAGTTGAATAGGGCCAAAATGTCCCTTTTCTTTAGTAGCAACACATCCAAAGAAGTTCAAGAGGAGATTCAGTCTAGATTTGGGGCCCAAGTTATCAAGCAGCATGAAAAATACTTGGGTTTACCATCGCTGGTGGGTAAAAACAAGAAAAATTCCTTCAAAGAAATAAAAATCAAATTGGCTAGGAAATTGGCCGGGTGGAAGGAAAAGTTATTGTCAAAAGCAGGGAAAGAGAATCTAATAAAGGTAGTTGCCCAAGCAATGCCCACATATTCCATGAGTTGTTTTAAGATCCCAGATTCCTTATGTGATGAGTTGACTAGCTTAATTCGAAACTTCTGGTGGGGACAGAAAAAAGATGAACTCAAAATGGATTGGATTAGTTGGGACAAGCTTTGTACCCCCAAATCCAAAGGGGGTATGGTTTTCAAACAATTAAAACAATTCAATTTAGCTATTTTGGCTAAGCAAGGGTGGCAGTTGCAAATAGGGGGAGGGGGGACTCTTTGTTGTACCGGGTGTTCAAAGCGAAGTATTTTCCTAACTGTGATTTCATCCAAGCAAAGTTGGGTAATCCCTCATATGCGGGGCATAGCATCTTGGCAGCTCAGCAAATAGTGGAATCAGGAATCCGCTGGCAGGTTGTCAATGGCAGAAAGATTAAGATATGGTAAGATAGGTGGCTTCCTACACCTTCAAGTTACAAGGTGACATCACCACCACCCCTACCTCTTGATGTTTCTTGGGTTGGCGACCTTATTGACCATGACTTGGGTGCATGGAATTTTGATATGTTGAAGAGGCTTTTCTTACCACACGAGGCCGATTTGATTGCAAGTATTACTTTAAGCTCGCATCTGCCTGACATCTAATGTGAAGTTCTCAATTAGAAGTGCTTACCATTTAGCTATGGAGATGGCAGCAAAGGAGGACAGGAGGTCTGTGTCTGATGGAAGTCAGTTGAGGAAATTCTGGAAATGGCTTTGGAGGCTTAATATTCCTCACAAAATTAGGCATTTTTTTTGGCGAGCATGCAAAGATATCCTACCCACCAAGGAGAACCTTATGCATCAAAAAGTGTTGCTGTATGAGAGGTGCAAAGCCTATAGGCTGGAGGTGGAGTCTTTGGCACACTTGTTTTGGAACTGTGCTTCGGTCCGTAAGGTGTGGGCAATGGCAAAGCTCTTTCCAGCGGGGTCGAGACTTCATTTTAGCTCCTTCTTGGATATGGTCTGGTATGGCACAATGGAGGCAAAATGGGATCAGGATAGAATGGAAAATGTCATCATGGTAGCATGGGCTGTATGGACAAATAGGAATCAGCCCAGCTGTGGAAGTCCAATGGAGTATCTTAATGAGTACCAGGAGAGTATTCACATGGAGAATGGGCCTATTTGGATTACACGGGCCCAATGGAGCCCTCCTCAAGCCGGTCAGCTTAAAATCAATGTGCATGGTGCTGTTTTTATGCACCAAAAGTCTGCTGGAATTGGCGTAGTAATTAGGGACTCTGAAGGTAGGATCATTAGAGCATGTAGCAAGAAAATCCAAGCACCCCTCAGAGCTGTGGAAGTTGAAGCTAAGGCAGTTGAATTTGGTTTGCATTTTGCACGGGACTTGATGATTCAAGAGTTTGTTTTGGAGAGTGACTTCTTGACCCTTATAAATGCCTTGAAAGCGATCTCTTCCCCACCTTCTTCTATAGCTGATGTTGTGTATGGTTCGTTGTCTTATTCCCATAATTTTTTCCAAGTAGATGTTTCCCATGTTCGTCAGCAACCCAATAGACCAGCTCATCTCTTAGCTAAATATGCCCTAGGCATCGATGACTTTTCAGTTTAGTTAGAAGAGAGTCCTTGTTTTATTAAACAAGCTCTTCTGAATTATGTATCGTTATTTCATTAGTTTCAATAAAGTTTTGAAGTATTTCAGATCCAAAAAAAAAAAAAAAAGCAATGGTTTAGGCTTGTGTTTGCATCTATAATCCAATTGACTTTTAAATAGGGTTGTGCATTCGTTACACCAACCTAACTAAATAGATCCAACCCAATATATTGTCTTGGATAGTTTTTTTTTTTTTTTTTTTTTTTTTTTTTTTGTGGGCTAATGAGTTGGGTTGCGCTTTTTTTGTTGGAAACTTGGGGTTGTGTTGGATTCGGTTGGCTAGATTTTCAACTCAGCTAACTTGACACAGCTAACTCACGCTATTAGCATACACACACACACACACACACACACACACACACACACATAAATCTTAATTTGATTTTTTTTTATTTAAGATTTTCTTTAAATTTGTTAGTTTTATTTATTTTGATATTTTAAGAAATAATTCTAATGAAATTGAAATATTATGTCAAACTGTGTACATTATAATAATTTATTGAATAATGTATATGAATAGTTGAACATAATTTTTTTTCCTTTTCCTTTTTTTTTTATTAGGTTGGAGATTTTTTCAAAATTAGTCGCTAACCCGTGCTATGCACAGGAACCTACCTATTTGTGAGGTAAAAAATAATAATTTTATAAATCTTAAATTGATTAAGAAATTACACCTTTGCATAATTTGTTATTATATGACTTCAATTTGTGTTACAATTTGATAAAAAAGTCATTGCACGTTCAATTTGTATTACAATTTGATGAAGAAGTCATTGCTTGAATGTGCAATGACTTACATAAAATTTGTCAGATAATTTCAGATACTACAAAAAAATAACTCAAAATTCAGATAATAAAACTTCTGAAAGACTAAAAAATATTAAAGAATTAGATGATTCACTGCTTAGAAATTATTGAAACAAAACAAAATATATATAACTAAACAATAGATAAATATAAAAGAAAGATGGGTTACATTCAAAAGAATAATTTCAATTATTACAAGCCTTTTTGTCTTATAAAAAACGGCTAAAAAGAATTTTGCGGTTCATGTATGGAAATTACTTTAAAAAAATACATGAAATACCATAAAATAATTTTTTTTTTTTAACACAGTAGAGGAGAAAAAAAAATAACATAAGAAGAGTTAATACTTCTACTCTGCTTAAAAAAAAAAAAAAAAAAAAAAAAGGGGGTTTGCATTGCTTCTATGGTGTTCATGATTAACCTCACAAATTTAGAGATAAATTATTAACATTTGAGTTTAAGTTAGGCTTGTTAGAGAGATAGAGTTTCACTGCTTATTAAGTTTGGAGTAAGCAAATATAATTTTATTTAAATAAAAGGTGAAAACACTATTTTGGTCCCTACATTTTAGGGTTATAGTCAATTTGGTCCTTACATTTTGGTAACAATCAATTTGATCCCTCATATTTTCAACTTACAACTAATTTGGTCCTTACCATTAACTCACTAACGGAAATTGTTTACATGGACAACAGTTTACAGAGTTGGCATGTCTAATATTAAAATATAAAGTGATATGCTGATGTGTCTAAATTTTATTGGCCACATTAGTTCTTACATAGCCAAAAAAGGCCACACCAACTTTTAAAAATACTTGTCTTTTCTTTACACTATTTTTGCTTTTATTTTTCTTACAATTTTTTAACCAAACTGAGTTTTTTCTTATTTTACCAATTTTTTTTCCTACTCTTATAACTTCTTGGTAAAAAAATAGTCTTTTCTTTCTTTCAATTTCTTTCATATCATAAAAGTGATTAAGTCCAACAATGGCATATCAAGTATCAACACAGATTACATTGATTCTAACTTTATTTGGCTTTCAAACATAACAAATCTTATGCCATTAAAAACTACAATCCAAAACCAAACAAATCCCCAAACCTAACACCTCTATACAACGATCCAACAACTCACCTTCACCACAAACCCAACGGTGTAGCAGCACCACCACCACCACCACAATCCCAGATCCAACTTATTCTAAGCTAATAGGTCAAGAAAGTATTGACCCCTTTGGTAACTTAATCAATTAATTTAACCAAGTAAAATTAATTAGATTCAAATTACACACAACAAACGTGGTAGCACAAACAAATCACCAATTATACTAAATGCAGCGGAAAATAAATTTGACACAGGTGATTTGTTTACAAATGGAGAAACCCACCGAGGTAAAACCCCACTAGGTGAATTTAAGGTCACCACTCTCAATAATCCACTATTATCAAAACAAGTGATTACAAGTAAAAGGAATCTCAGTACCTAATACCAACATGCAGTTAAACCCTTACCCCAATGCACAATTAGACTTGTAATGTAGTGACAATCTTTCCTTTCAATGCACGTCTTCAAGTACATGACTAACCAATCGATGCACGGATCTAAGTACATGACCAACATACCAACTTGAGAAAGATGTTGGCTACAAAGTTCTTCAATTCATCTAAATAATGAAGATCAAGAAGCTCCTTGGTTACAAAATTCTTGACGCAAAGACACAGCAGCTTCTATAAAGAATATGGTGAACTAGGAAAATTGTCTCTGGTCACAATTTGCATGCACAATGACTTTGCATCAAATTGCATAACCTTGCATCATTTTAACGACCCTTAAAATAATCATTATATATGTCTAGGGTTGTGAGAAAAGAATCCTTACACAAATAACTTGGATATGTGTGAAAAAAAGATTTGAAAATCTAAATTTCATAATTTTCGATAGATACTGTTTCTGTTAAGCAGCTGTCGAGCACAAACATTAAATCTTCAATAGATATTATCTGTTGAGCTTTAATGAACAACATTTCTTCATTTGTTTCTTGGACATACTTTCATGGTTTCAATACTAAACTTAAACTCTTGTTCCTCGAAATACTAAACCCATCCTAAATCTATCTAATTATAAGTAAAGTGTGTTTTGTCAAATGATTAACCAATTTAAAATGACATATGTTCTAACAAGTTCCACATATGTCCTAACATAAGCCAAAGCCACGACTTGGTTCCTAGAGTTAGCCCAAGCTTACAAATCACCTCCGATCTTAAATCCTCTATTCAGACTAGATCCACTAAACCCAGACTCGCCGATTTCACTCCCAACTCAGAGATTCCCAATCTCTTCTCACTCTTCTCCAAAATCGTCTATTCTGGATTTCATTCTTAGGAAGCCCATGATGTAGGTGTTGAAAGTTATGGATTGAAGAGACTTATCAAGTTGTTGCAACAGAGGTTGCACAGAAGGCAGAAGATGGACAGCTATGGGCAACTCAAATAGTGGTTGAAAAGAAGGCTTGGGGATGGAGTCAATGGTGTATGGACTGACTTTTCCAATCGTTGAGAAATGAGTATTGAGAAGAATGAAGGCAAAAGGGAGGGAAAGAGAAACTAAAGAATAAAGTTGCAGAGATGGTGAGAGAGTTGAGAAAATAGAAAGAAATTTTGTTTGGTTAAAAAGATTACAAGAAAATTATAAAAAAGGTAAATAAAAGCTGATGTAGCTTTTTTTGCTATGTAAGAACTTATGTGACCGATAAAATTTAGACACATTAACATATCATTTTATATTTTAATATTAGACATACCAACTTCGTAAGTAATTTCCATTAGTGAGTTAATGGTAAGGATCAAATTGGTTACAAGTTGAAAATATGAGGGACTAAATTAACTGCTACCAAAATGTAAAGACCAAATTTACTATAACCCCAAACTATAAGGACCAAAATAGTGTTTTTGCCTAAATAATATGATAATTTTATTTAAATATTGTGCTGACACGGAAAATTGTGAGGGCTTCAGAGGCTTTGATTTGAGTTTGAGTTTAAGTTGAACTAACAAATATAATTTTATTTAAATAAAACGATAATTTTATTTAAATATTATGCTAATATGGAAAATTGTAAGAACTTCAGAGGCTTCGTTTTAAGTTTGAGTTTAAGTTGGACTTGTTAGAGAGATAAAGTTTCACTCCTTGTTAATTAAGTTTGGATTAAACAAAAATAATTTTATTTAAAAAAAATTATGAGTTTGAGTTTAAGTTGAACTTGCTAGAGAGATAGATTTTCATTCATTGTTAAATTTAGACTAAACAAAAATAATTTTATTAAGTTTGGACTAAATGAAAATAATTTTATTTAAATAAAAAGATAATTTTACTTAAATATTATGCTGACATGAAAACTTATGAGAATTTCAGAGGTTTCGGTTATATATATATATATATATATATATATATATATATTTTGATAAAGATATCAGTTCAAATTAGAAAATACTCCAACTTAGCTCATTCATACATCGAAAGGCTTTACTTTAAACCTCTATAGTTCATCAGTACGCAAGATTTTAGGCAGAAACATGTAGTATCAAATAATTAAATCCATCAAGCTTTAATGGAAATTTTCAACAAAATATTTGTTCTATTAAAAACAAAATCAAAATAACAAAAGATTTGATTTGTCACAAAATCTAGGGGGAGAATTATTTAAAATGTAAGGTTGAAATTCACACACGTGACACGCATCAAAATCCAAATGTGATATTTCTAAAACCCATAATATTTGTTAAAGCTCCATCACGTTGGATCCACTCTTAAGCAAAGAGAACTAAAATTGCAAGTATATATGTAAATTACATTCTCAGTCAACTTCCAGCAAATTCAAACGCTGTCATTTACTATAGAATTCCTTCCAACAGTTTAGTTCTTTTCTTATTCTTATTCAAGAAGCACTAGCTCCATTTATTTCTTGACAAATCCATTGATTATGAGACATTGGGCTGCTTGCGCATCATGAAAATGGAACAGGGCTTCAATCACCACAGTCCACAAACTGATAATTCACAATAAGGTGGCCTTGAGCATTGCCTTTTCCGTCAGTGTCTAGTTTTTGGAACACACCTACATCCAAATCTAGACCACCATTACTGCATTGATCTATAATTCTCACTGTTGCTTGAGCTCCTGTCCCGGTGTTTGTGACCTACACAGTACAGACATGAAATTTAGTGGTTTCCTTCTCACTTTCCTGATTAAAAGTATGTGAAACGCTTAGTTTAAGAAAATTAATAATTGATGGTCTAAATTTTGTATTTGATTGAACTGTTTGTCTAAAATTCTTGGTCATTCATATTTAAAAAAGAAAAATAAATGGTCTAGTGAGCCCATCTATTTTGAAAAGAAAGATCTTTTTTATTATATACTTTTCCAAACTCATAGATACAATCATTCATCAAAAGAATAAATAAATAAATAAAACATGATCAATAAAACATTTTAGCCTTTTAGTTATCGTAGATAACTTTTAAGAATGTAGTAATTTCAAGCCATTTCATACCGAATCATCTCTAAGGAAAAAAAATCATAGCCTTTTATGCATTATTTTGAATGCTACATCTAGCAAACAAGAAAATATTGAGTCTAATGCTTCTATGTACTAGACCTATCAGGATTATGATATATGTATACTTATGATTATATATCACAATCTTGACGGATTTAATGCACAAGAATACTAAACCTTAGCCAATTCCCTAGCAAGCATATCAATGTGTCAAATTTCATTACATTAATATGTAAGTTGATGACACAAAAAGAAATCAAGGTTGAGTTTTGCTTGTCTGAAGATCAAGTGATTGACAACTTGACAAAGTTGTTTAAAGTTGACACTTTCTAAAACTAAAGGGTAGATGGATTAGAATTTTTCTTTTTAAATTATTAAAAAAAAAAATCCAACACAACTATATTAAATTTCTCCCAAAAAAAAAAACACAAAAACACAAAACACAAAACAAAAACAAAAACAAAAACAAAGAAGCCCATATGAATTTAAATCTGTCACAAAGAGAACTACACTATATTATAGTTTTAAAAAACTCAAATTTTGTATTTGAAATTATACTAAGCTGTTGTATTCTAGTTTCTATTATAAATTTCCATCAAAAATAATAATAATTCTACCATGAAAGTTAGCTTGTCACACCACTTAGTAGTTAGTACTTACTTGTAAGCACTTTCCACAAGCAGCCTGTCCTTGAGGCCCAACAGGTCCACAAAAGGCAGTCCAACCATATTTGCTACGCCATGCCAAGGGCTTGTCGGCATCCCATGTGGAGCAATATGCACTCACAGCATTCAAGTTCCACCCATTCTGCTCTGGATTGTATAAGTGGTACGTTGCTCTCACATTCGAGGCACTCTCACCACCACCACCACTACTGCTGCCACTGCCGCCACTGCCACCGCCAGACTGACAATTGCTTTGACAACCATTGGAGGGTGAGCAATAGTCATCACCTGTCCCACAGTACCCATATTGACTACAACAAAGGTTGTTGGCACATGTTTTGCCACCAGCTTGCTTGCCACAGTCTTGTGCAATTGCACTAGCAAGTAAGCAGAGAGATAACACTAAGCAAAAGCTAAGCCTGTCCATATTGTGTTAGCTATTCACAATTAAATTTGGAAAAAATATGGTTCAAGGGTGTATGAATTTATAGGGAGGAGGTGAGTCTTAGAATTACGTATTATCCTTGGTAGTTTGAATAATATGGCATAGCAATGTTAGGTGTGATATTGACCTTGACTGGACTAAGTGCAACTTTCTACATGAACTACACAGACTTCTATTTGATTTGTTGCCAAATATAGATAACGAATGACGAAAAATCTTGCACGATCGGTGGTTAAGGGTCAAGATGGCAACCAAATTTGTGTCATCATGATCTTGTGGTACTTTTCAATGTATTCTATTCTGCTGAAGATCTGCCGTGATCATCGCGGTCTATTCTGGCACGCATTATTAATATTGCATGGACTGAGAGAGGGTCTTTCTGGTAATCCAGCCGCTATTATTAAATAACTTTACTTCCACAATTACAAAGACGGCCGCTATTATTACATAACCCTTTTTTTTTATTGAAGGGGACCCCTTAAAGCCCAATCCATGATTCTTCTTGCGGGAGTTATCCAAGATATATATTAACCTTATAGCATCTCTAATCTTCAATGTGATTAAATTAGCCAGTATAGCGTATACATTGTGCTGCAAAAAGTCTAACGACGTAATAAATTCAACAGCATTTTTATAACTATTGATGAATTTTTTTAAAAACAAATTTAATAATTACCATGGAGAAGGGGATTTGAATCCTAAATTTTTAGAAAAGAAATACTAAGAAGAGTCAAACTAACAATTGTTTTTTTAAAATAATTTTATTTTATGGGATTGATGTAACAATTATGATTTGTGTAAAACTATTCAATTCCATTATTTTGGATTCCTTTAGAATTTACTCATTCCATTTCTTTATAAACTCTTAAACGAAGTGTTAGATTTTTTTTTTTTTTTTTTTTACAAGATAGAATTCTATTCTTACCTAATCTAAGTGTATATGTATGTATGAAGCTCCTCTTAGAGACTTAAACCTCGACCTTTGCCCCCCCACACCCTACAAGTACTAATACTTGTGGAGTGACCATCGTATCAAGGGCCTGCGGTGGTAAAGTGTTAGATTGTTAGTGGTGATCTAAGTTAAAGTGGTGTTTTAGTAATCTCAATCTATCACATTAATTGTAATGACTCAAGAAAAAACATTAGTCACATCTACGCTATACCTTATAAAGATTAGTCATAATTAAGGCTACTATAATTGTTAATAAAACCTAAATCTACTCAGTATATACCTAATTTGGGACTTAGAACACTCCCACATACATAACACAAATTTAAACAATATCCAAATCAAACTTGGGACATCACATCAATACTTCGTTTAGGAGTTCATAATGAAATGAAATTAGTAAATTATAAAAAAAGTAAAATAGAATATAGTGCATCTAAGTAATGAAAAGGAAAGGAAATTAAAAGAATGAAAAAAAATTAAATAATTTTGTATATATCGATGTTATCAGCGAGCAGTTTAGTCTAGTTTTTAATAATATTTTTTTTTTTTTCAGAATCTAACTATAATATTGTTTTATACTTCTGAATCTTATTCAAAGTTTAAGATGATCTTGAAATAGTGGACCTCTTTAGAAACAATGAAAATAATGATGTGAAAAGGAACTACTATATTGATGGTTAGCGTAAGACACCTAAAGCATGCTTCATTTTTTTATTATGCTTATAGAAGGCCATAGATGTTTCCGAGGAGAAAAAAATATGTAAAAATCGGAAAATGGTTAGGTACTTTCAAAGTATAGCAAAATTGTGTTTCTTCCTCTTATATTCATAATGGATCCCACTATAAATGTGAGAGAAACGAGTATCATTTACCATGCTCCGAGAGTACTTAAAAATTACTCGCAAAAATTAATGAAATAAAATATCTACTTAATTTAAATTCCTAACCAAATCTTGTCATTTATCAACTCAATTAAGTCCCAATCATCTTATGCTCCTTCCAAGTTTTATTCTCATTGCAATTTCAAATTTAGATTCCAAAAAGAAACCTCTTGACATTGATGACTCAGATTATTTGAGAAAGAATTAATTTAGAATTGATGAGATATTCGAAACAGTATTAAATAAAGATGCATTTGGAAACAATATTATTTTTCAATCACATCGTCGTTAAGAAACCACAACTTTCAAATCCACATCAAATTGCAAGAGCTAACATAAATGGAAGAAAATATGATCATGCTTTTCACCTTAGTCACATAATCAAGCATTAACACACATACGCTTAGACTAGGGTAGAGTAGAATTCTATCTCAAATAAAAATAAAAATAGAACTCAGTCACATAATCAAGCATTCAAGTAAGCTTGGATTCTTCATGAAATATCACAGGTAAGACATGTGAAAGCAATCATATTAAGCAAGTCTACAAAGGCAAAATTAGGTCTAATATAAATTTTGGGGCAAAACACATGTAGACCATTTAATGATAACTTCATGTAGACATTCTATTTCATTCCTCAATTATAATGTATACCTTTTTACGCATGCACCAACTCCCTCCAATATGATGAAAATATTAAAGAATGCACATAAATTCTCTTATCTTTCCCTCATTTGTCATGTTAACTTTGGATTTTTATTTTTCTTGTATCTATGGTTTTAATTTTAGTTTTATTATTCTATCATATTCACCTCTATTTTATCAAATTCTCGACTTTAAAAAATGTGCAAGAATTGTAATTTCATTTATTGACCAAATCTCACATTACTGTTTAAACCAATTGTGTTCTTTATTTTAAGTTTAATCATAAATAAACCTTTCAATATTTTTTCCAACCTTTAATTTTGTCAAACTTTTGATTTTAGTGGAAAAAAAAAAAGAAGAAAAGAGAGAGAGAGAGAGAGAGAGAGAGAGAGAGATACAAAAATCAGTAATGCTAGTGAGTAATGAGGCGTATACTGTTGCATTTACGTTGTACCTCACCTGCCAAATAAAAGTATAAAACAACCAAGGCATGGTCTCTCTGTTTTCGCATTAGGCGGTTGGGTTTAGTCATCAGTGTAAGAAAAAGCAAAAAAAAAAAAAATACAAAAACAAAACAAAAAACAAAATAGGCGCTTTTCGATTTTTATAAAGAAAAATCTTTAAGGCTCTCTAATTATAATGTTCCATTGAACTAGGTAAGAGGGAGATCTATGAGATTAAGAAGAAGTACAAGAAAGAAGCCAAAATCACAAACATTTTCAGAAAACTTCTCTCCAAATTTTTTTTTTATTCATAGATTCATTTGTTTTCTATTTTCCCTATCACTGAGTTTCAAAACTATTTTGAGAGAGAGATTGATATTGATGATGCCAAAAATCATCAGTAAGTCGCATAGTGCTCACGTGTTCTAAACTAAAACCTACAAAACACAACAAAAAGAAGATCCTACAAAGAGTACCGGTGTGGTACCGGCTAAATACCCTCCGAATGTCAAGTTAGGATGAATTATATGTAACTTGGTTTGTGAGGGTTTAAGGGTTTTTATAGTAGCATAAACTTGACGTTCAAATTTTGGTGAAGAGGGTCTTTCCTTCTAGGTAAGATCCTCATTAATACGCGTATATTGCGAGATGCTTTCCATATGGAGGTTCTCTTGGTTAAGATTAATCATGGGGTGCAAGATGTTTCCTTATATATACATTCGTGGAGGCCAAGCAAGGCCACGCTGGACCCATCATAGGCTTCCTTCCATCGACCTTTTATTTTGTCTGGACATTCCCGTCGTCTCATATAGATGTCGTCGGCCTATGATGTTGTCACTTTCATCGCTTATGAATGAACAAGTGGAGCTAACGGGTTCATTGAGACCGTTAGATTCCTCATACGTGGACGAGTTTATCCTTTTCCAGAATAACCCTTATCAGCTGCCCCCTACTCTATGGCTCCATTAGCTCCAGCTAACGGATCGTGGAGTATAGCTTTCCTTTCATTTATTATTTATTTGTTGGAAAATAAGAGTGCTTACTAATGACTTCTTTGAGTAGCTTTTATTAAATGCTAGGACACGTGGCAAAGGCTAGTTAGCCTCATTTCTGAGCAAAGGCATCGTTTAGTTTCCCGTGCTTTTGCATTTTATAAATAGCCCATCCCCTCCCCTCATTTTTCCTTATTTTATTTTTGCAAATCTTGAGAGAGAGGGCTTGTTATTCCATCATCTTTGTTGCTGTCAACTTGCAAATCACCTCACCTTTACAAAATCATCAGCTAATCATGTAAGCGTTCTTCTTTCATTTCTCTTTATCTTTTTACTTCCATTTTCTAGTCAGTCATCACTTCTATAGAGAGACCTGTCAAATAGGCTCTTAGAATACATTTGTCGCTTGTAGGTGAATAGATTCTAGGTGATAAAGAAGTGACGAATGGGTAGTTGTCATCAGTCCATGAGGGAGTGGGCTACGACGAAGTCTTCCCATCAGGAAATGGGCCCGAGAAGGGCTTATCTTGGTCATTAAAAAGGGAATTATTTGCCCATTCTCCTGATGAAGAAGGGGAAATTATGATAGAGAGGAAGTAAAGGGAGATGTGGAGAACAAATGCGACAAGGGGGACAGAGTGGAAGAGGAGGGCTTAGAGGAGGGTGACGAGGTTGAGAGTGAGGATGACGAGGGAACATTCTCCGAGGGAGGTTCAGGAAGTCAAGAGGACGATGGAACCCGTCCCTTCATTCTTCTTGCAATGTGGAAGGTCAATGATTTTTATTCGAAGATGACGACCAGAATATTTAAGGAACTTCGGGATCGTTATCAAATTCCTGACAATATCCCAATTCGTCTTCCCAGGAAGTTTGAAAAGTGTTACTTGGGGAAGACCACAGACGTTAACATGTATGACACTATGTTTGCGGTAGGATTGAGATTGCCACTGATGGCACTACATCATCAGTTGGCCAATTTTATAGGATTATTCGTCAACGAAATTGCTCCTAATGCTTTGAAGATATTCATAGGGGATGAAATCCTTTAGAGTCGTCTTAGTGGTAGGAACCGTCAACTTACTCTTGACGAGTTCTTTTGGTGCTACAGACCCTAACACATCGTCTCGTTTCAAGGGATATATCACTTTGCATTGAGGAAAAAAGCACTTAAGCTAGTGTCAGATATGCCTGACTCCAATAGAAATTGGAAAGGCAAATATTTTTTTGTTCAAGGGACGGATTGGGTATGTCGTTAGGAGGATTGGGCTTCAATGCTCCATGGCTTCGACAATACTTAGGGTATTGTCGAAGACTCGGGTTTAGTATTGTTAACTTTTCACTTTTCTTTGCTTAATTGTTAAGTATTTAATGTCGTCTGCTTCTCTTTTTTTAGCTAGTGTTCGCCCATGTATAATTGATGAGCAAGAGGCTTTCATCTGTCGAGTACTTAACATCCCGTTTGCCGAGTGAAAGTGTAAGGACCTGATCACCCTTGATACATTGAACGCTTATTGTGGTGGTCCTATGCCGATGCTTGAAGCTTGTAGATTGAACATATATTCCCATCAGCGTAAGTCCTTACTTTTTGCTTCCCTCATCCATCTGCTTCATAATTACGTCAGCTTAGTTAACTCTTGTCCTTTGTCCTTTGTAGAAATGGAGGCAGCTAGACAAAGAACTTTGGTAAAGGCGTCAGTAGCAGCGCGTAAGGAAAAGGAAAAAGGGAAGGAAGGGACATCCTCGTCTGTTCTCAAGGTCGTCAACAAGGGAGCATCCAAATGGAAGAGTGAAGGGAAGGACAACCGTCCACTCAAAAAATTACCAATCACTCCAGCAGGTGACCAATAGTCAAAGAAGCCATCACCTCCCAAACCGAATCATGAAGCTGGTAAAGGCTTGATGACGACAATGGGCCCTAACATCTAGGGAACCTCTCATCATCTTCTCACGCGCAAAGGATATGCCATTAAGATGGTTAAGTCAATCATCAAGAAGACAGACTTCAACCCTTGTGCTGAGTATGAAACAGAAAATTTAGGGTTGTTGGGTCTTTTTTACCTTTCTAGGGTACGTCTCTTTTTTTGGACTCTTTCACTCTATTGTTTATTCACTAGCTGACGATTGAATCGTTTTTAAGCACTAGTGCATATGAAGGACTTTTAAGATAGGTGTGTTGCCAAGGAAGGGGTGATTAGTCGGCTTAGGACGCATAATAAGACCCTGACCAATGAACAAGCACAATATAAGGGGGCCGTCTGTACTCTTAACGAGAAGGTGATGACTTTGAAGGAAAAGCTAAAAGAGGAAACTACTCTCCGAGAGAAGGCGCAAAAGGAGACAGTAAACGTGGAGAAGAAGCTGATGGCACTTTGTGAGTAGGTAGAGATGGCCAGAGCTAACACCATAGCAGAGTTCAAGGCTTCCCAGCCTTTCATTAATGCATGCGTGGTCTACTATGGTGAAGGGTTTGATGACTGCCTAAAGTAGGTCGGGTCCGTCTACCCAAATCTTGACCTATCCAAAGTAGGAATGGCAACGGGTCGGGTTCAAGTCGGGTTTTTCTATACCTGAACCCGACCCGCAGGCCTACTATTATAATCCGAACCCGACCCGTTTAATAAATGGATTTTTTTTCCCACCCCAAACCCACCTCGTCAGGCCCCCCGCGGGCCTCGTCCCTTATGCCCAACCCAACTCAAAATCAGAAACAAAAATTTTGATTCATCATTTTTCATCCCAAAATCACAAACACATACACAAATCCAAACACAATCACAAACATAACACAGAAATCACAAACACAGATTTCAGATCTATGATTTTCCCTTTCAAAATCACAAACAAAACACAAATTTTAGATCTATGATTTTCATTTTTCCCTTTCAGAAATCATAAACACAAACACAAACACAAAACTCACATGACTGAGGCTAATCGAACCCAGAAAAAAGAAAAAAGAAAAAAAAAAATGGAGAACGAGGTGGAGTCAGGAGTGAGCCGTGTCACGCTTGTAGCCATGGGCGAGGAAGATGAGAGGAGTAGTGGACTGTGTGACATGCGAGATCGGCGACGGTGAGGATGAAACGGAGTTAAGAGAGTAGAGAGCTTGGGACTAGCGACACTGACAGAGCTTGGGACAGCGGCGAGAGTTGGACCGGCGGTGAGAGGTTGGGTAGTTGGCCAAAGGTGAGATTGAGAGTGAGTGAGATTGAGAGTGAGTGAGATTATGATTTGTGAGTGAAAGAATGAGATTGTATGAGTGAGACTAAAGAGAATAGAGATGAAAGAGGCCAACTGTGTGAATTGAAATGAAATGAGGATGGGTAGTAGATTTTTTAGGGTTTATAACATTATATATATATATATATGAGGGTATTTTAGGAATTATAAATTATATATATACGGGTCGGGTCGGGTTCGGGCTGGATTTTTTAAAAAATTCGAACCCGACCCGGCCCTGGTTCGGATTTTTTTAAAAAAATCCATACCCGACCCTCTTCCTTATCGAACCGAGTAAAACCCAATCCATTAGGGTCGAGCCGGACCGAGTACCCGTGAGTCGAGTAGAAATTGCCATCCCTAATCCAAAGTCACCATGGATGATCCACTACCGACGACCACTGCTGATGGCAATACCATTAATGAGGAGACTGATAACTTTACTCATGCTAAGCAAGGTTTGAAGGACGATGGTGTGGTGCTTGCTCAACCTGCTCTACAAAGACCTGTCACTCCTAAGATCCCGTTTGCTGAAGATCCTCCTCTTAAAGATGCCGAGAACCTTTCTGCCCAAGACGTCCAAAATTCTCCTGCCAAAGATGACAAGAACCTTCCTACTTAGGACGTCCAGAATCCTTCAGCCTAGTTCTCTTTTAAAAATTCAGCTTTCTTGTATCTTATTTTCAGATGATGTTAAGTGCCCTTTTGTTTTTGGGCCTTTATTGTAAACACTTTTTTATTTTACAACATTTGTTTAATATTTTACATCCTTCGCTTTGAGTATCCTCTTGTTCTCTTATTTTGAGGTATGCATATGTATGTCCATCTTGGTGTTAGCATACACGTCAAGATACGCCCGTCTATTTGGGTGTGCTCATCTTTTAGGGACTTGGTGTATTTTGGGTGCCCTTGGGAACTTGCATAGGATTCGTCAGTAGGTAGACTTAATATCTCCGTCCACTTATGAACTTAATGAACACGCCTATATGTAGACTTAAGGTCTTTGTCCACTTATATACTTAGCAATAAGCTTGTAGACTTAATATCTCTGCCCACTTTTAGCAATAAACTCATCCTTTTGTGGACAATAATGACTTTGCCTACCTAAGGACTTCGTAATGAACTCGTCCACTTGTGGACTTTGTAATGAACTCCGTAATGAATTTGTCCACTTAATGACCATCCATTTTAGGCATCCATTGGGATGATCAGTCCACTTGTGGACGTGGTTTTGAACCCGTCCACTTGTAGACTTAGTGAGTTCAAGGAATCCTCATGGGATGAACTCGTTCACTTGTGGACTTAATAATGAACTCGTCTACTTGTGGACTTGGTAATTTCAAGGCATCCTCATGAGATGAACTTGTCCACTTGTAGACCTAATAATGAACTCGTCCACTTTTGGACATAGTAATTTCAAGGCATTCTCATAGGATGAACTCGTCCACTAGGTCAAGCTGAAGATGTATAGCCTCGTCATTTTCTACTTTCGTCATGGTTGTCCATTCTATAACTTATAAGTCTAACCTCAGCTGGGATAACTACCTCGCTTCCATATGCCAGTCGAAATGGGTCTTTCCTGTAGGCATTCTGGTTGTTGTCTTGTATGCCTATTATACGCTTGGCAACTCTTCTAGCCATATACCATATGCTCGCCTGAGCCAAGTCTTGATAATTTTGAGAAAGGATCAATTTGTGACCTCAACTTGCTCGTTGGCCTGAGGGTGGGCGAGGGAGGAGTAGTGGTTCTTGATCCCTAATTGTGAGCAAAAGTCCTTAAAGGAGTAGTTGTTGAATTGCTTTCCGTTATCCGAGACCAAGACTCTAGGGATCCAATATCTACAAATGATGTTTTTCTAGATGAAACTTCGTACATTCTTTTCTGTGATGGTGACCAAAGTTTTAGCTTCTACCTATTTGGTGAAGTAGTCTATGTCGACCACTAGGAACTTCAGCTGTCTCATTGCTATTGGGAATGGGCCCATGATGTCAAAACCCCATTGAGCGAAAGGCCACGGGGCTGTTATTGGGGTGAGCTCTTCTATTAGCTGTATGATGACATTGTTGAACCTTTGACATTTGTCGTAGGATTTAACATAAGCCTGGACATTCGTCTACATAGTGAGCCAGTAATATCCAGCCCGAATCAGTTTGTGCACCAATGATCGTGACCCTAAATGGTTCCCGCAAATCCCTTCATGGACTTCTCTCATGACATAGTCTGTTTCTTTAGGGCTTAAGCATCTTAGGTATGGGCCAGAGAATACTTTTTTGTATAAGACGTCCTTTATCAGAACAAATCATGATGCCTAGACCTTTAGCTTTCTTACGGCCTCCTTACTATTAGGTAGTGTGCTGTCTTTCAAATAAGAAACTATCGGTGTAATCTAATTGCTTCCCGAGTCTATTTCCTGCACACTAATGTCATCTATCAAAGGTGGGAGTTGAATAAAAGAAAGTACCTTACTAGGAATAAGCATGTGTTCCACTAAGGGGGCTTTGGCAAGGTGATTAGCTTTCTCGTTCTCTTCTCTAGGGATTTGGACGAACTTGGCCTGTAGCTTGCCTACTCATTTCTGCACCTGCTCAAAATACTTCTTCATTTTTTCCCCTTTGCATTCAAAGTCACCGTTTACATGACTAGTGACAACCTGAAAGTCATAATATACGACCACACTTATTGCCCCTAAGGCTTTCGCAAGATCTAGCCCCACCACTAAGGCTTCGTACTCTGCTTCGTTGTAGGTCATTAGGAAGTCGAGACGAACCAAGCATTTAATCTCGTCCCCTTCTGGGGAAAGGAGCACTACACTGACTCTACCAACCTACCTGTTAGACGATCCATCTATGTGGACGCTCCACTAAGGAAGTTTTTCTACCCTCTGGCCTTCCATAATGGTGAACTCTGCAATAAAGTTGGCAACTACTTGTCCTTTTATGGCAGTTCATTGGTGATATTATACGTCAAATTTACTCAATTCTATCGCCCATAGCGCCATCCGTCGGGCTGCTTCAGGATTATTCATTGCTCGTCATAAAGGCTTGTCAGTTAAGACAACCACGTTGTGGGCCTGAAAGTATGGCTTGAGCTTACAGGCTATGGTGGCTAAAGCAAAGGCAAGCTTCTCCATCGATAGGTATCTTTCCTCCGCACCTCAGAGTGCTCGGGTAGTGTAGTATACAAGCTTTTGTACCCTGTCTTCTTCCCTGATTAAGGCCGCGATAACGGAAGCTGGGGATACAACCAAGTAGAGGAATAGTTCTTCCCTTAGTTTGAAAGGACTTAGCAATGCTGATGAAGAGAGGTAGGCCTTTAGATCCTCAAATGCTTGTTGACACTCGGTCGTCCACTCAAAAGACTTCTTTGGTTTGCAGAAGAAAGGTAGGCACTTGTCCGTTGCCCTTGATACAAACCTATTCAGTGCGGATACCTTGCCCTTGAGGCTTTGTACTTTTTTTCACGTTCCTTAATGGTAACATCTCCATTGTGGCTAGGATCTTGTCTAGGATAACTTGGATACCTCTTTGAGACACTATGAACCCTAGGAACTTTCCAACCATTACCCTAAATGCACACTTGCTCAAATTAAGCTTCATATTGTAAGAGCAAAGGATGTCAAAGGTCTCCTTGAGATCGTCCAAATGGTCATCCTCCCTTCAGCTTTTTACCAGCATGTCCTCAATGTAGACTTAGACATTTCTTCCAATCTGAGGTGCAAACATCTTGTTCATTAGCCTCTTATAAGTTTCACCCACATTCTTAAGGCTGAATAGCATTACTTTGTAATAAAAGAGGCATTGGCTAGTGACAAATGAAGTTTTCTCCTAATCAGCTTCGTCTAGTTTGATCTGGTTGTAGCTAGAAAAAGCATCCATGAAGCTTAATAACTGGTGCCGAGCTGTAGAGTCTATTAGGACATCAACCCGAGAGAGGGGGTAGCTATCCTTGGGGAACGCCTTGTTCAGGTCCATAAAGTCTCTGCATATCCTCCACTTCATGTTGTCTTTCTTGACTATCACCACGTTGGCCAGCCAGTCGGGGTAGTATATTTCTCTAATGAAGTCTGCATCTTGAAAATTATGGACTTCTTCCGTTATTGCTTGGTCTCGTTCTTAGGTGAACACTCGTTTCTTCTGTCGAATAAGGGGGAAAGACGGTGACATATTCAACCTATGCACCATAACTGAAGCATCGATCCTAGGCATGTCTTTATGGCTCTAAGCAAAGACATCTTGATTTTCTTTTAGGAACGTTGTCAATGCCTGTCGAATCGACGGACTGGCAAGGGTGCCGATCCTAGTTGTCTGCTTAAGCCTAGAGTTGTCAAGGGATATCTCTTCCAATCCCTCGACAGGTTCTGCAACCCTCTGCTGCTCTTTTATGTTCATGGTCTGTAGATGGCCATCCATCTCTAACATTGCTATGTAACATTCTCGTGCCGCCACTTGATCTCCACAGATTTCTCCAACTTCATACTCAATAGGGAACTTAATCATCAGGTGATAAGTTGAAGTCACGACCTTCCATGAGTTAAGGGTAGGTCGTCCAAGGATGGCATTATAGGAAGACGAGCAATCTACCACAAGGAATGTTACATCCTTAGTGATCTGCTGTGGGTAATCACCAACCGTTACGGGCAATATGACTGCACCAAGGGGATATACTATTGTTCCTTCTAACTAAACGAGCGAGGCGTTGGCCGAAACCAGTCGCTCTCTTTTAATCCTTATCTGTTGGAATGCCAACTAGTAAAGGATGTCAGCAGAGCTTCCATTGTCAACAAGGACCTAGTATGTGTTGTAGTTCTCTACTCGTATGCTAACAACGAATGCATCGTCATGTGGGTGGTGGAGACATCGAGCATCTTCCTCTAAGAGTCCAATGATGGAGTTGTCGACCTGAGCCATCCTTGGGATGAAACCCCTCAGCTGGACATTCTGAATTATCCTAAGGTAAGTCTTTCGGGCCTTTTTAGATGAGCTAGAAGTTGTAGTTCCTCCCACAATCATTCTTATGTCTTTTAGAGGTGGCCTAAGATGCTTATTCTCCCTTCGGGCAGCCTGTTCTTGCGGCACATCTGTCCTTTCCTTACTAACGAACCTCTGCAACTTTCCTTATTTGATAAGAGCTTCTATTTGCTGCTTCAAGTGTAGCAGTCAAATGTATTATGACCGTGATCACAGTGAAAACGGTAGTATTTGTCTCTAGACCTCTTACTGGGGTCTCCCTTCAACTTGTCAGGAAACGTCAAGGCTCCTTCGTCCTTGATCTACATTAAAACTTGATCAATCGGGGCATTAAGCGGGGTGAAGTTCACGAACCTCCCAGTGGAGCATTTGGAGCTCCTATCCTCCCATCGGTCTCCAGTCCTAGTTGTCTTCCATCCCCTTTCCTGTCGTGCCTCTTCTTGTCTTTCCCTCTTCTTAGGCTTCTCTTCTTAAGCAAGCAGCATGTCTTCCTTGTCCATGTACTTAGTAGCCTGTAAAGCACATCTGACATAGTTTTCAAGTCATTTTTGTATAAGGAAAACAAAAACTTCCCCTTCTGTAACCCATTCGTGAATGCAGCCACAAGTATCTTGTCATTAGCTTCATCAATTAAAATGGCCTCTTTTTTAAAGCGAGTTGTTAAGTTTCAGATCCCTGTAAACTAGACTATTTAACCTAATTAATTAACCAAGTGAATACTTAGGTTTATTATTCAAATCTAGGTTAAAACAAAACAATCACAAATAGTAAAGTAATGGAAAATAAAGAACATAAAGATTTGATGACCCAAGAAAACCTAAACGGTAAAAAACCTGTGGAGGATTTAACCTAACTATCCTTAAGGTAAAAACAAATCCACTATGAAAGAATTAAAATTTGTAAAATAAGACTTAAACCACTAACATCTTATTGCTACCTCATTTAGAAAACTTACTACTACGACCACGTGACAATTCCGAGTTCACTACCTATTTCTTTCTTTGATCTACTGCAACCACAAGTTCTCCTACTTGTGACTTTGAGACTCCACTCAAAGATTTAAGATCTCCTTTAAAGTTCTTTATGCAGCAACTGAAACAACCATCAAGTTCTTATTATGAATCTTGATCTTGATAGCTCAATATGTGTGTATGAAGGTAAGCACCTCTAGATCTCACAAAAGATTCAACGCACAACTCAACAAAAACTCTAGAGAGTTTTTGGATACAAAACCCTAAATCTACAAAAGAGGCACACTCTTCTCTCTCTTAAAAGCCTTTTAAAAACGTGCTTAGGGTTTTCTTTATATACTAGAAAAAGTAGATTTGAAACCCTAATCCTTTTTGGGCTTGAACTGCTGTTTAGGTCGACTTAAAATTCTGCAAACCCAAGTTTCGATCGGTCAAGCCTGTCTCTCTATCGGTTGAACCAGGCAAATTCTGAAATCTTCTTTCTTCAACTTGAATATTCTTGAATCTTGACTTGTATCACCTTGAGTATTGTCTAATAATACCTATAGACTCCAGGATCTATATCTAGACAAGTTTGTGTTCACAATTTGCCGATTGATCTAAACTTTTAGAACCTAACACGGGTAATGTAAGACCTCAATGTTTCATCCTCTCGTTGCTTGATGTTCATCAAACATATAGTGGACTTCTTATACCTATACCCCCTGATAAAGTACAAGGCAAACTGGGCGCTCCACTCCTTGAAGGTACTAATGGAGTTTGGCATTAACCTTCTGAACCAAACTCTTGCGAGGCCTTTTAGCGTAATGGGAAAGGCCTGGCACATGATCTCATCCACCATGCCTTGCAAGTGCATCAGGGTTTTGAAAGACTCCAGGTGATCTAAGGGGTCCTTGGATCCATCGTAGGCTTCTACCTGCGGCATGCGGAACTTCGGTGGAAGGGGAAATGAAGTGACGGATGCAGAGAATGGTGAATCAGTTTGATGGACCAACTCGTTGAGGTCGTTAGACATCCGTCCTCTGAGGGCGTTCATCATGAAATTCATCCATTCCTTCATCATCTGCATCTCTGCGACCATGTATGGTGGAGCCGTATTTATGATAGATGGACGACTCGTATCTTGTCACTCTTATTTGGTTAGGGCGTTACTATCCTCCGGCCCTTCTTAGTCCCTTCTCTCAACACTAGTGCCTTTTTGGTCTTCCTCCTAAGTGTTAAGCCCTATGTTCTTTTGGCACATCTACTCCTCTAGATCATGGTTTTGCTTAGTGAGGTGTTCTACTGCCGTGATGAAAGTCTCTCAAGGGTGGTAGTATGTGGTTCGTCTCCTTGATTATTGTTAGTGGTCGCCATCGAGCGAGTAAATACCACGCAACTATGTCCGGGAAGTAGAAGTATGGCTTACAAGGTTTCCCACAGACGGCGCCAACTAATGATGCCGAAAATCGCCAGTAAGTCGCATAGTGCTCACATGCTCTAAACTAAAACCTGCACAACACAACAAGAAAAAGACCCTACAAAGTGTACCGATGTGATACCGATCAAATATTCTCCGAAGGTCAAGTTAGAGAACTTTCACAAATTTAGAGTGCCAGAGTTAGGATGAATTATGCGTACCTTAGTTTGTGAGGATTTGAGAGTTTTTATAGTAGTGTAGAACTGACATTAGTTTCTTGGCAAAAATAGTCTTTTCTTGTAGGGAAAATCCTCATTAGTACGCGTATATTGCAGGATTCTTTCCATGTGGGGATCCTCTTGATTAAGGTTAATTGTGGGACGCAAAATGTTTCCTTATATACACACTCATGGAGGCCAAGTAAGGCCACGCTGGACCAGTCATAGGCTTCCTTCTCCCCGTCAACTTCCTTCCATCGACCTTTTATCTCATCTAGACTTTCCCATCGTCTCACATAGATGTCGTCGAGCGTGGAATCATCGGCCTTTGATGTCATCACTTTCATCGCTAATGATTGAACAAGTGGAGCTGACGGGTTCATTGAGACCGTTGGCTTCCTCGTATGTGGACGAGTTTATCTTTTTTTAAAATAACCCTTATTAGATATTAATTATTTGAGAGAACAAACCCAGTTCTAAGCACAAAAACTGTTGCTGCCATACATCACTGCGAGACTCATCTAAGGAGGCTGTGTATGTCTCTGAACTCTCACACTCTCACACTATGCTTCAAATATTTTGTTCTTAATGCCATATGGGCTTAGGCCCATTTTAGTTGCATGGGATCCAAGGACCCACCTATACGCCTTAAATGTCGCTGTGGTTGATATAAGCCCACAATGAGTTTTCTAATCAATAACACATGTATAATCTTAATGGGTTTTTTTTCTCCTCTGCCCAAGCCAGCCCATTTATTTAGAGCCCATTTCTATTAGTGATTCATGCCTTTTTAAGTTTGTATACACACTAATATATGTGTTTGTGCGTTGTGCACTCTTAATTCTATTGTTATAAACAAGTGTTTATGTTTTATGCGTGCACAAGGAACTTTTGAGTGTGATTTGCCCCACTCATGTCAGCTAGTGACATTAGGCTTTGCCTTGTGTATATATGACATGCACCACGTGGGATGTCACAGATGCGAATTATGTAGGGTTACATTGTTAGTTTAATCTCCAAATTGAAATGTGTCACCAAAAGGATTGGCAGGGGATTCCGTCCTCAAACCAAAAATAATCTAAGTGCTTTTTGGATAGCAATTTTCACAACGCCACATGTTTTTTCATATGAATTTCTTATGTTATGAAAACTTTCATCAAATTTACCTGGGATGATAATAAATTTCTCTTATTAAATGAATACGGATAAGTGTAAATGTATTTCTAGATAATATTTTCACTTAATTATCATCATCTTTATTGTTGACATTGTCACTTAATTATCATCATTATTATTATTATTATTATTATTATTATTATTATTATTAATGATAAAAATATTATGATGATATAAAACATATGAAAAAGATTAAGAATAAAAAAATGCTGATGATTATTTTGATTTAATTGTGGTGATTATTATTATTATTATTATTATTATTATTATTATTATTATTATTATTATTATTATTATTGATTTTTTTTACTACTTTTGAAATAAAAATATGTAAACATTCAATATTTACGATAACTTAAATACTAAATTTACGCTCAATTAGCATTTGGATAGTTAACTCAAAAACTTGCCCTCTACTTTTTTTTTTTTTTTTTTGAAAGCGCCCTTTGCTTCTTTTCGAATGGCCATATATAGATATATTTATGCGTTTAATATCAATAACGTAATCATAATAATGACAGTAAAATTATATATAACATAAAGATAGCATATATTGTATAAGTTGAAGGACCAATAATATTCAGAAGACTAGTACAACTGTATAAAGACTAAACAACAATAATATTCAAAAGACTACATAAATTATATTGAGGTGAAATAACAATAATATTCACAAAATGTGATTCCCTCCCTTTCGAGCATTTCAGACCCAAATCAAGACCCAGTCTTTCTAACTTCGAAACTCTCACAGCCGACCCAGTTTCGGCTCTCCATCCACATCCCAATCCACGGTATTTGCCCAATCTTTACCACTACACCAATGGTCTCCTTTCTCTACTTTGTTTGGCATAATGCCGAACCAAACACCTAATATTTGCCCGATCTCTCTCTCTAAGACATAGAACTCTACTTTTCGAAGTACTACCTAGGAGAGCCCCAAAAGGCGCTTGAAACACAAAAAGTGGTTATGATTGGCTGCAGTGAAAACACAAAGAAAAAGAGTTAAGGTTTAAGCTAAAATAAAATCAATAAATGAGAGATAGAGAGAGAGAGAGAGCTCATGGTTATGTTTGGTTCTCTTTTTCAGGCCACATGTCGGTTATTTCTGTTTTTTGTTCATTCTTTGTCTCTGTTTTAATGGTTTGACAGTGGGGTTTTGGTTTTTTTTTTTTTTTTTGGGGGTATCTCTTATATTAATTTTTCTTTATTTTGATTAACTTTCCATCTTTTAGGTCATTATAATTTTCCCTCATTATTTAAGTTAAAAAAATTTGTGAATATTATTGTTATTTCACCTCAATACAATTTATGTAGTTTTATAAATATTGTTGTTATTTAGCCTTTAACAATAATAATAATAATAGTTTTTTTTTTATCATATAATAATAGTTTCAACTACAACAATAATGTCATAATCTGTATATATTAAGAGAATTCAGAAAGTTAGTTATTGCTTATTTTACTGTCAAAAATACCCTTAAATTAATTAACCAACAACTTAAAAATGAAGTTAAAATAGTAAATTGACAAAAGAAAGTTAGTTATTACTTTTTTTTTATAGTAAAAAAAAACCCTTACCTAAAACTTAAAAATTGGGTTAAAATAGTAAATTGACAAAATAATAAATTCGTACTTCTTCATTGAAATGCCTTCCTACTTATAATAAATTCCTACTTCTACGCAATAGCTTAAAAAGCTCCCCACATATTTATCTTCTCCACATTTTCTGAATAGAATTTCTCATAAAAAAGAAACGTGTATAATAAAACTTCTCCACTTTTCTTCTTAAAAAAAGAACTTCCCATTCCCACTACTCATGTTTGAAAGAAGATAACTACCCCTTCAATACAATAAGGAAAAACTATCCCACGTTTAATAAAAAAAAAATTGTGTCAAACTAAACTATTCCATGTTTCTATTTTAAACTATTATATTATCATTTTTTCAGATTTATTACATTATCAATTTTATTTTATAACTATTACATCATCAATTGGATTTGGATAAACACGCAAAAGCTTCTAATTGAAAAATGAGTTCTATTCTCTTTGAAAAAAAAAAATTCTATCTATTTTTTCAAATTGTGATGAAAGAAAAATTATAATACTAAATCCCAAAACAAAAAAAAAAAAAAAAAAAAAAGCCTCACCGCACGTGCGAAGCGCGTGTGATGAGGCTAGTAATAATAATAATAATAATAATAATAATAATAATAATAATGATAATGACAATAACAATAACAATATCAACAACAACAACAACAATAAGAAAGTTTATATTGTGCCAAAGGCTTTGTAACTGAATTGGCACTTCTCTATATACAAAGTGCTTGGGGTCTTGGGAGGATAGGGTTCAAGTTGTGGGGTTAACAGCATGTTGTAATTATCTCTCTCAAAAAAAGAAAACCTCCATTGTAAAAAAGCCAAAAACAGACCCTTCAACCCACAGAAAAACTAGTAAAGACCCCTTTGTCAAAGCCCCAAAACCCAACAAAAAGCTCTCACAAAAAACCCTTTTAAATACCCATAATTAGAACTCAAAAACCCTCTCAAAATATTCAAAACAGCTCCAAGAAATACCATGAAAAACAACCAAAACCCCACTATCAAACCATTAAAATAGAGACAAAGAAATGCTAAATAACATCAATATTCATAAAACTACATAAATTGTATTGAGGCGGAATAACAATAATATTCACAAGATGTTTTTAAAACTTAAATAATAAGGGAAAATTATAATGACCTAAAAGAAGAAAAGTTAATCAAAATAAAGAAAAATTCATATAAGAAATGATTGTAATTTTCTTTTACAAGAATAAATAATTCTAATTGAAGAGAAGCTTGAGCCATCTATGATAACATGTTTTGAAACAAATTATTTTGGAACATTAAATATTTTTTCATACTAATGTTTACTATTGCAAAATTTTCATTAAATTAAATTTGGACCAGAGAATCAACTCTATTTGATTAAAGTATATAAGTAATCTAAATTGTATTTTATATGCAAATATTTCACTTATGTATTATTAGTGTTATTGTTATTATTACAACAACAACAACCATCATCATCATTATCATTATTAGTATTATTATCATTTCTATTTTGATAACAAAAAACAACAACAATAATAATGATGATGATAATATGTTTAACAATATTATTATTAGATCTAAATGCTATTTGGGTCCTTAAATTTATTTCTGTATTTCAATATAGTCTTAAACCTTTTTAATGTGTCACCTATTTTTTATCCTCGTGTCAAATTCTTGCTTTCCAAGTAATGTATGGAAAAGTTTGATGAAGTCAATGAGATATTAAAATAATAGGCAAGCCAACACAATTGCGCTTTTGCTTAGGCTTTCCAAGGTTTCCGTAACTTGGTGGGGGCTGTATAGGGACTCCCAAAAGTTTGATGTAGTCATGATGAGCATAATATGACCATAAAGACTCCCATTTTTTGGTTCTCAAAAAGAAAAAATAATAATAATAATAGGCATATGCTGACAGGATGTTACTGTGTATGTCATATGGCCTCAAAAAGGAAAATACATGAACTCAACCTGTTACTGCCACCCTTATTAATGAAAAATATTATAAAAAAAAAATTAGCACAGTTGGGTCTAGGAGATATTCTTATTGGTCATTTCTATATTTCTATACGAAAAATGCTAAAAGTACTACAAATTTTACAACATAAAATTTACAAATTGATATAATAATTAATATAATTAATGGGTTTTTACTATCTTATAACTGAATTTTGAATTGTCTTTTTCTAATTGATGACACACATACCACTATTATTCTCATAATATATATATATATATATATATATATATTTGCGCTTTTGAAAACTTGATAGATTGAGTCTATCAAATGAACGTTGGAGGTACCTTTGGAAGAGAATCATCATGGTTCAAAGCAATTCAAGACTCAAAAGGTCGGTCATCCACTTGATTTCTTACAATTATTCAAATGCAAAATCAATTTTTTTTTTTTTAATATATCAGTGTTAACAATGAGGAGTTTAGTCCAGTTTTTAATAATATTGTTTCACGCATCTTACTTAGAGTTCAATATGATCTTGAAATAGCGGACCTCCATAGAACAAACCAATGAAAACGATGATGTGATGAAGAACTACTATATTGATGGGACTAAGAGACCTAAATCAAGCTTCATTCTAATGAGACTGGAAGATGTTTAAAAGATAAAGCCTAGATTCGATTGGGTTGGGTACAGATGGGTCAAATTTGATAGTGGTTTGCATTGTGGATATGGGATTTTCTGATGGTTTTATGATGGACGTTGATGTGATAAAGGGTTTCCATGATGACTAGGTGGCTTTGGCATGGGTTTAAGATATATTTGTTGGATCTCGAATAATATTATCAACAATTATAATGTCAAAAATCATCTGTAAACTGCACAATCCTTATGTTCCAAATAACACCTGTACACCAAGAAAACCTCAAGAGAATACCGGTGTGATACCGGCCAAATACCCTTCGAAGGTCAAGTCAGAAAAATTATCACAATTCTAGAGTACCAGAGCAAGGGTGAATTATGCGTACCTCGTTTTTTGAAAGTTTTTGCTTGGGGAATCGACCTTTATTCCTTGGCGAAGAGGAATATTTTCATGTAGAGAAGATTTTCATAAATGTGCGTATTTTAAGGAACCCTTTTCATATAGAGGTTCTACTGACTAGAGTTAATCGTGGAGCACAAATTATTGCTTTTTAAAGTTCATTAGGGGCCAAATAAGCCATGTCATTGCCACGTGGCTTTTTGCCACCGTTAACCTCAGTATCCGTCTGAGTTGTTATTTGTTCACTACAGGTGATCCGTTTCCTGCAGGTCATCCATCCACCTTCGATGCGTAATTGCTGCCTCATCTCTTTGTTAGTCGATCTAGTAGAGCAGGGGTGAATTATGCGTACCTCGTTTTCTGAAATTTTTTGCTCAAGGAACCGATCTTTGTTCCTTGGCGAAGAGAAATATTTTCTTATAGAGAAGATTTTCATAAATGTGCATATTTTAAGGGACCCTTTCCATATAGAGGTTCTACTGACTAGAGTTGATCGTGGAGCACAAATTATTGCCTTTTAAAATTCATTGGGGGCCAAATAAGCCATGTCATTTCCACGTGGCTTTTTGCCACCGTCAACCTCAGTATCCGTCCGAACTATTATCTATTCACTACAGGTGATCCGTTTCCCGCAAGTCATCCATCCACCTTCGATGCGTAATTGCTGCCTCATCTCTTTGTTAGTCAATCTAGTGAAGCTACCCATGGTAGGTCTTGTAAATTTTGGCCGTCCACTTTAATTTTACCCTCTTCAAACAATATTAGTAATCCAAAATAATAACCATATACAAAAACACAAATATTTTTGTGGAAAATTCTTTCTTTTTTAAGGGAAAAACAACAAGATAAACTCTGAATAATTTCATTATTATCAAATCATAATTTCACTATTATTAAATCAATTACAATAATTTTTATATTTATCTCATAGTTAAAGAAAAAATCTCTTTTTTTCTTGGCTATCCTCTTTAGCGGCTCCCTCTTGACTGCTCCCTCTCTTTTTTTTCTTTTTCTTTTTTTTTTTTCTTTTTTTCTCTTGTGCGGCTCCTTTTTCTTTTTTCTTCACCATGCAGCAGTGCACAAAACCTAATAAACCTTATTTATATACAACCCAGCTGCCACACCATCCTAGTAGCACACAAACTCTAATTCACTTGAATTAGGAATTCTTGCTCCTATTGGCCACGAGAATAATAACACAAGCCCATTTGTGAGCTTTTACTTCGTGGGCTGGACCATGTGTGCACCCAACAATATTTGGGTGTGTATGCTTCTATTGTGAGAATTTACGACCCAACGAGAGTAGGTGTTCATGATAGTTTTGCATTTTTTTTTTTTTTCTGTTTGATGAGGGTGGTATAGTTTCACTGCTTTGCATTTTTTAAAAATAATAATAATAAAGGGCATGTGGCATTCGATAAGTAAAAACATATTATTTTGATATCACCATTTGCGGCATCAAATTTTTACATCTACTATTTGACAAAAGAACAAAATGTTAAGGATTAAAATAAAACATTTGAAATGATAGGGACCATTTTGAAACATGGGACAAGAGTTGAGGATTTAAATTTTAATTGATTCTTGTTGTTGTTTGCTATGTAATAAGTTTTATTTAATAACAATAAAAAAAGTTTTACTTAGGTGAAAAGTAATGCATCCAATATGTAAGGGTGTATTTTCTTCAATTAATAAGTTTATAACACTATATCTCTCTAAAAAAAAAAGTTCATAGCTATATATATAAAGGTTAAGAGATGCTTATGGAAATAATTGTAAATATCATGGAAGAGATCACCAACAAAAATTCATGGACATGGAAGATATTGTGTTAATTGATTTCTTTTCTTAACAAAACATTTTCTTTCTTTCAAAAGTCCAAATTGTCTAACTATTTACTAAATTATATCCTAAAATTTTAATAAATAAGTGATTTCGAGCACATTAAAAAACCCGGATGTTTTTAAGAACTTGTTTGGATTAACCACATTACAAAGAACCCATCTGGTTAATCTGACCGGGTCATATGCTTTAGATACATAATTGGCTAATTGTTAATTGAACAAAAAATTTGAATTTCAAATTTTTTCAGAGAATTAGTTGATGACAGATGTTGTATGGGATGTTTGTCAATTCTATGATTAGACATGTTGTTCATGATCCCACTATTTCTATCTTTATCACATAACTGTTAAAGACTTAAAGGTGATGGATGCTTATTTTTGTGAGGATATATTAAAGTTTGTAATAATTTTGTTGTCTTGTGGCCAATTTCGGATATTAAGGAAATTTCACATAATAAAATTTCATTCTTGAGGAAGACCAAGGTCCAAGGATACTTACTGAAATAAATGGCAAATGAAATTACAAATATAACAAAAACTTCACAACATCATATCATTAGTTATCAATGATTCCTTGACTTTGCATTGACGAATTAACAGAAGACAAAGCAATTTGTTTTGTTTTGATTAGTACTATGTGTTGTTGAGGTAAAAAGTAATGCATCAAGTACACAAGGGATATACAAGATAAATAACACATCTAAGTTCAACGATTACAACAATTCATAAAATCTAATAAATTATAGAAAGAATATGCTCATGCAACCAGCATCCACTCAAAAAATGCTGAAAATTTTGCATATTCACTTTTAAAATAGACTGTTCACACTCCTCAAAAGTTCTAATTTTTCTTTCACGCCAAATACAATACATCAAGTTATGAGAAATGGCCTTCCAGATTGTGTTGATGACTTGATTCTATTCCTTCCAAATTGGCCCTGCCAATAATCCAGTGAATCTAAAAGCTCCTTAGGCATCACCAAATAAACTCCAAGAAGAAAAAAAAAAAAAAAAATCCCCAAAACTCACATCCTATAATTTTTTAGCAAAAGGGTAAATGCGAAAGCAAATGAGTCAACGTCTCCTCATCTTGCTTACACATACAATACCAACTAACGAAAACTATATGTTAAGATTTTTTTTTTTTCCAAAGATGTAATTTAAATAAATTGATGCAAAGGAAATTTTATATAAATTAAGAGATACATATTTGGAAATAATTGAATCATGGAAGAGATCATCCCAAAAAAAAAAAAAATGACGTATTCACTAATTGTTTTTCTTAATATAGTATTTTTCTTCTTTGAAAAGACCAAAATGTCAAACTCTTCATAAAAACACATCTTAAGAATCTGTCTAAAGTAACCAGATTACAAAGAACCCATCAAATTTGATCTAATCCTATGCTTTTAAGCAATCTAATTATATATTTGAACCGATTAACATACCCGTCACCGGTTCACTAGTTCAACCAGTGATCAATTAATTTGGGTTAATTACCCATGTGATCACCTTCCCCAAGTTTAATTTGAATTGAGAATGAACTAATCTCAATGTGTAGCTTGATCTTAAATTTCTATTTTTTCCTTTAAAAAAAAAAAAGAATAGAAATTAAAGAAAAAGGTTGACAACTCATACTGTACTGGAATCAATAATGCTCCCAACATTATGCACATGGCCATGCTCCCACCTTATCACGTTCTCAACCAATCAAATAAAATACAACAAATTTAATCTTAAAGTAATTCATAGTTCACAGAATTTCATCATACACTAGAAAAAAGATAACGCATGCCATTGATACATCAAGATTTGGAGGGGGGGGACAAAAAAACAGCCAATGAGTCACGACAACTAGAACGTCGACAATTATTATTAGACAAAACCATTGACAATTAAACAAACTTACACATGAACATCTTTGAGCAAAGTCTTTATGAACAGCTTCTATTATTATTGTTTCTTTTTCCTAACAAATCTCGAATATGTCTCTCATATGCTTATAATATATATAATATATATAAAGAAAAATAAAAATAAATAAAAATAAAAAACATGGTACAGACACATCCAAACTTTGTGCTCTCTCTTGCAGCTTTCTCTTGAGCTGGTCTGTCTTCTTTTGATCATAGACACAGCTCTGACAAAACCCACTTCAGCTTCTGTTCTTGCATTTCTCCACCGCTCTTGGTGCTGTAATAATTCGAATGAAGCTCTATTATAAGCACAAATTTATATAGGGGTTTGATATTAATGTTATTTACTAAGTGTTAATCAAATTTTACTAACCGAGTCCTATTGCTTCAGATCCTTTCATTATCCGCAAACGCTTGCATGAATCAACAAACATCCTGTAGAGTAATCACACGAGGATTAGTAATGTGCTAATTATAAATGCAATGTAATATAACATGTAATTAGTGAAGAATTTAGCAAAATAAGAACTTACTCCCATGGTACATCGCCTACAAGCATCCAATCTCCATCCTTGTCTTCGTAAGTAGGCACATACTCAGAATCATTCAAAAGGTCTATCAATTTGCTCTCGTTCATGAAATCTTTCATTCCTTGTGACCCATAATTACCTTCAATCCAAAGCAAAAATTTACCACTTTTTCAGTTTATAACTTTATATACATGCATAACAAGTTGACCATGTTTCCCTTATTTTATTAGCCAAAATGAAATTCACATATTAAGTGGGATTGTTAAGTTAATTACCTATGGTAAAGGAACTGAACATTTTGCCTAAGGCTTCAGAGAGGTCCTTGTAGCTCTTGTACAACTTCAAGTCCACCTTACGTAAATATGGTGCACCATCCATGCTAACTTTAACAAAGGCTGCACTGCTGCTAGCCTTTTCGGCTTCATCGTTACTGTTCTTCTGGACGGACACGATGTTCTTTCGGAATGATCGGACGGGTGGCCAACCCACAACTTGTGCCCTGAAAATTCAAAGTTCACATCGTTAAATATTGTTGGCTACCCTTAACTACCATCTATGTATTCCAAACATTAGATCGAGTCAAATTATGTTATTAATTGTCATAATGTGTTGACAGAGAAGGCTCACCAAACAGAAACGCATTTATTTTCATTTGTATATATTCCGTCTTTAATGCAAATTTCATTAAGTAAAACTAACAGAGTAATGGTCACTCATCAGAAAAAAAAAACGATTAAAGCATTCGTTTATCAAATATAAAACCGTACGCATCATATTTTTAGTCACATCAATTTATAGACTTTATGTTTACAATTTTTTGTTCTTTAACATTTTCTTTGTTTATGTTTTTTGTTAGTAACATTTTCATTGTCTTTGCTTATCAACTAAGAAAATATGCTAGCCTTTCCTTTTTTTCAATTATTTAAGGAGTAAAAAGACATTTTCCCACCACGTACCTTTTTCCTCTCTTTTTTTCGGCTTTGATGCTTTTCTAAGTATTTTTTTAATTGTTCTGTACTTTTAAATTCAGTTAAACGATGCGTTAGGTGTCTTAGCTGTGGACTATCTTTTCCCTTGTCCTTGTTTGCCCATTAAATTGTTCGGTTGTTGAGAAAAGTAAAGATTCCATGTGTTTTGTTATTTTGCTATGTCTTCCCGACAACCAACCAAGGCCATGAAAAGGCCAACTCAATGGCTCACGAGTCTGCAATGTAAGCCTATATCCATAAAGTTCCCTTTGAATATAATAAGAAAATTTAATTATTAATTCAACTTTTTTACATAATTTGTGGAAATAATAAGAGCGTGGGTGCCTGGCATGAATTTAATAAGAACAATTATTTAAAAATTCAAACTTTTTTCATAATTTTTGGAAGTGATAGAGAATAGAGTGTGGTTGGCATGAATTTAATAAGAATAATTAATTAATAATACCACTTTTTTCATAATTTCTTGGAGTTATAGAATATGAGTGGCGGACAAAAGCTTTAACATGATCTAATCACTAACACTCTTTTTTTATTCCCCACACAACTCACAAACTACAATTTAACAAATAGTTTAGTAAATTATGAAAAGAAATGGTGAGAAAAGTTGTGTGATATATGAAACTTCTTAATAAGGAGGAAGAGGAAGAAAAAGCTGAAAATTTGAAATAAATAAATGTTAGTTTTAAGACAAGCATGGCTCAAAGGCCGACTCCATAAATGAACTCTCTTAAATTCTCACTTTAGTCTTACACAAACAAGTTTGCTTAATGAATTCTTAGCAAATAAAAATAATAGGGTATCATCGATAAAGGGAAAAAAATTCTTACAATATTAATTACAATCAAGGGCTAACATTAAAATCAACTATCTAGGAAGCCAAGCATATTTATCTTTCATTAATATATACATTTATTCATCACAAAATCTTAAATCTCTACCGTTTAAAAACTAAAGTACATCAATATTCAATGCTTTCCGACCATACTCTTTATAATTAAACACACTACAGCCATTTTTCTCGTTGAATATCCAAGGCATCCCCCCATAAAATAAACACAAGAAGAAGAAGAAAAAAAGATTATGAAATTTGGAAGAACATGTATATGACTATAGTCTATAGTAATGAATAATATTTGTAATACTTACTTGGATGGGGGCTTGGCAGGATCATTAGAACGAGGTGTAACAACACTAGTCTTCTCCTTCATCTTCTCAGCTTCAGTATTCTTCCCAGAATCCTTTGATGAAAGGTTAAGCTTCAAATCAACGGTTTCCGAAAATCCTCTCTTCCCGCTGTTCTTCGCTGCCTCGGCATCGTTACCACCTCCTCCGGGTAGTCCTAGTCGTAATTCCGTCTCTTCAAAATTAATCATACTGTATTTGTCACGCTCTACATCCAAAACACTAGTCATTTTGCACCAAAAATTACGTAAAATCCAATACTAATTAAAAACTTTCAATAACCCTTTCCTTCTATCTTCTCTCAATATTTATCTCACCCTTAATCTGATTTTCTCGCTCTTTCTTTCTCTCTCAATTTTGTTTGTTTTCTTTCTTGTGGAAGTGCTTTTCTCTTGCTAAATGCTAATTAATGTTGCTACAGAGGGTGCATGAAAAAGTAGAGACTAGGGAATATGAAAAGTTTAGGAAGAAGGGCAAATTAGCCTTACTGTTGATAATATATGGTTTTGGGAGGTATTGTTTTGGGGGAGCTTTTCGACGGTACAGATTCTGCCACGTGGAGGCTTATGTTAGTTGGATCAACCGAGACTTGTCGGGAGATTGATGTCATGCATGATGTCATGCCCAGAATGATTGTGGCAATGCAAGTGGGCAGACCAGTTGGCTCTGTTTGCCTTTTTTTAAGATAAGAAAAAACATTATAAAAAAAAAATTGGCTAATCCCTAGGCTCCACCGTACTAATTCGGTAATTCCTGCTTAATTGCCTTAAACAGAGATGAAAAAGAGAAGTAAAAAACATAAAGTTTGATTAGGAAAGAATTCCACCAGAAGGTAAGATATAACCTTTCCTTTCTAATCACATTGCCATTTTTATTTTTTTAATCACATTAGTCTTTTTTTAACAATGAAATTATTATGGTTGCAGAGGGGACGTTATGAATAAAGTTATAAATGCTTTTTCTTATAGAAAAGAATATCAATAGTTGGGGAAGGCCGAAGGGGGGTATTTTTTTAATCACATTGATCTTATTTTAACAATGAAATTATTATAGTTGTAGAGTAGATGTTATGACTAAAGTTATATTTTTTTTAATAATTCAATAATTAGAGGACAAGAATTTGAACCATGAATGTTTCTATTGAAAATAATAGAAGGTGTCAACCAATTAAATTATGAGGCTCTTGACTACTAAGTATTGCTTACCAAAAATAAAAAATTTAATATTGGGTTCTTTATTCTTTTATGAGCTAGCTCACATGGGATTCATAACAATCATTTGAACGACTTTGGTTTTTGTTATTTTAATTTAAGTAAATGTTTTTACATTAGAGACAATAATATTTAAAGCTCTTCGCTCATATATAACTATTTTATAGGTATGTGCAATCTTACCGTCCTATACACACAAGGTTATTTTAAGAAAAAATTCATTAAGGATGGCCCCAAAACATTGGCTCTAGATTTCAAATCTAAATGCTCATAAATATCATGGAACCTTAAAAACTATTAAACCAACTATTTGGCGTTGATTTAAGTAAATGTTAGGAGCACGACTTCTTTCACAATTTATTGATGCTTATTTTTCCCTTTGATAAATTTTCAAATATAATTGCCTTCAGCCGAATTTCATTTGAAGTTTTTTTTTTTTTTTTTAGTTGTAATTTAGACAGTTTCCCGAATTTGGGAGAATTGTCACTTTTTGTCCTCTCTCTGAAGTGCTTGATTCCGGCAATTAATTAACTGATCAATGAATGCCAAGAAACTTATTATAATATTAATACACAAAGAGGAATGAAAGTTTTGTAAAAATGAAAGGTACGAAAGAGAAAATAATAAAAAGAAAATCAAAAGCAACCCCATTATCTTTATAATTAAACGTAAAACCTCACAAACACCTTTATGGTTACACGTAAAAATCTCTCTCTCTCTCTCTCACGGAAAATTCTTAGGTAGTCTCGGAGTATAGTGAAATGGTGCTCCCTCCTCTCACATTCATGGTAAACCTTACAATGAATTTAATGAGCGGACCCCACTATGAATGTGAGAGGAGGGAATACGATTCTCCGTGCTCCGAAAGTACCTAAAAATTACTCCTCTCACACACACACATATATAAAATGCTTTCATGTACTTTAAGAAAAAATTATTAGTCTAATATAGTCCTCTACTTAATTATGGGATGATATCCTGTAAAATCTTCATTTTCTCTTCCCACCAACTCTAGTTTTTACTTCATTGGCAGAGTTTGGAAGGTATAACATATTTTATAAAATTAAGGAAAATATTTATTCATGAAGTTGCATGACTACATTATCGAAAGAATAATATTTACGAAAAGAGTAGGACAAATTTTTAATGATGTGTCATCAGACTATTAGCTCCAATCAAATCAAATAATTAAACGGAAGATAAGGTTTATAGAGATTCAGGAAAAAAAAATGGACATTTGTGCCGCTTCAAGATTACCTTTAAATCTTTTCAATCTTTTAGTATTGTTATCCTTTACCACTTTGTGTGGTCGGCATTCGAAGCACCTTCACCATGGCATGGATGGGTCCAAATGTTCCCTCAAAGAGAGTAGCAAAAATATTGAAAAGAGAAAGAGCACAAGTATATCACAAAAAGAAAAACTTTATCAGTTGCTTACAGCCCATAAAATATTATGGAAAAATCACTATCAAGCATAGTAAAACTTTAGATATGATTATGATTTCGCACAATTTTTTTAGTGCGTTTGGTGCGTGGAGAGGAGATTTTGAACCACTAATCTTTGATTCAACGGTGGTGATTGATTTCTGTTGTAGCATTTTAATTAAAATGCATAAAAATGAAAACTTAAATGTTAAGATATGAGAGTCAATATAAAAGATAAAGAGTTAGTCAAAATATTTAATCTCGTGTCAAAAAAAGGAAAGCGGCTCATTTTTTTTTTTTTTAAGTATAGTGATTAATAGGCTAAAATGTATTGGAACAAATATTATGCCAAATACATGCACAGAAGAAAGGTGAAAGAAGGAGGTGTCAAATACAATAATAACAAGTATTTTTATACACACAAAAAAAAAATAGAGAGGCTGTTGGCAAAGAAATGTATTCTTTCTAATGAAACTTTGGTGTTTAACGTTTTGTGCAGAGGTTGTTCTAGTAATAAGACATTTGTTGAGTTGTTGTATCTCAGGGGAGGTCAGTCAATGAACGTCAACATTGGTTTCAAAATAAAGACAACTGAGTGCTTAAATCTCCATATAGAGAGCAAGTGCCACCATGCCTCAGTCCAAATAGCGTTGTGTATCTCTTATTAGCTAAATAATATTCAGAAGTATTTTTATCTAGTTTTCTCTTGTGTTATTTTCATTATTATTGTATTTGCACCAACAATTTTTAACCCTTAGCAAAACAATTCTCTTTTCTTAATGGAGCACAAAATTTTGATTAACAAAAGAGTATGTTTTGATTGAAGCGCACGAAGATTTGATTAAAAATTCCCTTTGAGTATGTTTGGTTGAAGGGAGGGAAGAGAAGAGAACAGAAAACAGCAAGAGAAAGGAGAAAAAAATTAAAAATGAAATATTTGTTTGGATGTAAAGGAGAAGAGAAATTAAATAAAGGGACTGTATTTTATATTTTTATCTTTTTAAAGTATAAATTAATAAGGATATAAAAATAGTTCCAAAAAAAATATAACCTTTTAAGGGTATAAGAGTAATTTTAAAATTGAAAAAAATGGCAGGTCCCACAAAAACGTTTTCCATCCCATTCTCCTTTCTTTCCTCTTTTTAATTCTATCAAAACAAAAGAAACAATTTCCATTCTCTTCCCTTCCTTTCATTTCCATGCAATCAAACATGGTCTAAATTATGTACAATTAATAATATCTATTAATTAGACTAAATGTCTGAGTAAATTATTATTCTAATAAACAAGTAGTTTAGGAGGTAAAATCTTAAGAAGACTTCAAGTTAAGTATTAATATAAGGAAAAAATTTAACTACAAAATTGTTATATTCTAAGGCTACAATCTTATTCAATAAAATAAGTATTATTACATATTTTGAAAGTTTAACTATTCAATTGTATGTTCTTTACAATCTTAATACATATGTCAAATTTTATGTTAATTGGATATTATTTATTATATAATCTATAAGTTGGGACAGACTTAGAGGGGGGCCAAAGAGGCCCGGGCCCCCCAGTCCCAAAAAAAAAAAGTAAAAAAATAATTGGGCCCCCCTAGCCCAAAGGAAATTTTTTTTTATAGTTACATTTTTTTATTTCTAGCCTCACTCTTTCAAAAACTTAGACCCCCTCCTTTTTAATTAGCCTAGCCTAACTAGCAACTACCCAACCAAAAAATTTAACAAAAATAAAATTTTAAAATAAAAAATATCAATCAACACAGTATTAGAGTACTAGCATTAGGTGTTCTAAATGCTAAATATTTAGTATTTAGAATACCAATACCAAAAACACTACTGTATGAGATACTTCAAATACTATATTAAAGTAGTAAAAGTAATTTTTGGTTTGTGAAAATAATTTTTTTTTTTGCAATAGTTGATGCTATTAAAAAACAATATTTTTTTGTGTTTCTTTTGTCTTTGTTGATAGATAATTGTATCTTAATGTATTAAGAAACAATGACTTTGTGTATTGATCTTGGTTGATAATTTGTTAGTACTACATGGATAATTATTTGGATTTTTTTTTTCTTCTTATACTTCGACCACCCTAGTTTGAAATCGTAGGTCTGCCCCAGTCTATAAATTTATATTTTATGCATAATTTTAAACTACAAAAACCACCAAATTAAATTGTAATTTTCTAAGTTAAAAAAAAATTATAAGCTAATAATTCTAAATGTTTCAACAACTTACTAGAGAAATTAGGGATTAAAATTCTAACAAAAATTATTAAATTAAACACTAATCCCTCATTTTTTTTAGATATATATAATATTAAAGTTGAAATAAAGAGCAAGTTCAATCAATAATTCAATCTGATTCTACTTGAAGTTCAATTTTTGTGCCAAATTTCCTTTTAATTGGTCATTATTTTGATGCCAAGTGTCTCTATATTTCAAATAGGCTTCAATTTCTACCAAGTGTCATCTTTTTGTCAAGTGTTGTTAAATATAGATTCTTGAACCTAACTTAAAAAAATATAAGACAACTCAATTACAAATTTATTATACTACTATGTAAACTTTGAATGTGTAATACTTCCAACCTATTTAAAACTATTTTAAATCTATCTAAAATTGCTTTCTAACTTTTCCATTTAGGTCTCATTTGAAACCACTTCTAATATGTTTAAAACTAATTATATTTTTTTAGAAAAACTTACGATAAAATGTAAATTACACCCCCTAAATTTGACTAAAATTCATTTCACTAGTCTAATTTTACTTCCATTCAATCGAGTCTTCTAAGTTCCAATTCTATTCAATTCAAGCATTCTGTCCAATTTCCTTAAAAATTTTCCTTTAATTTTTTTTTCTTAAATGAGAAAAATCGATAAATTTAATAAAAAAAATATTTTATAGATTTTTTGTGTGAATTTTTTTCAAATTATTTTTTCATTAGTTAATTACATACTTAGCAGCAATATTTTAACAACATTGGATGAAATGCCTAAATTGAATAATTTTGAAACATGGAGAACTCAATTGAATGAAAGTAAAGTTAGAGAATTGAAATGAATTTCAATCAAACTTCGAGTATGCAATTTACAATTTAGCCAAAGACTTATTATTAGTTCAAATATAAAATTTAATGAAAAATGTACCATGTTTTAGAAATTGGTACATCCAAATGCGGCCCTAAAATCCTACAAGATCCACTCAATGATGGAATTGAAAACCTGAAGAATTATCACAATCTTAACTTATGCCCTATAAGTGCATAGGTATTTGCAAAGATAGAAACAATATCTACTGTTCTCGACCACCCCCCCCCCCCCCCAAAAAAAAAAAAAAATCTACAATGGGACTTTCATGAGGATGAAGGTTTGGTTCAACCAGATTGATGATGGTAGAGAGATAGTGAGGGTATCCCTCTTTGATGGAAATTTCAAGGGAGAACTTGAATGTTTGAATAAAGGAATCGTGTTGAGCTTGAAGTATAAAGGAAAGTTGATGATCTCAGGCCAAAAGGTGGCGATAACGACGAACAATAGTTTTTGTGAGGAGAAATGAATAATCCTACAGTCATAGAAGGTATAAGAAGAAAATAAAATCTAATGTAGATTTATTAAGATTTGCGTCCAATAAAAAATTATAGAATTGTGTAACTTGCTAATCTTGACCTGTGTGTGTGTACATACATACATTTTTATTGAATCAAAGTTTATAAAATTTCGCTGTTGGATTACATTTTCTTTATATTCTTAACATGCATTACAAATTTCGTGTCAATCGGATGTTATTTTATTCAGTTATAGAAACTTGTCTTTTATATATAATTCTAAATTGCAATATATATATATATATATATATTTAAAATTTTGATAGATGTAGTTATTTATCCTTGATCACATTGAAAATTTACAAGTATGGAGAGTATTAAGTAGGGGTGTCTACACAACCTGGTAACCTGCTCAACCGCCCGAAACCGAACCGCCACCGCCCAAACCTATCAATCCAATGGTTAACGGCGGGTCACCACCCACAGTACCCGACCCCTTCGGGTCGGTTGGCGGGTTTCCTTCCCAAAAACCCAAGCCACCTAACCCGACCATAAAATCAACAAAATTCGGCGAGATCCAAAAGTTTTTCGACAAAGAGCTTCTTGAAATCCATTGCAATCCACTAGATTCAGCAATTTTTTTTATTTTTAGGCGAAGAGCTACATGAAATCCACTTGATTTGGCGAGATCTCGTTGAGATCTAGACCAAATTCGACAGATCTAGCCAAATATCAGCTAGATCTCGACCGGTCTAGCGAAATATTGGCCCTAGTGGCAAAACCCAAAACCGACCGACACAAACCCAAAACCCAACAGACTCGAACCGAAGGATCCAACCATTAATACGGATCAATTTCGGTTTTGATTTTCACCCACCCGAAAAATTCGAGTCCGGTCTAGGTCAGGCACAAACCCGACCTGGCCCGACCCGTGAACACACCTAATATTAAGAGAAAATATAATTCAAATATGACTTTGTGAAAATTTACATGTAATAAAAAAATATTGAATATATATAATATTATTGGTTGAAGGATTTATCTTTTAATTTTGAGATAAAGATAGAAAAAGATTATATTTAGACAACCTTATAATTTTAAACAACAACATTAGTGTAAAGTTATACCAAATGTAATGATAATTGATACATAGCACATGGGAATTTTTTTTTTTTTTATTTATTTTATTTTGTTGTATCATGGGATGTTGGATAGGAAGCTGGGTGACATGCAGCGTTGTTAGCATGCTTCGTTGGTGGAGTAGTGGACCCCAGAGAATACCTGCTTGACCAATAAAATGTAGGACATGTGTTTCTTACGTTGACTTTTCTAAATGTTGGGCTCCACTATTGATTCCTCAAAAATTCATAGCCAATTCTAGGTGATTCCATATATTTAAAAATTAGCCACACCACAGTTAAAAAAAAAAAAAAGCCAATTCTAGAATCTAAAATAATTTCTACTTATCTTATATATAAAAATATAAAAAAAAATTACAAATTACACCACTAAAGTTTAGGATTATTTGAATTTTACACCTTCAAATTTCAGAATTTGGAATTATCCCTTGAAATTCAGAGGTGTCTGGATTTTACACCATGACGTTTCAGAATTTAGATTTCACCCCCTAAAGTTTAGAGGTATTTGGATTTACACTCTCAAATTTTGAAACTTTAAGGCGTGAAATTCAAACACCTCCAAACTTAGGGATGTAAAATCCAAATACCCTCAAACTTTAGGGGATGTAAAATCTAAACACTTTCAAACTTCAGAAGGTAAAATCAAAATTATGAAATTCAGGATGTAAAATTCAAATACTCCCAAGCTTTAGGAGTGTAATTTACAATTTTTTTACCCAAAAGTATATACAAAAAATGTTTTTCAACTTATTACATGATAATTTATAAAATCATCAATATTTATTTAAATTAGGAAATTTGTTTTGTTTTTTTTTTTTAAATTGAATCATATAATTTCACTACCAAAAAAAAAAAAAAAAACTAGTCTATCCTAGTGCCAGTATAGGTCCATTTGTGCCATACTTGCGCTTTCTATGCCAACACTTTCTAGCGCTTTTGTTGTGTTTATTAAAATTTTAAACAAATTATATGTCTCATGAGAATAGTCATTAACTAAAAATATACATGAATAATGTTTGCAGAAGATTCTTTTGGCTAGATTTTAAAAAAGATATTTTTTAAACTATTATAATTGATTAATTGTTGTTAATATATATTTTTTATGTGTACAATGTAGGTGGATCGGGGGATTTAACCTCTAAATACCTCTGCTAGAAATACCAAATAATTTTCTTTGATCTAATTGTTGTTAATCTTAAGCTTTTGACTACAAATAAAATGGGGGTCTTTATGGTCATATTACACTCCCGGGCAGGGAGCCAGTGGCCTCGAGGTAGGTAAGGCGAGGACATCGCAGGCAGACCACCCTGTACCCTCTGTGTGGGAGTCACCTCATTTGAGTACACCCCCCACCAAGTTTACCCACCAACGGAAACCTGCTGGTAGCAGGACTCGAACCTAGGTGTGTTGCACGAAGCATCCGAACCTTGACAGCTGAGCCAAGCCCCCGTTGGCTTGTTAATCTTAAGCTATATATATAGTTCCATGATATGTATGATTCATTACAACTTCAAAAGATTCTAACAATTAATAATGTTTTAATAAAGTGAAACATAAAAAGTAGTACAGAAAATTTGTATTTGTAAAAAAATATTATTAATCTATACTATCTTAAAGAGAATTTCCCTCTTTGAACTAAACTTTTACATAGTTCAAACTTCAAAAATACCATCAGTGTTGAAGAGTAACTTCTCTCAAAAATAGGGTTATAACTGTCAAATAACATATTTTCAAAAAGAGAACTCCTAAAATTGAAGATGTTTTTTCTTCACGTTCATCTTTTTTTTCCCTAAAATTTAGCATTCTTATTCATTTTCATCCAATAAAAGTAAAACAACCCCAATTTAAATATACAAAAAAAAAAAAAAAAAAAAAAAAAAAAATAAAAAAACTAAGAATCCACCACAGAATAGTGCACCAAACAAATGAGTTCTTTTTGTTTAGTCAAAAAAAAAAAAATGACCCCAACCATGCCGGGACCACTGTATATCGATCGCTTGGTGGCCTCCCCCAGCAAACTATGTTAAAGCACGAATCATGAGGGTAATTGGATCATAGGGTTCTCTATGTATATACGTATAACAGCAAACAATTCGACTCGATTATGTCGCCTTGATTGGACACAGATCTAAACTTCTCAATGGATTTCTAAATTTCCTAATGTGAGTGAAACACCTTGAATGACCATGTGATCAACAGATGCAAGAAGCTCCTTTAAGTGATTTTGATCTCAAGTATTGACTCGTGCTTCAAGAAATTAAGTCGTGCTCCTCTATACAATCCAAGTTCAAATGTCAAATGCTTTAGGCTTTGTTTGGTTGTGAGAATACACATTTTATTTTCCACCATACGTATTTGCTATAAATAATGAAAAAAGTGGAAGGATGAAGAGTTATTTACCATTATACCCTTAATATATAAAAGTGGAAGATGGGAAAATTGACTAATATTTTGTATATTACTCTCAAATCTCAATGTCACTTCTTTCTCATTTTCTTCCCAATTTGGAATTTTTTTTAAAAAAGAAAAAGAAAAAAAAAGAAGAAGAGTAGACCAAAGTGAAAAACTTCAATCACACAATTTTCTTTCCTCTCCCTTTCACCACGGTCATAATGGAAAATCACATTTTCTTTTCCCTTTTCCTTTCTCACTTTCCAATCTCTCCCTTTTCAACCTAACCAAATATAGCAATTAATAGTGATTGAAATTATCCTCTAAATCTTAGAACTGATTGAAGCTATAGGCCAAAATGACAAGATCAAGATTAGGGACTTGATGAAGGTAATATATTGGGTGCCAATGATGGGGTGCATGTTTAAACACATGGTGGGCAACCCTGACAGTAAAAAGTATGAGATGCACTTAAAGGTGGTGAAGAGGTTTTGGAGGGAAATTGGAATTTGGCAAAGTTGGGGAATAGTATGCACTGGATCTCAATCCATTCTTAATTAGACATGGCAAAACAGGTCAGAATTTTCTAACCCGACCAGAAAAATATCTAACCTGAACCTGATTTTTTTTACTTAAAGCAAAAACAGGTTGACCCATGCCCGACTCGTGTTTTTCATGGGTCAACCTGACCCGAACCCGAACCCGAACCATTTCTTAAAACTTTTTTTTTTATAAAAAAAAAATTAGGACAATATTAGTTTAATTGTTTGTTGTGAGTTTTAAGGAAACAATTGAGACATTTACATAACAGCATGCAAATTAAATGAAAGATGAATGGTTGAGTATTCTATAATAAGTAAAGATTTTTAGATATCAAATAACATAATACATGCCAAGATAATCTGGTTACAGTAGAGCTAAAAACATAGATTTAAAAACATAGATTTAAAATTGTAGATATGTGTGAGAAACATTTACAAGTGTGAAAATAGTGAAGCCAAAGTATCAAATTAGCATAAATTATTTTTTAACAATTTATATCTAAAATAAACGGCTTTTCAAAATAAATTATGATATTTTCTAAAATGTGTCTTACTTAACAATGATATGATATTCATAAGAGAAACCATGTATAAATAAGTAAATAAATAATTAAACTTTAATATATATCTCAAATTAAAATAGAGTGCCAACCATAATTGATAATAGAATATAAAATTAATTTTCAAGATTGTAAATTTCTTATATGTTATTATTCTTTCTCAAATGAGTTATCCAATAAGTCATTTGTAATTTTGTTTTATACTTTGGGATGTTGATATTGTGTAGAAATAAAACTTGTGTATTTTTTTTACTTATCTTTGTGTTAATTTGTTTTAGATTGCAATGTTAGGATTTGTATAATTTTAAAATTATTGAATAAGTATTAATAAGTTTAACTGAGTTCATTCTTGATATAAGTGGTGAATTCAAAATAATGCATTTTAAATCAAGTAATTTGTTACATGACTTTCCAAATGGCAAATACATTTTGTTTTCTTTATAAAAAAAAAAATCATGAAAAAAATACAGGTTAACCCGAACTGACCCGACCCGACTTGCAATCCGATTAACCTGAACTCGTTTTTAAACCACTTAAAATGAATCATTGTTTGACTCACAGCCCGATTGACCCGCCCCGCCCCGCCCCGCCCATTTTGCCATGTCTATTCTTAATGACATTGTGCAAGTGGATAGGATAGGGCTATAGGTCTTTCACATTTTGAGTTTGGTGATTTTTTTTTTTTTTTTATTTGACTTAACTGCGGTGATATGGTGCCACCTTATGTTACGTGCTTTAAATCCCAATCCATTCTAATTGCCATATTGTGCAAAGTTGTATAGCCTAAGACGCCACCTAACTTAAATTGGGCGATAATAACAATACATATCAATCATATACTAATAACTACACTAATATTTTTTGTCGATAGGAACAAGATTAATACAAACGGAATTAATACAAATGAAAGATCAAGTCTTAATGTGATGATAAGTGTTTTTCACAAAAAAAATGACAAATGGTAAGTTTGAGTATAAGAGAATCAGAGGATGTTTGAAAGAGTAGTTTAAGTTATGTTGTTGGAGTGTTTTTGATATACGTGTGGTAAAAAAGTTTTTAAAAATATGTGTAATATTGTTTAAAATGTGTTAAAATTATTGTGCCAAACACTCCTTCAATTTTTAGAGTAAATTGTAGCTAAGATTACTTACCCTAACTTCTTTTAGACCAGTCAAAAATGGAAGCTATGAACCTCAGACACCTATATAAAGATGAAATTAAAATTTGTATTTGATTCATTGGATTTGGATGACCATGCCATGATAATGGGCATCGCCAACAAGCACACCAAAATTTTCAAAGCTATTCGTACTTAATTTGTTTGAATCCAATCTCTCCTTAAAAACTGACAAAACACAGAAAGCAAGAATGACAATGACATCGCCCTCCACGACAAACAAGAGAGAGACCCATGCCAACCAATCCACATTCAGATCCCTCGTGTGGGTTGGGCCCCCTAAGGCCCACTTTCAAGACCCCCAAACGTGTGTAGTTCTTTGGATGCTACCACCTCTCCGTCTCTTTCTCTCACTCTCACTTTCACACCCTTCCTTATCTATGGAGCTCCGAGACACAGACACCACACGTGTGTGTCATTAAGAAGCTGATGCTGATAGTACCTCTCACTGGTCAGACTAAGGTCTAGCACATCCTCAACTTTTCAAACAAGTATTATTTTTCTCCGTACTGTTTCCTGTCAAAGTTCATGGTTGTCCCAGCATATTTTTTGTTTGCAACTGCTCCATAGTCCATAAACCAACAAGAATAGTTGTTCTGCAATGCTTATCAACTCGTCCTTTCTTTGCAAATCTGAAATCTTCAAAATCTATGGGTCAGACAGTCTCATGCATGTTGTTAAATGGAGATGAGATTCAAAGAATGTAAATGTAAGTGCATTGAAATTTCATCCATTCATCTTTTCTATTTATCTAAAGAAGAGAAAAGTTTTTTTAGATTGTAAGTGCTTTGAATTCTTTTAATTAAATCACCACAGGGAACAAAGAATATGTTTTATATGATTTTCTCAATTTAAATTAAAATTAATATGATCTTTCTTATTCTTGTTTGTTTATACGTCTCATAAATTTTTGTATGGTATTTAATTATACAAGATATATGAATTAAAATTCCTTAAATTCATGTCATTTTTGACATGATATCCACAGTTGTTTTTCTATCAAACAAATAGTCTACCCTTAAAAGACTGCTATTGCAGTATCTTATTGCAATGAACAATCTCATTGCGATAATTTGTTGCTAGAAATTTGTAGTGCCAAACCATTCAATCAATTGTAAGCCATACTTATTGCCACATTGCAATAATTGGTTTCTTTACAAAAACATTTTTTATTTATATAAAAAATCATTCGTTGCAATGATTTTAATGCATTGATATTTTTTGTTGCAATAACTCAGTGCCACGGAGTTTATTGCAATAACATGTAACGACTGTTTTTGTAGTAATAAGATCTTATTGTAACAACTTTGACTTTAACGCAACAGAAATTTTGGTTGCAAGAATCATTTTTTTGCTTGTAGTGAGAATCCATAAATAAGTAAAAGGCAGGCAATAGCAAATGAGATGAAAGAGATACCATTGAAAGTCGAGTAAAAGACGTAGAATATCGGTTTCAAAGTAGCTATTACTGATGTTCTAGCTTCAACTGCAATGCTGAAATTTTCATCAACAAACTTTTCCACATGTTTGCCAAAGGCCACCTGGGGGTTAATACCTTGTTGACTTTTACACCATTTATAGTTATTTGAGTTTTGAACAAAATTTAGATCCAAATAATTAATATGTTTGAAGCTATCTTGCTCAACCCATTACACGGTGAGTTATAAAATTATTTATATGTATTATCTAAATAAATTACATTACTCATTAACAAAGTCATGTTACTAAAATTACACAGGGATAGTTATTCAATCATCACATAATGAGTTGAAAAAAAATAATTTCTAATATGTTTGGAGTCAAACTTTTCTCTTGAAGTTTTATGAGCTAACTGCCTTTTGTTAAATAGGACCTTCTTATTTTACCTTTGGCTTAAAACTTTAAATTATTGTTTTGACGTAGCACTTTTTGCACCAACCACAAAAATACCCTTTGCCCTTAAAAGACAACAAAGTTTCCAATGTTACCCTTGGGGTTTTAATTGAGACTATCTCTTATGGGTTTCGAATTTGAACAAATTACTAAAATTACATATGATTAATAATAAATTATTATGAAGAAGAAGAAGAAAGCAATTGGTTTTGGTTGGTTAGGGGTGAAGAAGACTATAAAGATAAGAATAGGTTGGTTTAGTTGGTTACATTTAACTATGGTTGTCAAGAGTTATATATCTCAGGTGGTTAACATTTTCTAGCATATCCATGACTTCGAGAATTTAATTCCTCCCCTCTCCATTGTAATTATCAAATTACAACAACAACAAGAAAATAAAAACTATGATTGACACAAGTTAATAAATGTATAAGTTTTTCAAAAGAAAAACAAAACATTCTGTTAGTATTATTACGAGTGCAAGGAGATTAAGATTATAATCTGTTAGATTTAATTTTATTTTTAGGAATAATGTCTTCTCAATAAAATTTTGGACGTATGTGTTGTTTTCTAAAATCTCAAAAGAGATTGATATAAATTACTAGGCATTGATTACATGATTTTCACTCTTTCTAGTGATACGTAACTCATGGAAATTGGAAAAACGTCTATATCACCCTCCTTGACCACTTATTATATGAGTCTATTATCAAACTCACACGTCTAAGCTATCAAAGGCTAAAAAGCGATTGTATTGAGGTCACGAGTGGGCTGTCTGTTGTCTCCCTCCAACCTTATCAAGCAATTAATGAGAAAGCGATTATCTTCTTTTTTTTTTTTTTAATAAAAATTATGTTGATGAGATAACAATGAGCCATGACTACAATGAGATTAAACAAGCTAGTTGCATATTCATTGTTCATTCCCTTCATTGGATGGGATAACAACTCAGAACTAGGATGAATTCTATCTCAACGAAGGTTTGCATCTTAGGGCTCCCATTTCTCTCAGAGTCTACGACTCATTTTTGCTCGGGCCGAATTTCAAAAGTGTATATACGATTCTTTCAAAGTCAGTGTGATAAGAATTATATAAATCAATGACCATAAGTTTATATATATATATATATAGAGAGAGAGAGAGAGAGAGAGAGAGAGAAATTGTTCCAAGTTACATCACTCAATAACTTGTTATTGAATTTATATTTTGAAATCCCCACCACTGAATTATATATTCTATATATTCTTAACATTTATGCTAATTTTCATACAAATCAGATGTTATTTATCATTCAGTACATAAACTCTTTTTTATACATTATTTTAAACTACAAAAAGTTAAATTTTAAAAAATTAATCGATAATATAGGTTATTAATCTTTGATCATCCTGAAATTTTGCAAGTAATTAGAATATATAAAAATAATGTAATCCAATAGTGAATTTTTCGAAATTTTCCTCCAATAATATTGAATAATATAATATTGCTTAATATTATATCAAGTGTAACTTTAACCAAAATTTTATTTATTTATTTATATAAATTTTGCAAGTAATTAGAATATATGAAAATAATGTAATCCAATAGTGAATTTTTCAAAATTCGCGTCCAATAATATTGAATAATATAATATTGCTTAAAGTTATATCAAGTGTAACTTTAACCAAAATTTTATTTATTTATTTATTTATATATATATAAGTGGTATTAGTAATGAATTTTTTTTTTTTAAGTGATGTTGCTCCAATCACAATGTGACTTACTAATAATTATGTTACAGTCACAAAAATAATTATGCCCTTAAATTTTCTTTATATGAATTATATGATATGAGAGTGTCAGACCCAAACGATGGCACAATATCCTATAGGGAACCAAAAACTAATATATTAATTCTTTCTATTCAAAAACTGATATGAGAGCTATTTAGTTAATTTGTGAAACTAGTTTCCATCAATTCTCTTTTGAAGGAGACTCAGAGATTGTTATGAATTCTCTTAGGCATGGAGATATGTTTCATTCTTCCGTTGGTCACCTCATTAAAGACACTATCTTATGCTAGTTCTTTATAGAGCTTTTCCATCTCTGATACTGTAAGGCAAGATAATGCGGTTGCATATAATTTAGCCCAAAGAACAAGGCGTTCTTTCTCAGCTATGGTTTGAATGGAGTTTGTTCCTCCAAATATGAATAATGTTGTTATGACTGATTTACCAGCTTTGGTAATATACATGATGATCTTTTTCTTTTCTTTTTTAAATCCTTTTCTTTTAAGTGAGTTCACTAGAGAAAGAAATTGCAGTAGACAAGGACAAGTTTTAATTCCATCTCAAAAATATTACTTTAATTCCCATAGTAACTGACCAGGTTAAACACTAACAAAAGTACAAAACTACTATCCAATTCTTTCCTGAACAATAAAAGACAACCCCATGTTCAAATTTTCATCTTTGTTTGTACATGACATTACTAGATTTTTGTTTCATTTAGGATAAATAATGAACTAATTGTCTAGCTGTATATGGATTAATTTAAATAGCATTCTTTTATAGTACGGCAAAATTAAAATAAAATAAAATTAAGACTTAAGAGTCAAGACACAAATCAAAAAGAAGAAAAATTCTTGAAAATAAAATGTTCAAAAATATTATAATTTGTTGAGATAGTAAATTGTGATTAATACAACATCACTTTTACTAAAATCACGATTGATATTATTTTCATGTTACATTAATTATAGTTTACCACCTTAACAATATATATATATATATATATATATATTTTTATATATGTATATATATAAAATTTATTGTATATTTCTTTAAACTTATTGATGGAGGATGGAAACAAGTTGATGATTAACTGGAGATAACTTTCAGGGACCCATCTGGTCTCGACATCGAGTGAAAGGGCCCACACTGTGAATGGGCAGGTTTCTAATTGGCTGGATATGGTTGGAGGAGTGACCCTAGCCAAGGCACTAGATAAAGCTCATAATGTTGTGTCCTAAATCACCAAGGGTAATGGACCCCTATTTGTGCGTGTGGCTCTTCCGAAGATGAGGGTTTGGTTTTTTAGGGCCTTAAATCACATGAAATTTGCTGTATCGGTGCCGTATAATAGAGGACCATTTACGTGTGGTGGTGTCGCTGTGTCGGTGCTAATTAAAGTGCCTAAATAGCATATAGCAAGCTTGGCCTAAAACAATAGGGTGGTACAGCTTTTGTTCTTGCATAATAATTGATTGCTTTTAAGTGGCTATGAACTAATATGTATGACTTGGGATTCTTTTGAATCACTGTTCATGTACTTCACAGTTTTACACTAGGATTAAGACATCGGTTTAAGTATCATTTGTTACTTTCAACGGTTTAGAACGCTAGTCAAGTGAAGTTGACTCTATTTCCTTTTCACAGTTTGTTAAGATTTTCAAAAAGCTGTCTGTGAAATATAATGGGAGCAACAGTGGTTGTCAGTCACTATCAAGACGGCCCTCAAATAAATGAATTACTTTTTTTTATATAAGCAAAAAGGGAGTTCGTCAGTGTCGTTGTTACCCTCACCCATGTAAACATTATCATGCAACGAGTTGTATTAGCAATTTTTTAATACAACTCATTTTTACAACTCTTATACTAGTAAGTATAAAGAGTCACAAAGACTTCCTACTATTAAGTTATGCATTCGAATGGTTTTAAATAGATTATTATCTTATATATTCACAAAGTAAAGTTATAATTTTTTTCCTCATTTTTGTTAGTGAACAAGGGATAGATGAGCATATAAGGCATCGTCAAAAACCCACTGTCAAACTATATTAGCCCAAACCAAATATACCATTTCATTTCATACCCATGGGAGCAATGTTACTACTGTAGAAAATAAATCAAACCATAGCTGTACAAGAACAGGGAAACAAAGCTCCTAAATTCCAATAGCAATGAAGAAGTCTACTCCTTCTTAGGGCTTATTAATAGCACAACATGCAGCATAGTCTGCAGCACCAACTTATTGTGCCCTTCTTAAAACAATTATCCAGCTTATTTGAACTTCTTTTTCCATTGCTGTGTAGCGAAAACACAAGTCTCATTAAAAGCGCCTTATCAGTTAAGCACATTAAAAGGTTGTAAATGCTAGTATATATACTCTCATGATAGCAATATTATAACCATCTTACTTAGCTTACGTACCAATTTTTTACTGAACAATTGGCTAAGAGGATGACTTAGGAATTGCCAAGTTCAGATTTGATTCCTTTGGATTGCTGCATTAATGCATATATATATATGAATATATCAGCATATGGTTTGTGAATAATGGTTATGTACATTTAAAAATTAACTTCCACTCAAAATGGTTGAAAATATCCTAACATGATTAAAAGGAAATGGTGAAATTAAATTGAAAAAAACCTAAAAAACAGAAAATCAGTACAAGGCAAAAACCTTCTTGTTTTTGAGTTGTATTGTTTTCAGTGAGAATCAAATCTCTTATTCATATAAAAACAAAAAATTTGTTGTTAAACCCTCAAGTAGAGTATAAACTTACTTCCTCAAATATAGCCTTCTAGGGAACTAATTCTTAGATTATACGAAATCTTACAGGTTATACGATTGTAGTCAGCATTTGAGAGGAAGAAAAAACCAATATTTTTTCATTGTTCATTACTCAATTATAAATTTTATGTAACAGACATTGAGTATAATCAAAACATTTGACAATGACAATCGAGTTGACTACTATAGGGCTATTTCATAATATTAAAGTTAACATAAAAATAATACGAAAATAAACATTTGTTTGAACTTTGAAGGACTAGCATCACCTCTTAAAAGTAAATGTGGGTCTGTCTAGCATAAAATTTATACTTTTCTATAGAGACACATCATAGGCTGAAAGATAAATTTAATTCACTTTTAAGTTTCAATAGGGTTTGTTTATTAATATGCTTTTATGTGCTCATTCTCTCTTTCCTAACTCTTATTGTTTACAAAACCAAAATCATTATGGGCCTATTAGATAGTTTTTTTTGGCATAGGCCTATTAGATAGTTTGTTTTGTGTTTTTAAGTAAAATGTAAGTACTTAACTAAAGAATGAGGTTAACCTTTGCATATTCCTCATTTTCAGGGTTAGGGTTCTTAGAGCATTCACGTGGCAATTTTTAATAGTATTCATCGTGGTGACAAGTCCATCTGTTTCGCATTCTTCTCTGTCAATTTGCTTCTCCCACCCTCTCCATTTATTTTTTAAAATTATTTTTTGCATTTTTTAGATTTGGAATTGATGCTATAAAATTTTCAAATTGGCTGGGAATTTTTGGCATGATAATTTTGTTAGAATTTTTTTTTTCTTTTTGTGGTTAATTTAATCCAATATTGGTTGGATTATATTTTGATATCATTGATTTTTTGTTCATTACGTTAGGTTTTGTGAAATTGAACAATGATAAATGCATGTATGGTAAATTTTGTGTTCTTTTTGAACAAAATATTTATGTTTAGTTCAATATTTCAATAGGATTAGTTTATTTTATTTTTCATATGAGCCAAATGTCTGATTTTTTTTTTTCTAGAATATTAACATAAACACAACAAAATACTAAAATTATTTTCCATGAAGTCAAAAAACATTTTACGTCAATATAAACACAGCTTTAGCTTTATAAATATATTCATACTTTCCATCTTGAGAAATATATATATATATATATATATATGTATATATTTCTAAGGTAATAAGTTTTAATGTAAGATTAAGTGTTAGTCCACATCTAAAAATACGATTATAAAAAACACGGTTATAAACTAAATTGACCTATAGCTCATGTTTTTTGTAGTGTTACTAATCTCGCTTTAGTAATGTAAACCAATTACAACATGTTACATTAAGTGTTGTGATTTTATTTTTTTTTGACATATTAATCATCTTCATTTTTCTTTTCAAGATCCAAACAGAAGTTAAGATTACAAAATAAATGAGAAGAAGTCAAATTTTTTTTCTTTATCTTTTTTGGCTGAATAATGAGAAGAAGTCAATTGCTCGAGAGGAAACCCCCCATGATATAAGGCAACGGCTCATGGGACTTGACCTTACCCATATGACATAGCTTCCCCAATCTCTGATCAAATTAAAGCCCTAATCAACACCATGCCTTGCCCATCAACGACACCCCATGTGGGTCTTAGTCACATGGGATGTACCCTACCCACTCTTGATCCCAGGGTCCTGATCTATTTTCAGGGAATCAATACCTTCATCTGGACCATTTGATCTATTGGGAATCGCAGTATTCAATTTGGGCGGCTAAGCCTTTGTCCCAACCTTGTCCCCAAAATGTAAGGACAAATGCCTCAATTGTGTTGTTCATGTGACAAACACCATAGCTGCCATGTCTAAGTTCATGCATTCCGATACTCTGCCCTATATTGTCCTTTCCACTCTCTTTTGTGGTGCGTGTATCTACTTTCTATCCAAAAGGGAATTAATTTACACTCCCTCCTTTCAAAAAAATTTACGCTCCCTAATAAAAAGTTTCGATGACGATTAAAATTTCAGAAAAGACTAAAAAAAAAAAAAAAAAACATTTTTCAAATTGTCTCTTATCAAGCTATTTGGGAAGGTGGTTTTCCATTGTTTAAAATAATTTTATATTATCATTATTTCTTGTCTAGGATTTTATCATCTGTTCAATAAACACATCAGAAAATAAAAAGTATGATTTATTGCACTAAAATGTCAAGTGTAGAACTTAAAAAAAAAAAATTATTCAAAATGTAAACAAAATAACTTTCATTTGATTATATATTAAATTATTAATATCCGAATTTTTTTAATATAAATGGAAAAATTCAATCAAAGTCATAATATAAGTATTTCTTATAATCTACTTTATTTAAAAGTGCATAATGTGTCATGCACGCGCTTATGGTGGAGATGGTAGTCTTATTTATCTTCCCCTAGACAGTATCTATTGCCTTTATTACTTTCTTTCCGTCTACAATTCTATATAATACCTTTGACTCTTTGAGTACCATTACGCCTAAAATACACATTTCTCTACCTTTCCTAGCTAGCAATTGTGCAAACTCATCGGAATATAGAGAAATTCGTTGTCTAGTTGCCATAGACATTTCCGATTGTGATCTCTCTTAAATCTGATAGACAACTTTTGAAGAAGTATCAATCAATTTTTGGGTTCAAAATTTGGTTGAAATATTTGGTTTCTAGGCGAAACTTACGTGGTTAGCTTAAGAAGTGGGAGAAAAAAGGTTTGAGTTCATCCAAGATCATTCAGAAATGGAGAAAAGTTTAGTGTTTGAAAAAGACCTTAACCTTGAGGCCACAGAGCTTAGATTAGGCCTACCAGGCACCAAGGAGTCAGAAAAGCAAACACCAAGTACCATCAAGAGCAACAAGAGAGTTTTGCCCGACAGGAGTGAGGAGTGTGGATCTAAGGACAATTCTAATGTCTCTCATGTCAAAAAATGTGACCAAGAAGTTGCTCCACCTGCCAAGTAAGCAATTTTCTTCAATTTTTATGTTAAAACCCTTATGTTGGATATCAAGTTAATGAATTACATGCAGTATATAAGCTTGTTTTTAATGATTGTATATAGTTATTGTATTTCTGGGTATGCTTTGTTGTGATTTATGGGCTAACATGATCGATGGCTATGTGTTACTATAGGGCACAAGTAGTGGGATGGCCACCAGTGAGATCGTACAGGAAAAACTGTTTCCAAGCAAAGAAAATGGAGGCTGAAACCACTGGCATGTACGTGAAAGTTAGCATGGATGGAGCTCCTTATCTGAGAAAGATTGATTTGAAGGTATACAAAGGATACCCAGAACTCCTCAAAGCCTTGGAAGACATGTTCAAGTTCAGTGTTGGTAAGCATCTTATTCTTTAATTAATATATAATAGTGGTAGTGGTAAACAATATTATAGTTTAAATATATATAAATAAATAAAATGAGATTTTAATTTTCAATTTGCTTGTACTTTGTTAAGGTAAATATTCTGAGAGAGAAGGCTACAATGGATCAGAATTTGTGCCAACTTATGAAGACAAAGATGGGGATTGGATGTTGGTTGGAGATGTTCCATGGGAGTAAGTTCTCTCTATATATCTCTCTCGCAGTTTACAATTTTTTTTTCCAAGAAAAAAAAGAAGAAACAAAATCTAATAGTTATTTTTCTTTCAATACAGTATGTTCATCTCTTCATGCAAGAGGATGAGAATCATGAAAGGGTCAGAAGCTAGAGGCTTGGGTTGTGCTGTATAAACTGTAAAGCCCCACTTTGAAGCCACTAAGAAAGGACGGAGAAGAAAAGGAAATCTATTTTGTTCAAGAGATTGGCTGAAGAAATTTGGATGTAGATCTCCCTCACTACTTACAAAAAGAAAATTTGAAAAGGGAAAAGAAAAGTGCATGTATAGTTCGGCATATTTGCTTTTACAGGGATTGTACAAAGTTTACAAACATTACCTATATGTTCCACAATTTCCTTTTTCCAATTTCCATGTATTAAGGGGGAAAAAAAAAAAAAAAAAACTTAAGCTTTCCCAATTTTTTATATCCTGAATAAATCATATATACTATTTTTGTCATTGTATTAACAAATTAATATAATTTTGTGAGACACACAAGTGATCACATGGGAGAAGAAGGTTGTGTTTTTGCGTGGGAACAAATGATATAAGCATCGATATCGTTATCCTTGATAAAAATGCTTCATGATCAAAGTATGTATGTACAGATTTTTAGAGCCTTATTTTTTTAGCTTAATTAGATTTTTATACAACTTGTTTTTGTAAACAAAATAATTAAGATAAAATATTTATGAAAAAAAAAAAAAAACCTCAACCAGACACACTATTTATCTAACAACATGTGGAGGATGTATATCGCTCGTGTCCACCACTGACTCATATATATTACGACTATCAATTATCAAAATCCCTGAATACTTTATATGCCACGAAATATTTCTTGTTATAGGGAAATAAATAATGCTCAAAAACTCTATTGGTGGTGCCAAATAGAAATTTCTTGTGATGTTGTAGGAAAATCATCATTTGAAAGGTTTAAACAAATAGAGCTTGTCCGGTCACAACTTTAGTGAAAGTTCTCTCCTAAAAATTAAAAATAATTCTGTGAAATTTTAATTTAATTTTTGTTTCCAAGAATTATGAGGTAGCATGCGCTTATGTCAGTAGAATTGAAATTAAACCCAAAAAATAAAATCTGTGGTCATACTTTTTGCTTTATTACAAATAATAAGTTAATAATTAACTATAACTTGTGGTTTTCAGTTTTTTTTTTTTTTTTTTTTAATCTTAAAAGTTTGAAATTCTCATTCAAGATTTAAGTAATGATTAAGTGATTAAACTCACTTTTTCTGACAGGTGAGTGGTAGATTATTATGATGTTAAAAATACGTGTGGTTTACTTGTTGATTAGAAGATTGAGTTTGCACACAAAATCCAAGCAACCACAAATGTAGGGTAAGTGATGTACACATAGAAGCTACCTTAGTTACGTAGCCTAGTTTTTCATAATTCTGGTCCTTAATTGCACCACCAAACCCACTGCAAGCCTCTGGGGTTCCACAAATAAATCCCTTTCTTGTCAAAGATTTCTACACAAATAGCTGAGAAAAGCTAGATGTAGATAAGGTTTTCAACGGGACACTAGTGGCAGATAGTGAATTGCTTGAGATATTCTTGTCTTCACCGGCCCTTGTATCGGTGGAAATTCCCCTCGTATCGGTAGCAATTCCCTTTGGTGCAAGATCATGTAACTTACCCAACAAAAGCTTTAACCCTATCACTGCACATTTCTTGATGCGATGATCACTCTACAAGTATAAGTGCTTGTGGGATGTGAGGTGTGAGGTGTGGAGGGCAAGGGTCTGGGTTCAAGTCTCTAGGAGAAAGTTTCATACACATATACACTTAGAATAAACTAAAGTAGAAATTCTATCTTGTATTCAAAAATGCTTTAACCCTAGATATTCTATTAAGTAAATCACAATAAAGCAAATAAACAAACAAGCAAGGCAAATAAAATAACTATACGAAAATGAAATGATTAAAGAAAGAAAAGATTGTACAAAATCAAATGAAAGAAATTAAAGAAGATTTCAGGATTTGCCTGGTTCAACCAATCGAACAACAGGCTTGATCGATTGAAATACGAGTCTGTAGAAGGTTCGGCCCAATAGCAGTTCAAGCCCAAAAAGAATTAGAGTTTCAGATCTTCTTCTTCTAGTATATAAAGGAAACCCTAAACATGTTTTATTGTGACTTTGGAGGTGCTCTTATGAGATCTAAAAGGTTTTGTGCCTTCCTCTATCAAAGTCACTACCGGATATCACTCTCATATCTTTAAAATCGGTAGATCTGAAGTTGCTATATCAAGATCAACAATAGTTGAAGATCTAAACCTTCAAGAGTGGTCTTGGAGTCACAAACAAGAGAGTTTATGTTTTTTATCACAAGTGTGGATGCATAGGCCAAGGAAAGAAGTAGTTTGTGGTAGGGGTGTGCAGAAAACCTACCGACCCGCCAAACCCGACCCGACCCAACCCGCCGGGTTGGGTCGGTTTTTAGGGCTTGGTGGGTTGGGTTGGGTTATAATTTTTTTTTTTGTAGCGGGTCGGGTTGGGTTTGGGTCATAAAATTACAAACCCGCCCAACCCGACCTGACCCACCCATATTTTAATATATATTTAAAATATATTATATATTTAATAAATATTTTTTTCAAAGTTAAAACCTAGTAATATATAATATAAAATATATTATATAATATAAAATAAAATCCTACAAACATATATAATATAAAATCCTATTACTTTCTTTAATATATATTTAAATATATTATATAATTAATACAAAAAAATATAAGTTCAATTTAATAAATAAAAAATAAAATAAAAGTCTAACCCATAGATTCAACCCGACCCAACCCGACCCATGTGGGTTAGGTTAGATTGGGTTGGATATATGTAATGGGTCGGGTTGGGTCGAATTTTTTTTTACCCACCATGATGAGTTGGGTTAAAAAATTCCCTCAACCTGACCCAACCTGACCCAACCCGACCCATGCACACCCCTAGTCTGTGGACTCAGAGCTATCATGGGGTTGTGGTAGTAAGTTCTACGTGTAATAGTAATAGGATGTTAGTGATCTAAATCTTATTATAATTTTCAATTCTTTCTAATGGATTTGTTGTTTACCTTGAAGATAGCTAGATTAAATCATTCCCAAGTTTTTTATCGGTTTGATTTTCCTGGGTCATTATATCATTGTATTATTTACTTTTCTGCTATTTTGCATGATATGATTATTTTGTTTTAACCGAGATCTGAATAATAAACCTAAGTATTCACTTGGTTAATTAATTAAGTTAAACAATCTAGTTTACAGTAAAAACCTAACAAATATTAAAAAAAAAAAAAACAATCAAACAACATGCCACAAATCATGCATCATGTTTGAAAGCATAAAACAACATTAAAAGAGACTATAAATCAAGGAGGAGAGTATGGATTACGATAAAAATTCATACCTCATTCCCTTGTCACCTTAAAGAGATTTAGATTACCAACCCCTCAGTTGACACCAACAACCACAACTTTGCATGTGAGAAATGACTCGGAAGAGAATTGATTGGAATTGTTTCGAGAGGAAAAGTCGGACAACAATTTCGATGGAATAATTAGGATCACCAAATGGAGAGTGCAATTGAGAAATGTTGAGAAGGAAATTAGTTTTCCAACAACTAGAGTAAAAGAAAAAAAAATAACCTATCAAAAAAAAAAAAAAAAAAAAACTAGAGTAAAAAAAACACTAAAATTTATCCTCAACAAATTGTCCTTGCACTATTAAAACTAAAAGAAAGTATTTTTTTTATGTGAATTCGACAGAGCTTCGCTATGAAAAAACTCTGACCCTTTGGATGGTGGAAATGGGGGGTTATATATAGAGGTTTATAGGTACTAGGACTTCAATGCGACCTTTGGCCAGCCTTGATCAAATTGGTTGACGAATCATCTCACCAAAATGAGAAGGGTGTATAATGTGGCTTCCTGTCAAAGCTGGAGTACGCAAGGAATCTAGTGCGTTCGCCAGCCAAGACAATTTTGGTTGGTCGGGCTAGAAGTGGGACTTTGGGCAAAAGTTTGATTCTTTATGGGCCATAAACTAGGATTTTGAGATTAGACCTTACACATGGTGCCGATCATTTTGGTAACTGCTTGGTTCTTCCACATTAGGGCTAGGATCACGAGTATAAGTGGGAACCAAATGGAGTGTTTACAATCCTTAGTATCTTTGCTTATGTGGCTAACAAAGCAATAAGCAACAATATTTTTTAATATTAAAAAATTCCATATAATTATTGACACAACAAAAAACACATGACAAGTCTGATAAGATCCAATAGTAACATCAATAGTCTCCACACCCAAAGCTACCCATCATTGCATAAATTGAAGGTGAAATAAAGTTTCAACATAACTGTGTAGCATCGCCAGTTTTATAAGAAAACTTGGCAAGTATTGTAAAAGTTCTAGGTTTTATTTTTATTTCCAACCACTTATGAGAAACTAAATGCAAAATTACCTCTAACTCAATGTAAATAATCAAATTACTGACCATGAAAAGAAAAGAATACAAACTTTCAGTTGAAAACCAAAGAAAAAGAGAATAAACTAGAAACTTAATACACCTCAAGCCGATTAGCTTTCAACTTGATGCAACTGGAGATATCTACTTCCTCTTGTTCTCAATTAACATTAAAAAAAAAATTAAAAAAGTCTAAAATGTTTGTTTTTTAGAAATTTTCTCAACAACCAAACAAAAATATAACCTCCAATGAATGGTGGAGATATTAGGGATTTCATTGGTCCACATGGGGGAGGAACCGTGGTAGAGGTGTGGGGTGAGTTAGGGCTCAATTTGGTATGGCTTTGATTTGGGGAAGAAGATCATGTGTTTTATGATGTGTAATTTTTTAATATAAAAAAATTTCCACGTCATTGCTCCATTAACCATAGAATAATGTTACTGACAGGCCACAAACGCATTAACCTCTTGTGATAAATTAAATTGATTAATTAGCCAAGTTATTAATTAATCAAATTAACATGCAAAATCACGTGGCAATACAAACAAATCACCAAACTAAAGTATGCAGCGGAAAATAAATGACACGATGATTTGTTTACAAATGAGGAAAACCTGACGGCAAAAATCCCACCGGGTGATTTAAGGTCACCACTCTCGAAACTCCACTATTATCACAACAAGCGGTTACAAGCAAGGAACCTCAAGTACCTTACCAACCTACAGTTGAACCTTTACCCTAATACCCAATTGGACTTGTTCTGTAGTGACAATTTCTCCTTTCAATGCACGGCTCCCAAGTACGTGACTAACCAAATGCGCGGATCCCAGTACGCGAGTTCAATTCACCAACTAGAGAGAGAATTGTTGGCTGCAAAATTCTTCAGATCATCTGCACGATGAAGATCAAGAAGATGCTCGGTCACAAAATCCTACAATGCACATTACACAGCTATCTTCTTCACAAGAGATAAACTAGGGCACGAACTTTGTCTTTGATCACAAATTGCATGAACAAGGATTGCTCAATACTTGTGCAACTTGCATCTGCTTTGACGGCCCTTAAAACAATTTTTTTATATGTCTAGGGTTAGGAGAAAAGAAGTCCCAAAGACACATTCACGGATTAGACTTAAAACAGAACTGAAAATCTATTTTCTTTAATTCTCAACAGATAGAGGTGTCGAGGATCTGTCGAGAAGCTGTCGAGACTTGGGGTAAAACAGCTTCTTAAAGCTCAATAGATGCATGTGTCGAGTCAGGTGTCGAGATTTAGTAACTTGCACTTCCTTGCTTGTTTCTTGGACAGACTTGATGACTTTAACACTGAATCTTGAAACACTGTTTCTTGAAGTGTTAAACACATCCTAAATCTACCCAATTACAAGTAAAGTGCGTTTTGTCTAAGGATAAGCCAATTACATAAAATAGCGACATATGTCAACAACCACTTGAACTACATATGTCTTAACAATCTCCCCCTTTGGCAATCCGTGACAAAACCACAACAAACAAATGAAAATATGAGAGAAGTCATAAAATACTTTAACTCATATTCACTTGTTACATACAGTAAAATCTATCCTAACACAAACTCTTGAAAAGCTTTGCAAGAAAAGATTTTATGGCAAGTAGACTTTGACAACCTGTATTTCTGAAACACTTATAAACAAAACACATCAAGGTATCTTTGTGTAAAGCAGAAATAATAGATTGCATACAAGTAAAAGAAACATGTGTATAAAGACAGAAAAGAAACAACACATGGAAAGATAGGTGAAAGAAACATACATCATCATATATATCAAGAAAATAAGTACAAAGTATGTCAATACATGATCAATGTATCTCTAAAAAGATAGAAAAGAAAAAAAATACATATGATCCTCACTACATCCCTCAATCCACACTCCCCCTATCAAAAATGTCCTATGCTAGCTCTCCCCCTAATTATGACTACTCTCATACCAAAATTACTCCCCCTTTTTGTCACGAGTGACAAAGGGTAGAGTGTCATGTAGACATCTCGTTAGAAGAGCTCGCATCTCCATCATCATCATCCTCAAAAGCATCATCGTCATCATCAGCCTCAGTCTCAGACGAAACGTGAGGTGGCGGAGGAGAAGCCTCTAGAGCAAAGCCGCCCAAGGTCGCCTGTTGCCTGGCAATGCGACCAACACGAACGTTCACCTGATACAGCTCCGTGGAGAGTGTATCGAGGCGAGCATCCATGCGTTGAAGCTGCGCCATGATGTCTCCTAGCGTGACGTCGCTCGAAGAAGAAGGAGCAGATGTCGCTCGAGCAGATCTGGAGGTAGTCGGACGGGAGGAAGGAGTAGCACCATCTGACTGTCTCGATCTAAACTGTACCTCGCTACGTTTTACGGTAGTGGCGTCTATGGCAGACATGACATGGTAAGGATCGGACGAAGGGAATGGGATGGAAAAACGGCGAAGAATCCTCGTGATAGCGGAAGGGAAAATAAGCTTATCACGGGTGGCCGTATCTCTATAGACATCTATGATGGAGAAAATAAAGTGTGAAGGAAAGTCTATAGAGAGATCCTCTAGGAGAAACAACAAAAACCGAGCACGAGACTCTGTGATAGAGTTATAGTGAGAAAGTGGGTGTAAAACAAAAATCATCACCATGTTAAGGAAACAAGGACCTTTAGCAAAAGGCCGACATGGTGTGTACTGATAATCTCCCCAAGAGGAAGGACGCTCACAGAACACTGAGTTCATCTCGTCTTTGGACACAGTCCATAGACGCTCACAACTAAGGTAATCAGGATGATCCACCCTAGGAACATGAAACACCTCGGAGACTAACTCCGGAGTAACAACAAAGCACGTATCTCGAACGCTAGAGTAGAAGAGAGGTACTGAAGAATCAATCCCGTGGATGTTGGAGTAGAACTCCTGTATCAACACGAGAGGACAGGTGACCGGGACGTCACACAGTGACTCTCAAGCCCGACTGTGAATGACATTGGGTAGGTCAGTATCGGCAAAGTCTGCCAGGACAACGTGGCGTTCTGAATGAACACCTTGTTTAGAGAAGTCCTTATGGGCTTTCTCATCATGGAACCGGAGAGATAATGGAGTGGAATCCAAAGAGGAAGATCCCTTAGAACGCAGAGGGTTCTGGGATGGAATAGACTTACGTTTAGGTGCCATAGACACTACTAACACAAACATAGAGAGGGGGGAGAGAAAGAGAGACAAACAGAAAAGTCCCAAGCAGTTCAATATAGGAAGATTACATTGAAAAGAAAGAACGTATGCATGGGAAATGCATGAGCATGTGACATGCAACATAAAAACATCATGGGCTCAGCCCAATCCAAACCTAACAGCACACAATAGATTTGCACACATCTAAATGCATGAAAATACAATTAAAATGCTAATGTGATCCAATGCATGTAGTTTTAAAGATCAAATCTATAAAACTAACCCAAAAATTTCATGAAAACCTCAATAATTTTGAAAAATCCCAAAAATTTTCAAAAACACAAAACCTAGGGTTTTAAAAACATGAAATGCATGAATAATGAGTGAAAAGATGCTTACCAAGTGATGAAAATCAAGAAGAACACTTGAAAAAGCCTTAGGAAGAGGTTTGGAGAGAGTGAGAAAGGTTTTAGGGGGGAAAACACGTTCTATCGAGTGAGAAAGGTCGAGCGAAATGAGAGAAAATCGCGAGGAAACCTTATATAGACCTTCAGTAATTCTCGACAGCTGCAGGTATCGAGAGGTATCGGGACAGCTATCGAGATAGGTGTCGAGAAAATGCACTTCGACAGATGCAGCTATCGAGGTCATGTGTCGAGAAAGAATGATCAAGCATGAAGGAACCTCGATTGATTCAGAAGTTGTCGAGAAGCTATCGAGCAGACAGAAAGTTTCTCGATTGATCCACCAGGTGTCAAAGATGTGTCGAGACTGCGTTTAGAAAAAGTCTAAGAAGCTCGACAGACAGCTAGGTGTCGAGGACGTGTCGAGATGCCTTTAAAAACAGTTTTTCAAAAGAAGAAAAACACAAACATGAATGCAATCATGCATGCAACTCAACCAAAGATCCAAGCAACACATTAAGCTCTCAAAATCATCTCTCAACAAGAAATTTAAAGCACATGTATCCTAAAACACACACACACACACTAAACAAGTCTAACCAATTTTATATTTCAAAAATAAGTTAAGACAGTTTAGTGAGCATACATTAACGCATGTAAACCTTGTGATGGCCAAATCACATTGTACCTGCACATGTATCAAAAATAGCAAAGAGTATTGCATGTTGCGTGTGAAAACATTGCAAGATTGCATAAGTGTCTCAATGTTATGACGATTTGAGATATGAGAAAATCACTTTAACTCACACACAATCATAACTGTTTGATGGGAATTATTACCTTTGAGGTACATCCTATAACTCCCACATCTCCTAGAAAACATGCTTGCAACCATATTTTAAAGCATTTTGATCTTTTTGCTCTTTATTTCTTTGCATATTTTCTTTTATTAAGCATATCATGCATGGGCATACAAGAGAGAGAAAAGAAATACTCAATTATGTTAAGCTTTTGACATTGCACTTTTGCTATGCCGAAGCATACAGATGTCATTGATATTGCACTTTTGCTATGCCGAAGCATACATATATCATATCATGATTGGCGAGTAACAGTGGTGAGATGGTTATTTATGCCTTTCTCTTAGGATTTTCTAGTCCTACCCGTCAAAAAAAGTGATACGAGTGTTAAGTAGAAGAGATCACTTAACCTTACTCATCACAGACAAAGAGTTACAAAACTCACTTGCTTAGTTGTGCAGAAGAATGCTCATCTAAGTTACAAATGATACAAAATTTAGAAAACTCTGTTTCAATGGCCATTTTAAAAGTTCACATGAACCAATGCACACAAACACACACTGTTTTTGTATTTTTCAATTTTTCAATTTTTTTTTTATTTTTATCAGAAAAGTAAAAGTAAAACACAAAACTGAAAACACACAAACAAAAACAAGCTAAAGAAGGCAAAACAATGCATAAAACTAGATGCAAATGCATGAGGAGGAAGAAGCAAAGAAGGAGATCAATCCATGGAGATGACGCCGATGTTTTGACGAAGGAATTCAAACGTTTGCTGTCCAGGGGTTTGGTGAATAAATCAGCTTTTTGGTCATCAATGTGAATAAACTCAAGAGTGAGAATACCATCTTCAACAAGCTTCCTAATGAAGTGATGTCGAATCTCTTTGTGCTTAGTTCGAGAATGTTGAACTGGATTCTTAGAGATATTGATGGCACTGGTATTGTCACAGTAGATGCTGAGATGTTCTTGACAAATACCATAATCATGAAGAAGTTTTTGCATCCATAGGAGTTCGGTGCAACAACTACCAGCAACAATGTACTCAGCTTCAGCAATGGATAAAAAGATAGAGTTTTGCTTTTTGCTCATCCAAGAGACCAGATTATTACCCACATAAAAATAACCCCCTGAAATACTCTTTCTATCATCAGCATTCCCAGCCTAATCAACGTCAGAATATCCAGCTAAGACATTATTTGTGTCTTTGCTATACCACACACCAAAATTGGCAATAGTCTTGACATACTTTATGATTCTTTTTAAAGTAGTCATATGTGACTCTTTGGGATTTGCCTGATATTTAGCACACACTCATACACTATAACTAATGTCAGGTCTACTAGCAGTAAGGTAAAGAAGACTACCTATCATGCTTCTATAAAGTGAAGAATCTACACTTTTACCTAACATGTCAACAGTGAGTTTAACATGTGGGCTCATGGGGGTTCTAACAGAACTAGCAGATTCCAATCCAAACTTTTTCACAAGATTCTTAGCATATTTAGATTGAGAGATGAATATACCTGAATCTTGTTGACGAATCTGTAGTCCAAGGAAGTGAGACAGCTCTCCAATCATGCTCATCTCGAACTCTGCTTGCATGAGTTTTGAGAAGTCTTGAGCAAGTTCATCCTTTGTTGATCCAAAGATAATATCATCAACATAGACTTGAGCAACCACCAGCTCACCAGCTTTTCTTTTGATGAAGAGAGTCTGATCAGCCTTTCCTCTTGTGAACCCATGGGATATCAAGTATTGAGTCAATCGATCATACTAAGCTCTGGGTGCTTGCTTCAATCCATAGAGGGCCTTCTTAAAATACAACACATGATCCGGAAAGTGTGGATCAATGAATCCTTTCGATTGAGCCATATAGACATCCTCTTTAAGTAATCCATTCAAGAAAGCCGTTTTCACATCCATTTGGTAAAGCTTGAATTTCAAGTGACAAGCTAAGGCGAGAAGAATTCTAATGGACTCCATGCGAGCAACTGGGGAAAATGTTTCATCATAGTCTATTCCCTCCATTTGAGTGTATCCTTGAGCTACAAGCCAAGCCTTGTTGCGGATTACATTGCCCTCTTCATCAGTCTTATTTCGGAATATCCACTTTGTGCCAATGACATGCTTGCCCTCCGGTCTAGGAACTAAAGTCCACACATCATTCCTCTGAAACTGAAGCAATTCATCATGCATTACTTCAACCCAGCTTTCATCCTGAAGAGCTTCCTCAACTTTGGTGGGTTCAACCTGTGACAAATAATAAGAGTATGACACAAAGTTAGCGACACAAAGTTAGCAACACACTTATCAACTGTGCGTTTCCGCAATGTGAGTTCATTCATATTTCCCACAATAGTTTCTAGAGACAGGCCACAAACGCGTTGACCCCTTATGATAAATTAAATTGATTAATTAGCCAAGTTATTAATTAATCAAATTAACATGCAAAATCACGTGGCAGCACAAACAAATCACCAAAACTAAAGTATGTAGCGGAAAATAAAAGACACGGTAATTTGTTTACGAATGGGGAAAACCTGACGGCAAAAACCCCACCGGGTGATTTAAGGTCACCACTCCCGAAACTCCACTATTATCACAACAAGCGGTTACAAGCAAGGAATCCCAAGTACCTTACCAACCTACAGTTGAACCCTTACCCCAATACCCAATTGGACTTGTTCTGTAGTGACAGTTTCTCCTTTCAATGCACGGCTTCCAAGTACGTGACTAACCAGATGCGCAGATCCCAGTACGCGACTTCAATTCACCAACTAGAGAGAGAGTTGTTGGCTGCAAAGTTCTTCAGATCATCTACACGATGAAGATTAAGTAGATGCTCGGTCACAAAACCCTACGGTGCACATTACACAGCTATCTTCTTCACAAGAGATGAACTAGGGCACGAACTTTGTCTTTGATTACAAATTGCATGAACAAGGATTGCTCAATATTTGTGCAACTTGCATTTACTTTAACGGCCCTTAAAACAATCCTTTTATATGTCTAGGGCTAAGAGAAAAGAAGTCTCAAAGACACATTCACGGATTAGACTTAAAACAGAACTGAAAATCTGTTTTCTTTAATTTTCGACAAATAGAGGTGTCGAAGATCTGTCGAGAAGCTGTCGAGGCTTGGGGTAAAACAGCTTCTTAAAGCTCGATAGATGCATGTGTCGAGCCAGGTGTCGAGATGTAGTAACTTGCACTTCCTTGCTTGTTTCTTAGACAGACTTGATGACTTCAACACTGAATCTTGAAACACCGTTTCTTGAAGTGTTAAACACATCCTAAATCTACCCAATTACAAGTAAAGTGCATTTTGTCTAAGGATAAGCCAATTACATAAAATAGCGACATATGTCAACAACCACTTGAACTACATATGTCTTAACAGTTACAATATCTCCACGTCATTGCCCCTAATAAACATTTTTTTTTAAGTGAAACAAAGTACATCAATAGGTTTATAAGATAAGTTAGTATCCAATCACTAGCAAGTTGCAACAGTAAGATATGGGCTCTAAATCAGATGATGGCTCTACTCTACATTTGCAAAATATCTGACTTGTTAAATCTTAAATAAAGCCAGTAAGTTGTTGCTCAAATGACACCTCTACCCGTATGTGTGCAATTTCCAATAAAAAAAATTGTAAAAACAAGCGAGTCATCCTTTGCAAGGACAATTGGCATTTACATACCTCCATTTAAATTTTTTTTCGAAACAGTAAGTCATAATCACATTGGCAGAACTCAACTAAGACAACTCATTCATTGAACTGATGAGAACAAAAATCTAAAATTTGATCTTACAAAATCTGAAATAGTGAAACATTATCGACTATCACCTCTAGTTGTTTTTAACAGAGATATCTATAGTTCAAATTTCTTCATCCCATTGCAACTATTGAAATATCTAAAACAACAAAAAAATATATTATCATCACATCTACCAAAACTATCCAACAAAGTACACGCAAAAATGCCATTTCATGCATTATTGAAGATCTCGAATGGCTTCCAATTCCATGCTTAATGGCCTGTTTGGGAATTAAAAAAAGGAGGGGGAGTAGAGTAGAGGGAGGGAGAGTAGTTCAATTACCTTATTTGGGAGTTTTTTAAGGGAGGAGGGGGAGGAGTTTGGAGGGGTTTGGAGGGGTTTCAACTTCCTCCAATTTTAATTCCCCCAAATTGGAGAGATTTGGAGGGAGAGTGGAGTGCTTGACCAAATGAATTACCAAATTTGCCCTTATTATATTAACAAAATTACAAATGAAAAGGCTAATTACTCTCCTCCCCCTTACTTAATTTTAAAAACATCCAAACAAGGTGGAGGATAGCCATTCCCCTCTACTCTCCTTCCCACTACTCTCCTCCCCTCTACTCCCCTCTACTTTGCTCCCTCTCTAAACTTCCAAACATGCCATAAGTGTTGAAAATCTGTCATTGGTAGAGTAGTCACACTGTCCTTGTGCCGGTCTAAGCTTCACATACGTAGGCTGGAATTTGGGAGAACTGAGATACTAATATCATAATATCTCTTCCACCTGAACTCCAGATGTCTAAAACTTTCTTCAAGGAGCTGAAAAACCAATACACCTGGGGTGATGAGTTACCGAGTAACAGATATTCCCTCAGCTCTATGGGGCAGATGAATCTTCAACCTCCTTAAATTATACGTCACAATGTGGCCTTCTTGGAGACAGTTGGAGAGCAAAAACATCAGCATCTTCCTTCACAACTGTTGTGACAGCAAATAGCCTTAAAAAACTGCCAGTCTATCATGTATATAAATTTAACAAAGGAAGTAATTTGACTGTCCATGAAATGTGTTAGTTACCATTTATCTGAGAACCTAAGAATACATGGTCTTTTAATTTGTTTTCTCTGATTTTATGCAAAAGAATAAAATAGCTTAAAACTGAATCACATTTGAGAAAACAAACTTACCAAAACTATAATAATTTTCATGGTCTAGTACAACTTCAAGAGGCAAGTTCATATGCCTGAGCCTCATTTGTTTGTTTTTTGGATTCCAATCCTGGAAATTGTCCAATATCATGTCCTTCATGTGGTTGACACTCATTCATCAAACCAACAGCAATCTCTTCAGGGCGAGCTCAATCACTTTGGAAATAATCTGCCATCTGCATGCAAAGACCAACTCTGATGTGAATATTAAATATTTTGTTGATATTATGTTTTACTTTAAAGTTTAAACTATATTAAACCTTGAATGAAAATAGAACCACAACTTTTACAGTCTTTATGTTCATAGACTTTTTAGTTCAGCTATAGAAAGAAACTGTTTAGTGGATTTGGAGAATACGAGTTGAAACCATGATTAACTTTTCTGAGTTTGTAGTTATAGAAGCAACTACAAACCAATAAGAAAAATATAATAAATCCCATGAAAAATTAGAAAAATAAAATAAAAACAAATAGAGAGCAAAAGTGGCACTTACATGATTGGCAAGAGCCATTCTTACGGCTGTCGATACTAAGCTTGAACCAAGTAACCAATCACCACATGTAACAGCTCTTCCCTACGGATCAAAGATGCAGGGGATGCCAGGTGTATTAATTGGATGAGCTGCACCCCTGTAATACTCCAGAAGATAGGACAAACACCCAGTCATTACAGAAAACTTTATCCAATTTTTAGTTTTTAAATAAAAGAAAAAAAAATTTCTTCAAACATTTATTATAAAGAACCATAATGATGAATCCATTGAACAATTCCCAAAGGAAAACCATTCCTGAAAAACAAGTTGGTTGTGATGATTCCTATGAAAAAATATGATGTACTCACTAGCGATAATGCAAATATAATGTACTCACCAGCGAAAATGCTAAGTGGTAACACTCCCAAGAATGCCCCGCCTTCACCTTCTCTGCCATTGCACTTGGCATGTTTTCCTGGTAACAAAAATTCTTCAATAAAGTGACCCCAAAAAAAAACACCCGCATATGCCTAAAAATCTGGACAGTTGCATGCATGATACAACAACACACACAAGCATAGAAAATTATTTACTATCATTTTACATAATTTCTTGCTTCTAAAATTTTAGAAATATGGTAAATACCATTTACTATTTTATTATGCATGGCAGAATTTTAAGACTTTTAAGTGATGTGAAGCAATATATTATAAAATTAAATGTATGAAGACATTTATACATATTATGAGAATTTAATTATTCATCAACAAAACTTTGGGGTTAAATGTAAAAATTGGGTCTCCATAAGCACCAATCTCTAAAATTTACTGAAAAGGGGATAATTACAATCACCACTCAGAGGTACCCAGTGGAGTCTCAGATTTCATTTTTAAATTTTGAATTTCTGATTTTTCTAGATTTCACTTTAGAATTCTAGAATTTAATATTGTTGATAATTTTATGGTAATTGTGGCTTGATGTCCTCCTTATAACCTATTAAAAGAGGCTCCAAGAATGGTTTGAAGCAATGCAATTTGAATAAAAAAATTTATGATTAGATATGTTTCTTTAAGCTTGGCGATGATTCCTAGCACCCTTAGGTGGTGAAGCTTAAAATTTCTAGAAAATACTAAAAGCAATTTGTAAGTGGTGAAGAATTAGGGTTTGTCCTGTTCTTCATTCCTTTTCTCTTATTTCTATTTTCCCACCCTTTGTCCTGCATCAGGATAAAATCTTGTCCAATTAACAAAGTTTACATGTATAAATGCACATAACTCATGATTGCCATGTTTAAACAAGTTGGTGTTGGCCAAATGAACTCTTTTCTACCAGTACTCCATATCTATTGTCATGTTTGCTGATGGCCTAGACAAAAACCAGAATCTTCAAGAATTGTATACTAATAAGTTCTGTTAATGATCCAAAACCATCAAATGGGTGTGTGTTTGTCCACACATATTCAACTTAGTACTGACCTGTGGAACCTTGTTCTGCTTTCCATAAGCTGCAGTACTAAGAAAGGTCCAACAGTGAGGGCCACTGCTTTGAGAATGCAGAAAGTTTTTAGGTATTGTTTGCCATCCATGAGACAGAATCAACCCCTTTGGCAAAAGCTTTTTCAAAAGGAGATGCAGCCGAGCTACCTGGGATAGGAAGAGGGTTCTCAAAAGCTGCAAGGAGGGCCCATATAGAACTTAATTCCAGCCTTTAGCAACACACACAGCATTAAGTGAGCAACAATTTGAGATAAGGAAGCCAATCATCGCTAAAAGCAAATAAAGTTGCATCATGTAAACTGAACTAGAAAGTTCTGGGTACCTTCATGTGTCTTGCAATTAGTGGCAAGCCTGACGACACAAGCAAGCGATTTGCACACTTTCCTGTTGTTGATACAAAGTAATATTCAAACAAACTCAAGTCACCGATCAAACTTAATATCAAACTCGACTGACATTATTCTGGAATGTTCCATTTTTGATAGGGTAAGTAAGAAATTTTATAAACTATGTGCTAAAAAAGTACGCTGGAAGTATACATGAGATACACCCCAAAAAATCATCAAAAAATACAAAAATAAAGAAACCCAAGCAAATTAGAAAAATAATGACTACTCAAATCAGCCATCCAATTATAAATAGAACGTAAAAATATCATTTTTAGCTCCAATGTAGATCATTCATTTCCTTCAAATAAATCAGTATGGCATTCTCTCCAAATACAAATAGTCCACATTATACAAAAATAAATTTGCATTCCAAATATCTGAACTACAATGTCTTCCAAATCACCCCTTCAAGTTAGCCAACAAATCGACCACCCCCTTAGGCATAACACTATCCCAAATAAACACAAAACCAATGGCCATAATTCTTGAGCGATATCACAATGGAGAAGCAAGTGATCTATGGAATCCACATTATTTTGCACATGCAGCACCTCTCCTCTACAATTAAATTTCTCCTTTGTAAGTTATCCATCCTAAGAATCTTTCGGAGTGCAGCTTTTTTTTTTTTTTTTTTTGATATCTAAATAACCTTCCCTTTCATTAATCTGTAAAATCATTCAAGAGGGCTACATCATACAGAATCTGTTGCTCAATAGCGGGTGGGGTGTCTTCCACCCAAACAACATAATCAGGTACAAATTTGGCATTTTTTGCCATAAGGTGTTCTGCAGAATTCTTTTTTCTGCATGTGTTTGACTTCCCATGAATCAAAACCGCAGGCCCAACTTTGCTCCTTCAATCACCTTTAGAATGGAACTTGGCGTGATACTTCTTTCTGTCAGGGAGTTAACAACTACTTGGGCGTCACTTTCCAGAATTACATTATTTAGACTTAACTCCCTAGCTAAGGTGAAACCTTCCTCAACAGCTTTGGCCTCCACTTCCAGAGCTTTCGGGGGTACTTCTAATTTTTTGCTCATTGCGCCCATTAACTGTCCTGTTTCATTTCTTATGACAACTCCCACCCCACAGCACCCCAACTCCTTAAATACCGCCCTGTTGACGTTATTCTTGTAGAAACCTCGTTTTGGAGGGGTCCAATTCTGTCTGCTTGGAGGTGCAGGTCTTATCTGGGCTTCTTTAGATTGTCTGACTTCCCTCATATAGGCAGCCACCTCTCTGACAATCAGCTCCGGACTTTTGCTCTTTCCCCCATGGCGAACCAGGTTTCTGTTATTCCAAATACCCCATGCCGTTGCTCCAAACAGCTCCCAGTCAATCCCAGGCCGCCTCTTCAATATGTCCCACATTATATCTGCAAAGTCCCTTGGTATGATCTTCATGCTTGGTAGCTGTACTCTTGTGTTACTCCACACCTCCCCTGCCACTTTGCACCCCGATAGGAAATGCCCAGACGTTTCACAGCCACCACACAGAACACATTCATCATCCCTCCCTATACCCCTAGCCCGTAATTGGTACTTGGTTGGAAGTATATTCGAGCATACTCTCCACATAAACATTCTTATCTTGTTTGGACAATTCAATTTCCAAATTTGTTTCCATAAGCTTCTCATACCAACTGTGTCTGAACATTCCCCCCCTTCCAGCTTGGGGTGCGCTTCTCTCAGTAAGGTTTGGGCCACCTTATACGCACTATTGACGGTAAAAATACCCCTTGGTGTCCATGCCCAAATAAGGAGTCCCCAGGCAGCCGAGGGCTTGTAGGGATGCCCAGGATAACATTGGCTTCATGGGGAAGGAATTCCCCCCCCCCCCCCCCCTTTCGTAGTGCAGCTGACCATGTGAAGAATGCCACTTCAGTGGGTCCTTATCCCTCCAAATACTTTTCCAAGGAAAAGTTTGAGCATTTCCAGCATACAACACTCTAAAAAAGTTGAGTACTTTCTCCTCACACGTTCACGGTAGTCACACTATGTATTTAATGAAGGAACTTCATTATAAATGTGAAGAAAGAGAGCATTATTCTCTGTACTCCGAGAATAATTAAGAATTACTCCTATAAAAGAACTTTACCTCAAACATACAGCTTCTTTTTGGAATCCGGTAGATCAGGTCTTCTTCTTCTCTTCTTATCTTTATAGAGTAGATGAAATTAAGGAAGCCTGTTAGAACTTCCAACTCCAAATCATTTTAAGCCCTAATAAAGGAATATCCCAATGAATAATGCCATCAGTCCACCACAAAAGTCACTTTAGATTCTGAAAGACCTCCTTAAGAACCACATCTCTGCACCGCAAGTCATGCCAAAAGCAAATATTGGTGCCATTACCAACCTCGAATCTGGAGAAATTTTCCCATCCACTTCTAATATGCTTTGAAAGGCTTGCGCCATATGGCCCACATACTGCCCCCAAGCAGTAACCACTCCACTCACCTCCATATTTTTGTTATCCATTATTTTCCTCCATGAAACACTGTTATGCCAAAGCCTTCACATTAGTTTACTAATTTTTTCTTTTGTATTTTCCTTCTTATTTCTTTTTGTCCTTTTTATTTTCCCGAACCGTCTGGTGTACTGCCCGTAAACGAGGACACCTTTGTATTTTTTTCCTTTTTCATTTTAATGAATTTACTTACCTATCAAAAAAGAAAAAAATAACATACTTCGTATGCCCAATCCTCCATATTTAATTGGTACACAAATTTTCCAATTTACAATATGGAACATAAACTTGTCTCCTATGCCACTCCTACAAAAAAACCCATTGTAATCCTCAATACTATTAGCAATATTATGGGAATAGGAAATAAAGAGAGGAAAAAAATTGTTTACAAACTCAATAATGTCCTCTTTATCGATATAAGTCTACTTCCTTTTTTTTTTTTTTTGTTTATCAAGAACGCAGTCTACCTCCCTTTGAAAGGTGAACCTTCTTCCACCCCACTAATCTCCCCTCCACCTTCTCAAGAACACAATCCCGTATTGCTTTTGATATAAATTTAGAACCCTAACCAAACCCAAATATCTCTTGGTAATTTCGAAACCTTATAGTCAAGAATCTGAGTCAATTTTTCAATGTCTGGCACAATACCAACAGGTATCAATGCAGATTTGGCCAGGTTAATCTTTCATCCAGATACTACTTCAAAGCACAACACACATTTCAAGTACCTAAGTTGTTCCAGGCTTTCCCACCAAAAAAAAAATCAAGTATCGTATAAAAAATAAGAGGTGAGAAACCATCAACATATCACATGTTCTACTTCCCACTGTGAAACCAGCAAGATGATGTCCTGCACTTCACAAGATACTGCCCTGCCACTGCTCTTCCGAATTACTTACTCAGTGCCTCCATCACTATCATCAATAACAATTGTGACAATGGATCACCTTGACATAAACCTTTAAAAAAAAATCCCACATTTCCATTCAAGCTGCCATTAACTAGAATCAAAAACCTAATGTAGAAATGCAACAAATAATCCAATTCGTCCACTTCTCTCCAAAGCCGCACTGTTTCAGCATGTAAATCTGAAAGTTCCAATTAGTATGGTTGTAGACTTTCTTCAAATCCAACTAACTTAAAAGTTCAAATATGCCCAATGTCATTCTACTGTCAATACATTCATTGGCAATGAGGACAAATTCCAAATCTACCCCCCCTGTGATAAAAGCATTTCGAACTTGGGAGAGGAACCTCCCCAAAACAAACAGCAACCTGTTAGCTAGCACCTAGGGAATATTTTATATGCACTACCAATGAGACTAATATGCCCGTGTTCCTTCACATCTAGAGCACAACCTTTTGGAGAATTAGGGAATGTTTGGATCGAACTTATTGTTAAAAAGTGAAAATTAAAAATATTGTAATAAAATAATTTTTAAATGTGTAAATAGTGCTGTAGGACCTATTTTTAACATTTTTTCTGAATAAAGTGCTTGTGGGTCCTATGAACAGTGCGTGAGCAGTAACTTTGTCTCCGCACAGTGAAATAACATGCATAAACAGTACCATTTACTGTTCATGCACATTGAAAAAAAAAAAACGTAAAAAGCAAAACGCAGCAAAATTAATCCGGATCCAAACAGTCACTTAGTAATAAATGTAGAAATTATTATTCTCTCAAACATACATTGATCTTTGTCTCCCTCCTCTAACCATAAGGCCCTAGAATGATATATATTCATAATAATTTTTTGAGAAAACATTTAAGTTCAATGGCATGTGATGCGGTAGGGAGAACTCAGACTAATGTAGATTAAGGGTTTAAGAAGAAATTCCAGCAACAAAAAACGATTATAGCAAAGAACAGATAATAGGATTAAATTTGTAACAATCAAATATCAATTTCTAAGCTAAAAGAGCTCAAAAAAATTCAGAGATCAAATTTCATAAAGTATATGAGCAAACGTTGCCTACAATGACTCAAAAGAGAAAATATTTATAAAAACCATTAGTAACCCTAGAATCCTAAGCCTTCATATTTTATATAACAATTAAATCATAATTGTCCAATTTCATTAAAAGACATGCATTTGTCAGGACCTCTTAATATGCTTAAAAGCACAATCTATATATATACTAGCCTAATCGCAAGCGCGCAATGAGGCTTTCTTTTTTCCTTTTAGTGGTCATAGCAAAAAAAAAAAAAATCTATGTTTTTTTATATTATATATATAATTTTATATTGAGAATCTAATTTATAAGTGAATAAAGAAGTTTGAAAATTAATAGAAGAATAACCGTATATTTTAGGCAATGTTTTAGTGGGAGAGTGACCCTATTTTTTAGGCAATGTTTTAGTGAGAGTTAGGGTTATATTTTTACCGGATTGTCCATTAGTTTTGTTTCTACTTAAACATAGGGATGTAGGGGTATTTTAAAATTAAAAAAAAAAAAAAAAAAAAATCTGGTCCAAACAGGGAAGCTCCTTAAATAGTAGTATATATATCGAAGTCTATGAAACTCTCACAATTTTCCATGTCAGCATTTAATTTTTTTTTCTTGACATGGAGCATAATCGAATATTCTTCTTGCCATGGTAGAAGCCAACTCTCTTACGTTTATATAGGACAATTGGGAATTCTAATATGTTTCAATTCTAGGAATAGAACAGTGCACATAGATACAGTATTTTTTAGGTAAGCCTTATGATGCAATAACAAGAATAAAAAAAATATTAGAATCTTCATATAATGTGAGGATACTGCAGCAAATGTAAAAATAAACTTAACAAGGGAGGCACTAAGTTACCATTATCTGCAATGACAATCACATCAAACTGTCCCTGAGGTAAGGTTGTAAACGAGCTGAGCTTTGCCGAGTATTACATGTTCAAGCTTGGCTCGTCGGTAAAATAAAAAAGCTCAAGCATGGCTTGAGCTTGAGACAAGCCTAAAATATTGTTTAAGCTTGAGCTTATGGGAAAGTTAAAAAGTTTGAGCTTGGCTTGGTTTGGCTTGGCTTGACTTGACTTAATTCATTAGTCAAACCAAGCTCGAGCTTAATATCAAGCTCAAGCTCAAACTTGAGCTCAGATCAAGATTTTGAGCTTGAAATCCAATAAAATTATCTTATCAAATGCTTAAATCTCCCAAAATCAAGTAAACAAGAATAAGAAAATTGCATACTCATTTTATCATGCTTTTAGTCCGACCAATGATTAGCCATTGCTCATATTGCAACTTTACAAAGTTAAATTCATCCATTCATCCTTTATTGTCTATAGCTTCATCAATTGTTTAAAATATAATTTTTACATTCACGTTAGATGATAAAGAACTAGAAAAAGACTTGTTTGTAACTATTGTGAATGAGAAAGGATTAATATGTTTTATAACTTTACATTAGATAATAGATAAGGAATGACCATATGTGATCCACTTATAAATTTTTATAAAAAGGTAACTAAAGTCTAAAGTGGTGCTGATCAGTTTAGAGAGAAATGAAATATTAAGGTAAAGGGTATTAGTCCAATATGAGACATTTTATTATTAAGATATGTGTAATGAGTTTATTTAGAAAGCACATATTAAGTCTATAAATGAGTTTATACTTAACTTGTTTTGTATCGAGCCTTATAGCTCATGAGCTTGTTCATGAACAGATAGTTTTGCTTGGGCTCGGCTTGTTTACTAAATAAGCCTAAAACTAAGGCTCAAGTTTGGCTTGTTTATAAACAAACAAACATGAAAGAGCTTTTTATCAAGCTGAGCTTGAGTTGTTTATGAATGACTTGGTTCATTAATTTACAGTCCTGAAGTTTTCAGTTTTCACTTAATTGCTGCATACCAATAAATGGATCAAGTCTCACCACATTAACCAAAGAAGTCTGCCACAAAGTGTAAAATAATTTATTAGCCCATGGACATAACTGAAAAGGCAAAGGGCTAAAATTAGAAGCAGATGAGATAAGTTCTTCTTTTCTATTTTTTTTTTTTCTCTTTTTTGGTGCTGGAAAAAGAACCATAGCATACTTTAAAAATGAAAAACACATATAAAATCACAACATATTTTGACATATTCAATGTCTTATGAAGCCATGCTAAGCTTTCTTTAAAAAAATTTTTGATAAACAGGTTTTCTTTTAAAATGGTACACACTTATGTAATCATAATTGCATGTTCAAGTCCTAACACATATCCGAAGCATTATTTGAATATCTATGAGCAAGTAGCTATTCCAATTTCATCCATTATAATATTGATGCCCATATACTAATCAATAACAACTAAAGAACTCTAAACATTTTTTAATTACAATGCAAATTGATAGATGAAGTTTGCCAAACCAAATAAAAATAGCTCCTAGCCCCCTTACCCCATCCCCAACCCCTTGCAGGTTAGAATGTTTTCAGAAAATGGATTGCAACCTTTTATGATTATTCAATTTTTAGCTAGAAATCTTTAATTTTTTTTTTTACCTTTTTAATAAAAAAGAAACCTTCTTGATAAAAACTTTATTGATATAAAAAAGGAATCACCCAAAGTATACAGAAAGTATATAGATGGAGACAACTTTCAATCACACAAATTACAATGATCCATCAATCATAAATTGAACAAAAAGAAAAAAATCTCAAAGCTGACAACCAATATAAAAAGGTTTTAAAATAGAAAAACTTAAGATCCAGCAGGTTCCTTTCAACATCCTCAAAACTTCTGGAATTACGCTCTCTCCAAATACACCATAGCGGACAATAGGGAACCGCTTTCCAAATATCAACATAATAATGTTGACCAAATCTTTTCCTATAAAAGAAACCTAATATGATACAAAAAGAATAAGAAGGAAGAATAAAGGATAATTACTTCAGACAGTAATGAGTCAGCAAGGTTAACACCTAAATATCTTGGAGGCAAAGGAAGTGACCAACTAAAAACATCAAGCTTCCCAATTATACCCTGCCACCCTTGAACCAGGCCTTTCTCTAACCAGCAATCCACCAACTTAGCAAACTGAGAATCACTCAATGTTAAGAACTAAGCTGCATGGTCAAATATCAATGGCTGAGGATCAATTATTTTGGTTCCCATTAGTCCTCCTAAACGATGAATCCCCTCAAATAATAAAATATTGTAAGAAACTCAGAAAACATGATCATCATCACTGAAATGAAGCACTCGAAAGTTAGTCAACTGAGAGAAACTTATATGTATCCTAGAAAAAAAAATTACTGATATGATCTTTTTCCTGAATTATAATCCCTTCTTTAAAAGGTTGAAGTTTATTTAACCAATAGACTTTATTCAATCAACATATTTTGAAAGGTTGAAGCAATAAGTGGAATTCCTAACATGAATAGGAATAAACAAATGAAAATGGTCGAGGTGCATAATAAGAAACTAAGACATTTTTAAGCTTTTGTTCCCTTTGTTTCTTTTAATTTTTCAGTGAAAACACAAGGGGGGAATAATTCTTCCATTTTTAACAAATGACATCCTAATACCCACCATACAATATAATTCCAGTTTCCATTTTGTTTTATCTCTTCCTAGGAATCTAATGAAGTGCACAAGGTGATGTGATAATATTAAGAAAAAAATTATAGCAATAATAAAATTTTAAAGAAAGATAATTGAGCATTAAAACATATCCAAGAATATACTCTTGATTTGATTTTCTAGCAAAGTTGGTACGTCATGGCAAATGGCACCTCCTCACCCCCAACAAGAGTGGGGTGGAAGGTGAAGTAGTGGATTAAAGACCACGAGTTGCTTAAGTAAATTACTAATGAAAAAAATTTTAACAACAAAAAACTTGAGGAAGAGAAACATTATTTTGATTAATTGGTGTTGTATGTGTAAGTCGGACAAGGATTTGGTGCCTCATCTGCTCTTGCATTGCCCTTTTGCTAGAAAAATATATAATATAGTTTTTGGGCTACTTAGAGTTCAGTGGGTGATGCCCAAGGATGTTGTAGGTTTACTAGCTTACTAGCAAGGCCGTTTTGGAAGACATAGAAACAGAGTAGTATGGAAGGCTATGCCCTATTGTTTGATATGGTGTATTTGGCATAAGAGATATGCTCAATTTTTTTAGGGTTGTGAGCACACCATCCTAGAAGGGAAGTTATAATTTTTCCGAACATTGATGGAATGGATCATGGCAACAGGAGCATACCCTTTCTATAATGTATTACAATTTTTTCTCATCAATAAAATTTATTACTTATTGGAAAAAACTATCAATTACAAAAAAGTTGACAAGAACACACCATCAAGGGCCTTGTCATTAATCATTATAGGATCATGGCATACCTATATTAAGGATTAGAAGGAAGCGAGAGGACTAACTCTCAATGTGTAGCCCTTAGGCACAATGGGCTTCCAATGTACTGAAAGAAAAATGAGAACAACACATTACACATATTAGTAAATTCAGAACCACATGTCCTCAATCTCATATAAATTCATGAATTTAGACTAAACATAGATTGGATACCATAAGATATAACTACTCCTCTATATAGCTATCCAGTCTTAGCAAGGTTAACCATATTGACTATTTGTTCTTGTTTGACCAAGTCAAAGAAGTCAAAGGCGACGGCACTTGAAGGCCAGGGTGGTCACAGGACCACCTTGACTTGAATTTTTTTTTTTATATATAATAATTTAAAATTTTATATTTGTCTACCCTTCAAAAAAAAAATTTGGAGCACACTCAATTTTTTTTTTTATGCCAATAAAATTAAACTTTGCTCCATAATTTGTTCTACTTAACAATATATTGGGGCTTTTAAGCAAAACGAAAAAGCCCAAAACAAAATTTTGAACCAAAATCTAGAAAATATATATATATATATATATATATATATATATATTGTAGCATAGCAAGCCCAAAAAATTATAATATTGCTTGGTTGTGTACATTGAAGGAGATGTAACTTGTAACATTGATAATGAGACTATCATGCAATGATTTCAAAATATGAAAACTCGTAGAAGGAAATTGTAAATTTTATGTATTTGCGTGTTTTTTTTATTGTTGTTGTTGTCAATATATGAATTTCTTTTTGTATTAAATTGTGTAATTTATGTTTTTTAAGGAACTCCCTGAGAAAATTCCTGAAGCCCCATTGGACCAAGTTGAACATTTTGATAAACAGAAAATTTCATTTTCCATTTTCTTATGTTTTCGCATACATTCTCAACAATGAAACAATAAGTAATACTAAAACTTTTTGAACTATACAAAAACCCAAAAAATGCACGAAGCCACATTCCCAAATTTCACATACATTCACCAACTCAACCATCACCTCCAAAATTCACAAATCATTCAAAACCCACATCAAAATTCATAATAAAAAGACCCAAATAGTGAAAACAGCTATAAAAATAGAAAAAAAAAAAAAAAGGAAGTAATTGACCAACCGTGTTGAAAACCATGGACTGGGCAAACCCCTCTCTTCTCCAAATTAAAGGCATAAACCAAACCCCCTATGCCTCCACCGATAATCGTGAAAATGGAATCATCAGAGACGATTGCAATGAACATAACTTGCTCTTGGTTGAACGTTTTCTTGAGAATAGACCTTTTGGAGGTACCATATGATGATTTTCTATGGTTTTTGGAGGTGAGTCTCTTACTGGGTTGGGATGTGGTGTAGGTTGTAAAATCTCTGGACTCTCTCTCTAAATAGAAACTGATCTTTATTAATTATGAATGAATGAATGAATCTAATGCTAATCCTATCTTTATATACAATCTAATGCCAAACAGAAAAATAACTACCTCCCTAGATTTCAGGGGGAGTTTGTTACATAACAAAAACTACCTACTAATACATGTGTACACTAATTACATCATCATTTGAATTGGATTGATTATTTGATCGTGATGTGGCATTGACTCTATTAGGTCTTCTACACCTTCACTTTTCCACCTTGTTGTAATTGCATCTTGATTCCTCCGTTGATGATGCAATGCACCCTGAGATGCACTGGACAGTAGCTGCCCTTGACATTGTGATGCACTCTATGCTACACCTAGCTGCACCTTACCTTAATGATGTACATCACTCTTTACTGCACACAACTGCCTTTTTTCCCAATGAACCTACTTAACACTTAGCTGTAGAGAACATATATCTTCAACATAGGTTAGAATCAGGGTTTTGGGGAAGAAGGTGGTGAGTCTGCATAAGGGTTTTAGGGGTTGAGAAATGAGAGAAGAAGGAAAGGAGTGAATGAAGGAGATAGGCATTTTGGAGGGAGAAGGAAAAGGACTCGTTAGGATATAAAGCTTTGAGTTTGGTTGGTTTGAGAATTGAGAGAGAGATAGAGAGAGAGGTAATGTCTGGTTTTAGCTCTCCCTCATAGGTAAAAATTGTTATCAGAGAGAAGTAGATGAATTGTAGGTATTGCACTAGATTCTAATCCCTTGATGACATCCGAAGAAGCGAATTTTGTGGAGGGAAACCAACCTTGGGGAACTTTTATGCTAATGGTGAGTCAAGTCACCTACAAGACCCTTGGAGATATTTTGTTATTTTTAGGTTTCAAAGATATTTTTGTCACTTTAAAGTTGATGAGCATTTTGGTCATTTTTAAATTTCAGAAGTATTTCAATCATTTTATAAGTTAAAGAGGTATTTTGGCCATTTTATGGTTTTGGGTATTTTAGCAATTTTAGAGTGTTTAGGAGTGTTTTTGGTCATTTTCAAGTTTTAGAGGCATTTTGAAAATTTTGATTATCGGGTAATTGTGTGAGTTAGGGTTTACTTATAACAATTGGGTTAGTTGGATTTGGATTAGAAGTAATTAATTAACTGAGTAATAATAGATAAATGAGTTTTATATACCCAACCCAATTATTTATAACTCAAACCCACCCATTTGACACCCCTACTTGGAATGGAAGTGAAGACGCTCTCTCAATTGTGGGCTAGTCATAATTACCCAACAATGAAGCCCAGGAAGTCACAAGCCTAAGGAAACTAAAGTCCGAATGCAAGCTCTATGCAAAAGCCCCCAACCAAGACTCAAGCCTATAGGGTAACAAGCAACTGAAAGGGAAAGCCAAATGGAAGAAGATTGCTAGAGGGAAAGGCCAAACCCAAGCCCAAGACATTGAAATGCTAGCCCTTAGTACTATGGTTGGTACGAAATGCCCAGGTATGCTTGAAACCCTAGAGAAAGAAGAAAACAAAACCCAAAAGCGGCTCTATGATGGCTCCCTCCCCCTCAATGCTATCCCTCCCTGCATATCGATAGTGGCTACTAAGCAGCATCACTGGGAGCAATAATTTCCCTAGGATGGAATTGTTGGGACCTTGGGAACTCCTAGACAATTAAAGTGTTGCGTGAATTCATGCAATGTTGGAGTCCCAAAATTGTCTTCCTTGCACGGACTAAGTTAAATAAAAAGAGTATGGAGAAATTAAAGAAGAAGATTCATGAGCCAATTCAAGTGTCTCTTCACTAAGGGAGTGAAATTTACCATTCTTTTTGGTTCGTCATTTTTTAATTTGGCACTGTCACAGCTGGATGAATAATCTTCTCTGTGTCTCTTTCTCCCTTTTTGATCTTCTTTCGTATTCCCTTCATCCTTCCGAGTATCTTCTATTCTGATTGCGGAAAGAGTATCTTCAACATTTATGTATTTTCGGGCATTTAACAACAATGATGGCCTAGTTGCTGGAGGACTTTTTGCTAGTACAAACACAAAATCCTTGAATTTTAAACCTGCTTTGAATGTGGCTAACTACACTTGGTCCTCGCTTCGTCCACTTCCAACACTTCCCTGTTGAATTGTTTCATATAAGCTCTTAGTGATTCATATTCTCCTTGTTTGATCGTGAGTAAATGATCCATCGGTCTATTCTATCTTTGTCCATTAATGAAGTGACGCACGAATGAATTGCTCAATTGTTCAAAATCATCTATGAACGACGGGGCCAGCTTGCTAAACCATATTCGTGGTGCTCATTTAAGAGTTGACGGAAAGGATCAACACACGATTTCGTTAAGAGTCTGTTGTGAACTAAGGGTCTTTTTGAAGGTAATGTGATCCAACAGATCCTTTAAGTCGTCGTATGAATCAAGTTGTGGAAGACGAAATTTTCGTGGCAAGGGACATTCCAAGATCTTGGAAATGAAAGGAGAATTTGTCATTTTTACCATACCGTCTAGGTTCTTGGTTGTTTTCTCCTTCATGGTGCTTTTTAGTTCATCCATCTCCTTCCTTTTGCTATCGTCATTAGTCCTCTTGGGTTGTTCTGTTCTCCTTGAGCCATCTCTTCTACGACTAGTCTCTGGGCTTTAGACTTCGTCTTTATTTCTATCATGAACAATCCTCCTTGGTGAAGGGCAATTTTATCCTTGTTGTAATCACTGCCTCATTTCTTGATTCTGTTTAGTTAGTTCTTCTACATTAGCTGTGAGCGTTTGGATCTATAAGGCCAATGCCATTGGGTCTTGTCACATGTTAGATTCCATCTAGATGTAGAGAATTGAATGGTAGAGCTACATTTTCAAACTAGAGTTCGAAAAACATTCCCTATAGACGGCACCAAATTGATGAACCTGAATTCGTCAGTTGATAAGTTCATCTAGAAGATATTCGATGAGAACGAGTTTGAGACCTACAAAACAATAACAAAGGTGTTTCTCTCTTCAAGATCACCAGCGTGGTGCCAACCAATGAGCCTCTGATGATAAAGTTAGATGATGATTGAGAGAGGTAGTAATATATCGAAGTATATTGCAGTGTGTATATGTGTGAATATATGTACCTTCTCTTGGTTCTGAGGTGGTTTATATAGATTTGTCTTTTCAAGCCATTGGAGGCCTTTAATGATGGTCTTAATGGCTCTTGTAATGACTCTGATGGCTTAATAAGGTGATTGATCTTGCCAATGGTCATGTATACATGTGCATAATGGCTTATGCATTAAATGCATGTTTATGGCGCTTTGATCATCCAACGATGCCTACTTTGGCTGTCCAATGACACCTTTGGACTATACGAATTTTATTGGTTCGTCAAAAACTAATATGATTTTTTATCCCAATTCTAAAATCATACATATTCAGGGGATTGTAGACCAATAATCATCTTATCCTCGTTAGAATGAATGATATTAACTTATGAGATCAACATAAAAAAAAAAAAGATAGAAAGAAAGCAAAAACAAAGGTGCAATTATTTTATGCCTTTATATATCTATATATATATATATGATTATAAGCATGTACAAGTGATAACATAACTCATTCACCCCAAAGTTCTTTTAACTTTATTGGAACTTTTTTATGCTTTTGACGAAGAAGTTCAAAGTTCAATTCCCTCTCTCCATTATCGAATTATATATATAAACCTCATTCATCATCATAACAATAACAACAGTAAATCAAAGAGACTAGCACAATTTGATGTCTCTATGGCTTACATTATAATTTTTTTTTTGATAGGTAAGTTACACATGCACCAAATGAGCCTTGAACTTATAACCTTATCATCCATCTAGCACTTGCAAGGAAAAGATGTGTGATTTGAGCTTAGAGTACATTAGGGGCCTACACAATTCACCAAACCTCCATTGCGTTCATTGATTATTATATCATGATTTGTATTTTCAAGAGTTTTATAGTTAAATGTAATACGTAATTTCCTTTTTAGGAGAATTAGGGTTCGAACTTATCTTCCCCTACTTATCGTAACAATTGAGTTATTACGAGAAGAAAACAAAAATTCTATATTGTGATGAATTGCACGACCACGAAAGATTGTAAACTCTTTTACCGTATGTTGTCCCTTGTCTAAGCTTCCCCATTTGGAAGTACTATTTCTGTAGAGGTTAAAAATTATTAAGATATAGCCATCCACATTTATGATTTATTCCAAAGATTTTCCAAACTCATTTGAATAGTTTTCAAACTGAAAAAATATGGAATATTAAAAGTATTGTCATTTTTAATAAAAAAATTGATAAAAAATGAAAAGCAATGCACAGTATGCACACTGCACACTATCCCCCAGCAGCAAAAACGAGAAAAAAAAAAAAAAAAAAAATGAAACGCTGGACGCTGTCTAAACATTACCTAAATATGGAATATTAAAGTCCAAAATGAAAAGCGATAATATGATCTTAATCTGCACCTTTTCATTGTATGCATGTAAAAGTGCGTGACGTACAGTTTTGAGTTATCCTTATGGTGTAAAAGATTAAGATATGGTACTGCGTAATTTATGGGGGCAATGAATTTTTCTTTACTCGTGACCAAACAAAGAGGGGGAGAGAAAAGATGACAAGGAGTCAAGCAGTGGGAAGTAATATATATAAACTTTTCCAACAGCGCCTAGAGTTGTAACAACTTGCAAAAAACATGCTTCCAAGCTGCTTTCAAAGCCGAAAACAGAGCATGGGTAGGGGTGGTTATTAGAGATCGTCGTGGTTTAGTTTTTGCTTCTCTGTCCCAGCAACTTCCTCAGGCCTATCATTCCAGTGACATTGAAGCTTTTGCCACAGTGCGGGCTGTTCAGTTTGCTGCATAAATAGGCATTCGTAGTGCCATTTTGGAGGGCGACTCATCTCTGACCAGGAAGGCACTGACAGAGGCGGAACTGTCCTTGGCTTCATATGGTATTAGCTGATGTGAAGTTTTATTTTAGTTCTTTTTCCTAGTTACATTACTCTCATACTAGGAGAGAAGGTAACAAAATTGCTCATGGTTTCACTAGATATGCGATTAATGTCCTAGATTTTTTAGTCTGGATGGAGCATGCCTCTCCACAGATATTTCTTGTTTTTCAAGTTGATTTAGCCAACATTTCTTAATAATAGCTTACTTCTTTACCTCAAAAAATAAAAATAAAACACATTAATCTTAATCCAAACAAGTGAGTTGAAATATTAGATTCTTTTATTTATTTATGTTTGAAATAGGTGGATAGTGCAAGAGGATGATGTGAAGTTCTATATCTATGCATAGACATAGAACCCCCCAAAATTAAGATATCATTATTATCAGACAATCACTTGAACCTTGATTTTTTTATGTTAAGATATTGGTTTTTTTTTTTTTTTTTAAATATCTTGAACCTTGATTTTTTATGTTGATGTTTTGTAGTTTGGGGTATTTTAAAATTTTAGTTACATCCACCTTTAACTTTGCTTAGGAATCTAGGATAACTTACATGTCCTCCTAATTAGAATTGTTTGATATTTGATATATAAAGGCTAAAAAGAGAATATGTTGGAGAAATTATAATATATACCCTACCTATTGTATTCATATTAGGTGCAATAAAAAATTTTGGTCATGTTTAGGTCAAAGACGCCAACTCAGATCATCCCTCTAACCCATTTTTGTTTGTCTATAAAAAAAAAAGTGCAATACAAATTTTTACAAATTGAATAGGGGAGAAAATACATTGAGAAGACTAAAATAGTTAATATAATATAGATATACATCATTCATTTTTTTTCCTCTTTCTCTCTCTCTCCTTTTTGTTTTTTGATGAGAAGAGATGAACTTCACTTAATCTAAAAGCTTACACGGTTACACCAATAAGTTTAACTTCATTATGTTATATTAATCATTTATTCTTGTTGTTTTTTTTTTTTTTTTTTATGAGAATCATTTTTTACTCTTGTTATTATTATCTAATTAAAGTGAGATTTCACTACTTAACCACATCACACTCACATTAAAATTACAACAATCACCCGCCAAATAAATCCTTTTGGTTTACAATGGACCATGACTATTGACTGCACACTTTCAATTTCCTGGAGCTCTTGAGAGAGGAGAAAAACTGAAAAACTCCAAGCAGTAGTTTCTGGCGAAAAAGACTAAACACTGGCACCAAACACAAATATGCATATCTCAGCGCGTTATGTATAAAAATTTAAACTTTTACTCCGGTCAATATTAAATCAACAAGCTCAAACTGTGTTATTTCATCCATAACTCTCGTTTGCCACAAAGTTCTCTAGGTAAAACGATAACAATAGGACAAATGGCACTGTGGGTACCTTTTTCTAACAACGAAATCAGACACTTCTAGCTTTTACCTTTTGTCTTATCTAATAACAAATTATTTTCAGAGACAGTACTCTTGATTAATGAAATCATTTTCTATTATGAGCAAAACACATTTTTTTCCTTCCAGGACCAAGACTTTTGTGACACTAACAATTTGTTGCTTCCACTATATTGAAGTCGCATAATCAACATGACCTACAAATACAATTCCAAAACCCAAATAGGAATATCTTTTACCAGTCAGAATGGTATCTTTGACATAGTGTATCAATGAAGTTTATCATTTGACTCTTAACCTCTTGATCCACTCATTACTAGCCTAAAAAAAAAGGAAAAAAAGAAAACGAGAACTTTCATCAATTAGTTTCAAGGTGATACTAACTTGAAATACAAGCATTTATCAAATAAAAACAAAAAGGAATATGAATAGCTTTTCGTTAATTTCTTCTCCCGTGTGTGAATTCCTAGCCTCAATATTTTTTTTTTTTAATGAAAAAAAGAGAGTAAGGGGTGACTAACGTGACAATTATACTTGAACGTGATTATAGTAGCATATTACCGCTGGATTCAAGACTCTGTTGGAGTACAGGGAGACCACAATGAACCATAGCATTCTAGCCCATCTTGGACCTCACACTGAATGCATCTTGTACTTCACCCAAGACTACTAAACCACATCCTCTCAGTAGTTGAAGTGCTAGCCTCATGGATTTGCTTTCTCAGCAAACCAAACATTTAAAAAAATTCTTTTGAAAATCAGTGACATCATTAACTGATTTTGCATGAACCTTTTTAACGTTAAATTGCGGTTTTCACTGTATTGAAAAACACAAATTGACCTAACAAGCTAATGAAGGATTTTTTTTTTTATTTTTTTATTTTTTTATTTTTTTTTTTTTACTGCAAGGTAAAAACTTAAGTATTGTTAGCTTTCCCAAAAAAATTCAAAAATATAATTGATTTGAAATTAAATATCATTAAAAAAAACTAATATTGTTTGTGCTTCATTAATAAATAGAAACATAAGTTTAAATTTAATTGAAGAATTTAATGTATTAATTAGATCTCAAAATATATACCTAAATTATACACTTACTTTAAAATAAAATGCTTAAAAACTAACGTGACAAATATGATTGGTATCACATATGTATAATAAAAGATCTTTTGTCTTGTATTTTAAAATCAACGCCTCAATTTATAAACTAATGGAGTAAAATTTGCAAAATCCTTAACATTGGTATCTTTGACTTATACCAAATAAAAACTGAAGGAAATAAGTGAATAAGAAAAGCTTAATTTTGTTGCTTTTTCTTCTGCTGTGTCCGAAATCCTAGTCTCATGGCTTTGCTTTCTCAGCAACCTAAACATTTCTTTTACCTCTTTTAATAATTGACCTTAATTTACTGCAGTAGACTTGTTAAATGATAGGAGTTAACTCGTGTGTGTTTATATTAAATAGTAAAAGTCAGAGAGATTATATACGAAAACCAAATATTAAAAATTGTGCCACTTATTACATGGTAAAACATGATCATTGACTTAGAGTAATTAATGTGATCAAATTACAAACTCAGACTATCAAATGAGTCAATCCTTTATAAGCACCTAATTACTGTATATATTAACATTGTGATTTTGATGCTTCTGTTCCCTTTTATTTGCCTAGATTTGAACCTGGCTTGTCTGTAATTTAGCCTTATATCACTGCAATTAGGGGTGTTTGTAGTGCGATGTGTTGCGGTTTTGGGTCTTTTTAGCACCGCACTTTATGGTGTGGTTTAGCTAAAACCATAACTATACCGCACCTTATTTTTGTGGTCACTTGTGTGGTGTAATGTGGTGAGGTGCGATTTAGAGTTTAGTTAAAACCATAACTGCACCACACCTCATTTTTCCAGTCACATGTGTCGTGCATGGTATAAGATGCAGTTTGAATAGCTTGAAGTCGATATATTTTTCAAATTTTGGGTTTTTCCTATTTAGCCCAAAACTAATTTTTTCCTTTATTTTGAGCCGAGTTTTAAATTATTAAGCTAGTTTTTCCTTATTTTGGGCTGACTTTCTTAGTCAACACTAACTAGGATTATTAAACTATTATTTTTTTGAAAACTAGGGTAATTAAAATATTGATAATATATTTAATATTAAAAATAAATAAATATAATAATATATAGAGAGTTTGCAGGTCAATGTGGTTTATGTAGTTTTCTTATTATAAAACCACAAATCGCATTGCACCATGCAGTGCAGTGCGGTGTGGTTATGCCATTTTGTAGGCAATTTTAGTGCAATTTTTGTGGTTTGTGCACTTTGGCGCACACCCCTAATTGCAATAAAGCCAAAGCCACATTTGACATTTTGATTATTGTTTTCTTATTGTGTTTTGACAAATGTGATCAACTATTTCAATGAAAACTCATAAAATGGTACTTTTTTATTTGACATTTGCTTATTTTTTTCATTTTTATTAGTTACAACGAGGGAGGGGAGGTCTAAACCCGGCTAAGATGGCTTCGAAAAAGCACTAAAAAATGCTATAGTTATCTTCTATAGTTATCTTTAACTCTTAAGCAAAAGAAAAATAGAAATAGAACAAGATGCAAGTTTGATTTGCTGAGATTTTCTAGAATTTTTCTAGAGAGGGAAAACTATGTATTTTTACATTGTAGTTATAAGAATTGTTCAGTTTCTTTGAAAGTGGCAAATATTAGTCACATTTTTGCCAATAATATAAACTTTAGATGGTACTATTCACCTAAACTAATCAATGCCATTTATAGAAATACTTCAGCTTATAAAATTCAAAAGCTAAACGAATCTCTTTAATGTTGTGCTTGAATTAGCTTATTTTTTATTGATTTGTTTTATTAAAAATAAACTAAATTAAATTATAGTTGTATCTATTAAAAAAAAAGATGTCAACAAATTGTATCTAATACTTTTTGCATTACAACATTTGGATGATTTTGTAAAACAGTTTTTGCTTTTTAGATGCGGATTATAAGATGCGTACAATAGGAATATTATTCAAATAAGATTGTCAATATTAATTACTCAAACTCCCATTATTTATTTATTTTTTCATGTGTACTTTATATAAGTATAAATTCACACTAACGGACTAAAGAGGACACTAATTATAAATGTCACTCACGGAAAATTATTGAATACTTCGAGAGTATCATAAATGTGCATTCTCCCCTCTCACATGAATTGTGATTCCTACCATAAATTTAATTACTAGGGCCCACAGTAATGTGAAAGAAAGAAGTACGCATTTATGACACTTCAAGAGTACTTAATAATTACTCGTCATTCACCACCTAAGCCTTAAATGGAAACTCATGGAGTGAAAGTGATATTTGCCTTATTTGGGCATTGGTACATCTCTCTCTCTCTCTCTCTCTCTCTCTCTCTCTCTCTCTCTCTCTCTCTCTCTCTCTCTCTCTCTCTCTCTCTCTCTCTCTCTCTCTCTCTCTCTCTCTCTCTCTCTCTCTAGCTTAAGTGATGTTGTTTTGATTCTACTTATAACGACTTTCCTTTACATAGAAAACCAGGTTTAAATTTTCTTGTCCATTATTGTAATTTTCATTTATAGAAAAACAAAAATGAAATAGTTACTTGTAAATCGGTTTTTTTTTTTTTTAGAATCAAGTAAACCATTTATTACATACCATTCATTCTTAATCAAAACAAAACCAAAGTCCCATAAAAAAAAAAATCAAAGTAATAGTTTGTGGCTAGCTTAACTAGTAAAATATCTTGTCATCCTCAAATAACAGATTTTGGATTTAATCTCAAATAAAAGAGTGCTCGTTTGGTTGGAGATTTTTAATATTGTTATTTAAAAGGATGTGAAAATTATGATTTAAAAAGTTTTATGAAAATACATGTTTATAATATTCATAAAGCAAAAAATGTATTTGGTACCATATGGGAGTGTTTGGTAGAGTAGTTTGAGATGAGATTTTTGTAGTTTTTTGAAATGTATGTGGGTGAAGATGTGTGTGAAAATATGTGTGAAAATATGTATAATGTTGTTTAAAAGGTGAAAATGTGAGTTTGAGATTACTCACCAAATATGCCTTATGTTTCAAATAACATGTTTCAATGTGTGACAAAACATAAATGTATGTTTGAAGAATAAAGCTTTATGTGTTGTCTAATCAAGTGAGCTTCATTTTTTTCAACATATATACAAAAGTGCCATTGAGCAACGTTTGAAATCTGAAAACTAGTAAGAAGAGTTTTTCAAATTCAGTATTTAAACGTCTTAAAATGATCAATGCAATTCAAACACTTCTAAAAATACACTGTTACTAAATCTGTTGTGTTTTTTTAGAACAACAGTACATTGAAAACTATAGTTTGTAATCACATACCAAGCAGGCTCAGAATTATTCGTAATTGCTGAACTGTTGTTTTCACACGAATCTATTGTATTTTTTTCCTCTCAAACAGATAGGTTGTGTGTTACAATTTTTCCTACCCAAGGTCAAGAAAAATGAAAGAGTAGAGATTGGCCAATATTAAGGAGCCACGTGGCGACATCCCCCATGGCCTCTTTTTTTTCATTTTGCAATAAAAGCCTAGGTGGACAAGAGGAGGACGAGAGTTTATCGCATTTTTCTCTTCTCTTCTCTTCTCTCTCCCTTCTTTTCTTTTTCTTCCCCCCTTTTCTCTCTCTCTCTCTCCCTCCCAAATCAGAATCCACACAAACGCACACAGACACGAAAAAAATAGGAGAGAGAGAGAGACAACTGGAAATACAGAGCTTAATATTACAGCTATAATATACTATTTCTTATTACATCTCAACACTAATTCTCTTTCTCTCTCTCTAAAAACCCTAATTTGGTGTCCATGAGGTGGTGGATACCATAGATCTCAGAGACTTCGAATCTCTGAACCCCCCCCCCCTTCCCCAACAAAAGCGACACCGTGTTGAAAGGGTTAAAGCAGTAGCAATGGGGACGGAGCTAGGGCAACAAACGGTGGAGTTCTCGGCGCTGGTGAGCCGAGCGGCGGAGGACTCCTTCGTAGCCCTAAAGGAGCTGGTGGAGAAGGAGAAGGAGAAGTCTCAGTCGCTGTTGTTGTCGTCTTCGACATCGACGTCGACGTCGTCGTCGTCTTCCGGCGAAGCTTCGCAGCAGCTGGATACAGAGAGGAAGATCAACTTGCTTAAGTACATCGTCAAAACCCAGCAGCGCATGCTCCGCCTCAACGTCCTCGCCAAGTGGTGCCAACAGGTTCTGAAAGTTTGTTCCTTTTGTTAGAGAATGTCCAATTTTTTTGGATTTAGTTCGTTCTATTGAGGAAATTTGGGGTTTTTTTTTTTTTTTTTTTTGTGTGGTGTTTTTAGGTGATTGGTTTTGGGGTTGAATTAGTTGTTTTAACTGAATCTGAAGTTTTTTTTTTCATTGGTTGGTGGAAGTAGTAACAAAGAGAATTTGAAATTTTGGATTTTTTTGAGTGGGTGTATTGGTTTTAGTGACAAATTTTTATGAATTTCTGGTTTATTTGTGTTGGGGTTGAATTAGTTGGATTTGGGGTTGGGGGAGGAATGTGAAATTTGGTGTTTTCTTTATTTTTTTTTATTGGGTTTGGATTGGTTATTTAAAAAAAAAAAGGTGATTTTTTTGGGTGGTTTAATTGGATTTGGGTTGTTTTTTTATTTGGTTGATGAGGAAGTGGAGGAGGAGCAGAGAAAATGTGAAATTTGGTGTTTTGCAGCTGAAAGGGTTGTGAATGTTTGATTTCATGGCCAATTGGGCTTGAGGGTTTTTTGAACTTTGGGATAGTTTGAATCTGGTTGAATTGCATTGATTCTGTAAGAGAATGTGACTTTTGGGTGGTTTTGATTGGAATAAGTGTTCCTTTTCTTTCAGAGGAAGAATTGAAAAGAAAAGAGAATTGCTAAAACTACTGTCTTTTGGACCAGGATGGGTTGTGAATGTTTGCTTTGGTAGCGAATTAGGGTTGAGGGTTCATGAATTTTAGGATAATTGGGGATATGCTTAAATTTAGCTCAATCTTTAAGAGACTGTGACTTGGCATGGTTTAATTTTATTTTGAAATGGTTGCTGAGAAGTGGAGTAAACGCAAAGAAAAATGTGTTTTGGACTCGGCCAAGTTGTGGGTTTTGGTTTAGTGAAAAATCAGTGTTGAAGAGTTATTTGTTTAGGCTAATTTGGGTTGTGGTTTAATCAGATTTGCTATATCTTTTGTTACTGAGAAGTAGAAAGAAATGGAAGTTTGGGCTTTTATTGTTGATTTGGGAAGGGTGTCTCATTAAGTTGCTCAATAGGGTGACTTAACAAAAAAAAAAGCTCAATAGGGTGAAATTTTATGAATTTAGGTTATATTCAATCTTATGTTAACCAATTAGGGTTGTAGATTCCTTAATTTTGGCTAATTTCTTTTTTAACTTTATTTTTTATAAACAAAATGTGAAATTGGGTGGTTCAATGGTATTGCCATTTCTTTCAAATATGAAGGAACTGATAAAAATGGGGGTTTAGGTTTCTCTATTGACGCATTGGATCCATTGGCTCAAGTAGGTCAATTTGGTTGAGCTTATGCTTGCAAAATATGTGACTTTTATTTGGATAATGTAAGTTTAATTGACGTTTTGGGTTTTACGCTTGGACGGTTTAGTGGGATTTGACTTAAAGGCCAATCAGGTTAAATTAGGTGGACACTTGATAATTTAAATGAATTTTGTTTGGAAAATATAAATTTTTCTGTCTTTTAGCCTCTAATTAGGTTAAGAATATGTGAATTTAGGTTATTTTGTTAAATATGTCAATTTTCAAGATTTTAATTAACTTTCTATTTTTTTTTTTTTTTTTGAAAAATGTGAATTTAGGTTGCATGTTGGGGTTTTCAACCACGACTATTTGTGAGTTTGTCTCAGTAGCCAGCTAGGTTAAAAAATAATAATAAATTCAGTTCAGTTTTATCAGTTGACTTTAACTACTCAAATGTACATTTTCAGCTTAAATTTGTTATACTTGCTTGAAGCCATCAACTTTTTAATTGTTGAGAAAATGGATAACAAGTGTTGTTCTTTTGAACTCAGTTCACTTGCACTTATCAAATTAGTGATGGGTTTAGTATTTATTTTGGAAAGTGATTAACCAATGATGTTTCATTGATGTTTTAAGTGGTTAGAATTTTCTTCTCCAGTTAATTGTTAAGAATGGAGGAAAATGAACAAATATATGAAGTTTTGAATTCAACTTTTTTAGTTATTTTGGTTGAAAAAACTTTATTTGTTCCCATTCTTTATTTCTATAGAATTACAGATATCTAAAAGAGAGGTTATACAAATTTTTAAATGCATTTCTTTTTTGTGTCTGGCCTACGCTGCAGGTTCCTTTGATACAGTACTGTCAGCAACTTGGATCCACACTATCGAGTCATGATACATGTTTCACCCAAGCTGCAGATTCATTGTTTTTCATGCATGAGGGGCTACAGCAAGCTCGTGCTCCTGTCTATGATGTGCCTTCTGCTATAGAAGTCCTCCTTACCGGGACTTATGAGCGTTTACCAAAATGTATAGAGAACGTGGGTATTCAGAACACATTAACTGAGGATCAGCAAAAGCCAGCTTTGAAGAAGTTGGACACGCTTGTGCGGTCCAGATTACTTGAAGTTTCACTGCCAAAAGAAATTTCTGAGGTAAAAGTTTCTGATGGCACTGCACTGCTTCGTGTAGATGGGGAATTTAAGGCTTTAGTTACGCTTGGTTACCGAGGACATCTATCAATGTGGAGGATATTACATTTGGAACTGCTGGTTGGTGAGAGAAGTGGACTTGTGAAGCTGGAGGAATTGCGACGGCATGCTCTTGGAGATGATCTAGAGCGTAGAATGGCTGCAGCAGAAAACCCATTTTTAACATTATATACAGTTCTCCATGAGCTTTGCGTTGCACTTGTCATGGATACTGTCATAAGGCAAGTACAAGCTCTTCGACAAGGAAGGTGGAAAGATGCAATTCGATTTGAGCTCATATCTGATGGTAGTACAGGTCATGGGGGGAGTGCTGGTTCCACACAATTGAATCCAGACGGAGAAGCTGATTCATCTGGTCTCCGAACACCTGGATTAAAAGTTTTATACTGGTTAGATTTTGATAAGAACTCTGGGACATCTGACTCAGGATCATGTCCATTTATTAAAATTGAGCCGGGACCAGATCTGCACATAAAGTGTCTTCATAGCACATTTGTTATAGATCCATTAACTGGGAAGGAGGCAGAATTTTCTCTTGACCAAAGTTGCATTGATGTTGAGAAGTTGCTACTAAGAGCTATATGTTGTAATAGGTATACTCGTTTGCTTGAAATTCAGAAAGAGCTGGGGAAAAATGTGCAGATATGCCGAGTGGTAGGTGATGTTGTCCTTCAGTCACACTTGGAAGAACCTGATATTGACTATAGAAAGGTCAGTTGACTTTTATTATGGAATCATTGCTCATGATTTGAAGTTTCTCATTTGGCTGAATGCCATGTGCCTTGTAGTGTTTCAAATCTGTCGAGATTGTTTTCTTGTTTGTAAATGAAACTATTGCATGGTATCTCTTATGTGTTTGCAGAAGATGGTCTTGTACCAGGAAAATTCCATCATGGATCTTTCATTTATTTGTCTTTGTTCCTTTACTGTTGTCAGGAGTCTATTTCTTCTCTTTCATGCATTTTATCTCTAGAGCTCATGAGCTTTCATTTTGTTTTTTGTTTTTAAAGGGATGAATCTCCTGAAATTGATTTTGTTTTATTTGAAATTCTGCCTGCAGAAGGACAATAAGTCTGGCACTAGGGATTATGAGGGGCAGGAAGTATTACGTGTTCGTGCCTATGGCTCATCTTTCTTTACCCTTGGAATTAATATAAGGTATCCGCTACCCATACAACTATAGTGACCTATGTTTTCCTATATTGACATCAGTTTAATTTGGGGCTAACTTGGTCTGCAACATAATAAAAGCTTTATTGTTTTGATTGAGAAAATGAAGGAAAACTGTACTCACAGTTAAAATTGATTTGGCTAGGCATTACAAAAGAAAGGATATTGAAAATTTTTTATGGAATCTTTTTCTTTTTTCCTATTCCTTTTAAAATAGTCATCCGTTTCATAGGAAAAAAGTGAAGAAACAAAAGCAAACACAATAGTCCCTTCTAAATTTTACTTGGTGGTGTTTCAGGATACAATTTCATCATTTTCTGTAGAATATCTAAGTGTTCGTGTCTTGTAGGAATGGTCGCTTTCTCCTTCAGTCTTCACGGAATATTCTTGAACCTTCATTATTGACAGAATGTGAAGAAGCTTTGAACCAAGGAAGCATGACTGCAGCTGAGGTTTTCATAAGCTTGAGAAGCAAAAGTACTCTGCATTTATTTGCATCTATTGGCAGGTTTTTAGGCCTTGAGGTAAATGTTTGTTCTTTATTGCTTTCTCTTGAAGAAGAAAAGCAATCAGTAATTATACACACCACCAGCTTCATAGATAATGTGTACACAAAGTCTTTCCTATTCAATAAAGATTATTACTCTTTAATTTTTTTTTTATTTAAAAAAAAAAAAACATACGGCTTCAATTTGTATCCTTTAAGGTTGTATAATTTGGTTCTTGCAGGTATATGAGCAAGGTTTTGCTGCAGTTAAAGTACCCAAGAACATTGGGAATGGTTCATCTATGTTGCTAATGGGGTTTCCAGACTGTGGGAGCTCATATTTTCTGTTGATGTTACTTGATAAGGATTTTAAACCCCTGTTTAAGTTGTTAGAGACTCAGCAAGATCCATCTGGAAAAGCCCATTCTTTTAATGACCTAAATAATGTGATGCGTATAAAGAATATTGATATTGGCCAGATGCAGATGCTTGAAGATGAAATGAATTTGAACCTACTTGACTTGGGAAAACGACATTCCTTTCTGCCTAGTGCAGGAGGTCCTAATCAGACTTCTGAACATGGTATTCTTTCTGATATTGGTCTTGAGAGTTCTATGCAGCTTGCAGAGTGTCCTCCTTCTAGTTTTTCATCTGTTGTTGATGAGGTGTTTGAACTTGAGAAAGGGTCGTCTGTGCCTCCATTCTCTGTTCAGAATCTCTCTTCATCATACAACACATCTCCTGCTTCTCATTTTGGCTCTGCTCCAATGAATCTTCATAGTATAAAAGCTGGAACCCCTTCTCCTAAGTGGGAGGGAGGTATGCAGATATCACAGATTAATAATGTTGCAAAAGTTTCGAGTATGGCGACTCATTATAATGGATCTTTGTATTCATCAGGCAATTTGAAGGGCCCTGTACAGTCCAATTCAGTTGGTTCACTATCTTCTGTCACAGGAAGGAGTGCAACTTTGAAAAAGCTATCAGCCTCAAAGTCTGAGCAGGATTTGGCTTCACTTAGGTCTCCACATTCGGTTGAGGCCACAACGGATGAAGATCAGCTCAGATTGCTAAATGATACTTCAAAGGATTCTGTGTATGGGAGTCGGTCAGTTCGACTATTATCTCCTTCCCGAACCACTGGCCCTCGAATGCCTGTCCCAGGTGCAAAACCTAATGGACTTAGAAGTTCACCTACCGGGCCTCTAGCTGGATCTTTCAGAGTTGCTGGATCGAGTTCATGTACTACAACTCCCGTATGTAAGATTCCTTCTCTGTGTTTATCTACATTAAGTTGGGATATATGCTTTTTTTTTTTTTTCCGGTTCAGTTCTACTCTTTAGATATCAATGCTTGACTAGAGATTGGCCTCGTTTCAGCCCATACACCAGAACCTGCAATTTGTCAAAGTCCTAGTCAAGATGTTTCAAAGCATGATAAAAATTCTCGAAAGCGTATGGTTTCAGATATTTTGAGTTCAATTCCATCACTTCAAGGTCTCGAAGAAAATGCAGGATTTTATAAGAGAAGGAAAATCTCGGAGCCTACTCATTCTCAACAGCCTTCATCTCAGGCACTTTTATCAACAGAGATGGTTGCTAAAAGTGAAGGATATAGCTATGGGAATCTTATAGCTGAAGCAAATAAAGGCAATGTGCCTTCCAGCATTTATGTTTCAGCTCTGCTTCAAGTGGTCAGACACTGTTCACTCTGTATCAAGCATGCCAGACTGACTAGCCAGATGGAGGCACTAGAGATCCCTTATGTTGAAGAGGTGGGGTTAAGAAATGCATCCTCGAACATATGGTTCCGGCTTCCATTTGCTAGAGGTGACTCATGGCAACACATTTGCTTGCGGCTTGGCAGACCCGGAAGCATGCATTGGGACGTCAAAATAAATGATCAGCACTTCAGGGATTTATGGGAGCTTCAGAAAGGAAGCAGTAGTACACCATGGGGTTCTGGCGTTCGCATAGCCAATACATCTGATATCGATTCACATATTCGATATGATCCAGATGGTGTTGTTCTGAGTTATCAATCTGTTGAGGCTGACAGTATAAAGAAGTTGGTGGCTGATATCCGAAGGCTCTCTAATGCAAGAATGTTTGCCCTTGGCATGCGGAAACTCCTTGGAGTAAGAGCAGATGAGAAGCCAGAAGAGTGCAGTGCAAACTCTGATGTTAAAACACCAGTTGGAGTCAAATGTGCTCTTGAGACAGCTGATAAGTTGTCAGAGCAGATGAGAAGGGCATTTAGAATCGAGGCAGTTGGACTAATGAGCTTGTGGTTTAGTTTTGGTTCAGGTGTTCTAGCTCGCTTTGTTGTTGAGTGGGAATCAGGTAAAGAGGGTTGCACAATGCATGTTTCTCCCGACCAGCTTTGGCCACATACAAAGGTTTGTTCAATTTTACTTAACTGTGTATTGCTTTTTCTTTTTTCTTTAAATTCTTTTATTTTTTTGGGGGGTCAGAGGCGGCAGGCGCCTGCCTCGGGGGGGTGGGGGGGTGGGAGATCAGAAAGTGGTGTGAATAATTTCCTTATCCTTTTGGGATGAATCTAGAGTTGAATTTGTGCTTCATATACACTCTGCGTTGTGCTGGCTTTTATGCCTGTATCTGGCCCAGTCTTTTCTCTACTGTAGCATGTTTAAGTCTTTTTTCGCCCTTTTGCTATCTTCACACTCCTCCTTATGTATATACATCAGAACTTTTTTCTGCTTGCACCCTTTCCAGAAAATTTCATGATCAAGAACAATGCAACCATGTTTCATGGAATTTCAGAAATGGATTTATGTTATATGCCAGTGTTGTTATTTAGAACAGTAAATCCTGTGAAATGTCAAGATGTTTTGTGCAAGGTTATCTTTTTTCCTTTAATTCCTAGTGCTTTTATATTTGTGTTTATTATTGAAAATAAGATATGTAGCTCTTCCCCCACCCCACAAAAAAAAAAAAAAATTTCCTGTGAAATTATATATGAAGCCTTTTTTTTTTTTGGATATGCATATGAAGCCTTTTCTGTTCTGTACAGTTTCTGGAAGATTTCATAAATGGAGCTGAAGTTGCCTCACTTTTGGACTGCATTCGCCTCACTACAGGGCCCTTGCATGCTCTTTCAGGTGCAACTCGACCGGCACGAGCTGGTCCTGTTCCAGGGGTCCCTGGGGTAGCTTTCCCAAAACAGCCAGGGTACATAACATCTCCAGGTCTCTTGCCTGGCAGTTCAACAACAAATGTTAGTCAGGCTACCTCTGTTCCTGCAGGGAACCCAACTCCATCTTCAGCTACAGGTCCTCCCAATCACAGCCTTCATGGAGCTCCAATGTTAAATGCTGCTGGGCGCGGTGGCCCAGGCATTGTTCCAAGCTCTCTGTTGCCTATTGATGTCTCAGTTGTGCTACGTGGTCCTTACTGGATACGAATCATATATCGTAAGCACTTTGCGGTTGACATGCGCTGCTTTGCTGGAGATCAGGTGTGGTTGCAACCGGCAACACCGCCAAAGGGGGGCTCTGCGGTTGGAGGGTCATTGCCATGTCCACAGTTTCGCCCTTTTATTATGGAGCATGTTGCCCAAGAGCTCAATTGTTTAGATCCTAATTTCGCCAGTACGCAACAGATGGCTGGGCTATCAAATTCAAATGGTCAAAACCCAAGTACAGTTGCTCAATTGTCAGCTGTCAATGGAAACCGAGTTAACCTACCTAGTTCTGCTGCAATGTCTAGGGCAGGAAACCAAGTAGCTGGTATAAACCGTGTGGGAAATGCTCTAGGACCTTCAAATTTAGCTGTTATGGGCTCTGGAGTGGCTTTACGTAGATCACCAGGCACAAGTGTCCCTGCACATCTGCGAGGTGAACTGAATACTGCCATTATTGGTCTTGGGGATGATGGAGGGTATGGAGGTGGTTGGGTTCCTCTGGTTGCACTAAAGAAGGTTCTAAGAGGTATACTCAAGTACCTTGGAGTGCTATGGCTATTTGCCCAGCTACCAAATCTTTTGAAAGAGATCCTAGGATCAATTTTGAAAGACAATGAAGGTGCACTTCTGAATTTGGACCAGGAGCAGCCTGCGTTGCGCTTCTTTGTAGGGTAAGATAGTTTCCTGTTTGTTTTGGCTGTTTCTGTTCACATCTTAAAAACCTTCCTTTTTCTACGTTTTGTTTCTCCTTATGTTATTTAGAGAATGGTGCCCATGATCTTACATGGTGTGCTCTGCGAATTAGTTTCAATTTCTTCATATTATCATTGATGACATCAAAATGAAAGCTCAGATGTGCGTGTGATTACTAACTAGTGGAATTCTTAAATTGGGCTTTTTAAGATGGAACATCAATGGGTTTATAAAAAATGGGAAGATTAAAAGATTTATGGCTGTAATGTAAGGATACAGCTTCTTATATCATTAGGAGTTTAGGATGTAGCCTCCCCAGTTATGGCTTAATGTCAAATCTCTTGGCATGAGGATTCTATAGCATTGAGACGTGGATAGTTTGTTTGTTGATCTGCACATGGTTGGCTCGGGAACATTTAGGACATAGATCATTGTTCTCTAGGCCATATCATGCGGAGATCTTTTGAAACTTGACACTACTCAACTTGAAAAATGTTTAAACATTCTTTTAATGGATTTATTTATAAATTCCAGTTTTCTCCTCACAAATTCCACCATGTTCTATGTGTCAATTTTCTGATATATGGATGTAAAACTTTTTTACAAGACACCTTCTCCATCAGTATTGAGATACCTGATCTGCTCTTTTTTGTTTGTTTGTTTGTATTATTCAACTTCTCATATGTAGTTGTTACCGTCAAATTTATAATTGTAGGTTGATCCCTACCCTTTTTGGTTGTTTTTGAATTGATTGCTTGGACCTCGTCCACACTTTACTTCTGTTGTTGGCAATTTGAGGTGTTAAAGCCATGAATAAGAAAAAAGAAAATTCTTGAAAGCTTGTGTTCTCATAAGTTGTTGCATTGTATAAGGGAATAGATAGAAGCACTCTAATGCTGCTTGGATAATGTAGAAAGATAATTGCTAATTCCTCGCTCATCTTACATTCTCAAGTCATATGATTCCTAAATCTGATTGCACGCCTTTTTGCAGGGGCTATGTATTTGCTGTAAGTGTCCATAGAGTTCAACTTCTTCTTCAAGTCCTCAGTGTGAAGCGTTTCCATCATCATCAACAGCAGCAACAACAACAGCAGCCAAACTCTGCTGCTGCACAGGAGGAACTTACTCAATCTGAAATTAGTGAGATATGTGACTACTTCAGCCGTCGTGTTGCATCAGAGCCATATGATGCTTCACGTGTTGCCTCATTCATTACTCTTCTCACCTTACCTATATCAATTCTAAGAGAATTCTTGAAATTAATAGCATGGAAAAAAGGATTAGCCCAGGTACAAGGTGGAGACTTAGCCCCTGCGCAGAAACCACGTATTGAATTATGTCTTGAAAATCACACAGGGTTGAGTACGGAAGAAAACTCTGAGAACTCATCTGTAGCGAAAAGCAATATCCATTATGATCGACCCCATAATTCTGTTGATTTTGCTCTCACTGTTGTTCTGGATCCTGCACACATACCTCACATAAATGCGGCTGGTGGTGCTGCTTGGTTGCCCTACTGTGTTTCTGTTAGGTTAAGATATTCATTTGGAGAAAACCAGAATGTGTCTTTTCTTGGTATGGAAGGAAGCCATGGAGGCCGAGCTTGCTGGCTCCGTGTTGATGACTGGGAGAAATGTAGACTGAGAGTGGCTCGAGCTGTGGAGGTTAATGGATCTTCAACAGCAGATGCTAGTCAAGGTAGATTGAGAATAGTTGCAGATGGTGTGCAAAGAACGCTGCATTCGTTCCTTCAAGGGTTAAGGGATGGTGGTGGGGTTACAGCAAGCTCTGGGTCAACGTGATTAATTGGCACACTATCAGTAGCAATATATGGTTCTGAAATATTGGTATTTGCCAGCGAGTCTCTTGGGGGTCTTGTATAGATATGTCATGGAATGTGCTTTCTTCTATTCTTAGGTAATGCAATTGAGTCGATGGAGGGACTTGCAGTGATGGGTGAATGGAGTCCGGGATTAAAGATGTTTGAATGATGAACTCGCAGGCAGGGGGAGATTGATAGAGCTGACTTAGACCTCTCATAAGTAGGGCGGATGATGTTTTTGGACGTAGATCATCTGATAATTAGGGTGTAAAATGTTTTTGAAGATTAGTATATTTTATCATTGGTAAACATAATTTTGGGGTAGTGGTTTTTCCTTGTACAGGTTACACTAGACAAACTAGATACGAACTTTGTAAAAAATTTGTTTCAGCTGGAGTTGTATACCCCTATGGGACACTTTTAAGGATGCTCGTTTTCTGTAAAAGCGATTCAAGGATAATTAACCTCTGATTACAATTTTAGTGAAGGACTTCATTGTGGACTTCTAGAGTCCTTGTTAGCAGAAAAGTTAAAACCTAAGACGCCTTTACTCAGTTTTCTTCCTCGACTAGAAAATCCTTCAAATCTGACTTTAAGACTCGTACTGTATTGTAGGAGAATGATTTTTATAATATATATACTAGGGCGAGAACTTGTTCACTTTCGCAACGTTGTGGAGTGCCAATAGCACCGAATGAAATATTGGTTATGAAAATGATCAATGTAAGGAAAAATGTGATCATGTTCACTATAAAAACCAAATTGCAGTATATAAGGATCTAGGCAACGTTTGCCTTGATGGGTTTTGATATACTACAATTTTTTTCATCGAGAATTTTCTTCAATATCAGTTTGGAAGAAATCCTTTCAAATTGTTGGGTGGCAGTTCAAAAGATTTACTTGTAATCCATTTAACAATCATACGATTTATTTAATAATTAGTAATGGATTTCAGATGCACTTAAGAAAGACACTGACAACAGAAACCTTTCAGCTAAGCAAATATTAATGTATTTACATCCTTCAGTCCTTCTCAACATTGCTCTTTATGCTCAAAGCTGGCTTAGCTTGCCAAGTAGTTAGGTTGAGCCACACCTGAAATGAAGGAAAAGAAGCATAATTAATTCATATAACAAGTTCTTAGCAAATAACAAATCAATAACAAAAACTATAGCAAGTAAATTTTAGTCATTAATTGGGTAATTGGGTTCATTACTTGGAAGCCATAGCACAGCATCATACACAGACCAATGATGGCTCAAAAGGCCCTTCCTTCAGAAATGGGGGTAGAAGTAAGGTCATGAATTATGCGCATATGCAACATAATAAATATGGGTGCACGTGTGCATGTGTATAATGGAAGTATGGAACTATTTGAAAAATTGGTATTAGGGGAACTATAAGACACTACTGATTCATGTCAGCAGTCATCGGCCTGTAGGTTGACTAGCACTTTCTGCCTCTCCCCAGAAGGAGGGACGTTCAATAGTTCTAGGTGATCAGCCCATGGCCTTCGATTCGTGGATACAATTGTATTGTAATCCCCACCCCAAAGAGAGAGTATGTTGGAAATTTTAGAAAAGCATGCAACTATGCATATCACATGATTTTGCCTTCATATCTAACCATTCACTGGCGCAGGAGAACAATTAGTGTCTTTATCATATATAATGGTTGCTCAACCATTTACTGCCCATAAGGCACAAATAGTCCCAATCTGAGCATTATATCATTCAGTTACAAAGCATTTATTTTGGGTAAGACTTAAAAAACTGTAACTACATATACATTCATTGTTTAGAACACCTGCCCATGAGCAGTTGAAAGACGAGTAAGTGACACCAAAATATGAGTCACATAGCATTCAAGACTACCTTCACTCATACACGGGAAAATGAGTCTCCCTGTGCCTACTCTGCGAGTGCCATAATATGCTGCATTAGGTTTGACAAACCCGTTGCCTACCCTGTGTACTTCCCTCCAGCTTAGACTGACATGTTCACCATCCCAACAAATGCAATAATATAAAATGGAAATACAGTGATGAACAAACAGCAATGCTAAGCCAGTAAATATTTTTTGGTTAGGTTCTATATGAAATTATATGCAAAACAAACGCCCGCTGGGAAAATTCCTTGAAGAGAATTCCTAAGATGCACGGTCAAGAGAAAATACTAGAAGAACAGCATACAAGAAGTTAATTTCACATGACCATCAAACTAAAAATATTCCATATCTGCATCACTGTCGTCAAAGTCAAAAAGCAAGTGTCAGGCCTCAAACAGAAATCAACATAGGTCTATAGTAACATTTGCAAGAAGAATGAAAAATCAGGGCTGGACGTCATTTCACTTTTCATACAATTCAATATGGACTGAATCTCTTCCCATCTTGGATGCTGCTTATCTGCAGCAACAAAATCATGAAAAGCTCCATCAATAACCACACTGCTGCGACCAGCAGTCTTCTTTACTCCCCTCCTTTCCATGTGTTCCCTAATCTTGTCTGAACAACTCCATCTTCCCCAGGTAGAATATATGTTGGACAACAAAACATATCCACCTGGTTCTTCAGGTTCTAACTTTAGTAACTCTCTCAAAGCTCTCTCTGCAAGTTCCATGTTTCCATGAGCTCTACAAGCACCCACAATTGATCCCCATATGGATCGACTTGGTTTCATTGGCATGTTGTCAACCACTTCTTCTGCTTCAGCCAGCCTCCCTGAGCGCGCATAAAGATCCACCAAACACCCATAGTGCTCGATTCCTGGTTCAATACAATATTTTTCCTTCATGCTATTGAATATTTTGATCCCTTCATCCACAAGTCCACTATGACTGCAAGCAGTAAGAATAGCAACAAAAGTCACATTATTCGGCATTACATCCCCTTGCATCTCAGAGAATAATTCAAGAGCTTTGCTTCCATAACCATGGAACGCAAATCCGGTAATCATGGTAGTCCATACATTAACATCCTTTTTGGTTAGCCCCCTGAAAACCATGAAAGCTATTTCAATACTCCCACACTTGCAGTACATGTCTATTAATGCTGAACCCAAAAACGCATCTACTTTCATCTGCATCCTAATCACCCGGCTGTGTATTAATTTCCCTTGGTCCAGTCCTCCTATTTCTGCTGCAGCATGGACCAAGATTGCCATTGTGACATTGTCAGGCATAACATTATTTACAACCATGCTGCTGAATAAACTCATCACCATCATATAGTCACCCTTCTGGGAATAGCCAGAAATTAAAGAATTCCAAGAAAAAAGATTCCTCCTAGGCATTTGATCAAAAAAAGTGTGGGCAAGGTCCAATTCCCCAACCTTGGCATATCCTGCAATCATGGTGTTCCATGAAATGGTATCCTTTTCCACTAAAGCATCAAATATTCTTTGAGCAAACTCCAATTTTTTGCATTTGACGTACATATCAAGTAGAGCATTGCCCAAGATCAAATTTGAAGAACTATTGGACTTCCTCTGCTCAATCCATGCATGAACAGACTTCCCCAATTTTGCATTTCCTAGCTGCCCACAAGACACAAGAAGACCTACAATAGTAAAGTCATCAGGTTCAAGACCTGAAACCAACATTTCACGAAATAGTTCCAGTGCTTCTAAACTGCATCCCCTTTTAGCATAACCAACAATCATAACATTAAATGAGACAGCATCTAATACATGCATATGCTGGAACACCTGATATGCAAGCCCGTCAAGTCCATTCTCCAAATACATTTTGATCAGGGAGTTTTGCAGATAAACATAAGACAACAAACCCAACACAACAGCATGACAGTGGATCTGTTTTACTTCTAATATACATTGGGAGGCTTGTAGCAGGTAAAGCAGAGTGTGTTTATCTGGGCATATACCTGACTGGAGCATTGAATTATAGAGAGCAAATGACTGATTCGTCAAGAACGATAAGGCGTTGATCATGGTGTTGTAAATGTAGAGATTTGGATGTGGAGTATAATTGTTGAAAAGGAGGAGGGCCATGCCTAGATTTTCAGGATGTGAGATTGCAGAGTATAAGAGGAGCCTGCTCATGGGAAATGTTTGCCCAATGAGATTGGTCCTCATCATCTGGCCCAATATCTGCTTGAAATGATCCCTTATGCAACATTTCTCAAGCAAAATAAGGGTAGGGTGATTGAGTTCAAGTGATACAGTTGGATCCCAGTTGATCCGGGTGATTGAAGATGAACTAAGAAAGCGAATACCTCGGCCACACCGATGCATAAATAAACATTCAGTGAATACTAAAAAGCTCTATATGTGCTGGGAACAGAATAGTTTTGTTTTATATTCAAAATAGTCTAAAATATCACCTTTTTTTTTGGATCAATTGCGAAAATATAGCAGTGTTGACTATTACAAATAACTTTTTCTACAATGATGACCATATTTCTATCAACATGAAAATTTTTTTTGGATCAAATGGAAAGCAATCATGCAGATTGTAGATTCCCCAGCTTTAAAATGACCAATAATATCTTTAATATTGAAATTGTCACCACCTAAAAAGCCAGAAGAGCATACTTTTTCTCTATGACCCTGAAGTGCTCCATTTATTCAGCCACTTTCACTTCCTTGTTGAAACTTCAAGGTTAAAAGTCTGCACGTTAATACAATGCACATAGCTTTCTCAATTCTCAAGAACCCATCCTCATGCTTGAGATGAAAACATGCAGAGCTCCACAATGAACAGTAAAAATGCTCACTACAATCTGATATGAAAAATCAATTTCAAAAGGAAGCGGAAATCGTTTCTGACCCCAGGACCATATTAGGTATCAAAACAGTTGGTTAATGAACACCAACTAAGAAATCCAACTTTAAATATGCATTGAAGGCTTCTCCCACTTTTACATGGGTTATTACATTTTTTCAAAACGGTTTTCCCATCAAACACAAACTATGCAGAATGCTCGCATAACATGAACGGTGTACACAGACATTCTATAGAAATCATTGTACATTGCTCCATTTTAAAGCACCCAAACAGACAATCCTATCAAATTCACACACAAAATCTGATTTCAGCTGTAGCTTCAAGAATTTCGACAAATTCTCTAATTCAACATGTTCTAATTAAAACAATCCTGATCCACACCCATTTCCCAGTAGAAATCACATCAGGGTCCCCAAAACCTACATTCCCAGAATTTCAATTAACACACATTTATAATGATAGTTACTTGTCTGGTCTAAAACAAAAACAGTATCTTTAATTCTGTAAAACTTAAATACAGTATCAAGCTAATGTAACCAAGAAATGATATTAAACCCCCAATCATAATTCACCACCACATAAGCATTATACTAAGTGTAGAAAAATCCTTGTTTCATCAAATAAATTGTACCATTAAACTTTTAAAGAAATGGGTTAGCTGAAAAATCAAAGGGAAAGTATGATCAAACTCAAATGCTAAGAAATTATACCAAATTCGAGCTCAAACATAAGCACATGCTTTCTATGGAAAGAGGAAAAATAAAGAAAGAAAGAAAGTAAAACTTACCAATTGATACTGAACTGTGTGAAAGAAGAATAATGATCAAAGCCCTAAAATTTCAATAAGGGTTTAGATTATCTTGAAAAGAGGAATAAAGATCAAAGCCCTAGATCCAACGGAGAAAGTCCTAAAATTTCGAGAGAGTCGGGTTTAACTATTCTGATTGGGTTGGGTTTCCATTTTGGGCTGAACTGAATCACGTTATTAGATCCAACGAATGGCCCAGCTGATTATCTTATTCTTTGTTTTTTAAAATAGAGATTCTAATCTTTAGCTCATATATACACTTCTTCTCACAAAAAAAAAAAAAAACTCATATATTCACTTCTTTTAACGTTTATTTTATCTAGATATAATTGTATTTTGAACCAATGAGGTTAGAAAGAAAGAATGAAAACTTTTGAAGAGATTAATAAGACACTTAGGCTGTTTGGTTTGATGAGTTTTGAGTTATATAACTCAGTTTTCATGGCTCAAAAATTGTGGAACCCACTTAAAGTATGTTGTTTGGTTTAGTTTTTGAGTTGAGTTTCCATAACTCAAAATTCAAATAAATTGAGTTAAAGTGATGAAAATTGAAAACAAATTTTAAGAGTTTCCAATTCTGAAAAATGAGATATCAAGTATTATTGTAAATTTTTAATGATTATGGGACCCACGGTCAGACATTCAAGACCCTCCATGCGCTCAAACATCTTTTTCTTCTTGGGAACAATTTATCTAACTTTTTGTTGAAGATGTTTTACTAAAAAAAAAAGTTAGATTTTAAAAATTTATACATGAAAGTTAAAAGATGAGCAAATAAACTCAAGCCAAACGAACACTTAGGCTCTGTGTCGTAATTTGCATAATATATATTTTATAAAGGGTTAAAAGTGTAATTTTTTTTATTTTTTATTATTTTATATAATTAGTTATAACAATGGGAGAGAGATGATTTGAACTTTGAATGGGTCTATCGAAAACATTAAAAAAATATATCAATTTAGCTACAAGGTTCTTGGTGAAGTGTATATCCTATTGATCTTATAGAATTACCATATTGTAATGACATCTTATAAATTATATGATAACCAAAGACCCAATATTCGCTAAAATCTAAGAATTTATCTTTCCTCTCTATGGGCTTAAGCAATTTTGAGAATTTGGGTAATCTATTATGAATTAATATCCTTTTGTGGTGGGTTTATAAGCCTACGAAAATTTTAATCCATTTCTTCTTCCAACTAATTAAAAAATGACAAAAAGAAAAGATAGGGACAAAAAGGTAATGGCAAATTAAATTTAAGCAATAGTTGTCAAAACATGAATCTTACTTGTAGACACTTAATTTTGTACCCATAATTTAATCTTGGAAAATGACTGAAATAATCACTTTGAATACCCAAAAATTATAATTGCATTTTATGCATTAAATCATTCATCACATATCATAAAAATGATCTTGAGACTCTAAAATTCGTGATGATATGCCCGATTCCCAAATCGGATCGTCGAACTGAAAGATATTACAAGATCAAGTTTTCACAGTCTGTATGCATTTTATGTGGGTGAAGCTGATCACATGTGATTAATTGAAATTAATTTTTTTTTTTTTAGAAATAATTACAACACGCTGCTAACCCTGCAGCTCAAATTCTTTCCCCCCTAAACCCCCAAGCACTTTGTACATGGGGAGGTGCCAATTCAGTTACAAGAACTTTGGTAATTGAAATTAATTTTGATTGGTCAACAATTAAAATTAATTAAGCAATTTATGTGATTGGCTATTGGATTTCATAAAAAATAAGCTTGGTTGCATAGGAATAAAATGGATAATCAGATAATAAGGGAGTTGTTGATAATTAATTTTTTTTTAAAAATAATTATCTTCCGGATAATTATTATTTTAAGGACCTGATTATCAAATTAAAAGGGATTTATTTTGGAATACAAGTTTAAAAGACGTTTAAGTGCAATTCCCGACTAAAAAAATCCTTAAAAAAGAGTCCAAATCGAGAAAAGAGGAAAATGGGTACAACACTTAAGAGTGCCAATTGGCACTCTAGGAGTGTCGATCGGCACTTCCACAGTGCCGATTGGCACAACCTTGAGGCCTAGCCTAGAAATTCTTAAATCAAGTTAAAACATATCAGATTCGATTTTTTAGAGATAAAGTTTGACCTAACTCGGGCCTGCTAATTTTCTAAGCAACCCTAACTTGTTTTTTAGGCAAAACACCTCTATAAATACAGAATTAAAATCAGAATTCAGCACCTCTTTGCTCTTAACGTTAAAGAAATTCAGGAAGTTCAATTTTAAGACTTTCTTTTTTGTTACGTATGATTTCTTTAGGACTTAGAGATGCTCACCCTCTCTCTAACTGTAAAGTGATTTCCCCATTCCCTCGTAAAATTCATTGATGCATTGATGTAGGTAAGTTTCTATTTTTTAATTTACATGTCTATGAAACCAATTCAATTCTCCATGCCTTTTCTAACATGTTCTTCATTTTGTTTGTTTTGATTTTTCTTTCTAGTGAATATATTTTAATGTCTGTTTATGTGCATGTGTTTTGTTCATGTAGTTATGTAATGTATATGGTTAAATCCTAGATCTGTTGCTTTCTGTAAACTGAAAACAAACATCAGATTTGAAGTTTTAAATCAAAACTCCATTCTTTTTCTAAAAGAAAAATCATATCTAAAGTTTTAAATCAAACTCCATTCTTTGTCTAAAACAAAAATCAGATTTGAAATTAATTTTCAAAACTCCATTCTTTGTCTAAAAAAAAAATCAGATCTGAAGTTTTAAATCAAAACTCCATTCTTTTTCTAAAAAAAAAAAAAAAGATCTGAAGTTTTAAATCAAAACTCCATTCTTTGTCTAAAACAAAAGTCATTTGAAATTAATTTTCAAAACTCCATTCTTTGTCTAAAAACAAAAATCAGATCTAATTATGTGTTCAAAGCTTATTCTTTTTCTAAGTAAAAATCAGATCTGAATTTATTTTTAAAACCTCCTCTGTTTTCAAAAACACAAAAATCAAATTTGAAATTCTATTTAAAAAAAATTCATTCTTTCTTATTTTGAAAAATCAGATCTATACTTTCTTTTAAAACCCATTATATTTCTTAATTAAACAATCAGATTTGAATTTTCCTCTTTGAAGTTTAGTCTGTTCTTTAATTAAGAAATCAGATTTGGAAACTCTTTTTAAAAATCCATTCCTTGTTATTTAAAAAAATCAAATTTGAATTTTTTATAAAAAAATTCATCTTGCCTGTTAATAGATTTGAAACTTCTCTTAAAAAAAATACATTTTCCTAAATAAGATTCAGATGTGATTTCTCCTTGCATAAATGCAATAGATCTAGTATTTTGCATACGAACCAACCATAGATCTAGGAATATTGACAAAACAATTTGCATGTCATTTTTTTAATAGGTATTTAAAGGGTCATTTAAAAGTCTAGAAGATCAGACTCTGTTTGGGCAGGATGGATGCCTAACACCTTCTCATCCTGTAATCTAGCCCCCAAATTTGAGAATCTTAGATTGGTAGAAGAGCGTCTTATTTTTATTTTGATAGATTGTAACTAGGAAACAAGACCTTGTAACTTTTTTACTAGATTATAATTAGGAAACAAAGCCATGTATAGTTCCTTCTATCAAGTTGTATTTATTTCAAATTAATGAGAACGTATATTATTCAATACCTCTTGTAATCTTTTGTATATTTTACTTATAAAATAAGTGGTGAATCCATATGATCCTGAAAAGAGGAGGTGCTGATGCCTAAACTCTCTTTTCTAAGGGCTGAGTTTCCCAGTCACTCACATTACTATTGTAAGGCTTGAATTTGGTTCCTGAGCCCAATCTGTAGAAAGACCAAGCCCAAATAGCCCAACACAATGAATTTATAGAGAGTGGGTTGTAAAACTAGACTTTAATGGATCGGATAACGTTCACTGAGGGCCAAGAATAGAAAGAAAGCAAAGAAAAGCATAGAGCAACCACACTTTTGTAGATAAATTACCCTCGGCCAAATCCGAGGAGAATGGTTCTTCGATATATCCCATAGGGACATAATTACAGTTTCAGTTATTTATCCTACGGTGTTTTCCCCCCCTTCTTTGAAGGATCTTTTATATTATATATCCCTTCTAAGATGATCTTGGCCTTCTATTTGTTGATGATGCAGGCCACCACTCGAATGCTTATCCCATCAGACATCTTCCCAAATCTTCTGTGAGATGCGACAACTGAGGTGGTACTGTTCATGAGTCTTCTTCACATAAATGCGGCCAGGAGGTTTGGTGAGATGCATTAAATGTGGTGGTAGCTTCCATCCTTTCAGTCATGTCAAGGTTGGCCCTCTCTCTAAAGCTTCTTTGCTACAGTAGGACCTCCTATGGTGATGTGCCACTAACGTGGCCTTGCCGTCTGAGGGTGTGGCCTCCTTGGATTTACGCTGGCCTCCCCGGCCTCCGGTATGACATGTGGCAATATTACCTTATCAAATTGTTGTGCCCCATAACTATAATTTTTTTTTTTCATTTTTATGTATTGTGCATTGTACAATACAAAACATTATATAAAATTTATGAAAAAAATTATAAATATAAATATTTAATAGTATATTTATTATAAAATTGTTTTTTTTTAAAATACTAAATATTTTTAACATACACACACGGAGAGAAGGGAGATGGTCTTAAAGAGGGGAGAGGGGAAATGGGAAAAGGTCTTAAAGAAGCTTACAGTGGTGTATATCCAAAATGGCCTAACTATTGGATATACAATACAAGCTTTAAACCTCTTTAACTCAGACTCATTTTTCAATATGAGATTAATCTACTTGGGGAGAGGGGAGAAGGTCTTAAAGAAATTAATTTACAGTGATATATATCCAAGATGGCCTAACTCTTGAATACACAGCACAGACTTTAAACCTCTTTAACTCATACTTATTTTCCAATTTGGGATTAACCCACTATTTTTTCTTTTGAGAATACTAAGTATTTTTAACACACACACACGAGAAGAGGGGAGAAGGTCTTAAAGAAACTTATATCAGTGTATATCCAAAAGGGCTTTTTAATTAACATACAATATGATATGATTCATACGAAACATACTTATGTATTGTATTACTCATGCATACATACGATATGAAATTATTTGTATACAATACAATATGTACCACATATTATATGACACTAACAACTATATTTAAACATGCTATTTAGCGGTGATTTTAAATTAAATAGTACACTTCAAAAACATTTCCACTCCAATCACAAACTCATTTACAGTGATATCATTGATGTAAACTATCAAATTAAAAGGTGCCAAGCAGATTATTTCAACACATATGCTCAATATATATGAACATTATTAATCCAAGTCGAATGGCATCATTTTGTTTAACATTATTCCATCAATAGTTCACATGTAATGAGTTTATAATAGAATTGAAATGTCGTTGAAAACAATAAGATTAATTTGGGGAAAAAAAACTTCGAGGCTAACTCTAAAGTATAAATTGAAATTATAATTTATCCAAAATTTAATTAATGAAAAATGTAAAAAGAAAAGAGAGACAAAAAGAAAAAAGATCAATTTTTCCTTTCTAATGGGTGACTAGGGGATTGACGGTCTATGTCTTTTGGTTTATTTCATTCACATTGAAAGTATTTTATATGACTGACTCATACATGATATTCCTCGATTGTAGGACACACAAAGAAAAACCAATTTTTACTCAAACCACTATAGGACACAAAACTATAACTATATACACAAAGAAAGACTAATTTGAACAAATTTTCCATTTCTAGAGGGCTAGGGGATTGATGGCCTATATGTTTATCGGTTTATTTTTATTCGTAGTGGAAACTAGATTGAGATCAGGTGAAATATCTATGAATGGTTGGGATTGAAAATTGAAAAAAAAGCAGTTTTCAATCTTAACCATTAATTAAAAAAAAGTTAAAATTAAAAGTTAAAAAGTGAAAAACGTTTATGAGAAGAGATAGAGTGAATCCTAATATGTGGAAATTGGTCTTCCTTCGTTTTTCCCAAAACATCAAATCAATGTGGGGCGGCATTAAAAAATATAAAAAAAAAATACCAATTTGAGCTTCCTTTTTTAAGCGGGACCCACATATACCTATTCATTGAGCAAAAAGCATTACAAGGTTCTTGGTGAAGTGTATATCCTATTGATCTTATAAAATTAACACATTGTAATGACATCTTATAAATTATATGATAACCAAAGATCCAATATTCACTAAAATCTAAGAGTTTATCTTTCCTCTCTATGGGCATAAGCTATTTTGAGATTTGGGGTAATCTATTATGAATTAATATCCTTTATTCCTTTTGAGGTGGGTTCATAAGCCTATGAAACTTTTAATCTATTTCTTCTTCCAACTAATTAAAAAATGACAAAAAGAAAAGATAGGGACAGAAAGGTAATGGGAAATTAAATTTATGCCATATATAGCTGTCAAAACATGAATCTTACTATAAATATATATATATTTTTTAATATTTATGTATCGTGTACCGTACAATGCAAAACATTATATAAAATTTATGAAAAAAAAATATACATATTTAATGGTATGTTTATTATAAAATTGGAACATATATGCAACTAAAGACTATTCTAATTATCATACAATACGATATGATTCATACAATACATACTTGTGTATTGTATGATTTGCGTACTTACGATATGAAATTATTTGTATACAATACAATTTGTATCACGTATTGTATGACACTGACAACTATATTTAAACTTGCAATTTAGTGGAGATTTTAAATTAAATATTACACTTCAAAAACATTTACAATTGGTAAAGTCTTTGATGGTTGGATAAGAGATATGAAATTCAATTGCCGCCTACACCGAAAAACGATTGATGTCTTAGTCTGATGATAAAGAGTTATCATCAGGAATGGATGCAATATGTTGAAACTATCTTAAAAAAAAAAACAAACTCATTTATAGTATTATCATTAATATAAATTATTAAATTAAAAGATGCTAGACTGATTATTTCAACACCTATGCCTACACCAAAAACCGATTGATGTCTTGGTTTGATGACAAAGAGCTATTATCAAGAGCGGATGCCATAGGTTGAAACTATCTTAAAAAAAAAAAAGAAAAAAGAAAAAAACTCATTTATAGTGATATCATTAATATTGTAGGGTCAATGGGCCCATGGATATGAATTGGGCCAAAGGCCTAATTCGAGGACACTAAAAGGTCTAAGGATGTGGGAATATGGACTCAGAAAGTAATGTTGATGGATAAAGAGACGGAGGCCGATTAAGGTCATCCCTGAAGGTTGTCCGAGGATGAGTCTTACCTTGGCTATTTAAAGCCGAGATAGGGAAGGGTTGTCTAATGTCCAAAAGCGATGTTCTAGGAAATCCTGTAAGTAAAAATAAGCATGGAGGGTATACAAAATAAGAATAAGGGCTATGAGGTATCTAAGATAAAGCTGCTACCACCGCATTAAATGCTCTGCAACTAAACCTCTGGCCGCATTAATGGGGAAGTGATGCCTGAGCATCAGGGTTCAACCTTATAGTTATCTCTAAAGACTTCAAGGATGGGCTGATGGGACAAGGATCCAAACTAGTAATCTGATCCATATGTGAAAGATGGAGAGAAGAGGAAAGAAGATATAAAAGGAGGAGAAGAATTTCAAGAAAGGGGATCGAAGATAGAAGAAAGAAAAAGACTATAGACATTGAGATCAAAGTTGGCTTACCTACCTAGCACGATTTAAGAAAATCTTTGACCAAAAAGCTTGTAAGGAGTGTACGCCGACTCATGGACCGCATTGACGAGTAAAAATGGGTAGAGGAAGATCAGCAGCAAGGTAAGGGAAGGGCAAAGGTTATCCTTCAGGAGAGCAGGGATTTCAAGTCAGACAGGTACAACAACAATAGACCCCGAAGAGATTTTGCCGGGCAATTCAGTCCTACTACTCCTTTGGTGGTTAACATTGTATTTTGGGAATCGATACATCAGCTTTTGGAGAAAATTCAGAATGAGCCATACTTCAAATGGCCAAACAAGATGGTAAGGGACCCTATGAGGTGTAATCAAAATCTTCATTGCCAGTATCATTGAGAAATGGGTCATACCACTAAGGATTGTAGGACCCTGTGGAATCATTTGGAGCAGTTAGTTAAGGATGGGAGGTTAAAGTAGTTTTTGTGTCGGCCCAATGGGCAGAGAGACCATTCAGGCTCGGTACATCAGGGAAACACTTCTTCAAGGCCTCATTTGGGTACGATTAATCTCATCTTTGCTACTCCTGGGAGGACTAGTTCTCATCCTTCCTGGGTGATGTCTGTAGTGCGAACTCTCACTGAGGACTCTAATTCAGAGCCGAAGAAGGCCAAATGGAATATCTAGCTAGCATTGAGTTTCTCAGAAGATGACAAGATTGGGATTACGTAGCCACACGATGATGCTTTGGTGGTTATGTCAAGGATAGGAGGCTACGACGTAAAGAGGGTGATGATAGATTAGGGCAGTGGTGCAGATATTATGTACCTTGACTTATATAAGGGGCTAAACTTAAAACTTGAGGATTTGACAGCTTATGATTCACCATTGATAAACTTTGAGGGGAAGGTTGTCATACCAAAGGGCCAAATTAGATTACCTGTGCAATCAAGCTCAGAGGTGGTAGAAATGGATTTCATTGTGGTAGATGCGGATTTCATTGTGGTAGATGCCTATTCTCCCTACACGGCTATTGTAGCAAGACCTTGGCTTCATGCCCTAGGTGCTGTTTCCTCAACTCTACATTTGAAGGTAAAATTTTCATTTGAAGACCAGATTGAGGAACTGGTTAGGAGTCAATCTGTAGCTAGACAGTGTATGGCGGTTGCAATTCTGCATCAGCCCGAGTTTGAATCCTTGGCCTCTACTGAGGGGGGCTCATAGCAACCAATGACTCTGGCCACACCTACAGTGGCAGCAGTAGAAGAGCTCGTGTGCGAGGAATTGGAGGAAATTATTATAGGTGACGACCTTGAAAAATTCTTTCAGGTAGGAGCTCAGTTGCCTCCTTAGGAAAGGGAGGAGCTGATAAAGTTCTTAAAGAGGAACATTGACGTATTCGCATGGAATGCTTATAAAGCCCCCAGGGTAGATCTGAGTTTCATTTGTCATCATCTAAACGTCAATCTGGCTACAGTACCAAGGAAACAACCACCTTGGCGTTCATCCAAAGAGCATTCCGAAACTGTCAAGGAAGAGGTAATCAAGCTCAAGAAGGCTGGCGCTATCAAGGAAGTTTTTTTTATCCTGAATGGTTAGCTCATACAGTGGTAGTGAAGAAGAAGAATGGGAAGTGGAGAGTATGTGTAGACTTCACGAATTTGAATAGGGCTTGTCCTAAAAATTCTTTCCCAATTCTTCGTATAGATCAACTAGTGGATGCCACTGTTGGGCATCCTCGGATGAGTTTTTAGATGCTTTTCAAGGTTATCACTAGATACCTTTGGCTTTGAATGATCCAGAGAAGATAGCCTTTATCACTCCAATAGGGAATTATCATTACAAGGTAATGCCTTCTGGTTTGAAGAACACAGGGGCTACTTATCAAAGAATGATGATCAGGATGTTTGAGGCACAATTGGGAAAGACTATTGAGGTGTATGTAGATGACATGGTGGTGAAAATTAAAGTGGCGTCCATGTATGTGGAAGACCTAAATGACACCTTTTAGATGCCGAGGAAATATAAGTTGTGCCTTAATGCTTCTAAGTGTTCTTTTGGTGTAGGGTCAGGTAAATTTCTAGGTTACATGATAACCCATTGTAGGATTGAAGTCAATCCTACGCAGGTTAGGGCAATTAACTGTCTATAGCTACCTCGGAATCCTAAAGAGGTTAAAAAATTGACAGGGATGACTGCTGCCCTCAACTAGTTTATTTCTCGGTCCCTAGACAGATGCAGGCCTTTCTTCCAATTGTTGAATAAGTGGAAGGGGTTTGAATGGACTGAGGAGTGTGCTTTAGCCTTTCAGCAGCTTAAAGAATATCTTTCATGACCACTTATTATGTCTTGGCTGGAGGTGGATGAAGTCCTATTTGCCTACATTGCTGTGGCTAACCATACTATTAGTCTGGTTCTGATATAGGTTGATAATGGTGTACAGAGGCCAATTTATTATGTGAGTAAGTCCTTGCATGAGGCCGAGGTGCATTATTTACCGTTGGGAAAAGCTATCCTAGCAGTGGTGCATGTAACGCGTAAGCTTCCCAATTATTTTCAATCCCATACAAATGTTGTTTTGACTCAACTCCCTTTTAGGTCAATACTTCGAAGTGCCAATTACATTGGCAGGATTGCCAAATAGGGTTCCATTTTGGGGGCTTTTGACATCAAGTATATGCCTCACACCTTCGTGAAGGGCCAATTCCTTGATGACTTGGTGGCAAAATTTGCTGAGCCCTCGCTAGAAGAGAATGCTTAGAAGCTTGACATAGATGAAAAATCAGTTGGCATGATTTCACTCAAGGAACCTCTATTATGGAAAGTGTACGTTGACAAGGCAGCAAACCAAAGAGGATCAAGAGTGGGGCTAGTTTTAGTATCTCCTGAGGGAATTACTTTTGAGAAGTCCTTAAGATTGGGATTCTCGGCCACCAACAATGAGGCTGAATATGAAGTTTTACTGGTAGGAATGGCTATGGTTCAGAAGATGGGTGGAAAAACAGTGCAGATGTTCTCAGACTCATGATTGGTGGTGGGCCAAGTGGAAGGAGAGTTAGAGGCTAGAGATTCGAGAATGCGAGAGTGTCTAACCTAGGTGAGATATTTACAGTCAAAATTTAAATCCTTTGCTTTGGTACAGTTCCCCAAGAGCAGGAATACATATGTCGACTTCTTGGCCACCCTCGCAATGTCCTCAGCACAAGGCCTACCTCGGGTAATCCTTATTGAAGATCTGTGTAAACCAGCTGGTCCAAACAGTGACACCATCCGAATTCATCAAATCAGGGTGGGACCTAGTTGGATGGACCTTATAGTGTTATTCCTTAAGGATGACATCTTGCACAAAGAGAAGTCCGAGGCAGATAAAGTACGCAGAAAAGCACCTCGGTTATAGCGATCTGAGGACTAAAAGTTGTACAAGTGCTATTTTTTTAGACCATATCTGCTATGTATACATCCTGAAGCAACAAAACTACTTTTGGAAGAGTTGCACAAAGGGATTTGTGGAAGTCGTACGGGAGGAAGGTCTTTATCTCATAGAGCTCTTACATAAGGGTATTGGTGGCCAAATATGCAGAGAGAAGCATAAGATTATGTTAAGAAGTGTGACCAGTGTCAGAGGTTTGCTCTCAACATCCATCAACCAGGGGGTGTCCTTAATCCTCTATCTAGCCCTTGACCTTTTGCTTAGTAGGGCTTGGATATTGTAGGGTCCTTCTCAAAGGCGGTAGGGAACAAGAGATGGTTGCTCGTTGGCACAGATTATTTTACTAAATGGGTTGAAGCTAAGCCATTGTCCAATATTAGGGATCTGGATGTGAAAAGGTTTGTCTGGAAAAACATTATCGCCAGGTTCGAAATTTCTCATACTTTTATTTCAGATAACGGCCTGCAATTTGATAGTAAAGCCTTTAGAAGATACTGTTGTGATCTAGGTATTATGAATAGATATTCCATCCCAGCTTATCCACAAGGGAATGGGCAGGCCGAGGCTGTCAACAAGGTTATAGTTAATGGGCTCAAGAAAAGATTGGATGATGCTAAGGGAAGGTGGGTGGAAGAACTGCTGCATGTTTTATGGACGTATTGAACTACTCCTCGGAGGTCCACTGGAGAAACACCATTCTCTATGACATACAGAGCTGAGGTTGTAATCCCTCTGGAAATTGGGTTTCCAAAATTGAGGATGAGCTCTTTCACCCTAAGCAATAATGATGGCTTACTGGCAAAAAGCTAAGACTTAGTTGAAGAACGACGAGAAAACGCCATGGTTCAGCTAGCTTATTATCAACACAAGCTCAAGCAGGGGTACGATTCTAATGTAACGCTAAGGCCACTCGCGCTTGGAGATTTGGTATTGAGAAAGGTTTTGGGCACTATGAAGACCCAGCATGGGGAAAATTGGGACCCAACTAGGAAGGACCTTATTGCATCACTTTGGTAGCTGGAATAGGGGCATGTTATCTTGAAGATCTAGATGAAAATGTTGTACCACGTCCTTGGAATGTAAATAACCTACGAAGATATTATTATTAATGAAAGACACTTCTTCCATGTTATTTCTGTTGACACTATGTGTTATGTTGATTATTATTTTTCTAAGTATCAAATTGAAACTTGGTCATGCTTGGCTCCTCGGACCACATATCTTGTATAAATTGATATTTTCTTAAATGTTAAACAGAACTTTAGTTACTAGTCCTCGGACCATCTACTTTGAAAAAATTAACACTGTAGTTCATTTTTCTATGTATCAAACTGAAACTTGGTCATGCCTGGCTTCTCGGATCACATGCCTTGTATAAATTGATATTTTATTAAGTGTTGAACAGAACCTTAGTTATGTCTGGTCCTTAGACCATTTATTTTGAGAAAATTAACACTTCAGTTAAATTTTCTAAGTATCAAACTGAAACTTGGTCATGCTTGGTTCCTCGGATCGCATACCTTGTATAAATTGATATTTTATTAAGTGTTAAACAAAACCTTAATTATGTCTGGTCCTCAGACCATCTACTTTGGGGAAACTAACACTTCAGTTTATTTTTCTAAGTATCAAACTGAAACTTGGTCATGCCTGGCTCCTTGGACCACATACCTTGTATAAATTGATATTTTATTAAGTGTTGAACAGAACCTTAGTTATGTTTGGTCCTCGAACCATCTATTTTGGGGAAATTAACACTTCAGTTCATTTTTCTAAGTATCAAACTGAAACTTGGTCATGCTTGGCTCTTCGGACCACATACTTTGTATCAATTGATATTTTATTAAGTGTTGAACAAAACCTTAGTTATGTCTGGTCCTCGGACCATTTACTTTGGGAAAATTTACACTTCAGTTCATTTCTCTAAGTATCAAACTGAAACTTGGTCATGCTTGGCTTCTCGAACCACATACCTTGTATAAATTGATATTTTATTAAGAGTTGATTAGAACCTTAGTTATGTCTGGTCCTTAGACCATCTACTTAGGATAAAATTAACACCACAAATTATTTTTCTTAAGTATTAAGCAGAACCCTCTGGTTCCTTGGACCATCCATTTTGAGTCAACTAATATCTAAAGTTGATTTTAGCAATATTTTGCCATCCTGATCGCGTATCTTGAGGACTCCCAAAATAGTGATGAACAGATGGGAGTTCATGAGTATCACTTAAAGCATTTGTCAGTATATTAAACATATTTGTTGTCTGGTTCGTGTCTAATTACTTCCTTAGGATCATTAAGTTATATTGGAAGTGATGTGAATGATTGTTCTATTGTGACATATAGACTTTGCAGTTACAAGAGTGTTTTGCTAGATTTGGTTGACTAACTAACTCTGGATTCATTAGAAAAGACTTATCATTTATGTAGACGACAAATCTAGGCATATGCCATTATCTTATTAATTAGGCATTAAGTAAAGTAGAGGTGATACAAAGAAAAAAATATAAGTGTCAGACACGTAAGAGAAACAACTTGGTATTTTCATTAATTTAAAGTCTTTTGAAAAGACAATTTGCTTACAAACTATCAAATTACATCAAGTAAAAGGAAAATAAGGCTAAAAGGAAGAATAGACAAGGATCAATCACGGCTTCATTTTTATCACCAAATTGCCCTTAGGATTCTTCGAAGGCTAGATAGGAGCCGTGGAGTCAGAAGCATGCCCTTTGCCTTTTGGGTCCTCATTGATGGTGATAGGAAGGGTCGCCAGGACAATTTCCATTGTCTTGGCAGCTCCCTTCTCTTTGGTAGATTTCTTAGGGGCATTAGGGGGCTAGGCAGCATCATGGGCCACCTTTTCTGCTATTTCAGTAGGTTGCTTGGTGGCCTTAAACTGCTTAACCTCCTTGGACTAAAGTCCAGTAGAGGGAAAGGTTTCAGCTAAGCTGTCCTTTTTAGCATCTGCTCCCTAGGTGGTAGCATCAGCCTTGGTAACGGATGGAGCAGAGGCTCGGATGGCTAGAGGGTGGTAGACATTGTCTGTCTTCCACAGGGCAGAAGAAGCATCAACCCTAGCCTGGGTAAGTGCTTCATTCCACACTTGGAGGTAGTAATATCTACATACCTCCGAGACCTACATTCTAAGGTTTTTCTCGGTCTCAGCCACCCCAACCTCATATCCATCTTGCTCAACTTGGTCCTTTGCTTTCTCGACTTTTTCTTTGGCTTTTTTAGCTTCTTCTTTGGCTTTGTTGGCCTTCTCCTTTGCTTTCCCAGATTCCATTAGACTCTTCTGAAGGTCCTCTATCAGCTTTTTGGCCGCAGTATAATCCTCATCGGCTTAGCGAAGTTGTAGCCTTTGTGTCTCGGCTTGCCTCTCAGCTACTTTCAAAGCTGCTTCAACACTCATTTTTTCACTTTTTGCCTTGTTCAGCTGGGCAGTGACCTCTTGAAGCTTCTTTTCTACTAGTTCAAAGGTCTTCAGGGCATTGTTGCGCCTAGCCTCCTCAGCCCTATGAGTAGATTGGAAGGCCTGTCCGTAATAATAAAAAGGAATAAAGGGGCATAGTCAATTCAAATAAACTAAGTATAGAAAACAAAAATGAATGAGTAAAGGTTGAAGATAAGTTAGATGGGATTCTTACCATAATGAGCTCCTTCTTTAATGTCATAAAGACATCTTGCTTCCTCATCTGCCTCAGCTCGGCCATGTCCTCAGGCAGAAGAAAAGCTTGTTCTAAGGCATCTGCCACGCAGGCAGCTGTTCCTGCGTCAGAATCCCTAATAGAGGCATCGACAGTGACCTCATGATCGTCCATGATCATTGGTGGAGCCCAAATTGGGGCAAACACAGGCACCTGGACCTCAGTCCTTTTTTCTAGCCTCGACTGTGCTGTGCGAGCCTGTTTAACTCCCTTTTCGGGCTCCTCGCCCTTGGGAAGGAGGCTTTTCCCTCCCTCAATCACGTCTTTTCCCTTAGGCTAATCCCTCTTTCTCTTATGATCAGCCTGGTCAACGCGTTGGGGTTGAATGGGTGAAGGAGGAGGGAGTTTAGGCTAAGAAAACTTCTCCGGCCCTTAATCCTTAGTTTGGGGAAGTTTGGTCTGAGTAGTCTTTTCGGGCTCTTGACTCCCCACCTAGGACTCCATTATATCTCTGAGGCTTTGCCTGGGCTTGCGTTGAATTCCCATTGTATCAGAGCTGCTAGTTTCTCCTTGTGGTTGATTTGCTAGTTCCGAAGATGAAGTGCCGAGGTCACCAACTGGGCTCTCTAGAGAAGTTGGTTGATTGAAAACTTCAAATTCGTTATCGAAATCTGAAACTTCGACGATTTCTTCCTTTTCCTTTATGTAGGGTTGAGAGGAGGTCGCTTCACCGGCTGTGTGCTGGGATGGAAGAGGTATTGTGAGAATACTTTTCGGAATGGGTTGAGAGGCGAGGGTAACTTGGGGAATGTGGTCGCCCTCAGAGAGAAGAAAACCCTTGGCAGCAACACTTATTCGATGTAAGCATGGGTTTTTCTCTCTAATCACGCACTTCGGCGCTTAGAAAGCTTTAGAGATGGGATTGTAGTTGAGGATCAAATGTGCTGCTCGGAGTTGGTTATCGGTGTGTATGAATATTTCTACCTTCAATATTTCGTCCAATTTTGCTTGGTTGATAAGGCCGAAGTGGCAGATAGCAACGCGTCTGTCTGTAAAATCACTGAGGAAAACAAGATTAAATCAAGAAAATATTTTCCAAATTAAAGAAAAAGAAGAGAGGGTGATTATGAGTAGTTTATCTAAACCCAGAGCCTCACCTGGTTCCCCTTCCCTTATCTGATAGGGGAGGCCATCGTGCCAATCCCCTGATATGATCAAAAAGTCTTTTTTTAGACCTTTGTTGGATTCAGGGAGGCATTTAATCAGTCTAACCTCAGGGTACCTAGATTTTAAGTAATATCCCTGTCCCTTTAGGTGGTGAAGATTGTAAATCCAGTTAATATCATGATGGGTGAGACCCAAACTCATCTTTTTATTTAGTGCATCTACAGAACCTAAAATCCAAAACATATTTGGGTAGGATGTTGGGGACATATTTTTATGTAATTGGCATATCCTTTGACAAAATGCACTTTACTTGTATTTGGGTAAATCTAAGTAGGTTCAAGATGATTATTACAAGTGGTTAAATTGAAGACACGAAGATTACTCAAGAACTGCTCAAGAAAAGTGCAAATTGTAGGTCTCGATACCTCCTCGACAGAATCACGATCTGTCAAGATTCATTAAAGCTCGACAGATGTCTCGATCGATCGAGCTCACGGGAGTCAGATTATAGCCAGTAACGTTTTCACTCTAAAAGGCTAATTGTTTATGGGTTTGTATAATTCTTATTGGACTAGGAAAGCCCAAGGTTTGTGTTAATCTATTTGGAATAGGAGAGCCCATTAAGCTCCTATTTAAAGGAGGTGGAAAAAGAAAAACCAAAAAAAAAAAAAAAACCCTAGAGAGCTTCATAAGGTTTTCTTTTTGAAACCCTAGCCTCCTCCTACAGAAGAAAGAGTTCTTGCTGCATTTCTTGTACGCCTTTGGGTTTTGTAACCAAGCAAAGTCTCTTGCACCAACATTGAAGATCTTATTGGTGTTTCTATGTGGAGCTACTGCAAATCAACTACAACAATCAAAGGGTTGTTGTGGAGTTAGACACATACTAGGATTTGTGCAAAGGAGTAAGCCGCGTATTGGGATCTGCGCATCAAATTGGTTAGTCACGTACTGGGAGCCATGCATCAAAATGAGAAACTGTCACTACAAAACAAGTCCAATTGGGTATTGGGATAAGGGTTCAACTGTAGTTTGGTAAGGTACTGAGATTCCTTTACTTGTAACCTCTTGTTGTGATAATAGTGGAGTTTCGGGAGTGGTGACCTTAAATCACCCGGTGGAGTTTTTGTCGTGTAGGTTTTCCCCATTCGTAAACAAATCACCATGCCAATTTATTTTTCGCTGCATACTTTAGTTTATTGGTGATTTGTTTGTGCTACCACGAAATTTGCATGTTAACTTGATTAATTAACAACTTGGCTAATTAATCAACTTAATTAATCACAAGGGGTCAACGCATTTGTGGCCTATCAAGTGGTATCAGAGCAGGCACACTCTAATAGATTATGCCTAGACCAATGTACCTGTGTAACCCGTGAGGGACGTAACTCGTGACTACCTGTGTAACCATGAGGGACGTAACCCGTGACACTTCCCATGAGGGACGTAACCCGTGACTACCTGTGTAATTATAGATTATGCTTAGACCAATGTACACCTAACATGTTTAGAATCTTAGGTTGTGTCGACACTCTCAATGAGCAAATGGGTTTGAGGTTCACATGGAACAATGTTGTCCATATGTATGAGTGTCACAAACTTAAAGATGTTGGGTATTACTTCAAGTCTAGGTCTAACATCGTTAGACTCATATCGTGTCTTCCCAAATTTAACAAAGGCATGAAGGACGACTATTTAATCACCTCTGGGAAGTGGTATGACGGCCTTCATTGTCCAGTCAAAAAGGGAACACCAGGTGTGGTTCCATAGAATTTAGGACCCCTGGCATGGGGTCTAGCTCTTCTAATTTGATCATTTATATCTACGTTGCACTTTACTTTCTCTTTGTTTGACGTTTGCTGTTGGTCTAACCATGTTTGGTTTCTCGGATGTTTTTGCAGATAAACAGCACGTATCACCTCGCTTGAGCCTATCCAGTATCGCGAACCTCAATAGAGTCTTAAGATCCGAGGTATTTGTGAGTGAAGACGAGCAGGTGAGGGCAGCCCATCTCATCCTGAGATACGAACCTCTATTGACTACCTTCCAAGAAATCGGCAACGCAATTGTCGTGGGTGACCGGAGACGTAAAAGGACAGACGTCTCAAAAGCGGGATTCCTCGCCTCACACATTTACCAGATGATCCCTTCGTCATTCTCTATGTTCGCCCAATAACAGCAGTCTCCCCACCTGTAAAATCTGAAGCAGCAGCCGTTCGAAAAGAATCCACATCTTATCACTTGTCCCTTGAGGAGGAAATAGATCAATTTTGACTTGAGGAAGCAGAGAAACCTTCAGAGGGCCATGTTGTTAACCTCTCGGATGAAGAAAACGAATTCGTCGAGAGCTCTGGTATCAGAGGTTTCGTAGTTGCGCGTGTAAATAGCAGCACCGAGGAAGAGGAAGAAGAAATATCTCGACAACTAGGGACAAGTTTGAAGGATCTTCTTGCCAAGAGGGGTAAGCAGGCCACCATGAAGGGCGCTTTGGGATCTCAATCCCCCACCAATCTCCCACCCCCTCCTCCTCCTCCAAGCTCTCTTATTCCCATACCCAACCTTAAAAAGAAGAGAACAAATGAAAGTGTGAATGAGGAGTTGGCATAGCAGGAAAAAAAAAAAAACGACAGAAGACAGGAAAAGATCAAACTCGAGCGTCTTTTGTGGAGAGTAAGGAAAGCTATGATGTGGCCGAGGTGTGCCAAACTCAGTCCAATTGGGCACCTCGATTGGAATTGGATGGAGTGCCCATTCCCTGCCACTCAACAATAAAGGAATTCCAAAAAGGGCACGCTCACTACCTAGCTGAGGCCTTGGAGTAGCCCATCCTATTACCGAAGGACATGGTTGCCTTGAAGGAAATGAGGCAACCAGAACTATTCTTGTCCCTAAAAAGGGATTTGGCTTTGGTACCTGCTGTTTGATTTCCTTATCATTGCACTTTACTTTCTTCTCACCCTTTTAAGCATATACACACTTTTATGTTATCTTTGTCATAATGCACTTGTTCACCATCCTTGCACAGGCCATCTAGGAGGTTTTTGTAGTAGAGAAGTGGGTTGAAGATACTTGAAACTATGCTAAGGTTGAGGCCAATATTAGGATCGAGACTGAAAAAGCCCTTGGCTTGGCCGAGTAGGAGAAAAAAGAGCTTATTAAGCTGCTAGAATAGGGGAAATTGAGGAGGACCGTTGAGGCTGGACTTAAAATGGCCGAGACCCAGGCAGAAGAGCAATGTAGTAGCTTCTCAACAAAGGACAAGAGCTAGCCACTGCCCAAAAAGAAATTCTAGGATTGAAGAGCAAATTAGCTCAGGCCAAGGAAGCGGCTCACATCATCAAAGAGACTGTGGAGGCTACATCACTGGTTGCCTTCAACAAAGGGGTCAAAGAAACGGAGATCCGGCTGGCTGAAGAACTTGCTGAAGTATGTAGGGATTACTGCCAGCAGGTATGGGCAGAAGCCCTTAATGTGGCAAGTGTCCCTGCTACTTCTGAATGGAGAAAGGCTGAAAATGTATTGTATCCCCCAGATATTCGTGCACTTGAAGCCATCCCTCCTCTTCCAACTGTCTCCGAGACTGTGCCCCCTACACAACCATCCATCGTACAAGGCTCCCTTCCACCTGCCAAAGCATCCATAGGTTCTTACCAGGTTGCGGACCAAGGCTAGAAGACTGATAAGGGTCTGAGCGTGAAAGCTAGCCAGGGTGACCCTCAGGCAGGAGAGAAAAACAAAGGAAAAGAAATTATGTCCCTATCCGAGGTCAAAGATCCAAATGTTCCTCTCATCATCAAAGAAGTGGCTCCCAAATCCAAAGAGACTGGGCCCAAACTAAAAGGGACGGAGGACAAAAAAAAGAAAAAGTTGAAACAAAGTCCAAAGAAGACCCTCCACCAAAGACCAAGACATAAACTGCCTAGGACTCTCTCTCCACTTTTTACCTAACTTCAAGATAGCTTTTTCTTGTTATGAGTTTACTATTGTAGTTTGTCCTGTGTTTTTATTTCCAATGTAATCACATAAAATCATAATGACAAGTTCAAGAGTTTTTATCCTTCATTTCGTACATATTTTTATTTTATTGGGATGTTTGCCTCTTTGTCTTAATGCGATTCACATATATAATATGAATGACTTGGTGTTCAATTGAATAGGGTAAATCTTAATACATAATTTGATAATATAGGTCATTTGACAAAGAAATAATCTCATTTCAGAATGGATGAATGACCTCTTAACACACTTGTACAGTTAATCTGGATACACTCCTACTTTCATTTGATAACTTGCATATTGGTATTATTTTCTTTCCAAGATTAACAAGCAGTAGCAAACAAATGAAAACCAGTAAATGTGCATAAACACAAAGCGTGAGAAAAAATAATCTAAGACTAAGATTTATGTAATACCTTGGTGAACAATGAAAGATGGTCCGAGGAGCCAGTCATAATCAAGGTTCTGTTTGATTCTTAGAAGAATGAATTGAAGTGTTAATTTTTCCAAAGTAGATGGTTCGAGGACCAGAAGTAACTAAGGTTTTATTTAACACCTAATAAAATATCAATTTCTTCAAGGTATGTGGTCCGAGGATCCAGACATGACCAAGTTTCAGTTTGATACGTAGAAATAATGAACTAACGTGTTGATTTCCCCAAAGTAGGGATCCGAGGACCAGACATAACTAAGGTTCTGTTCAACACTTAATAAAAATATCAATTTCTTCAAGGTATGTGGTCTGAGGATTCAGGCATGACCAAGTTTCAGTTTGATACTTAGAAATAATGAACTGACGTGTTGATTTCCCCAAAGTAGGTGATCCGAGGACCAGACACAACTAAGGTTCTATTCAACACTTAATAAAAATATCAATTTCTTCAAGGTATGTGGTCCGGGGATCCAGGCATGACCAAGTTTCAATTTGATACTTAGAAATAATAATAACCAATGTAATACAGTGTCAATAGAAATAAGATGGCAGAGACGTCTTTCATTAATAATAATACCTTCGCAGGTTATTTACATTCTAGGGACGTGGGACAACATATCCATCTAGATCTTCAAGATCATATGCCCCTATGCCAACAACCGAAGTAATACGATAAAACCCTTCCTAGTTAGGTCCCAATTTTCCCCATGCTGGGTTCTTTGCAGTGCCCAAAACCTTCCTCAACACTAAATCTCAAGGTGTAAGTGGTTGTAGCTTCACATGGGAATCATATCCCTATTTGAGTTTATGTTGATAATAAGCTAGCTGTACCATGGCATTCTCTCGCCGTTCCTCAATTAGGTCTAAACTTTTTTCCAACAAATTGTCATTACTGCTTGGGACGAAAGAGCTCGTCCTTAGTGTCGGAAACCCAGTCTCTAGAGGGATTACAACCTCGGCTCCATAAGTCATAGAGAAGGGTGTTTCTCCAGTGGATCTTCTAGGCATAGTTCGATACGTCTACAAAACATGTGGCAATTCTTCCACCCATCTTCCCTTAGCATCATCCAGTCTTTTCTTGAGCCCATTGACTCTAACTTTATTGACCGCCTCGGCTTGCCCATTCCCTTACAGATAAGCTGGAGTAGAATATCTATTCGTGATGCTTAGATCACAACAATATCTTCTGAAGGCCTTACTATCAAATTACAGGCCATTATTTGAAATAAGAGTATAAGGGATTCTAAACCCGGTAATAATGTTTTTCCAGACAAACTTCTTCGCATCCATGTCCTTAATGTTTGACAATGGCTCAGCTTCAACCCATTTAGTGAAATAGTCTGTTCCAATAAGCAACCACCTCCTATTCCTCGCTGCTTTTAGGAAAGGCCCTACAATGTCTAAGCTCCATTGAGCAAATGGCCAAGGACTAGATAGAGGGTTAAGGACACCCCCTGGTTGATGGATATTGAAGGCAAATCTCTGACATTGGTCACACTTATGTACGTAATCTCGTGCTTCTTTCTGCATATTGGGCCACCAAAACCCTTGTGTAAGAGCTCTATGAGATAAAGACCTTCCTCTTGTGTGACTTCCGCAAATCCCTTCATGTAACTCTTCTAAAAGTAACTTCGTTGCTTCAGAGTGTATACACAACAAATATGGTCCTAAAAAAGAGCGTTTGTACAACTTCTGGTCCTTCTTGTGTACTTTACTGCCTTGGACTTCTCTTCAAGCAAGATATCATTCTTAAGGAAGGACACTATAGGATCAATCCAACTAGGTCCCACCCTAATTTGATGTACCTGAACGGTGTCACCACTCGTCCCAACAGGTTTGTACAGATCTTCAATGAGGATAACTCTAAGTAGGCCTTGTGCCATGGATGTCGCAAGGGTGGCTAGGGAGTCAGCATGGGTATTCATACTTCTGGAGATATGCAACAAGGTAAAAGATTCGAATTTTGATTGTAAATACCTGACCTGGGTTAGATATTCTTGCATTCTCGGTTCTCTAGCCTCTAACTTTCCTTCCACTTAGCCTACCACTAGTTGTGAATCTGAGAACATTTGCACTGTTTTTCCACCCATTTTCGGAACCATATCCATCCCTACCAGTAAGGCTTCATATTCAGCCTCATTGTTGGTGGCCAAGAACCCCAATCTTAAGGATTTCTCAAAAGTAATTCTCCCAGGAGACACCAGAATTAGCCCCACACCAGATCTTCTTTGGTTTACTGTTTCGTCAACATACACTTTCCAAATCGAAGGTTCCTTGCACGAGATCATGCCAATTGATTTTTTATCCATGTCCAATCCCTTAACATTCTTTTCTAATGAGGGCTCAGCAAATTCCGCCACTAAATTAGCAAGGATCTAGCCCTTCATGGAGGTGCGAGGCATATACTTGATATCAAAAGCCTCCAAGATGGTACCCCATTTAGTAATCCTTCCCGTGTAGTCACCATTTCGAAGTATAGACTTAAGAGGAAGCTGAGTTAAAACAACGACTGTATGAGACTGAAAATAATGGGGAAGCTTACGTGTAGCATGCACTACTGCTAGGATTGCTTTTTCCAATAGAAAATAATGCACCTCGGCCTTATGTAAAGATTTGCTCATGTAATAGACTGGCCTTTGTATATTATTATCATCCTGTATCAGAACCAAGCTAATAGCATGGTTGGCCATAGCAATATACGCGAACAAAACTTCATCAACTTCTGGTCGAGATATAATGGGTGGTCTTGAAAGATATTCCTTAAGCTGTTGAAAAGCTAAAACACATTCCTCAGTCCATTCAAATCCCTTCCACTTATTCAACAACTAGAAGAAAGGTCTGCACCTATCTGTGGACTGAGAAAAAAACCGGTTGAGGGTAGTAGTCATCTCTATCAACTTTTGTACCTCTTTAGGATTTCGAGGTAGCTGCAAGTTATTAATCGCCTTGACTTGCGTGGGATTAACCTCGATTCCCTGATGAGTTACCATATAACCTAGAAATTTACCAGACTCCACACCAAAAGAACACTTGGAAACATTAAGGCATAACTTGTGCCTCCTAAGTGGCTAAAAAGTATCATGTAGGTCTTCCATGTGCATGGAAACTGTTTTACTTTTCACCATCATGTCATCCACATACACTTCAATAGTTTTTCCTAATTGTGACTCAAACATCCTGGTCATTATCCTTTGATAGGTAGCTCCGGCATTCTTCAAACCAAAAGGCATCACCTTATAATGATGGTTCCCTATAGGAGTGACAAAGGCCGTCTTCTCCTGATCATCCAAAGCTAAAGGTATTTGGTGATAACTTTGAAAAGCATCCAAGAAACTCATCCGAGGATGCTTAACGGTAGCATCCACTAGTTGATCTATATGAGGCATTGGGAAAGAATCTTTAGGACAAGCCTTGTTCAATTATGTGAAGTCTACACATACTTTCCACTTCCCATTCTTCTTCTTCACTACCACTGTATGAGCCAACCATTCAGGATAAAACACTTCCTTGATAGCCCTAGCCTTCTTAAGCTTGTTCACCTCTTCCTTGACAGCGTCGGAATGCCCTTTAGAGGAACGCTAAGGTGGTTGCCACCTTGGCACTACAGTCGGATTGACATTCAAATGATGATAAATGAAACTCAGATCAACCCTGGGGGCCTCATAGGCATTCCATGCAAATACATCCACATTCTTTCTAAAAAATGTAACCAGCTCCATCTTCTCCTAAAGTGGCAACTGAACTCCCACCTGAAAGAATTTTTTAGGGTCATCATCTATAAGAACCTTCTCTAACTCTTCACATTCAGCCTCTTCTACTGTTGCCATTTTGGGCGTAGCCAGAGACATTGATTGCTATGAGCCCCCCTCAACTGAGGTCGAGGACTCTGGCCTAGGCTGATGCAGAATTGCAACTACTATACACTATCTAGCCACAGATTGGCTTCCAATTATTTCCTCTATCTGCTCCCCAGATGGGAACTTCACTTTGACATGTAGAGTTGAGAAAACGGCACCTAGAGCATGCAGCCAAGGTCTCGCTACAATGGCCGTGTAGGGAGAATAGACGTCTACCACAATGAAATCCACTTCTACCACTTTTGGACCTGATTGTATAGGCAACCTAATTTGCCTCTTCAGTATGATAGCTTTCCCCTCAACGCTTCTTAGTGGCGAATCATAAGCTGTAAGATCCTCAAGCTTTAATTTTAGCCCTTTGAACAAGTCAGGGTACATAATATTTGCACCACTACCCTGGTCAACTATTACCCTCTTCACGACGTAGCCTCATATCCTCAGCATAAAAACCAAAGCATCGTCATGCGGTTGGATAGTCCCAATCTTGTTTTCTTCCGAGAGAGCTAACATTGGTGGGACATTCCCTTTAGTTCACTTCAGCTCAGAACTAGAATCCTCAGCAAGAGTTCGCGCTACATACATCACCCTGGAAGGACGAGAACCAGTCCTCCCAAGAGTAGCAAAAATAACATTAATTGTACCCAGAGGAGGCCTTGATGAAGTGTTGCCCTGATTGACCGAACCTAAATGATCTCTTTGCCCATTGGGCCGATACAAAAATTGCTTTAACCTTCCCTCCTTAACCAACTGTTCCAAATGATTCCACAGAGTCCTACAATTTTCAGTGGTATGACCCTTGTCTTGATGATAGTGGCAATGGAAGTTCTGATTACGCCTCATGGGGTCCCCGGCCATCTTGTTGGGCCATTTGAAGTATGGTTCATTCTGGATTTTCTCCAACACTTGATGCACTAGTTCTCGGAATATAGTATTAACCACCTAAAGAGTGATAGGACCGGATTACCCAGCAAAATCTCTTCGGGGCCTGTTATTGTTGTATCTGTCGGACCTGAAATCCCTCATCTCTTGAGGGATAACCTTTGCCTTTGCCTTACCTTGTTATTGATCTTCCTCAAACTGTTTGTACTCATCAATGCGATCCATGAGCCGACGTACACTCCTTACTGGCTTTTTGGTCAAAGATTTCCTTAAGTCGTGCTCAGTAGGGAGGCCAACCTTGAAAGTCCTTATCGCTACATCATCAAAATCACCATCGATCTCATTGAAAATCCCCCAGTACTTGTCAGAGTATGTTTTTAGGGTCTCCCCTTCTCTCATGGCCATGGACAATAACGAATCCAAAGGCCGAGGAACTCTACTGCTGGTGATGAAGTGAGACCCAAATGCCCTAGTGAGTTCCATGAAGGAATCAATAGAACCGGCCCTCAAGCCATTAAACCATCTCATCGCAATAGGTCCCAAGCTAGAAGGGGAGACTTTGCACATTAAAGTTTCATTTTTAGAGTGTACCGCTATTCTCTGATTGAAATGACTCATGCTCCACAGGGTCCGTTCGGCCATTATAAATGGTGAACGTGGGTTGGGTGAATCACCGTGGAAGCTTCCCCTTCTCCACCCTACGTGTGAAAGGTGACTTGGAAATTTGGTGCAACGCCCAACTTATAGCATCATTTCCTAAGCCCCTAGAGGAAGGTTTCTTGTCCTCACGACCATGAAGATAATCCTCTTCATAGGAGAAAGATTCACTAGGAGGAGTTTTTGACCTGGGCCTATAATTACTACCTTGGGAATCTTCAGAAGAAGGGTAAAAAAAAGCGGGAGTTCGCCTTCGTCTCTCACGACGCAGCTTCTTCTTCAAGTGGTCAATCTCCTTCTGCATAGCCTTAGCATTTTCCTCGTAAGGAGTTCTACTTCCACCTCGTGAATGGCTTCTACCAGTATGAGCTGTATGCACGTTACATTCACGATCTCTTTCCTGCTCAAGATGCACAAAATGATTCTCACACTAGGACCCCATCGATTCTGCATGGTGTGGACCTGAGCCTACCATTATGCTAACTCCCTAAAACACAAGATCACTATAGACTGCGCCAATTGTAAGGTCATAATTCGCACCTGAACCCAATAGTATGAAAGGGACAGGCCCAAAAAGCCTAATACAATGAAATTTATAGAGAGTGGGCTTAAAATCTAGGTTCTATGGATGTTGGATAACGAAAATGATGGGCTAGATTGCCAAATCACATGCAATGAACTGTTTTTGTAACAATTTATCCTCGGGCACAAGCTGAGGATGATTTGTATTATCTCTTTCAAAGGTAGATTACAACTATGGATGGTGATGCATACAATGTTTTCTCTCTGTTTTTCTGATCCCCTCCCCTGAATGCCTTTCTTTTCCTTTTATATCATCCTTCTCCTTTTCCCCATCTTCCACGTATGGATCAGATTACTGATTCAGATACTTGTCCCATCAACTGCCCTCCTGAAGTCTTCAAACAATAGCTGTAATGTTGATCACCACTGTTCAGATGTCACTTCCTTATTAATGCGGCCAGAGAGATAGGTGCAGAGCCTTTAATACGGTGGTCGCAGCTTTCTCTAAGATATTTCACACTCGTTCTTCCACTCTATGCCCTTGTGAAACATATCTTCATCCATAAGAACTTCTAGAATATCATACTAATCACCATGACGTACCAACTGACCTTCACTTCATTCAGCCGAGGAGATACCCCTCCTCGGACTATTTCCTCCAGCCTCTCTTGCAATAGTTTGCTCGTGGGCCTTTAAGTTTAATGTCATTATTACCATTTGTTAGGACATATGTAGTTGTTCAAGATTGTGAACATATGTCGCTATTTTATGTAATTGGCTTATCCTTAGACAAAACGCACTTTACTTGTAATTGGGTAGATCTAGGATTGTTAAACACTTCAAGAAACAATTAAGTGTTGAAGCCGTCAAAATCTGTCCAAGATACAAGCAAGGAAGTGCAAGATTTTAAAGCTCGACACCTACCTCGACAGATACATCTATCGAGCTTTAAAGAAGCAGTTTTGCCCGAGCCTCAACAGCTGGCTCGATACCTCTCGATACCTCTATCTATCGAGAATTAAAGAAAACAGAATTTCAGATCTGTTTCAAGTTCAATCCGTGTGTGTGTCTTTGGGACTTCTTTTCTCCTAACCCTAGACATATAAAAGGATTATTTTAAGGGCCGTCAACAGTGTGAGCACAAGTGCATAAGCAGAAATCACAAGATACAAGTTGCATCTTCTCTCTTCATGCAAATTGTGATCTGTGAGACAAAGTTCGTGCCCTAGGTCATCTCTGATGATTTGAAGAACTTTGCAGCCAACATTCTTTCTTCCTCAAGTTGGTGAGTGAGTCACGTACTGGGATTCGTGCAAAGGAGTAAGACGCGTACTGGGATCCGCGCATCAAATTGGTTAGTCACGTACTTGGGAGCCGTGCATTGAACTGGAGAAATTGTCACTACAGAGCAAGTCCAATTGTGTATTGGGGTAAGGGTTCAACTGTAGATTGGTAAGGTACTTGGGATTCCTTACTTGTAATCGCTTGCTGTGATAATAGTGGAGTTTCGGGAGTGGTGACCTTAAATCACCCAGTGGGGTTTTTGCCGCGAGGTTTTCCCCATTCGTGAACAAATCACCGTGTTATTTACTTTCCGCTGCTTAACTTAGTTTCGGTGATTTGTTTGTGCTGCCACGTATATTTGCATGATAAATTGATTAATTAATAACTGGGCTAATTAATTAATCAACGTAATTTATCACAAGGGGTCAACGCGTTTGTGGCCTGTCAAGTGGTATCAGAGCAAGCACACTCTGATTAGGTTTTAATCTACTGTGTGTGATCCACTGACCCCTGCTGTCATGGATAGAGGACAATCTCTAATTATACCTCCTTTATTTGATGGCACTAACTATGCATACTGGAAAGTACGCATGAGAGCTTTCTTGCAGTCTTTAGATGAGAAAGTGTGGCAAGCTGTGGAGATAGGCTGGACCAAGCCTACAGAAGCGCCGGCCGAATGGGATGATGCTAAGATCAAGGCGGCTAACTTCAACAGCAGAGCATTGAATGCCTTATTCAGTGCAGTCACCAATGAGGAGTTCAAGAAAATTTCCTCAACTGAAACTGCGAAGGAAGCATGGACCATCCTCCAGACAACCTATGAGGGCACCAAGGCTGTCAAAGATTCAAAGCTGCAAAGGCTCACCACACGCTTTGAAGAAATAAAGATGGAGGAGGATGAGTCGTTCGATGAGTTCTATGCCAAGCTGAAGGACATAGTGAACTCAGCCTTCAATCTTGGGGAGACCATCCCAGAACCCAAGATTGTAAGGAAAGTGCTCAGATCGCTGCCGGAAAGATTCCATGCGAAGATCACGGCGATCGAAGAATCAAAGGACATTGACAGAATTCCTTTGACTGAGCTAGTTGGAAACTTGCAAACCTATGAGTTAGGGCTGACCAGGTTAGGCAAGTCAAGCAAGGGCAAGAGTTTGGCACTGAAGGCCAAAAGCAGTGATACGGATGACTCATCAGATGATGAAGATTCCAAGATGAAATCCTACATCACAAGGCAGTTCAAGAAGTTCATGAAGAATGCCAACGGAAAGGGTTTCAACAAAGACCGCAGACAGTCCAGTTCTTCTCAATTCAAGAATCCGGATAAAATGAAGAAGGATGTCAAGGATGGCGGTCAGTACACTGTTCCTGCTGGGCCAAAATGTTTTGGGTGTCAAGGCTTTGGACACATGAAACAAGAGTGTCCTACGTACTTAAAGAGCATAGGGAAGAGCAAGGCACTTGCTGTTACCTTAAGCGACACAGAGCCCGAGGACGATTCCGAGGATGAAGACGACGGAATCTTGAATGCCTTCACCGCCACTGTTGATCCTACTGATGGGGTTACAGAAGATGTGGATGAAGAGAAGGAATTGGTGGAGTCCAAGTGTGAGATTATGGATGATCAAGATGATATCCACACCGCCTATGAGAAGCTATACAAGCTCTCCGAGAAGCATGAGAAGCTCTATAGGCTGGCCACCAAGAAGCTCAGTGATGTGGAACTTGACCGTGAGGAGCTGTCCACAAAGGTTGATCAAGCGAATCAAACCATTGGAGCACTGAGGTTCGAGAACAATTTCTTGGCTGAGAGGACCAAGAAGCTTGAAGCAGAGCTGTTTCAAGTCAGAGCACAACTTGAGAGGACGTCAAGCGCCAAGCTGGACAAGATGCTAGATGCTCAGAGATCTTCTTCGGATCGTACTGGATTGGGGTATGAATTCTCTCTCTCTAATACTCCTACTTCTAGTACTACTGTCTTTGTTCCACCCGCTAATAACATTAAAAATGAGGAGAATAATGTTAAAACTGAATTAGCTAGTGAGAACGTAGAAAAGGACAGGTCCATCCTAGGAGCACCCCCTAAAATTGAGAAAAGGGAAGCTAAAAACCCTAGGAATAAGAAGGCTAACTCTCTAAAGGCCAAACAGAAAAGGCCGCATCTCTGTTATCATTGTGGTCTCGCCGGTCACACTCGACCAAATTGCTACAAGTGGCTTGCCACTCAACAGAGCAATGGCGCAATAGCATCTGGGAGCCAGAATCAGCTTCAGTCTTCTCTCACTCCTCTCGGAGATATTCTTAAGGCCCTCATGTACCTTTCGAACTTGAACGGGTCATACTCTTCCCCCCCCTTACCGGTTCAAGAGCCTACCAAAAGGAAAGGATCTTCCAAGGTGTGGAAGCCAAAGGGTTCTAAGTGATCTTAGTCACTTCTTCTTCTCTCCCCTGTTGATCTTATGTTGCATTACTTGTGTGTTTCTTTACTGCTTTTGAGTCAGTCTAGTTTTATGCATTGTTTTGTTTTACTTGTTGTTGTTTGTGTGTTTTCAGTTTTGTGTTTTATTTTTGCATCTTGATAAAAAAAAAAAAAAATTGAAAAATGAAAAATACAAAAACAGTGTGTGTTTGTGTACATTAGTTCGTGTGAACTTTTGTAATGGCCATTGAAACAGAGTTTTCTAAACTTTGTATCATCTATAGCTTAGATGAGCACTCTTCTGCACAACTAAGCGAGTGAGCTCTGTAGCTCTTTGTTTGTGATGAGTAAGGTTGAGTGATCTCTTTCTCTCAACACTCGTGTCACTCTTTTTGACGGGTTGAACTAGAAAATCCTAAGAGAAAGGCATAAATAACCATCTCACCACTGTTACTCGCCAATCATAAAAAGACACCTGTATGCTTCGGCATAGCAAAAGTGCAGTGTCAAAAGCTTTACATCATTGGGTATTTCTTTTCTTTCTCTTGTATGCCCATGCATGATATGCTTGTTAAAAGAAAATGTGCAAAGAAATAAAAAGCAAAAAGATTAAAAATGCTTTAAAATATGGTTGCAAGCGTGTTTTCTAGGAGATGTGGGAGTTATAGGATGTACCTCAAAGGTGATAGTCCCCATCAAACAGTTATGATTGTGTGTGAGTTAAAGTGATTTTCTCATATCTCAAATCGTCATAACATTGAGACACTTATGCAATCTTGCGATGTTTTCACACACAACACGCAATACTCTTTGCTATTCTTGATACATGTGCAGGTACAATGTGATTTGGCCATCACAAGGTTTACATGCGTTAATGTATGATCACTAAACTGTCTTAACTTGTTTTTGGAATATAAAATTGGTTAGACTTGTTTAATGTGCGTGTGCGTGTTTTGAGATACATGTGCTTATTTTTCCTTCTTGTTGAGAGATGTTTTTGAGAGCTTAATGTGTTGATTGTATCTTTGGTTGAGTTGCATGCATGATTGCATTCATGTTTGTGTTTTTCCTCTTTTGAAAAACTGCTCTTCAAGGCAGCTCGACACCTCCTCGATACCTCTCGACACATAGCCATCTGTCGAGACCCTTGGACTTCTTCTTAACGTAGTCTCGACAGATACCTCGACAGCATCTGGATCGATCGAGAAAGTTTCTATTTGCTCGATAGCTCCTCGATAGCTGCTGGATCGATCGAGGTCACCACATGCTTGTTTCTTCTCCCTCGATAGCTGACCTCGATAGCTGCATCTGTCCATGTACATTTCTCGACAGCTTCCCTCGACAGCTATCTCGACAGCTCTCGATACCTGCAGCTGTCGAGATTTACTGAGGTTCTATATAAGGGTCCTTCGCGATTTTTCAGTCATTTCTCTCGATCTCTCTCGCTCGAAAACACTCTGTTCTCTCTCAAAACTTCTCCTTTTCCCTCCAAACCTCTTCCAAGGCGTTTTCAAGTGGTTCTTTGTGTTTTTCATATCTTGGTAAGCACTTTATCCCTCATATTCATGCATTTCATTATTTAAAACCCTAGGTTTTGTGTTTTTGAAAATTTTTGGGAGTTTTCAAAATTGTTAGGGTTTTCTTGAAATCTTTGGGTTGGTTTTCTAGTTTAGATCTTCAAAACCACATGCATTGCATCCCATTAGCATTCTAATTGTATATTCATGCATTTAGATGTGTGCAATTTGAATGTGTGCTGTTAGGTTTGGATTGGGCTGAGCCCATGATGTTTTTGAGTTGCATGTCACATGCTCATGCATTTTCATGCATACGTTCTTTTCATTTCAATATTATTCTGTCAATATTGATTTGTTGGGACTTTTCTGCTTGTCTTTTTCTTTCCCCCCTCTTCTATGTTTGCGTTAGTAGCGTCTATGGCTCCTAAACGTAAGTCTATTCCTCCTAGGAACCTCATGCGTCCTAAAGGATCGTCTTCTTCTGATCCTACCCCCTCCTCTGTTCGGTTCCGTGATGAGAAAGCCCGTAAGGACTTCTCGGAGAACTTCTCTAAACGCGGTGTTCATTCGGAACGCCACATGGTCTTGGCAGACTTTGCCGATACCGACCTACCCGATGTCATTCACACTCGGGGTTGGGAGTCACTGTGTGACGTCCCGGTCACCTGTCCCATCGTATTGATACAGGAGTTTTACTCCAACATCCATGGGATAGATTCTTCAGTACCTTCTTTCTTCTCTAGCGTTCGAGGTACGCGCTTCTGTGTCACCCCAGAGCTTGTCTCTGAGGTACTCCATGTCCCTAGGGTGGATCATCCCGATTACCCTAGTTGTGAGCGTCTCTGGACTGTGTCCAAAGACGAGATGATCTCGGCGTTCTGTGAACGTCCTACCCCTTGGGGAGATCATATGTATACACCATGTCGACCTTTTGCTAAAGGTCCTTGTTTCTTGAATATGGTGATGACTTTTGTTCTGCACCCACTTTCTCACTACAACTCGATCACAGAGCCTCGTGCTCGGTTCTTGTTGTCCCTCCTAGAAGATCTCTCTATAGACTTTCCTTCACACTTCATCTTTTCCATCATTGATGTCTATAGAGATACGGCCACCCGTGATAAGCTCATTTTCCCTTCCGCTATCACGAGGATTCTGGGTCGTTTTTCCATTCCCTTCCCCACATCCGATCACTATCATGTCATGTCTGCCATAGACGCCGCTACCGTAAAACGTAGCGAGGCACAGTTTAGATCGCGACAGCCAGATGCTGCCTCTCCTTCCACCCGTCCGACCTCCTCCAGATCAGCTCGTGCGTCTGCTTCCTCTTCTTCGAGCGACGTCACACTGAGCGACATCATGGCGCAGTTATAGCGCATGGATGCTCGCCTCGATACACTCTCCACAGAGTTGTATCAGGTGAATGTCCGTGTTGGTCGCATCGCCAGGCGACAGGCGACCTTGGGCGGCTTTGCATCCGAGGCTTCTCCTCCGCCACCTCATGCGTCGTCTGAGACCGAGGCTGATGATGATGGCGATGATGATGATGCTTCCACAGATGATGATGATGGAGATGCTACCTCATCGGATGAGATGTCTACTTGACACTCTACCCTTTGTCACTTGTGACAAAAAGAGGGAGTAGTTTTGTATGAGAGTAGTCATACTTAGGGGGAGTGTTAGCATAGGACATTTTTGTTAGGGGGAGTGCGATTGAGGGATGTAGTGAGGTGATCAGATGTATTTTTCTTTTCTTATCTAATAGAGATACATTGATCATATATTGCCATACATTGTACTTATATTCTTCTTATATATGATGATGTATGTTTCTTTCACCTACCTTTCATGTGTTGTTTCTTTTCTGTCTTTATACACATGCTTCTTTACTTGTATGCAATCTATTATTTCTATTTCACACAAAGATGCCTTGATGTGTTTTGTTTATAAGTGTTTCAGAAATACAGGTTGTCAAAGTCTTCTTGCCATAAACTCTCTTTTTGCAAAGTTGTTCAAGAGTTTGTGTTAGGATAGATTTTATTGTATGTAACAAGTGAATATGAGTTGAGTGATTTATGACTTCTCTCATATCTTCATTTGTATGTTGTGGTTTTGTCACGGATTGCCAAAGGGGGAGATTGTTAGGACATATGTAGTTGTTCAAGATTGTGAACATATGTCGCTATTTTATGTAATTGGCTTATCCTTAGACAAAACGCACTTTACTTGTAATTGGGTAGATCTAGGATTGTTAAACACTTCAAGAAACAATTAAGTGTTGAAGCCGTCAAAATCTGTCCAAGATACAAGCAAGGAAGTGCAAGATTTTAAAGCTCGAAACCTACCTCGACAGATACATCTATCGAGCTTTAAAGAAGCAGTTTTGCCCGAGCCTCGACAGCTGGCTCGATACCTCTCGATACCTCTATCTATCGAGAATTAAAGAAAACAGAATTTCAGATCTGTTTCAAGTTCAATCCGTGTGTGTGTCTTTGGGACTTCTTTTCTCCTAACCCTAGACATATAAAAGGATTATTTTAAGGGCCGTCAATAGGGTGAGCACAAGTGCATAAGCAGAAATCACAAGATACAAGTTGCATCTTCTCTCTTCATGCAAATTGTGATCTGTGAGACAAAGTTCGTGCCCTAGGTCATCTCTGATGATTTGAAGAACTTTACAGCCAACATTCTTTCTTCCTCAAGTTGGTGAGTGAGTCACGTACTGGGATTCGTGCAAAGGAGTAAGACGCGTACTGGGATCCGCGCATCAAATTGGTTAGTCACGTACTTGGGAGCCGTGCATTGAATTGGAGAAATTGTCACTACAGAGCAAGTCCAATTGTGTATTGGGGTAAGGGTTCAACTGTAGGTTGGTAAGGTACTTGGGATTCCTTGCTTGTAATCGCTTGCTGTGATAATAGTGGAGTTTTGGGAGTGGTGACCTTAAATCACCCGGTGGGGTTTTTGTCGCGAGGTTTTCCCCATTCGTGAACAAATCACCGTGTTATTTACTTTCCGCTGCTTAACTTAGTTTCGGTGATTTGTTTGTGCTGCCACGTATATTTGCATGATAAGTTGATTAATTAATAACTGGACTAATTAATTAATCAACGTAATTTATCACAAGGGGTCAACGCGTTTGTGGCCTGTCACAACTTAAAGCTTCTTTCATTTGCTCAAAGAATGTTGGATTCAAAAATTAAATTAAGATTTTAATCATAAATCTCATCCCAACATGACCCTTAACAATATAAATGGTGGTTATCTCCCATTAAAAAAAAAAAAGAAAAAAAGAAAAAAGGAAAAAGAAAAAAGAAAAAAGAAAAAAGAAAAAAGAAATATATATGGTTAACTTTTTCATCACTTAATGAGTAATATTCGTTTTTAGTTTTTATTTTTGAGAAGAAATAATATTCGTTTTTAGTTACAACCATATATATATATATATATATATATATATATATATATATATATTTTTGTTGAGAAAGTAAACCTTATATTTTAATCGAATAAAAGTGTAGCAAAGCCCAAGTTATACCCTTTAACATTAAATAATAACAGATTGACTCACTAAACAACTGAAAAGAATCCATTTCCAATTTCATCAAATGAAAACTTGCTTGCTTTGGATATTTCAAACAAAATGTGGTTGTTTTTAATAGATAAAAAAATCAATAATATCTATATTTAGGTAAACAAATATTTTATAGAGATCAAAAAATTTCTTAAAACAATTAGTAAAAAGAGATTAAAAAAAAAAGATTTAATCATATCTCACAGGAGGTTTTGGTGCCAACGTGAGCAAGGAAAGCTGCGACTTCCTTGGCTCCAAAGAAGCTTTGATTGATGTAGGTAATACCAAAGCCATGGGGCTGGTAGTGTGCAGAGGCACTGATAAAGATTGGTAGTCCCAGAAGCCTCTAGGGGATTTCTATTTGAGAACATGTTTTCAAACTAGGATCTCTGAAAGTAATCAGAAACAATCCCCTCGAAACAGCAATGTGGTGTTGGGTACGTGTGGCACCCAGGATGACTAGGTATAACTGGTCCTTTTTCCGCCAACGATAGCTTCACACAATTCAAAAACACTAATAATATCAATACCGTTGTCAAGAGTACACGCCATTTATACTCCATTTTTGCATGAAATTAACAACAAGCTTGGTGGAGTATCGATTTTTAGCTGAATAAGCTTGGTGGAGTTTGAAGAGAGGTCTGTACTTTCCTATATATATATAATATGGGGATTGAGGTCAGATGCAATATACTTAAGGTATTACATCTAATGCAATAGTAATAAAAAGATAAGATTAAAAGTTGCAAAAAATAACTTTTAATCTCAATTATTAAATGAACAAAAATATTAAAAAGAAATAAAAAGTTTTTTGTTTTTTGTTTTTTTTTTTGAGAATCAAAAGTAAAGAGTTAAAAGTTAAAAAATTAAAAGTGTAAAAAAATACGTGAAGAAAATGATGTAATTGCATGTAATTGCTTTTAGCAATTACACCTGATCCCAGTCTATATTATTGGTTAGAAAAAAAAAAAAAAAAAAAAGGAGAGTAATGAGGAAAAAAAAAAAAAAAAAGCTTGGGGCTCTCAAATAGGGTGGACCCACAAGTGGGTCCCACAATGTGAGCCAAACTTCTTAAGAATTGCCCAGAAAACAAAAGATGGTTCCCATCAATAAAATAAAAAGAGAAAGAGGAGATAGTCAAGTGCAACTATGCAAGTCTTCTTTCACGCCTTTCTAGATTTTTTTTAATAAAAATTTAATTTTTTAATTATTTCTATTTTTGGTGAATATGTTCTTTTCGGACACAACAAATTTTTTAATATTTTTATAAAAATATTGAATTGATAATTTTTTATTTGTTTTATCTAAAAGATTGAATTTACTACTAATATTATTTTTTTATTAACTAATAAGAACAATTTACCATCTCGATGTGAAAGTTTATAGTTTAATGATACTTTTTTAATTAAAATAAAAAATAAGATAATTATCCTATAATAGATATAATTTTGTTTTGAGTTCAGGGGCCACAGTTGGATCCCAATTGATACACGGGTGTTTTGAAGATAAATGAAGAAAGCAAATACCTCGGCCACACCATGCATAAATAAACTTCCAGGGCGTACTAAAAATCTAAAAAACCTCCATGCATAGTTTTGTTTTATATTCAACATAATCTAAAATAATCACTGATTATTGATGAGCTGCAAAAATATAGAAGCAGTGTTGACTATTACAAGTTTACCAAAAAAAAAAAAAAAAAGTGTTGACTATTACAAATAACTTTTTTATTTTTACAAAAATACGCATTGAAAGCTTCTGCCACTTCTACACGTTGATTTTTACCATTTTAAAAATTTTCAAAATGGTTTTCCCATCAAACACAAATTATGCAGAATGCTAGCTTGCATAACATGACCGTACACAGATATTCATAGAAATCATTGTACATTGCTCCATTTTTAAAGCACTCAAACTGACAATCCTATCGAATTCACGCATATCTACCAAAAATTTACAGAAAATATTAACATAACAAAATCTGATTACAGCAGTAGCTTCAAGAATTTTCTAACAACATTCTCTAATTCGACATGGTCTTAAAAAATCCTGATCCAAACCCATTTCCCAGTAGAAATCTCATCAGGGTCCCTGAAACCTACATTCCAGAATTTCAATTAACATAAATTTAATAATGATAATTACTTGTCTGGTCTAAAACAAAACATTATCTTTAATTCTGTAAATACAAAGCTTAAAGAAAAAAAAATTAAAACTTAAATACATCGTCAAGCTAATGTAACTAAGAAATGATATTTAACCCCAATTATAATTCACCACCACATAAGCATATTAAAAGTCTGTTTGGATACCGCTTATTGTTGAAAATTGAAAGCACTATAGTAAAATAATTTTTAAATATGTAAATAGCGCCGTAAAACCTATTTTTAATGAAAATTTTGCTAAAAAAAGAGGTTTGTAGATCTCGTATATAGTGCACAGATCCACTGACAGACACAATTTTCAGTCTTGGGCGTGATATTCTAGCTACTATAGCCGTGGGTCCCATGGAGCATAAACGCCAAACGCAAAACGTTGAGAGATTCAGCAGTATCCAAACGCTCACTACGTGTAGAAAAATTCTTCTTTCATCAAAAAATATTTACTATTAAACTTTTAAAGATATAGGTTAGCTGAAAAATAAAAGAGAAAGTATGATTAAACTGAAATGTTAAGAAATTATACCAAATTCGAGCTCAAACCATATTTCATTTCATACCTACATAAGCACATGGTTTCTATGCAAGGAGAGAGTGAAAAAAAAAAAAAAAAAAATTATGGTAAAACTTACCAATTGATACTGAAATGTCTGAAATCCATAAGGGGTTAAGATTATCTTGTAAAGAGGAATAAGATCAAAACATTCAAAACCTTAGGTGTGATAGAAAAAACCCCTAAAATTTCCAAGGAGTAATGGGTCGGTTTGGGTCTAGCTATTCTGGTTGGGCTGGGTTTCTATTTTGGGCTCTACTGAATCACGTTATTAGAATCAACGGATGGACCAGCTGAGTCCAATAAAACCTTTTTCTTTCTTTCTTTTGGGGCCATCCTGAGGGTCTATTACTTATATGGTAACATAAGACCCAATAATCACTTAATATATATATATATATATATATATATATATATATATATCTCAAAAAAAAAAAAAAAAAAAATCACTAAAATCTGAGAGTTTATCTTTCCTCTCTATGGGCTTAAACTACTTTTGAGTTTTTTTTACCCGCTAAGAAAAAGCTACATTGAGAATTAAAGTAACCTATTCTGAATTAAGATCCTTTAAAGTTCATATAACTTCATTTTGTTTAGTATTTTTCCATTAATATCTTCACACCTAAAGAGTTTATGAGAAAATTGGAGTCTGGTTGAAAGTTGAAACTGTAAGATTATTTTGAAACTCATGTAAAGGTAGGATTTACTTTGAGGCAAGCTCTAAAGTATAAATTGAAATGATAATTATCCAAAAGTTAATTAATTTAAAAACGTCAAAAGAAAAGGAGAGAGACAAAAAGAAAAAGATCAATGTTCCTTTTCTAGTGGCGGACTTGGGGATTGATGGTCTATGTCTGTCGGTATTGCACCTGTTTCTCTTGAACCAACTGAACCAAATCCATGAATGAGCTTGATGCTGCTTTAAAGTTTAAACTTATCCACCCAACCAAAATCAGTAGTCCAAACTCGCTGAACCTTCTCACATCCCCACAGAGCGTGCAAAACATTTTCAGATTCACTAGCACAGAGATGGCACACCGAATCTTGAATGATTGTACGCTCCAATAAGTTTTCTTTTGTAGGCAACCAATTAGTGCAATACTTCCACATAATATGTTTTATCTTCCCTGGTACTTTCAGTTCGATCCATATGCATCTTCAAAACAATGACAACTAGATAATGAATCCTATGCCGTGTTTGTTTCAGTGATAATTTTTTCTAGAAAATGTGTCATTTTTTAAAAAGTATTTTTTATAAAACTATCTTATTTTTCTATGTTTAATAGTAACTTTAAATGAGTTAAAAAATAATTTCCTAACTCCTGTTATTTAACTTGTTGTGAGATATTGTTGTTTTCCCAAAAAAATTTAGTGGAAAATAATTTCTAAAAATAAACTATATTTTTTATGTTGACCAAAAATAGTTTTCATTTGAATCATTTTTTCTGATGTTACTTGTGATGCCCCAATTTAATTGATTATGTGTGTTGTGTGGGTGTGTGATAAGTCCCACATTGTGTATTTATTGGGTAAAATTGGACTTTATTAACAACTACAAAGAGTCTCAATTATGACTAATCCTTTTGAAATACAGAACAAATATGACTAGTACTTTTTCTTGAATCATTACATTGAAAAAAATTTTTCGCAAAATTTTTCATCAAAACAAACATAACGCTAATATGCGTGGAAATTGGTCTTTCTTTGCGAGTCCCTTAACAACAAACCCACTGTGGGGTCAGGGGTGGCATTAAAAAAAATATAAAGAAATACCAATTTGAGCTTCCTTTTTTGAGCGAGACCTGTAAAACCAATTCGTTGAGCGAGAAGCATTACGAAGTTAGCTGGGTCTCTGAATATGAGCGGAACCTACCTAAAATGTGAACTAATTGAGCTGGGGCAATAAGCTAACCTAACCGAATAAAAATAAGCTCTTTTTTGTGAAAAGTGAAAACAATATTAGCCCTCCTTTCAGAACCGTGTTAGGGATTTGGTTAATCACCATAACCCTGCCATTATGATAATTATGGAAACTCGAATTGGGAGAGATAGAGCTAGAGGAATCACTGATCGGTTGCCTTTCAGTGGAGCCATTCATTCGGACACGATTGGATTTGCGGGTGGTCTCTGGATCCTATGGAATTCAGATAGAGTTCATATCACCCATTTGGCCTTATCGGAGCAGGAAATTCACGTATTGGTGAAGGTAAACTCTTCTAATTTTGAATTTATTTGTACTGCCATATATGCTAGTCCTAGGTTCCATGAAAGAGGTATTTTGTGGAATAACTTAAAAAATGTTGCTAACTTACATAAAAAACCTTGGATTATTGCTGGAGACTTCAATGAGGTTCTTGCAGAAGAAGACAAATTTGGGGGAAGAAAGATCAGTTCTAGTAGGTCTTTTATCTTCAAAGATTGCCTTGATCTCTGTAATATGGTGGATTTGGGGTTTAATGGTCCTCGATTCACTTGGACGAACCGGAGGGAAGTTTCTGCTCTGGTTCAGGAAAGAATCGACCGTTTTTTTGCCAATCCTAGTTGGTGCACAGCCTTTCAAATGCCAAAGTGACCCATCTTACTAGGTGTTTCTCGGATCACTGCCCTGTGCTAATGGAAGCAAATCCGAGCATTGGGGTTCATCTCCCTAATCCCTTCATTTTTCACAGCTTTTGGTTGGCTGATTTGTCCTTTCCGGGTGTTGTTTTAGAAGCTTGGAACCGATCCTTTCCCCCGCAAGAAGCTATTGACAAGTTTGCCAAAAAAGCTACAGGCTGGAACAGGACTCATTTCAGAAATATTTTTGGAAAGAAAAGGAGAATTCTGGCTCGGCTCAATGGTATCCAAAAGGCCATGGCTCAAAGGCCTTCTCACTCCCTAGTGGTTCTTGAAAAAGAGCTTCAAAAGGAGTTAGAGAACATTCTAAATTAGGAAGAAGAGCTTTGGGTGCAAAAATCCCGCATTACTCGGCTTGTGGAGGGTGATAGAAATACGACCTTTCACCACATGAGTACTATTGTCAAGAGGCGTTGCAATCAGATTTCCTGTATTAAGAATGAGATGGGTGAATGGATTCAAAGTGAAGATGGAGCTAGGGAATATATTAGAAGGGGTTTTACTAAACTCTTTACTACTAGTTTGTCTTATTCCACTCTCTTTCCGGCCCAGCCATCAAGATGGCAAGCTGTCCTCACTACGGACGAAAGCCTTAGTCTTAACACTCTGGTTACTGATGAAGAAATTAAGCAAGGCCTATGGTCCCTCAAGCCTTTTAAGGCCCCGGGTCCGGATGGCCTCCATGCCGGATTCTTCCAAAGGTTTTGGATGGTGGTTGGGGATTCTATCAAAAGAGAGATAAAGCAGATTTTTAGCAAGAACAAAGTGCCAGAGTATCTTAATAGAACAAATATTGTGCTGATTCCAAAGATTGTAGGTCCAGAAACTCTTGGTAATTACTATCCTATATAAGTCTGTGCAACTCTGTTTATAAGATTGTGACTAAGATTATTGTGACAAGACTCAGACCTCATCTTGATAAGCTCATCTCCCCTCTCCAATCAGCCTTTGTGCTGGGAAGGAGGAGTGTAGATAATGCTATTGTGGTTCAAGAGCTCGTTCACACCATTAGCAAAAAAAAGGGGAAGGTGAGTTACATGGCCATTAAGGTGGATCTTGAGAAAGCTTATGACAAGCTAGAATAGGGTTTCATTAGAGAAGTCCTTATTAATGCAAATGTTCCCTAGGATCTTGTTAGGCTTGTGATGAGTTGTGTTTCATCCGTGTCTACCTCTATCCTCTTTAATGGAGGAAATGTTGACCCTATTATTCCTTCGTGGGGAATAAGACAAGGTGATCCGCTTTCACCTTATCTCTTCTTTCTTTGCATGGAAGTCCTTGGGCAACTCATTGGTGAGAAATGCGATGACCGTAATTGGAATCCTGTTAAAAGTTCTATGAGCGGGGCTGCCTTCTCTCATCTTTATTTCGCGGATGATTTGGTTCTTTTTGTAAAAGCTAATTATGTAAACGTATGGCAATAAGGGATGTTCTTGATGCTTTTTGTGCTCGGTCTGGTCAGTCTATTAGTGAGAGCAAGTCTCGGGTTTACTTCTCTCCAAATGTGGATATTGATACTAGGGAGTCTCTTTGTGATATTTTGGGATTTAAATCCACCCCAAATCTTGGAAAATATCTTGGCTTTCCCATTAAACACCACGGAGCTAGCAACCAAGACTTAAACTTTGTTTTGGATAAGGTTAAGCACAAGCTAGCTGGTTGGAAAGCCAACCTTTTGTCTTTAGCTGGTAGAGCTGTTCTCATTCAAGCTTCAACTTCCACAATTCCTGCTTATGTAATGCAATGCACGGCTCTTCCTGAAAGTTTGCTGAATAACATTGATAGAGTTAATCGGAATTTCTTGTGGGGGTCATCTAAAAGCACGAAAAAGACCCATTGGGTCGGTTGGCATAAGGTCACAAAGCCTAAATCAGAGGGTGGGCTGGGTATTCAATCTGCCAGAGGTAAAAATATAGCTCTCCTTGCAAAACTCAATTGGAGATTTCACCTTGAAAAAGATGCTATATGGACTAATGTTCTTAGGAGCAAACACTGTTCTCATCGTAGACTAAATGCCAGAAACAAAGAGAAGCTGCCTTGCTTTAGAATTTGGAAGGCTTTGAACAAAGGGGTGGAGGTCTTCAAGAAAGGCATTAGGTGGATTCCAGGAAGAAACAGTGAGCTTAGCCTTTGGCATGATCCTTGGACAGCCAACGGGCCTTTAAGGACCCTTATTCATGGACCTCTTACAGCTGAAGAAGAGGATTTACAAGCCAAAGATGTGCTTAGACTAGCTGGGTGGGATTGGTCCTTTTTGTCAATCCAAATTCTAGTTTCAATCTTGGAGGTGATCTGATCCATTCCTTACTCCACGTCTTCTAATAATAGGGATGATAGATTAACTTGGATTGGAGATAACAGAGGGGACTTTGACCTCAAGTCCGCGTATGCCATGGCTATTGATTGCAAGGTTGGTGACGGTAAATTCACTGGTAATTGGGTGTGGAAGATTAAAACGATGCCTCGGATTAAAACTTTTATCTGGCAATGCTTGCACCAAAGCATTGGAGATGGAGTATGTCTTGTGCAGCGTTGCCTCAGCGAAAGTGAGGTTTGCCCACTGTGTAACACTGAACCTGAAAAAATTTTACATTGTCTCAGAGACTGCCCTTTCTCTAAGAACATATGGTATCGATTGGGCATTACTCTCAACAGCAATTTTTATGAGGATGAACTTCAGATTTGGTTGGAAAAAAATTGCAAAGATCAGTCCCATAAGTTGCGGGATCAACCCCCTTGGCAGATTCTTTTTCCTTTTTCTATTTGGGGTATATGGAAGCATAGGAATTATGTTATCTTCCAAGAAAGTGCTGCCTATTCAGACTTACACCGAGATATTGTGTTTAGAGCTTTAGAATTTCAGTTATGTGCTCTTAATCCTACACGCATGGGCAACAAGACCATGGTGCAAGTCAGATGAGACAAACCCCTACCGGGGTGGACTCGCCTCAATACAGATGGCTTAGCTCTTGGAAACCCAAGTAGGGCTGGAGGGGGCGGCATTATCAGAGACGACCAAGGGAATTGGGTTGCGGGCTTTTCAAGAAATATTGGTTTCTCCACTAGCTTCATTGCTGAACTTTGGGCCCTTAGGGATGGGCTTACCCTCTGTAAAAGCTTAAATTTAAATGCTGTTGACATTCAAATTGATGCTAAAGCAATTGTTGTGCTACTCTCTAACCCTTCTTACTCCAACAGCTTTGTCGTGCCCATTGTTGAGGATTGTAGGCAGCTATTTTCTCAAATTCCCCAAGCCCGGATTGGGCATTGCTATCGCGAGGCTAACTCTTGTACAGACTTTCTTGCTAGGGTAGGTTCTTGCCAGAATAGTGAGTTCATTTTGTACAATGATCTGCCTGTGGATCTTATGAATTTGTTAAGCTCAGATTTGGCTGGTTTGTCCTGTAACAGGTTGGTCCCTGTTCCCCTTTCCCCCCCTTAATTTTGCTGGTTTAATGAAGGTTCCTGTTGATCAAAAAAAAAAAAAGAAAAAAAAGAAAACAATATTAGCTAAAAATAAGCAAAAGCTACCTTATCATCTCATTCCAAAATGCACACTCCACGTTTGACTTATTTCAATATATATATATTTATGGGTCTTACGTGAGTCTAGTAATAAAGTAGTTTATATTTTATTTATTTTAATTTTTAAACTTTTTATTTCAATACTTTTAGCATAAAATAAATTAGCTTATTCTACTTTGTAATTCTTTATAGCATCTCTAATCTCTACTTTAGGTTAATAAATTTTTGTATTGAACTCCATTTTAGGTTAATGCGATTTGGTTGGGATTTAATTTGTTATCTTTTTTCTTTTCTTTCATTGTAAGATATATTATCCTATAGCATTATATAATATACAATGATAATATATATATATATATATATATATATATATTTATATATATAATTGAAGTCTCTAAAGCTCACAATTTTTCACATTAGCACAATATTTAAATAAAATTATTTTTGTTTAGTTCAAACTTAACAAGGAATGAAACTCTATTTTTCTAACAAGTCCAACTTAAACTCAAACTCATCATTATCATTTAAAATTTTTTTTTTTAATCCAAACATAACAAGGAGTGAAAATTTATCTCTCTAACAAGTCCAACTTAAACTCAAAATCAAACATTGATAATTTATCTCCAAATTTGCGAGATTAATCATGAACACTATTAAAAGCAAAGCAAACCCCAATATATTTTTTTAAAGTCGAGTAGAGGTATGAGCTCTTCTTATGTTATTTTCTTCTTCTCTACTTTGTTTAAAAAAATTAAAAATTTATTTTATGGTTTTCAATGTATTTTTTATAACGTAATTTTCGTACATGAACCACCAAACTATCTTTAACCATTTTTTACAAGATAAAAAAGCTCGCAATAATTGAAATTATTCTTTTGAATGTAACCCATTTTTCTCTTATATTTCTCTATTGTTTAGTCATTAATATTTTGTTTTGTTTCAATAATTGCTAAGCCGTGAATCATTAGACTTGTTAAGTTTTAGATCCCTGTAAACTAGATTGTTTAACCTAATTAATTAACTAAGTGAATACTTAGGTTTATTATTTAGATCTAGATTAAAACAATAAAATTATATTATGTAAAATAGTGGAAAATAAAGAACACAATGATATGATGACCTAGGAAAATAAAACCGGTAAAAAACTTGGGGAGGATTTAACCTAACTATCCTCAAGGTAAAAAGCAAATTCACTATAGAATCGAAGTTTACAATAAGACTTAGACCACTAACATCCCATTGCTACTACACGTAGAACTTACTACCACGACTCCATGATAGCTTTGAGTCCACATACTACTTCTTTCTTTGGCCTTTGCAATACAATCATCCACACTTGTGATAAAAAACACAAACTCTCCTGTTTGTGACTCCAAGACCACCCTTGAAGGTTTAGATCATTATCACCTTTGTTAGAATGTATGTGGTTCATCTTGTTTTGAACATATATCACCATTTTATGTAATTGGCTTATCCTTTGACAAAACGCACTTTACTTGTAATTGGGTAGAATTAGGATGTGTTTAATGTTTCAAGAAACTGTGTTTCAAGAAACTGTGTTTCAAGATCAAGTGTTGAAGTCATCAAGTTTGTCCAAGAAACAAGTTGGAAAGTGCAAGTTACTAAAGTTCGACACCTAGTCTCGACACATGCATCTATCGAGCTTTAGAAGCTGTTTCAGCTTCGAGGCTCGACAGCTTCTCGACAGATCCTCGACACCTCTATCTATCGAGATTTAAAGAAAACAAATTCTAAGTTCTATTTTGATTCCAATCCGTGAATGTGTCTTTGAGACTTCTTTTCTCCTAACCCTAGACATATAAAATGATTATTTTACGGGCCGTCGAAGGATGCACAAATACACAAGTTGTACAAGCATTGAGAAATCCTTGTTCAAGCTATTTGTGATCCAAGACAAAGTTCATGTCCTAGTTCATCTTTCTTGTGAAGAAGTTGCTGTGTAATGTGCACCGTAGGGTTTTGTAACCAAGTATCTTCTTGATCTTCATCATGTGGATGAATTGAAGAACTTTGCAGCCAACAACTCTCTCTCTAGTTGGTGAATTGAAGTCGCATACTGGGATCCGTGCAATTAGTTAGTCACGTACTGGGAGCCGTGCATCAAAAGGAGAAACTGTCACTACAGAGCAAGTCCAATTGGGTATTAGAATAAGGGTTCAACTATAGGTTGGTAAGGTACTGAGATTCCTTTACTTGTAACCGCTTGTTGTGATAATAGTGGAGTTTCGGGAGTGGTGACCTTAAATCACCCAGTGGGGTTTTTGCCGTGTAGGTTTTCCCCATTCGTAAATAAATCATCGTGTTAATTTTATTTCCGCTGCATACTTTAGTTTATTGGTGATTTGTTTGTGCTACCACGCAATTTGCATGTTAACTTGATTAATTGAAAATCTTGGCTAATTAATCAACTTAATTAATCACAAGGGGTCAACAAATTTGTGGTCTATCAACCTTTAATGACTAAAAAAGGTAGCAACTTCTACAACACCGAATCTTGAATTTTCAAGGAATAACACCGATAGAAGACATGGGAGAGTTTTTTGGGTACAAAACCCTAGATACAAAAGAGGCACGCTCTTTTCTCTCTGAAAAGTCTTATAAAAATGTTCTTAAAGTTTCCTTCATATACTAGAAAAAGTAGAAGTGAACCTTAATCCTTTTTGGGCTTAATGAGCAGTTGGGCTTAAATAAAAATTTTGTAAAAAACGCATGTCTGCGATTTTCAATCAGTCGAGCATGTTCTTCAATTGATCGAACTAGGCAAATTTTGAATTCTCTTTTTTGCAGTTTGCTTGTTCTTGGATCTTGACTTGTATCACTTTGAGCATTGTCTAATAATACCTATAGACTCTAAAATCTATACCTAGACAAGTTTGTGTTCATGATTTGCCAATTGTTCTAAACTTTTAGAACCTAACAAGATTCTTTAATATTTTTTGGTCTTTCAGAACTTTTAATATCTCAATTTTTGTGTTATTTTTCTTCAATATCTAAAACTGTTTGACAAATTTTTTGTAAGCCATTGCACGTTCAAGTAAAGACTTCTTCATAAAATTCTAACACAAATTGAAGTCATACAAGAGCAAATCATACAATGGTGTAGTTTCTTAAATTTTTTATAAAATTATTTTAATCTACCTCACAAATAGGTTAGTTCTCGTGTATAGCATGGGTTAGTGACTAGTGTATTATATTACATAGCATATTTAGGATAACTTGATATTTATAACTATAAATTTTCTTTTGAGTATTCTTTTACTCATTTTCTTTTATATAAATTTGCTATTTCTCTCACATCCTCTCCAAAAAAAAAATGTGATTATTCTCTCTCTCTCTCTCTCTCTCTCTCTCTCTCTCTCTCTCTCTCTCTCTCTCTCTTATTTATTATTTTTTGCAACTTTACTTTAGATTAAAGAATTCTTTATTTTTTTTTATTTTTTTTGTATCTCTACTTTGGGTTGATACATTTTGGTGTTGTATTTTTTTAGTTCCTCATCACATGTACTTTCTCTTCCTCTTATAGTTATGGTTTAAGTTAATTCTTAGATATTTTGGAAGTGAGAGTTTGAGGTTATATCAAATATAATCTACATGGCTATATATTTAAATGTGTTTATCAATTATTTAAGTAATATCAACTGTAAATTTGTAATGAAGTTTAATTATCAAGTTAATTTTCTTAAGAAAATGAGAAATTTGAATAACTAATTTCAAACTTAAAAAAATTTATTTGTGCCAAAAAAAAAAATATATAACACACTATAACAAAAGTTTGAATAATATAGACCACTTCAAAAAAAAAATAATAATAATATCAATCAAACACACCCAAATTTCACAAAAAATAATATAATGATATATTTTTAGAGATAAAGAATGTAAAGTACTTTTATAAATAATTTAATTTTTAAAGAGAATAAATTATCTTCAATAAATTTTAGAGAATAGATTATATATTATACCATATTACAAAATAATTATATATTCTCATGTATCACATACTATAAGTAGTACAAATAACACATGCAACAACCACTAATGTGTATTACAATTTACAACCAACTGTAATATTCTTGTATCTCAAATGACACCTTTTGGTATTTCTAGCAAAGACATCCTAGATTTATAATCCACCTCCTCTAATTATCTAATTATCAAAAAAGAAGAAGAAGAAGAAAATAGAGTGTATTACAAATATCATATGTGGCTTACCATACATGCGTAATATGAGTCTTTTTTCAATGTATCTAGAGGTACAAAAAATTATATTTTTTCTAGTATAAAAAATTGACATTATTTATTATTAGAATAGTAATAGTTGAGAATTGTATGTATGGAACGTATAGTTAAAATTGTGTTTTGTACACACGATTTTAGTTATAATTGTAAAATCGTGTTTTTGAAACATGATCTCAGCATATTCAGCCTCTATGTGTATGATTGTGTGTAACACCATGTGCATAGTATAACAATAATTTTCCTTATTTTTATTATTTTTTTCGCAGTTGTTATTGTTGATATGACTTGTTTTGATTGGAACATAATAATTGCGATGATAGATATACATCCATATAAAAATTATATTCTAATCACAACTTATTATATTAATGGGTGAATGAAAAAAAAATTATACGTAATATTGTCTTTTTTCCCTCCCTAATAATGTTTGTCTAAGGGAGGATGATATTTATTCAATCTTCCAGAATCTAAATGAAACGTTTTTTTTACAGAAACTTAATCAGTTTCTTGGATCTTAAAAAATTAATTAACAAAACTACACGTATTAAAAAAATAAAAAAAAAAATCTCAATAGGAAATTTAGAAAAATCTCATGAAGAAAATTCCATAGGCTTCCCTCAATTTCAAATTTTTGTTTTGTCAGTGGAGGCGGCAGAAAGTTTTCTTTGGGGGAGGGGGGGGGGGGGGGGGGGGGAACGATTAGCCTATGCTATATAAATAAATAAATAAATATATATATACACACACATTATAAATTGTATCCAAGTATATCATTATCATTTACATGTAAAATGCTTTGATATCTTCTTTTTATATTTTATTTTTTTATTTCAAATTCTTTTTTTTTTTTTTAAGATTTAAAAAAATACTATGTCATTGTATATTATGTACTCTATGATATATAAGTTACCCGAATATTGAATGAAACAAGTTTTTTTTTTTTTTTTTTTTTTAACATTTTGTTGGCAGCCAAAGATTGTAATTAAATAAATTATAATTTATAGATTTGTTATTAAAACGATTGAAAATTACATAGAATAAGAAAAAAAAAAAGCATTACACGTGAAAAGATATTATTACATTTTACACAACAAAAAATTAAAAAACTCTAATGCTATTTACAACATAATATATATATATATTATGCGAGGATTATTACTTAATTATTTGTTTATTATGCTTACACTAAAATTATTTAGACATTCAATAACAAATTGAGGGGGGCAAGTTGTATTTTGCCAAGGAGCTACTTGTAAATATAATTACATAATATAGTAAAATAGATAATTTTCATTTTTTTGGGGGGGGGGGGGGGGGCGGCGGCCTTGGTCCCCTCTAGTCCCTTTGATCTTCTGCCATTGAATGAATACACATATAAGCGTGCTATAAAGACACCTTTTGCTGATGAGAGCATCTAAATTGCTGCAATTACAACATTTTTTCATATTATATTTTAAGCTTTTTTTCATGGGAGGTGGAGGTAGAGGTAGAGGGAGTGTTTGAACCGCATGCATGAGGCACTATAAAAATTGTTATTACCACTGACCACATTTGAACTCATATATGTTAAGCTTAGACCAACATAAATGCTCATTTTTTGTATGTTATTTTGATATAAATGGAGGAAGAAAAATTCCACACTAAATGCATATCATAAAAACACAGAAAGGTTCATAAAAAATCCACACTAAATAGGAAATAAATAAAAATTCTAAAAAGTTACATACCATTAGCGAAAGGTAGCTGCAAATCATTACAAACGTTTATTGTTCAGGCAAGTTCAGCTTCACACAAAGACATACAAGCAATTATACAAACTCTTACTCCCCCCTTATTGTTTGAACATTTCCTTATGTTAATTGGTTTTTAGAACCATAGTAATACAAAACCTTAAAAAGGATAAGTTCAAGAAAGCTCAAGGAGATGGGGAGGATGATGAAATGAAAGCAGCCTGCTTATCACAGCTAAGCACTTCATGAGATCCTGCTTCTTCTTGACCAATACTCATAAGATCAAGGTAATATAGATAATTAGAGATGATGTTGTTCATGGACTCATTATGACCTTGACTGCAAATAAGATTTCAGTAGAGCACATCATAGTAGTACTAAAACCAGGAACTTGTTTGCCAAAATGTCAGTCTTGGTAGGTTTCCAGGAGCCAATAAAGACTTCATGTGCTGAAGGTTGATTCTCCTTGATTGGCGTGATCCACCTACAAATTGCAACCTGGAAGGCTAGGGTAGCATTTAGTTCAATGTTTTCTGGATGGTTCAACAAATCCACCTTCAACTCTTTATTGACTTGTCCATAATTGTAGTTCCAATTGAAAGCATTAGTGAAGAAAATTGTTTGGATTGTGGCATGCAACTATGAATTGGTCTAAAGTAAATTCTTCAATGTCATGAAACAAAAGACACATTCAAGTCTTAAGGCAGTAGAAACTATGCACTCACTTTTTTTTCCCAATAAATTGTTACTTAAATTACGTTTGAAGAATGCATAACTTGATTACTTATATCTAAATTATGCTAGAAAAGGAACTCATCTTTGACATATAAACATAAAACTTCAATAGAATTTTCAAATTAATTAGGACAAAATTGAATGTTATAAGATGAGAAACTTATTAATTCGAATACATAAATATAAGGGGAAGTTATACTTTTCCACCCTAAGGTACTATACCCATTTACATTTTGCTCTCTTGAACTATCAAAATACACAATTGAGCCCTCAAAGTTATAACTTTGTAATGCTTAAACCTCTGTCGCATGCCTTGATATGAAGTCTAACATGAATAAGAATTAAAAACAAATTTACCCCTCCCTGCAAAATAGATGGTAGTGGGTAAATTGGTCTTTCAATACTATATTTCTTTGGACTTAATTGAGAAAGTGATGGTTGAGGGGTAAAGTGTTACACAGGTTTTAGTTTAGGGGGTTGATTGTGCATTATTGTAGTTTATGGGATTGACGAACTCAACTTCCCTGGACGTAGTCATCCGAACCAACGAGGTAGCATCGATAGACGAACTAATCAGGTGCCACTGACGATATAAGCCACATTACTGACGGAGAAAAAGGAGTCATTCAATGCGGTCAAAATAAATGCCCTAGACGGTTACAGGGATAGTTGTATGGACCATTGGAAGCCCTCAATGCTCATAACATTGACCATGAGGCCTTACCTAAAGAAGCATTAAATCACCATAATAGTCACAATGGCTAGGAGCGACGAGAATGTATATATACAGCCCTCCCAGCAACAACATGAGGTAAGAAAAGATACATAGAAATACTGGTTGACGCTATATTAATTCATTTTAAACAAAAAGCTTCCATATACTGACTTTGGCATCGGAGGCGTTGTGGCAGGCACCACATCAGTGACCACTTGAGGGGAGCTATCACACCATATTCATAGCCAGAAATACGAGGGTTGGACTCAATTCGAATGCACTTACTTTGACTGGCGAATTTGTACTTCATCAGTTTGGCGTTGTCTGTGGGGACGACATTTCCGTACTTAGATTCAGAAACGTAGTTTCTATTAGCCTCTATATTCAGATTTAGTCTAACCAGGATTCAACAGCCTTAGCTCAGCAAGTCCAAGCTCAGTAAGTCCAAGCTCTTGCGGCCATTGTTGAAGAGCTCACCAGGTAGAATCAGAAAATGAGATTATGGCTTTAATAGGAGGAGAATCAGTCCAAAGCCAACTAGGAGTATGAGGGAGATAGCCATGGAAGAAGTGACCGCCGAGGGCCTACTACTCTCGATGAATAGAGCTCTGATCTCCTTCGAGAGATGAGGAAGGAGATGGACGAGCTAAGGAATGCCATTAGGGAGAAAATGGACCGGAGCCTAGATAGAATGGTCAGGGCAACAGATTCTCCTTTCATTGCGGCGGTCTTGGAATGCCTAGTGCCGTCGAAATTTCGGTTACCTCAGCTTGAGCCATTTGACGGACTTAAGGCCTTCTAGGACCACCTCAACACCTTCAAGACAACACTAGGCCTCTAACAGCCTCTTGATGAAATACTGTGTCGTTCCTTCCCAACTACTCTTAAAGGAACTACAAGGGAATGGTTCACAAAGTTGCCAACTTCGTCCATCGACAGCTTCGAATAGTTGAGCAGCGCCTTTTTGCGCCACTTCGTCAGAGGACAATGTCCTAAGAGGCAGCGAACCATTTACTCACTATTAGACAAGGGGAGAAGGAAACTCTGCGGTAGTACGTGAAGCACTTTACTTGAGAGACCTTGGAGGTAGATGACGCTGACGGCAAAGTATAGTTAAGACCTTTAAGGTAGGGCTGAAGTCCAGAGAATTCGTGGTTTCACTCGCAAAGAATCCTCCTAAAATGATGGCAGAGATGCTCTTGAAGGCACACAAGTATATGAATGTTGAGGATGCATTAGCAGCCATACGGGATGTAGAAAAGTCGAGAAAAGAGGGAAGAAAGGAGGAAGATCGTAGGGGACAAAAAAGGGAGTGTCTAGATCATCGGACCAGTGACAGAGGCAAAAGGAAAGACGAAAAGACTCTTCGAACGGTAAAATTCACCCCTCTAGTTATGCCTGTTGACAAAATTTTGATGTAGGTTAAGGATGAGCACTACCTCAAGTGGCCAAGATCATTACATTCATCCCCTAAAGTCTGTAACAAGAAGAAGTACTGCCGATTTCACAAGGATCACGACCACTACACAGAAGATTGCCGAAACCTGAAAGAATAGATAGAGGAGTTGATACGGAAAGGAAAACGGAAAAAGTATGTGAAGAAAGGGGAGTCTAGCATGTTCAGGGACGGTAACAAAAACCAGCGTGAGTCCTCGTCCAGAAACGAAGATAACATATCCCAACCTCCGTAGAATGTGATTGGAGAGATAAAGACAATCGTAGGAGGACCATTCACAAGCAGGTCATTCAGATCCCTCAGGAAAGCATATCAAAGGCAGGTGAACAGCGTCCACATGGTACCCCCGTTTAAGCAAAAATGAACGGACCAGGAAATGTCTTTCAATGAGGAAGATGCAATGGGAGTGATGTAGCTCATAACGACCCCTTAGTCATAATGCTCATGATAGAAGGATTCAATACTAAGAGAATCCTCGTGGACAATGGAAGTTCCGTAGACATCATCTACCTTACTGCTTTCTAATAGCTGAAGCTAGATCCAGGAAGATTACGCCCATTTAACTCCCCCCTCGTCAATTTCAGTGGGGAAAGAGTTTATCCCAAGGGCATAGTGATGTTAACAATAACAGTGGGGACGTACCCTAGGCAGTTAACTCGTCAGTTAGACTTCTTGGTGGTAGACTGTCCCTCATTTTACAATGTGATTATTGGGAGGCCCACACTTAATCGATGGAAGTCAGCCATATCCACTTATTGCCTAAAGGCAAATTTCCCAACTGAGAACGGCGTTGGCGAGGTAAAAGGAGGTTAGGTCCTAGCCAGGGAATGCTATCAGGCCGTGTTGGCTATGAAAGAGAACCATACATAGATGATTGAGAAGAAAGAAGAAGATAAAGTGGAAGCCTTGGAGATAGTGGAACTGGTCAAAGGAGAAATAACTAGGACGACGAGAATAAGGACGACACTAAGTCCTGAAATGAGGACAAGGCTCGTCCAATTCCTCAAAGAAAACCTGGACGTCTTCGCATGGAGCCACGAGGACATACCCGGCATATCCTCGAAAGTCATCCAGCATAAGCTGAACGTGGACCATGATGACGAGTCTTCGCCGCAGAACGAAACCAGGCAATTACTGACGAGGTTAACAAACTATTGTCAGTAGGCTTTATTTGGGAGGTTTACTATCCTGATTGGCTTGCCAATGTCATACTAGTGAAGAAAGCAAATGGAAAATGGAGAATGTGCGTGGACCTCACAAACCTAAACAAAGCTTGCCCGAAGGATAGTTTCCCACTACTAAGGACAGACCAGCTGGTAGACTTTACGGCCGAGCATAAGTTGTTGACGTTCATGGATGCCTTTTCAGGGTACAACCAGACAAAAATGGCTGAAGAAGATCAAGAAAAAACTGCTTTCATCACAAGTTAAGGGCTCTATTACTATAAGGTGATGCCCTTTGGGCTGAAGAATGCAGGAGCAACCAGAGGTTAGTGAATAAGATGTTCAGCAAGTAGATTAGCAGGAATATGGAAGTGTATGTGGATGAAATGCTTGTCAAGAGTAGAGGAGAACTTGCCCATCTAGATGACTTGAAAGAGACGTTCGCCACCCTCAGAGAATACTAGATGAAGTTGAATCCTAGCAAGTGTGTTTTCAGTGTAGCCTCAGGGAAGTTCTTGGGATTTATAGTGTCCCAAAGGGGGATAGAAGCAAACCCGGAGAAAGTACAGGCTATACTTAACATGACATCGTCCAAGACCATCAAAGAAGTCCAGAAACTCACAGGAAGGATTGCGGCACTTAATAGGTTCGTCTCTAAGGCGACGAAAAAATGCTTACCCTTCTTCAAGACGTTGAAGCAGGCTTTCACTTGGACTGCTGAATGCGAGGCAGAGTTTCAGGAACTCAAACGTTACTTGAGCAATCCGCCTCTCTTGAGTCCACCCAAGGAAGGGGAAAACTTATAGTTATATTTGGCAGTATCAACCACGGCCGTGGGTGCAGCCTTGATTTGAGAAGAGGGCAAGATGCAGCTCCCAGTTTACTACATCAATTAAGGCTTCCAAGGTGTAGAGGACAAGTACCTAAAGATCGAGAAGATTGCATTCGTGTTGATAGTAGCCTTAGTGGATTTCATTGCCGAGTTTATCCTTCTAGAGGAGGACCACCTCACCAACGAGAGAGAACGGTGGACAGTGCAGACTGACGGTTCTTCGGCCCAACAGAGGGGAGGAGTAGAGGTCATCATAACCGCCCCTAACGAAGAAATGCTCAAGTACGGAGTTCAATTGAAATTCCCGGCCATTAATAAAGAAGCCGAGTACAAAGGAATATTGACGAGACTGAGACTCAGGAAAGCACTCGGAGCTAGGAACCTACTAGTCTAGAGTGATTAAAAGTTGGTGATAGGACAGATTAAGAGAGAATATGAAGCAAAGGAGGAAAGAATGCAAAAGTACCTCAGACTAATGAAGCATCTAATTTAGGAATTTGATAGAGTGGAATTTATGCAGATCCCCAGAAGCCTGAACATTTTAGCAGACGAAGTTACGAAACTGGCATTGTTGGAAGAGGAAGCGGTGAGCATGGGCTTGATGATGGACGTCTAGAAATTCCCCAGCATTGAGGAAATTTCCACGTTCACAATCTATAGCACAGGTAGCTGGATGACACCAATCATATCCTTTCTCCAGGATGGGCGCCTCCCTTAAGACATCGAGGAGGCCAGGAAGGTCAGGAAAAGAGCAGCCAAGTTCACGATCCTGAACGACGCATTATACAAGAGAGGCTTTTCCATGCCTTACCTAAAGTGTGTGGACGAAGAAGAGGCCAAATATATTCTAAAGGAGATCCATGAAGGAATTTGCGGAGACCATGCAGGCCCCAGATCACTGGTAAGTAAAGTTATCAGAACAGGTTATTACTGGCCTACAATGCAGGTAAATGCAAGGGAGCTCGTCAAGAAGTGTGACAAGTGCCAAAGGTTTGGGAATGTCCAACTCCTTCCAGCAAAGAGGCTGACGATGATATCCTCCCCCTGGCCCTTTGCACAGTGGTGTATCGGCATCATCAGCTTGTTGCCTCAAGGTAAAGGACAGGTAAAATTCCTACTAGTCGCCGTTGATTACTTCACGAAGTGGGTTGAAGCAGAGGCATTAGCAACCATTACTGAAGCTAGAATCCAAAAATTCGTATGGAAGAACATAATTTGCAGGTTCGGGATTCCATGGATGATCATATCTAATAATGGGCGGCAGTTCGATAGCCAAAGCTTCAAAGATTTCTGTTCAGGCCTAGGGATTAAGAACCAGTTCTCATCCCCAGGACATCCACAGGCAAACAGACAGACAGAGGTGATGAATCAGACATTACTTAAGATTATCAAGGCCAAATTGGACGATGCAAAGGGCGTCTGGCCTGAAGAATTGTACAATGTATTGTGGGCTTACAAGACCACAGCAAGAACCCCAACAGGAAAAACCCTTTTCAGACTCACCTATGGCACCGAGGAAGTTATCCCGGCCGAGGTAGGAATAACCAGTATGAGGCGAGAAATGTTCCACGAGGAGAGTAATGACGACTAGCTACGAGTCAACCTAGATTGTCTAGACGAAGTAAGAGAGAAAGCCTCTGAGAAGATGACGAAGTACTAGCAGAAGATGGCTGAATATTACAACAAGAGAGTGAAGCTCAAACGACTTGACATAGGAGACCTCATCTTACGCAAGGTCACCCCAGCAGCTAGAGACTCTGCCCAAGGAAAGCTCGGCCCCACATGGGAAGGCCCTTATCAGGCCGTCCATTATACTAGACAAGACAGATATCATCTGGAGACCCTAGACGGACTCCCGTGACCTTTGAACATTGAGCACTTGAAGAAATATCACCAATAGATGTAACAAACGATTGTACTCATTCTCAAAAGAAATAAAAAGAATTATTCAGCCAATGTTTTAATGGGTGCAAATTTTGTAATGTGAAAGTAGCCCAAAAAAGGCTAAGTAACAAGATTCCGCTTAGACGGATATAAGTTACTGATGAAGCCAAAAGACTAACAAGATCTTTAAAAGGGTGTAAGTCACAACAAAATCCAAAAGTGGCTAAATAACAAGATTTCACCTAGACAGATGTAAGTTACTGACAAGATCCCTAAAAGGTTATAAGTCACAACAAAACCCAAATATAGCCGAGTAACAAGATTCCGCCTAGATGGATGTAAGTTACTGATGAAGTAAGAAGATTGTCAAGACCCCTAAGGAAAAGGTCACAGTCGCAGGAAATCAACTAAGGGAAAGGTCACAACTAAAAAATTCTTTGCTAAAGCATTGACACAGAAAGGGAAACTACAGGAACATAAATCACAAGCAAGTAAGTGTGCAACTGTCAATTTAATTTAAGCCCAAAAACAGTGGGCATATATCATTGTTTTTTCCAAACCAAAGGCCCATAAATATTGGGCCGAAGATATTGTTCTCAAAATAGGCTTACAAAAGGCCCAAAACATAACGGGCACCAAAAAAAAAAAAAAAAAGTGAAATTTTTGGTAAGTGATAAGTTCAGGAATCAGCAGCTGCGTCATCTCCGGTGGGGGCATTCTCAAGAACATCACCTTCTAGAGCCGAGGACTGAGTAGCTTCGTCGACTGCCATCTCTTTATCTACCTCTTCCAAATCTAAATTCTCTAGATCCACTCCGGTGGGATGCTTAACAAGGTACCTCTTCAGAAACTCAAAACCCTTGAAGTACCAGCTGAAGAGGACGGTGTTGAACTCACCAGTCTACTAGAAAAGCCTCAACAACATCAGAAGAAATGGTTTTGATCCTCTCTTTGGCACCCAGAAGCTGTTCGTCCTTCTCCAACGTCAGCTGACGCTTAGCTCTGAGATCGTCATTCAAGGTCTTGACTTTTTCTTTTAGGGTGGTGGCCTTGCCCATAGAGTCGATGAGTTTCTTCTTCATAGTAGAATTCTCCTTCTCCAAAGCTTCCATCCTGGATACTAGAGATGCCGCTTTGGCCTCTTGAGTGAGGTACTTAGCAGTGATATGAAGACTCTCCCCTAACACCTGAAAAGAAAATTGAAGTTGTCAATACAATGAGAAAGAAAAAGAAAGAAACTAAAAGTTGCACAAGCTTTTCACCTGAACAAGTTTGTGGACGTGCTGAGTCGCAACTTCGTTGAAGGGCATGCCAGAAAAGACCTTCAAGTCCTTAGTAGTGACGACTTCGTGTGCCCTTTCCACTGCCAGTTTCTCGTCATCCCAAACGGTAGACGAACGAGAATCAGCTTTCTCCTTCTCTTTGTCAGATAAGCGTGGCTTCTTTGAAACGGGAGTGGGGATCTCTTCAATCGTGGTGGCAAAAGAGGCCGTCCTCGTCGTCTCGATGCCAGAGACGATGGGAGTGATGGAGGGACTCTTCCCTGTGACGTGCATCGCCCTCTTCCCGATGTTGGACAATAGCTCGTCCTTCTTTGACCTCATCTTAGCGTATATATCCTTGTTGAACTTAGTTGTCATCCCTACGAAGAGGAGACCACTTGTTAAAAAAAAAAAAAAAAAAGTACACAAGAAAACCAATATTGTCGAATGAAACACTTACTCTTTTTTCCCTCTATTTTAAGGTTACGCAAGATGAAGGCAGAAGGTTCTGGACCAAGACAATAAAAGGAAAGATTCCTTGGGTCCACCAGATCGTCCCAATCCTCGATCGTCTTCGCATATTCAATTGCCTTTTCCACCCACTGTTTATACCTGTTCTTAAGCTTGGGACATTTCTTAATTGCGCAAGAAAATGAACAAAGGAATTAGAGATGGTAGAAGTAAACACAAAAACACTCAAACAACAAGAGGAAATAATGACGCACCTAAGATTAGGGTTCCCCACAGACGAAGTAACCTCGGGAGTTCACCCCAAACCCCGCTGGAGGAAGTCTTAAAGTCGTCCTTGGACACAAAGAAAAACCCGGACTTCCAATACTTGAAAGACGAAGGTAGACTCTTGACGATCCTGGTCCTCTTCTCCCAAGGCACCAATTCATAGTACCTGTATTCCTTGGACTCTTTCAAGTGATACAAGTATATGAGCTCGTCTACTTTAAGCATGCTTCTGTTCGTAGCGGCCAGCCATATCCCCATATAGCTGGCCACTATCCTCCATGAGTTGGGCACGAGTTGCCCAGGAGTAATACCAAAACGGTCTAATAGCTCCATGAAGATTGGGTGGACAGGAAACCTCAACCCATAGACAAAAGAAGATTCGTAAAAGCATACCTCTCCAGGGAAGAAGTGACATGCCCAATCCCCCTCACCGGGCAGACGAACCTTAACTCTCTCCGGGAATTGGAACCTATCCTTAAACCTACCCAACGTTTTAGCGTCCAGCCTACACGCCTCCTTGAGGACATGAAAAGCCCTAACTTCTCAAAGGGTAGAGACGACTGTATCTCCCTCCATTGGGTCGTTGCTAGACAATAACCTAGTCTCGAGTTCACTAGACCTAACCTCAGACATCATCACCTGCTCTCTCACCAAATTCTCAAACCAATCAATTGATTGATGAAGCAAAGGCAATAAATTGGCCAAGGCAACGCTTAGACGGTTACCCTCAAAAATGAAATTCTCAAGGTATGCGAAAATCCCTAAAGACCTCCCTAAATGTGCAAAAAGAAAAGAAATTGAGGGATAAGCTATCGTAATCTTAGAGCCACTAACCATGGAAAAACCAAAAAAAAAAAAAAAAAACCAAGGAAAAAGATAAATCCTAAAATCCCAAAACCCAGAAACAAATACAAAAGTAGAGGGAGAGAGAATAAAAAATTCACCATAGTGTATGTCTACGTCGATAAGGAAGAAAAAACAAAAGGTGAGAAGAAAGACATACCTCAACAGACGATGAAGAAAGCTCTGCCATGCACTAGCCCAGAGAAGAATCACAGAAAGAAATCGGAGAAGAAAACGCTCAGAGCAATAATTGGGAGCTTGAAAAGGTAGAAGGGAAAAGTGAGGAGAGGAAAAGTTAAAAAAAAACAAAGCCCAAAAAACTAAAATTTAGTGGGAAACCCAAAGGTCATGCAACTAGAGCATTAACTCCACTAATCAAAATGAGCCACGTGGCCACAACGTGTGTGGTGCCGCCACTATGCAGTTAATGTGGAGTGAAATCCCAAGAGTCATATACAAGTCCATAGACCTTTCAAATCCTGTGACCATCATCGACACGTCATGACGAACTCAACTTCCCTGGATGCAGTCATCCAAACCAATGAGGTAGCATCGACAGAAGAACTAACCAGGTGCCACTGACGATATAAGCCACGTTACTGACGGAGGAAAAGGAGCCATTCAGTGCGGTCAAAATAAATGCCCCGGACGGTTACAGGGACAACTGTACGAACCGTTGGAAGCCTTCAATGCTCACATCATTGACCATGAGGCGTTACCTAAAGAAGCATTAAATCACCATAATAGTCACAACGGCTAGGAGCAATGAGAATGTATATATACAACCTTCCCAACAACAACATGAGGTACGAAAAGATACATAGAAATACTGGTTGACGCTATACATAGAAATACTGACTTTGGCATCAGAAGCGTTGTGGCAGGCACCACATTGGTGACCACTTGAAGAGAGCTATCACATCATATTAACAGCCAGAAATACGAGGGTTGGACTCAATTCGAACACACTTACTTTGACTGGCGAATTTGCTTTTCATTAATAGTTAATGGGGGCAAGTGTAAAATGAAGTATAGTTTAGAGATGAACAATGTAATTTTCCTTAAATATAGAAGATGTAATTATTGTTAGTGTGATTGAAAAGGTAGGTACCAATATATAGGCAAAGGACCTTGGCCATAGTATGCTGCTCCAGAAGCACATGGATAAGTGTTTTCGTAGCGCTTATCACAATAATTATACGTATTAGAATTGATTTCCTTGTTATGGCATAAACCCCAGGCTAGTGGCTCCTTGGTGACCACTTTATATCCACCTGAAAAAATATCATACACTTTTACTTTGTACAGAAATTGAGTGAACAAAGGATCATTGACCATAGTTCATATCCATATTTAATTACACTTTGAGCAATTCTTCAATGCCTAGTGCTCCGGATTCATTCCGTTCCATCTTCCAATCTAATATGTTTTTAGAAGAAAAGAATCTACTTAAGCCACTCTCAGTTCACTTTCAACCTATAGCTTCTTTCATTTGCTCAAAGAATGTTGGATTCAAAAATTAAATTAAGATTTTAATCATAAATCTCATCCCAACATGTCCCTAAACAATATAAATGTTCATCTCCCATAAAATAGAAAGAAGAAAAAAGAAAAAGAAAAGAAAAGAAAAAAAAAAAAATATATATATATATATATATTTATATGATTAACTTTTCATCACTTAATGAGTAATATTCGTTTTCAGTTTAAACCATATATTTTAAGCAAATAAAAGTGTAGCAAAGCCCAAATTATACCCTTTAACATCAAATCATAACAGATTGACTCCCTAAACAACTGATAAGAATCCATTTCCAATTTCACCAAATGAAAATGTAAAGTTTTGATTTACAACTATGTTTTATATTGGCTTTATTCCATGATAAAAAGTGTTGTAATTGCTTTAATTTTGTTCCTTGTATTTTGTGGGAAGCACATGCTGGAAGTTGAAGAGTCATGCCAACTTGGAGGATTTTGCGAGTGTCTCGCGGGTAAGGCCTTCTCGCGAGATACTCGTGAAACTCTCTGCCTAGAGGATTTTTAAGTGTGACTTTCATACCCTTCACCCATATTATATATACCCTCATTACCCACAGAAATTGTAAGGAGGCCATTTAGAAAGAAAAACTCTAGATAGGTTTTCTACAACAGACACACCCACCTTTTAGAGAGAGAGTTACTTATCCTTAGTGAGAAATCATTTTAGCCTTTTCTGCTTCCCTTTCCCATTGTAATACCTTAAGAGGATATTTGTACCCAAACACAACCCACACCTTTTCAAAGTATAGAGAGTGTTTTGGAGCTTGGGAAGCTTTGGGGATTTGCCAAAAGAAGCCGATGAGGCTTGGCGGATGCAATCGGGTGTATTGCAGGATCCGAAAAATTAGACAAGACACGGTTCCGAGAAGTCTTGTTGGAATAGGAGCTTAGAGGGTTTAGGTGCATTGGGTAGATTAGGCTTGGAGAGTCTCTTGCTATTCATGTATCACAACTTATTGTCTAGTGAATCGATTTACTGCTTGGATGGCGACAGAGAGGTTTTTTGCCAAGTTCTTCGGTTTCCTCTTCGATAACACATCGGTGTGTTATCTTGTGTTTGTATCTTTCTTCCCTTTCTCTTATGCTTTACTTTTATTGTTCATTGTTTATGTTTATGTACTAGAGTAGTTATCGGTTTATTATGCCTCATTTACTCTTGTTTCGCACTTAGATTAGTTAGAGTAAAATCAACAAAGCCGTAATCTTTTATTTGGGGGGTGGGGGTGGGGGTGGGGGTGGGGGTGGGAGGGGGTCTAAACAAGCTCTTATGTTTTAACATAAATCCAAGTTTTCAATTGGTATCAGAACAGGTACACTTGTATTGGTTTCATTACCTAAGTGTGATCCTTGAACCCTTGTGTTTATTGCCATGGATAGTGTTTTGTATACTTCTATGAATGTTGTTGAGTGTAACATGCTATGTGTTTGTGATAATGCCTCTATGAGTGTTAATCCTCAAAATTGTGATGATATGTTTTATGAATCTTTTCGTGTTGTTGTTGATATTCCAAATGTCAAACTCTTGAAGAAAAAGTTTTAGAAGTTTCATGGGAATTTGAGCAAGTTCACTAGTGAAAAGGATGATTTGATTGCTAAGCTAAATGAATCCAACAAATTGGTTGAAAAGTATAAGAAACTTGCTGAAAATTCTGGTGAAAAGTTGAAAGAGTTTGAATGTTTGAATATGGACTTGAATGCTAAACTTGTTTTGTCTAACAAACTTATTGATGAGCTAAAATGTGAAAATGTATCTCTTAAGATGCATGTCAAGTGTTTGATTGCTGAACCTACTGCTAAAAATGATGAAAATATTTGTTTCAATCGTGTTGTGGTACTCGATTTTATGCCTATTGTGAGTTTTACCTCTAAAGACAAATTGGTGTACATTTCTCCACACAAAAGAAAGCAAAAGGTGGAGAAAAAGGCTCTTAAGCCAAAGCCTCCGTTTAGGTCTCAACCTAAGGTTTTGGATTGATCTAAGTTTGTTCCAACTTGCCACCATTGCGGTGTGATAGGTCATATAAGACCTCAATGTCCCAAGTTGAAGAGAGAATAAAACCATGTTGCTAGATCCCTCCCTAAAAAGCCTAGTGGACCTAAACTCATTGTTTGTCACCATTGTGGTGCCTTTGGTCATCTTAAACCTCATTGCTCTAAGTTTCAGGCTCTTAAAAGAATCAAAAGAAAAGAGAATCTTGAGTTTCTTGGAAGTTGTGCTTTACAAGCTAAATAGGTTTTAGGGGAAAATAGTAAGTTGTTAAAGAAAGTTTTCAATGTTCTTACCTACTTGTCGATCTGCATCTCCGGTTCTTATTCTTCCAACCCTCGTCTCACTTCTCATGAGACACTCATTCCAAATAATAGTTCCGTTTGGATGTGAAATGGTTCCTATGGTTGAGTTTATGCTCTTTTTGTCCTTGATCTAATTCTTTCGATCGTTGTAGGACCCTTCAAGCATTAGATGCTTCATTATCATGCATTTCTTTATATACATTGTTTTTGTTGTTTTTGCATTTGATCTTACTTTTATGCTTTTGTTTTTTGTGTGTGTAAAAATCCAAAAACACATAAAAAGTGGAAAAGTCGAAAAATTTGATCTTATATGTTTGAGCACTTATAACATGTGAGTTTGGCCTAGTACCTTCGTACTAATGGCTTAGTGCATTTACGAGCTTAACTTGTTTTGTATGCACATCTATCTTTGTAGGAAAAATCTTGAAATCTATGTGTGATTGTTGTAAATTGATCTTCAAGCTTGTCATGAATGATTAGTTAATAGTCTTGTTGATTTTGATGCATGCATAGACTTATGTTTATAGATCTTCCCACGTTTTTTTGTTTTTTTAAATTTTTTTATAATGTTTTTGCTCTATAGCTCAACAAATGTCAAATCTTGAAAAGAGATAATGAGCTGCAAAAGCTGTCGCACATGCTAGTATTTGACTAGGAAAAAAGGAAAGCGACTTGTATTGAAATGTATAGTGCCTCAAAAAGCCAAAGGCTTGCTCTTAAAATTGAAATATAAATAATTTTAGGTATCGATCTCAAAATGAGATGTATTGTTCGTAAAAGATCAAATGTTATGATTTGAAAGAAGCCAAAAGAAAAGCTTCAAATATTTGTAATCATCATTTCGTGGGAGGTTATATATGTTCATTTCTATAATTGAGATAGGCCACTTGACTTAGTACTAGTTGTGTATGACTTGATTGAATTGATCATTGAACCTTAACTCTAGACTAAGGACTATTCCACATTTGATACATACACACATAACACACAAGTTTAATGTTCATTGAATGTCTATTTCATTTATGTGTTTGTACATGTTCAAATGTGATGTGTGTGTACTCAACCATATGTAGATCAAACCAAAATTTTTTTTGTTCTTTTTGTTTGCTTTTGGAAGTGATTTGTATCACCCTATGTTTTTCAAAGTTTTTCAAGTTGTTTTTGTGTGAAAAAAATGTTTTCTGGGTGTTTTTCGTGATCTATTTCATGTGTAAGCTCAGTCGCAAGTTAAGTGGTCCAATTCTCAAGTTTTTCAACTTTGGATAGAGAGTTTCATGACTGTTTCGCGAGTAAGGCTTACCAGCAAAATTTTCGTGGGGAGCTTACCAGCGAGTTACTCGCGAAAATCTACATATAAGCTTTTTAAAGGGCATTTCATGGGTCATTTGTTTTAAACGTCTCTCATTTTCTCCCAAACCTTTATTTTTATGTTTCTACATCAAAACTCAACTAAATTCAATTATTTTTCATTCCATTGACATCTCTAAGGTAATCTTTAACTCTTTTAATTGATTTTGATTCTTAGATTATGTTTTGGGGGTTTTATGTTCATAGTTGGAAATTTTTCAAATGGGGGTTAGAAAACTTAATTTTTGTCAATCATTTTGATTGGATTTTGTTTTAAATGTTGGTTTGCTTTGGATTTTGGCCCCTTTTGGCAAAAATAACATGTATTTAGGCAAGTTTTTCATATGTTCATGCATTGTTTAACATACATGTGTAGTGTGTGCACTCTAAGTGTTTGATAAAATACCCAAATGACATTTTCTTGTTGTTTGGACTCCGATGAGTACCAATTTTTGGGGATTACCATAATTATTCATGTCTATCATGTTTTGATCATTGGTTGTATGTTTTACACACTTTGCCCTGTTAGTGCTTGCTTATGCATTGGTCATGCATCTCACATGTACACTAGATGCACCTTTGATGCACACACCTTAATACTTGACATGCTTTTCATTCACTCATACTAGTTAAGTCCTTTTAGACATTTTAGCACATATAAGATGTTCTTGTGTCTATGTCATGCCCAGGTCTATATCATGTTCCATCATCCTTAGCATGTCATGTTTACTTTATGCTTTGTAGCTTTTTTTTTTTTTTTTTTTTTTTTTTTTTAGCTTTTTTTTAGCTTCATTTTCTCATACTTCTTGCATCCCTCATGCATCATCTTTTACCCTTATTCATATCTTCTTTTCTTTCCCTTCTTCTTCTTGATTCATTTGTCTATTCGTGATAAAAAAGGGAGAGTATACTAGAGAGAATACCGGATTGTATCGTCATTTCTATATGACTCATGTGCACATTCTTAGGGGGAGAAATACTACCTTGTTCACATTCATAGGGGGAGAAAGCCATAGGGGAGATGCATATACCAAGGGGGAGAAGAAATTTGTTTTATGAGAAAACCTTGTTTTGTCTTGTTTTAAATTATACTTATTTTCTTGTTGCTTTAAGGGTGCTTTGAGTTACATTTAGTACCAATACTTTGTTGCTCTCATCGCATCATGTTTATGTGTTGGACATGCATAAAACCTTATGTTATTGTGTTTTATTGGTTGCATGTTCGAATGATCATTTGCTTTGCTATATGATCATTGTAGTCATTTCCACATGATTTTTTTGGTGTATGATCAAGTTGCTCATATGTTTTACATTATGTTTACTTGATTGCTTTTTACTTGTAACATTATACTTGTCCTTTTATCACTTGATTTACCTTGAGAGTCTAATATGTTTTGTGCAAGTGTTTAGGTTACAAGTATATAAGTTCTAAGGTCATCACAGGTTTTAGATTTAGGTGTGAGTGAGTTTTGCCATTGTTCCCAAACTCATGTTTAAGTCTAGTGTCTGTTATAGAGTGTTTTGTCACGGAATAGCCAAAGGGGGAGATTGTAAAGTTGTGATTTACAACTATGTTTTATGTTGGCTTTATTCCATGACAAAAAGTGTTGTAATTGCTTTAATTTTGTTTCTTGTATTTTGTGAGATTTTATTGTATTGGGTTTAGTATTAAATTGGTGAAGAATCAAGCATGAATTGAAGAACAAGTGGATTTCGCGAGAAGCTCGTGAGAAGATAACCTGTGAAAGAGCCATGTGGGAAGCACATGTTAGAAGCTGAAGAGTCATGCTAGCCTGGAGGATTTCGCGCCTGTCTCACGGGTAAGGCTTTTTCGTGAGATACCTGCGAAATTCTCTACCTGAAGAATAGTGTGACTTTTTTACTCTTTACCCCATACTATATATATCTTCATTACCCACAGAAATTGCAAGGAGGCCATTTAGAGAGAAAAACCCTAGATAGGTTTTCTACAACACACACCCATCTTTTAGAGAGAGAGCTACTCATCCTTAGTAAGAAATCATTCTAGCCTCTTTTCCTTTCCTCTCTCATTGTCATACATTGAGAGGAGATTTGTAACCAAACACAATCCCCACCTTTTTAAGATTGTACAATGTTTTGGAGCTTAGGAAGCTTTGATCATTTGCCAAAAGAAGTCGGTGATACTTGGCGGATGCAATCGGGCGTATTGCGGGATCCAGAAAGCTAGACAAGACACGGTTCTGAGAAGTCTTATTGGAGTAGGAGCTTGGAGGGCTTAGGTGCATTGGGTAGATTAGGCTTAGAGGGTCTCTTGCTATTCGTGTATCCTAGCTTATTGTCTAGTGGATCGATTTACCGCTTAGAAGGCGGCGAAGAGGTTTTTCGCCGAGTTCTTCGGTTTCCTCTGCAATAACACATCGGCATGTTATCTTGTATTTGCATCTTTCTTTCCTTACTCTTGTGCTTTACTTTTATCGTTTGTTGTTCATGTTTATGCACTAGAGTAGTTATCAGTTTATTGCACCTTATTTACTCTTGTTCCGCACTTAGATAAGTTAGAGTAAAATCAACGAGCCATAATCTTTTATTTGGGGGTCTAAACAAGTTCTTGTGTTTTAACACAAATCTGAGCTTTCAGAAAACTTACTTGGTTTGGATATTTCAAACAAAATGTGGTTGTTTGTAATAGATCAAATAATTAATAATATCTATATTTAGGTAAACAAATATTTTATAGAGATCAAAAAATTTCTTAAAATAATTAGTAAAAAGAGATTAAAAAAAATGATTTAATCATATCTCACAGGAGGTTTTGGTGCCTACATGAGCAAGAAAAGCTGCGACTTCCTTGGCTCCAAAGAAGCTTTGATTGATGTAGGTAATACCAAAGCCATGGAGTTGGTAGTGTGAAGAGGCACTAATAAAAGAGTGGTAGTCCCAGAAGCATTTTGCATGGGCCACAAGGGAGTTTTTGTTTGAGAACATGTTTTCAAACTAGGATCTCTGAAAGTAATCAGAAACAACCCCCTTGAAATGGCAATGTGGTATTGGATACGTGTGGCACCCAAGACAGCATGGTAAAAAACTTTTAGGGTTAGGACGACCAGGTGGAATTGGTGCTTTCGCCAATGATAGCTTCACACAATTCACAAACACTAATAATATCAATATTGTTGTCAAGAGTACACGCCATTTATACTCCATTTTTGCACGTAACAAGCTTAGTACGTGGAGTTTCTTTTTTTTTTTTAGCTGAATAAGCTTGGTGGAGTTTGAAGAGAGGTCTATACCTTCCTATATATAATGGGGACTGAGGTCAGGTGTAATATACCTAGAGTATTACACCTGATACAGTAAGCAATTTTTAATATCAATCATTAAATAGAAAAATATTAAAAAAGAAGTAAAAAGTTAAAGTTAAAGATGTAAAAAATTTGTGAAGGAAATGATGTAATTGCATCACGTGCAATTATAAGCAATTGCTCCTGATCTCAGTCCATACAATGGGTTGGAAAAAGAAAAGTAAAGTAATAAGAAACAACTAGTTTGGAGCTTTCATACTTAAAGTTGACCTCATGTGTGAGTCCCATCATGTGAGCCAAACTACCTAAGAATTGTCCAAAAAAAGGTTAGTCAAGTGCAACTTTGCCAGTCTTCTTTCGCGCATTTTTAGGTTCTTTTTTAATTTTTTTTTATTATTTCTATTTTTGGTGAATAGTTTCTTTTTGGACACAACAAATTTTATATACTAAATTGATAATTTTCTATTCATTTCATCTAAAAGACTGAATTTACTTCTGAAATTACTTTTTTAATAACCAATAAAAACAATTTGCCACCTCGATGTGAAAGTTTATATATAGTTTAATGATACTTATAATAGATGTTGTAATAGATATAATTCTATTTCAGTTCAAGGGCCATAGTTGGATTCCAATTGATGCAGGTGTCTTGATGTCTTGAAGATGAACGAAGAAAGCAAATACCTCGGCCACACCATGCATAGATAAACATCCAAGGAGTACTGAAAGTCTAAAAAGCTTGTGTTATGAATGGAATAGTTTTGTTTTATATTCAACATAATCGAAAATAATCACTGATTATTGATGAACTACTGCGAAAATATAGAAGTAGTGTTGAGTGTTGACTATTACAAATAACTTTTTTATATTTATTTTTAAAAGACTATTACAAATAACTTTTTCTACAATGATGATCATATTTTTTTTTATTTTTTTATTTATATTTTGGACCCATTGGAATGCAATCTTGCAGATTGCAGAGTCCCCAGCATTAAAATGACTAATAATATCTTTAAAATTAAAAATTTCACCACCAAAAATGCCAAAGGAGCATACTTTTTCTCCATAAGAGCTCCATTTATTCAGCCACATTCACTTCCTTGTTGAAACTTCAAGGTTAAAAGTTTGCACACGATTACAATTCACATAGCTTTCTCAGGAACCGGCATCATTATGCTTGAGATAAAAACATACAGAGCTCCACAATGAAAAGTACAACATGCTCACTAGTCACTACCATCTGATGGGCAAAATCAATTTCAAATGGCAGCGGAAATTATTTCTGGCCCCAAGACCCTAGTGCCATAAAAAAAGATGGTCAATGAATACCAACAAAAAAAATCCCATTTTAAATACCCTTTGAAAGCTTCTGCCACTTCTACATGTTGATTATTACCATTTTGAAAATTTTTAAAATGGTTTTCCCATCAAACACAAATTATGCAGAATGCTTGCATAACATGACCGTTCACAGATATTCATAGAAATCATTGTACAGTGCTCCATTTTTAAAGCACGCAAACAGACAATCCTATCGAATTCACGCATATCTACCAAAAATTTACAGAAAAATTACTAACATAACGAAATCTGATTTCAGCGGTAGCCTCAAAAATTTTCAAACAAAATTCTCTAATTCTACATTGTCTTAAAAAATCCTGATCCAAACCCATTTCCCAGTAGAAATCTCATCAGGACCCCCAAAACCTACATTCCCAGAATTTCAATTAACATAATTTAATAATGATAATTACTTGTCTGGTCTAAAACAAAACAGTATCTTTAATTCTGTAAATACAAAGCTTAAAGAAGAAATTAAAACTTAAATACATCGTCAAGCTAATGTAACTAAGAAATGATATTTAACCCCAATTATAATTCACCAGAACATAAGCATACTAAGTGTAGAAAAATTCTTGTCTCATAAAAAAAAATTTACTATTAAACTTTTAAAGATATGGGTTAGCTGAAAAGTTAAAGAGAAAGTATGATTAAACTGAAATGCTAAGAAATTATACCAAATTCGAGCTCAAACCATATTTCATTTCATACTCACATAAGCAAATGGTTTCTTTGCAAAGAGTGGAAAAAAAAAAAGTATTTTCAATTATGGTAAAACTTACCAATTGATACTAAAATGTGTGAAACCCATAAGGGTTTATATTATATTGTAAAAAGGAATAAGATCAAAACCCTAGCTGTGCCTGTGATAGATAAACTCCTAAAATTTCCAGTGAGTAATGGGTTGAGTCGGGTAGGGTCTATTTTGATTGGGGTGGATTTCCATTTTGGGTCTACTGAATCACGTTATTAGATCCAACGGATGGCCCAGCTGACTATCTTATTCTTTTTTGATAGATATTCTAATCTTTAGCTCTTATCATATATACAATTCTTTTAAAGTCCATTTTATCTATATATAATTGTATTTTTACACAAATTGTTTTTAAACAAAATGAACCAATGATCTTAGACTGAAAGACTAGAAGCTTTTGAAGAGATTGACGAGACACTTAGTATCCGTTTGGATACGGATTAAATTTGGCTGCGTTTAGCGTTCTCACGTTTTTTTTTTTTTTTTTTTTTTTTTTTTTTTTTTCTGCTGCACGCACCAAGGATAGATTTTACTTTTTATGCTACTATTCCTACTACTGTTCATGAACAGTAGCTGTATATGTTTGACTTTCAGCCCCTTTTCACGTTTTTTTTTTCTAGGAGTTTCAGCTTTTACCCGACAAATTGCAATGTAGCGAATTGTTGAGCATTGATCATATACTATTCATGAGACTCACAAATACTTTATTAAAAAAAAATATTAAAAATAGGTCCCACAGCACTATTCACATATTTAAAAATTATTTTGCTACAGTATTTTCAATTTTCAGTTTTCAGTTTTCAGTTTTCAGTTTTCAGCAATAAGTTCTATCCAAATGGACCTTTAGTATCTATTTGAGAACATCTTATTTAGCTTTTTGCTTAAGACATTTCGCTAAAAGTATGCTAAAGTATATTTGTACTTCATCAAAGTAAGAAAAAACGAAGAAGAGATTTTAAAAAATATGCGAAAAAGCTTAAATTTGAGAAAATAAGCTCAACCCAAACGAATACTTAGGCTTATTGCCTTAATTTGCAATATATATATTTTATAAAAGGTTAGAGGTGTAAAATCTTTATTTTTATTTTTTTTATTTCATATAATTAGCTACAACAATGGGAGAGGGAGCATTTGAACATTGAATGTGTGTTGAAAACATTAAAAAAAATGTCAATTTATCCTATTGATCTTATAGAATTACTACATTGTAATTACATCTTATAAATTATATAGTAACCAAAGACTCAATATTCACTAAAATCTAAGAGATTTATCTTTCTTCTCTATGGGCTTAAGCTACTTTAAGAATTAGGGTAACCTATTATAAATTAAGATCTTTTAAAATTCCTATGGTCCTTTTGAGATGGGTTTATAAACCTATGAAACTTTTAATCCATCTCTTCTTCCAATTAATTAAAAAAATGACAAAAAGAAAAATAGAAACATAAAAGTAAGGGAAAATTAAAATTTAAGCCCATAAATATTAAAATGTGAATCATATCATGAATTATTTTTTCACTTTAAAGTAATGTGTTTTGTACAATACAAAAGTACTATAAAATTTATGAAAAAATTATAAATATATGTATTTAATGATATATTTATTATAGAAATGGAACATATGCGACTAATGACTACTTTAATTATCACTTATGCTATAATATTTAAAAAAACTAACCAAATCAAACAAATGAAAATATATTTTTAACATCCATATTTGAAATTATCAAATGTAAAAGTTATTATACGTAATATATAAGTAAAAATAACAATCTACCTCTATTTCATGATATTTAATACTTTCTCTTTCATTGTATCTCTTATTGGGTTCATGTGAAAGTAACATGCAATTAATCACATGCAAAAACAACTAAGATACAAAAATTCACAATTCAAATCCAATACCAAGTCAAGAAATTAAAATTTTTTTAACAGCCCAAATAATTGCACAAAAAGATTCAATTTATAGGGACCTGAGAAGTTTTTTTTTTTATCATTGTAGAGAGACGAATTTGATAAATTAGAGAAAAGAAAGAGAGGGAAGAACTTATCAATTACAAATAATAAGGTCAGAAGAAAAAGAAATAAACAACCCAATCAAGTGGACAAATTCTTAGGAGCGAATTAGGCTCTTGTAATCCAAATTAACTTTCAAAACCAATAGTGTTCAAATTAAAGCAATTAACAATATCAATGGAAACAACAAAAAAAGAAGAAAACAATGAAGGTTTAGGGCTCGAACTATCTAACCGTGGTTGGGAGGAAATCTTGGGTCGCAATCGCAGACTTTGAGTTAGGTTTATGCTATGGAGAGAAGCGGCTAAGGGTAAGAGTGCACTACAAGAATTTTGGTCTTTTGCGACCAATGTTTTAGCGACAACCAAAAAGTCGTCACTATTAGGCATACATTAGCGACGATAATATATGGTCATCGCTAATAAGTGTATTGTAGCGACAACACTAAGGTAGTCGCTAATAAGTCATCGCTAACGCCATGGAGGGAATTTTATTTACTTTCGGAAAAAGGAGGGAAACTTTTAACAATGATAATAAATTTTGTTGCGACAACATTTACGTCGCTAAAATAAGGTTTATTTTAACGACGACATTTGTCGTCGCTAATAATCATCTTTAGTGACAACCTTGTGTTTCGTCGTAGATATGTGGCCAAAAATATATAGTAAATATATTATATATACGCTTTATTTATCAGTGACGACACATTGTTCGTCGCTAGTAGAAGGGTATTAGCGACAATATAATTTGTCGTCTCTGATAGTCACCTTTTAGCAATGATACAATATGTTGTCGCAAATATATCTACCAAAATATAATGGAGGGAAAAATTTTCACTCTCAAAAAGTGGTGGGAATTATTGGAGGGAAGCCTTTATATATTAGCAATGAATTAGGTCATCGCTATAAGGGATCTTTTAATGAAGACAAAGATTGTAGTCACTAATACGTGGCCAAATAATTTTTATATAATATGATTTTTTTTTATCAAATCCTCCAAATGCCTCTTAAAATATTGGAAATGACATAAATTCCTATAAAATATATGAAATGATTAAAATTCCATTAACCATGTCAAAATGACCAAAATACCCCCAAACTAATATAATGACCAAAATAACCTTGAAACCTCCGAAGTAATTTAAAACTCTCAAATCTGTTAATAAGAAAAAAGACAAAATGAGACAAGGGAGAGCTTGTTGCTTCAAAATACTCCTAAATCATAATGTTACCCATTTGAAACTTGAAATCGATAAAATAACAAAAATTAATAAATTTCTAATTCCACTCAAAATATTGACTAATACCCGAAGTTATCAAAATGTGAATCGTATCATGAATCAATTTTGGATTTTTTTGTATCACGTGTCATAAGAAAGGTATTAGTCAATATTTACCAAACTAATAAATTCATTATAAATATATAAAAGGTATATTCATTATAAATTCATAATATATTCAATTAATAACCAATTCAATCATTAATTTAATATTTACCAAAAGTAACTAAATAAATCAGAAGTGATAATACATGATATATGAGGCAAAATAATAAAATTTTTCATTATTTTGTCTAATCAACTTCACCTAAGTCAATGTTAACATTATGTTCATCATCTTTCAAAACTATTTCTTCATCGACATTTTCTAAAAACTACTCCAATACCCAATAATCCACTAAAAACTTTCCCACTGAACCTAGTTTCACCAAGTCAAGTGGTCTCGGGACCATCTATTAAGTTTGATTGGGTTTGACCAAATTTAACTAAACTTTAACCGCGCTTTTCTCTAAGTCCAACCGTTCGATTATGATCCTAATTTACCATAATTAAGCTTTCATTAAACTCTTCAAATCCAATGATTAAATTTCAAATCTAATTATGGCACGTGATGGACATGTGTTGTGTACCTATATGGCTATGTTCTCTCAATCTAATCATTTAATTGATCTCAAATTTCACTAACACCAATACATCACCATACTCTTCAATACCAATTATCAAGGTTTGAATATGAATTTCACCAAATCCAATGGTCTCAAGACCATCTACTAAGTTTGACTCGGTTTAACTAACTTTAAGTAAACTTTGATTGCATCTTTCTCTAAATCCAACTATCTGATTATGACCATAATTTACCAGAATTAACCATTCATTACACTCTTCAAATCCAACGGTTTGATTTCAAATTTAAGTATCGCACATGATGAACATTTGTTGTGTACTAGTATGGCTATATTCTCTCAATCTGCCCATCCAATTAGTCTCAAATTTCATCAACACCAATATGTCACCGTACTCTTCAATCCCATTGATGAAGGTTTGAATATCAATTTCACCAAATACAGTGGTATCGGGACCATTTATTAAGTTTGATTAGGTTTGACCAGGTTTGACCAACTTTAACTAAACTTTGGCTGCTCTTTTTTCTAAATCCAACCATTTGATTGTGACCATAATTTACCAGAATTAACCAATCATTACACTATTCAAATCCAACGGTTAGATTTCAAATCTAAGTATTGCACATGATGGACATGTGTTGTGTACCAGTATGGCTATGTTCTCTCAATATGACCATCCAATTGATTTCAAATTTCACCAACACCAATGCCACCGTACTCTTCAATCCCATTGATCAAGATTCAAATATGAATTTCAGCAAGTCTAGTAGTCTTGGGATCATCTATTAATTTTGACCGGGTTTGATCAACTTTAAGTAAACTTTGACCACGTCTTTCATTAGATCCAACCGTCAAATTGTGACTATAATTTATTAGAATTAACCTTTCATTACACTGCTCAAATCCAACGGTTAGATTTCAAATCCAAGTATGACTCATGATGGAGATGTGTTATGTACTTGTATGACTATGTTATCTCAATTTAATCATCCAATTGGTCTCAAATTTCATCAACAACAATACGTCACCATACTTTTCAATACCAATTATCAATGTTTGAATATGAATTTTACCGAATCCAATGGTCTCGAGACCATCTACAAAGTTTGACCTGAATTGACCAATTTTAACTAAACTTTGATTGCGTCTTTCTCTAAATCCAACCATCCAATTGTGACCATAATTTACTAGAATTAACTGTTCATTATACTCTTCAAATCCAACGGTTAGATTTCAAATCTAAGAATAGCACGTGATGGACATGCGTTGTGTACTAGTATGGCTATATTCTCTCAATTGGACCATCCAATTGGTCTCAAATTTTACCAACACTAATATGTTACCGCACTATTCAATCCCATTTATGAAGATTTGAATATGAATTTCACCAAGTTCAGTGGTCTCGGGGTCATCTATTAAGTTTGACCAGGTTTGACCAACTTTAAGTAAACTTTGACTGCGTCTTTCTTTAAATCTAACCGTCTGATTGTGACCATAATTTACCAGAATCAACCTTTCATTACACTGTTCAAATCCAACAGTTAGATTTCAAATCTAAGTATGGCGTGTGATGGAGATATGTTGTGTACTTGCATGACTATGTTCTCTCAATTTGATCATCCAATTGGTCTCAAATTTCATCAACACCAATACGTCACCATACTCTTCAATACCAATTATCAAGGTTTAAATATGAATTTCACCAAGTCCAGTGGTCTTGGGACCATCTACTAAGTTTAACCCGGTTTGACCAACTTTAACTAAACTTTGATTGCGTTTTTCTCTAAATTCAACCATCTGATTGTGACCATAATTTACCAGAATCAACCTTTCATTACACTGTTCAAATCCAACAGTTAGATTTCAAATCTAAGTATGGCGTGTGATGAAGATATGTTGTGTACTTGCATGACTATGTTCTCTCAATTTGATCATCCAATTGGTCTCAAATTTCATCAACACCAATACGTCACCATACTCTTCAATACCAATTATCAAGGTTTAAATATGAATTTCACCAAGTCCAGTGGTCTTGGGACCATCTACTAAGTTTAACCCGGTTTGACCAACTTTAACTAAACTTTGATTGCGTCTTTCTCTAAATTCAACCATCTGATTGTGATCATAATTTACCAGAATTAACCTTTCATTGCACTCTTCAAATCCAATGGTTAGATTTCAAATCTCAGTATAGCGTATAATGGACATGTATTGTGTACCTATATAACTATGTTTTCTCAATTTGACCATCTAATTGTCTCAAATTTGACTAACACTAATACGTCACCATACTCTTCAATCTTATGACTAATATTTGAATATGAATTGGTGCATGATGGTCACATGCAGGGATGAAACCAGGATTCAAATTTAGAAGGGGCTAAAGTTCATTGTTCAAGAGTTTTAGAAAGTGGGAATATTAATACTAGAGGTTGACAACGAAGCATTAGTAGCATTAATTTTTTAATTTTTTTGTAATTTTTTAAAATCAATAATAGACATTTATAATTAAGAGTTTTGTAAGTCAATTGACACGTCTTGATATTTTCAAGGTCTATTCGAGATTACACCAATTCTTTATTCTATCCACAATATATATATATATATATATATTTAAAAAAAATCAATTTATTCTTTTCACATAATTCTATACCTAATGACTTCATAATGCTATATATATAAAAGATTCTATAAAAAAATATGCAAAAACTATAGTTAAAAGTTCAAATCCATGTCTAGTATTACATTAATAAAACAAATAAAATAATGGTTAATCAACATCATGCACTAATATTCAACGAAAAAAAGGGTGAGACAGTTATCGGTGTCTTGGTTAAGGAATTTTTTATTTATAATTACTTAATTAAGGTTGAGGTAGCATCAAGATGTGAGATCTTTTCCTTTAAAAAATTTCCATTTTGAAAAAGTAGTAAAAAAAAAGAAGAAAAAGAGATCGGTTAAAAAATCACATGATAATGAACGGTAACTTTGAGTTTTTAACTATGTAAATAATAAAACTTTTCCCATCACTATATTAATTTAGCAAAGGCACAAAGTTTAGTACCAATAGACTAATCACACACATGTTCTGGTGGCAGTTTAGATAAAGCACAAAACAGTAGATTGTTGTTTCACACGTGTATTACATTTTTGCATGCATGCCAAGTGTGTCCCAAAGTTAGTAAAACATTAAAAATTAATAAAATTCTATCATTCAAAAAAAAAAAAAAAAAATTCCATGGGTTGTGTTAAGGAGTAGCAACTCTTTAAAAAAATAATTTTTTTCCATGAGTTGAGTTAAAGACACCAACTGATCCAAGTTAGTGGTGACACTAATTATTGTACAGATAGAGTGATTAGCAGCATAGAAGTTGTCTTTGTGACTATGAGGTAGAGTTATTTGAGAGAGACAAAAAATTCTCAAATTAGAGGTAAAAATTAGGTAAAAATTATTAGGTTGCATTTTTTTTAACCCAACCATAATGGGTCGAATTGAAAAAAATCCTCGACCTGAACCACATACCTATCTTTAAGCGATAAAAAAAAACTAACATTTTTTTATGTAGATTTTTTATATAAAAATTGGTCATATTTTTTCTTTTCATTTTTTTGAAATGAAAAAGAGTCTCTTTTTCAGTATTGGAGGGAGAGTTTCCCGCTCCAATATTGCAATTGTGGTGGTCTCCATATTGAACTGAAATCTCATGATCCCATTTTTTTCTCAGTCTAGAACCTATCGCTAACACTCTCTCTTTCTCTCTCTCTCGCTGAATGGTTGAACCTATACATTATAGAGTTACAGACCCATTACCAGCCCACTGCAAGATCATCTCTCCTTTACCGCTGGCCAGGTATTTTTTTTTCTCTCAATTGCTCTCTCATTCATATTTTGTTTGTTCTTTCATAAAGTTAAAATGAGAAAATAAAAACAAAATTCATATTAAAAAGGCTGGAGCCATACCTGAGACCTTTGGTCCCACAATTTTTCACTTGAGAAGCACATTTTTTGTTTCCTTCTCAAGTTTCAAGCTTTTCAAAATTTTCATTAATAGTGGTAACAAAATCCTAATTATTCTTTGAAATTACTTGCTGGCCCCCCCTAAAATTTTGACAAAATTTTCAATAGAGAAAATCCCTATCCAAGTTCAATTTGATCTCTCTAATTTTAAAAATTGATTTAGAAGGAGCCAAAAAATGTAATTCATGTAAGCAACTAGGAAAAAAAATGGTACAAAAAAGATCCAAAAAAAAAAAATACCATCAAATAGCCTATTTTATAGCCCATGGCACTCCAAGAACCGATAAAATAAAGACCCCAAATTCTCATTTTTAACACATTCTAAATCATCACAGATCAATCCTTCAAAAACACCCCATATATTAAAAAAAAAAAAAAAAAAAAGACCCAAAACAAATCTAAGTTACTGTGCGTGAGCTTTGCACCTAGCCCATCATGCCGCCAGTTGCCTTGCCGCGAATCCGTCGTTGTCCATGGACTCCAGGATTTGTTGCATCTCTTTCTCCCCTTTTAACCTGACAGGTATCTCTCTCTGTTTAACCTGTGAACACTAAAGAGATACCGAACTGTGTAGTTTTCTTTTTTTGCTGAATTACTAAACTATGTAGTTTGTTTATTGCTTTTGTTATATTGTTATATTGTGTGCTGTACAGCTGTATTGCTGATTTGATGTACTCTAATCTAAGTTTCATTTGTGGTTCTGGCGATTTTCAATTAAAAAAGAAGAAGTAAATCTTGTGGCTGTAATTTCTTTACATTTTGTTTATATATTACCGTGTCATTGAGTTATTATTGTTGTGTTGACTGTTGGGGAATGGGTGAACGTACATATTGTGCAAAATGAATGTTATATAATAAAAAATATAATGGTGCTGCGTATTGTATGTTAATATATATATATATATATATATATATATATATATTATATTATATTTGGTTTTGAAACTTGGTAAATTGTTGGTTGTTCATACTTGACTGTTCATACTAAATAACTAGTTTACAAAATTCAATATTAATATTTTAAAGTGTGTGATTAAGTTATGGGACAAAAAAACATTTACAATTCAATTCATGCATATTTTAAAGGGAAAAATGTTTAGGATTCAAGTTACACTTCAACCTAGCCACAGTAGCTATGGCTCAATTCAACATTCCCTAGCGGGGGGGTGCTCCTATCAGGTCACGCCCTGGGGGGTAAGCCACATATGATCGCCCCCGCCCCCCCTTCTTGTTCATCAAAAAAAAAGTTACACTTCAACCCACTGTTCCAAAAAAAGGCTATAGTTTTAGATAGTGAATTCTTATAAAGGCTCAAAGATGTGAACCTAAGCAAATAGACATTGTTTTCTTAGAATGGGATTTTGAAATTTTACTATTTAGCTTGGATCCCCTATATAAAATTCCTAGCTCAGTCACTAGTTCCAAGAACACTAACAACAACCCATTGCTTAAGATTCGGCGATGGTGGCCTTACTTGTCTAATTAATTTATTTAATCTTAGTTTGGTTTTTTTAAATGATTATTTTATTTTAGTTTGTAAGGATATTGTTGTCAAACTTTTTAAGTACTTTTGTTCGTATAGCACTAGCACTAGATTCTACAGGGCAGAGGCGGAACTAGGGGAAGCAAGGGGGGCATTGCCCCCCCCCCCCCCCCTAATTTTTCCAATTTTCCATTAGACTAGTGAAAAAAATTAGAATTTATACAAAAAATGACTTACTGCCCCCTCTTAAATTTCAAAATTTGATCCTTCAAAATCTAAAATTTAGACCTTACACATGCATAATTGCCCCTCAAAATTTTCAAGTAGTTTAGAAAACCCAACAAATTTAATTAGTGCAAAAAAAAAAGCCAAAAATTTAAATTACTACAAAGATACAGCCCATGGCCTTCCAAGTACCAAAAAAAAAAAAAAAAAACCAAAATTTCCTTTTTGATACATCCCAAATCACTAGATCAATCCTTCAAGTATATCACATAGATTTTTCTTTTCTTTTTCAAAGACCCAAAACTCTTTGAAAAAAAGAAAAAAAAAAACCCCAAAACAAATGTAACCCATTGCTCAGCCAGTTGCCTTGCCATGAGTCCGTGGTCATAGATTGACTCTAGCTCCTTCAAAGCACTACAGGTATCTCTCCCTCTCTCTATTTCTATCTCTTTGTTTAACCTGTGAAGGCTATGAACACAAGTAATGTAAAGCAAAGACATTAATGGTTCGTTTGGATATTGCTTATTTTTTTAAAAATTAAAAATAATAAAAAATAATAAAAAAGTTACTCTTTGCATGCTTGGTACTGTTCACAAGCCTAAAATCACTGTTTATGAACAATGCCAGAGGCGCTGTCCAGAGAGAGAGAGAGAGAGAGAGAGAGAGAAAAGGCAAAACCCAAACACCACCTAATTGTGATTTACTGCTTTTGTTATACCATGTGCTGTAGAGTTGTATTGCTGTATTTCAGCAATTAAATTTTAAAGGATTAAACTTGTCTAAGTTTCTTTTGTGGTGGGTCTGCAGATTTCATATATAACTTGCGACTGTGATTTTTTACCTTTTTATTTATAACTTTTATATAATATATTAATAATAATATTACCGTGCTGGCGTGTTGTTGATTTTGCTCGTGAGTGAATGTATGTGTTATTGGAATTTCTTTTTTTTTTTTTTTTGGAGAGGATGTGTTATTGAAGCTTGATACATGAAAAGTGGATGTTACGTAAGAATCCTATATAATGTTAATAGTGTTGTGTAGTTTATTAGTATTGTAGACTTGATTGTTCATACATTTTTTTTCTTTTTAAATGAACTGAATAACTAATTCATAAAATTTAATATTAATGTTTCAAAATATGAGTCATTTATGGGGAAATTTTCACAATTTATGTATATTTTAAGGAAAGAAAATGTTTAGCATAATGAAGAATGTAGGGCACAATTTTGTTGAGTTAAAATTTATTTATGAAATAATTTTTTTTACTTAACAATTTCATTATATTTATTATTTAGTTGCCCCTTAAACAAATTTCTTGCCTCCGCCACTGTTATATGAATGTTTTTTATTTTTATTTTTTTTATTTACTAAGAATGCGGTCACATACCTTTTTACTTTTAGATTGACTTTTTTGGATGCTGGGACTTTTAATATTATTATTTTCTTTTTGTTACTAGTAAAATGAAAGTTTCTCCTAGATAGGTTATTGTCTTTTTGTTTTAGGGGTAGTAGAAGAAAAAATTAGTTTTTTTTTTTTTTTTTTATTGAGAAGAAATAACTAAGTTATAAAATCAAAACTATTTTATGTTCCTAAAAATATGTATGTTTTATTTTTAGATGAACAGCACAGATTTTTTTTTTTTATTTATATAATATCAATACCTTGGCTAGCTAGGCTACATTCTCGAATTTAGATCATCACAGATACATGTTTTCTTCTTATGTGTTGTTATTACTTATTTGAGTATTGAATAATAAATGTCACATATGGAGAAAAATATTAAAACATAAGAGAAAAATAATAACGGGGATGAATTAATTTACATTCTCTCTTCATCTTTTTTCTTTTCTTTTTTATTTATTTTTATTTTTAACTTCACAATTTTTTTTCCCTCTTTGTATGAATTCTTAAAATTTTACAATTGTCTTTCATGCTAGTCTTACCATGTAGTAAACATGATACTTCGTGCACTTTAGAAAATAAGTATCCACATTATGTCTCATCCAAACTTAAGAAGTTGAAACTTGAAACAGGGCTCATGAGGCTAGGCTGAAAATGGATGATATTATAATACTGTTTTGAATGATTGTTTTATCAAATTATTATTTGAATATCTAATTTGCAGTGATGGTTAGTCCTAAATTTTGTTGTTGGATTGTATTTTCTAGCCCTCAACTATATAGTTTTCTTATATAGTTGCAAAGTAGTTTTGTCAGGGTAACCATATAAACACAAACACCTCATTTTCTTGTCTTCTATCTTCTAAGGAATTTTGCACTCTACAGCTTATTCCAACCTTTGTCTTATAAAAAATCACACCTAGTTAAGTTCTCATTGTGATTGAATTCAACATAGATAATTGAAATTGAATGAAAACATGTCATGCTGATTATATAATTCATTGAATTCACCAAGCATGTTTACGATGTAGGTTTGGAAAAGAAAATTTTACAATTTTTTTCATAGAAAAATTTATTTATGTTTCGTTTAGATTTTCAATTCTCTTTCTGAGTTCATCAATTCGTCTCGATTCAGCCATCCATGAATTTATAACCCCCAAAATATTTGTGTGAGCCTTCCAACTTAATTAGTGAAGTGCAAGTGATGAAAATGTTAATGGTTGTATAATTATGCTTGAGTTATATGTATGGGGATAATAAAATAAGTAAAGGTTTAGATTTTGTGCTAGTCTTGTTATAAATGACTGATGATAGAAGTTTTGTTATTTTGTTCCACTGTTTTCATTTCATGCTACAATAGCTACTTTTTTTATAATAATTAATACATAATACACTACCTACTAACTTATAAGCATCTATAAAGCAAGAAGTTTACTAACTTATAACCACATCTATGGTATTTTTGAAAAATATAAATTTTAAAATTTTACTTGAATGCTAAAACTATTTAGTAAGTATTTTGATCATCTATTTTAGTTGACCTTTACATTGGTTTATACTCTTTGTTTCAGGTTAAAATGTCGCATGCCTTGGGTTACAGTCTTACAAATGATGCTGAGGGGAGATATATTTCATTGCAACAAGTATTAGCTTGGCAACATATCTTCATGAGGAATATGTTATTGTTTGATTATTATTTGAGAGAATAGATTGGAACTTAAATTATGTTATATGATATTGAACTTTGGTATTGTTTTTCTTTATTAGTAGTTATTGATTGAGCAATTGTTATGCTTATATGTGTATTTGTGATTGAAAATTTGTGATATATAGAATTGTGGTTTATTATTTTCTATCAGTTACCCATGTAAAGTTCAAAATGTAAATTTTATAGAAAAATCCAAAAAAATGTAAAATGTTATTAGGGAGGACATTGTCGTCGCTAATATTTTATCATATTATCAGTGACGACAAACAATATCATCGCTAATATGCGATTTTTAGTGATGACATGTTTGTGGTTACTTATTTATATCATTATCTGTGATGACAGCAAGCGTCATCGCTAATAATGACATATTAGCGACAACAAAAATGGTGTTGTTAATAATAATCTAATAGCGACGACAAAAAAATTCGTCACTATTAATGAGCTAGTAGCGATGACATTTCGTCTTGAGACCTCGAGTTATTTATGACGACAATTATAACTATTAGCGACGACTTTGTCGTCATTAATAGTATTGTAATTTGCGACGACATTAATATCGTCACTAAAATACTTTTTTGTTACCACTTTTCTTTAACCAAAATTAGCGATGACATTTTTCATCGCTAATTATATTAGCAACGAAATTTAAAGCATTAGCGACGACTATGTGCCGTCGCTAAAGACCAAATTTCTTGTAGTGGTGGTACACTGAGGAGTGAAGGCAGTGACAAGGGAAATGAAAGAAAGAGATTGAGGTTGGAAGGATGAGAAAAGAGGGAGATGGAAGGTTGCATTTGAAGAGAGTCGAATGTTTGAAGAAAGACGAAAGAGACAGTGTCAAAGTAAATATATATATATATATATATATATATATATATTATATATATATATTTTGGGAGAGGCAATTGTTTTTTTAATGTTAATTTAAAAAAAAAAAATACTATTGTACTGGAAAATTGTGAGAAGTTCAAAACTCATGTTATAAGTTCTCATGAGATCAACAAAAAGTTATACATTTTCGATAAAGTAAAATTGAAATATAAGATTAAATTTGAAATTAATGACAATGTAGGGTTCACTTTTGAGACAAGCTCTAAAGTATAAATTAAAATTATAATTATTTCAAAAATTAATTAATTTTAAAAAAGGTAAAAAATAAAAGAGGGAGACGAATGGAAAAAGATAAATTTCCCTTTTCTAATGGAAGACTTGGGGATTGATGGTCTTTGTCTTCAGCCACCATATTTAACTAGTGTGTATCTCTGTGCATATGCATTGGTACAATTAAAAACAATCATAATTATACAATTTAAATTATACATTTTTTTAGAAGAGGTTCAAATTATACATGACATTAACTTACACTTTTTTTATACCATAAATTTCTAAAATATGTAATGGTTTCTCATTATATATATATATATATAATAGAATTTAATTGGTTTTAGATTCTTTGATTTTTGCGTCCAATAATTTATTTGTTACAAAAATTAAAAACTTAGATGAACACGTGGAAGAAAATTGGGCTCCAATTAAAATCCAATTTAGAATCAAATTGAATTTGGACTCTTTGATTTTTACACTTAATAATTCACTGGGCACAAAATTAAAAATTAAATGGGACACGCGACGCAAAATTGAAAATCCAATTAAAATCTAATTGAATTTTCTCTAAATTTTAGCTATTAATATATATATATATATATATAAAGTTGTGATTTACAACTATGTTTTATGTTGGCTTTATTCCATGACAAAAAGTGTTGTAATTGCTTTATTTTTGTTCCTTGTATTTTGTGGGATTTTATTGTATTGGGTTTAGTATTATGTTGGTGAAGAATTGAGCATGAATTAAAGAACAAGTGGATTTTGTGAGAAGCTTGCGAGAAGCTAACCCGTGAAAGCGCCATGTGAGAAGCATATGTTGGAAGCTAAAGAGTCATGCTAGTTTGTTGTTTTTGCGAATGTCTCGCAAGTAAGACCTTCCCGCGAGATACCCGCAAGACTCTGCCTGGAGGATATTTTTAAGTGTGACTTTCTTACCCTTCATCTATACTATATATACCCTTATTACCTACAAAAGTAAAGGAGGCCATTCAGAGAGAAAAACTCTGGATAGGTTTTTTACAACACACACACCCATCTTTTAGTGAGAGAGCTACTCACCCTTAGTGAGAAATCATTCTAGCCTCTTCTCATTCCCTCTCCCATTGTCACATATTGAGAGGAGATTTGTACCCAAACACAACCCATACATTTTCAGAGTGTAGAGAGTGTTTTGGAGTTTGAAAACCTTTGGGGATTTTCCAAAAGAAGACGGTGAGGCTTGGTGGATGCAATCGGGCGTATTGTGAGATCTGAAAAGCTAGAGAAGACAAGGCTTGCCCTCCAAGCGGTAAATCAATCCACTAGACAATAAGTTGAGATACTCGAATAGAAAAAGACCCTCCAAGCCATGTCTACCCAATGCACCTAAGCCCTCCAAGCTCCTACTCCAACAAGGCTTCTCGGAATTGTGTCTTGTCTAGTTTTTCGAATCCCGCAATGCTCTCGATTGCATCTGCTAAAGCTTGACTTCTTCCAATACTTCTCAGCAGCTCCAAAACTCATTGGACACTTAGTATGGGTGTGGTAAGTGTTTGGGTTATCAACCTCTCAAGGATTTAGAAATGGAGAGGAAAGAGTAGAGGAAAACCACAATGGATGGTGTGTAGAATTGTGGGTATGACAATCTCACACTCTCAATGGTTTGAGGCTAGGGTTTTCTCTTTTAAAAAGCTCTCTACTCAATATGTGGGTAATGATAATATATATAGTGTATATGAGAATGTAGTGGACCAGATAGGAAAAAATAGCAAAATGGATTGTTTTGCAAGTATCTCGCGGGAAGGCTTTACCCGCGAGACACTCACAAAAACCAGCTGTCACCATTTGTCATGACTCATCGCATTCTAGTCATGTGCAAGACACATATATCACTTCACGGGATGCTTAGTCGGGAGCTACCCGCGAAAACTCTTTTGTCTTCAAATGCTTGAGTCTTCACACACACACACACACTCTCTCTATCACACAACCCTTACAATTAAATCTCACATAAAATACAGGGTATAAAAGATTGAATAAAAATTACAATCAAATTTGGCACGGAATTAAAGCCAACACAAAATAGTTGTAAAGCACAACTTTACAATATATATAGATTTACAGTGGTTTGATGCTGTGGATATTAAAATAATAATAATAAATTTTATTTGACATTTAAAATTGTTACATTAGCATATTTTTTTTTCAAAACAATTTATCAATTTTAACTAAATAAAAAATTAAAAACCAAAAATGTAGCAGGAACCAAAATCCAAAAAATTTAAAACACAAAAAATTAATATAAGATCCACATCAACACAAAATTAAACCTGAACAAATCCAAAGAATCAACCCCCCACACCACCAAAACATCAAAATTGAGCATAGACTTCACATTCAAACCACACAGCCACACACTTTTTCTTTTTCTTTTTCTTTTTCATTATATTTTTACAGAAAACTGAACTTTTCTTCCATGAGCCAAAGGCTTTTTGAGAAACCAAACACAAAAACACTACCCAAACCCAGAGACCCAAAACTAGTAACAATCACGGAGACCCAATCCCTCTAACTTCTCTCTCTATATTCTCTTATCTCATACTTTCTCTTCTCTTATGGTTGAAATTCCTATCACGAAGACCCAATCCCTCTCTCGCTTCTCTCATCTCAAACCCTAGCTCTCTCTCTCTTCTTTCTTGGCCGATTTATCTCATGACTGAAAAACCATGGCTTATCATCTTCTCTAAATCCATGGTTGAAGTCCCATGGCCGAAACACCGTGGTTGAAGACCCATGGTCGAAACCCACCTTAACCAAAATCTCATACTCTCTCTCTCTCTCTCTCTCTCTCTCTCTCTCTCTAAGGTCCTGCCTTTGGTTAGGATCGTTTCGAGGAAATCACAAGAAGAACTTCTTCATGCATGTCAGTGGAGCCTAATGCCAATGATGGTCACCGTGTTTCGATTTGACTAGCTCATGATTGGCTCATTTTTGGGTGTATTTTATCGATGAGGATCGGCTTTGGGTTTTGGTATTTTTGGTTTTGTGTTTTTGATCCGACTGTGTTTTGGATTTTGTTTGTTTGTTTGTTTTTATTAAGTGTTTTGGGTTTTGTTAGTTGATTGTATTAGAATATCTGACTTTGATCATGATTTTGTATGTGTTTTTGCCTGTTTGGTTGTTAAGAAAATGCAAGAGAACAGAAGAAAATCTTGAATTTATAATTGGCGTAAATGCACATTTAGTCCCTACATTTTGACGTTTTTCCATTTTAGTCCCTACATTTTATTTTTACCATTTTTAGTCCCTAAACCAATTAATGCGTGTTATTTTCATCATTTTCGTCAGTCAACCGATGAAAATTGCTGAGGTGGCTGCTGGAGGAATTAAAAAATTATAAAAAATGCCACATCACCATGACACATCAGCATCTATTTTTTTTTTTATATAAATAATTTCTCAATTTTAACTAAAAAAAATTAAAAACACAAACTCAAATTTAAAAACACAGGAACACAAACCTAGAAAATCAGACCCAACAACACTAATTCAAAATTAAACCCATTGAATCAACTTCCTTTCCCACTTAAAATCAAATCAATAATGCAATTCGAGAAGAGAACAAAGACCAATGCTGAAAACCCATAAATTTTTCTCGTTCTTCCCCAAAGATTCATAGCCAAATCATAAAATCAAAGAAAATCCAGAAATCTCAAACACTCAAAAACCTAGAAACCCAAAAACTCAAGGGATTAAGTGTGTGAAAATAAACTGGGTTTTGTTTGAGTTTTTAATAAAATAATACAAAGTTGAACCTGCACAGCAACCCTCCACTACCACCACCATGAACCTGCAGATGCACTGATACCCATAACAAAAATTCAAAGCAGAACCAAAACTTACATCCAATTTGAGAGAGAGAATCAGAACACTCACAGACCCATTACCACCAAATCGCCACCCACATCAATAGCAACCTCCCTAAACCCATAGTGAACCCATCCCCACCAACAACACAGTAATCCCCCACTGCTGCCTCTATGAATCTTGCATCAATACCCACAACAAAAATTCAAAGCAAAACCAAAACCCACATCCAATCTGAGAGAGAGAATCGGAGTGAGAGAAAGAGAGGATCAGAATGAGAGAAAGAGAGAGAATCCACCATCGCTACTAATCTCCAAACCACCATGCTTTTGCTGTCGATCTTCAGTCCATACTGCCGATTTCAATCTCCAGTCCACACCGAGAGACACCGCTGCTCCAAACTACCACGCCGTCGCTTCCGATCTCCAAACCACCACGCTGTTGCCGCCGATCTTCAGTCCATGCTACCAATTTTGATCTCCAATCCACACCAATCTAAGAGAGCCACTGAATCAAAGAGAGGGGAGAAAGAAAGGAAGATGAGAAATGAGAGAGAGGAGTGAGAGTGACTGTGTGATTGAAAGAAGAGAGAGAAAGAAGTGATATTTTGTTAATGGGTTTAATTTTGAATTTGTGTTTTTGGTTTGATTTTCTGGGTTTGTGTATTTGTGTTTTTAAATTTGAGTTTGTGTTTTTATTTATTTATTTTTAGTTAAAATTGAGAAATTATTTATTAAAAAAAAGAAAGATGCTAGTGTGTCATGGTGATGTGGCATTTTTTATAATATTTTAATTTTTTCGGTAGCCACTTCAGCAATTTCTGTCGGTTAAGTGACGGAAAGGACGAAAATAACACACGTTAATTGGTTTAGGGACTAAAAGTAGTAAAAATAAAATGTAGGGACTAAAATGAAAAAACGTCAAAATGTAGAGACTAAAAATGCATTTACGCCTTTATAATTTTTTGGGCAACCATGTTCTTGGGGGAAGAACATGAAGAACAATTATTATTTAAATAATTAAAGAATAACTAAAATTTTGTTTTATTTTAAAATAATTAAAGAAAAGGAAAAATAATGATGTGGCTTTTTTTTAATATTTAAAATGCCGATTTGTGTATTCCATTTGCCACATAGGCTATTTTTCGTTAGTGAGATGATGGTAGGGACCAAAATGGAACGATTTTTGATTTTGGAGGCTAAAAGCGGTAAAAATAAAATGTAGGGACTAAAGTGGGAATGGTGTGAAAATGTAGGAACAAAAATAGTATTTTTGCCTTTATACATTTACTGGGAGAATTAACCATGTTTATTTTGAGTAGTTGCACTCTAAAAGTTTGCTTACCAAAGTTCATTACATCCATGATCCATAATTTTATAATTTATTGATACTTAATTAAAAGGAAAAAAAAAAAAAAAAACCTATGATAGACAATTTTGTTTAAAGATTGTTTGAGAATGCGATCGAATTCTTCAGCCACAACAATAAATAAGGGTTTTTTTGGTAGTAGCTTTCGAGTATAATTGTTCAAAACGATGTGAAAATTGTGGTTTAATAAGTGTTGTGAATATATGTGTTTAAAGTACTCATAATGAAAAAAATGAGTTTGGTACCATGTTTCAAACAACATATTTTTGTGATGCTTTAATTTCCAAATTTGGATGCTTATTGGAAGGCCTTACTGAACTCTGATTGACCTTATTCTAGTGGCATTGGAAAGATATGTATGTTTAGTTTCCATATCATTTAACGTTTTGAAATCAGATGGCAGACCAAAATGTTATGGGCCCAAGAAGCAAGCTAATGCACTTAGCAATATTTTCATGATATTTAAACTGTCTTAACTCTGATTTCGAGCCATGAGCCATCATTTTAAATATAATTCAATACTCTTTGCAATGACATTGGTTTTATCTTGATCAGATGGCCGCATCAAAAGACAACTCTTGATTGCCGTAAAAGTCAACTCTAGGTCAAAATTGACAAAAAGCTCAAATAATCTTAGGTTTGATATAAAAACATGAAAAGAAGTCATTTTGATGGAGTTTTGATCAATTTGACTATTAGTCAACTCATGGTTGACTACGGGTAATTTGGTCATTTGGACATAAAATGACACTTTGAGCACTTCGATGCTTGAATGGGTTAAGCCATGATGATCCTGATGTTCCCATGGTCCCCTAGTGAAAATATGATTTTTCTTTGGAATTTTTGGGATCTAACATGCAAATCAAGGTAGACAAAATACGGTATTAACACAATGCTAAGGAATGTCTGGGATAGAAAAACTACTAAGAGGAGACTTTGCAATTTGGTCATGGTGGCATATGCAACTGAGGAAACTGAAACCTCTAATGCCTACGAATCATGATGAACCTAAGAAGGGTTAATGAGGATGATGGTGTGCTTGATGATGACATTGTCGCGGGGTAAAAACGTTTATTTTCAAATTGTTTTGAAGGACAATTCTTCCAACTCACTAAAAACTATCCATGCATACATTGGCCCCATTTGATTCCATTTTGCTGGGGTGATTTTGGAGGGAAGGAAATGGAAGGAGAGAATGCTATTTTTGGGTTTTTATTTGGACGAGAAAATCCGAGGGAAAACTGGTGGGGCACAAGTATTTTCTCCATGTGCCCACCAAAATACAATCTCCCCAAATCAGAGAGAAAATGGGAGAGAAAAGGAGGAAAAAAAAAAGTCTCACGTGTTTTGGAGGAAATTTCGACCAGTAAAACTTTTCTTTTCTTCCCGCTTTTGTCAATTTCTTCTTTCATTTTTTGTCTTTTTCTATTACTTCTCATTCATTTTTTCGCCCTTTCTTTTGCGTGTTCATCCATTTTTTTTTTCTCATATGTTTTTTTTGTACATCCATTTCTTTTCCTCATTTGTTTTGCATTATTGTGTGTGTGAAGTGTCCATCCATACACAATTGAATTGAACAAATTTATATAATTTACATTTTCTATCCTAGCTCTCATTTTTCTTTCTAATTGAACAACTGAGTTTTATATTCCTTTAATTTTCTAGGTCCCAACCAAATGAAGCCTTAGTCACATGGTCTATTTAATGAGTCATGTGACTAATCTAAATAATATATGTTGATGGTTGTACGAATTGTTATTTATAATTCAAGATTTCACAATTATAATGCATATAATACAAACATAGAGAGGTTCATAACATGACACACATATTAATTACACGATATTAATTAGGAAATTGAAAACAAAAGTATATCCCAGGAGTCACACAAAACTAGGCAATCTCTTATCCTCTAAGCAAGTTTAGCATAACATGACACACATATAGTTTATACGAACTCTTATTCCCTGTTCGTCTAATCGTCTTTCAGCATCGCTTTCTTGCTACTTGATAGGTTCTTAAAAATTTATTAATGCATTACCTTTAAAAGAGGATTGGTTCTATAAAGTATGGACTATCCATCAACACCAAACAAAGCTCAAGGAGATTGGGCAACAGATGGATTGAAAGGAACCTGGTCAGTACAACTAAGCAATTCACGAGGCCCTACTTTGCTTGAGTTAACACCTATAAGATCAAGGTAATGTAAGTAATAGTCGATGATGTTGTTCATGGACGTCACATTACTACCTTTACCACAAACAAGATATCCATAGAGCACATTCATGGTAGTACCGAAACCTGAAACTCTCTTTGCCAAATTGTCATTCTTGGTGGGTTTCCAGTTGCCAATAAAGACATCGTGTGCTGAAGGTTGGTTTTTTTTTATTGGCGTCATCCACCTCCAAATTGCAACCAGGAAGGCCAAGGTAGCATTTTTTTCTATGTATTCTGGATGGTTTAACAAATCCATGTTCAGATCTTTAGTGGCTTCTCCATAATTGTAGTTCCTGATGGATATCATGAATAAAGAGAATCCATTGGATTGTGTCATGAAGCTGCCAATTGATCTACAGTTTATTTAAGGGCAGGAAACAAAAGATACATACAAGTCTTACAGTTGTAAAGCAAAATGTTATGTCTTTAAGAAAAGGAAAATTCTTGTATTTAGTTTTATCAAAAATTAGGTTGCACATGTTTTTCTCAAGAATCGGTTACCTAGATTTTGTATGATGAATGCATAACTTAGGAACTCATATTTGAATTATGCTAGAAAATGATCACGTTTTGATTTTTTTTTTTTAAACAGTAAACATAAAATTTCTAAAGAAGTTTCAACTTAAATAAAATTGAAAGATATAAATGATAAAATCATTCAATGCAAAGATATAAAGAATGTATAATTATTGCTATTTATTGATAAGGTAGATACCAATAGATAGGTAGAGCACCCCGACCATAATATGCAACTCCAGGTGCACAGGGATAAATGTCTTGGTAGCGCTCATCACAATAAGTAATGTTGGGATTCTTTTCCTTGAAATTGCATAAACCGCAAGTTACAGGTCTATTCTTTTCGTCGTCACCTAAAAAATATCATCCACACTTACTTTGCTTAGAGATTGAATGAATCAAATATTATTAATCATTGTTCATATACTACTTTATTTACAAATAGCTAGTTCATCAATACGTAGTTTCCCAAGTGAATTTAGTTCCCAACTTAATTTTTTATTTTAGTTCTATTTGTTTCAATGTTAATATTTTTTTTTAAAATGAGTTATTTTCTAAATTATATTTTTTATAGTCAAAATACCATTTTGGTCTCTACATTTTAGAGTCACGGTTAATATGGTTCCTACGTTTTGATAACAATCAAGTTAGTCTATACCGTTAATTCACTAACGAAAAATACTTACATGGCTAACAACATGCATTGCTGGGACACACATATAGCAAACAAAATAATATAAAATTAAATATTTAATATTTAAAAGCCATATAAGCATTTCATTTAAAAAGAAAAAAGCCATTTAAAAACCAAAAAATAACTGGAAAAATTAATTGAATTAAAAAATAGTCCTTAATTTTTAAAATTTTCTTTTGTATTCTAGTAGTTTCTTAGCTACCAAATACAATTACAGCAGCACACTAATATGAAAACCCCAACCAAAATAAAACCCTTTACAAAAACAGACACACAAAAAGAACTAATCAGGGCCCAATCAAGAACAAGTGCTCACTGATCAAACACAAACATCACATATTCACAACCCACACAATATATTCCTCTATTCACACATAGCTTGTCACCCACATACACATCATAGAAACCCTGACAACCAAAATTCCACAAATTTTGTGCCACGCGGCGTAGATGTCCCCTCTAGACACCAGTTTGAGAAGAGAGAGAAAGAGTAGAACCTTTAGGGTTTAGGTTAAGCAGATAGAGAGTTGAGGCTAGAGTGAAAAAGGGAAAAGGAATGAAATCAATAGAGGAGATGGTGGTGGTGTGAGCTTGTGAGTGAGAGAGAAAGAAAGGTTTTACCTAGAGAGAGAGAGAGAGAGAGAGAGAGAGAGAGCTTTATAGTGAGAAACAAAGGGATGCCATTGCCGATGCTGGCAGTAGCATGCAATGGCAAACTACAAGGGATGATATTTCTGGAGGATCAAGATTGAGGCCATGGAGGTTGGGGTTCGGTTAGAAATAAAGAAAAGATTTCTAGTAGGAAGGGGGAACTGGTTAGGTAGTGTTTGATTATGAGAGAGATTTTATTTGGTTGGGATTTTCTATTGGTGTGTTACTGGGTCTTGTGTTTGGTTGCTAGAAGGTGTAAGCATACAAAAGAAAAATTAAAAAACAAATTTGAGGATTTAAAAAAAAATATATATATATTTTCATTATTTTTTCAATTAAATTTTCTAAATTTGTTTTTGGGGTTCTAACATGCCTTTTAAATGTTAAGTACTTAATTTTATATTATTTTGTTTGCCATGTGTGTGCCAATGGTATGCACGCCATCAACCATGTAAGCATTTTTTTTTAGTGAATTAACAGTAGGTACCAAAGTGGCTTTAAGTTGAAAATGATAGGGATTAAACTAACAGCTACCAAAATGTGGGGACTATATTGACCGTAACCTCAAAATATAGGTAAAATGGTATTATATATTTTCTATTTTTTTATACAATTATTTCATTTTTCTATGTTTGGTAACAACCTTAAAAAAGTTTTAAAATGATCTCCAATCTTTCTTTATTTTTAGTTTGCCGTGAGATATGGTTGTTTGTCAAAAACAATTTAGTGGAAAATAATCTTTAAAAAATAAAGCATACTTTTTTTATTGACTGAAGATAATTTTCTTTTGACTCATTTTTTTTTTATTCTACCAAATACCAAAAATGCGGAAACTATCTACACACAATTTTTTCCTTAGAAACAAATAGATTAGATAAAATAATTTACACTCCGTTTGTTTTAATGGAAAACTTTATATGAAGATATTTTTCTGCATTTTCCTGTATTTGGAAGTATTAGAAAAAGTGGGTTAAAAGAAAATTATCTCTTAACTTTTGTTGTTTACCTTGATGTGAGATAGAATTATTTCCACTAACATTTTCTACAAAACAATTTTATCTTAAATGAAACTAAATAAGAAAAACGACTCTATCTCACTTAAGTTAAATATGGGCAGCCAAGAGACAGTTTTTCAACTCAATTTAAGTTCATTACTAAACACGTAATGTTTAATTTGGCCCCTCTACTATAAATTGTACCAATTATAGCCCCTCAAATTTTAACATCAATTGTCAAGTTCATCGTTTGGTCTCTTGTCCTTTTAAATATTAACAAAATTATCAGTTGAAATTGATTTTATTTTTCATATTTACAGTCTCAAACATTGTTAAGTATAAAATAATAAAATAGTATTTTTTAATTATTTTAATAGGACCAGTTATTTTAACCATTGACTTCGCGTGAGTAGGGTGAAAGTCTGTGGGAAGTAGGAACTATCAAGAAATAAATAAAAATTTAAAGTGTGTAAGTGTGACCAATCATAGGTTCTAGCTCAACTCATCAAAAACTAATTAGTGTTTTAGTCTGATGATAAAGAGTTATTATTGAAAGCAGATGTTGTAGGTTGAAACTCTCTTAATTTTTTTTTTTTTTTTTAAATTAGCTTGTTTTATTATTATTTTTTTTTTAATAGAAGCTTTATTTAGGTTTTTTTCGACTAGATGCTTTATTTAGGTTAGGACGAAATGTATAGATGTTTACCTTGTTCCCCCTCAAAATATGGGAAGTTTTAGATATGTTCTCCAAACTTTTTATGGTCTGTACCTTAACATATCTTATAACGTATTATATCTTTGCTTAGTATCAAAGCGGTTTCAAAAACAAAATAATGATCGGGTCCGATAATACATATCATTTTCTTTTTTTTAGAAAAAAAAAGGTAAGCGAAATAATATATATATATATATATATATATATATATATAAATAGAGAGAGAGAGAGAGAGAGAGAGAGGTAAAAGACTTTCTTTTAAAGAATGGGGGGTCTTTTCTTGCTCCTGGCGACTCCGTTGTTTTTAGATAACTAAATATTTTATTGAGGAAAAAAAGAACAGAAAGAAAGTTGTTTCTCAAAAGAACAAAAAAGAACAAAAGTCTTGAAATTAAGTTGAAACACAGTAAACACTTTGATCTCATCTATATACGACATCAAAGCCAGACGGAATATATACATATATATTCAACCACACCAACAACAGAAAAACTCAAATTAAAGAGAAACTCTGAACTCACAGGTTACTTTGCTGCCGATATGTGCAAGTAAAGCTGCGACTTCCATTTTTCCAAGGGGAACCTGCCCCCCGTCCTTGTAGGTAGTACCAAAGCCATAAGGCTGGTACTGAACTGCGGCAGTGATAAAAGACGTGTAGTTCCAGAACTCTAATGACCAAGACGGCGGCTTATTCGTATAAGTTTTGTCACGTCCACCATACAGACTCATACGGTTAAACTGGGCATCCCGGACGTTCCGACTAACATTCCCGTTGCAGCATGTTCCGTTGTCTACCTCCATCAACATACAGCATAGCCCGCTATGTGTGTTGCAGAGAGTACAGCGCTTCTGAACATAACGAAGACTGTACGAACTACAATTCTCTTGCACTAATATAAATGCCAATATTGTAAATGGTACAATCCATTTATACTCCATTTTTTGCATCTTACAATTGACAAGGTTATTGGAGACTAGAGAGAGTTGTGTAACGAACGTGTTCCTTCACTTGGAAGAAAAGGAGTGGATGTTAATGAGATTACGAAGAATCAGGTATATTTATAGATATATCTTTACTTCAAAATGAATAAAAGGAGTGGATGTTAATGTAATTTACGTAAATACTTAAATTCTATACTTTAAATACGATTTGGACAGTATATATCTTTCTCCACTTGTGCCATGTTCCACGCAAGTTCTCTCCCTCTCATGCATTCGTCTTCTTCTATACTTTTGTATAATTTTTTGATATTGGTTAGAACTTAGATAAATCTAAGCTCTGGGGGTGTCTTCTTCTTCTGCCATACTTGTGGAGTCTGTGTAAATGTCTAGTCTTTGTTCAAAGTCTTGCTACTACTTTTCCTCCGTTATTATTCGTCCTATATATATATATATATATATATATATATATATATATAGGGGTATAGCCAATTTGTTTGTGTCTATTGTTTTCGAATCTATTTTTGCCTAATCTTCTCGTTTATTGTTTTTTTCTGCGCAATCTTTGTTGACTGTCTTGTTATTACTTTTGCCCTATTCTTCGTTCTCTAGCCAGTTTGTTTGTCTATCAATTTTTTATTTCGAGTATGCTTTTGTCTATTCTTCACGACTTTTATTATTTTTAATAAATTTAATCATATTCATATACAGATAAAGGGATAAGATATTTTTTACCCAATGGACACTCAACGTTCTTTCCCTCTCGTCTCTCAACTCAAACCCTCCCCTGCTGAGTCTAGAGTCGTCCCCTCCCAACCAAAAACCACGTTTTCTAGGATCATTTATGTAAGAGTAGCGTTTATTACATGCATACAGAGTACAAACACCTCTATGCGTAGCGAAAAAGCTATTGAATGACCAAGTTAGAAATTTTGACTTGAAATCATTATTTTAATTACTTGTTTTTTTTTTTTTCGTATGTGTGCATTAACGTGTATTAGTGCATGTAACAAATTTTTAGGCAAAAATGCAATTTACACCATTAACTTTGCTTAAGAATCATTTTAGTCATTTAAAAAAGTTTGAATTTGGTCATTTTAATTCAGTAAGTTTACTCCAAAATCATTTTAGTTTTTTAAGTTTGAAAATGATCATTTTAGGCCAATAAATATACCCAAAAATTATTTTACTCCTTTAAATTTGTAGTTTGGAGTTATTTTTTGGCAAAGTTACTTGACTAAGTGTCCATTTGGGATAAACTGAAAATTTCAGTTTATTTGCAATTTCAGCTTATTTTTGTTACTATTTATGGGTTTCACTGCACTTTTTGGTATTATTAATGAGTTTTGCTATACTATTCAGTTAACTTTTACCTTTATCTACAGTATTTTCAACAAAAAATTTTCAGTTTCAGTTAAATAAGTTGTTTTCAAACGGGCACTAAGTGAGTCTTTAAAAGACTAAAATGATTTTTGAACGAATTAGTTACAAGACTAAAATGAAAATTTCAAACTTAAAGAACTAAAATGTTTTTGGTGCAAATTACAAACTAAAATGATCAATTTCAAACTTAAGAATCAAAATAATTTTTGGACAAAATTAGTGGGTGTGAATTGTATTTTTGCTGATTTATCCTTTATGTAATATTATTACCGCTTTTACCTTTATATAATACTATAAGGTACACACTTTACATTATACTTTTATCCTTGTGTACTAATAGTTTTAGACTCTACTTGGCATCTCCTTTTTCTTCTTTTTTATTTTTTTTTATTTTTTTGAATCCACTTGGCATCTCTATACATTGGATTGAGAATCAATAATATGTTTTCAGTTTCAACAAAATTAAAAAAACAAAAAAAAGTAAAAACAACTCAGAGAGATGAAAAGGAGAATTTATTAGTATGTGATGCTTCATTATTGTTCCGTGGAATATGGAAGTCAAGATTTTGTTTTGGTGTGTCGTCAACGGGCCGTTTGTATGCAAAAGAAGTCAAAGGTGGAAAAGCATGCAACTATAGTTGAATGTTGACTGAAGACGCCCATGTCATCATCTTCATTTTATTTTATTTTATTTTTTCTTTATCGTTAGGTATACATGTGAGTGAAATCTCGTATTAAATAATAATGGGAAGAGAAAATGTCTAATATAACATAATTGGGCCCAAACTCATTATAAGATTAATCTTTTTGGTCATGTGATGTCTCATACATATGTTATATTAACTACTTAATTGTAGTCTTTCCAATGTATTATTTTTCTAATAAGTGGTATTAGAGCCTATAATAGTGTCAAGCAAAGGTGGAAAAGTTATCATAATCCTTTTGCAGTTACAACAAAGACAAAGGTTGAATAATAATGAAATTAAGGAGATGATTAAAATATTATGGTTGTAGGACCTCAAAAATTTATGTAGTATAATATTAGCAGGTTAATTAGAAGTTAAACATTTTATATTATATGTGTATATATATATATATATATATATATAATAAATGAAATTTTATAAGTGAGATATTTGGGTTCTACTATTTAATAATCTAGGGCATGTCTCAAGAAAGGTTCTAAAACTGTTTAAAATTCTAAATTATCAAAAATAGGATGTACATCAACAGCTAATGTAGAAAGGAAATTTTTTTGAACAATCACAAATTTTCACATCATTTTCATGATACTGAATTCTACCTTTCTCCATACCTAAACTCAATTTTTACCAATATTAAGGCAAAAGACTCATTAAAATGACAAATTATAGACTGAAATGATCAATTTCAAACTTAAAGAATAAAAATAATTTTTGGACAAAATTAGTGGATGTGAATTGTATTTTTGCCAATTTTAACCTTTATGTAATACTATTACCGCCTTTTACCTTTATGTAATACTATAAGGTACACACTTTACGTTATACTTTTATCCCTGTGTACTAATAGTTTTAGACTCTACTGGGCATCTCCCTTTTTTTTTTTTCTTTAATTTATGAATCCACTTGGCATCTCTATACATTGGATTGAGAATTAATAATATGTTTTCAGTTTCAACAAAATTAAAAAAAAAAAAAAAAAAGTTAAAAACAACGAAAAGAGATGAAAAGGAGAATTTATTAGTATGTGATGCTTCATTATTGTTTCGTGGAATATGGAAGTCATTATTTTGTTTTGGTGTGTCGTCAATGGGCCTTTTGTATGCAAAAGAAGTTGAAGGCGAAAAAGCATGCAACTATAGTTGAAAGTTGACTGAAGATGCCCATGTCATCATCTTCATTTTATTTTTTCTTTATCGTTAGGTATACATATGAGTGAAATCTCATATTAAATAATAATAAGAAGAGAAAATAACCAATATAACATAATTAAGTCCAAGCTCATTATAAGCTTAATCTTTTTGGTCATGTGATCTCTCTCTCTCTCTCTCTCTCTCTCTATATATATATATATATGTTATATTAACTACTTAATTGTGGTCTTTCTAGTGTATTATTTTTCTAACAAGTGGTATTTGAGCCCATACTAGTATTGAGCAAAGGTGACAAAATTATCATAATTCCTTTTGCAGTTACAATAGAGACAGAGGTTGAATAATAATGAAAATAAGGGGATGATTAATATGATATAGTTTTAGGACCTTAAAAAAATTTTAAGTATAATATTAGCAGGTTAACTAGAAGTTAAACATTTTATATTATATTATATTATATATATATATAAAATAAATGAAATTTTGTAAATGAAATATTTGGGTTCTACTAATTAATAATCAAAGTAATGTCTCAAGAAAGGTCCTAAAACTGTTTAAAATACTAAATTATCAAAAATAGGATGTACATCAATAGCTAGAGTAGAAAGGGAACATTTCTGAACAATCACAAATTGTGACGTCATTTTCATGGTACTGAATTCTCCCTTTCTCCACACATAAACTTAATTTTTACCAATATTAGGGCAAAAGACTCATTAAAATGGCAAATAACATCGTTAATATTGAAGTTGTCAGTGTCACCTCCTAAAAAGCCAAAAGAGCATACTTTTTCTCCATGACCCTGAAGAGCTAGCTCCATTATTCAGCCACGTTCACTTCCTCATTCAATCTTGAAGGTTAAAAGCTTACAATGCACATAGCTTTCTAAAGAATCAGCGTCCTTATGCTTGAGATGAAAACGTACAGAGCTCCAAAATGAACAGTACAAAGTGCTCAAAACAATATTTTGATAGGCAAAATCAGTTTCAAATGGCAGCGAAAAAATTATTTCTGATTTCTGACCCCAAGATCATAGCCGAAATTGTCACTATATCTTAACAAACTTGAGAAAAGGGTTCTGATTCTTGTGAAAATTTTGTGTCCCTATTTGCTATTTTGATTTTTTTGCTATGTCTGTCTTAGCGAGGCTGCTATATTTAGCGACCCAATATTCAAGTATAATCAATTTTCAAAATAAACATGGTCAGTTTCTTGCATCTTAAAAAAAAAAAAAATAGACCTGTTCGTAATTCAAATAAATATAATCTCAACAGGAAATTTAGGAAAAATCTCATAAAGAAAAGTTCATCCAAAGCTCTTGCCAATTGAATGAATGAGCTATCACATGAGCTGGACCCAAGAAAAGCTTCAGGTTTATGAAAACTTTCATCCAAATCTCTTGCCAATTAATTGATTAATTAAAAAAAAAATGACAAGAAGAAAAGATGGAGACAAATACAACTCCAATCATAAACTCATTTATAATGACATCATTAATAGAAAATATTTAAAGAAAACAATCCTAAGTAATTAATTCAATACATATGTTTAATATATACATGAATATTATTTAATCCAAATCACATGGCGTCATTCGTCTTCTTCTATACTTTTGTATTATTTTTTTGATATTGATTAGAACTTAGAAATATCTAAGTTCTGGGGGTGTCTTCTTCTTCTGCCATACTTGTGGAGTCTTTGTGTAAATGTCTAGTCTTTGTCTAAAGTCTTGCTACTACTTTTCCTCTATTATTATTCGTCCTATATATAGATATATAGGTATAGCCAGTTTGTTCGTCTGTCAATTTTTATTTCGAATCTATTTTTGTCTACTCTTCTCGTGCACTGTTTTTTTCTACAAAGTTTTTATTACTTTTGTACTATATATTGTTTTTGTCTATTCTTCAAGTGTATTATTATTTTTAATATATTTTATCAGAGAGATGAAAAAACAATTTATTAGTATGTGTTACTTCATTATTGTTTCGTGGAACATGGAAGTCATTATTTTGTTTTGGTGTGTCGTCAACGGGCGATTTGTATGCAAAAGAAGTCGAAGGCGGAAAAGCATGGAACTATAGTTGAAGGTTTTTTTCTTTTTTATTATTTATTATTTTTTTTTTTGAGAAATAACTATAGTTGAAGTTGATTGAAGGTGCCCATGTCATAATCTTCATTTTATGTTATTTTTTCTTTAATGTTGGTTATACGTGTGAGTGAAATCCTATATTAAATAAAAATGGAAAGAGAGAGAGTGAGTAGTATAATATAATTGGGTCCAAACTCATTATAAATTTCATCTTTTTGGTCAAGTGATATTTGTTGAGATACAATTTTTCAGGTTCTAATCTCATTAGCCCACTCTCTAAAATACCTATACAAGCCCATAAACTATTTCGGGTCCCTACAAATATTTCCCACATATTACCAAACTTGGGCTCTCACAAATATTCTCATATTATTACCCAACTCGGGCTTTCACAAATATTCTCCACATTATTACTCAACTTGGTCCCACACAAACACTACTCATACCATTACCAAAATTGGGTCACAAAATTATGCCATCTCTATAAAAGACCAAACTCATTACCTTGTGGGCAAAACTCAAAAAGCCCAACAAAACTCTTTTACGAAGCCTATTGCTACACGACACTCTTAAAAGCCCATTGCTACGTGGCACCCTAAAGCCCATTGCTATACAACACCCTTATTAAGTCCGTTGTTACACGGCGCCCTAAAACCTGTTGCTACACAACACCTTTACTAACTCTGTTGTTGCACGACACCCTAAAGCCTGTTGCTACATTACACCCTAAAGTCCGTTGCTACGCGGCACCCTTACAAAGCCCGTTACTACATGACACTCTTACAAAACCGGTTGCTACATGGCAATATTTTTCACAAAATCTCAAAACTATTTACAAAAAGTCCAATACTATTCTGGCAACTATTTACACAAAGCCTAACATTATTTTGACAACTATTTACAAAAAGCTCAATACTATTTGTGAGAGACCAGGAAAAATTTGGGGTGCTCTCAAAAAAGAGATTTGGGTGCTTTCAAGGGCACCTCTCTTTTTGGGTAAGTGGTGTGGAGTCATCACTTATTTTCTATACAAAAAAATATGAAAAAACAAATACAAATTACATGATAAAATGCTTCATTGTCATTGATTGAATAAAGAAAAGTACAATCTTAGTAAATTAAACCTTACAAGGCTTTGAGTCCTAATTACAAACTACCAAAAATTAAAAAAAGGGACAAAACACTAGTTTGCCTATCCAAAAATCCTATGCTTAGGGGCTAGGTTATGGAATAGGAAGGTATTAGACACTCATTTCGCTCAGACAGAGTTTGGTCTTCTAGATTCTAATGACCAATATACCTTTTTTTGCATGATGTTAAATGATATGTTGAACGTACATGACAAACACTTGACCCAAAATTAACTCAAATGTATTTACCTTATGAGTGTATCATCTTCTTAGAAAAATTTAGATATGTTTTGTGAATAAATAAAAAAATTGATCTGGTTTGTTAAAAAAAAAAAAAAAATCAGATCTGTTTTTATGTCAATAAAAAAGATTAGTTTTGTAAAGAAAATCATATCTATTTTTAAGTAGATAAAAAAAATTGGTTTTGTAAAGAAAATTAGATCTATTTTTATGTAAATAAAAAGATTTTATGTTAAAAAAATATCAGATCTATTTTTGTTTAAAGTTAAAAAAGGTAATTTTATCAAGAAAAATTAGATCTGCTTTGAAAAGTAAAAAAAAAAAAAAAATGATTTTGGTTTATAAAAAAAATCAGATCTATTGTTGGACATAAAAAAAAAAAAAAAAAAATTTGAAAGAGGATTCACATTCATGAGATAAATTTATTTTACATGCATCACATAAAAATCAACCTAACTTTTAATTTCTTCTTTTAAATTTCAAAATCTGCAATTTTGTAACAAAGAAAACTTTTCTTAAATAAATTAGATCTGTATTTAATGAAAATACAGATAAGTTTTGTGTGTTAAAAATATCAGATCTGCATTTAATGAAGACACTGATCAGATTTTAGAATTAAAAAAAATCAAATCTATATTTAATAAAAATACAGATAAGTTTTTAGAGTTAAAAAATTTCAGATCTGCATTTAATGAAAATACAAATCAGTTTTGAAAATTAAAAAAAAAAAAAAAATCAGATCTGCATTTAATGAAAATACAGATCAGTTTTGAAAATTAAAAAAAAAAAAATTAGATCTGCATTTAATTAGAATACAAATCAGTGTTGAACTTTAAAAAAAAATCAGATCTAAAAAATTCAGATAAGTTTTTAGTTTAGAAAATCAGATCTAAAAAATTCAGATCAGTTTTTAGTTTAGAAAATCAGATATGAAAAATTCAAATCAATTTTTAGTTTAAAGAGTTCTTTGATAATTAGCAGATTTGTAATTTAAGAGAGAGATCACAATAAAAATCACCTAAGAACATATTTAAAGTAAAATTTTCAAACAAAACATGACAATTATATCAAGAATCAGAAATAATAAAACAACCTAAACCTATTCATGCATCATCAAACAAAATTAATAGAGAAGAATAGAAAAAGAAAAAGAAAAGAAATAGACTACCTCTTGCATGTGTGTGCTCTTCTTAGTGAAAGAATATTTTAGGATTCAAAGAAATTTTATTCAACTCTTTAAAGTCTAAAATTTTTCACTTACAAAAAAAAAAAAAAAAATCCCTAAGGCAAGAGCCTCTGGAACGTCTTTAACGTAAGGGGGAATTGGAAAGAAGAGAAGAGCCATAGAGAAGGGGGTCAGAAAGTGTGAAAAAGTATTCTAAATTTTAGGAGCCATTCTCTATTTATAGATGTTGGGATGCTTCGAAAAATTAGTTGAACGATAAGATACGAACTAGGATGCGTCCTTATCTCCAAAAAATCAAAAAAGATAAGATTTATCTTGGTCTAGGAGCCCTTGGGCCGATCCTTGCATTTGTGCTAATTAGCACTTGGAAAGTACTGATAGGCACTCCAAGAGTAACGAATGGCCCTCTTGGGTGCTGGACCTGCGTTTGACTTTTGGTCCACTTTGAACTCATTTTTTAAGATTTTTTGAGACGAGACTTGCACTTAGACGCGTTTTTAATCCATATTCTAAAAATTAAACCCCTTTTCTGGATATTCAGGTCTTTACAGTGATGATTATCTTGTAGATAAATACTTCAAAAAGTCTTGATTATCCACAATTTCATTGTTATCTGATTAATACACTTTATTCCCATACAAGTAGGCCTATTTTTAACACTAACTAACAACTAATCACAAAATTATTTATTTAATTTTTATTGTCTAGCCAATCAGAATTAAGTTACATTAATCATGCGTGGTTGGTTCCTCCGAAACAAAATGCATGTAGATCGTGCAAACTTGATCATACGATATCTTTCAATCCAATGGTCCGATTTGGAAATTGGGCATATCGTCGCGACCGTTAGAACCTCAAGATCATTTTTTTTTTTTTTATATGAAATGAATGAATTAATGCATGTAATGTAATCATGAATTTTGGGTATATGAATGGTCATTCTAGCCATCTTCCTTGATTAAGCTATGGGTGCAAAATCGAGTGTCTACAGAATACCCCTCATTGACAGAGCTTGCAAAGTGAATGTCAATGTAAAGAAAAGATATTGATTTTAGTAGCCATGATTTAATTGAGGTTGACTTTTCAAAGATTACCTAGCCCTCGAGGCTAAAACCTTGGAACAATTACTAGTGTTTCGCTGTTTTGAAAAATGAAAATTGTGAATACTTGATCTAGTTGATAACTGATAAACTGGAAGTGAATTTTGAAATATGGGTTGACCAAGGGGCTTCTCTACCTCAACTTGAATCTGGGGTGGTCGATCAAGGGGCTTCTTTACCTCAATCTAAATGGAAGGTATCCAAGGGGCTTCTCTCCCTCGGAACCTTAAATGTGGCAACCAAGGAGCTTCTTTACCTTGATCTTGATGAAAGGAAACCTTGGGACTTCTCTACCTCGAAACTTGGATTGTGGCGACCAAGGGGTTTCTCTACCTCGATCTTAATGGAAGGTAACTAAGGGGCTTCTCTAGCTCAGAACTTGGATTGTGGTGACTAAAGGGCTTCTTTACCTCGATCTTAAAGAAAGATGACCAAGGGGCTTCTCTACCTCAATCTTGATGAAAGGTAATCAAGGGGCTTCTCTATTTCAGAACCTGAATTGTGGCGACTAAAGGGCTTCTCTACCTCGATCTTGATGGAAGGTAACCAAAGAGTTTCTCTACCTCAAAACTTGAATTGTGGCGATCAAGGGGTTTCTCTACCTCGATCTTGATGGAAGGTGTCCAAGGGGCTTCTCTACCTCGAAACCTGAATTGTGGCAACCAAGAGGCTTCTTTACCTCGATCTTGATGGAAGGCTTCCAAGGGGCTTCTCTATCTCGGAACCTAGGAATCTAGAATTGTTCTTGAAGATTTGTTCATGGAGATTTTTCCTTTAAAGGTTTGTTTATGGAGATTTGTCCTTTAAATATTTTCTGCAAGAAAAACAGGGGTTCATTTAGTTTGATTTGTATAACTCATGACTACCACTCTTTGATCTTTGTATTTGATGACTTTGATATGTATGGACTTATCCTTGTAAGAGTTTGATTCAGAAAAGTTTACAGTTTACCTGATGAAGCTTTGTGGTATAAAGGTTTGAATTTACTTGATAGGTTTTGACATGCGTGATCTTACTTAAAAGAGGCATAGTTAAATGCCCCTAGTTTGCAAATTAAAGCATGATTTTTGGGAATCTTGATTGATGATTTTTTTTTTTTTTTTTGAAAAGATGATGATCTATTTTTTTGAAAATGAATGAGGCATGGCCGAATGCCCCTAGTTTGCAAATTAATGCATGACTTTTGAAATTCTTGATATTTGAAGAAAAGATGATGATGATGTAAAAAAAAAATTAGGAGTTGACTAAGTCAACTCAGTCAAACCTGAGTTGACTCAGCAACTCAAGTGGTAAAAAGGGGGGGAGGGGAATTTTCTACCTTATCTCCTTGTCTTCTTTTTCTTCTTTGCTTTCTCTCTTCCTTCCTCACTTTTCTCTCTTCCTCCATTGTCACTATTCACTCTCCCCTTCCACTTGCATTTTCTCCCTCACTACACCATTTCTTCTCTAAACAATCGCTTTCCTAAGCTTCTCAACCTTTTTTCACTCATCTCCCCCAAAATCATTTCTCATTTTTGTGTTTTTTATCATTTTTGCTACAAAACCATTTTTTGAAACCCATCCCCAAACCTCCATTTTCTTTGCATTGGCAATGACATCTTCCAATGGGCCTTCCTTTCTCACTTTCAATAGGAAAAAATGCCATCAATCTCTTGAGTGGAATGATGGAGAATGGCTCCTTCAAGACCCTAAGACCCATGCTCCACACTCCAAAAAGGACTTCAAAGTGACCTTGCTTCCTTTTTTTTTTTTTTTTTTTGGGAAATTTGTTGATTTCATGTTTTATTGAAAGTTTGGTATTGAGACATTGTCATTTGGTTGTTGTTTGCTCTTGTTGGAATTTTGGACATTGAAGGTTTTGATTGGAAATTCTTATGATCACGTTGTAGTCTTGGCCTTGGGGGTATTTTTAAATTGTTGAGCTACTTGACATGGTGAAATTTGGACTTTTAGGTTCTAAAAGTTTAGAACAATTGGCAAACTATGAGCACAAACTTTTTTAGGTATAGATCTTAGAGTCAATAGAGTTTATTAGACAATGCTCAAGATGTTACAAATCTGAACACAAGAAAAAACAAGTTGTGGAAAGAAGAGTTCAAATTCAATGAAATTCGACTGATTGAAAATTAGATCCGACCGATCGAAAATCGCAGACATAAAATTTTTACAGAATTCTATTTTAGCCCAAATTTTGCTTAAACGTTTTGGGTTTCAAGTGAAACACTTCTAGCATATAAAGGAAAAACCTAACTACGTTTTTAGAGCTTTTGAGAGACTTTGGAGATGCTTTTGAGAGACTTTGGAGATGCTTTTATGAGATCTAAAAGGTATTGTGCCTTCCTCTTTCAAAGTCACTATTGGAAATCATTCTCATATCATTAGATCTAGTAGATTTGAAGTTGCATCAACAAGATCAACAATAGCCGATGTTCTAAACCTTCAAGGGTGGTCTTGAAGTCATAAGCTGGAGAGTTTGTTTTGCTAAACCTTTGAGTGGGATCTCAAAGTCACAAGCAAGGGTGCTTTTGCTGGTGTAAATCCAAGGAGAGAATGAGTCAGTGGATTCAGAGCTTGCACGTGGTCCTGTCAGTAAGTTACTACTTGAGGTAGTAATAGATTTAGGGTTAAATCTGATTGTAAAAACTTCAATTATCTTATAGTAGATTTGCTTTACCTTGAGGATAACTAGGTCAAATCCTCTTCAGTTTTTTTACCTTAAAATGGTTCGTTTCATCGGTTTCCCTAGGTCATCATATCGTGGTGTTATTTATTTTCTACCATTTTGCATGATATGATTTATTTATGTTTAACCTAGATCTGAATAATTAATCTTAGTAATTACTTGGTTAATAAATTAGGTTAAACAATCTGTTTTAAGTGGTCTAAATGAATAAACAAGTGGTATTAGAGCAGGTTAGCTTTTGTTTTAGGTAATTTTACCTAGAGTTGATCATTGACCCCTACTGTCATGGAACACGGTCACTCTCTTGTGATCCCCCCACACTTTGATGGAAATAAATATGCTTATTGGAAAGTTAGGATGAAAGCCTTCTTGAAATCCATTGATGAGAGAGTATGGCTATCTATTGAGAAAGACCAACGCTTGGGAAAGACCAACCACTACTATTGGTGAATGGGCTACTACCCAAAAGGAAGCAACAAGCTTTAATAAAAAGGCTATGAATGTGATATTAAATGTTGTGTCTATAGAATAATTTAAGAGAATCTCAAATGTCAAGATTGTTCACACTGCATGGAATATCTTGCAAACAGTGCATGAAGGTACTAAGGCAGTAAAGATCAATAATTGTAGCAATTGACATCTAGATTTGAAAGTATTAGAATGTCTGATGATGAATCATTTGATGAATTCTATGCTAAGTTGAATGATATTGTCAATTCTGTTTTTAATCTAGGTGAAGTTTATGATCAACCTAAAATTGTTAGGAAAATTCTTAGATCATTAACTGAGGATTTTAGACCTAAAGTGATTATCATAACTAAAAGCAAAGATGTTGATTCTATTCCTATATATGAACTTGTAGGATCACTTCAGTTCTATGAATCTGATTTACCAAATACTAATAAATCAAAATCAATGGCTTTAAAATCTGTTGATGATTGCAGTTTTGATGATGAACTTTCATCTACTAAGATTGCTTACCTTGCCAAAAACTTTAGAAACTTTCTGAGAAATAATAATAGGAAGGCAAGAAATAGAAACAATGTTGATATTAATAATGTTAAGAAGAATGACACTATCAAAAACAATATTGTTGAAAAATCAAAAGATAGAGTAGGCAATCTTCTAATAGTTCTTTAGGACAATAGTGTTATGGTTGTCAAGGTTATGGTCATCTAAAGTCTGAGTGTCCAACTCTCTTGAGATCAAAAGGTAAAGCTATGGTTGTTACTTTGAGTGATGATGAAGTTATTGATCATGAGTTTGAAAGTGATCAAGAAGGAAATTTCATGGCTTTCACTACTATTGCTATAGTAAGTGAAATTGAGATTGCTGATGAGAACCCTTCTAATGGGGAACTCTCTGAGAATACAGACTTACAATAAACTTACAATAAGCTTTGCAAGATAGCAGCTAAAAATGCTTTAGGTGTTAAATTAGGATTGAAAAAGAAGAGCACTCTTGAACAGGAATAGAAAAATTTGCTGTTAATATTATTTGATGCTAATGAACTCTGTTAAGATTGAGAACATGTCTTTGCTTGAAAAGGTTAAAAGTTTAGAATTAGAATTATTTGTTGCTAGAGAATAAATAGATCAAACTTCTACTTCTAAACTACATGAAATGTTACAGGTTCAAAAGTCTGTTGCTGATAAGACAGGTTTCGGGTTTGTTGAGAATGGATCTACCACTGTAGTGAATACTCCTAAGTTTGTACTTGCTACACATCTTCTGTTTTTCATACAACTCTTTCTGAAGTTAAGGTTCATAAGAAAGTAGCTCCTGTTTCTAGAAGAGCTAGAGTAGATCTGAGTGAGTCTGAAACTAAAAATCGTGATCTATCTAGAAGCAAGAAAAATCACAAACCTCAGTGGTTTTGTCACTTTTGTGGTAGAGCTGGGCATATTAGACCAAATTGCTTTAAGTTGCAAGCTTTAAAGCAATCTCCCAAACAAAAAGTGCTTGGGCCAAAAGCACAAAGATCTTGTTGCACTTATTCATGAGTTGGTGAAGGTTTTTAACCTTTATACCAATACTAGAGCTAAAATTAGGAAAAATCCCAACTCCAAGGTTGCATCTAAAAGGGTTTGGATGTAAAAGACTCAATCTCAGTGAGTCTGTCTGACGTGGTCCTTATGTTAATTCTTTTTATCTCTTGTGACCAAAATTGTTTTTCTTTAGGATTGCATTTGCATAACATTCATACATTGCATTCTAGGTTTGTTTTGTTTTGTTTTTTTTTTTAATTAAAAAAATAGAAAATCAGAAAAAAAAAAAAGGAAAAGAAAAAGGGTTTTTCTTATGCATCTTCAAGATGTGTAATTGAGGTTGGCCTATGAAATTTGCATTTCATGACTATGTACCTTGTTTAGCTTTGATGAGCTTTAATTTTCTGCACTTTGCTAGTTTGTACTATGTAGTGCTTATATTGTGTGAGTTGTTTATGGTTTTTAAGCACATACTCTTGTTTTTGAAGTCACATTCTTTTGATTGTAAGGACTAAAAATCCTAGAAGAAAGACATAAATAATCATTTCACCACTGTTACTTGCCAATCATGAACACCCGTGTGTAAATCATAAAAGCCGTACTCGTTAAGGTGTAGCACTTGCACAACAAAATTCTTAAGGTGTTATTGTACATTAGTTAAAAAGAAGCAAAAAGAAAAATGAAAAAACAAAGAAAAATATGCTTTAAAAGAAAAGGAGAAAGAAATTTTTTTTTAAAAAAAAATTTGCATGGTTACAAGCGTGTTTTCTAAGGGATATGGAAGTTATATGATGTAACTCTTTAGGTGATAGTTACTGTCAAACTTATGTGATGAATAATGTAAAAAGTGTGTTTATTCACTGTTTACATATCACCTTGTGAGAATCTCATGCATTTGCTAGTTGCACAAACCACAAGAAAAACTTTGTTAAACTTTGTACATGAGATTGTGTGTTAAGTTTTTGTGTCCTTTCAAAATTAAACTTCTTAATGTGTTTAATGCATATTGTGTAGTGAGGAAAGAAAAGATTGATGAAATTTAGTAAATATTTTTTCTTGGAAATATTGTTTTGTAAAACACTTGGAAACATAAACATGCATCTCATATCATAATAACTGTTTTACAAATGTTTCTGTAGAAAATTTTCTAGATTTTTTCAAAATTTTTGATTCTTCAAGATTCAATTGACCGAACCTTTTTTTTTTGACCGATCGAAAAGGAAAAGAAAATTCCAATTTTAAGGCTAAAAATCTCAAGTTGTCTCGATTCCTCTCGATCAATCAAATATGTTTTTAAGTGTTTTTTGATTACTAGCTCGATTCTTTTTGACCAACCGACACTGGAAAATTTTCGGTTTTTAGTTTCTTGATTAATTTATCTTTTCATGCATCATTTTTGTTAGGATTCACATGCATTATATTGTTTTCTTTATCCATCTTGCATTTTTGCAATCATATATCTTATTGTTTTCACACATAACATGCATACATTTTGCTAACTACAACAAAATGTACTTTTAGTGACAAAAAAATTGGTCACTAAAAGTCCAGTTTTTCATCACTAAGAACCTTTAGCGACGAAATCTACTAATTAGTGATGAAACTCATTTAGTTGCTAAAAGTCCTAGAGACGAAAAATTTCATCACTAAAAGTACAATTTGTTTAAAAAAAAACTTTTAGTGACGAAAACGTTTCGTCGCTAAATGTTTTCCTCGCTAAAAATACTATTCAACAACGAAAATATTTCTTCACTAAAACCATTTCAGATTATTAAATCATATTTAGCGACGAACAATTTCGTCACTAAAACTATTTTCGGGGTACATATAGTGACGAAATAGTTCGTCACTAAAACTATTTTTAAGAAAATCCGAGCATATATAGCGACAAAAATTTTCGTCACTAAAACCATTTCTTACAAAATTCAGCTACATTTAGCGACGAAATATTTCGTCACTAAAACAATTTTTTGTTGCTATATTTGTGATGAAAAAATTCATTGCTAAAACTTATTTTTTGTTTTTGTTTTTTTTTTTTTCATGGCTTTAATATTAACCTATAACTTGTCATTACATTATTAAAACTTCACATTTGATTAACACATTTATTCCAACAACACATTTATAAAAAATCGATCCATACATTCCACAAGTAAAAAATAAAACAAGTATCCAATTCAAACTCCTTCCATACAATAATTCTTTGCAACACATACAATAACTCAAGATATTTTATAACAATACAAAAAGTGTAGCATAATATAAGTAGAACTAACAGAAGATATCTTCATATGTCTTCAAGTAATGCCAAAAGTAAATCCCCTAAAGCCACCAATAAGAAATCTGCACAAATATAAAAACAACACTACATTAAAATATAAAGTAAAAACATTAACTATGTTATAAGAACATTTCTAACAATGCATTAACAGTAGCCACACCAATGAATTAAAATCACAACTCCTAATATATAAGTTGTAGAAAGCAAATATACATTTTCAAGTGTAATGTAATACAATTAGTTTCAAATAATGCAATAAAAGTAGTCACACCATGCAAGGTGAATGTTACTTTAGCAAAATGAGGACAACTCATGCATGATGTATTCTAACATCTAAGTTTGTAAGTTGTCTTATCCCATTTATGAATGCACAAGTCTGTATTAATACTCAAATAAATATAAAGTGCACAATCAAACACCCTGAATATCAATCTATACCACATTATAACACCATACAAGCCACTTACTTGCTCCAATTCAATAACCCACCACAAAACCAATCATCAACATCACAATATAAAATGCATAAAAGTATTCAAAAAATGATAATATAATTAATCAAACAAAAGTAACTCAACAATATCCATTCACAATTCTAAAAAAATAAGAACACTTCCAATATGAATTTAAACCACCTTATAACACCATGCAAGCCACCCGCTTGCTTCAACACAAAATCCCACCACAAAACCAATTATCAACATCCAAAAATACATTGCTTACAAGTATTAAAAACAATTAAAATAATATGTCTCACATATAAATCAACAATATCCATTCACTTACTAGAAAAGAAGAGAGATTAGAGAGAAAAGAGAGGTTTGAGAGACTAACTTTGCTTAATAGATTTTGAATGAATGATTATAAGCAACAATTAGTGTTATATAGGAAGGCTTAGTTGTGTATTACACCAAAAAATGCTAATATTAGCTAACAAACTTGGCTAATAATTGTAACTAACTGCCTAACTAATCTGCGAGCTAGGCAGCAACTACTACCAACTTGTAACTAACTAGTAATACAAACATGCTTTATTTAATTCTTAACACATTTTGACTCTTGATTGTGTTGACACACCTTTTATGGAAATTGTAGAAGTGACTTAGCTAAACTTATCGGTATGGGCCTGCAAATGGACTACTTGTATGCATATAACCAAAAAAATCACTTACAAGCTTATAAGGAGGAGTCTTCAATCCATAGTAACCACAAATTTTTGAAGCTCTTTGGGACCCATCAAACCTTCTTTTTGTTGCTTATAGTGAGTATATAGAAAATTAGGAAACATAGGTAGCATATCTCATGAGTTTTCTTTTGGGTACCAAGTGATTAAACCAAACCATTATTAGAATTAACTAAGTAGAACACATGTCGAAGAAAATGCAAGAATTTACAAGCCAACCCACTCAACAAAGATTTCAAGTAAATTTCACAAAATCCCAACATACTCGTCATACTTTCAGATTTACTACACAACAGGTCAGCCTTTTTGTAAAAATTGTTTGGTCCATGAAAAGTTATCCGATTAAATTTAACTTAAATAGGAAGAAGTTCTTATATGTGTAGAATGTACGATAAAAAATTTAGCTCAAAATAAGTTTTCTATGATTTATTAAAAATCACGCAATGCATTTGACTCAAAAGAAAAATACTAAAATTTTAACACTATGCCAAAAGCTTTGAGACTTTATTAACCTTAAAGCTACATATGTTAGCTCAAATTAACAACTAGGATTATAACCCATAATATCATATAACAATTATTATGAAAAAAATTCAAGCAATCCAACCCCAGAACTCATAGAGGCAATATACGAAACACTTGGCATGCACAAGCAAATTCTTAAACCACTATAGTAAGTAATAGTTAACATTTCATCAACTTCTTACATATGACAAAAATCATTCCAACAACTCAACTAAAAATAGAAAAATCATCATAAAACACACAAAAGTTAGCTCCTCCTTCCTCCAATAAACCAAATGCCCAAATACCAATTATCACATACCCACACCTCAAAACCACCCCCAAAAATTGTAGTTAACACTACCAAAGTGTTATCCATAACCATTGGATCAACCCCACATGAGCTGAGTATCATTTAATGGCTTTCTTCAATTCAAAAAGGGCTACCCTACTTCAGTTCGAAATCGCTTTCTTCTAACTTATATTTTGCCTCCTTAATTTTGATCAATATATATGTGGCCTCTTAATTGTAGTTTCAATTACCTCAGAGGTCCAATTTTAGCTTAAGGTCCAATCCCTTCAACAAAATCCCTCCCTTCTCATTACAACCCAGTACTTGTAATCAGATGGCAATTTACACTTGTATTACCTCAGTCGGTTTTTACAACTGTAACCGGATGGCCTCAGTTGGCCTTTTCTTTTGTATTTATATGGCTCCAGTCGGCCTTCCCCAGCACTTGTAACTGACCCCAGTACTTGTAACTTACCCCCCTTTTGGTATTAGAGCCAAGTTTGGCCGATTGAAGAAGTTGTAAGTTACATTTTATTTCTCAATCAAGTTGGCTGGTTATACCACCATAGTTATCCAATTATTTTGAGCATTATAATTATTTTAATTATTTTTATGGAATTATCTCCCATTCCCCATATTTTGTTTTACATCCATTCATGATAAATCTTCCATTCCCATTCATTTATTTCTTTACCTGTTACTATTTCATCATCTTCTTCTGTCTATATCGTTGGTAGGCTGAGCTTCCTTCTTAAACTTTCTATTTATTATTCTATGATCATTTGTTTAAACTAACCTTTACATCCCATTTATCTGCTTCTTCTTATTCCTGTGTTTAGCCCCAAAGTTTGTTGCAGATGTGTACTATTGAGACTCGTAAGACCAAATCTGTACTATTTGTTATCCCAGTAAGTCCCAGTATCCCCCTGGTCTGTGTTGGTCAGCCCGTGTTAGCCGTGTGTCATGCATTTTAGGGTGGTCTTGCAGTTTGGAGGATTGTGGCAGTAGGAGGTTGAAGTTTGCACAAGATAAGGCAATTGTCTTGTTTGTATACCCTGTTTCAGATCTAAGGCTAGATCTAGGAGTTTGAAGATAAAGGTGACAAGGTTGTGATTGTTTGTTTAAAATTTTAATCCAGAACAATGAATAGGTTGTTTAGAAGTTACTCTTCCACCAGCTTTAGATCATCTTTCCTTGAGATTCCCATTCCACAAGTTGTTGGAATTATCAATTCTGAGTCATGTGAGTTATCAGATTTAGATCTAAAATTAGGAGATTGGAATATCCCTAAAGTCCCTACCAAAAAGATCTATAAATCTTCATGGTCCTCGGAAAAGATTTTCAAGACAAATTACCGTGTTAGAACTATAGAGCAAGTTTATGGAATTAACAAGGAGTATGAGACATGCTACTTGTTAACTTCATCTTCCATAAAAGCCTATAAGAAAAAAGGACATAATTTCCTACACATAGGTTTAGTACAAGTCGGAGTTAAACCTTTGATTAGAGAAGGATTAAATTGTTCAATTCTCATGGCCCTTAGAGATACTCGTCACATATGATTTGATGACAGCCTCTTAGGAACCATCCAATCTAGTCTTAGTAGTGGACCAATCCATTTTGACTGCTTCCCCAATTTCACAGTTCATCTTCATGATCCTCATCTCATAAAGGCTCTCACACTCAATATCAAGACCCAAGGAACCCTCATGGTGCAGGGAACATCCCAGTTAGCCTTAATATATAGGATCTATTATAAGTGCATCAAGACGAACATGAATGTTCAAGCGCTTAATAAGAAAATGATGGGAGAAACCACTCTCATCCAGTGTCCTAACCCTAGATCTAAGATTTAGGTCCCGAGAACCCTGAAATGAGAAAATGAGAATTATCCACAAATTGGACTCTAGAAAATGAGAATTATCCTCTACAGATCCAAAACCTTGCCTAGAATTCAAATCTAGATTTTGCCCAACAACTAGCCGATGGAATGGTTAGATTGAGTTTTGATCAGTCTAGATTTATAACACCTTTAGGATATGACGAATCTAGGCTTAAGACACCCCTAGATGAGTCAAGGTTTATATCCCCAATAGATCTACACCAACCTATTAGGTAGTCACCTATCCTTCTTCATGATAGACCAGCATTCTAGTGTAGCTTAATTAGACCTTTGGCTCCATTCCCAAAGTTTGTAAGAGATTTAGGGATAGAACTCCAGGGAGTCAAGACCATATCTCAAGTTAGTACACCTTGCTACACAGCCAAACAGGACTCAGTTGTCGATGAGGAAGACAACCGAGAACAATCCCCTCCATCTCCATTTGGGACTAATATGGAACAACCATTTCAGCAAGAACCCTAGTACCCTCTAATAGATCACCAGCTCATGGTAATTAGGAAAGCTTTCACCCCTGACCTAGTGGCTTTAGGAAAGGAGTTTAACTCTGAAGAAAACAGAGCCAAAAGAGAAGCCTATAGAGCCAACCACACCAGAGAGCAAAAGATGGAAGTTTTGGAAGGATGGAAAGCATTCATGAAAGAGATATCCAGCAATGTCTCATTCTTCGCGTACTTTGAAAACCATTTTGAATGGCACAAACAATCATGTATCATCACCAAAACTAGTTGGACCAAAGAAACTAAGGAAGTTGTCTGGTCCAACCATCCACGCCTAGAAGCTATAACCTTCAAACACAGAGGAAGTGATATAGTTGTCTCACCTTTCAAGGTTGCTACCAGTGAAGAAAAACCAATCAAGAAAGTGATAGAACAAAAGGATTACACCAACCAGTGTTTAGATGTTATAGGAAAACAACTTGATAGGATAGAAAAATAAGATTGAGAATAAGGTTATCCTCCAGCCAGGAAGCCCTAGCAAGCCCATCCAAACCCTAAAAAAGCTTTTAGACAAGCTTCCCACAACTAGACATATAAGCCTCAAACCTAAAGATAAGACAGCCTTAGAAATTGTCACCCAGAAGCTAGAAGAACTAGTGAAGAAGGAACCAGTCACCCCTTCACCAGTTTCAACTAGTAAAAATCCCCAGGCTAATGTCTTAAGCACAACCTCTAGGCGCCCGATAGCCTTAGAGATCGTTACCTAAAAGCTTGAGGAGCTAGCAAAGTCGGAACCAGTCCTCCCTTCGCCTAGAAAAACCCCATAGCTTAAGGTTTTGGACATCCATACAGCCTTTAGTAGCTCTAGTCAAGACTCTCAAAAGTTTGACAGGGAAATAGAGCAACTAGAAAACCAGTTTCAGGATTTATAGGTAAAAAGGCTTTACCACCCCAAAGTAAGCCTGACCAGCTTAACCAAGAATTGATACCCTAGACCAACACCCCCTGACCTCTATGAATGGAACATAAATGGTTTATCAGAACAAGAAATCCTAAATAAGATCTAGCATATGACCATGGTAGCCAATAACTACTTGGACGAAGGACGTCCCCACACAAAGGTCATAGAGCTCATAGCCTTAGGATTTACATGAAAACTTCTGCAATGGTGGAACAACTGCCTTAACAGAATAATCTAAAGAAGACATCAAGCATGCAATCCTAAAAGATGAGGAAGGAACCCCCATCTTTGACAAGATAGAAAGAGGAATTCTTGATGGAGTTAATACCCTGATCTATACGATCATGAAACACTTCGTAGGAAAACCCAGCAACATCACATCTAGAATTTACGAACAGTTGAGTAACCTTAGATGTAAAACCTTAGGTGACTATGGGTGGTATGAAGATGTCTTTACTACCCAAGTCATGTACAGAAGCGATTGTAACTCTCCATTTTGGAAAGAGAAGTTTATCAATGACTTATCCACACTCTTTGGACAGAAAATCAAAGAAACCCTTAGCAGCCCTTTAGGTGTCATAGATTATGATAACCTAACCTATGGAGATATCTCTAGCACCATCTGAAGTGAAGGAATGAAGATGTGCAAAGATCTGAAAATCCAAAGCCAAGTCAACAAGAACAAAGCCAAGTACGAAGTAGGGAACTTCTATACACAGTATGGCTTACCCTCAGTAAACCCTTCCAAAAGAAAATCCAAATACAAAGGAAAGGAATCCTCTGATAAATTTCATAAGAAGAGGACAACAGCTAAGTATTATAGAAAACATAAGTACAAAACTGATGATTTCTATAAGAAAGGAAAATTCAAAAGAACAGGAAAACCATTCCACAAGCATCAGGAAAATGCTTCAACCGTGGAAAAAGAGGTCATTTCAGAAAAGAGTGTAGAGCTAAGGAAAAATCCCTTATCAACATCCTTGTTAATGACTAACCTAGTAAGGATGAGCTCTTTAAGTTGTTAGAACTTGACCACTCAGATAGTGAGTCATCCAGTAGTTCTAGTGACCAAGAGATCCAACAATTGTACTAGTCATCCTCTGAACCCTCTAGAGCTTTCTTTAGCACCTCTAGTGGTTCGGATGCACCCACACCATGCAAACATAGTTGTTGTAGGAACAAGACTATCAATGTCCTCACTAAGCAAGAAGAGCTTCTTCTAGATCTCATAGAAGCAATAGAAGACCCAATTATCAAAGCTTAGAAGCTTAGTTAGTTCCATCAAACCTTAGTAAAGGAAACTAGTAAACCTGAACTAAGGATCCAGCAACCCAAAGTAGATTTAGAAAAGATCTATAATAGGTTCACCAAGTCCAAGAAAGAAGTTATAGTCAACGACCTTCAAATGGAAGCCGAGGAGACAAAGTCAAAAATTAGAACCTTAAAGCAAGAACTAACCATTCTAAGGGTTGATCACAATCTCCTTAACCAAAGAGTTCAATAATTGGAAAATACTTCTCATCAAGGCAATGAGGAAGGTCCCTCATTTCTAAACCCTTTCGATGAAGAAGTAGATGAAACAGTTAACCCTACAGCTGACATAGCCCAAGAACCTTCCAGTGAGAAGTTCTTAGATACCATCCGTAGGATTAACTTCCATAAATGGCATTCCAAAGTCAGGATTGTCATCAGCAAAGATTTTGAATTTGAGGTCATAGCCTTAATAGATTCAGGAGCTGATCTCAACTGCATCCAAGAAGGAATCATTCCCTCCAAGTACTTCAAGAAAACTATGGCAAGATTGACATTCGCAAGTGGCAGGAAAATGCAGATTGAATTCAAACTCCCAAAAGTCCATGTTTGTCAGGACAACATATATTTCAAAACCACATTTTTCCTTGTCAAGAATATGACAGATAAGGTCATCTTAGGAAACCCTTTTATGTGTCTATTTTATCCTTTCATTACAGATAGTGAAGGAATCACTGTTCACCCCTTTGGCCAGACAGTCAAGTTTAGGTTCCTTAGGAGCCCAGAACCCTATGAGGTAAGCACCCTCCAAAAAGTCTCTGTCTCTAAGGCTCTTAGTACTGTCAGTACCAAAATCCTTTCACCCATTACACCCCATGGTACTTATCAAGCCCAGAGCCTTAATTTTCTTATCATCCTAAATGATCAAGGTGAGAACCTTGATTCATTCATCTCAGTTGATGATCCTTTTAACCCTATTCGGTCCCAAACATCATCATGCATCCATCATAAAAGTATATGCTTCTCAATATCCTTTGTTTTTAACACTAAGAGATTTATAAACAATTATTTTAAAATTTTAAATTGTCCAAATATCTCTTCACAGGATAATGAGCGAATAATATTTAATACCACTAATAAGTGGATAATGGCTTCTTCGGCAGAGAAGAGGGACAAAGGGAAAGCACCCGTAGAGGGCTATCCTCAAGACAAGAGGCTTCCAGTAGGATAGTCTTTTGTAATGCATGAAGGTGCATCTTCTAATTGAAACCAAAGAGGATCAACATCCCTTCAAGAATTTGTCCCGATAGAGGTGACATATTCTAGTGGTGACATGGCAATTGTTTTACAGGAAGTTTTATCCAGGAACTTACAATCCAATGATGGAGCCTATATAGATTTACCACCCTCTATTAAATTTATCCTTGATAACCTTCAATCAGCCTTCACCAAAAATCACCAAGGCCTTTTCCAAAGAACCCTCAAAGCACTAGAAATTCACCTAGTTAACCTTGAGGCAAGAAATGAAGCCATCACTAGTCAACTCTCTGGCAAAGAGGATATCCATTCCATGGATAAAAAGACTATTATGGGCACTGATTATACTAGGCTTAGTCTTTAGACTCAAGCTACCTTAAGAAGTGTTGCCAACTTGCTTCCTAAAATACAAACTAGTATTTTGGGATCCAAGGCAATGTTTGAATCATTTGACAAATGGTTTAAACATTTCAAAATATTGGTTACTGCTACCTTCCTAGTCTACCTTCCAAGCAAAATGGGAATATTACTTTGGGAGCAGTCTTAGAGTATATGAACAAAGACATCCTTTTCCAAGACTTCTCATTAACTATAAAGTTGAGCCTGACGATATAGAAAGGGATCCTACTTGGCTATCAAAAATGTTCGAATATGGTTTTGTAACAATGATTATGTTATCAGACCATAATCAGATCAGCCAGTTTCCACAAATCATCCAACAGGTTGTGAATCAGATCAAAAGTCCTTTTATTTCTATAAAATGCTGGAGCACAATCCCACAATGGCACATAATCAATTGGATGACAGTCCAGCCTTCCACACACTTAGTACTCATTAATGGGTACACACACCAAGGCCCCTGGTATGAAGGAAACTCTTACTTATTCTACGATGATCCATATGCCCTTGCCAATTGTTGGAGGAATTACTTCACTAATGAGATCCTTGATACAGTCCAAGACCTATGGAAAGATTACCATCATGTAGGAAATACAAGAAGAATTTCTATTTTTACTACCAAACCTTACTCCACTGCAATCCCAAATCTCCACAGGAGTGGTTATATTAATCCCAGTCAGTTTATTATAATGGAACCAGACTATGAACCATTGATATAATGTGGATTATGCAACCAATATGCTATTTATCATGAGCATGAAAACAATGATGATCCTCCATGGACTCCTTACGATGGATAACCATCAGATGCTTATGATACTGATTAAAGAAATAGCAACAGAAAAGGAAAGTCTTAAGACTGATCAATATCATCAAACAACTTTATAAGGACTTCCCTCTTCTAACCCATTGCTCATAAATCAAGGTCTCAATCTAGCCAGACTTCGTCCAGGTCACCGAAAAATCTAGCAAAGAATTAAAAGATCTTGCCCACCAGTTGCTTCTCCAATCAGAACAACTAGAGTTAGAAGAAAAGGTCTCTCCTGTCTCTTCAGAAGCTGCAGTTAACCGCAATCTTGTTAATCCTTTCCAGGATTCCTAAGATCTGCATGATGGTTACAAATTGGATAATGATTAGCTCTGGATAGCACAAGTCACTATTCAGGATAATTCTAAACAATAATTCCAAACATGCTACTATTCATCTACAGCACCAGTCACTATTGATGAACAGTTAATATTCGGATAAGTCACTATTCATCTATAGTACCAGTCACTATTGATGAAAAGTTTCGAACAAAAGAAGCCTGACAAAGACGAAAGACAAGACACTATTCATGAACAGTAATGGTTACTATTCATGAATAGTGCTCAACACTAAACCCCAGAAGCGATGGATAGCTTACGGTAGAAAAGGTTTTTCACTAATGAGTAAAAGCAACTCCCCTTCCGCAATATTAGCAATCCTTAAAAGATTCCATGGCTCCCTCCAGCTATATAAGACAGCCAAGACTCCATTCTAGGGCAGGTTTAATTTTAGTTTCAATTACCTCAGAGGTCCAATTTTAGCTTAAGGTCCAGTCCCTTTAGCAGAATCCCTCCCGTCTCATTACAACCCAGTACTTGTAATTAGATGGCAATTTACACTTGTATTACCTCAGTCGGTTTTTACAATTATAACCAGATGGCCTTAGCCAGCCTTTTCTTTTGTATTTATATGGCCCTAGTCGGCCTTCCCCAGTACTTGTAACTTACCCCCCTTTCCCCAGTACTTGTAACTTTCCTAAACGGGGGGTTAATTACAAGTACTAGGGAAGGCTGACTGGGGCCATATAATTACAAAAGAAAAGGCCGATTGAGGCCATCTGGTTATAGTTGTAAAAACCGACTGAGGTAATACAAGTGTAAATTGCCATCTGATTACAAGTATGGGGTTGTAATGAGAAGGGAGTGATTTTGCTGAAAGGACTGGACCTTAAGCTAAAATTGGACCTCTGAGGTAATTGAAACTACAATTAGACCTTCCTTAGAATGGTTAGTTCTTGCTTTAGGGTTTTAATTTCTAACCTTGTCTCTTTGGTTTCCTTTTGAAGGTCGTTGACTGTAACTTCCTTCTTGGATTTGGTGAACCTATTATAGATTTTTTCTAAATCTACTTTAGGTTACTGGATGCTTAGTTCAGGTTTACTGGTTTCCTTTACTAAGGTTTGATGGAACTGACTAAGCTTTTGAGCTTTGATGATTAGGTCTTCTATTGCTTCTATGAGATCTAGAAGAAGCTCTTCTTGCTTAGTGAGGACATTGATAGTCTTGTTCCTACAACATCTATCTTTCCATGGTGTGGGTGCATCTGGACCACTAGAGGTGCTAAAGAAAGCTCTAGAGGGTTCAAAAGATGACTGGTACAATTGTTGAATCTCTTGGTCGCTAAAACTACTGGATGACTTACTATCTGAGTGGTCGAGTTCTAACAACTTAAAGATCTCATCCTTACTAGGTTGGTCATTAACAAGGGTATTGATAAGGGATTTCGCCTTAGCTCTGCACTCTTTTTTGAAATGGCCTCTTTTTCTACAGTTGAAGTATTTTCCTGATGTTTAGGGAATGAGTTTTCCTATTCTTTTGGATTTTCCTTTCTTATAGAAATCATCAGTCATGTTCTTCTATTTTCTATAATACTTGGCTGCTATCCTCTTCTTATGAAATTTCTCAGAGGATTCCTTTCCTCTGTATTTAGATTTACTTTTGGAAGGGTTTACTAAGGGTAAGCGATATTGTGTACAGAAATTCCCTACTTCGTACTTGGCTTTGTTCTTGTTGACTTGGCTTTGGATTTTTAGATCTCTGTACATCTTCAATCCTTCACTTTGGATGGTGCTAGAGATATCTCCATAGGTTAGGTTATCATAATCTATGACACTTAAAGGGCTGCTAAGGGTTTCTTTGACTTTCTGGCCAAAGAGTGTGGGTAAGCCATTGATAAACTTTTCTTTCCAAAATGGAGAGTTACAATCACTTCTGTGCATGACTCGGGTAGTAGAGACAACTTCATACCACCTGTAGTGTTCTAGATGTGATGTTGCTGGGTTTTCCTACAAAGTGTTTCATGATCGTATAGATCAGGGTATTAACTCCATCAATAATTCCTCTTTTTATGTTGTCAAAATAGGGGTTCCTTCCTCATTTTTTGGATTGCATGCTTGATGTCTTCTTTAGATTTTCTGTTAGGTAGTTGTTCCACCATTGTAGAAGTTTTCCTGTAAATCCTATGGCTATGAGCTCTATGACCTCTGTGTGGGGACGTCCTTCGTCCAAGTAGTTATTGGCTACCATGGTCATATGCTGGATCTTATTTAGGATTTCTTGTTCTGATAAACCATCTGTGTTCCATTCATAGAGTTTACCAAAGGATACTGAGAACTGGTTGCTAACATTCCTTTCCTCGAACTGGAGGTCAGGGGGTGTTGGTTTAGGGTACCAATTCTTGGTTAAGCTGGTCGAGCTTACTTTGGGGTGGTAAAGCCTTTTTACCTGTAAATCCTGAAACTGGTTTTCTAGTTACTCTATTTCCTTGTCAGACTCTTGGAAGGCTTGACTAGAACTACTAGAGGCTGTATGGATGTCTAAAACCTTAAGTTGTGGGGTTTTTCTAGGCGAAGGGAGGACTGGTTCCGTCTTCGCTAACTCCTCAAGCTTTGGGGTAACGATCTCTAAGGCTATCGAGCTCCTAGAGGTTGTGCTTAAGACATTATCATGGGGATTTTTACTGGTTGAAACTGGTGAAGGGGTGATTGGTTCCTTCTTCACTAGTTCTTCTAGCTTCTAGGTGACAATTTCTAAGGTTGTCTTGTCCTTAGGTTTAAGGCTTGAATGTCTAGTTGTGGGAAGCTTAACTAAAGGCTTTTCTAGAGTTTGGATGGGCTTGCTAGGGCTTCCTAGCTGGAGGATAACCTTATTCTCAATCCTATCTTCTATCTTATCAAGTTGTTTTCCTATAACATCTAAACACTGGTTAGTGTAGCTGTTTTGTTTTATCACTTTCTTGATTGGTTTCTCTTCACTGTTTTCTTCTGACCCTAGTTGTTCTGATCGTAGAAGCAACTGTTGAGCAAGATCTTTTAATTCTTTGCTAGATTTTCTGGCGACCTAGACGGAGTCTAGGCTAGACTGAGACCTTGTTCTTTGAGCAATGGGTTGGAAAAGGGAAGTCCTTATAAAGTTGATTGATGATCTTGATCAATCTTAAGACTTTCCTTCTCTGTTGCCATTTCTTTAATCAGTATCATAAGCATCTGATGGGTATCCATCATAAGGAGTCCATGGAGGATCATCAATGTTGTCATGCTCATGATAAACAACATATTGGTTGCATAATCCACATTATATCAATGGTTCATAGTCTGGTTCCATTATAATAAACTAACTGGGATAAATATAACCACTCTTGTGGAGATTTGGGATTGAAGTGGAGTAAGGTTTGGTTGTAAAAACAGAAATTCTTCCTGTATTTCTTATGTGATGGTAATCTTTCCATAGGTCTTGGACTGTATCAAGGATCTCATTGGTGAAGTAATTCCTCCAACAATTGGCAAGGGCATATGGATCATTGTAAGATAAGTAGGAGTTTCCTTCATACCAGGGACCTTGGTGTGTGTACCCATTAATGAGTACTAGGTGTGTGGAAGGTTGGACATTCATCCAATTGTTTCTGTTCCATTGTGGGATTGTGCTCCAGCATTTGATAGAAACAAAAGGACTTTTAATCTGATTCACAACCTGTTGGATGATTTGTGGAAACTGGCTTATTTGATTATGGTCTGATAACTTAATCATTCTTAAAAACCATATTTGAACATTTTTTACGGCCAAGTAGGATCCCTTTCGGTATCGTCAGGCTCAACTTCATAGTTAATGAGAAGTCCTAGAAAAGGATGTCTTTGTTCATATACTCTGAGACTACTCCCAAAGTAATCTTCCCATTTTGCTTGGACAAAGATATCATTTATGTCATTTGAATTGTTTTTGTAGACTGAGAAGGTAGCAATAACCAATATTTTGAAATGTTCAAACCATTTGTGAGATGATTCAAATATTGCCTTGGATCCCAAAATACTGGTTTGTATTTTAGGAAGCAAGTTGGCAACAACTCTTCTTAAGGTAGCTTGAGTTTTAAGACTAAGCCTAGCATAATCAGTGCCCATAATAGTCTTTTTATCCATGAAATGGATATCCTCTTTGCCAGAGAGTTGACTGGTGATGGCTTCATTTCTTGTCTCAAGGTTAACTAGGTGAATTTCTAGTGCTTTGAGGCTTCTTTGGAAAAGGCCTTGGTGATTTCTGGTGAAGGCTGATTGAAGGTTATCAAGGATAAATTTAATGGAGGGTGGTAAATCTGTATAGGCTCCATCATTGAATTGTAAGTTCCTGGATAAAACTTCTTGTAAAACAATTGCCATGTCACCACTAGAATATGTTGTTGGGATATGTGTCCTTAAATCCTATTGTATGATGCTATGTATTTTATTATGTAAGACATTATGTATGACTTAATGTTTTGGTTAATAAAGTTGTATTATTATTTGAAAATAATTGTAACATGAATATTGGGACATTATCATATAGTCCATGAGATGCATAGTATGTGATTTATGTGATTTAGTCACAGAAGATATAAATCACAAGTTCTTTGTAAACTCAGAATTGTAGTTCGTAGTCGGTGATGAAATTGGGCATTTCAACTGCGAAGACTATAACATATCAACTAAAATGATTTGTCTTGATCATGGAAATGGAGATTTCTAGTTTATGTGTTGATATGTTTTAAGAGTTAAGACATATTGAACTGGACCGGTGTGAGATTTATTATTCTCCTAACGACTGTCAATTGAATAATAAACTCACGACTTATATTTGCATGAACTCTTAATCTTGAGAGGATAATGGACCTGATCATGAAGTGTAGGTTGCTTTGATATATCAGGAGTGAGATCTATTGTTATGGTCAAAATCTCAGTATGTTGGGCAGCCACATTTAGTGTTGATGGAACATATATTCTCAAGATGGAATTCATAGTCTCTTAACGGAGATACAAAATATTCCCTTGACATAAGTTTAATGTGTTTGTTATTCAGAGAGTTGGGCCTAACCACTTTAGTAAGGATTTACTAAAGTATATATATTTATGGAATTGGATTTCATAAATATATGATGAATAACTTAAAGGATTAAACCGGGTACTCAAGGAATTAAGATGTAGTAATGTACAAAGTGGCAGTCTACTTTAATGACTTTGTATTACTACGAATATTTTATGAAGGGGTTGCATGTATAATAAAGTCTTGGGATATAATTTATTAATAAGGCCTAGAGTGCAACTATATTTATATAGTGGTATTAAATATAGTTAATGGTAACTTTGGACTTGTCAAGAGTTGACAGAAAAGCCCAAGGCCCATTGAAGCTAGTGTCTTATTAGTCCCTTTTGGTCCCACTCCAAGCTACACACTTAAGCCCAATTGGAAAGGCCCAAAAGGCAAGCCCAATTAGATAATCGGTTAGATACAAAGGGAGATACATACAAAATTTTCATGTATGAGAAAAAGAGAATTCATAGAGAGAGTTTGAGAGAACACTCTTGTGAAGTGGTGTAAAGTGTTAGACACTTTTGGACATTCTCCTTTTGGAACTGATTGAGAGACCACACATCTTGGGCGTTAGTGGAATTGGAGTGAAGATTGAAAGTATTCCCAAGTGCTTCTGTTCTTCAAGTTTTGAAATTCATCGCTCCAAGGTACACTCTCTTATTTTCTAATTCTGAAACTTAAATAGAGCATGTTAACTTTTATGTATGAAGTAGATCCGTTTCGTTATTATTTTTCTTCCGCTGCGTATGTTCATGTATATGATTCCATCATATGTCACCTCTGCCGGGACAAATTCCTGAAGGGATGTTAATCCTCTTTGGTTTCCCTTAGAGGATGCACCTTCATGCATTACAAAAGACTGTCCTGCTAGAAGCCTCTTGTCTTGAGTACTGACAGTACTAAGAGTCTTAGAGACAGAGACTTTCAGGAGGGTGCTTACCTCACAGGGTTCTGGGCTCTTAAGGAACCTAAACTTGACTATCTGGCCAAAGAGATGAACAGTGATTCCTTCACTATCTGTAATGAAAGGATACAATAGACATATAAAAGGGTTTCCTAAGATGACCTTATCTATTATGTTCTTGACAAGGACAAATGTGGTTTTGAAACATATGTTGTCTTGACAAACATGGGCTTTTAGGAGTTTGAATTCAATCTGCATTTTCCTGCCACTTGCGGATGTCAATATCTCCGTAGTTTTCTTGAAGTACTTAGAGGGAATAATTCCTTCTTGGATGTAGTTGAGATTAGCTCCTGAATCTATTAAGGCTATGACCTTGAATTCAAAATCTTTGCTGATGACAATCCTGACTTTGGAATGCCATTTCTAGAAGTTAATTCTACTGATGGTATCTAAGAACTTCTTACTAGATGGTTCTTGGGCTATTTCAGCTATAGGGTTAACTGTTTCATCTACTTCTTCATTGGAATCTAAAATGAGGGGCCTCCCTCATTCCCTTGATGAGAAGTATTTTCCAATTGTTGAACTCTTTGGTTAAGGAGATTGCAATTTACACTTGTATTACCTCAGTCGGTTTTTACAACTGTAACCAGATGGCCTCAGTCGGCCTTTTTTTTTTTGTATTTATATGGCATCTATATATATATATATATACATATCACATAGTAAGTAATAATTAGTACCTATTTAAAGCTCCTACCTACATGCTTATTAACCCATATTTTTTTTGTTCGAAACAAAAGGGGCCACCCCACTTCAATTCGAAAAGAACCAAAGCAAAGCTCGTGCATTAACCCAATCATCATACACAAATTGGCAAGACTATAAAGCATAATCCCAATACTACAATGAAAATAAAAATATCAAAGCAGTGGATGGGGATTTATATAAACTATTACTATCAGAGATGCAAACAAAAAATGCCTATAGCTTTTAGCCAACAAAACACATTTTCTCTTCTACCAAGCTTTGAAACCTCAAACTTTAGCTCTTTATTTACGTTATTTATGTTGGAATATATAGCTATGAAGAACAAGCTTTGATTCAACAATTTTACAAAACCCATTATCACATACTTACACTTACAAGAAAAAAACTCAAAACCCATATCATTTAATCAAATACAAACAAAATATTACAAAAAAATAAAATAAAAAATAAACTTACAATGTTGAAATTAGTGGAGAAGAACAAGCTTTGATCCAACAATTTTACAAAACCCATTAACTCATACTTAAACTTACAAGAAAAAAAAAAAACTCAAAACCCATATCATTTAATCAAATACAAACCAAATATTACACACACAAAAAAAAAAAAAAAAAAAAAAAAAAAAAAAACTTACAATGCTGAAATTAATGGTTGAAGACAAAGGGAAGGAAGAAGGGAGGTAGTAGAGGAAAAGGGGGAGGGAAAGAAAGGAGAGAGGGAGGTCAAATGAGAGAGGGAGTGGGTGAAGGGGTTCCTACCAGTGGCGGACTGGTCGGCGGCGATGGCTATAGGGTGGGTCGGCGTCGCCTGCAGGTGGTGGGTCATTGTCATTGTCGGCGGCCTGGGGTGAGGGACTATCAATACCGATGTGAGGCTAATGTTAAAAAAGGGGTTGAATGTGTGAGGGCTGAATGTGTGAGGGAAAAAAGGGGTTAGTGAGATATATATATATATATGGCATCTTTAGTGACGAAATGCAAGTCATCGCTATTGCTTGCCTTAGCGACGAATCAGATTTCATCGCAAATAGTCCTCATAATCTTCTGGGTTCCCTTTTCAGCGATGAATTTTTTCGTCGCTAAATGCCGCCTTCAGTGATGAAACGGATTTCGTCACTAATAGTATGTCCAATAGCACCTTTAGCGACAAAAGCATTCGTCATAAGAAACTTAAACTTTTAGCGATGAAAAAATTCGTCGCTATAGATCAATTTGGTTTCGCACCTACACTTTCGTTTGGTGCCCTTAATTCAACACAATCTATAGTGATGAAATCTATGTTTCGTTGCTAAATGTTACTAATTTTTTTTATAATTAGCGACGAAATATAAATTTCGTCACTATAGAGTACTTTTTGCAACGAAAATATTTTTGTCACTAAAATTCGTCACTATAGTTACATATTGTTGTAGTGTAAATTGGGTATTCAACTTGATCTAAAAATTGATTAATTAATTTTTGAGTTCTATACATATTAGTATATGCTATTTTTTCTGTTAGGACATATGTGGTTCAAGTTGTTTTGAACATATGTCATTATTTTATGTAATTGGCTTATCTTTTGACAAAACGCACTTTACTTGTAATTGGGTAGAATTAGAATGTGTTTAACGCTTCAAGAAACTGTGTTTCAAGATTAAGTGTTGAAGTCATCAAGTCTGTCCAAGAAACAAGCTGGAAAGTGCAAGTTACTAAAGCTTGACACCTAGTCTCGACACATGCATCTATCGAGCTTTAGAAGCTGTTTCAGCCCCGAGGCTCGACAGCTTCTCGACAGATCCTAGACACCTCTATCTGTCGAGATTTAAGGAAAATAGATTCTAAGTTCTGTTTTGATTCCAATTCATAAATGTGTCTTTGGGACTTCTTTTCTCCTAACCGTAGATATATAAAAGGATTATTTTAAGGGCCGTCGAAGGATGCACAAGTACACAAGTTGCACAAGCATTGAGAAATCCTTGTTCAAGCTATTTGTGATCTAAGACAAAGTTCATGCCCTAGTTCATCTCTCTTGTGAAGAAGTTGCTGTGTAATGTGCACCGTAGGGTTTTGTAACCAAGCATCTTCTTGATCTTCATCGTGTGGATGAATTGAAGAACTTTGCAACCAACAACTCTCTCTCTAGTTGGTGAATTGAAGTCGCATACTGGGATCCGCGCAATTGGTTAGTCACGTACTAGGAGCCGTGCATCAAAAGGAGAAACTGTCACTACAGAACAAGTCCAATTGGGTATTGGGGTAAGGGTTCAACTGTAAGTTGGTAAGGTACTGGGATTCCTTTACTTGTAACTGCTTGTTGTGATAATAGTGGAGTTTCAGGAGTGGTGACCTTAAATCACCCGGTGGGGTTTTTGCCGTATAGGTTTTTCCCATTCGTAAACAAATCACCGTGTCAATTTTATTTCTGCTGCATACTCTAGGTTATTGGTGATTTGTTTGTGCTACCACGCAATTTGCATGTTAACTTGATTAATTAAAAACTTGGCTAATTAATCAACTTAATTTATCACAAGGAGTCAACGCATTTGTGGCCTATCATTTTCTATGTGTGATTTGCTAAAAATTGAAAATATTTTTAAAGATATGATGGATAATAAATGTGCAAATATTTTCTCTAAAACTCTTTGCATGCTGATTTTTTTTATTTTTTATTTTTTTTATTTTTTTTTTTTATATCATTAAGATCTATATTGTATGGTCTTAACTGATTGTGCATGAAGTGTTTGCTGCATCCGTTTATTGGTCATAGTATTAAGTTTTCATACATTGAAAGAGAGAATATTTGTATTTATGTGTATCCTCAACTTATTTTTTGTTAGATTTGTGTCTTTTTAGTTTTCCCCACCTCCTAAATTTTCCACAAAATTGTTTTTCCCAAAAATTGTTTTGTTTTTCCTATTTTTATAGGGGGAAAAGTTGTTTTTAAAACCTATACTGTTCATAGGGGGAGTTGTTGCTCTTCATAGGGGGAGTTGCCTCTATTTTCTATAGAGTTGAATTGTTTTGTGTTTCCTTGCTTCTTCTTTATTGTGTATGTTTACTGTCTACCTTCTGATTGGGTTGTCTTTGCCAATATGTGACAAAAAGGGGGAAAAATAGATGAAATGTGGAAAAGCTTTATAACTATTTTTATTTAGGAGGAGATGCAATTGTTTTTGAAAGGGGGAGAAAATAAATTTTATTTGATGTATCTAACTTAGGGGAAGAGTTAGCTTGCTTTAGTTTGTTTTTGATGTTATATTTTTTATTCATTTTTTTTATCTGTCTTATTTTGACACATGCATTGATGTGTTCTTTTAAGTGTTTCGAGAAAGATAGGTACATTATAATCAAGACCTTTTGACTCTTCTAGCAACTTTTAGGTTTGAAGTTTTAGATTAAGATTTGTGATGTAATTGGGCGTTTTATTGTAATTGGGTTGTTCTTGTATTTGAACATTTCATATTGTATGTAAGTTTTGTCACGGATTGCCAAAGGGAAAGATTGTTAGGTTCTAAAAGTTTAAAACAGTTGGCAAACTGTAAGCACAAACTTATCTAGGTATAGATCTTAGAGTCTATAGAGTTTATTAGACAATGTTCAAGGTGTTACAAGTCTGAACACAAGAAAATACAAGCTGTAGAAAGAAGAGTTCAAATTTAGTAAAATTAGACCCATCGAAAATTAGATCCGACCGATCGAAAATCCCAGACATGAAATTTTTGCAGAATTCTATTTCAGCTCAAACTCTGCTTAAACATTTTGGGTTTCAAGAGAAACACTTCTAGTATATAGAGGAAACCCTAATTACATTTTGAGAGCTTTTGAGAGACTTTGGAGGTGGTCTTGTGAGATCTAAAAGGTATTGTGCCTTCCTCTTTCAAAGTCACAATTGGAAATCATTCTCATATCATTAGATTCGATAGATCTGAAGTTGTTGCAACAACATCAACAACAGCTGTTAATCTAAACCTTCAAAGGTGGTCTTGAAGTCATAAATTGGAGAGTTTATGTTGCTAAACCGTTAAGTGGGATCTCAAAGTTACAAGCAAGGGTGCTTATGTTGGTGTAAATCTAAGGAAAGAAGGAGTTCATGGATTTGAAGCTTACACGTGGTTATGTCAGTAAGTTACTACATGAGGTAGCAATAGAGTTAGGGTTAAATCTGATTGTAAAAACTTCAATTCTCTTATAGTAGATTTGCTTTACCTTGAGGATTGCTAGGCCAAATCCTCTCCAGTTTTTTATCTTGAAACGGTTCGTTTCATCGATTTTTCTGAGTCTTTATATCGTGTTGTTATTTATTTTCCGCTGTTTTACATGATATGATTTATTTATGTTTAACTTAGATCTGAATAATTAATCTAAGTAATTACTTGGTTAATAAATTAGGTTAAACAATCTATTTTTAAGGGGTCTAAATGAACAAACATGGACAATGTTGATGGCTCATGAATTTTGGCAATGTATGTCATGTATGTCATGCATGTAATTTGTGGTATTGTCGAATGAATTTTGACTTGAATTTTGGAGGCATCAAAGTTATGAAAATTTGTTGTGTAGGCTTGGTTGAACAAATTCATTTTTTATGAATGCGAAAATTTTGTTGGAATGTCTAAGTCTTATTTCATGACCATGGAAAAAATTTTGCGGGCATTGATGGCATGTGCTTCAGATCTCCATAGACTTGGCATTGAATCATTGATGGCATTTCTAGACATGAGTTTTGCAATCGACTTCCATAGTAGGCCAGTAATAACCTTGCCTCCTTATCTTTCGCGACAGCATGTGTGCATTCATATGTGGCCCATAACTTGAGTCATGAACCTCTTCAATTATTTGCTGTGCTTCCTTCACGGTCATGCAAAGGAGATGAATTTTATCATGTAATCTTCTGTAAAGTCTTTCTCCACAAATAATATAATTAGTAGACAGCCTCTTGATGGTCAGTTGGTCATTCTTGTCTGCAAACTTTGGGTATGTCTGATCCTTGAGGTATTGTAGGATGTCTGAATACCATTCACCTTCTCCATTCTTTTCCTCATCTTCTTCTATCATCATGAAATAAACTAGCTCTTCTTTTTGTTCCACCACTATTAGTCTGTCTTCATCTTCCTTTGGCCTATCCATCATGGATGTCATTGTTGCTAAAGCATCTGCAATCTGATTCTGCGTCCTTGGCACATATTGGTACTGGATCTTGCTGAATTTCAAGGCCCACTTCTGAAGACATTCATGATAAGGCATCAGTCTTTCTTCCTTGATCTTCCATCTATTCTTAATCTGAGAGATTATCAAGGTTGAGTCACCATATACTTCCAACTCTTTCACTCCTAGACCTAGGGCTGCTCATAACCCTATAATACAAACTTCATAATTAGTGACCTTGTTAGTGGCAGGAAAGTTGAGCCTACTAGAAAATGGGATGTGTGTCCCTTTTGGAGAGATTAAGAGAACTCCAATGCTACTTTCATTTTGATTAGTTGCTCCATCAAAATACATCTTCCACGATTCTACCTCAATCCCCATGATATCCTCATCCGAAAAGTCTCGTCGGATTTCTTCAGCTTCTTCAGGTGAACAGTGGGCTAAGTGATCAATAATTGCCCTCCCCTTCACAGACTCCTGGGTCACGTATTTAATATTGAATTTTGATAGAAGCAAGACTCATTAAGCCATCAGTTCTACTTTTTAGATATCAATGTTTGACTAGAATTTGGCCTCGTTTCAGTCCATACACTAGAACTTGCAATTTGTCAAAGTCCTAGTCAAGATGTTTCCAAGCGTGATAAAAATCCTTGAAAGCGTATGGTTTCAGATATTTTGAGTTCAATTCTATCGCTTCAAGGTTTGGAAGAAAATACACGATTTTATATGAGAAGGAAAATCTCGGAGTCCACTCATTCTCAACAGCCTTCATCTTAGGCACTTTTATCAACAGAGATGGTTGCTAAAAGTGAAGGATATAGCTATGGGAATCTTATAGCTGAAGAAAATAAAGGCAATGTTCCTACTAGCATTTATTTTTCAGCTCTCCTTCAAGTGGTCAGACACTATTCAATCTGTATCAAGCATACTAGATTGACTATCTAGATGGAGGCACTAGAGATCCCTTATGTTGAAGGGGTGGGGTTAAGAAATGCATCCTCAAACATATGGTTCCGACTTCCATTTGCTAGAGGTGACTCATGGCAACACATTTGCTTGCAGCTTGGCAGACCTAGAAGCATGCATTGGGACGTCAAATTAAATGATCAGCACTTCAAGGATTTATGGGAGCTTCAGACAGGAAGCGATAGTACACCATGGGGTTTTGGCGTTCGCATAGCCAATACATCTGATATCGATTCACATATTCGATATGATCTATATGGTGTTGTTCTGAGTTATCAACTATGAAGCACGGGTGCGTTTGGGGACTCAAGTGCGGGTGCGGGACTTCACAATTTTTGAAAAAAATGGGTGCAAGTGCGGGTGCAGCAGGACTCGGCAATTAAAAAATTATTAAAAATATTTTTATCTATATTTTCTATATATTTTTACTATTAAAATATTCTTAAAAAACATATTAGTATGCCTTGATTCACAAGACATAGAAAGAAGAAAGCAAGAAACACAAAACAAAACACAAAACCAAAAAAGAAAACACAAAAGAAGTAACAAATATTAAAAATAAAATTGAGAAAGGACAGATTTAGGGTGTTTGGGTCTCATTCAGAGCCGATTTCAGTTGTTCTGGCATAATTCAAGGCCGATTTCGGCCGTTGCGGTTGTTTCGGTCACCGGCCAATACGGCCCGATTCTGGCCGATTTGGCGCAAATCGAAGCCGAGTCGGCACGAGTTGGCTGAAAAAAAAAAAAAAACACATGGCAGATGCAGCCCGACGTGACATCGACTCCCTCGCGCGTCGCTACGTCGGACGCGGGTGCGGCACCTTTGGCACCGCGTCTGTGCATCCAAGTTATCAATCTGCTGAGCCTGATAGTATAAAGAAGTTTGTGGCTGATATCCGAAGGCCCTCTAATGCAAGAATGTTTGCCCTTGGCATGCGGAAACTCCTTGGAGTAAGAGCAGATGAGAAGCCAGAAGAGTGCAGTGCAAACTCTAACGTTAAAACACCAGTTGGAGCCAAATGTTCTCTTGAGAAAACTGATAAGTTGTCAGAGCAGATGAGAAAGGCATTTAGAATTGAGGCAGTTGGACTAATGAGCTTGTGGTTTAGTTTTGGTTCAGGTGTTCTAGCTCGCTTTGTTGTTGAGTGGGAAATCAGGTAAAGAGGGTTGCACAATGCATGTTTCTCCTGACCAACTTAGGCCACATACAAAGGTTTGTTCAATTTTACTTAACTGTGTATTGCTTTGTCTTTTTTCTTTAAGTTCTTTTATTTTCCTTTTCTTCTAATTTTTTGGTGGGTTAGTGGGGGCAGGTGCCCCGCTCGGGGGGGGGGGGGGGGGTGTGGGGATCAGAAAGTGGTGTGAATAATTTCCTTATCCTTTTGGGATTAATCTAGAGTTGATTTTTTTTTTTTTTTTGAGAAACATCTAGAGTTGAATTTATGCTACATATACACTCTGCTTTGTGCTGGCTCTTATGCCTGTATCTGGCCTATTCTTTTCTTTAATGTAGCATGTTTAAATCTGTTTTCCCCCCTATTGCTTTCTTCACACTCCTCCTTATGTATATAAATCAGAATTTTTTTCAGCTTGCACCCTTTCCAGAAAATTTCATGATCAAGAACAATGCAACCATGTTTTCATGGAATTTCATAAATGGATTTATGTTATATGCCAATGTTGTTATTTAGAATAGTAAATCCTGTGAAATGTCAAGATGTTTTGTGCAAGATTATCTTTTTTCCTTTAATTCCTAATGCATTCATATTTGTGTTTATTATTGAAAATAAAATATGTAGCTCTTCGCCGACCTCACAAAAAAAAATGAAAAATTTTCCTGTGAATTTATATATGAAGCCTGTGAATTTATATATGAAGCCTTTTCTTTTTTCTTTTTTTTTTTGATAAGTATATAAAGCCTTTTCTGTTCTGTATAGTTTGTAGAAGATTTTTATAAGGTTAAATTTATTCAATCATTTTGTTGGCTTTATTCCATGTCAAATTTACTTGTATTTCAGCATTTAGAAACCCTATATTTAGGTGGGAATCATGTAAGGGTAGTGTGTGAAAGAGTGTGAAGAAAAGTTCAAGAGTGTGCATTCAAGAAAGGCCTCACGATTGGATCTCGCGACTGGCGAGTTGCTAGAGAAGGCGCATGTGGGAAGCATGCAAGGGGAGCTGAAGGGTCACACCAGCTATCACACTACAGGAAAAAACCTCCAGCTGACCAGGCAGTTAGCTCAAGACTCAAACTCGCGATTCGTTCCAGTCGCAAGTTCGAGTCGCCAGAATGCCCTGTTTGGCTGTAACTGACTCTTTGCATTCCATACACACCCTACTATAAATACCCTTATACCCACAAAATGTAAAGAGTTTCCAAAGAGAATTTTAAAGAGAAACCTTAGAGAAAAAAAAGATTGACTTATCCACTATCTTCATCCTTTGATTCTCCAAATTCCTCCACTCTCACCCTCTCCGTTGTTACATCCTTGAGGGATACATTAGACAAATCTTTTTCTCACCATACCTATATCTGTGAGGAGGCATTTTGGTACTTGGGAAGCAGTTAAGAAGGGACCAATTCATTTTGGTTGATGCAATGGGCTTATTGTGGGATCTGGTAAGCTAGAGAAGACAAGGTTTAGCGTAACCCTATTGGAGCAAGAAGCTTGGAGGGCTTAAGTGCACTAGGTAGATTAGGTTTGGAGGGTCTTCTGCTATTCATATATCCCAACTTTATTCTTTAATGGATTATTGATTGCTTGGAGGGCGGTAGAAAGGTTTTTCACCTAGGACTTCGGTTTCCTCTTTGATAACACATCGTTCTGTTGTCTTTGTATTTGTATTTCTCTTCCCTTAATCTTTACTTTTTAATTACTATTGTGGTTGTGATTAATTTCGGTTTATATTGTTTTATCATTTCTGATTTAGCTTATTTTCATATTCTGCTCATACATTGTTTGATAATAAGCTTGTGTTGGTAATTTGTAATTTGGAGGTCTAAACGTTCATAGGTGTTTTACACACTTTTTGAACATTCAATTTCATAAATGGAGTTGAAGTTGCATCACTTTTGGACTGCATTCGCCTCACTACAGGGCCCTTGAATGCTCTTTCAAGTGCAACTCGACCAGCACGAGCTGGTCTTGTTCCAAGGGTCCCTGGGGTAGCTTTTCCAAAATAGCCAGGGTACATAACATCTCCAGGTCTCTTGCCTGGCAGTTCAACAACAAATGTTAGTCAGGCTGCCTCTGTTCCTCTAGGGATCCCAACTCCATCTTCAGCTGCAGGTCCTCCTCCCAATAACAGCCTTTATGGAGCTCCAATGTTAGCTGCTGGACGTGGTAGCCCAAGCATTGTTCCAAGCTCTCTGTTGCCTATTGATGTCTCAGTTGTGCTACGTGGTCCTTATTGGATACGAATCATATATCGTAAGCACTTTGCGGTTGACATGGGCTGCTTTGCTGGATATCGGGTGTGGTTGCAACCGGCAACACCGTCGAAGGGGGGCTCTGCGGTTGGAGGGTCATTGCCATGTCCACAGTTTCGCCCTTTTATTATGGAGCATGTTACCCAAGAACTCAATTGTTTAGATCCTAATTTTGCCAGTACTCAACAGATGGCTGGGCTAGCAAATTCAAATGGTCAAAACCCAAGTACAGTTGCTCAATTGTCTGCTGCCAATAGAAACCGAGTTAACCTCCCTAGTTTTGCTGCAATGTCTAGAGCCGGAAACCAAGTAGCTAGTATAAACCGTGTTGGAAATGCCCTAGGACTTTCAAATTTAGCTGTTATGGGCTCTGGAGTGGCTTTACGTAGATCCCCAGGCACAAGTATCCCACCACATCTGCGAGGTGAACTGAATACTGCCATTATTGGTCTTGGGGATGATGGAGGGTATGGAGGTGGTTGGGTTCCTCTGGTTGCACTAAAGAAGGTTCTAAGAGGTATACTCAAGTACCTTGGAGTGCTATGGCTATTTGCCCAGCTACCAAATCTTTTGAAAGAGATCCTAGGATCAACTTTGAAAGACAATGAAAGTGCACTTCTGAATTTGGACCAGGAGCAGCCTACCTTGTGCTTTTTCGTAGGGTAAGATAGTTTCCTGTTTGTTTTGGTTGTTTCTGTTCACATCTTCAAAACCTTCCTTTTTCTACGTTTTGTTTCTCCTTATGTTATTTAGAGAATGTTGCCCATGATCTTACATGGTGTGCTCTGCGAATTACTTAGTTTCAATTTCTTCATATTATCATTGATGATATCGAAATGAAAGCACAGATGTGTGTGCGATTACTAACTAGTGGAATTCTCAAGTTGGGCTTTTTAAGATGGAACATCAACGGGTTTATAAAAAAATGGGAAGATTAAAATATTTATGGCTGTAATGTAAAGATACTGCTTCTTATATCATTAGGAGTTTAGGATGTAGCATCCCTATTTATGGCTTAACGTTAAATCTCTTGGCATGAGGATTCTATAGTGTTGAGACGTAGATAGCTTGTTTGTTGATCTGCACATGGTTGGCTCTGGAACATTTAGGACATAGATCACTGTTCTCTAGGTGGCTGCTAGCCATATCATGCGTAGATCTGTTGAAACTTGACACTACTCAACTTGAAAAATGTTTAAACATACTTTTAGGGGATTTATTTATAAATTCCAGTTTTCTCCTCACAGATTCCACCGTGTTCTATGTGTCAATTTTCTGATATATGGATCTAAAACTTTTTTACAAGACACCTTCTCCATCAGTTTTGAGATACCTGATCTACGCTTTTTTTTTTTTTTTTTTTTTTTTTTGTATTATTCAACTTCTCATATGTAGTTGTTACTATAAAACTGAGAAAGCTAAATAAACTGAGAGAATTTTCATTGATTGAAAATCTGATACAAGAATGGAATGACTTAATGAATTACAACAGCTATTGCTCTGTTTTATATACACAAATACATAATAACTAACTTCTAGAATTGGCGCCAAATTCAGTTATTTGAATGCTATAGGATTTGTACACGTGGCATTCTTGTAACTGACTCCTGGGAATACGGAACTAACTCCTTCAACGGTCTTGGATGAAAAACTCCCAATGTGGTATGGCTTCAAGTAACTCTTGGATTGATGTATTGATCTGGTTCCCTGTTTCAATCATCTTGACTTGTGTTGTGCACATCTCATCAGCTACAGCCGTATCATTTGTGCATCTCTCATCAGCTGTTGCTGCACTACTAGGTGCTTTGATCACTTGAGACATGCAACTTTGCTTAGCACTTTTAACACTCCCCCTCAAGAGCACAGCTCTTGCCTCTGGTTCTGCTAAGCTTATGTGAGGATGTGCTTCTTGAGAAGTAAAGATATTGATTACTCCCAGCCTCTTGATCAATCTGGAAAAACTTTCCACTCCCAAAGCCTTAGTAAACACATCTGCCAGTTGGTTTTTAGTTGATACATAGAAGGTTTTAAGTACACCTTCAAGAATTTTATTTCTTACAACATGGCAGTCAGCTTCTATATGTTTAGATCTCTCATGAAAGACTGGGTTTGCTGCTATATGAAGAGCTGCCTGGTTATCACAGTACATTAATACATGTTTATCATGTCTAACATGTAAATCCTGCAATAAATGTAAAATCCAAGTCAGCTCACAGGTGGTTGTAGCCATTGCCCTGTATTCTGCCTCTGCACTTGATCTAGATACAATGCTTTGCTTCTTAGATCTCCATGACACTAAGGAATCTCCTAGAAACACACAATAGCCTGTTAAAGACTTCCTTGTGTCTGGACACCCTGCCTAATCCGCATCACAATAAGCTTTAAGATGCAAGTCAGATTCAGTAGGGAAGAAAACACCTTGACCAGGTGTTCCTTTTATGTATTGCAACACTCTAGTGGCTGCTTTCATGTGTGGTGCTCTCGGTTGAGCCAAGAATTGGCTAAGCCTATGCACTGCATATGTGATATCTGGTCTACTCAAAGTTAAATACATGAGTTTACCAATGAGCCTTCTATACTGACCTGGATTGGAAAGCAAAACCCCACTACCTTTGGACAACTTCAGCTGCTGTTCCATTGGAGTGTGTATTGGCTTGCATCCTGTCATGCCAGCTTCTTCAAGAACTTCCAAGGCATATTTCCTCTGGGACAAACTAATCCCAGTCTTATTCCTTGCAATCTCCAAACCCAAAAAATATTTGAGTGACCCCAAATCCTTGATCCCAAACTTCTGATCTAAGACAGATTTGAGTGAGGCAACACAAGTATGATCATTGCCAGTGATTACCATATCATCAACATAAACAAGTAAAGCAGTGAATGAAGAACCTTGGCTGTGCACAAATAATGAATGGTCAGCCAGGGATTGAACAAAACCAAGCTCTTTTATAGTGGCTGACAGCTTTGTGTACCATTGTCTAGAAGCCTGTCTCAACCCATAGAGTGATTTGATCAATTTACACACCTTGGGAGGAGTTGAAGAAGCAGAAACACTCTCCCTCTTGCTGTGAAAACCAGGTGGCAATGTCATATAAACTTCTTCATCTAATTCTCCATGAAGAAAGGCATTGTTGATGTCCAATTGATGGAGAGGCCACTGTCTAGCAGCAGCAAGAGCAAGTAAAATTCTCACTGAAACTGTTTTAGCAACAGGTGAGAAAGTTTCCAAGAAGTCAAGTCCCTCTCTTTGAGTATACCCCTTTGCAACCAGCCTGGCCTTAAACCTTTCCACACTGCCATCTGCATTGAGCTTGATTTTATATACCCATTTACAACCAATGGGAGATTTACCATGAGGCAAGGTAGTCACATCCCAAGTCTGGTTCTGCTCAAGTGCTTGAATTTCCTTGTCCATAGCAGCCCTCCAAAGTGGATCTTGGACTGCTTGAGAGAAGGTAGCAGGTTCTGTGGGGTTTGAGCTCACTGCTAGTAAGAAAGACTGATAGCAAGGTTCCAATTGAGAATAGGTAAGATAATGAGCAATGTCATAAGGTGCACCAGCTGTAACAGTGGAACAAGCATAGTCCTGCAAATAAGTAGGAGGCCTGACATCCCTGGTAGATTTTCTAAGAGGTACTGGAGGCACTGACACAACTGGTAAGGGTGAAATGGGATTCTGTTCTGATGTAGGAACTTGGATAGGACTAGGAGAAGTGGGAGCTTGAGATGGAACATTATTAGGAACAGGTTGAGTAGGAAGAAAAGGACCATCATCAAAACACAAAGGTGCAGAATCAGAAATGCAAATAGGTGAAACAAAGTGATCATTATCAGTTGAGCAAGAAGTGTCCTTAGCAGAATGAAGAAAAGGATCTGCAAGGTTATGTGAAACAGAAGCAAAAGGAAAGGAATTTTCATGAAATATGACATCTCTAGAGATGAAGACTTTGTGAGAAGACAAATCAAGAACTTTGTACCCTTTAACCCCAAAAGGATACCCCAAGAAAATGCATTTGACAGCTCTAGGTGCAAACTTAGACCTGTGATGAGAAAGAGTGGATGCAAAGCATAGACATCCAAACACTTTTAGGTGTGCATATTGAGGTGGATAACCAAATAACTTTTCAAATGGAATTTGATTTGAAATGGCACTTGAAGGAATTCTATTGATTAGGTACACAGCTGCTAGAATAGCATGACCCCATAAATGTAAAGGCACATGTGACTGAAACATAAGAGCCCTAACCACATTCAAGATGTGTTGATGTTTCCTCTCAACTATTGCATTTTGTTGAGGGGTTTCAACACAACTCAAATGATGTAAGATGCCTCTTTTAACAAAGAATTCTTTCATGAAAAATTCAGTCCCATTATCTGACCTCAAAACTTTAATTTTCTTAGAAAATTGAGTTTCCACCATATTGCAAAATTGCTCTAAAACTGATTGTGTTTGAGATTTATGTTTTAACAGGTAAACCCAAGTGCACCTAGAATAGTCATCAACAATAGTTAAGAAATACTTGCAATGATCAATAGTAGGAATTGAAAAAGGTCCCCACAAGTCACAATGAATCAATTCAAAACAAGATTGAGACAAATGAGAACTTTTATTGAATGGTAACCTTTTTTGTTTAGCAAGAGGACAAATGTCACAAGTAAAGTTCTCAATTGAAAAATAACTAGGTACATCTTGTTGTTTTATTGATGCAAGTTTAGCATTGGATAGATGACCCAATCTAGAGTGCCAGATTTGGGCTTGAGGACTATGAACAGAAGCTGTGATGCTAGGAGCAGAAAAGTTGCTCTTGTCCAGCAGGTAGAGTCCATTGATTTCTTTACCCAGACCAAGTGTGCTCCAATGAGCAAGGTCCTGGATAAAACACAAGGATCCAAAGAAAATCAGACAACAAGCAGTGGACTTAGCAAGTTGACTGACAGAAATGAGATTGAATTTAAATGATGGAACACAAAGGACATTTCTAAGGATGAGTTTTTATGAGATTTTAACATTGCCAATATGAGTCACAGTGGCTGTTTCACCATTAGGCAGATTGACACATGTGTTTAAAGTAGCTGTGATGTTGGTAAAGTATGCAATGGAATGAACCATATGGTCAGTAGCCCCTGTATCTATTACCCAATCAGTGGCTTTTAGGATATCTTTGTTAACAACTTTGGCAGAAAAAATGGAATGCTTCAAGGAAGGAGTGAAATGAGGCAATGAATTGATACCTGACATGGTTTCAGTGAAGTTGGGATTTGCATTTCCAGAAGATTTAAGAGGTGTAGATGGTATACCAGTTGTATCAGCCACACCAGAAGTTCCAGAAAACATACCAGAAAGAGCAGCACTTGTACTGACATTTGCAAGATGGTGTGTAGAACCTTGATTTGCACCAGAATTGAAGAAGGCAAGTAATTGCTCACATTGTGCCTTAGAGATAGGGCACTGACTTGCTGTGTTAGGGGAATCTTCAACAGTGTGGTCTTGAGAACAAGATACTTGGTTGGCATTGAAACTAGATTTCCCTTTGTGCTTGTAACCTGGTGGATAGCCGTGTAGCTTGTAGCACTTATCTATAGTGTGACCAAGCATGTTATAGTGAGTACATAATGGCCTTTCTTTCTTAAAACCACCTCTATTTCCTACATTTCCTTTAGTATTGACATACATTGCCACTGAATCAGGTTTAGGAGTGAAGGCAGCACCATGACTAATACCTTTGTGAGACTCTTCTTGGAGAACTAAAGCATATACTTTGCTCATTGAGGGAAACGGCTCAAGCATGAGAATATGACTTCTGACTGTCTCAAAATTCTCATTGAGCCCCATTAGAAACCTCATAACATAAGATTTTGCATGTGCAATCCCTAAAATCTTCATTGCTCCACAAGTACAATTTGACAAAGGTTCATAATGAATCAATTGATCCCAAAGTTTCTTGAACTTAGAATAATACTCAGTTACTGATGATTGTCCCTGTGTTATCTGAGAGATTTCTTGTTGAAGATTGTAAACCTTTGGTCCATTTCCTTGAGAAAATACTCGTTGCAATTCAAGCCACATCTCCCTCGCAGTTTCACAGTACATGATACTGCTTGAAACATCAACATGCATAGAATTTATCAACCAAGAAAGCACCATTCTGTTACAACTCTCCCAATCTTCGTACAATGCTGAATCAATCTCAGGTTTATTAATCTTGCCATTCACAAATCCTATCTTTTTCTTGGCTGTTAGTGCTAGAACCATAGCCCTAGACCAAGATTGATAGTTTCTCATTCCCAACAAAGGTTGAGTGACCAAGATATTACCTGGATTCTCACTTGCACTGAGGAAAAATTGATTTGGAGAAGTAGTTTCTGTGTTGGATTGAGGGACATGTTGTATGGATTGATTTTGCACAGGAACAGAGTCATCTCCTTCAACAGAAGCCATTGAAGCCATACACGAGCTTGAGTGAAATCTCAAATGTAAATGAAATGAAAATCAAGAAATCTTTCCAAACAGAATGTGAAATGAATCAAATTCATACACTGCGAATCGCAGGACCGAAGCAATTCTTAGGTAATCTCTGTTTGGTAAGAAAGAAAATTGAGATGAGAAACAAGACTAGCAAACGCTAGTGGCTCTGATACCATATAAAACTGAGAAAGCTAAATAAATTGAGAGAATTTTCATTGATTGAAAATCTGATACAAGAATGGAATGAATTAATGAATTACAACAGCTATTGCTCTGTTTTATATACACAAATACATAATAACTAACTTCTAGAATTGGCGCCAAATTCAGTTATTTGAATGCTATAGGATTTGTACACGTGGCATTCTTGTAACTGACTCCTGGGAATACGGAACTAACTCCTTCAACGGTCTTGGATGAAAAACTCCCAATGTGGTATGGCTTCAAGTAACTCTTGGATTGATGTATTGATCTGGTTCCCTGTTTCAATCATCTTGACTTGTGTTGTGCACATCTCATCAGCTACAGCCGTATCATTTGTGCATCTCTCATCAGCTGTTGCTGCACTACTAGGTGCTTTGATCACTTGAGACATGCAACTTTGCTTAGCACTTTTAACAGTTACCCCCAAATTCATAATTGTAGCTTGATCCCCACCCTTTTTGGTTGTTTTTGAATTGATTGCTTAGACCTCGTCCACACTTTACTTCTGTTGTTGGCAATTTGAGGTGTTAAAGCCATGAATTAGAAAAAAGAAAATTCTTGAAAGCTTGTATTCTCATAAGTTGTTGCATTGTATAAGGGAATGGAAGCACTCTAATGCTGCTTGGATAATGTAGAAAGAAAATTGCTAATTCCTTGCTCATCTTACATTCTCAAGTCATATGATTCCTAAATCTAATTGCACGCCTTTCTGCAGGGCTATGTATTTGCCGTAAGTGTCCATAGAGTTCAACTTCTTCTTCAAGTCCTCAGTGTGAAGCGCTTCCATCATCATCAACAGCAGCAACAACAACAGCAGCCAAACTCCGCTGCTGCACAGGAGGAACTTACTCAACCTGAAATTAGTGAGATATGTGACTACTTCAGCCGTCGTGTTGCATCAGAGCCATATGATGCTTCACGTGTTGCTTCATTCATCACTCTTCTCACCTTACCCATATCAATTCTAAGAGAATTCTTGGAATAAATAGCATGGAAAAAAGGATTAGCCCAGGTACAAGGTGGAGACTTAGCCCCTGCGCAGAAACCACGTATTGAATTATGTATTGAAAATCACACAGGGTTGAGTACGGAAGAAAACTCTGAGAACTCATCTATAGCGAAAAGCAATATCCATTATGATCGGCCCCATAATTCTGTTGATTTTGCTCTCACTGTTGTTCTGGATCCTGCACACATACCTCACATAAATGCTACTGGTGGTGCTGCTTGGTTGCCCTACTTCGTTTCTGTTAGGTTAAGATATTCATTTAGAGAAAACCATAATGTGTCTTTTCTTGGTATGGAAGGAAGCCATGGAGACCGAGCTTGCTGGTTCCATGTTGATGAGTGGGAGAAATGTAGACTGAGGGTGGCTCGAGCTGTGGAGGTTAATGGATCTTCGACAGCAGATGTTAGTCAAGGTAGATAGAGAGATAGTGTGCAAAGAACACTGCATATGTTCCTTCAAGGGTTAAGGGATGGTGGTGGGGTTACAGCAAGCTCTGGGTCAACGTGATTAATTGTCACACTGTCAGTAGCAATATATGGTTCTGAAATATTGGTATTTGCCAGCGAGTCTCTTGGGGGTCTTGTATAGATATATGTCATGGAATGTGCTTTCTTCTATTCTTAGGTAATGCAATTGAGTCGATGGAGGGACTTGCAGTGATGGGTGAATAGAGTCGGGTAAAACGTGTTTAAAGATGTTTGAATGATGAACTTGCAGAGCTCGCTGGCGGGGGGCAGATTGACAGAGCCGACTTAGACCACTCATAAGTAGGGCGGATGATGTTTTTGGACATAGATCATCTGATAATTAGGGTGTAAAATGTATTTGAAGATTAGTATATTTATCATTGGTAACATAATTTTGGGGCAGTGGTTTTTCCTTGTACAGGTCACACTAGACAAATTAGACACGAACTTTGTAAAAAATTTGTTTCAGCTGGAGTTGTATACCCCTATGGGACAATTTTAAGGATTCTCATTTTCTCTAAAAGCGATTCAAGGATAATTAACCTCTTATTACTATTTAATCTAGGACTTCATTGTGGACTTCCAGAGTCCTTGTTGGAAAAAACGTTCTGTTAAATATTAGCATTGATACACCATGTTGAATATGCTAGTATGAATGTGGAAGCGAAAGCATAAAGTGTAGAACACAATAACACACGAGAGTTATGTGGTTCAGCCTAACGGCCTACATCCACAAATCTTGTGTTACAATGAATCATAACATGTATATATATAATAGACTAAACCCTACACTAATAAACTTCTAGTACAAGTAGGAGACTTGGCTTGCACACAAAGCAGAATTAGGCTTGGACTTATGCTAATAGGCTAATATATCTTTTAACAACCCCTCTCAAACTCAAGATGGAAAACTTGATGAAATCTTGAGATTTGATTAGGTTAAGAAGATCCCTTGAATGAAGTTTGGCTTTGTGATGGTGGTTTGAGGAAGGAAATGGTCTTGCAGTGTTGATGCGACTTCTAACAGTGACATGACTATACCGGAGAGTTTTAACGACAGCGGTGGAAAACTAAAAAAGATGAACGCAACGAAGAAAAACTGAAGAAGACAAAGATTGCTCTTAAAACACCGTAAGGACAGAAAACCATAGCCATAGGAAGGTGGCTCTGATACCATATAAAATATTAGCATTGATACACCATGTTGAATATGCTAAGATGAATGTGGAAGCGAAAGCATAAAGTGTAGAACACAATAACACACGAGGGTTACGTGGTTCAGCCTAACGGCTTACATCCACATAGAAAACCCTAAAGGGCTACATCAATGATATATTAGAATGTAGTACAAATCCTGTGTTACAATGAATCATAACATGTGTATATATAATAGACTAAACCCTACACTAATAGACTTTTAGTACAAATAGGAGACTTGGCTTGTACACAAAGTAGAATTAGGCTTGGACTTATGCTACTGGGCTAATATATCTTTAACACCCCCTCTCAAACTCAAGGTGGAAAACTTGATGAAATCTTGAGATTTGATTAGGTTAAGAAGATCCCTTGAATGAAGTTTGGCTTTGTGATAGTGGTTTGAGAAAGGCAATAGTCTTGCAGTGTTGATGCGACTTCTAACGGTGACATGACTATACCGGAGAGTTTTGACGGTAGCGGTGGAAAACTAAAGAAGATGAACGCAGCGAAGAAAAACTGAGAAAGAAAAATATTACTCTTAATACACCGTAAGAACAGAAAACCATAGCCATAGGAAAGTGGCTCTGATACCATGTAAAATATTAGCATTGATACACCATGTTGAATATGCTAGTATGAATGTGGAAGCGAAAACATAAAGTGTAGAACACAATAACGCACGAGGGTTACATGGTTCAGTCTAATGGCCTACATCCATAGAGAAAACTCTAAAGGGCTACATCAATAATATATTAGAATGTAGTACAAATACTGTATTACAATGAATCATAACATGTGTATATATAGTAGACTAAACCCTACACTAATAGACTTCTAATACAAGTAGGAGACTTGACTTGCACACAAAGTAGAATTAGGCTTGGGCTTATACTAATGGGCTAATATATCTTTAACAAGTTCAAACCTAAGATGCTTTTACTCAGTGTTCTATCTCGACTCGAAAATCCATTAATAGGCCACAAATGCATAGACCCATTGTGATGAATTAAATTAATTAATTAGCCAAATTATGAATTAATCAAGTTAACATGCAAATTGCGTGGTAGCACAAACAAATCACCAATAAACTAAAGTACGCAGTTGAAATTAAATTGATACAGTGATTTGTTTACGAATGGGGAAACCTACACGGCAAAAACCTCACCGGTGATTTAAGGTCACCACTCCCAAAACTCCACTATTATCACAACAAGCAGTTACAAGTAAAGGAATTCCAGTACCTTACCAACCTACAGTTGAACCCTTACCCCAATATCCAATTGGACTTGTTCTGTAGTGACAGTTTCTCCTTTTGATGCACAGCTCCTAGTACGTGACTAACCAATTACGCGGATCCCAATACGCGACTTCAATTCACCAACTTGAGAGAGAGAGTCGTTGGCTGCAAAGTTCTTCAATTCATCCACACGATGAAGATCAAGAAGATGCTTGGTTACAAAACCCTATGGTGCACATTACACAGCAACTTATTCACAAGAAAGATGAACTAGGGCATGAACTTTATCTTGGATCACAAATTGCTTAAAGAAGGATTTCTCAATGCTTATGCAACTTGTATATTCTTTGACGGCCCTTAAAATAATCCTTTTATATATCTAGGGTTAGAAGAAAAGAAGTCCCAGAGACATATCCACGGATTGGAATCAAAACAGAATTTAGAATCTGTTTTCCTTAAATCTCGACAGCTAGAGGTGTCGAGGAGCTGTTGAGCAACTGTCGAGCCTTAAAGCTGAAACAGCTTCTTAAAGCTCGATAGATGCAGATGTCGAGCCTAGGTGTCGAGCCTAGGTATCAAGCTTTAATATCTTGCACTTTCCAGCTTGTTTCTTGGACAGACTTGATGACTTCAACACTTGATCTTGAAACACAGTTTCTTGAAACATTAAACACATCCTAAATCTACCCAATTACAAGTAAAGTGTGTTTTGTCAAAGGATAAGCCAATTACATAAAATAATGACATATGTTCAAAACAACTTGAACCATATATGTCCTAACATCCATCAAATCTGACTTTAAGACTTGCATTGTATTGTAGGAGAATGGTTTTTATAATATATATACCAGGGTGTGAACTTGTTCACTTTCTCAACGTTGTGGAGTGCCAAAAACACTAAATGAAATATTGGTTATGGAAATGTTCAATGTACCGAAAAATGTGATCATGTTCATTATAAAGACCAAATTGCAGTATATAAGGATCTAGGTAACGTTTGCCTTGATGGGTTTTGATATACTTCAATATTTTTCATCGAGAATTTTCTTCCATATCAGTTTGGAAGAAAAGAATATATATATATATATATATATATATATATATGGTTAAGTTTTCATCACTTAAGTGTGCATTTGGATTGAAATAAAAAATTAAAATTATTTTACTATTCAACTTACTTTTGCTACTATCTATGGGTTCCACTGCACTTTTTGACACTATTCATAGACCCCACTATACTATTTTAACTAATTTTTATATTTATTGTCCGTTTGGATTGAGGGAGAGGGAGGAGGAGTAGAATAGAGTAGAGTAAAGTAAAGTAGATTTAGCACAAAATTAGCTAATTTTTAACCAACTCTACTCTACTCCCCTCCACTTTCCCTCCATCCAAACAGACTATTATTTACAGTATTTTCAACAATAATTTTTCAGTTTTAACAAAATAAACGGTATCCAAACACCCCCTTAATGAGTAATATTCGTTTTCAATTTAAACCATATATTTTAATCAAATAAAAGTGTAGGAAATACCCAATTATACCCTTTAACATCAAATAATAACAGATTGACTTACTAAACAACTGAAAAGAATCCATTTCCAATTTCATCAAATGAAAACTTGCTTGGTTTGGATATTTCAAACAAAATGTGGTTGTTTTTAATAGATCAAATAATCAATAACATCTATATTTAGGTAAAAAAATATTTTATAGAGATAAAAAAATTTCTTAAAATAATTAGTAAAAACAGATTTAAAAAAAAAAAAAGATTTAATCATATCTCACAGGAGGTTTTGGTGCCAACATGAGCAAGAAAAGCTGTGACCTCCTTGGCTCCAAAGAAGCTTTGATTGATGTAGGTAATACCAAAGCCATGGGGTTGGTAGTGTGCAGACGCACCGATAAAAGCATGGTTTTAAAAACTGGACCGGACCAAACGGTTCAATCGGGAATCGGCCATTAATCTGGTCTAGTTATGACAAATAACAGGAAAAGAGCTAAAAACCGAAAATAATCAGAAACTGACCGATTCAACCATAAAACTGAAAATCAGTATGGTTGAACTGGTTTTGGAATGTTTAATGAGAGATCAAAACACTGTCGTTTTGAACAACAACAGCTACAACAAAAAGAGGAAAAAAAAAGAAAAGAATATGAAATATAGGCAAAAAGAATTTAGAACCGTGATATGTGTTTTACAAAGGAGTGTGATCCTTCACTATTTCTTCTTCTTGAGGTGGATATACTTTAGCTTCTTCAACTTCTTTAGCTCACTGATTTTTTATCATGGGCTTTGTTGCAAAGAGAGAGACTAAGAGTGGCTATGGAGCTGGACCATAGACGAAGCAGTTTTGGCTTTGGAGACTTCAAAAATTGGATCGGACTTAAGAACAAAAGGAGAAAATTGAAGTGTAAATTATTGGGGTTAGGTGAGGTAGATGTGATAATTAATGGGGAGTGTATTTATTAATTAATACTTTTTTCTTTGTACTTCCTACCTAGATACCCATGTTACTTTACAGCTCATATGGTGGGGGTGTTTTGCATGCTAATCCTAGATAACCATAACACTGTCACCAAATTTAAACCAAAAAAAAAACAGTGGGACTAATTATATAAGTACCATACATATAAATATAATAATAAACCAACCTTACTACAACTTTGTTATTATCTATTGTTAATTTAATACTTTTTTATTAGAGTTAATTTGATATTTAATAGATATAGCTTCTTATATATAAGTTGTAGATTAATTTTCTAAATGCAGTACAAGGAAACTAAATTCATATATATATATATATATATATATATTAAAACTAAATATTATTAGTCATAAATTTATTATTTTTATAATTGTAAAATTATAAAATAAATATTTATAATGTTACCGGTTGGACCAGAAAACTGATAATCAGTCTCTTTTTCGGTTCTTTGACCGTACCGGTTTTTAAAACCATGGATAAAAGAGTGGTAGTCCCAGAAGCCTTTTGCATGGGCCTCAAGGGAGTTTCTATTTGAGAACATGTTCTTAAACTGGGAACTCCAAAAGTACTCAAAAACAACCCCCTAGGCACAGCAACGTGGTCCTTTTAACATGTTGCACCTAGGACAGCTTGGATGATTGCTAGGATGACTAGGTGGAGTTGGTCCTCTCGCCCCCCGACGATAGCTTCACAAACACTAATAATATCAATACCATTGTGAAGAGTACACGCTATTTATACTCCATTTTTACTTAGTGTTTTTTTAAAAAAAATTTAAAATTTTTTTTTTTTTTAAGCTGAATAAGGTTGGTGGAATTTAAAGAGAGGTCTATACCTTCGTATATATAATGGGATTGAGGTTAGGTGCAATATACCTAGGGTATTGCAATTGATGCAATAATAATGAATGGTTGAAATTGAAATTTGCAAAAACTAATTTTCAATATCAACTATTAAATAAAAAAATTATTAAAAAGAAGTAAAAAGTTAAAATTAAAAAGTTTAAAAATGTAAATGAATTGGAAAAAGAAAAGTAAAGTAACGAGAAAACAACTAGCTTGGAGCTCTCATATAAGGTGGACCTCACACATGAGTCCCACCATGTGAGCCAAACTACCTAAGAGTTGCCCAAAAAAAAAAAAAAAAAAAAGAGAGTCAAGTTCAATTATGCAAGTCATCTTTCACACCTTTTCAAGGTCTTTTTTTAATTTTTATTATTTCTATGTTTGGTGAATAGGTTCTTTTCGAACACAACAAATTTCATAATATTTTTACAACGATACTGAATTTATAATTATATACTCATTTTATCTAAAAGACTGAATCTATTACTGACATTACTTTTCTACTAACCAATAAGAACAATTTGCCACCTCGATGTGAAAGTTTATAGTGTAATGATACTTTTTTAATTAAAATAAAAAATAAAATAATTAACCTATAATCTATATCTATATATTACTAAAAACTGAAGCATAGCGTTTAATACTGTTGTGTTCACGTTGAGCCACGTCAGCATCTACGTTATTATCTTTTTTCTTTTTATTTTCTTATAATTATTTTTAATAATTTTTTATTTCATATTTACACTTTTCCAACCTTTCTCATTCCCTTACCTTTTCATCTCCCACTACTTCACCAACCTTTCTCCTTCCCTCACCTTTTCATCTCCCCACTACCCTCTACATTAATATTATTCTTCATCTTTCCTGATAGGCCACAAACGCGTTGACTCCTTGTGATTAATTAAATTGATTAATTAGCCGAGTTATTAATTAATCAAGTTAACATAAAAATTCACGTGGCAGCACAAACAAATCACCAATAACTAAAATATGCAGTGGAAAATAAATGACATGATGATTTGTTTACGAATGGGGAAAACCTAACGGCAAAAACCCCACCGGGTGATTTAAGGTCACCACCCCCGAAACTCCACTATTATCACAACAAGCAGTTACAAGTAAAGGAATCCCAGTACCTTACCAACCTACAGTTAAACCCTTACCCCAATACCCAATTGGACTTGTTCTGTAGTGACAGTTTCTCCTCTTGATGCACGGCTCCCAAGTATGTGACTAACCAATTTGCGCGGATCCCAGTATGCGACTTCAATTCACTAACTAGAGAGAGAGTTGTTGGCTGCAAAGTTCTTCAAATCATCCACACGATGAAGCTCAAGAAGATGCTTGGTTACAAAACCTTACGGTACACATTACATAGCAACTTCTTCACAAAAGATGAACTAGGGCATGAACTTTGTCTTCGGTCACAAATTGCATGAACAACAATTACTCAATGCTTGTGCAACTTGCGTCACTTTGACGGCCCTTAAAACAATCCTTTTATATGTCTAGGGTTAGGAGAAAAGAAGTCCCAAAGACACATTCACGGATTGGAATCAAAACAGAACTTGAAATCTGTTTTCCTTAAATCTTGACAGATAGAGGTGTCGAGGATCTGTCAAGAAGCTGTCGAGTCTCGAGACTGAAACAGCTTCTAAATCTCGATAGATGCATATGTCGAGACTAGGTGTCGAGCTTTAGTAACTTGTACTTTCCAGCTTGCTTCTTGGACAGACTTGATGACTTCAACACTTGATCTTGAAACACAGTTTCTTGAAGCGTTAAATACATCCTAATTCTATCCAGTTACAAGTAAAGTGCGTTTTGTCAAAGGATAAGCCAATTATATAAAATAATGACATATGTTCAAAACAACTTGAACCACATATGTCCTAACAATCTCCCGCTTTGGCAATCCGTGACAAAACCACAACAAACAAATGAACATATGAGAGAAGTCATAAATCACTCAACTCATTTGCACTTGTTGAATACAATAAAATCTATCCTAACACAAACTCTTGAAAAACTTTGCAAGAAGAGAGTTTATGACAAGTAGACTTTGACAATATAATTTGGTAGTTATTGTAATTTGATAGCATGCTTTTTATAGTGCTCAATTTAGATGTTAAACTATGAGATTTTAATCATTTTTGTTTATTTTTTAATCCTTTGTGGTGAACAAAGTACTCTTAATAATTGTATTAAAAGTACTCTATAATGCCATTTATTTAGAGAAAAGCAAATGTTGGCTAAAAAAAATATTATTGGATGAGAGACAAATTTTATCTTTCGCAATTTTACTTTTATTATTATTATTATTTTATAACAATGCATATATAGAAATTTAATTCTGAAATTTTGCTAATAATTGTTTATTTAATAATATGTTTTGGGTGGACGAAATTATAATTTCCGCAAAGAAAATAACCTTAGTAGATTATAAACAACAAATTGTTTTCCTAATTGGTCCAATTAATCATAGTTAAGTTTTATTAATTTTTTTTAGTTACTTTTTTCAGTATTTTGGATTGTGGATAGAAAAAAAAAGTTTGAGAAAGTTTGTTTTTATATTCTTTTTAATGATTCACAAAATGTTATAAACAGCTTTTATTAAAAAATAAATATTTTCATTAACTTGCCTTTTGAATTCCTAAGAAAAATTGTATTTTTTTCATTTTAATACGACAAAATTATTAAATTTATAATTTATTATTGTTCCTATGTTACATTTATGATTATTCTTATAATAAATAAAAATATAATTACAAAATACATTACTCATTATTAAATTAGTTTAAATTGTATAAACAAATTTAATAAAACTACCATAAAAATAATTATCATGCGCAACGTGCAGGTTTGCAGCTAGTATATATAATTTTGTTTTGAGTTCAACGGTCACAGTTGGATCCCAATCAATACAAGTGTCTTGAAGATAAACAAAGAAAGCAAATAACTTGGCCACACCTAGGGATGACAATATTTATCTATATCCATGAACCCACCAATTACCTACCTAATTTGGATAAGTTTTATCCCAACCCATTTGAATATTTGGGTTAAATGGGTAAAGACACATTAGGTTATTTAATTATATGGGTCTTAATAGATAAACCCACTAATACCCACTAAAATCCATCTAAAATTTAAATAAACAACATAAAATCTAAATTTCTAGAAAATGACCAAAATACCCCCAAAAACCTCTAAAATGTTCTAAATATCCCCAAAACCTAAAAAATGACCAAAATATCCCCAAAACCCAAAAATAACCAAAATACCCAGAAACCTAAAAAATGACCAGAATATCTCAAAACCTAAAAATGATCAAAATACCCCAAAACTCAAAAAAGACCAAAATACCCCTGAAACCCTATAAAATAACCAAAATACCTACAAAACCCAAAAATGACCAAAATATCCTCGAAACCTTAAAATTACCAAAATACCCAGAAAGCCTAAAAATGACCAAAATACCCCCAAAACCCAAAAATTAACCAAAATACCCCCGATATCTCTAAAATTGCCACACCACGCATATATAAACTTCCAGGGAGTACTTAAAGTCTAAAAAGCTTGTCTTATGAATGGAATAGTTTTGTTTTATATTCAACATAATCTAAAATAATCATTGATTATTGGTGAACTGCGAAAATATAGAAGCAGTGTTGAGTGTTGACTATTATAAATAATTTATTTATTTTTATTTTTAAAAGACTATTACAAATAACATTCTCTACAATGATGATCATATTTCTTGGTTCTTTTTTTTTTTTTTTTTTTTTGGACCATTGGAAAACAATCGTGCAGATTGCAGAGTCCCCAGCATTAAAATGACTAATAATAGCTTTAAAATTAAAAATTTCACCACCAAAAATGCCAAAGAAGCATACTTTTTCTCCGTTTCACTTGTTGAAACTTCAAGGTTAAAAGTTTGCACATGATTACGATGCACATAGCCTTCTCAGGAACCGGCATCATTGTGCTTAATTAAGATGAAACCATACAGAGCTCCACAATGGTAAGTACAAAATGTTCACTACCATCTGATAGGCAAAATCATTTTCAAATGGCAGCGGAAATTAGTTCTGGCCCCAAGACCATAGTGCCATAAAAAAGGTTGGTCAATGAATACCAACAACTAAAAAATCCAATTTTAAATACGCATTGAAAGCTTCTGCCACTTCTACATGTTGATTATTACCATTTTGAAAATTTTCAAAATGGTTTTCCCATCAAAGTGATCAAACACAAATTTTGCAGAATTAATGCTTACATAACATGACCGTACAAAGATATTCATAGAAATCATTGTACATTGCTCCATTTTTAAAGCACTTAAACAGACAATCCTACCGAATTCAGGCATATTTACCAAAAATTTACAGAAAAATTATTAACATAACAAAATCTGATTTCAGCGGTAGCTTCAAGAATTTTCAAACAAAATTCTCTAACTCTACATGGTCATAAAAAATCCTGAGCCACACCCATTTCCCAGTAGAAATCTCATCAGGGTCCCCGAAACCTACATTCCCTGAATTTCAATTAACATAAATTTAATAATGATAATTACTTGTCTGGTCTAAAACAAAACAGTATCTTTAATTCTGTAATGTTAAGAATATAAAGTGAGGGAGAAAGACTGGATGGTCTGTATATATCGTTTGAACAATAATGTACAATAGAGAGCCTTGTATAGGCTAGGTATGTGTGCAGTACAAGTAATATGAGTAAACTACAAGTATAGTATACTGGGCCAAGCCCAATGGGCTAATCTAGACTAAGCTATACACTAACATCCCCCCTTAAACTCGAGGTAGCAAGGAGGAAGCCAACTGGAGTTTGGATATAAGATCTCAAAGACGACCAGGCAGGTGAGTCTTGGTGAAGATATCAGCAGGGTAGTCAGCAGAGGAGATGGAGAACAACTTAAAATTGCCTTTCTTGAGATGCTAGCGAGTGATGTGACAGTTAATCTTAATGTGCTTGGTGCATTCATGGAAGACATCATTATGAGCAATGGAGATGGCACTACGATTGTCACAATAAAGAGGAGTGGAAGTAGGCTATGGAGCATCCATGTTAGCCAAGAGCCAGCGAAGCCAAACAAGCTCGCAGGTGGTGTCAGCAAGGGCACGATACTCAACCTCCGTACTGGAACGGGAAACCACATCCTACTTCTTGCTACGCCATGAGACAAGGGAAGTACCCAACAAGAAACAGAAACCTGTAATAGAGCATCGATCAGTCGGATCACCTACCCAGTCTACATCTGAATAAGCATAAAGCTCGAGAGAAGACTGAAAGGAGTAGTGGAGACCATGATAAGGTGTGCCCTTGACATATCGGAGAATCCGAAGAACTGCAGCATAATGGACAGAATGAGGGGCATCCATAAACTTACTAACCATACCCACGGCATGTGAGATATTCGGACGAGTAACAGTGAGATAGATTAAATTACTAACCAATTGACGATAGCGAGTAGCATCAAATATAGGTTCGCCATCCAAGGTTGTGAGTTTTGCATTGTATTCCAAGGGAGTGGAAACAGTCTTGTTGTCAGTGATACCAGCTTTGGAGAGAAGATCAAAAGCATATTTAGCTTGGGACAAATAGTATCCATCAGAGGATGAAGTAACCCCAAGCCCAAGAAAATAGTTGACAGTGCCCAGATCTTTCATCTCAAAATGCTGACAAAGGAAATGCTGAAGAGAGTGGATACTTGCAGAATAATCTCTAGTAATAATCATATTATCAACATAAAGAAGAATAAGAGTAATACCAGTAGAGGATGATCAGACAAAAAAGCAGTGTCATGAGGACTCGAAGTGAAACCCTGCTGAGCAACAACTGAGCTAAACTTTTCAAACCAAGCTTGAGGAACCTGCTTGAGGCCATAAAGAGCATGACGAAGGCGACAAACTTGATTGCCTGAGTGTGGATAGCCAAGGGGTGGTTGCATGTACACTTCTTCTTAGAGGTCTCCATTGAGGAAAGTATTCTTCACATCCATTTGATAAAGAGGCCAACAAAAAACAGTAGCCACAGCAATGAGACATCTGACAGATGTAAGGCGACCAACAGGAGCAAATGTTTCCTCATAATCAATGCCATACTCCTGAGTAAAGCCCTTGGCAACGAGACGAGCCTTGTATCATCCAACAAATCCATCAGTCTTGGTCTTGATCTTGTAAACCCATCTACAACCTACTATAAACTGACCAAGAGGCAAATCAACTATATCCCAAGTGTGATTCTTATGAAGGGCATCTAGTTCTTCATTCATAGTTTGCTGCCGAAGAGGGTTAGTATGGGCCTCACAATAGGTATAAGGTTCATAGAGGGTGCAAGAGCAAAAGAGCAGTGATAATTAGTGAGATAAGAGGGAGGAATGCTTACTCGAGTGGAACAACAAAGTTTAGGACCAACTGGTAACTTAGAAGAGGGTGGTGCCATAGGATCCAAGACAAGCGGGTCATATGCCGGGGGCAGAACTGGAGATGAGTCGTCTAGAGAGGCAGCCAATGTCGAAGAATCTTCCACAAGTTCAGGACAGAAAGGGAGGAAAAGATCGGTAAAATTGGGAGATTTTGAGGAAGGGGATGCAGGAAACTGCTGAAGACTCGTAAAAGGACGATGTTCTCAAAACTCAACATGACGGGAGACACGAAGCCGATGAGAAATGGGATCATAGCAGCAAAACCCCTTTTGAGAGACACTATAACCAAGGAAACAATAGAGACGAGCATGAGGCTGAGGCTTTGTTTGTTCATGAGAAAGAAGAGAGATAAAACAAGCACAACCAAAAACCTGAAGAGAAGAGTAGTCAAGGGTTTGACCATAGAGAAGGTTGAATGGTGATTTGTTATGTGCAGTTGGTGAAGGAATACGATTAATGGTGTATACAGCAGTGAGTGCTGCCTCACCCCAAAAATGAGAAGGGTGCGGACAACATCAAGAATGTGACGATGTTTTTGTTCTGCACGACTATTTTGTTGAGAGGTGTAAGGACAAGACCGTTGAGGAAGAAATGAGAAGGGTGCGGACAACATCAAGAATGTGACGATGTTTTCGTTCTACACGACCATTTTTTTGAGAGGTGTAAGGACAAAACCGTTGAGGAAGGGTACCATAACTGTCTAAAAAGAATAGGAAAGATTTATTATTATATTCTTGGGCATTATGTGATCGAAAAACTTTGATGGTGCGATTAAATTGTGTTTCAATCATTTTATGAAATATTTGGTAAATAGACACAAGTTTAGACCTATGGTGAAATAGATAAATCCAAATATATCAAGAAAAATCATCAACAAATATGACAAAATATCTAGTTTTCCCCTCAGTGGGAACTGGTGCAGGACCCCAAATATCATAATGTATAAGATCAAAAGGTGCAGAAGAAAAAGAGTTACTATTATTAAAGAGCAATTTTGCTTGTTAGCCAAAATGACAGGAAGTACAGTCAAATTTTTGAAACTGAACTGAACCTAAATAACCTTCAGAAGCTAACAACTAAAGACGAGATAAGGATAGATGACCAAGACGAGCATGCTACAGATCAAGTGAGTGGGTGGTAGTGGTAGCAACTGCAAAAACAATTTGTGAAGGAATCTTCAACTCATGAACCTCAAACATGCGACCAACTTTACACCTTGTCCCAAGCACTTGACCTGTCCAAGGATCCTGCACATCCACACCATGATTAGTAAATAGAAGATTTACGCCTAATTCACAAAGTTGACCAACAGAAAGCAAATTGAGGGATAACTTTGGGATATGAAAGGTGTCACTAAGGGATAAATCAGGAGAAGAGATTGTTCCTTTATGACTAACAGCCATAGGAGCTCCATCAGCAGTGTAAATAGTGATAGGGTGTGCTAAGGGTGCCTTTTAAAAAAATTGGGATTTATCAGGAGTCATATAGTTACAACATGCAGTATCAAAAAAACTAAGGTTGTTTACTTGAGGTGACAGAAAGGGCAGTGGAAGTTCGGGATAAAACCTGTTGAACTACTACCTCAATATCAGCCGTAGTAAATAAGGAAGGCACAGATAGACCTGTAGGAATTGATGGATCTGAAGGACATACAGCAACTGCCTGAGGTAGAGAAGCTTTATTTTGATCTTGCACAAATTTCTGCAGTTTGTGACAAACTGAGACGTCATGGCCTTTGGTACGAAGGTACTCGCAGCGAGTACCTTCGAAAGACTGAGAGGTGGGACGCCTAGAGTTTATTCGTGGAGGAGCAGTAAAAGCAGCAACAGGAGGCTGTGGGTGTAGCCAAGACATGATCAGATGATGACATGTGATAAGTAGGCCGACGATTCTCCTTAGAAATGAGCTCCTTGACTACAACATCAAGAGAAGGAGTAGGAGACCGGCTCAACAAAGAAGCCTTAGTAGGCTCAAAATCCTCACGTAAACCCATCATGAAGTGCATAAATTTACGGCGATCCCGATATTTGACAAAGAGCTCAATGTCTTTATAACACACTAGTGAAGGATCTGCAGCAGAAAGTTGTTCCCACATAGTAGAAGTATGAGAATAATAATCAGAAATAGACTAACCTATCTCTTGTCGCATTTGATAAAGCTTTAATTCAATGTCAAACTCCAGGCTTGAATCATTAGTGCAATTATAGTGATCAGCTAGAAATTTCCAAGCTACCTCAACAGTCTCAAGACGAGGAAGAAGATTATGAATGGAGGGAATAGAGGTATTGATAAACCAAGACAAAATCTTACTCTAAATACTCTCTCATTCCTCTAGGCGTTCTTCATAATCATCCATTGAGTAGTGATCTTAGAGGCATCTCCAACAGCTGTGGCTTTGGATGTAGGTTTTGGTACCAGCTTAGAAATTGAACCAGTCACATATCTCCATAGTTTATGACCCTTGAGAAAGACAGTCATATTCTGAGACCATGCATGATAACTAATAGGACCATCTAACATAATGGTGATAGGATGTATGATATCTTGTTCGTTTTGTAGAGCCATAATGAAGAAAATGGCCAAAAAGTGGGATTTAGATACCTCAAATGTAAAAACGGGGCTCAAAATCGGAATCTACATGAAAAATTGAGCAAGACAGGCCTTGTTGAAAATTTTTGACTTTGGTCAAAAAGTTAATGCAAAGTCAACGGTGAACGGTGGTAGTCAACGGTCAAGTCAACGGCAAGCATGTGCTGACATGTGCAGGATGACGTCAGCCAAGGGCTGATGTGGACAAACGCGGATGGTCTCAGGTGCGTGGAATGCGTGTTATGAGTGGAGGCGCATGGCTACTCTTCAACCGGCGCATGTAACGCGTGAAGCAATTATGGCGGCGTATGTAGCACGTGTTCAACAATCAGAATCTTTAGGCAGCGCGTGTGGGCGCATGTGTGGTCTGGCTGTTCTGTCACTCTATATCTTTGCTTTGACAGTTGGATGAACAGAACAATAAGATCCGAGAGTTGCAGGGATTGTTGGCGTGATGACGGTAACTCGCTTCTGACAGTGGCTACTAGATGAAGGCAAGGGTAGCAGAAGAACGCTGGAGATGTCCACAGGAACCAAAAAGTTAGAGGAATGGCTCTGATATCATGTTAAGAATATAAAGTGAGAGAGAAAGACTGAATAGTTTGTATCTATTGTGTGAACAATAATGTATAATAGAGAGCCTTATATAGGTAGGTATGTGTGCAGTACAAGTAATTTGAGTAAACTACAAGTACAGTATACTGGGCCAAGTCCAATGGGCTAATCTAGACTAAGCTATACACTAACATGTAAATACAAAGCTTAAAGAAAAAATTGAAACTTAAGTACATCGTCAAGCTAATGTAACTAAGATATGATATTTAACCCGAATCATGATTCACCACCACATAAGCATACTAAGTGTAGAAAAATTCTTGTTTCTTCAAAAACAATTTACTATTAAACTTTTAAATATATGGGTTAGCTGAAAAATCAAAGAGAAATTATGATTAAACTGAAATGCTAAGAAATTATACCAAATTCGAGCTCAAACCATATTTCATTTCATACCTACATAAGCACATGGTTTCTATGCAAGGAGAGTGAAAATTTTTTAAAAAACAATTGTGGTAAAACTTACCAATTGATACTGAAATGTCTGAAATCCATAAGGGGTTTAGATTATCTTGTAAATAGGAATAAGATCAAAACATTCAAAACCTTTGCTGAGATAGAAAACACCCCTAAATTTCCAAAGAGTAATGGGTCGGTTTGGGTCTAGCTATTCTGATTGGGTTGGGTTTCTATTTTGGGTTCAACCGAATATCAACGGATGGCCCAGCTGAGTCCAAAACCTTTTTCTTTCTTTCTTTTGGGGCCATCCTGAGGGTCTATTTGTTTTAGGAGCTTACTATCTTATTCTAATTTTTAGCATATATACAATTCTTTTTTAAAGTCTCGTTTTTTAAAAATATAAATGTATTTCTCAATTTTTTATTTTTACACAATTTGTTTTTAAAACAAAATGAACCAGTGGGCTTAAGAGTCTTAGACTGAAAGTGTATATCCTTCTTCTTCTATCTTTTTATAACGTATTGATCCTATATATAGAATTACTACATTGTAATGACATGGGGCATCTCTAGGAAACCCAGGGAAGGTCGGAGGGGGAAGACTGATCCGAGACACCCAAAGGAAATGGGTAAAGGGCTATATGAGAAACATTGGAGTGGCAACTGATATAACTGCTGAATTTTGGGCCCTAAGGGATGGTCTTGTATTAGCATCCCAACTTGGAATCACCCAACTTCTTGTGGAACTCGATGCCAAAACTGTCGTTGACCTTGTTCTCTCAAGGAAAACTACTAACAGCCCTTACTCTTCTCTGCTGAATGATTGCAGGTTCCTTCTAAATCGGTTTCATCAAGTTAGGGTTAGCCATGCCTTTCGAGAGGCCAATCATTGTACAGACACACTTGCTAAAGGAGGATGCTCCCTGTTGGAGGATTTTGTTGTTTTAGATTCCCCTCCTTATGAAAGTTTATATGTAAATCTAAATTCGGATGATTTTGGTCTCTTCACTAAGGCTTTCAGCCACTACTTTGCCATTTTTGGCTAGTTAATGTTATTTATTCCCCTTTTAACCAAAAAAAAAATGACATATTACAACTTATATGGTAACATAAGACCTAATAATCACTAAAATCTGAGAGTTTATCTTTTCTCTCTACGGGCTTAAACTACTTTGAGTTTTTTTTTTTTTTTTTCCTCTAAAAAAATGCTACTCTGAGAATTAAAGTAACCTATTCTAAATTAAGATCCTTTAAAGTTCATACAACTTCATTTTGTTTAGTATTTTTCCATTAATAGCTTCACACCTAAAGAGTTTATGATAAAATTGGAATATGGTTGAAAGTTGAAACTGTAAGATTATTTTGAAGCTCATGAAAAGGTAGGATTTACTTTGAGGCAAGCTCTAAAGTATAAATTGAAATGATAATTATCCAAAATTTAATTAATTTAAAAACGTCAAAAGAAAAGGAGAGAGACAAAAAGAATCAGATCAATATTCCTTTTCTAGTGAACTTGCGGATTGATGGTCTATGCCTGTTGGTATATTTCATTAGCAGTGGTTTGAGGATGTGGGACACCTAAACGAATCCAAATCTTTTGTCCTACTTTTCCTGCTCCATTGTATACTCCACCAATAAAAACTTGTCACGTATTCACCTAATTAATTAAATACTATCATTATTGACTTATTAATGCTACCGTTATTAATTAATAGTAGTATTTAATTAATTAGGTGAACACGTGGCAAGTTTTTATTAGTGGAGTATACAGCGGAGCAGGAAAAGTGGGACAGAAGATTTGGACTCCACCTAAACAAAGACCAACATAAAAAAATTAAAAAAAAAAGACTTCTTCTCACAAATATATATATATATATATAGAGAGAGAGAGAGAGAGAGAGAGAGAGAGAGAGAGAGAGAGAGAGAGAGCTTCTTTAATTTGGCAAAAAAAAAAAAAAAAACAAAAAAGCCAAAAAAAGAAGCTTCCTTTGTGATAGTGAAGGACTTGGGGATTGCGTTCTAAGAATGCATTTCTACTTTTCTAGCACATGGTGTATAATTTCACGCAATTGAGTATTTTTTTTCCAATACCTTTGTTCAAAATATTGTCTATCATTTCTCTATCTCATTTAAATATTATTTCTTCTTTCTTTCTTTCAAAAACTTTTTTTATTTTTATTTTGTATTGCTTCTTTACTTTTTCATTTTTTTTAAGTCAAAAAAAATCTTTTGCTAATGAATGGTGATTGTTTAGACAAAGAGTCACTATTCATAAGAAAAAAAATACTTTTTCTACTTTAGAGAGACTTGGTCTAGCATTTTAAGGGTAACTCTTTGAAATAGAGAGAATTTGAGTTTGCCTATTCTGTTGGAGATGCTACATGTACTTTACAAACGGCAAGTCAAACAAATAACAAATGCAACATCCATTAATGTGTACTACAATCAAATGTAGTATTTTTGGGCAAAAATGGCCAAATACCACAATTTTCAGAAATTTGTAGCAAAAAAACACTATTTCAGAACTAAATAGGGAAATACCACTTTTCTAGAACTCGAGTTTAGAAACTCGAGTTCCAAATTGTACTCGAGTTTATGAAATTCGAGTTCCTCATCAGTTCCACCACCGTGGCACTGCCAAGCTGGAATTTGTGCGATAAAAAAAAATAATATGGTACTCAAGCTTGGTAAACTCAAGTTTCATTCAACACAGTACTCGAGTATACCAAGCTCAGGTACCTATTATAAATAAAATTATGTTTAGTAAACTCGAGTCCCTTATAACTTTTTTTTGTTTTAATTAATCGACATAAACATAAACATAAACATAAAAATAAGTAGTTTTTTTATGTTTTTATTTATTTAAATAGAAGCATCGTAAAATATAGAGATTTTAATTTCAAAATATGAATTAATTTCTACATTAATTTAAATTTTTCATTGTTTTCTCATAAAAATTGTTCACTGTTTTCTGCAAAAACTATTTCTAGCATTCTGCATAAACTTTTTCTTTTATTCAGCATTATTTAAAAAATTATTCACTCTCTTTTCTGCGTAAATTATTCTTTGTTCACTATTTAAAAAATTGTTCACTGTTTTCTCATAAAACACCTAGTGAAATCGTGTTTTCTAAATTTAAACGCCAAATCTGAATGCTTTTTCAGCATTTTGAATTTCACAATAATCGAATCTATTTTTCTGCATTGATAAAATCTATTTCTACATTAATAAAATTTGCTCTCTGCACATCATGTTTACTGAATATTTGAATCTGCTTACTGCATTCATAAAATCCGTTTTCTGCATTAATTAAAACTGTTCATTATTTTCTCATAAAAATTGTTCACTGTTTTCTCATGAGTGGTGACCTTAAAATCACTCGGTGGGATTTTTGCCGTGTTAGTTTTCCCCATTCGAAACAAATCACCGTGTCAATTTAATTTCCACTGCACTTAGTTTAATTGGTGATTTGTTTGTGTTACCACGCGCTTTGCATGTTAATTTGATTAATTAATAAACTTGGCTAATTAATCAATTAATTAATCACTAGGGGTCAATACGTTTTTGGCCTATCAAATTTCGTTGAAAGTACAAAATCGTGAAAATTCAAGAGAAAATTGTGTACATTAGATGTACAGATCGTTTGCATTTGTAAAAAACAAAATTTATTCGTTGAATGTATAAAATCTTGAAAGTACAAAATAAAATTGTATAAATTAGATGTACAGATAGTCTGAATTTGTTGAAAAGTTTGGATTCGTTAAATGTACAAAATCGTGAAAATTAAATGAAAAACTATGTACAAATGTACTGATCATCGGAATTTTTTGAAAAATTCATAATTGTTGAATGAACAAAATCGTGTAAACTCAATGGAAAATCAAACAACGTACCAAATCTCTGAGCAACACATGCAGCACTGCGAACATCAGTGTAGCAATGGTGGACATTAACAACAATGTTTAATGTTCGTAGGTAGAAATTTTTAGAAATTATCATTACTTGAATTTGAGAAGTTTGAAATATCTCTTTCATCATCTAACGTAGTAACTTCATTAATAGACTTGATAGCTCACTCTTGCGCCTTCCCCTTTAGATGCGTCCTAGCTTTTTGGATTGCATGAAAACGGTCTAATCGCCTTTGCATTTGATTGTTCTCTTGTTCAAGACGAGCAAGTATGTTGGTAGGTTCATTTCTAGGTAACTCGGCTGAGCGTGCCTTAGGAACTCATAACCCATGCCATCGACAATACACCTCCAACTCACACCTTTTCTCGTATAGGGTTAACCATGGTGGTTTTGCTATGGTGAACTCTATTGCAGTGGTATCTGTACTTAGTTTTGTAGGTTTGCCGACCATGATGTGCTCTACGCTTCCAAGACTCTTGTATGTGTATATTGACATATTAAGTAAATCTCTCTTCTTTCCAACCCATTTCCCTCCATAGTGGTCTGTGTATGTCTGTACTTGTTGATATGCTAGAACTTGTGATAATCCATTTGTTGAAGTAGATCCAAACTTGTTTCGCATTGTACGATTTGATGTTGAGGCGTTGCGACTCATAGCTTAGTCAATCTACGAAGTTAGTGAGGTAGAAATAAGATCATAATTGTGGTGCATTTATAACCTCATTTCATGTTCGAAGCATTATAATTTCAGTTATTAGGGCTTGTCATGTCAATACAGGCTAGAAAAACACTACATGAATAGGATTTTAAATGTTCCTAATGTCACAGTAAGATTTGAAGATGTGAGCAGTAGTTGTAGTGTTCTTGAACAGAGCATCATATTTAATTGACACAGTGCTATGTCCCTGGTACCAGGGTACGATTATTCATATATTTAAGTATTCACGTGAATGTGGATGATATGACTGGACAATGTGTGAAATCGTGCTGAGCTGTTGAGTAGCACGTGTGAAACAGTGGCATTTATTGGCGCATGTGGTTCGTATGACTATAGTTGGTGCTACAGTAGCGGTCTGGTAACGCGTCTTCAAAAAACTACTCATGCCACAGTTGGTGCTACATCATGTTTACTGTATATTTAAATCTGTTTACTGCATTCATAACATCTGTTTTCTGCATTAATTAAAACTGTTCACTATTTTTTAATAAAAAAATTTCACTATTTTCTGCATAAACTATTTTTAGCATTCTGCATAAAAGTATTTTTTTTTCAGCATTATTTGAAAACTTGTTCACTATTTTTTTTTTGCATAAATTATTCACTATTCATTAGGTGTTTTATGATCCAGATGCTCTAATACCAATGACTACCCAGGAGAGAGCACAGCAGTAATATGGAAGCATAAACAATGATAAAATAAATAAAAAAAGAGGGGGAGAGAGTACAAAATTCTTTCTGAGGGAGAGGGAAGGCTATTACAAAAGGCTTTCTAAAACTTGGAACCTAAAAGCTTAGAATCTTAAAAACTTAGAAACTTGTCTTCTGTCTTTGTAGTCTGTCTCTTTTATAGGTGAAATGAACCATGGTAAGGTAACCTGAGTAGGTAAATTTAAGTCAAGTTAATTTGTCAATGGTATGGAAATTAGTACTGGTGATTAATAGTCTGTCTGCATCTGTCTGGGAATCTTTCAGATCTCGGGAATCTATCAGATCTCTTTTTACGCATGCTAGTAAATAGTAGTAACTTTTGAACATCTGTCTGGACTGTTTGTATCTCTCTAGACTGTTTTGATTTGTCTTGAAGCTATTCACGCGTGCTGGTGAAGAGTGATCTGTCGCCAGTGAATAGTGATTTGTCGCTAGTGAATAGTGATTTTCAACCCCAATCATGAATAAGCACCAAAATGTGTGCTGGCCGAGCTTCCATATAATAACTATTGTCCCAAGCTGGAAGAGTACTCTAGATAATGATCTTCATATAATTATGTCCTCAAATCTGTCCGGCTACTTCTTAGATTACTTTGGGAAATAAACGAATCTGAATTCCAAAAGTTATGATTAATTTGTTGATAATTCCTGCTTCTAGCATTTCAAATAACCATAAAGTATCACGAATTACTGGATCTTCTGTCTCTGTATTGATAAGTAATGTTGAACAGAAAATAATTTTATGCAGAATGCTAGAAATAGTTTATGCAGACAGCGAACAATTTTTATGAGAAAACAATGAACAGTTTTAATTAATGCAGAAAAAAGATTTTATAAATGCAGTAAGTAGATTCGAATATACAGTAAACATGATGTGCAGAGAGCAAATTTTATTAGTGTAGAAATAGATTTTATCAATGTAGAAAAAGAGATTCGATTATTGTGAAATTCAAACACTAAGAAGCATTCAGATTTGGCGTTTTAATTTAGAAAATACGATTTCACTAGGTGTTTTATGAGAAAACAGTGAACAATTTTTTAAATAGTGAACAGAGAATAATTTTTTAAACATGAAGATTACTCAAGAACTGCCCAAGAAAAGTGCAATCTGCAGGTCTCGATATCTCCTCGACAAAAACTCAATCTGTCGAAATTCGTTAAAGCTCAACAAATGTCTCGATCTATCAAGCTTACGAGATTCAGACTATAACCAACAACGTTTTTATTCTAAAAGACTATTTGTTTATGGGTTTGTATTATTCTTATTGGATTAGGAAAGCCCAAGGTTTGTGTAAACCTACTTGGAATAGGAGAGCCCATTGTACTCCTATTTAAAAGGAGGTGGAAAAAGAAAAACCTAACTCTAAAGAGCTTCATAAGATTTTCTTTCTGAAACCCTAGCCTCCTCCTACAAAATAAAGAGTTCTTGTTGCGTTTCTTGTACGCCTTTGGGTTCTGTAACCAAGCAAAGTCTCTTGCATCAACATTGAAGATCTTATTGGTGTTTCTATGTGAAGCTACTACAAATCATCTACAACAATCAAAGGGTTGCTGTGGAGTTAGTTACGTACTGGGATTCGTGCAGAGGAATAAGTCGCGTACTGAGATCCGCGCAATTAGTTAGTCACGTACTGGGAGCCGTGCATCAAAAAGAGAGATTGTCACTACAAAACAAGTCCAATTGGGTATTGGGGTAAGGGTTCAACTGTAGGTTAGTAGAAGGTACTAGATTCCTTTACTTGTAACCGCTTGTTATGATAATAGTGGATTCTCAGGAGTGGTGACCTTAAAATCACCAGGTGGGGTTTTTGCCTTGGAGGTTACCCCCATTCGTAAACAAATCAATGTGTCAAATTTATTTTCCGCTGCACTTTAGTTTATTGGTGATTTGTTTGTGCTACCACGCGTTTGCATGTTAAATTGATTAATTAATTAAACTTGACTAATTAATCAACTTAATCCATCACAAGGGATCAATGCGTTTTTGGCCTATCAAAAACAATGAACAATTTTAATTAATGTAGAAATTAATTCATATTTTGAAATTAAAATCTCTATATTTTATAATGCCTCTATTTAAATAAATAAAAACATAAAAAAGCTACTTATTTTTATGTTTATGTTTAATTGTCGATTTTCCCAAAAAAAAAAAAAAGTTATAAGGAACTCGAGTTTACTAAACTCGAGTTCCTTACAAGGTACTCGAGCTTGGTGAGCTCGAGTATCGTATAAATAAACATAAACATAATTCTATTTATAATAGGTACTCAAGCCTGGTATACTCGAGTACTGTGTTGCATGGAACTCGAGTTTACCAAGCTTGAGTACCACATTATTTTTATAATTGAACAAATTCCAGCTCAGCAGTGCCACAGTGGCGGAACTAGGGGGTTACTCGAGTTTACTGTGCTCGAGTACCACTTAAAACTCGAGTTTGTAGAGCTCGAGTATGAGAAAGTAGTAGATCACCAATTACTTCCAAAATAGTGTTTTGCTACAAATTTCGGAAAAAGATGGTATTTGGCCATTTTCGCCGTATTTTTGTATCTCAAATAGCACATCTTGGTATTTCTAACAAAAACTTGCATAATTAATAATCCACCTCCTCAAATTATTAAATTATATATATATATATAAGAGTTTATTGCAAATATCATATATGCCTTACCATGCATGTGTGATATGAGATTTTTCCCCTAATAAATCTAGAGGTAAAATTATTTATATTGTGGCATGCAACAATGAATTGATCAACAATAAATTCTTCTAGGGTAGCAACAAAAGACTTATAAAGTGTTAGAGCATATCAGCTATGCTAGGCCAAATTTTAACACAATCTATTTTAACACATCATTTTTTAATACAATCTATATCACATCTTCTAGTTTAAGATTCAACACATTAAAATAATATAACAAATCCATTAAAATGATATAAACAACCCAATAAAAATATTCATTCCTTTATTTCACTCTATCTTTCTCTCTCTACATTTAAAACCTTGCCCCTATCTCTCTTGTTCTTCGTCTCACTCTCTCTCACGCTTTAGTCCTAAAAAATAAAAAAAATAAAAAAAAGTCCACTACTGCCCAGATCTATAACTCATCACCAATTGCAAGAATTTTATAAATAAGTAAAGAAAGAAAGAAAGAAGATCAAACCTAACCACCTAAAGACGAGAGAGAGATAGAGATATGAGAGAGAGATTATGGTGTGAGGGAAAGAAAAGAATATTTTATTATTAGGAGAGAGAGAAAGAAATTAAAAAAAAAAGATAAATATTTTTTAGCATTGGCTGCCGTACCCTTCTATTAATAGAAGGGTAATGTAGCTCATGCCAAATTATTTTGACATTTAGAATGTCTGATGAAGCATTGTTTTTGGTGTGTCAAATGCTAAAAATTTAGCACTTGGAACACTAATACTAGTGCTCTTAGAGCATTAGTATTGGTGGTGCTAAAAAGCCATATTGGCATTTTTAACTTAAATACTAAAATCCATGCTGCAATGGTGGTGCTATAGCTAAAATATTTACCCCTTCAGCTACAATGTTAAGCCATCTATAGTTGTGCACTGTAACTCCAAAGCTAAAAAAATGATATATTTTATAAGACTTCTCTCCCTTCTCATTAAAATATTCTCTTTCTCTCTCTTCCTTCTTTATCTTTTCTTTTTTCTTTTCCTCTAACTCAAAGTCTCAGCACTTTCTCTCTTTCTCCTCTGACCGACGTGGTAGGTTGAGATCGGCAAGCGTAGTGAGACCGGCTTGGTGAGGTGCTCGCGTGGTGGGTTGGTGGATTAAGATCGGCGTGGGTTAAGTCGGCATGGTGGGTCGGTGGATTAAGATTGGCGATGGTGTGGTTAGGTTTTGCTGGTGTGGTCTAATTAGGTTGTGGCCTGTAGATCAATGGTTTTCATGGGCGTGGTCTAATTGGGTTATGGCTTGTGGGTCAATGGGTTTCGTGGATATGAGTTGATGGGTTATGGTCTGTGGGTCGGTGGATTGTGGGTTGTGGCTGGTTGTGTGGGTTCCGATTGGGTTATGGCGGGTTGTTGATCCGTGGGTTGCTGTGATGTGTTGGTGCGATGTGTCGTGGGTGTGGTTGGTGGGTCACGGCATGGGTTGTGGTGGTTGGGTTGGTGGGTCACGGCTTGGGTTGTGGGTGTGATGGGTTGCTTTTTGCTAGTTTGCTCTTTTGTGGGTTTGCTTGCTCTGTATCAGAGAAGAGAGAGACGAAGAGGAAGAGAGAGAAAGAGATGATGAAGAATAAAAATATAATATTTAAATGAAGTAGCTAAGAAAATAGATCCATTGATGTTGGGTGTGTTGTGAAATGGTAAGTTAAAATAGATAAAGTGACTTTTTGTGGTGTCAAAATGCTAAAAGTTTGCCTCCACCAATGTGAATGCTCTTAGGGTAGTAGAAAAAGTAGGTTGGATATATACATATTTTTTCCCCTTTCAAGAATCAATCACTTAGAGTTCATTTGAAGAATGAATAAATTAAGTACTCATATCTAAATTATGCTATAAAAAGAACGCATTTTAATGTTTCTAATAGCGAAACATAAAAGTTCTGTATTAAATTCAACTTAGGATAAAGTTGAACAATTTAAGATGAGAAAATAATTAAAATTGATCTTATAGACCTTTAAACTGCAGGGATTGATCATATGTGTTGTAGCACTTACAAAAGTGCTGCTATAGGCCTAGGTGTATAGCGGCAATCACTAATAGTGCCATAGTAGGTGAGTGGCAATTTTAGAAACTGAAAGTTCAATTAGTGTGTACTACACATTTAATCAAGTACAATCACATAAATAAATAAGGCATTCATTGAACATAGACATGTGTGATGTGTGTGGGTACCAAAAATGAGATAGTCCTTAGTCTAATGTGAAGCTTCAATGATCAATTTAACCAAGACATACACAATTAGCACTAGAAAGAGTGACCAATCATAATTATAGAAGTATGCATATATAACCTCCCACAAAACTTGATTACATAACTTTGAAACTTTTCATTTGGCTTCTTACATTTCAAAACATTTGATCATTATAGAACAATACATATCATTTTGAGATCGATGCCTGAAATTTTTTATATTTCAATTTGATAAATAAGTTTTTGGCTTTTGGGCACCATACATTCTCATTACAAGTCGCTTTCCCTTTTTCCTAGTCGAATACTAGTATATGTGACGGCTTTTGTAGCTCATTATCTCTTTTTGAGATTTAATATTAATTGAGCTCATTAAGTAAAAACATAAAAGAGTGGGAAGATATATAGGCACAAGTCTATGCAAGTCTCGAGATTAACAAAACCATTGGCTAATCATTCATGATAATTTTGAAGATCTATTTACAACAATCACATAGATGTCAAGATTTTTCCCATAATGATATGAGTGCATAGAGAACAAGCTAAGCTTGTAAATGCACAAAGCCATTAGTACGAAGGTATAAGGCAAAACATGTGTGTGACAAAACACAATAATGCCGATCAAACTTTTTGGATTTTCTACTTTTCATGTGTTTTTGGATTGTTGACACAAAAGCATGTAAAGATTGATCAAAAAGAAAGAAAAAACATTCAAAACTATTAAAAACAAACAAAAGCAGTAAAAACATGCTACACATGTTACCATCAAAGTAGTGTGTGCTATACACAAATGAGGTCAAATTAAGATGGATAAGTAAAGCACACATTACACATGAGATTCAAGGAATTGTACGAACACTGATGGTCTTATAGAGTGATCAAACCATGAACCATCGAGAGGTTTGATGAAGATGTCCGCCTTTTGGTTGTCTATATGTATGAATTCAAGACACAAGACTTTATCTTCCACCAAATCCCGAATGAAGTGGTAACGTATCTTTATTTGCTTCAACTTTGAATGCTAAACCAGATTCTTAGAGAGGTTTATAGCACTTGTGTTATCACAGAATACACACATTGTATCTTGAGGAATCTCGTAGTCATGAAGCAGCTTCTTCATCCAGAGAAGTTGTGTGCAGCAACTCCCAACAGCTATGTACTCTGCTATCGCCTTAGAAAGGGACATCGAATTTTGTTTCTTGCTCATCCAAGAGACAAGGTTGTGACCAAGGTAGAAACAACCACCTGAAGTACTCTTCCGTTCATCCACACTCCCAGCCCAATTTGCATCTAAATAACCCGTAAGGCAAGCATTGGAATCCTTTGAGTACCACAAACCATAATCCGATGTACCATTGACATATCGTATGATTCGCTTCATAGAAGTCAAGTGGAATTCCTTTGGAGCGGCTTGATATCAAGCACAAACTCCCACGCTATAAGCAATATCCAGTCTACTTGCCGTAAGATAGAGTAAACTCCCAATGATGCTCCTATACAAAGTTGGACTCACTTCTACCCCAGAAGGATCAAGACTAAGCTTGGTAGATGAACTCGTAGGAGTGGAGGCATGCTTTTTGGAATCTAGTCCAAACTTCTTGACAAGATTTCTAGCATATTGTTCCTGTGAAATGAATATGCCCTCCTTCTTTTGTTTGGATTGAAGGCCTATGAAAAATTTAAGCTCCCTTACTATACTCATCTCAAATTCTTTCTTCATCTCCTCGGAGAACTTTATAGCACGAGCATTAGTGGTAGCTCCAAATACTATGTTATCAACATATACTTGAGCTACGAGAAGGTAGTTCTTATCATTCTTGACAAATAGAGTCCGGTCAGCATATCTTCTTTTGAATCCTCTATCCTAGAGGTAATGTGTAAGTCAATCATACCAAGCTTTAGGAGCTTGTTTCAAGCCATAAAGAGCCTTCTTCAATCTGAACACATGATTCGAGAAGTGAGGATCTTGGAAACCTTTGGGTTGTTCGGCAAACACTTCATTAAGGTATCCATTGAGAAATGCACATTGCACATCCATTTGATAGAGTTTGAAGTCCATAGTGCAAAAGGATGCAGATAGACTCCAGTATAGCTACGGGAGCAAAAGATTCATCAAAATCTACTCCTTCTACTTGAGTGTAGCCTTAAGTCACCAACCGAGACTTATCCCGTAAAATCTCGCCATCTTCATTGGTCTTGATTTTGAAAATCCATTTGGTGCCGATGACATAAACGTCTTTTGGCCTTGGAACAAGTTCCCATACATCATTTCTTACAAATTGGTTCAGCTCTTCATGCATTAAGTCCACCCAATTCTCATCTTAAAGGGCTTCTTCTACCTTTTTCGGCTCAAATTGGGCAAGGTAGCAATGGTACATTATGTTAGGACATATGTACTTGTTCAAGTTTGTTAACATATGTCGTTATTTTATGTAGTTGGCTAATCCTTTGACAAAACGCACTTTACTTGTATTTGGGTAGATCTAGGATGTGTTTAATACTTCAAAGAACATGTTGTTCAAGTTTAGTATTAAAGCCATGAAGATTGGACCAAGAAACAAGTGAAGAAAATGTGTGTACTAAAGTTGGACACCTGGTGGACACCTGCGGATAGCTGCTGGACACCTGCGGATAGCTGCTGGACAGATAGCTATCTATCGAGGTATCTATCGAGATTTAATGAGGCTCGACACCTGCTATCTATCGAGGTATCTATCGAGGTCTCGACACCTGCTATCTATCGAGGTATCTATCGAGGTTACGGGAATTAAGATTTCCAGATCTGATTTTTGGGCCAGGCTTTTGTATTTGTGTAGGGTTTCTTTTCTCACAACCCTAGGCATATATAAGGCTTATTTTTGAGGCCATCACACAAGAGAATAAAAGGAGAACATATGCAAAAGGTGATAAAATCCTTATTCTCTCTAGAAGAAGCTACTGCGTCTTATGCGCCTTAGGGTTTTGTAACCAAGTGCTTCTTGATCTTCATCGTGTGTATGAAGTGAAGAACTTTGCAGCCAACATTCTTTCTTCCTCAAGTTGGTGGTTAGTCACGTACTGGGATTCGTGCAAAGGAGTTAGTCACGTACTGGGATCCGTGCATCAAAGGGTGGCGTTTATATATTGAAGAGTTCAGAGGTTCTGAAGCAGTAGAAGGTTTCTGCTGTGAGTTCATCTACGGGGATTGTAGAGTCTAGGGACAAAGGTTTTGTACTAGATCTGAAACTTCTCTTTACTATAGTGAATTGCTTTTCGGGAAGGTTTCCCCCCAGGTTTTTTACTGTGAGACTGGTTGGTTTCATTGGTTTTCCTGGGTCATCATATCTTGTCTTATTTATTTTTCCGCTGCACTTAGTTTTGACATGATATTGATGTTTGTTTGTTTTAACAAGTTTTATGCATAATAAATTTAATTAACAACTTGGGTTTAAAACTTGTTAATTCTATCAACCGGGGTCTAAATTTCCCAACACATTACATGATTGTCAATAAGTGTGTTTACCTTTCTAAGACGAAGACCTTCATCTAAAGACCCGATAATGTTACTTTCCGGTTGGTTTTTAACCACTCTTGATGATGGCTTCTATGAGGTGGACACTTCATCATTCCTAGAGATAGGAGGATGAACTTCTAGAGGGGTGAGAGGACCTGATAATCTAGACATTGATCTTGTCTCCATTCTAGAGTTCACGGAAGTCGATTCCTTTTCCGATGTAAGTCCTTCCACTTCAAGGCCTTGGGCTTCAACCTCAACGATGAGTTCTTTGGAGCTTGGTCCTTCTCCATCATCATCAATTTCTACTCTTGTTATGGCATCATTAATCACCACATTGATGGACTCCATCATCGTCTTTGTTCTCTTGTTGAAGACTTTATATGCCCCGCTAGTGGTAGAATAACCAAGGAAGATGCCTTCATCACTTTTTGCATCAAATTTTCCAAGGTTCTCCTGATCATTTAGAATGTAACACTTGCTTCCGAAGACTCGAAAGTACTTCACTTTAGGCTTCTTTCCATTCCAAATTTCATATACAGTCGTCTTTGTTCTTGCTCAGAAGAATATTCTATTACCAATGTGACAAGAGGTGTTCACGGCTTCTCCCTAAAACTTTTGAGGAATTTGCTTGTTGAGTAGCATAACTCTTACCATTTCTTGAATCACCCGATTCTTCCTCTCAACCACCTCATTTTGTTGAGGAGTTTTAGGAGCTGAAAATTCTTTCTTGATCCCATTCTTCTCGCAAAAAGACTCAAATCTTGCATTCTCAAACTCCTTACCATGATCAGTCCTTGTCTTGACAATAGGAACCCCTTTCTCGTTTTGAAGTCTCTTGCAAAGAATCTCCATCTTCTCACATGCTTCTGATTTCTCTCTAAGAAATTCCACCTAAGTGTATCTTAAGAAATCATTAACAATGACCATGATACACCTTTTTCCTCCTAGGCTTTCGGTTCTTGTGGGCCCCATTAGATCAACATGAAGAAGCTCTAAATAGCATGAGGTAGAGATCACATTCACTGTATGATGATTTGACTTTTTTTCTTCCCCATTTAACATTCGCCACAAATGATCTTCTCCACCTTCTCAAATTTTGGAAGCCCCACAATAGCTTCAAGTTTGGACACTTTAGCCACCTGTTTGAAGTTTGCATGCCTAAATCTTTGATGCCAACTTTGATGCCAAAGTTCCAACACGTCAACACGAGCACTTCTACAAGAAATCTTTGGTGTAGGCACTACTCCATAGCAATTTTTGGTAGTCCTGTTTCCCTCCAATACTTGAATCCCTTCTTCCTTAATGATTACACACCCCTTCTTTCAGAATTGAACTAGGAAGTCCTCGTCAAATATTTGAGTAATACTTAAGAGATTTGTCTTAAGCCCTTTGATGTATAAAATATCCTTTAATAGAGGTAGCCCCGGTATCTCAATAGTCCCTTTGCTAAGTACTTGAGCATGGCTTCCAGCGCCAAATGTCACATAGTCACAGACCTTCTCTTTGAGTGACTTAAACAATGATTTATCTCCTGTCATATGGCGAGAGCAACCGTTATCAAGATACCATAAACAAGAATTAAATACCTTTAAAGAGGTGTGCACAAATAAACAAGCATGGAACAATCACTCTTGACCTTTAAACATATAATTATCTTCATTTTCCTCTCTTTTGTTAGATTGAATTTTCTTTTTAAGATCATCAACCTTATCACACAATATTGTATTCCTTCTTTTATACTTCTTAATCAAAGAATTTGACTCACATAGACTATTGTGTAGGATATGGTTCTCATTTTCAAAATATTTCAGCATGTGAACAAACATTCTAGCATGTTTCTTTGTTTTTAGTAACTCTAGGAGTTCATTGTTAGGACAATCTTCAAACATAATCATAGAGTCATTATCACAAACATTTAAACCACAATTCAACATATCTTTTTTCTATAGCTTCATCCATAGCTAAAGGGTCTAGGATCACACTTAGGTAATGAAACCACAACAAGTGCATCTGCTATAATACCAATTGAGAGTTCAATTAGTGTGTAAAACACTAATGAATGTTTAGACCCTCAATTTCAAATTAAACCAACACAAGCTTACACCCAAACAATATATGTGCGAAATAATAGGTACAAGCAGAAACCCAAACAAATAAACAACTCTACACCATAATTAATCACGATACAACAACAATTAAAAGGTAAGAGAAAGGGTTAGAGAGATGAAAATACAAAGATAACATCGGCACGTGTTATCGAAGAGGAAACCTCAGAACTTGGTGAAAAACCTCTTCGCTGCCCTCCAAGCGGTGAAATGATCCACTACAGAATAAAGTTGGGATACACGAATAACAATAGAACCTCCAAGCCTAATTTACCCAATGCACCTAAGCCCTCCAAGCTTCTTGGTGAAAAGTCAGTTTTCAGCAAAACAGGGCATTCTGGCGACTTGGCCTTGCAACTCGTCCTAGTCGCGAGATAACTAACTGACCAGACTGTCATTTTTGTCCTATAATGCTCCAACTGTCGTGATCCTTCAGCTTCCTGCATGCTTCACACGTGTGGCATTTTGGCGAGTTGCCAGTCGTGAGTCACTTGCAAGATCCAGTCGTAAGAAACCTCCAAATGCAAAACTTTGAATAGTTGTAAAATTTAATTTGAAACTTCTAAAATTGTAGACTTTGAGGCAATCTCTCAACTATAAATCTACAACTATAGAATAAAATTATAATTTATTCAAAAATTAATCACTTGAAAAAAGTACTTAAAAGAAAAATGACAGAGAAAAAGAAAAAAAGAAAAAAAAAAAAATTTTAGTGGAGGACACGGGAGTTAATGGTCTATGTTCGCCAGTAAATTTCATTCACATTGGATTGATGCTGTGGGACACAAAAAGAGACAGACAATTATCCAAAAAAAAAAAAAGCTAAGATTCCGAATTTAAGGGAAGAGATAATTGACTCAATTAATTTAGGGGGGATAATTCAGCTTCCTGTACAATTGACAACTTGAGTATTGCTTTTTTTACACTTTACACACGTGACATGCTTCACTAGTACTGGCCATGCACGTACATATCTATATACATAATATTTTTTCATTATTATTTTTAATAAAAAAATTAGACTAAATTAGACTTAAATTAAACTTTCTAATCTTATCTAAATTTTAATTTAATTTTGAATTGTTTAATTCAGTTCTCTAATATTTAATTTTATTTAATTTAGTCTTTCCGTGAACGTCCATTAATATTTAGTGCCTAAAACTATGTAATTTTGATTTTTTTTTTAATTTTAAAATTTATAAATTAAAAAATTATAGAAAAAAATATATATATTCTTTTTAAAAAAAAATTCCAGCAGTGTGTACTTAATCGCTCTCAGCATGTCTCCCTGAGCAGTGTGATTCAGGCTAAACACAACAAATACCACTTCGCCGTATATATTAACAACATCAAAATTAACTTTTAAAATTCCATGAGGATGGAGGGGCTTAGACATGTCTGCTTATGGAGATTGAAAACTCCAAAGACATCATTGGCCACTTTTATAGGGCGCTCAACATAACCAGCAAAGAGAGAAGACGCTTCTTTTCTTGATCTCGTCATAGATTCAAAAGAGATCGAGTGTTAAGAAAGATATGATCTATGTTTTTTAGAATTATTTTGAGAAAAACTTATTCTATTCAAGCCTGACCCCTACAAAACCCAAACCTATTCTATTCACCCCAAAACCCGACCACTTCAAAAAGCTTTGTAGTGGTCGGGTTTCGGGGTTGGTTTGTAGTTGTTGCCTTGTTGGGAAGGAGATGGAGTGGAAGAAGAAGAGTGAGGACTACAATGTGATACTGTAGTAGCCATGGCAGATAGGCAGAGTCTTGCTAGATACACCATCCTTAACTTTCAACATTGAACCGGCCCTTTGAAGAATATTGCTAGCCAAATCAAAGAGAGTAGCTAGCATTTAAAAATTCTATAACAAAAATGCAATTTTTTTTGGTTATTTTACAAGAGCCTAACAATACATTTTTTCTTGCTATAGATACTTTTTCTTCCTTACTTTGTTTGCGAACAAAAACAGTAGTATAGGAAGGATCATGGAAGTTTTTGAAAATGAAAATAGTTCACAGGTATGATAAAAATTGAAGTGTTTGCAATTTGTTAAAGTAGGTTCCCAAATATTTTGACACTGACAATGACGCATGATAAAAAATTCCGGTCTAAGTGTAGCATCTTATTGTTCTTCACCCTATAGTTAAATAAGCCTAACAATTTTTCTTTAATTGTACTATTACAAGACGTGCCCATGCTTTGGCATATTGATCTATCTAAACATTGATAATAGCTTTTATTTTGGGAACATACGCAGTGGTGCCACTTTCCTTGGAGATTCTACAGCCATTTTTATTATACGCAGTAGGTGCAACTATAATTAATAGGTATTCAAGAAAGCCCTAAGAGATAGGTAAGATTATGAGCAAAGAAATAGCAATTGGGTGGTATTCCAAAGGCCCAAAGAGAATATAAGAGCATTCCATCAAGGGAAGTAAAATTTATTGCATATACCACCTCAAAACACAAAATTTCAGCTTTTAACATCTCACTTTATAATACGTCATACATCAAAGATTCTATTTTTTTACTACTTCATTTAAATATTGTTTTTTTATTCTCTGTTTCTTTCTCTCTGTCTCTCCCTTTCTCTGAAAATCCAACCACTTTCTTTGCAAACCCACACCCATGGCTAGCCGCTACCGGCCACCACCATCGAAAACAAAAAATGAAGTAGGCCTGCTGAGAATGGAGAATAAAGGAAAAACATTTTTGAGAATGGAGAATAAAGCCCAAGGTAGGCCCACTGACCCCTTTTGGGAGAAAAGTAGTAAGAGGCCCTTCTTAAAGAGTATTTTTGAGAATGGTGAATAAAGCCCAAGGTAGGGACATGGATCCCTTTTGGGAGAAGAGTAATAGGAGGACTTTCTTGAAGAGTAAAATGGGGTTTAAAAAAGCCCAAAGGTAGAGAAATAAAATAGGGCCTGATAAGTGAGGCCCAGTAGAATTAAATAAATAAAGAGAGAAGAAGGCCCGTAATGTCCTTGTATGGGGGTAAATATGAATTCCGATTCTACAAAGACAAAATACGGTGAAGTAATGCAGAGTAACAGCTACAAGAAACACATGAAGAAGAAATAAGACAAAATAAAAAGTGGTAGGAGATGCGTGAAGAGGAAATGACACAAAATCGAAAGCAACAGTGTTAGGTTCTAAATGTTTAGGTTTATACATTTAGATTTTTTTTTTTTTATGTATGTTGGCAAACTGAGATCAAAACATGTCTAAATTATATATTAGTCATTGCTTATGATAGTACAAGTAAGGATTCAAGAACATTGAAGCTATAGAAAGAAGAATTTACTTCCAGTGAAGTTCGATCGATTGAAAATCGTAGACAGGATTTTCTACGGAATTCTATTTCAGTCCAAACACTATAAAAATGTTTAGGATTTCAAATGAAACAAAGATGGGTAAAAAAGGAAAACCCTAACTACGTTTTCTAAGTTTTAGGAAGTGTTGTGAGTTACTCCTGTGAAATCTGAGAGGTTCTGTACCTTCTAACTCAACAAGTATTTGCCAAATCAAGAGATCTACAATCAAGAACTGGTGGAACCAAGTTGCTGCAAACAAGGTTGTCAAAATCAGGATTCTACTTAGGATCGTTAAAGGTAAGTGGGATCGTAAATCGTAGGATTGGATTATGAATCGTAAGATTCTACATATTTTCATATTTAAAGCAAAAAACACATTAATAATGACTCTGTATTGAATACAAAAAAAACACATTAATTATGACTTTCGTAATAATGACATTAATACGAAAAAACTAAGATTTGCATCATATGATGTAATTTGCATGTCATATATCGCTAAGGCTATACTAATGAAACAAATATATTTAAATTTTGACCTAATGTATCTAAAAAGTTCAATAAATGTTTAATTAGCAACCAAATACCAAAATATTTTTCAAAACATATGGAAAATATTTTCCAAGTTTTGAGTTCCAAGTTTGAAATCCAAAATAAGTTAGCAAATGGAAACTAGCTAACTACAATATGAAATCCAAAAGCAAGATGAATGTTAAAGTGAAGTGAACATTTAATTATTCTCATTCTAAGGTTCTTATAACCACCATCCTAAATTCCTAATCATGATCATCTATTTCATCATCTATGTAGACATTATATATTTGTATATTAGAGTTACAAAAGACATTAAGATACAATTTCACATTCAACTATTCAAGCTATACCACTCAGCAACAATTAAAGAGCATGCTCAAAAAAATCAATTAATCAATATACAAATACAATTGTACAAGCATAATTGATAGAATTATATAAAAAAAAAATATATATATTTTAGTAATATTAAAACACAAATTAGTATATTGATCAAACAAATTTGACAACATTATAGCTTAAAAGGCAGTAAAGCCAACATCAAATTCTTCATTAAGAAATGAAGAAGCATTCATTCTTTTTATTTACAAGTGAACTAGAGATTAGAAAAATTTGCATAGGTTAACATAATTTTATAAAAATAAAATAAAATCATATCATCACAACATGAAAAAATAAAAACCCTTAAAGCTACATCAAAACAAAAAATTAATCCCATTAAAAAAAAACCAAAAATTTATGTTTTTGGTAGGATCGGTAGGATCCCATAAGATCCTACAATCCTATACAATTCTACTAATTTTACAATTCTAAACGTTTTGGTGAGGTGAGATCGTAAAATCGTGCGATCCTACAATCTAGATCGCGATTTTGACAACTATGGCTGCAAAAGATCAACTATTGACGGTGATCTGAAACCTTTGAATGGGATCTCAAAGTCACAAATGTGGGTGTTTATATGCAACGGATTCAAGATAGAAGAGTTTGTAGATTCGGAGCTGCACGTAGTTGTGTGAGTAAGTTCTACAAGAGGTAACATTAGATTTTAGGGAGAAAATATATTGTAAACTTTCAATCTTTCATAGTGAATTTTTTACCTTTGGAATAGTTAGGTTAAATCCTCCCTAGGTTTTTTACCTTGAAACTAGACGGTTATATTGATTTTCCTAGGTAATCATATTGTTGTTTTCTTTATTTTTCCACACTACATGATATGATTTATTACTGCTTAACCTAGATCTGAATAATAAACCTAAGTGTCAACTTGGTCCTCGACACCTCTCGACACCTGGTTTATCTATTGAGCTCATCAGTTGATTTTTATCGCAATCTTGACACCTCTCAACAACTAGGTCGATCGATCGAGAATATTTCTGTTCCCTCGATAGCTCCTCGAGGAATTCTCAATCCATCGAGCTTCATTTTACCTTGGACACCTTTTAATAGATGCATTTGTCGAACCCTTTAAAGCTCGACACCTCTCGATCTGTTGAGAATTACTGGGTTTCTATATAAAAGGTCTTCGCAATTCTGATCTCACTTTCCTCAATCTCTTTTGTTTGCTCTCAATCGTTTCACCTCCCAAATACACTTTTCACTTTCTAAACCTTTTCCTCAAGGAATTTTTGGCCTTAATCAAGTTTTTCTTCACTTGGTAAGTGTCCTAATCCATCATATTCATGCATTTCATGATCTTTAACCTAAGTTTTTGGGATTTTTGAAAATTTTGGGGTTTTTCAAAATTAAAGAGGTTTTTGCAAAATTTTTAGGATGGGTTTTCTGGTTTTGATCTTGAAACTTCATGCATTGCATCTCATTTGCATTTTAACTATATTGTCATGCATTTTAGATGTGTGCTATATATGTTCTCTGATTGTGTGCTAGTAGGATTGGATTGGGCTAAGCCCATGATGCAATTATCTTTGCATGTCACATGTTCATGCAATCCCATGCATACGTTCTTTCTTTTTAATATATTTTGATATATTTGAACTGCTTGAGACTTTTTTGATTGTCTCCTTCTCCCTCTCTCTCTTCTGTTTGTGTTAGTCTGCTTTTATGGCACCCAAACGTAAATCTACTACGTCCTTGAACCATCTACATTCCAGGGCATCCACTTCTTCCAATCTTACTCCCTTTCACATTTGGTTCCGTGATGAAAAGGCCAAATTAGACTTCTTTAGAACTTTTCACGATGAGGCATTCATTTGGAACACCAAGTCATTTTGTCGGACTTCTCCGACACTAACCTACCCACTGTCATTCACAGTAGGGGTTGGGAGTCACTGTGTGACATCCTGGTCACTTGTCCATCCGTGCTGATCCAGGAGTTCTACTCCAACATGCATGGATTTGATTATTCAGTACCTCAATTTTCCACTCGCGTTCGATGTACACGCATCGTGGTCACTCCGGTTCTTGTAGCCGACGTGCTCCATGTCCCAAAGGTAGCGCATCCTGACTACCCTGGTTGTGATTGTCTTAAGACTGTGTCTAAAGACAAGCTTATGACTGCTTTTTATGAGCGCCCTTCTAATTGGGGTGAGCGTCAGTTTACTTACTGTTTGACCTTTGCTAAAGGTCCTAGGCTCATGAACATGGTCATGACTTTTGTGTTACATCCCTTATCTCATTATAACTCTATTACAGAAACCTGTGCTCAGTCATTGCTTTCCCTTCTTAAGCATCTTAGTATAGATTTTCCCTCTCATTTCATTCTTTCTATCATAGATGTGTATAGGGATACGGCAACCCATGATAAGCTTATCTTCCCTTCTGCTATCACAAGACTTTTACTCCATTTTTCTATTCCAATTCTCATATCCGACCACTTTTCTACTATGGGTGCTATAGATGCTACTACCATTAAACGAAGCAATGTACAGTTTCAATCGAGACGTTCCGGGTCAGCAGCTCCTCCCACTCTTTCAGCTCCATCCACATTCGCTCCCTCTTCTTCTCCGAGCAGTGTGACTCTCGAGGACATCATGGTGCAGCTTCAGTGCATGGATGCTTGCCTCGACACTCTTAGTGATGAGTTGTGTCAAATGAATACCTGTGTAGGTCGTATTGCACGACAGCAAGCGATTATGGGTGGCTTCGTTGCTTCTCCTCCACCTACTCTAGAAGCTTCTGAGGATGAGGATGATGTTGATGATGCTACTGCTTTTGATGATGAGGATGATGGAAATGCTAGCTCTTCCAGTGCTAACGAGATGTCTACTTGACACTCTTACCCTTTGTCTCTTATACATGGGTCTTGTGACCATTTTGACATAAATTGTACTTATATTCTTTATATGTTGATGTATGTATGTTTTTCACCTACCCTTACATGTGTTGTTTCTTTTCTCTCTTTATGCACATACTTCTTATATATTGTATGCAATCTTCTATTTCTGTTTCACACAAAGTTGCCTTGATGAGTTTTGTTTAAGTGTGTTAGGACATATGTAGTTGTTCAAGATTGTAAACATATGTCGCTATTTTATGTAATTGGCTTATCCTTAGACAAAACGCACTTTACTTGTATTTGGGTAGATCTAGGATGTGTTAAACACTTCAAGAAACAATGGTTCAAGATTAAGTGTTGAAGCCGTCAAAATCTGTCCAAGATACAAGCAAGGAAGTGCAAGATTTTAAAGCTCGACACCTACCTCGACAGATACATCTATCGAGCTTTAAAGAAGCAGTTTTGCCCGAGCCTCGACAGCTGGCTTGATACCTCTCGATACCTCTATCTATCGAGAATTAAAGAAAACAGAATTTCTGATCTGTTTCAAGTCCAATCCGTACATGTGTCTTTGGGACTTCTTTCCTCCTAACCCTAGACATATAAAAGGATTATTTTAAGGGCCGTCACATGTGTGAGCACAAGCGCATCAAAAGAATTCACAAGATACAAGTTGCATCTTCTCTCTTCATGCAAATTGTGATCTGTGAAACAAAGTTCGTGCCCTAGTTCATCTCTGATGATTTGAAGAACTTTGCAGCTAACATTCTTTCTTCCTCAAGTTGGTGGTTAGTCACGTACTGGGATTCGTGCAAAGGAGTAAGACGCGTACTGGGATCCGCGCATCAAATTGGTTAGTCACGTACTTGGGAGCCGTGCATTGAAAAGGAGAAATTGTCACTACAGAGCAAGTCCAATTGGGTATTGGGGTAAGGGTTCAACTGTAGGTTGGTAAGGTACTTGGGATTCCTTGCTTGTAATCGCTTGTTGTGATAATAGTGGAGTTTCGGGAGTGGTGACCTTAAATCACCCGGTGGGGTTTTTGCCGCGAGGTTTTCCCCATTCGTGAACAAATCACCGTGTTATTTACTTTCCGCTGCTTAACTTAGTTTCGGTGATTTGTTTGTGCTGCCACGTATAATTGCATGATAAATTGATTAATTAAATAACTGGGCTAATTAATTGATCAACGTAATTTATCACAAGGGGTCAGCGCGAGTGTGGCCTGTCAAGTGGTATCAGAGCAAGCACACTCTGATTAGTTGTTAATCTACTGTGTGTGATCCATTGACCCCTGTTGTCATGGATAGAGGACAATCTCTCATTATACCTCCTTTATTTGATGGCACTAACTATGCATACTGGAAAGTGCGCATGAGAGCTTTCTTGCAGTCTTTAGATGAGAAAGTGTGGCAAGCTGTGGAGATAGGCTGGACCAAGCCTACAGAAGCGCCGGCCGAATGGGATGATGCTAAGATCAAGGCGGCTAACTTCAACAGCAGAGCACTGAATGCCCTATTCAGTGCAGTCACGAATGAGGAGTTCAAGAAAATTTCCTCAACTGAAACTGCAAAGGAAGCATGGACCATCCTCCAGACAACCTATGAAGGCACCAAGGCTGTCAAAGATTCAAAGCTGCAAAGGCTCACCACACGCTTTGAAGAAGTAAAGATGGAGGAGGATGAGTCGTTCGATGAGTTCTATGCCAAGCTAAAGGACATAGTGAACTCAGCCTTCAATCTTGGGGAAACCATCCCAAAACCCAAGATTGTAAGGAAAGTGCTCAGATCGCTGCCGGAAAGATTCCATGCGAAGATCACGGCGATCGAAGAATCAAAGGACATTGACAGAATTCCTTTGACTGAGCTGGTTGGAAACTTGCAAACCTATGAGTTAGGGCTGACAAGGTTGAGCAAGTCAAGCAAGGGCAAGAGTTTGGCACTGAAGGCCAAAAGCAGTGATACGGATGACTCATCAGATGATGAAGATTCCAAGATGAAATCCTACATCACAAGGCAGTTCAAGAAGTTCATGAAGAATGCCAACGGAAAGGGTTTCAACAAAGACCGCAGACAATCCAGTTCTTCTCAATTCAAGAATCCGGATAAAATGAAGAAGGATGTCAAGGATGGCGGTCAGTACACTGTTCCTGCTGGGCCAAAATGTTTTGGGTGTCAAGGCTTTGGGCACATGAAACAAGAGTGTCCTACGTACTTAAAGAGCATAGGGAAGAGCAAGGCACTTGCTGTTACCTTAAGCGACACAGAGCCCGAGGAAGATTCCGAGGATGAGGACGACGGAATCTTGAATGCCTTCACCGCCACTGTTGATCCTACTGATGGGGCTACAGAAAATGTGGATGAAGAGAAGGAATTGGTGGAGTCCAAGTGTGAGATTATGGATGATCAAGATGATATCCACACCGCCTATGAGAAGCTATACAAGCTCTCCGAGAAGCATGAGAAGCTCTATAGGCTGGCCACCAAGAAGCTCAGTGATGTGGAGCTTGACCGTGAGGAGCTGTCCACAAAGGTTGATCAAGCGAATCAAACCATTGGAGCACTGAGGTTCGAGAACAATTTCTTGGCTGAGAGGACCAAGAAGCTTGAAGCGGAATTGTTTCAAGTCAGAGCACAACTTGAGAGGACGTCAAGCGCCAAGCTGGACAAGATGCTAGATGCTCAGAGATCTTTTTCAGATCGCACTGGATTGGGGTATGAATTCTCTCTCTCTAATACTCCTACTTCTAGTACTACTGTCTTTGTTCCACCCGCTAATAACATTAAAAATGAGAATAATGTTAAAACTGAATTAGCTAGTGAGAACGTAAACAAGAACAGGTCTATCCTAGGAGCACCCCCTAAAATTGAGAAAAGGGAATCTAGACACCCTAGGAATAAGAAGGCTAACCCTCAAAAGGCCAAACAGAAGAAGCCGCATCTCTGTTATCATTGTGGTCTCGCCGGTCACACTTGACCAAATTGCTACAAGTGGCTTGCCACCCAACAGAGCAATGGCGCAATAGCATCTAGGAGCCAGAATCAGCTTCAGTCTTCTCTCGCTCCTCTTGGAGACATTCTTAAAGCCCTCATGTTCCTTTCGAACTTGAACGGTTCTCATTCTTCTCCCTCTTTACCGGTTCAAGAGCCTACCAAAAGGAAAGGATCTTCCAAGGTGTGGAAGCCAAAGGGTTCTAAGTGATTTTAGTCACTTCTTCTTCTCTCCCCTGGTGCTTGTGTGTTGCATTACTTATGTGTTTCTTTACTGCTTTTGAGTCAGTCTAGTTTTATGCATTGTTTTGCTTTACTTGTTTTTGTTTGTGTGCTTTCAGTTTTGTGTTTTATTTTTGCATCTTGATAAAAATAAAAAAAAAATTGAAAAATGAAAAAAATACAAAAACAGTGTGTGTTTGTGTGCATTAGTTCATGCGAACTTTTGTAATGGCCATTGAAACAGAGTTTTCTAAACTTTGTATTATCTATAGCTTAGATGAGCACTTTTCTGCACAACTGAGCGAGTGAGCTTTGTAGCTCTTTGTTTGTGATGAGTAAGGTTGAGTGATCTCTTCTTCTTAACACTCGTGTCACTCTTTTTGACGGGTTGAACTAGAAAATCCTAAGAGAAAGGCATAAATAACCATCTCACCACTGTTACTCGCCAATCATAAAATGACATCTGTATGCTTCGGCATAGCAAAAGTGCAATGTCATAAGACACCTGTATGCTTCGGCATAGCAAAAGTGCAGTGTCAAGAGCTTAATATCATTAGGTATTTCTTTTCTTTCTCTTGTATGCCCATGCATGATATGCTTGTTAAAAGAAAATATGCAAAGAAATAAAAAGCAAAAAGATCAAAAATGCTTTAAATATGGTTGCAAGCGTGTTTTCTAGGAGATGTGGGAGTTATAGGATGTACCTCGAAGGTGATAGTCCCCATCAAATGGTTATGATTGTGTGTGAGTTAAAGTGATTTTCTCATATCTCAAATCGTCATAACATTGAGACACTTATGCAATCTTGCGATGTTTTCACACACAACACGTAACATTCTTTGCTATTTTTGATACATGTGCAGGTACAATGTGATTTGGCCATCACAAGGTTTACATGTGTTAATGTATGATCACTAAACTGTCATAACTTGTTTTTGATAAAATTGGTTAGACTTGTTTAGTGTGTGTGTGCGTGTCTTGAGATACATGTGCATCGGTTAATTCTTGTTGAGAGATGATTTTAAGAGCTTAATGTGTTGATTGTATCTTTGGTTGAGTTGCATGCATGATTGCATTCATGTCTGTGTTTTTCCTCTTTTGAAAAACTGCTCTTCAAGGCAGCTCGACACCTCCTCGATACCTCTCGACACATAGCCATCTATCGAGACCCTTGGACTTCTTCTTAACGTAGTCTCGACAGATACCTCGACAGCAGCTGGATCGATCGAGAGAGTCTCTGTCTGCTCGATAGCTCCTCGATAGCTGCTGGATCGATCGAGGTCACTTCATGCTTGTTTCTTCTCCCTCGATAGCTGACCTCGATAGCTGCATCTGTCCACGTTCAAACCTCGACAGCTTACCTCGATAGCTACCTCGACAGCTCTCGACACCTGCAGCTGTCGAGATTTACTGAGGTTCTATAAATGGGTCCTTCGCGATTTTCACTCATTTCTCTCGATCTCTTCGCTCAAAATCTCTCTATTCTCTCTCAAAAACTTTTCTTTTTCCCTCCAAACCTTTTCCAAGGCTTTTTCAAGTGGTTCTTTGCGTCTTTCATCTCTTGGTAAGCACATTATCTCTCATTCTCATGCATTTCATTGTTTTAAAACCCTAGATATTATGTTTTTGAAAATTTTGGGAGTTTTCAAAATTGTTGGGGTTTTCATGAAATTTTTGGGTTGGTTTTCTAGTTTTGATCTTCGAAACTACATACATTGCATCCCATTAGCACTCTAATTGTATATTCATGCATTTAGATGTGTGCAAATTGAATGTGTGCTGTTAGGTTTGGATTGGGCTGAGCCCATGATGTTTTTGAGTTGCATATCACATGCTCATGCATTTTCATGCATACGTTCTTTTCATTTCAATATTATTCTGTTAAATATTGATTTGTTGGGACTTTTCTGCTTGTTTCTTTCTCTCCCCTCTCTCTATGTTTGCGTTAGTAGCGTCTATGGCTCCTAAACGTAAGTCTATTCCTCCTAGGAACCCCATGCGTTCCAAAGGATCGTCTTCTTCTGATCCTACCCCCATGTCTGTTCGGTTCCGTGATGAGAAAGCCCGTAAGGACTTCTCGGAGAACTTCTCTAAACGCGGTGTTCATTCGGAACGCCACGTGGTCTTGGCAGACTTTGCCGACACCGACCTACCCAGTGTCATTCACACTCGGGGTTGGGAGTCACTGTGTGACGTCCCGGTCACGTCTCCCATCGTATTGATTCAGGAGTTTTACTCCAACATACATGGGATAGATTCTTCAGTACCTTCATTCTACTCTAGCGTTCGAGGTACGCGCTTTTGTGTCACCCCAGAGCTTGTCTCTGAGGTACTCCATGTCCCTAGGGTGGATCATCCCGATTACCCTAGTTGTGAGCGTCTCTGGACTGTGTCCAAAGACGAGATGATCTCGGCGTTCTGTGAACGTCCTACCCCTTGGGGAGATCATATGTATACACCATGTCGACCTTTTGCTAAAGGTCCTCGTTTCTTGAACATGGTGATGACTTTTGTTCTGCACCCACTTTCTCACTACAACTCGATCACAGAGCCCCGTGCTCGGTTCTTGTTGTCCCTCCTAGAGCATCACTCTATAGACTTTCCTTCTCACTTCATCTTTTCTATTATTGATGTCTATAGAGATACGGCCACCCGTGATAAGCTCATTTTCCCTTCCGCTATCACGAGGATTTTGGGTCGTTTTTCCGTTCCCTTCCCTACGTCCGATCATTATCATGTCATGTCTGCCATAGACGCCGCTATCGTAAAACGTAGCGAGGCACAGTTTCGATCGCGACAGCCGGATGCTACCCCTCCTTCCACCCGTCCGACCACCTCCAGATCCGCTCGAGCATCTACCTCTTCTTCGAGCGAGGTCACATTGGGAGACGTCATGACGCTGCTACAGCGCATGGATGCTCGCCTCGATACACTCTCCACAGAGTTGTATCAGGTGAATGTCCGTGTTGGTCGCATCGCCAGGCGACAGGCGACTTTGGGCGGCTTTGCATCCAAGGCTTCTCCTCCGCCACCTCCTGTGTCGTCTGAGACCGAGGCTGATGATGATGGCGATGATGATGATGCTTCCACAGATGATGATGATGGAGATGCTACCTCATCGGATGAGATGTCTACTTGACACTCTACCCTTTGTCACTCGTGACAAAAAGGGGGAGTAGTTTTGTATGAGAGTAGTCATACTTAGGGGGAGTGTTAGCATAGGACATTTTTGTTAGGGGGAGTGCGACTGAGGGATGTAGTGAGGTGATCAGATGTATTTTCTTTCTTTTCTTATCTTTTAGAGATACTTTGATCATGTACTACCATACATTGTTCTTATATTCTTCTTATATATGACGATGTATGTTTCTTTCACCTACCTTTCATGTGTTGTTTCTTTTCTGTCTTTATACACATGCTTCTTTACTTGTATGCAATCTATTATTTCTGCTTCACACAAAGATGCCTTGATGTGTTTTGTTTATAAGTGTTTCAGAAATACAGGTTGTCAAAGTCTTCTTGCCATAAACTCTCTTCTTGCAAAGTTTTTCAAGAGTTTGTGTTAGGATAGATTTTATTGTATGTAACAAGTGAATATGAGTTGAGTGATTTATGACTTCTCTCATATCTTCATTTGTATGTTGTGGTTTTGTCACGGATTGCCAAAGGGGGAGATTGTTAGGACATATGTAGTTGTTCAAGATTGTAAACATATGTCGCTATTTTATGTAATTGGCTTATCCTTAGACAAAACGCACTTTACTTGTATTTGGGTAGATCTAGGATGTGTTAAACACTTCAAGAAACAATGGTTCAAGATTAAGTGTTGAAACCGTCAAAATCTGTCCAAGATACAAGCAAGGAAGTGCAAGATTTTAAAGCTCGACACCTACCTCGACAGATACATCTATCGAGCTTTAAAGAAGCAGTTTTGCCCGAGCCTCGACAGCTGGCTTGATACCTCTCGATACCTCTATCTATCGAGAATTAAAGAAAACAGAATTTCTGATCTGTTTCAAGTCCAATCCGTACATGTGTCTTTGGGACTTCTTTCCTCCTAACCCTAGACATATAAAAGGATTATTTTAAGGGCCGTCACATGTGTGAGCACAAGCGCATCAAAAGAATTCACAAGATACAAGTTGCATCTTCTCTCTTCATGCAAATTGTGATCTGTGAAACAAAGTTCGTGCCCTAGTTCATCTCTGATGATTTGAAGAACTTTGCAGCCAACATTCTTTCTTCCTCAAGTTGGTGGTTAGTCACGTACTGGGATTCGTGCAAAGGAGTAAGACGCGTACTGGGATCCGCGCATCAAATTGGTTAGTCACGTACTTGGGAGCCGTGCATTGAAAAGGAGAAATTGTCACTACAGAGCAAGTCCAATTGGGTATTGGGGTAAGGGTTCAACTGTAGGTTGGTAAGGTACTTGGGATTCCTTGCTTGTAATCGCTTGCTGTGATAATAGTGGAGTTTCGGGAGTGGTGACCTTAAATCACCCGGTGGGGTTTTTGCCGCGAGGTTTTCCCCATTCGTGAACAAATCACCGTGTTATTTACTTTCCGCTGCTTAACTTAGTTTCGGTGATTTGTTTGTGCTGCCACGTATAATTGCATGATAAATTGATTAATTAAATAACTGGGCTAATTAATTGATCAACGTAATTTATCACAAGGGGTCAGCGCGAGTGTGGCCTGTCAAAGTGTTTCAGAAACAAGTTGTCAAAGTCTACTTGCCATAAAGTCTCTACTTGCCATGAAGTCTCTTCTTGCAAAATTTTTCAAGAGTTTGTGTTAGGATAGATTTTATTGTATTTAACAAATGAAAATGAGTTAAGTGGTTTATGACTTCTCTCATATGTTCATTTGTTTGTTGTGGTTTTATCATGGATTGCCAAAAGGGGAAATTATTAGGACATATGTGATTGAATGTTAGGAACATATGTCACTATTTATGTAATTGGCTAATCCTTTGACAAAACGCACTTTACTTGTAATTGGATAGATCTAAGATGTGTTTAATATTTCAAGAAATTTTGTTTCAAGACCAAGTGTTAAAGCCATGCAAGTCTGTCCAAGATTCAAGTGTGAAAAGTGTTGTTCATTAAAGCTCGACAGCTAGCATCTACCGAGCCTTGAAAAGATGTTCCAACCCGTGGCTCGACAGCAGCTCGACAAATAGGGTATCTGTTGAGGTTTATGAAACTCAGATTTTTTAGTCTGTTTTTCCTCCAATCCATGTGTATGTGTTTGAGTTTTCTTTTCTCACAACCCTAGACATATAAAAGGATTATTTTAAGGGCCGTATTAAGTTGCACATCCAAGAGCACAATTGCACAAGAGCATAATTCATCAAGTGTGACTAGAAACCTAGTTTGCCCTAATTCTTAAGAAGCTACTATGTTTTGTACACCATAGGATTTTGTGACCAAGCAACTTCGTAATCTTCCTGTGTTGAAGAACAGAAGAAATTTGCAGCCAACATTCTTCTCTAGTTGGTGATTGAAGTCACGTACTGGAACCCTCGCAATTGGTTAGTCATGTACTGGGAGCCGTGCATTGAAAAAGAGAGATTGTCACTACAGAACAAGTCTAATTGGGTATTGGGGTAAGGGTTCAACTGTAAATTGGTATAAGGTACTAGGATTCTTTTACTTGTAACCGTTTGTTATGATAATAGTGGATTCTTGGGAGCAGTGACCTTAAAATCACCCGGTGGAGTTTTTGCCGTGTAGGTTGTCCCAATTCATAAACAAATTACTGTGTTATTTAATTTCCACTACATATTTAGTTATTTGGTGATTTGTTTATGCTGTCACTTGTTTGCATGTTAATTTGATTAATTAATAAACTTAGCTAATTAATCAATTAATTCATCACAAGTGGTCAATATATTCTTGGCCTATCAAATAGCTTAACTAGTCTCATCCCAAGTGCAATTTCCAATAGCTTAAAGATTGAAGTCATTAATATATATATATATATATATATATATATATATATATATGAACAATTTCTCAAGCCATCGTCTATCAAACATAGGCCATTGGCTTCCAAATCTTGAGATGCTTTACCTACGGAATAATATGCTAGAGGGAATAATTCCCAGTTCTATCTCAAATGCTTCTATGCTCACCGAACTAGAGTTGGGTGCAAACTATTTTGTTGGCACTATTCCTAATACCTTGGGAAATTTACGGTATCTTGAGACACTCAATTTAGCCAACAATTTTTTGACTAGAGAATCCTCAAGTCTAGAGTTGAGTTTTCTTTCATCTTTGACGAACTGCAGTTTGATAAGTATAGTTCTAGCAAATACTCCATTTAATGGTACCCTTCCCACTTCCATAGGAAATTTCTCAACTTCTCTTGAAGAATTTGAAGCATCTAATTGCAACATAAAGGGCACTATTCCTATGGGGATTGGTAATTTAAGCAACTTGAATATCCTAAGCCTAGAAAACAATGAATTGGTTGGACCTATTCCAACTACGATTAGAGGAATGAATGGCCTACAAGGTTTGTTTCTTCAACACAATAAACTCCAAGGATCCATCCCAGATGGTATTTGTCAACTGAGAAACTTGGTTAAATTATTATTAAATCATAATAAGCTCTTTGGACCAATACCAGCATGTTGGGAAAGTCTTTCTAAACTTCAAAAGTTGTACTTGGATTCCAAGAAGTTGACTTCCATACCCTCATCTTTTTGGAATCTTAAAGACGTACTAAATATAAGCATGTCCTCCAATTCTTTAAGTGGCCATCTACCATTAGATGTTGGGAATTTGAAGCATGTAACACATATAGACTTGTCATGGAATCAACTGTCGGGTAACATCCAATCTATTACAGGCCTGGACTATTTGGCAAACCTCTCCTTAGCACATAACAAATTCCAGGGTCTTATTCCTTGGTCATTTGGTAAGTTGATAAGAATGGTATGCTTAGATTTATCTGATAACAACTTATCAGGAGAAATTTCCAAGTCTCTAATAAAAGTCACATGCCTCAAATATTTCAATGTGTCTTTCAATAGATTGCAAGGTAAAATTCCATCTAGGGGTGTTATTGCTCAATTCCCAGCTCAATCATTCATGGGAAATCAGGCATTATGTGGTCCACCACAATTGAAAGTTCTGCCTTGTGAAACAAGTAATGTTGGACAATCTACCGTTATAGTTATAGTAAGGTATTTACTACCGGCAATGATAGCAATAATACTTGCATTATTCCTCATATTTGCTCTAATGAGAAACCGAAAGAGAGATGCAAAACAAAAAGGTCAAGGAGATTTGTTACCCTTAGCAACATGGAGAAGAATAACATATCTAGAACTTGAACAAGCAACAAATGGATTCAATGAAAGTAACTTAGTTGGGAAAGGGAGTTTTGGCTCGGTGTACAGAGAGACACTTTTAGATGGAACTAATATTGCAGTAAAAGTTTTTAATTTGAATATTGAAGGAGGGTTTAAGAGTTTTGAAGCTGAAGGTGATGTATTGTGTAGTATTCACCACCGGAATCTTGTGAAAATCATTAGTAGCTATAGTAGTATTGATTTTAAAGCCTTGATACTGGAGTACATGCCCAAGGGGAGCTTAAGAAGTGGTTGTATTCTCACAACCACTTCTTGGATATGCTACAAAGATTGAACATGATGATAGATGTTGCATCATCATTGGAGTATCTCCATTATGGTTATCCTATATTGTTCATTGTGATTTGAAGCCCAACAATATTCTCCTAAACAAAGATATGGTTGCACATGTGAGTGACTTTGGCATTTCAAAATTCTTAGGCAATTCAAAATTCTTAGGCAATGAAAACTCTATGACGCAAACTATGACATTGGCCACTATTGGTTACATGACACCAAATAATGTTTCTAGTTTACAAATCAATTTTATGTTTACGTACGCACACACAAACTCAAATTTGTCTCAAAAAAGTATTGAGCATTTTTCTTTTTACTATCAAGTAATGATATTGGATACTTTCTAACAATAAATTTCAATCAAACTTGTAGAGTATGGATCACATGGGATAATTTTCACACGCAGCGACGTGTATAGTTATGGCATTTTGTTGATGGAAACATTCATAAGAAAGAATCCCACAGATGAAATGTTCGTTGGAGAAATGAGCCTAAAAGGTTGGATAAAACAAGCACTACCTGATTCAATAATTTAAGTTATAAATGCTAATTTGCTAAAGAGAGGCGAAAAGAATTTGAATGCTAAGTTGGATTGTATGTTGTCCATTATGAAATTGTCTATGGATTGCTCAACAGTGGCACCAGAAGAAAGGTTAAACATGAGAGTTGTTGTAACAACACTCAAAAATATCAAATTGAAGTTTTTGAAGGTCATTGGAGCAGATTGACAACAGGAAATTAAGAAATTTGTCTACATTTTTTCCTTGTTTGTGATTAGAGTAATGCTGAAGGATGTATGATTGACTATATATATTGGAGGCATTAATTTGCCCTTGACTATATAAATTGGAGGCAGTAATTTACCCTATAATGGTAGTAGATAATTATTACAAACTAATGGGTAGGATTCATCTTTGAAAACTGGCTTACAAGAGTAGGGTATTCAAGAGTTTATAAACACATGATTAAATTTATATTTAATCCATGTGAACAATAATGCAATGACTCAAAGTTAACAACCAAATGTTCTACTCTAGTTTAGTATGTTAAATCTCCTAGGAAAAAACGATAGGATGATGCTTTTTATTAATTGGTGACAAGTGCAGTAAATTAAAAATTCATTATATAGTTTCTCCAAAAAAAAAAAAAAAAAAATCATACATATACACACACATAAAAGCTTTTCGCTCTTCTATATATAGCTTTGTGGGACCTAGCACCATGCTCAATATCCCTTATATTATTGTGGTAGATGGGAAAGGATCCCCCTTTTTCTTTTTTATTTATTTATTTATTTTTCTGTAATAATTTCTTTTACTTAGAATATATATATATATATATATATATATATATATATATATAAAAGAAGAAGTTGAACCGGAAGAGTGGGATGAATAGTGGAGGTTTAAATAACGAGGACAAAATTAGATTCAAATCCAAACCTGGAAAATGAAAATAAGTATGAGTGAGAGATATATTAGAAATATAAGTCCAATGTAATAGACCCAAGCTCACTCTTAGTTATACTAGTAGTCTAGGGTTTAGTCGCCTATATATACTTATATTAGGGTTTATTGTAACAGAGATTTGGTACTACACTCTTATACAATAAAGATGTAACTTTAAAGGGATTTCTTTGGAAATATAGGTCAACAAGACTGAATCACGTAACCTTCATATTTTCGATATTCCTATTCTATGTTTCCCTTCTGCATCCACTCTAGCATAGACAATATAGTATAACACATCGTTGCTATTAATATATATTTAACAAAACAAATAATGCCACTCTTGCTTTACATAAATATATTTGATAAATTTTTGGAAGATCAATACATCTTTATGTTTTCACATACAATTATTCAGCAAAAAAAAAAAAGAGTTGAAAACCGGACCAGACTGTTCTCCTAAACCAGGTTCTTCACTAATAAATCTTTAGCAAATTTGTAGAGGACCTGGAAATTTTCCGGGTCGGATCATTATTATTTTTCGAATATTTAGTAACTGAATACACAGGCTGATGAGTCCTGTAATCTGAGTCTGAACTGTCTAGTGTCACTGCAGTTGTTTGCAGGGAATACGTCACCGTTTTGTGGCGTGACCCATCCTTCACATTTCTTTCTCTGCCTCACTTCAGTCCTTTACAGTAGACATGGCAAAACGGATCAAAATTTTCTGACCCGACCCGACCTGACCCGAAAAATACTTGACCCGAACCCGATTTTTTTGACCCGAAACAAAAAACGGGTTGACCCGTGACCCGACCCGAGTTTTTTCAAGTTTTTTGCGGGTCAACCCGACCCGACCCGCAACCCGACCCGAACCCGAATCACTTTTTTAAAATTTTTTTTTTTTTTTGTTAAAAAAAGAGTAAAATTAAGACAATAGTAGTTTAATTGTTTATTGTGAGCTTTAAGGAAACAATTGATACATTTACATATGCAAATTAATTGAAAGATAAAAAGTTGAGCATTCTGTAATGAGTAAAGATTTTTAGATATCAAATAGCAAAGTACATGCCAAGATAATATGGTTACAGTAGAATTAAAAATATAAATTTAAAATTGTAGACATGTGTGAGAAACATTTACAAGTGTAAAAATAGTGAAGCCAAAGTATCAAATTAGCATAAATTATGAATGCTTAGACTCATTTTTTAACAATTTATGTCCAAAATAAACGACTTTTCAAAATAAATTATGATATTTCCTAGAGTGTGTGTTGCTTAACAATGATATGATATTCATAAAAGAGACCATGTATAAATAAGTTAGCAATCAAATTTTAATGTATATCTCAAATTGAAATAGAGTGCCAACCACAATTGATAATAGATTATAAAATTAATTTTCAAGATTGTAAATTTCTTATATGTTTTTATTTTTTATCAAATGAGTTATCCAATAAGTCATTTATAATTTTGTTTTATATTTTGAAATGTTGATATTGTGTAGAAATAAAACATGTGTATTTGTTTTACTTATGTTTGTGTTATTTTGTTTTAGATAGCAATGTTAAGATTTGTATAATTTTAAAATTATTGAATAAGTATTAATAAGTTTAACTGAATTCATTCTTGATATAAGTGGTGAAGTCAAAATAATGCATTTAACATAAAATAATTTGTTGCATAACTTTTCAAATGACAAATATATGTTGTTTTATTTAAAAAAAAAAAAAAAATCATATGAAAAATACAGGTCAATACGGGTCAACCCGACCCGACCCGAAACCCGATTGACCCGAACCCGTTTTTAACCCGCTTAAGATGACCCGTTTTTGACCCGTGACCCGTTTGACCCGTAACCCGATTGACCCGACCCGGACCCGAACCCGACCCGACCCGACCCGACCCGCCCGTTTTTCCATGTCTACTTTACAGTTTCAGTAAGTTGTTATGCTCACTTTTTATTTATTTATTTGAATATGGTGGCTTTGATTTTTAGGAACTTGGATTTTGAAAATTGTGATTCATTCGTTTTATTCTTTCTTTGCAGAATTTATTTGTGATTTAGGAATGTTCTGCGGTATGAATTGGGCAGTGCTTTTGTTTGTGTGTTTTAGGTTATGATTTCATCTTTCTATTTTGATTTAGATTAAGTTAGAAAACATTTGTTTGTTTGTATTTAATGAATCAAGTGAGATATTATATCATGATATAAGCTCTATGCAGAAAAATACACAGTAGCAATGTTCTTTGACAAAAAAAAAAAAAAAATCTTCCCATTGAATGCCCTTGCAATTCTCTGAATACGTTTATGGTAGATAGCAGCAGCCCACACTTCAACTTATCAATACCCACTTGAGAACTTAATCCCAAGAACATGCTAATTGGTGAAACTGACACAAATGTATAAGGTTGCTCTGAATTTTACTAGTGAAAAGAACACTCGAAGAACAAATGATCATGACTCTTATAAAGTTTCTATAGAAAAAGAATATGATATCACCCTCATATCCCTGTTTAAGAGTGTTTAGGAGTACAAAGAGGGTGCCAAAATAATTTATCCCCATTTACTATCTCATGTTTAACTTGAATCTTATACCAAGCATAAGAACATGAGAACGTACTTGAGTTAGAGGGGATCCATTGAACATAATCAACACATGCTATTCTAGCTCGGGAATAGATCAATTTACCTTCTTGAAGAGTGTACTTGAGATGTCAGCATCAAAACTATACACTGCTTCAAATACCAATCTGAATACAAACTTTGGAAATGAAGCACCTTTAGAATTCCAGTTACCATGACAAAGTACAGTTCTTACTCCATCACCAATAGAATGGCTAAATGAAGGTTTAACCATGTCTCTAAGCTTTAGTATCTTCCTCCAACCCCATGAGCAATTATTGGGTATGTGGACATACCAAAAGCTTTTGCCTTGTAAGAGGTAGGTGTGCACCCATGCGACCCACAAGGAACCTGCATCTATAAAGAGATCCCATATATGCTTAGTAACATCAAACCTATTCCAGTCCTGGAGCTTTTTAAGCCCCAATTCTCCTGATCTAGGAGAGAAATCCACATCTTATGTTACTCTGACTCTAGGGACCATAGAATCAGCACCTGTCCACAAAACTCTGTTGAAGCACTGTTTGATCTCTTTGAACACTTTAACTGGAAGAATGAAGATATTAGTCCATTAAACTTGTATACCTCCCTGCAAAAGAAAGTTTTCTGGCACACTAGGAATTTACTCTAGCTGAAATCTTTGCAATTATAGGCTTACAATCACTACAAGACAGTTTTCCAGATATCAAATACTAGCCTAAATATCTAAGATGCAGTTGGGCTTCAACAAACTGCAAGCAAACTTTGTACTTTCAAATTCCCCAAAAGAAGACTTCACTCCTGCCAGTATTGGCTTGAAGACATAAAAGAATTTTGAATTTGTCGAACACATTTTTAATGATGCTAACATAGCCTAGGTCAGCACTAGTAAAGACAATCTTATTATCACCAAAACATAAAATGTTTAATTGGAGTTTTTCAAATCTAGGATGAAACTTGAAGCCTACTGCTTTTATAGCTCTAGACCTCATGAGCTTCCTAAAGCCTCCATAGCAATAACAAACAAATAGGGGGACAGAGGATCAGGCCGTCTCAATCCTTTGCCACCCTTGAAGTACCCCACAAGACTATCATTAAAGACAACAGAGAACTTAGGTGAAGTGATGCAAACCTCAACACAATGCACAAAATTTTCAGGAATAATGCAGGCAGACAAGCACCTCAGAAAAATGTTCCAGTCGACCCAGTCATCAGACTTCATTAGGTCTACTTTAATTGCTCATCTATCTGGTCCCTCTTCTTTATGATAGCAGATCACCAATTCCTGAGCCTGCAAGAGAATGTCTCTGCCATGCTATGACCTGGAATAAAGGCTATCTGAACAGGAGTAACGACATCTAATAAGCCAATTTTAATGTGTTAGCTAATATATTTGTACACTTGTAGATGATGTTGCAGCAAGAGATGTGTGTAAACTTCACCATTCTAGAAGGATTTGGGACCTTAGGGACCATAGATATAGTGTGGAATAAACCTCACAGAATAGTTTACCTGAGGAAAAGGAGTTGACAGCAGCAAGCATATCCTCTCTATTGTTTTCCACGCATGCTTGAAAAAATAAGCAGAATAGCCATCTGGACTGAGGGCTTTGTCCCGTTTCATTGAAAATATAGACCACTTGATTTCATCAACAGTAACATCCCTTTGAAGCACTTGCCTTTTATGCTCAGGAATACCATCTAGTATGAGCTGTGAAAGGCTCTCCAATTTTCTTTCATCTGTCCTGCAGGATACCCAAGCAATTTGTGGTAGAAACTAATAGCCAACTCTTGAACCATGAGGATCCTCCACTCTCATTCTTTTTTAGTCATATAAGCACCTAATTTGATTTTTTGCATTCCTAACTTTCAGAATTCCGTGGAAGTATGCTGTTTTGGGCCCAGCAGTACTTAAACCTATGAAACAATGAAGCTTCTCCTTATCTTTTTGTAATAGTGCCTGCTGACCTGGGAGGAGAAGTCTTCTTTGCACATCCTCTAGATCCTCTCTAGTTTTTTGGACTTTTAATGGAAGACCACCAAAAAATTTCTGGTTCAACTTCTACAGCTCAACATTAAGCAACTTCATCTTCCTGCACAATCTAAACATGGGAACACCATTAATTTCTTTGCTCCAAACTGCTCTAGTTATTTGCTTATGCTCCCTATCCCTACTCCCTTAGTTGCTGCTTGGTTTCTGGTGCAAGAAACTTAGGATGATCTGTCCAGAAATCAAAGAACTCAAATGGCTTGGTGCCATAACTGATGACATTATAAGCAGAAGCATAGTCTGAAACAACTGGCAAAATGAATCCAACCCCAGTATGGGGAAGACAGTCAAACCAATAACAATTATAAAACACTCTGTTTAACATTCTGTCTAGAAATTGATCATCCTTCCTTTTTGGACCAAGTGTATAGTGCATCAATGTAAGGATGATATCTAACTCTTCTAGCTCCTGAAATCCTTGAGAAAACTCATCCTTAAACAAAGAAGATTTCTAACCCTAAGGTGTTGTTTGGAAACCCACAAAATTGAGTGATATCAACCTGTTTTCATAACTCATGATCCAAAACTGGTGGAGCCCACGGAAGAGCAATTGTTTGGATTCCATGACTCATATTCCGTGACTCAGTTTCCGTCACTCAATTTTCTGATTTTTGAGGGATGAGTTATGGAAACTAAAAACACATTTTAGCTATTTTCAGTTTTTATAACTCATAACTCAATGGCATATTTGTAATTAAACACACATGGAGGGACCCATAGCTGCACCTTTTGACTGTTTGATTTTTTTTTTTCCTTTCTTTTCCTGGGTTCGGTCTTCAGTTCTACCATTTTTTTTTTTCACTGGTTCGGTCTTCATTTCTTCCTTTTTTTTTTTTTTTCTTTCTCCTTTTACTGGGTTCGGGTTTCTAGGTTTTTTTTTTTTTTTTTTTTTTTTTTTTTTTTCACTGGGTTCGGTGAGTTTGGGTACTAAAAAAAAAAAAAAATGCTGCACTAAGTGACAGGTATGGGGCCCACAAACAGTGTGAAAAATATTGAGTGATGACGAGTGATGATACCAAAAGGGTAAGGTAGGGTATTTTAAGTGATGAGTGATGAGTAATGAGTGACGAGTGACGAGTGACGGAAATTGGGTGATGAAAAATATTGACCCAAACAAGCCCTAAATCTCTCCCCCGCACCCTTTACATAGTTTAAAATCACCACCAAGCACCCAGCGCTTCTTACACACAAGACATTTCAGGTTACATAAATCAGACCATAGTAGGCTTCTAGTATCTCCATTATTGGAACCACAAATGAAAGAAGCAGAAAAAGACTGCCCCTTAATTATAGTGATTTCACAATGAAATACTTGATGAGAGCTATGGACAAATTTTACCTCAATAGCATCACGATTCCAACAAAACCAGACCTGCCAAGCTCATGGAAATCATAATTGTTAATGAATCCCCAATTAGGAACAATGCAATCTTTAATACATAAAGCCTTCTCAGCCTTAACCATTTCAACTGCGCAAAAAGCTAACAGAAGCTATCACTTCCTTCTGTTTATGCAATTATGCTTTGTACTTGAAGGATTAATTACACCTGTCTAATATTATTTTGCTTGTTTAAGATTTATTGTTGACTATGTTTCTTATAAAAGTTGTGAAAGTTTGTTTAAAAATGATTTAAATTTCTAAAAATATTTTTAGTTATCATTGCTAGTAATACAAATTTATTTTATTTATTATTAATTTAATTAATCATTAACTTAGTTATGATGTCATCCCAGTTTAAATAACCATTTTAGACTGGTTGTTTGGTCTGGTTTTAAAACATTGGCACCTGAGCCAAAGGAAGCAAAAGAAGTGGCATGTGAGTTTCTATAACATATAACAGAATAAAACAACATGGTAACTCTACTAAGGTTACGCGAATGCCTGCAATTATGTCAGAGTCAGGTGCGCTTAAGTGTGCTTAGGCTCCAAGAGGCTTATGTGCTTAAGTGCACTCCAACACAGCCGATATGTAAAGATTTAAAGACTCTGCTTGTTAATGGTTCAATTTTTGCCAAAGCAAGAGTTGGCCTAACATAGCATTTCAATATAAGTGAACTCGTAGGAATTCTTCTTATTTATTTACACACAGAATGCAATCACAAGCCTACGCACAATACAGGCCTGGGATTCACTTTTGAGTTTCGGCTTTTTTTATGTATCATGTGTTCATTCAAATTAATAAATTTTCTGTTCATTGCTAACTTATTTGCTTATATTTGAGGATTACTTGTTTCAATGATGTAGCAGATGTTGGAGGTATGATTGAGTAGATGTAGCAGATGTTAAAAGTTAACACACTATATGACTGTGTTATGGCCACGGCTTTTGACACCGGCGCACCTTTCTCAAATTATTTGGAACCAGAAAAACCCATTAACGGCACTTCAAATCTTCAAGGAAGCCAAATACAAGTACCCCAGGTACTGTCATAATGGTCCAGTCTATGCCGCCATCATTGGCATCCTTGGAAATGCTGGTCAGATTTGTGAGATGAAAGAGGTGATTGATTGGATGAAAGAGGACTCATGTAAGATAATGTATGTAAATATTGAATTCAAAATTCAGTGAATAGTTGAAGACTATAAGTATCGGAATAAGTGTCATCTCTTTTAACAAAATAAAATTTCCATCTTAAAATAATTTAAGTCCATAGGCTAAAGATAATCTGCAAATTGCAATGGTTGTTTTCAACAAAGCCATTCTGAAGGTGATCAAATGAGAAGTAAAGTGCAGATTGGAGTCTGTAATTCTGTTAATAAGACGTTCTATAAAATTTCTAATTTTACATTCTTAAAACATTATCCATTTTAAAGTATTATTTTACAACTCACCTAATATCTCAGCTTTTATTTTAATATAAAACACATTAAAATAATACTATCCTCATTAAACGTGTGATTAGACTCTTTTTTTTTTTCTTTGGTTTAGTATTATAATTTTCCATTCTTTACCAAATTTTCTACAACACCTGAAATATGCTATAATATCCCTAGCACAATATTTAGAACCTTAACACAGTTTTACGGCGAAGTTGATTTTAACATTAAACTAATCAATTAAGTCCAAGTGTAAATTACTTAGCAAATTTATCGGTCCAGCTTGTTAGTCCTCGTTTAATAAAGTATAGTTTAAAGATGATTTAGGTAAGTGGGTTAAAATGATCATGGGGTCCCAAGTCTTTAAGGTGGTGATTTGGGTCTAATTTTGGTGGAGTATTTGAACCGACTTGATGTTTACCTAAAAGAAAACCCCTCATCCGATCAGATTTCATGAAATCCTGAGAGCGAATGATGTTTTGCCACTCTCTATCATATTTCTTATCTCACCTTTTATTCTCTCTTCTTTGTCATTTTCTTTTATTTATTCACTCCTATCTCCTTCCACTCTTTCTTTCTCTCTTTAGCTTTGGCTGAAACTCCCTTTCCTCATTTCTTTCTTCTCTTTTCTCAATATTATATGTTCAAGCATTTGGCTCCTCCCTAACCAGATCCATTCTTCCTCAATCTATTTAAAAAATTTCTTTTTCTGTTTTCTTCCATTTGGTTTTCACTCCTCTTCTTTATTTTAATTTTATTTCTTTATATTTGGCTCAGTGGGGGTGCTTGTGTATTTTTTTTTTCTTTTGGAAAGCCATAATGTTGAGATGGTTCAGGCATGCATGATATGCCAGTTTTTCATAAAATTTTACAATTTTTTTTTTAACAAGTATTCATATTTTGAAATTGTTACATGATAATTTTTTTTTAATGAATATGATGGTTTATTATCCATTGTCGTTAAGGAAGATAGGTGTGACCATTTTATTTTATTAAGTTTGTATAATATTTTTATTATTATGTAGTTGTCATTATCTATTTGTCATTATTTTTCTAAAATTATTTAAAACTAAATGACTCACACAACTACACTCAGACACTGTACTAATTATTGACTCATTACATACATTCATACATAAATAATAAATTAAGTATCTACTTAACTAATCAAATGTTTCTTATTAAAAAAAAAAAACAAACGCTTAAACAATTGCTAATTTTACTCTCTTTTTTATCACTAAATTTATAACAAAAATTTATTATTATATGATGACAATACACACATATAAAAAAATATTTTTTTCCTAATTATTAAATTATGTATAATTAAATTGTATTCATACTATATAAGCACATATTTACACAAATAAAATTATAACAAAAATAAAAAATAACACAATTAATATCAAACACACACTCACATATGTATAATATAAATTTATAATAAAGAAATATACACTACGCAAATACTCACTCTTGCTCTAGGAGGTAGGAATACAAGATAGTCAAATAAAAAGAGATGAAATGATATTCATGAAAATGAGATCAGAGATGAAAGAGAGATATATATGTAATCTGTGTTATTGTTTGGTTTTGGAATAAGCTGATTTTTGTATTTGTTTGGTTTTAAATTGGATTGTTCTGTGATTTAAACTAAGGAGTCCAAAAATATTTTTAAGGGTAGTTAAACCAGTAAAAAAACAATATATACATATTTCAAAAAATTCCGAGGGGATTTTAACACATGTAGCGCCGCCATTGATGAAAGAGATAGAAATAGAAGGTGGAAGGATTTTGGAGATACCTTGGCTATGCTATTGATGTAGTTGTTGCTATTATTGCAGTCGTTGTGAGTTTCAGTGGCTCCCTGAGCTTGGAGTTCAAAGAAGGCACGCCTACAAGTTTTATAAAGATCAAATAACGACACCAATCCGATAATACATGGTCAATAATGAATATATCTTAAAATTATTAATAGACACTCACAAGTCACAACACATGCTTTCATGAGTTCAACTATAGTTTTGGACGTTACTATAGTCGAATAAGTGACAGCCATACGAGTATATCAAATAAGGAAGTCAATTTCGTACCGTAACAGTTGGTATAAGGGAGTTAATTCTGTACCATACTGGCCGGTATAAGGTTCGAAGTAAAAAAAAAAAAACATGAATTCATCTGAACTACCCTTCTTCTTCTTCGTTGCTACCAGTCTCTTTCCTTTTCTTCTCTTTCTTGTTCTTTGCTTCAGTTTGAGAATAATAGCGAAAAAAGTTTTCCAAATCTTGTATTTTTTTAGCTTTGCTCCCTTGTCTACGGACTGAAAAAGAAGAAAAGCTCATCTTCATATAAATACAGTTGAAGATCTTTGATTTGTGCTTGGAATTTTCTGGAACGATCTTGAGAATATAGCGGGAGTTGGTAAACCAAAACTTTTCTGTGTTTTCAGTTGTGGTTGTTTTACCAGAGAGAAGAGATAAGATCAAACACCTTTTTTTTTTTTAATTTAACAATAACTAGCTGTCATTAATTAGCCCACGGTCACAATTACAAAATTATTCTCATTAAGGGTCTGCTCGGTTGGATGAGTGAAAAAGTGGGAGGATGAAAAATTGTGGGATGATAGAAAAGTGGGAAGATGGAAAATATTTAGTTTTCCCTCTTGTGTGTCCGGTTGGAATGGTAGAAAATGTAATTTATATAAATTTGACAGGCCACAAACGCGTTGACCCATTGTGATAATTTAGATTAATTAAATTAACCCAGTTATTAATTAATCAAATTAACATGCAAATATACGTGGCAGCACAAACAAATCACCGAAACTAAGTTATGCAGCGGAAAATAAATAACACGGTGATTTGTTCACGAATGGGGAAAACCTTACGGCAAAAACCCCACCGGGTGATTTAAGGTCACCACTCCCGAAACTCCACTATTATCACAGCAAGCGATTACAAGCAAGGAATCCCAAGTACCTTACCAACCTACAGTTGAACCCTTACCCCAATACCCAATTGGACTTGCTCTGTAGTGACAATTTCTCCTTTTCAATGCAAGGCTCCCAAGTACGTGACTAACCAATTTGATGCGCGGATCCCAGTACGCGTCTTACTCCTTTGCACGAATCCCAGTACGTGACTAACCACCAACTTGAGGAAGAAAGAATGTTGGCTGCAAAGTTCTTCAAATCATCAGAGATGAACTAGGGCACGAACTTTGTCTCACAGATCACAATTTTCATGAAGAGAGAAGATGCAACTTGTATCTTGTGAATTCTGCTTATTCACTCTTTGACGGCCCTTAAAATAATCCTTTTATATGTCTAGGGTTAGGAGAAAAGAAGTCCCAAAGACACACACACGGATTGGACTTGAAACAGATCTGAAATTCTGTTTTCTTTAATTCTCGATAGATAGAGGTATCGAGAGGTATCGAGCCAGCTGTCGAGGCTCGGGCAAAACTGCTTCTTTAAAGCTCGATAGATGTATCTGTCGAGGTAGGTGTCGAGCTTTAAAATCTTGCACTTCCTTGCTTGTATCTTGGACAGACTTTGACGGCTTCAACACTTAATCTTGAACCATTGTTTCTTGAAGTGTTTAACACATCCTAGATCTACCCAATTACAAGTAAAGTGCGTTTTGTCTAAGGATAAGCCAATTACATAAAATAGCGACATATGTTCACAATCTTGAACAACTACATATGTCCTAACAATCTCCCCCTTTGGCAATCCGTGACAAAACCACAACATACAAATTAAGATATGAGAGAAGTCATAAATCACTCAACTCATATTCACTTGTTACATACAATAAAATCTATCCTAACACAAACTCTTGAAAAACTTTGCAAGAAGAGAGTTTATGGCAAGAAGACTTTGACAACCTGTATTTCTGAAACACTTATAAACAAAACACATCAAGGCATCTTTGTGTGAAACAGAAATAATAGATTGCATACAAATAAAGAAGCATGTGTATAAAGACAGAAAAGAAACAACACATGAAAGGTAGGTGAAAGAAAAACATACATCCTCGTATATAAAAAGAGAATAAGTACAAGGTATGTCAATACATGATCAATGTATCTCTAAAAGATAAGAAAAGAAAGAAAATACATCTGATCATCTCACTACATCCCTCAATACACACTCCCCCTAACAAAAATGTCCTATGCTAACACTCCCCCTAAGTATGACTACTCTCATACAAAACTACTCCCCCTTTTTGTCACGAGTGACAAAGGGTAGAGTGTCAAGTAGACATCTCATCCGATGAGGTAGCAACTCCATCATCATCATCGTCGGAAGCATCATCATCATCGCCATCATCATCATCCTCGGTCTCAGACGACTCATGAGGTGGCGGAGGAGAAGCCTCGGATGCAAAGCCGCCCATGGTCGCCTGTCGCCTGGCGATGCGACCAACACGGACATTCACCTGATACAACTCAGTGGTGAGTGTATCAAGGCGAGCATCCATGCGCTGTAACTGCGCCATGACGTCTCCCAATGTGACCTCACTCGAAGAAGAGGTAGATGCTCGAGCGGATCTGGAGGTGGTCGGACGGGTGGAAGGAGTAGCAGCATCCGGCTGTCGCGATCGAAACTGTGCCTCGCTACGTTTTACGGTAGCGGCGTCTATGGCAGACATGACATGATAGTGATCGGACGTGGGGAAGGGAATGGAAAAACGACCCTAAATCCTCATGATAGCGGAAGGGAAAATGAGCTTATCACGGGTGGCCGTATCTCTATAGACATCAATAATAGAAAAGATGAAGTGAGAAGGAAAGTCTATAGAGAGATGCTCTAGGAGGGACAACAAGAACCGAGCACGGGGCTCTGTGATCGAGTTGTAGTGAGAAAGTGGGTGCAAAACAAAAGTCATCACCATGTTTAGGAAACGAGGACCTTTAGCAAAAGGTCAACATGGTGTGTACATGTGATCTCCCCAAGAGGTAGGACGTTCACAGAACGCCGAGATCATCTCGTCTTTGGACACAGTCCAGAGACGCTCACAACTAGGGTAATCGGGATGATTCACCCTAGGGACATGGAGTACCTCAGAGACAAGCTCTGGGGTGACACAGAAGCGCGTACCTCTAACGCTAGAGTAGAAAGAAGGTATTGAAGAATCTATCCCATGGATGTTGGAGTAAAACTCCTGTATCAACACGATGGGACAAGTGACCGGGACGTCACACAGTGACTCCCAACCCCGAGTGTGAATGACATCGGGTAGGTCGGTGTCGGCAAAGTCTGCCAAGACCACGTGGCGTTACGAATGAACACCGCGTTTAGAGAAGTTCTCCGAGAAGTCCTTACGGGCTTTCTCATCACGGAACCGAACAGAAATGGGGGTAGGATCAGAAGAAGACGATCCTTTAGGACGCATGGGGTTCCTAGGAGGAATAGACTTACGTTTAAGAGCCATAGACGCTACTAACGCAAACATAGAAGAGGGGGAAGGAAGAAACAAACAGAAAAGTCCCAACAAATCAATATAGACAGAAGAAATATTGAAATGAAAAGAACGTATGCATGAAAATGCATGAGCATGTGACATGCAACTCAACAACATCATGGGCTAAGCCCAATCCAAACCTAACAGCACACATTCAATTTGCACACATCTAAAGGCATGAATATACAATTAGAATGCTAATGGGATGCAATGCATGTGGTTTTGAAGATCAAAACTAGAAAACCAACCCAAAGATTTCAAGAAAACCCCAACAATTTTGAAAACTCCCAAAAATTTTCAAAAACACGAAACCTAGGGTTTTAAACAATGAAATGCATGAAAATGAGGGATAAGATGCTTACCAAAGAAGATGATCGCAGAGAATCACTTGAAAACGCCTTGGAAGAGGTTTGGAGGGAAAAAGAAAAGTTTTGAGAGAGAACAGAGAGTTTTCGAGCGAGAGAGATCGAGAGAATGACTGAAAAATCGCGAAAAAGCAATTTATAGAGCTTCAGTAAATCTCGACAGCTGCAGGTGTCGAGAGCTGTCGAGGTAGCTATCGAGGTAAGCTGTCGAGGTTTGAACGTGGACAGATGCAGCTATCGAGGTCAGCTATCGAGGGAGAAGAAACAAGCATGAGGTGACCTCGATCGATCCAGCAGCTATCGAGGAGCTATCGAGCAAACAGAAAGATTCTCGATCGATCCAGCTGCTATCGAGGTATCTGTCGAGACTACGTTAAGAAGAAGTCTAAGGAGCTCGACAGATAGCTATGTGTCGAGAGGTATCGAGGAGGTGTCGAGCTGCCTTGAAGAGCAGTTTTTCAAAAGAGGAAAAACACAGACATGAATGCAATCATGCATGCAACTCAACCAAAGATAGAATCAACACATTAAGCTCTCAAAATCATCTCTCAACAAGAAAAAAATGCGCATGTATCTCAAAACACGCACACACACACTAAACAAGTCTAACCAATTTTATATTCCAAAAACAAGTTAAGACAGTTTAGTGATCATACATTAACGCATGTAAACCTTGTGATGGCCAAATCACATTGTACCTGCACATGTATCAAGAATAGCAAAGAGTATTGCGTGTTGTGTGTGAAAACATCGCAAGATTTGCATAAGTGTCTCAATGTTATGACGATTTGAGATATGAGAAAATCACTTTAACCCACACACAATCATAACCGTTTGATGGGGACTATCACCTTTGAGGTACATCCTATAACTCCCACATCTCCTAGAAAACACGCTTGCAACCACATTTTAAAGCATTTTTAATCTTTTTGCTTTTTATTTCTTTGCATATTTTCTTTTGACAAGCATATCATGCATGGGCATACAAGAGAAAGAAAAGAAATACCCGATGATGTTAAGCTTTTGACACTGCACTTTTTCTATGCCGAAGCATACAGGTGTCTTATGACATTGCACTTTTGCTATGCCGAAGCATACAGATGTCATTTTATGATTGGCGAGTAACAGTGGTGAGATGGTTATTTATGCCTTTCTCTTAGGATTTTCTAGTTCAACTCGTCAAAAAGAGTGACACGAGTGTTAAGAAGAAGAGATCACTTAACCTTACTCATCACAAACAAAGAGCTACAAAGCTCACTCGCTTAGTTGTGCAGAAGAGTGCTCATCTAAGCTATAGATGATACAAAGTTTAGAAAACTCTGTTTCAATGGCCATTACAAAAGTTCACATGAACTAATGCACACAAACACACACTGTTTTTGTATTTTTCAATTTTTCAATTTTTTTTTTATTTTATCAGAAGAAAAGAAAATAAAACATAAAACTGAAAACACACAAACAAAAACAATTAAAGCAAAACAATGCATAAAACTAGACTGACTCAAAACAGTAAAGAGACACACAAGTAATGCAACACACAAGAACCAGGGGAGAGAAGAAGAAGTGACTAAAATCACTTAGAACCCTTTGGCTTCCACACTTTGGAAGATCCTTTCCTTTTGGTAGGCTCTTGAACCGGTAAAGAGGGAGAAGAATAAGAACCGTTCAAGTTCGAAAGGAACATGAGGGCTTTAAGAATGTCTCCAAGAGGAGCGAGAGAAGACTGAAGCTGATTCTGGCTCCCAGATGCTATTGCGCCATTGCTCTGTTGAGTGGCAAGCCACTTGTAGCAATTTGGTCGAGTGTGACCGGCGAGACCACAACGATAACAGAGATGCGGCTTCTTCTGTTTGACCTTTTGAGAGTTAGCCTTCTTATTCCTAGGGTTTCTAGATTCCCTTTTCTCAATTTCAGGGGGTGCTCCTAGGATAGACCTGTTCTTGTCTACGTTCTCACTAGCTAAACCAGTTTTAACATTATTCTCCTCAATTTTAATGTCATTAGCGGGTGGAACAAAGACAGTAGTACTAGAAGTAGGAGTATTAGAGAGAGAGAATTCATACCCCAATCCAGTACGATCTGAAGAAGATCTCTGAGCATCTAGCATCTTGTCCAGCTTGGCGCTTGACGTCCTCTCTAGTTGTGCTCTGACTTGAAACAACTCCGCTTCAAGCTTCTTGGTCCTCTCAGCCAAGAAATTGTTCTCGAACCTCAGTGCTCCAATGGTTTGATTCGCTTGATCAACCTTTGTGGACAGCTCCTCACGATCAAGTTCCACATCACTGAGCTTCTTGGTGGCCAGCCTATAGAGCTTTTCATGCTTCTCGGAAAGCTTGTATAGCTTTTGATAGGCGGTATGGATATCATCTTGATCATCCATAATCTTAATCTTGGAGTCCACCAACTCCTTCTCTTCATCCACATCTTCTGTAACCCCATCAGTAGGATCAACAGTGGCGGTGAAGGAATTCAAGATTCCGTCGTCCTCATCCTCGGAATCTTCCTCAGGCTCTGTGTCGCTTAAGGTAACAGCAAGTGCCTTGCTCTTCCCTATGCTCTTTAGGTACGTAGGACACTCTTGTTTCATGTGTCCAAAGCCTTGACACCTAAAACATTTTGGCCCAGCAGGAACAGTGTATTGACCGCCATCCTTGACATCCTTCTTCATTTTATCCGGATTCTTGAATTGTGAAGAACTGGACTGTCTGCGGTCTTTGTTGAAACCCTTTCCGTTGGCATTCCTCATGAACTTCTTGAACTGCCTTGTGATATAGGACTTCATCTTGGAATTTTCATCATCTGACGAGTCATCCGTGTCACTGTTCTTGGCCTTTAATGCCAAACTCTTGCCCTTACTTGACTTGCCTAACCTAGTCAGCCCTAACTCATAGGTTTGCAAGTTTCCAACCAGCTCAGTCAAAGGAATTTTGTCAATGTCCTTTGATTCTTCGATCGCCGTGATCTTTGCATGGAATCTTTCAGGCAGCGATCTGAGCACTTTCCTTACAATCTTGGGTTCTGGGATGGTTTCCCCAAGATTGAAGGCTGAGTTCACTATGTCCTTCAGCTTGGCATAGAACTCATCGAACGACTCATCCTCCTCCATCTTTATTTCTTCAAAGCGTGTGGTGAGCCTTTGCAGCTTTGAATCTTTGACAGCCTTGGTGCCCTCATAGGTTGTCTGGAGGATGGTCCATGCTTCCTTTGCAGTTTCAGTTGAGGAAATTTTCTTGAACTCCTCATTCGTGACTGCACTGAATAGGGCATTCAATGCTCTGCTGTTGAAGTTAGCCGCATTGATCTTAGCATCATCCCATTCGGCCGGCGCTTCTGTAGGCTTGGTCTAGCCTATCTCCACAGCTTGCCACACTTTCTCATCTAAAGACTGCAAGAAAGCTCTCATGCGTACTTTCTAGTATGCATAGTTAGTGCCATCAAATAAAGGAGGTATAATTAGAGATTGTCCTCTATCCATGACAGCAGGGGTCAATGGATCACACACAGTAGATTAAAAACTAATCAGAGTGTGCTTGCTCTGATACCACTTGACAGGCCACAAACGCGTTGACCCCTTGTGATAATTTAGATTAATTAAATTAGCCCAGTTATTAATTAATCAAATTAACATGCAAATATACGTGGCAGCACAAACAAATCACCGAAACTAAGTTATGCAGCGGAAAATAAATAATACGGTGATTTGTTCACGAATGGGGAAAACCTTACGGCAAAAACCCCACCGGGTGATTTAAGGTCACCACTCCCGAAACTCCACTATTATCACAGCAAGCGATTACAAGCAAGGAATCCCAAGTACCTTACCAACCTACAGTTGAACCCTTACCCCAATACCCAATTGGACTTGCTCTGTAGTGACAATTTCTCCTTTTCAATGCACGGCTCCCAAGTACGTGACTAACCAATTTGATGCGCGGATCCCAGTACGCGTCTTACTCCTTTGCACGAATCCCAGTACGTGACTAACCACCAACTTGAGGAAGAAAGAATGTTGGCTGCAAAGTTCTTCAAATCATCAGAGATGAACTAGGGCACGAACTTTGTCTCACAGATCACAATTTGCATGAAGAGAGAAGATGCAACTTGTATCTTGTGAATTCTGCTTATTCACTCTTTGACGGCCCTTAAAATAATCCTTTTATATGTCTAGGGTTAGGAGAAAAGAAGTCCCAAAGACACACACACGGATTGGACTTGAAACAGATCTGAAATTCTGTTTTCTTTAATTCTCGATAGATAGAGGTATCGAGAGGTATCGAGCCAGCTGTCGAGGCTCGGGCAAAACTGCTTCTTTAAAGCTCGATAGATGTATCTGTCGAGGTAGGTGTCGAGCTTTAAAATCTTGCACTTCCTTGCTTGTATCTTAGACAGACTTTGACGGCTTCAACATTTAATCTTGAACCATTGTTTCTTGAAGTGTTTAACACATCCTAGATCTACCCAATTACAAGTAAAGTGCGTTTTGTCTAAGGATAAGCCAATTACATAAAATAGCGACATATGTTCACAATCTTGAACAACTACATATGTCCTAACAAAATTGACTATTATACCCTTGTTACATAATATATAAGAAATATATTTATTTGTAAAAATTAGATTAGATCACGTTGAAAAAAAAATGTTCAGGTAATGTTGAAAAAAAAAAACAATAGCAACGTTTCGTAGCATTGAAGATGAAGAAAAAAAAAAGTCCAATGACGTTGAAAAAAAAAAAGAAAAAGAAAAAAAGAGAAGCATCAGGTGGGATGGGGGCTTTGTAGTAAAAGCCCCCATCCCCAAGTTTTCTCCCCACCATATTCCTCCCAATTTGGGAGGAAAATATTTGTGGGCCCAGGAGCAAAATTTTCCTCCTGGTTTTGCACCCTTCCTTTGTTTTCTCTCCAAACGAACAATGAAAAATGTCTATTTTCCTTCCTTTGTTTTCCATCCTCCCTATTTTCACTCCAAACAGATAGGCCGTAAAGGAAAACCAATAACTCCAAGTTTTTTGATTCTCAAAAAAAAAAAAAAAAAAAAAAAAAAAAAAAAAAAAAAAAAAAAACTCCAAGTTTTCAACTTCAAAAATCATTGTTCGTAATGAATAAGGTTGTGTTTTTTATTGCCTTAAAAAGTTAAATTTTTTTTACTACATTGTGTGTGTTTGGACATCGTTTATTTATCTATATATATATGTATATATATATATAACCAAAGCTTTTGTAGCTACCACATTTTTCCATGTCAAAATTATTTTAAAAAATAAAACCCTAAACACCATAACTATTTCTAACCCAATAACTATTTCTTCCCCAAACAAACCCCATAATCTTCAACTCCTAAACAATACCCGATACAAAAACTATTTCTCAGTCTTTGTCTCTCCTTTAAACCCTGACTCAGCCCAACACACTGCAAGACCCATACCCTTCTCTCTCTTTCTCTGTCTCTCTACCCTTCTCCTTCCCTAAAACCCAAACTCCAATCAGATCTAAGAGATCGCCTCTCATGGGACGTTGGGACAAATCGAGTTTCAGAGACTAAAATGATTTCGTTGGAGAGAGGCTACAATTATTTCTCTTAATGGGTATTCGCCAGAATCATTTGGCCGTTAGGGGGATGATATGATATGTTAGGTTTGGTTTTTGATTTTTTTATTAATCTTAATTTGCGTTGCTTTAAAATTTTCAGATCCACATCCTCCTTTTCTCAGCCTCTCCATTTATCAAGTTCCAAAATCAACCAAAGCCTCGACTTTGAACATACCCATTTACAATTTTCTTTGAAGATCGTCATTGCCCCTCCAACCAAATCAGTGGAGGCAAGTTACATGCCATTGTAGATGGTGGTCGAAGAAGTCCTATTTTATATTTGGAATAATTTTTGTTCATTAGTATTATGATCCTATTTTATCTATATTTTTTTTTAAGTTTCAAATCCTATCGTGATTATAAAAATTCTCTGTATTATGTGTTGGAGATATAATGCCCCAATTTTTTTTTTATTTATTTATTTTATTTTATTTTTATCAAGTTCTATTACAGCTAGACCCGTTTCTTAATGAACTCACCAGCATGTTTGAGCACGGCACTGAGAAGGGCTTTGTTTGGGTTACTCTTAAATGATGTATGTATAATTTGCATCCCATTGTTTTTCTCTTTTATTTCTTTTTCCAATAGGGCTGATGGATTTTTTAAAATTTAAGTTTCTAGGCGCAACCCACTTTAATACTAGTAATTTTCCTAGCCCCATCACATTTTGTATTCCAATCACTCTTAAATTTAGAAATAGTTTTGTATTATAAATATCATTTTATAATATTTATTGGCTATTCTTGGCTTTGTATTATTGATTTTTTTTTGGGTTATTATTGGCTATTGTTGTTGTGTCGTGTGAGAACTGAGTATTGTTTTTTTATTGGTGCACATCAATCAATCTTTAGATTCATGCTTTGTTCATAATTTATTTTATTTTATTTTATTTTTTATTTTATATCATGTTATCAAATTTGTCCAAGATGTGGAAGGAGTTGAACTATGTGGGACCCTAAAAAGTGTTGATAACTTACTAGCATGTTAGTAGAGTCCAATTTAGTCCTTTCTCTTCTATTTTAAAAAAAATTAATAAGTAATGGAGGAATTATTCACCAATGGGACATGTTCTATGGATGACTTGGAGATGGGAAATAACACAAAAGTAAGAGCAAAGAATACTCATTTGCTTTATTGTTTTTCTTGGCTGCTAATGTAAGTTTAGACTGAAATAATGAAAATTAGTTTATAAGAGATGGGGGAACTTTCCAAGTTATTTTTTTTCATCTCTCAAGGATACCACCTTCTTTAAAGTTGTGGTATAGTTGATCTGATTAGATCATGCTATAAGGAAGTAGATAATTGTAACATCTATACATGCATAATCTGCAGAAAGAAACAACTACAAGTTTACAACATAAAGGGAAGTTAAAGGATTTGTAATGTAAATGCACAGACCCATAAGATAGTTGGAGACTACTAGATAATCTATTAATGGTTTCTTTGCTATATTACATGAAGATTCATGTTGAGATTAAGTACTTTTAGTGATATTTTTGTGCAAGAAATTATTTGTAATTAAAAAGATTTATGTGCAAAGTAGCAGTATGATATAAATGTTATGGTTTACAGACTTATCACATTTAATTGCTGATGTTGCTATGTTAGTGAATGCTTCAAGAACATCACAGTGAAAGAGCTTGCCAAATCCTTTTTTCTCTTAGAATAGTCCCTTGCATCCTTTAGTTCTTTGTTGTTGTTTCTATTTTCTGTTGTTACCACTGTTCATCAGCATGAACATTTTATACAATAATTTCTCCCTTACTAGGTTCATTATTAAGGCTTAAAAGGTGTTGGAAGTTTTGGTGGGGACTAAATGTTATGTGGCAAAAGATAAGCTGGACCTATTATGATACTACAACGTGCATGTTAATGGGGAAACCGTCTATATGTGAATTTTGATTTGGAGAACATGAGGATTTAGATGTCTTTTATTTTTTTTCCTTTTGATAAAGATAGTGGGTTTGGATGCATGGCTTATAAAGATAGTATTTTGACATTAAGCATAGTTCAAGTTTGGTTTGGATTGTGTTTGTCAGCCAACTGCTAATGGACTAGGAAAGCTAAGGTATACAATATATTAATATTGTTGGTGCAAACACAATAATAATGGAAACAACAAAAAGAGAAACTGAATAATACGCTGAATATTATTAAATTGAAGAGATGAACACAACACTATTTGGACTGAGGCGCGGCACTCACTCTCTTTAAGGAGATTCAAGCCCTTGGTTGGCTAATCTTTGTAATCGGTGCAGACTTTCTCTGACTTGTCTCCCCCAGGATACAACAGCCCAACAAATGTTGTATGGCTAGAACAGCTTCTGCACAAAGTGTTCAAGCCCAAAGCTCCACCAAAAAAACACCTTTCTTTGGCCCCGAATCTCTCAAGTATTTAGGAATATTATCGAATTCACTCTCTCACACAATGCTCTTTGCTTTTAACTATTACTCTCCATTCACTCTTGATATGAAATTAGTTCAAAGCATAGTCATATATATAGTCTTCCAACCCTTCACATAACTTACATATTATTTATTAATTTAGAAAAAACTTCTCTTAATTTATTTAATCTAACTTACATACAAGTAACTCTTTCTTTAACAAAGTATAACTCATCTCTTTATTTATCTTTAGTTATTTGAGTTTTAACATATTTAATTTAAAATGTACTAACAAATATGTAGGCTAATTGACACTACACAACCAGGACAAAACTAAAACAACAATAAAATAAAGGGATATGACGTAGGAGTCAGCACCTAGGCCTTGCTTAGAGTCAGCGCCAAGCGGGGAAACTATTAGGAGTCAGCACCTAGGGTAGACTTGGAGTCAGCACCAGACCAAAGAAAGACCGCCATTTTTTTTATTCATCAAAATATCAATTATCTCCTCAAGGAGTACAATAGGTTGCTTATAAAGGATTGCTAAACCCTAGTTCTAATTGGCTAGGAAACCCCAATTGCCTTATTACAAAAATAACCTTGCTTCCAAATTAAAATACTAATAGCCTAATAAACTACTAGGACCTAAAACATAAAAATACAATTGACTTGCAAACATAAATAATATTAAATAATAATTTTTTTGCATTTCCCACATCATTCTCCTCTAGTTGGAGAAAACTCGACCTCGAGTTCTAAAGCATTGAAGGATTAGGACGTTGACAAGTAACACTTGCCTTTAGTTTGGAATCACCTTAGGGAGCATAGAGAAAAGAAAAACCTTGAATTCCACCATGTCAAACTCTTCTGGAATAACAAAATCAATGTGTGGAATCAACATAACCTTATCTTGAACCAGTGGAAGCCCTATGTTATCCACTTTCTCCACTTTAGTAAACTGTTTGTCTTCATGCACCATGGAAGGCTGATCAAAAGTAGATTCATTAGCTTCCAATATCACATCATGTGCACCCTCTAACATAATACTCTCTATAGAAACCATCTCTTCACCTTGTTGCTCTTCAATAGATTCATTTCCTTGCACGCTTGTTAAAGTAACACTTGTCAAGGCATGCACGTTTGTGTCAACATTAGGCTTTGGCGTTGCTTGAGGATTCTCCACGAACAAGATATCATCATCAATGTTAGCTTCTATGGGGGTAGCAATAAGTTCATTGTGATCAATTATCCTTGGTTCCCCAATTGAATCGATTTGAGTCTTCATTTGCTTCATCTAAGAAATCCTGTCTTGAACATTTTTTATGAGCTTTACAGATAATTCCTTTAATTCCTTGGTAGATAATTCCTTGGTAGATTGTTTAAAAGTGCGTTAAGGACATGAAATGGAATGAGAATTCATCGTATTTGCCTCAACTTGAAAAGTACCACACTGAGATTGGGGTAGATACTTAGCTTGAAAGTATGGTGGCAAATACTCATCACAAAGCTTTTGTTTCATATCTTCCCTCACACTAATGGCAGGTTCATAGTTGAGATAGCAGAAATATTCAAGCTTTTCCCACAACCTTTGTGCCCCACCTTTTAACTTCAACTTTGCATACCTAACCTTTTTGTTATCTACTCAATTTGCTTGTTTAAAGAATTGCTCCATCCCATTCATCCAGTAGACAAAATCCTATGGATTAGTTACAACCATCAAAATAAGGTGCTTCTGAAATTACCATAGTTCACTGAGCAAAAAGATTTTTCTTTTTCTTTTTCTTCTTTTTGATTTTTTGATTTTTTGGTTTTTTGTAAATGAAAAGGAATAAAATACAGTACAATATGAAGGACCTAAAGCGTAAAAGAAGCTAAAGACCTAAAGGAACTATAGAAACTGAAGACACAAGCTACGGATTTAGTATTGAAAAAAAAAAAAAAATCGTTGCGATGAGAGTCTTTTTTTGGCATAGGGGATTGACGCCTGGTGGCAGCGTAAAGGAGGCGCAGACAGTGGTGGGTAGCTGCTTGTCTCGGATCTCGGCATCGGCAGGGGCTCGTCAATCGCAGCAGCGACAGTTGTTTGTCACTCTCAGTAGAGGTAGGTCGACAGTGGGTTTCGGCGGCTGGTGGCTGATGGGTCTTGCGGCGGTGAGTGTTGGTTTGTGGGTCCTGGCGGTTGGTGGCTGAGGGGTCTTGCGTGGGTTACTCTTTTTTATTTATTTTTTAATTATTATTATTATTTTCAATGGTGGCCAAGATTGACAGATGGAGTTTGTTAGTTTTTGGGTCAAAGGGCTTTGGTTGTCATCTGGTGGCTTGATACGTGTGGGTGTTGAGGTATGGTTTTCTATTATTGGTTTCGCAAAGATGTTGTGAAGGTGGTGTGGTGGCTGGGTTTCTGGTGGTTAAAAATATACGGTGATGATGCTTCAAACAGATCGGTGTTTGCTCTGATACCAAAACTGACATAGGACAACCACAATATTCCAATAGAATAGAAAAACAACGAGATAAACCCTAGGAGTCAGCACCTAAGGGTTGCTTGGAGTCAGCACCAAGCAAAACTGGAGTCGGCACCAGTGTAAAAGAAAACACACGTTTTTTTTTAATAATTCTCAAAAGTTGTCTTACAATAATCAGAAAAATTGTTTAAATAGCTAACAACAAAATGCATAAAGAAACCTTAATTATTAAATGCTCGGGCTTGCTTAATCTCAAGCCCAATAACTAACAAGCTCCATTCATAAGGACACAGGTTGGACCGTCTTCTTTTTACTCTTTCTTTCATACATGCGTATAATTGGGGGCTTGTATCTTGTATCTGCACCACTAATATTTTTAACACATTCAATAGATATTTTATTTTATTTTATTTTATGGTTAATAATAACTGCTTCAATAGTTTTTTGTTGCTAATGGACTAGGAAAGAATATTCAATGTTTTTTATTTATTTATTTATGTTTTTATATAGAATAAATCAGATTGTTCTTATGCAAAGTAATTTAGAGGATATTATTGACTTCAAGGCTCTTTATTGTATGCATTTTCTTATGAGACATTTTGGCTCTGTCTTTGTATTCAATATTGAAGTTAAGGTAGTTAGATGTATAGTTTAGTGATCTAGGGAGGCGGATGAAAATTGTGAGTGAGTAAGATACTTGGCAGATTCTTTCAAACATTGTGCTTTCAATTGAAGTGACTAATTGGTTGCTATACATAGAGCTCAACTTGGTTATTGATGCTGAAATATGTTTGAGGAATTTCATCTTATTTTAGTTTTTTATGTCGCTCCTTTTTGAGATAATGATTCAAAATAGTTGTTTCTTCAAGCAGTTTCTATTTGAAACTGAGGTAAACTACATATAGTTTTGATAATTTTTTATAGAAAGAGAATGATTGAAACTTTACTTTTAGTTTTAATATAGAGCTACATTCCATTTGCAATGAGATGTTGACTCCAATTCCATTGATGATTTACGAAAGTCCCTTCTCTATATCTGTTATCAATAAGTTATTTATGAAATGTTTTTCACATTGTCATTTGACCCATTGACAATAGATTAATAGTTTTGTACATGAGCTATAGTGCCACTTAAGTTGATTACTTGATGAAAAAATTAGTCTCTTATTGGTTCTTTTAGTTTTTTTTTTTTACCATGTGGTTGATTAATTATCTTTTTATTTAACTAGCTCATGCATCGCACGGGTTAGCGACTAGTTTTACTAAAAATTGAAAATTTATTGCTGAAAATACTGTAGTAAAATATTTTTTATTGCTACAAATTACTGTTCACCCGTTTTTAGCACTTGGCTGGTCCATGAATAGTGCCATGGACAAGCCAAAAAGCGCAACTTATACAAACGCAAACGCAATAAGCCTTACACAAACGCACCCTTATTTTATTTTTGCTACTATTCAGTTTATTTTTGTAATTATTTATGAGTCTCATTGTACTTTTTTTGTACTATTTATAGGTCCTACTGTACTATTTCAGATACCTTTTAGCTTTATCTGCAGTACTTTCAGCATAAAATTTTCAATTTCAACTAAATTAGCTGTTCCCAAACGAGCAAATTTGACTTTTTGTTTTTCGTTTTTTTTAAACATTAATATATCCTGCGTTTACTAATGTACCCATTAGGCCATTACATTCTTTTTTGTATTTAGATTATCATCTTTTGATAAATAAAGAATAATAAATTATTTGATTTTTCTTTAGTCCAATATATATATTATTTAAAATAGCAATAATCTCAAAGCGGTACACAAGTATTGATCGATACTGTAATATTTTGTTTCTTTGACCAAATTAAAATAGCTTTCAGTACGATATTGACTCTCTTATTAGCAACTTCCAAAACCGCACGACTAGTAATATCTCTATCAACAACTACTTTTTTGTGATTTTTAGAAGTATGAGTTTCAGCCCTTCCGGGAGCTTCTCCTTTAGGGAAGCTTGGAGACTATGGTGGTATACAAACTAATTGAACCAAACGTTTATCTGTACATGCTTGTCAATCTATATCCTCTCCGAAAGAAGCACAATGAGAATGACTCATTGTAAGATATTATGTATGTAAATATATACTAAATATTGAATACAAAATTCGGTGAATAGTAGAAGAGTGAGTACAAGAACAAGTATCATCTCTTTTAACAAAATAAAATTTTTATTTCAAAAAATAATTTAAATCTATAGGCCAATGAAAATTTACAAATTGCAATGGTTGTTTTTAGCACAGCCATACTGAAGATCATCAAATCAAATGGGAAATAAAGTGCAAATTGGAATCTCATTTTGTAACTCACTAACTCTCTTATTAACAGAAATATTTGTATTTTTTTTGGTTATTTCTCATTTTGTTTTTAGGGACACTTTTTTAGGTTGAACCAATGTTTGTTTTAGTGTTTCTTGTCTTCTTCTTGATTTGGTGTGGGTTGTGCTAGAGCAAATTGTTTCAGCTCTCTAGTTTAGGTGATCTGTTGTACATGATTTTTCAATTCTTTTGAAATAAATTGCTCATCCATCTATAAATAAATAAAAAATGGTTGTTTTCAAATATCCAAAGATCTCCCACCCAAAGGGTGCCTGCCTTCTTGGTAGTAAGTAAATCAGAGAAAATTTCAACGACAAATACATTTGTAGGAAAAACTGATATATGAACACCTTGATGTTTGTTATATGTATTCAGTTGTTGCGGCGGAGCCGCATAGAAGTTAGGGGGCATGGCCCCAAGCCTTTTTGAAATTTTTAACTTTTATAGTAATGTAAACATTCAAAAATATTTAAGGGGACCAGAAACTATTTTTCTTAAAAATTATATTCTCCTACTAAAAGCCAAATGTAAAGCGGTGATATATAAAGAAACAAAAAGAAAGTTATAAATTTCGCATAAAGTGTTTTTGGGTAAAATGTAATAAAATGTTTTCAAATTTTATTTATTTCTATTATGCCAATTATTTTTCAATTGTTTTGACTTTTGATCACGTCTCTATTATTTAGGATTGCTTTATTCACAACTTTTGTCCAATGTTGTTTGCCAATTGTTAAAAATGGGACATGCTTTCTCCAGTTTTAATATCTCTTATTGTCTCTTGTTTTTATACGAATGACTGACACTTGGCAAATAAAAGATCCAAGGGCTAAAAAAAATCACATCTTTTTCTTCCTAAAACATCCCTTTCTAGTTTCCATAGAAATTTTAGGCATTGCTTGGTACACCCACTCAAACACATGTTTTCAGTTTTTAAACACTATTATACGTATTTTCATACACTTTTTAATTCACACGTATTTTCACACATGGTTTCAAACATCTTTTCAGTTTTTAAGTGCATGTACCAAATACCCCCTTAGACTTTCTCTTGATTTGTCTCTTTTTTTTTTCTCTCTCCAACATCATTACAACCACTTGATCCACAAAGGTATCAAGACCATTGCTTTCTGGAGAAGAATGGGAAAAAAGGAAGATCAAATCTTGAGCAAAAAAAATCAAGAAAATGCTTTCCTTCAAATCTTTTACTAGAGATTGTTCTATGATTGGTTGGTTTTCTTCAATTCATTTTCTTGTGTGCCAGTGATTTCTTTGCAAAAGAGGGGCTGTACAAGAAAAATATATATGAATTAAAAAGTTGCAGAACCCAAATTTTGATAAAACCCATCAACTGCCATTAACATGATGACCACCCAAAATCAAATCTTTTCCATCATAAGAATCAAAGCAACATCAAAATCCTTGAAATCCTTGAAGACCCATCATGAATGAGACTTGCCCAAACCACACTCTCATCTCCATTAGATCCAAAATCCCTTAAACCCAGCCCATCCACAAAAAAAAAAAAAGCAAAAAGTAATGACAGATTTGAAGAGATAGGGACTATAATTTTGTGAAGAAAAAGGGAACTGAGAGAAAGGCTAAAACAATAGTTTTGATGATAGAGAGAGAAGGGTGAGAGGCAATGAAGAGAAGAATGAGATGTGAGAGAGAGACAAATGGATTGAAAATATGAAATTGCCGTGGAAAGAGATGTTGGTGGAAGAAAGAGATGTGAGTTTTTATTAGCCTTGAATCTTTTATTTGCCAAGTATCATATATCATACACTATATATAGTAGCAGAAGTCTTTTCCTGCAATTAAGGAGATGCTGTCATATAAGAAAAGTACCCATCTAAAATTTAGCCACGTATATGTTAAAAAACGATAAATTTTGGCGTTCCAGTGCGTTTAAACACCTTTTGAGAGCCTCCCGTATAAAAAAAAACCTAACCGCTTAATAAATTAATACATTACATTTAAAAGGCTTGCCCCTATGGGGAGAAAGAGAGAGAACATAAATCCCAATTTTTTTTTTCTCTATCCCGATAATACATAAAACCCTAGAATACAACAAACTAAATTCTGATTTTCTATTTCTCCTGTTCCCTTTTGTATTTCTCCTTTTCCCCTTCTCCTTCCCTGTTCCACTTCTCCATTCCAAAACACACTCCACGGCCAAACCCCTTCTTCATCGTCCAAAACCCAGACCATAAAGGTAGATGGTTTGTTGAAACGGTTCAGTGAAAGGGAGATACGAAGATAGAGAGAACTACCATCGGTCAAAATTAAATACGATGAAAGTTCCAAGAGGTATTGAGATATGGAGAGACAGATATAGAGAAATAGAGAGACAGACCATTAGATCTGTATCCTCCATCAGTCAGTCTCTGTTTTTTGGTTCTTTAAATTTGGGTTTAAATATGATTTAGGCCTGGGTATTTTGATTGTATTGGATTGGAATGTATTGGATTGCATTTAGGTTTTGGCTTAGATTCAGTTTTGATTAAGGAATTTGGGATAGAATGGTTTTTAATATCAGATATTTGTGTTAGATTTGGTTTTTCTTTTGGATAACAGAACCACCCGATCAAACTCTCTCTTTCTAATGCACTCCCATGACCTTCTTCTTCTTCACACAGTTCTTTCTCCTTATTTTCTTAGTCTCCCCATCGTTTCCCCTAACCCATTTACGGATGGCTCTGTCAAACTATTGTCTCTGTGTTTGGTTCTTAAATTGGCAGTTTTTAAGTGTTTTTTTTTTTTTTTTTTATAAATTTTTTTATTATTGTAATAGTGCTCAAACCATGATTTAGTTTCATGGCTAAAACTATTTGGAAAATTTAAAAAAGAAGAAAAATTTTTGTTTTTGTTTGTTTGTTTATTATTATTATTATTATTATTATTATTATTATTATTATTATTATTATTATTATTATTATTATTTGTGTGTTTATGTTTGTTTGATATGTTAGTAATTGCATCTGAATGATATTTTTGGCCATTGATATGTCAAGCTATTATAATGGGTCCAATGAGATAATTTTTTAAAATACTAATATTATGAAATTTACCTGGTTAGGATTATTGAATAATTTTCATTGTTAAAGTTTGTTAACTATCCTGAAATATTGAACCAATGGTTGCTACAAATTTTCTAGGTTTTTCTCTTAACTAGCACTGGTAATAGAGAGAGGCAGTTCATTTTGCGGATTGAATAGTTTCAGTATATATGTTTCAAACCCACATAAATTTTCATCCCAAAAGATGCTACCTAAACTAACAACGCTTCAATCAAACCTAAATAACTTCCCTTAAGCGTTCATACCAATTCATTGCTTCAAACACCACTATCTCTTAAAACCCATATTTCTTCTTCTTCATTGCACAATCTCAATAAACACTTCAAAACCACAAAAATCCCCACTCAAATCTAGGAGACTGCCTCTCATGGCATTTACAAGGTCTGGGTAGGCATTTACAATGTTTGCTTAAAGGTCGTGTTCTCCTTTTTTTGCAAGCCAACAAATGGGATATTGGAACAGATCAAGATTCAAGGACTAAGATGGTTCCGTTGGAGAGAGGCTACAATGATTTTCTCTTAATGGGATTTCGCCATAATCATCTAACTGTTGGGAAGACAATACGGTATGTTGGGTTTTGTTTTTGATTTTGCTATTGCTCTTGCTTTGCTTTGCTTTTATGTTTATTTCAATTAAATCTTCGAATTAGATGATAAAGCATTGGAATTGATGCATGTCTGATGTTGCTCATTCAAAGTATTTTGTTTAATTTTATTTCTGATTGGTTACCAGGATAAATGAGTTGAATGGTTAGAAATTTAGATCTTCATAATATGTTCTTTTAGGGGGTCTATGATCTCTCCTTAGTTCTTAAGATATCACTTGCCCGACTACCTTTGACTATGTTCATAAATTTATATATTTTGTTTATGTTCATATTTTTGATTGAAAGGTGAATCTTGGGTTTGTGTTTTCCTATCAAATTGAGATCGATCTCTACTTCTTTAAGATTTTTGTACTCTTTTGACAATGGCTCTTCCTCCTCTCATACAAATGGATAGTGAGTAGGCAATTTTTACATTTGAGTATAATACTATTGGATACTTACACTATTGCACATTCTAAGTCTAATAGAAATTCTAACTCTCCCATATACCAATTTTACTGTTTATCTATTTTGTTATTAAACTGTTCATCTTTCTTACAAATAAAAATATTGGATGTGATATTGATAGTTTGCTATCTTAGTAAAGCACTAATTCATGGCTTTCATATGTATGTTGCATTCTAATTGTTGGATGAAATCTTAAAAAACTGTTGATGCATTTACATCACTTGGATTGAAGGTTCAGAAAAGGTACATTTTCAAGGTATGACTTCTTTAGGTATATATTTTAAATTTTTGAGAAGATAATCATATTGACAGATTAATAAGGATATATTAGTAAGTGCATCTTTCCATAGGGAATGTATATTGGAAGCTTCAAGGAGGCTCAAAATAATTATATATGAATCATTACAATTCCATTAGTCAAATTGTGTTTACAAATCATTACATCTCCAAGTGTTTGAGAAAATTATGATCCATGTTCAATTGAGATGAAGATTACAAATAAATTGAGCAAACCATTTTAAAAAGATGGCCAACGCATATTTGCTTTTGATAATAATCTCTCCCCTTTTGCAGGTTTAATTTTTTTGCTTGTTGAGAAGCCTCCTCCTTTGCAGTTGGTTAGCCAATCATTAATTCTATTAATGATTGGATTTAGAATGTCAGGTTAGTTGGGTGATAACATGGTTTTAAGTTGCAGAAGTATCTAACAATGATTTATCATATATATATTTTGAATTTGAGGTAATGCAACTGCTACAAGTGGTTAGTCACATAAAAATATTAATAGAGAAAAACAAAAGAATATGTAGTATGTTATTCAGCTGAAGATATGGCTGATAGGGCTGATAGAGTGAATTAAGGCAAGTTATACTTTTTGGCAAATTTTTAAATAAGCCAAAAGCAACTTCTAAATTGAGTTCTATTTGTAATATTGTACTTTATGTATATACTAATGTTTCTCCTGTAATTATGTGACTCCTATGGATTTGTTGTGCTAGGGAAATCATGTTCCCACTCCCAATACTTTTTTGTAGTGCATTTGCATCAAGTAGAATTCATGTATGTAATTTCAGCCAATCTAATGTAGATATCACAATAAGGAAAAGGTATACCACTAATGCTTGAGAAGCCTAAGTATACCACTGATAATATAGCAGTCCTATAGGTAATTGCTTTGCTTATAATCCTTTTGGAGATTACTTTATGGGAATATTTAGATTTGCTTAAGAATTTTGATTCATGGGCACTGTTTTTGTTAAGGTGGTGATGTCATTGTTACAAAAAGAGGAAACATAAGTTTATAAGAGGCCTAAATTTGGGATAAAGAAAGGGTATTTCTTTCCCCATTGTTAGAAAGTTTGAATATTCAAAATATTGATAACCTATTAAATTTTTGTCAATGATGTTGTCATTTTTGTTCATGTCATCAACCTAAAAGGTATAAGGTACTGTGATTGATAAATTAAAGTGCTTCTTAAGAACTTTTTATACATTTATTTTTATCCTACTTAGTTTCTGAAGATATTTTTTTCATCTATTCTTTGTTTGCCAATATCTGTTTCTTTCTAATGGTCAAGGTTCTAGTGAGTTATTTGTTAAATTTATATATTGTGTTGAATTCTTTTAATTTTAATTTTTTTTTTATCATTTGCATCTCTTTTTAAAAAGAAAAGTTTTGCACATCAATTTTTTAAAAAAGATAGCATCCTAAGGCTGTGGAAGGTAATTAGAAGAAGCCAATATACATATGGCAGTGTAGGCCTAAGTTTTTGTTGGCTTGGTTCCTTATTTCTTTGCCAAAGTCAAACATTCTCTATATTTTTTTTTGCTTTTTATATTTTTTGTTGGCTTGATGAGCGCAGGGGAAAGTTTCCAAATTCTTATTAAACTTGCAAGATTATGAATACCTACACCATTTTGATATACAATTCTTTTTCTCTCTCTCTCTGAATTTAGTTATGCCTGATAGGCCACAAATGCGTTGACCCCTTGTGATAAATTAAGTTGATTAATTAGCCAAGTTTTTAATTAATCAAGTTAACATGCAAATTGTGTGGTAGCACAAACAAATCACCAATAACCTAGAGTATGCAGTGAAAAATAAATTGACACGGTGATTTGTTTACGAATGGGGAAAACTTACATGGCAAAAACCCCACAGGGTGATTTAAGGTCACCACTCCCAAAACTCCACCATTATCACAACAAGTGGTTACAAGTAAAGGAATCACAGTACCTTACTAACCTACAGTTGACCCTTACCCCAATACCCAATTGGACTTATTCTGTAGTGATAGTTTCTCCTTTTGATGCATGGCTCCCAGTACGTGGCTAACCAATTTGATGCGCGGATCCCAGTACGCGGCTTACTCCTTTGCACGGATCCCAGTACGCGGCTTACTCCTTTGCACGAATCCCAGTACGTGACTAACTCCACAACAACCCTTTGATTGTTGTAGTTGATTTGCAGCAGCTTCACATAGAAACACCAATAAGATCTTCAATGTTGGTGCAAGAGACTTTGCTTGGTTACAAAACCCAAAGGCGTACAAGAAACGCAGCAAGAATTGTTTCTTTTGTAGGAGGAGGCTAGGGTTTCAAAAAGAAAACCTTATGAAGCTCTCTAGGGTTAGGTTTTTCTTTTTCCACCTCCTTTAAATAGGAGCTTAATGGGCTCTCCTATTCCAAATAGGTTTACACAAACGTTGGGCTTTCTTAGTCCAATAAGAATTATACAAACCTATAAACAATTAGCCTTTTAGAGTAAAAACGTTGCTAGCTATAATCTGACTCTCGTAAGCTCGATCGATCGAGACATCTGTCGAGCTTTAATGAATCTCGACAGATCGAGATTCTGTCGAGGAGGTATCGATACCTGTAGTTTGCACTTTTCTTGAACAGTTCTTGAGTAATCTTCATGTCTTCAATTTAACCACTTGTAATGATCATTTTGAACCTACTTAGATTTACCCAAATACAAGTAAAGTGCATTTTTTCAAAGGATATGCCAATTACATAAAAATATGTCCCCAATAATCTCTCCCTTTGGCAATCCGTGACAAAACCACAAGAGTACATTGAATGTCCTAGAATACATTCTACTCAAGAATAAATAAGCTTAGTCTAAAAGATTTGAACCTTGGAAGTTGCTGCAAGAAGAAGGTTCGGAATCTTGACTTGGCTTTAACTTGTCTGTCCTAAAAGGCACTAAACAAAACACATCAAGGAACCATGAGGAAAACAATGACAAGTTGAATAAACAAGAAACATGTGTATAAATAGAGAAAAGAAACAACACATGTGAGATAAAGAGTGAAACACATACATCATCACATATACCACTTGATAAGCATCATGTATGTAAAAATGGTTACAAAACCAAAAGATACACAACACAAAAATTATCAATATCAATGTGTATCAAACTAACTCTCCCCCTAAGTTAGTTACAACAAAAACTTTCCTCCTTTAACATGAAGTTCTCCCCCTAAGTCTATTACTCCCCCTGAGGAATGACATACAAAACTCAAATTTCTCCCCCTTTTTGACACGATTGACAAAGGGTATAAAAAAACCAAAAGACTTGATCAGAGAAAGACAAAAAATAGATATAAAGGAAACGAGGAGAACAAGGAACCATAGACCTACAAGAGAAAGAAAAACAAGATGCTATGGACACAAAGGGAAAAACATGCAAAACAAAGAAAGATGAAATGCATGCAAGGGTATCTCGATCGATCGGGAGGTGTCGAGAAGCTATCGAGCCAACCTCGATGGATCGAGAAGGTGTCGAGGATCTATCGAGCAGACAGAAGATATCTTGATCAATCCACCTAGCTATAGAGAGGTGTCGAGATTGTGAAAAGATGCAACTGAAGATCTCGACAAATAAGCCAGGTATTAAGAGGTGTCGAGATGGCTTAAAAGCAGTTTTTTCAAGAAGAGAAAACACAGATGTGAAAGCAATCAAGCATGCAACTCAACCAAAGATCCAAACAACACATTAAGCTCTTAAAATCATCTCTCAACAACAATTTTAAGCACATGGATCCCAAAACACACACACACTAAACAGGTCTAACCAATTTTATATTTCAAAAATAAGTCAAGACAGTTTAGTGAGCATACATTAACGCATGTAAACCTTGTGATGGTCAAATCACATTGTACCTGCACATGTATCAAGAGTAGCAAAGAATATTGCGTGTTGTGTGTGAAAAACATCGCAAGATTGCATAAGTGTCTCAAAGTTATGATGATTTGAGATATGAGAAAATCACTTAAACTCACACACAATCATAACTGTTTGATGGGGATTATCACCTTCGAGGTACATCCTATAACTCCTACATCTCCTAGAAAATACGCTTGCAACCATATTTTAAAGCATTTTAATATTTTTGCTTTTATTTCTTTGCATATTTTCTTTTATTAAGCATATCATGCATGGGCATATAAGAGAGGAAAAGAAATACCCAATTATGTTAAGCTTTTGACATTGCACTTTTGCTATGCCAAAGCATACAGATGTCATTTCATGATTGGCGAGTAACAGTGGTGAGATGGTTATTTATGCCTTTCTCTTAGGATTTTCTAGTCCTATCCATCAAAAAGAGTGATATGAGTGTTAAGTACAAGAGATTACTTAACCTTACTCATCACAAACAAAGAGCCACAAAGCTCACTTGCTTAGTTGTGCATAAGGATGCTCATCTAAGCTACAAAAGATACAAAGTTTGGAAAACTCTGTTTCAATGGCCATTTTAAGGTTCACAAGAACCAATGTACACAGACATACACTGTTTTTGTATTTTTCTAATTTTTCCTTTTTTTATTTTATTTTGAAAACAAAACAAAATAAAAACTAACAACCAAACAAAAACAAACAAACAACATGAAAACATGACAGAAAGATGCAAATGTATGAAAACATGATAGAATGATGCAGATGCATGATAACATGATTCTAAGAGCAGATAAGAAATCAAGCAAAGAGAGTCCTACTTTAGATAGAAAGAATTAAAGCAAAGGACAAATAGAAAAGACAATTAAGTCTTAGGCTTCTTTCTCACCCACACAGCATGAGTATTTGGTCGTGAAGATGAAAAGACACGTGTCCTAGTATGACTACTAAAGGACATAGAAGAATTAAAATTCTCCTGAAATTGAGTTGAAAAGCTCAAGACTTTTAATAACTCTCCAAACAAAGGTGTAGGTCCTTGAGAGGAAACCTGTGACCATTTGGACAATTGCTTATGAGGATGCAACTTAAAGCAATTAGGACGAATGTGTCCAGAAACACCACAATGGTGACATACATGAGCAGTTTTAGAGCTACTCGGCTTCCCAGAAGGAGGTCTAACCTTAGAGGTTGACAGATACCTTAACTTAGGACAATTTGGCCTAATATGACCAACAATATGACAATGATGACAAGTAGGGACAAATTCAGAATTTTTATTCAACCTAGGAGGAGTTTTAGACATAGGTTTAGAAATTTCAGCATTAACATCAGATTGTTTACCTTTGTCTATCCTAGCAATATTAGCCTTCAACTCTTCATTATTCCTTTTGAATGGGGGAATATAAAAATCTTTTTCTTTTGAGTTAGGCTCAACAACAAGTTTGGCACTAGTTAATTTTTCAACTTCAGTTTTAAATTCAACTAGTTGCTCTTCCAACCTCTTAATTTTGTCCACCTGAGATGAAATTTGATTTTTAAAATTCTCATTCAAATTGTTAGGACATATGTAGTTGTTCAAGCTTGTGAACATATGTCGCTATTTTATGTAATTGGCTTATCCTTAGACAAAACGCACTTTACTTGTAATTGGGTAGATCTAGGATGTGTTAAACACTTCAAGAAACAATGGTTCAAGATTAAGTGTTGAAGCCGTCAAAGTCTGTCCAAGATACAAGCAAGGAAGTGCAAGATTTTAAAGCTCGATAGCTACCTCGACAGATACATCTATCGAGATTTAAAGAAGCTGTTTAGCCCGAGCCTCGACAGCTGTCTCGACACCTCTATCTGTCGAGAATTAAAGAAAACAGAATTTCTGATCTGTTTCAAGTCCAATCCGTGTGTGTGTCTTTGGGACTTCTTTTCTCCTAACCCTAGACATATAAAAGGATTATTTTAAGGGCCGTCAATTAAGAGAACAAGCAGAATTCACAAGATACAAGTTGCATCTTCTCTCTTCATGCAAATTGTGATCTGTGAGACAAAGTTCGTGCCCTAGTTCATCTCTGATGATTTGAAGAACTTTGCAGCCAACATTCTTCTTCCTCAAGTTGGTGAGTGAGTCACGTACTTGGATTCGTGCAAAGGAGTAAGACGCGTACTGGGATCCGCGCATCACGTTGGTTAGTCACGTACTGGGAGCCGTGCATTAAACTGGAGAAATTGTCACTACAGAACAAGTCCAATTGGGTATTGGGGTAAGAGTTCAACTGTAGGTTGGTGAGGTACTGGGATTCCTTACTTGTAACTGCTTGTTGTGATAATAGTGGAGTTTCGGGAGTGGTGACCTTAAATCACCCGGTGGGGTTTTTGCCGCAAGGTTTTCCCCATTCGTAAACAAATCACCGTGTTATTTAATTTCCGCTGCTTAACTTAGTTTGGTGATTTGTTTGTGCTGCCACGTATATTTGCATGTTAATTTGATTAATTAATAACTGGGCTAATTTAATTAATCTAAATTATCACAAGGGGTCAACGCGTTTGTGGCCTGTCAAGTGGTATCAGAGCAAGCACACTCTGATTAGGGTTTAATCTATTGTGTGTGATCCATTGACCCCTGCTGTCATGGATAGAGGACAATCTCTAATTATACCTCATTTATTTGATGGCACTAACTATGCATACTGGAAAGTACGCATGAGAGCTTTCTTGCAGTCTTTAGATGAGAAAGTGTGGCAAGCTGTGGAGATAGGCTAGACCAAGCCTACAGAAGCGCCGGCCGAATGGGATGATGCTAAGATCAAGGCGGCTAACTTCAACAGCAGAGCATTGAATGCCCTATTCAGTGCAGTCACGAATGAGGAGTTCAAGAAAATTTCCTCAACTGAAACTGCAAAGGAAGCATGGACCATCCTCCAGACAACCTATGAGGGCACCAAGGCTGTCAAAGATTCAAAGCTGCAAAGGCTCACCACACGCTTTGAAGAAATAAAAATGGAGGAGGATGAGTCGTTCAATGAGTTCTATGCCAAGCTGAAGGACATAGTGAACTCAGCCTTCAATCTTGGGGAGACCATCCCAGAACCCAAGATTGTAAGGAAGGTGCTCAGATCGCTGCCGGAAAGATTCCATGCGAAGATCACGGCGATCGAAGAATCAAAGGACATTGACCGAATTCCTTTGACTGAGCTGGTTGGAAACTTGCAAACCTATGAGTTAGGGCTGACTAGGTTAGGCAAGTCGAGCAAGGGCAAGAGTTTGGCACTAAAGGCCAAAAGCAGTGATACGGATGACTCGTCAGATGATGAAGATTCCAAGATGAAGTCCTACATCACGAGGCAATTCAAGAAGTTTATGAAGAATGCCAATGGAAAGGGCTTCAACAAAGACCGCAGACAGTCCAGTTCTTCACAATTCAAGAATCTGGATAAAATGAAGAAGGATGTCAAGGATGACGGTCAGTACACTGTTCCCACTGGACCAAAATGCTTTGGGTGTCAAGGCTTTGGACACATGAAACAAGAGTGTCCTACGTACCTTAAGAGCATAGGAAAGAGCAAGGCACTTGCTGTTACCTTAAGCGACACTGAGCCAAAGGACGATTCCGAAGATGAAGACGACGGAATCTTAAATGCCTTCACTGCCACTGTTAATCCTACTGAGGGGGTTACCGAGAAAGTGGATGAAGAAGAGGAGTTGGTGGACTCCAAGATTGAGATTATGGATGATCAAGATGATATCCATACCGCCTATGAGAAGCTATACAAGCTTTCTGAGAAACACGAGAAGCTCTATAGGCTGGCCACCAAGAAGCTCAGTGATGTGGAACTTGACCGTGAGGAGCTGTCCACAAAGGTTGATCAAGCGAATCAAACCATTGGAGCACTGAGGTTCGAGAACAATTTCTTGGCTGAGAGGACCAAGAAGCTTGAAGCGGAGCTGTTTCAAGTCAGAGCACAACTAGAAAGGACGTCAAGCGCCAAGCTGGACAAAATGCTAGATGCTCAGAGATCTTCTTCAGATCGTACTGGATTGGGGTATGAATTCTCTCTCTCTAATACTCCTACTTCTAGTACTACTGTCTTTGTTCCACCCGCTAATAACATTAAAACTGAGGAGAATAATGTTAAAACTGATCTAGCTAGTGAGAACGTAGACAAGGACAGGTCTATCCTAGGAGCACCCCCTAAAATTGAGAAAAGGGAATCTAGAAACCCTAGGAATAAGAAGGCTAACTCTCAAAAGGCTAAACAGAAGAAGCCGCATCTCTGTTATCATTGTGGTCTCGCCGGTCACACTCGACCAAATTGCTACAAGTGGCTTGTCACTCAACAGAGCAATGGCGCAATAGCATTTGGGAGCCAGAATCAGCTTCAGTCTTCTCTCGCTCCTCTTGGAGACATTCTTAAAGCCCTCATGTTCCTTTCGAACTTGAGCGGTTCATATTCCTCTCCCTCTCTACCGGTTCAAGAGTCGACCAAAAGGAAAGGATCTTCCAAGGTGTGGAAGCCAAAGGGTTCTAACTGATTTTAGTCACTTCTTCTTCTCTCCCCTGTTTCTTGTGTGTTGCATTACTTGTGTGTCTCTTTACTGTTTTGAGTCAGTCTAGTTTTATGCATTGTTTTGCTTTACTTGTTTTTGTTTGTGTGTTTTCAGTTTTGTGTTTTATTTTTGCTTCCTTGATAAAAATAAAAAAAAAATTTGAAAAATGAAATATACAAAAACAGTGTGTGTTTGTGTGCATTAGTTCATGCGAACTTTTGGAATGGCCATTGAAACAGAGTTTTCTAAACTTTGTATCATCTATAGCTTAGATGAGCACTCTTCTGCACAACTAAGCGAGTGAGCTCTGTAGCTCTTTGTTTGTGATGAGTAAGGTTAAGTAATCTCTTATTCTTAACACTCGTGTCACTCTTTTTGACGGGTTGAACTAGAAAATCCTAAGAGAAAGGCATTAATAACCATCTCACCACTGTTACTCGCCAATCATAAAATGACATCTGTATGCTTCGGCATAGCAAAAGTGCAATGTCATAAGACACCTGTATGCTTCGGCATAGCAAAAGTGCAGTGTCAAAAGCTTAACATCATTGGGTATTTCTTTTCTCTCTCATGTATGCCCATGCATGATATGCTTGTTAAAAGAAAATATGCAAAGAAATAAAAAGCAAAAAGATCAAAGATGCTTTAAATGTGGTTGCAAGCGTGTTTTCTAGGAGATGTGGGAGTTATAGGATGTACCTCGAAGGTGATAGTCCCCATCAAACGGTTATGATTGTGTGTGAGTTAAAGTGATTTTCTCATATCTCAAATCGTCATAACATTGAGACACTTATGCAATCTTGCGATGTTTTCACACACAACACACAATATTCTTTGCTATTCTTGATACATGTGCAGGTACAATGTGATTTGGCCATCACAAGATTTACATGCGTTAATGTATACTCATTAAACTGTCTTAACTTGTTTTTGAAATATAAAATTGGTTAGACTTGTTTAGTGTGTGTGTGTGTGTTTTGAGATACATGTGCATCATTTTTCTTGTTGAGAGATGTTTTTGAGAGCTTAATGTGTTGATTGTATCTTTGGTTGAGTTGCATGCATGATTGCATTCATGTCTGTGTTTTTCCTCTTTTGAAAAACTGCTCTTCAAGGCAGCTCGACACCTCCTCGATACCTCTCGACACATAGCTATCTATCGAGATCCTTAGACTCTTTCTTAACGCAGTCTCGATAGATACCTCGATAGCAGCTGGATCGATCGAGAATCTTTCTGTCTGCTCGATAGCTGCTGGATCGATCGAGGTTCCCTCTTGCTTGTTTCTTCTCCCTCGATAGCTGACCTCGATAGCTGTATCTGTCCACGTGCATTTCTCGACAGCTACCTCGACAGCTCTCGACACCTGCAGCTGTCGAGATTTACTGAGGTTCTATATATGGGTTTTTCGCGATTTTCAGTTCATTTCTCTTGATCTCTCTCGCTCGAAATCTCTCTGTTCTCTCTCAAAAACTTTTCCTTTTCCCTCCAAACCTCTTCCAAGGAGTTTTCAAGTGGTTCTTTGCGTTTTTCATCTCTTCGTAAGCACATTATCCCTCATTTTCATGCATTTCATTGTTTAAAACCCTAGATATTGTGTTTTTGAAAATTTTTGGGAGTTTTCAAAATTGTTGGGGTTTTCATGAAATTTTTGGGTTGGTTTTCTAGTTTTGATCTTCAAAACCACATGCATTGCATCCCATTAGCATTCTAATTGTATTTTCATGCATTTAGATGTGTGCAAATTGAATGTGTGCTGTTAGGTTTGGATTGGGCTGAGCCCATGATGTTTTTGAGTTGCATGTCATATGCTCATGCATTTTCATGCATACGTTCTTTTCATTTCAATATTATTCTGTCAATATTGATTTGTTTGGGACTTTTCTGTGTGTTTTCTTCTTTTCCCCTCTTCTATGTTTACGTTAGTAGCGTCTATGGCTCCTAAACGTAAGTCCATTCCTCCTAGTAACCCTATGCATTCCAAAGGATCGTCTTCCTCTGATCCTACTCCCTTTTCTGTTCGGTTCCGTGATGAGAAAGCCCATAAGGACTTCTCGGAGAACTTTTCTAAACGCGGTGTTCATTCGGAACGCCACGTCGTCCTGGCAGACTTTGCCGACACCGACCTTTCCGATGTCATTCACACTCGGGGTTGGGAGTCACTGTGTGACGTCCCGGTCACATCTCCTCTCGTGTTGATTCAGGAGTTTTACTCCAACATCCACGGGATTGATTCGTCAGTACCTTCTTTCTATTCTTGCGTTAGAGGTACGCGCTTTTGTGTCACCCCAGAGCTCGTCTCTGAGGTACTTCATGTTCCTAGGGTGGATCATCCCGATTACCCTAGCTGTGAGCGTCTCTGGACTGTGTCCAAAGACGAGATGATCTCGGCGTTCTGTGAACGTCCTACCTCTTGGGGAGATCACATGTACACACCATGTCGACCTTTTGCTAAAGGTCCTCGTTTCCTAAACATGGTGATGACTTTTGTTTTGCACCCACTCTCTCACTACAACTCGATCACAGAGCCCCGTGCTCGGTTCTTGTTGTCCCTCTTAGAGGATCTATCTATAGACTTTCCTTCTCACTTCATCTTTTCTATTATTGATGTCTATAGAGATACGGCCACCCGTGATAAGCTCATTTTCCCTTCCGCTATCACGAGGATCTTGGGTCGTTTTTCCATTCCTTCCCTTCGTCCGATCTCTACCATGTCATGTCTGCCATAGACGCCGCTACCGTAAAACGTAGCGAGGCACAGTTCCGATCGCGACAGTCCGACGGTGCCACTCCTTCCACCCATCCGACTACCTCCAGATCCGCTCGAGCATCTACCTCTTCTTCTTCGAGCGATGTCACATTGGGAGACGTCATGGCGCAGTTACAGCGCATGGATGCTCGCCTCGATACACTCACCACAGAGTTGTATCAGGTGAATGTCCGTGTTGGTCGCATCGCCAGGCGACAGGCGACCTTGGGCGGCTTTGCATCAGAGGCTTCTCCTCCGCCATCTCATGTGTCGACTGAGACCGAGGCTGATGATGATGGCGATGATGATGATGCTTCCGACGATGATGATGATGGAGATGCTAGCTCATCGGAGGAGATGTCTACTTGACACTCTACCCTTTGTGACTCGTGACAAAAAGGGGGAGTAGTTTTGTATGAGAGTAGTCATACTTAGGGGGAGTGTTAGCATAGGACATTTTTGTTAGGGGGAGTGTGGATTGAGGGATGTAGTGAGATGATCAGATGTATTTTTTTTCTTTTCTTATCTTTTAGAGATACTATGATCATGTATTGACATACTTTGTACTTATTCTCTTTCTATATATGATGATGTATGTTTTTCTTTCACCTATCTTTCATGTGTTGTTTCTTTTCTGTCTTTATACACATGCTTCTTTATTTGTATGCAATCTATTATTTTCTGTTTCACACAAAGATGCCTTGATGTGTTTTGTTTATAAGTGTTTCAGAAATACAGGTTGTCAAAGTCTTCTTGCCATAAACTCTCTTCTTGCAAAGTTTTTCAAGAGTTTGTGTTAGGATAGATTTTATTGTATGTAACAAGTGAATATGAGTTGAGTGATTTATGACTTCTCTCATATCTTCATTTGTATGTTGTGGTTTTGTCACGGATTGCCAAAGGGGGAGATTGTTAGGACATATGTAGTTGTTCAAGCTTGTGAACATATGTCGCTATTTTATGTAATTGGCTTATCCTTAGACAAAACGCACTTTACTTGTAATTGGGTAGATCTAGGATGTGTTAAACACTTCAAGAAACAATGGTTCAAGATTAAGTGTTGAAGCCGTCAAAGTCTGTCCAAGATACAAGCAAGGAAGTGCAAGATTTTAAAGCTCGATAGCTACCTCGACAGATACATCTATCGAGATTTAAAGAAGCTGTTTAGCCCGAGCCTCGACAGCTGTCTCGACACCTCTATCTGTCGAGAATTAAAGAAAACAGAATTTCTGATCTGTTTCAAGTCCAATCCGTGTGTGTGTCTTTGGGACTTCTTTTCTCCTAACCCTAGACATATAAAAGGATTATTTTAAGGGCCGTCAATTAAGAGAACAAGCAGAATTCACAAGATACAAGTTGCATCTTCTCTCTTCATGCAAATTGTGATCTGTGAGACAAAGTTCGTGCCCTAGTTCATCTCTGATGATTTGAAGAACTTTGCAGCCAACATTCTTCTTCCTCAAGTTGGTGAGTGAGTCACGTACTTGGATTCGTGCAAAGGAGTAAGACGCGTACTGGGATCCGCGCATCGCATTGGTTAGTCACGTACTAGGAGCCGTGCATTAAACTGGAGAAATTGTCACTACAGAACAAGTCCAATTGGGTATTGGGGTAAGAGTTCAACTGTAGGTTGGTGAGGTACTGGGATTCCTTACTTGTAACTGCTTGTTGTGATAATAGTGAAGTTTCGGGAGTGGTGACCTTAAATCACCCGGTGGGGTTTTTGCCGCAAGGTTTTCCCCATTCGTAAACAAATCACCGTGTTATTTAATTTCCGCTGCTTAACTTAGTTTGGTGATTTGTTTGTGCTGCCACGTATATTTGCATGTTAATTTGATTAATTAATAACTGGGTTAATTTAATTAATCTAAATTATCACAAGGGGTCAATGCGTTTGTGGCCTGTCACAAATTAGTGGCTTCATCTGATTTTGCAATCAAATCATCTTTTTCAAGCTTGACCTTTTTAAATTTAGCTTTTAATTTTGTAGAACACTCCAGAGATTTCATACAAAATTATAAAGCTTGCAACAGGCATCATGAATATCATCATCATCATTCAACACAAGATCATGCAAATCAAAACAATCAAGAGTCTCCATGACAACAGGGGTCAATGACTCACACATCAAAGATTAAAACCTAATCAGAGTGTGCCTACTCTGATACCACTTGATAGGCCACAAATGCGTTGACCCCTTGTGATAAATTAAGTTGATTAATTAGCCAAGTTTTTAATTAATCAAGTTAGCATGCAAATTGCGTGGTAGCACAAACAAATCACTAATAACCTAAAGTATGTAGTGGAAAATAAAAATATGTGCGTTTTGTCAAAGGATATACCAATTACATAAAAATATGTCCCCAACAATGCTAGATTATTTTTTTTTCAAGATTAGTATTATGCGGAAGCAGCATGTTGATTCGTGTAAGTTTCAAATAATTTTAGTCACTGATTGTTATGTAAGTTTCGGAGTTTTGGGTTGCAGAATTCGTAATTTTGAAAATTGAATACAATTGCAATTCACCCTATTTATTTTGGTTATTTTTTGTATTATAAGAACATAATACGTTCTCTATGGTGATTTAAAAGCTTTTCCTTGCTTTCGGGGGGTGCTAAATCAATTAAATATAAGACACATTGGTGAGAATGTATGATTCCATTTAGTTTTGGTGAGAATTTGTTTCTTCCTAAGAAACAATGTAACATTTGCACAATACCTCTCTTTGTATCTTCCTAAGGAACATCGTCCATTCAATTTATGCCATCTTTGTTTGTTTTTTTCTCTGCTTTGTTTTTTGAAGAGATTTTTCTTCCATTCTTTTGTTTATTTTAATGATACATTTTTCTGTGATTATTGTTTCTCCATAAACCCAAGAGGTTTTGTTATTATTATTATTATTATTATTATTATTATTGGTGATAGACGACATAACCTGGTATTGCATCTTCTTCACACACTAAACAAGATGCAATACTAGGTTATATGTCTTTAGTAAACTTCGGTACTTGACTTTATTGTAATTTGATGGTGGGCATGGTATTTTGTTTTCAATTTAGTTTTGTTATATTGATCTTGGACTTTCAAGTGGGGAGGAGAAGAATAGATAGCATCTTTCTCAAATTCTAAAGGAATTTGTCTAACTTTATTGCTTCTTTTAGGCACTATTAATCTATTTCATCATGTCATTAAACTCATTACCCTTATAGTTTTCATAATGAATAATATTCTAGAGTATTTACTTGAACACCAAAAGAAAATTATAGTTGTATGGCTTATTGTTATTTTTTAAGTATATGATCGTAGTTAACTTTTATGATAGGAGAGCTACAAGATAAGCCTACCCTACAACTTTGTGACATAATTTTGTTTTATGATGGGTAGAAATCCACAAGTACCACAAATAGTACCAAGCTCCTAAGTCCTAACTAAAGGCTCACATTCCCAAGACTTGCCAATAAACTAATGAATAATAAGCATTTTGGAAGGGTTAAATTATGATGGAATATATATATATATATATATATATAAATTATGATGGAATATATATATATATATATATTATATATATATATAATTTAAAGTTGTAATTTACAACTATTTTGTGTTGGCTTTAATCCCGTGCCAAATTTGATTTTAACGTTGTAATTTACAATGATTTTGTGTTGGCTTTAATTCCATGCCAAATTTTATTGTAATTTTGTTCAATATTTTATACATTGTATTTCATGTGGGATTTATTTGTAAGGGTTGTGTGAGAGAGAAAGTGTGTGAAGACTCAAGGCAACTATTGAAGACAAAAGAAGTTTTCGCTGGTAGCCTTCTCACGAAGTGAAGCATGTGCTTAGCACATGACTGGAATGCAAAGAGTCAAGACAGATAGTGATAAATGGTTTTCGCGAGTGTCTCGCGGGTAAGGCCTTCCCGGGAGATACCCGCGAAATAATCTGTTTTGCTATTTTGTCATATCTGCTCCACCACATCCTTCTACACACTATATATACCATCATTACCCACATATTGAGAGGAGTAATTTTCAGAGAGAAAACCCTAGCCACAAACCCTTGCGAGTTAGATATTTTCATACCCACAATCCTCTACACCATTCATCATGGTTTTCCTCAACTCCTACCTCCCTATATCCAAATCCTTGAGAGGTTGATAGCCCAAACACTTACCACACCCATACTGAGTGTCAAATGAGGTTTTCGTGTAGCTAGGAAGCATTGGAAGAGGGCAAGCTTTGGCGGATGCAATTGGAAGCATTGTGGGATTTAGAAAGCTAGATAAGACATGGTTCCGAGAAGCCTTGTTGGAGTAGGAGCTTGGAAGGCTTAGGTGCACTAGGTAGATTAGGCTTGGAGGGTCACTTGCAATTTGTGTATCCCAACTTATTGTCTAGTGGATCGATTTACCGTTTGGAGGGCAACGGAGAGGTTTTTCGCCGAGTTCTTCTGTTTCCTTTTCTATAACACATCGGCGTGTTATCTCGTGTTTTCATTTCTCTTCCATACTCTTTTAGCTTTCATTTTACTATTGTGTTGTGATGAATATGGTTTAGAGTAGTTGTTTTGCTTATTCACTCGCATTTTCTCTATTCTGCACTTAGTTTAAGTTAGAGTAAAATCTACCGAGCCATAATTTGTTAGTTTGGGGTCTAAACAGCTCTTGTGTTTTTAACATATATTCGAGCTTTCAATTGGTATCAGAGTGGGTGCACTTGCTGTGGTTTCATTACCTAAGTGAGATCCAAGATCCCTTTTGTGATGGATCGGTCACAATCTGTCAATGCTCCACCATAGTTAAATGGGAGCAACTATGCTTTTTGGAAAGTTTGTATGAGGGCATTCCTTTGTGCTATAGATGAGTCCGTATTGGATTTCGTTGAGAATGGGTATGTTAGACCCGCGACAGCCAAGTCCAAATGGGACAAGGCAGCCATTGCTTTGGCAAATGCCAGTGGCAAAGCAATCAATGCTATCTTTTGTGGTGTCTTTACTGATAAATTTCACAAGATATCGCATGTGAATAACACCAAGGAAGCTTGAACGATTCTTGAGACTAGCTATGAAGGTACCAAGAAAGTCAAGGACACAAAACTCTAAATGCTTACTACCTGATTTGAAGAGCTCAAGATGAGTGACAATGAGTCATTTGACTCATTCTATATGAAGCTCAATGAAATCGTGATTGCCAAGTTCAATCTCGGGGAAAAGATTGAGGATGCTAAAGTGGTGAGAAGGATTTTGAGGTCCTTACCGAAGAGCTACCGTGCAATGGTCACTACTATAGAAGAAACCAAAGATTTGGATGAGATCAAGATTCAAGAGCTTATTAGATCTCTTCAAACATATGAGCTTGGACTACCTTCTTACAAGCTAAGCAAATCACTTACTCTAAAAACCATCAATGAGAGAATGGATGACTGCTCCGAAGAAGACGATGTAGAGAAGAAAGTAGCATTCCTTGCTAAGAACTTCTAGAAATTTTTGAAGATGAAGAGCAGTGGGAAGTCTTTCAGCAAAGGAGAGTTTTCATCATCCAAAGGTGGTAGGAACGAGTTTAAGAAGAAAGATGAGAAGGACTCTTAACCCTCCCCCCAAGGAGTTGTGTGCTACGAATGCAATGGCCATGGACACATCAAGAAAGAATGTCCTAATTACTTGAGAGGGAAGAGTAAGGTGTTTGCCACTACGCTTAGTGACTTTGAAAGCTCAAATTCAGACATAGAAGAAGAGTGTGACAGTGACGAGAACTATAGGGCTTTCATGGCAATTACCTCTGTTGATTCTAGGGATGAATTAAGCAATTTGGTAAATGAACTTGGTGAGCATTCCGAGGGTGAAGAAGTTGAAGAATCAGAAGATGAAGATGAAGATGTATGCCAAAATGAAGGTGAGAACAACCTTTAAGAAGCATATGATTCTTTGTTAGAAATTTTGGAAAATATGCCAAGGTTGCTAACCATGCTGTGAGAAAGATGAAGAAGATTGAAGAAGAGCATAAGTGTACTCTTGTGCAACTTAAAGAGGCAAAATGTGAAGTACAAGGACTCAAGGGAGAGCAAGTTGAAGCTTACACTAAGATCAAGTTTCTTGAAATTGAAATAATTCAATCTAATGTCAAGGTTGAGTCACGATTGGAATAAGCTTATGAGTGGATCGAGCTCGCGACTAGAACGAGTCGCGAGTTTGAGTTGCGAGCTAATTGCCTGGCTAGTTGGAGGTTTTGTCCTGTATTGTGATAGCTGGCGTGACCTTTCAGCTCCCCCTGCATGCTTCACACGTGTGCCTCTTTTTGATGACTCGCCAGTCGTGAGCCCCTGCTTGAGTGCACACTCTTGAGTTTTTCTTCACATTCTTTCACACACTACCCTTAAACGATTCCCACCTAAATACAAGAGTTTCTAAATGCTGAATTACAAGCAAATTGGCACGGAATAAAGCCAATAAAATGATTGAATAAATTCAATCTTACAGAATCCTTACCCCCATACCTAATTGGACTTGTAGTGAAGCAACAATCTCTCCTTTCAATACATGGCTCCTAGTACATGATTAACCAATGATGCACGGATCTCAGTACATGACTAACACACCAACTTGAGGAAGTTGTTAGCTGCAAAGTTCTTTAGTTCATCCAACAATGAAGATCAGGAAACTCCTTGGTCACAAAACTCTTGGCGCAAAGACGCAGTAGCTTCTAGAGAGAATCTGATGAACGAGGGAAAATTCTGTCTCGGTCACAATTTGCATGCACAATGACTTTGCATCAAGTTGCATCACTTGAGACGACCCCTAAAATAATACATAAATGAAAAGAAACCCTACACAAATACACCTGGATATGTGTGAAATCAAATCTAGAAATTTTGATTTCGTAATCCTCGATAGATACAACTTTTATCAAGCTGCTGTCAAGATTCATCATTAAATTTTGATAGATATGATTCTGTCGACACACTTGTCGAGCTTTAATAAACAACACTTCTTCACTTGTTTCTTGGATAAATTTGCATGGTTTCAATACGAAACTTGAACTCCTGTTCCTTGAAATACTAAACCCATCCTAGATCTACCCAATTACAAGTAAAGTGCGTTTTGTCAAATGATTAACCATTTTACATAACATATGTCTCTAACAATCTCACATATGTCCTAACAATTACTTCCGATACGGCCAACAATAACATTCTTCTCAATTTGAAGTTTCTTTCATAGATGTATCATTTTTTAGGTGCTTCAGATTTATCTCTCAGAAGAATTACCCATGTATATGAAGTAAAGTCATCAACTGCTACTAGTATGTACTTCATTCACCTAGACTTTAAACTCTGGCTAGACCCATTAGATCAAATGTGCAGTAATTCTAATGGTCTAGATGTCTGAACCTCACTTATTGATGGATGTTGAGATTTCACTTATCTACCAATCTAACATGGTCCACAAATACTTTTCTCTATCTTCTTAAATTTTCGTAACCCTACAATAGCCTCATGCTTAGAGATCTTTTCAATTTGTTTGTAACTAGCGTGTCCTAACCTTTGATGCCATAAGTCCACCTTAATTATCTTCACACTATAGCACTTATGACTGATGCTTGGTGTTATGCCATAACAATTATCAGAGGTTCTTATCCTAATACAAATGCAGTCACCACCATCTTCAAGTATCTCACATTCATACTTGGTGAATAACACATTCAGTCCATTGTCATAGATTTGACTGATACTCAGTAGATTTGCCTTTAATCCATCCACATACCAAACACCTTCAAAGATGGGCAACCCTAGTATCTCTACTGTGCCAATACCACAAATGACTGATTTGCTTCTATCTCCAAATGTGACAGGTCCTATCTTTCCTTCAAAGAGATTCTTGAACAAGGCTTTATTACCTGTCATGTGCCTAGAACAACCACTATCCAAATACCACAAACAAGTATCACATACTTTTAAGGCAGTTAATGTAGTATAACAAACATAATTATTGTAACTTGTAGTTATACTAAGGTATTTAAGAATAGGATTTGCACAGTTTATAAGCCACACAGTATAAGATGAAAAAATATTCAATTTTAAATCTAACTGAATTTAGAGGAAAGACAAGAGAATATATGACAGTAGGGGTTAAGGATCAACTTAAGGTAAAACTACCTAAGCAAGGGCTAAATTGCTCTAATACCACTTGTTTGTTTGTTTGGACATCTAAACAGTTAGATTGTTTAACCTAATTAATTAACTAAGTTGACACTTAGGTTTATTATTCAGATCTAGGTTAAACAGTAATAAATCATATCATGTAGTGCGGAAAAATGAAGAAGACAACGATATGATTACCTAGGAAAACTAATGAAAAAGGTAAAAAACTTAAGGAGGATTTGACCTAACTATCCTTAAGGTAAAGGATTCACTATGATAGAATAGAAGTTAACAATAGATTTCTCCCTAAAATCTAAAGTTACCTCTTGTAGAACTTACTCACACAACCACATGCAGCTTTGAATTTACAAACTCTTCTATCTTGAATCTGTTGCACACAAATACCCACGTTTGTGACTTTGAGATCCCACCCAAAGGTTTCAAATCACTGCCAGTAGTTGCTCTTTTGCAGCAACTTGGTTCCACCAATTCTTGATTGTAGATCTCTTTATTCGGTAGATGATTGTTGAGTTGGAAGGTACAAAACCTCACAAGTCTCATAGGAGTAGCTGACAAGACTTCCTAGGACCTCAAAAACATAATTAGGGTTTTCCTTTTATACCTAGCTTTGTTTCACTTGAAACCCTTGCAAGATTGAATTTATTCAATCATTTTGTTGGTTTTATTCCGTGCCAATTTGATTATAATTCAGCATCTAGAAACCCTGGTATTTAGGTGGGAATCATGTAAGGGTAGTGTGTGAGAGAGTGTAAAGAAAAGCTCAAGAGCGTGCACTCAAACAGGGGCTTGCGACTGGACCTCGTTACTGGCTTGTGACTAACGAGTAGCCAAAAAGAGACACACGTGTGAAGTATGCAGGGGGAGCTGAAGGGTTACACCAGCTATCACACTACTGGACAAAACCTCCAGCTGGCCAAGCAGTTAGCTCGCGACTCAAACTCGCGACTCGTTCCAGTCGCGAGCTCGAGTCACCAGAATGCCTTGTTTGGCTAAAACTGACCTTTCGCATTCCAAACACACACCAGTATAAATACCCCTTATACCCATGTATTTTAGATAGCTTCTAAAGAGGATTTTGAGAGAGAAACCCTAAAGAAAAACAAGATTGACTCATCCACAATATTCATCCTTTGATTCTCCAAATTTCTTTACTCTCACCCTCTTCATTGTTACATCCTTAAGAGGTACATTTAGCCAAATCCTTTTCTCACCATACACACATCTGTGAGAAGGCTATTTGGTGCTTGGGAAGTAGTTAGGAAGGGACCAATTGATATTGGTTGATGCTATGGGCTATAGCAAAATCTAGTAAGCTAAAGAAGACAAAGGTTCAACATAACCTCGTTGGAGCAAGAAGCTTGGAGGGCCTAAGTACACCAAATAGATTAGGCTTGGAGGGTCTTTTGTTGTTCATGTATTCCAACTTCATTCTTTAATGGATTATTGACCGCTTGGAGGGCGGCGAAGAGGTTTTACGCTAAGGACCTCGGTTTTTTCTTTGATAACACATCGCTGTGTTGTCTTTGTGTTTGCATCTCTCTTCCCTTAATCTTCACCTTTTAATTGCTACTGTGGTTATGATTAATTTCAGTTTAGATTGTTTTACTGATTCTGATTTAGCTTATTTTCATATTCTAAACATACATTGTTTTGAAAATAAGCTTGTGTTGGTAATTTGTAAATTGGGGGTATAAACGTTCTAAAGTGTTTTACATGCATTTTAAACATTTAATTGGTATCAGAGTGGGTGCACTTGTTGTGGTTTAATTACCTAAGTGCAATCTTAGACCCCTTAGCTATGGATGAAGCTATGAAGAAGGTTATGCTGAATTGTGGTTCAAATGTTTGTGATAATGACTCTATGAGTATGTTTGAAGGTTGTCCTAACAATGAACTCCTAGAGTTATTAAAAACAAAGAAACATGCTAGAATATTTGTTCACATGCTGAAATATCTTGAAAATAAGAATCACATCTTACACAATAGTCTATGTGAGTCTAATTCTTTGGTCAAGAAGTATAAAAGAAGAAATAGAATATTGTGTGATAAGGTTGATAGTATGAAAAAGAAAATTCAATCTAACAAGAGCATGGAAAATGAAGATAAGTTTCTGTTTGAAGGTCAAAAGTGTTTGTCCCATGCTTGCTTGTTTGTACACACTTCTTTGAAGGTAATTAATTCATGTTTGTTTATCTTGATAGCGGTTGTTCTCGTCATATGACAGGAGATAAATCACTGCTTAAGACATTCAAAGAAAAGGTTGGTGACTATGTGACATTTGGCGATCGGAGTCATGCTCAAATTCTCGACAAAGGGACTGTTGAGATACCGAGTTTACCTCTATTAAAGGATATTTTATACATCAAAGGGCTGAAGACGAATCTCTTAAGCATCACTCAAATATGTGATGAAGACTTCCTTGTTCAATTCTCAAAGAAGGGGTGCATAGTCATTGATGAAGAAGGGATTCAAGTCCTAGAAGGAAATAGGACTACTGACAATTGTTATGGTATAGTTCCTACGGCACCAATTTCCTGTAGAAATGCTCGTGTTGACATGTTGGAACTTTGGATCACAGGTTTGGACATGCAAACTTCAAACAAGTAGTTAAAGTATCTAAACTTGAAGCTGTTCAGGGACTTCCAAAATTTGGAAAGGTAGAGAAGACAATTTGTGGTGCATGCCAAATGGGAAAGAAAACAAAGGCGAGTCATCACAAGGTGAATGTGATTGCTACTTCATGTTGTTTAGAACTTCTACATATTGACTTAATGGGGCCTACAAGAATTGAAAGTCTAGGAGGAGAGAGGTACATTATGGTCATAGTTGATGATTTCTCAAGATACACTTGGGTGGAGTTTCTTAGAGAAAAATCATAATCATGTGAGAAATTGGAAATTCTTAGCAAGAGATTACAAAACGAGAAAGGGGTTCCGATTGTCAAGATAAGGAGTGATCATGGTAAGGAATTTGAGAATGCAAGATTTGAGTCATTTTGTAAGAAGAATGGGATCAAAAAGGAATTTTCAGCCCCCAAAACTCCTAAATAAAATGGGGTGGTTGAGAGAAAAATCCGGGTGATTCAAGAAATGGCAAGAGTTATGCTACTCAACAAGCAAATTCCTCAAAAATTTTGGGGAGAAGCTGTGAACACCTCATGTCACATTCGTAATAGGATATTCTTCTGAGCGGGAACAAAGAAGACCGCTTATGAAATTTGGAATGGAAAGAAGCCAAAAGTGAAGTGCTTTCGAGTGTTTGGAAGCAAGTGTTACGTTCTAAATTGAAAGTTTAAAAAGCATGAAAAACAACTTTGAAGGTATAGATCCCCAAATTACAAATTACCAATTCAAGCTTATAAACAAACAATGTACATACGAAAAATGTAAATAAGCTAAAATAGAATTGATAACATAGTCTAAACCAAATAAAATCACATCCACAGCAGAAATTAAATGGCAAAGATTAAGGGAAGAGAGATGCAAACACAAGGACAACACATCGATGTGTTATCAAAGAGGAAATCGAAACCTTCAGCGTAAAACCTCTCCGCCGCCCTCAAAGTGGTCAATAATCCACTAAAGAATGTAGTTGGGATACGTGGACAACACAAGACCCTCCAAGCCTAATCTACCTAGTGTACCTAAGCCCTCCAAGCTCCTACTCCAACGAGGTTGCGCTGAACCTATTTCTTCTTTAGCTTACCGGATTCCGCTACAGCCTATAGCATCAACCAATGTGAAATTGGTCCATTCTTAACTTCTTCTCAAAGCACCAAACAGCCTTCTCACAGATATGGGTATGGTGAGAAAAGGTTTTGGTAATGTACCTCTCAAGGATGTAACCATGGAGAGGAAGAGAGTACAGAAATTTGAAAAGTCTTTATGTGAAGATTGTGGATGAATCAATCTTGTTTTTCTCTAGGGTTTCTCTCTCAAAATTCTCTCTGGAAGCTCTCTACAGTTCGTGTGTATAAGGGGTATTTATACTAAGGTGAGAAAGGAATGCGAAGAGACAGATTTTCCCAAACAAGGCTAGCTGGCGACTTGGCCTCGAGACTTGACTGAGTCGCGAGTTCAAGCCGCGAGCAAACAGAATGGCTAGAATGGATATTTTGTCCTGTAGTACTACAGCTGGCGTGACTGTTCAACTTCTCAGCACGCTTCACTTGTGTGCATTATTTGGCGGCTTGCAAGCCGCGAGCCACCCGCGAGATCCACCCGCAAGTCCTTGCTTTGTTACACATTCTTGAGCATTTCTTCACACTCTCTCACACACTACCCTTACATGAGTCCCACCTAAATACAGGGTTTTTAAGTGCTAAATTACAAGCAAATTGGCATGGAATAAAGCCAACACAATGGTTGATAAATTTCAACCTTACATAAATGATCAGGAGACCTTGGAAAATTTGATGCAAAAAGTGATGAAGGCATTTTCCTTGGGTATTCTACTACTAGTCGGGCATACAGAGTTTACAACAAGATAACAAAGACAGTAATGAAATCCATCAATGTAGAAATTGATGCTATAACAAAAGTTGAGATGGTTGATAATGGAGAAGGGCCAAGCACCAGAGCCCACAGCTGAGGCCGAGGCTCTTGATATAGAAGTTGGAGGACTTTCACCAGAAAAGGAATCAACTCCTTTGAACTCAAGAATGGAAACGAGATCAATGTCTAGAACATCAAGTCTTTTCACTCCTCTTGAAGTTCATCCTCCTATCTCTAGGAATGATGAAGTGTCCACATCAAAGAAACCATCATCAAGAATGTCTAAAAGCCATCCAGACAGTAACATCATTGGGTCTTTAGATGAAGGTTTTCGCCTTAGAAAAGGAAACATTCTTCTGGCCAATCATGTAACACATCACTGCTACCTTGCCCAATTTTAACCGAAAAAGATAGAATAAGCCCTTCAAGATGAAAATTGGGTTGAGTCTATGTGACTGTTGTAAATAGATCTTCGAATTTATCATGAATGATTAGTCAATGGTTTTGTTGATCTTGAAACTTGCATAGACTTGTGCCTATATATCTTCCCACTCGTTTATTTATTTATTTTTTGTTTAAAAAGCTCAACAAATGTAAATCTCAAAATGAAAAGAGATAATATGCTACAAAAGCTTTCGCACATACTAGTATTTGACTAGAAAAAAGGGAAAGCGACTTTTGTGGAAAATTGTATGATGCCCAAAAAGCCAAAGGCTTGCTCATCAAATTGAAATATCAAAAATTTCAAGCATCGATCTCAAAATGAGATGTATTGTTTCTAAAAGATTAAATGATATGATGTAAATGGAGCCAAATGAAAGGCTTCAAAATAATGTTATCAAGTTTTGTGGGAGGTCATATATGCATATTTCTATAATTGAGATGGATCACTTCTCCTCATGCTAATTGTGCATTCCTTGGTTGAATTGATCATTGAAGCTTCACATTAGACTAAGGACTATCTCATTTTTGGTACCCACACACATCACACTTGTCTATGTTCAATAAATGCCTCATTCATTTGTGTGATTGTACTTGTTTAAATGTGTTGCACATGCTCAACTATATGTTGATCAAACGTAAAAAGATTTTTGAGTGTTTTAGTTGTTTTTGGAAAGTATTTTTGTTTTGAAAAATTTCAAAAATCTGTGCAATCCTGTTTTGGCGACTTGCCTCGCCGGTCAAGCCAGTCGTATGCCTTAGTCGCGAGCTTACTTAGAAGGCTTTCTCGACTCTCTGGCGGGTCAAAGTCCTAGTCACGAAAAAGACTTAGAAAAATTTCAAAAATTTGAGTTTTTGAATTTCTCGCGACTTAGTTTGGCGACTTGTTTGGAAGTGGAAGCTTTTGTCGTGAGTTTACTTAGAAGGTTTGGCGACTCCTGTCGCGACTTACTCGTGAGTGGAACTTCCAGTCGCGAAAAACACTTAGCAAAATTTTTCAAAATTTTGTCTCAAGGGTTTTTGGCGGCTAATTTTGGCGACTTGTTTGCGACTCAATCCAGTCGCGAAAATCGCGTGCTTTGCATAATAAGGGTTATTTCCTGGACAATTTCACAAAATTTTTAGATTTCCCACACAACTAATGACTATTCATCTTGTTGTTCCTTTTTCCCTCTTTCAAACTGTAAGGTTGAAATTTATCAACCATTTTGTTGGCTTTATTCCGTGACAATTTGCTTGTAATTCAGCACTTAGAAACCTTGTATTTAGGCGAGACTGATGTAAGGGTAGTGTGTGAGAGAGTGTGAAGAAATACTCAAGAATGTGTAGGCAGGACTCGTGGCTGGATATCGCGGGTGGCTCGCAGCTTGCAAGCCGCCAGACGATGCACACGAGTGAAGCATGCTGAGAAGTTGAACAGTCACGCCAGCTGAAGCACTACAGGACAAAAAGTCCAATCTGGCCATTCTGTTTGCTCGCGGCTTGAACTCTTGACTCGGTTAAGTCGTAAGGCCAAGCCGCCAGCCAGCCCTGTTTAGGAAAATCTGACTCTTTGCATTCCTTTCTCACCCCAGTATAAATGCCCCTTATACCCATGAAATGTAGAGAGCTTCCAGAGAGAATTTTGAGAGAGAAACCCTAAAGAAAAACAAGATTGATTCATCCACAATATTCACATAGAAACTCTTCAAATTCCTCTACTCTCTTCCTCTCCACTGTTATATTCTTGAGAGGTACATTACCAAAACCTTATCTCACCATACCCATATCTGTGAGAAGGCTGTTTGGTGCTTTGGGAAGCAGTTAAGAAGGGACCAATTTCATATTGGTTGATGCTATGGGCTGTAGTGGAATCCGGTAAGCTAAAGAAGAAATAGGTTCGGTGCAACCTCATTGGAGTAGGAACTTGGAGGGCTTAGGTACACTGGGTAGATTAGGCTTGGAAGGTCTTCTGTTGCCCATGTATCTCAACTACATTCTTTAGTGGATTATTGATCGCTTGGAGGGTGGCGGAGAGGTTTTATGCCAAGGACTTCGGTTTCCTTTTCGATAACACATTGCTGTGTTGTCCTTGTGTTTGCATCTCTCTTCCCTTTATCTTTGTCATTTAATTTCTGCTGTGGATGTGATTTTATTTGGTTTAGATTGTGTTATCAATTCTATTTTAGCTTATCTACATTTTTCGCACGTACATTGTTTGTTTATAAGCTTGAATTGGTAATTTGTATTTTGGGCGTCTAAATGTTCAAAGGTGTTTTTACACATTTTTGAACTTTCACAAACCCACCGTGTTCACACACAAACTTTTCATAGTCTTTAACTCTTCTTCACCAATCTTCAAGAAAAGGAACGGGCTCTATTTCTTACCCAATGTAGTTTAGATTTCTTTCCTAAGATTTCTTGATTTGGGTGTTATTGATGATATTTGTGTATATGCTTCTTGAATATGGGTGTTTGATGGTTTGGAAAGAGTATTGTGTGGTTTGTGTCAGATACATGTTGTTCCACTCTACTTTTGGTTGCACAATGTGTTATATGGGGGACACGCACATTTAGTGACATGATTGGAACCTCAGGATTTTAGGGTTCTCTTTAATTTTTAGTTTTAGGACTAATTCAGTGCTAATAGAGATTCTTGTCTTGTGTGGCTATTGTTATGTTTTTGGTGTAACATGATGCAGCCTAAACATGTCCCCATTCAAAATATTTGCAGTGAAAGGAGGTAGCAACAAAGGGAAAGTGCCTGTGATTGATGTCGATGATCTTTATCCTAGGTCAAAAAGGACCCGATCACCAATGGGAATGTATGACCTTATCAAGTTCAAATCTTTTGCTGCTTTTCAAAATTATGAGAAATTCTTTAGAGATGCCTCATTATTGGTTGAAAGGGCTGTTGACCGGCCGTCTCTCCTGGACACCAATATCCCTAAATGGTTTGCTACCAAGGATTGGAACTTTCTTCTCTCCAATCTTGATGATGCATATGAAAATTTGGTAAAAGAGTCCTATGCTAATGCCATTGTTGAAGGAGATGAGCTCAAATGCTGGGTTAGAGGTAAGAGTTTCTCCGTGTCTCCCGTTTATCTAGCAGATATCCTACATATCAACTAGCCAATGTTCCCTAATCCACTGGTATATGATGATTTGACACCGAATGAAGATCTACTTCGGGATGCTCTTGGACGAAACTTGGAATTCTTCCAAAATGGGAATTCTATTAGTGTTTTTTCCCTATCTCCGGAATTAAGGGTGCTTACAATAATCATGTTCCACAATCTCTATCCTCTATCCAGTACTGGATACATGAATCTCGGGAGAGCTTTATTTCTTCATGATCTGATAACTGATGAAGAGATTGACGGTTGCACTCATATCTTTCATATTTTGCGCAAAACTGTTGCAAGAACTGAATCAAGGATTTGCATTCCTTTTTGTTTTCTAGGAGATACAAGAGTCATATGATTGCAAGCGTGTTTTCTAGGAGATACAAGAGTTATGTGATGTAATTATTTATGTGATAGTCACTTTCAAACCAATGTGATTGATGATGTAGAAATTTTTTTTAATTACTATCTACATATCACATTTTATGTGTCTTATGCACTTATTAGTTGCGCACACTACACGCAAATCTTTGTTAAACTTTGTATATATGAATGTGTGTTAACTGATTTGGCCATTCGAAATTATACATTGTGTGATGTTTAATACTCTTTTTAGGGTTTGGGTTTGTTAGGACATATGTGTTTCACATGTTAGGAACATATGTCACTATTTTATGTAATTGGCTAATCCTTTGACAAAATGCACTTTACTTGTAATTGGGTAGATCTAGGATGTGTTTAATACTTCAAGGAACAAGAGTTCAAGTTTAAGTATTGAAGCAATGCAAGTCTGTCCAAGATTTAAGTGTGAAAAGTGTTGTTCATTAAAGCTTGACAGCTAGCATCTATCGAGCCTTGAAGAGCTGTTCTAGCCTGTGGCTCGACACTATAGGGTTTTGTGACTAAGGAGCTTCTCGATCTTCATCGTGTGATGAACTGAAGAACTTTGCAGCTAACAATTCTTCTCTAGTTGGTGATTGAAGTCGCGTACTAGGATCTGCGCAATTGGTTAGTCATGTACTGGTAGCTATGCAATACAAGGAGAGATTGTCACAATAAAACAAGTCCAAGTAGGTATTGGGGTAACGGTTCAAATTTAGGTTGGTATAAAGTACTGAGATTCCTTTACTTGTAACCGCTTATTTTGATAATAGTGAATTCTCGGGAGTGGTGGCCTTAAAATCACCTGGTGAGGTTTTTGCCGTGTTGGTTTTCCCCATTCGTAAACAAATCACTGTGTCAATTTATTTTTCCATTGCATTTTACTTTATTGGGATTTTTTTGTGCTACCATGCATTTGCATAGTAATTTGATTAATTAATAAACTTGACTAATTAATTAATCAATTTATCACAAGGGGTTAATACTTTTTTGGCCTATCAAGTGGTATCAGAGCGGGCACACTCTGATTAGGGTTTAATCTTTGTTGTGAAGATCCATTGACCTTTGTTTGTCATGGATAGAGAACAATCTCTTATTGTACCTCCTTTATTTGATGGAACTAACTATGCATATTGGAAAGTACGCATGAGAGCTTTCTTGCAGTCCTTAGATGAGATGGTGTGGCAAGCTGTGGAGATAGGTTGGACCAAGCCTAAGGAAGTGTCGGCCAATTAGGATGATGCTAAGATCAAGGCGGCAAACTTCAACAGCAGGGCATTGAATGCGTTATTTAGTGTAGTCACTAATGAGGAATTCAAGAAGATATCCTCCACTGAAACTTCTAAGGAAGCATGGACCATTCTCCAAACAACCTATGAGGGAACCAAGGCTGTAAAGGACTCGAAGCTTCAGTGGCTCACTATAAGCTTTGAAGAGATTAAGATGGAAGAGGATGAGTCATTTCATGAGTTCTATGCCAGGCTCAAGGACATAGTGAACTCAGCATTTAATCTTAGGGAAACCATTCCAGAACCCAAGATTGTGAGAAAGGTACTCAGATCTCTACCCGAGAGATTCCATGCCAAGATCACTACCATTGAGGAATTAAAGGACATTGACAAAATTCCTTTGACAGAGTTGGTTGACAATCTGCAAACCTATGAGTTGGGTTTGACAAGAATCAGGAAATCAAGCAAGACCAAGAGCATGGCATTGGAGGCCAAGAGCAGTGACACTAATGAGTCTTCCGATGATGAAGATTCTAAAATAAAGTCCTTTATCACCCGGCGATTCAAGAAGTTCATGAAGAATGCCAATGAAAATGGCTTCGACAAGGATCGTAAGCAATCTAGTTCTTCTCAGTTTAAGAACCAAGACAAAGGGAAGAAGGCTGCAAGGGATGGTGGTCAGTACACTATTCCCTCAGGACCTAAGTGCTTTGGGTGTTAAGGGTTCGGACACATGAAACAGGATTGCCCCACTTATCTCAAGTCTATTGGGAAAAGCAAGGCACCTGCTACTACATTAAGCGACACCGAACCTGAGGATGATCTTCTCAAAGCCTTCATGTTCCTTTCGTGTTCCTCCTGGAGATCTTCTCAAAGCCTGGAGATCTTCTCAAAGCCTTCATGTTCCTTTTGAACTTGAACGGGTTCAATTCTTCCCCTTCACCACCAGTTCAAGGTTTTGCTCAAAGGAAAGGTTCTTCCAAGGTGTGGAAGGAAAAGGGCTCCAAGAGATTTAATCCCTTCTTCTCTCTCCCTATCTATTTTCGATTACATTACTTGCGTGTTTTTGCTATCATGTTTTTGTTGGTTTTTTTAGTTTGTTTTATTTTTCTTTTCATAAAAATCAAAAAGAAAAAAAGAAAAATTTGAAAAATACAAAAACTGTATGTGTTTGTGTACATTGGTGCTTATGCACCTCGGATGGCCATTGAAACAAAGTTTTCTAAACTTTATATCTGTTGTAGCTTAGATGAACATCTCTATAAACAACTAAGCAAGTGAGTTTTGTGGCTTTTTGTTTGTGATGAGTAAGGTTAAGTAATCTCTTGTACTTGACACTCGTATTACTCTTTTTGATGGGAAGGACTAGAAAATCTTAAGAGAAAGACATAAATAACCATCTCACTATTGTTACTTGTCAATCATGAAATGACATCTAGATGCTTCGACATAGCAAAAGTGCAATGTCAATGACATTTGTATGCTTCGACATAGTAAAAGTGCAATGTCAAAAGGCTTAACATAATTGAGTATTTCTTTTTTATCTCTTATATGCCCATGCATGGTTTGCTTAAAAAGAAAAATATGCAAAGAAAATAAAAAGCAAAAAGATCAAAATGCTTTAAAATATGATTGCAAGCGTGTATTCTAGGAGATATGGGAGTTATAGAATATACCTCGAAGGTGATAGTCCCCATTAAACAGTTATGATCGTGTGTGAGTTAAATTGATTTACTCATATCTCAAATCATCATAACATAGATACACTTATGCAATCTTGCGATGTTTTTCACATACAACACGCAATATTCTTTGCTACTTTTGATAAATGTGCAAGTATAATGTGATTTGGCCATCACAAGGTTTACATGTGTTGATGTATGCTCACTAAACTGTCTTAACTTGTTTTTGAATTATAAAATTTGTTAGACTTGTTTAGTGTGTGTGTGTGTGTGTGTTTTGGGATCTATGTGCTTAATGTTTTTTTTTTAGAGCTTAAAATGTTGATTGGATCGTTAGTTAAGTTGCTTATTTGATTGAATTCATGTCTATGTTTTTCCTTTCTTTCAAAAACTGTCTTTAAGCAATCTTGATAGCTCCTCGACACCTCTCGACACTTGGCTTATCTATCAAGCTCTCAGTTGCTTTTTATCCCAATCTCAACACCTCTCGACAGCTATGTGGATCGATCGAATATTCTTCTGTCCCTTCGATAGATCCTCGACAGATCCTCGATCTGTCGAGATTCTTTGTGAAGAATTGTTTTGTTTTATCCTCGATAGCTGGTTCGACAGCTTGAAGACGCGTTTTAAATCTCGACAGCTCTTCGATACATCTCGATCGATCGAGCTTTATGAGGTTTCTATATACATGCTCGTATTGATTTCAGATCTCATTTCTTCAGTCTCTCTCGATAGTTTCTCATCTCTCTCACTCCTAAACACTATCAACTCAACCAATTCATCTTCCCTACTCTTTCCTTGATCGTTTGCTTGTATTTTCATAGGTATGATCTCTTTTCTTGTCTTTCTTCATACATGTTCATGCATTTTGACCTAGATTTTGGGATTTTTCGAAATTGATGAAGTTTTGGTGAAATTTTTGGGTTGGGTTATGATTATGTGATCATAACACTTAATGCATTGCATCTCATGTGCATTATAACTATATTTTCATGCATTTAGATGTGTGTTATATATGTTATCTAATTGTGTGCTGGTAGGATTGGATTGGGCTGAGCCCATGATGCAATTACCTTTGCATGTCACATGTTTATGCATTCCTATGCATACGTTCTTTCTTTTCAATATATTTTGATATATTTGAAATTTTTGGGACTTTTCTGATTGTCTCGTTCTCTCTCTCTCTCTCTCTCTCTCTCTCTCTCTCTCTTCTGTTTGCGTTAGACTGCTTCTATAGAACCCAAACATAAATCTGTTTTGTCTCAAAACCCTCTACATTCTGGGGAATCCACTTCTTCCGATCCTACTCCCTTTCACGTCCGGTTTCGTGATGAGAAGGCCAAATCAGACTTCTTTGAGAACTTTTCCCGACGAGGCATTCATTCGGAACACCAAGTCATTCTGTTAGACTTCTTTGACACTGACCTTCCCACTGTCATCCACAGTAGGGAATAGAAGTCACTGTGTGACGTCCTGGTCACATGTCCATCCCTGCTGATCCAAGAGTTCTATTCCAACATGCATGGATTCGATTATTTAGTACCTCAGTTTTCTACTCGCGTTCAAGGTACGCACATTGTGGTCACTGTGGCTCTTGTAGCCGACGTGTCCATGTCCCTAGGGTAACGCATCCTGACTACCCTGGTCGTGAGTGTCTTAAGACTGTGTCTAAACACTAGCTTATGTCTGCTTTCTGTGAGTGCCCTTCTGATTGGGGTGAGCGTCAGTTCACTTATTGTTCGACCTTTGCTAAAGGTCCACATTTTCTTAACATGGTTATGACTTTTGTCTTACATCCCCTCTCTCATTATAACTCTATCATAGAGCCCCGTGCTCGATTTTTGCTTTCCCTTCTTGAGCATATTAGTATAGATTTTTCCTCTCATTTCATTCTTTCTATCATAGATATGTATAGGGATACAACGACCCATGATAAACTCATCTTTCCTTCAGCTATCACGAGGATCTTACGCCATTTTTCTATTCCCTTTCTCGTGTCTGACCACTTTTCTACCATGGGTGCTATAGATGCCACTACCATTAAACGAGGTGAGGCACAGTTTCGGTCAAGGCTGTCTGGGTCAGCAGCTTCTCCCACTCCTTCAGCTCCATCCACATCTGCTCCTTCTCCTTCTACGAGCGGTGTGACTTTCAAGGACATCATGGCCCAGCTTCAGCGCATGGATGCTCACCTCGATACTCTCAGTGAAGAGTTGTGTCAGGTGAACACCCGTGTTTGTCGTATTGCACGACTATAGGCGGTTATGGGCGGCTTCGTTGCTTCTCCTCCACCTACTCCAGAGGCTTCTAAGGATGAGGACGATGTTGATGATGCTATTGCTTCTGAGGATGAGGATGATGGTGATGCTAGCTCTTCTAGTGCTGACGAGATTTCTACTTGACACTCTTATCCTTTGTCACTTGTGACAAAAAGGGGAGTAGTTTTGGTAGTTTTAGTTATGAGAGTAGTCATAGTTAGGGGGAGAGTTAGTATAGGAGACTTGAACTCTTGCATTATTTTAAGGGTCGTTAAAGGTTGCACAACCAAGACACAAGTTGTACAAGTGTTGAGCAAAGTTTGTTCAAGCAAATTGTGATTGGAGACCCAGTTTGCCCTAATTCATCTTTCTTACGAAGAAGCTGTTGTGTTTGTGCACCGTAGGGTTTTGTGACCAAGGAGCTTCTCGATCTTCATTGTGTGATGAACTGAAGAACTTTGTAGCCAACAAGCTTCTCTAGTTGGTGATTGAAGCCGCGTACTGGGATTTGCATAATTGGTTAGTCATGTACTAGGAGCCGTGCAATACAAGAAGAGATTGTCACTACAAAACAAGTCCAATTGAGTATTGGGATAAGGGTTCAACTGTAGGTTAGTATAAGGTACTGAGATTCCTTTACTTGTAACTGCTTGTCAACTGATCCAAATTTAAACTTAACTTTTAAGATCATGAAGAAACCATGTTTGAATGAGAAATCTATAATTGATGAATTTTTACCCTATCAATCCAGTTTTGAATGTACCTATTATATGATTTATATTATTATCATATAAAATATGAGTGGGGTGGGGAATTAAATTGTGCTGCTTCTTCTTTGCTGATTGCTTACTATAAGTTTATACCACATGCATGTTTGAATCTAGAAAAATCTTTATCCTTTGTTCTGTGTTTTAGGACTGTGCATGATTTGTTGTTCTGATTGAATTTTTTATTAGAGGGAAGAGACAATTTCTTTATTAATTATGTTCACAATGCAAGTTAATTTAATTTCTTTGTTTGACTTGATTTCATGTGTTATAATTCAGATTCTCAAACCCACCTTATTAACCAACATTATTGACAAAGTTATATTATAATGAAAGTTGTTTGTTATGTTCTATAATTTCACAACTCTAACACAAGAGTTCCTTTTCTCTCCCTACTTGGATCAAGCAGCATTGGTTTTTGGTGGGCTTGGGAAGAATTATGCAGAGGTGGGTCATTTGAATTAAGCATATAATACAAAGTTAAAATTAGTATCTATGTTTTTTTTTGCTGGTTTCTTTTAATGTTTGATAAATTGTACTGAAAAGCTTAAAACAATCATGCTAAGGGTTGGAGAAATTGGAGGGAATGATTATAACTATGCATTGTTTCAAGGCAAATCAATTGAGGAGGTTAGACACATGGTTCTAGAAATTGTTTCTTTGATTATTGATTCTTAACTCTCTATTATTGTTCCATAGGGTCTTTAGTTATGGTGCTGCCTGAGTGGTTATCTCTAGAATCTTACCTATACGCTGTTTACCAATATATCTTGCAGTGTTCTAGACCATGTTACTTATGACAAATTTTCGTTGCCTGAAGGGATTGATTAATTTCTCTATAAATCAAAATGATCAACTCAAGCAAGCCCTTTAAAATTTGAGAACAAAAAAATTCCGATGTTGTTTTAGTATATGGTAATTATTGTAGTGGTTTGGGTTTACCGTTATTTTTCATTTCTTGGTGAGTCTTATGATTTTGTAATTTTTATAGGCTTAAAGTAGGAGGTTAACTGCATTTAAAATCCTTATCCATCTATACTGAATAATTATGATTACTGCATAACCATTCATTTTAAATACTCTCATTTTTTGTTTTTGTGTAGTATTTTAAGGAACTTATTTACAGAATATTGTCTTGATCTATTGATACATGAGTGAAGAGGGATCTATTGATCTCTGATGTGTAACTTTCTGAATTCTGAACTAAATTTTGTGGAATGTGTATGGTTGTGGTGCAGTGGGTATTCTTTGCTTTGAGATTCCCAGTATAACAAAGGACTTACCAATGCTGTAGTCATTCAGTTGGCTCCTTGCTGGTATTGGATTCGAACCAGTGCAACCAAAGTTTTGCTTATTAATCAAAGGGGGGCGGACCGCTAAGAAAGAGAAAGTGATTTGATTGAATTATAGATACTTCTTTTTATTGAGAAAATGATTTATATATAAATACTTTATTAGTCATGAGAATGAAATAATGCTTATAAATTTGCTAATATGATATTTGTATGTGTGTGCGCATGTGTGTGTATGTGTGTATATATATATACATATTTCAATTGGGTATTTGTTTTTGTGCTCCTCATTTTGAATTATGACAGGGTAATTGATGTTTGTCATGTTTCATTTATTTATTTATTTATTTATTTTTTTTTTTTTTTTTTTGTGTCTGGAATTTAGCTGCCAAGAATGTTATTTTTATGTTGATAAAATATCTCAAACTGCATATTGGGTTTTCATTATTGGATATTTGGTTGCACTTATTACTGCAAGACTGAATGGATTCCTCCATGATCAGTGGTCATACGATGTAAACCAACCTTGAACTTATAAATCCATTCCTATTCAAGAATTATAGGTGCATAAGTATAGTGGTGATCTTTTCCTTTCTTATTTTTATTCACAACCTTGAACTAATTTATAACATTATTTTTTAGTGTTATGGCCTATAAAATAGTGTGATTGCTTCTACTTGCACTTCAACTTTATAGTTTCTCACACAGGTTTTAAAGATTAAAATGGTAGTGTTGAATGAATGGTCCAAATTTCATATTTTGGGCAAAAATTCAGGTTGAAGAAGGGACATAAATTATCATACTTCTTTTCATGTTATGGCCTAGAGTTTTTACTACTTTTTTGTAGGTGACTATCAATTATCATCCACTTTTGCAACAAAGTTGTATGTCAATCTAGACATTCCAGAAGTTGCAGAAATGAAAGACAAGTAACTACTGCTACTCTCTTTTTTTTTTTTTGGATGGCTACTTTGCAATTCTTCTTAATTTGTATGATTATGATAAAAAATTGAATATTCAGTAAACAAATATAAATTAATGTTAATATTGATGTATAGATTGAACACCACCGTGAGTATAAACTTAAAAAGAAATTATGCCAAAAGGACTACCTAAAGTGCAATATGGAGAGCTTGCCTTACATAATAAAAAAAGAGTTGCTGAAATAAAGGATTTGGAATGGAACTCAGAAACAAAGGTATCAACTGTACTTTTACAACATAAATTTATTGTAATTATTTATGTGTTTAATAAAAAGATACAATATTAAAAATTAACTAAACTTTTATTGTAGGACTTGCTGGTAACATGCAATGCCAAAATCATTAATATCGACAACAAATATGGATGGTATTATATTGCATGTCTTATATGCAAGACGAAGGTGAAACAAATGAAAGGAATTCTATGGTGCGATCATTGTAAAAATCAGCCAAAATTTGCAGTCCCAAGGTAAATAAAACACACATAATTAAATAAAAAAAAAATGATTTGTAACTTCACAAAAACACACATAATTATATGTAATATTCTACTAACAACTTTGTATCTGAAATAGCTATAGAATACAAATCCAAGTACAAGATGAGACCGGTTCAACAACATTTGTTTTGTTTGATAAAGGAGCTGAGCAAATTATATCTAAGACTGCAAAAGAACTTGCAGAGACGCAAGAAGAGGTAACTTCATATATAAATACCAACTCTATGTCTTTATATGATACTTGGTCAACGTTTGTTTTCTAATATATTTTGCTAATAATTTTTAATTTTATAAAAAAACGTCAATTGAGAGACAACTGTAGAGTTAATCGTAGGCTATATTTAGGCTATATTGTTGTTTTTAACCCACATATAAAAAAAAAAAGAAAAAGAAAAAAAAGGAGGACATGGCACTTCTATTCCTCACAAAAAAAAAAAAACCACATCAAACCTATATGCCTTGGCACTTTTGAACCCCATTAAAAACGCACATAGAGCAGAATGGATATTAAGAAAACTGGAAAATAACCATAAACTACTCTTTAGACAGTTTGTTGGTATCTATTGGACTTGGTATCTTTTAATGCAAATCAATGCTGTAGCCTATATTGGAAAATTTTCAATCAATATATATAATTTGAACTATTCATAAGAATGTTATGAACCAAACAAGTATAAAAATGTTGCAGTTTTGAAACCCGATAGGAATGTGATTAATGAACCAAACGTTGTAATTGCTAGAATGTGATTCCAAGGACATGAATCTAACAACAGAAAGTAATTTAGTCTTCCACGAACCAAATGCCCCCTAAGTGAATAGATTAGTAATATTCTAAATGCTTTTACAGCCGTCAATATTCCATTTGAAAATAATGCAATTATTGTTCTGTTCACTGGAATTCTTTGAGCTGGACTGTGGATGCTGAGAAACAGACTATTTGAAAGCACCATATCAAGTAAACCTAAACAAAGTCTCCGTAGAAATGAACAAAGTTCATGAACTATGAAGGCCATAAAAAAGCATGGGAGGTTGTTAATCTAGATCCCAAAGTTTAGAAGCTTAGCATCTCCTCTTTATATCAGGGTTAATGTTGACATGGCTGTTCGAGATAGTCATGTTGTTTAGTGGTAGTTTGTATGGACTACAAGGAAGAGATCTCTCTCCTTGGACTGAATTTATTAGATGACATTAGACCACCTCTTTGGACTGAAATTGGTATGGTTTTTATTTTAGACTTGGTTGAATTAGTGTAGGATATTTGTGGCTGTAAATACATGAGGTGAAATTAGTCAAATAGGTAGTTTGATATTTTTAATTTGATTTTGATTGTCAATTTTAAATTGTAGAGTGAATATATGTGGAGTATTGCTAATTGTATGACTCTTTCTTTATACAGAAATTGAAATTGGATGACAATATCCTGCCAAGAGAGATTCAGAAGATAATTGGAAATGAATATTTGTTCCAACTGCATCTTGATGACTATAATTTGAAATATGGAAGAGAAAATTATACTGTTTCAAAGATTTTGGAAACGGAAATCTCACATAAAGTTGAAAAAGATCAGGTAATAATAAAGTTCAAATCTATTTCCAGTATATTTGTTCATTTAAATTGAATCATACACTCCACCTTGCTTGCTATATGATTTTAAGTTTTCTATGACACCGTCAAAGTCAATATAGTACAATGAAAACACTTTAAATTTTAAGTAACATGCATATATTCTTTCATTATTTCAAACAGCATTTAATAAAAGTACAAATTATTGCAGGACACAATAGAGGAAATTGTACGGAAATCAAGGAAGGGCAAGTCAATCGCCAGTCAAAAAATAGAAATAGGACAAACATCTATTGAAAGACCTCAATTATTTGCTGCTGTAACTACAGAAGTTGAAGAAACTGATGATAAAAGTGTGCCATTCCAAATGCTGCAAAAACGTCAAAAGAGTACTAAGCAAATTGCATCAAAGAAGAAAAAAATTTGAAGTCTAACGGTCTCTGTTTAACAAATTGTTGTACTAGATTACTCTCTCTTTTTTTTCTTTTTCTTTTTTTTAAAGAAGAGAAAACTAAATATAGTGTTAAGTTATAGTGTGTCATTTACTTTGTACATATTGCACTAAATTTTAGTGAAGGATTATGATTTTGTATCATTGCAGCTTTTTTTGAATTGTGGATTTGAGATGCATTACAGCTTTAAATTATTAGATGCAAAATTTATTAATATGTAAAACGATCCCGCGCATTGCGCGGGTTAAACACTAGTTTTGATAATAGTGGATTCTGTGGTGACCTTAAAATCACCCAGTGGGGTTTTTGCAGTGTTGGTTTCCCCCATTTTTAAACAAATCACTATGTCAATTTATTTTTTCCTTGCATTTTAGTTTATTGGTGATTTGTTTGTGCTACCACGCGTTTGCATGTTAATTTGGTTAATTAATAAACTTGGCTAATTAATGAATTAATTTATCACAAGGGGACAATACGTTTTTGGCCTATCAGGGTTGAACTTTTTGAAGAGGAAAAGTTAAATTTTTTATGAGTAAAATTTAATTTTTTGAAGATGTGTTTTTGAAAACTTCTGGAATCATTCATATGCTTTTCCTATCATGAAAACTAGTTTTGAAATGTGCTTTTGCAGAAAATTTCAAGTTTTCAAAATTTTGAGTTTCAGCTTTTTTGATTGGGAGTGGTGACCATAAAATTACCCGGTGGAGTTTTTGCCTCGGAGGTTTTTCCCATTCATAAACAAATCTCCGTGTCAATTTATTTTCCGCTGCATTTTTTAGTTTATTGGCGATTTGTTTGTGCTACCACGCATTTTTGTATGTTAAATTGATTAATTAATAAACTTGGCTAATTAATCAATTAATTCATCACAAAGGGGTCAATACATTCTTGGCCTATCAAATATGGACTGAACCTAAATTACAATTCTCAAATTTTTACCCTAACCTCACTCTTCCTCCACTCAACTTCATCAATGCCTCCATCGCTACCGTTGCTATTCTTTTCCTCAAATTAGATTTAGATGTTGTTGCTGCTGCTCTTTTCCTCAGATTAGATTCGGTGTTGCTGCTGCTGCTCCTCCTCAGATCCTTGATCACAGTCACACACGAGTCTGGTAAATATAAGAAATTTCTCTACTCTCTCAAGTTCATATTTTTATTTTTTTTTCTTGCTCTGCCTTAGCCGGTTAGTCTTCTGCAGTCTGCCCTCTGCATTTTTTTATGAACTGTTGTGTTTGTGATTGTGGCTTTTTAGTTTTTATGGATTGGTCACTGATGTGTTGTGTCATGTGTGGACCGTAGACTACTTTGTGGTTGTGGACTTGTGGCTTTGTATTGAGTAATGTGTAATTGAGGCTTTTTGTGTCATTGTGTGGACTGGTCACATGTGTTTAATTTTTTCCACTGTTTGTAACTCTTTTTGTTTTGGTTTTATCTATAAAGAAGTAAACTAGGACCACTAGGAGTAGGACATGAGTGCTGAATTGACAAAATTGTGAGAGTGAATTTGAATTTGTGAGACTCGTATTTGATGAGTCATAAGAGACTTTTTTGTGAGACCAATTGACCAAAGTCTTTGGTCTTATTGTTTTCATGTTTTGGTTTTATTAAAAATTTTATCTTTCTCACTTTGTCTGATGTGGTTAATATTAATAATATATATGAACCTGTGAACTTTGTCTTTGTCACTCTGTGTGATGTGGCTAATATTAGTTTTATATATAAACTAGTGCTTGTCTGTTTGTGATTATTTTGGTTTTAGATTTTTTTTTTGTTGAGAAGTCCCTTTTTTTTAGTTGGTGTATAGAACTACGAAATATGGAAATAATGAAACATTTTTTTTTTTTTGATTTGTAGATCATGAGTAAGTCCACTACAATATTAAATTTTTTTAAAAGAGAAAATCTAAATAATTCTGAAGTCATAGCTGATGATGCAAGATTGCCAACCTTTAGCGTTGATGTCCCAGTTTCTAAAAATCTCCAAACAGAAGTTCCAATTGTCACCATTGACGAAAGTATAGGTTTTGTGCATGATCCTGGAATGCGTAAGCAAATATGGGAATATGATGCTAATGAACGGGATGAAATTCAACAAATCTTACATTAAGCTTGGTCCATACCAACCTAAACTAGAAGAGTACAAGAAAACTAAATTTGGAAGTCATTCTCGTAAATTTCAACATTCATGGTTTGCAATTAAGTCATTTAGTACATGGCTTGAATATTCACCTGGTAAAGATGCTGCTTTTTGTCTACCATGGTTTCTCTTTGACAAGCCCACTGGAATTCTAGGAGTCATGTATTCACTAAGGACGAATTTCGGATTTGGAAGAAAGTTAATGATGGAAATAATTGTTACTTTTTGAATCATATGGGGAAAGAACCTAACTCTTTTCATAGAGCTTCGGAGCAAGCCATGACAGATTTTGATGAACCAGTCTAAACACATACAAAAGGTACTTGAAAATTTCAATTCTGATCAAATTGCAAGCAATCGATTGAGATTAAAGGCCTCAATTGCTTTTAGAGGACGAGATGAAAGTTTTGATTCAATTAATCGTGGGAATTTTCTTGAAATATTGGATTTAGTGGTATCATATAATGAATATGTTGCAAAAGCGATAGAGAAAGCTCCCGAAAATGCTTTTTACAAATCACAAAAAATCTAAAAGGAAATCTTACATGTATTTTCAAACAAGGTGAAGAAGGCAATTCGTGAAGAAATTGGTAATGCAAAGTTTTGCCTAATTATTGATGAAGCTCGTGATGAGTCAATGAAGGAGCAAATGGCTATTGTTATAAGATTTGTAGACAAAGATGGTTTTGTTCGACAATGTTTTTTTGGAGTAGTTCATGTCTCCAATACTACGACATTAACCCTAAAAGATGAAATATATTCTATCCTGTCACATCATAGTCTGGATATTCAAGATATTCGAGGGCAAGGATATGATGGTGCAAGCAATATGCGAGGTGAGTGAAATGTGATAGGCCACAAACGCGTTGACCACTTGTGATAAATTAAATTGATTAATTAGTCGAGTTATTAATTAGTCAAGTTATTAATTAGTCAAGTTAAAATACAAATTCACGTGGCATCACAAACAAATCACCAAAACTAAAGTATGCAGCGGAAAATAAAAGACACGATGATTTGTTTACGAATAGGGAAAACCTGACGGCAAAAACCCCAACTGGTGATTTAAGGTCACCACTCCCAAAACTCCACTATTATCATAGCAAGCGATTACAAGCAAGGAATCCCAAGTACCTTACCAACCTAAAGTTGAACCCTTACCCCAATACCCAATTGGACTTGCTCTGTAGTAACAGTTTCTCCTTTCAATGCACGGCTCCCAAGTACATGACTAACCAATTGCGCGGATCTCAGTACACGACTTCAATTCACCAACTAGAGAGAGAGTTGTTGGCTGCAAAGTTCTTCAAATCATCCACACGATGAAGATCAAGAAGATGCTTGGTTACAAAACCCTACGGTGCACATTACACAGCAACTTCTTCACAAAGGATGAACTAGGGCATGAACTTTGTCTTTTTGATCACAAATTGCATGAACAAGAATTACTCAATGCTTGTGAAACTTGCATCTGTTTGACGGCCCTTGAAACAATCCTTTTATATGTCTAGGGTTAGGAGAAAAGAAGTCCTAAAGACACATTCACGGATTGGAATTAAATAGAACGGAAAATCTGTTTTCTTTAAATCTTGACAGATAGAGGTGTCGAGGATCTGTCGAGAAGCTGTCGAGGCTCGGGCTAAAACAGCTTCTTAAAGCTCGATAGATGCTTGTGTCGAGACAGGTGTCGAGATTTAGTAACTTGCACTTACTTGCTTGTTTCTTGGACATACTTGATGACTTCAACACTTAGTCTTGAAACACTGTTTCTTTACGCGTTAAACACATCCTAAATTTACCCAAATACAAGTAAAGTGCGTTTTGTCTAAGTATAAGCGAATTACATAAAATAGCGACATATGTCAACAACTTGAACTACATATGTCCTAACAATCTCCCCGTTTAGCAATCCGTGACAAAACCACAACAAACAAATGAAGATATGAGAGAAGTCATAAAACACTTTAACTCATATTCACTTGTTACATACAATAAAATCTATCCTAACAGAAACTCTTGAAAAACTTTGCAAGAAGAGAGTTTATGGCAAGTAGACTTTAACAACCTGTATTTCTGAAACACTTATAAACAAAACACATCAAGACATCTTTGTGTGAAGTAGAAATAATAGATTGCATACAAGTCAAAGAAACATGTGTATAAAGACAGAAAAGAAGCAACACATGGAAAGATAGGTGAAAGAAACATACATCAACATATATATCAAGAAATAAGTACAATGTATGTCAATACATGATCAATGTATCTCTAAAAAGATAGAAAAGAAAAGAAATACATGTAATCCTCACTACATCCCTCAAATCAACACTTCCTCTATCAAAAATGTCCTATACTAGCTCTCCCCCTAAGTATGACTACTCTCATACACCACAACTACTCCCCCTTTTTGTCACGAGTGACAAAGGGTAGAGTGTCAAGTAGACATCTCATCAGAAGAGCTCGCATCTCCATCATCATCATCCGAAGCATCATCGTCATCACTGTCATTATCATCCTCAGTCTCAGAAGAAACATGAGGTGGCGGAGGAGCAGCCTCTGGAGCAAAGCCGCTCAAGGTCACCTGTCGCCTGGCAATGCGACCAACACGAACGTTCACCTGATACAACTTCATGGAGAGTGTATCGAGGCGAGCATCCATGCGCTGAAGCTGCGCCACGATGTCTCCAAGAGTGACGTCACTCGAAGAAGAAGGAGCAGATGTCGCTCGAGCAGATCTGGAAGTCGTCGGATGAGAGGGAGGAGCAGCAGGATCTGACTGTCTCGATCTGAACTGTGCCTCGCTACGTTTTACGATAGCGGCGTCTATGGCAGACATAATGTGAAACGGATCGGACGAAGGAAATGGGATGGAAAAACGGCGAAGCATCCTTGTGATAGCAGAAGGGAAAATGAGCTTATCACGGGTGGCCGTATCTCTATAGACATCTATGATAGAGAAGATAAAGTGTGAAGGGAAGTCTATAGTGAGATGCTCTAAGAGGGATAACAAAAATCGAGCACGAGGCTCTGTGATAGAGTTGTAGTGAGAAAGTGGGTGCAACACAAAAGTCATCACCACGTTAAGGAAACGAGGACCTTTAGCAAAAGGCCGACATGGTGTGTACTGATGATCTCCCCAAGAGGAAGGATGCTCACAGAACGCCGAGATCATCTCGTCTTTGGACACAATCCATAGACGCTCACATCCGGGGTAATCAGCATGATCCACCCTCGGAACATGAAGAACCTCAGAGACTAACTCTGGAGTGACAGCCAAGCGCGTACCTCAAACGCTAGAATAGAAGAGAGGTACTGAAGAATCAATCTCGTGGATGTTGGAGTAAAACTCCTGTATCAACACGAGAGGACAAGTGACCGGTACATCACATAGTGACTCCCAAGCCCGACTGTGAATGACATCGAGTAGGTCAGTGTCGGCAAAGTCTGCCAGGACAACGTGGAGTTTCGAATGAACACCTCGTTTAGAGAAGTTCTCCGTGAAGTCCTTATGGGCTTTCTCATCACAGAACCGGATAGATAAAGGAGTAGAATCCGAAGAAGAAGATCCCTTAGCACGCAAAGGGTTCTGGGATGGAATAGACTTACGTTTAGGTGCCATAGACACTACTAACGCAAACATGGGAGAAGAAGAGAAACACACAGAAAAGTTCCAAACATTTCAATATAGGAAGAATATATTGCAAAGAAAGAACGTATGCATAGGAAATGCATGAACATGTGACATGCAATAGAAAAACATCATGGGCTCAGCCCAATCCAAACTTAACAGTACACAACAAGTTTGCACACATCTAAATGCATGAAAATACAATTAGAATGCTAATGTGATGCAATACATGTAGTTTTAAAGATCAAATCTATAAAACCAACCCAAAAATTTCATGAAATTCTCAACAATTTTGAAAAACCCAAAAAATTTTAAAAAATCTCAAAACCTAGGGTTTTAAAACATGAAATGCATGAATAATGAGAGAAAAGATGCTTACCAAGTGAAGAAAAACAAGAAAATCACTTGAAGAATCCTTAGGAAGAGGTTTGGAGAGAGTGAGAAAGGTTTTGGGAGGGAAAACACAAGCTATCGAGTGAGAGAGATCGAGCGAAATGAGAGAAAATCGCAGGGAACCCTTTTATAGCCTTTCAGTAATTCTCGACAGATGCAAGTGTCGAGAGGTGTCGAGACAGCTATCGAGGTAGGTGTCGAGAAAATGCACGTCGACAGATGCAGCTATCGAGGCCATGTGTTGAGAAAGAAGGATCAAGCATTCAGGAATCTCAATCGATCTAGAAGCTGTCGAGAATCTATCGAGCAGACAGAAAGTTTCTCGATCGATCCACCAGGTGTCGAGAATGTGTCGAGACTGCGTTTAGAAAAAGTCTAAGAAGCTCGACAGAAAGCTAGGTGTCGGGAGGTGTCGAGGAGGTGTCGAGATGCCTTTAAAACCAGTTTTTCAAGAGGGGAAAAACACAGACATGAATGCAATCACGCATGCAACTCAACCAAAGATCCAAGCAACACATTAAGCTCTCAAAATCATCTCTCATCAAGAATTTTAAAGCACATGTATCCCAAAACACGAACACACACACACTAAATAAGTCTAACCAATTTTATATTTCAAAAACAGGTTAAGACAGTTTAGTGAGCGTATATTAACGCATGTAAACCTTGTGATGGCCAAATCACATTGTACCTGCACATGTATCAAGAATAGCAAAGAATATTGCGTGTTATGTGTGAAAATATCGCAAGATTGCATAAACGTCTCAATGTTATGACGATTTGAGATATGAGAAAATCACTTTAACTCACACACAATCATAACTGTTTGATGGGGACTATCACCTTCGAGGTACATCCTATAACTCCCACATCTCCTAGAAAACATGCTTGCAACCATATTTTAAAGCATTTTTAATCTCTTTGCTTTTTTTATTTCTTTGCATATTTTCTTTTATTAAGCATATCATGCATGGGCATACAAGAGAGAGAAAAGAAATACCTAATTATGTTAAGCTTTTGACATTGCACTTTTGCTATGCCGAAGCATACAGATGTCATTGACATTGCACTTTTGCTATGCCGAAACATACAGATGTCATTGACATTGCACTTTTGCTATGCCGAAGCATACAGATGTCATATCATGATTGGCGAGTAACAGTGGTGAGATGGTTATTTATGCCTTTCTCTTAGGATTTTCTAGTCCTACCCGTCAAAAAGAGTGATACGAGTATTAAGTAGAAGAGATCACTTAACTTTACTCATCACAAACAAAGAGCTACAAAGCTCACTTGCTTAGCTGTGCAGAAGACTGCTCATCTAAGCTACAGGTGATACAAAGTTTAGAAAACTCTGTTTCAATGGCCATTTTAAGGTTTACAAGAACCAATGCACACGAACACACACTGTTTTTGTATTTTTCAATTTTTCAATTTTTTTGGTTTTATTTTATCAGAAAAGCGAAAATAAAACACAAAATTGAAAACACACAAACAAAAACAAGTTAAAGAAAGCAAAACAATGCATAAAACTAGACTGACTCAAAACAGTAAAGCAACACACAAGTAATGCAAAACAATAAAACAAGGAGAGAGAAGAAGAAGTGACTAAAATCACTTAGAGCTCTTTTCTTTCCACACCTTGGAAGAACCTTTCCTTTTAGCCAACCCTTGAACCGGTGATGAGGGGGAAGAGTTTAAACCGTTCAAGTTCGAAAGGAACATGAGGGCTTTGAGAATGTCTCCAAGAGGAGCAAGAGGGATCTAAAGCTGATTCTGGTTCCTAGATGCTATCATGCCATTGCTTTGTTGAGTGGCTAACCACTTGTAGCAATTTGGTCGAGTATGACTGGCAACACCACAATGATAACAAAGATGCTGCTTCTTCTATTTGGGCTTTTGAGAGATAGCCTTCTTAGTCCTAGGGTTTCTAGTTTCCCTTTTCTCAACTTTAGGGGGTGCTCCTAGGATAGACTTGCCCTTGTCTACGTTCTCACTAGCTAATTCAGTTTTAGCATTTTTATCCTCAATTTTAATGTTATTAGCAGGTGGAACAAAAATAGTAGTACTAGCAGAAGGAGTATTAGAGAGAGAGAATTCAAACCCCAATCCAGTACGATCCGAAGAAGATTTCTGAACACTTAGCATCTCGTCCAACTTTGCACTTGACGTCCTCTCCAATTGTGCTTTAACTTGAAACAACTCAGCTTCAAGCTTTTTGGTCTTCTCAGCCAAGAAATTGTTCTCAAACCTCAGTACCCTAATGGTCTGATTTGCTTCATCAACCCTAGTGGAAAGCTCCTCATGGTTAAGTTCCACTTCACTGAGCTTCTTGGTGGCCAGCCTATAGAGTTTCTCATGCTTCTCAAAAAGCTTGTATAGTTTCTCCTAGGTGGTATGGATATTATCTTGATCATCCATAGTCTCAACCTTGGCATCCACCAATTCCTCTTCTTCATCTACTTCTTCAGTAACCCCATTAGTAGGATTAACAGTGGCAGTGAAGGCATTCAAGATTCCGTCATCTTCATTTTCAGAATCATCCTCGGGCTCCGTGTCGCTTAAGGTAACAGCAAATGCCTTGCTCTTCCCTATTCTCTTAAGGTACGTTGGACACTCTTGTTTCATGTGTCCAAAGCCTTGACACCTAAAGCATTTTGGTCCAGCAGGAACAGTGTATAGACTGCCATCCTTGACATCCTTCTTCCCTTTATCTGAATTCTTGAATTGAGAAGAATTGGATTGCCTACGGTCTTTGTTGAAGCCTTTTCTATTGGCATTCTTCATGAATTTCTTGAATTGCCTTGTAATGTAGGACTTCATTTTAGAATCTTCATCATCTGAAGAATCATCTGTATCACTGCTCTTGGCTTTTAGTGCCATGCTCTTGCCCTTGCTTGACTTGCCTATCCTAGTCAGCCCTAACTCGTAGGTTTGCAAGTTTCCAACCAGCTCAGTCAAAGGAATTCTGTCAATATCCTTCGATTCCCCTATTGCCGTGATCTTAGCATGGAATCTCTCGGGCAGCGATCTAAGCACTTTTCTCACTATCTTGGGTTCAGGAATGATTTCCCCAAGATTGAAAGCTGAGTTCACTATGTCTTTGAGCTTTGCATAGAACTCATTAAATGACTCATCCTCCTCCATCTTAATTTCTTCAAAGCTTGTAATGGGCCTCTGTAGCTTTGAATCTTTGACAGCCTTGGTTCCTTCATAGGTTGTCTGGAGAATGGTCCATGCTTCCTTGGTAGTTTCTATAGAGGAAATTTTCTTGAACTCCTCATTAGTGACCGCACTGAATAGGGCATTCAATGCTCTGCTGTTAAAGTTTGCTGCCTTGATCTTGGTATCATCCCAGTCGGCCGACGCTTCTGTAGGCTTGTCCAGCCTATCTCCATAGCTTGCCACACTTTCTCATTTAAAGACTGTAAGAAAGCTCTCATGTTTACTTTCCAGTATGCATCTTTAGTGCCATAAAATAATGGAGGTATAATAAGAGATTGACCTCTATCCATGACAGCAGGGGTCAATGGATCACACACAAGGATTAAACCCTAATCAGAGTGTGCCTGCTCTAATACCACTTGATAGGCCACAAACGCGTTGACCCCTTGTGATAAATTAAATTGATTAATTAGTCAAGTTATTAATTAATCAAGTTAACATACAAATTCACGTGGCAGCACAAACAAATCACCAAAACTAAAGTATGCAGTGGAAAATAAAAGACACAGTGATTTGTTTACGAATAGGGAAAACCTGACGGCAAAAACCCCGTCGGATGATTTAAGGTCACCACTCCCGAAACTCCACTATTATATTACAAGCAAGGAATCCCAAGTACCTTACCAACCTACAGTTGAACCCTTACCCCAATACCTAATTGGACTTGCTCTGTAGTGACAGTTTCTCCTTTCAATGCACGGCTCCCAAGTACGTGACTAACCAATTGCGCGGATCCCAGTACGCGACTTCAATTCACCAACTAGAGAGAGAGTTGTTGGCTGCAAAGTTCTTCAAATCATCCACACGATGAAGATCAGGAAGATGCTTGGTTACAAAACCCTACGGTGCACATTACACAGCAACTTCTTCACAAAGGATGAACTAGGGCATGAACTTTGTCTTTTTTATCACAAATTGCATGAACAAGAATTACTCAATGCTTGTGCAACTTGCATCTCTTTGACGGCCCTTAAAACAATCCTTTTATATGTCTAGGGTTAGGAGAAAAGAAGTCCCAAAGACACATTCACGGATTGGAATTAAAACAGAACTGAAAATCTGTTTTCTTTAAATCTCGACAGATAGAGGTGTCGAGGATCTGTCGAGAAGCTGTCGAGGCTCGGGCTAAAACAGCTTCTTAAAGCTCGATAGATGCATGTGTCGAGACAGGTGTCGAGATTTAGTAACTTGCACTTTCTAGCTTGTTTCTTGGACAGACTTGATGACTTCAACACTTAGTCTTGAAACACTGTTTCTTGACGCGTTAAACACATCCTAAATCTACCCAAATACAAGTAAAGTGCGTTTTGTCTAAGGATAAGCCAATTACATAAAATAGCGACATATGTCAACAACTTGAACTACATATGTCCTAACAGAATGGATTAAAAGCTTTGGTTTCAAATGATTGTCCATATGCTTACTACATTCATTGTTTTGCACATTGCTTGCAATTAACATTAGTGGCAACATCAAAAGAAGTTATTCTTGTTCAAAGTTTTTTTTAATAGATTGTCATCTATTGTCAATGTTGTTGGTGCTTCATGCAAGTGTACTGAGCAACTAAAAAAAGCTTATGCTGATCAAATTGCATATTTTGTTGAAATTGGTGAGCTTGAAACTGGAAGAGGACTTAATTAGATTAGCACATTACAACGGGCTGGAGATACTTGTTGGGGTTCTCACTTGAGATCGATTTCTAGCTTGGTAAATATATTTAGTCCAACATATGAAATTTTACTTAAGATCATCAAGGAAGGAATTACTACTTCCCAACGAGAAGCAGCATACTCACGTTATCATGCTATGATTTCTTTTGAATTTGTGTTCATTTTGCATCTCATGAAAGAAATTATGAAGATCACTAATGCACTTTGTCAAGCTTTGCAGTGTCAGTTTCAAGAAATTTTAAATGTGATGAATTTTGTTTCATCCACTAAAGCACTTATTCAAAAATTTAGAGATGAAGAGTGGGATAATTTACTTACCACTGTGAAATCATTTTGTGAGGCATGTGGCATAGATGTCCCAGATATGAATGCTCGTTATGTTAAGAGAGGAGGTCTAGCTCGTTATCAACAAGATGACTTTACAATTGAGCATCATTATTGGGTACATATTTTTTATGCTGCGATAGATTCTATATTACAAGAATTAAATCATCGGTTTAGTGAGCATGTGGTGGAATTGATTAATCTTAGTTTAGCTTTTGATCCTAAAGAGACAAGTGGGTCTTTTAGAAGTATAGACATTTTGTTGTTAGTAAGCAAGTTTTATCCGAAAGACTTCACAAATCAAGAAATAACACTTTTAAAGGCAGAAGTTGATCATTATGAGCACAATGTAGTTCAACATCCGAACTTCAAGAAGCTATCAAGTATTTCTGAGTTGTGCCAATGGTTGGTAAAAACCCGAAAATCATTATTTTACCCATATATTTATAGATTGATTATACTTTTGCTTACTCTTCCAGTTTCTACTGCAACTACAGAGCGAGCATTTTCAGCCATGAATATTATCAAGAATAGACTTCGTAACAAGATGGAAGATGATTTTCTAATGGACTCTATGATTTTGTACGTTGAGAAGGAGATTGCTGCAAAATTTGGTACAGAATCAATCATAGACGACTTTCGAGACTTAAAAGAGCGTTGAGTTCTATTTTGATAAATGTGTTGAAATGTTTAAAAAAACACTTATTTTGTATGTTATACTTTGTTGACATTTTTATAATATCAAATGTTTAAGAAACACTTATTTTATATGTAGTTTTTTGTTGAATATGAAATAGATGTTAATTTTTATTTTCATAAAAAAAAAAAAATTTTGTTTTAAGCCTTGGTCCCCCTAAGTTTGAATCTTGGTTTCTGTCCCTGAGCATCAGGCCTCAAACACAGACATCAACATAAGTCTAGTAACATTTGCAAGAGGAATGAAAAGTCAAGGCTAGACGGCATTTCACTTTTCATACAATTCAGTATGGATTGAATCTCTTCCCATATTGGCTGCCGCTTATCTGCAGCCACAAAATCACGAAAAAATTCATCAATAACCACACTGCTGCCACCAGCAGCCTTCTTTACTCCCCTGCTTTCCATGTGTTCCCTAATCTTGTCTGAACAGCTCCATCTTCCCTAGGTAGCATATATGTTGGACAATAAAACATTTCCACCAGGTTCATTAGGTTCTAACTTTAGTAGCTCTCTAAAGGCTCTCTCTGCAAGTTCCATGTTTCCATGAGCTCTATAAGCACCCATAATTGATCCCCATATGAATCGATTTGGTTTCATTGGCATGTTGTCAACCACTTCTTCTGCTTCATCCAGCCAACCTAATTGTGAATAAAGATCCACCAAACACCCATAATGCTCGATTCCTGGTTCAATACAATATTTTCCCTTCATGCTATTGAATATTTTGATCCTTTCATCCACAACTCCACTAGGACTGCAAGCAGTAAGAATAGCAACAAAAGTCACATTATTTGGCATTACATCCCCTTGCATCTCAGAAAATTGTTAGGTTCTAAGAATTTAGGAATTAAATGTATAAGAACTTCGCTTTGTATATGTTGGCAAACCATGATCAAAACAATGAGTCTTTGTTTAGGCTTGCTCAAAGTTTATTTGTTATAGTTTGAAATGAGTTGAATGTAGAAGTTTACTGTGCAAAATTGCGAAGCTCGATCAATCGAAAGTAAGGCTCAATCGATCGAGAATCGTATCTGCAGAATTTAAATTAAGCCCAAACAGCAGTTAAAGTTCATTAAGGATTAGGGTTTCAGATCTACTTCTCCTAGTATATAAAGGAAACCCTAAGCATGTTTTTATAAGGCGTTTCAGAGAGAGAAGAGTGTGCCTCTTTTGTATCTAGGGTTTTGTACCCAAAAGCTCTCTAAAGTCTTCTACCGATGTTATTCCTTGAAGAATCTCAAGATCTGGTGTTGTAGAAGTTGTTGCATACAAGATTAACGTCTAAGGAGATCCAAAACCTTTGAGTGGAGTCTCAATATCACAAGCAGGTAAGCTTGTGTTGTTGCAAAGGACTAGGAAAAAAGTAGTCCGTGGACTCGGAGCTATCATGAGATCGTGGTAGTAAGTTTTCTACTCGAGATAGCAATAGAATGTTAGTGGTCTAAGTTCTATTGTACAAACTTCAATTCTTTTGTAGTGAATTTGCTTTTTACCTTGAGGATAGCTAGGTTAAATCCTCCCCAGGTTTTTTACCGGTTTGGTTTTCCTGGGTTATCATATCGTTGTGTTCATTATTTTACTGCATTATTTACATGATATGAATTTATTGTGTTAGCCTAGAACTAAATAATTTTTATAAGTAATCACTTGGCTAAATAACTAGGTTAAACAATCTAGTTTACAATGGTATAAAAACGTACAAGAATAATTCAAGAGCTTTGCTTCCATAACCATGGAATGCAAATCCAATATTCATGGTAGTCCATACATTAACAACCTCTTTGGTTAGCCCCATGAAAACCATAACAGCTCTTTCAACGCTCCCACACTTGCAGTACATGTCTATTAATGCTGAACCCAAAAACACATCTACTTTCATTTGCATCCTAAACACCCGGCTATGTATCAACTTCCCTTGGTCCAGTCCTCCGATTTCTGCTGCAGCAAGGACCGGGATTGCTGTTGTGACACTGTCTAGTATAACATTATTTACAACCATGCTACTAAATAGACTCATCACCATAATATAGTCACTCATCTGGGAATAGCCATAAATTAAAGAATTCCAAGAAAAAAGATTCCTCCTAGGCATTTGATCGAAAAAAGTGTGGGCAAGGTCCAATTCCCCAACCTTGGCATATCCTGCAATCATTGTGTTCCAAGAAATGATATCTCTTTCCACTAAAGCATCACACAATCTTTGAGCAAACTCCAATTTCTTGCATTTGACATACATATCAAGAAGAGAATTACCCAAGATCAAACTTGAAGAACTATTGGACTTCCTCTGCTTCCATATTTAATTACACTTTGAGCAATTCTTCAATGCCTAGTGCTCCGAATTCATTCTGTTGCAACCCAATATTTTTTTAGAAGAAAAGAATTTACTTAAGCCACTCTCAGTAGATTCACTTTCAACTTAAAGCTTCTTTCATTTGCTCAAAGAATGTTGGATTAAGAAATTAAATTAACATTTTAATCATCAATCTCATCCCAACATGACCCTAAACAATATAAATGGCCATCTCCCATAAAAAAGAAAAAAGAACAAAGAAAATATATATATATATATATATATATATTGAAAAATCAATTAATGTGTAAAAACACTAATGAATGTTTAGACACTCAATTTCAAATTAAACCAACACAAGCTTATACCAAAATAATAGATGTGCGGAATAATGGGTACAAGCAAAAACCCAAACAAACAAACACCTCTACACCGTAAATAATCACAACACAGTAGCAATTAAAAGTAGAGAGTAAGATAACACTGGCATATGTTAACGAAGAGGAAACCGAAGAACTTGGCAAAAAACCTCTCTGATTGGCCACAAACGCGTTGACCCCATGTGATCAATTAAATTGATTAATTAGCCAAGTTATTAACTAATCAAGTTAACATGCAAAATCACGTGGAAGCACAAACAAATCACCAAAACTAAAGTATGCAGCGGAAAAATAAAAGACACGGTGATTTGTTTACGAATGGGGAAAACTTGACGGCAAAAACCCCACCGAGTGATTTGAGGTCACCACTCTCGAAACTCCACTATTATCACAGCAAGCGATTACAAGCAAGGAATCCCAAGTACCTTACTAACCTACAGTTGAACCCTTACCCCAATACCCAATTGGACTTGCTCTGTAGTGACAGTTTCTCCTTTCAATGCACGACTCCCAAGTACGTGACTAACTAATTGCGCGGATCCCAGTACGCGACTTCAATTCACCAACTAGAGAGAGAGTTGTTGGCTGCAAAGTTCTTCAAATCATCCACACGATGAAGATCAGGAAGATGCTCGGTTACAAAACCCTACAGTGCACATTACACAGTAACTTCTTCACAAAGGATGAACTAGGGCATGAACTTTGTCTTTTTGATCACAAATTGCATGAACAAGAATTACTCAATGTTTGTGCAACTTGCATCTGTTTGACGGCCCTTAAAACAATCCTTTTATGTCTAGGGTTAGGAGAAAAGAAGTTCCAAAGACACATTCACGGATTGGAATTAAAACAGAATTGAAAATCTGTTTTCTTTAAATCTCGACAGATAGAGGTGTCGAGGATCTGTCGAGAAGCTGTCGAGGCTCGGGCTAAAACAGCTTCTTAAAGCTCGATAGATGCATGTGTCGAGACAGGTGTCGAGCTTTAGTAACTTGCACTTCCTTGCTTGTTTCTTGGACAGACTTGATAACTTCAACACTTAGTCTTGAAACACTGTTTCTTGACGCGTTAAACACATCCTAAATCTACCCAAATACAAGTAAAGTGCGTTTTGTCTAAGGATAAGCCAATTGCATAAAATAGCGACATATGTCAACAACTTGAACTACATATGTCCTAACAATCTCCCCCTTTGGCAATCTGTGACAAAACCACAAAAAACAAATGAAGATATGAGAGAAGTCATAAAACACTTTAACTCATATTCACTTGTTACATACAATAAAATCTATCCTAACACAAACTCTTGAAAAATTTTGCAAGAAGAGTTTTTATGGCAAGTAGACTTTAACAACCTGTATTTCTGAAACATTTATAAACAAAAGACATCAAGACATCTTTGTGTGAAGCAGAAATAATAGATTGCATACAAGTAAAAGAAACATGTGTATAAAGACAGAAAAGAAACAACACATGGAAAGATAGGTGAAAGAAACATACATCAACATATATATCAAGAAATAAGTACAATGTATGTCAATACATGATCAATGTATCTCTAAAAAGATACAAAAGAAAAGAAATACATGTAATCCTCACTACATCCCTCAAATCAACACTCCCTCTATCAAAAATGTCCTATACTAGCTCTCCCCCTAAGTATGACTACTATCATACACCACAACTACTCCCCCTTTTTGTCACGAGTGACAAAGGGTAGAGTGTCAAGTAGACATCTCATCAGAAGAGCTCGCATCTCCATCATCATCATCCGAAGCATCATCGTCATTACCGTCATCATCATCCTCAGTCTCAGAAGAAACATGAGGTGGCGGAGGAGAAGCCTCTAGAGCAAAGCCGCTCAAGGTCGCCTGTCGCCTGGCGATGCGACCAACACGAACGTTCACCTGATACAACTCCGTGGAGAGTGTATCGAGGCGAGCATCCATGCGCTGAAGCTGCGCCACGATGTCTCCAAGAGTGACGTCACTCGAAGAAGAAGGAGCAGATGTCGCTCGAGCAGATCTGGAAGTCGTCGGACGAGAGGGAGGAGTAGCAGGATCCGACTGTCTCGATCTGAACTGTGCCTTGCTACGTTTTACAATAGCGGCGTCTATGGCAGACATGACGTGAAACGGATCGAAAAGGGAATGGGATGGAAAAACGGCGAAGTATCCTCGTGATAGCGGAAGGGAAAAAAAGCTTATCACGGGTGGCCGTATCTCTATAGACATCTATGGTAGAGAAGATAAAGTGTGAAGGGAAGTCTATAGTGAGATGCTCAAGAAGAGACAACAAAAATCGAGCACGAGGCTCTGTGATAGAGTTGTAGTGAGAAAGTGGGTGCAACACAAAAGTTATCACCATGTTAAGGAAACGAGGACCTTTAGCAAAAGGCCGACATGGTGTCTACTGATGATCTCCCCAAGAGGAAGGACGCTCACAGAACGCCGAGATCATCTCGTCTTTGGACACAGTCCATAGACACTCACATACGGGGTAATCAGCATGATCCACCCTCGGAACATAAAGAACCTCGGAGACTAACTCTGGAGTGACAGCAAAGCGCGTACCTCGAACGCTAGAGTAGAAGAGAGGTACTGAAGAATCAATCTCGGGGATGTTGGAGTAAAACTCCTGTATCAACACGAGAGGACAGGTGACTGGGACGTCACACAGTGACTCCCAAGCTCGACTGTGAATGACATCGGGTAGGTCAGTGTCGGCAAAGTCTGCCAGGACAACGTGGCGTTCCGAATGAGCACCTCGTTTAGAGAAGTTCTCCGAGAAGTCCTTATGGGCTTTCTCATCACGGAACCGGATAGACAATGGAGTAGAATCCGAAGAAGAAGATCCCTTAGAACGCAAAGGGTTCTAGGATGGAATAGACTTGCGTTTAGGTGCCATAGACACTACTGACACAAACATAGAGAGGGGGAGAAGAAGAGAAACAAACAGAAAAGATCCAAACAGTTCAATATAGGAAGAATATATTGAAAAGAAAGAACGTATGCATGGGAAATGCATGAGCATGTGACATGCAATATAAAAACATCATGGGCTCAGCCCAATCCAAACCTAACAGCACACAACAAGTTTACACACATCTAAATGCATGAAAATACAATTAGAATGCTAATGTGATGCAATGCATGTAGTTTTAAAGTTCAAATCTATAAAACCAACCCAAAAATTTCATGAAACTCTCATCAATTTTGAAAAACCCCAAAAATTTTCAAAAAAAATCAAAACCTAGGGTTTTAAATCATGAAATGCATGAAGAATGAGAGAAAAGATGCTTACCAAGTGAGGAAAAACAAGAAAAACACTTGATGAAGCCTTAGGAAGAGGTTTGGAGAGAGTGAGAATGGTTTTGGGAGAGAAAAAATGAGCTATCGAGTGAGAGGGATCGAGTGAAATGAGAGAAAATCGTGAGGAAAGAATATATAGCCCTTCAGTAATTCTCGACAGATGAAGGTATCGAGAGGTGTCGAGACAGCTATCGAGGTAGGTGTCGAGAAAATGCACTTCGACAGATACAGCTATCGAGAACATGTGTCGAGAAAAAAGGATCAAGCATTAAGGAATCTCGATCGATCCAGAAGCTGTCGAGAATCTATCGAGCAGACAAAGTTTCTCGATCGATCCACCAGGTGTCGAGAATGTTTCGAGACTGCGTTTAGAAAAAGTCTAAGAAGCTCGACAGATAGCTAGGTGTCGAGAGGTGTTGAGGAGGTGTCGAGATGCCTTAAAAACAGTTTTTCAAGAGAGGAAAAACACAGACATGAATGCAATCATGCATGCAACTCAACCAAAGATCCAAACAACACATATAGCTTTCAATAACATCTCTCATCAAGAATTTTAAAGCATGGATCCCAAATCACGCACACACACACAAACAAGTCTAACAAATTTTATATTTCAAAAATGAGTTAAGACAGTTTAGTGAGCATACATTAACGCATGTAAACCTTGTGATGGCCAAATCACATTGTACCTGCACATGTATCAAGAATAGCAAAGAATATTGCGTGTTTTGTGTGAAAATATCGCAAGATTGCATAAGTGTCTCAATGTTATGACGATTTGAGATATGAGAAAATCACTTTAACTCACACACAATCATAACTGTTTGATGGGGACTATCACCTTCGAGGTACATCCTATAACTCCCACATCTCCTAGAAAACACGCTTGCAACCATATTTTAGAGCATTTTGATCTTTTTGCTTTTTATTTCTTTGCATATTTTCTTTTATTAAGCATATCATGCATGGGCATATAAGAGAAAGAAAAGAAATACTCAGTTACGTTAAGCTTTTGACATTGCACTTTTGCTATGCCGAAGCATACAGATGTCATTGACATTGCATAAAGAAAGCAAAACAATGCATAAAACTAGACTGACTCAAAACAGTAAAGCAACACACAAGTAATGCAAAACAATAAAACAGGGAGAGAGAAGAAGAAGTGACTAAAATTACTTAGAGCTCTTGTCCTTCCACACCTTGGAAGAACCTTTCCTTTTAGCCAACCCTTGAACTGGTGATGAGGGGGAAGAGTTTAAACCGTTCAAGTTCGAAAGGAACATGAGGGCTTTGAGAATGTCTCCAAGAGGAGCATGAGAGGACTGAAGCTGATTCTGGTTCCCAGATGCTATCATGCCATTGCTTTGTTTAGTGGCTAGCCACTTGTAGCAATTTGGTCGAGTATGACTGGCAACACCCTAATGATAACAGAGATGCTGCTTCTTCTGTTTGGGCTTTTGAGAGATAGCCTTCTTAGTTCTAGGGTTTCTAGTTTCCCTTTTCTCAACTTTAGGGGGTGCTCCTAGGATAGACTTGCCCTTGTCTACGTTCTCACTAGCTAATTTAGTTTTAACATTTTTATCCTCAGTTTTAATGTTATTAGCAAGTGGAACAAAAATAGTAGTACTAGCAGAAGGAGTATTAGAGAGAGAAAATTCATACCCCAATCCAATACGATCTGAAGAAGATTTCTGAACACTTAGCATCTCGTCCAGCTTTGCACTTGACGTCCTTTCCAATTGTGCTCTAACTTGAAACAGCTCCGCTTCAAGCTTCTTGGTCTTCTCTGTTAGGATATATGCCCTTAAATCCTATTGTATGATGCTATGTATGACATTATGTATGACTTAATGTTGTGTTTAATAAAGTTGTTTATTTTTATCTAAAATAATGGTAACATGAATATTTGGACATTATCATATAGTCTATGAGATGCATAGTATGTGATTTATGTGAAAAGTCACAGAAGATATAAATCACAAGTTCTTTGTAAACTCAAAATTTATAGTTCGTAGTCGGTGATGAAATTGGGCATTTCATCTGCGAAGACTATAACGTATCAACTAAGATGATTTGTCTTGATCATGGAAGTGGAGACTTCTAGTTGATATGTTGATATGTTTTAAGAGTTAAGACATATTGAACTGGACCGCTGTGAGATTTATTATTCTTCTAACGACTGTCAAATGAATAATAAATTTCACGACTTTTATTTGCATGAACTCTTAATCCTGAGAGAATAATGGACCTGATCATGACGTGTAGGTTGCTTTGATATATCAGGAGTGAGATCTAATGTAACGGTCAAAACCTCAGTATGTTGGGCAGCCACATTTAGTGTTGATGGAACATATATTCTCAAGATGGAATTCATAGTCTCTTAACGGAGATAGAAAATATTCCCTTGAGATAAGTTTAATGAGTTTGGTTATTCAGAGAGTTAGGCCTAACCACTTTGGTAAGAAATTACTAAAGTATATATTTATGAAGTTGGATTTCATAAATATATGATGAATAACTTTAAAGGATTAAACCGGGTACTCAAGGATAAGATGTAGTAATTTTCGAAGTGGCAGTCCATATTTATGACTTTGTATTACTACGAATATTTTATGAAGGGGTTGCGTGTAAAATAAAGTCTTGGGATATAATTTATTAATAAGGCCTAGAGTGCAATTATATTTATATAGTGGTATTAAATATAATTAATGGTAACTTTGGACTTGTCAAGAGTTGACGGAAAAGCCCAAGGCCCATTGGAGCTAGTGTCTTATTGGTCCCTTTTGGTCCCATTCCAAGCCACACACTAAAGCCCAATTGGAAAGGCCCAATAGGCCGGCCCAATTAGATAATCAGTTAATTATAAAGGGAGAAACATACAGAATTTTTTTTTGGTTAACGTAATTTTTCGTAGAGAAAAAGAGAGAGTGTGAGACACACTTTTATTCTCCCTTTGGAAACTGATTGAGAGACCACACATCTTGGGCGTAAAGTGGAATTGGAGTGAAGATTAAAAGTTTTCCCAAGTGCTTCTAATCTTTGTTTTGAATTTCTCCACACCAAGGTACGCTATCTTGTTCTTAAATTCTGAAATTTAAAGAGTGCATGTTGTCAATCATGAATGAAATAGATTCTTGTTTGTTGCTTCCGCTGTGTGTTTTGTATGAGATACAAAACCAGATTTTATTCCAACAATTGGTTTCAGAGCCAGGTTTTCATATCATGATTGTATAATGTGTGATTGAATTTTAGAATTTAAGAAAACCGTTATCTTTGTCTTATAATTTTCTGCATCAAGTTGTGGTATTGTGGCAAATTTTTTTTTAATTTTCATGAAATCCGTATATATATATATATTTTGCAAGTGGGATTGAATAGTTGCAAGTGGGTAATTCAATCTTCACGGGTTGCAGTAATATGGTTATTCAATGAATAACCGTTTGCAATACCAATGCTTAAGTCCATTCAATGCACCGTTTGACTCTTTTTTTACGGATTGGTTATTGTTGCAATTTCCTGGAGAATGGATTTGCATGGCATGAAGTATTATGGCCCACGGATTTGCATGGCATGAATCACTAAGGCCCACGGTCATATATATATATATTAGGACAATTGGTGATTGTCAAGATGAAAAGGTAGAATCCGTAAAAGCAAGCATCTGACAGGCTTTTATATATATATATATATATATATATATAAATATATATATTATATTATATTATATTATATAAATAATATAATATATATATTACGTTATAAAATTATCTTATATTATATATATATATAACAATCCGTATATATATATATATATATATATATAAAACCTTCAGGACAATGAAAACCAAAAGGTATGGATCACACTTTGATGGCATTAATACTTGCAAGACAAAAAGTACTTCAAGAGTCAATTTATGTTTGCCATGCAATGAATGCCAAAAAAAAAAAAAAGGCCAAAATGTGTATTTTTACGTTACGTTATATATATATATATATATATATATATATATAACGTATATATTAATGCTAGGATAATGAAATTTATTCCTAATGAGATTAGGATTATGTTTTTCACGTGTCTAGCATTATTTTAATTCTTGACATTAAAAACCTTTAATTCTAAAATATCTAGTGGGAGAGAGATGCAAGGGTTGCATCTCACGGCCTCCATTGTTGATTCATAGTAGTGTGAAATATATACTTTGTCTTTGCCTCGAGCTTAGCATTCCATGCGGAGAGTATTTATTTCATGGTACTACAAGAATGAATTTCCTAGTTTATAGTGGTTTGATAAACACCTTGTCTTAGCTTCGAGCTTTGCATTCCATGCGGAGGATGTTTTTATCATGGTACTACAAAATAAACTTGTTAAAGGGATGAAATGTGGCTACACATGATTCTAGACAATGGTATACACTAGACTAAGTATTTTAGTATCCTCTATGCTGAGTTCTTGCTATTATTACTTAGAGGCTAAATGTAAAACGGCATATTATTAGTGTTTGATAAGAGTTATCATGATAGCACTAATAATGAGAGTAGTTCTCAATCAATCATAGTATTTAATGTTCACTCTATGCTGAGGGATATTAAATATGGGATTGGGTTGTCGTTGCATATATTATTTTATGGTTTTATTAAGGTTCCATATTATATGCTTATATGCTAAATTTGATAATGTCCAGTTTACTTATTATATTCATGTTTATTATTTTCAGATTTAAATCATGGCATCATTTAGCCCACTTGTTGCTATTCTTAACCAAAACAAACTGACTGGATCCAACTATGTTGACTGGAAAAGGAATTTAGACATTGTTCTTACTGCTGAAGAGCACAAATATGTGCTTACTCAACCATGTCCTAGCTTTCCTTCATTAGATGCTCCTCTTGAGGAAAAACAACGATATGATCGTTGGCAGAAATCTAATGAGATGGCCAAGTGCTATATCCTAGCATCTATTTCAAATGTTCTACAGCATCAAATGCAGGATGTAGAACATGCTTCGGACATCATGCTAAGTCTGAAGGAGATGTTTGGTGAGCAAGGCCGGTCTGCAAGGCAAGAAACCATGAGGCAAATTTATAATACCAAAATGGCTGCAAGAAGTTCAGTAAGGGAGCATTGTCTTAGGATGATTGCTAATCTGAACACATTAGAAGTTTTAGGTGCCGACATTGATGGAGAATCCCAAGTGGATATGATACTCCAGTCACTACCAGAATCATTCAAGGAATTCAGACTGAATTATAATATGAACAAAAAGATTTACTCTTTGTCTGAATTAATGAATGAGTTAGTGGCGGCGGAAGGCATCCTTGGTACTTCTAGTGTTGAAGCCAATGTGGGTGAAGCTTCTACTTCTCAACCTAAGTCGAAAGGCAAAGGTAAGAAGAAGAAGAAGGACTTCACTAGGAAAAATGGTAAAGAAATTGCCCTAGGGGTTGCCGGGAAAGGAAAGAAGACCAAAGGAAAGTGTTTCCATTGTGGTGAGAAAGGACATTGGAAGAGGAATTGTCCAAAGTTCAAAGCTGCCAAGAATAAGGGTAATGAAAGTTCTTTTCTTCTTGAAATATGTTTGTTACAGAATCCAACAGATTCCTGGTGTGTGGATTCAGGTTGTACTAATCATATCTGCAATTCTTTGCAGGGATTCCAGGAGACCAAAAAGTTGAATGAGGGAGAACTATTTCTTACTTTGGCTGATGGGAGCAGGATTCCGGTTGTAGCTGTTGGAGTGTATAATTTGTGTTTTAAGTCTAGAGTGTTAATATTGGAAGACTGTTTGTATGTACCTAATGTTCGTAGGAATTTAATTTCTGCAACTTATTTAGGTAAGCATGGATATTGTGTTATCCTGAAAGACAATGTTGTAATAAAGAAGGATAAAATGTTTATCTGTTCTGGCAATATTGTGGATGGTCTTTATATTTTAACTCCTGACATGCATGAATTATACAATTCTGAAATAGATAATAGCTCTCATGTAAAATCATTAAAGAGAAAATTTCCTTCTACTAGTGAAGCATATCTTTGGCACTTGCGTTTGGGTCATGTTAATTCAAGTAGGATTCAAAGACTAATCAAAGATGGACTTTTACAGCCCATGGACTTTGATGGTTTTCCAGTTTGCGAATCTTGTTTGGAAGGTAAAATGACCAAACGGCCTTTTAATGCAAAAGGTAGAAGAGCCCAAGATTTGCTAGAACTAGTGCATTCAGATGTATGTGGTCCTATGTCAATCCAAGCAAGAGGTGGCTATGAGTATTTCATTACTTTCACTGATGATTACTCTAGATTTGGTTATGTGTACCTAATAAAACGGAAGTCCGAAGCCTTTGAAAAGTTCAAAGAGTTTAGGGCTGAAGTTGAGAATCAATTAGGTAAACACATAAAGGCCATTCGATCTGATCGAGGTGGCGAATACCTTCTTGGGGATTTTAAGGATTACTTAACTGAAAATGGGATTATATCCTAGTTGACTGCACCTGGAACTCCACAACAAAATGGTGTAGCAGAAAGAAGGAATAGGACTCTTTTGGATATGGTTAGGTCCATGTTGAGTTATTCGACTCTACCAATTTCTTTTTGGGGTTATGCCTTAAATATTGCAATGTATCTTCTGAATTTAGTACCTTCGAAGTCTGTTCCTAAAACACCTGTAGAGTTGTGGAATGGGCGTAAGCCTAGTATGAGACATCTCCACATTTGGGGTTGTCCAGCACATGTGTTGAAAGGAAAGTCTGACAAGTTGCAGTCTAAAACAGAAGTGGTTTTCTTTGTGGGGTATCCAAAAGGAACTGTTGGAGGTTTATTCTATAGTCATAAGGATAATAAAGTGTTTGTTAGCACAAATGCCAAATTCTTGGAAAATGACTATATGAATGATTATACTCCTAGAAGTAGAGTTGTCTTGGCTGAAATGAATGAACCTGTAGTTGAACAACCAATGGATGAAACTAGGGATGATGTGGCTGTATTAGATACACCACAAAATATTACTCATGAGATGTCTAGTACACAGGTGCCTCGTCGTAGTGGGAGAATTGTTCGGCCTCCTATAAGATTTATAGGTTTGGGAGAAACCTATGAAGCTATCTCAGAAGAGGCTGAATCGGATCCTTACACTTATCATGAAGCTATAAATGATATAGATGCACATCATTGGATCCAAGCTATGAAATCTGAATTGGATTCTATGTATTCCAATCATGTATGGGATCTTGTAAAGGCGCCTAACGGCATTAAACCTGTTGGTTGCAAATGGGTTTACAAGAGGAAGAGAGGGATAGATGGAAAGGTTGAAACCTTTAAAGCTAGGCTAGTGGCGAAAGGGTACACACAAAAAGAAGGCATTGATTATGATGAAACTTTTTCGCCAGTAGCCATGCTTAAGTCTATCAGAATTCTCTTATCCATTGCTGCTCATTATGATTATGAGATTTGGCAAATGGATGTCAAGACTGCATTTCTTAATGGCAATCTTGAAGAAGAAATATACATGATGCAACCGGAAGGTTTCATAGCAAAGAACCAAGAGCATATGGTATGCAAGTTGCATAGGTCCATTTATGGACTTAAGCAAGCATCTAGGTCATGGAACATCAGATTTGATCAAGCAATCAAGTCATTTGGTTTTGAACAAAATCTTGATGAACCATGTGTGTACAAAAGACATCGAGACAAAGTAGTAATGTTCCTAGTGCTTTATGTTGATAATATTCTACTCATTGGAAATGATGTAGGGGTAATGTCATCGGTTAAAGTTTGGTTGTCTAGCCAATTTGATATGAAGGACTTGGGTGAGGCTAACTTTATTCTAGGGATCAAGCTTTGGCGAGATCGCAAGAATAAGATGTTAGGCTTATCACAAGCTGGATATATAGATAAGGTTCTAGAACGGTTTAGCATGCAAAACTCCAAGAAAGGATTACTTCCTTTTAGACATGGAGTTCCTCTGTCTGATGACCAACGGCCTAAGACTCAAGAGGAAGAAAATATGATGAGACAAGTTCCTTATGCTTCGGCAGTGGGAAGTCTCATGTATGCCATGCTTTGTACTAGACCAGATATTTGTTATTCAGTTGGCATGGTTAGCCGATATCAATCAAATCCAGGACCAAAACATTGGCAAGCTGTAAAGCATATTCTCAAGTATCTTAGGAGAACGAGAAATTATATGCTTGTTTACCATTGTGAGGATTTGATTCCCATTGGCTATACAGATTCAGATTTTCAATCGGATCTAGATTTCAGAAAATCCACTTCAGGATGTGTTTTCACCTTGGGAGGTGGAGCCATAAGTTGGAGGAGTGTTAAGCAATCTTGTATTGCGGACTCCACCATGGAAGCCGAGTACGTTGCTGCTTGTGAAGCAGCAAAGGAGGCTGTTTGGCTCAAGAAATTCCTTTCTGATCTTGGTGTTGTAAGAATGGAGCATGTTCCCATCACATTGTTTTGTGATAATAGTGGAGCGGTTGCACAATCCAAAGATCCAAGAAATCACAAGAAAGGAAAGCACATTGAGAGGAAGTACCATATCATTCGAGACATTGTTGCTCGTGGAGATGTTGTGGTAGCAAAGATTGAAAGTGCAAATAATCTAGCAGATCCTTTTACCAAGACCTTGCCTCAAAGGACTTTCGAGTCACATTTGGAGGGAATGGGAGTTAGATTAATGCACAATAGTCTTTAGGGCAAGTGGGAGATTGTTAGGATATATGCCCTTAAATCCTATTGTATGATGCTATGTATGACATTATGTATGACTTAATGTTGTGTTTAATAAAGTTGTTTATTTTTATCTAAAATAATGGTAACATGAATATTTGGACATTATCATATAGTCCATGAGATGCATAGTATGTGATTTATGTGAAAAGTCACAGAAGATATAAATCACAAGTTCTTTGTAAACTCAAAATTTATAGTTCGTAGTCGGTGATAAAATTGGGCATTTCATCTGCGAAGACTATAACGTATCAACTAAGATGATTTGTCTTGATCATGGAAGTGGAGACTTCTAGTTGATATGTTGATATGTTTTAAGAGTTAAGACATATTGAACTGGACCGCTGTGAGATTTATTATTCTTCTAACGACTGTCAAATGAATAATAAATTTCACGACTTTTATTTGCATGAACTCTTAATCCTGAGAGAATAATGGACCTGATCATGACGTGTAGGTTGCTTTGATATATCAGGAGTGAGATCTAATGTAACGATCAAAACCTCAGTATGTTGGGCAGCCACATTTAGTGTTGATGGAACATATATTCTCAAGATGGAATTCATAGTCTCTTAACGGAGATAGAAAATATTCCCTTGAGATAAGTTTAATGAGTTTGGTTATTCAGAGAGTTAGGCCTAACCACTTTGGTAAGAAATTACTAAAGTATATATTTATGAAGTTGGATTTCATAAATATATGATGAATAACTTTAAAGGATTAAACTGGGTACTCAAGGATAAGATGTAGTAATTTTCAAAGTGGCAGTCCATATTTATGACTTTGTATTACTACGAATATTTTATGAAGGGGTTGCGTGTAAAATAAAGTCTTGGGATATAATTTATTAATAAGGCCTAGAGTGCAATTATATTTATATAGTGGTATTAAATATAATTAATGGTAACTTTGGACTTGTCAAGAGTTGACGGAAAAGCCCAAGGCCCATTGGAGCTAGTGTCTTATTGGTCCCTTTTGGTCCCATTCCAAGCCACACACTAAAGCCCAATTGGAAAGGCCCAATAGGCCGGCCCAATTAGATAATCAGTTAATTATAAAGGGAGAAACATACAGAATTTTTTTTTGGTTAACGTAATTTTTCGTAGAGAAAAAGAGAGAGTGTGAGACACACTTTTATTCTCCCTTTGGAAACTGATTGAGAGACCACACATCTTGGGTGTAAAGTGGAATTGGAGTGAAGATTAAAAGTTTTCCCAAGTGCTTCTAATCTTTGTTTTGAATTTCTCCACACCAAGGTACGCTATCTTGTTCTTAAATTCTGAAATTTAAAGAGTGCATGTTGTCAATCATGAATGAAATAGATTCTTGTTTGTTGCTTCCGCTGTGTGTTTTGTATGAGATACAAAACCAGATTTTATTCCAACATTCTCAACCAAGAAATTGTTCTCGAACCTCAGTGCCCCGATTGTCTGATTTGCTTCATCAACCTTAGTGGAAATCTCCTCACGGTCAAGTTCCACATCACTGAGCTTTTTGGTGGCCAGCCTATAGAGTTTCTCATACTTCTCAGAAAGCTTGTACAGTTTCTCATAGGCAGTATAGATATCATCTTGATCATCCATAGTCTCAAACTTGGCATTAACCAATTCCTTTTCTTCATCCACTTCTTCAGTAACCCCATCAGTAGGATTAACAGTGGCAGTGAAGGCATTCAAGATTCCGTCATCTTCATTTTCAAAATCATCCTCGGGCTCCGTGTCGCTTAAGGTAACAGCAAATGCCTTGCTCTTCGCAATACTCTTAAGGTACGTTGGACACTCTTGTTTCATGTGTCCGAAGCCTTGACACCCAAAGCATTTTGGTCGCCATCCTTGACATCCTTCTTCCCTTTATCTGAATTCTTGAATTGAGAAGAACTGGATTGCCTACGGTTTTTGTTGAAGCCTTTTCTATTGGCATTCTTCATGAATTTCTTGAATTGCCTTGTAATATAGGACTTCATTTTAGAATCTTCATCATCTGAAGAATCATCTGTATCACTTCTCTTGGCTTTTAGTGCCATGCTCTTGCCCTTGCTTGACTTGCCTATCCTAGTCAGCCCTAACTCGTAGGTTTGCAAGTTTCCAACCAGCTCAGTCAAAGGAATTCTGTCAATATCCTTCGATTCCTCTATCGCCGTGATCTTAGCATGGAATCTCTCAAGCAGTGATCTGAGCACTTTTCTCACTATCTTGGGTTCAGGAATGGTTTCCCCAAGATTGAAAGTTGAGTTCACTATGTCTTTGAGCTTTGCATAGAACTCATCAAATGACTCATCCTCCTCCATCTTAATTTCTTCAAAGCTTGTGGTGAGCCTCTGTAGCTTTGAATCCTTGACAGCCTTTGTTCCCTCATAGGTTGTTTGGAGAATGGTCCATGCTTCCTTTGCAGTTTCTGTTGAGGAAATTTTCTTGAACTCCTCATTGGTGACTACACTGAATAGGGCATTCAATGCTCTACTGTTAAAATTTTCCGCCTTGATCTTGGCATCATCCCAATCGGCTGGCGCTTCTGTAGGCTTGGTCCAGCCTATCTCCACAGCTTGCCACACTTTCTCATCTAAAGACTGCAAGAAAACTCTCATGCGTACCTTCTAGTATGCATAGTTAGTGCCATCAAATAATGGAGGTATAATAAGTGATTGACCTCTATCCATGACAGCAGGGGTCAATGGATCACACACAAGGATTAAACCCTAATCAGAGTGTGCCTGCTCTGATACCACTTGATAGGCCACAAACGCGTTGACCTTGTGTGATAAATTAAATTGATTAATTAGCCAAGTTATTAATTAATCAACTTAACATGCAAAATCACGTGGCAGCACAAACAAATCACCAAAACTAAAGTATACAGCGGAAAAATAAAAGACACAGTGATTTGTTTACGAATGGGGAAAACTTGACGGCAAAAACCCCACCGAGTGATTTAAGGTCACCACTCCCGAAACTCCACTATTATCACAGCAAGCGATTACAAGCAGGGAATCCCAAGTACCTTACTAACCTACAGTTGAACCCTTACTCTAATACCCAATTGGACTTGCTCTGTAATGACAGTTTCTCCTTTCAATGCACGGCTCCCAAGTACGTGACTAACTAATTGCGTGGATCCTAGTACGCGACTTCAATTCACCAACTAGAGAGAGAGTTGTTGGCTGCAAAGTTCTTTAAATCATCCACACGATGAAGATCAGAAAGATGCTTGGTTACAAAACCCTACGGTGCACATTACACAGCAACTTCTTCACAAAGGATGAACTAGGGCATGAACTTTGTCTTTTTTATCACAAATTGCATGAACAAGAATTACTCAATGCTTGTACAACTTGCATCTCTTTGACAGCCCTTAAAACAATCCTTTTATATGTCTAGGGTTAGGAGAAAAGAAGTCCCAAAGACACATTCACGGATTGGAATTAAAACAGAACTGAAAATCTGTTATCTTTAAATCTCGACAGATATAGGTGTCGAGGATCTGTCGAGAAGCTGTCGAGGCTCGGGCTAAAACAGCTTCTTAAAGCTCGATAGATGCATGTGTCGAGACAGGTGTCGAGCTTTAGTAACTTGCACTTCCTTGCTTGTTTCTTGGACAGACTTGATGTCTTCAACACTTAGTCTTGAAACACTGTTTCTTGACGCGTTAAACACATCCTAAATCTACCCAAATACAAGTAATGTGCGTTTTGTCTAAGGATAAGCCAATTACATAAAATAGCGACATATGTCAACAACTTGAACTACATATGTCCTAACACTCTCCGCCGCCCTCTAAGCGATCAAATGATCCACTAAAGAATAACGTTGGGATACACGAATAGCAATAGACCCTCCAAGCCTAATCTACCCAATGCAGATAAGGATTTGGCAAATGTACCTCTCAAGGATATGTCAATGGAGAGGGTGAGAGTAGAGGAATTTGGATGAGTTAATCTTAGTTTTTTCTAGGGTTTCTCTCTCAAAAATTCTCTCTAGAAGCTCTCTAAATTTCGTGGGTATAAGGGTATTTATAGTAGGATACGTGAGGAATGTGAAAAGTCAGTTTTCATCCAAACAGGACATTTTAGCGACTTGGACTTGCAACTGGAACTAGTCGCAAGTTTGAGTTGCGAGCTAATTTCCAGGTTAGATTGTATTTTTTGTCCTATAGTGCTCCAGCTATCGTGACCCTTCAGTTCTCTGCATGCTTCACACGTGTGCTACTTTGGCGACTTGCCAGTTGTGAGGCTCCTTTGAATGCACATATCCTGAGTTTTCTTCATACTCTCTCACACACAACCCTTACAAAATTTCCACCTAAATACAGGGTATCTAATTGCTGAAATTAGAAGCAAGTTTGACACGGAATAAAGCCAACACATGATTGAATAAATTCAAACTTATATATATATATATAGTTAACTTTTCATCACTTAATGAGTAATATTAGTTTTTAGTTTAAACCATATATTTAAAAAATAAAATAAAAGTGTAGCAAAGCCCAAATTATACCTTTTAACATCAAATCATAACAGATTGACTCGTTAAACAACCGAAAAGAATCCATTTCCAATTTCATCCAATGAAAACTTTCTTGGTTTGGATATTTCAAACAAAATGCGGTTGTTTTTAATAGATCAAATAATCAATAATATCTATATTTAGGTAAACAAATATTTTAAAGAGATCAAAAAATTTCTTAAAATAATTAGTAAAAAGAGATGAAAAAAAAAAAGATTTAATAATATCTCACAGGAGGTTTTGGTGCCAACATGAACAAGAAAAGCTGTGACTTCCTTGGCTCCAAAGAAGCTTTGATTGATGTTTGATAGGCCAAAAATGTATTGACCCCTTTGGCATATTAATTAATTAAATCAATTTAATATGCAATGGCGTGGTAGCACAAACAAATCACCAACTAAGTTAAATGCAATAGAAAATAAATTTGACACAGGTGATTTGTTTATGAATGGGGAAAACCACCGAGGCAAAACCTCACCGGGAGAATTTAAGGCCAAAACTCTCGAGAATCTACTATTATCAAAACAAGTAGTTACAAGTAAAAGAGATTCTAGTGCCTAATACCAACCTACAGTTGAACTCTTACCCCAATACCAAATTGGGCTTGTATTGTAGCAACAATCTCTCTTTTCAATGCACGAATTCCAGTACGTACTAACCAATGATGCACGAATCCTAGTACATGACTAACACACCAACTTGAGGAAGATGTTGGTAGTAATTTCTTCAGTTCATCCAACAATGAAAATCAAGAAGCTCCTTGGTCACAAAATCCTTGGCATAAAGACGCAGTAGCTTCTGGAGAGAATATAATGAACTAGAGCAAATTCTATCTCTGGTCACAATATGCATGGATTATTATTTAGCAATGCCTTGCATCATTTGTTACGGCTCTTAAAATAATCCTTATATATTTCTAAGATTGTGAGAAAAGAAACTCTACACAAATACTCAAAGATATACATGTAATTAGATCTGGAAAACCTGATTTCGTAATTTTCGACAGATACAGCTTGTGTCGAGCTTCTGTCAAGCTTCAACATTAAATGTCGATAGAAAGGATTCTGTTGAGACATCTGTCGAGCTTTAATGAACAACACTTCTTCACTTGTTTCTTGGTCAGATTTACATGGCTTCAATACTAAACTTAAACACTTGTTTCATGAAGTACTAAGCTCATCTTAAATCTACCCAATAATAAGTAAAGTGCGTTTTGTCAAAGGATTAGCCAATTACATCAAATATGTCCCTAAGAATCTCCTCTTTTGGCAATCCATGACAAAACCACAACAAACAAATGAATCATGAGAGAAGTCTTAAATCACTAAACTTATAATCACTAGTTGTATTACAAAATAAACCTAAGCCTAACATAAAATCTTGAAAAACTTTGCAAGAAGAGAGTTCATGGCACGGTAAACTTTAACGATCTGTCTTTCTAAAACACTTAAAAAAATCTCATTAAGGCATCATGTGTGAAACAGAAATAAAGATTGCATACATAAAGAAACATGTGTATAAAGAGAGAAAAGAAACAACACATGGAGAGATAGGTGACAAAACATACATCATCATCATATATATGTGAAAAGATAAATACAATGTATGTCAATAAATGAATGGTCACAAGGCCAGTATATATGAGGCTAATGTAACTGAAAAGAAAGAAAAGAAAAGCATATATAAACCTCACTACATCTCTCAAAAGATATACACACTCCCCTTAACAAAAATGTCTTATACTAACTCTCCCCCTAAATACAAGACTACTCTCATCCCAAAACTACTTCTCCTTTTTGTCATGAATGACAAAGGGTAAGTCATTGAGAGGTCATCATCTCGTCATCACTGAAATAGCTAGCGTCTACTTCCTTATCATCACCAGCATCATCATCCTCATCAACCGAAGCCTCTGGAGAAGGAGATGGAGAAGCAGTGAAACCACCAAGGCGAGCTTGTCGGCCGGCAATGCGTCTAACACGGGTGTTCACCTGACACATCTTATCAATGAGAAAGTCAAGGCGAGCATCCATGTGCTGAAGTTGCATCATGATGGCCTCGAAAGGTCACACCATCAACTGTAGAGGTAGAAGGAGCCGAGGAAGAAGGAATAACAAAAGCTGCAGGATTGGTCATCTTTGTACGTGGCCATTTCAATCAAAGCTGGGCCTTGCTCTGCCAAACAGAACCAGTGCTAATGGCACCCATAGTGGTGTTGTAAGAAGAATCAGGAATGGAGATGGAGAAGTGGCGAAGGATCAGCGTGATAGCTAAAGGAAAGATAAGCTTATCATGGGTCACTGTATCCTAATAGACATCAAGGATAGAAGTGATGAAGTGAAAGGGGAAGTCTATAGAAAGATCCTCAAGAAAAGACAAAAGAAAGTGAGCACGAGGCTCGGTAATAGAGTAATAGTGAGATAGTGGAGTAAGGAACCTCGAACCATTTGCAAAGCCCGAACATGGGGTGTTTTGCCTACCACCCCATATGGAAAGTGTCTCATAAAAGTGAGACAGAAGCTCATCTCTGGACATAGTCCTAAGATGCTCATAGTCAGGGTAGTCAGGATGCGCTACCCACAGAACATGTAGTACCTCGAATATAAGATCTGAGATAACTACAATACGCGTACCTAGAAATGTCATGGCAAACCAAGGTACAGAGGTATCGATACCATGTATATTGGAGTAAAACTCCTGTATAAATACGATGGGACACCTCAAGGATCTCTCACATAGAGATTCCCAGCCCTTAGTCCGAATGACAGAGGGGAGAGGAGTGTCAGAAAAGTTCGACAGAATAACATGGCTCTCCGGATGAACGCCATATTTCTGAAAGTTTTAAAAAGAAGTCCTTTTGGACCTTCTCATCATGGAAACGAATGTGAAGAGGGGGAATGAGATTAGAAGAAGAAGACCCAAAACTAAGAGGATTTCGAGCTGGAGTGAATTTACGCGCTTTGGGTGCCATTGTGTAGTCTATTCACGAGAGAGAGAGAGAGAGAGAGAGAGAGAGAGAGAGAGAGAGAGAGAGAAAGAGAGAGATAGAACACAATCACAACCAGATAATAAAGAAAAAAGAAAAAGAAAGGAAAAACGTATGCATGAAAAATGCATGAGCATGTGACATGCAAAATTTAAAAACATCATGGGTAAAACCTAATCCAAACCTACCAGCACATAATCAACAATAATCAAACACACATCTAAAATGCATGAAACATTATTAAAATGCAATAAGAATGCAATGCATGAGCATATAATATCAAAACAAAAAATCACAACCCAACAATTTCACAAAAATCTCAAAAACCCCAAAAAATTCAAAAACCCCAAAACCTAGGTCTAAAAGTGCATGAATGCATAAAAATGAGGAGATTTAGGAAGCTTACCGAGTGATCTGAACTTGATATAGGCCAAAAATGTAGTGAGTAGTGAGATTTGAGTGAAGGAAATAGTGTTTGGAGGGAGAGAAGAGAGTTTTCTGTAGAGAGAGAAGCGAAAAAGCAAGATTTGATTTGCACTCATCCTTTAAATAGAAATCCCAGCTCGATGGATCGAGGTATCTATCAAGATCTGTCGAGCACTAAATCTTGACAGAAATGAATTTGTCGAGATGCTATCGAGGATCTATTGACGGCAAAAACACCTCGATGGATCGAGCATCTGTCGAGAATCTATCGGCTAGACAAAGAGCTCAGAAATTTGACTCGATGGATCAAAGAAATTGTCGTGAATCTATTGAGGAGAAACCCAAAAATCTTGATGGATCGAAGTTCCATCAAGATTTGTCAAGAAAAGGAGAAAGAAGGGCTCGATAGAAGGGAATCTGTCATGCATCTGTCGAGAAGATGTCAAGTTTGAAGAAAATGAGTTTTTCAAGGAGGAAAAACATATAAAGATGAATGCAACAAGCAAGCAACTCAACCAAAGATCCAATCAACATGTAAAGCTCTCAAGACATCTCTTAACATATAAGCAAAGCATTCAAGATCCAAAATACAAACACACACACACACAAAACAAGTCTAACTAATTTTATATTTCAAAAACAAGTTAAGACAGTTTAGTGAGCAAACATTAACACATGTATTCCTTGTGATGGCCAAATCATATTATACTTGCACATGTATCAAAAGTAACAAAGAATTTATGTGTTGTGTGTGAAAACATAGCAAGAGTGCATAAGTGTCTCATATTATGACAATTTGAGATATGAGAAAATCAAATACAGTCACACATAATTATAATTACTTGATGGGGACTATCACCTTCAAGGTACATCCTATAACTCCCACATCTCCTAGAAACACGCTTGCAATCATATTTAAAAGCATTTTGATTCTTTTTGCTTTTGTTTTTCTTGGCATATTTTTTTTTTCTTTTTGAACATATCATGCATGGGCATATAAGAAAAAGAAAAGAAATACCCATTTATGTAAGCCAAAACATCACAATTTTGCTATACCGAAGCACACAAATGTTATACATGATTGTCGGGCTTTAGTGGTGAGATGGTTATTTATGCCTTTCTCTTAGGATTTTTTAGTCATTCTCGTTAAAAAGAGTAATATGAGTGTTAAGTATAAGAGATTACGTAATCGTACTCATCAAAAACATGAGCCACAAATCTCACTTGCTTAGTTGTGCATTGAGATGCTTATCTAAGTTACAAGAGATACAAAGTTTAGAAAACTTTGTTTCAATGGCCATTCAAGGTACACAAGTACCAATATACACAAACACACACTGTTTTGTATTTTTTTGATTTTTTAATTTTTTTTATTATTATGAAAAGCAAAATAAATCAAAACTGAAAAACAACCAAAAAAAAAAAAAAACATAAAGAAACACAAAGCATAAAACTAGACTGACTCAAAAAAAGAAAGCAAAACAAAAAAGTAATGCATAACTATAAGAGGAGAGAGAGAAAAAGTGACTAAATCACTTTGAGCTTTTTCCTTCCACACCTTGGAAGAACCTTTTCTTTGCGCAAACCTTTTATTCGGAGGTGGGGGGGAAGAATTGAATTCGTTCAAGTTCAAAAGAAACATGAAGGCCTTGCGAAGATCTCTAAAAGGAGCAAAAGTGGATGAAAATTGACTTTGGTTTCCAAACAACGGCATACTATTGCTTTGTTGATTGGCTAATCACTTGTAGCAATTTGGACAAGTATGTCCTGAAGCTCCACAGTGATGGCAGAAATACGGCTTCTTTTGTTGAGACTTTTTTTTTTTTGTCCTTCTTATTCCTAGGGTTTCTAGTCTCTTTCTTTTCAACCTTAGGGGGTGCTCCTAGAATAGATTTGCCTTTATCTAAGTTCTCACTAGCTATTTCAATTTTTAGCTTCATCATTCTTAGAATTAACATTATCAACAAGTGAGACAAACACAATTGTACTAGATGAGGCAATATTAGGAGAAGAGAAATCATACCCTAAACCGGTTTTTTCAAAAGCATCTTTCTTAAACCTTAGCATCTCATCAAGATTTTCACTGGAAGTCCTCTCCAATTGAGCTCTAACCTAGAACAGTTTTGCTTCAAGCTTCTTTGTCCATTCAGGAAGGAAGTTGTTCTCGAACCGCAATGGTCCAATTGTTTGATTTTCTTCATCAACCTTTATAGAGAGCTCCTCTCGATCTAAATTCACATCACTTAACTTCTTGGTGGCCAGCCTATACAGTTTCTCATGCTTCTCGAAAACCTTGTACAAATTAGCATAGGCTGTATGGATGTCATCTAGATTGTCCATTTTCTCAAATTTGGATTCCACCAAGTCCTCTTCTTCATCCACTGCTTCTACAATCCCCTCAGTAGGATCCACTGTAGCAGTGAAGGCACTCAATATTCCCTCGTTATCACTATCTTCTAATTCAATCTTAGGCTCAATGTCACTCAAGGTAACAATAAGAGCCTTGCTTTTCCCAACTGTCTTGACATATATTGGACATTCTTGTTTCACGTGTCCAAAACCTTAACATCCGAAGCACTTTGGTCTGGAGGGAATAGTGTACTGATTGCCATCCTTACCATCCTTCTTTCCTCTATCTTGGCTTTTGAACTGGGAAGAACTGGATTGCTTACGGTCCTTATAGAATCCTTTTGCATTGGCATTCTCCATGAACTTCTTAAACTACCTAGTGATGTAAGACTTCATCTTGGAATCTTCATCATCTGAAAATTCATCAGTCTCATTACTTTTGGCCTTTAGTGCCATGCTCTTACTTTTATTTCCTTTCCCAATTCTAGTCAAACCCAATTCATAGGTTTGCAAGTTGTCAACAAACTCTGTCAAAGGAATTTTGTCAATGTCCTTTGATTCTTTGATGGCAGTGATCTTGGCATGGAATCTTTTAGGCAGAGATTTGACCACATTTCTCACAATCTTGGGTTTGGGAATCTGTTCTCCAAGATTAAAAGCTGAGTTGACTATGTCCTTTAGCTTGGCATAGAACTCATCAAATGACTCATCCTCCTCCATTTTTATCTCCTCAAAGCTAGTAGTGAGCCTTTGGAGTTTTGAATCCTTGACAGTCTTAGTCCCTTCATTGGTTGTCTAAAGAATGGTTCATGCTTCCTTGGCAGTTTCAGTTGAGGATATCTTCTTGAATTCCTCATTGGTCACCGTACTAAATAAGGCATTCAATGCTCTGCTGTTGAAGTTTGCCGCTTTGATCTTGGCTTCATCCCAATCCGTCGGTGCTTCTTTTGGCTTAGTCTAGCCAATCTCCACAGCTTGCCACACCTTCTCATCTAAGGACTGAAAGAAAGCTCTCATGTGTACTTTTTAGTATGCATAATTAATGCCAACAAATAAAGGAGGTATAATAAGGGATTGTCCTCTATCCATGAAAAACAGGGGTCAATAGATTACACAGCAAAGATTAAACATAATCAAAGTGTGTCTGCTTTGATACCACTTGATAGGCCAAAAATGTATTGACTCCTTAGGCAAATTAATTAATTAATTATCCAAGTTAATTATTTAAGTCAATTTAACATGCAATGACATGGTAGCACAAAAAAATCACCAACTAAGTTAAATGCAGTGGAAAATAAATTTGACACAAATGATTTGTTTATGAATGAGAAAAACCACTGAGGCAAAGCCCCACCGGATGAATTTAAGGTCATCACTCCTAAGAATCCACTATTATCAAAATAAGTAGTTACAAGTAAAAGGAATTCTAGTACCTAATAACAACCTACAGTTGAATCCTTACCCCAATACCCAATTGGACTTGTATTGTAGTAGTAACCTCTCCGTTCAATGCACGAATCTTAGTACATGACTAACCAATGATGCATGAATCACAATACCTGACTAACACATCAACATGAGGAAGATGTTGGTAGCAAAGTTATTCAGTTCATCCAACAATGAAGATCAGGAAGCTCCTTGATCACAAAACCCTTGACGTAAGGATGCAGTAGCTCCTAGAAATAATATGATGAACTAGAGCGAATTCTATTTCCGGTCACAATATGCATGGATTATTCTTTGGAACGCCTTGCATCGCTTGTGACGACTCTTAAAATAATCCTTATATATGTCTAGGGTTGTGAGAAAAGAAACCCTACACAAATACTCAAAGATATGCATGTAATCAGATCTAGAAAACCTGATTTCGTAATTCTTGACAGATACAGCTTGAGTCGAGCTTCTGTCAAGCTTTAACATTACATCTTAATAGAATAGATTCTGTTAAGACATCTGTCGAGCTTTAATGAACAAAACTTTTTCACTTGTTTCTACCCAATTACAAGTAAAGTGTGTTTTGTCAAAGGATTAGCCAATTACATCAAATATGTCCCTAACAATGTTGGTAATACCAAAGCTATATGGCTGGTAGTGTGCAGAGGCACTGATAAAGGAGTGGTAGTCCCAGAAGCCTTTTGCATGGTCCTCAAGGGAGTTTCTATTTAAGAACATGTTTCCAAACTAGGATCTCTGAAAGTAATCAGAAACAACCCCCTCGAAATAGCAATGTGGTATGGGATATGTGCAGCACCTAGGACAGCATGGTACAAAACTTTTAGGGTTAGGACGACTATGTGAAATTAGTGCTCTTGCCAGCGATAGGTTCACACAATTCACAAAGACTAACAATATCAATACCATTGTCAAGAGTACACGCCATTTATATTCCATTTTTGCACGTAACAAGCTTGGTGGAGTTTGAAGAGAGGTTTGTACCTTCCTATATATAATGGGGAACGTGGTCAGCCGTAATATACTTAGGGTATTGTACCTGATGCAAAAAGTAACTTTCAGCCTCAACCATTAAATAAAAAATATTAAAAAGAAGTAAAAAGTTAAAAATTTGTGAAGGAAATGATGTAATTGTATGGTGCAATTGCTCTAATCTCAACCTATATAATGCATTGGAAAAAGAAAAGAAAAGTAATGAGAAAACAACTAGCTTGGAGCTTTCATACATAGGGTGGACCTCACATGTGAGTCCTACCATGCAAACCAAACTACCAAAGAATTGCCCAAAAAAAGGATAGTTATGTGTGATTATGCCAGTCTTCTTTCATGCCTTTTAGGTTCTTTTTTTAATTTAATTTTTTAATTTTTATTATTTCTATTTTTGGTGAATAGGTTCTTTTCAAACACAACAATTTTCATAATATTTTTACAATAATACTGAATTGATAATTTTTCATTCGTTTCATCTAAAAGACTGAATCTACTACTGATATTTCTTTTTTACTAACTAAAAGTTCACTTGGTGTATAAAACATTAGTGAATGTTTAGACCTCAATTTCAAATTAACCAACACAAGCTTATACTCAAACAATAAATGTGCGGAATGATAAGTACAAGCAATACCCAAATAAACTAACTACTTTAAACCATAATTAATCACAACACCACTGCAATTAAACCAAATAACCTCCTCACTGATGTGGGTATGGTGAGATAAGGATTTGGCTAATGAACCTCTCAAAGGTATGTCAATGGAGAGGGTGAGAGTAAAGGAATTTGAGAATCAAAGGTATAAGATTATGAATGAGTCAATCTTGTTGTTCTCTAGGGTTTCTCTCTCAAAATTCTCTCTAGAAGCTCTCTACATTTCGTGGGTATAAAGGTATTTATAGTAGGGTACGAGAGGAATGTGAAAAGTTATTTTTTCTGCAAAATAGGGTGTTTTGGCAACTAACTCGCAAATGGGATCAGTCGCGAGTTCTAGTCGTAAAATAACTAACTGGCTAGACTGTCCTTTTTTTTTCCTGTAGTGCTCCAGATGTCGTGATCCTTTAGCTTTTTGCATGCTTCACTCATGTAGCATTTTGGCGAGTTATCAGTCGCGAACCACTCGCAAGAACAGTCTTGAATGCACACACACTTGAATTCTTCACACTCTTTCACACACATTCCTTACATGATTCCCACCTAAATACAGGGTATCTAATTACTGAAATACAAGTAAATTTGGCATGGAATAAAGCCAACACATGATTGAATTAATTCAACCTTAAAATCTTCCCCTTTAGCTATTCCGTGACAAAACCCTAAAACAAACTCTAGACTTAAAATGTGAGTTAGGAATAGTTGCCAAAACTCATTCACACCTAACTCTAAATTCTGTTAAGCTCTTGAACCATATAGATAAGTTTTCCTAAAAACAATATCACACGAAGTTCATTGTAAGCAAAAATCTTGAAATGCGTATGGAGCAAGCACAATACGATTAAGCAAGTATGAATATGACAATTAAGCATGGCTTGACCAAACATGAACAGTCACTATAAATAGTGACAACAATGAACATTCACATGATGAATGAAACATCCGAACATGCACGCTAATAAGCTTAATGCAAAGTATCATTTGCATGTCCAACACTCAATCATTGCAAGAACACTAAGTTAATTGCATCAAGGATACAAGATCGAACAAGGGCACAGGAGTACTAAAGGGAATACAAAACATAATCTAAAAGTACTAAATATCTACAAAACAAATATTGTCGAGTGCATAACATAAGCCATGAAATATGAACATAGACTATAAATAGCATAAAATAGAAAATTTAAAGGCTTGAGTGCTTGAGTAAATGTAAAGGCTTTTTGTTAGGTTTTAAGTACTTAGGAACTAATGTATTAGAACTCTAATGTGTATTATTGGAAAACCATGATCAAAACAGGTGTTTATTCTTGTTTTAGACTTGCTCAAAGTATGTCATTCATGTAAAGTTGGAATCGAGTTAACTGCAAAAGTTACTGTGTAAATATGCCTGGCTTGATCAATCGAGAATTAGACTCGATCGATCGAAAGTCGTGCAGATTGTTTTTACTGCAGAATTTTCAACTCAGCCCTAAGCCCATATGACGTGTAGGGTTTTATGTTTTACCCTAGGTATAAAAGGCAAACCCTAAACACGTTTTTGAGGTTGCTCATATTGCTGTTTGTGTGAATCTCTTGTGAGATCTAAGAAGTGCTTGCCTTCACACAAGTTTAGGATTATCAAGAAGGAGATTTCTTCGAGAACTTGATGATCATTCAGTTGTTGCCATAAGAGCTTAAAGATACACAAGTGGGAGTGCTTGTACTTGCTGGAGAATCCAAGGAAGATGGAGTTCGTGGTCTCAAAGCTTGCACGTAGTCGTGTCAGTAAGTTTTCTACTGGTGGGTAGCAATAGGATGTTAGCGGTTTAAGTCACTATTGTCCAAACTTCGATTCTTTCATAGTAGATTCAGGTTTACCTTGAGGATAGCTAGGTTAAATCCTCCCTAGGTTTTTTACCGGTTTGGTTTTTCTAGATCATCATATCTTTGTGTTTTTATATTCCCCACTTTACATTAATATGATTATATGATTGTATTAACCTAGATCTGAAATTTGAACTAAGTAATAACTTGGCTTGTTAACTAGGTTAATCTAATTGTGTTTATAAGAGGGCTAAAAACTTTACAAGTGGTATCAGAGTAGGTAGCTCTTGTGTGTAGATCTTTTGATCTCTGAGTTGATCCTTGACCCCAGTTGTGATGGAACACGAACACTCTCTTGTTATTTCTCCTCACTTTGATGGGAATAATTATGCTTACTAGAAAGTCAAGAAGAAAGCTTTCCTAAAATCCATTGATGAGAGAGTCTGGAACTCCATTGAATACGGATGGGAGAAGCCCACTACCCCTGTGAGTGAGTGGCAAACTTCTCAGAAAGAAGCAGCCGCCTTCAATAGCAAAGCTATGAATGCTATCTTTAATGTTGTTTCTATGGAGGAATTTAAAAGAATCTCTAATGTTGAGGTTGCTCACACTACTTGGAATATCCTTCAGACTGTGCATGAAGGCACAAAGTCAGTTAAGATCAATAAGTTGCAACAATTGACAACTAGATTTGAAAGCATTAGGATGTCTGATGATGAATCTTTTGATGAATTCTATGCTAAACTTAATGACATTGTTAATTCTGCATACAACTTGGGCAAAATCTATGATCAACCTAAAATTGTTAGGAAGATTCTTAAATCTTTAACTGAAGATTTTGGACCCAAAGTGATTGCTATCACTGAGAGCAAGGATGTGGACTCCATCCCTATTGCTGAACTTGTAGGATCTCTTCAGTCCTATGAGTTGGACCTGACCAAAACTAGCAAATCCAAATCAATGGCTCTTAAGTCCATTGATGATGTTGATGTTGGTGGATTTGATGATGAGCTCTCTGCTATAGAGATTGCTTGCCTTGCCAAAAACTTTAGGAATTTCCTTAGAAATAGCAACAGAAGGGCAAGAGGTAAAAACACTAATGAACCTAGAAACTTTAGGAAGAATGATCCCTCTAAGGTTAACAAAATTGAAAAACCAAGAGAAAAAGTAGGTCAATCTTCTAATAATTCTATAGGTCCTCAATGTTTTGGATGTCAAGGGTATGGTCACATGAAATCTGAATATCCAACATTCTCAAGGTCAAGGGTAAGGCTATGGCTGTAATCCTTACTGATGATGAAGTTTCTGATGATGAGTCTAGTTGTGACGAGGATGGAAACTTCATTGCTTTCACTGCTACTGCTGTAGTTAATGAAAGTGTGACTGTTGAAGAGAACCCTTCTGATTGGGAACTCTCTGAGGATGCAGATCTTCAAGAAGCCTACAATAAACTTTGCAAGGTTGCTGCAAAGGATGCCATGAGTGTTGAATTAGGCTTAAAGAAAATTGCATCTTTTGAGCTTGATAAGAAAAATTTGCTTGTGAATTTGTTTGATGCTACTAAACTTTTGAATAATGTGAAGACTGAGAACATACTTTTGCTTGATCAAGTTAAATCTTTGAAACATGAACTATCTATTGCTAGAGAACAAATGAATAGGTCTGCTAGTTCCAAACTTGATCAGATGTTAAGTGTTCAAAAGTCTCCTTCCGACAAAATTGGTTTAGGTTTTGTAGAAAGTATCAATGTGTCTACACCTAATTACACAATCTTTTTTCCTTCATCTTCTTTTGAACCCCTTGTGTTAGGACATATATAGTTCAAGTTGTTGACATATGTCGTTATTTTATGTAATTGGCTTATCCTTAGACAAAACGCACTTTATTTGTAATTGGGTAGATTTAGGATGTGTTTAACGCGTCAAGAAACAGTGTTTCAAGACTAAGTGTTGAAGTCATCAAGTCTGTCCAAGAAACAAGCAAGGAAGTGCAAGTTACTAAAGTTCGACACCTGTCTCGACACATGCATCTATCGAGCTTTAAGAAGCTGTTTTAGCCCGAGCCTCGACAGCTTCTCGACAGATCCTCGACACCTCTATCTGTCGAGATTTAAAGAAAACAGATTTTCAGACTTCTTTTCTCCTAACCCTAGACATATAAAAGGATTGTTTTAAGGGCCGTCAAACAGATGCAAGTTGCACAAGCATTGAGTAATTCTTATTCATGCAATTTGTGATAAAAAAGACAAAGTTCATGCCCTAATTCATCTTTTGTGAAGAAGTTGCTGTGTAATGTGCACCGTAGGGTTTTGTAACTAAGCATCTTCTTGATCTTCATCGTGTGGATGATTTGAAGAACTTTGCAGCCAACAACTCTCTCTCTAGTTGGTGAATTGAAGTCACGTACTGGGATCCGCGCAATTGGTTAGTCACGTACTTGGGAGCCGTGCATTGAAAGGAGAAACTGTCACTACAGATCAAGTCCAATTGGGTATTAGGGTAAGGGTTCAACTGTAGGTTGGTAAGGTACTTGGGATTCCTTGCTTGTAATCGCTTGCTGTGATAATAGTGGAGTTTCGGGAGTGGTGACCTTAAATCACCCGGTGGGGTTTTTGCCGTCAGATTTTCCCCATTCGTAAACAAATCACCGTGTCTTTTATTTTTCCGCTGCATACTTTAGTTTTGGTGATTTGTTTGTGCTACCACGTGATTTTGCATGTTAACTTGATTAATTAATAACTTGGCCAATTAATCAACTTAATTTTTCACAAGGGGTCAACGCGTTTGTGGCCTATCAAGTGGTATCAGAGCAGGCACACTCTGCTGTCATGGATAGAGGTCAATCTCTTATTATACCTCCATTATTTGATGGCACTAACTATGCATACTGGAAAGTACACATAAGAGCTTACTTACAGTCTTTAGATGAGAAAGTGTGACAAGTTATGGAGATAGGCTGGACTAAGCCTACAGAAGCGCCGGCTGATTGGGATGATGCCAAGATCAAGGTGGCAAATTTCAACAGCAGAGCATTGAATGCCCTATTCAGTGCAGTCACCAACGAGGAATTCAAGAACATTTCCTCAACAGAAACTGCCAAGGAAGCATGGACCATTCTCCAGACAACCTATGAGGGAACCAAGGCTGTCAAAGATTCAAAGCTACAGAGGCTCACTACAAGCTTTGAAGAAATTAAGATGGAGGAGGATGAGTCATTTGATGAGTTCTATGCAAAGCTTAAGGACATAGTGAACTCAGCTTCCAATCTTGGGGAAACTATTCCTGAACCCAAGATAGTAAGGAAAGTGCTCAGATCGCTGCTCGAGAGATTCCATGCTAAGATCACGGCGATAGAGGAATCGAAGGATATTGACAGAATTCCTCTGACTGAGCTGGTTGGAAACTTGCAAACCTACAAGTTAGGGCTGACTAGGATAGGCAAGTCAAGCAAGGGTAAGAGCATGGCACTAAAAGCCAAGAGTAGTGATACAGATGATTCTTTAGATGATGAAGATTCTAAAATGAAGAATGCCAATGCAAAAGCCTTCAACAAAGACCGTAGGCAATCCAGTTCTTTTCAATTCAAGAATTCAGATAAAGGGAAGAAGGATGTCAAGAATGGTGGTCAGTACACTCTTCCCGTTGGACCAAAATGCTTTGGGTGTCAAGGCTTCGGACACATGAAACAAGAGTGTCCAACGTACCTTAAGAGTATTGGGAAGAGCAAGGAACTTGCTGTTACTTTAAGCGACACGGAGCCCGAGGATGATTCTAAAAATGAAGATGACAGAATCTTGAATGCCTTCACTGCCACTGTTAATCCTACTGATGGGGTTACTGAAGAAGTGGATGAAGAAAAGGAATTGGTGTATGCTAAGTGTGAGACTATGGATGATCAAGATGATATCCATACCGCCAATAAGAAACTATACAAGCTTTCTAAGAAGCATGAGAAACTCTATAGGCTGGCCACCAAGAAGCTCAGTGATGTGGAACTTAACCGTGAGGAGCTTTCTGTCAGGATATGTGCCCTTAAATCCTATTGTATGATGCTATGTATGACATAATGTATGATTTAATGTTGTGTTTAATAAAGTTGTTTATTTTTTATCTAAAATAACGGTAACATGAATATTTGGACATTATCATATAGTCCATGAGATGCATAGTATGTGATTTATGTGAAAAGTCACAGAAGATATAAATCACAAGTTCTTTGTAAACTCAGAATTTATAGTTCGTAGTCAGTGATGAAATTGGGCATTTCATCTGCGAAGACTATAATGTATCAACTAAGATGATTTGTCTTGATCATGGAAGTGGTGACTTCTAGTTGATATGTTGATATGTTTTAAGAGTTAAGACATATTGAACTGGACTGCTGTGAGATTTATTATTCTCCTAACAAATGTCAAATGAATAATAAATCTCACGACTTTTATTTGCATGAACTCTTAATCCTGAGAGAATAATGGACCTGATCATGATGTGTAGGTTGCTTTGATATATCAGGAGTGAGATCTAAAGTAACGGTCAAAACCTTAGTATGTTGGTAGCCACATTTAGTGTTGATGGAACATATATTCTCAAGATGGAATTCATAATCTCTTAACGAAGCCAATAAAGGAAAGAAAAGCAAAGAAAAGTGTTTCCATTGTGGTGAGAAAGGACATTGGAAGAGGAATTGTCCAATATTCAAGGCTGCCAAGAATAAGGGTAATAAAAGTTCTTTTCTTCTTGAAATATGTTTGGTACAGAATCCCACTGATTCCTGGTGTGTGGATTTAGGTTGTACTAATCATATCTGCAATTCTTTGCAGGGGTTCTAAGAGACCAGAAAGTTGAACGAGGGAGAACTATTTCTTACTTTGGCTGATGGGAGCAAGATTCCGGTTGTAGCTGTTGGAGTGTATAATTTGTGTTTTAAGTCTAGAGTTTTAATATTAGAAGACTATTTGTATGTACCTAATGTTCGTAGGAATTTGATTTCTGCAACTTACTTATGTAAGCATGGATATTGTGTTATCTTGAAAGACAATGTTGTAATAAAGAATGATAAAATGTTTATCTGTTCTGGCAATATTGTGGATGGTCTTTATATTTTAACTCCTGACATGCATGAATTATACAATTCTGAATTAGATAATAATTCACATGTGAAATCATTAAAGAGAAAGTTTCCTTCTACTAGTGAAGCATATCTTTGGCACTTGTGTTTAGGTCATATTAATTTAAGTAGGATTCAAAGACTAATCAAAGATGGACTTTTACAGCCCATGGACTTTGATGGATTTCCAGTTTGCGAATCTTGTTTCGAAGGTAAAATGACCAAACGGCCTTTTAATACAAAAGGTAGAAGAGCCCAAGATTTGTTAGAACTAGTGCATTCAGATGTATGTGGTCCTATGTCAATCCAAGCAAGAGGTGGCTATGAGTATTTCATTACTTTCACTGATGATTACTCTAGATTTGGTTATGTGTATCTAATAAAACGAAAGTCCGAAGCCTTTGAAAAGTTCAAAGAGTTTAGGGCTGAAGTTGAGAATCAATTAGGTAAACGCATAAAGGCCATTCGATCTGATCGAAGTGGCGAATACCTTCTTGGTGACTTCAAGGATTACTTGACTGAAAATGGGATTATATCCCAGTTGACTGCACCTGAAACTCCACAACAAAATGGTGTAGTAGAAAGAAGGAATAGGACTCTTTTAGATATGGTTAGGTTCATGTTGAGTTATTCAACTCTACCAATTTCCTTTTGGGGATATGCTTTAAATACTGCAATGTATCTTCTGAATTTAGTACCTTCGAAGTCTGTTCCTAAAACACCTGTAGAGTTATGGAATGGGCGTAAGCCTAGTATGAGACATCTCCACATTTGGGGTTGTCCAGCACATGTGTTGAAAGGAAAGTCTGACAAGTTACAGTCTAAAACAGAAGTGGTTTTCTTTGTAGGGTATCCAAAATGAACTATTGGAGGTTTATTCTATAGTCATAAGGATAATAAAGTGTTTGTTAGCACAAATGCCAAATTCTTGGAAAATGACTATATGAATGATTATACTCCTAGAAGTAGAGTTGTCTTGGCTGAAATGAATGAACCTGTAGTTGACCAACCAATGGATAAAACTAGGGATGATGTGGTTGTATTAGATACACCACAAGATATTACTCATGAGATGTCTAATACACAGGTGCCTTGTCGTAGTGGGAGAATTGTTCGGCCTCCTATAAGATTTATAGGTTTAGGAGAAACCTATGAAGCTATCTCAAAAGAGGCTGAATCGGATCCTTACACTTATGATGAAGCCATAAATGATATAGATGCACATCATTGGATCCAAGCTATGAAATCTGAATTGGATTCTATGTATTCTAATCATGTATGGGATCTTGTAAAGGCGCCTAATGGCATTAAACTTGTTGGTTGCAAATGGGTTTACAAGAGGAAAAGGGGGATAGATGGAAAGGTTGAAACCTTTAAAGCAAGACTAGTGGCGAAAGGGTATACACAAAAAGAAGGCATTGATTATGATGAAACTTTTTTGCAAGTAGCCATGCTTAAGTCTATCAGAATTCTCTTATCCATTGCTGCTCATTATGATTATGAGATTTGGCAAATGGATGTCAAGACTGCATTTCTTAATGGCAATCTTGAAGAAGAAATATACATGTTGCAACCGGAAGGTTTCATAACAAAGAACCAAGAGCATATGGTATGCAAGTTGAATAGGTCCATTTATGGACTTAAGCAAGCATCTAGGTCATGGAACATCAGATTTGATCAAGCAATCAAGTCATTTGGTTTTGAACAAAATCTTGATGAACCATGTATGTACAAAAGACATCAAGATAAAGTAGTAATGTTCCTAGTGTTTTATGTTGATGATATTCTACTCATTGGGAATGATGTAGGGGTAATATCATCGGTTAAAGTTTGGTTGTCTAGCCAATTTGATATGAAGGACTTGGGTGAGGCTAACTTTATTCTAGGGATCAAGCTTTGGCGAGATCGCAAGAATAAGATGTTAGGCTTTGAAGAAATTAAGATGGAGGAGGATGAGTCATTTGATGAGTTCTATGCAAAGCTCAAGGACATAGTGAACTCAGCTTTCAATCTTGGAAAAACTATTCCTGAACCCAAGATAGTAAGGAAAGTGCTCAGATTGCTGCCCGAGAGATTCCATGCTAAGATCACGGCGATAGAGGAATCGAAGGATATTGACAGAATTCCTCTGACTGAGCTAGTTGGAAACTTGCAAACCTACGAGTTAGGGCTGACTAGGATAGGCAAATCAAGCAAGGGCAAGAGCATGGCACTAAAAGCCAAGAGCAGTGATACAGATGATTCTTCAGATGATGAAGATTCTAAAATGAAGAATACCAATGCAAAAGGCTTCAATAAAGACCGTAGGCAATCTAGTTCTTTTCAATTCAAGAATTCAGATAAAGGGAAGAAGGATGTCAAGGATGGCGGTCAGTACACTCTTCCTGTTGGACCAAAATGCTTTGGGTGTCAAGGCTTTGGACACATGAAACAAGAGTGTCCAACGTACCTTAAGAGTATTGGGAAGAGCAAGGAACTTGCTGTTACTTTAAGCGACACGGAGCCCGAGGATGATTCTAAAAATGAAGATGACAGAACCTTGAATGCCTTCACTGCCACTGTTAATCCTACTGATGGGGTTACTGAAGAAGTGGATGAAGAAAAGGAATTGGTGTATGCCAAGTGTGAGACTATGGATGATCAAGATGATATCCATACCGCCTATAAGAAACTGTACAAGCTTTCTAAGAAGCATGAGAAACTCTATAGGCTGGCCACCAAGAAGCTCAGTGATGTGGAACTTGACCGTGAGGAGCTTTCTGTTAGGATATGTGCCCTTAAATCCTATTGTATGATGCTATGTATGACATAATGTATGACTTAATGTTGTGTTTAATAAAGTTGTTTATTTTTTATCTAAAATAATGATAACATGAATATTTAGACATTATCATATAGTCCATGAGATGCATAGTATGCGATTTATGTGAAAAGTCACAGAAGATATAAATCACAAGTTCTTTGTAAACTCAGAATTTATAGTTCGTAGTCGGTGATGAAATTGGGCATTTCATCTGCAAAGACTATAATGTATCAACTAAGATGATTTGTCTTGATCATGGAAGTGGTGACTTCTAGTTGATATATTAATATGTTTTAAGAATTAAGACATATTGAACTGGACCGCTGTGAGATTTATTATTCTCCTAACAACTGTCAAATGAATAATAAATCTCACGACTTTTATTTGCATGAACTCTTAATCCTAAGAGAATAATGGACCTGATCATGATGTGTAGGTTGCTTTGATATATCAGGAGTGAGATCTAAAGTAACGGTCAAAACCTCAGTATGTTGGGCAGCCACATTTAGTGTTGATGGAACATATATTCTCAAGATGGAATTCATAATCTCTTAACGGAGATATAAAATATTCCCTTGAGATAAGTTTAATGGGTTTGGTTATTCAGAGAGTTGGGCCCAACCACTTTGGTAAGAAATTACTAAAGTATATATATTTATGAAATTGGATTTCAAAAATATATGATGAATAACTTTAAAGGATTAAACCAGATACACAAAGATTAAGATGTAGTAATTTTCAAAGTGGCAGTCTATATTCATGATTTTGTATTACTACGAATATTTTATGAAGGGGTTACGTGTATAAAAAAGTCTTGGGATATAATTTATTAATAAGGCCTAGAGTATAATTATATTTATATAGTGGTATTAAATATAATTAATGGTAACTTTGGACTTGTCAAGAGTTGACGGAAAAGCCCAAAGCCCATTGGAGCTAGTGTCTTATTAGTCCCTTTTGGTCCCACTCCAAGCCACACGCTAAAGCCTAATTGGAAAGGCCCAATTAGATAATCAGTTAGTTATAAAGGGAGAAACATACATAATTTTTTCTGAATGAAAAGAATCGTAGAGAAAAAGAAAAAGAGAAAGAGTGTGAAACACACTTTTATTCTCCCTTTGGAAACTAATTGAGAGACCACACATCTTGGGCATAAAGTGGAATTGGAGTGAAGATTAAAAGTTTTCCCAAGTACTTCTAATCTTTATTTTGAATTTCTCCATACCAAGGTACGCTATCTTGTTCTTAAATTCTGAAATTTACATAGTGCATGTTATCAATCATGAATGAAATAGATTCTTATTTGTTGCTTCCGCTATGTGTTTTGTATGAGATACAAAACCAGATTTTATCCAACACTTTCCACTAAGGTTGATGAAGCAAATCAGACCATTGGAGCACTGAGGTTTGAGAACAATTTCTTGGCTGAGAAGACTAAGAAGCTTGAAGCAGAGCTGTTTCAAGTTAGAGCACAATTGGAGAGGACATCAAGTGCAAAGCTGAACGAGATGCTTAGTGTTCAAAAATCTTCTTCGGATCGTACTGGATTGGGGTATGAATTCTCTCTCTCTAATACTCCTTTTGCTAGTACTACTGTTTTTGTTCTACCTGCTAATAACATTAAAACTGAGGATAAAAATGTTAAAATTGAATTAGCAAGTGAGAATTTAGACAAGGGCAAGTCTATCCTAGGAGCACCCCCTAAAGTTGAGAAAAGGGAAACTAGAAACCCTAGGACTAAGAAGGCTATCTCTCAAAAGACCAAACAGAAGAAGCAGCATCTCTGTTATCATTGTGGTGTTACCGGTCATACTCGACCAAATTGCTACAAGTGGCTAGCCACTCAACAAAGCAATGGCATGATAGCATCTGGGAACCAGAATCAGCTTCAGACCTCTCTTGCTCCTCTTGGAGACATTCTCAAAGCCCTCATGTTCCTTTCGAACTTGAACGGTTTAAACTCTTCCCCCTCATCACCGGTTCAAGGGTTGACTAAAAGGAAAGGTTCTTCCAAGGTGTGAAAGGAAAAGGGTTCTAAGTGATTCTGTTCAATTCTTCTTTTCTCTCCCTGTTTTATTGTTTTTCATTACTTGTGTGTTGCTTTACTGTTTTGAGTCAGTCTAGTTTTATGGATTGTTTTGCTTTCTTTAACTTGTTTTTGTTTGTGTGTTTTCAGTTTTGTGTTTTATTTTTGCTTTTCTGATAAAATAAAATAAAAAAAATTGAAAAATTGAAAAATACAAAAACAGTGTGTGTATGTGTACATTGGTTCTTATGAACCTTAAAATGGCCATTGAAACAAAGTTTTCTAAACTTTGTTCACCTGTAGCTTAGATGAGCATTCTTCTGCATAACTAAGCAAGTGAGCTTTGTAGCTCTTTGTTTGTGATGAGTAAGGTTAAGTGATCTCTTCTACTTAACACTCGTATCACTTTTTTTGACGGGTAGGACTAGAAAATCCTAATAGAAAGGCAAAAAGATCAATATGCTTTAAAATATGGTTGCAAGCGTGTTTTCTAGGAGATGTGGGAGTTATAGGATGTACCTCGAAGGTGATAGTCCCCATCAAATAGTTATGATTGTGTGTGAGTTAAAGTGATTTTTTCATATCTCAAATCGTCATAACATTGAGACACTTATGCAATCTTGCAATTTTTTCACGCACAACATGCAATATTCTTTGCTATTCTTGATACATGTCCAGGTACAATGTGATTTGGCCATCACAAGGTTTACATGCATTAATGTATGCTCACTAAACTGTCTTAACTTGTTTTTGAAATATAAAATTGGTTAGACTTGTTTAGTGTGTGTGTGCGTGTTTTGGGATCCATGTGCTTTAAAATTCTTGATGAGAGATGTTATTGAGAGCTAAATGTGTTGTTTGGATCTTTGGTTGAGTTGCATGCGTGATTGCATTCATGTCTGTGTTTTTCCTCTCTTGAAAAACTGTTTTTAAGGCATCTTGACACCTCCTCAACACTTCTCGACACCTAGCTGTCTGTCGAGCTTCTTAGGCTTTTTCTAAACGCAGTCTCGACACATTCTCGACACCTGGTGGATCGATCGAGAAACTTTTTGTCTACTCAATAGATTCTCGACAGCTTCTGGATCGATCGAGGTTCTTAAGTGGTTGATCCTTCTTTCTCGACACATGTCCTCGATAGATGCATTTGTTGACGTGCATTTTCTCGACACCTACCTCGATAGCTGTCTCGACACCTCTCGATACCTACATCTGTCGAGAATTACTGAAGGGCTATATATTCTTTCCTCGCGATTTTCTCTCATTTCACTCGATCTCTCTCACTCGATACCTGGTGTTTTCTCTCCCAAAACCATTCTCACTCTCTCCAAACCTCTTCTTAAGGCTTCTTCAAGTGTTTTTCTTGATTTATTCACTTGGTAAGCATCTTTTCTCAAATTATTCATGCATTTCATGTTTTAAAACCCTAGATTTTGAGATTTTTGAAAATTTTTGGGGTTTTCAAAATTGTTGAAAGTTTCATGAAATTTTTGGGTTGGTTTTATAGATGTGATCTTTAAAACTACATGCATTGCATCACATTAGCATTCTAATTGTATTTTCATGCATTTAGATGTGTGCAAACTTGTTGTGTGCTGTTAGGTTTGGATTGGGCTGAGCCCATAATGTTTTTATTTTTGCATGTCACATGTTCATGCATTTCCCATGCATACGTTCTTTCCTTTCAATATATTCTTCCTATATTGAGCTATTTGAGACTAGTCTGTGTGTTTCTCTTCTTATCCCCCTCTCTATGTTTGCGTTAGTAGTGTCTATGGCACCTAAACGTAAGTCTATTCCATCCCAGAACCCTTTGCGTTCTAAAGGATCTTCTTCTTCGGATTCTACTCCTTTGTCTATCCGGTTCCATGATGAGAAAGCTCATAAGGACTTCTCGGAGAACTTCTCTAAACAAGGTGTTCATTCGGAACGCCACGTTGTCCTGGCAGACTTTACCGACACTGACCTACCCGATGTCATTCACAGTCGGGCTTGGGAGTCACTGTGTGACGTCCTGGTCACCTGTCCTCTCGTGTTGATACAGGAGTTTTACTCCAACATCCACGGGATTGATTCTTCAGTACCTCTCTTTTATTCTAGCGTTCGAGGTACGCGCTTTGCTGTCACTTCGGAGTTAGTCTCCGAGGTTCTTCATGTCCCGAGGGTGGATCATCTTAATTACCCCGGTTGTGAGCGTCTATGAATTATGTCCAAAGATGAGATGATCTCAGCATTCTGTGAGCGTCCTTCCTATTGGGGAGATCATCAGTACACACCATGTCAGCCTTTTGCTAAAGGTCCTCGTTTCCTTAACATGGTGATGACTTTTGTGTTGCACCCACTCTTTCACTACAACTCTATCACAGAGCCTCGTGCTCGATTTTTGTTGTCTCTTCTTGAGCATCTCACTATAGACTTCCCTTCACACTTCATTTTCTCTATCATCGATGTCTATAGAGATACGACCACCCATGATAAGCTCATTTTCCCTTCCACTATCACGAGGATTCTTCGCCGTTTTTCCATCCCATTCCCTTCGTCCGATCCGTTTCATGTCATGTCTGCCATAGATGCCGCTACCGTAAAACGTAGTGAGGCACAGTTCAGATCGAGACAGTCGGATCCAGCTGCTCCTCCCTCCCGTCCGACTACTTCCAGATCTGCTCGAGCGATATCTGCTCCTTCTTCTTCGAGTGACGTCACTCTAGGAGACATCATGGCGCAGCTTCAGCGCATGGATGCTCGCCTCGATACTCTTTCCACAGAGTTGTATTAGGTGAACGTTCGTGTTGGTCACATCGCTAGGCGACAGGCGACCTTGGGCGGTTTTTCTCCAAAGGCTTCTCCTCCGCCACCTCATGTCACTTCTGAGACTGAGGATGATGATGACGGTGATGACGATGATGCTTCGGATGATGATGATGGAGATGCGAGCTCTTCTGATGAGATGTCTACTTGACACTCTACCCTTTGTCACTCGTGACAAAAAGGGGAAGTAGTTTTGGTGTATGAGAGTAGTCATACTTAGGGGGAGAGCTAGTATAGGACATTTTTGATAGGGGGAGTGTTTATATGAGGAATGTAGTGAGGATTACATGTATTTCTTTTCTTTTCTATCTTTTTAGAGATACATTGATCATGTATTGACATACATTGTACTTTTTTCTTGATATATATGTTGATGTATGTTTCTTTCACCTATCTTTCCATGTGTTGTTTCTTTTCTATCTTTATACACATGTTTCTTTTACTTGTATGCAATCTATTATTTCTGCTTCACACAAAGATGCCTTGATGTGTTTTGTTTATAAGTGTTTCAGAAATACAGGTTGTCAAAGTCTACTTGCCATAAACTCTCTTCTTGCAAAGTTTTTCAAGAGTTTGTGTTAGGATAGATTTTACTGTATGTAACAAGTGAATATGAGTTAAAGTGTTTTATGACTTCTCTCATATCTTCATTTGTTTGTTGTGGTTTTGTCACGGATTGCCAAAGGGGGAGATTGTTAGGACATATGTAGTTCAAGTTGTTGACAAATGTCGCTATTTTATGTAATTGGCTTATCCTTAGACAAAACGCACTTTACTTGTAATTAGGTAGATTTAGGATGTGTTTAATGCGTCAAGAAACAGTGTTTCAAGACTAAGTGTTGAAGTCATCAAGTCTGTCAAAGAAACAAGCAAGGAAGTGCAAGTTACTAAAGCTCGACACCTGTCTCGACACATGCATCTATCGAGCTTTAAGAAACTATTTTAGCCCGAGCCTCGACAGCTTCTCGACAGATCCTCGACACCTCTATCTGTCGAGATTTAAAGAAAACAGATTTTCGGTTTTGTTTTAATTCCAATCCATGAATGTGTCTTTGGGACTTCTTTTCTCCTAACCCTAGACATATAAAAGGATTGTTTTTAGGGCCGTTAAACAGATGCAAGTTGCACAAGCATTGAGTAATTCTTATTCATGCAATTTGTGATCAAAAAGACAAAGTTCATGCCCTAGTTCATCTTTTGTGAAGAAGTTGCTGTGTAATGTGCACCGTAGGGTTTTGTAACCAAGCATCTTCCTGATCTTCATCGTGTGGATGATTTGACGAACTTTGCAGCCAACAACTCTCTCTCTAGTTGGTGAATTGAAGTCGCGTACTGGGATTCGCGTAATTGGTTAGTCACGTACTTGGGAGCTGTGCATTGAAAGGAGAAATTGTCACTACAAAGCAAGTCCAATTGGGTATTGGAGTAAGGGTTCAACTGTAGGTTGGTAAGGTATTTGGGATTCCTTGCTTGTAATCGCTTGCTGTGATAATAGTGGAGTTTCGGGAGTGGTGACCTTAAATCACCCGGTGGTTGCCGTCAGGTTTTCCCCATTCGTAAGCAAATCACCGTGTCTTTTATTTTTCCGCTGCATACTTTAGTTTTGGTGATTTATTTGTGCTACCACTTGATTTTGCATGTTAACTTGATTAATTAATAACTTGGCCAATTAATCAACTTAATTTATGACAAGGGGTCAACGCATTTGTGGCCTATCACCTTGTGAGTGAGGTTGTCAAACCTCCTGTGCGTGAGGTTGTCAAACCCATAGAGGTTTCACCTCCCAAGATGATTAGGGTTGATCTGAAAGAGTCTAAACCTAAGAAGTCTACCCTTTCTAAGAACAAGTCACATGATAACCTTGCATGGGTTTGTCATTTTTGTGGAAAGTCTAGGCACATTCGTCCAAACTGTTACAAGCTTCAAGCTGCTAAGAAAGCAAACAAACCAAAAGTACCTGTGCCTCAAGCATAAGATCCTATGGTACTTATTGGTGAGTTGGTAAAGGCTCTAAACCTTTATTCAAATTCTAGAGTTGGAAATCATTCTAATATGAATAAGAACTCAAATGCTCAAGGTGCATCTAAAAAGCTTTGGATGTAAAAGACTCAATCTAAGTGAGTCTTTCTAAAGTGGTCCTTGTGCTTCTTTGCTTTACTCTTTGTGACCATTTTTTTTTCTTGTTTTTGGTCTTTTGTTTCTTGTTTTTGTTTTTTTTTTTTTTTTTTTTTTTTTTTTTTTTTTTAGGATTTGCATTGTATAACATTCATGCATTTCATTCTAGGATGTTTTTGCTATTTTCATAAAAAACAATAATAAAAAAAATGGAAAAGTAAAGGGAAGCAAAACGTATTTTGCATTTATTTTCTTGGTTTTGAAAACAAGGTTGACCAATTTATTTTCACATAACATGTCTATGTACCTTGTTTAGTTTGGATGAGCTTATTTCATGCACTTTACTAGTTAAAAGCTTTGTAGTGCATGTTGTGTGGGAAGATGTTTGGAGTTTTTGATTACTTTGTCTTGATCTTGAAGTCACATGTCTTTGACTATCGGACTTGATCCTTTTGAAAAATGCATAAATAACCATCTCACCACTATTCACTAGCCAATCATGAACACCTTAGTGCATATCGTAAGATTTTGTACTCGAGAAAATGTAGCACATGCACAAAAATAACATAAAGTGTAGCCTCGGTTTAATTGCTTAAAATTGGTGTGTACATTATTGGACTTAATGCTAAATCAAATAAATAAAACTGGTGTGTACATTATCCCGGCTACTTTTAATAAGTTTCTGAACAATTAAAATTTGTGTGTACAATATGAGAAAAAAATCAAGAAACTTACATGATTGCAAGCTTATGATCTAGGAGATGTGGGAGTTATATGATGTAACTCTATAGGTGATAGTCTCTTTCAAATTCTTTGTGATGAATTTTGTAGACTTTGTGGTTGACTTCCACTTACATATCACCTCACATGTATCTCAAGTTTTTGCTAGTTGCACACACTACACAAGTTACTCTTTTCTAAACTTTGTACATGTTATTGTTTGTGTTCTTTGGTCTGACCAACCAAGTTTGAAAATGCCTTGAATTTTATGCAAAATAGATTTGATGCTTGAAAATTTAAGGAAAATGTTTGAAAGTCTAAATTTTGGAAAGACTGGGTTCAAAACATGTGTTTTTGAAAAGCATTTCATCTCATACTCATGCATTTTATTGATAAAATTCAATGCTTTGAGGAGTTTCTACATAAATTTGCTCTATTTTTTTCAAAAACTGATTTTTCCAAAATTTCGACTGGTTGAACCTATTTTTCGATCGATCGAAATTGCGATTAAAATTTTGGTCAGCTTTTGTCTGTTTCGATCGATGCTCGATTGGTGTTTGATCAATCGAAGCATTTTCAACCGATCGAATATTTTTTTCGATTGATCAAAAATCGTGTAGAGACTTTTTAAAAAGGATTCTTTTTCATGTGTTCAACTCACTTTTCAAAAGTTTTTCAACTTTTTCTCTCTCTATACGATTCAGTCAAGGCTCCAATCTAGATTTTTGTCGTTTTCCTCCGTTCTTTTTGCAAGGTTTTCCTCTCCCAAGGCCGGTAAGACCTTTTTACCCTTTGTTATGCACTTTATTTCATGTTTCATGCATTTAAGGGAGATTTTCAAACCTAAGCATATTTTGGGGCTTTTGATGATTCAAGCCATATTTTCTAAAATTGATTAATGGGTTTTTGTCACACAATGTTACAATCATGATCTATTGTGTTTAATTTGATCAATTTGGTGTTTTGTGAGGAATTGAAAATTCTAGGGCTTGTATTTATCCGAATTGGGGATTTTGTTCAAATTGAGTTTGTTGATGAAATTGGCTTGTTGGTTTGTTGCATTTGATCATTATAACCTGTTATCTAATTTGTGTGATGATAAATTGGTCATTTTGGTAAAAATTCTGCAAGTGGTTTTTCAAAATTTTAGAGTTTTTGTAATAAACTCTTTGCTTAAGCCAATTTTGTGATTCTAAACTTAAAAATTGAACTTATTATCATTGCATTAGAGCATGCATCATGACATTTATTTGTTCATGCATCATATAGATTTTTTTATCTTTTTGTTGTGCTAACTTGCAGTCTGTATTGTGTTTTGTTCTGTTTTTTCTCTTGTGTCTCTGTCCCTATCCTAGCACCATGCCTAGGAAGACTAGAGCCAATAGGTCATCCTCCTCTTTTTCTGCGCCTTCCTTTAAGAGTGATAGATTCTTGAGTGCGAAGCACCAAGAGACCTTCGAGACACTTAACCTTAAGAGAAATATTCGGGCTCAGCGTATGGTACTGTTAGATGAGCTTGATCTTGCCATTAGAGCAAAGTTTGAGTGTCGCGGCTGGTTGCCTCTTCTGGATTTTGATTCCCCTCCTCCAGCCATCTTGATTAGAGAGTTATATTTGAACCTCTCTATTCATGTTTATGATTCCAACACTGTCCTTAGGAGTTGGATTCGTGGTGATGAGTACACCATTACCCCTTCGGTAGTGGCTGATGCTCTTGGAGTGCCTCTTGTTCAGCATCCTGTTTACCTGTATGATGTGTCTCCTCCCCTCGATGACATTATGTCATACATCATTGGTACTTCTATCCGGTGGGGTTCTGATCCTCGGATCACTTCTGCTGAGCTTACTAAGTCTACCTATCTTATCTTTCGGATAGTGTGTCATTCCTTGCGGCCTATTTTTCATCTGCACACCATTCCTTTGGAGCGATGTGCATTTTTGTATGCTTTAGTTACGGATGCTCCTATTAGTTTTCCTCATCTGTTTCTTCGTTCTTTGAACGAAGTTTATAGGAGTTCCTCTACTACTCATGCTCTTTTTCATCCTGTTTTCATTCATAGGATTTTTTTGTTTTTAGGTTTGTCTAACTTCCCCGCTTCTAAGCCCATTTACATTATTGCTCCCATCGGTGCCACTTTTCTTAGGCAAAGGGCTGCTCAGATGAGAGAATGCTCTAAACATCCTAGAGTTGAGCCTTTGGTACTACACCCCCTTCTTCTTCTTCTTCTTCTTCTTCTTCTTCAAGTTTTCCTTCTGGTGAGGAGTCTGTTGATCCTATAGGTGCTACTGCTGCTACTGTTCCTCCACCATCGACTTCGAATTACTTTGACATTCGTCGTACTTTGGAGACTGTAGTAGCCATTCAGGCGGCTCATGGTCAAATTTTGGTGGACATGCTCGATGAGATCCGTGCTTTGCGAGCAGATTTGGCTCGTCTTAGACGTTCGCCTTTGCCACTTCCTTTTGATGATGGATTCTAATTGCCTTTTGGCATTTCGTCACAAAAAGGGGGAGCACAGTTGTGTACTTTTGAGTTTTTTTTTTTTTTTTTTTTTTTTTTTTTTTTTTTTTTTTTTTTTTTTTTTTTTTTTGTAGTTAGGGGGAGGCTTTGTTTTTGTGAGCCTATGGAGATTAGATTGTATCTAGGTGCTTCATTTTTTAATTTTTTGGCTCTTGATGTATTCTTGTTAAGGGGAGATACATTCATTTTTATATATGGTTCTTGTTTCACTGCTTATTGACTTATGTTTATGAGTTATTCATTTATATGTCTATATTTTGTGTTTTGTGAAATCAAGATGTTTATTTTGTTTACTTGTATTTTCCACACATACGTTTATGCATTTTGTTTAGTGTTTCAGGAAATATACAGGTTGATTCAATTGAGCTACTTTCTACACTTGCAACTGATGGATAGTAGTTAGGATTGGATTTGTTATAATGGGTATTTTTTAAAAAGGGATTTTCTTTGTAAACTTTGAGCTTTTAGTTGTGTTTTGTCACAGATTGCCAAAGGGGGAGTTTGTTAGGTTCTAAATACTTAGGAACTAATGTATTAAAACTCTAATGTGTATTATTGGCAAACCATGATTAAAACAGGTGTTTAGTCTTGTTTTAGACTTTCTTAAAGTATGTCATTCATGTAAAGTTGGAATCGAGTTAACTGCAGAAGTTTTTGTGTAAATTTGCCTAGCTCGATCGATCGAGAATTAGACTCGGTCAATCGAAAGTTGTGCATATTATTTTTTCTGCAAAATTTTCAACTCAGCCCTAAGCCCATACGACATGTAGGGTTTTATATTTTGCCCTAGGTATAAAAGGCAAACCCTAATCACGTTTTTGAGGTTGCTCATATTGCTATTTGTTTGAATCTTTTGTGAGATCTAAGAGGTGCTTGCCTTCACGCAAGCTTAGGATTATCAAGAAGGAGATTTCTTCGAGAACTTGATGATCATTCAGTTGATGCCATAAGAGCTTAAAGATACACAAGCGGGAGTGCTTGTACTTACTGGAGAATCCAAGAAAGAAGGAGTCCGTGGTCTCGTAGCTTGCACGTGGTCATGTCAGTAAGTTTTCTACTGATAGGTAACAATAGGATGTTAGTGGTCTAAGTCGCTATTGTGAAAACTTCAATTCTTTCATAGTAGATTTAGGTTTACCTTGAGGATAGCTAGGTTAAATCCTCTCCAGGTTTTTTACCGGTTTGGTTTTCCTGGGTCATCATATTTTTGTGTTTTTATATTCCGCACTTTACATTGATATGATTATATGATTGTGTTAACCTAGATCTGAAATTTGAACTAAGTAATAACTTGGTTTGTTAACTAGGTTAATCCAATTGTGTTTTTAAGGGGTCTAAAAACTTTACATTTTTCTTGCTCTTCATTGCATTGCTCCATTGCTCCCCCTATCATTAGACTCCCCCCTATCATAAACCATCTCCCCCTTTTTGTCAAGGAATAGCTAGTCCTCATCTTCCTCTAGCTTCCTCTAGATTTGGTCCAATTGAGTTTGGAGAGATGTGAACTTTGTGTCAAAACAGGTGTGTTGCGAGTGCATGATAGATGCGAAGTTGGACAACTTGGTGCTAATGTCTTGCACGGATGCCATTATGTTATCCAACTTCTCATCATAGGGATGTGAGCTGGAGCTTGAACCACTATGAGGAGCATGACTCTCTTGCTTGATGTTCTTACGGCTATGGCTTATGATAGCATTGAAAGTGCAAATGTTGATTAGGCTTTGTATAGGATGAGGGTACTCATCATCCAATGGGTGAATGCCTTTGAGCTTCAAAATTTTTGAAATGAGGCAACAAAAAGGAAGGCAGTTCCTTGAGGTCGTTCTCTTAGCAGTCTTGCTCAAAATGTACAAGATATGTGAACAAATATCAATTTCTTCATTAGTGATCAAATCATGAAGAAATAAAGCCCGACCAAGATTTATGTAACCTGTGCTTGAGAGAGGATAGAGATTGTGGAACATGGTTGTAGTGAGCAATTAGGGAGATAATGATGACACACCGATTGATTTCCCATTTTAAGATATCTCCAAGTTCTCTCCAAGAGCATCGTGAAGCATGTCAACATCCAATTCCAACTCATCGTATTCTGGTGGTTTGACAAACATTGGTTGGTTGATGTTTGAAATGATGGAAAGATAGAAAGGTGTAACCGTAAAATCCTTTCCTCTTACCCAACATTTCAGCTTGTCCCCATCAAGGATGGCATTTGCATAAAATTCCTTCACCATCTCTTCATAAGGATCTTTAAGATTGGACAAAAGATAATTCCAATCTTTAGTACTGAACCATCTCAGAATGTTTGTATCGAGAAGAGACCCTTGCTCCATAACCCTTTCAATCAACACAGGGGCACCCTTGAAGTGATTCAGATATGCAGTATATGATCTAAAGCGGGTTTCATCATAAACTCCAGTTGAAGATCGAGTCTTCTTTGACTTAGGGAAGAAGCTGTTGAGATCAATCACCGGTTCTTTACCCTTGCTACTACCTCCTTTCATAGCTGACTTCTTGAAGGGAGACATCTTCAAGAAAAGATCATGTAATAACAAAGAGCAAGATGAAAAACAAATGACAACAAACTTGATTGGCAACAAGTTAGTACCAAAACATAAACTTTGAATTAAAACCCTAAAAACTAGAATTTAAAGAGTAATTAAAAAACAAATGACATGTGAGGATATAAATCATCAAAACATGATAGAATTATTGGCATTATTCACTCAACATGTCAATGGGTGTGTGTGTGTGCATCATATGAAAAGTGTGCAATTAGGGCAAAGTGTGAAAACACATAATCATTTGATGTTTCAAAAACAAAGAAACATAATTATCCCAACAATCTTTGTACTCAATGGAGACAAAGAAACACATAAAAACATCTAAAAGACATTTTATCATGAACATGGTATGCACAACAAAACACAAATCAAAGTACAATGCATATGAATGATGAACAAACATGATAAATATGTAGAATAAGCATTATACTAACAAAATCAACAAATCCATGTATCATACTCATCAAAACATCAAAAACTCCATATACAACAACCATATTTCAATATTTCAACATAAATACAAAATCCAAGAAAACTAGGGCTAGAAACTTGAAATAGAATGAAAATAAAAGAAAACCCATACCTTTTCTTGAAGATTGATGAAGGATTGAAGAAAAAAATGGAGGTTTTGTGAATGACAATGGAGGTTTTGGGAGAAGAAGAGGTGGAGAAGACAAAGTGTGTGCACATGATGCGAGGGAAAACTGAAAAGTTTTTTAAAACTGTCTGAGATTTAACCCTATTTATGCAAAACACATGATTTTCTCGACTCAGATGACCCACGAGCTAGTCGCCAAAGTCCCTTGAACAAGATTTTGAAAATGTTGTCTAAGTATTTTTTGTGACTGGGACATCCACTCCCTAGTGAGTCGCAAAAGCTTCTATGTATGATCAAAACCAAGTCGCAAAAATGAGTCGAGAAAAAAACTAAAACCTAGAAATTTTCAAAATTTTCTAAGTGTTTTTCGTGACTGGGGTTCTCACTCGCCAAGGAGTTGCAAAACCTTTTGAGTAAGCTCGCAACTAGGGCCTTGCGACTAGCATGACTCACGAGTGAGTTGCCAAAAAAAGAGTTGTAAAATTTTTGGATTTTCTAAAATTTTTCAAAACAAAAACACTTTCCATAAACAACTAAAATACTCAAAAATCTTTTTGTGTTTGATCAAAATTTGATTGAGTATGTACAACACATTTAATCAAGTACAATTACATAAATGAATGAGGCATTCATTGAGCATAGACAAGTGTGATGTGCATGGGTATCACCTTAGTCTAACATTAAACTTCAATGATTAATTCAACCAAGACATACGCAATTAGCACTAAGTGAAGTGACCAATCTCAATTATAGAAATGAGCATATATGACCTCCCACAAAAAACATGATTACATACCATTGAAGCATTTCTTTTAGCTTCTTACATTTCATAACATTTGATCATTTAAGAACAATACATCTCATTTTGAGATCGATGCCAGAAATTTTTTATATTTCAAATTTGATGATTAAGCCTTTGGCTTTTTGGGCACCATACATTTTCATTACAAGTCGCTTTCCCTTTTTCCTAGTCAAATACTAGTATGTGTGATGGTTTTTGCAGCTCATTATCCCTTTTCAAGATTTGACATTTGTCGAGCTATAAGAAAACATAAAAATGTGGGAAGATATATAGGCACAAGTCTATGCATGTCTCAAGATCAACAAAACTATTGGCTAATCATTCATGACAAGTTTGAAGATCTATTTACAACAATCACATAGATGACAAGATTTTTCCCACAATGATATGAGTGAATAAAGAACAAACTAAACTCGTAAATGCACAAAGTCATTTGTACGGAGGTACAAGGCTAAACATGCATGTATCAAATCACAATAATGCTTGTAAGATCAATTAGTGTGTAAAACACTAATGAATGTTTAGAGCCCCAATTTCAAATTAAACCAACACAAGCTTATACCCAAATAATATATATGTAGAATAATAGGTACAAGCAGAAACCTAAACAAATAAACAACTCTGCACCATAATTAATCACGACACAATAGCAATTAAAAGGTAAGAGTAATGGTTATAGAGATGCAAACACAAAGATAACACCGGCATGTGTTATCAAAGACGAAACTAAAGAACTTGGAAAAACTCTTCCGCTGCCCTCCAAGCGGTGAAATGATCTACTAAAGAATAAAGTTGGGATACACGAATAGCAATAAATTCTCCAAGCCTAATATGCCCAATGCAGCTAATCCCTCCAAGCTTCTTGCTCCAACAAGGTTATGCCAAACTGTGTCTTCTTTAGCTTCCCAGATCCCGTAATAAGCCCATTACATCAACCAAATGAATTGGTCATCTCCGAACTGCTTTCCAAGCACCAAAATACCTCCTCACTAATATGAGTATGGTGAGATAGGGATTCAGCAAATGTAGCTCTCAAGGATATGTTAATAGAGAAGATGAGAGTAGAGGAATTTGGAGAATCAAATGTCTAAGATTGTGGATGAGTCAATCTTGGTTTTCTCTAGGGTTTCTCTCTCAAAATTCTCTCTGGAAGCTCTCTACATTTTCGTGTGTATAAGGTCATTTATAGCAGTGTACGTGAGGAATGTGAAAGGTTAATCTTCTGCAAAACAAGGCATTCTGGCGACTCAATTGTTGGGATATGTGTCCTTAAATCCTATTGTACGATGCTATGTATTTTATTATGTCTGACATTATGTGTGACTTAATGTTGTGATTAATAAAATTGTTTTATTATTATTATTTGAAAATATTGGCAACATGAATATTGGGACATTATCATATAGTCCATGAGATGCAATAGTATGTGATTTATGTGATTTAGTCACAGAAGATATAAATCATAAGTTCTTTGTAAACTCAGAATTATAGTTCGTAGTCGGTGATGAAATTGGGCATTTCATCTGCGAAGACTATAACATATCAACTAAGATGATTTGTCTTGATCATGGAAATGGAGATTTCTAGTCGATATGTTGATATGTTTTAAGAGTTAAGACATATTGAACAGGACCGGTGTGAGATTTATTATTCTCCTAACGACTGTCAATTGAATAATAAACTCACGACTTATATTTGCATGAACTCTTAATCCTGAGAGGATAATGGACCTGATCATGAAGTGTAGGTTGCTTTGATATATCAGGAGTGAGATCTATAGTTACGGTCAAAATCTCAGTATGTTGGGCAGCCACATTTAGTGTTGATGGAACATATATTCTCAAGATGGAATTCATAGTCTCTTAACGAAGATACAAAATATTCCCTTGAGATAAATTTAATGGGTTTGTTATTCAGAGAGTTGGGCCTAACCACTTTAGTAAGGAGTTACTAAAGTATATATTTATGGAATTGGATTTCATAAATATATGATGAATAACTTAAAGGATTAAACTGGGTACTCAAAGAATTAAGATGTAGTAATAAAAAAAGTGGCAGTCTATTTTCATGACTTTGTATTACTATGAATATTTTATGAAGGGGTTGCATGTATAATAAAGTCTTGGGATATAATTTATTAATAAGGCCTAGAGTGCAACTATATTTATATAGTGGTATTAAATATAGTTAATGGTAACTTTGGACTTGTCAAGAATTGACAGAAAAGCCCAAGGCCCATTGGAGCTAGTGTCTTATTGGTCCCTTTTGGTCCCACTCCAAGCCACACACTTAAGCCCAATTGGAAAGGCCCAAAAGGCCAGCCCAATTAGATAATAAGTTAGATACAACGGGAGAAACACACAGAATTTTTCATGTGAGAGAATCTATAGAGAATTCATAGAGAGAATTTGATAGGACACTCTTGTGAAGTGATGTAAAAAGTGTTAGATACTTTTTGACATTCTTCTTTTAGAACTGATTGAGAGACCACACATCTTGGGCGTTAGTGGAATTGGAGTGAAGATTGAAAGTATTCCCAAGTGCTTCCCATATTCAAGTATTGAAATTCACTTCTTTAAGGTACACTCTCTTGTTCTTATATTCTGAAATTTAAATAGTGCATGTTAACTTTTATGTATGAAGTAGATCCGTTTATATTTTTCGCTGCGTTTACTCTGATGCGATACAAGCATGTTATTTTTCCATCATCAATCTCACGAGTGGGATGAGTCACGAGTGTTAGGACATATGTGTTTCAAGTTGTTTTGAACATATGTCATTCTTTTATGTAATTGGCTTATCCTTTGACAAAATGCACTCAGCTTGTATTTGGGTAGCTCTAGGATGATTTTAATACTTCAAGAAACAAGGTTTCAAGATCAAGTGTTAAAGCCATGCAAGTTGTCCAAGATTCAAGTTGAGAAGTGCCAGATTTTAAAGCTCGACACCTGGCTCGACAGTTGTATCTATCGAGCTTTAAGAAGTTGTTCAACCCCGAGGCTCCATAGTTACTCGACAGCACCTCGACACCTCTAGTTGTCGAGATTTAAGAAAAACATATTCTAAGTTTTGTTTTTTATTCCAATCCATACATGTGTCTTTGGGACTTCTTTTCTTTTAACCCTAGACATATAAAAGGATTATTTTAAGGGCCGTCAAGGTACACAAGTTGCACAAGCATTGAGAAACCTTTGTTCAAGCAAATTGTGACCTGAGACAAAGTTCTTGCCCTAGTTTATCTCTTATGAAGAAGTTGTTGTTTAATGTGCACCGTAGGGTTTTGTAATCAAGCATCTTCTTGATCTTCATCATGTGGATGAATTGAAGAACTTTGCAGCCAACAACTTTCTCTAGTTGGTGATTGAAGTCGCGTACTGGGATCCGCACAATTGGCTAGTCACGTACTTGGGAGCCGTGCATCAAAAGGAGAAACTATCACTACAGAACAAGTCCAATCGGGTATTGGGGTAAGGGTTCAACTGTAGGTTGGTAAAGTACTTGGGATTCTTTTACTTGTAACCGCTTGTTGTAATAATAGTGGAGTTTCGGGAGTGGTGACCTTAAAATCATCCAGTGGGGTTTTTGCTGTGTAGGTTTTCCCCATTCGTAAACAAATCACCGTGTTAATTTATCTTTCGCTGCATACTTTAGTTTATTGGTGATTTGTTTGTGCTACCCAATTTGCATGATAATTTGATTAATTAATTACTTGGCTAATTAATCTACTTCATTTATCACAAAGGGTCAACGCATTTGTGGCCTATCAAGTAGTATCAGAGCAGGCACACTCTGATTAGGGTTTAATCTCAGCTGTGTGATCCATTGACCCCTGTTGTCAGGCCATTAACCAGCTTGAAGAGATCTTTGTTATCAAATACATCTTGTTTTTCTAATCTCTACTTGTTTGAGTTTCTCAGAAAATTTAAGTCTAAAGTTATTTGATTTCTCTTATGATGACTATTAGAAAGGATCTCAGTTTAAACAAAAAGAAACTAGACTGTCTCAGAATGAAAATGTACAAAGGAGTCTATCTAAGAAGAGTAAAAATTAAAGGCCTAACTCGAAAAAGGCAGACGAGAGAAAACACCATTCCCATTAATCTGTCATCTAAGCACGAAGTGTGTTTTGTGATGAAGTTCGCTTTTAAAGTTATGGACACGTGCTTGTGGTACCTTGACAGTGGTTGCTCAAGACACATGACTAGAGACCGATCTCTCTTCAAAGTCCTCGAGTCTAAGAAACGTGGAAATGTCACTTTTGGTGATGGGAGCAAATCACAGATAAAAGGAAAAGGAATTATCTCTATACCTAGACTACCAGACATTGCAAATGTTCTATATGTGGAAGGCCTGAGGGTGAACCTGCTAAGTATAAGTCAGATATATAATCAAGACTTCATGGTGCTATTCTCCAAAGGAAAGTGTCTTGTCATGGATGAGTCTGGAAAGAAACTCATAAGTGGTGTTCGTACTTTAAACAATTGTTATGGATTGGTTCCTGATGCTAATATTGTGTGAAATAGCATTCGGTTGCCAAATGATTCTATGGGACATGCTAGTTAAAAACATGTCTCTATTGTATCTAAGCATGAATCAATTTTAGGGATGCCAAAGGTTAGTAGACTGAGCAATGTGGTGTGTGGACCATGTCAGCTTGGGAAACAGATGAAAGCTAAGCATCCAGGCACTCAGACATCAGCTACATCGAGACCATTGGAGCTACTGCATTTAGATCTCATGGGTCTAACTAGAACCGAGTCTCTTGGAGGTAAGAGATACATCATGGTTATGGTAGATGACTTCACTAGGTACACTTGGGTCATTCTTCTACGATCCAAGTCTGATGCTCCTGAGCACATTAAAGCATTGTGCACAAGACTGCAGAATGAAAAGAGCCTAAAAATTGACCGAATTCAAAGTGATCATGGTAAAGAATTCAAAAACTCATATATGGAGTCTTTCTGCATAAGATCAGGTATATCTCAAGAATTCTTTGCTCCTATTACTCCTCAGCAGAATGGTGTAGTAGAAATAAAGAATAGGGTTATTCAAGAGATGGCAAGAGCCATGTTGCACAGTAAGGATGTGGCCAGAAACTTATAGGGAGAAGCCGTCAACACTGCGTGTCATACGGTGAATAGAGTGTATTTCAGACCCGGTACCAAAAAGACTCCATATGAGTTGTGGAAAGGAAGAAAGTCAAATGTGAAATATTTCAGAATCTTTGGAAGTACTTGCTTCATCCTGAAAGATAGAGAAAATGTGGGAAAGTTTGATTCCAGAAGTGATGAAGGGATATTTCTAGGATACTCCTCTACAAGCAAGGCTTATTGAGTATATAACAAAAGAACTATGAAGGTTATAGAAACGGTGAATGTTGTTATTGATGAGTCTTCGAACTCTTGTTCTGAGAAAATTAATGAGGAACTCCCTAAAGAAATTCTTCCTCTTGACCTAGGGAAGCTCAAGAAATCCTTGAACAAGAGCCCACATCCCCAAGTACTCCCGGTATTCCAAGTGTTGTAGAAGAGCCAGCAGATATGCCTACTTCACCAGATTCTGAATCTCATAAAGAAAAAGGATCTTCCTTCAAGATCAAATTAAATCATCCTCTAGAAGTTATTATGGGAAACATGAATGAACTCACATTACGGGAACGTACAGTTGATAAATGCATTGCTAACTTTGTGTCTTATTCTTGTTATTTGTCACAGGTTAAACCTACTAAAGTTGAGGAAGTTCTTTAGGATGAAAGTTCGGTTGAAGCAATGCATGATGAACTACTTCAATTTCAGAGGAATGATGTTTAGACTTTAGTTCCTAGACCGGAGGGCGAGCACGTCATCGGCACAAAGTGGATATTCCGCAATAAGACTGCTAAGGAGGGCAATGTGATCCGCAACAAGGCTCGACTTGTAGCTCAAGGATACACTCAAATGGAGGGAATAGACTATGATAAAACATTTGCCCCAATTGCTCGAATGGAGTCCATCAGAATTCTCCTCGCCTTAGCTTGTCACTTGAGATTCCACCTTTACCACATGGATGTAAAAACGGCTTTCTTAAATGGACTACTTAAAGAAGATGTCTATGTGGCTCAACCAAAAGGATTCATTGATCCACACTTTCCAGATCATGTGTTGTATCTCAAGAAGGCACTTTATGGATTAAAGCAAGCACTCAGAGCTTGGTATGATCGGCTAACTCAATACTTGATATCCCATGGGTTCACAAGAGGAAAGGCTGATCAGACTCTCTTCATCAAAAAAGAAGAAGGCGAGCTGGTGGTTGCTCAAGTCTATATTGATGACATCATCTTTGGATCAACTAAGGATGAACTTGCTCATGACTTCTCAAAACTCATGCAAACAGAGTTCGAGATGAGCATGATTGGAGAGCTATCTCATTTCCTTGGATTGCAGATTCATCAACAAGATTCAGGTATATCCATCTCTCAATCTAAATATGCTAAGAATCTTGTGAAAAATTTTGGGTTAGAATCTGCTAGTTCTATTAGAACCCCCATAAGCCCGAATGTTAAACTCACTGTTGACTTGTTAGGTAAAAGTGTAGACTCATCACTTTATAGAAGCATGATAGATAGTCTTCTTTATCTTATTGCTAGTAGACCTGACATTAGCTACAGTGTGGGAGTGTGTGCTATATATCAGAAAAATCCCAAAGAGTTACATATGATTGCTTTGACAAGAATCATAAAATGTGTCAAGACTACTGCCAACTTTGGTGTGTGGTACAGCAAGGACACAAATGATGTCTTAGCTAGATATTTTGACGCTGATTGGGCTGGGAATGCTGATGATAGAAAGAGTATTTTGGGGGGTTGTTTCTATGTGGGTAATAATCTTGTCTCCTAGATGAGCAAAAAGCAAAACTCCATCTCTTTATCCACTACTGAAGCTGAGTACATTGTTGCTGGTAACTGTTGCACCCAACTCCTATGGATGCAAAAACTACTCCATGATTATGGTATTTGTCAAGAGCATCTCACCATCTACTGTGACAATACCAGTGCCATCAATATCTCTAAGAATTCGGTTCAACATTCTCGAACTAAGCATGTAGAGATTCGACATCACTTCATTAGGGATCTTGTCGAAGATGGTACTCTCACCCTTGAGTTTATTCACACAGATGACCAGAAGGCTGATTTGTTCACCAAACCTCTGGATAGCAAATGTTTTGAGTTCCTTCGTCAAAACATCGGTGTCATCTCTATGGATTGATCTCCTTCTATCTTTCTTCTTCTTCATGCATCTACATCTAGTTTTATGCCTTGTTTTGCTTTGTTTAACATGTTTTTGTTTGTTTGTTTTCAGTTTTTGTTTTATTTTGCTTTTTACATAAAAATAAAAAAAAAATATTGAAAAATTGAAAAATACAAAAACAGTGTGTGTTTGTGTACATTGGTTCTTGTGAACCTTAAAATGGCCATTAAAACAGAGTTTTCTAAATTTTATATCTCTTGTAGCTTAGATGAGCATTCTTATGCACAACTAAGCAAGTGAATTTTGTGGCTCTTTGTTTGTGATGAGTAAGGTTAAGTGATCTCTTGTACTTAACACTCGTATCACTCTTTTTGACGGGTAGGACTAGAAAATCGTAAGAGAAAAGCATAAATAACCATCTCACCACTGTTACCCGCCAATCATGAAATGACATCTATATGCTTCGGCATAGCAAAAGTGCAATGTCAAAAAACTTAACATAATTGGGTATTTCTTTTCTCTTTTATATGCCCATGCATGATATGCTTAATAAATGAAAAATATGCAAAGAAAATAAAAAGAAAAAAGATCAAAATGCTTTAAGATATGATTGCAAGTGTGTTTTCTAGGAGATGTGGGAGTTATAGGATGTACCTTGAAGGTGATAGTCCCCATCAAACAGTTATGATTATGTGTGAGTTAAATAAATTTTCTCATATCTCAAATCATCATAACTTTGAAACACTCATGTAATCTTGCGATGTTTTTCACACACGACATGCAATATTCTTTGCTATTTTTGATACATGTGCATGTACAATGTGATTTGACCATCACAAGGTTTACATGCGTTAATGCTTGCTCACTAAACTATCTTAACTTATTTTTGAAATATAAAATTAGTTAGACTTGTTTAGTGTGTGTGTGTGTGTGTTTGTTTTGAGATCCATATGCTTAAAATTGTTGTTGAGAGATGGTTTTTTTTTAGAGCTTAATTTGTTGTTTAGATCATTGGTTGAGTTGCATGCGTGATTGCATTCAAACTGTGTTTTTCTCTTCTCGAAAAACTGCTTTAAAAGCTGGCTCGACACCTCCTCGATACCTGGCTGTCTGTTGTGCTTCTTAGATTTTTCTTATCGTAATCTCGATAGCTTCTCGACACTTGGTGGATCGATCGAGGAAGTTTCTATCCTCTCGATAGCTTCTCGATAACTAGTGGATCGATCGAGCTTTTTTTTGTGTCTTTGTGTTGTTTCTCGACACCTGTATCTGTCGACGTTGTTTTTCTCGACACCTACCTCGATAGATGGCTCGACACCTCTTGACACCTGTATCTGTCGAGGATTAGTGAAGCTCTATATATAGATTCCGTGCGATCTGTTTCTCATTTCTCTCGATCTCTCTCTCGATAGCTTTGAGTTTTCTCCTCCCAAACCTCTCTCACTTACTACAAACCTCTACCCAAGGTTTCTTCAAGTTATTTTTGGCTTTCCTTCTCTTGGTAAGCTTCTAATCTCCTTCATTTACATGCATTTCATGTTTTGAAACCTAGTTTTTGGGGTTTTTGAAAAATTTTGGGGTTTTTCAAAATTGATGAGTTATTGTTGAAATTTTTGGGATGGGTTTTGTAGATTTGATCTTAAAAACTCTATGCATTGCATCACATTAGCATTCTAACAATATTCTCATGCATTTAGATGTGTGCAAACTTGTTATGTGCTGATAGGTTTGGATTGGGCTGAGCCCATGATGTTTTTCATGTTGCATGTCACATGTTCATGCATTCTCATACATATGTTCTCTCTTTTCAATATACTTGTTATATTTGAATTGTTTTGGAAACTTTTCTGAGTGTTTCTTTCTTTCTCCCTCTCTTTCTGTTTACATTAGTAGTGTTTATGGCGCCAAAACGTAAGTCCATTCCGTCCTAGAACCCTCTTTGTTCTAAGGGCTCTTCGTCTTCTGATCCTACTCCTTCTTCTGTTCAGTTTCGTGATGAGAATGCCCGAAAGGACTTCTCGGAGAACTTTTCTAAACGAGGTGTTCATTCGGAACGTCAAGTTATTCTGGCAAAGTTTGCCGACACTGACCTACCCGATGTCATTCATAGTCGGGGTTGGGAGTCACTGTGTGGCGTCTCGGTCACTTGTCCTTCCGTGCTGATACAGGAGTTTTACTCCAACTTGCATGGAATTGATTCTTCTGTACCTTTCTTTCACACTTGCATTCGAGGTACGCGCATAGTAGTCACACCGGAGTTGGTTTCCGATGTGCTTCATGTTTCGAGGGTTGCGCATCCTGACTACCCCAGTTGTGAGCATCTACGGATTGTGTCCAAAGACGAGATGATGTCTGCTTTTTGTGAGCGCCTTTCTGATTAGGGTGAGCATCAGTTTATACCATGTTGGTCTTTTGCTAAAGGTCCTCGTTTCATGAACATGGTGATGACATTTTTTCTGCACCCACTCTCTCACTACAACTCCATCACAAAGCCTCGTGCTCAATTTTTGTTATCTCTACTTGAGCATCTTACTATAGACTTTCTTTCACACTTCATTTTCTCTATCATAGATGTCTATAGGGATATGGCTACCCGTGATAAGCTCATCTTTCCGTTTGCTATCACAAGGATTTTATGTCATTTCTCCATCCCTTTTCCCTTGTCCGACCCTTTCCATGTCATGGTTGCCACAAACGCCGCTACCGTAAAACGTAGTGAGGCGCAGTTTAGGTCGCGACGGACGGATTCAGCAGCTCCTTCCTCCCGTCCAGCTCCATCTAGATCTGCTCAAGCCACATCTGCTCCCTCCTCTTCCTCGAGCGATATGTCACTTGAAGACATCATGGCGCAGCTTTAGCGCATGGATGCTCGCCTAGATACACTCTCTACAGAGTTGTATCAGGTGAATGTTCGTGTTGGTGATGACGATGATGCTTCTGAGTCTGAGGATGATGATGGTGATGACGATGATGCTTCGGATGATGATGATGAAGATGCTAGCTCTACCGATGAGATGTCTGCTTAACACTCTACCTTTTGTCACTCGTGACAAAAAGGGGGAGTAGTTCTGGATATGAGAGCAGTCATACTTAGGGGGGGAGCTTGTATAGGAAATTTTTGATAGGGGGAGTGTTGTTATTTTGAGGGATGTAGTGAGGCTTACATGTACCTTTTCTTTTCTTTCTTTTTGGAGATACATTATCTTGTACCTTAAGTCTTGTGACCATTGTCTACATACATTATGCTTATCTTTGATATATATGTGATGATGTATGTTTTCTTCACCTATCTCTACATGTGTTGTTTCTTTTCTTTCTTTATACACATGCTTCTTATATTTGTATGCAATCTATTATTTCTGCTTCACACAAAGATGGCTTGATATGTTTTGTTTAAAGTGTTTCAGAAATACAGGTTGTCAAAGTCTACTTGCCATAAACTCTCTTCTTGTGAAGTTTTCGGGAGTTTGTGTTAGGATAGATTTTATTGTATTCAACAAGTGAATATAAGTTGAGTAATTTATGACTTCTCTAATATGTTCATTTATTTGTTGTGGTTTTGTCACGGATTGCCAAAGGGGGAGATTATTAGGACATATGTGTTTCAAGTTGTTTTGAACATATGTCATTCTTTTATGTAATTGGCTTATCCTTTGACAAAACGCACTCAGCTTGTATTTGGGTAGATCTAAGATGATTTTAATACTTCAAGAAACAAGATTTCAAGATCAAGTGTTAAAGCCATGCAAGTTGTCCAAGATTCAAGTTGTGAAGTGCTAGATTTTAAAGCTCGACACTTGGTTCGATAGCTGTATCTATCGAGCTTTAAGAAGTTGTTCAGCCCCGAGGCTCGACAGTTGCTCGACAGCACCTCGACACCTCTAACTGTCGAGATTTAAGAAAAACAGATTCTAAGTTTTGTTTTTTATTCTAATCCGTACATGAGTTTTTGGGACTTCTTTTCTTTTAACCCTAGACATATAAAAGGATTATTTTAAGGGCCGTCAAGGTATACAAGTTGCACAAGCATTGAGAAACCTTTCTTCAAGCAAATTGTGACCTAAGACAAAGTTCTTGCCCTAGTTCATCTCTTGTGAAGAAGTTGTTGTGTAATGTGCACCATAGGGTTTTGTAACCAAGCATTTTCTTGATCTTCATCGTGTGGATGAATTGAAGAACTTTGCAGCCAACAACTTTCTCTAATTGGTGATTAAAGTTGCGTACTGGGATTCACGCAATTGGTTAGTCACGTACTTGGGAGCCGTGCATTAAAAGGAGAAACTGTCACTACAGAACAAGTCTAATCGGGTATTGGGGTAAGGGTTCAACTGTAGGTGGGTAAGGTATTTGGAGTTCCTTTACTTGTAACTGCTTGTTGTGATAATAGTGGAGTTTCGGGAGTGATGACCTTAAAATCACCCAGTGGGGTTTTTGCCGTGTAGATTTTCCCCATTCGTAAACAAATCACCGTGTCAATTTATTTTCCGCTGCATACTTTAGTTTATTGGTGATTTTTTTGTGCTACCACGCAATTTGCATGATAATTTGATTAATTAATTACTTGGCTAATTAATCAACTTAATTTATCACAAAAGGGTCAACGCGTTTGTGGCCTATCAACGAGTTTGAGTCGCGAGATAACTGCTAGGTCAGACTATACTTTTTGTCCTGTAGTGCTTTTGCTGTCATGAACCTTCAGCTTCTTGCATGCTTCACACGTGTGGCATTTTGGCTAGTCGCCAGTCGCGAGTCACTCGTGAGATCTAGTCACGAGAAACCTCCAAATGCACACATTCTTGAATTTCTTCACACTCTCTCACACATAACCCTTACATAATTCCCACCTAAATACAGGGTATCTAATTGCTAAATTACAAGCAAATTTGGCATCGAATAAAGCCAACACATGATTAAATAAATTCAACCTTACAACCTCTCCCTTTGGCTATTCCGTGACAAAACTCTAAAACAGACTCTAGACTTAAAATGTGAGTTGGGAACAGTTGCCAAAACTCACTCACACCAAATTCTAGATTCTGTGAAGCCCTTGAACCATACTGACAAGTATTCCTAAAAACAATAACACAAGACGATCACTGTAAACAGAAATCTTGAAATGCATATGGAGCAAGCACAATGCGATCAAGCAATAAAGATTATAACAATAAAGCATGGTTTGACCAAACATGAACACTCACTATAAATAGTAATCACAATGATCATTCACATAAGGAATGAACATCCAGACATGCAAGCTAATAAGCTCAATGCAAAGTATCATTTACATGTCCAACACTCAACTGATACAAAAACACTATGGTAGTTGCATCAAGGATACAAGATCCAACAAGGGCATAAGAGTAGAGTACTAAAGATAATGCATACATAATCTAAAAGTACTAATAAGCTACAAAGCAAATGTACATATTTATGCATAGTTTAAATAGCTAAAACATTCAAGCATTCATAACACACCATGTCCAAATATTTTAAAACCAATTACTAAATTATAGAGTACTTAAAAACCAAACCAAAGTACTAATATAAGTGCTATGAAAACCCATAATAGAAACTAAAATCAAACTTAAACCATAAAAGCTATAAAAACTTATAAAAGTTCTCTCCCTCAAGGTAAGGCTCCCCCTCAAGAGCTACTCCATCTACTCCCATTTTTTGACCGAAATGGCCAAAAGGCTAAGGCTGGTCAGTGAAGCTATCAAACTTGGCTACAAGCAACTTGATCTGTTCTTGAATGGTAGTCAACTTGTCAGAGTGCTCATTTTGGACTTCTCGCAAGCCCTTAATCCTCTCAAGAATGATCTAAAAAGCATCTGGAGGCACTGCTAAAGATGATGAGGCTCTGCTCCTTCCTCTACCACCAACCCTCTGGGACAAAGATGGTTGTCCTTCCGCTTCAGTCTCTTGTGCAAGATCAACCTCCTCCTCATCACCCGAAAGACATACTTTTCTCCTTATGATTGTTAGAGCATTGATAGCAGGAGGTATAGGCATGAGGCTGATGTCTTGGGGAGTCTCCACACCTTTTTCATGAAGGATCCTCATGATTAGACTAGGGAGAATAAGCTTAATCCTTGAGGTTGTCCTTGTTTCATCGATAAGAATGGAGAATAGATGGGAACTGATGTCAATGTAGATGTTCTTCCGTAGCTCCATGAGGAAGGTGGCTCTTTCATTGTTGATGGTGGTCATCTTCCATATCGGATATAGGTTGAACACCATGATGTAGGTGAGACATCACAAATCCAATGGAAAAGCAATTATGTTGAGACGTCGTAAATTCGGTGGGAAAGCAATTATGTTGAGACATCTCCCCTCTCTAACACCACCAATATAAGATTAAACCATCTCTATGGAGAGCATTCTGTCCCTGAAGTAAGTGAAGTCATGTTCTACATCTCCAAATCCGAGAACCTCGTCAATATCCTCCACTTCAATGGTGAATTCATGGCCTCTAACCTAACAATCTATGACATCCTCTCGTAGGATGGCATTGGTGTAGAATTCTCAAATCAGTGGTTCACAAACCCTTGGGAGATCACTCAATAGCTTTTCCCAACCTCTTTCCACAAAATAGCTTAGGATGAAGTAGTCCTTAAGATCAATAAGAAGCATAAATCGCTCTTGAATGATTGGAGCTTTTACAAAGTGCTGGTTGTAGCACTCAAAATGTTAAATGGAGCAAAATTGAGTTTCATCCATGCGTTTCCTCTTGTCACCATGCTGAGCAAAGGTTTTCTTTGGAGCCATTTGTAAAATAGAGCAGCAAAGACCATAAAGCAGAGCATAAAATATGGTAACAGACTTGATTAGTAACAAGTTAGTACCAAATTAGAAATTTTGAATTTAAACCCTAAAAACTAAAATTTTAAGAGTAATTCAAAAACAAATTGACATGTGAAGACATATAGTATCAAAACATGATAGAATCATGTCATTAAGCACTCAAACATCTCAAAGTGTGTGTGTGAGTGTGTATCAAATGCAAAAGTGTGCAAACTAGGGAAAAGTGTAAAAACACATAATCATATACTGTTTCAAAATCAAAGAAACAAGATTATCCCTACAAACTTTGTATTCCATAGAATCCAAAGAGACACACAAAAACATCTAAGAGACATTTTATCATGAACATGATATGCACAACACAACACAGAAACATAATACAATGCATAGAAATGAAGCACAAACATGTAGAATAGGCATTATACTAAAAAAATCAACAAAATCCATAAATCAAACTCAACAAAACATCAACAAAACCATTTTCAATCATCATATTTTCATATTTCATCATAAACACAAAATCCGGGAAAACTAGGGCTAGAAACTTGAAATAATTTGAGAATAAGAGAAAACCCATACCTTTTCTTGAATATTGATGAAGAAAATGGAGGTTTTGTGAGAGAAAATGGAAGTTTTGGAAGAGGGAGAGGCAAACAAGACAAAGTGTGTGCATGTGATGCGAGGAAAAATTGAAAATTTTTTAAAAATTGTCATGGATCTAACTTTATTTGAGTAAAACACGTGATTTTCACGATTGGAATGAGTCACGAGCAAGTCGCCAAAATCCCTTGAACAAATTTTTGAGAAATTTGTCTAAGTGTTTTTTGCAACTAGGAAGTCCACTCGCGAGCAAGTCGCGAAGGAAGTCGCAAATCATTTTGAGTAAGTTTGCGATTGGAGCTTCCACTCATGAACAAGTCGCCAAAATGCCAAAAACCAAGAAATTTTGAAATTTTCTAAGTATTTTTCGCGACTGGGGGATTGACTCGCCAGGGAGTCGCGAGAGCTTCTAAGTAAGCTCGCGACTGGGGTCTCACGACTATCTTGACCTGCGAGAGTGAGTCGCCAAAAATAGAGTTACACAGATTTTGGATTTTTTGAAAATTTTCAAAACAAAATCACTTTCCAAAAACAACTAAAAATACTTAAAAATATTTTTGCGTTTGATCAACATATGATTAAGTATGTACTACACATTTAATCAAGTACAATCACATAAATGAATAAGACATTCATTGAACATAGACATGTGTGATGTGTGTGGGTACCAAAAATGAGATAGTCCTTAGTCTAATGTGAAGCTTCAATGATCAATTCAACCAAGACATATACAATTAGCACTAGGAAGAGTGACCAATCTCAATTATAGAAGTATGTATATATGACCTCCCATAAAACTTGATTACATAACTTTGAAGCTTTTCATTTGGCTTCTTACATTTCAAAACATTTGATCATTATAGAACAATACATCTCATTTTGAAATCGATGCTTAAAATTTTTGATATTTCAATTTGATGAATAAACCTTTGGCTTTTGGGCACCATACATTTTCATAACAAGTCACTTTCTCTTTTTCTTAGTTAAACACTAGTATGTGCAATGGCTTTTGTAGCTCATTATCTCTTTTCGAGATTTAACATTGGTTGAGCTCATTAAGAAAAAATATAAAAGAGTGGGAAGATATATAGACACAGGTCTATGCAAGTCTCAAGATCAACAAAACCATTGGCTAATCATTCATGACAAATTTGAAGATCTATTTGCAACAATCACATAGATGTTAATATTTTCCCCACAATGATATGAGTGCATAGAGAACAAGCTACACTCGTAAATGCACAAAGTCATTTGTATGAAGGTACAAGGCAAAACTTGCGTGTGACAAAACACAATAATGCTGATCAAACTTTTTGGATTTTCTACTTTTTATGTGTTTTTGGATTTTTGACACAAAAGCAAGTAAAGATTGATAAAAAAGAAAGAACAAACATTCAAAGCTATTAAAAAAAATAAATAAATAAAAGTAGTCAAAACATGCTAGAATGAAAAACATAATCACACAACTAAACAATGTCACAACAAATCAGAAGAATTAATCCATGACCATGTTCTAATGCTTATGCATGTGTACTCTTCTTCACCCACACAGCATGTACATTTGGGGTGATATCCTTAGAAGATTGGGTACTTGAGTTGCGAATCTCAAACCTTAGGGTGAAGTTTGCCAAACAAGAAGTGATGGTGTCTATCATTTTCATCACATTACCAATATCGGAGTCAGCTTCTCATCCTTTTGATTATTTGAGATTCCCTTTGCCATTTCTTTGTCCTCTTGGCCTTTGAAAACTTGCATTCTTCAATGCTTGAAGCTTGTGACAATTAGGTCTAATGTGTCCTCGAATTCCACAATGGTGTCAAAAATGTTGAGTTTGTGAACCTCTTTGTGACTTCGAAAGAGATTTCCCTTTAGCATTGGGTTTAGCCACTAATGGGTTTGGAGGCTTTATCAAAAACCTTTGAGTAATTACATTTGGCTTCTTCTCAACCTTCACTTTCTCAACAGTTGGAGTTTCTACCATTGGTTCCTTTGCTTTAACAAACTTCATCTCCTTAGACACATTTGCACTTGAGCTGCTTTCTTCGGTATATACTAAGTTACTGTTGTTAGAAAAGAGCTTTTGATGTGCAAGCATTTTGTAAAGTTTCTTGGAGGCAACACGCTCTACTATGGCATTTGCTTGAATCACTTCAAGCTTAAAAAACTTGATCTTAGAATAGGCATCGGTTATTTCTTCATTCAGCTTTTCAACTTCACATTTCGTTTCTTTGTACCATACTAGAAGACTTTTATAATCCTATTTAGCTCTCTTCATTTTTCTTATGGCTGCCTTAGCCACTCTTGCATACTGTTCGGTCTTCTCAAGAAGAGAATTATAGGTTTCTTGCAATCCCTTTGTTCCTTCTTAAACACATTCTTCATCTTCATCATCGGATTCCTCCTTAACTCCCATTGACTCCACTTCGGTGTGCTCACCGAGCTCTTCCACTAGACCATTCAAATCTTCTGAAGAGTCCATGGGTGCAATGGTCATAAATGTGGAGTAGTTTCCTTCTCTGTCACAACTTTCTTCTGAGTCTAAATTGGAGCCGTCCAAGTCACTGAGGGTAGTGGCAAAGACTTTACTCTTTGCCTTTAAATAAGTGGGGCATTCCTTCCTCACATGCCCATGCCCTTTGCACTCATAGCATGTGACTGCTTAAGATGGAGAATAATGTTTGGAATCTTTCTTCTTGAAGACTTTTTATCCTTCTTGAAATTTGAAAATTTCCCCTTCTTAAAGGACTTTCCATCCCTCTTGAATTTCAAGAACTTACGAAAGTTCTTAGCAAGGTACCCCACTTCCTTTTCAACCTTATCCTCATATGAGGAGTCTTGAGCTTCCATTCTCTCATTGATTGTTTTTAAAGCAAGAGATTTGCTCTTCCTTTGTTATGGTGGAGATAGTTCATAGGTTTGAAGAGAACCGATGAGTTCTTGAATTTTAAGCTCATCAAGGTCTTTGCTCTCTTCGATGGCAATGACCTTTGCATGGAAGCTCTCCGGTAATTATCGTAGAGTCTTCCTTACAATCTTGGAGTCCATCATCTTTTCTCCCAAGTTGAATTGCCCAATCATCACTTCAATTAGCTTCCCATAAAATGAGTTAAATGACTCGTCTTCACTCATCTTCAGCTCCTTGAAGCGTATGGTAAGCATTTGCAACTTGGTGTCCTTCACCTTTTGGGTGCCTTCATAGGTTGTCTCCAAGATTTGCCACGCCTCCTTAGCAATTGTAACATGAGAAATCCTGTGAAACTTGTCAGGAGAAACCCCACAGAAAATAGCATTTAAAGCCTTGCTATTCGCGTTAGCTGCCGTAAGGGCTACCTTATCCCATGTAGATTTGGCAGCCTTCGGCCTAGTCCATCCTATCTCAACAGCGTCCCAAACACTATCATCAATAGAACAAAGGAATGCCCTCATACGGACTTTTCAAAATGCATAATTGCTCCCATCAAAGTATGGAAGAGCATTAAGTGATTAAGATCGATTCATCTAGAAAAGGGTCTAGGATCACACTTAGGTAATGAAACCATAGCAAGTGCACCCACTTTGATACCAATTGCAAGATCAATTAGTGTGTAAAACACTAATGAATGTTTAGACCCCCAGTTTCAAATTAAACTAACACAAGCTTATACCCAAACAATATATGTGCGGAATAATAGGTACAAACAGAAACCCAAACAAATAAACAACTCTACATCAGAATTAATCACAACACAGCAGCAATTAAAAGGTAAAAGTAAGGGTTAGAGAGACACAAACTCAAAGATAACACCAGCACGTGTTATCGAAGAGGAAACCGAAGAAATGATCCACTAAAGAATAAAGTTGGGAAACACGAATAACAAAAGACCCTCCAAGCCTAATCTACTCAATGCACCTAAGCCCTCCAAGTTTTTTGCTCCAACAAGGCTACACCTAACTGTGTCTTCTTTAGCTTCTCGGATCCCGCAATAAGGCCATTGCATCAACCAAATGAATTGGTCATCTTTGAACTGCTTCCTAAGCACCAAAATACCTCCTCACAAATATACGTATGGTGAGATAAGGATTTGGCAAATGTACCTCTCAAGGATATGTCAATGGAGAGGGTGAAAGTAGAGGAATTTGGAAAATCAAATGTCTAAGATTATGGATAGGTCAATCTTGGTTTTCTCTAGGGTTTCTCTCTCAAAATTCTCTCTGGAAGCTCTCTACATTTCATGGGTATAAGGGTATATATAGTAGTGTATGTGAGGAATGTGAAAGGTTATTTTTCTGCAAAATAGAGCATTCTGGCGACTCAGTCTCGTTAGTGGGATGAGTTACAAGTTTGAGTCGCAAGATAACTACTAGGTCAGACTATACTTTTTGTCCTGTAATGCTTCAGCTGTCGTGACCCTTTAGCTTCCTGCATGCTTCACACGTGTGGCATTTTGGCGAGTTGCCAGTCCCGAGTCACTCGCGAGATCCAGTTATGAGAAACCTCCAATTGCACACATTCTTGAATTCTTTTTTCACACTCTCTTACACACAACCCTTACGTAATTCTTACCTAAATACAGGATATCTAATTGCTAAATTACAAGCAAATTTGGCACGGAATAAAGCCAACACATCATTGAATAAATTCAACCTTACAATGCCGATCAAACTCTTTGGATTTTCTACTTTTTATGTGTTTTTGGATTTTTTTTTTTTTACACAAAACAAGTAAAGATTGATCAAAAACAACAAACATTCAAAGCCTTTTAAACAACAAAAATAGTAAACATGCTAGAAGGAAAAATAAGCAAAAAACCAACAATGTCGCAACATATCGAAAGAATTGATGCATGGGCATGTTCTAATGCTTATACATGAGTACCCTTCATCTGGATTTGAATATTGACGAGTAGCGTATGAAACAGAGAGGATATCTGTGAGGTTAATTCCACACTATATACATGGTCCCTAAGGTCCTAAATCCTTCTAGAATGGGGAAGTTTATACACATCTCTTGCTTTAACATCATCTACAAGTGTACAAAAATATTAGCTAACACATTAAAATTGGCTTATTAGATGTTGTTAGTCCTGCTCAGACAGCCTTTATTCCAGGTAATAGCATGGCAGAGACATTCTCTTGCAGGCTCAGAAATCGGTGAACTACTATCATAAAGAAGAGGGTCCAGGTAGATGAGCTATTAAAGTAGACCTAATGAAGGCTAATGACTGGGTGGACTGGAACCTTTTTTCTGAGGTGCTTGTCTGCCTACATTATTCCTAAAGATTTTGTGCATTGAGTTGAGGTTTGCATCACTTCACCTAAGTTCTCTGTTGTCTTTAATGATAGTCTTGTGGGGTATTTCAAGGGTGGCAAAGGATTGAGATGGCTTGATCCTTTGTCCCCTTATTTGTTTGTTATTGCTATGGAGGCTTTAGGAAGCTCATGATATCTAGAGTTATATAAAAGCAGTAGGCTTCAAGTTTCATCCTAGATGTGAAAAGCTCCAATTAACCATTTTATTTTTTAGTGATAATAAGATCGTCTTTACTAGTGCTAACCTAGGCTCTGTTAGCATCATTAAAAATGTGTTCGACAAATTCAAAATTCTTTCAAGTCTTCAAGCCAATACTGGCAAGAGTGAAGTCTTCTTTAGTGGGGAATTTGAAGATACAAAGTTTGCTTGCAGTTTGTTGAAGCCCAACTGCATCTTAGATATTTAGGCTAGCATTTGATATCTGGAAAATTGTCTTGTAGTGACTGCAAGCCTATAATTGCAAAGATTTCAGCTAGAATAAATTCCTAGTGTGCCAGAAAATTTTCTTTTCCAGGGAGGTATACAAGTTTAATGGACTAATATCTTCATTCTTCTAGTTAAAGCATTCAAAGAGATCAAATAGTGCTTTAACAGAGTTAAGTGGATAGGTGCTGATTCTATGGTCCCTAGAGTCAGAGTAACATGAGATGTGGATTTCTCTCCTAGATCAGGAGGATTGGGGCTTAAAAAGCTGCAAGACTGGAATAGGGTTGATGTTACTAAGCATATATAGGATCTCTTTATAGATGCAGGTTCCTTATGGGTTGCATGGGTGCACACCTACCTTTTACAAAGCAAAAGCTTTTGGTACGTCCACATACCCAATAATTTGCTCATGGGGTTGGAGGAAGATACTAAAGCTTAGAAACATGGTTAAGCCTTCATTTAGCCATTCTATTGGTAATAGAGTAAGAACTGTACTTTGTCATGGTAACTGGAATTCTAAAGGTGCCTCATTTCCAAAGTTTGTATTCAGATTGGTATTTGTAAACTTGTGATTTACAACTATTTTGTGTTGGCTTTAATTCCATGCCAAATTTGATTGTAATTTTATTTAATCTTTTGTATCCTGTATTTTATGTGGGATTTTATTGTAAGGATTGTGTGATAGAGAGAGAGAATGTGAAGACTCAAGCATTTGAAGACAGAAGAGTTTTCGCGGGTATCTTGCTACTAAGCATCCCGCGAAGTGATGCATGTGCCTTGCACATGACTGGAATGCGAAGAGTCATGACAGATGGTGACAACTGGTTTTCGCGAGTGTCTCGCGGGTAAGGCCTTCCCACGAGATACCTGCGAAACAGTCTGTTTTGCTATTTTATCCCATCTGCTCCACTACATCTTCATACACACTATATATACCATCATTACCCACATATTGACTAGAGAGCTTTTCAGAAAAGAACACCCTAGCCTCAAACCCTTGAAAGTGTGAGATTGTCATACCCACAATTCTACACATCATCCATTGTGGTTTTCCTCTACTCCTACCTCTCCATTTCTAAATTTTTGAGAGGTTGATAGCCCAAACACTTACCACACCCATACTGAGTGTTTAGTGAGTTTTTGGTGCTACTGGGAAGTATTGGAAGAAGCCAAGCTTTGGCGGATGTAATCGGGCACATTATGGGATCTGGAAAGCTAGACAAGACACGGTTCCGAGAAGCCTTGTTGGAGTAGGAGCTTGGAGGGCTTAAGTGCATTGGGTAAACTAAGCTTGGAGGGTCTTTTGCTATTCGTGTATCCCAACTTATTGTCTAGTGGATCGATTTACCGCGTAGAGGGCGGTGGAGAGGTTTTTCGCTGAGTTCTTCGGTTTCCTCTTCGATAACACATCTGCATGTTATCTTGTGTTTGCATCTCTCTTCCCTATTCTTTTAGCTTTCATTTTACTGTTGTGTTTTATTGAATATAGCTTAGAGTAGTTGTATTGTTTGTTCGCTCGCATTTACTCTATTCCGCACTTAGTTTAAGTTAGAGTAAAATCAACTGAGTCGTAATCTTTTATTTTGGGGTCTAAATAGCTCTTGTGTTTTTAACACAAATCCGAGCTTTCAGTATTTGAAGTAGTGTATAGTTTTGATGCTAACATCTCAAGTACTCTTCAAGAAGATAACTTGATCTATCCCCAAGCTAGAATAGCATGTGTTGATTATGTTCACTGGATCCCCTCTAACTCAAGTACGTTCTCATCTTCTTATGCTCAGAATAAGATTCAAGTTAAACATGAGATAGTAAATGGGGATAAATTTTTTTGGCACCCTCTTTGTACTCCTAAACACTCTTAAACAGGGATATGAGGGTGATATCATATTCTTTTTCTATAGAAACTTTATAAGAGTCATGATCATTTGTTCTTCGAGTGTTCTTTTCACTTGTAAAATTCAGAGCAATCTTATGCGTTTGTGTCAGTTTCACTAATTAGCATGTTCTTGGGATTAAGTTCTCAAGTGGGTATTGATAAGTTGAAGTGTGGGCTGCTGCTATCTACCATAAACGTATTCAAAGAATTGCAAGGACATTCAATGGGAAGATTTTTTTTGTTTTTTTTTTGTCAAAGAGCATTGCTACTGTGTATTTTTCTGTATAGAGCCTTATATCATGATATAATATCTCACATGATTCATTAAATACAAACAAACAAATGTTTTCTAACTTAATCTAAAGCAAAATAGAAATATGAAATCATAACCTAAAACACACAAACAAAAGCACTGCCCAATTCATAAAGTAGAACATTCCTAAATCACAAATAAATTCGGCAAAGAAAGAACAAAATGAATGAATCATAGTTTTCAAAATCCAAGTTCCCAAAAATCAAAGCCACCATATTCAAATAAATAAATAAAAAGTGAGCATAACAACTTACTGAAACTGTGAAGGAGTGAAGTGAGGCAGAGAAAGAAATGTGAAGGATGGGTCACACCGCAAAACGGTGACGTAATCCCTGCAAACAACTGCAGTGAGACCAGACAGTCCAGACTCAAATTACAAGACTCATCAGCCTGTGTATTCTTTTACTAAATATTCGAAAAATAATAATGATCCGACCCGGAAAATTTCCTTGTCCTCTACAAATTTGCTAGAGATTTATTAGTGAAGAACCTAGTTTAGGAGAATGGTCTGGTCCGGTTTTCAACTCTCTTTTTTTCTTTTTAATTAATTAGTGTTTTTTTTTTGCTGAATAATTGTATGTGAAAACATAAAGATGTATTGATCTTCCTAAAATTTATTAAATATATTTATGTAAAGCAAGAGTGGCATTATCTGTTGTAATCGAAACTTATTGAGTAATTGTATATGAAAACATGAGGGAGATTGGCCCTTATTGGCTCGAAGAAAGAGAAAAATTAAGAAAAGTGAAAAATAAAAATAAAATAAAATAACTGAGAATTTATAAATCAAAGAGAGAAAATTTTGAAAGTCTGATTGAAAATAACTGAGAATGGTGAGAATCAACCTAACCTGTCATTTTAGTAAGTTAGGTTTGGATTGACCTATTTTTTCACTCATACTTATTTTCATTTTCCAGGTTTGGATTTGAATCTAATTTTGTTCTCTTTATTTAAACCTCCCCCATTCATCCCACTCTTTCATTTCAACTTCTTCTTTTATATATATATTCTAAGTAAAATAAATTATTACAGAAAAATAAATGAATAAAAAAAGAAAGAGGGAGGATCCTTCCCCATCTAGCACAATAATATAAGGGATATTGAACATGGTGCTAGGTCCCACAAAGCTATATATAGAAGAGCAAAAAGCTTTTATGTGTGTGTATATATATGAATTTTTTTTTGGAGAAACTATATAATGGATTTTTAATTTACAGTACTTGTCTCCAATTAATAAAAAGCATCATCCTATCGTTTTTTCCTAGGTGATTTAACATACTAAACTAGAGTAGAACATTTGATTGTTAACTTTGACTCATTGCATTATTGTTATGATCCTAGTTTTTCACATGGATTAAATATAAATTTAACCATGTGTTTATAAACTCTTGAATACCCTACCCTTGTAAGCCAATTTCAAAGATGAGTTCTACTCAAAAGTTTGTAATAATTATCTACTACCATTATAGGGTAAATTACTACCTCCAATACATATAGTCAAGGGAAAATTAATGCCTCCAATATATATAGTCAATCATACATCCTTCAGCATTACTCTAATCACAAACAAGGAAAAAATGTAGACAAATTTCTTAATTTCCTGTTGTCAATCTGCTCCAACGTCCTTCAAAAACTTCAATTTGATATTTTTGAGTGTTGTTACAACAACTCTCATCTTTAACCTTTCTTCCGGTGCCGTTGTTGAGCAATCCATAGCCAATTTCATAATGGACAACATACAATCCAACTTAGCATTAAAATTCTTTTCACCTCTCTTTAGCAAATTAGCATCTATAACTTCAATTACTGAATCAGGTAGTGCCTGGTTTACCCAACCTTTTAGGCTCATTTCTCCTAGGAACATTTCGTCTGTGGGATTTTTTCTTGTGAATGTTTCCATCAATAAAATGCCATAACTATACATGTCGATGTGTGTGGAAATTATCCCTTGTGATCCATACTCTACAAATTTGATTGAAATTTATGGTTAGAAAGTATCCAATATCGTTACTTGATAGTAAAAAGAAAAATGCTCAATATTTTTTGGAGACAAATTTGACTTTTGTGTGTGTACGTAAACATAAAATTGATTTGTAAACTAGAAACATTACTTGGTGCCATGTAACCAATAGTGGCCAATGTCATAGTTTGCATCATAGAGTCTTCATCGCCTAAGAATTTTGAAATGCCAAAGTCACTCACATGTGCAACCATATCTTTGTTTAGGAGAATATTGTTAGGCTTCAAATCACAATGAACAACAGGTACAGGACAACCATAATGGAGATACTCCAATGATGATGCAACAAATATCATCATGTTCAATCTTTGTAGCATATCCAAGAAGTGGTTATGAGAATACAACCACTTCTTAAGGCTCCCCTTGGGCATGTACTCTAGTGCCAAGGCTTTAAAATCAATACTGCTGCAGCTACTAATGATTTTCACAAGATTCCGGTGGCAAATATTGCACAATACATCACATTCAACTTCGAAACTCTTAAACCCTCCTTCAATATTCAAATTAAAAACTTTTACGGCAATACTAGTTCCATCTAAAAGTGTCCCTCTGTACACCGAGCCAAAACTTCATTTCCCAACTAAGCTACTTTCATTGAATCCATTTGTTGCTTGTTCAAGTTCTAGATATGTTATTCTTCTCCATGTTGCTAAGGGTAACAATTCTCCTTGACCTTTTTGTTTTGCATCTCTCTTTCGGTTTCTCATTAGAGCAAATATGAGGAATAATGCAAGTATTGTTGCTATCATTGCCGGTAGTAAATACCTTACTACGACTATAATGGTTGATTGTCCAACATTACTTGTTTCACAGGGCGGAACTTTCAATTGTGGTGGACCACATAATGCTTGATTTCCCATGAATGATTGAGCTGAGAATTGAGCAATAACACCCCCAGATGGAATTTTACCTTGCAATCTATTGAAAAACACATTGAAATATTTGAGGCATGTGAGTTCCATTAAAGACTTAGGAATTTCTCCTGATAAGTTGTTATCAGGTAAATCTAAACATACCATGCTTATCAACTTACCAAATGACAAAGGAATAGGATCTTGGAATTTGTTATGTGCTAAGGTGAGGTTTGCCAAATAGTCTAGGCCTGTAATAGCTTGGATGTCACCCGACAGTTGATTCCATGACAGGTCTATATGCATTACATGCTTCAAATTCCCAACATCTAATGGTAGATGGCCACTTAAAGAATTGGAGGACATGCTTACATTTAGTATGTCTTTAAGATTCCAAAAAGATGAGGGTATGGAAGTCAACTTGTTGGAATCCAAGTACAACTTTTGAAGTTTAGAAAGACTTCCCCAACATGCTGGTATTGGTCCAAAGAGCTTATTATGATTTAAAAATAATTCAACCAAGTTTCTCAGTTGACAAATACCATCTGGGATGGATCCTTGGAGTTTATTGTGTTGAAGAAACAAACCTTGGAGGCCATTCATTCCTCTAATCGTAGTTGGAATAGGTCCAACCAATTCATTGTTTTCTAGGCTTAGGATAATCAAGTTGCTTAAATTACCAATCCCCATAGGAATAGTGCCCTTTATGTTGCAATTAAATGCTACAAATTCTTCAAGAGAAGTTGAGAAATTTCCTATGGAAGTGGGAAGGGTACCATTAAGTGGATTATCTGCTAGAACTATACTTATCAAACTGCAGTTTGTCAAATATGAAAGAAAACTTAACTCTAGACTTGAGGATTCTCTGGTCAAAAAATTGTTCGCTAAATTGAGTGTCTCAAGATACCATAAATTTCCCAAGGTATTAGGAATAGTGCCAACGAAATAGTTTCCACCCAACTCTAGTGTGGTGAGCATAGAAGCATTTGAGATAGAACTGGGAATTATTCCCTCTAGCATATTATCTATACTACTATTTAAGGGGCTTCCCCTGTTTGGATTCCACATTTTGGATGCCTAAACTACCCTCATCATATCCACTTACAAGTTTTCAACTAATGAGGATAAATATGTAAATTAAAACTCTTACACTTTAAAACCCACAAACCCACGCACGCTTTGCAGTTTCTATCTCACTTTCTATCTCTCGTTCTTCTTCAGATTAAAGACATTTAGTTTAGCTTTATATTCTCCTTTCTTTTTCTTTAGATTAAAGACATTTATTGTCAGAGGCTCCAACAAATTTTCAAGTTCTATCTTTTGCAAGTTTTTCTTTGTTTTCTTTTCTTTGGTTTATGATTGACTTTCTTTGACCTCTACTTTTTTTTTTTTTTTTTATATGTATCACGTTAACTGTTTTTTTTTTTTTTTAAATGTAATTTTGAAATGAATGGTTCATTCATATACTCTACCACTGTACTTCTTAATGAATTGTCATTTCATGTTATAGGTATTGTGATCCAAAGACAGTGCTGCCTTATGCTACAAAAGAAGCATTTAACCAACAAATTTTCAGGTTCTATCTTTTACAAGTTCTTTGTTTTCTTTTCTTTGGTTTTTTTATATGTATCACGTTAACTCTTTTTTTTTTTTTTTTTTAATGTAATTTTGAAAATTTGAATTGAAATAAATATAGTTATTACAATATTTCCTGATTAATGATCAAAATATAAATGATCAATTACTATTTCCTTCTATTTCCTCACTTTTTTTTTTTCCTCCTTTGTATTTTTTTTTAACCATCATTGTATATGTTTTTGGCATTAAAGTTTTTTATTTTATTTTTACTATCATTGTATATGTTTTTTGCGTTAATTTTTTTTTATTTAGTTATTTATTTAAATAGTTGATGATGTGGTGATTAGATTTTAAAGAGTCTATGATAGAGTTAAATTCTAAAAAATCTCTATCTTCTATTTCCACACTTCTTTTTCTTTCTTTCTTTCTTTTTTTCCTTCTTCGTATTTTTTTTTTCTTTTTAAGAATTTTTTTTTACCATCATTGTATATGTTTTTGGCGTAAAAGTTTTTTATTTTTTATTTTTTACCATCATTGTATATGTTTTTGGCGTTAAATTTTATTTTATTTTCTTAGTTATTTATTTAAATAGTTGATAGTGTGGTGATTAGATTTTAAAGAGTCCATGATAGTGTTAAGTTCTAAAAAATCTTTATCTTTATTCTGAAAAATTTTAATAGGATTTTCAGGAAAAATGATCTCATCAAAATAAATCAAACACAAACTCTAACAAACTTATGCTATTATCTTTAACAAACGTAGTTTTTTTTTTGGTAGTGGGTAAAGAGTGCTATTTCAATAGGTGAGGAGTGTTTTTTTTTTTTTTTTTTTTAATTTTATTTTTATGAATGTGGGGAGTGTTTTGGTGTACTGGGGGTGTTTTCTCTTTTTTTTAGAGAAGTGATATGTCCACAACATTTTTACAATAAATTTTAAGTGGCTGGTTATTACCGGTTGTTATTGTTGGGGTAAAAAAGTAATCTTAGTTCAAATTTGAACCAATAACAACTAACCACCTATGATTTATTGTGAAAATGTTGTAAAAATGTAGTGGACCTAGCACTTCTCTTTTTTTTATAGAACTTTTTTTTTTTCAATAGGAACGTGGGTAGATATTTGATAGTGTGTGTTTCTTTTTTTTTTTTTTTAGGGTTTTTTTATTTTTTATTTTTTTTATTTTACTTGAATTTCTAAAGGTTTCACAGAGAAGAGGTTTTTTTTTTTTTAGTTCTTTTTTAAACCACTGGGAAGAGTTTGTATTTGTGAGAAGTTACGTACGTGGGTAGATAATTGATAGAGTGTTACTTGAACATGGGGAGTTTTTTTTTTTTTTTTTTTTGGTTGATGAACGTGGGGAGTGTTTTGGACCTTTTGGTGTACTGGGAGCGTTTTTTAATTTTTATTTTATTTTTTTATTTTTTATTTTATTTTTTTATTTTTAAGAATGTTTTTTTTTTTTTGGTGGTAGGGGTAGTTTTTTTTTTTTTTTTTTTTTTTTTTTTTTTTTTTTTTTTTTTTTTTTAAGAATGTGGGATAGTATTTCAATATAGAAGTAGGAGTAGTGATTAAAACGTGGGTAGGAATTTATTTTGGATGGAATTTACTATTTTAACCCTATTTTGATTAGTTTAGATTAATAAAATTAGGGGTATTTTTGACAGTAAAAAAAAATAATATCTAACTTTCTGAATCCTCTTAATATAAAGTTAATGTGCACACTAACTTTGGTTTGTTGATTAAATTTAAAAAAATAAATACTTGGCTTAACCCTAATTCTTTTCTCTCTCAGGTTCACGTACGCACAAATATTTTGGATTGCATTGAGGAGTCATTGGAATGGAATATTAGATAAGTTTGGGTGAGAGACTTTACAAGAATTATTATATGTATTAAACCTCACATAAAGTGGTTGTTATCTAAGAAATTGTTGTAAAAAAATTTCTTTTGTAATAGAAACTATATTTATCATTTGTTTAATTCTATGTCAAATTCAATTTAAATTTTTTGCCATAAGTATTAATTTACTACTTCATAAAAAATGCTACGTACCTTTTTCTCAGTTTTAAAGGTTGTTGATGTTGTTGATATATTTGAAATTTAAACTATTTTTAACTTTCGTTATAGATGTGTAGTAAGTGGCTAACTTTTAGGACTAAAAAACTAAATTTTTGGATTAAACAAAAATTGATAAATGTTATTAAATTTTTTAAAAAAGAACAACAACACCAAAAGAAACGTGTATCTCCTGCCATAAAATTTGAAATTTAAGCTTTTATTTACTTATGTTATGGATGTTTAGTAAATGGCTAAATTTTAGGATTAAAAAACTACATTTTAGTAGAAGCATCCAAATCCCAATCCAAAAATGCAAGCTATGTAACAGTATGTCCCTCGTAATTAAGGGTATTTTTTATGGATAATTAAGGGCACTTTAGTAAAGAAGAGATTAAAAAAGTTTTAACGTAAAACAAAAATATTTTTCTTTTCAAACTTCAACACCTCTTTGCATATTTATTTGATATTATCATCATTTTTTAAAAAAAAAATTTACTATACATTTGTGGGTTAAAGCTTATTCATGGTTTTTCTTTCTGTTGATTACAATATTACAGTAAAACACAAACTTACAATTAGAACACAATCTGTGCAATTTGGATAAGTATCAAATTGTGTTAAAGAAACACAAATTGTGCAATTTGTAAAAATAAAAAATAAAAAAGCCTCTTATTGGATCATTATAGGACTACATTATTGACTTTGTCATATGTACACTCTTAACGTAATAATATTTTTGTTATTAGTGATAATTGTTCCATTTTTCTCAATCCCATCTCTTCCATATGAAATTATCCCTAAGAACTGTTGCCTTTTTACTACAATTTCTTTTTCATTTTTTTTCAAGATAATACATTTTTTTAATTAAATGATATTTTTGGTGATTAATAGTACTTGCTAATGTTGACAGCCTTTCTTATAATTTATTCTTTTAAGGATCAAATATAACTTCATAACTCCCATTTAAAAAAAAAAAAAAAATGTGAGAGTTGAGACTGTGAGAACCTTTCCTATTTAATTTATTTATTTTGGTTTTTAGGTATTTAAATTTTTTTAATTTATTTATTTTAGTATTTATGTATTTGAATTTTTTTGTTAAGGATGTGTACTTAGTGGATACATAATAGTACTAAGTGGCTATCTTTTAGTATTAAAAAAAAAAAAAACTTGATAACTCTCATTTAAATAAAAAATTTTAAAAAATCATTTGATAACAAAACAAAATAACGTGAGAGATTTTTTTTTTTTTTTTAATTTTTGGTTTTTTAGGCATTGAAATTTTTGTTATGGATGTGTACTTAATTAGTGACTACATTATAGAAGTCATCACACCCCTAAGTTTTTTTGTGATTGAAAAATATAGTAATCTCAAATTATAATGAATCAAAACTATTAACCTTTTCCAAAAAAATAGAAGAGTATCTGAGACATTCGTGATAATTACAGAATACTAGCCTCTGAGCACGCGCTCACGCGTGTACTCATAGGCTCTTCTATTTTTTGGATAAAGGTTAATAATTTGAATCTATTATAATTTTGGATTACTGCATTTTCTAATTATAAAATACCTAGGGGTGTGATGAATGTTATGCGTTTGTAGATGAAATATTTTTTTCATCACACCCCTAAGTATTTTATGATTAGAAAACGTAGTAATCCCAAATTATAATGGATTCAAATTATTAACCTTTACCCAAAAAATAGAAGAGCCTCTGAGTACGCGCGTGAGCGCGTGCTCAGAGGCTAGTTACCCCATAGGTAGAGCATCTTAAGATTTGGAAGCCAATGACCTATGCTTGATGGAAGATGGCCTGAGAAATCGTTCATATATAGATTAATGACTTCAATCTTTGTTCTATTGAAACTTGCACTTGTGATGAGACCAGTTAAGCTATTATTGGCTAGAGTTACTTCCGTTAGATTTTGAAGGGTCATAATCTCTGGTGGTACTTCACCTGCCTCAATAACTCGAAAAAAAAAAAAAAAAAAAAATTCAAACCTCATTATGCACAACACACACACATATATAGATATATATAGTTTATCCAAATGCATTCTACTTAGATAATGAAAGAAGGTTCATCTTTTCTAGCGAAGGTTGAAACCCTGCCCATTATATCTTTTCTTTAAGGGTAGAACTTTTAGTTCTATCAACTTGCTCTATATTATCAACCTATAAAAAGCACATAATATAGAATGAAGCAAATCAGTTTAGACCTGTTAAGCCTTTATTCCATTCGTGTGAAAGCTTATTCTCCAGCAAAATGTTTGTTTACAGGAATCACTATAAACAAACATATCACGTTGTAACAAATTTGTAGTAAGACAGTAAAGTCTTGTAATACTTATAGAATTTGCTCAACATAAATAAAGGTGATGAAAATAGAAATTGTTACTTTTCTATATACTGTGGTCTGTATAAACCCACCATGTGTACATGAAATTCATCATCCTCTTTGCCTGAGAAATTATTCCATATAGTTGGTGTATTACAAATGTTTCTCATATAAAAGTGAATCTCATGGACTGACCTATGTATAAAACTCACTTTTATATGAGAGAATAACATATAGGATACCAGATTAACTAAATAATTTCACTTAATGGATCTAAGTTTTTAAAATTTCTAACATCCAGCTGAAGTGGTTTTGCCGTACCTGTAAAGTAGTTATCACCCAAGCGAATTATCTTGAGGGAAGTACAATTTCCCAGACTTTTTGGTACCTCTCCTGAAAATTTTCAAAATGTATACAAGTGATTAAGAGCTAGCAAGATTAGCTTAACTAGTGTTAGATTACTAGCTTTCATTTGAAAACTAAAATGATCGCTTTTTAAGGAGTAAAATGATTTATTCTAAAATGCTACAATTTTAGTTTCTACGAATTATTTCAAGAGTAAATTTTCTAAAAAGCCCTACAGATAGCTCAATTAATTAGGAAGCAGGCCTTGTAAAATGAAGTTTCTAGTTAGTATCTCCCTTATTCTCCCCTCCACCCTATCAAGAGCCAAAAACTCATTAGAATGAAAAAAATCAAAATCAAAATCCTAAAGTCTTATAAATATTAATAGGAAACGAAAAAGAATTTTTTTTTTCCTGGTTTTATATCAGGAAAACAATTCTCTTCAAGTACTTAGCTAATGAATACTTTTTTCCCTCTTTCTTTTATACTATAAAAATCAAGAAAAAACGCACATTGAATGCACACAGATAGCATACACAAAGAAGAAAAGAAAAGAGAAAGCAAACAACTAGTCGGTGCTTATGTTTACGTGACGTCAAAGCAGCTCTTTATCTATATATAGATTATACTATTGTGTGCCTATGTTGGAAGCTAATTTTATCATAAAATAAGCCTACACATCATAATTCTCACACCTGTATTTTTTATTTATTTTTTGCTAAAACCAAATTCTATTAAATAGAAGAAATAAACATAGTCTTCTGGGAGTCTATTATGTGAGAAGAAATTATACATCATTATATTACTCTTAAAATATTGTATAATTATTTGAAAAAAAAATTTGAAAACATTATTTGCTCTTTATTTTATGAGGCAAAGGCCAGCAGAAGCGGAAGCTTATTAGAGAACTAATTAAAGAAGGATAGGGAGATTGCTGATTGTTATTTATTTGTGAGGCTAGCTAGCCAAAAAGAGAAGATTTGAGCTTTTTCTGCGCTTTACTGTTCAGTGAGAGGAGGGGTACGAAGTGCACTAGTGATTGAATTATGCAAGGTGTAGGGTATACGAGAATGAGAACAACAATTTTTCGTATCTTTTAAATATACACCTTTTTTTCCCCCTTTTTTGAGAATATATAGTCTGTGAATCTCACAAAATATATATATATATATATATATATATATATATTCATATAATATTTACATTATCTGAAAAGATATAATAATTTTTGCATGAGATTTACATTCTCAAGATAAAAGAAAAACAAGAAAAATGGCGAATACTAAAATAAAATAAGGACAATTATTAGTTTACACTAGTTATAGACCTACGCGATGTGCGAGAAAATTTGATATGAATATGTTTTATGAGATAATTATAGTATTAATATATTAGATTGTATATTTTTAAAAGTTAATGTGTTATTTGAAATTATGTTTTATATTATAAGTTTTTTTGTGGTGTAACAACTAACAAGTTAAATATATTTTCTAGTTAAGTATTACATATAGTGAGATATGTATGAAAATACAATGCAATATTTTTTTAGTAAAAAAATTTACAGTTTGTGAAATATTAGACCAAGTTCTAAACATGTATACTTTGTTTATTACTATACAGATGTATGCGATGTAAAACTTATAAGTATATTTTTCTCCAAAACATAAATCCACATCTCTTTCTTCCATACCATTGAAACTAAGTGAAAAAGTCTATAAAGATAATTATGCAATAGATCATATTTAATAAATCATAGAACATAAAGTGGAAATATAAAATAAAAATAAAATGCAAAGATCAAATTTTATTTCATCATATGAACATATGAACAAATCATGCAATATCTCTTCAAATTCATAAACCACATATTTACTTAGATTTTATAGTAAAATAAGACCAATCCATTCATCATGACATTGCAGTATAGTCTAAATATAATTATATAAAAATCACATTTTATTGATCATGTTTCATAAACCAAAAGTGCCATCTATACATCAAATAAAATTTTTAAAGAGTAACACAAGAGAATTCTTAATTTGAATAGCCGATTATATATATATATGGAGAGAGAGAGAGAGAGAGAGAGAGAGAGAGAGAGAGAGAGAGAGAGAGAGAGAGAGAGAGAGAGAGAGAGAGAGAGAGAGAGAGAGAGAGAGAAATATATGTAGATGGTGATGGAGGGGGAATGGTGGGGTTTGAACCACAAATAGGAGACACCATAAAGAATGTTGCTAGGCTATCACTTTAACCCCCAAAAATTAATCTAAGAGGCTAGACGTAAGGATAATAGGAATTCTAAGAAAGAATTAATCAAGTTCCTTAAGTATCTATACATAAAAATATAAATAGCATAATGATGCTCTAAAGTAAATTATATTTTGTCTTATTCTATCTTTGGTTTTTTCCTTAAAGATGATCAACTAAACAAAGGATAAGCTTACCAAGAAAGCTCAAATTAGCTAAAAATTTAATGGTGGAGATGCCTATCATTTGTAGTAGAATGAACAAAATAAAAATCACAAACAAATTTGAGAAAGACGCATAAGATTTCTAAAAGAAATTTTACCAAATACATGGGATGCAAAAATAACAAAATTACCATACTGAATAGTTTTTGACTTTTGACACTCTACAAATAAGCACAAAAAATGTTCATTATCATATCAACATTAGGAATTTTCATAACAATGATAGGCCAAATAAAACTGCATTAACAATTCTAAGTCAATTAGAAATAACAAAAGTTAATATCATTGAAAAATTTGGGAAGGAAAACAATAGAACCACTTCAGAAAATGCAAGAATACGAAAAAGAAAGGAAAATGGAAAAAAGAAAAAAGATCATTTTTATTGTACATTTTGTTTACCTCAATTGTCTTCTTATTGTCGCCTTAACTTTTGAAAGTTTCAGACAAATATAATTGATGCCTTCTCAAAATGGTGAAAACTAAAACTTGACTGAAAAATATGGAGAACAATTAGTAAGGTGCTAAATTTTTTGTTGTAGATGATGGATGATTGTATCTAAAATATGTATTGGTATATATATAACATTATAAAACTTAAATAAATAATCAACGTATGAGTGAGAGAAAGATAAGGTTGTGAAAAACTGAAATTTTGAAAGATAAAACACTATTACGGTAGATAAATGAAGGGACACTTGAAATATTAATTTTATCCACTAAAAAGATAATAAATTATTCAATTTTAAAAATTACTTGAAATTAGAAAGAAGAAAACGAAAAGTTGAAATCAATTTAAATAACCGAATAGTCAAATATTTGTATCTAATAAATAATAATGCTTGTTCATGATTAGTATTTAATTAATTTATAAAAAAATTAAAAAATCATAAAGAAAAAAATGATTTAAAAAGAAAAAGAAAATATAGTATAATATGATTGATGAGATGACTGAACAGGAGCATAGCAACATTAAATGCTACATCTCAATTTATATATATATATATATATATATAGATTATACTATCAACCTAAAATTTATATTATAAACTAAACAAATGTGTGTAACATGTTGTACATATTTTCAAAAAGTGTAAAATGTTATACATATTTGCATAAAAGTGTAAATATTAAAATTTTATATTGATAGGACAATATAAACTGATAATATTTTCTATAAAATATAATAATTTAATATAAAAAGTTGTAAATAGTGGAGGGCATAGAACCTGAAAGCATGTTTTGGCTGAGATGAAGTATTTGCAGTGACGAACTGTTGCCTAGAGATTCTGGGATAGTGCCATCAAAACTATTCGCATAAGCATACAACACTTGTAGTTTAGGTAAGAACCCAAACCAAGATGGTAACAATCCCGAAAAGTTGTTCATTCCAAAGCTGACAACTTCCAGCCGACGCAAAGCAGCCAACTCATTTGGAAGAGAACCATGAAAATTGTTGTTTCTGAAGGATAAACCAGAGAGGAATGTTAGGTTTCCCACATTTGGAGCAATGGTTCCCGAAAGACCCATGTGAGAAAGATTCAAGGTAGTGACTCTAAAGTGTTTGGCACCACAAGTGACCCCAATCCAGTTGCAAACAGAGGTAGAGGTAGACCAATTGCTTGCCAAGATTTTGTGAGGGTCACTAGCATGGTCTTTGAGAGCAAGAAGAGCTGATTGGTCTGTGGTGATGTTAGTTCTTACTGCCACAGCTGAGCTAGCCATAAAACAGTGTACCAACAACAACGCAGAAAAGAGGAAAAAGGCAGAAATCTCCATGAGTTTCTATCTGTAGGTTGGGATGTGAGGCCATTGTACGTACCAAATAATTGTGGCTAGATGATGTTTATATAACTGGAGAAATCAACTTTTCTTGAATTACGTAGAAAACGGAAGGTTGGCTAAGTCAACCTTTAATTTTTTTGTAGTCTTCATCTCTATAACAAAAATAATAGGAAAAAAAAAAAAAAAAAGGAACTTTTTCGTGTGTATTTTTCGTTTGAGCAAAGTATTGGATTTTAAAATTTGGGATGCATACGTCGGTTTCTTCTATTCATTTCCCCTGCTCCTTTCTTTTTCTCTTGTGGTTAAGCTAAAAACTTCAACAACGATTAGGATTTTTCATAGAACACTACAACCAAAAAATAAAGACTTATGGCTACAAAATATTTCATCACTAAAATAGTTGTCAAAATAGTTGGCAAGATATTTTTTTAGTTTACTATGACTAAAAATATTTATTCATCATCTTGTCAATTAGATTATCAATATTACCTCAAGTATTTAAAATTAAAATATAGAAGGACTGAGAAAAATAATAATTAAAAAATATATATTTTATTGATTTTAAATTCAAATCTAAATCCAAATTTAGGTATCCAAATAATGAAAATTCAGATGATGAATTTCAATTCCTTCTTTGTTTAAAAAAACTCAAACAAAGAATTATAAAATCAAATAATTTCAAATCCAAATCTAAATCTAAATGTTGCCATCTAAACACAACTTAAGAATCAGTTCCTCATTGACCTCCAACCAATAAAATACTTTTATTTATGCAAATATGACATCACCTCGTAATTTTTATTTTTTATTTCTTGTGCTGATTAGGAAGTTCACTTACACATTTGCATAAATAACATTATTTCATTGGTTGAGAAGACCACATCAATAACCCTCCTGATAGACCTAATAATTTCTCCACAACGTGTGACAGGATTGCCTAAATCAGAACAATAATCAAGCTAAAAATAATTGACTGTAGTCCCCAAAGAAAATTGTATTCAGTTTTGGAGGTTTATAACAATCACCATTTCCATGTCATGTTTGCCCTGTCATGGTTATAATAAAACAAAGTCAATACCTGTCGTCTTGTTAAGGCAATAGGTGTGACAAAACTGCATCAATCTTGGAATTGGATCCATTAGGAGCTGGTGAGACCCACAGCTAAAATAAGACAGAGTCAATACCTGTTGTGTTCTTAAGTCAAAAGGTGTGACAAAGCAGCATCAATCTTGGAATTCGACCCATTAGGAACAAAACAAACCGATTGGGTGTTAAAGGATTGCATGAATCCTGGCCCCATCATATTAACTTCAGCCAAGACTAAACGATTCTTTAAACAATCCATGTCCATGCATCAATTTGTGTTTTGATATAATATAAATTTTTTAATATGTGGTTCTTTAAAGTCTATATGCATGCCTGTGGGTTTTTATTTATATTTTTTTTTAAAGAGAAAAACCTTATTTTGAGGGTATGGAGACCCTCAAACAAAGGTTATTGTTCTTTCTTCCCTACTAAAATTTTCAAAGGTTGCTAATCCTCTATAAAGATTAAACATTTGTTTCGAGGGTCACATAGGCTGTTGAAATTTTGGTTTCAAGGATCACTGGACCGTAGAAATTTCCGGCCATTTATTTCAAAGATCATCAAGGGTCAGTTAAACCCTTAAAATAATATCTTTTGAGGGCTTTTAATACTTTTTTCAAGGGTTTTGACCCTTGAAAAAAAATCAATTTTGTTGTAGTGGCTGGAGAGAGTTGTGTAATGTGTTCCTTCACTTGGAAGAAAAGGAGTGGATGTTAATGTGATTAAGAAGAATCAGGAATATTAATAGGTATATCTTTACTTCAAAATGAATAAAATAATTTGTTTCATTTTGGTTGAAAAGGAGAAGTAACGTAATTTACGTAAACACTAAATTCTAAACTTTAATTACGATTTGAACAGTATATATCGTTCTCCACTTGTGCCATATTCCACGCAAGTTCTTTCCCTCTCATGCATTCGTCTTCTTCTATACTTTTGTATTATTTTTTTGATATTGGTTAGAACTTAGAAATATCTAAGCACTGGGGGTGTCTTCTTCTTCTGCCATACATGTGGAGTCTTTGTGTAAATGTCTAGTCTTTGTTCAAAGTCTTGCTACTACTTTTCCTCTGTTATTATTCGTCCTATATATATATATATATATATATATATATATATAGGTATAGCCAGTTTGTTCGTGTGTCAATTTTTATTTTGAATCTATTTTTGTCTAATCTTCTCGTTTATTGTTTTTTCCTGCGCAATCTTTGTTGACCGTCTTGTTATAACTTTTGTCCTATTCTTCGTTCTATAGCCAGTTTGTTTGTCTGTGGACTTTTTTTTTTTTTTTTTTTTGAGTATGGTTTGTTTATTCTTGGGTACTATTATTTAAGGAAAATGTTAACAGATACTTTTAAGACATTAGTTAATAATCTACTTAAAGAAATTTTTTATGGGAAAAGAAAAAAACAAACAATTAATGCTTTGATAGTTTTTTTTTTTTTTTTTTTTTTTTCTATAAAAGTAGTATCAAAACTTTCTTAAAAATGAATTGTTAACCATTGCTCCAAAAGCACTCGTTAGCATGACACTTTTTTTAAAGGGATTAGATATTTTTCCCCACAGGGCATTCAACGTTCTTGTGTCTCTTGTCCCTCTCAATTTAAACCTCCCTTTTGAGTTCTCCCTAACTGTGTCTTCTTTCTCATCTCAAGCCCTCAAAACCACAAACTGTGTTTCCCAAGAGCATTTCCGTAAGGGTAGTGTTTATTATGTACACGCCTCTATTAACAATTAAATGACCGAATTGGGAATTGTGAGTTCAAGTCATAATTTTAATTGTTTTTTCATGTGTGTAAATGTGTGTGCATTACTGTTTTCAACAATATTTTTTTGTTAAAAATGCAATTTACACCCGCTAAATTTGCTTAAGAATCATTTTAATCATTTAAGCTCGAATTGGGTCATTTTAGTCCGATAAGTTTACTCCAAGATCATTTTAGTTCTTTGAGTTTGAAAATTGTCATTTTAATCCAATAAATTTACCCAAAAATTATTTTAATCCTATAAGTTCATAGTTTTGAGTTATGTTTTAGCAAATTTACAGGATTAAGTGAGTCCTTAAAGTACTTAAATGATTTTTGAGCAAAGTTATAATCAGAATAATTAAAATGAACAACTTCAAACTTTAAGAACTAAAATGATTTTTGTGCAAAGTTATTAAACAAAAATGAACAAATTCAAACTTAAAAATTCAAAATATTTTTTGGATAAAGTTAGTAGGTGCGAATTGTATTTTAATCTTTTTTTTTTTTTTTTGACCTTTATGTAATACCAAGTCTGAATTTGTCGTATCAACTTTTTACTTAAAATTTAATATATCCTACCACACCTAATAAAACCAGGTCAACTTTTTACTTACAACCTGAAATATGATATTTATTAAAATATTGTCATGTATAATTAAATGTATTTATGCTTTTTTTTTTTTTTTTTTTTGAGAAACAAATGTATTTATGTTTTAGTAATATGAAGATACTACATGTTCTAATGGGAGAGTATAAACCAATGGTTTATACCGATTCTTTATAGAATTTAACTCTTAACCTTCATGTCATTGTCCCAGTACTCCACCCCACCCTTCTCAGGTTCCTCAATTGCCCATCCTCACTAAACGCCTCCTCTCACTTCTTCTTCCCTCCTCCTATGTATACAGTCCTACTAGGCCTCACTCACTAGTCCGGTCCAAACCTAGTTATACTCACTATACTTACTGTACGTTACGTTATATGGGATAAGCACTACGAAAAAGCAGTTCTATAGCCGCGTTTTTAAAACGCGGCTATATCTCAAAAAACGTGGCTATAGACCGATTAAGCTACTTTGCATTATACTTTTATAGTTTTATCCTTGTGTACTAATAGTTGTAGACTCTACTTGGAATCTCTATACATTGGATTGAGAATCAATAATATATTTTCAGTTTCAACAAGGTTGGAAAAAAACTTAAAAACAACGAAGAGTGATGAAAACAGGACGTAACGTAATTTACGTAAATACTGCATTCTAAACTTTAATTACGATTTGAAAAGTATATATCTTCCTCCACTTGTGCTATGTTCCACGCAAGTTCTTCCCCTCTCAAGCATTTGTCTTCTTCTATACTTTTGTATTATTTTTTTGATATTGGTTAGTACTTAGAAATATCTAAGCTCTGGGGATGTCTTCTTCTTCTGCCATACTTGTGGAGTCTCTGTAAATGTCTTGCCTTTATTTAAAGTCCTGCTATTACTTTTCCTCTATTATTATTATTCGTTTTATATATAGATATATAGGTATAGCCAGTTTGTTCGTCCGTCCATTTTTATTCCGAATCTATTTTTGTCTAATCTTCTCGCGCATGTATTAGTTTTTTCTGCGCAATCTTTGTTGACTGTCTTATACTTGTCGAGTCTTGTTTTTACTTTTACCCTATTCTTCGTACTCTAGCCAGTTTGTTTGTCTATCACTTTTTTATTTCGAGTATGTTTTTGTCTATTCTTCACGTGTATTATTATTTTTAATAAATTTAATAATATTCATATTTGATACTATATATAAAAGCAGATTCCTTTTATTACAATTAAGGAGGTGTTGACACGTAAGAAAAAAAAAGCCGTACGGTGCATCTGGAGACACTTTCATTAAACGTTTAAGTTAAAAAACATTGTTTGGGAACACTATAACACCGTTTAAAATAATAAATTATAATATTTGGTTGCGTTAAAACACTGTTTGAGAGACTCTTGGTATAAAAGGAAACTAACCGCTTAAAAGAAAAACAAGAGGAAGATGGCTACACGGAGAAAGAAGAGATATAGACAGAAAAGAGAGACAGAGAAATAGAGAGGTAGAGATGGAGACAAAGGCGCCGCCGAAATCTTCGGCCATCACTGTAAGCCTCCACTCACTATCCGACTATCTGAATCGCTACTGGTAAAGTTCTGTTTTAAATTTAAAAATTTAGGGTTTTCGATTTTTATTTGGAGAATCAATTGGGTGCTAATTATGATTTAGATTGGTATTTTGGGTCAGATTTGGTTTTGATTAATAGATTGGTATTTTGTCTCAGAAATAGAGAGAGGCGATGAAACAGAGAGAGGCCGAGAAAGAGAGAGACGATGAAATAGAGAGAGGATGAGGCTTGGGACACAGACAAAGAAATAGAGAAAGAGGCAGAACGGTAAACACTGCATCGATTGGGCACTGTACATTGTTTTTTTTTTTTTTTTTTCCATTTTTTAGATTTGGGTTTGAAATGCTACTTTTGATTGAGTTTTTTTGTTGGATAGGTTTAGATTTGATTCGTTTTTGTTTTGGAGTTTTGGATTCTCTGTCAAAACGTTTTTTTTTTTTTCCTCAATTTTAAATATGATTTAGTCTTTTAAAAGACTTGATTTTGGTTTAGGGTTACGTTTTTGGTCCAGCACCACCCATCTCCGGCTCCATTCAACCACAGCCTCAACGTACACGCAACAATTTGCCTCTGCCTCTTTTATTTTCTTCTCACAAAACCTCCAACCAATGCGTTGTTTCTTTTGCAGTGTTTCTCGCCGACCCATTTGGCTGTTCTATTTCTATATTAAGAGATTGCTGTTTTTAGTAACAAACTCCCCTGTAATTTTGTTTACTCTTATGTGTTTTTTTTTTTTGGGAATTCTATAATTTTGTTTGCTCTATTTGTTTTATTTTTTTAGGAATTCTGAAAAAAATTTTGTAACAATATTGTTTTTTGTTTGTGCCGTGTTATGGTTATGGTGTTTTGTATGTGTGGATTTTTTGGATTTATCCAATGAAGCTTAAGCTAGAGGATTTTGCTCTTTTACTTTTATAAGTCAGTTACGTAATAAAGTCATATACAGCTTACGCTAAAGGAACTGCCTTTGATTATTATTAACATAAAAAAAAAAAAAAAAAAAATCTATATAAATAGCAAACGGCATTCACTAGAAGATTTCTTTGGTGGGTCTTGCTTTCTAAGTTACATAAACGCCTTTTTCTTTTTTCTTTTTTTGGTTGGTTTATTAGTGTTTTGCATTGTGAAAAAGAAATAAAGAAGTAGGCAAATTTGGGAGATGGTTTATCGGCTTCTTTCTTGCATTGTGAAAAGAAAAGAAGTAGGCAGATTTGGGGGTGTGTTATTGTGTATTTCTTTGGTGGGTCTTGCTTATTAGGTGTTGGTTTGGTTTGGCCTATTAGTTTATTGCATCTTGAAAGACAAGAATTAGGCGGATTTGGGGTTGTTATTGAATATAGGATTTTTTTGGTTGGCTTGCATTGTTAAGAAATTTTGGGTAATCTTTTCTTTGTAGAGAATTGAGTGAATGGGTTGTAAGAGTTCGAAGGCCGGGAGTTGAAGGCAAACTTCATCTATCCGTTCGACTGCTTCTTCTTCTTCTTCTTCTAATACGTGGGGTGGATTATATCAGTTTCCGTTTGACCAAGAAAGTCAGAACTATGTGCCGCCCCAACAATCATATACGCAGCAGTATTATGCTCCTGCCCAAGACTATGGTTCACAAAATTATGGTGTTGGTGCCAAGGACTTTGATCACAGAAGGAGACTAGACAGGAGGTATTCAAGAATTGCCGATAATTTCAATTCATTGGAGCAAGTACTTATGCAATTTTATAACTCCAAATTTCATAGCTATGGACTTTTAGTTGCTGCTATTTTAATATTTTATACTCTGGCAGGAGGATTTCATTAGTGGAAATTCAATTTCATTCCAGCCAAAGCTAAATAGGGTTTTTGTAATGTTAGCTAATTATGCAAGGTGAGGCTCTCTTCATTCTCATAATTCCTCTTTTCTGTACATTGTTACAACATTATGTTCAAAATCCTAAATTCCTTGATGTGAGACTAGCAACTTTTCATATGAAATTCAAGGAATCTTGGAAATTTTAAATTAACATAAAACATGTAGCCCAAACAAGATGTAGAAATTTACATTCCATCCCATCTCTCTCTATTTGTGTCATTGCTTTCTTTTTCTTTTCTTTTTTTCTTTTTTTTTTTATATACTAATAGTAGTGATTTTTTTTGGGGTTATTGAGAAATTGTAGGAATCAAATTATGAATAATTGTGGGTTTTTATTTAGTACGTTTGGGATTCAAGCACCTTTATATAGCTGTTTTATTTGTTCTATTAAATGGCTACTATTAGTTTCACTATATAAATATATATGTGTGCGTGTGTGTGTTAAACTGTTAATGATGGTTGGTACAATGACAAAACAATGACATAATGGACTATGCAAATGGACGAAAATCTATATAGTTGAGGGTGGCTGTCACAATGATAGATATGCCACGGAGTGTTTTTACAAGAAATGTGCAATTTGTGTTTATGGGACGGATGACCCCCACTCTTCTAAGTTTATGAAAATTTATGTATATCAATTTTGTTTTATTGCCTCTATGAAATTGTATATTTTTTGCATTTGGTTTCTACTTTAAGTTTTTCAAGTATTGTAGTTAAAAGTTGTATATATTGTGTATTTGTACTATTAAAGTGTTGTAGCTAAACAAAAAATGAGGAATGTTTAAACATTTGGATTCTTATTTTCAAATATACCATGGAAAGATTGAAAATATTAAGATGTGTGAAATGAGTCTTTCTTTTTTCACTTTTTGTTGTAGCTGTCTTTGGAGAATCCATCAATTAAAGTAGAAATAATAGTCTATTTGAAGTGAAGGAAATGTCTATACTTGGTGAAAAGAAGGAATTTTACCTTTGTTCTCTGATGTAAAAAGTTAAGAAAATAGAAAATATCCAAACTACTTGATGTGTTTAAATTTGTTAAAGATGAGATTTTAGATGCAATTTCTCCAGCATGTATGTGTTTCAACTTTGGACATCAGTTTAGTAAAAATTTTCTTGACGCTATAGTGCTTATGTCCATTACACGCTTGAAACTTCCATGGAGGAGATTTGGTGGCTAGGATTAGAAGATGTATTTTTAGAATTTAGACTACAAAAGATTGAGCTAAGTGTAACTTGGCAGAGAAAAAATATGAATTTATTTTTCTTTTCCAATTTTGTTTTAGGTTCTTTTGTGGTTTTCAACTTTTCATAGATTTAATTTAGAGTGTTTCTTCCAATAGATATTAAAATATTGTTTCTTTGTATTTATACATTGGAATTTTACCTTATATTATTATTGAATACGTTCTCCTTAGTTTTTGTGATTGTTATAGATTAGCAAAAATAGTTTTTGAGTGGATTATGAATAGAAGTGCACTTCTACTAAAGAAAACAATTTTTGAAACGTGGAGCTCAAAAGGTTGTATTAGCTTCTATCATTTCAGAGGTTACATTTAAACGTGGACAACAATCATCCATTTAGCATCCCAAAAAATTCATTTTGTTCTTATTGTGTATACCTTTGTAGTTGGCATGTTCAAGATGGACAACATAAAAAAATAATGTATGTGAGAAGATATGTATTTGTCATCATTTTTTTTCCAAGTGCTATTGTGCTATAGTTTTTACAGGTGAATAATGGATGGCCCAATTCATCCAAGTGAAACAGAACTGGCACTTACTGTTCATCAGGGTTGGAATATGGCTTAGCTCACTAAATGTTTTTTGGGTTAATGAGTTCTTAGACTTTATTTTTTGCTATGGGGAATTTTGGTCTTTTGACAATGTTATTAAACCAAACTCTATAGCCCACAATTGTCATTTTTGCCTTTTGAATTGATTGGCATTATTAAAACAGAGTCTTTAATAAACATATTAACTGTTGTATTTATTGTATATATATGTCAAATTGATGGTATTTTAAATGTGTAAAATGTTCCCCGCGCATTGCGCGGGTTAAATGCTAGTATAGATAAAGGGATAAGATATTTTTTCCCCAATGGGCACTCAACCTTTCCCTCTCGTCTCTCTACTTAAACCCTCCCTGCTAAGTCCAGAGTTACTACGTCTTCTTTCTCCTTTTGTCCTCTTCCAACAACAAACCACGTTTTCTAGGATTATTTAGGTAAGAGTAGTGTTTATTACACAGCAAAAAAATTACAGACATCTCTACAGTAACAAAAAAGCAATTGAATGACCAAGTTAGAAATGTGCATCAGTGCATGCAACAAAATTTTAGGCAAAAATGCAATTTAGACCGCTAACTTTGCTTAAAAATCATTTTAGTCATTTAAAAAGTTGGAATTTGGTCATTTTAATCCAATAAGTTTACTTTTTAGTCCTTTAAGTTTGAAAATGATCACTTTAGCCCAATAAATATACCCAAAAATTATTTTACTCCTTTAAATTTGTAGTTTTGAGTTATTTTTGGGCAAAGTTACTCGACAAAGTGTCCGTTTGGGACAAGCTGAAAATTTTAGCTTATTTTTTGTACTATTCACTGGTCTTGTTGTACTATTCAGCTAATTTTTATTTTTAACTACAGTACTTTCAGTAAAAAGTTTTCAGTTTCAGCTAAATAAACTATTCCTAAATGGACATTAAGTGAGTCTTAAAAAGACTAAAATGATTTTTGAATGAATTAGTTACCAAACTAAAATGAAATTTTCAAACTTAAAGAACTAAAATGTTTTTGGTGCAAATTACAGACTAAAATGATCAACTTCAAACTTAAAGAATCAAAATAATTTTTGGACAAAATTAGTGGGTGTGAATTGTATTTTTGCCAATTTTTACCTTTATGTAATACTATTACCTCTTTTTACCTTTATGTAATACTATAAGGTACACACTTTACGTTATACTTTTATCCTTGCTGTGTACTAACAATTTTAGACTCTACTTGGCATCTCCTTTTTTTTTTTCTTTATCGTTAGATATATGTGTGAGTAAAATCTCATATTAAATAATAATGGGAAGAGAGAGTAACTAATATAACATAATTGGGTCAAAGCTCATTTTAAGCTTAATATTTTTGGTCATGTAATATCTCTTTATATATGTTATATCAACTACTTAATTGTAGTATTTCTAACGTGTTATTTTTCTAACAAGTTGTATTAGAGCCCATAATAGTGTCGAACAAAGATGGCAAAGTTATCATTATTCCTTTTGTAGTTACAGCAGAGACAGAAGTTGAATAATATGAAAATAAGAGGATGATTAATATAATATAGTTGTAGGACCTCAAAAATTTATATAGTATAATATTAGCAAGTTAACTAGAAGTTAAACATTTTATCTTATATATATATATATATATATATAATGAAATTTTATAAGTGAGATATTTGGGTTCTACTATATAATAATCTAGGGCATGTCTTAAGAAAGGTCCTAAAACTGTTTAAAATACTAAATTATCAAAAATAAGATGTACATCAATAGCTAGAGTAGAAAGTGATAGGCCACAAACGCGTTGACCCCTTGTGATGAATTAAGTTGATTAATTAGCCAAGTTATTAATAAATCAAATTAACATGCAAATAGCGTGATAGCACAAACAAATCACCAATAAACTAAAGTATGCAGCGGAAAATAAATTGACACGGTAATTTGTTTACGAATGGGGAAAACCTACACGGCAAAAACCCCACCAGGTGATTTTAAGGTCACCACTCCCGAAACTCCACTATTATCACAATAAATGGTTACAAGTAAAGGAATCTCAAGTACCTTACCAACCTACAGTTGAACCCTTACCCCAATACCCAATTGGACTTATTTTGTAGTGACAGTTTCTCTTTTTGATGCATGGCTCCCAAGTACGTGACTAATCAATTGCACGGATCCCCGTACGTGACTTCAATCACCAATTAGAGAAAGTTGTTGGCTGCAAAGTTCTTCAATTCATCCACACAATGAAAATCAAGAAGATTCTTGGTTACAAAACCCTATGGTGCACATTACACAACAATTTCTTCACAAGAGATGAACTAGGGCAGAACTTTGTCTCAGGTCACAAATTGCTTGAACAAGGGTTTCTCAATGCTTTTGCAACTTGTGTACACTTTGACGGCCTTTAAAATAATCATTTTATATGTCTAGGGTTAAAAGAAAAGAAGTTTCAAAGACACATGTACGAATTGGAATCAAAAACACAATTCAGAATCTGTTTTTCTTAAATCTCGACAGCTAGAGGTGTTGAGGTGCTGTCGAGCAGCTGTCGAGCCTTGGGGCTGAACAACTTCTTAAAGCTCAATAGATACAGCTGTCGAGCTTTAAAATCTAGCACTTCTTAACTTGAATCTTGGACAACTTGCACGGTTTTAACACTTGATCTTGAAACCTTATTTATTGAAGTATTAAAATCATCCTAGAGCTACCCAAACACAAGCTGAGTGGGTTTTGTCAAAGAATTAGCCAATTACATAAAAGAATGACATATGTTCAAAACACAATGAAACACATATGTCCTAATAGAAAGGAAAATTTTCAGAACAATCACAAACTGTCATGTCATTTTCATGATACTGAATTCTACCTTTCTCCACACATAAACTCAATTTTTACCAATATTAAGGCAAAAGACTCATTACAATAACAAATAACATCATTAATATTGAAATTGTCAGTGTCACCTCCTTAAAAGCCAAAAGAGCATTAATATTGAAGTTTTCAGTGTCACCTCCATTATTCATCAGCCACGTTCACTTCCTCATTCAATCTTGAAGGTTAAAAGTCTGCATATGCTTACAGTGCACATAGCTTTCTCGGGAATCAGCATCCTTGTGCTTGAGATGAAAACGTACAGAGCTCCACAATGAACAGTACAAAGTGCTCACTACAATATTTTGATAGGCAAAATCAGTTTCAAATGGCAGTGAAAAAATTATTTCTGATTTCTGACCCCAAGATCATAGGGGAAATTGTCACTACATCTTAACAAACTTGGGAAAAGGGTTGTGATTCTTGTGAAAATTGTGTCCCTATTTGCTATTTTGATTTTTTTTTGCTATGTCTGTCTTAGCGAGGATGCTATATTTAACGACCCAATATTCAAGTATAATCAGTTTTCAAAATAAACATGGTCAGTTTCTTGCATCTTAAAAAAAGAAAAAAAAGAAAAAAAAAAGAGGCCTGTTCATATTTCAAATAAATATAACCTCAACAGGAAATATAGGAAAAATCTCATAAAGAAAATTTCATAAGCTTCCCTCAATGATAAACGCACTTCTTGTTTTCCCCATCTTTTTACACTATTCCAACAATGATTAGATCCAATAACATATTTCTTTCATTTAAGATTAGCTGGAGAAAGTAATTTCTCCTCTTTTGGTTAATGTGGATTGGCTCAACCCATGTGGGGAAAGCGAAAATTTTAAGAAGGATTTTTTCTTATACATAAATATTAATTGAAGAATATTTATATTTTGATTTTTTTTTCATTTAAAATTTAAATTTTCCTGCTTTTGAAATGAAAAATTACTAATAACATTTTTGTGTTATAAGTTTAGCTCACATTTCTTTTTTAATAGCTATTATGGCTAATTTATTTAATAATTTTTCTAACACATGGTCTCCTAATTGATTCCAATTAAATTAGGATTTTGTTTTGCTTTTCTAGGAGTTCACCAACTCTTGAATTCTCCTTGAAGTAGAGTTCTTATTACAAGCAAGTTTTTCAGACCCAAATCGTTCATTGAACTGTAAAATAGAGTTTTGAAGTCGAACTGAGGTCGAACTGGGGTCGAACCGTGATGACGTCATACTTAATTTAATAATTATTTTAAATATATATAAAAATATTAAATTAGTAAAAAATATATAAAATTAACTAAAATAGTCCAATTAAAACTATAAATCCATCTCAAACCCATCTCAAACCCAAATATGAAATATCTATCCAATAATAATAATAATAATAAACATTTTTTTATGAAAAGAAAATTAAAAGCATCAGATTGTCTTTCCAATGCCCACGTGACCATCTGTCTAGCTCGCATTCACAAACCTAAAAAAGCACTAGAAACAAAAGTGAATGAAATTAAAGTAAGAGATAAAAAAGCAATACAAACAAAATTTTTCGCAATATTATTTCCACAACATTTTTCGCAATATTTTCACAAGAATTACATCAAAATTTTATGTGGAAAGTTGTTACTAGTTCTAACTTAAACCCACCATAGAAATTATTTTTTTACTCACCAATATTAGCTAATAACAATTGATTACTTAAAATTTATTGTAAAAATATTATGGTTGCATTTTGACAGGCCACAAATGCATTGACCCCTTGTGATAAATTACGTTGATTAATTAGCCAAGTTTTTAATTAATCAATTTAGCATGCAATATCACGTGGCAGCACAAACAAATCACCAAACTAAATTAAGCAGCGGAAATTAAATAACACGGTGATTTGTTTACGAATGAGGAAAACCTTACGGCAAAAACCCCACCGGGTGATTTAAGGTCACCACTCCCGAAACTCCACTATTATCACAACAAGCAGTTACAAGTAAGGAATCCCAGTGCCTCACCAACCTACAGTTGAACTCTTACCCCAATACCCAATTGGACTTGTTTTGTAGTGACAGTTTCTCCTTTTCAATGCACGGCTCCCAGTACGTGACTAACCAATTTGATGCGCGGATCCCAGTACGCGGCTTACTCCTTTGCACGAATCCCAGTACGTGACTCACTCACCAACTTGAGGAAGAAAGAATGTTGGCTGCAAAGTTCTTCAAATCATCAGAGATGAACTAGGGCACGAACTTTGTCTTTCAGATCACAAATTGCATGAACAACAAGTTCTCAAAGAATATGCAACTTGTATCTTCTGCAACTACTTGACGGCCCTTAAAATAATCCTTTTATATGTCTAGGGTTAGGAGAAAAGAAGTCCCAAAGACACACTCACGGATTAGACTTGAAAAACTGTTTTCTTTAATTCTCGACAGATAGAGGTGTCGAGAGGTGTCGAGATAGCTGTCGAGGCTCGGGCAAAACAGCTTCTTTAAAGCTCGATAGATGCATCTGTCGAGGTATGTGTCGAGCTTTAAAAACTTGCACTTCCTTGCTTGTTTCTTGGACAGACTTTGACTGCTTCAATACTTAATCTTGAACCTAAGTTTCTTGAAGTGTTTAACACATCCTAAATCTACCCAATTACAAGTAAAGTGCGTTTTGTCTAAAGATAAGTCAATTACATAAAATAGCGACATATGTTCACAGACTTGAACTACATATGTCCTAACAATCTCCCCCTTTGGCAATCCGTGACAAAACCACAACATACAAATGAAGATATGAGAGAAGTCATAAATCACTCAACTCATACTCACTTGTTACATACAGTAAAATCTATCCTAACACAAACTCTTGAAAAACTTTGCAAGAAGAGAGTTTATGGCAAGAAGACTTTGACAACCTGTATTTCTGAAACACTTATAAACAAAACACATCAAGGCATCTTTGTGTGAAACAGAAATAATAGATTGCGTACAAGTAAAGAAACATGTGTATAAAGATAGAAAAGAAACAACACAAGTAGAGGTAGGTGAAAGAAAAACATACATCATCATATATAGAAAGAAAATAAGTACAAAGTATGTCAATACATGATCAATGTATCTCTAAAAGATGAGAAAAGAAAAAAATACATATGATCACCTCACTACATCCCTCAATCCACACTCCCCCTAACAAAAATGTCCTATGCTAACACTCCCCCTAAGTATGACTACTCTCATATAAAACTACTCCCCCTTTTTGTCACAAGTGACAAAGGGTAGAGTGTCAAGTAGACATCTCATCCGAAGAGCTCGCATCTCCATCATCATCATCGTTGGAAGCATCATCATCATCAGCCTCGGTCTCAGTCGGCACATGAGGTGGCGGAGGAGAAGCCTCTGGTGCAAAGCCGCCCATGGTCACCTGTCACCTGGCGATGTGACCAACACGGACGTTCACCTGATACAACTCCGTGGAGAGTGTATCTAGGTGAGCATCCATGCGCTGTAGCTGCGCCATAATGTCTCCTAACGTGACGTCGCTCGAGGAGGAAGAAGCAGACGCACGAGCTGATCTGGAGGTGGCCGGACGAGTGGAAGGAGTGGCACCATCTGTCTGTCGCGATCGGAACTGTGCCTCGCTACGTTTTACGGTAGCGGCATCTATGGCAGACATGACGTGGTAAGGATCGGACGAGGGGAAAGGGATGGAAAAACGGCTCAGGATCCTCGTGATAGCGGAAGGAAAAATGAGCTTATCACGGGTGGCCGTATCTCTATAGACATCTATAATGGAAAAGATGAAGTGAGAAGGAAAGTCTATAGAGAGATCCTCTAAGAGGGATAGCAAAAATCGAGCGCGAGGGTCTGTGATAGAGTTATAGTGAGAGAGTGGGTGCAAAACAAAAGTCATCACCATGTTAAGAAAACGAGGACCTTTAGCAAAAGGTCGACATGGTGTGTACATATGATCTCCTCAAGAGGAAGGATGCTCACAGAACGCCGAGATTATCTCGTCTTTGGACACAGTCCAGAGACGCTCACAGCTAGGGTAATCGGGATGATCCACTCTAGGGACATGAAGAACCTCAGAGACTAGCTCTGGGGTGACACAAAAGCGCGTACCTCGGACGCAAGAGTAGAAAGAAGGTACTGAAGAATCTATCCCGTGGATGTTGGAGTAAAACTCCTGTATCAACACGAGAGGAGATGTGACCGGGACGTCACACAGTGACTCCCATCCCCGAGTGTGTATGACATCGGGTAGGTCGGTGTCGGCAAAGTCTGCCAGGACAACGTGGCGTTCCGAATGAACACCTCGTTTAGAAAAGTTCTCCGAGAAGTCCTTATGGGCTTTCTCATCACGGAACCGGACAGAGAGAGGGGTAGAATCGGAGGAAGACTGTCCCTTAGAACGTAGAGGGTTCTGGGACGGAATGGACTTACGCTTAGGTGCCATAGACACAGCTAACACAACCATAGAGAGGGGGAAAGAAAAAAACACACAGAAAAGTCCCAAGCAGTTCAATATTGGCAGAATAATATTGAAATGAAAAGAACGTATGCATGAAAATGCATGAGCATGTGACATGCAACATAAAAACATCATGGGCTCAGCCCAATCCAAACCTAACAGCACACAATAGATTTGCACACATCTAAATGCATGAAAATACAATGAGAATGCTAATGTGATGCAATGCATGTGGTTTTGAAGATCAAAACTAGAAAACCAACCCAAAAATTTCATGAAAACCCCAACAATTTTGAAAACTCCCAAAAATTTTCAAAAACACAAAACCTAGGGTTTTAAAACAATGAAATGCATGAATATGAGGGATAAGACGCTTACCAAGAGATGAAGATCGCAAAGAACACTTGAAAACGCCTTGGAAAGAGGTTTGGAGGGAAAAGGAGAAATTTTGAGAGAGAGAACAGAAGTTTCGAGCGAGAGAGATCGAGCAAGTGAGAAGAAAAATTCGCGAAAGCTCTATATATAGCCTCTCAGTAATTCTCGACAAATGATGCTGTCGGGAGGTGTCGAGACTGCTGTCGAGGTCATGTGTCGAGAAATACACATGGATAGATGAAGCTATCGAGATCAGGTATCGAGGAAGAAGAAACAAACAAGAAGTAACCTCGATCGATCCAGAAGCTATCGAGAAGCTATCGAGCAGACAGAAAGAATCTCGATCGATCCAGCAGGTGTCGAGGTATCTGTCGAGACTGCTATAAGAAAGGTCTAAGAAGCTCAACAGATTGCTCATGTGTCGAGAGGTATCGAGGAGGTGTCGAGATGCCTTTAAAAGCAGTTTTTCAGAAAAAGAAAAACACAGACATGAATGCAATCATGCATGCAACTCAACCAAAGATACAATCAACACATTAAGCTCTCAAAATCATCTCTCAACAAGAAATATGACGTACATATATCTCAAAACACTCACACACACACTAAACAAGTCTAACCAATTTTATTTTTCAAAAACAAGTTAAGACAGTTTAGTGAGCATACATTAAAGCATGTAAACCTTGTGATGGCCAAATCACATTGTACCTGCACATGTATCAAGAATAGCAAAGGGTATTGCGTGTCGTGTGTGAAAACATCGCAAGATTGCATAAGTGTCTCAATGTTATGACGATTTGAGATATGAGAAAATCACTTTAACTCACACACAATCATAACCGTTTGATGGGGACTATCACCTTCGAGGTACATCCTATAACTCCCACATCTCCTAGAAAACACGCTTGCAACCATATTTTAAAGCATTTTTAATCTTTTTGTTTTTTATTTCTTTGCATATTTTCTTTTAACAAGCATATCATGCATGGGCATACAAGAGAAAGAAAAGAAATACCCAATGATGTTAAGCTTTTGACACTGCCCTTTTGCTATGCCGAAGCATACAGGTGTCATTGACATTGCACTTTTGCTATGCTGAAGCATACAGATGTCATAATATGATTGGCGAGTAACAGTGGTGAGATGGTTATTAATGCCTTTCTCTTAGGATTTTCTAGTTCAACCCGTCAAAAAGAGTGATACAAGTGTTAAGAAGAAGAGATCACTTAACCTTACTCATCACAAACAAAGAGCTACAGAGCTCACTCGCTTAGTTGTGCAAAAGAGTGCTCATCTAAGCTGTAGATGATACAAAGTTCAGAAAACTCTGTTTCAATGGCCATTTCAAAAGTTCACATGAACTAATGCACACAAACACACACTGTTTTTGTATTTTTCATTTTTCAATTTTTTTTTTATTTTTATCAGAAAAGGAAAAATAAAACATAAAACTGAAAACACAAAAACAAAAACATGTAAAGCAAAACAATGCATAAAACTAGACTGACTCAAAACAGTAAAGAAACACACAAGTAATGCAACAAAAAAACACAGGAGAGAGAAGAAGAAGTGACTGAAATCACTTAGATCCCTTTGCCTTCCACACCTTGGAAAATCCTTTCCTTTTGGTCGACCCTTGAACCGGTGAAGAGGGAGAAGAACATGAACCGTTCAAGTTCGAAAGGAACATGAGGGCTTTTAGAATGTCTCCAAGAGGAGCGAGAGAAGACTGAAACTGATTCTGGCTCCCAGATGCTATTGTGCCATTGCTCTGTTGAGTGGCAAGCCACTTGTAGCAATTTGGTCGAGTGTGACCGGCAACACCACAATGATAACAGAGATGCGGCTTCTTCTGTTTGACCTTTTGAGAGTTAGCCTTCTTATTCCTAGGGTTTCTAAATTCCCTTTTCTCAATTTTAGGGGGTGCTCCTAGGATGGACTTGCCCTTGTCTACGTTCTCACTAGCTAATTCAGTTTTAACATTATTATCCTCAATTTTAATGTTATTAGCAGGTGGAACAAAAACAGTAGTACTAGCAGAAGGAGTATTAGAGATAGAGAATTCATACCCCAATCCAGTATGGTCTGAAGAAAATCTCTGAGCACCTAGCATCTCGTCCAGCTTTGCACTTGACGTCCTCTCCAGTTGTGCTCTGACTTGAAACAGCTCCGCTTCAAGCTTCTTGGTCCTCTCAACCAAGAAATTGTTTTCGAACCTCAGTGCTCCAATGGTTTGATTCGCTTCATCAACCTTTGTGGACAGCTCCTCACGGTTGAGTTCCACTTCACTGAGCTTCTTGGTGGCCAGCCTATAGAGTTTCTCATGCTTCTCAGAGAGCTTGTACAACTTCTCATAGGCGGTATGGATATCATCTTGATCATCCATAATTTCACACTTGGAATCCACCAATTCTTCTTCTTCATCCACTTTTTCAGTAACCCCATCAGTAGGATTAACAGTGGCAGTGAAGGCATTCAAGATTCTGTCGTCTTCATCTTCGGAATCGTCCTCGGGCTTTGTGTCGCTTAAGGTAACAGCAAGTGCCTTGCTCTTCCCTATGCTCTTGAGGTACGTGGGACACTCTTGTTTCATGTGTCCAAAGCCTTGACACCCAAAGCATTTTGGTCCAGTGGGAACAGTGTACTGACCACCATCTTTGACATCCTTCTTCGCTTTATCTGAATTCTTAAATTGTGAAGAACTGGATTGTCTACGGTCTTTGTTGAAGCCCTTTCCATTTGCATTTTTCATAAACTTCTTGAATTGCCTTGTAATATAGGACTTCATCTTGGAGTCTTCATCATCTGAAGAATCATCCGTATCACTGCTCTTGGCCTTAAGTGCCAAACTCTTTCCCTTGCTCGACTTGCCTAACCTAGTCAGCCCTAACTCATAGGTTTGCAAGTTTCCAACCAGCTCAGTCAAAGGAATTCTATCAATATCCATTGATTCTTCGATCGCCGTGATCTTGGCATGGAATCTTTCCGGCAGCGATCTGAGCACCTTCCTTACTATCTTGGGTTCAGGGATGGTCTCCCCAAGATTGAAGGCTGAGTTCACTATGTCCTTGAGCTTGGAATAGAACTCATCAAACGACTCATCCTCCTCCATCTTAATTTCTTCAAAGCGTGTGGTGAGCCTTTGTAGCTTTGAATCTTTGACAGCCTTGGTGCCCTCATAGGTTGTCTAGAGGATGGTCCATGCTTCCTTAGCAGTTTCAGTTGAGGAAATTTTCTTGAACTCCTCATTGGTGACTGCACTGAATAGGGCATTCAATGCTCTGCTGTTGAAGTTTGCCGCCTTGATCTTAGCTTCATCCCATTCGGCCGGCGCTTCTGTAGGCTTGGTCCAGCCTATCTCCACAGCTTGCCACACTTTCTCATCTAAAGACTGCAAGAAAGCTCTCATGCGTACTTTCCAGTATGCATAGTTAGTGCCATCAAATAAAGGAGGTATAATTAGAGATTGTCCTCTATCCATGACAGCAGGGGTCAATGGATCACACACAATAGATTAAACTCTAATCAGAGTGTGTTTGCTCTGATACCACTTGACAGGCCACAAATGCGTTGACCCCTTGTGATAAATTACGTTGATTAATTAGCCAAGTTTTTAATTAATCAATTTAGCATGCAATATCACATGGCAGCACAAACAAATCACCAAACTAAGTTAAGCAGCGGAAATTAAATAACACGGTGATTTGTTTACGAATGGGGAAAACCTTACGGCAAAAACCCCACCGGGTGATTTAAGGTCACCACTCCCGAAACTCCACTATTATCACAACAAGCAGTTACAAGTAAGGAATCCCAGTGCCTCACCAACCTACAGTTGAACTCTTACCCCAATACCCAATTGGACTTGTTCTGTAGTGACAGTTTCTCCTTTTCAATGCATGACTCCCAGTACGTGACTAACCAATTTAATGCGCGGATCCCAGTACGCGGCTTACTCCTTTGCACGAATCCCAGTACGTGACTCACTCACCAACTTGAGGAAGAAAGAATGTTGGCTGCAAAGTTCTTCAAATCATCAGAGATGAACTAGGGCACGAACTTTGTCTTTCAGATCACAAATTGCATGAACAACAAGTTCTCAAAGAATATGCAACTTGTATCTTCTGCAACTACTTGATGGCCCTTAAAATAATCCATTTATATGTCTAGGGTTAGGAGAAAAGAAATCCCAAAGACACACTCACGGATTAGACTTGAAACAGACTTGAAAAACTGTTTTCTTTAATTCTCGACAGATAGAGGTGTCGAGAGGTGTCGAGATAGCTGTCGAGGCTCGGGCAAAACAGCTTCTTTAAAGCTCGATAGATGCATCTGTCGAGGTATGTGTTGAGCTTTAAAAACTTGCACTTCCTTGCTTGTTTCTTGGACAGACTTTGACTGCTTCAACACTTAATCTTGAACCTAAGTTTCTTGAAGTGTTTAACACATCCTAAATCTACCCAATTACAAGTAAAGTGCGTTTTGTCTAAGGATAAGCCAATTACATAAAATAGCGACATATGTTCACAGACTTGAACTACATATGTCCTAACACATTTCTTAAATGCCATTTCTTAATATTAAATATCACACAATAGAGAAAAAAAAAATAAAAAAAAATAAAACACGATTACATAAAAAATAAAAAATAAAACTAAGAGATAAGGATAACCTCCACCACACATTTTTCATACCCAATTTATTACTCTCAACCTTTGCATTTATCACATACTCAATAAGTCAGTATTCACATCTGATGAGAGAGAGAGAGAGAGAGAGAGAGAGAGAGAGAGAGAGAGAGAGAGAGAGGGGAGAATTTGAAGCGTCAGTGGAGATTGAGGTCGCCAAAAGGACAAAGCCAGTGGAGATCGGCATTCACAATGCAGCACTACCTAGTCCGCCGCCCCACCGCCGCTCGTCCTCGTCCCCACCACCAAACTGGGTCAGATTGGTTCGGCTTGTTCTTCTTCTTCTTTTTTGTTTTGTTCTTTTTCATATTTGCTTGTTCTGATTCAACTTTATTGTAAGAATTGGATTTTGTTTTGTGTTTTGTGTTTGGATTATGTGAGATATTTTTTGAGAGTGAGGCAAAGAGACTGAAACAAAGATTAGACGTTTTCTGGGTCAAATTAAATGTTTTCTGATTTCTTTTTACATTTTCTATATGGATATTTTTTTTCCGACCATAAATAGTAAATATTCCGGTGTGGTGCCGTTTAAGGCTTAATTTTTTTTAAAAAAATGGACCTATAAGAACCGCAAGAACCGTTCACGATTCTCAGAACCGTGAGGTTCGACCGCGATTCGCACGGGTCCCTGCTTTTTTCCCATTAAGCAGTTTTTGAGGCTAAAAGAACCGCAAAAATGAGCGGTTCGAGGTTTTCTCCGTTGGACCGTACGGTCCGGTCCTAGTCTCAAAACCTTGATTACAAGCCCATTGAATGGGCTATCACATGAGCTGGACCCAATAAAAGCTTCAGGTTTATGAAACCTTTGTCTAAAATTGGGAATTAACCCTATTTGCCAAACAATATAATTACTAGGCACTATTACAAAACTATATTCTTTACTAACATCTCAAGTCTCAAAGAGTCGATTTTGGGCCTATAAATCGAGTCTCAAAGACTCGATTTCAGTGTTCTAATCACATCTGATTTGACGTATTTTCCACGTGGCATCCACCTAGAAATCGAGTCTCTAAGACTCGATTTATAAGCCAAAAAAAATTTAAGTCTAAGTCATGTACAATCCATTCCTAGAAATACCCAAATTTTTTTTTTTAAGAATTCCCAGAAATACAACAACCACCAAAACCCACATTTTGCCTATCCCACATCATGACTGAGCAAAACCCACCAAAAAAAAAAAGAAAACCCAAGGCGAGCAAGCCCAGGTCCACATCAAGCAAAACCCAAATCCGCAGCAACAAATCTACAGCAAGCAAAACATAGGCCCATAGTGGCAAACCCAAAAATGATCCGGCCACCACTCCGTCTACCACTCCCAACCTAGCCACCGATTTCATCCAATCCGATTTCATCCAAGCCCAGCCAGCCACCACTCCCAACCCACCTACCCAAAATCAAAATCCACTCATCACCCCACTGATCACCAACCCCTCAGCAACCATCAAAACCATCGATCAGCAACCATCAAAACCCAACCAGCCACCCACCCACCCATCAGCAACCATCAAAACCCACCCAGCCACCCACCCATCAAAACCACTGATCAGCAACCACTACTGCCTAGATCCATCACCACCACCACCTACATGTAGTCCGTAAACCCAGATTAAAAAAAAAAAAAAAAAAAAAAAAAAAAAAAAAAAAAGGATTGCAGATCAGGTGAGAGCAGAGAGAGGGGGAGAATGGTGAAAAGGAAAGAAAAGAAAAGAAAGAGTAGTGAGAGAGGACCTGATTTGTAAAAAATTTTACTTGATTTGTAAAGAGTTGGCTTATAAATCGAGTATTAGAGACTCGATTTATAGGCCTAAATCGAGTCTTAAAAACTCGAGATGTTAGTAATATATATAGTTTGAAAACAATGCCTACTAATTATATTGTTCGGTACATAATGTTAATTTCCAATTTTGGCATGAAACCTTTCATCCAAATCTCTTGCCAATTAATTAATTAATTAAAAAAATGGCAAGAAGAAAAGATGGAGACAAATACAACTCCAATCACAAACTCATTTATAGTGACATCATTAATAGAAAATATTTAAATAAAACAATCCTAAGTAATTAATTCAATATATATGTTTAATATATACATGAACATTATTTAATCCAAATCACATGGCGTCATTCGTCTTCTTTTATACTTTTGTATTATTTTTTTGATATTGGTTAGAACTGAGAAATATCTAAGTTCTGGGGGTGTCTTCTTCTTCTGCCATACTTGTGGAGTCTTTGTGTAAATGTCTAGTCTTTGTTTAAAGTCTTGCTACTACTTTTCCTCTGTTATTATTCGTCCTATATATAGATATATAGGTATAGCCAGTTTGTTCGTTTGTCAATTTTTATTGCGAATCTATTTTTGTCTAATCTTTTCGTGCATTGTTTTTTTCTATGCAAAATTTTTATTACTTTTGTACTATTGTTTTTGTCTATTCTTCACGTGTATTATTATTTTTAATAAATTTAATCATATTTGATGAAACACAATTTCACCTCGTCAGCATGTTCCTTGTCAGTTCAATGGACGACCTAAAATCCTATGTAAGAGAAAGCACCAAATAAATAACGGCACTAGTTTAGGGCTTGCCGAAGACCCTCCGATGCTGAAGTTAGTTTCAACTATTTAAGAATCTCAATTCTGTAGTGTCTGTCATTTGTGTCCTTCTATCTGTCTTTCGTGGTTTTATATAGCCTTAAACTAAGTTAATACTCGGTTTAATGTTACACTGTAACTGATGGATTTAATGCTACACTGTAACTGATGGATTTAATGCTTAATGATGGTAATTTAATCCCCACATTTGTTCTCTATAACCGACCTTCAAGTGCATATTATTGGACGGGGATAACGGTCCCGTGTCTATTTATCATTCAATCATTGAATGCTATCTAGAATTAATGTGCTTACACTCGTCTGTATTTTTACTCGTCATTGTTATAGATAGTTTGCAAGTTACTGACGACCATTCATACGCTACTCGTCAATATTCAAATACAGATGAAGGGATAAGATATTTTTCCCTTAATGGGATTCAACGTTCATGTCCCTCTCGTCTCTCTCAACTCAAACCCTCCCTTTTGAGTTCTCATTCACTGTGCCTTCTTTCTCCTCTAGACCCCTCACAACCACAAACTGCGTTTCCCAAGAGTAGTGTTTAGTACCTACACGTCTCTACATGCAGCGAAAAAACAATTAAATTACCGAATTGGAAATTATGACTTGAAGTTACAATTTTAATTGTTTTTTTCATGTGTGTAAATGTGTGTGCATTAATTACTGTGTGCAATAATTTTTTGTTACGATTAGTGCCCTTAAATCCTATTGTATGATGCTATGTATGACATTATGTATGACATTGTGTATGACTTAATATTATGATTAATAAAGTTGTTTTATTATTATCTAAAATAATAGTAACATGAATATTCAGATATTATCATATAGTCCATGAGATGTATAATATGTGATTTATGTCAAAAGTCACAGAAGATATAAATCACAAGTTCTTTGTAAACTCAGAATTTTAGTTCGTAGTCGATAATGAAATTGAGCATTTCACCTGCGAAGACTATAACATATCAACTAAAATAATTTGTCTTGATCATGGAAGTAGAGACTACTAGTTGGTATGTTGATATGTTTTAAGAGTTAAGACATATTGAACTAGACCGCTGTGAGATTTATTATTCTTCTAACGATTGTCAAATGAATAATAAATCTCATGACTACTATTTACATGAACTCTTAATCTTGAGAGAATAATGGACCTAATCACAAAGTGCAGGTTGCTTTAATATATTAGGAGTGAGATCTAAAGTAACGGTCAAAACCTCAGTATATTAGACAGCCACATTTAGTGTTGATGGAACATATATTCTCAAGATAGAATTCATAGTCTCTTAAAGTAAATACAAAATATTCTCTTGAGATAAGTTTAATGATTTTGGTTATTCAAAAAGTTAGACCTAACTACTTTAGTAAGGAGTTATTAAAGTATATAATTATGAAATTTGATTTCATAAATATATGATGAATAACTTAAAGAATTAAATCGAGTATTCAAAGATTAAGATGTAGAAATCTTTAAAGTTGTAGTCTACATTTATGACTTTGTATTACTACGAATATTTTATGAAGGGGTTGCATGTATAATAAAGTCTTAAGATATAATTTATAAATAAGGTTTAGAGTGCAACTATATTTATATAATGGTATTAAATATAGTTAATGGTAACTTTGGACTTGTCAAGAGTTGACAAAAAAGCCCAAGGCCCATTGGAGCTAGTGTCTTATTGGTCCCTTTTGGTCCCACTCCAAGCCACATACTAAAGCCCAATTGAAAAGACCCAAAAGGCTAGCTCAATTAGATAATCAATTATAAGAAGAAAAACATACAATTTTTTGTAAGAACATGAAATGGTGTGTATGTGAGTGTAGAACACTCTCTCATTCTCTCTTGAACATACACATATAACTGATTGAGAGACCACACTTCTTGGACATTAGTGGAATTGGAGTGAAGATTGAAAGTGTTTCCGAGTACTTCTAATCTTTATTTTGAAATTCACCACACCAAGGTACATTCCCTTGTTTTTGTATTCTGAAATTTACATAGTATATGTTACCAATTGCAAATGAAGTAGATTTGTTAATTTTCTGCTGTGTATGTTTTGTATGCAATGCAAACATATCTTTTTCCATCATTTTTTACCTTTAAGTTTGTAGTTTTGAGTTATTTTTGTGCAAATTTACTTGACGAAGTGTGTCTTTAAAGGACTAAAATAATTTTTTGAATGAAGTTACAAGACTAAATTGACAACTTCAAACTTAAAGAACTAAAATGATTTTGGTAAAAAATTATAATATTAAAATGACCAACTTCAAACTTAAAGGATCCAAATTATATTTGGACAAAATTAGTAGGTGTGAATTGTATTTTTGCCAATTTTTTACCTTTATGTAATACCTCTTATCATAGTCCCAGAACTCCACTCCGCCCTTTTTAGTTCCTCAATGGTCCAGCCTCACTAAACGCCTCCTCTCACTCTTTTTCTCTTCTCCTACAGTATTGGTGGAAAAGGATCCTCTAAACTACTTTTTATATGTTTTTATTAGATGTGAATTTTGAAAATCTAACTGTTGGATTGCATCTTTTTTTTTTAATTTTTTATATATATATTTTCCATGTATAGACACTCAATTTTGCACCCATAATTTAATCAAGGAAGATACTGGAATGACCAATCATATACCTTAAATTCATGATTGCATTACATGCATTAATTTTTTCATTGCATATCATAAAAATGATCTTGAGATTCTAACGGTCGCAACGGTATCCCCGATTTGCAAATCGGACCGAGAGAATTTGAAATAAATGCCTGATCGGGAGAATTTTTTGATAGATCGAGAGAATTTTTGAATTGATTGGGAGAATTTTTTGATCGATCGGAAGTCATAGATTAGCAAAAATTAGTAAACACAAAAAGCCCATAACTTGTCCGTTTAAAACCCAAATCGCGATCCCTTTTTTATAGTATTTAAAGGACATTATAAGCTAACCCTAGATGGGTTTTTAGAGGTTTAGAGAGAGAATAGTGCATCTTGTGCCTCCAATTGTAGATCTAGGGTTTTATACACAAAGCTCTCTAAAGCATTCTATCGGTATTATTCCTTGAAGAATCTCAAGATCCAATGTTGTAGAAGTTGTTACCATAAAATGATCAACTAATGATGGTGATCTAAAAACTTTGAAGGGGATCTCAAAGTCACAAACATGGGTGTTTATGTTCAGCAAATTTAAGATAGAAGAGTCTATGGATTCGGAGCTGCACGTGGTTGTGTGCCTAAGTTCTACAAGTGGTAGCTTTAGATTTTAGGGAGAAAATCTATTGTAAACTTCCATTCTATCATAGTGAATTTGTTTGCCTTGAGAATAGGTCAAGTTAAAATTTCCTCAAGTTTTTTACGTTGAAACTGTTGGTCTCATTGGTTTTCCTAGGTGATCATATCGTTATATTATTTACTTTTCGTTGTGCATGATAAGATTTATTGCTATTTAACCTAGATCTCATAATTAACTTAAGTAACTACTTGGATAATTCATTAGGTTAAACTAATCTGGTTTTAAGGGGTCCAAACAAACAAACAAGTGGTATCAGAGTGGGTTCACTTCGATTGGATCAATGTCTTGAGTGAAATCCTTAATCCCTGCTATCATAGATAATTTAAAGTGTCTGGCTGCTCATATTTGTGATTATTTGAATAAAAAGGACACCATTGCTTCTGTTGATCTTATTGATTCCTGTGAAACTCTTCGTAAGGAATTATTTAAATCTATGAAAGTTGCTAAGAAATTCAAGAAAGAGTTAAAATTGGCTAATCTTAAAATAGAGGAATTGATTGTGAGATTGGATAAATCTAATAAAAAGAATGAATTTTTGAGAAATCAATTTTCCTCTCAAGATGAAAAGATAAAAAGTTTGGAACAAAAATTAGCTGAGTCTGAAGCTAAACTTGAAAATTTTTCTAATACCAAACACGCTGTTGATAACGAATTTGTTTCTGTTTCTGTTCCTGTTAAGTCTAAAGACAAAATATATATTCCTCATTTCAAGAGAAATTATAAAGAAAAGGCTTAAGTTGCTAGGTTAAACAAAGGTAAAAGTTTTGATGTAGACGTTGAAGTTTCTAAACCTATATCCAAACCTACTATTATAGTGCATAAGAAATCTGTTTTTGTACCAACCAGTCACCTTTGTGGTGTTGTTGGTCATATTAGACCAAATTGTTCTTTGTTGAGGCAAAAACAAAAATCTGAGACTAGATTTGCAGTTAGTAATATTGATGTTCCTATTTGTCACTTTTGTAGTGTTTCCGATCACATTTATCCTAACTGTCATAAATTGAAATTTAAGAATATTGTGTTTCAGTCTAGGATATGTGATGGTATATCTCCTGCTACAAGTTCTGATAAATTGTTTCATATGCTTTTGAAAAATTTAAGCTTGTTGGCTTGTGAAAGGAAATTGCAGGATTTCCATTTGTCTCCAAAGAATTGAATAATCCCTCAAATACACTCTACTTTTCATGGTTTTTCACCTACAAAGCCAAAGACGCATGTTATATGGGTGAGAAAAGATTCGCTAAGGTGAGTGTTGTTTACTTGTCCTTGATTTAATTCTTTCGATTATTTATGGACATGTTTTCTTTCAATTTTCAGTTGTTTTATTTTCTTAGGCTATTTTGTTTATAAAAAAGGAAAAAACAAAAACAAAAACAAAAGCATTGAAAATTTTCAAAAGACAAAATTATTTTATTTTGTGTTTAGTTTTTTGTTTCTTGAGGATTACATGAATTATCTCTTTCTTTATTTAGAACATGCTTGATATTGTGGAGAAACATAGAAAGTAGTATGTGTTGCAAAATTGAGTGCAAAAGCTATTTCTAATTTTGTATGAGTATGTACTTGATTGTACATGTACTAATGGGTTAATTAAGAAATTGATATTTCTTGTTTTTATACCCTCTACAGCTTAGTTGAGCACTGTCATGTATTGTTGTTACATTTTGTTCATTTATCATAACGTCTGCCTTTTGTTTTTGGTCATAAAAATTTTGAAAACACAAAAACATTTTTGTTTTTTGTTTTTTGTATTACACATCACTAAATGTGTAATTAAGGTTGGCCTATGAAATTTGCATTTCATGAATGTGTACCTTATTTAGCTTTGATGAGCTATTCTTCTGCACTTTGCTAGTTTGTGCTATGTAGTGCTTATTTGTGTGAGTTGTTTATAGTCTTTAAACACATGCTCTTGATTTTGATGTCACATTCTTTTGATTGTCAAGACTAAAAAATCCTAAGAGAAAGACATAAATAACTATCTCACTAATGTTACTCGCCAATCATAAACATCGGTGTGCTAAATATAAAAGCCGTACTCGGTAAGGTGTAGCACTTGCACAGCAAGATTAAATGGGGTGTTGATGTCAAAAAGAATAAGAAAGATCAAAACAAAAAGAAAAATAAAAGCTAAAAGAAAATAAAATACTTTCACATGATTGCAAGCGTGTTTTCTAGGAGACGTGAGAATTATATGATGTAACTCTTTAGGTGATAGTCACTTTCATACCAATGTGATTGATGATGTAGAAAATCTATTTAATTACTATCTACATATCACCTATTTTGTGCTTTGTGCACATACTAGTTGTACACACTATACGCAAATCTTTGCTAAATTCTGTACATATGATTGTTTGTTGACTAATCTGGCCATCTTTAATTGCATACGATTTGATGTGTAAATGCAAATTTTTTATTTTATTTGGGAATTAAAAAAAATGTGTTTATAAGTTTAAAATCTTTATTTTTAGATTCTTGATTGGTTTTGATACTTGCAGTAGAGAAGGAAAATTCTCGACCTATCACAAGCTGACACATTATTCTACCAAGTCCACAAAGTACGGCCAATTACAAAGCGTCATGTACTACTACTAGGTTTTGTTATCACTATTTAGAAACCAAGAGAAATTTCCCAAGTGTCGTTGAAGTAGGGACATAAAATGCATGCAATAACCAATCACACATCGGCACGTGTAAATAATGACATAAGCAGCCCGGCACGTGTAAGCAATGACACAGATAGTCCAATAGGGTGCTGACATGTGTCACCTTGAAAATAAAAACATTTCAGACAATCAAAAGATGCCATGTGTCTTGGAGAAAAAGTCTTAAAGCTCCTTTAATCAGACTGTGATGCATGTCACCAATCAAACTTTGCCATTTGTCACTTGTCCACCCTCAAACTACTACAAATGGAAGCCTTCCTAAGGCATTCATAGACAACAAGACATTCAAAGCACAAGTAGCATCAAAGAAGATTTAGAAACACTCATAAATACAAAAGCTCTGTAGGAATCAAGCCTTCAAGAACTTCAACCTCAAAATCGAAGAACATTGAAGTAGAACCATCCAAACTACCTTCCTAGATCTTAAAGTTTGCTAGAATCAAGCTTAAAAGCCTCTAGAAATTTCAAGAAACCGTAAATCAATGAAGTTGTATGGATTCATCTGCATTAAGTCATAAAAACTACTTTCAAGTTGTTTTTCTGCATAAAATTTCCAAATGTTTAAGTTTTAAAATTTTTCACTTTTTCGACCAATTGAGGATTACCCTCGACCGATTGAAAATGTTCAGATTTTAGGCCAAAAATCTTTGTCTGATTCGATTGATGTCTGATCGATGCTCGACCAATCGAAACTGGAAACTTTTTGGCTTTTAGTCTCTTGATCAATCTGTCTTTTCATGCATCATTTTTTGTTAGGATTCACATGCATTGCATTGTTTTCTTTATCCATCTTGCATTTTTGCAGTCATATCTCTTATTGTTTTTCACACAAAACATGCATACTCTTTGCTAAATTGAGTACTCAACTTGATTTAAAAATTGATTGATTAATTTTTTAGTTCTGTACATTTTAGTATATGCTTTTTTTTTTTTCTAGTTGTGTGAACTGTTAAAATTTGGGAATATTTTTTTTAGAGATAAATGTGCAAATATTTTCTCTACTCTTAAGGTTGATTTGAGTTCAAAACACCTAGACACATGAAAACACTTTACATGCTGAATTTTTATATCATTGAAATCTATATTGTATAGTCTTAACTAATTATGCATGAAGTGTTTGCATGCATCTGTTTATGGGTCACATAGTGTCAAGTTTACACAAACAAATATTTGTTTTGATGTGTATCCTCAACTTTTTTTTTGTTAGGTTTGTGTCTTTTTAGTTTTCCCCACCTCCTAGTTTTTCCCCAAACCTGCTTTTGAAACCTTTGCTGTTCATAGGGGGAGTTGCCTCTACTTTCTATGGAGTTGAATTCTTTTGTGTTCCTTTAATTCTCTACATTATCTTGCCTTTTGTTATGTATGTTTACTGTCTACTTTTTGATTGGGTTCTCTTTGTCAATACGTGACAAAAAGGGGGAGAAAAGGATGAAATTTGGAAAAAGGTTTCTAAACTGTTTTTATTTAGAGGGAGAAGAAATTATAAGTTTCTAGGTATCTAACTTAAGGGGAGAGTTAGTTTACATATATTTTATTTATTGTTTATCTGTCTTTATTTCTACATATGCGTTGATTTGCTTCTTTGAGTGTTTCTAGAAAAAACAGGTACATTCCAATCGAGACCTTCTACCTCTTATTGCAACTTCTAGGTTAGGAGTCTTAGATTGGGATTTGTGATGTAATTGGGCATATTAATGTAATAGGGGTGTTCTTGTATTTGAGCATTTCATATTGTATGTAAGTTTTGTCACGAATTGCCAAATGGAGAGATTGTTAGGTTCTAAAAGTTTAGAACAATTGGCAAATTGTGAACGTAAACTTCTCTAGATATAGATCTTAAAGTTTATGAAGTTATATTAGACAATGCTGCAAGTTCAAAATTTAAAGAACATACAAGCTGCAGGTTCAAAAAGTCAAAATTAGTCTGGCTCAATCGATCAGGATAACTTTTTGATTGATCAAGGGAATTTTTTGATCGATCGGAAGTCGCAGATTAGCAAAAATCAGTAAATGTAAAAAGCTTATAACTTGTCCATTTGAAGCCTAAATTGCGATCTGTTTTTTTTAGTATTTAAAGGACATTATAAGCTAACCCGAAATGGTTGTTTTAGAGGTTTTTAGAGAGAGAATAGTGCATCTTGTGCCTCCAATTGTAGATCTAGGGTTTTTGTACCCAAAGCTCTCTAAAGTCTTTTACCAGTGTTATTCCTTGAAGAATCTCAAGATCCGCTGTTGTAGAAGTTGCCACCATAAAAAGATCAAATACTAATTGTGATCTAAAACCTTTGAGAGGGATTTTAATATCACAAACGTGGATGTTTGTGTTTTGCAAATTTAAAATAGAAGAGTCCGTGGATTTGGAGCTACACATGGTTGTGTGAGTAAGTTCTACAAGAGGTAGCTTTAGATTTTAGGGAGAAAATCTATTGCAAACTTCCATTCTATCATAGTGAATTTGTTTTCCTTGAGGATAGGTCAGATTAAATCCTCCTCAAGTTTTTTACCTTGAAACTGTTGGTTTCATTGGTTTTCTTGAGTGATCATATCGTTGTGTTATTTACTTTTCTTCTGTGCATAATATGATTTATTGTTGTTTAACCTAGATCTCATAATTAACCTAAGTAACTACTTGGCTAATTCATTAGGTTAAACTAATTTGGTTTTAAGGGGTCTAAGTAAACATACACTATATTATGCTCAAAGCCTAAAATTAACCTTTGGCAACAACATATTTTGATATACTAAATTTCCTAGCAAATATACTAACTCATGGGAAACACAAATTACTACCCATCTCTTATAACTATTTCTTATACAAAATTTATGGGAACTATGCTTAGTTTTTCCATAATAAACTCTAACTACAAAAGCCCATGTATATTTAATTTAATGGTTGAAATTAAAAGTTTTTTTTTTTCAATTTTAAATCTTAGCCATTAATGTTTAGCAAAAAAAATAATCATCGCCATTAATTACCCAATCAAATGGAAAAATTCTTAGGAGCGGATTAAGCTCTTGTAATCCAAATTGACTTTCAAAACCAATAGCTCTCAAATGAAAACAATTAACAATATTAACGGAAACAACTAAAAAGAAGAAAACGATGAAGGTTTAGGGCTTGAACTAATCTAACCATGGTTGTGAGGGAGTTCTGAGGTGTTTTGGGTCACAATCAAAAGAAGCGGCTAAGGGTAAGTGTAGTAAACTGAGGAGTGGAGGTAGTGACAAGCGAAATGATGGAGAGAGATTGACGTTGGAAGGATGAAAAAAGGGGGAGGTGGTAGGTTGTGTTTGAAGAGAGTCGAATGTTTGAAGAGAGGCGAAAAAGACAAAGTCAAAGTGAATAGTTTCTTTTGGGAGAGAGTTGAATTTTTTTTAACGTAAAAAATTAAAAAAAACTATTGCTGATTTCAAAAATTGTGAGAAGTTCAAAACTCTGTGGCAAGCTCTCATGAGGTCGATAAAAAGTCAGATATTTGATTTTATAGTAGATATAGATTAGCCAAAATAACCACCAACTAGAGATAGATAGAGAGAAAGATAGTTACCAAGAGTATGATTTTGGGGTTTTAGGTATGTTCTAACGCCAACATTGAAGTCAAACTAATGCATTTACTTGGCACTATTTCGATTCCAGTGCCAACTTGTTAAGTTCTTCTCTTTGAAACTTAACAATGCTATACATCATCGTCTACTCACAATCTTGATATGTATGAATCCATATATAATGTCCAAGCGGTGCAATGTCAAAGTGCATGTACATGACAATTATTAACCTTAGATTCAATAACCATATCCAGCCAACTATTAAGACACGACACCTTTACATAATAGCCAAGATATCCATTTCGAACAAACCAATGCAATACAATGGTTATCATCATGAATGGTTATCCTTGGCAATGAAATTCTTTAAAAAAAAAATTTCTCTTCGACAATAACTACTTTCTTTGAGTGGATCTGTATCTTAATTGTAATGGCTTGGCGCATATATATATATATATATATATATATATATATATATATATATCATCTAGAAGTTTATGGAACTCCTATTTATATATCACATATATGAATCATGATTATTAAACCATGTCTACACAAAAGAACACATTCAAGGACACAATAATGTAGAAAATTAAAACACCAAGATAACGGTTTTCTTAAATTCTAAAACTCAATCACATGTTATACAAGCATGAGATGAAAACTTGGCTTTGACACCAATTGTTGGAAAATATGGTTTTGTATCTCATGCAAAATACACAGTGGAAGCAACAAACATAGATCTATTTCATTCATGATTGATAACATGCATAATGTAAATTTCAGAATTTAAGAACAAGATAGCGTACCTTGGTGCGGTGAAATTGAAAACAAAATATTAGAAGTACTTGGAAACACTTTTAATCTTCACTCGAATTCCACTTTATGCTCAAGAAGTGTGGTCTCTCAATCAGTTTCCAAGAGAGAATAATTGAGTGGCTTCACTTACATATACACACCATTTCATAATGATGTCTCTCTTTTTTATTAATAAAAAATTTTGTATGTTTCTCCCTTTATAACTAACTAATTATCTAATTAGGCTGGCCTATTAGACCTTTTCAATTGGGCTTTAGTGTGTGGCTTGGAGTGGGACCAAAAGGGACTAATAAGACACTAGCTCCAATGGGTCTTGGATTTTTCTGTCAATTCTTAACAAGTCCAATGGGCCTTGCACTCTAGGCCTTATTAATAAATTATATCCCAAGACTAATAATATCATTTAACCACTCCATGAAATATCCATAGTGAACAATGTCATAATAAACTGTCACTTTGTACATAACTATTTTATCCTTGAGTACCCAATTTAATATTTTAGTTATTCACATTTATTGAAATCCAATTTCAATAAATATAAGCTTTAGTAACTCCTTACTAAAGTGGGAGCCTTGAATAACTAGTTCTCATTAAACTTATCTCAAGGGGATATTTCGTGTCTCTATAAAAAGATATTATAGATTCCATCTAGAAAATATGTGTTCCCTCTACACTACGTGTGGTTACCCAACATACTGAGATTTTGACCGTAAATATTAGATCTCACTCATGATATATCAAAGTAACCTATATTTCATGATCAAATTCACTACCCTCTCAAGATTAAGAGTATATGAAATTAGAAATCGTGAGATTAATTATTCAGGTGACAGTTGTTGATTGAATAATTAATCTCATAACGGTCCAGTTCAATATGTCTTAACTTTTAAGACACATCAACACATCAACTAGAAGTCTCCACTTCCATGATCAAGACAAATCATCTTAGTTAATGTGTTATAGTCTACGTAGATGAAACGCCCAATTTCATCACCGACTACGAACTACATTTTGGGTTTACAAGGAACTTGTGATTTACATCTTCTGTGGCTAAATTACATAAATTACATACAATGCATCTCATGGACTATGATAATGTCCCATTAGTTCATTTATAAATAGTCTCATATAATTAAACAATTTAATTATTTATGACATGCCAATTAATTGGATTTAGGGCACAAACCCTAACAGGAATAATGTAAGAGTTGTGTCTAAGAGTGTGTGAAGATTTGATCAAGAGTGTGCAACAAAAGGTGACTCGATATTGGAACTCATGACTGACTCGTGAGTGGTGACTTGCCAAAATGAAGCACACGATGTGTGAAGCATGCAGGAAGTTAAAGAGTTAGGACAATTGGATCACTATAGGACAAAAAGTACAGTCTAGCCTGTCTAGTAATTGGTGATTGGAACTTGCAACTCATCTCAATCGCGAATTGACTCGCCAATGCACCCTCTTTTGCTAAAGCATGAATTTCACAAGATTTCGTATGTGTAAATTGCCAAGGAGGCATGGCAAATTTTGGAGACTACCTACGAAGGCACCAAGAAGGTGAAGGATACCAAGCTTTAAATGCTTACCACTCGGTTTGAAGAACTGAAGATGAGCGAAGATGAATCATTCGACTCATTCTATGAAAAGTTAAATGAAGTGATAATTGGGAAATTGAACTTGGGTGAGAAGACAGAAGACTCCAAAGTAGTAAGGAAAATCCTTAGATCATTTCCGGAGAGCTTCGGAGCCAAGATGACCGCCATTGAGGAGAGCATGGATCTTGATGAGATAAAGGTCCAAGAACTTATTAGCTCTCTTCAAACATATGACCTCTCTCCACCATCTCAAAGGAAGAGCAAATCCCTTGCTCTCAAGACGATCAATGAGAGAGTAAAAGCTCAACATTCTTCGGAAGAGGATTATGTTGAAAAAGATGTGACATTCCTTGCAAAGAACTTTCACAAGTTCTTGAAGTTCAAAAGGGATGGGAAGTCCTTTGAGAAAAAAAATTCTCAAATTTCAAGAAAGACAAGGACTTCAAAAGGAAGGATTCCAAAGACTTTTCTCCTTCTAAAGGAATCACTTGTTATGAGTGCAATAGGCATGGTCATTTGAAGAAAGAATGCCCTACCTATTTGAAGGGAAAGGGTAAAGCTCTTGTTACAACCCTTAGTGATTTGGATAGCTTAAACTTCGATTCCGAAGAATGCTGTGATGGGGAAGGAAATTACTATGCATTCATAACTATTGCACTTGTAGATTTTTTGAAAGATTTAAGTACTCTAAGGAAAGAGCTCGGTGAGCATACTGAAGTGGAATCTATGGGTGTTGGAGATGAATCCAATGATGATGAAGAAGAGTGCGTTTATGAAAGAATAAACAGATTTCAAGAATCCTACAATGCACTTCTTGAAAAGAGTGGAGAATATGCAAGAGTGGCTAAGGCAGCCATTAGAAAGATGAAGAAAGCTTAGGAGGACTATAAAAGCATCATCGCATGGTACAAAGAGACTAAGTGTGAAGTTGAAGGGTTAAATGAAGAACTAAACAATGCCTATTCCAAAATTAAGTTTCTTGAGCATGAGGTTGTTTAAGCTAATGCCAAAGTGCAGCGTGTTGCTTCCAAGAAATTTGATCAAGTGTTTGCCTATCAAAAGCCCTCTTCGAATAGAAGTGGCTTAGGGTATACCGGAGAAGGTAGCTCAAACACTAAAGTGTCAAAGGAAATGAAGTTTGTCAAGGCTAAAGAAGCATCAACTCCTCTTGTTGACAATGCAAAATCTAAAAAGAAGCCAAATGTGGTGAATTAAATGGTTTTGACGAAGTCTCCTAAGCCAATTGTGGCTAAGCCTAAGGCAAGAGGAAAGTCTCTTCCTAAGACACAAAGAGATCCACAAACACAACACTATTGCCATCATTGTGGAATCCGAGGGCACACTAGACCAAATTGCTACAAGCTCCAAGCATTGAAGAATGTAGATCTTCAAAAGCCAAGAAGACAAGGAAAAGGCAATGGGAAACCTAAGCAACCAAAAGGGAAAGAAGGAGAACCCATTATGAGTGATGTGATGAAGATGATTGACACCATCACCTCATGTTTGGCCAACTTCACCTTAAGGTTTGAGAGTCATGACTCAAATACCCAATCCTCAAAGGATATCACCCCAAATGCACATGTCGTGTAGGTGAAGAAGGGTACTCATGCATAAGCATTATAACATGTCCATGCATTAATTCTTTCTATATAATGTGACATTGTTGTTTGCTTGTTTGTTTTACATTCTAGCATGTTTTTAATCTTTTTAAAACTTTGGTTGTTTGTTGTTGTTTTTGATCATTCATACTTGCTTTGTGTCAAAAATCCAAAAACACATAAAAAGTAAAAAATGCAAAAAGTTTGATCGGCGTTGTTATGCATTGTCACATGCATGTTTAGCCTTATACCTCTGTACTAATGGCTTTATGCATTAATGAGCTCAGCTTGTTCTTTATGCACTTGTATCTTTATGGGAAACATCTTGACATCTATGTGATTGTTGTAAATAGATCTTCAAACTTGTCATGAATGATTAGTCAATAGTTTTGTTGATCTTGAGACATGCGTAGACTTGTGCCTATATCTCTTCCCACTCATTTTTTTGCTTAAAAACTCAACCAATGTCAAATCTCAAGAAGAGATATTGAGCTAAAAAATTCATCACACGAACTAGTATTTAACTAGGAAAAAGGGAAATCGACATGTATTTAGAATGTATGGTGCCAAAAGCCAAAGTCTTACTCATCAAATTGAAATATAAAAAATTTCAAGCATCGATCTCAAAAAGAGATGTAAAGATCAAAATGATCAAAAGAAAAGAAGCCAAATGAAAAGCTTCTAACTCTATGTAATAAAGTTTTTGTGGGAGGTCATATATGCTCATTTCTTTAACTAAGATAGGTCACTTTACTTAGGGCTAGTTGTGTATGACTTGGTTGAATTGATCATTGAAGCTTCACATTAGACTAAGGAATATCTCATATTTGATACCCACCCACATCACACATGTTTATGTTTAATGAATGCCTTATCCATTTGTGTGATTGTACTTGATTAAATGTGATGTACATTCTCAAGTATCTGTTGATCAAATCCAAAAAGATTTTTGAGTATTTTAGTTGTTTTCGGAAAGTATTTTGTTTTGAAAAATTTCAAAAAAATCCAAAAATTTGCAACTTTGTATTTTGGCCACTCACTCGCGAGTCGCGAGTTTTCATGCTCCAGTCGTGAGTTCAACCTGAGGCATTTGCAACTGTTTGGCGAGTGAAAGGTCCAATTTTGAAAAAGACTTAGAAATTTTTTTCAAAATCTGGGTTTAGGGATTTTAGGCGACACATTTTGGCGACTCAGTCGTGAGTCGCGAATTCATCAAGAGGCGTTCGCAACTCACTGGCGAGTGTAAGTCCCAGTTGTGGAAAAGACTTAGAATTTTTTTTCAAAATCTAGGTTCAAGAGATTTTGGCGACTCACTTGGTGACTCATTTGTGAGTCTATTGAGTCATGAAAAAAGTGTGTTTCGCAAAAATAGGGTTAAAAATCAAACAATTTTTCAAAACTTTTCAGTTTCCCTCGCATCACGTGCATGTCTCTTTGTCTTCTCCACCTCTCCCTCTCTAAAAACCACCATTTTCACTCCAAAAATCTCCATTTTTCTCTTCAACCTTCACGCCAAATCCAAGAAAAGGTATGGGTTTTCACTCCCTTTTACTTTATTTCAAGTTTAAAGCTTTCTATTTCATGGATTTGTTGCTTTTGTTGAGATATTGAAATATTGTTGATGCACATGGGTTTTTGCATTTTTTGATGAAATTGATATATGGGTTTTGTTGAGAATGATGGTATAATGCTTATTTTACATGTTTCTACTCTATGCTCATGCATTATACAATATTTTGCGTTGTGGTGTGCATATCATTTTGTTGATAAAATGTCTATTTAGATGTTTTTGTGTGTAATTTTGGACTCCGTTGAGTACAAAATTTAGGGATAATCATGTTTTTGTGTTTGGAACAACTAATGGTTATGTGTTTCCCACTTTTCCCCTTGCATGTTTTCATGCCTCTTATATGCACACTTTTTCGTATGATGACACATATACAATCTTTGACATGCTAAGTGTCTAATGCCATGATTATATCATGCTTTGATGTTTAGTATCGTCACATGTTATTTTTTTTTAAATGCTCTTTAAATTTCAGTTTTTAGGGTTTAATTCGTAGTTTATGTTTTTGGTACTAACTTCTGTCTAACCAAGTTTGTTACCGTTTATTGTGCTCTATTTTTGTGGTATTTGCTACTATGTTTTGTAAATGGCTCCACGAAAAACAGTTGCTCAACGTGGTGAGAAGAGAAAGTGCCATGATAATAGCCTGCTTCACTCCCCTCAACACTTTGAGAGATATGCTCTTCAATTCGAAACAGCTCCAATCATTCAGGAGAGACATGTGCATCTTACTAATCTTAAGTATTCCTTCATTCCTAGGTGTTTTACAGGACAGGGCAGGAATAAAATTCTTGGAAAATTCCCCGAAATTTGTGAACCTTTGACCAAGGAATTCTAGGCTAATGCATCACTCAAAGAAGATCACATTAAATGCTAGGTTAGAGGTTGTGCATTCACTCTTGACATTAAGGACATTGATGTTATACTTGGACTTGAAGAACAAGATCATTAAGGGTTCATTCCATTCAAGGATAAAATGCTCTCTCTAGAATCTGTGCAACTCCACATTGGTGGCCATAGGGAAGGAAGAAGCCTCAACGCAACCTCCTTTCCCCCGGATTTGAGATGCCTAGCATATATCATGATGTTCAAATTGTATCCGGTCAAGAAGTTGTCAACCATTAACAATGCGCATGGAGCTTCATGAGAACACCTACATTGACATTAGTGCACACTTGTAGAACATCATTGCAAAGTCCACAATGACAACCTCAAGATCAAAGCTTGTTGTCCCAAGTCTTATAATGAGGATTCTTCATGAAAATTGTGTGGATTCCACAAAATATAAGCCAAATGACTCTATATCCTTCCATAAACTCTCAAACAATCCTAACAAGTAAGATTCGAATTCCTGGAGATGAACATGCTGAAGAGACTGAAGAAGTACCTCCTACTGATACAGAGACTAGAGTGGAAGGACAACAACCTCTTTCAAGACATGGTGGTGGTCAAGGTAGGAGAGGAACATCATCTTCGTCATCAATTCCTCTTGATGCTTTTCAGATCACACTTGAGAGGATTAATGGTATTCGGGATGTAGAAGATGAGAATTCCAACAGACTTGTAGCTATCCAGGACCAAATCAACGTGTTGGCAACCAAGTTTGATAGCTTTACTCACCAGCCTTAGCCTTTTGGCCATTCCGGTCAAAAAAGGGGGAGTAGTATATGGTAGCTCTTAAGAGGGAGCTTATATTGAGGGGGAGTAAATAGCATCGGTTGCTCGTTGGTTTTGACTATGGTTTTTATAGTTTTTATTATGGTTTTCATAGTACTTTATTTCAATACTCTCAGTTTTTTGTACTTTGTTTTTAAAATACTTGGATACTTTGTGTTATGGATACTTGGATTTTTTAGCTATTTAGACTAAGCTTTTATGTACCCTTGCTTATGTAGCTTAGTACTTTTAGTTAATGTTTTGCATTTTCTTTAGTACTCTTGTGCCCTTGTTGGATCTTGTATCCTTGATGCAATTTAAATCTAATGCTTCTTGCTTTAGTGTTCTTGCATCAGTTAAGTGTTGGACATGAAATAATACTTTACATTGAGCTTATTTTCTTGTATGTCTAGATGTTCATTCACCGTGTGAATGTTCATTGTAGTCACTATTTATAGTTCTTGTTCTTGTATGGTCAAGTTATGCTTCATTATCACATTTATACTTGCTTGATCGTATCGTGCTTGCTCCATATGCATTCTAAGTTTTCCGCTTACAATGAACTTAATGAGTGCATTTTGTGATATTATTTTCAGGAGACTTATTCGTATGGTTCAAGAGCTTCACAGATCTAGAATTAGGTGTAAGTGAGTTTTGGCAATTGTTCCCAACTCACATTTTTAAGTCTAGAGTCTGTTTTAGGGTTTTATCACGAAATAGCCAAAGGGGGAGATTGTAAAGTCGAATTTATTCAACTATGTGTTAGCTTTATTCCATGCCAAATTTGCTTGTAATTCAACATTTAGAAATCCTGTATTTAGGTGGAAATAATGTAAGAGTTGTGTGTGAGAAAGTGTGAAGATTTGATCAAGAGTGTGCAACAAAAAGTGACTTGTGACTAGAACTTGCGACTGACTCGCGAGTGGTGACTTGCCAAAATGAAGCACATGTGTGAAGTGATAGGCCAAAAACTTATTGACCCTTTGTGATGGTTTAATTAATTAATTAATCAAGTTTAATTAATTAATCAAATTAACATGAAAAATACGTGGCAGCACAAAAAAATTACCAAATAACTAAATATGCAACGAAAATTAAATGACACGGTGATTTTGTTTATGAATGAGGAAAACCTACATGGCAAAAACCCCACCAGGTGATTTTAAGGTCACCATTCCCGAGAATTCACTATTATCAAAACAAGCGGTTACAAGTAAAAGAATCTCAATACCTTATACCAACCTACAGTTAAACCCTTACCCTAATATCCAATTGGACTTGTTCTATAGTGACAATCTCTTCTTGTATTGCATGACTCCTAGAACGTGAATAACCAATAAATGCGCAGACCCTAGTACGCTACTTTATCACCAACTTAAGAAAGATGTTGGTTGGAAAGTTCTTTAGTTCATCACATGATGAAGATCACAAAGTTGCTTGGTCACAAAACCCTACGATGTACAAACACAACAGCTTCTTCAAGATGAACTAGGGCAACTTGGTTTCTGATCACACTTGTGGAATTATGCTCTTGTGCAACTATGCTCTTGACTGTTCAACCTGTGACGGCCCTTAAAATAATCCTTATATATGTTTAAGGCTGTGAGAAAAGAAAGCCCAAACACATACTCACAGATTGGATGAAAAATAGCTCTGAAAAACTGAGTTTCATAAACCTCAATAGATAGCCATCTATCGAGCTAGCTGTCGAGCCACGGGCTTCAGCAGCTTTTAAACCTCGATAGATACTAGCTGTCGAGATTTAATGAACAGCTCTTCCTTGCTTGATTCTTGGACAAACTTGCATGGCTTTAACACTTGAACTTGAAATCTTGCTTCTTGAAGCATTAAACACATCATAAATCGTATAAAAGAAACATAACCCCAAGCCCTGGCAAAGATTTTAGGCTGCCATTAGAGAAGGGAAAATACAAGGTTTTCTCTGCCCAATTATAAGCAAAGTGCATTTTGTCAAAGGATTAGCCAATACATAAAATGTTGACATATGTTCCTAACATCAATCACATATGTCCTAATATGAAGCATGCAGGAAGTTGAAGAGTCAAGGCAGCTAGATCACTACAGGACAAAAAGTACATTCTAGCCTGTCAGGTAACTAGCGATTGGAACTCGCAACTCATCACAGTTGCGAAGTGGCTAACCAATGCACCCTGTTTTGCTAAAACATGACTTTTCACATTCCATCTCATGCCTTACTATAAATATCCTCATACCCACGAAATGTAGAGAGATTCTAGAGAGAATTTTGAGAGAGAAACCCTAAAGAAAAACAAGATTGATAGGCCAAGAATGTATTGACCCATTTAGTAAATCAATCAATTAATTAGCCAGGTGAATTAATTAGAATCAATTACATGCAATAAGTGTGGTTGCACAAACAAATCACTAACTAAGTTAAACGCAGCAGAAAAGAAATTTTACACAAGTGATTTGTTTACGGAAAACCACTGAGGCAAAATCCCACCGGGTGAATTTAAGGTCACCACTCCCGAGAATCCACTATTATCAAAACAAACGATTACAAGTAAAAGGAATCCCAGTACCTAATACCAACCTAAAGTTGAACCCTTACCCCAATACCTAATTGGACTTGTAATGTAGCAGCAATCTCTCCGTTCAATGCATGAATCTTAGTACGTAACTAACCAATGATGCATGGATCCTAGTACAGAACTAACACAATAACTTGAGGAAGATGTTAGCTACAAAGTTCTTCAGTTCATCCAACAATGAAGATCAAGTAGCTCCTTGGTTACAAAACCCTTGGCACAAAGACTCAATAGCTTCTAGAGAGAAAGATGAACTAGGGCAAATTGTCTCTGGTCAAAATATGCATGTATTATCACTTTGCATCAAGTGTGATGGCCCTTAAAATAATCCTTATATATGTCTAGGGTTGTAAGAAAAAAACCCCTACATAAATACTCATGGATATGCGGGAAATCAGATCTAAAAATTCTAATTTCATAATTCTTGACGAATTTAGCTTCTGTCGAGCGTCAACATTAAACCTTGATAGAAAGGCTTTTGTCGAGATATCTGTCGAGCTTCAACATTAAACCTTGATAGAAAGACTTTTGTCGAGATTTCTGTCGAGCTTTAATGAACAACACTTTTCCACTTGTTTCTTGGTCAAATTTGCATGGCTTCAATTCTAAACTTAAACACTTATTTCTTGAAGTACTAAACCCATCTTAGATCTACCTAATTACAAGTAAAGTGCATTTTTTCAAAGGATTAGCCAATTTACATAACATATGTCTCTAACAATCTCATATATGTCCTAACAATCTCCCCCTTTGGTAATCTGTGACAAAACCATAACAAACAAATGAATCATGAGAGAAGTCTTAAATCACTAAACTCATAATCACTTGTTGAATTACAAAACAAATTCAACCCTAACATAAACTCTTGAAAAACTTTGCAAGAAAAGAGTTCATGGCATGGTAGACTTTAACAACCTATCTTTCAGAAACACTTAAACAAAACTCATCACGGCATCTTTTGTGAAACAAAAATAAAAGATTGCATACATAAAGAAACAAGTGTATAAAGAGAGAAAAGAAACAACACATGGAGAGATAGGTAAATAACAACATACATCATCATATATATATGAAAATAAATACAATGTATGTCATAAATAAATGGTCATAAGATCGGTGTACAAGAGGATAATGTAACTAAAAAAGAAAGAAAAGAAAAGTACATAAAATCCTCACAACATCCCTGAAGAATATGAAACTCCCCCTAACAAAAAAATATCTTATACTAACTCTCCCCCTAAATACAAGACTACTCTCATCCCAAAACTAATCCCTCTTTTTGTCACAAATGACAAAGGGCAAGTCACCAAGAGGTCATCAACTCATCATCACTAGAAGAGCTAGCATCCTCATCCTCATTATCAGCACTATCCTCACCATCCTCATCTGTCAAAACCTCTAGAGAAGGAGATGGAGAAGTAGCGAAGCTACCAAGACGAGCCTGTCGTCGTGCTATATGGCCGACACAGGTGTTCACCTGACACAACTCATTAGAGAGAGTATCAAGGCAAGCATTCATGCTCCATGATGGCCTCTAAGGTCACATCACCAGTCGAGGAAAAAGGAGCGGGGGAGGAAGGAATAGCAGACGCTGTAGGACCTATAGACTCAACATGTGGCCGCTTTGGTCAAAGCTGAGCTTCACTCCGTCGAACAGAACCGGTGTCGATGGCACCCATGGTGGTATAGTGGGGAGAATCAGGAATGGGGATGGAAAAATGGTGAAGGATCCGTGTGATAGCTAAAGGAAAGATGAGCTTATCACGGGTCACAAAAAAGAAATCGAGCACAAGGCTCGGTGATAAAGTTATAGTGAAATAGTGAAGTAAGATAAAATATCATCACCATATTAAGGAATCTCGAACCTCTTGCAAAACCTGAGCATAGGGTGTTTTGCTTCCCACCCAATGTGGAAGGCATCTCATAAAAATGAAATAGAAACGCGTCTCTAGTCACAGTCCGAAGACGATCACAATCAAGGTAGTCAGGATGCACTATCCTTGGAACATGTAGTACCTCGGATATAAGATCTAGGGTAACCACGATGCATATACCTCGAAGTGTCGTGGCAAACCAAGGTATAGAGGTATTAATACCGTGTATATTGGAGTAAAACTCCTATATAAACAAGATGGGACACCTTAAGCGTCTCTCACAAAGAGATTCCCAGCCTCTAGTCCGAATGACACAGGGGAGAAAAGTGTCAAAAAAGTCCAATAGAACGACATGGCGCTTCGAATGACCTCTACGTTTCTGAAAGTTCTTAAGGAAGTCCTATTGAGCCTTCCCATCACGAAACCGAACGTGAAGAGGAGGAACGGAAGGATTAGAAGAAGAAGACCCAGAACCAAGAGGGTTTCAAGCCTGAGTGGATTTATGCTTAGGTGCCATGCGTAGCCTATCCAAGAGAGAGAGAGAGAGAGAACACAATCACAACCAGATAAAGAGAAAGAAAAGAATACTTATGTATGAAATATGCATGAACATATGACGTGCTAGATTGAAATTGTATCATGCGTAAAACCCATTCCAAACATAAAAGCACTCACATTAATAATCAAGCACACATCTAACAAATACATGAAACATTGATATAATGCTAATGGAATGCAATGCATGATCATATATCATTAAATACACAAAGCCCAACCCAAAAATTTCAAGAAAAACTCAAAAACCCCAAAAATTTTGAAAAACCCCAAAACCTAGGTCTAAAATGCATAAATGCATGAAAAGAGAGAAGATTAGAACACTTACCAAGTTTTTTGATCTTGATATAGGCCGAAAAGAGGTGGGTAGAGAGATTTGAGTTAGTGAGAAGTGTTGGGAGGGAGGGAAGAGAGTTTTCTGTCGAGAAAGATAGGTGAGAACGAATCTGATTTTGCGCTCATCCCTTGAATAGAAATCGCAGCTCAATGGATCGAACTATTTGTCGAGCACTAAATCTCGATAAAAGTGCATCTGTCGAGGTGCTGTCAAGGATTTGTCGATGACAAAAACACTTCGATAGATCGAGAAGCTGTCGAGAATCTATCAGCCAGACAAAAAGTTGCTCAATGGATCGAGAAGCTGTCAAGAATCTGATGGAATTATACAACGCAGCGGAAAAAATAACTGATCTACTTCATACATAAAAGTTAACATGCACTGTTTAAGTTTCAGAATATAAGAACAAGAGAGTGTACCTTGAAGCGGTGAATTTCAAAACTTGAAGATGAGAAGCACTTGGGAATACTTTCAATCTTCACTCCAATTCCACTAACGCCCAAGATGTGTGGTCTCTCAATCAGTTCCAAGGGGAGAATGTCAAAAAATGTCTAACACTTTTTACACCACTTCACAAGAGTGTTCTTTCAAACTCTCTATCTTTCATACATGAAAATTCTGTATGTTTCTCCCTTTGTATCTAACTGATTATCTAATTGGGCTGGCCTTTTGGGATTTTCCAAATGGGCTTAAGTGTGTGGCTTGGAGTGGGACCAAAAGGGACCAATAAGACACTAGCTCCAATGGGCCTTGAGCTTTTCTGTCAACTCTTGACAAGTCCAAAGTTACCATTAACTATATTTAATACCACTATATAAATATAGTTGCACTCTAGGCCTTATTAATAAATTATATCCCAAGACTTTATTATACATGTAACCTCTTCATAAAATATTCGTAGTAATACAAAGTCATGAAAATAGACTGCCACTTTGTTTATTACTACATCTTAATTCCTTGAGTACCCGGTTTAATCCTTTAAGTTATTCATCATATATTTATGAAATCCAATTCCATAAATATATACTTTAGTAACTCCTTACTAAAGTGGTTAGGCCTAACTCTCTGAATAACAAACCCATTAAACTTATCTCAAGGGAATATTTTGTATCTCCGTTAAGAGACTATGAATTCTATCTTGAGAATATATGTTCCATCAACACTAAATGTGGCTGCCCAACATACTGAGATTTTGACCGTAACTATAGATCTCACTCCTGATATATCAATGCAGCCTACATTTCATGATCAGGTCCATTATCCTCTCAGGATTAAGAGTTCATGCAAATATAAGTCGTGAGTTTATTATTCTATTGACAGTCGTTAGGAGAATAATAAATCTCACACCGGTCTAGTTCAATATGTCTTAACTCTTAAAACATATCAACATATCAACTAGAAATCTCCATTTCCATGATCAAGACAAATCATCTTAGTTGATATGTTATAGTCTTCGCAAATGAAATGCCCAATTTTATCACCGACTACGAACTATAATTCTTAGTTTATAAAGAACTTGTGATTTATATCTTCTGTGACTAAATCACATAAATCACATACTATGCATCTCATGGACTATATGATAATGTCCCAATATTCATGTTACCAATATTTTCAAATAATAATACATCTTTATTAATCACAACATTAAGTCATACATAATAAAATACATAGCATCATACAATAGGATTTAAAGACACATATCCCAACAGAATATAACGAGAAGAAATCCAAAAACCTCGATGGATCGAGATTGCGATAAGATCTATCAAGACAAGAAGAAGAAGGGGCTCAATAGAAGAGAATCTGTCGAGGATCTGTTAAGAAGCTGTCGAGCTTGAAGAAAAGGAGTTTTACAAAGAGGGGAAAAACACAAAGAGATGAATGCAACAAGTAAGCTACTCAAACATAGATCTAAACAACATATTAAGCCCTCAAAAACATCTCTCAACAAGAAAATGCAAAGCATTCATGATCCAAAACACACACACACACACACACACACTAAATATGTCTAACCAATTTTATATTTCAAAAACAAGTTATGATAGATTAGTGAGCGTATATTAACACATGTATTCCTAGTGATGGCCAAATCACATTGTACCTGCACATGTATCAAAAGTAGCAAAGAATTTGCTTGTTTTGTGTGAAAACATAGCAAGAGTGCATAAGTGTCTCTTAATATGACGATTTGAGATATGAGAAAATCAAACACACTCACACATAATCATAATTGCTTGATGGAGACTATCACCTTTGAGATATATCCTATAACTCCCACATCTCCTAGAAACACGCTTGCAACTATATTTAAAATTATTTTGATTCTTTTTGCTTTTGATTTTCTTTGCATATTATTTTTCTTTTTGAGCATATCATGCATGGGCATATAAGGGAAAGAAAAGAAATACCCAATTATGTAAGCTTAAATATTACAATTTTGCTATGCTGAAGCACACAAATATTATTCATGATTAGTGGACTTTAGTGGTGAGATGGTTATTTATGCCTTTCTCTTAGGATTTTTTAGTCTTTCCCGTTAAAAAGAATGATATGAGTGTTAAGTATAAGATATTACTTAATCGTACTCATCACAAACACGAGCCACAAAGCTCACTTACTTAGTTGTGCATTGAGATACTCATCTAAGCTACAAAAGATACAAAGTTTAGAAAACTTTGTTTCAATGGCCATCGAAGGTACACAAGTACCAATATACATAAACACACGCTGTTTTTGTATTTTTCTGATTTTTTCAATTTTTTATTTTTTTATAAAAAAAAAAAATAAAGCAAAACTGAAAAAAAATAAACAAAAACATGTTAAAGAAAGCAAAGCAAAACTAGATGCAAATGCATGAGAAAGAGGAGAGATCACTCCATAGAGATGATATCATCAATATAGACTTGAGCAACTATCAACTCATCATTCTCCCTTTTGTAAAAAAGAGTTTGATTAGCTTGTCCTCTTGTAAAACCATGTGAGACCAGGTATTGTGTAAGCCGGTCATACCAAGTTTTGGGTGCTTACTTTAGTCCATAGAGTGCCTTCTTGAGCTACTTTGAGAATTAAAGTAACGTATTCTGAATTAAGATCCTTTAAAGTTCATATAACTTCATTTTGTTTAGTATTTTTCCATTAATATCTTCACACCTAAAGAGTTTATGATAAAATTGGAATATGGTTGAAAGTTGAAATTGTAAGATTATTTTGAAACTCATGTAAAGGTAGGATTTACTTTGAGGCAAGCTCTAAAGTATATAGATTGAAATGATAATTATCCAAAAGTTAATTAATTTAAAAACGTCAAAAGAAAAGGAGAGAGACAAAAAGAAAAAGATCAATATTCCTTTTCTAGTGGAGGACTTGGGGATTGATGGTCTATGTCATCTTGTTAGGACATGTGGCTCGAGCTGTTTTTGAACATATGTCATTATTTTATGTAATTGGCTTATCCATTGACAAAACGTACTTTACTTGTAATTGGGTAGATTTAGGATGTGTTTAACACTTCAAGAAACTGTGTTTCAAGATCAAGTGTTGAAGTCATCAAGTCTGTCCAAGAAACAAGCTGAAAAGTGCAAGTTCATTAAAGCTCGACACCTATCTCAACACATGTATCTATCAAGCTTTAAGCTACTATTTCAGCCCCGAGGCTTACAGCACCTCGACACCTCTAGCTGTCGAGATTTAAGAAAAACAAATTCTAAGTTCCATTTTGATTCCGATCTGTAAATATGTCTTTGGGACTTCTTTTCTTCTAACCCTATACATATAAAAGGATTATTTTAAGGGCCGTCAAGAGGACATAAGTTGCAAAAGCATTGAGAAATCCTTGTTCAAGCAATTTGTGACCAGAGACAAAGTTCATGCCCTAGTTCATCTTTCTTATGAAGAAGTTGCTGTGTATGTGCACCGTAGGGTTTTGTAACCAAGCATCTTCTAGATCTTCATTGTGTGGATGAATTGAAGAACTTTGCAGCCAACAACTCTCTTTAGTTGGTAATTGAAGTCGCGTACTAGGATCCGCGCAAATTGGTTAGTCACGTATTAGAAGCCGTGCATCAAAAGGAGAAACTGTCACTACAGAACAAGTCTAATTGAGTATTGGAGTAAGGGTTCAGCTGTAGGTTGGTAAGGTACTGGGATTCCTTTACTTGTAACCGCTTGTTGTGATAATAGTGGAGTTTCAGGAGTGGTGACCTTAAATCATCCGGTGGGGTTTTTGCCGTGTAGGTTTTCCCCATTCATAAACAAATCATCGTGTCAATTTATTTTCCGCTGCATACTCTAGTTTATTGGTGATTTATTTGTGCTACCACGCTATTTGCAGGTTAACTTGGTTAATTAATAACTTGGCTAATTAATCAACTTAATTCATCACAATGAGTCAACGCATTTGTGGCCTATGAAGTGGTATCAGAGCAAGCACACTCTGATTAGGGTTTAATCTCAGCTGTGTGATCCATCGACCCCTGTTTGCCATGGATAGAGGTCAGTCTCTTATCATACCTCCATTGTTTGATGGTACTAACTATGCATACTAGAAAGTACGCATGAGATCTTTTTTACAGTCACTAGATGAAAAGGTTTGGCAAGCTATGAAAATAGGTTGGACTAAGCCTACAGAAGCGCAGGCCGATTGGGATGATGCCAAGATCAACGTGGCAAATTTCAACAGCAGAGCATTGAATGCCCTATTTAGTGCGGTCACTTTTCCTCCACAGAAACTGCTAAGGAAGCATGGACCATTCTCTAGACAACCTATGAGGGAACAAAGGCTGTTAAGGATTCAAAGCTACAGAGGCTCACTACAAGTTTCAAAGAAATTAAGATGGAGAAGGATGAGTCATTCGATGAATTCTATACCAAGCTCAAGGACATAGTGAACTCAACCTTCAATCTTGGGGAAACCATTCCTGAACCTAAGATAGTTAGAAAAGTGCTCAGATCTCTACCCAAGGCTCGACAGCACCTTGACACCTCTAGCTGTCGAGATTTAAGAAAAACAGATTCTAAGTTCTATTTTGATTCCAATCCGTGGATATGTTTTTGAGACTTCTTTTCTTCTAACCCTAGACATATAAAAAGATTATTTTAAGGGCCGTCAAGAGGACATAAGTTGCAAAAGTATTGAGAAATCCTTGTTCAAGCAATTTGTGACTAGAGAGAAAGTTCATGCCCTAGTTCATCTTTCTTGTGAAGAAGTTGCTGTTTATGTGCACCGTAGGGTTTTGTAACCAAGAATCTTCTAGATCTTCATCGTGTGGATGAATTGAAGAATTTTGCAGCCAATAACTCTCTTTAGTTGGTGATTGAAGTCGTGTACTGGGATCCGCGCAAATTGGTTAGTCACGTACTGGGAGCTGTGCATCAAAAGGAGAAACTGTCACTACAGAACAAGTCCAATTGAGTATTGGGGTAAGGGTTCAACTGTAGGTTGGTAAGGTACTGGGATTCCTTTACTTGTAACCGCTTGTTGTGATAATAGTGGAGTTTCGGGAGTGGTGACCTTAAATCACCCGATGAGGTTTTTACTGTGTAGGTTTTCCCCATTCATAAACAAATCACCATGTCAAATTATTTTCCGCTGCATACTCTAGTTTGGTGATTTGTTTGTGCTAGCACGCCATTTGCATGTTAACTTGATTAATTAATAACTTGGCTAATTAATCAACTTAATTCATCATTAGGGGTCAACGCATTTGTGGCCTATCACGTCTGTCGGTATATTTCATTCACAGTGCTTTGAGGATGTGGGATTGATGGTCTATGTCTGTCGGTATTGCACCTGTTTCTCTTGAACCAACCGAACCAAATCCATGAATGAGCTTAATGTTGCTTTAAAGTTTAAACTTATCCACCCAACCAAAATCAGTACTCCAAACTCGCTGAACTTTCTCACATCCCCACAGAGTGTGCAAAGCATTTTCAGATTCACTAGCACGGAGATGGCACACCAAATCTTGAATGATTGTACGCTTCAATAAGTTTTCTTTTGTAGGCAACGAATTAGTGCAATACTTCCACATAAAATGTTTTATCTTCCCTGGTACTTTCAGTTCCATATGCATCTTCAAAACAATAACAACTAGAAAATGAATCCTACGCACTGTTTGTTTCGATAATAATATTTTCTAGAAAGTGAATCATTTTTCAGAAAGTATTTTTTATAAAACTATCTTATTTTCCTATATTTAGTAGTAACTTTAAATGAGTCAAAAAATAATTTCCTAACTTCTCTTATTTATTTTGTTGTGAGATATTGTTGTTTTCCAAAAAAAATTTAGTGAAAAATAATCCCTAAAAATAAACCATACTTTTTATGTTGATCAAAAATAGTTTTCCTTTTAATCATTTTTTCTGATGCTACTTGTGATGCTCCAATTTGTTTAATTATGTGTGTTTTGTGGGTGTGTGATAAGTCTCACATTGGGTATTTATTGGGTAAAACTGGACTTTATTAACAACTGCAAAAAATCTCAATTGTGTCTAATTCTTTTGAAATATAGAACAAACATGGCCAGTAAGTTTCTTGATCGTTACATTGAAAAACATTAAAAACAATTTTTACGCAAAGTTTTTCATCAAAACAAACATAACGCTAATATGTGTGGAAATTGGTCTTTCTTTGCGTGTCCCTCAACAACAAACCCACTGTGGGGTCAGGGGTGGCATTAAGAAAAATATAAAGAAATACCAATTTGAGCTTCCTTTCTGAGCGGGATCCGCAAAACCAATTCGTTGAGCAAAAAGCATTACGAAGTTAGCTGGGTCTTTGAATTTGAGCAGAACCTACCTAAAATGTTAACTAATTGAGCTGGGGCAATAAGCTAACCTAATCGAATAAAAATAAGCTCTTTTTTGTGAAAAGTGAAAACAATATTAGCTAAAAATAAGCAAAAGCTACCTTATCATCTCATTCCAAAATGCACACCCCACGTTTGACTTATTTCAGTATATTTTTATGGGTCTTACGTGGGTCTACTAATAAAGTAGTTTATATTTTACTTATTTTAATTTTTAAACTTTTTATTTCAATACTTTTAGCATAAAATAAATTAGCTTATTCTACTTTTTAATTCTTTATAGCATCTCTACTTTAGGTTGATAAATTTTTGTATTGAACTCTATTTTAGGTTAATGCGATTTGGTTGTGATTTAATTTGTTATCTTTTTTCTGTTCTTTGATTGTAAGATATTATCCTATGGCATTATATAATATACAATGATATTATATATATATATATATATATATATATAACCGAAGCCTCTAAAGCTCACAATTTTCCACATTAACACAATATTTAAATAAAATAATATTTTTGTTTAGTTCAAAATTAACAAGAAGTGAAACTCTATTTCTCTAACAAGTCTAACTTAAACTTAAATTCATCATTATCATTTTTTTTAAACAAAATTATTTTTATTTAATCCAAACTTAACAAGGAGTGGAACTTTATCTCTCTAATAAGTCCAACTTAAACTCAAACTCAAACATTGATAATTTATCTCCAAATTTGCGAGGTTAATCATGAACACTATAAAAGCAAAGCAAACCTCAATATATTTTTTTAAAGTTGAGTAGAGATATGAGCTCTTTTTATGTTATTTTCTTCTCCTCTACTTTGTTAAAAAAATTAAAAATTTATTTTATGGTTTTTCATATATTTTTTATAACGTAATTTTCGTACATGAACCACCAAACTCTCTTCAACCGTTTTTTAAAAGATAAAAAAGCTTGCAATAATAGAAATTATTTTTTCGAATGTAACCCATTTTTCTCTTATATTTCTCTATTGTTTAGTCATTAATATTTTGTTTTGTTTCAATAATTTTTAAGTTATGAATCATTAGATTTGTTAAATTTTAGATCCTTGTAAACTAGATTGTTTAACCTAATTAATTAACCAAGTGAATACTTAGGTTTATTATTTAGATCTAGATTAAAACAATAAAATCATATCATATAAAGTAGTGGAAAATAAAAAAACATAATGATATGATCACCTAAGAAAATCAAACCAGTAAAAAACTTAGGGAGGATTTAACCTAGCTATCCTCAAAGTAAAAAGCAAATCCACTATAGAGAATAGAAGTTTACAATAAGACTTAGACCACTAACATCTCATTACTACTACATATGGAACTTACTACCGCAACCCCATGATAGCTCTGAGTCCACAAACTACTTCTTTCTTTGACCTTTGCAACACAAGCACCCACACTTGTGATAAAAAAACACAAACTCTCCTGTTTGTGACTCCAAGACCACCCTTGAAGGTTTAGATCATCAGCACCTTTGATGACTAGAGAAGGCAGCAATTTTACAACACCGAATCTTGAGAATTTTCAAGGAATAACACCAGTAGAAGACATGAGAGAGCTTTTTGGGTACAAAACCCTAGATACAAAAGAGGCACACTCTTCTCTCTCTGAAAAGTCTTATAAAAACGTGCTTAGAGTTTCCTTTATATACTAGGAAAAGCAGATCTGAAACCCTAATCCTTTTTGGGCTTAATGAGCAGTTGGGCTTAAATAAAAATTCTGTAGAAAACGCATGTCTGCGATTTTCGATTAGTTGAGCATGTTTTTCGATTGATCGAACCAGGCACATTTTGAATTCTCTTTTCTGCAGCTTGTTTGTTCTTGGATCTTGACTTGTATCACCTTGAGCATTGTCTAATAATACTTATAGACTCTAAGATCTATATCTAGACAAATTTGTGTTCATAATTTGCCATTTGTTCTAAACTTTTAGAACCTAACAAGATTCTTTAATATTTTTTGGTCTTTTAGAAGTTTTAATATCTGAATTTTTGAGTTATTTTTTTTTCAATATCTAAAACTGTCTGACAAATTATTTGTAAGCCATTGCACGTTCAAGCAATGACTTCTTCATCAAATTCTAACACAAATTGAAGTTATACAAAAGCAAATTATACAATGGTGTAGTTTCTTAAATTTTTTATAAAATTAATTTAGTCTACCTCCCAAATAGGTTAGTGACTAGTGTATTATATTACATAGCATGTTTAGGATAACTTGATATTTATAACTATAAATTTTCTTTTGAGTATTTTTTTACTCATTTTCTTTTAAATAAATTTGCTATTTCTCTCACATCCTCTCCCAAAAAAATGTGATTATTCTCTCTCTCTCTCTCTCTCTCTCTCTCTCTCTCTCTCTCTTTCTTATTTATTCTTTTTTGCAACTTTACTTTAGATTAAAGTTTTTTTTTTTTTTTTTTTTTTTTTTTTTTTTTTTTTGTATCTCTACTTTGGGTTGATACATTTTGGTGTTGTATTTTTTAGTTCCTCATCACATGTGCTTTCTCTTCCTTTTATAGTTATGGTTTAAGTTAATTCTTAGATATTTTGGAAGTGGGAATTTGAGGTTATATCAAATGTAATCTACATGGCTATATATGTAAATGTGTTTATCAATTATTTAAGTAATATCAACTGTAAATTTGTAATGAAGATTAATTATCATGTTAATTTCCTTAAGAAAATGAGAAATTTGAATAACTAATTTCAAACTTAAAAAAATTTATTTGTAGCAAAATATATATATATATATATATATAACACTATATCAAAAGTTTGAATAATATAGACCACTTCAAAAAAAAAAAAAAATCAATCAAACACAACCAAATTTTACAAAAAATAATAAAATGATATATTTGTAGAGATAAAGAATGTAAAGTACTTTTAGAAATAATTTAATTTTTAAAGAGAATAAATTATCTTCAATAAATTTTAGAGAATAGATTATATATTATACTATATTACAAGAGGACGGTGTTGAACTTGATGGTAAATAAACAACATGCTTGTATCGCATACAAGACATATGCAACGGAAAATATAAACGGGTCTATATCATTCATAAAAGTTAATATGCACTATTTAAGTTTCAGAATATAAGAACAAGAGAGTGTACCTTGGAGCGGTGAATTTCAAAACTGAAGATCAGAAGCACTTAGGAATACTTTCAATATTCACTCCAATTCCACTAACGCCCAAGATGTGTGGTCTCTCAATCAGTTCCAAAAGGGAGAATGTCAAAAAGTGTCTCATACTTTTTTTTTACACCACTTCACAAGAGTGTTCTCGCAAATTCACTATGAATTCTCTACAGAAAAATTCTGTATGCTTCTCCTATTGTATCCAACTGATTATCTAATTGGGCTGGCCTTTTGGGCCTTTCCAATTGGGCTTAAGTGTGTGGCTTGGAGTAAAACCAAAAGGGACCAATAAGACACTAGCTCTAATGGGCCTTGGGCTTTTCTGTCAACTCTTGACAAGTCCAAAGTTACCATTAATTATATTTAACACCACTATATAAATATAATTGCACTCTAGGCCTTATTAATAAACTAGATCCCAAGACTTTATTATACATGCAACCCCTTCATAAAATATTCATAGTAATACAAAGTCATGAAAATAGACTGCCACTTTGTTTATTACTACATCTTAATTCCTTGAGTACCCGGTTTAATTCTTTAAGTTATTCATCATATATTTATGAAATCCAATTCCATAAATATATACTTTAGTAACTCCTTACTAAAGTGGTTAGGCCCAACTCTCCGAATAACAAAACCATTAAACTTATCTCAAGGGAATATTTTGTATCTCCGTTAAGAGACTATAAATTTCATCTTAAGAATATATGTTCCATCAACACTAAATGTGGCTGCCCAACATACTGAGATTTTGACCGTAACTATAGATCTCACTCCTGATATATCAAAGCAACCTACACTTCATGATCAGGTCCATTATCCCCTTAGGATTAAGAGTTCATGCAAATATAAGTCGTGAGTTTATTATTCAATTGACAGTCGTTAGGAGAATAATAAATCTCACACCGGTCCTGTTCAATATGTCTTAACTCTTAAAACATATCAACATACCAACTAGAAATCTCCATTTCCATGATCAAGACAAATCATCTTAGTTGATATGTTATAGTCTTCGTAGATGAAATGCCCAATTTCATCACCAACTACGAGCTATAATTCTGAGTTTATAAAGAACTTGTGATTTATATCTTCTGTGACTAAATCACATACTATGCATCTCATGGACTATGTGATAATGTCCCAATATTCATGTTACCATTATTTTCAAATAATAATAAAACAACTTTATTAATCACAACATTAAGTCATACATAATATATACATAATGAAATATATAGCATCATACAATAGAATTTAAGGACACATATTCTAACAATCTCCCACTTGGCCTAAAGACTATTATGCACTAATCTAACTCCCATCTCCTCCAAATGTGACTCGAAAGTCCTTTGAGGCAAGGCTTTGGTGAAGGGATCCGCTAGATTCTTTGCACCATTAATCTTTGCTACAATCACATCTCCACGAGCAACAATGTCTCGAATAATGTGGTACTTTCTTTCTATGTGTTTTCCTTTCTTGTGATTCCTTGGATTTTTGGATTGTGCAACCGCTACACTATTGTTGCAAAACAATGTGATAGGAATTTGCTCAATTCTCACAATACCAAGATCAGAAAGGAATTTCTTGAGCCAAACAGTCTCCTTTGCTGCCTCACAGGCAGCAACATATTCGGCTTCCATGGTGGAGTCCGCAATACAAGATTGCTTAACACTCCTCCAACTTATGGCTCCACCTCCCAAAGTGAAAACACAACCCGACGTGGATTTTTTGAAATCTAGATCCGACTGAAAATCTGAATCTGTATAGCCAATAGGAATCAAATCCTCACAACGGTAAACAAGCATATAATCTCTCGTTCTTCGTAGATACTTGAGAATATTCTTTACAGCTTGCCAATGTTTAGGTCCTGGATTTGATTGATATCAGCTGACCATGCCAATTGAATAACAAATATCCGACCTAATACAAAGCATGACATACATGAGACTTCCTATAGCAGAAGCATAGGGAACTTGTCTCATCATATTTTCTTCCTCTTGAGTCTTAGGCCTTTGGTCATCAGACAGAAGAACTTCATGTCTAAAAATAAGTAATCCTTTATTGGAATTTTGCATGCTAAACCGTTCTAGAACCTTATCTATATATCCAGCTTGTGACAAACCTAACATCCTATTCTTTCGATCTCGCCAAAGCTTGATCCCTAGAACATAGTTAGCTTCACCTAAGTCCTTCATATCAAATTAACTTGACAACCAAACTTTAACCGATGACATTACTCCTACATTGTTTCAGATGAGTAGAATGTCATCAACATAAAGCACTAGGAACATTACTACTTTGTCTTGATGTCTCTTGTACACACATGGTTCATCAAGATTTTATTCAAAATCAAAGTCTTACTCTTAAAATTGAAATATAAATAATTTCAGGCAACGATCTCAAAATGAGATGTATTGTTTGTAAAAGATCAAATGTTATGATTTGAAAGAAGCCAAAAGAAAAGTTTCAAAGATTTGTAATCATCATTTTGTGGGAGGTCATATATGTTCATTTCTATAATTGAGATAGACCACTTGACTTAGTACTAGTTGTGTATGACTTGATTGAATTGATCATTGAAGCTTCACTCTAGACTAAGAACTATTCTACATTTGATACATACACACAACACATAAGTTTAATGTTCAACGAATGTTTATTTTCATTTGTGTGTTTGTACATGTTCAAATGCGATGTGTGTGTGCTCAACCATATGTGGATTAAACCAAAAAATTTTTTGTTCTTTTTGTTTGCTTTTGGAAGTGATTTGTATCATCCCATGTTTTACAAAGTTTTTCAAGTTGTTTTTGTGTGCAAAGCATGTTTTCTAGGTGTTTTTGTGACCTATTTCATGTGTAAGCTCAGTCGCAAGTTAAATGGTCAAATTCTCAAGTTTTTCAACTTTGGATAGAGAGTTTCATGACTGTTTCACGAGTAAGGTTTACTAGTGAAATTTTCGCAAGAAGCTTACCAGTGAGTTACCCGCGAAAATCTCAAGATCAGCTTTTTAAAAGGCATTTCGTGGGTCATTTGTTTTAAACGTCTCTGATCTTCTCTCAAACCCCTATTTTTATGTTTCTACATCAAAACCCAACTAAATTCAAGTATTTTTCATTCCATTAACATCTCTAAGGTAATCTTTAAATCTTTTCATTGATTTTGATCCTTAGATTATGTTTTGAGGGTTTTATCTTCATAGTTGGGAATTTTTCAAATGGGGGTTGGAAAACTTAATTTTTGTCAATCTTTTTGATTGGATTTTGTTTTGAATGTTGATTTGCTTTGGATGTTGGCCCCTTTTGGCAAAAACAACATGTATTTAGGCAAGTTTTTCATGTGTTCATACATTGTTTAATATAAATGTGCAGTGTGTGCACTTTAAGTGTTTGATAAAATACCCAAATGACATTTTCTGGTTGTTTTGGACTCCGACGAGTACCAATTTTTGAAGATCACCATAATTATTCATGTCTATCATGTTTTGATCATTGGTTGTATGTTTTATACACTTTTCCCTGTGAGTGCTTGCTTATGCATTGGTCATGCATCTCACATGCACACTAGATGCACCTTTATGCACGCACCCTAATACTTGACATGTTTTTCATTCACTCATGCTAGTTAAGTCCTTTTAGACATTTTAGCACATATAAGATGTTCTTGTGTCTATGTCATGCCTAGGTATATATCATGTTCCATCATCCTTAGCATGTCATGTTTACTTTATGCTTTGTAGCTTTTTTATTTTATTTTATTTTATTTTATTTATTTATTTATTTATTTTTGTCTTTCGTTCGAGCTTCATTTTCTCATACTTCTTGCACCCCTCATGCATCATCTTTAACCCTTGTTCATATCTTCTTTTCTTTCCCTTTTTCTTGTTGATTCATTTGTCTATTCGTGATAAAAAGGGGGAGAGTATACTAGAGAGAATATCGGATTGTATCGTTATTTCTATATGACTCATGTGCACATTCTTAGGGGGAGAAATGCTACCTCGTGCACATTCATAGGGGGAGAAAGCCATAGAGGAGATGCATATACCAATGGGGAGAAGACATTTTTTTTTATGAGAAAACCTTGTTTTGTCTTGTTTTAAATTATGCTTGTTTTCTTGTTACTTTAAGGGTGCTTTGAGTTACATTTAGTATCTATACTTTGTTGCTCTCATCGCATCATATTTATGTGTTGGACATGCATAAAACCTTATCTTAGTGTGTTTTATTGGTTGTATGTTCGGATGATCATTTGCTTTGCTATATGATCATTGTAGTCATTTCCACATGACTATATTGGTGTATGATCAAGTTGCTCATATGTTTCACATCATGTTTACTTGATCGCTTTTTACTTGTTACATTATACTTGTCCTTTTATCACTTGATTTACCTTAAGGGTCTAATATGTTTTGTGCAAGTGTTTAGGTTACAAGTATATATGTTCCAAGTTCATCACAGGTTTTAGATTTAGGTGTGAGTGAGTTTTGCCATTTTCCCCAAACTCACGTTTCAGTCTAGAGTCTATTATAGAGTGTTTTGTCATGGAATAGCCAAAGGGGGAGATTGTAAAGTTGTGATTTACAACTATGTTTTATGTTGGCTTTATTCCATCAGAAAAAGTGTTGTAATTGCTTTAATTTTGTTTCTTGTATTTTGTCAGATTTTATTGTATTGGGTTTAGTATTAAATTGGTGAAGAATTAAGCATGAATTGAAGAACAAGTGGATTTCGCGAGAAACTAACCCGCAAAAGAGCCACGTGGGAAGCACATGCTGGAAGCTGAAGAGTCATGCCAGCTTAGAGGATTTTGCGGGTGTCTCACGGATAAGGCCTTTTCGCGAGATACCCACGAAATTCTCTGCCTGGAGAATTTTTAAGTGTGACTTTTTTACCCTTCACCCATACTATATATACCTCCATTACCCATAGAAATTGCAAGGATGCCATTTAGAGAGAAAAACCCTAGATAGGTTTTCTACAACATACACCCATCTTTTAGAGAGAGAGCTACTCATCCTTAGTAAAAAATCATTCTAGCCTATTTTCCTTCCCTCTCTCATTGTCATACCTTGAGAGGAGATTTGTAACCAAACACAACCCACACCTTTTTAAGAGTGTAGAGTGTTTTGAAGCTTGGGAAGCTTTGAAGATTTGCCAAAAGAAGTCGGTGAGGCTTGGCGGATGTAATCGGGCGTATTGCGGGATCCGAAAAGCTAGACAAGAGACGGTTCCGAGAAGTCTTATTGGAGTAGGAGCTTGGAGGGCTTAGGTGCATTGGGTAGATTAGGCTTAGAGGGTCTCTTGCTATTCGTGTATCCCAACTTATTACCTAGTGGATCGATTTACCGCTTAGAAGGCGGCAGAGAGATTTTTCACCTAGTTCTTCGATTTCCTCTTCGATAACACATTGGCGTGTTATCTTGTATTTGCATCTTTCTTTCCTTACTCTTGTTCCTTATTTTTATTGTTTGTTGTTCATGTCTACGCACTAGAATAGTTATCGGTTTATTGCGCCTTCTTTACTCTTGTTCCGTACTTAGATAAGTTAGAGTAAAATCAACCGAGCCGTAATCTTTTATTTGGGGGTCTAAACAAGCTCTTGTGTTTTAACACAAATCTAAGCGTTCAGAAAACTTGCTTGGTTTGGATATTTCAAACAAAATGTGGTTGTTTTTAATAGATCAAATAATTAATAATATCTATATTTAGGTAAGCAAATATTTTATAGAGATCAAAAAATTTCTTAAAATAATTAGTAAAAAGAGATTAAAAAAAATGATTTAATCATATCTCACAGGAGGTTTTGGTGCCAACATGAGCAAGAAAAGCTGCGACTTCCTTGGCTCCAAAGAAGCTTTGATTGATGTAGGTAATACCAAAGCCATGGGGCTGGTAGTGTGGAGAGGCACTAATAAAAGAGTGGTAGTCCCAGAAGCATTTTTCATGGGCCTCAAGGGAGTTTTTGTTTGAGAACATGTTTTCAAATTAGGATCTCTGAAAGTAATCAGAAACAACCCCCTCGAAAAGGCAATGTGGTACTGGATACATGTGGCACCCAAGACAGCATGGTAAAAAACTTTTAGGGTTAGGATGACTAGGTGGAATTGGTGCTTTCGCCAATGATAGCTTCACACAATTCACAAACACTAATAATATCAATACCGTTGTCAAGAGTACACGCCATTTATACCCCATTTTTGCACGTAACAAGCTTGGTACGTGGAGTTTCTTTCTCTTTTTTTTTAGTTGAATAAGCTTGGTGGAGTTTGAAGAGAGGTCTATACCTTCCTATGCATAATGGGGACTGAGGTCAGGTGTAATATACCTAGAGTATTACACCTGATACAGTAAGCAATTTTCAATATCAATCATTAAATAGAAAAATATTAAAAAAGAAGTAAAAAGTTAAAGTTAAAAATGTAAAATTTTTTTGAAGGAAATGATGTAATTGCATGGCGTGCAATTGTAAGCAATTGCTCCTGATCTCAGTCCATATAATGGGTTGGAAAAAGAAAAGTAAAGTAATAAGAAAACAACTAGCTTGGAGCTTTCATACATAAAGTGGACCTCATGTGTGAGTCCCATCATGTGAGCCAAACTACCTAAGAATTGTCCAATAAAAAGTTTGTTAAGTGCAACTTTGCCAGTCTTCTTTCACGCATTTTTAGGTTCTTCTTTAATTTAATTTTTATTATTTCTATTTTTGGTGAATAGTTTCTTTACGGTCACAACAAATTTTATAATAATTTTACAACAATACTGAATTGATAATTTTCTATTCATTTCATCTAAAATACTAAACCTACTTGTAAAATTATTTTTTTAATAACCAATAAAAACAATTTGCCACCTTGATGTGAAAGTTTATATATAGTTTAATGATACTTATCATAGATGTTGTAATAGATATAATTTTATTTCAGATCAAGGGCCATAGTTGGATTCCAATTGATACAGGTGTCTTGATGTCTTGAAGATGAACGAAGAAAGCAAATACCTCGACCACACCATGCGTAAATAAACATCCAAGGAGTACTAATAGTCTAAAAAGCTTGTGTTATGAATGGAATAGTTTTGTTTTATATTCAACATAATCTAAAATAATCACTGATTATTGATGAACTACTGCGAAAATATAGAAGCAGTGTTGAGTGTTGACTTTACAAATAACTTTTTTATATTTATTTTTAAAAGACTATTACAAATAACTTTTTCTACAATGATGATCATATTTCTTTTCTTTTTTTTTTTGGGACCCATTGGAATGCAATCTTGCAGATTGCAGAGTCCTCAGCATTAAAATGACTAATAATATCTTTAAAATTAAAAATTTCACCAAGAAAAATGCCAAAGGAGCATACTTTTTCTCCATAAGAGCTCCATTTATTCAGCCACATTCACTTCCTTGTTGAAACTTCAAAGGTAAAAGTTAAAACAATGAAGGTTTAGGGCTCGAACTATCTAACCGTGGTTGCGAGGGAATTCTGAGGAATTCTGGGTCGCAATTGTAGGCTTTGAGTTAGGTTTATGCTATGGAGAGAAGCGGCTAAGGGTAAGAGTGGTAAACTGAGGAGTGAAGGCAGTGACAAGGGAAATGATAGAAAGAGATTGAGGTTGGAAGGATGAGAAAAGAGGGAGATGGAAGGGTGCATTTGAAGAGAGTCGAATGTTTGAAGAAAGACAAAAGAGACAGTGTCAAAGTAAATATATATATATATATATATATTTTTTTTGGGAGACGCAATTGTTTTTTTGATGTTATTTTAAAAAATAAATAAAAAACTATTGTACTGGAAAATTGTGAGAAGTTCAAAACTCATGTTGTAAGTTTTCATAAGATCAACAAAAAGTTAAACATTTTCAATAAAGTTAAATTGAAATATAGATTAAATTTGAAATTAATGACAATGTAGGGTTCACTTTTGAGACAAGCTCTAAAGTATAAATTGAAATTATAATTATTTCAAAAATTAATTAATTTAAAAAAAGGCAAAAAATAAAAGAGGGAGACGAATGGAAAAAGATAAATTTCCCTTTTTCTAATGGAAGACTTAGGGATTGATGGTCTTTGTCTTCAGCCACTATATTTAACTAGTGTGTATCTTTGTGCATGTGTATTGGTACAATTAAAAACAATCACAATTATACAATTTAAATTATACATTTTTTTAGAAGACGTTCAAATTATACATGGCTTTAGCTTACACTTTTTTTTTATACCATAAATTTCTAAAATATGTAATGGTTTCTCATTATATATATATATATATATATGAATTTAATTGGTTTTAGATTCTTTAATTTTTTGCGTCCAATAATTGATTTGTTACAAAAATTAAAAACTTAGATGAACACGTGGCAGAAAATTGGGCTCCAATTAAAATCCAATTTAGAATCAAATTGAATTTGGACTCTCTGATTTTTACACTCAATAATTCACTGGGCACAAAATTAAAATTTAAATGGGACACACAACGCAAAATTGAAAATCCAATTAAAATCTAATTGAATTTTCTCTAAGTTGTAGTATTAATATATATATATATATATATATATATGTAAAGTTGTTATTTACAACTATGTTTTATGTTGGCCTTATTCTATGACAAAAAGTGTTGTAATTGCTTTATTTTTGTTCCTTGAATTTTGTGGGATTTTACTGTATTAGGTTTAGTATTAAGTTGGTGAAGACTTGAGCATGAATTGAAGAATAAGTGGATTTTGTGAGAAGCTCGCGAGAAGCTAACCCGCGAAAGCGCCACGTGAGAAACAAATGTTGGAAGCTAAAGAGTCATGCTAGTTTGTTGTTTTTGCGAATGTCTCGTAGGTAAGGCCTTCCCGCGAGATACCCGCGAAACTCTGCCTGGAGGATTTTTTTAAGTGTAACTTCCTTACCCTTCACTCATACTATATATACCCTCATTACCCACAAAAGTAAAGGAGGCCATTTAGAGAGAAGAAATCTAGATAGGTTTTTTACAACACACACACCCATCTTTTAGTGAGAGAGCCACTCATCCTTAGTGAGAAATCATTCTAGCATCTTCTCCTTCCCTCTCCCATTGTCACATATTGAGAGGAGATGTGTACCCAAACACAACCCACACCTTTTCAGAGTGTAGAGAGTGTTTTGGAGCTTAGGAAGCTTTGGGGATTTGCCAAAAGAAGACAGTGAGGCTTGGTGGATGCAATTAGGCGTACTGCAAGATTCGGAAAGCTAAAGAAGACAAGGGTTGGTCAAGTAGGAGCTAAGAGGGATCAAGTACATTGGGTAAACTAGGCTTAAAGGGTCTTTTGTTATTCGTGTACTCCAACTTTATTCTCTAGTGGATCGATTAACCTCTCCATCGCCCTCCAAGTGTTAAATCGATCCACTGGACAATAAGTTGAGATACATGAATAGCAAAAGACCCTCCAAGCTTAGTCTACCCAATGCACCCAAGCCCTCCAAGCTCCTACTCCAACAAGGCTTCTCGAAACCGTGTCTTGTTTAGCTCTCCAGATCCCGCAATGTGCCTGATTGCATCTGCCAAAGCTTGGCTTCTTCCAATACTTCCCAGCATCTCCAAAACTCACTAGACACTCAGTATGGGTGTGGTAAGTGTTTGGGCATGGTAAGTGTTTGGGCTATGAACCTCTCAAGGATTTAGAAATGGAGAGGTAGGAGTAGAGAAAAACCACAATGGATGGTGTGTAGAATTGTGGGTATGACAATCTCACACTCTTAATGGTTTGAGGCTAGGGTTTTCTCTTCTGAAAAGCTCTCTACTCAATATGTGGGTAATGATGGTATATATAATGTGTATGAGGATGTAGTGGAGCAGATAAGACAAAATAGCAAAACAAACTGTTTCGCGGGTATCTCACAGGAAGGCCTTACCCGCAAGACACTCACAAAAACCAACTGTCACCATCTGTCATGACTCTTCGCATTCCAGTCATGTGCAAGGCACATGCATCACTTCGCGGGATGCTTAGTCGCGAGATATCTGTGAAAACTCTTCTGTCTTCAAATGCTTGAGTCTTCACACACTCTCTCTCTCTGTCACACAACCCTTACAATTAAATTCCACATAAAATACAGGGTATTAAAGATTGAATAAAATTACAATCAAATTTGACACGGAATTAAAGCCAACACAAAATAGTTGTAAATCACAACTTTACAATATATATATATATATATATATATATTTACAGTGGTTTAATGTTGTGGATATTAAAATAATAATAAAAAATTTTATCTGACATTTAAAATTGCTACATCAGCATATAAATTCTTTTTTTCAAAACAATTTATCAATTTTAACTAAATAAAAAAAATTATAAACCAAAAAATGTAATAGGAACCAAAATCCAAAAAATTTAAAATACAAAAAATTAACCTAAGATCCACATCAACACAAAATTAAACCTGAAAAAATCCAAAGAATCAACCCCTCACACCACCAAAACATCAAAACTGAGTATAGACTTCACATTCAAACCACACAACCACACACTTTTTTTTTTTTCTTTTTTCTTTTTTTCATTATTTTTTTGAAGAAAACTGAACTTTTCTTCCATGAGCCAAAAGCTTTTTAAGAAATCAAACACAAAAACACTACTAAAACCCGGAGACCCAAAACTAGTAACAATCATGAAGACCTAATCCCTCTATCTTCTCTCTCTATATTCTCTCTTCTCAAACTCTCTTTTCTATCATAGTTGAATTCCTATCATGGAGACCCAATCCCTCTCTCGCTGCTCTCATCTCAAACCCGAGCTCTCTCTCTTCTTTCTTGGCTATTCTATGTCATGATTGAAAACCCATGCTTATCATCTTCTCTAAATCCATGGTTGAAGACCCATGGTCGAAACCCACCTTAACCGAAATATCATCTTCTCTCCAAAATCTCATATTCTCTCTCTCTCTCTCTCTCTCTCTCTCTCTCTCTCTCTCTAAGGTCCTGTCTTTGGTTAGGATCGTTTAGAGGAAATCAGAAGAAGAACTTCTTCATGCATGTCAATGGAGCCTAATGCCAATGATGGTCACCATGGTTTGATCTAACCAGCTCATGATTTGCTTGTGTTTTAGTATATTTTATCGATGAGGATCGGCTTTAGGTTTTAGTATTTTTGGTTTTGTGTTTTTGATCTGACTATGTTTTGATTTTGTTTGTTTTTATTAAGTGTTTTTGGGTTTTGTTAGTTGATTGTATTAGAATATTTGACTTTGATCATGATTTGTATGTGTTTTTGCCTGTTTGGTTGTTTAGAAAATGCAAGAGAAGAGAAGAAAACCTTGAATTTATAATTTTTTGGGCAACCATGTTCTTGGGGGAAGAACATGAAGAACAATTATTATTTAAATAATTAGATAATAACTAATTTTTTTTTATATTAAAATAATTAAAGAAAAGGAAAAATAATGATGTGGCTTTTTTTTAATATTTAAAATGCCGATTTGTGTATTCCATTTGCCACGTAAGCCATTTTCCGTTAGTGAGATGATGGTAGGGACCAAAATGGAACGATTTTTGATTTTGGAGACTAAAAGCGGTAAAAATAAAATGTAGGGACTAAAGTGGGAATGATGTGAAAATGTAGGAACAAAAATAGTATTTCCGCCTTTATATATTTATTGGGAGAATTAACCATGTTTATTTTGAGTAGCTACACTCTAAAAGGTTGCTTACCAAAGTTCATTACATCCATGATCCATAATTTTATAATTTACTGATACTTAACTAAAAGAAAAGAAAAAAAAAAAAAAAAAAAAACCTATGATAGACAATTTTGTTTAAAGATTGTTTGAGAATGCGATCGAATTCTTCGGCCACAACGATAAATAAAGGTTTGTTTGGTAGTAGCTTTCAAGTATAGTTGTTCAAAATGATGTGAAAATTGTGGTTTAATAAGTGTTGTGAAAATACGTGTTTAAAGTACTCATAATGAAAAAAATGTGTTTGGTACCATGTTTCAAACAACATATTTTTGTAATGCTTCAATTTCCAAATTTGGACGCTTATTGGAAGGCCTTACTAAACTCTGATTGGCCTTATTCTAGTGGCATTGGAAAGATATGTATGTTTAGTTTCCATATCATTTGATGTTTTGAAAATTAGATGGCAGACCAAAATGTTATGGGCCCAAAAAGCAAGCTAATGCGCTTAGCAATATTTTCATGACATTTCAACTGTCTTAACTCTGATTTCGATCCATGAGCCATCGTTTTAAATGGAATTCAATACTCTTTGTAATGATGTTGGTTTTATCTTGATCAGATGGCTACATCAAAAGTCAACTCTTGATTGCCGAAAAAGTCAACTCTAGGTCAAATTTGGTCAAAGTTGACAAAAAACTCAAATAACCTTAGGTTTGATATAAAAACATGAAAAGAAGTCATTTTGATGGAGTTTTGATCAATTTTGACTATTAGTCAACTTATGGTTTACTAGGGGTATTTTGGTCATTTTGACATAAAATGACACTTTGAGCACTTCGATGCCTGAACGGGTTAAACCATGATGATCCAGATGTTCCCATGGTCCCCTAGTGAAAAAATGATTTTCTTTGGAATTTTCGGGATCTAACATGCAAATCAAGGTAGACAAAGTACAGTATTAACACAATGCTAAGGAATGTCTGGGATAGAAAAACCATCAAGAGGAGACTTTGCAATTTGGTCATGGTGGTGTATGCAACTGAGGAAACTGAAACCTCTAATGCCTACGAATAATGATGAACCTAAGAAGGGTTAATGAGGATGATGGTGTGCTTGATGATGACGTTTTCGCGGGGTAAAAATGTTTATTTTCAAATTGTTTTGAAGGACAATTCTTCCAACTCATTACATGAAGATTCATAAAACTATTCATGCATACATTGGGCCCATTTGATTCCATTTGGCTGGGGTGATTTTGGAGGGAAGGAAATGGAAGGAGAGAATGCTATTTTTGGGTTTTCATTTGGAGGAGAAAATTTGAGGGAAAACTGGTAGGGAACAAGGATTTTCTCCATGTGCCCACCAAAATACAATCTCCCTAAATCAGAGAGAAAATGGGAGAGAAAAGGGGGAGAAAAAGTCTCACGTGTTTTGGAGGAAATTTCGACCAGTAAAACTTTTCTTTTCTTCCCGCTTTTGTCAATTTCTTCTTTCATTTTTTGTCTTTTTCTATTACTTCTCATTCATTTTTCCGCCCTTTCTTTTGTGTGTTCATCCATTTTTTTTTTCTCATATGTTTTTTTTTTTTGTACATCCATTTCTTTTCCTCATTTGTTTTGCATTATTGTGTGTGTGAAGTGTCCATCCATACACAATTGAATTGAACAAATTTATATAATCTACATTTTCTATCCTAGCTCTCATTTTTCTTTCTAATTGAACAACTGAGTTTTATATTCCTTTAATTTTCTAGCTCCCAACCAAATGAAGCCTTAGTCACATGGTCTACTTAATGAGTCATGTGACTAATCTAAATAATACATGCTGATGGTTGTACGAGTTGTTATTTATAATTCACGATTTCACAATTATAATGCATATAATACAAACATAGAGAGGTTCATAACATGACACACATATTAATTACACGATACTAACTAGGAAATTGAAAACAAAAGTATATCCCAGGAGTCACACAAAACTAGGCAATCTCTTATCCTCTAAGAGTCTAAGCAAGTTTAGCATAACATGACACACATATAGTTTATACAAACTCTTATTCCCTGTTCGTCTTTCAGCATCTCTTTCTTGCTACTTGATAGGTTCTTAAAAATTTATTAATGCATTACCTTTAAAAGAGGATTGGTTCTATAAAGTATGGACTATCCATCAACACCAAACAAAGCTCAAGGAGATTGGGCAACAGATGGATTGAAAGGAACCTGGTCAGTACAACTAAGCAATTCACGAGGCCGGGCTTTGCTTGAGTTTACACCTATAAGATCAAGGTAATGTAAGTAATAATCGATGATGTTGTTCATGGACGTCTCATTACTACCTTTACCACAAACAAGATATCCATAGAGCACATTCATGGTAGTACCGAAACCTGAAACTCGATTGGCCAACTTGTCATTCTTGGTGGGTTTCCAGTTGCCAATAAAGACATCGTGTGCTGAAGGTTGATTTTTTTCTATTGGCGTCATCCACCTCCAAATTGCAACCAGGAAGGCCAAGGAAGCATTTTTTTCTATGTATTCTGGATGGTTTAACAAATCCACGTTCAGATCTTTAGTGGCTTCTCCATAATTGTAGTTCCTGATGGATATCATGAATAAAGAGAATCCATTGGATTGTGTCATGAAGCTGTCAATTGATCTACAGTTTATTTAAGGGCAGGAAACAAAAGATACATACAAGTCTTACAGTTGTAAAGCAAAATGTTATGTCAAGAATCGGTTACCTAGATTTTGCACATGTTTTTCTCCACCTCCAAATTGCACATGTTTTTCTCAAGAATCGGTTACCTAGATTTTGTATGATGAATGCATAACTTAGGAACTCATTTTTGAATTATGCTAGAAAATGATCACGTTTTGATTTTGATTTTTTTTTTAAACGGTAAACATAAAATTTCTAAAGAAGTTTCAACTTAAATAAAATTGAAAGATATAAATGATGAAATCATTCAATGCAAAGATATAAAGAATGTATAATTATTGCTGTTTATTGATAAGGTAGATACCAATAGATAGGTAGAGCACCCCGACCATAATATGCAACTCCAGGTGCACAGGGATAAATGTCTTTGTAGCGCTCATCACAATAAGTAATGTTGGGATTCTTTTCCTTGAAATTGCATAAACCGCAAGTTACAGGTCTATTCTCTTCGTCGTCACCTAAAAAATATCATCCACACTTACTTTGCCTAGAGATTGAATGAATCAAATATTATTAATCATTGTTCATATACTACTTTATTTACAAATAGCTAGTTCATCAATACGTAGTTTCCCAAGTGAATTTAGTTCCCAACTTAATTTTTTATTTTAGTTCTATTTGTTTCAATGTTAATATTTTTTTTAAAAATGAGTTATTTTCTAAATTGTATTTTTTATAGTCGAAAATACCATTTTGGTCTCTACATTTTAGAGTCACGGTCAATATGGTTCTTACATTTTGATAACAATCAAGTTAGTTCATACCATTAATTTACTAACGAAAAATACTTACATGCATGGCTAACAACATGCATTGCTGGCACACATATGGCAAAAAAATTAATATAAAATTAAATATTTAATATTTAAAAGCCACATAATCATTTCATTTAAAAAGAAAAAATCCATTTTAAAACCAAAAAAATAACTGGAAAAATTAATTGAATTAAAAAATAGTCCTTAATTTTTAAAATTTTCTTTTGTATTCTAGCAGTTTCTTAGCTACCAAACACAATTCCAGCAGCACACCAATATGAAAATTTCAACCAAAATAAAACCCCTTAGAAAAACAGACACACAAAAAGAACTAATCAAGGCCCAATCAAGAACAAGTGCTCACTGATCAAACACAAACATCACATATTCACAACCCACAAAATATATTCCTCTATTCACACATAGCTTGTCACCCACATACACATCATAGAAACTCTGACAACCAAAATTTCACAAATTTTGTGCCACGCGGCGTAGATGTCCCCTCTAGACACCAGTTTGAGAAGAGAGAGAAAGAGTAGAACCTTTAGGGTTTAGGTTAAGCAGATAAAGAGTTGAGGCTAGAGTGAAAAAGGGAAAAGGAATGAAATCAATAGAGGAGATGGTGGTGGTGTGAGCTTGTGAGAGAGAGAAAGAAAGGTTTTACCTAGAGAGAGAGAGAGAGAGAGAGAGAGAGAGAGAGAGAGAGCTCTATAGTGAGAAACAAAGGGATGCCATTGCCGATGCTGGCAGTAGCATGCAATGGCAAACTACAAAGGATGATATTTCTGGAGGATCAAGATTAAGGCCATGGAGGTTGGGGTTCGGTTAGAAATAAAGAAAAGATTTCTAGTAGGAAGGGGGAACTAGTTAGGTAGTGTTTGATTATGTGAGAGATTTTATTTGGTTGGGATTTTCTATTGGTGTGTTACTGGGTATTGTGTTTGGTTGCTAAGAAAGTGTACGCATACAAAAGAAAAATTAAAAAACAAATTTGAGGATTTAAAAAAAAAAAAACATTTTCAGTATTTTTTCAATTAAATTTTCAAGATTTGTTTTTGGGGTTCTAACATGCCTTTTAAATGTTAAGTACTTAATTTTATATTATTTTGTTTGCCATGTGTGTGCCGATGGTATGCACGCCATCAGCCATGTAAGCATTTTCTTTTAGTAAATTAACAGTAGATACCAAATTGGCTTTAAGTTCAAAATTATAGGGATTAAACTAACAACTACCAAAATGTGGGGACTATATTGACCATAACCTCAAAATATAGGTAAAATGGTAGCATATATTTTCTATTTTTTTATATAATTATTTCATTTTCTTATGTTTGGTAACAACCTTAAAAACGTTTTAAAATGATCTCCAATCTTTCTTTATTTTTAGTTTGCCATGAGATATGGTTGTTTTCTAAAAACAATTTAGTGGAAAATAATCTTTAAAAAATAAAGCATACTTTTTTTATTAACTAAAAATAATTTAGTGGAAAACCTGCCCCCCGTCCTTGTAGGTAGTACCAAAGCCAGAAGGCTGGTACTCAGCTGCGGCAGTGATAAAAGACGTGAAGTTCCAGAACTCTACTGACCAAGACGGCGGCTTATTCTTATAAGTTTGGTTATTGGACGGACCCAATGTCCTGCTAGCAGTACGGCTATACGCACTCATACGGTTAAACTGGGTATACCGGACGTTCTGACTAACACTCCCGTTGCAGCATGTTCCTTCGCCTACCTCCATCAACATACAGCATAGATTATCTTTTGTGTGGCAGCGAGGGCAGGGCTTCGGAACATAACGAGAAGGAGAAAGAGGCGCTGATTTTGTATGAACGTGCGAAATACAATTCACTTGCACTAATATAAATGCCAATATTGTAAATGGTACAATCCATTTATACTCCATTTTTTGCATCTTACAATTGACAAGGTTATTGGAGACTGGAGAGAGTTGTGTAATGTACGTGTTCCTTCACTTGGAAGAAAAGGAGTGGATGTTAATGCGATTACGAAGAATCAGGAATATTTATAAATATATCTTTAGTTCAAAATGAATAAAAGGAGTGGATGTTAATGTAATTTACGTAAATACAAATTCTATACTTTAGGGTCCGTTTGGATAGAGCGTTTTGCTGAAAACTAAAAACTGAAAATACTGTAGCAAAATAATTTTTAAATGTGTGAATAGTACTGTGGGACCCATTTTTAATAAAAAAATTTCTGAAAAGTGAAATTTGTAGGTCCCGTGAACAGTAAACGAGACCCACAAAATATGATAAAAAAACAAAAAGTCAACAAAATTGGCTACTGTTCATGAACAGTATCATGAACAGTAACCGATGTCCCCCTGATGCGTGCAACGCAGGAGAAAAAAAAAAAAAAAAAAAAAACAGAAAACGTGAAACGCGTTCAGCTAAACGCTGAACGCGCTATCCAAACCTTGCCTTAATTACGATTTGGACAGTATATATCTTTCTCCACTAGTGCCATGTTCCATGCAAGTTCTCTCCCTCTCATGCATTCGTCTTCTTCTATACTTTTGTATAATTTTTTTGATATTGGTTAGAACTTAGATAAATCTAAGCTCTGGGGGTGTCTTCTTCTTCTGCCATACTTGTGGAGTCTTTGTGTAAATGTCTAGTCTTTGTTCAAAGTCTTGCTACTACTTTTCCTCCGTTATTATTCGTCCTCTATATATATATATATATATATATATATATATATACACCATAAAGGAAGGGGGACCAAGGTGCAGGTGGCGGAAGCACAACTGATAATAGTAAAATGAGGCGGCAGAGCCAGCCAAGCAGTTATATCAAAATAAAGTAGTTGAAATTAAGGCGGTAGAACCAGCCAAGCAGTTATATCAAAATAATTAAATTAAAAGTAAGGCGGTAAAACCAACCAAGCAGTTATATCAAAATAATCAAAGTATTGAAAACAGAAGTATTTATTGAAAGTAATTCAAAACACTTACAGCAGTAGTAGTAGTTACAGGATTACAGTGATCAACAAGGATAATAATACAAGGCTTGAAGGCTAGTCATCAATCTAGTTACAAGCTTTGTGGGAAATAGTGAGAATCTCTAAGTGTTTAGGAAGTCCTGAAGGTAGCTCTCAGACAACTCTGAAGTAAGCTCACAAAGAGGAATTCTTTCACAAAGAGAAATTCTGAGTTTAACAATAAGGGACAACCCCCCTCAAATAGGCAAATAAAACAATGAATAGTAAAAGTGAATAGTGACTTTTTTCACTATTCATATCAGGACCCGTGAAGGGTATCAAAAACAGTAGAAAGCATCAGGAGCGCCTTTTCAGGAGCCAAAAGTATCTTGGCGTGGAGTGTCAAAAGTAGTCAATAAGAGAATCATTTTCAGGTAAATCAATAGTGAAGGCAACATCATTATTGGCCTTTTGAGCTGGCTAGGCAGAACAGGGAATCAATTTGCTCCTAGATCAGGAGTATCTTCTTCTTCATCATAATCTTCATCACGACTGAACCATTCTTTGGGAAATGGCTGGGGATGAGGGAAATAAGGGCTTGCTGTAATAGAACCTTCATCTGAGCTTCTAGAAGCAGCAGTTTCTTCTTTAATTTTTCTTTCAAGGAGAATGCAAAGAGCTTCCTAACTTAACTCATCAAAAGGAGAATTGCTTTTTATGGGTTTACTGGAAGAGGAAGGAGAATCAATTTACCTGTCCTGAAGAGCAGGGGAAAGTTTCTTGGGCAAAGGTCTGAAAATATAGTTAATAATGTGTTGAACATATCCAAACTTATTCCACCATTTAACATACCAGCACCTGGTAAGAACATCATCATTCTTCTCATATTGCCATTTTAAAATCCAAGGAACTCTAAACTGTTTAACAAAATGGAGGAGAGTAGGGAATTTGGCATTATAAGCATCAGTCCTGAAATTGCTTTCAAAAGATTTATAAGCAGTTAATAATGGTTCAGGGAAAATATCAGTAATAGGACCAAACTGAGTCCACCATCTGTTGAACCAGAGAGGTAAAGTAGTGCTAGCATCAAATTCTTTGTCAAAGTTAACAAACCATGAATGAGTCATTGTTTCATTCTAGTGAAGCATGAATCGGAACCAAGCAGTAATATAATCATAATAGGAGTATGGAATAGGGGATTTTGTCAACCTTCTTAAAAAGGCAGGGGAGGGGCCCCATTCTTCTTTAGAAGTGAAGTTCTTAATGTAAACACTGTGGTAAATAATTTTGGATTTATCGGTGAGATCATAAATTGTTTTGATCAATACAGCTTCTTCCTGTCTCAAAATCTCAGAATAGTATTCTAGCTTTTTATCAAAATGTTCCGGAATCTAATGGAACAATGGAGGGAAATAAGATCTGGCAATTTGGAGGGGATTCCTAATTGTAGATCTATTTGGTTCAATAAAAAACAGGTTTTGGAAATATTGTTTTTTAACATACTGGGCAGAATTGGCTTTCTTAGGGTAAATAGTTTTGACTGGTTGGTGAACAGGGGTCAAAGCATAAGGATCATAGGCTGAGGCCAAAACAGAAGAGTAATTTGGCTTAGGAATTGTTCCTAAGGGAGTAAAACTGTCAGGCTACAAGCGCGTTGACCCCTTGTGATAAATTAGATTGATTAATTACCCTAGTTATTAATTAATCCAATTAACATGCAATATCACGTGGCAGCACAAAAAAATCACCAAAACTAAGTTAAGCAGCGGAAAATAAACAACACGGTGATTTGTTCACGAATGGGAAAAACCTTTCGGCAAAAACCCCACCGTGTGATTTAAGGTCACCACTCCCGAAACTCCACTATTATCACAACAAGCAGTTACAAGTAAGGAATCTCAGTACCTCACCAACCTACAGTTGAACTCTTACCCCAATACCCAATTGGACTTGTTTTGTAGTGACAATTTCTTCTTTTCAATGCACGGCTCCCAGTACGTGACGAACCAATTTGATGCGCGGATCCCAGTACGCGGCTTACTCCTTTGCACGAATCCCAATACGTGACTCACTCACCAACTTGAGGAAGAAAGTTGTTGGCTGCAAAGTTCTTCAAATCATCAGAGATGAACTAGGGCACGAACTTTGTCTTTCAGATCACAAATTGCATGAACAGGAAGTTCTGAATGAATGTGCAACTTGCGTCTCTGTTGACGGCCCTTAAAACAATCCTTTTATATGTCTAGGGTTAGGAGAAAAGAAGTCCCAAAGACACATTCACGGATTAGACTTGAAACAGACTTGGAAATCTGTTTTCTTTAATTCTCGACAGATAGAGGTGTCGAGAGGTGTCGAGATAGCTGTCGAGGCTCGGGCAAAACAGCTTCTTTAAAGCTCGATAGATGTATCTGTCGAGGTATGTGTCGAGCTTTAAAAACTTGCACTTCCTTGCTTGTTTCTTGGACAGACTTTGATGACTTCAATACTGGATCTTGAAACACCGTTTCTTGAAGTGTTAAACACATCCTAGATCTACCCAATTACAAGTAAAGTGCGTTTTGTCTAAGGATAAGCCAATTACATAAAATAGCGACATATGGTAACAACCACTTGGACTACATATGTCCTAACAATCTCCCCCTTTGGCAATCCGTGACAAAACCACAACAAACAAAAGAAAGTATGAGAGAAGGCATAAAACACTTTAACTCACACTTCAATTGTTACATACACTAAAATCTATCCTAACACAAACTCTTGAAAAACTTTGCAAGAAGAGAGTTTATGGCAAGAAGACTTTGACAACCTGTTTTTCTGAAACACTTATAAACAAAACACATCAAGGCATCTTTGTGTGAAACAAAAATAATAGATTGCGTACAAGAATAGAAACATGTGTATAAAGACAGAAAAGAAACAACACATGTAAAGGTAGGTGAAAGAAAAACATACATCATCATATATAGAAAGAGAGTAAATACAATGTATGTCAATACATGATCAAAGTATCTCTAAAAAGATAAGAAAAGAAAAAAATACATATGATCACCTCACTACATCCCTCAATCCACACTCCCCCTAACAAAAATGTCCTATGCTAACACTCCCCCTAAGCATGACTACTCTCATACCAAAACTACTCCCCCTTTTTGTCACGAGTGACAAAGGGTAGAGTGTCAAGTAGACATCTCATCCGAAGAGCTCGCATCTCCATCATCAGCATCATCTGAAGCATCATCGTCATCGCCATCATCATCATCCTCAGACTCAGACGACACATGTGGTGGTGGAGGAGAAGCCTCTGATGCAAAGCCGCCCATGGTTGCCTGTCTCCTAGCGATGCGACCAACACGGACATTCACCTGATACAGCTCAGTGGAGAGTGTATCTAGGCGAGTATCCATGCGCTGTAGCTGCGCCATGATGTCTCCTAAAGAGATGTCGCTCGAAGAAGTAGAAGCAGATGCTCGAGCGGATCTAGAGGTGGTCGGACGGGTGGAAGGAGTGGCACCGTCCGACAGTCGCGATCGGAACTGTGCCTCGCTATGTTTTACGGTAACGGCGTCTATGGCAGACATGACGTGGTAAGGATCGGACGAGGGGAAAGGGATGGAAAAACGGCTCAGAATCCTCGTGATAGCGGAAGGGAAAATGAGCTTATCACGGGTGGCCGTATCTCTATAGACATCGATAATGGAAAAGATAAAGTGTGAAGGAAAGTCTATAGAGAGATCCTCTAGGAGGGACAACAAAAACCGAGCACGTGGCTCTGTAATAGAGTTGTAGTGAGAAAGTGGGTGCAACACAAAAGTCATCACCATGTTAAGGAAACGAGGACCTTTAGCAAAAGGTCGACATGGTGTGTACATATGATCTCCCCAAGAGGTAGGACGTTCACAGAACGCCGAGATCATCTCGTCTTTGGACACAGTCCAGAGACGCTCACAGCTAGGGTAATCGGGATGATCCACCCTAGGCACATGAAGAACCTTAGAGACTAGCTCTGGGGTGACACAAAAGCGCGTACCTCGAACGTAAGAATATAAAGAAGGTACTGAAGAATCTATCCCGTGGATGTTGGAGTAAAACTCCTATATCAACACGAGAGGACAGGTGACCGGGACGTCACACAGTGACTCCCAACCCCGAGTGTGTATGACATCGGGTAGGTCAGTGTCGGCAAAATCTGCCAAGACTACGTGGCGTTCCGAATGAACACCTCGTTTAGAAAAGTTCTCCGAGAAGTCCTTATGGGCTTTCTCATCACGGAACCGAACAGAAAGAGGGGTAGAATCAGAGGAAGATGATCCCTTAGAACGCATGGGGTTCCGGGGAGGAATGGACTTACGTTTAGGAGCCATAGACGCTACTAACGCAAACATAGAAAGGGGGAAGGAAGAACAAACAGAAAAGTTCCAAACAGTTCAATATTGGCAGAAGAATATTGAAATGGAAAGAACGTATGCATGAAAATGCATGACCATGTGACATGCAACATAAAAACATCATGGGCTCAGCCCAATCCAAACCTAACAGCACACAATCGATAGGCACACATCTAAATGCATGAAAATACAATTAGAATGCTAATGTGATGCAATGCATGTGGTTGTGAAGATCAACACTAGAAAACCAACCCAAAAATTTCATGAAAACCCCAACAATTTTGAAAACTCCCAAAAATTTTCAAAAACACAAAGCCTAGGGTTTTAAAACAATGAAATGCATAAATATGAGGGATAAGACGCTTACCAAGAGATGAAGATCGCAAAGAACACTTGAAAACGCCTTAGAAAGAGGTTTGGAGGGAAAAGGAGAAACTTTGAGAGAGAGATCAGAAGTTTCGAGCGAGAGAGATCGAGCAAGTGAGAAGAAAAAATCGCGAAAGCTCAATATATAGCCTCTCAGTAATTCTCGACAGCTGAAGGTGTCAAGAGCTGTCGAGGTAAGCTATTGAGAAATGCACTTCGACAGATGGATCTATCGAGGTCAGGTATCGAGAAGGAAGAAACAAACAAGAAGGAACCTCGATCGATCCAGAAGCTATCGAGCAGACAGAAAGAATCTCGATCGATCCAGCAGGTGTCGAGGTATCTGTCGAGACTGCGATTAGAAAGAGTCTAAGAAGCTCGACAGACAGCTATGTGTCGAGAGGTATCGAGGAGGTGTCGAGATGCCTTTAAAAGCAGTTTTTCAAAAGAGGAAAAACACAGACATGAATGCAATCATGCATGCAACTCAACCAAAGATACAATCAACACATTAAGCTTTCAAACTCATCTCTCAACAAGAATTTTGATGCACATGTATCTCAAAACACGCACACACACACTAAACAAGTCTAACCAATTTTATATTTCAAAAAAAAGTTATGACAGTTTAATGAGCACACATTAACGCATGTAAACTTTGTGATGGCCAAATCACATTGTACCTGCACATGTATCAAGAATAGCAAAGAGTATTGCGTGTTGTGTGTGAAAACATCGCAAGATTGCATAAGTGTCTCAATGTTATGACGATTTGAGATATGAGAAAATCACTTTAACTCACACACAATCATAACCGTTTGATGGGGACTATCACCTTTGAGGTACATCCTATAACTCCCACATCTCCTAGAAAACACGCTTGCAACCATATTTTAAAGCATTTTTGATCTTTTTGCTTTTTATTTCTTTGCATATTTTCTTTTAACAAGTATATCATGCATGGGTATACAAGAGAAAGAAAAGAATAACCCAATTATGTTAAGCTTTGGACACTGCACTTTTGCTATGCCGAAGCATACAGGTGTCATTGACATCGCAATTTTGCTATGCCGAAGCATACGAATGTCATGTAATGATTGGCGAGTAACAGTGGTGAGATGGTTATTTATGCCTTTCTCTTAGGATTTTCTAGTTCAACCCGTCAAAAAGAGTGATACGAGTGTTAAGAAAAAGAGATCACTTAACCTTACTCATCACAAACAAAGAGCTATAAAGCTCACTTGCTTAGTTGTGCAGAAGAATGCTCATCTAAGCTACAGGTGATACAAAGTTTAGAAAACTCTGTTTCAATGGTCATTTCAAAAGTTCACATAAACTAATGCACACAAACACACACTGTTTTTGTCTTTTTCAATTTTTTTTTATTTTTATAGAGAAGCAAAAATAAAACACAAAACTGAAAACACATAAACAAAAACAAGCTAAAAGAAAGCAAAACAATGCATAAAACTAGACTGACTCAAAACAGTAAAGAAACACACAAGTAATGCAACACAAAGAAAAACAGGAGGGAGAAAAAGAAGTGATTAGAGTCACTTAGATCCCTTTGGCTTCCACACTTTGGAAGATCCTTTCCTTTTGGACGACCCTTGAACTGGTGAAGGAGGAGAAGAACGTGAACCGTTCAAGTTCGAAAGGAACATGAGGGCTTTAAAAATATCTCCAAGAGGAGCGAGAGAAGACTGAAGCTGATTCTGGCTCCCAGATGCTATCATGCCATTGCTCTTTTGAGTGGCAAGCCACTTGTAGCAATTTGGTCGAGTATGACCGGCAACACCACAATGATAACAGAGATGCGGCTTCTTCTGTTTGGGCTTTTGAGAGTTAGCCTTCTTATTCCTAGGGTTTCTAGCTTCCCTTTTTTCAATTTTAGGGGGTGCTCCTAGGATGGACTTGCCCATGTCTACGTTCTCACTAGCTAAAGCAGTTTTAACATTACTCTCCTCAGTTTTAATGTTATTAGCAGGTGGAACAAAAACAGTAGAACTAGCAGAAGGAGTATTTGAGATAGAAAATTCATACCCCAATCCAGCACGATCTGAAGAAGGTTTCTGAGCACTTAGAATCTCGTCCAGCCTTGCACTTGACGTCCTCTCCAATTTTGCTCTAACTTGAAACAATTCTGCTTCAAGCTTCTTGGTCTTCTCTGCCAAGAAATTGTTTTCGAACCTCAGTGCTCCAATGGTCTGATTCGCTTGATCAACCTTTGTGGAAAGCTCCTCACGGTCAAGTTCCACATCACTGAGCTTCTTGGTGGCCAGCCTATAGAGCTTCTCATGCTTCTCAGAGAGCTTGTATAGTTTCTCATAGGCGGTATGGATATCATCTTGATCATCCATAATCTCAACTTTGGCATCTACCAATTCCTCTTCTTCATCCACAATCTCAGTAACCCCATCAGTAGGATTAACAGTGGCAGTGAAGGCATTCAAGATTCCGTCATTTTCATTCTCGGAATCATCCTCGGGCTCTGTGTCGCTTAGGGTAACAGCAAGTGCCTTGCTCTTCCCTACACTCTTAAGGTACGTTGGACACTCATGTTTCATGTGTCCGAAGCCTTGACACCCAAAGCATTTTGGTCTAGTGGGAACAGTGTACTGACCGCCATCCTTGACATCCTTCTTCGTTTTATCCGGATTCTTGAATTGTGAAGAACTGGATTGTCTACGGTCCTTGTTGAAGCCCTTTCCATTGGCATTCTTCATAAACTTCTTGAATTGCCTCGTGATGTAGGACTTCATCTTGGAATCTTCATCATCTGACGAGTCATCCGTATCACTGCTCTTGGCCTTTAGTGCCAAACTCTTTCCCTTGCTCGACTTGCCTAACCTAGTCAGCCCTAACTCATAGGTTTGCAAGTTTCCAACCAGCTTAGTCAAAGGAATTCTGTCAATATCCTTTGATTCCTCGATCGCCGTGATCTTGGCATGGAATCTTTCCGGCAGCGATCTGAGCACCTTCCTTACTATCTTGGGTTCAGGGATGGTTTCCCCAAGATTGAAGGCTGAGTTCACTATGTCCTTGAACTTGGCATAGAACTCATCAAACGACTCATCCTCCTCCATTTTAATTTCTTCAAAGCGTGTGGTGAGCCTTTGCAGCTTTGAATCTTTGACAGCCTTGGTGCCCTCATAGGTTGTCTGGAGGATGGTCCATGCTTCCTTAGCAGTTTCAATTGAGGAAATTTTCTTGAACTCCTCATTGGTGACTGCACTGAATAGGGCATTCAATGCTCTGCTGTTGAAGTTTGCCGCCTTGATCTTAGCATCATCCCAGTCGGCCGGCGCTTCTGTAGGCTTGGTCCAGCCTATCTCCACAGCTTGCCACATTTTCTCATCTAAAGACTGCAAGAAAGCTCTCATGCGTACTTTCCAGTATGCATAGTTAGTGCCATCAAATAAAGGAGGTATAATAAGAGATTGTCCTCTATCCATGACAGCAGGGGTCAAATGGATCACACACAATAGATTAAACCCTAATCAGAGTGTGCTTGCTCTGATACCACTTGTCAGGCCACAAACGCGTTGACCCCTTGTGATAAATTAGATTGATTAATTACCCTAGTTATTAATTAATCCAATTAACATGCAATATCACGTGGCAGCACAAACAAATCACCGAAACTAAGTTAAGCAGCGGAAAATAAACAATACGGTGATTTGTTCACGAATGGGGAAAACCTTAAAAAGATTAACTAGAAGTTAAACATTTTATATTATATTGTGTATATATATATATATATATATATAATAAATGAAATTTTGTAAGTGAAATATTTGGGTTCTACTATTTAATAATCAAGTGAATGTCTCAAGAAAGGTCCTAAAACTGTTTAAAATACTAAATTATCAAAAATAGGATGTACATCAATAGCTAGAGTAGAAAGGAAACATTTCTGAACAATCAAAAATTGTGACGTCATTTTCATGGTACTGAATTCTACCTTTCTCCACACAAAGAAAAGACTCATTAAAATGACAAATAACATCGTTAATATTGAAGTTGTCAGTGTCACCTCCTAAAAAGCCAAAAGAGCATACTCTGAAGAGCTCCATTATTCTGCCACGTTCACTTCCTCATTCAATCTGAAGGTTAAAAGCTTACAATGCACATAGCTTTCTAAAGAATCAGCATCCTTGTGCTTGAGATGAAAACGTACAGAGCTCCAAAATGAACAGTACAAAGTGCTCAATACAATATTTTGATGGGCAAAATCAGTTTCAAATGGCAGCGAAAAAATTATTTCTGATTTCTGACCCCAAGATCATAGCCGAAATTGTCACTATATCTTAACAGACTTGAGAAAAGGGTTGTGATTCTTGTGAAAATTTTGTGTCCCTATTTGCTATTTTGATTTTTTTGCTATGTCTGTCTTAGCGAGGCTGCTATATTTAGCGATCCAATATTCAAGTATAATCAATTTTCAAAATAAACATGGTCAGTTTCTTGCATCTTAAAAAAAAAAAAATAGACCTGTTCATATTTCAAATAAATATAATCTCCACAGGAAATTTAGGAAAAATCTCATAAAGAAAAGTTCATCCGAATCTCTTGCCAATTGAATGAATGAGCTATCACATGAGCTGGACCCAAGAAAAGCTTCAGGTTTATGAAATATTTCATCCAAATCTCTTGCCAATTACTTAATTAATTAAAAAAAATGACAAGAAGAAAAGATGGAGACAAATACAACTCCAATCATAAACTCATTTATAATGACATCATTAATAGAAAATATTTAAATAAAACAATCCTAAGTAATTAATTCAATACATATGTTTAATATATACATGAATATTATTTAATCCAAATCACATGGCGTCATTCGTCTTCTTCTATACTTTTGTATTATTTTTTTGATATTGGTTAGAACTTAGAAATATCTAAGTTCTGGGGGTGTTCTTCTTCTGCCATACTTGTGGAGACTTTGTGTAAATGTCTAGTCTTTGTCTAAAGTCTTGCTACTACTTTTCCTCTATTATTATTCGTCTAAAGTCTATTTTTGTCTACTCTTCTCGTGCATTGTTTTTTTCTGCAAAGTTTTTATTACTTTTGTACTGTATATTGTTTTTGTCTATTCTTCAAGTGTATTATTATTTTTAATATATTTTATCAGAGATGAAAAAACAATTTATTAGTATGTGTTACTTCATTATTGTTTCGTGGAACATGGAAGTCATTATTTTGTTTTGGTGTGTCGTCAACGGGTGATTTGTATGCAAAAGAAGTTGAAGGCGGAAAAGCATGGAACTCTAGTTGATTTTTTTTTTTTTTTTTTTTTTTTTGAGAAATAACTATAGTTGAAGTTGATTGAAGGTGCCCATGTCATAATCTTCATTTTATTTTATTTTTTCTTTAATGTTGGGTATACATGTGAGTGAAATCCTATATTAAATAAAAGTGGAAAGAGAGAGAGTGACTAGTATAATATAATTGGGTCCAAACTCATTATAAATTTCATCTTTTTGGTCAAGTGATATTTGTTGAGATACAATTTTTCGGGTTCTAATCTCATTAGCCCACTCACTAAAATACCTATACAAGCCATAAACTATTTCGGGCGCCTACAAATATTTCCCACATATTACCAAACTTGGGCTCTCACAAATATTCTCATATTATTACCCAACTTGGGCTTTCACAAATATTCCCCACATTATTACTCAACTTGGTCCCACACAAACACTACTCATATCATTACCAAAATTGGGTCACAAAATTATGCCATCTCTATAAAAAACCAAACTCATTACCTTGTGGGCAAAACTCAAAAAGCCCAACAAAACTCTTTTACGAAGCCTATTGCTATATGACACTCTTAAAGCCCATTGCTACGTGGCACCCTAAAGTCTGTTGCTATACAACACCCTTATTAAGTCTGTTACTACATGGCACCCTAAAAGTTGTTGCTATAGGACACCTTTACTAACTCTGTTGTTACACGACACCCTAAAGCCTGTTGCTACACTGCACCCTAAAGTCCATTGCTACACGGCGCCCTTACAAAGCCCGCTACTAGATGACACTCTTACAAAACCGGTTGCTACATGGCAATATTTTTCACAAAATCTCAAAACTATTTACAAAAAGTCCAATACTATTCTGGCAACTATTTACACAAAGCCTAACACTATTTTGACAACTATTTACAAAAAAGCTCAATACTATTTGTGAGAGACCAGGAAAAATTTTGGGTGCTCTCAAAAAAGAGATTTGGGTGCTTTTAAGGGCACCTCTCTTTTTGGGTAAGTGGTGTGGAGTCATCACTTATTTTCTATACAAAAAAATATGAAAAAATAAATACAAATTACATGATAAAATGCTTCATTGTCATTGATTGAATAAAGAAAAGTACAATCTTAGTAAATTAAACCTTACAAGGCTTTGAGTCCTAATTACAAACTACCAAAAATTAAAAAAGGGACAAAACACTAGTTTGCCTATCCAAAAATCCTATGCTTAGGGGCTAGGTTATGGAATAGGAAGGTATTAGACACCCATTTCGCCTAGACAGAGTTTGGTCTTCTAGAATCTAATGACCAATATACCTTTTTTTGCATGATGTTAAATGATATGTTAAACGTACATGACAAACACTTGACCCAAAATTAACTCAAATGTATTTACCTTATGAATGTATCATCTTCTTAGAAAAATTCAGATATGTTTTGTGAATAAATAAAAAAATTGATTTGGTTTGTTAAAAAAAAAAAAAAAGATCTGTTTTTATGTAAATAAAAAAGATTAGTTTTGTAAAGAAAATCATATCTATTTTTAAGTAGATAAAAAAATTGGTTTTGTAAAGAAAATTAGATCTATTTTTATGTAAATAAAAATGACAGGCCACAAACGCGTTGACCCCTTGTGATAAATTACGTTGATCAATTAATTAGCCCAGTTATTAATTAATCAATTTATCATGCAAATATACGTGGCAGCACAAACAAATCACCGAAACTAAGTTATGCAGCGGAAAATAAATAACACGGTGATTTGTTCACGAATGGGGAAAACCTCGCGGCAAAAACCCCACCGGGTGATTTAAGGTCACCACTCCCGAAACTCCACTATTATCACAGCAAGCGATTACAAGCAAGGAATCCCAAGTACCTTACCAACCTACAGTTGAACCCTTACCCCAATACCCAATTGGACTTGCTCTGTAGTGACAATTTCTCCTTTTCAATGCACGGCTCCCAAGTACGTGACTAACCAATTTGATGCGCGGATCCCAGTACGCGTCTTACTCCTTTGCACGAATCCCAGTACGTGACTAACCACCAACTTGAGGAAGAAAGAATGTTGGCTGCAAAGTTCTTCAAATCATCAGAGATGAACTAGGGCACGAACTTTGTTTCACAGATCACAATTTGCATGAAGAGAGAAGATGCAACTTGTATCTTGTGAATTCTTTTGATGCGCTTGTGCTCACACTTATGACGGCCCTTAAAATAATCCTTTTATATGTCTAGGGTTAGGAGAAAAGAAGTCCCAAAGACACACACACGGATTGGACTTGAAACAGATCTGAAATTCTGTTTTCTTTAATTCTCGATAGATAGAGGTATCGAGAGGTATCGAGCCAGCTGTCGAGGCTCGGGCAAAACTGCTTCCTTAAAGCTCGATAGATGTATCTGTCGAGGTAGGTGTCGAGGTTTAAAATCTTGCACTTCCTTGCTTGTATCTTGGACAGACTTTGACGGCTTCAACACTTAAACTTGAACCACTGTTTCTTGAAGTGTTTAACACATCCTAGATCTACCCAATTACAAGTAAAGTGCGTTTTGTCTAAGGATAAGCCAATTACATAAAATAGCGACATATGTTCACAATCTTGAACAACTACATATGTCCTAACAAAAAAGATTTTTTGTTTAAAAAATATCAGATCTATTTTTTTGTAAAGTTGAAAAAGGTAATTTTATCAAGAAAAATTAGATCTATTTTGAAAAGTTAAAAAAAAAAAAAAAAAAAAAAGATTTTTGGTTTATAAAAAAAATCAGATCTATTGTTGGACATAAAAAAATTTAAAAAAAAAACTTTTTGAAAGAGGATTCACATTTATGAGATAAATTTATTTTACATGCATCACATAAAAATCAACCTAACTTTTAATTTCTTCTTTTAAATTTCAAAATCTGCAATTTTGTAACAAAGAAAACTTTTCTTAAATAAATTAGATCTGTATTTAATGAAAATACAGAAAAGTTTTTTGTGTTAAAAATATCAGATCTGAAAAATTAGAAAATTAGATCTGAAAAATTCAGATCAGTTTTTAGTTTAGAAAATCAGATCTAAAAAATTCAAATCAATTTTTAGTTTAAAGAGTTCTTTGATAATTAGCAGATTTGCAATTTAAGAGAGAGATCACAATAAACAATCACCTAAGAACATATTTAAAGGAAAATTTTCAAATAAAACATGACAATTATATCAAGAACCAGAAATAATAAAACAACCTAAACCTATTCATGCATCATCAAACAAAATTAATAGAGAAGAACAGAAAAAGAAAAAGAAAACAAATAGACTACCTCTTGAATGTGTGTACTCTTCTTAGTGAAAGAATATTTTAGGATTCAAAGAAATTTTATTCAACTCTTTAAAGCCTAAAATACTTCACTTACAATAAAAATAAAATAAATAAATAAAAAAAATCCTAAGGCAAGAGCCTCTGGAACTTCTTTAACGTAAGGGGGAATTGGAAAGAAGAGAAGAGCCAGAGAGAAGGGGGTCAGAAAGTGTGAAAAAGTATTCTGAATTTTAAGAGGCATTCTCTATTTATAGAGGTTGGGATGCTTCGAAAAATTAGTTGAATGATCAAATACGAACTAGGATGCGTCCTTATCTCCAAAAAAATAAAAAAAGGATAAGATTTATCTTGGTCTAGGAGCTTTTGGGCCGATCCTTGCATTTGTGCCAATCAGCACTTGGAAAGTGCTGATCGGCACTCCAAGAGTAACGAATGGGCCTCTTGGGTGCTGGACCCGCGTTTGACTTTTGGTCCACTTTGAACTCATTTTTTAAGATTTTTTGAGACGAAACTTGCACTTAGACGCGTTTTTAATCCATATTCTAAAAATTAAACCCCTTTTCTAGATATTCAGGTCTTTACAGTGATGATTATCTTATAGATAAATACTCCAAAAAGTCTTGATTATCCACAATTTCATTGTTATTTGATTAATCCACTTTATTCCCATACAAGTAGGCCTATTTTTAACACTATCACATTGTTTTGCGACAATAGTGGAACGGTTGCACAATCCAAAGATCCAAGGAATCACAAGAAAGGGAAACACATAGAGAGAAAGTACCACATCATTCGAGACATTGTTGCTCGTGGAGATGTGATTGTAGCAAAGATTGATGGTGCAAAGAATCTAGCGGATCCCTTCGCCAAAGCCTTGCCTCAAAGGACTTTCGAGTCACATTTGGAGAAGATGGGAGTTAGATTTGTGCACAATAGTCTTTAGGCCAAGTGGGAGATTGTTAGGATATGTGTCCTTAAATCCTATTGTATGATGCTATATATTTTATTATGTATGACATTATGTATGACTTAATGTTATAGTTAATAAAGTTGTTTTTATTATTATTTGAAAATAATGGTAACATGAATATTGTGACATTATCATATAGTCCATGAGATGCATAGTATGTGATTTAGTCACAGAAGATATAAATCACAAGTTCTTTGTAAACTCAGAATTATAGTTCGTAGTCGGTGATGAAATTGGGCATTTCATCTGCGAAGACTATAACATATCAACTAAGATGATTTGTCTTGATCATGGAAATGAAGATTTCTAGTTAGTATGTTGATATGTTTTAAGAGTTAAGACATATTGAACTGGACCGGTGTAAGATTTATTATTCTCCTAGCGACTGTCAATTGAATAATAAACTCACGACTTATATTTGCATGAACTCTTAATCCTGAAAGGATAAGGGACCTAATCATGAAGTGTAGGTTGTTTTGGTATATCAGGAGTGAGATCTATAGTTACGGTCAAAATCTCAGTATGTTGGGTAGCCACATTTAATGTTGATGGAACATATATTCTCAAGATGGAATTCATAGTCTCTTAACGAAGATACAAAATATTCCCTTGAGATAAGTTTAATGGGTTTGTTATTCAGAGAGTTGGGCCTAACCACTTTAGTAAGAAGTTACTAAAGTATATATTTATGGAATTGGATTTCATAAATATATGATGAATAACTTGAAGGATTAAACCGGGTACTCAAGGAATTAAGATGTAGTAATAAACAAAGTGGTAGTCTATTTTAATGACTTTGTATTATTATGAATATTTTATGAAGGGGTTGCATGTATAATAAAGTCTTGGGATATAATTTATTAATAAGGCCTAGAGTGCAATTATATTTATATAGTGGTATTAAATATAATTAATGGTAGCTTTAGACTTTTCAAGAGTTGACAAAAAAGCCCAAGGCCCATTGGAGCTAGTGTCTTATTGGTCCCTTTTGGTCTCACTCCAAGCCACACACTTAAGCCCAATAGGAAAGGCCCAAAAGGCCCAAAAGGCTAGCCCAATTAGATAATCAGTTAGATACAAAGGGAGAAACACACATAATTTTTCTGTAGAGAATTCGTAGAGAGAGATTGAGAGAACACTCTTGTGAAGTGGTGCAAAAAGTGTTAGACACTTTTTGACATTCTCCCTTTGGAACTGATTGAGAGACCACACATCTTGGGTGTTAGTAGAATTGGAGTGAAGATTGAAAGTGTTCCCAAGTGCTTCTGATCTTCAAGTTTTGAAATTCATCACTCCAAGGTACACTCTCTTATTCTCAAATTCTGAAACTTATATAGTACATGTTAACTTTTATGTATGAAATAGATCCGTTATTTCTTCCGCTGCGTATGTTTTGTATGCGATACAAGCATGTTATTTTTTCATCAACTATCACTACAGAACAAGTCCAATTGGGTATGGTAAGGGTTCAACTGTAGGTTGGTAAGGTACTGGGATTCCTTTACTTGTAACCGCTTGTTGTGATAATAGTGGAATTTCGAGAGTGGTGACCTTAAATCACCCGGTGAGATTTTTGCCGTTAGGTTTTCCCCATTCGTAAACAAATCACCGTGTCAATTTATTTTCCATTACATACTTTAGATTATTGGTGATTTGTTTGTGCTGCCACGCAATTTGCATGTTAACTTGATTAATTAATAACTTGGCTAATTAATCACAAGGGATCAACGCATTTTTGGCCTATCAAGTGGTATCAGAGCGGGCACACTCTGATTAGGATTTAATCCTTATGTGTGATCCATTGACCCCTGTTTGTCATGGATAGAGGTCAGTCTTTGATTATACCTCCATTGTTTGATGGTACTAACTATGCATACTGGAAAGTACGCATGAGAGCTTTCTTGTAGTCACTAGATGAGAAGGTGTGACAAGCTGTGGAGATAGGCTGGACCAAGCCTACAAAAGTACCGGCCGATTGGGATGATGCCAAGATCAAGGCCGAAAATTTCAACAGCAGAGCGTTGAATGCCCTATTCAGTGCGGTCACAAATGAGGAGTTCAAGAAGATTTCCTCCACAAAAACTGCTAAGGAAGCATGGACCATTCTCTAGACAACCTATGAAGGAACAAAGGCTGTCAAGGATACGAAGCTACAAAGGCTCACTACAAGCTTTGAAGAAATTAAGATGGAGGAGGATGAGTCATTCGATGAGTTCTACACCAAGCTCAAAGATATAGTGAACTCAGCTTTCAATCTTGAGGAAACCATTCCTGAACCCAAAATAGTCAGAAAAGTGCTCAGATCTCTTCCCGAGAGATTCCATGCTAACATCACAGCAATAGAGGAATCAAAAGATATTGACAAGATTCCTCTAACTGAGCTGATTGGCAATTTGCAAACCTACGAGCTTGGGTTGACTAGAATGGGCAAGTTAAGCAAAGGCAAAAGCATGGCACTAAAGGCTAAAAGCAGTGATACAGATAAGTCTTCAAACGATGAAGATTCTAAGATGAAGTCCTACATTACCAGGCAATTCAAGAAATTTATGAAGAATGCAAATGGAAAGGGCTTCAATAAGGACCGTAGGCAATCCAGTTCTTCTCAATTCAAAAGCCCAGATAAAGGGAAGAAGGATACCAGGGATAGCAGTTAGTACACTGTTCCCACTGGATCAAAATGCTTCAGGTGTCAAGGCTTCGGACACATGAAATAAGAGTGTCCTACGTACCTCAAGAGCATTGGGAAAAGCAATGCACTAGCTGCTACCTTGAGCGACACTGAGCCCGAGGATGATTCCGACAATGAAGATGACGGAATCTTGAATGCTTTCACTGCCACTGTAAATCCCACTGAAGGGATTACTGAAGAAGTAGATGAAGAAAAAGAATTGGTGGATGCTAAGTTTGAAACTATGGATGATCAAAATGATATTCATACCGCCTATGAGAAACTGTACAAGCTTTCTGAGAAGCATGAAACTCTCTAGGCTCGCCACCAAGAAGCTCAGTGATGTGGAACTTGATCATGAGGAGCTTTCCACTAAGGTTGATGAAGCAAATCAGACCATTGGGGCACTGAGGTTCGAGAACAATTTCTTGGCTGAGAAGACCAAGAAACTTGAAGCGGAGCTGTTTCAAGTTAGAGCACAATTGGAGAGGACGTCAAGTGCAAAGCTGGATGAGATGCTCAGCGTTCAGAAATATGCTTCGGATCGTACAGGATTGGGGTATGAATTTTCTCTCTCTAATACTTCTTCTGCTAGTAAAACTGTTTTTGTTCCTCCTGCTAATAACATTAAAATTATGGATAAAGATGTTAAAACTAAATTAGCAAGTGAGAACTTAGACAAGGGTAAGTCCATCTTAGGAGCACCCCCTAAGCTTGAGAAGAAGGAAACTAAAAACCCTAGGACTAAGAAGGCTATCTCTCAAAAGCCTAAACGGAAGAAGCAGCATTTCTGTTATCATTGTGGTGTTGCCAGTCATACTTGACCAAATTGCTACAAGTGGTTAGCCACTCAACAAAGCAATGTCATGATAGCATCTGGGAACCAGAATCAGCTTCAGACCTCTCTTGCTCCTCTTGGAGGTATTATCAAATCCCTCATGTTCCTTTCGAACTTGAACGGTTTCAATTCTTCCCCCTCATCACCGGTTCAAGGGTTGACAAAAAGGAAAGGTTCCTCCAAGGTATGGAAGGAAAAGGGTTCTAAGTAATTTTGTTCACTTCTTCTCTCTCTCCCCGTTTTGTTGTTTTTGCATTACTTGAGTGTTGCTTTACTGTTTTGAGCTAGTCTAGTTTTATGCATTGTTTTGCTTTCTTTAACATGTTTTTGTTTGTGTTTTTTCAGTTTTGTGTTTTATTTTTGCTTTTCTAATAAAAATAAAAAAAAATTCAAAAATTCAAAAACAGTGTGTGTTTATATACATTGATTCTTGTGAACCTTAAAATGGCCATTGAAATAGAGTTTTCTAAACTTTGTATCTCTTATACCTTAGATGAGCATCCTTATGCACAACTAAGTGAGCTTTGTGGCTCTTTGTTTATAATGAGTAAGGTTAAGTGATCTCTTGTACTTAACACTCGTATCACTCTTTTTGATGGGCAGGACTAGAAAATCCAAAGAGAAAGACATAGATAACCATCTCACCACTGTTACTCGTCAATCATGAAATGATATCTGTATGCTTCAACATAGCAAAAGTGCAATGTCAAAAGCTTAACATAATTGGGTATTTCTTTTCTTTCTTATATACCCATGCATGATATGCTCAATAAAAGAACATATGCAAAGAAATAAAAAGCAAAAAGATCAAAATGCTTTAAAAATATGGTTGCAAGCGTGTTTTCTAGGGGATGTGGGAGTTATAGGATGTACCTCGAAGGTGATAGTTCCCATCAAACAGTTATGATTGTGTGTGAGTTAAAGTGATTTTCTCATATCTCAAATCGTCATAACTTTGAGACACTTATGAAATCTTGCGATGTTTTTCACACACAACACGCAATATTCTTTGCTATTCTTGATACATGTGCAGGTACAATGTGATTTGGCCATCACAAGGTTTACATGCGTTAATGTATACTCACTAAACTGTCTTAACTCATTTTTTAAATATAAAATTGGTTAGACTTATTTAGTGTGTGTGTGTGTTTTGGGATCCATGTGCTTAAAATTGTTGTTGAGAGATGATTTTGAGAGCTTAATGTTTTGCTTGGATTATTGGTTAAGTTGCATGCATGATTGCATTCATGTCTGTGTTTTTCTTCTCTTGAAAAACTGCTTTTTAAAGCAATCTTGACACCTCCTCGACACATCCTCGATACCTAGCTGTCTGTCGAGCTTCTCAGCTTTTTCTTATCGCAATCTCGACAGCTTCTCGACACCTGATGGATCGATCGAGAAACTTTCTGTCTGCTCAATAGCTTCTTGACAGTTGATGGATCGATAGATATTCTTTTGTGTTTGATCCTCCTATTTTCGACACCTTTCCTCGATAGCTGTATCTGTCAAAGTAGCTTTTCTCGATACTTACTTTGATAGCTGTCTCGACATCTCTCGATACCTGCATCTGTTGAGAATTACTGAAGGAGTATATATAGGTTCTTCGAGATTTTGTCTCTCATTTCTCTCGATCTCTCTCTCGATACATTTGGTTTCTCACTCCCAAAACCTTTCTCACTCACTCTAAACCTCTTCCTAAGGATTCTTCAAGCTTTCCTCAAGATTTTCTTCTCTTGGTAAGCTTCAATACTCTCATTCTTCATGCATTTCATGTTTTAAAACCTAGATTTTGGGGTTTTTGAAAATTTTGGGGTTTTTCAAAATTGATGAGTGTTTATTGCAATTTTTGGGTTGGTTTTATAGATTTGATCTTTAAAACTACATGCATTGCATCACATTAGCATTCTAACAGTATTTTCATGCATTTAGATGTGTGTTCTCTGATTGTGCTCTGATAGGATTGGATTGGGCTGAGCCCATGATGCCATTTTGTTGCATGTCACATGTTCATGCATTTCTCATGCATACATTCTTTCCTTTCAATATACTTGTCATGTATTGAACTGCTTTGAGACTTTTCTTTGTGTTTCTTTCTTTCTCCCTCTCTTTCTGTTTGCGTTAGTAGTGTCTATAACACCTAAGCGTAAATCCATTCCATCCTAGTGTTGGGATATTTGTCCTTAAATCCTATTGTAAGATGCTATGTATTTTATTATGTATGACTTAATGTTGTGGTTAATAAGTTGTATTATTATTTGAAAATAATTGTAACATGAATATTGGGACATTATCATAGTCCATGAGATGCATAGTATGTGATTTATGTGATTTAGTCACAGAAGATATAAATCACAAGTTCTTTGTAAACTCAGAAGTATAGTTCGTAGTCGGTGATGAAATTGGGCATTTCATCTGCGAAGACTATAACATATCAACTAAGATGATTTGTCTTGATCATGGAAATAGAGATTTCTAGTTGATATGTTGATATGTTTTAAGAGTTAAGACATATTGAACTGGACCGGTGTGAGATTTATTATTCTCCTAACGACTGTCTATTGAATAATAAACTCACGACTTATATTTGCATGAACTCTTAATCCTGAGAGGATAATGGACCTGATCATGAAGTGTAGGTTGCTTTGATATATCAGGAGTGAGATCTATAGTTAAGGTCAAAATCTCAGTATGTTGGGCAGCCACATTTAGTGTTGATGGAACATATATTCTCAAGATGGAATTCATAGTCTCTTAACGGAGATGCAAAATATTCCCTTGAGATAAGTTTAATGGGTTTGTTATTCAGAGAGTTGGGCCTAACCACTTTAGTAAGGAGTTACTAAAGTATATATTTATGGAATTGGATTTCATAAATATATGATGAATAACTTAAAGGATTAAACTGGGTACTCAAGAAATTAAGATGTAGTAATATACAAAGTGGCAGTCTACTTTCATGACTTTGTATTACTATGAATATTTTATGAAGGGGTTGCATGTATAATAAAGTCTTGGGATATAATTTATTAATAAGGCCTAGAGTGCAACTATATTTATATAGTGGTATTAAATATAGTTAATGGTAACTTTGGACTTGTCAAGAGTTGACAGAAAAGCCCAAGGCCCATTGGAGCTAGTGTCTTATTGGTCCCTTTTGGTCCCACTCCAAGCCACACACTTAAGCCCAATTGGAAAGGCCCAAAAGGCCAGCCCAATTAGAGAATCAGTTAGATACAAAGGGAGAAACATACAGAATTTTCTGTAGAGATTTTTTGGTAGAGAATTCATAGAGAGAGTTTGAAAGAACACTCTTGTGAAGTGGTGTAAAAAGTGTTAGACACTTTTGGATATTCTCCCTTTGGAACTGATTGAGAGACCACACATCTTGGGTATTAGTGGAATTGGAGTGAAGATTGAAAGTATTCCCAAGTGCTTCTCATCTTCAAGTTTTGAAATTCATCGCTCCAAGGTACACTCTCTTGTTCTTATATTCTGAAACTTAAACTAGTGCATGTTAAACTTATATGTATGAAGTAGATCCGTTACTCGTTTATTTTATACATTTTATTTCTTCCGCTGCGTATGTACTTGTATGAATCCAACACCTAGAACTCTCTTCGTTCTAAGGGCTCTTCATCTTCTGATCCTAGTCCTCTCTTTGTTCGGTTTCATGATGAGAAAACCTAACAGGACTTCTCGGAGAACTTTTCTAAACGGGGTGTTAATTCGGAACGCCAAGTTATTCTGGCAGACTTTACCGACATTGACCTTCCCGATGTCATTCACAGTCGGGCTTGGGAGTCATTATGTGACGTCCCGGTCACTTGTCCTTCCGTGCTGATTCAGGAGTTTTACTCCAACATCCACGAGATTGATTCTTCAGTACCTCTCTTTCATACTCGCATTCGAGGTACGCACATTGTTGTCACTCCGGAGTTGGTCTTTGAGGTGCTTCATGTTCCGCAGGTTGATCATCTTGATTACCCCGGTTGTGAGCGTTTATGGACTGTATCCAAAGACGAGATGATTTTTGTGTTTTGTGAGCGCCCCTCTGATTGGGGTAAGCATCAATACACACCATGTAGGCCTTTTGCTAAAGGTCCTCATTTCCTAAACATGGTGATGACATTTGTTTTGCACTCACTCTTTCACTATAACTCCATCACAGAGCCTCGTGCTCGATTTTTGTTGTCTCTTTTAGAGCACCTCACTATAGACTTCCCTTCACACTTCATCTTCTCCATCATTGATGTCTATAAGGATACTGCTACTTGTGATAAGCTCATTTTCCCTTCTGCTATCACAAGAATTCTTCGCCGCTTTTCCATCCCTATTCCTTCGTCCGACCCATTCCATGTCATGTCTGCCATAAACGCCGCTACCGTAAAATGTAGTGAGGCACAGTTTAGGTCAAGACAGACGGATTCAACAACTCCTCCCTCCCTCCCGACTCCATCCAGATCTGCTAGAGCCACATCTGCTCCCTCCTCTTCCTCGAGCGATGTGACACTTGGAGATATTATGGCGCAGCTTCAGCGCATGGATGCTCGCCTCGATACGCTCTCTACGGAGTTGTATCAGGTGAACGTTCGTGTTGGTTGCATTGCTAAGCGACAGGCGACCATGGGTGGTTTTGCTTCTGAGGCTTCTCCTCCACCTCTTCATGTAGCTTCTGAGACTGAGGATGATGATGGTGATGATGGTGATGACGATGATGCTTCCGATGATGATGATGGCTCTTCTGATGAGATGTCTACTTAACACTCTACCCTTTGTCACTCATGACAAAAAGGGGGAGTAATTTTGGGTTGGGTTATGAGAGTAGTCATTCTTAGGGGGAGAGCTTGTATAGGACATTTTGATACGGGGAGCGTTGATATGAGGGATGTAGTGAGGATTACATGTATTTCTTTTCTTTTCTTTCTTATAGAGATACATTGTTCATGTACCCCGGTCTTGTGACCATTTATTGACATACATTGTGCTTATTTCTTAATATATATATGTTGATGTATGTTTCTTTCACCTACCTTTCCATGTGTTGTTTCTTTTATGTCTTCATACACATGTTTCTTTTATTTGTATGCAATCTATTATTTTTGCTTCACACAAAGATGTCTTAATGTGTTTTGTTTAAAAGTGTTTTAGAAATACAAGTTGTCAAAGTCTACTTGCCATAACCTCTCTTCTTGCAAATTTTTTCAAGAGTTTGTGTTAGGATAGATTTTATTGTATTCAACAAGTGAATATAAGTTGAGTGATTTATGACTTCTCTCATATCTTTATTTGTTTGTTGTGGTTTTGTCACAGATTGCCAAAGGGGGAGATTGTTAGGACATATGTGGTTCAAGTTGTTTTGAACATATGTCATTATTTTATGTAATTGGCTTATCCTTTGACAAAAAGCACTTTACTTGTAATTGGGTAGAATTAGGACGTGTTTAACACTTCAAGAAACTGTGTTTCAAGATCAAGTGTTGAAGTCATCAAGTCTGTCCAAGAAACAAGCTGAAAAGGGTAAGTTACTAAAGCTCAACACCTAGTCTCAACACATGCATCTATCGAGCTTTAGAAACTGTTTCAACCCCGAGGCTCGACAGCTTCTCGACAGATCCTCGACACCTCTATCTGTCGAGATTTATGGAAAACTGATTCTAAGTTCTGTTTTGATTTCAATCCGTTCTTATGTCTTTGGGACTTCTTTTCTTCTAACCCTAAACATATAAAAGGATTATTTTAAGGGCCGTTGAAGGAGGCATAAGTACACAAGTTGCACAAGCATTGAGAAATCCTTGTTTAAGCTATTTGTGATCCAAGACAAAGTTCATGCCCTAGTTCATCTTTCTTGTGAAGAAGTTGCTGTGTAATGTGCACCGTAGGGTTTTGTAACCAAGCATCTTCTTGATCTTCATCGTGTGGATGAATTGAAAAACTTTGCAGCCAATAACTCTCTCTCTAGTTGGTGAATTGAAGTCGCGTACTGGGATCCGTGCAATTGGTTAGTTACGTACTAGGAGCCGTGCATCAAAAGGAAAAACTGTCACTATAGAACAAGTCCAATTGGGTATTGGGGTAAGGGTTCAATTGTAGGTTGGTAAGGTACTAGGATTTCTTTACTTATAACCGCTTGTTGTGATAATAGTGGAGTTTCGAGAGTGGTGACCTTAAATCACCCGGTGGGGTTTTTGCCGTTAGATTTTCCCCATTCATAAACAAATCACCGTGTCAATTTATTTTCTACTGCATACTTTAGATTATTGGTGATTTGTTTGTGCCGTTATGTTTATTTGTTGATAATCCCCAAAAAAAAAAAAAAAAAAGTTACAAGGTACTCGAGCTTGGTGAGCTCGTGTACCATAGGAATAACATAAGCAGTATTTTATGTTTATGTTTATTTGTTGATAATCCCCCCCCCCCCCCAAAAAAAGTTACAACGTACTCGAGCTTGGTGAGCTCGAGTACTGTAGAAATAAAATAAAAAGCATTTTATTTATAAAAGGTACTCGAGCATGTTATACTCGAGTATTGTGTTGCATGGTACTCGAGTATACCAAGCTCGAGTACCGCATTATTTTTTTTATTCGCCTAATTTCCACCTCAGCAGTGCCACGGTGGCAAAACTTCTAGGAACTTGAGTGTCTTAAACTCGAGTTCCAAATGGTACTCAAGTTTGCCAAACTCGAGTACCATAAAAGTGGTATTTTCCTATTTAGTTCTAAAATAGTGTTTTTTTGCTACAAATTTTGGAAAAAGATGGTATTTGGCCATTTTCGCCCACAAAACACTGTTCATTCACTTATTTGCATTGTTCATGTCCCATGACCAATGAAAGAGGCACTGGTAAAAAAAAAAAAAAAAACCAAAAACCAGTAGACGTGGGCATGCTAGACGTGATCCAAACGGGTGTATAGTCCTAATCTGAGCAGTATAACATTCAGTTACGAAGCATTTATTTTGGGTAAGAAGACCTAACAAAACTATTACTACATAGAAATTCACTGTTTAAAAGAACACTAGATCATGAGCAGTCGAAAGGCAAAGATAGTGATACCAAACTATAAGTCACATTCAAGATTACCTTCACTCATACGTGGGATAAGAAGTCTCCCTGAGGACTGTCAGCATGGAAACCATCTGCTAGTACCATAATATGCTGCATTAGGTTTGACAAACCTATTGCATAATCTGTGTACTTCCCTCCAGTTTTTAGAATGAAATGTCCACCATCCCAACAAATAAAATAATATAAAATGGAAATACAGTGATGAACAAACAGCAATGTTAAGCCAGTAAATTATTTCTTGGTTAGGCTCTATATGAAATTATATTCAAAACAAAAGCCCGCTAGGAAAATTCCTTGAAGAGAATTCCTAAGACGTGCACAGTCGAGAAAATAATAGTAACTTATACTAAAGAACAGCATACAAGAAGTTAATTTCACATGACCAGCAAACTAAAAAATATCCCATATCTGTATCATTGTTGTCAAAGTCAAAAAGCATCATTGGGACGGACCCACAGTAGGGCAGGGGGGCCATTGCCCCCCGCCCACCCCCCCCCCCCCCCCCACAAAAAAAGCTGGTATATATATATATGTGTGTGTGTGTGTGCTGAAATTTTTTATTTTCGTCCTAATTGCCCCCCCCCCCCCAAGACATTTTAAATGCGATGAATTTTGTTTCATCCACTAAAGCACTTATTCAAAAATTCAGAGATGAAGAATGGGATAATTTACTTACCACTGTGAAATCATTTTGTGAGGCACTTGACATAGATGTCCCAGAAATGAATGCTCGCTATGTTAAAAGAGGAGGTCTAGCTCGTTATCAACAAGATGACTTTACAATTGAGCATCATTATCGGGTATATATTTTTTATGCTGTGATAGATTCTATATTACAAGAATTAAATCATCGGTTTAGTGAGCATGTGGTGGAATTGCTTAATCTTAGTTCAGCTCTTGATCCTAAAGAGGCAAGTGAGTCTTTTAGAAGTATAGACATTTTGTTGTTAGTAAGCAAGTTTTATCCGAAAGACTTCACAGATCAAGAAATAACACTTTTAAAGGCAGAAGTTGATCATTATGAGCACAATGTAGTTCGGCATCCGGACTTCAAGAAGCTATCAAGTATTTCTGAGTTGTGCCAATGGTTCGTAAAAACCCAAAAATCATTATGTTACCCATATATTTATAGATTGATTATACTTGTGCTTACTCTTCCAGTTTCTACTGCAACTATAGAGCGAGCATTTTCTGCCATGAATATTATCAACAATAGACTTTGCAACAAGATGGAAGATGATTTTCTAATGGACTCTATGATTTTGTATGTTGAGAAGGAGATTGCTGCAAAATTTGGTACATAATAAATCATAGAAGACTTGCAAGGCCTAAAAGAGCATCAATTCTGTTTTGATAAATGTGTTGAAATGTTTAAAAAACACTTATTTTGTATGTTATACTTTGTTAACATTTTTATAATATCAAATGCTTAAGAAACACTTATTTTATATGTAGTTTTTTGTTGAATATGAAATAGATGTTAGTTTTTATTTTCATAAAAAAAAAAAAAAAAAATTGTTTTAAGCCTTACCCCCCCCCCCCCCCCGGTTCGAATCCTGGTTCTGTCCCTTAGCATCAGGTCACAAACACAGACATCAACATAGGTCTAGTAACATTTGCAAGAGGAATGAAAAATTAGGGCTAGACGTCATTTCACTTTTCAAACAATTCAGTATGGATTGAATCTCTTCCCATCTTGGCTATTTGCAGCCACAAAATCATGAAATAATCCATCAATAACCTCACTGCTGCCACCAGCATCCTTCTTTACTCCCCTGCTTTCCATGTGTTCCTTAATCTTGTCTGAACGGCTCCATCTTCCCTAGGTAGCATATATGTTGGACAATATAACATATCCACCGGGTTCATCAGGTTCTAACTTTAGTAGCTCTCTAATGGCTCTCTCTACAAGTTCCATGTTTCCATGAGCTCTCCAAGCACCCACAATTAATCCTCATATGGATCAACTTGGTTTCATTGGCATGTTGTCAACCACATCTTCTGCTTCATCCAGCCTTCCTGATCATGCATAAAGATCCACCGAACACCCATAATGCTCGATTCCTGGTTCAATACAATATTTTTCCTTCATGCTATAGAATATTTTGATCCCTTCATCCACAAGTCCACTAGGACTGCAAGCAGTAAGAATAGTAACAAAAGTCACATTATTTGGCATTACATCCCCTTGTATCTCAGAGAATTGCTAGGTTCTAAGAATTTAGGATCTAAATGTATAAGAACTTTGCTTTGTATATGTTGGCAAAACATGATCAAAACAAGGAGTCTAGGTTTAGGCTTGCTCAAAGTTTATTTGTTATAGTTTGAATTGAGCTGAATGTAGAAACTTACTATGCAAAATTGCAAAGCTCAATCGATCGAAAGTAAGGCACGATCAATCAAGAATTGTATTTGTAGAACTTGAATTAAGTCCAAATAGCAGTTCAAGCTCATTAAGGGTTAGGGTTTCAAATCTACTTCTCCTAGTATATAAAGAAAACCCTAAGAATATTTTTATAAGGCTTTTTAGAGAGCGAAGAGTGTGCCTCTTTTGTATCTAGGGTTTTGTACCCAAAAGCTCTCTAATGTCTTCTACTAGTGTTATTCCTTGAAGAATCTCAAGATCTGGTGTTGTAGAAGTTGTTGCATACAAGATCAACGTCTAAGGAGATCCAAAACCTTTGAGTGGAGTCTCAAAGTCACAAGCAGGTAAGCTTATGTTGTTGCAAAGGACTAGGAAAGAAGTAGTCCATGGACTCGGAGCTATCATGGGATCGTGGTAGTAAGTTTTCTATTCGAGGTAGCAATAGAAAGTTAATGGTCTAAGTTCTACTGTACAAACTTCAATTCTTTCGTAGTCGATTTGCTTTTTACCTTGAGGATAGCTAGGTTAATTTCTCTACAGGTTTTTTATCGGTTTGATTTTCCTGGGTTATCATATCATTGTGTTCATTATTTTTCCGCATTATTTACATGATATGATTTTATTGTGTTATCCTAGAACTAAATAATTTATCTAAGTAATCACTTGGCTAAATAACTAGGTTAAACAATCTAGTTTACAAGGGTCTAAAAACGTACAAGAATAATTCAAGAGCTTTGCTTCCATAACCATGGAATGCAAATCCAGTAGTCATGGTAGTCCATACATTAAAATCCTCTTTGGTTAGCCCCCTGAAAACCATAACAGCTCTTTCAATGCTTCCACACTTGAAATACATGTCTATTAATGCTGAATCCAAAAACACATCTACTTTCATCTGCATCCTAACCACCCAGCTATGTATCAACTTCCCTTGGTCCAGTCCTCTAATTTTTGCTGCAACAAGGACTGGGATTGCTGATGTGCATGAAATATATACAATAAAGTACTCACATATCTACATATTTAGCCTTACTTTTATGTTATTTTGTTACTGATTATATAATATCTTTATGTTGTAGGTAACAAGAGCTTTACATGCAAAGTGGGACTAAGCCAATTGAATCAAGCCAACTTACATCCAGCCAGAAGACTAAGCCAATTAAATTCAAGTCCAAGTAGAGCAAGGAATCAAAGGAAATTTGCACCAAATCCAAGTCCAATTCGGATTAGGATTCCAACCTGCGCATCAATAGTATTTTTAGCATAACTTTCGGCTCAGATATCCAATCAATATGATTCAAGTTGGGCTGGAATGTCAACTTATAGTAGGATACGTGAGGAATGTGAAAAGTTAGTTTTCATCCAAACAGGGCATTCTGGAGACTTGGTCTCGCGAGATAATTTCTAGGTTAGACTGTATTTTTTATCCTGTAGTGCTCTAGCTATCGTGACCCTTCAGTTCCCTGCATGCTTCACACGTGTGCTACTTTGGCGACTTGCTAGTCACGAGTCAGTCGCGAGGCTCTTTTGAATGCACACATCCTGATTTTTCTTCACACGCTCTCACACATAACCCTTACATAATTCCCACCTAAATACAGGGTATCTATTTGCTGAAATTACAAGCAAATTTGGAACAGAATAAAGCCAACACACGATTGAATAAATTCAACATTACATATATATATATATATATTTATTTATGGTTAACTTTTAATCACTTAATGAGTAATATTCGTTTTCAGTTTAAACCATATATTTTTTTAAAAAAAAATAAAAGTGTAGCAAAGCCCAAATTATACCCTTTAACATCCAAACATAACAGATTGGCTCCTTAAACAACCAAAAAGAATCCATTTCCAATTTCATCAAATGAAAACTTCCTTGGTTTGGATATTTCAAACAAAATGCGGTTGTTTTTAATAGATCAAATAATCAATAATATCTATAGTTAGGTAAACAAATATTTTATAGAGATCAAAAAAATTCTTAAAATAATTAGTAAAAAGAGATGAAAAAAAAAAGAAAGATTTAGTCATATCTCATAGGAGGTTTTGGTGCCAACATGAGCAAGAAAAGCTAGACTTCCTTGGCTCTAAAGAAGCTTTGATTGATGTTGATAGGCCAAAAATGTATTGACCCCTTTGGCAAATTAATTAATTTATTATCTAAGTTAATTAATTAAGTCAATTTAATATGCAATGGCATGGTAGCATAAACAAATCACCAACTAAGTTAAATGCAACGGGAAATAAATTTGACACAGGTGATTTGTTAACGAATGGGGAAAACCACCAAGGCAAAACCTCACTGGGTGAATTTAAGGTCAAAACTCCTGAGAATCTACTATTATCAAAACAAGTGGTTACAAATAAAAGAGATCCTAGTACCTAATACTAACCTACAGTTGAACTCTTACCCCAATACCCAATTGGACTTGTATTGTAGCAGCAATCTCTTTATTCAATGCACGAATCCTAGTACGTACTAACCAATGATGCACGGATCCCAATACATGACTAACACACCAACTTGAGGAAGATGTTGGCAGTAAAGTTCTTCAGTTCATCCAACAATGAAAATTAGGAAGCTCATTGGTCACAAAACCTTTAGAATAAAGACGCAGTAGCTTCTAGAGAGAATATAATGAACTAAAGCAAATTCTATCTCCTGTCATTCTCCTGACATAATATGCATGGACTATTCTTTTGCAACACCTTGCATCACTTGTGACGGCTCTTAAAATAATCCTTATATATGTCTAGGATTGTGAGAAAAGAAACTCTACACAAATACTCGAAGATATACGTGTAATTAGATCTGAAAAACCTGATTTCGTAATTCTTGACAGATACAGCTTGTATCGAGCTTCTGTCAAGCTTCAACATTAAATCTCGATAGAAAGGATTCTGTCGAGACATCTGTCGAGCTTTGATGAATAAAACTTCTTCACTTGTTTCTTGGTTAGATTTACATGGCTTCAATACTAAAATTGAACACTTGTTTCTTGAAGTACTAAACCCATCCTAGATCTACCCTGTTAGGACATATGTAGTTGTTCAAGATTGTGAACATATGTCGCTATTTTATGTAATTGGCTTATCCTTAGACAAAACGCACTTTACTTGTAATTGGGTCGATTTAGGATGTGTTAAACACTTCAAGAAACTTAGGTTCAAGATTAAGTGTTGAAGCAATCAAAGTCTGTCCAAGACACAAGCAAGGAAGTGCAAGATTTTAAAGCTCGACACATACCTCGACAGATACATCTATCGAGCTTTAAAGAAGCTGTTTTGCCCGAGCCTCGATAGCTGGCTCGATACCTCTCGATACCTCTATCTATCGAGAATTAAAGAAAACAGAATTTCTGATCTGTTTCAAGTCTAATCCGTGAGTGTGTCTTTGGGACTTCTTTTCTCCTAACCCTAGACATATAAAATGATTATTTTAAGGGCCTTCAACAGAGAGATCACAAGATACAAGTTGCATCTTCTTTGAGAACTTGTTGTTCATGCAAATTGTGATCTGTGAGACAAAGTTCGTGCCCTAGTTCATCTCTGATGATTTGAAGAACTTTGCAGCCAACATTCTTTCTTCCTAAAGTTGGTGAGTGAGTCACGTACTTGGATTCGTGCAAAAGGAGTAAGCCGCGTACTGGGATCCGCGCATCAAATTGGTTAGTCACGTACTTGGGAGCCGTGCATTGAAAAGGAGAAATTGTCACTACAGAGCAAGTCCAATTGGGTATTGGGGTAAGGGTTCAACTGTAGGTTGGTAAGGTACTTGGGATTCCTTGCTTGTAATCGCTTGCTGTGATAATAGTGGAGTTTCGGGAGTGGTGACCTTAAATCACCCGGTGGGGTTTTTGCCGTAAGGTTTTCCCCATTCGTGAACAAATCACCGTGTTATTTACTTTCCGCTGCTTAACTTAGTTTCGGTGATTTGTTTGTGCTGCCATGTGATATTACATGTTAATTTGATTAATTAATAACTGGGCTAATTTAATTAATCTAAATTATCACAAGGGGTCAACGCGTTTGTGGCCTGTCATTCCCAATAACAAGTAAAGTGTGTTTTTTCAAAGGATTAGCGAATTACATCAAATTTGTCCCTAAGAATCTCCCCCTTTGGCAATCCGTGACAAAACCAAAACAAACAAATGAATCATGAGAGAAGTCTTAAATCACTAAACTTATAATCACTTGTTGTATTACAAAATAAATCTAACCCTAACATAAACTCTTGAAAAACTTTGCAAGAAGAGAGTTCGTGGCATGGTAAACTTTAACGGTCTGTCTTTCTAAAACACTTAAACAAATCTCATCAAGGCATCATGTGTGAAACAGAAATAAAGATTGCATACATAAAGAAACATGTGTATAAAGAGAGAAAAAAAACAACACATAGAGAGATAGGTGGTAAAACATACGTCATCATCATATATATGTGAAAAGATAAATACAATGTATGTCAATAAATAAATGGTCACACGACCAGTATACATGAGGCTAATGTAACTGAAAAGAAAGAAAAGAAAAGCACATATAAGCCTCACTACATCTCTTAAAAGATATACACACTCCCCCTAACAAAAATGTCCTATACTAAGTCTCCTCTTAAGTACAAGACTACTTTCATCCCAAAACTACTCATTTTTGTCATGAATGAAAAAGGGTAAGTCACTAGGAGGTCATTATCTCGTCATCACTGGAAGAGCTAGCGTCTTCATCCTCATCATCACCAGCATCGTTATCCTCATCAGCCGAAGCCTCTGGAGAAGGAGATGGAGAAGCAGCGAAACAACCAAAGCGTGCCTATCAGCGGGCAATATGTCTAACACGGGTGTTCACCTGACACATCTTATCAGTGAGAGAGTCAAGGCAAGCATCCATGCGCTGAAGTTGCACCATGATGGCCTCGAAGGTCACACCGCCAACTGCAAGGGAAGAAGGATCCGTGTGATAGCTAAAGGAAAGTTAAGCTTATCACGGGTCACCGTATCCTAATAAACAAGAGTATGACACAAAGTTAGCAACACACTTATCAACTGTGCGTTTCCGCAATATGAGTTCATTCATATTTCCCACAATAGTTTCTAGAGGATGGTTTAATTTGATTCTGGAGGAAGGTCTTTTGTCTTCATGACATTCAGAATCTGGTGATGTAGGCATGTCTGCTGACTCTTCTGCAACACTTGGAGTACCAGGATTACTTGGAGATGTGGGCTCTTGTTCTATGAGTTCCGGAACTTTCCTAAGTTCAGGAGGAAGGATTTCTTTAGGGAGTTCCTCATCAATTTTCTCAGAACTGACATCTGAAGACTCATCAATAACAACATTCACTGTTTCCATGACCTTCATGGTTCTTTTGTTATATACCCGATAAGCCTTGCTTGTAGAAGAGTATCCCAGAAATATCCCTTCATCACTTCTGGAATCAAACTTCCCCACATTCTCTCTATCCTTTAGGATGAAACAAGTACTTCCAAAAATTCTGAAATACTTCACATTTGGCTTTCTTCCTTTCCATAACTCATATGGAGTTTTTTTGGTGCCGGGTCTGAAGTACACTCTGTTCACCGTATGACATGCAGTGTTGACTGCTTCTCCCCACAAATTTCTAGCCACATCCTTACTGTGCAACATGGCTCTAGCCATCTCCTAGATAACCCTGTTCTTTCTTTCTACTATACCATTCTGCTGAGGAGTAATAGGAGCAGAGAATTCTTGAGATATACCTGATCTTGTGCAGAATGACTCCATGTATAAGTTCTCGAATTCTTTACCATGATCACTTCGAATTCGGTCAATTTTCAGGTTCTTTTCATTTTGCAGTCTTGTACACAGTGCTTCAATGTTCTCAAGAGCATTAACTTGGATCGTAGAAGAATGACCCAAGTATACCTAGTGAAGTCATCTACTACAACCATGATGTATCTCTTACCTCCAAGGGATTCGGTTCTTGTAGGACCCATAAGATCTAAATGCAATAGCTCCAATGGTCTAGATGTAGTTGATGTCTGAGTGCTTGGATGCTTAGCTTTCTTCTGTTTCCCAAGTTGACATGGTCCACACACAACATTGTTTAGTCTACTCAGCTTTGGCATCCCTAGAACCGATTCATGCTTAGATACAATAGAGAGATGTTTGTAACTAGCATGTCCCATCCGCTGGTGCCACAAATCTTCATTTGGCAATCGAATACTATTGCATACAATATCAGCATCAGGTACCAATCCATAACAGTTGTCTAGAGTACGAACACCACTTATGAGTTTCTTTCCAGACTCATCCATAACAAGACACTTTCCTTTGAAGAATAGCACCATGAAGTCTTGATCACATATCTGACTTATACTCAGAAAGTTCACTCTTAGGCCGTCCACATATAGAACATTTGCGATGTCTGATAGTCCAGGTAGAGAGATAATTCCTTTCCCTTTTATCTGTGATTTGCTTCCATCACCAAAAGTGACATTTCCACCTTTCTTAGACTCAAAGACTTTGAAGAGGGATCGGTCTCCAGTCATGTGTCTTGAGCAACCACTGTCAAGGTACCACAAGCACGTGTCCATCACTTTAAAGGCAGACTTCATCATAAAACACACTTCGTGCTTAGATGACAAATTAGTGGGAATAGTATCTTCTCTCATCTGCTTTTTCCGAGCTAGGCCTTTAATTTTAACTTTGTTCAGAGAAACTCCTTTGCACATTTTGATTTTGAGACAGTCTAGTTCCTGCTTGTATAAAACTAAGATCCTTTCCAATAATCATCGCAGAGGAAATCAAATAACTTTTAGACTTGTGTTTTCTGAGACACTCAAGGAAATAGAGATTAGAAAAACAAGATGTATTTGATAACACAGATCTCTTCAAGTAAGAGACTGACCTCTATCCATGACAGCAGGGGTCAATGGATCACACACAAGGATTAAACCCTAATCAGAGTGTGCCTGCTTTGATACCACTTGATAGGCCACAAACGCGTTGACCCCTTGTGATAAATTAAATTGATTAATTAGCCAACTTATTAATTAATCAAGTTAACATGCAAAATCACGTGGCAACACAAACAAATCACCAAAACTAAAGTATGCAGCGGGAAAATAAAAGACACGGTGATTTGTTTACGAATGGAGAAAACTTAACGGCAAAAACCCCACCGGGTGATTTAAGGTCACCACTCCCGAAACTCCACTATTATCACAGCAAGCGATTACAAGCAAGGAATCCCAAGTACCTTACCAACCTACAGTTGAACCCTTACCCCAATACCCAATTGGACTTGCTCTGTAGTGACAGTTTCTCCTTTCAATGCACGGCTCCCAAGTACGTGACTAACTAATTACGCGGATCCCAGTATGCGACTTTAATTCACCAACTAGAGAGAGAGTTGTTGGCTGCAAAATTCTTCAAATCATCCACACGATGAAGATCAGGAAGATGCTTGGTTACAAAACCCTACGGTGCACATTACACAGCAACTTCTTTACAAAGGATGAACTAGGGCATGAACTTTGTCTTTTTTATCACAAATTGTATGAACAAGAATTACTCAATGCTTGTGCAACTTGCATCTGCTTGACGGCCCTTAAAACAATCCTTTTATATGTCTAGGGTTAGGAGAAAAGAAGTCCCAAAGACACATTCACGGATTGGAATTAAAACAGAACTGAAAATCTGTTTTCTTTAAATCTCAACAGATAGAGGTGTCGAGGATCTGTCGAAAAGCTGTCGAGGCTCGGGCTAAAACAGTTTCTTAAAGCTCGATAGATGCATGTGTCGAGACAGGTGTTGAGCTTTAGTAACTTGCACTTCCTTGCTTGTTTCTTGAACAGACTTAATGACTTCAACACTTAGTCTTGAAACACTGTTTCTTGACGCGTTAAACACATCCTAAATCTACCCAATTACAAGTAAAGTGCGTTTTGTCTAAAGATAAGCCAATTACATAAAATAGTGACATATGTCAATAAGTTAAACTACATATGTCCTAACAATCAACCAAATGAATTGGTCATCTTCGAACTCCTTCCCAAGCACCAAAATATCTCATCACTGATATGCATATGGTGAGATAAGGATTTGGCAAATTTACCTCTTAAGGATATGTCAATGGAGAGGGTGGGAGTAGAGGAATTTGGAGAATCAGATGTCTAAGATTGTGGATGAGTCAATCTTGGTTTTCTCTAAAGTTTCTCTCTCAAAATTATCTCTAGAAGCTCTCTACATTTCATGGGTATAAGGGTATATATAGTAGTATACGTGAGGAATGTGAAAGGTCATTTTTTTGCAAAACAGAGCATTCTGGCGACTCAGTCTTGCGAGTAGGATGAGTAGCGAGTTTGAGTTGCGAGATAACTATCAGGTTAGACTATACTTTTTGTCCTATAGTGCTCCAACTGTCGTGACCCTTCAGCTTCCAACATGCTTCACATGTGTGGCATTTTGGCTAGTTGCTAGTCGTGAGTCACTCACGAGATCTAATCGCGAGAAACCTCCAATTGCACACATTCTTGAATTTCTTCACACTCTCTCACACACATCCCTTACATAATTCTCACCTAAATATAGGGCATCTAATTGCTACATTACAAGCAAATTCGGCACGAAATAAACCCAACACATGAATGAATAAATTCAACCTTATAATGCCGATCAAACTTTTTGGATTTTCTACTTTTTATGTATTTTTGGATTTTTTTTTTTTTTTGACACAAAACAAGTAAATATTAATAAAAAACAACAAACACTCAAAGCTTTTTAAACAACAAAAACAGTAAACATGCTAGAAGGAAAAATAAGCAAACGACCAACAATGTCGCAGCATATCGAAAGAATTGATGCATGGACATGTTCTAATACTTATGCATGAGTACCCTTTATGAATGAATAAATTCAACCTTATAATGCCGATCAAACTTTTTGGATTTTCTAATTTTTATGTATTTTTGGATTTTTTTTTTTTTGACACAGAACAAGTAAATATTAATAAAAAACAACAAACACTCAAAGCTTTTTAAACAACAAAAACAGTAAACATTCTAGAAGGAAAAATAAGCAAACAACCAACAATGTCGCAGCATATCGAAAGAATTGATGCATGGACATGTTCTAATACTTATGCATGAGTACCCTTTATCTATATTTGAATATTGACGAGTAGCGTATGAAATAGAAAGGATATGCTTGCTACTGTCAACTCCTTTTTCTTAGGTAAACTATTCTGTGAGGTTAATTCCACACTATATACATGGTCCCTACGATCCCAAGTCCTCTTATAATGGGGAAGTTTATACACATCTCTTGCTTCAACATCATCTACAAATGTACAAAAATAAAAGCTAACACATTAAAATTGGCTTATTAGACGTCGTTAGTCCTGCTCAGACAGCCTTTATTCCAGGTCATAGCATGGCAGAGACATTCTCTTGCAGGCTCAGGAATTGGTGAGCTACTATCATAAAGAAGAGGGACCAGGTAGATGAGCTATTAAAGTAGACCTAATGAAGGCTGATGACTGGGTGGACTGGAACCTTTTTTCTGAGGTGCTTGTCTGCCTGCATTATTCCTAAAAATTTGGTGCATTGAGTTGAGGTTTGCATCACTTCACCTAAGTTCTCTGTTGTCTTTAATGATAGTCTTGTGGGGTATTTCAAGGGTGGCAAAGGATTGAGAAGGCCTGATCCTTTGTCCCCCTATTTGTTTGTTATTGCTATGGAGGCATTAGGAAGCTCATGATATCTAAAGCTATATAAAAGCAGTAGGCTTCAAGTTTCATCCTAGATGTGAAAAGCTCCAATTAACCATTTTATTTTTTGGTCATAATAAGATCGTCTTTACTAGTGCTAACCTAGGCTCTATTAGCATCATTAAAAATGTGTTTGACAAATTCAAAACTCTTTCATGTCTTCAAGCCAATACTGGCAAGAGTGAAGTCTTCCTTAGTGGGGAATTTGAAGGTACAAAGTTTGCTTGTAGTTTGTTGAAGCCCAACTGCATCTTAGATATTTAGGCTAGCATTTGATATCTGGAAAACTGTCTTGTAGTGACTGCAAGCCTATAATTGCAAAGATTTCAGCTAGAATAAATTCCTAGTGTGCCAGAAAACTTTCTTTTGTAGGGAGGTATACAAGTTTAATGAACTAATATCTTCATTCTTCCAGTTAAAGCATTCAAAGAGATCAAACAGTGCTTCAACAGAGTTAAGTGGATAGGTGCTGATTCTATGGTCCCTAGAGTCAGAGTAACATGAGATGTGGATTTCTCTCCTAGATCAGGAGGATTGGGGCTTAAAAAGCTCCAGGACTGGAATAGGTTCGATGTTACTGAGCATATATAGGATCTCTTTATAGATGCAGGTTCCTTATGGGTCGCATGGGTGTACACCTACCTCTTACAAAGCAAAAGCTTTTGGTATGTCCACATACCCAATAATTTGCTTATGGGTTGGAGGAAGATACTAAAGCTTAGAGACATAGTTAAACCTTCATTTAGCCATTCTATTGGTAATGGAGTAAGAACTGTACTTTGTCATGGTAACTGGAATTCTAAAGGTGCCTCATTTCCAAAGTTTGTATTCAGATTGGAATTTGAAGTAGAGTATAGTTTTGATGCTAACATCTCAAGTACTCTTCAAGAAGATAACTTGATCTATCCCCGAGCTAGAATAGCATTTATTGATTATGTTCACTGGATCCCCTCTAACTCAAGTACGTTCTTATGTTCTTATGCTCAGAATAAGATTCAAGTTAAACATGAGATAGTAAATGGGGATAAATTTTTTTGGCACCCTCTTTGTACTCCTAAACACTCTTAAACAGGGATATGAGGGTGATATCATATTCTTTTTCTATAGAAACTTTGTAAGAGTCATGATCATTTGTTCTTCGAGTGTTCTTTTCACTTGTAAAATTTGGAGCAACCTCATGCATTTGTGTCAGTTTCACCAATTAGCATGTTCTCAGGATTAAGTTCTCAAGTGGGTATTGATAAGTTTAAGTGTGGGCTGCTGCTATCTACCATAAATGTATTCAAAGAATTGCAAGGACATTCAATGGGAAGATTTTTTTTTTTTTTTGGTCATAAGAGCATTGCTACTGTGTATTTTTCTGTATAGAGCTTATATCATGATATAATATCTCACTTGATTCATTAAATACAAACAAACAAATGTTTTCTAACTTAATCTAAAGCAAAATAGAAAGATAAAATCATAACCTAAAACACACAAACAAAAGCAATGCCCAATTCATAAAGCAGAGCATTCCTAAATCACAAATAAATTCAGCAAAGAAAGAACAAAATGAATGAATCATAGTTTTCAAAATCCAGGTTCCCAAAAATCAAAGCCACCAAATTCAAATAAATAAATAAAAAGTGAGCATAACAACTTACTGAAACTGTGAAGGAGTGAAGTGAGGCAGAGAGAGAAATGTGAAGGATGGGTCATACGACAAAACGGTGATGTATTCCCTGCAAACAACTGCAGTGACACCAGACAGTCCAGACTCAAATTACAAGACTCATCAGCCTGTGTATTTTTACTAAATATTCGAAAAATAATAATGATCCGACCTGGAAAATTTCCTTGTCCTCTACAAATTTGCTAGAGATTTATTAGTGAAGAACCTAGTTCAGGAGAATGGTCTGGTCCGGTTTTCAACTCTCTTTTTTTTTTTTTTTTTTTTTTTTTTTTAATTAATGTTTTTTTTGCTGAATAATTGTATGTGAAAACATAAAGATGTATTGATCTTCCTAAAATTTATTAACTATATTTATGTAAAGCTAGAGTGGCATTATCTGTTCTAATTGAAACTTACTGAGTAAGTGTATATGTAAACATGAGGGAAATTGGCCCTTATTGGCTCAAAGAAAGAGAAAAATTAAAAAAGAGTGAAAAATAAAAATAAAATAAAATAACTGAGAATGTATAAATCAAAGAGAGAATATTTTGAGTGTCTAATTGAAAATAACTGAGAATGGTGAGAATCAACCTAACCTATCATTTTAGTAAGTTAGGTTTGGATTGACCTATTTTTTCACTCATACTTATTTTCGTTTTCTAGGTTTGGATTTGAATCTAATTTTGTCCTCTTTATTTAAACCTCCACTATTCATCCCACTCTTCCATTTCAATTTCTTCTTTTATATATATATTCTAAGTAAAAGAAATTATTACAGAAAAATAAATACATAAAAAAAAGAAAGAGGGAGGATCCTTCCCCATCTACCACAATAATATAAGGGATATTGAACATGGTGCTAGGTCCCACAAAGCTATATATAGAAGAGCGAAAAGCTTTTATGTGTGTGTATATATATGAATTTTTTTTTTTTTGGAGAAACTATATAATGGATTTTTAATTTACTGTACTTGTCACCAATTAATAAAAAGCATCATCCTATCGTTTTTCCTACGTGATTTAACATACTAAACTAAAGTAGAACATTTGGTTGTTAACTCTGAGTCATTGCATTATTGTTATGATCCTAGTTTTTCATATGGATAAAATATAAATTTAACCATGTGTTTAAAAACTCTTGAATACCCTACCCTTGTAAGCAAATTTTCAAAGATGAGTTCTATCCATAAGTTTGTAATAATTATCTACTACCATTATAGGGTAAATTACTGCCACCAATACATATATTCAAGGGAAAATTAATGCCTCCAATATATATAGTCAATCATACATCCTTGAACATTACTCTAATCACAAACAAGGAAAAAAGGTAGACAAATTTCTTAATTTCCTGTTGTCAATCTGCTCCAACGTCCTTCAAAAACTTCAATTTGATATTTTTGAGTGTTGTTACAACAACTCTCATGTTTGACCTTTCTTCTGGTGCCGTTGTTGAGCAATCCATAGCCAATTTCATAATGGACAACATACAATCCAACTTAGCATTAAAATTCTTTTCACCTCTCTTTAGCAAATTAGCATCTATAACTTCAATTACTGAATCGGGTAGTGCCTGTTTTACCCAACCTTTTAGGCTCATTTCTCCAACAAACATTTCATCTGTGGGATTCTTTCTTGTGAATGTTTCCATCAACAAAATGCCATAACTATACATGTCACTGCATGTGGAAATTATCCCTTGTGATCCATACTCTACAAGTTTTATTGAAATTTATTGTTAGAAAGTATCCAATATCGTTACATGATAGTAAAAAGAAAAATGCTCAATATTTTTTGGAGACAAATTTGATTTTGTGTGTGTGTACGTAAACATAAAATTGATTTGTAAACTAGAAACATTACCTGATGCCATGTAACCAATAGTGGCCAATGTCATAGTTTGCGTCATAGAGTCTTCATCGCCTAAGAATTTTGAAATGCCAAAGTCACTCACATGTGCAACCATATCTTTGTTTAGGAGAATATTGCTGGGCTTCAAATCACAATGAACAATAGGTATAGGACAACCATAATGGAGATACTCCAATGATGATGCAACATCTATCATCATGTTTAATCTTTGTAGCATATCCAAGAAGTGGTTATGAGAATACAACCACTTCTTAAGGCTCCCCTTGGGCATGTACTCCAGTACCAAGGCTTTAAAATCAATGCTACTACAACTACTAATGATTTTCACAAGATTCCGATGGCGAATACTACACAATACCTCACATTCAGCTTCAAAACTCTTAAACCCTCCTTCAATATTCAAATTAAAAACCTTTACGGCAATACTAGTTCCATCTAAAAGTGTCCCTCTGTACACCAAGCCAAAACCCCCTTTCCCAACTAAGTTACTTTCACTGAATCCATTTGTTGCTTGTTCAAGTTCTAGATATGTTATTCTTCTCCATGTTGCTAAGGGTAACAAATCTCCTTGACCTTTTTGTTTTGCATCTCTCTTTCGGTTTCTCATTAGAGCAAATATGAGGAATAATGCAAGTATTGTTGCTATCATTGCCGGTAGTAAATACCTTACTACGACTATAGTGGTTGATTGTCCAACATTACTTGTTTCACAGGGAGGAACTTTCAGTTGTCGTGGACCACATAATGCTTGATTTCCCATGAATGATTGAGCTGAGAATTGAGCAATAACACCCCCAAATGGAATTTTACCTTGCAGTCTATTGAAAGACACATTGAAATATTTGAGGCATGTGAGTTCCATTAAAGACTTGGGAATTTCTCCTGATAAGTTGTTATCAGATAAATCTAAACATACCATGCTTATCAACTTACCAAATGACAAAGGAATAGGACCCTGGAATTTGTTATGTGCTAAGGAGAGGTTTGCCAAATAGTCCAGGCCTATAATAGCTTGGATGTCACCCGACAGTTGATTCCATGACAGGTCTATATGCATTACATGCTTCAAATTCCCAACATCTAATGGTAGATGGCCACTTAAAGAATTGGAGGACATGCTTATATTTAGTATGTCTTTAAGATTCCAAAAAGATGAGGGTATGGAAGTCAACTTGTTGGAATCCAAGTACAACTTTTGAAGTTTAGAAAGACTTCCCCAACATGCTGGTATTGGTCCAAAGAGCTTATTATGATTTAAAAATAATTCAACCAAGTTTCTCAGTTGACAAATACCATCTGGGATGGATCCTTGGAGTTTATTGTGTTGAAGAAACAAACCTTGGAGGCCATTCATTCCTCTAATCGTAGTTGGAATAGGTCCAACCAATTCATTGTTTTTTAGGCTTAGGATATTCAAGTTGCTTAAATTACCAATCCCCATAGGAATAGTGCCCTTTATGTTGCAATTAGATGCTACAAATTCTTCAAGAGAAGTTGAGAAATTTCCTATGGAAGTGGGAAGGGTACCATTAAGTGGATTATCTGCTAGAACTATACTTATCAAACTGCAGTTTGTCAAATATGAAAGAAAACTTAACTCTAGACTTGAGGATTCTCTGGTCAAAAAATTGTTGGCTAAATTGAGTGTCTCAAGAGACCATAAATTTCCCAAGGTATTAGGAATAGTGCCAACGAAATAGTTTGCACCCAACTCTAGTTCGGTGAGCATAGAAGCATTTGAGATAGAACTGGGAATTATTCCCTCTAGCATATTTTCCCATAGGTAGAGTATCTTAAGATTTGAAAGCCAATGACCTATGCTTGATGGAAGATGGCCTGAGAAATTGTTCATATATAGATTAATGACTTCAATCTTTGAGCTATTGAAAATTGCACTTGGGATGAGACCAGTTAAGCTATTATTGGCTAGAGTTACTTCCGTTAGATTTCGAAGGGTCATAATCTCTGGTGGTACTTCACCTGCCACAATAACTCAAAAAAAAAAAAAAAAAAAAAATCAAACCTCATTATCCACAGCATACACACATATATATAGATATATGTAGTTTATCCAAATGCATTCTATTTAGATAATGAAAGAAGGTTCATCTTTTCTAGCGAAGGTTGAAACCCTGCCCATTATATCTTTTCTTTAAGGGTAGAACTTTTAGTTTTATCAACTTGCTCTATATTATCAACCTATAAAAAGCACATAATATAGTGTTAGGTTCTAAGTACTTAGGAACTAATGTCTTAGAACTATAATTTGTATTGTTGGCAAACCATGATCAAAACAGGTGTTTAGTCTTGTTTTAGACTTGCTCAAAGTATATCATGTATGTAAAGTTGGAATCGAGTTAACTGCAGAAGTTACTATGTAAACTTGCCTGGCTCGATCGATCTAAAATTAGACTCGATCGATCGAAAGACGTGCATATTGTTTTTTTAGCAGAATTTTCAACTCAGCCCTAAGCCCATAAGACGTGTAGGGTTTTATGTTTTGCCCTAGGTATAAAAGGCAAACCCTAGCCATGTTTTTGAGGTTGCTCACATTGCTGTTTGTGTGAATCTCTTGTGAAATCTAAGAGGTGCTTGCTTTCACACAAACTTAGGATTATCAAGAAGGAGATTTCTTCAAGAGCTTGATGATCATTCAGTTGCTGCCATAAGAGCTTAAAGATAAACAATCGGGAGTGCATGTACTTGTTGGAGAATCCAAGAAAGAAGGAGTCTGTGGTCTCATAGCTTGCACATGGTCGTGTTAGTAAGTTTTTCAACTGGTGGGTAGCAATAGGATGTTAGTGGTCTAAGTCGCTATTGTACAAATTTCGATTCTTTTATAGTGGATTCAGTTTTACCTTGAGGATAATTAGGTTAAATCCTCCCCAGGTTTTTTACCGGTTTGGTTTTCCTAGGTCATCATATCATTGTGTTCTTTACATTTCCGTTGCTTTGCATGATATAATATATTTGTGTTAACCTAGTTTTGCATAATTTACCTAAGTTAATAACTTAGCTAAATAACTAGGTTAATTTGTTTGTTCTAAGGGGTCTAAAAACTTAACATATAGAATGAAGCAAATCAGTTTAGGCCTGTTAAGCCTTTATTCCATTCATGTGAAAGCTTATTCTCGAGCAAAATGTTTGTTTGCAGGAATCACTATGAACAAACATATCAGGTTGTAACAAATTTGTAGTAAGACAGTAAAGTCTAGTAATACATATAGAATTTGCTCAACATAAATAAAGGTGATGAAAATGGAAATTGTTACTTTTCTATATACTGTGGTCTATATAGACCCACCATGTGTACATGAAATTCATCATCCTCTTTGCCTGAGAAATTATTCCATATAGTTGGTGTATTACAAATTTTTCTCATATAAAAGTGAATCTCATGTACTAACCTACGTATAAAACTCACTTTTATATGAGAGAATAACATATAGTATACCAGATTAACTAAATAATTTCACTTAATGGATCTAAGTTTTTAAAATTTCTAACATTCAATTGAAGTGGTTTTGCCGTACCTGTAAAGTAGTTATCACCCAAGCGAATTATCTTGAGGGAAGTACAATTTCCCAGACTTTTTGGTACCTCTCCTGAAAATTTTCAAAATGTATACAAGTGATTAAGAGCTAGCAAGCTTAGCTTAACTAGTGTTAGATTACTAGCTTTCATTTGAAAACTAAAATGATCGCTTTTTAAGTAGTAGTAAAATGATTTATTCTAAAATGCTACTTTTTTAGTTTCTACGAATTATTTCAAGAGTAAATTTTCTTAAAACCCCTACAGAAAGCTCAATTAATTAGGAAGCAGGCCTTGTAAAATGAAGTTTCTAGTTAGTATCTCCCTTATTCTCCCCTCCACCCTATCAAGAGCCAAAAACTCATTGGAAGGAAAAAAAATCAAAATCCAAATCCTAAAGTCTTATAAATATTAATAGGAAACGAAAAAGAATTTTTTTTTCCAGGTTTTATATCAGGAAAACAATTCTCTTCAAGTACTTAGCTAATGAATACTTTTTTCCCTCTTTCTTTTATACTATAACAATCAAGAAAAAACGTACATTGAATGCACACAGATAGCATACACAAAGAAGAAAAGAAAAGAGAAAGCAAACAACTAGTGGGTGCTTATGTTTATGTGACGTCAAAGCAGCTCTTTATCTATATATAGATTATACTATTGTGTGCCTATGTTGGAAGCTAATTTTACCATAAAATAAGCCTACACATCATAATTCTCACACCTGTATTTTTTATTTATTTTTTGCTAAAACTAAATTCTATTAAATCGAAGAAATAAACATAGTCTTCTGGGAGTCTATTATGTGAGAAGAAATTATACATCATTATATTACTCTTAAAATATTGTATAATTATTTGAAAAAAAAGTTTGAAAACATTATTTGCTCTTTATTTTATGAGGCAAAGGCCAGCAGAAGGGGAAGCTTATTAGAGAACTAATTAAAGAAGGATAGGGAGATTGCTGATTGTTATTTATTTGTGAGGCTAGCTAGCCAAAACGAGAAGATTTGAGCTTTTTCTGCGCTTCACTGTTCAGTGAGAGGAGGGGTACGAAGTGCATTAGTGATTGAATTATGCAAGGTGTAGGGTATACGAGAATGAGAACAACAATTTTTCGTATCTATTAAATATACACCTTTTTTTCCCCCTTTTTTGAGAATATATAGTGTGTGAATCTCACAACCATATATTCATATAATATTTACATTATCTGAAAAGATATAATAATTTTTGCATGAGATTTGCATTCTCAAGACAAAAGAAAAACAAGAAAAATGGCGAATACTAAAATAAAATAAGGACAGTTATTAGTTTACACTCGTCACAGACCCACGCAATGCGCAAAAAAATTTTATATGAATATGTTTTATGAGATAATTATAGTATTAATATATTAGATTGTATATTTTTAAAAGTCAATGTGTTATTTGAAATTATGTTTTATATTATAAGTTTTTTTGTGGTGTAACAACTAACAAATTAAATATATTTTGTAGTTAAGTATTACATATAGTGAGATATGTATGAAAATACAATGCAATATTTTTTTAGTAAAAAGATTTACAATTTGTGAAATATTAGATCAAGTTCTAAACATGTATGCTTTGTTTATTACCATACAGATGTATGCGATGTAAAACTTATAAGTATATTTTTCTCCAAAACATAAATCCACATCTCTTTCTTCCATACCATTGAAACTAAGTGAAAAAGTCTATAAAGATAACTATGCAATAGATCATATTTAATAAATCATATATCATAAAGTGGAAATATAAAATAAAATAAAATGCAAAGATCAAATTTTATTTCATCATATGAACATATGAACAAATCACGCAATATCTCTTCAAATTCATAAACCACATATTTACTTAGATTTTATAGTAAAATAAGACCAATCCATCCATCATGACATTGCAGTATAGTCTAAATATAATTATATAAGAATCACATTTTGTTGATCATGTTTCATAAACCAAAAGTGTCATCTATACATTTAATAAAATTTTTAAAGAGTAACACGAGAATTCTTAATTTAAATAGCCGATTACATATATATATATATATGGAGAGAGAGAGAGAGAGAGAGAGAGAGAGAAATATATGTAGATGGTGATGGAGGGTGAATGGTGGGGTTTGAACCACAAATAGGAGACACCATAAAGAATGTTGCTAGGCTATCACTTGAATCCCCAAAAATTAATCTAAGAGGCTAGACGTAAGGATAATAGGAATTCTAAGAAAGAATTAATCAAGTTCCTTAAGTATCTATACATAAAAATATTAATAGCATAATGATGCTCTAGAGTAAATTATATTTTGTCTTATTCTCTCTTTGGTTTTTTCCTTAAAGATGATCAACTAAACAAAGGAAAAGCTTACCAAGAAAGCTCAAATTAGCTAAAAATTTAATGGTAGAGATGCCTATCATTTGTAGTAGAATGAACAAAATAAAAATCACAAACAAATTTGAGAAAGACGCATAAAATTTATAAAAGAAATTTTACCAAGTACATGGGATGCAAAAATAACAAAATTACTACACTAAATAGTTTTTGACTTTTTAACACTCTACAAATAAGCACAAAAAATGTTCATTATCATATCAACATTAGGAATTTTCATAACAATGACAGGCCAAATAAAACTGCATTAACAATTCTAAGTCAATTAGAAATAACAAAAGTCAATATCATTGAAAAATTTGGAAAGGAAAACAATAGAATCACTTCAAAAAATGCAAGAATACTAAAAAGAAAGGAAAATGAAAAAAAGAAAAAAAGATCATTTTTATTGTACATTTTGTTTACCTCAATTGTGTTCTTATTGTTGCCTTAACTTTTGCAAGTTTCAGACAAATATAATTGATGTTTTCTCAAAATGGTGAAAACTAAAACTTGATTGAAAAATATGGAGAACAATTAGTATTGTGCTAAATTTTTTGTTGTAGATGATGGATGACTGTATCTAAAATTTGTATTGGTATATTTATAACATTATAAAACTTAAATAAATAATCAATGTATGAGTGAGAGAGAGATAAGGTTGTGAAAAACTGAAATTTTGAAAGATAAAACACTATAACGGTAGATAAATGAAGGGGCACTTGAAATATTAATTTTATCCACTAAAAAGATAATAAATTATTCAATTTTAAAAATTACTTGAAATTAGAAAGAAGAAAACGAAAAATTGAAATCAATTTAGATAACTGAATAGTCAAATATTTGTATCTAATAAATAATAATGCTTGTTCATGATTAGTATTTAATTATTTTATAAAAAAATTAAAAAATCATAAAGAAAAAAATGATTTAAAAAGAAAAAGAAAAAAGAGTATAATGTGACTGATAAGATGACTGAATAGGAGCATAGCAACATTAAATGCTACATCTCAATTTTTAAATATATATATATATATTATATATAGATTATACTATCAACCTAAAATTTATATTATAAACTAATCAAATGTGTGTAATATGTTGTACATATTTGCAAAAAGTGTAAAATGTTATACATATTTGCATAAAAGTGCAAATATTGAAATTTTATATTGACAGGACAATATAAACTAATAATATTCTTTATAAATTATAATAATTTAATATAAAAAGTTGTAAATAGTGGAGGGCATAGAACCTGAAAGCATGTTTTGGCTGAGATGAAGTATTTGCAGTGACGAACTGTTGCCTAGAGATTCTGGGATAGTGCCATCAAAACTATTCGCATAAGCATACAACACTTGTAGTTTAGGTAAGAACCCAAACCAAGATGGTAACAATCCCGAAAAGTTGTTCATTCCAAAGCTGACAACTTCCAGCCGACGCAAAGCAGCCAACTCATTTGGAAGAGAACCATGAAAATTGTTGTTTCTGAAGGATAAACCAGAGAGGAATGTTAGGTTTCCCACATTTGGAGCAATGGTTCCCGAAAGACCCATGTGAGAAAGATTCAAGGTAGTGACTCTGAAGTGTTTGGCACCACAAGTGACCCCAATCCAGTTGCAAACAGAGGTAGAGGTAGACCAATTGCTTGCCAAGATTTTGTGAGGGTCACTAATATGGTCTCTGAGAGCAAGAAGAGCTGATTGGTCTGTGGTGATGTTAGTTCTTACTGCCACAGCTGAGCTAGCCATAAAACAGTGTACCAACAACAACGCAGAAAAGAGGAAAAAGGCAGAAATCTCCATGAGTTTCTATCAGTAGGTTGGGATGTGAGGCTATTGTACGTACCAAATAATTGTGGCTAGATGATGTTTATATAACTGGAGAAATCAACTTTTGTTGAATTACGTAGAAAACGGAAGGTTGGCTAAGTCAACCTTTAATTTTTTGTAGTCTTCATCTCTATAACAAAAATAATAGGAAAAAAAAAAAGGAACTTTATGGTGTGTATTTTTCGTTTGAGCAAAGTATTGGATTTTAAAATTTGGGATGCATACGTCGGTTTCTTCTATTCATTTCCCCTGCTCCTTTCTTTTTCTCTTGTGGTTAAGCTAAAAACTTCAACAACGATTAGGATTTTTCATAGAACACTACAACCAAAAAATAAAGACTTATGGCTACAAAATATTTCATCACTAAAATAGTTGTCAAAATAGTTGGCAAGATATTTTTTTAGTTTACTATGACTAAAAATATTTATTCATCATCTTGTCAATTAGATTATCAATATTACCTCAAGTATTTAAAATTAAAATATAGGACTGAGAAAAATAATAATTAAAAAATATATATTTTATTGATTTTAAATTCAAATCTAAATCCAAATTTAGGTATCCAAATAATGAAAATACAGATGATGAATTTCAATTCCTTCTCTGTTTAAAAAACTCAAACAAAGAATTATAAAATCAAAGAATTTAGGCATTTTAAATAAAAGAATTTCAAATCCAACTCTAAATCTAAATGTTGCCATCTAAACACAACTTAAGAGAATTTGATGCGTGGATAATGGACTAGCTAATAACGGAAGAATCAGTTCCTCCTTGACCTCCTAACCGATAAAATACATTTATTTATACAAATATGACATTACTTGGTAATTTTTATTTTTTATTTCTTGTGCTGATTAAGAAGTTCACTTACACATTTGCATAAATAACATTATTTCATTGGTTGAGAGGACCACATCAATAGCCCTCCTGATAGACTTAATAATTTCTCGACAACGTGTGACAGGATTGCCTGAATCAGAACAATAATCAAGCTAAAAATAATTGACTGTAGTCCCCAAAGAAAATTGTATTTAGTTTTCGAGGTTTATGACAATCACCATTCCCATGTCATGTTTGCCCTGTCATGGTTATAATAAAACAAAGTCAATACCTGTCGTCTTGTTAAGTCAATAGGTGTGACAAAACTGCATCAATCTTGGAATTGGACCCATTAGGAGCTGGTGAGACCCACAGCTAAAATAAGACAGAGTCAATACCTGTCGTGTTCTTAAGTCAATAGGTGTGACAAAGCAGCATCAATCTTGGAATTGGACCCATCAGGAACAAAACAAACCGATAGGGTGTGAAAGGATTGCATGAATCCTGGCCCCATCATATTAATCTTCAGCCAAGACTAAACGATTCTTTAAACAATCCATGTCCATGCATCAATTTGTGTTTTGATATAATATAAATTTTTTAATATGTGATTCTTTAAAGGCTATGTGCACGGCTGTGGGTTTTTATTTATATTTTTCTTAAAGAGAAAAACCTTATTTTGAGGGTTTGGAGACCCTTAAACAAAGGTTATTGTGCTTTCTTTCCTTCTAAATCTTTCAAAGGTTGCTAATCCTCGATAAAGATAAAACATTTGTTTTGAGGGTCAATAGGCTGTTGAAATTTTGGTTTCAAGGATCACTGGACCGTAGAAATTTCCGGCCATTTATTTCAAAGATCATCAAGGATCAGTTAAACCCTCAAAATAATATTTTTTGAGGGCTTTTAATACTTTTTTTAAGGGTTTTGACACTTGAAAAAAATCAATTTTGTTGTAGTGGCTGGAGAGAGTTTTGTAATGTGTTCCTTCACTTGAAAGAAAAGGAGTGGATGTTAATGTGATTAAGAAGAATCAGGAATATTAATAGATATATCTTTTCTTCAAAATGAATAAAATAATTTGTTTCATTTTGGTTGAAAAGGAGACGTAACGTAATTTACGTAAACACTAAATTCTAAACTTTAATTACGATTTGAACAGTATATATCTTTCTCCACTTGTGCCATATTCCACGCAAGTTCTTTCCCTCTCATGCATTCGTCTTCTTCTATACTTTTGTATTATTTTTTTTTTATATTAGTTAGAACTTAGAAATATCGAAGCTCTGGGGGTGTCTTCTTCTTCTGCCATACCTGTGGAGTCTTTGTGTAAATGTCTAGTCTTTGTTCAAAGTCTTGCTACTACTTTTCCTTTGTTATTATTCGTCCTATATATATAGGTATAGCCAGTTTGTTCGTGTGTCAATTTTTATTTCGAATCTATTTTTGTCTAATCTTCTCGTTTATTGTTTTTTCCTGCGCAATCTTTGTTGACCGTCTTGTTATTACTTTTATCCTATTCTTCGTTCTATAGCCACTTTGTTTGTCTATGGACTTTTTATTTTGAGTATAGTTTGTTTATTCTTGACATGTACTATTATTTAAGGAAAATGCTAAGGGATGCTTTAAGGTATTAGTTAATAATTCATTTAAAGAAATTTTTTATGAAAAAAAAAAAAAAAAAAAAAAACAATTAATGTTTTGACAACTTTTTTTATTTTATATAAAAGTGGTGTCAAAACTTTCTTAAAATGAATTGTTAACCATTGCTCCAAAGACACTCGATAGCATAACTCTTTATTTAAAGGGATAAGATATTTTTCCCCACGGGGCATTCAACGTTCCTGTCCCTCTTGTCTCTCTCAATTTAAACCCTCCCTTTTGAGATCTCACTCACTGTGTCTTCTTTCTCATCTCAACCCCTCAAAACCACAAACTATGTTTCCCAAGAGCATTTCCGTAACGGTAGTGTTTATAATGTACACGCCTCTATTAACAATTAAATGATGGAGTTGGGAATTGTGAGTTCAAGTCACAATTTTAATTGTTTTTTCATGTGTGTAAATGTGTGTGCATTATTGTGTGCAACAATATTTTTTTGTTAAAAATGCAATTTACACCCACTAAATTTGCTTAAGAATCATTTTAATCATTTGAGCTTGAATTTGGTCATTTTAATCCGATAAGTTTACTCCAAGATCATTTTAGTTCTTTGAGTTTGAAAATTGTCATTTTAATCCAATAAATTTGCCCAAGAATCATTTTAATCCTATAAGTTCATAGTTTTGAGTTATGTTTTAGCAAATTTACAGGACTAAGTGAGTCCTTAAAGTGCTTAAATGATTTTTGAGCAAAGTTATAATCAAAATAATTAAAATGAACAACTTTGAACTTTAAGAACTAAAATGATTTTCATGCAAAGTTATTGAACAAAAATGACCAAATTCAAACTTAAAAATTCAAAATATTTTTTGATAAAGTTACTAGCTACATATTGTATTTTAATTAGTAGTTTTTTTTTTTTTTTTTTTTTTTTTTTTTTTTTTGTTATACCAAGTCTGAATTTGTCATATCAACTTTTTACTTATAATTTAAGGACAAAGTTTAGCTACATAATTGGTTGTAGCTTAAGGCTACAAACTGATGCAATAAAATAAATATTACTATATATTTTAAAAATCTAACCGTTGAATTGCATGTTCCTTGCGTTTTTAATACACATGTCAAATTTTGTGTTAATCGGATATTATTTACAATATGTTAGGACATATGTAGTTCAAGTTGTTGACATATGTCACAATTTTATGTAATTGGCTTATCCTTTGACAAAACGGACTTTACTTGTAATTGGGTAGATTTAGGATGTGTTTAACGCGTCAAAAAACAGTGTTTCAAGACTAAGTGTTGAAGTCATCAAGTCTGTCCAAGAAACAAGCTGGAAAGTGCAAGTTACTAAAGCTCGACACCTGTCTCGACACCTGTCTCGACACATGCATCTATCGAGCTTTAAGAAGCTATTTTAGCCCGAGCCTCGACAGTTTCTCGATAGATCCTCGACACCTCTATCTGTCGAGATTTAAAGAAAACAGATTTTCAGTTTTGTTTCAATTCCAATCGGTGAATGTGTCTCTGTGACTTCTTTTCTCTTAAGCCTAGACATATAAAAGGATTGTTTTAAGGGCCGTCAAACAGATGCAAGTTGCACAAGCATTGAGTAATTCTTGTTCATGCAATTTGTGATAAAAAAGACAAAATTCATGCCCTAGTTCATCTTTTGTGAAGAAGTTGCTATGTAATGTGCACCGTAGGGTTTTGTAACCAAGCATCTTCCTAATCTTCATCGTGTGGATGATTTGAAGAACTTTGCAGCCAACAACTCTCTCTCTAGTTGGTGAATTGAAGTCGCATACTGGGATCCGCGCAATTGGTTAGTCACGTACTTGGGAGCCGTGCATTGAAAGGAGAAACTGTCACTACAGAGCAAGTCCAATTAGGTATTGGGGTAAGGGTTCAATTGTAGGTTGGTAAGGTACTTGGGATTCCTTGCTTGTAATCGCTTGCTGTGATAATAGTTGAGTTTCGGGAGTGGTGACCTTAAATCACCCGGCGGGGTTTTTGCCGTCAGGTTTTCCCCATTCGTAAACAAATCACCGTGTCTTTTATTTTTTCGCTGCATACTTTAGTCTTGGTGATTTGTTTGTGCTGCCACGTGATTTTGCATGTTAACTTGATTAATTAATAACTTGGCTAATTAATCAATTTAATTTATCACTAGGGGTCAACGCATTTGTGGCCTGTCAAGTGGTATTAGAGTCGGCACACTCTGATTAGGGTTTAATCCTTGTGTGTGATCCATTGACCCCTACTGTCATGGATAGAAGTCAATCTTTTATTATACCTCCATTATTTGATGGCACTAACTATGCATACTGGAAAGTACGCATAAGAGCTTTCTTGCAGTCTTTAGATGAGAAAGTGTGGTAAGCTGTGGAAATAGGCTGGACCAAGCCTACAGAAGCGCCGGCCGATTGGGATGATGCCAAGATCAAGGCAGCAAATTTCAACAGCAGAGCATTGAATGCCCTATTCAGTGCAGTCACCAATGAGGAGTTCAAGAAAATTTCCTCAACAGAAACTACTAAGGAAGCATGGACCATTCTCCAGACAACCTATGAGGGAACTAAGGCTGTCAAGGATTCAAAGGTACAGAGGCTCACCACAAGCTTTGAAGAAATTAAGATGGAGGAGGATGAGTCATTTGATGAGTTCTATGCAAAACTCAAAGACATAGTGAACTCAGCTTTCAATCTTGGGGAAACCATTCCTGAACCCAAGATAGTAAGGAAAGTGCTCAGATCGCTGCCCGAGAGATTCCATGCTAAGATCACGACGATAGAGGAATCGAAGGATATTGACAGAATTCCTCTGACTGAGCTGGTTGGAAACTTGCAAACCTACGAGTTAGGGCTGACTAGGATAGGCAAGTCAAGCAAAGGTAAGAGCATGGCACTAAAAGCCAAGAGCAGTGATACAGATGATTCTTCAGATGATGAAGATTCTAAAATGAAGTCCTATATTACAAGGCAATTCAAGAAATTTATGAAGAATGCCAATGGAAAAGGTTTCAACAAAGACCGTAGTGTTAGGATATGTGCCCTTAAATCTTATTGTATGATGCTATGTATGACATTATGTATGACTTAATGTTGTGTTTAATAAAATTGTTTATTTCTTATCTAAAATAATGGTAACATGAATATTTGGACATTATCATATAATCCATGATATGCATAGTATGTGATTTATGTGAAAAGTCACAGAAGATATAAGTCACAAGTTCTTTGTAAACTCAGAATTTATAATTCGTAGTCGGTGATGAAATTAGGCATTTCATCTGCGAAGACTATAACGTATCAACTAAGATGATTTGTCTTGATCATGGAAGTGGTGACTTCTAGTTGATATGTTGATATGTTTTAAGAGTTAAGACATATTGAACTAGACCGCTGTGAGATTTATTATTCTCCTAACGACTATCAAATGAATAATAAATCTCACGATTTTTATTTGCATGAACTCTTAATCCTAAGAGAATAATGTGTAGGTTGCTTTGATATATCAGGAGTGAGATCTAAAATAACGGTCAAAACCTCAGTATGTTGGGCAGCCACATTTAGTGTTGATGGAACATATATTCTCAAGATGGAATTCATAGTCTCTTGATGGAGATATAAAATATTCCCTTGAAATAAGTTTAATGAGTTTGGTTATTCAGAGAGTTAGGCCTAACCACTTTGGTAAGAAATTACTAAAGTATATATTTATAAAATTGGATTTCATAAATATATGATGAATAACTTTAAAGGATTAAACCGGGTACTCAAGGATAAGATGTAGTAATTTACAAAGTGGCAGTCTACGTTCATGACTTTGTATTACTACGAATATTTTATGAAGGGTTTGTGTGTATAATAAAGTCTTGGGATATAATTTACTAATAAGGCCTAGAGTGCAATTATATTTATATAGTGGTATTAAATATAATTAATGGTAACTTTAGACTTGTCAAAAATTGACGGAAAAGCCTAAGGCCCATTGGAGCTAGTGTCTTATTAGTCCCTTTTGGTCCCATTCCAAGCCATACACTAAAGCCCAATTGGAAAGGCCCAATAGGCCGGCCCAATTAGATAATTAGTTAGTTATAAAGGGAGAAACATACAAAATTTTTCTTTAGATAATGAAAAAGAATCGTAGAGAAAAAGGAAGAGTGTGAGACACACTTTCATTCTCCCTTTGAAAACTGATTGATAGACCACACATCTTGGGCGTAAAGTGGAATTGGAGTGAAGATTAAAAGTTTTCCCAAGTGCTTCTAATCTTTGTTTTGAATTTCTCCATACCAAGGTACGCTATCTTGTTCTTAAATTCTGAAATGTTACATAGTGCATGTTATCAATCATGAATGAAATAGATCCTTATTTGTTGCTTCCACTGTGTGTTTTGTATGAGATATAAAACCAGTTTTTATCCAACAATTGGTATCAGAGCCAGGTTTTCATATCATGATTGTATAATGTGTGATTGAATTTTAGAATTTAAGAAAACCATTATCTTTGTGTTACAATTTTCTGCATCAAGTTGTGGTGTTGTGTCATGGTTTTTAATTCCATGGAATCCGTGTATATATATATTGCAAATGGGATTGAATAGTGTTGCGCATGGTGATTCAGTCTGTACGGATTGCAAAGGATGGTTACAAAACAGTTATTCTACTGGAAAGCATTAACCAGTTGGGCTTAATTGCACCTTTTGGATTATATATGAACGGATTGGTTTGCATGGAATGCATGGCAGGATGTAGAACATGCTTCGGACATCATGCTAAGTCTGAAGGAGATGTTTGGTGAGCAAGGCCGGTCTGCAAGGCAAGAAACCATGAGGCAAATTTATAATACCAAAATGGCTGCAGGAAGTTCAGTAAGGGAGCATTGTCTTAGGATGATTGCTAATCTGAACACATTAGAAGTTTTAGGTGTCGACATTGATGGAGAATCCCAAGTGGATATAATACTCTAGTCACTACCGGATTCATTCAAGGAATTCAGACTCAATTATAATATGAACAAAAAGATCTATACTTTGTCTGAATTAATGAATGAGTTAGTGGCAGCGGAAGGCATCCTTGGTACTTCTAGTGTTGAAGCCAATGTGGGTGAAGCTTCTACTTCTCAACCTAAGTCGAAAGGCAAGGGTAAGAAGAAGAAGAAGGACTTCACTAAGAAAGATGGTAAACAAATTACCTTAGGGGTTGCCGACAAAGGAAATAAAACTAAAGGAAAGTGTTTCCATTGTGGTGAGAAAAGACATTGGAAAAGGAATTGTCCAAATTTCAAAGCTACCAAGAATAAGGGTAATAAAAGTTCTTTTCTTCTTGAAATATGTTTGGTACAGAATCCAATAGATTCCTGGTGTGTGGATTCAAGTTGTACTAATCATATCTGCAATTCTTTGCAGGGGTTCCAGGAGACCAGAAAGTTGAATGAGGGAGAACTATTTCTTACTTTGGTTGATGGGAGCAGGATTCTAGTTGTAGCTGTTGGAGTGTATAATTTGTGTTTTAAGTTTAGAGTGTTAATATTGGAAGACTGTTTGTATGTACCTAATGTTCGTAGGAATTTGATTTCCGCAACTTACTTAGGTAAGCATGGATATTGTATTATCCTGAAAGACAATGTTGTAATTAAGAAGGATGAAATGTTTATCTGTTCTGGCAATATTGTGGATGGTCTTTATATTTTAACTCCTGACATGCATGAATTATACAATTCTGAAATAGATAATAGCTCTCATGTAAAATCATTAAAGAGAAAGTTTCCTTCTACTAGTGAAGCATATCTTTGGCACTTGCGTTTGGGTCATATTAATTCAAGTAGGATTCAAAGACTAATCAAAGATGGACTTTTACAGCCCATGGACTTTGATGGATTTCCAGTTTGCGAATCTTGTTTGGAAGGTAAAATGACCAAACGGCCTTTTAATGCAAAAGGTAGAATAGCCCAAGATTTGCTAGAACTAGTGCATTCAGATGTATGTGGTCCTATGTCAATCCAAGTAAGAGGTGGCTATGAATATTTTATTACTTTCACTGATGATTACTCTAGATTTGGTTATGTGTACCTAATAAAACGAAAGTCTGAAACCTTTGAAAAGTTCAAAGAGTTTAGAGCTAAAGTTGAGAATCAATTAGATAAACGCATAAAGGCCATTCAATCTGATCGAGGTGGCAAATACCTTCTTGGTGACTTCAAGGATTACTTGACTGAAAATGGGATTATATCCCAGTTGACTGCACCTGGAACTCCACAACAAAATGGTGTAGCAGAAAGAAGGAATCTTTTGGATATGGTTAGGTCTATGTTGAGTTATTCGACTCTACCAATTTCTTTTTGGGGATATGCCTTAAATACTGCAATGTATCTTCTGAATTTAGTACCTTCAAAGTCTGTTCCTAAAACACTTGTAGAGTTGTGGAATAGGCGTAAGCCTAGTATGAGACATCTCCACATTTGGGGTAGTCCAGCACATGTGTTGAAAGGAAAGTCTGACAAGTTACAGTCTAAAACAGAAGTGGTTTTCTTTGTGGGGTATCCAAAAGGAACTGTTGGAGGTTTATTCTATAGTCATAAGGATAATAAAGTGTTTGTTAGCACAAATGCCAAATTCTTAGAAAATGACTATATGAATGATTATACTCCTAGAAGTAGAGTTGTCTTGGCTGAAATGAATGAACCTGTAGTTGATCAACCAATGGATGAAACTAGGGATGATGTGATTGTATTAGATACGCCACAAGATATTACTCATAAGATGTCTAGTACACAGGTGCCTCGTCGTAGTGGGAGAATTGTTCGGCCTCCTATAAGATTTATAAGTTTGGGAGAAACCTATGAAGCTGTCTCAGAAGAGGCTGAATCGGATCCTTACACTTAGATGAAGCCATAAATGATATAGATGCACATCATTGGATCCTAGCTATGAAATCTGAATTAGATTCTATGTATTCCAATCATGTATGGGATCTTGTAAAGGCGCCTAACGGCATTAAACCTGTTGGTTGCAAATGGGTTTACAAGAGGAAGAGAGGGATAGATGGAAAGGTTGAAACCTTTAAAGCGAGACTAGTGGCGAAAGGGTATACACAAAAGGAAGGTATTGATTATGATGAAACTTTTTCGCCAGTAGCCATGCTTAAATCTATCAAAATTCTCTTATCCATTGCTGCTCATTATGATTATGAGATTTGGCAAATGGATGTCAAGACCGCATTTCTTAATGGCAATCTTGAAGAAGAAATATACATGATGCAACCAGAAGGTTTTATAGCAAAGAACCAAGAGCATATGGTATGCAAGTTGCATAGGTCCATTTATGGACTTAAGCAAGCATCTAGGTCATGGAACATTAGATTTGATCAAGCAATCAAGTCATTTGGTTTTGAACAAAATCTTGATGAACCATGTGTGTACAAAAGACATCGAGACAAAGTAGTAATGTTCCTAGTACTTTATGTTGATGATATTCTACTCATTGGAAATGATGTAGAGGTAATGTCATCGGTTAAAGTTTGGTTGTCTAGCCAATTTGATAAGAAGGACTTGGGTGAAGCTAACTTTATTCTAGGGATCAAGCTTTGGAGAGATCGCAAGAATAAGATGTTAGGCTTATCATAAGCTGGATATATAGATAAGGTTCTAGAACGGTTTAGCATGCAAAACTCCAAGAAAGGATTGCTTCCTTTTAGACATGGAGTTCCTCTGTTTGATGGCCAATGGCCAAAGATTCAAGAGGAAGAGAATATGATGAGACAAGTTTCTTATGCTTCTGCAGTGGGAAGTCTTATGTATGCCATGCTTTGTACTAGACCAGATATTTGTTATTCAGTTGGCATGGTCAGCCGATATCAATCAAATCCAGGACCAAAACATTGGCAAGCGGTAAAGCATATTCTCAAGTATCTACGGAGAACGAGGAATTATATACTTGTTTACCATAGTGAGGATTTTATTCCCATTGGCTATACAGATTTAGATTTTCAATCAGATCTAGATTTCAAAAAATCCACTTCAGGATGTGTTTTCACCTTGGGAGATGGAGCCATAAGTTGGAGGAGTGTTAAGCAATATTGCATTGCGGACTCCACCATGGAAGCTGAGTACGTTGCTGCTTGTGAAGCAGCAAAGAAGGCTGTTTGGCTTAAGAAATTCCTTTCTGATCTTGGTGTTGTAAGAATGGAGCAAGTTCCCATCACATTGTTTTGTGATAATAATAGAGCAGTTGCACAATCCAAAGATCCGAGAAATCACAAGAAAGGAAAGCACATTGAGAGGAAGTACCACATCATTCGAGACATTGTTACTCGTGGAGATGTTGTGGTGGCAAAGATTGAAAGTGCAAACAATCTAACAGATCCTTTTACCAAAATCTTGCCTCAAAGGACCTTCGAGTCACATTTGGAGGGAATGGGAGTTAGATTAGTGCACAATAGTCTTTAGGGCAAGTGGGAGATTGTTAGGATATGTGCCCTTAAATCCTATTGTATGATGCTATGTATGACATTATGTATGACTTAATGTTGTGTTTAATAAAGTTGTTTATTTCTTATCTAAAATAATGGTAACATGAATATTTGGACATTATCATATAGTCCATGAGATGCGTAGTATGTGATTTATGTGAAAAGTCACAGAAGATATAAATCATAAGTTCTTTGTAAACTCAGAATTTATAGTTCGTAATCGGTGATGAAATTGGGCATTTCATTTACGAAGACTTAACGTATCAACTAAGATGATTTTTCTTGATCATGGAAGTGGTGACTTCTAGTTGATATGTTTTAAGAGTTAAGACATATTGAACAAGACCGCTGTGAGATTTATTATTCTCCTAACGACTGTCAAATGAATAATAAATCTCACGATTTTTATTTGCATGAACTCTTAATACTGAGAAAATAATGGACCTGATCATGACGTGTAGGTTGCTTTGATATATCAAGAGTGAGATCTAAAATAACGGTCAAAACCTCAGTATGTTGGGCAGCCACATTTAGTGTTGATGGAATATATATTCTTAAGATGGAATTCATAGTCTCTTAATGGAGATATAAAATATTCCCTTGAAATAAGTTTAATAGGTTTGGTTATTCAGAGAGTTAGGCCTAACCACTTTGGTAAGAAATTACTAAAGTATATATTTATGAAATTGGATTTCATAAATATATGATGAATAACTTTAAAGGATTAAACCGGGTACTCAAGGATAAGATGTAGTAATTTACAAAGTGGCAGTCTACGTTCATGACTTTGTATTACTACGAATATTTTATGAAGGTCTTGGGATATAATTTATTAATAAGGCCTAGAGTGCAATTATATTTATATAGTGATATTAAATATAATTAATGGTAATTTTGGACTTGTCAAAAGTTGACGGAAAAGCCCAAGGCCCATTGGAGCTAGTGTCTTATTAGTCCATTTTGGTCCCATTTCAAGCCATACACTAAAGCCCAATTGGAAAGGCCCAATAGACCGGCCCAATTAGATAATCAGTTAGTTATAAAGGGAGAAACATATAGAATTTTTCTTTAGATAATGAAAAAGAATCGTAGAGAAAAAGGAAGAGTGTGAGACACACTTTCATTCTCCCTTTGAAAACTGATTGAGAGACCACACATCTTGGGCGTAAAGTGGAATTGGAGTGAAGATTAAAAGTTTTCCCAAGTGCTTCTAATCTTTGTTTTGAATTTCTCCACACCAAGGTACGCTATCTTGTTCTTAAATTCTGAAATGTTACATAGTGCATGTTATCAATCATGAATGAAATAGATCCTTATTTGTTGCTTCCGCTGTGTGTTTTGTATGAGATACAAAACCAGTTTTTATCCAACACGTAGGCAATCCAGTTCTTCTCAATTCAAGAATTCAGATAAAGGAAAGAAGGATGTCAAGGATGGCGGTCAGTACACTGTTCCCGCTGGACTAAAATGCTTTGGGTGTCAAGGCTTCGGACACATGAAACAAGAGTGTCCAACGTACCTTAAGAGTATTGGGAAGAGCAAGGCACTTGCTGTTACCTTAAGTGACACGAAGCCCGAGGATGATTCTAAAAATGAAGATGATGAAATCTTGAATGCCTTCATTGCCACTGTTAATCCTACTGATGGGGTTACAGAAGAAGTAGATGAAGAAAAGGAATTGGTGGATGCCAAGTTTGAGACTATGGATGATCAAGATGATATCCATACCGCCTATGAGAAACTGTACAAGCTTTCTGAGAAGCATGAGAAACTCTATAGGCTGGCCACCAAGAAGCTCAGTGATGTGGAACTTGACCGTGAAGAGCTTTCCACTAAGGTTGATGAAGCAAATCAGACAATTGGAGCACTGAGGTTTGAGAACAATTTCTTGACTGAGAAGACCAAAAAGCTTGAAGCAGAGCTATTTCAAGTTAGAGCACAATTGGAAAGGACATCAAGTACAAAGCTGGACAAGATGCTAAGTGTTCAAAAATCTTCTTCAAATCGTACTGGATTGGGGTATGAATTCTCTCTCTCTAATACTCCATCTACTAGTACTACTGTTTTGTTCCACCTGCTAATAACATTAAAACTAAAGATAAAAATGTTAAAACTGAATTAGCAAGTGAGAACATAGACAAGGGCAAGTCTATTTTAGGAGCACCCCCTAAAGTTGAGAAAAGGGAAACTAGAAACCCTAGGACTAAGAAGGCTATCTCTCAAAAGCCCAAACAGAAGAAGCAACATCTTTGTTATCATTGTGGTGTTGCTAGTTATACTTAACCAAATTGCTACAAGTGGCTAGCCACTCAACAAAGCAATGGCATGATAGCATCTAGGAACCAGAATCAGCTTCAGACCTCTCTTGCTCCTCTTGGAGACATTCTCAAAGCCCTCATGTTCCTTTCAAACTTGAACAGTTTAAACTCTTCCTCCTCGTCACCATTTCAAGGGTTGTCAAATAGAAAAGGTTCTTCCAAGGTGTGGAAGGAAAAGAGCTCTAAGTGATTTTAGTCACTTCTTCTTCTCTCTCCCTGTTTTATTGTTTTGCATTACTTGTGTGCTGCTTTACTGTTTTGAGTCAGTCTAGTTTTATGCATTGTTTTGCTTTCTTTAACTTGTTTTTGTTTGTGTGTTTTCAGTTTTGTGTTTTATTTTTGCTTTTCTGATAAAATAAAATAAAAAAAAATTGAAAAATTGAAAAATACAAAAACAGTTTGTGTTTGTGTGCATTGGTTCTTGTGAACTTTTAAAATGGCCATTGAAACAGAGTTTCCTAAACTTTGTATCACCTGTAGCTTAGATGAGCATTCTTTATGCACAACTAAGCAAGTGAGTTTTGTGGCTCTTTGTTTATGATTAGTAAGGTTAAGTGATTGATGTGCATGAAATATATACAATAAAGTACTCACATATCTACATATTTAGCCTTACTTTTATGTTATTTTGTTACTGATTATATAATATCTTTATATTGCAGGTAACAAGAGTTTTACATGCAAAGTGGGACTAAGCCAATTAAATTCAAGTCCAAGTGGAGCAAGGAATCAAAGGAAATTTGCACCAAATCCAAGTCCAATTCGGATTAGGAATCCAGCCTACACATCAGTAGTATTTTTAGCATAACTTTCGGCTCAGATATCAAATTGAGATGATTCAAGTTGGGCTGGAAAGTTAACTTAAAGGGCTACAACTTTGTAGTTTAACAAAAGTCCAAATTCTGACGTTAAATGGGCCAAAATTATCGGTTAAATGAAGCCTAAAAATCTGGAATTTTCTTCAAACGGGAATAGGACTCCTTGACCTATTTAAAGGCTTTTTAGAAAAAAAGAAAAAAAAAAAAAAACCCTAGAGAAGAAAAGGAGGTGCCGCAGAGAAGAAATTGTTTTGGGAGTCATTATGAAGAGGAGGATCTAAGGACAAAGGCGAGAGCTTCAAGTTGATCAACCAATTCAGATGAAAGACATAAGTTTTATTTGCTTTCTTTTCAACTTTATCATGAACTAAATTTATTTTCTAGAGCGTTGATGTAGTCTAGCAATGAACACACAATTTATTTTCTGAGTTATTTTATTTTTAATATTTCAATGATTGAGTGTTTAATTCTTATTCTTAATGCTTACTATTTTCTTTACGAATTATAGTTTGATCAATTGAATTACAGTGAGACCGAGAGGTGATTTGTTATTTTAGTTCTAGAATTAAACATCATTAGTTGAGCGAAAGTAGAGATGCTTTACCGCGATTAGTATGATTTTTCAGAAAATTCAAAGTACGTAATGAGTCTCCAATTAATTAAATTCACATAGAGATATGGAATTGTTAGTTGAAGATATTTTTGATATTATTCGAGAGAAGATATTGAATAATTAAGGAATTTTTAATCATCAATGGGAGATTATTAGAATTTAATAATTAGGAAGAATAAATTGTGTGGGATTTGTTAGGTGAAATCAACCGCTCTAGATCCATTCTTATCATATTTTTACACTTTTAGATTTTTGCATTGTGTTAATCTTTTATTCGTAGATTTATTTTTATTAAGTAGTTTAATTTAATTCAGATAGTAGAACGTTCCATTTATTTTCAATTTTCCAAATAGTAATTGATTTAGTGAATTTCGGTATTCAATAACATAGTTAATCACTGTGGGTTCGACATTCGTTTTTCTAAAAACACTTTACTACTTATTACGATTCTGTGCACTTGCAGATTATTTTACGTGAATAGTGATCTCTTCTACTTAACACTCGTATCACTCTTTTTGACGGGTAGGACTAGAAAATCCTAAGAGAAAGGCATAAATAACCATCTCACCACTGTTACTCGCCAATTATGATATGACATCTATATGCTTCGGCATAGCAAAAGTGCAATGTCAATGACATCTGTATGCTTCGGCATAGCAAAAGTGCAATGTCAAAAGCTTAACATAATTGGGTATTTCTTTTCTCTCTCTTGTATGCCCATGCATGATATGCTTAATAAAAGAAAATATGTAAAGAAATAAAAGCAAAAAGATTAAAAATGCTTTAAAATATAGTTGCAAGCGTGTTTTCTAGGAGATGTGGGAGTTATAGGATGTACCTCGAAGGTGATAGTCCCCATCAAACAGTTATGATTGTGTGTGAGTTAAAGTGATTTTCTCATATCTAAAATCGTCATAACTTTAAGACACTTATGCAATCTTGCGATGTTTTCACACATAACACGCAATATTCTTTGCTATTTTTGATACATGTGCAGGTACAATGTGATTTGGCCATCACAAGGTTTACATGCGTTAATGTATGCTCACTAAACTGTCTTAACTCATTTTTGAAATATAAAATTGGTTAGACTTGTTTAGTGTGTGTGTGCGTGTTTTGGGAATCATGTGCTTAAATTTTTCTGTTGAGAGATGATTTTGAGAGCTTAATGTGTTGCTTGGATCTTTGGTTGAGTTGCATGTGTGATTGCATTCATATATGTGTTTTTCCCCTCTTGAAAAACTGTTTTTAAGGCATCTCGACACCTCCTCGACACCTCTCGACACCTAGCTGTCTGTCAAGCTTCTTAGACTTTTTCTAAACGCAGTCTCGACACATTCTCGACACCTGGTGGATCGATCCAGAAACTTTCTGTCTGCTCGATAGATTCTCGACAGCTTCTGGATCGATCGAGATTTCTTAATGCTTGATCCTTCTTTCTCGACACATGTCCTCAATAGCTTCATCTGTCGACGTTCATTTTCTCGACACCTACCTCGATAGCTGTCTCGACACCTCTCGATACCTGCATCTGTCGAGAATTACTGAAGGGCTATATAATGATTCTATCGCGATTTCTCTCATTTCACTCGATCTCTCTCTCTCTCTCTCGATAGTTGGTGTTTTCTCTCTCAAAACCTTTCTTACTCTTTCCAAACCTCTTCCTAAGGATTCTTCAAGTGTTTTTCTTGTTTTTCCTCACTTGGTAAGCTTCTATCATCTCATTATTCATGCATTTCATGTTTTAAAACCCTAGGTTTTGAGATTTTTGAAAAAAATTTTTAGGGTTTTTCAAAATTGTTAAGAATTTCATGATATTTTTGGGTTGATTTTATAGATTTGATCTTTAAAATGACATGCATTGCATCACATTAGCATTCTAATTGTATTTTCATGCATTTAGATGTGTGCAAACTTGTTGTGTGCTGTTAGGTTTGGATTGGGCTGAGCCCATGATGTTTTTATTTTTGCATGTCACATGTTCATGCATTTCCCATGCATACGTTTTATCTTTTTAATATTTCTCTACCTATATTGAACTATTTGGAACTTTTCTGTATGTTTCTCTTCTTCTCCCTCTCTCTATGTTTGCGTTAGTAGTGTCTATGGCACCTAAACGTAAATCCATTCCATCCCAGAACCCTTTGCATTCTAAGGGATCTTCTTCTTCGGATTCCACTCCTTTTTCTATCCGGTTCTGTGATGAGAAAGCCCATAAGGACTTCTCGGAGAACTTCTCTAAACGAGGTGTTCATTCGGAACGCCACGTTGTCCTGGTAGGCTTTGCCGACACTGACCTACCCGATGTCATTCACAGTCGGGCTTAGGAGTCATTGTGTGACGTCCTGGTCACATGTCCTCTCGTGTTGATACAGGAGTTTTACTCTAACATCCACGGGATTGATTCTTCAGTACTTCTCTTCTATTCTAGTGTTCGAGGTACGCGCTTTGCTATCACTCCGAAGTTAGTCTCCGAAGTTAGTCTCCGAGGTTCTTCATGTCCTGATGGTGGATCATCCTGATTACCCCAGTTGTGAGCGTCTATGGACTGTGTCCAAAGACGAGATAATCTCGGCGTTCTGTGAGCGTCCTTCCTCTTGGGGAGATCATCAGTACACACCATGTCGGCCTTTTTCTAAAGGTCCTCGCTTCCTTAACATGGTGATAACTTTTGTTTTACACCCACTCTCTCACTACAACTCTATCACAAAGCCTCGTGTTCGATTTTTGTTGTCCCTCTTAGAGCATCTCACTATAGACTTCCCTTCACACTTTATCTTCTCTATCATAGATGTCTATAGAGATACGGCCACCCATTATAAGCTCATTTTCCCTTCTGCTATCACGAGGATTCTTCGCCGTTTTTCCATCCCATTTCCTTCGTCCGATCCGTTTCATGTCATGTTTGCCATAGACGCCGCTACCGTAAAACGTAGCGAGGCACAGTTCAGATCGAGACAGTCGGATCCTGCTGCTCCTCCCTCCCGTCCGACTACATCCAGATCTGCTCGAGCGACATCTGCTCCTTCTTCTTCTTCGAGCGACGTCACTTTTGGAGACATCATGGCGCAGCTTCAGCGCATGGATGCTCACCTCGATACACTCTCCACGAAGTTGTATCAGGTGAATGTTCGTGTTGGTCGCTTCGCCAGGCGACAGGCGACAGGCGACCTTAGGCGGCTTTGCTCCTGAGGCTTCTCCTCCGCCACCTCATGTTTCCTCTGAGACTAAGGCTGATGATGACGGTGATGACTATGACGCTTCTGATGATGGTGATGGAGATGCGAGCTCTTCTGATGAGATGTCTACTTGACACTCTACCCTTTGTCACTCGTGACAAAAAGGGGGAGTACTTTTGGTGTATGAGAGTAGTCATACTTAGGGGGAGAGCTAGTATATGATATTTTTTATAGGGGAAGTGTTGATATGAGGGATGTAGTGAGGATCATATGTATTCTTTTCTTTTCTATCTTTTTAAAGATACATTGATCACATGTATTGACATACATTGTACTTATTTCTTGATATATATGTTGATGTATGTTTCTTTCATCTATCTCTCCATGTGTTGTTTCTTTTCTGTCTTTATACACATGTTTCTTTTTCTTGTATGCAATCTATTATTTATGCTTCACACAAAGATGCCTTGATGTGTTTTGTTTAAAAGTGTTTCAGAAATATAGGTTGTCAAAGTCTACTTGCCATAAACTCTCTTCTTGCAAAGTTTTTCACGAGTTTGTGTTAGGATAGATTTTACTGTATTCAACAAGTGAATATGAGTTAAAGTGTTTTATGACTTCTCTCATATCTTCATTTGTTTGTTGTGGTTTTGTCACGGATTGCCAAATAGGGAGATTGTTAGGACATATGTAGTTCAAGTTGTTGACATATGTCACTATTTTATGTAATTGGCTTATCATTTGACAAAACGCACTTTACTTGTAATTGGGTAGATTTAGGATGTGTTTAACACGTCAAGAAACAGTGTTTCAAGACTAAGTGTTGAAGTCATCAAGTCTGTCCAAGAAACAAGCTGGAAAGTGCAAGTTACTAAAGCTCGACACCTGTCTTGACACATGCATCTATCGAGCTTTAAGAAACTGTTTTAGCCCGAGCCTCGACAACTTCTTGACAGATCCTTGACACCTCTATCTATCGAGATTTAAAGAAAACAGATTTTCAGTTCTGTTTTAATTCCAATCCGTGAATGTGTCTCTGGGACTTCTTTTCTCCTAACCCTAGACATATAAAAGGATTGTTTTAAGGGCCGTCAAATAGATGCAAGTTGCACAAGCATTGAGTAATTCTTGTTCATGCAATTTGTGATCAAAAAGACAAAGTTCATGCCCTAGTTCATCTTTTGTGAAGAAGTTGCTGTGTAATGTGCACCGTAGGGTTTTGTAACCAAGCATCTTCTTGATCTTCATCGTGTGGATGATTTGAAGAACTTTGCAGCCAACAACTCTCTCTCTAGTTGGTGAATTGAAGTCGCGTACTGGGATCCGCGCAATTGGTTAGTCACGTACTTGGGAGCCGTGCATTGAAAGGAGAAACTGTCACTACAGAGCAAGTCCAATTGGGTATTGGGGTAAGGGTTCAACTGTAGGTTGGTAAGGTACTTGGGATTCCTTACTTGTAATCGCTTGCTGTGATAATAGTGGAGTTTCGGGAGTGATGACTTTAAATCACCCGGTGGGGTTTTTGCCGTCAAGTTTTCCCCATTCATAAACAAATCACTGTGTCTTTTATTTTTCTGCTGCATACTTTAGTCTTGGTGATTTGTTTGTGCTGCCACGTGATTTTGCATGTTAACTTGATTAATTAATAACTTGGCTAATTAATCAATTTAATTTATCACTAGAGGTCAACGCGTTTGTGGGCTGTCACTATATAATCTATAAACTTATATTTTATGCATAATTTTAGATTACAAAAACTTGCAATTTAAAATTTTATTGATGACATAGCTATTAATCTTTAATTTTCTTAAAATTTTGCAAACATAGAGGATATATAAAGAAGATGTAATCCAATGGTGGATTTGTCAAAATTCACCTCCAATAAAAAATTATTGAGTGAGTTTGTAGCCTAAGGCTACAACTAATTTTGTAGCTAAACTTTGTCCATAATTTAATATATCCTACCACACCTAATAATGTCACATCAACAATTTATTGAGATATTGTTATGTATAATTAAATGTATTTTTGTTTTAGTAATATGAAGATACTACATTTTCTAATTGGAGAGTATAAACCAATGGTTTATACTAATTCTTTATAGAATTTAATCTCTTAACCTTCGTGTCATTTGAATCTCTATACATTGGATTGAGAATCAATAATATCTTTTCAGTTTCAACAAGGTTGGAAAAAAAGTAAAAACAACGAAGAGAGATGAAAAACAGGACGTAACGTAATTTACGTAAATACTGCATTCTAAACTTTAATTACGATTTGACAAGTATATATCTTCCTCCACTTGTGCTATGTTCCACACAAGTTCTTCCCCTCTCATGCATTTGTCTTCTTCTCTACTTTTGTATTATCTTTTTGATATTGGTTAGAACTTAGAAATATCTAAGCTCTGGGGGTGTCTTCTTCTTCTGCCATACTTGTGGAGTCTCTGTAAATGTCTAGTCTTTATTTAAAGTCTTGCTATTACTTTTCCTCTATTATTATTATTCGTCTTATATATAGATATATATATATATATATATATAGATATATATATATATATATATATATATATATATATAGGTATAGCCAGTTTGTTCGTCTGTCCATTTTTATTCCGAATCTATTTTTGTCTAATCTTCTCGTGTATTATTTTTTTCTGCGCAATGTTTGTTGACTGTCTTATACTTGTCGAGTCTTGTTATTACTTTTACCCTATTCTTCGTTCTCTAGCCAGTTTGTTTGTCTATCAATTTTTTATTTCGAGTATGTTTTTGTCTATTCTTCACGTGTATTATTACTTTTAATAAATTTAATCATATTCATATACAGATAAAGGGGTAAGATATTTTTTCCCCAATGGTCACTCAACGTACACTACAAAAAAAAGGTTCTATAGCCGCGTTTTAAAAACGCGGCTATAGGTCAAAAAAACGTGGCTATAGGACGATTTGGTCTATAGCCGCGTTTTTTTAGGCCACATTTTTACCCATGGCCTAAAATACGTAACTATAGGCCTGAGGTGTCTATGGCCACGCTTTTTCAAACGCGGCTATAGGCCAGGTCCAATGGCCACGTTTCTATAGCCGTGGCCATAGGCCAGGACCAATGGCCACGCTTTTTTAAACCGTGGCTATAGAACATACTATAGCCGCGTTTAAAACGTGGCTATAGGTCAAATGTTCATGGCCTAGAAGATGGAATTGGCTGCGTTCAAAACGCAGCCATAGTTTAAGCTAAAGCCACGTTTTTAAAAACGTGGCTTTAGCTTAAACTATGGCCGCGTTTTGAACACGGCTAATTTGTTCTTCCCAACTGTGAACATTTGACCTATAGCCACGTTTGAAAAACGCGGCTATAGACTTTTTTTTTTTTTTTTAATTTTTCAGGCCAAATAACAAATGCATTTACAAACGCTGTTATAAAATACCTGTCACACACACAATTCCAGCTTGTTATTCCTACGAAATTCCAACTTGTTGCATGGAACAAAATAACAAGTTGGAATTTCAAAGGAATATAAAGCTAGAATTTTCTCAAACCTGTCACAATTTAAATCACGCTTTAAGGACTACGAAAAATTATCAACCTTCAACGAATACGTAATTCAATACAACAACAATTCATTGCAGGAAAGTTTAGAGTCCATTCGACGAAGAAAAAGTTGCAACAAGCATGAACATATGATTTTGTCGAACCTCAACTGCAAACATTACACACATGCACAAAAGGGCGTCTTCCCATCTCCAAGTTCTTGTCCATAATGGCACTAGCAAAATATAATAGCTACAGTTAGCTATTTCAAACCAATCATTGATCTAAGAAGAACATAAATTACTTCTATATAATGGCAATTGCATATATGTGTGGCTAGCTTATATACATGGCATATATAGCAACAAGTGTTTGTGTTTTTAACCTTGTTGACATTAAGACATAAATTACTGCTTTAACACGTGATTATTATTCTCTTAATCATTATGTACTTTGAGCATACGGTTATTAGAAGACAAATCATTGAATTATGAAAGAGATCGTACTTAACTTAGCTACTATTTTCTTTTTCAGTCTTATTGGGTGGCAAAAAGCTTAAAAATCACTCATGGTTGCGCAAATGAATAGTGTAGTTGGGTGGCATGAGCCTGTGTGGTCCAAATTTAATTTCTTACCAGAAATAAGGAGAAAAAATTGGTTGGTCGAAATTTTTGACTTGTTTGTGTGGGAAATTTTTTTATTTTTGCCTATGCCAACTCAAATCCATATGACTTCATGATATTGCCAAAACTTATCACTACAACAAAATATATTTTCAGTGACGAAAAAATTCGTCACTAAAAGTCCAGTTTTTCGTCACTAAGAACCTTTAGTGACGAAATCAAACTTTTAGTGACGAAACTCATTTCGTTGCTGAAACCTCGTCACTAAAAGTCCTGGTGACGAAAAATTTCCTCACTAAAAGTCCGATTTGATTTTTTTTTTAAAAAACTTTTAATGACGAAAACCTTTCGTCACTAAATGTTTTCCTCGCTAAAAACACCATTCAGTGACGAAAATATTTCGTCACTAAAAACACTTTAGTTTATTAAATCATATTTAGTGACGAATAATTTCCTCACTAAAACTATTTTCGGGTACATATAGTGACGAAAAAGTTCGTCACTAAAACTATTTTTAAGAAAATCCATGCATATACAGTGACGAAAATTTTCGTCACTAAAACCATTTCTTACAAAATTTTACTACATTTAGTGACGAAATATTTCGTCACTAAAACTTATTTTTTGTTTTTATTTTTTTCATAGCTTTGATATTAACCTGTAACCTGTTATTACATTACTAAAATCTCACATTTGAATAATACATTTATTTCAACAACACATTTATAAAAAAAAGATCCATATATTCCACAAGTAAAAAATAAAACAAGTATCTAATTCAAACTTCTTCCATACAATAATTGTTTGCAACATATACAATAACTCAAGATGTAATTGTTTGCAACATATACAATAACGGAAGATGTCCTCATATGTCTTCAAGTAATGCTATAAATAAATCTCCTAATAGCCACCAATAAAAAATCTGCACAAATATAAAAACAATGCCACATTAAAATCGTAAAGTAAAAACATTAATTGTGTTATATGAAACATTTCTAACAATGCATTAAGAGTAATCACACCATGTAATGTGGGTCAATTGCTAAAAGAAAGTACTAACCAAAATTTTTTTTAACTTGAAGTTGAACCACCCCCATAGGTAAGAGCGTCATCATATCCCATAACCCTAAAAAAATGATCTTGCTTCAATCATAATTCAAAATTTATTGAGTCATAAAATATTAATCATAATTTGTAAGAAACTAACATTAACCAATTACAAAGGTAAATATAAAATAAAATAAAAATCACAATAATAATGTTAAGCACCATATATTCTTTGTATGACACAACTTAAAAAAAATGGATGACACATTAACATACACATCAAAAGTGAACGAAATTTTCTTTTTTATCATTTCTAAACAAGAAATTGAACAAACAAAGAAACTAAATTAGATATCCTCGTCCAACTTGAACACATGAGTGTCACCTCCATTTGCATTCAAACTTGACATCACAAAAGCCTTCTGGTACTCGAAGAAATTGGTTTTTCCTTATGATTTAAAACATAACAAATATAAACAAAGTCAAAATCATATACTTTCCTTAAATCTTAACAAGAAGAATGGTAAAAAAAAAAAAAAAAGCAAACCATTGATTTGTAAATGGAATCCACCAATTCTACCAAGAATACTTCTTTTTGAAGAAGTTCCGACTGTGAATACCCAACACTAACTATACTAACCTGCAAATCATTAACTAAACTGATGAGTATCTCTCTTTTCCTTCTTAACCCACTAGACCCAATCCGAATCTAACACAATGGTGAAATTCCAAATCAGTAGATTACAGCCAAAAAAAAATATGTAAACAGAATCAAAACAAACAACAAAGGGGCATTGGCAGTTCATCTACTACTCATGAAAAAACTGAATGGTCACAACAAAACACAACTTTTTCCACAACTTGTCCACATGGCGAGTTGTGAGTGGTGGGTTCATGAGCAAGTTGTGGCAACGTTACGGGTTTTTTTGTGGTACTAGCATTATTCCATTAGCAATTCAAGCTAACAATCTCTCATACGAGAAGGATTCTATCCCAAAAAAACAAAATCGCGAGAATTTGTAATTTTTTTTTCAACAACATCCATGATGCAGGGTTCCATAGACCCTTCATGACAATGAATTAGAACAAGCAACAGCACGCACACACAATACTATGAATCATTTTCATGCAATTCAAACACGGCCCAAGCGATTGTTTTTCTCCGCGAAACTTGCATTTTACAGCATTTTGAATTTTACAGCATTGAACTATGGAATCCAACAATATAATTATAGGAAGGCGAATTCAAATTCCAAAAACTCAAATTGACAATCATATAAATAAGAAAAAAAAAATTGAATTCATAGGCTTTATAAAGTTAGATCACTCTGTGAATTCAATTGCAGTTACTTCTTTATTTCCAAACAAAGAGATTGAAATTCAAACCCTACTCGAAATTTTATAGGAAATCAAATCCCAAAGACCAAACAGAGAAAATATACTAATTGGTTAAAAAATATAAGAAATGAAGAGGAGGAGTGTTTGGGAATGAGGATTACCGTGTGAGAATCAAGAATGAGAACCTTCATGCCGGTGAATGGTCTGGATCGTCGCCGCGAATGGCCCGGATCGTCGCCGCGAATGGTCTAGATCGTCACGACCAAGTCCGAATCACCGGTGATGGTGGGAGCTGACAAACCGTTGCGAATGGGTTCGAAAAGGCGACGGTCTGGTTCAAACTGGTGACGAACAGGTTCTAAAAGGCGATGAACTAATTCAAACCGGCGACGAACGGGTTCGAAAAGGCGACGATCTGGATCGTCGCGGTCTGGATCGGCGACGGTCTGGATCGTCGCGGTCTGGATCGGCGACGGTCTGGATCGTCGAGGTCTGGATCTGCGACGGTCTGGATCGTCACGTTCTGGATTGGCGACGGTCTGGATCGTCGCGTTCTGGATCGGCGACGGTCTGGATCGTCGCAGTCTGGATCGTCGACGGTGAATGTGCAATGGGAATAGGCTGAAATAATAGTCACTGGGAATAGGCTGAAATAATAGTCACTGAAATAATAGTCACAGTGTTGATAAAAGAAAGAATAGGCTGAAATAAAAGAAAGAATAGGCTGTTTCCAAGGGAATGGCATCAGGTTTTTTAAGTTTTTAGCGACGAATGTTAGTTTCGTCACTAAAGAACCCAGCTTTGTTAAGGTTTTTAGTGACGAAATTTATATTTGTCGCTAAAGTATGTTTTTAGTGACGAATTGTGATTTCGTCACTAAAAACATTAAGTGCAAAACTCTTATTATTTTTAGTGACGAATATTTTTCGTCGCTAATTATTCCTTATAGTGACGAAAATCTTTTCGTCACTAATACTATCCACAAGAATACCTACAGTGACGAAATATTTCGTCACTAAAAGTTTTAATTTTTAGTGACGAAATATTTCGTCACTATAGATTAATTAAACTCGTGCCAAAGTTTCCCTCCATTGGTGCCCATTTTTCAGATCACAATAGTGACGAAATTTATTTTTCGTCACTAAATGTTATAATTTTTTTCATTATTAGTGACGAAATGCATATTTCGTCACTAAAGCTGTATTTTTAGCGACAAAAAATATTTCCTCACTAATTTTCGTCACTAAAAATACATTTTGTTGTAGTGTATAACCCAAACAAAATTTATTTAGTGTTTTGTAGATTTTGTTAAGGTGTGCTCTAAGGATATTCATGAGATTAATTTTAGTACTTCTCCAAATTTGAATGCTATGATATACTATATATATATATATATACATACAGCAGCTAAAGACACTCTAAAAAGCAAGATTGTTGGGATTTGACAACTTTTCAGCAAGATTGTTTAAATGCTATGATATTTGTGACAGGTAACTATTTTCTTCTCTATTTTATCATTCTAATCACCTAAGAACACTACGAAACAAACTCATCAAAAGCACCACAATCTCAAACGCAATGCAAATTCCATATAATACCCAATTCATGTTTATAATTCTAGCCAACTAGGAAGAGTGTATAACTTCACTCGGAAACAAACTCATCATTATTAAATCCCCAACTAGGAAGAGTGTTTTAAAAATATATTAACAAATACCCAATTCATGTAATGGTGGTAATTATTAAATCCGTAATAATTATTAACTTTGTAATTCAATGATGCTTAATTATTTGGGTCATTGGTCAAAAGTGAGTTAAAAAAAGTTTGGTTCACAATTTAAGCTGTAATGATGTTGTTTGAATCTGTGCTGGGTAAGTAGTGTGGATGCAAGAGTGTGATGTGGGTTTCATACCAAACATGTGCTTCAAAATGACCTATATGAACGTAATCCATCAACAATGCGTAAATAAAGTTGGCGGGTTTTGAAAATGAAAGTAGTTCATACCACTGGGGTTGTTCTCGTCTAACTTAAAGGAAAAAGGTCTTCCCCAACCTGCAATCCACAAATTTTCCATCACTCATATTACATAATGAAATCCATTAAAAGTTAGTGAAAATAGCTCATAAAGAAATCACAAGTGTTATAGGTCATCGAATATACAGTAAACCAGAACGAAGGTTAGTGATGCAAAATAAAAAAAGTTATGATCCAATGAGGTATATGGTTCTATTGACATATATTTAAAAGGCAAAGACCAAAAAAATACAAGAATGGTAATTAGCCTTGAGAAGAAAAATATTGCTTTGTAATACAACACCTTCAGAATAGTATTTCTATAATAAATCTATGGTCCATGTCATAACCCCAGGATTGAGCAACTATTTTAATGATTTATTGTATTTTTAGAAATAAAAATAAACAAGCGTGCCTTGGTTCTACTGGATGGGGTCAGTTGGCCATAGGTTTTACTAGCTAGAGGCGAGTTCAAAGGGCTCTTATTTAGAAATGCTCCCTATGTTATCAAAAAAATAAAATAAAATAAAAATGAGTGTCTAGGCATGCTTTGTGCTGCTTCAAAAAAGTGCCAAAAAAGCATGCCTAAGGTGCACGCATTAATTGAGCTTTGCTTTGGCTAAGCAAAGTTTTTAAGACCTTAGGGCTTCGAGCCTTGAGCTTTCAGCACGGCTAAGTGTGCTTTTAACAACACTACTTGGGAGGGAAAAAAAAAAAGGAAAGGAAATAAAATGTAGAGAGGTTGAAACAATGCCAAAAAGAGTGACAAAGTAGAAGGTAATCAAAACCAAATGCTGAGCAATTGGCAAACATTACCATGTACTAAAGGACTTCAATTGTTGGTGTGCTAATAGTGCACACCAACAATTGAAGTCATCGATTCACCATATCAAGTAGTATCAAATATAGATTTCACAGCTCCATTGGATTTAGCCATAAAGCAAAGAAATTTCAGTATTGACAAATATATATATATATATATATATATATATGTGTGTGTGTGTGTATGTGTATATATATACACACGCGCACACATGAATTTTCGGGTATAATGCAAAAAATGTAAATCAAGAGAAATGTAACCCAGGAATGAAGAACAAATTCCAAACAATATTTCAAATTTTCAATCAACAAAATGAAAATTGTTATATAAAAATTATACTTAAATTGTTTCGGCATCCACAACTCAGAATCTCAGAAACAAAATTTAACAAAGTCCAGTTGAGTCAAATCACATTGGGACAACCCATTAGCAAGTATTCCAAACCAAACCGATAAGAAGGAAAGAGTGAAAGAAATGTTGTAACCTCAGAGAATTGAAACAAACATGAAAAAGACCAAAATCGTTCTACAGCAAACTTCTTTGAAGGTTTCAACCTTGTGGCCTCCCTGCCTCTCTCTCTCTCTCTCGTCTCGACCAGAGTCAGAAATTTATTTTTCCTTTATTTATTTATTTATTTTTTTAGAGTTTTGATAGTTTTTCTTTTTTGGGTAAAATGGAAGTACAAAAACTGGAGCAGATCAACCATGGCCACTTAAATACAAAGTCTGTTAAGATACAATTCCAAAAAATTAAAATCAACATGGGCATAACTAATTTGGATAGATAACAGTTTAAGTAGCAATTTTATTCTAATTTTGATGTTATGGTTTAATCTCTTACCTTTCTAAAGTTGAAGACTTTTATTTTTGAGAAGATGGGCAAGATTTAAGTTATTTAATTTGGAACTTTGAAATGTATAGAGTTTAATTTGGACTGTCCTTAAAGGTTTAAAATGATATTTTCTCTTTATTTATATATTTTTCAAAAGCTAATTATCAAACTCAAATCTGAGCAGGTTTGGTAAGGGAGTTTAAATAACAATTTGTAGTGTTTAAATTAATGCTAAAAATTATAGACCCACAAACAAAACACATGTTTGGTAATATTGTTTAATAAAGAATGTTTGAGTCAAAGTTTTCAATGTTAAGTGTTTAAACTTTGTATTTTTGTGAACACCTCAGAGAGTGTTTTTAGTTTTCAAGTAATTGGTTTGTGTATTACTATTGTAATTATTTAGAAAAAACTGAGAGACTCATATGATGTTGAGTGTTGACAACATATAAAATACACATTTTTTTTCTTGTTAAAACCACATACTCTTTTTTTTTTTTTGAGAAACTAAAACCACATACTTAAACCAAACAAAAAATTGTGTTTTTTCATTTTTGAAAATATGTTAATACAAACAAGGTACTGAACACATTTTGTTCATTATAAATATTTTTAAACACATGTTTTCATTACACTTTTTAAATCATAATTTCAAAATAATTTTGAAAATGAATATCTAAACTCTCTTACTGTCTTACTAAAGATTGTTGGCATGTTGCTTTTAGTGAAAAATACTTGCTACTACACCAAAATTTGACCTTTAAGAAAAAATGAAAAAATAAATAAAATTCGAATTCAACTAAATAAGGAAAAAAAACATAAAAAATTATTTTAAAAAATTATCTATATCACAAATTTTCAGGAGAAAATAAAACATTATTACACAAAATATTTCACAACCTTTTTCACTATTGATTGGCATGTTAAGTTACGAGTGACGTGAAATAAAAGTAATACATGAATGACAAGAGATAATGGAAACGAAATAATAAGTTGTTTTTAATTAGTTCATGCCAAAAGCTAATTGTTTCTGTTATCAGATTTTATGCCAAGCTAGGACTTCCATTATTCATAATTTGTCACTTATACGAAAAAAGGAATTTAAAATAAACAAATGCTATATTCATAATATTTTTATAATACTTTTACAACAAATTCTAGATGTTTGGCTGTTATTGGAGAGTAAAAAAATAATTTCAATAGTAAGTTTAAAACAAAATTAGTAATAATTTATTACATATAATTTGTTGTGAAAGTATTATGAAAATATTGTTGACGTTAGTCACATAATACTTCTCTCTAAAATAAGTTATATGACTAACAATTGATTAAAGGAAAGAATCAAAGGATTTAGCAGTTAATTAAAAAACAAATTGAAGTAAAATCTATTTAATTTTTTCTTTTGTTGATGGAAACTTATTTAATTTTTTTTAGTAAGGCTTCAAATAGTGTTTTATTTGTATCTTTGATAAAAAAAAAAAAACATGAAATGGATAATTCAAATTTGCTAGATTACTAGAAAAATATATATTTAGTAAACTAATATTTTGTAATTACTTTAAGTATCTTAGTGGTTGGTTGAGTTCATTGCACGAAATTCCTCTACAATATCTCAATATCAATCCTTCATACACCTTCTATATATTTTTGTTGTAAATTCTAAGTTATTGGAGTGAGCAACAGGTTGGGCCAACAGGCTGGGCTATTGGGGAGGGCTATTGGGGTAATATGCGTAGCACAATCACTTTAAGGGAAGATATAAATAATACTAGTAATCATATAAATTAATGATATCAATTTCTTTAAAAAAAAAAAGTTAATGATACCAATTCAAAATGCCAGCCAATAGCCAATCAGATCTTGATCTAAACCTCTATTCAAATCCACCCTAAGAAGCCTTTCCGGTTGGATCTTACCCCCCCCCCCCCCCCCAAGATTCCTTCCCTTCCAATGTAATATGCGAAGCACAGGCACTTAATTAATTCTAAGTTAATTAAGGTTGTGTTTTGGCAAACATGTTTAGCGTTTTTTATTTTTAAATGAATCTGAGAAGCATTCACTGCCTTCTCAACCAGGTAGCAAGATACCAATCAAGATCATCAATCCAAACACTGAACATGCCAAATATGTAATCAAGGCTAAGCAAATTGCAAAGGTACGCATCTATTCGGCATTCACTTGATGTGGTTCATTTTCTTTTTTGGGTTTGAAATATGATCACACACACCAAAATCTAATTCTAGAGTTTCCTAGAAGGTAAAAAGAAAAAATTACTCACTTCTACCAAACTAAATTCCCTTGCCACTATAGTTTCTATGCAAAAATAGCACTTATATAGCTTCTAACATTCTAACAATCATTTGTAGATCGTCTAAAATGGAAAATTGAATTATCTTATTCAAAAAGGGAGAGCATCAAACTACGACCCATAAAAACTGTCATTCAATTGGATCATTTCATGTCGGAATTTCACAACGATCCCACCTAACACGCACACGCACACAAGATGAAGTAACCTTTTTTACTTTTGACTAATTAGCATATTTCACTGATTAAGAAGTGTAATAATAACCACAAAGATGAAATAAGAATCACTTCAACCTTCTGCTTTTTTATGTATCCTCTTTCACTGTCTTTTGTGTCTTCACTTCAACCTTCTGCTTCACAACAGCCTGCTCTACACCCTCATCCCCTTCTGCTTTTTGGCAACTTGCTTCTCTAGCTGTTGTTCAGCTTCTCTCTTCCCTTCAAGAAGATCAAAAACACAGGATTTCAAAACCTTAGTACAAGACACCACAAGAACCCAAGTGCAAAATATTATAAATAAATAATGTAAAAAAAAATACACCAAACTCATCACCAAGACAAAACAAACAAAACAAAAACTCAAGCTATATGTATTTATCTACCATTGGCTTAAGGTTTCAACGGTGGCCTGAGTCTAGCACCAAAAACCAAAATGGGTAAATAACGCCTCTGACCTAAATGGGATGTGATTATGAAATAAGGGAAAAAACAAGGACAAGATGACCTAAATGGCTAAATGATGTGTCTGACCTCTGAAGCCAAATGAGCACTGCTGTCGTCTCCACACCAACCACCTACAACCAGCGGTTCATTATTTAATAAACCCTGCTCCACTTTACATTGATATAAATCTAACACAACAGTAACGCAAGAAAGAAGCCATGAGGAACCACCTTTTTTTAAACAAAGACACAGAGAATACAACACGACGGGCCACCAATGGGCCTAACTGTGCTAGGACTTGCAAAAATGAGAAAGTTTGGTGTGATTCTAACTTACTCTGGTCAAAACAGTAACAGAAGGAAAAATTTCATCCCCAGGATCACAAGGATATGAAGCCAAATTTGTTAGTACACCAATGTAATTCAAGCAGTATTTAAGCATCAATACACAAAATACAAATAAAAAATGTCCTTGACGATTCAATAAATCACAAACGGATATTTGAACTTAAAAAATTGAAGCAAGCCAAACCAGGGAAAAAGCACAAAAGAGCTAACAATGCAAGTCAAATTCAGTAGTAGGTACCCATCAAAAAATAATTAATAGGTAAACGAAGCCATATTGTCGAAGTAAACCAATACAATCACTAAAAAGCATTTAGTCTAGAACTGAAAACAAACATTAAATCAAGTGTTACTATGACATCCAAAAAGAACATTACAATGTGAATTTCAGTTATTTTCATGAGATAGCAACCAAAGTTCCTCATAATAACATTTATAGCCAGATATCATTTATATATATATATATATATATATAAAGAGTTTATAATTAGTGGGAGTAGCATCTACTAGTATAAAATTAACTAAAACATTATAACCAACATAACACAACCTTATAACAAATGACACAACAAGTTACCAATTCATTCAGTTGAACATACTTGAGTAACATCGAACACAGACTCAAAACATGAAACAAGAAAAGAAAAAGGTTCTTATTGTACAATATGCCTGAAACTACAAGACTTTTTTTGACAAGTTCCCAAGGAAGGCCCTAATTTCAAAAGAATCTAACTAGGGCATGCAGTGTCCAATGGATACAGAGTCTCCCATTAACCAGATCCTTCTTCTCCAGAACAAGCTTGCAGAAACATAATCACTGTTGTGAAGGGCTTATACTAGAGGAGGAGAGTCATAAGAGACCTCAAGATGGCAACTCAACAAAATGAACCATCTTCTTGCTGGTGTAACTTTTCCTAGCTACAAGAAAGAGATCAGATGGCTACATCTTCTTTCTTATAAATTTCCGTAAACCTAAAGGCAAGGAGCTATATGCCCAATGTATTCCCACTAGTTACCAAGCCCTAACAGCTGCCAAACCAATCATCAATCTATTTGAAACAAAACTGTCCTGTTCAGTCTGTAAAAAGATTTATTTCAAATGGTATTGTTTTGGTTCACAATATAAAGTTATTCATTGTCAAATTTAAACTTTAGGTACCCAAAGGAAATACAAGGCATAATTTAACTGAACTAGAAATGAAAGAAAACTCCACTGGAAGATGAAGAAATAAGATATACAGTGCTCAAGAATGAATGCACCCTTATCTCATCTCGGTAATCATTATAAGAAAAGGCATTTAAAATTTCCTTTTCATATTTTGATTTTTTTAAATTTTTTTAATGATAGTAATAAGGTAGGTAACGGTTCCATAATGAAACTAACTATAAAAGTTTGTGCTCTCTCTCTCTAAATAAAACTGAAATTTTATTGATCATGTAAAAATGAATAATGAATTACAATGTGTTCCTACTTTATATACAAGTATTGACTAAACAGAGAAAATAACTAATTCCTAATTATCAGGTAAGTTGTTACAACCAACTTGCAACTACCACCTTACACGTGTACATGCATCACACCATAGAATTGATGAATTGATCATAGTGTGGGATTGATTCAATCAAGTCTTCTATGATGCCACGTGCTAAGTTTATCTCAGCTACCCTTTTAGTCTCTGTTTGATGATGTGGACCAAGTTGTGCTGCTTTGGATGCACTGGATTGTTTCTGGTCTTGTGTCCTTCTTTGCTGAAATAAACTGTCAGTTTTAACACTCCCCCTCAAGAGCAAGGCTCTTGGTTGAGTTTCATTACTGTCAACAACTACCTTTGCAGTGTTGGGAAACTGAATGTGATGACTGAAGATGTTGATCATTCCTAACTTGTTGAGAAGCCTTAGAAAGTCATTAACTCCCAATGCCTTGGTGAAGATATCTGCCAATTGTGATTTTGATGAGACATAAAAGGTTTTAAGTGTTCCATCTAATACTTTGTTCCTCACAATATGACAATCAGCCTCAATGTGCTTTGATCGCTCATGAAACACTGGATTGGCTGATATATGTAGGGCTGCCTGGTTATCACAGTAAAGAAGCACTGGTTTATGATGTGTAATACACAAATCCCTCAACAGATACAGCAGCCATGTTACCTCACATGTAGTTGTAGCCATAGATCTGTACTCTGCCTCTGCAGAAGATCTAGACACTATATCTTGCTTCTTTGATCGCCAAGAAACTAGAGCATCACCTAGGAATACACAATAACCTGTCAATGATTTTCTGGTATCTGGGCAGCCTGCCCAATCTGCATCACAGAATGCCTTGAGCTGCAGATCTGAATTTGTAGGAAAAAATACTCCTTGACCAGGTGAGCCTTTGATGTATTGAAGAATTCTTGTTGCAGCCTTCATGTGTGGCACTCTAGGCTGAGCTAAGAACTGACTAAGCCTATGCACAGCATAAGTTATGTCTGGTCTGCTCAAAGTTAAGTACATTAGCTTCCCAACCAGCCTCCTATACTGTCCTGCATCAGTAAGTATCTCCCCATCACATTTAGACAGTTTCAGCTGCTGTTCCATGGGTGATTTTGCTGGTTTACACCCAAGCATACCAGCTTCCTTAAGCACATCAAGTGCATATTTTCTTTGGTTTATGCTAATACCTTTAGCACCTCTAGCTATCTCAAGTCCTAGGAAGTACTTGAGTGAACCAAGATCTTTGATTCCAAACTTTTGATCCAACACTTGTTTTAGATTAGCTACACAGCCTTCATCATTACCCGTAATTATCATGTCATCAACATATATAAGTAGGGCAGTAAATTTAAGACCATTTGAATGCACAAAGAGTGAATGGTCTGCTTGTGATTGCTTGAAACCAAGTGCTGAAATGGTGGCAGAAAGTTTGGCATTCCACTGCCTTGATGCCTGCTTCAAACCATAAATGGATTTGACCAATTTACAAACCATAGGAATTGAAGAACACTCCCCCTTACTGTGATAACCAGGAGGTAAATCCATGTAGACCTCTTCCTCAAGATCACCATGAAGGAATGCATTATTGATGTCAAGCTGGTGTAAAGGCCATTTCTTAGCAGAGGCAAGAGCAATGAGGACCCTGACAGAAACTGTTTTTGCCACAGGGGAAAAGGTTTCTAAAAAATCAAGTCCCTCCCTTTGAGTGTAGCCCTTAGCCACTAGCCTAGCCTTATATCTCTCCACACTACCATCCGGATGAAGTTTCACTCTATAAACCCACTTGCAGCCAATGGCTTTCTTGCCAGAAGGTAAAGGAGTAAGAATCCAAGTTTGTGTTGCTTCCAAAGCTTGAATTTCTTTATCCATGGCTGTTCTCCACAAAGGATCTTTAACAGCTTGAGAGAAATATTGAGGGGTGGAATGACCTTCACTAACAGTCATAAGATAGGATGTGTAGTGAGGATCCATGTGACAATATGTAAGACAAGCTGACAAATCATAAGGACACCCTGGAGGATGAACATCTGCAGTGGCAAGTGAAGAACTAGAGGCTGCATTGCAAGCATAATCTTGCAGGTAAGTAGGTGGTTTATGAACCCTGGTGGATTTTCTGGAAGGTTGGTCTTCAGCTGCAATGTTAGTACTGACAGAGGGAATAGAATCCAGCAGGGCAGAAGTAGAGTCAGAATGCAAAGGAACAGATAAAATATCAGCAGGTGTAGGTATAGAAGTTGAAGCAACAGGTATAATATAGAAGTTGAAGGTGAGTAAACAGGACCAGATTGATCATTTTGCAGATCAGGGACACCACAAGGGGTAACAAAAGGTCCTAAAATACCATCAGAAGGACTATCAACCTCAAGAAGAAAAGGATCTGCAGCATGAGATTCAGCAATACCAAAAGGAAAAATGTTTTCATAGAAAATGACATCTCTAGATATGAAAACAGATTTTGTATTTAAATCCAATAATTTGTATCCTTTAACACCAAAAGGATAGCCTAAGAAAATACATTTTCTTGCTCTTGGGGAAAATTTAGATCTATTTTGGGAAAGGGTAGATGCATAACAAAGACATCCAAAAACCTTCAAGTGATCATAATTTGGAACAAAACCATAAAGAACCTCAAAAGGTGTTTTATGATCTAAACATGATGAAGGAGTCCTATTTATTAGGTAAATTGATGTGAGGATGCAATGTCCCCAAAGATGCAAGGGCAGATTGGATTGAAACAAAAGTGCTCTTGCTACATTTAAGATGTGTTGATGCTTCCTTTCTACAATGGCATTTTGTTGTGGAGTTTCAACACAACTTAATTGATGTAAGACACCTTTTTCAACAAAGAAATTATTCATGATGAACTCAGTTCCATTATCTGTTCTAATTGTCTTGATTTTTGCTGAAAATTGTGTTTCAACCATGGTATAAAATTGTTCCATTATAGATTGTGTTTGAGATTTGTGTTTAAGTAGATAAACCCAAGTGCACCTTGAGCAATCATCTACTATAGTTAAAAAATATCTACAGCCATCAATGGTAGCAGTAGAAAAAGGACCCCACAAATCACAATGGATTAAATCAAAACAATGAATAGAGACATGAGTAATAGATGGAAAAGGAAGTCTTTTCTGTTTTGCCAAAGGGCAGATTGCACAATGAAAATCTTTATTATTTGTTGAAAGAGGTACATTATTTCTTCTTATCAAAGCCAATTTTGCATTTGACAGATGCCCCAATCTTAAATGCCAAATATTTGGCTGAACAACAAGATTATTTGCAATGTTTTGTACAGAACCAGCTGCAGAAAAACAAGACTTTGAGGTTGACAAACTTTCTTCCAGCAAGTAGAGGCCTTTGAATTCCTTACCCAGACCAATTGTGCTCCAATGAGCAAGGTCCTGGATGAAACACATTGTCCCAAAGAAAATGAGACAACAAGGAGTGGTCCTAGTTAATTGACTAACAGAAAGAAGATTGAAACTAAAAGAGGGAACACATAGGACATTGGTGAGAATGAGAGTTTCAGATACTCTAACAGTTCCAACATGTGTTACTAAGGCTGTTTCACCATTTGGGAGGTTAACAAAAGTGTTTAGAGTTGCATTAACAGAAGTAAAACATGATATAGAATGAACCATATGGTCTGTGGCCCCTGTGTCTATAATCCAATCTATTTCCCTAAAGGCTTGCCTATTGACAATCTTAGCAGAAAAGATAGAATGCTTGAAATTAGGAATAGAAGGAATGATAGAAGCAGTACCTGACATTAAGGCAGAATTGAAATTTGTATCAGTTTTAGCAGGATTTCCAACCATCTCAGAGATCACACCAGAAGTTCTTTCACCACCAGTGACCAAACAAGAAGTGCTTACATTTTCAGCATGAAGTCCTTCATTGGCACCTGATTTGAGAAAGGTTAGCAACTGCTCGCACTGTGCCTTGGAAATAGGACACTGATTAGATGATGTTAATGTGTTCTCTGCACCATGGACTGAATTACAAGAACCTTGACCAAGACTAGCCTTTCCTCTCGGTTTATAACCTGGAGGATATCCATGCAATTTGAAACATTTTTCAATTGTGTGTCCTTGCATGTTGCAATGAGTGCAATAAGGCTTATCTCTCTTAGCATTTCCTCTATTCCAATTGGAATTTCCTTTGGAATTGGTAAACATGGCCATTGAATCAGATTGAGAAACAGGTGAACCTCCATGCCCAATGTTTTTGTGTGATTCCTCTTGAAGTACCAAAGAATAAACTTTGCTCATGGAAGGGAAAGGATCATACAGAAGGATTTGACTTCGCAGAGTCTCAAAACTCTCATTAAGTCCCATGAGGAATTTCATTACATTTGCCTTCTCATGTGAAGCATTCAAGATTCTCATCGCACCACAAGAACACTTTGGCAGAGGCTCAAATTGTAGCAATTGATCCCACAATTGCTTGAATTTAGTGTAGTATTCACTAACCGTCATCTGATTCTGTGCAATTTGAGAAATTTCTCTTTGCAAATTGTAAATCTTAGGTCCATTTCCTTGTGAGAACAGCCGCGTCAATTCCAGCCACATCTCCCTTGCTGTTTCGCAATACATAATACTGCTAGAGACATCTACATGCATGGAATTGATCAGCCATGAAAGTACCATGGTATTACAGCTCTCCCAATCCTCATACAAAGGCGAATCTTCCTCTGGTTTTGAGATTTTGCCATTTACGAAACCAATTTTCTTTTTGGCAGTGAGAGCAAGCACCATTGCTCGTGACCAAGAATGAAAATTTCGCATGCCTAACAGAGGTTGAGTGACTAGTACATAACCTGGATTCTCACTAGAATTAAGGAAAAATGGATTACGAACATTGGATTCTCCAGCAGATTGCGTGTTTGCATGTGGAGATTGGATGTTCTGAGTTGCGGAAGGATCTTCAGTTTCTGAGGAAGCCATTGAAGCACCTCGGAGAAGAGAGGAAGAACAAGTGAAGAAATTCTAAAGGATTTGCTCTGATACCATATAAAAGTTTGTGCTCTCTCTCTCTAAATAAAACTGAAATTTTATTGATCATGTAAAAATGAATAATGAATTACAATGTGTTCCTACTTTATATACAAGTATTGACTAAACAGAGAAAATAACTAATTCCTAATTATCAGGTAAGTTGTTACAACCAACTTGCAACTACCACCTTACACGTGTACATGCATCACACCATAGAATTGATGAATTGATCATAGTGTGGGATTGATTCAATCAAGTCTTCTATGATGCCACGTGCTAAGTTTATCTCAGCTACCCTTTTAGTCTCTGTTTGATGATGTGGACCAAGTTGTGCTGCTTTGGATGCACTGGATTGTTTCTGGTCTTGTGTCCTTCTTTGCTGAAATAAACTGTCAGTTTTAACACTAACTTTTTCTTTGTTTGAGAAATAGTACTTGCATTGCATTAATTGACTTGCTAGTAAATCAAGAACTACTAGATTATTAATGTCAAGAGGAACAAACTTCATCCAAACTAAAAGCAGAAATGAAAACTTTGCTCTTTTAACTAAGGCATGTGCTATAGCATTGCCTTGCCTATATGAATGAAAAAAAAAAAAAAAAAATCTCTAATAAGAGTTAACGAAGGACTAAGTGCCTTCGATTAAATGATCAAAAGCATTATGAAGTTAATTACCCTGATCAAGAACTTTGATAACAACTTCATAATCACCTTCGAAGATAGAGTTACCAATACCCACTTCTTGGACAAACACGGCTACTCTTCTTGGTGCCAATAGCTCAAGTTTAGCTACAAAGGGAGAGTTAGGAATACACCTTGACAAAGAAGCCAAAACATTGCCTCAAGAATTCCGAATGACATCCCCAATTCTTGCTTCCCCCGATTCCTCTAAGACAACACCATCAAAATGATATTTTTTTTAAGTGGACAAAGTGATGTTTTTTAAGTCACGTATAGACAAAGTGAAGATAACCTAAATCAAAGGTAGGTAACATGTAATTATGCCCTTTTTTTAGGTCCTATTAGTAAGTACCTTAAAGCATTAGTTATGATTGAGTTTTTTATTATAATCAATGAACTTTGTTTTAAAGAGTTGCATAACATTTAGATTTTTTTTTAAAAATATTTATTTATTTGCTTTTATAAGTCTCCAAAATTAAAACCCATTAGATCCCCTCTGAGCCTATGAGATACACTTGTAACAAAAGCATTTTTTTTTTTTTATAAATTATGAACTTCATGAAAATGAGCAGAAGGGATTCAAGTAGGATGTTGAAGCAGCCATTGGTGAATTCAATGAAGAGCTAAAGTCTGGAGTCAACTTTATGAATAGGGATAGTATTCTAGAAGATTTGGTATATTCCGAAAACACTTCAAAGGAACTCTATTATCTTATGAGAATAGCATTCCAAAATGTTGTTTTGGGAATTGAAGTCAAAAGTTGTAAAGGTCAAGGACTACATGATCTCTCGGAACTTTGCCATTGTTACAGAGATTTTATTTAACAAATATAGGGATATCAGTGCCGGCTCTACTTTAAATCCAGGGACAAAGACACGCTTCCTTAACATATTTTGTGGAGTCGCACACAACATGTGCAACACAAAGTTTAAGGACATCACTTGGACATCATTTGCATGAACTTGCACAACAACACTTTCGTGTTGAGCGTGAATTGCAAAGTGACCAAGACCTTTTTCGATTCTCAGAAGGAGATCGAGGATCAAAAGACAAAATTGGACGAACTCAGTAATAAACAAATAACTATTTCTAACTATAATTAAACAAATAACTAATATAATTAAACAAATAACTATTTCTAACTTTCTCATAAAAAAAATAAAAATAAAAACTACCCTTATTACCTTTTTAGTCTGAAGCTCTCTCAATTGAAGCTATCCTCGCTAATTAATGCGCCAGTTGGGAGCTGAACCCCTTTGCACCATGGAAGGTATCCTGTGAATTAGCAAGAACCTTAATAGTTACCCATCCAAATAATTTGTAAATTTTAGAACTATAACCCTTTTAATAACCACAAAAAGAACTCCATTGGTGGAAGAACATTAAAAAAAAAAAAGATGCGTTCATTAAAAAATTGAGAAAAAAAAAAAGAGTATAACCACTTTTTTGGGGTAAGTATTAAATTTAAATAAAATGATAAAAATGCAAGAGATGTGCAATCAAAGAGTAACTACATAAAATTCACATATCCCTGTTAATACCTTCCGATTGAAACTTTAAACATGAATCAAACATTGATTGTGTTATCTTGTTGCCTAAAACGTAAACAGCAAAATCGTAAAATCGAAAACCAAAACCCAAAATCGAAACCCTAAACAGCAAAATCGAAACCCTAAACCAAAAATCGAAAACCTAAACCCAAAATCGAAACCCTACTACCCAAAATTGAAACCCTAAACCCAAAATCGAAACCCTAAACCCAAAAAACAAATAGGTAGAAATCTGAATGTTTCTTGAGGAAAAAAAATCGAGATCTAGAGAGAGAGAGAAGGGAGACTTACGAGGTGGTGGAGGTGGGAGGCGTGGGAACGACGGATGACTGAGTTTCGTCGGCGCCGGTGTGTAGGATCGGTGGTGAGTGTTAGTGGGAGTCGCTTAGGCTTTGACAGGAGAGACATAGAGTTTGAGCATTTTGTCTAAAAAATATTTGGTGCCTTAGGGTGTTTTGTTTTTTTGTTATTTATACTCAGTGCTGTAGCCCTGTTTACATAAACGCAGCTTCAGCCTAACCCAAAAAAAACGCAGCTGGAACGCACCAAAACGCGGCCACATAGTTGGGCTTGGGCTGCGTTTGAGGCCCGTGGCTCTACTGAAGGCACTAGAGCTGCTTTCTCTGAAACAAGGCTCAAGCAAGGGTCTTAGGCCGCGTTTTCGTGAACGCGGCTGGGAAAAACGCGGCCTAAGACCCGCGTTTTTTGTAGTGGTTCCTTTCCCTCTCGTCTCTCAACTCAAACCCTCCCAGTTGAGTCCAGAGTTACTGTGCCTTCTTTCTCCTCTCGTCCTCTTCCAACCACAAACCACGATTTCTAGGATTATTTATATAAGAGTAGTGTTTATTACACGCATACAAATTACAAACATCTCTACAGTAGCGAAAAAGCAATTGAATGAACAAGTTAGAAATTTTGACTTGAAATCACTATTTTAATTACTTGTTTTTTTTTTTTTTTTTTTTTTTTTTTTTTTTTTTTGTATGTGTGCATTAATGTGCATTAGTGCATGCAACAAATTTTTAGGCAAAAATGCAATTTACACTGCTATCTTTGCTTAAGAATCATTAGTCATTTAAAAAGTTTGAATTTGGTAATTTTAATCCAGTAAGTTTACTTTTTAGTCCTTTAAGTTTGAAAATGATCATTTTAGCCCAATAAATATACCCAAAAATTATTTTACTCCTTTAAATTTGTAGTTTTGAGTTATTTTTGGGCAAAGTTACTTGACTAAGTGTCCGTTTGGGACAAGCTAAAAATTTCAGCTTGTTTTTTGTATTATTCATGGGTCTTAATGTACTATTCAACTAATTTTTACCTCTATATACAGTACTTTCAGCAAAAAATTTCAGTTTTAGCTAAATAAACTATTCTCAAATGAATACTAAATGAGTCTTAAAAAGACTAAAATGATTTTTGAATGAATTAGTTACCAAACTAAAATGAAAATTTCAAACTTAAAATGATTTTACCCCACTTCTCCATCCCTTTTCTCGTGTCTGACTCCTTCCATGTCATGGTTGCCATAGACGCCGCTACCGTAAAATGTAGTGAGGCGCAGTTTAGGTCGCGATAGACGAATTTGACAGCTCCTTCCTCCCGTCCAGCTCCATCTAGATCTGCTCGAGCCACATCTGCTCCCTCCTTTTCCTCAAGCGATGTATCACTAGGAGATATCATGGCCCAGCTTCAGCGCATGAATGCTCGTCTTGATACGCTCTCTACAGAGTTGTATTAGGTGAATGTTCGTGTTGGTAGCATTACTCAGCGACAGGCGACCATGGGCGGTTTTGCTCCTAAGGCTTTTCCTCCACCACCTCATATGACTTCTGAGTCTGAGGATGATGATGGTGATGGTGATGGTGATGGTGATGCTTCAGATGATAATGATGGAGATGCTAACTCTACTGCTGAGATGTCTACTTGACACTCTACCCTTTGTCACTCGTGACAAAAAGGGGGAGTAGGTTTTGATTATGAGAGTAGTCATATTTAGGGGGAGAGCTTGTACATAACATTTTTGATAGAGGGAGTGTTGTTGTTTTGAGGGATGTAGTGAGGACTATATGTATCTTTTTCTCTTCTTTCTTGTTGGAGATACATTGTTCATGTACCTAGGTCTTGTGACCATTGTTTACATACATTGTGCTTATCTTTGATATATATATGATGATGTATGTTTTCTTCACCTATCTCTACATGTGTTGTTCTTTTTCTATCTTTATACACATGTTTCTTTATTTGTATGCAATCTATTATTTCTACTTCACGCAAAGATGCCTTGATGAGTTTTGTTTAAAGTGTTTCAGAAATACAGGTTGTCAATGTTAGGCTATGTGCCCTTAAATCCTATTGAATGATGCTATGTATGACATTATGTATGACTTAATATTGTGTTTAATAAAGTTGTTTATTTTTTATCTAAAATAATGGTAACATGAATATTTGGACATTATCATATAGTCCATGAGATGCATAGTATGTAATTTATGTGAAAAGTCACAGAAGATATAAATCACAAGTTCTTTGTAAACTCAGAATTTATAGTTCGTAGTCGGTGATGAAATTGGGCATTTCATCTGCGAAGACTATAACGTATCAACTAAGATGATTTGTCTTGATCATGGAAGTGGTGAGTTCTAGTTGATATGTTAATATGTTTTAAGAGTTAAGACATATTAAACTGGACCGCTGTGAGATTTATTATTTTGCTAACAATTGTCAAATGAATAATAAATCTCACGACTTTTATTTGTATGAACTCTTAATCCTGAGAGAATAATGGACCTAATCATGACGTGTAGGTTGCTTTGATATATCAGGAGTGAGATCTAAAATAACGGTCAAAACCTCAGTATGTTGGGCAGCCACATTTAGTGTTGATGGAACATATATTCTCAAGATGGAATTTATAGTCTCTTGATGGAGATATAAAATACTCCCTTGAGATAAGTTTAATGGGTTTGGTTATTCAGAGAGTTAGGTATAACCACTTTGGTAAGAAATTACTAAAGTATATATTTATGAAATTGGATTTCATAAATATATGATGAATAACTTTAAAGGATTAAATCGGGTACTCAAGGATAAGATGTAGTAATTTTTAAAGTGGCAGTTTATATTTATGACTTTGTATTACTACGAATATTTTATGAAGGGGTTGCGTGTAAAATAAAGTCTTGGGATATAATTTATTAATAAGACCTAGAATGCAATTATATTTATATAGTGGTATTAAATATAATTAATGGTAACTTTGGACTTGTCAAGAGTTGACGGAAAAGCCCAAGGCCCATTGGAGCTAGTGTCTTATTGGTCCCTTTTGGTCCCATTCCAAGCCACACACTAAAGCCCAATTGGAAAGGCCCAATAGGCCGGCCTAATTAGATAATCAGTTAGTTATAAAGGGAGAAACATACAGAATTTTTTTAGAGGATTTTAAGAAAAGAATCGTAGAAAAAAAAGAGAGAGTGTGAGACACACTTTCATTCTCCCTTTGAAAACTGATTGAGAGACCACACATCTTGGGCGTAAAGTGGAATTGGAGTGAAGATTAAAAATTTTCCCAAGTGCTTCTAATATTTGTTTTGAATTTCTCCACACCAAGGTACGCTATCTTGTTCTTAAATTCTGAAATTTACATAGTGCATGTTGTCAATCATGAATGAAATAGATCCTTGTTTGTTGCTTCCGCTGTGTGTTTTGTATGAGATACAAAACCAGATTTTTACCCAACAGTCAAAGTCTACTTGCCATGAACTCTCTTCTTGCAAAGTTTTTCAAGAGTTTGTATTAGGATAGATTTTATTGTATTCAACAAGTAAATATGAGTTGAGTGATTTATGACTTCTCTCATATATTCATTTGTTTGTTGTGGTTTTGTCACAGATTGCCAAAGCGGGAGATTGTTAGGACATATGTGTTTCAAGTTGTTTTGAACATATGTCATTCTTTTATGTAATTGGCTTATCCTTTGACAAAACACACTCAGCTTGTATTTGGGTAGCTTTAGGATGATTTTAATACTTCAAGAAACAAGTTTCAAGATCAAGTGTTAAAGCCATGCAAGTTGTCCAAGATTCAAGTTTAGAAGTGCCAGCTTTTAAAGCTTGACACCTGGCTCGACAACTGCATCTATCGAGTTTTAAGAAGTTGTTCAGCCCCCAAGGCTCGATAACTGCTCGACAGCTGCTTGACAGCACCTCGACACCTTTAGCTGTCGAGATTTAAGAAAAACTGATTCTAAGTTCTGTTTTAGATACTAATTCGTAGATGTGTCTTTAGGACTTCTTTTCTTCTAACCCTAGACATATAAAAGGATTATTTTAAGGGCTGTCAAAGGGTACACAAGTTGCACAAGTATTGAGAAACCTTTGTTCAAGCAATTTGTGACTTGAGACAAAGTTCTTACCCTAGTTCATCTCTCTTGTGAAGAAGTTGCTGTGTAATATGCATTGTAGGGTTTTGTAACCAAGCATCTTTTTGATCTTCATCGTGTGGATGAATTGAATAACTTTACAGCCAACAACTTTCTCTAGTTGGTGATTGAGTCGCGTATTGGGATCCGCGCAATTAGTTAGACACATACTTAGGAGTTGTGCATCAAAAGGAGAAATTGTCACTACAGAACATGTCTAATTGGGTATTGGGGTAAAGGTTCAACTGTAGGTTGGTAAGGTACTTGAGATTCCTTTACTTGTAATCGCTTGTTGTGATAATAGTGAAATTTCGGAAGTGATGACCTTAAAATCACCCGGTGGAGTTTTTGCCACGTAAGTTTTCCCCATTCGTAAAGAAATCACCGTGTCATTTAATTTCTGCTGCATACTTTAGTTTATTGGTGATTTGTTTGTGCTACCGCGCAATTTGTAAATTATTTTGGTTAATTAATAACTTGACTAATTAATTAACTTAATTCATCACAAGGGGTCAACGCATTTGTGGCCTATTACCAAAAATATTCCTTCATCGTTTCGGGAGTCAAACTTTCCCACATTCTCTCTATCCTTGAGGAGGAAACAAGTACTTCCAAATATTCTGAAATACTTCACATTTGGCTTTCTTCCCTTCCACAATTCATAGGGAGCCTTCTTTGTACCAGGTCTGAAATATACCCTGTTAACCACATGACATGCGGTGTTGACTGCTTCTCCCATAAATTTCTAGCCACATCTTTATTGTGTAACATGACTCTAAATATCTCCTGAATGACTTTGTTCTTCCTTTCTACTGCATCATTTTGCTAAGGAGGAAAAGGAACAGAGAATTCTTGAGATATACCAGATCTAGTGTAAAAAGATTCCATATATGAGTTCTCAAATTTTTTACCATGATCACTGCAAATTCAATCAATCTTCATGTTCTTCTCATTTTGCAGTCTTGTACACAAAGTTTCAATATGCTTAGGAGCATTTGATTTGGATCTTAGGAGAATGACCTAAGTATACCTGGTGATATCATCCACTACAACCATGATGTATCTCTTTCCTCCAAGAGATTTGGTTCTAGTTGAACCCCTCGTCTACTTCCCAAGTTGATATGGTCCACACACAACATTGCTAACCTTGTTGAGCTTTGGTATTCCCAACACTGATTCATGCTTAGATACAATTGATAGATCGATGTTTGTAGCTAGCATGTCCCATCCTTTGGTGCCATAGATCTTCATTTGGCAAACGAATACTATTGCACATAATATCAACATCAGGAACCAATCCATAGTAGTTATCTAGAGTGCGGACTCCACTTATGAGTTTCTTCCCAGACTCATTGAACACAAGGAATTTTCCTTTTGAGAATATCACTATGAAGTCTTAATCACATATCTGACTTATGCTCAACAAGTTCACTCTCAAACCTTTTACATACAACACATTTGTAATGTCTGGCAATCTAAGTAGAGAAATGGTTCCCTTCCCTTTTATTTGTGATTTGCTCCCAACACCGAAAGTGACATTTCCACCTTCCTTAAACTCGAAAACCTTGAAAAGAGAACGGTCTCCAGTCATGTGTCTTGAGCACCCATAGTCAAGGTACCACAAACATGTGTCTATTACTTTAAATGCAGACTTCATCATAAAGCACACTACATGCTTGCTTGACAAATCAGTAGGAATGGTTTTCTCTCTCATCTGCAATTTATGAATAGAACCTTTAAGTTTCACCCTTCTTAGACGAACTCATCTGCAGATTTTCATTCTAAGACAGTCTAGTTTTTTCTTTGTCACACTAAGACCTTTTTCAATAATCATCAAGATAGCTTTCAAATAACTTTTAGACTTACATTTTCTAAAACACTCAATTAAATAGAGATTAGAAAAGAAAGAATGTATTTGAAATAAAAGATCTTTCCATGCCATTTGTAGCCATGACAACAAGGATTAATGGATCACAAATCAAAGATTAAACCTAATCAAAATGTGTCTGCTCTAATACCACTTGATAGGCCAAGAATGTATTGACCCCTTTGGTAAATCAATCAATTAACTAGCCAATTGAATTAATTAGATTTAATTATATGCAATAAGTATAGTAGCACAAACAAATCACTAACTAAGGTAAATGTAGCGGAAAATAAATTTGACACAGGTGATTTGTTTACGAATGGGAAAAACCACCGAGACAAAACCTCACCGGGTGAATTTACGGTCACCACTCCTAAGAATTTGCTATCATTAAAACAAACAGTTACAAGTAAAAGGAATCCTAGTACCCAATACTAACTTACAGTTGAAACCTTACCCCAATACCCAATTGGACTTGTGATGTAGCAGCAATCTCTCCGTTCAATGGGCGAATTTCAGTACATGACTAACCAATGATGTACGGATCACAGTACGTGACTAACACACCAACTTATGAAAATGTTGGCTACAAAGTTCTTTAGTTCATCCAACAATGAAGATTAAGAAGCTCCTTGATTACAAAACCCTTGGCGCAAAGACACGGTAGCTTCTAGAGAGAAAGATGAACTAGGGCAAATTGTCTCCAATTACAATATGCATGTATTATCACTTTGCATCAAGTTGCATCAAGTGTGAGGATCCTTAAAATAATCCTTATATATGTGTAGGATTGTGAGAAAAAAAAACCCTATACAAATACTCATGGATATGCGTGAAATCGAATCTAAAAATTCTGATTTCATAATTCTCGACAGATTCAGCTTTTGTCGAGCTTCAACATTAAACCTCGATAAAAAGGCTTCTGTCGAGATATTTATCGAGCTTTAATGAACAACACTTCTTCACTTGTTTCTTGGTCAGATTTGCGAGACTTTAATACTAAACTTGAACACTTGTTTCTTGAAGTATTAAACCCATCTTAGATCCACCCAACTACAAGTAAAGTACGTTTTGTCAAAGGATTAGCCAATTCACATAACATATGTCTCTAACAATCTCACATATGTCTTAACAAAGATTGATTCATCCACAATCTTATACATTTGATTCTCTAAATTCTTCTACTCTCATCCTCTCCATTGTCATATCCATGAGAGGATTGTAAACCAAATTCTTATCTCACCAAATTCAGAGTAGTGAGAAGGCTCTTGGTGTTTGGGAAGCAGTTCAAAAGAGAACCAATTCATATTGGTTGATGCAATGGGCTAATTGCGAAATCCGAAAAGTTAGAGAAGATATGGTTCGATGTAACCTTCTTGGAGCAAGAAGTTTAGAGGGTTTAGGTGCATCGGGTATATTAGGCCTAAAGGGTCTATTGCTATTCATGTATCATAACTAATTTTCTAGTGGATCATTTACCGCTTGGAGGGCGGCGGAGAAGTTTTTTGCCGAATTTTTCAATTTGCTTTTCAATAACACGTGTAGGTGTTATCTTATATTTGCATCTCTCTTTCCATTACTCTTAGCTTTTTATTTCTGCTGGTTGTGATTAATTATTGGCTTATAGTAGTTAGTTAAATTGAGTATTGCTTATATTTCATATTCCGCACATATATCGTTTGAATATAAGCTTGTTTTGGAAAATTTGTATATGAGGGTCTAAACATTCACAAGTGTTTTACACACTAAGTGAGTTTTTAGATCTTTTTTCACATGGTTGATACACCTTGCTTTGATTGGTACATAATGAAAAAAAAAAATGATGTTAATGATATAATTATATAAAAATGATATTCTAATAATTTTTTTTTTTTTTTTTGAGAATCTTAATCACAACTTATGAGAAACACAAGAAATATAAGTTGAATTACAAAACTTTGAATAATTGTAAGATTTAATTTGAAACTTCTAAAAATGTAAACTTACTTCTAGACAATCTCTCGATTAAAATTATAATTTATTCAAAAATTAATTACTTAAAAAAAGCTAAAAAGAAAATAAGAGAAATAAAAAAGGGATAGATTTTGTTAAATTTTTTTTGTGGTGGACTTGGGGAGGGGATTGATGGTCTATGTCTGCCAATGTTATCTTTCACATTGGATTGATGCTGTGGGACACAAAGAAAGAGGCCAATTGCTGAAAAAGAAAGCTAAGATTCAGAATTTAAGGAAAGACCACTTAATTTGACTGATTTGACGTCCTTCAATTTAGGGGTATAATTAAGCTTCGTGTACAATTGACGACTTGGGATTGCACTTTAGACTTACATATGCGACATGCTTTACCGGCCATGATCGTAGATCTCTATGGACATATATGTTCGATATTTTTTGTGAAGACTAAATTACAAATCATATTTTCTAACATTTAAAAAAAAAAAAAAAATCAATTCAATTATTGACAGTACACTAGCTAGTCTAATTATTAGATGCTAAATGAGACCCCCCAAATTTTAATTACGAATAGATTAATTTTATGCTAAACACAATTAAAGTAAAATATAAGTAATTAGCTAATAAATTAATCGAAATATTCAATAATTGCATAGATCAACATAAATGTACAATGCAATAACGTAAAGTGCTGTAGAGAAAAGAATATCAAACCCAAAATAACACCTAATGTATTATTGAAGTGCGAACTGAAGAACTTAGAGTAAATAAGTTAAAGTACAATATAATCAAAGAGACACTTTAAGGCTAATCTACCCTATGTACTCAAGCTCTCTAAGTTTCTGCTACCAAAAGGCTACTTGGAATCTTTTCTTCATTAGCTTTTTGGATCCTACAATACCATCTGATTGCACCTCGGCACCTTATCGGCTGAATATGCGGTCAAGCTCCAATGGTCCAAGGCATTCACTAGACTCATAATGTGCGAGGGTTGTGTTTGGATGGATCTCCTCTCATGGGTATGTGAATTGAAGAGGGAAGAGAGGTGGAGAAACTAAGGTGTTTGGCTCTTAGAATGCACTCACCACTCTCATCATGACATCATGTCTTCCCTGACCAGTGTGATCCGGGCAAAACACAACAAATACCACTTTGTTGTACACTAACAACAGCATTGAAATTATATAAGTTTTAAAAACTCCAAGAGGTAGGGGAGCTTAAAAAGATCTAACATTTTAGGAATTTTTTTACACTCTTATGTCTGCATATGGGATCTTTTCTTCATTAGCTTTTTGGATCCTACAATACCATCTGATTGCACCATCGCACCTTATCGGCTGAATATGCGGTCAAGCTCCAATGGTCCAAGACATTCACTAGACTCATAATGTGCGTGGGTTGTGTTCGGATGGAGCTCCTCTCATAGGTATGTGAATTGAAGAGCGAAGAGAGGTGGAGAAACTAAGGTGTTTGGCTCTTAGAATGCACTCACCACTCTCATCATGACATCATGTCTTCCCTGACCAGTGTGATTTGGGCAAAACAAAACAAATACCACTTTGTTGTACAGTAACAACAGCATTGAAATTATATAAGTTTTAAAAACTCCAAGGGGTAGGGGAGCTTAAAAAGATCTAACATTTTAGGAAGTTTTTTTACACTCTTATGTCTGCATATGGGGATTGAAAACTCTAGAGATATCATTGGCCACTTTTATTTGGCTCTTAGCTTTCTCATCTTTCACAACCTATAATACAAAAAATGTATTTGGTAACATATTTCTAATAACATATTTTTAAAAGTAAAAAAAAAACATATAATTGTGTATTTGAATTGAGTATGTATTTTTTTTTTAAAAGTGAGTACTTATCTGACATGTATAATACATTTACATTATTTTATTTTATGAGAGAGAAATTCCCTCTTATTACCGTTGCACTCTATTCTCTCTCTTCTTTTTAGTTCTCTTCTCTTCATCGTCTCTTTCTTTTCTCCCTATCTCCCTTCTCTTCTGTGAAATCCTTTAAAGACCCACTAATTTTACAATGAAATCTCAAAGAAATCCCAATGAAAGGGTTGTTCACATACCCAAACCAACCATCCACAAAATCAAATCCACCTTCTCTTGCTTATAATGAAAAAACAAATTAACACAAGAAATTAAATCAAACCCATACCACAAAATCAAATCCACCCATGAAATCAAATCAAACCCATGCTACAAAATCAAGGCTACTCATAAATTATCAACCCATGCCAAAAGGAAGAAGAAGAAAAAAGGGATAAAGGAGATCTGGGCTTTGACATTGTTGACGGTGTCATTACTGGCAATAATGAAAAGGGAGAGAGAGAAAGAGAGATGAGGTTGGGACCAATGACTAAAACCATTTCTGGCAATCACGGAGACCCAATCCCTCTATCTTCTCTCTCTATATTCTCTCATCTTATACTCTCCCTTCTCTTATGGCTGAAATTCCATCGTGAAGACCCAATCCCTCTCTCGTTTCTCTCATCTCAAACCCGAGCTCTCTCTCTTCTTTCTTGGCTAATCTATCTCATGACTGAAAACCCATGGCCTATCATCTTCTCTAAATCCATGGCTGAAGACCCATGGCCGAAACCCACCTTAATCGAAATCTCATCTTCTATCTCTCTCTAAACCTAGATTGGTATGGCTAACTGAAATCTCATTTTCTCTCCAAAATCTCATATTCTCTCTCTTTCTCTAAACCCAGATCGGTAGTGGTTGACCGAAATCTCATCATCTCTCTCTAAGGTCCTGCCTTTGGTTAGGATCGTTTAGAGGAAATCACAAGAAGAACTTCTTCATGCATGTTAGTGGAGCCTAATGCCAATGATGGTCACCGTGGTTTGATTTGACCAGCTCATGATTGACTTGTGCTTTGGTGTATTTTATCAATGTGGATTGGCTTTGGGTTTTATATTTTTGGTTTTGTGTTTTTTATCTGATTTTGTTTTGGATTTTGTTTGTTTGTTTGTTTTTATTAAGTGTTTTGGGTTTTGTTAGTTGATTGTATAAGAATGTTTGACTTTGATCATGATTTTGTATGTGTTTTTGCTCATCTGATTGTTAAGAAAATGCAAGAAAAGAGAAGAGAAGAAAATCTTGAATTTATAATTTTTTGGGCAACCATGTTCTTGGGGGAAGAACATGAAGAACAATTATTATTTAAATAATTAAATAATAAATAAAATTTTGTTTTATTTTAAAATAATTAAAGAAAAGGAAAACTAATGATGTGGCTTTTTTTTAATATTTAAAATGCTGAGTTGTGTATTCCATTTGCCACGTAGGTCATTTTCTGTTAGTGAGATGATGGTAGAGACCAAAATGGAACAATTTTTGATTTTGGAGACTAAAAGGAGTAAAAATAAAATGTAGGGACCAAAGTGGGAATGAGGTGAAAATGTAGGAACAAAAATAATATTGCCGCCTTTATTTATTTATTGGGAGAATTAACCATGTTTATTTTGAGTAGCTGCACTCTAAAAGTTTTCTTAACAAAGTTCATTACATCCATGATCCATAATTTTATAATTTACTGATACTTAATTAAAAGGGAAACAAAAAAAATAAATAAATAAACCTATGATAGACAATTTTGTTTAAAGATTGTCTTAGAATGCGATCGAATTCTTTGGCCACAATGATAAATAAGGGTTTGTTTGGCAGTAGCTTTCAAGTATAGTTGTTCAAAATGATGTAAAAATTGTGATTTAATAAGTGTTGTGAAAATACGTGTTTAAAGTACTCATAATGAAAAAAATGTGTTTGGTACCATGTTTCAAACAACATATTTTTGTGATGCTTCAATTTCCAAATTTGGACTCTTATTGGAAGGCCTTACTAAACTCTTATTGACCTTATTGTAGTGGCATTCGAAAGATATGTATGTTCAGTTTCTAGATCATTTGACGTTTTGAAATTCAGATGGCAGACCAAAATGTTATGGGCCCAGGAAGCAAGCTAATGTGCTTAGCAATATTTTCATGATATTTCAACTGTCTTAACTCTGATTTCAATCCATGAGCCATTGTTTTAAATGGAATTCAATACTCTTTACAATAACGTTGGTTTTATCCTAATTAGATGGCCGCATCAAAAATCAATTCTTGATTGCCGTAAAAGTCAACTCTAAGTAAAATTTGGTCAAAGTTGACAAAAAGCTCAAATAACCTTAGGTTTGATATAAAAACATGAAAAGAAGTCATTTTGATGGAGTTTTGATCAATTTTTACTATTTCATTTTGATGGAGTTTTGATCAATTTTGACTATTAGTCAACTCATGGTTGACTAGGGGTATTTTGGTCATTTTGACCTGAAATGACACTTTGAGCACTTCAATGCCTGAATGGGTTAACCGTGATGATCCCGATGTTCCCATGGTCCCCTAGTGAAAAATGATTTTTCTTTGGAATTTTCGGGATCTAACATGCAAATCAAGGCAGACAAAGTACGATATTAACACAATGCTAAGGAATGTCTAGGATAGAAAAACTATCAAGAGGAGACTTTGCAAATTGGTCATGGTGGTGTGTGCAATCGAGGAAACTAAAACCTCCTATGCCTATGAATCATGATAAACCTAAAAAGGGTTAATGAGGATGATGGTGTGCTTGATGATGACATTTTAGCAGGATAAAAACGTTTGTTTTCAAATCATTTTGAAGGACAATTCTTCCAACTCACTACATGAAGATTCATAAAACTATCCATGTGAACATTGGCCCCATTTGATTCCATTTAGTTGGGGTGATTTTGGAGGGAAGGAAATGGAAGGAGAGAATGATATTTTTGGGTTTTTATTTGGAGGAGAAAATGTGAGGGAAAACTGGTGGGGCAAGAGTATTTTCTCCATGTGCCCACCAAAATAAAATCTCCCCAATCAGAGAGAAAATAGGAGAGAAAAGGGGGAAAAAAAGTCTCACATGTTTTGGACGGAAATTTTGACCAGTAAAAATTTTCTTTTCTTCCCACTTTTGTCAATTTCTTCTTTCATTTTTGTCTTTTTCTATTACTTCTCATTCATTTTTCCGCCCTTTCTTTTGTGTGTTCATCCCTTCTTCTTTTTTTCTCATATGTTTTTTTTTTTTTTGGTACATCCATTTATTTTCCTCATTTTTTTTTTCATTATTGTGTGTGTGAAGTGTCCATCCATACACAATTGAATTGAACGAATTTATACAATTTACATTTTCTATCCTAGCTCTCATTTTTTTTTTTTCCAATTGAACAAATGAGTTTTATATTCCTCCAATTTTCTAGCCCCCAACCAAATGAAGCCTTAGTCACATGGTCTATTTAATGAGTCATGCGACTAATCTAAATAATACATGCTGATGGTTTACGAGTTGTTATTTATAATTCAAGATTTCACAATTAAAATGCATATAATAAAAACATAGAGAGGTTCATATACAATCCACACTAATTAATTACACAATATTAATTAGGAAATTGAAAAAAAAGTATATTCCAAGAATCAAAGAAAAATAGGCAATCTCTTATCCTCTAATCAAGTTTAGCATAACATGACACACATATAGTTTATGTTGGGGACATATTTTTATGTAATTGGCATATCCTTTGACAAAACGCACTTTACTTGTATTTAGGTAAACCTAAGTAGGTTCAAGATGATCATTACAAGTGGTTAAATCGAAGACATGAAGATTACTCAAGAATTGCTCAAGAAAAGTGCAAACTGCAGGTCTCAATACCTCCTCAACAGAAGCTCGATCTGTCGAGATTCATTAAAGCTCGACAGGTGTCTCAATCGATCGAGCTTACGGGTTTCAGATTATAGCCAGCAACGTTTTTACTCTAAAAGGCTAATTGTTTATGGGTTTGTATAATTCTTATTGGACTAGGAAAACCCAAGGTTTATGTAAACCTATTTGGAATAGGAGAGCCCATTAAGCTCCTATTTAAAGGAGGTGGAAAAAGAAAAACCTAACCCTAGAGAGCTTCATAAGGTTTTCTTTTTGAAACCCTAGCCTCCTCCTATAGAAGAAAGAGTTCTTGCTACGTTTCTTGTACGCCTTTGGGTTTTGTAACCAAGCAAAGTCTCTTGCACCAACATTGAAGATCTTATTGGTGTTTCTATGTGAAGCTGCTGCAAATCAACTACAACAATCAAAGGGTTGCTGCGGAGTTAGTCACATACTTGGATTCGTGCAAAGGAGTAAGCCGCGTACTGGGATCCACGCATCAAATTGGTTAGTCACGTACTCGGAGCCGTGCATCAAGAGGAGAAACTGTCACTACAGAACAAGTCCAATTGGGTATTGGGGTAAGGGTTCAACTGTAGGTTAGTAAGGTACTCGGATTCCTTGCTTGTAATCGCTTGTTGTGATAATAGTGGAGTTTCGGGAGTGGTGACCTTAAATCACTCGGTGGGGTTTTTGCCGTCAGGTTTTCTCCATTCGTAAACAAATCACCGTGTCTTTTATTTTCCGCTACATACTTTAGTTTTGGTGATTTGTTTGTGCTGCCACGTGAATTTGCATGTTAACTTGATTAATTAATCACTTGGCTAATTAATCAACTTAATTAATCACAAGGGGTCAACGCGTTTGTGGCCTGTCAAGTGGTATCAGAGCAGGCACACTCTGATTAGGTTTTAATCTTTGATGTGTGATCCATTGACCCCTGTTGTCATGGAAACTCTTGATTGTTTTGATTTGCATGATCTTGTGTTGAATGATGATGATGATATTCATGATGCCTATTGCAAGCTTTATAATTTTTGTATGAAATCTCTTGAGTATTCTACAAAATTAAAAGCTAAATTTAAAACGGTCAAGCTTGAAAAGATGATTTGATTGCAAAATTGGATGAAGCTACTAATTTGAATGAGAATTTTAAAAATCAAATTTCATCTCAGGTGGACAAAATTAAGAGTTTGGAAGAGCAACTAGTTGAATTTAAAACTGAAGTTGAAAAATTAACTAGTGCCAAACTTATTGTTGAGCCTAACTCAAAAGAAAAGGATTTTTATATTCCCCCATTCAAAAGGAATAATGAAGAGTTAAAGGCTTATATTGCTAGGATAGACAAAGGTAAACAATCTGATGTTAACGCTGAAGTTTCTAAACCTATGTCTAAAACTCCTCCTAAATTGAATAAAAATTCTGAATTTGTCCCCACTTGTCATCATTGTCATATTGTTGGTCATATTAGACCAAATTGTCCTAAGTTGAGGTCTTTGTCTACCTCTAAGGTTAGACCTCCTTCTAGGAAGTCGAGTAGTTCTAAAACTGCTCATGTTTGTCACCAATGTGATGTTTCTGGACACATTCATCCTAATTGCTTTAAGTTGTATCCTCATAAGCAATTATCCAAACAGTTACAGGTTTCCTCTCAAGGACCTACACTTTTGTTTGGAGAGTTATTAAAAGCCTTGAGCTTTTTAACTAATTTTTAGGAGAATTTTAATTCTTCTATGTCCTTTAGTAGTCATACTAGGACACGTGCCTTTTCATCTTCACGGCCAAAGACTCGTGCTGTATGGGTGAGAAAGGAGCCTAAGACTTAATTGTCTTTTCTGTTTGTCTTCTGCTTTAATTCTTTCTATCTTAAGTAGGACTCTCTGTGCTTGATTTCTTTTCTGCTTTTGAAATCATGCTATCATGCATCTACATCCTTCTATTATGTTTTCATGCATATGCATCTTTCTTTCATGCATTCATGTTGTTTGTCTGTTTTTGTTTGGTTGTTTAGTTTTTATTTTGTTTTACTTTCAAAATAAAATAAAAAATTGAAAAATTGAAAAATACAAAAACAGTATGTGTATGTGTACATTGGTTCTTGTGAACCTTAAAATGGCCATTGAAACAGAGTTTTCTAAACTTTGTATCACTTGTAGCTTAGATGAGCATACTTCTGCACAACTAAGCAAGTGAGCTTTGTAGCTCTTTGCTTGTGATGAGTAAAGTTAAGTGATCTCTTCTACTTAACACTCGTATCACTCTTTTTGATGAGTAGGACTAGAAAATCCTAAGAGAAAGGCATAAATAACCATCTCACCACTGTTACTCGCCAATCATGATATGACATCTGTATGCTTCGGCATAGCAAAAGTGCAATGTCAATGACATCTGTATGCTTCGGCATAGCAAAAGTGCAATGTCAATGACATCTGTATACTTCGGCATAGCAAAAGTGCAATGTCAAAAGCTTAACATAATTGGGTATTTCTTTTCTTTCTCTTATATGCCCATGCATGATATGCTTAATAAAAGAAAATATGCAAAGAAATAAAAGCAAAAAGATTAAAATGCTTTAAAATATGGTTGCAAGCGTGTTTTCTAGGAGATGTGGGAGTTATAGGATGTACCTCGAAGGTGATAGTCCCCATCAAACAGTTATGATAGTGTGTGAGTTAAAGTGATTTTCTCATATCTAAAATTGTAATAACATTGAGACACTTATGCAATCTTGCGATGTTTTCACACACAACACGCAATATTTTTTGCTACTTTTGATACATGTGCAGGTACAATGTGATTTGGCCATCACAAGGTTTACATGCGTTGATGTATGCTCACTAAACTGTCTTAACTTGTTTTTTAAAATAAAAATTGGTTAGACTTGTTTAGTGTATGTGTGTGTGTTTTGGATCAAAATGCATGACATGTTTCTTGCTGAGAGATGTTTTTGAGAGGTTAATATGTTGTTTGGATCTTTGGTTGAGCTGCATGCTTGATTGCATTCATATCTGTGTTTTTCCCTCCTTGAAAAACTGTGTTTAAAGCATCTCGACACCTCTCGATACCTGGCTTATCTGTCGAGATCTTCAGTTGCATCTTATTACAATCTTGACACCTCTCGATAGCTAGGTGGATCGATCGAGAAACTTTCTGTCTGCTCGATAGATCCTCGACACCTTCTCGATCCATCGAGGTTGTCTCGATAGCTTCTCGACACCTCCCGATCGATCGAGATACCCTTGCATGCATTTCATCTTTCTTTGTTTTGCATGTTTTTCCCTTTATGTCCATAGCATCTTGTTTTTCTTTTTCTTGTAGGTCTATGGTTCCTTGTTCTCCTCATTCCCTCTATATCTGTTTTCTGTCTTTCTTTGGTCAAGTCTTTTTGCTTTTTATACCATTTGTCAATCGTGTCAAAAAGGGGGAGAAATTTGAGTTTTGTATGTTATTCCTCAGGGGGAGTAATAGACTTAGAGGGAGAACTTCATGTTAAAGGGAGGAAAGTTTTTGTTGTAACTAACTTAGGGGGAGAGTTAGTTTGATACACATTGATATTGATATATTTTTGTGTTGTGTATCTTTTGGTTTTGTAACCATTTTTACATACATGATCCTTATCAAGTGGTATATATGTGAAGATGTATATGTTTCACTCTTTATCTCACATGTGTTGTTTTTTTTCTCTATTTATACACATGTTTCTTGTTTATTCAACTTGTCATTGTTTTCCACATGGTGCTTTGATGTGTTTTGTTTAGTGCCTTTCAGGAAAGACAAGTTAAAGCCAAGTCAAGATTCCGAACCTTCTTCTTCCAGCAACTTCCAAGGTTCAAATCTTTTAGACTAGGCTTATTTATTCTTGAGTAGAATGTATTCTAGGACATTCAATGTACTCTTGTGGTTTTGTCACGGATTGCCAAAGGGGGAGATTGTTGGGGACATATTTTTATGTAATTGGCATATCACTACAACAAAATATTTTTTTAGTGAGGAAAAAATTAGTCACTAAAAGTCCAGTTTTTTGTCACTAAAAGTCTAGTTTTTGTCACTAAGAACCTTTAGCGACGAAATCGAACTTTTAGTGACGAAACTCATTTCGTCGCTGAAACCCCGTCGCTAAAAGTCCTAGTGACAAAAAATTTCATCACTAAAAGTCCGATTTGTTATTAAAAAAAAAACTTTTAGCGATGAAAACGTTTCGTCGCTAAATGTTTTCCTCGCTAAAAACACTATTCAGTGACGAAAATATTTCGTCACTAAAAACACTTCAATTTATTAAATTATATTTAGTGACGAATAATTTCGTCACTAAAACTATTTTCGGGCACATATAGCGACGAAAAAATTCGTCACTAAAACTATTTTTAAGAAAATCCAGCCACATATAGTGACGAAAATTTTCGTCACTAAAACCATTAATTACAAAATTTTGCTACATTTAGCGACGAAATATTTCGTCCCTAAAACAATTTTTTTTTTCTATATTTGTGATGAAAAAATTCGTCGCTAAAACTTATTTTCTGCTTTTATTTTTTTCATAGCTTTGATATTAACCTGTAACCTGTCATTACATTATTAAAATCTCAAATTTGAGAACATTCATAAAAAAAGATCTATACATTTCACAAGTAAAAAATAAAAGAAGTATCCAATTCAAACTCCTTCCATACAATAATTGTTTGCAACACATACAATTACTCAAGATGTTTTATAACAATACAAAAAGTGTAGCATAATATAATTAGAAATAATGAAAGATATCCTCATGTCTTCAAGTAATGCCAAAAGTAAATATCCTAAAAACCACCAATAAGAAATTTGCACAAATATAAAAACAATATTACAATAAAATCATAAAGTAAAAACATTAACTATGTTATAAAAAACATTTCTAACAATGTATTAAGAGTAGTCACACCAATGAATTAAAATCATAACTCCTAATGTATAAATTATAGAAAGAAAATATAGATTTTCAACTGTAATATAAAATACTAACCAATAAGTGTTTTAACTTGAAGATGAACCACCCCCATAAGTAAGAGCGTCATCATAACCCTTGCTCCTCAAAAAGTTAAGAATATTCTGTTGGATCTCTTATTGCTTAGCTCGTGCCTCTTGCTCCCTAGCTCGCTCTCTAGCTCGCTCCTCTTGGTCCCTAACTCGCTCCTCTTGGTCTCTAGCTCTTGCCTCTTTGAGCTCAATTATCTCACTTTCTAGCCGTTGGATATACTCCACCGAGGAACTAGATGAAGCGGTAGTTACTAGAGAAGAAGAAGGTCTCATACCAAGTTCTTTTACAATACCGGACTTCTTCTTAAAAACCAAGTTTGAGATCTCCTCTTGTGTAAGAGGAATTGCATTAGAATCTTGACAATGATCCTCTTGCACTTTGAGAATAGTTTCCTATCATTTGAAAGAGAGAAAGAAACAAACAATCACAATATTAATATTACATATGTTATAGCTTTACAAACATGATAAGGATGGAATGATACACATATGTCACTTCATCCTCATGGTGTATCCACATATTTGTATTTGGATTGAAATGAACATCTTTGAAGATTTTTGCCAATTTAGGAACTTGACCGCCATTATTATTTGTCTGATTAATTAACATTCGAGGGTTAGATATAGTTAATTAATCACAACATGTAATATATTGAGGTTTAAGAAAATGAAAAAAAAAAAAAAAACATTCACCTCCTCATCAACCCTAACAGCAAGTGCCTTTGTCCCGCATCTATGTTTCCGTGAAGTTTTATTCCTATTTTCAGAGTTCTTTCTTGATTTTTCCTAACAAAGAACATTCAAGAGACTTATTAAATCATGAATAAAACAGTATACATTTACTTCATCTAAATATTAAGTTAATCATTTGACAACATAATATAGTAAACATTGGATAATAAAAACATACGCATAAATAATTTACCAGCCAATCCTTATTAGTCCATTTCCCATCAATGAGTCCAGTCTACTGCTCAAGTGTGGCATTCTTTGGCGGGTGGCTTCTTGTATAGTCAGCACCATGAGATTCTACAAGGTTTTTATAAGTTTGATGCAACTTGTTGGAGTTGCAACTCAATAATCTTCCACATTTTGTATTTAATGCTTTCGTTACCAAGTTGGAATCTCCTTGTAGCTCAAACTGATCCTGTAAAATGAAGTATATATGTATTATAAAAATATTATTATATGAATTTAATATGCTTAGTGAAAACAAAGACAAGTTAGACGTTGTCAATGTAAATTTACCGCTATATTTTGAAGCACCACATATTTAGTAGCAACATCAACACTTTTCCAATTTTTCACATTGTAATTAGACAAATTACTTCGCACTTGTACTCCAATTTGATTGACAAGCTTGCACGCATTCTTACCAACAGGAGCATCATACTCTGCAGTTATACGTACTAGTAACTTACCACTTTTTTCAACAAGTGCCCGTACTGCTATACCTTGTGTTGTTCCACGAGTATTTCTGCTAGCCGATCCTATTATAATCTCAATATGAATTATCAATGTTAAATTAAGTGAAATATAATCTCAATATTATAATCTGAATTGTAAATTAAGTGAAGTCTAATCTCTATGTAATTACCAATCGTACTAGTTACTGCGTCGGTAGCCTGCGCCTCTGCACTAGAAGAACTTTGGGCAAGAGGATTTGCCTTAGAAGGTGTTTCTGTAGATTGAATCGTAGATTGGACCACCGGAATAGATGCCTCACCTCGCGAGCGTGTAAGCCGTCCTGGTGCCATCTGTAACTAACAAACATACATATAATGGAACAACAAAGTCATTACAAATAATGGAACAACAAAGTCATTACAAATAATGGAACAATAAAGTTATTATCATTTATTATACTCTATGGAACATCTATTGTACCTTATGGATTATAGAATTAGATGACTCATCATCATTGTCATCGTCACCAATAGGTGGTACATAATCATCATCTACCATAACACTAGCTCTACTTCTTTTCCCTTTTGCATAATTGGACTGAGCAGAATCCTTTAGAGAAGTTGAGATGTGCTTCAATCCCAAAGCATTAATTCTCTCTTGGTTTTGCCTCATTCTATCCAATCTTGCCATCTCATACCTTGGTATATGATGAGAGTACTTGACCTTTTTGGGCATTTTTTGAAACTATGTATTGACATGAAAGATAAGTACAATTGCTACTAACTTAACATCATAGTCTACACTATTATCTATATCAAGCAATTCACAAGTGCAAAATTTGAATACAAGTACTACTAACTCAACAGAACAAATGACCACATCAATATCTATATCAAGTTCAAGATAAGTACAAAACATCTCAATAAAAATTACTACTTAGACAATTGCTACTTAGACAAACATCTCGATAACTTTAAAACAATTGCTACTTAGACAAACATAAAACTTTAAGACAATCACAACATTTAAGACAATTATCATGAACTCTACATATCATAATCCATATCAAGATCAACATCAGGTATGTCATACACTTCATTTTGATTAGCATCTCCTGAAGTTCCACCTTCAAGAACAACCTCAGTTTCAGCATTACCCATACAATACTCAATAATATTGTCCTCAACATTGACAGAGACAACATCAACAATCGCTTCTTGTTGAAATGCGTCACTATCTTCTGTATTATCATTAGATTCTCCACCCCCAACTTCAAGGATATCAAACATTCCCCTATGTTAGATGGATTGCACAATTTTCCAAGGTTCGCCCAATTTGGTATCTTGAAGGTAGAAAACTTGTCTCACTTAACTAGGAAGTATAAAAGGGTCATTTTCATACTACCGACTTGTAACATCAATGCTTGTGCAGTGTGCATCAGTTCTTATTGTTCTCCTTCGACCATTGGTACCAGTATTATACCATTCACACTGGAACAAAACAACTTTATGGCAAAACACATACTCCAATTCCCAAATTTTGCACACATGACCATAGAAGTTGTGCATTTCTCCTTCATGGTCCCCTTTAGTACATACACCACTGTTTTGGGTTACACGACGATTGTCTAGGTCCCTTGTATGAAACTTTACACCATTAACCATACAAACTGTGTACTCCTTCACATACAGCTTAGGACCATTTGCTAATGACCATAACTATTTAGTTGCTTTTGGTGACTCGCTGACTTTCAATCTATTCATCTATAATGACAAACAACTAGTGATATTAATTAGTAATAAGCAATGATGAAACTATTTAAATGTTTAATTTCTCTTAGTGTGTGATTAAGTTTCAAATGTCTTACATGTTTTTTGAACCACTTGGGAAACTCTTGTCGTTGGATTTGAGTTATGGATTCACCAGTAGGATTATGCAATGTGCTTTTATGTTCACTATTAAAAATAAGATGATTTATTTTTAGCTAAGCATTGCAGATAATATTCAAAACTTAATAAAACAATAAATACATATGAAATCACATACTTTAAATAAGGCTCTAACTCAGGACTATTGTACAACAAGTACCAATGAGCAGTATCAAGTAATGCACGAGACAAGTTGTCATCATTCCGCCTACCACCTGTAGGTCGGGCAGTCTGTAAAAAAACTATTAATCCTTCGCTAGATTTACCAAAATCTTCATTTCTTTCTCTTCGATTATGCACAGTTTCGATCCCATCAATATACAAAGACCAATTGTTAATACATTCTTTGAGAATGTAAGCCTCTGCAATCGAACCTTCTGGTCGAGCTCGGTTGGAAACGTATCTTTTCAATTTTCCAAGGTACCTACGAGGAAAAAATACGCACCATGAGATTTTATACCACATGGGAAAGATGTAATTGATGGATGCATCAAATGATCTAATTACCTTTCAATTGGGTACATCCACCGATATTGTACCAGGCCTCCTAAAATTGCTTCTCGAGGTAAGTGAACAACAAGGTGGACCATAACATCAAAGAATGCTGGAGGAAAGAACCTCTCAAGCTTGCACAGTATAAGAACTATACGTTCTTCTAGTTTCTCTAATTCACTCCGCTTTAAGGTCCTTGAGCATAAGTCTTGGAAGAAGCTGCCTAACTCAAACAATACAAGACTAATGTCTTTATGTACAAATCCTCGCAACCCAATTGGAAGAATTCGTTGTAATAGCACATGACAGTCGTGGCTTTTCAAACCAGAATATCTACCATTTTTTGGATTCACTGACCTTGATATGTTGGCAGCATAGCCATCCGGATATTTGACTGATTTCAAAAAGTCATAGAAACCATCCCTTTCATTTGGGCTTAATGAAAAGAAAGCCCGAGGCTTATCATATGATCCATCTGGACGTTGTTTCAAATGCAACGTGTGCCTAAAGTTCATATTTTGCAAGTCTATTCGTGCCTTGTCGGTGTCCTTGTTTTTTCCCTCAATGCCCAACAAAGTACCATAAGTACTCTCACTAATGTTTTTCTTCACATGCATGACATCAATGTTGTGCTTAAGATTTCGTCGCTAAAAACCTCACAGCAGCACCTTTAGCGACGAAAAAATTTCGTCGCAAAAACTAGAGCTTTTAGCGACGAAACAATTTCGTCGCTATAGCTCCATTTCATTTGCGCCTACACTTTCGATTGGCGCCCCTAAATGTATCTATAGAGACGAATTTATTTTCGTCGCTATTCATCCCCTTTAGCGACGAATCTTAGTTCGTCGCTGATGATTCACACAAACCTTAGGTTTTTCATTTTAGCGACGAAGTATTTTCGTCGCTAATAGTCTCCTTCAGCAACAAAACGCTTTTTCATCACTAAAAGCCTAACTATCAGCACCTTTAGTGACGAAATTTTTTTCGTCGCTAAATGTTACCAATTTTTTGTATGAATAGCGACGAAATATAAATTTCGTCGCTATGAGGTACTTTTCTGCAACGAAAAAATTTTCCTCACTAAAATTCGTCACTGTAGGTACATTTTGTTGTAGTGTATCATTTGACAAAACGTACTTTACTTGTATTTGGGTAAATCTAAGTAGGTTCAAGATGATCATTACAAGTGGTTAAATTGAAGACATGAAGATTACTCAAGAACTGCTCAAGAAAAGTGTAAACTGCAGGTCTCGATACCTCCTCGACAGAAGCTCGATCTGTCGAGATTCATTAAAGCTCGACAGGTGTCTCAATCGATCGAGCTTACGGGTTTCAGATTATAGCCAGCAACGTTTTTACTCTAAAAGGCTAATTGTTTATGGGTTTGTATAATTCTTATTGGACTAGGAAAACCTAAGGTTTGTGTAAACCTATTTGGTATAGGAGAGCCCATTAAGCTCCTATTTAAAGGAGGTGGAAAAAGAAAAACCTAATCCTAGAGAGCTTCATAAGGTTTTCTTTTTGAAACCCTAGCCTCCTCCTATAGAAGAAAGAGTTATTGCTGCGTTTCTTGTACACCTTTGGGTTTTGTAACCAAGCAAAGTCTCTTGCACCAACATTGAAAATCTTATTGGTGTTTCTATGTGAAGCTGCTGCAAATCAACTACAACAATCAAAGGGTTGCTGTGGAGTTAGTCACGTACTTAGATTCATGCAAAGGAGTAAGCCACGTATTAGGATCCGCGCATCAAATTGGTTAGTCACGTACTCGGAGCTGTGCATTAAGAGGAGAAACTGTCACTACAGAACAAGTCCAATTGGGTATTGGGGTAAGGGTTCAACTGTAGGTTGGTAAGGTACTCGGATTCCTTGCTTGTAATCGCTTGTTGTGATAATAGTGGAGTTTCGGGAGTGGTGACCTTAAATCACCCGGTGGGGTTTTTGCCGTCAGGTTTTCCCCATTCGTAAACAAATCACTGTGTCTTTTATTTTCCGTTGCATACTTTAGTTTTGGTGATTTATTTGTGCTGCCACGTGAATTTGCATGTTAACTTGATTAATTAATAACTTGACTAATTAATCAACTTAATTAATCACAAGGGGTCAACGCGTTTGTGGCCTGTCAGTTTATACAAACTCTTATTCCTTGTTCGTCTTTCAACATCTCCTTCTTGCTACTTGATAGGTTCTTAAAAATTTATTAATGCATTACCTTTAAAAGAGGATTGGTTCTATAAAGTATCGACTATCCATCAACACCAAACAAAGCTCAAGTAGATTAGGGAACAGATGGATTGAAAGGAACCTGGTCAGCACAACTAAGCAATTCACGAGGCCCTGCTTTGTTTGGGTTAACACCTGTAAGATTAAGGTAAAGCAGGTAATAATTGATGATGTTGTTCATGGACTTCTCACTATTACCTTTGTTAGGACATATGTAGTTGTTCAAGCTTGTGAACATATGTCGCTATTTTATGTAATTGGCTTATCCTTAGACAAAACGCACTTTACTTGTAATTGGGTAGATTTAGGATGTGTTAAACACTTCAAGAAACTTAGGTTCAAGATTAAGTGTTGAAGCAATCAAAGTCTGTCCAAGATACAAGCAAGGAAGTGCAAGATTTTAAAGCTCGATAGATACCTCGACAGATACATCTATCGAGATTTAAAGAAGCTGTTTTGCCCGAGCCTCGACAACTGTCTCGACACCTCTCGACACCTCTATCTGTCGAGAATTAAAGAAAACATAATTTCTGATCTGTTTCAAGTCTAATCCGTGAGTGTGTCTTTGGGACTTCTTTTCTCCTAACCCTAGACATATAAAAGGATTATTTTAAGGGCCGTCATAATAGAGAACAAGAGTTGCAGAAGATACAAGTTGCATATTCTTTGAGAACTTGTTGTTCATGCAATTTGACAAAGTTCGTGCCCTAGTTCATCTCTGATGATTTGAAGAACTTTACAGCCAACATTCTTTCTTCCTCAAGTTGGTGAGTGAGTCACGTACTGGGATTCGTGCAAAGGAGTAAGCCGCGTACTGGGATCCGCGCATCAAATTTGGTTAGTCACGTACTTGGGAGCCGTGCATTGAACAGAAGAAATTGTCACTACAGAGCAACTCCAATTGGGTATTGGGGTAAGGGTTCAACTGTAGGTTGGTAAGGTACTTGGGATTCCTTGCTTGTAATCGCTTGCTGTGATAATAGTGGAGTTTCGGGAGTGGTGACCTTAAATCACCCGGTGGGGTTTTTGCCGTAAGGTTTTCCCCATTCGTGAACAAATCACCGTGTTATTTACTTTCCGCTGCTTAACTTAGTTTGGTGATTTGTTTGTGCTGCCACGTGATATTGCATGTTAATTTGATTAATTAATAACTGGGCTAATTTAATTAATCTAAATTATCACAAGGGGTCAACGCATTTGTGGCCTGTCAAGTGGTATCAGAGCAAGCACACTCTAATTAGGATTTAATCTATTGTGTGTGATCCATTGACCCCTGCTGTCATGGATAGAGGACAATCCTTAATTATACCTCCTTTATTTGATGGCACTAACTATGCATACTGAAAAGTACGCATGAGAGCTTTCTTGCAGTCTTTAGATGAAAAAGTGTGGAAAGCTGTGGAGATAGGCTGGACCAAGCCTACAGAAGCGCCGGCCGAATGGGATGATGCTAAGATCAAGGTGGCCAACTTCAACAGCAGAGCATTGAATGCCCTATTCAATGCAGTCACAAATGAGGAGTTCAAGAAAATTTCCTCAACTGAAACTGCGAAGGAAGCATGGACCATTCTCCAGACAACCTATGAGGGCACCAAGGCTGTCAAAGATTCAAAGCTGCAAAGGCTCACCACACGCTTTGAAGAAATAAAGATGGAGGAGGATGAGTCGTTCGATGAGTTCTATGCCAAGCTGAAGGACATAGTGAACTCAGCCTTCAATCTTGGGGAGACCATCCCAGAACCCAAGATAGTAAGGAAGATGCTCAGATCGCTGCCAGAAAGATTCTATGCTAAGATCACGACGATTGAAGAGTCAAAGGATATTGACAGAATTCCTCTGACTGAGCTGGTTGGAAACTTGCAAACCTATGAGTTAGGGCTGACTAGGTTAGGCAAGTCAAGTAAGGGCAAGAGTTTGGCATTAAAGGCCAAGAACAGTGACATGGATGACTCGTCAGATGATGAAGATTCCAAGATGAAGTCCTACATCACGAGGCAGTTCAAGAAGTTCATGAAGAATGCCAACGGAAAGGGTTTCAACAAAGACCGCAGACAATCTAGTTCTTCACAATTCAAGAATCCGGATAAAGCAAAGAAGGATGTCAAGGATGACGGTCAGTACACTGTTCCTGCTGGGCCAAAATGTTCTGGGTGTCAAGGCTTCGGACACATGAAACAAGAGTGTCCTACATACCTCAAGAGCATAGGGAAGAGCAAGGCACTTGCTGTTACCTTAAGCGACACAGAGCCTGAGGACGATTCCGAGGATGAAGACGACGGAATCTTGAATGCCTTCACTGCCACTGTTAATCCTACTGATGGGGTTACCGAGAAAGTGGATGAAGAAGAGGAGTTGGTGGACTCCAAGATTGAGATTATGGATGATCAAGATGATATCCATACCGCCTATGAGAAGCTATACAAGCTTTCTGAGAAACACGAGAAGCTCTATAGGCTGGCCACCAAGAAGCTCAGTGATGTGGAACTTGACCGTGAGGAGCTATCCACAAAGGTTGATCAAGCGAATCAAACCATTGGAGCACTGAGGTTCGAGAACAATTTCTTGGCTGAGAGGACCAAGAAGCTTGAAGCAGAGCTGTTTCAAGTCAGAGCACAGCTGGAGAGGACGTCAAGCGCCAAGCTGGACAAGATGCTAGATGCTCAGAGATCTTCTTCAGATCGTACTGGATTGGGGTATGAATTCTCTATCTCTAATACTCCTTCTGCTAGTACTACAGTTTTTGTTCCACCTGCTAATAACATTAAAGCTGAGGAGAATAATGTTAAAATTGAATTAGCTAGTGAGAACGTAGACATGGGCAAGTCCATCCTAGGAGCACCCCCTAAAATTGAGAAAAGGGAATCTAGAAACCCTAGGAATAAAAAGACTATCTCTCAAAAGCCCAAACAGAAGAAGCCGCATCTCTGTTATCATTGTGGTGTTGCCGGTCACACTCGACCAAATTGCTACAAGTGGCTTGCCACTCAAAAGAGCAATGGCACAATAGCATCTAGGAGCCAGAATCAGCTTCAGTCTTCTCTCGCTCCTCTTGGAGATATTCTTAAAGCCCTCATGTTCTTTTCGAACTTGAACGGTTCATATCCTTCTCCCTCTTCACCGGTTCAAGAGTCGACCAAAAGGAAAGGATCTTCCAAGGTGTGGAAGCCAAAGGGATCTAAGTGATTTTAGTCACTTCTTCTTCTTTCCCCTGTTTCTTGTGTGTTGCATTACTTGTGTGTTTCTTTACTGTTTTGAGTCAGTCTAGTTTTATGCATTGTTTTGCTTAACATGTTTTTGTTTGTGTGTTTTCAGTTTTGTGTTTTATTTTTGCTTCTTTGATAAAAATAAAAAAAAATTGAAAAATGAAAAATATAAAAACAGTGTGTGTTTGTGTGCATTAGTTCATGCGAACTTTTGTAATGGCCATTGAAACAGAGTTTTCTAAACTTTGTATCGTCTATAGCTTAGATGAGCACTCTTTTGCACAACTAAGCGAGTGAGCTTTGTAGCTCTTTGTTTGTGATGAGTAAGGTTAAGTAATCTCTTATTCTTAACACTCGTGTCACTCTTTTTGACGGGTTGAACTAGAAAATCCTAAGAGAAAGGCATAAATAACCATCTCACCACTGTTACTCGCCAATCATAATATGACATCTGTATGCTTCGGCATAGCAAAAATGCAATGTCAATGACACCTGTATGCTTCGGCATAGCAAAAGTGCAGTGTCAAAAGCTTAACATCATTGGGTATTTCTTTTCTTTCTCTTGTATGCCCATGCATGATATGCTTGTTAAAAGAAAATTTGCAAAGAAATAAAAAGCAAAAAGATTAAAAATACTTTAAAATATGGTTGCAAGCGTGTTTTCTAGGAGATGTGGGAGTTATAGGATGTACCTCGAAGGTGATAGTCCCCATCAAACGGTTATGACTGTGTGTGAGTTAAAGTGATTTTCTCATATCTTAAATCGTCATAACATTGAGACACTTATGCAATCTTGCGATGTTTTCACACACGACACGCAATACTCTTTGCTATTCTTGATACATGTGCAGGTACAATGTGATTTGGCCATCACAAAGTTTACATGCGTTAATGTATGCTCACTAAACTGTCTTAACTTGTTTTTAAAAAATAAAATTGGTTAGACTTGTTTAGTGTGTGTGTGAGTGTTTTGAGATATATGTGCATCATATTTCTTGTTGAGAGATGATTTTGAGAGCTTAATGTGTTGGTTGTATCTTTGGTTGAGTTGCATGCATGATTGCATTCATGTCTGTGTTTTTTCTCTTTTGAAAAACTGCTTTTAAAGGCATCTCGACACCTCCTCGATACCTCTCGACACATAGCTGTCTGTCGAGCTTCTTAGACTCTTTCTTATCGCAGTCTCGACAGATACCTCGATAGCTTCTGGATCGATCGAGAAACTTTCTGTTAGCTCGATAGCTCCTCGATAGCTGCTGGATCGATCGAGGTTCCCTCTTGCTTGTTTCTTCTCCCTCGATAGCTGATCTCGATAGCTGCATCTGTCCACGTGCATTTCTCGACAGCTTACCTCGACAGCTACCTCGACAGCTCTCGACACCTGCAGCTGTCGAGATTTACTGAGAGGCTATATATTGAACCTTCGCGATTTTGAAATCACTTCTCTCGATCTCTCTCGCTCGAAACTCACTGTTCTCTCTCAAATTTTTTTCTTTTTCCCTCCAAACCTTCTCCCAAGGCTTTCTCAAGAATTTCTTTGCGATCTTCATCTCTTGGTAAGCACTTTATCCCTCATTTTCATGCATTTCATTGTTTAAAACCCTAGGTTTTGTGTTTTTGAAAATTTTTGGGAGTTTTCAAAATTGTTGGGGTTTTCATGAAATTTTTGGGTTGGTTTTCTAGTTTTGATCTTCAAAACCACATGCATTGCATCACATTAGCATTCTCAGTGTATTTTCATGCATTTAGATGTGTGCAAATCTATTGTGTGCTGTTAGGTTTGGATTGGGTTGAGCCCATGATGTTTTTATGTTGCATGTCACATGCTCATGCATTTTCATGCATACGCTCTTTTCATTTCAATATTTTTTGCCAATATTGAACTGTTTGGGACTTTTCTGTGTGTTTTCTTTCTCTCCCCCTCTCTATGGTTGCGTTAGCTGTGTCTATGGCACCTAAGCGTAAATCCACTCCGTCCCAGAACCCTCTGCGTTCTAAGGGACAGTCCTCTTCTGATTCTACCCCCATTTCTGTCCGGTTCCGTGATGAGAAAGCCCATAAGGACTTCTCGGAGAACTTCTCTAAACGCGGTGTTCATTCGGAACGCCACGTCGTCCTGGCAGACTTTGCCGACACTGACCTTCCCGATGTCATTCACACTCGGGGATGGGAGTCACTGTGTGACGTCCCGGTCACATCTCCTCTCGTGCTGATACAGGAGTTTTACTCCAACATCCACGGGATAGATTCTTCTGTACCTTCTTTCTATTCTAGCGTTAGAGGTACGCGCTTTTGTATCACCCCAGAGCTCGTCTCTGAGGTTCTTCATGTCCCTAGGGTGGATCATCCCGATTACCCTAGCTGTGAGCGTCTCTGGACTGTGTCCAAAGACGAGATGATCTCGGCGTTCTGTGAACGTCCTACCTCTTGGGGAGATCACATGTACACACCATGTCGACCTTTTGCTGAAGGTCCTCGTTTCCTTAACATGGTGATGACTTTTGTTTTGCACCCACTCTCTCACTACAACTCGATCACAGAGCCCCGTGCTCGGTTCTTGTTGTCCCTCATTGAGGATCTCTCTATAGACTTTCCTTCTCACTTCATCTTTTCTATTATCGATGTCTATAGAGATACTGCCACCCGTGATAAGCTCATTTTCCCTTCCGCTATCACGAGGATCTTGAGCCGTTTTTCCATTCCCTTCCCTTCGTCCGATCCTTACCATGTCATGTCCGCCATAGACGCCGCTACCGTAAAACGTAGCGAGGCACAGTTCCGATCGCGACAGACGGATGCTGCCACTCCTTCCACCCGTCCGACCACCTCCAGATCAGCTCATGCGTCTGCTTCTTCTTTTTCGAGCGACGTCACGTTAGGAGACATCATGGCGCAGTTACAGCGCATGGATGCTCGCCTCGATACACTCTCCACAGAGTTGTATCAGGTGAATGTCCGTGTTGGTTGCATCGCCAGGCGACAGGCGACCATGGGCGGCTTTGCTCCAGAGGCTTCTCCTCCGCCACCTCATGTGTCGACTGAGACCGAGGCTGATGATGATGGCGATGATGATGATGCTTCCGACGATGCGTAGATGTCCCCTCTAGACACCAGCTTAAGAAGAGAGAGAAAGAGTAGAACCTTTAGGGTTTAGGTTAAGTAGATAGAGAGTTGAGGCTAGAGTGAAAAAGGGAAAAGGAATGAAATCAATAGAGGAGATGGTGGTGGTGTGAGCTTGCGAGAGGGTTTGGCTTGTGAGTGAGAGAGAAAGAAAGGTTTTACCGAGAGAGAGAGAGAGAGAGAGAGAGAGAGAGAGAGAGAGAGAGAGAGAGAGAGAGAACGATTCATAGTGAGAAACGAAGTGATGCCATTGCCGATGTTGGTAGTGGCATGCAACGGCAAACTAGAATGGATGATATTTTTGGAGGATCAAGACAATGGCCATGGAGGTTGGGGTTCAGTTAGACATAAAGAAAAGATTTCTAGTAGGAAGGGGGAACTAGTTAGGTAGTGTTTGATTATGTGAGAGATTTTATTTGGTTAGGATGCACGCCATCAGCCATGTAAGCATTTTCTTTTAGTGAATTAACAATAGATACCAAATTGACTTTAAGTTGAAAATAATAGGGATTAAACTAACAGCTACCAAATTGTGGGGACTATATTGACCGTAACCTCAAAATGTAGGTAAAATGAAAGTATTTTCTATTTTTGTATACAGCTATTTCATTTTCCTATGTTTGGTAACAACCATAAAAGAGTTTTAAAATGATCTCCTACCTTTCCTTATTTTTAGTTTGCCATGAGATATGGTTGTTTGCCAAAAAAAAAATTTAGTGGAAAATCATCTTTAAAAAATAAAACATACTTTTTCTATTAACTAAAGATAATTTTCTTTTGACTCTTTTTTTTTATGCTACCAAATACCAAAAATGCGGAAACTATCTACACACAATGTTTTCCTTAGAAACAAATAGACTAGATAAAATAATTTACACTTCGTTTGTTTTAATGGAAAATTTTATATAAAGATGGTTTTCTGCATTTTCCTGTATTTGGGAGTATTAGAAAAAGTGGGTTAAAAGAAAATTATCTCTTAACTCTTGTTTAACTTGAAATGAGATAGAATTATTTCCACTAAAATTTTCTACAAAACAATTTTATCTCAAATGAAACTAAATAAAAAAACAACTCTATCTCACTTATGTTAAATATGGGCAGCCAAGAGACAATTTTTCAACTTAATTTAAGATCATTACTAAACACGTAATGTTTAAATTGGCCCCTCTACTATAAATTGTACCAATTATAGCCCCTCAAATTTTAACATTAATTTTCAATTTCATCATTTGGTCTCTTGTCCTTTTAAATATTCACAAAATTATTAGTTGAAATTGATTTTATATTACATATTTATAGTCTCAAACATTGTTAAGTATAAAATAATAAAATAGTGATTTTTTAATTATTTTAATAGGACCGGTTATATTAACCATTGACTTTGCGTGAGTAGGGTGAAAGACTGTGGGAAGTAGGAACTATCAAGAAATAAATAAAAATTTAAAGTGTGTGAGTGTGACTAATCATAGGTTCTAGTTAACTCAACTCACCAAAAATTAATTGGTATCTTAGTCTGATGACAAAGAGTAGATGTTGTACGTTGAAATTTTCTTAAAATTTTTTTTAAAAAAATTAGCTTGTTTTATCTTTTTATTTTTTAATAGAAGCCTTATTTAGGTTTTTTTCAACTAGTAGCTTTATTTAGGCTAGGTCGAAATGTACAAATGCTTACCTTGTTGCCCCACAAAATATGGGAGGTTTTAGATATGTTCTCCAAACTTGTTATGGTCTGTACGACTGTACCTTAACATACCTTATAACGTATTATATCTTTGCTTAGTATCAAAGCGGTTTTAAAAAAAAATAATGATTGGGTCCGATAATATATATATATATATATATATCTTTTTTTTTTTGAAAAAAAGGTAAGCGAAATAATATATATATATATATAAATAAAGGTAAAAGACTTTCTTTTAAAGAATGGGGGGTTTTTTCTTGCTCCTGGCGACTCCATTGTTGTTTTTAGATAACTAAATATTTTATTGAGGAAAAAAAATCTTAAAAATAATTAGGAAAAGGAGGTTTAAAAAAAAATATAAAAAACAAATTCTAAGATTCGATCCGAAAAAAAAAAAATCTCTTTCTAGGAGATTCAATCCTCGACCCTTACCTCCCACACCCCATACGTATTTATACTTGTGGAATGACCAAGGGTATGCAGTGGTAATTTACATTGTATTATTAATATAAGATTTATATCATAGACTAAATAAATGTGTAGTGCAAATTTTATAATGTTATAAGATGTAAAATAATAATTTTATAGATATAAAGTAAGTCTTCAAAGTTGTTTCTTATTTTCTCAAAAAAAAAAAAAAAAAAAAAAGAAAAGAAAAGAAAAGAAAAGAAAGAAAGTTGTTTATCAAAAGAACAGAAGTCTTGAAATTAAGTTGAAACACAGTAAACACTTTGGTCTCATCTATATATGACATCAAAGCCAGACGGAATATATACATATATATATATATATATATATATTCAACCACGCCAACAACAGAAAAACTCAAATTAAAGAGAAAATCTGAACTCACAGGTTACTTTGCTGCCGATATGTGCAAGTAAAGCTGCGATTTCCATGGCTCCAAGGGAAACCTGCCCCCTGTCCTTATAGGTAGTACCAAAGCCATAAGGCTGGTACTGAGCTGCGACAGTGATAAAAGACGTGTAGTTCCAGAACTTCTTATTATGAACTGGGAAAACTGGACGGTCGCGCATATTGGTAAACTGGGTATAGTGGACGTTCTGACTAACACTCCCGTTGCAGCATATGCTGGGTATTCCTTTGCCTTCCTCCGTCAATATACAGCATGGTGGACCTGTTTTTGTATGACAGAGAGTACAGGGCTTCGGAACATGACGACGAAGGTAAAGGTTGTCACAATTCACTAGCACTAACATAAATGCCAATATTGTAAATGGTACAATCCATTTATACTCCATTTTTTGCATCTAACAATTGACAAGGTTATTGGAGACTGGAGAGAGTTGTGTAATGTACGTGTTCCTTCACTTGGAAGAAAAGGAGTGGATGTTAATGTGATTACGAAGAATCAGGAATATTTATAGATATATCTTTACTTCAAAATGAATAAAAGGAGTGGATGTTAATGTAATTTATGTAATTTATGTAAATACTTAAATTTTATACTTTAATTACGATTTGGACCGTATATATCTTTCTCCACTTGCGCCATGTTCCACGCAAGTTCTTTCCCTCTAATGCATTCGTCTTCTTCTACACTTTTGTATAATTTTTTTGATATTGGTTAGAACTTAGAAATATCTAAGCTCTGGGGGTGTCTTCTTCTACTGCCATACTTGTGGCGTCTTTGTGTAAATGTTTAGTCTTTGTTCAAAGTCTTGCTACTACTTTTCCTCTGTTATTATTCGTCCTATATATATATAGGGGTATAGCCAATTTGTTTGTGTCAATTATTTTCGAATCTATTTTTTTCTAATCTTCTCGTTTGTTGTTTTTTTCTGCGCAATCTTTGTTGACTGTCTTGTTATTACTTTTGCCCTATTCTTCGTTCTCTAGCCAGTTTGTTTGTCTATCAATTTTCTATTTCGAGTATGCTTTTGTCTATTCTTCACGACTATCATTATTTTTAATAAATTTAATCATATTCCTATACAGATAAAGGGATAAGATATTTTTTCCCCAATGGGCACTCAACTTTCCTTTCCCTCTCGTCTCTCAACTCAAGCCCTCCCTGCTGAGTCTAGAGTCCCCTCCCAACCACAAACCACGTTTTCTAGGATCATTTATGTAAGAGTAGCGTTTATTACATGCATACAAAGTACAAACACCTCTATGCGTAGCGAGAAAGCAATTGAATGACCAAGTTAGAAATTTTGACTTGAAATCATTATTTTAATTACTTGTGTTTTCGTATGTGTGCATTAACGTGTATTAGTGCGTGTAACAAATTTTTAGGCAAAAATGCAATTTACACTGCTAACTTTGCTTAAGAATCATTTTAGTCATTTAAAAAGTTTGAATTTAGTCATTTTAATAATCTAGTAAGTTTACTCCAAAATCATTTTAGTACTTTAAGTTTGAAAATGATCATTTTAGCCTAATAAATATACCCAAAAATTATTTTACTCCTTTAAATTTGTAGTTTTGAGTTTTTATTTGGCAAAGTTACTTGACTAAGAGTCCAGTTGGGACAAGCTGAAAATTTCAGCTTATTTTTGCTGCTATTCATGGGTCTTACTGCACTTTTTGATACTATTCATGAGTTTCGTTGTACTATTCAACTAAGTTTTATCTTTATCTATAGTACTTTCAGCAAAAAGCTTTCAGCTTCAGCTAAATAAGTTGTTCTTAAACGGATACTAAGTGAGTCTTTAAAAGACTAAAATGATTTTTGAATGAATTAGTTACCAGACTAAAATGAAAATTTCAAACTTAAAGAACTAAAATGTTTTTGGTGCAAATTACAAACTAAAATGATCAATTTCAAACTTAAAGAGTCAAAATATTTTTTGGACAAAATTAGTGGGTGTGAATTGTATTTGTGCCAATTTTAACCTTTATGTAATACAATAAGATACACACTTTACGTTATATTTTTATCCATGTGTACTAATAGTTTTATACTCTACTTGGCATCTCCTTTTTTATTTTTATTTTTTATGAATCCACTTGGCATGTCTATGCATTGGATTGAAATCAATAATATGTTTTCAGTTTCAACAAAGTAAAAATAAAATAAATAAATAAAAGGAAAAAACAACGAAGAGAGATGAAAAAGAGAATTTATTAGTATGTGACGCTTCATTATTGTTTCGTGGAATATGGAAGTCATTATTTTGTTTTGGTGTGTTGTCAACGGGCCCTTTGTATGCAAAAGAAGTCGAAAGCCGAAAAGCATGCAACTATAGTTGAAAGTTAACTGAAGATGCCCATGTCATCATCTTCATTTTATTTTTTCTTTATCTAAATACGTGAGTGAAATCTTATATTAAATAATAACAAGAAGAGAAATAACTAATATAATATAATTGGGTCCAAGCTCATTATAAGCTTAATCTTTTTGGTCATGTGATGTCTCTCTCTCTCTCTCTCTCTCTCTCTCTCTCTATATATATATATATGTTATATTAACTACTTAATTGTAGTTTTTCCAACGTGTTATTTTTCTAACAAGTGATATTAGAGCTCATAATAGTGTCGAGCAAAGGTGGCAAAGTTATCATATTTCCTATTGCAGTTATAGAAAAGACAGAGGTTGAATAATAATGAAAATAAAGGGGATGATTAATATAATATAGTTGTAGGACCTCAAAAATTTATATGGTATAATATTAGCAAGTTAACTAGAATTTAAATATTTTATATTGTTAGGACATATGTAGTTCAAGTGGTTGTTAACATATGTCGCTATTTTATGTAATTGGCTTATCCTTAGACAAAACGCACTTTACTTGTAATTGGGTAGATTTAGGATGTGTTTAACACTTCAAGAAACAGTGTTTTAAGATTCAGTGTTGAAGTCATCAAAGTCTGTCCAAGAAACAAGCAAGGAAGTGCAAGTTACTAAAGCTCGACACCTATCTCGACACATGCATCTATCGAGCTTTAAGAAGCTGTTTTGCCCCGAGCCTCGACAGCTTCTCGACAGATCCTCGACACCTCTATCTGTCGAGAATTAAAGAAAACAGATTTTCAGTTCTGTTTCAAGTCCAATCTGTGAATGTGTCTTTGGGACTTCTTTTCTCTTAACCCTAGACATATAAAAGGATTGTTTTAAGGGCCGTCAAAGAGATGCAAGTTGCACAAGCATTGAGCACATTTTGTTCATGCAATTTATGATCTGAAAGACAAAGTTCGTGCCCTAGTTCATCTCTGATGATTTGAAGAACTTTGCAGCCAACAACTCTTTCTCTAGTTGGTGTTTGAAGTCACGTACTAGGATCCGCGCATCTGGTTAGTCACGTACTTGGGAGCCGTGCATTGAAAGGAAAAACTGTCACTACAGAGCAAGTCCAATTGGGTATTGGGGTAAGGGTTCAACTGTAGGTTGGTAAGGTACTTGGGATTCCTTGCTTGTAATCGCTTGCTGTGATAATAGTGGAGTTTCGGGAGTGGTGACCTTAAATCACGCGGTGGGGTTTTTGCCGTCAGGTTTTCCCCATTCGTAAACAAATCATCGTGTCATTTATTTTCCGCTGCATAACTTAGTATTTGGTGATTTGTTTGTGCTGCCACGTAATATTGCATGTTAATATTGATTAATTAATAACTAGGCTAATTAATCAATCTAATTTATCACAAGGGGTCAACGCGTTTGTGGTCTGTCAAGTGGTATCAGAGCGAGCACACTCTGATTAGGGTTTAATCTTTGTGTGTGATCCATTGACCCCTGCTGTCATGGATAGAGGTCAATCTCTTATTTAAAGAGATCTGTGATATCAAATACATCTTGTTTTTCTAATCTCTTTTCCTTGAGTGTCTCAGAAAATACAAGTCTAAAAGTTATTTGATTTTCTCCATGATGATTATTGGAAAGGATCTCAGTTTATACAAGCAGGAACTAGACTGTCTCAAAATCAAAATGTGCAAAGGAGTCTGTCTGAACAGAATTAAAGTTAAAGGCCTAGCTCGGAAAAAGCAGATGAGAGAAGATACTATTCCCACTAATTTGTTATCTAAGCACGAAGTGTGTTTCATGATGAAGTCCGCCTTTAAAGTGATGGACACGTGCTTGTGGTACCTTGACAGTGGTTGCTCAAGACACATGACTGGAGACCGATCCCTCTTTAAAGTATTCGAGTCTAAGAAAGGTGGAAATGTCACTTTTGGTGATGGGAGCAAATCACAGATAAAAGGGAAAGGAATTATCTCTCTACCTAGACTACCAGACATTGCAAATGTTCTCTATGTGGACGGCCTAAGAGTAAACCTTCTGAGTATTAGTCAAATATGTGATCAAGACTTCATGGTGTTATTCTCCAAAGGAAAGTGTCTTGTTATGGATGAGTCTGTAAAGAAACTCATAAGTGGTGTTCGTACTCTAGACAACTGTTATGAATTGGTACCTGATGCTGATATTGTATGCAATAGTATTCGGTTGCCAAATGAAGATTTGTGGCACCAACGGATGGGACATGCTAGTTACAAACATCTCTCTATTATATCTAAGCATGAATCGGTTCTAGGGATGCCAAAGCTGAGTAGGCTGAACAATGTTGTGTGTGGACCATGTCAACTTGGGAAACAGACGAAAGCTAAGCATCCAAGCACTTAGACATCAGCTACATCTAGACCTTTGGAGCTATTGCATTTAGATCTTATAGGTCCTACGAGAACCGAATCTCTTGGAGGTAAGAGATACATCATGGTTGTAGTAGATGACTTCACGAGGTACACTTGGGTTATTCTTCTACGATCCAAGTCTGATGCTCCTGAGCACATTGAAGCACTGTGTACAAGACTGCAAAATGAGAAGAACCTGAAAATTGACCGAATTCGAAGTGATCATGGTAAAGAATTCGAGAACTCATACATGGAGTCATTTTGCACAAGATCAGGTATATCTCAATAATTCTCTGCTCCTATTACTCCTCAGCAGAATGGTGTAGTAGAAAGAAAGAACAGGGTTATCCAGGAGATGGCCAGGGCCATGCTGCACAGCAAAGATGTGGCTAGAAATTTGTGGGGAGAAGCAGTCAACACTACATGTCACACGGTGAACAGAGTGTACTTCAGACCTGGCACCAAAAAGACTCCATATGAGTTGTGGAAAGGAAGAAAGCCAAATGTGAAGTATTTCAGAATTTTTGGAAGTACTTGTTTCATCCTAAAGGATAGAGAGAATGTGAGGAAGTTTGATTCTAGAAGTGATGAAGGGATATTTCTGGGATATTTCTGGGATACTCTTCTACAAGCAAGGCTTATCGGGTATATAACAAAAGAACCATGAAGGTTATGGAAACTGTGAATGTTGTTATTGATGAGTCTTCAGATGTCAGTTCTGAGAAAAATGATGAGGAACTCCCTAAAGAAATTCTTCCTCTAGAACCTAGGAGAGCTCCAGAACACATAGAACAAGAGCCTACATCTCCAAGTACTCCTGGTACTCCAAGTGTTGCAGAAGAGTCAGCAGACATGCCTACATCACCAGATTCTGAGTGTCATGAAGACAAAGGACCCTCCTCTAGAATCAAATTAAACCATCCTCCAGAAACTATTGTGGGAAATATGAATGAACTTACATTGCGGAAACGCACAGTTGATAAGTGTGTTGCTAACTTTGTGTCATACTCTTGTTATTTGTCACAGGTTGAACCCACTAAAGTTGAGGAAGCTCTTCAGGATGAAAGTTGGGTAGAAGCAATGCATGATGAACTGCTTCAGTTTCAGAGGAATGATGTGTGGGCTTTAGTTCCTAGACCGGAGGGCGAGCATGTCATCGGCACCAAGTGGATATTCCGAAATAAGACTGATGAGGAGGGTAATGTAATCCGCAACAAGGCTCGACTTGTAGCTCAAGGTTACACTCAGATGGAGGGAATAGACTATGATGAAACATTTGCCCCAGTTGCTCGCATGGAGTCCATTAGAATCCTTCTCTCCCTAGCATGTCACTTGAAGTTCAAGCTATATCAGATGGATGTGAAGACAACCTTCTTGAATGGATTGCTTAAAGAGGATGTCTATGTGGCTCAACCTAAAGGATTCATTGATCCACACTTTCCAGATCATGTGTTGTACCTCAAAAAGGCCCTCTATGGATTAAAGCAAGCACCCAGAGCTTGGTATGACTGGTTGACTCAATACTTGATATCCCATGGGTTCACAAGAGGAAAGGCTGATCAAACTCTCTTCATCAAAAGAAAAGCTGGTGAGCTGGTGGTTGCTCAAGTCTATATTGATGACATCATCTTTGGTTCAACTAAGGATGAACTTGCTCAAGGCTTCTCAAAACTCATGCAAGCAGAGTTCGAGATGAGCATGATTGGAGAGCTGTCTCACTTCTTTGGACTACAGATTCGTCAATAAGATTCAAGTATATTCATCTCTCAATCTAAATATGCTAAGAATCTTGTGAAAAAGTTTGGATTGGAATCTGCTAGTTCTGTTAGAACCCCCATGAGCCCAAATGTTAAGCTCACTATTGACATGTTAGGTAAAGGTGTAGACTCTTCACTTTATAGAAGCATGATAGGTAGTCTTCTTTACCTTACTGCTAGTAGACCTGACATTAGTTACAGTGTAGGAGTGTGTGCTAGATATCAGGCTAATCCTAAAGAGTCACATATGACTGCTTTAAAAAGAATCATAAAGTATGTCAAGACTACTGCCAACTTTGGTGTGTGGTATAGCAAAGACACAAATAATGTCTTAGCTAGATATTTTGACGCTGATTAGGTTGGGAATGCTGATGATAGAAAGAGTACTTCAGGGGGTTGTTTTTATGTGGGTAATAATCTGGTCTCTTGGATGAGCAAAAAGCAAAACTCCATCTCATTATCTACTGCTGAAGCTGAGTACATCGCTGCTGGTAGCTGTTGCACCCAACTCTTACGGATGAAAAAACTCCTTTGTGATTATGGTATCTATCAAGAACATCTCACCATCTATTGTGATAATACCAGTGCCATCAATATCTCTAAAAATCCAGTTCAACATTCTCGAACTAAGCACATAGAGATTCGACATCACTTCATTAGGGAGCTTGTCGAAGATGGTGTTCTCACCCTTGAGTTTATTCATACTGATGACCAAAAAGCTGATTTGTTCACTAAACCTCTGGATAGCAAACGTTTTGAATTCCTTCGTCAAAACATCGGTGTCATCTCCATGGATTGATCTCCTTCCATCTTTCTTCTTCCTCATGCATTTGCATCTAGTTTTATGCATTGTTTTGCTTTCTTTAGATTGTTTTTGTGTTTGTGTGTTTTCAGCTTTGTGTTTTTTTTTTTTTTTTTGCTTTTTCTGATATAAAAAAAAATTGAAAAATTGAAAAATACAAAAACAGTGGGTGTTTGTGTGCATTGGTTCATGTGAACTTTTGAAATGGCCATTGAAACAGAGTTTTCTAAACTTTGTATCATCTGTAGCTTAGATGAGTATTCTTCTGCACAACTAAGCAAGTGAGCTCTGTAGCTCTTTGTTTGTGATGAGTAAGGTTAAGTGATCTCTTCTACTTAACACTCGTATCACTCTTTTTGACGGGTTGAACTAGAAAATCCTAAGAAAAATGCATAAATAACCATCTCACCACTGTTACTCGCCAATCATAATATGACATCTGTATGCTTCGGTATAGCAAAAGTGCAATGTCAATGACATCTGTATGCTTCGGCATAGCAAAAGTGCAATGTCAAAAGCTTAACATAATTGGGTATTTCTTTTCTTTCTCTTGTATGCCCATGCATGATATGCTTAATAAAAGAAAATATGCAAAGAAATAAAAAACAAAAAGATCAAAATTCTTTAAAATATGGTTGCAAGCGTGTTTTCTAGGAGATGTGGGAGTTATAGGATGTACCTCAAAGGTGATAGTCCCCATCAAACAGTTATGATTGTGTGTGAGTTAAAGTGATTTTCTCATATCTCAAATCGTCATAACTTTGAAACACTTATGCAATCTTGCGATGTTTTCACACACAACACGCAATACTCTTTGCTATTCTTGATACATGTGCATGTACGATGTGATTTGGCCATCACAAGGTTTACATGCGTTAATGTATGCTCACTAAACTGTCTTAACTTATTTTTGAAATATAAAATTGGTTAGACTTGTTTAGTGTGTGTGTGCATATTTTGAGATACATGTGCTTAATTTTTCTTGTTGAGAGATGATTTTGAGAGCTTAATGTGTTGCTTGGATCTTTAGTTGAGTTGCATGCATGATTGCATTCATGTCTGTGTTTTTCTTCTTTTGAAAAACTGTTTTTAAAGGCATCTCGACACCTCCTCGACACCTCTCGACACCTAGTTGTCTGTCGAGCTTCTTAGACTTTTTCTTAACACAGTCTTGACACATTCCTCGACACCTGGTGGATCGATTGAGAAACTTTCTGTCTGCTCATAGCTTCTCGACAGCTTCTCGACAGCTTCTGGATCGATCGATGTTCCTTCACATTTGATCCTTCTTTCTCGACACATGACCTCAATAGCTTCATCTGTCGAAGTGCATTTCCTCGACACCTATCTCGATAGCTGTCTCGATACCTCTCGATATCTGCAGCTATCGAGAATTACTGAAGGTCATTTCCTCGACACCTATCTCGATAGCTGTCTCGATACCTCTCAATACCTGCAGCTGTCGAGAATTACTGAAGGTCTATAAAATAGTTCTTCGCGATTTTTCAGTCATTTTGCCCGATCTCTCTCCCTCGACAGAACTTGTTCTCTCTCTCAAAACATTTCTCTCTCTCTCTCCAAACCTCTTCCTAAGGCTTTCTCAAGTGTTTTTCTCGATCCTCATCACTTGGTAAGCATCTTATCACTCTTTTTCATGCATTTCATGTTTTTAAAAAACCTAGGTTTTGTGTTTTTGAAATTTTTTGGGATTTTTCAAAATTGTTGAGGTTTTCATGAAATTTTTGGGTTGGTTTTATAGAGTTGATCTTTAAAACTACATGCATTGCATCACATTAGCATTCTAATTGTATTTTCATGCATTTAGATGTGTGCAAACCTGTTGTGTGCTGTTAGGTTTGGATTGGGCTGAGCCCATAATGTTTTTGTTGTTGCATGTCACATGTTCATGCATTCTCCATGCATATGTTCTTTCTTTTCAATATTTATCTTCCAATATTGAATTGCTCGGGACTTTTCTGTTTGTCTTTTCTTATCCCCCTTCTTTATGTTTGCGTTAGTAGTATCTATGGCACCTAAATGTAAGTCCATTCCTTCCTAGAACCCTCTGCGTTCTAAGGGATCTTCTTCCTCGGATTCTACTCCACTTTCTATTCGGTTCCGTGATGAGAAAGCCCATAAGGACTTCTCGGAGAACTTTTCTAAACGAGGTGTTCATTCAGAACGCCACGTTGTCCTGGCAGACTTTGCCGACACCGACCTTCCCGATGTCATTCACAGTGGGGCTTGGGAGTCACTGTGTGACATCCCGGTCACATGTCCACTCGTGTTGATACAGGAGTTTTACTCCAACATCCACAGGATCGATTCTTTAGTACCTCTCGAGGTACGCGCTTTGTTGTCACTCCGGAGTTAGTCTCCGAGGTGCTTCATGTCCCTAGGGTGGATCATCCTAATTACCCTAGCTGTGAGCGTCTATGGACTGTGTCCAAAGACGAGATGATCTCGGCGTTCTGTGAGTGTCCTTCCTCTTGGGGAGATCATCAGTATACACCATGTCGACCTTTTGCTAAAGGTCCTCGTTTCCTTAACATGGTGATGACTTTTGTTTTGCACCCACTTTCTCACTATAACTCTATCACAGAGCCTCGCACTCGCTTTTTATTGTCCCTCCTAGTGGATCTATCTATAGACTTTCCTTCACACTTTATTTTCTCCATCATAGATGTCTATAGAGATACGGCCACCCGTGATAAGATCATTTTCTCTTCTGCTATCACAAGGATTCTTCGCCGTTTTTCCATCCCATTCCCTTCGTTCGATCCTTACCATGTCATGTTTGCCATAGACGCCGCTACCGTAAAATGTAGCAAGGCACAGTTTAGATCGAGACAGTCAGATGGTGCTACTCCTTCCTCCCGTCCGACTACCTCCAGATCAGCTCAAGCGACATCTGCTCCTTCTTCTTCAAGCGACGTCACCTTAGGAGACATCATGGCGCAGCTTCAGCGCATGGATGCTCGCCTCGATACACTCTCCACGGAGCTGTATCAGGTGAACGTTCGTGTTGGTCGCATCGCCAGGCGACAGGCGACCATGGGCGGCTTTGCTCTAGAGGCTTCTCCTCCGCCACCTCATGTTTCCTCTGAGGCTGATGATGACAGTGATGACGATGATGCTTCTGACGATGATGATGATGGAGATGCGAGCTCTTCTGATGAGATGTCTACATGACACTCTACCCTTTGTCACTCGTAACAAAAATGGGGAGTAGTTTTGGTATGAGAGTAGTCATACTTAGGGGGAGAGCTAGCATAGCATGGACATTTTTGTTAGGGGGAGTGTGGATTGAGGGATGTAGTGAGGTGATCATATGTATTTTTTTCTTTTCTATCTTTTTAGAGATACATTGATCATGTATTGACATACATTGTATTTATTTCTTGATATATATGATGATGTATGTTTTTCTTTCACCTACCTTTCCATGTGTTGTTTTTTTTTCTGTCTTTATACACGTGTTTCTTTACTTGTACACAATCTATTATTTCTGCTTCACACAAAGATGCCTTGATGTGTTTTGTTTATAAGTATTTCAGAAATACAGGTTGTCAAAATCTACTTGCCATAAACTCTCTTCTTGCAAAGTTTTTCAAGAGTTTGTGTTAGGATAGATTTTACTGTATGTAACATTTGAAATATGAGTTAAAGTGTTTTATGGCTTCTCTCATATCTTCATTTGTTTGTTGTGGTTTTGTCACGGATTGCCAAAGGGGGAGATTGTTAGGACATATGTAGTTCAAGTGGTTGTTAACATATGTCGCTATTTTATATAATTGGCTTATCCTTAGACAAAACGCACTTTACTTGTAATTGTGTAGATTTAGGATGTGTTTAACACTTCAAGAAACAGTGTTTCAAGATTCAGTGTTGAAGTCATCAAAGTCTGTCCAAGAAACAAGTAAGGAAGTGCAAGTTACTAAAGCTCGACACCTATCTCGACACCTATCTCGACACATGCATCTATCGAGCTTTAAGAAGCTGTTTTGCCCCGAGCCTCGACAGCTTCTCGACAGATCCTCGATACCTCTATCTGTCAAGAATTAAAGAAAATGGATTTTCAGTTCTGTTTCAAGTCCAATCTGTGAATGTGTCTTTGGGACTTCTTTTCTCTTAACCCTAGACATATAAAAGGATTGTTTTAAGGGCCGTCAAAGAGATGCAAGTTACACAAGTGTTGAGAACATCTTGTTCATGCAATTTATGATCTGAAAGACAAAGTTCGTACCCTAGTTCATCTCTGATGATTTGAAGAATTTTACAGCCAACAACTCTCTCTCTAGTTGGTGTTTGAAGTCGCATACTGGGATCTGCGCATCTGGTTAGTCACATACTTGGGAGCCGTGCATTGAAAGGAGAAACTGTCACTACAGAGCAAGTCCAATTGGGTATTGGGGTAAGGGTTCAACTGTAGGTTGGTAAGGTACTTGGGATTCCTTGCTTGTAATCGCTTGTTGTGATAATAGTGGAGTTTCGGGAGTGGTGACCTTAAATCACCCGGTGGGGTTTTTGCCGTCAGGTTTTCCCCATTCGTAACAAATCACCGTGTCATTTATTTTCCGCTGCATAACTTAGTATTTGGTGATTTGTTTGTGCTGCTACGTGATATTGCATGTTAATATTGATTAATTAATAACTAGGCTAATTAATCAATCTAATTTATCACAAAGAGTCAATGCGTTTGTGGCCTGTCATATATTATATATATATATATATATATATAATAAATGAAATTTTATAAGTGAGATATTTGGGTTCTACTATTTAATAATCTAGTGCATGTCTCAAGAAAGGTCCTAAAACTATTTAAAATACTAAATTATCAAAAATAGTATGTACATCAATAGCTAGTGTAGAAAGAAAAAATATTTGAACAATCACAAATTGTGACATCATTTTCATGGTACTGAATTCTACCTTTTTCTAGACATGGCAAAACGGGCGAGTCGGGTTTGAGTCAGGTTAATCGGGTTGTAGGTTAAACGGGTTATGGGTCAAAACAGGTCATTTTAAGCAAGTCAAAAAGGGGTTCAGGTCAATTGAGTTGCGGGTTGGGTTGAGTCGGGTTGACCCGTATTTTTCACATGAATTTTTTTCTTTTTATTTTTATAAAGAAAATAACACGTATTTGCCATTTTAGAAAATTATGAAACAAATTACTTGATGTAAAATGCATTATTTTAAATTCACCACTTATAGTCAGTTAAACTTATTAATACTTATTCAATAATTTTAAAATTATACAAATCTTAACATTGCTATCTAAAACAAAATAACACAAAGATAAGTAAAAAAAATACACAAGTTTTATTTCTACACAATATCAACATTCCAAAATATAAAATAAAATTACAAATGACTTATTGGATAACTCATTTGATAAAGAATAAAAACATATAAGAAATTTACAATCTTGAAAATTAATTTTATAATCTATTATCAATTGTGGTTGACACTCTATTTTAACTTGAGATATACATTAAAGTTTGGTTGCTTACTTATTTATACATGGTATCTTTTATGGATATCATATTATTGTTAAACAACACACACTTTAGGAAATATCATAATTTATTTTGAAAAACCGTTTATTTTGAACATAAATTGTTAAAAAATAGGTCTAAGCATTCATAATTTATGCAAATTTGATACTTTGGCTTCACTATTTTCACACTTGTGAATGTTTCTCACATATGTCTACAATTTTAAATCTATATTTTTAACTCTACCGTAACCAGATTATCTTGGCATGTACTTTGCAATTTGATATATAAAAATCTTTACTCATTACAAAATGTTCAACCATTTATCTTTCAAATAATTTGCATGCAGTTATGTAAATGTATCAATTATTTCCATAAAGCTCACAATAAACAATTAAATCAATATTGTCTTAATTTCACTATTTTTTTTACCAAAATTTTTTTTTTTTTTTAAATGGTTCTAGTTCGGGTTGGGCAGGGTCGGGTTGAGCCACAAAAAATATGGGTCGGATCACGAGTCAACCCGTTTTTGCTTCGGGTAAAAAAATCGGGTTTGAGCCGAGTATTTTTTGAATTGGGTGGGGTCAGGTTAGAAAATTCTGACCCATTTTACCATGTATACCTTTTTCCACACATAAACACAATTTTTACCGATATTAGGGAAAAAGACTCATTAAAATGACAAATAACATGTTAATATTGAAGTTGCCAGTGACACCTCCAAAAAAGCCAAAAGAGCATACTTTTCTCCATGACCCTGAAGAGCTCCATTATTCAGCCACGTTCACTTCCTCATTCAATCTTGAAGGTTAAAAGTCTGCACATGCTTACAATGCACATAGCTTTCTCAGGAATCAGCATCCTTGTGCTTGAGATGAAAACGTACAGAGCTCCTCAATGAACAGTGCAAAGTGCTTACTACAATATTTTGATAGGCAAAATCAGTTTCAAATGGGAGCGAAAAAATTATTTCTGATTTCTGACCCCGAGATCATAGAGGTAATTGTCACTACATCCTAACAAACTTGAGAAAAGGGTTGTGATTCTTGTGAAAATATTGTGTCCCTATTTGCTATTTTGATTTTTTGGCTATGCCTGTCTTACCGAGGATGCTATATTTAACGACCTAATATTCAAGTATAATCAAATTTCAAAATAAATATGGTCAGTTTCCTATGAAGCATATGTGCGTTTCCGGATTCGGGTGCGGATGTGAGGCTCGGCAATTTTTGAAAAAGTAGGGTACGGGTGCGGCGAAGTGTGGAAATTAAAAAATTATTAACAATATTTTTACATAGTGGATTTAATATTTTTTATATAAAAAAAATTCAAATAAAGGGTAGAGTTTATTATTAAAAAACAAGTATATATGATTTTTTTTTTAATAAAATCAATATTTTTGGTAATTGTAAACAAAAAACCGCATTTCAAGAAGGTTTCTTTACTCATTTTCCAATTCCCAAGCCCACCCACATGAAATAATTGACTTTCCCACATGCTTAATTTATATTTTTTGTTATATACCTTTATTCTTCTTCCAACCATTTTTTTTTTTTTTTTTTTGTGTCTTCTCATCTTCTTCTTCCTTCTCTCTCTTTTATTTATTTATTTATTCTTTTTTTTTTTAAAAATTCATCCATTGCAAATTCAATAAATTCAATTTAACCTACAAATAATTTGACAAATATATAATAACTATTAACTAAATAAAAAATCAAACCTAACTCACAACATTACAACTTATATAAAAAATTTAAAAAATCAAATCTCAGATTCAAAATGAGTAATTGAGCATGTGAGAGTATAATGGAGGGTGAAAAATTGAGATTGAAAGATTTGATTAGTTTGATACCTGAGTTGAGAGTGGGTCGGTGAGGTGAGCTTGAGACTTGAGAGTTGACACGATTTGAGTGATTTGAGACTGAGAGTCATGCAAGAATATGTTGGGAAATTTAGACCCCGGTTGATAGAATTAACAAGTTTTAAACCCAAGTTGTTAATTAGATTTATTATGCATAAAACTTGTTAAAACAAACAAACATCAATATCATGTCAAAACTAAGTGCAGCGGAAAAATAAATAAGACAAGATATGATGACCCAGGAAAACCAATGAAACCAACCAGTTTCACAGTAAAAAACCTAGGGGGAAACCTTCCCGAAAAGCAATTCACTATAGTAAAGAGAAGCTTCAGATCTAGTACAAAACCTTTGTCCCTAGACTCTACAATCCCCGTAGATGAACTCACAGCAGAAACCTTCTACTGCTTCAGAACCTCTGAACTCTTCAATATATGAACGCCACTCTTTGATGCACGGATCCCAGTACGTGACTAACTCCTTTGCACGAATCCCAGTACGTGACTCACTCACCAACTTGAGGAAGAAGAATGTTGGCTGTAAAGTTCTTCACTTCATACACACGATGAAGATTAAGAAGCACTTGGTTACAAAACCCTAAGGCGCAAAGACGCAGTAGCTTCTTCTAGAGAGAATAAGGCTTCAATCACCTTTTGCATATGTTCTCCTTGTATTCTCTTATGTGACGGCCTCTAAAATAAGCCTTATATATGCCTAGGGTTGTGAGAAAAGAAACCCTACACAAATACAAAAGCCTGGCCCAAAAATCAGATCTGAAAATTCTGATTTCCGTAACCTCGATAGATACCTCGATAGATAGCAGGTGTCGAGCCTCATTAATCCTCGATAGATACCTCGATCGATCGGGCAGCTGTCGAGCCTCATTAAATCTCGATAGATACCTCGATAGATAGCTATCTGTCCAGCAGCTATCCGCAGGTGTCCACCAGGTGTCCAGCTTTAGTACACACTTTTTCTTCACTTGTTTCTTGATCCAATCTTCATGGCTTTAATACTAAACTTGAACAACATGTTTTTTGAAGTATTAAACACATCCTAGATCTACCCAAATACAAGTAAAGTGCGTTTTGTCAAAGGATTAGCCAACTACATAAAATAGCGACATATGTTCACAAACTTGAACTACATATGTCCTAACAGAATAGACCAGAGATGGAGAGTGAGTGGCAGAGGCTATGAGATTGTGTCTTAGGGAGTGATTGAGTGCGTCTGAGAGAGGGGGGAGATGGAGAGTAGAGAGCCAAGAGGGGAGAGGGGAGACGGAGAGCAGAGAGTGAGAGCTGAAGAATGAATCGCAGAATCGAAGAGCAAATAGTTTAGGGTTTTGTCGTTTAAAGCTTAAGTTCAAACAATGCGTTTTACACCTTTTTTTTTTTTTTTTTTTTTTTTGAATTTTAGCCTGAATCGGCCGGTTTGGCGCTAGTACGGCCTAAATCGATCTATTTCGGCAGTTTTGGCCGATACGGACCAATTAGGCCCAAATTGACCTAATTCGGTACTAATCAGCCCGAGTTGGCGCAAATCAATGCGTATCGGGAAATGAAAAAAAAAAAAAAAATTCAACATAGCACCGATGCATGGACAGTGGCAACGCCTGCTGCGTCGGTGCTTCCCAGTCAGTTTCTTGCATCTTAAAAAATGAAATAAGAAATAAAAAATAGACCTGTTCATATTTCAAATAAATATAATCTCAACAGGAAATTTAGGAAAAATCTCATAAAGAAAATTTCATAAGCTTCCCTCAATGATAAACGTACTTCTTGTTTTCCCCATCTTTTTACACTATTCCAACAATGAATACACTTAACACATGAGTGCATAATTAGATCCAATAACATATTTCTTTCATTTATGATTAGCTGGAGAAAATAATTTCTCCTCTTTTGGTTAAGGTTGATCAGCTCAACCCATGTGGGGAAAGCGAAAATTTTAAGTAGGATTTTTTCTTATATTTAAATATTAATTGAAGAATATTTATAAATTGATATTTTTTTCATTTAAAATTTAATTTTTCTTACTTTTGAGATGCAAAATTACTAATAACATTTTTGTCTTATAAGTTTAGCTCACATTTCTTTTTCAATAGGTACTATGGCTAATGTTTTTAATAATTTTTCTAACACATGGTCTCCTAATTAATTCCAATTAAATTAGGATTTCCTTTTGCTTTTCTAGGAGTTCACCAACTCCCTAATTCTCCTTGAAGTAGAATTCTTATCACAAGCCCATTGAATGGGCTATCACGTGAGCTAAACCCAAGAAAAACTTCAGGTTTATGAAACCTTTAATCCAAATCTCTTGCCAATTAATTAATTAATTAAAAAAATGACAAGAAGAAAAGATGGAGACAAATACAACTCCAATCATAAACTCATTTATAGTGACATCATTCATAGAAAATATTTAACTAAAGCAATCCTAAGTAATTAATTCAATACATATGTTTAATATATACATGAACATTATTTTATCCAAATCACATGGCGTAATTTGTCTTCTTCTATACTTTTGTATTATTTTTTTTTATATTGGTTAGAACTTAGAAATATCTAAGTTCTGGGGCTGTCTTCTTCTGTCATACTTGTGGAGTCTTTGTGTAAACGTCTAGTCTTTGTTTAAAGTCTTTCTACTACTTTTCCTCTGTTATTATTCGTCCTGTATTGAGATATATAGGTATAGCCAGTTTGTTCGTCTGCCAATTTTTATTTTGAATCTATTTTTGTCTAATCTTCTCGTGCATTGTTTTTTTCTGCAAAATTTTTATTACTTTTGTACTATTGTTTTTGTCTATTCTTCACGAGCATTATTATTTTTAATAAATTTAATCATATTCATATACAGATGAAGGGATAAGATATTTTTCCCCAAATGGGATTCAATGTTCATGTCCCTCTTGTCTCTCTCAACTCAAACCCTCCCTTCTATGTTCTCATTCACTGTGTCTTCTTTCTCCTCTAGACCCCTCACAACCACAAACTGTGTTTCCCAAGAGCATTTCCATAAGAGTAGTGTTTAGTACCTCCACGTCTCTATATCCAGCATGATAGGCCACAAACATGTTAACACCTTGTGATAGATTAAGTTGATTAATTAGCCAAGTTATTAATTAATCAAATTAACATGTAAATAGCGTGGTAGCACGAAAAAGTCACCAATAAACTAAAGTATGCAGCAGAAAATAAATGGCACGGTGATTTGTTTATGAATGGGGAAAACCTACACGGCAAAAACCCCACCGGGTGATTTTAAAGTCACCACTCCCGAAACTTCACTATTATCACAACAAACAGTTACAAGTAAAGGAATCCCAAGTACCTTACCAGCCTACAGTTGAACCCTTACCCCAATACCGATTGGACTTGTTCTGTAGTGACAGTTTCTCCTTTTGATGCACGGCTCCCAAGTACATGATTAACTAATTTGCGCGGATCCCAGTACGCGACTTCAATCACCAACTAGAGAGAGTTGTTGGCTGCAAAATTCTTCAATTCATCCACACGATGAAGATCAAGAAGATGCTTGGTTACAAAATTCTACAATGCACATTATACAACAACTTCTTCACAAGAGAGATGAACTAGGGCATGAACTTTGTCTCAGGTCACAAATTGCTTGAATAAAGGTTTCTCAATGCTTGTGCAACTTGTGTCACAATTGACGGCCCTTAAAATAATCCTTTTATATGTCTAGGGTTAGAAGAAAAAAAGTCTCAAAGACACATATACGGATTGGAATCAAAACAGAACTTAGAATCTGTTTTTCTTAAATCTCGACAGCTAGAGGTGTCGAGGTGCTGTCGAGCCTCGGGGTTGAATAGCTTTTTAAAGCTCGATAGATACAGCTGTCGAGCCAGGTGTCAAGCTTTAAAATCTAGCACTTCTTCAACTTGAATCTTTGACAACTTGCATGGCTTTAACACTTGATCTTGAAACCTTGTTTCTTGAAGTATTAAAATCATCCTAGAGCTACCCAAATACAAGCTGAGTGCGTTTTGTCAAAGGATAAACCAATTATATAAAAGAATGATATTTGTTCAAAACACAATGAAACACATATGTCCTAACAATCTCCCCATTTGACAATCTGTGACAAAACCACAACAAACAAATGAATACATGAGAGAAGTCATAAATCACTCAAGTCATATTCACTTGTTGAATACAATAAAATCTATCCTAACACAAACTCTTGAAAAACTTTGCAAGAAGAGAGTCTATGGCGAGTAAACTTTGACAACCTGTATTTCTGAAACACTTTAAACAAAACACATCAAGGCATCTTTGTGTGAAGTAGAAATAATAGATTGCATACAAGTAAAGAAACATGTGTATAAAGATAGAAAAGAAACAACACATGTAGAGATAGGTGAAAGAAAAACATACATCATCACATATATATAAAAAATAAGCACAATGTATGTAAACAATGGTCACAAGACCTAAGGTACAAGAACAATATATCTCCAAAAAGAAAGAAAAGAAAAAGATACATACAGTCCTCACTACATCCCTCAAAACAACAACACTCCCCCTATAAAAAATGTTCTATACAAGCTCTCCCCTTAAAAATGACTACTCTCATAACCCAAAACTACTTCCCATTTTTTGTCACGAGTGACAAAAGGTAGAGTGTCAAGTAAACATCTCATCGATAGAGTTAGCATCTCCATCACTATCATCGTCATCACCATCATCATCATCATCCTTAGTCTTAGAAGTTACATGAGGAGGTGGAGGAGAAGCCTCAGAAGCAAAACCGCCCATGGTCTTCTGTCGTCGAGCAATGCGACTAACATGGACATTCACCTGATACAACTCCGTAGAGAGTGTATCGAGGCGAGCATCCATGCACTGAAGCTGCGCCATGATGTCTCCTAGTGACACATTGCTCACGGAAGAGGAGGGAGCAGATGTGGCTCGAGCGGATCTAGATGGAGCTGGACGGGAGGAAGGAGCTACTGAATTCGTCTGTCGCAACCTAAACTGCATCTCACTACGTTTTACGATAGCGGTGTCTATGGCAACCATGACATGGAAGGGGTCGGACATAGGAAAAGGGATTGAGAAATGGCGTAAAATCCTCGTAATATCAGAAGGAAAGATGAGCTTATCACAGGTAGCCGTATCCCTATAGATATCTATGATAGAGAAAATGAAGTGTGAAAGAAAGTCTATAGTGAGGTGCTCTACAAGAGACAACAAAAACCAAGCACGAGGCTCTGTGATGGAGTTATAGTGAGAGAGTGGGTGCAGAAAAAAAGTCATTACCATGTTCATGAAACGAGGACCTTTAGCAAAAGCCCGACATTGTGTAAACTGACGCTCACCCCAATTAGAAGGGCGCTCACAAAAAGCAGACATCATCTCGTCTTTGGACACAGTCCGTAGATGCTCACAACCGGGGTAGTCAAGATGCGCAACCCTCAGAACATGAAGCACATCGGAAACCAACACCAGTATGACTACAATGCACGTACCTCAAACGCGAGTGTGAAAGAAAGGTACTGAAGAATCGATTCCATGCATGTTGGAGTAAAACTCCTGTATCAGCACGGAAAGACAAGTTACCAGGACGTCACATAGTGACTCCTAACCCCAACTGTGAATGACATTGGGTAGGTCAATGTCAGCAAAGTCTATCAGAATAACTTGGCGTTACGGATGAACACCTCATTTAGAAAAGTTCTCCGAGAAGTCCTATTGGGCTTTCTCATCACGGAACCGAATAAAGGAAGGAGTAGGATCAGAAGACGAAGAGCCCCTAGAACGAAGAGGGTTCTGGGACAGAATGTACTTACGTTTTGGTGCCATAAACACTACTAACATAAACAGAAAGAGAGGGAGAAAGAGAGAAACACTCAGAAAAGTTCCAAAGAAAATTCAAATATAACAAGTATATAGAAAAGAGAACGTATGCATGAGAAATGCATGAACATGTGACATGCAACATGAAAAACATCATGGGCTCAACCCAATCCAAACCTATCAGCACACAACAAGTTTGCACACATCTAAATGCATGAATATATTGTCAAAATGCTAATGTGATGCAATGCATGGAGTTTTAAGATCAAATCTACAAAACTCATCCCAAAAATTGCAATAAAAACTCATCAATTTTGAAAAACCCTAAAAACTAGGTTTCAAAACATGAAATGCATGTAAATTAAGGAGATTAGAAGCTTACCAAGAGAGGAAAACTTGAAGGAAGCTTGAAGAAACCTTGGGAAGAGGTTTGGAGTGAGTGAGAGAGGTTTGGGAAGAGAAAAACCAGAGGTATCGAGAGAGAGATCGAGAGAAATGAGAAAAAAATCGCTCAGAATCTATATATAGAGCTTCAGTAAATCTCGATTGATGCAGGTATCGAGAGTTGTCGAGCCATCTGTTGAGGTAGGTGTCAAGAAAAAAACAACATCGACAGATACATCTATCGAGAAGGTATCAAGGATCAAGGATCAGACATAAAAAGAATCTCGATCGATCCACCAGCTGTCGAGAAGCTATCTAGAGGACAGAAACTTCCTCAATCGATCCACCAGGTGTCGAGAAGCTATCGAGATTGTGATAAGAAAAAGCTAAGAAGCTCGACAGACAGCCAGGTATTGAGGAGGCGTTGAGGAGGTGTCGAGCCAGCTTTTAAAAGCAGTTTTTTGAAAAGAGAAAAACACAGATATGAATGCAATCACGCATGCAACTCAACCAATGATCCAATCAACATATTAAGCTCTCAAAATCATCTTTCAACAACAATTTTAAGCTCATGGATCCCAAAACACACACACACACTAAACACGTCAAACCAATTTTATATTTCAAAAACAAGTTAAGACAGTTTAGTGAGCATACATTAACGCATGTAAACCTTGTGATGGCCAAATCACATTGTACCTGCATATGTATCAAAAGTGGCAAAGAATATTGCGTGTTATGTGTGAATAACATCGCAAGATGGCATAAGTGTCTCAAAGTTATGACGATTTGAGATATGAGAAAATCACTATAACTCACACACAATCATAACCTTTCGATGGGGACTATCACCTTCGAGGTACATCCTATAACTCCCACATCTCCTAGAAAACACACTTGCAGTCATATTTTAAAGCATTTTGTTCTTTTTTCTTTTATTTCTTTGCATATTTTCTTTTATTAAGCAAACCATGCATGGGCATCTAAGAGAGAAAAGAAATACCTAATTATGTTAAGTTTTTTGACATTGCACTTTTGCTATGCCGAAGCATACAGATGTCATTGACATTGTACTTTTGCTATGCCGAAGCATATAGATGTCATTTCATGATTGGTAGGTAATAGTGGTGAAATGGTTATTTATGCCTTTCTTTTAGGATTTTTTAGTCTTATCCGTCAAAAAGAGTAATACGAGTGTTAAGTACAAGAGATCACTTAACCTTACTCATCACAAACAGAGAGCTACAAAGCTCACTTGCTTAGTTGTGCATAAGGATGCTCATCTAAGCTACAAGAGATACAAAGTTTAGAAAACTCTGTTTCAATGGCCATTTTAAGGTTCACAAGAACCAATGTATGCAAACATACACTGTTTTTGTATTTTTCAATTTTTTTTTCTTTTTATTTGAAAAACAAAATGAAACAAAAACTAAAAATAAACAAACAAAAACATGTTAAACAAAGAAAAAAAAATGCATAAAACTAGACTGACTCAAAACATTAAAGCAACACACACAAGTAATGCAAAAACAAAAACAAAAACAAGAAGGGAAGAGAGAAAAAACGTGAAACAATCACTTGGAACCCTTTTCCTTCCACACCTTGGAAGAACCTTTCCTTTTTGCAAACCCTTGAACCGATGATGAGGGGGAAAGATTGAAACCGTTCAAGTTTGAAAGGAACATGAGGGCTTTGAGAAGATCTCCAAGAGGAGCAAGAAAGGTTTGAAGCTGATTTTGGTTCACAGATGCTATCATGCCATTGCTCTGTTGAGTGGCTAACCACTTATAGCAATTTAGTTAAGTATGACCGGCAATACCACAATAATGATAAAGATGCTGCTTCTTCTATTTAGGCATTTGAGAGTTAGCCTTCTTAGTCCTACGGTTTTTAGTTTCCTTCTTCTCAAGCTTAGGGGGTGCTCCTAAGATGGACTTACCCTTGTCTATGTTCTCACTTGCTAGTTCAGTTTTAACATCTTTATTCTCAATTTTAATGTTATTAGCAGGAGAAATAAAAACAGTAGAACTAGCAGAAGGAGTATTAAAGGAAGAGAATTCATACCCTAATCTTGTTCGATCAGAAGTAGATTTCTGGATGCTGAGCATCTTATCCAGCTTCGCACTTGATGTCCTCTCCAATTGAGCTCTAACTTGAAACAGTTCTACTTCAAGCTTCTTGGTCTTCTCAGCCAAGAAATTGTTCTCGAATCTCAGTGCCCCAATAGTCTAATTTGCTTCATCAAACTTCATGGAAAGCTTCTCACGGTCAAGTTCCACATCACTGAGCTTCTTGGTGACCAGGCTATAGAGTTTCTCATGCTTCTTAGAAAACTTGTATAGTTTCTCATAGGCAATATGGATATCATCTCGATCATCCATCGTTTCAAACTTAGCATCCACCAACTCTTTTTCTTCATTTACATCTTCAACAATCCCTTCAGTAGGATTGACAGTGGTAGTGAAGGCATTCAAAATTCTATCATCATCATTGTCGGAATCATCCTCAGGCTCAGTGTCACTCAAGGTAGCAACAAGTGCCTTACTATTCCCAGTGCTCTTGAGATATGTGGGACACTCTTGTTTCATGTGACCGAAGCCTTGACACCTGAAGCACTTAGGTCCAGAGGGAACAGTATACTGACCGCCATCCCTAGTATCCTTCTTCCCTTTATCTTAACTCTTGAACTGAGAAGAACTGAATTGCCTACGGTCCTTGTCGAAGCCCTTTCCATTTGTGTCTTTCATGAATTTCTTGAATTGCCTGGTGATGTAGGACTTCATCTTAGAATCTTTATCATTTGAAGACTCATCTGTATCACTGCTCTTGGCCTTCAATGCCATGCTTCTGCCTTTACTTGACTTGCCAATTCTTGTCAACCCTATCTCGTAAGTTTGCAGATTACCAACTAGCTCAGTCAGAGGAATCTTGTCAATATCCTTTGATTCTTCTATCGTTGTGGTCTTAGCATAGAATCTCTCGGGCAGAGATCTGAGCACTTTTCTTACGATCTTGGGTTCAGGAATGGTTTCCCTAAAATTGAAAGTTGAGTTCATTATGTCTTTGAGCTTGGCATAGAACTCATCGAATGACTCATCCTCCTCCATCTTAATTTCTTCGAAGCTTGTAGTGAGCCTCTATAGCTTCGAATCCTTGATAGCCTTTGTTCCTTCATAGGTTGTCTGGAGAATGGTCCATGCTTCCTTAGCAATTTCAATGGAGGAAATCTTCTTGAACTCCTTATTAGTGACCGTAGTGAATAGGGAATTCAATGATGTGCTGTTGAAATTGGCCGCCTTGATCATGGCATCATCCCAAACGGTCGGCACTTCTGTAGGCTTGGTCCAGCCTATCTCTACAGCTTGCCATACCTTCTCATCTAATGACTGCAAGAAAGCTCTCATGCGTACTTTATAATATGCATAGTTAGTACCATCAAACAGTGGAGGTATAATAAAAGAATGACCTATATCCATGACAAGAAGGGGTCAATGGATCACACACAAGGATTAAACCCTAATCAAAGTGTGTCTGCTCTAATACCACTTGAAATGCCATAAACGCGTTGACCCCTTGTGATAAATTAAGTTGATTAATTAGCCAAGTTATTAATTAATCAAATTAACATGCAAATAGCATGGTAGCATAAACAAATCACTAATAAACTAAAGTATGCAGCGGAAAAAAAATAACACGGTGATTTGTTTACAAATGAGGAAAACCTACACAACAAAAACCCCACCGAGTGATTTTAAGGTCACCACTCCCGAAACTCCACTATTATTACAACAAGCGGTTATAAGTAAAAGAATCTCAAGTACCTTACCAACTTATAGTTAAACCCTTACCCCAATACATGACTAACCAATTTGCGTGGATCCCAGTACGCGACTTCAATCACCAACCAAAGAGAGTTGTTGGCTGCAAAGTTCTTTAGTTCATCCACACGATGAAGATCAAGAAGATGCTTGGTTACAAAACCTTACGGTGCACATTACACAGCAACTTCTTCACAAGAGAGATGAACTAGAGCATGAACTTTGTCTCAGGTCACAAATGATGGAATTATACAAATACGCAGCGAAAGAAATAAAATAAGTATATTAAACGGATCTACTTCATACATATAAGTTAACATGCACTATATAAGTTTCAGAATTAGAGAAAAAGAGAGTGTACCTTGCAGTGGTGAAATTCAAAACTTGAAGAACAGAAACACTTGGGAATACTTTCAATCTTCACTCCAATTCCACTAACGCCCAAGATGTGTGGTCTCTCAATCAGTTCCAAAAAGAGAATGTTCAAAAGTGTCTAACACTTTTACACCCCTTTACAAGAGTGTTCTCTCAAACTCTCTTAATTTTATTAACAGAAAATTCTGTATGTTTCTCCTTTTGTATCTAACTGATTATCTAATTGGGTTGGCCTTTTGGGCCTTTCCAATTGGGCTTAAGTGTGTGGCTTGGAGTGGGACCAAAAGGGACCAATAAGACACTAGCTCCAATGGGCCTTGGGCTTTTCTGTCAACTCTTGACAAGTCCAAAGTTACCATTAATTATATTTAATACCACTATATAAATATAATTGCACTCTAGGCCTTATTAATAAATTATATCCCAAGACTTTATTATACATGCAACCCCTTCATAAAATATTCATAGTAATACAAAGTTATGAAATAGACTGCCACTTTGTTTATTACTACATCTTTATTCCTTGAGTACCCGGTTTAATCCTTTAAGTTATTCATCATATATTTATGAAAACCAATTCCATAAATATATATACTTTAGTAACTCCTTACTAAAGTGGTTAGGCTCAACTCTCTGAATAACAAACCCATTAAACTTATCTCAAGGGAATATTTTGTATCTCCGTTAAGAGACTATGGATTCCATCTTGAGAATATATGTTCCATCAACACTAAATGTGGCTGCCCAACATACTGAGATTTTGACCTTAAGATAGATCTCACTCCTGATATATCAAAGCAACCTACACTTCATGATCAGGTCCATTATCCTCTCAGGATTAAGAGTTCATGCAAATATAAGTCGTGAGTTTATTATTCAATTGACAGTCGTTAGGAGAATAATAAATCTCACACCGGTCCAGTTCAATATGTCTTAACTCTTAAAACATATCAACACATCAACTAGAAATCTCCATTTCCATGATCAAGACAAATCATCTTAGTTGATATGTTATAGTCTTCGCAGATGAAATGCCCAATTTCATCACCGACTACGAACTATAATTCTGAGTTTACAAAGAACTTGTGATTTATATCTTCTGTGACTAAATCACATAAATCACATACTATGCATCTCATGGACTATATGATAATGTCCCAATATTCATGTTACCAATATTTTCAAATAATAATAGAACTTTATTAATCAAAACATTAAGTCATACATAATGTCATACATAATAAAATACATAGCATCATACAATAGGATTTAAGGACACATATCCCAACAATCTCCCACTTGGCCTAAAGACTATTGTGCACTAATCTAACTCCCATCTCCTCCAAATGTGACTCGAAAGTCCTTTGAGGCAAGGCTTTGGTGAAGGGATCCGCTAGATTCTTTGCACCATCAATCTTTGCAACAATCACATCTCCACGAGCAACAATGTCTCGAATGATGTGGTACTTTCTTTCTATGTGTTTTCCTTTCTTGTGATTCCTTGGATCTTTGGATTGTGCAACCGCTCCACTATTGTCACAGAACAATGTAATAGGAACTTGCTCAATTCTTATAACACCAAGATCACAAAGGAATTTCTTGAGCCAAACATCCTCCTTTGCTGCCTCACAAGCAGCAACATATTCGGCTTCCATGGTGGAGTCAGCAATACAAGATTGCTTAACACTCCTCCAACTTATGGCTCCACCTCCCAAGGTGAAAACACAACCTGACGTGGATTTTCTGAAATCTAGATCCGACTGAAAATCTGAATCTGTGTAGCCAATGGGAATCAAATCCTCACAACGATAAACAAGCATATAATTTCTCGTTCTCCGTAGATACTTGAGAATATGCTTTACAGCTTGCCAATGTTTAAGTCCTGGATTTGATTGATATCGGCTGACCATGCCAACTGAATAACAAATATCCGGCCTAGTACAAAGCATGGCATACATGAGACTTCCTACAGCAGAAGCATAAGGAACTTGTCTCATCATATTTTCTTCCTCTTGAGTCTTTGGCCTTTGGTCATCAGACAGAGGAACTCCATGTCTAAAAGGAAGTAATCCTTTCTTGGAGTTTTGCATGCTAAACCGTTCTAGAACCTTATCTATATATCCAGCTTGTGACAAACCTAACATCCTATTCTTTCGATCTCGCCAAAGCTTGATCCCTAGAATATAGTTAGCTTCGCCCAAGTCCTTCATATCAAATTGGCTTGACAACCAAACTTTAACCGATAACATTACTCCTACATCGTTTCCAATGAGTAGAATGTCATCAACATAAAGTACTAGGAACATTACTACTTTGTCTTGATGTCTCTTGTACACACATAGTTCATCAAGATTTTGCTCAAAACCAAATGATTTGATTGCCTGATCAAATCTGATGTTCCATGACCTAGATGCTTGCTTAAGTCCATAAATGGACCATTTCAACTTGCATACCATATGCTCTTGGTTCTTTGCTATGAATCCTTCTGGTTGCAACATATAGATTTCTTCTTCAAGATTGCCATTAAGAAATGCAGTCTTGACATCCATTTGCCAAATCTCATAATCATAATGAGCAGCAATGGATAAGAGAATTCTGATAGATTTAAGCATGGCTACTGGCGAAAAGGTTTCATCATAATCGATGCCTTCTTTTTGTGTATACCCTTTAGCCACTAGCCTTGCTTTAAAGGTTTCAACCTTTCCATCTATCCCTCTCTTCCTCTTGTAAACCCATTTGCAACCAACAGGTTTAATGCCGTTAGGCGCCTCTACAAGATTCCAAACTTGATTGGAATACATAGAATCTAATTCAGATTTCATAGCTTGGACCCAATGATGTGCATCTATATCATTTATTGCCTCCTCATAAGTGTAGGGATCCGATTCAGCCTCTTCTGAGATAGCCTCATAAGTTTCTCCTAAACCTATAAATCTCACAGGAGGCCGAACAATTCTCCCACTACGACGAGGCACTTGTGTACTAGACATTTCATGAGTAGTATCTTGTGGTGTATCTAATACAACCACTTTTTCCTTAGGTTTATCCAATGGTTGTTGATTTACGGATTCATTCATTTCAGCCAACACAACTCTACTTCTAGGAGTAAAATTATTCATATAGTCATTTTCCAAAAATTTAGCATTTGTGCTAACAAAAACTTTGTTATCATTTCGACTATAGAATAAATAACCCCTAGTTTCTTTTGGATAACCAACTAGCAAACACACTTCCGATTTTGGTTCCAACTTATCAGGCTTCCCCTTTAGCACATGTGCTGGACAACCCCAAATGTGGAGATACCTCATACTAGGCTTACGCCCACTCCACAATTCCATGGGTGTTTTGGGGACAGATTTTGATGGAACTAAATTCAAAAGATGTATTGCTGTATCTAAGGCATATCCCCAAAAAGAAATTGGTAAAGTTGAATAACTCATCATGGACCTAACCATTTCCAAAAGAGTTCTATTCCTTCTCTCCGCTACACCATTTTGTTGAGGTGTTCCAGGTGCAGTCAATTGGGATATTATTCCATTTTGAATTAGGTAATCCTTGAAAACCCCAAGAAGGTATTCGCCACCTCGATCAGATCGAATGGCCTTTATGCGTTTGCCTAATTGATTCTCAACTTCAGCCCTAAACTCTTTGAACTTGTCAAAGGCTTCGGACTTCCGTCTCATTAGGTACACATAACCATATCTAGAGTAATCATCCGTAAAAGTGATGAAATACTCATAACCTCCCTTTGCTTGGGTTGACATAGGACCACATACATCCGTATGAACTAATTCAAGCAACTCTTGGGCTCTTCTACCTTTTGCATTAAAAGGTCGCTTGGTCATTTTACCTTCCAAACAAGATTCACAAACTGGAAATTCATCAAAGTCCATGGGCTCTAAGAGTCCATCTTTGATCAGTCTTTGAATTATGTTTGAATTAATATGACCTAAACGCAAGTGCCAAAGATATGCATCATTTGAAGGAAACTTTCTCTTTAATGATTTTACATGTGAGTTACTATCTAATTCAGAATTATGTAATTCATGCTTAACAGGAGTTAAAATATAAAGACCATCCACAATATTGCCAGAACAGATAAATATTTTATCCTTCTTTATTACAACATTGTCTTTTAGGATAACACAATATCATTGTTTACCCAAATAAGTAGCAGAAATTAAATTCCTACGCACATTAGGTACAAACAGACAGTCTTGCAATATTAAAACCCTAGACTCAAAGCATAAATAGACAACACCAACAGCTACAACTGGAATTCTGCTCCCATCAGCCAAAGTTAGAAACAATTCCCCTTCACTCAGTTTTCTGGTCTCCTGAAACCCCTGCAAAGAATTACAGATATGATTAGTACAACCTGAATCCACACACCAGGAATCCGTGGGATTCTATACCAAACATATTTCAAGAAGGAAAGAAGTTTTCATACCCTTGTTCTTGGCAGCTTTAAACTTTGGACAATTTCTCTTCCAATGTCCTTTCTCACCACAATGGAAACACTTTCCTTTGAGCTTCTTTCCTTTGTCAGCAACACCTAAGACAATTTGCTTACCTTCTTTCTTAGTGAAGTCCTTCTTCTTCTTCTTACCCTTGCCTTTCGGCTTAGGTTGAGAAGTAGAAGCTTCACCAACATTGGCTTCAACACTAGAAGTACCTAGGATGCCTTCCGCCGCCACTAACTCATTCATTAATTCAGACAAAGAATAAACCTTTTTATTCATATTATAATTCAGTCTGAATTCCTTGAATGATTCCGGTAGTGACTGGAGTATCATATCCACTTGGGATTCTCCATCAATGTCGGCACCTAAAACCTCTAATGTGTTCAGATTAGCAATCATCCTAAGACAATGCTCCCTCACTGAACTTCCTTCAGCCATTTTGGTATTATAAATTTGCCTCATGGTTTCTTGCCTTGCTGAATGGCCTTGCTCACCAAACATCTCCTTCAGACTTAGCATAATGTCCGAAGCAAGTTCTACATCCTGCATTTGATGCTGTAGAACATTTGAGATGGACGCTAGGATATAGCACTTGGCCATTTCATTAGATTTCTGCCAACGATCATATCGTTGTTTTTCCTCAAGAGGAGCATCTAATGAAGGAAAGCTAGGACATGGTCGTGTAAGAACATATTTGTGCTCTTCAGCAGTTAAAACAATGTCCAAGTTTCTTTTCCAGTCAACATAGTTGGATCCAGTCAGTTTGTTTTGATTAAGAATAGAAACAAGTGGGCTAAAAGATGCCATGTTCAAATCTGAAAATAATAAACATGAATATAATAAGTAAACTGGACATTATCAATATAGCATATAAGCATGTAATATGGAACCTTAACAAAACCATAAAATAATATATGCAACGACAACCCAATCCCATGTTTAAAATTCCTTGGAAGCAAGTAAATTATAAACACTATGATTGATTGAGAACTATTCTCATTATTAGTGCTATCATGATAACTTTTATCAAACACTAATAATATGCCGTTTATACTTTAGCCTCTAAGTAATAATGACATAGCTCCGAAGGGAGATTAACATTAAACTTAGTCTAGTGTACACCATTGACTGAATTCTATGTGAGTCATAAAGTAACTCCACGGAAGCGTGGTTGTTCTTTAATGTAAAAACACATATCATTCATCATAAAGAAGTTTAACCTGTAGTACCGTGAATTAAACACCCTCCGAAGGGAGTAAGGCATATACGCCAAAGCGAGGTGCTTAATCACACTACAATAAACCGACAATGGAGGCCGTGAGATCCAACCCTTGTATCTCTCTCCCACTAGATGTTTTAAAATAAAGGTTTTTAAATATAAAATATGCATAATATAATTACACATAGCCTTAATCTTTTATATATTGAAAAACACTTAAAAAAAAAATTCTGGATAAACAGTTCTCGATCGATCCTCGACAGATTCTCGATCGGTCTAGAAAAGTTCCGTGAAGCTCGAAAGATCCTCGATAGATCCTCGATCGATCGAGAAAGTCTCTGTCTGCTCGATAGATTCTCGACAGATTCTCGATCGATCGAGCTTCGCGAATTTTGAATTTTCCAGAATTTTCCAAAAATAGTTTTTCTACGTGTTCATGAACAAAACAACTATCATACGATAATACTGAACATAAATTGATATCAAAACTGAATATCATTGATGTTATAGCCTTAAAGTTCAGTTTAACATACTTAAACTAAAAAATTAAACTACATCATAACATCAAAAAACAGTTTTTATCAAGAACAATGATTTCAACGACCATGCAGAAAACCATTTTCTAACAACATGAAATCATTGTTACTAATTCTAAAACTCAAAACATGTTAAACAGATATGTAATGAAGACCGCTCTGATACCAATTGATGGAATTATACAAATACGCAGCGGAAGAAATAAAATAAGTATATTAAACGGATCTACTTCATACATATAAGTTAACATGCACTATATAAGTTTCAGAATTAGAGAAAAAGATAGTGTACCTTGCAGCGGTGAAATTCAAAACTTGAAGAACAGAAACACTTGGGAATACTTTCAATCTTCACTCCAATTCCACTAACGCCCAAGATGTGTGGTCTCTCAATCAGTTCCAAAAGGAGAATGTTCAAAAGTGTCTAACACTTTTACACCCCTTTACAAGAGTGTTCTCTCAAACTCTCTTAATTTCATTAACAGAAAATTCTGTATGTTTCTCCTTTTGTATCTAACTGATTATCTAATTGGGTTGGCCTTTTCGGCCTTTCCAATTGGGCTTAAGTGTGTGGCTTGGAGTGGGACCAAAAGGGACCAATAAGACACTAGCTCCAATGGACCTTGGGCTTTTCTGTCAACTCTTGACAAGTCCAAAGTTACCATTAATTATATTTAATACCACTATATAAATATAATTGCACTCTAGGCCTTATTAATAAATTATATCCCAAAACTTTATTATACATGCAACCCCTTCATAAAATATTCATAGTAATACAAAGTTATGAAATAGACTGCCACTTTGTTTATTACTACATCTTTATTCCTCGAGTACCCGGTTTAATCCTTTAAGTTATTCATCATATATTTATGAAAACCAATTCCATAAATATATATACTTTAGTAACTCCTTACTAAAGTGGTTAGGCCCAACTCTCTGAATAACAAACCCATTAAACTTATCTCAAGGGAATATTTTGTATCTCCGTTAAGAGACTATGAATTCCATCTTGAGAATATATGTTCCATCAACACTAAATGTGGCTGCCCAACATACTAAGATTTTGACCTTAAGATAGATCTCACTCCTGATATATCAAAGCAACCTACACTTCATGATCAGGTCCATTATCCTCTCAGGATTAAGAGTTCATGCAAATATAAGTCGTGAGTTTATTATTCAATTGACAGTCGTTAGGAGAATAATAAATCTCACACCGGTCCAGTTCAATATGTCTTAACTCTTAAAACATATCAACACATCAACTAGAAATCTCCATTTCCATGATCAAGACAAATCATCTTAGTTGATATGTTATAGTCTTCGCAGATGAAATGCCCAATTTCATCACCGACTACGAACTATAATTCTGAGTTTACAAAGAACTTGTGATTTATATCTTCTGTGACTAAATCACATAAATCACATACTATGCATCTCATGGACTATATGATAATGTCCCAATATTCATGTTACCAATATTTTCAAATAATAATAGAACTTTATTAATCAAAACATTAAGTCATACATAATGTCATACATAATAAAATACATAGCATCATACAATAGGATTTAAGGACACATATCCCAACAACAAATTGCTTGAATAAAGGTTTCTCAATGCTTGTGCAACTTGTGTCACAATTGACGGCCCTTAAAATAATCCTTTTATATGTCTAGGGTTAGAAAAAAAGAAGTCTCAAAAACACATGTACGGATTGGAATCAAAACAGAACTTAAAATCTGTTTTTCATAAATCTCGACAGCTAGAGGTGTCGAGGTGCTGTTGAGCAGCTGTCGAGCCTCGGGGCTAAACAACTTCTTAAAGCTCGATAGATACAGCTGTCAAGCTAGGTGTTGAGTTTTAAAATCTGGCAATTCTTCAACTTGAATCTTGGACAACTTGCATGGCTTTAACACTTGATCTTGAAACCTTGTTTCTTGAAGTATTAAAATCATCCTAGAGCTACCCAAATACAAGCTGAGTGCGTTTTGTCAAAGGATAAGCCAATTACATAAAAGAATGACATATGTTCAAAACACAATGAAACACATATGTCCTAACACAAAAAAAAAAAAAAAAAAAAAAAACAATTAAATGACCGAATTGAAAATTTTGACTCGAAGTTACAATTTTAATTGTTTTTTCATGTGTGTAAATGTATGTGCATTAATTACTGTGTGCAACAAATTTTTACCTTTAAGTTTGTAGTCTTGAGTTATTTTTGTCCAAAGTTACTTGACTAAGTGTGTCTTTAAAGGACTAAAATAATTTTTTGAATGAAGTTACCCGACCAAAATGACAACTTCAAACTTAAAGAACTAAAATGATTTTGGTAAAAAATTATAATATTAAAATGACCAATGTCAAACTTAAAGGATCAAAATTATATTTGGACAAAATTAGTAGGTGTGAATTGTATTTTTGCCAATTTTTTACCTTTATGTAATACCTCTTATCACAGTCCCAATTTTTCACTCCACCCTTTTCAGTTCCTCAATGGTATAGCCTCACTAAACGCCTCCTCTCACTTCTTTTTCTCTTCTCCTACAATATTAGTAGGAAAGGATCCTCCAAACTACTTTTTATATATTTTTATTGGATGTGAATTTTGAAAATCTAACCATTAGATTGCAACTTTTTTGTTAGGACATATGTAGTTGTTCAAGATTGTGAACATATGTCGCTATTTTATGTAATTGGCTTATCCTTAGACAAAACGCACTTTACTTGTAATTGGGTAGATTTAGGATGTGTCAAACACTTCAAGAAACTTAGGTTCAATTAAGTGTTGAAGCAATCAAAGTCTATCCAAGATACAAGCAAGGAAGTGCAAGATTTTAAAGCTCGACACATACCTCGACAGATACATCTATCGAGCTTTAAAGAAGCTGTTTTTCCCGAGCCTCGATAGCTGACTCGATACCTCTCGATACCTCTATCTATCGAGAATTAAAGAAAACAGAATTTCTGATCTGTTTCAAGTCTAATCCGTGAGTGTGTCTTTGGGACTTCTTTTCTCCTACCCCTAGACATATAAAAGGATTATTTTAAGGGCCGTCATAAGAGAGATCACAAGATACAAGTTGCATCTTCTTTGAGAACTTCCTGTTCATGCAAATTGTGATCTGTGAGACAAAGTTCGTGCCCTAGTTCATCTCTGATGATTTGAAGAACTTTGCAGCCAACATTCTTTCTTCCTAAAGTTGGTGAGTGAGTCACGTACTGGGATTCGTGCAAAAGGAGTAAGCCGCGTACTGGGATCCGCGCATCAAATTGGTTAGTCATGTACTTGGGAGCCGTGCATTGAAAAGGAGAAATTGTCACTATAGAGCAAGTCCAATTGGGTATTGGGGTAAGGGTTCAACTGTAGGTTGGTAAGGTACTTGGGATTCCTTGCTTCTAATCGCTTGCTGTGATAATAGTGGAGTTTCGGGAGTGGTGACCTTAAATCACCCGGTGGGGTTTTTGCCGTAAGGTTTTCCCCATTCGTGAACAAATCACCGTGTTATTTACTTTCTGCTGCTTAACTTAGTTTCGGTGATTTGTTTGTGCTGCCACGTGATATTGCATGTTAATTTGATTAATTAATAACTGGGCTAATTTAATTAATCTAAATTATCACAAGGGGTCAACGCGTTTGTGGCCTGTCAAGTGGTATCAGAGCGAGCACACTCTGATTAGGGTTTAATCTATTGTGTGTGATCCATTGACCCCTGCTGTCATGGATAGAGGACAATCTTTAATAATACCTCCTTTATTTGATGGCACTAACTATGCATACTGGAAAGTACGCATGAGAGCTTTCTTGCAGTCTTTAGATGAGAAAGTGTGGCAAGCTGTGGAGATAGGCTGGACCAAGCCTATAGAAGCGCCGGCCGAATGGGATGATGCTAAGATCAAGGCGGCTAACTTCAACAGCAGAGCATTGAATGCCCTATTCAGTGCAGTCACCAATGAGGAGTTCAAGAAAATTTCCTCAACTGAAACTGCTAAGGAAGCATGGACCATCCTCCAGACAACCTATAAGGGCACCAAGGCTGTCAAAGATTCAAAGCTGCAAAGGCTCACCACACGCTTTGAAGAAATAAAGATGGAGGAGGATGAGTCATTCGATGAGTTCTATGCCAAGCTAAAGGACATAGTGAACTCAGCCTTCAATCTTGGGGAGACCATCCCAGAACCCAAGATAGTAAGGAAGGTGCTCAGATCGCTGCCAGAAAGATTTCATGCTAAGATCACGGCGATCGAAGAGTCAAAGGATATTGACAAAATTCCTCTGACTGAGCTGGTTGAAAACTTGCAAACCTATGAGTTAGGGCTGACTAGGTTAGGCAAGTCAAGTGAGGGCAAGAGTTTGGCATTAAAGGCCAAGAACAGTGACACGGATGACTCGTCAGATGATGAAGATTCCAAGATGAAGTCCTACATCACGAGGCACTTCAAGAAGTTCATGAAGAATGCCAACGGAAAGGGCTTCAACAAAGACCGCAGACAATCCAGTTCTTCACAATTCAAGAATCCGGATAAAACGAAGAAGGATGTCAAGGATGGCGGTCAGTACACTGTTCCTGCTGGGCCAAAATGTTTTGGGTATCAAGGCTTCGGACACATGAAACAAGAGTGTCCTACGTACCTAAAGAGCATAGGGAAGAGCAAGGCACTTGCTGTTACCTTAAGCGACACAGAGCCCGAGGACGATTCCGAGGATGAAGACGACGGAATCTTGAATGCCTTCACTGCCACTGTTAATCCTACTGATGGGGTTACCGAGAAAGTGGATGAAGAAGAAGAGTTGGTGGACTCCAAGTGTGCGATTATGGATGATCAAGATGATATCCATACCGCCTATGAGAAGCTATACAAGCTTTCTGAGAAACACGAGAAGCTCTATAGGCTGGCCACCAAGAAGCTCAGTGATGTGGAACTTGACCGTGAGGAGCTGTCCACAAAGGTTGATCAAGCGAATCAAACCATTGGAGCACTGAGGTTCGAGAACAATTTCTTGGCTGAGAGGACCAAGAAGCTTGAAGCGGAGCTGTTTCAAGTCAGAGCACAATTGGAGAGGACATCAAGTGCAAAGCTGAACGAGATGCTAAGTGCTCAGAGATCTTCTTCAGATCGTACTGGACTGGGGTATGAATTCTCTATCTCTAATACTCCTTCTGCTAGTACTACTGTGTTTGTTCCACCTGCTAATAACATTAAAACTGAGGAGAATAATGTTAAAACTGATTTAGCTAGTGAGAACATAGACATGGGCAAGTCCATCCTAGGAGCACCCTCTAAAATTGAGAAAAGGGAAGCTAGAAACCCTAGGAATAAGAAGGCTATCTCTTAAAAGGCCAAACAGAAGAAGCCGCATCTCTGTTATCATTGTGGTGTCGCCGGTCACACTCGACCAAATTGCTACAAGTGGCTTGCCACTCAACAGAGCAATGGCGCAATAGCATCTGGGAGCCAGAATCAGCTTCAGTCTTCTCTTGCTCCTCTTGGAGACATTCTTAAAGCCCTCATGTTCCTTTCGAACTTGAACGGTTCATATTCTTCTCCCTCTTTACCGGTTCAAGGGTCGACCAAAAGGAAAGGATCTTCCAAGGTGTGGAAGCCAAAGGGATCTAAGTGATTTTAGTCACTTCTTCTTCTCTCCCCTGTTTCTTGTGTGTTGCATTACTTGTGTATTTCTTTACTGTTTTGAGTCAGTCTAGTTTCATGCATTGTTTTGCTTAACATGTTTTTGTTTGTGTGTTTTCAGTTTTATGTTTTATTTTCTTTCCTTCTGATAAAATAAAAAAATTGAAAAATTGAAAAATACAAAAACAGTGTGTGTTTGTGTGCATTAGTTCGTGTGAACTTTTAAAATGGCCATTGAAACAGAGTTTTTCTAAACTTTGTATCACCTGTAGCTTAGATGAGCACTCTTCTGCACAACTAAGCGAGTGAGCTCTGTAGCTCTTTGTTTGTGATGAGTAAGGTTAAGTAATCTCTTATTCTTAACACTCGTGTCACTCTTTTTGACGGGTTGAACTAGAAAATCCTAAGAGAAAGGCATAAATAAACATCTCACCACTGTTACTCGTCAATCATTATATGACATCTGTATGCTTCGGCATAGCAAAAGTGCAATGTCAAAAGACACCTGTATGCTTCGGCATAGCAAAAGTGCAGTGTCAAAAGCTTAACATCTTTGGGTATTTCTTTTCTTTCTCTTGTATGCCCATGCATGATATGCTTGTTAAAAGAAAATATGCAAAGAAATAAAAAGCAAAAAAATTAAAAATGCTTTAAAATATGGTTGCAAGCGTGTTTTCTAGGAGATGTGGGAGTTATAGATGTACCTCAAAGGTGATAGTCCCCATCAAACGGTTATGATTGTGTGTGAGTTAAAGTGATTTTCTCATATCTCAAATCGTCATAACATTGAGACACTTATGCAATCTTGCGATGTTTTCACACACGACACGCAACACTCTTTGCTATTCTTGATACATGTGCAGGTACAATGTGATTTGGCCATCACAAAGTTTACATGCGTTAATGTATGCTCACTAAACTGTCTTAACTTGTTTTTGAAAAATAAAATTGGTTAGACTTGTTTAGTGTGTGTGTGTGAGTGTTTTGAGATATATGTGCATCATATTTCTTGTTGAGAGATGATTTTGAGAGCTTCATGTGTTGGTTGTATCTTTGGTTGAGTTGCATGCATGATTGCATTCATGTCTGTGTTTTTCCTCTTCTGAAAAACTGCTTTTTAAGGCATCTCGACACCTCCTCGATACCTCTCGACACATAGCTATCTGTCGAGCTCCTTAGACTCTTTCTTATCGCAGTCTCGACAGATACCTCGATAGCAGCTGGATCGATCGAGAAACTTTCTGTTTGCTCGATAGCTCCTCGATAGCTGCTGGATCGAACGAGGTTCCCTCTTGCTTATTTCTTTTCCCTCGACAGCTACCTCGACAGCTCTCGACACCTGCAACTGTTGAGAATTACTGAGAGGCTATAAGTTGATTCCTCGCGATTTTGAATTCATTTCTCTCGATCTCTCTCGCTCGAAACTCACTGTTCTCTCTCAAAAACTTTTCTTTTTCCCTCCAAACCTTCTCCCAAGGCTTTCTCAAGAGTTTCTTTGCGATCTTCATCTCTTGGTAAGCTCTTTATCCCTCATTCTCATGCATTTCATTGTTTAAAACCCTAGGTTTTGTGTTTTTGAAAAATTTTTGGGAGTTTTCAAAATTTTTGGGGTTTTCATGAAATTTTTGGGTTGGTTTTCTAGTTTTGATCTTCAAAACCACATGCATTGCATCACATTAGCATTCTCAGTGTATTTTCATGCATTTAGATGTGTGCAAATCTATTGTGTGCTATTAGGATTGGATTGGGCTGAGCCCATGATGTTTTTATGTTGCATGTCACATGCTCATGCATTTTCATACATACGTTCTTTTCATTTCAATATTTTCTGCCAATATTGAACTGTTTTGGGACTTTTCTGTGTGTTTTCTTTCTCTCCCCTCTCTATGGTTGCGTTAGCTGTGTCTATGGCACCTAAGCGTAAATCCACTCCGTCCCAGAACCCTCTGCGTTCTAAGGGACAGTCTTCTTCTGATTCTACTCCTATTTATGTCCGGTTCCGTGATGAGAAAGCCCATAAGGACTTCTCGGAGAACTTCTCTAAACGCGGTGTTCATTCGGAACGTCACGTAGTCCTGGCAGACTTTGCCGACACTGACCTTCCCGATGTCATTCACACTCGGGGTTGGGAGTCACTGTGTGACGTCCCGGTCACATCTCCTCTCGTGTTGATACAGGAGTTTTACTCCAACATCCACGGGATAGATTCTTCAGTACCTTCTTTCTATTCTTGCGTTAGAGGTACGCGCTTCTGTGTCACCCCAGAGCTGGTCTCTGAGGTTCTTCATGTACCTAGGGTGGATCATCCCGATTACCCTAGCTGTGAGCGTCTCTGGACTGTGTCCAAAGACGAGATGATCTCGGCGTTCTGTGAACGTCCTACCTCTTGGGGAGATCACATGTACACACCATGTCGACCTTTTGCTAAAGGTCCTCGTTTCCTAAACATGGTGATGACTTTTGTTTTGCACCCACTCTCTCACTACAACTCGATCACAGAGCCCCGTGCTCGGTTCTTGTTGTCCCTCCTTGAGGATCTCTCTATAGACTTTCCTTCTCACTTCATCTTTTCTATTATCGATGTCTATAGAGATACGGCCACCCGTGATAAGCTCATTTTCCCTTCCGCTATCACGAGGATACTGAGCCGTTTTTCCATTCCCTTCCCTTCGTCCGATCCTTATCACGTCATGTCCGCCATAGACGCCGCTACCGTAAAACGTAGCGAGGCACAGTTCAAATCGCGACAGACGGATGCTGCCACTCCTTCCACCCGTCCGACCACCTCCAGATCAGCTCGTGCGTCTGCTTCTTCCTCCTCTAGCGACGTCACATTGGGAGACGTCATGGCGCAGTTACAGCGCATGGATGCTCGCCTCGATACACTCACCACAAAGTTGTATCAGGTGAATGTCCGTGTTGGTCGCATCGCCAGGCGACAGGCGACCATGGGCGGCTTTGCCTCAGAGGCTTCTCCTCCGCCACCTCATGTGTCGACTGAGACCGAGGCTGATGATGATGGCGATGATGATGATGCTTCCGACGATGATGATGATGGAGATGCTAGCTCATCGGACGAGATGTCTACTTGTTTTGTATGAGAGTACTCATACTTAGGGGGAGTGTTAGCATAGGACATAGGACATTTTTGTTAGGGGGAGTGTGGATTGAGGGATGTAGTGAGGTGATCTATGTATTGTTTTCTTTTCTTATCCTTTAGAGATACATTGATCATGTATTGACATACTTTGTTCTTATATTCTTTCTATATATGATGATGTATGTTTTTCTTTCACCTACCTTTCATGTGTTGTTTCTTTTCTATCTTTATACACATGTTTCTTTACTTGTATACAATCTATTATTTCTGTTTCACTCAAAGATCCCTTGATGTGTTTTGTTTATAAGTGTTTCAGAAATACAGGTTGTCAAAGTCTTCTTGCCATAAACTCTCTTCTTGCAAAGTTTTTCAAGAGTTTGTGTTAGGATAGATTTTACTGTATGTAACAAGTGAATATGAGTTGAGTGATTTATGACTTCTCTCATATCTTCATTTGTATGTTGTGGTTTTGTCACGGATTGCCAAAGGGGGAGATTGTTAGGACATATGTAGTTGTTCAAGATTGTGAACATATGTCGCTATTTTATGTAATTGGCTTATCCTTAGACAAAACGCACTTTACTTGTAATTGGGTAGATTTAGGATGTGTCAAACACTTCAAGAAACTTAGGTTCAATTAAGTGTTGAAGCAATCAAAGTCTGTCCAAGATACAAGCAAGGAAGTGCAAGATTTTAAAGCTCGACACATACCTCGACAGATACATCTATCGAGCTTTAAAGAAGCTGTTTTGCCCGAGCCTCGATAGCTGGCTCGATACCTCTCGATACCTCTATCTATCGAGAATTAAAGAAAACAGAATTTCTGATCTGTTTCAAGTCTAATCCGTGAGTGTGTCTTTGGGACTTCTTTTCTCCTAACCCTAGACATATAAAAGGATTATTTTAAGGGCCGTCATAAGAGAGATCACAAGATACAAATTGCATCTTCTTTGAGAACTTCCTGTTCATGCAAATTGTGATCTGTGAGACAAAGTTCGTGCCCTAGTTCATCTCTGATGATTTGAAGAACTTTGCAGCCAACATTCTTTCTTCCTAAAGTTGGTGAGTGAGTCACGTACTGGGATTCGTGCAAAAGGAGTAAGCCGCGTACTGGGATCCGCGCATCAAATTGGTTAGTCACGTACTTGGGAGCCGTGCATTGAAAGGAGAAACTGTCACTACAGAGCAAGTCCAATTGGGTATTGGGGTAAGGGTTCAACTGTAGGTTGGTAAGGTACTTGGGATTCCTTGCTTGTAATCGCTTGCTGTGATAATAGTGGAGTTTCGGGAGTGGTGACCTTAAATCACCCGGTGGGGTTTTTGCCGTAAGGTTTTCCCCATTCGTGAACAAATCACCGTGTTATTTACTTTCCGCTGCTTAACTTAGTTTCGGTGATTTGTTTGTGCTGCTACGTGATATTGCATGTTAATTTGATTAATTAATAACTGGGCTAATTTAATTAATCTAAATTATCACAAGGGGTCAACGCGTTTGTGGCCTGTCATTTTTTTATATTTTCCATGCTTACAAAATTTCAACAAGATCAAAGATCAATATCTATGTCATTAATTAATTATTTAAATTTCAAGTTTTTGTAGTCTAAAATTATGTATAAAAAATAATTTTATTGATCGAATAGTAAATACATCCGATTTTAACAAAATTTGTCATGCTTGTTACAAACATAAAAAAAACATATAATGCAACCATTAGATTTTCAAATTTTACATCCAATAAAAAGATATAACAGGCCTCAGTGCCTCACTTACTAATCCAGTCCAAACTTGATTGTAGTAACTATACTTACTGTTCTCTACTTGGCATCTCTCTCTTTCTTTCTTTTTTCTTTTAATTTATGAATCTACGTGGCATCTCTATACATTAGATTTGAGAATCAATAATATGTTTTTAGTTCCAACAAAGTTTTAAAAAAAAAGTAAAAAAACAACGAAGAGACATGAGAAAAAGAATTTATTAGTATGTGATGTGATAGGCCACAAACGCGTTGACCCCTAGTGATAAATTAAATTGATTAATTAGCCAAGTTATTAATTAATCAAGTTAACATCCAAAATCAAGTGGCAGCACAAACAAATCACCAAAACTAAAGTATGCAGCGGAAAAATAAAAGACACGGTGATTTGTTTACGAATGGGGAAAACCTGACGGCAAAAACCCCATCGGGTGATTTAAGGTCACCACTCCCGAAACTCCACTATTATCACAGCAAGCGATTACAAGCAAGGAATCCCAAGTACCTTACCAACCTACAGTTGAACCCTTACCCCAATACCCAATTGGACTTGCTCTGTAGTGACAGTTTCTCCTTTCAATGCACGGCTCCCAAGTACGTGACTAACCAATTGCGCGGATCCCAATACGCGACTTTAATTCACCAACTAGAGAGAGAGTTGTTGGCTGCAAAGTTCTTCAAATCATCCACACGATGAAGATCAGGAAGATGCTTGGTTACAAAACCCTATGGTGCACATTACACAGCAACTTCTTCACAAAGGATGAACTAGGGCATGAACTTTGTCTTTTTGATCACAAATTGCATGAACAAGAATTACTCAATGCTTGTGCAACTTGCATCTCTTTGACGGCCCTTGAAACAATCCTTTTATATGTCTAGGGTTAGGAGAAAATAAGTCCCAAAGACACATTCGAGGCTCGGGCTAAAACAGCTTCTTAAAGCTCGATAGATGCATGTGTCGAGACAGGTGTCGAGCTTTAGTAACTTCCACTTCCTTACTTGTTTCTTGGACAGAATTGATGACTTCAACACTTAGTCTTAAAACACTGTTTCTTAACGCGTTAAACACATCCTAAATCTACCCGATTACAAGTAAAGTGTGTTTTGTTTAAGGATAAGCCAATTACATAAAATAGCGACATATGTCAACAACTTGAACTACATATGTCCTAACATGATGCTTCATTATTGTTTCATGGAACATGGAAGTCATTATTATTTTTTTTTTGTGTGTCATCAACAGGCGATTTGTATGCAGAAGAAGTCGAAGGCGGAAAAGCATGCAACTATTGTTGAAGTTTATTGAAGGTGCACATGTCATAATCTTCATTTTATTTTATTTTTTCTTTAATGTTGCGTATATGTGTGAGTGAAATCTCATTTTAAATAAAATGCATAAATACACTTTTAGTTCCTACATTTTGCACTTTTTTCATTTTGGTCCTTACATTTTGTTTTTACCACTTTTAGTCCCTAAACCTATTAACGCCTGACATTTAGGTAATTTCCGTCACCTAACTAACAGCAAAAGCTGACGTGGCTGATAGTGGAATAAAATAAATAATATAATCACACACATTAATTAATTAAATTAAAAAAATATTAAAATAAATAAAATAAATTGGACTCTTATTATTAAACTCCACTATTATCACAACAAGCAGTTACAAGCAAGGAATCCCAAGTACCTTACCAACCTACAGTTGAACTCTTACCCCAATACCCAATTGGACTTGTTCTGTAGTGACAATTTCTTCTTTTCAATGCATGGCTCCCAAGTACGTGACTAACCAGATGCGCGGATCCCAGTACGCGACTTCAAACACCAACTAGAGAGAGAGTTGTTGGCTGCAAAGTTCTTCAAATCATCAGAGATGAACTAGGGCACGAACTTTGTCTTTCAGATCACAAATTGCATGAACAGGAAGTTCTGAATGAATGTGCAACTTGCATCATATTGACGGCCTTTAAAACAATCCTTTTATATGTCTAGGGTTAGGAGAAAAGAAGTCCCAAAGACACATTCACGGATTGGACTTGAAACAGACTTGAACATCTGTTTTCTTTAATTCTCGATAGATAGAGGTGTCGAGAGGTGTCGAGATAGCTATCGAGGCTCGGGGAAAGACAGCTTCTTGAAGCTCGATAGATGCATGTGTCGAGGTATGTGTCGAGCTTTAAAAACTTGCACTTCCTTGCTTGTTTCTTGGACAGACTTTGATGACTTCAACACTGAATCTTGAAACCCTGTTTCTTGAAGTGTTTAACACATCCTAAATCTACCCAATTACAAGTAAAGTGCGTTTTGTCTTAAGGATAAGCCAATTACATAAAATAGTGACATATGTTAACAACTTGAACTACATATGTCCTAACAATCTCCCTCTTTGGCAATCCGTGACAAAACCACAACAAACAAAAGAAAGTATGAGAGAAGTCATAAAACACTTTAACTCACACTTCAATTGTTACATACAGTAAAATCTATCCTAACACAAACTCTTGAAAAACTTTGCAAGAAGAGAGTTTATGGCAAGTAGACTTTGACAACCTGTATTTCTAAAACACTTATAAACAAAACACATCAAGGCATCTTTGTGTGAAACAGAAATAATAGATTGCGACAAGTAAAGAAACATGTGTATAAAGATAGAAAAGAACCAACACATGTAAAGGTAGGTGAAAGAAACACATACATCATCATATATAGAAAGATAGTAAATACAATGTATGTCAATACATGATCAAAGTATCTCTAAAAAGATAAGAAAAGAAAAAGAAAATACATATGATCACCTCACTACATCCCTCAATCCACACTCCCCCTAACAAAAATGTCCTATGCTAACACTCCCCCTAAGCATGACTACTCTCATACCAAAACTACTCCCCCTTTTTGTCACGAGTGACAAAGGGTAGAGTGTCAAGTAGACATCTCATCCGAAGAGCTCGCATCTCCATCATCATCATCGGAAGCATCATCATCATCGCCATCATCATCATCCTCAGACTCAGACGACACATGAGGTGGCGGAGGAGAAGCCTCTGATGCAAAGCCGCCCATGGTCGCCTGTCTCCTAGCGATGCGACCAACACGGACATTCACCTGATACAGCTCAGTAGAGAGTGTATCTAGGCGAGCATCCATGCGATGTAGCTGCGCCATGATGTCTCTTAAGGTGACGTCACTCAAAGAAGAAGAAGTAGATGCTCGAGCGGATTTGGAGGTGGTCGGACGGGTGGAAGGAGTGGCACCGTCGGGCTGTCGCGATCGGAACTGTGCCTCGCTACGTTTTACGGTAGCGGCGTCTATGGCAGACATGACACGGTAAGGATCGGACGAAGGGAAAGGGATGGAAAAACGACTCAGAATCCTCGTGATAGCGGAAGGGAAAATGAGCTTATCACGGGTGGCCGTATCTCTATAGACATCGATGATGGAAAAGATAAAGTGAGAGGGAAAGTCTATAGAAAGATCCTCTAAGAGGGACAATAAAAATCGAGCACGAGGCTCTGTGATAGAGTTGTAGTGAGAAAGTGGGTGCAACACAAAAGTCATCACCATGTTAAGGAAACGAGGACCTTTAGCAAAAGGTCGACATTGTGTGTACATATAATCTCCCCAAGAGGTAGGACGTTCACAGAACGCCGATATCATCTCGTCTTTGGACACAGTCCAGAGACGCTCACAGCTAGGGTAATCAGGATGATCCACCCTAGGGACATGAAGAACCTCAGAGACTAACTCTGGGGTGACAGCAAAGCGCGTACCTCGAACGCGAGAGTAGAAAAGAGGTACTGAAGAATCTATCCCGTGGATGTTGGAGTAAAACTCCTGTATCAACATGAGAGGAGATGTGACCGGGACGTCACACAGTGACTCCCATCCCCGAGTGCGAATGACATCGGGAAGGTCAGTGTCGGCAAAATCTGCCAGGACAACGTGGCGTTCCGAATGAACACCTCGTTTAGAAAAGTTCTCCGAGAAGTCCTTATGGGCTTTCTCATCACAGAACCGAACAGAAATAGGGGTAGGATCAGAGGAAGACGATCCCTTAGAACGCATAGGGTTCCGGGGAGGAATGGACTTACGTTTAGGTGCCATAGACACAACTAACGCAACCATAGAGAGGGGGAAAGAAAAAGAAACAAGCAGAAAAGTCCCAAACAGTTCAATATTGGCAGAATAATATTGAAATGAAAAGAACGTATGCATGAAAATGCATGAGCATGTGACATGCAACATAAAAACATCATGGGCTCAGCCCAATCCAAACCTAACAGCACACAATAGATTTGCACACATCTAAATGCATTAAAATACAATGAGAATGCTAATGTGATGCAATGCATGTGGTTTTGAAGATCAAAACTAGAAAACCAACCCAAAAATTTCATGAAAACCCCAACAATTTTGAAAACCCCTAAAAATTTTCAAAAACACAAAACCTAGGGTTTTAAAACAATGAAATGCATGAATATGAGGGATAAGACGCTTACCAAGAGATGAAGATCACAAAGAACACTTGAAAACGCCTTAGAAAGAGGTTTGGAGGGAAAAGGAGAAATTTTGAGAGAGAGAACAGAAGTTTCGAGCGAGAGAGATCGAGCAAGTGAGAAGAAAAATCGCAAAAGCTCTATATATAGCCTCTCAGTAATTTTCGACAGATGATGCTATCGGGAGGTGTCGAGACTGCTGTCGAGGTCATGTGTCGAGAAATACACATGGACAGATGAAGCTATCGAGGTTAGGTATCGAGGAAGAAGAAACAAACAAGAAGTAACCTCGATCGATCCAGCAGCTATCGAGAAGTTATCGAGCAAACAGAAAGTTTCTCGATCGATCCATCAGGTGTCGAGGTATCTGTCGAGACTACGATAAGAAAGAGTCTAAGAAGCTCGACAGATAGCTCATGTGTCGAGAGGTATCAAGGAGGTGTCGAGATGCCTTTAAAAACAGTTTTTCAAAAGAAGAAAAACACAGACATGAATGCAATCATGCATGCAACTCAACCAATGATCCAAGCAACACATTAAGCTTTCAAAATCATCTCTCAACAAGAATTTTGATGCACATGTATCTCAAAACACGCACACACACACTAAACAAGTCTAACCAATTTTATATTTCAAAAATGAGTTATGACAGTTTAATGAGCACACATTAACGCATGTAAACTTTGTGATGGCCAAATCACATTGTACCTGCACATGTATCAAGAAAAGCAAAGAGTATTGCGTGTTGTGTGTGAAAACATCGCAAGATTTGCATAAGTGTCTCAATGTTATGACGATTTGAGATATGAGAAAATCACTTTAACTCACACACAATCATAACCGTTTGATGGGGACTATCACCTTCGAGGTACATCCTATAACTCCCACATCTCCTAGAAAACACGCTTGCAACCATATTTTAAAGCATTTTTTATCTTTTTGCTTTTTATTTCTTTGCATATTTTCTTTTAACAAGCATATCATGCATGGGTATACAAGAGAAAGAAAAGAAATACCCAATTATGTTAAGTTTTGGACACTGCACTTTTGCTATACCGAGGCATACAGGTGTCATTGACATCGCAATTTTGCTATGCCGAAGCATACGAATGTCATATAATGATTGGCGAGTAACAGTGGTGAGATGGTTATTTATGCCTTTCTCTTAGGATTTTCTAGTTCAACCCGTCAATAAGAGTGATACGAGTGTTCAGAATAAGAGATCACTTAACCTTACTCATCACAAACAAAGAGCTACAAAGCTCACTTGCTTAGTTGTGCAGAAGAATGCTCATCTAAGCTACAGGTGATACAAAGTTTAGAAAACTCTGTTTCAATGGCCATTTCAAAAGTTCACATGAACTAATGCACACAAACACACACTGTTTTTGTCTTTTTCAATTTTTCAATTTTTTTATTTTTATTTTTAGAGAAGCAAAAATAAAACATAAAACTGAAAACACATAAACAAAAACAAACTAAAGAAAGCAAAACAATGCATAAAACTAGACTGACTCAAAACAGTAAACAAACACACAAGTAATGCAACACAAAGAAAAACAGGAGAGAGAAAAAGAAGTGACTAGAATCACTTAGATCCCTTTGGCTTCCATACTTTGGAAGATCCTTTCCTTTTGGACGACCCTTGAACCGGTGAAGGAGGAGAAGAATATGAACCGTTCAAGTTCGAAAGAAACATGATGGCTTTAAGAATGTCTCTAAGAGGAGCGAGAGAAGACTGAAGTTGATTCTGGCTTCCAGATGCTATCATGCCATTGCTCTTTTGAGTGGCAAGCCACTTGTAGCAATTTGGTCGAGTATGACCGGTAACACCACAATGATAACAGAGATGCGGCTTCTTCTGTTTGGGCTTTTGAGAGTTAGCCTTCTTATTCCTAGGGTTTCTAGATTCCCTTTTCTCAATTTTAGGGGGTGCTCCTAGGATGGACTTGCCCTTGTCTACGTTCTCACTAGCTAAATTTGTTTTAACATTATTCTCCTCAGTTTTAATGTTATTAGCAGGTGGAACAAAAACAGTAGTACTAGCAGAAGGAGTATTAGAGATAGAAAATTCATACCCCAATCCAGTACGATCTGAAGAATATTTCTATGCACTCAGCATCTCGTCCAGTTTTGCACTTGATGTCCTCTCCAATTGTGCTCTGACTTGAAACAGCTCTGCTTCAAGCTTCTTGGTCTTCTCAGCCAAGAAATTGTTCTCGAACCTCAGTGCTCCAATGGTCTGATTTGCTTGATCAACCTTTGTGGAGAGCTCCTCACGGTCAAGTTCCACATCACTGAGCTTTTTGGTGGCCAGCCTATAGAGCTTCTCATGCTTCTCAGAGAGCTTGTATAGTTTCTCATAGGCGGTATGGATATCATCTTGATCATCCATAATCTCAACTTTGGCATCCACCAATTCCTCTTCTTCATCCACTTTATCAGTAACCCCATCAGTAGGATTAATAGTGGCAGTGAAGGCATTCAAGATTCGGTCATCTTCATTCTCGGAATCATCCTCGGGCTCTGTGTCGCTTAGGGTAACAGCAAGTGCCTTGCTCTTCCCTACACTCTTAAGGTACGTTGGACACTCATGTTTCATGTGTCCGAAGCCTTGACACCCAAAGCATTTTGGCCCAGCTGGAACAGTGTACTGACCGCCATCCTTGACATCCTTCTTCGCTTTATCCGGATTCTTGAATTGTGAAGAACTGGACTGTCTACGGTCTTTGTTGAAGCCCTTTCCATTGGCATTCTTCATAAACTTCTTGAATTGCCTCGTGATGTAGGACTTCATCTTGGAATCTTCATCATCTGACGAGTCATTCGTATCACTATTCTTGGCCTTTAATGCCAAACTCTTGCCCTTACTCGACTTGCCTAACCTAGTCAGCCCTAACTCATAGGTTTGCAAGTTTCCAACCAGCTCAGTCAAAGGAATTCTATCAATATCCTTTGATTCTTCGATTGCCGTGATCTTAGCATGGAATCTTTCCGGCAGCGATCTGAGCACCTTCCTTACAATCTTGGGTTCAAGGATGGTTTCCCCAAGATTGAAGGCTGAGTTCACTATGTCCTTGAGCTTGGCATAGAACTCATCAAATGACTCATCCTCCTCCATCTTAATTTCTTCAAAGCGTGTGGTGAGCCTTTGTAGCTTTGAATCTTTGACAGCCTTGGTGCCCTCATAGGTTGTCTGAAGGATGGTCCATGCTTCCTTAGCAGTTTCAGTTGAGGAAATTTTCTTGAACTCCTCATTGGTGACTGCACTGAATAGGGCATTCAATGCTCTGCTGTTGAAGTTTGCCGCCTTGATCTTAGCATCATCCCATTCGGCTGGCGCTTCTGTAGGCTTGGTCCAGCCTATTTCCACAGCTTGCCACACTTTCTCATCTAAAGACTGCAAGAAAGCTCTCATGCGTACTTTCCAGTATGCATAGTTAGTGCCATCAAATAAAGGAGGTATAATTAGAGATTGTCCTCTATCCATGACAGCAGGGGTCAATGGATCACACACAGTAGATTAAACCCTAATCAAAGTGTGCTTACTCTGATACCACTTGTCAGGCCACAAACGCGTTGACCCCTTGTGATAAATTAAATTAATTAATTAGCCTAGTTATTAATTAATCAGTTTAACATGCAATATCACGTGGCAGCACAAACAAATCACCGAAACTAAGTAAAGCAGCGGAAAATAAACAACACGGTGATTTGTTCACGAATGGGAAAAACCTTACGGCAAAAACCCCACCGGGTGATTTAAGGTCACCACTCCCGAAACTCCACTATTATCACAATAAGCAGTTACAAGCAAGGAATCCCAAGTACCTTACCAACCTACAATTGAACTCTTACCCCAATACCCAATTGGACTTGTTCTGTAGTGACAATTTCTTCTTTTCAATGCACGGCTCCCAAGTACGTGACTAACCAGATGCGCGGATCCTAGTACGCGACTTCAAACACCAACTAGAGAGAGAGTTATTGGCTGCAAAGTTCTTCAAATCATCAGAGATGAACTAGGGCACGAACTTTATCTTTCAGATCACAAATTGCATGAACAGGAAGTTCTGAATGAATGTGCAACTTGCATCATATTGACGGCCTTTAAAACAATCCTTTTATATGTCTAGGGTTAGGAGAAAAGAAGTCCCAAAGACACATTCACGGATTGGACTTGAAACAGACTTGAAAATCTGTTTTCTTTAATTCTCGATAGATAGAGGTGTCGAGAGGTGTCGAGATAGCTGTCGAGGCTCGGGGAAAGACAGCTTCTTGAAGCTCGATAGATGCATGTGTCGAGGTATGTGTCGAGCTTTAAAAACTTGCACTTCCTTGCTTGTTTCTTGGACAGACTTTGATGACTTCAACACTAAATCTTGAAACCCTGTTTCTTGAAGTGTTTAACACATCCTAAATCTACCCAATTACAAGTAAAGTGCGTTTTGTCTTAAGGATAAGCCAATTACATAAAATAGTGACATATGTTAACAACTTGAACTACATATGTCCTAAAACAAAACACACAGCGGAAGCAACAAACAAGGATCTATTTCATTCATGATTGACAACATGCACTATGTAAATTTCAGAATTTAAGAACAAGATAGCATACCTTGGTGTGGAGAAATTCAAAACAAAGATTAGAAGCACTTGGGAAAACTTTTAATCTTCACTCCAATTCCACTTTACGCCCAAGATGTGTGGTCTCTCAATCAGTTTCCAAAGGGAGAATGAAAGTGTGTCCCACACTCTCTCTTTTTCTCTACGATTCCTTTTTTAAAATCACATTAAAAAAATTCTGTATGTTTCTCCCTTTATAACTAACTGATTATCTAATTGGGCCGGCCTATTGGGCCTTTCCAATTGGGCTTTAGTGTGTGGCTTGGAATGGGACCAAAAGGGACCAATAAGACACTAGCTCCAATGGGCCTTGGGCTTTTCCGTCAACTCTTGACAAGTCCAAAGTTACCATTAATTATATTTAATACCACTCTATAAATATAATTGCACTCTAGGTCTTATTAATAAATTATATCCCAAGACTTTATTTTACACGCAACCCCTTCATAAAATATTCGTAGTAATACAAAGTCATAAATATAGACTGCCACTTTGAAAATTACTACATCTTATCCTTGAGTACCCGGTTTAATCCTTTAAAGTTATTCATCATATATTTATGAAATCCAATTTCATAAATATATACTTTAGTAATTTCTTACCAAAGTGGTTAGGCCTAACTCTTTGAATAACCAAACCCATTAAACTTATCTCAAGGGAATATTTTATATCTCCGTTAAGAGACTATGAATTCCATCTTGAAAATATATGTTCCATCAACACTAAAAGTGGCTGCCCAACATATTGAAATTTTGACCGTTACTTTAGATCTCACTCCTAATATATCAAAGCAACCTACACCTCATGATTATGTCCATTATTCTCTCAAGATTAAGAGTTCATGCAAATAGAAGTCGTGAGATTTATTATTCATTTGACAGTCGTTGAGAGAATAATAATTCTCACAGCGGTCAAGTTTAATATGTCTTAACTCTTAAAACATATCAACATATCAACTAGAAGTCACCACATCCATGATCAAGACAAATCATCTTAGTTGATACGTTATAGTCTTCGCAGATGAAATGTCCAATTTCATCACCGACTACGAACTATAAATTTTGAGTTCACAAAGAACTTGTGATTTATATCTTCTGTGACTTTTCACATAAATCACATACTATGCATCTCATGAACTATATGATAATGTCCAAATATTCATGTTACCATTATTTTATATAAGAAATAAACAACTTTATTAAACACAACATTAAGTCATACATAATGTCATACATAGCATCATACAATGGGATTTAAGGGCACACATCCTAACAAACACATCCTAAAGTAGATTTTCTGAAATCTAGATCCGATTGAAAATTTGAATTTGTATAGCCAACGGGAATCAAATCCTCACTATGGTAAACAAGCATATAATTTCTTGTTCTCCGTAGATACTTGAGAATATGCTTTATAGCTTGCCAATGTTTTGGTCATGGATTTGATTGATATCGGCTGACCATGTCAATTGAATAAAAGATATCTGGTCTAGTACAAAGCATGGCATACATGAGACTTCCCACTGCAGAAGCATAAGGACCTTGACTCATCATATTTTTTTCCTCTTGAGTCTTAGGCCTTTGATCATTAGACAAAGGAACTCCATGTCTAAAAGGAAGCAATCCTTTCTTGGAGTTTTGCATGCTAAACCGTTCTAGAACCTTATCTATATATCCAACTTGTGATAAGCCTAACATCTTATTCTTACGATCTCGCCAAAGCTTAACCCTAGAATAAAGTTAGCGTCACCCAAGTCTTTCATATCAAATTGGCTTGACAACCAAACTTTAACCGATGACATTACCCCTACATCATTCCCAACGAGTAGAATATCATCAACATAAAGCACTAGGAACATTACCACTTTATCTCGATGTCTTTTGTACACACATGGTTCATCAAGATTTTGTTCAAAACCAAATGACTTGATTGCTTGATCAAATTTAATGTTCCATAACCTAGATGCTTGCTTAAGTCCATAAATGGACCTTCTTTTTTTGTATACCCTTTCGCCACTAGTCTTGCTTTAAAGGTTTCAACCTTTCCATCTATCCCTCTCTTCCTCTTGTAAACCCATTTGCAACCAACAGGTATAATGCCGTTAGGTTCCTTTACAAGATCCCATACATGATTGGAATACATAGAATCCAATTTAGATTTCATAGCATTGACCCAATGATGTGCATCTATATCATTTATTGCCTCTTCATAAGTGTAGGGATCCGATTTAGCCTCTTCTGAGATAGCTTCATAAGTTTCTCCCAAACCTAGCTATAAATCTTATAGAAGGCCGAACAATTCTCCCACTACAATGAGCCACCTGTGTACTAGACATCTCATGAGTAGTATCCTGTGGTGTATCCAATACAGCCACATCATCCCTAGTTTTATCCAATGGTTGTTGATTTACAGATTCATTCATTTTAGCCAATAAAACTTTACTTCTAGGAGTAAAATTATTAATATAGTCATTTTCAAAAAATTTAGCATTTGTACTAACAAAAACTTTGTTATCATTTCGACTATAGAATAAATAACTCCTAGTTTCTTTTGGATAACCCACAAGCAAACATACTTCTCATTTTGATTCCAATTTATCAGACTTCCCTTTTAGTACATGTGCTGGACAACCCCAAATGTGGAGATATCTCATACTAGGCTTACGCCTACTCCACAATTCCATGGGTGTTTTGGGAACAGATTTTAATGGAACTAAATTCAAAAGATGTATTGATGTATCTAAGGCATATCCCCAAAAAGAAATTGGTAAAGTTGAGTAACTCATCATGGACCTAACCATTTCCAAAAGAGTCCTATTCCTTCTTTCTGCTACACCATTTTGTTGGGGAGTTCCAGGTGCAATCAATTGGGAGACAAACCCATTTTGAATTAGGTAATCCTCGATCAGATTGAATGGCCTTTATGCGTTTACCCAATTGATTTTCAACTTCAGCCCTAAACTCTTTGAACTTTTCAAACGCTTCGGACTTCAGTCTCATTAGGTACACAACCATATCTTGAGTAATCATCCGTAAAAGTGATGAAGTACTCATAACCTCCTTTTGCTTGGGTTGACATAGGACCACATACATCTATATGAATTAATTCAAGCAACTCTTGGGCTCTTCTACCTTTTGCATTAAAAGGTTGTTTGGTCATCTTACCTTCCAACAAGATTTGCAAACTGAAAATCCATCAAAGTCCATGGGCTGTAAAAGTCCATCTTTGATTAGTCTTTGAATCATATTTGAATTAATTTGACCTAAACGCAATTGCCATAGATATGCATCACTAGTAGAAGGAAACTTTCTCTTTAATGATTTTACATGAGAGCTACTATCTAACTCAAAATTGTATAATTCATATTTATCAAGAGTTAAAATATAAAGACCATCCACAATATTGCTAGAACAGATAAACATTTTATCCTTCTTTATTACAACATTGTCCTTTAGGATAACACAATATCCATGTTTACCTAAATAAGTTGCAGAAATTAAATTTCTACGAACATTAGGTACAAATAGATAGTCTTCTAATATTAAAACCCTAGACTCAAAGCATAAATTGATAACACCAACAGCTACAACTGGAATCCTGCTCCCATTAGCCAAAGTAAGAAAAAAATCCCCTTCATTCAGTTTTAGGTCTCTTGAAACGCCTGCAAAGAATTACAGATATGATTAGTACAACCTAAATCCACATACCAAGAATTCGTGGGATTCTGTACCAAACATATTTCAAGAAGAAAGGAACTTTTCATACCCTTATTCTTTGCAGCTTTGAACTTTGGACAATTCCTCTTCCAATGTCCTTTCTCACCACAATAGAAACACTTTCCTTTAGTTTTCTTCCCTTTGTCGGCAACCTCTAAGGCAATTTGTTTACCATCTTGCTTGGTGAAGTCCTTCTTCTTCTTCTTCTTTTTACCCTTGCCTTTCGACTTAGGTTGAGAAGTAGAACCTTCACCCACATTGGCTTCAACACTAGAAGTACCAAGGATGCCTTCCGCTGCCACTAACTCATTCATTAGTTCAGACAAAGAATAAATCTTTTTGTTCATATTATAATTGAGTCTGAATTCTTTGAATGATTCCGGTAGTGACTGGAGTATCATATCCACTTGGGATTCTCCATCAATGTCGGCACCTAAAATTTCTAATGTGTTTAGATTAGCAATCATCCTAAGACAATGCTCCCTCACTGAACTTCTTGCAGCCATTTTGGTATTATAAATTTGCCTCATGGTTTCTTGCCTTGTAGAATGTCCTTTCTCACCAAACATCTCCTTCAGACTAAGCATTATGTCCGAAGCTAGTTCTACATCCTGCATTTGATGTTGTAGAACATTTGAGATAGATGCTAAGATATAACACTTGGCCATCTCATTAGATTTCTGCCAACGATCATATCGCTGATTTTCCTCAAGAGGAGCATCTAATGAAGGAAAGCTAGGACATGGTTAAGTAAGCACATATTTGTGCTCTTTAGCAGTAAGAACAATGTCCAAATTTCTTTTCCAGTCAACATAGTTGGATCCAGCAGTTTGTTTTTGTTAAGAATAGCAACAAGTGAGCTAAAAGTTGCCATGATAAAATCTGAAAATAAACATGAATATAATAAGTAAACTGGACATTATCAATTTAGCATATAAATATATAGTATGGAACCTTAATAAAACCATAATATAAAATATGCAACGACAACCCAATCCCATGTTTAAAATTCCTTGGAAGCAAGTAAATTACAAACATTATGATTGATTGAGAACTATTCTCATTATTAATGCTATCATGATAACTCTTATCAAATACTAATAACATGTCGTATTTCCTATAGCCTCTGAGTAATAATGACATAGCTCCTAAGGGAGGTTAACATTAAACTTAGTCTAGTGTACACCATTGACTAAATTCTACGTGAGTCATTAAGTAACTCCCTGGTAGCGTGGTCGTTCTTAATGTAAAAACACATATCATCCATCATAAAGAAGCATATTCTGTAGTATCATGAATTAAACACCCTTTGAAGGGAGCAAGGCATATACGCCAAGGCAAGGTGCTTAATCATTCTACTATAAACCGTCAATGGACGCTGTGAGATCCAACCCTTGTATTTCTCTCCCACTAGATGTTTTACATTAAACGTTTTTAAGATCAAGAACCATAATAATGCTAGAAACCCTTGAAAAACATGATCCTAATCTCATTAGGAATAAATTTCATTAAACTAGCATTAACATATATAAATATATATATATATATATATATATATAACGTAATATAAACCCATATTACATTTAAAAATCCATATTATATTATATATATAATATAATATATGATTATTATATTATATTATATATATAACTTTTAGATGGTTGAAATCCTTTATATACAGATTCAACTTTTTAAGGCACATGTCAATTATATATATATATATATATGCATGCAAGTTGGCAACCAAAGGCTTCCATTCCAAGCCAAAAAGTGCAAAAAGATGAAGTCAACTGTGGGTCATCAAGACTATTGAATGCTTGAATAGCCAATTAAATAGCCAAGCCGTGCAACACATTCAAGGAATGCAATCCATGCATGAAGTCCAAGCCATAAAAATATAAGCCAAGCCATGCAATCCATGCATTAAGTCCAAGCGGTGCATTAAATTCAAGTGCATTTGACAGTTACACGGATTCCATTCAATAACCATTTCAAGATGCCACACTATTCAATCCCACTTGCAATATAAATATACGGATTCCATGAAAATTAAAAAAATCAGGACACAACACCATAACTTGATGCAGAAAAATTAAAACACAAAGGTAATGGTTTTCTTAAATTCTAAAATCCAATCACATGCCATACAATCATGATATGAAAACTTGGCTTTGATACCAATTGTTGGAAAATCTGGTTTTGTATCTCATACAAAACACATAGCGGAAACAACAAACAAGGATCTATTGTCATTCATGATTAATAATGTGCACTATGTAAATTTCAGAATTTAAGAACAAGATAGCATACCTTAGTGTGGTGAAATTCAAAACCAAAGATTGAAGTACTCGGAAATACTTTTAATCTTCACTTCAATTCCACTTTACGCCCAAGAAGCGTGGTCTCTCAATCAGTTTCCAATGGAGAATGAAAATGTGTCTCTCTCTTACATACACGTCATTTCTTATATCACTAATAAAAATTTTGTATGTTTCTCCCTTTATAACTAACTGATTATCTAATTAGGCTGGCCTATTAGGCCTTTCCAATTGGGGCTTTAGTGTGTGGCTTGGAGTGGGACCAAAAAGGACCAGTAAGACACTAGCTCCAATAGGCATTGGGCTTTTCCGTCAACTCTTAACAAGTCCAAAGTTACTATTAATTATATTTAATACCACTATATGAATATAATTACACTCTAGACCTTATTAATAAATTATATCCCAAGACTTTATTATACACACAACCCCTTCATAAAATATTCGTAATAATACAAAGTCATGAATATAAACTGCCAATTTGAAAATTACTACATCTTAATCCTTGAGTACCCAGTTTAATCATTTAAAATTATTCATTATATATTTATGAAATTGAATTTCATAAATATATACTTTAGTAATTTCTTACCAAAGTAGTTAGGACTAACTCTCTGAATAACTGAACCCATTAAACTTATCTCAAGGGAATATTTTATATCTCCATCAAGAGACTATGAATTCCATCTTGAGAATATATGTTCCATCAACACTAAATGTGATTGCCCAACATATTAAGGTTTTGACCGTTTCTTTAGATCTCACTCCTGATATATCAAAGTAACCAACACTTCATGATCAGGTCCATTATTCTCTCAGGATTAAGAGTTCATGAAAATAGAAGTTGTGAGATTTATTATTCATTTGACAGTCATTAGGAGAATAATAAATCTCACAGCGGTCTAGTTCAATATGTCTTAACTCTTAAAACATATCAAAATATCAATTAGAAGTCCCCACTTCCATGATCAAGACAAATCATCTTAGTTGATACATTATAGTCTTCGCAGATGAAATGCCCAATTTTATCACAGACTACGAACTATAAATTCTGAATTTATCAAAAATTTGTGATTTATATCTTCTGTGACTAAATCACATAAATCACATACTATGCATCTCATGAACTATATGATAATGTCCTAATATTCATGTTACCATTATTTTAGATAATAACAAAACAACTTTATTAAACACAGCATTAAGTCATACATAATGTCATACATAGCATCATACAATAGGATTTAAGGGCACACATCCTAACAATTCATGCATTTCAATCTAGGATGTTTTTGTTGTTTTCATTAAAAATAAAATAAAAGGAGAAAGGGAAAAAAAAAGGGAAGCAAAATGTGTTTTGCATTTATTTTCTTGCCTTTGAAAACAAGGTTAGTCAATTTATTTTCACATAACATGTCTATGTACCTTGTTTAGCTTGAATGAGCTTATTTCATGCACTTTAATACTTAAAAGCTTTGTAGTGCATGTTGTGTGGGAAGATGTTTGTAGTTTTTGATTACTTTGTTGTGATTTTGTAGTCACATGTCTTTGACTGACGGGCTTGAATCTTTTGAGAAAGGCATAAATAACCATCTCACCACTGTTCACTAGCCAATCATGAATACTTTAATGCATATCGTAAGAATTTGTGCTCGAGAAAGTGTAGCACATGCACAAAACGAACATAAGGTGTAGCCTTAGCTTAAATTGCTTAAAATTGGTGTGTACATTATTGGACTTAATGCTAAATCAAATAAATAAAATTGATGTGTACATTCCAGGCTATTTCTTTATAAGTTTCTTAACAAATTAAAATTTGTGTGTACAATATGAGGCAAAATCAAGAAACTTACATGATTGGAAGCTTATGATCTAGGAGATGTGGGAATTATATGATGTAACTCTTTAGGTGATAGTCTCTTTCAAATTCTTTGTGATGAATTTTGTAGACTTAGTGATTAATTTCTACTTGCATATAACCTCACATGTATCTCAAGTTTTTGCTAGTTGCACACACTACACAAATTACTCTTTGCTAAACTTTGTACATGTTATTGTGTGTGTTTTTGGTCTGACCAACCAAGTTTGAAAATGCCTTGAGTTTATGCAAAATAGAGTTGATGCTTGAAGAATTGAAGGAAAATGTTTGAAAATTGAAATTTTGGGAAAATTGGGTTCAAAACATGTGTTTTTGAAAAGCATTTCATCTCATTCTCATGCATTTTATTCATAAAATTAAATGCTTTGAGGAGTTTCTACATAAAATTGCTCTATTTTTCAAAAACTAATTTTTCCAGAATTTCGACCGGTCGATCATGTTTTTCGATCGATCGAAAATGCGATTAAAATATTGGTTAGCCTTTATCTATTTCGATCAGTGCTCAATTGGTGTTCAATCAATCGAAGCATTTTCGACCGATCGAATTTGTTTTTCGATCGATCGAAAATCACATACTATGCATCTCACGTTTTCATCTAACTTTTCAAAAAGTTTTTCAACTTTTCTCTCTCTATACGATTCGGCCAAGGCTGCAATCCAAATTTTTGTCGTTTTTCTCCGTTCTTTTTGCAAGGTTTTTCTCTCCCAAGGCCAGTAAGACCTTTATACCCTTTCTTTTGCATTTTATTTCAAGTTTCATGCATAAATTAATGCATTTAAGGGAGATTTTCGGACCTAAGCATATTTTGGGGTTTTTGATGATTCAAGCCATATTTTCTGAAATTGATCAATGAGTTTTTGTCCTACAATGTTATAATCATGATCTATTGAGTTTAATTTGATCAATTTGGTGTTTTGTGAGGAATTGAAAATTCTAGGGCTTGTATTTGTCCGAATTGGGGATTTTGTTCAAATTGAGTTTGATTGATGAAATTAACTTGTTGGTTTGATGCATTTGATCATTATAAACTGTTATCTAACTTGTGTGATGATCAATTGGTCAATTTAGTAAAAATTTTACAAGTGGTTTTTCAAAATTTTGGAGTTTTTGTTATAAACTCTTTGCTCAAGTCAATTTTGTGATTCTAAACTTCAACTGGAACTTTTTATCACTGCATTAGAGCATGCATCATGACATTTATCTGTTCATGCATCATATAGATTTTTTTTATATATTTTTTTTCTCTTGTTGTGCTAACTTGCAGTCTACCCTTGTGTTTTGTTATGTTCTTTCTCTTGTGTCTCTGTCTCTATCCTAGCATCATGCCTAGGAAGACTAGAGCTAATAGGTCATCCTCCTCTTCTGCCCCTTCCTTTGAGAGTGACAAATTCTTGAGTGCGAAGCACCAAGAGACCTTTGAGACCCTTAACCTTAAGGGAAAGATTTGGACTGAGTGTAGGGTTCTATTAGATGAGCTTGATCCTGCCATTAGGGCAAACTTTGAGTGTCAGGGTTGGTTGCCTCTTCTGGATTTTGATTCCCCCCCTCCAGCCATCTTGATTAGAGAGTCCTATTCGAACCTCTCTATTCAATCCTATGATTCTGGAACTCTTGTGAGGAGTTGGATTTGTGGTGATGAGTACACCATTACCCCTTCAGTAGTGGCTGATGCTCTTGGGGTGCCTATTGTTCCGCATCCTGTTTACCCGTATGATGTGTCTCTTCCCCTAGACGACATCATGTCATACATCACTGGTACTTCTATCCGGTCGGGTTCTGATCCTCGGATCACTTATGCTGAGCTTACTGAGTATACCTATCTTATCTTTCAGATAGCGTGTCATTCCTTGTGGCCTATTTCTCATAAGCACACCATTCCTTTGGAGCGATGTGCATTTTTGTATGCTTTAGTTACAGATGCTCCCATTAGTTTTCCTCATTTGTTTCTTCGTTCTTTGAACGAAGTTTATAGGAGTTCTTCTACTGCTCATGCTCTTTTTCATCCTATTTTCATTCATAGGATTTTGTTGTTTTTAGGTTTGTCTTACTTCCCTGCTTCTAAGCCGGTATAGATTATTGCTCCCATAGGTGCCACTTTTCTTAGGCAGAGAATTGCTCAGAAGAGAGAGTGCTCTAAACGTCCTAGAGTTGAGTCTTCTGGTACCGCGCCCCCTTCTTCTTCTACAGGGTTACCCTTCTGGTGAGGAGCTTGTTGATCCTTTAGATGTTGCTGCTGCTGTTGCTGTTCCTCCACCATCGACTTCGGATGACTTTGACATTCGTCGTACTTTGGAGACTGTCGTGACCGTTTAGGCGGCTCATGGTCAGATTTTGGTGGACATGCTTGATGAGATCCGTGCTTTGCGAGCAGATTTGGTGCATCTTACACGTTTGCCATCGCCACCTCCCTTTGATGATGGATTCTGATTGCCCTTTGGCATTCCATCACAAAAAGGGGGACTACTCTTGTGTTTAAGGGGAGACTCTGTTTTGTGAGCCTATGGAGATTAGATTGTATCTAGGTGCTTCACTTTGTATTTTCATTTTTGGCTCTTGATGTATTCTTGTTAGGGGGAGTTACATTCATTTTTATATATGGTTCTTGTTTCACTACTTATTGACCTATGTCTATGAGTTATTCATTGATATATGTTTTTATTTTGTGTTTTATGAAATCAAGATGTTTATTTTGTTTACTTGTATTTTCCACACATACATTTATGCGTTTTGTTTAGTGTTTCAAGAAATATACAGGTTGATTCAATTGAGCTGCTGTCTACACTTGCAACTAATGGATAGTAGTTAGGATTGGATTTGTTAAAATGGGTGTTATTTTTTAAAGGGCTTTTCTTTGTAAACTTTGAACTTTTAGTTGTGTTTTTTCATGGATTGCCAAAGGGGGAGTTTGTTAGGTTCTAAGTACTTAGGAACTAATGTATTAGAACTCTAATGTGTATTGTTGGCAACCCATGATCAAAACAGGTGTTTAGTCTTGTTTTAGACTTGCTCAAAGTATGTCATTCATGTAAAGTTGGAATCGAGTTAACTGCAGAAGTTACTGTGCAATTCTGCCTGACTTGATCGATCGAGAATTAGACTCGACCAATTGAAAGTCGTCTAGATTATTTTTTTTGCAGAATTTCCAACTCAACCCCAAGCCCATATGACGTGTAGGGTTTTATGTTTTGCCCTAGGTATAAAAGGCAAACCCTAACCACGTTTTTTAGGTTGCTCATATTGCTGTTTGTGTGAATCTCTTGTGAGATCTGAGAGTTGCTTGTCTTCACACAAGCTTAGGATTATCAAGAAATAGATTTCTTCAAGAGCTTGATGATCATTCAGTTGCTGCCATAAGAGCTTAAAGATGAAGAAGTGGGAGTGCTTGTACTTGCTGGAGAATCCAAGAAAGAAGGAGTCCGTGGTCTTGGAGCTTGCACGTGGTCGTGTCAGTAACTTTTCTACTGGTGGGTAGCAATAGGATGTTAGTGGTTTAAGTCGCTATTGTACAAACTTCGATTCTTTCATAGTAGATTCAGTTTTACCTTGAGGATAGCTAGGTTAAATCCTCCCCAAGTTTTTTACCGGTTTGGTTTTCCTGGGTCATCGAAGATCATTCGCTTGGCGAATGAAGTGGGTCAACCTCTTTTTGGCTTCGGCCAAACACTTTTTCTCGCTGGTCAAGCTTTCTACAAAAAAAGCGATGCGAGAACATATTTGAGGATAGCTAGGTTAAATCCTCCCCAAGTTTTTTACCGGTTTGGTTTTCCTGGGTCATCATATCATTATGTTCTTTATATTTCCGCTGCTTTGCATGATATGATTGTTATTGTTTTAACCTAGATCTAAATAATAAACCTAAGTATTTACTTGGTTAATTAATTAGGTTAAACTGATTGTGTTTAAGGGGTCTAAAAACCGTTCAGGATTGGTCTATTTCCTTATCGAGGTACAAGCGAGAAGATGTGGATTCTTCTCGGATGGCTGCTGCTTCAGGTTGCATAGGTGGAGGGACTGCTATTATTGAGCATACATAGAGGATGGAAGGATCTTCTGGTAGATCATGTGACACAAGGAATCTCATTTTTGAGACGTTTATTCTTTTATGTCTCCTGTCACCTGCGACTATTGCTTTGCCGATATCTTGGAAGGTATTCAATAGCGGTTCGTACCCCAAGATGAGATGGGCTGCCCTTACCTACCCGTCTTCACTCATGAATACCTCGGATCTTAAAACTCTATTGAGGTCCGCGATGTTGGATGGGCTTAAACGAGGCAATACGTGTTGTTTATCTGCAGAGACATCCGAAAAACCAAACATGGTTAGAACAACAACATATATGAAACAAGGAGAAAGTAAAGTGTAATGTAAATCTAAAAGATGAAATTAGAAGAACTAAGCCCCCATGCCAGGGGACCTAAACCATATGGAATCACACCTGGTATTCCTTCTTTGATAGGACAATGAGGACCGTCGTACCATTCCCCGGAGGCAATTAAGTAGTCATCCTTTATGCCTTTGTTAGATTTGGGAAGACACGATATGAGCCTAACTATGTTAGACCTAGACTTCAGGTAATACCCCACGCCTTTAAGTTTATGACATTCATACATATGTCCTACGTCGCGCCATGTGAGGCTCAAACCCATTTGCTTGTTGAGCGCGTTGACATAACCTAAGATTCTAGACATGTTAGGTGTACATTGGTCTGGGCATAATCTATGATTATATAGGTAGTCACGTGTTACGTTCTTCATAGGAAGTGTCATTCTGCCTTCTAAAAATGCGATTATGGGAATGACAACTTCTCCTTCTTTCCTATCGTCAGCTATGGCTTCTGGGGGCCAATACTTCAAACCCACTTCTTAAGGAATGTGGTATTTGGCTCGGAAACCCTCCATATCGGCTTCAATATCCATTAAACATTTGAATCTACCTATTTGGTTGAAGTAAAATTGAAGATGTAGAAAGGAAAAGGGGTACAATTAATGGCCGAGGACTAGCCGAGGAGAAAAAGAACTTAAAAGTGTGAAAAACTTACGAGAAAAGGAGTAGACGATTCTTCAGGAACTTCTTGGGAGTAGAAAAGATGAGGAATTCTTTACAGCTGGTAGATTTCCGGAGTAAATGGGAAAATTGAAACTTCCCAGGCGATTTATATGAAAGGCGGAACCGAATGGTAGTTGTCCCACTAAAATTTCAAAGGAAAAATCCAGACCGTTGGATTTACATCTCACCGTTGGACGTGGGGGACAGTGTGTCACTTGGAGCAATTAATAGGGGCGTTGTGGATTTCGAGGTGTCAGAAACGGTTTTAAAGGAAAGAAATGACATTTTTGCATGTGGCGGTTGTAGAAGCATGCGAAAGTTGGAGCATTGGGTCAAAACCTCAACTTTCTCCTCGGAGGGAGAAGAAAGATGAAGTGTTGAGGGGCTATTGTAAGGACAAAAGGTCCAAGGCTTGTTCTTGGGCCTTGGGCCTAGTCCGAGGGTATTAACTTATCCAAGGAGGTTTCGTGGTAGTAATGATACCGAACTTAAAAGTCCACATGCAAACTGTTGCGAGAGTGGCTGATGGAAAAAGTCTGAGGAGGGGCAACTCCTTAGCTAAGCGAAGTGAAGATCAGATGGTACTCCATGGTGATAAGAATGATATTCTAGAAGGTCTTGTGGATGAAGATGTGTTCCACAAGGGCACAGAGAGGAAGAACGAATGAGAAGTATCTTAGAGAAAATGCTACCACCGTATTAAAGACTCTGCACCTACCTTTCTGGCTGCATTAATGAGAAAATGACATCTGAACAGTGGTGATCAGCCTTACAGCTATTGTTTGAAGACTTCAAGAGGGTAGTGGATGGGACAAGTATCTAGATCAGTGATCTAATCTATACGTGGAAGAAGAAGGGAAGAAGGAGGATGATATAAAAGGAAAAGAAATGCATTCAAGAGGGGGGATCGGAGAAGAAAGAGAAAAACACTGTACACACCACCCTCAATTGTAATCTATCTTTAGAAGAGGAAAAAGCAATACAAATCGTCCTCGACATCCGTCTGAGGAGAATTTTTGCTACATAAATAGTTCGTTGCATGTGAATTGGGGATCTAGTCCATCATTTTTGTTATTTAACATCCATAGAACCTAGGTTTCAAGCCTACTCTTTATGAGTTTCATTGTATTGGACTTTTTGGGCCAGTTCCTTTCATACTGCTGGGTTCGAGTGCAAATTGTGACCTTACAGTTTTAATGATTTAATTTAGTTTTTTATTTAATAATTCTATAGTTACAATGAGAAAATGAAGATTTAAACCTTAAACATTCGTATAAAAAACACAAAAAGTATAAGTTGAATTACAAAGCCCTAAATAATTGTATTATTTAATTTGAAACTTCTAAAATGTAGACTTACTTCTAGACAATCTCTCGACTATAGATTAAAATTATAATATATTCAAAAATTAATTACTTAACAAAAGGTAAGAAGAAAATTGAGAGAAAAAAAAGAGGATAAATTTTGTTATTTTTTTTTTAGTGGAGGACTTGGAAAGGGGATTGATGGTCTATGTCTGCCAATATTATCTTTCACATTGGATTGATGTTGTGGGACACAAAGAAAGAGGCCAATTACTGAAAAAGAAAGATAAGATTCAGAATTTAAGGAGAGACCACTTAATTTGACTGATTTGACGTCCTTCAATTTAGGGGTATAATTAAGCTTCCTATACAATTAGACATGGCAAAACGGGCAAGTCAGGTCGGGTTCAGGTCGGGTCAAATGGGTCACGAGTCAAAAACGGGTTATCTTGAGCGGGTTAAAAACGAGTTCGGGTCAATCGGGTTGCAGGTCGGGTCGGGTTGACCCGTATTTTTCACATGATTTTTTTTTTTTTTATAAATAAAATAACATGTATTTGTCATTTGGAAAGTTATGCAATAAATTATTTGATGTAACATGCATTATTTTGACTTCATCACTTATATCAAGAATGAATTCAGTTAAACTTATTAATACTTATTCAATAATTTTAAAATTATACAAATCCTAACATTGCTATCTAAAACAAAATAACACAAACATAAGTAAAACAAATACACATGTTTTATTTCTACCCAATATCAACATTCCAAAATATAAAACAAAATTACAAATGACTTATTAGATAACTCATTTGATAAAGAATAAAAACATATAAAAAATTTACAATCTTGAAAATTAATTTTATAATCTATTATCAATTGTGGTTGGCACTCTATTTCAATTTGAGATATACATTAAAATTTGATTGCTTACTTATTTATACGTGGTCTCTTTTATGAATATCATATCATTGTTAAGCAGCACACACTCTAGGAAATATCATAATTTATTTTGAAAATCCGTTTTTTTTGGACATAAATTGTTAAAAAATAAGTCTAAGCACTCATAATTTATGCTAATTTGATACTTTGGCTTCACTTTTTTTACACTTATAAATGTTTCTCACACATGTCTACAATTTTAAATCTTTATTTTTAACTCTACTATAACCATATTATCTTGGCATGTACTTTTTTATTTGATATTTAAAAATCTTTACTCATTACAGAATGTTCAACCTTTTATCTTTCAATTAATTTGCATATGTAAATGTATCAATTATTAGATGCCAAATGAGACCCCCCCCCCCCAATTTTTAATTATGAATAGATTAATTTTATGCTAAACACAATTAAAGCAAAATATATGTAATTAGCTAATTAATTAATTGAAACACTCAATAATTGCATAGATCAACATAAATGTACAATGCAATAATGTAAAGGGCCGTAGAGAAAAGAATATCAAACCCAAGATAACACCCAATGTATTATAGAAGTGCAAACCGAAGAACTTAGAGTAAATAAGTTAAAGTACAATATAATCAAAGAAGCCCTCTAAGGCTAATCTACCCTATGTACTCAAGCTCAAGCTCTCCAAGTTATTGCTACCAAAAGGCTATTTAGAATATTTTCTTCATTAGCTTTTTGGATCCTACAATACCATTTAATTGCACCACCACGCCTTATCGACTGAATATGTGGTTAAGCTCCAATGGTCCAAGACACTCACTAGACTCATAATGTGCGTGGGTTGTGTTTGGATAGATCTCCTCTCATGGGTATGTGAATTGAGGAGGGAAGAGAGGTGGAGAAACTAAGGTGTTTGGCTTTTAGAATGCACTCATCACTCTCATCATGACATCATGTCTTCCCTGACCAGAGTGATCTAGGCAAAACACAAAAAATACCACTTTGTTGTACGGTAACAACAACATCGAAATTATATAAGTTTTAGAAACTCCAAGGGGTAGGGGAGCTTAAAAAGATCTAACATTTTAGGAAGTTTTTTTACACTCTTAAGTCTGCATATGGGGATTGAAAACTCTAAAGATATCATTGGCCACTTTTATTTGGCTCTTAGCTTTCTCATCTTTCACCACCTATAATACAAAAAATGTATTTGGTAATATATTTCTAATAACATATTTTTAAAAGTAAAAAAAAAAAAAAAAAATTGCGTATTTGATATGAGTATGTATTTTTTTTTAAAAAAAGTGAGTACTTATCTGACATGTTTAATGCATTTACATTATTTTATTTTATGAGAGAGAAATTTCGTCTTATTACCATTACGCTCTATTCTCTCTCTTCTTTTCATTGTCTCTCTCTTTTCTCCCTATCTCCCATCTTTTCTGTGAAATCCTTTATAGATCCACTAATTTTACAATGAAATCTCAAAGAAATCCCAATGATGTAGTAGCCTAATTTTACACCGCAATGGTGATGTAGTAGCCTCTCCTTTCAAGATTTCCACAGCCAAGGAAAAACCAATCAAGAAAGTGATAGAGCAAAACAACTACACTAACTAGTGTTTAGATGTTATAGGTAAACAGCTTGATAAGATAGAAGATAGGATTGAAAACAAGGTCATCCTCCAGCCAGGAAACCCTAATAAACCTATCCAAACCCTAGAAAAGCCTTTAGTCAAGCTACCCACAGCTAGGCACACAAGTCTTAGACCTAAGGATAAAACAGCCTTAGAAATAGTCACCCAAAAGCTAGAGGAACTAGTGAAGAAGGAACCAGTCACCCCTTCACCAGTATCAACTAGTAAGAATCCCCAGCTCAGTGTCTTAGACAACAAACCTAAGGATATGACAGCCTTAGAGATTGTTACCCAGAAGCTTGAGGAACTTGCGAAGCAGAAACCAGTCATCCCTTCCCCTAAGAAAACCTCCCAGCTTAAGGTCTTAAACATCCATGCAGCCACTAGCAGTTCTTGTAGTACCTCCTCTGATAGTGAAAAGGAGATAGAGGCGAGACAACGGAGAGAGTCGGTGTGAGAATGAGAGGGTGAGTGGTGAGTGGTGAGTGAGAGTGGAAAGGGTGAGTCAGAAAGGCGTGAGTCTGTGTGAGTGTGAGAGGGAGAGAGGTGCGAGAGTGGAGAGGCATTAGAGACTTGGTCTAATTTTTGAAAAACCCCTATTAGAAATCGAGTCTTAGAGACTCGGTTTTCAGGTGGCTTCCACACATCAGGTGGCTTTGGATGGACCACGTCACACGCAAATCGATAATTAAAGGGTCGAAAAATAAATTGAGTCTTAGAAACTCGATTTCTAGGTGGATGCCACGTGGAAAAGCACCACATCAAGACATGGTCAGAACAAGAAAACCAAGTCTCTGAGACTTGATTTATAGGTTCTAAATCGACTCTTTGAGACTCGAGATGTTAGTAAAATATATACTTTTAAAATAGTGCCTAATAACTATATAGTTGGGAAAATGGGCTTAATTCCCAATTTTGGTCCATTCTCAAACTGGGAGCTCCAAAAGTAGTCAGAAACAACCCCCTCGACATAGCAATGTAGTCCTTTTAACGTGTTGCACCTAGGATAGCTTGGGTAAGGAGCACTAGGTGGAACTGGTCCTTTAATCGCCAATGATAGCTTCACACAATTCACAAACACTAATGATATCAATACCATTGTCAAGAGTACACACCATTTATACCCCATTTTTGCTTGGTGGAGTTTCTATTTTTTCTTTAGTTGTATAAGCTTGGTGGAGTTTGAAGAGAGGGGTGTACCTTCCTATATATGGTGAGATTGAGGTTAGATGCAATATACCTAGGATACTGCATCTAATGCAATAACAATGAACGGTTGAAATTGAAAGTTGCAAAAAGCAACTTTCAATCTCAACCATTAAATAAAAAAATATTAAAAAAAAGCAAAGTTAAAAATGTAAATGGATTGGAAAAAGAAAAGTAAAAGGTCTGTTTGGTTGTGTTATTTAAATAATAGTTTTCGTTGTTTAAACAATATAACACGTTTTTCCAAAATATTTTTTCATCTACACATATTTGCACAACACTTTAATAACATTATTAGAATAATATTACCAAATGAGCCCAAGTAGCGAGAAAACAACTAGCTTGGAGCTCTCATATAGGGTGGACCTGACACATGAGTCCCACCATGTGAGCCAAACTACCTAAGAATTGCCCAAAAAAATAGATTGTCAAGTTCAATTATGCAAGTCTTCTTTCACACCTTTTTAGGTTTTCTTTTTTTAAATTTAATTTTTTAATTTCTATTATTTCTATTTTTGGTGAATAGGTTCTTTTCGGACATAACAAATTTCATAAGATTTTTACAATAATACTGAATTGATAATTTTTTATTTGTTTCATCTAAAAAACTGAATCTACTATTGATATTACTTTTTTATTAACTAATAAAAACAATTTGCCACCTTGATGTGAAAGTTTATAGTTTAATGATACTTTATTAATTAAAATAAAATTATTAACCTATAATAGATATAATTTTGTTTCGAGTTCAAGGGCCAAGGTTGGCCAAATCCCAATTGATATGGGTGTCTTGAACATAAACGAATAAAGCAAATACCTTGGCCACACCCAGCATAATTAAACTTCTAGGGTGTACTAAAAGTCTAAAAAGCTTATGTTAAGAATGGAATAGTTTATATATATATATATATATATATATATATATAATCTACATAATCTAAAATAATCACTAATTATTGATGAACTGCGAAAATATAGAAGCAGTGTTTACTATTGTTAGAGATATATTAGACATATTAGCCCAATGTAATAGGCCCAAACCCAATCCTGCTTATACTAGTAGTCTAGGGTTTAGTCGCCTATATATACTCATGTTAGGGTTCATTGTAACACAGGTTATTGTACTACACTCTTATACAATAAAGATGTAGCCCTTAAGGGATTCCTCCGTGGATGTAGGCCGACAAGGCTGAACCACGTAAACCTCGTGTTCTTGATGTTCCTATTCTATGCTTCTCCTTCCGCATCCACTCTAGCATATACAACATAATATAACACATTACGTTGCTAATAATATTGTTGTTCTCAACATGGTATCAGAGCCAGGTTTCGTTCTTGGCATTGAACAAACATCTCTACATAGCAACAAAGATTCTCACACGCATAACACAGATCCAGAACAGTGCCCACGCCTTCTTTCAGATCTGGATCTACAGCATCACGCAGCTCCCACGGAAACTCCATTGCTGCCTCGCCGTCTTTGATCTCTAAAGCAAGTCGTGCCACTCACCTTTCAGATCTGTGCAAATCAAGCTATCGCCTAATGAAACCAACACCACAGACATGCTCCACAACCTCCCGCGACCAAAACCCAAAAATCCGGTCATCCAAAACCTAGCCACGCGCCTCCACGCGCCGAAGATGGCTCCGGTAAATCTCCCACGCGCCGCCGAGATTTGATAGGATTGTGCCACACGCGCCGCCCTGACGGACTCGTGGCCCACCGATCTACAAAACCCAAGAAAATCTGGTCCATTCCTGCCTGCACGCGCTCCCACGCGCCTCCTGGGAAATTGCCGTCCGTCTCACGCGCCGGAGAACTAACACACGCGCCGGGAAACCCTGATGACGTCATCAGTCCACGTCAACAGCTACGCAAGCATGCCACGTCAGCCCTAGACACGTCAGCACGTCACGTCAGCACGCCACGTCAGCCGTGTCGCCTCGTCAGCACCACGTCACCTAGCTGACCGTTGACCCGGACCGACCCGACCCGGACCACCCGGATCTGACCCGTGAGCACTGACTGTTGACTTTGACCAGGATCCGTTGACTTTGGTTGACTTTGACTTTTGCGTTGACTTTGACCAGAAGTCAAAATTTCCGAAATGGCCTATCTTGCTCAGTTTTTCGCGTAGATTCCGATTTTGGACTCCGTTTCTTCATTTGAAACTCCAAAATTGGTCAATTGACATATTCTTCATTGTGGTTTCTTCAAAGGCATTCTTCAAGACATCTCCACGGGATCTTCTCATGCTTATCCAACCTCAAGCCTTCATCGAGCTTCCGCCTTGAGTTTGAGGGAGGCTGTTAGAGATATATTAGACATATTAGCCCAATGTAATAGGCCCAAACCCAGTCCTGCTTATACTAGTAGTCTAGGGTTTAGTCGCCTATATATACTCATGTTAGGGTTCATTGTAACACAGGTTATTGTACTACACTCTTATACAATAAAGATGTAGCCCTTAAGGGATTCCTCCGTGGATGTAGGCCGACAAGGCTGAACCACGTAAACCTCGTGTTCTTGATGTTCCTATTCTATGCTTCTCCTTCCGCATCCACTCTAGCATATACAACATAATATAACACATTACGTTGCTAATAACGTTATTCTCAACAACTATTACAAATAACTCTTTTTTCTTTTCTTTTTTTGGACCCATTGGAAAGCAATCAGGCAGATTGCAGAGTCCCCAGCATTAAAATGACTAATAATATCTTTAAAATTAAAAATTTCACCAACAAAAATGCCAAAGGAGCGTACTTTTTCTCCATAAGAGCTCCATTTATTCAGCCACATTCACTTTCTTGTTGAAACTTCAAGGTTAAAAAGTCTGCACATGTTTACAATGCACATAGCTTTCTCAGGAACCGGCATCATTGTGCTTAAGATGAAAACATACAGAGCTCCACAATGAAAAGTACAAAATGCTCACTAGTCACTACCATTAGATGGGCCAAATCATTTTCAAATGGCAGCGGAAATTATTTCTGGCCCCAAGACCATCGTGCCATAAAAAAAGTTGGACAATGAATACCAACAACTAAAAAAAACCAATTTTAAATACGCATTGAAAGCTTCTGCCACTTCTACATGTTGATTATTACCATTTTGAAAATTTTCAAAATGGTTTTCCCATCAAACACAAATTTTGCAAGATGCTAGCTTGCATAACATGACCGCACACAGATATTCATAGAAATCATTGTACATTGCTCCATTTTTAAAGCACTCAAACGGACAATCTTATCGATTTCACGCATATCTACCAAAAATTACACAAAATTATTAACATAACAAAATCTGTTTTCAGCAGTAGCTTCAAAAATTTTCAAACAAAATCCGCTAATTCTTCATAGTCTTAAAAAATCCTTATCCAAACCCATTTCCCAGTAGAAATCTCATCAGGGTCCCGAAAACCTACATTCCCAGAATTTCAATTAACATAAATTTAATAATGATAATTACTTGTCTGGTCTAAAACAAAACAGTATCTTTAATTCTGTAAATACAAAGCTTAAAGAAAAAAATTAAAACTTAAATACATCGTCAAGCTAATGTAACTAAGAAATGATATTTAACCCCAAAATTATAATTCTACACCACATAAGCATACTAAATTTTTGTTTCATAAAAAAAAAAAAAAAAAAAAAAAAAAAAAAAAAAAAAAAAAAATTGTACTATTAAACTTTTAAAGATATGGGTTAGCTGAAAAATTAAAGAGAAAGTATGATTAAACTGAAATGCTAAGAAATTATACCAAATTCGAGCTCAAACCATATTTTATTTCATACCTACATAAGCACATGGTTTCTATGCAAAGAGAGAGTGAAAATTAAAATATATATATATATATATATATATTATGGCAAAACTTACCAATTGATACTAAAATGTCTGAAATCCATAAGGGGTTTAGATTATCTTGTAAAGAGGAATAAGATTAAAACATTCAAAACCTTAGCTGTAAAAGAAAAAACCCCTAAAAGTTCCAAAGAGTAATGGGTCGGTTTGGGTCTAGCTATTCTGATTGGGTTGGGATCTAGCTGTGATAGAAAAAACCCCTAAAAGTCCCAAGCAATATATGTGCGGAATAATAGGTACAAGCGGAAGCCCAAACAAATAATCAACTCTACACCATAATGAATCACTGCACAGCAGCAATTAAAATGTAAGAGTAATGGTTAGAGAAATGCAAACACAAAGATAAAGAAATGCAAACACAAAGATAACACCGGCATATGTTATCAAAGAGGAAACCGAAGAACTCGACGAAAAACCTCTCTATTGCCCTCCAAGCGGTGAAATGATCCACTAAAGAATAAAGTTGGGATACACAAATAGCAATAGACTTTCCAAGCCTAATTTACCCAATGCACCTAAGCCATCCAAGCTTCCTGCTCCAACAAGATCATGCCTAACTATGTCTAGCTTCCTAGATCCCGCAATAAGCCCATTGCATCAACTAAATGAATTGTTCATCTCCGAACTGCTTCCCAAGCATCAAAATATCTCCTCACTGATATGGGTATGGTGAGATAAGGATTCGGCAAATGTAGCTCTCAAGGATATGTCAATGGAGAGGGTAAGAGTAGAGGAATTTGGAGAATCAAATGTCTAAGATTGTGGATGAGACAATCTTGGTTTTCTCTAGGGTTTCTCTCTCTAAATTCTCTCTGGAAGCTCTATGCATTTCATGGGTATAAGGGTATTTATAGTAGTGTATGTGAGAAATGTGAAAGGTCATTTTTCTGCAAAACAGGGCATTCTGGCTACTCAGTTTTGCGAGTGGGATGAATCGCGAGTTTGAGTCGCGAGATAACTGTCAGGTCAGACTATACTTTTTGTCCTGTAGTGCTCCAGCTGTCGTAACCCTTCAGCTGTTGTAACCCTTCAGCTTCCTGCATGCTTCACATATGTGCCATTTTGGTGAGTTGCCAGTCGCGAGTCAATTGCGAGATCCAGTCGCGAGAAACCTCCAAATGCACATATTCTTGAATTTCTTCACACTCTCTCCCACACAACCCATACATAATTCCCATCTAAACACAGAGTATCTAATTGTTAAATTACAAGCAAATTTGGTATGGAATAAAGCTAACACATAATTGAATAAATCCAACCTTACAATCTCCCCCTTTAGCTATTTCGTGACAAAATCCTAAAACAGACTCTAGATTTAAAATGTGAGTTGGGAACAGTTACCAAAACTATTGTCCTAAAGACACTCGTTAGCATGACCCTTTATTTAAAGGGATAAGATATTTTTCACCACGGGGCATTCAACGTTCCTGTCCCTCTTGTCTCTCTCAATTTAAACCCTCCCTTTTGAGTTCTCACTCACTGTGTCTTCTTTCTCATCTCAACCCTTCAAAACCACAAACTGTGTTTCCTAAGAGCATTTCCGTAAGGGTAGTGTTCATTATGTACACGCCTCTATTAACAATTAAATGACCGAATTGGGAATTGTGAGTTCAAGTCACAATTTTAATTGTTTTCTCATGTGTGTACATGTGTGTGCATTACTGTGTGCAACAATATTTTTTTGTTAAAAATGCAATACACTCGCTAAATTTGCTTAAGAATCATTTTAATCATTTAAGGTTGAATTTGGTCATTTTAGTCCGATAAGTTTACTCCAAGATCATTTTAGTTCTTTGAGTTTGAAAATTGTCATTTTAATCCAATAAATTTACCCAAAAATCATTTTAATCCTATAAGTTCATAGTTTTGAGTTATGTTTTAGCAAATTTACAGGACTAAGTGAGTCCTTAAAGTACTGTAATGATTTTAAAGCAAAGTTATAATCAGAATAATTAAAATGAACAACTTCAAACTTTAAGAAGTAAAATGATTTTCGTGCAAAGTTATTGAACAAAAATGACCAACTTCAAACTTAAAAATTCAAAATAATTTTTGGATAAAGTTAGTAGGTGCGAATTGTATTTTAATCAGTTTCTTTCTTTTTTTTTTCTTTTTTCTTTTTTTTTTGAATTACCTTTATGTAATACCAAGTTTGAATTTGTCATATCAATTTTTTACTTATAACTTAATACATCCTACCATACCTAATAATACCACATCAACTTTTTACTTAAAACTTGAAATATGATATTTATTGAGATATTATCATGTATAATTAAATGTATTTATGTTTTAGGAATATGAAGATACTACATGTTCTAATTGGAGAGTATACCAAAAAAAAAAAAAAAACCAATTGTTTATACGAATTCTTTATAGAATTTAATCTCTTAACCTTCATGTCATTGTCCCAGTACTCCACTCCACCCTTCTCAGGTTCCTCAATTGCCTATCCTCACTAAACGCCTCCTTTCACTTCTTCTTCCCTCCTCCTATGTATACAGTCCTACTAGGCCTCACTCACTAGTCCGGTCCAAACCTAGTCATACTCACTATACTTACTGTACGTTACGTTTTATGGGATAATGACAGGTCACAAACACGTTGACCCCTAGTGATGAATTAAGTTGATTAATTAGCCAAATTTTTAATTAATCAAGTTAACATGCAAATTGTGTGGTAGCACAAACAAATCACCAATAAACTAAAGAATGCAGCTGAAAATAAATTGACAAGGTGATTTGTTTATGAATACGGAAAACCTACACGACAAAAACCCCACCGGGTGATTTAAGGTCACCATTCTCGAAACTCCACTATTATCACAACAAGCGGCTACAAGTATAGGAATCCAAGTACCTTACCAACCTACAGTTGAACCCTTAACCCAATACCCAATTGGACTTGTTTTGTAGTGACAGTTTCTCCTTTTGATGCTCGGCTCCTAATACGTGACTAACCAATTGCGCGGATCCTAGTACGCGACTTCAATCACCAACTAGAGAGAGAGAGTTGTTGGCTGCAAAGTTCTTCAATTCATCCACACGATGAAGATCAAGAAGATGCTTGGTTACAAAACCCTACGGTGCATATTACACAGCAACTTCTTCACAAGAGATGAACTAGGGCATGAACTTTGTCTCAGGTCACAAATTGCTTGAACAAGGATGTCTCAATGCTTGTGCAACTTGTGTACACTTTGACGACCCTTAAAATAATCCTTTTATATGTCTAAGGTTAGAAGAAAAGAAGTCCCAAAGACACATGTACGGATTGGAATCAAAACAAAACTTAGAATATGTTTTTCTTAAATCTCGACAGCTAGAGGTGTCGAGGTGCTGTCGAGCCTCAGAGCTGAACAGCTTCTTAAAGCTCCATAGATGCATGTGTCGAGACAGATGTCGAGCTTTAATGAACTTACACCTTTCAGCTTGTTTCTCGGACAATCTTGATGACTTCAACACTTGATCTTGAAACATAGTTTCTTGAAGCGTTAAACACATCCTAAATCTACCCAATTGCAAGTAAAGTGCGTTTTGTCAAAGGATAAGCCAATTACATAAAATAATGGCATATGTTCAAAACAATTTGAAACACATATGTCCTAACAATCTCTCCTTTTGGCAATCCGTGACAAAACCACAACAAACAAATGAAGATATGAGAGAAGTCATAAATCACTCAACTCATATTCACTTGTTGAATACAATAAAATCTATCCAAACACAAACTCTTGAAAAACTTTGCAAGAAGAGAGTTTATGGCAAGTAGATTTTGACAACCTATATTTCTGAAACACTTTAAACAAAACACATCAAGGCACCTTTGTGTGAAGCAGAAATAATAAATTGCATACAAGTATTAGAAGCATGTGTATAAAGAAAGAAAAGAAACAACATGTGTAAAGGTAGGTGAAAGAAACATACATCATCATATATATATATATATATATATATAAATGATAACACTATGTATGTAAACAATGGTCACAAGACCTACGGTACAAGAGCAATGTATCTCCAATGAGAAGGAAAAGAAAAGATACATGTAGTCCTCACTACATCCTCAAATCAACAACACTCCCCCTAACAAAAATGTCCTATACAAGCTCTCCCCCTAAGAATGACTACTCTTATCACCCAAAACTACTCCCATTTTTTGTCACAAGTGACAAAGGGTAGAGTGTCAAGTAGATATCTCATTGGTAGAGATAGCATCTCCATCATCATCTGAAGCATCATCGTCATCACCATCATCATCCTTAGTCTCAGAAGCCACATGAAGAGGTGGAGGAGAAGCCTCAGAAGCAAAACCACCTATGGTAGCTTGTCGCCGAGCAATGCGACCAACATGAACATTCACCTGATACAACTCCGTAGAGAGTGTATCGAGGCAGGCGTCCATGCGCTGAAGCTGTGCCATGATGTCTCCTAGTGACACATTACTCGAGGAAGAGAAAGGAGCAGATGCGGCTTATGCAGATCTAGATGGAGTTGGACAGGAGGAAGGAGCTGCTAAATCCGTCTGTCGTGACCTAAACTGCGCCTTACTACGTTTTACGATAGCGGCGTCTATGGCAGCCATGACATGGAAAGGGTCGGACAAAGGAAAAGGGATGGAGAAATGGCGTAAAATCCTCGTGATAGCTGAAGGAAAGATGAGCTTATCACGGGTAGCCGTATCCCTATAGACATCTATGATAGAGAAGATGAAGTGTGAAAGAAAGTCTATAGTGAGGTGCTCTAAGAGAGACAACAAAAACCGAGCACGAGGCTCTATGATGGAGTTATAGTGAGAGAGTGGGTGCAGAAAAAATGTCATCACCATGTTCAAGAAATAAGGACCTTTAGCAAAAGGCCTACATGGTTGGTGTCGAAAAAAACAATTTCAACAGATACAGCTATTGAGGAGGAATCAAGGATCAAGGATTAGACACAAAAATAATCTCGATCGATCCACCAGCTATCGAGGAGACAGAAACTTCCTCAATCGATCCACTAGGTGTCAAGAAGCTGTCGAGATTGCGATAAGAAAAAGCTGAGAAGTTCGACAGACAGCCAAGTATCGAGGAGGTGTCGAGCCAACTTTAAAAAACAGATTTTCGAGGAGAAAAAAACACAAATATGAATGCAATTACGCATGCAACTCAACCAATGATCCAAACGCCATATTAATCTCTCAAAATCATCTCTTAACAATAATTTTAAGCACATGGATCCCAAAACACACACACACACACACACACACACACACACTAAACACATCTAACCAATTTTATATTTAAAAAATAAGTCAAGACAGTTTAGTGAGCATACATTAACGCATGTAAACCTTGTGATGACCAAATCACATTGTACCTGCACATGTATCAAGTTTCGCAAAGAATATTGCGTGTTGTGTGTGTAAAACATCGCAAGATTGCATAAGTGTCTCAAAGTTATGATGATTTGAGATATGAGAAAATCACTTTAACTCACACACAATCATAACTGTTTGATGAGGATTATGACCTTCGAGGTACACCCTATAACTCCCACATCTCCTAGAAAACACGCTTGCAATCATATTTTAAAGCATTTTGTTCTTTTTGCTTTTTTATTTTCTTTGCATATATTCTTTTATTAAGCATATCATGCTTGGGCATATAAGAGAGAAAAGAAATACCCAATTATGTTAAGCTTTTTGACATTGCACTTTTGTTATGCCGAAGCATACAGATGTCATTTCATGATTGGCGGGTAACAGTGGTGAGATGGTTATTTATGCCTTTCTCTTAAGATTTTCTAGTCTTACCCGTCAAAAAGAGTGATATAAGTGTTAAGTACAAGAGATCACTTAATCTTACTCATCACAAACAAAGAGCCACAAAACTCACTTGCTTAGTTGTGCATAAGAATGCTTATCTAAGCTACAAGAGATACAAAGTTTAGAAAACTCTGTTTCAATGGCCATTTTAAGGTTCACAAGAACCAATGTATATATACACACACTGTTTTTGTATTTTTCATTTTTTTTTTATCTGAAAAGCAAAAATAAAACATAAAACTGAAAACAAACCAACAAAACCATGTTAAACAAAGCAAAACAATGCATAAAATTAGACTGACTCAAAACAGTAAAGCAACACACATAAGTAATGCTAAAAAACAAGAAGGGGATAGAGAGAAAACGTGAATAAATCACTTAGAACCCTTTTCCTTCCACACCTTGGAAGAACCTTTCCTTTTTGCAAAACCTTGAACCGGTGATAGGGGGGAATAATTGAAACCATTCAAGTTCGAAAGGAACATGAGGGCTTTGAGAAGATCTCCAAGAGGAGCAAGAAAGGTTTGAAGCTGATTCTAGTTCCTAGATGCTATCATGCCACTGCTCTGTTGAGTGGCTAACCACTTATAGCAATTTGGTCAAGTATGTTCGGCAATACCACAATGATGACAGAGATGTTGTTTCTTCTGTTTAGGCTTTTGAGAGTTGGCCTTCTTAGCCCTAGGGTTTCTAGTTTCCTTCTTCTCAAGCTTAGGGGGTGCTCTTAAGATGGACTTACTCTTGTCTAGGTTCTCACTTGCTAATTCAATTTTAACATCTTTAATCTCAATTTTAATGTTATTAGCAGGAGGAACAAAAACAGTAGTACTAGCAGAAGGAGTATTAGAGGAAGAGAATTCATACCCCAATCCTGTTCGATCAAAAGCCGATTTTTGAATGCTGAGCATCTCATCCAGCTTCGCACTTGATGTCCTCTCCAATTGAGCTCTAACTTGAAACAGTTCTGCTTCAAGCTTCTTGGTCTTCTCAGCCACAAAATTGTTCTCGAATCTTAGTGCCCCAATAGTTTGATTTGCTTCATCAAACTTAGTGGAAAGCTCCTCACGGTCAAGTTCTACATCACTGAGCTTCTTGGTGGCCAGCCTATAGAGTTTCTCATGCTTCTCAGAAAGCTTATACAGCTTCTCATAGGCGGTATGGATATCATCTTGGTCATCCGTTGTATCAAACTTAGAATCCACTAATTCTTTTTCTTCATCTACATCTTCAGTAATCCTTTCAGTAGGATTTATAGAGGTAGTGAAGGCATTCAAAATTCTATCATCTTCATTGTTGGAATCATCCTCGGGCTCAGTGTCGCTCAAGGTAGCAGCAAGTGCCTTGCTCTTCCCAATGCTCTTAAGATATGTAGGACACTCTTGTTTCATATGACCGAAGCCTTGACACTTGAAGCACTTAGGTCTAGTGGGAACAGTGTACTGACCGCCATTCCTGGTATCCTTCTTCCCTTTATCTAGGCTCTTGAACTGAGAAGAACTAGATTGCCTACGGTCCTTGTTGAAGCCTTTTTCATAGGCATTTTTCATAAATTTCTTGAATTGCCTGATAATGTAGGACCTCATCTTTGAATCTTCATCGTTCGAAGACTCATTTGTGTCACTGCTCTTAGCCTTCAATGCCATACTTTTGCCTTTACTTGACTTACCAATCCTTGTCAACCTTAGCTCGTAGGTTTGTAGATTACCAACCAGCTCAGTCAGAGGAATCTTGTCAATATCCTTTGATTCCTCTATCGCCATGATCTTGGCATGGAATCTCTCGGGCAGAGATCTGAGCACTTTTCTCACTATCTTGGGTTCAGGAATAGTTTCCCCAAGATTGAAAGCTGAGTTCACTATGTCTTTGAGCTTGGCATAGAACTCATTGAATGACTCATCCTCCTCCATCTTAATTTCTTCGAAACTTGTAATGAGCCTTTGTAGCTTTGAATTCTTGACAGCCTTTGTTTCCTTATAGGTTGTTTGGAGAATGGTCCATGTTTCTTAGCAGTTTTAGTGGAGGAAATCTTCATGAACTCCTCATTAGTGACCGCACTAAATAGGGCATTCAATGCTCCGCTGTTGAAATTGGCCGCCTTGATCTTGGCATCATCCCAATCGGTCGGTGCTTCTGTAAGCTTGGTCCAGCCTATCTCCACAGCTTGCCACACCTTCTCATCTAGTGACTGCAAGAAAGCTCTCATGTGTACTTTCCAGTATGCATAATTAGTACCATCAAACAATGGAGGCATAATAAGAGACTGACCTCTATCCATAACAAACAGGGGTCAATGGATCATACACAAGGATTAAACCCTAATCAGAGTGTGCCCACTCTAATACCACTTAATAGGCCACAAATGCGCTGACCCCTAGTGATGAATTAAGTTGATTAATTAGCCAAATTTTTACTTAATCAAGTTAACATGCAAATTGAGTGGTAGCACAAACAAATCACCAATAAACTAAAGAATGCAGCGGAAAATAAATTGACACGGTGATTTGTTTACGAATAAGGAAAACCTATACGGCAAAAACCCCACCGGGTGATTTAAGGTTACCACTCTCAAAACTCCACTATTATCATAACAAGCGGTTACAAGTAAAGAAATCCAAGTACCTTACCAACCTACAGTTGAACCCTTACCCCAATACCCAATTAGACTTGTTCTGTAGTGACAGTTCTTCCTTTTGATGCACGGCTCCCAGTACGTGACTAAACAATTGCGCAGATCCCAGTACGCGACTTCAATCACCAACTAGAGAGAGAGTTGTTGGCTGCAAAGTTCTTCAATTCATCCGCACGATGAAGATCAAGAAGATGCTTGGTTACAAAACCCTACGGTGCACATTACACAGCAACTTCTTCACAAGAGATGAACTAAGGCATGAACTTTGTCTCAGGTCACAAATTGCTTGAATAAGGATATCTCAATGCTTGTGCAATTTGTGTACACTTTGACGACCCTTAAAATAATCATTTTATATGTCTAGGGTTAGAAGAAAAGAAGTCCCAAAGACGCATGTACGGATTGGAATCAAAACAGAACTTAGAATATGTTTTTCTTAAATCTCGATAGCTAAAGGTGTCGAGGTGCTATCGAGCAGCTGTCGAGCCTCGGGGCTGAACAGCTTCTTAAAGCTCGATAGATGCATGTGTCGAGACAGGTGTCGAGCTTTAATGAACTTGCACTTTTCAGCTTGTTTCTTGGACAGTCTTGATGATTTCAACACTTGATCTTGAAACACAGTTTCTTGAAGCGTTAAACGCATCCTAAATCTACCCAGTTACAAGTAAAGTGCGTTTTGTCAAAGGATAAGCAAATTACATAAAATAATAACATGTGTTCAAAACAACTTGAAACACATATGTCCTAACAGATAAGGTACTTTGCGTTATCCTTTTATAGTTTTATCCTTATGTACTAATAGTTGTAGACTCTACTTGGCATCTTTATACATTGGATTGAGAATCAATAATATATTTTCAGTTTCAACAAGGTTGGAAAAAAGAAAAAACAACGAAGAGAGATGAAAAACAGGACGTAACGTAATTTACGTAAATACTGCATTCTAAACTTTAATTACGATTTGAAAAGTATATATCTTCCTCCACTTGTGCTATGTTCCACGCAAGTTCTTCCCCTCTCATGCATTTGTCTTCTTCTATACTTTTGTATTATTTTTTTGATATTGGTTAGAACTTAGAAATATCTAAGCTCTGGGGGTGTCTTCGCCTTCTGCCATACTTGTGAAGTCTGTGTAAATGTCTAGTCTTTATTTAAATTTTGCTATTACTTTTCCTCTATTATTATTCGTTTAATACATAGATATATAGGCAGGGACGGACCCACGCTTGGGCGGGGGGGGGGGGGGGCCATTGCCCCCCCCCCTCCAAAAAAAAAAAAAAAAAAACTAGTGTATATATGCGATGAAAAAATGCAGAATATGTTAAAGTAGGAGAAAAACTCTTGAATTCATCCTTTTAACAGAATATGTTGTAAAATGATGAGTCAGATAGCATCTAAAATGAAGTGACTTTTTAAAGAGATAATTTAGAAAAAAAAAAAATACAAACCAGATATAAATATTGTTAGGACATATGTATTTGTTCAAGATTGTGAACATATGTCGCTATTTTATGTAATTGGCTTATCCTTAGACAAAACGCACTTTACTTGTATTTGGGTAGATCTAGGATGTGTTAAACACTTCAAGAAACAGTGGTTCAAGTTTAAGTGTTGAAGCCGTCAAAGTCTGTCCAAGATACAAGCAAGGAAGTGCAAGATTTTAAAGCTCGACACCTACCTCGACAGATACATCTATCGAGCTTTAAAGAAGTTGTTTTGCCCGAGCCTCGACAGCTGTCTCGATACCTCTCGATACCTCTATCTATCGAGAATTAAAGAAAACAGAATTCCAAGTCTGTTTCAAGTCCAATCCGTGTGTGTGTCTTTGGGACTTCTTTTCTCCTAACCCTAAACATATAAAAGGATTATTTTAAGGGCCGTCAAAGAGTGCATCAGCAGAATTCACAAGATACAAGTTGCATCTTCTCTCTTCATGCAAATTGTGATCTGTGAGACAAAGTTCGTGCCCTAGTTCATCTCTGATGATTTGAAGAACTTTGCAGCCAACATTCTTTCTTCCTCAAGTTGGTGGTTAGTCACGTACTGGGATTCGTGCAAAGGAGTAAGATGCGTACTGGGATCCGCACATCAAATTGGTTAGTCACGTACTTGGGAGCCGTGCATTGAAAAGGAGAAATTGTCACTACAGAGCAAGTCCAATTGGGTATTGGGGTAAGGTTCAATTGTAGGTTGGTAAGGTACTTAGGATTCCTTGCTTGTAATCGCTTGCTGTGATAATAGTGGAGTTTCGGGAGTGGTGACCTTAAATCACCCGGTGGGGTTTTTGCCGCGAGGTTTTCCCCATTCGTGAACAAATCACCGTGTTATTTATTTTCCGCTGCATATCTTAGTTTCGGTGATTTGTTTGTGCTGCCACGTATATTTGCATGTTAATTTGATTAATTAATAACTGGGCTAATTTAATTAATCTAAATTATCACAAGGGGTCATCGCGTTTGTGGCCTGTCAAGTGGTATCAGAGCAAGCACACTCTAATTAGGTTTTAATCAACTGTGTGTGATCCATTGACCCCTGCTGTCATGGATAGAGGACAATCTCTAATTATACCTCCTTTATTTGATGGCACTAACTATGCATACTGGAAAGTACGCATGAGAGCTTTCTTGCAGTCTTTAGATGAGAAAGTGTGGCAAGCTGTGGAGATAGGCTGGACCAAGCCTACAGAAGCGCCGGCCGAATGGGATGATGCTAAGATCAAGGCGGCTAACTTCAACAGCAGAGCATTGAATGCCCTATTCAGTGCAGTCACCAATGAGGAGTTCAAGAAGATTTCCTCAACTGAAACTGCGAAGGAAGCATGGACCATCCTCCAGACAACCTATGAGGGCACCAAGGCTGTCAAAGATTCAAAGCTGCAAAGGCTCACCACACGCTTTGAAGAAATAAAGATGGAGGAGGATGAGTCGTTCGATGAGTTCTATGCCAAGCTGAAGGACATAGTGAACTCAGCCTTCAATCTTGGGGAAACCATCCCAGAACCCAAGATTGTAAGGAAGGTGCTCAGATCGCTGCCGGAAAGATTCCATGCGAAGATCACGGCGATCGAAGAATCAAAGGACATTGACAGAATTCCTTTGACTGAGCTAGTTGGAAACTTGCAAACTTATGAGTTAGGGCTGACTAGGTTAGGCAAGTCTAGTAAGGGCAAGAGTTTGGCATTAAAGGCCAAGAACAGTGACACGGATGACTCGTCAGATGATGAAGATTCCAAGATGAAGTCCTATATCACAAGGCAGTTCAAGAAGTTCATGAAGAATGCCAATGGAAAGGGCTTCAACAAAGACCGCAGACAGTCCAGTTCTTCACAATTCAAGAATCTGGATAAAATAAAGAAGGATGTCAAGGATGGCGGTCAGTACACTGTTCCTGCTGGGCCAAAATGTTTTGGGTGTCAAGGCTTTGGACACATGAAACAAGAGTGTCCTACGTACCTTAAGAGCATAGGGAAGAGCAAGGCACTTGCTGTTACCTTAAGCGACACAGAGCCCGAGGAAGATTCCGAGGATGAAGACGGCGGAATCTTAAATGCCTTCACTGCCACTGTTAATCCTACTGAGGGGGTTACCGAGAAAGTGAATGAAGAAGAGGAGTTGGAGGACTCCAAGATTGAGATTATGGATGATCAAGATGATATCCATACCGCCTATCAGAAGCTATACAAGCTTTCCGAGAAGCATGAAAAGCTCTATAGGCTGGCTACCAAGAAGCTCAGTGATGTGGAACTTGACCGCGAGGAGCTGTCCACAAAGGTTGATCAAGCGAATCAAACCATTGGAGCACTGAGGTTCGAGAACAATTTCTTGGCTGAGAGGACCAAGAAGCTTGAAGCGGAGTTGTTTCAAGTCAGAGCACAATTAGAGAGGACGTCAAGCGCCAAGCTGGACAAAATGCAAGATGCTCAGAGATCTTCTTCAGATCGTACTGGATTGGGGTATGAATTCTCTCTCTCTAATACTCCTACTTCTAGTACTACTGTCTTTGTTCCACCCGCTAATAACATTAAAACTGAGGAGAATAATGTTAAAACTGGTTTAGCTAGTGAGAACGTAGACAAGAACAGGTCTATCCTAGGAGCACCCCCTAAAATTGAGAAAAGGGAATCTAGAAACCCTAGGAATAAGAAGGCTAACTCTCAAAAGGCCAAACAGAAGAAGCCGCATCTCTGTTATCATTGTGGTCTTGCTGGTCACACTCGACCAAATTGCTACAAGTGGCTTGCCACTCAACAGAGCAATGGCGCAATAGCATCTGGGAGCCAGAATCAGCTTCAGTCTTCTCTCGCTCCTCTTGGAGACATTCTTAAAGCCCTCATGTTCCTTTCGAACTTGAACGGTTCTCATTCTTCTCCCTCTTTACCGGTTCAAGAGCCTACCAAAAGGAAAGGATCTTCCAAAGTGTGGAAGCCAAAGGGTTCTAAGTGATTTTAGTCACTTCTTCTTCTCTCCCCTATTTCTTGTGTATTGCATTACTTGTGTGTTTCTTTACTGTTTGAGTCAGTCTAGTTTTATGCTTTGTTTTGCTTTAATTGTTTTTGTTTGTGTGTTTTCAGTTTTGTGTTTTATTTTTGCTTCCTTGATAAAAAAAAAAAAAAAAAAAAAAAATTTGAAAAATGAAAAATACAAAAACAGTGTGTGTTTGTGTGCATTAGTTCGTGTGAACTTTTGTAATGGCCATTGAAACAGAGTTTTCTAAACTTTGTATCATCTATAGCTTAGATGAGCACTCTTCTGCACAACTAAGTGAGTGAGCTTTGTAGCTCTTTGTTTGTGATGAGTAAGGTTAAGTGATCTCTTCTTCTTAACACTCGTATCACTCTTTTTGACGGGTTGAACTAGAAAATCCTAAGAGAAAGGCATAAATAACCATCTCACCACTGTTACTCGCCAATCATAATATGACACCTGTATGCTTCGGCATAGCAAAAGTGCAGTGTCAAAAGCTTAACATCATTGAGTATTTCTTTTCTTCCTCTTGTATGCCCATGCATGATATGCTTGTTAAAAGAAAATATGCAAAGATATAAAAAGCAAAAAGATCAAAAATGCTTTAAAATATGGTTGCAAGCGTGTTTTCTAGGAGATGTGGGAGTTATAGGATGTACCTCAAAGGTGATAGTCCCCATCAAACGGTTATGATTGTGTGTGAGTTAAAGTGATTTTCTCATATCTCAAATCGTCATAACATTGAGACACTTATGCAATCTTGCGATGTTTTCACACACAACACGCAACACTCTTTGCTATTCTTGATACATGTGCAGGTACAATGTGATTTGGCCATCACAAGGTTTACATGCGTTAATGTATGCTCACTAATCTGTCATAACTTGTTTTTGAAACATAAAATTGGTTAGACTTGTTTAGTGTGTGTGTGCGTGTTTTGAGATACATGTGCATCATTTTTCTTGTTGAGAGATGTTTTTGAGAGCTTAATGTGTTGATTGTATCTTTGGTTGAGTTGCATGCATGATTGCATTCATGTCTGTGTTTTTCCTCTTTTGAAAAACTGCTCTTCAAGGCAGCTCGACACCTCCTCGATACCTCTCGACACATGAGCCATCTATCGAGATCCTTAGACTCTTTCTTATCGCTGTCTCGACAGATACCTCGACACCTGCTGGATCGATCGAGAATCTTTCTGTCTGCTCGATAGCTTCTCGATAGCTGCTGGATCGATCGAGGTTACCTCATGCTTGTTTCTTCTCCCTCGATAGCAGACCTCGATAGCTGCATCTATCCACGTTCAAACCTCGACAGCTTACCTCGACAGCTACCTCGACAGCTCTCGATACCTGCAGCTGTCGAGATTTACTGAGGTTCTATATATGGGTTTTTCGCGATTTCAGCTCATTTCTCTCGATCTCTCTCGCTCGAAATCTCTCTGTTCTCTCTCAAAAACTTTTCTTTTTCCCTCCAAACCTCTTCCAAGGCGTTTTCAAGTGTTTCTTTGTGTTTTTCATCTCTTGGTGAGCACATTATCCCTCATTTTCATGCATTTCATTGTTTAAAACCCTAGGTTTTGTGTTTTTGAAAATTTTTGGGAGTTTTCAAAATTGTTGGGGTTTTCATGAAATTTTTGGGTTGGTTTTCTAGTTTTGATCTTCAAAACCACATACATTGCATCCTATTAGCATTCTAATTGTATTTTCATGCATTTAGATGTGTGCAAATTGAATGTGTGCTGTTAGGTTTGGATTGGGCTGAGCCCATGATGTTTTTGAGTTGCATGTCACATGCTCATGCATTTTCATGCATACGTTCTTTTCATTTCAATATTTCTTCTGTCAATATTGAACTGTTTGGGACTTTTCTGTTTGATTCTTCCTTCCCCCTCTTCTATGTTTGCGTTAGTAGCGTCTATGGCTCCTAAACGTAAGTCTATTCCTCCTAGGAACCCCATGCGTCCTAAAGGATCGTCTTCTTCTGATCCTACCCCCATTTCTGTTCGGTTCCGTGATGAGAAAGCCCGTAAGGACTTCTCGGAGAACTTCTCTAAACGCGGTGTTCAGTCGGAACGCCACGTAGTCTTGGCAGACTTTGCCGACACAGACCTACCCGATGTCATTCACACTCGGGGTTGGGAGTCACTGTGTGACGTCCCGGTCACGTCTCTTCTCGTGTTGATTCAGGAGTTTTACTCCAACATCCACGGGATTGATTCGTCAGTACCTTCTTTCTACTCTAGCGTTAGAGGTACCCGCTTTTGTGTCACCCCAGAGCTCGTCTCTGAGGTTCTTCATGTACCTAGGGTGGATCATCCCGATTACCCTAGTTGTGAGCGTCTCTAGACTGTGTCCAAAGACGAGATGATCTCAGCGTTCTGTGAACGTCCTACCTCTTGGGGAGATCACATGTACACACCATGTCGACCTTTTGCTAAAGGTCCTCGTTTCCTAAACATGGTGATGACCTTTGTTTTGCACCCACTTTCTCACTACAACTCGATCATAGAGCCCCGTGCTCGGTTCTTGTTGTCCCTCCTAGAGCATCTCTCTATAGACTTTCCTTCTCACTTCATCTTTTCTATTATCGATGTCTATAGAGATACGGCCACCCGTGATAAGCTCATTTTCCCTTCCGCTATCACGAGGATTTTGGGTCGTTTTTCCATTCCCTTCCCTACGTCCGATCACTATCATGTCATGTCTGCCATAGACGCCGCTACCGTAAAACGTAGTGAGGCACAGTTTCAATCGCGACAGCCGGATGCTGCCACTCCTTCCACCCGTCCGACCACCTCCAGATCCGCTCGAGCATCTACCTCTTCTTCGAGCGAGGTCACATTGGGAGACGTCATGGCGCAGTTACAGTGCATGGATGCTCGCCTCGATACACTCACCACTGAGTTGTATCAGGTGAATGTCCGTGTTGGTCGCATCGCCAGGCGACAGGCGACCTTGGGCGGCTTTGCATCAGAGGCTTCTCCTCCGCCACCTCATGTGTCGTCTGAGACCGAGGCTGATGATGATGGCGATGATGATGATGCTTCCGACGATGATGATGATGGAGATGCTACCTCATCGAATGAGATGTCTACTTGACACTCTACCCTTTGTCACTCGTGACAAAAAGGGGGAGTAGTTTTGTATGAGAGTAGTCATACTTAGGGGGAGTGTTAGCATAGGACATTTTTGTTAGGGGGAGTGTGGTTTGAGGGATGTAGTGAGATGATCAGATGTATTTTCTTTCTTTTCTTATCTTTTAGAGATACTTTGATCATGTATTACCATACTTTGTACTTATATTCTTTCTATATATGAGGATGTATGTTTTTCTTATCACCTACCTTTCATGTGTTGTTTCTTTTCTATCTTTATACACATGCTTCTTCATTTGTACGCAATCTATTATTTCTGTTTCTCACAAAGATGCCTTGATGTGTTTTGTTTATAAGTGTTTCAGAAATACAGGTTGTCAAAGTCTTCTTTCCATAAACTCTCTTCTTGCAAAGTTTTTCAAGAGTTTGTGTTAGGATAGATTTTATTGTATGTAACAAGTGAATATGAGTTGAGTGATTTATGACTTCTCTCATATCTTCATTTGTATGTTGTGGTTTTGTCACGGATTGTCAAAGGGGGAGATTGTTAGGACATATGTATTTGTTCAAGATTGTGAACATATGTCGCTATTTTATGTAATTGGCTTATCCTTAGACAAAACGCACTTTACTTGTATTTGGGTAGATCTAGGATGTGTTAAACACTTCAAGAAACAGTGGTTCAAGTTTAAGTGTTGAAGCCGTCAAAGTCTGTCCAAGATACAAGCAAGGAAGTGCAAGATTTTAAAGCTCGACACCTACCTCGACAGATACATCTATCGAGCTTTAAAGAAGTTGTTTTGCCCGAGCCTCGACAGCTGTCTCGATACCTCTCGATACCTCTATCTATCGAGAATTAAAGAAAACATAATTCCAAGTCTGTTTCAAGTCCAATCCGTGTGTGTGTCTTTGGGACTTCTTTTCTCCTAACCCTAGACATATAAAAGGATTATTTTAAGGGCCGTCAAAGAGTGCATCAGCAGAATTCACAAGATACAAGTTGCATCTTCTCTCTTCATGCAAATTGTGATCTGTGAGACAAAGTTCGTGCCCTAGTTCATCTCTGATGATTTGAAGAACTTTGCAGCCAACATTCTTTCTTCCTCAAGTTGGTGGTTAGTCACGTACTGGGATTCGTGCAAAGGAGTAAGACGCGTACTGGGATCCGCGCATCAAATTGGTTAGTCACGTACTTGGGAGCCGTGCATTGAAAAGGAGAAATTGTCACTACAGAGCAAGTCCAATTGGGTATTGGGGTAAGGGTTCAATTGTAGGTTGGTAAGGTACTTGGGATTCCTTGCTTGTAATCGCTTGTTGTGATAATAGTGGAGTTTCGGGAGTGGTGACCTTAAATCACCCGGTGGGGTTTTTGCCGCGAGGTTTTCCCCATTCGTGAACAAATCACCGTGTTATTTATTTTCCGCTGCATATCTTAGTTTCGGTGATTTGTTTGTGCTGCCATGTATATTTGCATGTTAATTTGATTAATTAATAACTGGGCTAATTTAATTAATCTAAATTATCACAAGGGGTCATCGCGTTTGTGACCTGTCAAATATATATTTAAGAGCTCCTCTAAAATAGGATGAAAAAATAGATTTGCCCTTAAATATATATATATATATATATATATATATTTGGATCTCCTCCGAAATAACGTCGAGTTCTATTTTGATAAATATGTTGAAATGTTTAAGAAACACTTATTTTATATGTTATACTTTGTTGATATTTCATAAAAAAAATATATATATTTTAAGCTTTGCCCCCCCCCCCCCCCCAGGTTTGAATCCTGGTTCCGTCCCTGTATATAGGTATAGCCAGTTTGTTCGTCTGTCAATTTTTATTCCGAATCTATTTTTGTCTAATCTTCTCGTGTATTATTTTTGTCTGCGCAATCTTTGTTGACTGTCTTATACTTGTCGAGTCTTGTAATTACTTTTACCCTATTCTTCGTTCTCTATCCAGTTTGTCTGTCTATCAATTTTTTTTTTCGAGTATGTTTTTGTCTATTCTTCACGTTTATTATTATTTTTAATAAATTTAATCATATTTATATACAGATAAAGGGATAAGATATTTTTTCCCCAATGGGCACTCAACGTTCCTTTCCCTCTCGCCTCTCAACTTAAACCCTCCCTGCTGAGTCCGGAGTTACTGTGTCTTCTTTCTCCTCTCGTCCCCTTCCAACTACAAACCACGTTTTCTAGGGTTATTTATGTAAGAGTAGGTTTATTACACACATACAAATTACAAACATCTCTACATGTAGCGAAAAAGCAATTGAATGACCAAGTTAGAAATTTTGACTTGAAATCATTATTTTAATTACATGTTTTTTCGTATGTGTGCATTAATGTGCATTAGTGCATGCAACAAATTTTTAGGCAAAAATGCAATTGACACCGCTAACTTTGCTTAAGAATCATTTAAGTCATTTAAAAAGTTCGAATTTGGTCATTTTCATCCAGTAAGTTTACTTTTTAGTCTTTTAAGTTTGAAAATGATCATTTTAACCCAATAAATATACCCAAAAATTATTTTACTCCTTTAAATTTGTAGTTTTGAGTTATTTTTGGGCAAAGTTAATTGACTAAATGTCTGTTGGGGACAAGCTAAAAATTTCAGCTTATTTTTTGTACTATTCATGGATTTTGCTGTACTATACAGCTAATTTTTACTTTTATTTACAGTATTTTCAATAAAAAGTTTTCAGTTTCAGCTAAATAAACTGTTCACAAACGGACACTAAGTGAGTCTTAAAAAGACTAAAATGATTTTTGAATGAATTAGTTACCAAACTAAAATGAAAATTTCAAACTTAAAGAACTAAAATGTTTTTGGTGCAAATTACAAACTAAAATGATCAACTTCAAACTTAAAGAATCAAAACAATTTTTGGACAAAATTAGTGGGTGTGAATTGTATTTTTGCCAATTTTTACCTTTATGTAATACTATTACCTCTTTTTACCCTTATGTAATACTATAAGGTACACACTTTACGTTATACTTTTATCCTTGCTGTGTACTAACAGTTTTAGACTCTACTTGGCATCTCCTTTTTTCCTTTTCTTTTTTTTTTTTTTTTTTTTTTTTTTTTTTTATGAATCTACTTGGCATCTCTATACATTGGATTGAGAATCAATAACATATTTTTAGTTTCAACAAAAAAAAAAAAAAAGGTAAAAAACAACGTAGAGAGATGAAAAGGAGGGTTTATTAGTATGTGATGCTCCATTATTGTTTCATGGAACATGGAAAAAAGAAGAGAGAGAATAGAGTGCAACGGTAATAAGAGGGAATTTCTCTCTCATAAAATAGGCGAAAATGGGCAAATGCTCTTTTTGTGCAAAAATAACAGCGTTATGCCCCATTTTCCAAACTAATTAGGGAAATGCCTATTTTTTGTAGCTCGACAATAAGAAAATCGAGTCTGGTGAAAAACTTGATCATTAAATAGTTGAGTTATCTTTAGCTTTGTGCCACGCTAGACAGCTAGCGTGGCATATCCTAAAAATCGAGTTATTCTCGTATAATAACTACACATCTCCTCCTATTCAGAGTGTCTTGCTTTTCGTCTAAACTCAATTCCGCTCTGCTCCACAGATCCACAAACTGCTTCCAAACTCAACGGAAATTTGTATCACCTCAGGTAAAAAACTCCCACCAGAATTTTATGGCAATGGTATTTTCATTTGATATTGTACTGAATTTTTATTTTTTTGGTTGAACTAGTGTGAAGTAAGTACATTGGTGTGATTTTGGTTATTTGTTGTAGTAAACGTTGGTCACAAGAGAATGAAATCTTTACTATAGTAACATTTTGTATTGCACAATATTACCATTGGTCAAACATTAACAACAGCATTTTGTATTGCACACAATGTGTAGACATTAACAACAACGTTTAATGTTTATGGTCAAATGTTAGTGTTAGTAAGTCATTTTTAGCATGTAATAGTACACAAATTTATGAATGTCTTTGTCATGTACCATCTTATGCAGCATTACATTATTTACCAACAGTTGATGCACACTGTTAACTTGATCATTTGATGTTATTATATTCAGCGTCAATGTCTGTTTCTAGCAACCCACAACTCTATAGGCCTCATGATGTGTTCACTGTTATGGGCTGTTGCTATGTATTGGAAGATGCGTTTAGCTATCCAATCAATCTAAATTTGCGAAATAGTGCTTACGCTCACAATACCATGAAACAGGAGTAGCCTTGGTTATTTCATGAACAACAAATGTTTTATGATGAGTTGGTTGGTTTTAAGTTGCTAGTGCCTCGGCGACTCGCATCACAGATGCCCAGAGACATGATCAACGAACTTCGTAAAGCATTGAACCGCATAAGAGAAGAAAATAATCGAATGAAGATACGTCTTAATAGATATCGAACCCAAGGCGAGATTCGAGAGTCAATGGAGGGAGGGTGGTATGAGCACGCACAATTCATGCAATCACTTCTTGTTGATCCCATGTATCAGTCAGACGTGGAGATATCAGATGAAAAGTAATCGTCTCGTGGTGTAATTAGACTTTGTTAGACATGGCAAAACGGGTCAAAATTTTCTGACCCGACCCGACCCGACCCGAAAAATACTCGACCCGAACCCGATTTTTTTGACCCGAAATAAAAACGGGTTGACCCGTGACCCGACCCGAATTTTTCGTGTTTTTTGCAGGTCAACCCGACCCGACCCGAACCCGAATCACTTTTTTAAAACTTTTTTTTTTTTGGTAAAAAAAAAAAGTAAAATTAAGACAATAGTAGTTTAATTGTTTATTGTGAGTTTTAAGGAAACAATTGATACATTTACATATACAAATTAATTGAAAGATAAAAAGTTGAGCATTCTGTAATGAGTAAAGATTTTTAGATATTAAATAACAAAGTACATGCCAAGATAATATGGTTACAGTAGAGTTAAAAATATAGATTTAAAATTGTAAACATGTGTGAGAAACAATTACAAGTGTAAAAATAGTGAAGCCAAAGTATCAAATTAGCATAATTAAGAATACTTAGACTCATTTTTTAACAATTTATGTTCAAAATAAACGGCTTTTCAAAATAAATTATAATATTTTCTAAAGTGTGTGTTGCTTAACAATGATATGATATTCATAAAAGAGACCATGTATAAATAAGTAAGCAATCCAATTTTAATGTATATCTCAAATTGAAATAGAGTGTCAACCACAATTGATAATAGATTATAAAATTAATTTTCAAGATTGTAAATTTCTTATATGTTTTTATTATTTATCAAATGAGTTATCCAATAAGTAATTTGTAATTTTGTTTTATATTTTGGAATGTTGATATTGTGTAGAAATAAAACGTGTATTTGTTTTACTTATGTTTGTGTTATTTTGTTTTAGATAGCAATGTTAAGATTTGTATAATTTTAAAATTATTGAATAAGTATTAATAAGTTTAACTGAATTTTCCTATAAAAAAAAAAAAAAAAAAAAAGTTTAACTGAATTCATTTTTGATATAAGTGGTGAAGTCAAAATAATGTATTTTACATAAAATAATTTGTTGCATAACTTTTCAAATGACAAATACATGTTGTTTTATTTATAAAAAAAAAAAAAAAAAAAATTCATGTGAAAAATACGGGTCAATACGGGTCAACCCGACCCGACCCGCAACCCGATTGACCCGAACCCGTTTTTAACCCGCTTAAGATGACCTGTTTTTGACCCGTGACCCGTTTGACCCGCAACCCAATTGACCCGACCCGAACCCGACCCGACCCGCCCGTTTTGCCATGTCTAGACTTTGTTGGAGAACTATTTTGCTTAACTATGTTTTATATGTATGTGTGTCACTGTTGTTGCATTTGTACTATGTAAACCTTATATCCATCAAGAGGAGCATGCACATTATTCGTAATCTACTTTATGCTTTGTAACGCATAAAAGTTAAATATTGCCACACATGATGTTTTTCAATAAGCACCTACGACATAACACAGAAAACTTAAAATAACTTACACGATGCCACCAATATGCATGCATTGCATACGAACAATAACGCTACTAACATTATTAACTTAACCCTAGACATAACACACACACCACATAGGCATTCACTCAGACAGGTAATCCTTGTAGTTGAGGACATTGTTATGTTTCGCCAGAGTGAGTTGCATGTTGGCTGTAGTAGCTGCACCTACGACATAACACAAAAAACTTAAATATTCTTACACGATGCCACCAATATGCATGATTGCATATCAAAAACTAACGCTACTAACATTATTAACTTAACTCGTAGACATAAGACACACACCACATAGGCATTCATTCTGACAGGTAGTCCTCGTAGTTGAGGACATTGTTATGTTCCGCCAGAGTGAGTTCCCTGTTTGTTGCAGTGGCCAGCTCCTCCGCTAGTTGTAGCATGTGATACCTGGACCTACGAAGTATCATAAGATTGTTCTCTTCTTTTATTTTAATCACTACATGTTCATATTAGTGCATGTTTTGCCGGGGCAGTGTGAGCGAGCTACGGTCAACAAGAGGCGTTCCGAGTCGCACGAGATCATTGTGTAGAGCGTTGGACTCGTTCACGCGAAAGTCCCACTCCCGCCACAGTCTGGCATAGTATTCACCCTCGTCGGAATCTCTTCCCCTTCTATAGTTACCTAGAAACCAAGGTAGCATCCAATTGCGTATTGACATTGGAAAATGTGACTCCAGATTGATAAGTAGATGTTTTGCAAGGGTATATGTAAATGGGACTTCAGTATGTGTAGATGTTTTGCAAGGGTAGATGTAAATGGGACTTTATATAGGTGTTTTACAAGGGCAAGTATTCACGTGGATGTGAATATATGTAAGGGTAAGTATTCATGTGATTAAAGATGATATGACTCGACAATGTATTGTTCAGTGGCGAGATGCTGAGGAGCACATGCAAAACTGCGAACATGACTTGGTTGTGCAGTGGCATCTGTTGGTGCATGTGGTTCGCTGAGGTAGCTGTTTGATATGGCTATAGCTTGTGCTACAACAGCGGGGTGGTACTGTGTACTGCAAAAGAGGTTGCGTATTTATTCACGTGAAGACTATTCAGCATTCATGTGCTTCATTTGACATGACTTGACAAGACAGTGCCAAGCTGTGTTAAATGTATCATAAACTTTTCAGGGATGCACTGCATCCTTGAAAAGAGTGCATTGCAAAAGGATGCATATCTATGTATTGACGTGCATGTAGGTGATATGACTGGACAGGGGTCAACAATGCAAAGCTGTTGAGTAACACATGCAACACTTCAAACATCAGTGTAGCAATGGTGGACAGCTCACCCTTAAAATTGATGCATAAACTTTTCAGGGATGCTTTGTGTATTCACATGAGTGTGGATGGGTAATTGTGGTCAGGGTTCAATAGTGTTGAGCTATCCACCGTAGCTACACTCATTGCTCCCTATGGTGGTAATTTGCAAGTAGGATTGAAGAAAGCTGATAACAACATTTGGTTTTGTAATGGTTGGTAGGATTTCGTTGAATACCATTCTATCTGTTATGGTTATTTTTTAGTCTTCAGATATGAAGGAAATTCAAGCTTCCATGTTCTTATATTTGATAAGATTCCCACTGAGATTCAATATCCACCCCGCAAGAACTGTAAATTGGCAGATCATCAGGTAGAAATAATAGACTTAGATGAAGATGATACAAATATATCTCCCTCAAATTATTTGCCCATAAAACATGAAAACGGAGAAAATTTTGTTACGAAAAAATTTTCTAGCATGTCCAGAGGAAGAGAGAGAGCAATCCAAGCAGCCGAAAAGTTTAAGCCTAAAAATCCTTCTTTCATGGGTATCTCGCGGCCGCATAATATGGTGAGCCTTTATACATAATGTGATCATGATGTTCTCTTAAATATGGCCTTGAAACATATATGGTTTAATGCTTAGCTATTTCTCCTTCTTGTGCAGTATGTACCTGTTGAATTTTCTACCAAGTTTATTATTGGGAAGCAATTTGTCACACTTCAATGTCTTGTGCTATTATCCCCATGATAGGCCACAAATGCGTTGACCACTTGTGATTAATTAAGTTGATTAATTAACTAAGTTTTTAATTAATCAAGTTAAAATACAAATATCGTGGTAGCACAAACAAATCACCAATAATCTAGAGTATGCAGCGGAAATTAAATGACATGGTGATTTGTTTACGAATGGGGAAAACCTACACGGCAAAAACCCCACCGGGTGATTTAAGGTCACCACTCCCGAAACTCCACTATTATCACAACAAGCGATTACAAGTAAAGGAATCCCAGTACCTTACCAACCTACAGTTGAATCCTTACCCTAATACCCAATTGGACTTCTCCTGTAGTGACAGTTTCTCCTTTTGATGTACGGCTCCCAGTAGGTGACTAATCAATTGCGCAGATCCCAGTACGCGACTTCAATTCACCAACTAGAGAGAGAGTTATTGGCTGCAAAGTTCTTCAATTCATCCACGCGATGAAGATCAAGAAGATGCTTGGTTACAAAATCCTACGGTGCACATTACACAGCAACTTATTCACAAGAAAGATAAACTAGGGCATGAACTTTGTCTCGGATCACAAATTGCTTGAACAAGGATTTCTCAATGCTTGTGCAACTTGTCTACACTTTTACGGCCCTTAAAATAATCCTTTTATATGTCTAGATTAGAAGAAAAGAAGTCCCAAAGACACATCCACGGATTGGAATCAAAACAGAACTTAGAATCTGTTTTCCTTAAATCTCGAAAGTTAGAGGTGTCGAGGTGCTATCGAGCAACTGTCAAGCCTCTAGACTGAAATAGCTTCTTAAAGCTCGATAGATGCATGTGTCGAGCCAGGTGTCGAGCTTTAATAACTTGCACTTTTCAGCTTATTTCTTAGACAGAGTTGATGACTTCAACACTTGATCTTGAAACACAATTTCTTGAAGCGTTAAACACGTCCTAAATCTACTCAATTACAAGTAAAGTGTCTTTTGTCAAAGGATAAGCCAATTACATAAAATAATGACATATGTTCAAAACAACTTGAACCACATATGTCCTAAAAATCTCCCCTTTTGGCAATCCGTGACAAAACCACAACAAACAAATGAAGATATGAGAGAAGTCATAAATCACTCAACTCATATTCACTTGTTGAATACAATAAAATCTATCCTAACACAAACTATTGAAAACCTTTGCAAGAAGAGAGTTTATGGCAAGTAGACTTTGACAACCTGTATTTCTGAAATACTTTTAAACAAAACACATCAAGGCATCTTTGTGTGAAGTAGAAATAATAGATTCCATACAAATAAAGAAACACGTGTATAAAGATAGAGAAGAAACAACACATGTAAAGGTAGGTGAAAGAAACATACATCAACATATATATATAGAACAAGTAAGCACAATGTATGTAAAACTGGTTACAAGACCGGGGTACATGAACAATGTATCTCTAAAAAGAAAGAAAAGAAAAGAAATACATGTAAATCCACACTACATCCCTCATAGTAACACTCCCCCTATCAAAAGTGTCCTATACAAGCTCTCCTCCTAAGTATGACTACTCTCATAACCCAAAACTACTCCCCCTTTTTGTCACGAGTGACAAAGGGTAGAGTGTCAAGTAGACATCTCATCGGTAGAGCTAACATCTCCATCATCATCATCTGAAGCATCATCGTCATCACCATCATCCGAAGCATCATCGTCATCACCATCATCATCCTCAGTCTCAAAAGCCACATGAGGAGGTGGAGAAGAAGCCTCAGAAGCAAAACCGCCCATGGTCTCCTGTCGCCTAGCAATGCGACCAACATGAACGTTCACCTGATACAACTCTGTAGAGAGCATATCGAGGTGAGCATCCGTGCGCTGAAGCTACGCCATGATGTCTCCGAGTGACACATCGCTCGAGGAAGAGGAAGAAGTAGATGTAACTGATAGTCCACAAATGCGTTGACCCCTTGTGATGAATTAAATTTATTAATTAGTCGAGTTATTAATTAACCAAGTTAACATGCAAATTCACGTGGCAGCACAAACAAATCACCAATAACTAAAGTATACAGCGGAAATAAAATTGACACGGTGATTTGTTTGCGAATGGGGAAAACCTGACGGCAAAAACCCCACCAGGTGATTTAAGGTCACCACTCCTGAAACTCCACTATTATCACAACAAGCAGTTACAAGCAAGGAATCCCAGTACCTTACTAACCTACAGTTGAACCCTTACACCAATACCCAATTGGACTTGTTCTGTAGTGACAGTTTCTCCTTTTGATGCACGGCTGCCAAGTACGTGACTAACTAATTGCGCAGATCCCAGTACGCGACTTCAATTCACCAACTAGAGAGAGAGTTGTTGGCTGAAAAGTTCTTCAAATCATCCACATGATGAAGATCAAGAAGATGCTCGGTTACAAAATCCTACAGTGCACATTACACAGCAACTTCTACACAAGAGATGAACTAAGGCATGAACTTTGTCTTAGGTCACAAATTGCATGAACAACAATTACTCAATGCTTGTGTAACTTACGTCCCTTTGACGGTCCTTAAAACAATCCTTTTATATGTCTAGGGTTAGGAGAAAAGAAGTCCTAAAGACACATTCACAGATTGGAATCAAAACAGAACTTAGAATCTATTTTCCATAAATCTCAACAAATAGAGGTGTCGAGGATCTATCGAGAAGCTGTCAAGCCTCGGGGCTGAAATAGCTTCTAAAGCTCGATAGATGCATGTGTCGAGACTGGGTGTCGAGCTTTAGTAACTTACACTTTCCAGCTTGTTTCTTAGGCAGACTTGATGACTTCAACACTTGATCTCGAAAAACAGTTCCTTGAAGCGTTAAACATATCCTAATTCTACCCAATTACAAGCAAAGTGCGTTTTGTCAAAGGATAAGCCAATTACATAAAAGAATGACATATGTTTGAAACCACTTTGAACCACATATGTCCTAATAGTAACCCGAGCAAATCGAGATGGAGCCGGATGGGAGGAAGGAGGTGCTGAATCTGTCTATCGCGACCTAAACTACGCCTCACTACGTTTTACGGTAGTGGCGTCTATGGCAGCCATGACATGGAAGGGGTCAGAAGAAGGAAACGGGACGGAGAAGTGGCGTAGAATCCTCGTGATAGCAGAAGGAAAGATGAGCTTATCACAAGTAGTCGTATCCCTATAGACATCTATGATAGAGAAGATGAAGTGTGAAGGAAAGTCTATAGTGAGGTGCTCTAAAAGAGACAACAAAAATCGAGCAAGAGGCTTTGTGATGGAGTTGTAGTGAAAGAGTGGGTGCAAAACAAAAGTCATCACCATGTTCAGGAAACGAGGACCTTTAGCAAAAGGCCTACATGGTGTGAACTAACGCTCACCCCAATCAGAGGGGCGCTCATAAAAAGCAGACATCATCTCATCTTTGGACACAGTCCACAGACGCTCACAACCGGGGTAGTCAGGATGCACAACCCTCGGAACATGAAGCACAATTCCATGAGTGATGACAACTCCAAAGTGATTACAATGCACGTTCCTCAAACACTTGATAGGCCACAAATGCGTTGACCCCTTGTGATTAATTAAGTTGATTAATTAGCCAAGTTTTTAATTAATCAAGTTAACATGCAAATATCGTGGTAGCACAAACAAATCACCAATAATCTAGAGTATGCAGTGGAAATTAAATGACATGGTGACTTGTTTACGAATGGGAAAAACCTACACGGTAAAAATCCCACCGGGTGATTTAAGGTCACTACTCCCGAAACTCCACTATTATCACAACAAGCGGTTATAAGTAAAGGAATCCCAGTACCTTACCAACCTACAGTTGAACCCTTACCCCAATACCCAATCGGACTTGTTCTGTAGTGACAGTTTCTCCTTTTGATGCACGACTCCCAGTACATGACTAACCAATTGTGCGGATCCCAGTACGAGGCTTCAATTCACCAACTAGAGAGAGAGTTGTTGGCTGCAAAGTTCTTCAATTCATCCACACGATGAAGATTAAGAAGATGATTGGTTACAAAACCCTACGGTGCACATTACACAGCAACTTCTTCATAAGAAAGATGAACTAGGGCATGAACTTTGTCTCGGATCACAAATTACTTGAACAAGGATTTCTCAATGCTTGTGCAACTTGTGTACACTTTTACGGCTCTTAAAATAATCCTTTTATATGTCTAGGGTTAGAAGAAAAGAAGTCCCAAAGACACATCCACTGATTGGAATCAAAATAGAACTTAGAATCTATTTTCCTTAAATCTCAACAACTAGAGGTGTCGAGGTGCTGTCGAGCAGCTGTCAAGCCTTTGGGCTGAAACAGCTTCTTAAAGCTCAATAGATGCATGTGTCGAGCCAGGTGTCGAGCTTTAATAACTTGCACTTTTCAGCTTATTTCTTGGATAGATTTGATGACTTCAACACTTGATTTTGAAACACAGTTTCTTGAAGCGTTAAACACGTTCAAAATCTACCCAATTACAAGTAAAGTGCGTTTTGTCAAAGGATAAGCCAATTACATAAAATAATGACATGTTCAAAACAACTTGAACCACATATGTCGTAACACCCCCATCAATACATATTCAGCAATGAGATTCGGGAGGGTATGGGTTGCATTTTTGAAAGACAATAATTTAGAAGAAGGAGATGTCTGTGTGTTCGAGGTGATCAAGAGGAAGCCTGTTGTGGATTTCACGTGGTTGACCATTAGAGTTCGAACTAGGATAACTAGTTTAAATTTTAAACTAGTGATGTTTATGCTTATATTTAATTAGGGACTTTGATGATTGGTGTGGTTTATATTTGATGGATGTGGTTTTAAGACTTTTCTCTAACTAGTTTGGTATGCCTTGTTGAAAACTATTCAGCATTCCTGTGCTTCATCTGACATGACTTGATGAGACAGTGCCGAGTTGTGTTAAATGTATCATAAACTTTTCAGGGATGCTCGGCATCCTTGCAACGGTGGATTGCAAAAGGATGCATATCTGTGTATTGACGTGCGTGTAGGTGATATGACTGGACAGGGTTCAACAGTGCAAAGCTGTTGAGCAGAACATGCAGCACTGTGAACATACTATTGCAGCAACAGTGGACAACTCACCCCCAAAATTCATGCATAACCAAAAATCGGGGATGCTCTGCCTCCTCAAAAATGGTGCATTGCAAAGGGTTGCACATTTGCGTATTCATGTGAGTGGGGATGGGTACTTATGGTCAAGGTTCAATAGTGCCGAGTTGTTGAACGTTACATGCAGAACTACGAACATCAGTGTAGCAATGGTGGACAGCTCACCCCCAAAATTTTGCTTACACTTTTAAGGGATCCTCTGCATCCTTGAAAACAGTGCATTGCAAAAGATTGCATAGCTGTGTATTCACGTGAGCATGAATGATATGACTGAACAGGGTTCAAAGTGCCAAACTGTTGAGCAGCACATGCAGAACTGCAAACATGACTTGGCTGGACAGTGCCGAGTTGTGTTAGCCTTCTCCAACCTTACTTGCCAAATGCTACCATTACAAGCAGTAAGTGTAGCAACACTGGAGAGTTTTATCCCCATATTCCCTTACAAACTTTTTAGGGAGTCTTTGCGGGTACAAAATGTAGTTATATTTTCTCAACATCAATGTAAAATTACATGAAGAAAACTATGCTTCCAAGGTTTACATCAATGGCTTCCGATCATCACAATTACAACATTAGGGAGCTTTGGAGCAATGCTACAACAAACTAATAACTTGAATGAAACATTTTAGAGGCTGATCAGGCTTTTAGGCATTTACTCTATTTCTAAGTAAACCAAATATCGTTGTGACAGTGTGTTGTGTGAGCCATATGGGTTTTTAGTGAGTAAGTGGTTAGTTTGGTTTGGATGAGTCTGTATGTAATGTATCTATATAAAGTAGTATACTAGCAGACCTAAGATACACGGATACGTGCATATGATATAGCGACTCAAACAACTCATATAAATGAATTATTCGTATCATAGAATCATATGTGTGGTTGGTCTATGTGGTTTGGATGAGTCTGTATGTATTGAATGTATTAAATTTCCGTACAAGTAATGTGTAATAAATCTAATTTGGGTGATGAGTGTTATGCGTGTAACATTTCAAGTTACACAGACAGAATATTGGAAACTACTTGCATATCTAAGTAGAGACATTTCACTTCATAAGGTTTTTCCTACATTACAAAGTAGAGGACATTGTCCAACCAAAGCACAAGAACCCACTGTTGCAACAAAGAACAGCAGGGAAAAAATGAGAAACTGATTTCATATAAACTTAGCCAAAACTAAAGAACAGTTAATCTTTAGAGTTGCAAAATACAAAACGTACATAATCATCATTTGTCAGATATTAACAACAACAACATTCGGTATTGCACAGAATGTCTAGACATTAACAACAACATCTAATGTTCGTAGGTAAAAATTTTTGGAAATCATCATTGCTTGAATCTGAGAAGTCTGAAATATCTCTTTCATCATCTAACGCAGTAATTTCATTAATAGACTTGATGGCTCGTTCTTGCGCCTTCCCTTTTAGATGCTTCTTAGCTTTTTGGATTGCATGAAAACGGTCTAGTTGCCTTTGCATTTGATTGTTCTCTTGTTCAAGACGAGCAAGTATGTTGGCAAGTTCATCCTTAGGTAACTCGGCTGAACGTGCCTTAGGAACTTGTAACCCGTGCTATCGACAATACACCTCTAACTCACACCTCTTCTCGTATAGGGTTGACCATGGTTGTTCTACTACGATGAACTCTATTGCGGTGGTATCTGTACTTAGTTTTGTAGGTTTGCCGACCATGATGTGTCTGACGCTTCCAAGACTCTTGTACGTGTATATTGGCATATTAACGAAATTTCTCTTCTTTCCAACTCATTTCCCTCCATAGTGGTCTGTGTATGTCTGTAGTTGTTGATCTGTTGGAACTTGTGATGATTCATTTGTTGAAGTAGATCCAAACTTGTTTTGCATTCTACGATTTGATGTTGAGGCATTGCGACTCATAGCTTTATCAATCTACGAAGTTAGCGGGGTAGAAAGAAGATCATTATTGTGGTGCATTTATAACCTCATTTCATGGTCCAAGCATTACAATTTCAGTTATTAGGGCTTATCATGTCAATACAGGCTGGAAAAATACTATATGAATAGGATTTTAAATGTTCCCAATGTCACATCAAAGGTGGTAGTTTGATAGGATTTTAAATGTTCCCAATGTCACATCAGTTACTCTATTTTGTTTTTTTTTTTTTCTTTTGAATGACTTGGTGCCCGTTGTAGTTATTATTACTATTGTAGTTATTATGACTATTACTGGTCGCTAACCCGTGCGATGCATGGAGCAATTGAACAACACGATGAAGATTAACATTCTATAGCTTAAGCATTGGTATACTCCATTGCCCAAGCACGAAATCAATACACTCAATAGTACATTTTAAACCTTTAGACCTAATGCGAGAGTGCATGAGGTCGTGCCAAGTGTCGCTTTTTTTCTTTTTGGATGAGTCTGCACAACAAGGTTTCATTAGTAAATTTTTTATTGAAAATATGATGCATGAGGTACAGTCCAGACGGGGACCAAATTCAGAATAATACAACTGCTGATTTAAGAGCTACAACAATATCCAATCAATGGAAAATACATGACTGAAAAGCAAAACCTCCAATAAAAATAGTTGCCTGAAGTTAAGATATAGCTTGAGCCATTGCTCCAAGGAAAATCTCATAGGTGGTTCATCGGCAATATCAAACCTTGTAATCCAATTGTGCCTTCACAAACCTTCAATTTGTGTTAATAATTACTATAATCTAATAACACGTGAGCGCCGTATAGAATTATGAAACAAATCTTTTTTACATATTCAGATCTACTTGATATTATATAGAATCACATAATAACATAAACAATTCTCACGATTATAACCATTTCAATAATACTAATAATGGTAATGATGGGCATGAAACTAACCATTATATTAATATATCAAATTACTTTCCACAAATACCATGTTCTTCAAACTACCACTAAAATAACAAAATATACAACTGGCTGAAAGCCACTTCATAGAACTGTCATACAATTCTCCAAATATGCTACAGCAACTACAAAAAAAATTTCTTCCCCTTGGGTACAATGGCCAATGGAAATCATCAAGAGTTAGATGGTGGAGAAGGTGGAACAGGACGTTTATAGTCAACTAAGTCCGCTCGTAAATCTGCAACCTTGGCAAGGAGACCATCTAGAAGCTGCCCATAGGCTGCCTAAGTCGTCATAATGGTATCCATTATAGCATGAAGAGAGGGAGGAGGAGGGCTTGTATGCGCTGCGGCAGCAGTGTCAACATCTACCTCATTATCACCATCCTCGGCAACAGCAGCTGTGGGATCCCCATGCATGTCCTCACTTGGAACATCTTTTGTAGTAGACCGTACTTGTGGTCTCTTGGATGAACCAACACAAGGGTAGACAAAATTATTTTGGGCATTTCGCTGTTTCAGAAATTTGGCTCCTATGGGGCCTTGGATGTGAACCAACTCTTGGGAAGCAAAGTTCTTTAATCCTAAATATTTGAGGACCCTATGGATGAGAACTAGAAAAAACAAACCATTCCTCTTATACTTGCTCCTACGCACCTCTACAATGGTTTCAATGAAAAGGGAAGGAAAACAAATGGAACTATCGGCGACGAGGGCGTAAAGAAAGAAACACCTGTCTACAAGGATTGTATGGATATGAGAGATAGGGAAAATTTTGTGACAAACTATCCTAAAAAAGATATAATTAAGCTCAGTTAACTCGCGTGAGCTAATACTTTGGTCAGAACCTTGAGTGATTGATTGCCCACAAAGAACATCCAGAACATCATCAATACGAGGAGACATAGAGTATGGTAAAGTAGGTGTAAGAATTATAGGAACATTAAGAGCTTCAATTACGTTGCCCCTAGTTAGTGTAAACGGTACACCACGTATCCACGTTGCCACTTTGTGACCATGGGTATCCTCATGCATCGAGAGATTCGAATAAAATTCTCTAATCAAGTCAGTTGGAGGGGGTTGTATGTTTGTACACAGGTTTAACCAATGCCTAGACTGTAGATTCTCACAGACAGAAGGATGTAGCTCATGTAGATTGATTTGCCTCTCTCCCCAAATACTCCTTTTCTTAATCAAGGTTTCAAAGGTTTGCTCATTTGCATGCGCACAAAACCTTAATTGATCAAACACCACTTCAGGTTCGGATGTAGCTTTGGATTTTCCCCTCTTAGCCCTTCTCGGAGCCATAATTAACTGATGGTCAGCATTGGAAACACAAAGAGATAAACACCATATTCATACTACCTAACCCATTGATAATTTCATAGCCAAAGAGATCATTTCATCACAATCTACATAGACAATGAAGTTTGAAGCAGAGAACAAAAAATGGAGAATACGCATCACCATGTGTAGAAAATCATCCATACAATATATAGCCTAGAGCAGTTTACAACAATACAATGAAAAAACAATATTCTTACTCATAGGTTGTTTAGTTGGTGAAATAATTGTAATGCATTTTGGTCTGAGTCAATAATCTGAAGATAGAGATGACTATCAACTTTAGTTGAACTCAAAGAGCCAACATGCAATTTGTTAACATATTGAATTTTGTCAAAATCATCAATAATGTCACACACCGATAGCAAGCATTCTAATAGCAATAATATTATACAGGAAACATACAAGTGGATGTAGGACCTGACACATTCTCGAAATTCCTAGCTACATGTAGTAAGTTTGACCAACTTGTACAAAAAACATTAAATTGCACAATGTATAGTTCAGACATACAAATAGCAAAAGGACTACCACACACATATGGACCCACTGGCAAGTTCATTTTCTGGAAGGAGACTAGTTGAAGACAACCTACAAGATAAGCAAGTAACCTTACTAACAACAAACCATTTGACTAGCCAAACACCCAATTTCATCACAATCTTCATAGGCAATGAAGTTTGATGCATCAATCAAAAATTGGAGAATAACGCACCACCAATGTGTAATTTTAATGACAATAACTGTTAAAAGAGTCTTATTATGTAAAATCTTTGAAGAATTTGTGTGGGAAATTGTTGATTCTAGCCGGATGCAGCGAGAGCAATCAAACATGTATTTTCGGACTGCTGCATATTTTGCACCTGGATAACGGTTATAATGGTGGGTAATCACATATCTCGATTTCTAATTAATCGAATTATTAAGATACTCGATGATAAGAAAATCGAGTTATTTGCAGTGTGGTCCCAAACCCAGCCTAAATATTTGGACTGATTCAGATGCAGTCCAAGAATCCAAGTGCCTAGCTTGACTTGCACATAACTCGATTATCTAAAAATTGAGTTATATGCAATTTAACTCGATACTCCTTAAATCGAGTTATTTGTAGTGTGGTCCCAGACCCAGCCCAGATATTTGGACTGATCCAAATGCACTCTAAGAGGAATCCAAGTGCCCAGCTTGACTTGCACATAACTCGATTATCTAACAATTGAGTTATATGCAGTTAACTCGATCATACGAAAATCGAGTTATGTGCACATCTCGTCCCAGACCCAGCCTAGATATTTGGACTAATCTAGATGCAGTCTAAGAGGAATCCAAGTGTCCAGAAGGGTCCTCCACATAACTCGATTATTTCTAAATTGAGTTATGTGCAGTATAACACAAAACAGTTACAAGTTTTCCCCAGAATGGTGTTGCACATAACTCGATTATATATAATCGAGTTATGTGCAGTGTAACTTGATAAAGGTTAAAATGGTACTACACCATGACATCATTCTCGAGAAATCACTTAGAAATATCAGATTGTATCATATCAGAGTTCCACAAACCGAGTGGAGAAATTGTAACATCACTCTTGGGGAACTGTGACATCGCTCCTGAGGAACTAGAAAATCTCTCTTCAAATGCTTTGCGTACCACTTAGGGACAACTATTATTGATTTAGTAAGGATCAAGATTATTGGACCAAATATACAAATCCTATTGATAGAAGTCCCTGACAGGCCAGGGCAGGGACGGAACCAGGATTCGAACCTGAGGGGCGCCAAAGCTTAAAATAAATAAAAAAATGAAAATAACAACTAACATTTATTTTATATTCAACAAAATACTACATACAAAATAAGTATTTCTTAAACATTTCATGTTATAAAAACATCAACAAAGTGTAACATACAAAATAAGTGTTTCTTAAACATTTCAACACATTATCAAAATGGAACTTGACACTCTTTTAAATCTCTTAAGTTGTCTATGATTGATTCTGTACCAAATTTTGCTGCAATCTTATTTTCAGTGTACAAAATCAAAGACTTAATTCACAATTACACAAAGAATTAAATTAAATCTCAAGAGACAAACACAATTTCATATATATAATATATTAGCCACACGGCCCACACCACACAAAGTGATAGAGACAAAATTTAATGACTCTATACCAAATACTTTTACAATCACTATCTAACATCTATTTTGATTAAATAATACCTCCCATGTATATTTCATCTATCTACTTCTATGAAAAGAATGATGCATACTCAAAATTCAGCATTAATAGTGCTGCCAAATCTAGTGCACTCAAACAATCAGTGGTTTCAAGCACAAACAATCATTGGTCCTTGGGCCAAGGTTGTAGATATAAAAAAACATCAACCTTGAGTCAATCCAATCGAAAAACAAAAAGGGATAAAAAGGTCTGAATAGAGTAGTTGCAAAATAATAAACTCCCAAGATGATACATAATATTTTTTTTTTTTTTTTTTTGGTAAAGGAGGATAAATGCATTAAAACTAAATAAGTCTATTACAAAAATCCCCTTCTTTGTCCAAGGTGCAAAACCGATCCACCACAGGCGGTGGAAGGGCAAACAAAAGGAAAGGAACATCGCTAGAACTACCAATACGGGGCTAATGCATCCGCACACTGATTAGCTTCCCTTTGACACATGGACAACTCGCAGGTTTGGCATCTTTTTCAAGAGGAGCCTGTAATTAGTAAGCAAGGGTTCAAGAGAGACGTTAGCATTATGGTTTTGAAATAAGGTGAACAACTCAAAGAGCATCAAGTTCAACTATGAGATTATATATATTCTTCATAATACATTATTTACAATGCAAAGTTACTAACCACTTCTCAATTACATCTGAAAATGTGGACTTTTAACACAACATCATCCCTCATAATCAGCTCAAATACGCAAACATCTCCTACTCGCAAAGTATTTTCCCCTCGCAAATGCAGACCAACCAGTAGATACGACACATGATAAACTCCGATACATTCCTTCATAAACGTATAACTTCACAGGCCATAATCAGTCCACAACCTGGAGCTTCACAATGAGTATACTTCCTTTGGTGTAGTCCTTGGTAAATCCTTTTCTCGGTAAGTAGTTGATAATGCCATGGGGCAAACTTTGTACAAAAAATAATAAGAGATATTTCAAAAATAGTTGAACCCATTTGAATGAAAATGAATGAAAAGCAGTTTTGAGGCAATTCTAATAATAGCAACAACTTTCTGCTACATGCTTTCTAATTGATCTATGAAAAATCAAAGTTAATGGGAGTTGCATTTCTGAAACCCAACAATATGTTCAACTGAAAGCTTACCGCACAATCCTTGCCATTAATGTATGATGGATGAATGATAACCGTGAAAAGGGGATTTTTTGATTTAAAAGCATTGGCTCTCACAAGATTTTCAGATTCTCCATTAGTATTCATCAATTCTTGCTTAATCTCAAGAGCCTTATATTCTTCACCATTCACAACAGCCTTGCCTTTTAGCCTTCTCCGATTGGTAGACATGCCTACACCACCATCTATCTCCCTTGTTTTTTGGCATGGCATAAAGCCATCTATGATTTCAAGAGAGCTATCATCACTCTCATTGTCTTCCATCCTACGAACTTGGAGTTGGTCATCTAAAGGATAGTCTATTTCTGTTGTAGTGGCATCAAATATGAGTACATAAAAGTGTGAATTTCCTTCATATCTTAAAACTAGCAAGTGCCTCAGGGTTAGACCATGACAGCTTGCAAATTCGCACCAACCATTTTGAAACCAAACCTCCCCATCACGTTTTGTCAACTTCACTTTCCATATTGTACCATTTGGAATCGTAAGAAAGGCCATATCTGACAGATCAACTCCATATTTGGCTATATGTTGGGAAATTTAGACCCCGATTGATAGAATTAACAAGTTTTAAACCCAAGTTGTTAATTAGATTTATTATGAATAAAACTTGTTAAAACAAACAAACATCAATATTATGTCAAAATCATATGCAGCAAAAAAGTAAATAAGACAAGATATGATGACACAGGAAAGCCAATGAAACCAACCAGTTTCACAGTAAAAAACCTGGGGGGAAACCTTCCCGAAAAGCAATCCACTATAGTAAAGAGAAGTTTCAGATCTAGTACAAAACTTTTGTCCCTAGACTCTACAATCCCCGTAGATGAACTTACAGCAGAAACCTTCTACCACTTTAGAACCTCTGAACTCTTCAATATATAAATGCCACCATTTTGATGCACGGATCCTAGTATGTGACTCACTCTTTTGCACGAATTCCAGTACATGACTCACTCACCAACTTGAAGAAGAAGAATGTTGGCTGCAAAGTTCTTCACTTTATCAACAATCAAGATCAAGAAGCACTTGGTTACAAAATCATAAAGCGCAAAAGACGCAGTAGCTTTTTTTAGAGAGAATAAGGCTTTGGTCACCTTTTGCATATGTTCTCCTTGTATTCTCTTATGTGACGGTCGTCAAAATAAGCCTTATATATGTCTAGGATTGTGAGAAAAGAAACCCTACACAAATACATAAGCATGGGTCGAAAATCAGATCTGAAAAATTGAATTTCGTACCAGTTGCGAGCTATCGAGATTTAATGAATCTCAGCACTTAGTCACTTGCAAGCTATCGAGAAGCTATCAAGCATCCAGAAAATTTCTCCATCGATCGAGAGGTGTCGAGTAGTTATCGAGCTTTATACTCCAGCACTTTCTGACTTGATTCTTAAACAGACTTGCATGACTTTAACACTTAAACTTGAAACAAAGTTTCTTGAAGCATTAAACACATCTTAGATCTTCCTAAATACAAGTGCGTTTTGTCAAACGATTAGTCAATTACATAAAAGAATGACATATGTTCTTAACAAGTGAACCACATATGTCCTAACAATCTCCCTCTTTGGTAATCCGTGACAAAACCACAACAAACAAATGAACATATGAGAGAAGTCATAAAGTACTCAACTCATGCTCACTTGTTGAATACAATAAAATCTATCCTAACACAAACTCTTGAAAAACTTTGCAAGAAGAGAGTTCATGGCATGAAAGACTTTGACAACTTGTATTTCTGAAACACTTTAAACAAAACTCATCAAGGCATCTTAGTGTGAAATAGAAATAAAAGATTGCATACAAAAAAGAAACATGTGTATAAAGATAGAAAAGAAACAACACATGTAGAGGTAGATAATGAAAACATACATCATCACATATATATCAAAGATAAGCATAATGTATATAAACATGGTCACAAGACCTAAGGTACAAGAAGAAGAAGCTAAAAGTAGCTCCTACAACAACAAGGAGGTAATCACTCCCCCTAACAAGATGAAACACAACTCCCCCTTACAAAGGAATGTATTTCTCCCCCTAACATGTAGAATCTTAAAAAAAAGAGACCACATATTACCACTGTGGACGACTAAATTTCTCGGTTCGAAATAAATCAAACAAGTAAAATAGTTTCACAAATGCGAATTTGTATTGATGAATGTGTGGTACAATTCTCTGTAATTACAAAAAAGTGATCCTCTGATCGATCTCCTTGAAAGATTTGTGATGTGATTTTGATTCGAACACGAGATATCCTTCAATTTGGCTAAAGGATGGATAGAAGATCTTTGAAACGGAATTACAATGAATCTCTGGCTATGAGCTTGTTAGAAATTCTTTGTTCTTCACGTTCTTCGTGTTCTTCGTGTGTTCTTCGTCTTTAAAAGTTTGTGGTGGAAGTTCTTTGGGGCTTTAGAGGCTTGAATCCTTAGAGCTTCACTGATTTATGGTTTATTGAGATTTCTGGAGGCTTTTGAGCTTGATTCCAGTGACCTCTGAGATCTAGACAAGTAGTTTGAATGATTTAGCTTCGAATGTTCTTCGTATTCGAAGGTTTGTGGTGGAAGTTCTTCGGGGCTTTGGAGGCTTGAATCCATAGAGCTTCGCTGATTTGTGGTTTATGAGGTTTCTGGAGGCTTTTGAGCTTGATTCCAGTGACCTTTGAGATCTAGGAGGATGATTTGGCTGATTCCTCTTCGAATGTTCTTCATATTTGAAGGTTTGTGGTGGAAGTTCTTCGGGGCTTTGGAGGCTTGAATCCATAGAGCTTTGCTGATTTATGGTTTATGAGGTTTCTAGAGGCTTTTGAGCTTGATTCCAGTGACCTTTGAGATCTAAGAGGATGATTGGGATGATTTCTCTTCGAATGTTCTTCGTGTTCAAAGTTGAAGTTCTTGAAGTTCCTAGAGGCTTTAGGGCTTGATTCCAACAGAGCTTCTGAATTTTTGAACTCAAGATCTCTTCCCGGTTCTTCCTCAGATGTCTTGGTGTCTTCAAATGCCTTAAGAAGGCTTCTATTTATAGGAGTTTGGTGGTAGGTGAGTGACACATGGCGGAGTCTGATTGACGACACATGGTGGAGTCTGATTGACGACACATGTCATAGCTTGATTGGTCTGCTTATGTCATCGCTTACACGCACCGGATTGCTTGGGTCATCGCTTACACGTGCCGACTTACTTGCATCATCACTTACACGTGCCTACATGTGATTAGCATTTTGCATGCTTTTCATGTTCTTACCCTAATGGAATTTGGCAAATTTCTAGTAGCAATATATGATGCTTTGTAATTAACCATATTTTGTGGACTTGGTGGCATGACGTATCAGCTTGTGATAGGCCGGGAATTTTCCCTCTCTACAACCACATTTTCTCCCCCTTTTTGTCATGATTGACAAAGGGTACAAGAAGCTAGAAAGCTTCACCCGAGAAACATAAAGATGATCAAGGATGATCAAGGTGGCACATGGAATCCATATAAATGCATGAATGTAATGAAACAAGATGCTATGGATAATAGAAAACATGTGAAAAAAAGCACATGAATCCCAAAATACAAACACACACACACACACTAAACAAGTCAAACCAATTTTATATTTCAAAAACAAGTTAAGATAGTTTAGTGAGCATACATTAACACATGTGAACCTTGTAATGGCCAAATCACATTGTACCTGCACATGTATCAAAAATAGCAAAGAATATTGCGTTTTGTGTGTGAAAAACATGGCAAGATTGCATAAATGTCTCTATGTTATGACGATTTGAGATATGAGAAAATCAATTTTAACTCAGACACAATCATAATTGTTTGATGGGGACTATCACCTTCGAGGTACATCCTATAACTCTCACATCTCCTAGAATACACGCTTGCAATCATATGTAAAACATTTTGTTCTTTTTTGCTTTTATTTTCTTTGCATATTTTTATTTTATTAACCAAATAATGCATGGGTATACAAAGAAGAGAGAAGAAATGCCCAATTATGTTAAGCTTTTTGTCATTGTACTTTTGCTATACTGAAGCATACAGATGTCATTGACATTGCACTTTTGCTATGTCAAAGCATATAGATGTCATGTCATGATTGGCGGGTAATAGTGGTGAGTGATGGATAAAAATCTGGTTTTGTATCTCATACAAAACACACAGCGGAAGCAACAAACAAGGATCAATTTCATTCATGATTGACAACATGCACTATATAAATTTCAGAATTTAAGAACAAAATAACGTACCTTGGTGTGGAGAAATTCAAAACAAAGATTAGAAGCACTTGGGAACACTTTTAATCTTCACTCCAATTCCACTTTACACCCAAGATGTGTGGTCTCTCAATCAGTTTCCAAAGGGAGAATGAAAGAGTGTCTTTGGGAGAATGAAAGTGTGTCTCACACTCTTTCTTTTTCTCTACGATTTTTTTTTCTTTCTTCTAATAAAAAATTATGTATGTTTCTCCCTTTATAACTAACTGATTATCTAATTGAGCCGGCCTATTGGGCCTTTCCAATTGGGCTTTAGTGTGTGGTTGAAGTGGGACCAAAAAGGACCAATAAGACACTAGCTCCAATGGGCCTTGGACTTTTCCGTCAACTCTTGACAAGTCCAAAGTTACCATTAATTATATTTAATACCACTATATAAATATAATTGCACTCTAGGTCTTATTAATAAATTATATCTCAAGACTTTATTATACACGCAACCCCTTCATAAAATATTCGTAGTAATACAAAGTCATAAATATAGACTGCCACTTTGAAAAATACTACATCTTATCCTTGAGTACCCGGTTTAATTCCTTAAAGTTATTCATCATATATTTATGAAATCCAATTTCATAAATATATACTTTAGTAATTTCTTACTAAAGTGGTTAGGCCTAACTCTCTGAATAACCAAACCCATTAAACTTATCTTAAGGGAATATTTTGTATCTCAGTTAAGAGACTATGAATTCCATCTTGAGAATATATGTTCCATCAACACTAAATGTGGTTGCTCAACATACTGAGGTTTTGACCATTACGTTAGATCTCACTCCTGATATATCAAAGCAACCTACACCTCATGATCAAGTCCATTATTCTCTCAAGATTAAGAGTTCATGCAAATAGAAGTCGTGAAATTTATTATTCATTTGATAGTCGTTAGAAGAATAATAAATCTCACAGCAGTCCAGTTCAATATGTCTTAACTCTTAAAACATATCAACTAGAAGTCACCACTTCCATGATCAAGACAAATCATCTTAGTTGATACATTATAGTCTTCGCAGATGAAATGCCCAATTTCATCATCGACTACAAACTATAAATTTTGAGTTTACAAAGAACTTGCCATTTATATCTTCTGTGACTAAATCACATAAATCACATACTATGCATCTCATGGACTATATAATAATGTCCAAATATTCATGTTACCATTATTTTAGATAAAAATAAACAAGTTTATTAAACACAACATTAAGTCATACATAATGTCATACATAATATCATACAATAGGATTTAAGGGCACACATCCTAACAATCTCCCACTTGCCCTAAAGACTATTGTGCACTAATCTAACTTTCATTCCCTCCAAATGTGACTCGGAAGTCCTTTGAGACAAGGTTTTGGTAAAAGGATCTGCTAGATTATTTGCACTTTCAATCTTTGCCACCACAACATCTCTACGAGCAATAATATCTCGAATGATGTGGTACTTCCTCTCAATGTGCTTTCCTTTCTTGTGATTTCTTGGATCTTTGGATTATGCAGCTGCTCCACTATTATCACAAAACAATGTGATAGGAACTTGCTCCATTCTTACAACACCAAGATCAGAAAGGAATTTCTTGAGCCAAGCAGCCTCCTTTTTTGCTTCACAAGCAGCAACGTTCTCGGCTTCCATGGTGGAGTCCGCAATGCAAGATTGCTTAACACTCCAACTTATGACTCCAACTTATGGCTCCACCTCCCAAGGTGAAAACACATCTTGAAGTGGATTTTCTGAAATCTAGACCCGATTGAAAATTTGAATCTGTATAGCCAATGGGAATCAAATCCTCATAATGGTAAACAAGCAAATAATTTCTCGTTCTGCTAAGATACTTGAGAATGTGCTTTACAGCTTGCCAATGTTTTAGTCCTGGATTTGATTGATATCGGCTGACCATGCCAACTGAATAACAAATATCTGGTTTAGTACAAAGCATGGCATACATAAGACTTCCCACTGCAGAAGCATAAGGAACTTGTCTCATCATATTTTCTTCCTCTTGAGTCTTAGGCCTTTGGTCATCAGACAGAGGAACTCCATGTCTAAAAGGAAGTAATCCTTTCTTGGAGTTTTGCTTGCTAAACCGTTCTAGAATCTTATCTATATATCCAGCTTTTGATAAGCCTAACATCTTATTCTTGCGATCTCGCCAAAGCTTGATCCCTAGAATAAAGTTAGCCTCACCCAAGTCCTTCATATCAAATTGGCTAGACAACCAAACTTTAACCGATGACATTACCCCTACATCATTTCCAATGAGTAGAATATCATCAACATAAAGCACTAGGAACATTACTACTTTGTCTCAATGTCTTTTGTACACACATGGTTCATCAAGATTTTGTTCAAAACCAAATGACTTGATTGCTTGATCAAATCTGATGTTCCATGACCTAGATGCTTGTTTAAGTCCATAAATGAACCTATTCAACTTGCATACCATATGCTCTTGGTTCTTTGCTATGAAACCTTCCGATTGTATCATGTATATTTCTTCTTCAAGATTGCTATTAAGAAATGCAGTCTCTACATCCATTTGCCAAATCCCATAATCAAAATGAGCAGCAATGGATAAGAGAATTCTGATAGACTTAAGTATGGCTACTGGCGAAAATGTTTCATCATAATCAATGCCTTCTTTTTGTGTATACCTTTTCGCCACTAGTCTTGCTTTAAAGGTTTCAACCTTTCCATCTATTCCTCTCTTTCTCTTGTAAACCCATTTGCAACCAACAGGTTTAATGCCGTTAGGCGCCTTTACAAGATCCCATACATGATTGGAATACATAAAATCCAATTCAGATTTCATAGCTAAGACCCAATGATGTGCATCTATATCATTCATTGACTCTTCATAAGTGTAGGGATCCGATTCAACCTCTTCTAAGATAGCTACATAAGTTTCTCCCAAACCTCTAAATCTCATAGGAGGCCGAATAATTCTCCCACTACGACGAGGCATCTATGTACTAGACATCTCATGAGTAATATCTTGTGGTGTATCCAATACAGCCACATCATCCCTAGATTCATCCATTGGTTGTTCAACTACAGGTTCATCTATTTCAGTCAATACAACTTTACTTCTAGGATTAAAATTATTCATATAATCATCTTTCAAAAATTTGGCATGGGTGCTAACAAACACTTTGTTATCCTTATGATTATAGAATAAATAACCCTTGGTTTCTTTTGAATACCCTAAAAACATGCATACTTCCATTTTAGCTTCCAACTTATCAAACTTTCCTTTCAAAACATGTGCTGGACATCCCCAAATGTGGAGATATTTCATACTAGGCTTGCACCCACTTCACAATTCCTTAGGTGTGTTGGGAACAGATTTTGATAGAACTAAATTCAAAACATGCATAGCAGTTTTTAGTGCATATCCCCAAAAAGAAACTGGTAAAGTTGAGTAACTCATCATGGACCTAACCATTTCCAAAAGAGTCCTATTCCTTCTTTCCGCTACACCATTTTGTTGGGGAGTTCCAAGTGCAGTCAATTGGGAGACAATCCCATTTTGAATTAGGTAATCCTTGAAATCCCTAAGAAGGTATTCGTCACCTCGATCAGATCGAATGGCCTTTATGCGTTTACCCAATTGATTTTCAACTTCAGCCCTAAACTCTCTGAACTTGTCAAAGGCTTCGGTCTTCCATCTCATTAGGTACACATAACCATATCTTGAGTAATCGTCCGTGAAAGTGATGAAGTACTCATAACCTCCTTTTTCTTGGGTTGACATAGGACCACATACATTTGTATGAACTAATTTAAGCAATTCTTGAGCTCTTCTACCTTTTGCATTAAAAGGTCGTTTGGTCATCTTACCTTCTAAATAAGATTCGCAAACTGGAAAGCCATCAAAGTCCATAGGCTGTAAAAGTCCATCTTTGATTAGTCTTTGAATCCTATTTGAATTAATATGACCCAAACGCAAGTGCCATAGATATGCATCACTAGTAGAAGGAAACTTCCTCTTTAATGATTTTACATGAGAGCTACTATCTATTTCAGAATTGTATAATTCATGCATGTCAGGAGTTAAAATATAAAGACCATCCACAATATTACCAGAACAGATAAACACTTTATCTTTCTTTATTACAACATTGTCTTTCAGGATAACACAATATCCATGTTTACCTAAGTAAGTTGCAGAAATTAAATTCCTACAAACATTAGGTACATACAAACAGTCTTCCAACATTAAAACTCTAGACTTAAAACACAAATTATACACTCCAACAGCTACAACCGGAATCCTGCTCCCATTAGCTAAAGTAAGAAATAGTTCTTCCTCATTCAACTTTCTGGTCTCTTGGAACTCCTGCAAAGAATTGCAGATATGATTAGTACAACCTGAATCCACACACCAGGAATCCGTTGGATTCTGTACCAAACATATTTCAAAAAGAAAGGAACTTTTCATATCCTTATTGTTGGCAGCTTTGAACTTTGGACAATTCCTCTTCCAATGTCCTTTCTCACCATAATGGAAACACTTTCCTTTGGTTTTCTTTCCTTTGTCGGCAACCCCTAAGGCAATTTGTTTACCATTGAAGTCCTTCTTCTTCTTCTTCTTCTTCTTCTTACCTTTGCCTTTCGACTTAGGTTGAGAAGTAGAAGCTTCACCCACATTGGCTTCAACACTAGAAGTACCAAGGATGCCTTCTGCCGCCACTAACTCATTCATTAATTTAGACAAAGAATAAATCTTTTTGTTCATATTATAATTTAGTCTAAATTCCTTGAATGAATCCGGTAGTGACTGGAGTATCATATCCACCTAGGATTCTCCATCAATGTCGGCACCTAAAACTTCTAATGTGTTCAGATTAGCAATCATCCTAAGACAATGCTCCCTCACTGAACTTCCTGCAGCCATTTTGGTATTATAAATTTGCTTCATGGTTTCTTGCCTCGCAGAACGGCCTTGCTCACCAAACATCTCCTTCAGACTTTGCATAATGTCCGAAGCATGTTCTACATCCTGCATTTGATGCTGTAGAACATTTGAGATAGATGCTAGGATGTAGCACTTGGCCATTTCATTAGATTTCTGCCAACGATCGTATCGCTGTTTTTCCTCAAGAGGAGCATCTAACGAAGGAAAGCTAGGACATGGTTGAGTAAGCACATATTTGTGTTCTTCAACAGTAAGAACAATGTCCAAATTCCTTTTCCAGTCAACATAGTTGGATCCAGTCAGTTTGTTTTGGTTAAGAATAGTAACAAGTGGGCTAAATGATGCCATGATTTAAATCTGAAAATAATAAACATGAATATAATAAGTAAACTGGACATTATCAATTTAGCATATAAGCATATAATATGGAACCTTAATAAAACCATAAAATAATATATGCAACGACAACCCAATCCATGTCTATAATTCCTTGGTAGCAAGTTTATTATAAACAAATTAATTGGTTGAGAACTATTCTCATTATTAGTGTTATCATGATAACTCTTATCAAACACTAACAATATACCGTATTACCTTTAGCCTCTAAGTAATAATGACATAGCTCCTTTGGAAGGTTAACATTACACTTAGTCTAGTGTATACCATTATCTAGAGTCATGTGTAGCCACATTTCATCTCCTTTTTATAGTGTTTAAACTTGTTGTTCCATGGAACAAAACACCCTCCTTTGGAATCGTGAGGCATATACGCCAAGACGAGGTGTTTGCCCACACTACTATGAACCGATAATAGAGGCCGTGAGATCCAACCCTTGTATCTCTCTCCCACTAGATATTTTAAAATAAAGGTTTTTAAGATCAAGAACCATAATAATGCTAGACACTTTGAAAATATAGTCCTAATCGCATTAGGAATAAATTTCATAAAACTAGCATTAACATATATAAATATATAAATAATATAATATATTACGTTATAAAATATATAACGTTATAAAATATATATTATATAATATAATATAATATATATTTTATATAATAATATATTATATTATTACATGAGATATATATATATATATATAACTTACGGCCCATGCAATCCGTATAAACCAAATGATGCAACAATCCAAAAGGTGCAAAATAAAGTACACAGGACAGTTATCACATCATAAACAAATTGAATGCTTGAATTCGTCTAAACCAAGGCATGCAAATTCATGCTCCAAGCCATGCATTACAAACCAAGCAATTGAATTCACCAAGCGGTGCATTAACCAAGAGAAAGTGAAAACCGCTATTCAATATATGCAATCCGTACATTGCATTTAATCCTTTAACACATGACAGTTATTTTAAAAGTCATATATCAATGGCCATCACGAAGACACTGCACAATATTCAATCTCACTTGCAATATATATTACAAGTAAGATTTCCACTAATGGTTATTGAATGAATAACCAATCCGTGCACTGTTGGTGTCATGCAAAACAATATATCGCATATATTGATCAATGCACACAAGGTTTATGGAACAATTCCTTTATGCAGAAAATTTGCAAACACAAAGATAACGGTTTTCCAAAATTCCAAAAATTTAATCACACATTATACAATCATGATATGAAAACCTGGCTCTGATACCAATTGATGGATAAAAATCTAGTTTTGTATCTCATACAAAATACACAGCGGAAGCAACAAACAAGGATCTATTTCATTCATGATTGACAACATGCACTATATAAATTTCAGAATTTAAGAACAAGATAACATACCTTGGTGTGGAGAAATTCAAAACAAAGATTAGAAGCACTTGGGAACACTTTTAATCTTCACTTCAATTCCACTTTATGCCCAAGATGTGTGGTCTCTTAATCAGTTTCCAAAGGGAGAATGAAAGTGTGTCTCTGGGAGAATGAAAGTGTGTCTCACACTCTTTCTTTTTCTCTACGATTTTTTTTTCTTTCTTCTAATAAAAAATTCTGTATGTTTCTCCCTTTATAACTAACTGATTATCTAATTGGGCCGGCCTATTGGGCCTTTCCAATTGGGCTTTAGTGTGTGTCTTGGAGTGGGACCAAAAGGGACCAATAAGACACTAGCTCCAATGGGCCTTGGGCTTTTCCGTCAACTCTTGACAAGTCCAAAGTTACCATTAATTATATTTAATACCACTATATAAATATAATTGCACTCTAGGCCTTATTAATAAATTATATCCCAAGACTTTATTATACACGCAACCCCTTCATAAAATATTCGTAGTAATACAAAGTCATAAATATAGACTGCCACTTTGAAAAATACTACATCTTATCCTTGAGTACCCGGTTTAATCCTTTAAAGTTATTCATCATATATTTATGAAATCAAATTTCATAAATATATACTTTAGTAATTTCTTACTAAAGTGGTTAGGTCTAACTCTCTGAATAACTAAACCCATTAAACTTATCTCAAGAGAATATTTTGTATCTCCGTTAAGAGACTATGAATTCCATCTTGAGAATATATGTTCCATCAACACTAAATGTGGTTGCCCAACATACTGAGGTTTTGACCGTTACGTTAGATCTTACTCCTGATATATCAAAGCAACCTACATCTCATGATCAAGTCCATTATTCTCTCAAGATTAAGAGTTCATGCAAATAGAAGTCGTGAGATTTATTATTCATTTGACAGTCGTTAGAAGAATAATAAATCTCACAGCAGTCCAGTTCAATATGTCTTAACTCTTAAAACATATCAACATATCACCTAGAAGTCACCACTTCCATGATCAAGACAAATCATCTTAGTTGATACATTATAGTCTTCGCAGATGAAATGCCCAATTTCATCGCCGACTGCGAACTATAAATTTTGAGTTTACAAAGAACTTGTGATTTATATCTTCTGTGACTAAATCACATAAATCACATACTATGCATCTCATGGACTATATAATAATGTCCAAATATTCATGTTACCATTATTTTGGGTAAAAATAAACAAGTTTATTAAACACAACATTAAGTCATACATAGCATCATACAATAGGATTTAAGGGCACACATCCTAACAGTGAGTTGGTTATTTATACCTTTCTCTTAGAATTTTCTAGCCCTTCTCGTCAAAAAGAGTGATATGAGTGTTAAGTACAACAGATTACTTAATCTTACTTGTCACACACAAAGAGCCACAAAACTCACTTGCTTAGTTGTGCATAGAGATGCTCATTTAAGATTCAAAAGATACAAAGTTTAGAAAACTCTGTTTCAATGACCATTTTAAGGTTCACAAGAACCAATGTACACAAACACATACTGTTTTTGTATTTTTTCTAATTTTTTCTTTTTTTTTTAATTTTGAAAATAACACAAAATAAAAACTAAACAACTAAACAAAAACAGACAAACAATCATGAAAGCATGAAAGAAAGATGGATATGCATGAAAACAAGAAGGAAAAAAAATGCAGATGCATGAAAGCATGATTCCAAAAGCAGATAAGAAATCAAGCAAAGAGAGTCCTACTATAGATAGAAAGAACTAAAGCAGAGGAAAAACAGAAAAGACCATTAAGTCTTAGGCTCCTTTCTCACCCACACAGCACGAGTCTTTAGCCGTGAAGATAAAAAGGCACGTGTCCTAGTATGTCTACTAAAGGACATAGAAGAATTAAAATTATCCTGAAACTGAGTTAAAAAGCTTAAGGCTTTTTAATAACTCTCCAAACAAAGGTGTAGGTTCTTGAGAGGAAACCTGTGACCATTTGGACACTTGCTTTTGAGGATACAACTTAAAGCAAATAGGACGAATATGTTTAGGAATACTACAATGGTGACAAATATGAGGTCCAACAAAGGATTTAGAATTAACCAAATCAGTTTTGGATTTCGTACCTTTATCACCTTTCTTAGATTGTGGCACAAAGATAGTCCTTGATCTAGAAGCCATGGAAGAGGAAGGGCCAGAGGAAACAACATATCCTAAGCCAGTCTTATTAGAACTAGGCTTTTGAGCACTCAAGACCTCATCTAGCTTTGCACTAGACATCCTCTCTATTTGAGTTCTTGCTTGACTAAGCTCAACCTCGAGATTCTTGACCTTTTCTTGTAATGAGGTGTTCTCCACAATGAAAGTCTCAACTAACCTTGTAGTCTCATCCAGTTTGACTAATAGATCAGCTTTTTCAGTTTTTACCTCATTAAGCTCTTTTCTACAAAGATGAGAAGTCTTTTAAGATTTTATGAATTCAGTGCATAGCTTATCATAGGCTTCCTAAAGGGTCAACTTCTTGGATACTTCCTCGTAAGAAGAATCCTTACTGTCACTAGCACTCTCCATAATCACCTTATCGGTGAAGGCAGTAAAGGCCATAACGTGACTACATTCATCCACATACTCATCAGAAAAGTCATTCTCAGTGTCACTCCAAGTAGCAACCAACCCTTTATCTTCTGACTTCTTGGCCTTTTCCCTTATAAGGTAGTTTGGGCACTCTATCCTCATATGACCAAAACCCTTGCACTCATGGCATTGGATGAGGGGCTTCTCATTCTTACCCTTCCTAGAGGATTTAGATCTCCTAGGAGGTTTGTCTTTATCGTTTTTCCTAAAATGAAGAAGCTTGATAATCTCATCAATTATGAAGGTTAGATCCTCATCTTCATCATCATTATCATCTTCATCTTCATCTTTAGAGTCCTCAATCTCTTCCTCTATACCTTTAAGAGCCAAATTTTTACTCTTTCCACCTTTTCCTATTGAGCCTAATCCTATCTCATAGGTTTGAAAGTTCCCTACAAGCTCAGTCAAAGGAATTTGATCAATGTCATTTGCTTCTTCAATGGCAGTGATCTTGGTATGGAATCTTTCAGGTATGGACCTAAGGATTTTTCTAACAATTTTGAATTCTACTATAGATTCTCCAAGGTTGAAGGCAGAATACATAATATCCTTGAGTTTAGCATAGAACTCATCAAAGGTCTCATCCTCCTCCATCCTTATTTCCTCAAAACTACTTGTGAGTCTTTGAAACTTCACAGTCTTTATTACATGGGTACCTTCATAGGTGGTCTCAAGAATGGTCCATGCTTCCTTGGCAACTTCTATGGATGATATTTTCTTGAATTTCTCATTGGTCACCCACAAAACAAGGCATTCAAGGCCCTACTGTTGAAATTTGCCGCTGTAATTGTTGCATCATCCCAAATCCACTGGCGCTTTCTTTGGCTTAATCTAGCCAACTTCAACAGCTTGCCATACCTGTTCACCTAGAGCCTACAAAAAAACTTTCATACAAACTTTTCAGTATGCATAATTAGTTCCATCAAATAAAGGAGGAATCAAAAGAGATTGTCCACGATCCATGGTAACAGGGGTCAAGAATCACACTCAGAAAATTAATCCAATCAGAGTGTACCAGCTCTGATACCATTTGTTGGAAAATTTAGACCCTGGTTGATAGAATTAACAAGTTTTAAACCCAAGTTGTTAAGTAGATTTATTATGAATAAAACTTGTTAAAACAAACAAACATCAATATCATGTCAAAATCATATATAGCGGAAAAGTAAATAAGACAATATATGATGACATAGGAAAATTAATGAAACCAACCAGTTTCACTGTAAAAAACCTAGGGGGAAATCTTCCATGAAAAGCAATCCACTATAGTAAAGAGAAGTTTCAGATCTAGTACAAAACCTTTGTCCCTAGACTCTACAATCCCTATAGATGAACTTACAACAGAAACCTTCTACCGCTTCAGAACCTCTGAACTCTTCAATATATAAACACCACCCTTTTGATGCACAGATCCTAATACGTGACTCACTCCTTTGCACGAATCCCAGTACGTGACTCACTCACCAACTTAAGGAAAAAGAATGTTGGCTGCAAAGTTCTTCACTTCATCAAAAATCAAGGTCAAGAAGCACTTGGTTATAAAACCCTAAGGCGCAAAAGACGTAGTAGCTTCTTTTAGAGAGAAAAAGGCTTCGGTCACCTTTTGCATATGTTCTCCTTGTATTCTCTTATGTGACGGCCTTCAAAATAAGCCTTATATATGTCTAGGATTGTGAGTGTCAGGCCACAAACGCGTTGACCCCTTGTGATAAATTACGTTGATCAATTAATTAGCCCAGTTATTAATTAATCAATTTATCATGCAAATATACGTGGCAGCACAAACAAATCACCGAAACTAAGTTATGCAGCGGAAAATAAATAACACGGTGATTTGTTCACGAATGAGGAAAACCTCGCGGCAAAAACCCCACCGGGTGATTTAAGGTCACCACTCCCGAAACTCCACTATTATCACAGCAAGCGATTACAAGCAAGGAATCCCAAGTACCTTACCAACCTACAGTTGAACCCTTACCCCAATACCCAATTGGACTTGCTCTGTAGTGACAATTTCTCCAGTTCAATGCACGGCTCCCAAGTACGTGACTAACCAATTTGATGCGCGGATCCCAGTACGCGTCTTACTCCTTTGCACGAATCCCAGTACGTGACTAACCACCAACTTGAGGAAGAAAGAATGTTGGCTGCAAAGTTCTTCAAATCATCAGAGATGAACTAGGGCACGAACTTTGTCTCATAGATCACAACTTGCATGAAGAGAGAAGATGCAACTTGTATCTTGTGATTTCTGCTTATACATTTGTGCACCAGTTGACGGCCCTTAAAATAATCCTTTTATATGTCTAGGGTTAGGAGAAAAGAAGTCCCAAAGACACACACACGGATTGGACTTGAAACAGATCTGAAATTCTGTTTTCTTTAATTCTCGATCGATAGAGGTATCGAGAGGTATCGAGCCAGCTGTCGAGGCTCGGGCAAAACTGCTTCTTTAAAGCTCGATAGATGTATCTGTCGAGGTAGGTGTCGAGTTTCAAAATCTTGCACTTCCTTGCTTGTATCTTGGACAGACTTTGACGGCTTCAACACTTAATTGTTTCTTGAAGTGTTTAACACATCCTAGATCTACCCAATTACAAGTAAAGTGCGTTTTGTCTAAGGATAAGCCAATTACATAAAATAGCGACATATGTTTACAATCTTGAACAACTACATATGTCCTAACAATCTCCCCCTTTGGCAATCCGTGACAAAACCACAACATACAAATGAAGATATGAGAGAAGTCATAAATCACTCAACTCATATTCACTTGTTACATACAATAAAATCTATCCTAACACAAACTCTTGAAAAACTTTGCAAGAAGAGAGTTTATGACAAGAAGACTTTGACAACCTGTATTTCTGAAACACTTATAAACAAAACACATCAAGGCATCTTTGTGTGAAACAGAAATAATAGATTGCATACAAGTAAAGAAGCATGTGTATAAAGACAGAAAAGAAACAACACATGAAAGGTAGGTGAAAGAAACATACATCATCATATATAAGAAGAATATAAGTACAATGTATGGTAGTACATGATCAAAGTATCTCTACAAGATAAGAAAAGAAAGAAAATACATCTGATCACCTCACTACATCCCTCAGTCGCACTCCCCCTAACAAAAATGTCCTATGCTAACACTCCCCCTAAGTATGACTACTCTCATACAAAACTACTCCCCCTTTTTGTCACGAGTGACAAAGGGTAGAGTGTCAAGTAGACATCTCATCCGATGAGGTAGCATCTCCATCATCATCATCTGTGGAAGCATCATCATCATCGCCATCATCATCAGCCTCGGTCTCAGACGACGCAAGAGGTGGCGGAGGAGAAGCCTCGGATGCAAAGCCGCCCAAGGTCGCCTGTCGCCTGGCGATGCGACCAACACGGACATTCACCTGATACAACTCTGTGGAGAGTGTATCGAGGCGAGCATCCATGCGCTGTAACAGCGTCATGACGTCTCCCAATGTGACCTCGCTCGAAGAAGAGGTAGATGCTCGAGCGGATCTGGAGGTGGTCGGACGGTGGAAGGAGGGGCAGCATCCGGCTGTCGCGATCTGAACTGTGCCTCGCTACGTTTTACGGTAGCGGCGTCTATGGCAGACATGACATGATAATGATCGGACGTAGGGAAGGGAATGGAAAAACGACCCAAAATCCTCGTGATAGCGGAAGGGAAAATGAGCTTATCACGGGTGGCCGTATCTCTATAGACATCAATAATAGAAAAGATGAAGTGAGAAGGAAAGTCTATAGAGTGATGCTCTAGGAGGGACAACAAGAACCGAACACGGGGCTCTGTGATCGAGTTGTAGTGAGAAAGTGGGGGCAACACAAAAGTCATCACCATGTTTAGGAAACGAGGACCTTTAGCAAAAGGTCTACATGGTGTGTACATGTGATCTCCCCAAGGGGTAGGACGTTCACAGAACGCCGAGATCATCTCGTCTTTGGACACAGTCCAGAGACGCTCACAACTAGGGTAATCGGGATGATCCACCCTAGGGACATGGAGTACCTCATAGACAAGCGCTGGGGTGACACAGAAGCGCGTACCTCGAACGCTAGAGAAGAAGGAAGGTACTGAAGAATCTATCCCATGTATGTTGGAGTAAAACTCCTGTATCAACACGATGGGACAGGTGACCGGGACGTCACACAGTGACTCCCAACCCCGAGTGTGAATGACACTGGGTAGGTCTGTGTCGGCAAAGTCTGCCAAGACTACGTGGCGTTCCGAATGAACACCGCGTTTAGAGAAGTTCTCCGAGAAGTCCTTACGGGCTTTCTCATCACGGAACCGAATAGAAGTGGGGGTAGGATCAGAAGAAGACGATCCTTTGGAACGCATGGGGTTCCTAGGAGGAATAGACTTACGTTTAGGAGCCATAGACGCTACTAACGCAAACATAGAAGAAGGGGGAGAAAGAGACAAGCAGAAAAGTCCCAACAAATCAATATTGACAGAATAATATTGAAATGAAAAGAACGTATGCATGAAAATGCATGAGCATGTGACATGCAACTCAAAAACATCATGGGCTCAGCCCAATCCAAACCTAACAGCACACATTCAAATTGCACACATCTAAATGCATGAATATACAATTAGAATGCTAATGGGATGCAATGCATGTGGTTTTGAAGATCAAAACTAGAAAACCAACCCAAAAATTTCAAGAACACCCCAACAATTTTGAAAACTCCCAAAAATTTTCAAAAACACAAAACCTAGGGTTTTAAATAATGAAATGCATGAATATGAGGGATAAAGTGCTTACCAAGAGATGAAAAACACAAAGAACCACTTGAAAACGCCTTGGAAGAGGTTTGGAGGGAAAAGGAGAAGTTTTGAGAGAGAACAGAGTGTTTTCGAGCGAGAGAGATCGAGAGAAATGACAGAAAAATTGCGAAGGACCCTTATATAGAACCTCAGTAAATCTCGACAGCTGCAGGTATCGAGAGCTGTCGAGATAGCTATCGAGGTAAGCTGTCGAGAAATGTACGTGGACAGATGCAGCTATCGAGGGAGAAGAAACAAGCATGTGGTGACCTCGATCGATCCAGCAGCTATCGAGGAGCTATCGAGCAAACAGATTCTTCCTCGATCGATCCAGCTGCTGTCGAGGTATCTGTCGAGACTACGTTAAGAAGAAGTCCAAGGGTCTCGACAGATGGCTATGTGTCGAGAGGTATCGAGGAGGTGTCGAGCTGCCTTGAAGAGCAGTTTTTCAAAAGAGAAAAAACATAGACATGAATGCAATCATGCATGCAACTCAACCAAAGATACAATCAACACATTAAGCTCTCAAAATCATCTCTCAACAAGAAAAATAATGCACATGTATCTCAAAACACGCACACACACACTAAACAAGTCTAACCAATTTTATATTCCAAAAACAAGTTAAGACAGTTTAGTGATCATACATCAACGCATGTAAACCTTGTGATGGCCAAATCACATTGTACCTGCACATGTATCAAGAATAGCAAAGAATATTGCGTGTTGTGTGTGATAACATCGCAAGATTGCATAAGTGTCTCAATGTTATGACGATTTGAGATATGAGAAAATCACTTTAACTCACACACAATCATAACCGTTTGATGGGGACTATCACCTTTGAGGTACATCCTATAACTCCCACATCTCCTAGAAAACACGCTTGCAACCACATTTTAAAGCATATTTTGATCTTTTTGCTTTTTATTTCTTTGCATATTTTCTTTTAACAAGCATATCATGCATGGGCATACAAGAGAAAGAAAAGAAATACCCAATTATGTTAAGCTTTTGACACTGCACTTTTGCTATGCCGAAGCATACAGGTGTCTTATGACATTGCACTTTTGCTATGCCGAAGCATACAGATGTCATTTTATGATTGGCGAGAAACAGTGGTGAGATGGTTATTTATGCCTTTCTCTTAGGATTTTCTAGTTCAACCCGTCAAAAAGAGTGACACGAGTGTTGAGAAGAAGAGATCACTCAACCTTACTCATCACAAACAAAGAGCTACAAAGCTCACTCGCTTAGTTGTGCAGAAGAGTGCTCATCTAAGCTATAGATGATACAAAGTTTAGAAAACTCTGTTTCATTGACCATTACAAAAGTTCACACGAACTAATGCACACAAACACACACTGTTTTTGTATTTTTCATTTTTCAATTTTTTTTTTATTTTTATCAAGGAAGCAAAAATAAAACACAAAACTGAAAACACACAAACAAAAACAATTAAAGCAAAACAATGCATAAAACTAGACTGACTCAAAACAGTAAAGAAACACACAAGTAATGCAACACACAAGAAATAGGGGAGAGAAGAAGAAGTGACTAAAATCACTTAGAACCCTTTGGCTTCCACACCTTGGAAGATCCTTTCCTTTTAGTAGGCTCTTGAACCGGTAAAAAGGGAGAAGAATATGAACCGTTCAAGTTCGAAAGGAACATGAGAGCTTTAAGAATATCTCCAAGAGGAGCGAGAGAAGACTGAAGCTGATTCTGGCTCCCAGATGCTATTGCGCCGTTGCTCTGTTGAGTGGCAAGCCACTTGTAGCAATTTGGTCGAGTGTGACCGGCGAGACCACAATGATAACAGAGATGCGGCTTCTTCTGTTTGGCCTTTTGAGAGTTAGCCTTCTTATTCCTAGGGTTTCTAGATTCCCTTTTCACAATTTTAGGGGGTGCTCCTAGGATGGACCTTTCCTTGTCTACGTTCTCACTAGCTAAATCAGTTTTAACATTATTCTCCTCAGTTTTAATGTTATTAGCGGGTGGAACAAAGACAGTAGTACTAGAAGTAGGAGTATTAGAGAGAGAGAATTCATACCCCAATCCAGTACGATCCGAAGAAGATCTCTGAGCATCTAACATTTTGTCCAGCTTGGCGCTTGACGTCCTCTCAAGTTGTGCTCTAACTTGAAACAGCTCTGCTTCAAGCTTCTTGGTCCTCTCAGCCAAGAAATTGTTTTCGAACCTCAATGCTCCAATGGTTTGATTCGCTTGATCAACCTTTGTGGACAGCTCCTCACGGTCAAGTTCCACATCACTGAGCTTCTTGGTGGCCAGCCTATATAGCTTTTCATGCTTCTCGGAAAGCTTGTATAGCTTCTGATAGGCGGTATGGATATCATCTTGATCATCCATAATCTCAATCTTGGAGTCCACCAACTCCTTCTCTTCATCCACATCTTCTGTAACCCCATCAGTAGGATCAACAGTGGCGGTGAAGGCATTCAAGATTCCGTCGTCTTCATCATTGGAATCTTCCTCGGGCTCTGTGTCGCTTAAGGTAACTGCAAGTGCCTTGCTTTTCCCTATGCTCTTTAAGTACGTAGGACACTCTTGTTTCATGTGTCCAAAGCCTTGACACCCAAAACATTTTGGCCCAGCAGGAACAGTGTACTGACCGCCATCTCTTACATCCTTCTTCGCTTTATCCGGATTCTTGAATTGTGAAGAACTGGACTGTCTGCGATCTCTGTTGAAGCCCTTTCCGTTGGCATTCTTCATGAACTTCTTGAACTGCCTTGTGATATAGGACTTCATCTTGGAATCTTCATCATCCGACGAGTCATCCGTGTCACTGTTCTTGGCTTTTAATGCCAAACTCTTGCCCTTGCTTGACTTGCCTAACCTAGTTAGCCCTAACTCATAGGTTTGCAAGTTTCCAACCAGCTCAGTCAAAGGAATTCTGTCAATGTCCTTTGATTCTTCGATCGCCGTGATCTTCGCATGGAATCTTTCCGGCAACGATCTGAGCACCTTCCTTACAATCTTGGGTTCTGGGATGGTTTCCCCAAGATTGAAGGCTGAGTTCACTATGTCCTTGAGCTTGGCATAGAACTCATCAAACGACTCATCCTCCTCCATCTTTATTTCTTCAAAGCGTGTGGTGAGCCTTTGCAGCTTTGAATCTTTGACAGCCTTGGTGCCCTCATAGGTTGTCTGGAGGATGGTCCATGCTTCCTTCGCAGTTTCAGTCGAGGAAATTTTCTTAAACTCCTCATTGGTGACTGCACTGAATAAGGCATTCAATGCTCTGCTGTTGAAGTTTGCCGCCTTGATCTTAGCATCATCCCATACGGCCGGCGCTTCTGTAGGCTTGGTCCAGCCTATCTCCATAGCTTGCCACACTTTCTCATCTAAAGACTGCAAGAAAGCTCTCATGCGTACTTTCCAGTATGCATAGTTAGTGCCATCAAATAAAGGAGGTATAATTAATGATTGTCCTCTTTCCATGACAGCAGGGGTCAATGGATCACACACAGTAGATTAAAACCTAATCAGAGTGTGCTTGCTCTGATACCACTTGTCAGGCCACAAACGCGTTGACCCCTTGTGATAAATTACGTTGATCAATTAATTAGCCAGTTATTAATTAATCAATTTATCATGCAAATATACGTGGCAGCACAAACAAATCACCGAAACTAAGTTATGCAGCGGAAAATAAATAACACGGTGATTTGTTCACGAATGGGGAAAACCTCGCGGCAAAAACCCCACCGGGTGATTTAAGGTCACCACTCCCGAAACTCCACTATTATCACAGCAAGCGATTACAAGCAAGGAATCCCAAGTACCTTACCAACCTACAGTTGAACCCTTACCCCAATACCCAATTGGACTTGCTCTGTAGTGACAATTTCTCCAGTTCAATGCACGGCTCCCAAGTACGTGACTAACCAATTTGATGCGCGGATCCCAGTACGCGTCTTACTCCTTTGCACGAATCCCAGTACGTGACTAACCACCAACTTGAGGAAGAAAGAATGTTGGCTGCAAAGTTCTTCAAATCATCAGAGATGAACTAGGGCACGAACTTTGTCTCACAGATCACAACTTGCATGAAGAGAGAAGATGAAACTTGTATCTTGTGATTTCTGCTTATGCATTTGTGCACCAGTTGACGGCCCTTAAAATAATCCTTTTATATGTCTAGGGTTAGGAGAAAAGAAGTCCCAAAGACACACACACGGATTGGACTTGAAACAGATCTGAAATTCTGTTTTCTTTAATTCTCGATCGATAGAGGTATCGAGAGGTATCGAGCCAGCTGTCGAGGCTCGGGCAAAACTGCTTCTTTAAAGCTCGATAGATGTATCTGTCGAGGTAGGTGTCGAGCTTTAAAATCTTGCACTTCCTTGCTTGTATCTTGGACAGACTTTGACGGCTTCAACACATAATTGTTTCTTGAAGTGTTTAACACATCCTAGATCTACCCAATTACAAGTAAAGTGCGTTTTGTCTAAGAATAAGCCAATTACATAAAATAGCGACATATGTTCACAATCTTGAACAACTACATATGTCCTAACAGTGAGAAAGAAACCCTACACAAATACATAAGCATAGGCCGAAAATCAGATCTGAAAAACTAAATTTTGTACTAATTGCGAGCTATCGAGAGGTAATGAGAGCTATCGAGATTTAATGAATCTCAACACTTCGTCACTTGTGAGCTATCGAGAGCTATCAAGAAGTTATCGAGCATCCAGAAAATTTCTCCATCGATCGAGAGGGGTCGAGCAGCTATCAAGCTTTAAACTCCAGCACTTTATGACTTGATTCTTGGACAGACTTGCATGGCTTTAACACTTGAAATTGAACCAAGGTTTCTTGAAGCATTAAACACATCCTAAATCTACCCAAATACAAGTAAAGTGTGTTTTGTCAAAGGATTAGCCAATTACATAAAATAATGACATATGTTCTTAACAAGTGAATCACATATGTCCTAACACTATAAACGTTTTTGAAATCTGCTGTAAAAAGAATCTCCATAACATAAATGCAGGCTTTGTAAATAAACACATGCAATCAATCAAGTTTTGTTCTCATTGCACAGTCAGTACCATTACAGGAAAAATGGATTTAGTCTTTCTTTTATAATAATACTTTAAATAATTGTTCAAGGAAGATAGTTGTTGGATGAAAAAAAAAATGCAAACACAAACCATATAGACAGTGCTAGAAAGATGTAATTAAGAAAATAAAATAAAATCCCATGGGATATTTTGTTCCACTATATCAAAAACTCGAAAAATACTTGGGTACAGCCGTAACCTACGCACATTACAAAAGGGCAGATTTACATGAGTACATGTCACATAGAATTAAGTCCTCCTATTTGGCTGCACTGTTTTCTTCTTCTATTCTGGTTGTTCCAATATACTCCTTAGTTACAGCCCCCCACCCCCACAAAAAAAGAAAATAAACAAAATAAGTGAAAGCAGTAACCTACGCATTACAAAATCAAAGTTTTTATGACTGCATGTAACATGGAACCAAGTTCACAGATTTTCAAATATTTGGTCATCAACAAATGTAAATTTTTTCAAAAATCACAAATAAATAAGACCAAGTGGACGACATTAATTAGCATATGATTTGTTAGGACATATGTAGTTGTTCAAGATTGTAAACATATGTCGCTATTTTATGTAATTGGCTTATCCTTAGACAAAACGCACTTTACTTGTATTTGGGTAGATCTAGGATGTGTTAAACACTTCAAGTAACAATGGTTCAAGATTAAGTGTTGAAGCAGTCAAAATCTGTCCAAGATACAAGCAAGGAAGTGCAAGTTTTTAAAGCTCGACACCTACCTCGACAGATACATCTATCGAGCTTTAAAGAAGCAGTTTTGCCCGAACCTCGACAGCTGGCTCGATACCTCTCGATACCTCTATCTATCGAGAATTAAAGAAAACAGAATTTCTGATCTGTTTCAAGTCCAATCCGTACATGTGTCTTTGGGACTTCTTTCCTCCTAACCCTAGACATATAAAAGGATTATTTTAAGGGCCGTCACAAGTGTGAGCACAAGCGCATCAAAAGAATTCACAAGATACAAGTTGCATCTTCTCTCTTCATGCAAATTGTGATCTGTGAAACAAAGTTCGTGCCCTAGTTCATCTCTGATGATTTGAAGAACTTTGCAGCCAACATTCTTTCTTCCTCAAGTTGGTGGTTAGTCACGTACTGGGATTCGTGCAAAGGAGTAAGACGCGTACTGGGATCCGCGCATCAAATTGGTTAGTCACGTACTTGGGAGCCGTGCATTGAAAAGGAGAAATTGTCACTACAGAGCAAGTCCAATTGGGTATTGGGGTAAGGGTTCAACTGTAGGTTGGTAAGGTACTTGGGATTCCTTGCTTGTAATCGCTTGCTGTGATAATAGTGGAGTTTCGGGAGTGGTGACCTTAAATCACCCGGTGGGGTTTTTGCCGCGAGGTTTTTCCCCATTCGTGAACAAATCACCGTGTTATTTATTTTCCGCTGCATAACTTAGTTTCGGTGATTTGTTTGTGCTGCCACGTATATTTGCATGATAAATTGATTAATTAATAACTGGGCTAATTAATTGATCAACGTAATTTATCACAAAGGGTCAACGCGTTTGTGGCCTGTCAAGTGGTATCAGAGCAAGCACACTCTGATTAGGTTTTAATCTACTGTGTGTGATCCACTGACCCCTGTTGTCATGGATAGAGGACAATCTCTCATTATACCTACTTTATTTGATGGCACTAACTATGCATACTGGAAAGTACGCATGAGAGCTTTCTTGCAGTCTTTAGATGAGAAAGTGTGGCAAGCTGTGGAGATAGGCTGGATCAAGCCTACAGAAGCGCCGGCCGAATGGGATGATGCTAAGATCAAGGCGGCTAACTTCAACAGCAGAGCACTGAATGCCCTATTCAGTGCAGTCACGAATGAGGAGTTCAAGAAAATTTCCTCAACTGAAACTGCAAAGGAAGCATGGACCATCCTTCAGACAACCTATGAAGGCACCAAGGCTGTCAAAGATTCAAAGCTGCAAAGGCTCACCACACGCTTTGAAGAAATAAAGATGGAGGAGGATGAGTCGTTCGATGAGTTCTATGCCAAGCTGAAGGACATAGTGAACTCAGCCTTCAATCTTGGGGAAACCATCCCAAAACCCAAGATTGTAAGGAAAGTGCTCAGATCGCTGCCGGAAAGATTCCATGCGAAGATCACGGCGATCGAAGAATCAAAGGACATTGACAGAATTCCTTTGACTGAGCTGGTTGGAAACTTGCAAACCTATGAGTTAGGGCTGACAAGGTTGAGCAAGTCAAGTAAGGGCAAGAGTTTGGCACTGAAGGCCAAGAACAGTGACACGGATGACTCGTCAGATGATGAAGATTCCAAGATGAAATCCTACATCACAAGGCAGTTCAAGAAGTTCATGAAGAATGCCAACGGAAAGGGTTTCAATAAAGACCGCAGACAGTCCAGTTCTTCACAATTTAAGAATCCGGATAAAATGAAGAAGGATGTCAAGGATGGCAGTCAGTACACTGTTCCTGCTGGGCCAAAATGTTTTGGGTGTCAAGGCTTTGGGCGCATGAAACAAGAGTGTCCTACGTACTTAAAGAGCATAGGGAAGAGCAAGGCACTTTCTGTTACCTTAAGCGACACAGAGCCCGAGGAAGATTCCGAGGATGAGGACGACGGAATCTTGAATGCCTTCACTGCCACTGTTGATCCTACTGATGGGGTTACAGAAGATGTGGATGAAGAGAAGGAATTGGTGGAGTCCAAGTGTGAGATTATGGATGATCAAGATGATATCCACACCGCCTATGAGAAGCTATACAAGCTCTCCGAGAAGCATGAGAAGCTCTATAGGCTGGCCACCAAGAAGCTCAGTGATGTGGAGCTTGACCGTGAGGAGCTGTCCACAAAGGTTGATCAAGCGAATCAAACCATTAGAGCACTGAGGTTCGAAAATAGTTTCTTGGCTGAGAGGACCAAGAAGCTTGAAGCGGAGCTGTTTCAAGTCAGAGCACAACTTGAGAGGACGTCAAGCGCCAAGCTGGACAAAATGCTGGATGCTCAGAGATCTTCTTCAGATCGTACTGGATTAGGGTATGAATTCTCTCTCTCTAATACTCCTACTTCTAGTACTACTGTTTTTGTTCCACCCGCTAATGACATTAAAATTGAGGAGAATAATGTTAAAACTGGTTTAGCTAGTGAGAACTTAGACAAGAACAGGTCTATCCTAGGAGCACCCCCTAAAATTGAGAAAAGGGAATCTAGACACCCTAGGAATAAGAAGGCTAACCCTCAAAAGGCCAAACAGAAGAAGCCGCATCTCTGTTATCATTGTGGTCTCGCCGGTCACACTCGACCAAATTGCTACAAGTGGCTTGCCACCCAACAGAGCAATGGCACAATAGCATCTAGGTGCCAGAATCAGCTTCAGTCTTCTCTCGCTCCTCTTGGAGACATTCTTAAAGCCCTCATGTTCCTTTCGAACTTGAACGGTTCTTGTTCTTCTCCCTCTCTACCGGTTCAAGAGCCTACCAAAAGGAAAGGATCTTCCAAGGTGTGGAAGCCAAAGGGTTCTAAGTGATTTTAGTCACTTCTTCTTCTCTCCCCTGTTGCTTGTGTGTTGCATTACTTATGTGTTTCTTTACTGCTTTTGAGTCAGTCTAGTTTTATGCATTGTTTTGCTTTACTTGTTTTTGTTTGTGTGTTTTCAGTTTTGTGTTTTATTTTTGCATCTTGATAAAAATAAAAAATAAAAAAAATTGAAAAATGAAAAAATACAAAAACAGTGTGTGTTTGTGTGCATTAGTTCATGCGAACTTTTGTAATGGCCATTGAAACAGAGTTTTCTAAACTTTGTATTATCTATAGCTTAGATGAGCACTTTTCTGCACAACTGAGCGAGTGAGCTTTGTAGCTCTTTGTTTGTGATGAGTAAGGTTGAGTGATCTCTTCTTCTTAACACTCGTGTCGCTCTTTTTGACGGGTTAAACTAGAAAATCCTAAGAGAAAGGCATAAATAACCATCTCACCACTGTTACTCGCCAATCATAAAATGACATCTGTATGCTTCGGCATAGCAAAAGTGCAATGTCATAAGACACCTGTATGCTTCGGCATAGCAAAAGTGCAGTGTCAAGAGCTTAATATCATTGGGTATTTCTTTTCTTTCTCTTGTATGCCCATGCATGATATGCTTGTTAAAAGAAAATATGCAAAGAAATAAAAAGCAAAAAGATCAAAAATGCTTTAAATATGGTTGCAAGCGTGTTTTCTAGGAGATGTGGGAGTTATAGGATGTACCTCAAAGGTGATAGTCCCCATCAAACGGTTATGATTGTGTGTGAGTTAAAGAAATTTTCTCATATCTCAAATCGTCATAACGTTGAGACACTTATGCAATCTTGCGATGTTTTCACACACAACACACAACATTCCTTGCTATTTTTGATACATGTGCAGGTACAATGTGATTTGGCCATCACAAGGTTTACATGTGTTAATGTATGATCACTAAACTGTCATAACTTGTTTTTGATAAAATTGGTTAGACTTGTTTAGTGTGTGTGTGCGTGTCTTGAGATACATGTGCATCGATTAATTCTTGTTGAGAGATGATTTTGAGAGCTTAATGTGTTGATTGTATCTTTGGTTGAGTTGCATGCATGATTGCATTCATGTCTGTGTTTTTCCTCTTTTGAAAAACTATTCTTCAAGGCAGCTCGACACCTCCTCGATACCTCTCGACACATAGCCATCTATCGAGACCCTTGGACTTCTTCTTAACGTAGTCTCGACAGATACCTCGACAGCAGCTGGATCGATCGAGAGAGTCTCTGTCTGCTCGATAGCTCCTCGATAGCTGCTGGATCGATCGAGGTCACTTCATGCTTGTTTCTTCTCCCTCGATAGCTGACCTCGATAGCTGCATCTGTCCACGTTCAAACCTCGACAGCTTACCTCGATAGCTACCTCGACAGCTCTCGACACCTGCAGCTGTCGAGAATTACTGAGGTTCTATATATGGGTCCTTCGCGATTTTCACTCATTTCTCTCGATCTCTCTCGCTCGAAATCTCTCTATTCTCTCTCAAAAACTTTTCTTTTTCCCTCCAAACCTTTTCCAAGGCTTTTTCAAGTGGTTCTTTGCGTCTTTCATCTCTTGGTAAGCACATTATCTCTCATTCTCATGCATTTCATTGTTTTAAAACCCTAGATATTATGTTTTTGAAAATTTTGGGAGTTTTCAAAATTGTTGGGGTTTTCATGAAATTTTTGGGTTGGTTTTCTAGTTTTGATCTTCGAAACTACATACATTGCATCCCATTAGCATTCTAATTGTATATTCATGCATTTAGATGTGTGCAAATTGAATGTGTGCTGTTAGGTTTGGATTGGGCTGAGCCCATGATGTTTTTGAGTTGCATATCACATGCTCATGCATTTTCATGCATACGTTCTTTTCATTTCAATATTATTCTGTTAAATATTGATTTGTTGGGACTTTTCTGCTTGTTTCTTTCTCTCCCCTCTCTCTATGTTTGCGTTAGTAGCGTCTATGGCTCCTAAACGTAAGTCTATTCCTCCTAGGAACCCCATGCGTTCCAAAGGATCGTCTTCTTCTGATCCTACCCCCATGTCTGTTCGGTTCCGTGATGAGAAAGCCCGTAAGGACTTCTCGGAGAACTTCTCTAAACGCGGTGTTCATTCGGAACGCCACGTGGTCTTGGCAGACTTTGCCGACACCGACCTACCCAGTGTCATTCACACTCGGGGTTGGGAGTCACTGTGTGACGTCCCGGTCACGTCTCCCATCGTATTGATTCAGGAGTTTTACTCCAACATACATGGGATTGATTCTTCTGTACCTTCATTCTTCTCTAGCGTTCGAGGTACGCGCTTCTGTGTCACCCCAGAGCTAGTCTCTGAGGTACTCCATGTCCCTAGGGTGGATCATCCCGATTACCCTAGTTGTGAGCGTCTTTGGACTGTGTCCAAAGACGAGATGATCTCGGCGTTCTGTGAACTTCCTACCCCTTGGGGAGATCATATGTATACACCATGTCGACCTTTTGCTAAAGGTCCTCGTTTCTTGAACATGGTGATGACTTTTGTTCTGCACCCACTTTCTCACTACAACTCGATCACAGAGCCCCGTGCTCGGTTCTTGTTGTCCCTCCTAGAGCATCACTCTATAGACTTTCCTTCTCACTTCATCTTTTCTATTATTGATGTCTATAGAGATACGGCCACCCGTGATAAGCTCATTTTCCCTTCCGCTATCATGAGGATTTTGGGTCGTTTTTCCATTCCCTTCCCTACGTCCGATCATTATCATGTCATGTCTGCCATAGACGCCGCTACCGTAAAACGTAGCGAGGCACAGTTTCGATCGCGACAGCCGGATGCTACCCCTCCTTCCACCCGTCCGACCACCTCCAGATCCGCTCGAGCATCTACCTCTTCTTCGAGCGAGGTCACACTGGGAGACGTCATGACGCTGCTACAGCGCATGGATGCTCGCCTCGATACACTCTCCACAGAGTTGTATCAGGTGAATGTCCGTGTTGGTCGCATCGCCAGGCGATAGGCGACTTTGGGCGGCTTTGCATCCGAGGCTTCTCCTCCGCCACCTCCTGTGTCGTCTGAGACTGAGGCTGATGATGATGGCGATGATGATGATGCTTCCACAGATGATGATGATGGAGATGCTACCTCATCGGATGAGATGTCTACTTGACACTCTACCCTTTGTCACTCGTGACAAAAAGGGGGAGTAGTTTTGTATGAGAGTAGTCATACTTAGGGGGAGTGTTAGCATAGGACATTTTTGTTAGGGGGAGTGCGACTGAGGGATGTAGTGAGGTGATCAGATGTATTTTCTTTCTTTTCTTATCTTTTAGAGATACTTTGATCATGTACTACCATACATTGTACTTATATTCTTCTTATATATGATGATGTATGTTTCTTTCACCTACCTTTCATGTGTTGTTTCTTTTCTGTCTTTATACACATGTTTCTTTACTTGTATGCAATCTATTATTTCTGTTTCACACAAAGATGCCTTGATGTGTTTTGTTTATAAGTGTTTCAGAAATACAGGTTGTCAAAGTCTTCTTGCCATAAACTCTCTTTTTGCAAAGTTATTCAAGGGTTTGTGTTAGGATAGATTTTATTGTATGTAACAAGTGAATATGAGTTGAGTGATTTATGACTTCTCTCATATCTTCATTTGTATGTTGTGGTTTTGTCACGGATTGCCAAAGGGAGAGATTGTTAGGACATATGTAGTTGTTCAAGATTGTAAACATATGTCGCTATTTTATGTAATTGGCTTATCCTTAGACAAAACGCACTTTACTTGTATTTGGGTAGATCTAGGATGTGTTAAACACTTCAAGTAACAATGGTTCAAGATTAAGTGTTGAAGCAGTCAAAATCTGTCCAAGATACAAGCAAGGAAGTGCAAGTTTTTAAAGCTCGACACCTACCTCGACAGATACATCTATCGAGCTTTAAAGAAGCAGTTTTGCCCGAGCCTCGACAGCTGGCTCGATACCTCTCGATACCTCTATCTATCGAGAATTAAAGAAAACAGAATTTCTGATCTGTTTCAAGTCCAATCCGTACATGTGTCTTTGGGACTTCTTTCCTCCTAACCCTAGACATATAAAAGGATTATTTTAAGGGCCGTCACAAGTGTGAGCACAAGCGCATCAAAAGAATTCACAAGATACAAGTTGCATCTTCTCTCTTCATGCAAATTGTGATCTGTGAAACAAAGTTCGTGCCCTAGTTCATCTCTGATGATTTGAAGAACTTTGCAGCCAACATTCTTTCTTCCTCAAGTTGGTGGTTAGTCACGTACTGGGATTCGTGCAAAGGAGTAAGACGCGTACTGGGATCCGCGCATCAAATTGGTTAGTCACGTACTTGGGAGCCGTGCATTGAAAAGGAGAAATTGTCACTACAGAGCAAGTCCAATTAGGTATTGGGGTAAGGGTTCAACTGTAGGTTGGTAAGGTACTTGGGATTCCTTGCTTGTAATCGCTTGCTGTGATAATAGTGGAGTTTCGGGAGTGGTGACCTTAAATCACCCGGTGGGGTTTTTGCCGCGATGTTTTTCCCCATTCGTGAACAAATCACCGTGTTATTTATTTTCCGCTGCATAACTTAGTTTCGGTGATTTGTTTGTGCTGCCACGTATATTTGCATGATAAATTGATTAATTAATAACTGGGCTAATTAATTGATCAACGTAATTTATCACAAGGGGTCAACGCGTTTGTGGCCTGTCATGATTTTCAGAGAGAAAAAGATCGTGAAATTCAGTATACTTACAAGCTTTCCTTCTCAAAGATTTTGAGGCATAATAATCTTGAAAAATTGTGAGGCCTTTGTGGTAAGATCAGCAGGACCATCCTTAGAGAATGCATTTCGCCATTGAGAAGTCATAGCTCCAATTGAAAAAGCCACGCTGTTTTTTTTTTTTTTTTTGGCTGAGAAGTTCAACTGTTGATTTTAAATAGGTTCAGTACTAAATCAAGTGTCCAGAAAGGTCCAATCTTCCACATAACTCGATTATTACAGAATCGAGTTTTGTGCAGTGTAACTCTAAGGAATCCATGTTGTGTGCAGTGTAACTCTAAGGAATCCATGTTGTGTCCTTGGGCCTACACATAACTCGATACTACACAAATTGAGTTATTTTCACTGTGGTCCCACACCTAGCCCAAATATTTGGACTAATCCAGATGCAGTCCAAGAGGAATCCAAATGTCCAGAAGGGTCTTCCACAAAACCTAATTATTAATAAATCGAGTTATGTGCTGTGTAACTCCATTGACTCCAACTTAGGGATTCAAATCGCCTCCACATAACTCGATTTTACTGTAACCGAGTTATGAAGAAAACTCGATTTTATACTTACCGAGTTATGAATAACTAGGCGACCATTTTTTTATTGGGAAAAAGCCACATCTGCTATGCCAGTGTGTTGTGCATCACTTGATTATTCAGAAATCGAGTTATGACTATTTCCCCAACACATCCAGCCCACAATTTTGGACTGATCCAGGTGTAGTTCTGTAGGAATTCAACTGGCCAGAACTGTGATGTGAATAACTCAATTATTAAGAAATCGAGTTACATGCGAAATAACTCAAAGTAAGTCGATAATAGTAAAATCAAGTTATGCGCACTGTGGTTAACATCTAGTCCTAATATTTTTGGACTGATCCAGACGCAGTCCAGGAGGAATCCAACTGCCCAGAATGGTCTTACACATACTTGGGAATGCATTTACTACATTAAATAAGATATCATGTAGCTGTTCACACCCATATAAATTCTGTTTGGCCTATTTGTTCATCATAAAAGTGGACTTGTTCACAACCATACTATAAACAACAACACAGTAGGTTCTATACTGAACAGAGGCTTCCAAAATCAAATCGTCCATAAAATCTACAAAGTAAAGAGCCATTATACATTTAAATCCATTGAACCAATTTGTTCACAATGTACAACCATTTACATATAAATGATGTCTTCTCATAGCTTACAAAAAGAGATTTGAGTTCAAGTATCGCCGCAAAAACTGTCTCCTTGCCATGAATCCCATATCTGCACAAGTACAAAGAAAAATACATTAACACTACATCTTTTACTCATGCAACTACTTGACCAACTAATCACAAGATTGCCCAAAGTGTAACAAATGCTTATTATGACTTGTAATTGTTACTTGTTATATAGCACCACGACTTGTTGATCCCACATTTTGAGTCGAACATCTACGACGGTTATGACCCTCTTGGCGACACAACCCACACTTTGACTTCGGTCCATTCTCAATCCACAAAGACGTTGGTAACTCCCTATCCTTGTCATCCATCTCATTGTAGATTCTAGTGGACTTAGGCAGACCTTTCTTTCGGATCAATTGGGGGTTTGGCATCACTGTTCTCGTTTTTGCCGGCTCCGGCCATTCTAACCTATCTTTCAATGGTTGGAATATTGACATCTCCCCTGCTGGCTCTGTCGCATCGTGGTTATGCTTAGCACAAACTGCTATCAAGTGTGAATAGGGGATCTTGTTTGCTTCCCCCTTCCCACACGTGCATATCATGTAAGTGAAAGAAACCCTGTGGGTGTGAGCTCCCCCACCAGTAGCCAACAGTGAAGACTGTGTCTCCACTATATATAAGCCATGTTGTGCGCTCATCCTTCTGACCATATGGAGCTTTGCCTTCTCTTGATTTGCCTCGAACTTGTCATACGCATATTTGCACCACTGTTTCAACGATTGTCAAAGTAAGAGTTCACCTTGTAAAATGTGAACTTCACCATTGCGGTTATGGGCAAGCTACGTGCGCCATCAAGTACCCCATTGAAGCACTCAGACATGTTAGTTGTCATTGCCCCATATCGATGCCCATGGTCATGTGCAAGTGTCCACTTTTCTTGAGGTACAGCCTTAAGATAGTCGTACGCATCCGGATTGACATTCTTGATGCAATCCATTGTGTTTTCAAACTTCCTAACTTGATTCGCAGTTGCTACCTTCCATACCAAGTTTTTCAACACCCGATTTTTATTGAAGGTAGTGTTAACATTGCTTACTAAATGGCGGAGGCAATATCGGTGATGGGTTAAGGGCGGTTGCAAGTAGCCCCTAGTGGTGTCATTGAAGCATGATTGTATACCATGATGCCTATCAGAGATTATACACAAATTAGTTTGATCCGTAACATAGGTCAGCAAGCATGCCAAGAACCATCCCCATGTCTCCATGCTCTCGCTTTCAACAACGGCAAATGCAAGTGGATAAACCTCGCTGTTATCATCTGTTGCCATTGCTATCAATAGCTTTCCCCTGTACTTGCTATAGAGGTGTGTTGCATCTATGCTTATCACCAGCCTACAATGCCTAAACCCTATAATTCACGGACTGAAAGCCCAGAATACGGAGTTGAATATACAAGTCCCCGAGACACGGGGGTCGCAATTTAACAAAGTTACTGTGTTCGCATTTGCATCGGACAATGCCGCTAGAAACCATGGCAATTCCGCGTATGACTCATCAAAATCCCTGTAAATACGCGCAATTGCCTTCTGTTTGGCTTACCAAACCTTGTACATACTAACTTCATGCCCATGCTTTGCATGCAGCATACTACGTAAGTCCTTTACGGATCTTGCAATGTCCTCCCGTACATAGTGCTCAAGTGTAATGGAAATGAACCTTGAATCCATCATCCGTCCATCGGTCGCTACTTGTAGGGATGTGCAACTGTGGGGACCCTGACATTTACTGATCACCTACATCCCATGCTTTTTGCTGAAGCTAGCCCATTGACCATGGACATGCATCACGTATGCACCGCACAACCAACTTGTTGGTGTCAGACTTGATGACCTTGTATTGCTTATTTTGCTCCACAGAGTAGAGGGTCAACACATACTAAACGGAGGCTTTATTCTTGAATAGCATTCCCTTCTCCAGCGAATCACCTTTATGCCAACTTGTAAGTTGTCCTATACCCAATGCAGGTGATGGGTCATTAATATTGTCCCATGTGTTTGATGGGAACCATTCTAGGATAGGAACTGCATTAGGGCAAGCATATAAATTTTGTTCGACCTGTAGCTCATCTAAGACCTCCGGATTGTCCACCGGTCCATGATCATCAATGAACTCTTCGTACATATCTCGACTGGGATTAATATCAAGTCCTCCGTCCATATAGGGTTGGACATGTTCATATGCGTGGCTAGACCCTCCCACATCATGTGTCTGGGTGGCGCCCAACACTTTGGCTTCTTGGGTGTTGTCCAAAGGCATGGCATCAGCAAAGGAAGGATGCACGTCAAACGGAAATGAGTGTGGCTCTTCCACCCCACTACCATGCTATGAACTTGCACTAGCATGGAACTTAACAGCCTCAACTGTTACATACAAGTCAGTCGATATGTACTGGGGGGTCTGCTTAATCACTGTACACATCATGTCCACGTCAGCATCACAACCCAACAGATTTGAGTTGTAGAAAGCCTGAGTATTGACAAGTAGTTGGGCGCCACGGTACACAATGGATATCTTATGTGACTCCCTGTCCAACCCCAGAGCTTCCATTATCTTCTTCTGCATTTTTCTCAAGTGTGTTTCGCATTTCAACTCAATGAAATTCTTCTTCAGTGACTCGCCTTTGTAGGACAGCCTATGCAAGTTATGGAAATACTACTCCCCATTGTAGTAAACATAGAAGCAATGACGACCCATGGCAGACCTGGATAAGGACAATTAATTATCGTTATCATGCAGAAGATAGGGGTTATGTTAAGCCATGGTGTAATTAATCTTTACACACGTGAACATACAATAAAACTTTTACAGACGCACTATAATGATATCCTAAGTATTCTTAACAGACGAACATGTTCACCTCTCAAGCTTTCTTTTCCAAAACCCACACACTGAAGCTTTTCAGAACTGAAAGAGCCAGACAATTTAAACCATGATTTCTTGTTACATCATTGTTGATACCTATGGATGAAAGCATATATCATCATCATAGGAATTCGCATGTATGTGTGTTTATATATATGTTCATAGGTATCTATACCTACATTACGATATAGGTATACAGTGTCACTATCACAAACACACACACACACACACATACACAATTGCCTATATATATATATATATATATAGGATTTTGCTAATTAATCATTTTTGAAAAATGATTTTATCGGGAATTGAAAAAGTATTCACAGTTTTTTCTATTCCCAACAAAATGTATCCAAAAATGGATGGCTACATCTATATATATGATCATATATACATGATCATATATGGGTAGGTAGGTTTGTTTACATATAGATATATCTATTAATACATATCTATATATATGTGTGTATGTGTATATATATATATATATATATACACACATAGTGTCAGAATGATAGTAAGAAGGTAATCACATTTATACTAAACTGCCAATCCAAGTGTAATCATAGTTTTTCCAAAAGTGAAGATATACCTGTCAGGGGAGATGTGTCACAACAAAGAAGAGGGGGACCATAGCTCTAGCAAGCTTGGTGAGGATGCAATTGTGAGGTGGAAAAAGCTTGCTATAGCAGACGAACTTGTTCAATCTCAAGCTTTCTTTTCAAAACTCTCACAGTGAAGCTGTTTTGTTTGTAGAGAGGCAAACATGTGCATGGGCTCTGATATGTGGTATGGGTAGTCAATCATAACTTAATATTAATGTGGTCGAGTTACTTAAATACTCGACTTCTAAGTGGTCGAGTTACATGTACAGGACCTCTATTGATGCAATGGCGATTCAGAAACTCAACTTCTCAATAACTCGACTTTCTCTTCCCATTTTCTCTATTAAAACCTAGGCCTACTCTGCTAGTAAGATGCATCACCATTCTAGTGCAAGGACTTTCCACCATTGCGTGTTTGTAGAATGGGATGGGACGTACCTATGTTGTGTTTAACGATCATGTTCCAGGTATATACGACAGTTGGGTAGATGTGAGCAGACAAGTTCATAAGTTCTCAAACGCCAATCACAAATCATATAAAGATCGAAGGGAAGCAAAAGCTGCATACATGGAGTATTTGCATCGTAATGGTATGGACATGCAGGGTGGTGCGTCCGCATCGTGGGCAAGTCCGAACATGTCCACCTCAAGTCCACCGAGCACAGCTCGAAGCGAAGGAACCAACTATCCAAGTGGGGACATTAGGAACACCTTGTTGAGGCATCAATTGGAAGTTGCCATTGAGGAGCATGACCACGCAAGGAGGATTGCAACCTTGAGTACGAACATGTTGAATGAGGTGGTGTCCCATGTTGTGGGGGATAATGAAGTTGACGAACCGACGAGATAACATACAGGTAAATGAATGCAAAAGTATGACTTCTTGTTGTGGTATTCAATAAGATGTGTATATATGCCGAGCAACTAGTTTCAAATCCCTGTGGCTTCACTAGAAATGTCATCATTTTCTAGTTGTTTGACTACCAGTGTGGCTATCTTGTGATACTTGATAACAAACCTGCTAATTGTTTCGTTCATCACATTTTCTAGTTAACCTTATTATATTTGTTTCTGCACTACTTTAGTTTCAATTGAAGCACTTGTGAATTTAGATGGTATAGGTTTTCTTTTATCCAAAAAGAAAAAAAGAAAAAGATATTGTCCCATGTTTGCACAGTATGAGGCCCTGGAAGCTTTGGGGTAGTGCACAGGTCATAAAACATCAGCCTATGCTTAAGGGTGAGCAACCCAGTCACCCAGTACCGATGCAACAAAACCTGCGGCTTGGACTATAACATTTATCCTAATTCAGCCATCCAAAATAATAAAGAAGTGTCTTTGGCCTATCTGGCTCACTTCCACTTGCACCTAAGAAAATGTTTACGTCAAATAATAATCAGACCAAACACATTTTGTCGCATTACTATGGATCACTATTTTCGCAAACATTTTCATCAAATAATAGTTCAAATTTCAAAAGGCACAATCAGGTAATAGTACAACTTATAGCATGACTACTTTGGTAAGATTTATGTAAAGAAAAAAGAATAAAGAAATCAAGAATAACGCGTATGCATTTTGCTTGACATCAATTTAGATAAATATTTCCAGTCTTCCTCCTTCTTGCTGATGCACAAATTTCAAGTATAGAGAAAAAGGTTGGAATGTGCTCCAATGATTTACTGGTTTATGTGTAGCTAGATTTGGTACATGAACATATGAAAGGCATCAAATTTGACTGGAGATTTATGCCAGACAAAGTGGGATTGGACCTGATTCACAAAGAAGAGAAATTTTAAAATATAAGTCAGTTTGAGATTCTAGGTCTGAATTATTTCAAGGAGAACATATCATTTCTCACCTTTCTGATAAGCATTTTCCAAACAGATCATTTCTCAAGCTGTGAAGCTAGTAAACAAACTAGTAAACTCAACTTTAAGTTACTAAGTTGAGTGAAATGGGGAAATTAAAGATCATTTTAGCTAATATGCATTCTAGAAATCAGTGTTTGAAACATCGTCTTTAGAGAACTAAGAAAAATATAATATTGTAATGCCTAACATGACGTTCATATCAATTGGCTTTCACTTAAAGACTTTTTATACCAACATCTCCCTCTAAGTCTATTACAGACGTCCAATCAAGAGTGCTATTGAATGGCAATTCATGGTGCAATTGGGAGACAATTCTGGACTACACTTTACATTTCCTCATAGCTAGGTTCCTGCATTCCACAAGAAGATTGCTATCAAAATGGTTCTATTCTTGGATAATATCAAGACTCACTTTTAACACATAGAAAGAGCAAAGTGATCCTATTCATTGAAAGAAATTAGACAAATACATTCAAAGATTATACACTAAATCATTATAGATACCAATCTTCCCTAGATTGACACTTGGCTTGGTTGTTCACCAGCTGTTGATTCATCCCATCCAGCCTATCAAAAATGCAAAAGTTGATCAGCCATGTAAGCTAATATAGAAGCTAACAAAAGAAAGCGATTTTGGGTTCAACACATGTTAGGACATATGTAGTTCAAGTCTGTGAACATATGTCGCTATTTTATGTAATTGGCTTATCCCTAGACAAAACGCACTTTACTTGTAATTGGGTAGATCTAGGATGTGTTTAACACTTCAAGAAACTTGGGTTCAAGATTAAGTGTTGAAGCAGTCAAAGTCTGTCCAAGAAACAAGCAAGGAAGTGCAAGTTTTTAAAGCTCGACACATACCTCGACACATACATCTATCGAGCTTTAAGAAGCTGTTTTGCCCCGAGCCTCGACAGCTTCTCGACAGATCCTCGACACCTCTATCTGTCGAGAATTAAAGAAAACAGATTTTCAATTCTGTTTCAAGTCCAATCCATGAATGTGTCTTTGGGACTTCTTTTCTCCTAACCCTAGACATATAAAAGGATTATTTTAAGGGCCGTCAAAGTGATGCAAGTTGCACATTCATTGAGAACTTGTTGTTCATGCAATTTGTGATCAGAAAGACAAAGTTCGTGCCCTAGTTCATCTCTGATGATTTGAAGAACTTTGCAGCCAACAACTCTCTCTCTCGTTGGTGTTTGAAGTCGCGTACTGGGATCCGCGCATCTGGTTAGTCACGTACTTGGGAGCCGTGCATTGAAAGGAGAAACTGTCACTACAGAACAAGTCCAATTGGGTATTGGGGTAAGAGTTCAACTGTAGGTTGGTGAGGTACTTGGGATTCCTTGCTTGTAACTGCTTGTTGTGATAATAGTGGAGTTTCAGGAGTGGTGACCTTAAATCACCCGGTAGGGTTTTTGCCGTAAGGTTTTCCCCATTCGTGAACAAATCACCGTGTTATTTATTTTCCGTTGCATACTCTAGTTATCGGTGATTTGTTTGTGATGCCACGTGATATTGCATGTTAATTTGATTAATTAATAACTTGGCTAATTAATCAACTTAATTTATCACAAGGGGTCAACGCGTTTGTGGCCTGTCAAGTGGTATCAGAGCAAGCACACTCTGATTAGGGTTTAGTCTATTGTGTGTGATCCATTGACCCCTGCTGTCATGGATAGAGGACAATCTCTAATTATACCTCTTTTATTTGATGGCACTAACTATGCATACTGGAAAGTACGCATGAGAGCTTTCTTGCAGCCTTTAGATGAGAAAGTGTGGCAAGCTGTGGAGATAGGCTGGACCAAGCCTACAGAAGCGCTGGCTGACTGGGATGATGCCAAGATCAAGGCGGCAAACTTCAACAGCAGAGCATTGAATGCTCTATTCAATGCAGTCACCAATGAGGAGTTTAAGAAAATTTCCTCAACTGAAACTGCTAGGGAAGCATGGACCATTCTCTAGACAACCTATAAGGGCACCAAGGCTATCAAAGATTCAAAGCTACAGAGGCTCACCACACGCTTTGAAGAAATTAAGATGGAGGAGGATGAGTCGTTTGATGAGTTCTATGCCAAGCTCAAGGACATAGTGAACTCAGCCTTCAATCTTGGGGAAACCATCCCTGAACCCAAGATAGTAAGGAAGGTGCTCAGATCGCTGCCGGAGATATTCCATGCTAAGATCATGGCGATCGAAGAATCAAAGGATATTGATAGAATTCCTTTGACTGAGCTGGTAGGAAACTTGCAAACCTATGAGTTAGGGCCGACTAGGTTAGGCAAGTCAAGTAAGGGCAAGAGTTTGGCACTAAAGGCCAAGAGCAGTGATACGGATGACTCGTCAGATGATGAAGATTCCAAGATGAAGTCCTACATCACGAGGTAATTCAAGAAGTTTATGAAGAATGCCAATGGAAAGGGCTTCAACAAAGATCGTAGACAATCCAGTTCTTCACAATTCAAGAATCCGGATAAAGGGAAGAAGGATGTCAAGGATGGCGATCAGTACACTGTTCCCGCTGGACCAAAATGCTTTGGGTGTCAAGGCTTCGGACACATGAAACAAGAGTATCCTACGTACCTCAAGAGCATAGGGAAGAGCAAGGCACTTGTTGTTACCTTAAGCGACACGGAGCCCGAGGACGATTCTGAAGATGAAGATGACGGAATCTTGAATGCCTTCACTGCCACTGTTAATCCTACTGATGGGGTTACCGAAAAAGTGAACGAAGAAGAAGAATTGGTGGATTCCAAGGTTGAGATTATGGATGATCAAGATGCTATCCACACCGCCTATGAGAAGCTGTACAAGCTCTCTGAGAAGCATGAGAAGCTCTATAGGCTGGCCACCAAGAAGCTCAGTGATGTGGAACTCAACCGTGAGGAGCTGTCCACAAAGGTTGATGAAGCGAATCAAACCATTGGAGCACTGAGGTTCGAAAACAATTTCTTGGTTGAGAGGACCAAGAAGCTTGAAGCGGAGCTGTTTCAAGTCAGAGCACAACTGGAGAAGACGTCAAGTGCAAAGCTGGACGAGATGCTAGGTGCTCAGAGATCGTCTTCAGACCGTACTGGATTGGGGTATGAATTCTCTATCTCTAATACTCCTTCTGCTAGTACTACTGTTTTTGTTCCACCTACTAATAACATTAAAACTGAGGATAATAATGTTAAAACTGATTTAGCTAGTGAGAACATAGACATGGGCAAGTCCATCCTAGGAGCACCCCCAAATATTGAGAAAAGGGAATCTAGAAACCCTAGGAATACGAAGGGTAACTCTCAAAAGCCCAAACAGAAGAAGCCGCATCTCTGTTATCATTGTGGTGTTGCCGGTCACACTCGACCAAATTGCTACAAGTGGCTTGCCACTCAACAGAGCAATGGCATGATAGCATCTGGGAGCCAGAATCAGCTTCAGTCTTCTCTCGCTCCTCTTGGAGACATTCTAAAAGCCCTCATGTTCCTTTCGAACTTAAACGGTTCATATTCTTCTCCCTCTTCACCGGTTCAAGAGTCATCCAAAAGGAAAGGATCTTCCAAGGTGTGGAATGCAAAGGGATCTAAGTGATTTTAGTCACTTCTTCTTCTCTCTCCTGTTTTTTTGTGTTGCATTACTTGTGTGTCTCTTTACTGTTTTGAGTCAGTCTAGTTTTATGCATTGTTTTGCTTTACATGTTTTTGTTTGTATGTTTTCAGTTTTGTGTTTTATTTTTTGCTTTTCTGATAAAAATAAAAAAAATTAAAAAATTGAAAAATACAAAAACAGTGTGTGTTTGTGTGCATTAGTTCATGTGAACTTTTGAAATGGCCATTGAAACAGAGTTTTCTAAACTTTGTATCACCTGTAGCTTAGATGAGCACTCTTCTGCACAACTAAGCAAGTGAGCTTTGTAGCTCTTTGTTTGTGATGAGTAAGGTTAAGTGATCTCTTTTTCTTAACACTCGTATCACTCTTTTTGACGGGTTGAACTAAAAAATCCTAAGAGAAAGGCATAAATAACCATCTCACCACTGTTACTCGCCAATCATAATATGACATATGTATGCTTCGGCATAGCAAAAGTGCAATGTCAATGACATCTGTATGCTTCGGCATAGCAAAAGTGCAATGTCAAAAGCTTAACATAATTGGGTATTTCTTTTCTTTCTCTTGTATGCCCCTGCATGATATGCTTGTTAAAAGAAAATATGCAAAGAAATAAAAAGCAAAAAGATCAAAAATGCTTTAAAATATGGTTGCAAGCGTGTTTTCTAGGAGATGTGGGAGTTATAGGATGTACCTCGAAGGTGATAGTCCCCATTAAACGGTTATGATTGTGTGTGAGTTAAAGTGATTTTCTCATATCTCAAATCGTCATAACATTGAGACACTTATGCAATCTTGCGATGTTTTCACACACGACACGCAATACTCTTTGCTATTCTTGATACATGTGCAGGTACAATGTGATTTGGCCATCACAAGATTTACATGCGTTAATGTATGCTCACTAAACTGTCTTAACTTGTTTTTGAAATATAAAATTGGTTAGACTTGTTTAGTGTGTGTGTGTGTGTTTTGAGATACACGTGCGTCAAATTTTTGTTGAGAGATGTTTTTGAGAGCTTAATGTGTTGTTTGGATCTTTGGTTGAGTTGCATGCATGATTGCATTCATGTCTGTGTTTTTCTTCTTCTGAAAAACTGTTTTTAAAGGCATCTCGACACCTCCTCGATACCTCTCGACACATAGCTGTCTGTCGAGCTTCTTAGACCTTTTCTTATCGCAGTCTCGACAGATACCTCGACACCTGGTGGATCGATCGAGAAACCTTCTGTTTGCTCGATAGCTTCTGGATCGATCTAGGTTCCTTCATGGTTGATTCTTCTTTCTCGACACATGACCTCGATAGCTTCATCTGTCGAAATGTAATTTCTCGATAGCTGTCTCGATAGCAGGCTCGACACCTCTCGATACCTGCAGCTGTCGAGAATTACTGAAGCTCTATAAGTAGGTTCTTCGCGATTTCTGTCTCACTTTGCTCGATCTCTCTCGCTCGAAAAACCTTGTTTTCTCTCCTAAAACACTTCTCTCTCCCTCCAAACCGTTTTCAAGGCTTTCTCAAGTGTTTTCTTCTCATCTTCATCACTTGGTAAGCGTTTTATCTCTCATTTTCATGCATTTCATGTTTTAAAACCCTAGGTTTTTGTGTTTTTGAAAATTTTTGGGAGTTTTCAAAATTATTGAGTTTTTCATAAAATTTTTGGGTTGGTTTTCTAGATTTGATCTTCAAAACCACATGCATTGCATCACATTAGCATTCTCATTGTATTTTCATGCATTTAGATGTGTGCCTATCTGTTGTGTGCTGTTAGGTTTGGATTGGGCTGAGCCCATGATGTTTTTATGTTGCATGTCACATGTTCATGCATTTTCCATGCATACGTTCTTTCTTTTCAGTATATTCTTCTTATATTGAAACTGTTTGGAACTTTTCAGCTTGTCTCTTCTTCTTTCCCCCTCTCTATGGTTGCGTTAGTAGTGTCTATGGCACCTAAACGTAAGTCCATTCCATCCCAGAACCCTCTGCGTTCTAAGGGATCGTCTTCTTCAGATACCACTCCTCTTTCTATCCGGTTCCGTGATGAGAAAGCCAATAAGGACTTCTTAGAGAACTTTTCTAAACGAGGTGTTCATTCGGAACGCCACGTTGTCCTGGCAGACTTTGCCGACACCGACCTTCCCGATGTCATACACAGTCGGGCTTGGGAGTCACTGTGTGACGTCCCGGTCACATGTCCACTCGTGTTGATACAGGAGTTTTACTCCAACATCCACATGATCGATTCTTTAGCACCTCTTTTCTACTCTTGCGTTCGAGGTACGCGCTTTGCTGTCACCCCAGAGTTAGTCTCTGAGGTTCTTCATGTCCCTAGGGTGGATCATCCTGATTACCCTAGCTGTGAGCGTCTCTGGACTGTGTCCAAAGACGAGATGATCTCGGCGTTCTGTGAGCGTCCTTCCTCTTGGAGAGATCATATGTACACACCATGTCGACCTTTTGCTAAAGGTCCTCGTTTCCTTAACATGGTGATGACTTTTGTGTTGCACCCACTCTCTCACTACAACTCTATCACAGAGCCTCGTGCTCAGTTTTTGTTGTCCCTCCTAGAGGATCTCTCTATAGACTTTCCTTCTCACTTTATCTTTTCCATTATAGATGTCTATAGAGATACGGCAACCCATGATAAGCTCATTTTTCCTTCGGCTATCACGAGGATACTTCGCCGTTTTTCCGTCCCATTCCCTTTGTCTGATCCTTACCATGTCATGTCTGCCATAGACGCCGCTACCGTAAAACGTAGCGAGGCACAGTTTAGATCGAGACAGTCCAACGGTGCCACTCCTTCCTCCCGTCCGACCACCTCCAGATCCGCTCGAGCATCTGCTTCTTCTTCTTCGAGCGACATCACATTATGAGACATCATGGCGCAGCTACAGTGCATGGATGCTCGCCTAGATACACTCTCTACAGAGCTGTATCAGGTGAACGTTCGTATTGGTCGCATCGCCAGGCGACAGGCGACCATGGGTGGCTTTGCACCTGAGGTTTCTCCTCCGCCACCTCATGTGTCGTCTGAGACTGAGGCTGATGATGATGGCGATGACGATGATGTTGGGATATTTGTCCTTAAATCCTATTGTATGATACTATGTATTTTATTATGTATGACATTATGTATGAATTAATGTTGTTGTTAATAAAGTTGAATTATTATTTGAAAATATTGGTAACATGAATATTGGGACATTATCATAGTCCATGAGATGCATAGTATGTGATTTATGTAATTTAGTCACAGAAGATATAAATCACAAGTTCTTTGTAAACTCAGAATTATAGTTCGTAGTCGGTGATGAAATTGGGCATTTCATCTGCGAAGACTATAACATATCAACTAAGATGATTTGTCTTGATCATGGAAATAGAGATTTCTAGTTGATATGTTAATATGTTTTAAGAGTTAAGACATATTGAACTGGACCGGTGTGAGATTTATTATTCTCCTAACGACTGTCAAATGAATAATAACCTCACGACTTATATTTGCATGAACTCTTAATCCTGAGAGGATAATGGACCTGATCATGAAGTGTAGGTTGCTTTGATATATCAGGAGTGAGATCTATAGTTAAGGTCAAAATCTCAGTATGTTGGGCAGCCACATTAAGTGTTGATGGAACATATATTCTCAAGATGGAATTCATAATCTCTTAACGGAGATATAAAATATTCCCTTGAGATAAGTTTAATGGGTTTGTTATTCAGAGAGTTGGGCCTAACCACTTTAGTAAGGAGTTACTAAAGTATATATTTATGGAATTGGATTTCATAAATATATGATGAATAACTTAAAGGATTAAACCGGGTACTCAAGGAATTAAGATGTAGTAATATACAAAGTGGCAGTCTACTTTCATGACTTTGTATTACTATGAATATTTTATGAAGGGGTTGCATGTATAATAAAGTCTTGGGATATAATTTATTAATAAGGCCTAGAGTGCAACTATATTTATATAGTGGTATTAAATATAGTTAATGGTAACTTTGGACTTGTCAAGAGTTGACAGAAAAGCCCAAGGCCCATTGGAGCTAGTGTCTTATTGGTCCCTTTTGGTCCCACTCCAAGCCACACACTTAAGCCCAATTGGAAAGGCCCAAAAGGCCAGCCCAATTAGAGAATCAGTTAGATACAAAGGGAGAAACATACAGAATTTTAATGTAATGAAAAAGAGAGATTTTTCTTAGAGACAATAGAGAGAGTTTGAAAGAACACTCTTGAACATTCTCCCTTTGGAACTGATTGAGAGACCACACATCTTGGGCGTTAGTGGAATTGGAGTGAAGATTGAAAGTATTCCCAAGTCTTTCTGTTCTTCAAGTTTTGAAATTCACCGCTCCAAGGTACACTCTCTTGTTCTCTAATTCTGAAACTTAAATAAGTGCATGTTAACTTTTATGTATGAAGTAGATCCGTTTTACATTATATTTCTTCCGCTGCGCATGTATGATTCCATCAGATGATGCTTCTGACGATGATGATGATGGAGATGCGAGCTCTTCGGATGAGATGTCTACTTGACCTACCCTTTGTCACTCGTGACAAAAAGGGGGAGTAGTTTGGGTCTGTATGAGAGTAGTCATGCTTAGGGGGAGTGTTAGCATAGGACAGTTTTGTTAGGGGGAGTGTGGATTGAGGGATGTAGTGAGGTGATCATATGTATTTTTTTCTTTTTCATCTTTTTAGAGATACATTGATCATGTATTGACATACATTGTATTTATTCTCTTCTTATATATGATGATGTATGTTTTTCTTTCACCTACCTCTACATGTGTTGTTTCTTTTCTGTCTCTATACACATGTTTCTATACTTGTATGCAATCTCTTATTTCTGTTTCACACAAAGATACCTTGATGTGTTTTGTTTATAAGTGTTTCAGAAATACAGATTGTCAAAGTCTACTTGCCATAAACTCTCTTCTTGCAAAATTTTTCAAGAGTTTGTGTGAGGATAGATTTTACTGTATGTAACAAATGAGTATGAGTTGAGTGATTTATGACTTCTCTCATATTTTCATTTGATTGTTGTGGTTTTGTCACGGATTGCCAAATGGGAAGATTGTTAGGACATATGTCATTCAAGTCTGTGAACATATGTCGCTATTTTATGTAATTGGCTTATCCTTAGACAAAACGCACTTTACTTGTAATTGGGTAGATCTAGGATGTGTTTAACACTTCAAGAAACTTGGGTTCAAGATTAAGTGTTGAACCCATCAAAGTCTGTCCAAGAAACAAGCAAGGAAGTGCAAGTTTTTAAAGCTCGACACATACCTCGACACATACCTCGACACATACATCTATCGAGCTTTAAGAAGCTGTTTTGCCCCGAGCCTCGACAGCTTCTCGACAGATCCTCGACACCTCTATCTGTCGAGAATTAAAGAAAACAGATTTTCAATTCTGTTTCAAGTCCAATCTGTGAATGTGTCTTTGGGACTTCTTTTCTCCTAACCCTAGACATATAAAAGGATTATTTTAAGGGCCATCAAAGTGATGCAAGTTGCACATTCATTGAGAACTTGTTGTTCATGCAATTTGTGATCAGAAAGACAAAGTTCGTGCCCTAGTTCATCTCTGATGATTTGAAGAACTTTGCAGCCAACAACTCTCTCTCTCGTTGGTGTTTGAAGTCGCGTACTGGGATCCGCGCATCTGGTTAGTCACGTACTTGGGAGCCGTGCATTGAAAGGAGAAACTGTCACTACAGAACAAGTCTAATTGGGTATTGGGGTAAGAGTTCAACTGTAGATTAGTGAGGTACTTGAGATTCCTTGCTTGTAACTGCTTGTTGTGATAATAGTGGAGTTTCGGGAGTGGTGACCTTAAATCACCCGGTGGGGTTTTTGCCGTAAGGTTTTCCCCATTCGTGAACAAATCACCGTGTTATTTATTTTCCGCTGCATACTCTAGTTATCGGTGATTTGTTTGTGCTGCCATGTGATATTGCATGTTAATTTGATTAATTAATAACTTGGCTAATTAATCAACTTAATTTATCACAAGGGGTCAACGCGTTTGTGGCCTGTCAACACATATCAACTGAGAGCAATTTCAATAGCACGGATGGATACACCCTTAGATGAGCCCTTAAAGAATAAAACAAGCATCTACAACAAAAATGCCTTACCCTTGAGGGGTTTAAGATTAAACAGCATGAGTAAATACAAATTAACCACCCAACAATGATGAACATTTAGAGAATTTAGCTAGGTAGAGAAATTGCCATGTTCTCAACCCTTTATATTCTATAAATTTCCAGAATGTTGCACGTGTCTTATTTATGCTAACCACTTGCATACTATAACCATGGAGCTTATTTCTCATAGCAGAAGCAATGCATAAAAGACCCTATAAGTCACAACATACTAACATACTAACATACTAACTACTTGTTAATGCAAAAGATTATTTCTCAAAGCAAAATAAATTTAAGTCTTTTATTAGGTTTTTAGTTCACCCCCAAATAGAAGTCCTACCATTAGTACAAAAAAGAGTATATGCATCTAGCAAAAATACTGAAAGGAACTGGAATTAAAAAAAAAGAGTGATACAGTATAGGGCATATTAACCTTACTCTCATTATCTGTTCTCTTCTCCCTTCCTTCTTCCCTTTCTCTTCTCTCTTTTGTTTTCTCTTGTGTTACTGTTCATAGGTACATTATTATTTTGTAATCTCTTGTTCAAGGGTACTGTTTATATAGCCCCTAAACATATCCACTCAAGCTTTCTTTTGGCATCTTTCTTACAAACCCCAAATTAAGTCCTTCCTGTTACCTATCAAAACCCTAACTTTCTTCTACCAAGTAGCCATCAAGAAACTCATCAAACTATCTTTTAATTCCTAGTAGAACCCCACAGCCTTCTCCTCAAGAATTATAAATCAAAACCTACAAATTCTCCTAACCCTAAACCCACCACAAGCACACGAACGCATATTGTACTGAATTTTTTCCTGCATCAAGAAGAAGATAATGAGTATCAGAGTTTGTTTCCACAAGAAATGTGTCAAACATGCTTGCGATTGAGTTCAAAGAAAAACAAAATGCATATTGCGAAGATAATAATAGGAGAATTTCCCATCATTTTGGTTTCTGTAACTTCAACATATGATACATGAATAATCTAGAAAGAAAAGCCATAAATTAGTAACAATACCACTAAATATATTTCCTAATTTTGTCACTTATAACTAATAAAAGAAAGTGTTAGAAAGTAGAAACCATTATGACCTTTTATCCACCCAATACAAGATGTTATATAATAACATGCTCATATCATATGAACTTAGTTTTAATTCAAATGACATGGATAAGCAATCAAACTATCATGCTTTATTTTATATTAAGTGGACCTTCTTATGCCTTAAACCTCATAAACCCATAACCTATGCCATTATTTTCATGAAGTTAATTATATAAAAACACCATTGTCAAATCCATTCAACTATAAGACATGGATATGGATTGTGACTTTCATAAGCACTTAGTGGGAAGTTAGAGCAATGAATAAGAATTTTGCTCCTACTTCAGAATAGTAGAACGTGGTCTGAATCATAAGCTTTTGGATATAAATTTACTCTGAAAATTTTGAAGTGTTTAGCAGTCGTCTAGGTGACTCCATGATGGACGACCTTCTTGCACTTGGATGACCTTTCTGGTCTTGAACGGCACTATGGACGAATTGGAGATAGTCTAATTTTTGGTTCACCATCATATATAAATAATAAAAATATAAACATTAATAAAATGACCTTAACTATGTTAGTTTTTAGGGAGGTATGCCCCTGAATGTGATGGAAGCAACCAAGGGAGATACGTAGGAAGTTAATTGGTATATTCAAATATTTGTGGAAGAAACCAAGATAATTCCAGTTGATTTCTTTTGTGAACAAGAGTAATTATTGTGGTTGGGCTAATTTCATGGGATGCTTTTTTTTTTTTTTTTTTTGGTTTTTGATTTTAGATTTAAATTTTTTAATAACTTTTAAAAAAATTACTATTGTGATAAGCGGTTATTAGTAAGTAAAAAAATGACCTCAGTGATAAGCCTAAATGTAAAATTATGGTCAGATGTGATATTGGTAGTGCCTACTATGACGATTGAACTGTTAATTGTAAGGAAAAAAATAGGATACCACCAAATGTGACAAAAGTACGGTCAGAAGTAATGTTGGTACTGCCTAATGTAATAATGGAACGGTCAAATTTGAAAATAAAAAAATAGGGTACCACTGAATATGACAAAAATAGAGCCAGATGCGATGTTGGCACTACTTAATGTGACTATGGAACCATCAAATGTGAAGAAAAAAAAAAGTAAGGAAAGCACCAAATGTGAGAAAAGAGCTGTCACATGCGACATTGGAACTGCACAATACGAGGATAAAACTGTCAAAAATGAGAGAAAAAGAAAAGAAAACCACCAAATGTAAGAAAAAAACTGTCACATGTGATATTAGAACAGCACAATGGGTGAATGGAACCATCAAACGTGAAAAAAAAAATAAGGGAACCACCAAATGTGAGAAAAAAATTGTCAAATATGATGTTGGAACTGCATAATGTGATGATGGAACCGTCAAATGTGAGAAAAAAAATAAGGGAATCACCAAATGTGACAAAAGAACTAACACATGTGATATTGGAACTGTACAATGTGAGAATGAAACTATCAAATGTGAGAAAAAAAAGTAAGGGAACCACCAAATGTGAGAAAAAAAACTATCACATGTGATGTTGGAATTGCATAATGTGAGGATAGAACCGTCAAGTAAGAAAAAAGTAAGGGAACCACCCAATATGATAAAAGAACTGTCATATGTGATGCTGGAACAACACAATGTGAGGATGGAACCGTCAAATGTGAGGAAAAAAAAGGAGAACCACCAAATGTTAGAAAAAACTGTCACATGTGGCGTTGAAATTGCACAATGTGAGAATGAAACCGTCAAATGTGAGAAAAGAGCTGTCACATGTGATGTTGGAACTACACAGTGTGCAGATGAAATCGTCAAATGTGAGAAAAAAGTAAGGGAACCACCCAATGTGATAAAAGAACTAACACATGTGATATTAGAACTGCACAATGTAAGGATGAAACTATCAAATGCGAGAAAAAAAAGTAAGGAAATCACCAAATGTGAGAAAAAAAATTATCATATGTGATGTTGGAACTGCATAATGTGAGAATGGAACTATCAAGTGAGAAAAAAGTAAGGGAACCACCCAATGTGACAAAAGAATTGTCATACGTGATGTTGGAACCGCATAATGTGAGGATGAAACCGTCAAATGTAAGAAAAAAAAAAGTAAGAAAACCACCAAATGTGAAAAAAAAAACTGTCACATGTGATGTTGGAACTGCACAATGTGAAAATGGAATCGTCAAATGTGAGAAAAAAGTAAGGGAACCACCAAATATGAGAAAAGAACTACCACATGTGATGTTGGAACTACACAATGAGCGGATGGAACCGTCAAATGTGAGAAAAAAGTAATCTGGTATAACAGGTTACCTACTAGTAGGTACTGTACCCCTTTTTTTTGGGAGGGGGGGTACCGTAGAATTACCCTTTAATGAATGGGGAGTCTTTTCTTCAACAAAGTTGCCAGGGGCAAGAAATTTTCTTGCCCCTAGTGACTCTATTGATTTTAGGTAACTAAATATTTTATTGAGGAAAAAAAATCTTAAAAGTAACTAGGAAAAGAGGTTTTTTTTTTTTTTTATAATATATATATATATATATATATATAAAAATTCCAAGATTCGATCCAAACCAAACAATCTCCTAGGCCTACAATATAATTAACTGCATATAAACATTCACTCACACTTATTTTTTTACATCTTTATACACACAATATCCACAATAATATATGCTTATACACATTTTAAATTTTTAAATTGTAATTCCAAATTATTTAAAATGTAGAAAATAGATAAGCATGAAAGATGTAAAAGATAGACATTGTGCTATTAATATAAGATTTATATTATAGACTAAATAAATGTGCAGTGTAAATTTTATATTGTTAATAAGATGTAAAATAATAATTTTCTAGATATAAAGTAAGTCTTGAAAGTTGTTTCTCACTTTCTCAACAAAAAAAAAGAAAAAGAAAAAGAAAAAAATTTATGAAAGTTGTTTCTCAAAAGAACAAAAAAGAACAGAAGTCTTGAAATTAAGTTGAAACACAGTAAACACTTTTTTTGAAAGTGAAACACAGTAAACACTTTGATCTCATCTATATACGACATCAAAGCCAGACGGAATTAATACATATATATTCAACCACACCAACAACAGAAAAACTCAAATTAAAGAGAAACTCTGAACTCACAGGTTACTTTGCTGCCGATATGTGCAAGTGAAGCTGCGATTTCCATGGTTCCAAGGGAAACCTGCCCCCCGTCCTTGTAGGTAGTACCAAAGCCATAAGGCTGGTACTGAGCTGCGGCAGTGATAAAAGACGTGTAGTTCCGGAACTCTATTGACCAAGGCGACGGCTTATTATGAACTGGGAGTGTACGGTTGCGCATAAGGGCAAACTGGGTATAGTGGACGTTCTGACTAACACTCCCGTTGCAGCATATTCCTTCGCCTTCCTTCATCAACATACAGCATTGACCTTTACGTGTGTTGCAGCGAGTACAGGGCTTCGGAACATAACGACGACGGTAATAAGGGCTGTCACAATTCACTAGCACTAATATAAATGCCAATATTGTAAATGGTACAATCCATTTATACTCCATTTTTTGCATCTAACAATTGACAAGGTTATTGGAGACTGGAGAGAGCTGTGTAATGTGTTCCTTCACTTGGAAGAAAAGAAGTGGATGTTAATGTGATTACGAAGAATCAGGAATATTTATAGATATATCTTTACTTCAAAATGAATAAAATAATTTGTTTCCTATTCTTCGTTCTCTAGCCAGTTTGTTTGTCTCTCAATTTTTTATTTAGAGTATGTTTTTGTCTACTCTTCACGTGTATTATTATTTTTAATAAATTTAATCATATTCATATGCAGGGATAAGATATTTTTTCCCAAATGGGCACTCAACGTTCCTTTCCCTCTCGTCTCTCAACTCAAACCCTCCCTTGCCGAGTCTAGAGTCGTCCCCTTCCAACCACAATCCACGTTTTCTAGGATGTAGCGTTTGTTACACGCATACAAAGTACAAACACCTCTACGCGTAGCGAAAAAGCAATTGAATAACCAAGTTAGAAATTTTGACTTGAAATCATTATTTTAATTACTTGTTTTTTATTACGTGTGCGTTAATGTGTATTAGTGCATCCTGGGACGGACTAGGATTCAAACCTGAGAAGGTTAAACCTTAAAATAATTTATTTTTTTATGAAAATAAAAACTAACATCTATTTTATATTCAACAAAATACTACATATAGAATAAGTATTTCTTAAATATTTGATATTATAAAAATGTCAACAAAGTCTAATATATAAAATAAGTGTTTTTTAAATATTTCAACATATTTATCAAAATGGAATTCAACACTATTTCAGAGGAGATCCAAAAATATATATATATTTAAGGACAAATCTTAATTTTTCAAAATTACATATGTATACCAATTTTTCTTTTTTCTTTTTTAATTGGGGGCCTATTAGGACCAAAATTTAAAATTTCATTACATATATATACACTAGCTTTTGGGGGGGGGGGGGGGGGGTGGAGTGCCCCCCCTGCCCTAGTGTGGGTCCGTCCCTGAGTGCATGTAACAAATTATTAGACAAAAATGCAATTTACAACGCTAACTTTGCTTAAAAATCATTTTAGTCATTTAAAAAGTTGGAGTTTGGTCATTTTAATCCAATAAGTTTACTCCAAAATCATTTTAGTTCTTTAAGGATCCGTTTAGGTACAGCTGAAAACTGAAAACTGAAAAGCACTATAGCAAAATAATTTTTTAATGTGTGAAAAATACTTTTCACGCCTAAAATCACTGTTCATTTCCTAAATTCACTGTTCATGGCCAATAAATAGTGAACGGAGCCCGTCCCAGCAAAAAGAAGAAAAAAAAAGAGGGCTGAAACGCAGACGTGCACATTTTAGCCCAATCCAAACCCTCTTTAAGTTTGAAAATGATCATTTTAGCCCAATAAATATACCCAAAAATTATTTTACTCCTTTATATTTTTAATTTTGAGTTATTTTTATGGCAAAGTTACTTGACCAAGTGTCCATTTGGGACAAGCTGAAAATTTCAGCTTATTTGCAATTTTTGTTTATTTTTGCTACTATCTATGGGTCCCACTACACTTTTTGGTACTATTCATAGGTTTTGCTGTACTATTCAACTGACTTTTACATTTATCTACAGTACTTTCAACAAAAAATTTTCAGTTTCAACTAAATAAGTTGTTCCCAAACAGATACTAAGTTAGTCTTTAAAAGACTAAAATGATTTTTGAATGAATTAGTTACCAGACTAAAATGAAAATTTCAAACTTAAAGAGTTAAAATGTTTTTGGTGCAAATTACAAACTAAAATGATCAATTTCAAACTTAAAGAATCAAAATAATTTTTGGACAAAATTAGTGGGAGTGAATTGTATTTTTGTCAATTTTAACCTTTATGTAATACCATGAGGTACACACTTTACGTTATACTTTTATCCTTGTGTCCTAACAGTTTTACTTTACTTAGTATCTCCTTTTTCTTTTTTTCTTTTATGAATTCACTTGGCATGTCTATACATTGGATTCAAATCAATAATTAGTTTTCAGTTTTAATAAAGTAAAAAAAAAAAAATTGAAAAAACAATGAAGAGAGATGAAAAGGAGAAATTATTAGTATGTGATGTTTCATTATTGTTTCGTGGACTATGGAAGTCATTATTTTGTTTTGATGTGTCGTCAACGGGCCCGTTGTTTGCAAAAGGAGTCAAAGGCGGAAAAGCATGCAACTATAGTTGAAAGTTTACTGAAGATGACCATGTCATCATCTTCATTTTATTTTATTTTATTTTTTATTTACCGTTAGGTATAAGTGGGAGTGAAATCTCATATTAAATTATAATGGGAAGAGAAAGTAACTAATATAACATAATTGGGTCCAAACTCATTATAAGCTTAGAGTCCATTTGGATACTGTTTATTTTGTTGAAAATTGAAAATTGAAAACTAAAAACACTGTAACAAAATAATTTTTAAATTGGTGAATAATGTCACAGGACCAGTGAACAGTGCACAAATAGTGTGTAAACAGTGCATGAACAGTGCACTTTGTCTTCTGCACAGTGAATCTATGTGCATAAACAGTGCGGTTACTGCTCATACGCACTGAAAAAAAATAATAATAAAAATAAATAAATAAATAAATGTAAGGGAAAAACGTGAATCCAAACACTCACTAAATCTTTTTGGTCATGTGATGTCTCTATATATATATATATATATATATATATATATGTTATATTAACTACTTGATTATAGTTTTTCTAACATGTAATTTTTCAAACAAGTGGTATTAGAGTCCATAATAGTGTTAAGCAAAGGTGGCAAAGTTATTTGGGTTCTACTATTTAATAATCTAGTGCATGTCTCAAGAAAGGTCCTAAAACTGTTTAAAATACTAAATTTTCAAAAATAGGATGGACATCAATAGCTAGTGTAGAAAGGAAAATTTTCTGAACAATCACAAATTGTCACGTCATTTTTATGGCACTGAATTCTACCTTTCTCCGCACATGAACTCAATTTTTACCAATATTAAGGCAAAAGATTCATTAAAATGACAAATAACATCATTAATATTGAAGTTGTCAGTGTCACCTCCTAAAAAGCCAAAAGAGCATACTTTTCTCCATGACCCAGAAGAGCTCCATTATTCAGGCACGTTCACTTCCGCATTCAATCTTGAAGGTTAAATGTTGACGGAGGACTTGGTATACTCACGTGACATCACTACCATGCGTACTTGACCGGTCATGCAAGATAATACACGCAGCAACCATTAACGTATACTGCAAATATGGCATTTTTTTATAATTATTTTAAGAATAAGGTTAAGTCTGCAATATTTTCACAAAAGAGTATAGTAATAAATTATTATTAATTTTAATTTGAGCCTACCATTAATAATATTGTTTTTATCCACTAATAACAGTTTGATACCTAGAAGTTGTTTAAAATTTGTTTTGGATGCAGTATTACTATATTTTTTTTTCCACAAATTTAGAGTTACAAAAACTTTCATATTTTTATTTGGAATTTTTATCTATTTATTTATTTTTAACCAAGGTTGATATGACTTGTTTTAATTGATGCATAGTAAAAATGATGTTAGTGATATATCCATATAAAAATGACATTCTACCACGCGGCTCTACTTGTATGTGAGGGTTGGTCCTAGGACTACTCTCACTTGTCCAAAAAAAAAAATATATATTTATACATGCAAAAAAAAAAAATTATATAAATAATTGTACGTGCCCAATAGCAGCGATTGGGCCTGAAAGATGTATTGAGCTTACAATCTATTTGTATTGTGGGTTTTTGGTGTTTCCTGCAATGTGGTGACTCCTAGCTTGGCAGCCCAAATGTTCCTATTTCCTTCCCCTCTCTTCCTATTTCTTCGTGATTTTTTTGACCCCTTTTCTTTGATCCCCCCTTCCCTATTTATAGCTGCAGCTTGCTGGATCGCTACGATCATCCTTTAGTTTAGTGGATGGAGAGGTCCAATACGATTCTCTCTAAGTGGATGGTTAATTATGAGTGATAAGGGAATGATGGTGGCATTGGAACTTGATTCCACCTTCATGTTTGTTTCCCAGTGGAAGCGTTCCCAAAGCAACGGACGAATGATCCAGTACCAACAGCCTTTGGTTGGAGGTTAGGTGGAGGGAAGAGGACGATAGTGACCTCGGGACCTGCCCAGTATGCAAGCTTGATGCCCAGCAGTACCTAGTATGTCGTGCACATAAACGCGGACCAGTTCCTAGAGACATGTTGGCCTGGAATGATGAGATCTACCAACGTCGAGCTCACCACGGGTGGTTTCCCTTTTGCCTTAAGGACGCTTGGTGTCTGTTAGGCTGGTTCGGGGTATGCCCGTTGGACTGACCAGCGTTAGGACCCTAGGTGGACGATCGGGCTTGTGGGCCTATGGGCAAATGGGCCAGGAAGAATGTTGTCCACACAATAATCATTTTAAACTAATATGTTTTGTGATCACCCTGACTTGAAAAAAATGTATATATATACTTAAATATATATATATATATATATATATTATATACTAAATTAACTTATTTTGACTACTCTAATAAAAATGTCGAACACCTTTACTTGAGAATCATAAGATATTGAATTCAATAAATATAAGAATAATGCTATATCCACAACATTTTCATAATAATTTTACAATAAATCTTATGTGGTAAATTGTTACTAATTTTAATTCGAGTTCAATATTGACATGTTTTACCCACCAATAACAGGCTAACAACTTGTTGCATAAGATTTGTTATGAAATTGTTGTTGTCACTTTATTATTCTCATGTCATCATTTTCAATTTGTACTTTATCTTTTATTAGTTTTTTTTTTTTTTTTTTCTTATTCACTTTGTTAGTACAAAAAAATTGTAATATTTCATGTATTTGTATTTTTTTTTTGTGACGTTGATATATTGAAATTGTCTCTTTATTAAATTTTGTATAATTTAAGTTTATTAGTGACTACCCCAAAAAACATTCCTAGAGTCGCCACTGGTTTAATTCAATTCTCTAGTATAGAATTTTATTTAATTTAGTCTTTTTGTAAATGTCCATTAATATTTAGTGCCTAAAACTATATAGTTTTGATTTTTTTCTTATATTTAAATATTAATCGAAGAATATTTATATTTTGATTTTTTTTTCATTTAAAATTCAAATTTTCTTGCTTTTGAATTTTGCATCTCAAAAGTAAGAAGATTTTTATGTTATAAGTTTAGCTCACATTTTTTTTTCAATAGGTAGTATGGCTAATTTATCTAATAATTTTTGTGATATAATCAATCTTGAATAGCATGCGGCACCTCCTTCTTTGGCACACAACCACATATCCTTACAAACCTTATTTATATATATCTAAGGCTTTTATCTTCTAACAGATGCTCTCCAAATTAATTCCAATTAAATTAGGATTTCCTTTTGCTTTTCTAGGAGTTCACCAACTCCTAATTCTCCTTGAAGTAGAATTCTTATTACAAGCCTATTGAATGGGCTATCACTTGGGCTGGATCCAAGAAAAGTTTAAGGTTTATGAAACCTTTCATCCAAATCTCTTGCCAATTAATTGATTAATTAAAAAATGACAAGAAGAAAAGATGGAGACAAAAACAACTCCAATCATAAACTCATTAATAGTGACATCATTAATAGAAAATATTTAAATAAAACAATCCCAAGTATTTAATTCAATACATATGTTTAATATATACATGAACATTTGTATCCAAATCACATGGCGTCATTTTATTTAACTTTTTAATACGAAATAAAGACGCAATTAAGAAAGACTTATATAAAGTAAACATTTAGAATAATTTAGTAGCTTTCCAATATAGACATGGTAAAAATTAATCTATCAAATTTTTATATATTTTTTCTACAACAGTTAACATAGTTTGTTATGATTATGTTACTTTTATTTTTATTAATTTGAGAGTTCACTACTCACCGTGCTTTTTATTAAATACCAATTCATAATAAACTATATATGTCAACATTTAAGATAAAACTATGAAAAATATTGTAACTAAACTTATTGAAAATTTATAGGAAAAATAGCGACAAACTCTAATGGTTTCTGACACCACCATTGATATCCAAAAGAGAGAGAGAGAGAACAACACAACACAACTAGATCCATTGTTGCAGTAATGCTAGTATGCGAACTTCCACTCCAAAAAAAAATACAAGTGGAAAACAGAAGAACCTTCTTATATTATATCCTGCTCGTAATCATAAATAAGACAATGAAACCTCCAAACAAAAACCTACTAACAAGCCGACTGCAGTTTCAATTTTTTGAGGAAAAGGATGCTTGTTAGTTTAGATCCTTTAAACCAGATGGTTTAACTTAATATATTAATTAAATGATTACTTTGATTAATTATTCAAATCTAGGTTAAACACAAATAAATCATATTATGCAAAGCAAAAGAAAATAAATAACACCACGATATGGTGACCCAAGAAAACCAATGAAACAAACCGTTTCAAGATAAAAATTTGAAGAGAATTTGACCTAACTATATTCAAGGTAAAACAAATCTACTATAAAAGAATTGAAGTTTTTACAATCAGATTTAACCATAAATCTATTGCTACCTCTAGTAGTAACTTACTGACACGACCATGTGCAATCACCGAATCCACAAACTCCTCCTCTCCTTGAATTTACACCAAAAAAAGCACCCTTGCTTGTGACTTTGAGATCTCACTCAAAGGTTTAGCAACACAAACTCTCCAATTTGTGACTCCAAGATCATCCTTGAATGTTTAAATTATCAGCTATTGTTGATCTAATTGCAACAATTTCAGATCTACCAAATCTAATGATATGATAATGATTTCCAATAGTGACTTTGAAAGAGGAAAGCACAATACCTTTTTGATCTCACAAGAACACCTCCAAAATCTCTAAAAGGTTTAAAAATGTAGTTGAAGGTTTAAATCATCAACTGGACTTGAACCTTGAAACAATTACTTTTAAGCATTGCCTAAAAAATTAGATTAGACATGTTTTGTTTTCAATTTGTCAACACAATTAAAAATATGATCCTAAATATTTAAATTTATAAAACTTAACAAAGGATATGAAATGTAGTAAAAGAAAACAAAAACAAGGGCCAGCCAATAACTCACGTGACATCACTGGCATGCGTACTTGACCGGTCATGCAAATGATACACGCAACGACCACTGATATGGCATTTTTTTATAATTAATTTATGAGTAATGATGTTTTTATTTAGCTAATAATGGTTTTTTTAAGAAATAAACTCACACGAAAGAGTGGGAGGATGATATTTTTTCTTGGTCCAATATCAAAATGAAATTAACCACTTTATTTTTTAAGGGAAATTTTGTCAGTTTCTAAAATATTAAAAAATTAACAAAACTATTCACATTTCAAAACTTGTCGGGAATTTTAGAAAATGTTCATGAAGAAAATTCCAAAAGCTTCCCTCAATGATATATGCCTATTTTTGTCCCCATCATTTTATAAGGTTTCAAGAATAAATACACATATAAGCGTTTTATTCAGAATTTACGATGCCTTTTACTTATTAGCTAATTATATATATATATATATATATATATATTTTTTTTTTATGATATCTCAAAATTTTTGATAGGTAGATGGTGGGGAGAGGGAGAGGTGGATATAATCGGAGAGAGGGGGGAGGAGGGCCATAGCCCCACTTGACTTTTAAAAATTTCCCTCTCCTCCTTTAGATTAATAAGAAAAATTCTAAGGTATGTGTAGATTTTGTTAAATAAACCCTTCATATTTTTATTTACTTAAATTATTGCAAAACTCCCTTCAAAGTAATGTTGCAAAAGTAAAAACGTCTCATTTTTTTTATTATTTTAATATTCAATTTTTTTTGTTATATTACTCAATAAATCTAAAATCTTATATCTTGTAAGTAAATGCTCTTCTTCAAACTTTTATTCATATTGAGAAATGTTATATCCACAATACTTTCAAAATATTTTTCACACCAATCTTAGGTGGCAATATGTTACTGGTTCTCATCTGGATACACCATTGACATAACTTTTTTACCTATCACTAACACTTTGTCACCTAAGAAAATATTGTGAATGTAGTATTTCTCATTCCTTTTGTATATATAGAATTAGGGATATAGGATTGTATAAAAAAATTTAGAACATCTTTTCACTAGAAGAAAATATGTTGTGACTTTTATGGATAAAAAATTAGGACAAGTGCTTCTACTTTGTAATATTCATAAAAAAAAATAACCTAAAAAATAACCAAAATATCCCTGAAACTTAAAATTTGGCCAAAATACACCCAAAACAAAAAGTTACCAAAGTATCCCTAAAACCTAAAAAATAACTGAAATACCTCCAAAACCTAAAAACTGTCAGAAATAGCCTTGATGCTTGAAAATTACCAAAATACCCATAATCTAAAAAAAATGACCAAAATACCCCCCAAAACCTAAAAGATGACCAAAATGCCACTGAAACCTATAAAATGACAAAAATGGCCCTAAAACCTATATGATGATACAAATACACCCTAAACCTAAAAGATGATCAAAATACCCTCAAACCTAAAAATGACCAAAAGACCCCTAAATGACCAAAATACTCATTTTTATAATTTTGGGCTATTTTGGTCATTTTTTAGGTATAGGGATATTTTGGTCATTTTTTAAAGTTTCGAGGGTATTTTTGGTTATTTTTTAGGTTTAGGGGGGTATTTTTGTAATTTTCATATTTCGAGAGTATTTTGGTCATTTTTAGATTTCATGGGTATTTTGGTAATTTTCAGGTTTTGGGGAGTATTTCGGTCATTTCTTAGGTTTAGGACGTATTTTTGTCATTTTTAAGTTTCGGGGCGTATTTTGGTCATTTTAAATGTTTTGGCAGTATTTCGGTTATTTTTTAGGTTTAGGTGGTATTTTGGTAATTTTTTTTAGTTTCCGAGGATATTTTGGTAATGTTTTAATTTTTAGGGGTATTTTGGTAATTTTATGATTGTAGAGGTATTTTGGTCATTTTAAGGTTTAGGGTGCATTTCGTCAATTTTTGAGGATTTTAGGTGTACTTTGGTTATTTGCAAGTTTTATGGGCAATTTGGTAATTTTGATTATTGGGTAATTGGGTGGGTTGGGATTTACCCAAAATAATTTTGTTGAGGTATGTTTGGGTTAGATGTAATAAGTTGAATGGGTAATAATGGGTAAATGAGTAATATCGAAACCAAATCCAAACCGTTTGCACCTAATAACGGGTAAATGGGTAAGAATTTTTGACGGACCCAAAAAACCCTCTCAAAAAATATTATTTGTGATGGCAAAATTAAGTCCTCACAAATACTTGGTAAAATGTGAAATATTCATGACCAATAAAAAAAGCTGTCGCAATTATGTGTTATAGTCATCACAAATACTAATATTTTGAAGGGAACTAAAATATTAGTATTTTTCATGCTTACATTATCTTCATATATTTTTCGTGCTTACAAATTTTCAAGGTGATCAGAGATTAATAGGTATGTCATCAATCAATTGTCTAGATTTAAGTTTTTGTAGTTTAAAATAACTTATAAAAGATTAGTTTAAAGATCAAATGGTAAATTACATCCAATTAGTATGAAAATTGTCGTACATGTTAAGAATATATAGAGCATGTAATCCAACTGTTAGATTTTCAAAATATGCATTCAATAATAAGTTATTGGGTAGTGTAACATTTTTTAGAATTATATCAGATGTAACTTGAATCCAATTTTATATTTCTTAATTCAACGTGTATTTTGACAAATCTACCGTTAGATTACATTATCTTCATATATTTTTTCATGATTACAAAATTTCAAGGTGATCAAAAATAAATAGGTATGTCATCAATCAATTATCTAAATTCAAGTTTTTGCAGTTTAAAATAACGAATAAAAGATGAGTTTAAAGTGGTACATTACATCTGATTGGCATGAAAATTAGCATGCATGTTAAGAATATGTAGAACATGTAATCTAACAGTTGGATTTTCAAAATATGAATTCAATAATAAGTTATTGAGGGGTGTAACATTTTTTAGTATTACATCAAATGTAACTTGAACCCAACCCTAAATTTCTTAATTTGATGTAAATCTTTCTAAATCTACCGTTAGATTACATTATCTTTATATATTTTTCTTACTTACAAAATTTCAAGGTGATCAAAGATTAATAACTACGTCATTAATCAATTGTTTAAATTCAAGTTATTGTAGTTTAAAATAACGCAAAAAAATGAGTTTAAAGATCAAATGGTAAATTACACCCGATTGGCATGAAACTTGGCATGCATGTTAAGAACATATAGAACATGTAATTCAACAGTTGAATTTTCAAAATATGAATAATAATAAGTTATTAGATAGTATAACATTTTTTAGAGTTACATCAAGTGTAACTTGAATCCAACCCTATATTTCTTAATTTGATGTGAATTTTTCTAAATCTACCGTTAGATTACATTATCTTTATATATTTTTCTTATTTATAAAATTTCAAGGTAATCAAAGATTAATAGTCACGTCATCATTTAATTGTCCAAATTTAAGTTTTTGTAGTATAAAATAACGCATAAAAGATGAGTTTAAAGATCAAATGGTAAATTACTTCTGATTGGCATGAAAATTGTCATGCATGTTAAGAACATATAGAACATGTAATCCAACGGTTGGATTTTTAAAATATACATTCAATAATAAGTTATTGGGTGGTGTAACATTTTTTAGAGTTACATCAGGTGTAGCTTAAAACCAACCCTATATTTCTTAATTCAATGTGAATTTTGAAAAATCTACCGTTAGATTACATTATCTTTATATATTTTCATGCTTACAAAATTTCAAGGTGGTCAAATATTAATAGGCATGTCATCAATCAATTGTCTAAATTCAAGTTTTTGTAATTTAAAATAACAAAAAAAGATGAGTTTAAAGATCAAATCGTAAATTATATCCGATTGGCATGAAAATTAGTATGCATATTAAGAACATATAGAAAATATTATCCAATGGATGGATTTTCAAAATATGCATTCAATAATAAGTTATTTGTGGTGTAACATTTTTTAGAGTTACATCAGGTATAACTTAAACCCAACCCTATATTTCTTAATTCAATGTGAATTTTGACAAATTTACCGTTAGATTACATTATCTACATAAATTTTTCATGCTTACAAAATTTCAAGGTGATCAAAGATTAATAAGCATGTCATCAATCAATTGTCTAAATTCAAGTTTTTTTAGTTTAAAATAACACATAAACGATGAGTATAAAGATCAATGGTAAATTACATCTGATTGGCATGAAATTTGGCATGCATGTTAAGAAAATAAAAAACACGTAAACCAACAGTTGGATTTTCAAAATATACATTCAATAATAAGTTATTTGTGGTGTAACATTTTTTAAAATTACATCAGGTGTAACTTGAACTCAACCCTATATTTCTTAATTCAATATGAATTTTGACAAATCTACTGTTATATTACATTTTCTATATAAATTTTTCATGCTTATAAAATTTCAAGGTGATCAAAAATTAATAAGCATGTCATCAATCAATTGTCTAAATTCAAGTTTTTGTAGTTTAAAATAACACATAAACGATGAGTATAAAGATCAATAGTAAATTACATCCGATTAGCATGAAATTTGGCATGCATCTTAAGAAAATATAGAACATGTAAATCAACAATTGAATTTTCAAAATATGCATTCAAATAATAAGTTATTTGTGCTATAACATTTTTTTAGAGTTATAATAGGTGTAACTTGAACTCAACCCTATATTTCTTAATTCGATGTGAATTTTGACAAATCTACCGTTAGATTACAATAACTTCATATATTTTTTATGCTTACAAAATTTCAAGGTAATCAAAGATTAATAGGCATGCCATCAATCAATTGTTTAAATTCAAGTTTTTGTAATTTAAAATAACGCATAAAAAGATGAGTTTAAAGATCAAATGGTAAATTACATCCAATTAGCATGAAAATTGGCATGCATGTTAAGAACATATATAACATGTAATCCAACAGTTGTATTTTCAAAATATACATTCAATAATAAGTTATTGAGTAGTATAACATTTTTTAGAGTTATATCAGGTATCACTTGAGCCCAATCTTATATTTCTTCATTCAATATGAATTTTGGCAAATCTATTGTTAAATTACATTATCTTCCTATATTTTTCATGATTACAAAATTTCAAGTTGATTAAAGATTAATAGTCATGCCATCAATTAATTGTTTAAATTCAAGTTTTTGTAGTTTAAACTAATGTATAAAGAGATGAGTTTAAAGATCAAATGGTAAATTACATCCAATTGGCACGAAAATGGGCATGCATGTTATGAACATATAAAAAATGTAATCCAACGGTTGGATTTTCAAAATATAAATTCAATAATGAGTTATTGGTTGATGTAACATTTTTAGAGTTACACCAAGTGTAACTTGAACCTAGCCTTATATTTCTTAATTTGATGTGAATCTTGATAAATCTATCATTACATTATATTATCTTCATATATTTTTCATACTTACAAAATTTCAGTGTGATCAAAGATTAATAGGTATATCATCAATCGATTGTCTAAATTCAAATTTTTGTCTTTTAAAGTAACGCATAAAAGATTAGTTTAAAGATCAAGTGGTAAATTACACCTGATTGGCATGAAAATTGGCATGCATATTAAGAACATATAGAACATGTAATCCAACGGTTGGATTTTCAAAATATGAATTCAATAATAATTTATTGGGTAGTGTAACATTTTTTAGTGTTACATCAAGTGTAACTTGAACCCAATCTTATATTTCTTAATTCGATGTGAATTTTTCCAAATCTACCATTAGATTACGTTATCTTCATATATTTTTCTTGCTTACAAAATTTCAAGGTGATCAAAGATTAATAGCCACATCATCAATCAATTGTCTAAATTTAAATTTTTGTAATTAAAATAACAACTTTGGCTACTTAATTTAGTGGAGATGCTCTTAGTGATTAATAAAAAAATATTTGAGATTTATTCTCTAGGACCCTAAGGAAGAGTGACTTGGAATGGACAATCACATATGTTTAATTGCAATCATAAAAATAAAAAAAAAAATTATTATTATATATATATAATGAGTTAATTAATGTTATATAAAAATTAAGTAACATTTTAAGTTTATTCACTTAATTAACTAAAATTACTATTTTTTTTTCTAATCATAATTATCACAAAAAGGAAAAAGAAAAAGAAAAGAAAAAAAGAAATTAAATTCACGTGACTTTTAACTAAACTGTTGTATAATATAGTATATTCATGTTTTTTTCTATTCTTTAGGAGGAGAGACGGTTGAGTTGGGCAAGGGAATACAAAGAAACAAACCCACATATGTAATTGAATAATTATTTGGTGTCACTGTATTTCACTTTCTTTGGGCCTGTCAATGGTCATGTCTTACAAATATAAAGAACCCCAGATTATAACACCCCCAAGAAAAAGCCCAAGAAATAGTTAGTGTCAAAAAATCATTTTAAAGTAATTTTTCTATTATTATTAATCCTCTGACAGTGGCTTTTAAAAAACAAAGGAATTAATGAAGTACTATTATTAAGGGAGTCAATTTCATATCGGATGTTATATTGATTTGGCCAAAGAACGACATAACTTAGTATTGGTGTGTACCGATGTGCCGTTTCAGAGTTACACACCAGATATATATATATATATATATATATATATATATATATATATAGTGCATGATATAAAATTTTAATTAAAAAAATAAGTACTAATCTGGATTAATGAATTTAATATAGAGTTTTATAAAATTCCAATAAAATTATAAGCTTTGTTTAAAAAAAAAAAAAAAAAAAAAAAAAACTCAATTCTAGTTCATTTGTAAATAAACCATATTGTAGAGATATTTGAAGAGATAATCATTATTAAAAATGTATTACTTATCATTTTCAAAAAAATAAAAAGTATTACTTATTAGTTATTGTTATTGTATTATTATTAGTATTATTACTACTATTGTTTAGTGTTTTATTTATTTCTTCTCTCGCACAAACTCTATTTCATGGGATAGGATATTAGTAGCGGGAAGTTTTATTTGAGAAAAAAATTGGGGAGTGGAAAAGTTGAACTATTTTCCCATTTGCTTTCGGTTCCGACTTTATCTCCATCCATGATTCTTATCTCAAGTGTGAAGCTTATCTCTACTAGCCTGAATTTGGTTTCTCTCACGCAAATAACCAGAAACTATCAACCAAAAGAAAAAAGTTTTTTAAGAGAGAAAAAAAAAAAAGAAAAAAAAGTGAGATGAGAGGGAGGCAAAGATTGTGATGGGAGAAGCAGTAGATGAGAAGTTCAGTCTCTTTTTTTGGGTTTTGAATTTCAATCTCTCATTCCGATTGGTTTGAGAAATTCCTCTGACTTATAGGTATAATCTTTTGCTCCTCTTAAAATTTAATTAATATTTATTTGTTTCTAGAGAAGGCTTAGCAAAAAAAAAAGAAATTTTAGATTTACATTTTGAGTTGTTAAGTAGAATGAAATAGCTTGATTGCAAAACAAATTTCGAAGTATTTGAAGTGATTCATTGCAATTAACAGTGGTTCCAGTGAATATGTAGTTGGAAAGGAAGATTAAAATCTATAAACATCTAAATTAAGGATTAACGTTGGAAAATTTCATTGCAAATTGAGTTAGGAGCTACAGTTTTGTATTATTTTAAAATTAATTCATATAAACCCTTTACCAAAAAATATCCAACCTATTCATTGCCCAAACCCCGTCCAAAATTATACAAATATCAACAAAAATTTCAACAAATTCCAAATCAGCAAATATTATCCCCCAGAAAGAAAAATCCTTTGTAAATTAAAATATCACCCATTTACTTTAAAAAAAAAAAAAAACTACATCTTTGCCTCTACCGCTGTCTCTAACCTGGAATTGTTCATTTGCCTCTACAACTTGCCAGTTTTCCACTCCCAATCACTGCCTAAGCCGAAGCCAGACTCCACTTAGGCTTCTAAGATCCAACCTTATTGTGCAGATTGTAGAGCTATCTATTTCTCAATGTTTATGTTTTAGATATATGCGGGTTCTTGCCTGACCAATATAGAAATAACACGAAACTTCCATAAATATTCTATGAGGACTTTTGAATCTTCCACAACCTTCTAGTACTTTTGTTGTGGTTTACAGCTTGCACATATTAAAATATTATTTTATTTATTTTAATTTTAATTTATAGTTTTTATAAATGATAATAGTAATATCTACAGACTACAATTTTGATAGCCACGTATAGGTTTATAAATCTTCCACTATTGTTATATTATTTTAACTTATATTAGTTTTGCCTTTTGATAGTGGTTATCTTAATTTTTGCATTAATTCATTTATGTCTTGGAACTAACTACAAAATTAATCCACAAACATGCACTTGCAATGTAAAAAATAAAATCTAGCTGGAGAAAAGTTATAGATCCTTTTAGAACTTGGAAACATTCATTAGCTTCAGATACGACAAGAGAGAAAAGTTTACACACCTGGGATCAGCCCAAAAGGAGGCTTTATCCAACTCAGGTACTATAAGTGTGACGTTTAAATATCTTGCGATAGCAACCATGTCACAAATCTGTAAACATAGAAAATATAAGACTGATCACTATATGTACACCTTTCCATTTCACGTATTAGAGCATTCCCATTAAGGAGTGTATATGCTAAAAGATGCTTTTTTATTTTTAGCATTTATAACCCAAAATCCTCCTCCATCAAAGATTGCATATGCTAAAATTTTTGCAATACTGCTACAGTGCGCTCTCATTTTCTAGATCGCACTATAGCACAATGCTATCATTTTTTAATACTTTTAATTCTCTCTCTCCTCAGACAGAAACTTAGACTCCTTTCTCACTCACTCTCTCCATCTTTTCTCTCTTTCTCTTTGCTTCTCACTGTGCTAGAACCTGAGACTCCGGTGAGAAATTTCTTCAAATATGGGTTTGTGATTTGACTTTGGTGACTCCGATCTCCAACCTTCTGATTTGTTGAAGATGTTGGAGGCGAAAATCCATGCTGAGATGATAAAGTGGCATTCCGGGCCGTCAATGGGTTTCGTTAAGCTTCGACTTGGCGTTCACCGAACTCCAGTAATCAATCTAGGTTGATGTTGGATTACTATGGAGAGGGTAATCAATTGGGTTTGGTGGGTTTGATGTTCAGACGGAGCTTGGTGGTCAGCCATGGAGCATAGGTCGGAGCGTGGATCAAAGGAGCTGTGGTCCGATTTGGTTGATTTGGTTTGTGGGGTTTTTTAGGCTGTGGGTTATGGTCCGACTTGGCCGTGGTTTGTGGATTTTTTTTCCCTTTTTTTCTTGCTATGGTTGGTGGTGATTTGGTTTGATTGCTGTTGATTTTTTTTGGTCCAACAGTGGATGTGGAGGTTCTCTCTCTCTCTCTCTCTCTCTCTCTCTCTCTCTCTCTCTCTCTCTCTCTCTCTCTCTCTCTCTCTCTTTTCTCTCTCTCTCTCTACTGTTGTTTGTGGTTGTGGTCTATCTAGCTGGTGGCTGGTGTGGATGGATGTGGTGGTTGTGGTATGGGTAGGTGGATGCAGTGGTCGGCGATGCTGAAAATGATTGGGTTGAGAAAGAGAGAGACAGAGGAGAGAAGGAAAAATAAAAAGTGAATAAAAAATAATAAAGAAAGAGTATTTAAATGGAATGTAAAAAAAAAAAAAAAAAAAATAGAAGTTTTGATGGAAGGGATTTTGTAAAATGATTTGTTATATATTATAAAATTGGTTTTTGAGATGGTAAATGCTAAATGTTTTAAAATTGTTGATGGGAATGCTCTTAGGTACTCATATCACCCAAACTAATATGAGTAACCAAATTAAGTTATTATTATTGTTAAATTAAAAAAAAAAGGTCATTATTTTTAATTGTTGTTTAAGATATACTGTATTTGAAATAGTAATATGTGTACTTATTTATAAATAATTTTGGTAATATGAAAGAAGATAGGGTATAACCTTTTTATTTTTATTTTAAATACTTACGAAAAGTGGTGTCATGACTTTTGATTAAACTATTTTATTTCATACCTATGAGACACTAAAATTATATGGATCTATAATGTGGGAGTTATGAAATGAAGACCTTTACTTTTTTTTAGTCATCAAATTTTTTTTTGGTTAGGTTAGTTTGGCCTCCCTTAAAAAAAATTTCTAGCCCTACCACTGCTTCATATTATATATTTCATATATTATATGTAATAAAATTTGTGTGTTACAACTATATATAGTTATGTTCAGTGAATTAGTAGTCCATTTACTGTGCCTAGTCTATACTGCCAAAACAATGATCAAGCAGTCCTGTGGCACCTATATTTGGTGGGAAGGAATATGGAGATTTTATCTCTGGTCTATGTCTTATTTTGTCCATGAATCTTGTTATTAGGTGCACTTCCTTGTGGATTCTGGTGTTGATCATCATTTAATTCTCCTTTGTCGGTCCAAACCCAATATATTCTGCTTCCCTTTATCCGCTTTTCATAAAATATGTTAGAATATCATCAGTCTAATTTTTTTTTCTCAAATTGTTTTCTGCAAATTGAGAAAGCAAAGTTCTCATGTACATTTTGGTTTCCAATTGTAGCAAAATCCGTAATTCATAGAATTTTAGACCCCAATCCTGAAACTGTACTAACTCTATGACAAAACTTTGATTTTTGTATGTAACATTTGTGCATTCTCTTGGTTGCATTTGATAAATAGGATTTGTGACAAATACACATGCTCATGCCTTAAAATACTTGTTATTCGATTAAAATACTTTGAAATGTTAGCTTTGGATTATTATTACTTTAACCTTGTATAACAGTGGTTACCTTTGCCTTTTAATCTTGCTTACAATCATGAACTTCTCATTTATTTTTTCATTGTATTATTTATATTACTGAATTTTTTGGGATATTAGATATTGATAAGACCAAGGGTTTTGCATCCTCACCAGATCACAACGAGGTAGGCAAGGGAAGATTAGAAGCTTATCCTTGATGAGAATGCAAAATGTCATATTTTTCTCCCTTAATGTTTAGTATTCTACACTCATTTGGTGCTTAAATGTACTCATTATTCTTATATTTTGATTTAGGACTCAAATAGAGGCGTTAAGTGCAAAACAAAGTTAATTAGGGGATTCTGGACAGCTTTGACATTACTTTGTAATCTGGGCATAACTCTTTCATCTGAGCTCCGATTGAGATGATTTAAGATGCTATGGAATGCCAAGACAAAGCTCTACAACTTTCTTGTTTTGAGTTTTGAGAGATACGGGCTGAATTAAGGTCGAAATTGGGCTTGAAGTTGTTGCACCTGTACTGCTGACATTTTGGAACATTCCTTAGCTTGAAATTCTAATACACGGATCTGATGGGGTTTATTTTCGGAAGCTTCCAGATCTGATGCACGAAATTTCTAGCTGAAAATACCACTTTCCTAGTTATATTAGGACTCTATTTTATTTATTTTATATTTTTCTATAATTAGTCAGATTTGGATGTTATTTTAGGATAATATTTAGAATATTTTTAGGAGATTTTGTAGGCTTGGAAAAGGGGGAATTAACGTGTATAAAGGGGGAGGAAAAATCAGACTTGAGGCATGCCTCTCTCTCCCCTCTTCTCTAACTTCTCCTTTGAGTTTTCATCATGGCCCTGCTTAGCTAAACTTCTATACTTGGTCGAAGGAAACTGAAGCCTCGAAATCAATAAAACTGTGAGATCTAATTTGTTTTTATTGCTCAATTTATGCTTTGAATATCGGATGTTCTTCTATGCCTATTTTCATGATTGTCTCGTTTAATTAATAGGAGGCCTACTAGTTTATTATTCGTTTGCAATCTACTGTTAGGTTAGATATCAAATCCATAATTGTTTGATCTCTCTAATTTGTGAAGCAACCAAGATTTAATGATTTGATGCGTCATAAATTATTAGATCTTAGGAAGAACACTCGACTAAGTTAAATGCAACCCCTTATGCTTGTGTTGTTTAGCTTCATCGATCTCTCTAATTCTTAAGGCTACTACTAGATTAAACATATAGCGCTTGTCTTGGGTTGTTTAGTAGTTAGGGTTAATTAGATTGCTTGTTTTCTAATTAACTAAGGAGAAATAGGAAAATAGTTCCAACGGTGAATATTCAAAGTGTGAATTGATATATAGTTGCATTGATGATCAGTTGTAAAATTCCGATGGGTCGATGTTGGCTTAGACCAAGATTTGTTCTTTTGATTGATTTCGATATTTTAATTTGAATTGCTCCTTAGTTGTTTTTCTTAAAATTGTTTTCATTATACTCAAACCCCCCCCCCCTTCCTTGTTCACGTAGCATAAAACTAGGCTAGTTACTCTCTGTGGGAACGATCCTTACTCATACTGCTACATATATTTTTAGGAGTATAGGGTTTATATTTGGTTGCCTGCGACAGCACACCTATCCTCAAAAGCAAGTAGTTAAGAAAGTTGACTGACACAATCAAGGTTAGTTTTTTCTAGTATGCTAGACTCGTAATTTATGTATATACCTAAGTTACTTATTGAAATTTATTTATTTATTTTTTGTCTAAACTTTACAATGAAAATCATCTATCTTTATAACTAATATTTTGTTACTCTTGCTGCCCTCTAACTTGAACATGCCATTTTTGTTGTATGTGGCTTCCATGGTAGCAGCTAAATTGTGATTCTTTTTGTTTTATGTTTCTTACTTGGGAAGAATTTGTAATGAATAGACATTGTATTTTATTTTCTATGTCAATCTATAGTAGCAGAAATGGCCAAAAAGGGCAAAGACACTCATAATAAAATAACAAAATATGAGATGGAAAGAGCACAAAGAATCAAGCAAAACCAAAAGAGAATGAATGCTTTGGGATTAAAGCGTCTGTCAACTTTTCTGCCTAAATTTGCAAATGTGGGAAGAAAAAGAGTAAGTGTTCAGGTAGATGACGACGAGTATGTACCAGTTATTGGTGAGGATGATGGTGATGATGAGTCACCTAGTTCTTTAAATAATGAGGCGCTATATATATTATTTGGTGCATGTGATACTTTTCTCTTTGTAATATTGTGATGAAATAACTTGTCTTTGTAAAATTGTGCTTGGAATGATCAATGAAAATCATTGATTGAAGATATTTTAATTGATCAAATAACGATGAAATAACTTGTTTATATATTAACTTGTTTATATATTAACTTGTAATGAATTTAGATATCTATATATATACTTTTGTATGATACAGATGGCTCATTATAGGTGTGAGAAATATACCCCAGCAGTCCAGCATACCAGCCTATCATCGAGCACACATCTTGGTAGAGATTCTCTTGCCCAAATTTCTTCTAATGTAGAGGCACAACTTGTGGGCACACTATCTACCATAGGTGGTGAGATATTTAAGTTCCATTACTTGATTTCGTAATCATACTATATTTAGTTCACCTTTTGATTTAATTTATATTATAACTTGATAGCATCGACTAGTAGACGTGCTTGTGGTATGACGCGTGGATTAGGAGTATGAGGACTTGTTGAGAAACATGGGAAGCTACCGGTCTGCATTGCCCCAGAGTTTTGTGATCCAGTTGGTGAACATGCAAGGAAGCTTGCTAGCCAAATTGGTGTACAAGTGCGTACGGACTTGTCCACTACGAAAGCTTATAGTTGGAAGAATGTTGATAGCAGTGAAAAAGAGGCGATCATTCAAAATGTGGCGGTACTTTAAATGTTTATAGTTGTCCATGAGCTTGATTTTGTTGTTTTCATTACATTGCTTAATACTTTATGTTGTATTTTATAGTGTATTGTTGATGTTGTAACTATGCATATTCCATTCAAGGAATAATTTTTTTTATACATACCTCACTTTGCAGGATCAATTTGATCTACAAGGAAAATTTGTACTTGTGAACAAATCTTTAAATACGAAGTGTGGTAGATTATTGAGTAGCCACAACAGTAGGTTGTTTATCCAATATAAAAAACTTGTAAAGGATAAAGGAAGCACATATGCAAGAAACCACCCACCAAAAAATGCTACACGAGAAAAATGAATTGAACTAATTGATGGAAAGTGGAGTGACAAAGATTGGTTGGTAATTAATACTTTGAAAATTTTAATTACAAGTAAAGTATGTCCTCACCTTTCACCCAGATAATACTTACCTACATATGCATTGGATTAATGTTTTACGTTGATCTTATTATGGTGTCATGTTTGCTAGATTATTTGATCTATCAAATTCATTGTATTAAACTTATTTGGAAGGTGAAATAAATTTATATTGTAAATTATATATAACTTAAGTCAAAACTCTATTATTTTCTTGGTCTTTATTCTTTATAGGAAGTCTCAAAAAGAAATGCTGCAAACAAAAATGGAGAAGGAACAGTTAGAAAACACATTCATAAATGTGGAAACAAGTCGCTTGCAGTTAGGAGGGATGAGGAGGTGTGTTGTTTCAATTTTTAAAAAGCTTATTATATTACTTTGTTGTAATTGATTATCTTGTCTTCTAACATTGGAAAGCAAACTAATTAGAGACTTAAAAATGGAGGTCATATTCCTAACTTGGCACAACTCTATTATGATACCCGCTTCAATTCAAAGACAAAACAGTGGGTACACCTTGATTGCGAACCTACATATGTATGTATATTAGTACATGCCTTGAGTTTGCAAAATTAGAATATACGTATTTCTATTCTATCTATATTTGCAAAACTAGAACATATGTATTTCTGATGGTTTCTATTATTTGAAATGACATCCAGAGATGTTAAGAGTACAAGATGAGCATTGTAGCACTCTTGAAGCCGAGATTTGGCTATGTAAAGGGACTTGGCATGAGACCTTCCTCATCTCTTAGGACTCTTGCATCATCTTCCCCAACTCAATATATTCAACAACTTGAGGGTCAAATAGATGATCTCTAGGACGCAAAAATTAGGATGGAGGAGAAGATGGATTACATCATACAATATTTGAGGAGTAAGGGTGAGAGTGACATTTGTGGCAGTGGGGAGAGCTCATTTACTAACTAGAACACACATTGGTTAGTGTTTTATTTTCTTGTCTAAAAGGATTAGTATTGGGGCTTGTATACGGTACATGTTGTTATATTTTATCATAAAAACACAAAAACAAGCATTACCCGATCTCTTAATTGTAAATTTTTTTATAATTGTGCTACAGTAACCTCTTATATGTATGAGGGTATTATAGCACAATTGTGCTTTAATTGTGTTTTTATTTAATGGTAGTGGTGGGTTTTTTGTTTAATGGTGGTTGGTAGAGGGAGTTTTTAATTAGTAAAACAAAAAGCTCAAGAACCCACCATGCAGACTAATGGGCCCACGCAAGATGAAGCCGCCAGCTCTATCATGCAGGCTGACGGGTTCACATAAGATGAAGCCGTCAGTCCTTAAGTTGATGGGTCGATTCCACGACCTAGTGGCATCCATCCTCTAGACGAGATTTAGAGTTGACGAGGAGAAAACTGAAGACAAGAAAGGAAGCAGTGACAAATCTAGCATGACTATACTTGGCCCTCAAGAATATGTATATAAGGAAACATCTTGTGCTCTACAGTTAACCCTAATCAAGGGGATCCTTGCAAGGAAAGTATCTCACAATATACATGTACTTATAAAGATCTTCTCTACAAGGAAAGACCCTCTCCACCGAGAAACGGATGTCAACTCTATATTACTATAAAAACCCCAAAACCCTTACAAACCAATTTACGTATAATTCACCCTAACTCTGACACTCTAGAGTTGTGGAAGTTCTCTAACTTGACCTTCAGAGTTAGGGTGAATTATGCATGGTATTTCCACTTCCCAGATAAAGAGTTGCATGGTATTTACTCGCTCGATGGCAGCCACCACCAACAACCAAGGATATGAACCACCACTACCCTTAAGAGACAATTTTAAACGCTCACTGCTACCATAGAACGCCTTACCAAACAAAACCATGACCTAGAGGAGCAACTAGGCCAGAAGAACGCAATGCTCAACACTTAGGAGGAGGATCAGAAAGGAACCAGCGTTAAGAGGAGAAACCAAGAGGGGCCGGAAGGAAGCAATGCCCCAACAAGGCCAGAACGACAGGATACAAGCCATCCATCTACAGTAGACACCGCTCCACCACCACACTTGGTAGCAGAGATGCAGATGATGAAGGAGCGGATGAACTTCATGATGAACGCCCTCAGAGGACGAGTGTCCAGTGGCCTCCATGAGTTGGTCCATTGAACTGACTCGCTATTCATTGCATCTGTCATTTTATTCCCCCTTCCACTAAAGTTTCGCATGCCACAGGTAGAGGCCTACGACAAATCTAAGGATCCCTTAGATCACCTAGAAACTTTCAAGACCGTAATGCACCTGCAAGTTGTGGCGGACGAAATCATGTGTAAGGCTTTCCCTACTAAACTAAAGGGACTCATAAGGGTTTGGTTCAGCAGACCGACGCCTAACTCCATTATCACCTTCAAGGAGTTGAGTGCCCAGTTCGCCTTGCACTTTATCGGGGAACACAAGTATAAAAAGTCCATGGCCTGCCTAATGAACATCAAGCAGCGAGAGGATGAAACGCTTAGGTTGTACATTACCCGCTTTAATAAGGAGGTCCTCTCGATTGATGAAGCTGATGACAAGATACTCGTGGCTGCATTCATGAATGGGTTACATAAGGGTAAGTTCTTATTTTCCTTATATAAAAATGACCCAAAGACTATGTCGGATATACTCTACAGGGAAACTATGTACATGAATGTGGAAGAAGCACTACTGACTCGAGAAGAAAAGCCTAAGAAAAGGAAAAGATAAGAGGATACATGGCAAGACAAGGGGTGAAAGACAACAAGAATTGAAGACCGACAGGAGGATAGGCACTCCAAACCTCCGACTGGGAGGTTCACTAGCTTCACCCTATTGATCGCCTCGATCCACCAAGTTTTGATGCAAATAAAGGACAAAGGATCCCTGACGTTTCCTGGCAAGTTGAAAGGAGACCCCAATAAGAGATCTAGAGACAAGTATTGCTACTTTCACCGAGATCACAGTCACGACACATCTGATTGCTACGACTTGAAGCCATGAAGACATGCCCGAGATTGACCCTTTAGTCATGGTGCACAGGTTGAAAGTGTCTCCCACTTTTTCACCCATTCAATAGAAGAAACAGGTGTTCGCCTAAGAACGAGACCGAGCTATAGCTGAAGAAGTTTGCAAGTTGCAAGAAGCAGACTTCATCAGAGAATTATATTACCCTGATTGGCTAGCGAATGTAGTGATGGTCAAGAAAGCCAACGGGAAGTGGAAGATGTGCGTAGACTTTACAGACTTGAACAAGACATGCCCCAAGGATAGCTACCCCTTCCCGTGGGTTGACATTTTAGTAGACTCTATAGCTTGACATCAGTTATTGAGCTTCATGGACTCTTTTTTCGGCTTCAATCAGATCAAACTAGGTGAAGCTGATCAAGAGAAGATTTCGTTCGTCACCAACCAAGGCCTCTTCTATTACAATGTAATACCGTTTGGCCTTAAGAACGTGGGCATGACATATTAGAGGCTCATGAACAAGATGTTCTCACATCAAATTGGAAGAAATTTCTAAGTTTATGTTGAAGACATGCTGGTAAAAAGTCTATGGGAGGACTATCATTTGGGAGATCTCAAAGAAACCTTTGACACCTTTCGCTCTTACAACATAAAGCTCAACTCGAGCAAGTGCATATTCGGGGTGACGGCTGGAAAGTTCCTAGTGTTTATGGTGTCTTAGAGGGGTATCGAAGTCAACCCAGACAAGATTCAGGCCATAGTAGAGATGGCACCACCAAGGAATATGAAAGAAGTACAAAGTCTCAACGGCAAGGTAGCCGCGCTGAATAGGTTCATGTTGAGGGCAACGGAAAAGTGCTTACCTTTCTTCCGTAGACTGAAGATGTATTTTGAATGGATGGACAAGTGTCAATGAGCATTTGAGGATTTAAAGGCCTACATCTCTTCTCCACCATTGCTAAGTCCCTCCAAACTAGGGGTAGAACTATTCCTCTACTTGGCTGTATCTCCGGCTGCCGTTAGCGTGACCTTGGTCAGGGAAGAGGACAAGATGCAGAAGCCCGTCTACTATACTAGCCGAGCACTTCGAGGTGCAGAGGAAAGACACCCACCAATGGAGAAGCTCGCCTTTGCTTTGGTTACTATAGCTCGTAAGCTCAAGCCATACTTCCAAGCCCACATTGTGGTCGTTCTAACAGACAAGCCTCTATGGCGAGCAATAAGTAGTCCTGAAGCTGCCGAACGGATGGCGTTGTGGTTGATAGAACTAAGTGAATTTGATGTACAATATCGCCTTCGAACCGCCATAAAGGGAAAAGTAGTCGCCGACTTTATTGTCGAGCTCACTAGCATGGAAGGCCAAGGGGCAGAAGAACATCCTCAGTGGATCATCCACACGGATGGATCACCTAACAGGAAGGCTAATGGGGTCATTATAGTACTCCTTTCCCCAAAAGGGGACTAGAACGAATGTATGGTTTGCCTGGACTTCCCAACAACCAACAATAAAGTAGAATACGAAGCTTTGGTAACAGGGCTAGATCTCGCAAAAGTCGCAGGGGCAACAAATGTGGTCGTATATTGCGACTCTCAAGTCATCACTCGTCAGGTGAATGGGGATTTTGAATGCAAATGGGAGAAAATGAAGAGGTACTTGGAGCAAGTGCGGAAACGAGTAAGCGAGCTGCAGACCAAGTTCGTCTAAGTCCCTAGAGTAGAGAACGAGAAAACTGATCGTCTTGCCAAAGCCGTCTTAGCGGAACACATGCTTGTTCCTAGTATGTTACTCTCTTTTATTCAGCTCTCGCCCTTGGTAAATAACGTCAGTGTGCAGGAAATAGACTCGGGAGGCAACTGGACCACACTGATAGTTTCCTATTTGAAAAATGGTACACTACCTGACTATAAGGACACTGCGAGAAAGCTGAAGGCTCAAGCAGCACAGTTTGTCCTAATAAAGGATGTCCTATACAAGAGAGGCTTTTCCTGCTCCTACCTACGATTCTTAAGTCCTTAAGAAGTGGACTACGTCATGAGAGAAGTCCATGAAGGCATTTGTGGAAACCACTCAAGGTCGCGATAGTTGGTGCACAAATTAATTCGAGCTGGATACTATTGGCTTACTATGTAGAAGGATGCACAGAGTTATGTTAAAGCCTGCGACAAATGCCAGAGGTTCAGCAATGTGATCAAACAACCAACGGAGGAGCTCACCCCAATGACGGCCCTGTGGCCTCTCGCTTAATGGGGGCTAGACATCATAAGCCCATTCCCAAAACCAATGAGGCAATTGAAGTTTCTAATAGTTGGCATAAACTATTTCACTAAATGGGTTGAAGCTGAAGCCCTGGCCACCATCACAGAGAAGAGCGTACAAAGCTTCATTAGAAGGAGCATCATCTACAGGTACAAGATCCCTAAAGTCTTGGTCTCAGATAACAGAAAGCAGTTCGACAAAGACCCTTTCAGGGACTTTTGTTCACAATTGGGGATCAAAAACCACTACTCCTCCCCTGTCCATCCTCAAGCCAATGGGCAAATGGAAGTCACAAACCAATCCTTGCTCAAGATCATCAAAACTCAGCTCGAGGGGGCAAAGGGTATATGGCCAGAAGAGCTACTAAGCGTACTATGGGCATACAAGACGATAGCCAAAACTCCTACAGGAGAAACGCCATTTCGACTGGCATATGGAAGTGAGACAGTTATCCCAGCTGGGGTTGGACTCACAAGTTATAAGGTGGGTAACCATGATGAGAGGAAGAACGACGAGGCCATATGTCTACAACTCGATCTAGTGGATGAAGTTAAGGTGACAGCCGAACAGATGCTAGCATGGTATCAGGACCTCATGGCCAAGCACTACAACTCCAGGGTTAGGCACAGAGATTTCCAAGTTGGAGATCTTGTTTTAAGGAAGGCTACGGGTGCCATAAGAGACCCTTCTTAGGGAAAGCTCGGACATAATTGGGAAGGACCCTACAAAGTCACGTCATGTCAAAGGAAATGTACGTACCACCTGAAGACATTAGACGGGCATAAGTTACCTTATCCATGGAACGCTAAGCACCTCAGGAAATACTACCAGTAGAAGGCAACATGAAGGGCACTACTCCTTATTTCCAGATTATTTCTCTTAGTTAACTTTTATCTATGGTACTTTTCAAGCCCAAATGGCTAAGTTTTATTCTTTTTGGAACAATTTTCTACTTATATATGCATTCATCACAATAAGAGAAGTTATTTAGATATAACCCGTGTACATGTTTGCTCCAACAAAACTGCGTTCAGGGTCCACAAGTGGACAAGTTTATTACCAAGTCCATAAAATGGACGAATTTATTACTACTAAGTTCACAAGTGGACGAGTATATTACAAGTCCATAAAATGGAAGAATTTATCTCTACGAAGTCCACAAGTGGACGAGTGTATTACAAAGTCCATAAAGTAGACAAATTCATCACTACCAAGTCTACTAGTGGACGAGTTTATTACAAAGTCCATAAAATGGAAGAATTTATCACAACCAAGTCCACAAGTGGACAAGTTTATTACAAAGTCCATCAAGTGGACAAATTTATCATGACTAAGTCCGTAAGTGGACCAGTTTATTACAAAGTTCACAAAGAGGACGGAATTATCACTACTGAGTCCATAAGTGGACGAGTTTATAGAAGGCGAGGTCACTCCAGCGGGGTACCTTACTATTATCAAGTCCATAAGGACGCCTTGAAAATTATTAAAATCCCATGAGGGTACCTTGAAAATTGTTCAAGTCCACAAGTGGACGAGTTAGCTAATAAATCCACAAAGCGAGCAAGTTTATTCCCAAGACCACAAGTGGACAAGCTTATTACGACATCCCTAAATAGAAAAGCACGCTAAATCCATGACTATAAAACCACGCCAAAAAATTTACGAGTCCTCCTAAAGGACGCATGCAAATATAAAATCAAAAGTGGACGACTTTAAGAATACATGGACGAGTTTACTACAGTCCGCAAAAGGACGAAATAGAGTAGACGGTTCAAGCATACTCATCCAAAGATAAATAAGCATTCACATTAAAATGAGATATGAACATAAAGTGTCGGGTGTAAAACAAGACGTCTTAAAGTATGCTTTCCATAAAGGCCCAAAAATAAAAGGGCATTTAAATTTGTCTAAAAATAAGAAAAAATACAAAATAGATAGAGAACTAAACTATGGGGTCCTGAACGTCCTGGATGGGAGCATTTTCGTCATCTTTAGGAGGGGGTCCTAGGCGGTTAAAGCTGAAGGGTTCACAACGTTTTCAGGATGGTCTTCAATTGACAGGATCACAGGAGTAACTGAACTCTCCTGAGCAGGTTGAGTGAGCACCACGGTGTCGTCCTTTAAACCCAGCTCCACTTGGATAGACTCGCCAGTCTCATCATCAGCATCACCAGCAATAGAATTAGGTCATCCATGGTAACTTTGGACAAGTCCAGGTCAGGGTAGATGGTCCCAACCTGCTTAACGCAGTTGTCAAACCTATCACCATAATAGACCGCACACGCATCAATGAAGGATTGTGAATCCTTGAACTCTTTGATGGCATCAGCCTTGGCTGTCTCCACCTGCTAAAAAAGGGTCGATAGCTCCTTCTCCACGCGTGCCTTCTCTTCTTCCGCCTTCTCCTGAAGATGGGCTTCCTCCTTTAGCTTCTTCTTTAATTCCGTCACCTCCCCATTTAAAATGCGAACGACCTCCTTGTATTGTTCTTGCTTGTTGGTCAGGGTCTCATTGCACTTTCTAAGGTGACTGATCACCCCTTCCTCGGTAGAGCACCTATCTTAGAGCACCTTTATACGCATTAGCGCCTGGAAAACAAGACAACCGTCAGCAAATTGATAATGATAACAAAGTACAGGAATACAAGAAAGAGGACATACCCTAGAAAGATCAAAGAGACCAGATGTCCCCAAGTCCTCAGTCTCTTGTTTAGCACATGGATCTAAGCCTGTCTCCTTGATAATTGACTCAACCATCTTAACGGCGTACCCCTTATGCGTAAAGAGACGATGGGTTCCTTTTGTGACGGGGCCTTTTGCTGTCATGAAGCCTTTACTAGCTCCATGACTTGGTTTAGGAGGACACGGCTTCTTTGATTGCTTGTCAGCTGTAGGAGTGACCTTCCCCTTCTTAGGCAAACGGTCATCCTTCCCTTCAGCTTTGCGTTTTGAAGTACCCTTCACGACGTCCTTAGGAGCCGACGAGGAAGCTCCTTCCTTCTCTTTCATCTTCTTGTTCGCTGCGGCTGCCTGTACCAAAGCTCTTTGCCTTGCTGCCTCAATCTCTGCAAAGGGCAAGAGATAGATATTAGGTAGACAGATGCCGATAAAGACAATAGGAAGAAGGAAGTAAATATATATATATATATATATATATATATTACTTATGCCGACGAGAGTACATGTCTAGTTTGTGAGCAACAGGCGTCGGCTCGGGACCACTACAAACGGCGTACAAAGTGTCAAGGTTAATTATGTCTCGACACCTGCAATCGTCAAGTGGGATCTCTAGAACCCAATGGATAAAAGCTTCCTACTCGCTTGTAATGTATGGGCGAATGCTGGTTAGCCGATAAGAAAAAAAGGGCGACATTAGTCAATGTATATATCACATAAGTCAGACTCTAAAAGAAAAAGTGGAGGGTATTGAAGGACGTAGGTGGTACTAAACCTGAATCTTTAATGATGCCCCAAGTATTGTCAAAACCATGAGGCATCGTCACCCAGTTGTCCCGACGACACACCCAATACGTTCCTTGAACGAAAAAGTACTTACTCTTCTAATTCCTATTCGAGTCGGGCATGTCTGACACTAGTCTAAGTGTCTTCTGCCTCACTGTAAAATGATAAATACCCTAGGAAGAGAAGATACGTTGGAGTTTGTAAGACCAAAAGAACTCGTCCAAGGTTAGTTGATGGTTCCCTCCACTCAGACAACCCTAGATGACCTTGGCCACTATAAATATCCTTCAAGCGTTTAGGTCAATTTGATTGATGGAAAGGCTAAGATAGGTGGCCAGTTAATGATATAGAGTCGTTGGAGGAAGCCTCAATCCGACCGCAAACATGGCATGATACATACCGACATCCGCAGTCTTACCAGAGTAGCATTTTTCATACTTCCTAGGTAGACGGATTGGAATATTGTTAGGGCTTTGGAAACGTCCCTTAAGCCGTTAAATATTTTGGTTGTCATCTTTGGGTAAAAGTCATTTACTGTCTAGATCTTGGGGAGAATAAAGGGACGAGTGTGGCCATCACTAGAGCTTCCTTCCTCAGGAGCCCCTTCGTCACCACCACCCTCACTCCCATCATCTTCTACTTCAACCTCTATTCCCTAGTCATCATTGTCATCACCCTTTACTTCCTCATCTTCCTCTCCAACTTGACTTTTCACTTCATCGTTAGGAGAATGGGCGGACGACTCCCTCTTTGATGACCCTAAAAAGCCCTCCTCGGGTTCATGACCAAAAGGGAAGACTTTGTTGTAGCTTGCTCTATCACGGACTGACGACTACTTACTCGTCACTTCTCTAGACATCTACTTACCTACAAGCGATAGAGGTATTTTAAGAACCTAAGTTGACAGTCTCTCTAAAGTTTATGACCAACTAGGATAACAAAAATAAATAACAAGCGGGAGGACTTACTTAATTAGTAGATGGTTCCTTAATAAAGCTAACAGCAGCAAAGGCAACGAGGCCAGCAAGTTAACAGGCGCAAGTGACGAGTTCTCTCTTAGGATCAGCAAAGATGAAATAAGAAAAATGAAGGGAGGGGATGAGATATATATAAGGTGAAAGTTGCATGGAAGACGAAGCTGTTAGGATATGTGCCCTTAAATCCTATTGTATAATGCTATGTATGACATTATGTATGACTTAATGTTGTGTTTAATAAAATTGTTTATTTTTTATCTAAAGTAATGGTAACATGAATAGTTGGACATTATCATATAGTCTATGAGATGCATAGTATGTGATTTATGTGATTTAGTCACAGAAGATTTAAATCACAAGTTCTTTGTAAACTCAAAATTTATAGTTCGTAGTCGGTGATGAAATTGGGCATTTCATCTGCGAAGACTATAACGTATCAACTAAGATGATTTGTCTTGATCATGGAAGTAGTGACTTCTAGTTGATATGTTTTAAGAGTTAAGACATATTGAACTGGACCACTGTGAGATTTATTATTCTCCTAACGATTGTCAAATGAATAATAAATCTTACGACTTCTATTTGCATGAACTCTTAATCCTGAGAGAATAATGGACTTGATCATGAGGTGTAGGTTGCTTTGATATATCAGAAGTGAGATCTAATGTAACGGTCAAAACCTCAGTATGTTGGTCAGCCACATTTAGTGTTGATGGAACATATATTCTCAAGATGGAATTCATGGTCTCTTGATGGAGATATAAAATATTCCTTTGAAATAAGTTTAATGAGTTCAGTTATTCAGAGAGTTAGGCCTAACCACTTTGGTAAGAAATTACTAAAGTATATATTTATGAAATTGGATTTCATAAATATATGATGAATAACTTTAAGGGATTAAACCGGGTACTCAAGGATAAGATGTAGTAATTTACAAAGTGGCAGTCTACATTTATGATTTTGTATTACTACGAATATTCTATGAAGGGGTTGCGTGTATAATAAAGTCTTGGGATATAATTTATTAATAAGGCCTAGAGTGCAATTATATTTATATAGTGGTATTAAATATAATTAATGGTAACTTTGGACTTGTCAAGAGTTGACGGAAAAGCCTAAGGCCCATTGGAGCTAGTGTCTTATTGGTCCCTTTTGGTCCCATTCCAAGCCACACACTAAAGCCCAATTGGAAAGGCCCAATAGGCCGACCCAATTAGATAATCAATTAGTTATAAAGGAAGAAACATACAGAATTTTTAAGTGATTTTTTAAGAAAAGAATCAGAGAGAAAAAGAGAGAGTGTGAGACACACTTTCATTCTCCCTTTGGAAACTGATTGAGAGACCACACATCTTGGGCGTAAAGTGGAATTGGAGTGAAGATTAAAAGTTTTCCCAAGTGCTTCTAATCTTTGTTTTGAATTACTTCACACCAAGGTACGCTATCTTGTTCTTAAATTCTGAAATTTACATAGTGCATGTTATCAATCATGAATGAAATAGATCCTTGTTTGTTGCTTCCGCTGTGTGTTTTATATGAGATACAAAACCAGATTTTAACCAACAGAAGCGACTTCTTTGTTTAGAAACTAGGCCAACCAGCACATACCACGTGTCCAAAACATTAAGTGTTGGCTGCTTGAGGAACCATTAATGAATGCGCCATTTTTCAAGAAGGTATAAATCAAACTCCATAGCCCGTCAGTTAAAGCCGACAGGATTATGGAGTAGGGGGCAGCTGATAGAGGAAATTTTTAATTAGTAAAACAAACAGCTTAAGAACCTGTCAGCTCTATCATGCAGATTGATGGGCCTGCGCAAGATGAAGCTGTCAGCTTTATCATACAGGCTGATGGGTTCACACAAGATGAAGCCATTAGTCCTCAAGCTGATGGGTCGATTCCATAACCTGGCGGCATCCATCCTCTGGACAAGATTCGGATTGATGAGGACAAAACTGAAGACAAGAAAGGAAGCAGTGACGGATCTAGCATGACTATACTTGGCCCCCAAGAATATGTATATAAGGAAACATCTTGTGCTCCACGGTTAACCCTAATCAAAGGGATCCTTACAAGGAAAGTATCCCGCGATATACACGTACTAATAAAGATCTTCTCTACAAGGAAAGACATTTTCCACCAAGAAACAGATGTCAATTCTACCTTACTATAAAAACCCTAAAACCCTCACAAACCAAAGTTCGCATAATTCACCATAACTCTGGCACTCTAGAGTTGTGGAAGTTCTCTAACTTTACTTTCGGAGGGTATTTAACCGGTACCATACCGGTATTACACTGGTACTCTTTTTAAGGTCTTCAGCTTTTGTGTTGTGTAGCTTCTTGTCTTAAACACGTGAGGACTGTGTAGCTTACTAACGATTTTTGGTATCATCAGTAGTAGCTGGATTTTTTGTTCATTGTGTGGATGGGTGGTTTTTATGTTTATGATGTTGGCTGGATTTTTTGTTTAATGCTGGTGGTGGATTTTTTGTTTATTATGATGGCTGAGTTTTTAATTTATGGTAGTGGTTGAGTTTTCGTGTTAATAGTGATGGTTTTTTTTTTTTTTTTTTTTAATGGTGGTGGTGGGTTTTTTTGTTTATGGTGGTGGTTGAGTTTTTAGTTTAATGTTGGTGATGGGTTTTTTTGTTTATTGTGATGGCTAGGTTTTTTGTTTATGGTAGTGGCTGGGTTTTTGTGTTAATCATGGTGGCTGGGTTTTTATTTAATGGCAGTGGCTGAGTTTTGTGTAAATTGTGGTAGTTGGATTTTTTGTTCATTGTGGTGGTTGGGTTTTTATGTTTATGATGGTGGTTGGGTTTTTGTTTTGAATTTCACTCTATTTGTTTTATTTGAAGTTGAGATTTTTCTACATTCTTTATGACTTTTTCATGGTTTGTAATGTGGGTTTGGTTTTTATTTGATGTGAATGTTGTGGGTCTTCTTTCTTGATGGTTTGGCTTCATATGATGTTGCATTATGATTATTTTGTCTAGTTTGTCATTGGGTTTTCTATGGACATTTTTTGCATTGTCTTACTAAAGAATGGTTGGGTTTTTATGTTTATGATGGTGGCTGGGTTTTTGTTTTGAATTTTACTCTATTTGTTTTATTTGAAGTTGAGATTTTTCTGCAATCTTTTTGATTTCTTCATGGTTTGTAATGTGGGTTTAGTTTTTATTTGATGTGAATGTTGTGGGTCTTCTTTCTTTGATAGTTTGGCTTCATATGATGTTGCATTATGATTATTTTGTCTAGTTTGTTATTGGGTTTTCTATGGACATTTTTTGCAGTGTCTTACTAATAATTATGCCTTTTTTTGTTGTTGTACATCTTATCAAGGATATAGGTTTGTAGTTTAGATTGTTATTGATGTATTTTCCTTTACACTTGTGCAGATATGGGATTGGTGGCAAAAAGACAATCTTTGTGGTACTACTTGAACTCAAATAATTTTCTGTAAAGTTTGGAAGACATCATTTGTATATAAATGGTTGTAATTATTTTGTGAACATCTTTATTGCATTTTTAGATTGTATGTATGTGGTTAAAAATGAATGGATGTGGTTGGAATTGAACAAGTTAATGTAATGACAAGTAAATGTAAAGAATATTAATAAAAATATAAAATTGGTGACAATAATTTTTGTTATTATATCTGACTATAAGCAAAAATTGGCGATGAAATAATTCGTCACCTAATCTATTGAAATTAAAGAAAAAAAAATTGGTGATGAAAAACTTCTTCACCTAATCTATTGATATTGAAAAAAATATATATTTAGTGACGAAATATTTCGTCACTAAAAGTAAGGTTTAGTGACAAAAATATTAGGTGACGAAAAACTTACGTCACTTATCATTTTTTATTGGTGACGAAAAAATTTCGTCACATATCTTTTATTTTTTTTTTGGTGTCGAAACATTTCCATCACCAATACATAAGGTGACGAAGCTTAGGTGACGAATGTTGTTTCGTCACCATATGTATTTGTGACAAAATAAGAACATGCTGTGATGAAATGATTTTGTCATCATAGCCCACTTTTGTTGTAGTATGACCCTAAAAAAAAAAATAAAAATAAAAAACCCTCAAGTATGTTAAAGTTAGAGACCAACATAAATGCTCATTTTTTGTGTGTTATGCTTGACATAAACAAAGGAGGCAAAAAAGAGGGATACATTCCAAGATTTTACCAATAAAATACATATTATACAATCCACTCTAAATAATTACACAATTACAATAAACCAAAACAAAAATATTTCAAAAGTTAAATAACACTAGCAAAAGGCAGCCGCCAATCCATACAAACTTTTATTGTCTAAGCAAGTTTAGCTTCACAAAAAAACATACAAGCAGATTATAAAAGCTCTTACTCCTTCTTCATGTTTGAACTTTTCCTTCGGTTACTTAATATATATGTTCGTAGAACCATATTAATGCATTAGTTTAGAAAAAAAGGATTAGTTAAAGAAAGATCAAGGAGGCGAGGAAGGGGTTGGATTGATAGCAACTTGCTCAGCACAACTGAGCACTTCATGAGGCCCTGCTTCTTCTCGACCAACACCCATAAGATCAAGGTAATATAGGTAATGGGATATGATGTTGTTCATGAACTCATTATCACCTTGACCGCAAACAAGATCTCCATAAAGCACATTTATGGTAGCTCCAAAACCAGAAACTTGCTTGGCGAGAGAGTCATTCTTTGTGGGTTTCCAGTAGCCAGTAAAGACATCATGTGCTGAAGGTTGATGCTCCATAATTGGTGTCATCCACCTCCAAATTGCAACTTGGAAGCTAAGGGTAGCATTTTGTTCAATGTATTCTGGATGGTTCAACAAATCCACCTTTAGATCTTTACTGGCTTCTCCATAATTGTAGTTCCTATTAAAAGCATCAATAAAGAAAGTTTGGATTGTGGCATGCAAGAATGAATTGATCAATAAAAAAATCTTCTCTGATAGGAAACAAAAGATACATACAAATATTAGGGTAATATAAAAAATAGGTTGCACATATATTTTTCAATAATCAATTACTTGAATTTCATTTGAAGAATGCATGACTTATGCACTCTTATTTTGAATTATGCTAGAAAAGGAACTCATTTTGATGTTTTATTAACTACTAAACGTAAAACTTCTACAGAAATTTCAGCTTAGGATTAAATTGAATAATATAAGACGAGAAAATAATTCAAATGCATGAATATAAAGAATGTAAGATTATTGTTTGTGTGATAGAAAAGATACATACCAATAGATAGGCAAAGCACCCCGGCCATAGTATGCAACTCCAGGAGCACAAGGATAAATGTTTTTGACGTGCTCATCACAATAATTGTTCGAGTCGGAATTTATTTCCTTATTGTAGCATAAACCCCATTCTAATGGTTTCTTACTGGCCACTTTATGTCCACCTGAAAAAAAGTATCAATCAGTTTTACTTTGTATAGCGAGTGAGCGAACAAAGGGTCATTGACAGTAGCTCATTTATAAATTTAAGTACGCAACCAATTCTTCAATAAGATAATTAGTAAAAAAAATTAAAAAAAGAGATTTAATCATCTCTTAAGATTCATTCAAATTGAAAAAGATCCAATCCAATCAGTCCATAGACCTACAGTAAAATGAGCCTTCAAAGTTCAAACACAGTATGATCAAACCTCTACAAAATTTGAAACCTTCACATATGAAATCAATACCAGACAAGAAAGAAGTCCTTAATTACTCTCACACGCACATATTCAACCAAACTAACGAGGAGAAAACCCAAATTAAAATTTCCCAAGGCAGAAATGTGAACTACTCACAGGAGGTTCTGGTGCCAACATGGGCAAGAAAAGCTGCGACTTCTTTGGTTCCAAAGAAGGTGGAGTTGATGTAGGTAGTTCCAAAGCCATAGGGCTGGTAGTGAGCAGAGGCAGCGATAAAAGAGTGGTAGTCCCAAAAGCCCTTTGCATGGGCCTCAAGGGAGTCACGGTTTGAGAACAAGTTCTCAAACTGGTCGTTCTGGAAATAGTCATTAATGACCCCATCACAGCATCGTGATGTGTACGTGTTGCAGTTACAGGTCTTTTGAAGATTTGTACCTCCGTTCTGGAAATAGGCATTTCGATTATATCTCCTTCCTCCTGGTGGGCACGAAGAACTACACTTACCACACGGCGGCCTACTTGGATTTAAAATTACACCTGGAATATGCCGTGGAGGCACAGCTACAGAGTGGACACAATTGACAAGCACAAATAATATCAATGCCTTTGTCAAGATTACAAAACATTTATACTCCATTTTTGCACGTAACATTAACAAAAAGGGGTGGAGTTTGGAGAGAGGTGTGTAGCTTCCCTGTATATTTATACTTGGTCTGGGTGCATGTGAAAGAAGGAAAAGTAAAGAAAAGATAGCCAAGTGAAGTGCGCGCAACGGTGGAAGTCATCTGTCGGGAGCCTTTTCACAAAAAAGTATTGAATGGATAAGTAATCACTTTCTCTACCAATAAAAATTAACTTGGCATCTTGTTATTGTGACGAAAATTTGGGTGAACGTTGAATTGTTTCTCCGAAAAGGAATATAAGTAAACACGTGAATCATATGCGATACAATAAAAATTTGGCATCTTGTTATAGTGACATTATTAATAGAAAATATTTAAATAAAAAAATCCTAAGTAATTATTTCAATACATATGCTTAATATATATTTACATGAACATTATTTAATCCAAGTCGCATGGCGTCATTTTATTTTACTTTTATTTATTTTTGTTGATATTATTATAGCTTTGAAATATTGATGAAACTGTAAGATTTAATTCTAAAGAATCTAAACTTATGACAATATAGGGTTTGCTTTAGTTTTGAGACAAGCTCTAAAGTATAAATTGAAATTATAATTTATTTAAAAATTAATTAATTACATAGAGAGAGAGAGAGAGAGAGAGAGAGAGAGAGAGAGAGAGAAGAAGAAGAAGAAGAAGAAGAAGAAGAAGAAAAAAAGAAAAAGAAAAAGGAAAAGATTATATTTCTTTTCTATTGGAAGATTTGGGGATGGCAAATATTTTAATTCAAAGTGATTTGATGCTTTTCCAGTGGGGCACAAAAAAAGAAAGAGGACTCGGTATATTCACTGTTCACATGACATCACTGCCATGCGTGCTTGACCGATCATGCAAATAATACATGCAACAACCATTAACGTGTATTGCAAATATCAAATAACTTTTTTTTTCAATTATTTTATGATAAAGTTAGATGATACGGAGAATTCTTCCAGGTAGGAAGTCAGTTGGCCCCACACAAGAGAAGGAGACGGTCAGATTTCGGAGCGAAACGTCGATGTCTTTGCATGGTATGCTTAGGACGAAGCACCCAGGGGTTAATCCGGAGTTTATTTGTCATCACCTCAGGTCAACCCGGTCATGTCACTCACCTCGGGTGTTCAAGAGCACGCCCGCCGTCAAGAAGAGGTGCTGAACTCAAGCAAGCAGGGGCCATTAAGGGTAGTGTTCTACCCGAGTGGCTGGCCCATACTGTAGTAGTGAAGAAGAATGGAAAAGATCGCAATATTTTTACAACAAAGTATAGGTGATGAGTTATTATTAGTTTTAATTTAAGATTATTAGTTTTAATTTGAGCTTATTATTGATATTATTTTTGTTACCTACTAGTAACAATTTGACATTTAGCACTTATTTTGAAATTGTTGTAGATATAAGATTACTCAATTTGACGTTTAGCGTTACAAAAACTTTCATAATTTTTATTTGGAATTTTATTTCTTACCATGATTGATTTAACTTGTTTTAATTGATACATAACAAAAATGATGCTAGTGGTACATCCATATAAAAAAGACATTTTAATAACAATTTATAATATTAAATACCTAATATTGCCTTTAAGTTAGCTAATAATATTTTTTTGGCCAAAATGCAAAAACCGTCTAAGTTTTACAATTTTTCATTTAAGTCCTCTAAATCTTATAAGATTTATTTTTTCTTAATTAAAGTCCTCTGTTAACCATCCGTTAGCTACTGCCATTAAAATTAAAATTAAAAATTATTATTTTTAATTTAAAAAAAACTTTAATTAAAAAAAAAAAAAGAACCCAGAAACTAGATGAAGAAAAGGCGTCTTATTTTAGGCGCAACAAGAGATGTATCTACTTGCTCAATTAGAAAACAAGTGTTGTTCCTTGCTCCACCTGACCAATGTCACCACCGGGAAGGGTATGTAGAGCTGGCAGCAAATGTCCGTCCCCTTGAGGTTTTTGTGGCTGAATCATACTACTCCAAGCAGTATCTAGATGGTTTCAATTGGCTTTCTCAATTCATTTAGTAGTAGCAGAGGCGGTATCTTAGGCATCAGATTCACGTAGCAATTTTCTCATGGTGAGGTCATATCTATGTATCTTTTAGGCATTAGAAGTGAAGATTTGACATTTTATTTCATGTGGAGACGCTGTCCATTTTATTTGATTGTTGATTTTCCCCCTTCAATTGCTTGGTTAATAATTTGTGCGATATGATGATATGTGATTGTAATTTAAATTTCTTATTTAGCCTTTGTTTGGATACCGCTTTAATTAAAATGAAAATTATTTCACTATTCAGTTTATTTTTGCTACTATTTATGGACTTTACTGTACTTTTTGATACTATTTATGAGTCTTATTGTACTATTTCAATTAATTTTTATCTTTATCTATAGTACTTTCAGCAGTAAGTTTTCAGTTTCAGTAAAATAAGCAGTATCTAAACTGACCCTTACTCTCAAGTCTCAAGAAAGCTTGCATGTTTTGTAGCTGCCTAGATCTAACTCTTGTTGTGTTAGACCAGACTATTTTCTCTTTCTTTCTTTCCCATTCTTTCTCTCTCTCAGTTTCTCGATATTGGGTTAGGGATTCAATTTTGTTCTTTCCTAGATCTAACTCTTGTTGTGTTAGACCAGACTATTTTCTCTTTCTCTCTTTCCCATTCTTTCGCCCTCTCAGTCTCTCAGTATTAGGCTAGGGATTCAATTTTGTTCTTTCAATTTTTATCTCCAAGGACCAAATACAAGGTCGATTAATCCAATTTTAGTTTTATTTTTATTTTAAATTAACATTTTCTTAAAATTAGTAAATAAATAATAAATTAAATAATTGATAAAAACAACATCATTTGGGTAGGATAATGGTAGAAGCTAACAGATTTTTAACACATGACTTAATTGAGAAAAAATGAAATTTAAAGGACTGAAATGACAAAAACCAAACTTAGAAGACTGAAATGAAAAGTGGTAAAACTTAGAGGGTGAGTTTTGCGCTTTGACATTTTTTTTAAAAGAAAAAAAAGAGAGTGAGAGGATGATATTTTTTTAAATGGTCCAATATTTAAATGAAACCGCTTTATGTTTAATTTTGTCGGTTTCTTGTATCTTAAAAAATTCTCAAAACTATTCATATTTCAAAAACTTGTCTCAACAGTAAATTTAGAAAATTCTCAGGAATAAAATTCCAAAAGCTTCCCTCAATGCTATATGCCTATTTTTGTCCCCATCATTTTTGAAGATTCCAAGAATATATATATACTCATATAACCGTTTTATTAAGAATTTAAGACACCTTCAATTTTGCTAATAATAATGCTTTTATTATTATTATTATTATTATTATTATTATTATTATTATTATTTTATTATTATTTTTTTTTAATGATATGTTAAACATTTTTTATATGTAGATAGTTGGAGAGGGAGAGGTGGTGATTAGGGTGGGAGAGGGGGGGGGGGGTTATATCTCAAGTTTTACCCTCCTCCATTAGTTTAGTAAGGAAAATTTTAACTACCACACACCCTTAGTGCAGTGGGTACTCTACAAGTATAAATGCTTGTAGGGTATGGGTAGCAAGAGCCGGGGTTCAAGTCTCCAAAGGGAGTTTCACACACATATATACTTAGATTAGGCTAGAGTAAAAATTTTATTTTGTAAAAACAAAAAAAAAAAAAAGGGAAAATTTTAAGGTATGTGTAGATTTTTTTTGATAACCCTCTTTGTATTTCTGTTTATTTATTGCAAAACTTCCTTCAAAGTAATGTTGCAAAAGTAAAAATGTCTCATTTTTATTATTATTTTAATATTCAATATATATATATATAAAGTATACATTTCGAAAAGTACATGAATTAGAAATCTTAAATCTTGTAAGTAAATACTCTTTTTCTACTCAAAAAGAAACCTCTTATTATGTTTTAGAAATTTTATGTTCATAACATTTTTACAAGACTTTTACATCAATCCTAAGTGACAATATGTTACAGAAAGCTCAAGGAGACAACGAAGAGGATGGATTGAAAGCAATTTGTTCTGCACAACTGACCACTTCATGAAGCCCTCTTCTTCTCGGCCAACACCCATAAGATCAAGGTAAAATAGGTAATGGATATGATGTTGTTCATGAACTCATTATCACCTTGACCGCAAACAAGATCTCCGTAAAGCACATTCATGGTAGCATCAAAACCAGAAACACACTTGGCCAAAGAGTCATTATTAGTGGGTTTCCAGAGGCCAATAAAGACAGCGTGTGTTGAAGGTTGATGCTCCATAATTGGTGTCATCCATCTCCAAATTGCAATTTGGAAGGCTAGGGTAGCATTTTGTTCAATATATTTTGGATGGCTCAACAAATCCACCTCCAGATCTTTACCTGCTTCTCCATAATTGTAGTTCCTATTAAAAGCAACCGTAAAGAAAGTTGATTGGATTGTGGGATGCAACAATGAATTGATCAACAAAAAAATCTTCTCAAGTAGGAAACAAAAGACACATACAAGTCTTAGGGTAATAGAAAAAATGGGTTGCACTTTTTTTTTTTTAATATTTAAGAATCAGTTACTTAGATTTCGTTTGGAGAATGCATAACTTACGTACTCATATTTGAATTATGCTAGAAAAGGAACTCATTTTGATGTTTTGTTAACGTCTAAACATAAAACTTGTGTAGAAGTTTCAACATAGGATACAATTGAGCAATATAAGATGAGAAAACAATTCCAACACATAAATAGAAGAATGTACAATTATTGTTAGTATTATAGAAAAGATGGATACCAATAGATAGGTAGAGCACCTCGACCATAGTATGCAACTCCAGGAGCACATGGATAAGTATTTTTGTAGTGCTCATCACAATAATTGTATGAGTTGGAATTCATTTCCTTATTATAACGCAAACCCCATGATAATGGTTCCTTGATAGCCACTTTATATCCACCTGAAAAAAAATTATTCACTTTTACTTTGTATCGAGAGTGAGTACGTGAGCAAAAGGCCACTGACCATATATAGCTTATAGATAAATTTAATTACACAACCAATTCTTCAACACGTAAAGCTCCAAATTCATTTTATTTCAACTCTAAACCCAATATGTTTTTAAGGAAAAACGAATCTACTTAAACCACACTCATTAGATTCACTTACAACCTATACCTCATTCATTTGCTCAAAAAATTGTTGGATTCAAAAATAAAATTAAGATTCTAATCATAATTAAGCCTCATTCCAACATGACCCTAATAAACAATATAAATTGTTAACCTTTTCATAATGGGTAGCATTCTTTTTCAGTTTAAATTAATTTAATCAAATAAACGGGTAACAAAGCCCAAATTATACTATGTGACATCATTCTTAATAGACTAAATAAATAAACGACATAAAAGATTTAAAACATTAAAATCCATTCCAATTGTATCAAATTAAAACTTATGTGTGTGTTTGTTTCTTAGAAAAAACAAAAATTAAAAAACTTTCTTGTTTCGAATATTTCAAACAAATTAAAAGTCATGATTGTTTTTGATAAATCAAACAATCAATAATATCTATTTTTGGGTAAACAAATATTTTATAGAGGTCAAAAAAATTTTAAATTAATTGGTAAAAAGAGATTAAGAAAAACAGATAATAATATCTTTAAGATTTATCCAAGTTGAAAAAGATCCAAACCAAACAGTCCCCTAGGCCTACAATAAAATGTCTTCAAAGTTTAAACGCATACAGTATACACACTTTGATCAAATCCCTACAAAATTTGAACCCTCACATATGAAATCAAGAACAGAAAAGAAAGAAGTCCTCTCTCTCTCTCTCTCTCTCTCTCTCTCTCTCTCATGCACACACATATTCAACCGAACCAACGAGACAAAAACCCAAATTAAATTTCCTAAGACAAAATCTCTTTGATGAAGTAGTACTTGCAGGAGGTTTTGGTGCCAGCGTGGGCAAGAAAAGTTGCAACTTCTTTGGTTCCAAAGAAGTTTGAGTTCAAGTAGGTAGTGCCAAAGCCATTGGGCTCATACTCTGCAGAGGAAATGATAAAAGAGTGGTAGTCCCAAAAGCCCTTTGCATGGGCCCTAAGAGAGTTTCAGTTTGAGAATGTTAAGACATATGTGGAACTTTTTAGAGATATATGTTATGTAAATTGGCTAATCTTTTGACAAAACACATTTTACTTGTAATTGGGTAGATCTAGGATGAGTTTAGTACTTCAAGGAATAAAAGTTCAAGTTTAGTATTAAAGCCATACAAATCTGTCCAAAAAACAAGTACAGAAGTGTTGCTCATTAAAACTCGACAGATATCTTAACAGATCATATCTATCGAGGTTTAATGCTAATACTCAACAGCTGCTCGACAAAGGCTGTATCTGTCAAGAATTACGAAATTTGGATTTCTAGATAAGATTTCACGTATATCCATGTGTATTTATGTAGGGTTTCTTTTCTCACAGTCCTAAACATATATAAAGATTATTTTAAGGGTCGTCACATTTGATGCAAAGGTTGTTGCAATTGTTGTTATACAAATATTGTGACTGAAGACAATTTACCCTAGTTCATCAAATTCTTTAAAGAAGCTATTGCGTCTCTATGCAAAGAGTTTTGTAACCAAGCAGCTTCTCGATTTTCATCATTGGATGAACTGAAAAACATTGCAGCCAACATCTTCCTCAAGCTGGTGTGTTAATCACGTACTAAGATTCGTACATCATTGGCTAGCCGCGTAATGGGAGCCATGCATTGAAAGGAGAGATTGTCATTACATCACAAGTCTAATTGGGTATTAGGGTAAGGGTTCAACTGTAAGTTGGTATTAGGTACTAGAATTCCTTCTACTTATAACTGTTTGTTTTGATAATAGTGGATTCTCGGGAGTGGTGACCTTAAATTCACTCGATGGGGTTTTGCCTTGGTGGTTTTTTCTATTCATAAACAAATCACCTATGTCAAATTTATTTTCTGCTGCATTTAACTTAGTTGGTGATTTTTTTTGTGCTACCATGCTTATTGCTTGTACTTGAATCTAATTAATTAACTTGACTAATTAATTGATTAATTTACCAAAGAGGTTAATACGTTCTTGGCCTATCAAGTGGTATCAGAGTGGGCACACTCTGATTAGGGTTAATCTTTACTATGTGATCCATTGACCCCTGTTTGTCATGGATAGAGGACAATCTCTAATTATACCTCATTTATTTGATGACACTAACTATGCATACTGAAAAGTATGCTTGAGAGCTTTCTTGCAGTCTTTAGATGAAAAAGTGTGGCAGGCTGTGAAGATTGGCTGGACTAAGCCAAAGGAAGCGCCGACTAATTGGGATGATGTCAAGATCAAAGCAGTGAATTTTAACAGCAGAGCATTAAATGCTTTATTCAGTTCGGTCACTAACGCTCTGTTTGTTTCGCTAGAAAACCTTCTGTAAAGATAGTTTTTCATATTTTCCAGTGTTTGATAGCACCAAAAAAAAAAAAAAAAATGGTCAATGAAAAACTTTATTTAGTCAATGAAAATCCTAATAAAAATAAGGCTTATTTTCTATAGATTGTTTTTCAAAATTTTTTTTTGGAAAACAATCACTCTCACGATACGCTCTCTTATTCTTTCTTTCTTCCCCTTTCTTTTTCTTTCCTTACACCCTCACTATCACTAACTGTGGTCTCCCCTCTTCTATAGATCTCTCTCTCTCTCTCTCTCTCTCTCTCTCTCTCTCTCTCTCCATGTTTCTCTTTCCCTTAATAACACAGTTCTCTGATTAGATATTTTCCCCTCATTGTTCAGTAATTATTTCATTTCTCTCTACCAACTTGCAAAGGAGAACATATTTGCAGCGGTAATTATTTCATTCCTCTCTACCAAATTCCCAATTCTTTACTTTGAATTTCAAACTTGATTTTATTTTTTTTCTCTAAGAAATTTTTGGTTTGATGGATTCTAGGTTGTTCTTTTTTGCACATAAAAGTGCTAAAAAAATATAAAAAAGAAAAAAGAAAAAGAAAGAATGAATGAAGTAAAAGACGAAAATTTTAAACATTGTGCTGACTTTAAATAGGTTTTACATAGGACAACTTTTACGGTAAATTAATAATATTGTTATATAATGAATGATAATTGTTTAGGGGAAATGTATTTGTTTTTTTTGAGAGAGGGGAAATGTATTTGTTGGTAGATATATTATGCAGTGATAATATACTATGTAGATACATTACATAAGTACATAATTTCGAGTATTATTAAAGACTTGTGATTGACCATAATAGACAACTAATGTACTAGCAAAAAGAATAGATAATTAAAAGTTATTGTAATTTGTACTTATTAAAGATGTATTCCCATGTCAATTTTATGTATATAGACAAATGGTAGATATAATATATATATATATATATATATATATATATATATGTATGTATATATGGACGTTACTGCCCATATATATGAGCAAGATGAGTAGTAAAAATCATGAAAATTTGAAAACTAATTTTGATTGTATCTATTGTCAAAATTTTAATGAAAAACCAAATTCATTCTTATTTTTTTATTTATTTTATTTATATTGATTACATTAGTTGGTTTACATAATACACATGTTTTAAATTACACAAGAAATATAAAAAATAAAAACAAAAATTTGCATACCAAACACTAGAAAACATTCTCAAGCTCATTTTCAAGGTCATTACCAAACACTAGAAAATGATACAGTTTTCTAGAAAATGTTTTTTGGAAAATGAACCATTTTTCAGAAAACGTTTATGCTGAAACAAACAGAGCGTAATAAGGAGTTCAAGAAAATATCCTCTACTGAAACTACTAAGGAAGCATGGACCATCCTCCAAACAACCTACAAAGGGACTAAGGCTGTCAAGGATTCAAAATTTCAAAGGCTTACTACAAGCTTTGAAGGGATTAAGATGAACGAGGATGAGTCCTTTGGCAAGTTTTACGCCAAACTGAAGGACATAGTCAACTCTGCCTTTAATCTTGGGGAAACTATTCCCGAACCCAAGGTTGTAAGAAAGGTGCTCAGATTTTTACCTGAGAGATTCCATGTCAGGATTACTGCCATTGAAGAATCAAAGGATATTAAAAAAATTCCTTTGATAGAGTTGGTTGGCAATTTGCAAACCTCTGAGTTAGGTTTGACAAGGATCGAAAAACCAAGCAAAAGTAAGAGCATGGCATTGAAGGCCAAAAGTAATGAGACCGATGAGTTTTCTGATGATGAAAATTCCAAGATGAAATCCTACATCACTAGGCAAATCAAGAAGTTTATGAAAAATGCCAATGCAAGAGGATTCGATAAGGACTGAAAGCAATCCAGTTCTTCACAATTCAAGAGCCAAGATAGAGGAAAGAAGGATACTAAGGATGGTGGTCAGGTACACTGTTTCCTCCAGACGAAAGTGCTTTGGATGTCAAGGTTTTGGACACATGAAACAAGAATGTCCAACATGTCTCAAGGCAATTAGGAAAAGTAAGGCACTTGCTGCTACCTTGAGTGACACTGAACCTGCGGATGAGTCAGATGACAATGATGATGTGGGAATCTTGAATGCTTTCACTGCCACAGTGAATCCTACTGAGGGGATTGTTGAAGAGGTAGATGAATAAAAGGACTTGGTAGAGTTTAATTTTGAGAAAATGGATGAACAAGATAACATCCATACAGCCTATGCTAAGTTGTACAAGGTTTCCGAGAAGTATGAGAAACTTTATAGGCTAGCCATCAAGAAACTGAGTGATGTGGAGCTAGATCGAGAAAAGCTCTCTACAAAGGTTGATGAAGGAAATCAAACCATTGGAGCTTTGCAGTTCAAAAACAACTTCCTTGCTGAAAAGACAAAGAAGTTTAAAGCAGAACTGTTTCAGGTTAGAGCTCAATTGGAGAGGACCACCAGTGCAAAGCTCGATGAGATGTTAAGCTCTTAGAAATATGCTTCTGATAGTACTGGTTTGAAGTATGATTTCTCTTCTCCTAATATTACCTCCTCTAGTACTACTGTGTTTGTCTCACCCGCCAATAATGTAAATTCTGAAAACAATGAATGTAAAACTAAAATAGCTAGTGAGAACGTAGACGAGGGCAAATTCATTCTAGAAGCACCCCCAAAGCTTGAATAGAAAGAGACTAGAAACCCTAGTACTAAGAAGGTTAATAACAAAAAGTCTCAACCAAAGAAGCCGCATCTTTGTCATTATTGTGGAGCTTCAAGGCATACTCGTCCAAATTGCTACAAGTAGTTAGCCACTCAACAAAGCAATAGTATGCTCTCGTTCGGAAACCATAATCAATTTCCAACCTCTTTTACTCCTCTTGGAGATCTTCTCAAGGCTTTCATGTTCTTTTCGAACTTGAATGGTTTCAACTCTTTCCCATCACCACCGGATCAAAGGTTTCTTCAAAGAAAATGTTCTTCCAAGGTGCGGAAGGAAAAAAGGCTCAAAGTGATTTATTCACACTCTCTCTCTCTCTCTCTTTCTTTCTTTCTCTCCCTCTCTCTCTCTCTCTCTCTCTCTCTCTCTCTCTCTATGGTTATGCATCACTTGTGTGTTTTACTTTCTTGTTTTTGAGTCAGTCTAGTTTTATGCGTTGTTTGTTTAACATGTTTTTGTTTGTTTATTTTCAGTTTTGTTTTTTTTTTTCCTAAAAATTAAAAAAAAAATTGAAAATCAGAAAAATACAAAAACAGTGTGTGTTTTGTGTACATTGGTACTTGTGTACCTTGGATGGTCATTGAAACAATTTTTGTAAATTTTGTATCTCTTGTAACTTAGATGAGCATCTCAATGCACAACTAAGCAAGTGAGCTTTGTGTCTCGTGTTTGTGATGAGTGCAATTCAGTTATCTTTTATATCTAACACTAATATCACTTTTTTGATAGAAAAGACTAGAAAATCCTAAGAGAAAGACATAAATAACCATCTCACCACTAAAACCCGCCAATTATATATAACATCTGTTTGCTTCGGCATAGCAAAATTGTGATTTTTTTGGCTTACATAATTGGGTATTTCTTCTCTTTCTATATATGCTCATGCATGATATGTTCAAAAAGAAAATATGCAAAGAAACTCAAAAACAAAAAGAATCAAAATGCTTTTAAATATGGTTGCAAGCGTGTTTCTAGGAGATGTGAGAGTTATAAGATGTACCTTGAAGATGATAGTCTCCATCAAGTAGTTATGACCGTGTGTAAGTGATATTGATCTTCTCATATCTCAAATCGTCATAATATGAGACACTTATGAACTCTTGCTATGTTTCCACACACAACATGAAAATTCTTTGCTACTTTTGATACATGTGCAGGTACAATGTGATTTGTCCATCACAAGGAATACATGTGTTAATGTATTCTTACTAAATTGTTTTGAATTGTTTTTGAAATATAAAATTGGTTAGGCTTGTTGTGTGTGTGTGTGTGTTTTGGATCATAAATGCTTTATATTTTTCTTGTTGAGAGATGTTTTTAAAGGTTAACATATTGATTGGATCTATGTTTGAGTAGCTTACTTGTTGTATTCATCTCTATGTGTTTTTCCCTCTCTTTGAAAAACTCTTTTTTATTGAGCTCGACAGCTTCTCGACAGATCCTTATCTATCGAGCCCCTTGGACTTCCTTTCTCAACTAAAGTTAGCGCATACTCGATCCATCGAGCTTTCAGGAATTTGTCCCGATAGCTTCTTGACAACTTCTTGATCCATCGAAAAACTTTCTGTTTGGCCGATAGATTCTCGACAGAATCTCGATCCATTGAGGTAATTTTGCCATTGACAGATTCTCTATGGCACCTCGACAGATTCATATCTATTGAGATTTAGTGCTCGATAAGTCTCGATAGCTCCTTGATCCATCGAGTTGCGAATTCTATATATATACTCAGCATGAAATTAGATTCATTTTTCTCACTTCTCTCTCAACAGAAAATCTTTTCTCTCCCTCCAAACACTCCCTTTTCACTTAAATCCCTCTACCCACGTGATTTTCAGCCTAGACCAAGGTCAAATCACTTGGTAAGTGTCCTAAATCCTTCATTCTTCATGCATTCATGCTTTTTAGACCTAGGTTTTGGGGTTTTTAAAACATTTTAGGGTTTTTGTGAAATTTTTGGGTTGGGTGTTGTTTATTTGGTGCTACATGATCATGCATTGCATTCTATTAGCATTTTCACAATGTTTCATGCATTTATATGTGTGCTTGATTGTTGAAAATTATGTGTTGGTAGGTTTGGATTGGGTTTCAACCCATGATGCAATTTATGTTTAGCACGTCACATGTTCATGCATATTCCATGCATACGTACCATTTCTTTTGTGACTGTGTTCTTTCTTCTCTCTCTCTCTTGGATAGACTACTTATGGCACCCAAGCGCAAATCTAATCCGACTTAGAACCTTTTTCATTCCGAGTCATCATCTTCTTTTGATCTTCCCATTCCCCTTCTTCACGTTCTGTTTCATGATGAGAAGGCCCATAAGGACTTCTTTGAGAACTTTTATAAATGTGGTATTCATCCGAAGCACCATGTGATTTTGTCGGACTTTGCCGATACACCTTTATGTGAGATACTCTTGAGGTATCCCATCGTGTTTATACAGGAGTTTTACTCTAATATGCACGGTATCAACACCTCTGTAGCTTAGTTTGCTACGCACATTAGAGGTACAGATATCGTAGTCACTCCGAATCTTGTATCTAAGATACTACACGTCCCACGAGTAGCGCATCTTGACTACCTCGCTTGTCAGCGACTGAGGACTATGTCCAAAGACGCGCTTTTGTCTCACTTTTGTGAGACACCCTCCATATGGGGTGAGCATTAAAACACCCTATGCTCGGGCTTTGGAAAAGGTTTGAGATTCTTTAATATGGTAATGAAATTTATTCTTACTTCACTATCTCATTATAACTCCATCATAAAGCCACGTGCTCGATTTTTGTTATCCTTCTTAGAGGACCTCTCCATAGACTTCTCTTCTCATTTCATTACCTCTATCATAGATGTATATAAGGATACGGTGACCTGTGATAAGCTCATCTTTCCTTTAGCTATCACACGGATCCTTCACCATTTTTTCGTCCCTATTCCTAATTCTCCTTACTTTATTGTCATGGGTGCCATCAGCACAGTGTTTGTTCGATGGAGCGAAGCCCAGCTTCAACTGAAGTGGCTACGGATAGAGACAACTAATCCTTCAGCATCTTTTGTTCCTTCCACCTTTGCTCCTTCTTCTTTGGGTGGCGGTGTGACTCTTGAGGCCATCATGGTGCAGCTTTAATGCATGGATACTCGCCTTGATACTCTCACTACTGAGTTGTATAAGGTGAACACTCGTGTCAATCGTATTGCACAACGACAGGCTCGCCTCGGTGGTTTCGCCATTTCTCCTTCTCCATCTGCTTCTGTAGAGGCTTTGGTAGATGAGGCTGGTGATGATGGTGCTGCTGATGATGATAAGGATGAGGATGTTAGCTCTTCTAGTGATGATGAGACGATGGCCTCTCAGTGACTTACCCTTTGTCATTTGTGACAAAAAGGGGAAGTAGTTTTGGGATGTTGAGAGTAGTCTTGTACTTAGGGGGAGAGTTAGCATAAGGCATTTTTGTTAAGGGGAGTGTCTATATTTTGAGGGGTGTAATGAGAATTTTATGTCCTTCTCTTTTCTTTATCTTTAGTTACATTATCCTCATGTACACCGGTCTTGTAACCATTTATTTATGACATACATTATATTTATTTTCATTTATATATATATATATATATATATATATATGATGTATGTTGTTTTTCACCTAGCTCTCCATGTGTTATTTCTTTTCTCTCTTTATACACATGTTTCTTTATGTATGCAATCCTTTATTTCCATTTCATACTAAGATACCTTGATGAGTTTTATTCAAAGTGTTTTATAAAGATAGGTTGTGAAAATTTATCATTCCATGAACTCTCTACTTGCAAAGTTTTTCAAGAGTTTGTGTAAAGATTATATTTTATTGTATTCAACAAGTGTTTATGAGTTTAGCCATTTAAGACTTCTCTCATAATTCATATGTTTGTCATGGTTTTGTCATAGATTGCCAAAAGGGGAGATTGTTAGGATATATGTGGAACTTGTTATAGACATATGTTATGTAAATTGGCTAATCCTTTGACAAAACGTACTTTACTTTTAATTGGGTAGATCTAGGATGTGTTTAGTACCTTAAGGAATAAGAGTTCAAGTTTAGTATTGAAGCCATGCAAATCTATTTAAGAAATAAGTAAAAAAGTGTTGTTTATTAAAACTCAATAGATATCTTAACAGATCATATCTATCGAGGTTTAATGCTGATGCCCGACAGCAACTTGACAGAAGTTGTATCTGTCGAAAATTACGATATTTGGATTTTCAGATCAAATTTTATGCATATCCGTGTATTTGTGTAAGGTTTCTTTTCTCATAACCCTAAACATATATAAGAATTATTTTAAGGGTCGTCACACTTGATGTAAAGGTTGTTACAATTGTTGTTACACACATATTGCGATCAGACACAATTTGCCATAGTTCATCATATTCTTTGAAGAAGCTACTGCGTCTTTGCGCCAAGAGTTTTGTAACCAAGGAGCTACTCGATCTTCATCGTTGGATGAACTGAAGAACTTTCTAGCCAACATCTTCCTCAAGTTCGTGTGTTAGTCACGTACTGGGATTCGGGCATTATTGGATAATCACATACTGGGAGTCGTGTATTGAAAAGAGAGATTGTCATTTCATCACAAGTCCAATTGGGTATTGAGGTAAGGGTTCAACTGTAGGTTGATATTAGGTACTAGGATTCTTTCGACTTGTAACCACTTGTTTTGATAATAATGGATTCTCGGGAGTGATGACTTTAAATTCAACTGGTGAGGTTTTGCCTTAGTGGTTTTCTCAATTCGTAAACAAATCACCTATGTCAAATTTATTTTCTACTGCATTTAACTTAGTTGGTGATTTGTTTATGTTATCACGCTTATTGCATGTAATTGAATCTAATTAATTAACTTGACTAATTCATTGATTAATTTACTAAATGGGTCAATACATTCTTGGCATATCAGAGACCATGTTCTCAAATTGGTCGCTCTGCAAGTAGTCAGTGACGGTCCCATCACAACATCGAAATGTAATGGTGCGGCACTTCCCACTACCTTGACAACATTGAGTTTTCGAGCATGCTCCATTTTCACAAGATAGCTTCTGGCTCCAAGAAAAATTGGGACAATTAACAAGAACTAATAATATCAATGCCGTTGTTAAGAGAGGTATATACTCCATTTTTTGCATTGTAACAATGAATGTATTAACAAGGCTGGTGGAGTTTGAACTTTGAAGAGAGATATGTACCTTCCTATATACTGGGTGCTGGGAGAAGGAAAGGTAAACAAAATATAGTCAAGTGCAACTGTGAAAGTCATCTTTCGCGCGCGTTTCTACTTTCTTCTTTACTTTACTTTATTTTTTTTTATTTTTTTATTATTTTTCTTATACTGAAGAGGTTCTTCATCCCTTCACTGAATTGATAAGTTTTTACAGATTACATACTTTTTTGCGCTTCGCGATGAAAGTTTGTGTGACTTAGAATTATTGCTCCAAAAGGAAAAGGAATAAAGTTAAATGGAGGACTCGGGGATTGTTGGTCTATGTCTGCCAGTATATTTCATTCACATTGGATTGATGCCGTGGGACACAAAGAGAAAGACCAATTTGAGCTTCCTTGAATTTAAGGAAAATAATTCTGTTTATACACTTAACACGTGACATGCTTTACAATTACCGGGCATGCACGTCATATCTACAGACAATATTTTTTTTCACTATTTTTTCCCCATAATTGGTTCATGGTTTGTTGTGATCTAAGCATAATAAAAATTATAATCTTTTTTTGAAGACTATAAAAATGAAATTAATGATATGGTGGATAAAAATGATGTTGGTTTAATCATAATATAAACCTTATTAAAAATTATAAAAAATATTGTGTCACTAATTAATACATGCATATTTGGGTTATGTTTGATAACAATTTTTATTTTCTATTATCAAAAACTTGTTTTTGGGAATATCAAGAAAAAATAATTTTCTTGTATTTGGAAATCAAAAACATGTTTAGTTAGTTGAAATTAAAAAAAAAAAAAATTTTGAAGAAAAAAATATAAAATATTAAAATATGTTGTTATTAGGATTTGAACTCTAATGCTAATTTATTAAATGAAACAGATTCATTAATTCAAATGTGTGTTTTCATTAACTTTTGAAAAATACAAACTAAAACAGCATTTTGCATGTTTTCAGCTTCCTTTACAATTTGAGTTTTGAGAATAGCTTTTATTTTCTGTCCATTTTGAGTTGCTAAACAAGTTTTTTAATCTCAAAAATAGAAAATTGCATTTGGAAACAGAAAGTAACAGGAAAAAACAGTTACCAAACATACCCTTATATTCCGATTAAACCAACAATAATACATCCATAACACATTTATCAATAATACATGCATATTTATATTTTTAAAAAATCATAAGCATCTATCTATTAAAAAGAAAAGAAATGGTACATGTATATTATAAATATCAGCCCATTTCCATACATGCATGCGTAATATTTATAAAAAAAAAAAATCAAAATAAAACCAAAGAGCCAAAAAAATTTCATAATTTTCTTATAATAGTTTGTTTTGATTTGTGCATAATGAAAGAGTGGTAGACTAATGTTCTATTTTAACTTCTTATGTTAGCGAATTGTCACTCATATATATATATATATATATATATATATATATATATATATCATAACCAACTGTTAAAAAAAAAGTTGTGAAAGTTTTGGGCCCCAAATTTCTATTTTGATTTATTTTGCTATGTTTGTCTTAGTGAGAATGCTATATTTAATGACACAATATTCAAGTTCAATCAATTTCCAAATTTAAATGTGGTCAGTTTCTTGCATCTTAAAAAATGAAAAAAAAAATGTTTATATTCCAAATAAGTATAATCTCAACAAAAAATTTAGGAAAAATCTCATGAAGAAAATTCCATAAGCTTCCCTAAATGATAAACGTCCTTCATGATTTTCCCATCTTTTTACACAATTCCAACAACAAATACACTGAACACGATGAATGCGTGATTAGATCATATAACACATTTCTTTCATTTAAGTTTAGCTGGATCAAAATAATTTCTCCACTTTTGGTTCATAATGGGCCAAAAAATTTTTCAGGGGCTCAACCCAATGTAGGGCTTCAAAAAATTTCTCCCCTTTTGGAAAATCTGGCTTAGGTAGGATTTTTTTTCTTATATTTAAATATTAATTGAAGAATATTTACATTTTGTTTTTTTTTTTTCATTTAAAATTCAAATTTTCTTACTTTTGAGATGCAAAATACTAATAACATTTTTGTGTTATAAATTCAGCTCACATTTTTTTTCAATAGCTTTTATGGCTAATTCGTTTTATTATTTTTGTGATATAATCGGCCTTACATAGGATGTCTATTCATTTTAATTTAAAAAAAAAAAATCATTTCTCCAGAGTTGATCAATTGTAACATCTACATATAATGCGTAACATGTATATTATAGCAATATTCTATAAGTGATACATACATTAGAAAGAGAATCTAGACTTTTTATATAATCTATCCCTTTTCAAGGATCGAAGCAGGAGCTAATATCTTCATGGAAATACTCTCACGTGAAACCAACATCACTTGTTACTAGAGATACTTCTACCAATCCCAAAACCTTGATGTGATTTCCCCAAAACTTGTGCTTTATTTACGTCGAGTAAGCATGGAAAGGGAAAAACGACATTTTTTCAAGGATCCAAGAAGAAGTTGATATCTTCGTGGAAATACTCTTGTGTGAGACCTATACCACTTGTTACGAATGGGACACCTAGGACTACATCTATGTTCAAGGTTCTCTTCAAGCAGTACTAGACTCAATATTTACTACTCTGCTCGCCCAGTTAGGTACGCAATAGTATTTTTGAAACCAACCACTCCCCCATCAGTGACGGAACTATTCAAGGGCTGAGGGGGCCATGCCCCCCCCCCCCCCCCTTGAAAAAACAAATGCTAGTATGTATATTAACAAAAAGAATTTTAATTCGAGCTCTAAAATTTATATACTTGGCCCCCTTCCCCAAAATATTTACAAATTGTCCAAAGAAATCCAACAAATAAACAACAAGGAAAATCTAAAAAAAAAATGCACATATTCAGATAATAAGAAAAATCTTCGGATAAATCATAAATCCGGTCTAAGCAAAACTAATGACAAATCAATTACAAATTCTAGCAAGAAATTCACAAAAACCCTATAACCTTTATCCAATTTCTCACTCTCACTTGAGAACTTTATGCCCCTTCCAAATGACTCCACCTTCATAGCCATAGAAACAACTCATATTTTACATACTGATCGCTTCATCCACACATCAATTAGACTTTGAAAATATTAGGACATGCAAATTGACTTACAAAACTCTTGATTATAAAATCCTATTATTCATTAACTTCAAAAGAAAAAATTCAAATAATAATTAATAAATTAATGCTAATAATGCAATGTTGTCAACCTCTAATATTGATATATCAATTTTTTAAAATCTTTGAACAAAAAACTTTAGCCCCCCCCTAAGTTTGAATCCTGGTTCCGTCCCTGGTCACCCACCAATAACCACTATATCTTCCTCCTACAAACCCAAACCCTTACTGATATAAATCTTCCAAACCCCAAACATTGCTTTGTTTTCTTCCCCAGACCTTGTTGTGCTTTCTTTACGTTGAAAATTAATGAGTTTATGGTTTAAGTTTGAATAGTTTATGACCACTAGGATCCTAACAGTAATGAGTTTATAGTTTGAGTTGAAATAGTTTTGAAATTGTAAGACTTAATTTTGTTTTATATTAATAATTCGATGATTATAATGAGAAATGAGAAGTTTAAACGGTAAACATTTATATAGAAAATAATCAAATATAAAGAAGTATTAATTGAATTAGAAAATTCTTAACAATTAAATTATCTACCATGAAGCTTCTAAAAATATAGACTGAATTTGAAACAATCTCTCAACTATAGATTAAAATTAAAATTTGTTCGAAAATTAATTACTAAAAGAAAACTGGAAAGGTAAAGATAAAGACAATTTTTAAAAATATATTAATGGAGGACTAGCTCGGGGATTGCTGGTCTCTATCAGCCCCATTATTTCGTTCACATTGGATTGATGCTGTGGGACACATAGAGAGACCAATTTGACTTCCTTTAATATAAGGAGAATAATTAAGCTTCCTGTACAATTGGCGGCTTGGTGATTGCCTTTACACATGTATGTGACATGCTTGACCGGCCATGAACGTAAATATTTAAGGACATAATATTTGTTTACTATTTGTTTCCATAATATTTATTTATTTATTTATAATTCAACAGTTACAGAGAGAGAGAGATAGATTTGAATATTGTAAGAGATATAAAACCAAACGCACAAAATATTTTCATAATTTCATTTTAATATACGGAAGTTTTTTTATTTGTTAAATTTTTATTAATGTATAATGAAAGTGAAGTCTATGAAATGTCCTTGTTTTCTCGATCTTTTTACAAACAATTCCAACAATGATTGCGTGGTACACGTTGAGTGTGTAAGGAAATCCAATAATAAATTTCTTTCTTTTATGTTTAGCTGGACCAAAGTAATTGCATCTCTTTTAGTCAAGTTCGGCTCAACTCATTGTGGGGTCTAAAGTGAATATTTTAAGTGGGTTTTTTTTTTTTTTTTTGTTATATTTAAACAATAGATGCATAATATTTATAATTTGATTTTTTATTTAAAAATATATTTTTTTCCTAGCTTTTCAAGATGCAAAAATGCTAAGTATGTAATTACACTACAAAAAACTGGCTTTCCAGTCGCTTTTTTTTTTTTTTTTCCCACTAATTTTGAAAACCACCACTATAGATACCATATTGCAGCGCTTTAAGAAACTACCACAATAAGTAGAGCTATTATTAAAATTCTGCTAACATTTATTTTTCAATTGGTACTATAGTTAATCTACTTAATTGCTTTTGAGACATAGTCGATTTTAAATACGATTTTATCAATTTTAATATTCAAAAATTAATTTCTTAGACCAATTTCTTCTAAAAAAAAATCTTAGACCAGATGTAATGTATATATATTTAGTAATATTCTATAAGTGACACACATTAGGAAGAGAATCTAGTATTTTTTATGTAATTGTGTATGTTAATTGGAGTATTTTCATCTATTTGTAGAACTTCTTTTAAAACTTGTATTTTGAAAATACGTTGAAACCATCAATATTAGAATAAATATCATGTTGGAGACAGTCACTATCTCTTGGCAATGTTAGATTTTAGGCATTATATATACATTGGATTTCAATAATGAATTTGTTTGGAAAACTATTAACTCTGATTTTAAACTTGAAGGAGAGAGAAAGAGAGAAAAGGAAAGAGTCATTTCACCTTCCATGTGTTTGGAAAAGTGAATTTTTACACGCACTCTTAAATTGCCGCAGATGAGTACAACATATTGACAAAGTGCACAACATTTAAACGGAGGATAATTTTTTGAAATTTTACATTATTGTATAGATAAATAATGCATTGCATTGGCGAAGGGGCCCTCAAATTGTTTTTCTTAGTGAGAGGCCTTACATTTATAATTGTTATTGTTAATTACTATAAGACAAGCAAATAGTGTGATGAAGTTACACAATAACAAGACATAACTTAAAAAAAATAAATAAATAAATAAAACTCAGAACTTACACATTACTAACAAAAGACGGATAGAAATCAATACAAATCTTTATTTTCCAAGCAACTTTATCATTACATAGAGACAAACAAACAGTTTATACAAACTCTTACTCTCCTTCGTATTTAAACCTTTGCTTCGGTTGCTTAATAGGATCTTAGAACCATATTAATGCATTACCTTAAAAAAGGATTAGTTCAAGAAAGCTCAAGGAGATGAGGAAGAAGATGGATTAAAAACAACCTGCTTAGCACAACTAAGCACTTCATTAGGCCCTGTTTCTTCTTGGTTAACACCCATAAGATCAAGGTAATATAGGTAATGAGCTATGATGTTGTTCATGGACTCATTATCACCTTGACCGCAAACCAGATCTTCATAGAGTATATTCATGGTAGCACCAAAACCTGAAACTCATTTGCCCAAGGTGTCATTCTTGTTGGGTTTCCAATAGTCAATAATGACTTCGTGTGCTGAAGGCTGGATGGTGCTCCTTAATTGGCACACTACAAAAAAACAGGGCTATCCCAGCGTTTTCAAAAGCGCTGGGATAGCCCAAAAAAGCGCTGGGATAGGGTCAAAATTCCTATCCCAGAAAATTACCAAAATCCCCTCTAAAACTGAGAATTGACCAAAATACTCCCTAAACGTAACAAATGACAAAAATACCCCCTAAACCCCCATTTTGGTAATTTTAGAGGTTTTGGGTGTATTTTGTTCATCTTATAGGACTAGTGGTATGTTGATCATTTTAGATATTTTGGGGGGTATTTTGGTTGTTTTATAGGTTTAGAGGTATTTTGGTCGTTTTAGGGCTTTCAGGGTATTTTTGGTAGAACAAAGTTTCTCTCCAAACTAGTTTGGAGAGAAACTATACAAACTCTTCGTATATTTCTATGTTAAGTGTGAAATTTGAAAATCTAACCGTTAGATTACATGTTCTTATTATATTCTTCATGCATGTAAAATTTCTAGAAGATCAAAGATCAATTACTATTTCATCAAACAAATGTTAAAATATCAAATTTTTATGAGAAATAAGTTTGTTAATTGAATGGTACATAATATCCAATTTAAACGAAATTTAATATGCATGTTAAGAATGTAAGAAACGTGAATGGTTAGATTTTCAAAATTCACACAAAAGAGAGAGATATATGAAGAGTTTGTAGAGTTTTTCTCCAAACTCTCCAAACTAGTTTAAAGAGAAACTTTGTTCTTTTTGGTAATTCTAGAGGTTTTAGGTTGTTTGTGGCCATTTTTGAGGTTTTGGGTTTATTTTGGTCATTTCAAAGGTTTTAGGGGGTAAATTGGTAATATTTTGGATTTTAGGGGTATTTTGGTAATTATTGTATTTCGGGGGTATTTTGGTCATCTTTTAGATTTCACCACAATTTTGGTCATTTTTTGGATGTCAGGGGTATTTTAGTAATTTTTAGGTTTTGGGGGGTATTTTATCATTTTATCGGTTTCAGGGGTATTTCGGTCATTTTTTTTTGTGCTTTGAGGGTATTTTCGTAATTTTTTGGTTTCAAGGGTATGTTGGTCATTCTCTAGACTCTGGGGGTATTTTGGTCATCTCTGGGTTTTATGGGTATTTTTGTAATTTTTAGGTTTTGGGGGTATTTTGGTCATTTTTTGGGTTTCAAGGGTATTTTGGTCATTTTATGGTTTTGGGGGTATTTTAGTCATTTTTTTAGTTTCAGAGGTATTTTGGTCATTTTTCTAGAAATTTGGATTTTATGATGTTTATTTAAATTTTAGATGGGTTTTAGTGGGTATTAACGGGTACATTAAGACCCATATAATTAAATAGCCAAAAATGAATCGAGACCTAAGCAAGAAAAGCGCTGAAATAGGTCATTTCATTTCCATGTTATGAAGAAAACCTGAATTTCCCAGCGCTTTAAAGCGCTGGGACAGGTCTTTCCACAACATTATGAAGAAAAGTCCCAGCATTTCGAAGCGCTGGACAAATTTTCCATTCCCTTGTGGAGAAAATAATGCATCCCAGCGCTTTCAAAGCGCTGGGAGGTCTTTTCATTCCCTTTAAAGACCTTATTGATTACTGGAATAAGACAAGCAAATAGGTGATATTCCAGCAATAAAAGCATAGGTCTTCTCCATATCCCTTGTGGATAAAACCTAGAACTTAGCGCTTTTGGAAGCGCTGGAATAATCAATACAACTTTATTCCAAAGCTTTATCATTTAGAGACAAAAAACGCTGGGTTTATAGGTCTCTTCAGTCCCTTGTGGAGAAACCTTTGCCTGTCCCAGGCTTTTGGAAGCGCTATAGGATGCATTACCTTAAAAAAGGATTAGTTCAAGAAAGCGCAAGGAGACAGGTCTCTCCATTCCCTTGATGGAGAAAAACCTATCCCAGCACTTTTAAGCACTTCAATAGGTGCCCTGTTTCCTTGCGCTTAAAGCCCGGGATAGGTCTTTCAAGAAAGGAAATTAGTAAATGAGCAATAAGATACCTGTACCAGCGACTCATTAACACGCTATAGGATCCTCAAAACGATTTTGTAAAGCGCTGGTTTTGAGCTGGTAGCACCAAAACCTGAAAGCGCTTTCCAAGGTGTCATTCTTGTTGGGTTTCCAAAGTCAATAATGACTTCGTGTGCTGAAGGCTGGTGCTCCTTAATTGGCATCATCCATCTCCAAATTACAACTTGGAAAGCTAGGGTGGCTTTTGTTCAATATATTCCAGATGGTTCAACAAATCCACATCCAGTTCTTTATCGGCTTCTCCGTAATTGTAGTTCCTATTGAAAGTATTAGAAAATATAATTTTTTTAGATTGTAGCATGCAACTATGAATTGATCCACAATAAATTCTTCTGGGTAGGGAACAAAAGAAAAATACACGTTTTAGTGCAATAGAAAATTGTTTTTCCTGAAAATTAGTTACCTAGATTCGGATTGAAAACGCTTTAGGTGCTCTTACTCGAATTATGCTAGAAAGAGGATCTCATTTTAATGTTTCTTTAACAAATATACATTTTAAGTCCATCAAAGTTTCAATTTGGGATAAAATTGAACAATACTATATAAAAAAATAATTCAAATGCAAATTTGTAAAGGATGTATGATATGTCAAAGTGATTGAAAAAGTAGATACCAATAGATTGGTAGAGCACCCCGACTGTAGTATGCAATTCCAGAAGTGCATGGATAAGTATTTTTGTATTGCTCATCACAATAATATGGGTTGGAATTCGTTTTCTTGTAATGGTATTGTGATGCCCCAATTTGATTGATTGTGTGATATGTGTGGGTGTGTGATGAGTCCCATATCAGGTATTTATTGGGTAGATTTGAGCTTTATTAACAACTGCAAGAAGCCTCAATTGTGACTAGTCCTTTTAAGGTATAGCGCAAATGTGGCTAGCGCTGTTTCATTGGGTCGTTACATATGATATTAGAGCTGGCTCGGTAACCCCGTGTGGGCTCAGAGACACTACCCCACAAAGTGGGTCTTAACAAGGACGTTAGGGATTTAAGTGGGGGAGATTGTGATGCCCCAATTTGATTGATTGTGTAATATGTGTGGGTGTGTGATGAGTCCCACATCGGGTATTTATTGAGTAGATCTGGACTTTATTAAAAACTATAAGGAGTCTCAATTGTGACTAGTCCTTTTGAGGTATAGCGCAGATATGGCTAGCGCTGTTTCCTTGGGTCGTTAGAGGCATAAACTTGTAGTTGATGGTTCCTTAGTGGTCACGTTATATTCACCTGAAATATATCATCCACTTTTACTTTGCATAGAGATTGAGTGAGTATAGGATCATTGTCAGCTCAGATACAAATCTAATTACACACAACTCATGGATATATAGTGCTCCAGATTAAATCATATAACTTACAACCCAGTCAATTTTTAAAAGAAAAGGATCTACGTAAATCACTCACTATAAATTCAAATACAATCCAAAGCTTCATTCATTTGCTCAAAAAATGAAGGTTTCAAAAAATAAATTACGGTTTTAATCATAAATCTCATCCCAAGAAGACCCTAAACAGTGTAAAATGCAAAAATTTTCATTTTTTAATGAATAAAATTTGTTTTCATTTGAAATCATGTTAATCAAATACATGTTAAGAAAAGCCCAAATTATGCCTTGCAATATCAATTCTCGTAACACATTAATCAACTAAACTCAAGAAAAGAAATTTTAAAATAAAAATTATGATTCTATTGATGATATTTCAGTTGATTAAAAATCGTAGTCTTTATTACATATCCCATCTTTTGCAAACCCAAATATTATATTGGGGTAAAATAAAATTAGTAAAAATTTATTATTAATTAAATAAATCTAATCATATTTTAAGATTTTTCGCACCTTGGAAAAGGAACCAAATCAAACAGACAGTACTTAAGGGGGTGTTTGGTTTGTGGTTTCAAACAACTATTTTCAGTTTTTAAACAACATTACATGTATTTCCACACACTTTTTCGCCCATACATTTTTCCACAAATATTTTCAAACAATAATTTTTAGTTTTTAAATACATATATCAAACAGGCCCTAAGTATTCAAAGTTCAAATACAATACAATACAATACAATACAATACACATGGGTCCCTCACAATATGTTCCGAGGGACCCATGTGAGTCCCACTCAACATGTTGTAAGAGAGCTTAATGTAAAGTTGTAAACAACCGAAATATAATATTATTTTTCATATTGATCTAGTTTACTTAAACCCACAATTGTACCCTCAAATCCATTTAGAACCTATGAAATCAAAGCCAGATAGAAAAGAAGTCGTCAAACACATATATTCAATTAAACCAACAACATAAAATTCCAAATTAAAATTTCACAAAAGCGAAACTTTGAACTCATAGGACGTTTTGGTGGCAACATGGGCAAGAAAAGCTGCAACTTCTTTGGTTCCCGTGAACTTCCGGTTGATGTAGGTAGTGCCAAAGCCATAGGGCTAGAAGTAAGCAGAGGCAATAATAAAAGACTGGTAGTTCCAGAATGCCTTATTTGCATGGCTCTCAACCTCAAGGGAGTCACGGTTTGAGAACATCTTCTCAAACTGGTTGATCTGGAAGTAGTCAGTAATGGCCCCTTCGACATAGCATCTTTTTGCTTTAAGCACGTGACACGAAGGACATTCCATTGGTCCTTCAGTAATGGCCCCCACGGCACAGCATCGTGTATTAAAATTCTTTGATTGTGTTATGGTCCTTTGTATCACTTTTTTTTTTTTTTTTTTTTTTTTTTTTTTGGTGGCAATTGATTCTGTTTTAAATCTAAAATTTGTTGCAAGGGTTATGATGACGCTCTTACCTATGGAGGTGGTTCATCTTTAAGTTAAAACACTTATTGGTTAATACTTTATTTTAATAATTGACCCGCACTACATGGTGTGACTACTTTTTTTGATGCATTATTTAAAACTAATTGTATTATATTATACTTGAAAATCGATATTTGCTTTCTACAATTTATACATTAGGAGTTGTGATTTTAATTCATTGGTGTGGCTACTCTTAATGCATTGTTAGAAATGTTTCTTATAACATAGTTAATGTTTTTACTTTACGATTTAAATGTAGCATTGTTTTTATTTTTGTGTAGATTTCTTATTGGCGGCTTTTAGGAGATTTACTTTTGGCATTACTTGAAGACATATGCGGACATCTTCCATTAGTTCTAATTATATTATGTTACACTTTTTGTATTGTTATAAAACATTTTGAGTTATTGTATGTGTTGCAAACAATTATTGTATGGAAAGAGTTTGAATTAGATAATTTTTTATTTTTTACTTGTGGAATGTATAGATCTTTTTTACAAATGTGTTGTTGAAATAAATGTGTTATTCAAATTTGAGGTTTTAATAATGTAATGACAGGTTACAGGTCAATATCAAAACTATGAAAAAAATAAAAACAAAAAACAAGTGTTAGTAGCGAATTTTTTCGTCACAAATATAGTAGCAAAAAATTGTTTTAGTGACGAAATATTTCGTCACTAAATGTAGCAAAATTTTGTAAGAAATGGTTTTAGTGGCGAAAATTTGCGTCGCTATATGTGCCCGGATTTTTTTAAAAATAGTTTTAGTAACGAATTTTTTCGTCACTATATATACCCGAAAATAGTTTTAGTGACGAAACTGTTCGTTACTAAATATGATTTAATAAACTGAAGTGTTTTTAGAGAGGAAAACATTTAGCGACGAAATGTTTTCATCGCTAAAATTTTTTTCTTTTTAAAACAAATCAGACTTTTAGTGACAAAATTTTTCGTTGCTAAGACTTTTAGCGACGGAGTTTCAGCAATGAAATGAGTTTCATCGCTAAAAGTCCAATTTCTTCGCTAAAGGTTCTTAGTGATGAAAAACTAGACTTTTAGTGACGAATTTTTTCTTCACTGAAAATACATTTTGTTGTAATAACATTGTAAGGCATTACAATTCACAAGCATCACTAATATCAATGCCATTGGCAAGAGTGCACAACACTTATACTCCATTTTTTAATGTAAAAATTAACAAGGGTGGAGTTGGAATAGCGGTTTGTACCTTCCCTGTATTATATACTGGGGACTTGGGTGATATAAGGTTTAGGAAAGTAAAGATGGTCAATTGCAAGTCATCAAACCTTCGAAGACTTGGGCGGGTCTTCGGTCAGAAAGTCCGCAAAATCTTTCGCTTTTTTAGCTGCCTCTTTACCTTATTTTATTTTTTTCGCTAAAGAGGTTTTTGATTCCTTTACTTCAAAAGAAATAAAGGTAAGTGGGGATGGCAGTTGTTACATAAAGTGTGTTATACACTCCTTTTCTTCTTCTTTTTTAATATATATTTTTTATCCAAAAAAAGAAAAACAAAAAAACTGAAAATGTGATACACAATGTGTTAACTCTGCATTCTAAACTTTTTTTAAAGTTTCTATTAAAAAAGAATAAGTTAACTAATTAATTTTCAGAGAGTTTTTTGAAAAAAGATATATAAAATCATTCACATGTATTAAATTGTACAATTTATTAAATTATTTAAATAAATTATGTTACCATTAAGTATCACATTACCAAAAATAAACATGAATAATTTTTTAAGTTACTAGTTTGTAGCAAAATTCTATGGTAATTATGACAAAAGGGAAAAATCCTCAAAAGATCTAAGGTATATATTTGGTATGATGGACAAAAAAACAAGAGGGAAGTGTATCAATTTGTGGGCCTAGAAAATAATGAAGAGGGCCTAAGTCTTTAAGATCAAATTTGGAGCTCAATTGGATAATCAGATGAGTTATAAAAGAGGGATGGTTTCCTCTAATGATAATATCATCAGCATACAGGAACAAGTATAGCATATTGGAAGAATGGTTGTAGACAAAGAGTTTTTCATTTTCACTTGAAGCTACAAAGCCAAGATGTAATAATTGACAGTTGAACCTTTCAAACTAGGCTCTGGGTGCATGCTTAAGTCCATAAATGGTCTTTGTGCAAAAGATAAACATAATTAGGAAAATAAGGATGTAAATAGCCTTGAGGTTGTGTCATGTAGACTTCTTCCTTCAAGACCCCGTGAAGGAAAGGATTACTAACAATCATGCGCTTCAAAGACCAACTGCAAGAGTAGGAATCAATCTCATTGTTATTGGTTTAGCAACTGGACTGAATATTTTATCATAATCAAGTCCATGTTGCTGTAAATTATCCCTTGCAACTAGTCTGGCCTTGTAACGGGCAATGGAGCCATCATCGTACTATTTGAGCTTATATACCGATTTACAAGTGAAAATATTCGTAGCTAAAGGAATTGGAATGAGAGACCAAGTCTATTGCTTATGTAAAGACTGGAATTCAGAGTCCATTGCAGCTAACCATTGAGGATATTAGCAGGCAACAGCATAAGAGGGAGGTTTCTTATACATATAGTCAGTGATGGCTTTATAAATTTTGGATTTATGAATGCCAAGTTAATAACGATTAAACATGGGTTGAGAATTAATACGAGTTGCAAGAGGAATAGAGAAGGAATTAAGGAATGGTAGAAGGGGAATATTGACATGACAGTGAGTCAAGAGGAATGGAATAACTAGTCAGAGAATTTCAAAAAGTAATGACTTAGCTATTGCAAAAGACAAGAGAATTAGATTAAGTTGTCGGTGTGTCAAGAGAAGGAAATGAATGAGAAGCTGTACTAGGTAATGAAAGTAGTAGCCAGTGATCAAAATCATATGTATGGATTGAATGAGAAGAGGCTAAGGATAATTGACCAAAATTTAGGACAGTACAGTCCAATTGAATAAAGCATAACATGTAACATAAACTTTGTTGGTAGAGGGATTGAGACACAAATAACATTTGGACAAAGTAGGGTAGCCTAGAAGGATAAACTCAAAGGATCTTGGCTGAAATTTATGTTTATTATAATGCATGATTGAACAAAGGATAACAGGCACAACCAAAGGCCTTAAGGGCGATGAGAGGTGGAGGATATGAGTGCAATTGTTCCCAGATTTGAAGCCAAAAAGAGATGAGGTTAACATGTTTATGAGAAAAAGGGAAGTGATGAAAGACCAATAATCGAGAGGTAATTGGACTTATGGAGTATATCAAGGCCTGTCTCAATAATATGCCTATGTTTTCGTCAAAAATTATACTTTGTTGAGGAACACAAAGATAGGATAAAGGATGTAAAATAGCATGACTGGAGCAAATTATTGAATTTATGATTTTGTATATTCTCCTCTACCATCAATCCCAATGGTATATTTGTGTGAAGAGATTTTAGAGAGGATGAAAAATTGAGGAGAGAAAAGCGAAGAGAAAGCATTTTTAATGGGTTTTTGGTTGGGAGAGGAAAAAGAGAGTGACAGGGCCTAGTGTTTTCTCCTTGGGTCCACTAAAAAGTTTTCTCCCTAAATTGAGGATGTGTTTTGGACACAATTGCCCCTCACAAACGTTACTTTTTTAGACTTTCTCTTCTTTGCTTTTTTGTTTTTCTCTGCTGATCCATTTTTCGTTTTATTCTTTTTCCTTCTTATTTGCATTTTCTTTTGCGTTGACCCTATATTTGTTTTCTTTCTTCTCTTTTTTTTGGCATGATACATGCTTCTTTTTGTTTTTGGTTTGGTTGGTCAATTTCCTATCTCTTTTTTTTTTTTTTTTCCAATAACTTTTTTCTTTTGTATTGGGCATGATTTTTCTTCTTGGGTGATTGCCTTTTTTTGTTAATGAATTTTTTTAATTGGAAATCATTTTTTTTAATAAGGTCATATAAGTACAAATATACAAAATCTATTTTCTATCATTACATTTTTCTTCTTAACCAAAAAAAAATTCACCCCTCCATTTTTTCACCCTTCCAACCAAACATAAGTGAGGGAGACTAAAATTTCTTATATCCTCCAACTTTTTCACCTCTTTTTCATTTTCTGTCCTCCTATTTTTCTACCCTTCCAACCAAATGGACCTTAGGAAGATAAAAAAGTAAGAGAACAGAAAATAAGGAAGTAATGAAAATGTGAGAGGATAGAAGAGATTTTATTTTCTCTATTTTGTGTTTGGTTGGAGGTAGAAAAGTGAAGGGATGAAAAAGAATGAGTTTGTATAAATTTACTCATATGCCTTTATTAAAAAAATGATGTACAATTAAAACAAAAAGTGGCAAATAACCAAAAAAAAAAAAAAGAAGCGGCAATCACCCAAATTTATTAAAGAAGAAAAATCATGCCCAAAAAAAATAAGTAAATTAATTCTTTCCACTTTATTTTCCTTCATTTTCTATCCTCATTATTTCTACCCCAACCAAACGGACTCTAAGAGTTCTAATTTTGGTGAAAGAATGAGTTTCAACTAGAGTTTTAAAGTGTTTAAAAATTGACAGAACTTCACATTTCTCTTTTTAAAGTAAACAAACCCATGTGTTCTTGCAGAATCATTTACGAAAATGACATGGAATCTGAAACCAAGAATTGATATAAGGGGTGCAGGCCCCCTAGACATCATTATGTACAAGCTGGAAAGGAACTTAGAAGACATATCATGTTTACTCAATTAAAAACTACGTATTTTAGCAATAATGCAGTATGTACAAGCTGAACAATATCATCCATGTGACTAATCTAAATAATACACATTAATGGTTTTATGAGTCGTTATATAACAGGGTTGAGGAGATTCTTCAAAAATTAGTTTGGAGGAATGCTTTGTCCAGTCAGCTACTGCCATGGAACTACTGCTTCATCTTGGCTTGACCTAATGCCCTTGTTATGAAAGATCCGATTGGACTAATTGTGCGGCCCAATCCAAAAATTCAAAAGGATGGGCTTTACTAAGCTCAGATCAATTACACCACATAAAGTGGACTCTCCTATCTCCAATGAAATGATGACCTTAGAACAGGATTTAGGCCCAAATCTAGTAAAAAACTCACCATGGAAGAGGCGTCTGAGAACTTTTCTGACTTACAATTGCTTCCCCGGAAGAAAATTTTCAAAATTAAAATTAATAATAAAATCCGTCCAACAATTGATTATGTAACAAGAAAGACTAAATCAGTTAATCATATTATCAATTGAAAATGATATTACCGTAATTTGGATAAATAATTTTATTATTAATTTTGCACTTCAAAAGGTGAGAAAAACATATTTCAAATAAAACATTATATCTCAAATTGTATCAAGTTGATCTAGGAATCTGAGAAGTTTCAATTAACAAAATATTTCTTTCATTTTTGTTAATCTTAGTCCAGAATAAATGCACATTTTTTATGTACGTAATGCTTGTTAAAAAAAAAATGGAAGTGCAAAAATGAGACATTCCGAGATTTCACACAACTAAAATGCATACTATACAAACCTAGAAACTTTCATATACAATCCACAATAAATAGTTACAAAATATTAAGAACTTGAAAACAAAAATTATATCTCAATAGCCGCACAACACTAGCAAAATGCAGTTACAAATCATTAAATAAAAACTCTTGACCTTCAAGCAAGTACAGCATCATACGTTTACACACACAGTTTATACATACAATTACTCTCCCTTAATGTTTGATCATTTCCTTTTTGTTACTTGATAGGTTCAGAGAACCTTATAAATGCACCTCCTTAAAAAAATGATTAGTTTAACAAAGGGCAAACTATCCATCAAAACCAAACAAAGCTCAAGGAGATGAGGAAAAAGATGGATTGAAAGCAACTTGCTTAGCACAACTAAGCACTTCTTGAGGCCCAGCTTCTTCTTTGTCAACATCCATAAGATCAAGGTAATGGGAGATAATGTTGTTCATGGACTCATTATCACCATGACCACAAACAAGATCTCAATAAAGCACATTTTTATGGTAGTACCAAATCCAGAAACTCACTTGGCTAGAGTGTCATTTTTGGTAGGTGTCCAGGTGCCAAGAAAGACATCATGTGTTGAAGGCCGATGTTTTTTAATTGGCATCATCCCTCCAAATTGCAACTTGGAAGGCCAAGGTAGCATTTTGCTCAATGTATTCTGGATGGTTTAACAAATCCACCTTTAAATCTTTACGTACTTCTCTATAATTGTAGTTCCTGTTAAAAGTATAAGTAAACAAAAAAAATTGGAATTGAGGCATGCAATATGAATTGATCTACACTAAATACGTTTGAAGAATGTATCCCTTAGATACTCATATTTGAATTATGCTAGAAAATAATCTCATTTTGCATGATGTTTTTCTTAATAGATAAAACATAAAAATTTGGATAAAATTAATTGACATAAGATGATAAAAAAATAATTCAGATGCAAAGATATATATGATGTATGATGAATGTTAGTGCAAATAATAAGTAGATACCAATAGATAGGTAGAACACCACGACCAAAGTATGCAACTCCAGGGGTACATGGATAAGCTTTTTTGTAGTGCTCATCACAATAATATGAGTTGGAATTCATTTCCTTGTCATAGCATGAACCCCATGCTAATTGATCCATGGTGGCCAATTTATTTCCACCTAAAAAAAAAAATCCACTTTTACTTCGCATGGATATGTTGTGCTCCAAATTAGTTTAGTTCCAAACTTAAATTGTTCTCTGGAGAAAAAGAATTTAGTTAAATCACTATATGATTAGGTTAATACAATGGTTAAATTATGAAGCTAATCCTCCAATTATTGAATGAAGTTCAATTTGGTCCTTAAACTATTTATTCTATCAATTAATCACTCAACTTTAAAATTAAGTCAACTTCATACTTTGGTCTAATGTATGTTTAAATATTAACATAATTAAGAGTCAAAATTGATTTGATTTTAAAAAGTTTACATTTTCTATAATAATCTTCTAATATGTGTTCTATTATCCTCATTAAAATTTAAACGAAGAGAATATTTAAGGATGAAGTAAATTCAATTTTGAATTTTTTGTAATAGATTTTGAAAGTTGAGGAATTAAATTGGCCCAATTAATTTTTGAAGAACTAAATTAATACAATTGAGGGACCAAATTGAATTTTACCCTATAGTTGAAATACCAAATTATGATTAAACAATTTCTTTTATAAGATTTGTTTTCAGTTAAACCATTTTAATCAAATAAAGTTATACAAAGCCCAAATTATACCCTATAGCATCAATACATAAGAGATTAAATAACTAAATGATATAAAAGAATTAAAACATTAAAACACCAAACAAAACTAAACCAAAAGGTATTGTTTAAAAATCGGATTATAATTTGGTTCTAAAAAAATAAAAAATAAGACCATTTTCTTATTTTTTGACTATTTGGATTTTTAAAACCACGCCAATAAGACAAAAACCCTAATTGATCAACATGGGCGAGAAAAGCTGTAACTTCCTTGGTCCCAAAGAACGCCCAATTCATGTAGGTAGTACCAAAGCCTAGGGCTGGTAGAGAGCAGTCGCAGTGATAAAAGACTGGTAGTCCAAAAATCCCTTGTTTGCATGGATCTCAACCTCAAGGGAGTTACGGTTCGAGAAAATGTTCTCAAATTGGTCGGTCTTTAAGTAGTCCCGAACGGCACCGTGACAGCATGTGCCCCCGCCCCCAACCGCACCCCGATTATATGGATTGCCTCTTGGTACACCTTGGCTTGTCAAAGAAGCTCCTGGTGAACCCGGATTCGGCATTGCTCGACGCAAGTTGCAGTGAGGACAGGACTTTAGAAGCGAACCTCCTATGTTCAACGAAGAGTACTCGTCACAATTCACAAGAAGCGCTAATGTAAATGCCAATAATATTGTCAAGGGCACAGACCATTTATACTCCATTAGTTTTGCTATATGAATTAACAAACTTGGTGAACGGTGGAGAAAGTCTGTATTTTCACTAAGTAAGGAGGTTTTTAGAAGAGGTTGCTGCCTATAAACTAGGAGGTTGCCGTGATGGCTGCTAAGACAAAAGAGAGTCAATCACGAGTCAATAAAGTATTTATCTTTCTTCTTTTTTTTTTTTTTTGGGTACTTTTGACTGATCATAAAGATATTAGTAACCTTTTGAATAATAAACAAAATCTTTTTTGAATAATATTGATAAATAGATACGCTTAATAAATCATAACCCAACTTCCTTTTGGACCAGAGAGGCTTAACGGGTCCCGTCATTGCAGAATGTTTTGCTTTTGTATTTTCTTGTTTACTTGAAGAGGATACAACTATACAAGTAAGAAACACGTGAATTCTGCATTTTAAACTTTTCGGATATGTTATAGGGATATGATATATTTTTATAATAACAATTCAATTTACAAATTTTTATTGGTATTTCTCTTGACATATTAATGACATTATTTTATTATTGGCAATTAAAAATCGTAATTTATGAAGTATTTCGTGAAAATTATTGTGACTCTAAAGATTAAAGACTCTAAACCCTTGAAATTTTGAGATTATCACTCTGTTTGTTTCGAAGTAAAATATTTTCAAATGTAAAATATTTTTCATGTAAAATATTTTCTTTAAAATATATTTTCATTTTACCATGTTTGGCTGTGTAATTGAAAATATCAAGATACCATTTTCAAGTGTCTTCTGTAGTTCCGTTTCATAGAAAAATATATATTTTTTTTTTCAAATCTCACATCCCAACAAATCCAAGCAGCCACCACCAAATTGGCAAAACCCAACCCACCACCACTCCACTGACCACCCACACCACCAACAAATCGGAAAAAACCATACACCAGCACTCCACCAACCACTCAAATCCACGTGTTGGAGAGGAAAAAAAAAAACTGTCGGCCAACCACCCATCGCAACCCACAATCCCAGCCACCACCATGTCCCAGCCACCCAACAAAAATCCACAAACCCAGCCTTAAAATCGAGATTGGTAAGCTGTAAGCCCACTCAACATTAAAAAACTCAAATCAATAACCCCACGTAGCAAAAAATAAAAACCAAATCTAAGCCAGTGGCGAGTGGGTGAACTATTAAAGGTGGAGGTAGAGATGATGGAGGTAAAGATGGTGGAGTGGAAAATAACGAAAAAAAAAAAAAAAAAAACTCAAGAAGTTCAAACCTGAGAATCAGTGTGTTGAGTTGACCACAGTGGAGGTGAGGCCGGTCATGGGTGGCGCCGACAACCAGATCGTGGCCGGTGATGAGTGTCTTGGTGGTCTGTTTGTGGGAGAGAAGGGCTGGATGGTGGGTTGGGTTATGGAGAGGAGACTGGGAGAGTGTGACTGGCCTGCGTGAGAGTGAGAGAAAGGCACGGGTATCGAGAATGAGAGAGTGTAGCAATTGTAAAATATTTTACCAATATTTCAAGTGTAAAATATTTTACACAAATTTGCCTTAGTTGGTTTGGTTGACTGAAAATATTTTACTTTTGACTAAATATTTTACTGCAAAACAAACATGGTAAAATATGAAAATATTTTCCTAAAAATATTTTACATTGAAACAAACAAAGCGTAATTGGTTTTCTATCCAGAAAAACAAAGAAGAATTAGCTAATTAATATTTACAAAAATGAAAAACCCAAGAGGCCTTTCTTCTTGGCTAGGCAGAGGTTTTAATTTGGTGGTGTGTTGGGCCACAGACCTAATCTAAACTTATTTGGACCTTCAAAATTTGAACCAAGTTTGTAATTTGAGTAGTTGCATCTACAACCTTGCATAACAAATTCATTTTCAGAATCCACAACTTTATAATGTAATGATATCTTCTACTTTCTATATATATATATATATATATACTAGTCGCTAACCCATGCGATACACGGGAAAATTAATAACGAAGTTCCAAAATAGTGTTATTTATTTATTTTTAAGAATGTTAAATAATACATGAGTATTTATAGAAGTTCAAATCTCTTAAAACACTATACCAATATGAGAAATTCGATTGCTGCATTCTACCTAAGTACAAAGTTAAAAACAACATCTAACTTTGTATTACTTATTTGTACCTTTAGTTAACAACCTTAAACTACTGGTAGGCATCCTACGTCTATTTTCAATTGCATCATTTCTTTCATGAAATTTAAGGTTTCTATCATTTTTTTTAAAACAAAATCCCTTCTATTATTAAGTCTGTTTGCAAAATCCTGGTAATCCTAGTTGTTTATTCCTTGTTCTTGTCATCATCAATGTGCTTAAAAAACCACATTTAGGAGTATCATTTGAAAAGTCATATATGGTGCAATTAATAAACATTAGAAAGGAAGCACAACATGCAACCACAAGAATGGTTTACATATCTTTAAATAAACTACATCCATTTAAATAAATAAATAAATAACATATTAAAAGAAAAACATTAAGGACCTTGAACTTTGTGAAATAAGGTTATTATGTTATTTTATATAAAGTTATTCATCAGCCTTGTCTTAGTTTTGTGTGCACTGCAAGCAGGAGCTGGAGCATTTGAATCAATTGCAGGCTTTTATTTTCAAGGCAAAACTTGCAGCGGTACCCCACATTCCATCTTGCCTTTGGATGGTTGTCCTTAGAGATTGCTATTAGAGATATTTGAAAACACGGTAGCAACCATAGCCTATTGAGGTTACAGAGATAAAGAGAGGGGGAGTGCATTATCGGGTTCAAAGTAGTTCAAAGTTCAAACTAAGTAAAATATTAACTAAAATACCGTGCTAAAAAAAATTAAAAATATTGTTGAGGTGTAAAATTGTGAAGACTCCAAAGTTGAGGTGGTACACTCTTAAGAGGCCAACTATGTCAACATTTGAATTTACCTTGCAACCAGCAAACAAACACAACCTATGTTAATATATCTCACTAAGTGCTTTTTTAAGAATCTGCCAATAACTACCAAAACATCCTGGACTTTGCATCAATTCCTAGTACAATGCCAACAATTACCAATTATCACAATACAACTAACACTAAGTATAATAGAAGCAGAATGCATATGAGCATGTACAACAACAACAACAAAAATTCACAAACAGCAGCACCAGGCCTTAGTATAGCAACACACAACAGAAATAATGTTAGTTTGAATACTGGAAAATGAAGATTAGCCTTATGCCCATAGGAGCAACATAGAAAGCCTATTGACTAAAACCTTATATTCTTTCCTTTTTTTGGTAATTGAAAAACTTTATCTTCTTTCTAAATTATTTTATTTCAAATTACTGAAGCTCACCCTTCCAAGGGTTCAAAAGAATGATGACAGTGAAGCATAAGCAACTGTGAACAGTTGTCGGCCTAATTAAACCATCAACACAATAATTAGACTACAAATATGAGTTATATTAATAATTATTTTTCACAAAATTAAATCTCTAAAAAAAAAAACTAACAAATAACAAAACCTAAATAATATTTAACACAAATTTTTTTTGTTAAAAATACCTGTACTGGTAGTGGATCTTGCAGTATATGAAGGTGTCAAGAGGCAGGGTTGAAGGTGGGTGATGATTTGACATGGTAGCTGTTAGGACATATGTAGTTATTCAAGATTGTGAACATATGTCGCTATTTTATGTAATTGGCTTATCCTTAGACAAAACGCACTTTACTTGTAATTGGGTAGATCTAGGATGTGTTAAACACTTCAAGAAACAGTGGTTCAAGTTTAAGTGTTGAAGCCGTCTAAGTCTGTCCAAGATACAAGCAATGAAGTGCAAGATTTTAAAGCTCGATAGATAGCCTCGACAGATACATCTATCGAGATTTAAAGAAGCTGTTTTGCCCGAGCCTCGACAGCTGTCTCGACACCTCTCGACACCTCTATCTATTCGAGAATTTGAAAACAGAATTTCTGAATGTTTCAAGTCCAATCCGTGTGTGTGTCTTTGGGACTTCTTTTCTCCTAACCCTAGACATATAAAAGGATTATTTTAAGGGCCGTCAACAGGGCACAAGTGCATAAGCAGAAATCACAAGATACGAGTTGCATCTTCTCTCTTCATGCAAATTGTGATCTGTGAGACAAAGTTCGTGCCCTAGTTCATCTCTGATGATTTGAAAACTTTGCAGCCAACATTCTTCCTTCCTCAAGTTGGTGAGTGAGTCACGTACTGGGATTCGTGCAAAGGAGTAAGACGCGTACTGGGATCCGCGCATCACATTAAGTCACGTACTGGGAGCCGTGCATTAAACTGGAGAAATTGTCACTACAGAACAAGTCCAATTGGGTATTGGGGTAAGAGTTCAACTGTAGGTTGGTGAGGTACTGGGATTGACTTACTTGTAACTGCTTGTTGTGATAATAGTGGAAAAAATTTTAGTGGTGACCTTAAATCACCCGGTGGGGTTTTTGCCGTAAGGTTTTCCCCATTCGTAAACAAATCACCGTGTCATTTAATTTCCGCTGCTTAAACTTAGTTTGGTGATTTGTTTGTGCTGCCACGTATATTTGCATGTTAATTTGATTAATTAATAACTGGGCTAATTAATTAATCTAAATTATCACAAGGGGTCAACGCGTTTGTGGCCTGTCAGTAGCAATTTGACAGTCCTAGAATTCCTCTCTCAATCTCTCTCCATCTATCTCTGTGTGCACATTTACGATTACCTTTATCGGCTATGAAATCATAATAAGAAATTATATTAAAAAATTAATGAGATGGAAACAAACAAACAAATCCAATTAATTGAACAAATTCTAAGGTGTGATTAGACTATTATAATCCAAATCGACTTTTGAAACCAACAATACTTAAACTAAAAGCAATTCAAATATAAACCAATTAGTCAAACTAAATAAAAGTTAAAACGATTCAAGAATATTTGATGCTATTCATACTAAAATGGATTTAGTCAGAGAGAGGAAGAGAGTGACCTTGGAGGAGTTGGCTAATACCGTCATCGGGGAAAAGAAAGGCTCAAACGGGAATGGAGACCAAGTATTGAGGAGATGGAAAAAACAGAAACTCTGACTTCTTGCTCGTCCACCGCTTGCTCTCCGATATACCTATGTGTGTAAGAAGAATCAAAACAACTGTTGCGGCAATTGGAAGAGGTTAAGAAGTTTAAATCAGTTTTGGCCGTTCATTGTATCTTTTGGATTGTGTCAAAGATGGGTATAATTTGATTAATAAATTATAAAATGAGAGAAGGCATCTAACCTTTCGACTTGATTTGGCACTTGCTGACTGATTTTTCCATGAGGCGAAGTTGTATTTTTGTAAATAGTGCGGGGAATAAAGTACAGAGAGAGGCAGTGAGAGGGAGGAGAACAAATAGAAAGAGAGGGAGAAGAAATAAATGGTTTTTTTTTTTTTTGGGGGCGGGGGGGGGGGGGGGGTGGGGTGTTTGTTGGAAGAACTATGCAACTTGAGAAGTTTAAAAGACACGTTAGAGTCTAAAATAATAAGAGCTTGACTTAATCCCAAAATGAAAGACACCGTCGTTTTATGTTTTGTAAATGTAGATATAGACATATATATAGATTAATTTATGTAGTCATATGAGCGGTTAATAAAAATTCAAAAGGTGTCTATTGACCGAAAAAGTGTTTATTGAATGAAAACATGCTTACTAACCGAAAATGTGCTTATTGGAAAATGAAAAGTGGCATCTGTTTGGTTTTTTTTTTAAATGTGTATGTGTCATTAATTTATGTAGCCATGTGGCGCAATGAGGAATGGTCAACAAAAAGTCAAACGTTTCGGCTATTAGTTATTATATATATATATATATATATATATATATGCAAAAGTGGAAGCTTAGATATCAAGATTGATTGTAAAAATATTATGAACCATAAAAAGATCTACACAACAAGTAATAAGAATGGGAAAAAAAAAAAAAACCAAAAGAAAAATACACAAAAATCACATAGAAGAGATGAAAAAATCTTTAATTATTTGATATATAAAAAATTTGTAAAAAAAATTCTTAATTAAATTCATGTTAGATCTCAAATTGTTTGAAGCAGGACCTTGCATGATGCATCTGAGAATTTCAAATGACAATATATTTCTTTCATTTATGTCAACCTTAAACAAAATAAATCTACATTTTCTTTTGTACCTAACCAAGCTCAAAAAAATGGAATACCTTCCAAGATTTCACAACGAAAATGCTTATCATACAAACATAGAAAGGTTTGCATCAGCGGTTCTATTTCCTTGCATAGATTCAAAAGGAGTTTGAAACAAGTCAACAACTCCTTTGAGCATTCACATTGGGAATGACATATGACATATGTAGGAAAAATTTCACATAAAAGCCCAAACACCCCCCCCACACACATCTGGACTTGTAAAAGCCAACTATTGCAAAAAAAAAAAAAAAAAAAAAAAAAAAGCAACTGTGCTACAATGCTCAATTGTAAAACAAAATAATAGTTTTTTTTATTCAATCTGACTTTTCTCTCTCTTTATTTTCTGTGTTTTTTAGTCCTCTCTCCTCTTTCAGGCATCGTTTGGGAGAAGGGAATAGAATGGAAAAGAATGAAAAGAATAATTTTATAATATTCTTCACTTTCATTATTTGAGAGTTTTAATGGAGGGAATGGAAAGTCTATTCCCTTATTTGAGAGTTTAATTGGGAGGGAATAGAAAGGGTATGAAAGAATACTCGTTCCTCTCTATTCCCTTAAAACCTCATATTTTTATTCCCCCGAAATTGGGAGGAATGGGAGGGAATAAAATTAGATTTAATAAATTTTTTACTAAAACACCCAAAATACCCTTATATATTCAACCCTTTATTTTAAAATAAGGGTCTAATAGTAATATTGTCATAAAATGATTCCATTCCATTCCATCCCTGTTACTTCCAAACAAGATTACTTACATTCTATTCATTTTCATTCACTTCCATTCCTCTATTTTAAAACATCCAATCAAGGTTACTTAATTCCATTCAATTCCATTCATTTCCCTTACTTAAATACATTCCATTCCATTCCATTCATTTCCATTCTCTTATGATTATTCCATTCCATTCTATTCCATTTCCTTATGAACTCCCAAATGGAGCCTCAGTGATTCTCTCTCTCCTTCAATGCTCTCTCCCTCACTCCCACTCTATCTCTCTGTCTCCCACTCCTTGTTTTTCTTGGTGTCTAGTGATGGCCTGTTTGTGGTGTATCTCAGTGTGGCAAGGTCATAGTGGTGGTGTTTTTTTCTACAAGGTCACGGCGTGGTGAGATTGGTGGGTTGTGGCAAAGGTGGATGAGGCGAGGCAAAGGAGAGTTGTGGCAGAGGTGGGTGCGGCATGGCAGATGTGGGTTGTGGCAAAGGTGGGTTTCTTTTGTGTGCATTTTGACTTGATTTTTTTTTTTTTTTTGTGGGTCATCTTTTGGATTCGGATTTTGCTATTGGTTTGATTTAATTTTGGGTTGGATTTTTTTTTTTTGTGGGTTCATGGTGGTGGAGCTCGGGGTTGCCGTGGTGGTGGTGGAAGGGGGTGGGGATTTTATTATGGGTCATATGTGGGTTCATGGTGGTGAAGGTGGGGCGTTGCCGTGGTGATGGTGATGGTGTGGCCATAGGTTTCGGTGGCTGAGGTTTCTAAGTTTTGTTTTCTCTATGGGTTTTTGGGTTTTGTTAATCTATGGGTTTTTGTAAAGGGAAAGTTGTTTCAGGTTTTGATTTTAGTTTAGATTGGATTTTTGAGCTATGTTTTGGAATCTAGAGGTATGAACGGGTTTACTGTTAAGCTTAAATTCGTGTTTCTTTGGTTATAACTCATAGTCTATCATGTTGATCATGCTTTTCTTTAAAAAAAATGAAATATATGAAATTTAGTGGTCAACGATTGGAGATGGAAGATTTGGGGTATTGGGTTTTGCTTTTTAAGGATTGTAGAAGCAAAAGAATAAGATTTTGCAAGTGTTTTAATTTGAGATTTAGTTACATGGAGGACTTTTGGAGACTCAAGGAAAAATAAGGAAAATTTATGTTTGGATTTGTTGGAAATGATTTAAGCTAATGTTAAGATTTTGACTTTAAGTTGATACCTTTGAGGAAGCTTCTATGCGTGCTTGAAGATGACTTTGGTTTTCAACTGATAAAAATCAGTTTGGGTATGTTCATCGTGGTGGTGGTGGTAGCAAGTGGTTGCAGAGGTGATTTGGGTTTGGGGATATATTATTTTATTGTGTAGAAATATTATTTTAATGTGTTGCATTGTAAAATAAAAGTTGGTTTGCAGGAGTATTATAAAATGGTATGGTATAATTGATAAAATAGTTTTTTAAGATAGTAAAATAGGATAAGATACAATTTTCGGATGGGGACGCTCATAAATGAGTTTTTTCTTCCACTCTTGCAACTTTGACCAAATGCGCTTTTTTTTTTTTTTTTTTTTTTTTTTTAAATACAAGATAGAATTTCCACTCTAACCTAATCGAAGTGTATATATATATATATATATATATATATATATATATATATATATATATGAAACTCCCTCCTAAAGACTTGAATCCCGGCTTTTACCCCTAAAACCTCACAAATATTTATACTTGTTGAGTGACCACTGTACCAAAGGTGCACAGTGGTACCAAATGCACTTTTTAACATAGTTGAAGCTCTCCTTTTTTCGACCTTCCTACCATTGAAACAACCAAGATATTTCTCAAATTGTCTTATGATTGGGACCTAGTGGGCATCTATTAATTCTTCCTAAAAGATAGGCATTATTTCAATACAGTCCTAAATTCTAATGGAATATACCTAACACTTATGAACATTATTTCAATCCAATCCAGGTGGCATCATTTTTTTAAGCCTTTTCCATCAACGCTTTGTTTGTTTTAACATTAACATTTTCTGGAAAGTAGTTCATTTTCCAAAGAGCATTTTCTAGAAAACTATATCATTTTCCAGTATTTGGTAACGACCTTGAAAATGAGATTGGGAATGTTTTTTGGTGTTTGGTATGCAAATTTTATTTTTATTTTTTATATTTCCTATGTAATTTAAAACATGTGAATTATGTAAACCAACTAATGTAATCAATATAAATAATAATAAAAAACCAAGAATGAATTTGGTTTTTATACTAAAATTTTGATAATAGATACAATCAAAATTAGTTGTCAAATTTTCATGATCTTTACCACTCATCTTGCTCATATATATGTATAGAAACGTCTACACACACACACACACACACACACACACACACACACACACATACATATATATATATATATATATATATATATATATATAAACCATTTGTCTATATACATAAAATTGACAAGGGAATATATCTTTAATAAGTAAAAATAACAATAATTTTTAATTGTCTACTCTTTTTGCTGGTACACTAATTGTCTACTATAGTCAACTGCAAGTATTTAATATTACTCAAAATTATGTATTCATATAATGTATCTACATAATATATCATCACTACATAGTATCTGCATAATGTATCTATCAATGAAAAAGATTATCTTATGTAAAAGCAATTTAGAGCCATATAGGCACTATGTCTAAAATTTTCATCTTTTACTTCATTCATTCATTCATTCTTCTTTTTTATTTTTATTTTTTTATTTTTTTAGCACTTTTATGTGCCAAAAAAACTTCTACTTGGAATCCATCAAACAAAAAATTTCTTAGAGAAAAAATAAAATCAAGTTTGAAATTCAAAGTAAAGAATTGGGATTTTGGTAAAGATGAATAAATTAATTATTACTGCAAATATGTTTTCTTTTGCAAGTTGGTAGAGATGAATGAAATAATTATTGAACAATGAGGGAAAAAAAATCCACTCAGAGAACTGTGTTATAAAGGGGAAGAGAAATATGAAGAGAGAGTTAGGGAGAGAGACTTATGGAAGAGGAGAGACCAGAGTTAGTGATAGTGAGGGTTTGAGGAAAGGAAAAGAAAAAGGAAGAGAGAAAGAGTGAGAGAGTGTACTGTGAGAGAGAGATTATTTCCAAATTTTTTTTTTTTTGGAAAACAACTTATAAAAAACAAGCCTTATTTTTATTAGGATTTTTCATTGACTAAAGATAGTTTTCCTCTAATCAGTTTTTTTTTTTTTTTTTTTTTTTTTTTTTTTTTTTTTTTTTTTTAGTACTACCAAACACTGGAAAATGTGGAAAACTATCTTTACAAAAAGTTTTCCAGTAAAACAAACAGAGCGTAAGTGTGTATATAATGTGTAATGAGTTTATGGTTTAAACTTAAGTCTTCTTAAACTATCAGATTTAATTCGAAACTTTTAAAATTGTAGGATATATTTAGGAACAATCTTTAAACTAGAGATTGAAATTATAATTTATTCAGAAATTATTTAGTAACAAAAACGTAAAAAGAAAAGTGACAGAGAAGAAGAAAAAGATCTGTAAGGACACAAAATGAATCTTAAGCCCAAGTGCGTGACTGGGCCGGCCCAAATGACCTTTACAATAGAATTTGTAGATGATGGGCTTAAAGCCTTGACTTCTTGGGGTCCTGAGAAACGATGGAGTAAGGGTGAAGCTCACTGCTGGATGCCAGGGGTTGTGGAAACGCCTTTGCTTGTCCTCGGACGTAGGCCGAGAGCCTGTGTCTAGGCTTTTCTTCTACTGCCTTTGAAGTGGAGGAAGAGAGTCTTCTCCTTTTTTCCTCAGAAATTCCGGATTTCCTTCTTGTGGCACCTTATGTCCTATTTATACTCCCCTTCTCTGGCTGCAACCCGTCTTGTCCCTGAAAACGCTCCCCAAGACTGTAAAGCTGACCGCCGTCCCTTCAGAAGTCATCTCCTCATTAATGCGGCCAGGCGGGTAGGTGAAGGCCTTTAATGCGGAGGCAGTGACCTCGTGCAGGGCATGTCCCGCTTGTCCCCCCTCCTCGGCATCTCACTGACGCCCCGTATGACCTACTGGACTTATGACGCTTCTTCGTTGGCGTTGAGCTTCGTCCTCGGCCCTAGTTCATGCTGTCCGAGGCCATGTTCCCCTCGGATATTGCCAAACGTGCAGTGGTCTGATCAATGGGCTCGTAGGCCTTTGGGTTCTTGGTAATCTTCTCCTTCCTCGCGAATTCTTGGGCCGAGCACCGTTCTCGGGCCAGGCCCATGGCCCATATCGCCATCCCGACGTCTCTGCCCCCACAAGATCAATATCCATTTTCTTCATCACAAATTAGTTTTGAGATGGAATGATACAACTCAACAATAACAATTCATGAACATATAGTGCTCCAAATTCATTTAGTTCCAACTTACAACCCAATCTGTTTTTAGAAGAAAAGGATCTACTTAAATCACTCTTTGCATGTAGATTCACTTACAACCCTATATATGCTTCATTCACTTGCTCAAAAAGTTTACTTTTTAGAGGGTAAATTAAGATTTTAATCACAAATCTCATCCCAGAGCCTAAACAATATAAATTTTTAACTTTTTCATTAGTTTTTCAAATAGACGTTTAACAAAGCTCAAATTCATTTGCAACTTTACCAATTAAAGCATGCTTCGTTTGGATATTGCAAATTAAAAGTACTTTTTTTCCCAAATAATCAATTATATACATCATGCGTAATTATGATTTTATTGATGATATTTCAGTTGATAAAACAAATCCATAGCCTTAATTATCCATCATTTGATAACCAAATTGATATTATTTTGTGATAAAAATTGCAAAATTTGATTAAAAAAGTAAACAGATGTAATCATATTTTAAGATTTGTTCAACTTGGACAAAGAACCAAACCAAACAAACAGTCCACTAGGCCTACAATAAAATTAACGACCTAAAATTCAAACACTGTGTACTAATCAAGGTAATATAGGTAATGGGAGATGATGTTGTTCATGGACTCGCTATCACCATGACCACAAATAAGATCTCCATAGACATAGAGCACATTCATGGTAGCACCAGAACTAGAAACTCACTGGGTCAAATTATCATTCTTGGTGGGTGTCTAGGTACCAGTAAAGATATCATGTGCTCATCCACAATAATATACAATTCAGTTACTTTTTCTCTCCCCGGCCTATAGGACTCTCTCTCTCTCTCAGCTTAGCACAGCTTGCTTTCTCCCCAAATCTCCGTGTGGGTTTTCACTTGGCATGCCTTAATCTTTCAAGGTAGGGCCATAATCAAGTCTTCATGAACCAGGTGGTGATAGATGGCCTTCAGCACTTCCAGCTCACCGAAGAAGAAGAAGAAGAAGAAGAGATCTCCATCACTACGATGTGTAAATCTAATCTTCTTGAAGATTGTTCTTTAAGCTTATTTGGTCGTCTGCTTTCAGATCGTCATCAAAACCAATGAGCCTTGAAGAGCACACTTCAATCGGCTTGGAAAATGGGTTCCGATCTAAAAATAGTTGATGTGGGTAAGGACATATTCCAGTTCAAGTTTAGTTTAGAATATCAAAAAGAGTGAGTTGAAAGGAATGGCCTGTGGAATTTTGATAACAATTTGCTGCTCCTCTGCAGATGGAAAAAGGGCTTATCCATATCAAATATCTCCTTCACTCACTCTCTCTTTTGGGTCTAGATTTGGGGTCCATCATTTGAAAACATGTCAAAAGAAGTTGGCAAAGATGTGGGAAACAATTTGGGGCACTATATTGAAACAAACAAGAGCTCATGGCAGTCAAAACAAGCTAAATTTATGCAGGTGCTAGTAGACCTTCCGATTAACAAAGCTTTGCGTCAGGGAGGTAATGTGGTCAACAGAAAAGGAGGAAAGTTCTGGGTTACTTTCAAATATGAAAGGGTACCTAACTTATGCTTTTTGTGTGGGAAGTTGGGTCATGATAAAAGACATTGCTTTTAATCTCTGGATAATCATAATCAAGGTAGACAATATGGGGATTGGCTTAGAGCCAATGGAAATCTCAAAAACAATTTTAGAAAATCCAAAGCTTCCGACAGTGGAGGGTACGAAGATAGAGATGGAAGACCTGATGATAGATCTTATCCAATGACATCCAACTCAGGGGATCCGGCGTTGGAAACGGCAAAAAATCAATGACCCCAAGAACTGGTCAGAGTTTGAATGACACAACTCCGATAAGGGTTAATGCAGTAGAAATGTCAGCAATTCAGGGGGTGGAAATTCAGGTTGGATTGGACAAGCCAGGAAAATCCAATCACATGCCTAGTACTAAAAAGACCTCACATGTTCAGCAAAAGATGCTGACCTAAAAACCCCACCCAAATGCTTCGAGTAATGACATTAGAGACGAATCACCAACTGTGAGGTCGCCCTTTGAAACCAAAAGAAGGGCCCATCTCTAACCTTGATCAGCCTATTAATTAGTTGGGCTCTGATAGGACATACGTGGAACATATATGTTATGAATATATGTCATTTAGAATTGGCTAATCCTTTAACAAAACATATTTTACTTTTAATTGAGTAAATTTGAGATGTATTTAATACTTCAAGGAATAAGAGTTCAAGTCCAAGTATTGAAATCATGCAAATTTGTCTAAGAATCAAGTGAAGAAGTGTTGTTCATTAAATCTCAACAGATATCTTGACAAATGTATCTATCATGGTTTAATTCTTCGAAACTCAACAGCTCTATCTATCAAGAATTACAAAAATTAGACTTTTAGATCTATTTTTCACGCATATCCATGCTATGTGTTTAGGTTTTCTTTTTTTGCAACTTTAGACATATAGAAGAATTATTTTAAGAGCTGTCTCAGTTGATGAAACTTGATGCAAAGGTTTTATTCATGCATATTGTGACCGGAGAAAATTTGTCCTAAATCACCTTTCTCTTAAAGAAGCTGCTGCGTTTGTACGCCGTAGGGTTTTGTAACCAAGGAACTTCTTGATCTTCATTATGTAGATGAACTGAAGAACTTTGCAGTTAACATCCTTTCACAAGTTGGTGTGTTAGTTACGTGCTGGATTCGTGCATCGATTGGTTAGTCACGTATTTGAAGCCGTGCATTGAAATGAGTGATTGTCACTACATTACAAGTCCAATTGGGTATTGGAGTAAGAGTTTCACAGTAGGTTGGTATAAGGTACTGGGATTCCTTTACTTGTAACTTCTTGTTTTGATAATAGTGGATTCTCGGGAGTGATGACCTTAAATTCATTCAGTGGAGTTTTACCTCAGTGGTTTTCCTCATTCGTAAACAAATTATCTGTGTCAAATTTAATTTCCGTTGTATTTAGTTTAATTGGTGATTTGTTTGTGCTACCACGCTTATTACATGTAATTGAATATAATTAATTAACTTAGCTAATTAATTAATTAATTTACCAAAGGCGTCAATACATTCTTGGTCTATCAGGCTCGGACAAAGGAAATCAAATAAAAGTAAAGGGGGAGGGGAAGAAAATAACTAGAGACTAATTGGTTTTCAACCCAAAAAAACAAAGAATTAACTAATTAATATCTTCTTTCCTCAATGATATATGCCTATTTTTGTCCCCATCATTTTATAATATTTCAAGAATAAATACACATATAACTGTTTTATTAAGAATTTAAGACACTTTTTATTTTGCTAATAATGCTTTTTATTATTTTTTATGATATTTTAAACTCTTTTATAGGTAGATAGTAGAAGAGGGAAAGGTGGAAATTAGTGGAGGGAGGAGAGCGGGGCATAGCCCCCCTTGACTTTTCAAAAATTTCCCTCCTCCTTTCGTATAATAAGAAAAATTTTAAGGTATATGTAGATTTTGTTTAATGACCTCCTTGGTATTTTATTTATTTGAATTATTGTAAAACTTCCTTCAAAGTAATGCTGCAAAAGTAAAAATTTCTCTTTTTATTATTATTATAATATTCAATTTATATATTTATATATATATATATATATATAACTCATTAAATTTAGGATCATTTAAAGCATATGTTTCCAAAAGTACATGAATTATAAATCTTAAATCTTGTAAGTAAATAACCACTGCGTACGCTTGTCGCGATGGTCACTCTATAAGTATAAGTACTTATGGGATGTGGAGGACAAGAGTCGGAGTTCAAATCTTCAAAATAGAGCTTCACACACATATACACTAGATAAGGCTATAGTAGACTTTCTATCTCGTAAACAAAAAAAAAAAAAAAAAATTCTTGTAAGTAAATACTCTTTTTCTACTCTAAAAGCAACTCTTATTCATTTTGAGAAATATTATGTCCATACACTGTTACAACAAGTCCATATCAATCCTAAGTGACAATTAATATGTTGGTGGTTCTTATCTGAATATACTACTAACATAATTCTTTTAATTAGCCACCACTAACAATTTGTCACCTAAATTTTTTTTGTGAAAATGAAAATGTTGTAAATGTAGCATTTATCATTTATTTTGTATATAGATATTAGGGATATAGGATTGTATAAAAAATTTAAACGTTTTTTCATTAGAAGAAAATATGTTGTGATTTTTATGGTTAAAATTTTAGGACATGTACTTATAAGTTGTAATATCAAAAAACAAAAGATTATTTTTTTAATTCACTATTATTATATTTATCTTCTATTATATTATATTGTACTTTTTAAGGCATGCAAAATTGACATTTAATATTTAATCTATTCAAAATTAATTGATTTGTATACATTTAATGTTTTCTAGAAACTATTATTATATGTAACGTGTAATCTTTAATTTATTTCCATTGTAGAGCTAACCAAAAGAATCGGCAGAATTTGATTACAGGATTAGAAGATGACAATGGAAATTGGGTTGAAGATGAGGCTGGTTTGGGGAGGGTTGTGGAGGGGTACTTTGATCAAATTTTTACCAGCTTAAATCTGGATGGCTTTGACACTATCTTGAGTGGTATTCAAAGTTTTGATGGGAATGAGTGGTCCGAACAGATGGAGGAAGATTTCTAGCAAATGAGGTTAAAGAAGCTCTCAATCAAATGGCACCCCTTACTGCTCCTAGCACTGATTGTATGTCCCCTATTTTCTATAAGTCTTTCTGGCACATTGTGGGGGAAGATGTGACTGCAGTGGTACTTCGAGCTTTAAACACAGGTATTGTCCTAGACTCCATCAATACTACTTTCATCACTCTTATACCAAAAATTAAAAATTCCAAGAAAGTTTCAGATTTTAGGCCCATAAGCTTATGTAATGTCATATATAAACTTATTACTAAAGTGGTGGCTAACCGGTTGAAAAAGTTTTTAGCAAATTGTGTTCCAGATTCTTAGAGTGCCTTCCTTTCGGGCCAGTTGATATCTGATAACATTCTTGTAGCTTTTGAGACTCTTCATTATTTGAAGCGGAAAACTCAAGGCAAAATGGGATTTTTGGCTCTTAAGTTGGATATGAGTAAAGCGTATGACCGAGTGGAGTGGGATTTCTTGGAGGCAATTATGCAACACTTGGGGCTTGGGGAGAGGATTAGAAGAATTATCATGTCTTGCTTGAAATTAGTGTCTTACTCTATCCTTCTAAATGGGTAACCTGTGGGAAGTATTAAACCCTCTAGGGAGCTTCGCCAAAGTAACCCTCTCTCACCATGCCTGTTTCTCTTGTGTGCCATGGTTTACAGGGATTATTGCAGAAAGTGGAGGCGGAGGGTAGTATTAAGGGAGTGGCTATTAGTAGATATGGTCCTCGAGTATTTCATTTATTCTTTGCTGATGATAATGTCCTCTTTTGCTGTGATACTGAGGCTGAATGTCAGAGGGTTCTAGATATGTTGTCTATTTATGAAGGGGAACAGGTCAAAAAATCAACAAAGAGAAGACAAATATTTTCTTCAGTACCAATACTCCTCACCAAACCAAAACCCACATCCAACACTTATTGTGGGACTCGGTGATCAAACAATATGAAAAATACTTAGGTTTGCCAGCACTAGTGGGGAGGGAGAAAAAAAAGAAGAAGCTTTATCTACCTTAAGGAAAGGGTGTGGAAAAAATTACAGGGATGGAAGGAAAAAATATTATCCATAGCGGGTAGGAAAGTCCTTATTAAAGCCGTTATTCAAGCGATCCCAATGTACATTATGAGCTGTTTCAAGCTCCCTAAAAGGTTGATTAAAGAACTAGAAGTCCTCATTAGGAAATTTTGGTAGGGTTACAATGATGACTCAAGGAAGGTGCATTGGGTTAGTTGGGAAAGGTTGGGTGAAGCAAAAGAAGTGGGAGGAATGGGCTTCAAAGAAATTGAAAAGTTTAATGACGCCCTCCTTGCTACACAAGTATGGCAGATGCTACATAATCCGGAGTCACTCTACTTTAGAGTCTCTAAAGCCCGATTTTTTCCAAATTGCTCGATGCCAAGGAATCCAACTCCGGGTCCTATGCATGGAAGAGCATCCTTGGTGCTCAAGACGTTATTAGAAAGGGTATGGTTTGGCACATTGGGAATGGTCAATCAGTTAGGATCAAGGAAGACAAGTGGTTGCCGGTTAAACCAAGTAGAGTAATCCTTTCCCCTCTCCCTTCAACTATGGCAGAAGCAAAGATGAGCTCTCTTATCAATCCAAATTTGGGATTGTGGAAATCTGAGGAGGTAAAACAGGTTTTTCTACCCCATGAAGCTTCTTTGGTTTTGGGTATTCCACTTAGCCATAGAAAACCCCATGACTGTGTGTCTTGGTCGTGTACTCTATCCGGGGAATTTAGCACTAGTAGTGCCTACAAGTTGTTGGCTGCTTCGGCTTCAACTGACCAAGCAAGTTCATCCAATCAGGCCAATCAGAGAAATTTCTGGAAAGGAATCTGGAAGATGCAGGTGCCCAACAAGATTAAACACTTTGTGTGGAGAATTTGTAATAATGCTCTGCCCACCAAGTGTAATCTGAAACGAAGACATATTATAGACTTGGACTTGGGTGAGCTGTGCAAAGATTCTCCAGAAGATGCCCTCCATGCGCTGTGCTTCTGCAGCCAAGTAGCCCGTGTGGCAGCCTATTCAACGGTTTCAAACCATGATATCTCCCCCTCCCCTGAATTTCTGTGATTTACTTAACAAGTTTATGCAGGTCCGTGATGAGCCCAGAACGGACCTGTTTGCTACAATTGCTTGGTGCTTATGGAACAGGAGAAACTCTCTCCATTTTGATTGTTCAGCTCACCCCATATCAAATATCAGCTCCGTAGCAGTCGCATTGCTCCAGGAATTCATTGCCAGCCAGACTACCGAAGCTCCCATCCCTCGACCCCCGGCCTGACAACAATGGCGCCCTCCAGAACCAGGATCCTTTAAAGTGAACTTCGATGTTGCTCTCTTCAAACACTCGAACTCAGTTGGAATCGGTGTCATTGCTCCAGGAATTCATTGCCAGCCAGATGCAGGTGCTCGATCCTCGCCTATTATGCTATCGGCTTCAGTTGCGGATATGGAAGCTCTCGCCTGCCTCAGAGCGGTCCAGTTTGCTGCTGAACTTGATCTTCACTGCGTAATATTTGAAGGTGATTCGGCCAATATCATATCTGCAGTTTCCCAGGGGACTTCATTGCTCTCTTCGTTTGGAAATATTGTAGACGGTGGTAGGCACTTACTGCCTAGTTTTTCTTCAGTTACATTTAGCCATGTTAACCGCACTGGTAACGTAGTAGCGGATGCCCTCGCTAAAAAGGCTTCTTCCAATGTTGGCTGCCAAGTTTGGATGAATGCCTAGCCTTCAGACATTGCTGCTTTGGTAGACTTTGATGTTCATTAAGCCATGTTTTGTCTTTTTAATAAAGTCCCAGGCTTGTGGTCTGGTTTCTCAAAAAAAAAAAAAACAAAAAAATATGGATTAAATTTTAAAGAAAATTAACTATAATTAATATACTTTGGGAACTCATTATACTTGACTTAATGAAAGAAAATATTTTTTCTTAAATTATATCTAATTGTCTAATTGACTTGATGAAATGTTTAATTGACTTAATGAAATTTTCTTATGTAAGAGAACATAATGTATAAAATACATCATGTCAAACATGTGTTAAGGATAAATTATATGAGGACTGTATGTGTATTATTTTGTGGATTTAAAAATTATAGATATTGTTAGGCTTAGTCCCTAAGAAAAATTTATGACTTTGTTTGAAGTAAGATTCAAACCAGAAACTTGTAACACCATAAAATATGCTATTGCTATTGACCTATCACTCGAGACCCTTGAGTATGTTACACTTAGACCAGCATAAATGCCTTTTTTCTTTTTGTACGTTATGCTTCATATATAAGCAAAGGAAGCGAAAACAGTGGGATACATTCCAAGATTTTACAAATAAAATACATATTATACGAACATAGAGAGGTTTGTAGACAATCCACTCTAAATAATTACACAATAATAATAAACCAAAACAAAAATATCTCAAAGGTTAAATAACACTAGCAAAAGGTTGCTGCAAATCAATACAAACTTTTATTGTCAAAGCAAGTTTAGCTTCACACAAAGACACACAAACATATGATAAAAGCTCTTACTTCCTCTTCATCATGTTTAAACTTTTCCTTCGGTTACTTAATATATATGTTCGTAGAACCATATTAATGCATTACCTTAGAAAGAAAAAAAATGATTAGTTAAAGAAAGGTCAAGGAGATGAGAAAGAGGTTGGATTGAAAGCAACTTGCTTTCAATCCTTGGTGGGTTTCTAGTAGCCAGTAAAGATATCATGTGCTGAAGGTTGAGCAGTAACTGGTGTCATCCACCTCCAAATTGCAACTTGGAAGCTAAGGGTAGCATTTTGTTCAATGTATTCTGGATGATTCAACAAATCCACCTTTAGATCTTTACTAACTTCTCCATAGTTGTAGTTCTTGTTGAAAGCATCAATAAAGTTGTTTGATCAATAATAAAATCTTCTCAAGCAGGGAACAGAGGATGCATGCAAGTCTTAGGGTAGTAGAAAAAAGTATGTTGCACCTATTTTTTCAAGAATCAGTTGCTTAGATTTCTTTTGAAGAATGCATAACTTATGTACTTGTATTAAATTATGCTAGAAAAGGAATTCATTTTGATGTTTTGTTAACAACTAAACATAAAACTTTTATAGAAATTTCAACATATGATAAAATTGAACAATATAAGATGAGAAAATAATTGAAATACATAAATAATATAAAGAATTTAATATTATTGTTAGTGTGATAGAAAAGATACATACCAATAGATAGACAAAGCACCTCAGGCTCAGCCATAATATGAAACTCCAGGAGCACAAGGATAAATATTTTTTTTTTTTGTGCTCATCCCAAAAATTTTTCGAGTTGGAATTCATTTATTTTTTATAGCATAAACCCCATTCTAATGGTTCCTTAGTGGCCACTTTATTTCCACCTGAAAAAGAATCATCCAGGTTTACTTTATATAGCAAGTGATCAGCGATCAAAGGGTCATTGAGCACTGCTCATTTATAAATTTAATTACACAACCAATTCTTCACTACGTAAAGCTCCAAGAATCATTTTGTTCCAACTTCCAACTTAAATGTTTTTAGTAGAAAAGAATCTACTTAAACCACTCCACTATCAGTAGATTCACTTACAACCTAAAGTTTCATTCATTTTCTCAGAAAATGTTGGACTCAAAAAGAGACAAAAACTAAGTTAAGATTTAATCATATATCTCATCCCATCATGACCCTAAGAAACAATATAAATTGTCAACTTTTTCATCAGTTAATGAGTAACATTCGTTTTCAGTTTAAATTATGTTAATAAAATTAGCGTGTAACAAAGCCCAAATTATACCATGTGACATCAATTCTTAATAGATTAAAAAACTAAACGACAGAAAAGATTTGAAAAATTAAAATCCATTCCAATTGCATTAAATTAAAACTTGCTAGTTTTGGATATTTCAAAAATAACGTGGCTTTTTTTTTTTTTTGTTATAAATATCAAATAATCATATATAATATCTATCTTTAGGTAATCAAATACTTTATAGAGGTCTGATTCTCAAAAAAAAAAAACTTTATAGAGGTCAAAAAAATTATAAAGATAATTAGTAAAAATAGATTAAAAACAGATTTAATCATATCTTAAGATTTATTCAAGTTGAAAAAGATCCAATCCAATCAGTCCATACTCCATACTCCATAAACCTACAATGAAATAAGTCTTCAGACCTCTACAAAATTTGAACCCTCACAAATGAAATCAAAAACCAGACAAGAAAAAGTCCTTACTCTCTCTCACACGCACACACTGACACACATATTCCACCAAACCATGAGGCGAAAACCCAAATTAAAATTTCCCAAGATAGAAACTGTGAAGTACTCACCGGAGGTTCTGGTGCCAACATGGGCAAGAAAAGCTGCGACTTCTTTGGTTCCAAAGAAGGTGGAGTTGATGTAGGTACGTAGTACCAAAGCCAAGGGCTGGTAGTAAGCAAAGGCAGCGATTTAGCTGTGTTGCAGTTTTTTTTTTTTTTTTGAAAAACAAACACACACAAGAGAGAGGGAAAGAGGTTCTAACCGTGTTGCAGTTAGTAAGGCTCTTTGCTCCTCTAACATATATCGGCAATTTATTTGGGCACGGAGGTTTACATCCAAAACACACACTTCGATCCGCACCTGCAGTGTGGTCACAATTGACAAGTACTAATAATATCAATGCCTTTGTCAAGATTACAGACCATTTATACTCCATTTTTGCACGTAACATTAATTAAAAGTGCGGTGGAGTTTGGAGAGAGGTCTGCACCCAGCACCTTCCTAATATATATAATGGGTGTGGAAGAAAGAAAGGAAAGAAAAGATAGTCAAGTGCGCCCAACTGCGCAAGTCATCTTTCCTTGGCATCTTGTTATTGTGATGAAAGTTTGTGTGAGCATAGAATTGTTTCTCCAAAAGGAATTAAAGTAAACACGTAAATTCTGCATTCTATACTTTTATTAATGAAAAATGATATGTTCACAATATTTTTACAATATTTTTACAACAAATTGTAAGTGGCAAGTTGTTATGGTTATTATTGTTGGGGCAAAAAAGTAACCTTAGTGTTAGATTCAAATTTGAACCAGTAATAACTAACCACTTATGATTTGTTATGAAAATATTATAAAAATGTTGTGAATGTAGCATCTCTCTTTATTAATTATCTACTAAAACACATGAATTAACTAATTAATTTTGGCAAAAGCCCAACAAGGCCTTTGTTTAAGAAATTAATACTCACTCCATCCCAAATTTTGGTCTTGTATTCCGTATTAGAATGTTCTAAAATGTTGTCATGTTTTTAGAATTAAAACCCACTAATTTACTGCTTCTCATTAAAAAAAAAAAAAAAAAAAAAAAAAAAAACCCACTAATTTACTAACTTTCGTATTATACACCTACATTATGGATAAGCCACAACTTGCCTACATGATGAATTGTGATGGTGAAGAAAAAGTTATAAATACACAACTCTACTACTTACAACTCACAATTTAGATAAATTGTGACTTTTATTATGTTCCTATAGCATATTGCTACTTTATCTTAATGATCAATAATGTTTTTTAAACCAATAGACTTATTGTAGAATCGTTATCGCCAATAGGATTTTTTTTTTTTTTCTTTTCAAGATTTTATTTAAAGGATAAGTTTGAATTTGAAACCGAACAAACAGCATTTGTATTGTACGGGTTGTTCTACAGTACCCCTATATTTTAGTGGCTACAGACCGTACTCACAAAAATCTTAACAGTCAGTTCTAATGCTTTTAATCCAAACCGATATTTAAGTTTCGTGGAAAACCAATTACTGGTAGAGCAAGTTTCCATATAAAAGTCAAAAATCAAAGAACCAAGGGGCTGTTTGGTTTTTTTTTTCCCATCACTCATCACTCCTCACTCAATTTTCGTCACTCATTACTCATCACTCATCACTCATCACTCATCACTTAAAATTCCCCAATTTCACAATAACACCCGTTTGGTTTTTTTTTTCCAATTTACATCACTCAAAAATTTCCATCTTTTGGTAGGTCCCACGCCTGAGCTAAGTGTCAGCACCTGCAGTTTGGTTCCCGTGGAACCCATTTCCTTCATTTTTCTCTTCAGCCTTCTTCTCCACTAGGCGCTGGAGCTCATAAACTCACAAGCAGATCATGCCGTCAACGCCGGTGACCGACAAGCAAATCACGCCGGAGCTCACAAGCAGATCGCACCTTCCATGGTTCTTTTCTTATACCTTCATCTATTTTCACTTCCATTTTTTGTTTTCTTACTCTCAAATTCCAAACATTTCTCACGGTGGGTTTTTTTTTCCTTTCTGGCGTGAGCGTGGGCTGGACTGGACTGGGTCGGGTAGCGGCGAGCCGGCGTGGGTCGAGTGGAGGCATGGGCGTGGGTCTGGCGGCGTAATCGGCAGCTTGGGTTTTCCGTTAGGTGTGGTGGCGTGGTTGTCGGCAAGTCGGTGTGGTGGGTCTTTGTTTTGTTTTTGTTTTTTTTCTTTGTGGTTCTTGTGGTGGCTGCTTCTGTGATTGTGGTTGTTGGTGATGATTTTTGGTGGGTTTTTTTTTTCTTGGTGGTTGTTGGTGGTGATTTTTGTGCTTTTTTTCCTCTCGGTGGTTCTTGTGGCTGTTGTTGGTGGTGGGTTTGGCAATGGTAGTTGCTGGCAGGTGGCGTGGTGGTGGCTATTGGGGTTGTAATGGTGGTTGCTGGCCAGTGGCGGGATGGGTTTGCTGGATGGCAGTGGTGGAGAATTTCTGTTGTTGGTGGAAACAGTGAATAGGAGGGCTGAATTTGACAAGTCACTGACAGTGGGTCCATATATGTGAATTTAATTACAAAAATGCCATTGAAAACAGAGTTTTGGAAATTGAAAACACCTAAAAGGTGTTTTCAGTTTCCATAACTCATAACTCAAAAATCAGAGAATTGAGTGATGGAAACAAAAACTGGAAACAGAGTTATGAAAATCCAAACAAACTTTTGAATCATGGGTCCCACTATTTTTGAGTTATGAGTTATGGAAACAGAGATATGAGTTATGAAAACTAGAAATCCAAACACCCCCCAAATCATCTTCGCTCTCGCTTGCAAGACTAGTCAAAAGAGGATTGTTTTGGCTAGATAGCTCCTTCTGAGTATATTTGTTTCTTGTCTCTTGCGGGCGTGCTTTTTGTCCATTGATATCTCCTTTCGGCATCCCAATTTCCTCACCAGTTTAGGTAAGGATCAAAACAAAACTCTAATTTCCAAATGATCTGTTTTCCGTGTTAATGATTTGATTGTGTTTTTTTTTTTTTTTTTTTTTTTTTTTTTTTTAGAGAAATAGCCTTTGAAGAGGAAAAAATGACATGACGGAAATGAAGTGGACAGGCCCTTTATGGATGAATGCATATGACACGTGGCAGGTACTGGGCTCCAATGTCTTTTAAAGAAAGTTAACTTGCGGCTCATGTTAGGACTACTATGGGTTACTTGACCTACACGCCCAGCCCTAACAAAGAAGACTCTTATAAGGAAAAGGATTAGCCACGAGTTACACTTCTAGAAGGAAATGACTCCTTAACCAAGGCATAGATTTCAACTCTACACTATTAAAAATACTCCAAAACCCTCACAAATCAAGGTACGCATAATTGACTCAACTCTAGCACTCTAGTGTTGAAAATAGGTTTTCTAACTTGACCTTCGGAGGGTTTTTGGCCGGCACCACAACGGTACTCTCTGTTAGGTCCTTTCTTTTTACGGTGTAGATTTTATTTCGCTCTCGTGAGGACCACGTAGCTTACTGGTGTTTTTCAGTATCATCAGTTGGCGCCGTCTGTGGGGAACAAAAACTAGGGTGATCAAACGTCACCTTGCTCCTGAGACAAAGAGTTGCATGGCTCTCACTAGATCGATGGCAACAACCAACAACCAGGGTGACGAACCGCACGCTACGGCGCTGGAAAGATAGGTTCAAACACTGGTAGCGGCGGTCGAACGCCTGACCAAACAGAATCACGACTTAGAAGAACAGTTACATTAGAAGAATGCACATCCCAGAATACAAGTGGAAGATCAGGAAGGAACAAGCGCTGAAAGGAGGAACCCCGACGGACTCGAGGGCAGCAACGCTCCAAGCAGGCCGGAGAGAAGGGATACCAACCAGCCAGCCCTTTCTAAGACTTTACCACCCCACATCGCCGCAGAGATGTAGGAGATGCTGGAACAAATGGATGTGATGATGAACGCCCTCAAAAGACGAATATCTAGCGACCTTGACGACCTGGTCAACCGAACTGATTCGCCTTTCACGATACATGTCACTTCGTGCTCTCTTCCCCCGAAGTTTCGTATGCTCCAAGTGGAGAGCTACGATGGAACCAAGGACCCCTTAGACCATTTGGAGTCCTTCAAGACTATAATGCACCTTCAAGGGGTGCCGGATGAGATTATGTGTAGGGCCTTTCCTACTACATTGAAGGGATCAGCAAGGGTCTGGTATGGCAGTTTGACGCCTAACTCAATTAGCACCTTTAAGGAACTAGGCGTTCAATTCATGTCACACTTTATCGGGGGCCACCAGTACAAGAAGTCCACGGCATGTCTGATGAGCATCAGACAACGAGAAGACGAGACCCTGAGGTCGTATATAATGAGGTTCAACAAAGAGGCTCTTTCAATAGACGAAGCGGACGATAAGATACAAGTAGCAGCATTTACTAACGGGCTGTGAAAAGGTAAGTTCCTCTTCTCCTTGTATAAGAATGATCCGAAAACTATGTCCGAGGTGCTTTACAGGGCGACGAAGTACATGAATGCGGAAGATGCATTGATAGCAAGAGAAGATAAGCCTAAGAAAAGGGAGAGGCAGGAGGAAGCACGATCAGAGGGGGGACGAAAGAAGGCTAGGATGGAAGAACAAAGGAAGGATAGACGTCTGAAACCACCCATGGAGAAATTCACCAGCTTCACCCCTCTGACGGCCCCGATAGACCAAGTACTGATGCAAATAAAGGATGAAAAAGCCTTGACGTACCCCGGTAAGTTGAAGAGGGATTCCAATAAAAGGTCAAGAAGCAAGTACTGCCGCTTCCATCGTAACCACGGCCACGACACATCTGACTACTACGACTTGAAGCAGCAAATTGAGGCGCTTATAAGGCAAGGGAAGCTGTAGAGGTTTATCAGTAAAGAAGGAGCGAATCCGCCACAAGACCACCCCCTCCCCCCCGGACGGGAAAACGAGCGCCCAAAACCACCCATTACAGACATAAGGATGATCGTCGGAGGCAACGTTAACGTAGGACCATTGAAAAGGACTCGTAAAACTTACCTGCGAATGGTACAGAACGTCTAGATGATGGGCTCGACACTAAGGATGGCACGGATCGATATCCCAACTATCAGCTTTTTAGAAGAAGATGCTTGAAGACTTCACCATCCACATGACGATGCGCTCGTGGTGAGCATACGAGCTGGGGATTACAACATGCATCGGGTATTGGTTGATAACGGAAGTTGAGCGAACATTCTTTATTACCCCGCGTTCCAACAAATGGGGATTAATAGAGAACAGCTTATTCCAACTAATTCTCCCTTCGTTGGATTCGGAGGGACAAGACTCTATCCCCTTGGTGCCATCACATTGTCCATAACGATAGGAGATCACCCATAACAAATCACCAAGGATGTGGTTTTTCTGGTAGTTGATTGCTCATCTGCCTACAACGCAATCCTTGGACGACCTACTCTTAATACATGGAAAGTTGTAACTTCGACTTACCATTTGATGATTAAGTTCCCTACCGAACATGGGGTCGGAGAGCTACGCGAAAATCAGGCAGCAGCACGAGAATGCTACGTTGCCATAACGGAGATGGACGATCACATACAAACACTAAATGTCAAAGGACAGCGGGCTACGGCTGAAGTAGTGGAAGAGTTGGAAGAAGTAACACTTGACGACTTAAAGCCTGGACAGACCACGAAAATTGGTACGATGGTCAGTCAATCAGTACGGCAAAGCTTAACCGCATTCCTGAGAGACAATCAAGACGTATTTGCATGGAATCATGAGGACATGCCGGGGATCGATCCGACAGTAATAGTACATAAGTTGAATGTGTCGCCTTTATTCTCTCCCATTCGACAGAAGAAACGAGTATTTGCTCCAGAAAGGGACCGGGCTATCACCGAGGAAGTCCAAAAATTGCAGGAAGCAGGTTTCATACGTGAAGTACACCATCCAGACTGGCTAGCGAATGTAGTGATGGTCAAGAAAGCGAATGTAGTGATGGTCAAGAAGGCGAACGGAAAGTGGAGAATGTGTGTTGACTTCACGAATCTAAACAAGGCCTGCTCGAAAGACAGTTATCCTCTACCACGTATTGACGCCCTAGTAGATTCGACTGCAAGACATGAGCTTTTGAGTTTCATGGATGCATTCTCCGGCTACAATCAGATCAAGCTCGATGAAGTGGATCAAGAGAAAATGTCGTTCATTACTAGTCAAGGGCTCTTTTGCTATAAAGTAATACCCTTTGGGCTTAAGAACACTAGGGCCACGTACTAGAGGCCGATAAATAAGATGTTCGTAAATCAGATTGGGAGGAATGTGCAAGTTAACGTGGATGACATGCTAGTAAAAAGTGTTCGCGAATGCGACCATTTAAGTGACCTCCAGGAAACTTTCAACACCCTTCGATCCTACAACATGAAACTAAACCCCAGCAAATGCGTATTCGGGGTCACGGCAGGAAAATTCTTGGGTTTTATGGTGTCCCAAAGGGGTATTGAGGTCAACCTAAAAAAGGTAAAGGCAATAATGGCCTTAGCCCCCTCAAAGACACTGAGGGAAGTCCAAAGCTTGAATGGCAAAATAGCCGCCCTAAACAGGTTCGTTTCGAGGGCAACAGACAAATGCCTCCCGTTCTTTCGCACATTAAGGAAATCATTTGAATGGACAGACGACTACCAGAAGGCTTTCGAAGATTTGAAGACATGCCTCTCCTCTCCACCATTACTTAGCTCGTCTAAGCAAGGTGAAGAGCTGTTCCTATACGTAGCCGTCTCCCCAGCAGTTGTCAGCGCAACTCTCATTAGAGAAGAAGATAAGATACAGAAGCCTGTGTACTTCACAAGCAGAGCACTCAGAGGGGCAGAAGAAAGGTACCCACCGATGGAGAAATTAGCTTTCGCATTGGTAACCGCGGCTTGAAAGCTGAAACCATACTTTCAAGCGCACGTCATAAACGTCATGACGAACCAACCCCTAAGAAGAGCGATGAGTAATCCCAAAGCAGTAGGATGAATGGCATTATGGGTAATCAAGCTGAGTGAGTACGACATTCGCTATCGGCCTCAACCCGCAGAAAAGGGACAAATCCTGGCGGACTTCATTGCAGAGTTTACCAAGATAGAAGAGCAGGGGGCAGGTGAGCTTCCCGTATGGAGGGTTCATACAGACGGATCCTCTAACAAACATTCAGGTGGAATCGGCGTAGTAATCCACACACCCGAAGGGGACAAGATCAAGTGCATGATCCGTATGTGCTTTTCAACAACAAATAATGAAGCGGAATATGAAGCCCTAGTAGTAGGATTGGACCTCGCTATAGCTGCAGGAACTGAAATAGTGGTTGTTTACTCTGATTCCCAAGTCATCACCAGCTAGATTAATGGAAGTTACGAGTGCAGGAATGAAAGGATGAAGAAGTATCTTGATGAAGTAAAAGTCGGATGAGTAGCCTCCAGATCGAATTGATCCAAGTTCCAAGGGAGGAAAATCAAGAGGCTGATCAGCTTGCAAAGGCAGCTTCCGCAGAACCAATGACCGTTCTCGACCAGGTATTATCCTTCGTTCAAATTTCGCCACTAATAAATGGCACTAGTGTGCAAGAGTTAATCAGTGAGCATTGTTGGATGACTCCCATAACTGCGTACTTGAAAGACGGCCACCTACCAGACGACAAGGAGACCGCGAGGAAACTGAGAGTTAGAGCCTCCCAGTTCATCATCATGAAAAACGTTCTATACAAAAGGGGTTTTTCTTGACCCTATCTGAGGTGTTTAGCTCTTGACGAAGCCGAATATGTCATAAGAGAGGTCCACGAAGGGATTTGCAAAAATCACTCAGGATCAAGGTTTTTAGTGCACAAGTTTCTCAGGGCAGGATACTACTGGCCAATAATGCAGAAGGATGCCAACGCATATGTCAGATCCTGTGACAAGTGCTAGCAGTTTAGCAATCTCATAAGGCAACCAACGGAAGAGCTCACGCCTATGACGGCCCCATGACCATTCGCACAGTGGGGACTGGACATCATCGGTCCATTCTCAACGGCGATCAGGCAACTGAAATTCGTAGTCGTTGGAATTGATTACTTCACCAAATGGGTGGAAGCTGAGGCCTTGGCTATTATCACGGAGAAGAATATCCGTAGCTTTGTCTGGAGAAATATTATTTGCAAGTATGGCATCCCAAGAGTACTGGTTTCAGATAATGGCAAGCAATTCGACAGCGATGCATTCAGGGATTTCTGCTCCCAACTAGGGATAAAGAACCACTACTTATCACCTGCGCATCCGCAAGTCAATGGACAAGTTGAGGTCACAAACCGATCCTTGTTGAAGATCATCAAGACTCGTCTTGAGGGGGCAAAGGGTATATGGCCGGATGAGTTTCCAAGTGTTTTATGGGCGTACAAGACAACAGCAAGAACGCCGATAGGAGAAACACCGTTTTGCTTGGCGTATGGCACTGAGGCAGTCATACCAGCAGAAGTGGGGCTTACAAGCTACCGTGTTAAGCACCATGATGAGCAGAGGAACGATGAAGCCATGCGCATACAACTTGATCTAGTGGACGAAGTCAGGGCAGCTGCAGAACAAAGGATAGCACGGTACCAGGACCTAATGGCGAAACATTACAACTCTAGAGTTAAGCACAGAGACTTCCAGGTTGGAGATCTAGTCCTAAGGAAAGTACTTGGCACTACAAGGGATGCCACATAAGGGAAGCTAGGATCGAATTAGGAAGGACCATATAGGATCACATTATGGCACAGGAGGGGAACATACTATCTAGAGACCCTGAGCGGAAAGAAGCTAAGCCACCCATGGAATGCAGAGCACCTGAAGAAATATTATCAATAGAAGATGACAGCGGCAGCACTACTACACTCTTCACTTCTAGTCTATATTTTCTAATATATAGTTATAGTTCTTATTTCCTACAGTACTTTTTAAACGCCTAAAGGCGACTTTCTTATTTTCAAAGATAATGTTCTACGTATCCATTATAATAAGTGGAATTTTCAGAACGTATGGATTGAATTTTTACCAACTTCCCTAATATTTAAGCCCACAAAGTGGACAGATCATCTAAAAGATGAAAATATCTACCCAGTCCACAAAGTAGACGGATCATCCAAAAGATGAAAATATCTACATAGTCCACAAAGTGGACGGATCATCCAAAAGATGATAATATCTACCAAGTCCACAAAGTGGATGGACCATCCTAAAGATGGTGATATATACCAAGTCCACAAAATGGACGGATCGTCCAAAAGAAGGATAATATGTGCAAAGTCCACAAAATGGACGGAGCATCCAAGAAGGATGATATTTGCAGGCCACAAAGTGGACAGATCATCCCAAGAATAATGAAACACATAAGTCCATATGGTGGACGGATCATCCAAACGAAGGATGAAACTATTCAAGTCCTCTAAGTGGACGGATCATTCCAAAGGAGGATGATACTTACTAAGTCCAGAAGGTGGACAGATCATCCCAAAAGAAGGATGTTATTTACCGTTCACGAAGTGGACGGATCATTCCAAATAAGGACGATACTTACCAAAGTCCACGAAAGTTGAGGAAGAATCCAAAAGGCTAATATTTACCTAGTCCACAAGGTGGACGGGTGATTATTTATAGGATACACAAGACAATGAAAAGTAATTAAAGCATTCATGAAGAAAACATGTGACGGATAAAATATCATCCTTGAATAAATTGTTCACAAAAGATACATATGACGGTTAAAAAATTACATAACCAATTTTTCTACATAGCCAATGATTCTAAAAAAAAAAAAAAAAAAAAAAAAAAAAATCAACTTGGGGGGCATCAGCTGGGGTACCGGGAGTAGAAGGAGTACGTTGACGGGCATCATCCTGGATGGGTCCGGTCTCACCATCCCTTATGGCCGCATCCTCATCAGGAACTTCGCCAAAAAGTTCGGCAATCCTCTCAGAGTCGACAGGGTAAGCTGGGGTTTAGCCTCTGGCATCAATGTTGATGTGGGAAAGGTTGAGGTCTGGGAATGACGCTTTTACCTGATGAATGCAGTCATCAAAACCTTCGGCAAAGGATGTACCTAGTTCCATCAAAAGAGCATCTGAGTCACGATACTCCTAGACGGCCTCAACCTTCGCCAGACGGATGTTGTCGTCATTGGCCTTCACCTTCTCCCTCAAGAACTCGACCTCCTTCTCCAGGTCTTCGCGAGCTTGCTCGGATGCTTTCAGTTTCTCTTCATGACGGACCCTCCAAAACTTCAGCTCGTCAAGCTCCTCCCTCATCGTCCTAGCCTTGGCACGTACACGCTCCAAGTACTTTTCACGGGCCAGGCAGCGGTCCATCAGCCCTTTTGCCATTAAAACCGTCTGCATCAGCAAGTAAACGGATTAGCCAAAGTATAACAGATACTTACAGAGCAGGTAGTGGACGGGTATTACCTGAGCCAGGCTGAACAGGGTCGTCTCCCCCATTGCCTCCGTAGCATGGTTACCAACGTCCTCGTAGTCCTCTTCCTTGATAACGGAAGTTAATTGAGCGAGTGCATACTGAGGGTCCTCCCTAAGCAGGATGGGAGCTTTCTCCTTGACGGGGTCAGGGTTGGTCATAAGACCTTTACTTTTTCCCACGCCCAACTTAGGGGGGAGCTTCACCGTAACCTCGACGGCCAGCAGACCCGTCACAAGCCGTTGTTTTTTACTTGGACGGTCCGCCTTCTCTGAGCCCCTTTTGGCAGACTTGGGTGGGAGGTCACCCCCAAGTTTCTTCTTGTTCGCAGCCTACTGCTTGATAAGAGCTCTCCTCTTAGCATCATCCATTTCTACAGAAAAGTGGACGATAAGAAGACGTTAAGGACAAAAAATTCAATAACAGCACTTAGTCAAAGCAAGCTTAAGTTTGTGTATTCCTGCGTCATACTTAAGTGCCGCAGCAGATGGCTCCGGACCGTCGCAGTACCAATGGATGGTGTCCAAGGTGACGAGCTTCGCCCACGTCCTCTCTGACAAGTCAGTCTTCTGGAAAATTCTTTCAAGGAAACCGAACTGCTCGATGGTAATGTCTGGACGGCTACGCGCTGCCAAAAAACGGACGGTTAGAATGACAACCAATAGCAAAGTAAGATAGGATGGACACAGAATGAGACGCATACTAGACGGTGATAGTATGCCCCATGTCTTATCAACGGGCATAAACTCCTGGTCGTCGGGATGACCCATCCAATCGTCCTCTTGGAGAAAGAAATATCTACTTTTCCAGTTATGATTGGAGTTTGGGGTCTCGGACACTAACCTAAGAACCGGACTTCTCTCCACAAAACTATACATACCCTTCGACTTAACAATCTCATCCGGACGGTAACAGTTGAAGAACTCTTCCACTGTTAACCGTCTTGTCCCATGAGACATGACACCATATAAAACTTCAACGCTCAGGAAAACTCTCCAGGCGTTTGGTGAGATCTGGGTGACGGACAAACCCAAATACTGAAGAAGGTGACAGTGCAAGGCACTCAAGGGAAAGCGAAGGCCTGCTTTGAGCATCTGGTCGTACATGCCAACATCTTCAAGACCCTTATAGTAGCACCTCTCGGACTTGAATGGTAGACGGATGGGTATGGTGTTTGGTATCTGGTATTTTTCCCTAAAGGAGTTGAAGTGTTGTGGACTGATGGAAGAAATGAAGTTATTCACCGTCCACGTAGGGAGCAGGATGAATTCCCTTAACCCATCTTTGCCTATCACTGACTGGACGGGATGATTTACACCATCTACAGTGTCATTAGAATCATAGTCTGACCCGTTTTCATCTCGCCCTTCTTCTTCCACGTAGGAAGGAGAGCTGGATGACAGTTCCCTCTCTTCGATGGAGGTGCCCGGGTCTGCTTGACCTGACGGGTACACCTCCTCATAGCTCGTTCCCTCATGGACAAAAGACTGACTGCTAGACGTCTCACTAAACATCGGACACCTACAAATGACGATAAACGAAACCTAAGACTCTAGTTCTACGCTGATGACGGACCAACATACGAAGTGAAAGATAAAGAAAAGAACGAAGAAAGATACTCACAGTTGGACGGATCGGAGAAGCGACAGACGAGGACTGGGTACATGGTGGAGCTGTTGCTTCGGAAGGTGACGGTTGCACGAGGAGGACGGTTGTGCTCTGGTCAACAAAATTTTTTCCAAAATGTGAAAATGACAAGGATAGATGATGTATATATAGGAGGAACAACGCGAAAAATGAAGAGATGCCTCGATTACAGAAAGCCATCAATCAAGGCTCGCCACGCGTCCTTAGCGCATTTATGACCCTATTCCAGTCTGGCTGACAATCCGAAGGAAAAGTATGACAGATTCAAAAGAATAAAACAACTCATTCCATGGACCTGTCAAGAATAGGTGACGGATTCATGGAATGGGGGGCAACTGAAGGGGAAAAAAAATGACATGACGGAAACGAAGTGGACGGGCCCTTTATGGACGAATGCATATGACACGTGGCAGGTACTAGGCTCCAATGTCTTTTAAAGAAAGTTAACTTGCGACTCACGTTAGGACTACTATAGGTTACTTGACCTACACGCCCAGCCCTAACAAAGAAGACTCCTATAAGGAAAAGGATTAGCCACGAGTTACACTCCTAGAAGGAAAGGACTCTTTAACCAAGGCATAGATTTCAACTCTACACTACTATAAATACTCCGAAACTCTCACAAATCAAGGTACGCATAATTGACTCAACTCTAGCACTCTAGTGTTGAAAATAGGTTTTCTAACTTAACCTTCGGAGGATTTTTGGCCGGCACCACACCGGTGCTTTCTGTTAGGTCCTTTCTTTTTATTGTGTAGGTTTTATTTCGCTCTCGTGAAGACCATGTAACTTACTGGTGTTTTTCAGCATCATCAGTCTTGATTGATCCAAAATAGTTTTGTAATTTGTCCTGTGATTTATTATCGTGCTATAATAACCCATTGAATCCACTACTTTTTAGATACATTCAAATATGTGGCCGATTAAGCAGTTATTTACTTTTGCTCACGAGAGTTTTAAGGTTTGCCATCATCGGGGGAATGTTTGAGTTTCATTTGCCTATTAATTTGCATTGTAGGCTTGGATGGGCAGATTGAGTTTCTAATTTGGTGTTGTGTCAGTGCTAGGCTGTTGTTGGCCTTATTTAAACCAGCTCTTGGGCCTCACAATCTTAACCATGCATGTTTATTTATTTATTTTTTTGAATTAACCATGTTTATTTTGAGTAGCTGCACTCTAAAAGCTTGGTTACCAAAGTACATTTGTATTTTGTACATCCATAATAACTTAATAAAAAAATCAAATTTAAATATGCATTGAAAGTTTCTCCCACTTCAACAGGGAATTTTACCATATTTTCCTTTCATTCTGTTTTACCATCAAACAAAAACCATATCCACCAATAATTTACGCACAACATACTCTCAGATTTCAGCAGTAGCGAAAGAAAGAGAAAAAGATAAATAAAAGGTAAAAAGAAAAGTAAGAAAGAAAGAGAAAAAGATAAATTTCCTTCTTTTTTTTTTCTTTTTTAATGGAGGACTCGGGGATTGTTGGTCTATATATGTCTGCCAGTATATTTCATTCACATTGGATTGATGCTGTGGGACACAAAGAGAAAGACAAATTTGAGCTTCCTTTAATTTAAAGAAAATAATACTGTTTACACTTAAAACGTGGCATGCTTTACAATTACCGGGCATGCATGTAATATCTACAGACATAATATTTTTCTCACTATTTTTTTTCTTCTCATAATTGGTTCATGGTTTGTTGTGATCTAAGCAGAATAAAAATTATAATTTTTTTTGAATACTATGAAAATGATATTAATGATATAGCAAGATAAAAATGACGTTGGTTTAATCACAATATAAACCTTATTAACAATTATAAAAAATATTGTGTCACTAATATTACTCCATAACACATGCATATTTATATTTTTTTAAAAATCATAAAAATCTATCTATTAAAAAGAAAAAAAATGGTACATGTATATTATAAATATCAGCCCATTTCCATACATGCGTAAAATTTATATACAAAAAAAAAATTCAAAATAAAACCAAAGAGCCAAAAAAAATTCATAATTTTCTTATAATAGTTTGTTTTGATTTGTGCACAATAAAAGAGTGGTAGACTGATGTTCTATTTTAACTTACTATGTTAGCAAATTGTCACTTATAAATATATACATATATATATATATATATATATATATCATAACGAACTGTTTAAAAAAAGAGTTGTGAAAATATTGTGCTCCAAATTTCTATTTTGATTTGTTTTGCTATGTTTGTCTTAGTGAGAATGCTATATTCAATGACACAATATTCAAGTTCAATCAATTTCCAAAATAAATATGGTCAGTTTCTTGCATCTAAAAAAATGAAAAAAAAAAAAATTTATGTTCCAAATAAGTATAATCTCAACAAAAAATTTAGGAAAATTCTCATGAAGAAAATTCCATAAGCTTCCCTAAATGATAAACGTCCTTCATGATTTTCCCATCTTTTTACAAAATTCCAACAATGAATACACTGAACACGATGATTGCATGATTAGATCCTACAACATATTTCTTTTTGAAAGTTCAAATAGTGTGTAAAACATCTATGAAAGTTTAGACCCTCAAATTTAAAATTACCAGAACAAACTTATAATCAACAATATATGTGCGAAAAATGAAATATAAGCTATAACCAAATTGGTAACATACTCTAAACCATATTTAATCACAAACACAGCAGTAATTAAAATGTAAAGAGAAAGGGAAGAAGGATGCAAACATAAAGATAACACGGCGATGTGATATCGAAGAGGAAACCGAAGAACTCAGAGAAAAATCATTCTGCTGCCCTCCAAATAATCCACTAGAAAATGAAGTTGAAATACATGAATATCAAAAGACCCTCCAAGCCTAATCTACCCAGTGCACCTAAGCCTTCCAAGCTTTTTGCTCCAATAGGGTTACGCCAAACCTTGTTTTCTTTAGCATACCGGATCCCACAATCGCCCATTGCATCAACCAAAATGAATTGGTCCCTTCTGAACTGCTTCCCAAGCACCAAAATACCTCCTCATTGATATGAGTATGGTAAGATAAGGATTTGGCTAAATGTACCTCTCAAGGATATATCAATGGAGAGGGTGAGAGTAAAGGGATTTGGAGAATCAAAGGATGAAAATTGTGGATGAGTCAATCTTGTTTTTCTCTAGGGTTTTTCTCTCAAAAATCTCTCTAGAAGCTCTTAACATTTCGTGGGTGCAAGGGTATTTATAGTAGGGTGTATGAGGAATGTGAAACGTCAGGTTTTATCCAAACAAGGCATTCTGGCGACTTGACCTCGCTACTGGAACGAGTTGCAAGTTTGAGTCGCGAGCTAACTGTCTGGCTAGACTAGAAGTTTTGTCCTGTAGTGCTCTAGCTGTTGTGACCCTTCAGTTCCCCTGCATGCTTCACACGTATGCCACCTTTGGCGACTCGCCAGTTGCGAGCTAGTCACGAGGCTTTTCTTGAGTGCACACACCTTGAGATTTCTTCACACTCTCTCACACACTACCCTTCCATAATTCCCACCTAAATACAGGGTATCTAATTGCTAAATTACAAGCAAATTTGGTACAGAATAAAGCCAACACATAATTGAATAAATTCAACCTTACACTTTCATTTAAGTTTAGTTGAATCAAAATAATTTCTCCTCAGTTTAAAGTCGGCTCAACCCATTGTGGGGGCTTGAAAGCGAAAATTTTAAGTAGGATTTTTTTCTTATATTTAAATATTAATTGAAGAATATTTATATTTCAATTTTTTTTTTCATTTAAAATTCAATTTTTTTTGCCCTTAAGATGTAAAATTACTAATAGCATTTTGGTGTATAAATTCAGCTCACATTTCTTTTTTCCAATAGCTTTTATGGCTATTTCATTTAATCATTTTTGTGATGTAGTTGATCTTAAATTAGATATCTATTCATTTTAATTTTGAAAAATTCATTTCTCCAGAGTTGATCGATTGTAACATCTATATATAATGCGTAACATGTATATTATAGCAATATTCTATAAGTGATACATTAGAAAGAGAATTTAGACCTTTTATTTAATCTATCCTTTTTCAAGGATCGAAGCAGGAGCTAATATCTTCATGGAAATACTCGTGTTAAACCTATACCACTTGTTACTAATAGGACCCCTAGGACTACATTTATATTCAAGGTTCTCTTCAAGCAGTACTAGACCCAATATCTACTACTCTGCTCGCCCAATTAGGTTCACAATAGTATTCATGAAACCAACCACCCACGCACGAAAAACTATACTGTTCTCTGATGGACCACGTCATTTGTCCGCTATTCTACTAAAAGATTTCCACTTGTTTAAAATTACTAACTCAGTTAAATTTTCTAACTCAGTAATTTTAAATAGGTGGGAGTTTTTTAGTAGAATGATGGACCACGTTACTTGTCCACCATGAGAACCTTATAATTTCTCTCCACATACCCACCAATAACCACTATATCTTCCTTTTACAAACCCAAACCCTTATTGAGATATATCTTCCAAACCCCAAACATTGCTTTGTTTTCTTCCCCAGACCTTGTTGTGCTTTCTTTATGTTGAAAATTAATGAGTTTATGGTTTAAGTTTGTATAGTTTATGACCACTGGGTTCCTAACAGTAATGAGTTTATAGTTTGAGTTGAAATAGTTTTGAAATTGTAAGTCTTAATTTTGTTTTATATTAATAATTTGATGATTATAATGAGAAAGGAGAAGTTTAAACAGTAAACATTTATATAGAAAATAATCAAATATAAACAAGTACTAATTGAATTAGAAAATTCTTAACAATTAAATTATCTACCATGAAGCTTCTAAAAAAATAGACTGAATTTGAAACAATCTCTCAACTATAGATTACAATTAAAATTTGTTCGAAAATTAATTACTTAAAAAAGGTTAAAAAGAAAACTAAGAAAGGTAAAGATAAAGACAATTTTTTAAAAATATATTAATGGAGGACTAGCTCGGGGATTGCTGGTCTCTGTCGGCCACATTATTTCGTTCACATTGGGTTGATGCTGTGGGACACATAGAGAGACCAATTTGACCAATATAAGGAGAATAATTAAGCTTCCTGTACAATTGGCGGCTTAGTGATTACCCTTTACACACGTATGTGACATGCTTGACCGGCCATGAACGTAAATATTTATGGACATAATATTTGTTTAATATTTGTTTCCATAATATTTATTTATTTATTTATTTATGATTCAACCGTTACAAAGAGAGAAAGATAGATTTGAATATTGTAAAAGATATAAAATCAAAGGCACAAAACATTTTCATAATTTCATTTTAATATACGGAAATTTTTTTATTTATTAAGTTTTTATTGATATATAATGAAAGTGAAGTCAATGATAAACATCCTTCTTTTTTTCTCCATCTTTTTACACACAATTCCAAGTCCAACGATGAATACACCGTAAACGCTGAGTGTGTAAGGAAATCCAATAACAACTTTCTTTCATTTATGTTTAGCTGGACCAAAATAATTGCATCTCTTTTAGCCAAGTTCGGCTCAACTCATTGTGGGGTCTAAAGTGAATATTTTAAGTGGGTTTTTTTTTTTTTTTGGTTATATTTAAACATTAGTTGCATAATATTTATAATTTGATTTTTTTATTTAAAAATATTTTTTTTTCTAGTTTTTCCAAATGAAAAAATGCTAAATATGTGTTTGCATTACCAAAAAAACTGATTCTACAGTCGCATTTTTTCTCCCACCGTCTTTGAAAACTGCCACTATAGAAGGCCTAATACAAGTCTTTTAGAAACTTCCATATAAAGTTGACCTATTAAGGCAGTTTAAAGCCTGCACTTTTTAAATCGCTGTTATAGATACTTTACTGCAGCGCCTTAAGAAATTGCCACAATAGGTAGAGCTATTATTTTTTTTTTTTTTGCCACAGGTAGAGCTATTATTAAAATTCTACTAACATTTATTTTTCAATTGGTACTTTAGCTAATCCACTTAATTGCTTTTACGGCGTAGTCAATTTTAATACGATTTTATCAATTTTAATATTCAAAAATTAATTTCTTAGACCAACTTTCTTCTCAAAATTAAAAAAAAAAATTATGTCTCAAATTGTATCAAGTTGATCTTGGCATCTGAGAAGTTTCAATTAACAACATATTTATTTCATTTATGTACGTAATGCGCAAAAATGGGATATTCCAAGATTTCACAACTAAAATGCATACTTTACAGGCCTAGAAACTTTCATATACAATCCACACTAAATAGTTACAAAATATTAAGAACTTGAAAACAAAAATTATATATTAATAGCCGCACAACACTAGCAAAAGGCAGTTACAAATCACTAAATACAAACTCTTGACCTTCAAGCAAGTATAGCATCACACAGAGACACACAAATAGTTTATACGTACAATTACTCTCCCTTAATGTTTGATAATTTCCTTTTTGTTACTTGATAGGTTCAGAGAACCTTATAAATGCACCTCCTTAACAAAATTATTAGTTCAACAAAGGGCAAACTATCCATCAAAACCAAACAAAGCTCAAGGAGATGAAGAAAAAGATGGATTGAAAGCAACTTGCTTAGCACAACTAAGCATTTCTTGAGGCCCAGCTTCTTCTTTGCCAACACCCATAAGATCAAGGTAATATAGGTAATGGGAGATAATGTTGTCCATGGACTCATTATCACCATGACCACAAACAAGATCTCCATAGAGCACATTCATGGTAGTACCAAATCCAGAAACTCGCTTGGCTAGAGTGTCATTTTTGGTGGGTGTCCAGGTGCCAAGAAAGACATCATGTGCTGAAGGCTGATGTTTCTTAATGGGCATCATCCACCTCCAAATCGCAACTTGGAAGGCCAAGGTAGCATTTTGCTCAATGTATTCTGGATGGTTTAACAAATCCACCTTCAAATCTTTACCTGCTTCTCCATAATTGTAGTTCCTATTGAAAGCAAATGAATTGAGGCATGCAATATGAATTGATCTACACTAAATTTGTTTGAAGAATGTATCACTTAGATACTCATATTTGAATTATGCTAGAAAATAATCTCATTTTCATGATGTTTTTCTTAATAGATAAACATAAAACTTTAAACGAAATTTCAACTTTGGATAAGATTAATCGACATAAGATGATAAAATAATTCAGATGCAAAGATATATATGATGTATGATCAATGTTAGTGTAAATGATAAAATAGATACCAATAGATAGGTAGAGGACCACGACCAAAGTATGAAACTCCAGGAGCACATGGATAAGCTTTTTTGTAGTGCTCATCACAATAATTTGAGTTGGAATTCATTTTCTTGTTATAGCATGAACCCCATGCTAATTGATCCATGGTGGCCAATTTATTTCCACCTAAAAACAACAACAACAACAAAAACTACTTTTACTTTGCATGGATATGTTGTGCTCCAAATTAGTTTAGTTCCAAAATTGTTCTTTGCAGAAAAAGAATTTAGTTAAATCACTATATGATTAGACTCACTTACAAGCCAACACTTTTCATTCATTTGGTGAAAATACAATATAAATTTTATAGGTTAAATTACAAAGCTAATCCTCCAATTATTGAATAAATTTCAATTTGGTCCTTCAACTATTAATTCTATCAATTTAGTCATTCAACTTTAAAATTAAGTCAACTTCATACTTTGGTCTAATGTATGTTTAAATATTAACATAATTAAGAGTCGAAATTGATTTGATTTTAAAAAATTTACATTTTCTATAATAATCTTCTAATATGTGTTTTATTATCCTCATTAAAATTTAAACGAAGAGAATATTCAAGGATGAAGTAAATTCGATTTTGAATTTTTTGTAATAAATTTTGAAAGTTGAGGAATTAAATTGGCACAATTAATTTTTGAAGAACTAAATTAATACAATTGAGGGAGCAAATTGAATTTTACCCTATAGTTGAAAAACCAAATTATTGATTAAACATTTTCTTTTATAAGATTTATTTTCAGTTAAACCATTTTAATCAAATAAAGTTATACAAAGCCCAAATTATACCCTATAACATCGAATACATAAGAGATTAAATAACTAAATGATATCAAAGAATTAAAACATTAAAATCCATTTCCAACTTCATCAAATTAAAACTTGATTTTTGATATATATATATATATATATATATATATTAAAAGGATTTAGAAAGTTAGTTATAACTTAAAAAATGTCAAAAATATCTCTAATCTAATTAGATAATCCTTATTCTTAAAAAATAAAAATGAGGTTAAAATTGTAATTCAACAAAATTTAAAAAAAAAATCTACCAGAAAAACTTTTTTCCTAAAATTAGCACTTTCTCTATTTAAATATATCTCACACACGTTTGATAAATTTTTTCCTAAAACTAGCACACCCTAAACCTATCAGCTTACTCCATTTCAAATCTTAAATTTTTAGTTTCTTCAAAATTTCTTTTTGTGTAACCACACTAACAATAAATCAATTTAAATTAAAAAATTACATTAAACTCAAAATAAAAAAAAATAAAAAAATAAAAAGCATCATCGCATGTGTGTAGCGTGTGTGATCAAGGTGTGTGTGTGTATATATATAAACTCAATAATTAGAAGAGGGGTTTTGAACCGTAGGTCCTCAATATAATAAAATTAAGTTTCAAATAAGTTCAAACATAGGACACACTATGATATATATTGTACTTAAACCCCTACTAAATTTGAATCTTCAAATTTATATTAAACCCCCCCCCCCCCCCCCCCCCCCCCAAAAAAAAAAAAAAAAAAAAAAACCAAACCAAGCCAAAAGGTATGGTTTAAAAATCGGATTCTAATTTGGTTCTAAAAAATTTTTAAAGATCAGTCCATTTTATTTTATTTTTTTGACTGTATCAATTTTTAAAACCATACCAATAAGACAACAACCCAAATTGAAGTTCGCAAAACAGAAAGTCTGAAGTACTCACAGGAGATTTTGGTGGCAACATGGGCGAGAAAAGCTGCAACTTCCTTGGTCCCAAAGAACGTCCAATTCATGTAGGTAGTACCAAAGCCATAGGGCTGGTAGAGAGCAGAGGCAGTGATAAAAGACTGGTAGTCCAAAAATCCCTTGTTTGCATGGGTCTCAACCTCAAGGGAGTTACGGTACGAGAAGATGTTCTCAAACTGGTCGGTCTTTAAGTAGTCCCGAACGGCACCGTGACAGCATGTGCCCCCGCCCCCAACCGCGCCCCGATTATATGGATTGCGTGGTACACCTTGACCGCAGTTGCATTGCTGGCTTGTCAAAGAAGCTCCTGGTGAACCCGGACTCGGCGTTGTTCGAAGCGTGCGGCACTTTGGACATTCCCTTTTAAACGAACTTGCTGCTTTATTCCACGAATAGTACTCGTCACAATTCACAAGAAGCGCTAATGCAAATGCCAATAATATTGTCAAGGGCACGGACCATTTATACTCCATTGGTTTTGCAATATTAATTAACAAGCTTGGTGAAGAGTGGAGAAAGTCCGAAATTTCACTAATTAAGGAGGTTGTTAGAACCTATAAAAAAAAAAAAAAAAAAAAAAGGGAAGTTGTCAGAAGAACTTGCTCCCTATAGCCTTATGAGGTTCTGTGATGGCCGCTGAGAGAAAAGATAGTCAACTGCAAGTCAATAAAGTATTATTTATCTTTTATTTTTTGGTACTTTTGACTGATCAATAAAGATATTAGTAGCCTTTTAAATAATAAACAAAATCTTTTTTAAATAATAATGACAAATAGATATGCTTAATAAATCATAACCAAACTTCCTTTTGGACCAGAGAGGCTTGACGGGTCCGGTCACTGCAGAATGTTTTGCTTTTGCAAATTCTTGTTTACTTGAAGAGGATACAAGTAAGAAACACGGAAATTTTGCATTCTAAGTGGTGTTTGGTAACGTTATTTTATTTTAATAATGTTATTTATATTTTTTAAAAGTATGTGTGAATGAAAAAATATATAAAAATATATATAATGTTGTTTAAAATTTGAAAATATATTTAGACACATGTATAACAGGCCCTAAACTTTTGGAATATGTTAGAGATATGATATATTTTCTTTAATAATAATTGAATTTACAAATTTTTATTGATATTTCTCTTGACCTATTAATGACATTACTTTATTATTAACAATTAAAAATCGTTATTTATGAACTATTTTGTGAAAATTATTGTGACTCTAAAGTCTAAAGACTCTAAACCCTCGAAATTTTGAGACTAATTGGTTTTCTACCCCCAAAAAAAAAAAAAAAAACTAATTAATATTAACAAAAATGAAAACCCCTAAAGGCCTTTCTCCTTGGCTGGGCAGAGGTTTTAATCTGGTGGTGTGTTGGGCCACAGACCTAATCTAAACTTATTTGGACCTTCAAAATTTGAACCAAGTTTGTAATTTGATTAGTCGCACTCTACAATCTTGCATAACAAATTTATTTTCAAAATCCGTAACTTTATAATATAATGATATCTTCTTCTTTTTTATATATGCAAAAGTGGAAGCTTAGATATCAAGTTTGATTGTGAAAATATTATGAACCTTAAAAAGATCTACACAACAAATAATAAGAATGAAAAAAAAAAAAAAAAACCAAAGAAAAGTACACACAAATCACATAGAAGAGAAGAAAATATCTTTAATTATTTGATATATAAAAAATATTAAAAAAATATTCTTACTTAAAGTCATGTTAGAGCTCAAATTGTTTGAAGCTGGTCCTTGCATGATGCATCTGAGAATTTCGAATGACAGTATATTTCTTTCATTTGTGTCAAACTTAGACAAAATAAATTTACATTTTCTTTTGTGCCTAACCAAGCGCAAAAAACGGAATACCTTCCGAGCGCAAAAGGTTTGCATCAGCGGTTCTATTTCCTTGCATAGATTCACAAGGAGTTTGACACAACTCATTTTAAACGAGGGATTCCTTCCACTCTAACAACTTTGACCAAATGCGCTTTTTAATATAGCTGAAGCCTTCCTTCTTTGACCTTCCTATCATAGAAACAACTAAGATATTTCTCATACTGTCTTATGATTAGGACCCAGAGGGCATCTTTTTAATTCTTCTTGAAAGATGGGCATTATTTCAATCCAATCCTAAATTCTAATGGCATATGCCTAACACTTGTGAACATTATTTCAATCCAATCCAGGTGGCGTCATTTTGTTTAAGCCTTTTCCATTAAGTGTATATATAATGTGTAATGAGTTTATGGTTTAAACTTAAGTATTGTTAAACTATCAAATTTAATTTGAAACTTTTAAAATTGTAGTATTCATTTTGGAACAATCTTTAAACTATTAATTGAAATTATAATTTATTCAAAAATTATTTAGTAAAAAAAACGTAAAAAGAAAAGTGACAGACAAAGAGAAAAATATCAATTTTCCTTTTGCTAATGGAAGACTTGGGGATCGATGGTCTATGTCTGCCAGTGTATATCACTCACATTGGATTGATGCTTTGGTACAGAACAAAGGAGACCAATTTGAGTTTTTGCGTCACACCTCTCATATCTGATTGACATAAAATTTGACATATGTATTAAAAATATAAAGAATATGTAATTCAACGATTACATTTTCAAAATATGTAGTCATGTTAATTTTTTTAATAAGAGTTTTAGCATATCTTTATCCTTTTTTAAAACTTTGCAGACACCAATAAATAAATAAATAAATATATATATATATATATATAAGAATTAGATAGTTGAGGAAATGGTATTTGAACTATGATTTTCTTAATAAAAGACAGCAATCTATGTTATTTATTTACAAAGCTCTTGACTTAAATGAAAAAAAAAAATCACAATTATTGAAATGACATGTTTTGATTAGTTTATAATAAAAATGATGTAAATAATGAGCTCATATAAAAGTATTGTTATAATCATAATTTACTTTTATCAAAAAAAAAGGAAGTTGTGGAAATTTTGTGGAATTGAGCTTGTCACCAATTCTATGTACCTGTCATTAATTTTTTTTTTTTTTTTTACCTAAAAATGTTTCTCTTGGGAGAATGATATTTATTCAATGTGCCAAGTGCTAACTGCCAATGCCCAAGTATAACCACTTTTTTATAATAATAAAAAAATAATTTAACCAAAAAGAAGGCATGCAACTTTTAAGATAAATTTAGTCAGTTTAACTTTTGAAAAAAGAAATGAACAAAGAAACTATTTAAATTTCAGAAATATTTATCTCATCTCATCAAGAAATTTTAGGGAAGATACGTCCTAAAAGAAATTCGATAAGCTTTCCTCAATAAACGTCTTTGTTTTTGCCCCCATATTTTTATAGGATTCCAAGTTCCCAATAAATTCTAATAAGACACTTTTTTCTTTTTTTCTTTTTTTGGCCAACGGAGCATAGCTCCAACCTCGACTCATAAGACTCATAACATATTCATTTTATTTATGTTAAAATTAGACCTAAATAAATGCATATTTTTCGTATGTCTCCTTGATATATAAACAAAGGAAGGGCAAAAGTGGGATATACTCCAAGATTTCACAACTATAATGCAAATTATACAAATATAGAAAAGGCCCTTATATACAATCTACAGTATATAATTAAACAATAGGATGTCAAAAAAAAAAAAAAAAAATCTCCAAAGTTACACCCCATTAGCAAAAGGCATATATGCATATCAAGACAAGCTCTTATTGTCCAAGCAACTTTATCTTCACAGAGAGACAAATATACAGTTTATTAATAAAAATAAAATAAAAAATAAAAAAACCTCTTACTATCCTTCATGTTTCAATTTTTCCTTCAGTTGCTTACTAGGTTCTTAGAACCATATTAATGCACTAGCTTAGAAAATGAGGATTAGTTCAAGAAAGCTCAAGGAGATAAGTAAAAGATGGATTAAAAGCAACCTGCTCGGTCCAACTAAGGACTTCTCTCGACTGACACCCATAAGTTCAAGGTAATACAAGTAATGGGAGATGATGTTGTTCATGGACTCATTATTACCTTTACCACAAAAAGGATTTCCATAGAGCACATTCATAGTAACATTTTGTTCAATATATTCTGGATAGTTCAACAAATTTACCTTCAAATTTTTACCAACTTCTCCTTAATTGTAGTTCCTGTTCAAAGCATCAGAAAAAGAAAATCCTTTAGAATGTGACATGCAACTATGAATTGATCTACAATAAATTCTTCTAGGGCAAGAAAAAGTAGTTACCAATAAATTGGCAGAGCACCCTCACCATAGTATGCAACTCCAAGAGCACATCGATAAGTGTTTTTATAGTGTTCATCACAATAATATGAGGTAGAATTCATTTCCTTGTTATAGCATAAATCCCAAGATAATGGTTCCTCGGTGATCATGCTATATCCATTTGAAAAATATCATCCACCTTTTACTTTGCATAAGTGAGTAAAAATCTTTGAATATACATCATATACAACTTTAATTACACAATATCAATTCATGAACATATTGTGCTCCAAATTCATTAGTTCCAACTTACAATCCAATAAGTTTTTGTAAAAAGGATCTACTTAAATCACTGTTTGCATGTAGATTCACTTACAACCCTATGCTTCATTCATTTGTTCAAAAAATTTACGTTTTAAAAAGTAAATTAAGAATTTAATCACAAATCTCATCCCAGCTGAGCCTAAACAATATATAATTTTTAACTTTTTCATTAGTTAATCAGTAAAAATTTCAACTTTTTCATTAGTTATTCAAATAGACGTTTAACAAAGCTCAAATTATACCTTCAATAAGAATTCTTAACAGATTAATCAACTAAACTCCAGAAAAGAGTTTTAACATTAAATTTCATTTGCAACTTTACCAATTAAAGCTCACTTCGTTTGGATATTGCCAATTAAAAATACTTTTTTTCTTTTCCAAATAATCAATTATATACATCTTGTGTAATTATGATTTTATTGATGATATTTCAGTTGATAAAACAAATCCATTGCCTTAATTATCCATCATTTGGTAACCAAATATTATGTTTTAATAAATAAAAAAAAAAAGGCAAAAATTGATAAAAAAGTAAACAGATGTAACAATATTTTAAGATTTGTTCAACTTGGAACAAGAACCAAACCAAACAGGCAACAGTCCACTAGGCCTAAAATAAAATTAACTATTCAAAATTCAAACACTGTGTACTGATCAAGTTTACTTAAAACCCCAACAAAATTTGAACCTTCAAAAGGCAGATAGAGAAACAGGGAAAAACCAAACCAACAACACAAAAACCCAAATTAAAGTTTCACAAAACAGAGAAACTTTGAGCTATTCACATGAGATTTTGGAGCCAACATGGGCAAGAAAAGCTGCGACTTCCTTGGTTCCAAAGAAGTTCCCATTGATGTAGGTTTTACCAAAGCCATAGGGCTGGTAGTGAGTAGAGGCAGTGATAAAAGACTGGTAGTCCCAAAAGCCCTTTGCATGCGACATAATAGAGTCAAGTTTTGAGAAGATGTTGTCAAACTGATCGATCTGAAAGTAGTCAGAAACAGCCCCATCAACACAGCATCGTCCTATTATCTTGTTGCACCCAGGACAGGACCTCCCCCTACCTCTTTCATATCCTCCCTGGATCGCCGCCAACGATCGCTTCACAGAAGAATGGTCACAATTCACAACCACTAGTATCAATGCTCTTGTCAAGACTACACTCCTTTTATACTCCATTTTTGAGTTTAAAGAGAGGTCTGTGCTGTCCCCATATACTGGGTGGGAGCAGGAAATTTAGGAAAGGAAAGATTGTCAAGTGCAAAAGTCATCAAAATTATGGGGACTTGGGGGGTCCTTCGGTCCGAATGTCTGCAGAATCTTACGCTTTTCTAGCTTATTTTTTACTTATCTTATTTGATTTTTCCGTAAAGTGTTTTTCCTTTACTTGGAGAGATAAAGTTATAGACACGTGATTGTGAATACTGCATTCTAAAACTTCCAATAAAGCTTAGATCAAAATAAGTGCATGTGTTCTGTACTTGATGCTTGATATAAACAAACTAAGCGCAAAAGCGGATTCATTCCAAGAATTCACAGCTAAAATGAGTATTACATAACATATAATGGTCCATATACGATCCACTTTAACAATTACACAATAACCAGAAATTGAAAGCAAAAATATATCTCAAGAGTTACACAACACTATCAAAAGATAGTCACAAATCAATAAATACAAACTCTTATTGTTGAAGCAAGTTTAACTTCACAAGGAGACATACAAATAGTTTATACAAGCTCTTACTCCCCTTAAAGTTTGAACCTTTCCGCTTGGTTACGTAATAGATTGATTAAATTGCATATTTGGTAATCAACCTTTGACCTTTATTTAAAATCATATTTAAACTTTAAACTGTTTCAAAAATATCTTCATTGACATTATTTAATTTGATGGGTGAAAAATGCTAGGGTAGCAAACAAAATTCAGAAAATCGAGGTCATTCCAATGATGTAGAACTTATAATGTGGCATGTATTCCATTTCACATATTTGTATTTTTCATTCACTAGATAACTTTAAAGATATTTTTAAAATGTTTTTTCTAGTCTAGGGACTAAATGGAAAAATTTTAAAAGATACGTACTATTTTGTAACAAAGGACAAAGGTTGAGGAGTACCAAATATGCAGTTTAACCCAAACAATTGGTGTAAGAAAGGACGGGCTATAAACTAGGCGGACCTCCTACACGGTATGTCACATTCAACCAAGACTCGTCACAATTGACAAGCACTAATATAAATGCCAATATTGTCAACTGTAACAGTACAGACCATTTATACTCCATTTTTGCATGTAACAACTAGTAACGGCAGTGGAGGCCAGGGAGAGGGGAAAATGGAGGACAGTAGAGTTAATTTGATATACCCTCTTTTTATAAAATATTGAAATTCATCGTCTGTTTGTATATCTATATATAATATTTAAAAATTGAACCCTATTTATTGTGGTTACCTTTTTATTAAGCCACATAATAGACCATATCATCATTCTTGTTATTCTACTTTTGGTTTCAAATAATAGATGACTCTTTACTTGAAAAGTATTAAAGCTTAATTTGTCTCATTTTTGTTGAAAAGGAAGTAACGTAAATACTGCATTCTAAACTTTAATTACGTTTTGAACCGTATATATCTTCCTCCATTTGTGCTATCTTCCACACAACTTCCTTCCTTCTGGCCAAAGGCGTAGCTTGTAGCTATATTAGTACTTCTTTATGCACAAAATGCTTAAGGGTCTAGGAGAAAAGGTTCGAACTGCTAATCCTTTAGGTTGTAATTATCTCTATTAAAAAAAAAAAAAAAAGTTCCTTCCCTCTCATGCATTTGTCTTCTTCTATACTTTTGTATTATTTTTTTGATATTGGTTAGAACTTAGAAATATCTAAGTTCTAGGGGTGTCTTCTTCTGCTATACTGTGTAAGTGTCTAGTCTTTGCTTAAAGTCTTGCTATTACTTTTCCCCTATTATTATTCCTCCTATACAGATATATAGGTATAGCTAGTTTGTTCGTCTGTCAATTTTTATTTCGAATCTATTTTTGCTAATCTTCTCATGTATTGTTTTTTTCTGCGTAGTCTTTGTTGACTGTCTTGTTATTACTTTTGTACTCTTCTTCGTTCTCTAGTCAAGTTTGTTTGTCTATTAATTTTCTATTTTGAATATGTTTTTTTCTCTATTCTTCACGTGTATTATTATTTTTAATAAATTTAATCATATTCATATACAGATAAAGGGATAAGATATTTTTCCCCAAAGGTCATCCATCGTTCCTGTCCCTCTCGTCTCTATCAACTCAAACCCTCCCTTTTGAGTTCTCACTCACTGTGTCATCTTTCTCCTCTCCACCCCTCACAACCACAAACTGCATTTCTCAAGAGTAGTGGTTACTACATACACGCCTCTACGTGCAGCGAAAAAACAATTAAATGGCCAAATTGAAAATAGTGATTTCAAGTCACAATTTTAATTATTTTTTCATGTGTGTAAATATGTGTACATTAAGGTGTATTACTTTGTGCAACAATTGTTTTTGGCAAAAATGCAATTTACACCCGTGCTAACTTTGCTTAAGAATCTTTTTAGTTCTTTACATTTGAATTTGGTCATTTTAGTCCAGAAGTTTATTCCAAAATCATTTAAGTTTTTTAAGTTTAAAAATGGTCATTTAACCCAATAAATTTACCCAAAAATTATTTTAATCCTATAAGTTGGTAGTTTTGAGTTATTTTTAACAAATTTACAAGACTAAGTGAGTCCTTGAAGCATTAAAATGATTTTTGAGCAGAGTTATAATCAGACTAAAATGAACTTCAAACTTAAAGAACTAGCTAAAATGATTTTCGTGCAAAGTTATTGAACAAAAATGACCAACTTCAAATTTAAAAATTCAAAATAACTCTTGGACAAAGTTAGTAGCTGCAAATTGTATTTTTATCAATTTTTTAACCTTAATGTAATACTGAGTCTTAATTTGCCACATTAGTTTTTACTTATAACTCAATACATCCTATCATACCTAATGACACCACATCAACATTTAACGTAAAACTTGAAATATGATATTTATTGAGATGTTATTATATGTAGTCATATATATTTATATTTTAACAATACGATGATATGTCATGCTCTAATTGAGCAGTATAAAGGAAGGGTTCATATGAATTATTTATAGAATTTAATCTCTTAACCTTTGTGTCATTGTCCCAGTACTCCACTCCACCCTTCTCCTCAGTTTCCTCAATGGCCCATCCTCACTAAATAACTGCTCTCCCTTCTGCTTCTTCCCTCCTTCTGCGTATACAGTCCTACTAGGTCTCACTTACTAGTCCGGTCCAAACCTAGACTCACTATACTTACTATACATTACGTTTTATGGGATAAGGTACTTTACGTTATACTTTCTTGTGTGCTAATAGTTTTAGACTCTAATTGGCATCTATATACATTGGATTGGGAATCAATATTAATATATATATATATATATGAGTTGGATTCAAGTTTAACTTATTGTAACTCTAAGCAATATTACACCACTCAATAATTTTTAATTGGATGCGAATATTGACAAATTTACCGTTAGATTATATTATCTTCGTATATTCTTCATGCTTGCAAATTTCAAGGTGATCAAAGATTAATAGTTATGTCATCAATCAATTGATAAAATTCAAATTTTTGTAGTTTAAAATAATGTATAAAAGATGAGTTTATAGATCAAATGGTAAATAGCATTTGATTGATATGAAAATTGGCGTGCATGTTAATAACATATAGAACATGTAATTCAACGGTTGAATTTTTAAAATATTAATTCAATAAGAAGTTGTTAGGTGGTGTAATATTGCTTAGAGTTATACCAGGTGTAACTTGAACCCAACTATATATATATATATATATTTAGTTTCAACAAGGTTTGAAAAAAAAGTAAAAACAACAAAGAGAGATGAAAAGTTGATTAGTATGTGATGCTTCATTATTGTTAGGTGGAACATGTAAGTCATTGCTCAATTTTGGTGTGCCGTGAACGGGGCCCTTTGTATGTAGAAGAAATCGAAGGCAGAAAAGCATGCAACTATAAAGTTGTAGTTGATTGTATGTGACCCATCTCATAATTTTCATTTTATTTTATTTTATCCTCATTAGTAGGTATACATTTGTGAGTGAAGTCCTATATTAAATAATAATAAAAAAATTGAGCAAATAATATATCATAATTGGGCCTTAAACTCATAATTTTAAGCTTTTAGGTCAAATATTATCATTATATATTATAGTAACTACTCAATTGGAGTTTTTATAATATGTTATTGGTGAAAATGCACATTTAGTTCCTACATTTTGGATTAATTCTCAATTTAGTCTCTAAATTGATTTCACTCCTAGATCAGTCCCTGATTTCAGAAAATTATTTTTATTTTGATCCCTGCCGTCAACCCAAAACAAAAAATGCATACATGGCAAACGGAATACACTGTTTGCTGATGTGACTAATAAAATAAAATAAAATAAACCATCTCAATATGCCATGTCATCATCTAATTTAAAAAATAATAATTTATCAATTTGAAAAAAAATTAAAAAAAACATAAAAACAAAATTAAAAACATAAAAACACAGTTTTAGATTTGACCGTGAAGACACAAGAACTCAAGATCATGAACCCAAATCACAAGAACTCAAGAACACAAAATTCCTGGGCATTCAACATCTTTCCCAAAAAATTTCACCAAACACTGAAAAAATTCACATCTAAAGACCGATGCCTAAAATTTTCATCACAACATTTTCTTTCTACCCAAAACCAGAAATTTTCTTATGAAACAAACACCACAAACCCAGCCAATTTGACTCACAATAACAACAAGCCCAACCAACCTCATAAATTTTCCCCAGAAAAACAAAATTTTCTTTCAAACCAAACACTAAAATAACTCACATTTAATAAACCGATGCTTAAAATACATACAAAATCTGTATCCTCCATCGAAACCTCCAACAAATCAAACTCATAAACCTAGAAAAATCATCAAATCCACATGATAAAAGACAAACCCAGAAATTTAAAATAAACACAGTAACAAGTGAACATATCAGAAACCCATCGATCAAGCCACATCAAGCCACCGATCCTGCAATCCGAAACCCACATGAACAGATCAGACCACCAATCAAAAACAATGGCAGTGACACCCTCAGCTCGCGAAGAGAACGTGTACATGGCGAAGCTTGCCGAGCAAGCCCAGCGGTACGAAGAGATGGTGGAGTTCATGGAGAAGGTCTAGGCAGCGGTGGAGAGCGAAGAGCTCACCGTCGAGGAGCGAAACCTTCTCTCTATGGCGTACAACAACGTGATCAGTGCGAGGCTAGCCTCGTGGCACATCATCTCCTCGATTGAGTAGAAGGAGCAGAGCCGCAGCAACGAGGACCACGTGTCCATGATCCGGGACTACAAATCCAAGATCGAGTTGGAGCTCTCCAACATCTGCGATGGAATCCTCAAGCTCCTTGACACCAGACTCATCCCCTCCATCGCCACCTACGACTCCAAGGTCTTCTACCTTAAGATGAAGGGCGAGTGAGCTCCGGCCATGGACAATGGAGAGTGAGAGATTCTATCCATTGAGCGTGAAGAGAGTGAGAGAATTTGAGATTAGTCTTTTAGCGTAGGGATTTTTTTTTTAAGCTGATAAGGCTAAAGAAAAATAAAAACAAAATCAAAAAGAATTAAAAAGATAATGATTTTTGATTTTTTAAGAAATGATTTTAGTTTAAATTAGATTTAAGATTTTTTAAGAAATGATTTTAGTTTAAATTAGATTTAAGATTTTTGATTTTTTTAATTTTCTAAGTTGGCTTTTTTTTTTATTAATTTAAATGCTAATGTGGCATTTAAAAAATGTTAAATAATAATTTTTTTATTATTTTATTAGCTACGTTAGCAAACAATGCATTCCGTTTGTCACGTATACATTTTCTGTTACTGGATTGACGGCAAGGGCCAAAATAAAAATAATTTTCTAAAATTAGAGACTGATCTAGGAGTGAAATCAATTTAGGGACCAAATCTTTGCCAGAAAATTTCACCAAACACTAAAAAAATTCACATCTAAAAAGCCGATGCCTAAGATTTTCATCACAACATTTTCTTTCTACCTAAAACCAGAAATTTTCTTATGAAACAAACACCACAAACCCAGCCAATTCGACTCACAATAACAACAAACCCAACCAACCTCATAAATTTTCCCCAAAAAAAACAAAATTTTCTTTCAAACCAAACACTAAAATAACTCACATTTAATAAACCGATGCTTAAAATACATACAAAATTCGTATCCTCCACCGAAACCTCCAACAAATCAAACCCATAAACCTAGAAAAATCATGAAATCCACATGAAAAAAGACAAACCCAAAAATTTAAAATAAACACAGTAACAAGTGAACAAATCAGAAACCCATCGATCAAGCCACATCAAGCCACCGATCCTGCAATCCGAAACCCACATGAACATATCAGACCACCAATCAAAAACAATGGCAGTGACACCCTCGGCTCGCGAAGAGAAAGTGTACATGGCGAAGCTTGCCAAGCAAGCCCAGGGGTACGAGGAGATGGTGGAGTTCATGGAGAAGGTCTCGATGGTGGTGGAGAGCGAGGAGCTCACCGTCGAGGAGAGAAACCTTCTCTCCGTGGCATACAACAACGTGATCAGCGCAAGGCTAGCCTCGTGGCGCATCATCTCCTCGATTGACCAGAAGGAGGAGAGCCGCGGCAACAAGGACCACGTGTCCATGATCCGGGACTACAAATCCAAGATCGAGTCAAAGCTCTCCAACATCTGCGATGGAATCCTCAAGCTCCTTGACACCAAACTCATCCCTTCCGCCGCCATCGACGACTCCAAGGTCTTCTACCTTAAGATGAAAGGCGAGTGAGCTCCGGCCATGGACAGTGGAGAGTGAGAGATTCTATCCATTAAGCGTGAAGAGAGTGAGAGAATTTGAGATTAGTCTTTTAGTGTAGGGATTTTTTTTTAAGCTGATAAGGTTAAAGAAAAATAAAAACAAAATAAAAAAGAATTAAAAAGATAATGATTTTTTATTTTTTAAGAAATGATTTTAGTTTAAATTAGATTTAAGGTTTTTTTTAAAAAAAATTTAATTTACTTTTTTTTTTTAATTTTCTGAGTTGGCTTTTTTTTTATTAATTTAAATGCTAATGTGGCATTTAAAAAATGTTAAATAATAATTTATTATTATTATTTTATTAGCTACGTTAGCAAACAATGTATTCCATTTGCCACGTATACATTTTCTGTTACTGGATTGACGGTAAGGGCCAAAATAAAAATAATTTTCTAAAATCAGGGACTGATCTAGGAGTGAAATCAATTTAGGAACTAAATCGAGAATAGGTCCAAAATGTAGGGATTAAAAGTGCATTTTTGCCTATATTATTTTCCCAACAAGTGATATTAGAGTCCATAGTGGTGAAGGGCAATGGTGGCAAAGTTATCATGATTCCTTTTGCAATTGGAGCAAACATAGGGTTGAATAATAATAAGAATAGGAGGGTGATTGATATAATATAGTTGTAAGACCTCAAAAAGTTATATGGTACAATATTACAAGGTCAATAAAAAACGTTAAACTTTTTTTCTATTTTATATTATATTTATTATATATAGATGGAATTTTATAAGTGAAATATTTAGGTTTTACTATTTAATAATCTAGTGCATGTCTCAAGAAAGGTCCTAAAACTGTTTCAAACTTTAAATCATCAAAAATAGGATGTATATCAATAGCTAGTATAGAAAGGAAAATATTTTGATTAATCACAAACTGTCACGCCATCTCATCAAATCCACGTAGAACATGCAAAGAGACCAATTACAAGACTCCGCATGCTAGTTAGTGGGTTCCACTATCATAATTCAGAAACCAATGGAAATATTCTAAGTGTTACTAAATAAAAATTATAAAGAATATTCAAGAGCTAATCACACATCAACATGTGCTAATATTTTTAATTCAAAATGACATAAGCATGCAGTCTAATTAAATGTTGTCATGTGGTATTTTAAATTAAGTCACCTTAGCTAATCGAATAATACCATGTGTTTATTGGAGAACAAGATATAAATTCTCCCCATTTAAATTATGACACAGGTCACCCATGATCCCCAATCATGTGTCATCTCACCTCCTCCAAGCATCCTATAAATAAAGACACTACCCAGTCTTGTAGAAACACAATTCATAAGTCTCGAAACCCTACTGTAATCAAGCTCCAAAGCCTCCAAAAACTTCAGTCTTTGAATACGAAGAACATTTCAACAATAATCAATCAAATTATCCTTTTAGATCTCAAAGTTTATTGGAATCAAAGCCTCCAAGAACTTCAATCTTTGGATGCAATGAACATTTGAACAGAAATCAATCAAATTATCATTTTGGATCTCAAAGTTTACTGGAATCAAGCTCAAAATCCTTCAAAAACTCCAAGAGATTGTAAATTAATGAAGCCCTATGAATTCAAGCCTCTAAAATCCCCAAAGAACTTTCACCACAAATCTTCAAATATAAAGAACATTCATCCAAATCACCATTCCAATTCTTTGAGTTTTATTGGAATCAAGTTTCAAACTCTTCATAAACTTCAAGAACTCTAATTAATCAAAGTTTCATCGGATTCAAGATCTAAACTCACTGACTTACACTACAAATCTTAGAAGACAAAGAATATTTGAAGAACAAAGAGTTTCTAACAAGCATATAGCTAGAGATTCATCACACTTCTATTGAAAGGACCTCCAATCCATCTTCCAATGCTAAAGTGGAAGACATTTTGTTTTCGAGTCAAGAATACATCAATGCAATACTTGAATTGAAGATTTTTCCAAGGAGATCAAACCAGAAAATTAAACTATTGTAATAGAATATAATTACAAAGAATTGTACCCACACATTCATTAATAACAATATACATTTGTTAAACAGATTCAATTTTTTTATTTCCAAACTTGTGATTTTGGGTTTGCAGTTAGATGTGTGAGAAATTGCCATAGCTCTCTATTGGTTTAATTCATAATATAAAAAATCTCGTAATTGATGAAAATTGATTTCAAGTGCTTTATAACGAGTCAAATACTTCAAATTGGAACCTATCCATCTAATCAATTTTGTCCATTCCAACTACAATTGATGGAATAATGCAACTTCAAGGTTTACATCTTCAAGACAATAGACTACAAGGATTAATCCCAAATTATATATGTCAATTGAACAACTTGGATGAATTATTTTTAAATCATAATGAGCTTTCTGGAACAATACCAACATGTTGGGGAGGTTTTTCTAAACTTCAAAAGTTGTACTTAGATTCCAACCAGTTGACTTTCATACTCCCCATCCTTTTGGAGTCTTAAGGACATACAACAAATAAACTTGTCCTTGAATTATTTAAGTGGTCATCTACCATCAAATGTTGGGAATTTAGAACATGTAACATACATAGACCTCTCATGGAATCAACTATTAGGTAACATCCCTGCTTTTAGAGACCTAGTTTTAGAAAACCTCTCCTTGGCACATAACAAATTCCAAGGTCTTATTCCCTGTTCATTTGATAAGTTAATAAGAATGGTACACTTGGATCTATCTAATAACACTATCTAATAACAAATTGTATTCCAATGTCTTTAGTGGAACTCAAAGGCCTTAAATATTTCAATGTATCTTTTAATAGATTACAAGGTGAAATTCCATCAACAGGTGTTATTGCACAATTTTCAACTTAGTCATTCATAGGCAATAAAGCATTATGTGGTCCATCCAAACTTCAAGTTCCACCATGCAAAACAAGTAATGCTGGACAATCAAGGACATCAACTGCAATTATAGTCAGATATATTCTTCCAACAATGATAGCAACAATACTTGCATTAGTCCTCTAATTTGCTTTGATGAGAAACCGAAAGAGATATGCAAAACTTAAAGGTCAAGGAGATTTGTTACGCAACATGGAGAAGAATAACATACCTAGAACTCGAACAAGCAACAAATAGATTTAGCAAAAGCAACTTAATTGGGAAAGGTGATTTTGGCTCAGTGTACAAAGGGACACTTTCAGATGGAGTTAGTGTTGCAATAAAGGTTTTTAATTTGAATATGAAATGAGGGTTTAAGAGTTTTAAAGTTGAATGTGATGTATTGCGCATAGTTCACCACCAAAATCTTGTGAAAATCATCAGTAGTTGTAGCATCATTGACTTTAAAGCTTTGGTACTAGAGTACATTCCTAATGGGAGCCTTATGAAGTGGTTGTATTCTCATAACTCCTTCTTGGATATATAACAAAGATTAAACACGATGATAGATGTTGCATCATCATTGGAGTATCTCCATTATGAGTGTCCTTCACCTATTGTTCATTGTGATTTTAAGCCCAACAATATTCTACTAAACAAAGATATGGTTGCACATATGAATGATTTTGGAATTTCAAAATTATTGGGTGATGAAGACTCTATTGGTTATATGGCACCAGGGGATGTTTCCAGTTTACAATTAAATTTAATTTTTAAACATACACACACAAAGTTGTCACCAAAAAAAAAATCAAGAATTTTTTTTACCATCAAGTAAAGATATTGGATACTTACTAACAACAAATTTAATCAAACTTGTAGAGTATGGATCGCAGGGGATTGTTTCCACACGTGGCGACATGTATAGTTATGGCATTTTGTTGATGGAAACATTCACAAGAAAGATTCCCATGGATGAAATGTTTACTGAGGAAATGAGACTAAAATTTTGGGTAAAACAATCACTACCCCCATTCAATAATTGAAGTTGTAGATGCTAATTTGCTAAAAAGAGGTGAAGAGCATTTTAATTCTAAGCTAGATTGTATCTTGTCCATTATGGAATTGGCTAGGCATTGTACAACAGTGTCACTTGAAAAGAGGATAAATATAAGAGATGTCGTAACAACACTTGAAAATATCAAATTGAAGTTTCTAAAGTATGTTGGAGGAGATTGATTGTAAGAAATTTGTCTAAGGGTTTCCCTGTTTGTGCTTTTTACTAAATACATTTTGTAGGTTATGTTACTTAAAAAACCTATTCAAGTATATAAGTTTAAAGCAATGTGCTAGTACAACAAAGTTGAAGGATGTATGATTGACTATATATATTGAGGCATTAATTTACACTCTAATGGTACTAGACAATTGCAATGACTCAATACTAGAAACCAAAGAGTCAACTCCAATTAATCATATTCAATTACAAATTGAAAAACAAAGTGAAGGTGTTTGTTAATTGTTATTGATCGAAAACTAATAGAATCATAATTTTTCAAACCCAAACCGTTCAAAGAACTGAAGAAGAGAGAGGTTCAAAGTTTTTAAGGTTGAACCGAGGTCGAACTGTAATGACGTCATAACTAATTTAGTAATTATTTAAAAAATAAATAAATTAGTAAAAATTGAAAATTTAACTAAAATAATCCAAATAAATATAAAGAACTATATTTCAAATAATTTTTTTAATGTCATAAGTTTCATAATGTAAGTAAAAATATTAAATTCTAAGAAAACATATTTATGCAAATAAAATATATTAAATTCTAAGCATAATACAATCTAATATTTTCTCTTTTATGCCAGTTTGAATTGTCAACCATTTGTGAATTAAAAAAAAAATACAAGAGTAGGTGGGCAGACATTGGTTTGCTGTCAATAAAAAATGGGTTTAATAAAAATCAAGTTCTCATAAAATTAAGAAGTGCTTGACAGCAAGCATAAGTGGTAGTGGGTGCAATAAAGCAAACCTTCTGTGGTGTGGTTGAGAGTAAAGCAAGGCAGTACGCCAATACATCATCTTCAAAGAACTGAAGAAGAAGACTTCAGAGGCAAAAATGCAAATACATAGCATCTGCAAAAACGCAAAGAGCGAGCGATCGAGACATAGAAGAAGTGAATCCCATCTTTTTCTTCTTCTTTTCCCAAGCAATCTGTTTACTTTTCTTTCCAGCACCTACCTCTTAGATTTGAAATTTGTGTTTTTCTCTCCCTAGCACTTCTCAGTCTCTCATCTTCGGTCTTCCTTAATTCTCGAGAAAATTATAACAGATCTGAAGGTAAGACTCTATTTCACAACTTCATCCTTTATTCACTCTCCCTCTTTCTATTCCTGTCTCACTCGTTCTTCCCTAAAGAACAAATCTGGCCAACTTGAAATTGCTCTTCATGAAGAAATTTTCTAAGGAGAAACTGAAAAACTCGTGTTCGTTTCAGAAAACCGTGCGGTTTGAACGCGGTTCGAGAGGTTCACAACAAAAATATAATTTCCAGTTTTTTTGTGACTAAAGAACTATTTTAAGAAGCGATTCCCGGTTAACTCGGTCAGATCGTACGATCCGGTCTAGATTTCAAAACCATTAAAAATATATTGTCCAGCCTTCAAAAAGGAACTCTTTATATATAGATATATTAAGTAGAAGATATTAGATCTATCTTAACTGCTCCTCTTTCTTGCTTTGCATGTTCTTTGTGAAGCCAATGTCCTGGTTCACTCCTTAGTTGCTTGTATTGTCAATTACAACTTTTAGATTCCATCACCACCTTTAATATCCCTCTTGTTATGAATGGAAATAGGCTAAATGAAGAAGGATGCTCTCTTTTTCCTGTTATAATTTCTTTTACTTGGTCTTAAAAAAGGTGAAATCATGACAAATTTGAAATATTGGGATAAATCAAAGTTATGAATTCGATTTCAAGTACATTCCAAATTGGCTATTAGAACAGAATATTTCGGTATTGGAATACCATTTCAAGATTATCTCTCTCTCTCTCTCTCTCTCTCTCTCTCTCTCTCTCTCTCTCTCTCTCTCTCTCTCTCTCTCTCTCTCTCTCTCTATATATATATATATATATATATATGTATATGGATCAGCTTTAAGTTACATCTTACGTAAATCTAAATAATGTTACATCACATAATAATTTTTTGTCGGGTTAATTTTTTCAAAATCCACGAGATTAAATGTTCTCTATATTTTTAACACACATACCTAGTTTTGTGTCAATCAAATACTATTTTCTATATGATCTAGAAACCCATCCCATCTATTTTATGCACAATCTTAAATTTTCTATATGATCTAGAAACCCATCTCTTTTATGCACAATCTTAAATACAAAAACTTATAATTTTTACATTTGATCAATGAAATAGTTATTAATCTCAGATTTTTGAAATTTTGCAAGCACATAGATTAGAGTTACACCAATAAAAAGTTATTAGAGTTACACTAAGTATTACATGAACTCAACTCGTGTGTGTGTGTGTGTGTAAGCTTTATACTATCTCAATCATTAATATAAAAGTTATAAACATTAAAAAAATTATGAAATCAATAACATTGAAAAAAGTGATTTAAAGGCCTTAGAGCATTCGCATCAGTTCTTCTATATATTTCTATCTATTTCAGCATAAAAATTTACTTTTTTCTATTTTAGACAACCACTTCTAAAAAACACTAACATCATATTATCTATTCCAAAAATTTATTCAATAAACAATTCATTCTTCTAGAATTTGTTTTTTAATTTCCTTCAATATGCTCTCTCTCTCTCTCTCTCTCTCTCTCTCTCTCTCTCTCTCTCTCTCTCTCTCTCTCTCTCTCAATTCGTAGCCCAAGGTAGACATGGCAAAACGGGTGGGTCGGGTCGGGTTCGGGTCGAGTCAATCAGGTTGCGGGTCAAACGGGTCACGGGTCAAAAACGGGTCATCTTAAGCGGGTTAAAACGGGTTCGGGTCAATCGGGTTTCGGGTCGGGTCAGGTTGACCCGTATTGACCCGTATTTTTCACAAGATTTTTTTTTTTTTTCATAAATAAAACAAAATGTATTTGTCATTTGAAAAGTTATGCAACAAATTATTTTATATAAAATGCATTATTTTGACTTCACCACTTATATCAAGAATGAATTCAGTTAAACTTATTAATACTTATTTAATAACTTTAAAATTATACAAATCTTAACATTGCTATCTAAAACAAAATAACACAAATATAAGTAAAACAAATACACATGTTTTATTTCTACACAATATCAACATTTCAAAATATAAAGCAAAATTACAAATGACTTATTGGAAAACTCATTTGATAAAGAATAAAAACATACAAGAAATTTACAATCTTGAAAATTAATTTTATAATCTATTATTAATTGTGGTTGGCACTCTATTTCAATTTGAGATATACATTAAAATTTTATTGCTAACTTATTTATACATGGTCTCTTTAATGAATATCATATCATTGTTAAGCAACACAGACTCTAGGAAATAACATAATTTATTTTGAAAAATCGTTTATTTTGGATATAAATTGTTAAAAAATGAGTCTAAGCATTCATAATTTATGCTAATTTGATACGTTGGCTTCACTATTTTTACACTTGTAAATGTTTCTTACATATGTCTACAATTTTAAATCTATATTTTTAACTCTACTGTAACCATATTATCTTGGCATGTACTTTATTATTTGATATCTAAAAATCTTTATTCATTACAGAATGCTCAACTTTTTATCTTTCAATTAATTTGCATATGTAAATGTATCAATTGTTTCCTTAAAGCTCATAATAAGCAATTAAACTACTATTGTCTTAATTTTACTCTTTTTTTAACCCAAAAAAAAAAAGGTTTTAAAAAAGTGATTTGGGTTCGAGTCGGGCTGCGGATTGGGTCGGGTTGACCTGCAAAAAACTTGAAAAATTCGGGTCGGGTCACGGGTCAACCCGTTTTTGTTTCGGGTCAAAAAAATCGGGTTCGGGTCAAATATTTTTTGGGTCGGGTCAGGTCAGAAAATTTTGACCCGTTTTGCCATGTCTAGCCCAAGGCACTTTCACAAATGTAAGAGCAAGACAAATCGCCACATAGCAACACATGAACAACCCAAAAAATTCCAAACAATTTTCAACAACCCGTAAACGCAGAAAATCTTAGCAACCCAAACAATTCTGCAAAATTTCAAACCCATAAACTCAAAAAAATCATGGCAACCTAGAAAATTCATAGCCATAAAGATGCAACCCACCAACCAAAAAGAAGCCCACATCGCTAAACTCATCCCCACCACTATGAAGTGACAATCCAAACTCAACCATCCTACCACCGATCAACTCCAAACAGAAAATCACACAGACACATTATCAAAAATTATTGGTAGTCCGTGACTATATAGAAATGCTAAGATCACATCATTTTACACAATTTTAGCTACAACTCGCCACATGACAAGTTGTAAGTAGGAGATGTGTGGTGGTGAATCTATGTAGGATCATACATCTACTGCTCACAACTCGCCACTTGGTGCGTTGTGGTTAAAGTAATGTGAAATGGTGAGTTGTGGTTAAAGTGATGTGAAATGGTGTGATCCTAGCATTGGTCGTGCCTACAAGGTCAGCTTTGACACGTCATCAAAAATTGATTATATAAGCTTCCCTGCTATGTCACCTACCACATCAGACTTACTCTAACATCTGTTAATGGCCGGGTCACTGAAATTTTTTGCACCCGAAAAGTTTCAAAATTTGTTTAGATGAATATGAATACGTCATTTTCTCCCAACCCCGAAGCCCACCGTCTCCAACTTTCCACCCGGCAGCGACAGCGACCTCAGTAGTCGATACTGCCCCGCTCAATAGACGAAGAGTATGTTTTTCTCTCTTATTCTTTCACCTTTTCTTTGGAAACAGATGCTTTGATGGGTAATCCAAACCTTCTAGTTCTGAGAATCAATGTGTTAGATTTTAATTGCAGTTTATAGTTCTTTTTTGTTACAAATGTTTCCTTTCGGTTCTTGTTTTTGTTACAAAATTTTTATCTTTTGGTCTGGTTGAACTGTTAAGTTTGTGAATCTTTATTTCTATCACCAATCTGTGAGTCTAAGCATCTTGTAGTTAAGTATTTCATGTATTTGATGTTGATAGTTTACTGAATTTGTGTAAAATTGTAAATTGAAGTTCAAATTGATAAGTTTAGTCCACCCTAGTGGCCTCTAAAAAGACTGCGTTTAAGGTGTTTGTAAAATTGCTTGTTTGCTTGGTATTTTATATTGGCTTATGGTCTTACTTCTGGTAGATGGGTATATGGTGGTGTCATTTGTGGTGGTTATTGCTTTAGTTTTGTGGTATTCTTGGGGCTTTGGGAAGGGGGTTTAGAAGGGAGGAAAGAGGAAATATTACATTAAGCTTTGCCTTGAATGAGGTCTAAGAGCATTACCTTCCTTTTATCTATGTATTCAAGTATTTGATAATTTTGTGTATAATGGGTTTGAGAAATTGTGTTGTTTTATGAAAAATAATGTCATGATTTTGCAATGATATCCATCTGTCACAGCTGTGATTATATCCAAAATCTGCAATTTTTTGTTTGTAAGCTCCAATGGCTCTTAGCTTGATCACTTTCACTGGCCTCATGTTATACAACATGCCCCACCCTTTTTTGGTATGATATCTCTTTGTTATGCAAGTTCTTTTGCTATCAAAGCTTCTACAATCTATTAGAGCTTCCAGCCGCTGCAAAATCAAATTCCAAGCAACATAAGAAAGGTTAACTAAGTGGCTCTCACGTCCAAGTGGCAATAATTGCGGATGGGCGAAAATACTACATCCATAAATATAAAGAACACTTCAAAATACAATAATAAACAGCCACCAATCACACATTTACCACCTCTTTAACATCAAAATAAGCCTAATAAACAAACACAAAATCATCTAACCAAATGTTGTCTTCACCACATATATCTCGCTATATCATCTACAAAAGCAAAATAGAAGCAAATGTGACAAATCTAAAACAATTTGAAAAAATTATAAAAGGAGAAACAAAAAGCACTTCAAAGATTTCAATCATAAATGCATGTAAATTTTCTAAGATCCACTTTGCACATTGTAGTGCATGTATACGCAAGTGCCAAAATGATCATATCACTAATCTTGATCATATCTAAGCAAAAAATATAACTTCTAGCATAATCTAGAAACTAAAATGACTTACGAATCAAAGTTACATGTTTATACCTTGTTCCTGATACCTAAGAATTTACATGATAACAATCGCATGTCTAAGAATGAGTCTTGATGATTAAAGTAAGCTTTTCTTAGGGAAATAGGCAAGTTTCATGAAAAGACTATACCCAAAAAAATTTTAAATGAAAAAAAAAAAAATCATTGGGGCATTTTATCAAATAGTTGGAGTACAAAAGGAATGAGCCCAAGTTGTGAAATCAATTGGCCATGAATTCCTAATTACCCAATGCAAAAATCACTCAAGATGCACCATTTTATCAAGGACTTAACTGTAATTATCAAAGAGAGCAACATGATTATCAAAGGGAAACAAAGAAAAGCAAATAATTAAAAAATCAAGAACACCTATGGCAAAACATTTTATTTTATGGGGCAAGAATATCTTAGAATTTCATCTGGCCAAAAAGAAAGGGAAAGTAGACTACCTTGTGCGGTGATGAGTGGGTAGCGCCAAAGTCTCCATTGCTACCAAGTGGGAAGTTGGAGATGATGACCCAACTTCGGCAAAAAACATCTTGTATGGCATTGGGGGAAAATGACCCACAACCCATTGAGGACATATTGTGAATCTGTGATATTATTCCATAAAAAAAACTTCGGAAAGTTAATTTCAATACCCACTCGTTCTCATCTGAAATTTGAATTTTCTCTCAAAAAGAAAATTTGAATTTGCTCTCTCAGAATTAACGGGATTTAAGTTGTGTTAGAATAATAAGCTTTAGTGGGATGACATAGCAGAGAAACTAATGTCATCAATTAATAATGATTTGTCTTGTTTCAATGATGTGTCTAATTTTAATTAGTTAGGAGCTGACGTTGTAATCCTGGACTATCCAATAATTTCCCTTTCTTCCTTATCTCTTTAGCCCTCTCTCTCTGCCCAAATGGAGATCTAGTCAAGAGTTGAGTGTTGTTGTGCATCAGTCTTCCTATTTTGCTACTACCTTACAGTTGGCCGGTAAAGTTTCTCTAATTTTTTTTTTTTTTTCTTTTCCTTTCTCTATCAAGGTCTGGTATGATAAAAGGGGGGGGGGGAGATGATTCTACCAAATTTATTCCAGACAGAAACATATCTTTCGGTCAGAATGCCTAAAATTGACCAAAATGGTCTGTTTTGTCAAAATTGGTCTGATATTAAACTAAGATGGAACAAAGGGTATGCCTGTACCAAATTGCGTGCTAAAACGGAAAATTTGTATCATACCAGCTAGAACATAACAAATTTCAAAACATTGGGATAAACAATGGGGAACAAGATCCTCTCCATTGAATAAATGCGGCAAGATTGAATTTAAACTCAATAATTTTCTTAATTTGAAGGATAAAAACAGATATAGGTAAGGTTTTGTTGGTCGTAAAAAAATGAGTCGACTCCAATTCGACCTACTAAACCTGTTGATACCCTCTTGTTGGCGATTAACCACTCATGATAGTGAAGTACAAAGAGAAAAGGTCGACATAGTGTCCCCCCCTCGCAAAATGTTCATGAGTTGTTGTAGATCTTATTCAAGCACCATATGTGTTAATTTGGGTGATTTACCTACTCTTTTGAAGTCGGCAACAATTATTAGGATTTCAAAGGTATGATTGGCTACTTATGTTTATTTAATTTTATTACCAAGTATAAAACGAAGAAAAGTGAGCTAAACAAGGGTAAAAAATTATGTCTCAAATCAAAGTCATGAATTCGGAGTTTGTTTAGGCATGAGAAAGGTGTCTGACACCTTATGACATCTATCATTTGGTAACACTTTATTTTGACTTGTTCCTAGTTTTTGGTCATTGGAAAATGAAATAAACTTTGGCGTTAACTTTAAAGAAAAAAAAATTGGTTTTTTAAATGGTTTTGAAAAAGGTGTGTGGCATCTAGATATTCTTTAACATGGAATTTCTAACACATTTCTATTATGAAAATCAATTAGCATTACGTAGATTTGATGGAGTTCCATGCTTGGTGCATCACAATGCACCTAACATGACCCTTGCTAAAGTTTTGAGGTGAAAATTCAATAGCGTTTCACATCTTTTTTTCACAGCAGAAATGTAGTAGAGTTTAGCATTAAATGCATTGTGGCGTACTTGTAGGGTTTCACGTTATGTGGGTATAGCTTCAACCGGTATTTTGGTTCTCGGTGCACTAATGTGCACTAGTGACATCCCATGTGTTGCATGTTGTACACACGACAAAACATCATAATGTCACTAGCTGAGCCTGACATGGATAATAACAATCACATAAGAAGGCTTATTGTGCACACATGGAACATAGACCTATGTCTACATTTAATAGTCATGAACACATGATAATATCCCAAGGTTAGGAAAATCCACGATCAAAGAGTAGTCTACATCATACATGCAGAACTCACCTTGGTGCATACATACATCACACAAATCTTATATCTAAGCTAAAACCTAAAAGGGCTTGGATATGGAAATGGGCTTCAAACTAAACACTACTGACTTGGATTGGTAGAAAAACCAATTTGATCATTCATGCTCCACGACTATGAAATAATTGGGTCTAAGCAACTCGAGTACTGTGACAGCACCACAGGTTTCACATGAGTTGTTGCGAAAGTATACCATGTGAAAATGGTTGCTCTAAATCCAAGCATACATGTGAAAAACACACAACACAAGTGAAACAACAGATTGCAATATATTTATTTCAAACAAAGAAAATTATGTGATTTTTGTGAGTTAGATGTGATGCAGAAGGCAATTTTGATGATGTCTTTATGTTTTGGAGATCAGTTAGTGAATTTTAAAAAGTTTAGGGTGCTTTTCATGGTTTTCCTAAAGTTGAGGGTTCTTTTAGTAATTTTTGAATGATTGGAGGGCCTCCATACAATTTTGGGGCTAAATTGTATTATGGAAAACGTTTTGGGTAAAATTGTAATTTTAAAAACTTTTGTGGATTAAAGCATAATTTTGTAAAAGTATTGGGTTAAAATGTAATTTTGAAAATTTTAGGGTTTATTTGGTTGAAAATATGAAAAAGTGAGAGGATAGAAAAGATTTTGAGAAGGAGGGTAGAAAAGATTTAGTTTTCTCTCATTTATTTTTGGTTGGAAGAATTGAAAACTTCTTTATATAAATTTACTCTTATATCCTTATTTCTTTTTTCTTTTTTTTTTGAAAACTCCTTATTTCATTATATATAAGAAGTAATTTCTTTGTAATAAAATGTTTCTTATTTATCCATTAAAATTAATTTAATAAAATTTTATTCTGTTTTATTATATTTTTTCAATAGAAGAATGAAAGAAAAAAAAAAGCATTTGAGATTGAGATTGAACCAGCAAAATAAGAAGAGAAAAAAAAAAGGGAAAAATAGTAGATGTCAACTATATTGCTTTTTTCCTCCTTGGTTTTTTTTTTTTTTTTTTGAATTAAGAGAGAGATTGAGATTGAGCCAACATAATAAGAGAAGAAGAAACAAAACCAAGGAGGAAAAAACGGTACGAAGAAGAAAATAGAGAAAAGAAAAAAAGAGAATGAACAGAACAAGCAAGAAAAAAAAGGACAAAAAGAAGGAAAAAAACGAGAAAGATTGAAGCAACTAAGAAGCATGTTCAACGTTATAACTGGGGTAAAAGAGGAATTGGAATGGCTGTGCAAAGTAAGCTGTGTTTTCTCCCCAATTTGGGTGGTTGAAAACATCCGGGCCCAACTAATTTTTTTCCTTCTCTTCCTTCCAATCAAGTACCCACAAAAAATATTCTCTCCACTTTTCTCTCATTTCTTTTCTGTTTTTCCTTTTTTTTTTTTTTTTTTAAGTTTAAGGACAAAAAGTAAAACATTTTGAATAATTTAGAGATGAAAGAAAAGTTTCTCAATAGTTTAGGGACGAAAATAAATTTTTTAAAATTTAGAAATGATAAACAAACTTTTAATAAAGTGTAGAGATCAAAATGATATTTTATCCAAAATTCTTTAATAATTAATTGTATGGATTGAAAAAAAGTATGCGTAAATGACATAGATTTATTAATGCATCAAAAGTCCAAACTATGTTGTTCTAAGTTGAGGTTACACTTGATAGTCACCTCATCAATGGCCATTAGTTGTAGGGTTTAAATCCAAACACAATGTAACGTTAAGGACTTAGGAGTGTGAATCCAAAACTTGAAACTTTAGTGAGAAATTCAAAATTGCCCTAAATTTGGTACTAGAAAAAAACTCTTTTTTTTTTAACAAAAAGTTACTGTCATACTGTGTATTAATTATATTATCAATTGAAAATGAGATGTTAACAAAATTTGAATAAAAGACTATATTATTAATTTTTCTTTTCAAAAAGAGAGAAAACTGGATTTTAAATTAATAAAATTATAATATAAAAAGTTATATATTCTTCAATTATCAGATATAAGAAAAATATAAAATCTCACTAAAGTCACTGCCATAAGCCTTAAATCTTATGGAGCTAATCCTAGCATCTGAGAATCTTCAAATCCAATAACGAGATATTGGGGTAATTACAGTAAATCTACCTGTAGTTTGATCCAAAATCACTTTGTCTACCTGTGGTTTAAAAATTATTACTTTACCCACCTAAAGTAAGCTCTGTTTGTCTTCCATAACCCACTTCTGTTAAAAACATAGGTAAATATGTATTTTTGTTCCCATTTTATATCTCTCTCCTCTCAAAACCAGAAAAAAAAAAAAAAAAATATATATATATATATATATATATATATATATATAGAAAGATAGCAAGATCAAAAAGTGTTATTGGTAAAAAAAACTTTATGCAATTTTGCATTTACACATTTGCTATCTCAACCACAAACCCAATATCAATTTGCTCATAGCCCGCAACACATGTACTGCAAGCAAACTTCATCTTGGAAGGATTGAATTCCATTTCATTTACTTCTTCCACAACCTCTCTAAACCGAACCCAATTGATAAAGGGTAACAAACTAATAATGAAAATATATCCTGCAACTAAGAAAAGAACCCAGATAGGTGAATTTTCTAAATTGTAATCTTAAGGAATTTATTGAAATCAAAGCATAACAGAGTTTACAACATCATGACTATTACAACATATACGACAGACCCATAAACAAAATTAGAACCCTAGATAACAACACCACAAGGTAGGTGCAGTAGCTAGACCTTAGCACTAAACACAAAAACAAAAACAAACAAGACAAAAGCAGGCTTAAAATAACTGACTCCAACATAATACAAAACCAAAAATTATTTACTTAGCTCCCTTCTTCTTCCTTACACAATGGTAGGCTTCTCTACCCAATTCAATTTTACACAGAGCACACACCATCTACACAAACCCAAAAGCCAAAAGCCAGAAGCCAGAAGCCACCTACATTTGAATCACTTTTAAAACCAAATCCAAAAGCCAGAACCCACCTGCAATAGTACACAAATTCAAACCCTAAAAAACCCCCAAAAAATCAAATCAGAAAATACCCACAAATCCACAAACAACCATACCCAAACCCAATATTTTTCAAACCCCAATCAAAATCACCAAATCCCTATCACCTGAAGAAAACTTGATCCAAGTGAGGGTGATTGATTTGTATTTTATTATCTGGGTTCATGTTCAAGATATGTGTGAAGTGACAGAGTGGTGGGTTGTGGGATGCGGTGGTTATGGGTTCGAATGGTGGTTGCGATGGTTGTGGTGGACAGCAGAGAGAGGAAAGGAGATGATTGATTTGGGTTTGAATTTTTGTGTTTATGTTTAGAACAAACCCATATCAAAAAACATTAACTTCATTTCAAAATTGAAGAAACCCAAACTTAAAACCCTAAAAGTCAACATGAGAGACAAGAGAGAGCTGAAAGAGATGACACACGGTTTTGAGGATGTGAAATTTATACTATGGGCCTTGGGTATGGTTGTGAGAACCTTGACTTTGTGGAATTGAAGATCAAAGATAAGTTCCTCCATGGCCCCTTGGAGTTGTGAGAAATGGAGCTCCAAGCTCCGGAGTTCGTGTGTGTGTTTTGTTTTGTTTTTTTTTTTTTTTTTTTGTTGTTGGTGGTTGGCAAAAATGGGAAATTAACATTAATTTTCAAACAATATAATTAGTAGGCACGGTTACCAAACTATATTTTTTACTAACATCTCGAGTCTAAGAGACTCAATTTTGGGCCTAGAAATCGAGTGTTTGAGAGTCGATTTTCATGGCCTGGCCACATCTGATGTGGCATTTTGTCCACATGGCGTCCACATAGAAAACGAGCCTCTAAGACTTGATTTATAAGCCAAAAAAAATTTAAGTCTAAGTCAGCACAATCCATTACGACCCACCACGCCCCAGACCCACTACGACCCAGATTCACAAACCACTACCCCGCCGCCACCACATCCGACTCTCCCCTCAACTAGTAGATCGGTGAAGACCCAAACCAAAACCCATGGTTCTGCTTCTTACAACCTTGATCTTTGCTTCGTTGGCGTGGAGGCCCAACAACCAAAATACAGAGAAAGAGAGTGGGAGACGAGAGCAAGAAGCAAAATTAAAACCCTCTAATCCAACCCAGCCAGCCACCACTCCCAACCCACCTACCCAAAATTAAAACCCACTCATCACCCCACCGATTAGCAACCATCAAAACCCACCCAATCACCCACCCATCAAAACCATCAATCAGCAACCACTACCGCCTAGATCCATCACCACCACCATCACCACCATGCAGTCCGCAAGCCTAGATTTCAAAAAAAAAAAAAAAAAAGATTGCAAATCAGGTAAGAGTGGAGAGAAGGGGAGATAGGTGAAAAGAAAAGAAAAGAGAGAGCAGTAAGAGAGGACCTGATTTGTAAAAAAATTTGCTTGAGATCCGAGACGCGAGATCCGGAGTGGGGAGATCCGAGACGCGAGCTGAGTTCACGCCGTTTCTGTTTCTGTTTCTGTTTTTGGTTTTTTTTTTTTTTTTTTCTCCTCTCTAGCTCTTCTCTGATGAGAAGGTGTAATGTGGGTTTTAAGGGATATAAATCGAGTCTTAGAGACTCGATTTCTAGGTGGACGCCACATGAAAAAAATGCAACATCAGATCTGATCAGAACATAAAAATCGACCCTCAAAAACTCGATTTTTAGGCCCAAAATCGAGTCTCTTATACTCGAGATGTTAGTAAAACATATAGTTTAGTAACAGTGCCTACTAATTATATTGTTTGAAAATTAATGTTAATTTCCCATTTTCTCCCTGGTGGTTGCCATGACTTAGGGGTGTTTACCAAACTGCACAAATCGCAAAAATCGAACTAAAATCGCTCGCAAAATGGCATAACCGTACCGCACCGCAAGTAACAATGCACTACACCGCACCACATATTGCAGTGCAGTTTGCTGTTTTATAATAATAAAACTGCATAAACCGCACCGCACCGCACCCTCTCTATATATTAATATATTTATTTATTTTTAATGTTAAATATATTATTAATAGTTTAATAGTCCTAGTTTTCAAAAAAATAAAAGTTTGATAGTCCTAGCAAGTGTTGACTAGAAAAGTCAACCCAAAATAAAGAAAACTAGCTCAATAATTTAAAATTTGGCCCTAAAAAAGAGAAAAATTAGTTTTGGGCTGAATAGGAAAAGCCCAAAATTTGAAAAATATACCGATTTCAAACCGCATCTTATATGTAGCACCGCACATGCGACCTCAAAAAAGAGGAGCGGTGCGGTTATGGTTTTGGCAAACTCTAAACCGTACCATACTGCATCGCACCATACATGTGACCACAAAAATAAGGTGTGGTGCAGTTATGGTTTTAGCTAAACCACACCGCAAAGTGCGGTGCTAAAAATGGCCCAAAACCGAACCGCACTGCACCGCAAACACCCCTAATATGACTTATGAGACTATGGATTGGGTTAGGGCGTTTTGAGGTTGCTCCACTTTGTTTCGATTAAGTCTGTTATTGATATGTTGTCTTCATTTGTGATGTTCATACGTTTTTGTAAAATTTTCAAACCTTATTATTATTATTATTATTATTATTATTATTATTCATGTTATGTTTGCTTTCATCAAAAAACATGTTTTTAACGGAGAAATGAATGAGGTGGGTAACTGAATGCAAACAGAGCTTACATTAGGTGGGTAAAATGACACTTTTTAAACCCCGGGTAGGCAAAGTGATTTTGGTGGGTAATGGAAAGCAAACAGAGCTTACATCAGGTGGGTAAAGTGACACTTTTTAAATCACAGATAGGCAAAGTGATTTTGGTTCAAACCACAAGTGGGTTTATTGTAAATACCTCAAAAAAAAAAAAAAATCTCAGGAGTCATACAATTATTCTCGAAAAAAAGGCAGTCACAAACCAATAAATACACGTAAACAATTTATCAAACTCTAACTCCACCTCCATGTTTGAACATATCCTTTTTGTTACTCGACAGGTTCTCAGAATCTTACTAATGCATTACCTAAACAAAAAGGATGAGTCCAACAAAGGATGAACAATTCCTCAACACCAAATACAGCTTAAGGATTTGAGGAAAAGGATGGGTTGAAAGCAACTTGCTCAGCACAAGTAAGTAACTCAGGAGGTCTTGCTTCTTCTTGATCAACATCCATATTATCAAGGTAATACAGGTAATGGGAGATGAAATTTTTCATAGACTCATTATCACCTTGACCGCAAACAAGATCCCCATAAAGCACATTCATGGTAGCTCCAAAACCAAAAACTCTCTTGGCCAAAGTGTCATTCTTAGTAGGTGTCCAGTAATCAATAAAGACATTATGTGCTGAAGGCTAATGCTTCTTAGGCTGTGTTTGGTTGAATGTAAAATATTTTCCGAGTGTAAAATATTTTTAGGTGAAAATATTTTTGGGAAAGGAAAATATTTTTTTAGTGTTTGGTTGCATTTTGAAAATTGTATTAGAATATATTTTCAAGTATTTTGTAACATTCTGAAGAATACAAATTTTCTACTAGTTTCTCACATTTTCTCAACTTCTAAACAAATTTATAATAGAAAATTGCAAGATGTAAACTTTTTAAAGAAACAAAAATCAAAATAAAACCATTAACTCGGTCAAACAGAGAGGGGGAGGAAGAAAGAGTGAGAGATCGAGAGAGGTTAAAATCGAGTCAAGGTTTCGATCTGTGTGTTGGTGTTGTCGATGAGCTTCAATGGCGACGAGAATGAGATGACAAGGCTCCGATCTGTGTTTGTTGGTGACGACGAGCTTCAGGCGGCGACTATGAGCCTACGACGGCGATCTAATTCTCCCAGGTTCAAGCTCTCTCTCTCTCTCTCTCTCTCTCTCTCTCTCTCTCTCTCTCTCTCTCTCTCTCTCTCTCTCTCTCTCGTGTCTGGTTTCAAAGCATAAAACTTGATTTGAATGTATGGGTTGGTTTGAACAAGGGATGGATCGATGGAGGTGGGTTGGTGAGGATGAGGATGAGGATGAGGATGAGGATGAGGGATGGGTCGGTGGAGGACAAGGACAAGCGATGGGTTGGCGAAGTGGCTTGCATGCGACGGCAAGGCCGTGTGTAGAGGGGTGGTTCTGGGCATCACCGGTGAGGATGGGTTTGAACAAGGACAACGATCTGACTGGCGAGGATGTGCTTGGGTTCTTCAGGTGGAGTGTGCTTGAGCTCTCTCTCTTCGGGTGTGTATTTTTCAGAAATTCATTGAAAGTAAAATAAGAATGGAAATGGATTTACGGGTGAGAGGGGTTATTTTCCGGTCAACGTGGATTTGAATTTCCATTTGACCGAATTTTCTATATCTACTAAACACACAAAAGGCTGGAAAATAATTTCCTGAAAGCATTTTCAACCAAAACAAACGCAGCCTTAATTGGCATCATCCACCTCCAAATTGCAACTTGAAAGGCTAACGTGGAATTTTGCTCAATGTATTCTAGAGGGTTCAACAAATCTACCTTCAAATCTTTACTTGCTTCTCCATAATTGTAGTTCCTTAAAAAAAGAACAATAAACTAAATCATTTGAATCGTGGCATGCAACTATGGATTGATTTTTGTAATGGCAGGAAAAAGGCATATACACATCTTAGGGTTGTAAATTAAAATGTTTGCATCTTTTTATTAACAAAATCTTTTACTTAGTTTTATCAAAAAGTAAATTGCACATGTTTTTCCAAGAAACATTTACCTAGATTTTTTTTGAAGATTGCATCACCGAGGTACTAATATTTGAATTATGCTAGAAAATTATCTCATTGTGATAACATAAAACTTTCAGCGAAGTTTAGTATAAAATTCAATGACCAAAGTTGATAAAATAATTCAAATGCAAAGATATAAGGTATGTATGATTATTGTTAGTATAATTGAAAAGGTAAATACCAATAGATAGGTAGAGCACCTCGACCATAATATGCAACTCCAGGAGCACATGGATAAGACTTTTTGTAGCGTTCATCACAGTAATTTGAGTTGGAATTCTTTTCCTTGTTATGGCATAAACCCCATTCTAATTTTTCCATATTGGTGGCCACTTTATTTTCACCTGAAAAATATCACCCACTTTGACCTTGCATAGACAATAAGTGAGTGAAGGATTATGCTCTTAGTTCATCCACACGCGTAGTTCTTCACATTAATTTAGTTCCAACTTTTTTTTTTTTTTTTTTAAGAAAAGAAAATTTTAAACCACCATATGAATAGATCGACTCACTTACAGGCCATTTTTTCATTCATTTGCTTAAAAAATACAGGATTTTAAAAGTATATGAAGATTTGAATCATAAATCTCATCCCAACCAGGCCTCAAAGTTCTAAACAAAGACTTGTGTTAATTTTATTTTTTAAGGTTAAATTACAAATCTGATCCTCTAATTATAGACTCTGTTTGGTTACAAGGATGAAAAAATAGGTGGATATAAAAAAAAATGTTAATTTTTCACAATGTGTGTTTAGTATAAAAGATGAAAATGTTATAAAATGGAATACAAATATAAATTTTCTTTTTTTGGTTGAAAAGAAAAATGGTAGAATGAAAAAAATATGTGTAAAAAATTACTATTATGTCCCTACTACATAAGAACCATTTTTTATATAAAAATATATATAGAAAAATAATTTTAATTATTATATAAAAAATAATATTATCAATTAAATTAATCAAGTCCATTAATTATTAAAAAAAATCATAAGCAATAAGGTTTCCTGTGTTAGTTTAAAAAAAAAAAAAAAAAAAGAGTATCATAGGGAAAAACACATAAATATGGACATGCAATACAAGCACAACAAGTAAGGAAAACTAATAAGACACAATTGAACAATTAATAGGACCAAAAAAAAAAAAGTAAAAAGGGAAGACCACACAGTAAGTCAGTAACACACACAGGTATTTATTAGGGGTGGCAATTCGTGTTCGCGTGTCGGGTTCGTGTCGTGTCAACTCATACGTATCCGACTATATGGGTCAACACTAACCCGACATGTTTATTAAACGGGTCAAGATTCCTCAACCCTAACACGACCCATTTACTAAACGGGTCAGTCGTGTCGACCTGTTTATCTGGTTTTATCAAAATGAAGAAAAACATTTATGGAAAAACAAGCAAATAAATATTTTAAATATAAAATTTAGAACTAATGAGTAATTATATCACAAATAATCATTCAAAACTAAAACATATCTCAATATCATAAATAATCAATCACAATAGGTCAAAGAAAATAAACTACAACAACTAATAAGTTTATATACCTATAGTTTGAATGGTATATTGGTAAAATTTCATTTAATTAAACAGGTTAGACGGGTCAGACGGGTTCCATAGTTTAAACCCTAACCCAACCTGTTTATCAAACGGGTTCATCGTGTCAACCCAAATATGACACGAACCCATTAAGCCTCAACCCATAACCTGCTAATTTCGTGTCGTGTCGTGTCGGGTTCACGGGTCGTGTCCAATTTTGCCACCCCTAGTATTTATATTAAAAGGGGGTAATCGCATAAAAAAATTTATAAATAAAAGGGGGAATTTTACATTAACAATTTTTTTTTTTATCTTTGAAAAACTTATCGGAGCTCTTAGCATTTTTTGATTCTTAACATGTGCCCAGATATTTGTTAACCATAACATTTATTGGCCTATAATATAATAAAATTAAGCTTTTAAATGCAGTGCACATGAATAAGTAATTATTTGATATTCTAAAAATACAGTAATATGGTGGAGTGTTTTCACATATTCATAATAGATCGCATTAATTAAATTTATAGTAAAATCGTGAAATTCACGATAAATACACATATCATAACACTTGATAATTTTCCTCTCAAGTTTACTTAAACCCCCCTAAAAAGTTGGAATCCTCACATATAACCTGGGTTGCACGGACACGGCAATTCTGGCGAAGTGTTGGTGTCCAACACGTATCGGACACCGGAACGGGTGCGATTCGCCGGACTCCGATGTCCGAGACACGTCCCTTTTTTTTTTCGCGTCGCCGACATGGCTCCAACACGGCCGACACGCCAGCAGTGAAAAAAAAAAAAAGAAGTGAAAATCACAGATTTTGACAGATGGACTTACCGGAACCGTTGATCTCATGATATACCCTAAAACAAAAGTCTGAGAAGTGAGAACTTAGGAGTTAGAAGCCCGAAACCCACATCTCAACCTCTCCCTTCGTCCTCTCCTCCCTCTGACCTTGGCCGCTGTGCCGCTGCCCTCTGTCCCTCGCCAGAGCTAGGTCGGGCCGATCGGCCAGCTGCATCGACGTCGACGTCGTCCCTGACCGTCTCTCTCTCTCTCTCTCTCTCTCTCTCAGGTCCGACCATTAACATTAAGCTCTCTCTGTTTTTTTTTTTTTTTTTTTTTTCTTCAGATATTCGTTTGGCATTTGGGTGAGTTACTGCCTTATAAGTTATCACTTATTAAATATTAAGTTATAACGTTTTTTTTTTTTTTTAATCCCTCTCTCACGGTTACACAGTAACCGTGAGAGTAGAATATAAATATAATTTAGCTTGTTATATTATGTGTTAATGTTGTTAGATGTTAATATTATAGTTTTATTTATTTATTAAAGTTAAATTACTTAAATATTGTAGCTTGTTAAAAATGAATGATTTATGTAAAATGTTTGTACTCTAAAAATTTTATGTATATTATTGTATTACTTTAGGTGTTAATTTGCTTATTTGTAGTTCTTACATAATTTAAATTTTAGACATAAATATATTTTATGTCTAAAAATATTAAAAAATATGCCTAAATATATAATTTAATTAAATATTTAATTGCCGTGTCCATGCCGTGTCGTGTCCTTATTTTTCAAAAATTGCCGTATCGTCGTGTCCGTGTCCGTGTCCGTGTCCGTGTCCGTGTCCGTGTCCGTGCATCATAGCATATAACATAAAAGAGAGAAGGAAAAGAAGTCTATAAAACACATATATTCAACCAAACCAACAACACAAAAGATCAAATTGAAGTTCACAAAACCTAAACTCTGAACTACTCACAGGAGGTTTTGGTGGCAACATGGGCGAGAAAAGCTGCAACTTCCTTGGTCCCAAAGAACGTCCGGTTCATGTAGGTAGTACCAAAGCCATAGGGTTGGTAGTTAGCAAAGGCAATGATAAAAGACTGGTAGTCCCAAAATCCCTTTGCATGGGCCTCAACCTCAAGCGAGTTACGCTTTGAGAACATGTTCTCAAACTGATCGGTCTTCAAGTAGTCCCGAACGGCACCGTGACAGCATCTTCCTGGTTCATTAGGCTCAATTGTTCCTATTACTCGAGGTTTTGGGTCTTGCATATTAGGCCTATTGTATACATCTCGGCCACCCTGTACCACTAATTCAACGCCTTGGGATGAATCACAGCATCGCTTTCGACGCGTGTTGAACAAAGGACAGGGAATCGGAGGCGAACCTCCAATGTTACATGGCGCTTTCAACGAAGAGTACTCGTCACAATTCACAAACACTAACATAAAAGCCAATATTGTAAAGGGGAAAGACCATTTATACTCCATTTTTGCATGTAACATCAATTAAACAGGTCTGTAACTTCACTTTTTAAGAGGCTATCAGAAGTTGCTGCATATAAACTTAGAACTGTATTGACTGCTGAAAGAAGGAAAAGTAAAGATAGTGGAAGTCATAAATTATTTATTTATTTTTGTCACTATACTAACCTAATTATAATCTCTTTATCTTTTTGGTACTTTTATCTGATCAATAAAGACACTACCTTTTGAATAAAAAACAAAAATTTTTTTTTCTTTTTTTCTTTTTAGTAAATTTGATTATACTATATCTACAATGGGTCCATCCATTTACGGATTTCTCACATATTAATTTATAAATATTAATAATTGGATAATGGCAACGTAGAGGATAGAGTAAAAACAATTATTCGGGATGACATGAAATTTATAGTATAGATATGCTTTATGTATAAATAGATATGTTTAATTTATTAACTAACTCCTATTTACCAAAAAAAAAATTTATTAACTAACTTGATTTCCTTTTTTTCCTGAAAAAAAAAAAAAAAAAAAAAAAAAACGACTTACTTTAGGACCTCGAGTCCTACCACTTCAGAATGTTTAGCTTTTGTAGATTCTCCTTACTTGTAAAGGATACAAGTCGAAAACACGTGCATTATGCATTCTAAATTTTAAGAAGGATATCACTTTATTATTTACGGTTAAAAATATGTTACTTCGGTAGTAATTAAATATTTTCTAAAAATTATTGTGATTCTTAGCCTATTGAAAACTTGAAATATTAATTAATTTTCTATTAAAAATAATTAATTAATTAATATTTGCAAAAGAAAAAACCTAAAGGCCTTTTTTTTTTTTTTTTCCTTGGTTGACAAAGGTTTTAATCTCATGTTGTGTTAGGCTGCAAGCTAATCTAAACCACCCTGGGCCTCAAAATCTAAATCATGTTTGAAATTTGAGTAGCTGCACTCTAAAACCTTGCTCAAGAGCATTAGCGTCAACTTCCTAAAATTGTTCTTCATACTTTAGGATAAGAACATATTTTTCCTATTTTAGATATATAACCCCATTTTCAAAACACCCACATCAAAATCCCTGTTTTAAAACTTATTTAATTTTAATATTAATTATTTATCTTCTTTATTTTATTATTTCCTCTTATTTCTCTCTATCTAATTTCTTCCTCCATTACCGAAAAAATCCTCCCTAACTCTTTTGTGTCACTGCCACCATCCACTAGTCGTTGCAACATTAAGACTCCGTCCGTTTAGAGAGAAAATAGGGACGATGGAAAACTAAAGGAGGAAAATAGGCATTTTTCACTGTTCATTTGAAAAGAAAATAAAAGGAGGATGGAAAACCGGGAAGAAAATTTTCCTCCCGGGCCCACAAAAATTTTCCTCCCAAATTGGGAGGAAAATGGTGGGAGAAAACATTGGGATGGGGGCTTTTTAGTAAAAAGCCCCCATCCCACCTAATGCTGAAGGTTTTTTTTTTTTTTTTTTTCATTTCAACATTACTGAACATTGATTTTTTTTTTTTTTTTCATTTCAACGTTATTGTTGTTGTTTTTTTTTTTTTTTTTTCAACATTATGTTCTTTTTTTTTTTTTTCAACATTACCTCAAAGTATTTTTTTTTCAACGTGACCTAATCTAATTTTACATTATAATAATAAAAATAAAAATATAGATTTATATATTTGATGTGATAAATTTTATATTATGCAATGAGTACAAATAAATCTATTTTTTTACATATTATGTAACAAGGATATAATAGTCAATTTATATAAATTACATTTTCCATCCTTCCATTTTTCTCTCCAACCGAACAAAAGAGTTTTCCACCCTCTCAATTTTCCACCCCTCCAACCAAACACAAGAGGGAAAACTAAATATTATTCATCCTCCCACTTTTCCATCCTTCCACAATTTTCCATCCTCCCACTTTTCCACTTCTCCAACCGAATAGACCCTAAGAGAGATTTGGTGGAGGGAAAAGGGAGATCAGTGGAGAGAGATTGGTAATGATGCCACCACTTGCCATTAACCAATGTTGCACTGCCTACCATCAACCAGCGCCGAGCCATGTGATGGTGCCACGAGAGAGAGAGAGAGAGAGAGAGAGAGAGAGAGAGAGATTAAAAAATCAATAAAATAAAAATAAAAAAATTGGGAATGAATAGTGCTCCTTAAAAATAGGGAGCAATTGTAACAAAATTCCAAATAGGGTAGAGATGGGTTATATAATGTGGATTTTTTTTTTTTTTTGGGTTTGCTTACCTATTTTGTCCCTTTACCTTAAGATAGGGACTTTGCTACCAGTGCTATAATAAATATAGTATGTACATCCAAAACTTTATGGTTTAATGAATTTTTTTTTTCTTCATAAAAGCAAAAGCTCTAATATCATGATTAATTGTTAAAAAATATTATGTACCTTGAAAATATATCCACAATAAATAATAAAAAATATTTTGTGTTAACACCCCATTTTACAGTCCATATTTAACCTCACATGGAGGGTAAAAAGGTAATTTCACCTTGGAAATAGCCATCTTAATTATGGTCATTAGATTCTTAATTTCATTTCATCAAAATAATCCTAATATTGTAACAATCAAATCGACTGGTCATAAGCCCTAATTGGACCATCATATTGAAAGTTATCATCAAATAAAGTTTTAATGACCAAGATGCACTATCACAAATTGAGTACGATTATATGTGATTATGAACAATTGATTTCAATTGGTTAGAATTATAATCAACTTGAAATTAATAATGTGTCATAATTTGATTGGCTAGGACTACATCTTATGGTAAGGTTGCACACACTTAATTAATTAGATAGTCAAACATTAATTCTTCAATGAGTAATTTGTGTAATTATCTTTTTAATTAGAGTAAATTTGAAACTAATTAAGTCTGAAATGGAAGTGATTGGAGTCTATTAATGTTAATTGGAAACTAATTTGGGATCTATTAATATTAATTGTGCTGAAATTATTTTCTAACAAATGACTTCTGTTTACCATTTCGCTGATATCTCTCAGAATATTTTATATCTGTGAGTGAGGTTAATTTTCTAGAAAGTAGGCATCTGGGGCTTCAATTTGGGCACAAGAATGAGGCAATTCCAATTAGAATTTGGCTCTGCGAGCTGTTATAACAGCTACTAGAAAAACCAAATTTTTCTTGCTCATCACTCCTACCAATCTCTACATTTAATCCTTTATCAACACTCATTAAATGACCTTCTATTCATATATTTTTTTTCACTACAACTATATAAACCCCCCTCCCCCCTTTCCTCTATTCCAAGAGAGAGAAACACCCTCTTTTCTCATCTCTTGAGTTCTAGTGAAGTAGAGTAGTCTTGTCATATCTTGGTCTTCTTGAGACTCAAGATATTGAGTGAGACTCACTCTTCCTCTTCTAGTTCTTATTTTCTACTCCACCTTTAGGACCTCCACCAAGAGTCTACTCCTCCACCGTGTAGATTTTGCATCCGGCTATAATCCCTTTACCGAATTGGTTTTTTTTATTACTATGATGAGAATAAGATTATAGCATGCTAATGTTTATTTATATTCCTTGAATATGTTTGAATGTTCTTAACTGTTCATATGCGTTCTTCACATGTTCTTGGTTGTTCATCACATGTTCATGCATAACACTAGCTTTGATTTTAAATCCACATAAAAAATATGAAAAATATGTTTGATTCATAATTCTCTCAAATCCTTGAATCTAGGTATCACCGTTCACACACATTAAATTCAAGCAAAGAAATGAACATACAAATTGATTGATAATATATTGGATGATATGATATGAATGTTGGCCACCATAGTCTAAAAGACCGGTTTCATTGGGCAAGGTGGGTGCCTAACACCTTCCCACCTTGTAACATAGCCTCCGAGCTTAGATCAATGGTTGATAGATCAATGTTTATCCTTAAAATTTTCAAATTCCAGATTGTAAATAGGAAACAAAGTCATATATTTTATCTTAGATTGTATCTAGGACCAAAGTCATGTGATTTCCTATGATCAATGTACATTTCTTCTTTAATCAATAAAATAATGAATTTTTCTATTTTGGTTTTCTTATTTATTCCAACAATTAAATAAGTGGTGACTCCATTGTAAAACTCATAATCTAAAGGGAAACATATAATCAGTCGAACCTTTATTTTGAGAGGCAATAATCCGGCTCCACCCATTCACATGGGTTTGATCGAACACCAGAAACTGATCGGGGGCATGGTCTCTCACAATTTGAAAAAAAAAAATTAAAAATTCAAAAAAGAAGAAAAAAATCTTTAATTATTTTATATTAAAAAAAATCTTAAAAGTAATATCATTAGACCTCAACTGTAATAAAATTGGTCCTTGCATATGAGAATCTCCAATAACAACATATTTCTTTCATTTATGTTAACCCTAGACCTTTTCTCAAAAAAAAAAAATTAACCTTAAACCAAAAATAAATGCAACTTTTTTTCGTCCGTAATTAATGCTTAATAAAACAAAAGAACAGCAAAATGGAATATATTCCATGATTTCACAAATAAAATACATATTATTATACTCTCTAGCTTGAGTGGATAAAGTACACTCCTTAGAGTAATACACCAAATATGGAGGGGATAGTCCTCCTTGTCTCTCTGTTGTTAAGAAAAGGGGGATTTTCCTCCTTGTCTTCGGCAGTAGAAGTTGTTTGTCCCTTCTACACGAAGGAGTGTTTTGTTTTGGGTTTGTCCTGTTGTCTCTTTAGGGATATCAAGAGTATCCGTGGAACTTGTGGGGTTTTTGTGTTGTGGGGTTGGGGAAACACTCTTCCTTTTGTGAGGAGCCTACTACTCATTCTACACCGACTAATATGGAGGAAATCACTGCTACTTGGCGAAACATACCAGAGCAACAATTTGGAATATGGGTCTGTGCTTGGGTATTATGAGCGACATCAGTCTTGCCCAACAGGGACGGATATGGTGGAGACTGGGAACGGAGGGAGGAACGCAGCAAGCTTGATGCAAGAGGGCTGTGCTGACGTGGTGCACACGAACGTTACTTCAGTTACAAATCCTGAAGTAATGTACTCACTAGTGCTACCCTCAGTCACGCAGCTGGATACGAATTCAAGGCTTGCAGTTACTGAGGAATTAGTGCTGCCAAAATCCACGCCAATTAACAATGAGTCCAACGCAATTAATGCACCTTATATTCCGGTGGAGGTATTAAAGGAGGAGACAATTGTGGCACCAATTATTGCTCCTACTAACTCTAATTCCAAGCAATCCCAACAGCAAGTGTTTAATATGGACAAAATACCAGTCAAGGAAAAAAGCTCAACAGCAGCAATGAAGGGTAATGAGCCGGATCAGTCCAATCAGCCTCCACACCGTGCTATTTGGAAACCACCTCCATGGCCTAACCTGAAGGTGAGCTCTAATGATGCTATTTTCTGAGAACAAAATTCTGTGAGTGTTGTTTTGGATATGGGAGGTGGATTAGTGTTGTTTTGGAGATCGACTATTGATGTAATTGTGGAGGGTTCGGACACAAATTATATCGATACAATGTTTCAAGAAGATGATAGGGCAGGGATTGGAGTGATCATCCGAGATTGCCAAGGAAAAGGCTTGGCACACATGGTCGGAATCATCCCTTTCCCCCTAACTGTCATAGAGCTTGAAACTTTAGCTATATCGACGACTTTACAGTTTGTTGCTGATCTGAGTTCGCAAGATGTCATCCTAGAGGGAGATTCAGAGATTGCTATGAATGCTTTGAATACAGCTTCGCATTCCTTGGATTCCTTTGGTTTACATAGTCGAGATGTTAAATGTTTTGCAAGTTCATTTCATTGTATTAGGTTTTCACATGTTCATAGAGAAGAAAATAGTGTAGCTCACAACCTAGCTCGACATGCACGACATGTCACTGGTTTTCAAGTGTGGATGGAAGATGTCCCATCGTACACCATTGCTACTTATCAGGCAAATTTGCCTACTATTTAATAAAGTTCGAAGTCTTGATTCTCAAAAAAAAAAAAAAAAATACATATTATACAATTACAGAAAGGTTCATATACAATCCACACCGAAAAATTCTACAACTAAGAAAATTGAAATAGAAAAACTATATATCAAGACTTACAAAACAGTACTAGCAAAAGCCAATCACTAAAAATAGATTAAACAAACTCTTACTCCCTTTATGTTTGAAAAAACTCTTCTTCTTCTTTTTTTTATTATTAATGACATTACAAAAGGATTAGTTCAACAAGGGACATACTATTCATACCAAACAAAGCTCAAGGAGATGAGGAATAGGATGGATTGAAAACAACTTGCTTAGCACAACTAAGCACATCATGAGGCCCTGCTTCCTCTCGGCCAACACCCATAAGATCAAGGTAATATAGGTAATGGGAGATGATGTTGTTCATGGACTCATTATCACCTTTACCACAAATAAGATCTCCATAGAGCACATTCATGGTAGCACCAAAACCAAAAACTCTCTTTGCTAAAGTGTCATTCTTGGTAGGTGTCCAATAACCAGTGAAGACAGCATGTGCGGAAGGTTGATGCTCTTTAATTGGCTTCATCCACCTCCAAATTGCAACTTGGAAGGCCAAGGTGGAATTTTGTTCAATATATTCTGGATGATTCAACAAATCTACTTTCAAATCTTTACTTGCTTCTCCGTAATTGTAGTTCCTGTTGAAAGCAACAATACATAGAATCATTCAGATTGTGGCATGCAACAATGAATTGATCTGCAATAAATTCACCTAAGGGCAAGAAACAAAAGGCACACTTCGGTTTGTAAATTAAACTTTTTGCATCTTTTAACTACTAAAATGATTGTATTTAGTTTTACCAAAAAGTATTATGCACATGTTTCTTTTTTTCTAAGAATTGGTTACCTAGATTTTGTTCAAAGAATGCATCACTTAGGTACTCATGTTTGAATTATCGTAGAAAATAATTTTTTATCATGTTTCTTAATATGGAAACATAAAACTTTTAACGGAGTTTCAACATAAGATAAAATTGAATGACATAGGATGAGAAAATAATTCAAATGCAAAGATATAAAGAATGTATGATAATTGTTAGTGTAATTGAAATGGTAGATACCAATAAATAGGTAGAGCACCCCGACCATAGTATGCAACTCCAGGAGCACATGGATAAGAGTTTTTGTAGTGCTCATCACAGTAATCTGAGTCGGAATTCATTTCCTTATTATAACATAAACTCCCGTCTAATTGTTCCTTGGTTGCCACTTTATTTCCACCTGAAAATTTTCATCCACTTTTACTTTGCATGGACATTGAGTGAGTGAGTGATTATTAGCTATTGCTCATATGTGATTTAACTATAGTTTGTTGATCGAGACATTGTGCTTCAAATTAATTTAGTTTCAACCTAACTTGTTTTTTTACAGAAAATAATCAAACCACTCTATGAGTAGACTCACTTACAAGCCAATGCTTCCATCATTTGCTTTAAAGATTTAGGATTCAAAAAGTATTTTAATATTTGAATTATAAATCTCATTTAGTAATACAATTTGTTAATTAATACAATTTGTTAATAATAAAATTTGTTAATTAATACTATTTCCGGAATAATACAATTTGTTAATTATTTTAGGTTAAATTACGAATTTGATCATTTAATTATTGGGTAAAGTTCAATTTTGTCACTCAACTAGTAATGTATCATTTTAGTCTCTCAAATTTTAAAATCGAGTCAATTTCATCCTTAGGCAATTGTCCATTTATAAATATTAATAGAATTAAGAGTTGAAATTGATTTGATTTTAAAATTTTTACATCTTCATAATAAGTAACTTGTATTCTATTTTCCACATTTATTAATTTTTTTTAAAGATGAAATTGATTTGATTTTGATTTATTTTTACTTGATTTTAAATTTTGAGGGACTAAATTGGTATAATCAATAGTTGAAGAACTAAATTAACAAAATTGAGGGACTAAATTCACGTTTACCATATAATTGAAAAATCAAATAGTAATTATCCAATTTTTATAACACTCATGTTCAGTTAAATCATTTTAATAACAAAGCCGAAATTATACATCAATTCGTAAGACATTTAATAACTAAACGACATAAAAGCATTAAAACATTAAAATCCATTTCCAACTTCATCAAATTAAAGCTTTCTTGGTTGGAATATTTCAAACTAAATGTAGATGTTTTTGACATATCAAATAATCAATAATATCTATTGCTAGGCGTTCATCAAAATATCTATCCCTAGGTAACCAATTGTTTGGAGAAATTATATTTTATCATCTTAAACTATGTCCCTTATTACACTTTTCCCTCTAAACTTTTTGAATTTACATTTTGCACTCTAAACTATGACTCTTGTTACACTTTACACTCCAACGACAAGTTTGTTGTTAACTTGGACAGAAAATTATGGCACTGTGTGAAAAGACTCAATTGTATATCTTCTCAATCACTTAAAAACAAAGAATAAATTACAATTTGTCATTCTAAACTATACTCCCGATTACACTTTGTACTCTAAACTTTAGTTTCCATCCAAGTTATCAACAAACTTAACGTCACGGTACAAAGTGTAATAAGAGTAATTTTGTGCAAAATGAGTATTCGAAAAATTAAGGGAGCAAAGTGTAGTATGGGTTATAATTAAAGTGGTAAAATGTAATTTTCTCCAAATGATTACCACCGAACTTGTTAGTCAAGCATGAAGTGTTGCATAGTAGTACATTACATTTTGGGAAAATTACACTTTACCCACTTGTGGTTTATCCAAAAAACACTTTACCCACCTGGGGTTTAAAAAATGACACTTTGCCCACCTGTGGTCTAATCTGTTAGCAAAACGTTACCCACCTCTAACATTGCCGTTACTCTAACACCATTTCACTCAAAAAAACAACAGCAATTGAATCAAAACTCTTTCCTTTGAGAAACCATAACAGAGCATGACTTGCAATTTCATAACAGAGCATATCTTGCAATTTCCAAACCAACCTTTACACACACGGACGCTAACCCAAGAAAATGTATAGCATAGATAACAACAATAGTTCTTTTTTCGTTCTTGGCAGAAAATGTATAGAACAGACCCAATTTCTCAAAAAAAAAATAAATAAAAATCATTAACATGCTACACATTGAGATAACAGCAATCATTGATCTGCTTTGTTTTTGTACGTGTACGAAAGGTCAGCAAAGGTTGTAAATATTACAAAGCGCCTTCGAAATAGAATTAGATGGTGAAGCATGACAATACGTGGTGGGTGGAGCACAAATATTGGATCAAAACTCCAATGAGAAGTCAGCGAAAATATATAGCACAGAGCAAAAAAATGTATAGCATAGACCCAATTTCTCAAAAAACTTTTTTTCATTAACATGCTACACATTAAGTAATCTACCAGAAATTTTAAAAAATAAAATAAAATCCACCAGCAAATACCAAGACAAATTAACAACCTAATCTGCAGCAAGAAAAAAAAATCTTCAAAAACGTAATCTGCCAGCAATAAGCTACAAATCTTCAAAAATCTTTAAAATAAATCAAAATTGCAGTAGAAATCTACCAGCAATTAAAAAAAAAAAATCTGCTAGCAATTTTTGAAAAAGAAATCAAGAACCCTAATTATCAAAAACGTACCTATGGTTTAAATCAAGAGAGAAAATCTTCAAGATCCTTCACATGGGTTATGATCGGGCTGCCAACTTCTCTTGATGCTGAGAGTTTTAAGTTTTTATCTTGATGGAGTGGATTACAATCTGGAATAGGGAGTGTACATGTCCAGTGAAGTTTTTTTTTTCAAAGGAAAGAATTTTGATTCAATTGCAATTGTTTTTTTGAGTGAATTGGTTTTAGAGTAATGGTAGGGTTAGAGGTGGGTAATGTTTTGCTAACGGATCAGACCACAGGTGGGCAAAGTGCTATTTTTTAAACCCCAGGTGGATAAAGTGTTTTTTGGACAAACCACAGGTGGGCAATGTGTAATTTCCCCTTACATTTTTAATCATTTGAGAGAGAGAGAGAAAGAGAGAGAGAGAGGCAATCAAATGTTTTAATGGGATTAGCAAAAGGTGATTTTTTTAAAAATATATATATTTTGAATAATTTGATAGATGCGGGAGGGGATCAATTTGAGCCTATGCCTACAATATAAGAAAATTATGTCTTCAAACACAATAATACACATTCTGATCAAGTTTACTTACTTAAACCCCTACAAAATTTCAACCTTCACCTGACACCATAGACAGACGAAAAAGAAATCCCTAAACACATTCATATTCAATCCAACCAACAACGCAAAATCCCAAATTTGAAGTTCACAAAACAGATACTCTGAAGTCTAAACTACTCACAGGATAGCTTCTTAGGAAAAAAAAACACTACTTACAGGAGGTTTTGGTGGCAACATGGGCAAGAAAAGCTGCGATTTCCTTGGTTCCCATGAAGTTCCAGTTGATGTAGGTAGTACCAAAGCCATAGGGCTGGAAGTGAGCTGAGGCAGTGATAAAAGAGTGGTAGTCCCAGAAGCCCTTTGCATGGGCCTCAGGAGAGTTACGGTTTGAGAACATCTTCTCAAACTGTTCGTCCTGGAAGTAGTCAGAAACGGCCCCCTCGACACAGCATGCGTTTGGTTCATAGCATCGGGGGTTATAAGAATGACGCGGAGCCCTGGCGCATCCAGGACAGTCCTTACTCCCAAATATAGTTCCAGATGCCGCCACAAACGATGGCTTCACAGAAGACTCATCACAATTGACAAGCACTAACATAGATGCCAATATTGTCAAGGGTACACACCATTTAAATTTATACTCCATTAATTTTGCATGTAACACTGATTAACAATGGTAAAGACTGGAGAAAATCTGTACCTTCACTTATTAAGGGGCTGTAAGAAGAAGTAGCTATTTATAATAAACTGGGTACGTACTGTGCTGGCTGCTGGGAGAAGGAAATGGAAAGATAGTCAAATTGCGAGTCATAAACTATTGATTTAATTTAGTCACTATTTAGTCCATACCTAATCTGTTTTTATCTTTTTATACTTTTATCTTATCAATAAAGACATCACCTTTTGAATAAAAAAACAAAATATTTTCTTTTTTAAAGTAAATTTGAATATACCATATCTACAATAGGTCCATTTATAGATTTTGGTCATAAATTAGTATTCAAATAATAATATTGATAGTTGGATGATGTAGAGGAGTAAGCAACAACCAACAAGTATTAGCAATGGACCAGAGACTTAATTCTTGGGTCCCTCCCGTCCTAAAGTGGTTCGCCACTACAAAATCTTTTACTTGAGAAGGAATAGAGTTAGAACAAACACGTGAATTCTGCATTCTAAACTTTAATTAATTTTATGCGCACACCAAAAAGAAAAATATAATTTAAATTAACTATTTAATTTTTGCAAGAAAAAAACCCAAGCGGTCTTTCTTTATTCTTCACTGGGGCAGAGGTTCTAATTCGGTGTTATGCTAGGCCACAGGCCTAATCTAACCCGATTGGGGCCTCAAAATCCTAACCATGTTTATTTTGAGTAACTACACCCTAAAACCTTGTTTAACAAATTCAGTTCATTCATTGATTAACTTTATGGGAAAATTCTTAGTTTACATACTTGCAATTTTAAATCTTATACGGTAGAGTAAAAAAATGTGAACAATGTAAACCTATAATTATCTAACTTTATAATTTAATAATACTTTTTAAATATGAAATTAAAATTAAAATTCACCTTATCATGGACATAAAAATTTGTATGCCCCCATGGATCAAACCTGTCTTCTCCCCATTTTAGGGAGACAGCAGTACCATCCAAACAACAGGGTTCCAAAAGTAAAATTTTTAAGGTTAAGATTTTTTTGTTATTCAACACATCACAAGAGGAAAGGATTAAGTGTTTAAACACGTGCTTAGTGGATTCTAGTTTCGGGTGCATTACAAATTCATGAGTGAAAACTTTTGCTCAAAGAAAATGATGTTGAAACCTCTAAAGATATTATTTGCGTGACCATGTAGTTATTGTTTGATATATGGTTTTATATAATTATAAAGTTTTTAGTTCGCCTGGAAACACGTTCCTTATCACATGTAAATTCACACACTACTTAAGTTGTCCACACAAGTCTCACGTTTTGCATTTCAAAACACAATTTTGTTAAGAAAGCACTTTTTGAAACTATTATCAAATGTTTATTTTATATTTTTGGCTTCAAAAAGTTTAGAAGCTGAAACAAATGCACACTTAAGCATATTATATTAACTTATGCACTAATCAAAAGTTGACTACTCTTAAGCAAGACATAAATTTAGGTGTGAAGAGGGGTGTCCTTAGCATTATTCTAAATATTTTTCATCCAATTTTCGTTACAATTAAATATATTAATAAACAAAAGCCCCTATATTTCACTAGAATAAAAGGGAACCGCAATCTTTCTCAAAAAAAAAAAAAAAAAAAAGAAAAGAAAAGAAGGGAACCGTAATTAAAACAGAGAGAGACACGGAGAAAGACCAATACGTGCTTCTGTGCCAGAGTGGACTTGGGGAGTGATGGTCTACTTCAACTGGTATATTTCATTCACATTCACATATGGAATTCACAGTTTACGCGCCAATAACTCTTCTCTAAGGGGAAGTAGGGATTCTAATTATTCGATGGGCCAATACGGAAAGTAAATCAGTTTCTAAGGTTTTAAAAAATAGGAATTAAAGAAATACAAAACAAAAAAAAATATTTATACTAAATAAAAATCTCATCTCAGTCAGAAAGTTTTGAAAATCTTCACGAAGAAAATTCCTTAAGCCTTCAAGGACCTTTCTTTCGTTGTTCTCTTTTTTCCCTTTTAAATACCATTCCAACAATGAATAAACCCGTTAATTAGCATTCCATAGAAATCTTGAAGATTCTTTTGCCAATTGGGGGCATGTAAGAGCTCCAATAATAGCATTATTTCTTCTTTCCTTTTTCTTTTTTTCTTTTCTCTTAATATTAGACCAAAATAAAGGCGCAATAAACAATGAAGCGCAGAAGTGGGGGATTAGAGAGATTGCTTGATATATATAATATTCCAAGATTTCACAACCAAATGCTTATTGAATAATTACAACGTCACAACCATACAATGGTTCATGCATTCATATGCAATATTCCTAGACTGAAAACAAAAATATATCTCAAAAATTACACAACATTAGCAAGAGACAGGCAAATTAAGTCAACAAAACTGTAGATCTCCAAACTAGTTTAGCTTCATACGATGGAAGACAGTAGATAGATTTTATGTCCTATTCCCACCTTCACGTTTGAACCTTTCCTTCTGTAATTTAATAAAGAAGACAGTTTGATAGATTCTATAGCTTCATACCAAGGAAGACAGTTTGACAGGCAAAGTTAATGCTTTAACTTACAGAAGGATTAGCTCAAGAAAGAAGGGGCTATCTATCAACAAAATACATGTAGGTTCAACCGTTCAAGGAGGAGGAAGAGGATTGAAAGAAACCTGTTGAGAACAGCTAAGCAATTCATGAGGCCCAGCTTCTTCTTGGCCAACACCCATAAGATCAAGGTAATATAAGTAATGGGAGATGATGTTGTTCATGAACTCGTTATCATCTTGGCCGCAAACAAGATCTCCATAAAGCACATTCATGGTAGTGCCAAAACCAGGAACCCGCTTGGCCAAAGTATCATTCTTAGTGGGTTTCCAGTGACCAATAAAGACATCATGGGCTGAAGGTTGATGCTTCTTCACTGGTGTCATCCACCTCCAAATTGCAACTTTGAAGGCCAAGGTAGCATTTCGTTCAATATATTCAGGATGGTTCAATAAATCCACCTTCAAGGCTCTACCGGCTTCTCCATAATTGTAATTCCTGTTGAAAGCACCAAGATAGAAACTTGTTTGGATTGTGGTATGTATGTAACTATGAATTAAGTCATTAACTTACAACAGATTCTTCAGGGGTTGGAAACGAAAGACACGTATATACAAGTCTCGGGGTTTTGTAGACAAAAATGTTTACGCCTTTTAACTAACGAAATGCCCATATCCAGTTTTACCAAATATTTGGTTGCATATGCTTTTATCCAAGATCTGTTACCGATTTGGCATGAAGAATGCATGGCTGAGGTAATATTTGAATTGTGATTGAAATGGACTTTGTTTTAATGTTTCTTTAACAAATATAAATACAACTTCCAAAGTAGTTTTAACTTAGGACAAAATTGAAGATGTGAAAATAATTCGAATGCAAAGATTTAAAGGATGTATTGATCATCGCCAATGAGATTAAATAAGTTGATTTGCAAAGATGTAAAGGATATATGGATCATTACTAATCAGATTAAATTAGTAAATACCAATAGATAGGCAGAGCACCCCGGCCATAGTATGCAACTCCAGGAGTGCATGGATAAGTGTTTTTGTAGTGCTCATCACAATAATACGAGCTGGAATTCATTTCCTTGTTATAGCATAAACCACAAGCTAATGGTTCCCTGGTGGCCACTTTAGATCCACCTAAAAAAATATCATCCACATTTAAATTGCATAGAGATTGAGTGAGCAAAGGGTCATTGATTATAACTCGTACACAAAATTATAAAAAGCCATATCATCATACGTTGTATTCCAAAAAATTCATTTAATCTCAAGCCCTTTTTTTTCCTTAGGAGAAAAGAGTCTGCTTAAAACACTATCAGTCAGTAGATTCAGTTTAAGCCTAATGCTTATTTCTCTTTATTTGAAAATGATAGAATCAACAACTAAATTAAGAGTTGACTTGAATCATAATTCTCATCCCAACTCAGCCACAAACAGTATATATTGTTAACCTTGTCATCAAATTAACACGTAATAAGCCCAAATTATACCTCTCGTGGTATCAATTCTTAACAGATTAATTAAGTAAACGCCAAGAAAGAATTAATACTTACCCACCTTTTTGAACACAACTTCCCCAAATTAAAGTTTGCTTGGTTTGGATATTTCAAACTGAAAGTGCTTTTTTTATTATTATCAAATTATCAATTATAATGCTCATTTCAATTAGATTTTATTCGTATTTCAGTATTAAAAACTCTTAATGTTAACCTTAATTATCTTATCTTTAAGTAACCATATATTAAACTATTAAATTTAATTAGAGAGAGATTAAAAAAAAACATTTATCATATTTTTTTAAGATTTATGAACTCAATCCCAGACACAAAATAAGTCATCAAACATATATTTGAACAAAGAAGAGACTCTTATCTCATACAATAAATCTAACAACACATCCAATTTCACAACATACTGAAGTAGACGACCCCGAGTGATGACTAGTTCGCCTACTGCCTACCACTTTTTACAAAGACTTTTTTTTTTTTTTTTTACCACTTACAGTCAATCTCCAACAAGTTGTGAAATTGAGTGTGTCAGCAGTATTGTTATAACTCACAGGGCGTTTTGGTAGCAACATGGGCCAGAAAAGCTGCAAGTTCCTTCATTCCCAAGAGTTTCAGGTAGGTGGTACCAAAGCCATAAGACTGGTAATCAGTAGAGGCAGTGATAAAGGACTGGTAGTCCCAGAAGCCCACTTCATGGGTATCAACCTCAAGTGAGTTACGGTTTGAGAAAATGCTCTCAAACTGTGAGCTCCGGAAGTAGTTAGAAATAGCCCCGCCACAACATGTGCTGACATGCCTTCTACAGAAGGGACACGCATCTGTTTCGTATGATGGCTTCACAAAAGACTCCTCACAATTCACAAGCAGTACTAATAATATCAAAGCCGTTGTCAAGAGTAGTACAGACCAATTGTAAGCCATTTTTGCATGTAATAAGTAAACAAGGGTGGTGGAGACTGGAGAGTGGACAGAGGTTTGCACCTTCACTAAAGAAGGAGACTCTATATAAGAACTGTATGGAAGCCTCTAAGAACCAATCTACAGCAACACAGTGAGGTAACTAAATTTTGGTGCTGATGATTAGACCTGGCAAAACGGGCGAATCGGGTCGGATTTGGTTTTGGGTCTGGTCGGGTCAATCGAGTTGCAAGTCGAGTTGACCCGTATTTTTCACATGAACTTTTTTTATTTTTATTTTTATAAAGAAAACAACATGTATTTGCCATTTGGAAAGTTATGCAACGAATTACTTAATGTAAAATACATTATTTTGAATTCACCACTTATATCAAGAATGAACTCAGTTAAACTTATTAATACTTATTCAATAATTTTAAAATTATACAAATCCTAATATTGCTATTTAAAACAAAATAACACAAAAATAAGTAAAACAAATTCACATATTTTATTTTTACGCAATATCAACATTCCAAAATATAAAACAAAATTACAAATGACATATTGGATAACTCAATTGATAAAGAATAAAAACATATAAAAAATTTACAATCTTGAAAATTAATTTTATAATCTATTATCAATTGTAGTTGGCACTTTATTTCAATTTGAGGTATACATTAAAGTTTGATTACTTACTTATTTATACATGATCTCTTTTATGAATATCATATCATTATTAAGCAACACACACTCTAAAAAATATCATAATTTATTTTGAAAAGCCGTTTATTTTAGACATAAATTGTTAAAAAAATAGGTCTAAACATTCATAATTTATGCTAATTTGATACTTTGGCTTAACTAGTTTCACACTTATGAATGTTTCTCATACATGTCTATAATTTTAAATCTATATTTTTAACTCTACTGTAACCATATTATCTTGGCATGTACTTTGTTATTTGATATCTAAAAATCTTTACTCATTACAGAATGATCAATCATTTATCTTTCAATTAATTTGCATATAGTTATGTAAATGTATCAATTGTTTCCTTAAAACTCACAATAAACAATTAAACTACTATTGTCTTAATTTTACTTTCTTTTTTTTTTACCAAAAAAAAAGTTTTAAAAAAATTATTCAGTTTCAGGTCAGATCACGGGTCAATCCATTTTTGCTTCAGGTCAAAAAAATCAAGTTCGGATCGAGTATTTTTTATGTAGGGTCAGAAATTCTAACCCATTTTGTCATATCTACTGATGATGCTTGAGAAATCCTAACAAGGTTATCATTTCGAGGTGGTTTGTGTCAATAGAGAAGCCAATAATGCTGCTTATCCCTTTTGCGGGAAAGATCATCAAAAATAAATTTTAACTTAACCACTAATAAGCGTACCTAATCTCTTTTTGTTTTTTATGCTAAAAAGCAAATCTATTTTAGTTTTTGACAATTTAATTAGAATCATTTTTTTTTAATGTACAAGAAGGAAATAAAAACATTATAACTCATTCAATGAACTCTTAGATTTAACAAATTAATTTATAGACTTGGCGGGTCCCTCGCCTCCACTTGCCGAGCTTTTGCTTTCTTTTTTCTTCTTTAGTTCTTACTTTAAGGGACAAGAAACACGTGAATGCTAAAGTTTGTTCTTAAATTATTTAAATTTTGAACCAATTATGATACAATCATCAAAATTTTCGTAGAAAATTTCACTCTCTCGCATGCACTTACTAGTTACTACTCACGTCACTTGAGTCTATCATACAACGGTTAAAAAAATAAATATGGATTATTTGAACAATTCGATGCCTATAAGTATATTATTGGGTTCAATTATGACTAAATTGCAATTTGTACACTTACGTTTGGAAAATTTTTTGTTTTTGTACCCTAAAATTTTAAATTTTAGATTCTTAGTACTAATGTTACGAATTGTTTCAATTTAGGTCTTTTTGTTAATGTGACATGATGAGGTGTCCATTAAATGTCAACTAAATTGTAATTTACACTCTTAAAATTTGAAATAACTTTTTTTATTTTTCCCTTTAAAGTTTTGAAGTTTAGATTTATAAAACTATATTATTTTGAATTCAAGTAGCATTTAATAAACATCTCATCACAATGTAGGGACAGAATAATTTAAATCCAAATGATATATAAATTTAAGAATATATATTCAAATTTTGAAACTTTAAGAGACAATCAAATTTACCTCAAATTTTAAGGGTATAAATTACAATTTAATCTAGTATTATTGTACTTTCCATTATACTATACGCCACAAAACCAAACGTGGGCTTTTGGGGGCCATAGTCCACCCTCCCCACAAAATTTGACACCAAAATTAAGAGTTGGTCTCCCAAAAAGTAATAAATCCACCTCCCACAAAAAGAAATTAACCAGCTAGCTCAGTAGTCTCTAAAATTTAGGGAGTGTTTGGTAGAGTGGTTTGAGATGAGATTTTATAATTTTTTGAAATACGTGTGGGTGAAAAAGTGTATAAAAATATGTATAATGTTATTTAAAATGTAAAAATGTGAGTTTGAGTATGCTTAGCAAACAGGCCCTTTCCCAAATGGCCTCTTATTAGAAAATGTAATAGTTTTTAGGCGAAAACCACATTTTCGTCCCTACATTTTCACGCGATTCTCATTTTAGTCTCTACTTTTTTTTTTCACCACTTTTAGTCCCTGTTTTAAAAAACGACTTCTATTTATGTCCTTTCCATCAGTGCCGTTAGGGCACTGACCTACGTGGCAAACGGACTGAATAAAATAATAATAAAAAATTTATTTTGTCATTAAAAAAATGCCACGTCACCCATTCAAATAAAAATAAAAATTTAACTAAATAATAAAAATCAAAAACAGAAATAAAAATAAAAAATAACATTAATTGAGATCAATTAAAAAAAACAAACAACCATTCTTCCCCAAATTCTCCAGCAAATCAAATCAAATCTATAAGAACGACAAGAACGAATTTAAGAACACAAACTCAGTAATTAAAAAAAAAAAAAAAAACAAACAAACAACCAAACTATACCGAATTATCCAGCAAATCAAACCCATAAGAACAACAAGAACTGATTTAAGAACACAAACCCAGTATAAACCCAAAAATGATTTAAGAACAAGAACCAATCTCCAACAAGAACAACACGAACTGATTTAAGAACAAGAACCAATCTCCAACAAACCCAAAATAAATCCAAAAAGTTTAGCTCAAATACAAATTTATAAATCCGAAAGCTTGATTTTCTCAAACTCAACAAAATCATCAAATACCCATAACAAGCCACACCCAAAATCTGGGTTTGGTGGGATTTTTTTTTTTGTTCTGGGTTCGATCGAAGGAGGGATGGTGGTCGCAGTGACCAGCTCTTTCCGTTGCGGCCGCAGTGAAGGCTGCGCTAATGGCATCGCGGATGCCGGAGTTGGAGAGCGAGCCAATGGCGTCGCGACAAGCGTCGCGGATGGCGGAGTCGGAGTCCTTGAGTCGCGACAAACCCACCGTTTTCCCTCTGCCTTCTCACCTTCACCTACGCGGCCCACCAGGACTCCTCCTCCGTCCACCTCACCAAAATCATCCTTGCCGGAGAAACGGTGGGTTCTTGCTCAGAAAACGGTGGGTTTGTGTCCTGGGTTTGTGCTCAGAAAACGGTGGGTTTGTGTCCTTCAACATGTTTGTTTGTTTTTTTTTTTTTTTTCATTACTGGGTTTGTGTTCTGGGTTTGTGCTCAGAAAACGGTGGCTTTGTTCTTATAGATTTGATTTGATTTGCTGGAGAATTTGGGAAAGAATGGTTGTTTGTTTTTTTTTAATTGATCTCAATTAATGTTATTTTTTATTTTTATTTCTGTTTTTGGTTTTTATTATTTAGTTAAATTTTTATTTTTATTTGAATTGGTGACGTGGCATTTTTTTAATGACAAAATAAATTTTTTATTATTATTTTATTCAGTCTGTTTGCCACGTAGGTCAATGCCCTAACGGCACTGACGGAAAGGACATAAATAGAAGTCGTTTTTCAAAACAGGGACTAAAAGTGGTGAAAAAAAAAAGTATGGACTAAAATGAGAATCGCGTGAAAATGTAGGGACGAAAATGTGGTTTTCGCCTAGTTTTTAATAAAAACAACTACCATGTTCTTTCATTTTAGCTTTGTCCTAGCATTCTCCTTGGTGGCACTAATAATCTAGCTTTTAATAACTCAAAAAGTTATTTTATCTATTTTAACACCTCACTTTACAATATACCAAACGTTAAAGGTTCTATTTTTTAGTACTTCATTTAAATATTATTTCTTTGTTATTTTTTTATTCTTCCTCTGTCTCTTTCTCTCTCTTCTCCGAAGCAAGAACAACCAACAAACTCGCACATCTTTTTTCTCAAATTAGCAAACTACCCACCACCACCAAAAAAATAAAAAATAACACCAACCAACACAACCCACTAACCATAAAACCCACTCAACCCACTAACCATAAAACCCACTCAACCACCAGCCTCTCGACTATCACCATAGCCATAACAACCACTGCCACCATCAGCACCACCCACAACCGCAACCCCCAACCACCAAAATCATAACTAAATCACAAACTTGAAAGAGAGAAGAGGGAGGCGTTGGGTGAGAGGAAAAAGAGAGAGAGAGAAGAGAGAGAAAGAAAATTATTTAATGAGAAAAGAGAGAGACATAAATAAAATAATAGTTTTTTTTTTTTTTTTTTTTTACAATGAACTACTATCTCTAGCAATTCACTGTTGCAAGTTAGTAAAAAAGCTAAAAGAGCATTTTAGCACTACTAATGTAAATGCTCTTATTTGGTGAGTTATGGGTGTTGAGTTCAAGTGGTGAGTCTTTAACAATTAAAAAAAAAAAAAAAATTTATATTGGAGAAATAATTATTATTTGAGACTAAGTCTCTTTTTTTTTTTTTTTTGGTTAAATTTCTAATTGTTAGTCAATACATGAAATGTTAAATGAAAATCTTAAATAGATGAGATTTAATGTTAAGAGTGATAGTACACACTACACACAAATAAAATTTTGGTGATTTTTTCCCATATCTATATCAAATTCAAAAATTTGTGTGCACCTATCAAAGTTTATAAAGATGAAAAACTCTTTTAAAAACATATTATTTTTAATTACGTGTGTATGTGTATGTGTATTTGTTTTTGAGATATCTTATTATTGATGCATCAATATGATATTCCTCCCCCACCGAACACCAAACCAAAATTTCCTTCTCCTTGCCTGACTACACTATTGTACTATTAACAGGGGACTTGTATATTTATCACACCAAAACAAAAAAAAAAACAAAACAAAACAGGGCACTTTTTTTTTTTTTTTTTTTGCGATTTCAGAAATATAAATATGTAATATTGGTCTCAACAAGGTAACAGAATCAAGGTTTAGAACCCTATCATCATCCTTCTCTTTCCCTTTTTTTCAGCATTCTTTCTGGTAGTGCCTCCCTCCTAATATCCATCCACAAGCATTCAAGCAATACCTCTGTCAAATCTCTACCATCTGTGTATCTTTTTAAGTCAGTAAACACAATCAAAAAACTACCTTTCTTGAAGGTTAATACATGCATAACTAGCACAAGCACAAAAATAAAAAATGCCTCTTTTTTCCCCCATAGCATGCATAACTCTTTGATTAATGGATAAATTACTGGTTTTTCCTAAAAGATAAACCATTAGGAAACAATAAATTTAATCATATTAACCATAATTCTAACAATTTCCCTTGTGTGTAGGCCTAAAATTTCCCTTGATAAGTGGGCTTAACACATAATATATATATATATATGTGTGTGTGTGTGTGTGTGTGTGTGTGTGTTAGAATCAATATTTAATATTTTTAAATATGAGGTGACACCAGAGTGTCCCAAGATTTAGTAAGTTCAACCTAATGTCAGTCCATACCCAAAAGTTTTCTTTGAAATCAAAATAACAGCCCATTATTTTAAAGCATTATTATTATTCCCTCCGTACCAATTTGTTTGTTTTGTTTGAAAAGTTAAACTTTGTAAGAAAACTTCATTTATTGTCTTGTCTGCTTTATAAAAATATATAAGTTTACAAAAATACCCTTAAATAAATTTATCAGCTTTTTTTTTTAAAGATTTATACTTAATGAGGCAACTAAAAAGGTGCCCAAATTCGATTAATTTTTTAAATATTTGTTAGTTTTCTTTTCAAATAGTTTTGAAAATAAAGTAAGGGTATAATAGGAACATTAGTAAATTAATGACTTTTATTTTTAGATATAGGACAATATTTTAGGACATCCTAAAATAGAATAGAGGACAAACATATTGGAATGGAGGAAGTATTAATTAAGTCAAATTGTCTTTATTTAGTGTCTCCTAGGATAAACCTGACTTTATATTTTATTTCTCTTAAGCAGGCAAATACTTTATTATGTTTCGAAATTCTTAAAAGTCATATCTGACTTTAGTCAGGTTACGTAAATGTATTTATTATTATTTTTGTTTTCCTATGCTTGAGGGGTTGTTCCAAGCTCTATTTAAGCCTTTGGCTGAATCAAATAAAATTCAGCGTGTATTTTCAGGAAAAAAAAAAAAAAAAAAAAACCCTTGGGTTTTTTCAGAAAATGGATTTCTTCAAAATTATCTCTTATCCCTTGGGTGGATTCCTTTGGATGGCAAGTATCAGTTTCTATATCTCTTGGGTGGTTTAATCTGTATCTCATAGAATGGTGAGCCAAAATAGTTTTGTATCCTTTAGTTAAATTCTTTTTGGTGATATTATTTTTATTCATTTGAGTTTACTTTGGTGGTAAGCTTAGCTAACATTTAAATTATTGAATATTTTTCTTATCCCATAAAACTAGAAAATATAAAATATTCATCCAACCTATTTACATGTATCATATCGGTTAAGTTTGGGTTGCCCCTTACGAATTCGTATCTATTGGTATTAAAGCTTTGGTTCAATGGCTGGACATCTTTGACATGGAAACAATGGTGAGATACCTGAGAGAGATCGTTGAGATTTTGAAATGGATGATTTAAGGAAACAACTTCAGCAACTTTAGGAGCGTTTGGAGTTTTACGAGAATGAGGGTGAGGTCCCAAATATCATAATTCATAATTTGAAGTTGTTTGCAATGATGAAGAGTAGAATTCATTTCACCATGCCCCTAGCCATTCCTCCAATGAAATTACTCCACCCCATCCTCATCATCTCACAAACTTACGAGGTTTTGATATAAAGGTGGACATTCCAGAAATATGAAGGGAAAATGAAACCTTATGATTTCATTGATTGGCTAACTACCGTTGAGTGAGTCTTTGATTTAAAGATGTTCCAGATAATTGCAAGGTGAAGATTGTTGCAATCAAGCTAAGAAAACGTGCTTCAATTTGGTGGGAGCATCTCAAGAGGCAGCGACAACAAGAAGGAAGACATTGTATTGTGACTTGGGAAAAGATGAAAAGAGAGCTTACGAACTCTTACTTGCCTGATCACTTCAAGCAAGATGCTTTTCTAAAATTTCATAATTTCAAACAAAATGAACTTTCTATGGAAGAGTATGGATCAAAGTTTAATCATCTTATGACTTAATGTGATATTGTAGAACTAGAGGAGCAAATGGTAGCCCATTATCTTGGTGGGTTGTTGAACTTAGTGATGTTGTCCAACTACAATAATGTTTGCAAGCTTACTAAGAAAGTGGAGAGGCAGTAACTTTTGATCCTATAATCAAGAGGGTGCTTTTAACTGAGGGAGTTATTCCACTTCAAAGGCTATTGCACTACCCAAGATAGTCATTGTCAAGCAACCACCAAAGAATGAATCTGCATCAGTTTCCAATCATCCTAACACCACTAGTACAGTCCATAAAGGTTCCAAATGTCAAGGCTTTGAACATATTGCTTATGATTGTCCAAATCGAAAGATAGTCTCTCTAGTGAAGAGAGATGTGGAGATAGAAGATGAGGATGAATCAGCATTGTTTGTTTATGAACCTGCTGTTTATGATGAGGAGGTGATCTTTGCTAATAGAGGGGAGCCGCTTGTTGTTCAAAGGATTCTCAAGGTTGCCTATGCAAAAGATGAATGGCTTCAAAACAATATTTTCCATACCAAATGTACTTCTTATGGAAAAGTTTTTAATGTTATCATTGACAAAGGAAGTTATGAGAATGTTGTTGTAGTAACCATGATGGAAAAGTTGAAGCTAAAAATTGAAAATTATCCTCAACCATACAAACTCCAGTGGCTTCACAAAGGCAATCAGTTGAAGGTAAATAAGAGGTGTTTAATTCAGTTTTCTATTGGCAAGAATTATAATGATACAATAATTTGTGATGTAGTACCTATGGATGCTTGTCATTTATTACTTGGGAGACCATGGCAATTAGATAGGAAGGCTATTCATAATGGCTTCAAAAATACTTATTCTTTTTAAATAGATGGTGTTAAATAACTTTGGCTCCATTAAGAATGATCCATATTCCCAAACCTTCACTTAGGGAGGGAAGTAATTTATTGACTAGATCTGAGGTAGGGAAAGCATTGATAGAATGTGGTGAGGGGTTTTCTATTATGGTTAGAGAAGAGAAGGACCCAATGGATATTCCTCCTGTATTGGTACCCTTTCTTGAGGAATTTGGTGATGCCATTCCTAATGAAATTTCTTTCGGTCTTCCCCCTATGAGAGATATGCAGCATTGCACTAATCTTGTGCCTAGTTCTATTTTTCCTAACAAACCAACTTATAGAATGAATCCAAAAGAGCACGAAGAGTTGTTGCGGTAGGTTGATAGCAAAAGGCCTTGTAAGAGAGTATGAGTCCTTGTGTTATTCCAGCCTTCCTTATTCCCAAAAAGGATGGCTCATGGCATATGTGTATTAACAATAGATCCATAAACAAGATTATCATTCGATACAGCTTTCCTATTCCGCAGTTAGATGATCTTCTTGACTAGCTTTATGGAGCTATGGTTTTCTTAAAGATTGATCTACGCGACGGTTATGATCAGATTTGAATAAGGCCAGGTGATAAATGGAAAATAGCTTTCAAAACTGGAGAAGGGTTGTTTGAGTGGATGGTGATGCCCTTTGGACTCTCTAATGCTCCTAGTACTTTTATGCGCTTAATAAATCATGTCTTTAAGTCATTCATTGGTTACTTTGTGTTGTTGTGTATTTTGATGACATCTTAGTGTACGGTAAGTCTCAACAAGAACATATACAGAATCCAAAAGAGCACAAAGAGTTGCAGTGGCAGGTTGAAGAGTTGATAACAAAGGCCTTTTAGGAGAGTATGAGTCATTGTGTTGTTCCAGCCATCCTTGTTCCCAAAAAGGATGGCTCATGGCATATGCGTATTAACAATAGATCCGTAAACAAGATTACCATTCGATACCGCTTTCCTATTCCATGGTTAGATGATCTTCTTAACTAGCTTTATGGAGCTATGGTTTTCTTAAAGATTGATCTACACAGTGGTTATCATCAAATTCGAATGAGGCTAGGTGATGAAGGGAAAATAGCTTTCAAAACTAGAGAAGGGTTGTATAAGTGGATGGTGATGCCCTTTGGAGTCTTTAATGCTCCTTGTACTTTTATGCACTTAATAAATCGTGTCTTTAAGTCATTCATTGGTCACTTTTTGTTGTTGTGTACTTTGATGATATCTTAGTGTACAGTAAGTCTCAATAGGAACATATAAAGCATCTTCATGAGGTGTTTCAAACTCTTCGAAAACAGAAACTTTATGCAAATCAGAAGAAGTGTCATTTCCTAACTGACAGCCTTGTGTTCTTAGGCTATGTTGTTTCAGGTGATAAAATCAAGATGGATCCAAGCAAAATTGAGGTTATACTTACTTGGCCTGTGCCAAAGCCTCTCCATTATGTTAGAAGTTTTCACAGGCTTGCTTTTTTTTATCGGCAATTTATCAAAAACTTCAGCAACATTATTGCCCTTATTACTAAATGCTTGAAGGGAGGAAAGTTTAGGTAAAATGAAGAAGCCCAAAACAGTTTTGAGCTACCCAAGAAGAAGGTTTCAGAAGCTCCAATTCTAGTACTTCCAAATTTCAACAAATTGTTTGAAGTTAATTGTGACGTTTTAGGTGTGGGAATTAGTGTTGTGCTCAACCAAGAGGATAAGCTTATTGCTGTCTTTAGTGAGAAACTGAATGAATGCAAGAAAAATTATTCTACTTATGATAAAGAATTCTATAAAGTTGTAATTTACAGCTATGTTTTATGTTGGTTTTATTCTATGACAAAAAGTGTTGTATTTGCTTTAATTTGTTTCCTTGTATTTTTTTGGGATTCTATTGTATTGGGTTTAGTATTAAGTTGGTGAAGACTCAAGCTTAATTGAAAATCAGTGCATTTCGCAATTAGCTCGCGAAAAGTTCGCGAGAAGGGTTCCCACGAAAAGGGCATGTGAGAAGCACATGACTGGAAGCTAAAGAGTCACGCCAGACTATCAATTTCGCGAGTGTCTCGCAAGTAAGGCCTTCCTGCGAGATACCCGCAAAATTTTCTGCCTGGAGGATTTTTAAGTATGACTTTTTTTCCCTTCGCCCATACTATATATACCCTCATTACCCACAAATATGTAAGGAGGCCATTTAGAGAGAGAACTCACACGCCCATCTTTAAGAGAGAGAACTACCCATCCTTAGTGAGAAATCATTGTAGTCTCTTTCCCTTCCCTCTCCTATTTCTATACCTTGAGAAAATATTTGAATCCAAACACAATCCACACATTTTCAATGTGTAGAGAGTGTTTTGGAACTTGGGAAGCTTTGGGAATTTTCCAAAAGAAGCTGATGAGGCTTGGCGGATGCAATTGGGCTTATTGCAAGATCCAGAAAGCTAGAGAATACATGACTCCGTGAAGTTCGTTGGAAGCAGGAGCTTGGAAGGCTCAAGTACATTGGGTAAACTAGGCTTGGAGGGTCTTTTGTTATTCTTGTACTCTAACTTTATTCTCTAGTGGATCGATTTATTGCTTGGAGAGCAGCGGAGAGGTTTTTTGCTGAATTCTTCGACTTCCTCTTTGATAGCACATCAGCGTGTTATCTTGTGTTTGCATCTATCTTCCCCACTCTTTTAGCTTTCATTTTACTACTATGATTTGTTGAATATGGCTTAGAGTAGTTGTATTGTTTGTTCGCTCGCATTTACTCTATTCCACACTTAGTTTAAGTTAGAGTAAAATCAACCAAACCGTAATTTATTATTTTGGGGTTTAAGCAGCTTTTATGTTTTTAACACAAATCTGAGCTTTCAAATTCTATGTCATCATTTGTGCCTTGGATCATTGGAGTTATTATCTCCTTCCAAATGAGTTTCTACTTCATTAAGATCATAAAACTTTGAAGTATTTGAATAGTCAGCAAAAACTCATCAATCGACATGCTAGATGGCTTGAATTTCTTCAAGCTTATTCTTTTTCTACCAAACATAAGTCTAGAAAGCTAAATCAAGTGGCAGATGCCTTGAGTTGAAGACATTCTTTGCTAAATAATATGGAGGTGCAGGTGTTAGGTTTTGAAAGATGTATAATGATGATCCAAACTTTGGTGATGTGTAGAAAGATTGTTCCAAGGGTTCTATTAATCATTTCTTGAAGCAAGAAAGTTTTCTATTCAAAGACAACAAACTGTGCATCCGTCAACGTTCTTTACGAAGAGTAACTATTCAAGAAGCTCATAAGGGAGGTCTTGCTAGACATTTTAAAAGAAACAAAAATCTAGCTCTTGTGCAAGAAAACTTCTATTGGCCCAAGTTGACTCATGTTGTAATGTCTCTTGTGAGAAATTACAGAACTTGCCAAATTGCTAAAAGCCATGGTTAAAACAACACCAGGTTGCACACACCATTACTAGTTCCCAAGGCTCCATGGGAAGATGTCAACTTAGATTTTGCTTAATGAATATGACTAAATAACAATTCTTGTTAAACATAGTATTTAACAAGAATTGTTAAATTATGTTGGGAAAAATGTTCATACACCTCTTAAACTTTCAAGTACTAGCCAAAAATTTTCTTGAACTTTTTTATTGGCCAATTTACTCCATAAACTTTACATAGCAACCAAATCAATACCTTAGTTAGTCTACCATTAAAAATCTAACGGAATGGTCACATGTGTCTCACGTGAGATTTAAAAAGCAAACTCAATCCCAATTTGGAACCTGATGGAAAGAAAGACACAAAGGAACTAGAGCCACCTTAGCACGGCGCCCCATCGTCTCACTGCACATGTCTCGACGATGCTTGGTGGTGCTAGTTCATCCTATTTGAATAGCAGAGACTCACAAAAATGTCAATCCTAGAACTCCTTCTTATAGAAACTAAAGAACTACAAGCCTACTTTAACTCTAGCAAAGTGCAATGGCACCCACATGATAGAGTTCTTGAAGTAATACAAGGACTATCGTGGTGCAATGGCACCCACGACCAGTCTAATACAATGAAATGCACAAATTAATTTACGAATACTTTCCATAGGGAATATTAAATGCATTGACAACAAAGAGTGCCTATATTTTAATCACCTAGACCCACCTGCCCCATGTGTTTGCCCACTTAAACAAGCATGGAGTAACCTTGATGCACTCATAAGATGGCTCAAAGTGGCGTATAAAGAGAATGGTGGATTAGCCAGAATCAAACAATTTATTTAAGGGAAGTTAGAGAAGGCCAAGCAAAATCTAGAGGGATTCCTTTCGAGAAGAAGAAACAAAAATGCCCAATTGCTGTAATGGCCACAACTATTGTGGTGGCTCAAGGAGGAAATGCTAGGAGACTACAGTGGCTCTGTGCTATGGTGGCTCTATTTCTTCCATGTCTCTCTCTCTCTCTTTCCTCTCTCCATGCCAGATCTAGCTTTCTCTTTCTATTAATTGGGATTGAGTTTGTTTTTTAAATCTCACGTGAGGCACATGTGACCATTCTATTATATTTTTAACAGTAGACTGACTAAGGTATTGATTTGGCCGGTATGTAAAGTTTATAGAGTAAATTGGCCAATAAAAAAGTTCAAGAGGTGTCTTGGTTAGTACTTGAAAGTTTAGGAGGTGCATGAGTATTTTTCCCAATTATGTTTAACAGACTTTGTTTTGGGTTTGCCTCAAACTCAAAGAAACAAGGACTCTATTATGGTGGTGGTTGATTGATTTTCAATGATGGCTCACTTTGTTCCTCATAACAAAATTGCAAATGCATCTTCTATTGCTGATTTTTATTTCAGAGAAATAGTCAAGCTTCATGGTGTTCCAAAAACTATCACTTCTAATAATGATTTGAAGATTGTAGGTCACTTTTTGCGTACTCTTTGGAGGAAATTTGGAACTGCACTGCAATTCAGCTCTTCTTATCATCCACAAATAGATGGACAAACTGAAATTGTGAATTGATGTTTAGGAAATATTTTAAGAAGCTTTGTGGGGAAGAACATTAGACAGTGGGATCTTCTTTTGGCCCAAGCCAAGTTTGCTTATAATCAATCCACTAGTTAAACTACTAGTCATAGTCCTTTTGAAGTAGTTTATGGCCTTAATCCTACTGGACCACTTGAATTGACACTACTTTCTGTTACCAAGAATTTAAGTGGTGATGCCAAAGAAAGGGTGCAGAAAATAAAGAAATTGCATGAACAAATCTAAAATAAGATTGGGACGCAAAATGAGAAGTACTACAAGTAAGCAAATAAGCATCGAAAACCAGCAGCTTTCAAGGAAGGTGACTTAGTTTGGATTCATCTGAGGAATGAAAGATTTCCCTCCAAAAGATCTTCTAAGTTGAAACTTAGAGATGATGGACCTTTTAAGGTGTTGCAACAGATTGGTGAAAATGCTTACAAGATTGATCTGCCTGGAGATTATAGTGTTTCAGCAACCTTCAACATTTCTAATCTTTCTCCTTAGTATGAAGATCAAGAAGACCAAGTGGGCTTGGGGGCAAGTCCTTTTCAAGTAAGGGAGTATGACATCGAAGTGGCCCAAGATCTAGCAAGCCCAACCTGATGTCAGTCTATGCCCAAAAGCTTTCCTTGAAGATCTAAATAACATCCCATTATTTTAGAACTTTTTTATTATTAATTAAGTCAAATTGTCTTTATTTAGTGTCTCCTAGGATGAATTAGACTTTACGTTTTATTTCTCCTAGGCAGGCGAGTACTTTATTGTGTTTCTAAGTTCCTAAAAGTCAAATCTGACTTTGGTTAGGTTAAGTGAATGTATTTATTATTATTTTCGTTTTCCTATGCTTGGAGGGCTGTTCCAAGCTCTATTTAATCCTTTGGCTGAATCAAGTAAAATTTAGGGTGTATTTTTAGAATTAAAAAAAACCTTGTGTTTTCTAGAAAATGGATTTCTTCTAAATTATCTCTTATCCCTTAGGTGGATTCCTTTGGGTGGCAAGTATCTATTTTTATATCACTTGGGTGGTGTTAATTTGTATCCCATAGAGTGGTGAGCTAATATAGCTTTGTATCCTTAGTTAAATTCCTTTGGGTGGTGTTATTTGTATCCCTTTGGGTTTACTTTGGTAATGAGCTTATCTATTCTTTAAATTATTGAGTGTTTTCCTTTTCTAATAAAACCAAAAAATAAAAAATATATGCATCCAATCTATTTCCATTTATCATATCAGCTAAGTTTGGGCTGCCCCTTAGGAATCCGATATCATGAGGTAGATCAAAAATAGAGATCAAATTTAAGATCTTCTACTTTGATACCATAATAAAATACAGATTGTTCAAAAGCTTAACCTATTGAAATTATAAATTTAATCATTTAACTATAATAATTCTAACATTAACCATAATTTTAATATAGCTTTTGTTTATTAATGAAATTATGCCGATTATCCCAAGAATGATAAAGCATGGTCTTATAATATCTGGAACTTTTTAGAATAGGACAAATAAATTATAGCATCATGTATAATGAATTTATGCTTTTATTGCTTTTTTTTTTTTAATGAAGGCCGTAATTTTAAATTTCAAATAGTGCAGAGTTTAATTTGAAACTGAACTTAAATTATGGTATTTAAAATGTAATTTACCACAAATTAAAAAATTACTTCTTGAAAAAACAATCTCAAAAGGGCCTTATTTTCCCTGTTTTGGTCGAGCAAAGGTTCTAATTGGGAGCCTTTCTGGGCCGCTGGCCTAATTTACACTAACTTGGGCCTCAAATTTTAATCAACTCTAAAATAATGCTTGCCAATATTTTACAGTCAATACTTGGATTGGATTATAGCCTATTGGATCTACTTTTTCTTAGTAGGAAAAAAGAATAAAAAATTTTAACCTCTCACGGATGTGCAGTTCTTGTGGTATTTGAATGATACAATGAAAAGTATGTTTGATTTTGCAAAAATATTGCATTTGTTTCGGCTTTCTGGTATGAGTATGAATAGTTTTGCCCTGTGGACCGGTCCACGGCCATTCTAAGTCTTCATGCCCAAAAGAGTATGTATGATTTTAGTTTTCAGGGAAAAACAAAAATAAAGAATATACATGTTTCAAACCTAGCAAACGCAGAAGACCATCTATATCTGAAACACAGTAGTATTTATTGGGTCTTAATTTTTTGCTTTTTTTTATGAGAACTGGGCCTTAAATTTAATTTTTTTTTTTTTTATTCGGTTGTCTTATGAGTTTTTGGCTCATAAAATTTGTTTTTTCTTTAATTTTTGGGTTGATAAGTAAAAATTTTTATTTTATTTGGACCAATCTCTTTAGTTTTAGGCTAAAAAATAAAAACAAAATAGGCATTAGAAATTAAAAAATTGGACATTAAAAGGAAATAAAAAAGATAAATATTCAAGTTCCAATAATATAGGCATTATACTTGTATTAGGAAACCAAATGCTACAATTATAAAAATATATAATAGTTTAAACTTAATATAATATGTTACATGTGTTCCATGGAATGGGGGTGTATATTTAATTATTTTAATATTCTTGGGTATGTTCAAAAATTTTTTTTTTTTTTTAGAGAGAGTTTCAATCTATGACGTCTGCTTCTAATGATAGCTCTTTATCATCAGACCAAGATACCAATCAGTTTTTGGTGTAGGCGGGGATTGAACCCCAGATCTCTTATTCAACCATCGGACACTTTACCAGTTGAGCTAGCTGGAACCCACTTAGATATGTTCAAATTAGTCAACCAAGTATGGTGTGTGTATATATATATATATATATATATATATATAAAAGTCATTTTAATAATATCTTCTCCATTTATATAAAATAATATTAAATTACTATGTATTGTCTTTAAATGCATAAAATTAGAAAATACTTTTAAATAACATATGCACTATTTAACCTATAAATTATATCATACATTTTTATAAAATAATTATATTACATTTTCTCACACGTCACGTGGATTTGTGACTAGTTTAAATAATTCCCAACCACCCTTTTAATACTTGTTGCAATAATGTTATAACTCATATTATTTAAAAATTACTGAGATGCTCATAATTTATATGTTGCAAAAAGCAAAAGGCAAAAATGTTCATTCAAATTTCAAATAACAAAAATAACATGGACTAATTAACTGATATTCCGTTAAGAAATAAAAATAAAAATAAAACAATACTAATAGCTTATGTATTGAGAACAGTCATACATCTTCAAAATAAATAAAAAACAAATTAAATATTGGAAAGAATCTGTAATTATTTACAAGCCATAGGTTTTATATTATCATTAATCTTTATTTATTGGGTAACTGGATGTGTTAATTATTCCAAATGTATTTATCATAAGATTTCCTCCACAGGAGTGGCCATCAATGGAGCCACCAGGTTTGAAAATAAGATGGTATCCCTGTAGGTGTCGGTAATAGGACTGTCGTTGGGCTATCAAATCTTCTTTTTCAACATATGTAGTTGCGGACAGACCACTCTATATGACTCACTGTGTTTTATCCTCCTACCTATTGACTATTTTGTTTGTCTTGTATTTTCAGCAATAGAATTTCTTGTACTAAGATCATGGTTATAGTACAAAGATACAGAAGAATCATGCCCAATTGCATTGGTGTCAAATTTAATAGACCTCTAGACTCTAGTAAACCAAAAAAAATTAAAAATTGAAGTATTACCCTATGTGAAAACACTATTTTGCTGTACTACTGCAAAGGCTTTCTTTTTTTGCTGAATGAGTAAGTTTATTAACAAAACTATAAGCTAATCCAATGTACAATCAAATTATGAACAAGCAGAACTTAACAACAGCAAAAAAATACAACTTGGTGGAATATAACAGGTAGCCTTATTGATCTAAGTGATTTACTTGGCTTAACAGTATTAAGGATCTGTTTGGTTTGACATTTTGAAAGTTTAAAAGAGCATTTTCAGAACCTAAAACTATGTTTTATAACAACAACTCCTTATAGTTTTTTCAACGCTTATTTTAAACTCAAAACACCGTTTTCCAACAACTTGTACAAACACACCCTAAGCCTCCTTTCTAAAATATTGTTAAGGACACTCTCTATCTACCACAAAAGACTCTGTTCTTAGATTGAATTCTTCACCCCTTTACAAAACTCAATTCAAGCTCAGTTCACATCCAGTCTTGATCATTTTATTTTATTTTTGGATTCCCAATCTGATCATTTGTGTCATTGCATCCTAATTTTTTATATGACCATCAAGAACTAATATTATAAATTTCTGCAGCCAATGTTAGCTTCCAAAGAATGACTCTGAAATTGTTTCCCTGAAATCTTTGATTCCCCATTGATTGACCTCCTTCCAAAGAATAGTCTCTTAGTCAAAGAACACTCAAAGAGAGTGTGGTCTGACTGGTCTCTACTCTCAATGAAGTTCCTACACAGCACACATGGAGTGTCTCCATTGTAACCACTTCTGATTCAAGGTTTTTTCTTTCATTTTTTTTAAATACAAATCTAGTGTCCAGCTAGCGCATTCCATTTATAGTGGTCATTGGTCAATTGCTTGAAATATGAGGATGAAATAAATAGATATGTGCATTAAGAGGCACATGTTAACCTCAGGGGGTAAGCTAAGTGATTCCTAAGGCCTCATGATATCCATGAGATCTTGAGTTCAACACTTCTTGCAGTATCTTGGAACTACCTCCAAGGAATTCCTCCCTAAAATAACTTAGTGTGTGTGGGATAGAGGGACTGCATATACCAAAGGGAATAATTAGATACTCGAAGAAGTTTGAATATCCTCATTTGTCAACAAAAAAATAAGTGAGATATATATTCGTCCCAACCTATTTCAAAAAAGGCCAAGCCGGCAGGTCCAAAGTTTCCTTGCATTTTGTTGGATTGATGGAGGAGACAAATAGAAGAAGCTTATAGATGTTATTGTCAAGGCAACCTACAAAGGATTATTTTAACCTTCAAGGTAGCTTAAGCACTTGCAGGTTGCAACTTTATAAGCATATATTCAGTACTCACTCCTTCACAATAGAGTGCACCCTACTTGCATAACATGTAGTGACTCTCTTATGATATATTTGCACTACCTAGGTTGGATTCAGGTTCAGGTTCAGTTTCAGGTTAGAAAGCTCAAAAAAAAAAAGGTTAGAAAGCCCAGTGACATGACTCGCATCTTATACCTTGACCTTGAAAGCTGAAGTCATATCTGGTTCCCCAGAAGAGGCAAAGCATTCTAAATTTTTTTTTTTTACAACTAGGTTTCATGAATTTCCTGGCACTTTATATCTGCTTGAACAGTTTCTCAATAGACACCAATTCAGCACATCAAGAAAGTAAACACAATACTGTATTTTCATTACTGATTCATGGAAACCAATTGCAGACTTAACAAGAATCTCAATTCTAATTGTACAATAACTATTTATTGTCCAATAAATTAACATTCAAAACTCTACTAGTTTGTTTGGTTACAGCCATTCAAGTCCAGGAACAAATAATTTTTCTTTTCTCTAGTAAAAAGTGAATCGCATGGAGTGAAAATGACACCATCAACTTGCTAGAAATAATTTTCTACTCCCTCTCCTACTCTCCAATAACTTTCCCTTGATCAATAATCATTCACTAAATTTGAAAAAGGGCTCAATTCACTTTTGTATAAAAAACAGGCTCATCTATAAATAATGAAAGAAAAACAATAATATCTTCTTTTGAAACCAGAAGCTTCCAACATAACTTTATGAGACAATCAACCAAATCTATTTCAACTTGCATTAAAAGTTTCTCTAAATACATCATACACATACCCATCTGTCCCTTTTAAATGCCCCACAACCCATTATCCAAAAAAGAAATAAAGGAGTCACTACCACCAATATTTTGGTCATCAACCACTAACCCCACCACTGATACTAGAAGAGGAGCACATCCATTCAGCTTTGGAAAATTCCTTCCTGGACTTGACTATGGCAAGGACATCAAGTGCCTCGGGTTTTTTCTTCCAGGCATGAGAAGCACTCCTAGTTTGACGAAACTGGGAAAAAGAATGAACAGTTTCTCTGACCTGATTGTTTCTCCATCAAGGAGTTAGAACCTACACTATAAAATACTCATTGTAATGAGTAAAAGCTGGACTAATACAGGAATTTGGGACCCAGAGGCACACTGGGAGTCAAAGACGGGCACATGCAATTGCACATTGTTGTTGGGGTCTATGAAGGGGTGTTTGATTCGGGCTTAACAAGTGTTGGTGCATCTGGTTGATGTGTCCGAAAAATTGCAGAAGCAAGCGATATAGGCATGATGCAGAGAGCCTTGGTCTGAAGGAATTGCATGGCAGCTCCTACATCTTCTTCCATCAGCTTTGCTACTTGCTGTTCTGTGCCATCATTTGACCACTTATCCCAAGCTTGTTGGTTTGTTCCACCTTCAATGCCCTCACCCTGCATTAAATGCGTATCAAAAGTGATTACATAAAAGCAACAAACATGAAAATACTAGAGACAGAAGAAGGCAGACAATTTATTGAACCACATAATCAAATGCAAATACTGATTTAATTAATCACCTAAACTGTTAGAATTATGATCAAATTCACTCTTTCATAATAACTTAAGCTTCTAGAACAATCAATAATGTATTAAAGTATCAAAGCCAATGGCGTTGAGTTCAAACCATGTCTTTAAAATGTTAAAAATCCCAAGTGTTGGGCCGCATTTATTAAAGGGGAGTCTAGGGATTGTTAAAATTATGATTAAATGATTAAATTCACCATTTTCTAATAATTTAAGTTTTTGGGACAATTGATATTTATCAAATTGATATACAAATGTATGTTTCATTGTATGTAAATACCTAACCATAAAATCTGTGCTAATGGTACAAATATCAACAAGCAACAAGAAAAATAATACAAATGAAAGAATACCAAATCAGAAAAACAAGAATATGAAGTTACAGCTCTTCCAGTCTGTTACCTCAACTGATGAAAGGGGTACATCAGCTACAAGCTGAGCTACTGCACCGGCTCCACCCAATCGGCTCATGCTCAAAACCTGTGTCAAAATGTCAATGGAATCAGATATGTATTAAATGAGGAAACATAACCCAACAAGAAAATCAAGAAAAATAAAATTAGTCAATTACAGAATCAAGAAAGTGGTAACAGTAACGCAGTTCACATCCTTTCCCATTTAGTAATGACCTCATTGCAGACTGAAGATTCTGACACCACAGAAGTTACCTCATGTTTGACATTGTCACTGCTTTATAAAAAAAAAAGGCTTGAAATTCTTCAATAATGTCTGAGATAGTCAACATATTTGGGACCTACCTTGTAATAAAGGCATTCTAAAGACTATGAAAGATTTTACCACTCAATAGTTAGGAAGTTGGTACAGGTTTTTGAAAAAAATGACAAGTTCAATAAATGCTCTAATTATGCGTGGAAAAACGGAATTGTTATAGACATCCAGGAGAGCTGTATCTTGTCCAGATTCCTAACAATAATTGAGGCTTAACCAATCTCAGAAATTATTTGAGAAATATTAAAGAATACAGTGGATCTTCTCTAGATAGGAATTTCATTTTGATTTTTAATATCAATACCTTGACTTGGAGCCTTAGAAACTTCACATAGTCCACAATTTCGTCAAGCATTGCTGCCCTATCCGTCTGCACAACATATTATTGGCTATCATTGTATGTAAATATATCTCAAATGCAACACATATTTCTAATATGGCTGAGAGAAAAAAAAGAAAAGGAAGTAAAACTTCCTTGAGCTTTTCTTGTGAGGCATATAAAATGAACCACGAATGTCTATAACATCTACAACATTTACAGTTACAGTCCAACTACTAATGATTTTATCTTCCGGCCAATCAACACTAATTTCGAACTGTTAATCACACATTCCTAGAATGCAGTGTTTCACTGCCAACAGATAGTTAGATTTTAATTACCTTCATGGCAATTTGGCACCAAAGAACTATGTCCACCTTTAACTTTACAAGAAAAGAGAAAGAAAAGGAACCATATCCTGGAAATTTCTTGTGAATTAAATTTCAGTAATCAACTTATGAATCATATGATGATGTTTTAACCCCATCAGTATGAATCTGTAAAACAAACATAACAATTTAGCCAGATAGTCATTAGTATTTTTGGAGAGTTTGCACTTTGCACTGAACTCTTCCTGAAGTCAGGCAGATCATCTCTTCTATAAAGAATGATGCTACCATACCATACGACTGACAGAGCACTCTCTACATGCATATGAAAATTATTCGTTTGTGTCAATAGTCAGGGTCAAAACTCGCACATCTGAGCTAGAAATTTTAAACATAAAATCTTGACAAAAGAAGTAAATCATTTTTGCCTGTAAAAGTATCATTTGGTCAAGACAAGATTGTTTCCAGAACATGCTAAAACAATAACCTAAAAAAACACTTACTTATGAAAGTGAGCCTCATTAAATTTAAAATCCCTCTCTTTTGCTTCTTTTTCTTATCATTAATTGTATTTGCTTCGTTAAGTTCTTTATCAATAAGAGTAACTAATCTAATATTTCTTTAAAACCAATTGCAGATAGAATTTTTCAATAAATAAAAAGCGAGGCTATAAATAGCTGCACTGAGAAGGCACTAACTTTGTTGGCACTGGGAACCAATTCTTGCAAAGCCTTCATTCTTTCTGCAATTCTTTCCCGGCGTAACTGCATAGAAGAGAGAAGCAAAAGCTTCTATGTCATAATGAATTTTTGACATAGATGGATTGTTAATATCATCAATATTACTAATATTGTAACATCAATCTTAATACTGTGGAGCAACATAGTAATGCATATTGCTGTAGGATAGGGATGGAATCAACGTTCATTATGTGTGATCACTAACTTCCAATCTTTATTCTTTAACCTTATTTTCTTTTCTTATTTTGCATTTTATATTTATAAACCTCATCTTAACATATAATACATCAGAGTAAATGGGAACCGTGGGACACCTCCATTTGAAATAATTTTAGCATTTTTCAATTTCTACAAGCAGTGAGTCAAACCTGTACTTATGCTAACAGTGAAACCACTGTACAGTCCTAACAAAATTCCACAAGTGAATAACAACCAGCTCTTTTTTAACAATAAATTATATTTGAGGATGACATCTTAGAATTATGTTCCATCTTAAATGTGGTGGAAATTGTTGCTTTACTTATACTGATTCTTGACAAAACTGAAACCTAACATTGAATAGTTCTCTTAAAAACAGTAATCAAATTTACCCGTTCAGCAATACTGTGGGGATCTGTGGCTTGCCCTCGTCTTGCACGCACCCTTGGGCGGATTCCAGGTGGATGTGGTGCAGCAACACCCGGCCCATGTGTTGGTTGGCTATGGAACTGCCATATCAATAATAGAGATTGTGTCAAATAATAAATAATAGTAAACATGAAAAGTAAATGCAAGAAAATCCACCAAATAAGACCTACAAGCTTCATAAAGCAGAAATACCAGGAAAGCTCAACTTATAAACGTGAGAACATTATATATATATATAATAAAATTCACAGGAGACTCACTAATTAGTTGATTAAAATACACGACAAATCCAAAGGATTGGAAGATACTTGAGTAATTATATTAGCAATTTAACTCTTTATGTGTATAGGGCGGTGTTATTGGTATGTAGACTAGTAATGTTCATGGCCGATCTAAAAACATCCATCCCTAGTTGATTACTAAATGGTTGTCAAATGCACAAAAACTGAAGTATTGTATTCTCATGAAATCTCACATTATTACAAGTCGAATTACTTGTAAGCTTCATCATAATATTCCAGTTTATATTTTTTCTCCCATTGTGATTTGACATCATGGAATCAATATGATTCTCTCCAGTCATTTCAAAACCTTCTTTCAATTATAGATTTTAATCAGGTTCATATAGACATATCATGGTGGACAGCCATCTTAGGGAATCAATAAGCATGTTCATGATAACTTTTTGGGTAAGATCCCATCACATGGTTACACTAGGAACAAAGAAAAAGCAACAGAACATTTTGCACAAGGTTTTGCCTTGAATTCGAATATGGGGCACCCAATTGCTTTGGAATGACCAAATCCATTATAGGACAAGTCAAATTCAATACAATCTCACACAAGAACATATTCAGCCACTTTCTTAATACTTGACCCAGAATCCCAGCAAAGAAAATGCATTTGCAAGCTAATATAATAAAAGTAGTTGCCTTCACATTCAATACAAATTAAACTAAATTTTGACTCTTTTATTTATATAGATAAAAATCGTACCAATCAATTAAAAATATTGAAATATTCAAAACTTCAAATTGAAGACCCCGAATTTTGGCAAGGAAGTGCGCAAAATAGTATACGCTATAGAGTTGTTTGGCTGAACCAATCTTAAAAGTCAAACATTTGGCCTATTCCATTTCCATGGACTCAAAGAAAATTGCAACATATTTTTCAATAAGTTAAAAATGTATTTTCTATAATATTTTCAAGATTACAACCAACACTTGAAAATATTTTTCAAAATAAAAAGGCGCGAAAAATATTTTACACCCTACCAAACACAGTCATAGTCAACCCAAAAAAGGCGCGTGCCGCCACGCCTATTGAAAATTTCGGAGGCGCGTAGAGGGAGCTCCTAGTATCATCAACCTTTTTAATAGTGATTGACAATGAATACCACTACAAAGTCCCAAAAGGACCAAAAAGTCCCTCAAAAAGTATATGACATAAAATTTCACAGCCCCACACGCTTAGAAAAACTCACACGTGTAAGAGACCACACCATCACTTTCCACTAGAAAAAGAGAGGTCTCCACGCTCCCTCTAAGCGCGTTGAAAGCACAGCCAATTATTAAAACTTTTTTTTTTTTTTTGATGCACAATAATTTAAACTTTTAAAAGCAATAATATTCTTTCATAAATTTAACTATTCAACGACCATACCCGTACAAAAGGATTTAAAAAATAAAAAAGTATGTTAGAAAACAAATCTCCTTTTTCTGAGTGAATAAAATATATGAATTTGCTTTATGGAATAAAAGAGCGACTATTTTTTAATAATAATATAAAGAATTTGGAATTCAAGCAAAGCACCATTAATTCTTGATTTTTTTTTTTTTGAAAATTATAGAATTATTATTATTAGTAAAGTGAAAATGTCCTATTCTTGTGCAAAGTGGGGATTGACCAAAATGCGAGATGCTTTTTACAAACGCATCGAATATAAACATTACTACAAGACTACAAAACTTTGTACTCTACGCGACACATGCCTAGATTGAATCTTTGATCTTTTGTATGGCTTTTGGTAAAACATCTTTTCAAACTCGAATGGGACTAAAGCACCCACTTATTAATTTATAATTTTTAACAAAGTCAATTCCTAGTGAGATTGGAGACTTGAACTTAATTTAATCAGTGAATTGGTACCCACTTTTTCATTATTTTGCTTTTTAACTTATCTTGATTATTTTTTACAACTTTTTTTATAAGTAGGCCTTTTCAAATACAAGTTTATTTTACCCAACCTTAGGCAAAAAGCCAAATTTCCGCATATCAAACGGACACGGACCCTTTGGTTTGAGTTCTTAAAAACAATCCAAAGATTTTTTTTTTTTTTTTTTTTTTTGGGTTATTCCAATGATGCACGATTCATGCTTTTTTTTTTTTTTTTTTTTTTAATATTAAATATTTTTAACACACACATACCGGAAGAGAAGAGAAGATTTTTAAAGAAACTTACAGTGATGTATATCTAAAAGGACCTAACTCTTGAATACACAGCACATATTTTAAACCTCTTTAAATCATTATCATTTTTCAATATGGGATTAATCCATTATTTTTTCTTTAAGTTTAACAAATTATAAAATTAATGTGAGATTTTATTGAAAGTTAATATAATTATAGGTGTTTGGTTGATTAATATTGTGAGACTTCAAAAATGTCGAGATATCTCAATTCCTACTGTTGGAGAGATACAAAACTCACATATTTTAGGCACTACCATATTTTGTTAAGTCTTATATACGTGATTAAATCGTCACCTCTCCCTCCCCCGTTACCTACCTATCTCCAAAAAATAAACTAACAATTTTTAAACTCCTATAGCTACATTTTTTTTTTTTTTTTTTTTTTTTTTTGAGGAGTAACTCCTACAGCTACCTATCTCTAAAAAATAAACAAACAATTTTTAAACTCCTGTGTCTTGCACTTACTGGTTAACATTCCTTATTAGGTCATACTAACCACAATGACCGCATGAAGTGGTTTATCATCATTAATATTACATTAAACACTCAAAATTTTTAAAACTCATATCTAATTTCTTAGTGCACCCACAGCAGTTAAGCTAAATAGCTATATAGCTATTTTAGCTCCATCAAAACACAAAAAACATCCTTACAGCAGTGGAGGTATAGTTAAAAATTTTAGATGAATTGCTACAGTGTTCATGTATAGATACATGAACACTGTAGCACAAAGCTAAAAAAAAATAATATTATTTTAATTAAGTCCGGATTAAAATAATAAAACTAACTCTTTTCTTCTATTCTTTTTTAATCAAGTCCTGAAGTTCTCTATCTCTCAGTCACTCTCTCAATCTCTCAATCTCATCTACGCCGAAGCTCTCAATCTCATCTACGCCGAAGCTCTCACCGTCGATCTCACATTCTCAAGCTCTCAATCTCACCGCCGAAGCTCTCAATCTCACCGTCGATCTCACATTCTCAAGCTCTCAATCTCACCGCCGAAGCTCTCAATCTCACCCTCGATCTACACCGAAGCTCTCACTCTCTCAATCTCACCGTCCGAAGCTCTCACTCTCTCAATCTCACCGTCGATCTACGCCGCCCGAAGCTCTCACTCTCTCAAGCTCACCGTCGATCTACTCCGGCCTGTCACTCTCTCAAGCTCACAGCCGAGACCCACCAGTTGAGACCCACTGTATCACCGCCGCCGAGACCCACTGTATCACCGCCGATCAGGTTAATGCCATTTCTGATTTTCTAGTTTTTAATGGTGATATGGTTTAGTAAAAATGAGAAGGGCAGATTGTACTTGTAGTATAAACGAGACCCACGGCTATGGTGATGGTGTGGTGGAATTTGTAGTTTGGAACTTTTCTGTGCGCAGGGATTTGCTTTTTTTTTTGGCTTTTTATTCGGTCTTTCCATGAATGGACAGATTGTACTTGTATTGGAATGAATTGAGATTTTTCAGATTGTATTTGTATTGAAATGTATTGAGAATTTTCTGTTTGTAGGAATTTGGGAATTTTCTGTGTGCAGGGGATTTTACAATTTTTTTTTTGGCTTTTGATTCAGTCCATCTATCAATCGACAGAATGTATTTGTATTAGAATGCATTGGAATTTTTCTGTTTGCAGGAATTTGTTGTGTGGTTTTTTGTTGGCGGCGGTGGCAGCGGTGGAAGAGTCGGTGGCGGCGGCGGCGGCGGTGGAAGAACCGGTGGTGGCAGTGGCGGTGGGCGGTGGTAGCGATTGCGGTGGCGGTAGCTGAGTCGGCGGCGGCAGTGGCGGTGGTAGCAGTTGCGGGTGGTTGTGGTTATTGTTTATTGTAATGGATATATTATTTTATTATAGTGAATATATTATTTTATTGTAGTGGATATATTAATTTATTGTGATGTTTATATTATTTTATTGTGTTAAAAGCTAAAATAGATCCACTGCTGCAGCATGTTTTGTAAAAGTAGTAGGTAAAATAGATAAAGTAACTTTTTGTGGAGCTAAATTTTTAGCTCCACTGCTGTGAATACTCTTAGAACCTATCGAATTTTAAAATCAACGATTCGTTAAGAAATCAAATAGAAAGGCCATGAGTCTTTTTAATAAAGTTTTAATAAAGACGTTTAGTGATTAAATTCTCTTATATATATAAACAAAGGAAAATCTAAAATTCTCGAGAGTCAAATCTTACCAACCGAGCATTACCATATAAAAAGTTGATGGTTAAAAAAAGGAATTTGGGCTTTAAGAATTTGGCGAGAATTGGGTTCTAAAGTAATTACCTGGTGTAGTTGGGATGGGGGTGGTGCTGTTGGCCGAAGTGAATGAGCTTGCATTTGTCCAAACGCAGGAAACAAACTTGTCATGTGCACCGAATCTCTTTCCTGCCACAACCAAAGTACAAAACACTAAATTCTCCAAACTCCATCATTTTGCAAACATATACTCTTTAACAAAGACCCACCATTATTATTTTTCTTTTTCTTTTTTATCTTGGTAGATAACGCGTAAAATTAAATTACTAGGAAAACAAGGGAAAAAAATTTCAAGTCCCCAGCTGCAAAATTAAATGAGGGGAAACATGGGAAGAGTCTTTCACACCTACACCCAAGAAAGTTATAAGGAAAAAAAAGTGGGAATGTCAAATTCACAGCCAGATCACAGCTGAAAGTTTATGAGAGTTTCCACGTAAAACCCGGGAAAGGATTTCAAAATTTATGAGCAAAAGAAAAGGCGAATAATAGCAGTATTTTCTTTTAGCAGCCAAAATATCCAGCTTCCATGGTTTTCCTCACTCCTAAGAACCCAGTATTTTTCCCAAATATGGCATAAACAATAGTAAAGAGCCCCCCAATAATCCCATATTCCCATTCTCTCTTTACACCACAGCTTTGTCCTCTCGGACAAGTCCAAAAATGACAACCCAAAAGCCAATTCAAACAGGCAAACAGGTTCATCTCACGAGACCATCACACTCCCCATGAGACACCGAGAGAAAAAGCTCTATCAACATGAAAATCCTACCCTCAAACAAATACAAAATGACATGAGAGAGAGAGAGCTCTAGGGCATGACAATTTTACTTTTACCAAAAAGATACAAATATGACATGTCAAAAACAAGGGCGTGCACTGTGTAGTCCATTCGACACCCCCCACTAGAGAAAGAGAGAGCAAGGACATGAAGTTTCGCCTCAAAGTTACAAAAATGACATGCCATGTTGCCAATCGCCCAATCCAACCAAAACCAAAGGACTCGGACTCTCTGAGAGTCAATTTCCCATAATCCAATTGACACTTCCAAGTCCCAACTCTAGAAAAATAGAGAATGGAATAGGGACAGACAGACAGACAGTTCCACTAACAATCTAACATGACACTTTTATCCTCACACAATTAAAAAAATGACATGCAAATCCTAGCTAGCTTCCACCAAACCAAGACTAGCTTTAGCTATAGCCCAATCCACACACACACACACCCAGAAAAGAAAAGAGAGACTTACATTGATTCCATGAGTGGCAGAAGAAGAAGAACCATTATTAATATGACTGTTACTATGATTACCATCAACAACCTCTTCTCTAAACCTCTCCTGCCTCAAAAACCCACCATGCTGTTGTTGTTGCTCTAAGTTCAACCCCAAAGGTGGTGCCATACCCATCCCTAAGTTCATCCCTCTTAACCCGCCACCACCACCGCCACTCCCACCACCACCTTCTCCACCACCACAACCACCAGACCCCAACTGCAAAACCATAGGCATGGACCCCGCTTCTCCACCTCCATACCCAGCTACTGCTGCTGCTTCACTTGTTGTATATGTAGGCTGCACCGCCAAGATCTGCTCAAAGAAATCATCACCTAACCCCTCTGGCGGATTGCCCGCCATAATATCTATCAGTATTATCACCCAAAAAAAGAAAGAGAATTCCAACCAACGCTACTCTTATACTCTACAAGTCTGTCAAAAACAGTAGGTTTTGGTATATTTACTAGGTTGTGTGTTTTTGCTATATGGGTTTGGGAGGGAAGCTTGTGAAGTGATGAAATTAAAGGTGGGGCTATATGGGGTTTGGGAGGCCGAGAAAAAGTGGTGGTGGTGGGTGTTGGGGAAATGGGTGGCAGATCCGGAGCCCGATAACCCGGAAAGTGGATTTGGGGTTCCAAGAATTAGTGTTTTTGTTAATGGTTTTTTTCTTCTTTGTTTTATAATTTGGTACTGTCTTAAAAGAAAGAAAGAGAGAGAGAAGTATGTTCTCTGGTTGTGAAAACGCTCGGTCTTTTAGCTGGGGAGTGGGTTTTTTTGGCTTTTGGGTCTCACTTGTGAGTGGTCTCTCTGCTGTGTTCTGTCTGTGTGCGTGTGTGAGTGTGAGTGTGTGCGTGAGAGAGATACATGGTTTTAAGAGAAAGAGAGATAGAGACGCAGACGAATGGGAAAGTTGGATTGTTTTTCTTTTCTCTTTTCTTTTCTAAATTATATTTTATTTGTGCGATGGAGTAACAAATAGAACCACGCGCTTGTAAAGAGAGTGATGGTTGTTTCTTCTTCAATTATATTTAGTATAAATATACTTAAGACAAAAAAATAATTATAAAAAAAAAAATCCATATGATAAAAAATTTTGTAGAATTTATATAGTTTTTTTTTTAAATGACCCACAATAGCCTATATATAATTATGTAAATTTACAAATTTGTTACAATAACTTTGTAAATTTACACGGACATTATTAATTTTGCATTTAAATTTTTATTTTTTCTGTTTATATTTCAATAATGAATGAATAGAGTGGATGATATTTATTATATGTGAAGAAAGATAAATAATTATAATAAAAAATAAGAAAAAATTATATTTTAATGAAATATAGTGTAAATAAATAATTTGATAGATAATGTTTTGAAAAGTGAACATGTAAAATAGAAAAGGTAAGTTTTTATGCTAAAATAGATAGAAATTTTTGCACAAATTGATGTGAATGCTCTAATGCTAAGCAGATCTTGGACTGATGCTAACCATGTTCAAGACAATCCAAGTGTTCGTTGTGTAGCGACATCTAAATCACAAACTATGATTATACATCATCTACATATTTTGTGACATACTTCTATATACACCTCCATTATTTATTTTTCATATTTACCTTTGACATATATCTAAAAGAAAAATTGGTAGAAAAGATTCTATATTTTATGATATTTATACAACATTTTATTGTTTTTCCTCACAATAATAGAGGATTTGAACTTTTTTTTTTTATTCAATTGTTACAATAAATGGAAGATTGGAGATTTGAGCTCACATTCTTCTCATAAGTTACAAAACTTTTGGCAAGGAGAATTGGAATCTTGATTCTCCTAATTGAGATAAGCGAGTAATACCACTAACTACAAAGCTCCTAACGTTGTTAATTTTTTTTCTATTTTTTCTTTTTTCTTTTTGCTAGAGAGTGGTGGATCAATTATTATAAATGGCTTATCTTTAGTAATATTATATATATTATCCTTCACTTTGAATAATTAAAATAAGCTATTAAATACAATATAATAACATGATGTACAATCTTAAGCAAAACTCTTACGAATATATTATGTATTTTTATGTAGTTGATATAAAATTAGCACAAACAGAAAGATCGATCGGTACAGTTCGTTTTTTACTCTTCTTATGAGAGCTTGGCAAGTTGCACCGTCCTTTTGGTAAGAGTTGAAAATGGCTAGTGCAATAAACAAAGGGCCATTATAACTTATTTCCCGTAATATAATAAGAAAATACATGATATCACAACCTCACAAATAACAATTTTATAAGATAATTGAAAGTTAAAAATATTAAGGTCATTGTAATGCCTCTTCCACGTGATTTTGAGATGTTCATTCCCATCTGTTGCTCTAAAACGTGTTTTTAGCTAGCTATTTTACATCTCACTGTCTGTAGCACCAATTACTTATAATAATTAAAAAAAAAAAAAAAAATCATCAACATCCAATGCTCTAACCATCTAGAGATTTTTGCATTTTTCTAACATCTAAAAATAGATATCCACAGTAGCAACATCTATATCTTAAACACCATTATTTTAAAATAAAGTTTGGTTATAAAATTAGTTGTAACCTAAGGCTACAACTTCACTCAATATCTTCTTATTGGATGTAAATTTCAACTAATCCACCATTAGATTATATTTTCTTTTTATATTTTCTATACTTGCAAAATTTTTGAAAGATAAAATAGCAATAACTATGAGATCAATCAATTGTTTAAATTGTAAGTTTTTGTAATATAAAATTATGCATAAAAAATAAGTTTGTGAATCATATAGAACATCTGATTGGGAAAAAATTTGAAAGGTATATTAAAAGTGTAAAAATCATGCAATCCAACTGTTAGATTTCTAAAATATGTAGTAATGTTTTTTTTTTAAAAGAAGTTGTAGTCTTAAGCCACAACTAATTTCGTGACCAAACTTCGTCTATTATTTATTACACCCTCAATAATTTTAGGCAAAAATATTATTTTGTCCCTACATTTTTACCTCATTTCCACTTTGGTCCATACTTTTTTATTTTACTGCTTTTAGTCTCTAAAATGAAAAACACATTCTATTTTAGTCCCTACTGTCATCTCACTAATGAAAATTATCTACGCAACAGACAGAGTGCACTGTTTGCAGACTAAAAGCTGACATGGCCATTAAAATAATAATAAAAAATTTATTTTGCATTAAAAAAATGCCAGCATCTAAATTAAAAATTTTAACTAAATAAAAAACAGAATTAAAAATAAAAGATTACATAAATTAAGATATAATTTATCTTGAACAAAAACACCAAGAACACAAACCCAGATTTATATACAAGAAAAACATTTTCCTTTTCAATCTCCTTTTTATCCTCTCCTTTTCATTAAACCCACAAAGTCTCATTCCTCTCTCAGTCTCTCTTTTCCTCTCTCACATAGCCCGATCCCAACCATCTTCTGTTCTTCTCTGTCTCATTGAGCCAATCCCAGCCATGACTAAAAGTCAATCACCTTCTCTACCTTGTCCTCTCAAACCCACATTCCAAGCAAACACGAGCACGAAGAAAGCAGCTACTAAGAGAGGAGGTGGTTTTGTTGTCAGGTGAGGTTGATTTTGTTTGGGTTTGATAGTTTCAAATCTAAGGTTGGAGGTGGTTTGGTTTCTACTCTAAGGTTTGGATCTGAGGTTTGTGTTTGGTTTCTCAAAAAGTATAAGAAAATTTGGGTTTGAGTTTTGTGTTTGGTGGCCAAAACTCTGGGTTTGAATTTAGTGTTTGGGGGTTGAAAACCTAGGTTTGATTTTTGTGTTTGATGTTTTGGTGGTGTGGGGGTTTGAATTTAATTTTTTGAAACTAGGTTTGAATCTGGGTTTAAATTTAATTTTTTGGGTTTGAATTTTGTGTTTGGGGGCCAAAAATCTGGGTTTGAATTTAGTGTTTTGGGGTCGAAAACCTAGATTTGATTTTTGTGCTTGATGTTTTGGTGGTGTGAGGGTTTGAATTTAATTTTTTGAATCTAGGTTTGAATCTGGGTTCAAATTTAATTTTTTGGGTTTTAAATTTGTTGGGTTTGTGATCTTGTTTAAATGTTTAATGTGTTCGTGTTAAATTTATCAATTTTATCTGGGTTTGTCAAGAATGTTGGCATGAATTCTAATTCTGGGTTTTGGCTGTAAGGTTCGAATTTTCTAGGTTTTAAATTTTGTTTTCATGTTTAATTTCTTGTTCATGTTTAATCTACTGTGGATCTGAAGTTTAATTTTCTGTTCTTATTTCTGGGTTTGTGATTTTTTATTTTTAATTTTGTGTTCTTAAATCAGGGTTAGTGTTCTTGTTCAAGGTACACTTAGATCTCAATTCATGTGACTTTTGGTTTTTAATTTTTTTTATTTAGTTAAAATTGATAATTTTTTTTTTTTAATTTAGATGCTGATGTGGCATTTTTTAATGTAAAACAAAATTTATTATGATTATTTTAATGACCCCGTCAGCTTTTAGTATGCCAACAGTACACTTCATCTGCCACGTAGACAATTTTCATTTGTAAAATGACGGTAAGGGCTAAAAAATAGAACGCATTTTTCATTTTAAGAACTAAAAACGGTAAAATAAAAAAGTATGAACCAAAGTAGAAATTGAATGAAAATATAAGGATGAAAATAATATTTTCATCATTATTTTAATCTCACAAAAGAATAAAGTATAGAATGGATGCAGGGTATATTGTTAAAGTTGTAACGTAAAATAAAATAAAATAAAGAATATTTAAATAGAGTAATATAAGAACATAGTATGAGATATAGGATGTATTATTAAAGTAATAATGTAAAATAAATAAAGTAGTTTTTCGATAATTAAAAATGTGATTTCTTTTCTTTTCTTTTTGTGTGGCATATTTGGATGTGAACGCTCTTGGTACCTACTACCTATCACATGAGAAAGTTTCATATATGCTCATTTTAAACAGCATTCCTCTCACTAATATCTCGGTGAGAGAAATGGTATATGAGACTGGCGCAAGAGATATCATCCTTTATCAAAGGAGCAGTTCTAGTGCCATAAAAAAAAAAGCACAACTTGTACCACAATTTGTGCCACAACTCACCATAAGTTGAAGTTGGTAGAAGGGTGATGTGGTGGCAAGTTGTGGTTAGTAGAGAGGTGTCTTCGCATCATCTCTCTACCAACTTCAACTCGTCATATGACAAGTTGTGGCAGAAATTATGAATTTTTTTTTTGGGCACTACACCCCCTGTCAAAGAGAAGGAAAGAAACACACCTCTTTTTTTTTTTCTTTTTTTTTTTTTTAAGCTGAACGAATGGAACACACTCCTAAAGCGCGTGGTTGGTGTTGTAAACAATACATGAGAAAGCCATTGCTAAATTACAAATTTGCAATCTTTGTTACTTTTTATTTTATTTATCTTAAAGTGGTAATATATTTTTTCTGTCACCAACTGCAGCTAGTGGTCATGCCTATTCCTTATTACTAAAATTAGAAAAATACTTATGGTGCGTACGAGGGTGCATAATTCCCGATACAACCCTCTCAATTCATTCCTCTGGAAACTTCCACCCAATGGGGCCACCCTAATCCTGTGGTTAAGACTTAAGAAAGTATTATCAAACTTTAACCTCAAATGATAATGCCATTAAGTAGAAGGTTAAAACTTCAAAAGTTTGTCACCTTAAAAGTGTACTCAAAAACCATCCTCTCGCCTCTTCTTGTTTTTGTTTTTACTTCGCATATTTATTCGGGCCAATTCAAAAATCAAGGACATAAACATGTCGGCTCAAGACAACTAGGCCTAATTTTCAATGAATAATGCTGTGGGTATAATATTTTTTTTAATTTATTATTGATTCTTGTATAGATCCATCCCTTTCATCATTTGATTGTTTACCATAAACAAATTGTTTTTGATAGTTGCAACTTGTAAGTATATTGTAGAAAAATTTATGGCTCTAACCTTATTCATTTTCAATTGCACAAGGCCTGATCTCTAACCAATTTAACTTGTTGGATTGTGCTCTAATGCAAAGGGATCTCTATTTTAGCAAAGGACATTAAAAAAAAAAAAAACAAAAATCTCTGTTATAAAACAATAACAAAGGACATAAAAAAGAAATTAGCAAAAATAAACCTCTATAATCGAGCTTGAGCGGCTTAGACCAACATTTATCAAATCAGAACCCAGTCTAAAACTTGATGATGCCTAAAGATTTTTGTCCAAGCTCAGCCATGTTACCTTGCAACTGAGCTGTACGGACCACAAGGCCCATTGCCATTTGCCACTAATAACCATAGTTGTTAAAAAGGGATTGAGTATTGACTAATTTTCACACAAAAAATGATTAAGCGGAAAAAGAGAAGCTTAACAATAACCCTTTAATAGTAAACTAAAAATAATACTTTAAAGAAGGACTTTGATCCTCTTCTTTTCATTGTCAATGTTTTGCTTTTATACCTACCACACCATTTAAAATTAAAATTTTAAATAATGTACCATTATCTAATTTTATACTTCATGTATTGCACATAAGGGTGTTCGTAGTGCAGTGTGGTACAATTTTAAGTTATTTTTAGCACCATATTTTACAGTGCGGTTTAGCCAAAACCATAACCACATTGCAATTTATTTTAGCGGTCACATATGCGATGCAGTATGATTTAGAGTTTAGCCAAAACCATAATTGCACCACACCTCATTTTGCGGTTACATGTGTGGTGCAGTGCGGTGTATAAAATGCAGTTTAAATGGTTTGAAACTTGAATAATTTTTAAATTTTAGGTTTTTCCTGCTTAGTCCAAAATTGATTTTTCCCTTTGTTTTAGACCAAATCTTAAACTATTGAGCTACTTTTTCTTTATTTTGGGTTGGCTTTCTTAATCAACCCTTGCCAAGGTTATTAAACTATTTTTTTGGAAAACTAGGTTTACTATACTATTAATAATATAATTAATATTAAAAAAATAAATACATTAATATATAAAGAGGGTGTGGTGCGGTGTGGTTTGTGTGATTTTTTTATTATAAAACCGCAAACTACACTGGATCATGCTATGAGAAGAATTGTTACTTTGCAATGCAGTTTATCCAAAACTATAACCGCACCACATTTCATTTTTGCAGTCACATGTGCGGTGCAGTACGATTTAGAGTTTAGTCAAAACCATAACTGTATCGCATCACATTTTTACAGTCACATGTGCAGTGTATAAGATACGGTTTGAATAGTTTGAAACCAGTATATATTTCAAATTTTGGGTTTTTCCTGTTTAGTCCAAAACTAATTTTTCTCTTTGTTTCGGGCCAAGTTTTAAACTATTGAGCTACTTTTTCTTTATTTTGGGTTGGCTTTCTTAATCAACCCTTGCTAGGGTTATTAAACTTTTTTTTTTTTTGAAAACTAAGTTTACTATACTAATAATAATATATTTAATATTAAAAAATTAATATATTAATATATAGAGAGGGTGCAGTGCAGTGTTATTTATGCGGATTTTTTATTGTAATACCGCAAACTACACTGTACAATTCAATGCAATACATTGTTACTTGCAATGCGGTGCGATTATGTCATTTTCTTGGTAGTTTTGGTGTGATTTTTGCAGTTTGTGCAATTTGATGAACAACCCTAATTGCACATAATCTCAATCCACAAAAACACTAACTATTTTTCGTTTAAATAACATCCAATTTTCTATTCATCCGCCAAAAAAAAAAAAAAAGTGACATTCGGTTTAATAACTTGGATATTGCACATGATCTCAAACCAAAAACACCACAAATTTTATGTTTAAATAACATTAGAAGTACACTATTCTGTAGCACATTATAACATATATAAAGAAAATTGAGGGTGTTTTGTGACTGTACAACATAATCATCATTATGCCCTACAACAAGATGACACATTTCCAAGAGTAGAAAGACCTGTACCCCCCACTGGGTTGTACCGTCTTTGACCATGCAACTATTTCTAAAAAATACTCGAGCATATTTTTTGGAAGACAAATTAGCTTAGGGAAGCAGAGAAAAATCAAATGAAAAATTGATTTGTTTGAAAATGATGGAGTGGTTGATTATACCGACCTTCAATTGCTATGTAAAACTTGGTCTTCTGACCAATGTAAAGCTCTAGATAAGCTAGTTATGAAACTCTTAGCAAGCATGATCTTAAACCTGAAGGAAATTTCATACATGACTGATCTACACTGGATATGAATAATTTTACTAAAACCATTAATTCAATAGTGGAAAACTGAAACAGTGTACCAAATGACATTTCCACAGATATCATACACTCTCCTTTGTGCTTGAAACCTTGATGTCTTGTTTCTCCTCTTCACTGACAGCCGTAGGTTTCTCCACGGGAGGCTCTGTAATGGAATCAGGTTCTTTTTTAAGCTCAGACTCAAACTCTTTTGCGGCCTAAAAGATTGACAGAAAAATCAAATACTTCCATTATAAACAAGAAAATGGCCAAAAACATTGGATGATACAGATTCCACTAATTTTCAGCACGTGCGGCAAGCACAATGATTAATGATCAAGTTTTGACCAAGAAATGACAATTGGGCAATAACATGTAAATGGAAAAGCCTCCTAAAAGATCAATTTCTTTGTTCCTTTGTTCTGCCACATTTGTGGAGTGCCCAATTGCGCATGTATGTAACTGGTACATAACTACACACTATTTTTATGTCTGCGAGATCTCTGGAACTTGGTCAATCCATCATGTCTAATCGATTCACATTGGGTTTAAGACAGATTCACTATTCCTCTCCACTTATATCCCAATTGGCAGTTAAATGAGGCTTACCATTTACTTAGTACAAATTTAAAACTACTGCTGTGATGCCCCAATTTGATTGATTGTGTGATATGTGTGGATGTGTGATGAGTCCCACATCGGGTATTTACTAGATAGATCTGGGCTTAATTATCAACTACAAGAAACCTTAATTGTGACTAGTCTTTTTAAGGTATAGCGCAGATGTGGCTAGCGCTTTTCCTTGAGTCATTACAACTGCATTGCGCAATTACAATAAATGACCTCATTTTCAATTTCTACTGCAGCATTGGTTATTTGCAAAAGATTACAACAGCAGCTGGGTTGTCATAACACAGTATAAAATGCACTGATACAACATTCAGGGCCTCTCTCTCTCTCTCTCAGCCTCTATACCATGTCCTTCAGCCACACCCCCCCCCCCCCCCCCCAAAAAAAAAAGGCACAGAACTATCAGCCAATAATAAGTTGGAAACTTTATCTATGTATATCTAAACTTGGGAATCAAAGGGAAAAAGCTGCAACTTGCAACATGATTCCATATCAAAGCACATCGCTTGCTGCACATCAGAGAACATAGGCTATGTGTCACTCTGTGTAGGCATTCATTTTAAGGATTTGTAGACAGGCTAAGTTTCACTCCTCTGTGCCAATGCTCACAGAAACTGTGGGCATTTATTTTTAAGTCTATGAATGGTTCAGTGATTATGAAGCAGATGCGAAATTTTATGCATTCTTTCATGTTTCTTTTTGGAACTCCTATCCAATCCTTTTTGAACAACAGAAAACAATCCCTGCACCCTCCTCCCCAAAAATTATTTTTCTGAGAATAAGGGATGAACTTACATAAAGAGGATAAATACGATTTTAAAACAAGAACGAAATTCTTAAGAATGGGTAGAAAATGTAAGTTCAGCTAAAATGTTGTTGCCCTAGTCATCTACACAGCTTTACGAGTAAAATACAACTTATTACACGTATGTTTGCACCAATATCAACTTCTTCCGAACCCTTGTAGGATAAAATCTTTGGATAAAAATGTCATCACTCAATCTTGACTATTTAAGGAAAATACTACTTATTACATACGTGTTTCCACCCTGCACCAATATCAACTTCTTCTGATCCCTCATAGGATAAAATCTTTAGATAAAAATACTTCTGATCTCTCTCTCTCTCTCTCTCTCTCTCTCCCTGTTCTGAAAGCCTAACCTTTATAGAAATCCAACCACAAAAGAAAAAGAAACTTCCTACAAATATCCTCTCTACACTATGAAAAAGATGAGCTGGTTGACTGTGGGTATCCTGTTCGATGTTCAACAAACCAAGCAGATTCAGATTCCCACCTTTCCACATCATTCACCATGTGGAAAATGCACCCTTTTCCCATATATCCCAAAAAAGGGAACTGGACCTTCTAGGGAAATTAGGACAAGAAAGGAAGAGAGAGAACCAAGAGAGTAAGAATGAAGAATGTACTTTGCTTAGTATTTCCAAAGATAATCAATACACAGTAGTAAAAGTCCCTTACATCCCATACAATGGACTAACAAACTGATTTCGAGTTTGACAAATCCCCATGGGGGGCTTTCACAGTTTCGTCATTGAATCCAAGTTTTTTCAACTAGTTGTAGAGGAAGGTGGACGGTATTTCTTGTTAAGGATCTATCAGAGGGGCAAATTTTTTATGAGATCAGTCTTCATGGGAAAGTATGCAGCACAATGGCTGATGAAGAATATAGAACTCATTGTTGTTGGGGCAAACTCCAAAGAGTTCTTTACTTTCAGGGATGGTGACATTGCTTATACTCTCCAACGTAGCACCAACTCTTTTGGTCAGTTTTTACTACTGACTGAACTAAAAGCAGGTGGGTGTAGGAGGTCGATCATTATCCCTGAAGGCAAAGAGAAAAAGGGCTGGAGGGCTTTTGGCCTTGAACTAAGAAAGATGTTGTTTCCTTCCCAATATGCAGTGGGTGGAACTGGTCTTCCAACTTTTATTCCTCAAGTGCATAGGCAATCTTTGGAGATTCAAAACTCTAGAACTTTTGCTGAAGCTGTGCAAGGAATTCATGGAAGAGTAGAGGATAGAAACCAGCTAAAGCAAGTAGGCTCCATTGTCAAGGGGAAGAAGACACATGTAAGAGAGGAGAAGATGGAGGTGAATCGGAGATTTACAGGTGTCAAGGTGGGAGTTTTTCCGGTGGGCAAGCCTAATAAGATGGTGGTGTGAGGAGGAGATAGGAGGGAGATGTGCATTAATGAGGAGTCAATGGCAGAAAGTAGGATACGTTTCCCAAGTCTTAGTTTGAATGCAAAAGCCTATGATAATAGGAAAAAGAGTGATGTAAGGAGACCATGCTGGACAGGGAGTGGTCTTGTCGTGGAGGTTGACGTGATGGGGAGGAGGCAGGTTTCCTGGGATAGGAAGAAAGGGGGAGCTCAGAAGCATAGATGGGTTCCACGGGCTGGTAAGGAATTGTATAAAGGTATGCTGGGTCTGGGTTTGGGCCCTAATAAGCTGGTAGCCCAAATGTCTGTTACTGAGTCTTATTTAGGCCCACATGCCACAAGCCCCACAACCTTTGAGCCTGGGGAAGTTTCTGTTAAGTGCATTGAGCCCTCTCTCTCAGCCGATAATCACGAGATGGTTGGGGAGTATCCATGGGTGAGTCTGACGAGCTATGCGATGCCGTCACAGGTGGCCGGAGGTCTATTGTAGTCACTGAAGGTGCGGGTTCAGGCCAATAATGGTGGTTCGTGCCTCTCCGTGTCTCCGGTGCCTTCGACGAGCCCTGCTTTGCCGTTACCGGTGATGTGTCGCACTGGGGTTCTGGTGGGTTTGCCTCATCAGCGTTGCGCATCGCCAGTAGGAGTGGCGGGGTGTTCCGACTCCCCTCCGGTGATGGTTTTCAGGCTTAGCTCTGACCAGAACAGTATTTTCGACTCTTTTTCGCTGTCGGGTGGGTTATTTTCTGAAGGTAAGAGGACGGTGACTCTTGTTTTAGTGCCGCGGTGGGTTCGACCTCCTCTTCCTGATCTCTTTTTGGAGTTGGTGCAAGTTGGAGCACTGGGTTTTGGGGCTTTGGGTCAGGAGGTTAATTCCTCCTCTAGTAAGGAACTCTTCAACCTTCCTAGGGAGGTCATGTTGGTGGAGGAAGCAGCTGATTTCTTTGTGGGTGTTGGTGAATCAGACTTGTCAGTTGGCTTTCCTTTGCAAATCTTTGATCCAAGTGCGAGGATAAATTTGGTAGAGTTGGAGGAGGTCAATGAGGTACTGTGTATTGAGTCTAAGTCAGATATTTCTAGGTGGGTGAAACACAGAATTCCTAGTTTCAGTAAATTAGTTGGGCTGTCAATGTCTCAGCATGAGAAGTTGTGCATTGCTCTCTTACAGAGGCTTGAATCAGTGATGGAGGCAGCCAATGTGTTACACAGGAAAGTACCGGGTAGCAAAAAAGGGGCTAAGTCAAAAAAAATTAAGGGACATAGAGAGCTACAAAACTTGATCTCCTCGGTGAATTATGACAAAAGATAGATGGTGGTCTTGTGGTTAGAAGTTGGGGATAATTCAGTGTTTATGAAGATAAAGATGATTTTGTGGAATGTTAGAGGTTTAAATGATCTTCGGAAACGCCTTGTGGTAAAGAATTTGTTGCGAGAGTGGAAGTGTGATGTTGTTTGTCTTCAAGAGACGAAAATTGCTAGTATGAATAGACAGCTGGTTTGTAGTTTGTGGAGCTGTCCTTATGTGGATTGGGCTGCTTTGGAGGCAAATCGAACTGCAAGAGGTATTTTGCTTATGTGGGATTAAAGGGTCTTGGATAAGGTAGAAGTTACGGTTGGTACTTTCTCTATCTCGGTTAAGTGGAAAGGGGTGGGGGATGATTTTATACGGGCATGCTCAGGCGTTTATGGCCCAAATGAGAACAACGAGAGGAGACACATGTGGGATGAGTTGGTGGGTATTCAACAGTTTTAGAGGGTTCCATGGTGCTACTTGGGGGACTTTAATATTGTTCGCTTTCCTAGTGAGCGTAGGGGTGAGACCCATTTGTCCCTGGCTATGGAAAAATTCTCTGAATTTGTTGAAGAGCTTAATTTGGTCAATTTGCCTTTGGAAGGAGGTAACTATACATGGTCAAATGGCACTTATCAACCAGCAATGTCTAGGCTTGATAGAGCCTTGGTTACACCTGATTGGGAGAACCACTTCTCTGATGTTATTCAAAGGACCTTACCCCGTCCTATCTCAAATCATTGCCCAATTCTCTTGGAGGCAGGGGGAATGGCAAGGGGGAAAATTCCGTTCAGATTTGAAAATATGTGGTTGAAGACGGAGGGATTTGTAGATAGAGTTCAATCCTGGTGGAATCGGCACTCCTTTGTTGGTACTCCTAGTTTCGTGCTTGCCAAAAAACTAAAGGCTCTGAAAAAGGACATTGTGCATTGGAATCGCCGAGAGTTTGGTAATGTAGAGCGGCAAAAGAAGCAATTTCTAGAGGAGCTAAAAACTTTAGACGCTAAGGAAGGGGATAGTGGTCTCACTGATAGGGAGAAATGTCATAGGGCAAATTTGAGGTCCCAGGTGGAGCATCTTCTTTCCTTGGAAGAAATTTCTTAGAGACAAAAATCTAGGATGTTATGTATCAAGGAAGAGGATAATAACACAAAGTTTTTTCACAAAATGGCTAACTCTCATAGAAGGTCTAATTATCTGAGGACCTTGGAAGTGGATGGGGTGGTTTTTGAAGAGGAGTCCGAGGTAAACAATCAAGTGGTACAATTTTATAAAACTTTGTACAAGGAGACTGAAGGGTGGAGGCCTTTTGTGGAGGGTTTGGATTTTGATTGTATTGGGGATATGGAGAGAGTTTGGCTTGAAAGGAAGTTTGAGAGAGAGGAGATTCTTCAAGTTGTTAGAGATATGGAATGGGACAAAGCTCCAGGTCCGGATGGATTTACTATGGCATTTTATCACCATTGTTGGAGAATAGTGGAGAAAGACGTCCTTGCGGTCTTTGAAGAGTTTTTCCATCATTGCAAGTTTGAAAAATCCCTAAATGCTACCTTCCTTGCTTTAATTCCTAAAAAGAATGACACCTCTAATATTAGAGATTTCCGCCCTATTAGCTTGGTGGGGAGTATGAATAAAATCTTGGCTAAAGTTTTGGCAAATCGGTTGAAAGTGGTTTTAGATCAGTTGATCTCAGAGACTCAAAATGGCTTTGTGGGTGGGAGACAAATCATTGATTCGGTTCTTATTGCGAATGAGTGTGTGGATAGCCGAGGGAAGACTAGGGTCCCTGAAGTCATTTGTAAACTTGATATTGAGAAAGCTTATGATCATGTAAATTGGAAGGTTTTGCTGTATTTGTTGAACAGAATGGGCTTTGGGGCAAAGTGGTGTAAGTGGATCCGTACTTGTATATCCACTGTTCAGTTCTCTGTTTTGATTAATGGGTCTCCAGCTGACTTCTTTGGTAGCTCAAGAGGTTTAAGACAAGGAGATCCGCTATCTCCTATGCTGTTTTTGATCATGATGGAGGTGTTTAGTAGGATGTTGAGAAGAATGGAGGGAGCTGATTTGATCCATGGTTTTAAGGTTGAGGGTAGGAGGGGTGGTGGGGAATGTGTTTCACATCTTCTGTTTGCAGACGATACTATCCTTTTTTGTGATGCAAATGTGGAGCAAATTCTGCATATTCGATTATTATTACTCTGTTTTCAGGCGGTAACAGGTTTGAAGGTTAATGTGCATAAGAGTGAAATGGTTCCAATAGGAGAGGTTGTTGATGTGCATGTCCTAGCTGATATTTTGGGCTGCAGAGTTGGATCTTTGCCTATGTTTTATCTTGGCATGCCGCTGGGGGCTCCTCATTATTCCCCTTCTATTTGGAATCCAGTTTTGGAAAATTTTGAGCGGAAATTAGCCGGGTGGAAGAAATTGTACTTGTCTAAGGGGGGTCAATTGATGTTACTCAATAGTACACTATCTAGTCTTCCTACTTATTTTCTATCGTTATTCACCATTCCTACTCATGTGGCCAATAAAATTGAAAAGTTGCAAAGGAAATTTCAATGGGGTGCTAGCAAGCATCATCTGGTAGGTTGGGATAAAGTCTGTGCGCCTATAGCCAATGGCGGCTTGGGGATAAGAAAACTCACTACTTTCAATAAGGCCTTGCTGGAAAAATGGTTGTGGCGGTTTGGAAAGGAGGAGGATCGGTTATGAAGGAGGGTGGTAGCTTCAAAATTTGGGGAAGATTGGGGGGGTCAGACCTCAAATCTAGGTAGGGGAGTCCATGGGTGTGGTTTGTGGAGAGATATTCGCATGAGATGGGAGGATTTCAGCAAAAATTGTCAGTTTGTTGTTGGATTGGGGAATAGAGTGAGGTTTTGGCAAGATAGGTGGAATGGGGATCAACCCTTTCATTTGGCCTTCCCAAGGTTGTTTGGTATTGCCATTGATAAGGATATTTCTGTTGAAGCTTCTGTGTCTAGGCAGGGGGCAGAGGAAAGAAGAATTTGGGATGTTCGTTTTATTAGAAATTTTGAGGATTGGGAGATGGATGAAGGGCTGCATTTCTTTCGTTTATTGGGGGCTAATACTCCTCCGAGGGATGTTGGAGACCGAATGAGATGGGAGTTAAAACCTAATGGGGAATTTGACATCCGGTCATTCTATAATAAATTAAGAAATTGTACCTCAATTGTCTTTCCTTAGAAAGCTATATGAAGAGTAAAAGCCCCTAGGCGAGTTTCTTTCTTTGTTTGGTGTGCAACTTGAAATAAGATCCTTACGGGTGATAACTTGAGATTGAGGAGATTGAATTTTTTGGATTGGTGCATTATGTGCCGTCACTGTGAAGAGACGGTAGACCACTTACTTCTTCATTGTGAGTTGGCCTATTGGTTATGGAGTTTTGCTTTTAGAACTTTTGGTTTGTCTTGGGTCATTCCTAGATCGATACCTAATGTACTTTTTGGTTGGTGGAATTGGTTGGGGAAACACTCGTCTCAGATTTGGAATTTAGTTTCGATGGCATCCTATGGTGTGTTTGGAAGGATCGGAATCGGCGAACTTTTGAGGATTTGGATAGCACTAGTGATCAGTTGCTTGCTTCTTTTAGTGGGATTCTTTTTGTTTGGTCTAGGGCTTGGGGATTCACGACTAGTGAATCTCTCCCTTCTTTTCTTAGCTCTCTTTCTCTTTTGTAATTTTTGTTTGTTTGGCTTTTTTCCTCTTTTTTCTGTTCTTGGTCTGCTCTATGTTCTTCATGCATAGAGTAGCCTTCATATATATAATATTCTTACTTATAAAAAAAAATATATATCCCAAAAATGATGCCAACCTATCTCCTTCTCATCTGTCTATCTCCATAGTCCCCAGCATAGAAGAGACTCTCAAAGAACCACTTAAAATGTCATAACATACGGTCTATAAAGTCAATTCTATTAACTAAGCCCTAGAGTTGCCGTTGCAGTAAAGGAGCAGATTCTCCAATTTGTGTGAGGGAAGGATAGAAAGACTGATGTGTTTCTCATCTTTTAAGTTTCCTATCATGGGAAAATCCAGACCATACCTTTAGACCCTGACTTGGTGTTATTATAGAAAAACAGTAGAATTAACAATTCTCCAAGACTTTTTTGTAACTATATTTGTATATATGTAACTATGGTTTTGTATTTCATATTAGAGCTATATAGGCTTCCACTGCACACAGGTCAATTCAAACAAATAATCAATGCCAGAGAAAATGGCTCCCTTTTATTTGACAATTACTCCTGATTATATGTTCTGATAAGAAACATCTTGCAAATAGGGATACACTTCCTCTTTCTCTAATGTGGGTAACATGGAGGGGGAGGAATAACTGTACATTAAATGGCATGAAGGTCTTAGTTATTGAGCTGAAATTCTTATATGTCGACTTTACAGTGTGTGTATATACCTCCTGTGTTTCCATTAAAAATTATTACTTATCTAAAAAATAAAAAATTGCATACCTATACGAAAGGTACAATTATTTCTCTCCCTTAGCCCCCTGAACATGGTACGTGGATCTTAACCGTCGTTGTAGACTTGTAGTTTCAATGCTTCTATATGGTTAGCGTATGGGCTAAGAGTAAATACCAAAGTACTGAATATGTGTCAAGTTTGTAAGGCCTTGAAATGGAGACAGATTATGGATGCTTTTATAGCAGGTTGGAGCACCACAAAGTACATGGTTGGACAAAAGTATCCTGTGTCTGTCTAGATGTTGCACGCAGGATGAGCATTACTTTGTAAAGTTGAAGATGAAAAAATCATGTGAACTTCATTGCCAAAGTCAGAGCCTATTTTAGCTACACCCTTCAATTCAACCTACCATACCAATGCCCCATGTCTGCACTGCATGAGATGGGTAAGGGTAGTATGGCTACCGTACACTCCAAAATGGTAGAAAATCTTTGAATAACATAAGAATCTAACACTTGGCACAAACTAGCATCCAAAGCCCCCTCTTGGTCACTCAAGTACATACAGCATAGGGCACAGCTTAATCAAGATACCGACTACTAATGCAAAGTTGTTATAGTTATGCTAAAATGTTTTCAAAGATTCAGCAGTCATTAGATAGCATAGGAATCATCTGCATGAAGTCCTTCCTTAGGCTTGAAGTCCTCTAAAAGTCCTATTGAGAGAGTCAGGAGGGAGGGTACCTAGAACGGCGAATCTTCTATTGTGATTAGTTCTCCTTCATAAATAGAAATCTTACCATTATCATATATAAAATAAATTTCAGGAATTCAATTTTACCAGGAAGTGCTAATGAATAAGCTCAAATTACTGGACTGCCACTGTTAACAAAAAGCAGATTGGTTTGATTCATTTGAAAGCATTTATTCATGGTTGGTCTTTCCCTTAACATCTAATCTTCAAGCCTAACCTTCTCCCCTCAAACACAGAGGGGGAGTGTCAAGGATTAGGAATAGGTCCTTACATTATCATCAACCAAAATATTTCCGAAATCAATTACAGATGTTAATAGCAAGAATGAAACTAATCCATATATCACCCCCACAAATTCACCTAAAAGTTAAAACTAAACTGAACTTTTTTTTTTTTGATAAATAAAACTAAACTGAACTTTGAAATGCCAAAATAGATAATAAGTTAATGATAGCTGGTCCGAACAAGTATTTCATAGAAAACGCATGATACGACAAACAAAATGCAATCATATAGAATATCTCAGTACATGACTTTCTTTCTTTACCTTTGTAATAAAGCACAATAGCAAGACATCAAAATTTTAAAACAATATCACAAGGAGCAAATGAATATGTATTCCAATAATACGAAGTTTGGACTTTCACAACACATAATCTTAAATTCAAGGAGTTTTATTCTTTAATTATCTACGAAATCAGAAAATTCCACACAGTTGACCCCTAAATCAACTGTTAAGTAAATTAAAGAGAACACAATCATTTTTAAAAACACAAGTTTCAAGCTTTCTTTTTCTTTAATTCAGTATCCCTTTTTGCCCTCAATCATAATCCAATACAAGTACTAAGCTTCCTTCAGTTCAGTTTTCCATATCTTTTGGAAACCAAAACAACATATAAAAACATTAGACACTATGGGGGTGTTTGGCAACCCTTTCCAAACAATAATTTTCAGTTTTTAAACAGCATTTTACGCATTTCAATACACTTTTTCACCCACACGTATTTTCACAAATATTTTCAAACAACAATTTTCAGTTTTTAAACACATCTACCAAACGGACCCTATATTTGTGGATAAGCCATAGGATACCGATTTTATTTTCCTTGAGTATCTCTTCCTCTTTTTTTTTTTTTGTGGATAAGCCATAGGATACCAATTTTCATTGCTACCCTTTTCCTCACTTTTCTCAACAACTATATATTTTTGGTAAGTTTTTCTTAACAAGTACATTAAGTTTCATTGTAAACCGTTCTCAAAAAAAAAAAAAAAAATTCATTGCAAATCGAATTTCCCACATTATTGCATACTGAATTCTTGAGCATAAGATTCTCCCCTTTTCATTTCCCAGAGAACCAAACAACATTAAAAACCAAAACTTTCACTCATATCCCAACGAAATAAACTGACTCAATTTGAACTTACAAACCTGTTGGAAGCTCTTGACAGTCTTGCCAATACTCTTTCCTACTTCAGGCAACTTCTTGGGCCCAAAAACCAGAGCTGCAACTCCAGCAATAACAACCAGCTCAGGCACTCCAAGACCAAACAAAGCGTTACAAGTCAGACCCTTTCTTGCTCTCCCAACTCTGGTCCTGGTCGTAGCTCCACCCAGTACCAGAGTGTTGTTGTTGGGCTTGGTTTTGTTGAAGAAAGTGAGGGTGGCATTACTGGTGAAGAAGGTGGAGTTGGAGGAAGAGAAGGGGAGAGAAGGTGGGGTTACTCTCGGAATGGAAGTAGAGACTGGAGAGATGCAACTAGATGAGATCTCCATTGATTTTTTGTTTTTGTTTTTTGGGTTATGGGTTTTGGAGCTGTTGCTGGTTGGCGAAGATGGATAATGAATGAGGAAGTTGAAGAGGTAGGGGTGCAGGCTGCGAGTTTTGAATGGTTGACCAGATTTTCTTTGTTTGGACTTGATTATGGATCATGGTTCATGGGTCAGCCCATACGGATGGGATTGAGATTCGGTGCAAGGGTTAAGGGACTGTATGGATGGGATTTGTTTTCATTTTCAGTTTTTAGGGAATCTCACCGCTAAAAAATTGGTTTGATTTTAGAATTAGATTATGTTTGGTAATAGTTTTTATTTTTTATTTTTAAAAACTTGTTTTTAGGAATATAAAGAAAAAATATTTTCTTGTATTTTTTATATCAAAAACATGTTTTATTTGTTGAAATTAAAAAAAAATAGTTTTTTGAAAAAAAAAATAGAAAATACTAAAATATGTTGTTACTAAAATTTTGAACTCTAATGCTAATTCATTATATGAAACAGATTCCTTAAATTAAATTCGTTTTTTTATTGACTTTTGAAGATTAGAAATTGAAAATAATCCTTTGCATGTTTTTAGTTTCCTTTACAAATTAAGTTTTGAGAGCAATTTTTATTTTCTGTCCATTTTGAGTGCCAAACAAGTTTTTTAATTTTAAAAATAGAAAATTATTTTTGGAAACAGAAAATAAGTTATCAAACATACTACTAATCCTTTGCATGATTAGAAATTGAAAATAATCCTTTGCATGTTTTTAGTTTCCTTTACAAATTAAGTTTTGAGAACAATTTTTATTTTCTGTCCATTTTGAGTGCCAAACAAGTTTTTTAATTTTAAAAATAGAAAATTATTTTTGGAAACAGAAAATAAGTTATCAAACATACTACTAATATTCAGTTTTCATTTTTAGTATCCTAAAATTTGGGTTTGAATACAAAAAATGAATATAACTTTTTAGCATTTTTGTTTTCAATGAATATGATTATACGAATAATACAGTGACATATTCATAAATATCTTAAAAGCAAAAAGTTGTTTTTTAGTGATGTGATGCGGGTGAGCGAGAAAAGTTACTTTAAAAAAAAAAACAATAACTAAACCCGAGTATGATATATTCTATATCTAAATTGTGTATTCAAAACAACTTACTAAGTAGTGGCATATTCATAAATATTTTGAAAACAAAAAATTACTTGTTTTTTAGTGATGTGATGTGATGTGATGTGTGTGAGCGAGAAAAGTTACTTAAAAAAATAGAAAATAATGACTAAACTCGGGTATGATATATTCTATATCTAAATTGTGTATTCAAAACAACTTACTTAGTACTACCAAATGTGAAAATAAGTGTTTTTTTTTTTTTTTCTATATTCAAATTCAAGATTTCAATATAGAATAAAGAAAATAAAAAGTGGATACACCACTTTTTGAAACCAAACTGTTAATAATATAAAGTGAGAGAGAGAGAGACTAAATTGTCTATATATTTTGTGTAAATAATAATGTACAATAAAGATCCTTATATAGGCTAGATATGTGTGCAGTATAAGTAATATTAATAAACTACAAGTATAAAGTATAAAGTATAGTATACTAAGCTAAGCCCAATAGGCTAATCTAGTCTAAGCTATACACTAACATCCCCCTTCAAACTCGAGATGGCGAGGAGGAAGTCAACTAGAGTTTAGATATAAGATCTTGAAGACAACTAGGAGGGTGAGTCTTGGTGAAGATATCAGCAGGCTGGTCAGCAAAGGAGATAGAGAACAACTTGAGATTGCCTTTCTTGAGATGTTGGTGAGTGATGTGGAAATCGATCTTAAGGTGCTTGGTGTGTTCATGGAAGACATGATTATGAGCAATGCAGATAGCACTATGATTGTCACAATAAAGAGGAGTGGAAGTGAGCGGTGGAGCATCCATGCAGCCAAAAGCCACCGAAGCCAGACAAGCTTGTAGGTGGTGTCGGCAAGGGCACGATACTCAGTTTTAGTACTGGAATGGGAAACCACATCCTGCTTCTTATTACATCACGAGACAAGAGAAGTACCCAATAGGAACCAGAAACCTCTAATAGAGCATCGATCAGTCGATTCACCTACCCAGTCCGCATCTGAATAAGTATGAAGCTCTAGAGAAGACCGAGAGGAGTAGTGGAGACCATGATAAAGTGTGCCCTTGACATATTGGAGAATCCGAAGAACGGCAGCATAGTGGACAGAATGAGGGGCGTCCATGAACTTACTAACCATACCCACAGCTATGAAATATCCGGACGAGTAACAGTGAGATATATCAGACTACCAACCAACTAATGATAGCGAGTAACATCGAATATAGGTTCACCATCCAAGGGTGTGAGCTTGCATTGAATTTAAGGGTATGGAAACAATCTTGTTGTTGGTGATACCGGCTTTGGAGAGAAGGTCAGAAGCATATTTAGATTGGGAAAGATAGTATTCATTAGAGGATGAGATAACCTCAAGCCAAAGAAAATAGCTGAGAGTGCCTAGATCTTTCATCTTAAAATGCTGACTAAGGAAATGCTGAAGAGAGTGGATACCTGCAGAATCATCTCTAGTAATAATCATATCATCAACATAAAGAAGAATAAGAGTGATACCAGCAAAGGATCTTTGGACAAAGAGAGCAGTGTCATGACAACTCGAAGTGAAACCCTGCTGAGCAACAATGGAGCTAAACTTTTCAAACCAAACTTAAGGAGCTTGCTTGAGGCCATAAAGAGTATGTCAAAGGCGACAAACTTGACTGCCAAAGTGTGAATAGCTACGAGGTGGTTGCATGTACACTTCTTCTTGAAAGTCTCCATTGAGGAAGCATTCTTCACATCCATTTGATAAAGAGGCCAATGACGAATAGTAGCCACAGCAATGGGACATCTAACAGATGTAAGGAGAGCAAAAGGCGCAAATGTTTCTTTATAGTCAATAACAAATGTTTCTTCATAGTCAATACCATACTCTTGAGTAAAGCCCTTGGCAACTAGACGAGTCTTGTATCGTTCAACATATCTATTGGCCTTGGTCTTAATCTTGTAAATCCACCTACAGCCTACTATAGACTAACCAGGAGGCAAATCAACCATATCCCAAGTGTGATTCTTATGAAAGGTATTTAGTTCTTCGTTCATAGCTTGCTGCCAAAGAGGGTCAGTATGGGCCTCACGATAGGTGTGAGGTTCATAGAGGGTGGCAAGAGTAAAAGAACAATGATAATCAATGAGATAAGGGAGAGGAATGCTTATCCGAGTGGAACGACGAAGTTCAAGACCAACAAAAGACTCAGGAAAGGGTGGTGCCATAGGGTCCAAGATAGGCGGGTCATATACCAGGGACAGAACCTGAGACGAGTCGTCTGGAGAGGCAATCGATGTCAAAGAATCCTCCATAAATTCAAGATAGAAAGGGAGAAAAAGATCAGTAAAAATGGGAGACTCTAAGGAAGAGGACGCAAGAAACTGCTGAAGACTCGTGAAAGGACGATGTTCCTAAAACTCAACATAAAGGGTGACACGAAGGCGATGAGAAATGGGATCATAGCAGGGAAACCCTTTTTGAGATACACCATAACCAAGGAAACAACAGAGGTGAGCACAAGGCTGGAGCTTTGTTTGTACATGAGGAGGAAGAGAGACAAAGCAAACACAACCAAAATCCCGAAGAGAGCAGTGAAGGGTTTGACTATAGAGAAACTCGAATGGTGATTTGTTGTGTATAGTTGGTAAATGAATACAATTAATGGTGTACACAGCAATGAATGCGGCCTCACCCCAAAAATGCTTAAGAAGAAAGGCAAAAATGAGAAGGGTGCAGACAATATCAAGAATGTGATGATATTTTTGTTTTGCACGACCATTTTGTTGAGAGGTTAAGGACAAGGCCGCTGAGGAAGGGTACCATGACTGTCTAAAAAGGATAGGAAAGATTTATCATCATATTCTTGAGCATTATCTGATCGAAAGACTTTGACGGTGCGATTAAGCTGTGTTTCAATCATTTTATGAAATGTTTGGTAAATAGACACAATTTTAGACTGTTAGGTTCTAAGGATTTAAAATCTAAATGTATTAGAACTTTAATGTGTAATGTTGGCAAACCATGATCAAAACTTAGTGTCTAGATTCAGGTTGCTCAAAGTATGTTTAATGTAAAGTTGGAATCAAGTAATTATAGAAAATTACTATTCACTTTCTGCAAGGCTCGATCGATCGAAAATTAGACTCGATTGATCGAAGCTCGTGCAGATTGTTTTTCTGCAGAATTTTCCAATTTAACTTAAACCCACTTGACGTGTAGGGTTTTATGTTTTATGTTTCATATAAATAAAAAAACCCTAGTCACATTTTAGTGTTGTTGTTTATGCTGTGTATGTGAATCTCTTGTGAGATTTAGAGGTGTTTGCCTTCACATATACTTAGGATTATCAAGAATCAAGATTATGTCAAGAGCTTGATGATCACTTCAGTTGCTACATAAAGAGCTTAAAGATACACAAGTGGAAGTACTTATGCTTGCTGTGAATCTGAGAAAGAAGTAGTATGTGGGCTCGGATCTGTCACGTGGTCGTGGTAGTAAGTTTCCTACTTGAGGTAGCAATAGAATGTTAGTGGTCTAAGTCGCTATTGTGTAAATTTCAATTCTTTCATAATGGATCTTGTTTTACCTTAAGAATAGCTAGGTTAAATCCTCCATAGGTTTTGATTGGTTTAGTTTTCCTAGGTTATCATATCATTGTGTTATTTATTTTTTGGCACTTGTCAATGATATGATTTACTTGTGTTAACCTAGATCTGAATAATTTACCTAAGTTAATCACTTCGCTAAATAACTAGGTTAATTTGTTTATGTTTAAGGGGTCTAAAAATCGTACAAGTGATATCAGAGCGGGTTAGCTCTAGTGTTTAAATCCTTTAATCTAAAAGTTAATCCTTGACCCCTGAACCCTAATGTCATGGAACACGGTCACTCTCTTGTGATCCCATTTCACTTTGATGGGAACAATTATGCCTACTAAAATTAAGGATGAAAGCATTCCTAAAATCCATTGATGAGAGAGTTTGGAATTTCATTGAGTACGAATGGGAGAAGACCACTACTCCAGTTATTGAGTGGCAAACTTCTTAGAAAGCAGCAACTGCTTTTAATAGCAAAGTCATGAATGCTATTTTTAATGTTGTTTCTATGGAGAAATTCAAGAGAATCTCTAATGTTGAGGTTGCTCATATTGCATGGAATATCTGATGATGAATCTTTTGATGAATTCTATACTAAACTGAATGATATTGTTAACTCTGCTTATAATTTGGGTGAAATCTATAATCAACCTAAGATTGTTAGGAAGATACTTAGATCTTTGATTGAGAACTTTATACCCAAAGTGACTGTCATTACTGAAAGTAAGAATGTTGACTCCATCTCTGTTGATGAACTTATAGGATCTCTTTAGTCCTATGAGTTAGACCTACCCAAGACAAAAAAATTCAAATCAATGGCTTTTAAGCTAGTTGATGATGTTGAAGAAAATTGATTTGATGACGAGCTCTTTACTACAGAGATTGCTTATCTTGCCAAGAATTTTAGAAACTTTCTTAGAAACAATAACAGAAAGGCAAGAGGTTAAAAAAATGCTGAACTTAGAAATTTTAGGAGGAATGATCCCACTAAAGTGAATAATACTGAAAAATTTAAAGAGAAGGTAGGTCAAACCTCTAGTAATTCTATGGGTCAACAAGATTTTGGGTGTCAAGGGTATGGTCATGTGAAATCAAAATGTCCTACATTCTTGAGATCTAAGGGTAAGGCTATGGTTGTAACCCCTAGCGATGATGAAGTTTCTGATAATGAGTCTGGTAGTGATGAAGATGGAAACTTCATTACTTTCACAGCTACTGCTATAGTTGATGAAAGTGTTGTTGTTGAAGAGAACCCTTCTGATGAGGAACTCTCTAAGGATGCAAATAATAAACTTTACAAGGTTGCTGCAAAGGATGCTATGAATGTTGATTTAAGATTAAAGAAAATTGCATCTCTTGAACTTGATAAGAAAAATTTGCTGTTAAAACTGTTTGATGCTAATGAATTGTTAAATAATGTGAAGACTAAGAACATGCTATTACTTGATAAAGTGAAGAACTTGGAACTTGAATTATCTGTTGCTAGAGAGCAAACAAATAGGTTTGTTAGTTCCAAACTTGATCACATGTTGAGTGTTCAGAAGTCTCCATTAGACAAAACTGGTTTAGGTTTTGTAAAAAGCCTCTCTGTGCCTAAAACACATTCCACAAACTTTGTTTTTTCTTTTGAGCCCCCCGTGAGTGAGATTGTCAAACTAGTGGAAGTTGCTCCTCTTAGGAAGATTAGGGTTGATCTCAAAGAGTCTAAGCCTATGACTCCTAACCCTCCTAAGGATAAGTTGCATGATAGATCTGCATGGGTTTGTCATTTTTGTGGAAAGTCTGGGCACATTTGTCCAAAATGTTTCAAGTTGCAAGCTGTTAAGTGAGCAAATAAACCAAAAGTATTTGTGTCTCAAGCACAAGATCCTATGATACTTATTGGTGAATTGGCAAAAACTTTAAACCTTTATTCCAATCCTAAAATTGCTCAACATTCTAATCGGAATAATAACTCCAATGCTAGAGTTGCATCTAAAAAGTTTTGGATGCAAAATGCTTAATCTAATTGAGTCTTTCCGACATGGTCCTTGTACTTCATCTCTCTACTCTTTGTGACCATTCTACTTTTGTTGTTTTGGTTTGTTTTTTGTTTTTAGGATTTGCATTGCATAATATTCATGCATTTCATGCTAGGTTGTTTTTGTTTTTCAAAAAAATAAATAAATAAATAAGGGAAAAGAAAAACAAATGTGTTTTGCACTATCTTTCTTGGATTTTGAAATCAAGGTTGGCCAAACCATCTTTGCATAATATGTTTATATACTTTGTTTAGCTTAGATGAGCTTACTTTATTGCACTTTACTAGTTTGAGCTTTGTAGTGCATGTTGTGTGAGAATTGTTTATAGTTTTTGATCATATAATCTTGATATTGAAGTCACATGTCTTTGATCGTTGGACTTGAACTTAATGAGAAAGGCATAATTAACCATCTCACCACTGTTTACTAGCCAATCATGAACACCTTAGTGCATATCATATGATTTTGTGCTTGAGAAAATGTAGCACATGCACAAAAAAAAACATAAGGTGTAGCCTCGGTGTAAATAATAAAATTGGTGTGTTATAATAATTCAATGAGTAAAGTGTAATCTAGGTGATAGTTTGGGTGGAAAAGTACAATTTCCACGTTGGATATGTGACAAATTTCAATTGGATTTATCATTTTTATATATGGTTAGGAAATATACTAAGTTGTTTGCAACTAAACATGAGGATATCTTTTGCTTTATTGCTCTTTTCTTCTCAATCATTTTCTTTTAACAAAAAGAAAAAAGAAAAAGAAAAAGTGTCATTACATAGTGCGAGTTACATACTAATTATAAAAACATTGAAAGGTTTAGATATAGTCCATACTAAACAATTCATAAACACCAAACAAAGCTCAAGGATATGAGGGAAATGATGGATTGGAAACAACTTGCTTAGCACAACTAAGCACTTCATGAGATTCTTGAGCAACACCCATTGTATCAAGGTAGTGTAGGTAATTAGAGATGATGTTGTTCATGGACTCATTATCATCTTGACCACAAACAAGATCTCCATAAAGTACCTTCATGGTGGCACCAAAACCAGAAGCTCCATTGGCTAAAGTGTCATTCTTGGTGGGTTCCAAGTAACCAATAAAGACATTGTGTGCTGAAGGCTGGTCCTCCTTAGTTGGTGTCATCCACCTCCAAAGTGAAACTTGGAAGGCCAAGGTTGTATTTTGTTCAATATATTCTGGATGGCTCAACAAATCAACATTCAAATCTTTACTTGCTTTTCCATAATTGTAGTTCCTATTGAAAGCATAAAAATAAAAAAAAAAGAATCATTTGGAATGTGGCATGCAACTATCAATTGATGTACAATAAATTGTTTTAAGGGCAGAAAACAAAAGACATACATGTCTTAGGGTTCTAAATTAAAATTTTTATGTCTTTTTAAGTAACACAATTCTTGTATTTAGTGTTACCAAAAAGCAGGATGCATATAAATTTTATTTGAAGAACGCATCACCTAGTTAATCATATTTGGATTATGCTAAAGGAGGATCTCATTTTGATGTTTCTTTAATAGACAAGCATTTCAACAAAGTTTCAACTTAGGATAGAACTGAATAAGGTAAGATGATAAAATAATTCCCATGTCAAGATATAAAGGATGTACGATCATTGTTAGGTGTAACTGAAAAGGTAGATACCAATAAATAGGTAGAAAACCTCGACCATAGTATTCAACTCCAGGAGCACAAGGATATGTATTTGTGTAGTGTTCATCACAGTAATTCAAGTTGAAATTCATTTCCTTGTTATAGCATGAACCCTGAGCTAATTGTTCCATGGTGGCCACTTGATTTCCACCTGAAAAATATCATCCATTTTTACTTTGCATAGACATTGAGCAACAAGAGGATTATTGTCATTTGTTGAAATACAATTTTAATTACAAATAATCAGGTCATCGATAAATAGAGCTCCAATTAATATAGTTTCAACTTAATTGGAGAAAAGGATCTCACTTATATATACGTAGTGCCCAAAGTAATTTAGTTCCAACTTTAAGAGTAGACTCACTAATAGGCCACCGCTTCATTCATTTGCTTAAAAAAATGTAGGGTTCAAAAAGTATATTAAGATTTGAATCATTTATCTCATTCCAACTTGGCCTCCAAGACCCAAACAATTTCTATAATAACCTTTTTACTTGTGTTTTATTTGTCACATTAATTAATTTGATTAAAATTTAAAGGTAGACGATATTCAAAGATGAAATTGATTTGACTTCGAAAAGTTTTTCTTTTACTTGATTTTGAAAGTTGAGGGACTAAATTGGCACACTTAATTAAAGTACTAAATTTATAAAAGTTAAGGAACCAAATTAAACTTTATCCTATAGTTGAAACCCAAATTAGTAAGTAAACATTTTTTTTTTATATAAAATTTCATTCTCTATTAAATCATTTTTATCAAGTAAAAGTGTAACAAATCCCAAATTATATCTTGTAATATCATTTCCTAAGAGATTAAATAACAAAAAGACATAAAAGAATTAAAGCATTAAAATCCATTTTCAACTTTATCGTATCAAAACTTGTTTAAATTGGATATTTTAAACTAAAATTTCATGTTTTTGACAAATTAAATAATCAATAATAATATCCATCTTTAGCTAACCAAATGTTTTGTTGAATTAATACAAAAAAATTCTTAAGAATAAGTAGCAAAAAGTGATTTAAAATAAAAGGACAAATTTAATAATATTTTAAGGTTTATTCAACCTCAAAGAGATCCAAACAAAGCAATCCCCTAAGTCTACAATAAAATAAAATTAAGAATTTAACACAATACACACTCTAATCAAGTTTACTTAAAATGAAAGGACAAATTTAATAATATTTTAAGATTTATTCAACTTCAAAGAGATCCAAACAAAGCAGTCCCCTAAGTCTACAATAAAAGAAAATTAGGAATTTAAATACAGTACACACTCTAATCAAGTATACTTTTTTTTTTTTTTGACAGACTAATCAAGTTTACTTACTTAAAACTCCTACCGTTTGTGTTTGGGTGAAACATTTGTTAAATATAATTTTATGAATGATGGGATCGTTTAAAATCCAAGCATTTATGAACTTCCTTAGCTTGGTTATAAATTTTCAAATTACGGGATTTCAATTTATTTCATTGTATTAGAAAATTAAAATGTCCTAAAACTAAAAACTAAAAAAGAACTAATACTATATTAAAAAAAAAAAAAAGAACTAATACTCTCTTTGTAGCTTTGCCAGCAAAGAACCATGCCAATTCAACACCTGGTTTGGTTTGATAAATATATAAAATAAAATAAAAAATATATAAAGCATTAACTAGCTAGGTCAACTCACATGGTCTAAAGTAAGATTTGTAATGAGATCGGTGTTCTTGGGCCGATTGTGGGGCTCCAAGGAGAGTGAATAGTGGGCAAAACCCAGGATTTGTAATATTGGAATTTTAAATCCTTGTTAAACCCCAAATCCTAGCTATAAATATTAATTAACATCGAAGAGACAGAAAAGAAGTCCTTCAACACAGACAGTTACATTCAACCATTAAAACACAGAAACTCTGAAGAAGTACTCACAGTAAATTGTGCTGCCAACATGGGCAAGAAAAGCTGCGACTTCCATGTCTCCAAAGAAGTTCCCGTTGATGTAGGTATTACCAAAGCCATAGGGCTGGTAGTGAGCACAGGCAGAGATAAAAGAGTGGTACTCCTCGGAGGAGCTACTTTCATGGACCTCAACCGAGTTACCTTTTGTGATGGTTTTCTTATAATGGGTGCTCTTGAAGTACTCATGAACTTCCCCTTTACAGCATGGTTTGGGACCTGACGTCCCCACCAATTGACGGCCTTGGGTTGAAGCCTCTGTATTGGTACTGCAGTGATAACATTTATCCAGTGAAGAATTGTTACAATTCACAGGCACTAAAACAAATGCCAATATTATCAAAGACCATTTGTACACCATTTTTGCATGTAACATTAATTAACAAAGATGAAGATAGGAGAGAGGTCTGTATCTTCAATAAGAGGCTCCCAGATGTAATTTCTTCCTATATAAGCTGACTGCCGCGACAAGGTAAAAAAGAAAAAAGATAAGGAAAAGGAGAAAGGAAAGTCGGTCATAATGCGGTCAGTCATGTAGGACAATTGTGGTAAAATGTATAAAATAAATTGTGGTCTTAAAACTTTTATTATTTATTTAAGTCATTATAGCTAATAAGGAGCAAGACACTTTGGTTTTTTTTTTTGGGTGTAAACACTGTATCTCAAGTTTAAAAATCAAACAATTGAAATGGTTTCACAAATGTAATTTTGTATTGATGAATTTGTGTGTACAATTCACTATAATAAAATTCTACTACAATTGAATCAACCTTTGATTCGATCTTCTTGAAGACGTTTTCAATTCAAATGTTGTGCCAATGCAATATTGATTTGAATATAAATGTTTTTTACTTTGATTGGAAGATGGATTGAAGATCTTTATAATGAAATATTACAATGAATCTCTGGATGTGCACTTATTAGAAATTCTTCGTGTCTTTCAAACATTTTTCATATTTTCTTCGTCTTTGAAGATTTGTAGTGGAAATTCTTCAGGACTTTAGATGCTTGAATTTGATTAAGTTCAAATGGATTGAAGTCTTTCAAGTTTCTAAAAGTTTATTTTCAATTAAAATATCAACACGTGTCGATATGCAACTAGCTATTAAGTGACATTTAGAATATTTTTATTGGTTTTTAAATAATAATAGTAGAAACCATTAAGTAGCATGTGTTACTTTGTGATTGGTTGCAAAAGTTTTATTTCTACAAATGCGCAGACTTGTTCACATAAGCAAGGTTTTCAGACCCGAACCGTTCATTAAACCGTAAAAGAGAGAGATTCAAGGTTTTTGAGGTCGAACCGAGGTTGAACCGGGGTCTAACCGTCATGACATCATAATTAATTTAATAATTAACTAAAGCCTAAATAGAGATATTAAATTTATAAAACTAGTAAAATTGACTAATATATCTATATATGTGAAGGAAATTTAATGATTTTCAAGCATATATTTAATAATTAAATAAGAAAATTAATAAAATAAAATAATAACTATAAAAACATTAAAATTTATGATTAATTTTTGAAGTAAAGTTGAATATTTTTAAGGATTTTAATTATAATTTTGTTTTATTCCTTGTAAGAGATAGATAATTTAATTAAGTAGAATAAAATTGTATTAAGTTGTTTTTATAAAAATATATATATTGCTAAGAGGTTGGATCGCACGGTTTTAGGAGTTCAACCCCGGTTTTAGGGGTTTATGGAATTGCCACATATGCCCAGTTGTCTACACTTAAAAAACCGGATTTTCATTCGGTTCCCAATTTTCACAGTCCGAAATTCTAGTCCAGTCTAGGTCTAAAAACCTTGCACATAAGTCATCTTTGAGTGTGGTGACCGGCGAGTGAGTGACTCTTGAAATTCGAATTTGATGCTTGTCTCGAGCTTTCACTGTGTTTTCTTGAGACTTTCTATTTTTTAGATTCCACATGTTTTTTTCTTGGCCTATTTTCATTGGAACAATAGCTTGGTAGAATGTGCTAGATTGCAACGATGGGCCCCAATGGTTTGAATTGTTCACCGCTATACTAGCCTTTTTTTTTTTTTTTCTTCTTATTCCTTTCCTATTAGGGCCTTTTTTTTCTTTTACGCTTAGGGCCACCAATTAATGGTGACATTGGCCTGAAACTTTGTTTTTGGTGATTAAGAGTCTGTTTGGTTTAGAGAAGTTTTGAGTGTTATGATCGAAAACTCATAACTAAGTTATCAAAATATATAGGACCCACACAAATTTTTTTGTTTAACTTAGTTTTCAACTCTTATTTCCATCACTCAATTATCTAATTTTTGAGTGAGCAGCTATAGAAACTGAAAACATATTTTGAGTATTTTCAAATTATGAAAACAGAGTTATGATGACATTTTCGTAATTAACCTCATATATCCAGCCGCTATGTTTGACAAACTTTGGGATTTTTTTTTTCTTTTTTAGGTGAAACCCAGCGCAACTGTTGAAGTTGAAAACTGGGTCTAAGTTAAGGTGCCAAAAAGAAGGTTTGGCAAACTGGAGTATTTTAAGTGATGAATGATAAAAATTGAGTAATGACAAATTACAAGCCAAACGGGCCCTAAAATTTTTCCTTTTAGTTTTTCTCAGGACTTCAAGTTTTGTTGAATATTAAATGTTTAAGCTTGACTCGACAATAAATGTTAAATGCTCAAATTTTGGCTTAAGTTTGTATCAAGTCTAAAAACAATGTTTGAACTTGAACTCATCAAAAATTTGAGCTCGGTTTAACTTAGCTTAATTCATTAGTTAAGTCGAACTTGAATTTAATATGAAGCTCTTGAGATTGAAATCCAATACAAGTACATTTTCAAACTCATATTAAGCTTATTATCAAGTTCATTTGTTTTAGACAAATGGTCCTGATATCCAATTAATTAGAAGTTTAGTAAATTATGAGTTAATTATTCAAGCTCATATTAAAATTATTACCAAGCTCATAAATCAACCTAAGCTTGGCTAGTTTTTATATCAAGTCTAATTATCCACAAGTTTATTTATAAACAATTTTTTTTGCCTGGACAACTCATTTATTAAACTAGAAGAAGATATGCTTAATTTATAAATTAAATTGACTTCGTTTTGACTGGAGACTTCGCACTGCAAAACCTTTTGCGTTTGTAGATTTTTCTTTACTTGAAAAATAAAATTTTTGATGAATCCTGTTTGTTCCCTCTTTTTTTTTTTTTAGATAAAAGATAGAAAATTTTATAAATAAATAAGAAAGTATACAAAAGAGAGGCCCAGCTGCAAAAGCCAGCCCGCCAATAAAGACCACAGCACTGCAGTTAAGGGAATTTCGCGCCAATGCTTGAGTCTATACTTTAATTAATTAATTTTTGGTACAGTAATCAAAACTTTCGCCGAAAACTTCGGACGCTCTCTCACTGCTGCAATTGCGGCTCACATGTTCCACCATTTAAGAAGAAAAAAGAAAAAGAAGAGGATTAGATAAAACAAAAAAAAAAAAAAGGATTTGTCCATATTGTTTTTAGAAACGTTCAGCCTGTTACTATTAGGAAAAAACATAATATTCTACTTTAAAAAAATAAGACGTACTTTCAATTATATTTTAGTAATTTTACGCAGAATTAGGGCACTGGCACCAGTCCGTGTATAATATCATATTGACTAAATTTCACACATATAATTTCAAAAATCATTAATATCAGATTATGAAAAGTTGTGTAAAATGAGAAGAGTTATAGTACTCAGTATAAATTTATACAACTACTATTCATGTGTAAATAAGTATTTTATATATGTTTCAATTCACTTTTTCAGTTGGTGTGTACGAGTGATGTGGGTATTTAAAATAAGAGAAATAATATGTTCACAATATTTTTATAATATTTTTACAACAAATTCTAAGTAGTAGGTTGTTACTGGTTGTTATTGTTGGAGCAAAAAAGTAATCTTCGTATTAGGTTCAAATTTGAACCAATAATAACTAACCACCTGTGATTTGTTGTGAAAATGTTGAGGACATAGCATCTCTCTTAAAATAAATGATTATGTAAAATAAAAATAAATAAATTCTTATACTAAAATAAACATAAATTTTTACATTGATACAAATACTTAACAACCAAGCATGAGCTTGAAGGCCGTGGTCCCCCAAAATTTTAAAAAATTTCCATTATGTAAAATGTTTTTACAACCTTTTAAATATTAGACACCACAATTAAGAGTTTGTTTTAGAAAATTAGAACTTCCCACTACCCAAAGAAGAATAGACCAATTAGTATTCTCCAAAAAGTAATTTCCCAAATGGAACCTCAGAGAAAAAAAATTCAAGATACATAATATAAATAGATTATCCATTTTTAATAATAACAAAATAATGCTGCCATAATATTTCCTTTCTTAGGTTTTTTTCTCTCTTATTTGGTGAGTTATGGGTGTTGATTTCAAGTCATAGAGTTTTTAATAAATAATACTAATTTTTTCTTGGAGAAATATATTTTATTGGGACAAAGACTTTGTCATTATTGTTAAGTTTCTAATTATTTGTCAATGCTTGATTTAAACTAAAAATATTAAATGAAAAAGCTAAATGGAGGAAATTTGATGTCAAAAGTGATATTACGAAAGAATAAGAGAGATTTAGGAAATTACAATATAAAAATGGTGATTATAAAAATATATAGAAGATTAGACAATTTGTATATAATTATTAAAATTTTATAATGATCATAAGTGTTTGGTCCAAAAGATTGGATGCTGGCAATCCATGACAAAAAAGTTAAGTATTTTTATAATTAAAAAATGATGAATTCTTCTTGAGTCTTTGATGTGATTTGTGAGTCCATGACGAAGACTTAAGATCTTTTGAAGAAAAGCATGTTTCTACTTTCTGGAATCTCGCCACTTGCTCGATTGATTGAGATTTTAATCTCAACACCTTTTTGACAATTAGTTGATTGATTTAGAATCAAAAAATCATTTTTTTCCTTGATGCATTTTTAATTAAGTTTTCTGTACATATGGGTTATTTTAAACCCTAATTGGAATGCCTATAAAAACACATTAAGCATGACTTTTCGAGAGGGTTTTAAAGGCATAAAAGCTTTTTTCTAATCATAGAGAAAACCCTAGTCTCCAGACTCTCCACCTAAACTCATTAGCTCAAAAACTTATAAAGAACCATCTTCCACAATGATTCCGTAGAGTAGTTTTTATTTATTGATAGATTGTAACTAGGACAAAAGGCTTTGTAATTCTTTACTTAGATTGTAATTAGGACCAAAATCATGTATAGTTTCATTCTATCAATTATAAATATTTGAATTATATAAAAGTATAAATATTCTATTAATCTTCATGAAAGTACGTAAATATTCTATGGTTAATTTTCATCACGAAGTTAGGAAATAGATAACAACAAAATGAAGAAAAGTACTTGAAGATCAAATTGGACCGAAGTGAATGAAGTTGATCGAATGGACCAAATTGGACCAAGCAGGACCGAAATGGACTGAAGTAGACCAGATGGACCGAACTACCATAGCATGGATCTAGTTTGAAGCCATAAAGCTATCTAAGGTTTGATATGGAGATCAAATTTTTAAGTGGATACTTGAAGTCGTGAGTGGTAAGTTCACTTTCAACAAAGTCTTTTGTAAAAGAGTCCGTGGATTTGGAGTTACATTGGATAACATTAGTAAGCATTGCAAGTTGTAGCAAAAGAGAAAAAATGTTATTACGTTTATAAAACCTTCAATATTGTATTAGTGGATATATTTTTCCTGTGGGTTGGTGGTTAAGCCCTCACAATAGTTTTTACTTTAAGATGGTCATTCCATCATTTTTCCCTACGCACCATATATATGTTGTGCTATCACTACCACCACCATATGTTGTATTTTTTGTTCGTTTCTTTATTGCTTTTCATATGGTGTATGTTGATATGTAATAATTAACCTAGAAATCTGAATCATAACTGGTTAATTTAATAAATTGCTTAATATCGTTGTAAAATCAATCAAGTGGTCTTAATTTGCCAAAACAATTGGTATTAGAGCGGGTTTACTTTAATTGGATTAATTTCTGAAGTATAATCCTTGACCCCTATTGTCATGAATAAAATTGAGTGTCCTGTTGTTCTTAACCACAATGACATCGACGTTCTTGATTTTATGAGTATATGTAAACTCTTCATAAGGAATTATCCTAAATCTTTGAAAACTATTAAGAAATTTTAGGAAACGTTAAAAAAGGTTAAAACCTGAAAAATATGAATTACTTGTAAAATTTAATGAAACAAATAAATTGAATTAAAATTTTAAAAACCAGTATTCCTCTCAAGTGGAGAAAAAGCTTGCAAGAGTAATTAGTTGAATCTAAAGCTGAACTTGAAAAATTAACTAGTCCCAAGCTTTTTAAAGAGCCTAACTCTAAGGAATATAATGTGTACATTCCACAATTCAAAAGGAATCATAAGAAAGAGTAAAGGGTTATGTAACTAGGACAAACAAGGGTAAAATATTTGAAGATGAGATTCAAACCACTAAGCTCATGCCTAGACCCCTCCTAGGCTATAGGATAAATATGAATTTGTCCCTACTTGTCACCAATGTGGCATTGTTGGTTATATTCGACCAAATTGTCCTAAGTTTAGGTCTCAATTAACTGTCAAATCTTGACCTACACGTAGGAATTATAGTCGTCCTAAGATTATTCATGTTTTTCATCATAGTGGGGTTGTTAGACACACTAATTCAAATTGTTTTAAATTAAAATCTAAGTATTTTGGGTCTCAAAATAGGACAAGAGATCACGCATGTCAAGGCCCAAGTCTAGAAAATTTTTTGAAAATTTTAAGATTGTTAGCTTGTGGAAGAAAATTTCAAAATTGATCTCATTCTCAAATTAATTTTAATTTCCCTCAAAGGCACTTAGTCTTTCATGGTTCTTCATTCTTGATGACACTTTTGGCACAACCGTGGTATGAGAGACCTTGCCCTCGATCCACTGAATCATTGGTTAGGTGAAACCCGCGCAAACATATGGAGTCACATTGGTGCCTCTCAAAAATGGTGGTTGGATAGATTACATTTCTCCCTAGGTCCTTGGTTTTATATAGAGTCGTCACTCTGAAAAATAAGAAAACCACATAAGAAATTTATCATTTTATTATTTAAGAAATTGAAAATTACATAGATAAGTGATAACTAGTAGTCTAGAATCCTCAATCTATTTTTGGAGGCTAAGTTTGATCATGGTTTAGATCAAACTTATTTTAGAATCCTTGATCTCATTCTCAAAATTTCCCTCAAAAATTTTGATCATGGCATAGATACTTTTGATAAACTGCATCATATAGACCCTTTGTACAGAAATGCTAAATTCCATTAGAGTTAATAACAAAACAGATGTCTCTGTATTTTTGAAATTTTGAGGTCAGTCGTGTGTTTTGATATAATTTAAGGGGTGAAGTATAATTGGGGCAAATTGATTAGGTTGAAAAGTGTAATCCATTCCCCCACCCCGTTTGTCTTTTAATAAGGGGCCGTAAGGGACGGGCTAAATATACTAGTTTATGGGCCGGCCCTAGTTAGGTAGAACATGCAAGTCATTTTATTTTGGAGCAAGGTGTTGCGAAACGTGTGGAACTTGCTTTATTGACTGAAGTTTGCAACTTTAGTTAAAAGTATTTTTGAGTCTTTAGCTAAAGTTGATTGAAGGTGCCCCATAGCCCATGTGAAGGTGCCCCATAGTCCATGTGATCATGATCCTCAATTATTTATTTTAAATCGCAATTTATAGTCCGTTTGACAACATCAGAGGCTAGACTTAGTCTGCAATATTTTGAATGATTCAATCTCTACAGGAGACTACAATGTAGTTTATAGTATATATAGATTACAAGTTTTTCTTTTTTGGAGTATTATATAATTACAGGTTAGTTTCTATCGTATTCTAGATGTTTGATTAAAAATAAATAAATAAAAATAAAGAAGAAAAAAGCATGATGTTTTGAACCATAAATCAAATATTAAAATTTTAAATTTGTTAATTTAATTTTATTTTGAATATGAAGTAAAATATTTAAGAGCAATTTGATTAACTTTTTTCCTATATAAAGTAAAATCATGACTAAACATCTTACCTTATAACAAATCTATTAGTTGTTATTACAAATTGATTATTAGTATTATTAATAAATTATAAATTATTAAAATTTATATATATATAAAGTATGCATATAAAAATACAATATTATATATAGTAAAAAATTGATATGTATATTCACAGTATACAAGGGTTCATATAACAAATGAAAAGACAATTTTTTTTTTATAAAATCTTTTGGATGAAGACTAGTGGTCAACAAAAATTTGCTGTTGACTTAGCAATTCCCTTCCTTTTCCATGTACTAGAAGAAAAGTTGATTTCCACATTTATATAAACATCATCCAGCCTTACCTGTTCGCTACAATAGCCTCGCATCCCAACCTACGTACAGATAGAAACTCATGGAGAATTCGGCCTTTTTTCACTTTTTCGCGTTGTTGTTGTTGCACTGTTTTATGGCTAGCTTAGCTGTGGCAGTAAGAACCAACATCACCACAGACCAATCAGCTCTTCTTGCTCTCCAAGCCCATATCTCTGATGACCCTCACAAAATCTTGGCAACCAACTGGTCTACCTCTACTTCTGTTTGCAACTGGATTGGCGTCACTTGCGGCGCCAAACACCTTAGAGTCACTGCCCTGAATCTCTCTCACATGGGTCTCACAGGAACCATTGCTCCACACCTGGGAAACCTATCGTTACTCTCTCATTTATCCTTTGAAAACAACAGTTTTCATGGCTCTCTGCCCAACGAGTTGGCTTCTTTGCGTCGATTGCAAGTTGTCAGCTTTGGATTGAACTCCTTTTCTGGAGTGTTACCATCATGGTTTTGGTTCTTCCCTAAGCTTCGAGAGTTTTATGCTAATAGCAACCGGTTCAATGGTACCATCCCATCAACTCCATGCACCATATCGTCACTGCAAATAATTCATCTCAGACAAAATATGCTTTCAGGTTTCATGCCCTTCATTATCTACCACTTTTTATTGAATTATTTTATTATAACATCTACCATTCTTGTTTATTTTTTCCTCTATAGAGAATATCTTAGGTATTGGATATGTACATCATTCCTTTTGTACGTAGTGTCTAAATATGCTAAATGCTTATAAGAAAGAATTTATGTAATGATGAGATAATTGTTTGTTTAAATTGACCGTGCTTAATTAAATTTATCAATTACTCAAGTAGATTAATTAGTCCAATTATATTCAATTCAATAAAGACAACCATATTGCCAATTTAGAGCTCAAAACAATAGAAAATAAATTAACATGATAATATGGTAACGATGGGCAAAATTTTCACATGAAAAATCCCAACGAGTACATATAGGTCACAACTTCTAAATATTTTACTAATCAAATTGAGGTTACAAGTATAAGAAATCTTATCCAATCCCGAATACCTACCTATAATAAAAACTATCGATCTTGGCTTAAAGCTCCAATCCAGTTGGACTTTCTTCTTAGTAAAATTTTTCGATTAGCATGAATATACCAATTGACATAGCTAACTTCAAGGTGCATGAAGCTATCTATCGATGTGACTAACTCTCCACAATCATTTGACGTTGTTGTAGTAGTTGGTGCAAAGTTCTTTGCAGTAACATAATCCAATGATAAAATAAAGGCTCATAATCTATTACTAGCTAGTTAAGCTAAGTCTGTTAGCTCTTGATCATTGTTTGATAATTTTTGAAAATTTTCAGGAAGGATACCAAGAAGTTTAGGAAACTATACTTCCCTCAAGATATTTCACCTGGATGATAACAACTTTACAGGTATGGCGATAACCACTTCAATGTCAATACTACTTCCCACTTTGCTCAAAGAATGTTGGGAATTTTAAAAACTATTAGGTTAAATGATTTAGTGTATCCGGTATATTATGCTCTCTTCTCACGTAAAAGTGAGTTTAATCTATAAGTTATATACATGAAACTTACTTTTATGGAAGAAAAATGAATAGTAGTACATTAAGTATATGGAATAATTTCTCTTTCAATTAGCGTGGTGGATTTTGTGTATTTTGGAAAGACCACAATAATTAGAGAAGCAACAACTAACAATTTCCATGTTAGTCACCTTTTTTTAAAGAGCAAATGTTATATGTATTACAAGTTTCACTAATTTGTTACAATCTAAATGTTGGTTTATGGTGATTATGCAAAGAAGCGTACTAGTACTGGAGAGTGGAGAGTCAAGCTTGTACAAAAAACCCGAATAAACGTAGTGAATGACATGTATAATTATTTTTTAACATAATATAATGCATAATTTGTTACAAATTTTGAAAATAATTTGTTCTCTCTAAAAATGAAGCAAGTTCTATAAGTGATTTCTATCTTTTTGTCTCTAAAAATAATAAAATATACGATTCTACTATTTTGAGTGTATTCTTTTTGAGGTGGTCTATATTGTTCTAAAATTTGTCATACCATTTCATGTTTTCCTCAATTTTTATAATATAGCTAAACTTTTAAGTTTTAAATTATTATTCTGAATTCTCATTCTCTTATAGGGGAGAATATTTTGATAGTCAAAACTCATCACAAAATTACAATATTTTCTTAAGTAAAATTAAAGAAAACCAAAAGGCATGCATGAAAGATTAATAGGCTTCAAAATAATTTATTAATAAAAAATTGGTACACACATTCAAATACTTACTCATGTTTTGATATACACTCAAATCTCCATTTCCAAAAATATATAAGGAGAGAGATGACTTGTGATTGAGAATTTTAACATATACATACATACATACATTTATACACACACACACACACACACACACACATATATAGAGCTATGAAAACACAAAAAATCATCAATCTGGAGTATAGTTTCAGGAAATAACAAAAAAAAAAAAAGGAAAAAAAAAATAGAGAGAGAGTAAATAGGTTTTTTTTGTGTAGGAAAAATATGAATTGAATGAGATAGAGAATAGCAAATTTATAGAAAAGAACATGGGAAGTAAAAGAGTCCAAATAAAGAAAGAGGAAAGAGTGAAGGAAGAGTAATGGTAAAGTAGAGAATGGTGGGAAGAAAAAGAGATAAAAAGGGAGGGGATCGAAAAGGTCAGAGGTAATGTGACTTTAAGCTAAGGAATAAAGAGAAGAAAAGTCAAGGGGAGAAAAAGGAATTATAAATAGATATATGAAGGAATAACAAAATTGTTATGCTTCAGTTATTTTATATTGCAGAGATAGATTATGTAAAACTCTTTAAACTTTGGTTTTTACATGTCCGAATAAACTCGTCCACATGAGTTATTAAATGGGAGGTGATGTGGTGATATATATAGTTTTTTTTTTTTTTTTTTGAAACCAGCCATAATTTTCATTCATTCAGAGTTAAAGAATCGTGATACAATGCTTTCAAGGCTGGTAGAGGAGAATCTTGAGGTGGTGATAAAGTATTAAACCAAGGACCTTTTGCTTTATTACTAAGTTAAAATATTGATTCTATAAAAGTTTAAGTTACTAGGAGATAGTGAATTTATTAATTTAATCTAACAACTTTGATGCAATACAATACATGAGTTATTTATATTACAATTTTTAAGGTCATTTTTTTTCTTTTTTTGGAAAAAATGGTAAGGATTTAATTGAAAAACAATATAATCAAAGATATTGTTTGTAAATAAATCATTAAAAAAAGCCAAAAGAATCAAAATTTAATAATTCATAATAAAAATTGAGTGATATGACCTCAATTTTGAAGTCTTTTAGTATAGATCTGGACCCAACTTATCTTCAAAAAGGTGCTATAAATCAAATTTCTGAGATATAGATTGACAGATGGTGGCCTTGTAGTAATTCAAATTGCAAACTTTGGCAAACATACTACTCATTTGTTAGAGCTCCTTTAAATGGTAAAATTCATAAATAACTTGGTAGATTTTACCTTTTTTTTTTATTTAATATGCATTTAGCACATGCATTTTGCGTGGAGTCTAACTACTAAGCGATAACCCAAACTAAAATCTAAAGCAAAACTATTAAAGGGAGAGAGGACTTATGATTAAGAATCTTTTTTTTTTTTTTTAAATACAAAAAAATTCGTCAACATATATAGCTACAATTAGCTATTTAAGATTCTTATCTATCATATAATTTGTTAACTACGAGAATTCAATTTTTCTTTATCTTTTGACTATTTTCTGTTAAAATGGAGGACCTACTTATCATATTTTAGAAAATGGGGTAGAAAATTATTTTATTTTATTTTATTTATGTTTTTTGGGTTTGAGTGGGTACGTTACGTACGTACTGGGTACAAAAAGAGCACAAATTTTACACGTCCAAAATTCCAGAGGAGGCTATGAACCATATTTTTCGAATTACATAGCTTTAGGAAATTAGGATTCAAGTAAAGGCTGTATGTCCACATGGGCTAAACTCATAAACTTCCATCTACCCCTTAATAGATTGAAAATGGATCATTTGTTTCTTTCTAATAAGGCCCTAATAAGTCACAACAATAACCACTTTATCTTCATGTGAAACATGGGCAACCTTATTCTTTTGAGAGAGCGGGAGAGAGAGATATTATATGTGGGAAAAATATGGATGGAATAGTCGAGAGAATAACAAATTTATAGAAAAGAAGATGGGGGAGAAGAAAAGAAAATAAAAGGAAGATCAAGAGATAGAGGAAGTAAAATAGTAAGGTAGAGATTAATGGGCAGAAAAATAGATAAAAGAGAAGGGAAAGGCTGAAGGAAATGTTAGTAAAGTAGGGAATAATACAGAGAAGAAGGGTTAAAGATGAGAGAGAGAGAGAGAGAGTGAGTGAGTGAGAGAGAGAGATCATATGTGGGGAAAATACGAATGGAATAGTTGAGAGAATAGCAAATTTATAGAAAAGAAGAAGGGAAGAGAAGAAAAGAAAATAAAAGGAAGAGTCAAAGATGAAAGGCTAGAGAGAGCGTAGTAGTAAGGTAGAGATTAATGAGTATAGAAAAAGAGATAAAAGAGAGGGGAAAGGTTGAAGGAAATGTTAGTAAAGTAGGGAATAATGTGGAGAATAGGATTTTAAAATGAGAGAGAGAGAGAGAGAGAGAGAGAGAGAGAGAGAGAGAGAGAGAGATGTGGGAAAAATATGGATTGACTTGGAGAGGGAATAACAAATTTATTGAAAAGAAGAGAAAGTGATGGAGGAAGTGTAACTAAGGTAGAGAATAATGGGGTAGAGAGATAAAATGGAAATAAAATATTGAGGGAAGTGTAACAGTAAGGATATGATTACAGATGAAGAAAAGTTAAAAGTGAGAGAAAAATTATTGTACATAGGTTGATGACCTGACACAATGAGAGAGTAGAAAAATTAATTATTAAGCTTATATTATTAACTAGCATATAACTCATGCAAACGCATGGATGTATTTAAAATTAAACAAAATTTTTATTATAAAATATAAATAATTATTCAAATTATTTATTAAAAAAGTAGCTTGTAACACATGTATACATATGGATACATTTAAAATTAAACACAATTTTTATCATAAAAATATAAATAATTAGTCAATTTTTTTTAAGTAAATGTATTTAGTCACATATTAAAATTCTTACATAAATTTAATACTATTTATGATAATTGTTTTTTCTAATTCTTAATAAGATAAAACGTGTGGTGATCTTTATTGTGTGGTGATTTTTATTGAGTCTATGCAATTGTTTTTTTTTTTTTAATTTTGTAGTTAATTAATATTAGATTCTTAGTATTTTGTACTCATTAACTCACTTAGTACAATGGTTAAAAAACTTAAGTGGATACATGACACAAACATAAGTGGATAATTATAATGTGATTCCCACATAAATTTAGACACATGGCGTAAAATTAGATTCTAATTTTCAAATTATAATTTAGCTTTCTCTAAACTTTACCTATTAATATATACTAGTATGTAACCCATGCTACCGCACGGGAATGGATATAATTTAATAAAACAATGGAAAAAAATATATTGCAATTTATTATTTAAGTGATACTATTGGTTTTGTTTTGTTTTTTTATTTTATTTTATTATTATTAATCATGAGTTTAATCATATTTAAAAGACTTAGTTTATTCATGTTAATAAATCTTAGCATTATGTAATTTTTTAACAAATATTTTTATTATAAAAAATTCTAAAGAAAGAATGCTACATAGACATATATATATATATATATATATATATATTCAAGGTTGATTCATAGACGGTACATATAGCTATAATTAAGTTGCTTTATCATAAAAAAATTTTAACAAAATATTTTAATAAAGTAAATGTGAATCTCATAACATGCATCTCATAACAATATATAACAATAGAATAACATAAATCTCATTAAAAAAAAATTATCAATTAAAAGTCACTAAAATTATGAGCATAAAACGTAAAGACAAACAAATAGGATAAGTGCTAATTGTATATATGATCTGCAATATAGCTTGAATTCATGTCTTCACCAATCGTATATAAGAGATCATTATTTTATGCATCTAAAACCCAACTTTTATAATATATTGATGATAAACTTTTTTGGATCAGTTGTGGAGGCTTATGCATAATAGACCTACCTATAGTGCCTTATATAATGTACAACTTGTGGACTTATTTATTTACCATACAATGTACGATTTATTTTTCTTTCTTATTATTATTTGATAGTAGAAAGAGAAATTACTTTTATTTTTTATTATTTTTTGATAATAGGATGAGAGAGGAGGCAAGATTTAAACATTGGACATCTCCATTAAAAACGTCAAGAAATGCACATTGAATTATAAGACACTTTAGTTATACTTGAAGCACCATTTTCTTTACCATTCATCCAAAAATAACAAAATTTAGGTACAATTCTTTGGGTGTTACTCAAAATTGTGAATCGTATAGTTAAAGTTAATTAGGAAATATTTCACCAACTTTCTCCCCACCCAAGGATTTATACAAATTGTGACTCATTAATCAACTTTCTTCCCCCCCCCCCCCCCACCCAATGCTTTTAGGACCTTTCTTCCCACCCCACTTAAGGATTTATACAAATTGTGGATCATTAATCAATGTAACCATACAAATTGTGAACCATTAATCAATGTAACCATATAGTTAAATTTACTTAAAAAATCTTCCCCCCCAAAAATAACAAAATTTAAGTACAATTCTTTGGGTGTTACACAAATTGTGAATCGTATAGTTAAAGTTAATTAGGAAATATTTCACCAATTTTCTCCCCACCCAAGGATTTACACAAATTGTGACCCATTAATCAACTCCCCCCCCCCCCCCCCCCTCCCCCCAACTCTTTAGGACCTTTCTTCCCACCCCACTTAAGGATTTATCCAAATTGTGGATCATTAATCAATGTAACCAAATAGTTAAATTTAATTGAAAAACCTTCCCCTCCTAAAAATCCTCTTCCCACCCCACTTAAGGATTTATACAAATTGTGGTATCTCTTTAACACTCCAAAGGAAAAAAAAAAAAAAAAAGAGCACATCATCAATTCTATAAACCAAAAATTCTTGTGAGAAAGAGATTGAGAACATAGGACGAAAATAAATAGATCTAATGAAAATAAAGAGTGAGAGCTAAATTATAAACCCCATAAAACTTGCGAACAAAAAAATAATAATAATAAAAGAAAATCATATCTAATTAACAATTACCTTGCATATAAAGCCTGCCTTTGTAAAAGAGATATATAATTGATCTGCAAAACAGAGGGAGAGAAAGAGAGATTAAATTGAATTTTGCAGAGATGGAACGAAACCAAAAAAAAAAAAAAATCTTGATAAAATAGATTTAGTAGAGAAGTAGAAATTGAATTTTGTAGAGGGAGAGAGAGAAAGAGAGAGGAGGTTCGGATGAATATGAGTAGTGGAGGCATGTTTTTTTTTTTTTTTTTTGAGAAAAAATACATGAAATAAAAAGATTACAATAGGAATCTATGGAAAACCTCTTCTTATATAGGAGAGTTGTATTGGAGATGGAGAGATGAACCTTGAAACACACAGGTGTGATGAACCTTGAAATAGGCAGATATGGGGAGATGAACCTTGAAACACGCAGGTGTGATGAACCTTGAAATACGCAGGTGTGGAAAAAAAAAAGAACACATCGAAATTACTATTGATCCGCTTAAATTTAGACAAATGGAACCACATGAATTTTGACACATGATACAAAATTAGGATTCTAATTTAGAATTTCAATTGGAGATTCTCTTTGCTTCACCTATTATATATATATATATATATATATATATATAGATTGATTCATTTAATAGTTGCAAATTCACGCAATGGGAGAGAATATATAATTATTTTGTAATTGTGGTATAATGTATAATTTGTTCTCTAAAACTTGTTAAAGATAATTTGATCTCCCTAAAAATTAAATAATTTCCAAAATTATTTTGCATATTTCTATCTCTACCAATATATCATTCTATTATTTTGGATTTGTTTGATTGATATTATTCCTTTATGAAATGGTCCATATTTTTCAAAATAATGTTATAGTGTACTATATTTTTCTTTTTTCTTTTTTTCTATACAACTAAACTTTTTAAATTCCTACTAAATTATTCAAATTCTTCATTCTTTTAAAGGTGATTGTCATGATAATTAAAACTCATAAAAAAGATTACTTTTTAATATTACTCAAATAATTGGTAGGCACATTCAAATGCATATGTTTCTTCTTTCTATATCTACTAATATATCATTCTATCATTTTGGATGTGTTTGATTGATGGTATTCTTTTATAAGGTGGTCCATATTCTTTGAAATTTTTTTATAGCGTGATATGTTGTTCTATTATTTTTCTATACAACTAAACTTTTTAAGTTTCAACTAAATTATTCAAATTTTTCATTCTCTTGAGGAAATTATCAAGATAATAAAAACTCATAACAAAATTACTTTTTAATATTACTTAAATAATTGATAGGTACACTCAAATGCATGGCCAATATTATGTTTTGATACAAATTCACGTTCTCCCTTCTAAAATAAATAAGTATTAATTAATTCAAACAAAAATCAATCCAAAACTATAAGAGAGCTTGAAAGAGAAACTACTTGTTATGGAAAAATAAAAATATAACACCAAAACGTATGAACAAAAAGTAGAGTTATAAAAAACACAATGATTTATCGACCTAATTAAAGTGGAGAGAGAGAGAGAGAGAGAGAGAGCTCATTTTTTCAGGAGAGAAAGTGAGATAGAATAATAAATTTATAGAAAATAAGATGAGAAGAAAAAGAGAAAAAATAAAAGTTATAATAATAAACACTAAATTATCTAAGTCACCTATATAATAAAATAAAATTATATTCTTATATACTATCTTTAAACATGCAATAGGATAACATTTGTGAAATCAAAGAAAATAAAAAAGATAACTTAAAATATAAAACTAAATCATATCAACCTAAAGTAGAGTTTCAAAGAATACAAAAATTAATCCACCTAAAGTAGAGAAGCAAGAAACAAAATCTACCAAAAAGTGAAAAAAAAAATTGTGAGAGAGAGAGAGAGAAAGAGATAACATTTTTTGTGTGTGAAAACTATGCAATGGGAGAAAGGATTGCAAATTTATGGTAGAATGATAGGAATAAGAAGAGCAATAAATAAAGGATAAAATGATAGATAAAGAGTGATATTAAGTAAATAATAGTGGGACATAAAAAGATAAAAGGGGGGAGAAATGTCAAAAAAATGTAATAATAAGTTGTGAATTAATAAGAATAAAAAGAGTTTAAATGAGAGAGAGAGAGAGAGAGAGAGAGAGAGAGAGAGAGAGTTGGAAATAGATGGATGATATGGTTGTTGATGTGGCTCAACAGAAGCGTAACAACACTAAATGCTATATTTAGCTTTTTGATATATAATACTATAGATTAATTAATATATATATATATAGATATATAGTGCAACTTTAATTGTTAATTTTGTGAGCTTGTCAAAGGCACTAAATTGTTAGATGCAACCTATTAATGATAGTTGTAATTAAATTTTCTCATATATACAAGATGTATATTTTAAAGAGAATCCAAAATATTTATGATTTGCTTTTTTACTAATGAGTTTTTTTTTTTTTTTTTTGAGTTATTCTGGTAGGTGAAGTACCACTCGAGATTGGGAATCTTCAAAATTTAAGGGAATTAACTCTCGCCAATAACAGTTTAACTGGTGTCATCCCAAATGCAATCTTCAATAACTCGAAAATTGAAATCATTAGTCTATATATGAACCAACTCTCAGGCCATCTTCCATCAAGCATAGGCAATTGGCTTCCAAATCTTAAGGTGATTTACCTATGGGGTAATTATCTAAATGGAACAATCCCTCCCTCTATCTCAAATGCTTCTAAGCTCACCGCATTAGAGTTGGGTGAGAACTATATTTTGGGATCTATTCCTAATACCTTGGGAAATTTAAAGCATCTGAAGAAGCTCAACTTAGTCGACAATATGTTGACTAGAGAATCTTCAAATCTAGAACTGAGTTTTCTCTCATCTTTGACAAATTGCAAAAATTTGACAACTATAGTGCTAGCAGATAATCCATTGAATGGCACCCTTCCAATTTCCATAGGAAATTTCTCTACTTCTCTAAAAGAATTTGTAGCTTTTCATTGCAGCCTAAAGGGCATCATTCCTAAAGAGATTGGTAATTTAGGAAGGTTGATGGCTCTACACCTAGAGAACAATGAATTGACTGGACCTATTCCAACTACAATTGAAGGAATGGGACAACTTCAAGGTTTGTATCTTCAACACAATAGATTGGAAGGATTCATCCCAGATGGTATGTGTAATTTAAGCAACTTGGTTGAATTATTTTTAGATCATAATGAGCTCATGGGTCCTATACCAACATGTTGGGGAAGTCTTTCTAAACTAGAAAAGTTGTACTTGGATTCCAACAAGTTGACATCCATACCTTCATCACTTTGGAGTCTTAAAGACATACTACAAATAAGCTTGTCTTTCAATTCTTTAAGTGGCCATCTACCAATAGAATTTGGGAATTTGGAGCATGTAACACATATAGACCTATCATGGAATCATTTGTCAGGTGTCATCCCTACTATTAGAGATCTAGAATCTTTGGTAAACCTCTCTATAGCACATAACAACTTTGAAGGTCCTATTCCTATGTCATTTGATAAGTTGATAAGTATGGTGCATTTAGATCTATCTAATAACAAATTGTCAGGAGAAATTCCCAAATCCTTAATGAAACTCCAATGTCTCAAATATTTCAATGTGTCTTTCAATAGATTACGTGGTGAAATTCCATTTGGAGGTTTTATTGCTCAATTCTCAGCTCAATCATTCATGGGAAATCAAGCATTATGTGGTCCACCTCAACTACAAGTTCCACCCTGTGAAGCAAGGAATGTTGGAAAATCAAAAACAATCACCGCAGTTATTGTAAGATATATCTTACCAACAATGATAGCAATAATACTTGCATTAGTCCTGGTATTTGTTCTAATGAGAGACCAAAAGAGAGATGCAAAACTAAAAGGTCAAGAAGATTTGGTTCGTCTAGCAATATGGAGAAGAATAACATACCTAGAACTTGAACAAGCAACAAATGGATTTAATGACAGTAACTTAGTTGGGGAAGGGAGTTTTGGCTCGGTATACAAAGGGACACTTTCAGATGGGACTAGTGTTGCAGTAAAAGTTTTTAATTTGAATATAGAAGGAAGGTTTAAGAGTTTTGAAACTGAATGTGATGTATTGTGCAAAATTCGCCACCGGAATCTTGTGAAAATCATCAGTAGCTGTAGTAACATTGATTTTAAAGCTTTGGTACTAGAGTACATGCCCAAGGGGAGCCTTAAGAAGTGGTTATATTCTCATAACTACTTCTTGGATATGCTACAAAGATTGAACATCATGATAGATGTTGCATCATCATTGGAGTATCTCCATCATGGTTGTTCTTTACCTGTTGTTCATTGTGATTTGAAGCCCAGCAATATTCTGTTAAACAAAGATATGGTGGCACATGTGAGTGACTTTGGCATTTCAAAATTCTTAGGTAATGAAGATTCTATGACCCAAACCATGACACTAGCCACTATTGGTTATATAGCACCAGGTAAGGTTTCTAGTTTACAATTCTTTTTATTTATTTATTTTTTTTGGCTAAAATTTAATTTAATGTTTACACACACAAGTTGGCATAAAAAAATACTATATTTATAATAATAAGAAATTTTATTTTACCATCAAGTAAAGATATTGCATATTTTTTGACAATAAATTTTAATCAAACTTGTAGAGTATGGATCCCTAGGGATCATTTCCACACACGGCGATGTGTATAGTTATGGCATTTTGTTGATGGAAACATTCACAAGAAAGAATCCCACTAATGAAATGTTCGCTGGAGATTTGAGCCTAAAAAGCTGGGTAAAACAGTCACTACCCCTTTCAGTAATTAAAGTTATAGATGCTAATTTGTTGAAGAGAGGTGAAGTGGATTTTAATGCTAAGCTTGATTGTATCTTGTCCATTATAGAATTGGCCATGGATTGTTCAATAGAAGCACCTGAAGAGAGGATAAACATGATAGATGTCATGACAAAACTCAAAAATATCAAATCAAAGTTTCTAAAGGATGTCGGAGAAGATTGACAACATAAAATTTCTATGGTAGTTTTTTTTTTTGTTGGTGCTTTTTACTAATTATGTTTTGTGAATCCTGTTATTGGCTTACTGCTACTCTTAAAAAGACCTATTGCGGCAGAGTAGCTTAAAGTATTGTGTGAGAACAGTAATGTTGAATGATATATGATTGACTATATATATTGGGGGCATCAATTTACCCAATCTATACTATATTACTATATATAATAATGGTTGTCCTTTACCCATTATTCATTGTGATTTGAAACCCAGTAATATTCTGCTAAACAAAGATATGGTTGCACATGTGATGTGAGTGACTTTGGTATTTCAAAATTATTAGGTGATGAAGATTCTACGACCTGAACCATGACGCTAGCCACTATTGGCTAAATGGTACTAGGTGATGTTTCAAGTTTACAATTCTTTTCTTCTTCTCTTTTTGGCTAAAATTCAATTTTATGTTTACACACACAAAGCCTTCATAAAAAAAAATAATATTAATAAGCTATTTTATTATACCTTCAAATAAAGATATTGGATACCTTTTGATAATAAATTTTAATCAAACTTGTAGAGTATGGATCACAAGGGATCATTTTCACATGTGGCTACGTGTATAGTTATGGATTTTTATTGATGGAAACATTCACAAGAAATAATCCCATGGATGAAATGTTTGCTAGAGATTTGAGCCTAAACATTTGAGTAAAATAGTCATTGCTCCTTTCAATAATTGAAGTTATAAATGCTAATTTGCTAAAAAGAGGTAAAGTGAATTTTAATGCTAAGTTGGATTGTATGTTGTCAGTTATGGAATTGGATATAAATTGTTCAACAAAGACACCTGAAGAGAGGAAAAACATGAGAAATGTCATAACAACACTCATAATATCAAATCAAAATTAATTTCTAAAGGATGTCTGAAAAGATTGACAACAGAAAATGTCAATAGTTTTTCCTTATTTGTGCTTTTAAACAATTATATTTTGTAGGTTATGCTACTCTTAAAAACCTATTGGAGTAGAGTTTTTTTTTTTTTTAATAACATATTGGAGTAGAGTAATTGAAAGAATTTGTGTGTGTACAGTATTGTTGAAAAATGTATGATTGACCCAATCTATACTACATAAATAATAATGGAAGCATTGCATTTAATTTTGCAAAATTATTATTGCGCCACATCATTACTTTTTTCTAACAATTCAACCTTACATGGGTTGTAGGCTTGTAGCTCTCGTTAAGGAACATCCATCAATTATATTTGCACTATTTACATTTCAGAAAATGCATTCCTTAAAAGTAAAAACTCATATTTCCCATCATATATGATCCAGAAAACAAAATCCTTCTCTCAATTAAGACCAAGACTACTATTCAGCTTAATTGAGCTCACTTTCTATTTCTCTAAAATAAATGAACATAAGAATGTGACTTCCCTACTTTTTCTTTCCTTTTACTTCATCCTTTTCAAGAACACAAACTATACATAGATTTACTAAAACAAGAAGATAGAGGTTTATCTATCTATATATATATATATATATATATATAACCGAAACCTCTAAAGCTGTCACAATTTTCTACGTCACAGAATATTTAAATAAAATTATCATTTTATTTAAATAAAATTATTTTTGTTTAGTCCAAACTTAACAAGGAGTAAAACTATATCTCTCTAACAAGTCCAACTTAAATTCAAACTCATTATTATCATTTTTTTAAAACAAAATTATTTTTATTTAATTCAAACTTAACAATGAGTGAAACTCTCTCTCTCTCTCTCTCTCTCTCTCTCTCTCTCTCTCTCTCTCTCTATATATATATATATATATATATATTATAAAACCGAAACCTCTGAAGCTGTCATAATTTTTCATGTCAGCATAATATTTAAATAAAATTATCATTTTATTTAAATAAAATTATTTTTGTTTAGTCCAAATTTAACAAGAAGTAAAACTATATCTCTCTAACAAGTCCAACTTAAACTCAAACTCATAATTATCATTTTTTAAAACAAAATTATTTTTGTTTAATCCGAACTTAACAAGGAGTGAAACTCTCTCTCTCTCTCTCTCTCTCTCTCTCTCCTCTCTCTCTCTCTCTCTCTCTCTCTCTCTCTCTTATATATATATATATAAAACTGAAACCTCTGAAACTCTCATAATTTTCCACATCATTACAATATTTAAATAAAATTATTTTTGTTTAATCCAAACTTAACAAGGAGTAAAACTATATCTCTCAAACAAGTCCAGCTTAAACTCAAACTCATAATTATCATTTTTTTTAAAAACAAAATTATTTTTGTTTAATTCGAACTTAACAAAGAGTGAAACTTTATCTCTCTAACAAGTCCAATTAAACTCAAACTCAAACATTGATAATTTATCTCTAAATTTGCGAGATTAACCATGAACACTATAAAAGCATAATAAACCCCAAATTTTTTTTTTTAAAGACAAGTAGAGGTATAAGCTTTTCTTATATTATTTTCTTCTCCTCTACTTTGTTAAAAATATATATATTTTATGGTTTTTCATGTATTTTTTTAAAAAGTAATTTTTTTATATGAACCACCAAACTCTCTTTAACCATTTTTTACAAGATAAAAAAGTTTGCAATAATTGAAATTATCCTTTTGAATGTAACACATCTTTCTCTTATATTTCTCTATTATTTAGTCATATATATTTTGTTTTGTTTTAATAATTTCTAAGCAGTGAATGATCTAATTCTTTAATGGTTTTTGGTCCTTCAGAAGTTTTAATATATGAATTTTTGAATTATTTTTTTGCAGTATCTAAAACTATCTGAAAAATTTTTTGTAAGCCATTGCACATTCAAGCAATGAGTTCTTTATCAAATTATAATATAAATTAAAGTCATACAAAAGAAAATCATACAATGGTGTAGTTTCTTAAATTTTTTATAAAGTTATCTTAGCCTATCTCACAAATAAATTGGTTTCCGTGCATAGCACGGATTAGCGACTAGTTAGTATTGAAGTACAAGATGAAGAAGTGTATGAGCCACCACATTAGACACAACCGATCCATAAACCCCATGCTAGTGGATGTCTAGACCACTACAAAATTTGAACACAAATTAAAAACAAAAAACAATTATAGTTTCATGCATTTGTTTTATCACTTTTTGCTCTCCCAACCATTACAAGAGCAAAACAGAGTTGTCCTTTGTTTATACCAGAAGAAGAAGCATCAGAAGCTTGTTCGCCAACCCGGAATGACCAAACTTGCACTAAATCACCTATCTTGAATTTATTTGACTTCAAAACTTTGTTCCAATAGGTCCTCAGTGCATATGTTGAACTCATGTTTCCAGTGTCCTTTGGCATGTCCCACTGCTTCAAAACTATATCACCAATCCTGAGTTTGGGATCGATCAATCGTGCTGGAATTTCTTGCCCTGCTCTAAGCTCCTCTTTCTCTTCCTCAGTCAAGAAATCCACCCTCACTATTTGTCTCAAAGGTATCGACAATCGACTGTTACCCTCAGTTAAGTCAGTCTTGAACAGGGACTTCTGTATTACTAACAATTCATCATGCCCATCCATTGATTTGATCACATCCTGGAACTCTTTGGGTAAATAGAGAGGTGGGTTCGGAACTGGTACCAATTTCTTGATTGGAATCATATTCTTCTTCTTTTTGGCTTCCAAACCCAAACCCCAATCTTGATTATCCCCATCAGTACCAAATCTTTCTCGCTTTCTTCTACCATTGTTTCCATCTGCTTTGACAGGAAAAGCAGAGCCCATGACCTTTTCTTGGAAAAAAACTGGGTTCTTGAGTGTGTTTTCTTGCATAAGAATTGGATTCTTGAGAGCCCTTTCTTGGATCAACCTCTGAAACTTGTTAAATTTCTCAATCGCTACACATGAAACCTCAACCAAGGCGTCAAAGTGATACCAATTTGGAGCAATAGTATGACCCTCCATATCATGATGACTCAAGTCCTCCAACATAGACAAAAACGCCTTCTCCTTCCTCCTCTCACTTCTCATTGTTGAACCCAATCAGAAGCACAACAATAGTAATTAAACACACAAAGAAAGAAGGGAAACTATGGCTTTTCTTTTGTTTCCTCAGGAGAGAAATAGCAACTTGATACATATATTAGTTTAGATCACGAATTCCTAATCCCGCTCTGGGACGGAGAGTGCTTAAAATTTTAAACCCAAGTGACCGCTATACCTGAGTCGGTGGCAGTAGCTCTACGACACACCGTTTTTAAAATTGCCTTGGTTAAACTGCAATTTTAATAGCAGTCAACAAACGACAGGTCGGTTACTTTGGCATTATAAATCAACAACTTTTACCACTCGCCGTATTGAAGATGAATGATCAATGATGTGGGTGATTTTTTTGAGTGTCTAACATTGAAGGTTTTTTTTTTTTTTTTTTTTTTTTTTTTTTTTTTTTTTCTATGTATTAAAATTAAAATAAAAAATCGAAAAAAATACCATTTTTTGTCCTACATTTTATTTTTAGGGTTGGGAGGGTATCTCATGTGCTAGGCTATAGAACATCTCTCTCATGGATCTATTGTAGATATATAGTATAATCAAATTTATTTGAAAAAAGAAATGTTTTTTTAATTTTTAATTTAAAAGGTAGTGCCTTTCTTTATTTGTAAAAGGGAAGAGAGGTAGTGTCTTTATTAATCAGATAAAAGTATCCAAAAAAAAAGAGTTTATTTGATTAGAATAAAATAAATATATAATGGAAATTTCTTAGTTTACATTAAACTAAACAAATATATAAAATATTCTACATATTTGTAAAAAAATGTACAATTTTATATACTTTAGTTTACAATGTAAGATTTACATCAATAATACAATGTAAACCTAAAATAAAAATGTATAATTTTCATGACTTGCACTTGACTATCTTTCCATTTCCTTCTGACCTCCCAACCAGTTTATAGGCATTAGTCCGAGGTGGAAATAGAAATTTTGGTTTGGAGGGGGCCGAATTACAAATTTATATATACATTCATGACACAATTACATATTTATATAACACACACACACACGTGTGTGTGTGTTCAAGAGAATTGCTTTTTAAGTATTGTCACCCCCAAACATTACATATTCTCGGTATATATTTTTTCATTTAACATTTTATAACTAATTCAAGTATTGACAAACAACTCGAAACTTAACAACAACATTGAAAGACTTAATCCAAATAAAACAAAATAACTCTAAGTAGAAGTTTCTTTTATTAAAAACTTAACTATTTGAACTCAAAAACTAAAACTTACCAATTAAGAGAAGAAAAAACTAAAATGAAGTACTTTTTTTTGCTTACAAGATGGATAATTTGTTGTCATTAACCAATATTGTTTGGGGCCCACAGTTAGTTGTTCAATTACTTTTTGTAGGGGCAACTTTTATTTTTTGTAGGGGTTAACTATTAATTTTAAGGTCTAATATTTTTTTAAAAAATTGCAAAATACATATACATTATGAAGTTTTTAAAAAATTTTGGGGGGGCCAGTGTGTAGCTCCGCCACTAGCAACTTCATACAGCCTCTTAGTGAAGGTGCAGACCGCTCTCCTGTCTCCACCACCCCTGTTAATTAACGTTACATGCAAAATTAATACTTAAATGGTCTGTACTAGTGTTAACACTCTTTTATCACTTTGGTACTACCTACTGGAATTGGAAGCTCATGGGAGCTAAGGAAGTTGCAGCTTTTCTTTCCTATGTTGGCAGCAAAACCTCCTGTGAGTAGTTCAGAGTTTCCGTTTTGTGAACTTCAATTTGGGATTTTGTGTTATTGGTTTGGTTGAATATAAAATGTGTTTAGGGACTTCATTTCCACTGTGGTTGATTATACATATGGGTGAGGGTTCAAATTTTGTAGGGGTTTAACCGTTTAAGTAGGTAAACTTGATCAGAATGTGTACTGTGTTGAAGACTTAATTTTGTTTGTCGGACAAAGGTTCAAACTTCAAATTCCCCCTTCCTATATATATTGAATTATCCCCCCCCCAACCCCCCAAAAAAAAAATCTGTATTTTTTTTTTTTTTTTGAAAACAAAATCTGTATTTTTTTAAATCACGTTTTGCTAATTAATTTTTAGAAATGTTGACCTCTATAAAACATTAGGTTACCTAAAGATAGACATTAACGATTATGTGATATGTCAAAAACGTGCACTTCTGTTTGAAATATCTTAACCAAGCAAGCATTAATTTGATGAAGTTAGAAATGGATTTTAAGGTTTTAATTCTTTTATGTCGTTTAGTTATTTGATCTCTTAATACTTGTCGTATAATTTGGGGTTCGTTACATGCATTGTTTTATTAAAATGATTTAACTGAAATTGAATGTTGTAAAAAATGTTAAATTACTATTTTTGGCATTCAACTATTTGGTAAAGTTCAATTTGGTCCTCATTAGTGTCAACTATTAATTCTACCAATTTAGTTTCTCAACTTTCAAAACCAAGTAAAATAAATAAATAATTTGAAATCAAATCAAATTCATACTTGAATCTTTCCTCAAAAAAGTGGGATGAGTGTGTGTGATTTAAGTGGGATGAGTGTCATAACAAATAAGTGGGATGAGTGTAACTCAAATAAATTGGAAAGTAATGTAAGTGAAGTCGTTAGTAGCAGTAATAAAAACGTGTATAGCATATATTATGAAGAAATAAAATTATTCGTGACAACATAGTTCAATCAATTTGTCCATTGTACTTTCTCAAAAAAAAAAAAAAAATTGTCCATTGTAGACAATAATTTTTATTATTTCTATTCTATGGTAAGAAGGGAGGTGATGAAAAATGATCTCTGGATAGGACAAATTGCCGGAAAAGATACACCTAGCCTCAATTAGTAGGAATGAAGGCTTAGGTTTGTTTAATTCGATGATAACATCCAAGAAACCTAATCCAAGGAAAAGGGCTTGGGTATTAGCACAGCCAAATTGCATTTTTGTTTCTAATGGCTCATGCTTTATTGTTATTGTAGTTAACATTGAGCATATATTATTGACCTACTAAGACATTTTATTTTTATGTATCAGATGATGAAATTTCAAACACAGATACCGAAGGTCCAGAATTTCAAATAGCTCCTTCTGTACAGTTGAAACAGTGGAATATAGTCTAAAAACTTTCTACCCTCCTTATTTCTTACAAATGTCATATCAATGCTTCATCAGGCACTAGCCCTACAAATGTTTATGAATTCAATTAAACTAAATGCAAAATATAATACACCATGGATTTGTAAAACAAAACAACTATAATGCCGGAAAATAGCAAATAAGTAGAAATTTACCTACAGTCATGAATCAAGAAAAGGACAAAGAGAGAGAGAGAGAGAGAGAGAGAGAGAGAGAGAGAGAGAGAGAGAGAGAGAGAGAGAGATGGATTATATGACATTTGTAAGAAATAAGGACCTGGTTGGCATGGATTCCCCCCCCCCCCCCCCCCCCGGGGGGAAAAAATGTAAAGTGAAACAACCAAAACGACCCAGTTTTGGAAATAACAAAAGTGATAAAAAAATGATTATTTATTTATTCCCGATTCTATCCGGTAATCCACGCAAAAAGATTTTCAATACTGTAATTGCAATTTGCACAAATCATTAATGATCCATACTGATAACTCTCACCCTATTATGATAAAAGGTTGTTAAATCATTTTTGCATATAAAAAATGAAAAACGATAGCAATAACATTCAAGAAACACATTAATTCAAGAAACAAACTTGACGCATTAATTCAAGAATAAAGAGTGAATAATGTGGAATTTCCCTTTATTCTAAAGGAGAAGCCGAGAAGGAAAATCCAAAAAGAAGCACTTGACTGGGGTTGGTAATTTTTTTTTTTTTTTTTTTTTGGCATTATTTCCATCGGTAACAAATATCATATTGGCCACTCTTATGATTGAAGAGACAAGGGCCACCCTCTTTTACATGAGCAATCGTGTTTGCATCGATGTCCATCTACGTGATAGTTTAGAGCCCCAATAATTAGGGCGGAAAACAAATTCAAATGTGCCATCTTTAGAGAGTGCATGGACTCCAAAATCGTTGTTCTTGGACTGGCAATGGAGGTTCAAGACCAAATCATTTTCCAAATCATTCGAGATTTTCGTATGTACCTTAGCTGGAAGAAGTTCTCCTTCACACGTAGTTACCAGCAAGAGATGTAGCAATGATGCTAATCTAATGAAAGAACTCATGATGTTTTGCTGATTGAGATTTTCTGTTGGTGGGAGATAACTAAATGTTTTAGATTGGTCTTTGTCCTTTTGGGGTCTTATTTATAGGGCTACTTCTTCATGGTAGCTAGTGACATTTAGGAGTAAGTAGTGAGTAACGTTTAGGAAAATATGGGATGCCATTTTGGAATAACGTTTAGGAAAATATACACACACACACATATATATATATATATATATATATATATATATATTATTACTAGCATTCACTTAGGAATAACGTTTCAAATTCAACCACCGTGCACCATTGACGTAATGGTCACTCCATAAGTATAAGTGTTCATGGGATATGGGGTATGGGGTATGGGGGGCAAGAGCCAGGGGTCAAGTTTCTAGAAGGGAATTTCATACACATATATACTTAGATTAAACTATAGTAGAATTTCTATCTTGTATCAAAAAAACGTTTTAAATTCATTCATTTGAACAAAAAGGTAAAAAATGCAAATTTTTAGGCATGTGTTTTGTTTTGTTTCATTGATTTTGTTTGAAAGATTTGGATTACCTTTAGTACTTTTCTAACTAGAATCTCCTTTTATTTTAATGAGAAACTAAATAAAATGTGGAGATTAAAACCCACTACTACTTGCCATTGTATTTTTAAAACAAAAAGACATGTCCAATTAAAAAATTACTAGAGAGAAGCCAAACCCTTGTTAGAAACATATTTTGATGATACGATAATAGATGTTCTTAAGATAATTGTTAATAAACCATACTATAAAAATTATAACACCACATGTGCGTTTAACTTCAAATTAAAAATTCATTTTATTTCACTATTCGACTTATTTTTGCTATAATACATAGACTCTATTGTATTTTTTGATACTATTTATAGGTTTTACTATACTATTTTAGTTAACTTTTATTTTTATTTATAATATTTTTAACAAAAAAATTTTAATTTTAACAAAATAAACGAATCTCGTACGCTCAATCTACAAGAAAGATGACGCCACTTTTATAAGAAATGTCATATTAAAGTAGATGCTCTTTACGCAATTGTTAATAAATAAATGGAACAAAAAATAAACTTTTTCTCTTACCCCCGTATCCCTCTCTCTCTCTCTCTCTCTCTCTCTCGCGGTTCTCTTTCAAAAAAAAACTCACTCTGCTTCTCGTCAGAAAACAACGAGGAAGCACAAAATTGACCCAGCTCTCTCTCACAAAACGATCTGCCCACATTTTTTTGAACCCCAACCGTGGCTCAACCACCTGTGAGGCTGAGAACATCCATCGGTCAACAACGGAAATCGGTACCCAAAATTTAATTTCATGGGTATTTGCATAATGCTTGAATTTATTGGCTTTTATACTAGATTTGGTTGTTTAACATGATTTGCTATTGCTACTGTCTGGATTTAGTTTTGGATTTATGGGTTTTTTTTTCTCTATATCTCTCATTTATGTTTTTCTCTTTCACTCTGTTTCTTGATCTCATCTTAGCTATTTAATTAATCTTATTAGAGTCAATAAGCTAATCTGATTCCCTTATAGTTTCTTATTTTTTAATAAAATTTTTGGTCTCATCTCTATTTTGCATGCCAACTGTTTGACTTAAGGCCTTCCCTCGTTGATATACAAAACCAATGATATTGTTAGCACATTGTTAAGCAAAAGTAACCCGCTTTTGGGCGCAATTTGGTTGTTCTTTAATCTCCCAAATGAGACTAGCCTTGGCCATAACCATAGTACAATAGTGATGGTAAATTCGTTAGCAAAATCAATGTGTTTGTAAAATGCTTAGTATGCTGTGCAGCACAACCAAAACAAAGGCCGTGTCAAGGAAGAAGCACTGATAAAGAAACTGAAATGCAGAACATTTAATATGCATTTTGACAAAAATATCATGTTAATATTTCTTTTGAGGTAAGTATGGAAAATTTTATCAATGAAAATAGGTAGAGCACTACAAAGAGACAAGATGAACTCTAAGAATCCGTTTGAGGACAATTTATTTAGCTGGAATTGAAAACTTTTTGCTGAAAGTATTATAGATAAAGCCAAATGGTAGTTGAAATATTACAGTAAAACCTATGAATAGTATCAAAAAGTACAATGAGACTTATAAATAGTAATAAAAATAAGCTAAACAGTAAAGAAAAAACTAGCTTTTTAAGCCAATGCCAAACGCAACCTAATTGTTTGAAGTCAATTTAAGTCTGTACAGCCAAAATTCCTTCTTCTTTTTTTTTTTTTCCTGTGTCCGAAGTCAGCCAAAGTCAAACTCATACAGAGCTTAATCCCTTTCTTTCTTCCTTCCTTCATCTTGTTCTTTTATTTTTTCAATGCATATTGATTCATGTGTTATAGTAATATGAGAAGTTAGAAGTGAGATGGTTTATATTGCCAAAAATGTCGGCTTTGATTTCAATCAAACTTTTTATTTGGTAATATAATCAAACTTGACATCTTAGTAGTTAGAATTGTCCCCCTACAATAATATAACAGTTAAATAATTGATGGGGTCTGTGGAATCCACTTTACAGAAATGGAATTAATTGATTATGATTGAAATCCTGTTTGTAGTTATGAGATACAATGAACTCTAGCTGTTTATAGAGTAGCCAGAGCTTTTTGCTATGCTCTTTTTAATGTCTCCAATTTCATATGATCATATAATGTTTACTAAGCCTTAAACTTGGTCATAGTCATCAATTCTTCATGATATACCAAATTAATATGAAATACAATGCTTCAAGTTGATGTTTAGGTTTGCCATCATTAATAAAGCTCCAATTGATCCTCTCCATATATTCAATCATGAATGAGGTGGTACATTACAAACAACATATCCAGATTAGCTCTGATGCATTAGTTTTATTTTACAATCTCCCCTAGATATGTTTCAACAAACTGGGAATTCTCTTTGCAAAATTTATCAAGTCTTTTTGAAAAATATGATTATTGAGAAATATTACCATTTGAAAAATATAACCCTTAAAAAAAAGGCTATTGAGATAATATAATTGTTGGAAAATTTGAAAATGTTACCGTTGGGAAATTTAAAAATATAGCTATTAGGAATTTGAAAAATATAGCGTTTGGGAATGAATAAAGAAAGATTAAAAAAGAATAAAGAAAGAATAAAGAAATAATATTTAAATGAGATGGAGAAAGAATGGAGAGTCTGTTGGAAAGTATATTTCACAAAGTTGGTAGATAAAAGGCAAATGTCATTGTTCACCCTACAAACAGTATAAAAATTTAGAGAAGCTGCTAGAGATGCTCTAAGAAGTCTTTCCATAGGAAACCCATAAGCAAAAATATTAAATTGAATGATTTTACTTTTTTAACCTATCACTGCAAGGCTTAGCTTTACCTTGATGCTCTGTTTGATTGGTGAGAAATTGAATGAAATGGGATTGGAAAAAAAAGGAAAGATTGGTTTTTGTCAATCTTAATTCTGTTGTACTGAGTTTTTGAATGAAGTGACTACAAGGAAAGCTTTTTCGGATTTTCAAAGCAGTAGCTTTCGATTAAACTAGTTCTAATTCTGTGCATTGATTAAATTTCAAGTGGAAAATGCAAGGCCAGAATAGATACATTCTCCCAATTTATCCAACAAGTGTATATTTAATCCTCTGGAAATGAAATCGGCTTGACTAGTGCTAAAACCAGAATCAATGATTGGAATTTGTTCTAAACTAAATGCATTCATCATATTTGGTTCAAATCCCCCCTCACCCAACTATGAAATTATCAACAAAAATATTTGAATTTTGTAATAAAATTTTTTTTCGTTGTCTAAATTTTTCTTTCAACAATCTTGATGGTGAAGCACGAACAGAAGGCACATTAAGGAATGTAACTGTAGTGGTATACCAGCATTACAGCAACTGACATGTCCTGCCAAACCCACTGGGATACACAGAAAGTTCCATTTTGCTGAAAGTAGTAGTGCTCGGCTTAGTTTGAGTGTTTTTGTTTATAGTTTGACAGCTTTAGAGCTTTGATGATATTGAATATGAATGGATACTGTTCATGTTAATCTCACATATTATCATTTTTTTAATCTGGGAAAATATTATTTGGTTGATTTTAGATACCCTTATTCCAAAGAAATATAGTAGCTGTTACTTGTGTCTTGCATAATTTTATTGGAATACATGATAGGGAGGGTGTGTGATTTAAGTGGGATGAGTGTAACTCAGATAAATTGGAAAGCAATGCCAGTGAGGTGGGTAGTAGCAGTTACGAAAACATGAAGAGCATACATTATGAGGAGAAGTTATTCGTGACAAGTGACAACATAGTTCAATCCATTTGTCTGTTGCCGACAATAATTTTTATAATTTCTATTTTATAGTAAGAAGGGAGGGGATGAAAGTATGATCTTCAAATAGGACTAAATGGCAGAAAAAAAGGGTACACCCGGCCACAGTTAGTTGACCAGATCTATGAAATTGACCCCTAGTTAGTATGGATTAAAACTTCGGTTAGTTGGGTTTGATGATAACATCTGGGATACCTAATCCTGGGAAAGGGGCTTGTGTATTAGTACTCTACACTTTCAACAAGTGTCTATTAATTTAATAGGTAGGAGTGTAAGTGTCCCAATTACAACTTTTTCTCATGCACTTTTTCACATTTGATGTTCTGTTTAGGTGCTTTCATTTGTATATATTTCCTTTAGCCATTATTTGTTACTACATTCATCATACTCCATTTGCACTGCCAAATTGAATTTTTGTTCCTAATGACTTATTCTTTGTAGTTATTGTAGTTAGCATATAGCATACAATATTGACCTACTCAAACATTTTTTTTCCATGTATCAGATGGTTTGCACAAAGCGGGTGGAAAACAAAAAAATGGGATACTATTCTAGAGGTGATATTCTTGCATGTAGCTTATAATCTAGGAGACATGGACTCTTCATTTTGGGTGCCACACCCGTGTCATAACAGTGTCCTATCTGCTGTGTCATGTTATAAATTTTCAAAAATTGCTCTTGTCACCATATCGTACCCGTGTCCCGGTGTCCATGTCCACGCATCCTAGCTTATAATTAGCTGAAACTTAACTGTCGCATATTCTAACCTATCATGTAAGCTTATGCCTAAGTCCAAGAACCACTCATATGTCCTCCCTTCCAAGACTAATTTGTCTCTCCCTCTTAAACCTAAACAAACCCATTACCGCACGCCACCTCAAACAAATCCATGCCCAGTTGATTACCAACAGCCTCAAGTCACCTCCTCTTTTTGCCAAACTTATTGACCAATACTGTGCTGTTTCATTATCCTCTCATGCTCATTTAGTATTCAAACACTTTGGCCAGTCAAACCTATTCCTCTTAAACACTTTGATACGCTGTACTCAGCCTAAAAACTCACTTCTTGTTTTTGCCCATTGGTTTTCAAAGGGAGACTTAGTTTTCGATGATTTTACTTATATTTTCATTTTTGGAGCTTGTGCTAGGGCTTCATCATTAGCAGCAACATTGTGGGAAGGGAGAGAAATACATGGACAAGTTTTGAAACATGGCGTTATGTCAAATATTTTGGTGCAAACCACAATGATACATTTTTATGCTAATAATAAGGATGTTTTTTCAGCACGAAGAGTGTTTGATGAAATGGTTGTGAGAAGTAATGTTACATGGAATGCAATGATTACTGGTTATTGTACACAAAGAGGAAGGACTAAGGAATATGCCCATGATGCATTGGTGTTGTTTCAAGACATGTTGACTGGTGTTTGTGGAGTGAAACCAACCGATACTACAATGGTTTCTGTTCTTTCTATGGCTTCTCAATTAGGTGTGTTAGAATCTGGGGCTTGTGTTCATGGCTATATAGAGAAGACAGTTTGTGTTCCTGAGAATGATGTTTTTATTGGTACTGGTTTAGTTGATATGTATGCAAAATGTGGGTGCCTTGAGAGTGCTTTATCTGTTTTTTGGCAAATGAATGAGAGAAATCTGTTGACTTGGACAGCAATGTCGACTGGACTAGCTATCCACGGGAGAGCAAAGGAAGCTTTGGAACTTTTGGATTCAATGGGGGCTTCTGGCATTAAACCCAATGTAGTTACTTTTACAAGCTTGTTATTGGCTTGTTGCCATGTAGGGCTTGTTGAAGAAGGTCTACATTTGTTTGATAAGATGAGGAATAAATTTGGTGTCTTGCCTGTGATGCAACATTATGGCTGCATGGTTGATCTTCTTGGTCGTGCTGGGCACTTGAAAGAAGCATATGAGTTTATAATGGGGATGCAAATTGAACCAGATGCCATAATATGGAGGAGTTTGCTAAGTTCTTGTAAAGTTCATGGGGATGTCATAATGGGTGAGAAGGTGGGGAAGCTTCTCCTCCAGCTACAGCCTGAGAAGAGTGATGCAAATTTGACTGTTAGGAGTGAAGACTTTGTAGCTTTGTCAAATGTTTATGCTACAGCAGAACGGTGGGGTGAAGTGGAGATTGTGAGAAAGGAGATGAAGGTTAAGGGGATAGATAACAAACCTGGTTGTAGTTCAGTACAATCCATGAACAATTATGATTTAGATGCATGGTAGGTCTTGAACTTGGTATCAAGTGGATGATTGGAAAATGGAAGTAGTGAAAAGAATTCAACAGTTAGTGCCTAAATGCAATATCCAGTTAGAAGAAATTATTGAAATGAAAATCTAACTCTATTGTCAGAAGGGAAAAGGTTGCTAAAGAAGATCAACTTGACCTCAACAAAGTTTTCATTCAACTTACACGAGTTTCTGACTAAGCAGTTGAACTTTATATGGTTTAAATATCCTCCTCTTCTTATTATGGATGTACCAAATTTGGTGTGTATTAGGGTTTATATTTGCAATCAACGTGCCCTGTGTAACCTTGATCTATGGCTAGTGAGTGACCTTGCATGGCCTTTGTGACAACCATTTTGGTTGACACAGGTGGACTGACCTATGGCTAGTGAGTGACTGGGTAAGTTTAAAATATGCATTGTAACTGCTGGCTTTGGCATTCAATACATTCACTTAGTTTCTATTTAATACAACTTGATGCTCTATGTCAAGGCTGTTCTTGTATCTGTAATATGACATATCAGATAATCTAACATGATATCCATATATGACATTTTTTTCTTTTAAAATTATAATATCCACATAAGGTTTCAGTCAGATGTCTCATTTATATAAAATCATCCATCATTTATCTGAGTTTTTTTTATCCTAGTTTAGTTGTATATCTGTCGTTTGGTTTCAGCATCTTCTGTCTTTTGTGTTGATTAATAAAATATATTAATCCAAAGAGAACTTTCTAAAATTTCTACTTTTTTGTGTTCTCACTGAAGTTTGGAACTTATGATACAAAAGATACTGTTGTAGCTGGAGATAAATCTAAGGAGGTAATTTTAATAGATTTTATTTTTTATCAGTCATGCTGTCGAATTTTATCTAACGGATTATTTAGCTGTTTTTGTTTTTTGAAAAGTAACTAAGCATGAAAATGCAGCAAGGTAGGGATACCCTATGTTTTACATAGATCAATTTGAACATGACGATACTAAAAACTAAAAATTCTTAACCTTGGTACAAATACATGTTTAATACAAAGCATTAATAGCTGGGATGCAAAGGTATTTGTGTGGGGTCAATTTGTCCCTCCTAGACATCCCTAGTGAGATTTCATGGCCTCTACATGCATGATTTAAGTAGTGTGATTATTTTCTCAAATTTAATGCATTTCTTCAGCTTTGAATGTAAAGTTTCCTTATAAAGGAATTTCTAGTATCTCCTCCAAATAATTACAGATGCTTATCATGTTCAGGTCCTTGTCCATGATACCTGGTTTTTTTTTTTTTTCTTGATAGGTAATAAAAGTTTTATTGATAAGAAAAGTACAATGTGTTTATGATAGTAAACCCACTGCACTTGAAACGGATACAATCAAATCAAAAGGAAGAGCTAATAGAAATAAGGAAATCAAACATGGAAATACAATGCGTAAAACCCCAAATATGAGGCCACTCAGACAAAGTCCCAACTAGCAAAGGCTTCAACAGATCTACAGGTCTCTCAATATCTTCACATGTTTGAGAATGGTGTTCCTTCCAGATTAACCACATAAGATAAGCCGGTACCATATTCCAAGCATTTGAAGAAAAATTCCCCAGCTAGGTATATTAAATCTTTCCTTCACCCACCCTGGAGCTAATTGCCATCTCTGTGGGAGCATTTCACTGAAATCTTCTTTATTGTAGACAAAGATGTATTGTGCAGATGATGATGATGGTGATTAACTGCAGTTGCTTAAGTGAGTAAGTTGAATTTATTATAAGTTTATCAGATCTATTATACACAACTTGTTGGATGAATTCAATTTGTGAGATGAATTTTGCTAGGAATCTCCTTTGTTAAGAGAAGAATTTTCCCCCAAACTCTGACAACAGGATTGTCTAACCAATCAGCGCATATGATCTTCAATTGTTTAATATTTGTTTTGGCTCTTGATGTGGAACTCTAAGCTTTGCAAGCTTTGTTATAATGTTGATCCAATCGTTTCTAAACTTCCAAACATACAACACCTCTATCTGTCTTTTTTCTCTTTTTTTCCCTTAAGATTTAAGTGTAAAGATACTCATATATTTCTCTATATCAATTTCTATTGTATGATGAATTTTGCCGAAGTTTTTCCTTTAAAAAAAATTATACAATTTGCCAAGAGATTTTCTTGCTCCCATTGTTTCCAACATACCCAGCAGCCACCACCTACGGCATATTTGTCACATATTAAGCACTTATAGTTTTGGATTTGAATGTGCAGGAACAAGTACGAGGTTTTCAGTGCCACCATTTTAACCTAGAAAGCTGCTCACCGTCTCACAAAGTTCCTCATCCACTTCTTGCTGAGTGTGAGCAGTGACCACTACAACCATCCTTGAAAGAGATGAAAGGGGTAGCTTTTAAATATGTCATTACAATTGCTAAAGACAGGCCTAAATGTAGTTTTATCAACAATCAACTGTGATAGTTCTTCAGGTAATTCATCATTGAGCACGAAGAAAACAATTTTGGGAATTGATTAATGGGATAGCTAAGATGGTGGAAATTTGTTATTTGCATTGTTTTGTAGCAAAGTTATTGTGGGATATCTGATTTTCTTGCTCCCATTTTTTCCAACATACCAAGCAACTGATAAGGCATATTTGTCACCCACTGAGCACAGAATAGTTTTGGATTGAAATGTGTCGGAACAAGGATGAGGTGTTCAATGCTAGCCATCTCAAAAAGCACCCCTTTAACTTAGAAAGTTGCTCACCATCTCTAAAAGCTCCTCATCCACTTCTTGCCAAGTTTGACCACTACAACCATCCTTTAAAAAAAGAAAAGGATTTTTTTTTTTTAATATATAATTGCAATTGCTAAAGACAGGCCTAAATGTAATTTTATCAACAATGATGTGTGATAGTTCTCCACGTACATATTTTATTATAAGGTATGACGGAAATGATTTTGGGAATTGATTAATTAGATAATTGAGGTGGTAGAAGTTTTGTTATCATTGTTTTGTAGCAAAGTCATTGTGGGAATTTCACAGGTGTAGATACATTCGGGAATTTGATTCTTGGATTTTGTTTTGGTTTTGGCTTGCCTTCAGTGCTCCTGTACATCAAAGGCAACACAGGCACAAACACGTCCTAAAATGGTCATATCATCCTGTATCCAATGTATAGGAGCACACGACCAAAGTTTTGTTTGTTTGTTTATATTGTTTTTATCATAGATACGCCACCATCTTACAAGTCACCTACCACTGTTGTCATCACTAACCATTTCACAATCTGGATCTCATGGATTTGACACCATGGTCTTCTTGACACAATAGGGGTTCCAGTTAATGGTCTCTAAGATGATTTTCTTTTTTATGGTTTTAGACCTAAGAATCTATCGCTGCTTAGTGTAATAAAAAAAAACCATGATGCACAAATTAGTTGCGTAGTCCTAATAAAACATGGGGATGAATAAAAGCTATTACATCCGGCATCACATTGATCAGTAAAGTTAATTACTAGAAGCTTAATAAAGAGTGTAGTTAACATAAAGAATAGGCCTTCTTACATTCGGTAAAACCAAAAATAGTAGGGCAATATAATCATCCTTCAAATAATCATTTAGGAGAAGCTTCAACACATTTGAGTCATTAAATTTGCTCCTATTGCTCCCCATTGGTTACACCCCCACGGATCCTCTTCTGCAGATGCTCCAAGCTAGCCACTCGCTGCAAGGAAGCTGTTCTTCCCATCTTGTTTCCTGATACTGCACCTGCTGCAGGATTCTGCTGCACATTTTCAACAGGTGAAATCTCTGCCAAGCCGTTGTTAACTATTAGATCGTGAGGGGACATATTATTGTTGGTACTGGGTTGATAAAAGTGATGATTTGGGTTATCTTGCACGGGCACGGCAGCATCTGTTGAAGTGTCAGAAGGGCTTCCATCAAAGGTTGGCATTTCTATTGAGGACATCTCAGACATACCATGGAACATCGTGTTGTTCAACCCAGTAATTCTTTTGACCGTCTCCTCCGCCATCTTGACCTGAAATATAATTACAACAAATGAGCATAACTAATTAGTAAATCATGTTTGTTCCCCTTAAGCAACATTTATATTCTTAATTGGGAGCCTTTAGTCATTGAGTGTCAAACTGTCAATCCCCATTGGCAAGATACTCAACTTTGAGAACAATCAAAATGAATGGCTTACCTTTGCTCTCAATGTTTCAACATCTGCTTTTAAAACTCTATTATCAACAGCTGCATCACTGTACTTCTGGTTTATTTCAGTAAGACGCTTTAACAGAGAAGAATTTTCCACTCTTAATTGAGAAACCTATTAAGGTCAATTGGTTAGAAAGTCTATACAGATTTGGAAGGGGAAAGAAACAATAGAAGGAAAAAACAATGGATAAAATTAGGCCATACCTGCGTCTCAAGCTCAGTCAAATGGGCCTGCTTTCTTCTTCTTGATCGTCTGGCTGACTCTCTATTGGAAAGCATCCTGAAACAAACAGTATGAATCAATTGAATGAAAATGAATTTAACCAGTGAATAGAAGCTTAAAATTGATGCCTCAATGAAAACATAAAGAGAATAATAAGTCTGCACATTTTGAGGTTTCGTATGCATCAAATATGCAACCAAGAATCACCAGTGTGTGTAAATATACTATGCAACTCATTATACACATTTTGAACAAGTGTGGACTAGGAAGATAAGCACAATTTTTTCATGGATTAATAAAAACTTCCGATAAATCATTTAAGCATGACTTATGAAGTACATCTCAGGCAGGAAATTTGGGTTCCAATCAGCTATCCCATTAAACAGGCAGATCCCTCATCCATGAGATTTATTGTCGAACTTAATTTTAAAAGCAAGTTTTTTTGTCCTTCTAATGATAAATATAAACAGAAAATCTTAAAAGAATTTAGCAGTCCCCCATGGCTTTTCTGTCTGGCATGACAAAGCATGGTTCATATTGCAAGAATCTGCTTTTTGTAGGAACAAACTATTAAAGCCCATTGAAGATGTATTTATGTCAACTTCAGATAGTGCTGCACCAACTACATAAATTATACCAGTGACTTCCCAGTAGAGAAACAACATACTCTTAACATCTCCAAGTGTCATACCTATAATATTATCAATAGAACAGCAGAGACCATGGTTACCTCCTCACACGTTTTGCATCAGCAGGGTCCATATTCTCAGTCAGTTCATTTTCTCCTTCAACTTCCTCATCATCTGACTGCTCTCTTGATGAACCACTTGTTGTTGACCTCACTGGCACCCCAGATCTTTTTTGCATAGAAGGTAAGGAATGAGTTCCAAGTGAAACGATGGAGTCCTTATCTTGTGACCTGGATAAATCATACCCCGATCCTACATAGGTAATCATATAAGATAAAAGACAAACAAGTGAATAAAAAATAAACTTAAGAACATAAGTGTATTACTCGTAGTCAACTCTAAATTCAAAGATGAGCCAGGGAAAGAGTATGAGGGAAAAAAAGAAGACGAAGGAATTGAGGCAAGAGGAAAGATCATGATGTAAAATAATCCTTATTATCACCATCACAAATCATTTATTAATAAGCACAACTCTTATCTGGCTCACCACTCAATTCTCTCAATGTCACCAGTGCAATATTTCTGAGTCTTTTCCGTTTATGCCCAAGGCTAGTAACCTCTAACCCAATTCAGTTAATTAAATTGGTCCCCATAATTTCTGTAAATCAATTAGTAAAGCCATCAAGCCACAAAAGTATGGATGTATACCACTCACACCAGAGTTGACATGTACTTTCTCTAGGACTGTGGAGTTTGCCTCAAGTGAAACGTCTGTATTCCATACTTGCCAAAGGAAAAGTATATCAAATTATGTCATAAAATGTGCATGTAATAAGACCAAAAAACAGTAATCTAACTTTTTAAAAATGAACTAAAAGTTATAATTTATTTTTTACTGGTGCTGTATGCTGAATAAGATTGAAAAGCAAGCTACTAATGCATATTCATTCTTTAGTTTGGACAATAGATTGCAGGGAACAAGGCACTTGTAGAGAATTGCATGTGTAATTCCATAAGGAGCTGGATGTGGTTCAGTGGTCAGTTAACATTTGAAATGCATGTGCCAAAAAGGTTAGGATTGTGGAGCAACTAGACAACAGTTGTTGCCCTTGGGTATTCATCATTCAATTCCTTGGGCACATTAACTGATCAACGGTGTCAAGTAGAGGCTGTCTCATTAAAAGCATTTAAAGGATACTTTTTATTTTTTGCTTTACTAGGAGTGGACAATTGAACTGCATAGTCTGACTTTCATTTATTCCTGGGGAGTTGGGGCTGTTTTTATCCATTGCTATTTTTTTGGCCCATTTTTGCAGTGTTTTGGATGCAAATTAATTTAAATAATGTTTTTGCTTATAGTTTTCTTTTCTTTAAAAAAAAAATCTTAGACAAGTACAAACTACAAACATACAATTGAGTAATGCAAACCTTTAGAAGGGGCTTGGGATCCCAATTGTGAGGTATTGGACGCTTGCAATCCATTGTCAGTTAAAGAACCAGAATCTTGAGGTTTTACCAGAGATCCCTATTGACATGAATAAAAGATACTAAGTTAACTAGTATTTATCTGATAAAAATAGCTTCAAATCTATATCAAGCAAAACCGAAGTAAAAGAATTAATCTTATGCAATACACATACAAAAGCAAATTGTAGATATTCTTAATCCCATACCACAGAGACAGTTAAATTCTTAACCATCCATATCAATGGTAGTTTCTAGTTCCTCAAATAATTATAAATGCCATATAGAACCTGAGGTCAGCTGTGACAGATATTGTAATAAACAGTTCATTTGAGATAATATCCAGGAAGTGATAATTCCACCACATGAAAGAAATTTTCAGTGCCTCATTTACCCCTGCTGTGAAGATTGTTTGGCCAAGCAAACAACCAAAGAGAAAAAAACAAAAAACAAAAAACAAAAAACAAAAAAAAAACAACAACAACAACAACATCCAAATCAAGGGATACAACAGTCTAGGCCTAGGTGAATTTTAAGAGTAAACAACTTTCATAACCCATGCCTAGAAGGATTCTAAGAGTAAAAGACCTTTCCTTTTTAGCTTTCTTGATTACATATAGCGAATGCTAACACATATGAGGAAAAGATCAAAGTAAGCAAATGTTGGAGAAAATCAAACTACAACATGTCCCAGAAGAGAATTTTTGTCAAGTTCAATGCCTAAGTGAGGCTAGGAGTATTCTGGTTTTGTGCAAGGTTTTTTTAGTCTTTCTTAAAATTTTACGGCCATTGGCCAAAACAAAAGCATAGCAAGAGAACTGCAATGAAGTTAAAATGTAAAAGTCTTGTACTCTGAATTTGTTAATCTCTAGCCACAGCTGATTGAAGCTCATTCACTCAGTAAGGGGCGGACGGGCGGTCTTTTTTTCATTCTTTGTTTCATTTTTTCTTTTGCAAAGCAAGCTACAATTCAACCTAAGATTCTGACAATTGCTCATCTACTTAAACTTTTTTTTTTTTTTGTAATAAGTGACTTTAAAAGCAATCAAATAAGACCATGTGACTTCTTGTCTTTACTGTCTTCAAGTTTCTAGCAAAGTTTTCTTTGTATAACTCAACCTAAATATCCAATAATTATATTTGCACTTTTTACATTTCAGAAAACGCCATAAAAAATAAATAAACAAAAGCCTTCTCTCAGCAGATGCCAAAATAAAAACTCAGCTTAATTGAACCAACTTTCGATTCTCTAAAAACCAAATCAACACAAGAACATGGCTTCACCACGTTTTCTTTCCTTTTTCTTCATCTTTCTTAAGAATGCGGACAATACACATGTTCTTCTATTGGTAAACAGACACAGACACAGACTAAACATAAACCAAACTCCAGAAAAGGAAACTCCATGCCTTTTTCTTTCTGGTCAAGCTCCTAATAGAGTAAGTTTTCCACATCTCATGCTAAGTTGATGTGACTCTAACCGACTATAATCCTTCCTTTGGTTATAAAATCGACCTATTATAGCAAAAAAGTTGCTGCTAATTTAAAGAAATAAATCTTTTCAGCTTTTGGGATTTTTTTTTTTTTTTTCATATTTCTATTTTCTCTTTCACTTCATGCATAACTAAAAGATTCAAACTCACCAAACATCATAAACACATTCAAATTAATATAATCACAAGTTATTTTATATTAAAAGAGAGAAATAAAAATTAAATACTTTGTTTGGTCTCTAAGAAAATGCTAGGGAAAAAAAAAATTAGTCACTGAAAGCCTAAATTTCTTACTACATGGCAAGCAAGCAGAAACTTAAATAAAAACACCTTTCATTCCCCAGAAAACCAATAAAACACAAGGAAATTCATACTAATATAAACGTTATTTCCTTTTCTAAAGCTTTCTCAGTTCCCAAACAAAAGCTAAACAACAACAAAGATACCCAAATACCAGATGAAGCAAAAAGACTAAAAAATACCCAGATCCAAACTATTCATTTCATCAACTTTCTTGGCAACCAAACAAAACCCATGAACTATATTTCAAAAAAAAAAAAAAAAAACCAAACCAACAACAAGAACAAAAATAATAATATTAAAAAAAAAATACCCGAGACAGAGCAACAGCAGCGCAAGCAAGATTGAGCTTGCTTTTAAGGAAAGCCTGGTAATCTTCGGAATCGATCGGAATATTCGGCGGAGGACCGGCATTAAACGACGCCGTCGTGCTCGTCGTTCCGTTGTTGCTCTTGTTCTTGCTAGTAAACGACGTCGTCGAAGCCGCGTTGTTACCGTTACCATTACTCTTAGTATTGTTATTGTTATTGCTATGGCTATGGCTATGGCTGTTATTATTATTATTATTATTAGTGGCGGTCTTCGTGTCGAGGAGGACGACGTCGTTTTGGGGAGCGGAGGAGGACGCGGTTGTGGTTTCGGTCTCGGACGGTTCGACTTCGAGCTGGAGGAAGCGCTGGAAAGCCCACTCGGAAGCGCTGCGGTTCATCATTTTGGAGGATTCGTCGGCTGTTTGCGGCGGCGAATGAGCTGACAACGACGGTGCTGCTTGTGGGTGTTGGTGTGGGTGTGGTGGTGGTGACCAAAACTGGTCCGACATTTCATCCACTGAAAACACCCTATCCATTTCTCTCTCTTCCTTTCTCTCTTCTCTTCTCTTCTCTTCTCTCTCCTATTGTGTGTCTTATGTTTTTTGTTTCGTTTTCTCTCTTTATAAAAAAAAAGGTTTTATCTGCTTTGCTGAAGTGGCATTGAGGTGGAGGCATATTGGGCAAAGTTAAAGTTTTTGGGATTCGGGGATTTTGGATTTTACCATTCTTTTTTTTTTTTTTTAATATGCCTCGGATAATTTTATATTCAAAATTTAACCCTGAAATTTAGGAGGTTTTTTTTTTTTTTTTTTTTTTTTGGATAGAAGAGAAAAATTCTATTCTAATTCAATTTTAGTGTATATGTGTGTGAATTTTCACTTTTTTTTTTTTTTAGGGGGGTGTGAAGCTCCTCTTAAAAACTTAAATTCTGGTATTTGTCTCCAAAAGTCATAAACTTACTGACTTACTACTCTTTTTGCTTTCTAGAAAGTTTTTTAAAATACTACAAAGGTGATATTTTTACAATAAATCATAAATAACAGGTTATAATTAACCATTATTAATAGATAAAAATATAATTTTACTAATAAATTCAAATTATGACCAATAATAATTGTAAGAACTAGAACTAGAAAACCAAGCCCATTTAGAATAGTAGTGTCTTGTACATCAACCCAAATCCAAACAATAAAGTTGTTTGTATGTAGAGATGGGAAGGCAATCACAGTATAGTTACTAGTTAAACTTTAGGCTAGTGAAGTGATTCACAACTAAGGAAGAATGAGTTAAGCAACTGTTAAAAAAAAAACCTCTCCTTGGTCCCTTCCAAGGAAGTGTTCTTATATAAGTCTTTCTCGGGTTTATATCAATTAATACACTATTCTTTTTTCAATTCTTTACCTTTCTATTTCCCTAGAAAAAAATCCCCCCATTGTAGAGCTTTTTTCTTCTTATATATCCTCGTTCTTGGCATCTTGGCCTTCTACTTGTATGCTCCAAAACTCTTCTTTTGATGCTTGTCCTATCAAGACTCTGCTGAAGGTGGTAGCAAAGGTTGTTAGTTGTGAAGATACTGTTCAGGAGTTACTTTTTCATTAATACAGCTAATAAGGTTGGTACAGAGCATTCAATGCAGGAGTGGTAGGTATACCATTTTAGAAAGCTTCCTCCCACTACATTGTTCCTCTCCTAGAATGCAATTTCTCCCACTCGAGTGCTCATAAGAAATTATGCACCTTCCCCATCCTCTTCTTGGGTAGACCAATTTCTTGGGATAGAAGTGTTTTACAAATGAGTTGGTGAAGGATATCCAGTTCCTTATTCTTCTCGGTCCTCAAACACCCCACAATAACTTATCACCTAATGTTTATTATGAAAATATTATAAATATCACTCTTCTCATTTGTTACTAACAAATCAAATCTTATTATTTGAATCTATTACATGAAAGACCTTTTTTTTTATGTTGTTCCACTAAAACCTACTTTAACATTTTCTTTTTTTCTTTTTTTTCTTTTTTTGTTGATATGTCAATTAAGGAGTGTGGGAATTTTAAACTTTAGAAGTCTCTATCGAAATGGTAAAGGAACTTTACTATTTGATATAGATCATTTTTACAGTGTTCTATTAAGAGTTTTAGGGTTATTATGTGCCCAATGTGTTTGAGCTTGTGTTTGTGTTTTTGAAGGTGGTTGTTTGACCTCAGTTGTGATTGGGTTGTAGTGTGGGTATTTTTGTTGTTTGATTTTCTTAGATCTTTTAAGAAGAAAATATATTATATCTCATGGATTTTGGGGTTCATTTATTGTTTTTGGATGGGTTTGTAAAGGTTTTTTTTTTTTTTTTTGAATGACATTTTATGGTCACTTCTAACTCTTTGTTTGCATATGAGGAAAATTTTCTATTCCAAAGATGAAAATTGTTTTTGGTTGCCATGAAAAACTCTACATCTATTTTCTTTTCCTTTTCTTTTTAAGTCACGTGACTTCCATGTTAGAATTAGGCAGAACACTTCACAAATATCAGCATAGAGTGTCTATTTGATACAATAGCAAAGCTCATGCACCAAATTGACAAAACCAAAATTGCAAAGCGAGTCTAAGGGCAATAGCATAAAAGTTTAAAGGGCTTAGTGCAATTTACCCTACTTTAAATTGGTATCAATTTAATCATTTCCTCTCTATGTTTGATTTGGATGTTTGATTTTTAGATTGATACAATTTCAAAAGTTCAAGGTAGATTTGAAAGTTAATCTATCAAAACTAGAAGGTTCAATTTAAGATCACATTAAAGTATTAGGTTTAAAATATAATATTTATCTAGTACTAACTTTTGTGTGCGAGTGAGAGTGGGAGTTATTGTGAGTTCATTAATGTCTATTGCTAAATTACTTTTTTTAAAATATAACATGATAGTTACTTCATAAGTACAAAGTTTTTGTGAGGTGTGGAGGGCAAAGCTCAAGTTTCAAATACTTAAAATGAAACTTTACACACCTATATACTTAGATTATGTTAGAAACTTAGAATATAATTTATATTTTGTATAATAAAAAAAATTAAAATAAAACTAAAAAATTTAGATCCCACAAACTTATTCCCATATTGTTAATTAGTAAAAAAGTGTGAATTTTATACAAAAGCCTCTGTCATGTATTATCTTTTTCGTTATTTGAACGGATCACGCGATGTGCTATTATGTCTTGATGAATTCTCTTTTGAGGTTTTGCCAAGGAAAGAACCTACTTTACAACAACGAAATAAGTTTTGTTTTGTAATAAATTTTAGCGAGGATAATTAAAAAGGATAATTACGAGTTCATTTTTTTTTTTTTTTTTTTTATAGAAACACACACACACACATATATAGGAGAAAGTGATGAAATAAGGGAATACACTCATACGCCAATACCAAAACTGCATGTAGCAGTTAGTGTCACGGAGCAAGTGATAAACCCCTTCTCAATATCACACATTATTGATGTGGAACGACTCAACAACACTAGGTATCTTTTTTTTGAGAAACACACACACACACACACATATATATAGAGGGAAAGGGAATAAAATAAAGAAATACACTCATACGTTAACACCAAAACTGCATGCTGCCAAAAACCTTGAGGTGTTGGGATATTGGTGAATTGCCGATGGTGTGACCATTTTGGACCTATGGCTGGTGTTTGGGGTGTATCTCACCTTTTTTTTGACAAAATTACGAGTTCTATGGTTTTGGGGCATGTGTATAAAATTGTGTGGAATTAATTTGTGTGCAATAGTATTTTCCCGCACATGCAAATCTCATGTGCATGACACGAGGACACCAATGATAATTGTAGCAGCCCATAGTACTCTTTTACTAGTCATGCATTATTTCAAAATAAAAAATAAAAACTTTTCCATAGTTCTTTTTTTAGTAGTAGTACATAATTCGAGAAGTCAAAATTTAAACTTTTGGATATCGTTAACTCTGTTAAAAATATAAGAAAGTTTCAATTAAGGTATATTTTACTCTCATCTTTTGAACTTAATCAATAAAATAGCTAGAAACGTGAATCTTAGTTTGTTAAACCTATCAGCAAATGTAAATGTAAATCTATATTGGAATTGATCAAAGGTTATTGAGTTTAGATATTTCAATGGGTCTATTTGAGGCCTAATCAAAACTAAATTGAAGTTAAGTTGAAGACCAGCTTAGCAATTAGGTTTGATCAAAATTCTTATATCAAATATGAAAGTTTCCATAAAATTTACCATATATAATGTTAATTTCAACCTATTTGATTCTTCTAGAAATGAATTCTTAACAAGTGTATGGAATATGGATGAATGAAAAAAGTAGAAAATAATCGAAGATGAAATGAGTGTATGTGAAATGTGAATCACTTTACGATCTTATCAACTTCGGTTTCATCAAGAGACTAAATTCTATAAGGATGTGGTGTAAAACTTATGTTTTACCCCTTCAATATCAACATGTCACACCATCTTATCACTTAAATATAAACACCCCCAAAAAAATAGTATATACATATAAGCTGAAAATTTAAATTTAGGGGCTAGTGTGAGTTGTGACCATAGTTTGTGTTGTGTTTGACTGATTGTGACTTTTTTTTTTTTTTTTTGGTTTATACTTTTATTACTTTATTTATAAAGGCTTAATTTTGTCTAAGCTGGTGAGTACTGCATACCATTGTTTGTGCTGGCTAGTAATGAAGGGATAACTTTATTACTCTATGTGAGTATTGTGTCTGAGCTTGAGACCAAAGTCTTTGGTATTGAGTCATTAAATTTTGTCTTTGACACTTTGTATGGTATGGGCCATGTGGCCAATATATTATATATATGAAATTGTGTTTGTCTCTTGTGATTTAATTTAATTCTTTGTGTGGTTGTGATTTAAGTCATTGATTTTGTATATTAAGAAAGAGAATGCTGTAAAATTTGGTACAGAATCAATCATAGATGACTTTAGAGATTTAAAAGAACATCAAGTTCCATTTTGATAAATGTGTTGAAATGTTTAAGAAACATTTATTTTGTATGTTATACTTTGTTGATGTATTTTATAATATGAAATGTTTAAGAAATACTTATTTTATATGTAGTATTTTATTGAATATGAAATAGATGTTAATTTTTATTTTCGTAACTTCCCCCCCCCCCCAAAGGTTCGAATCCTGATTCCATCCCTAGATATATTGAATTTTAAATAAAATGCTAATGTAGCAATCACTTATTGAATGGTATAAAATACGAATTTTATACCCATCCAAATTCGGAATCTTTCAAACGTTATACATGGGAACCCATCAAATAATAAGTAACATTTATTTTCATCAATAAATATAGGTGGATGGAAAAGTATAATTTTGAATTCCACAGCCCACGGGGGATTTCCATCTCTACCTTAGCCTCATGGATGAAAGTCGTTGCAAATACTGTCAATAATGAAGATGATGAAAGCATAAATAACATGTGCAGAAGGAAAAAAAAAAAAAAATTTAACGTGTGAAATAAAAAAAAGTCAAATAATCCAACAATTTATGAGTCATTTTGTCAACCGATCTCACTGCACATGTTTCCAGGGAGTATTAAAAATAAATAAATAAAACTAAGGCAAATTGAAGACTAATCTTGTGCTCCATTTTTTTTTTCCTTTTTACTTTTGCTATGAAGAAGAATGATAGATTGATAGTTTTTTTTTTTTAAGATAAACGATAGATTGATAGTTAATTAATCGATAAAATCTCTTTGCATTATACTATAGTTTAACATAAAGAGCAATGTTATGAAAACAACTTTTTTCATAACATTTCACAACATGTTAATTAAGATACTAAAATATGATGGGAATAATATTATTTTCACATGAAATATACGTGTAAGATATATGATTTTCCTTGTACAAGGAAGGGAGGGGCCTTCGAACACAAATTTTCCTCAATGGGAAAAGGAAAACTAGATAGTATCTCTCCAAAAATAAAATAAGTTCACTCCATTGAGGTTTCAATGAAATATTTTTCAAAATTGACACAAATTTCAAAATCCACTAAAAGACGGGGTTAATTAAAATAATGATATATAAACTATTGCTATGGGAAAAAAATTGTAAATTATTGACAAGTGGGTTTTATTTTTTGAATAATATTATAACTTATAATTAAGTATTTATTACTATTCTTATCATGTGAACTTAGGACACTCACTAAAAATACAAAAACAAGTAAATAAATCTTATGGCACAACAAATTTCATAACATTTTTCACTACTGCTTAGATAACAAATTGTGATTGATGTAAAATAAAAGTAAGGTTAGTTATGGTCATACTGAAAGTGATGTTGTATTAGTAACAAACCTTAAAAATTATGAAAAAAATTGTGAAATTTATTATGTTTGTAGTTATTGTGCAGGATTCAAAATGAAAATAAAGATAAATGTAGCTCTTATTGATGAAAAGATGAGAGAGGGTTGCTTGAAATAGTTTGATCATGTTAGACAAATAATAATAATAATTGTGGGGACCCGAGGACCAAAGATTGAAAGCACTACTGTAGCCTTCAGTTGTTCCTCATGAAGATGCATCCATAGTCCGAGGAGTGAGGTTGTCCGAGGAAGGAATGGAAAGTGACAGGGTATCCTTGGAGAGTATAAGAGATAAAGGTGGGCGCTTCAGGGGATAAACAAAATATTTGTGGGATGCTTCTTGTAAAGTCTCACGTATTCCTCCGTATTAAATGGTTGACAATAACTTTATCAACTGCATTAATAAGGAAGTGACTTGAACAGTGGATCCATAGCTTAGCAGCTCCTTCCATCGCCTTCACCAGAAGTCTAATGGGACAAGCGTTCTAAGGAGATTTAGGAAAATTGTAAATAGAAGACTAGGATGCAAAAGGCTAGGGAGTATATAAAGGAAAAGGACTCTCAGACAGAGGGGATTTAGAGAAAAAAAAATAAGAAAAAGATATCACAGCTAAAACAGAAACTAAGAGAAAGAGAGTGAACAATATTTGTAAAATCCAAGAACATTGTCCTCGGACAAATTTGTAAAGATTCATTTGTACATTTAACTCTTAGACCTCTGATTCCTCCTACTCTATCTGTGTCATCGGGCGAAACTCAAACTTGTTCATCCTACTCTTTTTACAAGTATCTATCAATTTGGGCTGAGTTTGGGAACTTAAATCCCATTATTCTAAGTGAGATTGGGCTACCAAATTTCTTATAATAATAATAATAATAATAATAATAATAATAATAATAATAATAATAATAATAATAATAATAATAATAATATGTCAATTAGGGAAGTAACATAGAACATGATTTCAAATAAAATAAAATGGAAAAAAAACTCACATAGCCAACCCAATCTAGGGCCTAATTGGTAGGAGGATTTTTGTATTTGCTTTCAAAACAATATAAAAACCATTTTCAAAAAATTGAAATTGAAACTAGTTTTCAGATAATAATTTTTATATGATACATGTTTGGCTCCCACTTTTAAGAACAATTTTCAAAATATTAGAAATAAAAAATAATTTTTTAGGAGACCATTTCAATTTTTGAGTTTTTTTTTTTTTTTAAATTTTACAAAAAGTAATGTGTAAAATCTGTAGATTATTTTTATTATTATTTTTTTGGATGATAAGGGAATAGAGTTCATGTATTTTTTTTTTTTTTTATAATGATAAGTTTTAAATTTGAAGCGTGAGAATTCTTTTTGTAATAAAGATAAACTCCTTAATTTAAGAGCTAAAAGAGTTTAGAAAAATATGTGAAGTCCACTATTTTCAATTTATTTAGAACTATGTTATTAAAATCATTTTATGTATCTTGAAAAAAATTCTCTAAACCGTTTTCAAAATCCTATTTTGAACAAGGAAAATAAGATACAATTTTTTAAAAATTGTATATAAAGAACATCAGCCAAACAATAAATTCAAATGTAAGACCCACCATTTTATAAATTGCAAAACAAAAAACTATATTTAAATACTCTTACCAAACAGACCTATCAAGAAATCATAGACAATTCCAAATTTTTGGGATTAAGACTTTATTTTTTATTATGGTTGTATTGGTTTGAATTATTGTTTAAAATTTAAAATTAAAAAAAAAAAAACACTAAAAAACGAGATAAATGTTGAAAAATATCTAAAAACTTGTGTATGGGTACACCTTGGAAACACGTATTGAAGGCATTGCAATTGGCTAGTTTTGGTGATCCAGTTGGATAGGAAGAGACCTTGTCACCTTAAGACAAGTGGCTGTCTCTCCAATTGGAATTTTAGACGGCTTCCGCGAGATGCGGCGGCGGCGGCTCTCATTCATTGTGGATAAATGTTAAATTCGGCCCACACATTTTTTTGGTGGACCCCACGGTATCTGTGGGGGCCCAATCATCCAATTGTCTTTCGAGGCACCTAAAGAGTTAAAGTTTCATTTGTTCGTATATGTGCTTTTGCTTCATTTTGCTAATATGAATTGTCCATTCTATACCACCAAATTCAATTTGGCTAACTACAACGAGCTTTGTTAAAAGCATTAGAGCCCACTATTGGGTACCTCTCATTAAAGAAAAAGGGTACTATAGTAGAAACCTTCAATAATACTTTTTTTAAAACCTAAAAATGGGATAAGAAGATTTGATGTTATTCATGGTCCCATTTTCTTATTAAAAATTAAGGTGTTTGTAGAAAACTACTTTACAAATCATGCAATCTAACTTGTAGTTAAATTTGATCATTACTCATAAGTCATAAGAGATGAAATAATTCAAAGAACATAGCATATGTGATTTTGACAGTTATCTTTGATGATAAGTGGAGATAAAGGATAATATTGAATCGTTTTCAAGGTTTGAAAAATTATATTGACATTTTCCTTATTAAAATATAATAGAATTTGAAATCCATGACGTCCATTAAACATTAATTGGTTCCTTTTTTTTAGTAGATGGGAATCTAAACCCAAATTATTTATTTGATGACATAAAATTTTATCAGTTAAGTTAATTTGAACTCACAAAATTGACACTATCTATAGAGAAATTTGAATTCTAAGACCTGTATAAAAATAAATTTTGCTTTTGCAAAAAAAAAAAAAAAAAAACAATTGAAAGGGTTTTAAAACTTTAAAGTTTCACTATAACTTAGATCGTCTAAGTAGGTTCAACTTAATCTTGATCACACCTGCCAAAAAAAATAAATAAATAAAACAGTCTTGATCAACTTTTGTTAGAGAGGGGAAAAGAAAGAAAATGGTTAATGTACTAATATAATAATATTATATTTTAGAAAATGCTAAAAATACTACAAGTTTTACTTTCTGATGTAGAAATAAATCATAAATAAATATTTTAAATATGTTTTGGTGATTGGTAACATATCAATTTGTAATTTTCATATAATAAAAGTTGAAGTATCCTAGCATTACTCTAATCTTTTTAGTGAGAGGTAACATTATCCTAGTATTACATTGAAAATTGGTAGTCATTGGCTCATGGTTTAAAACATAATGGTTAGCCCATGGATAAATCTTGCATTTGTGGTTAAATAAATAAAACAGCAATACCTACTCAAAAAAATAATACTAATAATAAAAAGCACCATCTTTATTTATAGAGCCGGGTTCACTATTGTAGGTCCATATTGAAGTATCTTTTTGGAATTAACTCGATTATTTTAATGCTCTGCAAAGAATCATTATTATTGCTTTTTTTTTTTTTTTAAGAGATAGCTCTCCAAAGAAATTCAAAGCCCACAAAAAAAGTGATTTGCAAAGGAAAAAAAAAACAGTTGAAACTTGAAAGGGATTTAAAACTTTAAAGTGTCACTGTAACTTAGACGGATAAAGTGGGTTCAAGTTCAACTAAATCTTGACTAAACGCTTGCCAAAAAAATAAGGAGGTCTTACTCAACTACCTTTAGAGGAGAAAAGAAAAGGCATTGAGTGCCCCTGATGCAATTACTATCGTTAAAATTGACAGTTGTAAAAAGTAATTTTTAATTTCAATCATTAATTAAAAAATTATGAAAAAGAATTAAGAAAAGTAAGAGCATTCATAACCGTAAATTCTATCATATTATATTTTACCATTTCAAAAACCTACTTTATTAATTATATAATACTATTTTACAATACATCTAGCATCTTAACTTTTATTTTACCATACTACACATTAAAATAATATAAAAATATTTCTCACTTCTCTATTTGATCTCTACATCTCTTACTCTCTCAACCACCCACCACCACCACTACCATCATCGTCCAACTTCTTAGTCACACACCCACCTTCGCTGAGCAACATAGTTACACCACCCACCCACCCACCTATAATCCTAGTCACGTCACCTAGTCAAAATCCATAGCAAAATCAAAACTAAAAATTCATAACAAAATCAAAACCCAAAATTCATAGCAAAATCATACCTGACCACCGATCTCGCCATCCATAACAAAATCCATAGCAAAATCACCACCACCACACCAACAAACCAAAATCAGAAAACTACCAATCACCAACAAACCACCAACAAACCAAACTCCAAAATCCATAGTCGAACCCCAACAAACCTCTAGAGAGAGAGAGAGAGAGAGAGAGAGAGAGAGAGAGAGAGAGAGAGAGAGAGGGTCATGCTTCATCGACGGCCCCAACTTATGCTTCATCGGCGGTGGCCAAGCCACCAGGCCCACGCTGCCACAATCCCCTACCCTTGTCTTTGCTACACCACCTGACCCATGTCCACATCAATCACAAACCCACCACCACCAGGAAAAAAACCCAGTGAGAGAGAGATAGAGAAACCCACAACAACCACCAAATGAGAGAGAGAGAGGGTCATCGAAGAGAGCAGATGGGGTTTTGGGTCTAAAGAGAGGAAAGAGCAGATGAGAAAGAGAGAAGAGAAGAGAAATAATGAGAGAGAGGAGAGAGAGAAATTGTGGGGAATTAAAAAGTATGGAAGAGAGTGTATTAAAAAATTATATTTGTTTTACATTCTGACATGTTTAGCATTCCAAATGCTGAGTTACTTTGGGTCTCACCTGCTAAATTTTCCTTACATTTGGCATATACCATACCAATTGTGAATGCTCTAAAAAGTCAAAATTTAAAAAGTAAAATGTGAAAAAAATTTGTGAAAGAGGAGGGTGAATTGCAATCGAGTATTGCACCCGATACAATACTCTAGGTATTTTACCAAATCCTAATCCAAAGAAAAAAAAAAGGAAAGGGTTAATGTACTAATATAATGAGTAATATTATCATTGAAAAATGTTAAATATATTACAAGTTTTATTACATAAAACTTATAAACTAATATGACAATATTTGAAATGCATTTTGATAATTTGTGACACATCAAATTGTAAATTTCACGTAGTAAAAATTAGTTGTAATATCCCTAGCATTACTTTTATATATTTTTAGTGAGGTGTAATACTATGATCCTCATATTCCTTTGAAAAGTGGTGGCCGTGGACTCGTGGTATAATGGTTAGCCCATGGATAAATCTTGCTGATTTGTGGTTAATTAAATCAAACAACTTTGTTTCTTTAAAAAAAAAAAAAAATTGCCTACTTAAAATAAAATAAAATAAAACAGCTTTACCTTCAAGCTTATCAGTTTAACAATCAATAATTACTAGCAAATAGGAATCTTAGCATGCTTGAAAGCTAGCCTAGCTATAGCATACCCTTAAAATTATCTGCTTTCCTCGATGTTTATTTTTCACCCTCTTTTGGTGAAGTAATTTACAAGGCAAAAGCATCAACACTTATCCAGTTATCCTTGAAAGAAAGGGAAAAGCTCCCCATCTTTATTTATAGTGCCGGGCTCACTATTGTAGGTCTATATCAAGTATTTGTATGGAATTATTGAAAATCTAAATACAAATTTAACAAAGATTGTTCCGAATGTTAAAACAATAAATCATGATACAACTTTTGCCACAATTTGCTAAAATAGTTAACCGTAAATAATGGAAATTGTTGTTGATATGGGCTAACTGAAAACCTTTTAAAGCTAAGCTTCTCTTGGTTTTGTTTTATTGTTTTTTTTTTTTTTTCCTCTCAAATTTCGGTGTGCACACAATTACTGGTGAATGAAAAGACTACAACAACGCATCAACCAACTATTATAATTTGTAGTACAGATTCCATAAACAGCTTATTTCACCAGAACGCCTAAAAATTTTGTATTCCTTCTGCTTCCTTAGTTCAACTTAAAAAAAAAAAAATCAAACTTTACAACCACATATTATTTAAAGCATGGTTCTTTACATAAAAAGAAGTTTCTAACAATACTTTCTTTAATCTAGACACAAAAAAAAAAAAAAAAAATGAAAGAAATAAAACATTAACTAATTCATGAGGTGATAAGAATGAATTGATTCTAGTTCAATACTCAAGGACAAGGGCCCGGTATGGCATAATTCTTAATAAGAGAACTACGATGATGTGGTACATGATGATTGCTAGATGCAGATCACAACCTACCTTGGCCTTTTGACTAATCAAGTATAGACATAGTGTCCATCCTTGTGGGAATGCAAGACCCATTAAAATGCAAAATGCTTTCTCGAATGCACAAAAACACACAAATTAAAATCACCCTCACATTTGGGAATGCAAGATGCAACTATTTTTTTTACAACTTTCTAAATATGATATATATTTACCATTTTAGATCTTACTGTAGCAACATTTTTCTATCTTTTATGCACCTTTTTGCTATAAAAAAAAAAAAGGATTTCTGTAAGATTACTATATAAATCATGTGATTATCATTATTCGTAACAGATCAAAAAATTCAAGGAAGACATAACAGCTACGATTTTGATAGACATCTTTGATGATAAGTGGAGATATATATGGATAATATTGTATTGTTTTCAAGATTTAGAGGAAATTTTTTTTTGACTTTTTTCTTAAGATAATATAAACTTTGAAACCTAAGAAGTTTATGAAAATTCAATTGGTTTCTTTTTTGTGCATACAGGATATGAACCCAGTTATTACTATTTTTTTTTTTTAAGTCATGAAATATTACCAGTTAAGTTGATTTAAGGTCACAAAATTGACACCATTTATAAACAAATTTGAATTCTGAGACATAATGAAAATAAAAAAAGTGATTTGGCAAAGAAAAAAAAGATGAAAGGGATTCAAAGCTTTAAAGTGTCTCTACAACTTAGATGGATAAAGTGGGTTCAACTAAATGATGACCAAACTTACTCACAAAAAAGAAAGAAAAAAGAAAAAGAAAAAGAAGCCTTGAACATCTCAAAGAGTAACCATTAAGAAATTAAAATTTAGAAGGATTAATTTGCTAATAGTATTTTTTTAAGTGGGGTAATATCAATATATCATCCTCTTATTTTTCAATAAAAAGTGGCTGTCTCTCTCAAAAAAAAAAATAGTGGTTAGGCCATGAATAGTTCTTACTGGTTTGTAGTTAATTAAATATATCAACTTTAGCTTGGAGCATATCGAATAACAATCATAAATTATTAGCAAGACTTTCATGTTTTAACAAAATCTTATAGTTAGCATGCTTGAAAGACAGCCTAACCAATTCAAGCCACGTTAGTAGACCCTTAATTATCGGCTGTCCTTTCGACGTTTATTTTTCACCTTCTATTTAGAGAAGTAATTTTATTAGGGAAAATAATTAACAGTTATGCTTGAAAGGGCAAAGTTCTAGTAATCAATCTTATATAAGCTCTACTAGCTTTATTTATACTAGGAGTCTACATAATTCTCTTTTAAAGAATACACACAGGGTTTTGCAAAAAAAAAAAGAATACACACATGATAGTAGTAACTAACCGATAACATAAGGTGAAGAAGTTTTAAATAAAAAAGTCAAAATGCTTCCATTATTAATATTATTATTGTAGGGCACAATTTGCACCTAAGCCCAAAACAAGAAGGGGATAAGCTCAAAGAGCCCAATACAATGAATTTGTATAGAGTGAATTTGAAATCTAGGTTTTAATAAGTTTGTCTATCAATTGCTATGGGCCAAGATAACTAAAAAGTAAAGATGAAACAATTTTATACAAGGAAAATCGTCCTCGGACTCAATCTGAGGAGGCTAGTTCTTCTGTATATCTCACTTAAAGATAGATTACAAATATTGTTCTTTGGTCTACTGTATATTTTCTCTTCCTCTCCAATCCCCTCATTCTAGGAGTTTCCTTTGCCTTTTATACTATTCTTCCTCCTCTCTTTAACCTCCACGTATGGTCAGCTTGTTCGTCTGGATACTTGTTCCATCAATACTTTCCTGAAATCTTTGGAAACAGCTGTAAGACTTAATTATGCTACTCAGACATCACTTCTTTATTAATGCGGCGAAAGTGTTAATTGTAGAGCATTCAATGCTGTAATAGCAACTTTCTCTTAGAGACATTTCATAACATTTTCTTATCTTGTGCTCTCATGATGTATATCCTTACCTACTAGATCTCCTAGGGCGGTGTTCCTAGGTTGCAAACCATACCCTCCGACCTCGGTTTTACTCAACCAAGAATGTATTCCTCCTCGGACCACCTTCTTGGACAATCACGATTAGGCTTTACCTTTTTACCTACCAACATGGATTCTTAGGATGACATTCACCCGTCTTCAGATTATTTAACGTTCTCGAATTAGACCTCTAGCCCAATACATACTCTTGGATCTACCGCCCCACAATTATTATTATTATTATTATTATTATTATTATTATTATAAAATAAATATTTTTAATATAAAAAGTTCATTATATTATTTATATATTTGTTTTATGAGAATTTATATATTTGTTAATGTTTATGTTTATGTTATTGTGTATGTATATGCTTATTAGTATTTACATGGTTATATTTGTTTATAGATTTTTCCAAATAACTTTATAAATTAAACCATAAGATTTAAAGCTCTGGAAAAAAAAATCCACTTATTAATAATCCGTATTTTTTTAAAAAAAATGTTTTTAATGATAAGATTTCTCACTTCACTTTTTTTTTTTTTTGGCTGAAGATTTCTCACTTCACTTATAAGCTTTTGGTTTTTTATTTATTTATTTATTTATTATTATTATTATTATTATTATTATTATTTTTAATTGCACTATTATACTGCAAACTTTTGTTCGGTCCATGCCCTGTTATAAATGTTCCAATTCGTCTCTAACTTTTGAAGCTAGATAATTTTTTTTATAATGATTCTTAAGAATGGTATACAGATACTCTTAGAACAAAATCATGGCTATTTAATTTATTCCATTTATACTTCTATGGGTTTTCTCAGCTGTTTCAGCAGTTTGCACTTTTTAACAATACTAGTGTGGGTTGCATGTACAAGACACGTGCTGACCCTTTAGTAAGAGAATTAATATAGATTTTTTTTGTTGAAAAAGTACGAAGTCATGTACTTAAATTTAAAATAGCTATTTGAATATCTATGTACTATGATAATTTTTTAGAACTTATTTACTAAATGTAATATCTACTCACCAAAAAATGCTACAAACAATGATAATAAATGTCATCATCTTTCTACAATATTTAAATTTTCGCAATGAGTGATAATATATGCTACAAATTTTTTGAATATCTTCATTAAATTAAATATTTGCAATCATCTACAATGAAGATTTTGTTATTCATATTTCATTCTGTATTATCTTATTTTATGATTCTAACTACGGTATTTAGCTTACTTATTTTTAATGAATATCCTTTTAAGTAGGAAAATAAATTAAAATAAAAACAAAATAACGAAAGACATATGTCATTAAAATTTTTATTAGATAAAATTATAAGTGTAGAAGATTTAAACGTTTAAACCTAATAAATTAGTGATCTCTAAGTAACAAAATCTTATCTCTCTCCAAAAAAAAATATATATATATATATATCTTATAGTTTTTTTTTTTTTTTTTGTTGGTAAGAAAAAATCTTATAGTTAGCATGCTTGAAAGACAGCCTAACCAATTCAAGCCACGTTAGTAGACCCTTAATTATCGGCTGTCCTTTCGATGTTTATTTTTCACCTTCTTTTTAGAGAAGTAATTTTATTAGGGAAAATAATTAACAGTTATGCTTGAAAGGGCAAAGCTCTAGTGCTCAATCTTATATAAGCTCTACTAGCTTTATTTACACAAGGAGTCTACATAATTCTCTTTTAAAGAAGGATTTTGCTAATGTGTGTCATTAAGCCATCTATTTATGGTAAAAATTTCTCGGGAATTGAAAAGGTATGTCAACTTTTTCAATTTTCGAGAAATTTTTACCATAAATAAATGGCTTAATGTGTGCCTTTAAGACATACATTAACCGGACTCTTTAAAAAATACACACATGATAGAAGCAACTAACCGATAACATAACGTGAAGAAGTTTTAAATAAAAAAGTCAAAATGCTTCCATTGTTATTATTATCATAAAAAGCTCATTATATTATTTTTATATTTGTTTAATGAGAATTTATATATTTGTTAATGTTATGTTAATGTTATTGTGTATGTATATGCGTATTAGTATTTACATGGTTATATTTGTTTATAGATTTTTCCAAATAACTTTATAAATTAAACCATAAGATTTAAAGCTCTGGAAAAAAAAATCCACTTATTAATAATCAGTATTTTAAAAAAAAGATTTCTCACTTCACTTATAAGCCTTTTTTGTTTTTTTGTTTTTTTTAATTGCACTATTATACTGCAAACATTGGTTCGGTCAATGCCCTGTTTTAAATGCTCCAATTTGTCTCTAACTTTAGAAGCTAGATAATTTTTTTTATAATGATTCTTAAGAATGGTACACAGATACTCTTAGAACAAAATCATGGCTATTTAATTTATTCCATTTATACTTTTATGGGTTTTTTCAGCTGTTTCAGACGTTTGCAGTTTTTAACAAAATACTTTATAAAAAGCTGCAGTATTATTGCACTCACGGTTAGAGTAAGAACAATTCCTAAATATAGACTCTTTCACCTCTTGGAAGCATTCAAGATATTTTGATCCTTCAAACGGCAAGAACCATAACAAGAGTAAATATTCCAGGAAAAAAATGCCAATCAAAATTTCAAAAGAAATCTATAAAAAATGGGTGACATACCATCAGGGCTAGGGGCAGTGTTTGCATGGTCAGAGGTGAATTTAATTTAGACTAAAAACACATCAATCAACCGTTATAGTGTGGATTCCATACTAACATGGCCAAAGTAGCTTGTTTCACCAAAACCCTAATTTTTTTTTTTTTTTTTTTTTTTTTCTGTTTTCATTTTGTATTCAACTTAAAATAAGAAAAAAAAATCAAACTTTTCAACTTCATATTATTTAATACATGATAAAAAAAGGTACAAATTTCTAACATTACTTTCTTTAATTTAGACACATTAAAAATATTGAGACATAAAACATTATGGACCTATTTGGTAACAGTTTTTAAGTATTGTTGTTCAAAATAATGTGAAAACTGTGGTTTAAAAAGTATTGTGAAAATACGTATTTAAAGTATTCATAATGCAAAAAAATATGTTTGGTATCATGTTTCAAACAACATAATTCATAATGTGAATAAACATAATTATGAGTTTGGTTACTTTGGTGTGTGTGTTTTTTTAAGTGATGACATATAGTCTAATAAATGAGACTTATATCTTTTAACATACTTACAAAAGTGCCATTGAATAATATTATTTGAAAATTGAAAGCTATTAGAGGGAGTTTTCTAAATTCAATGTTTAAACAACATAAAATGAGAAACGCAACTCAAACACTCCTAAATAAAATCCCTTATCAAACATATTTTTTTCTTCTCACAATTTTCAATATTTAAACACTTAAAACTATTGTTTGGAACCCCTCTGCCAAACATACCCCCAACTTTTTCAACAATGTTAAAGACTGAGTTTTGTTCCAATTCAACACTCGTTCATCAAAAAAAAAATTCAACACTCAAGGCCTTGGGCCCCGTATGATACAATTCTTAACTAGAGAACTACGACGATGTGACACATGATGATTGCTAGTTGAAAATCCCAACCTACCTTTGCCTTTTGGCTAATCAAGTCTAGTGTCTATCCTTGGGATTATCAAATTCCGTTTTGAGTGGCAAGAAAAGCCAGGTGAGATCACCAAAAGTTGTTAATGGTAATACTTTTTATATGCTTGGTATGTGGCAAGCACCTTTGGCTGGCGTGATAGACTAGACCTCCTCCAGTACAAGAAAGGGCAAAGCTTCTAAAATGCTCTAATGCATTGCGTGGTTCACAATATGGACATGTGATCAACTTTGAACGCATGTCAGAATCATATCGGATCCATTGTACTAAAGTATTATGACCCAAACCAAACGCAAGAAGAAAAAGAAGAAGCGTTTCTATCCCTGCAGCATTAAATGGAGAGGAAGAAGAAGAGGATGCAGAGTGCAGGACTGCATATTTGGGTAGAGTAACATGAAATCCTTGAGAGAAGTCACAATTCTCTCACCTGGTTTTGTTACCAAAAGGGTGTCTTGTGTTGATGACTGCCTAATATATCATGTATGGGCCGTATTACTTTGTTAGTGATGGACTTGGAAACGGTCTAATGTTCCGTCTCACATTTTTATATAGTTGTGGGAAAGAGTAGTACAATATACTAATATAAAACATTAAGATTGGAAGGATAAAACCATGATTGCATTTTAGATCTGTTTACATTCTTGTATATAATATTCCCATTAAAAATAATTATCTGACACAGTTTCATGAGACACAAATCACTATGATTTCCTCATTTATTTATTGTCCACTAGAAAAACTTGGCAAAAGATCTGATAAAGATTAGATTAGATAGAAAAATGCATGTATGGCTAATATCCTCTGATTGCAGATTTGCAGATAACTAGCTTTCACTTTTTTCTTTTTTCTTTTTTAATATAAGACAATAAATCTAACAAAAATATCAAAATGTATATGTGTGATATCTACTTCAAGATTTTTGCTGCATTCTGACTCGATTACTTTTTAGTTTTATATACTTGTATTTATGTCAAAACTGTGATAGAGATTAGAAATGCTATCCTCCACTGTTGACCTTGTTTGTGTGTGTGTGTGTGTGTGTGTGTGTGTGAGAGAGAGAGAGAGAGAGAGAGAGCAGGAGGGGAAATCTAGATTTAGTTATGAATTGCTTTCAGCTTTCTGAGTGCAACCTTCGAGAAGTTGCACTTAATAAATACAGATGACAAATGTAGCACTCATTGAGTTGCTAAGGATTGTATTGTCTGCCCAACCTGGAGGATGGTACATGGAAAGTAAAGGCTAAAAGAATATTAAGAACACAAACAATGAACAAAAGTATCAGAAGCAACTGCAGGAACTCCTTTCTTTAGAACATTTTTAGGATGGCAACTTATTCCTCTTATCATAACAAAACAAAACCCAACTTGCAATGATAATTCATAATTAGGCACAGAAAGAGAATAAATAGTATCCAGATATATCAATCAATGCAAAGGAAATAAGAAACAAAGCATACAATAGTGTGCACAAAGCAGAGCACATGCAGCTATCAGCTAAAAAACTCTCACGCTTGCAACATGATGGGTGAAACATGTACACATACTCAGCGCCGATCAGATGCCACAGATTCAGCAGAGAAGAGATACTTCACACGTGAAAGAACTGAATCATGTGAAGGGTCATAAGGATGATCCTTTGACGGGATCTCCAAAATAGCGGGTATTGGCTTATTGTAGCTATCAACCAGGAACCTTATCATGTTTGCTACCTGATAAGTGAAGTGCAGAAACGGTAAGTTTGTAGTGGAAATCTTGGGCCACATAATAAATTTGGAAGAATATACACAATACAGCATATCACTAGTACAGTAGCCAGGCAACCACCTACGCCCCTAAGCTATTGCCTAACTGATCAGGAGCCCTTAGACCTTAGCCCCTTATCTATGCCTGCATATATATTTAGACAACTATGCAATTGGACAAGAACATCATACACCCGGGGATTTTAAAAGTCTGTTATTGCTAGCATAACTTTTTTTTTTTTGGGCAACAATTCTAAACATTCAATATAAAATAACTGGTTTTGTCAATTCTTTGTCCACTTACATCCTCAAGAGGGGAAGGAGAACATATGATATCAATTTTAGGGGCGAAAAAACTTACATATTGGCTGATTAGGACGATAGCAATATCCTCCTTTGTGGTGAAATCTTTGAATGCATCCTCAATTGCTTTGACCGTTGTTTCTTGACAAAACACAATCAGAAAATAAGTTTCAATTGACTTTGCTTTATAAATTGATAAGAGTGAAGCTTTCTTAGATTCTATTAATCTTTGACATTTTCATCAAAGGAACAGGATGTAGACTGTAGTATATATGGGGTAGAGGATCAGTTCCATTGACCAAAAATCACTTAATAAAAAGACAAGATCATCCATCTAACTTACGAATCAGAAAATTATCATTCATTGCTTTTGCAATCTAAGAATCTCATATAAACATACACTGGAAGAAATCTGAACAGCCTTCAAGAACTCTCTATTTGCGGGCATATCATTAATGAAAAGTCACACACATCAATTTCCATCTTAAGATCTAAAATTTTGAGGAATTTAATTTGGAAAAAAAATTCATTAAAATCATTGTTCCAAGTCAATCACTTAAATAATCAATTTCACAAAGTCAAGCTCCACCTTTTATAAGAGCTTTTTTAGCACCTTGGGTTTATCATCTAAGAAAATAATCACAGCAAATTATATCCAAATTAAGGGTGTAATTGGACATTCTGAGGCTTGACTAACTCAGAAGCCACAGACCACTAAGTATATTAGCTTGGGAAATACTTGGAAGCTCTATATAACCACTCATTCCTAGCTTCTAGGTTGGCCCTTTAACAATTGTTCTCAAAACAACTGGATATGCTTTATCATCTAAGATAAACCTCGAATGAAAAATCAATTCAGGCCCTGAGTTATATAAAATCCCTACGAGCTTCTGTAAGAAGGCCAAACATACGTAAATCCCCAAGAACTCATAATAGTCTTTCTTATTCTAAACTCCAGGCCTCACAAACCAAGAAATAGCTCACTAAAGAAGCATTGATTATGATAAGGAAATTTTAATGAAAAATTCAACAATATTTCAATCAATAAGAACACTATTTATTGCTTTTTCATCAAAAAAGCACCTGTAATAGTTCCATGTAGTAAGTATCTCACGCATTGAACAAGTCTCTCTCTCGGTAAGTTAAACACACAACTCAATTCTACAATGAGGACCCACATTTTGTGCATTGGCCTCACACAAGGAACAACCTCAGACCTTGTGGGCTAATTTGTTTGGGTCTCAACCACACCATGTCAATTTCCTCATGCCTCACCTCAAGACCCCGCCTCTAGGCACAAACCTCATTAACCTTCCCAATAATGCAAATTGCAAAATATCTAACCTGCTAACAAAACATTTCCTTCAATCAGTTGCCTCAGGGAAGCTAACCTGTTTCTGTAAATGAGAGGCATGAATGGACTACAACATTATGGAGAGGAATTATAGGGAGAACTTTCCATAATCCTGATGAATTGAGAGTGGTGGGCAACTATGATCAACTTCAATTAAGTAGAAAGAATTGAGGTCTTTAGGTTGCAAGCTAGTGAGCTACACATATCCACTTTGAACAGACACCATAAAAAGTACTTTTACATGCCATGACAAAGCTTTATAGGGGGCAAAAGCAAACATTTCAGAGCTCAAAACCTAGCAATGAAATCTCTCTTAATTGATTGATTTATAAGTAAGACTCTCATCAACTTTATTTATGATTAAATTGGAAGGGCAGAATTGTTGGTCACTGAATTAGGAATCTGTGAAAAAGGGAGATAATAATACTCATTTCTTTCATAGATTAGCAAACTCTCATAGAAAAGCTAATCATATTAAGAGGATTGAGGTGGATGGTGTTCTTTATGAGGATGAGTCGGATGTGTGCTCTCAGTTAGTTCTCTTCTATCAGGGGCTGTATGAGGAAACTGAATTGGGGTGCCCTACTAAGGATGGATTAGATTTTGCATGTATTGAAGAGAAGGAGAGGCTGTCCTTAGAGAAGGAGTTCACGAAGGAGGAAGTCGTCCAGGTCTTAAGGGAGATGGAGGGTGATAAAGCCCCTGGTCCTAATAGTTTTACCTTGGTTTTCTTTCAAAAATGTTGGAGTGTTGTGGAAAAGGATGTCATGGATTTTTTTGATTATTTTCATCGGCACTCTGTGTTTGAACGGTCTATGAATGCTTTGTTTCTCACTTTAATTCCTAAGAAATGTATTGCTATTAACATTAAGGATTTCCGCCCTATCAGCTTGGTGGGCAATGTGTACAAGTTGTTGTCCAAGGTGTTGGCTAATAGGTTGAGGGCGGTTTTGGATAATCTCATCTTTGAGACTCAAAATTCGTTTGTTGGTGGAAGGCAGATTCTGGATTCAGTGCTCATTGCAAATGAGTGTCTGGATAGTAGGTTGAAGAGCCGGTTACTGGGTGAGGTTTGCAAGCTTGATATTGAAAAAGCTTATGACCATGTTAACTGGGAGGCCTTGTTTTATCTATTGGACCGGATGGGTTTTCGGTTGAAATGGAAGGGGTGGATTAAGGCTTGTGTTACTTCTGTCCGTTTTTCAGTCTTGGTAAATGGACCCCCTGAAGGTTTTTTTGGAAGCTCTCACTGCTTAAGACAAGGAGACCCTTTATCCCTGCTTTTATATCTCTTAATAACAGAGGTTTTAAGCAGAATTTTGAAAAAGACAGAGGAGAATAACTTTATTCGGGGTCTTCATGTGGGAGTAGTGAATTCTATTGGTGTGCGGATTTCCCATTTGTTGTTTGCGAATGACATTATCTTATTTTGTGATGCCTCTAGGGAACAGTTGCTATCCATAAGGTTGGCGTTGTCTTGTTTTCAAGCTTTTACAGGTTTGAAGGTTAATGTTAGGAAAAGCGAGATTGTACCTGTTGGGGAGGTGAATAATCTAGTTGCATTGGCTAGGATTCTTCAATGTAGAGTGGTGAATTTGCCTATAAAATATTTGGGAATGCCGTTGGAAACTTCTGTTAAGACAACTTCAATTTGGAATCCTATTTTGGACAAGATGGAGGAGAAAATTTCAGGGTGGAAGCGTCTCTATTTATCTAAGGGTGGTAAGTTCACACTACTAAAGAGTACTCTCTCAAGTCTCCCAACGTACTTTTTATCTCTCTTCACTATTCCTAAAGTTATGGCTGCTACAATGGAAAGTATTCATTCGATGGGGGTCTTCTGAAGGAAGCTTCAAATATTCTTTGGTGGCTTGGGAAAAGGCGTGTTTACCCGTTGAATTGGGTGGTTTGGGAATAAGAAGTGTGGCATCATTTAATCAAGCTTTATTAGGGAAATGGTTGTGGCATTATGGGCATGAAGTTACCCATCTTTGGCAGAGAGTTATCTCCACAAAATATGGTGAGGGTCAAGGGGGGTGGTGTACGAAAGTGTGCAAGAGGTCTCATGGATGTGGCCTTTGGAGAAGCATTCATGAAGGGTGAGAGAGTTTCTCTATGCATCTGTCTTTTGTAGCAAGTGAAGGCACCCATATCCGCTTCTGGCATGATAGGTGGATTGGGGATAACACCCTAAAAGATCTCTATCCTGAACTCTATGTGTGTTCAGCTGCCAAAGATGCTTGCATCCTTGAAGTTTTGTGGATTCCGAAAGGAGGTACTTTTAGAGTGTGGGATTTAAGGTTTTATAAAGCTTTTGAAGATTGGGAACTAGCTGTATTTTATTCTCTACTTCAGTTTATTCAACCTCATATTCCTCGGGGTGATAGGAGGGATACTCTTTGTTGGCGGCTCAAAGCTGATGGTAAGTTTGACACCCAATCTTACTACCAAGCATTTCAGGGTACTCTGAATTCTTTGTTTCCTTGGAAGGGTGTTTGGAAACCAAAGATTCCTAAACGAGTGGCTTTTTTCTTGTGGACAGCCACTCATGATCGGATTCTCACGTTAGATAATCTCATGCTTAGGGGCCGCCTTTTGGTAAATCGGTGTTGTATGTGTTGTTGTGATGGGGAGTCGGTAGACCATCTTTTACTTCATTGTCCTGTTACACATACCTTATGGACCTTCATGCTTCAGGCTTTTGGTATTCATTGGGTTATGCCAGGATCAGTGGTGGGTTTGTTATCCTGTCGTCATCAGTGGCTTGGGAAGCATAACTCAAATATTTGGAATTTGATTCCATGGTGTTTAATGTGGATTGTTTGGTTGGAACGAAATCGTCGCTCCTTTGAGAACATGGAGAAGACGTTGGATGAGTTAAAGGTTTTGTGCCAGGGCAGTCTTTTTGAGTGGTCTCGTTGTTGGGGCTTTAATGATCCTTCTTCTCTTTTAGAGTTTATGCTTTCCCTTAGATTATCTTTCTGATTTTTCTCTCTTTTGTTTTGATGTTTGTTTTTTCTGTTTCTTGTTGTTCATAATCCGTACTTTTCTTTTTTTTTTCTCATTAATAATAGTTCTCTGATTACTTATCAAAAAAAATATTTTTAACTGGGAGGGAAAAAGAACCACACAAATAATTTTTTTCCTTAGTAAGGCCAAACACATACACACGTGAGAAAATTAGAATGATAAAGCATACAATTGTTAAGGTTAAGAACATGATTACTGTTACTCTATTAGTTCAATAAACCCACGAAATAACAATTTCTACATTACAAGGCTAGTGTGCATACTTGAATCAACAATAAGGTAGTTTGTCTTTCTCCGCAAGTCAACATTACCCACACCGGCCAGCAAAAATCCAGTTATAGTGTCCTATATGATAAAAATATCCACGAGAACAAACATCAAAACTTATAAGAAGTAAGCTACCAAACATGCCCTACACTAGTGAATTCTGCATTATACACAATAAACCTACCTAAAAGGAAAGAAAACAAAGTAAAAATTGCGTGAATTGATGAAGGAAAAATGAATTTATAAAATCTATAGTCTGACCTTTTCACCCATAAACTGTGAGACAATCCCACCACAACTAGGCTATTTATAATGCATGCTCCTTTGCTTTAAAGCAATAACCTAAGAAGCATGGACACAAACACGCTGACACAAAAATTCTGGAAAAATTAAGACATGACATGGTAAGGACACCCCGTAAGGGTGCAACCTAATGGTTGGACGTTTGGGGTGAGTTGTAGACCCATTTATCCTAGGTTTAATCCCCACTAGGAGTTACCCTTGATTACCTGATACACGGTTCTAACAGGTGAGGTTGTGTATCTGTACTTTACTCCCCAAAGGTGGGTTCACAGGCCCCGCCTCGGTGAGGTTCCTCATCATCAAAAAAGAGAAAAAGGATGCGTCTAATAATTCATTAATATACATATTTTAAGCATATTTTATGTCTAGTTTAAGTTTCCAAAATATATAACAACTTCTAAATTCTCTAAAACCATATTTAAAATCAAAGTAAATTTTTTTAATTAAAAAAAAAAATCTTTTTTCAGCCATCTAACACAAACAGGCCGTGGATTTTGGAGTGTCCGCGCTTCTTAGGCAGTAACATGTCTGAAGGTAAATCTAGGAAAAAGTAAATTGGTACCAGTTGGGGGAATGTTCAGCAAGTAGGAGAATTAGTGGTTGTGTTGGGTTCTAAGGAGGTGGGTAAACCCCCATTCCACCATTTCAAGTGGCTACTATGGCGAAAAATCATGCTGTTCATGTTCAATAATTCCAAGCGAAATTTTAAAATACTTATAAACTAGCACAACCCACTACATTAACCATACCTCATCAGCAATCATGGCAATAAGTGCTGAGCTTTTAGTGGCAATTGGAGCCCGACCAGCCATTTAAGTTTGTGTTATTCAACTGGATCAATGAAGAACAAAAACCCATCAGGAAAAAAAAATGTGATCCTATCAATTACATAAAATAAAACCCTTTAACAACTATAATTTACATACATGACCTATTGCCAAACAATGCATTTATAGTCCGAGGTTTTAAAACTGCAAAATTTTCATAGCAGCCAAACAGAGAGAGGGGATAAAATATAATAGATACCCAGAATATAAAATTGACATATTTTCTCAGCAAAAATAAATAAAAAAGCATCGAATCTGGCAGAGAAAATTAAAGAAAAACTCAGCGTAGTAATCAGATTATGAAATTACCTGGAAAAATTTATCAGTGTTTCGAGCTTTGGATCAGAGAGAGAGAGAGAGAGAGAGAGAGAGCGCGAGAGCAATTCAGCAATGAGGATTGGATTTGTCATTTGTGGTTTGGAAATGGACCCGGGTTTGGATTTTTTTTGGATCAAGTTCGACCCGTTTTAAAACGTTAGCAACTAGTCCAGAAACTACGTCTCCGTTAAGTGGACATCCAGTGCTGCCGTTAAATCCCCAAAATAACGTCGTTTTGCCTCTAATTTAATATTTATTTATTTAATTTTTTTCTTGATTAGTATTTATTATTTAATTTCCCCTCCCCAGTAAAATCAAAGTACTAACCCATCATTCCCAAAATCCCGAATGAGAGAGAGAAAGAGGGAAGAGGAGATTGAGAGTAGACATCCAGGTCGGGTTCGGGTCGGGTCAATCGGGTTGCGGGTCAAACGGGTCACGAGTCAAAAACGGGTCATCTTAAACGGGTTCGGGTCAATCGGGTTGCGGGTCGGGTCGGGTTAACCCATATTGACCCGTATTTTTCACATGAATTTTTTATTTATTTATTTTTTTTATTTTTTTATTTTTTTATAAATTAAACAATATGTATTTGTCATTTGAAAAGTTATGTAACAAATTATTTTATGTAAAATGCATTATTTCTTGAATTCATTAAACTTATTAATACTTATTCAATAATTTTAAAATTATATAAATCCTAACATTGCTATCTAAAATAAAATAACACAAACATAAGTAAAACAAATACACGTTTTATTTCTACACAATATCAACATTCCAAAATATAAAACAAAATTATAAATTACTTATTGGATAACTCATTTGATAAAGAATAAAAACATATAAGAAATTTACAATCTTGAAAATTAATTTTATAATCTATTATCAATTGTGATTGGCATTCTATTTCAAATTTGAGATATACATTAAAATTGGATTGCTTACTTAATTATACATAGTCTCTTTTATGAATATCATATCATTGTTAAGCAACACACACTCTAGGAAATATCGTAATTTATTTTGAAAAGCCGTTTATTTTGGACATAAATTGTTAAAAAATGAGTCTAAGCATTCATAATTTATGCTAATTTGATACTTTGGCTTCACTATTTTTACACTTGTAAATGTTTCTCACACATGTCTACAATTTTAAATCTATATTTTTAACTCTACCATATTATCTTGGCATGTACTTTGTTATTTAATATCTAAAAATCTTTACTCATTACAGAATGCTCAACCTTTTATCTTTTAATTACTTTACATATGTAAATGTATCAATTGTTTCCTTAAAACTCACAATAAACAATTAAACTACTATTGTCTTAATTTTACTTTTTTTTTTTACCAAAAAAAAAAGTTTTAAAAAAGTGATTCGGGTTCGGGTCGGGTTGCGGGTCGGGTCGGGTTGACCCGCAAAAAAACTCGAAAAATTCGAGTCGGGTCACGGGTCAACCCGTTTTTGTTTCGGGTCAAAAAAATCGGGTTCGGGTCGAGTGTTTTTCGGGTCGGGTCGGGTCAGAAAATTTTGACCCGTTTTGCCATGTCTAATTGAGAGAAAGAGATATCGAGAAGGGTGGCCAGAGAAGGAGAAATACAGAATCATTGATAATCCAAAATGCCAAAATTTTTTGAAGTTACCCAGATGCCGAAAACACCTCCCTGGAGCCGCCGATGTCGACATGTTTTTGGGTTTACTGGAGAATCCGAAAATAGCTCTCTCAATTTCCTCTTCCCTCTTTCTCCCTCAGTCAGGATTTTGGGAATGATGGGTTTTTTTTTTTTTTTTTATTTTACTGGGGAGGGGACTGTCAACGTATGGCAATTTTTTTTTTTTTTAATTTCTGGATTTTTTTAATTAACGCTTTTTTATAAATTAATAAATAAATAATACAGTAGAAAATAAATATTAAATAAATAAATATCATTTCTCATTAAATTAGGGGCAGAACGACTTTGTTTTGAGGATCTATCGGCAACGGTGGATGTCTACTTAACAGATGATTGAATTAGGGAGTTTTGAAACTTATATGATTGAAATGAAATAATGTGAAATTAGTGAATTGAAATAAAAAATAGTGAAAGTTAGTGAGTGAATTTTTGAATTTAGCAAAAGAAAGGGGATAATATTATAGAATAGAATTTTCGTATCTAACTTTTTGTATCATTAGATTCAAGAACTTAAAAAATTAAGCAAAGAGCATTTTTGTTAATTTTTTGAAAAATGCTATAAATGTAAATAGAGAATGTAGGAGTTTAAAGAGTTGTATATAAGCAGATAAACTAGATTATTAAAAAAAAAAAAAAAAAAAAGCTCACACAAAATGGTGTGGTCTCATCAATTTTAATGGAGTATTGCCCTATAATTTGTTCCTATAGGGTTTTTTTTTTTTTTTTTTGGGGGGGGGGGGGGGGCCTGTGGGATAAAATCTTGAGCTTGAGTTTTTTGTTTTTATATTGAAAAAAAAGGGTGAGGTTTTCTTTTGTGCAAGTTGAAAGGGATGAATGTGATTAGAGCAACCATATCAGTTTGTCTCAATTTTTTGTTTATTTTGCAAGAAAAAACCTACTTTTTTTATTTTACACATCCACTTTTACAAAGCACCCATATCAATTTTTCTATTCTACACATTTATTCAATAAAATATTCATTCTTTTTACATTTATTATTATTTCCTTCCCTCTCCTCTTTGGAACAAACTCACAAACTCATCCTCTCTATCGAGTCACACCCACACCCAGCCAAACAGCCTTCAAAAAAATCCATCGAGCCACACCCACACCCATCCTTCAACAAAATCACCCACACCCTCCGTCGAGCTATAGACCCAACACAAGCCCAAAATCACCCACACCCAGCCACCAACCACCATCAACGATCAAATAGAACAAACCTGTCGAAATCACTGGCATTCACTGAGTTGAGGCCTTGGATCGCCGGATCATGGGCCACCGAGAAAGTCAGTTGTTTTCATGTGATCGAAGATGAGAGAGGCTGATCGAAATTATGGTCTGTCGGAATCACCGTTGTATTTGATCGGAGAGGCTGATTAGATTGTTGGATCGGAGAGGTTGATCGGCTTTGAGAAAGAGTTGATCGGTGAGAGTGAGGTGAGAAAGGAAATGAGAAAAAGAGAGTGAGGTGAGTCAAAGGTAGAGAGAGAGAGAGAGAGAGGAAAAAAAAGTCATTTACACGGTGAACAATAACCGTGCATATATGCACAGTTACTATTTATTTACACGGTCATGGTGTATATTTGCACATTTTTACAAAGACTGATGTGGGTATTTTTTGGATTAGAATGTGTAAAATTGTTATTTTTTTTTTCTATTTTAAAAGATTATAGATGAGCTGATGTGGTTGCTCTTAGGCTTTGAGCTCAACTAAAGTCTAGCAAAAAATATTATGGGTAGAGCCATAGAGGCAGACCATACTCCACTTTAATTTAATTTGGTAAGGAAATCTTCACACCAGTTAGAGGATAGAAATCATATATGCTGAGAGTGTCCCCACTTTCTTGGATATGTTAGAACTTAGAACAGCCATCTATTTCCCCCTCTTCCTATGCATTTTGGGTACTACCATCATTTTTTCATATATGTACAACAATATTGGAAATGATCCATGCACATTAATACTACATGTACTTTCCTTTTGAAGGAAAGTGGGGCAACAATTGCGAGCACTAGCAGTCCCTAGTTGTTTGACGTTAGTAATACCACGGGCACGAGTATAAATGGGTTTTTATTTACACATTCTACATTAATATGTGTAAGGAAATTGGAGTGAGACTGCATTTGATTCTAGATCTAATAAAATTGACAAGAACCTTGGTATCATTTGTGCAAATGTCTCAACACCTTCCTTCTTCAAAGATGCACCACAAGTTTGGTACATATAACCTACCTAACTCGCCATAAATAAAAGGGATGCTTCCTTCAGAAGACTGGGGCAGTCAAATGTAGGGATAGCGTAGTCCCGCTCTATGTTTGTTCATAATGTGCTTATATATAATTGTGATTGTCAAGAGTTCTATAACTCAATTAGCATCCTTTGCAGTTTTCCATGGAAACATCCATGTTCAAATCCTTCCTTCCCAAACTATCAGATTATAGAGATTTTTTTTTATGCACTCTCAATGAGCATCTCAAAAATGTAACCAATAGATAAGTAAAACAATTTTTCTATAATTAGAAATTTTGTCACAACTTGATGAAGTAGTCAACTGTGAGCGGTGGACAATTACTTTTACATGAACTCACCACTCTTTCTCTATTATTTACAAGTTACAATTGACAATTTCAAAGTGATGACAAAAATTGTGTCTTTAAACTAAAAAGATAAAAACCTAAAGGGAATGAGGGTTGGAAGCTACCAAGGCAAGTGCTCAATTGTAATGGATGCAACACGAGCAAGATATGTGTTCAAAAGTGGCATCACTTCATGGCTATGTCCTTGTAGTATTGGACAACTTTGATCTTGACAGAGAATTTTGGATCATCTAAAAGCATCTTCCTTCTAAAGACTAGAAAGCTCGATCTAAATTTAATTTTCTTATTTATTCTCTCTTTTTTATTACAGTCCATTTTTTTCTTTGGTAGAGAAACAAAAATCAAGAAATAACAGTACACGGAATGAATGAACTTAAAAAATCTTATTACATTGCCCTAAATTGTTCACAAATTTTTTCTCTAAAAAAAATTAAATATTGTTCACAAATTTGCTTGCTAGTAGAACTGAATGAAACTTTGTTCTTAAAAAGGAGTTTTACTAAGACCAAGACCAATCATAAAAAGAAAGATAATTTTATAAAATTCAATATACATTCCAAGAATATTTATTTAGTATATATATACCTCATTGTACTTCAATTTTTTTTTTGGCAGGCATTGTACTTCAATTTTCAATTTGGAATATTTATGGCATTGGCAATTAAGATACCCGTACATTTTTATATATAAAAAAAATTGAATCAATTGATGCGTTCACATTTTGCTGCGTTCACATTTTGTTTTGTTTTTTTTTTTTTTTTTTTGGTTCTGCTGCGGGGATAAGAGGGGCAGGCGTGCACTGTGCATGCACTGTTTAAGTACTTTTTTAACAATTTTTAATTAAAAATAGGTCTGGTAATACTATTCAGACATTTAAAAATTATTTTGTTATAGTATTTTCAGTTTTTAACAATAAACTCTATTCAAACGGACCCAACATTCTAATCCATAAATAATAATAACAAATTGCCATAAATAAATTATAAGCTTCCTATTTTTGGTGGTGTCTCTCCCATCCAAAAAAAGAAGGAGCTAAAGATAAGCAATTTCCAAGTAGCTTCTCTTTACTCCCCACCAAGCCAAACAGACCTGAAACTTTCAGTACCCTCTTTCCACGAATCTTCTCACAAATGCTAATGATGCTGAATAGCTAATGCTTGCTGGTACGGGCCTACTGAATCGCGGCCTGTTCTTTGCCCACGTGAATAACAAGTCCAAATCTCACGTTATAAAAAGTCAAGAACTTTGATTACAAAAAGGAAACTAAAAGACAAAAAGTACCTCAAGTATGTCCAAAATATTAATTAAAAAAAAAACTTCTTCTCTTTTATTGCCTGTTTGGATTCAAGTTTTGGTTGTCACGTTCACTTTTTTTTTTTTTTTCTTTTTTTTTTAGCGCTTATGAATAGCAATTAATACTGTTTATGCATGTGATTATACTGTGTGAGAGATAAAGTTACTGTTCACAAAACTGATAAGCACATTCAAAGGAAAAAAAATATTAAAAAAGGGTCCTACAGCACTATTCACACATTTAAAAATTATTTTACTACAGTATTTTCAGTTTTCAATTTTCAATTTTCAATAATAAGTTCTATCCAAACGGACCCTTAATCATTAAGAGGATTTTTGTCTAAAATAATGTAGATCTTTTAAAGTTTTTACCATTAAAAATCTTTGATCTTTCCTATAAGAGCACTTGTATTAGTCAATTTATTAGCTTAAAAATTAAATTTTACATATTTAATTCTAACAATCACTCATATTAGTATTGTAGGGGCCCAAATCAAACTAGTCCAAGTTTGGACAGTGGACCAGCTCAATGAGCACTCAACAATGAATTTGTAGAGAGTGGGTGTTTAATCTAGGTTTTTTGAGATGATAGATAATACAAAAGTTTTGTTCGGCTTTTTATTCAGGCACTACACTTGTATGAGTATGTAACTTGGAGTTGAATACATTGATACTAAGAACGATCGTTTTTCTTTCTTTTTTCTCTCTCCCCTTCTTCCAAATTCTTCCTTTTCCTTTTATAGGCCTCCCCTTTCCTTCCCAGGTGCAATCCAGGTGTTTCCTTTTTAGATACTTGTCCCATCACCCCTTTTGGCTCAGGTCTCTGGTGGTGAAGATAAGGTCGAAACCTAACGTTCAGGCGTCACTTCTTCATTAATGCGGCCAGAGAAGCAGGTGTAGAGCATTAAATGCGGTGATGGCAGCTTTTCCTTTGGCCACAGTCAATTCTTTCCCTTTATTCTTTATTCTCGTTTTCTTAACTCCAGCATCAAAAAGAAAAAACCTTCATCATGGGCGTTATTCAACTATAAGAACATTCACATAGTCCTCGGCGACGCCTTGCCGAGGACTGGTTTGTCCTCGGACGTTATGTTTCTTAGTGTCTGGACATGCATGATACTTCTTTCTCTCTTGTGATCTTGTAGGTCGGACTGATTATGTCCTCGGATTATCTCAAGATGTAGTGTTGGGCTTCTTTTATTGTGAGGGCCTTTGGGCCGGCCAGATACGCGATTTGGGCCCATGGGTACCACAATAGCCCCTCGAAATCCTTATTTCTATTCTATTGGAGAGGGATGAGGGTTTCGATATACGCGCACGCAAGGCGATATGCTTCTGACGTTTCGATCTCCTGGACGCGCTTCAATTAAATATTGGCGGCGCCATGCTCCTTGTTTCCAACCGCATGATGCTCATCTAACGGATAGGCGCCTTTTGATGAGGCAGGCGGGAGACTTCCCGCTTTACGTTTTTCCATGAAATAAATATCGCCACTTTAAAGATCTTCTGTTCATTTCAGACTTCGCGCATTGAACCTAACCTTTTCTGTAACCTGCACGCGTCTTCATACCCCTTATCTCTAAGCCGAGGTGACGTAATTGTTTAAAAGTAAGTTCTTCAACCTTCTGCTTTCATTATTGTTTTTTACTCTTTCGATTGTCCCCTTTTTTTGGTCCTCGGCTATTTAAATCTTCCCATTTCGTTATAGTGCTTACTCCCTAGTTTTAGGAAATGGGTAGGTTCGCATCCCTGGTGGATACCCCTGAAAAAATAGAAGCCTTTAAAGCCAAATACGAGATCCCACCCAGAGTGTCCGTTAGGTATTGTGGGACGGGGGAGTGGCTCACTAGAGAGAGACCGGCGAGGTGGTGATTCCTATGATAGCGTTTATAGAGGGAGGGATGAGAATCCCTATGATGCCTATTACCATGAACTATCTTAGGACTGCTAGGTTGTCCCCTACACAGTGCGCTCCCAATATGTTTAGGATCTTGGGTGCGGTAGACGTTCTGAACGAAAGGTTAGGGTTAGGTCTCACTCACCATGAAGTGAATTGGGTATATACCCTTCACCATTTGAGAGGGCATACCTACTATCTGAAATCTAGGCACCCAGAAGTCAGATTGATCCAATGCCTTCCCCACTCCAACAAGGGTTTGGACAAGGACTTCCTTATATTGTCCGGGGAGTGGCATGACGGTCTCCACTGTCCGACGACGGAAGGGGAGCCTGGTGAGTCCTCGCGTAGCGTCATACTTGATCAATGATAAATGCGGTGTTTCTTTTGTTGGTGGTCTTTTTTCTTAATTTGTTTGTACTAACCCGTTTTTTGGACGTATGCGCAGATCGTCGTGCGCTTGCACCCCGTGCTAATCTCGTCAACTTTGATCGTCTCGATAAGATCTTGAAGGCTGAAGTGTTTGTGCACTCAGACGGTCAACTTCGTGCCGCCCACCGCATCCTCGGATACACACCCATATCCTACACCTTTCAAGAAACCAAGTGTGTCATCAAGGAGAAAGATCCGAGGCTTCCGAGGATAAGTGTAGCAGTCGAGGGCTTTTTGTTACCGCCTGGCGCTCCAGTTCCTCAAGGCGTTCTGATTACTGAGCCAGTCAGAGTTGTTCCGAGAGCTTCTGATTTGGCTACGCCCTCGGCCCGACCTGGATTTGGCGAAGGTTCTACCTCTCAGCTACTCGCCGAGGTAGAAGAGGAAGAAGTAGAAGAAGAAGAAAACGAGGAAGTAGTTGAGCTCTCGGATTCCGAGGAAGAGCTCGAAGCTTTAGATCCGCTTTTTCCGCCCAGGCATCCTTCTCCCGTTGCCAGATCTCCTACCTTTACATCCTCGGACGACGACGACCAACCTTTGATGAGGATGGGAATCCATCGTAGACCCAAGCCCAGCTTGAAGGATGTGCTAGAAGGGCAAACTGGAGCACAAGGTCCTTCAAAAGTGCCTCCGGAGAAGGCCAAGGATAAGGGTGCCGACAAGCTTCCGCCCGTGAGGGTTATTCTACCGCCTTCCCCTAGGACTCAACATCCAGATCCGGCTGACCATAAAAGGAAAAGAGACCAGCAGAAGGGAAAAGAGATAGCCGAGGGGGGGAAAGACGTCCCTGGTAGGGAGATGGAGCAAGAGAGGGGAACTAAACATGCTCGTCATGTCCACCCGAGGACGGAGAGACGAAATGATCCTCCTGTAGCCTTCCATGCGCCTATTTGGGCCCCTCAGATGCAAGTAGATGATCAGGCGATTACCGCCGATGCATCCATCAGGGGATCCGACGAGGGCACGGCTGCATGCATCGCCGATGCATTGGAGCAGGCACTGCTATTGCCTGAGGACATGGGAGAGCTGCGTAGAATGAGAGATCATAATGTCTTCATGACTCTCAAAAAGGAGCTAGCCATGGTAAGTATTCAAATTGGCCAATCTTTGGCATTTATGTTTTTCTTTATGCTTCTTCTTCTCTACCCTCTCTTCTTTTTCTTTATGTAGTGTGTACTTTACTAACAAAGCTTGTACGTAGGCTGTCCAATCTGCCCATAGGGCAGAGGAGATCGCTGCCAGCTCCTACAGAGCACTAAGGGATGAGGTGGTCAAGTTGGACCACACTAAAAAGATAATGGAGCTTAAAGAGAAGAGGCTCCAAGAGGTGACTGCCAGCCTGACCAAGGCGGCAAGTGAGCGGTCAGGTCTGGAGGCCGAGCTGAGGAGTACCACCCGACAGGCCGAGGATCAGAGGCTAGAACTCAAACGAGCTAATGAAGACCTCGCCTCGGCCAGATCACTGGCAGAAGGCCTCGCTAAGGACCTTACAGCATCTGAGGAGGCAAAGGAGGAGGCACTCAAGGCCACGGAAGAGGCTCTCGCCAAGGCACAGGCAGCCGAGGCAATGGTTGACGAGGCTGAGCAGAGCGGGTATGACATGGGCGTGGCCGAAACCACAGAGACATTCAAAGCCCAAGTGCCGGAGGTCTGTAGGGACTACTGCCTCCAGGTGTGGAAGGAAGCTCTTTCCCAAGCCGGGGTTGATGCTTCCTCCCCTCTATGGAAGGAGGAGAACGCCTACATTCCTCCCGCAATTCGCGTGGCTGCCTCTAGCTCAGCTAAGGATGATTCCCACCCTTCCTCGGCTGGGATTCAAGTAGACGAGGATGCTGTCGAAAATGCTGCTCCTACTGCTCCTCCTGCCCCCAAGGAGGCCACCCCCAACCTAGAGATTGGTGGGACTGTAGAGCCCAAAGAGAAAGCTGGCGAGTCCTCGGCCTTGGTGGTTTCTCCTGCTGACCCAAAGGACCAGACCCAACCCGAACCATAATCACCCGTGGCTTGGCTGCTTGCTCTTTTTCTCTTTTCTCCTTCGTTGCTTTTGGCCTTGTATTTTTATTTCTTAGTCCCAGTTTTTACTTTATTTCCCTTGTACTTTGACAGTTCAGTTATAAATGTATTGACAAATCTTTCAGTTAATGAAAAGGGGTTCCCAATTTAAATTGCTGTTTTATATTACGTTTGGTGTTGATATCTTGTTTCCTTGCTATGCATGTACTATTGCTATACTATCGGCTTGTCTCTATAGCATGTACTTATACCCCTTTGCCCTTAAGCAAGGAAATTTTAGCCAACTTACATATGTGCAAATGCTTTAAGTAATGACTGTTACCTTTTGCTTATGCTTAAGGACAAGCGACACACTAAAAAAGGAAATATACTAACGGGGAATCTGTGTGCTTGGAACTCGCTCAAAAGTTACTTCCATGATAACATATTGAAAAGTGAACTTAACCACATATTTTGCATTTGGACTAACAGTACTTTAAGCTTTGGGCTTAGTACTTAACATCATTTTAAGACCCGTTCGTTTAATGACTCCACTGCTGTTTCCATATCAAGGGGAAAGATCCGAGGTAACCTCCTTTCTCTATTCTAAATTAAGATAGAGGATCTGTTGATCCGACATAACCTCAATAAGAATTGAAATAAGGTAGAGGATACGAGGACCTGACCCGACCTCGATTAAACTTGGACTAAGGTAGAGGATCCGAGGACCCGGCGTAACCTTAGTCTTCTTGCTTTTAAATTAAGATAGAGGATCTGATGACCCGGCGTAACCTTAATTAAATTTGGACTAAGGTAGAGGATCCGAGGACCCGGCGTAACCTTAGTTTTCTTGCTTTTAAATTAAGATAGAGGATCTGATGACCCGGCGTAACCTTAATTAAATTTGGACTAAGGTAGAGGATCCGAGGACCCGGCGTAACCTTAGTCTTCTTGCTTTTAAATTAAGATAGAGGATCTGATGACCCAGCGTAACCTTAATTAAATTTGGACTAAGGTAGAGGATCCGAGGACCCGGCGTAACCTTAGTTTTTTTGCTTTTAAATTAAGATAGAGGATCTGATGACCCGGCGTAACCTTAATTAAATTTGGACTAAGGTAGGGATCCGAGGACCCGGCGTAACCTTAGTCTTCTTGCTTTTAAATTAAGATAGAGGATCTGATGACCCGGCGTAACCTTAATTAAATTTGGACTAAGGTAGAGGATCCGAGGACCCGGCGTAACCTTAGTTTTCTTGCTTTTAAATTAAGATAGAGGATCTGATGACCCGGCGTAACCTTAATTAAATTTGGACTAAGGTAGAGGATCCGAGGACCCGGCGTAACCTTAGTTTTCTTGCTTTTAAATTAAGATAGAGGATCTGATGACCCGGCGTAACCTTAATTAAATTTGGACTAAGGTAGAGGATCCGAGGACCCGGCGTAACCTTAGTTTTCTTGCTTTTAAATTAAGATAGAGGATCTGATGACCCGGCGTAACCTTAATTAAATTTGGACTAAGGTAGAGGATCCGAGGACCCGGCGTAACCTTAGGCACGACAGAATTAATGGCGCAAAAATGATAAGAGTAGAATAACAAAAGTACTTTTCCTTAATAATAATATCGTCTCAAATTACTTACATTCCAGGGATGGGGTACAGCTTTTCATCTAAGTCGGTCAAGTAGTAAGCTCCTATACCAGCTATTGCCGTGATGCGATATGGTCCTTCCCAATTAGGTCCAAGCTTTCCCCATGCTGGATTTTTGGTGTTCCCCACTACTTTCCTCAGCACCAAGTCCCCGAGAAGAAGAGGTCTTGACTTTACACTGGAATCATATCCATGCTTCAGTTTTTGTTGGTAGTAAGCTAAGTGAATCATGGCAACCTCCCTCCTTTCTTCAATTAGGTCGAGGTCTTTTTCTAGCAGTCTGTCATTGCTTTCCGGAGTGAAGGAGCTTGTCCTCATCGTTGGAAAACCAGTCTCCAAAGGAATAACAGCCTCGGCGCCATAAGTCATCGAGAATGGCGTCTCTCCCGTTGATCGGCGGGGGGTGGTCCGGTACGTCCACAGAACGTGGGGCAGCTCCTCCACCCACCTTCCTTTAGCGTCCTCCAATCTCTTCTTCAGTCCATTCACTATAACTTTGTTAATAGCTTCGGCCTGTCCATTCCCTTGCGGATAAGCCGGAGTGGAGTATCTATTGATTATGCCGAGGCCACAACAATATCGTCTGAACGCCTTGCTGTCAAACTGCAAACCATTATCGGAGATGAGGGTATGAGGGATACCGAATCGAGTGACGATATTCTTCCATACAAATTTCTTCACATCAACATCCCTGATATTCGCCAGGGGCTCGGCCTCTACCCACTTAGTAAAATAATCAGTACCGACAACCAAATATCTTCGGTTCCCAGGCGCCTTTGGGAAAGGACCCACAATGTCTAGACCCCATTGTGCAAAAGGCCAGGGACTCGTCAGAGGATTAAGCACACCTCCGGGCTGGTGGATGTTTGGCGCGAATCTTTGACATTGATCGCACTTCTGCACATAACTTTGAGCTTCTCGCTGCATGTTCGGCCACCAATACCCCTGTGTTAGGGCCCTGTGAGCCAAAGATCTTCCTCCTGTATGGCTTCCACAGATTCCTTCATGTAACTCTTCCAAAAGTAACTCTGTCGCTTCAGGGTGCACGCATAACAGGTACGGGCCGGAGAAAGATCGTCTATAGAGCTTATGATCCCCGGCCAACCAAAATCGGGAGGCCTTTCTTCGTATCTTGTTCGCTTCGATTTTATCCTCGGGTATGACATCATCTTTTAAGAAGGACATAATGGGGTCCATCCAGCTAGGCCCCACTCTAATCTGGTGCACACGGATAACGCTTCCCATTATTTTCGAGGGTTTAGGTAAGTCTTCAACCAAGACAATCCGAGGTAGTCCCTGTGCTGATGATGTGGCAAGAGTTGCTAGGGAATCAGCATGCGTGTTGCCGCTTCTAAGGACATGGGACAAAGTAAAGGATTCGAACTTGCGTTGTGTAGTTTTGACTTGATTCAAATAATCCTGCATCCTCGGATCTCTGGCCTCTACCTTTCCATCTACTTGACCCACAACTAGCTGAGAGTCCGAGAACATTTGCACGATTTTTCCCCCAACCTGTGGACCATATCCATTCCTTTCAGCAAGGCTTCGTACTCGGCCTCATTGTTAGTAGCCGAGAATCCCAGTCTTAAGGACTTTTCCAGTGTGAGACCTTCTGGGGTCGTAATTACCACCCCCACTCCGGATCCTCTTTGATTAGCAGCCCCATCAACATAAACAGTCCACACCGCGAGACCTTTACATGTAACCACGCCAACTGATTTTTCATCAATGTCCTTGTTGATTACACTACCTTCTATTATGGGTTCAGCAAATTCCGCAACGAGATCAGCCAACACCTGACCCTTTATTGCTGTGCGGGGCATGTATTTAATATCAAAAGAGCCCAAAATGGTTCCCCATTTTGCAATCCTGCTGGTATAATCCGCACTCCGGAGTATAGCCCTTAGTGGAAGCTGGGTCAAAATAACCACCGTATGGGACTGGAAGTAATGGGGAGCTTACGTGTGCCATGCACCACGGCAAGGATTGCCTTCTCTAATGGTGGGTAACGTACCTCGGCCTCATGCAGAGACTTGCTCACATAGTAAACTGGCTTTTGTATGTCCCCGTCAACCCTTATTAGCACCAGACTAACGGCGTGAGTTGCCACCGCGATATATGCGAATAGGACCTCGTCGGCCTCGGGCCGAGACATGATAGGAGGGTGGGCAAGATATTCTTTAAGCTGCTGGAAGGCAACAGCACACTCTTCTGTCCATTCAAACCCCTTCCATTTGTTTAATAGTTGGAAGAACGGTCTACACCGATCAGCAGATCTTGAAATAAACCGGTTGAGAGCAGCCGTCATTCCAGTTAACCTCTGCACCTCCTTCGGATTCCGAGGCGGCTGTAAGTTGTTGATGGCCTTGACCTGAGCGGGGTTGACCTCAATCCCTCTATGCGTCACCATGTAGCCCAAAAATTTGCCAGACCCTACACCAAAGGAACATTTGGATGCGTTGAGGCGTAACTTGTGCTTCCTCAGTGTTTGAAAGGTATCGTCGAGGTCGGGTATGTGAGCCGAGATAGTCTTACTTTTAACTACCATGTCATCTACGTACACCTCAATCGTTTTTCCCAGTTGTGGTTCGAACATTCGCGTCATCATTCTTTGATAGGTAGCCCCAGCATTCTTCAAGCCGAAGGGCATCACCTTATAGTGGTAGTTCCCTATGGGTGTGACAAAGGCTGTCTTTTCCTGGTCTGCTGGAGCTAAGGGTATTTGATGATAACCTTGGAAAGCATCCAGAAAGCTCATCCGAGGATGCCCTACCGTAGCGTCGACCAACTGATCTATGCGGGGCATTGGGAACGAATCTTTTGGGCAAGCCTTATTCAAGTCCGTAAAGTCCACGCATACCCTCCATTTTCCATTCTTCTTTTTTACTACTACCGTATGGGCTAACCACTCTGGATAAAACACTTCCTTAATGGCCCCTGCTTTCTTGAGTTTTGCCACCTCTTCTTTAACAGCCTCAGCGTGTTCTTTAGATGAACGCCGAGGTGGTTGCCTTCGTGGCACAGCAGCCGGATTAACATTGAGGTGGTGACAAATAAACTCCGGATTGACTCCTGGTGCTTCATAAGCATCCCATGCAAACACATCGATGTTTCGCTTCAAAAATGTGACCAGATCTTCCTTCTCTCGTAGGGGTAATTGACTTCCTACTTGGAAGAATCTCTCTGCATCATCTGCGATAACCACTTTCTCCAAATCTTCACAGCCTGGTCCTTCAGTCTCGGCTTCACTTGGCTCGGCCGAGGACATTAACTGCTACAAATCCTTCTCGGCTGAGGTTTGTGACTCTTGCCTCGCCTGATGTGTAATAGCTGCTGTTATACATTGTCTCGCCATGGACTGGCTGCCCAGTATTTCCTCAACCCCATCCTCATACGGGAATTTCAGCTTGACGTGCAGAGTTGATGACACGGCACCTAAGGCATGCAGCCATGGTCTGGCCATTATGGCTGTGTAAGGGGAATAAGCATCTACTACGATGAAATCCACGTCCACTACCACCGGTCCTGACTGTACAGGTAATCTAATTAGCCCCTTCGGAATAACAGCCTTCCCTTCAAAGCTTATTAATGGGGAGTCATAAGCCATGAGATCTTCGAACCTCAAATTGAGACCTTTAAACAAATCTGGGTACATGATGTCAGCCCCACTCCCTTGGTCAACCATCACTCTTTTCACATCGTAACCCCCTATCCTCAACGTAATGACCAGCGCATCGTCGTGCGGTTGAATAGTGCCAATCTTGTCTTCGTCAGAAAATCCCAGTATAGGCAGAGGATTCCTCTTGATCCTCTTCGACTCGGAATTGAGGTCCTCGGCGGTGGGACGTAGTACTGACATTATTCTGGTAGGGCAAGACCCCGTCCGACCTGGCGCCGCAAGGATGACATTGATTGTGCCCAACGGAGGTCTTACATTGTTACTGCCTTGGTTCATGGAGCCAGATTGGGTACCTGGTTCATCAGGTCGATTCACGAATTGTCTTAGTTTCCCTTCTTTGACCAGCTGATCCAAGTAATTCCACAAGTTCCTGCAGTTCTCTGTGGTGTGGCCTTTATCCTGATGGTAATTACAGTAGAGGTTCTGGTTACGCTTTGTAGGGTCTCCGATCATCTTACTGGGCCATCTAAAATAAGGTTCTCGGCAGATCCTTTCCAACACCTGCTGTACCGGCTCACGAAATACGGCATTCACTGTCTGGGGCGGGGCCGACCTAGTCTGGCTAGTGAAATCTCTCCTCGGCCACTTGCTACCGTGTCTCTCCGTCTTGAAATCCCTACTCTCCTGGGGGATACTTTTTATCTTTCCTTTACTCTGCTGTTGATCCTCCTCAACCCTCTTATACTCATCGATACGGTCCATGAGCCGACGAACAGTTTTTACCGGCTTCTTGGTCAAAGACTTCCTTAAATCATGCTCAACTGGGAGACCAACCTTAAAGGTGTTGACCGCCACCTCATCGAAATCACCATCTATTTCGTTAAACGCTTCCCAGTATCTGTCCGAGTAGGTTTTCAACGTTTCGCGCTCTCCCATGGACATGGACAATAACGAGTCTAGAGGCCGAGGTACTCTACTGCACGTAACAAAGCGGGACCCGAATGCCATCGTAAGTTCCATGTATGAATCAATGGAGTTCACCTTTAAGCCGTTGAACCATCTCATTGCAACGGGCCCTAGACTTGAGGGAAAGACTTTACACATCAAGGTCTCGTTCTGAGAATAAACCGCCATGCGTTGATTGAAATGGCTTACGTGCTCCACCGGGTCTGTTTTGCCATTATAAATGGTGAAGTTTGGCTGCGTGAACCGACGGGGTAGTTTTCCCCTTTCAATACGATGTGTGAAGGGTGATTTGGAGAGCTGGAGCAATGCCTTTCCCATGGCATCGCTACCCGAGCCCCTGTGACTCGTCCCTCTACTTTTCTATGGCGAACACTTTCTTCTTGGTATGAGAAAGTTTCTGTGGGGGGGGGTTCTTGACCTCGGCCTATAGCCACTGTCCTGAGAATCATCTGATGAAGGGCCAGATATGGAGGGGGTCCTTTTCCGCTCTGCTCGACGCAGCTTCCTCTTCAGCTGGTCAATTTCTCTCTGCATGGCCCTGGTGTTACTTTCCCCAGAGCCCCTGTTTCTACCCCGTGAGCGGTTATCAGCTGTTCGCTCCGAGTGTACACTGCCCTCTCGATCTTCCATTTGCTCTACCTGTTGTAGTGGATCTTCGTGCTGAGATCCTAGCGACTCTACATGGGCTGGATTCAAATCTGTCATCACGTTATCTGTCACCTAAACGCAAGATCCCCACAGACGGCGCCAATTGTAGGGGCCCAAATCAAACTAGTCCAATTTTGGACAGTGGACCAGCTCAATGAGCACTCAACAATGAATTTGTAGAGAGTGGGTGTTTAATCTAGGTTTTTTGAGATGATAGATAATACAAAAGTTTTGTTCGGCTTTTTATTCAGGCACTACACTTGTATGAGTATGTAACTTGGAGTTGAATACATTGATACTAAGAACGATCGTTTTTCTTTCTTTTTTCTCTCTCCCCTTCTTCCAAATTCTTCCTTTTCCTTTTATAGGCCTCCCCTTTCCTTCCCAGGTGCAATCCAGGTGTTTCCTTTTTAGATACTTGTCCCATCACCCCTTTTGGCTCAGGTCTCTGGTGGTGAAGATAAGGTCGAAACCTAACGTTCAGGCGTCACTTCTTCATTAATGCGGCCAGAGAAGCAGGTGTAGAGCATTAAATGCGGTGATGGCAGCTTTTCCTTTGGCCACAGTCAATTCTTTCCCTTTATTCTTTATTCTCGTTTTCTTAACTCCAGCATCAAAAAGAAAAAACCTTCATCATGGGCGTTATTCAACTATAAGAACATTCACATAGTCCTCGGCGACGCCTTGCCGAGGACTGGTTTGTCCTCGGACGTTATGTTTCTTAGTGTCTGGACATGCATGATACTTCTTTCTCTCTCGTGATCTTGTAGGTCGGACTGATTATGTCCTCGGATTATCTCAAGATGTAGTGTTGGGCTTCTTTTATTGTGAGGGCCTTTGGGCCGGCCAGATACGCGATTTGGGCCCATGGGTACCACAAGTATAAATAAAATTTTGCAAATTTACATTTTAGTTTCAATAACTAGCTAATATGCATGGTTACGGTTCATGTGCATATCAAATATTTTTTTTTATTTCTCTTGTTTTTTTTCTTTTTCTCTCTCCCCCCATCTATTGAAACATAAAAAGAAAAAAAATTGTATATTATGTGAAAATAGAATATAGAAAAGATAATCTAATGTTAGTGTTTTTAAAAAAATGAAAATGTAAAAAAAGAAAAAAGATTCTTATATTAAAACAGACATAAATTTCTATATAAAGTGATGTGAATTCTCTAAGAGTTTTTGAAATTAAATTTAAGATCCTTTGCTATTTGCCTATTTCCATAACCTAAAACTATTCATTTCCAATTATCATAACTTTATAAGAATCCATGTTTCTTTTTTCGTGTAAATCCTCTTACTATTACCCATTACATTCTATTATGCTTGTAACTTAAGTTGTGGTGCTGTAAGTGCTTGTATTTTGTGTGATAGTACTGGTAGCATTTGTTTTTTGGTTTGTTATTGGAATTCGAAACTTATTTTACCTGGAATTATAGCAAGAAGTGTAAATATGGAGGGTGATGCTATTTTTTTTCCCATCTTACAATGTGTATCAAATATCAATAGCCAATCCCATAACCCTCCTAGGCTCTTAGCCCTCCTGTGAATAGGGTTGTCTTCCATGTTATGTCTATTACCATAAAATACTCTCTAAGGAACACCTAGCAAGTCAGTGGACCAAGGCCTAAGTGTGATTTTTTGCTGGAATTTTGTGGGGGGCTAGGTTTCTATTACTATAAGATAGTATAATATTATTACTTCTTTTCTTTTCTTTTTTGGCTGAATATTCAATATAACTTGCATTTCAGATTTCGTAATATATTTATGAACAAGGTTAGGACTTATGAGGACGCCCTAATGAACTTAATATGAGTTTAATTCGAAGTAAAAAGTTTTCACACATGTAGCATGCGGAGCGCCCCCCCCCCCCCCTCCCCCCCGGGGCCCCCTTTTTTTTTTTTTTTTTTCCTTATCCTCTATTTCAGGCCTCATGCATTAAGGGGGAAAAATATTTTAAAAAGAAAGGAAAAAGAAAGGTGAAGATGGTACTAATAATTGTACTTACATTACTTAGGTAGGTGTGATCGTATTAGATTGTCTATATGTTAGGCAATCGAATTAATACTTGAGGCAGTCTAGATAAAGATAAGAGATTACAGACAGTCTCTTAAATAAGTTGAGTCATAACTAAATCTTGACCATCTAAAACACAAGTCATTTTAGGTGGTGAGAGACAATAACTAAAGTTGGACCAAGATCAAGTTATTGGCCCCAAAAAGTTCGAACTCTTGATCTATCCCATAACAAGACCCTAATCTTAAGGCCACAATTTTGGTTGATAAAAAGTAATCAAATTTTGATCAACATATTATTTCAATTGTTTGAATTTCTGCATGATAAGCAATCTAGATAAAGATAAGAGATCATAGACAGTCTCTTAAATAAGTTGAGTCATGACTAAATCTCGACCCCATCTAAAACACAAGTCATTTTAGGTGGTGAGAGACAATAACTAAAGTTGGACCAAGGTCAAGTCATTGGCCCCAAAAAGTTCGAACTCTTGATCTATCCCATATCAAGACCCTAATCTCAAGGCCACAATTTTGGTTGATAAAAAGTACTCAAATTTTGATCAACATATGCTGTTCAATTGTTTGAATTTCTGCATGATGTTTTGCTTAAAGGATTCTTGTATATTGTCTATCTGATATTGATTTAGGGAAACTTTACATGAAAGTGCATGTATAGCCATTTTCTTAAGGGCAAAACTTAGATATAGTTCCTTATATACCATTCCTTAGGTTCTCCTTTTAAAAATCTGCCAACTGCCTAATTGAATAACTAAACTAACACAGTTTTAATGCCATTCTCTCTCTCTTCTTTTTCTTCTTCTTTTTTTCTTCACTTACGCGTGTGAGAAAACCTTACTGCAAATCTCTCAAACTTCTACCAAACAATATCATAAAATAAAATCTGGCATCAGAAGGACAAGCCTGGAATGATCTGCATTAATCCCATTATTTTCATTAGAAGATTATTGATTTGTTCATACTTTGTAAGCTAGACAGATGGCTTTTTAAATAATGAAAAAGAAAAGAAAGAAAAAAAAGAACAAAATGACCGCCATAGCAACGCACTGCTTGGATAAATCTAATTCTCATAAGTTTGGAACAAATAACCAGACAGTAATAGCAAATCCATCACATTCATTCCCAATAAACACAAATTAGAGAAAAAAATTGGGGGGGGGGGGGGGGAACTACCCTTCCCATCAAAACCTTCTCTGCTACAACTCTACCCAAACCCAATCCTCTACATGTTGCAACCACCTCTATAATCTCCTTTGTGTCGTCGTTCTACCCTGGTTAGACCCAAGCGATTGTGTGTGAGAAATCAAATTTGAAGCCAATGGGTTTTCTTTTCTCATAGACAAGGGAAAAAAAATACAACAAAAAATTATGGTACTTTTAACGGTGTTTGTTTAGTTATTTATTTAGACAGGTGGCAGATTTTTAAGAAGGGAATATAAGGAACAGTATATAAGTAACTACATCTAAGTTTTGCCCCTTTCTTAATTAGAAGTTTGATTAGGTGATTAAAATATGTATGGGCAGTTGGGCAAGCCTCGTGCTCTGTTTTTTTTTTTTTTATTTTTATTTTTTTGGTGGTGGTGATAGGAGGCACACGTTCATCGTGGCTTCAAATCCTATGGTAAAGAACAAACCAGTAGAATATTTTGGGAATTTTTAATGGGAGTTCATTGTTATTTTGATTTGTAGAACTAATAGATTAATATTAATTGTAATCTATAATGGCTTAACTCGTGCTCATGATAATCAATACTCAAGGTAAGTTCTTCCCCCTCTGTTGCATATTTGGGCTCTTGGGTTCTTTGCAATAATTTTGAATCAAAGTGTAAGTTTGCGGTGGAAGTGGAACCACTCACTAGAGAGTGACGCAAGTAGTTACCACCATTAGAAGTTTTCTAAAAAATAACAAAAAAGTAATAGTTAATGGAAGAATAGCTTTCGGATATTATTATTTGATTTTAAATTAAAATGTTATAAAACTATATGAGATCAACAATTAAATATTGTTAAAGTTGTTGTATAATTGTGTATGATGAATATTGAATTATAAGTGGAAGCATAAAAAGTAAAATACATACAAAAGTTTACGTGATTCGGCCGGATAGCAGTGGCAGCTCTAGGATTATTTTTTTTCTAAGGAGGGTCAATAAGAAGATGAATTTTGAGTAGGAGATGACTTTTGTAGTCTACATGGTTTTATTACAAACTAGTTTGTAACCTCAAGTATATGCATGAATACACTTAAAGATATATAATAAGATGCATAATATAATTCATATATATAATTTAAATATTATTGATAGTCATTTTTACATTTTGTTAACTTTTTAAAAAATTTTGTAAGGATATTATTAGGTATAAAATATAAATTTTCTATTTTTTAAAAATTATTGTGAAGCACTATTTTTTTTTTTTTTTTTTTATGATTCATTTATTCTAGACTCTTTGGTTTTTGTACGTAATAAATCACTTGATAAATATTTATGATGTAGTCCCACATTTTATTCTAAAATTAAGAAATAAACTCTTTAGGAATAAATAATTTAGGACACATGGCATAAAATTGGAACTCTAATTTAGAATTCTAATTTAATTTTCTCTCAACTTCACCTATTATTTTATATATATATATACTAACATGTAACTTTGTGCATATGCACAAATACATTTAAAACCAATCACAATTTATATATATATATATATATATATATATATGATTTGGAATCTAATTGGATCTAGACTCTTTAGTTTTTGCACCCAATAATTCACTTGCTATAAAAATTAAAAAATTTGATGGGGCACGTGGCACAAAATTGAACTTCAATTAAAATTCAATTTAGAATCTAGTTGAATTCTAAATTGAATTTAGACTCTTTGATTTTTACACCTAAAAATTTGCTTGACACAAAAGTTAAAAAATTAGAAGAGACACATGGCATAAAATTAGACATAATTTAGAATCTAATTGGATCTAGACTCTTAGGTTTTTGCATCTAATAATTTACTTGTCACAAAAATTAAAAAATTAGATTGGGCACATGGCACAAAATTGAACTCAATTAAAGTTCAATTTAAAATCTAATTGAATTCTAAATTGAATTTAAACTCTTTGATTTTTGCACCTAATAATTTACTTGACACAACAATTAAAAAATTAGATGAGACACATGGCGTAAAATTAGACATTATTTAGAATCTAATTAGATCTAGACTCTATGGTTTTTACACTCAATAATTCACTTGCCACAAAAATTAAAAAATTAGATGGGTCACATGGCACAAAATAGAACTTCTATTAAAATTCAATTTAGAATTTAATTGAATTTAGACTATTTGATTCTTGCACCTAATAATTCACTTGACACATAAATTTAAAATTAGATAAGACATGTGGTACAAAATTAGACTTCAATTTAGAATTTAATTGTATTTTCTCTATTATATATATATATATATATACTAACATGTAACTTTGTGCATATGCACAAATACATTTAAAACCAATCACAATATATATATATATATATATATATATATATGATTTGGAATCTAATTGAATCTAGATTCTTTAGTTTTTGCACCCAATAATTCACTTGCTATAAAAATTAAAAAATTTGATGGGGCACATGGCACAAAATTGAACTTCAATTAAAATTCAATTTAGAATATATTTGAATTCTAAATTGAATTTAGACTCTTTGATTTTTACACCTAAAAATTTGCTTGACACAAAAGTTAAAAAATTAGACGAGACACATGGCGTAAAATTAAACATGATTTGGAATCTAATTGGATCTAGACTCTTAGGTTTTTGCACATAATAATTTACTTGTCACAAAAATTAAAAAATTAGATGGGGCACATGGCACAAAATTGAACTTCAATTAAAATTCAATTTAGAATCTAATTGAATTCTAAATTGAATTTAGACTCTTTGATTTTTGCACCTAATAATTTACTTGACACAACAATTAAAAAATTAGATGAGACACATAGCATAAAATTAGACATTATTTAGAATCTAATTGGATCTAGACTCTATGGTTTTTACACTCAATAATTCACTTGCCACAAAAATTAAAAAATTAGATGGGTCACATGACACAAAATAGAACTTCAATTAAAATTCAATTTAGAATTTAATTGAATTTAGACTATTTGATTCTTGCACCTAATAATTCACTTGACACATAAATTTAAAATTAGATAAGACATGTGGTACAAAATTAGACTTCAATTTAGAATTTAATTGTATTTTCTCTCAGCTTCACCTATTATTATTACTAGTATATAACTCATACTACTGCACGAGAATGGATATAATTTAATAAAACAATAAAAATTAATATATTGCATTTTATTATTTAAGTGATACTGTTGGTTTTGTTTTTTATTTATTAATCATGAGTTTAGTCATGTTTAAAAGACTTAGTTTATTCATGTTTAATAAAACTTAGTATAATGTAATTTTTTAACAAATATTTTTATCATTCAAAATTCTAATGAAAGAATGCTACATAGACATATATATTCAAGGTTGATTCATATACGGTACATATAACTATGATTAAGTTGCTTTATCACAAACCATTTTTAATAAAATATTTTAATAAATTAAATGTGAATCTCATAACATGCATCTCATAATAATATATAATAATAGAATAACGTGAATATCATAAAAAAAATTATCAATTAAAAATCACTAAAATTATGAGCATAAAACGTAAAGACAAACAAATAGGATAAATACTAATTCCTTAAAAGAAAACTTATAGTGAGTTGAAAAAATTACACAAATAATCTTTGATATTTGAAGAATAATGAGATTACAACTTCTCTTCAAAATTGGGTAGAGACTCGTGCTGATAACGTGTTATGAAAAAGAAAAGAGATGTGCAACATCAATGATAGGAAAACAAAATAATTTTATAATTAAACAATAAAAATTATTGACAAAAAGGAAAGAAAGTATAGGCAGATAAAAAACAATAAACATACAACATCAATCATAGGAAAACCACAAAATTATATAATTAAACAATAAAAAATTTACACAAAAAGGAATGATAGTATAGACAGATGAAAGAAAACAGTAATCAAACTTTAGGAATGGTTGGAATTCATTTTGTAGAGTATAAACTAAGACCATGAAAATTGTAAAGATAAGTACAATTGGAGTATTTGGAGAACCTCTTCTTATATAAGATATAAAAATACCTAAATACATACAGCATTGATACCAAGTGATTCTTTTGAAATTCCATGTGGAAAAAGGAGGTAAACCTAAAAATACGTGGGTGTGGAAAAGGGGGATGAACCTGAAAATACGTGAGTGTGGAAAAGAGAGATGAACTTGAAAATACACAGGTGTGGAAAAAAAAAAGAATAAAAAAAGAAGCACATTGGAATTACAAATTAGACTCCAATTCCATATTTACATTGACACGTGGCACAACAATAGATTAAAATTCTAATTTAAAATTCCAATTTGAGTTTCTCTCTGCTTTACCTATTATATATAAATATATATATAGATTATTATTATTATTAGAATTATAGAGATTTGTCCATAGTACTAAGAAGACAATAAAAAATAATTACAAGTTCATTTGAAATATTGTTTTTTTTAATATAATAAACATACTAACTATGATTGCTAAGATTAAATCTTGGAAATAATATATTGTTTCTAAATATTATACCACCGTGTACCCTTGACCTAATGGTCACTTCATAAGTAAAAAATTCTTGTGAGGTGGAGGGGGGGATGGTTCAAGGTTTAAGTTTTTAGGAGAGATTTTTATACACATATATACTTAAATTAAGCTAGAGTGAGATTTATATCTCAGATTAAACAAATACAATAAACATATTAATTATTGTTGTTAAGTGAACTTTAATTATTATTACTTAGAATATTTTTATCAATTTGTTTGTCTTTACTCTGTACAATTCTTTTATTTAACAATTCAACGCAACTTTCACTACTATTGGTCATTTGTAATTATGGGGGATTGGGATCAAAAGAGAGCTTTACATACATATATACTTAGATTAAACTAGAGTGAGATTTCTATCTTAGATTAAAAAATATAATAAACATATTAATTATTGTTGTTAAGTGAACTTTAATTATTATTGCTTAAAATATTTTTATCAATTTTTTTGTCTTTACTCTGTACAATTCTTTTATTTAACAATTCAACTCAACTTTCACTACTATTGGTCTTTGTAATTGTGGGGGGTTAGGCCCAAAAGGCCCGTGCAAGCCCACTTGATTAGAACCCAAAATAGGACCAAGGCCCATTAGAGGAACTAATTATGGTATACATGGAGGGAGTTAACTCCAAGCCTTATCACAATGAGCCCAACCCTAAGATCGGGATGACAGGTCAAAGGGACAACTCCCCGAGGAAGTCTTAAGTGGCAACTTAAACATTGTCCAGTAACGAGGGAAGTCGGGATAGGACGCGTACATAGTGAGGTCGGTAACTAAGGGCTGGTAATGCCCTTGGCTAATTTTAATTTTATTTTTTATTTATAATCACCACTTGTCTAATTTTTTAATTGTCATTTACTCTTAATATTTTGCCAACTACTGATTGACCGATTGGCCCACTCCACTCGCAAGTTTGATCAAAAGTATAAATTAATTGTAACTTTGTTTAACAATTTAACTCAACTTTGACCATTATTGGTCTTTGTAATTCGATTAAAAAATTTTATGTTGTGTTAACATTTATTTTTATCTTCACTCAATCACTCCCATGTCCCGCGCCCCTTGTCTAATTTTTTTAAAATCATCACTTGTCTAATTGTTTAATTGTCTTTTAGAGTTAACATATGCAAACTACTAATTGATTGATTGACCCATGCCCCAGTCCCCACTTAAGAAATTAAAAATTAAAAATACATTCTAATTCAGCCACTCCACCCGCATATTCGATCAAAAGTATATATTAATTGTAATTTTATTTAACAATTCAACTTAACTTTGACAACTATTGGTCTTCTTGTGTTAACATTTGTTTTTGTCTTCACTTAATCACTCCCCTATCCCGTGCCCCTTGTCTAATTTTTAATTTTTTTTTTTTTAACTTTTAAAATCATTCATTGTCTAATTGTTTCATTGTTCGTTAGTGTTAACATCTACTAAATATTGATTGGCTGAGCCCCAATCTCCACTTTACAAATAACAAATTAAAATCACATTTAAATTCAACATCTTCACTTGTAGATTCGATCAAAAGTTTTAATTAATTGTAACTTTATTTGAAAGGATAGATTGTTTAGGGGATCATATTCAGGTTTATAGTAAACCCAATGCAGGGCTTATATACTAGAGAATATTTGACTAACTTTAGGCTAACTATAAGGTTAATCTTAGGCTAACCATAGATTAGCCTAAGGTTAATATGTTTGTTCTACAAATAGGGGTGTTTGCAGTGTGGCGCGGTGCAATTTTTGGTCATTTTTAACTCCGCACATTGTGATGCGATTTACTCAAAACCATAACGGTACCACAACTCATTTTTATGGTCACATGTGCAGTATGGTTTAGAGTTTAGTTAAAATCATAACCGCACCGTATTTCATTTTTGCGGTCATATGTGTGGTGCAGTATATAAGATGCAATTCGAAACTAGTATATTTTTTAAATTTTTAGCTTTTCTTGCCCAGCCCAAAATTGATTTTCTTTTTCCTTTGTTTTGGGGCAAATTTTAAACTATTGAGCTTTTTTTTTTTTTTTTTTTTTGGGTTAGCTTTCCTAATTAACACTTGAGGGTTATTAAACTTTTTTTTTTTTTGGTTGAAAATTAGGGTTATTAAACTATTAATAATATATTTAATATTAAAAAATAAATATATTAATATATATAGAGGTTGCGGTGTGGTTTGTGCGGTTTTCTTATTATAAAACCACAAATTACATTGCACCATGCAATGCGGTGTGGTTATACTTATGCCATTTTGCAGGCAATTTTGGTGCGGTTTGATAAACACCCATATCTACAAGTATAATCATTTGGATACTTAACTTGAGTCATAATATGTCCAATGAGTATACATGTATACACACGCACCAGTGATAACTCCAAAATAAGTTAATACCGAAATCTTTCATTTTACTGGACAAATTGGAACAGGTTCGTAATGGTGATCAAAACTTTGTTTTATAATGAGAAATACGTTTTAGTATGTAAGCCCGTGGGGTAAATGTTTCCTGCATAAAGGGTTTCTTCTTTTTTCTTTTCTTTTTTTGTTTGGGGGGGAGGATCAAACGTTGAAGTTGGTAGTAACAACCTTTGATTTGAGGATAACAAAACATACAAGTACAACTACCCACCAAGCCAAGGAGGGAAGGTTGGTTGGCTTTCTCGGGGATCCTCCACTCATTGTAACTATTTCCTTTGTTAATTATTACTACCATTTTTCAATTATAAAATATTTGCAAGTTATATTTTAAACCACATAATTTTATAGTTAATACTTTAATTTGAGATTAGTTAAGAAAAACAAATTTGATGAATAGTTGGTAAAACTTAGATTTCCTAATTAAATTCAATAATATGGTTATACTGATGTATGAACCACATGATTGAATTTAATTGACAAAAAGATTTATTATATTAATTAATACGGTTAAATTATTAAATTTAATTAGGAAAATTTAGGATATAGTATTTAAAATTAATATTTAAATGAATATATCAACAAAAAAAATAATATTAATTTTGGATGATTACATAAATATTTATAATTATATTCTACACATTATGCATATGACGCGTAGTCCATAGGTTAGGAAAGATCCTATCAAATCTATATTAAACTAAGATCAATCTTAAACTTTAAAATAAAAAAAATAAGTATGATAGATAATTGCCTACTAATATATGTTAATGTAAATCCCTTCTAGAAAAAATATATTAATTTAAATTACTAGGAATTAAGGTAAACATAACAAATTAATATTAATTTGGCCCACGCCCCAACTAGACGAGCAGTTTTATCTGCAGACATTGATGCATGAGTAGAAGAGTTACCTAGTAATTTAAATGATGTATTTGAACTTGATTTAGTTCAATAAAATTTACTTACCTTTTTCTAAAAAAAAAAAAAAAGTATTTAAATATTTATAAAAGAATTTCATAATTTAAGATATAGATCACAAATATGGTACAGTTTGTCATTGTAAATGAAAAAGACACGTTTAATATTTTATAGGGGTTAATGCACTTTTGGTCCATATATTTTTCACTTTTTTTATTTTGGTTCATATATTTTATTTTTACCACTTTTAATTTCTAAATCAATTAACGTGTGACATTTAAATCCTTACCATTAGCCAACTAATGGAAAAAGCTAAGGTGGCAGACGTTCCGTCTAACGTATCGATTAAAATATTATTAAAAAAATTATTTGGTATTTTTATATATCACGTCAGTATTTTAATTTTTTATAAAAAGCCATAAAAGAAAATAAATTAAAAAAAAAACTTAAACTTTTTTTTTTAATTTTTACTTTCATTATTTCATAAGAACCGAAGTTGTTCTGTTCTTCCTAAATCCATGAAATAATCTAATCTCTAGCAAACCCCAAATCCAAATCCAACAACCAAATCTACTCCATCAAATCTGGAAAAACATAAATCCAAGAAACCAAACCAAACCATAAATGAATTGAAGAAATAAACCCATAAATCCAGTATCCAATTCAATCTCTAGGAAACCCATAAACCTAGAATTTTTCTTCAAGGAAACCCATAAACCTAGAATTTTTCTTCAGAAACAAACACACAGAAAAACCCATAAAAACAAGCAACTTACGCTTTATTTGTCCAAAAAAAGAAATTTCAGGAATTCAAAGAATTCGAACTCTCGGGATTTTGTTTTCCATTTCCTCTTTCAAGTACACGTTCACTCACTTACTCACTCACTAATTCAATCAATTTCCAAATCACAAAACCACGAAAATTTTTCACACTTTTCCAATTCCTACTACTTCTTAGAATGTTGAAGGATTTCAAATTCTTGTGCAGGAATTTCGACAAGAGCGAGGAGATCGAGAATGTGCTTGTAAACCCTAAGGATTCGGCATCAATTCAGACCAGCACCGACTTGTCGAGGCCTCCGCTCAACGCAATCCAAGAACTGGTTCAAAACCCTAAGCAAGATAGTAAGGTTAAGAGGACTCCAACCAAGGCAAACAAGGGTAGAAGCTCTGACCATTCGTTGCCTCTTCATACTTCGGACAAGCATGGCGTTGGGGTTTCGGTAAAGCAACGGTTTGGGTGGGCTCAGAAGCATGAAGCCGGTTCGGTTCATGGTGATAAGGGAGGGAGTAGTTTGGTTCAAGTGAGAGGAGGAGTTGGGAATAGGGGTTTGGTGAGTATGACTACCCTGGGTTTTTTTGTGTGTTTGTTTCTGAAGAAAAATTATGGGTTTATGGGTTTGTTAGAGATTAAATTGGTTACTGGGTTTATGGGTTTATTTCTTTGGTTTATTTATGGTTTGGTTTGGTTTCTGGATTGTTTCTTATTTTTCAGGATTTGATGGAATAGATTTGGTTGGTAGATTTGGATTTAGGGTTTGCTAAAAATTGGTTTATTTCATGAATTTAGGAAGGACGTGAAGAACATCTTCAGTTCTTACGAAAAAATAAAAAATAATAAAAGTAAAAAAAAGAAATTTAAGTTTTATTTTTTTACTTTATTTTTTTTTTTTAGTTTAAATTGTCTGACATGATTTTTTATAAAAAATTAAAATACTGATATGACATATAAAAATGTCAAATAATATTTTTTAATAATATTTTAATCGTTACATTAACGCTACGTCAATTAACAGGGTGTTTTATCTATCATCTCAGCTTTTTTTGTTAGTTAGCTGATAATAAAAATTTAAATATCACACATTAATTAGAAATTAAAAATAATAAAAATAAAATATAATAATTAAAATAAAAATAATATAAAATATAAAGACTAAAAGTACATTTTGACCAATTTTATATTTACGTACTTTAGTAAATGAAAAACTGCTCTCAACAAAAATAACAGAAAAAGAAGCGTATCAAAATCAAATACGGAGTCCCAAGACTGACTGTACTATCTAAAAAAAACAAAACAAAAAACAATTTAAAAAAATACTCCAAAAAAATCAAATCTCTTTCTCTCTCCTCTCTCTCTCTCTATATTGCAATGAGTGGCCTTTGTCTGCTGTGTCTCAAGTTCTTTATATAGCAGGGCCATCACTGCCTTTAAAACCAAACCATACCCATTCAGCTTCTCTTTGAAAGATTTCTTCTTCAACAATATTTTCTCCATCTCCGTTTCCACAGCTCTAAAGGCTCAACTTCAACGCTTTCCAGGTCAAAATCTCATCTGGGCTTTCTGGGTTTTTCTCAATCTCTCTGTTTTCCCTGCCCTTTTCTTTGTGATTCACATGCGTTCTTGGTTTAGTTCTTAACCTTTTCTTTCTCAGTCAGGGTATAAATTTTTATGGGTTTGCGTTAAATTATTTATATTATGTCTCTGTGCGTTACATTTCCAGATTCTTTGTTTCTTTACTTTATTATTTATTATTAAATGTTTGTGTCTTGTTTTTAATGATTTTTTTGTTTGTTTGTTTTCTTCATAACTATATTCTCTTATGTGCACTGGTAACCTTTTTTTTTCCTCGAGAAGGAAGTGTTAATGTGGTCTGTCTGCAAGTTTCGTTTTCTTTGGAGAATTAACTTCTGGCTATGTGGTTCTGTTAAATCTGATTAAAGATTTTTTTCCCTTAGTGAAATGCGTTTGCTTTGCTCTGCCATTTTTTCTTTTCCTAAATAATTTGGTTCCACAGATTTAAAATAATAACTTTGTGATTTGGGTCAGCATATTAGTCCTTTTAGTCAGCTTCAATTTTTTTTTTTTTTGGGTGGGTTTAAACTCGTGGTTCTTCAAATCATAGTGTTTTCAAAGTTGCATGTTACAATTGGATGGTTACTAATGGAAATATAGTATCAAGTTTGTAACTTTGTAGGTTAGCATTCTTCTTTTGGTTTGTTTGGTTCGTGTTTTAAGTTTGAATGATTTGTGGATTGCTTTGTTGTTGATGTATCCAATTTTGGATTGTGTGGTGTAAAAAGTTGTAAATGTTTTTGGCTAATTCAGTATATTTTATTAAATTGAACCATTAATCCTTGTAAACTCATTTTTCTTCCCTGAAAAATCCAATTATTGCAGTATGGGAAGTACTGGTGAAGCCAAATATGGTGCATACACCTATGAGAACCTTGAGAGGGAACCATACTGGCCATCAGAGAAGCTCCGAATTTCTATTACTGGGGCTGGTGGTTTTATTGCCTCCCACATTGCCCGGCGCTTGAAGAGCGAGGGTCACTACATTATTGCTTCTGATTGGAAGAAGAATGAGCACATGACTGAAGACATGTTCTGTCATGAATTCCACCTTGTGGACTTGAGGGTCATGGATAATTGCTTGAAGGTCACTAAGGGAGTTGATCATGTGTTCAATCTTGCTGCTGATATGGGTGGCATGGGCTTCATTCAGTCCAACCACTCGGTTATCATGTATAACAACACAATGATCAGTTTCAATATGCTTGAGGCTGGCAGGATTAATGGTGTTAAGAGGTTAGTTGTCTTGGATATGGTATAACTTGCAAAATCCCCATCAAATGTACAGGGTTGTTCTTTGTACCTCAACAATTATATGTTTCTAAAAATATAACTGGGTTTGTGCAGGTTTTTCTATGCCTCCAGTGCTTGTATCTATCCTGAATTTAAGCAGCTGGAAACTAATGTGAGCCTAAAGGAGTCTGATGCCTGGCCTGCTGAGGTTTGTTACTCTTAGTGGTCAAGAAAATTTAATCTACAGTTTTTCCTTTGTAAATTATGGATTTAGTTAATGAGTTTGCTTTTACAACTGGATTTAGCCTCAAGATGCTTATGGCTTAGAGAAGCTTGCAACAGAGGAGTTGTGCAAGCACTACACCAAAGATTTTGGTATTGAGTGCCGTATTGGAAGATTCCATAACATTTATGGTCCTTTTGGAACATGGAAAGGTAAGCTCTTGATTTCAGTGGTAAATTTATGCATATGCTTTGCTTGTTGCTTGTTGGATTTTTTCTAATTTTTTTGCTTTGTCATATCTGTTGAACAGGCGGGAGGGAGAAGGCTCCAGCTGCTTTTTGTAGAAAGGCTCAAACTTCCACCGATAAGTTTGAGATGTGGGGGGATGGACTTCAGACCAGATCCTTCACCTTCATTGATGAATGTGTAGAAGGTGTTCTTAGGTAAGTGCTTCATTATATTGTAACTTGCATAGCTGAAGTTCGTATTTACATGTATGAGATTCTTCTGTCAAATGTAATGTTGACATTTTTTTTCCCTTTCACAAATATGTATCAATGTTGACAGTAGATTTTTATTCCATTTCCTACCAAAGCTTTGCCTGAAATTGGTTGGGTTGAGTATTACCATTTAGAAAACTGCTTGAAATTGGATATTTAAGGGGTTGCTCTGATGTGATTTATTTTACAATATTTCAAAATGCTTGTCAAATTAAGTAAATAAGGTGTTGTTTTCCTGAATATCACTTGTAATAGGATCAGGCTTTCAAGGCAGTAAGATATTTTTTTACCTTGTCAATAACCATACCAATTACTTTTGCATAATTTGTTCTAAGTTTTCTAATGAAACTAAAGCTAGGAATCTAACTATTTAGGACGTTCATGCGGCCCTGACTGGGTAATAATAGTTTATTGTACCCAGTTTTGTGTTTCACATTGAAAACTTACAAAAAATGTGTTTGTAACATGCAAATCAACATGTTTGATTGGATTCTGAAGTTACATGTTCTCACTTCTCATGAATTAACCTTTGCGGAATCAACTTTCCTGTTTAGATTGACAAAGTCAGACTTCCGCGAGCCAGTGAACATTGGAAGTGATGAGATGGTCAGCATGAATGAGATGGCTGAGATTGTGCTTAGCTTTGAGAACAAGCAGCTCCCTATCCACCACATTCCTGGCCCAGAGGGAGTCCGTGGTCGTAACTCAGACAACACACTCATCAAAGAGAAACTTGGTTGGGCTCCTACCATGAAGTTGAAGGTACTTATGGAACAGTAATTTACTTCCCTTTATGTGAGGTTTATTAATAACTCTGAAGCTTGTGTCAAGTAAGGTTACCTTCAACTCTAATATAATTGTTAAATGTATATTGTAAAATAAAGTTCTAAACCATGACTTGTTCATAAAGTCTCCCTCTTTTGTGTCAAATTGCTCCGCTACTAATTGCATATCTGATTTTGCGTGTTGTAGGATGGGCTGAGATTTACATACTTCTGGATCAAGGAGCAGATTGAGAAAGAGAAGGCTCAAGGTTTTGACTTGTCGGTTTATGGGTCATCTAAGGTGGTTGGAACCCAGGCTCCAGTTCAGCTAGGCTCACTTCGTGCTGCTGATGGCAAAGAATGAGATCGTTGAAGCCAGATAGCTCAATGGCAAAAATCGAGATAGTTGAAGCCAGATAGCTCAATAAATGGCACTGAGAAAGTCGAAGTTTTATTAAGGTTTGGTTATTATGTTTCATTGCATAGGAAGGTATCTATGGTAATCGAAACTTGCCAAGTTGAGCTGTTATTGTTTAGAGGTATCACGTTTGTAGTATTTTGATTTGTATAAGGAAAGCTTTCAGGCTCCCAAGGTATGTGATCTAGTTTTTCAGACAACCTGCTATTGTCGGATGTCATTATCCATTTATTTTTTTTGGTTATGAGATAAATTTGTGGTTAAATCTTGTAATATTTCGTGGGTATTGTGCTCGTTTTCGCTTGAATACTTGTTATAGCCTGTAAGATGTTAATTCTGGAGACTTATTAGGTCAATTGCTACCAACTGGAATGTTAAGCAGTGGTCACCAAGGGCCCAGGCCATAGATTGGTTTAGAAAGTAGATTTAGAGACCTTGAAGCTTTTGCCACTTTAAAGCTTCTTAAAGTGTTGATTGTATACAGTACTGAAAGCATTTGAGTACCTGATGCTGTGGTAAGCTGAGCTGCTTGGGAGCTAAGTTTAAGTTGGATAAGATTGCATTATGAAGTGGGGACAATATCAATAGGTAGGCCACTTGGTTTTTGGTCGTGGTCCGTGGATGTCTACATTTTAATGTTAGTCGTGTTGCAGAGTAGAATGTGCTTTCTGAACAAGTGGAATCTTTACCGAGACCTATCACCATAATTATTGATTCTCTCCAAAAAATTGGCAGCTATTCCTTCCCTGCTGTGGATATCCTTAGGCTGTTGAATCTTATTTTTATTCCCAACCAAAGAAGGTAGTGTGCTAAAACTAATGATTGTATCTGTGTGATCATAATATTTAGCTAATAAGAAACTGATGTGAATCGGAAAATTAATTGATAGTGCATTCAAGATAACCAATCTTGTGAACTTGAAAAAAGAATTAGACAAATATTTTTTGGTTATTCTTTTGCTTGCCTTTTATTTCTTATTGTTTAAATACATTTTAGACTGAAATTCAGACTACAAAAGGTAAATTAATTATCTAATCCTATTTACGACAGTCCTATCACCGGATAGTACCTATTCTAATCCCCAACTCACAAATTCAAATGGCAATACAATCTATATATATATATATAATAATAGGTGACATTGAGAGAAAATACAATTAAATTTTAAATTGAAGTCTAATTTTATGTCACGTGTCTTATTTAATTTTAAATTTATGTGTCCAGTGAATTATTAGGTGCAAAAATCAAAGAGTCTAAATTCAATTAGATTCTAAATTGAATTTTAATTGAAGTTTAATTTTGTGCTATGTGCCCCATCTAATTTTTTAATTTTTATGACAAGTAAATTATTGGGTGCAAAAATCGAAGAGTCTAAATCCAATTAGATTCTAAATCATGTCTAATTTTGCGCTATGTGTCTCATTTAATTTTTTAATTTTTGTGTCAAGTGAATTATTAAGTGTAAAAATAAAAAAGTCTAAATTCAATTAGATTCTAAATTGAATTTCAATTAAAGTCCAATTTTGTACCATGTGCCCCTATCTAATTTTTTAATTTTTATGGCAAGTGAATTATTGGGTGCAAAAACTAAAGAATCTAGATCCAATTAGGTTCCAAATCATATATATATATATATATATATATATATATAATTGTGATTGGTTTTAAATGTATCTGTGCATATGCACAGAGTTACATGTTAGTTCAAATATAAACTAATTTATGAACAAATCATATTATACCATCATAGTAGTTGTGCCAACTGCCAAGTGGCTTCATTATGGTAGCAATATTTTGGATAAAAAAATTTTCTAGATAGAAATAAAAATTTATTTTTTCTTATCAATTTATTTAAATAAAATAAAAATAAGTGTTTTATTAAAACATGCAACATGCATCTAAAATTCAGTGAATATAAATAACAACTTTTTTTTTTTTTTTTTAATTTCTTTAGATAAAGTAATACTTCCTAATAAATATTTTAACAAAACATGCAACATGCATCTGAGTTTCAATTGATAGAGACAACAATATATTTGTTCTTATCAATTTCTTTAAATAAAATAACAATAAGTAAAACATGCAATATGCATCTAAAATTCAGTGAATATAGATAACAACTTATTTGTTTTTATTAATTTCTTTAGATAAAGTAATATTCCATAATAAGTATTTTAACAAAACATGCAACATGCATCTCAGTTTCAATTGGTAGAGACGAAAATTTATTTGTTCTTATCAATTTCTTTAAATAAAGTAATAATAAGTGTTTTAATAAAACATGCAACATGCATCTAATTTTTAGTTGATAGAGATAACAACTTATTTATTTTTATTAATTTCTTTAGATAAAGTAATAATAAGTATTTTTGGCCAACTCTACTTTACTCCTCCACTCCCCCTCCCTTCCCCCTCAATCTAAACAGGCCCTTAGTTAATAGAGACACCAACTTATTTGTTCTTAGCAATTTTTTTAAATAAAGTAACAATACATGTTTTAACAAAACATGTAACATGTATCTAAGTTTTAGTTGATGGAGACAACAACTTATTTGCTCTTATCAATTTCTTTAGAAAAAGTAATAATAAGTGTTTTAATAAGACATGCAACATGCATCTAAGTTTCAGAAATTTAAATCCTACTCCAACTAAAAATCTATTATCAAAATTTCAAAACTTATATATGTTAGGATCACATTTCTCATTGGTTGGAATATCCTTTGATAAAATGCACTTTACTTGTATTTGGGTAATTCTAAGTGGATTCTAGAATATCATGAAGTTTGTCTTACAAACAAAACAAATGGTATTATTGAAGACATGATGATTGCACAAAGAAACAATTGTGAAAAACTGAAGATAGTGGACCTCGACTCAAGCTTCTATTGAGACTTAATGAGCCTCGATACAAGCTTGATACCTATCGAGTTTCGTAGATCCAGAAATTCTGGATCTATTTGTTGGCCTATGATGACTTAGACTTCTAGGGTTTTGTTCACTAGGCTTCTAAGGGATATAACAGGATTATTATATAGCCGTCATTATACACAGAGACTCATAGAGAATCTATACACTTATTGTGAAGTTACTGTGTTTTATGCGTTTTAGGATTTTGTGATCAAGTGCTTCCTTCTCTTCAAGTGTATTGAAGAACTTTGCATCCAATAACAAACTTCAAGTTGCTGAGAGTTAGTCACATACTGGAATTCATGCAAAGGGAAGAAGTCTCTACAAAATCAAGACCAATTGAAGATTGGCACGAAGATTATACTGTAGGTAGGTACTGTGGAATAGGCCAAGTTTAGGTTAAGATACCTCGTATTTGTAATCTCTTAATTTTGATTAGTGATTCTTGGAAGTAGTGACCTGAAAATCACTCGATAGAGTTTTTGTTTTGTAAAAGTTTTCTCCATTAGTTAACAAATCATTATATCAATTTACTTTTAGTTGCACCCTAGATTATTTGGTGATTTATTTATGCCTCTATGATTTGCATATAAATTGACTTAATTAATCAATTTGGGTAACTGAAATTAACTGGGGTCAATCTATAACCCAACAATATATATTCACCAATGATCTTTCCATAGAATCTCTCTTGCACCCCACGTTTTTGTTTATTTATTTATTTTTTGAGTTGCAACTTACACATAAGTATTTGTAATGGAAGGATATACATATTGTGTAAAATCATAGGAGTTGATAAATTTATATGATACTCTCTCTCAATTTTTTGTCCTAATAAAAAAATACTCTCAATATTAATTATTAAATTGATTTTTTTATTAATTGTTAGGATATATTTCCTCAAATTAAGGGATAAAATTAAAAATAGTTGAATTTATGTAAAAATTTATCATTTAAATTTTAACAAATTTAAATTCTATTCAAACTAAAAGTCTATTTTTTTTTTTTAACTTCGTTCCCTAAAAAAAAAAAAAAAAATTCTAAATTGAAATTTGAAATCCCATGCAGCACCCCAAGCTTTTTTCCCTTCAAGTTGAATCTTACATTTTATTAATTATTTAAAATATTATTTTATTAATTGTTAGAATATATTACCTTTAATCAAGGGATAATATTTAATTATAATTTAATTTAGCTAAAACTTTATCATCTAGGTTTGAGAACTTTAAAATTCTACTCTAAATAAAAATATATTATCAAAATTTCAAAACTTATGTATATTCACCAATGGTCTTTCTATGAAATCCTTCTTGCAACCCACGTTTTTGTTTTTGTTTTTTCAAGCTGCGACTTACACATATGTATTTGTAATTTGTATATGATAGTTTTGATTAAATAAATTCATCTTCCTTATTGTTATTTGTTACTAAATTTTCATCTATGGATATTATGTCAAATGAAGTCTACTATAAAGAAACAAAACAAGGGACAACCATTTAAGTTCTTGGTTCTCTTAGGTAAGTTTTTTATTTAATTTTTTTTAAATTATCAACTTTTGAACTATTTTGTATGTTTTAGGTTTTGATTATTCTATGTGTTTGGTTTGTAAGTGTTTCGATTTTTTTCAATTGACTATCACTACAAAAATTTGGTTCAAAACATGTCTTTTATGTGTTGTAATGCAATTTGATTCCAAGTTATTTGTACTCATTGATTGTTAAGACTTTATTAGTGTTTGAAAAAAATACCCATACACCCTCCTAAACATTGGACTAGTGGCAAAAACACCCCCTTAAACTTTTATATTGGCCAATATACTCTTTAAACTTTACACTGTTGCCAAATCAATACTTCAGTTAATCTACCATTATTGCGCTAATGGAATTGTCACGTGAGAGTCACGTGTACTTTAAAAAAACAAATTCATCAATACCATGAACACGGAGAAAGAAGAAAAACATTGGTCTGACCGGCAGAGGGAGGGCGAGCGAGACTCTTCATTTGAAATGAATCTATTTACTTATTCAAATTAAATATAACAAATCTATTTCATGAGTCTATTTATAAATAAATGATTGTGGATTTTGTACACTGTCAAATCCCAAAAAATAAATTCGTAAGTATAAAGTGTCTTCTCTTCAGTTCACTGATCCAAAAAATAAAATCGTGCCAGTAAGTCGACTTTATTTAAATGAAAATTTCTAGTAAAATAGAGAAGAGTTTGTTTTATGTGTGCGGTTGAGCTATTCTCTTATAGCTACTTTTTGGGTTACCATTTCCAAGCAGTTGGCACATAGCAACAGCACCAAATGTTTTATTGCCCTTGTCCCACAACAGGAAAATTGCATTTGCTTATGACACGTTTAAAAGTGTTTGGGCCCCCTAATCGTCCGGTCAATTCATGCAGATAAAAAGAAGTAATGATATTGTCCCTATTTGTCATAATTTCAGGTAGTGAAAGGTGAAAACTATTTTGAGTTTTGATAGATATCCTTTGAAATTAGGACAATGGATTGAGTGGTTGAGAATTTGAGATGGGGTAATATCTGACGCGGTTGTGATGCAAAGGTGTTAAGGTTCACGAAAAACATGGGGATCCCATCTTGTTTACGTGGTAGCACAAGAGGTTGAACAAGTACTGGGATGTACTATCTATCAACTTCTTTCTCAATTCTCATATCAATCCCTGAAAGTAATGCCTCATCAACAACAAAAAAATCACCGAAAGTAATGATTTTGCCTATTGGATTTGAGAAAATCCATCAAAGCGGTGGGGCAGAGTTGCATGTGGTGCTTGTTCTTTCCAAATGCCTTTTTGGGACTTGGACAGGTGTGAGATATCCTTTTAATCTTTAGATCACGGATAAGTAGTAATGTCTGACATACTGCATGATAAGCATGTGACACTGCATTTCAAATGTGCTTATGGTAAGCCAAAGCACTGATAATAAATTGAACATTTTAACTTGTTTCTCATATTCCTTTCTATTTTCACTTTTCTTTATTTCAAAAAAAAAAAAAAATCATAGATTTAAGAACTTTTGGACTTTTAGTCCCATTTTTGAAAAAGTGATTTTGTAAATCTTTACATGAAAAGCATTTTTTTTTTCTTTTGAAAAAGAACCACCCTTTCTGCTTCTTTAAAACACTTATTGACTTTTTTTTTTTAAAAAGGAACTTCCAAAGAGAAAAATTAGTTTTCTTTTTTAAAACGTGTTAGATTTGATTCACACCTTCATAAAAAAAATAGAAAATAACTATTAGGTGTCTTGACATGGTGGTTAAGAACAAATATTATGGAGCCTATAGTTTCAAATACTATTGTGTGTTCATGCGTGTCTATATATATATGGCTCTTACAAATATAGGGAGATGGGAACGAGGCACCAATGATCAGGCCCAGCCTTGTCCTGCCAAGTCTCTTTTTATTGTCTCAACCAAAAGCTTGATCAAGGTCCAAAACGAGCGAGACATTGTTATGTTCTCAATTCCAAGGCTGCTTCTTCTATATGACCATACAAAGCTTCTCTTGTGAAAACTTGTATAATGATTAGTGTAGCTGGAGCTGTGGTAGGAGCATTATCTCACAGGCTAACTAGGCCGATGTCCAATCTGACAGCAGTCTCCATTCCAGGCTTAACATAGATATCCCTCATGAACATAGAGTGACAGTATTGATATCACTTATGAACATGTAGGGGAAAACTTTTTTTTTTTTTTTTTTTTTTTTTTTTGGTGGTGAATTCTGCTATATATTTTGACATTCTAGATTTGAGAAAGAAATTTAAATAAATAAATAAAAAAACTCGCCCCCCAGCTGGCAGAACAAGGCTTGGCTGCTAAAATTTTGTTTGGTCCAATTCCATCCGAGATGGTTATTGGCTCAGACACTTTATATGTCAAACAGTAAAGCAACAACCAATTCAACTCTGTGACATCAAACTGGATCAAAAAACCCTTTTTTTTCCTGTTTAATCTATATTAAAAACTTGTTTATGTTTTCTATAACAAAGGTATATATACCCATGCAGCCGCTCAAGGGCCTCATATATATTGTTTAAATCATTTGAAACATGTTATCAACCAACACCACCAATATAGAATGAGGTTACAGTGCACTTTTTGTTGATAGATTGCTGTAAGGGGGACATACAAACATTAAAAAACTGGTGATATGTAATGCTTCATTAGCAAGAAGAAGCTCTAAAAACTAAAGACTCTGATATGCCGGGTAACGACTGTGTCTCTGCCTCAAACTCAATGATTAGTGTCATGAAAAACGGGATTGGCTTCGAGCAGCTCAGCAAATTTATTGAGGATCTCCTTCACAAGTTTTCCAAGTTCATCCTTCTCTACTTCCATGGCCATTTTTCCATCCTTCACTTCAGCAAACACTGCATCATAAAGAAGAACCACTGCCTCATTGGCTTCTGATGGTGGCAAGCCCAACCCTGTCCCATTTCTCTCAAGGAAGCCCCTGATTAATTCAACACTTGCTAAACCTTCTTTTCCACTATGCTTTTCCTCCCATATCTTGTCGACAGTGTTGTTTAATTCCTTCTCATCATCCAAAAGCTGCAGAGTTATCTCAAGTTTATCAGAATTTATTGAATAGAAAAATCTAATTATCAAAATAGAATATCTATTGATAATGCTTTTTAAAACTGTGACAAAATTCCAAAATTGTTGGAAGAAGTCTGGAAACATGCTAGAGCTTCAGGCCAGCAAAATTTGTAAAATTAGTTTGGTCATCGATCAGATGAAGGGCTAGCATGGTAAAAAATCTAGAGCAAAACTCAAAAGGCATGGCCAATCTGGCTGCTAATGTCACATAACTTTCCAATACTTCTTCCCATTACCAATGCCAAAAAGTTAATTTTAAAATAACTTATACTTTTAAGATCAAACTTTTTCATGTTTTATTATTAGCATTTTTAGCATTAAGTTTCCTATAACAAATCAATTGACCAAAGCAAATTAGTTGATTTATTGTTGAAAAACAACTCTTTCAGCCTAAAGTAATATCATGACCAGAGGAAAGCTGCATACGTGCCCAAAAGGACAAGTAAAGTTACAATTTAGACTCCTCATAATTGCTTATATAAGCCAATGCGACCTAGTAAACACTCAATGTAGGACTGTAGGATATGCCTGCGCATCACACACTTATCCAATCTTATCCACATAATCGAGGGTCTCACAGCTACTCTACAAGTCTACTCCTATTAGGATGTGTTTGAAGCTAAATACCAAAAGTACCTTCATCTACTCCTTCCTTTCTATAAATTACTATAAAAATAAAAATAAATAAATAAATAAAAAACCCTTCTCTCACCCTTTGAAGTTTCTTCTATGAAATGCCTCTGTTCCAGCTTAAAGCACTCCAAACCAGCCCCTCAGATCCAGGATTCAGAATATTGTCAAATGGTCTAAAAGTAAGCTGAAACATATTTTATCCTGTATGATACCACCTTTAGAATTTCCACAAAATTTTTAAACTATAGGAAATGCTTATTAAAATCATACAAACTTCCTGCAACTATTCTAGATGATAGCATTTCCTCCCTTATCTCTCTCTCTCTCTCTCTCTCTCTCTCTATATATATATATATATAAAAGTTATTTTCCGCATTCATATTACAGTTTAAAGTTTTCTAACTAGAAATCAAATCAACATTGTTTGTTATATTCAAAATTATACCCAAGGACCAGTAATACCTCATTTTCCTAAAGAGGAAGTAGATTTCACAGAACAAGTTGTTGAATAAATACATTGAGGAGATTTAAAGAGAAAAAAACTTCTTAGCAGAAAGGACAAAAATGAAAAACAAAAGGAAAAAATAACTCAGGACAATGAATTGATAATAAACAGAAAAGATATGGGGTTGGACTACCTTTTTTAGCTTAGAGCCATTAATAACCTTGATATTCTGGATGACAACAATGGGCTTTTCAGCCAACACCTCTGCTAGTTCTTGAAGAACAGGCTGGAGCAATTGTGCAAATTGTGCTTGGCCCAATTCTTCTTCTCCCTCGGCCCCATGTTTCCTCAAGATATCATTTAGCAGAGGAAATTCTGTTCAATTTCACCTTGTGGATTATTAATTGAGAACAATTGAATGAGTGGAATTAATAACTAATACTTAAAATTTAAGAGTAAATACTATCAGCAAGCTTATTGTGAGTCTCTCATTGTGGGCTAGGTATCACTGTTGAACTCTCCTCCTATTGTCTTCTGGGTTGGAAGTAATTAATATTGACCTTGATCTTGCCTTCCATAATAAAATGTCTGGAAAGTTAAAAATTCCAAGCAACATACATAATTGTATCTCCTTCTCAGGATATCACGTCAAGATTAAATTGGAGTGCACTTCAAAACACATCATCCATTTAACAGATTTTTTAGCTTTATATTGGACTCCAATTGGCCCAAGAATTCTATTGCTTCCACATGAGATCCCAACCTATGATATCCAGGATAATACTTTTGATTGTGGGCTTGTCTACCTTAGATTGTAATTCAAATTTTTTTACCATTGGTCTAATTCCATTTAACTAAAATGTAAAAATAAAGAGATGAATAAACAATATAGCCCCATATATGGTGATAAGCTACCACATATCCCAAATTCTTAAGCTTGAGAATTTGATCATCTAATCATTATTCTAACACTCCCCCTCATGTGTGGACCTAGACTCAAGACCACTTGCTCTAATACCATGATAAACTACCACTTGTCCCAAAAGCTTAAATTGTTAGAAAAGAGTGAATCTAATTTAACCATTACTCTAATGGATGGTATGGTGTCAATAGAAGAGCTAGCTTTGGTCCAGAAGAAGGGAATTGATTCTTCCCATGAAGAACAAAACTCTCTTGATTCCAGGCGACATACTTGCACAATCACTGCTGCAGCAGGGGTGGGGGCTTTGCTTGGTCTACAATCATTTAATTGGGAGGGGAGGGGGGAGGAGAAGACTGATAAACTGTTCATGCCAGGCCTAGACACGTTAAAAGGACCAATTTTTAGAGGTGACCTGACAAAGACAACAAGCAAAAAAGAAGATTTGCACTAAACGGGAGATATTACATGACAAAAGTTAACTCTCATGGCAGTTACTATGTAGACCAAGGCATTGAGATGTCATATTAAATAGCAAGAACAAACATAATATCAACCATGTCTAATGTGTATGTGTCAGTTTGAGCATGAATGGGCATGTGTATTTTTCATTGATAATGCTGCAAAAACATTTTCAGATTTTATGGAGGGCAGATGGTTGTTCCCCATGTCACCTTAGGGGATAATGCAATGACCAATATTTGGCCAGAAGTTGTTTGTATTAATTCCAAGAAGTCCATTCCATTAGGTCTATTTAGTTCTTCTACTTTATCCGTTTTTCTGGATTCAAAATTTCTTTTCCTATCCTGCTTTTTTCTCTTTCTTTCTTTTATAGACAATGATTTCAATCTAAAACTGAAATATCAGAAGAATATTCAGAGAATCCAAAGTCAACCAAAATATCACAAATTAATTTACCAGAAAAAATTATTACTAGTAGTCATTTGAAAAGCAAACCTGAGAAAGGAGGAACCCCCATTTCAACTCCCATGTGGACAAGTGCATTTCGTATCTCATTCTTGCTGATCTTTCCCTTATCTTCTGCATCCAAGTCTGTGAATAAGTCCTCCGCTATCATTGCAAAGTCATCCTCGTCGTCCAAAAACAATCGGAGAATATTCCCATCCAATATCGATATAACAAGCGGATCATCTGACCAAAGTTTTGCACATAAGCATGTATATTTTTCAATCCATCAAAAATGTTAACAAAAATTATGTGCATACATAGTTACATACAAAAACATATACATATATACTTATGAATGTAAATTGATTAATTCCACCAATTAATAAGTATGATTTTAGGATTAAAAAATTCTAGTTGGTTTTTGCCCCACAATTGCTTAGCAATCAAACATAGTCTAAGTTAAAAACAAAATTCATATTGTCTTTGATTGTTTAATAATCGTAATTGTTGATTTTCTTTCGGTTTTTCACATTTTATTAGCAACCAAGCATACCCAAAGGCCAAATCACAAAAGCTTTTTTTGATAAGTAATTAAAGCCCAAAACATCTAACAGATTATATCATAACATGTAACATCATTGGTAATTAAGCTCAATTGTAAATTCATACACACATACACATGTATATATGAAATGTATAATTTCATATAAACTGTTCAGACCAATCAATAAGACCAGACATTCTCTCTCTCTCTCTCTCTCTTCCCACACTTCCTCAGCCAATAAGCACATCCAAAAGTCCAAACTTCTGACAAATTATACCAGAACATTTTAACATCAAAGGCAATTAAGCTCAATTATACATGCAAATACATATAATTGTCTATTAATTGTTCCAAGCACTTGATAAAACACAATTTCAAGATCCAAATATTCAGCCTCTCTTCTTTTTCCTCTTCTTCTTTTTTTTTTTTTTTTCCCCCACTTTTTTCTCCTTATACAAACTTGATATTGTTAATGGATCTCTCAACCCCTTCAAAAGTACGATTGTTCCTCTCTTTCTAAATAGTCTACATAACACAATGTGTAATCTTTTCCCATATCTTCCCAGCAACCAAACAAGGCCAAAAGTAATACACACACTGTTTTTGATTTGTAAGATCAGAAAGAATTCTTTCCATTTCTCACATTTTCTAAGTCAACAAGGACAACCAAAAGTCCAAACTTCTAACAAAATATACCATTACACATTAACATTATAGGCATTTGAGCTCAATTATAGATACACACACAAACAAACATACATAGAATCGTCTATTAATTAGTCCAAGCACTTGATAAAACAGAATTTCAAGATCCAAAAACATTCAGCTTCTCTCTTTTTCTTGTTCCTCTCTTTCCAAATAGTCTACATTACACAATGTTTAACCTTTTCCGACATCTTCCCAACAACCAAACAAGGCCAAAGTAACACACACAAACACACTATTTTCGATTGTGTAAGATCAGCAAAAGTTGATTTTTCTTTCCATTTCTCACATTTTTCCAAACACCAAACATAACCAACTAAAAAATTATAAGAAAACGTTTAAGATCATTGCCGATCAAGCTCCATATATATGTATATAACAACTAAATGTGCATATACTAAGTTGTACATATACTACATCGATCTACATTATATAAGCAATTGCTGATCAAGCTAAATATATGTATAAAACACCTGTATGTGCATCTACTAAGTCGTACATATACTATATCGATCTAGGCTATATAAGCAATTACGATGAGCTCCAATTATAGCCAGTATATTTAAAAACACATGTGACTAGCACATATACGTCAAAGCCGTACATATACTTCATCAATCTAGGCTATATAAGCAATTATGACGAGCTTCAATTATAACCAATCTATTTTAAATTTTAAAACACATGTGACTAGCACTTTTATATCCAAGTGGTATATATTATATCACCAAGCAATTATGAGGAGCTCTAATTATAATTAGTCCTTTTTAAAACACATGTGACTAGCACTTATACATATAATATATCGCTCTGGGCTATATAAGCAATTACGAGGAGCTCCAATTATAACCAGTCCCTTTTATAACACAATTGACTAGCACTTGTATAATGTGTCCAAGTCGTACATATACTATATCGATCTGGGTTATATAAGCAATTACAAGGAGCTCCAATTATAACCAGTCCCTTTTAAAACACATGTGACTAGTACTTATTATGTGTCCAAGTCGTGACATTATATTATTTTTTTTTTTTGTCCAATGACATTATATTATTATACATTATACAAATACAAATATAAATATAATATGTTTGTTTTTAGAAGTGGGGTTACCTTTAAGTTGGTCAGCGATGGCCGTGAGGAAGTGGTTGAGCTTGAGGGAAGCTTGGTCAGATGAGAGATGGGTTTGGCGGAATGAGACGACGTCGTCTTCATCGTTGAGATTGATGCTTTGGAGAGCGGAGGACTTGAGAGTTTGGGGTACTGAGAGACCGAAGAGAGCGGAGGAGGCTCTTGATTCCGCCAGCTCCAATACCTTAGCTCCGGTCATCAAATCGGCGTCGTCTTCCGCCGCTACGACCGTCAAGTCCGCAGCTCTCAGCTGAGTCCCGTCTACGATGGTCAACGCTCCGTCTGACATTTTCACCAAGAGAAGGGGAGAGAGAAGACTTTTTTTTTATTTTTTGGGTGTGTTTGAACTAAATTGGCTTTGTTGTCTGAAATCTGAAATCTGAAATCTGAAATGCGAAATGTTGTTTGTTTGGGACATTTGTTGGTTTTTATTGAAAATTGACATCCTATCATATTATTAAATACAATTCTACGCTGAATAATAAAAGTTGAGCTCGAAACGTGACCGCCTGTAGCTACTTTTCCTATCTAGTAAATTAATTTTATATTTAAAAAAAAAATTTATATTATTTATTATGATATATTTTTTAAAATTTACAGTGGTATTTATCATTTATTTGAGAAGAAGAAATACGCATTTGTAGTAGTTCGGGAGTACTTTATAATTTTTATAATTTAGGTAAAATTTTATTAACTTACTAGCCTCTGAGCATGGGCATTCAAAGATTCTTTTATATTTTTTTTTAGGTAAAAGTGAATAATTTGCATCTATTATAATTTAAAAATATATATTTTTATTTTTAAGTTAAATAAAAAGAATAAACTTTAGAGGTAAATGGTATCTGTAATTTCTTTTTTGAAGGAAAAAATCTTAAATTTTAGGAATTTTCTTTTTGAATTCAAATAAAATTTGTTATTTGACAATTTATAACTCTATTTCTAAATGAAGTTACTCTTCAATAATAAGGGTATTTTTGAATGACATAAAAGTACAGTTGAAAGAAGGGAATCCTCTTACATATAGTATAGATTATAAAAAATTCTAAAGTTAAATAAAGTAATATATATATTAGAAATGGGATTTGAGTGGATGAATTGTGAGCGGAAGGTTGACACTTGCCGAAACAAACAGGCGCTCAAATAACAACCATTTTTTCTCATGAAAAAGAAAAAAAAACCACGTTTTCTTTCTAAAAAAAAAAAAAACCCCACCTTTTAACTTCTCCTCCAACTAAAACTCTATTATCAATATTTTAAGGACAACTAATTAATAAATTAATTGTATACACTTAAAATTCAATAAATTTAAATTCTATTCAAACTAAAAGTCTATTATAAAAAAAAAAATTAAACTTGAATCCCAAATAACAACCCAAGTATTCTTTCTTAAAAAGAACAATCTTGACTTCTACTCAACTAAAAGTCTCTTATCAACATTTTAAGAACAACTAATTAGTAAATTAATTTTATAATATTTGTTATGATATATTTCCTCAAATTAAGGAATAACATTCAACAATTGTATAATTCAAATAAAAGTAAAAATCTATCATTAAAATTTTCTAAACTTAAATCCCAGACATCTCACATTTTTGCTTTTGTTTTTTTTCCTCAAGTTGCATCTTAATAAATTAATATTTTATTAGAATATTAAGCTACAAGACTCTTTACTAAAGAATAAGATTTAACAAAATTTAATTTAAATAAAACTATACCATTTAAGTTTTGAGAAATTTAAATTCTACTCCAACTAATATATATATATATATATATATTAAACCATGACTTTTCGATATAATCTCTTTTAACCAATAAAGTCATCTCTATAATTAAGTCCCACATAATAGACCCCACATTATTGTATGTTGTTTTTCCTAAGATGCAACTTACACTTATTTCTTTGCCTTTAAATTTGTGTGAAGGATTTAATGTCAAAAGTAGTTTAATATAAAGAAGCAAAACAGTAGACACCCATTTAAGTTATTGGTTCTCTTACATAAATTTTTAATTTTTTTTATTCCAACTTGTAAGGACGCAAATTGATCCATAGTCCAAGATTTTCAGCTTATGGCCCAATAAGCTCAAAACAATTAATTTGTTAAAGAGTGGGTTTGATGTTGAATGTTCAGTGTGTCCAACAAGAATCACTGCAGGTTAACTTAATCTAAGAATGAAAGTAAATAACAAGCTGAAAAGAAAAGTTCTCATCGGTCAAGTTCGAGAATGGTATGTTCTTATTTATATTTTTCAAACTTATACAGATATTCAAGTTCTTGATTACAAAGAGGTTTTTCTCTCTATTTTTTTTTTCTGATCCCCCTTTTGTAAGGGGATCTCTTCCCTTTTATACTTTCCCCTTCGTCTCATCTTAATATTCCATTTGTTCATCAAGTAGCTCATCTTGCTGATACTTGTCCCATCAGAACCTTCTTGAAGTCCTTGGTGAGTAGCTGTAAGGTTAGAAGTCACTATTCAGGTATCTCCCCCACATTAATGCAGTTAGTTGTTTAGGTGCAGAGTATTTAATACTGTGGTAGCAGCTTTAATTCCAAATATTTGTTAGTTCCCTGTTGACTTTCCTCTCTCCAAGATTTATCCTCCTTCCAAGCATGGTTGCCCCCCTCCCAATACTTGTTGAGTGATCAAACTTCATGCTTCCATTCTGTTTCCTGAGGAGGTTTGTCTCCTCAGACAATATCTCCTACTTGTCCTGACCAGCCCTTGTCCTCGGTCCTACGACCTACTTGTCTTACTAATGCTTGTTTGTCCTCGGGCTCTTTGAAGTCCTTGGGCACTGCCCATGGCCCAATACCGTTATCCAAGCTGTTGATTCCACACAACTAATTAGTAAATTAATTTTATATTATTTTTTAGAATATTTTTCCTCAAATTAAGGAATGACATTTAACAAATTTTTAATTTGGGTAAAATTTTATCATTTAAATGTCAATAAATTAAATTCTATTCAAACTAAAAGTTTATTATTTATATTACTATTTAAGGGACTTTCCTTATTTGAGATTCTCATTCTTTTTGTTAAAAAATGCCCTCACATCCTTATGTTTAAATAGAAACAAAACTAAAGGACAATCTAGTAAAAATACAACTCTAACTCTCACTAAAACATTACCTAAAAAATAGGGTTACTCTTCTGTTGATTTTCAAATTGCTTTATCTACTTATAAATTAAATTTTCAAAAAAAAAAAAAATATATATATATATAAAAAAAAACACGGTTTTTTTTACTATAAAATAGGACCACTAAGCACAATGTTTTTACTTTTTTTCTTCTTCTCATTTTCCCCTTTATCAAGACTTAAACGTCTCTCTCTCTCTCTCTCTCTCTCTCTCTCTCTCTCTCTCTCTCTCATATATATATATATATATTGATAATAGTGGTTTAAATAATTAAATAAATTTATTGTTGTACTTAAATGTTTGGTTATGATAAATATTTATATTTTCAAATAATAATGAGTACTTATCTATTTATTTTATCAAAGCAATTCAATAAACACAAATTCACTTTAATTGTTTGGTTTTATTTAAATTAAACGGTTGTTAAATGTTATATCTTAATTTGAAAAAATATATCATAACAAATTAAAAAAAAAAAAACTTGTGTTTATTGAATTTCTTCAATAAAATAAATAGATAAGTACTCATTATTATTTGAAAATATAAATATTTATCATAACCAAGCATTTAAGTACAACAATAAATTTATTTAATTATTTAAACCACATCAATATATGTATATACACGTGTGTGTGTGTGCGTGTATATATATATATATATATATATATATATTATTAGGACATATGTGATTCATGTTAGGAACATATGTCATTAAGAATTGGCTAATCCTTTGACAAAACATACTTTACTTGTAACTGAGTAGATCTAGAATGTGTTTAATACTTCAAGGAACAAGGTTTCAAGTTCAAGTATTAAAGCCATGCAAATCTATCCAAGAAACAAGTGAAGAAGTACTGGATTTTAAAACTTGACAACTAGCTCGACAGATAGCATCTATCAAGGTTTAAAAGGCTGCTTCAAGTCGATGCTCGACAGCTACTCGATGGATACCCTTTCTATCAAAATTTATGAAAATCAGTTTTTCAGATATGATTTCACTCTAATATGTGTGTACATATTTAGGTTTTCTTTTCTCACAATCCTAAACATATATAAAGATTATTTTAAGGGCTGTCAAAGGTTGCATAGTTGCATGAGTGTGGAGCAAAGTGTTGTTTATGAAAATTGTGACCGGAGACAGAATTTGCCCTAGTTCTTCTTTCTCCTAAAGAGGCTACTGCGTTTGTACGCCGTTGGGTTTTGTGACCAAGGAGTTTTGTGATCTTCATCGTGTTGATGAATTGAAGAATTTTGCAGCTAACATCTTTCTCAAGTTGGTGATTAAGTCGCGTACTGGGATCTACTCATCTATGGTTAGTCGCGTACTGAGAGCCGTGCATTAAAAGGAGAGATTATCACTACAGAACAAGTCCAATTGTGTATTGGGGTAAGGGTTCAACTGTAGGTTAGCATAAGGTACTTGGATTCCTTTACTTGTAACTGTTTGTTGTGATAATAGTGGATTTTCGAGAGTGGTGACTTTAAAATTACCCAGTGGGGTTTTTGCCTTAGAGGTTTTCTCCATTCGTAAACAAATCACCGTGCCAACTTTATTTTCTACTGCATATTAACTTAGTTGGTGATTTGTTTATGCTACCACGTATTTTGCATGTTAATTGAATTAATTAATTAACTTGGCTAAATCAATTGGTTAATTTATCATAAGGGGTCAATACATTATTGGCATATCATATATATATATATATGAGAGAGAGAGAGAGAGAGAGAGAGAGAGAGAGAGAGAGAGAGAGAGAGAGAGAGAGAGAAACAAAACTGAAAACTAATAATTAAAATTTCTTAAACATTAATGGTGGTAATTGTAAACCACAAAACATACTCACGGTTTTTAAAGTCATTATTGAAAAGAGATTGCCCAATTGTCAACACTAAATATAAAAGGGTAAATTGAAATTACATCTTTAAAGTTTGGAGGTATTTAGATTTTACATCTTGAAGTTTCAAAATTTGAGGGTGTAAAATTCAAACACTTTCAAATTTTAGGAGGCAAAATCCAAATTTTGAAACGTTAGGGTATAAAATCTAATACCTCCAAACTTCATGAGGTAAAATTCAAATTCTGAAATTTCAAGGTGCAAAATCTAAATACTCCCAAAATTTAAGAGTATAATTTGCAATTTACCAAATATAAAATAATATTATATGCTAACATAAATGGAGATAGTTGTAAATCATAAATGAAGATAGCTCTAATATACTCCCTCCCTCTCACATAGGGGTGGGTTCCACCCACCATGGGGGTCACCCCCATGTGAGAGGGAGGGAGTATATTCTCGGACTATTTAATAAATTTCCTAAACACAGAGAGATAATGAGATATCATTTCACACAGCACACCAATGACTGATGTGGAGTTCGTCTATGGCTTAGGTAGTTAGGTGTGGGTTTACTAGCAAGTTGTGGAGGCAAAGTGTGCAACATTGTGTGTAGACTGGCGTAAGGATTATTTTTTTTCTAAACAGATTTGGTTTTTTTTTTGGGAAAATACTATTTTGATCCCTAAACTTTAAAATACTCTTGTTTTATGGTTCCTAAACAATTGAAAAGTTCAATTTTTGTCCCTAAACTATTGAAAATATTTTACTTTCTGTCCTCAAACTTTACCAAAAGTTCGTTTTTTGTCCCCTAAATTGTTGAAAAATTCTTTTTTCAATCCTATTTTTGTCTCTAAACTAATAAAAAAACTATTTACAAAATATAAGGATGAAAAGAAGAACTTTTAAAATTTAGGGATGGAAAAAAAAACTTTTAGTAAAGTTTAGAGACAAAAATATTATTTTACTTTTTTATCAGTGAAACAGCAGATAGACTCTTATTTTTTTTTTAAATTATTTTATTTTATAATATTGCTGATTTGGGATTTACTGAAGATGCTATTGTTGTTTGTATCTGTTTGGATGGGCTGGATTTTATTATTTTTGAATTCCATGTATCATTTTTTGTATTACTTTTTTAGATTTTTTCTAACCCCATGTCTAAAATTTGAGAGAAACCCAAAACAAGTATTTATTTTTTTATTTTAGGATAAGTTTTAAGTTTAGTACCACTACAAATGGGAATTTCAAAAAGCTAGGGGGCCATGGCTACACCACTGCTAGCAATTATCATGCATGCAAACCTATCGGCCAAAATGGGCAAATGCCCTTTTCGCACAAAAAAAAAAAAAAAAAAAAATAGCATTATGCGTCATTTCCCATAAAAATGTCACTATAGGCTCCTTAAAACGTCGCTATAGGGCTTCATAATTTTTTTTTTTTTTAAGTCGATTTTGAGAAAATCAAGTTCCAAAAGAGGGGCATTTTTCTAATTAGTTTAGGAAAGGGGGCATTTGCCCATTTTTTTTTGCGCGAAATGGGCATTTGCTAATTTTCGCCCAAACCTGTCTATTTTTATAAAATGAGATCTTTCAGTATTCTATGGCAATCTGCACAACGTATACACAATCCATATTCGTAACTCTCAGTCTCACCCTATTATCCCTATTATATAATAAGGATAAAAATTTAAATCAAAACATGAAATTCCCTTATTAACTTATAAGCAACTGAAGAAACCAAACTAGCTAAAACATTGCCACGATACTAATTTTTACATGTAAGAAATGAAAAATGATACTAATATCATTAAAGAAACAAAGTCTTACAAATTAATTCATGAACATGAGACTATGAGGGGGCATAACATGAATTTTCCCATTATTCCAAAAGGAACCACTTGTCTAACGATGGCTACTGTTCTGGGATTTATTCCATGGATAAAAAGATCATATTTGCCACTATCAATATCGTAGAGACAAGGACCCCCCTCTTTTACACTCCACCAACAAGTCTGTGGGCAATGATCATAATCTCTATTGTAGATGTATATATCAAAATAGTGTGATGCACCATTCCAATCCATTCTGCAAAAGTATAGTGTAGTGGCGAAGATGTTAGGTTTGAAACTAAATTCAAATTTGCCACCTTTAGGGAGCGAAATGACTCCAATATCGTCATTTTTGGATTGACAATGGGTGGTCAAGACCAAACCATTTTCCAAATCATTAGAGACTTTCATATGTACCCTTGGTGGGAAAAAAAAAGCGTCGCACGTAGTTTTGAGCAAGAGAAGCAGCAAGTATGCTAATCTAATGAATGGACTCATGATGTTTGATTGAGATTTGTTGTTGGAGGGAGACAACTGAGTGTTACTTGGGTATTATTTTTGTTGATTTTCCTATTATATATTACTTTTACTTCAACATTTAACAAATTTAGAATTAATAAAAAAAGCATGTAGAAAATGGATATTCCTTGGGATATGTTGTAATTGCGCATTTAATAGTAGCTTTATTTTTTCTCTCCCCCTTTGTTAATTACAATTCCCAAGAGTGAGTGAGAGAAAGGCATATAAATTATACGATGCAAACTGAATCTCTCTTCATAATTGCCTGCCGAGAACAGGAATCCCACATAGCTTTTTTTATTTATTTATTTTAAAATTTTAAAATTTTTTATTATTTTTTTAATACTTTTGTGCATATCTTAGCTCATTTTGAATTAGTTAACTTCAATTCAACGTGAGTTTGAGTTAGCTCATCTAGCAAATTCTTTTGTCCTCAAATAAGAGATCTCAAGTTCGTGTATGTGTGGGTGTGTGTACATATGCGTGTGTGTGTTTGTGTATGTATTGAGGGGTTGTCTTGACCAATATATTAGTGTCACAACTAGATCCTTTCCAAACAAAACTTCTTGACTCCGCTCCTATATGTATATACCGAAGACATTTGATTTTAGGATAACCGTGAAATAATTTTTTACATAAGCTTTTGTGTACTCACTATTTTATACATACATATGCTAATTTATATTCATTTTTAATTGGACTTAAATTCTATTATATATTTAATTGTGGGGGCAGAAGTGTTAAGGCACTTATGTGGGCCTTGGGCCTTGGGCCTGGTCCGAGGACGTTGGCTCCCCCAAAGGGCTATGAGGCGGGGATGAGGTCACCCAACTTAAGGGCCTAGGGGCCCACCGATCAGGTCATTGCCCAGTTAGGGAGAGTCTGAGAAGAGGGTCTCCTCGGACAACGGAAGCAAAGACCAAGAGGTGCAACATGACGCCTAGGGAGGAACTCTTGAAGCCCAACAAGCCATGTTACACTTCAACGAGACGCCGAGGAGGATGATAAGTGGGGAGTGCTCCGCATAAAGCTGCAACCACCGCATTAAAGTCTTCGTACCTACCCGCCTGGCCGCATTAATGAGGAAGTGACCCATAAGGGGACGGGGATCAGCCTTATGGCCATGGGGGGGGGGGGGGAGTTTCCAAGGGGATGAGGGATGGGAGAGGGATCTGCATTTACGCCTCCACGAATAGGAACATGGAAATTGGGAGTATAAGTAGAGAGGACAAGGCCATCAGAAAGGGGACCCGATTCCAGGAGAAAGGAGTTTTCTTCTCTCAAGCAAAACAAGGGAAACAAGGACAGAGACTCCTCGGCATACGTCCGAGGAAAGCCAGAATCACATAACTAGCCTATTGCACGCTAACTGTGGACTCAGCCCATATGCAACCGCTTTCCGTTGCCCTGTGAACTCAAGGCTTCATGCCCACTCTCTACAAATTTCATTGTTAGGTTACTTGGGCCTGCCCTGTCTTGTCTTTGGGTCCAAGCCTGATTCGTGTTCCTACATTAATAATTACTAAATAGCAACATAATAGGTAGTTCAATAAATGAAGACAATCATTAAATATTTATCATAATTACATATTTTAATTGTTTCATCTAAAAACAAAATCATAATAAATATCTATCAATAAATACCATAATGATCAAATTTCATATTTAATGTTTCATATACAAACAAAATCAAAATGTATGTCTATTAACAACTATCATACCCCCTCAAAAAAAAAAAAAAAAAAAAACAACTATCATAAGTTATAACTATCAAATTTCATATATTGTTTTTTTTTAAAGTTCAATCTATAGCGTTTGCTTTGATGATTGCGCTTTTTATCATTAGATTAAGATATTAATTCGTTTTTGGTGTAGGATTAAACCCTAGATCTTTTGTTCTACTATCATAAATTTTATAAGTTGATACTTTTTTAAAGTTAAAATGGGGGAGATAGGGATTTAATCTTGGATGTTTTGAATACATTAAAAAATACTAATTAATTGAGCTATTCAAGTTCTTAGCAGTTGAATAAGAGATCTAGAGTTCAATCTCCGTTTACACAATAAATTTATTGGTGTTTTGGTCTAATGGTGAAGATATATTATTAGAAGTAGATGTCATAAATTAAAACTCTCTAAAATAAATAAATAAAAAAGCTCTTGGCAATTGTTCCTAAAAAAAAAAGGGAAGCTCTTGGCAGTTGGCACCATGGTTTTAAAAACTGAACCGGACATCAAACCAATTTTTTCAAAATTTCCAGTTTTGACCGGTTTTTCTCGATTTTTGACCGATTTTTCGGTTTTTGACCAGTTATTGATCGGTTTTGAGGGGTTTGACCAGACCGGACTAATCCGGTTTTTTCGATTGAACTGATTGGACCGGCCGGTCTAGTTCGGTGTTTAAAACAGTGGTTGGCACTAATTTATTTTTATTGAAATACACCAACACACAGTAACTCTAGTTTTCATTTTTTTAGTAATAATTTATTATTTGTAAATTTGGATTAGTATTAATGTCACAGATGTGTATAACTTTGTCACTTCTTATGCTACTTCACATTACATTCTATATTAACTTAACAATTTTCTAATAACAGTTTCTTTATATTTCCATCAACCTACACAGTTAATACACATAGCTAGAAACAATACTCATTACAACACATATAATATAGATGCAGAAATATTATGTGTTTTTCGATAGAAACGTCCAAGGTTCAAAAAAAGGTTGATAGGAATATTGAGAGAGAGAGAGAGAGAGAGAGAGAGAGAGAGAGAGCTCTACACTTCATTTCCTCAAAACAGAACTACAGAAACCCTCTAAACATTACCAATACCCTGTCGCCAAATAAAAAGATCATCTTCAAAGCTACAAGAAAAGAATTTTCTGAACAAACACTACATTTCTTGTCACTGTTAAAAAGACTCACACTTGCAGCTAGCTAGACACGGATGGGCAACAGTCATCCTCTGGCATTGCATTAGAACTTGACGTTGTTGCACCTGAAATTTCATGAAAAAGACTGATACATGACACAACAACAATGAAGAATGAAACAACAGAGCTCAAACCAAAAGCAATAGCCATGCGCATAGCCTTGGGATACTTTGGTTCTCTCCCTTCTTTTGTCTGCTTGATATCAGTCAGGGCCTCAATCGTCATTGCCATGGAATAAGCACCACGTGGAAACATCACACAGGAAATCATTGCAAAGAATACCAGTGACGTAGTTTGTCCTTGTTGAGGAACCATTTTAATGTTCTTAGAAAAAGAATGTTTCAACTTTCAACTTTCAGGATCCTCTTGTTTTACGCGATACATAGTTTGCTTATAAGTTCATTGGAGTACTTGTAGCTCACCAACCAACCTCAAAACAAAAAACAAAAAAACAGAAAAAACAAAATGGGATGGTGACAAAGCTGCCCAACTAGTTCAAATTGTTTAAGCGAAGAGCCAATATGGCTTACAAACACAGTGAGGTATTTTCTGTTGTGATGCCATGAATGCTATAATTTTAGTTACGAATTGATGCATGATGCTGCCAATTAAGTTCCTCTACGCACAGAATTTATAGGACATAGTAAGTGACAAAGAACAGAGAGTCTAAATAAAATGGAGAGAATTTCATTGATTGTGGAAAATTACACGAAAATGGAATGAATGAATAATATACATATACAATGCTCTGTTTTATATATACTGTAGAATAACTGCTCTGTGTTTTTGGCGCCAAAAGTAGTTATTTGAATCTTCTAGAAACTGTACACGTGGCAAGTCGGAGTAACTAACTCCTTGACTTGCGGAACCAATTTGTCCGTGCTCTTAGATGAAGAATTCGTGATGTGGCATAGCTTCAACGAATTCTAAGACCTTTGTACTGATCAAGCTACTTGATGCACGCCCTGTACTCTGAGCAATGCACTCCTCATCAGCTAATGCTGCACTACCTACTACCCTTGTGGCCTGGCTAGTAGGGATGGCCATACCCATTGGGTAATAGATACCCAACCCGACCCGATCCAAATATTTCGGGTAATACCCGGTTTTTCATGGGTAGAGCTTAACGGGTAGGGTATGGATATTACCCGAATTGTTCAGGTAGGGTATGGATATTAGCCAAACCCGACCCGTAAAAAAAAAAAAAAAAAAAAAAAAAAACCTATCTCTCTCACCTATGTTGTGCATAGCATCGGAAACACTGAAGAAGCAAAAAGAGATTATGTAAATAAAGAATACAAAAAAATTAACTCAAACCAAAGCACGTAATTGTGAAGCTAGAAATCAATTGTTAAAATGAAATCATTCAATTTCAAATTTCAAAAAGAATGAAAATTTCACCTCCGAATCGCTAATCTGTTGCTGAACCACCGAAACGGAGCGACGTCATCTTAGATTACTTTCCGAAACAACCCTTCCTCCGCCGGAGTTATTACACACACTGCCCCTCCCATCTTTGCCACTCGCAGCTCTCGCGCTTTGTCTCAACACCGACCTCCCTTGCCTTCGCGACGCCACCGTCGACGACGAAGATTTCAATTCTCCGGTTACGTCGTCGGAGATTCTCTTCGCCGAAAAGCGCCCTCGATTGCCGGAGGAGTCGAAGAACTCGATGGCGAGGTCGTCGAGGCTGATCTCCTAGAACTCGGAGCCACGCGGCGTGTTGAAGAACTCGTGTTGACGATCTTCCCTCTCGTTTTAAAAAAGAGGTTATGTAAATATTAAAGCTTATATTCTCATTTTCTCTCTTTCTTTCTGATCTAACAAAAAAATATTTTATTGATTAGTTTTTTCTTTTTTAAGATAGTTTTTAACTTAAAATGTTTTGGATTAAAAAAAAATTAAATGGGTTTCGGGTAGGGTATGGATATCCATGGATAATAAATTCAGGTAAGATTCAGGTATGGATATTAATGGGTATTGATATTCGAGTATCTATGGGCAAACTTTTTGGGTAGGGTATGGGTATACCAGATCCATACCTTACCCATGGCCATCCCTACTGGCTAGTGCATCTCACATCAGCAGCTGCTGCACCACTAGCTACCTTCGTGGCTTGGACTATGCAACTCTGTGGTGAGTTATGACTTGCACTTTTAACAGTAAGTGTGAAATGCTTATTTTTTTTTTTTTTTCTTTTTTTGATGGGAGTGAAATGCTTAATCTTGCTTACACACCAGTCATGTTAAAACGGATTTCCAACATCTTGAGGGATTTATCCTCACCTTGGTGTCCATAAAATAAGGAAGAGAAACTGTTGGAGTTAAACTTCCAAATCTAGCCCCACAGGCAATGCATTTCTTAACACAAAAAAAGAAAAGTGCTTACACATAATGGTTATTTTATATTTTGGAATAGAGAGATAGTGGGTGAGGGTGAAGTTACTGTTCCAACTACCAAGTACCATGAATGGTGTCACTACCAGCTATTACTTGAACCATTGTAATTTAAGAAAAGTTTAATTTCAATAAATCCACCTTCGTCTAATTTTGAAAGTACCCTATCTATGTCCAACATTTTCTTTAAAAAAATAAAATGTTATATACAAACTTAAGCTCATGGCCTTCTTATTGGAAAACAGAGAGAAGTTCTGAAGAATTGGAACTCTAATTTTCATTGAACAATCAAATTGAATTGATACAATTAGATGCGTATGTATTTATATACATCAGATCCCTCCATTTTGTAACTAACTACTCATTAACTAACTAATTAGAAGCTAACAGAAAACTAACAGAAATAACAAAACTAATACACGTGGCTTGCACATGCTGACTTAAATACACATGTATAGAACTAAAAACTACATGCCGTTTCTGTCTTTCACTTAACTACTGTCGTTTACTGCACTATCAGAATTTCTTGAACAAGTGCTTTGCTTCTTATATGTGCTCTTGTCTTGACTCTTTTCCTTCTTAACTCCATTAGTTCCTTTAGCATCTTTACACTTCTAGATTTTTTTTATATATTAAAAAAAATCATAAATCCTACTTTATGTAATTGGCTAATGTAATTTTTTTAATTTTTATCACTCTTATGTCATACATAGCTCGTAAAATCAATGTATATTCAAGACATATATTCCTAAAAATGGATAAATACTTCTCTTTAATTGGTGGTTTTTTTTAAAAAAAAATTGTAAAAAAATAGATATAAGGGCATTTTGTTTTTATTTTCTGTTTTTAAATGAAAGGACAATTGCAGTTTTAGAGCCAAACATGATGAAAAACGTTTGCACCAACGTCTCCCAATTCCCAAATACACCAGCGTCATCCCCTTCTTTGAACCAGACCAAAGCTTCACCATTCAGATTGAAAGAAGCCATAAGTAATTGCTCTTTGTTTGGTATCTTGTAATACTTGAAGTACTGACTTGCCTTGTAAATCCAAGCAGTTGGTTCTTTTCCAAAAAATTATGGAAATTCAAGCTGCATGGGTGCGTGAATTTTCCTTGTTAGGTTCACCTCCTTCTGTAGTATTCAACTTCTGCAAGATCGTAGTCAATTGTTGACTCATTTCATTCAAGGTTTGAGTATGGATGCTAGTAATTAATTTTATAGATTTCTTGAAGGTCTTTGGTATGGTGATCTGAGGTGGTTTCAGGAAAGCTATGTTTTCATTGACAATGGCGGAAGAAAGCTCGTGTTTCACCCATGGTGGAATTTAGGGAATGCAGGATTATCCTGCTCTGATACCAACTGATAAGAAGATGGGAGATTTAGGGAGAGAGTAAGAGAATGAACAAAGTAACTGTATCCTTATTGCTTGCTATTCTAAGACAAGTACAAGGGTATTTATACAATCAGTAACTAAATACCAAGAACCAACAAAACAGTAACTTACTAACAGTGATGAAGCCACATAAGTAAATAAACTCAGCAACCAATCTTCTTATCAGTATTGTATCATTTCAGGAAGTAAACTCTTACACATTCAAGATAAGGAGTGCATATTGTGAATTTGCACTTTATTTCAATGAAGGAAAAAGATCATAAAGAAATACTTGATGAGCGATGCTGATTATTTAACATTACTTCCATGGGTAACATAGAGAACCAATTGAACCAAGAAGCAGACAAGGGCCAGCCTCTTTCAAAAACCACGAGCAACAAATATTGCCTCGGTCTTTGTCTCCCTTATCGATGTTGACATCAAAGTAGTGAGTTTGGCCTCCCCATTCCATACTACGATTGACATCTTCAGAAAGCAAAGGGAAGGGTTGGAAATCAAATTGAATGTTGGCAAGTTTAACAACTTAATGGACTCCAAAATCGTCAGCATGGGATGAACAATGGATTGTAACAGGCATAGCATTTGTCAAATCATTGGTGATTGTGATGTGAACTTTTGGTGGAGTAATACTTAATGCTTCACAAGTAGTTATAAGCAAGAGAAGTAGCAAGGAATTTAATCTAATGAATAGACTCATGTTTGATATTGGGATTTGTTGGCGGTGGTTTTACTTTGGCATTGAGCTTATTTATAGGCTACATACATATGACGATGACGATTGTGGCAGTGAAATTATTTGGTAAATCCTGTAAGCTACATCCTCCTTTTCTCACATATAAATGTGAAATCTCATTTGTAAACCTACACGTGTTAGGAGCTTTGCAAGTTGCCGATGATGGCAAAAAGAATTTGAGTGTTTAGACAACATCAGGCCAGTCACTTGACTCAATGTTTATTCAAGATACCAATGACTCCTCATGCCTATCTAGTGAAGCTCCTAAGTGCTCTTTGAGGAGGGCAAACCTGGTCTCCTTGCTGCATTCAAAATGATGAGCATGAGGAGAGGTAGCATGTGGAGGCACCTTGCTCCACATGATGCCCCAAGGCCATGGCAGTGGTGAGCCATGGTGGGCAGAGATGGTTTTGTGATGATGGGCAGTAGCAGGTGATGCTGACCCTAGGTGATGGTTCATGGCATGATGGCTTGGCGGATGGTTGCTTTGTGTGCGGGCTTGGTGGATTTTGTGCAAGGAATTGGGCTGTTGTGATGATATTAGGCTGTGCAAGGCATTGGGCTGGTTGGTGCTGGCAGGATGCATGGACTTGTGTGAATGGGTTGATAGCAGTTACTTGGTGGACTGCATATGGGCATGCTTTGTGGGTTTAGATGTTGATGAGAAGGGCTTGGGGGCAGGGGCCAAGCTTTTAAAACGTGATGGGTTAATCATGTATGGGCTGCTGGAGCATGGGCAGCGGCCTCATGATGTGCTGAGTGATGGGCTAACATATGCAGAGTGTGCAGCAGCAGTTATCAAATAGTTCCTAGCTTGCTGGATATTCAAACCTGCTGTGTAAGGGCTGGAAACATGGAGAGCAGGCCAAGATAACATTAGTTGAAGGTGTCCTAAATCAGACCACATGTGGCAGCAAGTCTTGGATAGGGGGCAATTACTTGACAGTAACTGCCGTAACAGTTATTTCTGTGCATATAGCCTTGGTTGTTAGGGTTGTTAACAACAGAGAGTGTATTATTGCCTTAGAGAATTTCGTGTGTATTCTCCAGGCTTCCTTTGTACTTGAATATTGAGTAATAAAGGTTGGGGTTGGTGCCCTGTAAATACTGTATGTGTTGTGTGTGTGTAAATTCCTTTAATAATTCTGTTTTGAGTATTCCTACAGTGTGTGTGAGTGGTGTATTGGTAGAGACCAAGTCAGGAACTTAGTGTCATCACAGGCAGAAAATTTAAAAGAAAAATTGACCCTGTGACAACATGTGAGGCTCACCTTTAAGTTAGAGAAGAGAATATATAGTTTACTAGATGCATTGAATAATTTCACCATTAATAAGAATCTAATTTTAATGAGATAGCATTAAGTTAGAAATGTGTGTGTCTATATATATATATATATATATATATATATATATATAGAATTTACCAATAATCACACGCATTTTCATTTGTAAAATAATTTGTATCTCTAGTATTATTCTATATATATATATATATATATATATAATTTATTTAAGTTATATTCTATATTTAAATGAGATAAAGCTATAGGCATAATATTATCACAAAAAAGTAGTTATTAATGGTATGTTAAAAATGATGTTAGTGGCGTACTTAGATAAGAACAAATACAAAATTTTTATTCCATTTTTGTGTTCCACTCTATGTTCTACAAATTACAATTTGCCATGTATTTATTTAACTTTTCTTATAAAATAGCCAAAGTTTAAAATGGAAAAAAATAAACACATGACAAGTTGTGATTGGTGGAACATAAAGTGGAACACAAAACGTGATATAAAAGATTTGTATTCAATTAGAATTGAAACCTGAACTTTGTTGCGAAAATGTGGTGCCCTAACACTTTTTATTTAAATGCTTAATTAAAATCTTGCCATAATATCTTTTTTTTTTTTAATGATAAAATAGATAATTTCATATACAATTACTATCATAATAAATATTTATCAATAACAGCTATAATTTTATAAATAATTCCATATAAAAATAAAATCATTAAAAATATCTATTAATTTATAAGCTAATAAATACATATGAATAACTTTCATAATCATATATTTATACTTCCATATAAAAACAAAAGGGATAATTACAGATTACACACTTGTGGCCTAGCTCGAATTTAACTTACCCACTCATGATTTCATTTTTTACATTTTACTCACTTGTGCTTCTCTCCGGTACTACTGTGTAGCCCACTTCCCTTTCAGACGTTACTCTATCACATTTAAAAAAAAAAAAAAAAAAACAAAACTCAAAACAGATCAAACACTCCTCTCTCTCCCAATACACACTCCCATTCACGTGTACAAATTTTCAGCATTTTAAGCTTGTTACAAGCTTCAAATCAAATAGATCAAGCATTCCAAGAAGAGATCGCTTAGTGAAACTTTAAAGTGTTTAAACTACGATTTACTACGGATATTATTGTGTTTGACATATTACTATGCTTAGATACTTTAAAGTTTCAGTAACAAAACACGAAAAACAAGGGGATAATTACAGATAATTCAAACTACGATCAGAGGTCAATTATAGTCAAAAGGGTCATCCCAGAAGTTCAAATTGGAGTTGGGATTGGAGAGATGAATGGAGTTAGGAGAAAAGGGCAGAGATCTGGTGCGGCAGGGGTACACCATCAACGTCAGTCTTCAGATAACTTTCTCACTGCTCTCTCTGTTTCATAAAACTCTCTCTCTCTCTCTCTTTCTCTGTTTCACTACTCTCTCTGTTTCTCACTGACCAGCTATTTTTTGTTATATTTTTCTTTTTCTTTGTTTATTTGATTTAGGACTTGGGGTTTCTTTTGGTTGTTAGGGTTTGAAAAATGGGATTTGAGGCATGGTTATTGATGGATTCATGGGTTTGGATGTGTGTGGGTGTGTTGATGTTTGTATTTTGACTTGGGTTTTGGGGTTGTATTTTGATGGAAAACCGCAGCAATTACAATGACCCAAATAGTAACATCCCAAAATCAGAGGACGACCTTAGTGAAATTGAAACTGGGTCTTTAATGGAGAAATAAATTGATATCATTTTGTTCAATGAGTTGATGTTGAGTTGGTTCTTGAGTCTAAGAGAATCGTCTAGGTCCATTAACATGAGGAGATCTTCGATTCTTTATAGAAGCTTCCAAATCCGTTTGATTAAGTAACAATCGCTCGCGGCTTCGAACTTTCAATTCGTCCATGGTGTATACAAGTTGATTCTTGTCAATGCTGGTGGCAAGTGGCTAAGATGGGCAGTGTATTTTGACTTGGGTTTTGGGGTTATATTTTGATAGATTTGTGGTTTGTACTTTGATGGTATTACTTGGTTTGATTTGTATTAGTTTTTTGGGTGTATGTTCTTCATGTTTGTAAATTGTGAGAAACTATCACCATATTTTAATCTTGTTTTGGGAGGAGAGAAACCTTAAATGGGTGTAAAAAGACTTATTTACCCCTCTTTTTAACAGAGGTGGGTTATAGAATAGTAACGAAGAGAAGCACAGGTAGGTAAAGTGTCAAAAATGAAACCACGGGTGAGTAAGTTAAATTCGGGCTAAACCACAGGTAGGTAATCTGTATTTATCCTAAAACAAAATCATAAAGATACTAACTAATAAGCATCATAGTAATTAGTAATCAAATTTCATATTTAATATTCAATGTATAAGCCCAATCAAAATAAATGTATTAATAAGTACTACAATTATCCAATGTCATATTTATATACAGAATAAAATAAAGGACAAATCATTTTTCATATAAAATGAGGCATTAATTGCACATCTTGTTGACTAGTTTACTATATTTATTTATCTTATATATGGTGAATAATCATAATTAAGATTATACCATAGTTTTAATTAATTTTTTTTAGAATCACCACATTTGAATTTGGTGCACCAAATTTAGAATGTTAAGATGGATAAGTAGGAATATAGAGAAAGGTAAGCTTTGAATTCTGATAAAAGAAAAAAACAACCCCAAAATACAAAGTTGATTGCTAAGTTTACCAAGTGTATGCTTCCGGTCCTTGAAATTTCAAATTAAATGAGCATTATTAATCCTCAATGTTTTAAAAATGAGCCCTTTTAGTCATTCAATAAACTACTTTTAGTCAGATTTCCAATGTGGCTAATGGAGCAATGATATAGTATTTTTAATGTGACGTGACAATATTTTTAATATTAAAATTTTTTTTCATATCTTTAATGACACCAGGGATGACAATTGGGCAGGGCGGGTCCAAAAGATGGGGTCTTCGCCCTTGTCCTAAGGATGGGGTCTTCGCCTTTGTCCTGCATGGTTTTGTCTTACTCTATCTCCGCCCTGCCCCACCTTGCATGATAAAGAAAGTTTTCTTGCCCCATCCCTCCTCCTTAGGGCCTTGCCTTACCCCGTAAAACTCTACTTCTTATTAATTTGCCCACAACTATTACAATTGTTTTAAATAAAACCAGTTTCGTTAATAAAAATATATTTGAAATTACAAATAAATTTATCCCATCAAATCAAAATAAATTTATCCCAAGAAATTGAATAAAATTATTAAAGTGTTTAATAGGACAATATCACAACAAAACAAAAATTGCATGATATAAAATCAATGATTCAATAGTATATAAATTTGTTTATAATAAAGACAAGAGAAAATCTTAAAATTGGTACCTTATTTTTAATCTTGCTAGAGAAAAAAAATAGGCAGAAAGCCTTATTAGGTAGAATAAAATAAGTTGATGATATGTGTGTTTAAATAGTAGGGTTTTAGGGTATGAAAAATTTACAATTTAACCTTTTCAATGCGGGACAGGGTAGGTTGGGTTTAAAAAGTCTAAACCCATCCCCGTCCTGCCCCATGATGCAAGTTTAAAATCTTACCCTATCCCTACCCCACAACTTTTGCAGAGCGGAGAAAACCCGCATGGGGCGAAGCGGAGATGGGCTAGTCAAGCAAGGCGGTGCAAAATTCTCATCCCTAAATGATAAATCATGAAATATGTGACCTTCATCCCTAAATCAAAACCAAACCCAAACGAAATTGTACCTAACAAATCTCAATTATATATGTCCATCTTCACCGAAGGTTTTAGTCTTGTTTGGTTGCTGAGAAAATTTATGAAATAATAAACATTTTAGAGTTTTTTTATTTATCATTAATTGAGAAGAAGAGGAAGCAGAGATCTCCAGCTGCACTGAGATAAAGGCAAATTGGCTTTGAGGTGTTTTAAGTTTCTAGCTCGTTCTCTTTTTCTTTCGGTTTTCTCGGAAACCAATCAAAAGTTTGAACTCCTCTTTTTTTAATGGTTGGTAATTCTACAGTTAGTTTCTCATAAGTGCCTGGAGATGTAAGAAGAAAACCTGAAATTTTAACTAGACTTTTCTGAACTTGCCAAGTTTTCTTATACAACACTTGATGCTACACAGTTATGTTAAAGCTTTATTTTACCATTGATTAATTTTATGTGATAATGGGCTTCTTTGGACATTGTTATATTTGGATCTAAGTGTTTAATTTTTGACATATCAATAGTGATATATATATATTAGAAATATAGTCATGTCACTTAAAAAATCTTAAGTCATTTGCTTCATTAAACACATAAGCAAGAGACTACCAATAATTAACAAAATGAATAATAGGGCACATTTGTAAAACTTTAGAACAACAGTGTTGATTTGAAACTTATGAGACTTAAAGCAATAAACTTCAAGATCCAATAGTATAATTTAGAAAAAAAATTTGTGTTTTCAAATATAAGTTTAAATTAATGGAACTATGATCTCTGAAGTTTACCTATTTAGCGAGCATTTGTATTGGTGGAGGCACATAGTTAATTAAAGTGCTAAATTTAGCAACTAGATATAACAAAAGTAGCACGGACAGGTAGTGCATTGGTGGAGCTATAGCCATATCATTTGGCTGTTGCATTATAGCGCATAGTCAAAGATGACTGTATACCATAGCTAAGAGGGTAAAAAAAAAAAAAGAAATACAATTTTCTATTAAAAAATATATTAATTTATTGTGTTCGTGGTGGTGGTTGTTATTTATTTATTGAAGTAGATATATTATTTTACTATATTGTTTATATTATTTTATTTTGTTTAATACTAAAATAAAACCACTCATGTTAGATGTTTTGTAAAATGATGTGATAAAATATATAAAATAACTTTTTGTGGTGTTAAAATGCTTAAGTTTTGCCTCCACCAATGTAGATGTTCTACATCAATTAAGATTGAATTGAGTGCTATTATTTCCCAAAGTTTCAAAACTAAACACAATTGATATATCTACTAACTTTAGTTAGATTTTTTGCTCATATGTTTAACAGAAAATTGAGTAGGCGTGGCTGCGTGGAAACATTTTTCAGAAGATCAGACCACATGCAATTGCTTAACGTGCAATTCCTGCAATATGTATGAGATGGCCCAATAAAAATAAGACATGTCAATTAAAAATGCCCAATAAACATGTAGAAAGCCCACTCAGCAATTAGTATTGAACCAAATACATTTCATGTTATCCTGTATAATTGTAACCAAACAATCTTAATTCTCCAACACTGGTCAGATTCGATCTCCGATGCCAACATCCATACTTCAACTTCACATTATCCGGTCATGGCGCCCTCAATGAACTTGACATGGACCTTCAAACTCACAGACCCATAAAAGACAAAGCCAAGAAACTTTCATTTTGTTTGCAAATTGAATAAACAACGAATTACAAGCCATATAGGCGACTAGATCCTTAGATGCACGAGGTGGAGACAAAGTTTAGGGTGATAACAAAAGCCGCTGATCAATGGTGAACATCAATTACAGGAATAATATGCACAATTTATGAATTGGATCAAATTCAATTGCCCTGTGACCCAATGCCCGCTCAGCCACATGAGAACAAGTTTGCTCCATAAATTTTAAATGTTTATGTCAAGAGATCTGCTCAAGGTATTGCATATATGTACGATGTATACAATACCTTGAGATCTTCGGATTTTTTAAATTAAAAAAAAAAATGTGACATTCAGTAGTAATTTCATGATTTCCAAATATTCTTTATTATTATTATTTTAAAAAAATTACTTAAAACTGTAACAAGGCCGCAAAAGTTTGTGTTTATGTCGCGTTCAATGATAAGATTTGCCATGTTACATGTTGATAAGGTTAAGCTTTTTTTTGTTTTTAAATTTTATTTATGTTCAATGTTTTGTTCAAGTATATAGTAACATACATTGTCAATTATGACAATAACTTTCTCATATTTATTATTTACTCACCGCACATGTAGTGGTGAATCCATGAATTATCATGTGTGTGCGCTCATATTTACATTAGAATGTGACATATCACATAGGATGATGTGTACAACCTATATAATTCTAAACTCTATCAAGTCCCATGGTAACTATAGTTTTTTTTTTTTTTTTTTTTTTTAAATTTTCTTTTGTAAACTTGGATTAGTATTAACGTAACAGATGATTATGACTTTGTCAATTCTTATGCTACATTGCAATTTTTCTTTTAAAAACATAACAATTTTCTAACATTCTCTTTTTATTTCCATCCAACTTACACATGTAATACGCGTAGAAATACTCCTTACAATACATATAATATAGATACATATATATATATTTTATTTTTTTCAATAAAGATGACCAAGGTTTAAATCTCTCATCTCTATTGTGGAACTAACAAATTAAAAAAAAAAAGTTGATAGGAATTTTGTGAGAGAGAGAGAGAGACAGAGAGCTCAACACACCTCAAAACAGAACTATAGAAACCCTAAACATAATCTATATCCTGTTTGCAAATAAACAGACCTTCAAAGCTACAAGAAAAGAATTTTCAGAACAAAGTCACAAACACTACATTTCTTGTCATTGTTAAAAAGACTCACCACGCAGCTAGCTAGGCACGGATGGGCAACAGTCATCCTCTGGCATTGCATTAGAACTTGACGTAGTTGAACCCGAAATTTCATGAAAAAGACTGATACATGACACAACAACAATGAAAAATGAAACAACAGAGCTCAAACCAAAAGCAATAGCCATGCGCATAGCCTTTGGATACTTTGGTTCTCTGCCTTCTCTTGTGTGCTTGATATCAGTCACGGCCTCAATCATCATTGCAGTGGAATAAGCACCACATGGAAACATCACACAGGCAATCACTGCAAAGAATACCAGTGACGTAGTTTGTCCTTGTTGAAATCCCATTTTAATGTTCTTAGCAAAAGAATGCTTCAAGTTTCAACTTTCAAGATCCTCTTGTTTTACACGATATATAGTTTTCTTATAAGTTCATTGGAGTACTTGTAGCTCACCAACCAACCTCAAAACCCAAAAAAAAAATACTAAGAGGAATGGAGACAAAGCTGTCCAACCAGTTCAATTTGTTTAAGCAATTAAGAGCCTCTCTGGCTTATGAATGCGATCATTTTAGTTACAAATTGATGCATGATGGTGCCAAGTACCGACAATTGTGCTCTCTACGCACCGAATTTATGGGACATTGTAAGTGTGAAATGTTTAAACTTAACACACCAGTCATGTTAAAACGGAATTCCAACATCTTGAGGGATTTATTCTCACCTTGGTGTCTATAAAATAAGGAAGAGAAACTGTAGGAGCTAAACTTCCAAATATAGCCCCATAGACAATGCATTTCTTAACACAAAACAGAAAAGGCTCACGCATATATAATGTTAATTTAATATTTTGGGATAGAGAGATAGGGGGCAAGAGTGAAGTTATGGTTCCAACTACCAAGCACCATAAATAGTGTCATTATCACTGAGTTGTCACTTGAACTCTTCTAATTTTTTTTTTTTTTTTTAATTTTAATTTCTGACAGGTCCACCTATGTCAAATTTCAATATTCCCTTATTTGTGTCCAACGTTTTCTTAAAAGATTAGATATGGTATACAAAATTTAGCTAATGGCCTTCTATATTATTATTATTTTTTTAATTTTTATAAATCCTACATTATGTAAATGTCATGCCTAGCTCATAAAATCAAGGTGTATTCCAGGTATATGTTTTTAAAAAAAGATAAAAACATCTCATGCTTTTCTTTATGCAAAAACATTTTTTTTTTTAAGATATAGAGACATTTTGTTTTTATTTTCTGTTTTTAGATGAGAGGACAATTGAAGTTTTAGTGGTTACAAGTTAGAGGTCTTTATTGCACTTCTTTTTTACAACTATGGATTTCATTTTGATTATTGTAATATTTTGTTATATTGACTTCTATATTTCTAGATGTGTAATGTTGTTTATTATTTTAAATTACATTAAACTAAGAAATATTTATATGTTTCGTAATTTGTAAAACTATAAGTATGGCGTAATTGTGTAATCATTAATTTATTTAATATAAAATATGACCCCAATTTTTTGAAGAATTAATACACATGATTTAGAGATAGTGTACAGTTTATAATTGATGACAAAAAAAATTATTTTGAGTTATGTCAAAACAAACGTAACATTTTTTAAATATAAAATAATACATGTTAAATCATGTTATATACATACTAATTAATATGATTTAACATGTCATAGACATACTAATATATGTGTATTATATATAGGGTTATTCTTTGAAAGAAAAAAAAATACTAAACTACGTGTTCTTCAAGCTTAAGCTTGACCGAATTGCTTCTACACTTCACCAATTTTTAAATAGAGTAATAATTATTACACAATTCTTATTAGTTAATACACATTCACAGTAGTGTACACACATTCACATAAATTGAAATCGTGTTTAAAAAACATAATTATTTAAAAAGTGAGTGTAATAAGATTTAGCATTTTAAACAATCCTTGTTTCTAATGAATTTTTCAACAAGCTTGATGACGAGCCGGACAGGCTTTTCTGTGCTTGTGGGCTGGACCTTGTGTAGTTGGAAGCTTATTATCTTGTTTGACTTGCAAATGTGATGCGCTGGAGACTTGAGTAATCTCTCACCCTATGGCCCAATCCTTATAAATGTAATGTCATTTGCCTTACAGCTCACTGTAATTGTGGGTCAAAAAGGTGGTGCGGGTAGAGAAAAAATGTTTCGTAAAGCCCAGAGTTGTTATGGGTATTATAAACCCAATTCGTGTAAGCAAGGGCACAAGACACAAACCACGTAATGAAGCAATTGGTCTGGTAATGGGTTTTTTATTTTTATTTTATTATAATTTTTTTGTGCGTGTGTGTAGAGAAGAGAAGAGAAGAGCTAAAGGCCAGTTCCATGTAGTGAAGTGATATCAGACCCATAGCCATTCCCATAGACCACTTGACATATTGTCTAACTATATATATGACCCTAAATTAAGAGAGATATTTGGCATAAATACATGACTAAGTATGTTTAAAATAAAATAGATAAGAGACCATTGACGAGTTGGGCAAGTTTGTACTTAGTACTTCCCTAAGTTGTAAGTGCTTGGAGGAGAGGGGGAGTGGGTTCGAACTATCAAGGTTGCACTATATATTATATAAGTATTTCTAACCACTTCAAAAGAAAAAAAAAAAAAAAAAATCCCATAAACAAAATTTTAAGAGTTTTTTTTTTTTTTTTTTTCGGCCCCCGGGGTTGAAGAAAAGGGAAATTATTGTGTACTCTCGGAGTACCATAAATGCGTATCCCATCCTCTCACATAAATGGTAGATCCCACTAATTAAATTCATGGTGAGAACCACCATTCATGTATGTGAGAGGAGGGAGTACGTATTTATGGTACTCCGGGAATACCTAATAATTTTCTTGAAAAAGTAGTTATATTTGCCTAACAGCAGAAGCATTAGCTTCAAAAGGAAATGAAATAAATACAACAAATCAAAGGGTATGTGTTTTTAAAAGGGTATTAATATTAAACCAATTAGCTAGGTGAGAATATTTTGCTTCAGCATTAAGCAAACTTGCAAAATATTTGATTAACATAATCCTATTATTTTTAAATGCTTTTTAGGCTGGGAAGAGAACTGGTCTTCGTTGAGCATTAATTGTCAGTGGGTCTCACAAGCCCTTTAACTACCAACATAACCCAAAATTTAGGACTAAACAAATAATCTTTGTACTGTTGAGTGTTGAAAATTGCTCGTTTCTTTTTCTTGGCATTGAATAATGTTCGTAATGTTTATATACTTTTATATTTTGTGGTACAGCGACAATTCGTAGTTTGTTCTTGATCTTATAGGAAGGTTCTATAAACCGTAAACTTCACGTGTACAAACTTTCTTCATGACCCTTTCTATTATTCGTTTTATTTTATTTCGATTTTCGAACGTACTCAAGGGAAAAAAGAAAGAAATATAATAGGGGAAAAAAACTAGCACAGCCACAACAAATCTTCAAAGGTGGGTCATACTCAGATTTATACACGGTTAGACACTTAGACTATGTGATAGCCGACGACAATATGCATGGACAAAATTGTAAGTTCCGGACTTATATATGGACGACCTTTTCCACTATGTATAAAATTAAGAAAATTCAATAAAATGATTTTAGTCTTCTGTTTTGGGTTTATCAAAATGTATAATATTTTTAAGTGAAAATGTTTTTCTAAAAAGAAATTATTTTAAAGTATTTGGTTGCATTCTTGAAAATGCTATGCAAAACTTTTTGTTATTTTTCACATTTTATCATTTCCCAAGCTAGCTTATATATAACCAAAAAAAAAAAAAAATTTAGATTAAAAATCATAATTGGGGATTAGTAGTGGTTAGGTGGCAGATAGCGGGGGGTGGGTGGCGGTGGTTTAGTTACTGAGTTTTGGGTGAGGCAAAAAATGAAAGTGTAAATCAATTTCCACCATGTCTTTATTTTACCGTCAACTTGAAAATAATTCCCTCTTAACCAACATTTTCCATCATCCCAAACACCCATAAATGCAAAAAAAAAAATATATATATATATATTTTTTAAAATAAATTCCTTATAACATAGCATCATAATAGAATTCTTTTAGTCTAAGCGTTAAATGTTTTGTTGTTGAATAAGAGATTTGAAATTTGATTATGTAAATCTAAATTCTACCATATTTATAAAGATGGATATTAAGAGTCATAATGATTAGTATTAACGCAGATAAAAGAAATTTAAATTTGAAAAAAGTTCAGTACCATTTTCAATATTCTTCCCCGTACATTACCGTTTTGAACAAATATTAAGAAATTTGCTCTAGAAAATTTCCAACTTATTCATGTTTGACGAAAGAAATAAGACCTTTGACTGTCCATGTCATTCTCAAATTCTAACGTAATGAATGGACAATTAAGTTCTACCGACCTTGAAGGGGACTCTTTTAAGTAGTTTTGTGCAGGTCATTCCTTTATTCCAAGTACTCTCTTTCCCTCTATATGTGTGTTTGTGTGGTCAAGCACTTCAAAGTATTCTCAGTGTGTACGAGCCAGCTTGCTTGTGTGCTTAAAGTCTAAAGAGCAAAGCTTAGTCTTTGATCAAATCCATAGATAAAAATCAATTATGGGAGATGTTCTGACTGAAGAACAGATCGCTGAGTTTCAAGAAGCTTTTTGTCTCTTCGACAAGGATGGAGATGGTATGCCTTCTCTCTCTCTCTCTCTCTCTCTCTCTAGATTTTCTTGGCACGTATCAGTGGGCTTTGAACCCAGCTGATGTTTTCCTACTAGGAAATATGATCTTATTACTTTAGTTTTAATTTATGCCTTTTGTTTTAGTTTCTTGAGAAGTAATAGTCTAGTTTATAGTTTCTCTTAATAAAAACTAAACATTAGCGCAGTAGAGCACACGATTAAATGATGATTATATAATAGGTGTTTTTATTTCAGATTTTTTTTTTGGGGGGGGGGGGTGATTTTGGGTGTCTAGATTTGACCACGTAATTATTCCTTCAAGTGCGTATGATCCCCCATTCCATATTTCCATACACAGTAGATAATGGGATTTATTAATTATGTAGTAGTAAAAATTAAGCATGTTAGAATTATTATTAATTTAAAAATATATATATATATATATATATATATAACTTGATGTGTTTGGTGATTAAAAGTTTCCAATTATTAATATTTCCGACTCTCATTAGGTCGAAAACTCTCGTTAGGTTCTCTACTCTCTATATTCTTAAAACTTGAAGAAAGAAAACAGAGTTTATGTATCTTTTCTCATACTATATACTCTATTCATGAAACGGTAGGCTGCATCACCATTGAAGAATTGGCCATTGCAATCAGATCATTGGATCAAAATCCTACAGAGGAAGAATTGAAAAGCATGATCAATGAAGTGGATGTTGATGGTAATGGAACCATAGAATTTGGGGAGTTCTTGAATCTCATGGCAAGGAAAATGAAGGTAAAGTAACAAAGAAAAATCACTTAACGACATTTTAATCTTTACAAACATCTTTTTCCCAGTCTTGTGTTCCTTTCTCTCAATTAAAAAAGAAAAGAAAAGAAAAGGACTGATGGAAACTGTACGTTTTTTATTTATTTTTGTTTTGTAATTACAGGAAAATGAAGCAGAAGAAGAATTGAAAGAAGCCTTCAAAGTGTTTGACAAGGACCAAGATGGTTACATATCACCAAATGAGGTTGAATACTTTGCCCCCATTTTCTTCCTTTACCATGTCTAAAAGTCTCAATGTCAATTTTTCAACAAAAAGAAAAAAAAGGCACCCAAAATGTCACTATATATCACCTAAGGATCGAGGCCATGCATGCATTCATAAGCTTATGCTTCTCATTCAATTATTTTCTTCAATTCCTACACTAAAAATGACATTAATTTTTATTTCCCTTTTTGAGATTTTACTGATGAATCTATCAAACAAGACAAGAAAACATAGCTTTCTAATTTAACAATGTTGTGACAAAAAAATTCAATTGAGATTTCTAAAAGAAACTTATGGAAATACAAAATTGAATATATATATATATATATATATATATGTATATATATATATATATATATATATATATTTATATCAAAAAGTTCTTGGTTCATTCAAAATTCAAAATCTAATATCATAATGATTTATTGGAAATAATATTGCATTGGAGCTTCTTACCTAAATTTGTGTTATCATACAAATTTTGTTTGAAGATTCAACCCAAATGGTTACACCACCAAATAAAAATGGTATTTAATTTATTTATCATTGCAAAGAATATTAGGCGTACGTAGCAGTGGACATGACACATGATTTGTCTTCTTTTTCTTTTAGTGCTCCTATTGACATTTTCTTTCTCCGCATGTAATTGCAGTTGAGGCATGTAATGATGAATCTAGGAGAAAGATTGACAGACGAAGAGGTGGAGCAAATGATCAAAGAAGCTGATTTGGACGGCGATGGTCTAGTTAATTATGAGGAATTTGTTAGAATGATGTTGGCTGCTTGATTATATGCGCATCTCTAGTTTGAGGTGTGTTTTTTTGTTTATAATTTTTTTTATCAATAACTTCGACTTATTTTGTAAATAAAATGAACAAATTAATAAAAATATACAGAATAGCTCTACATGTCTTATTGTATTGAATGAGAATGTGATGCATGTGTAACTATCCGCTCAAAAGAATACTTAAATGATCCAAGAGTTCTAGTCATCACCAACATTGGATTTTGATAAATGGCCAGGAAATATATATAGAATTATTTTAGATACCAAAGTGAATTATTTTAAATGAATCTCTCTTTTTCATTATGTTATATATGTAAATATAGTGTAAAGAATATAGGATAAATCATACTCTAGTTTTAAATACACCAAGTTCATACTTTGATTTCAACAAATTGGCACTAGAGGCTTACAGCTCACTCAATTTGACTCATTAATTTTCCTTATTGTCCCTAGAAAAAATCACGAAATTGTAAATTACCCTCCAATTGATTTGGCCTATTGCAGGATTCTTCCTAGTATAAATTATCTTTAAAATGTTAATTCTCTTGTTAAAATAAGATTTTCTTTTGAAAGCAACAAGGTAACTTTATTAAGAACAAAGAACAAAACTGTTCGCCCTCACATGCTACATTCTCTACCCCATGCACATGCTGCAATATTTTCTACTCCAAAAAATCTCGAACTTATATTCTCTATCCCATGCACATTTATAACATTTCAAAAAATTATAAACAAAAGGGTAAATTGTAAATTACACTTTAAAGTTTGAGAGTGTTTGAATTTTATACTGGGAAGTTTTAGAATTTGGACTTTATCCCTTAAATTTTAGGGGTGTTTGGATTTTACTTACTAATGTTTGGGGTTGTTGGGATTTTACACCTTGAAGTTTCAAAATTTGAGGGTGTAAAATCCAAACATCCTCAAATTTTAAGGAATAAAATTCAAATTCTAAAACATTAAGGTTTAAAATCTATATACTCTCAAATTTTATAGGGCAAAATCCAAATTTTGAAAGGCAATTTGCAATTTACCAAAAAAAAATATGATAAAGGTAATAAATATTTTCAATTTATATTACCTGTTAACAAATTCCTTTGACATGGACTAAAGTTTGATTTAAAATATATATTGTGGGGTACTAGAATTCCGAGTAAGGTAGTCACGCCACGTGTCATGGCATAGCCGAGAAGGGCAGCTACTGCGCCGAGGAGTATACGTTCTCGGATTCTATGATTGCGTCATCGACACGCCATTAAAGAAGGCCTTACTATATGGAAAGAGCTTTGGGAATGGGGCTAGCACTGACGTGATTGAAGAGCTACTTGGAGGCTGCTACCACATTCAATGCATTTTACCAAGCCTCCTGGTCACATTTATGTGGAGAAGACTCTTGAATAGTGCTGTCTTGGTTGCCGCACCTTACAGGTGTACATGAGAGGTGGTTAATGGAATTGGCATTTGAGTGGTGGCTTGCGTGATCAACAAATGGAAGGACATATTCATTCAAAAGGGCCTATATAAGGTAGAAGGTCTCCCGGAGAGAAGAGATCGGAAAAACAACAGAAAAAATATTGTAGCACGAAGAAAGGAAATTGTAAACAAGTCTGATAGGGATATATAAAAGAACAAAACCTCCTTGGACTTATCCAAGGAGAATTATCCTCCACAGCACTGTGATTGCCTTATGTCTATTCTTATCTCTTTGATTTTCTTGGCCCAGGGTAAGTGTTATCTCACTCATGAAAGCTTAGTTTCAGAGCCCACTTTCTAATAAATTCATTGTGTTGGGCTATTTGGGCCTGAGTCCTTCATTCATTTGGGCTTCAGCGCCAAATCTAGTCCTTACATATATATATATATATATATATATATATATTTATACATTTAGAACCATAGGAATGTAGACTAGATTTGCCTGATTAATTAGTGAACTCTCAATGAAATAATAGTTTATTGATTTTATATTGGTCGTTCGTAGAATGCGAACCCAACGAAACATAAAATTTGCTACAAACGAATGTGAAATCATAGAAAACAGGTATATTTGTTCCTTTAAGAATTTGGTCACATCATATTATTTAATTTTATAGTAAGCATTACCAGTACCAGCTTTAACTACTATAGAACGCTATCCAAAAAAAAAAAAAAAAAAACCATAAAATTAGGGCAATTGTATCAATGGGTCTAAAATATAAAATGTGCAAAAATTTACGCAATATAGCATAACATAGATCCACATCACTTCAGGGCTTGTATATTTTTGCATATATTTAAACTTGTTACAGTAGCTGTGCATATATGGTATATAAACCTATTTCACTCTTTTTTTTTTTTTCTCTCTCTCTCCTCTAACTTGAGCTACTCCTCTTCAGTCCTCTCCTTGTTTCATTATTTCTCTGTTTTTGTCATTGTGTTCAGGGTGAAGCAGGGTTACTGACTAAAAATGTGCATTTCAATTGCTACTAAAATCTAGTACTAACACTTCTAATAAAAGTATGAGATAACTGGTGAAGTTGTTGACCTTATGGGCAAGTTTAATACTTGATTTTCCTTCATAAAAATCTTATAGACAATGAAGAAAACCGTTATGTTACATCTGCAAAATTAGAGAGCAAAAGGGTGTCCATGCTCTTCTTAAAACATGGGATTTTTTTTTTATTGCAATCATATTGCCTTAGTAGAATCTGCAACTAGCAGAAACAGATTTGAAACATGAGGTTGGTTTTTTTTTTTTTTTTTTCTTATGGATTGACAGATAACAAAAAATTGGTATCTTCCTTCATTTTTCAGTTAATGCCTTCATGCTTCGAAGACAGATCACAAAGAAGAGGACAGGAATCATGTTGTAAAATAGCAAAAGCTCAAAAATATCGAGACTAAATGTGAAAATATTTTAGGCTTAAAAAAAATCTCCAAACAAATTATAGGAACAGAGAAAATTAATTCAAAAGAAAATAGAACAAAACACCAAGATTTATGTGGTTTGGCAATAGCCTACGTCCACGGGCGACGACAAACAAATTTCGCAATATCAAATTTGGAATAATACAAAATTGGTGTAAAGGCACTTTCACAAACCCAAATCTCAAATACACCCAAATAGCTCTTTCACAAATACAAAACCAAATAACCAAATACAAATCATAGAACCAAAGGTTCACAAATAGCAAATACAGAATACCAAATACCAAATGCGAATTGTGCACAAACCAAAGAGAGAACCACAAATCAAATACAAACGTTGCAATACACCAAGAGAGAGTTAATCACCGAACTGCAGAACCAAAACCAAGCGGTAACAAACCTCTCTCACCATTCCAAATTGCAACTCACAAATATAAGAACCAAACCAAGAGAAAGCCTCTCTCTCTCTCTCTCATTTTTCGTAGCAGCACTATGCTTATATAGGAGATTTGAGTTGGCTAGCATATTCAAAACCAAGAAGGACCGGATTTCTTTTCCACCCACAAAAGGGGAATCACTCCTATTCCAAATAGAACTCAAAATCAAGTGGTAGACAAGACTTCAAATAGAGCTTGATAACTTCAAACAATAGTAACCCAAAAGGAATAAAACAAATCCAATAAGGAGTCAAACTCCTAATTCAAGCCATATTCTACAAATCTCCACCTTGGCTTGAATTCCATCAAGCCTCACAAACAATATTTGTAGACCACCAATACAAATCTTTAACAAGTCTCCACCTCAACAAGACATCTCTCAAGCTACAAGTGCAAAAGCACTAAATCAAATTTAGAGCCTAACCTGAACAAAGTGCAAATTATCCAAAAAAAACTTCCAAATGCGCCAATGGACGCCAAATGCACCCAAAGATGGTGCCAAATCCCAAAACAAAAATTCCAAATAAGTGCATATCACTACAAATGAAACTTCTCCATCACATCCAACAAAGCCCCTATAGGCTAATTCAAATTGCAAATACCAAACAAGTCCAAATTGACTATCCAGTGAATTTGCTTTTGGATTCCGACCAATTGGTGCTGTAAACTTCTTACATGCTGTATGCCTTGACAAAATCCCAGAAAAAAACATAATTTGGTCAGCCAATGGAAATAGTCTAGTCCGAAGAGGTTCCAAAGTCGAGCTTACAAGTTACAACAAGTGGCCAGCTAGTTCTCTCCGGCACAAATATGCAGCAGGTTTGGGCTAATAATGTTACTGCTAGTGGAGTTAACTATGCATCCATGCTCAACACTGGGAACTTTGTGCTTGTAAGACAAGATTATGTCAACTTATGGGAAAGCTTCAACTCTCCAACTGACACCATATTGCCAACTCATGTACTAAACCAAGGCGGCATACTTGTTTCTCGTGCATCAGAAACAAATTATTCAAATGGAAACTTCCAATTTCTTCTACAATCCGATGGAGATCTTGTACTGTCCCTTGTTGATGTCACACATAATTTTGTGAGATATAAGTATTGGGAAAGCAATACTTTGGGTACTAGCTTTCAGTTTTTTTTCAACCAATCTGGCAACATCTACCTTATGCAAGAAATGGGACTATACTGGACCTTATATCAAGGAACCCAGTTTTAACAACAGATTTCTTTTAGAGAGGAACTTTAGATTATGATGGAGTTTTCATGCAATACATTTACCCCAAGGCCAATGGCACAAGTGCTGAAGGGTGGCTTCTGGCGTGGTCAGTTATATCTAACATTCCTTCAGATATATGCCAGGCCTTCTCGCTAAATGGTGGCGCAGCACCTTGTGGATTCAATAGCCATTGCACAATAGGTGATCATCAGGAATCAATCTGCAACTGTCTACCAGGTTATGCTTATCTGGATCCTGATAATAAGATAAAAGGATGCAAGCAGAACTTTGCTCCACAAACTTGTGATGAGGGATTGGAGCAGTCAGATCAACATTTCTATATCACAGAGATGATCAACATGGATTGTCCACCCAATGACTATGATTATCAAATAGTCAGTAGTGAGGATGCATGCTGAAGGTCGTTCAGGAACAGAGATAGTTGAGTTTTTTTGAGTTTTTTTTTTTTTTCCTGCCGGCAACCTGTGGAGGTGGTGGAGGAAAAAGAGAGAGAGAAACGTAGAGAGAGAAACGGAGAGAGAGAAAAATGTAAATGAGAGAGAGAGTCATGAGTCAAACTTTTTTTTGAGCTTAGAGATAGATTTAGAAGGTAATAAATGAAAGTAATTAATTAAATTTTAATTAGAATATTTGTAATAATTATCGTCTTTTTTTAACTGTTAGATTTATTTAAATCCAATAGTTTAAAAAATGTGTAACTCTTTAAAGTTACACCAAGTGTTAGATCGAGTTTGAATTCCCCTTTCTCCACCTGTTGTATGTATTAAATTATCAATAGTAATTCTACACAAGTAAACTTCACCATGTTCAAAATCATTTCAAAGTCAAAGTTTAACTTTTACTATATTTAATTTCCATAATATGCAAAATCTTTATAGGCTGACCAATCTACTAAAGCATGGTTCCCATTTAAATAATATCTATATTCTTAAGGACACTCCAACCTATCACTATATTCCGGAGTGTATTACAACTTTATGAAAATTTCACTAACCCAACGACAAACAACATTTGCAAATCACAATATTAGTTGATTTTTTTAAGGCGTAAATACATTTTTGGTTTCTACCTTTTGACCATATTTTCATTTTGTTCTCTACCTTTTTATTTTACTGCTTTAAGTCACCAAAATAAAAGAATGTGTTTCATTTTGGTTCCTACAGTTATCTCACTAATAAAAACACCTTACGTGGCAGATGACTAACTAAAAAATTAATTAATTTTTATTATGTGTCATAACTAACCTATCCACGTCAGGTTCCCACCACATTTGGAGTCATATGATTGACTTGCATGTGTGGCTAACAACTAAAACCCCCCATTATGAACCCAAACCCTAATCCCCAAATTTCATGATCAGAGCTCCTCTCCTACAACACAACTTGTTGAAAAACATAGGTTTGCATCTTATACAAAAAAAGGTAGCGGATACAACATAAGAATCTATTTTATTCATGAGAGATAATATACAACTTTAATTATGAGGAATTTGTTAGAATGTTGGCTGCTAGATTATATGTGCATCTCTAGTTGGGGGTTTTTTTTTTTACTGGATTTATTTTGTAAGTAAAATAAACAAATAAAAATATACAGAATATCTCTACATGTCTTAAAGCACTCAGATCAAAAGTATTAAAAATTTTAGAATTTAGCAACTCAAAAAGCCAATCTATAACATAGAAGAGCATTAGCAGTAAGGTTGCTAAATTGACTAAAATGTCAATTTACCAACCAATTTCCTTAAAACAGCTTCTACAGCAAAGAAGCTAAACAAAAAAGTATTTGAGTTTTAGTTACAGTGGGCTACTAAATTCATTGCTACTTTTGATACGTGTGCAGGTACAATGTGATATGACCATCACAAGGAATACATATGTTAATATATGCTCACTAAACTATCCTAACTTGTTTTTGAAATATAAAATTTGTTAGACTTGTTTAGTGTGTGTGTGTGTGTGTGTTTTGGATCTATGAATGTTTTGCATATGTGTTGAGAGATGTTTTGAGAGCTTAACATGTTGATTGGATCTTTGGTTGAGTAGCTTGCTTGTTAAATTCATCTTTATGTGTTTTTTCTTGAAAAACTCCTTTTCTTCAAGCTCAACAGCTTCTCGATAGATTCCTTTCTATCGAGCCCTTCTTTCTTTTTCTCAATAGAAACCTCGACAGATCCTCAATTCATCGAAGAAAATTTCTTTGCTCTCTGTCTGCCCAATAGCTTCTCGATACATCGAGATTTATGGGTTCTTCTTGATAGAATCTCGACATCTTCTTCGATCCATCGAGCCAAAATTCCTTGCTCTCTATTTGCTCAATAGATTCTCGATAAATCTTCGATCCATCGAGATCTTTGTTTGCCGTCGACAGATCCTCGATAGTAACTTGACAGATTCATTTCTGTTGAGATTTAGTGCTCGATAGATCCTCGATAGGTTCTTCGATCCATCGAGCTGTTTTTTTCATATATAGTTGAGGCGCGTATCAGACTTCACTTTTTCACTTCTCTCTCGATAGATTTCACTTCTCTCTCACTCTAAACACTTTTCTTTCACTCAAATCTCTCTACCCATGTGATTTTCGGACTAGATCAAGCCTCAATCACTTGGTATGTGTTCTTAAACCCTCTTTTTCATGCATTCATGCACTTTAGACCTAGGTTTTGGGGTTTTTAATTTTTGTTTTTTTAGGTTTTTGAAATTTTTGTGAAATTGTTGGGTTGGGTGTTGTTGATTTGATATTATATGTGCATGCATTGCATTCTCATTGCGTTTTAACAATGTTTCATGCATTTTAGATATGTGTTTGATTATTGTTAAATATGTGCTGGTAGGTTTGGATTGGGTTTTTACCCATGATGCTATTTAAGTTTTGCACATCACATGTTCATGAATACGTACTTTTTTTTTTCTTTGTTTCTAGTTGTGATGTGTTTTTTTCTTTCTCTCTCTCTCTCCCGGATAGATTGCACTATGGCACCCAAAGCGCGTAAATCCACTCCGAGCTGGAATCCTTTTCAAGGTTTCGGTTCTTCTTCTTCTGATCCTGTCCCACCTCTCCATGTTCGGTTCCATGATGAGAAGACTCAAAAGGACTTCTTAGAGAACTTTCAGAAACATGGCGTTCATCCGGAGCGCCATGTTATTCTGTTGGATTTTGCTGACACTCCTCTCCCAGCTGTCATTCGGACTCGGGCCTGGGAATCTCTTCTTAAGAGACCCTGGAGGTGTTCCATTGTGTTTATACCGGAGTTTTACTCCAATATATATGGCATCGATACCTCTATACCTCAGTTTGCCACTACATTTCGAGGTACACATATCGTAGTTACCCCGAATCTTATATCCAAGGTACTACATGTTTCGCGGGTAGCGCATCCTGACTATCCCGAGTGTGAGCATCTTTGTATTGTGTCCAAAGATGAGCTTTTGTCTCACTTTTGTGAGACACCTTCCATATGGGGTGGTAAGCAAAACACTCCATGCTTAGGCTTTGCAAAAGGCCCGAGATTCCTTAATATGGCGATGACATTTACTTTTACTTTATTGTCTCAATATAACTCTATCACTAAGCCTCGTGCTCATTTTCTTTTGTCTTTTCTTGAGGACCTCTCTATTGACTTCCCTTCTCATTTCAGCACATCTGTCCTCGATGTGTGTCAGGATACGACAACCCATGATAAGCTCATATTTCCTTTAGCTATCACACGAATCCTTCGCCACTTCTCCATCTCCATTGCTGGCTCTCCTTACGTCACCACTATGGGTGCCATTAGCGCCAATTCTCTTTGGCGGAGCGAGGCCCAGCTTCGATCAAAGCAGCCATAGATGGATACGAATGATCATGCAAATCCTACAGCTCCTTCTTCTTTGGCCCCTTCCACCTCTGCTCCTTTTTCTTAGATAGTTGGTGTGACATTAGAGGCTATCATGGCCCAGCTTCAGCGCATGGATACTCGTATAGTCAACAACTCATCAAGAAGCTGACTATGACTAGCCTGTATAGTCATGATGGACTGCATCATAGCACAGAGTTATAGAGAAGGAGCAACTGTACGATCAACATCCTTAGCACCACCAACAGGATCCACAGTAGCAGTTGGATTCACTAACATCTCCTCAGCATCAAGCATAGCACTAGAGGTAGTAGAAGCATGTCCTCGTGGTCTTTTAGAAGTTCCAATGCTTGGCTCAACACTCTTCATCTATGCCTGTCACTGTTTAAGGTAGGTGGCTCCTATAAGGGCAGTAATATGCACTAACTCTAAGGGAGGAAAGTTTAACAAACATAAAAACCTCAAAATCCTAAAGATAAACATAGGGAAAAACAACTTTTGACTCTTACTAGTACTCCTAGAGACATCAACAATGGTTTGTATAAACATGGACGAAAAACACATAGAACCATCAGTAATAAAAGCATAAAGGAAAACACATCTGTCCATGGGAACAGTATGAACATGAGAAATGGGATAGATGTTATGACAAGTAATCCGTAAATACAAAGAATTAATCTTAGTGAATTCACAAGAGTTAATTCTTGGATCAGCACCCCAAGTAATAGGACAACCACAAAAAAGAGACATCATGTCATCAATAGTAGGAAACTTAGTTTAAGGGTAAGTGGGTTTATGAACTAAAGGTACTCCTAAGGCTTCAGAGGCAGTTTATTTAGTGATTGTAAACTCTTGACCTCTAATCCAGGAAGTCAGGTAATGACTACCTATGACCTCAGAATATACAGAGAGATTAGAGTAAAACTCTCTAATCAAGGTATCAGGAGGAGGATCAGACACCTCACATAATGAAACCTAGTTCCTAAACACAAAGTTCCTATGAATAGAAGGATCTAGCTCACTCAAAACTATTTCCCTCTCACCTTAAATAGACCTATGCTTAGTTAAGGTCTCATAAGTTTCCTCACACTTGGCAAATAGAAAATGATCTCTATCACCTAGGGCTGAACCTAAAGAGGAAGACCCAAGGCTCCTATTGGCTCTAGTTTTGAACTTCCTACCAACCTTAGGAGCCATGACTAAGAATCAGAAACAAAGAAAACAACAAAAACCAATGGCAGACTGCATAAGAAAGGTTAGAGACAAGATAACATGGAATTTGAAAAACTATATGATGCATGACATTTAAACTCATATGATGCATGATCTAATACTTTTAAGCAGTCTAATTTCATCACAATTTTGAAAATTGACAAAGGAAATTTAAGAATTTTAGAAAATTTCCAATTTTGAAAAATCTAATTCTCAAAAATCCTTATATTGACCAATGGAACAACACAGCAAGTATAAAACAAGTTATAATTACTCAATTGATCAACAACATAAGCTAATTTCACTCAATTTTTTCCAATTTCACAAAATCTCCAATTTCTCAAGAACTAAAAACCCTAATTTTGAAATTTTCAATAAATCAAAAAAATTTTTGAAACTAAAGCATGTGAAACATGTTTATATGATGCATGAACAAAAACCCATGGTTCAAATTTGAACAAAAACCCCATAAACATCAAAAACCCAAAATTTGAAGAAATGCGAAAATCTCTAAAATTGCATGTAAACATGTAAAAAGATGAAAAATAAAGGTAAAAAATGTCTTACCTTAAGTATACGATGAAAACCTTTGAATCTTTGACCAAGAAAATGACAATTTTTTTTTTTTTTTTTTTTAGAGAAGGGATCGAGAGAGAAATCGAAGAGATAGACAAAAAGCTTCTTTGAAAAAGTCAGATCTGATTCCTTTTTTTTTTTTTTTTTTTTTTTTTTTAAATTCGAAATCCGATCGGTCCAAAGGAATCAAGCAGGAATCGAATTTCACATGAAAATAGGCTCGACTGATCGAAAGGAATTGGACAGGAGTTGAAGGAACTCGAAACTTTTAAAAGAAAAAGTTGTTTTTCTTCTTCATTTCAATCGGTCAAAAAACAGACTCGATTGGTCGAATTACAAAGAACCAGAAATTTTGAAAAATCATGGAAAAAGTTTCTGCAGAATCATTTGAAAAAACTGTTTTTATGATATGACATGAATGTTCATGGCTTCAAATGATATTCAAAACCAAAATTTTCAAAGAAAAATTCAACTTTATCAAATTTTCTCACTCTTTTCTTTTCTCACTCCCCAAAAATGCATTAAACACATTACGAAGTATAATTTTGGAAGGCCACAAAACTTAACACACAATCACATGTACCAAATTTAACAAGGCTTTGCAGATACTCACAAGGTGATATGCGAACAGTGAATAAACACACTTTCTACATTATTCATCAAATAAGTTTGAAAGTGACTATCACTTAAAGAGTTACATCATATAACACCTACATCTCCTAAAAAACACGCTTGCAAACAAGCAATTTATTATTATTTTTTTTTTGCCTTTTCTTTTGAAGCATATTTTTCTTTGTTTTTCATTTTTCTTTTTGCTTTTTTTAACTAATTTACAATAACACCTTAAGTATTTTGCTGTGCAAGTGCTACATCTTACCGATCACGGCTTTTATGATTTGCACATAGGTGTTCATGATTGGCCAGTAACAGCGGTGAGATGGTTATTTATGCATTTCTCCTAAAATATTTTAGTCTTTACAATCAAAAGAATGTAACTTCAAAATCAAGAGTATGTGATTAAAAATCATAAAAAAACTCACAGAATATAAGCACTACATAGCACAAACTAGTAAAGTGTAGAAAAAATAAAGCTCATCAAAGCTAAACAAGGTACATAGTCATGAAATGTAAATTTCATAGGCCAATCTTAATTACACATCTTGAAGATGTATAATACAATTTTTTTTTTTTATTTTATATTTTCTGCTTTTCTATTTTTTTTTTTTTTTTAAAAAAAAACTACAAAACAACACAAAACAAACCTAGAATGCAATGTATGAATGTTATGCAAATGCAATTCTAAAGAAAAACAATTTTGGTCACAAGAGATAGAAAGAATTAACACAAGGACTATGTCAGACAGACTCACTGAGGCTGAGTCTTTTGCATCCAGACTCTATTAGATGCAAACTTGGAGTCAGGATTTCTATTGGAATTCACCCTAATTTTAGCTCCAGTGTTGGTATGAAGATTAAGAACCTTTACCAGTTCATGAATAAGTGCCACAGGATCTTGTGCTTTTGGCACAGACACTTTTTGTTTGAAAGATTGCTTTAAAGCTTGCAACTTAAAGCAATTTAGTTTGGTATGTCTAGCTCTACCACAAAAGTGACAAAACCACTAGGGTTTGTGGTTTCTTTTGCTTCCAGATCGATTGGGATTCTTAGATTTAGACTCACTCAGATCTATCCTATTTCTTTTAGAAGTTGGAGCTACTTCCTTTTGAACCTTAACTTCAGAAAGAGTTGGATGAACAACAGAAGATGATGTAGCAGGAACAAACTTAGGAGGATTCACTATAGAAGTAGATCCACACTTAACAAACCCTAAACCTATTTTATCATAAATAGACTTTTGAACATGTAACATCTCATCTAGTTTAGAAGTAGAAGTTCTATCTATTTGTTCTCTAGTAACAGATTATTCTAATTCTAAACTTTTAACTTTTTCAAGCAAAGACATGTTCTCAATCTTAACAAAGTTCAAGAGTTCATTAGCATCAAACAATTTTAACAGCAAATTCTTCTTTTCTTGTTCAAGAGTGTCTATCTTTTTCAACCCTGATTCAACACTCATAGTGTCTTTAGTTGCTATCTTGCAAAGCTTGTTGTAAGCTTCTTGCAAATCTGCATTCTTAGAGAGTTCCCCATCAGAAGGGTTCTCATTAGCAGTTTCAATTTCACTTACTAAAGCAGTAGCAGTGAAAGCCATGGAGTCTTCTTCTTGATCACTTTCAGTCTCATGATTAGAAATTTCATCATCACTCAAAGTAACAGTCATAGCTTTACCTTTTGATCTCAAGAAAGTTGGACACTTAGATTTCAGATGACCATAATCCTGATAACCATAACACTGTTGTCCTAAAGAACTATTGGAAGATTGACCTACTTTATCTTTTGGTTTTTCAGCATTGTTGTTTTTGGCAGTGTCATTCTTCTTTATATTCTTAGTATCAATATTGTTTTCATTTCTTGCCCTCCTATTATTATTTCTCAGAAAATTTCTAAAGTTCTTGTCAAGATAAGCAATCTCAGTAGATGAGAGTTCATCATCAAATCCATAATCATCAATATCATCAACAAATTTTAAAGCCATAGATTTGGATTTATTAGTCTTTGGTAAATCAGATTCATAGGATTGGAGAGATCCTACAAGTTCATCTATAGGGATAGAATCAACATCTTTACTTTTAGTTATGGTAGTCAATTTAGGTCTAAAATCCTCAGTTAATGATCTAAGAATTTTCCTAATAATTTTAGGTTAATCATAAACTTCACCTAAATTAAAAACAGAGTTGACAATATCATTCAACTTAGCATAGAATTTATCAAAAGATTCATCATCAGACATTCTAATATTTTCAAATCTATAGGTCAACTACTGTACTTTATTGATTTTTACAGCCTTAGTGCCTTCATGCACTATTTGCAAGATGTTCTATGCAGTGTTAGCAATCTCCACATTTGAGATTCTCTTAAATTCCTCCACAGAAATAACATTGAATATCGCATTCATAGCCTTATTATTAAAGCTTGCTACTTCCTTTTGGGTAGTAGTTCATTCACCAATAGTAGTGGTTGGGCTTTCTCAACCGTTTTCAATAGACAACCACACTCTCTTATCAATGGATTTCAAGAAGGCTTCCATACTACTAACCTTCTAGTAAGCATAGTTATTTCCATCAAAGTGGGGCGGGGGGGGGGGGGGGGGGGAATCACAAAAGAGTGACCGTGTTCCATAACAGCAGGGGTCAAGGATAAACTCTAGATTAAGAAACCTAAAAACAAGAGCTAACCTGCATTGATACCATTTGTTTGTTCGTTTAGACCTCTTAAACCAGATTGTTTAACCTAATTTATTACCGAAGTGATTACTTAGAGTAATTTTCAAATCTAGGTTAAATACAAATAAATCATATCATTCAAAGATGTAGAAAAGTAAATAACACAAGATATTATAACCTAGGAAAACTAATGAAACGAACCGTTTTAAGGTAAAAACTTGGAGAGGATTTGACTTAGCTATCCTCAAAGTAAACTAAATCCACTATAAGAGAATTGAAGTTCTTACAAAAGATTTAACCCTAAATCTAATGCTACCTCTAGTAGTAACTTACTGACACGACCGCGTGCAAGCTCCGAATTTACGGATTCCTTATCTTCTTGGATTTACAGCAACACAAGCTGCCTTGTTTGTGACTTTGAGATCTCACTCAATGGTTTCAGATCACCCTCAGTAATGATTTTGATGCAGCAACTATGTTCTACCAATGCTTGATTGTAGTTTTAGCTCCGGTAGATTCATGTATAGTTAGAAGGTATAAAACCTCTCAAATCTCACAAAGAGTAACATACAAGACTTCTCCAGCACCTTCAAAACATGGCTAGGGTTTCCCTTTTATATGTAGAGAAGTTTAGATGAAACCCAAACGTTTTCGCTGGCTTAGGCTTGTTTAAAAATCTATAGAAAAAAACTATGCCTGCGATTTTTGATTGGTCGAGCTTAATTCTCAATCAGTCGACAAGGTAAAACCACATTCCTTTTTCTGAACTTAGCTGGACTTGAACCTTGAAACATGCACATTTAAGCATTGCCTAAACATTTAGGCTAGACATGTTTTGTTCTCGATTTGCCAACATAATACAACAATGATTCTAAATATTTAAATCTAAATCTTTAGAACCTAACACACCATTCAGCAAACCTTTAAATAATTTTACTTATAAGCTCAACATTATTGCAAAATTAATGCACCACTTAATCCACAACTTCAACTTTCATTTAACGTATGACATATTTTTTAAGGAAAAAATTCCATGGCACCCCTTGAACTTTAGGGTAGTAACCATTACATCTTATAAACTCTTATTTTAGCTAATTTGCTTCTTAAACTTCGCACACGTGCCATAGTAGTGATTATGTTAGTTTGTAGTTAAATGAACTAATGGCTTCCCAACGCAAATTAAAAACAAAAGTACTGAAACCAATTTACAAAGAAACCGATGAGAGAAGCTTTCACCCCCCAACAAACTTTTAAATAAATTTCATTCTAAAGAGAGAACCATTTTTTCAAAGTAAATGCACCAATTTGACTCCCAGTTTCAGCTTTCGCTTATATGTATAGTCTATGACATATTTTTAACACAACCAGAGAGCCATACAATGGGTACTAGAAGCCATTATAATGTACCAATTGTATTTTGGTTCTTATTGACCTTGCTTGTTCACATGCTCATTTGTCTTGGAACAAATGGCTTTAGCCTCAAGCTTATCCCAAGATATTCCATTGATTCAGTGCTCTTGCCCAAAAATTTAAGTCAACATGAAAAGCACAAATAGAATAATTGAAATTTCTAACGATTGAGCTTTTCATTTTCAATCCATGAATTTTGCGAATGCAACAAAGCAACGCATTAAAGCACTAGAACCGACAATAGTGTATCATCCTGAAAATTTCTATATAGCTCTAATGGACATTGGCACAACGTCATATTCTGCACTATTGCTAGTGGATACTGGTTCCGATAATACATGGGTTAAAGGTGAAGGATGCATTAATTGTTTCCCCCTAAGTGTTGGAAATTTCAAGTATGCAGAGTCTAGGATAAATAGTCTTGTATCTTGTGATGATCCTCATTGTTTTCTTAGAATATGTCAAGATAACTTTGTGTTTTTGAAAACAACTATAATGATAAAATTCACTCTAGTGGTTATCTTTCATCTGACACATTCGCTTTCCCTACACATTGGGGGGGGGGGGGGGGGGGGGGGGGGGGGGGGGGGGGGGGGGGGGGGGGGGGGGGGGGGGGGGGGCGCAGATAGGGGACATGAAAGCTACCAAAATGTAGTTTTTGGGGTTGGTTTAGACAATCAAAATATAGCATTTAGTAAATTAGGAAATCTGAAAATACAATAGCAGGGGTGCTTCGTCTAGCATGCGGATATAGATCAATCCTAAAGCAACTATAAGCTAATACCGACCTACGTTTCTCATATTGCCTTTCTTATTGGACCGATAGAATACCCACACATATTTACATTTTGGCAAAGATGCACAAATTGGAAGAACTGGTCAAGCAATAGTACAAACAACACCATTATTACCCAACCAAAATAGGGACCATGTGGAAGTGGTGGGTATTAGCATGGAGGGGAATGAGCTTCCAATAGATCCAGTAGAGTTTCAATTAAGAAGTGATTCTAAGGGTGGGTTTGCTATTGATTCAAGATCTGCATGAACTTTTCTTGTTCAAAATGCATATAATGTTGTCAGAGCTGAGATAGTTAAATACTTACAGGCATATAACCAGAATCCTATGGAGCATCCAGAACTACCTCAACAACTTTGTATGATGTCCAGCCAACTGAAAATCAACCATTTCCGTCATTAATAATTCATTTTCTCGGAGCAAAACTTGAGCTTGGTAGTCATCGAGTCTTCCAATTATTTTATGATAATATTTATTGTATGTTTATTATGCCTACTTCTCAACGGGGGACAAATATTCTAGGCGCATGTCAACAAGTAGATTTTCGATTCTCATTTGATGTTAGAACAAATTAGATGAATTTATTTAAGAGAAATGTCATTTTAATTAGAATGACTCAAATAAATAGAACAAAATAAAATAAGAAGTTTTAAGTCCTTTTCTCATTGGGTTATGGTGTTATGGCATGATCTGGCTCCAATATACATTCTTGTTTTCTTTTTTATTTAATGAGAGTTTCCCGAGTTCTTTGAGCACCAAAATATTCCTATAGCATAAGGAAATTGTCCCTAATATCATACTTACATGAATATCAAACACTACTACACATTACCTTTGTTATTTGGTTTTTAATAATTTGATAGATTAAGAGGAAAGATTTGAATCTAAATATTTTCGTTATAAACATACGGAGATGTCTAAGAGTTGGTTCTAAGATTGTATTTCATATTGTCATGGTTAATGGCAGGGCCGGCCCTTCCCTTAGGCAAGTTAGGCAACTGCCTAAGGCCCCCAAAGGGAACGGAGGCCCCAAAATTTTAAAAAATTAGGAGTAGTAAGAAAAAAAAAATACTATCAGATTAAAAAAAGAAAAAAAAAATAGTATCAGATTAAAAAAAAAAATTCAGTATCAGATTTAAAAAAAAAAAAAAATAGTATCAGATTTAAACAAAAAAAAAAATACATATCAGACAATCCAAAAATCCAGTTAAACAATGTTATCCTTTGGACAAACCAAAAATCATCCAGATAATCTACAAATCCAGTCTATGAGATTAACCAAAAAACATTTACAAATCAAAACAAATAAAACAATTCAAACCCTAAAAATTTTACTACCTCTCTCTGCTCTCCGCCTCTTTTGTCTCTCATGCTCTCCGCCTCTCTCTGTCTGACTGTCTCTCATTCTCTCTGAACTCTGATTCTCTCCAAATCCAATTCAAGCAACTGAACTGAAGCAAGCAAGGCAACAGCTCATCAGATCAAACATCAGTCCGACAGTCCGCCTCGCCAGTCAGTCCGCCTCACCAGTCACTTGCTATCTGCTCAACTGCTCACCACTCACGGACTTACTAGCCGTGAACTTCATCTTCAGGTATAATTTATAAAAATTTGGGGTCCGGTCGGTTTGAGTGTTTGATTGAGATATTTGGGGTCCGGTTTGAGAAATGAGAATCTAACAAATTTATAACTTTGACTGATTGAGATAATGAGATTGGGGCCATTGGGCTTGGTTTTGTAACATTTTGGGCCTTCCAATGTTTTTTTTTTTTTTTTTAATGATTCAACCCCTTGATTCAGCCGTATTCCTTTGTAATGATTCAGCCTTTTTTTTTTTTTTTTTTTTTTGTTATAGATAGGATTTTTTTTTTGTGTTTTTTTTGTGTGGGTATTATAAATTAATAAGCCTAGTGTTATAGTTGTGCTTAAACTTTTGTTATGCTTGTGCTTATTTGTTTTTTTTTTTTAATTTTAATCTTGTGTTATATATATATATATATATATATATTTTAGTTAGTGATAATATATTAAATAAGTCTTTATTTATGCAGGTTGAGATTGTTAAAAGCTTGTTATTGTTCGGTGAAATTACAACAATGATTTCTATATAAATCAAGTTCTATTTTTCATTTGCTATATACTTGAAAGTTATTTTCTATTTAGTCTTCATAATGAGACAACACGATCTGCTGAAGAATCTTTTAGAATTGATTATTTCTTATATATAGTAGATAAAGCAATTAGTTCATGTGAGAATAGATTTGAACAATTTCAAATATATGAAGATTTTTTTGGTTTTTTATTTAACTTCACAAAATTAAAGTCACTAGATAATGATAGTTTAAAAAAATTCTGTCTTAAACTTGAAAAGTTTCTCAAACATGATGATTATTATGATATTGATGGTTTAGATTTATATTCAGAGTTAAACATTTTAAAAGAAATTTTAGAAATAAAAGATTATAATCTAATTGACATACTACATTATATAAAAAGATTAGATTCATTTCCAAATACATGCATTGCTTATAGGATTTTACTAACAATACCTGTTACAATAGCTTCTGCAGAAAGAAGTTTTTCAAAATTAAAATTAATAAAATCATATCTAAGATTGACAATGTTCTAAGAAAGATTAAATGAATTAGCTATATTATTGATTGAAAAGGAGATGTTAGAAGAACTTGAATACAAAAATTTAATTAGTCAATTTGCATCTCAAAAGGCAAAAAAAATAGATTTTAAATGAAATATATTATAATATAAAAATATTAAATAAATATTAATTTAATAAATATATATGTATAAAAAATACCTCATTTTTTAGTTCTCGCCTAAGGTCCCAAAATGTTTAGGGCCCCAAAATGTTTAGGGCAGGCCTGGTTAATGGCTCACAGCTAATAGCTCCCCATATTTAATAGCTAGAGTCGCCCAACAGAACCGCAGTGGGGTAAAAAGACAGTCATTAGTCATTACTGGATTCGTGACCAGCCAAAAAAAAAATCTAATTGTTACATACTGAAAACTTATTGCCTTAAACGTGGAACCGAAGACCGGAATTACTGCAGTATTATTTGTGTGAGCTTTACTAAGCCCAAACTCATTAACAATGATTGACGAGAGTAGTGCACAACATTGGGTCTCCAAATCCAATAACACTTATGGGACCAAATGATACACATTCGGTTAAAGATTTGGTAAGAATGGCAGACTAACCACATGGTATTTTAGGCCTCAAAACCCAACAAAATTCAAAGTCTCTAATGGACATTATTGGACTTTTCTGGCCCAAAATATGGACAGGCTACTCAAGGCCCGTGTGTAGCCCTTGAAGCGAGTTCTAGCATAAGCCCTAAGCTTCCTTTTTGATATGCGATTTGCAGAATAGAGCAGACTGAGCTTCCAATACATCCAACTCAACTTTCAAACCTCGGTACTATAGTTCAACTCTTAATACAAAGTATAACGTATAAGGATACTGATAAGGGTTATCCTAAATGACATAAAGCTGACGAGCCTGGGGCTGACGACCCCATGGCTGACGACCTCAACTCTTGAGCTACCTGAAGCTGACGACCTTTGACGTATGGAGACCTAAGACTGACGGCCTCCACCAATAATCCTATTGAATAGCGTAGCTGACGGGAGAAGGCTGACGAGGTCAGTCTCAGCTCCATTTGCAATCTTACTTGACTGACACGCATACATAAACAATTCTTGAACAATACGTCTAAGTAAGGAGACCCCTACAAGGACAAGGATTCTAGGAGATACGTGGGATCCAAGTATCACTATCCTAAAAGGAAAAGAACTCCTCGGTCAAGGCATGGATTTCGGCCCAACGCTACTATAAATACCCCAAGACCCTCTCGAAACAAGGTACGCACAAATAACTCAATTCTAGCACTCTAGTGTTGTAAAGTAAAGATTTCTAACTTAACCTTCGGAGGGTATTTGGCCGGTACCACGCCGGTGCCCTTTCAAAGGTCTTCACTCTCTTTGTTGTGCAGGTACGTCATCGGGAGCACGTGAGGACCGTGTGACTAACTGACGATTTTCGAGCATCATCAGTTGGCGCCGTCTGTGGGAAGCGAGAGTGGTAACGCCACACTATCGCTTCCCGGACAAAAGTTGCATGGTACTCACCCGCTCAATGGCTACCACCAACAACATTCAGGAGAACGAACCGCGCGCAACCGTTCTGGAAAAGCAAGTCCAAACGCTCGCAGCAGCCGTCGAGCGCCTGACCAAAGAGAATAACAACTTGGAGGAGCAGCTACGTCAGAGAAACACGCGTCCTAGAATACAAGAGGAAAATCAGGAGGAGACAAGCGCTGAGAGAAGGGATCCCGAAGCGCCTGAAGGCAGCAACGCCCCGAGCAGGCCGGAGAGGCGGGATACCAACCTGACTACCCCTTCTGAAGCCATACCCCCTCACATCGCAGCCGAGATGCAGGAGATGCGTGAACGAATAGACGTAATGATGAACGCCCTCAAAGGACGAGTGTCTAACGATCTCGACGACTTGGTACAGCGGACCGATTCACCTTCACGGCACGTGTTACATCGTGCCCACTTCCCCCAAAGTTTCGTATGCCGCAGGTGGAAAGCTACGACGGAAACAAGGACCCCCTGGACCACTTAGAGTCCTTCAAAACTATAATGCACCTTCAAGGAGTGCCCGACGAGATTATGTGCAGGGCTTTCCCAATCACCTTGAAAGGGTCCGCAAGGGTCTGGTATAGCAGGTTGACGCCCAACTCAATAGGCACCTTTAAAGAGCTAGGCGCCCAGTTCGTGTCGCACTTTATCGGAGGCCACCGGTACAAAAAATCCACGGCATGCTTGATGAGCATCAGGCAGAGGGAAGACGAGACTCTAAGGTCCTACATAACGCGATTCAACAAAGAAGCTCTCTCGATAGATGAGGCGGACGACAAGATACAAGTAGCAGCCTTCATCAACGGGCTGCGAAAAGGGAAGTTCCTCTTCTCCCTATACAAGAACGATCCAAAGACCATGTCCGAAGTACTTTACAGGGCAACGAAATACATGAACGCGGAAGACGCGCTGATTGCAAGGGAAGACAAGCCTAAGAAGAGGGAAAGGCAAGAAGATACTCGAGCGGATAGGGGGCAAAAGAAAGCCAGGACTGAAGAGCGACGGGATGACCGCCGCTCCAAGCCACTCCCAGGGAGATTCACGAGCTTCACACCATTGACCGCCCCTATCGATCAGGTTCTAATGCAAATCAAGGACGAGGGGACTCTGACTTTTCCCGGCAAATTGAAGGGAGATCCCAACAAAAGGCCTAGGGACAAATATTGCCGCTTCCATCGAGACCATGGACATGACACGGCTGATTGCTACGACCTAAAGCAACAGATAGAAGCTTTAATCAGGCAAGGAAAGCTGCAGAGGTTCGTTAGCAAAGAACGAGCAGAACCACCGCAAGGCCCGGCCCCAAGACGGGAAAACGAACGCCCCAGACAGCCCTTAGGCGACATCCGGATGATTGTAGGAGGGACGACGACCGCTGGATCGTCGAAGAAAGCTCGAAAGACGTATCTCAGAATGGTGCAGAACATCCAGCTGACGGGGACCGCACCTCAGATGCCACGGGCTAATAACCCCCTCATCGGATTCTCGGAAGAAGACGCGCGACGCCTCCATCACCCCCATGACGACGCACTCGTCGTCACCATACGAGCAGGAGACTTCAACATGCATCGAGTTCTTGTCGACAATGGGAGCTCGGCGGACATCCTCTACTACCCTGCGTTCCAACAGATGGGAATTGATAGAGAACGACTGATTCCGGCTAACGCCCCACTAGTCGGCTTCGGAGGAACAAAGGTATTTCCCCTCGGTGTTATCACCCTCGCGGTAACTATTGGAGACTACCCGCAACAGGTCACCAAGAATGTAGCATTCCTCGTGGTCGACTGCTCATCAGCCTACAACGCCATCATAGGACGTCCCACGCTTAACTCATGGAAGGCTGTAACTTCAACCTACCACTTGATGATAAAATTCCCAACGGACTATGGAGTGGGAGAACTCAGAGGGGACCAGGTGGCCGCACGCGAATGTTACGTAGCGATGATGGAGATGGACGACCACCAGCAAACCATGAGCATAGAACAGCAGGCATCAGCGGAGCCCACAGAAAAACTAGAAGACATGCTTCTCGACGACTCTCAGCCAGGGCGGACAACCAAGATCGGTACTCTTACCGACTCGACGATACGACAGGAACTTGCGGTCTTCCTCAAAGAAAACCGAGACGTGTTCGCATGGAGTCACGAAGATATGCCGGGCATTGACCCGTCAGTCATAGTACACAAATTAAACGTGTCACCGTCTTTTCCGCCGGTTCGACAAAAGAAGAGAGCCTTCGCCCTGGAGAGAGATCGGGCAGTAGCGGAGGAGGTCCGCAAATTGCGGGAGGCGGGCTTCATTCAGGAGGTTTACTATCCCGAGTGGTTAGCGAACGTCGTCATGGTGAAAAAAAGTAGCGGAAAGTGGAGGATGTGCGTAGATTTTACCGATCTAAACAAGGCGTGCCCTAAGGACAGCTATCCTCTGCCAAGGGTCGACCTGCTGGTGGATTCTACGGCCCAACACCAACTATTAAGCTTCATGGACGCGTTCTCGGGATACAACCAGATCCTAATGGACGAAGCTGACCGAGAAAAAACTTCGTTCGTAACAAGTCAAGGCCTTTTTTGCTACAAGGTCATGCCGTTCGGCTTGAAAAATGCAGGCGCAACATACCAGAGGCTTATGAACAAGATGTTCGCGGAGCAGATCGGGAGAAATGTCCAGGTGTATGTCGACGACATGCTGGTAAAGAGTCGAAGAAAGGAGGATCATCTGAAAGACCTGAAGGAAACCTTCGATACCCTTCGCTCCTACAACATGAAGCTAAACCCCGCCAAGTGTGCCTTCGGAGTAACGGCCGGAAAATTCCTGGGATACATGGTGTCCCAACGGGGTATCGAAGCCAACCCAGACAAAATCCGAGCCATAATGGAGATGACACCTCCCAAAAACGTGAAGGAAGTACAAAGCCTTAACGGCAAGATCGCCGCACTTAGCAGATTCATATCCAGGGCGACGGATAGATGCCTCCCGTTCTTCCGCACACTAAAGAAGTCCTTCGAATGGACGGACGAATGCCAACAAGCATTTGAAGACCTCAAGACCTACCTATCGTCGCCACCACTATTAACCCCCTCCCAACCGGGCGAAGAACTATTCCTCTATTTGGCCGTTTCTCCAGCCGCCGTCAGCGCAGCCCTAGTGAGGGAAGACAACAAGGTACAAAGGCCGGTATACTACGCCAGCCGGGCACTCCACGGGGCAGAAGGAAGATACTCGCCACTGGAAAAGCTGGCCTTCGCTCTAGTTACGGCAGCGCGCAAGCTAAAGCCATACTTCCAAGCTCATACGGTGGTCGTACTAACTGACAAGCCCATACGACGAGCGATGAGTAGCCCTGATGCCGCGGGACGTATGGCCTTATGGGCAGTAGAATTGAGCGAGTTTGACATAAAATATCGCCCCCGCACTGCCATCAAAGGGCAAGTACTCACCGACTTTATTGCGGAGTTCGCGTATCAAGAAGATCAGAGGGCAGGGAGTTCCCAATGGAACGTTTTCACTGACGGTTCGTCAAACAAAAAAGCTGGCGGAGCAGGAGTCGTACTTCGTTCTCCCGAAGGTGACGAGGTCGAATGCATGATTCGACTTGATTTCCCTACGACCAACAACGAAGCGGAGTATGAAGCCCTCATAGCAGGTTTAGATCTGACAAAAGCCGTAGGAGTCGTAGGTGCGGTGATCCATTGTGACTCTCAGGTAATCACCAGTCAGATCAACGGTGACTACGAATGTAAGGGAGAAAGAATGAAGATGTACTTGGAACAAGCAAAGAGAAAGGTGGACGAGCTCCAGGCAAAAGTTGTTAAAATTCCAAGAGGGGACAACGAGCAGGCCGACCGCCTTGCAAAAGCTGCATCCGCAGAGCATGTGATCATCCCCGGTAAGGCTCTATCTTTTACTCAAATCGCACCACTGATAGATGTCATCAGCATGCAGGAGGTAAGATCCGAAAACGATTGGACCAACCCTCTGGTCGCCTATTTGAAAGAAGGCATCCTACCTGAAGAAAAGGAAGCCGCGAGGAAGCTGAAGGTCCGTGCAGCGAGATTCATCTTAATAAGGGACGTCTTATACAAGAGGAGTTTCTCCCGGCCGTACTTAAGGTGTCTAGGACCTGAAGAAGCGGATTACGTTATGAGAGAGGTACATGAAGGAATCTGCGGCAACCATTCAGGATCGCGGTCGCTGGTCCACAAACTGATCCGGGCCGGGTACTATTGGCCGACAATGCAGAAAGACACCCAGACATATGTCAAGACATGCGACAAGTGCCAACGGTTCAGTAACTTCATCAAGCGGCCAGCTGAAGAACTAAACCCGATCACTGCTCCGTGGCCGTTCGCCCAGTGGGGGTTGGATATCATGGGCCCATTCCCAACGGCAGCAAGACAACTAAAGTTCCTAATAGTCGGAATCGACTACTTCACCAAATGGGTGGAAGCAGAAGCCTTAGCCACTATCACCGAGAAGAACGTGCGAAGTTTTGTCTGGAAGAACATTATTTGCAGGTTTGGAATTCCAAAAGTCCTGATCTCGGACAATGGCAAACAGTTCGACAATAACGCCTTCCGGGATTTTTGCTCACAATTAGGAATCAAAAATCATTACTCTTCCCCTGCTCATCCCCAAGCCAATGGACAAGTTGAAGTCACGAACCGATCCTTGCTTCGGATAATCAAAACTCGGCTCGAGGGGGCAAAAGGCATATGGCCGGAGGAACTACCCAGCGTACTATGGGCATACAGAACAACCGTCAGGACCCCCACAGGAGAACTCCGTTCCGGCTAACATACGGCACTGAAGCAGTTATACCAGCCGAGGTCGGACTCACGAGCTACAGAGTGGACAACCACGACGAAGGAAGGAATGACGAAGCCATGCGTCTAGAACTTGACCTAGCTGACGAAGTTAGAGTGACGGCTGAACAAAGGCTCGCGCGATACCAGAACCTCATGGCTAAACACTACAACTCCCGAGTCAAGCACAGGGACTTCGAAGTTGGAGACCTCGTCCTAAGGAAAGTAATGGGCACCACCAAAGACCCTACGCAAGGAAAACTCGGCCCAAACTGGGAAGGGCCCTATAGAATAACATCGTGGCTAAGGAAGGGCACCTACCACCTGGGGACCCTGGACGGACTACAACTACGCCATCCATGGAACGCCGAGCACCTCAGAAAGTACTACCAGTAGAGAAACAACGGACGCTACTCCTCATTTCCAATCTATTTCTACGGAACTACTAAATCCACGCAGTGGACGACCTTAAATCCACAAAGTGGACAGAACTGCCAAGTCCACAAAGTGGACGGAACTACTAAGTCCACGCAGTGGACGACCTTAAGCCCACAAAAGTGGACGAAGCTACCAAGTCCACGAAATGGACGATCCATAAATCACAAAGCGGACGACCTTAGTCCACAACATGAACGACCCTAAAAAGTGGACGCCCCAAAGTCCACGAAGGTGACGGCCTTAAATACATCAAAAGGCAAAATTAGTTCGACGGACGATCTCAAAGTCCACGAAGTAGACGGCAATCTAAAAGTCCTCGAAGTGGACGATCTCGCCCACACAATAGACGGAGCTAAAATGCCCGCAGAACTAACATAAGTAACGAACTTATACATTGACGATAAACTTTACTCAAATCACAAAATGGGCGTCCAACCACGAAATAGGCAAAGTCAGCATCAAGTCCACGAAATAGACGACCTTAAAGTCAGCATCAGGTCCACAAAATGGACAAAGCTGACGACCCCACAAAGAAAAGGTATAAAAAGCAAGCAGCCTCGTCAGAACAAAATACAGAAAAGACATTAAAGAATTTAGATCGACGGCACGAAAGCAACAAAATGAAAATAACACTTTGGAAGCAATAAACGTTAAGATTGTCTTTACAAAAGCTCAAAACAACGAGCGTCAAACATTAAAGTTCATTACAAAACAAAAACAAAGTGTTTACAATAGAAGGGTCTACGAAGCAGACGGGGCAGTCGACGAAGGCAGGACGACAGCCGGAGTTGAAGGATCCTCAGCATTAGACTTCTCCGCTTCAAGACCTGCTGACGGATCCAAAGTGACGGACCTCTCCAAAGCCGGTTGGGCGAGGACAAAGCTGCCGTCCCTCAAATCTACCATAGGCTCGGTAGCCTCGTCATCCTCCTCGAGAATGGATTCACCTGCCGGGGTCGACGGTATAGGCTCATCCATGCTTATCCCCGACAAGTCCAAGTCAGGATGGGCACGCTTCATTTGCTTTAAGCAATCCTCGAAACCTTCAGAGTAGTAGACGGCACAGGAGTCAATGAATTGTTGGGAATCTTTGAATTCCGCCACGGCGTCACTCCTGGCCGTCTCCACCTGACCCATCAGCCCTTGAAGTTCTTTCTCCGCCGTCAGCTTTGCATCGTCGGCCAGGCCCCGTTGACGGGTTTCCTTCGCCAGCTCATCCGTCAGTCTCTTCACCTCTTTGGCCAGGGTGATGTTGGCGTCCCTATACTGCTGCTGAGCGTCTGCCGACGTCTTGAGGCGCTTGTGCAGGCGAGAGACCACCCCCTCCTTCGCAGCACATCGGTCCCGTAGGGCCTTCATTCGAATCATGGCCTATGGGGCACAAAAAGGTCGTCAGTCGCAGAAATGCCGTCAATACTCTACAACGTCTACGAAAAATAATAATAAAAACAAAAATACGGCGAAGGCAGTCATACCCTTGCAAGGTCGAACAGCCCCGACGACCCTATCTCGTCCGTCGGGTGGTCGTCACACAGCTCCATCTCCTCTTCCTTTAGGATGGACTCCGCTACCTCCACGGCATAGTCCTTGTGGGTGAGGAGGCGACGGGAAGAATCAGGAGTAACGACCCCTGAGGCCGTCATCAGGCCTTTGCCAGACCCGTAAGAAGCTCTTGGAGGCGACGGCCTCTTGGTGGTCTTGTCCCCCGAGGAAGCAACCACTTTCTTCCCGGACCGGTCGTCAGCCCCGTCAGCCTTTCTCTTGACGCCCTTCTTCCCGACGGGCTTAGGAGCTGTTGACGGCGTCGCTTCACCTCTGGCCCTCTCCTCCTCCTGCTTCTTCTTAGCCGCGGCGGCGCGGATTCTTTGCTTTGCCGTCTCCATTTCTGGTAAAGATAAAAAGTGAATAGAAACAACAAAAAGGTAAGGAAAGTGACAGAGGTAACTACGAGATACTCACGTCGACGGGATAATTCGTTTAGTCTACGAGCCTCGTCTGACGGTTCGGGACCACCGCAATATAGGTGCAAAGTGTCTAGGGTAATTAGGTCCCGACACCTCCTTTCGTCCAGAGGAATTGACGTCACTCGGCGGATGAACTCCTCTTGCTCCGCGGTTATACGTGGACGGACGTTGGCTGAAAGAAAAATAGACGGAGTTAGAAACTAGTTAGGTGAAAAGCAAAGAGAGGCCGACGGGATAAACCTGAATCCCTAACGTGCGCCCAAGTGTTATCGAAAAAACCATAAGGCATGGACTCCCACTCTTCTTCACGACACACCCAGTTCGTCCCTTTAACAAAAAAGTACCTTCCTTTCCAATTTCTATTGGAGTCAGGCATGTCGGACACCAATTTTAACTCTTTCGACCTTAGGGAGAAATGATAAAACCCCTTGGACGAAGAAATATGTTGTGGACGGTAGCACCAAAAGAATTCATCTAAAGTTAGCTGACGGTGCCCGCCGCTGAGACGACCCCACAAAATTTCCGCGCCGATAAAAGTCCTCCACGCATTGGGGGCAATCTGGCTGACGGAGATCCCCAAAAAGTTAGTTAACTGACGGTACAAGCCCGTCAGTGGTAATCTGAAGCCCGCTGCAAACATGGCGTCATACATGCCCACGTCGGCTGTTCGACCTGAATAACACCGTTCACCATCCAAAGGGAGACGAATTGGGACGTCGTCTGGGATCTGGTAGCGGGCTCGTAAAGTGTTAAAAACATTTTCTGACATCGTCGGCAGAAAACTATTGACGGACCATTCAAGGGGAAGGATGAAGGGGCGGTCATCACCTGGAGCTCCAGAGGTGCTCTCTAAAGTCTCCTCATCACCTTCATCCTCACTCTCGTCGCCACTTCTCTCTTTCTCACTATCACCCCCGTCCTCACTTTCTCTACCATTTCTATCCACTTCGTCAGAAGAATGGGCCGATGTGTCCCTCTCTGACGACCAGGACAAGCCCTCCTCGGGCTGAAGACCTGACGGAAAGACTTCGTCATAACCCGCTCCTTCGCGGACTGACGACTGCTCACTCGACATCTGACTACCTACAAACGATGGTTGTTGTTCTAAGAACCTAGGCCAACGGCTTCGCTAAAGTTACAGGGTGGAAAAATAAAAAGAATTGAAAGAAAAAACTTACAAGTAAAATGTCGTCTGGCGTAAGTTGACGGTTCAAGGAAGACGAAGCTAGCAAACAGACGGACGGGAATCTTGCGCTTGACGCTTTGGCTCTCAAAAGAATACAAGTGCTGGAAAGTTTGAAATGAGGAAAGTAGGACATATATATAGGAAACAGGGGGCACGAAAGACGAAGCGACACGCTCGTCGCAGAACGAGGCGAATCAAGCTAAGCCACGTGTCCTCGCATTTAATGAAAGCCGCGCGAGGTTTTAGGTATATACTCCATAGCTCGTCAGGATAAGATGACGAGGCTATGGAGTAGGGGGCAGCTAATAAGGGTTATCCTAAATGACATAAAGCTGACGAGCCTGGGGCTGACGACCCCATGGCTGACGACCTCAACTCTTGAGCTACCTGAAGCTGACGACCTTTGACGTATGGAGACCTAAGACTGACGGCCTCCACCAATAATCCTATTGAATAGCGTAGCTGACGGGAGAAGGCTGACGAGGTCAGTCTCAGCTCCATTTGCAATCTTACTTGACTGACACGCATACATAAACAATTCTTGAACAATACGTCTAAGTAAGGAGACCCCTACAAGGACAAGGATTCTAGGAGATACGTGGGATCCAAGTATCACTATCCTAAAAGGAAAAGAACTCCTCGGTCAAGGCATGGATTTCGGCCCAACGCTACTATAAATACCCCAAGACCCTCTCGAAACAAGGTACGCACAAATAACTCAACTCTAGCACTCTAGTGTTGTAAAGTAAAGATTTCTAACTTAACCTTCGGAGGGTATTTGGCCGGTACCACGCCGGTGCCCTTTCAAAGGTCTTCACTCTCTTTGTTGTGCAGGTACGTCATCGGGAGCACGTGAGGACCGTGTGACTAACTGACGATTTTCAAGCATCATCAGATACCATTTAATCTATGAATCACTAAAAGAAAATACCACTAAGTTTGGTCCAACTAAACTAAGAGTAAAGATTGGTGCAATTTCATCTGTGATTAATTATTAAAGATCATAATGGGAAGTGGTGGCTGGCAAGGTCATCAAAATCATAGTTGTCTCAGTGTTAGTGGCAAAAACATTGGCAATGTGAGAAGCCGGTTTATTATCTACTACATACTTTCACTATTTGTTTTTTGGTAAAAGATAAAGATTAGGTGAGGGGTGAGGCGAGGCTAGAACCTAGGCTTTTTGGGCAAAGTGTTCGAGCCTCGAAAACTAAACCAACTCTCATTGACTGTATTTACACTATTTATATTATATATAAACATATAATGTCTCTCAAAGTATATTGCCTCCATTCAGAGTGACATGTTTGTTCTATTGGTGTTTGTTTTGTTGCTTCATACTAATGTTAGATTTCAAATTCATAGACCCAATTCGATCATTGGCATAATCTTGGACTCCTTGTTTCATCTTTTCAGCCAAAAAAATAAAGAGCTACCCTTCTCAAAAAGAAAAGATACATTGAGTTCAGACTTCACTTAAGAACCTTTAGCTTAGTTTAAAAAAAAAAATCACTTTCTTTCGGTTGAATTGATCTAAATCCAAATTTTTAATTTGTGTTTCTCCGATAGTTCAAGTTAAGTCACCAAGTCCTAGAAATCCAAACTTTTACGTGCATGTTTCTTTGAGTTCAAGTAATTGAATTGCAAAAGGAGAGAAAAGAGGGGCGGATTGCCTTTGCGATGTCATCCTTAGAAAAAAGAGACAGTATAATGAGCTTTACTTTGGCAATACATTTTCCTGATTGGTTGAGATTTTTTTTTTAGAAAGTTACAATATGTTACTAACTCTGCAAATTGAATAATTTCATACTTAGATCTTCAAGCACTTTATGCATAGAAAAATGTGCCAATTAAACTATAAGGCTCTTGAAGAATAAATGAAGCTTCAATATCTGGTACGAGATCAATGAGAGCTAAACATTTTGATTAACTAGTCTATCATGTAGCAATATAGGATAACACAATGACCGAAAATAATCACCTTAATTTGAAATTGGCTTCATTATTCAAATAAAATAAAATATTATATATCTAAATATTTACAAACTGTCACATGATTTAAAATAGCAATCTATACGTTAACATCAATGAGGAAGAGTATCTTGAATTAAATATGAATATCTATACGCATGCAAAATGTTATAATGTATCTTCTTTTGAAATGTATGGTATAAGAGGAAGAAACTTGAGCATTACAATGTGAAATCAATAAAGATGTTTTACAGAAAATCTTTTCCAAAAGTGAATACTGAATAGAAAACAACAAAATATGTATAACATAAAAATTTGTTCTTTTTTCTTTATGATTCTAAAAAAGAATTATTATAGTCAGAGTTTTGTAAACCCCAAGCTCTAAGGCAAACATAAAGTATTCCACTAAAAACAAAAAGTATAGTCAAGTTACCGATTGTCTATTCGAACAACTTAAATTTCAACGAACTGACTAGAACTTTGCACTAAACATCAATTAGAAATCCTTTTGCCTAACAAGCCTAAACCAGTGATCGTGAAGTAAAAAGGGTGTGACTCACATTTGCCTGTATAGAAAGTAAATAATGATTCCCGTGCACCCTAAAGTGGCCTAATGCTTTGAAGTAACTTCTTCGAAATTATTGTCACCCCATAGCGTGATCGATGGAAAAGAAGAGAAAATGTACTAATGGAATGTTTTAAAACGAGTTAAGGAATATATTTCTTGCTTCTGAACAAAATTTATTGATTTATTTTTATTAACGAGATGTTATAGGAATTTGCAGGAGCTCTTTCGCCTCCAATAGTCCCACATATTTCTATTCATTTTAAATGATTCTCTCTTTTCATAATGTTATATACGTAAATATAGCGTAAAGAATATAGGATAAATAATACTTTATTTTTAAATACTCCAAGTTCGTAGTTTGAATTCAACTAATTGGCACTAGACGCTTAAAGCTCACTCAATTTGACTCATTAATTTTCCTTATTGTCCCTAGCAAAAATCACGAGATTGTAAATTACCCTCCAATTGATTTGGCCCATTGCAGGATTCTTCCTAGTATAAATTATCTTTAAAATGTTAATTCTCTTGTTAAGATACTATTTTCGTTTGAAAGCAAGACGGAAACTTTATTAGGAACAAAGAACAAAACAGTTCACCCTCACATGTTATATTCTCTACCCCATGCACATGCTGCTATATTTTCTACTCCAAAAATCTCAAACTTACATTCTCTATCCCATGCACATGTTATATTATTTCAAAACATTTTCTTTAAAATGAAAGAAATTGCATTTAAAATATTAAAAAAATTTGATAAAGGTAATTAATATTATCAAATATCAATTTATATTTCCTGTTAACAGATATTCCTTACATGGACTAAAGTTTGATTTAAAAGAAAATATATGTTTATTCATTCAGAACCATTGGAATCTAGACTGAATTTGCCTGATTAATTACTGAACTCTCAATGAAATAATAGTCTATTGATTCTCCAAAAAAAAAGAATATGTTTTGCGGGGAAAGAAAGATATCTCATTGGTCGTTCGTAGAATTCGAACCCAATGAAACATACGATTTGGTATAAAGGAATGTGAAATCAAAGAAAACATGTATATTTTTTTCCTTTAAGACTTTGGTCACATCATATTATTTTATAGTAAGCACTACCAGTACCAGCTTTAACAACTATAGAATGTAAGTCCTTTTAAAGTAATTAAGCACAAAGCAGCATACGGAGAGCGCATTGTTAATGTTAGGTCTGTGCTTGTGTGACATGGAGAAACATGGTTAAGAAAAATTATTGTTTCCGTTAATGCATTTTATTTGGTTCTTTATAAAAACCATAACTATTAAAGTATGGATTAATTAGAGCACTTTTCACCCAAAAAAAAAAAAAAGAATTAATTAGAGCACCCATATTAGTTGTGCTAAAACAAATGCTATTTTGACACATGAAAAAGTACTTATATTAACACATTATTTTACAGTTCATCTAAATTACAAATTTTTATAAGGAGGACTATTCTTATGATTCTGAACTAGATATGCTTGATTAATTATTAAGAGTCTCACTGAAATAATAGTCTATCGATTCTCAAAAATAAAATAAAAAAGTCTAGTAGAAATCGAATCCCTTGAGAAAACATAAAATTTGGTACAAAGGAATGTGAAATCATAAAAAACATGTATTTTTTTTCCTTTAAAAATTTGGTCACATCATATTATTTTATATGAAGCACTACCATTACCAGCTTTCCAACAACTATAGATTGCTAGTCCTTTAAAAGTAATCAGCATACGGAGGGAGCATTATTATTGTTTGGTCTGTGCTTTGTATGATACGGAGAAACATGTTTAAGGAAATTATTGTTTCCATTAATGCAATTTATTTAGTGTTTTATAAAAACCATAACTTTTAAAGTATGAATTAATTAAAAAAAATCTGTACAATATAGCTTGATGGTAGATTTGGAACAAAACTGGCTTTTGCCCTTTTCAAAAAAACAATCTAGCATTTTGTCATCTTTTCCAAAATCAAATTTAAAAAAAAAAAAAAATTTGGAGCCCTATAGTAGCATTTTAAAGAGCCTATAGTGGCATTTTAAAAACCTATAGTAGCGTTCTTAAACTCGATCTTTATAAAATCGAGTTACATACAATTTTTTTTCTTTTTTTAACCTATAACTCGATTTCATGAAGATCGAGTTTAAAAATGTCACTATAGGTTCCTTAGAAACGTCACTATAAGACTTAACTCGATTTTGAGAAAATCGAGTTTTAAAAGAGAGGCATTTCCTTAATTAATTTGAGAAATAAGACAAAATGCTGATTTATTTTTTTGAAAATGGCAAAAGCCCATTTTGGCCGGTAGATTTGTTTTACAAAGATGGGATTCTTAACCCCCAAGGAATATTTGGGTGGCTAGTTCATTGGTTTAGGATTTAGCATAATTGCATAAACTCAGAAGTTCCATGTTCAATCCATTAACTATTGATCTATTGAATTTTGAAATTGTTTTTTGGGTGAGATGATAATGATATCATATGAGATCACCCTTCCACACAAATAGTAAATAGTCTCGTTAAAAGGCTAAAACTATACCCTTTTTTTATATATATAAAAAGAAAAAAAAAAGAAAAAAAAATGGGTTTTGTAGGGGCACAATTTGGCCTTCGGCCCAAATGGGTGACTGGGCCGGCCCAAATGGCCTTTACAATAGAATTTGTAGAGAATGTGCTTAAGCCTAAACCTCCTGGTGCTTTGAAAGGACGCAGTGTGAGGTCCAAGTCCACTTCTGAGAGACGGCTGGCTTATGGAATGGCTTAGTCTTCTTCTCGGACGTAAGCCGAGGAGCTTCTGTGCTGGTTGGCGTTCTGTTCTTCAAGGAAGGGAGAGAGAGAGAGCCTTCTTCCTTTTCCTTTTTTTCTTCTTTCTCCCAAAAAGTCCCCCCTTAGTGATTCTTCTTTCCCTATTTATACTCCCCATTCCTGATTCCCATCTGTCTTTTCCCTAAAAACGCTCTCCAATGCCCTTCAGGCTGTTCCCCATCCTCTCAGTAGTCATTTCTCCATTAATGCGGCCAGTCGGGTAGGTGGGAGATCTTTAATGCGGTGGCAGAAGCCTTATGCCATGCACGTCTCCCTTGTCTCCCACCTCGGCGCCCCTCTGGGATCTGCTATGATTCACTGAGCTTTAGGAGCGCCTCTGCCGGGCGTTTTGCCACTGTGTTCTGTTCCCGATACAACGTCCAAGGAGGCCTTGTCCTCGGATCATTTCCAACGGGTTGGCGGTCTAGTCGGCTGGCCCTTGGGCCCTAGTGTTAGGAGGCCCTGTTCTCGTCCCGCGGCACCCCCCTTTAGCAGAATCCTCGTCTTCGGACCTGCCCCAGGCCCATATGGCCTTTTTGTGCTTCTGCCCCCCACAGGTTTCTTAAGTCAAATTGGTATTAAATTATGTAATTAACTGACTCAACAAAAATGAACAAGTTAGCAATCAACTACTTTTCTATTATTATTATTATTATTTTGAGAAAGAAGTTAAAGATCACTTGAAAAATTAAGGAAAGGCATGCATAAAATTTAAGTTCGGTCTTTAGCTCAAATTTGACTCAAACTCAATAAAATAGTGAATAACCAAACTTAATTAAGCACGTTTGTAATCATCTAGATTAGTTACGTTTACAATTAAACCTAATGGTAGCATAGACATTTCTTCTCCTCCAAACTCAACTACAAAGTGAATAACCAAGCTTTTTTCATTGGCTCTAACTAGGAATAACCTTACTTGCACCATAACTTGTAACTTCTCCAAAGAGAGAGAAAAAAAAAAAACGAAAAATTCCATATCTCGAGTGCAAGACACTCATAGTCATAGACTTGACCATAAAAGATTCCGCGCAAGTGCCTTTCTCAAGCAAGTTACTTCATCTTGCCAAAACCATGTTATTGCAGGAAATGTGATGCATAAGTTTGTGATTCATCCATCACTCTCCAGTCTCTCCACTGGCAGTAAAAAGACATATATGCATTACACTTAGGAATTAACTATAAAGAATGTTTTTAATTTTGTAAGGTAGCATGAAACACAAAAAAATTGTTTCCAAGCACATTTGGTTTATTTAATTGATACCATTTGAATCAAATAGTTATTCACTACTTATTCTAATCCATGCTACATCTTTACCTATAAAATATGGAATCTGTTTCTTTAACCATGGAAAATTGAGATATTAATTCCATCTGATCAAGACGTTAGGAATCATAAGCTTTTGCATATAATGCACTTCCTTGCAAAAAAATTGATTCTTTCCTTACTCTTTTTCGTGAAACACGTGCATTGCAACTGCTATGAAGTTCACCCTTTTATTTATTTGTTATTTAATTGGTAGATATTGGGGGAGGAGAGATGTGAGGTTAGAATCACATCCATAGGGGCCGTTTGGTATGGTATTTTAAACAACAATTTTCAGTTTTTAAATAATATTACACGTATCTTTACACTCTTTTTCACTCACGCATATTTCCAAAAAATACAAACAATATTACTAGAATAATATTACCAAACAGGCCCATAAACACTACAAATAATGTTATATTATTGGTCGACAATTAATTAATTTATGTTCAAACCATAGTCATGAAACACCATAAAATTTTGCCATTACTTATAGAATTCTCGACGAACTATATGCTTGACAATTTTAACAAATCTTTAATCAAGACTATACTCTAAATTCATCCACTCTCTTGAATCAAACTGTACGAACTAACCATATTCTTGAGATTGTCTATCCAAATTTAAAAATAAAATCTCTCTTAGTGTTCACTATTCATCTTTAAATGGACAAATGAATTATTGAGAATATAGGAAGACTTGTTTTATATAAATATCAACTTCCACGCACTTTTCTAAATTAGGTTTATTATGGAATTTCAACTTAGTTGTCAATTAAAATTGTTATAATTAGAAACCCCGCCTTTAATTTCTAGCCTTCAAATCAATTTGGAGAAATCCTAGCTTTACATGTTTTGCTTTTGCAACACGAAAAAATGACCTAATTTTTTTTAGTCAAATTTTATTTAAAAATCAAATTTTAATTAAATTGTAGTTAGTATTCTTTTCAAATATTCTTTTCATTGGTTTAGGATTTAGCGTAAACTCAGAAGTTCCATGTTCAATCCATTATGCTGTTGATCTATGGTATTTTGAAGTTGTTTTTTGGGTGAGATGGTATCATATGAGATCACCCTTCCCAAATAGTAAAATAGTCTTGTTAAAAGGCCAAAACTGTACCAATTTTCTTATATATATATATAAAAAAGCAAAGATGGGTTTCTTAGGTCAAATTTGTATTAAGTTATGTAATTAATTGACTCAAAAAATAAATGATGAAAAAGTTAGAAATCACCTTCTTTAATTTATTATTGTTGTTGTTGTTGTTGTTGTTATTATTATTATTATTATTATTATTATTTATTTATTTATTTTTTTTTTTGAGAAAGAAGTTGAAGATCACTTGAAAAATTAAGGAAAGGCATGCGAAAAATTTGAGTTCGGTCTTTAGCTCAAATTTGACTCAAACTCAATAAAATAGTGAATAACCAAACTTAATTAAGCACCTTTGTACTCATCTAGACTAGTTACGTTTACAAACCTAATGGTAGCATAGACATTTCTTCTCCTCCAAACTCAATTACAAAGTGAATAGCCAAGCTTTTTTCATTGGTTCTAACTAGGAATAACTTTACTTGCACCATAACTTGTAACTTCTCCAAAGAAAGAAAAGGAAAAAAAAAGTAAAGCACCAAAAAAAAAAAAAAAATGGAAAGAAAAATTCCTTATCTCGAGTGCAAGACACTCATGGTCATAGACTTGACCATAAAAGATCCCGCGCAATTGCCTTTCTCAAGCAAGACACTTCATCTTGCCAAAACCATGCTATTGCAGGAAATGTGATGCATAGGTTTGTGATTCATGCATCAATCTCCACTGGCAGTAAAAAGACATTATATATGCATTACACTTAGGAATTAACTACATAGAATGTTTTTAATTTTGCAAGGTAGCATGAAACACAAAAAATTGCTTTCAAGCACATTTTGTTTATTTAATTAATACCATTTGAATCAAATAGTCATTCTAATCCATTCTACAACTTTACCTATAAAATATGGAATCTATTTCTTTAACCGTGGAAAATTGAGATATTAATTCCATCTGATCAAGACGTTAGGAATCATAAGCTTTTGCATATAATGCTTTTCCTTGCAAAAAATTGAGTCTTTCCTAACTCTTTTTCGTGAAACACGTACATGGCAACTGCTATGAAGTTCACCCTTTTATTTATTTATTATTTAATTGGTAGATATTGGGAGAGGAGAGATGTGAGGTTAGAATCACATACATAAACACTACAAATAATATCAATACTGCTCAAGAATCAACTGATTTAAGTTCAAACCATAGTCATGAAACACCATAAAATTTTGCTCATTACTTATTTCTCAACGAACTATATGCTTGACAGTTTTTACAAATCTTTAATCAAGACCTACTCTAAATTCATCCACTCTCTTGGATCAAATTGTACGAACTAACCATATTCCTGAGATTGTCTATCCAAGTTTAAAATTAAAATCTCTCTTAGTGTTCACCATTCTTCTTTAAATTGACAAATGAATTATTGAGAATATAGGGAGACTTGTTATATATGTATATATATATCAACTTCCACACACTTTTCTAAATTAGGTAAATTGTGAAATTTCAACTTAGTTGTCAATTAAAATTGTTATAATTGGAAACCCCTCCTTTAATTTCTAGCCTTCAAATCAATTTGGAGAAATCCTAGCTTTACATGTTTTGCTTTTCCAACACGAAAAAATGACCTAATTTTTTGAGTCAAATTTTATTCAAAAATCAATTTTTAATTAAATTGTAGTTAGTATTCTTTTCAAATATTTGTATCACCAATGGAGTGACACTCGTGGGATATCTTGACTTATGATTGTGAGAGATGGTTGGGATGATACTGGTAGTTTGGTGAGCTGTGTTGAGTACATGCTAAACATCATTCTGCTTTTCTTCCCGCAGCTAGGGTCTTCCTCATAAAGTCTTCTCAACTTCTTCAAATATTCATCGAAGTTGGATCTCAAACACTTTACTAGAGTCATATGAGGAAAGAATAATATGTTATTATTCCCAAAAGTAAAAAGCGAAAAAATATATTAAAAATAAAATAATGAAACTTTCTATTAAATTTTAGTAATATAATAGAGGTCCATGTAAAGTAAATTACCTTAATAATTTACTTTAATAACGTGTAGTGTTTAGCTACATGAAAAAATAAAAAGAAAATATATATATATATATATATATACATATATAATATTAAACTAGTTGACATTTTTTGGTGTATTCATAACATTTATGATTCAAATTTCTCCTCCCATTATAATTATTGAAATATTAACAAAAAAAAAAAGTAGTGTTATATGAATCTTGTATACTTAAAAAAGACAAAAAGACTAATATTAAGACTTTTTTTTTTCCTGAAATGACTAATATTAGGATGTAATATTAACATTAAGTAAAATAACGCAATTTCGGTTATCTTTGGCACATAGTGGACAAACGATAGCATTTTTTTTTCTATTATACTAAAGGGAAAAAATCTTATTTAATTTTGAGGGTTAGTTTACATTTATATAAAATAAATATAATAAGATTAAATTTAGTGCTCATTCATATAAAAAAAAATGGAAGTAATCTATTTAATTGAAAATAAGGGGACATAAAAAAAAGAAAAAGAAAATAAGGGGTTAGTTTACATTTATATATACAATAAATATTATAATATTATTTTTGTACCATAAATATAATAAGATTAGTTTTGTAAGAACACAAATCAAGCCTGGAGCCCAAGTACATGATAGGGCCAGCACAACGACCTATACAATAGAATTTGTAGAGAATGGGCTTGAAGCCTAGATCTCTTGGGATGATAGAAAGCAATGGCGTTGGGCTAGGTCCGCTATTGGTGTGCAACGAGCTGATGGAGTAACTTTGGCTTTCCTCGGACGTGGGTTGAGGAGTCTCTGTCCTTACTTCCCTTGTGCTATTTGGGAGGAAGGCCTTCCCTGTGGAAAAATCCGGATCCCCTTCCAGTGGCCTCTCCCTCTCTATTTATACTCCCCGTACTGGTTCCCCTTCTCAGAGCCATCAATGTAGATCCCTTTTCCATCCATCCTTTTCTTGGAAATCTTCCCCAATGGCTATAAAGCTGACTACCGTCCCCTCAGAGGTCACCTCCCCATTAATGCGGCCAGGCGGGTAAGTGGAAAGCCTTTAATACGGTGGCAGCAGTTTTATGCTGAGCACGTCCCGCTTGTCCCCCTCCTCGGCGTTCCGTTGGAGTGTAACACGGCTTGTTAAGCCTCAATAGTCCTTCCCTGGGCATCATGTTGCACACTTCGGCCCTTGTTCTCGTGGTCCGAGGAGACACTCTCCTCGGACCTTTGTTGATTGGCTACTGGCCTGGTCGGTGGGCCCCTGGGCCCTTTAATTTGGGTGACCCTATTCCCGACTTATGGCCCTTTGATGGAATCTGCATTCTCGGACCAGGCCCAAGGCCCACTTGGGTGTTTCGACATTTTTACCCCCCACAAGTTTTACATCTTATTCATGTGAAGAAATAAAACAAATAATGAAATTAATATAATAAATTAATAAATTGACAATGAGGCGGTAGTTTTTTAGTTTCCATTTATATAAATAAATATAATAAGATCAGATTTATATCTCATATATCGGCGAAAATCAAATTATGGAATCCAACTAGTAAATTGAACATTCTCAAAAAAAAAAAAAAAAAAAAAATAGTAAATTGAAAATGATCCAATATGTATCTTGTATTTTGTTTTTTTTAATAATCAGTAATACTTATTAGAACACACACGAAAATAATAATACTAGTATCTTAGACCAGGTTTATAATATATTACATAACCTATATGTATCTTGGATGTGAAAGAAGCATCAATTTTATATTTTCAACAATAATTCCTATATAAAAATTAATGATACTTTACCCAATTAATGGGGTACTTAGCACGTTATTATAATATATTTATATCATCTCTAACTTATAATATAGATATATAATACATAATCTTTATATATATATATATATATATATATATATATATATCAGTGTAGTCAATATCGTACCGCTACTTATACCGGTATCGAAATGCCAAAGTTTCGTACCGGTTTAAATACCAGCCATACTAGCCAATTTCGAGTAATACCGGCCGGTACCAGGTGTACCGATCGGTACTAAAAAAATCTTTTTTTTTTTTTAATTTTGTAATTTTTGAATTTTTGTAAGGGAAAAATGGTAACTTATTTGCATTAACTTATTAGTATTATTAGTTTTCTTAGTATACAATAAACAATTAAGCTTTCTATTTTTTATATTGTGTTTTTTTTATCTTTTAATTAATGCTAAAGTGTAAAACTATGAATAATTTATTCTGAATTGAGGTAATGTTTTATAATAAACTTTTATATTTATTATAATATACACACATACACATACACATACACATACACATACACACACCTATATTTATAAATTTAAAAAATAACGATAAACCCAAAATGGTACACTGGTATTGACCGATACCAAAATATATCGTTACACTGGTCAAACCGGTACAACCTCCGGTACGAGATTGACTCCTTTGATATATATATATATATATAATCATTGGAATAGGATTATTGGGTGTTCATTTTTCTGTACTCTCCAAAGTACTCTAAGACGTTTTTACCATTAAATTAACAATAAATAAGAAAAAAAAACATTAATAAATTAATAAAAAGAAAAATTGAAATTTCTCAAAGTGAGACCACGCCATATTTCCGTAAAAATTAGCACACTAACTCTTTTAGGACTTAGGAGTGAAAGTCTCTCACATTTTTTCCCATAACAGTAAAGTTTTCATCTTTTTATTGAATTCTTTTAATGTGACCGCGAAATTTTTTTTAATTTCATATATTTCCACGTTTATATGTATGTGTGTGTGGTTTTTAGAATTACAAATGGTGTTAAATTTTGTTTATTTAAATTGACAAGAACTAATAGTTTAATGCCAATAAATTAGGTGGGATCTCATTAGACAAATTTAATTCAATTTCAAAATTAATTTATATCAAGATATGTTCGAATTTGAAGAACTAGGTAGTATTCTAAATGTAGCAAAAGAAACAAAAAAATGGGTCATCAAAGTCATTATATTTCTAAAAAAAATAGGAAAAGAATTCTCAAAAATAAATCTATTATTATTATTTGGATTGAAAAAAATAGAAATATATGAATTGAGTGAAACTCAAAAAGAAAAAAATTCAACAATTCATAATCAAATGAGTCACGAATCGTCCATTAAAATTCGATATATGGATTGGAAAAAGAAGTATCATGTGAGGGAAGTTTGTGGTGTGCTTGTATTAAAATCAATTTCCCTGTCCCATTTGTTTGTGTGTTCATTTCTAAAAACAAAAGGGGTAGTATAACACAAATATAAGGGCAAATCAACATAAAAAATAAATAAAATAAAATAAAATAAAAGGTGGTGCGTTATAACTTCCCTATACGTGTTAAAGGTTTTACACAAAACTTAGAAAAGAACGATGCTGGTATTCCAAAACAAAAGTTTCAATTTAGAATATATTTGTGTATTACTAAAACATAAAAGGCGGCAATAATATTAAGTAAGTTATTACTTTTTTTTAATGAATAACAAAGAGTTACACCGCGTAATCCTGTAAATTCTATGGAAGTTCCAATTAATTTGTTAAAATAAATTAGAAACTTTATACTAATAATTAAGAAGTTGCACTGAACTTTATAGTTCAATGGAATTATTCAGTTTTCTCTACCAAAAAAATCTTGGGTACAAATCTTCACTGTCACTTATAGCAACTTTGCAAAAGGAAAAGACAAAAAAACAAAAATAGGAAGTTGCCATGCAACTTCTTATCAAATTTTTTTGAAACAATATATACAAGAAATTGTTATAGGTTCTACAATCTACAATATCTACAAAGTTCTCCAATTGCTCTTAGCGTTACTCATGATTTCCTATACCTTCCTCCCAAAAGAAAAGACATTGATTCTGTCCTTGCACTCTTATTATTATTTTTTCAACTAAACTATCTTTCTACATTTTAGCCTCCCCCTCTTTCTCTGTGCACTTATTAACCTTCATTGTCATGTCTACTTTGGGGTTGCCACAATCTGACGAGATTGTCATATGTGATGAAGTATGGTCGGTCTCCAATAATATCCCCAAGCGGAGATGGCGGTTGGCTATCACTGTCATATACTTCACCACGGTTCTTGTTTCTTTGACCAAGAAAGTTCTTGACAAAGATGGCCCTCTGTTGCGCACTCTTTCTTATGTTGCTATTGAAGTGCAGGACAAAACCGTTCCTTCCTTGCTCAGTGTTGATCCAAAAAAGCTCAGTGACATGGTAAGGAACAAAAACTTTGAGACTTTAAGTAAGTTTAGTGGAGTTAAAGAACTTGCTTTCATTCTTCAAACTCATGTAAAAAATGGTATTAATGGTGATGAGGCTGATCTTATTCAGAGACAGAATATTTTTGGTACCAATAAATACCCAAAACCACCAGCTAAAAAGTTTCTCAGATTTGTGTATGAGGCGCTTAAAGATACAACAATTTTAATACTTTTGGCATGTGCTATGCTCTCTCTTGCCTTTGGAATCAAGCAACATGGCTGGAAAGATGGTTGGTATGATGGTGGGAGTATCATTGTTGCTGTGTTCTTGGTCGTTGCTGTCTCAGCAGGGAGTGACTATAAGCAATCAAGGGAATTTCAGAAACTCTCAACAAAGAGCAGTGATATAAGAGGGGAAGTTGTGAGAGATGGGAGGCGCCAACCTGTATCGATATTTGATGTCGTTGTGGGTGATATTGTATGTTTAAAGATTGGTGATCAGATTCCTGCAGATGGGTTGTTCTTGGAAGGACATTCCTTGAAGGTGGATGAGTCTAGCATGACTGGTGAAAGCGATCCTATTCAGATTGATGAAAGGAATCCCTTTATGTTATCAGGCACAAAGATCACGGATGGCTTTGGCTTCATGCTTGTCACTTCTGTAGGCATGAACACCGCGTGGGGTGAGATGATGAGTTCAATAAATCGTGAATTGAATGAGGAGACACCATTGCAAGCACGCCTCAACAAGTTATCTTCTTATATTGGGAAAGTTGGGCTGGTGGTGGCTGCACTTGTCCTCGTTGTTATGCTCATTCGCTATTTCACAGGGAACACCAAAGATGACAAGGGAAACAAGGAATTCAAAGGTAGCAAGACCAAGTTTGATGATGTGATGAATGCAGTACTGAGCATTGTATCTGCTGCTGTTACTATCATTGTGGTGGCTATTCCTGAAGGCTTGCCTTTGGCTGTTACTCTAACTCTGGCGTATTCTATGAAATGTATGATGGCTGATCATGCTATGGTCAGAAAACTATCTTCTTGTGAGACAATGGGCTCAGCCACAATAATTTGCACAGATAAAACAGGGACTCTTACACTAAATGAAATGAAAGTTACAGAATTCTGGCTTGGAAAGGAGGCCATGGAAGATGACAATTATTCTAATTTGGCAGGTAATATACTCAAACTACTACAACATGCAGTTGGCTTAAACACAACTGGTACGGTTTACAAACCAAATTCTACATTAGTTCCTGAGGTTTCTGGCAGCCCAACTGAGAAAGCCATTCTTTCTTGGGCTGTATTTAATTTGAGTATGAATATTGAAGAAGTAAAGCAAGATTATCACATAATCCATGTAGAGACATTCAATTCTGCGAAAAAGAGAAGTGGGGTTTTGGTGAGGAATAACAATGAGAAGACCATTCATACTCATTGGAAGGGAGCTGCTGAAATGATATTGGCTATGTGTTCAGCTTATTTTGATAGAGCAGGGGTGCTAAAAGTAATGGATGAAGAAGAAAGGTTACAACTTGAGACTATTATCAAGAATATGGCACAAAAAAGCTTACGATGCATTGGCTTTGCCCACAAAGAAGTTACAGAAGAAAGTGGACAACCTATTGAGAAGCTGGAAGAAAATGGGCTAACATTATTAGCATTAGTTGGCATGAAAGATCCATGTCGACCAGGAGTTAGTACAGCTGTGGAGTCTTGTAAAGTTGCTGGGGTGAATGTCAAAATGATCACTGGTGACAATGTGCACACAGCAAAGGCAATAGCTTTTGAATGCAAGATTCTCAAACCTAATGAGGATGTAGGTGATGAAGCGGTAGTAGAAGGGGTACAATTCAGGAATTACTCACAAGAAGAAAGAATGGAAAAAGTTGATAAAATCCATGTAATGGCCAGGTCATCTCCTATTGACAAGCTTCTGATGGTACAGTGCTTGAAGCAAAAAGGTCATGTGGTTGCAGTCACAGGTGATGGAACCAATGATGCTCCTGCTCTAAAGGAAGCAGACATTGGGCTTTCCATGGGGATCCAGGGAACTGAAGTGGCAAAAGAAAACTCAGATATAGTCATCTTGGATGATAATTTTACCACTGTGGTGACAGTATTGAGGTGGGGAAGGGTTGTATATAGCAACATTCAAAAGTTTCTTCAGTTTCAGCTCACAGTGAACGTTGCTGCCCTTGTCATCAACTTTGTTGCAGCTGTTTCTTCTGGTAAGGTCCCACTAACTGCAGTTCAACTATTATGGGTGAATCTAATAATGGACACATTAGGAGCTTTAGCCTTGGCTACTGAGAAACCTACTAATGATCTTATGTCAAAGCCGCCTGTTGGTCGATCAAAGCCACTTATAACCAGAATCATGTGGAGAAATCTCATGGCACAGGCAGTGTATCAAGTAACCACCTTATTGGTTTTACAATTTAAGGGAAAATCCATCTTTGGTGTAAATGAGAACATTAAGAACACCCTCATTTTCAATACTTTTGTCCTTTGCCAAGTTTTCAATGAATTTAACGCAAGAAAATTGGAAAAGAAGAATATATTCAAAGGGATACTTAAGAATAAGCTGTTTTTATCAATTGTTGGGATCACCATAGCTCTTCAACTAGTGATGGTGGAGTTTCTGAATAGGTTTGCCAATACTGAGAGACTTGATTGGGGGCAATGGGGTGCTTGCCTTGGACTTGCAGCTTTGTCTTGGCCGATTGGTTGGCTTATAAAGTGCATCCCAGTTTCCAGCTAGAAGTTGGCAAACAAAAGAGCTTCTCCATCCTGAACGACTAGCCATGATCAGCTCTTACCAAGACATACTTTTCGTATCTTCCTTTGTTTAATGTTAGTGGCTGAAAATTTTTAGGCACTCTACTATTCATCATTCATCCCTCTCAATAGTTCCTTAATTTTAGTTATGTAAATATCAATTTAGTTACTGCATACTACCAGTTCATGTCGTGAATTGTAATTTCTTAAATAGTATATTATAAAAAGATATATACCTTAAAGATGTCTATGGTGCGTTGCTATTGTTTTCATTTTGGTATTCATGATGGTCTTAAACTTGAACAAAGTAATTGCTTTAAGATCTAACCAGCATCTACCTTCGGTAATAGTTATCATTTTCTTTTCTTTTCTTTCTTTCTTTCTTTAATACGTGCAGATATAGTGCTAATTATTTGACTAGAAACTTCCAGTTAGCCTCTAATATAAGCTTTAAACACACCAAGGAGGGAAGATTGATAAAACCAGGGTGAACTTGGTAACCTTAAACATAATGAGGAGAAAGAACCATCATTAGTTTGAATTAGGGAAAGGGGAAAGGGGAAAGGGGAAGTGATGAGCCACATCCTCTGTGAAGATAATTCAAGATTGAGACTGCAGGAGAGGGTTCTCATATAACTTTTTTTTTTCTTTTTTCTTTTTTTTTTTTTTTTTTTTTTTTTTCTTTCCCACCGGGAGATGAGATTCTATTTAAGCTAAACCTCCTCACACTTATTTTGAATTACGGTCTTGCTTCTCCCTCTCTCTCTATCTCATGTCCATCTCCTGTCAAGTGTGCTCCCTGCCACTCTACTCTCATAGTAACTGCATACAAGCAATGTATTATACAGATGCTAAACAGGAAAATCAGTTGATATTGAAGAAACGATTCAGTGATTTGGTTGCAAATGGTGTTTAGATTCCTTCCAAATAAACAGGCCATCTTGGGCACCATTAAATACTTTATAACAAAATCGCAAATCTAACAGGATATCCATTTTTCAGCTTCCTCTTCATAGATCATAGTCATAGATTATGATTACTTGTTCTTATATTTCGTTGTTAGTTCCCTAGTCTTCAGCTAAAGCTAACTAAAAGTATTGCACGGTTATCTTCAGCATTTTGTAATATGAACTTGCAGGGTTACTGTAATCGATGTGCAATAATTCATATTCCACATATTTATTGTCAAGGCTATAAAGAAAACTATAGCAAACTACATTTGATTATCATTTTGCATAAGCCAGATGAAAATCTCATTTTGCATAAGGCAGAGGAAAATCTGCTTGCCTAGTAAAAATTTGTGACAGATGGTCTTGATTTCCCAAAGACAGAGGAGAAGCACAACCCAACTATCATAGCAGTCTGGCACAAGATTAGTCAAACAACTTGCTTTAGCTTTCATTGAATATTAATCCAAACCATGGTGCATTAATCTGAGCCACATTTGGAGTACCAAACCTGCACACATAACATAGTATTTATTCGATGCCTAAAAAATTATTCATTTTCCCCCAACCACATAGTCAAACATATAATAGCATTCATTTAAGTATAAGACACCTCAACAACCAATTCGGAGCACGATCTGATGATTATGATTCTTCCAAATAAACCCACAAGACAGAAAAATAGGTGAATCTACACATGGAGCAACCTCTTTTAACACTTAAGGTATCAACAGACCAACAATGCAACAAGCTGCATAAATAATGCTGCAATCCATGAAGATCCTGCAGCCCTTCTTGGTTTTGAAACAAGCATGATGCTTAGCTCCCTCAATCATCTTGAAAAAGGGCCCACATTAAAAAGCCAAACTAATGCGAACTTGGGCAAATAAGTTGTTAGGAGTGAACTGGTACTGTCAAATTCCCTCATTGATTTCATTTCTGTCCAAAAAATCAATTTCCATCATTAAGAAGTTGTTACTCACGAAATCCAGATTCTGTAATTCCTTCTTTGCTTTTAAACGTCAAGAAGAAGAAAATAATTTTATGAGCCATTTCTGTTTAGGATCAAGTTTTACAGTAGCACACAATTAATTTTAGAAGCCATGTTTATTTAGGATCAAGTTTTACAATAGTACGCTATTAATTTGACATCTAAAAAAGTTATGACTAAGAGTTCATTGACTCGAGCCATAAGGGGGCACTTTCTCTTTTTCTTCAAAGTTTACAAATAAATGGTTATTAACGTTCCTTTATAGCCTATTTTCAAACAGTATCAAGCATTAGATAAGAACACCATTAATATGGTACAAAAGTATCCAGATGATCTGAATATATCCAAAGACACAGTAGCACAATCCGCAGTTTAAATTCTTCCAAAGTAGGATATCAAATAAAGGTCTGCATATGGCCAAAAAATGAAAGAACACATAAAGAGAGGCCCACACTAAAAATCTTGTTAACTTGTCCAGAGAAGTGTCAGCCTGGGGCTAAACATCTAAGAAGTAGCCATCATAACACAAAGATCCCTATCTTAGTTTCCATAACCCTTTCTTCATAAGCAGAATTCAGCAATCACATTGTTGTTTCGATTGGTAAATAATAATTGTTTACACATCTATATCTATATATTACTAAAAGCTGAAGCGTAGCATTTAATGTTGCTACGCTCACGTTAAGCCACATCAGCGGCTATGTAATTTTCAACCTCTTTTTTGTATTTTTCCTACAAATTTAAAAAAATTTTTACACCTTTTAAAATACTAATAATCTCCACCATAAATTTAAAATAGTTTTGATACATTTTAATTCCACCATAATCTCCACCATAAAAGCCCACTTCTTATACATTTAATTCCATCATAAAGCCCAAATCCAAAGCCTTTTCAACCTAGACCTTTTGTGAAACCCTTTCTGAAAAACGGTTACACAATTTTAACGCAAAACCCCTTCATTCCCCTTCCCCACGTTTTCTTTCTCCACGTTTTGTTCCTTCCCACGTTTCTGTTCTAAGGTATCACATTTACTGCACAGTTTCAGATTCATTCCCCTTCCCCTTCCCTACGTTTTTTTTTCTCCCCACCTTTCTGTTCTCCGGTTTCATATTTACTTCATGCCAGCCTCTCTGTCTTCCTCTCCTTCAAGTATATAAATACTAACAGAAGCTAGATGATTCGATTGAGGTATCTCTAAATCCCAGGTAATTGGTTTAGGCTCGGTTGATTCCTGCCAATATATAGCTCCTTTCATAAAAACAAGCGTATATTCTTGGTAAACTAAAGACAACGTTTTGTCTATTTGTAGTTTAAACACTTCTTTCTTCTCCCTGTGTATGTTATTCTCCCTCTCTCCTTTGCTCTCTTTGCTCTATTTCCTATGACAACTTTGAGACAATTTTTCCATACAAGAACATTGTCAGGCTAGCACCCACCTTCAACGGCATCCCACCACCATAACACCGCCGGCACCACATCGATAATGGTATTTTCTTCTATACACAAATTTTGGCAATAATTATGATTTTGGTTTGATTGTTATGGACTACTTAGTTTTGATTTACGTATTAGGCCTAGATTTGATTTTGATTAAAGTTTAAAATTTGAAATTGGTTTGAGATAGTTAGAGAGATGAGAAAGAGAAGGTTTTGATTAACGTTTAAAATTTAGAATTGGTTTTGATTTACGTAGATAGTTTTTATTGGTCTCCCTCAGCCCATGCCAAAAAAAACCCACACAGTTAGCCCCTCTCTTATTTCAATCAATTTGCTTTCCTCATCCTTTACGATTATAATTATGTTCCTTTCACTTTTTAAATTATATCTTTATATGCTAGAAATTTACATATTTCTTTAATATATTTTTTGAATAACTTTTCATTATTCAAATTTAATCTTCTCCAAACTATTAGAGTCTTTTTATTTGGACGAGTTTAGACACTAAAATTAATCTTTCTCTTTTGACGAGTTTGGATGTAGCCTCTACCTCTCCATAGCAAATCTCTCTCAATCATTTTTGGGATTTCTTATTAATGTATGTTTCATCTATGTATTTCGTTATTGTTGATGAGATTTGAAAATATTCGTTTTGTTTATCTATTAAAGAATACAACTTTGTGTTTATTAAATTTATACACTGTTGCTACTTATTGGGTTGTGTTCAATGCATTTTGTGATTTGTCATTTAATCCTGGACCCAAGGTGAACTCATCATCATCTCTCACCAAAGCCACTGCAAAGCTGAATAGAGGTAATCTAAGATAAACAAGTTGTTTCCTTTCTCTTTTGAAGTTACAATTTGGCAAAGGCATCCAAAAAATTTATAATATAATTTATTAGAATGTAGGCAACCAATTGCTTGCCAGTGAGAGGCTACAATTACAATGAATTTGTTCTAAAATATCATTCTCTACCTATTCCTATGACACGTATTTTGGTAGTAAACTTGGGACTGTTCCGCTTGACAATTAGAACATTAACAAATATGCTCTTTGTTCTTTATATACATGTTGATTGTGATATTTATGTAGACATGTACATATGCATGTCTATGTGCTTTTGCTTTTGGAAAATTTTACATTTTTGAGATTCTTGAGTAAAGGATCTATTTGTTTTTTTTTTTGGTTATGTGTATATGTGTGTTTTGATGTGCTAAGCGTTCCAATTTTTGGTACTATTTAGTTTTGAGAGGTAGATATTGAATTGTGTTTATGTTTTAGCAATCTAACATTGATCATCTTGAATGTCATTTTATTTTATATAAAGATCGAATTACCATAAAAGAAATAAATGTAGTAGACAAAAAATAAAATATAGAGGCCATCTATCTATTCATTGCGTGTACTTGCTATATTTATTTTTTATGTTTGTGGTTGTATATGATGAAGATGGGGTTACATACTATTCTTGCTTTATTGATTTTTTTTGTCCCTTTTTTTTTTGCAATAATATAATTTCTGTATTTGAATTTTTTTTCTCCTTTGTTTTTATTAATTTTTTTTATTTTATCTGTTGTTTTTAATTAGCAACAAAAGAATGTACTACTATGTATGTACTTTACCAAAAGGTATAATTTGGTTTAATGAAAGAATTTTGATATATTGTGAGCAAGTTATTGGTGGTTTAATACATAAATTTTGAAGTTAGAATAGTGTGTTGAATTTGGCAAAGTTATGGTAATGGAATCTGTGCAGGAAGCTAACTTGAGTCCAGCAAAAAGGTCGTGAACATCTAGGTAGTCTCTTTGCATGTTTTTGTTTCAATTCTTTTCCTTCCTCTAATATAGTTTTGTTGTTTAATTTGTTAGTTGAAATTGAAATAATTTTTTTTTCCTAGATGAAATTGTTTATGAGTTTGTATTCTATGATCATGTTTAGTCTTTTTATGTGGGGACAATTTTGGGTTTTTTTTAATTTGAATGATGTAGGGCCCTAAGTTGCCAATGGTTTCTACGATTTTGATGAGCACCTTTTGAGAAATCTAGGCTTTTACTTTGGTTAATTGTTTTTTTTTTCATTTTTAATTTGAATTGTCATAATTCTCAACTAATAACATCATTGAATTTTGTGCATACATGTTCTCTGGTTTGAAAATGTAAAACACCCTATCTTCATCTTGTGTTTTTCAGTTCGTAGCCTGTCATTAATATTGGGCTAGACTTTGTTGGTTTAGGTTTGGTTACATTTAGATTTTTCATTCTTCTTCTCATGAGATGATAGGATACGAAAAAGGGGTTGTGTCTCTTGCAATATTTAAGTATGTGTTGGAGGTTGTGTCCTATATAATTGCATGTTCTTGGTACATGATATTTGTTCATATTCATTGCAGCATAATAGTCTCCTACTTTTTCCCCTCTCCAATCTATAGTTCCTTGAGTTATTGTTCTTTTTGGTGAATAAATATCTTTGATATTGTTATATCTTTTGCATGTGGTCTTCTAGGGTAAATATGAAGGTGAATTTTAATGATTCAAACAAATTTATTGATTTAAACTATGCAATTATATAAGTTAGATTTTATTTCTTTTTGTTGTCTTATGCTTCTTCTCCTCTTTTATTTATTTATTTAAAGAAAGTAAATGCATGTGTAGAGTGGTAAACCATTGTTTAAAAATTTTTCTTTGGAGTAGCTTCGTGAATTCCGAAGGAGGAAGGTCGTGTATACTTTGCTAATGCTTGCTATACATAGGGCTGAACTTGGACTTTGATACTGAAATATATCCGAGGAAATTCATATTTGAGACTTATCAAATTTATATGTCTCTCCTCTTTCGAATAATGATTCAAAGTAATTGTTTATTCAAGTAATTTCAAGTAATTGTGATTTTAATGTTGAGTCCACCTGACATATTTCTTAGTGTTCTTTGATTCAATGTTTTTGTGCTGCTCACAATTTGGATGTTATGGAATCAATGATTCACTTATTTTGGGTTGGTACTATTTTTAGTTTAGAAAGAAAAGAAAAAGGTTTATGGGTTTTTATTTGTGCAATTAGTATTTTATTTTATATTTTATTCGTAGTTTTCAATGCAACTAATATCAATTCAAAAAACATACATGAAAGTGGAAATGACAATGCTTGATGATCTTTTTAAACAAAAAAAAAAAAATCCCCGTGCATCACACGGGTTAGCGACTAGTTTCAGATTAAACCCATGACTTCCGCATCCATCCCTTGTTTATGAGAGGCAAAGGAGAAGCCCTTTGGTACAAGAACTGATGCCCATACTGATTATCAATCTTAACAGAGATATAAATGAGTAGCCCAAGGAAGTGAACAATCAAACACTTTTTTTAAAAGTACTAATGAATTTTCTTAAAGTGGGGTGCTCAAAATGTAGAGCTCTTAAAGAATTACAGTCATTAATGTATTTATTCCCGAAAGAATCACAGTACAACATTCAAATTGCAGATGTAGGAAAGTATATTTATATTTATAACTGATTTCTTCACACCTTCAAAGGTTCGGTAATTACAGTCCCTCCAAATTGTCCACATAAGACAGTGAGGAACCAGCCTAATGACGATATTTATGTAATGACTATGCGTACCTTTCTAGCAAGAATAAACATCTATCACCTTCTTGGCATCAACCAATGTACCCCAAAAGGAACAGAACAATGGACCACAATAACGACCTACTAAGCAATGAACCAAAGATGGTCTACAGATATACAACTGGCCTTGCATATATACAGCACCAATTGACCAAGACCATTGATGTGCATCCTGACGATGAGGGTTCCTTGAATGAAAAACCTGTTTCCTTTCTCATTGTTGATCTGAAAAGGGTCTGTGACACTGAGGAATGAGAACTCTCAGGCTTTGAGTTACTCTGGTAGAGTAAAAGCACTAACTGTGATTCTTGAAACAGACATAGAGATATTAGTGATAATATGGCTGATCCTAATCATAGAAAGAATGTTTTTGTTGCCAGTAAGTACGGAAAGGCACCTGAAAAAAGCTCCTCAGTCTTGTCTTGGAAGCGTTAGAGGACACCACTGTTATTTTACTTTCGACCTGCGCTATACTCTCTCTGCCTTAGGTATCAAACAGCATGGTCGGAAAGAAGGGTCATATCATAGTGGGAGTATTGTTGTTGCTGTCATTCTGGTTGTTGTCATTCTGGTTGTTGCTGTTTCTGCTGTCTGTAATTTCAAGCAATCCAGGCAATTTGAGAAGCTCTCTCAACGAGTAGAGACACCAGGGTGGACGTCTTGAGGGATGGGTAGCACCAACATATTTCAATGCACTTGTTGGTATTGTCACTGGCTGTAACTATACTTTGGCTTATTCTATGAAGTGCATGATGTTTGATTATGTGTGGCTAGTCACAATCTGGGTCAGACATAACAATCTGTACTGACAAAACAGGCACCCTTATATTAAATGAGATCAAGGTAACAGTATTTTGCCTTTAAATAAGCAATGAGGGAAGGTAATTCCACAGAATAGTATCATATATTATTGATATTATGCAAGAAGGAGTTTGTTTAAGAACAACCAAGTAATATTTACAACATAGATTCTCAATCGCTTGTGAAGATTTCTGGGAGCCCTACCAAGAAAGCAATACTTTCTTGTGCTTTTTTTGATACGAATATCAATGAAATCTATAATCCATGTTGAAGAATTTAAGTCAGAGAATTCAGAGAAAAACGGAAGTGGAGTTTAGGTGAAAAGGAAGATTGAGAAGGCTATTCACACCTACTACAAGGGAGCTCCTGACACTAAAGGATATAAATTCAAGAAACTGCTTTGAGATGGCCTTTAACATGACATGAGGGTAGAAAAAAAAAAAAAAAGCAATCCCCCGCACACTTCATTAAATAAGACCAACCCTATGACAGATTAAATACCGACTCCGAAGTATTTATTTGTTTTACCATGAAAAGTTGTACTTAAGTTCAAAGGCAAAGTCATTCTTCCTTGAACTTTCTTAAGCATTCAGTTGGAGAAATAACACAATCGAATATAAAAGTCATAGATTCAACTAGGCAAGAAGTAATAAATATCATTTAGTTTGAGAAGTTCATTACAAAACTCAAACTTAAGTAAATCAGACAACTTGCTCCAACTTGACTAACCAGAATATTAGTCAACATTTGATCTTAATTATATGTTGGCATATTTAACAAATCAGCAATATAGAGATCCTTAAATCATACTAACTAAAATCACAATGAAGAAAATGCAAATCAAACTCAGAGCAAAGTGACCACATGATTACTCCCATATTGAAACCAAATTACAATACCAACAATTACCAAAATTTAGGGAAAAGACACACACAAACAGTTACATGCAAAAGTTACAAGAAACACATTAATTTATTCCATAGGCAATTGTCAGCCATCTTTTCAACAACAAAATTGGTATAGAAAGATGATTGATTGTCAATAAACCAGACTGTAAATTTAATTTTCTTCAGCAAGAAGAAACTATTAGAGTTCTTAGTTCCCAAGGTTTTGTAACAATGCTCAGGTCATATTACATCTAGGTAGAACAATATCTGGCAAGAGAACAACAATACCCCAAAAGGAAGATGAAGATTTATTTCTACGTAAGTAGGACATTTAAAAAAAATGAAATTATACGTGATTAAAGTCAAAGCAAAGGGAGGCCAAGGTGGCTCTTGCCTCCCATGGGATTGAATTTTTTTTATATTTATTTGTATAAAGATCATCATTTGTGTTGTATGCCCCCATCAATCTATATTCTATATATTACTAAAAGCTGAAGCGTAGCAATTATTGTTGCTACGCTCCCGTTGAGCCACATCAACGGCCACATCATCCACTTATTTTCTAATTTTTTTTTCTCTCTTTTAAATCTTTTATTCTCCATATTCTTAAAAAAAAAAATAATAATAATTAAAAATACATCTTCTTCTCCCTATGAGTCCACATTTACTATTACATTTTTCCCAACCTTTCCACTTCCTCCAACCTTTCCCCTCCCATTTTGGCTCTTCATCTCCCCACTACCTTCTTATGAGTCCACATTTACTATTACATTTTTCCCAACCTTTCCACTTCCTCCAACCTTTCCCCTCCCATTTTGGCTCTTCATCTCCCCACTACCCTCTTATGAGTCCACATTTACTATTACATTTTTCCCAACCTTTCCACTTCCTCCAACCTTTCCCCTCCCTTTTTGGCTCTTCATCTCCCCACTACCCTCTTATGAGTCCACATTTACTATTACATTTTTCCCAACCTTTCCACTTCCTCCAACCTTTCCCCTCCCTTTTTGGCTCTTCATCTCCCCACTACCTTCTTCTTTACCATTACACTTAATTATTATTTTTCCTTATATTTTGACTCTTCTTCTCCCCCATTTTATTTTTGTATAAATTCGATATCATTTCTCTCATTCAATCCATATTTTTCCTACGAAAAAACTGTGAGTGCTCTCTCTCTCTCTCTCTCTCTCTCTCTCTCTCTCTCTCTCTCCCCATGGATTTTTGTTCTTTCTTATAACTCTGATTAAGGTTGATGGTTTTTTTTTTTAATATATGTTTTGGTATTGTATTTTTTAAATTTTACGTCACAAAGTCTTCTCTCTCTCTCTCTCTCTCTCTCTCTCTCTCTCTCTCTCTCTCTCTCTCTCTCTCTCTCTCTTGTAGCTTTGGTTGAATTTTGGTTTGGGTTAATACTTAGTTTGGGTAAATTCCACAATCAGTGACCATTATGATACAAATTTAAATGAGCTTTTACCTTATCTTTCCTATGAAATCCCTTCCACTGGTTTTGCAATAGGCACAAAAGGTTAAGGTGCAAACATAGTATATGAGCTTGCCATTTGTCATGGTGATATCTTAAAATAGTAAAATCTCTTTTATTTATATATATATATATATAAGTTATATCTCTATCTATCTATATTACGTAGCTCAAATAGTAAAATCTCTTTTATCTATATCTATATATCTATATAATAACAAATAGCCGAAACGTTTGACTTTTTATTGACCACTTCTCATTGCGTCACGTGGCTACATAAATTAATGCCACATCTACATTTAAAAACACCGAAACATTATATCTTTTCATTTGGAGGAATAAGATAAACGTTTTAGTGATAGTTTCTCTTGGGTAGTTGTTACAAAATAGCAACGCTCTAGATCAATTTTATAACATATAAAAATCATTCGTATCCCTTCATTATTTTAAACATACACAAACTCTCTCACTCTCTCTCTCTCTCTCTCTCTCTCTCTCTCTCTCTCTCTCTCTCTCTCTCTCTCTCTCTCTCTCTCTCTCTCTCTATTAAAACTACATTATAACCTTTCACGTTCCTTACCCAATTCCCTACTCTGCATTCTCATCGTCTCCACCACCACCTTTTTTTCCATTTCCATTTCCAATCATGGTGTTTTCAACTTCCTGGAATTGGTCACGTTCTCTCTGTTCGGCAGGCTGCAGAAACGGAAGTTGGAACTTTTCACTTAGTGGGAGACAATACGGTGTGTTGGATTTTGCTCCTCTTACTCTGCATTGCTTTTTTTTTTTTTTAATAATTTTATTTTATTATTTTGATATGGGTTTGCATTAGAGAGTTCAAATGTTAAAGATGATTACAATTACTTTGTATTGATCCTGATGTTAAGTTTGTCTCTTAATTTCACTATATCAGTTATGCTTATATACCACACTGATTCCATTGGCAAAAGTCAATATTAGTTAGGTTTCATCAATTCCATCTTGAGTTTGACCCGAAGTAAATGTGAGTATGTGTCATGTAGGTAAAGCATCGCATGGGTTTTTGAAGGGCAATTTGTGATATTAAGATAAAATGGTGCAATCTGTCATCAATTCATAAGTTAAGCCACTTAATAGAATTTTAAACTTTTTAAGAAAAATTGTAGTCCCACATTTAAAACAACTTCTTCTACTGTTATGAAAAAAAATTATATTCACCATTTTTCCTGATTCACATATTTGAACTTATTAAAACTTTATCCCTTAAAAATAGAGGTTAGTGACTCTTATATCATTTTTTCCCTAAGAGGAATGAAAGCTATAATTGTTAGTGCTTTAAAATAGTGTTGTTCATCTTTATGGGATCTCATATGATTAATAAAATATAAGTTTCATTCACTTTGGTCTATGTTGTTTTAGATTTTATTTCATTTTAAATTCAGTTCTGTCATACGGGACTCTTAAATTGACATGCAACATATAGTATATTATTAATATCATCTCCTATTTCTAAGCATTTTATGTGTTTGCTATGCATTGTGTTAAAAAAAAAAAAAAAGACATTTGCATCAAAATGCATTATGTTGCTTTTACCATGCATTGCACCTTTTTACTATTTAACCAAAAAAACCAATTTACAAAGAGCAATTTTGGAAAAGACCCACATATTTCTTGTATTTTTAAGAAAGATAAAAGAGAAAAAGTTGAGAAGAAGTTACCAAATGAAGAAATCATTTAGTATTACTGTTGCTACCGTTGGTGTAGCTTCATTCCAAGATTTTTCACTATTTAACCAAAAAAAAAAAAATAGAATTACAAATAGCAATTTTGGAAAACACCCATAGGTTTTTTGTGTTTCTAAGAAAGATGAAAGAGAAGAAGTTGAGAATAAGTTACCAAATGAATATGAACCGCTATTTATAGTTAAAGAATTTTAACCCTTCAACAGACACCTTTTTCATTCAATATGCACATTTTTTATCAATAGGCACAATTTCACTTAATAGGCACCTCTTCGTTCAAGAGGTACCTTTAATATATATCTAATATGAAGGGTTATGACCTTTCGATAGATACCTTTTGGTATATCGAATTTGAATGGTTATGATATTTCAATAAGCACGTTTTGGTATATATTACAACTTATTTTGTATGTACTTATATATACAACACAAACTAAATTAGAGGCGCAACATTATGTCTCTTATTCCTTTTCACAAAAAAACTAATATTGACTTTTGCCACGTGAGAGTACATGAGGTCCTGCCACGTGGCACTCTAATATTACATTTAACATTTTTTACCTTTTTTCATTAAGTTTTTTTAACCGTTACCCAATAGATCATAGTAACTTATTTTTACCATTATATAAATTTAGCATTTTTTACTTCTTTTTATTATGTTTTTTTTTTTTACTGTTACCCAATAGATCATAGTAATTTCTTTTTACTCTCTAATATTGCATTAACATTTTTTTAACCTTTTTTCAATAAGTTTTTTTAACCATTACCCAATAGGTCATAATAACTTATTTTTACCATTATATAAATTTAGCATTTTTTACCTCTTTTTATTAAGTTTTTTTTACTACTACCCAATAGATCATAATAACTTCTTTTTACTATTATATAAAATAAGCAAAGACCTCATGTGAAAGTGCATAAGGTTCTACCACGTGGTACTCTAATATTGCATTTAACCTTTTTTTACCTTTTTTCATTAAGGTTTTATAACCATTACCCAATAGATCATAGTAACTTATTTTTACCATTATATAAATTTAGCATTTTTTACCTCTTTCTATTAAGTTTTTTTTTTTTTTAATTGTTACCTAATAAATCATAATAACTTCTTTTTACTCTCTAATATTGCATTCAACCTTCTTTCTTTTTTACCTTTTTTCAATAAGTTTTTTAACCATTACCCAATAGGTCATACTAACATATTTTTACCATTATATAAATTTAGCATTTTTTACCTCTTTTTATTAAATTTTTTTTTTTACTGTTACCCAATAGATCATAGTAATTTCTTTTTACTATTATATAAAATACGGGCTGTTCTTGACAATTAGACCCATTAGACCAAAATTTGTTCACTATAAAATGGACTACTTTTAAAAGTAGGCCAAACCTTACGAAAAACTCAAGCACAGTTCTTACCTTACATATTATGACCCAAGTTTGACCCTTTCCACGTGTAAATCAAAGCAAAAACTCTTACCCTCTTACAAACTCTCTTCTTCCTCCCCCACATATAGATGATACTTCTAGAAAATCTCATTCTCATGAAATCATGTCTTCATTTTTCCCCAAGTTCAATTGAATATGCTCTTGTCTATTAATAATGTTCTATGCAATTTATGCAAACAAATTTCTGTCATAGACCAATGCAACAAAAATATATATAAATCTTAAGATCCTTGAGGTTGTTGAAATAATTGACAAGTGCATATTTCTAAAATTTATAATAACAAAAAAGTCTAATAAATATCATATACTATCTCACAAAATGCCATTAACTTAATATTTTCTTTAAAAAAATTCAATGATAGGAATGGTAAAAAACATGATCCTATACAAGAAAGACCAAAAATACATGCAAAACAATTTTCATAGGAGGATTTATTTTTAAATAATATGAAGACAATAGTAAAGATAAAATGCATTAAATGGGATCCTAAGAAACAGGTTTGTTAATCATTTCAAATTATACTTATCATTTACGTAAAAAAATAATAATACATCACATTATTTACATTAAAAAAAATGCATATTAATTTCAAAGTTCTTTACAAGATGTGAACTGCTAAGGTATTGCAATAATAAGTAACATTGATATAACAATAGGTTGGTATTATATTTTGTGCGTACTTTATGAAAGTAATGTCAAATCACAAGCAAAATCATTTTGGTATGCAAAATGTGAAATAAAAATAAATCTTTCTATCCCAAAGTTAGAGGCACTCACATTAACTACATACTCTCCAAATATTTATAATATATTTATCTCACTATAACTACTATATATATATATATATATATATATACACAATTGCAAACTACTTCAGATACATGATTCAAATTGAAGTTTTTGATGCAACTAACAAAACAAATTTTGTGATATTTGATCGAGATGCCGAGAAAATCCTAAATGAATCTATAAGAGATCTTGCTAAAAAATAAATTGAGGTATTACTTATTTAAATTATTGTAAAAATATTGATATTGGAGAACGAATCCCACATGATTTGAAAAACAATTAGGAAAAAATTGATTTCTCTACTTCATTTGAATGAATTCAATCTAAAGGATGGTTTTGAAAATTATATAGTTGCTAAGATTTTTTATGCACCTTCAAATGATAAAAAGGTATGGAAGAAAAAAAAAATACACAATTCAATATGCTATATTAATTCTTTTTGCTGCACTATTCCAAATTAACAAAAATAAAAAATAAAATAAAAATATTTACAAAAAACTGTAACATCATTAAAATTTAATATAAAAGCAAATACTATAAAAAATCTTAGCGACAAAGTCCAAACTTTGTAAGATCCAATCAAGAGTCTCTAGATGCCAATACATTAGTGATTAACACAAATGATGCAACAAAAGGAAAAAAATATGATGAAAGCTCAAAAATTGAACAAATATGGATCAACTAAACTTCAAACGTTGAAGATAGAGAAACTGATGATAATAACAAGCGTCACCATACAGCAATAACATAGATTGAAGAAACACAAAAAAAAAAAGATTTCGTAATGAAGCTTTTTATTACATCATATAATAAAAATCAGTAATATAGAATGAATTAATATGCTTTTATCAACTTTTATTATACAATATTACTCCAAGTTGTTTTAATTATTGCTCATTATTTGAACAAAATAATTATAATAGATATATGTATGCAATTTATAATTGTTACTTTTTATGACGAATAATTATAATAAATATATATGTGCAATTTATAATTGCTACTTTTTATGATGAACACATTATTAACAAAGTTTTGTAATAAATATGCTGTAATATATGTATAATATTTTCTAAAAATAAATTTACATAAAACATTATAACAGTATTTGTGCATCACACGGAAAACTTACTAGTTCTTCTAATTTAATACAATAGTCCCATTAGTTTTTGCAGATATCATAAACACATAGTCCCATTCAAAAGCCACAGTTTTTTATGGTATTAACATAATATCAATAATACAACAGAAAAATTATTGGTCTTTATTAGAGAATTTTTACTTTCCTTATAAAATATATTTTTAGACATACCTTATTTAAAATATACATATATTTTCCTTCAAATAAAGAAATTATTGTCTCCCAAAAAAAAAAAAGGAACCCAAGTTATATTACAAACAAAAACAAAAACAAAAGTTTGGTCATTAGAAAAGCAAGCAATATACATAAAATTGGCCTCATTAAGGCAGCTAAGGAAGAAGAGAGTGATTTAAGAATGTATCATCAACCTTTTATAAACATATTCCACTATAGATATAAAGAAGTTAATTAATTTGGTGACATTTACAAGCTAATGCCTTAAATTTTGCATGCACTAGCTTCCACTAAGATATACATGCCCTGGCCCAGGCACTAACAATCTCGTGACCAGGCTGCATATAGTTCCATCCAAGCCACTTACAAGCCAACTTGTGGACAAACCACCTTAGACAGGGCTTGTGTAAGGTCACTGTTTTATCAACCTAAAGCTCAAAATAAGTTTTAGTTCAAATTGCTAGATGGCAAATTATAATTGTAGAGTTTCATTTGTATAATTCAAGAATATCCCAAGAAGAGTAACATACTATACTCATGAACATACCTCAATGGTCATAACTAATACTGAGAAGTTGGAGTGAGGGCAATCAGATACTTGAATTGAAATTGTAGCTTTGTCTTTGCTTTTCACTCACTTGTTAAGAGCATTCATTTTTTCTGCAAACAAGTTTGTATTTTTCTTAAGCATAAAGCTGCTTCACAAAAATAAGAACATTAGGACATGAAGTTAACAGTTTACCTTATCGGCATTTGTCCTTGTAAAATATTTTCTTTCAAGTTCTGTAATTTTCAATTATTCAAAACACTGAATTAGATTATCGAAACCCAAATCCTAGCTTCTTGAAATATGGTCCTTCTATTTGGTCATTTAATATATTTCAAAATACATACGCATTTTCTACATGGTTTTGTTTATTAGATAATGTGGTCAACATATCACTATAGTGATTCTTCCAAATGTACAAGCACCCACCAACAACCTTATGGCACATGTAAGTAGGGTCCATTTCTATGATTGCAAAAATGCCCTAAAAATTAAATACATTCTACAATGATGTATTTCATTACAAGAAAATAAAAGCATTTAAAATTCAACATATTTCCCGTTTACTCATTGTAACTCATAAAGTTGACAACACAGTCCTTGTATAGGTAAAGAATGTTGAAAACGGCATACGTAGCTGAACAAAAAGAAAATGACAGCAAATTGACTCAACTACATGGGCTGCATGTAGGGACATAGGAACCTTTCAAGAGACACTAAAAGCCAATCTTTTAAGGGATCTCCACAAAAGGCAAAACCAAAGAATAATCGCTGCAGATGTTGTAACAAAATATGAAAAAAGAATAAAAGAAATCAATATGTGACTCACTAATTTATGACTGCTACATTTCACATATGTATGCATTTACGATGAAAAATAATTGGAGATTGAAACATCATAATGAGAATTATAAATTTGACCAATCGCATCTCCACTTCTATGAACAAGGTGCAGCCCCCTTCTTTAAGAGTAACAGCACAAGATAAGCAGCTTAATCATACTTAAGCATGACCTAAAGCAACAATATTTTTTTTAAGCTATCCACTATCCATTAATTTTGGTTGAAATAATAGAAATTTGTTGAACGGAAAATTAATTAAAAAAATTGAGCATGCAATTTTTAATAGATGAAATGAGAAAACATATGTTGCTCTGATACTCTAAATCTTCTTACTCATAGACATATTTTAAACTTAAAGTGTTAGAGGTGAAGTGCAGGATGGCTGATCATGCATGTCACTGCAGCAGTCACAATTGGTAGTGGCAATTCCATAAGGTTTGCCTCAAGCAGTTACTCTGACATTTGGCATATTCTACGAAGTACTTGATGGCTAATCACACCCTGGTTCAGGAACCTTCTGCTCATGACACAACGGACTCAACCACAAAAAATTTGCAGTCACAAAACAGGCACCTAATGGCACATGAGATGAAGCTAACAAAATTTGGCTTGGTAAGAAGCAATGAGAGAATGTACTTCCTAAGAAAAAGCACCAAATGTTCTTGATCTAACTAGATTTCCAAATGAAGAAGAAGCCAAAGCCAAAGCAGAATTTGGCTTGCAAGCTGGTTTTACAATGAAGTTTGCTGCAATTCAAACAGAACAATCCAAAAGATAAATTCTCGACAATAAGCTATCAAATAATGAGTATCTCTAGAGCAGATTCATCCAACTACAAAAGGGAAAGAGAAATAGCAATCCAATTGTTTAATCTTTTAAACATATTTTACCATTGCATATTTATACTGAAACTCATCTCTAGAAAAGAAAGAAAGTGAGTTCATTCATTCAGCCCATAGAAACATTTTATCAAATACGTGGTATGCTTACCTTTGTACCCTCTACCACGATTTGCACTCCTCTTTGGCTAGTGGTATTCCCATCTTGCCGTTGATGTTTAGGCCACGTCCAATAGCTCTCCCATTCTCGTCTTGATCTTTGAGAACCACAGCCAAGCCTACATTGTTTTGATCACATGATGCATCAAAATTAAGCTTTACCAATTGATCAAGTGGTTTGGTCCAAGCACTTCCCCTGTTTTGCTCTTTGGTGAGTGATCTCAAGTAAAACTCATATTGTTTGTCCAGAGGATGGGCTAACTGGTTTATGCTAGCTTTAGTGTTTGAAAACAGAGCTTCCTCTCGTGCTTTCCAAAGGATTTTCATTGCCATTATTGCATAGAGTGCGAACTCATCTTTGGTAATTCTTTCTGCAAGTAACTCACTTGGGGGGTCAATTATATGTTCAACAAATTCCATAACAGACTGAGCTTGGATCTTTTCAACTTGAAAACCCCATCTACCACCATACCATACTCCTTTGGCGTAGGGACGGGTTTGAAATAGATGTAAAAGAGAATCTTCTGCTATCTCACAGAGAGGACAATGGGCATCTTGAGTTTTTAAACATTTGACGAGCTTTTTCTTAATGGGGAGGACTTTGGCAGCGACTTTGCATAAAAACTTTTTTAATCTTTCATTAAAAGAAAGTTTGAGTCTTTCATGAATTTTTATTTGGGCCACCTTATTTGCTACGGAGTTGCAAGGAGGACAAATGCATGATACATGGACTCTGCACCTTTCTATTGTAATTTTTGCTATTTTAGGATCGAACTCTGTACATTCACATAGAATCTTAATTTCATTCCAATCCTCTAGAATTATGTCTTCCCAAGAGCTATCTCTTACATAGTAGACCCACATAAAAGATGTTGGATCTAAATAAAAATCAAAAGACTCGAGCAATCTTTCAAAACCAATGATGTTCATGTAGATAGAACAATTAAAATTATCAAATCTATATGTCACATCCTTTAGTTCCACTATTAGTGCCACACAGATAGCAAATGATGGAAGTTTCCGACCGACCGAGGATGATATGAAACTTCCAACACTTTGATGGTTGAACCACCACTTTGGAATGTTACTTCCTGGAAGTGCAAGTATATAATCATCATTAAGTTTCCATGTAGAGTCCGTTTCAAATGTAGCTTCATCGAGTTCAAATTCTGATACAGATTGATTGTCCGCTTCAAGATTAGAGTTCGTTTCAAATGCAGAGACCGTTTCAGATGTAGCTTCATCGAAATCAAATTCTGATTCTGATTCTGATTCAAAGTTTGTTTCAGAATCAGAATCCTGATTCCGTATTCCCCTTGCACATACGATATTTTGTTGAAGCCCTATAAATTCTCCAAACTGCTTGCCATTAGCAAAATTAAGAAACTTCAGTTTAGCAAATTTAGCAATAATCTTCAATTAACAATAAAAATTCTATAACTTTGAGAGAAAGAAGGAGAGACCTGATTCAATAATCTTCTTCTTGATTGTGAATTCAACAAATTACACCCTCTTGCAGATACAACGTTTATACAATGTGGAAGTCTTGGAATTTTCGGAAGGTTCCAGCAACAGTGAAGTGCTAGAATCTTTAATTGGGGAAATATGATAGCAATTTCAGGGAGGGTAGTAAAGTTGCTATACAAGATATCTAGACATTCTAAATTGGGGAAGCAACTAGGGGTATCCATGGATTTTGGAAATTCATCACAATCATACATACAGAGCCACCTAAGATTTTGTAAATCAGAGATGTTACTTGGAACATCTTTCACGTTTTTTAAACTTATTGATAACTCACGAAGGCCAGTGAGATATCCTATTGATGTAAGCAACGCTAATCTTTCCGTTCCTTGCTTGAGACTTTCAAAGCCAAAGAGATAAAAGAATTTAAGAGATTTCAACTGGAGCTTTGTTAGTAAAATTCTAAGATTTTAGCATTCAGTGAGACTCCAGAATTCAAGCTTTTCAAGAAGTGCAACGGACTGATGAACCTCAACTAAATTTTTGCATCTAAAAACTCCAACTCTTTTATGTTCGGGGCAATCAATGATAAGTCGGGTACTTTTGTAATATTTTTACAATATGAGAAATCCATATATTTCAATATTTCGAATCGACACCTCTGCAAGAGAAGAATTTAAAAAAAAAATATTAGTAAAAAGAAAACAAAATAAGGCTACGAGCTCATTTTAAAAAAAAAAAGCTAAGAGCATATATTAAGAAATAATAACTGTTCAATTATGAATTATAATACACACTTTTAAAATAAAAATGCCAAAGGTACTACAATTTTATAAACATAAAACTTACAAATTAATGTGGCAACGAATGCAATTGGTAGGCTTCAATCACCTCATAAATAAATATTTGAATTGTCTCTTTATAATTTGTGACACATCAATTTGTATGTTCAATATAGTAAAACTTGTAATATCTGTAGCACTGCTCCTTTTAAAAAAAAAAAAAAACATTTGTCAATAGTTCATTGATTGGACCATAAATTCTTTATGGTTATGTGTACATTTTAAATATTTGTGCACAATTTGATTTTATTTATTAGAAAAATTTATAGAAATTTTATTATATATAGTAATAAATGCATGGTTTGGTATTAGCAACCAAAAAAAGAAAAAAAGAACCTTTATTTTATTCTCTAAAGGTACTCATTAACCAAAAAAAAAAACCTAATAAGAATTTATAAATGCTGTGATTATACCTCGAAATGCTCGCCCAATTCAATGTGGCTCTCTTGCATGTTAAGTACAACGAGTTTTGTAGGTTCAAAGGTGGACGGCAAGGATGATAAAGGAAATTCATTCCAATCAAGTAAGCTTAACCCATTGGGAAGAGATGTAAGGTCTTCACAAATTACATTACGAATTGTCAAATATTTGAGACCTCTCATCTTTCCAAGATTCAATTGCATATTTCTTGGTTGTGGCAAGGACAATGTCATTCCTCGAATTTCATCTAATCCCTAATTGGACAAAGAGTCACATGAATCACATTAGACAACAGAACATATGATTATTAAATTTAAAACAAAATTAGTGCTGATAAACTTATATTTTCTTCAAGATTAAAAAGATAAAATCAAAGAAAATAAGAAAAAATTAACCATGTTAGCATTGTGAGAAAAGGGAAAAGATAAATAAAAATGGCATACCATATCTACTTCAAGAGCATCCTCATCACCCAATAGTTTTTTATGTTTCTTTTACACTTTTGATTCTTGTCGAACAATTTCAAAACACATATTTTGTATCAAATCATGCATCACTAATTTGCCATTGTCAACAATTACAAGGCCTTTGTTGATAAGTTTTTCAATATCATAGAATGGGTCATATGAATAGTTACTTTGTAATATATCTACAACGACTTCCCTGGAGAATCCTACGAAGGAACATGCAATATCAAGGAAAATATTCCATTGAGTTTGGTCCAATCCATCATAGCTTATTTTGAGTACTTGTTGAATATTTGGATTGGGAAATATTTTATACTTTTCCAATATACTTTTCCAATAATGTATATTTCTTTTGTACAAATCAGCACCTATTATTTTTAGAGCTAATGGAAGGCCTTTGGCATAATATAAAAATTGTTCTACGAGCTCCAAATAATCTTCTATAGGCTCGTTTCTTTTGAATGCATGTTGACAAAAGAGTTCATGAGATTCAAGTTGATTTAATTCCTTAACCCTGTAGTTATAGTAGGTTAGATGACAGTCTTCTTGAAGAGTAGATAGTACATTTTCCTCTCTTGTTGTGATAATGATCCTACTTCCAAAAGCAAACCAATTGCATTTTCCAAGAAAATTTTCTACTTGGACTAATTTGTCCACTTCATCAAGAATTAAAAGAATTTTTTTTTTATGAAGCTTTTCCATTATCGCTTTGATTCTTTTAGATACACCATGCACTTTCAAATTTCTACCCCCTGAGATCTCATAATAAAGTTCCTCTTGTAATTTCAGTATGTGATCATTTGTTTTTGAGTCATCGGCATAATATTTTGTAGAAGAATCCCAAAAATGTAGAATGTTCATTGGCAGAATATTTCGTAGCGGAAAGTTTCAGAAGACAAAGTGCAAATCCTTCAGCAAATTGCTCACAGCAAAATCCACTGAACTTCAAAAATGCAGAATGTCCATCTGTAGAATATTTTGTGGCAGAAAGTTTTAGAAGCCAAAGTGCAGATATCTCAACAGAATGTTCACAGTAGAATGTTTTGTAGCAGAATTTTTTTATTGAAGTCCAACAAGTCTTTTCGCAGAACATCCTACCACAAAATTCAGCATCAAATTCTTGAACTTTCTAAATGCAATCACAAATCCAATGTGATTTTTCTTCTACAACAAAAGTAACCATTCCCTATAAAGAATTCATGGGAACACCAACAGTGCGAAGATGTGTAAAAGGGTAATGGATGATTTTGCTACAGCAAGAAATTCAAGTCTAGATCCTATTTAACAAATTTGAGACTTGTTCTCAAATCAAGAGAGGTGCATACAAAGCCTTTCATGTTCACTTTTGCTTAATCAATCTTTTGCTACTACATCAGCAAATATATCAGTATCAATGAAGGGAGAAGGGAGAAGTAATCGATTCGGCGATATCGAAACATCCGCTTTCAACCAAACAATACATTGAAGGCATGTGACAGGGTGGTGAAGTGTCCAAATTAAATCCAGACCTTGGGATGAAGCCAACCACTCAGTTATTGCGTACTCTCCATAAAGAAGGCCAAATCTACAAGCTGCTTGCAAACTGCTCTTTGTCCATTATCGAGTCTAGCAAACTGATTCAATAACCTTGAAGATGTGAGAAGTTTTCTTTGAAGCACCTTAGAGGATTTATGCCTAGAGTGGCATCAATATTCATGATCTTTATGATCTTCCTAAGAAAGAATGTATCAGATCACTTATACTACAAACTACACAACTCCACCATCACTATTCAAGTCATGAAGCTCATTGATGCCTATGTCTCATCCTAGAAGAACTCTGCAATAGTGACAAACTCAAAGCTCATTCTTTTAGCTTGTGTACCAAAGGGAAAAGGCAGAAACAATTGCTCACACACATTCTGCCGTGAATAGAGTTGCTTATCTTATTGCTGTAGAAAATTATTATGTGGTTTTTATTGAAGGCGTTTTGCTACAAGGAAATTTTGCCACAAGAATAAAGAAGTATGTTGTCCCATGAAGATGTTGGTACGTCATGGGAAAATTCTACATTTAGAAGCCTTTGCTCTTAGCTATTACTAGCCAACCATGAAGTAAGAGAAGTAGCAAGCTTAATCTAAATAAGCCCATACTCAAAGCAAACAAAGAAGAAATCCAAGAAAAATGGGTCTTAGTAGCAAAAGCCATCCATGAATTCTTGGCTAGAAGCCAACAAAGGAACCATGGTTGTTGAGTACTTGGCAAAATCCCATAATGGGAGCTACACTCAATCAAACCCGCAAAGGAGTCATGATCGCAAGTCTTTGGAAAGAATTTGCAAAGGACCTATGGTCGCAATCATATGTAGTAGAAAATAAATGGGAAGTAATTGTGCGTGCAGTGGAACGAAGCCAAAGCATGCTTGGGAAGTAACTCTTTCCCAAATTCTCTAGCAACGAAAAATTTCTACAATATGACAACTTGTAGATCCATGGCATCTAATTTTTTACCAAAGAATGCCTGAACCACATGATAGAGCATCAGCACCAAGAGAATGTGATATCAAGCTCATCCAATTGTCTCACATGTTGGGGGCTAAAACTCATTTTGCAGCAAATATTGGAGGCCTTCTACTGAAAGCTAAGGGCTTATTCTTGTATACTAGGGGCTGTCTTATTCTGCAACAAATTTTGGGAAGCCTTCTATAGAAAGCTAAGGACTCATCCAGTTGTCTCACATGTTGGGGGCTAAGGCCCATTCTGCAGCAAATTCGGAAAGGCTTCTGCAAAGTGCTTAGAGTATCAATATGTAGCAGCAACATTACCCACTATGAAATAAATCATTGATGGTGGCATTTCAACAAATATACATTCATCCGCCACATGATCTGCAGTAACTTCAAACTTCATGATATGACATAGCGCAACACCCATTCAATTTGTTGCAACCTACCATGGTTAAGTAACATTCTAGTCTGTGATGAAACAGCAATATCATCTATCTTCTACAAAAGCTTGGTGTGTTGTGTGATTCAAGAAAGCTTGGAGGAGGAGAGTAATGAAGTGAAAAACAAAGAAGTCGTGGCAGAAAAGGATGTACAGGTTGTGGAAGAAAAAAAAATTTGGAGGAAATTAACCTGGGGTCGGACCTACGGGAACCAAGACCCATCTCAATTAGCTCAAGACTATCAAAAAAAGGAGAAATCAAAATTGATATTGTTGCTAAAAGAATTCAAAGATGTCTTCGCATGGGATTACAGTGAAATGTCAAGATTGGATCTTGGGCTAGTAGTGCATACATTGAAAGAGGACCCAGAGGATATGCCCACCCATAAGACTTTACTACACGGCAGAAGGCTTTAACGCACAACAGACAGCTCTATTGCATAGCAAAAGGCTTTATAGTAGACAACTTTATTGCACAGCAAGAGGCTTTATAGCAGACAGCTTTATTAGCACAGCAGAAAGCTTTATTAACTCAGCAGAAAGCTTAACTGCACGGTAGACAGCTTTATTAGCACAGCAGAAAGCTTTATTAGCACAGCAGAAACCTTTATTAACATAGCAGAAAGCTTAACTACATGGCAAACAACTTTCTTAGCACAGCAAAAAGCTTTATTAACATAGCAGAAAGCTTAACTGCACAACAAACAGCTTTCTTAGCACAACAAAAAGCTTAACTGCACGACAGATAGCTTTATTAGCACAGCAGAAAGCTTAATTGCATGGCAGAAAGCTTTATCGCGCAGCAGAGAGTTTTACTACACAGCAGACAGTTTTATTACACAGCAAAAAAAGTTATACCTACGGCAGAAACTTTCCTCCTACAGTAGAAACAAGGAATAAGCCCACTTTGTAACGTCTTCCCTTGGGCTTGGACTCATCGTTTGCGCACAAGCCGGACTAAGGAGGGTTGCTATTGGACCGATCCCAACTCCTTGATCTAGAAAACTTTGGGGCTAAGTGTAGCAGGAGGCGGCCCAGCCCAACATTTGCAAAAAGGCCCACACAAGTTTCAAAAGTATTTCCTCCATATTTGGAGTTGATGTACACTAGAAAATTGATTGTTGATTAGAAGCCCAAATCTATATATATCTAAAAGCTAAAGCGTAGTATTTATTGTTGCTACGCTCCAGTTAAGCCACGTCAGAGTCCACCTCATTATCATTTTCTTTTCAATTTTTCTATAATTGTTTTTAACATTTGCTTTTTATTTTATTTTAATATTTACACTTTTTCCAACCTTTCTTCACCCTTACCTTTTCATCTCCCCACTATCCTCTACATAAATATTATTCTTCTTCTTTTCATCTCCCCACTACCCTCTACATAAATTTTATACTTCTTCTTTCTCTTCATCTTCCTTTATTTTGTCTCTTCTCATTCACACTCTCTTATTATAAATTTGCAACTATCTATTCCATTCTATGCATGGTTTTCTTTCACAAAAAAAGGTTCTCTCTCTTTCTCTCTCTCTCTCTCTCTCTCTCTCTCTCTCTCTCTCTCTCTCTCTCTCTCAATTTTTCTATGAATTTTTTATACATTCTTCTATTTATGCCAAATTACTAATCTTTGGGAATCCTTTCTTTTCTTTTTTTCTTCTTTTTTTTTCTACACTAGAATCATTATGCTCATTTTCTCACTTAATTTAATCGGGTAGTTTGCCGGAATTCAAAAAAAGGTTCTCTCTCCCTTTCTCTCTCAATTTTTCAATGAATTTTTTTATATATTCTTCTATTTATGCCAAATTACTAATCTTTGGGAATTTTTTTTTTCCTACGCTAGAATCATTATGCTCATTTTCTCACTTAATTTAATTAGGTAGTTTGCGAGAATTCAAGTAAAACTAGATAATAAGGAATTTTACGGCATTGGAGAATGCCTGAATATATACCAGTCAAAAGTTGAAAGTCAGCAAATTAATAGAGCTATGATTAAGCTTCAAACGGGATTGATGGTATGGCCAATGTTCTTTAATTAGCATCCTTATTTCTATTTCTCTATATACATTTCCTAGAATTAGTATTAGTCTCATTTTTATTTTCTCTATTATATTCTAGGTAAACCAAGAGTTCTTTAAAACTCCACATTGGCTAATGCCATTTAGATTTGTTTTTAAATTTTTTATTTTACTCTTTAATTGTTAAATGTTACCCCCTTTTTGTTCTTTCTTATAACTCTAATTAGTGTTGATGGTTTTTTTTTTTTTTTTGGTTAGTTAAGGTTGATGGTTCTTTCTTACATAGAAAAGAAAACAATTGAATTTGGTATAAACCTGTACCTAAAGGGGACAAGAGCCTTTTTTTATTTGATTAGAGACAATATATTAAAGGGGCATATCCTTTGGCCATTACATTGCATTTCTTAGAGGTCAAAAGATAAAGATTGTCATTATAGAAAAACATTTTCGGGTGAGTATGAGGGTGTCATTTTGTTTGCTCTAAGAGTAACAAAAGATCCTATTATAAAGGAAGCTCACAATCATATCACATGCTTATTACACTAACCATGAACACAACCCATTATTCTCTCTCACCATGTTTCTACTACATTTGCATTTAGCAACCTAAGACTACAATTTATTCCCAATAGAAGACTTGTAGAATCATTTAGTTTTTATAGGAAACTAGCCGTAGACTCGCGCGATGTGTGAGAATATAAATATTATGCAATAAAGTGTAATATATAAAAAGTAACAATTACTTCAAGCATTGTCTTTTTTTCAACAAAAAAAAAAAAGATTTTTACACTTTTTTTTTTAAATCTTTTTATCTCTACAAATATATCATTTTAAAATTTTTTTTTTTTGTGTATTTCATTAATATTTTTTAAGGTGAACCATATTCTTCTAACTTTGTTGTAATGTGTTACATTTGCTTAATATATAACTCATCTCTTAAGGAATAAGGAAATTATCATAATAAAAAAAATTATCACCACATTACAATGTTAACTTAACCAAAATTAAGATAAAACTAAAGAAATAAAAAATAGATTTTATAATAATATATTAGTCAAAAAATTGGTAGGCATATTCAAATTCCTATTTCCAAAAACAACTAAGTATTAATCCAAACCAAAATTCAATCAAAATTATAAAAGGGAAAGAAAAGACTTTCTGATGGGAAATTAAAAAAGCACAATCCTAAAACACATATTAAAAACAAAACCATCAATCTTAATTTTAGTAATAAGAAAGAACAAAATCTTTTATGTGCAATTATTCTCTTTATTGGTATTTATTGTTATATATTTTATTTTTACTTTTTTTTTTCTTCTCATCTTATGTTATTCAACATTTAAATTCAGTCACATCTTCTACATCATTAAATTATTTATATTTTCTCTCTTTTTTATTTTTAATAATTAAACATGGAATATTTTATTTAAATTAATATCAATAAAATTGTCCTTAAAAAATTGTACTTTTTTTTTTGACATTTACACTTTGTCCAAACTTTTTCCTTACCTTTATCTTTTCATCTCCCCACTATCTTCTACCTTAATATCACTATTCATCTCCCCACATCTTCCATATCATTAAATTATTTATATTTTTCTCTACTTTTTATTAAAAAAAAATTAAATTTTACTTAAATTCAATAAATAAAAGTGTCCTCATAAAGTGGAGTAATACTAGGGACACACTCATTCTCAAACCCAATACATCAAAGAAAAAATATAATACAAAAAAAAATGCCAATTGGGAAACACTAGATTAAAAAAAAAATGAGGATATAAAACCAAATACAATATAAAAAAACTAATAGTTACGGATATACTAACATAAGGGTAGCAAAATTAAATGAAAAAAAAAAAAAAAAACTACAAAGCATTTTTAATGCAATAAAATCATCATCAAATTTTGGAAAACAGTAGGTTGCCTATGGAGAGAGAGAGAGAGAGAGATGGAAAAGAAAAAAATCAAATGTCAATTAGTAACTATTAATTGGAAAATAAAGAGGTTGTAAGGAGAAGTAAAAATAAACATAAATATGACCCATATGAAGGCCATTAAATACTTTACAGTGCAATAAAATCAATTGTTATATTCACACAAAAAATTGAATCAATAATTATACACAATCATAGCCATAAATTTAAACTTAAAACTAATCAAACTCTAATTCATAACTAAAAGGAGATGTTCTCATGTAATAATAGAAATTACATAAGAAATAAAGTTAGAAATTTTTAAAATCCATTTTTTGACATTTCATTTAACTTTATGCGCGCTCGCGCGCGCGTGTAATCTTCATACGCAATTACGTTTAAAAATCTAATAAACAATGTTACATCTCATTTAACACCTCTGTTATGAAAATCATTAGCCTGTAAATATATAATAATAGTAAAAAACGTTATAAATTAAATTATGAAAAAAAGTGATAAAACTAATTAGCTACTATCATTATGAAGTAGTAATCTATGATTTTACACATCTAAAGAAGTGGAATACATAGGGTTTACTTAAGGTTAAAAAAATGTGTATTTTATAAATAAATAAAAAGGTATATGTAACGTTTTTATTAACTTAAAAGAAAATGAAAAATCAATTATTAACAAAAACAACAACAACAACAACAATAATAATAATATAGGGGTAATTACATTCTCCTTTTTTGAAGTTTGAAAAAATGACACTCTACCCCAAACTGGAAAGGAAAAAATAATTTCACCCTTTACATTTGTTAGACCAAACTTTGTTAAATTAATATTAACATATTGTGGACTAACTTGCCTGTGCTTAAGGTAGGTTCCAAAATTATACTTAATTTTAAAATTAAATTCTCTTATTTTAAAATTTTAAATTAATGTGTATATCAAAATATTAAGTAATGTCTTTTGCTTCTTCTTTTTTTCCATTTTCTTTTCCCAATGAATTATGGAGATATTTGTCATTTCAAATGTTTTGGTATTTTATAAATTTGTATTTTAATTCTAAAGTTATGAGTAATGTCTTTACTAACCATAGTTAAACATTTATAAACAGATTCTTAAATAAATTTAAAATATTTTGTTAATAATATAAACAAAATGGGAGAGTGTTATTACTTATTACTCCAAATATATTTAATAAGATTATCCTAAAAAAATTATCTCGTGCAATACGCGGGTCTGCAACTAGTGTAATTAAATTATAGGTATCTTCTCAATGGTTATCAAAAAAAAAAAAAAGTATCTTCACAAATCACAAACGTACAGCCTTTATGCAAATCTCCGTCTTCTTCGTATTTATCATGTTCTCTTCTTCTTCTTCCTTTTTTTTTTATTTATTTATTCATAATTGTTTTGTTCTATGTGTTACTGAGTTCGTAATAGACATTTAACGTATCGGTAAAATATATATATACATGAACTACTATTTGAAAATGAACTTGTTCTTCTCAATCAATCAAATAAAAAATGAACTACTATTTCCAAGCACTTAGCTAAAGTTACTTGACCATTCTATTTTTCACCGATTATCTATCTTAGATATTTTTCTTGTATATTTTTTTTTAAAAGATAGAAATGCAAGTTGTTAAAAATGCCCTTTAATCAAGCAAAAAACAATAAATAAGGAGTGAGAGAAAATACTAGTATTAATTATGAATGAGATGGAAAGTAATAGCATTTAATGATATTTTTTTAGCTATTAGATCAATTACAAATCTACGGTGTAAAAAGGGTGTAATTTTACAAGAGTTACACCATGTGTAACTTTAAGCAATGTTACACCACCCAATATTTTTTAATTGAATGCGAATATTGACAAATCCACTGTTAAATTACATTATTTTTATATATTCTCTATGCTTGCAAAATTTCAAGGTGATTAAAGATTAATAGCCATGTCATCAATCAATTGTTAAAATTCAAGTTTTTGTAGTTTGAAATAATGCATAAAAGATGAGTTTATGGATCAAATGATAAAGAACATCCAATTTTTTAGGTTTTTAAAAGTTTAGAAAAATTGGCAAATCGTGAACACAAACTTGTCTAGATATAGATTATAAAGTCTATAGGTATTATAAGACATTGGTCAAGATGATACAAGTCAATATTCAAGAACATACAAGTTGCAGAAAGAAGAGTTCAAAATTTGCCTAGTTCAATCAATCGAAGAACAGGCTTGACCGATCGAAATACGGGTCTGTAGAATTTTAAGTCGACCCAAACAGCAATTCAAGCCCATTAAGGATTAGAATTTCAGATCTATTTCTTCTGATATATAAAGGAAAACCTAAGCACATTTTTATAAGGCTTTTAGAGAGAGAAGAGTGCCTCCTTTGTATCTAGGGTTTTGTACCCAAAAAGCTCTTTCATATCTTCTACCGATGTTATTCCTTAAAGAATCTCAGGATCCGGTGTTGTAGAAGTTGTTGCCTTCTCTAGTCATCAAAGGTGCTGATGATCTTAACCTTCAAAGGTGGTTATAGAGTCACAAACAGGAGAGTTTGTGTTGATAAACCGTTGAGTAGAGTCTCAAAGTCACAAGTGTGAGTGCTTGTGTTGCAAAGGCTAAGGAAAGAAGTAGTTCGTGGACTCAGAACTATCATGGTAGTAAGTTCTACGTGTAGTAGCAATAAGATGTTAGTGATTTAAGTCTTATTGTAAACTTCAATTCTTTCTAGTGAATTTGTTTTTTACCTTAAAGATAGTTAGGTTAAATTCTCCCTAAGTTTTTTATCGATTTGATTTTTCTGGATGATCATATCATTGTGTTCTTTATTTTTTGCTGATTTACATGATATGACAGTATTGTTTTAACCTAGATTTAAATAATAAACCTAAGTATTCACTTGGTTAATTAATTATGTTAAACAATCTAGTTTATAAGGATCTAAAACTTAACACGATTGATATGAAAAGTAACATGCATGTTAATAGAATATATAATTTAACGGTTAAATTTTCAATATATTAATTCAATAATAAGTTATTGAGTGATGTAACATTACTTAAAGTTATACTAGGTATAATTTGAACCCAGCCTATAAATATATATATATATATATATATATGTTAGGACATATGTAGTTCAAGTTTGTTAACATATGTCGCTATTTTATGTAGTTGGCTAATCCTTTGACAAAACGCACTTTACTTGTATTTGGGTAGATTTAGGATGTGTTTAATACTTCAAAGAACATGTTGTTCAAGTCTAGTATTAAAGCCATGAAGATTGGACCAAGAAACAAGTAAAGAAAAAGTGTGTACTAAAGCTGGACACCTGATGGACACCTGCGGATAGCTGGTGGACACCTGCGAGTAGCTGCTGGACAGATAGCTATCTATCGAGCTATCTATCGAGGTATCTATCGAGATTTAGTGAGGCTCGACAGCTGCCCGATCGATCGAGGTATCTATCGAGGTTACGGGAATTCAGATTTCCAGATCTGATTTTTGGGCCAGGCTTTTGTATTTGTGTAGGATTTCTTTTCTCACAACTCTAGGCATATATAAGGCTTATTTTTGAGGCCGTCACACAAGAGAATACAAGGAGAACATATGCAAAAGGTGACCGAAGCCTTATTCTCTCTGAAAGAAGCTATTGCGTCTTTGCGCCTTCGGGTTTTGTAACCAAGTGCTTCTTAATCTTCATTATTGATGAAGTGAAGAACTTTGCAGCCAACATTCTTCTTCCTCAAGTTGGTGAGTGAGTCATGTACTGGGATTCGTGCAAAGGAGTAAGCCGTGTACTGGGACCCGCGCATCAAATTGGTTAGTCATGTACTTGGGAGCTGTGTATCAAAAGGAGAAACTGTCACTACAGAGCAAGTCCAATTGAGTATTGAGGTAAAGGTTCAACTGTAGGTTGGTAAGGTACTTGGGATTCCTTGCTTGTCACCGCTTGTTGTGATAATAGTGGAGTTTCGGGAGTGGTGACCTTAAATCACCCGGTGGGGTTTTTGCCGTCAGGTTTTCCCCATTCGTAAACAGATCACCGTATCATTTTATTTTCCGCTGCATAACTTAGTTTTGGTGATTTGTTTGTGCTACCACGTGATATTGCATGTTAATTTGATTAATTAATAACTGGGCTAATTAATTAATCTAAGTTATCACAAGGGGTCAACGCGTTTGTGGCCTGTCAATATATATTAGTGTCATCTATAATCACATAAACATGATATAATAACAATTCTAAAATGATGCATAAATCAACTTAACATAAACATTATATCATAAAAATCTTAACAATAAGTTTTTTTTGTTTCCACTTCAAATCTTTTTCTTCTTTGATACGTTTTGTTTAGTAGTTTGGCTGCGTTTGTGAAATATTTGGATTGGCATATTATTATCATCTGATTGTAAAGCAGCCAATACGTCATATTTAACAGAGGTTTCTGATCCTTCAATTAGTTGATTGTTGAAGGAGTTGTGATTCTCTGATTTTCCTACAAGTGCAAATTTGTTTTCCTGCAATGATTGACAATTTGGTTAGACAGAGCATCGAATTATATACAAAATATTGTGTTGTTAATATCGTTTATGATGATTTTGATGGCAATTGAGATGTCATAAATATGCTGAAAATTAACTTATATATGAATGAATTAGTTAACAATTACCTTTTGGATTTCAACTTCATATGAGGCATTCTGTTTGTGTGAGATATCTGGCTCAAAGATTCCTGAAACCGTGTAGTCCTCTCTTCCATCTTTCAAATTATATTTATCAAGACGCAATTGGAACAAACATTCCTTGCCAACTATGTTCCCAATCTCCCAAGGTAGGCTATTATCATTCAAATCCTGCATAAATTGAATATGTCATAACTTTATAAGGTTATAAGAAGAGAAAATATGATGTATTGTGTGTGTGTGTGTATATATGTATATATTTAATGTTGCTATTCCACAACACAAATGTACAATTTGTTTATTTTAATTACCTTTTCTTTCATCTCTGCAAGTTCTTTTGCAGTATTAGATATTATTTTTTCAGCCCCTCTGTCAAACAAAATGAACGTCGTTGAACCGGTTTCATCTTCTACTTTGGTTTGTATCCTATATCTATTTCATTTGCAAATTTGTTAGTAGAAGTGTGTGTATATATATTATGTGTGTGCGTGTGTGAACTTTAAAATATATTTTTAGAATTGCTACTATATATTTGGTATTCAACATCATTTGTGGTTAACCTTGGTACTGCAAATTTAGGCTCGACTTTACAATGCTCACACCTTAAAACTCCTTTGAAAGGTTTGAGCTTTTTCTTGCATTTAAGACATGCATACCATCTGCATATATTATTGACATTAACGATTTTGGCTTGGCATGTCACCACTATGACCTGCAATATAAAGGTTTTTTTTTTTTTTTTTTAAGTTATTATAGAACTACTAAATAATCATATACAACAGCAAATTTAAGCCGTTTAAGTACAATTGATACCTCTATCTTTGAGTTCCATTCCATGTCCTTTAATTCAACTATCGTCTTTCTATCATGCAGGGGAAGTTCTCCATCTGCTACTCTAGGTGATCCTTTTATTGTGTTGTGCAATCTATTCATAATATTTTATATTATTTTTGGTTAGTTTGCATAATTTTTTTTTTTTTAAAGTAAAAAAGCATGGTAGTATTTTCACTTGTCTCGAACTCTTGTAACCTCTGGAATGTCAAGGTCGAAGTAGAGCTTTGTTGCAGATGTGGATGATAGATAATACTCACCTACAAAAAGTTAAACAGTATATATTAGGATTATTGATCTTGAGGGATTATATATTTGTTGATTTGCTAAGTGAAATGTTTTTTTAGAGGAAAATAAATTCATTCATTAAATAAAAGTGCAATCCTCATTCACAGGCCGTGTACAAAAAAGGCACAAAAAAAAGTACAAAAGAACAAGAAATAGGAAAATAAAATTCATATAAATTTTCAAAAAACATCAAACAGCTAACTAAATTACTAAAGTACAAAGAATCCATGATATCTAATAACCCCTCCATCCAGAAGGATACAAGAAGCGAAGTTCACTCATAACGTTTTCAAAAACAAATGTTCCAAAACTCTCTAAATTATCTCCAATTTATTAACAACGCCCACAGGTAAAGGGAAAAGAGAAAAGAAATAAGTGCAAGGCTAGATAAGTACTCTTAATAAGTGAGGCAACCCCCGTTGGACAAATTCATCTTCCAACCAACTAATCTCCTTAAAAGAAGCTCCCAAATACTTCATGGGAAGGGAAGAGATATGGCACCCAGTGCATCCGCCAACTCCTCAATATTTGGAATTGGAACTTCTACCGGCACAATTTCAGATTTACCCAAATTAATTCTCAAACTTGAAAATGCCTCAAAATACACCAAAATACAACGAAGATACCAAATATGCGTAGAGTTTGCATCTCAAAAGAGGAGAGTATCATTTGCAATATGGAAATGAGAAATAACCATTGAGTCGCCTTGGACATTTTCAATATAAAAACCACTAAAATAACCTCCTGACACTGCTTTAGTGACCAACCTCCTTAAGGCCTCCGTAACAATCACAAACAGCAATGGGGAAAGCAAGTCTCTGGGATGAATACCCCTACTACTCAAAGAAACCAACTGGAGCGCCATTTTTTAAAACTGAAAATTTAACAGTTAAAATACAAAACTCTATCCACTTTCTCCATTTTTTCTTAAAATCACATCATTGAAGCACATACAATATAAAGCCCCAATTTTCATGATCATACGCCAAGTTTACACAACTCCCTCAGTCTACTAGATTTTAGGCGGCTATCCAAACACTCATTGGCTATTAGGACCAAATCAAGAATCTGTCCCCCTTAAATGAGGGCATTTTGCTTATCTGACACTATCCTACCCAATACACCCTTAAGACGATTGGCTAAGACTTTAGCTAGAATTTTATAAACACTACCCACCAAACTAAGTTTCCTGAAATCTGTCAGTTCAATAGCTCCTGCCTTTTTTGGAATTAAAGCCACAGCTTTTTTTTTTTTTTTTTTTTTTGAATAGGCCATTTTCACAAAATTTCAGAGTAGAAATGCATAACATCACCTTTGACCAGACCATGATTGAAAGAAAAGCAATAGTGAAACCATGGAGCTTTACCCCATCCCTACTAGAAGCGTCTAACAAAATCTACTATTTTAAATTTTTGTAATTTTGGTATTTTTAGGTGATTTTCGTTATTTTAAGTTTAGGGTATTTATTTACTTGTTTTTAGTTGCCTTTAATATTTTTAAGTCAAATTAGAGTTTGATACACTTTCCTAGCCGCCCTAGGTTTTCTTTTTACCTTTTAAAAACATTGTAGCCTCCAAAGACAGTTCAGTTTTGAGATTAATAAAATTCAAACTGTATATTTCTAATTCTTGTTAGTTGGTACAAGTCTTTCTAAGACTGCCGAATATTCTCCTCAATCACAGCTTGATCATTTGTTAGTGGATCACCCGCTTTAAGACTACCTATATGACAATGAGAAGAATTGGCCAAATGACGAAAGAACTCGGTATTCCTTTCCCCTTCCTTCAACCACAACACCCAAGATTTTGAAGCTCCCTGACTGCTTTTGGCACTCTGGATCTTTGTGTTCTCACTCTACTGCCATTTTCCCTTGAGATTCTATATCAAATCCTCAGACTCCTCCTCAAAGCCATCAACAGATACTCCTAGCTAGAAACCAACTGAACCTCAAAATGTGCTGCCTTACTCACCACCACATCCAGAATCTCCTCCTCCATACTATCAACTTTCTTGAAAAAGCCTCTCTCAGGCCTAATGAGATGGCTTTAGTGTAGACCCACTAGTACTCTTAAATTGAGTCCATATCAAGGCGTGTTACATTTGGTCCACTACACCCCAAATTATTTCACAAACTTAATATATATATATATATATATATACAGTATTTTTCCTTTGCTCATGTCTGTTCCAAAAAATGTCTCTTCACATCTTCATTCAAACTCACTATTAATCCCTTCGGACCCTTCCCCAAACTGTAACACCTCTCTTCACTAACACCTCTCTTCACAAGTTGAGAGATTTCCTCTCTCATGGGTTGCTTTCCTTTATCATTATCCATGAAAGTTTTCAAAGGAATTGCCTCATTGCTTTCTCTAACCACCACCAGATATCTTTCATTAGCAAATAAATCTTTCTAACACCCTCATTCTCAAGCACTGCCGCAAAGGTCCTGCCGTCTTGGACAGGGCTAGCCATTTTTCCCCAATCTCATCAGCCTAACTCGATTTATTCAACTCCTTCATGTACAGATTTGCAGCTGCAGAATAAATGTAACCAAAAGAAAGTATCTTAAAAAAATGCTTTGTAATAAATCTCACCACGCTCAAGTAGAATACACAAAGGAGTTATGAATAAAATAGATTTTATTGATGTTTAAAACATGGATTTTTTTTTTAAATAACTATAAAAACCAAACTATATTATTAGTTAGCTAAGGTTTGAAACAAATGTCGTATTTAACAAATTGAGTCCTTTGAACTCGATTTTGGAATGCTAAATTGACTATATTGAATTCGATTTCAACATCGTCTACAGCTGCTATGGATACTTTGTCCACATAGGCATGGAACTCGAGTTCTGTCATTAGAAATCGAGTCTGTAGGACTCGATTTGGTTGTTCTCTGCTTCCACTTCTGCAGAAAATTCCTTGTTCTTCCAAGCCCCAAAAACCCATGAACTTCCAAATACAAAACCCAATACCTGATCGGATTGCAGACTGGGGTCAAGATTGCCGCCTAATGCTTGCTTGGTTCTCACTTCGAATCCAAAGCCCCGACTGAGATGGATTGCCGAGCTCCGCGAGAGGTTCATGGACGCTGTTACCCAAATCGGCGACCCTGATAGTGCGGCAGCAACATCACCAGAGCGACAACAAGAAACACTCACATTAACTCTAACGTGTTCAGCCTTCGCCGCCATCGCCTGAAGCATTCGCCGCTTGGGTTGCTTCATTCTCTGGGGCTTCGTTCTACTGGGTAAAGAAATCGAGCACTACAGGCTCGATTTTCTGGATCGAAATCGAGCATTACATACTCGACTTGTATGCCTACGTGGAGCAACTATCCACCTTAGCCGTAGAAGATGATGAAATCAAGTTCAAGGCAATCGATTTAGCATTCCAAAATCGAGTCCAAAGGACTCGATTCGTTAGATACCAAATTTGTTTCAAACCTTGGCTAACTAATAATAGAGTTTGGTTTTTATAGTTATTTAAAAAAAAAAAAAAAATCCTTAAAACATTACACGCTTTGCTACACACACCACTCTTCATTATTCCTCTCTTGCTATTTCACTCACACTCGTTGAATACTACACTTTCTTTGTAAAAAGAGCATTTACTGGATTGCTACTCTACTTATTGGATGAATTTATACAATTCGCAGCCTTATATAGAAAACTACCACACTAAGGAGACAAGCAAGGAAACAACATCCTAAATTCACTTACCAAACTAATTGAAAAAATGGCAAAAAGAAAAGTCAAGAAAGGAGACACTTATTCATCATGAACTCCTCTTCACCTATTGTGACACATGCAAACATTTTATAAATTTATCACCAACCTAATGCTCTAGAGTCGGTGATGACTCTACACTTCATAACAACAGATTGCTCTGGTCCTATCAATTTTCATAACTCAAAATCCGAAGCCCCACCATCCACTTATCCTTTGACCTTCAAGGATAATCACCATTCTCCTTCAGCGCCCTCCCTTGAGTTCAAATAATGCCCAAAAGCATTGGATTTCTTATAGTCAGCATCCCCTTCTCTAGTCGTAATAAACTGTTTTTGGTTCCTCTTTAAACCACATCCTCAATGTTTTTCAACAGCCACCTTGAGGTATTCTTGTCCATAAAGACTGATGACATAAAATCCTTTCCTCTCTCGTATATTTGGAGATTATAGACCAATCCTCCCTCCTCAAAAACAAGTTGAAAATATTTCAATTCAATTGTGAGGATGGTAGCCCCCCCAACCCCCCCCCCCCCCCCTAATAAAAATAATAATAAAAAGGAAATGCTATGCAAAGTGAAATGTTACCTTTGTAAGTTTTCACAATAGTTGAAGTAACTATTACAATGGATGGATCTCGATTACTTTTGTAGAAATCATCATCTATCTGCAATGCAGTTTTTCCCCACAACTTTGTTTGCATATATCTGTTCCTGAAATTGTGTATGAGTAGGTTTGAAATCAGCTTCTTCATTATCATTTTCATTTCTCTTATTTTGCTGTCAACTCTTGACTTACAATAGCTCATAACATTTGACATGAAAAAAAAAGTATAACTTACTCTTCTAACAACAGTTGAATCTTTCGAATTCTTGTTACACGGTCATTTAAATTGATTTCCTCAATGGTTCCAATAGATTCCAATATGCCAATCACATCTGCTAATGCCATGATATTAATTCAAATAGAGTTTGTATTGATTTGTCAATTGTTTTATTTTCTCTAACTCAAAATATATTTGCAGATGCATGAAAGAAAAGGATGTATTGAGGACAAATTGTACAATAAATGTTGTGTGAAATAATTTGTAAAGTAATAAGAATTACCGGTCAAATAAGTTGTGTCGTGGCAACGGGAAACTATTGTTTCATAATCAGCAAGTTCAAATTGGTATTGAGGAATTGAATGATAGGGTCTATCGATTTTAGAGACCGATGTTGTTGACTTGAAAAGAATTTTTTGTGGGTTATGTACATGACGATACTTCCCTGTATATTCATCTACAATGAAATCTTTTATCACGTACACGCATCCTTCATTTAAGAGAGGTCGGTAACGCTGAGCCAGATTCTTTCTAACACTTGCATGTTGTAGTTTTCCCTACAAAATATGCTTTCTAAATTTATTTGTCCATATTAAAAAAAAAAAAAAATTATTTTCAAAAATTGGATATGGACTTACCTCTTCATCAACCAATATCATATCGAGACTGATAAGGTTATCGTCGTTCATTGTATTAACCGCATCCCATATTCGTAGAACTCTAATTTCACATTCCATTTGTCTTTCTCCATTGATATCTGCTTCAGAGCTGTATGCTCTATGTTGATTTGATTTTGTAATATCTGCACAAACTTTACTTCAGCAAGTTTTACTTATATTTATTGGGAAAATCTATTAATTGCAACATATGTGACAATCTATTTTTCATTACGTACAATTACAAATAATAAAAAATAATGGCAATTGTTACCTCTAGGTACATTGTTGAAGATCTCATATACAATATTTTTTGTATAGAAATTTCACCTTAATCTTCTTCTTTTTTTTCAGTAACTACCCTAAGGTCATTTCTACTTGTAACTCTGGGATACAAAAACACATGGTTGTCCATGATTGAAGTGGCATGTGGTTTGCTTCTCTTTATTCCAATTTTCATATTGCTTTACATATTTTAGTTGCAATTTGAATATTGGCTAATCACTTATATTGGACATTAATTGTTAGTTTAGTTTATAAGTGAATAAGCCATAAAATTGGGTATTTGAGATCTAAATATATGCCTAGCGTGTTAGGTAGCATTTTTTCAATTTGTTCTTGATTTTTCTGTTAATATCTACTAGAAAACTATTTCACTCAAACCGATATGCAATTAATTCAAAATTAGTTTTGAGGATTGTTGTCTTACCAACAAGTGCAGATATCTCTTCAAAAATTCCTTGGATAAATGGATATTGAAGGTAGCTGCCAATAACAAATCATTAACATGTTAGAAAATAAAATATGAACAAGAACTAAATTAAAAATGTTTAGCTTGTGTACCTACTGATATATATTGTCAATAAAAGTAAATGGTATGTAATTGATAACTATCACTTTGAAGCCCTGGTTTTTTTCCCCCTCTCCAATTAGGAAAGCAGTTTCAGGCTTTTAACACAAAGGCGTGTGGAAAATCTACTTAGATAAGGAAACAGACCTATTGAATTTCCACTACTAATACTAGCTTAAATGAATCTATTTTCTAAGTAATTGACAAGATTACTGATCATATATTCTTCTCTTTCTAATGTTGACCCTCATAATAGATACGATCAAAGTATAAAAGTTTGATATATAAAGCTCTTCGGAGTTGTTGCTTAACTGTAAAATTAACCGGAGATAACAAAGTAGTCATTAAACACATACTCTTTTTTGTAATGCAAACCGCATATTTTGCCAGCTTCTTCTAGAGCTACCCTCCATCTTTGCACTTCGTTCATGTTGAAATCTTGTTCATGCTTTTCCAATGCTTCACCATACTTTCCCTTTTGGTTACGTACTACCGATGGATCTATCTCATAAAAAATAGGTAGTACAATCTGACCATTCTTCTTACAATCAAGGATTTTTACAAGCTCATCCAAACACGAATCGGAAGATGCATAGTTTTCAGAAAAAACAATTATAGAAATCCTGGAACTTCCAATAGCTTCTAGAAGTTCTGCAGGAATGTCTTCTCCAATTGGAAGCTTCTCATCCATGAAGGTGTTAATTCCTCTCTCACACAAAAATCCATCTAAAAAGCTTATGAAACCAGCGCGAGTATCTTTACCTCTGAAACTCAGGAACACATCATATTTGCAGTGTTGGGCGATAAAGGAAGAAGAGCCTCTCAGAGAAGCCATAGTGATAAGAGAAGAGAGAAAGAAATATGTGATAGAAATTAGACAAAGGAAAGTGGAAATAGGAATGACAAAGTGAAGCAAATTGCTGATACACTTTTTCTTTTTCTCTCTCCTTTGTCTTTAGTCCTTTCTTCTGTGCTTTTTACAGCCCCACTCTTCTTTCTTTGAATTTGCAATTGGATTTGGAGGGAGCTGGAGTGGGTTTATACCAGGGGATTCAAATTGGGAGGACGATCGTGGACGTTGATTTCGCAAGGGCTATGGACGGTTGTGATTCGTTACTGGGGTTTTGATGAGAAGTGTATGTGGCGCGGAAGAGAAGGATCGTGGCCGTTGATTTGCTGTGTCGTCGACGGCAGTTGCTTTATTAGTGCGGATCGATAACGTGGCTATTGAGATTTTGTTATGGTGGATAATAGGCTGGCCATGCCATGGCCCATGGGCCCATTTGGGTTTGGATCATGATGAATGTGACTTTTTTTACTTTAAATTTGAGTTAACTTCAAGAGAGGTTGGACAAGTGAAACCATGTTCTGGACTCTGGACCTTAGCATGTGATGAATTTTCGAAACTGGTATTAACTGCTAATAAATTGATTTACTTATTTTCCCAAGAAGTAAATGACAACTCAAACAATATGCATGGGGGGTAAGTTAAAAAGAGAGAGATAATGAAAACCATGATACAAGTTAGGCTCAAATCATCCGATAATCCTAAGCTACACAACCTACTGGTATGACCCATTATATATTGATCTTTTTCAATTTAATAAATCATATGCCATTTGATAATTAAAAAGACTTGCATATTATTTTGTTAGTTTACAACAAAGAGCTTATTGAAAATTTGAGTAACTATAGCTTTAACTTCCTACTTCATGGTTTGCTGTTTGCAGCATTATTTCCTTTGCTTTTACTCTGCCCACAGTGAGATATTGCAAGCCCTTGATGCCTGTCAATCAAATGGTAGTATGTTCTCATGGATTGAGTCATTACTTCAAATTCAAAATTCATTTGTCTTGAATCATCAGGTATTATAAGAACTGAAACATATATAACAAGATTAAGCTTGGATTTTTTTTTTTTTTTGGTTGGTATTATTAAAAGAATCGGGCAATACACACAGACTTTGCTTGATTAGACAGCTTCTCTAAACAAGCAACTGCTCTCATATAGACTATAAATTAGAGCCAAACAAACTCTGAAATAGTAAATCTACTGTTTCGTTAGTACTATCAAAGAAGTAAAATGGTGTTCTTGTTAATTACATCATAAAAATCCAAGTTTGTATCTACACATCAATCCATCCAAAACCAGGAAAAATAAATAAAACCAAACCAAAACAAAAACACAAGCAGTCAAGCTTTCATCTTTGTGTGTCTGCTGCTCGAGAGACAACCTCCTATCCTCCTGTTTGATGCTAAAAAATTTCAACCAGTTGCTGATGCTTCTAATGAACAATATAACAGTAGAGTCCAACCAATAAATGTCAATACAGCTGTGCCATTTGTGAAGACCAAAATCACCAGCACCCTCTCTGTACCACATTTAAAAAGGCCTCCTTAATGGGAAGCCTAATAGCAGTAGTAATAAGCCAATGCTAACACCCAGCAAGTACCTTGCACCAATCTCTAGATTTACAAATAAAACAAGCATCATGCCACTGAGATTTTCTTTTTTCTTTTTCTTTTTTAGGTGGAAAGGAAATTATCATTAACAACTAAGCAACCTCCAAAAGGAGTAAACATGAAGGTCATACATAGTGCCAATAGAATCAAAACAAAAAGGAGCAGAGCAACATCCGATGAGGGCCCTACTAAAACAACAAAATCCTGAGATAGAAGGGCTCCCTCTCTAGCTAGTGCATCAGCACACTTGTTGGATTCCCAGTAGCAGTGTTGAACTCTAACTAGAGGAATTTCCTTCAATCCTTCTCTACAGTCAGCCACAAAAGCATCATTACCATTTGGGTTCCCAACTTCCTTTTTCAAGAGATCAATAACCAGCTTCGCATCTAGCTCAATTTCCACTGCCGGCAATTTGAGGGAAATACATAAGTGAGTCCCATCCCTCTATAAGGCCCACAGCAACGCTGAAAGCGACTCCAATGGCCCTCACATAACCTCTAACCCATTAGAATTTCATTTGCCACATCCTTCAACCATGACAGGAACCGACCAATCTTGACATAGCAAAAGTTGCATGCCAAAGCCAAACTGCTCCTGCCCAGTAGATTTAAACCATAAATAATTTCAAAAGAATAAGCTGATCATCTAATATAAATCCAACTACGTGTCCACTCTAAATAATATGGAAACTCCTAAACCCAACCATGGTCCCACCAATCTTTTTTCTTCAATAATCACATTCAATCATTAAAAATAAGCATAGATAAATCCTAGATATTTTGGTGGCAATTATTATTTAAAATTAAAAATAAAAAGTATTACATGATCATGAGGACATACCACTGCATTGCACCTAATCCTGCCCTTGATTTGAGGACTGCTCACAACAATTTGACCACAAAAGAACTACATGATGATTGTGATGTGGGCATTTATTCCAAGTCAACTTCAAATTTTATTCTTCTTCTGATAACCAAGCTATAAGCTACATCACATGATCATGCACAAAAGAAGCTCCCACTATCTTGTGGATAAAGACCACCAACTTTCCACTTGAAGGAAAGTTCTTGAAGGGAAGTTCAAAAAGAATGGTCACCTCTAGCTCCTAACATGGTACCTCCAAGTGCAATATGGTTGAAGGTGGGTCAGAATTAACACACTTAACCCAACTGCTCTTATTTGACTGTTGAATCATGGTCTCCATGGTTAATGAACTCTGCAAAAGATCCTGCCACTTGGGCCAAATCAAACTCTGTATACTTAATGAGTTATATCATTTAACCGAAGTACAAAATTTGAACCTTATATTAACGCAGTTAAAATCAGGATAGAGGTTAATGGGGACATTCTAGAGGATGATAAAATGGTCAAAGAAGTAAACCATATAGTTTAATAGAATTTAAAATGACATAGAAAAAGAAAAAGGAATATAAGCAATGTTATTGACTCATGATGAGAGACAGAAAAAATAACCTACGGTCATATTCCAAAAATACTTTCTTATATCTTAAAAGTAAGTTTCTCAATGCAACCAAGCTTCTAATAACCTACAAAATGACCACCTAGGTTGGCAGTAAAATGACTTATTCAGATAACCTGTTCTAGCTGTCTTCAATCTATATCTCAATTTCAAAATTTACAATCTTTGTCTCATTTTAAGCTATAGAATTTTCCCATTCTACTGAAAATTTAGTTGTCACATAGTCAACATGGGTCTTTCTCAAATTATTCACAATATTCCTTTAACAAATCCAACAAGCTTAAAAACCCATATCTCAAATTTGCAACTTCATAGTTGAACATGTCAAATTTCACATAATGATAAAACGACCAAACAATTAATTGAGATTTGAAATATAGTTCTCCACCTAAAGAATAAAACCCATATATCATCAAAGAATTCAACAAAAGAGAGATCACAAATTTTATAGAGAACTTCATGTTTTTCAAACTAAAATCCAATCATAAAAAATACAAATACAAAATTTTTTCTCCAGAAAAGGAGTTTAGATCACAAATATTTTCTAACAAAGGAAAGTGTTAATATCAACCATAGTGACAAGTTCCAATAACATGAAGAGATCAAGACATGTAAAAGCTGAGAGCACCTATGGAATGTTAAGATTAGATTCAAATACAATAAAAAAAACAAATGAAATTTACACACAAAATGGGAGATTTAGATTAGATTTAGATTAAAATTTATAGACAAAATGACTATAATCATAAAGATTTCAAAATCAAACTTGGCCCAAGTAAGTAATACATATACGCTTTAGGATTGATCACACATAAATTTCTGTAAAAATAAGTGAATTCAGCGGATTATGCACCTTAAATGAATTTATCTTGTATTGAAATTTTGGAAGTGTATCCATGGATATGAACCTCCAATTATTGGCATCTTCATATTGCAAATGTTTCGTGCAAACCAATATCAATGACGTCATGTACATGCCCAAACTTGTATTTGTATATACACGCACCTACACGGTCAAAATTAAACATTGACACATTCTAGATTTTACAAAAGCCAATTATAAAATATGCAGGAGTCATTTGTATCAACTCTTTACCTTTTCTTTTTATGTACCTGCTACTTTTACAAAATAGAGAGTCCACTAACCTATCTATAACACAAACTTTTCTTGTTGCCTAGGTTTATTGAGGCAAGGTCAAATAGAAATTTGATCTTCTATTTCTATATTTGAAATATGGAAAGTTGACCGCTCTTAATAATTTTAAGAATTGTAATTTGTCAACATATGGTATAATTGAGAGTGTTGAACCTCCTCATATAAACATGGGAAGGATGTAAAAATCATGACTTATAGCCATAAATTACTTGTTGCATGTACTTTATTTGTATGACAACTACAGAGGATATATGGCATGAGTTTTGTGCATGTACTACAGGTGCAGGTGCATCTAGTGTAGTAATACATACCAACTTCGTCCTAGCCTTGATGTACCGATGATGGTATAGAATCCAAAAGTGAAACACTTTGTTCTTTCAATTCGCAACAAGTAGGATATAGTGCAGATTGAGAAACATTGATAAGAACATCTGCATTAACCCCTTGAAGACATCAGTAATCCTTTACAACATGCCAAGTATAGTTAACTGGAAAATCCAATTTATCCAGAATCCAAGCATTTGGAACTAAAATTCAAACAGTTAACATGCTACTCAATTACCATGTACAATAACAGATAGGGTAGGTTACATTTCCATGGCAACCCTATTTTCATTACAGGATCATTATATATTCCCTGTTCCCTAAGGATGCAACTCTACGTAGTGGATTACACAAATTATTAGCAACATTCAATTCAGAACATAAAAATAAAAAATCTCAAAAAAATAGCATAACAAATATAACTGTAGCAAGAGGATTGATAATATAATTGACACAGGGTTATGCTTCTCTAGAAAATAAATCATCACAAGGCAAATAAATTGTGTCAGAAATCTACATGACAACATTTGGACGTTTGTTTTGTTACATATGTAGCCTAATCAATGGGGTACATGAGCTGTTTGTGTGCAGTTTTTTGCATTATAGCTTTACGAATATGGAAATGCGTTTCACAATTTTTAATTACACCTTAAATTATAACAATACCCATGCACACCAATTACATAGTTTGGGATTTAATTACCAAAAATTATAGGAAAAGAATTATTAATCAACCCCTATTTATGAAATTGCAGTTGTGGTCATGTATGCAAGTCCTCACCATTGACTGAATATTGCAAAATCGTCTGCAGTACTGTCAGATTAAAGTGGCGTTGAAACAATTGACAAAACTAAAATATAAGATTTGTTACACAGGTGACCAAATACACATTTGAATCATAAGACAGCCAGCCTTAGATTTAGGTGAGGAATGGTTATAGCTTATATAGTCATTACCTTATCACTCTCCCAATATGTTATAAACCTTGTCTGTTTGACCACAAGCCCCTTACTACACTCTCCATCGTTGGGCAGGCTTAACTACTTAACCTAAGGTAACTTATCACTTTCTTCATCAATAGTCAAGTTATCCTGTTGGAAATTTGGCCTTTTACATAGTATTGATTTCACAATTAGACAAACCTTCTTACAGTTCATTGCTCCTGCTGTAACTGAGCATACATAGGGGACCCATCAAGGCCTCAAGACCTGTTGTGAAGTGATTGGTTAAATGCACTATAGCAGGGATGATGAATGGTTGCGAGGTTCAACCTACGAAGTCTCACATGGGGATTAAATGGCTACAAGCCCACAACTCTTACATTATCTTCTAAGATAAATGCATGTGAATTGCAAGATTAACTTTTGCAATAAAATAATCTGCAATTTATTATGTTTAGGGTTTAGCAATATATAATCAAAACTCTTTACCTTTTCTTATTATAATTAGATAAATCACTTTAGTCTGCTTTTCTCTTTAGTCATCACCTTTGTATACCATAACAAAATAATAGATAGAGGTGAGGAAGGCATGGAATATGAATCACTGACGAGGAAAAGAAAGCTATAGAAGAGTCCATATTTATTCAATTTCCTAGTTTTGTTTCATGGGATACAAAACTGTGGGTAGAGGCAGAGACAGTAACAAATTAAGGCTTCACCTAAAAAGTAAAAATAGAGATTACGTATAGTTTCATTTCTAATACCGCATCATTATAGTAACAAATCATGTTCTAATAATTTCAATTGTCACAACAAATTTAGAAACAATTGAACAGGTGCAAGCAGCAATCCAGTCTTACCAACTAAGAATTGAAAACAAGTCAAAGTTTGCAGCGGGTAAAGCATTTAATATAGTAGTGATGAGTTGGGGATTTTCACTTGAAATGGTCTTTATCACCACCCAGTCTCCTTTTAATCTGTTGGTATTGTTGCCATATGTGGGTATATATATCCACACAAAAAACATGTATTTCGTTATTTGAACAATTCACCTCCATTATTGTTGCCTAGTTAATGATTCAATAAGGCTATAGATGCCATCGTAGTTATTCCAAGTTTTGTACCTGTATAATAAAGCACGTCATGTTAGAGTTGACAATTGGGTTGGTATGATGTTACATGAGTTATTGATACCATTACTGCTAACAATCTGGAATTATGTTTGGCGTGGTAGATGAGGATATCTTGACACTAGAAGACTTTGTTTTTGAAGGAAATCCCACTTAGGCCATAAGCACAATACAACAACAACTTAGGGGTCTAAATCAGATTTGTCATTAAAAAAAAAATTTAAAATGCTTGGAAATACAAGAATCACAAGATAAAGGAAAAGGTAGAACACACCAGAACCAGTGTTTGAGATATTGCCAAAAAAATAAGGGAACTTTGAGATGCAAAACATATTCAATTTTGAACAATCAATAATGTAATTATTTATCAAATGAAAAACACTTAAAACAGCAAGTAGAGTATCAATTAACGATGTAAAAGGCTTATGAAACCGCATGTAAGCCAAAAATTTATGACATGGTTACACATGAGAAAATAAGCCTTCACACAATGCATTGGGGGAAGAGGCTGACCAAGCCTATTGAAATGCCTGCATACTTCTTATTTTTATATTGAAGAAGTCTCATGAACTACTAAATGAAAGTTCTTGAAAAGAAATAATTTTGGACAGACAATAATATGCTAAAATGAAAGGCTTTATAGAGGAGCAAAATGGTCTTCATATCCAAAGACTTTACTGATTATTAACATGAAAAAGTAACTGCAAGTCTGAATATTGACTGCTGTGTGCTTTTCCATTTTCCCCCTGGTTTGGCAGCTATTATTGCAAACAAATTTTCCTCTATATTTGTCACACTGTTGACTTTCCATGTTATGTTTTAGGAAAGATATGAATAGGCTTATTTCACTAGGATTTTGCTTGTTTATACTGTTAGTCATCTACAAGAAAATTCCTTGCACCATGATGTCTTAACTTTTCCAAACTGCTTTGTTAGACATTATGTCCGTGTCAATACTCAACGTTCATGTCATTGCCTTAAAAATCTTCACTTAGATGACTTTATACCTTTTCATAAGTTGTTCATACATTTATTCACATATAATTAAGAAATCTTAACTTTATATGGCAAGTATTAAATTGCTGGAACCTATTTCTATCCATTTGTTGAGAAGCTGAAAGGCCATTATAATGACAGCTAAAACATTACAGTTCTAGCACCAAGGTAAATCATGATTTACACAACTAGATACATAAGTATTTATCACATAAGTAGATGACATTATTCGCCTGCATACCGGAGATGCCCTTGATAGCCACATTGTAACAGCTGCAATATCCCATTTCCATTAATGCTCAAGCTGCCAGCAGCTAACATGACATAGCAGATTGTCTGGCCCCTGAATGAATAGGCCATAAACTAAATGAGAATTTGTAACAACATATATACAAAAGCATACAAAACACACACAAGCAGGGAAAATAAGATCATCACAACAGAGAAAAGATAAATTATTGAATCAATTGCAAAATAAGACATGCTTCTCATCATGTCTAAGTTTCTTATTGAATATAGATGTTCATGGCCCATCTATGCGTTGCAATGCTCACAAATAAATTTACAAAATTATTATAAGGAGTAATGATTATAGAATATTAAGCACCCAAAGTCAAGATCTTTATGTGTTTATCATTCATTATCCTATAGAATTACTAAGCTAGACTAAATAAATTGCGCCACAAATGCCTTATTAGGCAAACTATGGAAGCACCCAAAGCTCATTCTTTGCAATTCAATTTTAAGCCTAATATCTCCAAGTTTTTCTTCTTCTATTCATAAGGCTTCAACAGAAGTATTACACCTGCTCTCACCTTGAAATTCCCCTCCTATTTAACCAAGTGTTAGCTTTCCCCAATTTTCAGACTATTCAAAGCAGAATAATAGGAATATATAAGTCAAAATAAAACCAATTGGCACAGCACAACTATAAGGAACAATATTAACTAAAGGAGTTCAGTAAAGGGGTTTCAAATCCCATAAAATTTTGTTTCACTACCTCATAAAGGTATAACACTCAACTGTTAAAAAAAGAATGTACATCAAAACATATCAATTAATCTAAAATGAAAATTTTCATTCATTCATTCCGATTTTCTTTACATTAATGTCCTTTCAAATTGGGGTTGTGCCCAATCATATGAAAGAACCAATTAATTTAGAAGAGAAGGACCTTAAATGTAATAGTATCTTAAATTATGTTTGACGAGGTAAGTGGGGATACCTCAACACTAGAAGCCTTTTATTTCGAAGCTCCTACCAATGGAGATTCCACTTAGGCCATAAGCACAGGCCTAGACCTCCTAAATCAGATTTTGGAGAAACAATTCAGCAACAACAACATAGGGGTCTAAATCAGATTTGTCATAAAAAAATTTAAAAAATGCTTTAAAATAAGAGAATCACAAGATAAAGGAAAATTTAGAACAAGCCAGAACCAACATTTGAGATATTGCAAAAAAAATAAGGGAACTCTGAGATGCAAAAATATTCAAATTGTACAAAATGAACAATCAATTAAGTGATTATTCAGCACATGAATAAGACTTCACATGAAGAATTAGGAAAAAGGTTGAACAAGCCTACTAAAATGCCTTCAGACTTTTTTTTTTAATTTATTGAAGTCTAATGAGTCATGAACCACTAGATGAAAGCTCTTGAAAATAAATGATTTTGGAGAGACAATAATATGCTAAAAAAAAGGCTTTATAAAGGAGCAAAATGGTTTTCATATCCAAAGACCTTACTATTAACATGAAAAAGGAACTGCAATTCTGAATATTAACTGTCGTGTGCTTTTCCATGTTTTCCCCTGATTTGGCAGCTATTATTACAAATAAATTTTCCTCTTTATTTGTAACACCGTAGAATTCCTATATTATGGATGCCATATTTTGGGACAGATACAAATAGGCTTGTATCACTAGCATTTTGCTTGTTTACCCTGTTAAACATCTACAAGATTGCCTTGTTAATTTTTCAAAATTGCCTTGTTAGACATTATGTCCATGTTGATACTCAACGTTCATGTTATTGTCTAAAAAAATTTCTTAAATAAATTTATACCTCTTTATAAGTTGCTAATGCATTTATTCAAACATAATTAAGAAATCTCAACTTTATATGGCAAGTATTAAATTTGTTGGACCCTATTTCTATCCATACGTTGAGAAGCTGAAGGGCCATTATAAAGACAGCTAAAACATTACAATTCTAGCACCAAGGTACATCATAATGTGCACAACTAGATACATAAATTATTTATCAGATAAGTAGATGAAATCAATTGCCTGCATACCAGAGACACCCCTGATAGCCACATTGTAATAACTGCAAAATCCTGTTTCCATGCTCAAGTTGCCAGCAGCAAACATGACATACTTGATTAGCTGGCCTCTGAATGAATAGGCCATAAACTAGATGAGAATTTGTAACAACATATATACAAAAAGCATACAAAACAGACATAAGCTGGGAAAAGAGGCTAAAAAAAAAAGAAGTCAAGCAATTGGACAATGTAAATACATTTAGCTAAGCCATGTTAATAACTAGTCAGCCGAAAAGGCATCTACTTAAGTATTTGGAGAAAAGAACCTACCAATCTAGCTTACTTGAAAAGGCTGAGTCCAAACAGTTATCAAATCAAGAAAATTAGCTTTTAGTAAGGCAGAAAGGCAATAACTAGTAGACCATTCTATAAACTGAACAGAATCATGAGGGGAATCTGCAAAAGGTATTCAATACAACCAATCAGTATTGAAAAAAAAATAGGCCAATCTCACTTTTCTCACCAAAAAAAAAAAAAAAGACCGAAAACCTTGTAAAGCATAAAAAACAATGGTTTGCATTAAATTACAAGTATATACTATAAGGGAATCCTAAAATTTACCATATGATGAACAACTTAGACACTATTACATGTGTATAGCAATGACAACAAAGATCATCACAACAGAGAAAGATAAATTACAGAATCAATTGCAAAATAAGTCTTGCTTCTCATCATGTTTAAGTTGCTTATCGCATAGAGAGGTTCAGGTCCATCTACGCATGGCAATGCTCACAAATCAAATTACAAAATTATTATAAGGAGTAATGATTATATAATTTTAAGCACCCAAAATCAAGATCTCTATTTGTTTATCATTAATTATCCTATAGAGTCACAAAGCCAGACTAAATAAATTGCACCACATATGCATATTGGGCAAACTATGGAGACAACCAAAGGTCATTCTTCGCAATTCAATTATAAGCCCAATATCTCCAAGTTTTTCTTCTTCTATTCATACGGCTTCAACGGAAGTATTACACCTTCTCTCACCTTGAAATTCCCCTCCTATTTAATCCAATGTTAGCTTTCCCCAATTTTTAGACTATTCAAAGCAGAATAATAGGAATATATAAGTCAAAATAAAACCAATTGGCACAGCACAACTATAAGGAACATTATTAACTGAGGGAATTCAGTAAAGGAGTCTCAAATCCCATAATATGGTTTCACTACCTCATAAAGGTATAACATTCAACTATTAAAAAACGAATGTACATCAAAACAAAATCAACTAATCTAAAATGAAAAATTCATTCATTCGGATTTTCTTTGCATTAATGTCCTTTCAAATTGGATTTGTGCCCAATCATATGAATGAACCAATTAGTTTAGAGAAAAATGATCTTAAATGTAAAAGTAGTACCTTCACTACCTTGGCATGTTACTTTAAGGTTGAATCAAGAATCTTTCATAGCATAGCAGACATGGATTGAAGTCAGCGTCTTGTTTACAAGGGGACAGTATCCCTTCTCCTTTTGTTTTGGCCCACTTTGCAAGGCTGTAGCCTACATTATTACACAACATCTTGCCATGGAGTCAAAATTAAGGTTTACCCATTGATTAGGTGGCCTCATCCAAACACTTCCCCTATTTTGCTCTTCGATTATCCACGGAATCCCAAGCGATCTCAAGTAAAACTCATATTGTTTGTTCAGACGATAGGCTAACTGGTTTATGCTGGCTTTAGTGTTTGAAATCAAAGCTTCCTCTCGTGCCATCCAAAGGATTTTCATTGCCACTACTGCATACAGTGTGAACTCATCTTTGGTAATTCTTTCTGCAAGTAACTCACTTGGGGGGTCAATTATATGATCAACAAATTCCATAACAGACTGAGCTTGGATATTTTCAACTCGAAAACCCCATCTACCACCATACCATACTCCTTTGGCGTAGGGACAGGTTTGAAATAGATGTAAAAGAGAATCTTCTGCTATCTCACAGAGAGGACAATGGACATCTTGGGTTTTTAAGCATCCGACAAGCTTTTTCTCAAAGGGGAGGACTTCAGCAGCGACTCTGCATAAAAACATTTTTAATCTTTCATCAAAAGACAGTTTGAGTCTTTCTTGAATTCTTATTTGGGCCACCTTATTTGCTGCAGAGTTGCAAGGAGGACAAATGCATGATACATGGACTCCGCACCTTTCTATTGTAATTTTTACTATCTTAGGATCATAATTTGAACATTCAAATAGAATCTCAATGTCATTCCAATCCCCTAGAACTATGTCTTCCAAAGACCCACCTCTTTTATAGTAGAACCACATAAAAGATGATGGAGCTGCTTCAAATTTACAACATTCAAGAAATCTTTCAAAACCATTGATGCACATGTAGATAGAACAGGTAAACATATGAAATTCATATGGCACATCATCCTTCCGTTCCACTTTTAGTGCAACACAGGAAGCAAATGATGGAAGTTTCCGACCGACCGAGAATGATATGGAACTTCCAACACTTTGATGGTTGAACCACCACTTTGGAATCTTATTTCCTGGAAGTGAAAGCGTATAATCATCATAAAGTTTCCATGTCGAGTCCGTTTCAGACGTAGCTTCATCGAGTTCAAATTCTGATACAGATTCATTGTCCGCTTCAGGATTAGAGTTCGTTTCAAATGCAGAGCCCGTTTCAGATGTAGCTTCATCGAAATAAAATTCTGATTCTGATTCTGATTCAAAGTTTGTTTCAGAATCAGAATCCTGATGCCGTATTCCCCTTGCACATACGATATTTTGTTGAAGCCCTATAAATTCTCCAAACTGCTTGCCATTAGCAAAATTAAGAAACTTCAGTTTAGCAAATTTAGTAATAATCTTCAATTAACAAAAAAAAATTCTATAACTTTGAGAGAAAGAAAGAGAGACCTGATTCAATAATCTTCTTCTTGATTGTGAATTCAACGAATTACTCCCTAGTGCAAATACATCGTGTATACAATGTGGAAGTCTTGGAATTTTTAGAAGGTTCCAGCAACAGTAAAGCCATAGAATCTTTAATTGGGGACATATGATAGCAATTTCAGGGAGGGTAGTAAAGTTGCTGTAATTGATATCTAGATGTTCTAAATTGGGGAAGCAACCAGGGGTATCCATGGCTTTTGGAAATTCATCACAATCATACATATAGAGCCTCCTAAGATTTTGTAAATCAGAGATGTTACTTGGAACATCTTTCACGTTTTTTAAACTTATTGATAACTCACGAAGGCCAGTGAGATATCCTATTGATGAAAGAAACGCTAATCTTTCTGTTCCTTGCTCAAGACTTTCACAGCCAAAGAGATAAAAGCTTTTAAGAGATTTCAACTGGAACTTTGTTGGTAAAATTCTAAGATTTCGGCATTCATGGAGACCCCAGAATTCAAGCTTTTCAAGAAGTCCATTGGACTGATGAACCTCAACCAAATTTATGCATTTAAAAAGCTCCAACTTCTTTACGTTTGGGGCAATTATTGATAAGTCGGGTATTTTTGTAATATTTTTACAATATGCAAAATCTATATCTTTCAATACTTCGAACCGACACCTCTGCAAAAGAAAAAAAAAATTTGGAAATTTATTAGTAAAAAGAAAACAAAATAAGGCTCAGAGCTCATTTCAAAAATTTTAAAAAAAAATTAAAAAGCTAAGAGTATAGATTAAGAAGTAATAATGGTTCAATTATGAATTTTAATACACATTTTTAAAATAAAAATGCTAAAGGTATTACAATTTTATAAACATAAAGCCTACAAACTAATGTAGCAATGAATGTGATTGATAGACTTCAACCATCTCACAAATAAATATTTGAATTGTCTCTTTATAATTAGTGACACATAAGTTTGTATGTTCAATCATCAATGTAGTAAAACTTGTAATACATGTAGCACTACTCTCTTTTTTTCAAATAAAAAAATTTTCAATAGTTCATTGATTTGCACCATAAATTCTTGATGGTTATGTGTACATTCTTAAATATTTGTGCACATTTTGATTTTATTTATTAAAAAAATTATAGAAAATTTATTTTATATAGTAATAAATGCGTGGTTTGGTTTTAGCCAAAAAAAAATGCACCTTCACTTATCCTCAAGTACTCGTTGACAAAAAAAATCTAATAAAAATTTATAAATACTATGATTATACCTCAAAATGCTCGTCCAATTCAATGTGGCTCGAACGCATCTTAAGTGCAATGAGTTTTGTAGGTTCAAAGGTGGATGGCAAGGACGATAAAGGAAATTCATTCCAATCAAGTAACCTTAACCCATTGGGAAAAGATTTAAAGTCTTCACAAATTACATTACGAATAATCAAATATTTGAGACTTCTCATCTTTTCAAGATTCAATTGCATCTTTCTTGGTTGTGGCAAGGACAATGCTATGCCTCGAATTTCACCTAATCCCTGATTAGACAAAGAATCACATGAATCACGTTATACAACAGAAAATATGATTATCAAATTTAAAATAAAATCATCTTCAACATTAAAATGATAAATCAAACATAATGGGAAAAAATTAATTACATTTTGCATTGTGAGAAAAGGGAAAAGGTAAATCAAAAGGACTTATACCGTATCTCCATTAAGTACGTCGAGAGCATCCTCATAATTCGATAGCCTTCTACATTTGTTTAACACTTCTGCTTCTTGTCGATCAATTTCAAAACCCATTTGTTGTATCAAGTCATGCATCAATAAATGACCATCTTTTGCAACATCAATGAGAGATTTATTGATAAGTTTTTCAATATCACAGTATGGGTTATAAGAATTGCTACTTTGTAATATATCTACAACCAAATTCTTGTGGAATCCTTTAAGAAAAAATGCAATATCAAGGAAAATATTCTGTTGAATTTGGTTCAATCCATCGTAGCTTATTTTAAGTACTTCTTGAATATCCGAATGAGGAATTCTTTTGTACTTATCTAATGCGCTTTTCCAATATTGTACATCTTCGTCATATAAATCAGCACCTATTATTTTTAGAACTAATGGAAGTCCTTTGGCATAACCTATAAATTGGTGTGCGAGCTCCAAATAATCTTCTATAGGTTTGTTTCTTTTGACTGCATGTTTACAAAAGAGTTCACAAGATTCACGATCATCTAATTTCTTAACCTTATAGTAAAATAAATGACAATCTTCTTGTAGAGTAGGTAGCAATTTTTTCTCTCTTGTTGTGATAATAATTCTACTTCCAGAAGCAAACCAATTGCATTTTCCAAGCAAATTTTCTACTTGGACTAATTTGTCCACATCATCTAGAATTAAAAGAATTTTTTTGTGGTGAAGCCTTTCCATTATCTCATTGATTCTTTTAGATACGCCATGCACTTTCAAATTTCTACCCCCTAAGATCTCATAGTAAAGTGCCTCTTGTAGTTGGAGTACACCATCATTTGTTTTTGATTTTTCTCTAACATTTTCTAGAAAGCTGCTTCCTTCAAAATGACATGCAATAAAGTTAAAAGTAGCTTTTGCAATCGTTGTCTTACCTATTCCAGGAAAACCATGGATCACTAACATGCGAACATCGTTTGACTCAATATCTAAGCACCCACTTATTTCCTTTACGCGAGAGTCTATTCCAACTGGGTATTTAGCAACAAATAGTTGCGAAAATTTTAATTTGGCACTTACCTCTTCATAAATTTTTTGGATAAACAGATATTGAGGGAGGCTGCCAATCACAAAGCATTGAAAAAATGTTAGAAATAGAAATATGATCCTAAATTGAATTCAAAATTGTTAATTTTGTTTAGCTTCTGAACTACAACTGAAATTTTGTTAATTAAATGACACATAATTCATAGATCTAAACTGTCAATACGAATACTTTTTTTATTGTTCAGCTAGGATATCAATATTAGTCTTTTTACACCAAGATGCATGGAAAATCTTCTTTGGAAAAGAAGATTTTTTAAAGATTTTGTAAGAGAAACTTCTAAATAATTGATAAGTATCAATCATATATTCTTCTCTTGCTATCATTAACCGTTATAGTTTAACTAGCTCCGTAATGAAAAATATGATCAAAATATAATAGTTTCATAAAAAATAAAAACAAACAAACAATATAGCTTGTGGGAGTTATTTTTTAATAGTAAAATTTTTGTGGTGATGATAGAGTAGTGATTAAATACATACTCATTTTTGTAATGCCAACCAGATAAACTGGCAGCTTCATTTAGAGCGACCCTCCATCTTTGCACCTTGTCCGTGTCATACTTGAAACTTTCTTCATGTTTAGCCAACGCTTCTCCAAACTTTCCCTTTTGATTACGTACTTCAGATGGATCCACATCGTAAAAGACCGGAAATACCACTTGGCCTTTCTTTTCACACTCAAGAATTTCGACAAGTTCATCCAAACACCAAGTGGAAGTTGCATAGTTTTTAGAGAATACAATTATCGAAATTTTTGAACTTTTAATAGCTTCCAAAAGTTCAGTGGAAATTTTCTCTCCTCTTTGGAGCTCGTCATCCATGAAGGTGTTAATATCTTTCTGACGCAAAAAACCATTCAAATAGCTAATAAAACCATTGCGGGTATCTTCTCCCCTGAAACTCAAGAACACATCATATTGGGTGGAAGACGAAGAGAATGCTCGTTTATTAGTTAGAAGAGCCATTGTGATTTGGATATATAGACGGTTGAGAAGGTCTAAAGGAAAAAGGAGAAGGAAAGAGGTGACGAAATTGAAAATGTTTTATGAGTTCAAGAAAGCAAAGAGAATGAAAATTACGAAGAAGAGATTTCTCAATGGGCTTGAGACAGAATGGAATAGGCAGAGCAAAGGAAATGAACGTTAGATTTAGATAGTTGTTGGGAAGCGAAGAAGACCAAGAAAGTGAAATATGAAATTACAGTAGTACCGTTAGATTTAGATAGTTGTTGTGAGGCAAAGATGACCAAGAAATATGAAATTACAGAAGTACCATACTACTACTTTAATAGTTGGTGGTCCAAACACGTAATATAATATAAAATATACTTTTTGGAGCATCGTTTTGCTCACCATTCTGATTCACTTTAAACCCTTCACACCCACCCAGCAGGAAAAGATGGAGAAATTTGGGTACGCGTTTAATGGGTACGCGTTTTTTGCTTACTTTTTGGAGTGTAGCGAAGGCATTCTGACTCCTTTTCCTGTTCAAACTTTAAAGAAATAAAGGATTAGAGGCAAGGAAGTGGAAGACGCACTCTTCGGCAAGCGGCCCACACTATTCAATGCTACAACAATAACAAGTGTAGTATTGGTGTCCTATCAAAAAAAAAAAAGTGTTGTAGTGGTGGGTACCCACCTCACCTTCTTGGGTCTCTTCCTTTCTCCACTCACACACATTCTCGAGTCTCTAGTCTGAATGCTCCAGTCAATGTTTTCACCACCACTTTCACCTCAACAAACCTTCTCACCTTGTCTCTGCTAGCCTACAAACACCATTGACGGCATTCCACTCTCTAAGCCTTTTTTGTTTTCTTGGGTTTTTCTGTGATGAAAACTGTCTATTTATCACAAATAGAGAAACTTTGATGAACTTGTTAGAAAAAAAAAATGGATTTGATGCGTTGCTTTAGGTTTTGTTTGATTTTTCCATTTTAATTGTGGCTATAAGGAGATTTCAAACGAACAAACAAATATGACAAATTATGATTAGTAGAACGCAAAAAGTAAGACAAAGGTCAAAGAAATATTCATTTGGACTGTATTAACTCAAATCCTACAGTAGTTTTCTAGGATTTATCCCAAATTAATGGGATGGTTAGTATTATAGTTTAAATAATAATTTTTAGTGTTTAAATAATATTAAATAAATTTTCACATACTTTTTTACCTACACACATTTTTATAAAATAAAAATATTACTAAAAATTTCTTCCTAAATTGACCCTAAATGTTAACCAATAGTAGCTTATATATCTGGGTGACTGAGACGCAAATATATTTAGCAAACAGGGTAGATAGAGATAATATTTTATATTTAGCATTTTCTGATTCACTTTGAAACTTTTGGACCCAGGAAAGTACCAAGAAATTTCCTCCGTGTAGAATGCTCTGGTTCACTTTCAAACTTGGTTCAAGTCATCCGTATGACCCAATAACCAATCAATTGATTTGATTAAAGTTCGTTGCTGATGTGTGTTTGAATATGAAAATACTGTTACGTTGAAATTTGGGGGACAATGGTGATTTCCGGGTTGTAAAGAGTGTAATAAATCACTAACTGTACGAACATGTCAAAATCACCGGCACGCGTAAATAGGTTTCAAATTATTAAAGTAGTGTATTTGAAGAGTGGGTTTACCCTCATATTTTCATATTTTAAATATTATACACGTTTTTATACATTTTTTATTTACACATTTTTAAAAAAATTACAAATAATAATTTTTAAACTAACCTACCAAACACCTCTCAAATCTTTCAAATCAAAATCCATTTCAATTTCAATCCTTGGAGCTAGCCTTCTCAAGCAAGGGAAGGTGATTTTTTTTTTGTTATAAAGGGCAGGTGATTTTAAAACCCACGTCCACAGATAATAGCAATTGTGAAAATAGCATTTTCATTGCTAAAACAATGTCACTTTGAAATTAACAAGGGTCCTTTTTTTTTTTTTTTGGCTTGTTACCTTGTCCTTCTTATCCAAAGAATTATTGGCACTTATTTTTAAATGCTAAATCATAGTAAATTCTGTTATAAAGGAAACTCTGAAATATAATTTTTTTTTTTGAAATCTTCTGAAATATAAATTATTTCTGTTGTTACAGGGAGATATTAATATAATGAAAAAGCTCAACTTTATTGCATACCAGTTCTCAATTTCATGGTCTAATTATTGATATAAGTAATGAAATCAAATAAATAATTGATTAAAATAGAATTTCATTTTCGTAGTCTCTTTTTTTTCCCAGGCTTTTAAAGTCATTTACTTAAAAATGTTTATGGGTCTTTAACAAAGCTGTATTATTAAAGAAAAATTCCTGTGAAAAAACTAGTCAAGTAATTTCTAAATTGAGACCTTTAAATGGTATGTTTAAGAATTATTGAATGAATAGAAGGAATTAAATAAATAAAAAATGATTAGAATGCAATGAAACAAAAATTCAATTGGCAAAAGTCTTGTCACTTAGTGGCATAATCTGCTCCCCTATATTATTATGAGAGAGAGAGAGAGAGAGAGAGAGAGAGAGAGAGAGAGAGAGAGAGTCATAAATGAGATGAAAATTGAGGAAAAAAAATTATGGGATAAGAGTATTCCTTCGGTGGAGAGAGTCATAAACGTGACATTCCCTCGATTGAGAAGTAATGTAAACAACTAATCAACCCATTAGTAAGGTGGGTTAACTTTTACAAGTTTCTATTAATGAAACCCAACATCCTGAACCGATTAAAATCATATTTTCTTCACGCCAACCGTGCTTAGGTTCGAAGTTTCTCATTTTGGATCAGGTCAACTTGGATTTTATGAATTTATTTGGGTTCAAGTCTACCAGGACAATCCTAGATAATACAGAGAAGGTCGTCTTTATAGCTTAAACATCATTTTAAGTACTATAAGAGTATAAGACTACTAAAATCACAAATTAGTAGTCACCCCAACAACTACCTCCATTATATTTAAATAATTTTCCTTACTAATTCATCTAATTACTTTTCCATATGTCCCAACAAAAGTACACTCTTTGTTTCTGATAGGATTCTCATCCTACTTATGCTGTCAATTTAGCATTCCGATATCTTTAAAATATGCAACAAGCTCACCAATGCTGAACCAGGAGTGCAAGTTTTCAGTTTAGAAGGAGTGCAGTAACGCTTTTCTTTGCATTTAGAATTGGCTGATTTAGAGAATGTAGTTATAGAATGCAATACCAGGACAGATCGTAACACACCCAATGCATGCAATACAGAGTACAGTTGAGCCACAAAACTTCCTCCAAACCCACCAATGCAGTGTAGGAAAGTTAATCATATCATCAATAGCTAGAATATTCTAGTAACTAAGCACCCAACCAAGCAAAACAAGGTAGCATTAACTGCAACATGGAATGCTATCTCTCTTTCACAGAAAACACTGGGAATATATTTGAAATATTATGTCCAAAGAAAGATAGCTAAGTGGTATATGGATCAGAAGAAAATATCAGAAGAAAATAATGCAATTTTTGCAATCATAGTGATACAGCAGATATGAGTTTGGAATACAACACCTCTGTCCAACAAAACAGGAGTAGAAGGTTCATGCTGACCTTGAAGAAAACCCTCTGATCTTATTCGGGGCTATCAAGGCTAGCGGTGTTGAATGATCTCAACCAGTGCTAGAACAGCAGAAACATGGACTACGACATAATAAATTGTTTGTGTGAACAATAATGCACAATTGCCAAAGCTAAATGTTAAGATGATCACTAGAGACAAAAACTCCAAAGCTATAACTAATTTAGAGTAGGGTCTAAAACCTCAAGCCAAACAGGGATTTAGTAGGTGAAGCAAAAGTGGACATTGTAATGTTCAAAATTGTTAGCCTAAAGAGCAAATGGAAAATGTTGATATTTTTACAATGACAAGATCCTACATTTTAGGCTAGGCTATGATGGGTACATGCTTGAAGCAGAAAAAGCCATATTGTTTCAGTTAAAAGGCCACGCAAATTATGTGCCTTCCCCAAAACCATTAGGTTTTGGGTTATTGGAATTCAAGGCTCTAGAGTGGCCAAGGAAAGAGAATTCTATCTTACGTTAGATTTCAAACCTACATCTGTATTAAGGTGTTGAAGGTGTGCATGCTATGATTCTTCCTGAACAGTGTCACTCCATAGTTTCTCCATCCCTTGCTTCACAAACAGAATTCAGCGATCATTTTGCAGTTTTGATTGGTAAATACTAATTATTTACTCATTTCAAATCAAACTCACAACTTCAACATTTTCCCCTTGTTTATGAGAGGGAAAGGAGAAGCCATTTGGTACAAAGACCAATGGCCATACTAATTGACAATCTTAACAGAACTATAAACTAGGAATAGCCCAAGGAAGTAAACAATCAAACACTTATTTTTTTTTATAAGTAATTAATGAGTTTTATTAAAGTATAGTGTTCAAAATGTAGAGCCTCTTAAAGAATTACAATCATAAATTTAGATGGTCCCCAAAAAATTCATTGTACAACATTCAATTTGCAGATTCAGGAAACTAGATTTTGGTCTCTTTAACTGGTTTCTCCATGACTTCAAATGTTCAGTTATTCAAGTCCCTCCAAATTGTCCACATAAGACAGTGGGGAACTGCCAGATGCTACTTATGTTCTGATTATATGTACATTTCCAGCAGCAATAACATCTATCACCTTCTTGGCATCAACCAATGTAACCCAAAAGCAACAGAAGAAAGGACCTAAAATCATGACCTACTAAGCAATGAACCAAAGATGGTGTACTGATTTACAACTTATCTTTCACATATACAGCACCAATTGACCAAGACCATTGGTGTTCAGCCTGCTGATGAGGGTTGCTTTCATAACAAATCCATTTCCTTTCTCAGTGTTGATCTAAGTGGCTTAGTGACACGGTGAGGAAAAAGAACTTCGAGGCTTTGAGTCAGTATGGAGTAAAAGCACTGGCTGTGGTTCTTGGAACCTACATAAAGCAAGTTATTAGCGGTAATGTGGCTGATCTTATTCCTTGGAAGAATGTTTTTGGTGCCAAAAAATACCAGATAGAACCAGCAGAAGGCTTTCTCAATTATGTCTTCAAAGCGTTTGAGGCAACCACTGTTATTGTACTTTTGGCCTCTGCTATAATCTTTCTGCCTTTGGAATCAAACAGCATACAATTATCATGGTGGGAGTATTATTGTTACTGTCGTTCTGGTTGTTGTTGTTTCTGCTGTCTATAACTTCAAGCAATCCAGGCAATTAGAAAAGTTCTCCCCAAAGAGTGGAGACATCAGGGTGGACGTATTGAGAGATGGGCAACACCAACATATTTCAATGCACTTGTTGGTAATGTCACTGCTAGTCATAATCGTGGTGTTGGCAATTGCAAAAAGTCTGCCTCTAGTTGGTAGACAACTTTGGCTTATTCTATGAAATACATGATAGTTAATCATGCCTTGGCCAGGGATCTCTAATTGTGAGACACTGGGGTAAGACATAAGTATCTGCCCTGACAAAACAGGTACTTGTACATTAAATGAGATGAAGGTAATAGAACTTTGCCTTTAAAAGAAGCAATGAGGGAAGGTACTCCCACAGAATAGTATCAAATGTTCTTGATATATAAAACAAGAAGCAGTTGGTTTACACACAACCAATACTATTTACAAGGTAGATTCTGAATCGCTTGTAAAGATTTCTAGAGCCCTACCAAGAAAGCGACACTTTCTTGGGCTTGTCTTTGATTTGAGTATGAATATCAATAAATTCTATAATCCATGTTAGACTTAGATTCAGAGAAAAATAGAAGTGGAGTTTCAATGAAGATGAAGAGTGAGAAGGTTGTTCACACCCCACTAGAAGGGAGCTGCCGAGACTAAGGGATATATATTCAAGACACTACATTCTAGCTAGCCTTTAACATGACGTGTCAGGGTAAAAAGAAAGCTCTCCCCCCAAGGCCAATTCATTATATAATACCAATCCTATGACAAATCAATAGCTATTCCAAAGTAATTATCAGTTTTACCAAGTATCAAAAATTTCAATGAAACTAAAAAAAAAAAAAAGAAAAGAAAAAAAAGAAAAAAAAAAGAAAAAAGAAAAAAGAAGAAGAAGTCATTCCTCCTTGAATTTTTCATAGGAATACAGTTAAGAAATAAATAAACAACAACATTGAGGGTGAATTTCAAACATTCAAATGGACAAAGAAGTAATAAACACCATTAGTTTGAGAGTAATATTAAAAAACTAAAACTTTAGTGGATCAGACAACTTGCTCCAAACTTGACTAACCATAATATCAGACCACTTTCAATGTTAGTTATATTTTTGTCATATTCAACGAATCAACAATATAGAAGGCCCTAAATCATAATAACTAAAATTACAATGAACCATATGAAAACTGAACTCAGAGCAAAGTGACCTCATGACTACTCTAGTAATGAAACCAAATTATATTACCAACAATTATTATAAGTTAGAGGAAAAAAAAAAAACACATTTACACATTGACAAGTTACAAAAAATACTTTTTTATAAATATTTTATAGAAGGAAATTGTATGCCATCTTTTCATAAGTTGGATAGTTGGTATAGAAAGATGATTGATTATCAACAAACTAGACTTTAAATTTTTTGCTTCAATAAGGAGAGAAACACAAAAGAAATTATCAGAATACTCAGTTCCCAAGGTTTTGCAACAATGCTCAAGTCATAGTACATCTAGGTATAATGGTAACTCTGGCAAGAGAACAACAATACCACAAAAGGAAGATGAAGATTTATTTCTTCCTAAGTAGGATATTAAAAAAAACTGCAATTCCACATGTCCCCTCCTGAACATCTCAACCGATGCAGCAGGGGCAGTACCAGTACGAATTAAGTAGATCATGATCAAATGCAAAGCAAAGGGAGGCTAGGGTGGCTGTTGCCTCCCATGGGATTTTTTTTTTTTTTTTTTTAATATTTCTTTTATAAACACACACACACACACAGATATATATATATATATATATATATATATATATATATATATATAGAGCGAGAGAGAGAGAGAGAGAGATAAACCTTTGTACTGTATGCCCCAATTCTTCCACTTTTTTAGATATCAAAACCACATAATCCCATTTGAAAGCAAGAGGTTTTGATGGGATTAAGGTAACATCAAAGGTACACAAGGAAAATTATTGGTCTTTACTAAGAGAATTTTTACTTGCATTAAAATTTTATTTCTAGCCATACCTTATTTGAAATATAAATATATTTTCCTTCAACTAAATATGTTACTGCCCCCTTAAAAAAAGACCCTAGGTTATATTATAAAGAAGAAAAAAAATGTGTTCATTAGAGAGAAGCAATATACATAAAATTGGCCTAAACAAGGTGGCTAACTAAGGAGAGAGTAATTTAAGAATGTATGATCATATTCCGATGTAGAGAAAAAGAAGTTGATTAATTTGGTGACAAGGTGACTATGAAAAGTTGTGGGTCAAGTGTACTAATTTATAAGTTAATGCCTTCTGAAGAAGAACAAATTAAGGGGTTATTCAAGAACAAGATATTTTTAATAATTCTAAGGTTTACCAAAGTTTTTCAGCTAGGATGGTGGGCTTAGAGAAGTGTTTTGTCAATTGTCAGTACCGAGAGGCTGATTGGGGGCAATGGGGTGCTTGCGTTGGACTTGCAGCTTTGTATTGGTTGACTGCTTTGGCTCTTCAAGTGTAGTGCAGTTTCTGGCAAGCAGTTGTCTAAGCAAAGATGCCTTGCTTCCTGAAATAGTAAATGATAGTCAATGAAATAATCCCCCGCCCCCCCACCCCCCCCCCCCACCAAGAGAAAAGTATCCAAGATTCAACCAATAATTCCAAATCATTTATAATACATGAATTTTTGTTTTAGGTGAAGTGAATATTAAATATAGTGCTAAGGGATTTCAATTCTGGAGAAAGGTTCCAGTTAGCCCTAACATGAGGTATGTTTAAGATCACAAGGAGAAATAACCATTATTTGTTTGAGAAGAAACAATATAAAAACCATATTTCATTCAATAAGACAACTTACTCTAAACTTGGCCAACTGGAATATCAATTCATTTGATCTTATTTATATTTTGTTATATTTAACAAAACTACTATCTGGAAGGCCTTAAGTCATACTAACTAAAATTAAAATGAAGCATATACAGTCCTAGCTAGGCCTAGAGTAACTCCGTGACTACTCCCATATTAAAATCAAATTATATTTCCAACAATTATTCAGCTGGAATACATATCATGTGAACTTAGGAGCATCAAATTGTATTTAAACATGAGTACCTTCAAAATGATCAAAGATTCCAAGAGAGACCTCATTAGCATCTAAGTGACTTTTCAGAATTGGTGCTAAGTATTAATAAATTGATAAACCATAGTCCAAACACACATTTTTTTCCAAATGACTGATTTCTGAGGAGTTGGTATCAATTTGTGCCTAATTGCTCCGCCTATAGTTCCTCTAATCATATTGGAGTGGGAGTGTAACGTGGGCAAGAAAACGAATGCAAGTCCACCAGGATGTGTGACTGTGTGAGCAACATACTAGAAAGAGGAGAGATAGGTAATGAACTTCTATCTGCTAGTTTTCAATATTTTTGTTCTAAAAATTGAGTTTTCTTTTTCATTATTCTACCAATCTGAACTTTTCTTTGTAAAAATTATAATACTTTCAAAGAAAATACTTCCATATTCACACAAAATTAAAACCAAGACCTCAACTCCACGTTGTAATGATGTGGAAGGAGGTACAATTTGGTCAAAAGACCACGAACTTATTTTCTAAGTAACTTTGGCTTACATAATCAAATAACTCTAATTCAGCTACAAGTTATAAGTGACCCCTTGAGTATGACCCATTAGAAATTGATTTTAGTCAATTTAAGAAAATTATATGCCATTTGAGAAATAAAAAGACAACAAATACATTCAGTGAGCTAAGAAAAGCAAAGACAATTTTCTTTCATTAATTAGATTTTTCTTTATGTTAATGTCCTTTCCAATTGAATGTTACCCAATCATATTAATGAGTAGTTAATTTATAGTGAGAGAAGTGGCAAAAGCAGTCAATAAGGCAACCGAAACAATAAAACTAAAGAATGAGGCATTCCTTAACACTAAAAAAGCATTATAACACTAAAAAAGCATTATAGAAAAACAGTTTCGATGTAATAATAGTACCTTGTCATATTTCTTTGAATTTGAATAAAGAGGTTCTCATTTCTTCAGTAGTAGGCTTGGTAAAAAGTCAGCATCCCAAATGCAGCATCAAAGGCCAAGGCCCGCTTTACTGTTAGGGGAATGTTTACAGGCAACAATAGACTAGAGTCATTAGACCCCAGTGCCCATTTTATGAGGCTGTGCACTACATTATTATCTGAAAAAAGAAGCCAAAGCCAAAATATCCTTCATTATGCTCTTCCATTCCCAGCCGAGCTTGCAAGCTGGATTTGCAATGAAGTTGATGACGTTAGCTGCAATTTAAAAGATAAATCCTCAACAACCAGCTAACAGTATAAAGATTATCTCTAGCACAGATTCATTGGACTATAAAACAGGAAGAGTAATAGCAATCCAATTGTGCAATCTGTACTGTATTTTACCATTATATATATATATATATCCGTAGTAACAATTTATCAAATACTTGGGGTGCTTTCCTTTATACCCTCTACCACAACTTGTTCAAGTCTCTCCTCATTTGCCAATGGCAATTCCCATCTTACTGCAGAGGCTTATCCCATGTCTGATTGCTCTACCATTCCCCTATTGATTTCTGAAGACCACAGCCAAGCCTACATTATTTTTTAATCACATGATGCATCAAAGCTAAGCTTTACCAGTCGATCAGTTGGTTTGGTCCAAGCACTTTTCCTTTTTTTGCTCATCAGTTCCCCTTGTAGTCCCAAGTGATCTCAAGTTAAAGTCATTTTGTGTGTTAAGACGATGGGCTAGCTGATTTATGCTTGCTTTAGTGTTTGAAACTAGTGCTTCCTCCCGTGCATCCCAAATGATTTTCATTGCCACTACTGCATACAGTGTGAATTCATCTTTGGTGACTCTTTCTGCTAATAATTCCTTTGGGGGGTCAACTATTTGTTCAATGAACTCCTTTACAAATTTAGCTTGGATCAGTTCAACTCATAAACCCCCATCTACTACCATACCTCCTTTGGCATAGGGACAACATTGAAATAGATGAAAGACTGAATCTTCTGCTATTTTACAAAGGGGGCAATAATAGGCATTTTGGGTTTCAGAGCATCTGACCATCTCTCACTCGAAGGGAAGAACGTCTGCAGCCACTCTGGATAAAATCATTCTTCATTAAAAACTTCATCCTACAAACCCTTTTAACTATTGGTTGAAAATCTATAAACAACACCCAAACAATAAAAATATTCAAATTTTATACTGGTTTCCAACCTGTCATGACTTCATAGTAGACAAATAGATGGCCAAATGAGGATAAATAAATAAATAAATAAATAACAATAAGTACTACTACAAAACCAAAACAGGATCTTCTTAGGTCTATTTTTCTTGAAATAGAGAAAGTCCATTTCTCAGTTACTGCTCCAGATACCAAAATTTAGAGAGAGAGAGAGAGAGAGAGAGAGAGAGAGAGAGAGAGAGAGAGAGAGAGAGAGAGAGAGTAGTTGCAAACAACCAATTCATGGAAACATTTTAGTGCTGCACCTCTGTAGTCATATTGAATTAAAAATGATTTTTTTATATGTAAATTGAATCAAGATTATTTATTGAAGATTCAAGCTCAATGGGTTTCAAGTTTGCAACTACTCTCTCTCCCTCTCTTTTATTTTTGGTATCTAGAACTAGTCAGAGTAGGAATTTCATTTCCTGGAAGCAGTTATGCATATTTCTTAAGCACAAAGCTTCTTCATTGTAGAACAGGATATGGTATAAATTGTTCAGTCCTTTACCCATTCATCCTTCAACTCTATTGATACTTTCTTGTTGAGTTGTCAGATTTTGTGTTTTTTTTTTTCTCTCTCTCACTGAATTAAAAATTCAAAATAACTAAGACCTATGCCTTAGGTTCTTGCATTGAAGTACACGTATCAGCCTTTTCATGTGTTTCACAGTACATGGTGTTTACCAGTGAAGTGATTTCTAAAAACACACAAGAACCGATAAGTTTTTGGAAAACGTGGAAAGGGTTCATTTCTAGGGTTGAACAAAGTAAAAAATTTCCCCCTGATTGTACATATTCTATATGGACAGATTTTATTGCAAAATTAATCACTTAAAATGGAATGGTTTCCTTGACAACTCATTATCACTTTCATAATAAAATCAAACAGCCCCCAAGCAGGGTCAAAATTCCATATACTGCAAGAACGGCCAAGAAAAAAGTAGATGAAAAGATTCAAAGAAGTAATTTTAAATCACATCTGCTCTGAATAGACAGACTGCTAAGAATCTTTCTAGAGACATCAGAAACTAATCATCATTAAGGATCACAACAATGGCAGAATCAAAGAAATCTTGATACTTTTGTAATAAAAGAACAGTAAATGTATTAAAGTCAATGTGAATATGTCACATTCCAAATATGTACTGTGCTAAGGCTACAAAGGAAAATATATAAAAATACATTCCATGAAAGCTTAACACATCATTTTGCATATTCCAGCAGGAAACCTGCTTGCCTAGAAACAATTCATGACAAATGATCTTGATTTCCCAAGGACTGAGGAGAAGCATAGGATGACTCAAAAAAAGTTGCTTCAGCCTTTCTTGAGTATTAATTAAAATGATGGTGCATCAATCTCAGCCAAATTTCGTGAAACAAACCATGTGTAAAGAGCATACATACCATAAAAATAATGATATCAAGTTTGCTAAAAAAGCCGGCTAATGCAAGTATTCCAGTGTATGAGAACATAGTAATGGACAAAGTAATAGCCGAAATACACAACCTGCACACATAATCTAGAGTTAGTACATAATACAAGCCTGAAAAAAGAAATTATAAAATCTTCAGGAGAGGGATCCCCCAATCATATTCTCAAACAAGAGCAATAATGCATTCAATGAAGTATAAGATTCACCTCAACAACCAATACAGAGCACAATGTGATGATTATTCTAATTCTGGATAAACCCACGAGACAGCAAAATAAGTGAACATGAACGTGGCATGGCCTATAACACTATAGTCTGTAGGTACCAGCAGACTGACAATGCAAGAAGCTGCATAAGAAATGTTGCAACCAATGTTAGGAGTTCATTAAGACCAACAAATTCCCTCATCGATATCATTTATGTTCAAAAATTCAATGTCCATCATCAAGAAGTTGTCAATCGCCAAAACCAGATTCTATAATTCCTTTTTCCGCTGTCAAACTTCAAGATTTATAAAATTACTTTTATGTCCTAATTTTTTTTAGGATCAAGTTTATTTTTACAAAAGTACACAATTAGTTTTTTTTTGAAAAGTAACATAGAAAATATATTGAAAGAAACAGCCCCGTACATAGGAAATGCACGAAAGAGGCAAAAACATCAAGAAACCAAAGTACAAAAGTCAAGCAACACAGGAAGGGAAATACAAGAAAAAGAAGGTAGAACCAAACACCATTCGAGAAGAGTAAAAAAGAAAAAAGACTTAAACTCAAGACTAGACCGTTCACAAAAAGTACACAATTAGTCCGATATATAAGTAGCTGGAAGACTCATGGAAAATAGCAAAGTAGCATGTTGTTGTCATGCAGATCAAATTTTCCGTGTGGGATATTGAAAACAGGTCAGACAGAATTTATTCTCAACCCATACTGTGGCGCTCTATCTTTTTCCTCAAATTTATGAATGAAAGATGATTAAAATTCCTTTATAGCCTATTTTCATAACCAGATCAAGGTTAAGAGAATTATAGAGTTAGTATGGTATAAAAGTAGCCAGGGGACTTGAAAGTAAGGTGCACAAACACAGTTTGTAGTTTAGATTCTTCCAAAGTAGGATATGAAATAAAGGTCCACACTATTTGTTGAGGATCCATAACTGACCCCAAATATTTGGGATTTGTTGTTGTTGCACGATGGCCAAAAAGATGAAAGAAAATATAAAAAATAGGGCTCACACCAAGCATCTTCTTGACTCTTTTTGAACAATGGCAATCCAAGGCTGAACATTTTTTCTTTTGATAAGTAAATTACAATTGGGAGCAGTGGAGCATTAATTACTAGCCATCAAAAAGCAAAGCTCCCAATCTTAGTTTCCCCATTGCTTGCTTCATAAACAGAATTCAGCAATTATGATGTTGTTTTGATTGGGAAGTACAAATCATTCACACAATTCAGATTAAACCCATCACCTCAACAGCCACCCCTTGTTTATGAGAGACAAAGAATAAGGAATTTGGTACAAAGACTAACAGCCGTGCTGATTATCAATCTTAACAGACAAATAAACTAGAAATAGCACAGGGAAGAGAACAGTCGAACAATTTATTATTAATAAGTAAATGAGGAATTTTTTTAGAGAAGAGGAGTGCTTAAAATTTGAGCCTCCTAAGAATTACAATTATGAATTTAAAATAATCCTCAACACCAGCTATTAGACAAAACGGGCACCCCTACATTAAATGAGATGAAGGTGACATAATTTTATCTTTAAAGAAGCAATGAGGGAAGGTACTACCACAGAATACTATCAAATGTTATTTCATTAGTTCCAATTTTTATTTACAATAATTTTCCTTCAAATTGGATCATTCCTAATCTTATGAATGACCTAGTTAAGTTATACTTAGAGACGCAATAAAAGCTATCAGAAGTGCAGACAAAAACAATAAAACTAAAGAATAAGACATTCCTTGATACTAAAGATCATAATAGAAAAACGTTTCAATGTAATAATATTACCTTGTCATATTTCTTTGAATTTGAATCAAGATGTTCTCATTTCTACGGTAGTAGACTTGGATTGAGGTTAGTGTCCATGAATCATTTTCTTCTTTTTTGCCCTATAGCTTTTGAGCTATGGACAATGACATTCTGTTTATTTGGACTTCAATGGGTTATGCCAATATTGATATGTTCGCTACTTGGCAGGGTTATTTCGCCAGACATAGAAACATAGCTTTTTGGACTGCTATGCCTCATTGCATTATGTGGTGTCTTTGGCAAGAACGGAATTCTAGAAGTTTTGAGCGTCGTGAGTGAACTATCCTTGAATTTAAAGCCTTTTTCTTTCATACTTTGTTAGATAGGAGTGTTTCTTTTCATTCTCCTTCTTGTTTTACTCTTTTAGATATGCTTGAGCATTGTAATTAGAATTAAATGTACTTTATCCTGAGTACACACCAAGTGTACTTGTTATGTTTTCTTTTTAATAAAAATTTTTGTTACTTAACAAAAAATGAAGGCCAAGCTGGGGAACGTTAACAGGCAACATTAGACTAGGGTGATTAGACCCCATTACCAATTCTACGAGGCTGTGGGCTACATTATTATCTAATCCCATTTCCAAATGAAGAAGAAGCAAAAGCTGAAATATCCTTCTTGCAAGCTGGATTTACAATGAAGTTAATGACATTTGCTGCATATCCTTCTATTGGCTCAGAATATAATGACAAGATCGAAACAGAGCAATCCTAAGATGTATCCTTAAAAACCAGCTAACAAGAAAAATATTATATCTAGATTGGATTCATCCAACAACTAAAAGGAAGATTTCACACACTGAAACTTCTCTCTCGAAAAGTAAGACAGTGAGTTCATTCATTTAGGCCATAGTAACATTTTATCAAATACTTGGAGTTCTTACCGTTATTCCCTCTATCACAACATGTTCAAAACTCTCCCCTTTGGCCAATGGCATTCCAGTCTTGCAGAGGTTCTCATTTTTCTTCCATGGTACCTCTATCACAACAAAAAAAATCAACGAATTAATAGTACCTTGGCATATTTCTTTGATGTTCAATCAAGAGGTTCTCATTTTTCTTCCATGGTGGACATAAATTGAAGACATTGGTGTTGCATTCCCAGTTCACGGGTAGGCAATAGGCATATCTATCATGGTCCAAGCATTCTCATTATTTTGGTCTTCAATTTCCCTCGTAATCTCAAGTGATCTCACGTAAGAGTCACACTCTTTGTTAAGACGATGGGCTAGCTGCTTTATGCTGGCTTTATTAGTGTTTGAAACCAGAGCTTCCTAAATGCTCAAACTGTTAAGAAATTAGGGTTAGGATTCAAAGCAGTGTACCAAAGGTCTCTCTTCGCAATTTAGTTGTTTTGTTTCCCCAATTTTCAGACTCTTCAAAGCAGAAAAATAAGAAAATATAAATAAAAACAAAACCAATTGACACAGCACAACTATAAGGAAGTGAAGGAAGAGAACACTGAGCACCTAATTTTAGATCCCATAACATTTGGTTTCTCTACCTCAACTGAAGAAAAACGACTATGAATCAGATCAACATCAACTAATCTAATCTAAAATGCCGCAATTAAATGATCCAAAGAGGGGGATTATTGACTGGAAAATTAATTGAGAGCGAGAGACAGGGAATTAGTTTTCTTTACCTTGGCATATCAACATCAACTAATCTATGTCACTCCCCCGGTCATCATCGATTCGCGAAAACGATCACAACGACGCCGTTTCAGTCTCTCTCAAAAAATATAGAGAGAATCAGATCGATAACGACAATTGTGGAAAGATCGCGAAGGACAACTCTTTCTTTAATAGAAGGCTGCGTTTGGTGTTTTCCAAAAAGAATAGAAAGAGAGTTTGGTTTTGTGTTTGGTTTGTGTAACAAAGAAAAGAGATTTGTCTTTGTGTGAGAGAGAGGGAGTGATACGAAAGCGTGTTTATACTCTCTTTTTTTGGGTGTTGTGTGAAACACTTTACTTATCCATGCCACGTTGGCAGAGGCCCCAACGGTACTCTATCTACTCTTTTTATTTTCCTATTTTTTAATTACACCGGTAAAATTTGGTTTTTGTTTGAATTTTACGTCCTACAATTTTAAAATTTAGAGCTCACTTCTTAAATTTTGGTGGCGTTTAGATTTTACATCATGATATTTCAAGATATAGAGTTTAACTCATAAATTTTAGGACTACTTGGATTTTACTTTCTAAAATTTGGGGTGTTTGAATATTACGCTCTAAGGTTTTTAATTTTAAGGTATAAAATCTAAACACTTCTAAACTTTAGGAGATAAAAATTTAAATTCTAAAAAATTAAGGTGTAAAATTGAAGAATAAGTCTACTATTACAACAATTTTTACAATTTGCTTATATGACAAGTTATAAGTTGTGGAAATAAAATAGTGGGTCCATGATTCCACCATATGGCAAAGTTGTAAAACTAGTAGTGACTAGACTTACTCAAAATCTAAATACCCCTAACTTCAGAGAATAAAATTCAAATTTTGAAAAGTCAAGGGCTAAAATTCAAACATCCCAAACTTTAGATGTGATTTGCAAATTTTTTTTTATTTTTGTCATTAATTCATTCATCTTTGGGTTGCGTTGCTTGGTTGAATTGCTTTGCTTAGTTCAGTTGTTGTTTGTGGACTGCAAATGCCCCTGGGCCTACCTTTTTTTGACTTCAATGCCCCCAGCCCCCTGCCTCTGTGCCGAGTGTTGTTTATTTATTTTTTGACCATTTTGTCAAAACAATGATGATAATAATCTCATAAATTAATAATAGGCTTTGTTTTTGCTAAATATTGGTTTTTGAAAATTATTTTATTACAAAACTTTTATTCCAACCATGTCTTAATTTCCTTTTTTACAATTTTTTTTTAAAAAAAAAGTCATGTTACGAGTTAGCCAAGTTGGGTCAAGTTGACTTGCAAAAAATGGTCAAGTCATGGGTGGATTCTTTTTTTTCTTCGGAAAAAAAATTGGATTCGGGTTGGGTCAGTAAATCCCAGCCCGTTTTTCTATGTTTACATAAACATATTTTTTATGCATAATTTAAAGGTGTAAAAACTTGAAATTAAACATTTAATATATGACATAGCTATTGATTTTTTGTCTTCTTGAAATTTTGCAAGTATAAGTATATAATAAAAAATAATAAAGTGAAATCTATTATTAGATTATCAAAATTCACATTCAATAAAAAAATAAAAATAAAAATAAAGAGAGGTTGAAGGATTTCTTTCCGAACTAATTCAAAACTTTGTTCTTTCAAAAATCCCTCCATGTGTGTGAGTTAACTAATAAAAAAAAAATCTTCCATAACGTAGCAGATATAGATTAAAGTCAGCATCTTTGGGCTGAGGCAGTAAAAAGTAAAAATAACCCCGTATCCATCAAGGGTCCTCTCCACTCTCGTTTAATGGGCCAGGATAGTATCTCTCTCTTTTTTCTTTTTCTTTTTCGGCCCTTTTCGTGATGCTATGGGCTTAAATCATCTACAAGCTATAAGTAACCTCTAGATTTTTAACTATTATCATTTGCAGATACGGTAACGTCGGTGAGGTTGAAATTGTTGAGTCTTTCTACCAAAAAATAAACTTTAAGTCTATATTGGTTGGTGATGTCATATTTACCATAATAATAATAATACACATATAAATTTACACTGACATCATTCATTTTGCATTTTTTTTTTATTTCTTCACATATCACAAGTAAGAAGAAAGAATGTGGATGATGGTTGTTGTGTGTGAAGAAAAAAATAGTTAAGAAAAATTAAAATTTTAATGAAATGCAGTGTGAAAATGATAATCTTATATGCATGGTGTTTTGAAAAGTGAATATGTAAAAAAAAAAAAAAAAAGTAAATTTTTATAGTAAAATAGACAAAAAAAATTTAGGCAAAAATACACTTTGGGACCCTAAATGGTGTTTTATTTGACCATGGGTGCCTGGGTTTTGGAGCTTGCTATCTCTGGCCATGGGTGTCTGGGTTTGGAGTAGAGGGCTTGGAGCAAATCAAGGAGAAATTAGAGAGAAAGAGAGTGAGAGAAGTCAAAAACTCAATGGACAGAGAGATTAAATTGATCTGGGTTAAGGTTTGTGGGGTTGGTTTTTTATTTTTATTATTATTTTTTATAACTGGTGTGGGGAGTGGAAGAGTCCCTATCTATGCCTAAAGCCCAAGTGCCAATTAGAACTCATGGAATGAATTGGGCTAGACGTGAATACCTAATGGACTATAGGGTCTGGAGGAAGGGCAATGGGGCCATCTTGAGCACCCAAGAGGAGGTGGGAACCCTTGCAGATCGTTCCCATGAATCAAGTAGTAAGTTAAATAGAGCTAGGACTTACTCGAGGAGAGGTGCACGGATAATCCACGTCTTACTTCCAGCTAGTATCTAGAACCTTGGGGAATTTTCCAGAACATGCAAGAAAGATGAAGATCTTCTCCCCCGCATTAATGAGGAGACCTCCACCTAACCTTTGCGGCATTGAATACATATGAGACAACTTGAATAGTACAAACACTCCCAAAAGTCAAAATTCCAAGATAAGGGAAGGGAGAAAACCGATAAAGGAGAGCCTACATTATTTTGATCACATGATGCATCAAAACAGTAAGACACATACTTGTTTAGCGTTTGTCAAAAAGCAGCACTTCCTCTCATGCCTCCCAAAGGACTTTCATCGCCACCACTACATATGGTATGAACTCATTCATCTTTGGCGACTCTTTCTATTTGTAACTCACTTGTGATTAAAAAATGTGTTTTTTTTTTTTTAAAATCAACAAAATAAAAGTACCTTGGCATATTTCTTTGAAGTTCAATCAATAGGTTCTCATTTTTCTTCAATGGTGGACATAAATTGAAGTCAGCGTCCTCATTTAGAAAGGCTGGGCCATTGAAGACATTGGTGTTGCATTCCCAGTTCACAGGTAGGCAATAGGCATATCTATCATGGTCCAAGCATTCTCATTATTTTGGTCTTCAATTTCCCTTGTAATCTCAAGTGATCTCATGTAAGAGTCACACTCTTTATTAGTGTTTGAAGCCAAAGCTTCCTCCCGTGCATCCCAAAGGAATTTCATCGCCACTACTGCATACAGTGTAAAATGGGTATCAACGTTACAGTACCTTGCACCAATCTCCACGCTTTACAAATAAAACAAGTGTCGTATCCTAAATGCTTAAACTGTTAAGAAATTGTGAATTTACTCGTCAAATTAATATTCTAACACAAGAATTATTATAGAATATTAAGCACCCAAAATCAGGATCTTTATTATTTATCATTCATAATATTTCAGAGTTCCTACTAAAAGAATTATACAACAAATGCATAATAAAGCAAACTATAGAGACAGCCAAAGGTCTCTCTTCGCAATTTAGTTGTTTTGTTTCCCCAATTTTCAGACTCTTCAAAGCAGAATAATAAGAAAGTATACATAAAAACAAAACCAATTGACACAGCACAACTATAAAGAAGTGAAGGAAGAGAACACTGAGCACCTAATTTTAGATCCCAAAACATTTGGTTTCTCTACCTCATGAAGGAATAAAACCCAACTGAAGAAAAACGACTATGAATCAGATCAACATCAACTAATCTAAAATGCCGCAATTAAATGATCTAAAGAGGGGGATTATTGATTGGGAAATTAATTGAGAGTGAGAGACAGGGAATTATTTTTCTTTACCTTGGCATATCTCCTTTTCCTCAAAAAAAAAAAAAAAAAAAAAGGCATATTTCTTTGAATTTGAATCAAGAATCTTCCAAAACATAGGCCCTTTTAAATGTGTACTGCATCGAAAAGTCAACTCTCAGGACAAAATTAACCTCTTTATATATTTTAAAAATCTAATTATTGAATTAAATGTTTTTTATGGTGTTAGCATACATGTCAAATTTCATTTAAATAGAAAGTTAATTACTTTTCAATCCATAAACATAAGACAAAATGGGTGAGTTAGGTCGGGTTTGGATTAAGTCAATTGATTTGTGTAAAAAACAAGTCATTTTAAGCAAGTTAAAAATGGGTCGATCAATCAAGTTGTAGATTGGGTCAAGTTGGATCAAGTTGACCCGTATTTTTTCACATAATTTTTTTTTTAACATGTATTTGCTACGCAACAAATTACTTGATGTGAAATACATTACTTTGAATTCACTGCTCAACAAATTTACATTTGTTCAATAATTATAAATTATACAAATCTCAACATTTTTTTTTAGAGAGTTTCAAATTGTGGCGTCCGCTCCTAATGATAGCTTTTTATCACTAAGACACCAATCAGTTTTTGGTGTAGGTGGGAATTGAACCCCAAATCTCTTATACAATTATTAAAGATTTTACCAGTTGAGCTAACTGGAACCCACAAATCCCAACATTGTTAATCAAAACAAAATAGCACAAACACAAAGGAATCTAGTCTACCTTTTGAAAATTGAATTAAAACAAACACAAAAGTTTCACTTCTACAAAATATCAACACCCCAAAACATAAAAAAAGAAAATTACAAATGCCCTATTAGATAGCTAATTTCTTTTATTGGATATTGGATAGCTAATTTGATTATAAAAAAAAAATTACAATCTTAAAAACCAATTTCATAATCTAATATCATAGAAAATAATCTATAGTTGTATTTAATTTTAGATTCGCTATGATTGACACTATGTATTAATTTGGAAATATACATCAAAGTTTGATTGCTTACTAATTTATACATTGTCTCTTTGTGAATATTATGTCATTATTCAGCAACAGACATGCAAGAAAACATTTTCTTTTATTTTGAAAAGTGGTTTGTTTTGGTTATGGACTATTAAAAAGTAGGTTCAAGCACCCATAATTGATGCTAATTTCATTGATATACTTAAGACTCCATTCTTTTCACACTTATGAATGTTTCTCATAGATGTTTATAATTTTAAAAATATTTTTTAACTCTATTGCAACTAAATTATCTTAGCATGTACTTTGTCATTTGATATCTAAAAGCTTTTACTTATTGTGTTAATCAAGCGAGAATAATGCATCAATCATTCATCTTTCAATTCGTTTGCATGCAACTAGATAAATATCTTAATTGTTTTCTTGAGACCATTGTATTCGAATGATGTTATCAAAAAATGTAAAAAGTTGATTTTGTTTTATAAAAATATAACAATCATGTACATTATATTTGTCAATTGAGTTTGTGTTTTGCATTGTAAAGCCCACATCAAACAAACAAAAAAAACCAACCATGTCTTAATTTCCCTTTTTACAAAATTTTTCTAAAAAAAAGTCATGTCATGAGTAAGCCAAGTTGGGTCAAGTTGACTTGCAAAAAATGGTCACGGGTGGATTCATTTTTTCTTTGGAAAAAATTTGGATTCGGGTTGGGTTAGCAAATCTCGACCCGTTTTGCTATGTTTACATAAACGTATTTTTTATGCATAATTTAAAGGTGTAAAAACTTGAAATTAAACATTTAATATATGACATAGCTATTGATTTTTTGTCTTCTTGAAATTTTGCAAGTATAAGTATATAATAAAAAATAATAAAGTGCAATCTATTATTAGATTATCAAAATTCACATTCAATAAAAAAAAAAAAAATATATATATATATATATATATATATAAAAAGAGTTTAAAGGATTTTTTTCCGAACTAATTCAAAACTTTGTTCTTTCAAAAATCCCTCCACATGTGTGAGTTAACTAATAAATAAATAAATAATTCCATAATGTAGCAGATATAGATTAAAGTCAGCATTTTTGGCAGTAAATAGTAAAACAACCCCGTATCCATCAGTGGTCCTCTCCACTCTCGTTTAATGGGCCAGGATAGTATCTCTCTCTTTTTTCTTTTTCTGCCCATTTCGTGAGGCTATGGGCTTAAATCATCTACAAGCTATAAGTAACCTCTAGATTTTTAATTATTATCATTTGCAGATACAGTAACGTCGGTGAGGTTGAAATCGTTGAGTCTTTCTACCAAAAAATAAACTTTGAGTCTATATTAGTTGGTGATGTCATATTGTCATTATGCTATATATACAATTATGATGACTGATTTGGCCCAATTGAATTAGATTAAAGGTATTTGCTGTTGAGTGTTTGCATATTATAATATTAAGATACTGCTACATTGGGGTACAATGGTAATTTATAGGTTGTAAAGAGTGTAATAAATCACTGACCGTATGAATATGCTAATTTATTATTTTTATTTTTTTAAATGGGAAAAATGGTTTCGTCATGTTCATAGATTCAGTCAGGTTGTGTCCAAATCTATCAATCCCATAGGCCCATTTGGTAAGAGATTTTTATTAACGTTATTTAAATTTTATAAAAATATGTATAGATAAAAAAGTGTGTCGAAATACGTGTTGTGGTGTTTAAACAACAATTTTCATTGTTTAGACACTATTACAAAATAGGGCCTTAAAATTAAAGGCCTTGTTGACAATTTGATTTTAGTATCATATTAGGAAACACTAGCTTTAGTAGTTCCAAAATCTGAGAGACACTAAGTGTTGCAATTTTTTTTGTTATTTGGAATATGTTTGGTAAAATTTCAATGAGATATTTGTTATGTAATACTCTGTTTCAATTTTTCTTTTTCTTTTATTATTGATGTTTTGTTAAGCAACTTTTTTGTCAAATTTAGATTATCATATTTGATTCTTGTTGATCAAGTGTTCAATAACCTTGAACTCAATTCCTTACTGAGCTTCCCTTAGCGCCGCATCTTTACATGACTTTTGTATTGGAAAAGTAATCTCAAGATTGTTGGGCTGTTAAAATAGCATATTCATAAAATGAAAATGGTAAGATAGATAAATAAAAATACCATAACACGTAAAAAAATAGTAAATTTTAATGAAATTTAGTGTGAAAGTGATAATCTTATATGCATGGTGTTTTGAAAAGTGAATATGTAAAAAAAAAAAAAAAAAGAGTAAATTTTTATAGTAAAATAGACAAAAAAATTTAGGCGAAAATACACTTTGGGTCCCTAAATGGTGTTTTATTTGACCGTGGGCGCCTGGGTTTTGGAGCTTGCTGTCTCTGGCCATGGGTGTCTGGGTTTGGAGTAGAGGGTTTGGAGCAAATCAAGGAGAAATTAGAGAGAAAGAGAGTGAGAGAAGTCAAAAACTCAATGGGCAGAGAGATTAAATTGATCTGGGTTAAGGTTCGTGGGGTTGGTTTTTTATTTTTATTATTATTTTTTATAACTAGTGTGGGGAGTGGAAGAGTCCCCATCTAGGCCTAAAGCCCAAGTGCCAATTAGACCTCGTGGAAAAAATTGGGCCAGACGTAAATACCCAATGGACTATAGGGTCTGGAGGAAGGGCAATGGGGCCATCTTGAGCACCCAAGAGGAGGTGGGAACCCTTGCAAATCATTCCCATGAATCAAGTAGTAAGCTAAATAGAGCCAGGACTTACTCGAGGAAAGGTGCACAGATAATCCACGTCTTACTTCCAGCTAGTATCTAGAACCTCGGGGAATTTTCCAGAACATGCAAAAAAGATGAAGGTCTTCTCCCCCACATTAATGAGGAGACCTCCACTTAACCTTTGCTGCATTGAATACATATGAGACAACTTGAACAATACAAACACTCCCAAAAGTCAAAATTCCAGGATAAGGGAAGAGAGGAAACCGATAAATGAGAGCCTACATTATTTTGATCACATGATGCGTCAAAACAGTAAGACACATGCTTGTTTAGCGTTTGCAAAAAAGCAGCACTTCCTCTCATGCCTCCCAAAGGACTTTCATCACCACCACTGCATATGGTGTGAACTCATTCATCTTTGGTGACTCTTTTTGTTTGTAACTCACTTGTGATTAAAAAACGTTTTTTTTAAAAAAAAAAAAATCAATGAAATAAAAGTACCTTGGCATATTTCTTTGAAGTTCAATCAAGAGGTTCTCATTTTTCTTCAATGGTGGACATAAATTGAAGTCAGCGTCCTCATTTAGAAAGGGCTGGGCCATTGAAGACATTGGTGCTGCATTCCCAGTTCACGGGTAGGCAATAGGCATATCTATCATGGTCCAAGCATTCTCATTATTTTGGTCTTCAATTTCCCTGGTAATCTCAAGTGATCTCACGTAAGAGTCACACTCTTTATTAGTGTTTGAAGCCAGAGCTTCCTCACGTGCATCCCAAAGGATTTTCATCGCCACTGCTGCATACAGTGTAAAATGGGTATCAACGTTACAGTACCTTGCACCAATCTCTACGCTTTACATATAAAACAAGTGTTGTGTCCTAAATGCTCAAACTGTTAAGAAATTGTGAATTTACTCGTCAAATTAATATTCTAACACAAGAATTATTATAGAATATTAAGCACCAAAATCAGGATCTTTATTATTTATCATTCATAATATTTCAAAGTTCCTACTAAAAGAATTATACAACAAATGCATAATAAAGCAAACTATAGAGACAACCAAAGGTCTCTCTTCACAATTTAGTTGTTTTGTTTCCCCAATTTTCAGACTCTTCCAAACTGAATAATAAGAAAGTATACATAAAAACAAAACCAATTGACAAAATAAACTAATATTATTTTTATCTCATTACTGCTAGCAATGATTAAACTCAAGTATATTAGTTCTAAATTCAAGCTGTATATACTTATTTGTCACCTGCGTTGCTTGAATTTATTGGCAACACAAATTGTAGAGGTTGTCAAATTAAAATTTTGATAGTGTTTGGCTCACCTCAAAATGAAAGGTCAGTTAAGGGCAATTCAATGGTTAAAACTTAATTTTTCGGTCTAAATTCCATGTCTATGCACTGTATTCTCCCACAAAGAAATAACACAATATCGGCCAGATTTAAAGCAACCAAGTTCAAAGGTGTATGTTCGAAAATTAAAACATGCAAGTCCAAGAGCAAGCACAAACAAATAACAAAAACACACAAGAAAGCCCATTTAGACATATTTACAACCATTTCATTCGCACTAATTAATGTACTTGAAATTTCGACACAAAGAAGAAGTTGCTTTAAACTTTCACCTTCTCCCCTCTTTCCTCCAAGTTCCTAATCATCAAAGCATATTGATATTCATCAATCATGTATAAAAACAAGAACAACAAGTCATAATGCAACCAATCAAAAAACTGAAGTACTTACAAGAGCTTTAAGCAGTTCTGACTAATCCCAAAAAGGATAGCATATATTGTTATCTTTAGTTCAATGCATAAAACCATGCAATGTTTTAGTGAGATCTAGGGATAGAGTAGATCAAACCAACAAAATATAAAGTTGAAGACGAAGAAGAAGATTCGTATGAGTACTTGGCGGAGGATGGGGACATATGAATGAGTGTTGAGGAATAGAAAGCTACAGAAGAGTCCATATTTGGTTTTCTTTCATGAGATACAAAACAGTGGATAGAGGTAGAGACAAGAGCAATTATATGATATGTTGATTGATTCAAGGCTTTACCTAGAAAGAAAAAACAGAGATCATGTATTCTAATATTGCGCATTATTATAGTTACAAATCATGTTTTAATAGTTTCAATCGTCACAACAAATTCAGCAACAACAGAATCGGTGCCATCAGCTAAAAAATTAAATAAATAAAATAAAATCTCCACCCAGTATAATTAATATGTTGAAATTGTTGCTTTACGTGCGTACATTTATTTTGTTATTTGAACAATTCACCTCTTCATTGTTTACTAGTTAATGATTTAGTAACGCTGGAGATGCCATTGACCTTTGGTTTCCTTACCTCATGAAGGTATAAAACTCAACTAAAGTGTTTAATTAAAGTTTAATTAAGGGGATTCCACTCTCCACGTACCAATAATGTTCAAGCTTTTGTTGTTTTCTTGGGTTTTTCCGTGAGAGAACTTTTTGAATGGGTTGACTTTGGTTTTTAATTTGTTTGGTGGTTATTGTGTAGTAGGGTGTATTTATCAAAAGGATAATCTCAGTTTCATTTCCTGATGGAGGGGAATTAAGTTTTAGGAGGGGAATTAAGTTTTAATTTTCTTAATAAAGAAGAGTATGTCTTTAAGCTATCAAAATAACCAAGCTTATGATCTTTCTAATCTCAAATAAAAATTTCTTTATATCTTTAAATAACGCTAATTTAAAAAAAATTAGAATTTTTTATTTTTTTTCCTCAAATGAGCTTCTAGTAATGAATAAGTATACAAAATAGATCAAGTTCTTTATAACTTAGCAATATTGACTAGTTTTTTCTTTATGAAGAATGCCACAGTTTTGAATTCGCATCCACATATTATAACAACTAGTATGTAACCCATGTTACCGCACGGGAATGGATATAATTTAATAAAACAATGGAAAAAAATATATTGCATTTTATTATGTAAGTGATACTATTGGTTTTTTTTTTTTTTTTTATTATTATTAATCATGAGTTTAGTCATCTTTAAAAGACTTAGTTTATTCATGTTAATAAATCTTAGTATTATGTAATTTTTTAACAAATATTTTTATCATACAAAATTCTAAAGAAAGAATGCTACATAGATATATATATATATATATATATATAGATATATATATATATATATATATATATTTTCAAGGTTGATTCATAGACGATACATATAGCTATAATTAAGTTGCTTTATCATAAAACAATTTTTAACAAAATATTTTAATCACATAAATGTGAATCTCATAACATGCATCTCATAACAATATATAACAATAGAATAACGTGAATCTCATTTAAAAAAATTTAATCAATTAAAAGTCACTAAAATTATGAGCATAAAACGTAAAGACAAACAAATAGAATAAGTGCTAATTATATATATGATCTGCAATATAGCTTGAGTTCATGTCTTCACCAATCGTATATAAGTCTGAGTTTTGATAAGTAAAGATCTAAGAAAATTGTGGTTCAATCTTGAGAAAATTCTCATATTTAATAATTAAAAAAAAAATTATACATCAAAAGTCTACCTTTGGAGTAAACACTATATATCTCTTTAACACTCCAAAGAAAGAAAGAAAAAAAAAAAAAAAAAAGAGCCCATCATCAATCCTATAAATTAAAAATTCTTGAGAGAAAGAGATTGAGAACATAGGATGAAAATAAATAGATCTAATGAAAATAAAGAGTGAGAGCTAGATTATAAACTCCATAAAACTTGCGAAAAAAAAATAATAATAATAAAAGAAAATCATATCTAATTAACAATTACCTTGCATATGAAGCTTGCCTTTGTAAATGAGATATATAATTGATCTGCAAAACAGAGGGAGAGAAAGAGAGATTAGATTGAATTTTGCAGAGACGGAACGAAACCAAAAAAAAAAAAATCTTGATAAAACAAATTTAGTAGAGAAGTAGAAATTGAATTTTACAGAAAGAGAGAGAGAAAGAGAGAGGAGGTTCGGATGAATATGAGTAGTGGAGGCGTGTTTTTTTTTTTTTTTTGAGAAAAAATACATGAAATAAAAAAATTACAATAGGAATCTATGGAAAACCTCTTCTTATATAGGAGAGTTGTACTGGAGATGGGGAGATAAACCTTGAAATATGTAGATGTGGAGAGATGAACCTTGAAACATGTAGATATGGGGAGATGAACCTTGAAACACGCAGGTGCGATGAACCTTGAAATATACAAATGTGGGGAGATGAACCTTGAAACATGCAGGTGTGATGAATCTTGAAATACGCAGGTGTGGAAAAAAAAAAAACACATCGAAATTACAATTGATCCACTTAAATTTAGACAAATGGAACCACATTAATCTTGACACATGGCACAAAATTAGGATTCTAATTTAGAATTGCAATTGGAGACTCTCTCTGCTTCACCTATTATATATATATATATATATATATATATATATAGACTAGTATGTAACCTCATATATATGCATGGATATATTTAAAAACAATCACAATTAAATATATATAATTTAGAATCTAATTTAAATCTAGACACTTCTGTTTTTGCATTTAATAATTTACCTGTCACCAAAAAAAAAAAAAAGATGTAACACATGCACAAAATTAAACTCCAATTAAAATTCAATTCAGAATCTAATTGAATTTAGACTCTTTAATTTTTGCATCTAATAATTCACTTGAAACACAAATTTAAAATTTAGATGAGACACGTGGCGCAAAATTAGACTCCACTTAAGAATTTAATTGGATTTTCTCTTTGCTTTAGCTATATATATATATATATTATAAACTTGAATTGCTTTTAGTTATACAAAAAAGACTCATAAATATAAAATATTCAAAAATTATATTTTTTATGATTTATTTATATTGGACTCCTGGTTTACTTATATTGGACTCTTTGTTTTTTATACTAAATTAACTCATTTGATACAAAAGTTAAAAAACTTAGATTAAATAGGACACATGACACAAAATTAAACTTTGATTGAAATCCAATTTTTATATTGAATTAACTCACTTGGCGCAAAAATTTAAAAACTTAAATTAGATGAAATACATGGCGTAAAATTAGACTTTAATTTAATTCTAATTTGAAATCTAATTGAATTTTCTCTCAGTTTTACCTATTATTAAATCTATAGATTAAATTATTAAAAGAAACTTGGTTCTCAAAATACACACACACACACACACATATAGTGTGGGTTCCAGTTAGCTCAGCTGGTAAAGTCTCTGATTGTTGTATAAGAGATCTGGGGTTCAATCCCCGCTTACACCAAAAACTAATTGATGTATTGGTCTGATAATAAAGAGCTATTATCAGGAGCGGACGCCATAAGTTGAATCTCTCTCAAAAAAAAAAAAAAAAAAAAAAAAAAAAACACACACACACACACACACATAGTAAACAAAACAGTATAGTTTAAACTTAATAGATTGGTCTCTTTCGCAAGAGAGATTGGGCTTCTAACCTTTTATTTGTTTTTTATTTTATTTTTATTTGAACCTATTGTGGGACATAAATCCCAAACTAAAACATTTCTAGTTGTATTCCTTTCTTGTTGTCTTCCAAAAAAACACCTACAAATGTTGCACCCATACTTAATTTGTTTTTTTTTTTTTTTTGCTAAATCTTTATCTGTATCTTTTTAATCCTTTTTTCAATCTTCTTTATCTTGTTTCACTTTTTATTCATTGTTACTTATGTTTTAGTCAATATTGAAGGACTAAACAAACTAGCCTAACAACCACTATTCATCTCCCAAAAAAAACCACTATGCAACGAGAGTGGTGTTCGGACATAGTGGACGTGATTGGTCCAATATTATTTATCCTTATGGTGGGCTAAGAAACCCAGAGACAATACAGTGGTTGTGTTCAGAACTGACTCAGCGTAGCCCAATAAACAAGGATGAAATTACTCTAAGACCAAGTGGACCAAGGGCCCATAGACTAGTCCGTTACAAAAAAAGAAAAAAAAAAGGTCAATTCAATTGCAAACATGCTTGATGCGTAGGTCCATCAATAATCTTGAAATCAGGTCCACATTAAAAAGTCCAACTAATGTGGACTCACTTGGGCAAACAAGCTGTTAGGAGTTAAATTAGTACTGTCAAATTCCCTCACTGATTTGAAATTTCATTTTTCTTTGAAAAATCAATACCCATCATTAAGAGGTTGTAAAATCACCAAAATCATATTCTGTAGTTCCTTGTTTGCTTTTGAACTTCAAGAAGATTATAGTAATTTTATGACCCAATTTTATTTTGGATCAAGTTTTACAAAAGTGCAAGTATCTAGACGACTCAAAGCAAAGAATGGTAAAGTAGAAAAAATATTTGTTTTATGAAGCTCAAATATTCCTAGCAAAATATTGAAAAAGAGTCTGACTAAGGTTCATTTACTTTATCTATGCCGTAACCCTCTCTATTTTCCATCAAATTTTACAAGTAAATGATTGTCAACATTTCTTATAGCTTATTTTTATAATAGGATCAAGGACAAGATAAGTATAAGGGCTCACACCAAGTATCTTGTTGACTCTTCCTAAACAATGTAACTATGAGACTTAGGTGGTATTAGGTAGCTTAGTTCTAACACACATTTTTATATTTTGAACAACATTAAATATATTTTCACACTTTTTTACCTACACATATATTAAAAATACTAATAAATATTACTCGACCTCCACTACCAAACAGACCCTCTACATCATAAAAAGTACGAAAAAATGTCAAGACACCCTAAATTTTGGACTAGTGGCCAATACAGCCCCTATCCTCCATTCCCACTCGTCAAAGACTCACCATCAACCTTTTCCACCATTCTCACTCATCAAAGACCCACTTACAGCCTCCACAACTAGAAAACTACCCTCCGTTAATACCCAAAACAAAAACCCAGAGGAACAACTAGAAGTTCTCAACAAATACAGAGAAGAATTCTCAAGAAGGAAACTCACCATCAACCTCCTACAAGCAAACACCAAAACACAGAAAATTCCCTTCCTCCTCACCGAAGAAATGCCCAAACAACAAATACAACCAAAAACACCAACCACTCTATCAAATCCCTTCCTACTCAGAAAACTCAAAGAAAGGATTGAAATGAAACCATCAGCAACAACCTAGTCAACGCAATACATCAAGCAACAACAAAAGAGACTAGACCCACCCAATGGAGAGCACTAGGACCAACAAGGCAAAGATCAATAACATAGGATCCAAGGTTTGGAACAGCAGCAAGGCTTGGTCTAGTGATGGCACCTGAGATGGTGTCCTCTGCTAGAAACTCGGCAGTGCGTCACTAGAAGAAATAGTTTAGGAGAGTCATGGGGGTGATGAGGTTCAGCAATGGTAGTGACTGTGATGGCGTGGCCAATGACCATATATTTCTGCAATGGTGTCTTGGCATTTTTCCAGCCATCTAAACCCAGAGCTCCCTATCTTAGTTTTCCCATTCCTCCTTGCTTCAGAAACAATATTTAGCCTTCACATTGCTGTTTTGACTGGTACGTCCTAATCATCTACACATATCGTATTAAACCCATGACTTCAACGCCCATCCCTTGTTTCTTAGAGGCAAAGGAGAAGACATTTGGTACAAAGAACAATAGCATACTGATTCTGGATCTGAACAGGAAAATAATCTAGGAACACTGCCAACCCAATGAAGTGAATAATCAAACACAATTTTTTCCTAAGTATAAAATGAGTTTGGTAAAGAAGAGCAGCGTTAAAATGTAGAACCTCATAAAGAATTACAATCATGAATGTAAATAACCCCCAAAAAAAAATCATAGTACAACATGTATATATGCTCAAGTATTCCAGTCCCACCAGATTGTCCACATAGGATAGTGAGGAACTACCAGCCAAATGATGATATTTATGTGTTGTATGTGTGCCTTCAAGCAAGAATGGACATCTATCACCTTCTTGACATCAACCAATGTACCCCGAAAGCAACAAAACAGAGGCCCAATAATCATGATCTACTAAACAATGAACCAAAGATAGTCTACTGATTCACAACTGCCCTTGCATATATACAGCACCAATTGACCAATTCCATTATTGTGCAGCCTTTCAATGAGCGTTCCTTGAATGAAAAACCTGTTTACATTCTCAGTGTTGATATGAAAAGGCTCAATTTACATGGTGAGGAATAAGAACTTTGAGGCTTTGCATCAGTCCGGAGGAGTAAAAGCAGTGGCTGTGGTACTTGAAACCAACATAAAGGGAATTATTAGTGGTAATGGGGCTGCTCTTATACAGAGAGAATATTTTGCTGCCAATAAGTTCCAAAAGGCACCTGCTACTTGCAAAAAACAAAAATGCTTGCCTGTATTTATTCTTTCATCAAAAACCTCTGCAGAAAATTATTGCTTGTGGTAATCTTGATAGGCAAAATTACATAGTCATGTTCTAAGCCTGATCATGATTTAAATTGAGCCTAAAAATTATTCAAGAAGATTTTTATTAGTACTGTCTTATAGGTTGCAATTAATTGTTTTGATAAATTCCTCGTACTTATGTCAGAACACTAAAAAGAATATTTTGTTCAAGCAAATAGATACAATATATTGCTGACATATTTTTTTTTTCAATCTATCAAGGTCTTATTTTCCCTGTGAATTGTTGCTAAGTTTTATTTCCAATTTCCAACCAACCTGAAGTCATTGATGATATTGAATTTTATCCTACAGGGGTAAGGATTGCATTGGAGTACCTTCACTGTCAAGGTAATCTAATCTTGATGATATCTAAAGTGATGAATTTCATAAGTGAGAATTCAAAACATATTCTAAGTTAATAGTTGATTTGTTGAAGGAACTTTTTCTTAGACAACTTGACTAATATAGTACTTTATCTAATAGTTTACAAATCCCATTATGCCACAGTATTTTGCTTCTCCAGATGAGCCTATGTCAACTTGTTGTCGCTGATTGTTGTGTGAACTTTTCTATCACACCTTTGGAAGAGTGGTCCTTGTACCTGCATAATCATACCTCAGATAGCCAAAATATTCTAAATACTGCAATTTTTGCTGCTTAAAATTTTCCTGCATATTTTAGATTCAATTTCAATGTTTGGCTGCACTGCACAAGCATCTCTAATGTAAAAAGTGCAATAATATAGACTTACTTCTTCATGCTTTTACTGAATCTAGAACTGATTTCCTTGCAAGGGTATTTCACAGGGATTTCAAGCCTAAAAATGTTTTACTTGTGAACAATGGGCACATTCCTTGATAGATTTTGATTTGTCATGTTGACATTTGAATCTTGAAAGCCACAGGTATTCTAGTTATCTAATCTTCTTAAGCATATATAGTCTTAGGGAAAGGGGGAAAATAGAGATTTTGAAACAAAGGTACTGCATAGATCCAATATATTTTGAGATGCATTGGAATAAATCTGGTAAAATTGAGTGCTTCTGTGCACATTTTTGTCCTACATGAAGATACTATTAACAGGTAGTGGTGGCAGTGGTGATAGGGCAAGAGGGTAAAGATATGTTGGGGGAAGATAGTGATGTCAAGGTTGTAAAGAACACAGTGTTTTGGTCATGGATGAATTGGTGAACATTTCTATTTCTTAATGTTAACCACCTCTCATTTGAGTCCTAGGAAAAGTAACAATGCTTTCATCATTTTCTTTGACACCTTGGCTACTATTGCTGTTTAGTCTGAACTTTATCTTGACATGGGATTATATATTTAATTCTATCAATGTCTCAAAATATAAGAGCTTATAGTTATAAACATTTTCACTCTAATATCAAATTACAAATTAGTTTCTGAGTTAAACTATAATGAATTGAGCCAACAGTATGTACATCAAGTTCAGAAAAAAATGAAAAATGAAGACCATGACTAACACAATGTGACATGGTTTGTGTCCAAATCCTCTCTAGTGTTGCATATCAATCAATTTGTCTAATTTTTATTTTTTCTTTCTTACATCAGCTTGTCAAAAATTCAGAGGAACCATGGGTTCTTCTTTTCCATGTGTCATTGTCTTCCTAAAATTAATGACATTTATGTTGCTAAAAAGTGGTAACATCTTTGTATACAAAATTAGACATTTACAATAAAAACTTACAAGTAAGCAGCAATGGATTCAGGGTACAATGAAATGATCTCTCTCTATCCAGATAACCCATAATATAGCAAAATAAGAAACAGCCCATGAGGAATGTAATAAACCGTGAGAAAGCCATAGCATATCCTTTGTTCTTTTTTTTGGATGAATTACAAAACCTTAATTTCACTAATGGTAAAAAAATGTAAAATGAAAGCTTGTTGGATAAAACTATTTACATTTTGCTTATTAAAGTTAGATATATCACTTTAGTATGTTTTTCTCTTGTAACTATTGGTGTTTCACAATTTCAATCAGTCATCCACTTTGTAGGTCATTTCGAAATAATAGATTGAAATTGTCAAAAAAACTAGATGAGTAAGGGAAAGATCAAATATGAATCATTATGGACAAGTAGAAAGCTTCAGAAGGTATCCATATTTATTTCCTTAATTTATCTTTCTGGGGATACAAAACTATGGGTAGAGGCATACACAAGAAGGATGTGACCTAGGGATTAAAAACAGAAAATATGGATGCTTATGAATTCTGATATTGCCTAAATGATTCATGACAGTAACAAATCATGTTCTAACAGCTTCAATACAGACAACAGGAGAGATGCCAATAGTATATCCAATCTATTGAAATGCTACAAGTCAAATTCATAGTGTAGAGAATTTAGTGGATATGAGGTATGAATGTGCAGTGGTTGATTCAATGTTAACACAAATTAGGGATTTTCAGTGTCAATGGTCCTAATACTAACCTCAATTAGATATCTCTGCTCTGATACTTAATCTATTGAAATTGTTGCATATGTGGGTACATTTATTTTGTTATTGAACAATTCACCTCATCATTGTTTACCAGTTAATGATTCAATAAGGCTGAAGATGCCTCGGAAGTTATTACAATAATACAAGGTTTGTACTTGTTTATACAAAATATGCAATGTTAGAGTTGACAAGTTATTGATACCCTTGCATCCAACAATCTGGAATTTGAACTCCTTGCCAATTGAGGTCTTGTACAAACACAAGAAAAGAGAGAGGAAATAGTCTAATAGAGAAGAAGATCACAACGTTGAAGAAACATATTCATGAGTTAGAGAGCACCATAAGGTATATAATTATAACGCTCAACTGAATCTTCAATAAGTTACAAAGGATAGTATTACTTCTTTAGTTCGCCAACTGTATTTTGTTTCCTCTCTTTTCTTTTTTGGGAAGGAAAGAAGAGAACAGAGCCCATTTTTGTGATGCCTTTTTGGGCCCATTTTGACTCGTTGTGGGCTCTTTATTGTGCAACATATTGCCACTAAGGCAAAATTAAGCTTAGCCCTTGGATCATGTGGCCTGGTGCAATCACTTTCCTTGTTTTGCTCTTTGGTTTCCTTGTAAAATACCGAAGTCCCAAGTCAGCTCATTGCATGGTCTCTCTCTTGTCATTACAAAACACTTGAGAATAAGAGCCAATCGAAAAGTTCTATGTGCTTATGGGTTGAGTCATTACTTCAAATTCATTTGACTCAATCACCACAAATGATCAGAACTGCAACATAGATATAAGAAGATAAAACTTGGATTTCTCTGGAGTAGGTATTATGAAAAGAAACAGACAATACAACAAAGACTATAAATATCTTTAGAGCCAACCAAACACCAAAGAAGTAAATCTACTGTCAGTATATCAAAGAAGTAAAATAGTGCCTATTTTTTGGTACATCAGACAAAAACTATGTCATGGAAAATCTAAGTTAGTATCTATACATCAACACATCCAAAACCGGGGGGGGGGGGGGGGGGGGGGGTGTTTGTGGAACAAGCAATCAAGCTTTCATCTTTGTGTCACTGCTGCTCAAGCCTGAAAAGACAACTTCCTATCCTCCTGTTTGATACAAAAACTTTTCCTGCTTCGGCTGTTGCTTCTAATGAACGTTCTTTGCGTCCAACTATTGCATTCCTTCCTGAGCATTAATTTTGATACAGTTGTGCTACTTGTCAAGACCAAAATCACCAGCACCCTCTTTGCACCAGATTTAAAAAAGGCCTCCTTAATGGAGAGACTAATAGCAACAGTAGTAAGCCAATGCTAACAACAAGCAAGAACCTTGTACCAATCTCTAGATTTACAAATAAAACAAGCGCCATGCCACTTAGATTTTCATTTACCACACCCTTCAACCAGGATAGGAACCTATGTATCTTGACATAGCAAAAGTTGTCTGCCAAGGCCAGCCTGCTCCTGCCAAGTAGATTTAAACAGTAAATAATTTCAAAATATGAAGGTGATCATCTGATATAAATCCAACTATGTCGCCACTCTACATAGTATGGAAACTCCTAAACCCAACTATGTCCCCACCATTCTTTTTTCTTCAATAATCACATTTAATCATTAAAAATAAGCAAAGATAAATCCTATATTTTTTGGGGCAATTATTATTAAAAAATTAAAACTAAAGCATTACATGATCATGAGAACAAACCGCTGCATTGCACCTAATCTTGCCCTTGATCAGTGGACAGCTCACAACAAGCTGATCACAAAAGAACGACATGACGATCACGATGTGGGCATTTATTCCAAGTAAACTTCAAATTTTATTCTTCTTCTGGTAACCAAGGTAAGCTACATCACATGATTATGCATTAAAGAAGCTCTCACTAACTTGTTGAGACGACCTCCAACTGAAGGAAAGTGTAGAAAGAAGGGTTACCTCAAGTTCCCAGCATTGCACCACCAAGTGCAATATGGTTGAAGGTGGATCAGAATTAACCCATTTAACCCAACTGGTCATATTGGACTATTGAATTTGAATCATGGTCTCTATGGTTAATGAACTCTTTGCAAAACATCCTGCCACTCTGGCCATATCAGACACCATCTAAGAAATGTCATTGACTCAAAATAAGAGAGAGAGAGAGATCAAATAACCTAGGTTCATACCCCAAAAATGATTTATTATTTCTTAAAATCACGTAAGTTTCTTAACGCATCCAAGCTTCTAATAACTTAAGAAATGACTAACTAGGTTGGCAGTAAAATGACTTATCTAGATTTTACAAAAGTCAATTAGAAAATATGCAGAGTCATTTGTAGAAACTCTTTACCTCTTCTTTTGTGTAGCTGCTACTTGGCAAAACAGAGAGTACAATAGCCTACCTATAACACTAACTTTTCTTGTTGCCTAGGTTTATGGAGGTAAGTTCAAATAGATATTTGATCTTCCATGTCTATATTTGAAATATAGAAAGTTGACTGCTCTTAATAAGGATTTGAATTATAAAACCCAATAAACAAATGAATAGGAGAAGGAAAAAGTAGTTTATCAACATATGGTATCATCGAGTGTTGAACCTCATACATACAAACGTGGGAAAGATGTAAACATCGTGACTTAACCAAAAATTACTTGTTGCATGTACTTTATTTGTATGACTACTAATAGAGCATATATGGCATGCATTAGTGCATGTTCTATGGGTGTAGGTGTGTCTAGTGTAGTAATATGTGCCAACTACGTCCCAGCCTGATGTACCATCGACGGTATCGAATCCAAAAGTTAAACGCTTTGTCCTATTAGTTAGCAAGAAATAGGATAGAGTGTGGATTGAGACACATTGATAAAAACATCTGCATTAACCCCTTAATGACATCAATAATCCTTCGACAACATGCCAAGTATGGCTCACTACAAAATCCTATTTATCCAGAATCTGAGCGTTTAGAACTATAATTCAAACAGTTAACATGTTACACAATCACTGAGTACACTTACAATGCCATTGCAACCCTATTTTTGTCCTATGATCAGTACATATTGCCTGTGCCTCAAGGATGCAACTCTACATAGTGGGTTACATAAATGAAAATTATCAATATTACTAGTGACAGTTCAGTCCACAACTTAAAATAAATATAAAAATCTCAAATAGATAGCATAACAAATATATCTGGAGAACAAATTATTTGGTTATTTGAACATTTCACTTCCATCATTGTTTGCTAGTTAATGATTCAATAAAGCTGGAGATGCCATTTTAGTTAATCCAAGGTGTTAAGGATAAGATTACTATGTATGTTTTGATTTATGTAGATGACATCTTAATTACCTGCTCTAACTTATCTGCCATCACTGAATTGATTTCACTGCTAGGCGTGGATTTTGGCATTAAAGATTTGAGGTCTTTGAATTTCTTTCTCGGCATTGAAGTTCTTCCTCATGAAAATGGTGTTCTTCTTTCTCAGAGGCAATATATTCTAGATTTATTGAAGAAAACTAACATGCTTGAGGCTAAACCAGTCAGAACACCTATGGTCGCTTCCACTAGTTTATTTGCCTTTGATGGAACTTCTTATGAAGACCCCACACTTTTTCGTAGCACAGTTGGAGGGCTGCAATACTTGGCTATTACAGGCCTGACATTGCCTTTGTTGTTAATAAACTCTCTCAGTTCATGCACCTCCCAACTGTTACTCATTGGCAAGCTACTAAACGCCTTCTTAGATACCTCAAACATACACTCGATTTTGGTTTTCACTTCCAACGTTCCAATGTTTCTTTCCTTCAAGCATACTGCAATGCTGACTGGGCAGGTTCTTGCGATGACAAAAGATCAACTGGTGGCTATTGCATTTATCTTGGCACTAATCTCAGCTCTTGGAGCTGCAAGAAATAAGTTACTGTTGCTCGTTCAAGCACTGAAGTGGAATATAAAGCTCTAGCTAACACTATAGCAGAAATATCTTGGCTGACTTCTCTACTTTTTGAACTAGGCTTCCCCGTTTCACCTCCACCTCTTTTATGGTGCGACAACATTGGTGCTACATATTTTCCTCCAATCCAGTATTCTAGGCCCATGCAAAACATGTTGAAATTTATTTTCATTTTGTACATGATATGGTGGCGTGCAAGTCAAGTAATATTCGCTTTCTCTCTAGTCGTGATCAAATTGATAATATCTTTACGAAGCCACTATCCTCTTCTAAATTTGTTTCTCTTCAGACCAAGCTCAAGGTTGTTCCTCTATCCTTGAGCTTGAGGGGGCGTGTTAAGGATAAGATTACCTATGCCATTCAAAATTCAAATATCAAGAATACATAGCTGGAGGATAACAACCAAGATTACAACAACTCAGCTCACAAATAACATTTTAGCTTTTGTATATTTGAATTTAAACTCTTCATGCACATTTGTCAAAAAGTAGAAACTCTGTAACTAATTAGTAAATAAATACAAAGTGCCTTCACCGTATTTGGCAAGGCAGCACAATATCAATTTGCTATTTGATTTTACACAAGGTTTGTACTTATGCATGCAAAAATGTCACGTTAGAGTTGACAACAGAGGTGGGTTGGCATGATGTTACACAAGCTATTGATACCTTTACAGTCAATGATCTGGAATTATAGCTTGATGTGATAAATGAGGATATCTCAACACTAGAATATTTTAATTCTGAAACCCCAGCCAATGAGGATTACACTAAGGCCATAAGCACAGGCCTAGACCTCCTAAATCAGATTTTGGAGAGACAATACTGCTACAACAACATAGGGGTACAAATCAGATTTGTCATAAAGCAATTGAAAAAATGCTTAGAAATAAATCACTTGATAGAGGAAAAAGAAGAGCACACCAAAACCCGCATTTGAGTTAATGCAAAAAAGATATGGGAACTCTTTGATGCAAACCTATTCAAATTGCACAAAATCAATAAAATAATTATTTGTCACATGAAAAAGAGTTAAAACAACATAGAGTACTTATTAATGATGTAAAAAAGCTTACCAAACTGCACGTAAAGAAAATATTTATTATATGGTTACACTCACATAAAAAAAAAATCTTTCACACAACGCATTAGAAAACACTGAACAAGCCTATTGAAATGTCTTCAGTTATTTATTTATTTATTGAATTAGTCTAATCTCTAATGAGTCATGAAGCACTATATAAAAGCTCTTGAAATAAATTTTTTTTGGAGAGAATACAACAGCAAAATAGGGGTCTAAATTATATTTGCCATACAACATTATAAAAAAAAAAGGCTTAGAAATATGAGAATCACAAAATAAAGGAGAAAGTAGAACATACAAGAACCAGCATTTGAGATAATGCAGGAAAAATAAGGGAACTCTAAAATGCAAATCTATTCAAATTGTACAAAATGAATAATCAATAAAATAATTATATGTCACATAAAAAAGGCTTAAACAACACATAGAGTATTTTTTTTTCTTTTTCTTTTTACTTGGTAGAGTACCTATTGATGATGTAAAAAAGCTTGACCAAATTACATGTAAGCAAAAACTTTATGATATGGTTACATGTAAGAAAATAAGCCTTGCACAATGCATTAGGGGAAGACACTGAACAAGCTTAATGAAATGTCTTCAGAAAAAAATTTTGGTTAATGCAGTCTAATGAGTCATGAAGCACTAGATGAAAGCTCTTTAAAAGAAAAAAAAGTTTGGAGAGACAATAATAGACTAAAATGAAAGGCTTTGCATTTATAAAGGAGCAAAATGGTCTCCATACCCAAAGAATTTTCTGTTTAACATGAAAACAGAACGGCAAGTTTGATTATCCACTGTTGTGTGCTTTATCAATATTTCCCTTGGTTTGGTAGCTATTATCACTAATACATTTGCCTCAATGTCACAGCCTCGACTTCCCAGATTCTTGATGTAATGTTTTAGGAAAGATATGAATAGGCTTTTAACACTGGAATTTTTCTTATCCTTGCTAATGATAGTTAAAGACCTCTTTTTTATATGAATGCACCATGATGTCTTAATTTTTCAAAATTGCCTTGTTAGACATTATGTCCCTGTTGATACTCAAGGTTAATGTTAGTGCCTTCAAATCTTAGCCTAGAAGACTCGATGCCTTTAAAATAAGTTGTTTTTAATTTATTCAAACAAAATTAAGAAATCTAAACCATATGTGTCAGCTATTAAATTGCTGGATCCTACTTCTATCGACATTTTGAGAAGTTGAAGGACCATACTTAATACACATAAAACAGTCAAGTATTCGCACCAAGATACATCATGTACACAAAAACTAAATGCATAAATTTATTTATCAGATAAGTAGATGGCATCAATTACTTGTATACTGGAGACACTCCCTAATAGCCAACTTTGTAACAGCTGCAATATCCTGTTACCATTCATGCCCAAGCTGCCAGCAGCTAACATTACATATCAGAAAGGTAGAATCTGCAAAAGGTATTCAATGCAACCAATCACAAATGAAAAGAATTAGGCCAATACCCCTTTTCCCACCCCCAAAAAAAAAAAAAAAAAAAAAGAAGAAGCAAAATCCTTGTAATGCATACCAAAAAATGTACATTAAATTACAAGTATATACTAAAAGGGCATCTAGAATTTACCCATATGATGAACAAATTAGACACCATACCAACAAAGAAAAGATAAATTACTGAATCAACTGCAAAATAAGACATGCTTCTCATCATGTCTAAGTTGCCTATGGCATATATTATCAAGTAATGATTATAGACTATTAAGCACCCAAAATCAAGATCTTTATTTGTTTATAATATATTTTCCTACAAATTACTAAGCTACACTAAATAAATTGCACCACAAATGCATGTTAGGCAAACTACAGAGGCACCTAAATGTCTTTCATTTCAAACCTAATATCTTCAACTTTTTCTTCTATTCATATAGCTTTAACAGAAGTATTACACCTGCCCTCACCTTGAAATTCCACTTCTATTTAACTGAGTATTAGCTTTCCCCAATTTTCAGACTATTCAAAGCAAAAAAAAAGGAAAATATAAGTCATAATAAAACCAATTGGCACGTCAAAACTGTATGGAACAATATTAGCTGAAGGAGCTCAGTGAAGGAGTTTGAAATCCCATAACATTTGGTTTCCCTACCTCATTAAGGTATAACGCTCAAACAATGAAAAACAAATGCACATCAAAGCAAAATCAACTAATCTAAATTGACTAATTTCATTCATTCATTCATTCATTCTGATTTTGTTTACATTAATGTCCTATCAAATTGGATTTGTACCCAATAACATGAATGAACCAATTAATTTAGAGGGAGAAGGATCTTAATAAATGTAATAATAGTACCTTGACTTGTATCTTTGTAGTTGAATCAAGAATCTTCCATAGCATAGTAGACATGGATTGAAGTCCATGTCTTGTTTACAAAGGGATATTATCTCCTCCTCCTTTTGTTTTGGCCCTTGGAAGGCCTACATTGTTACACAACAGCTTGCCATGGAGGCAAAACTAAGGTTTACCAATTGATTAGGTGACCTGGTCCAAACACTTCCCATGTCTTGCTCTTCGGTTATCCCCGGAATCCCAAGTGATCTCAAGTAAAACTCATACTGTTTATTCAGATGATGGACTAACTGGTTTATGCTGGCTTTAGAGTTTGAAAACAGAGCTCCCTCTCGTGCCATCCAAAGGATTTTCATTGCCACTACTGCATACAATGTGAATTCATCTTTGGTGATTTTTTCTGCAAGTAACTCACTTGGGGGGTCAATTATATGTTCAACAAATACCATAACAGACTGAGCTTGGATATTTTCGACTCGAAAACCCCATCTACCACCATACCATACTCCTTTGGCATAGGGACAGGTTTGAAATAGATGTAAAAGAGAATCTTCTGCTATCTCACAGAGAGGACAATGGGCATCTTGGGTTTTTAAGCATCCGACGAGCTTTTTCTCAAAGGGGGGGACTACAGTAGCCACTCTGCATAAAAACATTTTTTAATCTTTCATCGAAAGAAAGTTTGAGTCTTTCATGAATTCTTATTTGTTGCAGAATTGCAAGGAGGACAAATGCATGATACATGGACTCCACACCTTTCTATTGTAACTTTTGCTATTTTAGGATCATAATTTGAACATTTAAATATAATCTCAATGTCATTCCAATCTTGTAGAATTATGTCTTCCAAAGAACTATCTCTTCTATAGTGGAACCAAATAAAAGATACTGCTTCTACATAAAATTTAGCATGCTCAAGAAATCTTTCAATTCCATTGATGTACATGTAGATAGAACAGTTGAAAGGCTGAAATTCATATGGAAAATCAACCTTCGTTTCCAATTTTAGAGCCACACAGATAGCAAGTGATGGAAGTTTCTGACCGACCGAGAATGATATGGAACTTCCAACACTCTGATGGTTGAACCACCACTTTGGAATCTTAGTTCCTGGAAGTGCAAGTGAATAACTATCATAAACGATACATGGCGAGTCCTTTTCAGATGTAGCTTCATCGAAATCAAATTCTGATTCTGATTCTGATTCAAAGTTTGTTTCAGAATCAGAATCCTGATGCCGTAATCCCTTTGCACATACGATATTTTGTTGAAGCCCTATAAATTCTCCAAACTGCTTGCCATTAACAAAATTAAGAAACTTCAGTTTAGCAAATTTAGTAATAATCTTCAATTAACAAAAAACAAATTCTATAACTTTGAGAGAAAGAAAGAGAGACCTGATTCAATAATCTTCTTCTTGATTGTGAATTCAACGAATTACACTCTATTGCAGACACAAAGCGTATACAATGTGGAAGTCTTGTTGGAATTTTCGAAAGGTTCCAGCAAGAGTTAAGCGCTAGAATTTGTAATTGGGGAAATATGATAGCAATTGCAGGGAGGGTAGTAAAGTTGCTGTAAAAGATCTTTAGACTTCTTAAATTGGGGAAGCAACTAGGGGTATCCATGGCTTTTGGAAATTCATCACAATCATACAAAGAGAGCCTCCTAAGATTTTGTAAATCAGAGATGTTACTTGGAACATCTTTCACGTCTTTTAAACTTATGTCTAAGGCATGAAGGCTAGTGAGATATCCTATTGATGAAAGCAACGCTAATCTTTCCGTTCCTTGATCAAGACGTTCAGAGGCAAAGAGATAAAAGCTTTTAAGAGATTTCAACTGGAGCTTTGTTGGTAAAATTCTAAGATTTCGGCATTCATTGAGAGCCCAGTATTCAAGCTTTTCAAGAAGTCCAACGGACTGATGAACCTCAACTAAATTTATGCATTTAGAAAGGGTCAACACCTTTATATTTGGGGTAATCACTGATAAGTCAGGTATTTTTGTAATATTTTTACAATGTTTTAGATCCATATATTTCAATGTTTCGAATCGACAACTCTGTAAAAAAAAAAAAATTATTAGTAAAAAGAAAACAAAATAAGGCTAAGAGCTCAATCAAAAAAAAAAAAAAAAAAAAAAGGCTAAGAACATATATTAAGAAATAATAACCGTTCGATTATGAATAATAATACACACTTCTAAAATAAAAATGCTAAAGGTACTACAATTTTATAAATATAAAACTTACAAATTAATGTGGCAATGAATGTGATTGGTAGGCTTCAACCACCTTATAAATAAATATTTGAATTGTCTTTTTATAATTTGTGACACATCAATTTGTATGTTCAATATAGAAAAACTTGTAATATTTGTAGCACTACCCCTTTTTTTTTTAAAAAAAAAAACATTTGTCAATAGTTCATTGATTTGCACCATAAATTCTTTATGGTTATGTGTACATTTTAAAATATTTGTGCACAATTTGATTTTATTTATTAAAAAAATTTAAAGAAATTTTATCTTATATAGTAATAAATGCATGGTTTGGTTTTAGCAAAAAAAAAAAAAAAAAAAAAAAAAAAAAAAAAACCTAATAAGAATTTATAAATGTTGTGACTATACCTCGAAATGCTCGTCCAATTCAATGTGGCTCTCTTGCATGTAAAGTGCAACAAGTTTTGTAGGTTCAAAGGTGGACGGCAAGGACAATAAAGGAAATTCATTCCAATCAAGTAACCTTAACCCATTGGGAAGAGATTTAAGGTCTTCACAAATTACATTGCGAATTGTTAAATATTTAAGACTTTTCATCTTTCCAAGATCCAATTGCATCTTTTTTGGTTCTGGCAAGGACAATATTATGCCTCGAATTTTATCTAATCCCTAATTGGACAAAGAATCACATGAATCACGTTAGACAACAGAACATGTGATTATTAAATTTAAAACAAAATTATCTTCAACATTAAAATGATAAATCAAACACAATGAGAAAAAATTAATTAATTTTGCATTGTGAAAAAAGGGAAAAGGTAAATCAAAAGGACTTATACCGTATCTCCATTTAGTACTTCAAGAGCATTCTCATAACACAATAGCCTTCTGTGTTTTTCTGGCACTTTCGATTCTTGTCGAGCAATTTCCAAACCCATTTGTTGTATCAAGTCATGCATTAATAATTTGTCACCATTTGCAACAACTATGAGAGATTTATCGATAAGTTTTTCAACATCATAGTATGGGTCATGAAAATTGATACTTTGTAATATATCTACAGCCAAATTCTTGTGGATTCCTTTAAGAAAACATGCAATATCAAGGAAAATATCCTGTTGAATTTGGTCCAATCCATCATAGCTTATTTTAAGTACTTCTTGAATATCCGAATTAGGAATTCTTTTGTACTTATCTAATGCACTTTTCCAACATTGTAAATTTTTTTCATATAAATCAGCACCTATTATTTTTAGAACTAATGGAAGTCCTTTGGCATAACCTATAAATTGGTGTACGAGCTCCAAATAATCTTTTGTAGGCTTGTTTCTTTTGAATGCATGTTGACAAAAGAGTTCACAAGATTCATGTTCATCTAATTCCTTAACCCTATAGTAAATTAAATGACAATCTTCTTGTAGAGTAGATAGCAACTTTTTCTCTCTTGTTGTGATAATAATTCTACTTCCAGAAGCAAACCAATTACATTTTCCAAGCAAATTTTCTACTTGGACTAATTTGTCCACATCATCTAGAATTAAAAGAATTTTTTTGTGGTAAAGCTTTTCCATTATCACATTGATTCTTTTAGATAGACCAGGCACTTTCAAATTTCTACCCCCTAAGATCTCATAATAAAGTGCCTCTTGTAGTTGGAGGACACCATCATTTGTTTTTGAGCTTTCTCTAACATCCTCTAGAAAGCTACTTCCTTCAAAACGATATGCAATTAAGTTAAAAATAGCTTTTGCAATTGTTGTCTTACCTATTCCAGGAAGACCATGGATCACTAACATGCGAACATCGTTTGACTTAATATCTAAGCAACAACTTATTTCCTCTATGCGAGAATTTATTCCAACGGGGTATTTAGTAACAAATAATTGTGGACAATTTTTTGTAGCAATTGAGATCTCTTCAAAAATTTCTTGGATAAACGTAAATTGAGGGAGGCTGCAAATCACAAAGAATTAAAAAAGCAATGTTAGAAATAGAAATATGATCCTAAATTGAATTCAAAATTATTAATTTTGTTTAGCTTTTGCACTACAACTGAAATTTTGTTAATTAAATTCAATGGCACATAATTCATAGATCTAAACTGTCAATACAAATACTTTTTTTTATTTATTGTTCAGCTAGGATATCAATATTAGTCTTTTTGCACAAAGATGCATGGAAAATCTTCTTTGGAAAAGAAGATTTTCTGAAGATTATGTGAGAGAAGCTTCTAATTAATTGATAAGTATCAATCATATATTCTTCTCTTGCTATCATTAACCGTTGTAGTTTAACTAAGGTTTCAAATATAATAGTTTCATTAAAAAAATATTAAAAACAAACAAACAAACAATATAGCTTCTGGGTGTTATTTTTTAATAGTAAAATTTTGTGGTGATAATATAGTAATTAAATACATACTCATTTTTGTAATGCCAACCAGATAAATTGCCGGCTTCATTTAGAGCGGCCCTCCATCTTTGCACCTTGTTCATGTCATACTTGAAATTTTCTTCATGTTTTGCCAACGCTTCTCCGAATTTCCCCTTTTGGCTACGTACTTCTGATGGATCTACCTTGTAAAAAACTGGAAGCACCACTTGGCCATTCTTTTTACACTCAAGAATTTTGACAAGTTCATCTAAACACCAAGTGGAAGTTGCATAGTTTTTAGAAAATACAATTATCGAAATCTTTGAACTTTCAATAGCTTCGAAAAGTTCAGTGGAAATTTTCTCTCCTCTTTGGAGCTCATCATCCATGAAGGTGTTAATACCATTATGACGCAAAATACCATTCAAATTGCTAGTAAAACCATTACGAGTGTCTTCTCCTCTGAAACTCAAAAACACATCATATTTACATCGTTGGGTGAAGGAGGCTTGTTTATTATCTTGAAGAGCCATTGTGATTTGGATGTATGAAGATCTAAAGGAAAGAGGAGAAAGAAAGAGGTGACGAAATTGAAAATGTTTTAAGAGTTTAAGAAAGCAAAGAGAATGAAAATTATGAAGAAGAGATTTCTCAATGGGTTTGAGAGAGAATAGGAATGGCAGAGCGAAGGAAATGAATGTTAGATTTAGATATTTGTTGTGAGGCGAAGAAGACCAAGAGAGTCAAATGTGAAATTAGATTAGTGGCGTACTACTTTCGCAGTTGGTGGCCCAAACGTGTAATAGAAAATTGGCTGTCCAAAGTGAAATTTACTTTCAAAATTTCATACCCACCCACCAGGAAAAGATGAAGAAATTTTATTGGCTACGCGTTTTTCGCTTAATTTTGGAGTGTAGGGAAGGCATTCTGATTCCTTTTCAAGCTTTAAAGAAAGAAAGGATTAAAGGAAAGAAAGATGCAATTTCTTTTCTTTACACTTTTTTTGTACAGCCTCCTCTTTCTTCTTTCCTCTTTTCTTACTCTTTTTGTACAGCCTCCTCTTTCTTTTTTCCTCTTTTCTTTCTCATGAATCTCCTTCTCTTCTTTTATTCTATGACTACAGCATTTATTATACCATTTTTTTACAAGTATTTTATATGATAGAATATAAATAATTGTTTGTTACTTTCGCATGAATTTACTATTTTTTTTCACTACTCATAGTGTGCATTTGGCTCTAAATTAAAAACCAGTTTATTTTACTATTCAACTTATTTTTGCTACTATATATAAGACCTACTGCATTTTTTGATACTATTTATAGACTTCATGTATTATTTCAGCTAACTTTTACTTTTATCTATATTACTTTCAATAAAAAATTTTCAATTTCATTAAAATAAACAGAACCCAAACAAATTATTATCACTTAGTCAATGACATAAATAACTGTGTAAAATAAAGTTTGCGGTAATAGAATAAACACAAAGACAAGTCCTCCACAATGCTACAACAATAACAACTGTACCAGTGTCTTTGTGGTGGGTACCCAGCTCACTCACACGCACACCTTCTCAAGTCTCAAGTCTCAACCCTCCAGTCAATGTCTACACCTACTCTTCTTTTCACCACCACTTGCACCAGCGACAAACCTTCTCACCTTGCCTCTGCCAGCCTACAAACACCATTAACGGCATTCCACTCTCTAAGCCTTTTTTGTTTTCTTGGGCTTTTTTGTGATGAAAATTGTTTATTTATCACAAATAGAGAAACTTTAAGGAACTTAATAAAAAGAGGATTTGATGGATTGCTTTAGGTTTTGTTTGATTTTTCTATTTTAATTTTGGCTATAAGAAGAGTTCAAGCAAACAAACAAATACATGACAAATTGTGATTAGTAGAACACAAAAAGAAGGACAAAGGAATATTCATTTATTTAATGGGTAAGAATTGATATCCCGGTGCAATAAATCTCATTTCTATCGCAAAAACTTCACTTGTTTGCCCTTTACTTTTCTGCTATTTTTTTAACTTTTTTTATTTAAGGGTTTTTAAGAATATTACACCAAGAGTGTGTTTGGCCTCCTATTTATTTGTTTTTTTTTTTTTGGTCTCAACTATTTTACAAATAATCTAACTTTAGTATTTTTTACTTTTTTTTTTAAAAAAAAAAGTTAGTTTTTAGTTTTTTTGACACACATTTAACATAAAAGTTACCAAAAATTATATTTTCGATAAATGATCCAATTAACGGGTGCCCTTAGAGCACTTGTTAATTGACTATTTTAAAAAAGTTTTAGGTTCTGTTTAGATACCACTTATATGCTGAAAATTGAAAATACTGTAGCAAAATAATTTTTAAAAATGTTAAAAGTGCTGTGAAACCCAAATTTACCTAGAAATCTGCGTTATACTGAGTTTAGTGGTCCATGAACAGTGTCGTTGGACCCACCATTTTTCAGCAAAACGCACAATTTTTTCATCCCAATGCTTCGCAAATGCACACTTAATACCACTTTTATGGAAAATATAAAAAGTTGTCAAAGAACTAAGTCACTTTTTTCTTTTCCCATAAAAAATTAAAACAAAAAATTCTTAAACCTATACTCTTACGGCATCCATTAATTTTCCCCTTTGATAAATACTATGAAAACATGCTATTGCAAATAAACTATTTCTAGACGCACTTGAGATCTTAAATACTAACATTAACAAACTTTTTTCATAAATACACCCTTACACTCCAGATTAAGACCTGTAATGGATTAGCCACACAAAAAATAAAGGCCATGTAGTGTATTTGGGAACAACTTATTTACATATTATTTGTTCATTTATTATATGACTGGTATGGTATGGTATCATTCTGACCACTAAACTGATACAAAGACCCATAAAACGTACTAAATACGATATCAAACAAAATCCATATCATTAGTACAAGATATTTTTCAAGCGCTTCAGTCAATATAAAAGAAAAAAAAAAATTAAAATATGTTATAAAACATGTTACTTGAGCTAATACATGCTAATGTACTTACGTTGATATATGGACTTACACAATATGTAGGTTTTAAATTCTATGTTTATAAATATATAATTATGTAAATATGTATATACACACACAAGGCCAATATTGACTACTTTGGTTTAAAGGATAAAGTGATAATTTCTCTCCCCCCATAATGAGAAGGTATTTGATGTATCAAATATATGTAATGCCACTCTCACATACAAGCGATTCTCCCACTTGTGGGGTCCATCCCATGTGAAAGGGGCCTTATGAATGGCCCTTACATATGATACTTTTTCCATGATCACAAGAATCATGGTAAAAAAGTTTTTCTTATAATAATATATCAAATTATCCATATATCTTCTCAATAAAAGTGAATATCAAGTGATTAGATTTTATGCTTGTGAAGACTCAAATTAATATCGAATTAGTTTTTTTTTTCTTTTTGAGAATCAATATCGAATTAGTTCAATGTGTATTATATGAGTATATTTTAAGTTTCACACTAGGCATATTTTGGATTAATCAAAGGTTTATAAACAACTACAAGAAAATTCAATTGTGACTAGACTAGTTCTTTTAGAATATAATGTAAATATTGATAGCACATTTCCTAAGCGCAGTTTTTATTTTTTTATTTTTTAGAGATAGTATACAAAAAAGAGAGGAAGTTTATTATTATTATTATTATTATTATTATTATTATTATTATTATTATTATTATTATTATCCTTTTGAACCTATTATGGAACATAAATGGGGATTTCCACTCGGTAGTCACATAATTAAACATTCTTAGCTATTTACTTTTTGTTTATAATAATGATAATAACAATAAGCTTTTGCATGATTTTTTGTGTGAGAATCAGACCAAACGAACACAAACCCTGAAAATACCCACAAAATGTTGCACACATACGATCTGTATTTTTTTTTCATTTTCTATTTTTCTAAATCTTTATCTATATCTTATTACTTATTTTTAATCTTATTTATTTTTTTTCATTTCATTTTGCAGTTATAAACATCTAAACTGAAGTAAAGGAACATGTAAAGGAAAAAATATATGTAAAGTTAAAATTGTCCAAAATGAATATATAGAGACAATATTTTGTTTCAAATTTTCATTGATTTATTATTTAGTTATAGTATCAAAATTAAAGTAGATAAATATGTAAATTTAAACCGTTTAAGATGAATTTGTAAAGCAAATGTATTCATATATCTAATATTCTCAAAAAAAATTATAGGTAAAAAATAAATAAGAAAAAGAATAGGGAAATTTTTTGTTGCATACTTGTATAAAGCAATTGCCACATACAGGATTATGTGGCAGCAAAAAGAAAGGGACAAGTGTCCAAGGGTCATGTGCAATCCTTAGACACACGTTGCTTTCTTTTTGCCGCCACATAACCCTATATGTAGCAATTGCTCAATACAACTATGCAGGAAAACCTTTTCTAAAAGAATAATGATGTGACCAATGATGTAGCGTATGAGGTGTCTCAATAGGAGCGTAGCAACAATAAATTTTGCGCTTCAATTTTTAGATATATATAAATATAGATATATATGAATAAAAAAATCAATGAAAAAAATAAAATTTTCCATAAAACGGTATTCACAAGTCTGTCTTAATTAATCTTTAATGCTAAAAAAAGATACAACTTGACAACTGCCCCATAGTAGGAGTCCTGAGTCCAAATCTTTTGTTGTCTAGTTTTGGTTTATTTGAAAAAAGAAGAAAGAAAAAAAGATAGTATGCATACAATATGACGAAGAACAATTTGTGCAGTTGAAGAAGATGGTCTTTGTGCAATTTCCTTAATTGTTTGTAATATTTTGTTTAACAAATTGGCAAAAAATTATTATGTCTTTGTTATATGATATGCCTACATACTTGAGTAATTGTTTTAAGTGTTTACGAATATTTTATATTGCTCTTCGTTTTCCTTATCTCATTAGTGTATTCTTTGAGTTTTTTAAGAAAACAAATTCAATTTTGTGTTTAAAATGATTTATTTATCTATTATTTAATCAAATGTTATATTAGATTATGTCATTATTTATACAATACTTCTTCCTCTTTTTTCAAAGAAAAAATTTCCTTTACTTTTTGCCCCTTTGGAATTGTACTCTTGGGTTTTTTTTTTTTTTTTTTTTTTTTTAATAATTATTAAGGAAAGAGAGTTACAATCATGTATAAATCTATAACCAGCATTTTTGCTTAGGATCAGCCACCTATTTCTATTGTGTGACGTCAAAGCCTTATTAGAAATTTTAAATTTGATTATGCATTGGATATTTGGCTTTATCACATCATATTTGATATGTTTTACATATTTGGGAGAATGAATTTAACTTTAATGTGAAATTTTTTTTTCCTTTCTTTTTTATTTTGAATTGTAGCTTTGTTGAGTTTTATTAATTTTTTAGATAAGTTTTCCGGTGTTTTGGATTGTAGGGTAGACAAAATTGGATTTGAGAATGTTTGTTTCAAATTAAAAGAATACTTTCCAAATTCTATATACTTTTTAAAGATATACAAAATGTTCTAAATAAGTTTTATTAAAAAATGAAAATTTTTGCTAACCTAGTCTTTGAATTCCTAAGAAAAACGGTACTATTTTCATTTTGATTTGACAAAAATTATACTACATTTGTGATTGTTCCTATGGTAAATGAAAATATGATTATGAAATATATTATTTTTATTTACTAAAAAAGGAAATAAATAATTTTTATTAAATTAGTTCAAATGAAAAATAATTAAATTTAATGAGATTACTTTAAAAAAATATCACGAGCAAACTAGTTATTACTTAATTTTGAGTAAATATTGGAGGACTTAACAATATGGTGTAACAACAGGCATAAAATGAGGGATGTGCTAGGCATAAAAATGGTCGTCACTTTATAGCCTGTTTGGATGGAGGAGGGGGAGGGGGAGTGGAGAGGAGTAGAGTAGAATTGGCTAAAAATAAGCTAATTTTGTGCTAAATCTATTCTACTTTACTCTACTCTACTCTTACTCTTCCTCCCTCTCCCTCAATCCAAACAAACCATTAGAATGAAATACTATTATTTTTTTTTTTTGAGAAACTAATGAAATACTATTATGGTTATGAAGATTTAAAGAATAGCTTACATTACAATATTAATTCACTTTCACACTTTTTCATAAAATATAATATTAATTCACTTTCACACTTTCCCATAAAATATAACTTAAAGAAAGTAGGACACAATTTCCTTTCTCTTTTTTGACCACCGCACTCAATTTTGTTTCCTTCGTCTTTTCTCTTTGTACTTTCTTTTCTTCTTTTTCTTTTTCCTTTTTGAATTTCCTCTTTTGACTTTCTTTTCTTCTTTTTGTTTTTGTGTTTGTTTTCCCTTTTTGACTGCCTTCCTCTTCTTTTCACACAATGTATTTGTATTTGCATACGATTAAGTGGTGGCAGTGGTTCTACCGTAACAGGGCCAGGTGGCCAGGTGGGTAAGGAAGGATAGGTCATAAAGAAACAGTGTTGGTCTGTATGAACACATATATTTCTTAAGGTAAATTATTGTTGCATCCGTTGAGCTACACACTGTTATACATTTTAGTTAAAATCATGTCTATCGATCATCACGCATTACTTTTAAATTCAAATTTCAATAATTTAGTCATTATACTTATATTTGGAAAAAAGAAAAAAAAATCTGCAATTCTAAATTTATATAATAATTTAAACTTAATATAACATGTTACATTTGTTTCATGGAATCAAAGTGTACATTTTTTTTTATTTAAATATTCTTGGATATGTTCAACTTAATCAACTGATTATGGCATATTTAAAAAAAATCCATTTAATAACATTTTCTCCATTTATATAAAACAATGTTATAATTATGTAAGCTAAATCTTTTTATTAAATTACATATTTCATATAATAATAATAATAATAATAATAATAATAATAATAATAATAATAATAATAATAATAGAAAAAAGAATATACTTTTAAATAACATATGCACGATTTAATTTATAAATTTTATTGTATATTCTTATAAAAATAATTATATTACATTTGCATAGATTTGTGACTAGTATTATTAAAATTGGTAACATTTAATTTACTAAAAATTGGTAATGAACATGCTCAGCTAGTAATATCACTAAGATATATCAACTAATAATAAGCAGCAAAATAATTAAGAAGAAAAAACCCACTCTCCAACAAAATTAGAGGACAATGTCAGGATCTCTAAAAGCAGCTGTGATAATTGAAAGGCCATGTGACCATTCACACTCGTAACTGGTCAGATTTTCTGTTAATTACGATGAAACATTTCCCATTTACAACAAAGAACTCTATTCACAATTGAGTAACTGTTGGAGGTTCGAGTTAACTCAATCGGTTTCTGCCGTTAGAATCTTAAATGAGGCAAGAAGCATATGATCTCCTTCCAAATTGTTGTAGTGAAAGAATATTAAATCTTTTCTGCTCTCCAAGCTGAAAGACACTTGGCAAATATATAATCCAAAGGTTAAAAAACAGCCACGTCAAAAATACATTATTGCTATCTTTCCTTCTCTTATTCCCCCCTCTCTCTCTCTCTCTCTCTCTCTCTCTCTCTCCTGTGCAGCTGGCTATGATGTAGAGGAATGAATCAGGAGCTCCTAAATCTTTGGTTGTTGTCATTTTCCTAGCTATCTCCTCGCATCCTGGATTAAAAAACGTATTGGGTTTTCAGCCATTTTGCTTTATTGCTTATAAAAATTCTGCTTTGGATTATGAATGGAGGATGGCTATGGTTTTGGAGGGACTTTCAAAAGAAAGTCAAAGAATATGGGTGAATGGTGTTTTTACCAGGGATGGCAATGGGGCAGAGTGGGTCTGAAGGATGGGGTCTTTGCCTCCACCCATATGGTTTTTTCTTACCTTATCCTTGTCCCGCATGACGGAAAATTTTATTGTCCCATCCCCGTCCCTTGCGGCCATATGAAGCCCTACCCCACTCCGTAAAACTCTACTTCTTGTTAATTTATCCATAACTATTACAATTATTTTTAATAAAACCTGTTTCATTAATAAAAAAATAGTTGAAATATAAATAAATTTATCTCATCAAATCAAACTAATTTTTAGCAAAAGTTGAATAATATTATTGAAGTGTTTAACAAGACAATATTACAACAAAACAAATATCTCATAATACAAAATCAATGATTCAATAGTATATATATTTGTTTATAACAAAGATAAAAGAAAATGTTAAAATTGGTACCTTATTTCCAACTTTGTTAGATAAAAAAATAAAAAATAAAAAATAAAAAAAGAGGTAGAAAGCTTTGTTGGGTAGTGATGGGGTATGATAAAATAAACTCCAATTTCGTCCATGGAAATCGTCCGGGACGAACAAGGTGCAAGGACGAGGTGTTGCACAGTTAAAGGTCAACACCAGGGGATGTCGTCCAAGGGAACCACTCACGTTCACAAGAGTCTTGTCCTGGGAAAGGAAGAACCTCTCTTATGGACGAGGTACACTCAACTGGAGAACCTCAGGACGAGGTAAGCTTGACTTGAGGGTCTCAAGACGAGGAATGCTAGACGAGACATTGACACTTGGAAAAATTTACGAGTGTGTAAAACAACTCTGTATCATACGTATAACTCCCAATGACCGTTATGCATAGAACGTAACTCCTAAACAGTTGAGGAAGTTATATTCGAACACACACATCTCCTCAAATCAGGGGGAGGTTACAAATCCAGTAACTACTCTTAGGACACTATATAAACACTGATTCAGACCAAGAAAAGGTACGTTCTATGATTCCTAAAAAGTTGGAACTCAAAAATAGTAAAGAGAAAACTGACTTTGTTATCGGAGGGTTATTGGCCGGCAACCCCGGTCACCTTTGATTACCTTTCTTTCTTTCTCAGGCCATCAAGACAACCGGTAGTCCTCTCTAATCCGAAGCATCCAGCCTACTGATTTTCTTCGCATCATCAGTTGGCGCCGTCTGTGGGGATCTAAAGAAAATAATTTTCGTTTTCTTTTCGTTCGATCGTTCGTTGTTCCTAGACAAAAGGCTGAATGGTTCGGACAAGATCAAGGGCTACAAGCCCAGACCACCAGAAGAGTAGGAATGCTTCTAGTAATCCTTACCGTGACCGTCAGTCAACGCTTGTTGCGCAACCGCCTTCTGTTCAACATATGCAGTCCATGGCTGCTGCTATGGCGGAATTGACCCGCCAAAATTAGGAGTTGAACAGGGAGATCAACTTAAGGAGGCCACACCATGAAGGGCATGCACACGGACGGGCCCAAAGTCAAGAGGGTAGAGGAGAAAACGTTGAGTCCGAAGGTCAGTCAAGAGGTACTGCTTCAAGAAGAGTGCCACAATTGGAGAGGGAAATGGACTTGATGAGAAAAGCTATGGATTAGAGAGCAACATTGAGCTTGTTTCTTTGAGAGAGAGAGAACCCATGTCGATTGAGTGAATCCTACAACATTCTCTCTCCTCTTTCCCCCTCATCATTCCATACCTATGAGAAGTGATTTTATCCATCACCTCTTTCACCCTATTGAGAGTTGATTGTTGTTGAAGGTGGGAATCATTAATGAGCATTTCCACAAATCCCAAGAACACTCGGTGACTTGAAGTTGGTCGTTCAACACGAGTACTTCAATGGTTAGTTGAAGAAAGGATTCGACGTAATTGGTTGCAAGTTGGAGCTTAAGGGCTCGAGTACTAGGGTGGCTTAGGCTTGGAAGGTCTAATGCAAACTTGTACAGCAACTATTCACTAATGGAGATTTGACGGCGGTATTATGGAAAGGTTTTTATGTCGAGGATTTTGGTTTTCCACTTCAAAACACAATTCATTGTTTTCATGTGGGTTGCTTCTCTTTATTCCAATTTTCATATTGCTTTACTTATTTTAGTTGCAATTTGAATATTGGCTAATCACTTATATTGGACATTAATTGTTAGTTTAGCTTATAAGTGAATAGCCATAAAATTGCATATTTGAGATCTAAACATATGCCTAGCGTGTTAGGTAGCATTTTTTCAATTTTTTCTTGATTTTTTTGTTAATATCTACTAGAAAACTATTTCATTCAAACCGATATGCAATTAAGTCAAAATTAGTTTTGACAATTGGTGTCTTACCAACGTATGAAGATATCTCTTCAAAAATTTCTTTGATAAATGGATATTGATGGTAGCTACCAATTACAAATCATTAACATGTTAGAAAATAAAATATGAACAAGAACAAAATTAAAAATGTTTAGCTTGTGTACCTACTGATATGTATTGACAATAAAAGTAAATGGCATGTAATTGATAACTATCACTTTGAAACCCTGGGTTTTTTTTTCCCTCTCCAATTAGGAAATCAGTTTCAGGCTTTTAACACAAAGACGTGTGGAAAATCTACTTAGATAAGGAAACAGACCTATTGAATATCCACTACTACTACTAGCTTAAATGAATCTATTAGGAAATTGGGGGTAAATTTTATAAAGATTATGTGTGAGGAACTTCTAAGTAATTGACAAGATTATTGATCATATATTCTTCTCTTTCTAATGTTGACCCTCGTAATAGATATGATCAAAGTATAAAAGTTTGATAATTAAAAAAAAAAAAAATATATATATATATATTTTGTAATGCCAACCGTGTGTATTGCCAGCTTCTTCTAGAGCTACCCTCCGTCTTTGCGCTTCTTTCATGTTGAAATTTTGTTCATGCTTTGCCAATGATTCACCATACTTTCCCTTTTGGTAACGTACTACCGATGGATCTATCTCATAAAAAATAGGTAGTACAATTTGACCATTCTTCTTACACTCAAGGATTTTAACAAGTTCATCCTTAAAAAATAAGAAGATGCGTAGTTTTCCTAGAACTTTCAATTGCTTCTAGAGGAGGACGATTGTGGACGTTGATTTCGCAAGGGCTATGGACGGCTGTGATTCATTACTGGGGTTCTAATGAGAAGTGTATGTGGCGCAGAAGAGAAGGATCGTAGCCGTTGATTTGCTGTGTCATTGACGGCAGTTGCTTTATTTAGAGGGATTAGTGTGGATCGATAACGTGGCTACTGAGATTTTGTTACGGTGGATAATAGGCTGGCCATGCCATGGCCCATGGGCCCATTTGGGTTTGGATCATGATGAATGACTTTTTTTCCTTTAAATTTGAGTTAACTTCAAGAGAGGTTGGACAAGTGAAACGATGTTCTGGACTCTGGACCTTAGCATGTGATGAATTTTCAAAACTGGTATTAACTGCTAATAAATTGATATACTCATTTTGCCAAGAAGTAAATGACAACTCAAACAATATGCATGGGGGTGAGATAAAAAGAGAGAGATAATGAAAACCATGATACAAGTTAGGCTCAAATCATCCGATAATCCTAAGCTACACAACCTACTGGTATAACCCATTATATATTGATCTTTGTCAATTTAATAAATCATATGCCACTTGAGAATTAAAAAGACTTGCGTATTATTTTGTTAGTTTACAACAAAGAGCTTATTGAAAATTTGAGTAACTATAGCTTTAACTTCCTACTTCATGGTTTGCTGTTTGCACCATTATTTCCTCTGCTTTTACTCTGCCCACAGTGAGATATTGGAAGCCCTTGATTCATATTAATCATGCTATACATCCCAATTCATAAACTTTTTTGTTAATGCCTCATTTGAAGAATGGGAGCAGTGTGGAAGAGGATGCAATTTTGGAAATTAGACCAGAGGAAGAATCAAATAGTGAACTTACAGATGAGTTCCAAATTTTTCATTCTCTAAACCAAACACAGTGGTGCACTTGTCCTCAAGCCATGTTTGACTCATTATTGACAGCTTCTAGGCCATCATTGAAAAGCCTTCTGTTATCAATTCATTACAAAACACTTGAGGATTCTCGCTAATCAAATGGTATTATGTTCTCATGGATTAAGTCATTACTTCAAATTCCTTTGTCTTCAATTATCACGTATTATAAGAATGCAACATATATGACAAGATTACGCTTGGATTTTTTATTTTTTTGGGTAGGTATTATTAAAAGAATCAGGCAATACGCAAAGACTCTGCTTGATTAGACGACTACTTAAAACAAGCAACTGGTCTCATACAGACTATAAATATCTTTAGAGCCAAACAAAACTCTGAAATAGTAAATCTACTATTCTGCTAGTACTATCAAGGAAGTAAATAGTGTCCTTGTTAATTACATCATAAAAATCCAAGTTTATATCTACATACCAAATTACCAATCCATCCAAAACTAGGAAATATAAATAAAACCAAGCCAAAACAAAAACACAAGCAGTCAAGCTTTCATCTTTGTGTGTTTGCTGCTCGAGAGACAACCTCCTATCCTCCTGTTTGATGCAAAAAAATTTCAACCTGTTGCTGATGCTTCTAATGAACAATATAATAGTAGAGTCCAACCAATAAATGTCAGTACAACTCTGCCATTTGTGAAGACCAAAATCACCAGCACCCTCTCTGTACCACATTTAAAAAGACCTCCTTAATGGAAAGCCTAATAGCAGTAGTAGAAAGCCAATGCTATCAACCAGCAAGTACCTTGCACCAATCTCTACATTTACAAATAAAACAAGCGTCATGCTATTTAGATTTTCTTTTTTTCTTTTTCTTTTTTTGGTTTAAAGGAAATTATCATTAACAGCTAAGCAACCTCCAAAAGGAGTAAACATGACGGTCATACATAGTGCCAACAAAATCAAAACGATGGAGCAGAGAAACATCCGATGAGGGCTCTACAAAAACAACAAAATCCTGAGATAGAAGGGCTCCCTTTCTAGCTAGCACATCAGCACACTTGTTGGCTTCTTGGTAGTAATGTTGAACTCTAACTAGAGAAATTTCCTTCAATCCTTCTCTACAGTCAGCCACAAAAGCGTTAGTACCATTTGGGTTCCCAACTTCCTTTTCCAAGAGATCAACAACCAGCTTCGCAGCTAGCTCAATTTCCACTACCAGCAAGTTGAGGGAAATATATAAGTGAATCCCATCGCTCTAAGGCCCAAAGTTTTGCAGCAACACTGCTCCAATGTCCCTCGCATAACCTCTAACCCATTAGATTTTCATTTGCCACATCCTTCAACCATGACAGGAATCGACCAATCTTGCCATAGCAAAAGTTGTCTGCTAAGGCTAGGCTGCTCCTGCCCGGCAGATTTAAACCATAAATAATTTCAAAAGAAGAAGCTGATCATATGATATAAATCCAACTACGTGTCCACTCTACATAATATGGAAACTCCTAAACCCAACCATGTCCCCACCAATCTTTTTTCTTCAATAATCACATTTAATCATTAAAAATAGGCATAGATAAATCCTAGATTTTTTGGTGGCAATTATTATTTCAAATTAAATATAAAAAGTATTACATGATGATGAGGACATACCACTGCATTGCACCTAATCCGGCCCTTGATTATAGGACTGCTCACAACAAGCTGATCACAGAAGAACTACATGATGATCGTGATGTGGGCATTTATTCCAACTTAACTTCAAATTTTATTCTTCTTCTGGTAACCAAGCTATAAGCTACATCACATGATCATGCATTAAAGAAGCTTTCACTATCTTGTAGATAAAGACCACCAACTTTCCACCTGAAGGAAAGTTTAGAAAGAAGAGTTACCTCAAGTTCCTAACATGGCACCTCCAGGTGCAATATGGTTGAAGGTGGATCAGAATTAACACAATTAAATCAACTCCTCATATTTGACCATTGAATTACGGTCTCCATGGTTAATGAACTCTCTGCAAAACATCCTGCCACTCAGGCCAAATCATTCTCTATACTTATATGAGTTATATCATTTATCCAAAGTACAAAATTTGAACCTTAAACATCACACAGTAAAATCAGACTAGAGGTTAAAGGGGAAATGCCAGAGGATGATAAAAAGGTCAAAGAAGTAAACCATATAGGTTAACAGAATTTAAATGACCAAGAAAAAGAAAAAGGCATATAAGCAATGTTATTGACTCATGATGAGAGACAGAAAAAATAACTTATGGTCATATCCCAAAAATACTTTCTTAAATCTTATTTAAAAGTAAGTTTGTTTCTCAATGCAACCAAGCTTCTAATAATTTATGAAATGACCACCTAGGTTGGCAGTAAAATGACTTATTCAGATAACATGTTCTAGCTATCTTCAATCTATATCTCATTTCCAAGATTTACAATCTTTGTCTCATTTTAAACTCCAAAATTTTCCCATTCTACTGAAAATTTAGTAGTCACATATTTAAATTAGGTCTTTCTTAAGTCATTCCCAATATTCCTTTAACTAATCCAACAGGCTAAAAACCCATATCTCAAATTTGCAACTTCATAGATGAACATGTCAAATTTCACATCATGCTATAAAGGCCAAGCAATTAATTGAGATTTGAAATATAATACTCCACCTAACGAATAAAACCCATATATCATCAACCAATCAACAAAAGAGAGATCACAAATTTTATAGAGAACTTCATGTTTTTCAAAATAAATTCCAATCATGAAAAATATAGATACAATTTTTTTTTTCCAGAAAAGGAGTTTAGATCACAAATATTTTCTAACAAAGGAAAGTGTTAATATCAACCATAGTGTCAAGTTCCAATAACATGAAGAGATCAAGACATGCAAAAGCTGTGAGCACCTATGGTATGTTAAGATTAGATTCAAATACAATTAAAATCTAATGAAATTTACACACAAAATGGAAGATTAGATTAGATTTAGATTAAAATTTACACACAAAATAACTATTATCATAAGGATACTAGAATCAAACTTGGCCCAAGTAAGTAATGCACATATGTTTTAGGATTGATCACACATATATTTCTATAAAAGTAAGTGAATTCAGCAGATTATGCACCTTAAATGAATTTATCTTGTATTGGAATTTTGGAAGTGTATCCATGGATATGAACCTCCAATTATTGGCATCTTTATGTTGCAAATGTTTTGTGCAAACCAATATCTATGATGTCCTGTACATGCCCAAACTTGTATTTGTATATACACACACCTACACTGTCAAAATCAAACATTGACACATTATAGATTTTACAAAAGCCAATTATATAATTGGAAGGAGTCATTTGTATCAACTCTTTACCTTTTCTTTTCATGTAGCTACCACTTTTACAAAATACAGAGTACCCTAACCTATCTACAACACAAACATTTCTTGTTGCCTCGGTTTATGGAGGCAAGTTCAAATAGAAATTTGATCTTCTATTTATATATTTGAAATATGGAAAGTTGACCACTCTTAATAATTACATGAATTGTAGTTTGTCAACATATGGTATCATTGAGTGTGTTGAACCTCCTCATACAAACATGGGAAGGATGAAAAAATCATGACTTATAGCCATAAATTACTTGTTGCATGTACTTTATTTGTATGACTACTATAGAGGATATATAGTATGAGTTTGTGCATGTACTACAGGTGCAAGTGCATCTAGTGTAGTAATACATACCAACTTCGTCCCAGCCTTGATGTATCGACAATGGTATAGAATCCAAAAGTGAAACACTTTGTTCTTTCATTTAGCAACAAGTAGGATATAGTGCGGATTGATGACACATTAATAAGAACATCTACATTAACCCCTTGAAGACATCAATAATCCTCCGACAAGATGCCAAGTATGGTTCACTGGAAAATCCAATTTATCCAAACTCATTACTCATCACTTAAAATATCCCTACTTCTTACTCCCTACCCGTTTGGACATTGTTTTCAGTTCCAATCACTCAAATATTTCAACCTCTTTGTGGGACCCATCCCTAAAGTTTGAAGTCAAACATTTTTCTGTGGACCCACTTTTCTTAAAACCACCAATCACAAAGCCAAAATATAAACAGGAAACAACGCCACCCAAAATAAAAAAATCTCTCTGCCTCTTCTTCTTCTTCTTCTTCTCTCAAACTCTCTCTCTCAGCCACAACAGCAGCAACAACAACATCCACAGCCACAGCCGCAGCCACAGCAGCGAAATGGAGAAAGGCAAAAAGGAAAAAAAAAAATCAAGGACCTCGCCGCCGATCCCCATCACCCAGCGCACCACCGAGCCACCGTCACCCAGCGTGCCGCCGATCCATCGTGGCCTAAGGCGCCGCCGATCCACCGTCACCCAGCGCGCCGCCGATCCTAGTGAAATTGAAGTGATTGTTCTCTTTTTTTTTTGTCCCCTTCGTCTTTCTCTGGAACAGCTGCGGCGAGGGAGGTCGAGGTCATGAAATCGTGAAGCAGTGGCGGCAAGGGAGAGGGTGGCAACCACGGAGGATGTTTGTGGGTTTGTGAAATCATGAAGCAGCGGCGCCTATGGATTTTGCTGTGTTTGTGGGTTTCTGTTGCTGTGTTTATGGGTTTATGGGTTTGATTTTTTGGGTTTGAGAAATCCAAACCCATGTGTTTTTTTTTTTTTTTTTGATGTAGTATATTTGGTGTTTTTGTGAACAAGAAAAGAAAGAAAAAGAATGAAGCAAAAGAGAAAAATGGCCGTTGGAGTGAGTCTGTGAAGAAGAAAGAAAGAAAAAAAAAAAAAAAAAAAAAAGAAGAAGGAAAAGGTGCACTGACGTGACTTGTCTCTGGCAATGGGTCCCATAAATGTATGTCTAATTACGAAAATGCCATTGAAAACAGAATTTTGGAAACTAAAAACACCTAATATGTGTTTTTAGTTTCCATAACTCATAACTCATAACTCAAAAAACAGAGAATTGAGTGATGGAAACAAAATCAAGAAACAAATCCAAACATACTTTTTTCCATGGGTCCCACTTATTTTGAGTTATGAGTGATGGAAACAGAGATATGAGTGATAGAAAACACAAATCCAAACACCCCCTAAATGATCCAAAGAGGGGGATTATTGACTGGAAAATTAATTGAGAGCGAGAGACAGGGAATTATTTTTCTTTACCTTGGCATATCAACATCAACTAATCTATGTCACTCCCCTGGTCATCATCGATGCGCGAAAACGATCACAATGACGCTGTTTCAGTCTCTCTCAAAAAATATATAGACAGAATTAGATCGATAACGATAATTGTGGAAAGATCGCGAAGGACTGAACAACACAAGTCTTTCTTTAATAGAAGGCTGCGTTTGGTGTTTTTCAAAAAGAATAGAAAGAGAGTTTGGTTTTGTGTTTGGTTTGTGTAACAAAGAAAAGCAATTTTATTTCCAAATAACATTAAATATAAAAAAATTTAGTTAGTTGTCACGTTTCAAAATAATGTTAAAACTAGCATCTCGAGTTTTTAAAACTCGAGTTTAATGTTAGAACTCGAGTTTTAAAAACTCGAGACCCAAGCGGTAGAAGCTTACATGGAAAATATTCCACGTAGAACTCGAGTTTTAGAAACTCGAGTTCTACCATTTTTTTCTTTCTTGTAAAACTCGAGTTTTAGAAACTCGAGTTCCACCATTTTTCCCTCAGACCCATCGTTCTTCTTTGTGCAGATCGTCTAATCGGAGCTCCAGCGTTCTAGGTTCATCCTCTGTTCTTCCCTCTGTTCTTCATCGTCAGATCATTTTGGGTTTCTTCATCATCTTTGCTCTGGGTTTCGATCGGTTTAGGCTTCATCTTCTTCGTTCTGGGTTTCTTCATCTTTGTTCTGGGTTTTTCATCATCTTCGTTCATGGGTTTCCTCTTCTTTTCTTCGTCATCTTCTGTTCCTGGGTTTCTTCTTCTTTTCTTCATCATCTTCATTCTGGGTTTCTTCTTTTCTTCTTCGTTCCGTTCTTCCTAGTTCGGGCTTCATCTTCTTCCTGGGTTCGGTTCATCTTCGTTCTAGGTTTTTCCTTGATTTCTTCTTCGTTCCGTTCTTCCTGGGTTCGGGCTTAGGTTTCACTCTTCTTCATGTTCTCTGTTCTTGAACGATGTGGAACTCGAGTTTGTAAAACTCGAGTTTGATTTGCTAGAACTCGAGTCTTACAGACTCGAGATCTATGTGGCATTTTCTAGAATCTTGTCCACGTCATCAAGCACAAAGCGAGTGTTTGGGACTTGAGTTTTAAAATGGAACTTGAGTTTCTAAAACTCGACATGCTATTTTGTTAATACGTTTTAGACGTATGTTAACTTACTATATTGTCCTTCCTCATACTGCTACTCTGAAAATTGCCTCCAAAGAAAAGAGATTTGTTTTTGTGTGAGAGAGAGAGGGAGTGATATGAAAGCGTGTTCATATATATATATTTTTGGTGTTGTGTGAAACACTTTACTTATCCATGCCACGTTGGCAGAGGCCCCAACAGTACTCTATCTACTCTTTTTTTTCCTATTTTTTAATTACATTGGTAAATTTTGGTTTTTGTTTGTATTTTACGTCCGACAATTTTAGAATTTAGAGCTCACTTCTTAAATTTTTGTGGTGTTTAGATTTTACATCCTGATATTTCAGGATATAAAGTTTAACTCATAAATTTTAGGAGTACTTGGATTTTACTTTCTAAAGTTTAGAGTGTTTGAATTTTACGCCCTCAAGTTTTAAATTTTAAGGTGTAAAATCTAAACACTTCTAAACTTTAGGGGATAGAAATTTAAATTCTAAAAAATCAAGGTGTAAAATTTAAGAATAAGTCTACTATTACAACAATTTTCACAACTTGCTTATATGACGAGTTATAAGTTGTGGAAATAAAATGATGGGTCCATGATTCCACCATGTGGCAAAGTTGTAAAACTAGTAGTGACTAGACTTACTCAAAATCTAAATACCCCTAACTTCAGGGAGTAAAATTCAAATTCTGAAAAGTTAAGGGCTAAAATTCAAACATCCCAAACTTCAGGTGTGATTTGCAATTTCTTTTTATTTTTGTCCTTAATTCCTTCATCTTTGGGTTGCGTTGCTTGGTTGAATTGCTTTGCTTTGTTTAGTTGTTGTTTGTGGACTGCCAATGCCCCTGGGCCTACCTTTTTTTGATTTCAATGCCCCCGGCCCCCTGCCTCTGCGCCTAGTGTTGTTTATTTATTTTTTGACCATTTTGTCAAAACAATGATGATAATAATCTCATAAATTAATAATAGGCTTTGTTTTTGCTAAATATTGGTTTTTGAAAATTATTTTATTACAAAACTTTTATTCCAACCATGTCTTAATTTCCTTTTTTACAATTTTTTTTTTTTAAAAAAGTCATGTTACGAGTTAGCCAAGTTGGGTCAAGTTGACTTGCAAAAAATAGTCAAGTCACGGGTGGATTCATTTTTTCTTCGGAAAAAAAATGGATTCGGGTTGGGTCAGTAAATCCCAGCCCGTTTTGCTATGTTTACATAAACATATTTGTGGGGGGTAGAAGCGTCAAAACACCATATGGGCCTGAGGCCTTGTCCGAGGATGCGAGTCCCACTAAAGGGGTCGTGTGTTGGGAGCAGGGTCGCCTAACACTGGGTTCCAAGGGCAGCCGACCAGAATGCCAGCCTGTCGGAGATGAGCCGAGGGGAGAGTCTCCTCGGACGTATGACGGGGAGTGAACCTGGTGGCAAAACGCCCTGGTAAGGGCCCCTGAGGCTCAGTGAGCCATCTTTCCCCCCAAACGTGATGCCGAGGTGGGAGACAAGGGAGATGTGCATTGCATACCGTTACTGTCACTTCATTAAATGCCTTCCACCTACCCATCTGGCCGCATTAAATGGGAAAATGACCTCTGAAAGGACGGAGGATGGCCCTGGAGGCATGGGGGAGCGTTTTCAGGGAAATGACAAGTGGGAACCAGGGACAGGGAGTATAAGAGGAAATGGGGGAAACACTGGAAAGGGGATCCGGACTCTTTTTCTTGGCAGAAAGAAAGGAAGAAGAAGGCACGCCCTCTCCCCCTCCCTTGGAGAACAAGACTTTAACTTGCCCAGTCGCTCCTCGGCGTAGATCTGAGGAGATAATCAGACCACTTCACCAGCCCGTCAACTCCCGGTAATGTACTTGGACCTTACATAGCATCCCTCCATAGCGTCAGGAGGTCTAGGCTTGGAACCCATTCTCTACAAATTCTATTGTAAGGGCCACTTGGGCCGGCCCAGTCACCCATTTGGGCCCAAGGCTACTTTGTGTTCTTACAATTGGCGCCGTTTGTGGGGAGCCTTAATCAAAGGAACGGAAAGTGCCATGGAAGGTTCGGGTTCACGTCATGCGGAGTCCAGGGGGTCCCAGCGCGAGGACCACCCTATGCGGTTAGAGAGAGAGCGCGAAGCCAGTGTCCACACGGAGCGCACGCATGGGAGGAGCCAGGCACGCGGTGGTGGTGGAACCTCCCGCGAGAAAAGTGTTGAGACCCTGCAAAGGGAAGTTGATCATCTGAGAAGGAAGTTGCGCCGGGAAAAACGGAGGCGCACGCCTTCCCCTTCAGACCGGTCTTCATCGGGTGCCAGTAGTAGCTCTGACAGCTCCGGGTCCAGGACTCCCCTTAGCGAGTCCTCTTCCCAGGAGGACGAGCACCGTTGCCCACCCAAGGACAAGGGGACGTCCTCCAGAGGCCTAGCTAACAATGCACTGAGCAGGGCGCTCCACCAAATTTCCAAGTCGCCCTTCACCAGGAGGATTGAGAGGGGGAAGCTCCCAAGAAGGTTCACCCAGCCGACCTTCACCATTTACAACGGGAGGACGGACCCAGTAGAACATGTGAGCCACTTCAGCCAGAGGATGGCGGTGCACTCAAAGAACGAGACCCTGATGTGCAAGGTCTTCCCTTCCAGCTTGGGACCCGTTGCGATGAGGTGGTTCAACGGCCTGAAGGCGAGCTCGGTCGATTCCTTCACAGGGCTCACCAGGGCATTCGGTGCAAGGTTCATCACTTGCAGCAGGGTCCCTCGACCCCTAGATTCGCTACTGTCCATGGCCATGAGGGAGGGAGAGACCCTCAGGGCCTATACTGACAGGTATTGGGAGATGTACAACGAGATCGATGGAGACTTCAACGAAGTGGCCATAAGCACCTTCAAGGTCGGCCTACCGAACGAGCATGACCTGAGGAAGTCCCTAACTAGAAGGCCTGTCAAGAGTGTACGTCGTCTCATGGACCGCATCGATGAATACACGCGGGTGGAGGAGGATCAGCTGCAGGTGAAGGCTAGGGTGAAGGTTATCCCTCCAGAAAGGAGGGATTTCAGGTCGGACGGATACAGCAACAGTAAGCCGAGGAGAGAGTTCGTCGGACAACCACGCCGGATACCAGCGCAAGCAGTCGGCGTTGTGTTCAGCGAACCCATGCAGCGGGTGTTTGAGAAAATCCGCCACGAACCCTACTTTAGATGGCCCAGCAAGATGATAGGTGATCCCACAAAACGAAACCAAAACCTCCACTGCCAGTACCATCAAGATCACGGCCATACGACTGAGAACTGCAAGAGCCTACGTTACTACCTTGAGCAGCTGGTGAAGGAGGGAAAGTTAAGACAGTTCGTGTGCGACCAGGAGGGGAGGGGAGAACACCATGGGCCGACAGGCCAAGGACACCATGCCCCAAGACCTCCTCTGGGAACCATCAACACCATCATTGCAGCTCCCGGGAGGACTGGCCCGCGCCCTTTTAGGGTGATGAACGTGGCACGGGCCCATGCTGGGGGCTCCGGCTCCGAGCCGAAGAGGATCAAAGGCAATGAGCTGCCCACGCTGGCCTTCTCGGATGCCGACAAGGAGGGGACCATCCAACCCCACGACGATGCCCTCGTCATAATGCTGAGGATTGGAGGATACGATGTAAGGAGGGTGATGGTGGACCAGGGAAGCGGCGCGGACATCATGTACCCCGACCTGTACAAGGGGCTGAACCTGAGGGAAGAGGATCTCTCGGCCTACGACTCGCCCCTGATCAGCTTTGAGGGAAAGGTGGTGATCCCCAAGGGGCAGATCAGATTGCCCGTACAGTCAGGACCAGCGGTGGTAGAGGTGGACTTCATCGTGGTAGATGCCTACTCCCCGTACACGGCCATTGTGGGAAGACCTTGGCTGCATGCCCTCGGGGCTGTCTCCTCCACTCTCCATGTCGAGGTGAAGTTTCCTTTTTGCGGCCTAGTCGAGGAAATCCTGGGAAGTCAGTTCGCGGCGAGACAGTGCCTGACGGCGGCAGTCCTGCGCAAACCGGAACCCAAGCCCTCGGCGCCCGTAGATCCGGTCCCATAGCAATTAGCCCCTCCTGCCACGACTAGAGGAGCAGTGGCAGAAGGGCCCGGATGCGAGGGGTTGGACAGAGTGCCTGTAGACGGAGACCTAGAGAGGTTCTTCCAGATTGGTGCCCAGCTGCCGACCGAAGAAAGGGAAGAGTTGGTCGCACTCCTGAAAGGAAACCTCGATGTGTTTGCATAGGAAGAGCATGAGGTACCTGGGATTGACCCGAACTTCATCTGCCACCACCTAAACGTTAACCCGACGGCAGTGCCAAGGAAGCAACCGCCTCGGCAGAACACTCCGAAACCGTGAAGGAGGAAGTCACCAAACTCAAGAGGGCTGGGGCCATCAAGGAAGTATTCTACCCCGAATGGCTGGCGCACACAGTCATGGTGAAGAAGAAAAATGGGAAATGGAGAGTATGCGTGGACTTCACAGACCTCAACAAGGCCTGTCCCAAGGACCTGTTCCCGATGCCACGCATAGATCAACTAGTGGATGCAACGGTCGGCCACCCCCGCATGAGTTTCCTGGACGCCTTTCAGGGGTATCATCAGATACCACTAGCTTTGGAGGACCAGGAGAAAACCGCCTTTGTGACCCCCATCGGCAATTACCATTACAAAGTAATGCCCTTTGGTCTAAAGAACGCAGGGGCTACCTATCAGAGGATGATGACTTGGATGTTCGAGCCACAATTGGGGAAGACTGTCGAAGTGTATGTAGACGACATGGTCGTAAAGAGCAAAGCCGCATCAGACCATGTGGCCGACCTGGACAGCACGTTCCAAAATTTGCGGGAACATAAGTTACGGCTGAATGCCTCTAAGTGCACCTTCGGCGTAGGGTCTGGCAAGTTCCTAGGCTACATGCTTACTCACAGGGGTATAGAGGCCAATCCAGAACAGATAACCGCTATTTGCAACTTGCAATCACCTCGAAACCCAAAGGAGGTCCAGAAGCTGGCAGGGATGACGGCCGCCCTCAGCAGGTTCATTTCCCGCTCGGCAGATAGGTGCCGACCCTTCTTCCAACTACTAAACAAATGGAAGGGATTCGAATGGACCGAGGAATGTTCCCTAGCGTTCCAGCAGCTGAAGGAATACCTCTCCCGGCCGCCCGTTATGTCCTGCCCCGATCCAGACGAAGTCCTGTTTGCATATTTAGCGGTGGCGGCCCACGCCGTCAGCCTGGTCCTGGTACGGGATGACGCCGGTATACAAAGGCCGGTTTACTACGTGAGCAAGTCCCTGCAAGAGGCCGAGACCCGGTATTTGCCGTTGAAAAAGGCGGTTCTAGCTGTGGTGCACGCCACTCGTCGGCTCCCGCACTATTTCTAGTCTCATACGGTCGTCGTTCTAACCCAACTCCCACTTAAGTCCGTCCTACAGAGCGCCGACTACTCCAGTAGAATCGCCAAATGGGGGACCTTTTTAGGGGCTTTCGACATTAAGTACCTCCCTCGCACGTCTGTGAAGGGGCAAGTCCTAGCCGACCTGGTCGCAGAGTTCACTGAGCCCTCCCTGGAAGAAAGCCTAGTGGGATACGGCTTAGACAGGAAGCTAGTCGGCATGGCCTCATGCGAGAAGCCACCGATGTGGGAAGCTTACGTGGACGGAGCGTCAAACCAAAGAGGTTCGGGCGCTGGGGTAGTCCTGATATTGCCGGATGGGATCGTCATCGAGAAGTCCCTGAGGATTGCGTTCCCGACAACCAACAATGAGGCCGAGTACGAAGTCCTGCTTGTGGGAATGGACATGGTTTGGAGGATGGGAGGAAAGGCGATTCGAGCGTTCTCGGACTCACAGCTCGTGGTCGGCCAAGTGGAAGGGAAACTGGAAGCAAGGGAGCCGAGAATGCGGGAGTATTTATCCCGTGCCTTGCGTCTAAGGGCCCAGTTCGAATCCTTCACACTGTCGCATATTTCCAGAGGCGGAAACACCCACGCAGACTCCCTGGCGACTCTCGCAACCTCGTTGGCACATGGCCTTCCGCGGGTCATTCTCGTTGAAGACCTGCTTAAGCCAGCCGGAACGGGTTGCCAGGCCATGCGGGTCCAGCAAATCAGAACAGGGCCCAGTTGGATGGACCCCATAGTGTTGTTCCTGAAACATGACAAGCTGCCCGAGGATAAAACAGAGGCCGACAAGATCAGCAGAAAGGCTCCTCGGTTCTGGCTATCCGAGGACGAGAAGCTCTATAAACGCTCGTTTTCGGGGCCATACCTGCTGTGTGTACACCCGGACGGGACGGAGCAGCTCTTGGAAGAATTGCACGAGGGGACTTGCGGGAGCCACACGGGCGGAAGGTCACTAGCTCACAGGGCCCTTACGCAGGGGTACTGGTGGCCGAATATGCAGAGAGAAGCGCAGGAGTACGTGAGGAAGTGCGACCAGTGTCAGAGGTATGCGCCCAACATCCACCAGGCTGGTGGCGTTCTCAATCCTTTGGTCAGTCCTTGGCCTTTTGCACAATGGGGCTTGGACATAGTGGGACCGTTCCCAAGGGCAGCGGGCAACGAGCGATGGCTACTTGTCGGGACGGACTACTTCACCAAATGGGTTGAGGTCGAGCCGCTCTCGAATATCCGGGACGTGGACGCGAAGAGATTCGTCTGGAAGAATATCATCACCAGATTTGGGATTCCCCGCACCCTCATCTCGGACAATGGACTGCAGTTCGACAGCAAAGCCTTCCGAAAATACTGTGGAGACTTCGGCATCACGAATAGGTACTCCACCCCAGCTTACCCGCAGGGGAACGGCCAGGCTGAAGCCACGAACAAGTCGATAGTCAATGGGCTCAAGAAAAGATTGGATGATGCAAAGGGCAGGTGGGTGGATGAGGTACCACATGTGTTATGGACTTACCGAACCACGCCGCGAAAATCCACCGGCGAGACTCCTTTCACGATGGCGTACGGCGCCGAGGCCGTGATTCCGGTGGAGATAGGGTTCCCAACGATGAGGACACAGTCTTTCGCCCCAGAAGCCAACGACAACATGCTGCTGGAGGGGCTGGACTTGGTGGAAGAAAGGCGGGAAAACGCCATGGTCCGACTAGCCAGCTACCAGCAACAGTTCAAACGGGGATACGACTCTCGCGTACGATCTAGACCTCTCGCCCCGGGAGACTTGGTCTTAAAGAAAGTCGTAGGAACGGCAAAGGACCCATCGTGGGGGAAGGTGGGGCCGAATTGGGAGGGACCCTACCGGATAACCTCAGTGGCCAGTGTGGGGGCATATTACCTAGCCGACCTGGATGACCAACATGTAAAGCGACCTTTCAATGTAAATAATCTTCGAAGGTACTACTACTAATGAAAAGCGTTTCCGCCGTGTATTTAGATATCCCTGTATCGCGCTAATTGTCAAGTACTATTATCTCTATCGGTTCAATCAATATTAATTAAGTGTTAAATGTCAATTGGGGCTAAGCCAGGTCCTTAGACCTTCTGCCTTAGGAAAATTTTAACACACAGACGGTTTATCATGTTAATGGCATCCTTGGCTAAGCCAACTCCGAGGACCTTCTGCCTTGTGAAAATTTAACATGCACATTATTCATTCCTATTAAGTGTTAATGTCAACCTTGGTTACGCCAGGTCCTCGGACCTTCTGCCTTGGGAAAATTTAACACGGATCAATATTAATTAAGTGTTAATGTCAACCTTGGTTACGCCAGGTCCTCGGACCTTCTGCCTTGGGAAAATTTAACACGGATCAATATTAATTAAGTGTTAAATGTCAACTGGGGCTAAGCCAGGTCCTTAGACCTTCTGCCTTAGGAAAATTTTAACACACAGACGGTTTATCATGTTAATGGCATCCTTGGCTAAGCCAGGTCCGAGGACCTTCTGCCTTGTGAAAATTTAACATGCACATTATTCATTCCTATTAAGTGTTAATGTCAACCTTGGTTACGCCAGGTCCTCGGACCTTCTGCCTTGGGAAAATTTAACACGGATCAATATTAATTAAGTGTTAATGTCAACCTTGGTTACGCCAGGTCCTCGGACCTTTTGCCTTGGGAAAATTTAACACGGATAAATATTAATTAAGTGTTAAATGTCAACTGGGGCTAAGCCAGGTCCTTAGACCTTCTGCCTTAGGAAAATTTTAACACACAGACGGTTTATCATGTTAATGGCATCCTTGGCTAAGCCAGGTCCGAGGACCTTCTGCCTTGTGAAAATTTAACATGCACATTATTCATTCCTATTAAGTGTTAATGTCAACCTTGGTTACGCCAGGTCCTCGGACCTTCTGCCCTGGGAAAACTTAACGCGGATCGATATTTATTAAGTGTTAAATGTCGGCTGGGGCTAAGCCAGGTCCTTAGACCTTCTGCCTTAAGAAAATTTTGACACACCAACGGTTCATCATGTTAGTACCAACCTTGGCTAAGCCAGGTCCTCGGAGAATTTAGATTGACCCCATCAACCTTTATCAGGCGTGAAGCGTTGGCTAGGACTGAGCCGGGTCCTCGGACCTATCTGTCGTGGGCGAATTTAACGTAGCGCAACCAATTCTTACTAAGTGCTAAGACGGAAACTTAGCTAACAACTGCGCTAAAGGATTCTCTCGTGGCTAAACCGCACCTATCCTAGTTTCGGACGTACCCCGGGGCACTAAGCCGCTGCCGCGAATGTAAGTTTGTTCAACAAATTACGCAATAAACACAATACGACAAATAGATTATGCTATAAAGAAAAGGAAATGAAATTCATAGATGATAAGTTGTTCGGTACAAAGTTAGAGCGAAGGGAATTACAAACAAAATAAGTATAGCTAACATGACGACAATTCACAAAAAAAAAGGTAAAAGTGCACAAAAAGAAGAGAACGGGGCCCGACGCTACCTATCCCTGGATCTTCAGTGGTTGCTCCTTGGACTTGCCTTCAACCTTGGTTCGCTCTTGCGCGACCTTGGACGGATCTTGGATCTCTTTTCCTTTGTCCTTAGGGTTGGGAGGAGGCAAAGCTTGGCCAGTTGGCTCACCCAACTCCACCACCGGAGCACTGACCTCTTGAAGGGGTAGGCCCTGGTTCGAGGAGGGGGGTGCCGAGACAAGGGGAACGTCATCGATGGGTCGGATATCTTCCGGATACCAGACCCTCTCCGCAGCCCTTAACTCGGAGCCGGCAAGAACGCCCGCAGCATTCAGGGCTTCCGCCCAAACCTGCTGGCAGTATTCTCTGCACAGCTCGCCCAACTCCTCCGTAAGGCAGTTCTCCGTGTCCTCAACCCCCTGGTTGTAGGCGGCCTTAGTAGCGGCGTCCACGGTCTCTCCGACGGTCCGAGCCGCTTCCTCCGCCTGCGCTAGCCCTCTCTTTAAATCCGAGACCTCTTGCCCCGCCTTGGCAAGGGCCTCGTCCTTTTGGTGCAGGAGCTTGCGCTGGGTTTCCGCTTGCGCCTCCGCCGACTTGAGGCCAGCGTCCAAGCTCCTCCTCTCCATCTGCTCCAAGGCCAGCTTGGCTCCCAGGTCGGTCTTCTCGGCCATGACTCGGCCAAGGTCCTTCTCAACCTCGGCCCTTGCCGCCTGCTCGGCCCCGACCTGGGTCTGGTAGTGCTCGACCATGGCATCAGCAGCGAAGGCCTCCTGGATGGCCTGTGTAAAGGGCACCAACAGAAACTTGTTAGCTACAAGCGCCCCGCGCAGGGTGTAAGACAAACAACAGTGGTCGATTCTTACCAGGCCCAAATTCCTCTTAAGGGAGAGGAAGAGACGCGTGCGGCCCGTCCTTCCCAGCTCCTCCATGTCCCTTGGCAGAAGCAGGGGCCTCTCCAGCGAGCTGGCCAGGTGGAGGGCCTGACCTCTCTGATAGTCCCGGAGGCTCGCCTGGTTTGAAATAGGGGCCCCGTCCACCTCTAGAGGGGGAAACCAGCTAGTTTCCCCTCGGCGGACCTCAGCCTGCCCGCGGATTTCCCCGCTTTCCACCGAGGAGGCCCGTCCCCCACCTCTAGCAACTTGCTGCTGCTGCTGCTGCCTCAGGTGTTTCTGTTTCTTCTCCCTTTCCTTATCCGCCTCCTCATTCTCGTTCCTTCTTTTCTTTGGAACGTTGGGAGGAGGGGGGAGTTGTTCGGAGGGGGGAGGTGGCGGGGGCGAGTGTATCCTCAGCTGGGACCCCGAAGCGTCATCCTTGGGGAGTTTGGCCCCCCTCTTCTTAGCAAAAAGTTCCTTCAAGGGTGCCATGTCGTCGTCTTCGTCAGAGGACACCTCTGGTATCGCAACTACAAAGCCTGGAATACCAGACTGCCTGTCCGAGGCGGACTCCTCCTCGTCTGAGATATCGACCACGTTGCCCGCCAATGGTCTCTCGGCCTCCTCTAGAGCGAACCTATCAATCTCGTCGCCAAGGGTTGAGGAGGAAGCCGCAGAATCTTCTCGGACCGCCGCGACCTCTGGCTGCGCAGCTAGGGGGAGTGCTTCGATGGGATGGCCGTACAGGATTGTAGAAGGCGCATCCGGCAGAGTGCGAGGAGCGAGAAAGCCGTCGTATCGAACGTCGATCCGAGCTCGCCTACGATGGCCAGCGAGGATGGCGTCTTCGACCTCGCCAAAAGCCCTAGATAGGGGGTCGTATCCTAGGATCAAGTGGGCGGCCCTCACCTGGAGATCGTCGTTCACGAAAACCTCGGATCTCAGGACCCTGTTGAGATCTGGAACGTTGACGTTTCCCAGATGGGGAGATGTGTGTCGCTTATCTGCAAGAAAGAAGTAGAGGCGGCAAATGGAGTTAGACACACACCGCAGGAACCACAAAAATGACAGCAAATTAACAACAAAACGACTAAGGGAACCGAAATGGGGCATAACTACACAAACTAAAGCTCTTAAATCCTAGAGAGTCGCACCTGGTTGCCCCGCCCTCACTGGGCAATGGAGACCGTCGTGCCACCTCCCCGTAACGAGGAGGTAATCATCCTTCATGCCTTTGTTGGACTTTGGCAGACAGGAGATAAGCCGGACCGCGCTAGACCTCGACTTGAGGTAGTAGCCTGAGTCCCTAAGACGGTGGCACTCATACATGTAGACGACGTCGTGCCATGTTAGGTGGAGGCCCATCTGCTCGTTCAGAGCATCGACACTACCTAGGATCCTAAACACATTAGGGGTACACTGGTCTGGACACAGCCTATGGTTGCGAAGGTACTCCCTTGTCACCTCCTTCATGGGAAGTGTCATCCCGCCCTCTAGAAAGGCGATAATGGGAATGACGACTTGCCCCGCCTGCCTAGAGCCTGCCACAGACCCGGGGGGACAGTATTCCAGGCCCACATCGGAGGGGATGTGATACTTGGCTCGGAATCCTTCCATGCCGGAGGGTGTATCCACTAGACACTTAAATCTACCCATGGAATCGAAGCTAAAGACGTAGACTCGTAAAGAGAGGGAAGAGGAGTTGACGGCCAAGGAGGAACTTACGCAAGAACGGTCGTACGCACTTTGGGAGCTTGTGGGAGATGGTAGGAAGTAGACTGGCTCTGCAATGAGTTCGCTATTTGGAGGAAATGATGAATGGCACGTCTACCGGGGCATTTTATATGACGGGGAGACGGCGGTTCGTGGGAAATATCCCGCTCAAATTTTCGGGGGTGAATCCAGGCCGTAGGATCCCCATCCCACCGTAGAACGTGCGCGACAGGGAGTTACTCAGCACATTTAATGCGGGCGTAACGCATTACGAAGCGCCAAGGAAGCGTCCAGAAGGCGCGGGCGTACTCCGCACGTGTGACATTCCAAAGGTCACGTGAAGGGAGGACGCGCGGGTCAAAAACCCATCTGCCTCCTCGGATCAGAGTCAGATGACTTTTTGAGGGGCTATTGTGGGGGGTAGAAGCGTTAAAACACCATATGGGCCTGAGGCCTTGTCCGAGGATGCGAGTCCCACTAAAGGGGTCGTGTGTTGGGAGCAGGGTCACCTAACACTGGGTTCCAAGGGCAGCCGACCAGAATGCCAGCCTGTCGGAGATGAGCCGAGGGGAGAGTCTCCTCGGACGTATGACGGGGAGAGAACTTGGTGGCAAAACGCCCTGGTAAGGGCCCCTGAGGCTCAGTGAGCCATCTTTCCCCCCAAACGTGATGCCGAGGTGGGAGACAAGGGAGATGTGCATTGCATACCGTTACTGTCACTTCATTAAATGCCTTCCACCTACCCATCTGGCTGCATTAAATGGGGAAATGACCTCTGAAAGGACGAGGGATGGCCCTAGAGGCATGTGGGAGCGTTTTCAGGGAAATGACAGGTGGGAACCAGGGACAGGGAGTATAAGAGGAAATGGGGGAAACACTGGAAAGGGGATCCGGACTCTTTTTCTTGGCAGAAAGAAAGGAAGAAGAAGGCACGCCCTCTCCCCCTCCCTTGGAGAACAGACGTTAACTTGCCCAGTCGCTCCTCGGCGTAGATCTGAGGAGATAATCAGACCACTTCACCAGCCCGTCAACTCCCGGTAGTGTACTTGGACCTTACATAGCATCCCTCCATAGCGTCAGGAGGTCTAGGCTTGGAACCCATTCTCTACAAATTCTATTGTAAGGGCCACTTGGGCCGGCCCAGTCACCCATTTGGGCCCAAGGCTACTTTGTGTTCTTACAATATTTTTTATACATAATTTAAAGGTGTAAAAACTTGAAATTAAACATTTAATATATGACATAGCTATTGATTTTTTGTCTTCTTGAAATTTTGCAAGTATAAGTATATAATAAAAAATAATAAAGTGCAATCTATTATTAGATTATCAAAATTCACATTCAGTAAAAAAATAAAAATAAAAATAAAGAGAGTTTGAAGGATTTTTTTCCGAACTAATTCAAAACTTTGTTCTTTCAAAAATCCCTCCACGTGTGTGAGTTAACTAATAAAAAAAAAAAAAAACTTCCATAACGTAGCAGATATAGATTAAAGTCAGCATCTTTGGGCTGAAGCAGTAAAAAGTAAAAACAACCCCGTATCCATTAGGGGTTCTCTCCACTCTCGTTTAATGGGCCAGTATAGTATCTCTCTCTTTTTTTTTTTTCTTTTTCTTTTTCTTTTTCGGCCCTTTTCATGAGGCTATGGGCTTAAATCATCTACAAGCTATAAGTAACCTCTAGATTTTTAACTATTATCATTTGCAGGTAGGTAACGTCGGTGAGGTTGAAATTGTTGAGTCTTTCTACCAAAAAATAAACTTTAAGTCTATATTGGTTGGTGATGTCATATTTACCATAATAATAATAATACACATATAAATTTACACTGACATCATTCGTTTTGAATTTTTTTTTTATTTCTTCACATATCACAAGAAAGAAGACAGAATGTGGATGATGGTTGTTGTGTGTGAAGAAAAAAACGATTAAGAAAAATTAAAATTTTAATGAAATGTAGTGTGAAAGTGATAATCTTATATGCATGGTGTTTTGAAAAGTGAATATGTAAAAATTAAAAAAAAAAAAAAAAAGAGTAAATTTTTATAGTAAAATAGACAAAAAAATTTAGGCAAAAATACACTTTGAGTCCCTAAATGGTGTTTTATTTGACCATGGGCGCCTGGGTTTTGAAGCTTGCTGTCTCTGGCCATGGGTGTCTGGGTTTGGAGTAGAGGGTTTGGAGCAAATCAAGGAGAAATTAGAGAGAAAGAGAGTGAGAGAAGTCAAAAACTCAATGGGCAGAGAGATTAAATTGATCTGGGTTAAAGTTCGTGGGTTGGTTTTTTATTTTTATTATTATTTTTTATAACTGGTGTGGGGAGTGGAAGAGTCCCCATCTAGGCCTAAAGCCCAAGTGCCAATTAGACCTCATGGAATGAATTGGGCCAGACGTGAATACCCAATGGACTATAGGGTCTGGAGGAAGGGAAATGGGGCCATCTTGAGCACCCAAGAGGAGATGGGAACCCTTGCAAATCGTTCCCATGAATCAAGTAGTAAGCTCAATAGAGCCAGGACTTACTCGAGGAGAGGTGAACGGATAATCCACGTCTTACTCCCAGCTAGTATCTAGAACCTTAGGGAATTTTCCAGAACATGTAAGAAAGATGAAGATCTTCTCCCCCGCATTAATGAGGAGACCTCCACCTAACCTCTGCTGCATTGAATACATATGAGACAACTTGAACAATACAAACACTCCTAAAACTCAAAATTCCAGGATAAGGAAAGGGAGGAAACCGATAAAGGAGAGCCTACATTATTTTGATCACATGATGCATCAAAACAGTAAGACACATACTTGTTTATCATTTGCAAAAAAGCAACACTTCCTCTCATGCCTCCCAAAGGACTTTCATCGCCACCACTGCATATGGTGTGAACTCATTCATCTTTGGTGACTCTTTCTGTTTGTAACTCACTTGTGATTAAAAAACGTTTTTTTTTTTTTTAAATCAACGAAATAAAAGTACCTTGGCATATTTCTTTGAAGTACAATCAAGAGGTTCTCATTTTTCTTCAATGGTGGACATAAATTGAAGTCAGCGTCCTCATTTCGAAACGGCTGGGCCATTGAAGACATTGGTGTTGCATTGCCAATTCACGGGTAGGCAATAGGCATATCTATCATGGTCTAAGCATTCTCATTATTTTGGTCTTCAATTTCCCTTGTAATCTCAAGTGATCTCATGTAAGAGTCACACTCTTTATTAGTGTTTGAAGCCAGAGCTTCCTCCCGTGCATCCCAAAGGATTTTCATCGCCACTACTGCATACAGTGTAAAATGGGTATCAACGTTACGGTACCTTGCACCAATCTCTACGCTTTACAAATAAAACAAGTGCAGTGTTCTAAATGCTTAAGTAATCTTAGGATTGTTGGGCTGTTAAAATAACATATTCATAAAATGAAAATGGTAAGATAGATAAATAAAAATACCCTAAAAAATAAGATTTGATTTATTTTCAAACTTAAAAGAAAGCAAAGGAGGACACGATTTCCTCTCTATTTTGAATTATGCACTTTTTTTTTCTTTGTTCTTCGTCTTTTCCCTTCTCTTTTTATTTTTCTTTTTTCTTTTCTCAACTAAGATTCTTCTTTTCACACAACCTTTCTTTTACTTTATTTATTTATGTGCATATGTGTTTGTAAGTCATGATACAGTTAACATATACTGTAAGAGGGAACGAGGACAAATGATCAGGAAGGAACTAGAACTTGGAGTTAGTGGGGTGGCCTTGCTACTCGCTATGTGCGGCAACTTTGGCCTTTGACTTTACTACTTTACCACTAAGGATTTTTGTTTAAAATTTTTTAAATGACCAAGTTGTTTGTTTTGGATAAAATAGGTTTATTGGGCTTAATTTTTTTTAGTTTTATTATTGATAATTTTTGTTGTTGAGCTAATTTTGTTGAGCTTATATATTTTGTTTTAGATTTAATCTATTAATTTTTTATGTCCTTTAAAATGTGGAAAATGCTAAAACTACAAATTTTTTATAAATTGCTAATATGGTAAGTGGTTGTTAGTATGTAAAAAGTGATGTAAGTGTGTGAATTAATAAGAATTTGCTACCTTAATAGTTTGTAAAAATGTTGTAAAAAACTTTGTGGTTGTAACATTACTCTTAAAAGAATTGATGATATTGTTAAGAGGGGCAAAGTGTAATTTTATTTAATAAAATTACTAAAATTAGTACTTATTAATAAAATAAGTACAGATGGGGAAATATGAATGAGTGTTGAGGAATAGAAAGCGACAGAAGAGTCCATATTTGGTTTTCTTTCATGAGATACAAAACAGTGGATAGAGGCTGAGACGAGAGAAATTATATGATATGTTGATTGATTCAAGGCTTTACCTAGAAAGAAAAAACAGAGATTATGTATTCTAATATTACGCATTATTACAGTTACAAATCATGTTTTAATAGTTTCAATCGTCACAACAAATTCAGAGACAACAGAACCGGTGCCATCAGCTAAAAAATTAAATAAATAAAATAAAATCTCCACCCAGTATAATTAATATGTTGAAATTGTTGCTTTACGTGCGTACATTTATTTTGTTATTTGAACAATTCACCCCATCATTGTTTACTAGTTAATGATTTACTAACGCTGGAGATGCCATTGACCTTTGGCTTCCTTACCTCATGAAGGTATAAAACTCAACTAAAGTGTTTAATTAAAGTTTAATTAAGGGCATTCCACTCTCCACGTACCAATAGCTTTTGTTGTTTTCTTGGGTTTTTCTGTGAGAGAACTTTTTTGAATGGGTTGCCTTTGGTTTTTAATTTGTTTGGTGGTTACTGTGTAGTAGGGTGTATTTATCAAAAGGATAATCTCAGCTTCATTTCCTGATGGAGGGGAATTAAGTTTTAATTTTCTTAATAAAGAAGAGTATGTCTTTAAGCTATCAAAATAACCAAGCTTATGATCCCTCTAATCTCAAATAAAAATTTCTTTATATCTTCAAATAAAGCTAATTTAAAAAAAAAAATTAGGATTTTTTATTTTTTATTTTTTTTCCTCAAATGAGCTTCTAGTAATGAATAAGTATACAAAATAGATCAAGTTCTTCATAACTCAGCAATATTGACTAGTTTTTTCTTTATGAAGAATGCCGTAGTTTTGAATTCGCATTCACATATTATAACAACTAGTATGTAACCTTATGCATATCTATGGATACATTTAAAAACAATCACAATTAAATATATATAATTTAGAATCTAATTTAAATCTAGACACTTCTATTTTTGCATTTAATAATTTACTTGTCACCAAAAAAAGAAAGAAAGATGTAACACATGTGCAAAATTAAACTCCAATTAAAATTCAATTCAAAATTTAATTGAATTTAGACTCTTTAATTTTTGCATCTAATAATTTACTTGAAACACAAATTTAAAATTTAAATGAGACATGTGGCACAAAATTAGACTCCACTTAAGAATTTAATTGGATTTTCTCTTAGTTTTAGCTATATATATATATATTTATAAACTTGAATTGCTTTTAGTTATACAAAAAAAAAAAAAAAAAAAGCTCATAAATATAAAATATTCAAAAATTATATTTTTTATGGTTTACTTATATTGGACTCTTGGTTTACTTATACTGGACTTTTCGTTTTTTATACTAAATTAACTCATTTGATACAAAAATTAAAAAACTTAGATTAGATAAGACACATGACACAAAATTAAACTCTGATTGAAATCCAATTTTTATATTGAATTAACTTACTTGGCGCAAAAATTTAAAAACTTAAATTAGATGGAACACATGGCGTAAAATTAGATTTTAATTTAATTCTAATTTAAAATCTAATTGAATTTTCTCTTAGTTTTACCTTGTAAGGACACAAATCAAACTAACCCAAGGTTCGTCCAATGGACCAGCCCAATGAGTCCTGAACAATAAATTTATAGAGAGTGGATGCCTAGTCTAGGTTTTCGAGACGATAGATAACACAAAGGTTGGATTGAATCATGTAATTCATACACTGATCTTATATAAAGATGTGATATTAAGTTGAATACACTAGTGCCGAGGACAATTCTTCATGCCTCTTTTACAAATTCTCTCTCTCTCTCTCTCTCTCTCTCTCTTTCTCTCTTTCTCTGATTTTTCTCCCCTCCTTCCCTGTCTTCTTCCTTCACCCTTTATAGGCCTGTCTCCTTTTTCCTTTCTTCCACGTGTAGTCTGGACCTTCTTCTCTCTTGGATACTTGTCCCATCATCTCTTTTTACTAAGGTCTCTGGTGGTGAAGATAAGGTTAAAACCCAACGTTCAGGCGTCACTTCTTCATTAATGCGGTCAGAGAAGCAGGTGTAGAGCTTTAAATGCGGTGATAGCAGCTTTTTCCTTGATATTCGCCTACCCCTCCCCTTTATTCTTTACCCTCGTTTCCTTAATTCCAGCATCAAAAGGCCTCCATCATGGGCGCTGTTGAACTGCTAGATCATTCACATCGTCCTCGGCAACGCCTTGCCGAGGACTATGTTGTCCTTGGACGTCATATTTCTTGGTGTTTTGGTCATGCATGACACCCCTCTTTATCACGTGACTTTGTAGGTTGGACTGATTATGTCCTCGGACCATTTCAAGATGTGGGGTTGGGCTTCTTTCATTGTGAGAGCTTTTGGGCCGGCCCACTGTGTGTACTTCGGGCCCATTGGTACTACATTAGCCCCTCGAAGCCCTTAGTTCTATCTTATTAGGAGAAGTGAGGGCTTCGATATACGCGCGCAGAATGATCCCTTTCTGGCGTTTCAGTCTGTAAGCGGCGCTTCAATTAAATATTGGCGGCTCTCTGTTCCCCACGTCCAACCGTGCGATACTCATCCAACGGGTGGGCGTACTTCAAGGGGAAATAAGCGGGAGATTTTCTATTTTACGCCTTCCCACGAAATAAATATTGCCATTTCAAAGGCTTTCTGTTCATTTCAGACTTTGTACACCGAACTTAACCTTTCCCGCAATCTGCACGCGTCTTCATACCCTTCATTTCTAAGCCGAGGTGACGTAGTTGTTTAAAAGTAAGTTCTCCAACCTTCTGTTTTCATTATCGCTGTTTACTCTTTTGATTATCCCCCTTCTTCTGTCCTCGGCCGTTTAGATCTTCCGATTCTGTTATAGTGTTTACTCCCTAGTTTTAGGAAATGGGTAGGTTCGCATCGTTAGTGGATACCCTTGAGAAAATAGAAGCCTTTAAAGCCAAGTATGAGATCCCACCCGGAGTGTTCGTTAAGTACTGCAAGACGGGAGAGTGGCTCACCAAGAGAAAGACCGATGAGGTAGCGATTCCCATGAAAGCGTTTATAGAGGGAGGGATGAGAATCCCTATGATGCCCATTACCATGAACTATCTTAGAACCGCTAGGTTGTCCCCTACACAGTGCGCTCCAAATATGTTTAGAATCTTGGGTGCTGTAGACGTCCTGAACGAGAGACTAGGGTTAGGTCTTACTTACCAGGAGGTGAATTGGGTGTATACCCTTCATCGTTTGAGAGGGCATACCTACTACCTGAAGTCTAGACACCCTGAAGTCAGATTGATCTAATGCCTTCCCCATTCCAACAAGGGTTTGGACAAGGACTTCCTTATATTGTCCGGGGAGTGGCATGACGGTCTCCATTGTCCGACGACGGAGGGGGAACCTGGTGAGTCCTCACGTAGTGTCAGCCTCAATCAATGATAAATCCACTGTTTCTTTTGTTGGTTGTGTTTTTCCTTAATTTTCTTGTACTAATCTGTTTTTTGAAACATACGTGCAGATCGTCGTGCGCTTGCGCCTCGTGCCAATCTCGTCAACTTCGATCGTTTGAACAAGATCTTAAAGGCCGAGGTGTTTGTGCATTCAGACGGTCAGCTTCGCGCCGCCCACCGCATTCTCGGATACACACCCATCTCCACCGCCTTTCAAGAAACCAAGTGCATCATCAAGGAGAAAGATCCGAGGCTTCCGAGGATTAGTGTAGCGGTCGAAGGCTTTTTGTTGCCTCCTGGTGCTCCAATCCCTCAAGGCGTTCTAGTTACTGAGCCTGTCAGGGTTTTTCCAAGAGCCTCTCACCTTGCAACTTCCTCGGCCCGACCTAAGTTGGGTGAAGGCTCATCTTCCCAGCCAACCATAAAGGAAGAAGAAGAAGAAAAAGAAGAAGAAGAAGAAAAAGAAGAAGAAGAAAAGGAAGAAGAGGAAATCGTTGAGCTCTCGGATTCAGACGAGGAATCCGAAGCTTTTGATCAGCTCTTTCCACCCAGGCATCCATCACCGGTCGTCGGCTCCCCCTCTTTTACATCTTCAGACGACGACGACCAACCTTAATAAGAATGGGAATCTAGCACCGACCAAGGCTAGTCTGAAGGACGTTTTAGAAGGGCAAGTTGGAGCGCAGGATCCTTCGAAGGTGCCTCTGGAGAAAGCTAAGGATAAGGGTACCGACAAGCTTCCCCCGGTGAGGGTTATTCTTCCTCCTTCCCCTCGAAATTAACATCCAGACCCGGCTGACCACAAAAGAAAAAGGGATCAGCCAAAGGGGAAAGAGATAGTCGAAGGTGGTAAGGATCTCCCTGCTAAGGAGATAGAGCAGGAGAGGGGAGGCAAGCATGCTCGCCATGCCCATCCGAGGCCGGAGAGACGAAGTGACCCTCCGGTAGCCTTCCATGCACCTATTTAGGCTCCTCAGATGCACGTAGACGATCAGGCGGTCACCGCCGATGCATTTATCAGGGGATCCGATGAGGGCACAGCTGCCTGCATCGCCGACGCGTTGGAGCAGGCGCTACTACTGCTTGAGGATATGGGAGAGTTGCGTAGGATGAGGGATCATAATGTCTTTATGATCCTCAAAAAAGAGTTAGCTATGGTAAGGATTTAAATTGGTCGTTCCTCGGCACTTATACTTTTCCTTACTGTATTTGTTGTTGTTATTATTTGTTATTATTATTATTTTTTTGTTTGATATGTAGTGTGCACTTATGTTTTATTATTATTTTTTTGTTTGATATGTAGAGGAGATCGCTGCTAACTCCTACAAAGCGCTAAGGGATGAGGAGGTAAGGCTGGATCACACTAGGAAGATACTGGAGCTTAAGGAGAAGAAGCTCCAAGAGGTGACTGTTGGGATATTTGTCCTTAAATCCTATTGTATGATGCTATGTATTTTATTATGTAAGACATTATGTATGACTTAATGTTTTGGTTAATAAAGTTGTATTATTATTTGAAAATATTGGTAACATGAATATTGGGACATTATTATATAGTCCATGAGATGCATAGTATGTGATTTATGTGATTTAGTCACAGAAGATATAAATCACAAGTTCTTTGTAAACTCAGAATTATAGTTCGTAGTCGGTGATGAAATTGGGCATTTCATCTGCGAAGACTATAACATATCAACTAAGATGATTTGTCTTGATCATGGAAATGGAGATTTCTAGTTAATATGTTGATATGTTTTAAGAGTTAAGACATATTGAACTGGACCGGTGTGAGATTTATTATTCTCCTAAAGACTGTCAATAGAATAATAAACTCACGACTTATATTTGCATGAACTCTTAATCCTGAGAGGATAATGGACCTGATCATGAAGTGTAGGTTGCTTTGATATATCAGGAGTGAGATCTATGGTTAAGGTCAAAATCTCAGTATGTTGGGCAGCCACATTTAGTGTTGATGGAACATATATTCTCAAGATGGAATTCATAGTCTCTTAACGGAGATATAAAATATTCCCTTGAGATAAGTTTAATGTGTTTGTTATTCAGAGAGTTGGGCCTAACCACTTTAGTAAGGAGTTACTAAAGTATATATTTATGGAATTGGATTTCATAAATATATGATGAATAACTTAAAGGATTAAACCGGGTACTCAAGGAATTAAGATGTAGTAATATACAAAGTGGCAGTCTTCTTTCATGACTTTGTATTACTATGAATATTTTATGAAGGGGTTGCATGTATAATAAAGTCTTGGGATATAATTTATTAATAAGGCCTAGAGTGCAACTATATTTATATAGTGGTATTAAATATAGTTAATGGTAACTTTGGACTTGTCAAGAGTTGACAGAAAAGCCCAAGGCCCATTGGAGCTAGTGTCTTATTGGTCCCTTTTGGTCCCACTCCAAGCCACATACTTAAGCCCAATTGGAAAGGCCCAAAAGGCCAGCCCAATTAGATAATCAGTTAGATACAAAGGGAGGAACATACAGAATTTTTCTGTAGAGAATTTGTAGAGATTTTCATAGAGAAAAAGAGAGAGTGTGAGACACACTTTCATATTCTCCCTTTGGAACTGATTGAGAGACCACACATCTTGGGCGTTAGTGGAATTGGAGTGAAGATTGAAAGTATTCCCAAGTGCTTCCGTTCTTCAAGTTTTGAAATTCACCGCTTCAAGGTACACTCTTCTGTTCTCTAATTCTGAAACTTACATGGCACATGTTAACTCTTATGTATGAATTAGATCCGTTTACATTATATTTTCTTCCGCTGCGTATTATATCTGTTACCAACAGTGACCACCAGCCTGGGCAAGGCGGCGAGTGAGAGGTCAGGTCTGGAGGCTGAACTGAAGAACACCACCAGGCAGGCCGAGGATCAAAGGTTGCAGCTCAAGCGCACCAATGAAGATCTTGCCTCGGCTAGGACGCTGGCAGAAGGCCTTGCGAAAGATCTTACGACGTCCGAGGAGGCTAAGGAGGAAGCTCTTAAGGCCAAGGAAGAGGCACTTGCCAAGGTATAAGCAGCCGAGGCAATGGTTGACGAGGCTGAGCAGAGTGGCTATGATATGGGCGTGGCAGAAACCACGGAAACATTCAAAACCCAAGTGCCGGGGGTTTGTAGAGACTACTGCCTCCAGGTGTGGAAGGAAGCTCTCTCCCAAGCCGGGGTTGATGCTTCCTCTCCCTTATGGAAGGTGGAGAACGCCTACATCCCCCCTGCAATCCGCGTGGCTGCCTCTAGCTCAGCCAAGGATGATTCCCCTCTTTCCTCAGCTGGGATGCAAATAGAGGAGAGTGTTGCCGACGATGCTGCTCCTACTGCCCAAGTTAAAGATGCACCGCCTCCTCTTGCTCCCAAGGAGTTGCCCATCAACCCCGAGGCTAGTGGGACTATGGAGCTAGTCCCAGCGACTTTGCCCATAAAGCCTAAGGAAAAGGTTGGGGGATCCTCGGCCTCATTGGTGCCTCATGCTGATTCAGAAGACCAGACCCAGCCCAAGCCATAATTACTTGTGCCTTAGTAGCTTCCCGTTCCTTTTCTTTTTCTCGTATTTGCCTTTGTATTTTTACTTCTTAGTTTCGGTTTTTTACCTTCTTTTCTTTGTAACTTAACAAATTTGGTTATGAGTGTATTGACAAACCTTTCGTTCAATGAAAAGAGTTCCCAATTTAAACTGATGTTCTGTGTTATGTTTGGTGTTGATATCTTATTTCGTTGTTACACATGTAATATGGCAATACAACAGCTTGGATCCACAGCATGTACTTATAATTTTCTACCATTAGTCAAGGAAATTTGTGCAACTCATATACGTGCAAATGCTTTAAGTGATGACTACCAACTCTTGTTCACATTTGAGGACAAACAAGACGCTAAAAAAGTAATACATTAATGTGGAATCCGTTTGCTTAGGACTTACTTAACAGCTATTTTCATAACAACATATTAAAAAGGAACGTAATGACATATTTCACATTTGAACTAACAGTACCTCAAGCTTCGCGCTTAGTACCTAGCAACAATTAAAGATCCGTTCACTTAGTAACTTCAACGTTGTTTTTATATCAAGGAAAAGGATCCGAGACAACCTTACTTCTTTGCTTTAAATTAAGATAGAGGATCTGATGATCCGACGTAACCTTAATTAAATTTGGAATAAGGTAGAGGATCCGAGGACCCGGCGTAACCTTACTTTCTTGCTTTAAATTAAGATAGAGGATCTGATGATCCGGCGTAACCTTAATTAAATTTGAACTAAGGTAGAGGATCCAAGGACCCGGCGTAATCTTACTTTTTTTTTTTTAAATTAAGATAGAGGATCTGATGATTCGGCGTAACCTTAATTAAATTTGAACTAAGGTAGAGGATCCGAGGACCCGGCGTAACCTTAATTAAATTTGGACTAAGGTAGAGGATCCGAGGACCCGGCGTAACCTTACTTTCTTGTTTTAAATTAAGATAGAGGATCTGATGATCTGGCGTAACCTTAATTAAATTTGAACTAAGGTAGAGGATCCGAGGACCCGGCGTAACCTTAATTAAATTTGGACTAAGGTAGAGGATCCGAGGACCCGGCGTAACCTTACTTTTTTGTTTTAAATTAAGATAGAGGATCTGATGATCCGGCGTAACCTTAATTAAATTTGAACTAAGGTAGATGATCCGAGGACCTGGTATAACCTTACTTTTTTGTTTTAAATTAAGATAGAGGATCTGATGATCCGGCGTAACCTTAATTAAATTTGAACTAAGGTAGAGGATCCGAGGACCCGGCATAACCTTACTTTTTTGTTTTAAATTAAGATAGATGATCTGATGATCCGGCGTAACCTTAATTAAATTTGAACTAAGGTAGAGGATCCGAGGACCCGGCGTAACCTTACTTTTTTGTTTTAAATTAAGATAGAGGATCTGATGATCCGGCGTAACCTTAATTAAATTTGAACTAAGGTAGAGGATCCGAGGACCCGGCATAACCTTAGGCACAACAGAATTAATGGTACAAAAATGATAGGAATAAAATGACAACAGCGCTTTTCATTAATAATAATATCGTCTCAAATTACTTACATTCCAAGGATGGGGTACAACTTTTTCATCTAAGTCTGCCAGGTAGTAAGCTCCTATTCCAGCTATTGCCATGATGCGATACGGTCCTTCCCAATTAGGTCCAAGCTTTCCCCATGCTGGATTTTTGGTGTTGCCCACTACTTTCCTCAGCACTAAGTCCCCGAGAACAAGCGGTCTTGAGTTTACATTCGAATCATGTCCCTGCTTCAGTTTTTGTTGGTAGTAGGCCAAATGAATCATGGCAACCTCTTTCCTTTCCTCAATCAAGTCTAGGCCCCTTTCTAGCAGTCTATCATTGTTTTCCGGAGTAAAGGAGCTTGTCCTCATTGTTGGAAAACCAGTCTCCAAAGGGATAACAGCCTCGGCGCCATAAGTCATCGAGAATGGCGTCTCTCCCGTTGATCGGCGGGGTGTGGTCCGGTACGTCCATAGGACATGGGGTTACTCCTCCACCCATCTCCCTTTGGCGTCCTCCAGCCTTTTCTTCAGCCCGTTCACTATAAATTTGTTAATAGCCTCGGCCTGCCCATTTCCTTGCGGATAAGCCGGAGTGGAGTACCTATTGGTTATCCCGAGGCCACAACAATATCGTCTGAACGCCTTGCTATCAAACTGCAAACCGTTATCGGAGATGAGGGTACGAGGGACACCAAATCGAGTAACGATATTCTTCCATACGAATTTCTTCACATCGACATCCCTGATGTTTGCTAGGGGCTCGGCCTCTACCCACTTAGTAAAATAGTCAGTGCCGACAACCAAGTATCTTCGGTTTCCAGGCGCCTTTGGGAAAGGACCCACAATGTCTAAACCCCACTGTGCAAAAGGCCAGGGACTCGTCAGAGGATTGAGCACACCTCCAGGCTGATGGATGTTTGGTGCAAACCTTTGACATTGATCGCACTTCTGCACATAACTCTGAGCTTCCCGCTGCATGTTCGGCCACCAATACCCCTGTGTTAGGGCTCTGTGAGCCAAAGACCTTCCTCCTGTATGACTTCCACAGATTCCTTCATGTAACTCTTCCAAAAGTAGCTCTGTCGCCTCAGGATGCATGCATAACAGGTATGGGCCTGAGAAAGATCGTTTATAGAGTTTATGATCCTCGGCCAACCAGAATCGGGAGGCTTTTCTACGTATCTTGTCTGCCTCGACTTTTTCCTCGGGCAGAACATCATCTTTCAGGAAGGATATAATGGGGTCCATCCAGCTAGGCCCCACTCTAATCTGGTGTACATGGATAACACTTCCAATCATTTTCGAGGGTTTAGGTAAGTCGTCAACTAGGATAACCCGAGGTAGTCCCTATGCTGACGACGTGGCAAGAGTTGCTAGGGAATCAGCATGCGTATTGCCACTTCTGGGGACATGAGACAAAGTAAGGGATTCGAATTTGCGTTGTACAGTTTTGACTTGATTCAAATAGTCCTGCATTCTCGAATCTCTGGCCTCCACTTTTCCATCTACTTGGCCCACTACTAGTTGTGAGTCTGAGAACACTTGCACGATCTTTCCCCTCAACTTATAGACCATACCCATCCCTTTCAGCAAGGCTTCATACTCGGCCTCATTATTAGTAGCCGAGAATCCCAATCTTAAGGACTTTTTCAGTGTGAGGCCTTCTAGGGTCGTAATTACCACACCCACCCCGGATCCTCTTTGATTAGCAGCCCCATCAACGTAAACAATCCATACCGTGTGACCTTTGCATGCGACCATACCAACTGATTTTTTATCAATGTCCCTGTTGATCACACTACTTTCCATTGTGGGTTCAGTAAATTTTGCGACAAGATCAGCCAACATCTGACCCTTTATTGCTGCGCGGGGCATGTACTTGATATCAAAAGAGCCCAAGATGGTTCCCCATTTTGCAATCCTGCTTGTATAATCCACACTCCAGAGTATAGCTTTGAGGGGAAGCTGAGTCAGAATAACCACCGTATGGGACTGAAAATAATGGGGGAGCTTACGTGTACCATGCACCACGGCAAGGATTGCCTTCTCTAATGGTGGATAACGTACCTCGGCTTCATGCAAGGACTTGCTCACATAGTAAACTGGTTTTTGTACGTCCCCGTCGACCCTTATTAGCACCAGACTAACAGCATGGGCTGCCACTGCAATATATGCGAATAGGACCTCGTCGACTTCGGGCCGAGACATAATAGGAGGATGAGCAAGGTATTCTTTAAGTTACTGAAAAGCCACGGCACACTCTTCTGTCCATTCAAACCCCTTCCATTTGTTTAGCAATTGGAAGAATGGCCTGCACCGATCAGCAGATCTTGAGATAAATCGGTTGAGGGCAGCCGTCATCCCAGTCAACCTCTGCACTTCCTTCGGATTCCGAGGTGGTTGTAAGTTATTGATGGCCTTGACTTGAGCGGGGTTGATCTCAATTCCTCTATGCGTCACCATGTAACCCAAAAATCTGCCAGATCCAACGCCAAAGGAACATTTGGATGCGTTGACGCGTAATTTATGCTTCCTCAGCGTTTGGAAGGTGTCGTCGAGGTCTGGTATGTGAGCCGAGATAATTCTACTTTTAACCACCATGTCATCTACGTACACCTCAATCGTCTTTCCCAGTTGCGGTTCAAACATCCGCGTCATCATTCTTTGATAGGTAGCCCCGGCATTCTTCAAGCCGAAGGGCATCACCTTATAGTGGTAGTTCCCTGTGGGTGTGACAAAAGCTGTCTTTTCCTGGTCTTCTGGAGCTAAGGGTATTTGATGGTAACCTTGGAAAGGATCTAAAAAACTCATCCGAGGATGCCTTACAGTAGCATCCACCAACTGATCTATGCGGGGCATTAGAAATGAATCTTTTGGGCAAGCCTTATTCAAGTCTATAAAGTCTACACATACCCTCCATTTTCCATTCTTCTTTTTCACTACCACAGTGTGGGCCAACCACTCTGGGTAAAACACTTCCTTAATGGCCCCTGCTTTCTTGAGTTTCAGCACCTCTTCTTTAACGGCGTCGGCGTGCTCTTTAGATGAACGCCGAGGTGGTTGCCTTCGTGGTACTGCGGCCGGACTAACATTGAGGTGATGACAAATAAACCCCGGATCGACCCCTGGTGCTTCGTAAGCATCCCATGCAAACACATAGATGTTTCGTTTCAAAAATGCAACCAGATCTTCCTTCTCTTGTGGGGGCAACTGACTTCTTACCCGGAAGAATTTCTCCATATCATCTGCAATAACCATCTTCTCCAAATCCTCACAGCCTAGCCCTCCAGCCTCGGCCTCATTTGGTTTGGCCGAGGATACTAACTGCTACAAATTCTTCTCGCCTAGGGTTTGAGACTCCTGTCTCGTCTGATGTGTAATGGCTGCTGTTATACATTGCCTCACCATGGACTGGCTGCCTAGTATTTCTTCAACTCCATCCTCGTACGGGAACTTCATTTTAACATGCAGAGTTGACGATACGGCACCTAAGGCGTGCAGCCATGGTCTTGCCATTATGGCTGTGTAAGGGGAGTAAGCGTCTACTACGATGAAATCCACGTCCACTACCACTGGTCCTGACTGTACAGGTAGTCTGATTAACCCCTTTGGAATAACAGCCTTCCCTTCAAAACTTATCAATGGGGAGTTATAAGCCGTGAGATCTTCGGACCTTAAATTGAGGCCCTTGAACAAATCCGGGTACATAATATCAGCCCCACTCCCTTGGTCAACCATTACTCTTTTCACATCGTAACCCCCTATCCTTAATGTAATGACCAACGCATCGTCGTGTGGCTGGATAGTGCCAACCTTGTCTTCCTCAGAAAATCCCAGCACAGGTAGAGGATTCTTCTTGATCCTCTTCGGCTCAGAGTTGAGGTCCTCGGCAGTGGGACGTAGTACTGACATTATTCTAGTAGGGCAAGACCCAGTCCGACCTGGCGCCGCAAAGATGACATTGATTGTGCCCAATGGAGGTCTTACATTGTTACTGCCTTGGTTCATGGAGCCAGATTGTTTGCCTTGTTCATCAGGTCGATTCACGAATTGTCTTAATTTCCCCTCTTTGACCAGCTGATCCAGGTAATTCCACAAATTCCTGCAGTTCTCTGTGGTGTGGCCTTTATCCTGGTGATAATTGCAATAGAGGTTCTGATTACGTTTTGTAGGGTCTCCTATCATCCTGCTGGGCCATCTAAAATACGGTTCTCGGCAAATCTTTTCCAACACTTGCTGTACCGGCTCACGAAATACGGCATTCACTGTCTTGGGCAGGGCTGACCTAGTTTGGCTAGTGAAATCTCTTCGCGGCCATTTGCTATTATATCTCTCCGCCTTGAAGTCCCTACTCTCCTAGGGGACACTTTTCATTTTCCCTTTACTCTGCTGCTGATCCTCCTCAACCCTCTTATACTCGTCGATACGATCCATGAGCCGACGGACCGTTTTTACCGGCTTCTTGGTCAAGGATTTTCTTAGATTGTGCTCAACTGGAAGGCCGACCTTAAAGGTGTTGACCGCTACCTCATCGAAATCACCATCAATCTCGTTAAACGCTTCCCAGTATCTATCCGAGTAGGTTTTCAACGTCTCGCCCTCTCTCATGGCCATGGATAGTAATGAGTCTAGAGGCCAAGGTACTCTACTGCACGTAACAAAACGGGACCCAAATGCCATTGTAAGTTACATGTATGAATCAATGGAGTTCGCCTTTAAGCCGTTGAACCATCTCATCGCAATGGGTCCTAAGCTTGAGGGAAAGACTTTACACATCAAGGTTTCATTCTGTGAGTAAACCGCCATGCGTTGATTAAAATGGCTTACGTACTCCATTGGGTCTGTTTTGCCATTATAAATGGTGAAGTTTGGCTGCGTGAACCGACGGGGTAGTTTCTCCTTTTCAATACAATGTGTGAAGGGTGATTTGGAGAGCTGGAGCAATGCCTTCTCCATGGCGTCGCTGCCCGAGCCCCTGTGAGTCTTCCCTCTGCTTCTTCTGTCACGAATACCCTCCTCTTGGTACGAGAAAGTTTCTGTGGGGGGGTTCTTGACCTCGGCCTATAGCCACTGTTCTGAGAGTCATCTGATGAAGGGTCGGATATGGAAGGCGTCCGTTTCCGCTCGGCAGGACAAAGCTTCCTCTTCAGCTGGTCAATCTCTCTCTGCATGGCCCTAGTGTTATCTTCTCTAGAGCCCCTGCTTCTGCTCTGCGGGCGGTTACCAGCTATTCGCCCCAAGTGCACACTGCCCTCTCGATCTCCCATTTGCTCTAACTGTTGTAATGGATCCTCGTGCTGAGATCCTAGAGACTCTGCATGGTCTAGATTCAAATCCGCCATCACATTATCTGCGCCAAAAACTCAAGAATCCCCACAGACGGCGCCAATTGTAAGGACACAAATCAAACTAACCCAAGGTTCGTCCAATGGACCAGCCCAATGAGTCCTGAACAATAAATTTATAGAGAGTGGATGCCTAGTCTAGGTTTTCGAGACGATAGATAACACAAAGGTTGGATTGAATCATGTAATTCATACACTGATCTTATATAAAGATGTGATATTAAGTTGAATACACTAGTGCCGAGGACAATTCTTCATACCTCTTTTACAAATTCTCTCTCTCTCTCTCTTTCTCTCTTTCTCTGATTTTTCTCCCCTCCTTCCCTGTCTTCTTCCTTCACCCTTTATAGGCCTGTCTCCTTTTTCCTTTCTTCCACGTGTAGTCTGGACCTTCTTCTCTCTTGGATACTTGTCCCATCATCCCTTTTTACTAAGGTCTCTGGTGGTGAAGATAAGGTTAAAACCCAACGTTCAGGCGTCACTTCTTCATTAATGCGGCCAGAGAAGCAGGTGTAGAGCTTTAAATGCGGTGATAGCAGCTTTTTCCTTGATATTCGCCTACCCCTCCCCTTTATTCTTTACCCTCGTTTCCTTAATTCCAGCATCAAAGGCCTCCATCATGGGCGCTGTTGAACTGCTAGATCATTCACATCGTCCTCGGCAACGCCTTGCCGAGGACTATGTTGTCCTCGGACGTCATATTTCTTGGTGTTTTGGTCATGCATGACACCCCTCTTTATCACGTGACTTTGTAGGTTGGACTGATTATGTCCTCGGACCATTTCAAGATGTGGGGTTGGGCTTCTTTCATTGTGAGAGCTTTTGGGCCGGCCCACTGTGTGTACTTCGGGCCCATTGGTACTACATACCTATTATTAAATATATAGATTAAATTATTAAAAAAAACTTGGTTCTTTAAAAATATATATATATATATACACACACACACATAGAGTAAACAAAACAGTATAGTTTAAACTTAATAGATTGGTCTCTTTCCCAAGAGAGATTGGGCTGCTAACCTTTTGTTTGTTTTTTATTTTATTTTTATTTGAACCTATTGTGGGACATAAATCCCAAACTAAAACATTTCTAGTTGTATTTCTTTCTTGCAGTCTTCCAAAAAAACACCTACAAATGTTGCACCCATACTTAATTTGTTTTTCTTTTTTTTTTTGCTAAATCTTTATCTGTATCTTTTTTGTTAAAACATTGCTAACTCTTCCAAATGAATAAAACATTGTTACTTATGTTTTAGTCAATATTGAAGGACTAAACAAACCAACCTAACAACCACTATTCATCTCCCAAAAAAAACCACTATGCAACGAGGGTGGTGTTCGGACATAGTGGACGTGATTTGTCCAATATTATTTTTATCCTTATGATGGGCTAAGGAACCCAGAGACAATACAGCGGTTGTGTTCAGAACTGACTCAGCGTAGCCCAATAAACAGGGATGAAATCACTCTAAGACCAAGTGGACCAAGGGCCCATAGACTAGTCCGTTACACAAAAAAAAAAAAAAAAAAAAAGAAAAAGAAAAAAGAAGAAGGGTGAATTTAATTTCAAACAAGCCTGATGCATAGGTCCATCAATAATTTTGAAATCAGGTCCACATTAAAAAGTCCAACTAATGTGGACTCACTTGGGCAAACAAGCTGTTAGGAGTTAAATTAGTACTGTCAAATTCTCTCACTGATTTGAAATTTCATTTTTCTTCAAAAAATCAATGCCCATCATTAAAAAGTTGTAAAATCACCAAAATCATATTCTATAGTTCCTTCTTCGCTTTTGAACTTCAAGAATATTATAGTAATTTTATGACCCAATTTTATTTTGGATCAAGTTTTACAAAAGTGCAAGTATCTGAACGACTCAAAGCAAAGAATAACAAAGTAGAAAAAATATTTGTTTTATGAAACTCAAATATTCCTAGCAAAATATTGAAAAAGGGTCTGACTAAAGTTCATTTACTTTATCTATACCGTAACCCTCTCTATTTTTCATCAAATTTTACAAGTAAATGATTATCAACATTCCTAATAGCTTATTTTTATAATAGGATCAAGGATAAGATGAGTATAAGGGCTCAGACCAAGTATCTTGTTGACTCTTCCTAAACAATGTAACTCTAAGACTTAGGGTGTGTTAGGTAGCTTAGTTCTAATACACATTTTCACATTTTAAACAATATTACACATATTTTCACACACTTTTTCACCCACACGTATATTAAAAACACCCAACAAATATTACTCAAACTTCTCTACCAAACGAACCCTTATACATCATAAGAAGTAAGAAAAAATGTCAAAGACACCCCTAAATTTTGGACTAGTGGCCAATACAGCCCCTATCCTCCATTCTCACTCGTCAAAGACCTACTATCAACCTTTTCCACCATTCTCACTCATCAAAAACCCACTTAGAGCATCCACAGTGGATTGGGGATATGTCAAATGTAAAGCACATTTGGCCTTCAAGCCCAAAATGCACCCAACAGCTGGAAGTGGAAACATGAGGATTGCCAAATTTTTTTGGCATAGCGCATCTCAAAGTTGAGATGGTACTGTAGTGCTATGCCAAAACAAAATACCATATTTTAATAAGTTCAGCTCCTCTCTCTCTCTCTCTACAGTACCGATGTTGGAAAGAAATAATAAAGAAAGAGTAAAAAATAATATTTTAATAAAAAGGTAAAATAATAGAATTTTGGAATGTTGGATGTATTGTAAAATAATATTGTATAATTGATAAAGTAACTTTTTAAAATGGTAAAATATGATAGGATGGCATTTTCAGCTGTGGATGCTCTTACAGCCTCCACAACTAGAAAACTACCCTCGGCTAATACCCAAAACAAAAACCCAAAGGAACAACTAGAAGTTCTCAACAAATACAGAGAAGAATTCTCAAGAAGGAAACTCCCCATCAACCTCCTACAAGCAAACACCAAAACACAGAAAATTCCCTTCCTCCTCACCAAAGAAATGCCCAAACAACAAATACAACCAAAAACACCAACCACTCTATCAAATCCCTTCCTACTCAGAAAACTCAAAGAAAGGATTGAAATGAAACCATCAGCAACAACCAAGTCAACGCAATACATCAAGCAACAACAAAGAGACTAGACCCACCCAATGGAGAGCACAAGGACCAACAAGGCAAAGATCAATAACATAGGATCCAAGGTTTGGAACAGCAGCAAGGCTTGGTCTAGTGATGGCACCTGAGATGGTGTCCTCTGCTAGAACCTCGGCAGCGCGTCACTAGAAGAAATAGTTTAGGAGAGTCATGGGGGTGATGAGGTTCAGCAACGGTAGTGACTGTGATGGCGTGGCCAATGACCATTTATTTCTGCAATGGTGTCTTGGCATTTTTCCAGCCATCTAAACCCAGAGCTCCCTATCTTAGTTTCCCCATTCCTCCTTGCTTCAGAAACAATATTTAGCCTTCACATTGCTGTTTTGACTGGTACGTCATAATCATTTACACATATCATATTAGACCCATGACTTCAACGCCCATCCCTTGTTTCTTAGAGGCAAAGGAGAAGACATTTGGTACAAAGAACAATAGCATACTGATTCTGGATCTGAACAGAAAAATAATCTAGGAACACTGCCAACCCAATGAAGTGAATAATCAAACACAATTTTTTCCTAAGTATAAAATGAGTTTGGTAAAGAAGAGTAGCGTTAAAATGTAGAGCCTCATAAAGAATTACAATCATGAATGTAAATAACCCCCAAAAAAATCATAATACAACATGTATATATGTTCAAGTATTCCGATCCAACCAAATTGTCCACATAGTGTAGTGAGGAACTACCAGCCAAATGATGATATTTATGTTTTGTATGTGTGCCTTCAAGCAAGAATGGACATCTATCGCCTTCTTGACATCAACCAATGTACCCCAAAAGCAACAAAACAAAGGCCCAATAATCATGATCTACTAAACAATGAACCAAAGATGGTCTACTGATTTACAACTGCCCTTGCATATATACAGCACCAATTGACCAATTCCATTATTGTGCAGCCTTTCAATGAGCGTTCCTTGAATGAAAAACCTGTTTACATTCTCAGTGTTGATATGAAAAGGCTCAATTGACATGGTGAAGAATAAGCACTTTGAGGCATTGCATCAGTCTGGAGGAGTAGAAGCAGTGGCTGTGGTTCTTGAAACCAACATAAAGGGATTTATTAGTGGTAACGGGGCTGCTCTTATACAGAGAAAGAATTTTTTGGTGCCAATAAGTTCCAAAAGGCACCTGCTACTTGCAAAAAAACAAAAATGCTTGCCTGTATTCACTCTTTCATCAAAAACCTCTGCAGAAAAATATTGCTTGTGGTAATCTTGATAGGCAAAATTACATAGTCATGTTCTGAGCCTGATCATGATTTAAATTGAGCCTAAAAATTATTCAAGAAGATTTTGATTAGTACTGTCTTATAGGTTGCAATTAATTGTTTTGATAAATTCCTTGTACATATGTCTGAACACTTCAAAGAATTTTTTGTGCAAGCAAATAGATACAATATATTGCTGACATTTTTTTTTTCAATCTGTCATGGTCTTATTTTCCCTGTGAATTGTTGCTAAGTTTTATTTCAATTTTCCTGAAGTCATTGATGATTTTGAATTTTATCCTACAGAGGTAAGGATTGCATTAGAGTACCTTCACTGTCAAGGTAATCTAATCTTGATGATGTCTAAAGTGATGAATTTCATAAGTGAGAATTCAAAACATATTCTAAGTTAATAATTGATTTGTTGAAGGAACTTTTTCTTGAGCTTGTGTCAACTTGTTGTCATTGATCGTTGTGTGAACTTTTCTATCAAACCTTTGGAAGAGTGGTCCTCGTACCTGCATAATCATACCTTAGATAGCCAAAATATTCTAAATACTGCAATTTCTGCTGCTTAAAATTTGCCAGCATATTTTAGATTCAATTTCAATGTTTGGCTGCACAAGCATCTTTAATGTAAAAGTGGAATAATACAGACTTACATCTTCATGCTTTTACTGAATCTAGGACTGATTTCCTTGCAAGCGTATTTACAGGGATTTCAAGCCTAAAAAATGTTTTACTCCTGAACAATGGGCACATTCCTTGATAGATTTTGATTTGTCATGTTGACATTTGAAAGCCACAGATATTCTAGTTATCTAATCTTCTTAAGTGTACATAGTCTCAAGGAAAGGGGGAAAATAGAGATTTTGAAACAAAGGAACTGCATAGATCCAATATATTTTGAGATGTATTAGAATAAATCTGATAAAATCGAGTGCTGATGTGTGCATTTTTGTTCTACATCAAGAAACTGCTAACAGGTAGTGGTGGCAGTGGTAATAGGGCAAGAGGGTAAAGATATGTTGGTGGACGACAGTGATGTCAAGGTTGTAAAGAACACTGTGTTTTGGTCATGGACGAATTGGTGAACATATCTATTTCTTAATGTTAACCACCTCTCATTTGAGTCGTAGGAAAAGTAACAATGCTTTCATCATTCTCTTTGACACCTTGGCTACTATTGCTGCTCAGTCTGAACTTTATTTTGACATGGGATTATATATTTAAATCTATCAACGTCTCAAAATCTAAGATCTTATAGTTATAAAGATTTTCCCTATAATATCAAATTACAAATTATTTTCTAAGTTGAACTATAATGAATTGATCCAACAGTGTATATCAAGTTTATAAAAAATGAAAAATGGAGACCATGACTAACACAATGTGACATGGTTTGTGTCCAAATCCTCTCTGGTGTTGCATATCAATCAATTTGTCTAATTTTTATTTTTTCTTTCTTACATCAACTTGTCAAAAATTCAGAGGAACCATGGGTTCATCTTTTCCATGTGTCATTGTCTTCCTAAAATTAATGACATTTAAGTTGCTAAAAAGTGGTAACATCTTTGTATACAAAATTAGACATTTACAATAAAACCTTACAAGTAAGCAGTAATGGATTTAGGGGACAATGAAATGATCTCTCTCTTTCCAGATAACCCATAATATAGCAAAATAAGAAACGGCCGCTGGGGCAGCCTTTAACATTGTACACACTGGCCAACCAATAATTCAAGAAGCTGTATAGGGAATGTAATAAACTGTGAGAAAGCCGCAGCATATCCTTTGCTCTTTTTTTATGGACGAATTACAAAACCTTAATTTCACCAATGGTAAAATGAAAGCTTGTTGGATAAAAATCAAAATTCTTTACATTTTGCTTATTAAAGTTAGATACATCACTTTAGCATGTTTTTCTCTTGTAACTATTGGTGTTTCACAATTTCCATCAGTCATCCGCTTTATAGGTCATCTCGAAATAATAGATTGAAATTGTCAAAAACTAAATGAGTAAAGGAAAGATCAAATATGAATCATTATGGGCGAGTAGAAAGCTTCAGATGGTGTCCATATTTATTTTCTTAATTTATCTTTCTGGGGATACAAAACTATGTATAGAGGCAGATACAAGAAGGATGTGATGTGCTTTAACTAATTTACAGCTTTACTTAGGGACTAAAAACATAAAATATGGATACTTATGAATTCTGATATTGCCTAAATGGTTCATGGCAGTAACAAATTATGCTCTAACAGTTTCAATAGAGACCACAGAACAGACGCCAACAGCACTATATATCCAATCTCACCAACTAAGATTTGAAAGCAATACAAGTCAAATACATAGTGCAGAAAGCATTTAGTGGAGATGAGGTGTGAATGTGCAGTGGTTGATTCAATGTTATCATAAGTTAGGGATTTTTAATCTCAATGGTCCTAATACTAACCTCAATTACATATCTCAATTCTGTATACTTAATTTGTTGAAATTGTTGCATATGTGGGTACATTTATTTTGTTATTGAACAATTCACCTCATCATTGTTTACCAGTTAATGATTCAATAAGGCTTAAGATGCCCCTGAAGTTATTACAATAATACAAGGTTTGTACTTGTTTATACAAAATATGTCAAAATTAGAGTTGACAATTGGTTTGCTATGATGTGATACAAGTTATTGATACCCTTGCATCCAACAATCTGGAATTATGTCTTTATGTGCTAAACGATGATATCTCAACACTAGCTGATCTTAATTCTGAACTCCCTGCAAATGGAGATTTCACTTATGCGGGAAGCATAGCAAGGACATCCATAAACTATGAGGTATTGTATAAAGACCAGAAAAGAGAAAAGGAAATAGAGGAGAAGATCACAATGCTGAAGAAACATGTTCATGAGTTAGAGAGCACCATACGGTGTATCATAAATATTATAACACTCAACTGAAACCTTCCATAAGATACAAAAGGCTGGGCCTGGGATAGTTTTACTTCTTTAGTACACCAATTGTATTTGCTTTCTCTCTCTTCTTTTTTGGGAAGGAAAGAAGAGAACAGAGCCCATTTTGTGAGGTTATTTTTGGGCCCATTTTGGCCGGTTGTGGGCTCTTTATTGCACAACATATTGCCACTGAGGCAAAACTAAGCTTAGCCCATGGAGCAGGTGGACTGGTGCAAACACTTTCCTTGTTTTGCTCTTTGGTTTCCTTGTAAATCCCAACTCCCAAATCAGCTCATTTTATAGTCTCTCTATTTATTACAAAACACTCGGGAATTCTCAACAATCGAATAGAATTATGTAAAAATGGGTTGAGTCATACTTCAAATTCATTTCTCATCAATTCATGACATATTATCAGAACTGCAACACAAATATAAGAAGATAAAACTTGGATTTCTTTGGAGTAATTATTATTAAAAGAAACAGGCAATAAAACAAAGGCTATAAATATCTTTAGAGCCAACCAAACACCAAAGAAGTAAATCTACTGTCAGCATATCAAAGAAGTAAAATAATCTTTAAAAATTACAACCAAAACCAGGGGAAATAAAAACTACAAGCAATCAAGCTTTCATCTTTGTGTCACTGCTGCTCAAGAGAAAACTTCCTATCCTCCTGTTTGATACAAAAACTTTTCCTGCTGCTGCTGATGCTTCTAATGAACGTTCTTTGAGTCCAACCCTTCCTGAGAATTAATTTTGATACAGCTCTGCTACTTGTCAAGACCAAAATTACCAGCACCCTCTTTGCACCAGATTTTAAATGGCCTCCTTAATGGAAGGACTACTAGCACTGGTAGTAAGCCAATGCCAACAACCAACAAGAACCTTGTACCAATCTCTAGATTTACAAATAAAACAAGCACCATGCCACTTAGATTTTCATTTGCAACATCCTTCAACCATGACAGGAACCTACCAATCTTGACATAGCAAAAGTAATCTGCCAAAACCTGCCAAGTAGATTTAAACCATAAATAATTTCAAAAGAAGCTGATCATCTGATATAAATCCAACTATGTGCCCACTCTATGTAGTATGGAAACTCCTAAACCCAACTATGTCCCCTCCATTCATTTTTCTTCAACAATCACATTTAATAATTAAAAATAAGCAAAGATAAAACCTAGATTTTTTGGGGAAAATTATTGTTTAAAAATTAAAAATAAAAGTATTACATGATCATGGGGACAAACAGCTGCATTGCACCTAACCCTGCCCTTGATTAGAGGACTGCTCACAACAAGCTGATCACAAAAGAACCACACGATGATCATGATGTGGGCATTTATTCCAAGTCAACTTCAAATTTTATTCTTCTTCCTGTAACAGTGTAACCAAGCTAAGCAACATCACATGATCATGCATTAGAGAAGCTCTTACTACCTTGTTGAGAAGACCACCAACTTTCCACTTGAAGGAAAGCTTAGAAAGAAGGGTTACCTCAAGTTCCCAACACAGCACTTCCAGGTGCAATATGGCTGTAAGTGGATCAGAATTAACCCACTTAACCCAACTGCTCATATTTGACTATTGAATCATGGTCTCCATGGCTAATGAACTCTATGCAAAACATCCTGCCACTCTGGCCATTTCAGACACCATATTATTATATCATTAATCAAAGTACAAAATTCAAACCTCAAAAGTAAAGCAGTACCCTGCTAAACCCAGACTAGATGTTAAAGTGAAAAGGTCAGGAGATGGTATATCATGTTGGCCAGAGAAGTAAAAGGTCAGGAGATGGTATATCATGTTGGCCAGAGAAGTAAACCAATAGGCCAACATAATATTAAATGGCTGAGAAAAAGAAAAAGCCATCTAAAAAATGTTATTGACTCATGATAAGAGAGAGAGAGAGAGAGAGAGACCAAACAACCTATGTTCATACCCTAAAAATGCTTTCTTATATCTTAAAATCAAGTAAGTTTCTCAATGCATCCAAGCTTCTGATAATCTAAGAAATGACCACCTATGTTGGCAGTAAAATGACTTATTCAGGTAACCTGTTCTACCCAACTCATTTTGGGACAGAAATGAGCACTAGAAAAGAGAACTGTCTTCAATCTATATCTCATTTTTCAAATTTTACAATTTTTGTCTCATTTTAAACTCCATAATTTTGGCATATCACTGTAAAATTTTATAGTCACATATTCAACTTGGGTCTTTCCCAAATCTTTCCTAATGTTCCTTAAACTAATCAAATAGGATAAAAACCCATATCCCAAACTGCAACTTGATAGATAAACATGTCAAATTTTACATCATTATATAATAACAATAATAAACCATTAATTCAGATTTGGAAAATAGTTCTTCACCTAAAGAATAAAACACATATATCACAAAAGCATTCAAAAAAAGAGAAATCTCAAATTTTATAGAGAACTCAATGTTTTTTAAACTAAATTCCAATAATCAAAGAAACAAATACAATTTTTTTTTTAAAAAGGCATTTAGTTCACAAATAATTTTGAACAAAGAGGGGAAGTGTGAATATGAACCATGGTGTCAAGTTCTAATAACATAAAGAGATCAAAACATGGAAAAGCTGTGAGGACCTACGGTTTATTAAGATTAGATTAAGATCTAATTAAACCCTAATGAAATTTACACAACATGGGAGATTAGATTACTTTCTATTTGGAAGGGCACAGCAATGTTGCACAAAATAAGAGAAACAAAATATACATTATCATAGAGATACCACAATCACCTTGGCCCAATAAAAATAATACATAAACATTTTGGGATTGGTCACGCAGATATTTCTGTAAAAGTAATTGAATTAAGCGGATTATGCACCTTAAATGTATTTATTTTGTATTGGAAGTGTATCCATGGATATAAGCTTCCAATTCTTGGCATCTTCATGTTGCAAATATTTCATGCAAACCAATATCAAGGACTTCCAGTACATGCCCATACTTGTATTAGTATATATGCACACCTACACCTACACCATCAACGTTAACATTGACACATTCTAGATTTTACAAAAGTCAATTAGAAAATATGCAGTCTCATTTGACGTAGAACAACCACAATAAACAGAAAATAATAGGAAAAACCCTAGGAGTCAGCACCTAAGGGCTGCTTGGAGTCAGCACCAAGCAAACTGGAGTCGGCACCAGTGTAAAAGAAAACACACGTTTTTTATAATTATCAAAAGCTGTCTTACAATAATCAGAAAAGTATTTAAATAGCTAACAACATAAAGCACAAAAAAAAACCCTAATTATTAAATGCTCGGGCTTGCTCAATCCCAAGCCCGATAACTAACAGGCCCCATCCATAAGGCCACTGGTTGGGCCGTCTTCTTTTTGCTCTTCCTCCCATACATGCGTATAATTGGGGGCCTATATCTTGTGTCCGCACCAACTCCTCCCGGGTGAGAAGAACTCGACCCCGTCGAGTGGAAATCTGAAGAGCTCTGGTAGTACTCCAGCAAGTCAGGATCCAATCGCTGTAGCTCATCTCTAGTAATCCATGTGCAATCAGAATCTGGTCGCCCTCGCCACCGAACTAGGAAACGGCGAACTCCTCCATCCCTAGTAGAAACAATCTGCTCATCTAAAATAGCATCAATAGATTCTTTATGTGCATAGAGCAAATTTAAGGGTAAGGGGGTAGGAATAGGGGCATCAATAGGATCAGGTAAAGGCTCATCAAAAAGAGTATCAGGAATAGCTGTAGGGCTTTTATAAGCAACTAGATCCTCAATATTAAAGGAGGAGCTAATACCATAATCATGAGGAAGGTCAATGACATATGCATTTGGGCCCATTCGTTTCAATACTTTGAATGGACTGGCACTACGAGCCTGCAATTTCTTAACGGTCCCAGAGGGAAACCGTTCAGGTCGGATCCGAATCATGACATAATCCCCTACCTGAAACTCTGCATGACGCCGATGAGTGTCAGCATGAATTTTATATTGAGAATTACTTACCTGAATTTTTTTGCGAATCTCATTATGCAAATCATGAACATGTCGTGCAAATGTCTCAGCAGATTCAGAAATCCTAATATGTGGGGACATGGGCAACAGATCTAAGGGCTTCCTAGGTGTAAATCCATGCACAACCTCAAAAGGACTAGCGCCTATAGACCTATTGACAGAGCTATTATATGCAAGTTGGGCTACAGGAAGAATTGAATCTCAATTTCGATTGGCTTCACCCACTAGACACTGAAGAAGGTTGCCTAAACTACGATTGACCACCTCAGTTTGACCATCAGTTTGAGGATGAAATGCTGTGGAAAATTTCAATTTGGTGCCTACTAAGTGCCACAAGGTCTTCCAAAAATAACTCATAAAGCGAACATCCCTATCAGACACTATGGTTTTGGGAAGATCATAAAACTTGACAATCTCATCAAAGTAGAGTTTTGCAATTTTAGAAGCATCAGAAGTCTTAGAACATGGTAGGAAATGAGTCACCTTAGAGAAGCAATCAACAACTACTAGGATAGAATCATGCTTCCTAAAGGTGCGAGGCAAACCTAGCACAAAGTCCGTACTCACATCCTGCCACGGGCGATCTGGCACAGGTAGAGGCGTGTACAGGCCAGTGTTTTGCTTGCGATGTTTGGCTAGTTGACATGTACGGCACTGACCAACTATCTTGGCAACGCCCCTCTTAAGACTAGGCCATTAGAATTGACGTTCCACTTCCTCAATTGTCCTATCTCGACCAAAATGACCTGCCAGACCTCCCGCATGTATCTCCCAAACTAGGAAGTCTCTCACTGATGACCGAGGGATACATAACTTGTTGGCCTTGAGCAAGTAACCATCCCGAAGGGTATAATCATCCAAGACTGGCGGTGAGGCATTACTTAGGCTAGTGTAGAGCTCCCTAAAATCTGGGCATGATTCATATTCATCCTTGAGTCGTTTAAACCCAATAACCTTAACACTCATAACTGACAGCAAAGACACCCTTCTACTTAATGCATCAGCAGCCTTATTCTCAACTCCCGCCCTATGTTTCACCACAAAGTAGTAGCGTTGCAGAAACTCAACCCAACTACCGTGCCTAAAATTCAACTTCTTTTGGGAATGGAGGTAGCGCAAAGCTTCATGATCGGAGTAGATAATAAACTCTCGCGACAACAGGTAATGGCGCCAATGCCAAAGAGCTCGCACAATGGCGTAGAATTCTTTGTCATATGTGGAGTACTTTTGCTTAGCATCATTCAACTTCTCACTAAAATAAGCAATTGAGTGGCGCTCTTGACTAAGTACTCCCCCTATACCAATACCTGAGGCATCACATTCCACTTCAAAAGGTTTGTTAAAATCAGGGAGTCGCATGACAGGTGCCTCCGTCATCTTTTGCTTTACTTCATTGAAAGCCTTAGTAGCAGCTTTTGTCCAACTAAACTCTCCTTGTTTCATGCAATCAGTGATGGGGGACATAATGGTACTAAACTCTTTGATGAATCGGCGGTAAAAGGAAGCGAGCCCATGAAAGCTTCGAATTTCATGGATATTTTTGGGCTCGGGCCAATCCATAATCGCTTGAACCTTTTGGGGGTCAGCAGAAACTCCTTCAGAAGATACTATGAAGCCTAGGAAGACAACTCTATCGGTAAAGAAAGAGCACTTCTTGAGATTACCATATAAGCTCTCATTCCTAAGGGCTATACAAACTTGAGTGAGATGGTCTAAGTGTTGCTCCCTGGACTTACTATAGATGAGGATGTCATCAAAGTACACAACTAGGAATTTCCCCATAAAAGGTTTGAGCACTTGAGTCATCACTCTCATAATGGTACTAGGAGCATTGGACAATCCAAAAGGCATGACCATCCACTCATATAAACCATCCTTCGTCTTGAAGGCAGTTTTCCACTCATTACCAGGACGAACCCTAATTTGATGATAGCCACTCTTCAAGTCTATCTTGGAAAAGATCGTTGCTCCAGCCATCATATCCAACATGTCATCCAACCGAGGGATAGGAAAACGATACTTCACAGTGATCTTGTTGATGGCACGGCTATCAATACACATCCTCCAAGTCCCATCCTTTTTTGGAGTTAAGAGTGCAGGGACTGCACAAGGACTCATGCTTTCACGAACAAAACCTTTCCTAAGTAGTTCTTCTACTTGCCTTTGCAACTCGGCATGTTCTGCAGGACTCATCCTATAGTGAGGCAAGTTAGGTAGGGTCGCTCCGGGCACAAAATCTATGGCGTGTTGTATGTCACGCATGGGTGGCAAATGATCGGGGAGTTCCTTAGGGAAAACATCCTTAAATTCCTAGAGCACGGACCTCACTTCTTCAGGTTGCTCCTCATGGGTGTCTCCATGAAATTCCCTAGCAACTAAGACAAACACAATGGATTCCTGAACTGCTACCCTCTCAAATGCCTTTGGGCTTATGATGTTCAGCCCTTTCGCCTTTGGTGCTTCTGGCTCCTTGCTCACGTCGATTGGCTTGGGTTTCAAAGGATTGAGCACAATTTTCTTACCCTCAAACATAAATGAGCAAGAATTGGAACGCCCATGAAGGGTGACATCCAAATCATAAAGCCAAGGTCTTACCTAAGATAATATGCCCGACATCCATGGGAATTACGTCACACCATATTTCAGCCTTATAGGTGAGGAATTGAAGTGGGACAACACATCGTTCTTTTATGGATATGGAGGAAGTATCCACCCAAGAAACTTTATATGGGTTAGGGTGTGGGATCAATTTCAAGCCTAGGCGGGAAACTACATTAGAGGACACTGCATTAATGCAACTCCCACTATCTATAATAACCTTGCAAGTTTTGTCTCCACACTTAGTGTAAATCTGAAAAATGGCGTTCCTTCACCAATCATCAGTGTCTCTCTATTCAGTCAAAGCACACCTCACCACATTCACTCTAGGGACACCAAAAACAACATTGGAATCATCAACCTGGAGAGAAAGGGTTCTAATGTACGCGAGGTAGTTAGGTTCAGCTTCCCATCCAGCCTCAATATCTTGGACTTCTTCAACATTTGGATCATACACTAGTTCCTCCACATTTTCAACCTTTTCATCACCCTCTTGAATGACAAGTGTCCTGGAGGGAAACCTAGCTGCAACATGTCCAATCCCATTGCATTTGAAGCATTGGAGGCAAGAGCCTAATCTTGAGGGCTCATAGATTACACCTTTTCCCTTGTCCTCTTTTTCTATTGGAATGTTAGTGGGGTTGGCCTTAGGGGGTAAGGTAAGTCTAGATTTGTTGCCAAAAGGTTGAGGATTGGTGGGAACACTCCGAAGCTCAGAACGTCGCCAAAAGATAGATTTGGATGCTAACTCACAATTCCTAGCAAGGTCATAGGCTTCTCCTAAGGTAGTGACTCCTCGGGTGATAATCTCGCCTAGTAGGTTAGCATTTAAACCTTTCTTGAACCTATTGAGAGTGACAACCTCTTCCTCAACTATTCGGATTCGCCTCTTGAATTCCTTGAACTTCTCTATGTATTCGGCCACAGGAGCAGTGCCCTGTTTTAGGCGATCCCATTCCTCAAGGAGAGAACTCCTATAAGTTGGAGGAAGGTAATTCCTCGAAAGTGCTTCCTTCATCTCAATCCAATCAATAATGGGGGGCTCACGTCTACGCCTAAGGGTTTCCTCAAGGTCCTCCCAAAAAAGGTCGGCTCTCCCAATCAACTTCATCCTAGCATACCTCACTTTTCTATTATCAGCCCAATGGTAATAGTCAAAGAATTTCTCTATTTGACGTAACCAATCAGTGAAAACCCATGGGTCTAGGCAGCCATCAAAGGTGGGGGCTTCTATCTTTTCCTTAGACATCCTATCATCATAGTCCCTAGGGCCATAGTGATTATAGTGATCATGTTCAAGGTTTGGAGCCCTATTAAAGTAACCATGGTTATTCTGCCTAAGCATGTTATCTCTGTCCTGGTTAGTGGGTTCTCTTTGGGATGCTTCAATTCGATCTACCCTAACCAGTAAATCACGGACACTTTTTGCTAGGTCTCCAATAGTTTGCTCTAAAGAGGGACTAGACTCGAAAGTAAATTGAATTTCAGGGTTTGACATGATGCGACCACTACGTAGATGCATGCAACACTATATTTATGAATGCAATTGAGATTCCAAAATATTCAAGTAACCAATTCTCAATGTAAAATTGAAGGTCAAGCAAGAGTGTATGTAGAGACTAGATCAATGAATCAAAAAAATAAATTGCAGTCAAATAGTGGCAGTGTTCACAATATTGAAAGATAGCCCAAATAACAATCAAATTCAACTAAGCTCCCCAATTAATAATGAGAATCAGATATTTCAAAGAAATTGGGTGATGTCTTTTTTTTTTTTTTTTTTTTTTTTTTTTTTTTTTTTTTTTTGGAATTTTAGAGTGGGTACTGAAAGTAAACACAAATAAGAAAACAGCTAATTTGAGCACAAAATGAATAGGCCAATGGGGTATGGTGGGATATGCACATAAAAAATATAAAGATAATATTTTTTAATGAGATAAAATTGAATCCACCAAAATATAGAGTAATTGTACCCTAGTCAGTGGCCAACTTATTGTACTAGACAGTCACGATCTGGCTCCTCAATTGAGTGGGTCTAGCTGAACAAAATAACCTGTGGATGAACAATAATTTTCCGTAGGAATCTAGGCCTAATACATGCAATGGGCTGTTACAGTAACAATATTCTTTCCTTTTTTCTTTTTCTTTTTTTTTTCTTTCTTTCTTTTTTGGTCACAGCAACGATACCTCTTTCTGTTTTTCTCTCTCTCTTTTTTTTTTTTTTTTTTTTTTGGCTGTTGGTTCTGTGATCAGAGGCGTGCACGAATGGCAGTCACCAACTTGGGTGGCGCCGCTGGCTTCTCTGTTGGCTTGAGGGTGAGAAACTCATGTGGGGCTGTGGGGAAGAAACGGATTGCAGGGGCTGGCTTGGGCTTGTTCATGATCTCATGGGGCAAAAACTTGAATGGTACAGACATGGTTGTCCACGGTTGTGTTGTAGGGATCTGAAGTCTGCTCTGATACCAAAACTGACGTAGAACAACCACAATAAACAGAAAATAATAGGAAAAACCCTAGGAGTCAGCACCTAAGGGCTGCTTGGAGTCAGCACCAAGCAAACTGGAGTCGGTACTAGTGTAAAAGAAAACACACGTTTTTTATAATTATTAAAAGCTGTCTTACAATAATTAGAAAAGTGTTTAAATAGCTAACAATATAAAGCTAAAAAAAAAACCCTAATTATTAAATGCTCGGGCTTGCTCAATCCCAAGCCCGATAACTAACAGGCCCCATCCATAAGGCCACTGGTTGGGCCGCTTTCTTTTTGCTCTTCCTCCCATACATGCGTATAATTGGGGGCCTATATCTTGTGTCCGCACCATCATTTGTATCAACTCTTTACGTCTTTTCCGTGTAGCTGCTAAGTGACAAAACAGAGAGTACAATAAACTAACTAGAACACTCAAACTTTTCTTGTTGCCTAGCTTTATGGAGGTAAGTTCAAATAGAAATTTGATCATCTAGTTCTATATTTGAAATATGGAAAGTTGACCGCTCTTAATAAGGATTTGAATTGTAAAACCCAATAAACAAATGAAAAGGAGAAGGCAAATATAGTTTATCAAAATATGGTATCATCGAGTGTGTTGAACCTCATATAAACGTGGGAAGGATGTAAAAGTCATGACTTAACCATAAATTACTTGTTGCATGTACTTTATCTGTATGACTACTATAGAGCACATATGGCATTTATTAGTGCATGTTGAATGGGTGTAGGTGCATCTCGTGTAGAAAATATGCCATGTCCCAGCCTAATGTACCATCAACCATATAAAATCCAAAAGTTAAATGCTCTATCCTTTCAGTTAGCAACAAGTAGGATATAGTGTGGATTGAGAGACATTGATAAGAACATCTGCATTAACCCCTTAATGAAATCAATAATCCTCCGACAACATGCCAAGTATATCTCACAGGAAAATTCTATTTATCTAGAATTCAAGCATCTGGAACTTTAACTCAAACAGTTAACATGTTACACAATTACTCATGTACACTTACAGATGGGGTAGGTTACAATGCCATTGCTACCCTTATTTTGTCATGCGATCAGCGCATATTGCTTGTGCCTCAAGGATGCAACTCTACATGGTGGATAATATCAATATTATTAGTGAGAGTTCAGTCCACAACTTAAAATAAATATAACAATCTCAAATTGATAGCATAACAAATATTTCTTTGGCAAAAGGGAAAATAATATAATTGCAATGCACAGGGTTATGCTTTTAGACAATGACTCATTGCAAAGCATATAAATTGTATCAAATTTCGTGTGGAGCTTTTAGTAGTAAAGAGTTGGAGATTTCCAGTTGTAACATTCCTTATACTATCCTCAATTAAATATCTCCACCAAGTATACTTAATCTTTTGAAATTGTTGCTACATGTGGGTAAATTTACCAGGGAAACAAACTATTTGGTTAATTTGAACATTTCACCTCCATCATTGTTTGCTAGTTAATGATTTAATAAAGCTGGAGATGCCATTTTAGTTAATCCAAGGTTTGTACTTGTATTAAAAAAAAAATGTCATCTTAGGATTGGCATGATGTTACACAAGTTATTGATATCTTTACTGCCAATGATCTGGAATTATATCTTGACATGGTAAACGAGGATATCTCAACACTAGAAGATTTTAATTCTGATATCCCAGCCAATGAAGATTCCACTTAGGCCATAAGCACAGCCCTAGACCTCCTGAATCAGATTTTGGAGAGACAATACTACTACAACAACATAGGGGTGCAAATCAAATTTGTCATAAAGCATTTGAAAAAATGCTGTGAAATAAATCAATTGATAAAAGAAAAGGTAGAACACACCAGAACCAGCATTTGAGATAATGCGGAAAAGATATGGGAACTTTGAGATGAAAATGTATTCAAATTGTTCAAAATGAACAATCAATAAAATAATATTTGTCATATGAAAAAGACTTAAAACAACACAGAGTACTAATTAATGATGTAAAAAAATTTACCAAATTACACATAAGCAAAAACATTAATATATGGTTACAAATAAATAAATATTTCACACAATGCATTAGGGGAAGACACTGAACCAGCCTATAATTTCTTCAATTTTGTTTATTGAAGGAGTCTAATCTCTAATGAGTCATGAAGCACTATAAAAGGTCTTGAAATGAAATTTTTTTTAGAGAGAATACTGCAACAATAAAGGAAAAAGTAAAACATACGAGAACCAGCATTTGAGATAATGCAGAAAAAATAAGTGAACGTTGAGATGCAAACCTATTCAAATTGTAAAAAATGAAATCAATAAAATAATTATTTGTCACATAAAAAAGACTTAAAACAACACATACAGTACCAATTAATGATGTAAAAAAGCTTACCAAACTGCACATAAGCAAAAACAATTTTGATATGGTTACATGTAAGAAAATATGCCTTCACACAATGCATCGGGCGAAGAGACACTGAACAAGCTTAATGAAATATCTTCAGAATTATTTTTTGGTTAAAGCAGCCTAATGAGTCATGAAGCACTAGATGAAAGCTCTTTAAAAGAAAAAAAAAATTGGAGAGACAATTATATACTAAAATGAAAGGCTTTGCATTTATAAATGAGCAAAATGGTCTCCATATCCAAAGAATTCTCTGATTAACATGAAAAAAGAACTGCAAGTTCGATTATCCACTGTTGTGTGCTTTCTCAATATTTCCCCTGGTTCGGAAGCTATTATCGCAAATACATTTGCCTCTATATTTGTCATACCCTAGACTTCCTAGATTATTGACGTAATGTTTTGGTCCAGATATGAATAGGCTTATAACACCAGCATTTTTCTTATTTACACCGTTAGACATCCAAAAGAAAATTCCTTGCTCATGATAGTAAAAGACCTTTTTATATGAGTGCCCCATGACACTCGTTAGACATTATGTCCGTGTTGATACTCAAGGTTCATGTTAGTGGCTACAAATCTTAGCCTAGAAGACTTGATGCCTTTTCATAAGTTTTTTCTAATTTATTTAACCAAAATTAAGAAATCTCAAGTTTATATGTATGCTATTAAATTTGCTGGATCCTACTTCTATCCACACTTTGAGAAGCCAAAAGTTCATTATAATTTCAAATAAAACAGTGAAGTGCTAACATCAAGGTACATCATGTACCCAAAAAGTAGATGCATAAATTATTTATCAGAGAAGTAGATGGCATCAATTACTTGCATACTGTAGAAACTCCCTAATAGCCAACTTTGTAATAGCTGCAATATCCTGTTGCCATTCATGCTCAAGCTGCCAGCAGCTAACATGACCTATCAGATTAGCTGGTCCCTGAATGAATAGGTCATTAAACTAAATGAGAATATGCAACGACATATATACAAATGGCACACAAGGCACACACAAGCAGGGAAACAGGTTAAACAAGAAGTCAATGAATAGGACAACGTAAATATGTTGAGCTAACCCATGTTAATAACTTGTCAGCAGAAATGGCATCTACTTAAGTAGTTAGAGAAAATAATCTTCTAATCTAGCTTACTTGAGAAGGCCGAGTCCTAGTAGTTCTCATGATATCATCCCAAGAAAATTAGTTATTGGTAAAACTGGAGGGCAATTACTAGGAGAACATTCAATAAACTGAACGTACAACCTGAAAAAGGTATTCAATCCAACCAATCACAAATGAAAAAATTTAGGCCAATGCCCCATTTCCCACCCCCCCCCCCCCCCCAAAAAAAAAAAAAAAAAAAAAAACCAAAAACTTTGTAATGCATAAAAAAAAAAAAGCACATTAAATTAGAAGTATATACTAAAAGGGAATCTAAAATTTACCCATATGATGAACAAATTAAACACCATTACAAAGAAGAAAAGATAAATTACTGAATCAATTGCAAAATAAGACATGCTTCTCATCATGTGTAAGTTGCCTATGGCATATATTATAAGAAGTAATAATTATAGAATATTTAGCACCCAAAACCAAGATCTTTATTTGTTTATACTTAATTATCCTACGATACTAAGCTACACTAAACAAACTGCACCACAAATGCATATTAGTCAAACTATAAAGACAGCCAAAGTTCTTTCTTCGAAATTCAATTTTAAGCCTAATATCTTCAACTTTTTCTTCTATTCGTACGGCTTTAACAGAAGTATTACACCTGCACTCACGTTGAAATTCCACTCCTATTTAACCAAGGAGCAAGTTTCCCCAATTTTCAGATTATTCAAAGCAGAATAAAAGGAAAATATAAGTCATAATAGAACCGATTGGCACAGGAAAACTATACAGAACAATATTAACTGAAGGAGCTCAGTGAAGGAGCTTTCAAATCCCATAAAATTTGGTTTCCCTAACTCATTAAGGTGAAACACTCAACCAATGAAAAAAGAATGTACATCAAAACAAAATCAACTAATATAAAGTGACTAATTTCATCCATTCATTGAGATTTTGTTTACATTAATTGAATTTGTACCCAATCACATGAATGAACCAATTAATTTAGAGGGAGAAGGATCTTAAATGTAATAATTGTACCTTGACATGTTTCTTTGTAGTTGAATCAGGAATCTTCCGCAGCATAGCAGACATGGATTGAAGTCAGCGTCTTGTTTACAAAGGGATAGTATCTCCTCCTCCTTTGTTTTGGTCCATTTTGCAAGGCTATGGCCTACATTATTACACAACATCTTGCCACGGAGTCAAAACTAAGGTTTATCCATGGATTAGGTGACCTCGTCCAAACGCTTCCCCTGTTTTGCTCTTCGGTTTCCCAGTGAATCCCAAGTGATCTCAAGTAAAAGTCATATTGTTTGTTTAGACGACAAGCTAACTGATTTGTGCTGGCTTTAGTGTTTGAAAACAAAGCTTCCTCTTTTGCCATCCAAAGGATTTTCATTGCCACTACTGCATTCAAAAAAAGATTCTGAATCGCTTGCAAAGATTTCCGGAGCCCTACTAAGAAAGCAACACTTTCTTGGGCTGTCTTTGATTTGAGTATGAATATCAATTAATTATATAATCCGTGTTGAAGACTTTGAGAAAAAGAGAAGGGGAGTTTTAGTGAAGATGAAGAGTGAGTAGGTTGTTCATATCCACTAAAAGGAAGCTGCTGAGACTAAGGGATGTATATTCAAGAGACTACATTCAAGCCAGCCTTTAACATGACATCAGCACTCTCCCCCCATGGCCAATTCATTAACTAAGACCGGTCCTATGACAAATCAATAGCTACAATGAAGTAATTATTAGTTTTACTAAGTGTCAAAAATTCCTACAGAATTTCAAAGGCAAAGTGATTCGTCCTTGAATTTTCTTAGCAATACAGTTGGAGGAATAAATGACCAACGAGATTGAGGGTGAAATTCATACATTAAAATGGACAAAGAAGTAAAAAAAAAAAAAAATCATTAGTTTGAGAATCATATTAAAAAAACTAATGGTCTATTTGGATTGAGGGAGAAGGGAGGAAGAGCAAGAGGAAGTAGAGTAGAGTTGACCAGATATTAGGCTAATTTCCGGCCAACTCTAGTCTACTTTCCTCTACTCCCCCTCAATCCAAACAAACAAAGCTTTAATGTATTAGAAAACTTGCTCCGAACTTGACTAACCATAATACCAGTCCATGTTTGATGTTAGTTATATTTTTGTCATATTTAACAAATCAGCCATGTAGAAGGCCTAAACCATACTTAATAAAATTACATTGAAGCACATGCAAATAAAACTCAGAGCAAAGTGGCCTCATGACTACTTCCATATTGAACCAAATTATAAGGCCAACAATTCCCATAAGTTAGAAGAAATTAAAAAAAAAAAAAAAATGGCATAGCAAATTGTTTGTTTAATTTAATTTGCTTCAATAAGAAGAAGAAAAACACAAAAGAAATGATCAAAATACTCAATTCCCTAGGTGTTGCAACAATGCTTATGACATACATCTAAGTATAATGGTAACTCTAGTAAGAGAACAACAATACCACAAAAGGTAGTCGAAGGTTTATTTTTTCCTGGGTAGGATAATAAAAAAAAAAAAAAAATTGTTGTTGCACACTGTGAAGTGCACACACTACACACAACACTTGGAAATTGTGTGTTCAAAACATGATTTCCGTTATAAATTTGAAATGGTCACAATTTGAGTTGACATGGGGCACACACACCATACACACCAGTGTGCAATTAACAGCACTCTTAAAAAGATATTGCAATTCCACAAGTCCCTTGCTAAACATCTCAACTGATGTGGCAAGGGCAGTACCAATTAAGCAGACCATGATCAAATGTAAAGCAAAGGGATACCTGGGTGGCTGTTGCCTCGTATGGGATTGAGTTTTTAATATTTCTTATATATATATATATATATATATATATATATGTATGTTACGTACGTACTCCCCATTTCTTCTACGTTTTCAGATATCAAAACCACTTAATCCCATTTGAAAGCCAGAGGTTTTGATGGGATTAAGGTAACAGCAATGGTACTCCTTTTTTTTTTTTTTTTTTTTTACTTGCATAAAATTTTATGTTTAACCATACCTTATTTGAAAGAGCAGTGATTGTTGCACATCAGTGTGTATTTACACACAGGTGTGCAAAAAACTGAAATTGTGAGTTAAAGACTCGATTTCAAGTTGGAAATTGTGTCTTCATCTCACGATTTCAGTTGTTGCACACCTATGTATCCGTACACATGGATGTTCAACAAGAATTTTTGCCTATTTATCAACTAAATATGTTAGTGTCCCCTTAATATTATAAAGAAAAAAAGAAAAGAGTGTGTTCATTATAGAGAAGCAATAAATTTGGCCTAAATAAGGCGGCTAGCCAAGGAGAGAGTAATTTAAGAATGTATCATCAACTTTTTAAACATATTCCAATGTGGAGAAAAGGAAGTTGATTGATTTGGTGACTAGGTGACTATGAGAAGCTGTGAGCCAAGCGTACTAATTTAGAAGTTAATGCCTTTAATTTTGGGTGCCCTGGCCCAGGCAATGAAAATCTCATGACCAGGCCACATATAGTTTTACAAGCTAACTTGTGGACAAATCACCTCTAACAGGGCTTGATTTAGGTGACTATTTTATCAAATTACAGCTCAAAGTAAGTTTTAGTACGTTTTGCGAGAAGGTTAATCATACATCAATAGAGTTTTCAATAGCTTAATTCAAAAATATCCTAAGCAGAGTAACATACAAAGTAATGCTTATGAACATACCTCAATGGCCTAAGCCAATACTGAGAGGATGGAGTGAGGGCAACCAGGTACTTTTATTGAAATAGCAGCTTGGTCTTTGCCTTTTCACTCATTGCATTCATCTTTTCTGCAAACAAGATCGATCGCATGTTCTTAAGCATAAAGGTTCTTCAAACAAATAAAAACATCAGGATATATTAACAGTTTTTCTCGTCAGTCTTTAACCGTGTTAATATTTTCTTTTAACTTCTCCAATTTTCGGTTCTTTGAAGCACTGAATCAAATTATTGAAACCCACATCTTAGCTTCTTGAAATATAGACCTTCTATTGGCTATTTAATGTATTTCACAATACATAAACATTTTCTACATGATCATGTTTATTAGATGATGTGGTCAAGATATCCCTATAGTGATTCTTCCAAATGTTCAAGCACCCACCAACGGCCTTTTGGCAAAAGCAAAAAAGGTCCATTTCTACGATTTCAATATAAAAATTCCCTACAAATTAAATATATTCTACATTAATGGATTTCATTGCAAGAAAATAAAAGCATTTAAAATTCATTGTGTTTTCCTTGTACTGATTATAACATATGAAGATGATAACACAATCCTCGCATGGGGAAAGAGTATTGAAAATGACAAACACTGTTAGAGCAGAAAGTAAATGACAAAAGATTGACTCATGACCACATGAGCTGCATGTAGGACTTAGCAAACTTTCCAAAGACACTAAAAGCCAATCTTCTTAAGGGATCTCCACAAAAATCAATGCCAAAGAATACTAGTTGCAGATGTTGTAACAGAAGGGGAAAAAAGAATCAAAGAAATCAATATCTAATACAATAAAACTTATGAATACTAAATTTCACATATGTATGCATTTACGATGAAAAAAGAACGGAATATTGAAACATTATCATGAGAATTATGAATTTAACCAATCCCCTTTCCCCTACTACCAACAGGAAGCATCATTCTTTGAAGAAGAAGAAGAAGAAGAAGAAGGAGAAGCCTCTTTTGTGGGAGTAATAGCACAAGATAAGGAGCCTGGTATTACCGAAGCATGATTTAAAGAAAAAATATTATGCTTAAGGTAACCACTTTCTATTGATGTTGTTTGAAAACACAAATGTTTTGTTTTAAAAATATGAACAGAAAATTAAAATAGCAAAACCATAATAAGCAACTTTAAAGAGATGACAAGAGAGAACAATTTTTGCTCTGATACTCTAAATCTTATTACTCACACAAATATTTAAAACTCAAAGTATAAGAGATGAAGTGCATAATGGTAGATCATGCCTTTCACTGCAGCAATCACAGTTATGGTGGTGGCAACTCCAGAGGTCTACCTCTATCAGTTACTCTAACATTTGGCATATTCTATGAAATGCTTGATGCCTGATCTCTCCTTGGTTCAAAAACCTTCTGCTTGTTACACAATGAACTCAACCACCAAATAAAAAAAAAAATTGCATTGACAAAACAGGCACTTAACAGTAAATGAGATGAAGCTAGCAAAATTTTGGCTTGGTAAAGAAGCAATAATGGAATATACTTCCTAAGAAAAAGCACCTATCAAAAAAAAATACTTCCTAAGAAAAAGCAGCTAATGTTCTTGATATAAGGCAACAAGTGTTCTCATTTACAGGAAACATTAGACTGGAGTGTTTAAGACCCAAGCGCCCAAGTTATATAACCCCATTTCAAATAACGAAGAAGCCAAAGCCAAAATATCCTTCGCTCTTCCATTCCCAGCCGAGCTTGCAAGCTGGACTTACAATGAATTTGATGATGTTTGCTGAAATCCAAAAGATAAATCCTCAATAACCAGCTAACAATAGAAATACAATAGTGTAATCTTTACAGTAATTTACCATTATATATACACATCGAACCTCCTCCTTTGTAGAGCAAGAGAGTGAGTTCATTCATTCAGCCCAAAGTAACATTTTATCAAATACTTGATGTGCTTCCTCTCGTGCCTCCTAAAGAATTTTAATCACCACATCTGCATATAGTGTGAATTCATATTTGGTGACTCTGCTTGTAACTCACTTGGGATTTAAAAAAAAAAAAAAAAAAAAAACCGAATTCAGAGTAATGACGGTACCTTGGCATATTTGTTTGAAGTTCAATCAAGAGGTTCTCATTTTCTTCAATGGTGGACATGGGTTGAAGTCAGCATCCTCATTTGCTGCGAAGTTGCAAGGAGGACAAATGCATGATACATGGACACCGCACCTTTCTATTGTAATATTTGCAATTTCAGGATCAAAATCTGAACATTTGCATAGAATCTTAATTTCATTCCAATCCTCCAGAATTATGTCTTCCAAAGAGTTATCTCTAATATAGTAGAACCACATAAAAGATACTGAATCTAATGAAAAATTAGTAGACACGAGCAATCTTTCAAAACCAATGATGTTCATGTAGATAGAACAATTAAACATATCAAATCTATATGTCACATCCTTCAGTTCCAATTTTAGAGCCACACAGATAGCAAATGATGGAAGTTTCCGACCGACCGAGAATGATACGGAACTTCCAACGCTTTGATGGTTGAACCACCACTTTGGAATCCTACTTCCTAGAAGTGTAAGTGTATAATTATCATAAAGTTTCCATGTCGAGTCCGTTTCAGATGTAGCTTCATCGGGTTCAAATTCTGATACAGATTCATTGTCCGCTTCAGGATTATAGTTCGCTTCAAATGCAGAGCCCGTTTCAGATGTAGCTTCATCGAAATCAAATTCTGATTCTGATTCAAAGTTTGTTTCAGAATCAGAATCCTGATGCCGTATTCTCCTTGCACATACGATATTTTGTTGAAGCCCTATAAATTCTCCAAACTGCTTGCCATTAGCAAAATTAAGAAACTTCAGTTTAGCAAATTTAGTAATAATCTTCAATTAACAAAAAAAATTCTATAACTTTGAGAGAAAGAAAGAGAGACCTGATTCAATAATCTTCTTCTTGATTGTGAATTCAATGAATTACACCCTGTTGCATATACAGCGTGTATACAATGTGGGAGTCTTGGAATTTTCGGAAGGTTCCAGCAACAGAAAAGCCCTAGAATCTTTAATCGGGGACATATGATAGCAATTTCAGGGAGGGTAGTAAAGTTGCTGTAAGAGATATCTAGACGTTCTAAATTGGGGAAGCAACCAGGCTTTTGTAAAAGGCAAAGCGAAGGAAATTCATCACAATTATACATACGGAGCCTCCTAAGATTTTGTAGATAAGAGATGTTACTTGGAACAACTCTCACGTTTTTTAAACTTATTGATAACTCACGAAGGCCAGTGAGATACTCTATTGACGAAAGGAATGCTGATCTTTTGGTTCCTTCCTGACTTTCAGAGCCAAAGAAATAAAACATTTTAAGAGATTTCAACTGGAGCTTTGTTGGTAAAATTCTAAGATTTCGGCATTCATGGAGATTCCAGAATTCCAGCTTTCCAAGAAGTCCAACTGACTGATGAACCTCCACTAAATTTATGCATTTAAAAAGCCCCAACTCCTTTATGTTTGGGGCAATCAATGATAGATAAGGTACTTTTGTAATATTTTTACAATGATTGAAATTCATATATTTCAATGTTTCGAATCGACATCTCTGCAGAAGGGGAATAGTTTTTTGAAATTTATTAGTAAAAAGAAAACAAAATAAAGCTACAAGCCCATTTCAAAAAAAAAAAAAAAAAATGACTAAGAGCATATATCTATACTACTATTTAAGGGACTTATCTATTTAGACTGAATCTTTTTTTTATTCTAAAATATCCCTACACTCCTAGATTTAAGTAGAAACAAAACTTAAGAATAGTTTGGTAAAAATACATGTCTAACTTGTACTAAAATATTACTTACAAAATAGGAACACTCTTCCACTAATCTACTCTTGAAATCAACTATACATTTATTGTTTTTTTTTTTTTAAAATAGAAAAATACGTTAAATACCCCACGTTTATCTAAACACAAATCTAAATATATATATAAAAAAAAACTAAAGGGCAATCCATAATTTTTTTGTTCTAAAATACCCTTACATTCTTCTGTTTAAGTATAAACAAAATTAAAGGATAATCCGGTAAAAATACAACCTTGACTTCTACTAAAACATTGCCTAAAAAATATGATCACTTTCCTATTAATTTTCAAATTTATTTATCCACTTATAAATTAGATTTTCAAAATAAAAATTACATATATAATAAAAAAAACATAGATTTTTTTTTTTTTTTGCTACTACGACTAAAAAAAAAAAAAAAGCCTCGTCTCACACGCGAAGTGCGTGTGATTAGGCTAGTTAAGAAATAAAACCATTCGATTATGAATTATAATACACACTTCTAAAATAAAAATTATAAAGGTTCTACAATTTTATAAACATAAAGTCCACAAATTAATGTAGCAATGAATGTGATTGATGAGTTTCAACCACCTCATAAATGAATATTTGAATTATCTTTTTATAATTTGTGACGCATCTGTTTGTATGTTTAATGTAGTAAAATTTGTAATACTTATAGCACTACTCTTTTTTTTTTTTTTTTTTAAATTAAGGAAAAAAAAAACATTTGTCAATATTTCATTGATTTGCACCATAAATTCTCTATGGTAAGGTGTACAGTTTTAAATATATGTGCACAATTTGATTTTATTTATTAAAAATATTTATAGAAATTTTATTTTATATAGTATTAAATGCATGGTTTGATTTTAGCAACAAAAAAAAGCACCATAACTTATTCTCTAAAGGAAGTTGTTAACCAAAAAAAAAAAAAAAAACTAATAAGATTTTATAAATGCTATGATTATACCTCAAAATTCTTGTCCAATTCAATGTGGCTCCTTTGCATGTTAAGTACAACGAGTTTTGTAGGTTCAAAGGTGGATGGCAAGGATGATAAAGGAAATTCATTCCAATCAAGTAACCTTAATCCATTGGGAAGAGATTTAAGATCTTCACAAGTTACATTACGAATTGTCAAATATTTGAGACTTTTCATCTTTCCAAGATTCAATTGCATCTTTCTTGGTTGTGGCAAGGACAATATTATGCCTCGAATTTCATCTAATCCCTAATTGGACAAAGAAACACATTAATCACGTTAAAAAATAAAACATATGATTATTAAATTTAAAACAAAATCATCTTCAATATTAAAATGATAAATCAAACACAATGAGAAAAAATTAATAACTTTTGCATTGTGAGAAAATGGAAAAGGTAAATCAAAAGGACTTATACCGTATCTCCATTTAGTGCTTCAAGATCATCCTCATAACACAATAGCCTTCTATGTTTTTTTGACACTTCTGATTCTTGTCGAGCAATTTCCAAACCCATTTGATGTATCAAGTCATGCATCAATAATTTGTCTTCTTTTGCAATAACTATGAGAGATTTATCGATAAGTTTTTCAATATCATAGTATGGGTCATGAAAATTGCTACTTTGTAATATATCTACAACCAAATTCTTGTGGTATCCTTTAAGAAAACATGAGATATCAAGGAAAATTTCCCGTTGAATTTGGTCCAATCCATCGTAGCTTATTTTAAGTACTTCTTGAATATCCGAATTAGGAATTCTTTTGTACTTATCTAATGCACTTTTCCAACAATGTAAATTTTTGTTATATAAATCAGCACCTATTATTTTTAGAACTAATGGAAGTCCTCTAGCATAACCTATAAATTGGTGTATGAGCTCCAAATAATCTTCTGTAGGCTTGTTTCTTTTGAATGCATGTTGACAAAAGAGTTCATGAGATTCGCGTTCATTCAATTCCTTAACCTTATAGTAAATTAAATGACAATCTTCTTGTAGAGCAGATAGCAACTTTTTCTCTCTTGTTGTGATAATAATTCTACTTCCAAAAGCAAACCAATTGCATTTTCCAAGCAAATTTTCTACTTGGACTAATTTGTCCACGTCATCTAGAATTAAAAGAATTTTTTTGTGGTGAAGCTTTTCCATTATCACATTGATTCTTTTAGATACGCCATGCACTTTCAAACTTCTACCCCCTAAGATCTCATAATAAAGTGCCTCTTGTAGTTGGAGTACACCATCACTTGTTTTTGAGTTTTCTCTAACATCCTCTAGAAAGCAGCTTCCTTCAAAACGATATGCAATTAAATTAAAAAGAGCTTTTGCAATTGTTGTCTTACCTATTCCAGGAAGACCATGGATCACTAACATGCGAACATCGTTAGACTCAATATCTAAGCACAAACTTATTTCCTCTACGCGAGAGTCTATTCCAACTAGGTGTTTAACAACAAATAATTCCGAACAATTTAATTTAACACTTGAGATCTCTTCAAAAATTTCTTGGATAAGCCTAAATTGAGGGCGGCTGCCAATCACAAAGCATTTTAAAAAAACATGTTAGAAATAGAAATATGATCGTAAGTTGAATTCAAATTAGTTAATTTTGTTTAGCTTGTGAACTACAACTGAAATTTTGTTAATTAAATTAAATGGCACATAATTCATAGATCTAAATTGTAAATACAAATCTTTTTTTTTTTTAATTGTTCAGCTAGGATATCAATATTAGTCTTTTTGCAAAAAGATGCATGGAAAATCTTCTTTGAAAGAGAATATTTTCTAAAGATTATGTGAGGGAAGCTTCTAATTAATTGATAAGATTATTGCTCATATATTCTTCTCTTGCTATCTTTGAGCGTTGTAACTTAACTAGCTTTGTAATGAAAGATATGATCAAAATATGATAGCTTCATAAAAAAATTAAAAAAAAAAAAAAACAAATAATATAGCTTCTCCCATAATAATAATCTTTTGGAGTTTTTTTTTTGGGAGCTTTTGGAGTTTTTTCTAATAGTAAAATTTTGTGGTGATAATAAACTAGTGATTAAATACATACTCATTTTTGTAATGCCAACCAGATAAATTGCCAACTTCATTTAGAGCGGCCCTCCATCTTTGCACCTTGTTCGTGTCATACTTGAAGTTTTCTTCATGTTTTTCCAGCACTTCTCCAAACTTTCCCTTTTGGCTACGTAATTCTGATGGATCCACCTTGTAAAAAACCGGAAACACCACTTGGCCATTCTTTTTACACTCAAGAATTTTGACAAGTTCATCCAAACACCAAGTGGAAGTTGCATAGTTTTTAGAGAATACAATTATGGAAATCTTTGAACTTTCAATAGCTTCGAGAAGTTCAGTGGAAACTCTATTTCCTCTTTGGAGCTCATCATCCATGAAGGTGTTAATACCATTATGACGTAAAATGCCGTTCAAATTGCTAGTAAAACCATTGTGAGTATGTTCTCCTCTGAAACTCAAGAACACATCATATCTACATTGTTGGGTAAAAGACGAAGAGAAGGCTTGTTTGTTAGTTACAAGAGCCATTGTGATTTGGATATATAGATGGTTGAGAAGATCTAAAGAAGAGGAGAAATAAGAGCTAAAGAAATTGGAAATGTCTTAAGAGTTTAAGAAAGCAGAGAGAATTAAAAATTATGAAGAAGATATATTTCTCAATGGGTTTGAGAGAGAATGGGAAGGGCAAAGCGAAGGAAATGGATGTTAGATTTAGATAATTGTTGTGAGGTTAAGAAGCCCAAGAAAGTCAAATGTAAAATTACAATACGTAGTAGCGTACTACTACTTTCATAGGTGGAGGTCCCAACACGTAATGTAGAGTGTCTAACACTCTGAACACCCTACATTAAACACATTATTTTTACGTGATTTTGAGAATACATAAAACACTTTTTTTTTTTTTTTTTGTCTTCTTAAAAACACATATTCATACCAAACACTCAATTATGTGTTTTTCAGCTTTGTAATTATATTGTAGAAACATGGTACCAAACCATTTTTACATTATTAGTACTCAAAATACATTTTTTTCACTACACATTTATGATCACAATTTTCACATCATTTTGAAAACTAATATCTAAACACTACTACCAAATGGCCAAAATGTTACTAAAGGGATGCTGAGAAGACTGATATGGTCTCTATTTGAGACCGAGAGTTCTCTTTGGAGTGTAGCTAATGCCACATGAGAAAAATAGTAAGAAACACTACAAAAAAAACAGGCTATTGCGGCGGGCCAGAAGCGCCGCTAAAGACCCAAAAACCGCCGCTAAAGGTACATGTAACCTTTAGCGGCGGGTGCTATTGCGGCGGGCGAGACCGCCAGTGCTCCAGTGCCGCTGTAGGTATATTGCGGCGGTCACCAAAAACGCCGCTATAGATGTACCTTTTAGCGGCGGGGAAAGAGCTATTGCGGCGGGAAACAAGCGCCACTATAGGAGCTTATAATTCGGGCCAATTGCACTTTTAGCGGCGGGTATGACCCGCCGCTACAGGTAGAACCTTTAGCGGCGGTCAAAAACCGCCGCTATAGGTTGACCTTTAGCGGCGGGTACTGCCCGCCGCTGAAGGTGGACACCTATAGCGGCGGTCACAAACCGCCGCTATAGGTTGACCTTTAGCGGCGGGTACTGCCCGCCGCTGAAGGTTTACACCTTTAGCGGCGGTCACAAACCGCCGCTATAGGTTGACCGTTAGCGGCGGGCAGTCCCGCCGCTGAATGTGGACACCTATAGCGGCGGTCAATAAGCGCCGCTAAAGGTAATCAATGAAAGTGGACAATGTTCACTTATAGCGGCGCTTAGAAACGTCGCTATATGTTTGAACCTATAGCGGCGGTCATCAAGCGCCGCTATAGACCTTCAATTTAAGTGGACAATGTTCACTTATAGCGGCGCTTAGAAACGCCGTTATATGTTTGAACCTATAGCGGCGGTCAGTAAGCGCCGCTATAGACCTTCAATTTAAACATAAACGTACACCTTTAGCGGCGGTTTTTGACCGCCGCTATAGGCCTCTTTTTTTTTTTTTTTCCTGGTTATTTTTAAAGCCACTGTTTGAAAGAACCTGTTAGAAAGACCTGTAATACCAAACAATGATTCAAAGACCCAAGAACCTGTAATACCAAACAATGATTCATAGACCTGTAATAACATAATACCACAAATGTAACTAACACCACAAATATCTCAAAACTAACATAATATTAACATACAAATATATACATAACATTGTTTAGAACCACCATCATAAGATTAACAAAAAAGATGTGGTCCTTTGAATAGAACGAGTGCTGAAATTAATCTAATACTAGAATCAAAGTTCGAAAGTGGTATGCAAAAATATCCTTGAACACTTTCAAATGCAGCGGTTGTTCTTCCATTCTTTGTACACAAAAAAGTTCACAAACACCAAGATAAAACTTATGAGGTGCTTGGTTGATGAGATGCGGCTGATGATTTGGGGAGAGCTGGAGATTGTTGGGCTAGAGGAACATCCTACATACAAAGTAGATTGAATTACTCAATAAGTGCGTATAAATGGAATAAAATGACAAGAAAATATTACGAAGGCAAAAAATGAGAATAAGTTAAGTGAAGACATTAAAATTGTTTTAAACTTCTAACAACTATTTTAAAATTGGCATCCTAAAAGTCATTTATCATACCTGATGGCATTGTGAAGAAATTTGTTGCATTTGTTGAAGCATGCGAGCCATTCTTTGCTCCATTTCTTCAAAATGACTAAGTTTTTCTTTCATTTCATCAAAACCTGCTAGTTTCTCCTCCATAGTAGCCAAGGAAGCCTTCAATTGTGCAACTTCATTGTCCCTTGCTTGACTTGATTGCATTTCACTGTCTGTGAGAACCGTCTTGCTACTTCGACCACTTGGGGTTGGACCAAATCCTACCCCTCGAATGCGACCTTTGCGCTCCTTACCCATCACTTTGGCAAACACATCATCTGCTGACCATGCAATACTACCACTCGTGTCAGATGACTGCAAATGATTTGAATCGTCAGCCAACAATTCCTGCATTTTGTCCTGATATTTGAGTTTGAACAAAACAAAAAAAGTTAGCAATCATATAGTTAAAATGACCTCACAACATATATATACATGTATATAGGATGGAACAAGCAAGCACCAATAAAATCCACAATTGACTATATATATATTCTTAGATAAAGGTTATACTGGTTGAGTGGTGATTATATAAAATTATCACACTAATATTATAAAGCAGAACATGGCATTAGTTGCATAGTGGAAGTTTTATCATTTTATGGGCATTGACCAAATATTTATTTATTTATTTTGATACAATACAAACCCGTTGTGTTCAAATGCTTACTTAATATGCATACATTAAGAAAATAAAACCCTTCCCCGTAGAAAAGGAAAATAGAAATGACAATTGACAGACAAATTGATAATTAGTTAATAAAACAAAGGGGATTACTTGGCAATTGGCATGCATTCTAACTTTTCAATTAATCATTATTATTAGCGTCCAAACAGTAGTTAGAATAATAAATTCCAACATGATTAGATGATGGAAGGTACCAAGAAATTTAAGAGAGAGAGAGAGAGAAGCAAAAAGGGACACAAATCCTCCCATGAGTCTGATTTGGGGACAAAGCAAAGAAAGGTGGGCTCTTACAAGTTAGAAGCAGTTCACATGGGAGGGAGGAGGACATATGATTTTTTCTTAGCCCTCTTTCTTTCACAGCTCATCCTCCCCCTAAGTCCTACACTCCTACATCTTCCCACTATATTCCCCCTATCCAATATACATATATATATATATATATATATATATATATATATAATTTTTATGTTTCTAATAAGATATCCTCCTATATATGCAACTAGTCCACAATACAATAATACGCATACACAACTTGACGAGTAATAGAGCATGATCTTATACCATTCTAATTCATCATGACCCTACCCCCACCTTGACCCTGACCCATTTGATTCCTTAATTTCTTTCCTTGAACAAATTAATCCAACCTTAAAACAACTTTTTTTGTTTTGTGGGGGGGGGGGGGGGGGGCCGCGGGGTTCAACCAATAGTTTTTTTAAAAAAAGAAATTCTTTGGTAGCTCCTATATTCCTATGATCTAATTTCTTTTTGCTGAACCCATTAATTGATCCTAATTTCTTTGGTAGCATGAGCTTATACTAATATCTTTAGTCCCTCATATTTATATACCCAACAATGATAAAAGTGAAAATTGATCCTAATTTCTTTGGTAGCATTATCTTATACTAAATTCTTTAGTCCCTCATAATTATGTACCCAATTATGATAAAAGTGGAAATTCATCCTAAGTCACAATCATCTTAAGAAATCAATTTGTTGTTGGCTGAATAAGTTAAAAACTGTTTTTATTCAAAGAATTGTGACACAAAATTTGATAGAAATGTGGGCCATGAGATGATGATGGAGGGAAAATCAAATGGTCAAAAGGCACTTACACATAAAAGACAGCAATGGTAGAGATGCATAGTAGATGGAGGGAAGTGAGAGTGAGAGGCATGTGGTAAGTGCATGTTGGTGATTATTCAGCCAAAAAAAAGAAAGAAGAAAGTGCATGTTGGTGATTAGATTAGAAAATAGTATTAAGGCTGATGGATGCCAAAGAGAGGGGTCACATCGGCACGTGGTGGCTGATTCCGCCAGTTATTAAAACTACACTGACTAACAAAAGAAGCATTATTGCACGTGGGAGGATTAATCTCTCACTCGATCTCTATCATAGTCCTTTTGATTGAGTCTTTATCCATGCATGTACAAAGTATAACCTTGAGATGTGAATAAATATATACATATCAGGAAGACTAATTTGCCATTAACAAAAAAAAAGAAAAAAAACTAGCTCACAATTGCTTGATGGATTCTTTTTATCAGTGCAATATAACTACTTCTTCCTTTTAGAAGCCAACAACTCTAGCATATGGTTGGTGAAAATCATGCAAGGTACTAGTAGTTAAGAAATGCAAAAATTACTCACCACTTTTTCTTGCACAACAGGATTAACTGCAGTTCCATCTTTACGAGTATGTACAATTTGATATAATACTGCACGCTCTACAGGACGTCCATCAGTTTTTGCCTACATTATGAACATATTTATGTAGTGATCAATATTGGTTGCACATAAACTTAGGAGAAGTCAAAATCATTTAAAAAATAGTCATAATACTTATTACCTTTTTTGCAGCGTGCATAGCAAAGCCCAAAGAACCAGCAGTATGTAGGTCATCCTGTTTAGAACGACGCTCCTTATTCTTCCCCGACTCTATCTGCATTCAACAAAATTACATATTTATATACAATATGCTTTAAGTATCTAAAGCCACTTTTAGCTAAAGTCAATAGCATCAGAGTTTCATAATTGGAGTAATTTTCTGACAGCTAATAGGAATGATGAAAGTGCATTGGAATGATGATGAAAAGCCAGAACCATTTCTCTTACTCCATTTATTTATATACATATATATATATATATAACAAATTAATGATAATATTTTTTTTTTTACTAGATAATCCATACAAATACAACTCGTTCGTTCTGTGGCTGCAAGTTGCAACAGATAAAAGTATGATCTCAAGTCTATAAAAGAAAAGGATTTGAAGAGAAGAGACCAACGTGTTCTCATTTCATTGGCTTACTTGCTAGTTTTTTTTTTTATTTTATGGGTGCTAGTTTTTAGTTACAAAGAACATTATTAAATTGTTTATGGTAAAGGTGAAGTCTTGACTTCAATATTGCCACAAAATCACGAGAAACAGCTCTAAGAATCAAATATATGTTCCACCAAGACACCGAAGAAGACAATATAATAGTCCTACTTATATCTTTTTTTTTCTTTCCTAGAAGATCTTATTAGTACAAAATAATCCATGTGAGTTTCAAATAATATTAAAAACAAAAGCAACCCCAGCAGCAAAAAGAGAGAGATGTTCAAATCAAAACTATGAACCATACAAACATGAAATGGTTGTTAAAGAGATGGAGAGATTGTACAGAATAAAAAAGCAAAAAAAGTAAAGAAGGAATGAGAGAGAAAAAGGTGGAACCTACAATAAATAAAGGTTCTAGCTAATCCTATCTAAAAGCAATCAAATATGTATTAATCATTCTCCTTTACGTATGATCCATGATGAAAAAGAGAGAAAAACAAACATACCACTGCATCATCAGTATACCAATGATCAACAAGTACTTCCCAATCTTCTGGTATACATCCATTGGGTTTCTTGTTCTTCACCTGTGCTTTGTTTCTTGAATTCGGTATATAATGGTCCTTCTTCAGCCTACACTTATGATCCCTCCAAGCCTTCCCAATTTTTTGTAAAGTAAATGTCTTCAAAGCCGCATATGCTCTAGGATCAACAGGAACTTGGTACTTTCGCTACAATCAAATAATTGAGTTATCAAATTACGAATGTTTTCATGCTAAAATACTTATGTAACACCTACTACAAAATGTTATAATTACAAGTATTCTAACTTCTTTCATACCTCTACAACACGCCAACACTCTTCTTTTAGTTCTTCTGGCATGACCCTCCAATCAAGATATTTAATCGGGCACATGTGGGGCTTACGCGCAATCGTACCCAAGAAACCAGTAAAAGTCCTCGCCCCGTCATCAACTGGCTGATGCATACTATTTAGCGGCAACTCAATTTCTTCGTCAGAGGGAAGATCCCAAATATCCAAGTACTTGGTTGGCCCGCGAGTGACACGTACAGCTGGCTGCGCATCTGATCCTAAAAGGAGACAATATCAACCAATGTCAAATAACAAAGCATGCAAATAGTCACCAAACTAATTAATGAAAGAGACAACTACCTCCCATTAAAAAAAAAAAAAAAAAAAAAAACAATTTACTAGGATATTAAAATAACAGGAAAAGTAACAGTCACAGAAAAAAGTAGAGAATCCATGAGTTGTAATGACATGACATCAAAGATGTGTATTCAAGTCTACCAAAAAGAAAGATGTGTATTAAAGAATATAGAAGGCTATTTCAAAAGTACTTGGTACCAAACCGGTACATGTTGTTTGCCACTTAAAATTTAGAGGTTACTTAAACAATTAGCAATTAGCTCCCTTGAATATTTTGACTATGAATTTCCAATTGTAAATAGATACAACCTTCTAATTTTGATTGGTACAAAAGCAATGAAGGGTATCTAGTACTTTTTATGTGTTGTGATCCGTGAATCTCACATTGTAGGTGAGACAAATACAACACAATTGAAACTAAAAAAGATCATATAGAACCATTTTAGAAACTCAAGGAAAGAAGCAAGAAAATAAAGCTATGAGTTGGACATTGCCAATTGTATTAATTAGGTGAAAAATAAACTTTATAAGTGTCTCCATCACCATTGTACACCAACCAAAGTCTATGGATGCTCAATCCACCTACCAATAGCAATAAGAAATTGAAAATGCCAATGAAAAAGTAATAAGATGCTTCATGGAGTAATAGTCAAAATGACAATTGGCATTTTCAATTTCTCATAATAAATTGGCAATTGAAAATGACAATTGGCATTTTCAATTGCTTCTTACAACACAAAGTCCCAGAGACAGCCTGATAATACTAGGATGGTTTCCCAAGTGTCTTCGAAGTATTCTTTTAAGCCAAAAAAAGTTTGAGGACAGAAAGACCATTATGAAGTGTAGGATTCAGATTCAATAATCTCTACTAATTAATTATTCTTTGCCTAAAATGTGGTAAGGCAAGGATCTTGTGAAATTTAAGGTTACTATATATATATATATCATGTACAGGGAAAAGCTATATATATATATATACTTTGCTCCTAGAGAGGTTCACCACTCCCAACTGTGGACAATGGACATGTATGGTGGTTAATTATTGAGCTTGATAGAGAATAAGCTTTTGTATTGCTCATTTAAGGCTATTGATCAATTTAATTTATTTAGTGTTGGTGAATTAGAGCTGAACAGATTGACTATTGGTAGCACTGAATTGTGGATCTTGTGAGAATGAACACTTTTTCAACAATGGGCAATTTGTTAAAGAAACTAGCTGTTGAGCCTAAACTGTCAGTCTTTTTCTTTTTCAATCATTTTGTTGTTTTTGGTTGGCAAATATGGAATCATTCTCGTTCATGTAAAGATTTAGATGAGGTTAACTACGTTGACATGTTGAATCTCCAACATAAAGCTAAGAGAAGATTTTTTGTATTCACTAGGAAAAAATAAAACAAGTGTCAGCTTTTGCCTTTTGAGCAATTTGCTGGTTATTGTAATTCAACGTAAAAGAATACAAAGACAAGTTATGGTACATAATATAAGCTCCTGATCATTATTGGATTCCATAGGGGCCATCAAAGTGGGTGGACCCAGGTAAAGTGCTGTTGCTAGAGGTACAGTACAAAGTTATAGCTAGCAAGATCTGGTAGTACTTCATTAGTTAGTGGGAAAAAAAAGTAATAAGATGCTTTTTTTTTTGGTTTAGAAAAAAATACTTTTAGAAATTTATTATGAGAACTTGAAAATGCCAATGAAAAAATAATAAGATGCTTAACGGAGGAAGATATATTTTGACTATGAATTGCCAATTGTAAATAGATACAACCTTCTAATTTTGATTGGTACAAAAGCAATGAAAGGTATCTACTACTTTTTATGTGTTGTGATCCGTGAATCTCACATTGTAGGTGAGACAAACACAACACAATTGAAACTAAAAAAGATCATATAGAACCATTTTAGAAACTCAAGGAAAGAAGCAATAAAATAAAGCTATGAGTTGGACATCGCCAATTGTATTAATTAGGTGAAAAATAAACTTTATAAGTGTCTTCATCACCATTGTACACCAACCAAAGTCTATGGATGCTCAATCCACCTACCAATAGCATAGCATTTATCATAGTCCAACTGGTTAAGGTAGAATCTTTTTTTGCTGTACAATTGAAATTTGTGACATATTTAAGTCATCCACGTGAGGTGTATGATTGTATAATTCAAAAACAATTGCCTAGTAACAGTGACAATGAGAAAGTGGGTTATTATTATGTGTAAGATGGTGACTTTATGAATGGTAAGGAATAAAGGTCCATCAAATAATGGTCCATCATAGCATTTATAAAAAATAAATAAACAATTTACTAGGAAACAAGGGAAGATGGGGTGTAGATGGTTAATTTGTCATTAGGCATGGGCTAGATGAGAATTTGCTTACAATTGGATTTGGGGCATGTGATAGGATTGCATTGCTTGTCACAGGTTTCAAGTTGGAGGGTTTATTACAATTAATATTCGACAGCTTAGAGAAACATAAACGATTTCATACTTTAGACTTTAGAGTAAAGAAGCAAGTATATGTTTGACTAATTAATTGCTTATTATAGTGAGTTAAGTAGATCAGGCTTATAATTAAGTGGGAAAAATGCCCTGATACCTTGTGTAGAAGCTTCGTGCGTTTGTTGGTCTCCCACTTCATCCACATTTTCTGAAGAAACTCTTTCCAATGTTAGACTCTTGGAACGAGTGCGCAGTTTTGTCTTTCGTCTTGTCATTTCAACTGTCAAAGTGTAAAATAAACAAGTATATAAGCACAATGACAAGTAATGGTACAAGTAATTGAAAATACAACAACTCCAAGTACTTTCAACACTAAAACAACACAAATTATCCACTAGTCATGCAATTCAACTTTAGAATTTAACAAATACAATGTTGTGGACTTAAATCAACATAATAGGTTTTAGAATTTAAAACATAATAATTATAATTTCAGGTCTCAATTAAATAACATGTAATAAAATTACTATGAAGTTCATTAGAATAGCAAAATTAATATATACTTCAAACAAAGTTAGTATTTGTCACTTTAACATTCATCCATTCTATGAAATTCAATGTAAACTGCTACAACACAACTCAGTTAAGTGTAAAAGAGACCTTTTAGTTTTAATTTTTTTTTTTTTCTATTAAGCAATAATGAATTTCGTTAAAGAATGTGCAAGAAGGGGCACAAGCTAGAGTAATACAAAAGTATTACCTAAAGTCATCATCACTAGAGTCATCATCACTGGACCCATCATCATTAGACTCATCGTCATTAGACTCATAAACATCATCACTAAGCTCTTCATCATCGATAAAGTCTTGTTCAAGCATTTCATCCTCACTAATCAACGGTGTATCATAAATGGTTCCTTCTTCATCAACTCGAGCCCAAGTATGGTTGTCATTTGCCTCATCACATGCATCATCAGGAGTTACACTATAAGGGACATTCTCCATATACGTATCCACTTCTTCATCATCATCTATAGCTTTAATACCAACATCAAATACCTCCCTAGGTTTTGTCTGGACCACCACCACCCAATCTTTATGTCTCACATCCTCCACATAAAACACTTGCGAAGCTTGAGATGCTAATACATAAGGTTCATCAATCAATCGATCACCCTTGTGTATCAATCTTGAAAAATTGACAAGGGGAAAGCCAAAGTCATCTTTTTTATATCCTCTCCCACTAATAACGTCAGCCCATTGACATTTGAATAATACATATCGATACTTATCAGAGTAGTTCAACTCAATAATATCGATTAGTACACCATAATAAGTAGCACCACCTTCCGTAACAACACATACTCCACTATTTTGAGTTTTCCTAGTTGTTTCACAATCTTTGGTGCGAAACTTCAAACCATTTATGACATAACGTTTGAACCGTTTTGCTTCATTATCTGGATATCGAGCAAACCATCGAACTTTATCAGAGAGTTCATTTCTCTTAGAGGCATCCATTGACATCACCTATTATAGAGGAAGACTTTTATTATAAGTATGCTATCTAAAGTGTTACAACCGAAAATATAACAGAATACATATGTATATATGCTTTACTTACATATTCCCTAAACCAACTGCAGAATTCCTCTATGTGCTTCTTTTGAATAACATCATCAGTTATGTTGGCAGGAAAACCAGCCTTGATCTCTTCTATGTGTACACTAAAAAGCACAAACGTGTTAGTGTTAATCTAGACTATTATATTGGAATTCCGTTAAAGGATACGCAAGGACATATTACTTACTCTCGAAATGGAGTGATTTCTTCACAATTGAATAGCACATAACGATGTGCTTGGATCCATGAATTTGAATCTAATGTAATGCTCACCACTGCACCCATGGATTCCTCGACATTCCTTACAGGCCGATTGAATGCAGTTTCAACAGATTTAAAATAGCGTGAGCAGAATGTTAAACATTCCTCTGCTATATACCCTTCTGCAATGGAGCCTTCTGGATAAGTTTTATTATGGACGTAAGACTTAAGTCTTGACAAGTACCTATTGGAAAACCCAAGATCAACAGCAGGAAATTGGTAAGTTAAATAAAACCAAATAGACGAAGTTAACATATGTGTTACCTCTCTATGGGATACATCCAACGGTAATGAACCTGGGCCAGCAACTTTGGCTTCGCTAGCCAAATGCATGACTAGATGTACCATCACTGTAAAGAAAGAGGGAGGAAATATCCTTTCCAACTCACACAATGTCACTGCAATTCTCTTCTCAAGAGCCCCAAGTTCCTCCACATTTAATACTTTGGAACATATCTCCCTAAAGAAACAAGATAAGTCAATTAAATTCCTACTCACTTCAGGGGGCAAAGATCCACGTATTGCTATTGGAAAAAGCTGCTGCATTAGGATGTGATTATCATGGCTCTTCATCCCACTAATCTTGCGTTCTTTGAGTTTAACGCAACGTGAAATGTTTGAAGAATATCCATCTGGCACTCTTACATGTTTCAAAACTTGCAAAAAACCATCCTTTTCACTAGCATTCATATGGTAGCAAGCATGTGGCATACGTGTCTGATCATTGCCAACCTTTTCCAAGTGAAGTTCACTTCTTATACCCATATCCTTTAAATCTTGGCGTGCCTTCAAGTTATCCTTTGTCTTGCCATCCAAATTCAACAATGTGCCAATTATATTATCCACTACATTCTTCTCAATGTGCATCACGTCAAGATTGTGACGCAACACATGGTCCTCCCAATAGGGCAAGGTGAAAAATATACTTCTCTTCTTCCACCTAGTTAAGGCATCCTCCCCTCTTTTTCTTTTATTGGTCAAATTAAATTTTTTCTTTCCAAACACATGATCGGCTACAGCATCCGTTTGTAACCTGATTTCCTCTCCGGATATTGTAATAGGAGCTGCTCTCATATCAACATACCCATCAAATGAGTTTTTTTGCTTACGGAATTTATGATCTCTATCCAAGAATCGCCTATGTCCAATATAACTAAATTTCCTTCCATATCTTAACCAACGAGACTGACTATCATAGTTACAAGAGGGACATGCAAGAGCACCTTTGGTACTCCAACCCGAGATATCACCATATGCAGGAAAATCATTTATGGTCCACAATAATGCAGCATGCATTTGGAATGATTGTTTGGAAGACACATCAAACGTTTCTACTCCAACATCCCATAACTCCTTCAGTTCTTCTACTAAGGGTTGTAAGTACACATCTATATCGTTCCCGGGTGAGGATGGACCGGGAATCAATAAGGATAGCATGAAATAAGACCTTTTCATGCACATCCATGGAGGGAGATTGTATGGAATCAAAATGACAGGCCATGTACTATGAGTAGTACTCATATTTCCATACGGGTTGAATCCATCAGCTGCTAATCCAAGCCTTACATTACGAGGCTCAGATGAGAACTCTATATACTTAGAGTCAAATGATTTCCAAGCTTCAGAATCAGCAGGATGCCTCATTAACCCGTCATTCACTCGACCATTGGCATGCCACTTCATGTGATTGGCTGTTTCAGGAGACATAAATAGTCGCTTCAATCTTGGCTTTAAGGGGAACCACCGTAGGATCTTTGCAGCTTTCTTTTTTCTTCTCTTGGAGGAAACATTAGTACTTTGTTCACCTTTAGACTCATTGCTTTCCCATCTTGAAAGGTTACAGTTTGGACAAGCTTCAAGGTTTGCATTGTCCTTCCAATATAAAATACAATCTTTAGGACAAGCATGAATCTTCTCATAGCTCAAGCCCAGATCCTTAATAATCTTCTTAGCCTCATAACAATCTTTTGGCAACTTAGCATTTGAAGGAAGAAAATCAACCAAAAATTGCAGCAACATGGTAAATGATTTGTTGGTCCAACCATTAAGACACTTCATGTGGTACAAATGCACAATGGCTGACAATTTGCTAAAATGCTTACAACCTTCATAACAGGGTTGATTAGCATCTTCAAGCAATTTCATAAATTGAAGCGCATCTTCATTAGGACCTTTTGCAGGACCTTCTGTGGGTTGGTGCACACTAGGACCTTCTTCCGTTGGCCTAGATGCCATATCTTGTATGGGAAACATGTCATGCAACATGTCACGAAGATCGGCATACTCTATTGGGTTTTCTTGGACATGACTAGTAGGAGTTTCAGTAGAAGTCTTTGCAGACGATGATTCCCCATTAAAAATCCAAGGGTTATAACCCCTACAAATCCCTTTTGACACTAAGTGAGCCTGTACAGTATCTATGGGCAAAGAATTTGTATGCACACATTTTTTACACGGACATGAAATCGTTCCATCCGGGTGTGCATGGTTAGATGCAAAATTCAGAAACTGTTGGACTCCATCTAAATATTGTTGTGACCTTCTATTGGTAAGTTTCATCCAACTCTTATCCATTGCTATAACGTGGTTTACAAGAAATACCTATGAGCCAAAGTCATGAAAACACAAACCAAGAGTTAACACACATTTCATTTACACAATTTGACCTTAATTTAAGAAAGAAATCATCTTTAATCATTCACTTTTAGCTATGTTCCTAAACAAACAATGAATTTAAATGCATAGAGAAGTTATCAAGACATTTAGTAACTATAACATCATTACTAGCAATATTTTTTAGGAATGGACATCTCTTTAAATATGCAATTCCATTTTAGCATTCCACGTGTGCAAAAAAGATAAAGAGACACCCTTAAAATGAATTAATCAAATATGAACAACTCAACAACAATCATTTTTCAATTACACAAAACAATCAGCACTCCCAATATTAGCTAAAAACCACCTTATTACTCCATGCAAGCCACCTGCTTGCCCCAATTCAACAACCCACCACAAACAGAGAGAGAGAGAGAGAGAGAGAGAGAGAGAGAGAGAGAGTACCTTCAGTCTGTCACCAACTTCCCTTGCTTTGATCACATAAACTTATAGTGCCTCTTCTTTTTGCAATCTGCCAACAAGAAAAGAATATATATAAACCTAAGTTAATTCTTGGACTTGAAATAAGAAAAAGTACTACTCGTAAACCGAAAAGAGTCAGAAAGAAAATCAGTTCATTGAAAAGACACAATGCATGTTTGTCAAAGAAATAGGACTGAGACATTGCCATAAATTGTCTGATTAAGAAACCCAATTAAAACCTAAGCATTCAAATAATACTACTAGAAAATCCGTTTACAAACAAATACTGAAATATACATTATTGCCTGCTTTATCAGGGAAACATTAAGGACCCACTTGTAAAATTAGTATTAAATTGTAAAATGTTTAGTCATTGTCAACATACTCAACTCAATTACAACATTATTAATGTTACTAAAAATACAATGTTTGAGGTAAAATTTTCTTGCACCAATTAACAAGTGTACGTATGAATGTGACTATGTACCGCAAGTGGGGCATGTGGATATGGGAACCTATACAGCCAAGGGTATGGAGTGAAAGAAAGAACCTTTTTTCAATAGATGAGAAAAGAGAAGAGAAGTATAACTATTTGAAATGGCCGCGTGTGACATCATACGAGGGTGTTTTTGACTATCGACTATCAACTTCGAAAGCGAAACCTAACGGGACTTGCCGACCCATGCGAGACCCTTGGTAGTGAGGGAAAAATATACTAAGACCCACGCAACTATTTTGGGGGCGTGAATCAAGTTTTTAAGGGGCCTCAAATATGAAATCTTGATATTTATAGTGGCTATAGTTTAAATTTTCAATTTACCAAAAAAAAAAAAATTGTTTAAAATTTTCATCTCTAATTATCAAATTATCTAATATACTCCTATATATGAAATTCATCAACCGATTGTTTCTATGATTTCAACTTAGCACTATATTTATATGGACAATAAGATAGGAGTATTAAAAAGCTATGTTGAGTATTAAAACTTAAAAGTTCAAGTTTCTTTATTCAATTTAATTCCAAATATGAGTTGAGTTCAAGCTCATGATGAAACTAGAGTAGAAGTCCAAGTTTGGTTTATATTCTAGTTGAACAAGTTCAAGCTTGTATACTTTATTTCTTTTCTCATATATAATAAACACAAAGCTATAAATATGGGGAAAAGAAAGAAATTAATCAAGTAGATGAATTCCTATATCACTATAGATGGGATGTATAGAGATCAAATTTATAATGTCATCATATCACATATATGAATGGTATGGTATAAGTTTGATAAACTGCACTTATAGAATAGAAAGTTTGATAGGAACGTTAAGTTTATAATTAAAATGGCAAAAACTAAACGTTGGAGATGAAAATAACTAGTCTCTCACACACGCGTGCTTAAAAGGGTGTTGTATATTTACAAAAAGAAAGAGTGATATATAATAACATTAAAATTTCTATTTGAGCAATGCTATATAACTTTATAAGGACAACTTCTTCTTGTTCTTTTTCTTTTTTTAATAATCATTACTTACGTCATCCTAAGATGCCAATTAGTCGTGGTTGGACTAACATTAATTTCACATAATACCACCATTTATACTATTTTTTTTATGCTCCAACCATAGTATCTCAGTTTAACATTTATGAAAATGTTTTAATCATTAACTTATTCTTTCAAATTGATTCTCAAAAAAAAAAAAAAAAAGGAAGACTTATTGTTACGATTTAAGATTTAAGACCCTATTGAAGGGAAGGAATGCCACAAGCCTTTAAACCATCAGCCTCTTTAAATTTTAAGTGAATGCATTATGCATATAGATTTTTTCCTTTTAAAAGATTATTAGCATTAAGAGTTGCATGCTCGAAAATAACCTATACACATCCTCAAAACATTCTCCCAAAAAAAAAAAAAAAAAACACATCCTCAAAAAAATTTTAATTAATAAATAAGTTTTTTTTTCTTCCAAACAGAATATAAGCTATTCATAAACGATTTGATTCATATATTCTACTTACAAGTGAGAGAGAGAGAGCATTTGAGTTTGAACTTGACTCTAAGTAAAATAAAATAAATAATCTTTTGATGAACAATTAAATAAATAATCTTGAATCTTTAATAAAGGGGAAAAAATCAATTTTCCTAAAAAAAGGCCTAACCCAATCATTTTGTTTGATTAGAAATTAAAACGCTTAAAGAGCCAGTGAACATATTAGTAGTTTTTTTTTTTTTTGCTGAATATACTATTAGTGGTATTTACTATTTAGTACTCGCATACGACCCTCAATTTTGAGTATGACCAAATAGCCCAAAGCTCCCAAACCACGCCTTAAAAAACATAAAAGAAATAAACAAAGCATAGCAAACCGAAACCCAAAAAAAAAAAAAAAAAAAAAAAACCCAAACAAGAAGACACCTGGCCAAAAAAACACCAAAAACAAACAATCCCTAGCTACTTTTGCTATTTAATATCCCCAGACAACAACATCCCAGGGAAGAGAAAGAAAGAAAGATAGATAGAGAAACAGAAACCCATCCATCCATCAGAGTCTCACACAACACAACACAACACAACAACTTTAAATATATATACACAACTTTTTATCCTGAAACTTTGTAAAAAGATTTTTTTTAATAGTTTAGAGACAAAATATGGACGAAAAATAACTTTTTTCACTAGTTTATAGACCAAAAACAAACCTTCCGTAAATTTAAGAGCATAAATTAAAAAAATTTCAATGTTTAAGGATGAAAAATGAAATTTTTAATAGTTCAAGAATGAAAAACAAATTTTTGGTAAAATTTAAGAACATAAAATAATATTTTACCCTTTATTATATTATATTTTATAAATTGATTTGGTTTGAAAATATACATTTATCTTCTACATTGATAGTTTTAATTTCAAATCTAGAAAATGAATTATTACCACCAATGTGATTTTTATGTTTAGGTATATATTGATTTGGTTTGTTGTATTCGTTTATTTTTTTGTCAAAAACTGTGTCTTTATACTTTTACAATTTGAGTGGATCCATGAAAGAAGAGTGTTATTTTTTTTTAGCAATCAGTAGTTAATGTGGATTTTGAGTTGAGTTAAAAGAAATAAATAAATAAATAAATAAATATATATATATATATATATATATAATTATGGCATTAAACCTAGAAAAAATAAATAATAATAAATAAAATGAAGTCCCATCGCGAGAAACGTGTACTGTGTGTGATGCTGCTAGTTTCAAACTAAATGCTTTAAGCTGGAACTACAGTGAGACACTTGGGTAGGCAACCAGTCCCACAATGATGTCTTGTATATATGTCAATGTCTCTTGGGAAGGTTAAAGCTTGACAAACAGTTGAGTGTGATAGAAGAGTCAGAGTATTGTAGACTATAATCTTAATCCACAATTAGAATATAAGAACTAATAATAATTTCAATAATTGTAAACTCTCAAAGAACTATAAATTAAATTAATGCCAAGTGTCTTTCAGTAGAGTGACATTAAATATACCTCAATAATTATGTTCAAAAAGGATTTCACCTTTCACACATCCAATTGAATCATCATTCTAGACCAGCTAAAAACAGCTAAGTGTTTGTTGAAGTGGACAAAATGGACTAAACTAGACCAAATGGACTGCCTTGAAATAAGAAATAGTCTGAATTGGACAGAAGTGGACAGGATGCATGAAACTAGACCTAATAGACCAAAAAGACTGAATGGACTAATGTCTACCTAAGGGACCGATGTGGACCAAAATGGACCAAAAAGAGTGAATGACCAAAGTGGACTGAATGGACCGAATGGACTAAAGTTAACCTAAGGGAGTGAAGTGGACCGAAATGGACCAAAAATAGTGAATTACCAAAGTGGACTGAATGGACCGAAGTGGACCAAAATGGACCAAAGTTGACTGAATGGACTGAAGTGGTCAAAATTGGATCGAAATGGATGTAATGCTTACAAATGAACTAAATTGAACTGAAATGGTTTGAAGGGAATAAAAGGACCAAACTGGACTGAATTGGTAATAAAAAGTGATGATCCTATTATGATTGGTAAGTTACAATATATATTATTAAAAACGATGAAAAGAAAGTAATGATATGATTGCTAATAGAGACTTGGGGTTAGTGTATTTCTTTTACGCAGCTTGGTTGTGTTGCATTTCCATGGGAGTTTGTGTTTTCTTTCTTTCTTATTTAAAGGAGAGTCCTACTACTATGTTGCATGTAATAGTGGCAAAGTACAAGTGGCGGTTTTAGAGGTTTGCAAACTTTGCATGTTGGCCGAGTGGATTGGTGTGGGCTTCTTTACGAGCCATCTCACCTATCCTAGACCTAGTTGCTATAGGGTATGATTGTGCCTACTAAGTCTGATCTACTAGGACCTGCCAAGTCAAATTTCCTATGTTCTTTTAAGAGTTAAGAGCTAATTTCTAACCCATTGGACGAGTTGTTCATTTGATTTTGGGGTTTGTTGTGTTACTTGTTTATTTAGACCAAACCGTTCGAAATAATTAAATTAACCTCTGTTTAGACAAAGGGAAAATATAATGTAGTAAAAAAATGATTTATTTTAATCGAATAATGTGTTTTGACCAAAATAATATATATAATTTAATGTGGAAAAATGTTCATCACCTTCATTTTTTAAAAACCTTTCCGTACATAAATGCATAAGGTTAAGTTAATTCACTAACAATTTATGGCTTGAGAGTTGAAGAAAAATACTAACCAATCTATTTGGTCTGAGTTTCAATTTAAATGAATGTTTAGACAACAAAATTCTCTTTATTGACAATGTAAAAGACTCTTACTGTGACATATCAATGAAGTTAAAAATTGAAAGGTTAACTTATATCTAATCTAATCAGGTAAGGTCCATCCAAAAGCAATCTTCTCAATAAAAAGTGCTGATCCTATTGTTGCTTTTTTTATACTTGTAAAAGTGGGTCTAATGTAATAAACATCTAATAAATGCTTGGGTGTTGGGAGGGAGGGGGGGACAATTAATTTTCATCCTTGGGTCGGGGAGGAGGAGGGGGTGGGGAACTACTAGTCTACTGGTATGCTTTATCTTTGAAAGACAATTAATGGCTTCGATAAAAGCAATTTCATAGCACTTATATTATACATACAGTCCTGGTTGATGTATCTGTGTACGTGTGTGTCTTGTATCATATATGGTGTATGTGTGTATTGAATAACATGATTGGTCAGCTGTGACAATTAACCACAAATCTCGGAATAAAAAGCAAAATTGTTTTGCAATGGTTGGTGGTGAGCTTATTAGTCAATTGATGTGATTAGCAGAAAACTCCAAATCGTAGAAAACTAAGTTTTTATCTCCATCAACCTGCAGCTAAGCTTTTACACAACACAATAGTCATTTCCATTAGATCTGAAATTAAATAAGGTTTTTTTCATCATTTATATGACTGAGATTGCATAGCTTGTGTTTTGGATATAAACTTGCATAAGACCTACCCAAAACCCAAGCTACCCTGATAGTAAACAGTTCTCATACTTCAAAAAGTGGCAGAATAATTAGTCACTAGTGAGTAGTTCATGAGTTGCAAATCCTAAGCACATAAAGAGTGGAGCAGAAACATTATATTATAGAGTTATAGAGCAGTGAAAGTGAGAATTACGTATGGATATGGAGAAAGTGATTTTGAAAATCCAGGAAGTGATTCTGCTTTAACTTCTGGTTTTGGCACTGAATTTATCTCAGGAATAGGTTGTCCAACTGTTTCTACTTTTGGCTCGGGAGCTCCTTCTGATTTTTGTACAGCAGTATTAGTTGTAGCAGGCTCTAGGCTTGCCTCAACAGGTGCAGGAAGAGCATTTCTAGGTGCAGTTGTTGGTAGAAGAGCTTTTCCAATTTCCTAAAATTCCATGCAATTCAGGATAAATAGAGGATATAATTATGAAGGATCCGGTTAACATATGCCCTTAGGGTATACATTAATAATCCATTTTATGAAAAATTTTATGAGCAATTGAAAAGGCTATAAAAAAAAGTTGGTCACTTTTTCATTTTTCTATAAAAGGTTTAGTAAAATGGTTTATTAATGTATGCTCTAAAGGCATACATTAGTAAAACCCAATTAAGAATAATATTAAAAGGATTCATTTTTGGATAATTCTTATTAAATAGATGAAAGAGCAACAGATAGTGATTTAGCAAGTATGCTGCAATACCATAAACATATTTACAACTCTGCAAACGTATTGTCCATTTGACTTTCCAGGAAAAGTAATGGAAACACAGGTTTCACACAAATATCACATACCTTTATTTCATTAACAAACTCTTTAGGGGCAATCTTTGTGTTCAAAAACTCATCAACTTCTTGTAGGGTTTCCTTCCGATCCTGTCATGCAAAACAATTCAGCTAAGCTCCAATGTAGACTACAACTATATCATTTGACTGATACAAAATTTCTGAAACTCTACACCACACAATGACCTGCCTCTGTCATCAGAAAAATCAATAAATTTTGCAAGCTGGATGAAGCATGCAAATTGAAATTATCATAAGATCTGTATTCCACCTCAGTGAGACCAATGTAGTCTCAACCATAAGACACTAACACATGCTAATCAATAATTCTGGCCATCCAAATCTGGGCAATGCATGGTAGCTTCAAAGGTAGTAAGAATATAATTTACAATGACAAGTATCTTCATTAAACATTATAACAGAAAATCTTACAGAAAGGTTTTGGCAACTCACCTCAGCAAATAGGAGTTTCTTGCTGACAAACTGAACAAGAGCAGCTGAGCCTAAAACTTGGAGTATGGTTTCAACCTAAAAAGATAGAGAAAAATCATAAAATGCAGATGCTTATCACAGAAATAATGTCGCATAGAAATTCAAATCAAATAAGAAGAATATAAAATTAAGAGAAACCAATTACCAAAACATTATCAACCCAACCTCTGAAAAAGCCAATAAACCTAATCCAGTGGCTGCAGCAATCACAAGGGTGAGAGAAACAGCATCTGAACCCTCCTGCACATTAATTGCCATCATAAACCTTTTACTGCTCATTTTAGAAACCATGAAGAATTCAAAAAACTTTTCAAAGAAAACAAAATGCTGAAAAGTTCATGCATTTATATGACTGAGATTGCATAGACTGTTTTGGAGTTCCGTTTGCTTTGAAAGTCTACAAGATAAGTAGTTCAAAAAGTCAAACAGCACAGTTTATGGTTTTCTAGGAATCACAGTCTTCACAGCATCAAACTGCTACTAGGACCAGTCTAGTTTCAAACTTGCAGTTAAAGAGTGTAAACTATGTACACACACTCTCTCTCTCTCTCTCTCTATACTTGGTCACATGGTAAGCAAGTGCTTGTCTTCTTATTTGAAATTCTCTTACCTGTGTATGTGTCCTGTGATTCTAAGATTTGTTGCCTAAGCAAATAATCACGCACGCATAATAAGTGAAATTTCAATCACTACAACTGATGGTTTGCTATGCTTATTCACAATAAATTTCCACTTACCACCTAAAATGCATTCTCATTCCAAAAAAATGCCAGTGAAGTAATTGTTAAAATATGGGCTCATCGATTTAAGATGAAATCAGCAGTTCAAGGTGGCAGTGGTCCAGTGATTATCCTAATGCTAATAGTTGTGAAAAGAGGGAGAGGGTACTTCCAACATGCTATCCAAACATTGCTCTAGTTAGCCAGTGATCATCTAAGAGCTACTTTTGAGAAACGACTTTCAAGCACTTGCTCCTCCAATTGACAGTAGTACTACCTTATGCGTGGACAGAACAAAGGTTTGGGACAGAAAGAGCCCAACTAATGGCACCATACTTTCTACCAAATAATACCTGAATGCCAAGTATGGCTCGTAATAATCTGTCCTCCAATCACAAGACTACTTTTCCTGTCCTATTGTGGTTCCAGTATTTGAAGACGAAATGATTTGGCCTAGTCTAGAGTAATGTTATAATTCTTTCCATTATTAGCAGTATTTATTTGCACACCAAGAATAAATAAAAAGGAAAACGAAGCAAGGGGGTTGCATTGAAAGAGGAAAGTAAATTGCAGGATCAGAACTTCACATGTTACAATACAACTTTGAAATATGGAGCTAAAAGAAAAGTACATTCATTTGCAGTACCTCTCAAAGTGTAGAGGTCATGGTATTTCAAACAAATTTCCCACCATTTTCTTATAAATAAAAAATCCCACAATTTCCACCATCAAAAAGTAAATTAAATATAATGAAACCTCATCTTCTAAGTCCACAAGGTGGTGTACTAACACTGTAAGGTCCATTTGCCTAACCCAATGGACCTTTCACCCTCATCAATTCCTCTGAACAAAAAAGTAGTCTCCCTCAGCAGATAATATGTGAAAAGGACAAACAAAATCATACCTGTAGATGCTTATATTTTTTGTGACGAGCAGCTATTACCAGTCCATCCTCTGTCCATGCTGTAATCTTGAGTTCATCGCCAGGAAAACTTTCCTTCTCAATCACAAGGCTGTGATATCTACCAGCAGTGAATGGGCTCAAGACACAGACCAAGCAAAAACCAACTGCAAACATATGAATAAGGTAATAGTTCAGGAAAATATGAGGCTCCTTACACTCTGTTTGTTTGGATGCAAAATATTTTACAAAAAATATTTTCATTTTATAGTGTTTGGTTGTGTATCTGAAAATTCATTTACAAGTGTCTGTTTAATGGTAAAAAAAAAAAATTTTAAAAAAAAACCTTCCATTAGAAACAACCTAAACTCAAAATTCTCACCAACCTAAACTGAAATTCTAAAATTTTGATAAGAAACATAGCCATGAATCAAACCACCCAAACTCAAATTAGCTATTAAAAAAAAAAAACACAGATTTGCAACCCAAAAAATTAAATCAGATCTGAAAAAGGGTAATAGTGTTTTTACAGCTGCACCTATACTAGAAGATGAAGATGAACCTGAACAACCAAGTGTGGCAGGAACTAGTAGTAATGTTGGAGCTGATAATTCTAAAGTTAATAAGAATGAAGAGGTGAAGGAAACTTCGAAAAATAAGAAGAAGAAAAAGAAGAGTGGAAGGACAGCTGAAGAGGAGGATGATCTGGATAAGATTCTTGCAGAGCTAGGTGAGGGGACTTCTACATCAAAACCAGCTGCTCCTCCTCCTTTAGAGGACAAACCTGAGGTTCAGCCTGAATCAGTTGCTATTGCTGATGAGAAGGAAGGTGAAGAAGAGAACGTGGAGTCTGCTGCAGCGAAGAAGAAGAAGAAAAAGAAAGAGAAGGAAAAGGAGAAGAAGGCAGCAGCAGCAGCTGCTGTAGGGGCAAAGGATGAAAAACAGGAGGAAATAAAAACTGAAACAATAGAGCCAAAAAAGAATGATGCAAAGAGTAAAGCAGCAGAAAAGAAGGTGCCAAAACATGTTAGGGAGATGCAAGAAGCAATTGCTAGGCGTAAAGAAGCTGAGGAGAGGAAGAAAAAGGAAGAAGAGGAGAAGTTGAGGAAGGAAGAACAGGAGCGGCGTAGGCTGGAAGAACTTGAGAGGCAAGCAGAAGAAGCTAAGCGTAGAAAGAAGGAAAAGGAAAAAGAGAAAATTCAGAGGAAGAGAGCAGAAGGAAAGTTTTTTACTACAAAACAGAAGGAAGAAGCCCGTCGGTTGGAAGCAATTAGGAATCAGATACTTGCTGGTGCAGGGATGCCTGTCCCTTCTGCTGACACTGGTGCACAAACTAAATGACCCAAGTATCACAATAAGAAGCAAAAACCAACTCACCATCAAGCAAATGGTACTGCCCCTGATAAGGCGGTGGAAAACGTAGAAGCCAAGAAGGAAGAGCCTCAAGGATTTAAATGGTTGTGCCACCTGAACAGAGAAAGAGAAAACAGTAGTTCACTTAGATTTATTTATATACTCTTTCCATAGTAAAGGGAAATATAAAGGGGTTTTCTTTCTATAGAAAAATATAAAATAACCATAGGTCATGCTGAAGCTGTTACTGCAAATAAACACATGGGGTTTGCTATTAAATCCTAATAGTAAATGAATAGATAAAAGCAATCAAAGAGAAAAAGGATAATTGGTACTCATTGACCAGATTGCACTTACCTTTCTCTACATTGCTTGCCTATCCGGCCTGGCAAGGATTTTGATATCTCAGACCATTTCTTTTTCCACTGCTTTGCTACCAGCTCACAAATAAGATCATCTTCCTGGAAATCCCAAATAAAAGTTATCAGAATCAAAGAAAACAAACCTAAATACAGGTCCTTTTGAAAGAAAGAGAACTAATATGAATCTTATTCACACCTCCTTGCTCCAGGGTCCTTTAAGAAGATCAGGCTGGAGAACTTTCTGCCAATGATGCAGACACTGAACGTCACTTCTACCAGGGACACATTCGGCTGCAAAGAATATTGAATAACAGTTCTGAGTGATTATTATTATTATTTTTTTATATTTACAAAAATAATAATAATAATAAAGCATGAGAAGGCTATGTTTTTCTGTTCCAGACCAAAACTATTTTCAGCCCTGTAAGCAGTTGCCTTGCTTCAATAAGCATAACACTAAAATTGACAAAATACCAATACATAGCACTCACTATACACATGATAACCAATTTTTTCTTTAAAATATAAATTAAATAAGCATAAGCCTTCCTTTCTAGGATTTAACATAATTTCTCAATCCTTCTAGCATATCAATAAATCAGATTATAGTTGATTGGAGTTGCATATGCAAGAGGAGGTGCGAGAACCTAGATCATTTCCTACTCCACTTAAGAAAAACAGAAAAACATCTGAACAAACTTAACAAATTATGATGCAAATTAAGAGAGATAAATTAAATAAAAAAAGACACTTGTGCCAAGAGAAGAGAGAGCAGAACCATTGTTGTTTTCCCACTACAACCATATTCATGTCACACTCTTTAGCATAAAATAGAACAACCATGTTTAAAGATGGCAGATCAAATCCTATATGACTAACAATGATAATAAATCACCATAATGACTAATCATTTGCCTTTGGGCCTTGGGTCAGGTGTAAAGGAACGAGATTGCAGTAGGTACAGCTTAGGCTCAAACTTGAACTGTTAGGAATACATTAGCCCAATAGCATAGGCCTAACATGAACTAATTAAAAGGGGAAAAACAAGCATTAAAACGAACAATAAGCATATAAGTCCTACGAAAACATGAAAGCTTTCGTAGGAAATCACTTTCTTGCTTTTGCATACCAACGCCTTTGTACCTAACACCATAAGCATTAAAACAACCCCTAAACAGTGTGTACTATTTGGGGGCTAATGCAACATTGCAACACAGGAGAAACCCTATATGTCCAACATTACATTAAAAAAGCAATTCTCAACTAACTCAAAGATATAGGCAATGGTCATGATTACGTGCTCATCCGCCATTTGTTGCCCGCACAAAAAGCCTTTACTTCAGCCATTGAAGCTACTCAAACTTCATTAATTCTTTGGTGACAAAGAATTGCTTGTTTGATAAATGATGCTCATTAAGGAAACTACTTCACCTTCTTTCTTTGAATAGTATATTTGTAGGTACATCCAAGATAGTCCCTAACAGTAGATTGAAGGCCATGTGCATGAAGAAAACAAGGTTGGATGCAACAGAATTTAGGAGTTAGCTTGGCCAACAAGCCGTATAAAGCACAAAAGACAGAATAGTAAAAAAAAAAAATGTTGTCGACAATCCTATTACCTCAATTGGTATCTTCTCGTGTTTCTAACAAAAAAACATCTAAAATTTACATTCACTTAGACAATTACAAACACAGAAAAATGCGATGCGATATAATTTAAAATGGTTAAAGTGAACGCCGATATTCTCCACTAGATTATGTTTCAAAAAAAAACAATACAAAATCACTTTAGATGTAATAAAGAGTGAATCATTCTTTAACACTTGAATTAAAAGGGTACTCATTTAGATTAGAAAACATAAAATAACAATCCGTGACCAGGGGAAAAACATAACAATGGGTACTTTGTCATGTACAACAGTGAGTATTAGTGCAAAACCAGACAACTAATCAACATCATGGGTCATTGAATTTTCTTTATGTCATTTGTCATCTTCCAAGGTTTTGATGGGCACAACTTGGTTTGCCCCACATTTATTCCACGCAAAGCTATTGAACTACAATAAATTCTTTTATGGCTTATCCTCTAATTTACATATAGTGTACTCGTGCTTTTATTTTGTCCATTGTTTGACACGGGCAGCTTTTGGCTTTAGTTATCATCATCCAGACGAGGAAAAAGGGTTAGAAAAAGAAGGTCTTTTGAGTCTATGGGTGTGGATATTTTTACAGCCACTTCTTATTAGCTAACCCCTATTCAAAAGGTGACTGCTTGCTCAAGGCATCCAAATCCAACTAAAGGGCTTCACATGGTGGGGTGGTAGCTATGCCTGTTGCATGCTATAAGGGTATTGAAAGCTACTCTTTATCTTCCTTTTCACCTAATCATTTTAGGATGACTTTATTAGAGGCTGGTCCATAAAGAGTATTGGTTATTTTTCTCACTAGCTTGATACTAAATTCACAACTTTTTCCCTCTTTTTTGGCTCCAAATTTCTACTTAAAACTTTGCAACCTCAATGGTGGACTTATAATCAGTAATTTTGAAATGGGCCCTCATTAATTTCTTGTTTGCCTTTTTCTCTGTAAAGTAGAGAAAATTTTGAGTTGATAAAGTTCCTTAAGGAAATTATGCACCAATTTCTTGCTCGTGAGCTGAACCAGAAATGTAACTTTTTCTATGGATCAAATTAAGGTTAAATCATTGTCATTGAAGTTAATTAGTCTCTCACATTATGTATATTGCCTTTCTACTACTACTGTTTCCTTCACCTTTTCTACATACAAATAAATAAATAAAGAGAACAAATCAAGGGAGAAAAAAGGAACAAAAACCCAATACAAATCAACATGCAGAAACAAACTATAGAAACCCACAGCAAAACCAAACTAACGAACCTGTTTCTCAGCTTAGGATCTCAATGGCATGCCTCTGTCACTATGAGCTCCCACTTGTGAAGACCAAACCGAGCCGAGAAGAGTTCATATCAGAATATTCATATCAGAATATCAATTGGGTTTCATAAAACAATAAAAACAAAAACGAATCTGTGAAAATAAAAAACAATTACCTGTGGATTAGAATGGGAGCGAATCTAGGGTTTGGAAACGCCAGAGCAGAAGAAACTTCTTCGTTTTTGTTAGTTGTTGGTTAGAGAGAGAGAGAGAGAGAGGCGGATGAGATAGCAGAAAGAGGGATGAGCAGCTAGGGTTGGAAATGATGAGAGAAATGGGTCGGGCTAGACCTGACCCATTTGTTTTTGGACCTAACTAGGCTCGATTTTTGGGAGGTGGTGGCTATGGTTGTGGGTGGTGGTGGCTGTGGCTGTGGGTGGTGGTGGCTTTGGCTGGTGGTAGAGATGAGAGTGTCTGTGCGAGAGAGAGTGTGTGAGAAAGAGTGTGTGTGTGTGTGACTGATGCAGGGTAAAAACGAAAACGCGCTAAAACTGAAAAAAACCCAAAAAAACAGAGGGAAAATTAACGCGCAGAAGGGGCAATGGCAGGGTCTATTGCGGCGGGTCAATTACCCGCCGCTATATCTAACCTAAAGGCCTGTAAAGCAGGCCTATTATGGCGGGTCATTGGCCCGCCACAATAGTACGCCGCTACATGTGAGATCTATTGCGGCGGGCCATTGGCCCGCCGCAATAGATCTCACGTGTAGCGGTGGGCCGAAGACCCGCCGCAATAGGCGACCTATTGCGGCGGATTTTGCACCCGCCGCAATAGGTCCGCCGCAATTAATCTGTTTTTTTGTAGTGAAAATTTCTTTGTTGAATACGTGCGTACTTCTGGAAATTTGGATCTTAACACACTTTGTCACAATTATTTTACATGGTAGACTGTGAGTGGTGGAGAAAAAATGGTAGATGTATGTGACAGACAACCAATCACAATCTACTATATTGGACAATTATGGCAAAGTGTGTAGTACAATTATGAGCATGTTGTGGGCGTGTTTCACAAAACCAATTTATAGCAAAATACTTATAACATATAAAACATATTGTGTGCCTAAATTGAAAGTGAAAAATTGTTAGATGGGTCTGAATGATCCATTTCCATTATAACCTATCTCGATCAAGTATTAATTTTCTTCTTTTTTGCTAAATAAGTATTAATTTTCTTCTAAGGAGTAAGGACAACGACTTTCGAATCTATTTCAACCATGATATTAGTTTTAACTTTTTAATCATATTATATAATAGAATTTTAATAAGTCTGTAAATATTTTGAATTTTAATTTTCTGATTAAGTAGACAATAAAGTTTTAATAGGAGCCTTTTTTTTGTGAATCAAGTTTTAATAAGAGCATGATTGCGCGTATTAACTTCTATTAATATACCCCCTCAAAAAAAAAATTGTATTAATATAATTAATCAAAAAAGAAAAAAAAAACTTCTATTAATATAGATTTACAAAATTTGATGTGGAATAATAGTTTGGAGTTCGGACGGTAGCTGATGCCTCATGCCGGAGGAAGATAGGAAGAAAATTTGATATTTCCTTGTTGGATTTGGATATGAGCTCGTTGTGGACCTAGATGCGTTTAGCAAGACTAAGTGTATGTTTGGATAGCAGCTACGTCCAACGTTTTTGCACGTCCAACGTCTTTTGTGAGTCTCGTGCATTGTTCACGGGACCCGTATGTACGTTTTATTTTTTATTTCAGAAAAACAACTTGAAAACTGGATCTCACGGTACTATTCACATATTTAATAACTTTTTTGCTACAGTATTTTCAGTTTTCAGTTTTCAACAATAAGCGGTATCCAAACAGACCCTAATATGACAAACAAAAAATATAAATGATGTGGGCCTAGAATCAGAAAAAGTGTATCCATTTCCATTTTAATCAGAAAAAGTGATCCACTTCCATTATAAAACTATTTCGATCCATGTTAATGTTAATTAACCAATCAATTATAGCATATATATTTATTCATGAAGCTATTTATAGTTATTATTATTTGTAGAAGACTTGGTAAGTGCGAAATCCTTAGATTCTCTTTCTCCCATTTCAGCCATTTACTTTGCAGACCAAACCACATGTTTGAAAAGAAAATTACATTTAAACTGTTTCAGGGCTCAATTTTTTTTGTGAATTCTGAAAGGGCGAAGTTTAGCTACAAAATGTTACCCAATAAAATAAATATTATTACATATTTTGAAAATCTAACCGTTAAATTGCATGATCTTTATGCTCTTAATTTATATGTCAAATTTTATGTAAATATTAATAAATATTACTACATATTTTGAAAATCTAACCGTTAACTTCTATTAATATAGATTTACAAAATTTGATGTGGAATAATAGTTTGGAGTTTGGACGGTAGCTGATGCCTCATGCCAGAGGAAGGTAGGAAGAAAATTTGATATTTCCTTGTTGGATTTGGATACGCACTCGGTGTGAACCTAGATGCGTTTAGCAAGACTAAGTGTATGTTTGGATAGCGGCCACGTCCAACGTTTTTCAATGTCTAGCATTTTTTGTGAGTTTCATGCACTGCTCACGGAACCCGCAAGAACTTTTTTTTTTTTATTCAGAAAAACAACTTTAAAACTGGATCTCACGGTACTATTCACACATTTAAAAATTATTTTCCTACAATATTTTTAGTTTTCAGTTTTTAGTAAAAAGCGGTATCCAAACAAACCCTAATATGACAAACAAAAAAAATAAATGATGTAGGCCTAGAATTGGAAAAAGTGTATCCATTTCCATTTTAATCTATCTCCATCGCCTCAAAAAAATATCTCCGTCTATCAAAAGAAAAATATATATTAAATATTAATTAATCAATCAACTATAACTTATGCTGTTATGCAATTCTTCAAGGAATGATACATCACCTACATGAGTTATTCATCAAAAAAGAGAAAGAAAAGAAAAGGCTACATTAGAGTTAAAACAAGAATATGTTGTGTGCCTTTAAATTGAAAACGTGTTGGATGGGTCTAAAATCAATGATCCACTTCCATTATAAAACTATTTCGATCCATGGTAATGTTAATTAACCAATCAATTATAGCATATATATTTATTCATGAAGCTATTTATAGTTATTATTATTTGTAGTAGACTTCGTAAGTGCGAAAACCTTAGATTCTCTTTCTCCCATATCAGTCATTTACTTTGCAGACCAAACCACACGTTTGAAAAGAAAATTACATTAAAACTATTTCAGGCTAAATTTTCTTTATAAAAGTACAAAGTTTAGTTACAAAATGTTTTTTAATAAAATATATATTATTACATATTTTAAAAATCTAAACGTTGAATTGTATGATCTTTATACTCTTAATTTATATTTCAAATTTTGTATTAATTAGATATTATTTACTATATAATTTATAAGCTTATATTTTATGCATAATTTTAAATAAAAAAAATATAATTTAATAATAAATTTATCAAAATTTATTTTTAATAAAAATATATTAAATAAAGTTACAATCAATTTAGAGTTAAATTTCGTCCATTCTGAAACATGTCTATTCAACTTTACTTGAGGCAAGTGCAAGTCAGCTGTTTGATTCTATTTAATTTGTCGCCAATCTGATTTGATCAGCATAAGCGATGGTTGTGTGTATACTGTGATGGTGTCGAATCAACGGGTTTAGACAAATTAGGAAAGATTCAAAGAATACAACATATATTCAACTGCCCACATGGGCGGTGTCCACCATGTTTGACTTGACAAGAAAAAATATGTAAAATATAAAATATTTATTTTGTTTTGACCGACTAAAAATAAAGATTGGAACACTTTGAACCTAAATTGTTTTGAATCACAACTAAGATAACCTTAATTTTTTAAGAAGATTATGGATGCATGGAAAGTCTTCTGAGAGGCGTATTTATAGGCAATATGATACAACGTAATCTGAAGTTAAGGATTTTCACAGTAAATAGTAGGGGTCGTTTAGTTTGTAACAAGTGTCAAAAGATGTGGGAGACGGGAAGAATGGATTGAGAAATTTATCGCTGTCTGGATATGGTGCTGTCCAGTAGAGATTTTCTGTCTGGTGGGGGATGACCAAATGTCAAATTGCTCATGGAGGAGTGACAAGTGTCACACGAGAGAGGTGTGGCCTGGGACAAGAATATGAGTTGTTGGGAGAAGTCCACCTTGTTGGCAAGAAAGTCTTGCCTTTGTTGAAAAAGGCTTACATAGGAAAATGAGTTTTCTGAGGATGGACTTAGTCTTTCGTGTAGAAAGTCTTTGCATGGATAATCCTCTTCTTTGCATGGAAAGTCTTCTGAGACATATGTATATATAATATTATCTAGGTACTTATACATATTTATATATATATATATATATATTTATTTTATTTTATTTTATATATATATATTTTTTAATATACACTAATCATCCCATCCATCTCTTCTTTGCAACCATTCTTCATCAACATCATCATTATCAGCATGTCCATCATGGTTATTATAGTAAGGATCATCGTGTCCTATCAAAGGATTTGGCATTTCCCAGTGGTCTTCATGTGGCCATTGTTGTCTACATATATCTGGGTCTGCAGGCACTATTTCAGGTAGAATTCCTTGGTTAAGAGATTCTGCCATTATGAGGGAATAGTAGCAAAATTTTCAAGACACGTCCATGTGTTTATGAAGAAAACCATCAGCATTAGTTACCCAATGCATGTCTGCAGGGTGAAAGATTCCTTCTGCTCGAACATCATTTTTGGAATTAAGCTTAACAACTAGACAGGCAGAAGTAAGTTTTTTGCCAAAGCGTGGGTGTTCTATTTTGGGATACTTGGACCAATTACCATTATGAGCATCATGTTTCAAGACTTCAAATCAGAACTTGGTAAAACACTTGTTTTCTCGAGGGAAAATGTATGAGTAAAATTCTGATTCAAAATGGAGACACAAGTAATACTCATTGAGTAAGTACCACATGTAGAGATAATGTGCAACTGTCCAACTGGTTATCCAAAAGGCAAAAGGGGTTTTCCATGGTTCATCTATGTTTGGGAAAATAGCAAGGAAATGGCTCTGTTGTTCTTTGAGGTAATCATGGAGGACTCCAATGATTCTTTTGGATCTAGCTTCAAAGGTCAGGGTCTTTATTTGGTCTTTTATTTATGGGGGAAGGGTTTCTATCATATTAAGAATATCATCAGGGGGTGAAGAAGAGCTTGAGGATGAGGATGGATCTGTGATTGGATATACACATAAAGGTGGGGGAATGATTGTGGTGGTAAGAACTGGAGGTTTTCTAGAAAGGTAATCAGTGATAAGATTGTCTTTACCTTTGATGTGTTTGACCTGAAATGACCATTGTGAAAACCAATTTGACCATCTGAGTAGCTGGGGATGTGGAAGCATTTTTCTTTTGAACTGGAGCATTTTTGGGAATGAGGACATGTCCATCTCTACTAGAAAATTATGCCTGAAGAAGTGGAACTGGAATTTTTCAATGCCATATTTAACTGCCAAAATTTCTTTGAAAGTGGAGTGATAATGAAGTTCTGAAGGTTTAAATGTACCACTTTTATATTCACAAATACTTCTTTTGCCATTAACTTCTTCAAAGAGAGCTGTTGCCCAATATTCATCACTTGCATCTGTTTGCAATATTCTTTTGCCTGGTCCTGGAATCTGCAAAGGAGGAAGTTTTTCTGCTAACTTTTTCAGCTGTTGGACTGCTTCTATATGAATTGGATTCCAATCTGGGGGAGATTTTTCAATAATTGAGCTAAACAATTCCTGTATCTGGAGATTTTTGGAATGAAATCTGACATGTAGTTTACAACTCCAAGAAACTGCTGTATCTGCTTGGTATTTATGAGCTTATCTGGAAATTCTCCAAGAGAAATTGCAATGTGGGGTTGCAAAGTGTATTTTCTATTTGAAATGTTTACACCCAAGAAGTCTATAGAAGAGACTCCTATGATCATCTATTTTCTGAAAGCATTATCCCCTGAGTTTTTACTAAATTATAAAATTCAGTAAGCAGTTTTTCAGGGAATTCTGCATCCTTTGAGAATAGAAGGATATCATCCACATAAATCAAGGCATTTGTCAAGGGTGGCAGGAAAAGAGTTACCATTGCTTTCTGGAATTCGGATGGAGCATTTTTAAGACCAAAAGGCATAATAGTCCATTGATAATGGTGGTCTGGAATGCAAAAAGCTGTCTTGTACCTTTCTTCTGGGTGGATTCCTAATTGCCAAAATCCTGCTTTGAGATCAAACTTTGAGAATATCTTAGCATGTGAAAGACGCTGGAAAAGAGCACTTTTGTTTGGCAAGGGGAACTTGTCATCAGCAAGGAAATGGTTAATATCTTGGTAGTTGATTACCAATCTGAGTTTTCCACGAATTTGCTCAGCATGCTTATTAACATAGAAAGCTTCACACGCCCATGGAGAAGTTGTAGGTTCAATGAGGCCTTCTGAAAGAAGAGTGGATAATTCTTGCTTGGCTAAGTTCAAGTGATCTGGATTCATTCCTCTGTGACTAGCTTTTGTAGGATTGACATCTTCATTCTTTTGTAGATTTGACATCTTCATTCTTTTTGAAGGGCAGGTTTATGAAGAAGGATGAATTTTTTCACAAAGGGTTTGGATTTTTAAGGAGGAATTCAGAGTGGGTGGTTGCACAACATTCTTTTATAATCTTGAGTCTGAAGGAGTCAAATAGGTCTATTGTGAACAAATGAGGTACTTGAGTCCAAGTGAGAAGATGCTGTTTGTGCAAAAGTCCTTTTGATGACCATCTGAGGCTAGGTATTTGATGAAGGAGATCAAATCCTATAAAAAGGTCTCTGCCTGTGAAAGGGGAGCCAAGGACTTGGTGTTTAATGGTCAGGGTTGGGAAGATTCTAATGAGGATAGGCTTACTTTTCAAGGTGATCAAAAATGCTTCTCCATTGGCTGCTTTGAACATCTGATGATGGGGTAGCCAAAATTGTTGAGGTAGTATCTTGGGATGGAGAATTGTAGCTGCTGCACCTGTATCAAACAAGGCTATTGTGGGAATGGGTCTGGAATAGGTGTCAAGGAGGATATGTACTTGGGCAATGGGTGTAGGGCTGGTTAAAGGGGCTATGATAGGCTAGGAAGTGTAGATGGTTTGGATTTCTGGGTCTGAATCTTCTGAACTTGAATCATCTTCTGAGGTAGAATAAGCCATGACTGCTAGGGCTTGGGGAGAGTAGTCATTATCCAGTGAAAAGAGTGATTCTACATCTGAGAAGGGGGTATCATCTGCATGAATCTGGGCTTGTTCAAGTAGCTTTACTGCCTTTTCTTTCTTTGGACAATTCTTTGCAAAATGGCCTGGTTTTCTGCATACAAAACAGACTTTTGAAGTTTTTCCTTTGAACTGCTTCCTTCGGAGGAACTTCCATTTCTTTTTTCTGAAGGATCTCTTTTTCTAACTTGCATAGTACCTTTTCTTCCAAAGATACTTCTTGAAATGATCTCTTTTCTTTGTGGGACAAGTACAACTTTTGTGATAGCATTTTATTTGTAAATCTTTTCTTTTTCAATTGTCTTTGAGCTTGCTATGGACCTTGTCAATTTCTAAGAGAAACTTTCTCTGATTGCAGAGCTTTTCAAGGGCGATGAGCACATGCTGGTAGTTTCACCTAAAGAGGCTTGTTGCAGAGTTATTTTTTCTAGGTTCATCATGCAAAGGGTTTCATCTCCTAATGGTTCTGGAAAAGAGTTCAGAAAGGTGTGCTTTGAATTAACATCATCCATACCATTGAAAGAGTAGTACCGGCTTGACATTATGTCAAAGTGTTTCTCCAAGTCTTTTCTTTCAAAAGAGCAACATTTCATCAGCAAAAATTCTTCTCGTGCCACTTCTGTATAATGAGCCACAGAGCCAAGAAATTCACTATGAATGATTGTGAAAAAATCTTCTAAAGTGAAATACTGGGCTGCTTATCTTTGCTTGTATTCTCCAAGGTTGAGCCACCATTGTCGTAATCTTCCTATGAGTCTTGCAACAAATTTAGCAATAATTTGTGCAACAGTGTTATTTGGGGCTTGGAGTTCAGCTGTGCACCAGGAATACATGTTAAAAATTTCATCATGCCATTTTGAAGGAGGGGTATTGTCAATGGTGAACAAGTGTTTTGAATTTGTGGTTGATGAGTAGGTTAACCTTGTCTGGAAATCAGGAATTAAGGGTGGTGGAGGAAATATTGGTGGTGGTGGGGGTTGGTCATGGTGAAGAACATCATCATCTTCTTCTACCTTTGGATCTATCATAAATACTTCATCTAGTCCAAGATCAGACAAGTCTAGATCTGTGTCAGCAATGACTGGGAGCACAAAAGGAGTTTGTGGGTCTTGAAGTGTAAGGGATTTGAGGAAGGATGATATTGGGTTTGGAGGGTTAGGGTTTGTGGCTAACATGTTCATATCTAGAGGTCTAGACGAAGCACCAACAATCGGATCTGAGGGTTGGTATAATGGTTCTTTGTCTTTTTTCATGGGAGAAGGAGGAGTTTGTGGTTTGGTTTGGGGTTGTAGTTGGAGTGGTGCTGGACATGTTATACTTGGGAAGATTCCGCTTGGTCTAAAAGGGTTATGGTCAAGATGTGTCATGATTAATAGTTGAAGGTTTTGGTAAGGAGGAACTGGGGAGAAGGGTGAGGCTGGGGGTATGGACAAGTCTTTATACAAGGATTGGCGAGGTTGATAAGGCATGTAAACTTGCATTGGAAAAGCTTGGATCACTTCTTTTCTTGGATTTTCCATTGACTGAAGTTGTGCCAGCAACTGTTTTCTTTGTTTTTCTTTTTGTCCAATGAGTGGAAATGAAACTGACAAATCTTTTACAGTGGAGGCAATGGTTGCCAATTCTTGCTCAACTATCTGTAATTTCTTTCTCAAGTCTTCAATGAGAGAATTTGAGGATGAGAATGTCTGGGTAACTGCTTCAGCCATCTTTTGTTGAGTATCAAGAATCTTTGAAAGGACCTGGTTTTGTGCTACAACATTTTCTGCTTGCCAATTTAAGGCTGCTTTGGCTGAGGAAACCTGTTTCTTGGTTCTATCTGGATTGTTTCCAACAGGATTTTTGACTTTCCACACATGTTTGGTGTTGGTCTGAGGATGGTCAAAACTTTCAAGAGGAGGAAAATTTTGTGAATAGGAGGGTGAAGCATGGTCAAACATGTAGCAAGGTAGGAATTTCTGGACATGGATTTGACTGATAGGTTTGGGTTGACATTTTGGTACTTTGGGGAGGACTTTTTGGTAGTATGGGATCAACGGAGGTTTATGGTTTTGATTTGGATTTTGTTTGCATGGAGAGGGAGAGGAAAGATTTTGTTTCTTAGTTCGGGGATAAATGACATAATAATCAAACTTTCCAGAAGGTTTGCCAAGGAGGTCAACTTCTGGATCTCCTGCTTCATATCTTTCTTTAAGAGTTTGCTAGGAGGACTTTTTCTTTTTTCGTGAATTACTTTTTTCAAAAACTTCTTCTTCTCGGCAATCATCACAATCACAAACATCCCACCATATATGACCAGAGGATGATTTTCCTTCGAAGCAAGGCTGTCCGTTTTCTCAGAATGCTTTGATTTGAAGACCATCTAGGCCCTCATATGACACTGGGTGGATCATAGCAATCTGAGTAGGAAAGACTGTGACCTCTTTCTTTTATTGTGTAGTAGTGAGGAATCTGACTTCAACATCATCATTTTCTTTTTTGACAAAGAAAGGACTATTGGACTGTACTGGCTTGACTGCTTGGTGAAGCATTTCATATTTTGTGATCCATGATTCTGGAACGAGAGAAGTCATCTGATCTCTATTTAACTGTCTTAGGACAAATGTACACATAGGCGTAACGCCTGAATCAACTTGGATTAGTAAGGCTTCATTGGATTGGGCCATCTCCGGAACTGCTATATCAAAAGCATGATTTTGGAGTTTGTAGGCTAATTGGTAATGGAGTGTGGCAGCAAAAGTATCTTGTACTTGGGAAGCTCCTATGATTTGAACTTGCACCTTAAGAGCATCACAAATGTGAGGGTCATTAAGAGACATATTGAAATTGGGGAAGAGGGTAACAAAAACTGTTCCTGCATTTAATGTAACACCCCAAAATCATAAGTAATAAAATTCTATTTAATTTGAAAAAAAAAATCTATAAAAATATTAAATAAAAGAATCTAGCAACCTAAAAATTTCATCACAAATGTCAAAACTCTAATCCATCAAAGATTTAAAACATCTTCAAAATAATTCTCCATTACAATATTTAATACTATAAAAATAATAATAAAGTCTTCAGTCCTACAAAATACTTTGTAACTGTTGACTCCCAATAATCTCTACTCCAATAATCCCTCTAATGTATCTATAAGGGGAAAATAAAGGGGGGTGAGATAACTCAATAAGTGGTATTCACTAACATTGGGGTGTGGAATTAACCTTAAAAAAAAATAGTCCTTACAAACAATTCATTACTCATACCTCATCAATACCTTATCATCAAATATTTCATTTAAAAGAAATAATAATCTTTATATAGTGAGCCATCATAGTGTATATATTTCAATACTATCACAAACACAATTTCCTAGGACTGGAACTTCCTTTTCATCTCCTTTCTTAAGGATGGTTCCTTTGGAACCTAAAGGTGCACTCCCTTGCTAAGGAGCTTCCTTTTTGGATCCTCAATAGTATACTCCCTTGCTAAGGAGCTACCAAATGTGCACTGTCCCCTTTCCTGGGACCGTCACTTGCTAAGGACTAGCTACAGTATGATTGTCCCTTGCTAAGGACCAACACAATACTGAGCTTTTTAATCACGACTTGCCATAGGTTTTCAAAACATATTCAAGATGCTCACATACATAATCCATTCAAGATGCAAATAGATTAGACTACTTGTATGAAATTTGTCATGTACCTGAAGATAGTAAGATCCCTGTTACTGATTTCCCTATTGTAAATCCTTACACTGTGTTTGATAAACCTCAAAATTCCTTCAAAAAATCCATAAAATAGTTTTTAGGTCCTTCTCATCCTTCTACTGTTAAAGGGTATGTCCAAGCCTCTAAGTTTGACCAGTATAATATTCCAGCCAGTGAGAATGAAAATTTTATTACCTTAGCCCTTCCCAGAGAATTTGTAATACCATGGCAAAAACAAGGGTACACACATCTCCACTTTGGTGCAGTCAGATTAGCACTAACTTTTCATGAAAGAAAGGGACTCCCTGTAGCCTCTAGAATTTCACTTCTTGATTCTAGGTTCTTGGAGTATCATAATGCAGTCATAGGTACTGTCCAGACTACCTTAAATGTAACACCCCATAATTTTATTACTTGTTTAATTCTTATACGTAGAAAAAAAAAAAAAAAAAAAAAAAAAAAAAAAAAAAAAAAAAAAAAAAAAAAGGGCCCACAATTAAATGGATTTAGTTGATTTGGGCCTAAGATTTTAAAAATAATATAAATACTATGGAATAAGAAGCCCAAGTGAGGTGGTCTAAGTAAATATATGGGCCTTGATAAACTTAAATAAAAATAAAAATAAAAACCCTAGTCTTTTACTTCTTAAGCTACACGTGCTTTTGCTGACAGGACTTCCTTTTTTGCTTCAGCTGCATCACACTACTAAACCTTGCTTTGCTTCACTGTGGCTGTGAGTGGAGACTAAAGGTACGGCTCCTTGCTGCTCTAAACTTAGGAAAATGGTAATACTCAATGGCTAGCTTTTGTTCCCACTCTTATAGGGAGAATCTATTAGTGGCGTACCCAATAGAAAAAAAAAAAAATAGGGGCTGCTGTTATGGATCTAAGGCTAATTTATGTTAATAGAAAAATGATGTTTTGTGGTCATTATGTGACCGTATATGGCCTCACTAAACATCACCACCCATCTGCCATGTATCTTTACCTTGTCCTTGTTCAATACATGTCCAGTAGTTTGTTTGTGTTGTGGCGGCATCAAGGAAATTATGCGCCTTTGGATTGATAAATTAAGGTATAAAATAGGTTGACCACATGCCCACTTTTCTGCCATATTAAAGCTTCATGCATAGCTAGGATTATATAAATGCAAGAAGGCTGCATTATGTAATTAGATACCTACCTTTGCATCATTCTAGTGACACTAATTACCATCTCTAAGCCACTGAGTATGCAGCAACTTTTTAAGCCCAAAAATCTGATTTTGCAGCAATATTTTTTAAGCTGAATTTGATTAGGTAGAGCCAAAAAGATATGATTATGCAGCAGTAATTGTAAGCCCAAAATCTGACATGGCTAAAGAGTTTTCCAAGGAAACTAAACACCTCCGTAGGCTTTAATGTTGATAGATTAAACCATTTAAATGTGAAAACAGATTGTTAGGAGGGCAAATTTTGTATTGATGGACCTATTTTTGTGTTGCTAGGTCCTAATTCTACTTGTTTATTGTGACTCAAGGGTGATTGATTCCTTTTATTTTTGCAACTAAGAGGTAAGTGGTGTTTGCTAATTTTGGGGGTTTTCCCAAACAATGTTGATTTATTTAAACTAATTTATATCAAAGGAATATGTTGTTATTCTACGTATATGGATATTTTATAATTGTTTAGTGTGCACATTAATTATTCATTTTATGAAAAACCTGTGGGACAACTTAAATTTATCTAAATTTGTATGTGTGAATATATCCTTATGTATTTTTAGAATTATGAATGTGATATTTTTATGTGAGCATCTTGAATGGATTATTTATGTGAGCATCTTGAATATGTTTTGAAAACCTATGGCAAGTCGTGATTAAAAAGCTCAGTATTGTGTTGGTCCTTAGCAAGGGACAATCATACTGTAGCTAGTTCTTAGCAAGGGACGGTCCCAGAAAAGGGGACAGTGCACATTTAGTAGCTCCTTAGCAAGGGAGTATACTATTGAGGATCCAAAAAGGAAGCTCCTTAGCAAGGGAGTGCACCTTTAGGTTCCAAAGGAACCATCCTTAAGAAAGAGGATGAAAAGGAGGTTCCAGTCCTAGGAAAGGGGATAGCACAACCCTGTCAACAAGGCCTAAACGTTGACCACGAGTAAAGCCTAGGAAATTGTGTTTGTGATGGTATTGAAATATATACACTATGATGGCTCACTATATAAAGATTATTATTTCTTTTATATGAAATATTTGATGATAAGGTATTAATAAGGTATGAGTAATGAATTGTTTGTAAGGACTATTTTTTTTAAGGTTAATCCCACACCCCAATGTTAGTGAATACCACTATTAAGTTATCTCACCCCCCTTTATTTTCTTCTTCCAAATACATTAGAGGGATTATTGGAGTAGAGATTACTAGGAGTCAACAGTTACAAAGTATTTTGTAGGACTGAAGACTTTATTATTATTTTTATGGTATTAAATACTGTAATGGAGAATTATTTTAAAGATGTTTTAAATTTTTGGTAGATTAGAGTTCTGACATTTGTGATGAAATTTTTAGGTTGCTAGATTCTTTTATTTAATATTTTTATGGATTTTTTTTTCAAATTAATTAGAATTTTATTGCTTATGATTTTGGGGCGTTACATTAAATGCAAGAACAATTTTTGTTACCCTCTTCCCCAATTTCAATATCTCTCAAAGACCCTCACCTTTGTGATGCTCTTAAGGTGCAAGTTCAAATCATAGGAGCTTCCCAGGTGAAAGATACTTTTGTTGCCACACTCCATTACCAGTTAGCCTACAGACTCCAAAATCATGCTTTTGATATAGCAGTTCTAGAGATGGCCCAATCCAATGAAGCCTTACTAATCCAAGTTGATCCAGGCGTTACACCTATGTGTACATTTGTCCCATGACAGTTAAATAGAGATCAGATGACTTCTCTCTTTCTAGAATCATGGATCACAAAATATGAAATGCTTCACCAAGCAGTCAAGCCAGTACAGTCCAATAGTCCTTTCTTTGTCAAAAAAGAAAATGGTGACGTTGAAGTCAGATTCCTTACTACTACACAAGAAAAGAAAGAGGTCACAGTCTTTTCTACTTAGATTGCTATGATCCACCCAGTGTCATATGAGGGTCTAGATGGTCTTCAAATCAAAGCATTCTGAGAAGACGGACAGCCTTGCTTCGAAGGAAAATCATCCTCTGGTCATATATAGTGGGATGTTTGTGATTGTGATGATTGCTGAGAAGAAGAAGTTTTTGAAAAAAGTAATTCACAAAAAAAGAAAAAGTCCTCCCAGCAGACTCTTAAAGAAAGATATGAAGCAGGAGATCCAGAAGTTGACCTCCTTGGCGAAACTTCTAGAAAGTTTGATTATTATGTCATTTATCCCCGAACCAAGAAATAAAATCTTTTCTCTCCCTCTACATGCAAACAAAATCCAAATCAAAACCATAAACCTCTGTTGATCCCATACTACCAAAAAGTCCTCCCCCAAGTACCAAAATGTCAACCCAAACCTATCAGTCAAACCCATGTCCAGAAACCCCTACCTTGCTACATGTTTGACCATGCTTCACCCTCCTATTCACAAAATTTTCCATATCTTGAAAGTTTTGACCATCCTCAGACCAACACCAAACATGTGTGAAAAATCAAAAATCCTGTTAGAAACAATCCAGATGGAACCAACAAACAGGTTTTCTCAGCCGAAGCAGCCTTAAATTGGCAAGCAGAAAATGTTGTAGCACAAAACCAGGTCCTTTCAAAGATTCTTGATACTCAACAAAAGATGGCTGAAGCAGTTACCCGGACATTCTCATCCTCAAATTCTCTCATTGAAGAATTGAGAAAGAAATTACAGACAGTTGAGCAAGAATTGGCAACCATTGCCTCCACTGTAAAAGATTTGTCAGTTTCATTTCCACTCATTGGACAAAAAGAAAAACAAAGAAAACAATTGCTGGCACAACTTCAGTCAATGGAAAATCCAAGGAAAGAAGTGATCCAAGCTTTTCCAATGCAAGTTTACATGCCTTATCAACCTCGCCAATCCTTGTATAAAGACTTGTCCATACCCCCAGCCTCACCCCTCTCCCCAGTTCCTCCTTACCAAAACCTTCAACCATTAACCATAACACATCTTGACCCATAACCCTTTTAGACCAAGCAGAATCTTCCCAAGTATAACATGTCCAGAACCACTCCAACTACAACCCCAAACCAAACCACAAACTCCTCCTTCTCCCATGAAAAAAGACAACGAACCATTATACCAACCCTCAGATCCGATTGTTGGTGCTTCGTCTAGACTTCCAAATATGAACATGTTAGCCACAAACCCTAACCCTTCAAACCCAATATCATCCTTCCTCAAATCCCTTACACTTCAAGACCCACAAAGTCCTTTTGTGCTCCCAGTCATTGCTGACACAGATCTAGACTTGTCTAATCTTGGACTAGATGAAGTATTTATGACAGATTCAAAGGTAGAAGAAGATGATGATGTCCTTCACCATGACCAACCCCCACCACCACCAATATTTCCTCCACCACCCTTAATTCCTGATTTCCAGACAAGGTTAACCTACTCATCAACCACAGATTCAAAACACTTGTTCACTATTGACAATACCCCTCCTTTAAAATGGCATGATGAAATTTTTAACATGTATTCCTGGGGCACAGCTGAACTCCAAGCCCCAAATAACACTGTTGCACAAATTATTGCCAAATTTGTTGTAAGACTCACAAGAAGATTACGACAATGGTGGCTCAACCTTGGAGAATACAAGCAAAGACAAGTAGCCCAGTGTCTCACTTTAGAAGATTTTTTCACAATCATTCATAGTGAATTTCTTGGCTCTGTGGCTCATTATACAGAAGTGGCACGAGAAGAATTTTTGCTGATGAAATGTTGCTCTTTTGAAAGAAAAGACTTGGAGAAACACTTTGACAGAATGTCAAGCCAGTACTACTCCTTCAATGGTATGGATGATGTTAATTCAAAGCACACATTTCTGAACTCTTTTCTAGAACCATTAGGAGATGAAATCCTTCGCATGATGAACCTACAAAAAATAACTCTGCAACAAGCCTCTTTAGATGAAATCTACCAGCATGTGCTCATCGCCCTTGAAAAGCTCTGCAATCAGAGAAAGTTTCTCTCAGAAATTGACAAGGTCCATAGCAAGCTCAAAGACAATTGCAAAAGAAAAGATTTACAAATAAAATGCTATGACAAAAGTTGTCCTTGTCTCACAAAGAAAAGAGATCATTTCAAGAAGTATCCTTGGAAGAAAAGGTACTAAGCAAGTCAAAAAAGAGATCCTTCAGAAAAAAGAAATGGAAGTTCCTCCGAAGGAAGCAGTTCAAAGGAAAAACTTCAAAAGTCTGTTTTGTATGTAGAAAACCAGGCCATTTTGCAAAGAATTGTCCAAAGAAAGAAAAGGCAGTAAAGCTACTTGAACAAGCCCAGATTCATGTAGATGATACCCCCTTCTCAAATGTAGAATCACTCTTTTCACTGGATGATGACTACTCTCCCCAAGCCCTAGTAGTCATGGCTTATTCTACCTCAAAAGATGATTCAAGTTTAGAAGATTTAGACCTAGAAATCCAAACCATCTACACTTCCCAGCCTATCATAGCCCCCTTAACCAGCCCTACACCCATAGCCTAAGTACATATCCTTCTTGACACCTATTCCAAACCCATTCCCGCAATAGCCTTGTTTGATATAGGTGCAGCAGCAACAATTCTCCATCCCAAGATACTACCCCAACAATTTTGGCTACCCCATCATCAGATGTTCAAAGCAGCCAATGGAGAAACATTTTTGATCACCTTGAAAAGCAAGCCTATCCTCATTAGAATCTTCCCAACCCTGATCATTAAACACCAAGTCCTTGGCTCCCCTTTCACAGGCAGAGACCTTCTTATAGGATTTGATCTCCTTCATCAAATACCTAGCCTCAAATGGTCATCAAAAGGACTTTTGCACAAACAGCATCTTCTCACCTGGACTCAAGTACCTCATTTGTTCATAATAGACCTATTTAACTCCTTCAGACTCCAGATTATAAAAGAATGTTGTGCAACCACCCACTCTGAATTCCTCCTTAAAAATCCAAACCCTTTGTGGAAAAATCCATCATTCTTCATAAACCCGCCCTTCAAAAAGAATGAAGATGTCAACCTACAAAAGCTAGTCATAGAGGAATGAATCCAGAACACTTGAACTTAGCCAAGCAAGAATTATCCACTCTTCTTTCAGAAAGCCTCATTGAACCTAGAACCTCTCCATGGGCGTGTGAAGCTTTCTATGTTAATAAGCATGCTGAGCAAATTCGTGAAAAACTCAGATTGGTAATCAACTACCAAGATCTTAACCATTTCCTTGCTGATGACAAGTTCCCTTTGCCAAACAAAAGTGCTCTTTTCCAGCATCTTTCACATGCTAAGATATTCTCAAAGTTTGATCTCAAAACAGGATTTTGGCAATTAGGAATCCACCCAGAAGAAAGGTACAAGACAGCTTTTTGCATTCCAGACCACCATTATCAATGGACTGTTATGCCTTTTGGTCTTAAAAATGCTCCATCCGAATTCCAAAAAGCAATGGTAACTCTTTTCCTACCACCCTTGACAAATGCCTTGATTTATGTGGATGATATCCTTCTATTCTCAAAGGATGCAGAATCCCCTGAAAAATTGCTTACTGAATTTTATAATTTAGTAAAAACTCAGGGGATAATGCTTTCAGAAAAATAGATGATCATAGGAGTCTCCTCTATAGACTTCTTGAGTGTAAACATTTCAGATGGAAAATACACTTTGCAGCCCCACATTGCAATTTATCTTGGAGAATTTTCAGATAAGCTCACAAATACCAAGCAGATACAGCAGTTTCTTGGAGTTGTAAACTACATGTCAGATTTCATTCCAAAAATCTCCAGATACAGGAATTGTTTAGCTCAATTATTGAAAAATCTCCCCCAGATTGGAATCCAATTCATATAGAAGCAGTCCAACAGCTGAAAAAGTTAGCAGAAAAACTTCCTCCTTTGTAGATTCCAAGACCAGGCAAAAGAATATTGCAAACAGATGCAAGTGATGAATATTGGGCAGCAACTCTCTTTGAAGAAGTTAATAGCAAAAGAAGTATTTGTGAATATAAAAGTGGTGCATTTAAACCTTCAAAACTTCATTATCACTCCACTTTCAAAGAAATTTTGGCAGTTAAACATGGCATTGAAAAATTCCAGTTCCACCTCCTCGGGCATAATTTTCTAGTAGAGATGGACATGTCCTCATTCCCAAAAATGCTCCAGTTCAAAAGAAAAATGCTTCCACATCCCCAGCTACTCAGATGGTCAAATTGGTTTTCACAATGGTCATTTCAGGTCAAACACATCAAAGGTAAAGACAATCTTATCACTGATTACCTTTCTAGAAAACCTCCAGTTCTTACCACCACAATCATTCCCCCACCTTTATGTGTATATCCAATCATAGATCCATCCTCATCCTCAAGCTCTTCTTCACCCCTTGATGATATTCTTAATATGATAGAAACCCTTCCCCCATAAATAAAAGACCAAATAAAGACCCTAACCCTTGAAGCTAGATCCAAAAGAATCATTAGAGTCCTCCATGATTACCTCAAAGAACAACAGAGCCATTTCCTTACTATTTTCCCAAACATAGATGAACCATGGAAAACCCCTTTTGCCTTTTGGATAACCAGTTGGACAGTTGCACATTATCTCTACATGTGGTACTTACTCAATGAGTATTACTTGTGTCTCCATTTTGAACCAGAATTTTACTCATACATTTTCCCTCGAGAAAACAAGTATTTTACCAAGTTCTGGTTTGAAGTCTTGAAACATGATGCTCATAATGGTAATTGGTCCAAGTATCCCAAAATAGAACACCCACGCTTTGGCGAAAAACTTACTTCTGCCTGTCTAGTTGTTAAGCTCAATTCCAAAAATGATGTTCGAGCAGAAGGAATCTTTCACCTTGCAGACATGCATTGGGTAACTAATGCTGATGGTACCCTTCATAAACACATGGACGTGTCTTGAAAATCTTGCTACTATTTCCTCACAATGGCAGAATCTCTTAACCAAGGAATTCTACTTGAAATAGTGCCCGCAGACCCAGATATATGTAGACAACAATGGCCACATGAAGACCACTGAGAAATGCCAAATCCTTTGATAGGACACGATGATCCCTACTACAATAACCATGATGGACATGCTAATAATGATGATGTTGATGAAGAATGGTTCCAAGGAAGAGATGGATGGGATGATTAGTGTATATTAAAAAATATATATATATATATATATAAAATAAAATAATATATATATATATATATATAAATATATGTAAGTAACTATATAATATTATATATACATATGTCTCAGAAGACTTTCCATGCAAAGAAGAAGATTATCCATGCAAAGACTTTCTACACGAAAGACTAAGGCCATCCTCAAAAAACTCATTTTCCTATGCAAGCCTTTTTCATCAAAGGCAAGACTTTCTTGCCAACAAGGTGGACTTCTCCCAACAACTCATATTCTTGTCCCAGGCCACACCTCCCTCTTGTGACACTTGTCACTCCTCCATGAGCAATTTGACATTTGGTCATCCCCCACCAGACAGAAAATCTCTACTAGACAGCACCATATCCGAACAGCGATAAATTTCTCAATCCATTCTTCCCGTCCCTCACATCTTTTGACACTTATCACAAGCCAGACGGCCCCTACCATTTACTATGGAAATCCTTATCTTCAGATTGCGTTGTATCATATTGCCTATAAATAGGCCTCTTGTATCTTTAGAAAGGCAGATGCTATTTCCGATATATGATAGTGGTAAGAAACGTAATAGACAATATTATGAAAAATATGATAAAACTATATTTTTTTTAAAAAAACTCATATAAAATTTAAGGAGTAAAATAGTATTTTACCTTTGCGACTAATTATTTTATAATTTCCAAATAAAAAAGATTCAGCAATAAGGTTTTTCTTGGGAGTTGTTTAGCAATAAAATTAATTGGTTATAAGTGATAACCAAATAGTGATTAAATAAATACTCATTTTTGTAATGCCAACCAGATATATTGCCAGTTTCATTTAGAGCTACCCTCCATCTCTGCACTTTGCTATTTTATCCTTGAATGTTTTTACATGTTTTACAAGTGCTTCTCCGTACTTTCCTTTTTGGTTACGTACTTCTGAGGGATCCACCTTATAAAAAACTGGTAGCACAATTTGATCATTCTTCTTACACTCCAAAATCTTGACAAGTTCATCCAGACACCAAGAGGATGCTGCATAGTTTTTAGAGAATACAATTATTGAAATCTTTGAATCTTTAATGGCTTCAAGAAGTTCTGCAGAAATTTCCTCTTTCCTTCGGAGCTCATCATCAATGAAGGTGTTAATATCATGATGACGCAAAATTCCATTCAAGTTGCTGATGAAACCATTGCGGGTGTCTTCACGTCTGAAACTTAAAACAAACATCATATCTACATTATTGTGTGAAAGAAGAAGAGGAGTCTCCTCTGTTGGTCAGAAGAACCATCGAGATTTTTGAACAAGAAGAGAAAGAAAGATCTGATGAAAATGTAAATGTAATAGATGTAGCAAATGAAAATGGATTTCTAGAATATATTGGAGAGAGAATGGATCAAGAAATTTAGGGGGCATTTGGATGGCCTATTTCCATAACTCATAACTCTATTTCCATAACTCATAACTCAAAAATGGTGGGACCCATAGCGGGATCTTTGTTTGGAAGCAAGATAACTCAATTTCCATAACTCTATTTCCATTACTCAATTCTCTGATTTTTGAGTTATGAGTTATGGAAACTGAAAACACATTTTGGCTATTTTCAATTTCCATAACTCATAATCAATGGCATTTCTGTAATTGAACACACATTGGGGGACCCGTAGCCGCAACTTTTGACCGGCTGACTTTTTTTTTTTTGGTCTGACTGAAAAAAAAAAAAAAAAAAACTAACGTGAAGACCGAACCCAGGAAAAAAAAAAGAGAAAAAGCTGCACAGATTGACAAACATGGGACCCACAAATAGTGTGAAAAATATGAGTGATGGTAACTGAGTGATGGTGCCAAACGGATATAGAATTTTTAAGTGATGAGTGATGAGTGAAAAGTGATAAGTGATGAAAATTGAGTGATGAAAATTAAGTGAGCAAAATTTTTGATCCAAACAAGGGCTTAATGTTACGTTTTGTAAGACTTAATGTATTAAATATTTATTTCTCAGAGACTGGGACATAAAAATGTTAGCAGAGTAGTTGGAGATAATATTTTATATTTTGGGCAGGTGGCCGCCCAAGCTGGCAAATGCTTATCTTTGGCGTTTGGACTTTGGAGTGTAGCTCTGTCAGCGCTGATGCATTAGGATCCGGTGCAATGTATTGCAGCATACAATTCACCTTCCTCTTTTTAAAGTTTGTTTGTTACGTAATTTCAAACTCACATTTTTATATTTTAAACAATTTTATATACTTTTTTATCCATATAAATATTTAAAAGTTACAAAAATTTCATCTCAAATTACTTTATCAAACACTTCTAACAAATTTTTTTTTTAAGTTTACTTTTTATTTTTGTTAATTTTTATCTTTATTTTTTAAATCAATAATTAAGATTTTTTTTATTCAAATCAATGATTAAGATTGAAATATATTTTTTGTAACTATCAATTTTAACTATTGATAATAATTGTATCACGTGCAATTTCAATTCCAGAATCAAATGTGAAAATACAGGATTAGTGTACTACTTTCGCAGTAGGTGGCCCCAACACGACTGCCGAGAAAATTGGTCGTCCCTTGTTGTAATTATGAAAGAGTATACTTTTTGGATTGTCGCTTAGCTTCCCATTCTGATTTACATTCAAACTTTTTAGGAAAGGGTACGCGCTTTGCGCTTATTTTTGGAGTGTAGTAGGCTAGTCGCTGATGCATTCTGATTCCTTTTGGAACTTTAAAGAAAAGAAAAAACTTTTTTCTTTCCTTTACATCCATTTTGAACGGCATCCTCTTTATTCTTTCTTATTCTCTCTAATCAAATGTCTGTTTCTTCCTTTAAAACACATCTTGTAGTAGTGGTACAAGTAGCGGTGGGTACCCATGTCGCCTTCGTTTCTCTCTCTACCTTCGTTCATTCACACACACACACACCCCATTAAGTCTCAAGTCTCAAGTCTTAAGTCTCAACCCTCCAGTCCATGTCATGAGGGCTATTCTTCAGTGGCGGTGGGTACCCACCTCGCCTTCTTTTCTTTCTTTACCCTCATTCGTTCACACACGCCCCCTTAAGTCTCAAGTCTCAAGTCTCAAACCTCCAGTCCATGTCATGAGGGCTACTCTTCAGTGGCGGAGCCACGCCTCCACACCCCCCCCCCCCCCCAAAATCTTCTAAAAAAGTTAGTATATATTAGTATAATAATTATCCCTACCAATTAAAGTTTTTTAAAGAAAATACTAGAACTCCCCCCCTATCCCCCAAAATTTTTGGATATGATTTTTAAAAAAGAAAATGCTAAAAATACAATATTTTAAAAACAATTTGGCAGCAAAGCCTAGGCGTCAAATAGGTAAAAAGAAAATAATGTTAATAATAATTATGTGCGCCCAAGATATGGCTGATGGGCCTGAAAGGTATTTGGGCTCACAATCTATTTGTATTATGGACTTTTGGATTTCTTACAATAGTCGGTCCTATGTTCGGCAACCCAGGTACCCAAGCTCCCTCTGTTCTTACAATCGCTCTCCCTTGCTTTCTCAAGAGCTTCGCCTCTCCCTGGTCCTTCCTCTCCCCAATTGCCAATCCTTCCAACTGAATCTCCTTTGCTTATTTATAGTCAAAGTTAGTGGGATGGCAATGATCATTTTCTTGGTCAGTGGAGGTAGAGGTCCAATACTGTTTCTTCTAAGTGGGTGCTTAATTGCGAGTGGGAGAAGGTAATGGTGGCCTTGGAACTAGTTCCACTATTAGATCTGATTCTCGGCAAAGCCATTCCATAGGTAACGGTGGGGAGGTCCAATGCCGTTACTCTTGATTGGAAGTTTGGTGTCGAGTGGGAGAAGGTAACAATAGCTCGGCAGTGGTGTTCCGTGGTGATAGCATGCATTCCGAGCTCCACTTACTCGGAGGGCGTGTTCACCGAAGGTGGCGTGACTTCGCCTTTGTTGTTCATGTTGTTAATGATTTCATTCCTAAGCCCCGGGCATTTGGAAAGAGCTGAAACTTGCCCGGAACAAGCTTGGGCGTTCAATCAGTGTGAGATTCTACATGTGGCGTCGGTGCAATGGCCTTATATAGACAAATGGGCTTGGATGAGGGTAATGCTCATACAATAGCCCCCCCTTGATTCATGTTAGGCTCTCGGTACTAAATCAAGGATACCGCACATTAGGCTCTCGGCTCCCTAAGGATACCGCACACCCTTTACGCGCGGTCAGAGTGGCTATCGCTGGCCACTTTGAAAATAGTGCCTTGCCAGGTTGTCATGTCTGTAATTAAAACTTGGTAGTTGGTAAACCATCCAACGGTTGGTGAACTGTCAGACGGTACGCGAACCATCTGATGGTCCGTAAACTGCACCCACACATATGGGGTTTTGCTCAAAAAGGGTTTGGTGGGTTTTTTCCCTCTCCACGCCTCATTAAATGCTTTGACCCTTATATATATATATATATCTCCTCGTGGGTTTCCATTTTACTCTTTGTGTTCTATTTACCTTGAATTTATTCTCTACCGAGCATCTCTCTTCTAGCAAAAACACTCTTCCAGTTCCTCACTCCCTAGAGTCCGACGTAAGTTTTCTTTACCTCTCTCCATCTTTCGATTATTTTCTGTTTCATACTTTAGGAATGGGGTATTCTCATCTCCTCACCCCTGGGGCTGCCTTGGCTAGTTTTAGAGAGACCTTTGGTATCCCAGGTGATGTCAACATTGTGTATTGCAATGTGGGTGATATTGAACTCGCGAGGGCTGCTGATTCGAATGCAACGTTTTTTTCCATTGATATCTATACTTGAGGGTGGGGTTAGGTTTCCCGTAGACCCTTTCATCATAAGCACCCTAGGGTTCTACGGTCTATATCCCCACCAGTTTCCCCCAAATTTTTATAGAGTTGTAAGCTGTGTCAATCGACTGAATCAGATATTCGGGCTGCAACTGAACCACCATGACATTAATTTTATGTATAAACTGTGCGGTAATTTTTCTAGTGATTATTACTTAAAAACTAGAGATATTCGAGTCTGGCTTATCTCTTGTCTACTCGACTCAAATAGAAACTCAACTGGAGAGTTCGTTCGGGTGTGCGTCAACTGGCTCACCAGTGAGTTACTTTGCCCGCTTTCACCACGTGAAGTTGGTCAATACCGAGAATCTCCATTCGTTCTATTCTTGCATCTTTTTATTATTTGTGCACTTGATTGATCGATTTATTCTTGGATTTGCTTCAGAATCAAAAAGGTTCCTACCGGACTCTCGAGTCATCCATGTGCGCAATCTCAACTTTGTTCTGAGGTCGAAGATTTTTGTGCACGGCGACGGGCAACTTCGGGCATCTCATTTGATTCTCGTCGTTAATCCAGCATACATTACTTGGCAAAATTTTAGCTAGGCGCTTTTAGTAGACAGTCTGCTCTTGTCTTACATAGATGCCTGACACAAAAAGTTCCTCCCTCCCGCGCTTACTACTGACGAAACTCGAGACCTTGGCCCCCGTTATACCACTGCAGACGACATTGCGCCTGTAAGGGACGAGTCTGCCAAGCATGTGTCCCAAAGTCGAAGAAGACACGAAGTTATCGAACAGCCGGAAGACGCTACCCCTACAGCCGAGGAAGAAGCTGACGAACCAATAGGAAAAATGGTGAAGAATAGAGAGATGTCCTTGTCCAGGTTTATACCCGGGGCCTGCTTAGCGGCGCAACCTCAATTCCCCAAAGGTATGAGTCAGGCTCTCCTCGTAGGTGAAACCAGATAGAGGAAACGAGCCGTTGAGAAAAACTGTTCTCGTTCTAGGCGAGCCTTTACTAAAGACCCTGCCCCACCCAAGGGGCGGGCCGAGGATCCAGGAGACGCTGGTCGTTACTCCACTAGCGACTCAGGTCGGGGCCAACGTGGCATCTTCTTCTCAACCCGAGGTTGGTTGGTGGCACGTTTTCTTGTTGGGTGGTGAGCCTTTATCGACAATCGCCAGCATTTGGCGCTGGGACAAGAGAGGAGGGGGGCGGATAGCCCAAAGTCTGGCGCAAGGCCTTCTGTTGCCGGAAGATGTTCACGTTTATTCTGACAGTGATGACGAGTTGCTTGCTAGGCGGCTGCAATGGCACATTGTCACTGTAATCTTCTATTCCTTTCATTTCTTTCATTGTTACAGGTTGCTATTTTCCTAGCTTAACCATTTTGTTACTACGACACTTTCTGGCCGCACAGTTGTCTAGTGTGATGGACGGGAGGTTAAAGGAAGCAGTCGAGGCCATTGATCGGGAGAAGGCACTGAAAGCCGTTGTTGAGGTCACTGCCCAAGAGAAGGGAGAAGGTGCTGCGGCGTCGGAGAGGAAAGCAGTAGATGCCGAGAAGGCCCGGTTGGTTGTCGAGAACAAGCTGACCATCATGGAAAAAGACCTAGGTGAGACAGAGCTCAAGCTAGCAATGGCAAATAGCCTAAACCTGGCCCAGGCCGATCAAATTACTGACCTAAAGGAATCCCTTGAAGACTGCGAGGACAAGTGGTATAATGCAGGCTTCTCGGAAGCTGAAGACTCTGTGGAGCCAATCGTTCACCAAGCTCGGCGCCATGGGTTCGGGGAAGGATGGTTAGCTGCTCTTCAAGCCATGGGAGTGGCTAAGGATTCCCCACTGTGGAATCCGATGCAGATCCCCTACCCGTCCCCTCCTCATCCTGTTCAGAGTCGAGCTGATGGCATGGACGAAGAGGAAACTCGGAGTATGAGGGATCTTGTACGAGAAATTGATGCTTATGTGGAGACAGCCGATTCGGAAGTCATGAGCAATATCCATACTGGAAATGAAGTTGCTCGAGATTAGACCCCTTTGATAACCCAGACTGCTAGGGATAAAGCCGGGCAAGCTACTGCTCCCCCAACTCCCACCGACCTCTCCGCTTGAGGAATTGGTTCTCTCTTGTCTCTTTATTTATTTATTTATTTTTTAGCCTAAATCATCGGGTTGTGCTGATCGAACAATTTCTTTGTCTCTCGCTTGGGTTTTAATTAATACCATTTAGATATAAATTTGTGTTGCTTGTTTGATAATTGCTAACTTTGCACATAGTTAAGGCCCATCCGTTCATCATACCTTACTTCCTCACTTATAGTGGCTAGGAGCAACTTTTCTGCCCTTAGGATTTTTGCTTTAGGCTTTCATTGCTTGGTTTTTGAATGTAGAACCTATGACCGGTTCCTGCTCTTAGAGAACGACAACCTAATGTTTTCACCTTCTCGGTGACGAGACTCTCTGTCCTTAGAAAGCAATGTCTCAAGGTTTCCACCCGCTCTGTGGTAGAAATCGAACCGAGGACAAGTTTCTGTCTTTAGGGAATGATGTTTAAAGGTTTCCACCTATTCGGTGATAGGGTTCAAACCGAGGATAGGATTCTGTCCTTAGAAAATGATATCCTAAGGTTTTCACCTGCTCGGTGATAGGAATCGAACCGAGTACAGGCTTTTGTCCTTAGAAAATGAAATCTTAAGGTTTTCGCCTGCTTGGTGATAGGAATCGAATAGAGTATAGGCTTTTGCCTTTAGAGAATAAAATCTTAAGGTTTTCACCTGCTCAATGATAGGAATCAAATCGAGGACAGGTTTCTGTCCTTAGAAAATGATATCCTAAGGTTTTCACCCGCTCGGTGAAAGGAATCAAACCGAGTACAGGCTTCTGTCCTTAGAAAATAAAATCTTAAGTTTTTCACCTGCTCAGTGATAGGAATCGAACTGAGGACAAGTTTCTGTCCTTAGAAAGTGATTAAGTAGCTTTTGCCTTCATAATTTTCTCCATGTCGGCAATAATAACTTAAAAGCAATTGGATTAAATGCACCTGCATGAGTAAATACCGTCACATTAATACATAATAGTGCGGAATTACATCAAGTTTACATATTCAGAGAGTGGCCGGTCAATGATAAAACTTTTTTAAATTACGAACATTCGATGGGCGGGGAAGTGGTCTTTCTTCCGAGTCTTCTAAGTAGTATGCTCCTGCACCTGCAATGACAGTTACTCTGTAGGGCCCCTCCTAAGTCAGGCCAGCTTCCCTGCATTGACGTCACGTGTATTCCCCACGACCTTACGAAGCACCAGATCTCTCGTGGCAAATTCCCTTTTCCTCACGCTCTTATCGTATCTCTGAGTGAGCTTTTGCTGATATTCTGCCAGCTGGATGGTAGCTATTTCACGGTGTTCTTCTACTAAGTTCAGCTACTTGCACATCAGCTTCTCATTCTCGGTTGGAGTGAATCCCGCAACCCGGGTACTGCACAGGTTCACTTTTGCAAGGATGACAGCCTCCGCCCCATAAGTTAGAGAGAATGGAGTTTCTCCCGTAGACCTCTTCGAAGTTGTCCGATAAGCCCATAGGACGCTTGGTAGTTCCTCGGCCCACCTACCTTTTGCGCCATCCAACCTCTTCTTTAATCCGCTTACGATGGCCTTGTTAGTAGCTTCTGCCTGGCCGTTGCTTTGTGGGTATGCTGATGTTGAATTCCGGTTTCTGATCCTGAGATTATTGCAAAACTCCCGAAATGCTTTGCTGTTGAACTGTAAACCATTGTCCGACATAAGAGTTTCTGGTACACCGAATCTTGTCACAATATTTCTCCATACGAACCTCTTAACGTTGACATCTCGGATATTTGCCAGCACCTCTGCTTCCACCCATTTAGTGAAGTAGTCTACCGCGACCAGCACGAATCTTCGATTACCTGTTTCCCGGAGAAATGGCCCGACTATGTCTAGCCCCTACTAGGCAAATGGTCACAGGCTACTTACCGTGTTTAGACTCCCAACAGGTTGGTGGATCATCAAGGCGTGTATTTGACACTGCTGGCACCTTCATGCATGCTCGGAGGCCTCTTTCCCCATCCGTGGCCACCAAAAACCTTGAGTCATTGCTCGGTGAGCCAATGACCGTCCTCACACGTGACTACCGCACACACCTTCATGCAGTTCAGCTAGGAGTTCTCTAGCTTGGCTAGGGCGAAGACACTGCAGGTACGGTCCTTTAAATGACCTTTGATATAACTTTCAATCGACAGATAACCAATACCAAGAAGTAGTTCGTCGTAATCTGGCCGCCTCTTTTTCGTCTTCTGGTAACTGGTTTTTGGCTAAGAATTCGACTATAGGATCCATCCAAGATTTCTCGGCCGCGACAGCTTGCAACACCTCCATTCTTGCGTTGATGCTGGGTTCGTTCACCAATTCCACCCTGATTAATTGAGGTACTTCACCAGCTATCGACAATGCTAATGTGGCCAGGGAGTCGGCATGGCGGTTTTGCCCTTTAGTAACTTGTTCTACTCTCACACTTGAGAAATGGCCCATGGCCTGTTTCACCACTCGCAAGTACTCAGCCATCTGAGGATCCTTTGCCTCGAAACTCCCCAATACTTCATTGACTACGAGCTGGGAATCTGAGTAAATTTCCACCTCCTTTGCTCCCAAATCCAAAGCCACTCTCATCCTGGCTAGCAGGGCCTTATACTCGACCTCGTTGTTAGATGCCTTGAAGCCTAATCTGAAAGAGTGCTCTAGCTTTAATCCTTCAGGGGTGATGACTACAATTTCGGCTCTTTCGCCGTATTGGATGCACCATCTACAAACACTTTCCATGGCCTAACCCCCACGAGGCAAACAATATCCGTACTTTTTGGCGAGAACTCGACAATAAAGTCTGCAAGTACTTGTCCCTTCACCGTGTTCCTCGGCCTGAATCTGATGTCGAAAAAACCTAATCGAATCTCCCATTTAGCTATCCTTCCAGTAAAGTCAGATCTTTTCAGTAGTGACTGGGGAGGATACTCGGTCAGAACATGAATGGTGTGAGCCTGGAAGTACTAGGCAATTTTTGGGTGGAATGCACGAATGCTAACACCAATTTTTCTAGTGGTAAATACCTGGTCTCGGCATCTATAAATGTCTTGCTTATGTAGTAGATCAGCAACTGTACACCATTGTCCTTCAATAGTACCGCGTTGGCTGCATGCTCAGACACTGAAAGGTACATATATAGATCTTCCCCGAGCTCCGGGGCCGCCAACGTTGGTAACTATCCAAGATAATCCTTCAGGTCATGAAAGGCTCTATCACACTCCTCATTCCACTAGAACCCCTTCCACTTCTTCAAGAGCTAATAAAATGGTCGACACCGATCAGCGAACTTTGAAATGAATCGATTAAAGGTAGCCAACATACCGATTAATTTCTGGACCTCTTTTGGATTGCTTGGTGGACTAAAATGTTTCACGACTTCAATTTGATCGGGGTTAACTTCGATTCCCCGTTTGGTTATCAAGTAGCCCAAAAATTTGCCCGACCCCACTCCGAAAGCGCACTTATTTGCGTTGAGGCGCAGCCGGTGTCACTGGAGTATTGCGAACACTTCTCTAAGATCATCAATATGTTGCCCTTCCTGCTTGCTTTTTACCACCACGTCTTCAATGTATACTTCGACCGTGCACCCGATCTTATCCCTAAACATCCTCGTCATCATTCGTTGATAAGTGGCCCCCGTGTTTTTCAATCCAAATGGCATCACAGTATAATGATAGTTAGGATCCGGTGTAATGAATGCTGTCTTTTCCTGATCCTCGGTTGATAGGGAAATTTGGTGATAACCTAGGAAAGCATCAAGAAAGCTCATTTTTGGGTGCCTGTACGTGGCGTCCACCAGTTGATCAATCTTTAGCATCGGGAACGGATCCTTAGGACATGCTTGGTTTAGATCAGTGAAGTCAACACACACCCTCAATTTACCGTTCTTCTTCTTTACTACCACAGTGTTTGCAAGCCATTCTGGAAGGAACACTTCTTTTATGGCCCCTGCTTCTTTCAGCTTCCCAACCTCCTGCATGACAGCTTCGACATGTTCCTTAGCCGACCTCCTCGGTTTCTGTTTCTTTGGAAGGCATAATGAATCCACATTTAGCTTGTGTACCATAAATTCGGGGTCGACCCCGGGCACCTCGTATGTACTCCAAGTGAAAACGTCTATGTTTTGTACAAGCAAAAGCAATAACTCTACCCTCTCTTCGACCTTTAGACTCACCCTTATTAGGAAATTCCTTTCACGATCTGGCAAAATCTTCACCTTCACCAGATCCTCGACACAGCTGGTCCTTGCTTCTTCTCGGGGTTGCTGTAATTGCTATAAAGGGGTCCTCTTGGCTAATTCCCTTTGCTCGGTCTATTGGATGGCTGCGGCCACTAAGCACTATCTGGCTACCTGCTGATCGCCTCTTATCACCGCGACCCTATCTTCGGCCCGAAACTTGATTTTCAAATGTAAGGTGGACGGCACAGCCCCCATATCATGAATCTATGGTCTTCCTAGGATTGTCGTGTACGTCGAGTAGGAAGAGACTACTATGAACGTCACAATTACCTCCTTACCTCCCATGCCAAACGAGGAGTGAAATCTGTCTTTCTAGGATCACTAAATGTCCATCGAACCCCATCAACGGCGTACTATACTTGGACAGGTCTTTCTTTTCTAGGTTGTGCCCCTTGTATAAGTCAGGGTACATCACATCCGCCCCGCTCCCCTGATCTATCATTATCCTTTTTACTATGAACCCCCTTACACGGGCCGTGACGACCAAAGCATCACCATGCGGTTGAATGGTGTCGTCCATGTCATCATCATCAAACGCAATGGGTTGCTTTGTGTATCTCATCTTCTTCCCGAGGGAGTGCTCGTCCATGGGAGTTTTTGCCAGTTCTACAGTCAATACACCCCTCGTCTCTGAAGCTAGAATACCCCTTGTCCTTGTGGCATGTACAGTACAAATTCTGGTTTCTTCTTAACGGGTTACCTGCCATCTTGTTCAGCCACTTAAAGTACGGCTCATTTTTTATCCGATCGACAATCCTATGCGCTGGTTCCTTAAAAGCAACATTCACTACTCCAGCACCTGGCCCGGGCTTTTGAATCCTCAGATCCTTTCGAGGTCTGGGTTGGAAGCCGGCACTTCGTAGAAAATTTAGGATTGGAGCCTTTCCTTGGGTCTGCAACCAATCATCTTCCAATCGCTTATACTCCTTGATACGCCTCATCAACTGCCTCATATCCTCGAGAGGCCTTCTCGTCAATGATTCCCTTAGTCCGGATTCATCTGGTAACCCCATTCGAAAGGTGTTCGCAGCAATCTTTTCATTACCTCCGCCGATCTCATTATACAGCTCCTAGTACCGGTTAGCATAGTTGCGAAGGGTCTCTCTAACCTCCACTTTCATGATAGTAAGGCATCTACGGGCTGTAGGACCTGGTTGCAAGTCATGAATCGTATGCCAAACTCTTGGATCAATTCTGAAAAACTGTGAATCGAGCCTTTCTTCAACCCGTTGAACCACCTCAAAGCAGTGGGGCCGAGGCTCGAAGGGAAAACTTTACACATCATCGTATCATTATGAACGTGTAAAGACATTATTTGAATGTAGTGGTTTACATGTTCTACAAGGTTTGTCTTTCCAGTGTAGGAATTGAATGGTGGCCGTGTGAATCTGCTCAGCATAGGCGTGCTTTCAATGTCTCTTGAGAATGGTGATCGGGTAGCTTGGCGTAGTGCTCGGCTCATTGCGTCCATAGCCACATTTCGCGGCTGCCCCTTATCCGGGGAAGTCGAGTCACAGTCTGCATATTCTCATGACCGTTCGCAGTGCCACCGAGAATCAAATTTATGGGACCCTGCCGCACAGTGATCCCCCACACTTGCTGGTCTTTCTCTTCGCTCGTCGTAGTCCCTTCTCCTGTGTCTGTCCCTTGCTTGCAATTCCAGGTCTCTCACCATCCCGCATAGGTGCTTAAGCTCTTAATCCCTCCGCTCAAGCTCCTGATCCCTCCTGTTGAGGCGGTTGCGGCCTAAAGTGTCAGACGCTGTTCGGGGGGGTTTGAAATGACCTCTCTCCTAGCCCGGACTCCTCCGCCTCGTGATGCTGCCGATCCTCTTGCCTTTTTTGCCTCCTTTCTCGCCGTGTAGACCCCCGTGACGACCCCCCGGAGCCACTTTCAGCATAACTTTCAGGTCTACTCTTAGACATTTTCCTGCGTCAGCCTTGGTAGAACCACAGCTGTGTAGGAGATTCCCACAAATGGTGCCAATTGTGTGCGCCCTCCATATAGCTGATAGGCCTAAAAGGTATTTGGGCTCACAATCTATTTGTATTGTGGGCTTTTGAATTTCCTACAATGGTCGGTCCTATGTTCAGCAACCCAGGTACCCAAGCTCCCTCTGTTTTTACAATCGCTCTTCCTTACTTTCTCAAGAGCTTCTCCTCTCCCTAGTCCTTCCTCTCCCCAATTGCCAACCCTTCCAACTGAATCTCCCTTGCTTATTTATAGTTAAAGTTAGTGGGATGGCAATGATTGTTTTCTTGGTCAGTGAAGGTAGAGGTCCAATATTGTTTCTTTTAAGTGGGTGCTTAATTGCAAGTGGGAGAAGGTAATGGTGGCCTTGGAACTAGTTCCACTGCTAGATTTGATTCTTGGCAAAGCCATTCCCTAGGTAACGGTGGGGAGATCCAATACCGTTACTCTTGAGTGGAAGTTTGGTGTCAAGTGGGAGAAGGTAACAGTAGCTCGGCAGGGGTGTTCTGCGGTGATACTGTGCATTCCGAGCTCCACTTGCTCAGAGGACGTGTTCACCAAAGGTGGCGTGACTTCGCCTTTGTTGTTCATGTTGTTAATGATTTCATTCCTAAGCCCCGGGCTTTTGGTAAGAGCCAAAACTTGCTCAGAACAAGCCCGGGCGTTCAATCAGTGTGAGATTCTGCATGTGGCATCGGTGCAACGGGCTTATATAGACAAATGGGCTTGAACGAGGGTAATGCACGTACAATAACAAATGAGAGCCAATAATAATTTACCTGGGCGTAGCCAAGAATAATTACTTGGGGAGGCCGGGTTGTAGTAGAGATATACTAAAATATAATTCAACCAATTTTCATGTGATTCAAACCACAAAAATTGAAAACTATGACGATAATTTTTTGGTCTTTTGTATGAATACTCTACGTTTCTAGGTTGATATGGACTTGTTATGAGATAACCAGGTTGAATTTCATCTTGTTCGTTGATAGGGAATTCATATATTTATTTACGTGATTTTGGATCATGGTCTATCCTTTTAGATTGAATTCTTGAACATTTGGAGGGACGCTCATTAGATATTGAAGTATCAACATTTGTTTCTACAGATTACCTAAGTTTTGAATGACATACAACTTTTTCTTAAAAAATGCATTAATTGTTTGTCATTTGCTCATTATTTGGCACCTAATTTCAATCCCAAAAAAAAAAAAAAAATCAATTCAAACAATGATAAACTAACTTGGAAGAGTGATACAATAAATTATCATATAGAATTCGTTCTTACACAGTCTCATGGCCTTCACCCCACCCGGACCCACTCAAGAGTCAAACAACACAAAAGCTAAAAAAGCTGAGTCATAGAGTCACTGGGTGAAGAATAAAGAATCCAATAACAATAAACACAAAAAGATAAAGTCAAATAAATATAAATTGTTAAACTAGCAAAAAATATCACATACACATACTTGATATTTCTATTATGCTATTTAGTATTTAGTTCAGTTCTAGAGAAAAAGAGAGAGAACTGAGATGAGAATGACTGAATGAGATACCTTGAGGAATTGAGGTGAGGGCTTTAGGATTTGAGGTTGAGAGATGAAAGCTAGGTCAGGTCAGCAGCTAGTGGAGCTACAGTGCCACGGCAAGCCGGAGAGGCGTGATTGCATGACGTGAGGATTGGGAATTCAGCTAGCATGAATTGAGGCCGTCAAGCAGAGCGCAAAGGCGTGACTGCATGAAGACTAGGAATTTAGGTAGAAGCATGAGGTGATAATTGAAGAGTTTGTTTTGTTTGATTAGGATTAGGGATTTTAGATTTGGGGTTGGGCTGGGCTAGAAGTTTTTTTTGTTTAGAGGAGAAGAATTTTGCATGATTAAGGATTTTGGGCTGGCCAGCTGGGCTGAATGTGGACAAATATTTTTGTTTTATTTGAAGTTGTATTGGACTAGTTGTTAAAATAATTTTGGAGGGATGGGGGGAATTTAATTCTTGGAGGGGTTCCATGTCTTTTTTTTATATACTCTAAGGGAAAATTTAAAAATTTGGGGGGGGGGAAGGAGCTAAGTAGCTCTGCCCAATACCACTAAGTTTTGTTTTGAAATTATTATAGCTACTCAAAAGTTCAAAAAAAAAAAAAAAAATTCTTAAATTTTGCTCTATTTTCATTGAAAAACCTTTGGACTTTGCACTTTCGGGTTGAAAAATAATATACTTGATACGTAACACCTTAGCGGCACCCACCACATGTGAGTATTTGACTCTTTTCTTTCTCTGCCCCTCTCACTTCTCTTTATCTATTTGTGTAATTTCTTGATCTGCTTTGTAGTTTTATTTTTTATTTTTATCTTCTTTAGTTCTTTGTCCCACGGTCTCAGGTCCTAGCTAGAATCTCAGACGTTTAAACTTTAAAGACTTGAAGCATAGACAAGATTTTTTTGACAAATTTGAGATTACAATTTGGTCCATGTCCTACACGTGTATGGTTTGTCTTCGAAAGCAAAAACATTACTATTAAGTTAGCAATAGTGGATTAGTTTTGAATTTAATCTCTTTGATTTGGGGGTTTGAGTAGGTAATACATTCAGCTCATGCTATCTTCAGAATTCAAAGAGTAGAAGGGTTGGGTTTCTTTTTCATTGGAAAGAAAAAGGTTTCTCTTTGTTGTGAAGATTTTTGTTCCTAAGCCTGTGCAAAGCAAGAATGTGTTCATATTCATTCTACTGCGAACAAATCTGAAACTTTGGAATTTAAAATTTTCAACATGTTAGGTTATAAATTGACCCCAGTTAATTGAATTCAATTTCCCAAGTTAATAATTAGTTAAATTACATGCAAATCATGCAGGCACAAAAAAATCATCAAATAAACTAAAGTGCAACGGAAATTAAATTTGACACAATGATTTATTAACTATAAGGGAAAATCTCTCGTAAGGTAAAAACCCCACAGAGTGATTTTTAGATCACCGTTCCCAAGAAATCACTAATCAATAATTAAGCGATTACAAATACAAGAAATTTTACCACTACCCTAGCCTATCCCAAAATAACAACTTACAGTTGAACCTTCATTCCAATACCAAATTGGACTTGATATTATAGAGACTTCTTCCTTTGCATGAATCCTAGTACGTGACTAACTTCTTGGCAACTAATGCTTGTTGTTGGATGCAATCACTTCAATACACGTTGAAAATTTGGAAGCACTTACTTACAAAACCCTGAAGTGCATAAGAATGCAATTGCTTCCCCAAAAGTATATGAGTTCTCTAATCTGAGTCTCTGTGTCTTTGATGACTTTAAAATAAAGCTTTATACCCTTCAGGAGTTTAGTAAACAAAACCTTAGCAATCCAAGTCATCATGGACCAAAATTCTAATTTGTGATTTCTGGATTTAAGTAGCTCAATGGATCGAGAGGTGTTGAGCTAGTGTAGAGGTCCTTCATTTAATCTCAATAGATACCAGTGTCGAGCTTGTGTCAAGACTAGTGTCGAGGTTAACTATATCAGCTTTTATTCACTTGTTTCTTGGTGCAGTCTACATGTCTTCAATAATACCACTTGTTTTGATTTCTGAACATACTTCATGATACTATAAAAACCAAGGCACTATGTGTGAAATATAGACAAATTATATAAACAAGAAACATGTGTATAAAGAGATAAAAGAAACAACACATGTGAGATAAGAGTGAAAAACATACATCATTATTATTATTATTATTATATATCAATAAGGCATTGTTAGGACATATGTAGTTGTTCAAGCTTGTGAACATATGTCGCTATTTTATGTAATTGGCTTATCCTTAGACAAAACGCACTTTACTTGTAATTGGGTAGATCTAGGATGGGTTATACACTTCAAGAAATAGTGGTTCAAGATTAAGTGTTGAAGCCGTCAAAGTCTGTCCAAGATACAAGCAAGGAAGTGCTGGTTTTTAAATCTCGACACCTACCTCGACAGATACATCTATCGAGATTTAAAGAAGCTGTTTTGCCCGAGCCTCGACAGCTGTCTCGACACCTCTCGACACCTCTATCTGTCGAGAATTAAAGAAAACAGAATTCCAAGTCTGTTTCAAGTCCAATCCGTGTGTGTGTCTTTGGGACTTCTTTTCTCCTAACCCTAGACATATAAAAGGATTATTTTAAGGGCCGTCAAAGTAAGCAACAAGCAGAATTCACAAGATACAAGTTGCTTCTTCTCTTTCATGCAAATTGTGATCTGTGAGACAAAGTTCGTGCCCTAGTTCATCTCTGATGATTTGAAGAACTTTGCAGCCAACATTCTTTCTTCCTTAAGTTGGTGAGTGAGTCACGTACTTGGATTCGTGCAAAAGGAGTAAGACGCGTACTGGGATCCGCGCATCACATTGGTTAGTCACGTACTGGGAGCCGTGCATTGAACTGGAGAAACTGTCACTACAGAACAAGTCCAATTGGGTATTGGGGTAAGAGTTCAACTGTAGGTTGGTGAGGTACTGGGATTCCTTACTTGTAACTGCTTGTTGTGATAATAGTGGAGTTTCGGGAGTGGTGACCTTAAATCACCCGGTGGGGTTTTTGCCTTAGGGTTTTCCCCATTCGTGAACAAATCACCGTGTTGTTTATTTTCCGCTGCATAACTTAGTTTGGTGATTTGTTTGTGCTGCCACGTGATTGCATGTTAATTTGATTAATTAATAACTGGGCTAATTTAATTAATCTAAATTATCACAAGGGGTCAACGCGTTTGTGGCCTGTCAGGCATAATGTATGTAAAAGGTTACAAAACCAAAAAGTACAAGTAGTAAGTACCTATACTATACATCAAAAATCTCACTACATCCCTCAAACTAACTCTCCTCCTATCAACTAAGTCCACTGCTCTGATAAACATTACTCCCCCTTTTTGTCACGAGGGACAAAGGACATAAAAAGCCAAAAAACTTGACCGGAGATAGACAGAAAATTGACATAGGGGGAATGAGGAGAGCAAGAAACCATAGTCCTACATGAAAAACATTAAAACAAGATGCTATGGACACAAAGGAGTAACAAAAAAAAAAGCACAAAACATGAATAACATATGAAATGCATGCAAGAGGAGCTCGATCTATCGAGAGGTTTCAAGGGAGGTGTTAAGGAAGACTTCGATAGATCAGCATAAGTATCGAGCAAATAGAACGATGAGAAAATAGGTTCGATGAAATGGAGAGATATCAAAGAAGATCTCAATGTATCTAGGCAGTGTCGAGAGGTATCGAGATGCAAAAAATCAAGAATTTTTATGCAAGTGCTATATGAAACATATGCAATAATAAAAAACTCAACACCATGAACAAACCATGATTATAAAGAGTTAAACATATTAATGAAAAACTAAAAGCTCAAAACTCAAAACTCCAAAAAAAATTAAAGCAAACACACAAAATTTTGTTTTTTTAAAAAATATACTCACACTATTACAAGAGTAACTTTAAATGGCCAAATCATATTGTAAATGTACATTGTATCAATAGTAGCCAAGAATTGCATGTTTTGTGTGAAATTTTTGTAAGTATAAGTGTCTCATCATGCAAATATAATATTATAAGAGAATCAAAAACACTCGCACACAATCATAACCGTTTGATGGGGACTATCACTTTGAGGTACATCCTATAGCTCCCACATCTCTTAGAAACACGCTTGCAATCATATTTAAAAGCATTTTGATTATTTTTGCCTTTTCTTTTATTTTGATCACATCTTTGCATATTTTTATTTTAAGCACAATGAAGCATATCATGCATGGGTATATAAGAAAAAGAAAAGAAAATACCCTCTATATGAAAACACATTTTTCTTGTTGTGCAAGTGCTACATCTTACTGAACACAGCTTTTATGAATTGCACACAAGTGTTTGTGATTGACGAGTTTTAGTGGTGAGATGATTATTTATGCCTTTCTCTTAGGATTTTCTAGTCTTTTCCGTCAAAAAGAGTGATATAGATATGAGTAAGATGCTTATTCAAGCTACAAGAGATACAAAGTTATAAAATCTTATTTCATTGGCCATTTAAGGTAAACAGGTACCAATAACACACACTATTTTTTTTTTTTTGGGTATTTTCAAATTTTTTTTCTTTTTTCTTTTCTTGTAAGCAATAAAAGAAAAAACACACACACACACAAGCAAACATAAATGCAAATCAATGCAATACATGAGAACATGATTCCAAAAATAGATAAGAAATCAAGCATAAAAGTCATACTTTAGATAGAAAGAATTAAAACAGAGAAAAAATAGACAGATAATTAAATCTTAGGATCCTTCATCACCCACATAGCACAAATCTTTGGCCATGAAACTAAAAAGGCACATGTCCTAGTATGTCTACTAAAAAACATAGAGGAATTAGAAATCTCCTAAAATTGAGTTAAAAAGCTCAAAACTTTTAATTACTTACCAATAATAGGTATAGATCCTTTAGACAAATTATGAAACCTATTTGACACTCTCTTATAAGGGAATAACTTGAAACAATTAGAACGAGTGCGATCGGAAGCACCACAATGGTGACAAACATGAGTAATTTTAGAACTACTAAATTTCCTAGTAGGAGGTCTAACCTTAGAGGTTGACAGAGACCTTAACTTAAGACAATTTGGCTTAATATAACCAACAATATGACAATGATGATAAGTGGGGACAAATTCAGATTTTTCTTTTATCATAGGAGGAGTTTTAATCATAGGTATAGAAACTTCAGCATCAACATTAGAATTTTTACCTTCGCCTATCCTAGCAATATTTGCCTTCAACTCTTCACGATTCCTTTTAAATTGAGGAATATAAAAGTATTTTTCTTTAAACTTAGGATCAACAACAAGTTTGGCACTAGTTAATTTCTCAACTTCAATTTTAGATTCAACTAGTTGTTCTTCCAAACTCTTAATGTTTGTCCACATGAGATGAAAATTGAAATTTTAAATTGTCATTTAATTTATTGGTTTCATCCAATTTTGCAATCAATTTATCTTTTTCAAGTTTGGCCTTCTCAAATTTAGCCATTAATTTTGTAAAGCTTTTAACAAATCTGACATGAAATTTATAAATCTTACAATAGGCATCTTGAATACCATCATCATCATTCAATTCAAGATCATGCAAATAAAAAAAATCAATAGTTTCCATGACAACAGGGGTTAATACATCACACACCAGAGATTAAAACTTAATTAGAGTGTGTATGCTCTTATACCGCTTGTTGAGCTATATAGATTGACTTCAGTTAATTAATTCAATTACCCAAATTGATTAATTAGTCAAATTACATGCAAATCGTGGAGGCACAAACAAATCAACAAATAAACTAAAGTGTAGCGAAAATTAAATTTGACACAGTAATTTGTTAACTAATGAAGAAAACCTACCACAAGACAAAAACCCCACTGGGTGATTTTCAGGTCACCACTCTCAAAAATCCACTAATCAAGAATCAAGCAATTACAAATACAAGAAATCTTATCACTACCCTGGCCTATCCCAAAATATCAATCTATAGTTGAACAACTTGAACCTTCTCTCCATTATCCAATAGGACTTGATATTGTAGAGACTTCTTCCTTTGCATGGATTCCAGCATGTGCACATGACTAATTTCCCAGTAACTGATATTTGTTGTTGGATGCAAAGTTCTTCATTTCAATACACATTAAAGATCTGAAAGTACTTGGTTATAAAACATTAAGGCACACAAGAATGCAGTTGCTTCTCCAAAAGTATGTGAGTTCCCTAATCTGAATCTTAGTGTCTTTGATGACTTAAAGATAAAGTTTTTATACCATTTAGGAGTTTAGTGGACGAAACCTAGTAATCCAAGTCATCATGGACTGAAATTCTGATATGAGATTACTAGATCTGCGTAACTCAATAGATCGAGAGGTGTCGAGCTAATGTCGAGGCCCTTCATTTAATCTCGATAAATACTAGTGTTGAGCTTGTGTCGAGACTAGTGTCGAGGTTCACTATTTCAGCTTTTCTTCACTTATTTCTTGGTATAGTCTTCATGTATTCAATAATACCACTTGTTTTTATTTCTCAACATACTTCATGATATTGTAAAAACCACTTAGAAGGATATACCAATACATGAAAAATGTAACCCTAACACAACAATTTCTCAAACAACAACTTTATCTAATTCAACGAAATTGTAGGCAAAAGGTTTAAGATGTCAAGTTGTACTGTTGTATACCAATTCCAACCAGATTTGCTTAGGAAGTTTTAGATAAATTTCAAATTGTTGCCATTACATGGGTACAATAGTAAATAATCCATAGTATTTGCGTGAATGGAATCCTTAAATTAGACCATATGAAAATGCAGAAGGGTGGAGAGAATAAGGTTTCTCTGAGTTGTTTGAGAGGTGGTTGAGAGGATAGCCGCAAGAGGAAAAAAAAAAAAAAAAAAGGTTCTGTCTAAACAAGAAGTCACGTGAGGGACAGTTACCCACTTTACCAGCCTTATCTTTGGATGAAATCGGAGTTTTTCTCATCTAAGAGCATCCACAGCTGGAATCTCAATTCTATTCTATTTTACCATCTCAAAAAGTCACTTTACTATTAATACCATACCATTTTACAATACCTCCAACAACCCAACTTCTATTTTCCTATTCTACTCATTAAAATAATATATCTACCTAATAAAATATATTTTTCATTTTTTATTTTTTTCCAATTTTCCCCTCCACATTCCGTCATCCTCCATCACCGCGCCTCCACTGCCCAGTCACCACCACCGCGCCTCCACCATGCCCACCACGCCACTGGAACAAAAACCCATATCAGAAACAAAAACCCGCCTCCACTGCCCAGCCACCACCACCGCGCCTCCACCATGCCCACCACGCCACCGGAACAAAAACCCATATCATAAACAAAAACCCACCGAAACAAAAACCCATATCAGAAACAAAAACCCACCGGAAAAAAAATCCCATCGGAACAAAATCCCACCGTGACCCACGCCGTGACCCACGCTTACCAAAACGCAGAACCCAGACGTCACCGACCAAGCACGACACTCCGTGACCTCGCCGTGACCCACGCCGATCTCCGTGACCCACACCGTGACCCACGCCGATCTCCGTGACCCATGCCGACCTCGCCGTGACCCACGCCGATCTCCGTGAGGATGGTGTTGGGTTCGAAGAAGGGAGAGATCAGATGAGAAAGAGAGAAGGAAGAGAGAGAAGACAACAGATATAATGAGGGAGAGGAGAGAGAAATTTCAGTAAATTAGAATAAAATATATATATATTTTTTTACAATCCTGCTACAGTGCAATTCTAAAGGTAGGATTGCACTGTAGCAGAATCTCAAATTTTTTTAGAATACCCGCGTTTTACAAGCCCAGATGTGGGGAGTTTTTGTGCCTTCATTGCTAAATTGGTCTTGCATTTGGCATTCCCACGCCCGGCTGTGGATGCTCTAACGTTGAGAAGGAAAAATATTAAAACTAAGCCAGGTGTTTTTATTAGTAGTACATGGAGTGGAGCACAGCCCACGAGATAGAGAATTTTGATTCCCAAAAAACACCAATAAATGTTGCACCACACATACAATCTTTTTATTTTAATTTTTCTAAATCTCTATCTGTATAAATTTTTTTTCTTTATCTGGTTTCATTTTTTTATTCATTATTACTTATTTTTGGGCCAATATTGGAAGACTAAACAAACCAGACTAGGACATACTGGACTTAATTGGTCAAATATTGTTTAGCCTTAGAAACGGCAGTGCAGTTGTTGTTTTCAGAACTGGCCCCAAAGTCCAACCCAAAAGGATCCGTTTATAGTAGATTTCTAAATTGGATGCCCAGCAAACAGGGACGAAATTTCTCTAGGACCAAGGGGCCATGGACTCCCATAATTTTTAAAAAAATATTGGAGCTCATTTGACAACGTGTTATAAAATTGAACTGATTCAAACTATAATTAAATTTTTTCATTTTATTCTATGTACAGTTTTTTCAAAAAAAAATAAAACTTATTTTTTGAAAAGCTAAAAAATAATTTGTATCAATATATATATATATATATATATATATATATAAAATAAAAGATTTGAAAGTTTGAATCCTATAATTTACACATATAATGAGGTAGTATATATGAATTTCAACCATTGTAATTCACTCTATTTCCTTCATTTATTGAATATTTACCTTATTAAAATACAGATTTTTACCTAGTAGGCTTTTTCTTTAATAAGCCATATGAAATTTGTAGGCATAATGCATTTAAGAATTGAAAGGGTTGGAAAGATAGATTAGCACTGAATGAGAAGTTGACTTCTAAAGTGGCCAATTTCTGGACTTGTTTGGTCCAATATTAACAGGTTATAAAATTGCCCTTTTTAAAAGTACATTGTTTTTATTAAAAAAAAATTACTTTTTTTCTTGATACAACTTTTTCAAATAATTTTATATATTAGTATTTGTATGGACACAAAAAGTGCTGGACCTCAGTTGTACCTTCGGAGCCAACCTAAAGGGCCCAAAACAATGAATTTATAGAGAGTGGGTTTCGAATCTAGGTCTGTGGACATTGGATAACATGAAAGCTAAGCTGGATCACAAAACACATGCATAACATTTGTACGTGAATGGAAACTCTCTAATGTATTAATGCCGAGGACAATCTTTGGTGCCTTTCTTACCATTCTCTCTCTCCCTCCTTTCTTTCTTCTTCCCTCGCCTTTTATAGGCCTTCCTCCTTCTCTTCCTTTCTTCCACGTGTGGATCAGGTGCTTCCCCTAGATACTTGTCCCATCACATTTTTATACCAAAGTCTTTGGCGGTAGGTATAAGGCTGAATTCCAATACTCAAGTGTCACTTCCCCATTAATGCGGCCAGAGAGGTAGGTACAGAGCCTTCAATGTGATGGTAGCAGCTTTATCCTTGATGTTTCCTGTCATTTCTCCCTGTTTCCTACCCTTGTTTCTTAACCTTTGCGTTCAAGGTCTTTAGTATTGGTGCCCTTGAACTGCCAGATCTCTCTTCTCGTCCTCGACTACATATGGCCGAGGACGTTTCCATCCTCGGACGTCATGCCTCAAGATGTTCTGCTCAGATATGGCCTCTTTCCTCTGCCATGTTACTTCACAGGCAGACCTTCTCATGTCCTCGGACCACCCATACCATTAGGTTGGGCTTTCAACCCCATAAGAGTTCTTGGGCAAGCCCAATATATCTCTTGGGCCCGTTAGCCCTACAGTATTATATATATATATATATATATATATATATATATGATGAAGTAATTAAACAATTATAATTACATGCAAAATCTAATATAAAAGCAAATTTTAACTTTTTTTTTTCATACTTAGTTTAATTTATTCAACAACCTTCAATGTCTAAAATGGTCTAACTCTTGGATACACAATACAGGCTCTAAGACTTCTCCCCTCTCCTTACTATCAGTTTCTTTAAGACTTTTATTAGGATTTCCGTATTTTTGTAATATCTCATCCGATTTAACTCCAATTTTGACCCGTAAACTATCGTTTCAAAGGGAAAAATAAGCCCTTTGAGATGGTCCAAAATTCAACATGATCCAACAGTCGGATCAAAAAGTTAACTTTTTTACCATACCTAGTTAGGGTTTCATTAGATTTTCTGTCAAATGGTTTTTTCAAATGTTGTGACTTTTTGATTCACCGTTAAACATGTAGTACTTAATTTTACCCTTTTTTGTTTTGAAATTCATGATTTTGCACCTTTTTCTAATTATTTTTATTTTTTTGGTCTTCGTTTTGACGCATGAATCGAGGCCAGACAAAATATGGTATCGACACTAATCTTTGCATTTGTCTAAATAATTGGTACTATGGAGTACTTCTAATACAACTATTAAGAGTAATTTTTCTACAAAATCTACAAATTTGTCCACCCAAAAGGAATTAAATATTAACAAAAATTTAGTAAAGTCTCAATGTTTAACATATAAATAGATCACTAAAAAAAGTTAAATTCTAACTTGCAATACAACTAATTATTAACCCAAATCAAATCAAACCAATGGGATAAAGAAAAAGAACTTGTGATAAAAAATTAGAATACCAAAATACCTAAAAATGCATAAAAGTCAATACAAATTTTGTGAAAAGAGAAACAAATGTGATGTGATAGTTATATCAATAATAAAAAAATAAAAAAAACCGTTAGCGGAAAAAAAAAAAGTGGTTGAAAGAATATAAAAATCCACCAAAAGAGAACAAAATTAGGGGAGAGAGAGAGTATTTTTTTTTTTTTTTTTTTTGCCATAAACAACTTGGAAGGAATAGGGGGAGAAAGGTGAAAATGACGTAAAAAGAAATTCATAAGAAAATTAAGATGGAAGAGGAAGGGTGGAAGTAGATGAAAGGTTGAACAAAATGAAACTGTAATAATTAAGAAAATATAAATGAGAAAATCTAAAAATCTATAAAGGAAATCGAATGAAAATTTTAAGAAGACATTGATTGAAGGAGATGAAGATTGAACTAAGAAGACAATGGTTAAAGAAGATTAAATGTTGAACAAAGTAAAAAGAGCTTTGTAAAATTTATTGCAAAGCTTCCATTATTATATTTAATATAGATATATATATATATATATATATATATATATATGTGTGTGTATGTGTGTGTGTGTGTGTATAGATATTGTTTTTGAATTTTGATTCTTCATTGATTTTATTATTTAGCTATAAACATCTAGATTAAAGTAGATGAATATGTAAATACAAAGTTATGTGTAAAATTCAAACCGTCCAAGATGAATGTGTAAAGTCAATCTATTAAAAAATTTTGGAATAAAAAATAAATAAGAAAATAGTGATTACATGGCCAATGATGTGGCGGATAAGGCGATGCAACATGAGTAGAACAACAATAAATGTTATGCTTAAACTTATATATATATATATATATATATATATATATATATAAATAAAAGAACAATCACAAATGTAATTAATATATATATATATATATATATAATTTTTGTCGTACTAAAATGACAATACAATTTTTCTCAGAAATTTAAAATGTAAGTTAGCGAAAATATTCATATTTTTTAAAAATTAACTTATTTATAATATTTTGTGTATCATTAAAAACTATATATAATTTGGAAATTATTATTTTTTTAGTTCTATACAAACTTTCTCAAATCCAATTTTTTCTACCCTTCAATCCAAAACACTAAAAAACATATCTCAAAAATTAATAAAACTCAACAAAACTAAAATTCAATATAAAAAGGAAACCGAAAAGTAGAACTCACATCAAATTCAAATCCTTTCTCCCGAATATGTAAAACATAAAATGTAATGTAATCAAGCCTAAATATCCAATGCAAAATCATATTCAAATTTTTCAGTAGGAGTTTGAAGTCACACAATAGAAATAAGTGGCTAATCCCAAGCAAAAGTGACAGTTGTAGCTTTATACATGATGATTATAATCTAATTCAAAAGTATGATTCCAAAGAGGATAAAAGAAATGTTATGAACTTTGTTCCATTACGGCCATAACAAACGGAATTTCTCATACTGGTATACAATCCAGAACCGAAATACCCCATGTTCCACCTCAGCTTAAATTCCAGCCAATTTTAGGTTGTTTCAGTTGTTCTGGTGAGTTTCGGCCAATACTGGCCAAAATTAAAGATTCTGGCGGCATGCATTTTGGGTTCGCTTCACAGTTCACATTAGATTGAAGAAGAAGAAGCATAAGCTTCACATCAGATCAAAAAGTCATTGCAGAAAAAACTCACTTTTAGAGAGATAAAGTGAGAGTGTGAGACTTTTATCAATTTATGAGACTTTGAAAAAAAAAAAAAACTTTGAAATGTGATGTTTATGAGTCCAATGCACATGGGTAGTTGGTGCTTTGCAACCTTGGAGGGAGTGGAGCTTCCTAGAAGCTTCATAATTACAATGTTAGGACATATGTGGTTCAAGTGGTTTTAAACATATGTCATTATTTTATGTAATTGGCTTATCCTTTGACAAAATGCACTTTACTTGTAAATGGGTAGATTTAGGATATGTTTAACGCTTCAAGAAACTGTGTTTCAAGATCAAGTGTTGAAGTCATCAAGTCTGTCCAAGAAACAAGCTGGAAAATGCAAGTTACTAAAACTAGACACTTAGTCTCGACACATGCATCTATCGAGCTTTAGAAGCTGTTTCAGTCCCGAGGCTCGACAGCTTCTCGATAGATTCTCGACACCTCTATCTGTCGAGATTTAAGAAAAACATATTCCAAGTTCTGTTTTAATTCCAATCCGTGAATGTGTCTTTGGGACTTCTTTTCTCCTAACCCTAGACATATAAAAGGATTGTTTTAAAGGCCGTCAAAGTGATGCAAATTACACAAGCATTGAGTAATTGTTGTTCATGCAATTTGTGACCAAAGACAAAGTTCATGCCCTAGTTCATCTCTTGTGAAGAAGTTGCTATGTAATGTGCACCGTAGGGTTTTGTAACCGAGCATCTTTTTGATCTTCATCGTGTGGATGATTTGAAAAACTTTGCAGCCAACAACTCTCTCTCTAGTTGGTGAATTGAAGTCACGTACTAGGATCCGCGCAATTGGTTAGTCACGTATTTGGGAGCCGTGCATCAAAAGGAGAAACTGTCACTACAGAACAAATCCAATTGGGTATTGGGGCAAGGGTTCAACTGTAGGTTGGTAAGATACTTGGGATTCCTTGCTTGTAACCACTTGTTGTGATAATAGTGGAGTTTCGAGAGTGGTGACCTTAAGTTATCCGGTGGGGTTTTTGCCATCAAGTTTTCCCCATTCGTAAACAAATCACCGTGTCTTTTATTTTCCGTTGTATACTTTAGTTATTGGTGATTTGTTTGTGCTGCCACATGAATTTGCATGTTAATTTGATTAATTAATAACTTGGCTAATTAATCAACTTAATTAATCATAAGGGGTCAACACGTTTGTGGTCTTTCAAGTGGTATCAGAGCAGGCACACTCTGATTAGGGTTTAATCATTGTGTGTGATCCATTAACCCCTGTTTGTCATGGATAGAGGTCAGTCTCTCATTATACCTCCATTGTTTGATGGTACTAACTATGCATACTGGAAAGTATGCATGAAAGCTTTCTTATAGTCATTAGATGAGAAGGTGTGGCAAGCTATGGAGATAGGCTGGACCAAGCCTACAGAAGCGCCAGCCGATTGGGATGATGCTAAGATCAAGGCGGCTAATTTCAACAGCAGAGTATTGAATGCCCTATTCAGTGCGGTCACCAATGAAGAGTTCAAGAAAATTTTCTCCATGAAAACTGCCAAGGAAGCATGGACCATTCTTCTGACAACCTATGGGGAACCAAGGCTGTCAAGGACTCGAAGCTACAGAGGCTCACTACAAGCTTCGAAGAAATTAAGATGGAGGAGGATGAGTCATTCGATGAGTTCTATGTAGAGCTCAAAGACATAGTGAACTCAACTTTCAATATTGGGGAAACCATTCCTGAACCCAAGATAATGAGAAAATTGCTCAGATCTCTACCCGAGAGATTCCATGCCAAGATCACGGCGATAGAGGAATCGAAGGATATTGACAAGATTCCTCTGACTGAGCTGGTTGGAAATTTGCAAACTTACGACCTAGGGTTGACTAGATTGGGCAAATCAAGCAAGGGCAAGAGCATGGCACTAAAGGCCAAGAGCAGTGATACAGATGATTCTTCAGATGATGAAGATTCTAAGATGAAGTCCTATATTACTAGGCAATTCAAGAAATTCATGAAGAATGCCAATGGAAAAGGCTTCAACAAGGACCGTAGGCAATCCTGTTCTTCTCAGTTCAAGAACCCAGATAAAGGAAAGAAAGATATCAAGGATGACGGTCAATACACTGTTCCCGTTGGACCAATATGCTTCATGTGTCAATGCTTCGGATACATGAAATAAGAGTGTCCTATGTACCTTAAGAGCGTTGGAAAGAGAAAAGCACTTACTGCTACCTTGAGCGACACTGAGCCCAAGGATGATTCCGACAATGAAGATGACAGAAGGGATTACTGAAGAAGTAGATGAAGAGAAGGAATTGGTGGATGCTAAGTTTGAAACTATGGATGATCAAGATGATATCCATACCGCCTATGAGAAACTATACAAGCTTTCTGAGAAGCATGAGAAACTCTACAGGCTAGCCACCAAGAAGCTCAGTGATGTGGAACTTGACCGTGAGGAGCTTTCCACTGAGGTTGATGAAGCAAATCAGACCATTGGGGCATTGAGATTCGAGAACAATTTCTTGGCTGAGAAGACCAACAAGCTTGAAGCGAAGTTGTTTCAAGTTAGAGTACAATTGGAAAGGACATCAAGTGCAAAGCTAGATGAGATGCTCAGTGTTCAAAAATCTGCTACGGGTCGTACTGGATTGGGGTATGAATTCTCTCTCTCTAATACTCCTTCTGCTAGTACTACTGTTTTTGTTCCTCCTGCTAATAATATTAAAATTGAGAATAAAGATATTAAAATTGAATTAGCAAGTGAGAACTTAGACAAGGGCAAGTCCATCTTAGGAGCACCCCCTAAGCTTGAGAAAAGGGAAACTAGAAACCCTAGGACCAAGAAGGCTATCTCTCAAAAGCCTAAACAGAAGAAGCAGTATCTCTGTTATCATTGTGGTATTGCCGGTCATACTCGACCAAATTGCTATAAGTGGTTAGCCACTCAACAAAGCAATGGCATGATAGCATCTGGAAACTAGAATCAGCTTCAGACCTCTCTTGCTCCTCTTGGAAATATTCTCAAAGCCCTCATGTTCCTTTCGAACTTAAACGGCTGAAATTCTTCCCCCGAATCACCGGTTCAAGGGTTGACAAAAATGAAAGGTTCTTCCAAGGTGTGGAAGGAAAAGGGTTCTAAGTGATTTTGTTCACTTCTTCTCTCTCTCCCCGTTTTATTGTTTTTGCATTACTTGTGTGTTACTTTACTGTTTTGAGTCAGTCTAGTTTTATGCATTGTTTTGCTTTCTTTAACATGTTTTTGTTTGTGTGTTTTCAATTTTGTGTCTTATTTTTTGTTTTTCTGATAAAAAAAAAAAAAAATTGAAAAATTGAAAAATACAAAAACAGTGTGTGTTTGTGTACATTGGTTCTTGTGAACCTTAAAATGGCCATTGAAATAGAGTTTTCTAAATTTTGTATCTCTTGTAGCTTAGATGAGCATTCTTATGCACAATTAAGCAAGTGAGCTTTGTAACTTTTTGTTTGTGATGAGTACGATTAAGTGATCTCTTGTACTTAACACTCGTATCACTCTTTTTGACGGGTAGGACTAGAAAATCCTAAGAGAAAGGTATAAATAACCATCTCATTACTGTTACCCGCCAATCATGATATGACATATGTATGCTTCGGCATAGCAAAAATGCAATGTCAATAACTTAACATAATTGGGTATTTCTTTTCTTTCTCTTATATGCCCATGCATGATATGCTTAATAAAAGAAAATATGCAAAGAAATAAAAAGCAAAAAGATTAAAATGCTTTAAAATATGATTGCAAGTGTGTTTTCTAGGAGATGTGGGAGTTATAGAATGTACCTCGAAGGTGATAGTCCCCATCAAACAGTTATGATTGTGTGTGAGTTAAAGTGATTTTCTCATATCTCAAATCGTCATAACTTTGAGACATTTATGCAATCTTGCGATGTTTTCACATACAACACGTAATATTCTTTGCTACTTTTGATACATGTGCAGTACAATGTGATTTGACTATCACAAGGTTTACATGCGTTAATGTATGCTTACTAAATTGTCTTAACTCATTATTGAAATATAAAATTGGTTAGACTTGTTTAGTGCGTGTGTATGTGTTTTGGGATTCATGTGCTTAAAATTTTTGTTGAGAGATAATTTTGAGAGCTTAATGTGTTTCTTGGATAATTTGTTGAGTTGCATGCATGATTGCATTCATGTCTGTGTTTTTCTTCTGTTGAAAAATTGTTTTTTAAGGCTAGCTCGACACCTCCTCGATACCTTCTCGACACCTAGCTGTCTGTCGAGATTCTCAGCTTTTTCTTATCGCAGTCTCGACACATTCTCAACACCTGGTGGATCGATCGAGAAACTTTCTGTCTGCTCGACAGCTTCTGGATCAATCGAGATTCTTTGGTGTTTGATCTTCCTTTCTCTACACATGTTCTCAATAGCTGTATCTGTCGAAGTGCATTTTCTCGATACTTACCTCGATAGCTTTCTTGACACCTCTCGATACCTGCATTTGTCAAGATTTACTAAAGGTGTATTTAAGGGACTCTCGCGATCTTGCTCTTTTTTCTCTCTCTCGATACATTGAGTTTTTCTCTCCCAAAACCTCTCTTACTCACTCCAAACCCCTTTCTAAGGATTCTTCAAGCTTAAATCAAGATCTTCCTCACTTGGTAAGATTCAATCCTCTCATTTTTTCATGCACTTCATGTTTTAAAACCTAAGTTTTGGGGTTTTTGAAAAATTTTGGGGTTTTTCAAAATTGATGAGTGTTTAATTAAATTTTTTGGTTGGTTTTATAGATTTGATCTTTAAAACTACATGCATTGCATCACATTAGCATTCTAACTGTATTTTCATGCATTTAGATGTGTGTTCTCTGCTTGTGTGCTGGTAGGATTGGATTGGGCTGAGCCCATGATGTTTTTTTTGCATGTCACATGTTCATGCATTTCCCATGCATACGTTTTTTCTTTTCAATATTCTCTTCCTATATTAAACTGTTTGGGACTTTTCTGTGTGTCTCTCTTTCTCTCTCTCTCTATGTTTGCGTTAGTAGTGTCTATGGCACCTAAGCGTAAATCCATTCCATCCCAGAACCCTCTGCGTTCTCGGGGCTCTTCTTCTTATGATTCTACTCCCACGTCTGTCCGATTCCGTGATGAAAAAGCCCAACAGGACTTCTCGGAGAACTTCTGTAAACGAGGTGTTTATTCGGAATGCCAAGTTATTCTGGTAGACTTTGCCGACACTGACCTACTCGATATCATTCATAGTCAGGCTTAGGAGTCACTGTGTGACATCCCAGTCATTTGTCTTCTCGTGCTGATACAAGAGTTTTACTCCAACATCCACGAGATAGATTCTTCAGTACCTCTCTTTTATTCTCGCGTTCGAGGTACGTGATTTGCTGTCACTCCGGAGTTAGTCTCTGAGGTACTTCATGTTCTGAGGGTGGATCATCCTGATTACCCCGGATGTGAGCGTCTATGGACTGTGTCCAAAGACGAGATGATCTCTGCGTTCTGTGAATGCCCCTCTGATTAGGGAGATCATCAGTACACACCATGTAGGCCTTTTGCTAAAGGTCCTCAGTTCCTTAACATGGTGATAACTTTTTTTTTGCACCCACTCTCTCACTATAACTCTATCACAGAGCCTCGTGCTCGATTTTTGTTGTCTCTTCTAGAGCATCTTTCTATAGACTTCCTTTCACACTTCATCTTCTCTATCATTGATGTTTATAGAGATACGACCACCCGTGATAAGCTCTTTTTCCCTTCCACTATCCATCCAGATCTGCTCGAGCCACATCTGCTCCCTCCTTTTCCTCGAGTGATGTGACGCTTGGAGACATCATGGCTCAGCTTCAGCGCATGGATGCTCGCCTTGATACACTCTCTACGGAGTTGTATCAGGTGAACGTTTGTGTTGGTCGCATTGCTAGGCGACAGGCGACCTTGGGTGGCTTTGTTTCTGAGGCTTCTCCTCCACCTTCTCATGTCGCGTCTAAGACTGAGGATGATGATGATGGTGATGACAATGATGCTTCTGATGATGATGATGGAGATACGAGCTCTTCTGATGAGATGTCTACTTGACACTCTACCCTTTGTCACTCGTGACAAAAAGGGGGAGTAGTTTTGATGTATGAGAGTAGTCATACTTAGGGGAAGAGCTAGTATAGGACATTTTTTATAAAGGGAGTGTTGATATGAGCGATGTAGTGAGGGTTAAATGTATTAGTGAGGATTACATGCATTCCTTTTCTTTTCTATCTTTTTAGAGATACATTAATCATGTACCCCAGTCTTGTGACCATTTATTGACATACATTGTGCTTATTTCTTGATATATATATATATTTTGATGTATGTTTCTTTCACCTACCTTTCCATGTATTGTTTCTTTTCTGTCTTTATACACATGTTTTTTTTTACTTGTATGCAATCTATTATTTTTGCTTCACACAAAGATGCTTTGATGTGTTTTGTTTAAAAGTGTTTTAAAAATATAGGTTGTCAAAGTCTACTTGCCATAAATTCTCTTCTTGCAAAGTTTTTCAAGAGTTTGTGTTAAGATAGATTTTATTGTATTCAACAAGTGAATATGAGTTGAGTGATTTATGACTTCTCTCATATTTTCATTTGTTTATTGTGGTTTTGTCACGGATTGCCAAAGGAGGAGACTGTTAGGACATATGTGGTTCAAGTGGTTTTAAACATATGTCACTATTTTATATAATTGGCTTATCTTTTGACAAAACGCACTTTACTTGTAATTGGGTAGATTTAGGATGTGTTTAACGCTTCAAGAAACTGTGTTTCAAGATCAAGTGTTGAAGTCATCAAGTCTGTCCAAGAAACAAGCTGGAAAGTGCAAGTTACTAAAGCTCGACACCTAGTCTCGACACATGCATCTATCGAGCTTTAGAAGTTGTTTCAGCCCTGAGACTCAACAGCTTCTCGACAGATCCTCGACACCTCTATCTGTCTAGATTTAAGAAAAACAGATTCCAAGTTCTGTTTTGATTCCAATCTGTGAATGTGTCTTTGGGACTTCTTTTTTCCTAACCCTAGACATATAAAATAATTGTTTTAAGGGCCGTCAAAGTGATGCAAATTGCACAAGCATTGAGTAATTGTTGTTCATGCAATTTGTGACCAAAGACAAAGTTCATGCCCTAGTTTATCTCTTGTGAAGAAGTTTTTGTGTAATGTGCATCGTAGGGTTTTATAACCGAGCATCTTCTTGATCTTCATCGTGTGGATGATTTGAAGAAATTTGCAGCCAACAACTCTTTCTCTAGTTGGTGAATTGAAGTCGCGTACTGGGATCCATGCAATTGGTTAGTCACGTACTTGGGAGCCGTGCATCAAAAGGAGAAACTGTCATTACAAAACAAGTCCAATTGGGTATTGAGGTAAGGGTTCAACTGTAGGTTAGTAAGGTACTTGGGATTCCTTGCTTGTAACCGCTTGTTGTGATAATAGTGGAGTTTCGAGAGTGGCGACCTTAAATCACCCGGTGAGGTTTTTGCCGTTAGATTTTCTCCATTCGTAAACAAATTACCGTGTCTTTTATTTTTCGCTGCATACTTTAGTTATTGGTGATTTGTTTGTACTGCCACATGAATTTGCATGTTAATTTAATTAATTAATAACTTGGCTAATTAATCAACTTAATTAATCACAAGGAGTCAACACGTTTATGGCCTATCATACAAGAACATTCATATTCGGTATTTAACAAATATCGTATTTTACCATTTTAAAAGTAACTTTATCAAGTATTAAGTACCATTTTACAATACCCAACATCTCATTTTTTATTTATTTCAACTATTCTTTAAAATATTAATTTCACATCCTCTTTCTCTGTTCCTCTTCATTTTTCTATGTCTACAAGATCACCACCATAAAATATATTTTAAAAATCCAGCCACCATCAAAGAAAAAAAAAAAAAAAAGTAACAACCACTATCCCTCGCATCCAAGCAAACCCACTACGCCACCAGCCAGCAACCACCACCACAACCATAATAGCCACCACCATGCCAACCACCAAAACCCATTAAAAAAAATCACCAAACCCACCACCACAAGAAACAGCCACCACAAAAACCACCAAGAGAAAAAAAAAAAAAAAAAAAAAAAGAAACCGCCAAAATCACAACCAACAACCACAAGAAACATCCACTACAAGAATCACCAAGAGAGAAAAAAACACACACACACACACAAAAAGAAATCGCCAAAGATCACCAACAGGCAATAACAACAACAAGAAACAGCCACCACTGCCGATCTCATCGACAACAACCACAATGCCGAACCCAGAAACCCACCACGCCGATCTCCACTTGTGGAATTGGAGAACGAATCTAGGTTCTATGTGGCAAAGACGATGGTTGTTCTCTACAATTCTTGTGGCTATTAGCAATTGTTAAGAATAGCAACAGTATGGTGGATTTGTGGACTGGAGTTTTGATATGGGTTGAGACTAAGTTGATGAACACAAAGGGCATGATGATGGTGGCTCCGTTGATTGTAGAGCGAATTTGGAGTCTGGATTATGGCAGTGGTATCTGGGAGAAACAGAGAGATGATAGAGAAGAGGGAGAAAGAGAGGGAAATGAGTGAGAGAGAGAGAAGATGGAGGGTCAGAGTAATAAAAAAATGAAATTTATGTTTACAATCCGTGAATAGTAAAGTGTATAGGTAGAAGTCTATTGTAGCGGTATTGTAAAAATTTTAGCATATAGACATTTAAATAATGCATGTATTTTGTGGGTTTTTGTGATTTGATGCTAAAAAATAGTTTATCTAAAGTTTTACAACTCCAGATGTTAATGCTCTAAGCCTTACAATCTCAAATTTTCATTTCCCTGAAATTGAGAGGAATGATAGGGGTCTAATACCTTTATTTATTCAACTCTTTATTTCAAAATAGGGGTCTAATAACAATATTATCATAAAATAATTTCATTTCATTCCTTCTATGTTACTCCCAAACAAGATTACTTACATTCCATTCTATTCATTTTTATTAATTTTTTTTAAAACATCCAATCGATGTTACTTAGTTCCATTACATTCCTTTCTTTTCCATTTCTTTCACTTATTTAAATACATTTCATTATATTCCCTTATAATCATTTCATTCCATTCTCTTATGAACTCACAAATAAAGCCTAAGTATCCCTACCAATTCAATTATTTACAAAAAAAATTCTATAAATAATTGAGTGATACTTGTCACTATTACTATTATTGTATCAAAAAATATTTACTAAAAAACGAGACCAAATTTGATTTTTTTTTTTTAAATAACCAATCCAATTCACTTTATTATGATTTTCTTTTTAAACCACATATTAAAGTCATTAATTTATATCACTTGGTTATATAATAGCAATTAGTAAAATAGTATTTTATTAATTACTAAATAATAATACTAGTGTGTGTGTATATATATATAGCAGTAATTCTGAAACTATAATTTAGACCTCTTCCACTATTCCATAGTCACCTCCACGTGACTAATATTAACATCTAGGTTTTTGTTTTTTGTTTTTCATATTATTACTCTTATTATATTCTATAAATAATTGAGTGATACTTGCCACTATTACTATTATTATTATTATTATTATTATTATTATTATTATTATTATTATTGTAAGGTCCAAGTTTTCCTTATGGTCCTAAGTCCATATCACCAATGGCACAGGCCCATTATGAATCTTGGCCCAAAACAATGAATTGTTATAGAGATGGGAACAAACAACAGAGAAACATACTGGTCCCGAGGATTCCTATCACTCCTTATAATTCCTTTCTCCACGCTTTTTTTTCCCTCTGATGTTTCGCCCCTCCTTTTTCCTTTTTTCCTCCTATTTATATCCTTTGTTCCTCTCATCTCCACCCTCCATCTCGTTCCTCCTCTCTCCCCTGTGGCGCCACCTGTTCCCTTATTTGCAGAAGATAATGATAGTAAAAATATCTAGAGATCCTTCCCACTGTTCAGGTCACTTCCTCATTAATACTGAGAGTCAGGCTGTCGCGTCCTTATTTATTGCGGTCAGGAGATATTATCTTCAGCATTCAATGCTTACTGCTATCCACGGGTGACTATGATGACTGTTCACAGTTCCTCGGTCCTCGGCTCCCTACCTAAGCAGGATTTTTCTTCTATTGTTTAATGTTCCTCGGTCCTCGGGTTCCCACAATAGCCCCTTAAAACTTGTACGATTGATTCCAAATCAAAGGATAAGTTTTAACTCATTTAAGTCGACTGGGTCGTGCCCGTCAGCTTCCCACGTGGGGGGTGTCTTTTCAAATACTAAAGCACGTTCCTGACGCTTCGGTATCCGTAATTTGCCATTTATGGTGTCAGGCGGCTTCATGTCTACCCACGTTTAACGGTGTGATGGAAAATTTACGGTGCTGATTTATTTTTACTGGGCGGGAAAGTTCGCGCGCACCCCCCCCCCTTTTTTTTTTTTACCACTATATATACATGTCCTTGGGCTAACGGAGGCTCATTTTTGCATTCTGAAGAAAAGACCTCCCGAGGAGCGAATTGAGAGTTTTCAAGAGGTGTGTTAGTTTTTTTCACTAGCTTGCCCTTGTCGCTCATTTTATTGCTATTAACTTTTATTTCTCATACGATTCGATGGGTAGATATGCTAAGCTAGTCGATACCGACGAGGCCAAGGCCAAATTTAAAGCCCAATATAGGATCCCCGATGATGTTGACATCAAACATTGCGAGGAGGGAGAGTGGTTAATATCATCCCGTCCCCCCGGGTCAGTAATAATCCCGATGATTGCTTTCATCGAGGGTGGGATGGAAATTCCTATGGGTAGAGTAACCCAAGATTTCTTACTAAACTTTAGGTTGACCCCCTATCAATGCTCTAACAACGTCCTTAGGATTTTAGGATGTGTAGATGCTTTAAACCGAAAAATGGGAACCAATTTGACATGGCACGACGTCAATTGGATATATAGATGCCAAAAGGGGGAAAAAACCAAATTCTACATGAAATGTAGGGTCCCTTCAGTTAGGTTAATTTCCTGTTTACCCGATTCAAGCAAGGGCATGGATGAAGACTTTCTCATCGTGTCCGGGAATTGGCACGACGGGTTGCACTGCCCTACTAGAGAGGGAGAGCCAGGTAGTACTCCCGACAGTGCAGAAGTTAACTCGTTAGGCTTTTTCTTTCTTCTTCTTCTTTTTTTTTTTTTTTTTTTTTTTTTTTTTATTGGCTTTCTCACTGACCAAGTTTACTCTTCATGACAGACGAACATCACATCGCACCCGCCAAACACCTAGTGAACTTTGAGGACTTGAACCGCATTCTCCGGTCGGAAATTTTTCTTCACACGGACGGACAGTTGAGGGCCGCTCACGTGATCCTCGGCTACAAGCCATCCAAAAAGTGCTTCCAAAGTCCGAAGAACGTAATTAGGGCTAGAGATCTTCGTCTGGCAAAGATAGACGTTGCCGTGCCAGGATTCTTGCTAGACGCTCCTCCCCCATCTGGTGTACAAGTCGCCCAGCTCTCGGCATCCCAAACTGCTCAACTCGTCCATCCTAGGGCGTCTACTGTTGATACCGAGGAGATAGTTAGGGAGGACTCACCTTCACCTCGGCAGGTCACGGTACACGACAAGGATTTCGAGGTTTTCTACCGACCCGACGCCCCCAGTACCTCTGCGCCGTCATCTTCAGGCACAATGGGTTATCAGGAAAAAGAACCAGACTTGCTCGCCCTTCTACAATCCCATGTCGGGGGTTCAACCCAAGCGGTCACTGTTCCTCCTCGGCCCATCACACCCGCAATCTCTCAATCAGTACATACCGGTGGTGCCGAGAAGAAGAGAAAAAAGGGGCAAGGCAGCAAACACACCACCGAGCCCGAGGAAGGGGAAGTGACCGAACCTCCCGCCAAGGAGGCCCGATCGAGCAAGGGCCATTCCAAAAAATCAACCCATGCGGGGACGTCCAAGGACATAGGTGCCGATTAATCAAAAAGACCTTCTGTCTGGCGTCCCACTTTCGCCTTGAGTTCGGGTAGCCCAGTCCTCGACGACGCCAACCTCAGAGACCCGCAGAAAGGGAGCTCAAGGTTGGTTGCCGAATGTTTGGAGAAGGCTTTATGCCTTCCCGAGGATATGGCGGAGTTGCGATCTCTTCGGAAGAGGGAGGTTTTTTTATCATTGAAGCAAGACTTGGCAAAGGTATCACACCCTTCCTTCCTTAAACGTTTCCTTGTTATACAATTGCCATTTGCTTATTCATTTCTAACTCGTGCTCATTACAGGCCGTCCAAGCGTCCTTCATGGCCGAAGAGTGGGTCGATCATTACCTGGATTTGACCCGAAAAGCCGAACATAACACCGAGGTCGCTGTCAAGGCTCAATCCGAGGCCGAGCAGAAGCTGAAGGACGTCATGGGTAAGCTGACCGAGGCAGAGAAAGCACATAAAAATGCTGAATCTGCCCTCGAAGGCTTTGAAAAACAAGCCACCGTGGCTCTAGAAGCGCAGAAGAACGCTCAAAACCGTCTCGCGTTAACGGTTGTTGAGCTCAAGCAAGTGCAAACAAAGTTGGAGACTATGGAGCAAGAGAAGGCCGAGGCAGAACAGGCTGCTTATGACGCTGGAATGAACAAAGCCGCAGAGAGCCTTACAGCCCAACTTCGGGGCGTTGCCCGAACTTTTTGTTCGGAGGTTTGGGGGTATGCTTTAGACGCAGCGGGAGTTCCTGCTGATTCGGGGCTTCGTGACCCGAACAGCGTGCTCTATCCCCCTGCATTGCAACTAGAGCCTCCTCCCCCCATGCCTCCGGTGGACCCTAGCCCCATTCATTCTCCTCCATCGTTGTCTTCAGAACAAAACATTCAGCCTGCTTCTCCAACAGACAAAAAGAAAGATCAAGCCCCTCCGCCCCAGTCCATCGTGATTGCCGTGGAGGACGAGGAAGAGGAGGCCGAGGTCGCCCTGACGAAGAGGAAGAAAAAAGACAGGCTGAAAGAGAAGGAAACAAGGGAACACAGCGGCCAATAGTTCACCGTTTGAAGGGCTTGTCCCAAGCATTTTTAGAATTCTGTACTAGGGCAGGCGTTTTGTTTTGTGTTGTTTTTTTTTTTTTTTTTTTTTTTTTTTGTTTCGAAGGAGAAGCCACAGATCGGCACTGGTTGTACTTCATGAACTTAAAAACTTAATTTTAACAATATTTCCGTTTACACATAGTTGTTATTCGTTTTATACTCTTAACTATCCTTGAATATCACTATCTTCTCTTTTGTTACAGCCCCTACCCAGTTTGCGTATATTTCTTTTTGAGTTTACGTTATTGCTTAAATAACATGCAATGTTGATGCTTATAATGTTGATGACTCATATCATCTTTCAAAATCTGATTTCACCATTACTTTTGAACTTAAAATGGTGTTTGCTCCAATTTTAACATATTACTTAGACCATTCCGTGGTCGCTTTAATTTCCTTTAGACTTGAAGCCTGAAAAGTCAAGTAGGTTTTTGATTGGGCTTCAAGACCTGTCATTCCCCGTTGGGTTGTTAACTTCGCCCTAGGCTTGTGATCCGATGAGCCAAGCAAGTCTTAGGCTTAGCTTAACACTCAAATAATTTCGCCACAATGTCAATTTTCCCTAGGCTTGTGACCCGAGGATCCGGGCAAAACCTAGGTTCAGTTTAACGTTCAAATAATTCTGCCACGATGTTAATTTTCCCTAGGCTTGTGACCCGAGGAGCCGGGCGAGACCTAGGTTCAGTTTAACACTCAAACAATTCGGCCATGATGTTAATTTTCCCTAGGCTTGTGACCCGAGGAGTCAGGCAAGACCTAGGTTCAGTTTAACACTCAAGTAAATTTGCCACGATGTTAATTTTCCCTAGGCTTGTGACCCGAGGAGTCAGGCAAGACCTAGGTTCAGTTTAACACTCAAACAATTCGGCCATGATGTTAATTTTCCCTAGGCTTGTGACCCGAGGAGTCAGGCAAGACCTAGGTTCAGTTTAACACTCAAACAATTCTGCCACGATGTTAATTTTCCCTAGGCTTGTGATCCGAGGGGCCAGGCAAGACCTAGGTTCAGTTTAACACTCAAATAAATTTGCTACCCATTGCACAAACACGAACAAAAAGTAAACCATATGCATCTTTTTGACAAAAACAGTCCATTTCTTATTACTAGTAGTAATAACGCCGTAAGTTATTTACATTCCATGGACGAGGTACTACTTTCTCATCTAGATCTTCTAGGCGGTAAGCTCCGATGCCGGCAACTGACGTAATCCTGTATGGCCCTTCCCAATTCGGCCCGAGCTTTCCCCATGCTGGGTTTTTTGCTGTCCCAACAACCTTTTTTAATACCAGGTCCCCGGGCACAAATGGTCTTGGCTTCACCCCCTTATCATATGTTTGCTTAAGCTTCTGCTGATACTTAGCCAGCCTCACACTGGCTATTTCTCTCCTTTCTTGGATGGTGTCCAGACTGTCCCGCAATAAAATGTTATTCGGTTCCTCGCCGTAACGTTCTGACCTTAACGTTGGCAGGACGGACTCCAGGGGGATGACTGCCTCCATTCCATAAGTCATCGAAAAAGGGGTCTCCCCCGTTGATCTCCGAGGTGTAGTGCGATAAGTCCACAACACATGATGCAACTCTTCCACCCATCTGCCTTTCGCATCGTCCAGTCTTTTCTTTATTCCTGCCAGGATGACCTTGTTAGTAGCCTCTGCTTGGCCGTTCCCCTGCGGGTACGCTGGCATCGAATACCCGTTCCTGATACCCATTGTCCCGCAATATCTTCGGAAGGCTTTGCTGTCAAACTGAAGTCCGTTATCCGAGATCAACGTGTGTGGGATGCCAAACCTAGTCACTATGTTCTTCCACACAAACTTTTTTGCGTCCACGTCTCTAATATTAGCCAGTGGCTCTGCCTCCACCCACTTGGTAAAATAATCCGTCCCGACGAGTAGCCATCTTCGGTTCCCAGTCGCCCGAGGAAAAGGCCCCACGATATCCAAGCCCCATTGTGCAAAAGGCCATGGGCTGGAAAGGGGGTTCAAGACCCCACCTGGTTGATGCATGTTCGGGGCGTATCGCTGGCATTGGTCACATTTTTTCGCGTAGTCCTGGGAGGTTTTCTGCATATTCGACCACCAGTATCCCTGGGTCAATGCCCGATGAGCTAAGGACCTTCCTCCCGTATGGCTCCCACACACGCCCTCATGTAATTCTTCCAAAATTGACTCAACGGCCTCCGGATGCACACACAGAAGGTATGGTCCCGAGTACGAGCGTTTATACAGCTTCTGTTCCTCGGACAGCCAGTACCGAGGGGTAGCCCGTCGTACCTTTTCTGCCTCTCCTTTATCTTCGGGCAGTGTCCCTTGCTTTATGTAAGTCACAATGGGATCCATCCAACTTGGTCCTATGTGAATATGCTAAACTCCCACAGCCGGAGTGGCAGCTAGGCTGGAGGTCATCATATCTTCCACCAAAACTACCCGAGGAAGCTTGGACCCTGAAGAGGTGGCCAACATGGCCAGAGAATCGGCGTGGGAATTCTGCCCTCGAGGGATTTGCTTGACCGAAACAGTTTTAAACAAGCACAACGTAGCCTTCACCTTCTCAAGATATTTCTGCATTCTTTCATCCCGTGCTTCAAAATCCCCATTGATGTGCCCGACGATCAACCGGGAGTCACAAAAGAACCTTACCACCTCGGCTCCTAAGTGTTTGGCTAGTTGGGCGCCGGCTAAGATGGCCTCGTACTCGGCCTCATTATTAGTCGCTACAAACCCTATCCTTAATGACCTTTCAATGACTAATTTCTCAGGGGTAATCATCACAATACCTACGCCGGCACCCTTCCGATTGGATGCTCCATCGGTATAGACTTCCCATGGGGGAATTGGTTTGGATTCTGCTGCCGCAACTGTTAAGACCGCCCTCCCTGGCAATAGGCCCGTATCCGTAAATTCGGCCACGAAGTCGGCAAGGACTTGGCCCTTGATAGCGATGCGAGGCATATATTTAACATCATACGCCCCTAATCTTGTTCCCCATTTGGCTACCCGACCCGTGTAGTCCGACTTTCTCATAAGAGCTTGCAGCGGAAGCTGAGTGAGGACAATCACGGTATGAGCTTGAAAATAATGGGGGAGTTTTCTTGTAGCGTGTACAACCGCTAAAATTGCTTTCTCCAAAGGCAAGTAGTGCAACTCTGCTGGCTGCAAGGATTTACTAATATAATACACTGGTTTTTGAGTTCCATCCGCGTTGCGCACCAAGACTAAGCTGACGGCGTACTCCGTGACCGCCAAGTAGGCATACAACACTTCCCCCTTCTCGGGTCGCGACAATATTGGTGGGCTAGCAAGGTACTGCTTCAAATCGGCGAAGGCACGAATACAGTCATCCGTCCATTTAAAGTCTTTCCACTTGTGCAAGAGTTGATAAAATGGCCTGCATCTATCCGCGGATCTAGAGATGAACCTATTTAGTGCCGCCGCCATCCCGGTCAATTTCTGGACCTCCTTGGGATTCCGTGGTGGGTGCAAGCTCATAATAGCCTTAATCTGATCGGGGTTAACTTCAATCCCCCTATGCGTAATCATATACCCGAGGAACTTTCCAGAGCTGACGCCAAAAGAACATTTAGAGGCATTCAGGCGTAGCTGATGCTTTCTCAACGCCGCGAAAGTTTCCCTCAAATCGTCCAAGTGGTCCTCTATCCTTTTGCTCTTTATAACCATGTCGTCGATATAGGCCTCCATATTTCGTCCCATCTGCCCTTCAAACATTCGAGTCACCATCCTCTGGTAAGTAGATCCTGCATTTTTAAGACCGAAAGGCATTACCCGATAGTGATAGTTACCGCCGGGAGTCCGGAAGGCTGTCTTTTCTTGGTCGGCCACTGACATAGGAATTTGATGATATCCTTGGAACGCATCCAGGAAACTCATTCGCGGGTGCCCCACGGTTGCATCGACTAGCTGATCAATCCTAGGAATGGGGAAAGGGTCCTTTGGGCATACCTTGTTCAAATCAGTAAAATCCACACATACTCGCCACTTGCCGTTTTTCTTTTTCACCACCACCGTATTAGCGAGCCACTCTGGATAGAAAATTTCTTGAATGGCACCTGCCGATTTTAATTGGTTTACCTCTTCCTTCACTGCCTCGGCATGCTCACAAGACATCCGCCGAGGGGGTTGTTTTCGGGGGATGGCTCTGGGATCAACATTTAGACGATGGCAAATGAAGTCTGGATCAATTCCTGGAACTTCGTAGGTTGTCCAAGCGAAGATGTCTATATTGGTTTTTAAGAACTCCATTAGCTCGGATTTCTCAGCATCGGGTAACCGGGATCCCACGCGGAAATATTTTCCTTCCTCTCCTATCATGATCTCTTGAAGGTCCTCGGTAGAATCCTTATCTCCGTAGGGATTTTCTAGCCCGCCGATATTCTTTGATTGCTACAAGGCCTGCTGAGCCATCTCTTCCTCGGCACTTCCTGATGTCCTCGTAATTGCTGCCATGAGGCATTGCCTTGCTACTAACTGATTACCTAGCAATACTCCTACCCGTCCACCCGTGGGATACTTGATCCTTACGTGTAAGGTAGATGATACCGCACCCATAGCGTGAAGCCAAGGTCTAGCCAGTATTGCGGTGTAGGGCGAGTAGGTCCTGACCACTATGAAATTTACCTGTACCTCCTTGTTTCCTACACGAACAGGTAGGCTAATCGTTCCTTGCGGGATTACAGTTTTGCCATCGAAGCCAACTAGCGGAGAGTCGTATGTCTTGAGATCCTCGGCTTTCAATCCCAGGCCCTTAAACAAGTCGGGGTACATAATCTCAGCCCCACTCCCCTCATCCACCAAGACTCGCTTGACGTCAAATCCCCCAATTCTGACAGTAACTACCAAGGCGTCTTCATGTGGCTGAATAGTTCCCTCTTTATCTTCTTCAGAGAATCCCAATGTGGGAATGGGGGTCAATTTCATCTTTTGAATGACGTGGTTATCCAAATACTCGGCGCCGCCACCCACACTACTCTGCACGGACATGACTCGGGAAGGGGGTGCGCATTCTCCCATTGGCTTAGACAAGATCACATTAATCGTTCCCAACGCTGGCTGAGCAATGTTATCTGTTCGGATCCCACCATTGCGCTGTGCCTGTCTTCCTAGTTGTACTAAAAAATGATTGATCTTTCCCGATCTAGCCAACTGATTCAAATGATCACGTAATGTCCTGCATTGTTCTGTGGTATGCCCTTTATCCTGGTGGTAATGACAATGGAGGTTCTGGTTTCGCTCGGACGGGTCTCCATTCATCCTATTCGGCCAACGGAAATAAGGTTCATCCCGTATTTTCTCCAATATCTGATGCACCGGCTTTTTGAATAAGGCGTTAACCATGGGAGCCCTAGACGCTGGTGGGTGTCCCACAAAATCTCTCCTGGGTTGATTGCCCTGGTAACCCCCACCCCTCGAATCCTTCTTCTCGGGGAACTGTCTTGACTTACTCTTACTTCGCATCTGATCTTCCTCTACCCGTTTATACTTATCAATGCGATCCATGAGTTGGCGCATATTCACCGCCGTTTTCATCACCAGAGATTTTCTTAAGCCATGATCGGTCAGGAGTCCCACCTTGAAGGTCCTCACTGCAACATCTTCCACGTCCCCATCAATCTCATTGTACGTCTCCCAGTATCTATCTGAATATGTTTTGAGAGTCTCGCCTTCTCTCATGGCCATTGACAGCAAAGCATCTAAGGGCCTCGGCACCCTGCTACATGTCATAAACCGTGCGCCAAACGCTTTTGTTAATTCCTCAAAAGACCCTAATGACCCCTTTTCTAATGCGTCAAACCACCTCATGGCCACCGGTCCCAAACTAGACGGAAAGACTTTGCACATCAGCGCCTCATTGCGCGAATGAACCGCCATCTTTTGGTTAAAGTGGCTTACGTGTTCCACGGGGTCTGTCCTTCCATTATAGATGGCGAACGTGGGCTGTGAAAACCTGCGGGGCAACTTTGCCCTGTTTATCCACTTTGCGAATGGAGATTTGGAGATCTGCCTCAAGGCTTTACTCATAGCATCATTCCCCGTACCTTGGTATGACCATCTCCCGGGACGCTTGCTCCCCTTACCCTTAACCCGGCCAGATGCGCTGGTGTTAGGGGACGACCTGTATGTGGAGGATTCAGACCCTCGGCCATCACTTTCCTCCTCGTCAGCCTCAGAACTATCAATGGATAGTGAGGGGGAGCTTGGCCTGGTCTTACGCTTCCGTTTCAACTTTCTCCGTAAACGTTCTATCTCTAACTGCATTCTCTGCATTTCATCATCACGAGAGGCTCGGTCCCTGGTGGATGACAGGCTCTTACGTGCTTGTTTTCCAGGGTGTGATTCCACTACCACACTTGGCGTACCATTCCTCTGGTGATTTTCATTCTGCGAGCCTAATGACTCCTCCCTATCTTGATTTGCACTCACCATTTGTCCTCCAGACAGCACGCTCTACTTTGTTATTCCCACAGACGGCGCCAATTGTAAGGTCCAAGTTTTCCTTATGGTCCTAAGTCCATATCACCAATGGCACAGGCCCATTATGAATCTTGGCCCAAAACAATGAATTGTTATAGAGATGGGAACAAACAACAGAGAAACATACTGGTCCCGAGGATTCCTATCACTCCTTATAATTCCTTTCTCCACGCTTTTTTTTCCCTCTGATGTTTCGCCCCTCCTTTTTCCTTTTTTCCTCCTATTTATATCCTTTGTTCCTCTCATCTCCACCCTCCATCTCGTTCCTCCTCTCTCCCCTGTGGCGCCACCTGTTCCCTTATTTGCAGCAGATAATGATAGTAAAAATATCTAGAGATCCTTCCCACTGTTCAGGTCACTTCCTCATTAATACTGAGAGTCAGGCTGTCGCGTCCTTATTTATTGCGGTCAGGAGATATTATCTTCAGCATTCAATGCTTACTGCTATCCACGGGTGACTATGATGACTGTTCACAGTTCCTCGGTCCTCGGCTCCCTACCTAAGCAGGATTTTTCTTCTATTGTTTAATGTTCCTCGGTCCTCGGGTTCCCACAATTATTATTATTATTATTAAGGTAAACCAGAAACGGTATGTAACGGTTTACCGAAATAGTATTCAAAACATTGGAAAAAAGTAGAGAATTTTTTTTTTTGAAAAAAGAAGTAATGTGTGAATACTTTTAGAATCTAATCCAACATGTGAGTAATGAGTAGATAAATAAATAATTTTAAATATAAAATTGAATTTTTTTTTTTTAAATTTTGAAAAATATACTAACAAGATAAGAAAGATGAAGAGCAATATAAAATATTTGTAAACACTTTAAAAAATTACTTTGAGTATCTAGGAACGTCACATAATAAAGACATAACAATTTACTTCAATTTGTCAAATAAAATATTTACAAACAGTGAAAAGAAACTACACAGACTGTCTTCTTCAATTACAAAAACTTTCTTCATTATATTGTCCACACTATCCTGTTGTTATCCAAATAAACTAAAACCTAACATCAATACAAAATATGACAAATTATTATATGATTTTCCCCCAAATCAAGTCACAACAAACATCATTCATTAAAAGCATTTAAATTACTTGCATCAAGGAACACATGAATTGGTTGATAATAGAATAATGGGCGTACAAACCTCTTGTAAGAGATTTGGAACTCACCTGATTCGGACTCCTATAGGGCTGCTGTTAGGTTGTATCTTTTTTAATGTCAAAGATTAAGCAAGACTTGTAAATACCTTTTTATTGACATTTTCTTTAAAAAAAATTTCATTGATCTCATTTTTCAGTTGCAAACATTTAAATTAAAGTAGATGAACATGTAAAGATAAACATTTTTCAGCTATCGTCTTTCTATCATGTAGGGGAAGTTCTCCATCTGCTACTCTAGGTGATCCTTTTATTGTGTTGTGCAATCTATTCATAATATTTTATATTATTTTTGGTTAGTTTGCATAATTTTTTTTAAAAGAAGTAAAAAGCATGGTAGTATTTTCACTTGTCTCGAACTCTTGTAACCTCTGGAATGTCAAGGTTGATGTAGAGCTTTGTTGCACATGTGGATGACAGATGATACTCACCTACAAAAAGTTAAACAATATATATTAGGATTATTGATCTTGAGGCATTATATATTTGTTAAATTGCCAAGTGAAATGCTTTTTTAGAGGAAAATAAATTCATTCATTAAATAAAAGTGCGATCCTCATACACAGGCCGTGTACAGAAAAGGCACAAAAAAAAGTACAAAAGAACAAGAAATAGGAAAATAAAATTCATATAAATTTTTAAAAAAACATCAAACAGCTAACTAAATTACTAAAGTACAAAGAATCCATGATATCTAATAACCCCTCAATCCAGAAGGATACAAGCAGCGAAGTTCACTCATAACATTTTCAAAAACAAATGTTCCAAAACCCTCTAAATTATCTCCAATTTATTAACAACGCCCACAGGTAAAGGGAAAAGAGAAAAGAAATAAATGCAAGAATAAGTACTCTTAATAAGTGTGAGGCAACCCCCGTTGGACAAATTCATCTTCCAACCAACTAATCTCCTTAAAAGAAGCTCCCAAATACTTCATGGGAAGGGAAGAGATATAGCACCCAGTGCATCCGCCAACTCCTCAATATTTGGAATTGGAACTTCTCCTACCGGCAAAATTTCAGATTTACCCAAATAAATTCTCAAACTTGAAATTGCCTCAGAACACACCAAAATACAACAAAGATACCAAATATGTGTAGAGTTTGCATCTCAAAAAAGGAAAGTATCATTTGCAAAATGGTTATGAGAAATAACCGTCGAGTCCCCTTGGACATTATCAATAGAAAAACCACTTCAATAACCTCCTGACACTGCTTTATTTTTTATTTTTTTTGGGTAATTCAGCTTATATTTACAGAAACAAACACAAATTACAAAGGAAGACCCAAAATAAACTAGCAAAGGGAAACCTCCCTACTACAGCAACCAAAACAAACTAACCATAAAACCAAAGCAAGCCAAACAGATGGCAAAGCAAAACACACTAACTACTGCCCTAACAATCTAAACAAAAAACATCTATAAGGCATCACAACCAGTACCTTTAGCACAGTAGCACATAGACTAGCACTTTTGCCAAACACAGCAGCACAAGATTTCAAGGATCAGATTAAAATACTAATTGGATCAATCCCCCAATTACAACAAATGGTAGCATTCAAAACTGACTTCTTGAACTTGGTTTTAAACCCCAACCTAGCTTTGACATCCTTAATGATGCTTCTCTTTAGCTGTTCTTCTGTCCAAATTCTTTCTTCGTGAACTATGGCATTTCTTTGCAGCCAAATATGGTAGACCGTTGCCCACCAAGCAAGTTTGCAAGCTATTACTCTCAGCCCCTTCCCTTTTAACTTTCTAACCCCCCAAGCAATCAAGTCCTCCCACACAAATTGAGCATTTGAAACCCAAATTCTTCTAGTGAAAGAACATTTAATGAAGATATGATCTCTACTTTCAAGGCAATTCCTACAAAAAACACATAAGCTATCACCCAAGTACTCCCACTTGGCCATTCTATCTCGCGTGGACAACTTGTTGATTATAGCTAACCAACTAATAAACGAATGCTTCAGGATAGTTAAATGGAACCAAACCAGCTTCCACCACTCAACTTCACTAGATTTATCTCTAATCTCAGCATATGTTGCAGTACAAGAAAACTTCCCAGATTTAGTAGCTTACCAAAGGGCTTTATCCTCATCTTTAAGCTCAACAAGGAATAGTTGACACTGAATAGTTACAAGAGCATCGGATCTAGCAAGCTTTCAACTCCATGTCTTATCTTTCATCACAAAATCCACTTTAGCTTTAGGATTACTTGCAGCTTCATAAATGACATGAGAACCAAATCTTTGAATCAATACCCCAGCACGATGCCAAAGGTCATGCCAAAGAAATATAGATTTCCCATCCCCTACCTCAAACCTAATAAACTTCCTTACTTCATCCCTCAATTTAAGAATTGTTCTCCAACTCCAGGTACATTCTTAAGGAATTTTTAGAGTCCAAAAACACTTACCTTTGAGAAGATTTGCATGAATCCAAGCCACCCAAAGAGATCCAGCCTTAGTAAACAAGCTCCAAATGTGTTTCATTATAGCAGCTCTATTCCAACTAACAACTATTTGCAATCCCAGCCCTCCCTCTCTTTTGGGTAAACAAACTTTCTCCCATGCTACTTTAGTTTTCTCTTTGCCAGTACCTTGCCCTTGCCACAAGAAATGATTAAAATTCTGCTCTAGAGTCTTGATGACCTTCTTAAGGAGGATAAAGTTACTTGACCAAAATCGTTGAATACTATATAGAATAATCACAAACAGCAATGGGGAAAGTAGGTCTCTGGGATGAATACCCCTACTACTCAAAGAAACCAACTGGAGCGCCATTTTTTAAAACTGAAAATTTAACAGTTAAAATACAAAATTCTATCCACTTTCTCTATTTTTTTCTCAAAATCACATCGTTGATCATATGCCAAGCTTACACAACTCCCTCAGTCTACTAGATTTTAAGCGGCTATCCAAACAATCATTGGCTATTAGGACCAAATCAAGAATCTGTCGCCCATAAATGATGGCATTTTGCTTATCTGACACTATCCTACCCAACTCACCCTTAAGTCGATTGGCTAAGACTTCAGCTAGAATTTTATAAACACTACCCATTAAACTAAGTTTCATGAAATCTGTCAGTTCAATAGCTCCTGCCTTTTTTGGAATTAAAGCCACAATTTTTTTTTTTAGAATAGGCCATTTTCACAAAATTTCAAAGTAGAAACGCATAACATCACCTTTGACCACAGACCAACATGATTGAAAGAAAAGCAATAGTGAAACCATGGAGCTTTACCCCATCCCTACAAGAAGCGCCTATAACACCTCCTCCTCATCAAACTGACCCTCCCTGACATAGAACAAAATCTACTATTTAATTTTTGTAATTTTGGTATTTTTATGTAATTTTCGTTATTTTAAGTTTAGAGTATTTATTTACTTGTTTTTAGGTGCCTTTAATATTTAAAGTCAAATTAGGGTTTGATACACCTTCCTAGCAGCCCTAGGTTTTCTTTCTACTTTTTAAAATCATTGTAGCCTCCAAAGGCAATTCAGTTTTGAGATTAATAAAATTCAGACTGTATATTTCTATTTCTTGCTAGTTGGTACAAGTCTTTCTAAAACTGCCCAATATTCTCCTTAATCACAGCTTGATCATTTGTTCGTGGATCACCCGCTTTAAGACTACCTATATGACAATGAGAAGAATTGGCCAAATGACGAAAGAACTCGGTATTCCTTTCCCCTTCCTTCAACCACGACACCCAAGATTTTGAAGCTCCCTGACTCCTTTTGGCACTCTGGATCCTTGTATTGTCACTCTACTGCCATTTTCCCTTGAGATTCTATATCAAATCCTCAGACTCCTCCTCAAAGCCATCCACAGATACTCCTAGAAACCAACTGAACCTCAAAATGTGCTGCCTTACTCACTCCACCACATCTGGAATCTCCTCCTCCAAACTATCAACTTTCTTGAAAAAGTCTCTCAGGCCTGATGAGATGGCTTCAGTGTAGACCCACTAGTACTCTTAAATTGAGTCCATATCAAGGCGCGTTACATTTGGTCCGCTACACCCCAGCTTATTTCACGAACTTAAATATATATATATATATAGTATTTTTTTTTTCCTTTGCTCATGTCTGTCCCAAAAAATGTCTCTTCACATCTTCGTTCATACTCTATTAATCCCTTCATACCCTTCCCCAAACTGTAACACCTCTCTTCACAAATTGAGAGATTTCCCCTCTCATGGGTTGCTTTCCTTTATCATTATCCATGAGAGTTTTCAAAGGAATTGCCTCATTGCCTTCTCTAACCACCACCAGATATCTTTCATTAGCAGATAAATCTTTCTGACACCCTCATTCTCAAGCACCACCGCAAAGGTCCTGCTGTCTTGGACAGGGCTAGCCATTTTTCCCCAATCTCATCAGCCTTACTCAATTGATTCAACTCCTTCATGTAGAGATTTGCAGCTGCAGAAGCTTTGTCAAAATAAATGTAACCAAAAAAAAGTATGTTAAAAAAATACTTTGTAATAAATCTCACCATGCTCAAGTAGAATACACAAAGGAATTATGAATAATATAGATTTTATTGATGTTTAAAACATTACACACTTTGCTACACACACCAATCTTCATTATTTCTCTCTTGCTATTTCACTCACACTCATTGAATACTACACTTACTTTGCCAAAAGAGCACTAACTGGATTGCTACTCTACTTTTTGGATGAATTTATACAATCTGCAGCCTTATATAGAAAACTACCACACTATGGAGACAAGCAAGGAAACAACATCCTAAATTCACTTACCAAACTAATTGAAAAGGTAGAAAAAATGGCAAAAAGAAAATTCAAGAAAGGAAACACTTATTCATCTTGAACTCCTCTTCACCTATTGTGACACATGCAAACATTTTAAAAATTTATCACCAACCTAATGCTCTAGAGTCGGTGATGACTCTACACTTCATAATAACAGATTGCTCTGGTCCTATCAATTTTCATAACTCAAAATCCAAAGCCCCGCCATCCGCTTATGCTTTGACCTTCAAGGATAATCACCATTCTCCTTCAGAAACCTCCCTTGAGTTCAAATAATGCCCAAAAGCATTGGATTTCTTATAGCCAGCATCCCCTTCTCTAGTCGTAACAAACTGTTTTTGGTTCCTCTTTAGAACCACATCCTCAATGTTTTTCAACAGCCACCTTGAGGTATTCTTGTCCATAAAGACTGATGACATAAAATCCTTTCCTCTCTCATATATTTGGAGATTATAGACCAATCCTCCCTCCTCTAAAACAAGTTGAAAAGATTTCAATTCAATTGTGAGGATGCTAGCGCCCCCCCCCCCCCCCCCTCTCCCCCCTTAATAAAAATAATAATAAAAAGGAAATGCCATGCTAAGTGAAATGTTACCTTTGCAAGTTTTCACAATAGTTGAAGTAACTATTACAATGAATGGATCTCGATTACTTTTGTAGAAATCATCATCTATCTGCAATGCAGTTTTTCCCACAACTTTGTTTGCACGTATCTGTTCCTGAAATTGTGTATGAGTAGGTTTGAAATCAGCTTCTTCATTATCATTTTCATTTCTCTTATTTTGCTGTCAACTATTGACTTACAATAGCTCATAACATTTGACATGAAAATAAAAGTATAACTTACTCTTCTAACAACAGTTGAATCTTTCGAATATTTGTTAGACGGTCATTTAAATTGATTTCCTCAATGATTCCAAGAGATTCCGATATGCCAATCACATCTGCTAATGCCATGATATTAATTCAAATAGAGTCTGTATTGATTTGTCAATTGTATTATTTTCTCTAACTCAAAATATATTTGCAGATGCATGAAAGAAAAGGATGTATTGAGGACAAATTGTACAATAAATGTTGTGTGAAATAATTTGTAAAGTAATAAGAATTACCGGTCAAATAAGTTGTGTCGTGGCAACGGGAAACTATTGTTTCGTAATCAGCAAGTTCAAATTGGTATTGAGGTATTGAATGATAGAGTCTATCGATTTTAGAGACCGATTTTGTTGACGTGAAAAGAATTTTTTGTAGGTTATGTACATGACGATACTTCCCTGTATATTCCTCTACAATGAAATTTTTTATCACATACAAGCATCCTTCATTTAAATGAGGTCGGTAACGCTGAGCCAGATTCTTTCTGATACTTGCATGTAGTAGTTTTCCCTACAAAATATGCGTTCTAAATTTATTTGTCCATATTAAAAAAATAGTTATTTTCAAAAATTGAATATGGACTCACCTCTTCATCAACCAATATCATATTGAGACTAATAAGGTTATGGTCGTTCACTGTGTTAACCGCATCCCATATTTGTAAAACTCTAATTTCACATTCCATTTGTCTTTCTCCATTGATATCTGCTTCAGAGTTGTATGCTCTATGTTGATTTGATTTTGTAATATCTGCACAAACTTTACTTTAGCAAGCTTTACTTATTTATTGGGAAAATCTATTAATTGCAACATAAGTGACAATATATTTTTCATTACATACAATTACAAATAATAAAAAATAATGGCAATTGTTACCTCTAGGTAAATTGTTGAAGATCTTCTTATATACAATATTTTTTGTATAGAAATTATCACCTTTCAGTAAGTACCCTAAGGTCATTTCTACTTGTAACTCTGGGATACAAAAACATATAGTTGTCCATGATTGAAGACAGGTTTATGTAGAAAAAAGACAACATGTTGCAAAGATAGACCGTAGCTTTTATTAATTGTCATCGCAAAGAAAACAGATACTAGAGATTGTCTTCTCTTTAGTACAAATGTTGATTATGACTTAGAAGCAGATAAAACTATTCATAGGATAATACTTTATCTCCAACATGAGTTCCTAATATGATTTGAACTTGTAAAACCCATTTTGACAATTGAGTGAGAGTGACTAAAAGTCTAGTATTACTGCAAAGTCCAACACTTTGGTTTAAATAACAAAGTAACATTATTGGCAATCCAACTTCCAACCTGAGTCTATGGTTTGGAATACTAGGAAACTTCAACAAATTGAGGAACTCTTTTGTATACATTATATCTTAGTCTAGAATGTTACTCGCAACTTTACATAATGAATTTGCACTATGATATGAATTTAAAAAAGTACAATGGATAACATGTACGTTTTCTTTGGGCAACGAATTGCTAGTTTTTTTTTTTTTTTTTTTGGCCACTTGGCACTTTCTAAGTGTTTTTATTTTGCCACTTGCCATTATATGAGACAATCTAGGGTATCAAAGTTTTGCCTCTCTCAATTTATGCTTTTATGTATAATATTAGATTAGATTAGTTTTCTGTGGTGAAGCATTTCCATATTCACATTGATTCTTTTAGATACAGCCATGCACCTTCAAATTTCTACCCCTTAAGATCTCAAAATAAAGTGCCTTGTGTAGTTGGAGTACGCTATCATTTCGTGTGAAGTCCACATACTTGTTTTGCTTAATTCTCATGTATTTTGGGGGTTAATTTGTAATTGAGTAGAAGTACTAGAGCCCTAATTAGAGTTGTTGTGTGAAGAATGTCGCTCCTGCAAGATTCCTGCTAGGCCACGAAATGGACACATGGCAAAAAGAAGGAAGATCTTTCTTCAATTCAAATTGCAGCCAAGTCGTGCCTGTGACTTGCTCATGAACAAAATTCCAACTGTTATTCTTATCTCTTGACCAGCTCATTTTAAACATAAAGAACCCATTCCAATCTACCAGACCAACAAGAGAAAACCCTAGAGAGCAGAATGTGAGCCTTAGAGAGCAACATTGAGCTTGTTTCTTTGAGAGAGAGAGAACCCATGTCGATTGAGTGAATCCTACAACATTCTCTCTCCTCTTTCCCTCTCATCATTTCCATACCTATGAGAAGTGATTTTATCCATCACCTCTTTCACCCTATTGAGGGTTGATTGTTGTTGGAGGTGGGAATCATTAGAGAGCATTTCCACAAATCCAAGAACACTCGGTGACTTGCAGTTGGTCGTTCAACACGAGTACTTCGAAGGTTAGTTGAAGAAAGGATTCAACGTAATTGGTTGCAAGTTGGAGCTTAAGGGCTCGAGTACTAGGGTGGCTTAGGCTTGGAAGGTCTAATGCAAACTTGTACAGCAACTATTCACTAATGGAGATTTGACGGTGGTATTGTGGAAAGGTTTTTATGTCGAAGATTTTGGTTTTCCACTTCAAAACACAATTCATTGTTTTCATGTGGTTTGCTTCTCTTTATTGCAATTTTCATATTGCTTTACTTATTTTAGTTGCAATTTGAATATTGGCTAATCACTTATATTGGACATTAATTGTTAGTTTAGCTTATAAGTGAATAAGCCATAAAATTGGGTATTTGAGATCTAAATATATGCCTAGCGTGTTAGGTAGCATTTTTTCAATTTGTTCTTGATTTTTCTGTTAATATCTACTAGAAAACTATTTCATTCAAACCGATATGCAATTAAGTCAAAATTAGTTTTGACGATTGGTGTCTTACCAACATATGAAGATATCTCTTCATAAATTTCTTTGATAAATGGATATTGATGGTAGCTGCCAATTACAAATCATTAACATGTTAGAAAATAAAATATGAACAAGAACAAAATTAAAAAAATTTAGCTTGTGTACCTACTGATATATATTGACAATAAAAGTAAATGGCATGTAATTGATAACTATCACTTTGAAACCCCAGTTTGTTTCCCCCTCTCCAATTAGGACATCAGTTTCAGGCTTTTAACACAAAGACGTGTGGAAAATCTACTTAGATAAGGAAACAGGCCTATTGAATATCCACTACTAATACTAGCTTAAATGAATCTATTAAGAAATTGGGGGGAAATTTTATAAAGATTATATGTGAGGAACTTCTAAGTAATTGACAAGATTATTGATCATATATTCTTCTCTTTCTAATGTTGACCCTTATAACCTAACTAGCTCCCTCAGAATAGATATGATCAAAGTATAAAAGTTTGATAATTTCAAAAAAAAAAAAAAAAACAATAAAGCCCTTGGGAGTTGTTGCTTAACTGTAAAATTAATTGGAGATAACAAAATAGTCATTAAATACATACTCTTTTTTGTAATGCAAACCGCATGTTTTGCCAGCTTCTTCTAGAGCTACCCTCCATCTTTGCACTTCGTTCATGTTGAAATTTTGTTCATGCTTTTCCAATGCTTCACCATACTTTCCCTTTTGGTTACATACTACCGATGGATCTATCTCATAAAAAATAGGTAGTACAATCTGACCATTCTTCTTACAATCAAGGATTTTTACAAGCTCATCCAAACACCAAGCAGAAGATGCGTAGTTTTCAGAAAAAACAATTATAGAAATCCTGGAACTTTCAATGGCTTCTAAAAGTTCCGCAAGAATTTCTTCTCCAATTGGAAGCTTCTCATCCATGAAGGTGTTAATTCCTCTCTCACACAAAAATCCATCTAAAAAGCTTATGAAACCAGCGCGAGTATCTTTACCTCTGAAACTCAAGAACACATCATATTTGCAGTGTTGGGTGATAGAGGAAGAAGAGCCTCTCAGAGAAGCCATAGTGATAAGAGAAGAGAGAAAGAAATATGTGACAGAAATTAGACAAAGGAAAGTGGAAATAGGGATGGCAAAGTGAAGCAAATTGCTGATACACTTTTTCTTTTTCTCTCTCCATCGTCTTTAGTCCTTTCTTCTGTGCTTTTTACAGCCCCACTCTTCTTTCTTTGAATTTGCAATCGGATTTGGAGGGAGCGGGAGTGGATTTATACCAGGGGATTGAAATTGAAATTTTGGGAGGGAGAGGAGGACGATTGTGGACGTTGATTTCGTAAGGGCTATGGACGGATGTGATTCGTTACTGGGGTTCTGATTTTTATTTCTATGTGGCAGTGGCGCGAAAGAGAAGGATCGTGGCCGTTGATTTGTTGTGTCATCGATGGCAGTTGCTTTATTTAGAGGGATTAGTGCGGATCGATGACGTGGCTACTGAGATTTTGTTATGGTGGAATATAGGCTGGCCATGCCATGGCCCATGGGCCCATTTGGGTTTGGATCATGATGAATATGACTTTTTTCCCTTAAATTTGAGTAACTTCAAGTGGAGCAGCGCCTAGAAAGGTTGGACAAGTGAAACAATGTTCTGGACTCTGAACCTTAGCATGTGATTGAATTTTCGAAACTGGTATCAAGTGCTAATAAATTGATATACATATTTTGCCAAGAAGTAAATGACAACTCAAACAATATGCATGGAGGTAAGATAAAAAGAAAGAGATAATGAAAACCATGATACAAGTTAGGCTCGAATCATCCCATAATCCTAAGCTACACAACTTACAAGTATGACCCATTATATATTGACCTTTGTCAATTTAAAAAATCATACGCCACTTGAGAAATAAAAAAGACTTGCATATTATTTTGTTAGTTTTCAACAAAGAGCTTATTGAAAATTTGAGTAACTATAGCTTTAACTTCCTACTTAATAGTTTGCACCATTACTTCCTCTGCTTTTACTCTGCCCACAGTGAGATATTGCAAGCCCTTGAAGCCTGTTAATCAAATGGTATATTATGTTGTCATGAGTCATTACTTCAAATTTATTTGTCTTCAATCATCACGTATTATAACAACTGCAACATATATAACAAGATTAAGCTTGGATTTTTTTTTTTTTTTTTTGGGTAGGCATTATTAAAAGAATCTGGCAATACACAAAGACTTTGCTTCATTAGACGACTACTTAAAAAAAGCAACTAGGGGTGTCAATATTCAACCTAACCTGCAAACACGACACGAATCTGACATGGATTTTTTTAGGTTGGGGTTGGACCTTAATAAATTTGAGTCATAAACGGGTCGACCCGAAAGCGACACGATAAGAAATATGTCATAAGCGGGTCAACCCGCATAACTCGCAATAGACATGTTTGACACGCTAATTTATTTGTGTCAACTCGAAATGGCCTACTTAACACAACTCGTTTAACTCTTATAACAAATAAATATTCATCTTATTTTAGATTTATCAAATACCTTTTATATCCAACATATATTTTAAATTTAAAAAGAAAAGTGAGTAATTACAAAAATTTACAAAGAATATAATTGGAAATTGAAACTTTACAAACCCTAGATCTCTAAACCTTACAAACCCTAAATCTCTAAACCTTCTTGTAAATTTTTTTTTTTTTTTTTTAGCTGTACTACTCTTCTCATGCCCAATTCTCAAACTCAAAGTGTCAACTCTCAAACCGGTTCTCTCTCTCTCTCTCTCTCTCTCTCTCTCTCTCTCTCTCTCTCTCTCTCTCTCATGTGTTTATTTTTTCTATATAATGCTTTTGTACAATAAACTTTGAACCCATGTGTCTTGTGTTTTTCTTGATTGCATGATATGGTCCACTTGTTTTTGTTGAACTATGTTATTTTATTTTTGTTAAACTATATTATTTTGAATTTGGGTTGAAGTGTATTCACTTTTTTTGGAGTGTAAAGAACTTATTTCTAAATGAATGTTATATTATTTTGAATATGGGTTGAAGACTTGAAATCTATGCACTCATTTTGGAATATAAAAAAATTATTTCTAGATAGATGTTATATTTAATATTATGTAGGTTGAAATGAGTTGTGTTACATTTGTGACAACCCAACACGACTTATTTATTAAGCGTGTCAAATGGGTTGGGTCAGGTCAATCCGTCTTATTAACAAGTCGGGTTAGGGTTGAAGGATCATGACACGATTATTAAATGAGTTGGATTAGTGTTAAGCCATTTAGTCGAATACCCCTACCTTAACACGACATGAACCAGGCACGCTAACCTGAATTGACACCCCTACAAGCAACTGCTCTCATACAAACTATAAATATCTTTAGAGCCAAACAAACTCTGAAATAGTAAATCTACTGTTAGTACTATCAAAGAAGTAAAATAGTGTCCTTGTTAATTACATCATAAAAATCCAAGTTTATATCTATATACCAAATTACCAATCCATCCAAAACCAGGAAATATATATATAAAACCAATCCAAAACAAAAACACAAGCAATCAAGCTTTCATCTTTGTGTGCCTGCTACTCGAGAGACAGCCTCCTATCCTCCTGTTTGATGCAAAAAAAATTTCAACCTACTACTGATGCTTCTAATGAACAATATGACAGTAGAGTCCAACCAATAAATGTTAGTATAGCTATGCCATTTGTGAAGACCAAAATCACCAGCACCCTCTCTGTACCACATTTAAAAAGACCTCCTTAACGGAAAGCCTAATAGCAGTAGTAGAAAGTCAATGATAACAACTAGCACGTACCTTGCACCAATCCCTACTTTTACAAATAAAACAAGCGTCATGCCATTTAGATTTTCTTTTTTCTTTTTCTTTTTTTTGGTGGAAAGGAAATTAACATTAACAACTAAGCTACCTCCAAAAGGAGTAAACATGACGGTCATACATAGTGCCAACAGAATCAAAACTACGGAGCAGAGAAACATCCGATGGGGGCTCTATAGAAACATCTGGTAGCAATGTTGAACTCTAACTAGAGGAATTTCCTTCAATCTTTCTCTATAGTCAACCACAAAAGCATCATTACCATTTGGGTTCTCAACTTCCTTTTTCAAGATATCAACAACCAACTTCGCAGCTAGCTCAATTTCCACTGCTAGCAATTTGAGGGAAATACATAAGTGAATCCCATCCCTCTAAGGCCCAAAGTTCCGCAATAACGCTGTTCCAATGGCCCTCGCATAACCTCTAACCCGTTAGATTTTCATTTGCCACATCCTTCAACCATGACAGGAACCGACCAATCTTGACATCGCAAAAGTTGTCTGCTAAGGCCAGGCTGCTCCTACCCAATAGATTTAAACCATAAATAATTTCAAAAGAAGAAGCTGATCATCTGATATAAATCCAACTATGTGTCTACTCTATATAATATGGAAACTCCTAAATCCAACCATGTCCCCACCAATCTTTTTTCTTCAATAATCACATTTAATCATTAAAAATAAGCATAGATAAATCCTAGATTTTTTGGTGGCAATTATTTTTTAAAATTAAAAATAAAAAGTATTACATGATCATGAGGACATACCACTACATTGCACCTAATCCCACCCTTGATTGGAGGACTGCTCACAATAAGCTGATCATAGAAGAACTATATGATGATCGTGATGTGGGCATGTATTCCAAGTCAACTTCAAATTTATTCTTCTTCCGGTAACCAAGCTATAAGCTACATCACATGGTCATCCATTAAAGAAGCTCTCACTATCTTGTGGATAAAGACCACCAACTTTCCACTTGACGGAAAGTTTAGAAAGAAAGGTTACCTCAAGCTCCCAACATGGCACCTTTAAGTGCAATATGGTTGAAGGTGGATCAAAATTAACACACTTAATGCAACTGCTCATATTTGACGGTTGAATCATGGTCTCCATGGTTAATGAACTCTCTGCAAAACATCTTGCCACTCAGACCAAATCAGATTGTGTATGGTGTATACTTATATGAGTTATATCATTTAACCAAATTACAAAATTTGAACCTTATACGTAATGCAATTAAAATCAGGCTAGAGGTTAAAGGGGACATGCCAGAGGATGAAAAAAAGGTCAAAGAAGTAAACCATATAGGTTAACAGAATTTAAATGACCAAGACCACTGGGCCTTCTGGCCTAAGTGGTACCCGGTTCTCCTAGTGACCGTCAACTCAGGGGTTCTATCCCCTGCATAAACAATTACCCAGCAAAAAAAAAAAAAATGACGAAGAAAAAGAAAAAGTCATATAAGCAATGTCATTGACTCATGATGAGAGACAGAAAAAATTACCTATGATCATATCCCAAAAATACTTTCTTATAGGAATGGCAACGGGTCGGGTTCGGGCCGGGTTTTTACATACCCGGACCCGATCCGCGAGGCAAGGCCCGAAACCCGAACCCGGCCCGATTATTAATCGGGTTTTTTTTCCGGGGCCCAAACCCTCCCCGCGGGGCCCTGTTTATCTCTTGGGCCCAAATCTGGCCCAACCAAAAAAAAAAAAATTTTTGAAACCCATTACAATTTTTTTTCTAGATTCAAGCCATTTAACATGGCCCAAATGCCAAATTTTGACATTTAGGCCACATTAACATTATAAGGCAGCCAAATCAATCCAAATTATAAGTTAATCATAAATCAATAAATCACCTGTTAATTATACATCAAATCATCGATAAATCATAACTAAAATTTTAAATCAATAAATCACTTAACTAAGATAACCAGTTAATCATTAATCAACAAAATCATAGCTAAAATCACCCTCTAAACATAAAAATAAAATAAATCCAACAAGTCCAAAGAAATAAATATTACAAGTCCAACAAGTTCAAGAAATTAAAAAAATACAAAATAAATCCCCAAGTCTAAGAACTTGAAAAGGCTAAGAAATTACAAAATGTCTTATCCTCCACAAACCAACAAATTACAAAAGGCTTAGAATAATTACAAACCAACAAATTAATCCAACAAGTCTAAGAAATTAAAAGGGCTACTAAATTATTACAAAATGTCTAATCCTCCAAAATTGTGACACAACTCCCATCCTCTTCATTAGGCTCCCCATCATCAAGAATTGTTTGAAGATCACAATCACCAGACATAGTTGAAGAACCTACAACAACAATAAATTAAAAAATAGGATAAACTTCATCAATTTGTAACTAGTAAATATAAAAATACAATTTTGATTTTATAAATAGAAATTAGACAATTACTAACCGTTGATTTCACTCCATAACCAATTCTGAGCACACATCATTGCCTCTATAGTCTTGGGATGTAGCCTACTACGGTGTGGACTTAAAAGTCTCCCACTAGTGCTAAAGACAGATTCTGAAGCAACAGTTGTAATAGGAATGGCTAAAATATCTTAGTCCTTCCAATAAACAATCTTTTATACGTATGCCCAAACCAAAATCCCTTCAAGAATCCAAAACTTGGCTCTGTAATGATCATGAATGTAGCAGCTACACATAAGGAGAAATAGTCCAAGGCTCCAAGCACACTTTTGTATGTCTTCCCTGTAACCTGCTTTCGGTATCTCAATTCATTCTAGCTTATGGATGGACTCAAGAAGGGCTTGAACTGAATGCAAAACCAAATCCATTAGGCCATCAGTATCATTGGTCATATTTCCAAACACTTACTCGTTGTTTAAGGTTTCAACCAAACAAAATGAATGACACAGTTGTAAAATATTTATATTTACAAAAACTAGAAATATTACAGTGTAGAAGACCCAGGGTTTACATGCTTGTCTTAAATTAGCATATCAATCCAGCCCCAACAACCCAAGAAACAGAACAAGAAAAGATCAAGTGCATTCCTTATCATTACGGATGATACATTCTATCAATACTAACTCAAAAATATGTACCTTTACAGATGATACATTACGGATGATACATTTTATCATTACGGATGATACATTCTATCAATACTATCAATAATTCACTTATCTTTTGAAATCCATAAATAACTATGAACAGAATCCCCGCAAAACTAGATGCAGAGAAACTAAATTCTTGTGAAACAATACAGTAGCATCCGAAAATATGTACCTTTACCCTCTATCAATTACCCAAAAATAAAAACATTTCATTATGCTTTAACTACAGTTAAATAGTTCTTATAAAAAAATAATAAAATAAAAAAAGAAAAAAAGAGGAGTAACGGTTAACAACATAACACATTATCAGTAAGTTTAGAAATGGAATTACGGCATAACCATATACATAAAAGCTAAAATTGTTGTGAAACACCTACAGTAATAACAATACCCCATTAATTCTTATCCAAACTTGCATCCGAAAATATATATACCTTTCCCCTCTAATCTATTGATTACCTAGAAAACATTTCACTGTCCCTAAACATTTCAACGTGTCATCATCAATTCAAAAATAATCACTACCCATTAATTAATATTTGAGCAGTAGAGGAGAAAAAATCAACATGGGACAAGGAAAAAAATACCCGAACCTTGTGAAGGAACAACCACAAGCAATGTAATGCAATATAAGTTTATTTGTCAATTCTTGGGAGCTTCAAGATCCAAAACTGCAGAAGGAAAGGATGCGTACAGATCAGCAAAAGCTGGTGCTGTGAGGGGCTGTGAGGCGCGACGGGCTGTGGTGCGACGGGCTGAGGCGCTGTGAGGCGTGAACCTAAGGGCGGTTGTGAGGGGCTGTGGTGCTGTGATGGCAAGCTGAGGACTGAACCTAAGGGCGGCTGTGAGGGTCAGGGGAGTGACTGGATGAGAGGGGCGGCTGTGTAGTTAGGAGTGAATGAGTGACTGACTGACTTAGGCAATTAGGGTTACAAAATGATATAGATATATAAAGGGGGGGGGGGGGGGGGTATTTTAGTAATTTAATATACCGGGTTTTTTAACCGGGCTGGGTTTCGGGTTTTTTTAAAAAAACCCATACCCGACCCTATTCTTTATCGGGCCGGGTAAAATCCAGCCCATTAGGGTCGGGCCGAACCGGGTATCAACGGGTCGGATCTAAATTGCCATCCCTACTTTCTTATATCTTAAAAGTAAGTTTCTCAATGCAACCAAGCTTCTAATCACCCACGAAATGACCACCTAGGTTGGCAATAAAATGACTTATTCAAATAACCTATTCTAGTTGTATTCAATCTATATCTCATTTTTAAAATTTACAATCTTTGTCTCATTTTAAACTCCATAATTTTCCCATTCTACTGAAAACTCAGTAGTCACATATTCAATTTGGGTCTTTCTCAAATTATTCCCAATATTCCTTTTACTAATCCAATGGGCTAAAAACCCATATCTCAAATTTGCAACTTCATAGATGAACATGTCAAATTTCACATCATGATAAAAATACCAAACAATTAATTGAGATTTGAAATTGACAAGCCACAAATGCGTAAACCCCTTGTGATGAATTAAATTGATTAATTAGCCAAATTATTAATTAATCAAGTTAACATGCAAATTCACGTGGCAGCATAAACAAATCACCAATAAACTAAAGTATGCAGCGGAAATAAAAATGACACGGTAATTTGTTTACGATTGGGGAAAACCTAACAGCAAAAACCCCACCGGGTGATTTAAGGTCACCACTCCCAAAACTTCATTATTATCACAACAAGCGGTTACAAGTAAAGAAATCCTAATACCTTACCAACCTACAGTTGAACCCTTACCCCAATACCCAATTGGACTTGTTCTGTAGTGACAATTTCTCCTTTTGATGCACGGCTCCCAGTACGTGACTAACCAATTGCGTAGATCCCAGTACGTGACTTCAATTCACCGACTAGAGAGAGAGTTGTTGGCTGCAAAGTTCTTCAATTCATCCACACGATGAAGATTAAGAAGATGCTTGGTTATAAAACCCTACGGTGCACATTACACAGCAACTTCTTCACAAGAGAGATGAACTAGGGCATGAATTTTGTCTTGGATTATAAATAGCTTGAACAAGGATTTCTCAATGCTTGTGCTACTTGTGTACTTTTGCATCCTTCGACGGCCCTTAAAAGAATCCTTTTATATGTCTAGGGTTAAGAGAAAAGAAGTCCCAAAGACATACTCACGGATTGGAATCAAAACAGAACTTGGAATCTGTTTTCCTTAAAGCTTGACAGATAGAGGTGTCAAGGATCTGTCGAGAATGTCGAGCATCGGGGCTGAAACAGCTTCTAAAACTCGATAGATGCATGTGTCGAGACTAGGTGTCGAGATTTAGTAACTTGCACTGTCCAGCTATTTCTTGGACAGACTTGATGACTTCAACACTTGATCTTGAAACACAGTTTCTTGAAGCGTTAAACACATCCTAATTCTATCAAATTACAAGTAAAGTGCATTTTGTTAAAGGATAAGTCAATTACATAAAATAATGACATATGTTCAAAACAACTTGAACCACATATGTCCTAACAATCTCCCCCTTTGGCAATACGTGATAAAACCACAACAAACAAATGAAGATATGAGAGAAGTCATAAATCACTCAACTCATATTCATTTGTTGAATATAATAAAATCTATCCTAACACAAACTCTTGAAAAATTTTGCAAGAAAAGAGTTTATGGCAAGTAAACTTTGACAACCTATATTTCTAAAATACTTTTAAACAAAACACATCAATGCATCTTTGTGTGAAGTAGAAATAATAGATTGCATACAAATAAAAGAAACATGTGTATAAAGACAGAAAAGAAACAACACATGGAAAGGTAGGTGAAAGAAACATACATCAACATATATATATATATATATATATATATATATATCAAGAAATAAGCACAATGTATGTCAATAAATGGTCACAAGACCGGGGTACATAAACAATGTATCTCTATAAGAAAGAAAAGAAAAGAAATACATGTACTCCTCACTGCATCCTTCATATCAACACTCCCCCTATCAAAGATTTCCTATACAAGCTTTCCCCGTAAGTATGACTACTCTCATAAACCAAAACTACTCCTCCTTTTTGTCACGAGTGACAAAGGGTAGAGTGTCAAGTAGACATCTCATCAGAAGAGCTAGCATCGCCATTATCATCATCAGAAGCATCATCGTCATCACCATCATCATCCTTAGTCTCAGAAGCTACATGAGGAGGTGGAGGAGAAGCCTCAGAAGCAAAACCGCCCATGGTCACCTGTCACCTGGCAATGCGACCAACATGAACGTTCACCTGATACAACTCCGTAAAGAGCGTATCGAGGCGAGCATCCATGCGATGAAGCTGCGCCATGATATCTCCAAGTGACACATCGCTCGAGGAAGAGGAGGAGCAAATGTGGCTCTAGCAGATCTAGATGGAGCCGGATAGGAGGAAGGAGCTGTAGAATCCGTCTATCGTGACCTGAACTGCGCCTCACTACGTTTTACGGTAGCAACGTCTATGGTAGACATGACATGGAACGTGTCGGACGAAGGAAAAGGGACAGAAAAACGACGAAGAATCCTCGTGATAGTAGAAGGGAAAATGAGCTTATCACAGGTAGCCGTATCCCTATAGACATCAATGATAGAGAAGATGAAGTGTGAAGGGAAGTCTATAGTGAGATGCTCTGAGAGAGACAACAAAAATCGAGCACGAGGCTCTGTGATGGAGTTGTAGTGAGAGAGAGGGTGCAAAACAAATGTCATCACCATGTTTAGGAAACGAGGACCTTTAGCAAAAGGCCTACATGGTGTGTACTGATGCTCACCCCAATCAGAGGGGCACTCACAGAATGCAGATATCATTTCGTCTTTAGACACAGTCCATAGACGCTCATAACCAGGGTAATCAGGATGATCAACCCTCAGAACATGAAGCACCTCAGAGACCAACTCCAGAGTGACAAAAATGCGCGTACCTCGAACACGTGTATGAAAGAGAGGTACTAAAGAATCAATCCCGTGGATGTTGGAGTAAAACTCTTGAACCAGCACGAAAGGACAAGTGGCCGAGATGTCACATAGTGACTCCCAAGCCCAACTGTGAATGACATCGAAAAGGTTAGTGTCGGCAAAGTCTGCCAGAAAAACTTGGCATTCCAAATGAGCATCTCGTTTAGAAAAGTTCTCCGAGAAGTCCTGTTGGGCTTTCTCATCACGGAACCGAACAGAAAGAGGAGTAGGATCAGAAGATGAAGAGCTCCTAGAACGAAGAGGGTTTTGAGACGGAATGGATTTACGCTTAGGTGCCATAAACACTACTAACGCAAACAGAAAGAGAGGGAGAAAGAGAGAAACACACAGAAAAGTCCCAAAACAATTCAATATATGACAAGTATATTGAAAAGAAAAAGCGTATGCATGGGAAATGTATGAACATGTAACATACAACAAAATGGCATCATGGGCTCAGCCCAATCCAATCCTATCAGCACACAATCAAATAACACACATCTAAATGTATAAAAATACTGTTAGAATGCTAATGTGTTGCAATGCATGTAGTTTTAAAGATCAAATCTATAAAACCAACCCAAAAATTTCAATATACACTCATCAATTTTGAAAAACTCCAAAATTTTTCAAAAACCCCAAAACTCAGGTTTTAAAACATGAAATGCATGAAGAATGAGAGGATTGAAGCTTACCAAGAGAAGAAAATCTTGAGGAAAGCTTGAAGAATCCTTAGGAAGAGGTTTGAAGTGAGTGAGAGAGGTTTTGGGAGTGAGAACACGAAGGTATCGAGAAAGAGATCGAGAGAAATGAGAGACAAAATCGCGAAGAACCTATATATACACCTTCAGTAATTCTCGACAGATGCAGGTATCGAGAGGTGTCGAGGAAGCTATCGAGCTAAGTATCGAGAAAAGCTACTTTGACAGATACAACTATCGAGAAGGTGTCGAGAATGAAGGATCAAACACCAAAAGAATCTCGATCGATCCATCAGCTGTCGAGAAGCTATCGAGAGGATAGAAAGTTTCTCGATCGATCCACCAGGTGTCAAGATTGCGATAAGAAAAAGCTGAGAAGCTCGACCGACAGCCAGGTATCGAGGATGTGTTGAAGAGGTGTCGAGCTGGCTTCAGAAAGAAGTTTTTCGAGAAGAGAAAAAAACAGATATGAAAGCAATCACGCATGCAACTCAACCAAAGATTCAATCAACACATTAAGCTCTCAAAATCATCTCTCAACAACAATTTTAAGCACATGGATCCCAAAACACACACACACACTAAACAAGTCTAACCAATTTTATATTTAAAAAATGAGTTAAGACAGTTTAGTGAGCATACATTAACACATGTAAACCTTGTGATGGCCAAATCACATTTTACCTGCACATGTATCAAGAATAGCAAAGCATATTGCATGTTGTGTGTGAAAAACATCGCAAGATTGCATAAGTGTCACAAGGTTATGACGATTTGAGATATGAGAAAATCACTTTAACCCACACACAATCATAACTGTTTGATGGGGACTATCACTTTCGAGGTACATCCTATAACTCCCACATCTCCTAGAAAACACGCTTGCAATCATATATTTAAAGCACTTTGATCTTTTTGCTTTTTATTTCTTTGCATATTTTTTTTTATTAAGCATATCATGCATGGGTATATAAGAGAGAAAAGAAATACCCAATTATGTTAAACTTTTTGACATTGCACTTTTGCTATGCCGAAGCATACAGATGTCATTTCATGATTGGCGGGTAACAATGATGAGATGGTTATTTATGCTTTTCTCTTAAGATTTTTTAGTCCTACCCGTCAAAAAGAGTGATACGAGTGTTAAGTACAAGAGATCACTTAACCTTACTCATCACAAACAAAGAGCCACAAAGCTCACTTACTTAGTTATGCATAAGGATGCTCATCTAAGTTACAAGAGATACAAAATTTAGAAAACTCTGTTTCAATGGTCAGTTTAAAGTTCACAAGAACCAATGTACACAGACACGCATTTTTTTGTATTTTTCAATTTTTCAACTTTTTGTTTTTATTTTTCTCAGAAAAGCAAAAAAATAAAACACAAAACTGAAAACAAACACACAAAAACATGTTAAAGAAAGCAAAACAATGCATAAAACTAAACTAACTCAAAACAGTAAAGCAACACACAAGTAATGCAAGAACAACAAAACGGGGAGAAAGAGAAGAAGTGAACAAAATCACTTAGAACCCTTTTCTTTCCACACCTTGGAAGAACCTTTCCTTTTTGCCAGCCCTTGAATTGGTGATGAGGGGGAAGAATTGAAACCGTTCAAGTTCGAAAGGAACATGAGGGCTTTGAGAATATCTCCAATAGGAGCAAGAGAGGTCTAAAGCTGATTCTGGTTCCCAGATGCTTTCATGCCATTGCTTTGTTGAGTGGCTAACCACTTGTAGCAATTTGGTTGAGTATGACCGGCAACACCACAATGATAACAAAGATGCTGCTTCTTCTGTTTAGGCTTTTGAGAGATAGCCTTCTTAGTCCTAGGGTTTTTAGTTTTCCTCTTCTCAAGCTTAGGGTGTGCTCCCAAGATGAACTTACCCTTGTCTAAGTTCTCACTTGCTAATTCAGTTTTAACATCTTTATCCTCAATTTTAATGTTATTAGCAGGAGGAACAAAAATAGTAGTACTAGGAGAAGGAGTATTAGAGAAAGAGAATGCATATCCCAATCCTATTCAATCTGAAGCAGATTTCTGAATACTGAGCATCTCATCCAGCTTAGCACTTGATGTCCTCTCCAATTGTGCTCTAACTTGAAACAGTTCCGCTTCAAGTTTCTTGGTCTTCTCAGCCAAGAAATTGTTCTCGAATCTCAGTGCCCCAATAGTTTGATTTGCTTCATCAAACTTAGTGGAAAGCTCTTCATGATCAAGTTCCACCTCACTGAGCTTCTTGGTGGCCAGCCTATAGAGTTTCTTATGCTTCTCAGAAAGCTTGTACAGTTTCTCATAGGCAGTATGGATATTATTTTGGTCATCCATAGTTTCAAACTTAGCATCCACCAATTCCTTTTCTTCATCTACTTCTTTCAGTAATCCCTTCAGTAGGATTAACAGTGGCAGTGAAAGCATTCAAGATTTTGTCATCTTCATTGTCGGACTCATCCTCAGGCTCAGTGTCACTCAAGGTAGCAGCAAGTGTCTTGCTCTTCCTAATACTCTTGAGGTACGTAGGACACTCTTGTTTCATGTGTCCAAAGCCTTGACACCCGAAGCATTTCGGTCCAGTGGGAACAGTGTACTGACTGCCATCCCTGGTATCCTTCTTCCCTTTATCTGGGCTCTTGAACTAAGAAGAACTGGATTGCCTACGGTTCTTGTTGAAGCTCTTTCCATTTGCATTCTTCATAAATTTCTTGAATTGCCTGGTAATGTAGGACTTCATCTTAGAATCTTCATCGTCTGAAAACTCATCTGTATCACTACTCTTGGCCTTTAGTGCCATGCTCTTGCCTTTGCTTGACTTGCCCATTTTAGTCAACCCTAGCTCGTAAGTTTGCAAATTGCCAACCAGCTCAGTCAGAGGAATCTTGTCAATATCCTTTAATTCTTCTATTGCTGTGATCTTTGCATGGAATCTCTTAGGCAAAGATCTAAGTACTTTTCTTACTATCTTGGGTTCAGGAATGGTTTCCCCAAGATTGAAAGCTGAGTTCACTATGTCTTTGAGCTTTGCATAGAACTCATCGAATGACTCATCCTCCTCCATCTTAATTTCTTCGAAGCTTGTAGTGAGCCTTTGTAGCGAGCCTTTGTAGTTTCGAATCCTTGACTGCCTTAGTTCCCTCATAGGTTGTCTAGAGAATGGTCCATGCTTCCTTAGTAGTTTTCGTGAAGAAAATATTCTTGAACTCCTCATTGGTGACCGCACTGAATAGGGCATTCAATGCTCTGCTGTTGAAATTTGCCGCCTTGATCTTGGCATCATCCCAATCGGCCGGCGCTTCTGTAGGCTTGGTCCAGCCTATTTCTACAGCTTGCTACACTTTCTCGTCTAGTGACTGCAAGAAAACTCCCATGCGTACTTTCCAGTATGCATAGTTAGTACCATCAAACAATGGAAGTTTAATAAGAGACTGACCTCTATCCATAACAAACAGGGGTCAATGGATCACACACACAAGGATTAAACCCTAATCAAAGTGTGCCTGCTCTGATACCACTTGATAGGCCACAAATGTGTAGACTCCTTGTGATGAATTAAATTGATTAATTAGCCAAGTTATTAATTAATCAAGTTAACATACAAATTCACGTGGCAATACAAACAAATCACCAATAAACTAAAGTATGCAGCAGAAATAAAAATGACATAGTGATTTGTTTACGAATGGGGAAAACCTAACGGCAAAAACCCCACCGGGTGATTTAAGGTCACCACTCCCGAAACTCCACTATTATCACAACAAGCGGTTACAAGTAAAGGAATCTCAGTACCTTACCAACCTACAGTTGAATCCTTACCCCAATACCCAATTGGACTTGTTCTGTAGTGATAGTTTCTCCTTTTGATGTACGGCTCCCAGTACGTAACTAACCAATTGCGTGGATCCTAGTACGCAACTTTAATTCACCAACTAGAGAAAGAGTTGTTGGCTGCAAAGTTCTTCAATTCATCCACACGATGAAGATCAAGAAGATGCTTGGTTACAAAACCCTACAGTGCACATTACACAGCAACTTCTTCACAAGAGAGATGAACTAGGGCATAAACTTTGTCTTGGATCACAAATAGCTTGAACAAGGATTTCTCAATGCTTGTTCAACTTGTGTACTTGTGCATCCTTCGACGGCCCTTAAAATAATCCTTTTATATGTCTAGGGTTAGGAGAAAAAAAGTCCCAAAGACATACTCACGGATTGGAATCAAAACAGAACTTGGAATCTGTTTTCCTTAAAGCTCGACAGATAGAGGTGTCGAGGATCTGTCGAGAAGTTGTCGAGCCTCGGGACTGAAACAGCTTCTAAGGCTCGATAGATGCATGTGTCGAGACTAGGTGTCGAGATTTAGTAAGTTGCACTTTCCAGCTTGTTTCTTGGACAGACTTGATGACTTCAACACTTGATCTTGAAACACAGTTTCTTGAAGCGTTAAACACATCCTAATTCTACCCAATTACAAGTAAAGTGCGTTTTGTTAAAGGATAAGCCAATTACATAAAATAATGACATATGTTCAAAACAACTTGAACAACATATGTCTTAACAGAAATATATTTCTCCACCTAAAGAATAAAACCCATATATCATCAAAACATTCAACAAAGGAAAGATCACAAATTTTATAGAGAACTTCATGTTTTTCAAGCTAAATTCCAATCATAAAAAATACATATACAATTTTTTTTTTCCATAAAAGGAGTTTAGATCACAAATATTTTCTAACAAAGGAAAGTGTTAATATCAACCATAGTGACAAGTTCCAATAACATGAAGAGATCAAGACATGTAAAAGCTGTGAGCACCTATGGTATACTAAGATTAGATTCAAATACAATTAAAACCTAATGAAATTTACACACAAAATGGGAGATTTAGATTAAAATTTACACACAAAATAACTATTATCATAAAGATACCACAATCAAACTTGGCCCAAGTAAGTAATACATATACGTATTAGGATTGATCACACAAATATTTCTGTAAAAATAAGTGAATTCAGTGGATTATGCACCTTAAATGAATTTATCTTGTATTGGAATTTTGGAAGTGTATAATGGATATGAACCTCCAATTATTGACATCTTCATGTTGCAAATGTTTCGTGCAAACCAATATCAATGACGTCCTGCACATGTGCAAACTTGTATTTGTATATACACACACCTACACTGTCAAAATTAAACATTGACAAATTCTGGATTTTACAAAACCAATTATAAAATATGTAGGAGTCATTTGTATCAACTCTTTACCTTTTCTTTTCATGTACATACTACTTCTACAAAATAGAGAGTACACTAACCTATCTATAGCACAAACGTTTCTTGTTGCCAAGGTTTATGGAGGCAAGTTCAAATAGAAATTTGATCTCCTATTTCTATATTTGAAATATGTAAAGTTGAGCTCTCTTAATAAATATATGAATTGTAGTTTGTCAACATATGGTATCATTGAGTGTGTTGAACCTCCCTATACAAACATGGGAAGGATGTAAAAATCATGACTTATAGCCATAAATTACTTGTTGCATGTACTTTATTTGTATGACTACTACAAAGGATATATGGCATGAGTTTGTGCATGTACTGCAGGTGCAGGTGCATCTTGTGTAGTAATACATACCAACTTCGTCCCAGCCTTGATGTACCAACGATGGTATATAATCCAAAAGTGAAACACTTTGTTCTTTCAGTTAGCAACAAGTAGTATATAGTGCGGATTAAGACATATTGATAAGAACATCTGCATTAACCCCTTAAAGAAATCAATTATCCTTTGACAACATGCCAAGTATAGTTCGCTGGAAAATCCAATTTTACCAGAATCCAAGCATTTGGAACTAAAATTCAAACAGTTAACATGTTACTCAAGTACCATGTACACTAACAGATAGGGTAGGTTACATTTCCAGGGCAACCCTATTTTCATCACAAGATCATTATATATATATATATATATATATATATTACCTGTTCCCTAAGGATGCAACTCTACATAGTGGATTACACAAATTATTAGCAAGATTCAATTCAGAACTTAAAAATAAAAAATAAAAAAATCTCAAATAAATAGCATAAAAAATATAACTCTAGCAAGAGGACTGATAATATAATTGACACAGGGTTATGCTTCTCTAGAAAATGACTCATCACAAGGCAAATAATTGTGTCAAAAATCTACATGACAACATTTGGACATTTGTTTTGTTACATATGTAGCCTAATCAATGATGTACATGAGCTGTTTGTGTGCAGTTTTTTGCATTACAGCTTTACGAATACGGATATGCATTTCACAATTTTAATTACACCTTAAATTATAACAATACCCATGTACACCAATTACATAATTTGGGATTTCATTACCAAAAATTACATGAAAAGAATTATTAATGAGCCCCTATTTATGAAATTGCAGTTGTGGTTATGTATGCAAGTCCTCACTATGGGAAACAGTGTTTTCACATTATAATTATATGAAACAAGTACCCTTAGTGGCAGCACAACTTCTTGCTATTCTGGACAATGACAAACACCAATGCCTCCACATCACACACGTTAACCTCATTTAGCATCTCCAAACAAGTGTTTGCATTGCACAGAACATTTAGTATGTCATGATATACACAATTTCTTTTATTGACACATGTATGCAGAGGTAGCATGTAATAGGAATAATGAACAGACCTTAATTGCTCCTAAAACATGTGGTAGTAATCTTGTTGTTCCCATTGACCAAATATTGCAAAATCTTCTGTAGTATTGTCAGATTAAAGTGGCATTGAAAAAATTGACAAAACTAAGATATAAGATTTGTTACACAGGTGACCAAATACACATTTGAATCATAAGACAACCAGCCTTAGATTTAGGTGAGGAATGGTTATAGCTTATATAGTAATTACCTTATCACTCTCCCAATATGTTAGAAAACTTTTTTGTTTGACCACAAGCCCCTTACTACACTCTCCATTGTTGGGCAGGTTCAACTGCTTAACCCAAGGTAACTTATCACTTTCTTCATCAATAGTCAAGTTAGGAAATTTGGCCTTTTACATAGTATCGAATTCACAATTAGACAACCCTTCTTGCAGTTCATCACTCCTGCTGTAACTGAGCATACATAGTGGACCCATCAAGGCATCAAGACATGTTGTGAAGTGATTGGTTAAATGCACTATAGCAGGGATGATGAATGGTTGCGAGGTTCAACCTACGAAGTCTCACATGGGGAATAAATGGCTACAAGCCCACGACTCTTACATTATCTTATCTTCTAAGATAAATTGCATGTGAATTGCAAGATTAACTTCTGCATTAAAATAATCTGCAATTTATTATGTTTAGGGTTTAGCAATATATAATCAAAACTCTTTACCATTTCTTATTATAGTTAGATAAATCAGTTTAGTCTACTTTTCTCTTTAGTCTTTAACTTTGTATACCATAGCAAAATAATAGATAGAGGTGAGGAAGGCATGGAATATGAATCACTGATGAGGAAAAGAAAGCTATAGAAAAGTCCATATTTATTCCATTTCATAGTTTTGTTTCATGGGATACAAAACAGTGGGTAGAGACAGAGACAGTAACAAATTAAGACTTCACCTAGAAAGTAAAAACAGAGGTTACGTATAGTTTCATTTCTAATACTGCTCATCATTATAGTAACAAATCATGCTCTAATTGTTTCAATTGTCACAATAAATTCAGAGACAACAGAACAGGTGCAAATTTCCAGCAACAAGCCAAAGTTTGCAGCAGGTAAAGCATTTAAGATAGCAATGATGAGTTGGGGATTTTTAGTGAAATGGTCTTTATCACACATCTCCACCTAGACTCCTTTTAATCTATTGGAATTGTTGCCATATGTGGGTATATTCATCCACACCAAAAACATGTACTTTGTTATTTGAACAATTCACCTCCATTATTGTTGCCTAGTTAATGATTCAATAAGGCTAGAGATGCCATTGTAGTTATTCCAAGTTTTGTGCCTATATAATAAAACATGTCTTGTTAGAGTTGACAATTGGGTTGGTATGATGTTACACAAGTTATTGATACCATTACTGCCAATGATCTAGAATTATGTTTGATGTGGTAAATGAGGATATCTTGACACTAGAAGACTTTGATTTTGAAGGAAATTCCATTTAGGCCATAAGCACAATACAACTACAACAACTTAGGGGTCTGAATTAGATTTTTCATTAAAAAAAAATTAAATGATTGGAAATACAAGAATCACAGGATAAAAGAAAAGGTAGAACACACCAGAACCAGTGTTTGAGATATTGCCAAAAAATAAGGGAACTCTGAGATGCAAAACATATTCAAATTGTACAAATTGAACAATCAACAAAGTAATTATTTATCACATGAAAAGGACTTAAAACAGCAAGTAGAGTATCAATTAACGACATAAAAGGCTTACAAAACTGCATGTAAGCCAAAAAGTTATGACGTGGTTACACATGAGAAAATAAGCCTTCACACAATGCATTGGGGGAAGAGGCTGACCAAGCCTATTGAAATGCTTTCATACTTTATAATTTTTTATTGAAGAAGTCTAATGAGTCATGAAGTACTACATGAAAGTTCTTGAAAGAAATAATTTTGGACAGACAATAATATGCTAAAATAAAAGGCTTTATATAGGAGCAAAATGGTCTTCATATCCAAAGACTTTACTAATTATTAACATGAAAAAGTAACTGCAAGTCTAAATATTGACTGCTGTGTGCTTTTCCATTTTTCCCCTTGGTTTGGCAGCTATTATTGCAAACAAATTTTTCCATATATTTGTCACACTGTTGACTTCCCATATTATGGATATAATGTTTTAGGACAGATATGAATAGGCTTATATCACTAGCATTTTTCTTGTTTACACTGTTAGTCATCTACAAGAAAATTCCTTGCACCATGATGTCTTAACTTTTCCAAACTACTTTGCTAGACATTAAGTCCATGTCAATACTCAACGTTCATGTCATTGCCTTAAAAATCTTCACTAAGATGACTTTATACCTTTCGATAAGTTGTTCATACATTTATTCAAATATAATTAAGAAATCTTAACTTTATATGGTAGGTATTAAATTTGCTGGACCCTATTTATCAGATAAGTAGATGACATCATTTGCCTGCATACACCAGAGACGCCCTTGATAGCCACATTGTAACAGTTGCAATATCCCGTTTCCATTAATGCTCAAGCTGCCAGCAGCTAACATGACATAGTAGATTGGCTGGCCCCTGAATGAATAGGCCATAAACTAGATGAGGATTTGTAACAACATATATACAAAAGGCATACAAAACACACGGAAGCAGGGAAAATAAGATCATCACAACAGAGAAAAGATAAATTACTGAATCAATTGCAAAATAAGACATGCTTCTCATCATGTCTAAGTTGCTTATTAAATATAGATGTTCAGGGCCCATCTATGCGTTGCAATGCTCACAGATAAAATTACAAAATTATTATAAGAAGTAACGATTATAGAATATTAAGCATCCAAAATCAAGATCTTTTATGTGTTTATCATTCATTATCCTACAGAGTTACTAAGCCAGACTAAATAAATTGCACCACAAATGACTTATTAGGCAAACTATGGAAACACGCAAAGGTCATTCTTTGCAATTCAATTTTAAGCCTAATATCTCCAAGTTTTTCTTCTTCTATTCATAAGGCTTCAACAGAAGTACTACACCTGCTCTCACCTTGAAATTCCCCTCCTATTTAACCAAGTTTTAGCTTTCCCCAATTTTCAGAATATTCAAAGCAAAATAATAGGAATATATAAGTCAAAATAATACCAATTGGCACAGCACAACTATAAGGAACAATATTAACTGAAGGAGTGCAGTAAAGGGGTTTCAAATCCCATAAAATTTGGTTTCACTACCTCATAAATGTATAACACTCAACCATTAAAAAAAGAATGTACATCGAAACATAATCAATTAATCTAAAATGAAAATTTTCAATCATTCATTCCAATTTTCTTTACATTAATGTCCTTTCAAATTGGGTTTGTGCCTGATCATATGAATGAACCAATTAATTTAGAGGAGACGGACCTTAAATGTAATAATAGTATTTTAAATTATGTTTGACGTGGTAAGTGGGGATACTAATACTAGTTATTAATCGAAGTAAATCACATGAAATTCGTGGATGTCATGAAACAAGTTATTAGAAACCCACTTTTGATACTTTGACAAAATTATTAAGTAATTTTTGGAAAACTTTCTAAATAATGCAGAAGAAAGTCCTGATTAATTGGTAAGATTATCTTGAATATATATTATTATGTTTCTGTCATTGATCTTTGTAGCCTAACTAGATTAGTAATAGAATATAATACTTTCATAATTTGGAAAAAAAAAAAAATTAAAGCCACCAATAAATAAATAGTGAAAACTGTTGTTAATAATAAAATTTAGTGATGATAAAACACACTTGGAATAAAAAGTCAAAGAGTAGATATGAAATACATACTTGGTGATGCAAGGAAAATCAGTAGGCTGGATGCTTCGAGCTTCAAAGGGCTAGCGGTTGATTGGAAGACCTGAAAAGAAGAACACACAATCAAAGGTGACCGAGGTGGACCGGCCAAGAGCCCTCCGATGCCAAAGTTAGTTTCTTTCTTAAATTCTAGAATTCCAACTTTTCAGGAATTATCAAAACTTACCTTTGTTTGATGAGGATGAGTCTTTATATACCAAGCCTCGGGGCGGTTACTCGGTTTATAACTTCCCCAGTGATTGTGGAAGCTTTAACTTCCATCAGCTGCCATAGGAGTTAGAATATTTATTCTTATCTTCTGTAACCGCCACTAGAAGTTAAGTAGGAAGTTAGAGAAAAAAATCTTGCTAATGCCACCAGATAGTACCACGTGGCCCAATTCTTAAGATTTAGTAAAGAAATCCATATCTGAGAATTTCCTAAGGATCGAGGGGTCGTCCTAGGATTTTCCAAACAGAATACTCCTGCATTCATGGACGACCGTCCAATAAGGGATAACCATCCAATGTTGAGGATAGTCATTCTAATATGGATGACCCCTATGGATGAGTTGAAGTTGTCTATTTTTGCTCACCATCAGTTGTCCCCTTGTCCAAGGGTCGTCCAATGCATCATAGAATTTACAGTTGTCCTAAGAGACGTGCCTTAATGTTGATAGTTGGACGTAGTGTCACATGTCATCATTTCCTTGGTTGATCTTGTGTGGTCCAGATTGTGCCACATGTCATGATTTCATCCGAGGCTTTTCGCGTCGATTTATTTTTCCAAGAACCATGCCACATGGCATCTTCTGGTTGGTTGCGTCGTTTCAAATACCAAATTTTACTACCTATAAATAGTGGAATTCCCCCTCTACCCTTCACATTTCTTAAATTTTCCTCCTTTACATTCGTTGTCTAGAGCCTCGTCCTAAAAGTATTTCTTCGTCCTTAGTCCTCCTTCGTCTAGAGCCAGGTACTTTCTTTATCCTCGTTCTTAGGTTTCCCTTAGATTTCAAAATGTCTAAAATTGTTTCTTCATCCAGTAATAGTATTGAAAAGGCTATAGACGAGTATCACGACTCCACTAGTTATAGTGGCTCTAGTAGTGGTAGTAGTAATAGCAATAGTAGTAATGGGGGTAACACAAACGAGGAATACACGTCTGGTGTTCCTGGAGTTCCTTTAGAGGTTTTCCAGGAACATCTTAGGGTGAGGGCAGCTTCTAGGTCTCAGGCTGGTACCTCGACGAGTGTTCCTCCATCTACTCCTTTAGACGAGATAAAGACTGTGTACAGTTGCACTGTAGGCATTCGTTCCAAAACGGATGATAAGAGGCTTACTTCACTTAGGAGTTGGTACCATATTCTAGACGACCTTAACCCTAGGTTAGTCATCCGTGGGGAGTGGTGTTGTAACCCTCGTTTTGGGATAGGCGTTTATGAAGCTTACCTTCTTGGGGGACTTAGGTTACCCCTTAATGCTTTTGCAATGGAATTTCTTACTAGATTAGGTTTATGTATGTGTCAATTCAACCCTAATGCATGGAGACTAGTTGTTTCTATGCAAGTTTTGTGGAGGGAAGCATTTGAAGAGGATCGTCCTCTCACTGTGGACGAGTTCCTCTTCTGCTATAAACCCTCAGAAATTAACCAGTCCCTTGGCTTCTTTCAATTTACAGCCAGGGGCAAAGATTATAGGTTAATAAAGTCACTTGTGACGTCCGATAGAAACTGGAAGGCAGAATTTTTCTTCGTCTCTAGTTTTTGGTCTGGGCACCCTGTGGAGGTTGGCAGGGATACATTTGCCCCCTACACAGAAGAGTTAGGCAACCTTCGTCTTGAAGGCATGCGTCTGTTTGTTTTTGTTTTTTTTTTTTTCTGTATAATGTTGTCTTTTGCTTATAATCGTCTAACCCTTCTCTTCTTCTTTTCTTTGGTAGTTGTTAGACAACCGTCTCTAATCAAGTTTTATTTTGATCACATCCACAAGGCTCGTCTATACCCCGATAGGAGTTTCCATTCCTTGGTCACCCTTCAACGTCTTGCAACATAGGGACTTGGCCCTGAGCCCTCTCTTGAAGCTATTGCTCATGAGCTTATAGTCCATAGATGTGAGTTTTTACTTCAAGAATTTGTCTTGATATCATCTTTTAAATGATTCTAACATTTTTCCTTTTAGGGATGGTTACTATGAAGGAGAACAAAGGAAAAGAGGTAATGGACAAGGCCACCAGGCCTAAAGCTCAATCTCAGCCTCGTCCTTCTATTGGATACAAAAGGAAGAACTTGTCCAAGACGCTAAACTTGGGAAATCTCCCCAGTTGACGAGGGCATAAGAAGACGAAGCATAGGTCATCCAAGCCTGAAGTTATCAAGCCAAGCACCGTCCCCCCTACCTCTCAAGTGCCATCCATCCAAGCTCTTGATGTGGACGCACCTGAACTTGCTGGTGTTACCCCGTCTAAGACCACGACTCTTGCCTCGTCTTAGCCTCCTCCAAAAGTTCCCATGAATATTGTTGAGAATGAGGACTTGGCTTAGGAGAGGTTCCAAAAGTCAGTGACTGAAGAGGACGTGGCGGCGTACTACGACATGTCCTTAAAAGAGTTAGAACATCCTGTTGTTCATGACCTCTTTAAGGCGTGTAACCTTACCTTTACCTCGTCCTACCATTCTATTATTGTTATTATTATTATTTTTTAACAGGAGTTTTAACTTTTCTCGCATGCAATGTCAGAGTTCATCGCAGCGTCCAGGCAGGCCATAGAGATAGACAAGGAGAGGGCCAAGCTTTAGACGAGGCTCCAGAAGGTTAAGGACGATTGTAGAGGCTAGGCTAAAGTAGCGGGCAAAGCTAAGAACGAAGTTAAGGAGTTGAAGAATCTCGTTGAGGAGCTGAAGGTTGACATTGTTGAGAAGAATACTCGTCTTGATCATTTTCAAAAGAGAAATGACGACCTAAGTACCCTTCTCATGGATTCCAAAAAGGTTGCTGTGGAAGAGTTCAAAGCTTTCAGCTAGTTCATAGACCTTCTAAACACGAACTATGCTACTGGCTTCGAAGATTTTCGCATGGATGCTATTGAGCACTTCCTTGAAGTGGATTTTAGCTCCATCAAACTTCAGCTTGGTGGTGCTGCCAGCTCCCTCCTCCAAACGAGCTCTGAAGACGTCAACATTGAAGATGATGCCTCCACACAGCTAGCCCAGGACAAGCCCAAGATTAGAGAGTACCCCTCAAGAAAAGCATAACAATTTGATCAGTTTACTTCCCCCTTTTTTATTTTTTATTTTTTATTTTAAGTTGGAGGTTCGTTGTTTTGGACCATTAGAATTTATTCAAGTACATTTGTCTCGTTTATAGCCTTCGTGACGAGCTTTTAAACAATTGCCTTCTAGGCTTTAACTTTCAAGGATTTTTGGACGGTGGTCGTCTACCATTTCTTAAACTTCATGAATGAATGTTTATTTTTATTGCTTTACTTTCTATTGAACATGTTATTGCTTGGACGAATTTATCTTTCGTTTACACCATCCATGTTATATTAGGGGTTTTTTCTTTAGTGGTCCATCCGCTTGTGGTGTTTTGCTCGTCTATGTTCAGGAACTCCATGTTCAACATGTTTGCCATTCTTTGAATTTTGCAAGTACAACTCGCCCTATGAATGGCGTTGCGTTTGATAGGCCACAAATGCGTTGACCCCTTGTGATTAATTAAATTGATTAATTAGCCGAGTTATTAATTAATCAAGTTAACATGCAAATTCACGTAGCAGCACAAACAAATCACCAGAACTAAAGTATGCAGCAGAAAATAAAAGACACGGTAATTTGTTTACGAATGGGGAAAACCTGATGGCAAAAACCCCATCGAGTGATTTAAGGTCACCACTCCCGAAACTCCACTATTATCACAACAAGCGATTACAAGCAAGGAATCCAAGTACCTTACCAACCTACTGTTGAACCCTTACCCCAATACCCAATTGGACTTGTTCTGTAGTGACAATTTCTCCTCTTGATGCACGGCTCCGAGTACGTGACTAACCAATTGTGCGAATCCTAGTACGCGACTTCAATTCACCAACTAGAGAGAGAGTTGTTGGCTGCAAAGTTCTTCAAATCATCCACACAATGAAGATCAAGAAGATGCTTGGTTACAAAACCCTTCGGTGCACATTACACAACAACTTCTTCACAAGAGATGAACTAGGGTATGAACTTTGTCGTTGATCACAAATTGCATGAACAAGAATTACTCAATACTTGTGCAACTTGTATCATTTTGATGGCCCTTAAAACAATCCTTTTATATGTCTAGGGTTAGGAGAAAAGAAGTCCCAAAGACACATTCACGGATTGGAATTAAAACAGAACTGAAAATCTGTTTTCTTTAAATCTCGACAGATAGAGGTGTCGAGGATCTGTCGAGAAGCTGTCGAGCCTTGGGGCTGAAACAGCTTCTAAAGCTCGATAGATGCATGTGTCGAGACTAGGTGTCGAGCTTTAGTAACTTGCATTTTCCAACTTGTTTCTTGGACAGACTTGATGACTTCAACACTTGATCTTGAAACACTGTTTCTTGAAACTTTAAACACATCCTAAATCTACCCAATTACAAGTAAAGTGCGTTTTGTCAAAGGATAAGCCAATTACATAAGATAGTGACATATGTCAACAACTTGAACTACATATGTCCTAACAGCGTTTATCAGCTTTATTCGTCCAGAAACTTAGCTAGTTCTTTTCCTCGTCCATCGGCTAGACATTTTACTTTCCTCTTTGAGTACAGTACTTCCAGCATTCACTCGTCCATAGATCGAACTATTTTGGCCGGTTATATTTATCCATGGATTTTAAGTATTCTCATACACATGCTTTTTCTCGTCCATTTTTGGACGCATATGCTTAAGGTTTTACCTCGTCCCTTGGGTGGGCATACATTCTCTCGTCCATAGATTGCACGAGCATACCTTAAGCGCATTCCTCTTAGCTTTTTCCTTATTTCAAGGAAAGCTTTGTAGATATTATATCCCTACGTCCAGGTATTTTTCTTGTCTTAGGCCTTAGCCTTCTAGTGGAAGAAATTATAGGAGTTAGATTTATGTATAACACACATTGGAAATCCAAATTGCATATACATAATATAAAACATCGTCCACAAGTATGGCACACGCTTAAAAGCCAATGCCTTAGGGAATTAAAATACTTCTACAGAGACTAAGTACATAACTTTTTCCATCACAAACTCATCTTCAAATGGTGCATAAGTTAAAGTCTAATGTACTTTTTTAGGGAATTAAAATATAAAACACACAGTAGTAATAATAAACATAGGTAAAATAAATAAAAGGGAAACCCTTCAAGTTCATTACAAAGACTAAGTACATGACTTCATCCATAATGCAACTCGTCCATGCTTGACCCCTCATTGATAGTATGTTCTCATATGCTCGACGTTCCAAGGGTGCTCCAGCTTCCGTCCATTTAGGGCTTCTAGGTAGTATGATCCCTGCCTTTTGCAATTAATGACCCTATAGGGTCCTTCCCAATTAGGTCCCAGTTTCCCATGAGCTGGGTTCTTGGTTGCCAAAAAGACCTTTCTAAGAACGAGGTCCCTAATGTTGTAGCGCTTAGGTATCACCATCGCGTCATATTGCCTAGCCATAAGATTTTTGTATCTTGCTATCCTCTGCTCCGCGTCCATCCTTACCTCGTCAATAAGATCGAGGTTAAGGTGAAGTTGTTCTTCATTCTCCTCGCGTCAATACTGCATTACCTTGTGGTTGGCCATATCTACTTCTGCAGGTATGACTGCTTCACTTCCATAGGCTAGTTTGAAGGGGATTTCGCCTATAGGTGTCCTCACGGTCGCCTTATAAGCCCACAGAACACTTGGTAGCTTGTCTGGCCATACCTCCTTTGCCCCTTCAAGCCGAGTCTTGATGATTTTCAATAAGGATCAGTTTGCAACATCCACTTGGGCATTAGCTTGTGGGTGGGAGGGGGAGGAATAATGATTTTTAATTCTATGTTGATCACAAAACTCCTTGAAATGTGTGTTATAAAACTGTCGTCTGTGGTCGGACACTAGCACCCTGGGTACCCCAAACCTGCATACAATGCTTTTCCAAACGAAGTTCTTGACATTCTGTTGCGTGATTTTCACTAAGGGTTTAGCTTCCACCCACTTAATAAAGTAATCAATCCCTACTACCAAAAACTTCATCTGCCAGTCCCAAGTGGGAAGGGACCTAAAATGTCCAATCCCCATTGCACAAAGGGCCATGGGGTCATCATTAGGGTCAGATACTCTGGTGGTTGTCTAGAAACGTTGCTGAAGCACTGACATTGGTCTCATACTTTGACATAAGCCTTAGCATCTGCTTAAATAGTTGGCCAGTAGTAACTTACGTAGATGACCTTATGGACTAGTTCTACATGCTCCTTCATGAACTTCCCAGAATACATAATTCGACTCGTCTGGAGCTAAGCACCTTAAATAAGACTGAGAGAAGCCCCGCTTATACAGCACATTGTCTATGAGGATGTACTTGGCAGCTCTAATTCTCAACTTCCTAGCCTCGCCCTTGTCTTTTGGAAGCCTTCCATCTTTGAGATAGACTATTATTGGAGTCATCCAATTTCCTTCTCCTTCAATTTGTTGTACCTCTAGAAGGTCTATGCTCAGCATATATTGGACTTGGTAATGGTTGTTTATTGCTTCCTCCGCTAAAGCTACTCTTGCCAAAACATCCGCTTTCATGTTCTCCTCCCTCAAGAGTTGAACAAAATTTGCTTCTTTGAATCTTTTGACGAGTCGTTTTACCTTATTGAGGTACTTCTTCATCTAGTCTTCCTTGGCTTCACACATTCCATTTACTTAATTGATAATCAACTGAGAGTCTCCTTAGACGACTACTAGCTTTGCCCCAAGGACTTAACCAATTTTAATCCTTTAAGGAGAGCTTCGTATTTGGCTTCATTGTTAGTAGTTTGGTATTGTAGGCGAGCTGTGTATTTCAACTTGTCTCCTTCTGAGGACTCAAGTATAAGTTCAATCCCTCCTGCATATAAAGTGGACGAGCCATCTATATTGATGACCCACTTTTGAACTCTGTCCCCTTCATCTAGCTCATCCTGGCTAAAAGTGAACTCCCCAATAAAATCTGCCAATGCTTGTGCTTTTATTGCGCTCCGTGGTTGGTATCTAACATCAAATTCACTAAGTTCTACGGCCCATTGGATTAGTCATCCTATGACTTCCAGCTTGTTGATCGCCTCCTTGAGTGGATGATCTGTCAAGACATTGATGACATGAGCCTGAAAGTAGTGCCTTAGCTCCCTAGAGGTCATGACCAAAGCAAAGGCTAGTTTTTACATCATTGGATATCGTCCTTCCGCTCCTCTTAGTACTCGGCTAGTATAGTAAACCGGCCTCTGTATTCTCCCTTCTTCTCTAATCAATCCCAAGCTCATTGCATGTGGGGACATCGCTAAATACAAATACAATTCTTCACCTGATATGGACGAGCTTAACAGAAGAGGAGTAGTGAGGTAGGTCTTGAGGTCTTGGAAGGCCTTCTGACACTCATCTGTCCATTCAAATGCTTTCTTTAGAACTTTAAAGAATAGTAAACACTTGTTAGTAGCCTTTAAAACAAACCTATTAAGGACAGAAACTCGTCCGGTAAAAGATTGGACTTCTTTGATATTCTTTGGTGGCTCTATGTTCAGTATGGCTTGGATTTTATTGGGATTTGCTTCAATTCCCCTATGTGAAACCATAAACCCAAGAAACTTACTTGATGAAACACCAAAGGTACACTTGCTTGGATTCAACTTCATGTTATACCGTCTAAGGGTATCAAAGGTCTTTTGAAGGTCGTCTAAATGTTTTTTCTCGTCCAAACTCTTTACCAACATATCATCCATGTAAACCTCCACATTCTTTCCAATCTATGGATGAAACATATGGTTAACCAGCCTTTGATAAGTTGCCCCCACATTTTTCAAACCTAAGGGCATCACCTTGTAGCAAAACAAGCCTTGGTTGGTTATGAAGGATGTCTTCTCTTGATCCATCTCATCCATTTTTATTTGGTTGTAGCCCGAAAAAGCGTCCATGAAACTTAGCAATTTATAACCCACAGTCGAGTCCACTAGTTGATTAATACATGGCAATGGATAGTTATCCTTGGGGCAAGCCTTGCTCAGATCAGTGAAGTCCACACACATCCTCCATTTACCATTAGCCTTCTTGACCATTACCACATTAGCCAACCAGTTTGAGTAATAGACTTCCCAGATAAATTTTGTCTTGGTTAATTTTTGGACTTCCTCTTTAATGGCATTGTCTTGCTTAGGGGCAAAAATTCTTTTCTTCTGACGCACAGGCTTGGAAGAAGGATACATGTTTAGGCAATAGGTAATAACACTTGGCTTAATAGTTGGCATGTCCTCATGACTCCATGCAAATACATCAAGGCTCTTCTTTAAAAATTTCACCAAGTCTTGCTTCGTTTTCTCTTCCATGCTCGCCCCAATCCTAAAAAACTTTTCGGGGTTGTTCTCGTCCAAAGGAATATCTTCCAGCACCTGTGCGGGCTCCGTGGTAACCCTTCTCTCGTCTATGCTCATTGTCTGTATATGTTAATCCATAGTCAACATGGCTATATAGCATTCTCTGGTAGCTAATTGGTCTCCTTGTACCTGACCTACTCTATACTCTGTTGGGAACTTGACAGAAAAATGGTAGGTAGACGTCACTGCCTTCCAACTGTTTAACGTTGGTCGTCCAATGATAGCGTTGTATGACAATGAACAGTCAACAACAAGGAAGTTTACTTCTTTAGTTATTTGTTGCAGACATGCCCTTACCACCACTAGTAACATAATGGTACCTACGGGTTGCACCTTCATCCTCCAAATCCTACCAAGGGAGTGTTTCCTAGACGAAGTTAATCTCGTCTGAGCCTCATCTGTTGAAAGGCAGGATAATACAAAATGTCTGTTGAAATTCCATTATTTATCAACACCCTTCTTGTCGTGTAATCGGCAATGAGCAAGGTGATGACAATCGCGTCGTCATATGGGTGGTGGACTCTTTCGACATCCTCGTCCGTGAATGTAATGGCTTGCTCGTCCGTTCCTCTCATCCTTGGAAACTGTCCAGATAGTTGAACGTTTTGGACCACCTTTAGGTAAGTCTTTCTTGACTTGGAAGATTGTCCTTTTGAAGTTCCTCCTCTAATAACTCTTATTTCTCCGAGTGGGGTCATGATGACTCTTCTACCTTTGCCTTTGACTTCTTATCCAAGAAAGTTTCTCAATTTTCCTTGTCTGATGAGATTCTCTGTCTTCTGCTTCAAATCAAAACACTCGTCTATGTCATGCCTATGGTCTCTATGGAAGCGACAATACTTTTTCCTATTGTGCTTGTTGGGATCTCTTTTCATTTTATCTGGCCACTTCAAGGATAGGTCATCCTTGATCTGCATAAGCACTTGTACAAGTGGCATATTCAAGGGCGTGTACTGCTGACTCTTTGCTGAAGAACCTACCTTTTTGTTATCTCTATCCTTCTTCTCCCCTGCCTAGGCCTTCTTTAGACGAGGACCTTGCTCAGGATGGCACAAAAGATTTGCTTCCATGCGCTCTGCTCTCTTTCTTTTCTTGGCTATGATTTCATCCTCCACATTCATGAAGTTTTGGGCTGAACTGACGAGTTCAGCCATGGTTTATGGCTCTTGCTCATAAAGCTTATGAATGAATAAATCAGAGTTAACTCCATTATGGAAGGCTACAAATAACAACTTGTCATCCATTTCGTCCACCGTTAGAGCTTCCCTGTTGAACCGGGTAATGAAGGACCGCAAGCTTTCATTTTCCCCTTGCTCTATGGTTAATAGGCTAGATGAGGAATGCTTATGTCGTTATCCTCTAATAAAATTGTTGACGAACAACTTGATCAATTCTTCGAATGAGCCCATAGTATTTGGAGGTATCTTGTTGAACCACACTCGCACTGGCCCCTTGAGGGTGGTAGGAAAAGCCCTACACATAATCTCGTCCGGAGCCCCCTGAAGGTGCATGGTAGCCTTGAAGGTGGCGATATGATCACACGGGTCGCGAGCTCCATCATATGAATCCAAAGAAGACATCTTGAACTTTAGAGGCAAGGGGTGACTGTTGATGGAAGCGGTGAAAGGGGAGTCTGTTTGATAAACTAAATCATCTACGAGATTCTCCCTTCTCATATTCTCCCTCATTTCATCCATAGTCTTCCTCATTTGGTCCATTTCCCTTTCCAAGTGTGGCACCCTCCGTGAAGTGGTTCCCCTCGACTGGTTCTCAGGCTCAGCATTTTCTCCTCTATCTTCTTGACTCTGGGCTTATCCTCCCGCGTGTCTTTCATGGTGTTGCCTTCTTAAAATAATCTCCTTGGTTAACTCTCGATTTTGACGGGTTAGTTTTGCCATGGCGGTTGCCATGGACTATATGTGTTGGATGGAAGGTGACTACACGACAGGTGCTGACTGACGGTCACGGTGGGGATTACTTGAACCATCCCTACTCTCCTGGTGGCCTAGGCTAGTGGCCCCTGATCTTGTCCCAACCATGCAGTATTTCGTTGAAGAAAGATTAATTGCAAAACACAATTAATCTTCCCACAAACGGCGCCAACTGATGATGCAAGGAAAATCAGTAGGCTGGATGCTTCAGGCTTCAATGGGCTAGCGGTTAATTGGAAGGCCTAAAAAGAAGAACAAATAATCAAATGTGACCGGGGTGGACCGGCCAAGGTCCCTCCGATGCCAAAGTTAGTTTCTTTCTTAAATTCTAGAATTCCAACCTTTCAGGAGTTATCAAAAACTTACCTTTGTTTGATGATGATGTTAGGATATATGCCCTTAAATCCTATTGTATGATGCTATGTATGACATTATGTATGACTTAATGTTGTGTTTAATAAAGTTGTTTGTTTCTTATCTAAAATAATGGTAACATGAATATTTGGACATTATCATATAGTCCATGAGATGCATAGTATGTGATTTATGTGAAAAGTCATAGAAGATATAAATCACAAGTTCTTTGTAAACTCAAAATTTATAGTTCGTAGTCGGTGATGAAATTGGGCATTTCATCTGCGAAGACTATAACGTATCAACTAAGATGATTTGTCTTGATCATGGAAGTGGTGACTTCTAGTTGATATGTTTTAAGAGTTAAGACATATTGAACTGGACCGCTGTGAGATTTATTATTCTCCTAACGACTGTCAAATGAATAATAAATCTCACGACTTCTATTTGCATGAACTCTTAATCCTGAGAGAATAATGGACTTGATCATGAGGTGTGGGTTGCTTTGATATATCAGGAGTGAGATCTAAAGTGACGATCAAAACCTCAGTATGTTGGGCAACCACATTTAGTGTTGATGGAACATATATTCTCAAGATGGAATTCATAGTCTCTTAACGGAGATATAAAATATTCCCTTGAGATAAGTTTAATGGGTTTGGTTATTCAGAGAGTTAGGCCTAACCACTTTGGTAAGAAGTTACTAAAGTATATATTTATGAAATTGGATTTCATAAATATATGATGAATAACTTTAAAGGATTAAACCGGGTACTCAAGGATAAGATGTAGTAATTTACAAAGTGACAGTCTATACTTATGACTTTGTATTACTACGAATATTTTATGAAGGGGTTGCGTGTAAAATAAAGTCTTGGGATATAATTTATTAATAAGGCCTAGAGTGCAATTATATTTATATAGTGGTATTAAATATAATTAATGGTAACTTTGGACTTGTCAAGAGTTGACGGAAAAGCCCAAGGCCCATTGGAGCTAGTGTCTTATTGGTCCCTTTTGGTCCCATTCCAAGCCACACACTAAAGCCCAATTGGAAAGGCCCAATAGGCCAGCCCAATTAGATAATCAGTTAGTTATAAAAGGGAGAAACATACAGAATTTTTTTAATGCGGTTTTTATCGTAGAGAAAAGAAAGAGTGTGAGACACACTTTTATTCTCCCTTTTGGAAACTGATTGAGAGACCACACATCTTGGGCGTAAAGTGGAATTAGAGTGAAGATTAAAAGTTTTCCCAAGTGCTTCTAATCTTGTTTTGAAATTCTCCACACCAAGGTACGCTATCTTATTCTTAAATTCTGAAATTTACGGAGTGCATGTTGTCAATCATGAATGAAATAGATCCTTGTTTCTTACTTCCGCTGTGTGTGTTTTGTATGAGATACAAAACCAGATTTTAATCCAACAGATGATGTGTCTTTATATACTAAGCCTTGGAGCGGTTACTCGGTTTATAACTTCCCCAGTGTTTGTGGTAGCTTTAACTTCCGTCAACTGCCATAGGAGTTAGAATATTTATTCTTATCTTCTGTAACTGCCATTGGAAATTAAGTAGAAAGTTAGAGAGAAAATCTTGCTAATGCCACCAGATGGTACCACGTGGCTCGATTCTCAAGACGGACGACTCCTACACTCATGGACAACCGTCCAATAAGGGAGGACCACCCAATGTTGAGGTTAGTTATTCTAATATGGACAACCCCTATGGATGAGTTGGAGTTGTCTATTTTTGCTCACCATCACTTGTCTTTGTAGGTCAAACCAGATATCCTACCAGCTTCATTTAGAGCTTCTCTCCACCTTTGATCCTTCTTCATATTATTCTTGAATTTTTCATCATGTTTTGCTAAAGCTTCTCCAAACTTCCCCTTTTGGTCACTTACTTCTGAGGGATCCCCCTTGTAAAAAACTGGTAGCACCATTTTGCCGTTCTTCCTACACTTGAGAATGTTGACAAGTTCATCCAAACACCAAGTGGAAGATGCATAATTTTCAAAGAATATAATTATGGAACTCCTTGAACTTTCAATGACTTGGAGAAGTTTAGCAGAAATTTCTTCTCCCCTTAGGAGCTCATAATCAATGAAGGTGATAACACCCTTCAGATTCAAAAAGCCATTCAAATGGCTTGTAAAATCCATGTGGGTATCCTCACCTCTAAAACTTAAGAACACATCATATTTGTATTGATGGGTGGCAGAGGAATTGGAGGCTCCTTTGTTGGTTAGAAAAGCCATTGTGGTTTGAATGAACGGTTGAGAAGACCTAAAAGGAAGAGGATAAAGAAATTAAAGATGTTAAGAAATTAGAAATGTAAGAATTCAAGATGTGATAAGAAATTATAAAGAAAAGATATTTCTTGCTGGATTTTTGAGAGAGTGTGAATTGCAGAGTTAAGAAATGAGGGCCCATTTGATAGCAGTGTTTAAATCAAGTGTTCACTTTTTAAGTGTTGATAATTGTTGGTAATAGTCTTTAACAATGAGTGTTTGAGTTGTATTTCTCAATTTAGAGTGTTTAAATATTGTATTTTGAGAACACTTAAAGGGTTGTGTTTAGTTTTCGAGTAACATTTTTGAGTGATATTATTGTCATTATTTTAAAAACCGTAGGACTCATATGATGTTGACAATACATAAAATTTTTTTTTTTTCTTCTTAAAAACTCATATTCATACTAAACTCTCAATTGTGTATTTTCAATTTTGTAATTATATTGTAGAAACATCGTACCAAACCATTTTTACATTATGAGTACTCAAAATACACTTTTTCACTACACATTTAAGATTACAATTTTTCACATCATTTTGAAAACCAATACCTAAACATTGCGACCAAATGGCCCAAAATGTTACTAAAGGGGATGCCAAGAAGACTAATGTGGTCTATTCTGAGACCGAGAGTTCTCTTTGGAGTGTAGCTGATGCCACATGAGAAAAGTAGTAAGAAAATTTCTTTGTTGAATAGGTGCTTACTTTTGGAAATTTGGATCCCAATAATGCTATACCATACACTTAAAACACACTTTGTCATAGTTATTTTATGTGGTAGACTGTGAATGGTGGACATATTTCACAAGACTAATTTATAGCAAAATAATAATAACATATAAAACATATTGTGGGCCTAAATTGAAATTGAAATTGAAAAAGTGGTTGGTTGGGTCTGAATGATCCATTTCCATTATAATCTATCTCGATCAAGTATCAATTTTCTTCTAAGGAGTAAGGACAATGACTTTCTAATCTATTTCAACCATGATATGAGTTTTAATTTTCTAAACATATTAGATAATAAAATTTTAATAAGTGTTTAAATATTCTGAATTCTAATTTTCTGATTAAGTTAGATAATAAAGTTTTAATCATATGTATTTTCAATTTTCTAATTATATTAGATAATAAAATTTTAATAAGTGCATTTTTTTTTTTTTGGGTGAATCAAGTTTTAATAAGAGCACGATTGCATGTATTAAATTCTATTAATATATCCCCTCAAAAAAACAAAAAAAAACTTCTATCAATATAATGTATCAGAAAAAAAAAAAATTCTATTAATATAGATTTACAAAACTTGATGTGGAACAATTGTTTGGAATTTGGAGTTTGGACTGTAGCCGATGCCTCATGTCGGGAGGAAAGTAAGAAGGAAATATGATATTTCCTTGTTGGATTTGGATACGCGCTCGGTGTGGCCCTAGACATGTTTTGCAAGACCAATATGACAACCAGAAAAAATAAATGATGTGGGCCTAGAATTAAAAAAAGTGTATCCATTTCCATTTTACGACTAAATATTTAGAATCTATTTCCATCTTAGAGCATTCACATCAGCTCGTTCAAAATTTCCATCTATTTTTCACGAAAAAACCTACTTTCTTTATTTTACACACTCACTTTTACAATACACCCATATCAGTTTATCAAAATCTAGAGCTTGCATATTCTATGAGACAGATTTTATAGCAAAAATAATTACTTAAAATGGAATAATTTCCTCTTGTTCATTATCACCCGTACAATAAAATCAAATGGCCCCAAAGTAATTTTAAACCACATCTGCTCCAAATAGACTGCTAGGAATCTTTATAAAGATGTCATAAGCCAATCATTATAAAGGATCACAGCAAAGGCAAAGTCAAAATTTTTTTGATATGACTGTAATGAAAGAAAAGAAAACATAATAAAGTCAATGTTTCATATCCCACATATGTATTGCCAAGGCTACAAAGAAAGCTATAGCAATCTATATTTGATTATCATTTTGCATAATCCAGAGGAAAATCTGCTTGTCTAGTAAAAATTTGTGACCAATGGTCTTGATTTCCCAAGGACTGAGGAGAAGCACAACCCAACTATCATAGTAGTCTAGCACAAGACGAGTCAAACAACTTGCTTCAGCCTTCCTTGAATATTAATCCAAACCATGGTGCATTAAATTGAGCCACATTTGGAGTAACAAACCTGCAAACATAACCTAGTATTTATTCTAATACATGCCTGAAAAACTTATTAAATCTTCCCCCAACCACGTAGTCAAACATATAATAACATTCATTGAAGTATAAGACACCTCAACAACCAATTTGGAGCACAATCTGATGATTATGACTCTTCCAGAAAAATAGGTGAATCTACACATGGAGCAACCTCTAACACTATAGGTATCAACGGTTAACAATCCATGAAGATCCTGCAGCCCTTCCTTGGCTTTGAAATAAGTATGATGCATAGCTACCTCAATCATCTTGAAAAAGGGCCCACATTAAAAAGTCAACCTAATGTGTACTTGGGCAAATAAGTTGTTAGAAGTGAACTACTACTGTCGAACTCCCTCATTGATTTCATTTGTGTCCAAAAAATCAATTTCCATCATTAAGAAGTTATAACTCATCAAAACCAGATTCTGTAATTCCTTCTTTGCTTTTAACTTCAAGAAGAAAAAAATAATAATTTCATGAGCCATTTCTATTTAGGATCAAGTTTTACAGTAGTACACAATCAATTTTAGAAGCCATTTTTATTGAGGATCAAATTTTACTATAATACGCAATTAATTTGATATTTAAAAAAGGTATGACTAAGAGTTCATTGACTAACCATATGGGGCACTTTCTCATTTTCTTCAAATTTTACAAATAAATGGTTATTAACATTCCATTATAGCCTATTTTTCAAACAAAATCAAGGATTAGATAAAAATACTATTAATATGGTCCAAATGTATCCAGACAACCTGTAAATAACCAACGGCACAGTAACACAATCTGCAGTTTAAATTCTTCCAAATAGGACATCAAATAAATGTCTAAATATGGCCAAAAAATGAATGAACATATAAAGAGAGGCCTACACTAAACATCTTGTTAACTCATCCAGAATTGCATCACCCCAGGGCTAAACATCATAAGATCATAACACAAAGATCCCTATCTTAGTTTCCCTAGCCCTCGCTTCATAAACAGAATTCAGCAATCACATAGCTGTTTTGATTGGCAAATACTAATTGTTTATACATTTCAGATTATTATACCCACGACTTCAGTATCCATTCCTTGTTTATGAGAGGCAAAGGAGAAACCCATTGGTAAAACCAATGGCCATACTAATTATCAATCTTAACAGAGATATAAACTAGGAGTAGCCCAAGGAAGTGAACAATCAAACACCTTTTTTTAAATTATTAATAAATTTTGTTAAAGAAGCGGAGTTATCAAAATATAGAGCCTCTTAAAGAATTGCAATCATAAATGTAAATGATCCCCCAAAAAAATCATTGTACAACATTCAAATTGCTGATGCAGGAAAGTATATTTGATCTTTTTAAATGAATTGTTCACGCCTCCAAAGTTTCTGTAATTCCAGTCCCTCCAAATTGTCCACATAAGACAGTGAGGAACTGCCAGCCAAATGATGATGATTATGCTACAACTATCTGTGCCTTTTTAGCCAGAATAGAGTCAATAGACCACAAATCAAGACCTACTAAGCAATGAACCAAAGATGGTCTACTGATTTACCACTACCCTTGCATATATACAGCACCAATTGACCAAGACCATTGATGTGCAGCCTGACGATGAAGGTTCCTTGCATGAAAAACATGTCTCCTTTCTCATTGTTGATTTGAAAAGGCTCTATGACGTTGTGAGGAATGAGAACTCTCAGACTGAGTCACTCTGGTAGAGTAAAAGCACTGGCTGTGATTCTTGAAAAAGATATAAAGGGAGATATTAGTGATAATATGGCTAATCTTATTCGTAGAAAGAATGTTTTTGTTGTCGATAAGTACCAAATGGCACCTGCAGAAAGCTCCTCAGTTGATGCGTTCGAGGACACTGCTGTTATTTTACTTTTGACCTTTGCTATACTCTCTTTATCTTATGTATCACACAGCATGGCTAGAAAGATGGGTAGTATCATAGTGGGAGTGTTATCGTTGCTGTCATTCTGGTTGTTGTTGTTTCTGCCATCTGTAACTTCAAGCAATCCAGCCAATTTGAGCTCTCTCAACAAGTAAAGACATCAGGGTGGACGTATTGAGGGATGGGCAGCACCAATATATTTCAATGCACTTATTCATATTGTCGCTGGTTGTTACTCTGATTTGGCTTATTCTATGAAGTGCATGATGGTTGATTATGTGTTGGCTAATCACAATCTGCACTGACAAAACAAGCATCCTTACATTAATGAGATCAAGGAAACAAGATTTTGCCTTTAAATAATCAATGGTGTTAGGACATATGTAGTTCAAGTCTGTGAACTTATGTCGCTATTTTATGTAATTGGCTTATCCTTAGACAAAACGCACTTTACTTGTAATTGGGTAGATTTAGGATGAGTTTAACACTTCAAGAAACAGTGGTTCAAGATTAAGTGTTGAAGCCGTCAAAGTCTGTCCAAGAAACAAGCAAGGAAGTGCAAGATTTTAAATCTCGACACATACCTCGACAGATGCATCTATGGAGATTTAAAGAAGCTGTTTTGCCCGAGCCTCGACAGCTATCTCGACATCTCTCGACACCTCTATCTGTCGAGAATTAAAGAAAACAGATTTCCAAGTCTGTTTCAAGTCCAATCCGTGAGTGTGTCTTTGGGACTTCTTTTCTCCTAACCCTAGACATATAAAAAGATTATTTTAAGGGCCGTCAAGCAAGCAGCAGAAGATACAAGTTGCATATTCTTTGAGAACTTGTTGTTCATGCAATTTGTGATCAAAAAGACAAAGTTCGTGCCCTAGTTCATCTCTGATGATTTGAAGAACTTTGCAGCCAACATTCTTTCTTCCTCAAGTTGGTGAGTTAGTCACGTACTTGGATTCGTGCAAAGGAGTAAGCCGCGTACTGGGATCCGCGCATCAAATTGGTTAGTCACGTACTTGGGAGCCGTGCATTAAACAGGAGAAACTGTCACTACAGAACAAGTCCAATTGGGTATTGGGGTAAGAGTTCAACTGTAGGTTGGTAAGGTACTTGGGATTCCTTACTTGTAACTGTTTGTTGTGATAATAGTGGAGTTTCGGGAGTGGTGACCTTAAATCACCCGGTGGGGTTTTTGCCGTAAGGTTTTCCCCATTCGTGAACAAATTACCGTGTTATTTATTTTCCGATGCATTACTTAGTTTCGGTGATTTGTTTGTGCTGCCACATGATATTACATGTTAATTTGATTAATTAAAAACTAGGCTAAATAATTAATCTAAATTATCACAAGGGGTCAACGTGTTTGTGGCCTGTCAAGTGGTATCAGAGCAAGCACACTCTGATTAGGGTTTAATCTATTGTGTGTGATCCATTGACCCCTGCTGTCATGGATAGAGGACAATCTCTAATTATAACTCCTTTATTTGATGGCACTAACTATGCATATTGGAAAGTACGCATAAGAGCTTTCTTGCAGTCTTTAGATGAGAAAGTGTGGCAAGCTGTGGAGATAGGCTGGACCAAGCCTACAGAAGCGCCGGCCGACTGGGATGACGCTAAGATCAAGGCGGAAAACTTCAACAGCAGAGCATTGAATGCCCTATTCAGTGCAGTCACCAATGAGGAGTTCAAGAAAATTTCCTCAACTGAAACTGCTAAGGAAGCATGGACCATCCTCCAGACAACCTATGAGGGCACCAAGGCTGTCAAAGATTCAAAGCTACAAAGGCTCACCACACGCTTTGAAGAAATAAAGATGGAGGAGGATGAGTCGTTTGATGAGTTCTATGCCAAGCTCAAGGACATAGTGAACTCAGCCTTCAATCTTGGGGGAACCATCCCAGAACCCAAGATAGTAAGGAAGGTGCTCAGATCGCTGCCGGAAAGATTCCATGCTAAGATCACGGCGATAGAAGAATTAAAGGATATTGATAGAATTCCTTTGACTGAGCTGGTTGGAAACTTGCAAACCTATGAGTTAGGGCTAACTAGGTTAGGCAAGTCAAGCAAGGGCAAGAGTTTGGCACTGAAGGCCAAAAGCAGTGATACGGATGACTCGTCAGATGATGAAGATTCCAAAATGAAGTCCTATATCACGAGGCAATTCAAGAAGTTTATGAAGAATGCCAATGGAAAAGGCTTCAACAAAGACCGTAGACAGTCCAGTTCTTCACAATTCAAGAATCCGGAGAAAGCGAGGAAGGATGTCAAGGATGGCGGTCAGTACACTGTTCCCGCTGGACCAAAGTGCTTTGGGTGTCAAGGCTTTGGACACATGAAACAAGAGTGTCCTACGTACCTCAAAAGCATAGGGAAGAGCAAGGCACTTGCTGTTACCTTAAGCGACACAGAGCCAGAGGACGATTCCGAAGATGAAGACGACGGAATCTTGAATGCCTTCACTGCCACTGTTAATCCTACTGATGGGGTTACAGAAGATGTGGATGAAGAGAAGGAATTGGTGGAGTCCAAGTGTGAGATTATGGATGATTAAGATGATATCCACACTGCCTATGAGAAGCTATACAAGCTTTCTGAGAAGCATGAAAAGCTCTATAGGCTGGCCACCAAGAAGCTCAGTGATGTGGAACTCAACCGTGAGAAGCTGTCCACAAAGGTTGATGAAGCGAATCAAACCATTGGAGCACTGAGGTTCGAAAACAATTTCTTGGTTGAGAGGACCAAGAAGCTTGAAGCGGAGCTGTTTCAAGTCAGAGCACAATTGGAGAGGACGTCAAGTACAAAGCTTGACGAGATGCTAGGTGCTCAGAGATCTTCTTCAGATCGTACTGGATTGGGGTATGAATTCTCTCTCTCTAATACTCCTACTTCTAGTACTACTGTCTTTGTTCCACCCGCTAATAACATTAAAACTGAGGAGAATAATGTTAAAACTGAATTAGCTAGTGAGAACGTAGACAAGGACAGGTCCATCCTAGGAGCACCCCCTAAAACTGAGAAAAGGGAATCTAGAAACCCTAGGAATAAGAAGGCTAACTCTCAAAAGGTCAAACAGAAGAAGCCGCATCTCTGTTATCATTGTGGTGTTGCCGGTCACACTTGACCAAATTGCTACAAGTGGCTTGCCACTCAACAGAGCAATGGCGCAATAGCATCTAGGAGCCAGAATCAGCTTCAGTTTTCTCTCGCTCCTCTTGGAGATATTCTTAAAGCCCTCATGTTCCTTTCGAACTTGAACGGTTCATATTCTTCTCCCTCTTCACCGGTTCAAGAGTCGACCAAAAGGAAAGGATCTTACAAGGTGTTGAAGCCAAAGGGATCTAAGTGATTTTAGTCACTTCTTCTTCTCTCTCCTATTTTTTTTGTTGCATTACTTGTGTGTTTCTTTACTTTTTTGAGTCAATCTAGTTTTATGCATTATTTTGCTTTACATGTTTTTGTTTGTGTGTTTTCAGTTTTGTGTTTTATTTTTGCCTCTTTGATAAAAAAAAAATTATTAAAAAAATTGAAAAATACAAAAACAGTGTGTGTTTGTATGCATTAGTTCATGTGAACTTTTGAAATGGCCATTGAAACAAAGTTTCCTAAACTTTGTATCACCTATAACTTAGATGAGCACTTTTCTGCACAACTAAGCAAGTGAGCTTTGTAGCTCCGTGTTTGTGATGAGTAAGGTTAAGTGATCTCTTCTTCTTAACACTCGTATCACTCTTTTTGACGGGTTGAACTAGAAAATCCTAAGAGAAAGGCATAAATAACCATCTCACCACTGTTACTCGCCAATCATAATATGACACCTGTATGCTTCGGCATAGCAAAAGTGCAGTGTCAAAAGCTTAACATAATTGGGTATTTCTTTTCTTTCTCTTGTATGCCCATGCATGATATGCTTGTTAAAAGAAAATATGCAAAGATATAAAAAGCAAAAAGATCAAAAATGCTTTACAATATGGTTGCAAGCGTGTTTTCTAGGAGATGTGGGAGTTATAAGATGTACCTCGAAGGTGATAGTCACCATCAAACGGTTATGATTGTGTGTGAGTTAAAGTGATTTTCTCATATGTCAAATCGTCATAACATTGAGACACTTATGCAATCTTGCGATGTTTTCACACACAACACGCAATACTCTTTGCTATTCTTGATATATGTGCAGGTACAATGTGATTTGGCCATCACAAGGTTTACATGCGTTAATGTATGCTTTCTAAACTGTCTTAACTTGTTTTTGAAATATAAAATTGGTTAGACTTGTTTAGTGTGTGTGTGAGTGTTTTGAGATATATGTGCATCATTTTTCTTGCTGAGAGATGTTTTTGAGAGCTTAATGTGTTGGTTGTATCTATGGTTGAGTTGCATGCATGATTGCATTCATGTCTGTGTTTTTCTTCTTTTGAAAAGTGTTCTTCAAGGCAGCTCGACACCTCCTCGATACCTCTCGACACATAAGCTATCTGTCGAGCTTCTTAGACTCTTTCTCATCGCAGTCTCGACAGATACCTCGACACCTGCTGGATCGATCGAGATTCTTTCTGTTTGCTCAATAGCTTCTCGATAGTTGCTGGATCGATCGAGGTTACTTCTTGTTTGGTTCTTCTTTCTCGACACCTGACCTCGATAGATTCATCTGTCGACATGTATTTCTCGATAGCTTACCTCGACAGATACCTCGACAGCTCTCGACACCTGTAGCTGTCGAGAATTATTGAGGCGCTATATATTGAGCTTTCGCGATTTTTCTTCTCACTTGCTCGATCTCTCTCGCTCAAAAACCTTGTTTTCTCTCTCAAAATTTTTTTTCTCTTCTTCCAAACCTCTCTCAAGGCTATCTCAAGTGTTTCTTTGCGATCTTCATCACTTGGTAAGCATTTTTATTCCTCATTTTCATGCATTTCATTGTTTTAAAACCCTAGGTTTTGTGTTTTTGAAAATTTTTGGGAATTTTCAAAATTGTTGGGGTTTTCATGAAATTCTTGGGTTGGTTTGATAGTTTTGATCTTCAAAATCACATGCATTGCATCACATTCGCATTCTAATTGTATTTTCATGCATTTAGATGTGTGCTTATCGATTGTGTGCTGTTAGGTTTGGATTGGGCTGAGCCCATGATGTTTTTTTTATGTTGCATGTCCCATGCTCATGCATTTTCATGCATACGTTCTTTTCATTTCAATATTTTCTACCAATATTGAACTGTTGGGGACTTTTCTGTTTGTCTCTTCTTTCCCTCCTCTTCTATGTCTGCGTTAGCAGTGTCTATGGCACCAAAATGTAAGCCCGTTCCTCCCCGGAACCCTATCCGTACCAAAGGATCGTCTTCCTCTGATCCTACTCCCATTTCTATTCGGTTCCGTGATGAGAAAGCCCATAAGGACTTCTCGGAGAACTTTTCTAAACGCGGTGTTCATTCGGAACGCCACGTCGTCCTGGCAGACTTTGCCGACACCGACCTTCCCGATGTCATTCACACTCGGGGTTGGGAGTCACTGTGTGACGTCCCGGTCACCTGTCCACTCGTGTTGATACAGGAGTTTTACTCCAACATCCACGGGATAGATTCTTCAATACCTTCTTTCTATTCTTGCGTCCGAGGTACGCGCTTCTGTGTCACCCCAGAGCTCGTCTCTGAGGTTCTTCATGTGCCTAGGGTGGATCATCCCGATTACCCTAGCTGTGAGCGTCTCTGGATTGTGTCCAAAGACGAGATGATCTCGGCGTTTTGTGAACGTCCTACCTCTTGGGGAGATCACATGTACACACCATGTCGACCTTTTGCTAAAGGTCCTCGTTTCCTTAACATGGTGATGACCTTTGTTTTGCACCCACTCTCTCACTACAACTCTATCACAGAGCCTCGTGCTCGGTTTTTGTTGTCCCTCCTTGAGAATCTCTCTATAGATTTTCCTTCTCACTTCATCTTTTCCATTATAGATGTCTATAGAGATACGGCCACCCGTGATAAGCTCATTTTTCCTTCCGCTATCACGAGGATTCTGAGTCGTTTTTCCATCCCTTTCCCCTCGTCCGATCTTTACCATGTCATGTCTGCCATAGACGTCGCTACCGTAAAACGTAGCGAGGCACAGTTCCGATCGTGACAGACAGATGCTGCCACTCCTTCCACCCGTCCGACCACCTCCAGATCCGCTCAAGCATCTGCTTCCACTTTTTCGAGCGACATCTCTTTGGGAGACATCATGGCGCAGCTACAGCGCATGGATGCTCGCCTAGATACACTCTCCACGGAGTTGTATCAGGTGAATGTCCGTGTTGGTCGCATCGCCAGGCAACAGGCGACCATGGGCGGCTTTGCACCAGAGGCTTCTCCTCCGCCACCTCATGTGTCGACTGAGACCGAGGATGATGATGATGGCGATGATGATGATGCTTCCGACGATGATGATGATGGAGATGCGAGCTCATCAGATGAGATGTCTACTTGACACTCTACCCTTTGTCACTTGTGACAAAAAGGGGGAGTAGTTTTGTATGAGAGTAGTCATACTTAGGGGGAGTGTTAGCATAGGACATTTTTGGTTAGGGGGAGTGTGGATTAAGGGATGTAGTGAGGTGATCATATGTATTTTTTTCTTTTCTTATCTTTTAGAGATACATTGATCATGTATTGACATACTTTGTACTTATATTCTTTATATATATGATGATGTATGTTTTTCTTTCATCTACCTCTACTTGTGTTGTTTCTTTTCTATCTTTATACACATGTTTCTTTACTTGTACGCAATCTATTATTTCTGTTTCACACAAAGATGCCGTGATGTGTTTTGTTTATAAGTGTTTCAGAAATACAGGTTGTCAAAGTTTTCTTGCCATAAACTCTCTTCTTGCAAAGTTTTTCAAGAGTTTGTGTTAGGATAGATTTTACTGTATGTAACAAGTGAGTATAAGTTGAGTGATTTATGACTTCTCTCATATCTTCATTTGTAAGTTGTGGTTTTGTCACGGATTGCCAAAGGGGGAGATTGTTAGGACATATGTAGTTCAAGTTTGTGAACTTATGTCGCTATTTTATGTAATTGGCTTATCCTTAGACAAAACGCACTTTACTTGTAATTGGGTAGATTTAGGATGAGCTTAACACTTCAAGAAACAGTGGTTCAAGATTAAGTGTTGAAGCCGTCAAAGTCTGTCCAAGAAACAAGCAAGGAAGTGCAAGATTTTAAATCTCGACACATACCTCGACAGATGCATCTATCGAGATTTAAAGAAGCTGTTTTGCCCGAGCCTCGACAGCTATCTCGACACCTCTCGACACCTCTATCTGTCGAGAATTAAAGAAAACAGATTTCCAAGTCTGTTTCAAGTCCAATCCGTGAGTGTGTCTTTGGGACTTCTTTTCTCCTAACCCTAGACATATAAAAGGATTATTTTAAGAGCCGTCAAGCAAGCAGCAGAAGATACAAGTTGCATATTCTTTGAGAACTTGTTGTTCATGCAATTTGTGATCAAAAAGACAAAGTTCGTGTCCTAGTTCATCTCTGATGATTTGAAGAACTTTGCAGCCAACATTCTTTCTTCCTCAAGTTGGTGAATTAGTCACGTACTTGGATTCGTGCAAAGGAGTAAGCCGCGTACTGGGATCCGCGCATCAAATTGGTTAGTCACGTATTTGGGAGCCGTGCATTAAACAGGAGAAACTGTCACTACAGAACAAGTCCAATTGGGTATTGGGGTAAGATTTCAACTGTAGGTTGGTAAGGTACTTGGGATTCCTTGCTTGTAACTGCTTGTTGTGATAATAGTGGAGTTTCGGGAGTGGTGACCTTAAATCACCCGGTGGGGTTTTTGCCGTAAGGTTTTCCCCATTCGTGAACAAATCACCGTGTTATTTATTTTCTGCTGCATTACTTAGTTTCGGTGATTTGTTTGTGCTGCCACGTGATATTGCATGTTAATTTGATTAATTAAAAACTAGGCTAAATAATTAATCTAAATTATCACAAGGGGTCAACGTGTTTGTGGCCTGTCAAATGGGGGAGGGTAATTCCACAAAATAGTATCATATATTCTTGATATAATGCAAGGGGGAGTTGGTTTAAGAATGGCCAAGTAATATTTACAACATAGATTCTCAATCACTTGCAAAGATTTCTGGAAGCCCTACCTTTCTTGTGCTGTTTTTTATATAAATATCAATGAAATCTATAATCCATGTTGAAAACTTGAAGTTAGAGAATTCAGAGAAAAATGAAAGTGGAGTTTTGGTGAAGAGGAAGAGTGAGAAGGCTATTCACACCTACTACAAGGGAGCTCCTGAGACTAAGGGATATAAATTCAAGAAACTGCTTCTAGCTAGTCTCTAACATGACATGAGGGTAGAAAGAAAAACTATCCCCTGCCCAATTCATTAAATAAGACCAACACTATGACAAATCAAATACCTACTCTGAAGTAATTATTTGTTTTACCAAGTATGAAAAAGTAGTACTAAAGTTCAAAGCAAAGTCATTCTTCCTTGAACTTTCTTAGGCATATAGTTGGAGAAATAAAAGACAAACACGCTCGAATATAAAATTCATAGATTCAACTAGCCAAGAAGTAATAAATATCATTAGTTTGGGAAGTTCATTACAAAACTCAAACTTTAGTAAATCAAACAACTTGCTCCAACTTGACTAACCAGAATATTAGTCAACATTTGATCTTACTTAAATGTTGTCATATTTAACAAATTAGCAATATAGAGATCCTTAAATCATACTAACTAAAATTACAATGAAGAAAATGCAAACCAAACTCGGAGCAAAGTGACCACATGATTACTCCCATATTGAAACCAAATTACAATACCAACAATTACCAAAATTTAGGGAAAACACACTCACAACAAGTTACATGCAAAGATTACAAGAAACATATTAATTTATTGCATAGGAAATTGTCTGCCATCTTTTTCATCAGTTGCATAATTGGTATAAAAAGATGATTGATTGTAGATAAACCAAACTGTAAATTTAATTTTCTTCAACAAGAAGAAATTATCAGAGTTCTTAGTTCCCAAGGTTTTGTAACAATGCTCAGGTCATATTACATCTAGGTAGAATAGTATCTGGCAAGAGAACAACAATACCCCAAAAGGAAGATGAAGATTTATTTCTTCCTAAGTAGGATATTAACAAAAAAATTGAAATTACACATGTCCCATCCTGAACACCTCATCTGAGGCAACAGGGGCAATACAGATTAAGCAGACCATGATTAAAGTCAAAGCAAAGGGAGGCCAAGGTGGCTATTGTCTCCCATAGGATTGACGTTTTTTATAATTTCTATATGTATATAGATAATCCTTTGTGTTGTACACCCCAAATCTTCTAAATTAATACAATGGTCCCCTTAGTTTTTGCAGATATCACAAACACTTAATCCCACTCAAAAGCCACAGGTTTTGATAGTATTAACATAACATCTAATACAGCAAAAAAATTATTGGTCTTTATTAGAGAATTTTTACTTTCTTTATAAAATATATTTTTAGACATACCTTATTTAAAATATACATATAGTTTCCTTCAAATAGAGAAGTTATTGTCCCCCCAAAAAAGACCTCAGGTTATATTATAAACAAAAACCAAAAAAAAAAAAAAACACAAAACAAAAAAAAGTTTATTCATTAGAGAGGCAGGCAATATGCATAAAATTGGGCTCAATAAGGTGGCTAACCAAGAAGAGAGTAATTTAAGAATGTATCATCAACCTTTTATAAACATATTCCACTGTAGATATAAAGAAGTTAATACCTTAAATTACCTTTTATAAACATATTCCACTGTAGATATAAAGAAGTTAATACCTTAAATTTTGGGTGCCTTGGCTTCCACTAAGATATACATGCCGAGCCCAGGCATTAACAATCTCGTGATCAGGCTGCATATAGTTCCATCTCGACCACTTACAAGCCAACTTGTGGACAAACCACCATTGACAGAGTTTGTGTAAGGTGACTGTTCTATCAACCTAAAGCTCAAAATAAGTTTTAGTTCAAATTGCAAGAAGGCAAATTATAATTGTGGAGTTTCATTTGTTTAATTCAAGAATATCTTAAGCAGAGTAACATACTATACTCATGAACATACCTTAATGGTCTAAGCCAATATTGAGAAGTTGGAGTAAGGGCAATTAGATACTTGAATTGATATTGCAACTTTGTCTTTGCCTTTTCACTCACTTGTTAAGAGCACTCATCTTTTCTGCAAACAAGTTTGCATGTTTCTTAAGCATAAAGCTGCTTCACACAAATAAAAACATTAGGATAGAAAGTCAACAGTTTACTTTATCAGCTTTTGTCCTTGTTAAATATTTTCTGTCAAGTTCAGTAATTTTCAATTAATCAAAGCACTGAATCAGATTTTCGAAACCCAAATCTTAGCTTCTTGAAATATAGTCCTTCTATTTGGTCATTTAAAATATTTCACAATACTTACGCATTTTCTATGTGATTTTGTTTATTAAATAATGTGGTTAAGATATCAGTATAGTGATTCTTCCAAATGTACAAGCACCCACCAACAACCTTATGGCACATGTAAATAGGGTCCATTTCTACAACTGCAATATAAAAATGCCCTAAAAATTAAATACATTCTACATTGATGTATTTCAGTAAAAGAAAAAAGAAGCATTTAAAATTCAGTATATTTCCCATTCTCTCATTGTAACTCATAAAGATGATAACACAGTCCTCATATAGGTAAAGAATGTTGAAAATGGCATACACAGCTGAACAGAAAGTAAATGACAACAAATTGACTCAACTACATGGGCGGCATGTAGGGACTTAGGAACCTTTCTAGAGACACTAAAAACCAATCTTCTAAGGGGTCTCCACAAAAGGTAAAGCCAAAGAATAATCGTTGCTGATGTTGTAACAGAAGAGGAAAAAGAATAAAAGAAATCAATATGTAACTCAATAATTTATGACTACTAAATTTCACATGTATGCATTAATGATGAAGAAGAATTGAAGATTGAAACATCATCATGAGAATTATGAATTTGACCTATCACATCTCCTCTACTACCAACATGGTGCAGCCCCTTACTTTGAGAGTAACAGTACAAGACAAGCAGCTTGGTTATGCTTAAGCATGACTTAAAGCAACAATATTTTTTTAAGCTAATCACTATCCATTGATTTTGGTTGAAATCACTGTTGCAATGAAATGAATCGAAAATCAAACTAAAAAAACCATAACATGCAAATTTTAATAGATGAAATGAGAGAACATTTGTTGCTCCGATACTCTAAATCTTCTTACTCATAGACATATTTTAAACTCAAAGTATTAGAGATGAAATGCAGGATGGTTGATCATGCATTGTCACTGCAGCAATCAAAATTGGTAGTCGCAATTCCAGAAGGTCGGCCTCTAGCAGTTACTCTGACATTTGGCATATTCTACAAAGTGCTTGATGGCTGATCACACCTTGGTTCGGGAACCTTCTACTCTGGACACAATGGACTCAGAGACAAAAAATATGCACTCACAAAACAGGCACCTGATAGCACATGAGATGAAGTTAACAAAATTTGGCTTGGTAAAGAAGTAATGAAAGAATGTACTTCCTAAAAAAAACACCAAATGTTCTTGATACATATACTGAAACTCCTCTCTAGAAAAGAAACAGAGTGAGTTCATTCATTCAGCCCATAGAAACATTTTATCAAATACATGGAATGCTTACCTTTGTACCCTCTACCATGATTTTGCACTCCTCTTTGGCCAATGGTGTTCCCATCTTGCCATTGATGTTTATGCCACGTCTGATAGCTCTCCCATTCCCATCTTGATCTTTGAGAACCACAGCCAAGCCTACATTGTTTTGATCACATGATGCATCAAAATTAATATTTACCAATTGATCAAGTGGTTTGGTCCAAGCACTTCCCCTGTTTGGCTCTTTGGTGAGTGATCTCAAGTAAAACTCATATTGTTTGTTCAAACGATGGGCTAACTGGTTTATGTTGGCTTTAGTGTTTGAAAACAGAGCTTCCTCTCGTGCCATCCAAAGGATTTTCATTGCCACTACTGCATACAGTGTGAACTCATCTTTGGTAATTCTTTCTGCAAGTAACTCACTTGAGGGGTCAATTATATGTTCAACAAATTCCATAACAGACTGAGCTTGGATCATTTCAACTCGAAAACCCCATCCACCACCATACCATACTCCTTTGGCATAGGGACAGGTTTGAAAGAGATGTAAAAGAGAATCTTCTCCTGTTTCACAAAGAGGGCAATGGGCATCTTGGGTTTTTGAGCACCTAAGGAGCTTTTTCTCAAATGGGAGGGCTTCGGCAATGACTCTACATAAAAACATTTTTAATCTTTCATCAAAAGAAGGTTTGAGTCTTTCATGTATTCTTATTTGGGCCACCTTATTTGCTGTGAAGTTACAAGGAGGACAAATACATGATACATGGACTCCGCACCTTTCTATTGTAATTTTAGCTATTTTAGGATCATAATTTGAACATTCAAATCGAATCCCAATGTCATTCCAATCCCCTAGAATTATGTCTTCCAAAGACCTATCTCTTCTATAGTGGAACCACATAAAAGATGATGGATTTAACAAAAATTTATCATCCACAAGACATCTTTCAAAACCATTGATGTACATGTAGATAGAACCGGTAAACTTATCAAATTCGAATTCAAATGGCACATCAAGTTCAACTTTTAGAGCAACACAAAAAGCAAATGATGGAAGTTTCCGACCGACCGAGAATGATATGGAACTTCCAACATTTTGATGATTGAACCACCACTTTGGAATCTTAGTTCCTGGAAGTGCAAGTGAATAATAATCATAAAGTTTCCATGTTGAGTCCGTTTCAGATGTAACTTCGTCGAGTTCAAATTCCGATACAGATCCATTGTCTTCTTCAGGATTACAGTTCATTTCAAATGTAGAGTCCGTTCCAGATGCAGCTTCACCGAAATCAAATTCTGATTCTGATTCAAAGTTTGTTTCAGAATCAAAATCCTGATGCTGTATTCCCTTTGCACATACGAAATTTTGTTGAAGCCCTATAGATTCTCCAAACTGCTTGCCATTAGCAAAATTAAGAAACTTTAGTTTAGCAAGTTTAGTAATAATCTTCAATTAAAATAAATTCTAAAAGTTTGAGAGAAAGAAAGAGAGACCTGATTCAATAATCTTCTTCTTGATTGTGAACTCAACGAATTACACTCTATTGCATATACATGTTGTATACAATCTGAAAGTCTTGGAAATTTCCGTAGGTTCCAGCAACATTTAACGTCTAGAATCTTTAGTTTAGGAAATATGATACCAATTTCAGGGAAGGTAGTACAGTTGCCGTAAAGGATACTTAGACGTTCTAAATTGGGGAAGCAACTAGGGGTATCCATGACTTTTGGAAACTCTTCACAATCATACATAAAGAGCTTCCTAAGATTTTGTAAATCAGAGATGTTATTTGGAACATCTTTTACATTTTTTAAACTTATTGCTAACTCACGAAGGCCAGTGAGATATCCTATTGATGAAAGCAACGCTAATATTTTCGTACCTTGCTCAAGACTTTCAAAGCCGAAGAGAAAAAAGCATTTAAGAGATTTCAACTGGAGCTTTGTTGGTAAAATTCTAAGATTTCGGCATTCATTGAGATCCCAGTATTCAAGATTTTCAAGAAGTCCAACGGACTGATGAACCTCAACTAAATTTTTGCATCTATAAAGCTCCAACTTCTTTACGTTTGGGGCAATCACTGATAAGTCGGGTAATTTTGTAATATTTTTACAATACGCGAAATCCACATATTTCAATGTTTCGAATCGACACCTCTGCAAAAGAAGAATTTTTTTTTTTGAAATTTATAAGTAACAAAATTACAAAAAAAAAAAAAAAAAAAAAAAGAGAAGAAGAAGAAGAAGAAGAAGAAGAAGAAGAAGCCTAAGGGCATATACTATGGTTGTGTACATTTTAAAATATTTTTGCACAACTTGGTTTTATTTATTAAAAAAATTTATAGAAATTTTATTTTATATAGTAATAAATGCATGGATTGGTTTTAGCACCCAAAAAAAAAAAACCTTAACTTACTCTCTAAAGGTACTCATTAACACACAAAAAAAAAAAAAAAAAAAAAAAAAAAAAAAAAAAAAGAAGAAGAAGCTAATAAGAATTTATAAATGCTATGATTATACCTCAAAATGCTTGTCTAGTTCAATGTGGCTCCCTTGCATGTTAAGTACAACAAGTTTTATAGGTTCAAAGGTGGACGGCAAGGACGATAAAGGAAATTCATTCCAGTCAAGTAACCTTAACCCATTGGGAAGAGATTTAAGGTCTTCACAAATTACATTACGAATTGTTAAATATTTGAGACTTTTCATCTTTCCAAGATTCAATTGCATCTTTCTTGGTTGTGGCAAGGACAATGTTATGCCTCGAATTTCATCTAATCCCTTATTGGACAAAGAATCACATGAATCACGTTAGACATTAGAAAATATGATTATTAAATTTAAAACAAAATTATCTTCAACATTAAAATGATAAATCAAACACAATGAGAAAATTAATTCCATTCGCATTGTGAGAAAAGGGAAAAGGTAAATCAAAAGGACTTATACCGTATCTCTATTTAGTACTTCAGAAGCATCCTCATAACACGATAGCCTTCTATGTTTTTTTGACACTTCTGATTCTTGTCGAGCTATTTCCAAACCCATTTGTTGTATCAAGTCATGCATCAATAATTTGTCATCTTTTGCAACAGCTATGAGAGATTTATCGATAAGTTTTTCAATATCATAGTATGGGTCATGAAAATTGCTACTTTGTAATATATCTACAACCAAATTCTTGTAAAATCCTTTAAGAAAACATGCAATATCAAGAAAAATATCCCGTTGAATTTGGTCCAATCCATCGTAGCTTATTTTAAGTACTTCTTGAATATCCGATTTAGGAATTCTTTTGTACTTATCTAATGCGCTTTTCCAACATTGTAAATTTTTGTCATATAAATCATCACCTATTATTTTTAGAACTAATGGAAGTCCTTTGGCATAACCTATAAATTGGTGTACGAGCTCCAAATAATCTTCTGTGGGTTTGTTTCTTTTGAATGCATGTTGACAAAAGAGTTCATGAGATTCATGTTCATCTAATTCCTTAACCTTATAGTAGATTAAATGACAATCTTCTCGAAGAGTAGATAACAACTTTTTCTCTCTCGTTGTGATAATAATTCTACTTCCAGAAGCAAACCAATTGCATTTTCCAAGCAAATTTTCTACTTGGACTAATTTGTCCACATCATCTAGAATTAAAAGAATTTTTTTGTGGTGAAGCTTTTCCATTATCATATTGATTCTTTTAGATACACCATGCACTTTCAAATTTCTACCCCCTAACATCTCATAATAAAGTGCCTCTTGTAGTTGGAGTACACCATCATTTGTTTTTGAGCTTTCTCTAACATCCTCTAGAAAGCTACTTCCTTCAAAACGATATGCAATTAAGTTAAAAATAGCTTTTGCAATTGTTGTCTTACCTATTCCAGGAAGACCATAGATCACTAACATGCGAACATCATTTGACTTAATATCTAGGCACCAACTTATTTCCTCTACACGAGAGTCTATTCCAACTGGGTATTTAACAACAAATACTTGCGAACAATTTAATTTAGTACTTGAGATCTCTTCAAAAATTTCTTCGATAAACGTAAATTGAGGGAGGCTGCCAATCACAAAGCATTAAAAAAATGTTAGAAATAGAAATATGATACTAAATTGAATTCAAAATTGTTAATTTTGTTTAGCTTCTGAACTACAATTGAAATTTTGTTAATTAAATAAAATGGCACATAATTCATAGATCTAAACTATCAATACAAATACTTATTTTATTTTTTTTATTATTCAGCTATGATATCAATATTAGTCTTTTTGCACAAAGATGCATGGAAAATCTTCTTTGGAAAAGAAGATTTTCTAAATATTATGTGAGAGAAGCTTCTAATTAATTGATAAGTATCAATTATATATTCTTCTCTTGCTATCATTAACCGTTGTAGTTTAACTAGCTCCATAATGAAAGATATGATCAAAATATAATAGTTTCATAAAAAAATTAAAATTAAAAACAAGCAAACAAACAATATAGCTTCTGGGAGCTATTTTTTAATAGTAAAATTTTGTGGTGATAATAGAGTAGTGATTAAATACATACTCATTTTTGTAATGCCAACCAGATAAATTGCCGGCTTCATTTAGAGCGGCCCTCCATCTTTGCACCTTGTTCGTGTCATACTTGTAATTTTCTTCATGTTTTGCCAATGCTTCTCCAAGATTTCCCTTTTGGCTACGTACTTCTGATGGATCCACCTTGTAAAAAATAGGAAACACCACTTGGCCATTCTTTTTACACTCAAGAATTTTGACAAGTTCATCCAAACACCAAGTGGAAGTTGCATAGTTTTTAGAGAATACAATTATTGAAATCTTTGAACTTTCAATAGCTTCGAAAAGTTCAGTGGAAATTTTCTCTCCTCTTTGGAGCTCATCATCCATGAAGGTGTTAATACCATTATGACGCAAAATACCATTCAAATTGCTAGTAAAACCATTGCGGGTATCTTCTCCTCTGAAACTCAAGAACACATCATATTTATATCGATGGGTGAAAGATGAAGAGAAGGCTCGCTTATTAGTAAGAAGAGCCATTGTGATTTGGATATATAGACGGTTGAGAAGATCTAAAGGAAAGAGAAGAAAGAAAGAGGTGGCGAAATTGAAAATGTTTTAAGAGTTATAGAAAGTAAAGAGAATGAAAATTATGAAGAGGAGATTTCTCAATGGGTTTAAGAGAGAATGGGAATGGCAGAGCGAAGGAAATGAATGTTAGATTCAGATAGTTGTTGTGAAGTGAAGAAGACCGAGAAAGTCAAATGTGAAAGTACAGTAGTAGCGTACTACTGTCCACGAAATCATTAATGCATATTGAAAATAGTTGGTGGTCCAAACGCGTAATCTATATTATATAATAATAGATGACGCTGAGAGAAACTCAAAGTAGAATTCCGAAATAGAGTTTCAAGTTTGTGCCATGTGTCCTAAATTATTTATTATTAAATATTTTATTTCTTAATTTTAGAATCAAATGTGGGACCACATCATAAATATTCATCCAAGTGAGTTATTAAGTACGAAAACCAAAGAGTCTAGAATAAATGAATTGAAAAAAAAAAAAAAAAAAAGCTTCACAATAATTAAAAAAAAAATGGACAATTTACATTTTATACCTAATAACATCCTTACAAATTTTTTTAAAGAATTAACAAAATATAAAAATGACTGTCAATAGTATTTAAATTATATATATAGGAATTATATTATGCATCTTATTGTATCTTTTTAAGTGTATCCATGCATATGCATGGGGTTACAAGTTAGTGTAATATAAAAATAGAAAATTGGTAGTCCAATGTGGTAAAAAATACTTTTTGGAGTGTCATTTTGCTCACCATTCTGATTCACTTTCAAATTTGCACTAAGGGTGTCATTGTTCGACTCAACCCGTGAACACGACACGAACCCGACACGAGTTTTTGCAAGTTAGGGTTGGGCCTTAGCGGGTTTGGGTCATAAATGGTTGACCCGAAAGCAACATGATAAGAAACGGGTCATAAAAGGGTCAACCCGCATTACCTGCAATAGACACATTTGACACGCTAATGTATTTCTGTCAACCTAAAATGACCCATTTAACACAACTTGTTTAACTTGTATAACAAACATATATTCATTTTATTTTTGACTTGTCAAATACCTTTTATATTGAACCTATATTTTAAACTTAAAATGAAAAGTGAGTAATTACAAAAAACTTACAAGTACAATTGAAAATTGAAACTTTACAAATTTTACGCACCCTAATATTATTGGAAATTGAACTATATTATTTTGAATGTGGGTTGAAAACTTGAAGTGTATGTACTATTTTTGGGATGTAAAAAAATATTTATTTTTTTATGGATATTATATTTAATATTAAGCAGGTTGAAATAGGTTGTGTCACATTCTTGTCAACCCAACATGATCTATTTATTAAGCGTATCAAGTGGGTTGGGTCAAGTCAACCCGCCTTATTAACAGGTCGGATTAGGGTTGAAGGATCATGACATGATTATTAAATGAATTGGGTTAGGGTTGAGTCATTTAGTCGAATACTCCTATCTCGACACAACACGAATTCAACACACTAACTAGAACTGACACCCCTCACTTTCACACCCACCCAGTAGGAAAAGATGAAAGAAATTTATTGGGTACGCATTTTTTGCTTACTTTTGGAGTGTAGTGAAGGCATTCTGATTCCTTTTCCTTTCCAAACTTTAAAGAAAGAAAGGATTAGAGGAAAGGAAGTGGAAGACGCAATTTCTACAGCAAGCGGCCCACACTATTCAATGCTACAACAATTACAAGTGTAGTAGTAGTGGGTACCCACCTCGCCTTCTTGCCTTTCTTACCCTCACTCACACACGCACACCTTCTCAAGTCTCAAGTCTCAATCCTCCAGTCCATGTCTACACCTACTCTTCTTTTCACCACCAGTTTCACTAGCAACAATCCTTCTCCACTTGCCTTTACCAGCCTACAAACACCATTAATGGCATTCCACTCTCTAAGCTTTTTTCGTTTTCTTGGGTTTTTCTGCGATGGATATTGTCTATTTATCACAAATAGAGAAACTTTGATGAACTTATTAAAATAAAAATTATTTAATGGGTTGCTTTAGGTTTTTGTTTGATTTTTCCATTTTAATTTTGGCTATAAGGAGAGTTCAAACAAGCAAACAAATACATAACAAATTGTGATTAGTAGAACAGAAAAAGTGGGACAAAGGAATCTTCATTTATTTGATGGGTAAGAATTGGTATCCGGTGCAATAAATCTCATTTCTACTACAAAAACTTCACTTGTTCGTCCTTTACCTTTCTACAATTTTTTTAACTTTTTTTGTTTAAGGGTTTTTAACTCAATCGTTTATAAGTATTGCATCAAGAGTGCATTTGGCCCCTACTTATTTGTTTTTTGTCTCAACTATTTTACAAATAATCTAACTTTAGTATTTTTTTTATTTAAAAAAAAAGTTAGTTTTTAGTTTTTTTGGCACACATTTAACATAAAAGTTACCAAAAATTATATTTTTCATAAATGATCCAGTTAATAGGTGCCCTTAAGCACTTGTTAATTGACTATTTTAAAAAAGTTTTAATACCACTTTTATAAAAAAATTGTTAAAAAACTAAGTCACTTTTTTCTTTTCCATAAAAATATTTTTTAAACCTATGCTCCTAAGGCATCCATTAATTTTTTTTTCCTTTGATAAATACTATGAAACTAAGCTATTGCAAATAAACTGTTGCCAGACGCACTCGAGATCTTAAATACTAACATAAATATACTTTTTTTTTTTCATAAAGACACCCTTAGGCTTCGTTTGGGAGTTCATAGGGGAATGGAATGGAATGAAATGTATTTAAGTACGGGAAAGGAATGGAAAAGAATGGAATTTAATAACCTTGATTGGATGTTTTAAAATAAATAAATAGAAATAAATGGAATGTAAGTAATCTTGTTTGGGAGTAAAATGGAGGGAATGGAATGGAATCATTTTATGACAATATTACTATTAGACCCCCTATTTTAAAATAAAAGTTTGAATATATAGGGGTATTTTGGGAGTTTTAGTAAAAAATTTATTAAATCTAATTTCATCCCCTCCCATTCCTCCCAATTTTGGAGGGAAATGAAAATTTGAGATTTTAAGAGAATAGAGAGAAATGAGTGTTCTCTCCTACCCATTCTATTCCCTCCCACTTAATTAAACTCCCAAACGAGGGAATGGACTTTTCATTCCCTTCATTAAAACTCTCAAACAAGGGAAGAGAAGAATATTTTAAAATTATTCTTTTCATTCATTTCCCTTTTGGTCGCATACTTCTGGTGGATCCACCTTGTAAAAAACAGGTAGCATCATTTTGCCATTCTTCCTACACTTGAGAATGTTGACAAGTTTATCCAAAAACCAAGTGGAAAATGCGTAATTTTCAAAGAATACAATTATGGAACTCCTTGAACTTTCAATGGCTTCGAGAAGTTTAGTAGAAATTTCTTTTCCCCTTGGAAACTCATAATCAATGAAGGTGATAATACCCTTTAGATTCATAAAGCCATTCAAATGGCTTGTAACATTCATGTAGGTATCTTCACCTCTAAAACTTAAGCACACATCATATTTATATTGATGGGTGGAAGATGAATGGGAGGCTCCTTTGTTGGCTAGAAAAGCTATTGTGGTTTGAATGGATGGTTGGGAAGACCTAAAAGGAAGAGGATAAAGAAATTAAGATGCAAAGAAATTAGAAATGTAAGAGTTCTAGAAAGCAATGTGAATAAGAAATTATAGAGAAAAGATATTTCTTGCTGGATTTTTTAGAGAGAGTAGGAATTGCAAAGTTGAGAAATGAGGGCCCATTTGATAGCAAAGTTTAAACCAAGTGTTCACTTTTTAAGTGTTGATAATTGTTGGTAATGTTGTTTTTAACGAAGAGTGTTTGAGTCACATTTCTTAATGTAGAGTGTTTAAACACTATATTTTGATAACACTTAAAAGGTTATTTTTAGTTTTCTGGTAACAATTTTGAATGATATTATTGTCATTATGTTAAAAACTGTGGGACTTACATGATTTTGAGAATACATAAAACACATTTTTTTTTCTTCTTAAAAACACATATTCATACCAAACACTCAATTGTGTGTTTTCAATTTTGTAATTATATTCTAGAAACATGGTACCAAACCATTTTTACATCATGAGTACTCTAAATACATTTTTTCACTACACGTTTATGATCACAATTTTCATGTCATTTTGAAAACTAATATCTAAACAATGCTACCAAATGGCCAAAATATTACTAAAGGGGATGCCGAGAAAACTGATGAGGTCTATTTGAGACCGAGAGTTCTCTTTGGAGTGTAGCTGATGCCACATGAGAAGAGTAGTAAGAAAATTTCTTTGTTGAATAGGTGCTTATTTTTGGAAATTTGGATCTTAACACATTTTGTCACAATTATCTTACATGGTAGACTGTAAATAGTGGAGAAAAAATGATAGATGTATGTGATAGACAACCAATCACAGTCTACTATATTAGACAATTATGGCAAAGTGTGTAGTACAATTATGAGCATGTTGTGGGTGGGTTTCACAAGACCAATTTATAGCAAAATAATAATAACATATAAAACATATTGTGTGCCTAAATTGAAATTCAAAAAGTGTTGGATGAGTCTTAATGATCCATTTCCATTATAACCTATCTCGATCAAGTATTAATTTTCTTCCTTTTTACTAAATAAGTATTGATTTTCTAGGAGTAAGGACAACGACTTTCGAATCTATTTCAACCATGATATGAGTTTTAATTTTATAATCATATTATATAATAAAATTTTAATAAGTGTGTAAATATTTTGAATTTTAATTTTCTGATTAAGTAGATAATAAGGTTTTAATAAGAGCCTTTTTTTTGTGAATCAAGTTTTAATAAGAGCATGATTGTGTGTATTAACTTCTATTAATATATCCCTTCAAAAAAAAAAATGAAAAACAAAAAGAAACCTTCTAGTAATATTATCTATCAAAAAAGAAAAAAACTTCTATTAGTTTAGATTAACAAAATTTGATGTGGAATAATAGTTTGTAGTTTGGACTGTGGCTGATGCCTCACGCCGGAGAAAGGTAGGAAGGAAATTTGATATTTCCTTCTTGGATTTGGATACGCTCTCGGTGTGGACCTAGACGCGTTTAGCAAGACTAATATGACAAACAAAAAATCATAAATGATGTGGGCCTAGAATTGAAAAAAGTGTATTTATTTCCATATTAATCTGTCTCCATCTTTTCAAAAAATATCTCCATCTACCAAAAGAAATATATATATATATATATATATAGGGTCATGCTAACGAATGCCCTTAGGGCATTCGTTAACAATCCATTTTAGGAAAGTTTTTATACCACTTTTATGGAAAATGAAAAAAACTGTCAAAACATTAATTGTTTTATTTCATTTTCCCATAAAAACTTTCTTTAAATGAATTGTTAACGAATGCCCTAAGGGCATTCGTTAGCATTTCCCATTAAATATTAATTAATGAATCAATTATAATTTATGCAATTCTTCCAGGCATGACACATCACCTACATGAGAGTTATTCATCAAAAAAAAGAAAAAGCTACATGAGAGTTTAAACAAGAATATTTTGTGTGCCTTTAAATTGAAAACGTGTTGGATGGGTCTGAAATCAATGATCCACTTCCATAATAAAACTATTTCGATCGATGTTAATGTTGATTAGCCAATCAATTAGCATATATATTTATTCATGAAGCTATTTATAGTTATTATTATTTTTAGTAGACTTGGTAATTGCGAAAACCTTGGAGTCTCTTTCTCCCATTTCATGTCATTTACTTTGCAGACCAAAACACATGTTTGAAAAGAAAATGACATTAAAACTGTTTCAGGGCAAAATTTTCTTTCGGTTCTGAAATGACAAAGTTTAGCTACAAAACTAAGGTACAAAATCTTACTCAATAAAATAAATATTATTATATATTTTGACACATCACCTACATGAGAGTTAAAACAAGAATATATTGTGTGCCTTTAAATTGAAAACGTGTTGGATGAGTCTGAAATCAATGATCCACTTTCATAATAAAACTATTTCGATCAATGTTAATGCTAATTAGCCAATCAATTATAGCATATATATTTATTCACGAAGCTATTTATAGTTATTATTATTTGTAGTAGACTTGGTAATTGCAGATCAAAACACACGTTTGAAAAGAAAATGACATTAAAACTGTTTCAAGGCTAAATTTTCTTTCTTCATCTGAATTCTGAAATGACAAAGCTTGGCTACAAAATCTTACTTAATAAAATAAATATTACTATATATTTTAAAAATCTAACCATTGAATTGCATGATTTTTATGCTCTTAATATACATGTTCTGTCAATCGAATATTATTTGCTATATGATTTATAAACTTATATTTTACTACAAAAACTTGCAATTTAAACAATTTATTGATTACATAAAAATTTTGTAAACATAAAGAATATAGGAAGAAGATGAAATCCAATAGTTAATTTGTCAAAATTTACTTTTAATAAAAAGATATTAAGTAAAGTTACAACCAATTTTATAATTAAATTTTATTCATTCTGAAACGCTGCCTATTCAACTTTACTTTAGTCAAGTGCATGGCAGCTGTTTGATTCTATACATATTTGCTGTTAATTTGTCACCAATCTGATTTAATCAGCATGGGAATTGGTTTTGTGTGTCTGTTTTGTGTATACTGTGACGGTGTCAAATCAACGAGTTTAGACAAATGAGGTAAAATTCAAAGAATATAAATCTTAGAGGGTTAAATTAACGATTCCATGCCTTCTATGTATGATTTTTATTCAATGACTTGACACAGTCATGTTGTATTTTGTGTAAACTTATTCAATGGCGACTTCAGGATTTTTTTCTAGGGGATTCAACAATAATAGAGCAAGAAATTTGTCATGGGAGTAAATAAAAAATAAAATGAAATTTTGTTTTTCTGTACATACAACTTCCATATTATATACAACAATCTAAAATAGTATTCTAAATACAATTCAGTATATAATACAACTATATTATACAATAATATAAAAAAGCTATTGATAGTTTAAAGATCAGTAAATATAATTAAACAATTAATCATACATTTTTGTCAAATTAATAATAACTTATTATATTTATATGTATTATCAATTAAATAAAAATATATGATAAAGAAGAATACTAACACACCTAAGAGTAGAACTAAGAGTAATCTAAAACAAAGAAAAAAAAAAGTAACTAATATAAGTTTTTGCTTTTGACTTGTATGGTTTTCCTTTTTTTAGAATCATGTATGGCTTTTTAATCATACATGTGATTGCTCTCTTGAAATTTAAGCAAGCACTAGAAAACTTCTTGGACTTAAAAATCCATAGAGTATTTATTAAACAATTTGATCCAATAAAGAGAAAACCTAAGAAAATACAAAAGAGAGAAAGAGAGATAAAGAGAATGGGAAAGAATCACAAATGTAATTGGTTGTAATAGTATGTAATTTTTTGCTTATGGAGAAAAACGGTGCCTGAAAAAACAGCTTCATTTTGCTATCAAGTTCTAATAACATAAAGAGATCAAAACATGTAAAAGCTGCAAGCACCTATGGAATATTAAGATACAATTCAGATCTAATCAAACCCTAATGAAATTTACACAGCAAGGGAGATTTAGATTACTTTCAATTTGGAAGGCAGCAACAGTGTTGCACATAATAAGAGAAACAAAATATATATTATCATAAAGATACCACAATAACCTCGGCCCAAAAAGAAATGCATAAACATTTTAGGATTTTTCACACAGATATTTCTGTAAAAGTAACTAAATTAAGCGGATTATGCACCTTAAATGTATTTTTCTTGTATTGGAAGTGTATCCATGGATATGAGCTTCCAATTCTTGGCATCTTCATGTTGCAAATGTTTCATGCGAACCAATATCAATGACTTCCGTACATGCCCAAACTTGTATTAGTATGTATATGCACACCTACACCATCAACTTTAACATTGATGCATTCAAGGTTTTACAAAAGTGAATTAGAAAATATGCAGGAATCATTTGTATCAACTCTTTACCTCCTTTTCCGTAATTGACAAAACAGAGAGTACAATAACCTACCTATAACACTTAAACTTTTCTTGTTGCCTAGGTTTATAGAGATAAGTTCAAATAGAAATTTGATCTCATATTTCTATATTTGCAATATGGAAAGTTGACAACTCTTAATAAGGATATGAATTGTAAAACCCAATAAACAAATGAAAATGAGAATGAGAATGAAAATGTAGTTTATCAACATATGGTATCATTGAGTATTCTAGTGTGTTGAACCTCATACAAACATGGGAAGGATGTAAAAATCATGACTTAACCATAAATTACTTGTTGCAAGTACTTTATCTGTATGACTACTATAGAGCATATATGGCATGAGTTAGTTCATGTTCTATGGGTGTAGCTACATCTATTGTAGTAACATATGCAAACTATGTCCCAGCCTGATGTACCATCAACAGTATAGAATCCAAAAGTGAAACTCTTTGTCCTTTCAGTTAGCAACAAGTAGGATATAGTGTGGATTGAGACACATTGATAAGAACATCTGCATTAACCCCTTAATGACATCAATAATCCTCCGACAACATGCCAAGTATAGTTCACTGGAAAATCCTAATTATCTAGAATCTGAGCATTTGGTAATTGGAACTATAATTCAAGAAGAAGTCAACCAATTGGACAACGTAAATATGTTGAGCTAACCCATGTTAATAACTTGTCAGCAGAAAAGGCATCTACTTAAGTAGTTGGAGAAAATGATCCACTAATCTAGCTTTACTTGAGAAGGCTTTGTCCAAGTAGTTATCATGATATCATCCCAAGAAAATTAGCTATTGGTAAGACTGGAAACAAGGAGAACATTTAGTAAATTGAACAAAATCGTGGGTGGAATCTGCAAAAGATATTCAATGCAACCAATCACAAATGAAAATAAATTATGCCAATACCCCATTTCCCACCCAAAAAAAAAAAAAAAAAAAAAAAAAAGCAAAAACCTTGTAATGTATAAATTCAATGTACAATAAATTACAAGTGTATACTAAAAGGGAATCTAAAATTTACCCATATGATGAAAAAATTAGACACCATTGCAACAAAGAAAAGATAAATTACTGAATCAATTGTAAAATAAGACATGCTTCTCATCGTGTCTAAGTTGCCTATGGCATATATTATAAAAAGTAATGATTATAGAATATTAAGCACCCAAAATCAAGATCTTTATTTGTTTATAATTCATTATCCTACAGATTACTTGGCTACACTAAAATAAACTGCACCACCAGGGGCGGCTTAATGCATTTAAGGGACTAAGGCGAAAATTGATTATATTGTTTTAAATGCAAAATTACTACTAATTAATATGAACAATGTAAATTTTTTTCTTTTTTTAGAAATTTTATAGACACAAAAAATTTGACAAAACTTTTCACATTTGTTGATGAGACAAATTGATAGTGGTAAGTAAAAAAGTGGGATTAATGGTAGACCTAGATAAAAACTAGTAAAAGTTTGCTAACTCAATTCTTATTATTATTTTATTTTTTAGAAGTGCAACATTCACAATATTTTTCCCAACAAATCCTAGGTTTTATGTTGCTTCTTGTTTTCTATTTGAAAACACCTCTATAATTATAATTTTGCCATCAATAACAAGCTGTAATAACTTATTATTTAGCATTTTTTGTAAAAGTGTTGTGAAAAAATTGTAGATGTAGCATTTTTTTTTTTTTTTCATCTGATAAAAAATATAATTTAATTATTGATTATAAATAACACTATTGGTTAAAATTTTGGGGTCTTTTTTTACTTGAGGCCTTAGGCAACTGCATTTATTGCTTTAACTATTCAGCTGGTACTGTGTACCACAAATGCATATTAGGCAAAATATAGACACCCAAAGGTCTTTCTTCAAATGCATATTAGGCAAAAAAAAAACTTTTTATCTACTCATACGGCTTTAACAGAAATATTACACCAACTCTCACCTTGAAATTCCACACCTATTTTCCCAATTTTCAGACTATTCAAAGCAGAATAAAAGGAAAAATATAAGTCATAATAAAGCCAATTGGCACAGCAAAACTATACAGAACAATATTAACTAAAGGAGCTCAGTGAAGGAGTTTTCAAATCCCATAACATTTGGTTTCCCTACCTCATTAAGGTATAACACTCAACCAACTAACAGAATACCTTACAATACAACAATACTGCCCATGTGCACCCACCATACTATAGTTTGGGATTTAATAACCACAACATATAGTAAATGCAATATTAATCAACCCTAAATATTTCTATCAACAAAATCAACCCCTATATATGACATTGAAGTTGTGCTGGTGTATATAGCCACCTCAGGACATTGCTTTCAAAGCATAATTATACAATAACATGTACTCTGAGTGGCAACCGTAACTTCTTGCTATTCTGGCCACTGCCAAACACCAATTCCTCAGCATCACACACATCAACCTCACATAGCAACTCCAAAAAAGGGTTTGCACAGCACAAATTTTCTCTATTCATTACATTTTTAATTGATTAAATTTGACAAACAGTGGCATAAAGCAGCAACAAAAAGTTCATGCAGAAAAAGACCGTCAGTGCTTGTATTTGGTTATAACAATACAATGTTATCACATGGTAAGTCATCTACTTAGAATCATTCTTCATCAAAAGCTTCATACTAATAAGAACCCATATCATATGGATTGAAAATCTATAAACCGAGCCCAAACAATCACACTACTCAAATTTTATACCAGTTTCCAACTTGCCATTGCTTCATAGTATATGGATAGAGGAGTAAACAAGAAAGGAAAAGTACTAAACTGCAGAACCGAGAGTTCATTCATATGCTGACACAGTAACAAGCCAGCGATGTGTCCCACAAACAAGAAAATGCTTCTAGAAAAATGAGTATCAAAAATCAAGATTTTATTTGTTTATCACTTATCATCCTACAGAGTTACCAAGCTTACACTACGTAAAATTGCACCACAAATGCATAATTAGGCAAACCATAGAAACACCCAAATGTCTTTCTTTGTAATTCAATTTTAAGCCCAATTTCTTTGCAATTACTGCTATAAGGAAAAATACTAAACCGAATAATGAGAAAATTGAGCACCTACTAGTTTCTTTCTGCCGTGCCTCAGAAAGGTATATAACGCTCAACTGGATCTTCCATAAGACACAAAGGACTGGGCCTGGGATAGTATTAGTTCACCAATTGTATTTGTTTCTCCTTTTTTTTGGGGTTAAGAAAGAAGATAACAGAGCCTATTTTTGTGAGGCTCTTTTGGGGCCCATTTTGACAGGTTTTGGGCTCTTTATTGTACAACCTATTTCCACTAAGGCAAAATTAAGATTTACCCCAAAGATCAGGTGGCCTGCTCCAATCACTAAATTAGTGTTTACGTGCTTCTTATGGTTCAGTCTTGAGAGAAGCAAGTACTGGGCATGAATTACTCCATCTTGATAATAAATTTCATTACTTATCAAAAAATAAAATTACAATGAAGTAAATGCAGTCAAGCCCGACCTAGAGTAACCACATGACTACTCTCATCTCGAATCAAATTGTTTAGTTTATCAGCTGCACATACTCGTCCACTAACCTTTAAAACTTCACACTTTTATTTGTTAAAACAATTTTTTCAAATTTTTTACTATTAAAATAAATTGAATTTAGCAGCAAATCAAATGACTAATTTCTTTGTATATTTATTATATTTTACTTGTACATTCACATTTATACCTTAACATGTTTTTCTAAAAACAACTTTTAAAAAAAATTTACACCCGAAAGAAATTGAATTTTGTAGAAAATCAAATGGTTATTTCTTTCATTAATTTTTGCTCTTTTTTTTTTTTTTAAGAGAAGATTGTAACTTTATTTAGAAGAAGATAAATTTAGTACATGATAAGTAATAAGTCGACTCAATCAGCAATGAATTTTCTTTTATCCAGGTTACAAAACTATCAAAATTTTCTGCTTCTTTAGCATATTTTACTAAGATATGTGCTGGTCAATTCCCTTGTTGTTACACATGAGAGACTCTGACTTACTGAAAGGTTTGAAGTTTTTGCTCCACCCCTTCTAAGATGTTTGAAATGGATAAACCCATAAGGGCATCAGTTACAATCTTTGAATCATTTATATACAATCATATGAATTTATACAAGAATATCCTTAAACTAAAATATGTTTATATTATATCCAGTTTTTTTTGTAAACATACATGTTAGCACCATCCTTCGTTCAGCCTCTGTGTCTTCTGGGTGGAAGCCTACCTCTCTTTGATGAGACTTGATATATATATATATATATTGGATGAGGGTGAAGTATGAGCCATTTGCATTGCTCAACTATTTATTTAAAAGAAATTATAAAAGTAAAAGAACTATTCAATAAAAAAACAAAGAAATGGTAAAAACATATTACTTCTTGCATGTTGAAAAACAAATGAAGAAGAAATGATTGAGAGTTTTCTGCCTTGCAAGTTGCAAGTTGCTACTAAGGTTGCAAAGCGTTCATGTATGATGTAACCCCACCGAGGAAAGTCAAAAATAATTGGTCTCTCTGTTCAGCCCTACAGCATTGGAATCTTGTAGAAGAAAGCATTTGTGGTATGAGGATCAAGGAACTTTTCTACAGGTCACTTGCTCGGTCCAGCTTCATCCGAAGGTGATTTTTGAAAGTGCAACAGGATTGCTTGAGGAATATCAAGGCTTAAACGCTGCGCAACAGGTATAGCTGGGTCTGGTAACTAGTGTGGGAGTTGGGACTCACTTGCATGATAGTATGTATATCGGTTTTCATTTGGGACATCACGGCTTGTTTCGCTGATGTCCCCCCCCAGTGCTAGATGATTCGGTCTAGCCTTACTTTGTATCTTGGTTTAGTTCAAATTAAAGTTTCTATTGTTTCGGGTTCAAAAAAAAAATGTAACTTTTCTTTCATCCAAATTAGATTCTTCTTTCTCTACATCAATTTTCTTTTTCTTCGTTTATGTCATCAACATCCTCTTCTTCATTAGCACTTGCCTCTGACTCAATCAACCTGCATTGTAATATACAACATTAGATTTCATATGTAACTAACACTTTCAGGTTAAGATGATCATAGAGTTACATGAGAATATTATGCTATCATGAACGTCCATTTCTTATTAGTATGGGAAGCTGCTTCCACAATATCAACTACCACCATAACTCTAAAAGATATGGATGGTCAGGTAAATTCAAATTCGCATCATATTAGGTTTTTTTTCCCAAAAAATGTGTTCAAAAAAATTTTCAATTATACTTACTTTCCATTTCTTTTAGCTTTAGGAACTTCTCTTTCAATCTCAACATCCACATCAATGGCTCGTTTCCGGGGAAGAATCTGATTTTTCTTCTCCTACATGAATATATGTAGTTATGATAATTTAAATGGATAACCTTGTAAACAAATCCAATAATTAACAGTTGTTATTGACATAGTATACCTGTTCATGTTGCAACTGCTTATACTCATGATCTTCAAACACGTGAATGGCTGTGAAATTTTGTTTTGTAGTGAAAATGTTTTTTGGATTGATTTTTATCTGGAACATGTATGTTTTTCCAAGTAAATTCTTTATTGGCTTTGGAACAACATCCTCTTCATCCTCCTCATCCTGTCATGGGGGATACACACACACAAAAGATTCATTTGTAATACCAAATATTCGAAAGATCTATAGAAATCTTAAAAATCATGATAAGTTCATAACTTCAAGAAGTTTTACAAAGCTATAAATATTATACCTTTATTTCTGTAGTATAGACTTGTGTAGCAGGAATACGAACAATTTTCTCTGCTTCCTTGTCAAATACCACAAATATTGTGCTGCCGCTTTCATCCTTGACATGTAATTCTAATCTGTACCTGAAGTTTTTGGCAAATGTGTAAGTTTCCACAATATATATTTTATATGTAATATATTTTAATCTTTTTCATAAACTAGAACTAACCTTCTTGTTGGAGAAGAAAATTTTTTCTTGCAACCTTCACACCAAAACATAGATCCAATTGTTTTAGCCTTTTTATGACAATCAGTGCATGAAATATAATGCCATCCATTTTCAGCATTTACTTTTTTCACAACAGCCATACAATAGAAAATCGCTTCCTACAGTAATTTTTTTTATTAGTATATAATACATGTAACTTTGTTATAAATCAAATACTTATTTAGAGTTTTAACTTACTTGAGATTTTGATTGCTCAAGAAATTTTATAATTTCATGTATTGTCCTCTTATTTTTTACCACTTCTTCAGAATCCCAGTGGATGTAATCCTGCTGATAATCCAAGTTGATGTAAACCTTTGTTGCATAGGTGGAAGACAATGAAAGTTGGTCTTATTACATAAAAGAAAAGTTAATAGTCAGCATAACATTTAACCGAACCATAAAAAATAGCATGATAAATTAAATTATGACACATATATTCTTACTATTGAATGATTTCACAGTTGTTGAAGTAATTATCAAAATAGTTGATTTTGATCTATCCATGCATACATCTTCTGTGATACTTTCTGCAAGGTCTCCCCACAATTTAATCTGAATTTTACGTTTCCTGCATTTTTGGTTATTTTAAGCTTTTTTTTCATTATTTGATAAAACAAAATCATTTGAGTCAAACGGACCTTTTGTCTTCAATTTCAACAATCCTTCTCTTCGATGGCTTTCCATTTTTGTCATTCTCATACACAGGGGAAATGGTTGACACTCTTCCAATAACATCTACATAATTTACATGATCAAAAATATCAAGGACATACAACTTGATTTTTTTCCTTTATTCAAACCTTTCAATTATATGAATATAGAGTTAATATAACAAAATTTATAAGCATCAATACCTGTTAAGTGGACATTTTTGCCACACCGACCACTCAAATGTTCAAATGGAACAAATTCAAATTTATATTTTGGGATTGAAGGATGGTCTGATCCTGCTGGTTTAACCATTGTTGTTGCATAGAACTTGATCATATGTTCATTGGTGACTATTTTGTAATCGTTCTGGTAAGGAATAACACCAAAATTCTTTATGTAAAAGATGTTGCCTGCTTGTAATGATTCCCTGAATTGATGAACAAATGCATCCTTGATCCTTGCATGTATGTGATTGTCCTTATACAATCATGAATTAAACAATCAATCATTATTACTATTTTAAAAAAAAAAAAGCAATATCATTAACATAAATTTTTTTTTTTTTTTTTTAAGTTGTCTAGTTTATAATTGACGTATGGTTGTATGAGCATTTGACCTGTTCATTGAGCAAGAACATATCCAGGCTCAGAAAATCTTTGTTCTTGAAATTGTAGAAAAACAAAAAGTTGTCTAGTTTAGAGTTGATATATGGTTGATTGGTTGTATGTGCATCTGACCTGTTCATCTAGCAAGACCATATCCAAGCTCATAAAATCTTTCTTTAGATTGTAGACATCCCATAGTCGTGTGACTCGAGCCTTAATCTTCCAATTCTCTTTCTTACCATTGAGCTCATGAAGTAAGCTATAATCACCTTTCATCTTACCTATATTGAAGGTATAGGCTGATTTAATAAACTATGTCAAAGTAAATAGAAAATTAGATTGAAAGGGGAAGGGAGTTTGATACTAATACTGATTAAGAGACAAAAAATTAATTGTGTTTGATGCAAATGAAACCCAATGTGTAAGTGCTTAATATATAAGGCAAGTATCATTTGCTAATGCAATGAGTTGGAGCTTGAAGGGCTTGAGTATTATGGCAGCTTAGCTGCTTAGGCTTGAAGGGTCTAATGCAAACTTGTACTGCAACTATTCGTTAGTGGAGGTCTGACAGCGGTGTTGTGGAGAGGTTTTTACGACAAAGACTCAGGTTTTTCACTTCACAAATTTGGTGTTTTCATGCGGTTTGCTTCTCTTTATTCCGTTTTTCATATTGCTTTACTTGTTTTAGTTGCTACTTGAATATGCATGCAATGTGAAATTGGCTAATTACTTATATTGGACAGTAATTGTTAGTTTAGGATGCAAGTGAATAAGCCATAAAATTGGGTATGTGGGATCTAAATATATGCCTAGCATGTTAGGTAGCATTTTTTTCAATTTGTTCTTGATTTTTCTCTAACGTCTACTAGAAAACTATGTCATTAAAAACAATATGTAATTAAGTCAAAATTAGTTTTGGCGATTGTTGTCTTACCAACAAATGGAGATATCACTTCAAAAATTTCTTTGATAAATTGATATTGAGGGTAGCTGCCAATTACAAATCATTAAAAACATATTAGAAAATAAAATATGAACATGAACTAAATTCAAATTGTTTAGCTTGTGTACTACAACTGATATATATTCTAATAAAAGTAAATGGTAGGTAACTCATAGTCATAGAAATAAGAACTATCACTTTGAAGCACTGTTTTTTTTTTTTCCGGTTCAACTAGGAAATCAATTTTGGGCTTTTAACACAGAGACATATGGAAAATCTACTTAGGTAAGGAAACAGACCTATTGAATATCCACTTCTAAATACTAGCTTAAATGAATCTATTAAGAAATTGGGGTAAAATTTTATAAAGATTATGTGGGAGGAACTTCTAAGTAATTGATTAGATTATTGATCATATATTCTTCTCTTTCTAACGTTGACCCCTTATAGCCTAACTAGCTCCCTCATAACAGATATGATCAAAGTATAAAAGTTTGATAATTTCAATAAATAAATAAAGCTCTTGGGAGTTGTTGTTTAACTGTAAAATGAATTGGAGATAACGAAGTAGTCATTAAATACATACCCTTTTTTGTAATGCCTACCAAGTATATTGCCAGCTTCTTCTAGAGCTTCCCTCCACATTTGCACTTTGCTCATGTTGAATTTTTTATCATGCTTTACCAATGCTTTACCAAACTTTCTCTTTTGCTTACGCACTACTGATGGATCTATCTCATAAAAAATTGGTAGCACAAACTGACCCTTCTTCCAACACTCAAGGATTTGGACGAGCTCATCCAAACACCAAGTAGAAGATGCGTAATTTTTGGAAAATACAATTATAGAAATCCTGGAACTTTCAATGGCTTCTAGAAGTTCTGCAGAAATTTCTTCTCCTATTGGAAGCTTTTCATCCGTAAAAGTGTTAATTCCTTTATCACACAAAAACCCATACAAATTGCTAACAAAACCACTGCGAGTATCTTCTCCTCTGAAACACAAGAACACATCATATTTGCAGTGTTGGGTGAAGGAGGAAGAAGAGCCTCTCAAAGGAGCCATAGTGACAAGAGAAGGGAGAAAGAAATATGTGATAGAAATCAGACAAAGGAAAGTGGAAATAGGAATGGCAAAGTCAAGCAAATTGCTGATACCCTTTTTCTTTTTCTCTCTCCTTCGTCTTTAGTCTTTTCTTCTGTGCTTTTCACCGCCCCACTCTTCTTTCTTTCAATTTGCAACAGGGTTTGGAGGGAACGGGAGTGGCTTTAATTTATACTTGGGGATTGAAATTGAAATTTTGGGAGTGGGAGGAGGACGATCGTGGACGTTGATTTCGTAAGGGCTATGGACGGCTGTGATTCGTTACTGGGGTTTTGTTTTTTAGTTCTGATGAGAAGTGTATGTGGCAGTGGCACGGAAGAGAAGGATCGTGGCCGTTGATTTGCTGTGTCATCGACGGCAGCTGCTTTATTTAGAGGGATTAGTGCGGATCGATGACGTGGCTACTGAGATTTTGTTATGGTGGATAATAGGCTGGCCATGCCATGGCCTATGGGCCCATTTGGGTTTGGATCATGATGGCACGTTGTAGAAGAAGGAAGTCCACGTTTGCACCATTATTTCCTCTGCTTGTTAATCATGCTATACATCCCAATTCATAAAATTTTTGTTAACGCCTCATTTGAAGAATGGGAGCAGTGTGGAAGAGGATGCAATTTTGGAAATTAGACCAGAGGAAGAATCAAAAAGTGAACTTACAGATGAGTTGCAAATTTTTCATTCTCTAAACCAAACACAGTGGTGCACTTGTCCTCAGCCATGTTTGACTCGTATAATATTGACAGCTTCTAGGCCATCATTGAAAAATCTTCTATTATCAGTTCATTACAAAACACTTGAGGGTTCTCGCCAATCAAATGGTATTATGCTCTCAAGGATTGAGTCATTATTTCAAATTCATTTGTCTTCAATCATCACGTATTATAAAAACTGCAACATATATAATAGGATTAAGCTTGAATTTTTTTTTTTTTTTTTTTTTTTTTTTTTGGGTAGGTATTATTAAAAGAATTGGGCAATAATGTGCAAAATTTTCACATTATTTATGGTAAACCATCCACCGTACCTTCATGCATGGTATGGGTATCTTTTGTTTAATCGAATATAATTTCATGGTTTAAATTAATTTATTTTTCTTTTCCTCCGTATTATTGTGAATGTGGTGATGGTGTATTTTTATTTTGGGTAGTTTCCATAGTATTTCTTTTGCAGCCTTTTACTTTTTTTAACCCATCTAGTTTAAACAATAATATATATATATATATATATATATATATATATATTATTTTAATATAGTTTTATCAATATAGTTGGCTATTGTAAATTGTAATTCTGTCTCTAATTTTTTTTGTTTATTGTTTCATTTTTCTTCATTAGCATGTTGTGTGAATAATAAATATGAATATAAAAAATATTTTCGTGTGGAAGAGATCATTTTGTATTTGTTTTTTGTTGATGTTTTAGTGGTACTATTGCATAGGTACTTGACTTTCTCTTGTATTTTAAGTGACCAGAAAAAAAAAAAAAAAAAAAAAATACAATGAAAGGAGAGAACTTTAAGATTTACTCTGTTGAAAAATTGGTTATATTTCTATTTGGTGAGTGAAATTAATTATGATCTATTATATTCTTAAAGATATGTTCCCATTTTTCAACTCCTAATATAACAAGTATCCTTTTTATTTTTATTTTTTTGAGGCATGTAAAGAATGTTTACAAAACTCTTTTTGCACCACATCTTTAGCATCCTTTATTATTTTTTGTTTTTTGCAATTTTTACTTTGTTCAACTTTTCATCTTCTTCAACTATTGGGATTTTTTTTAATTAACCTTAAATATTAAACAATTTTGTTAGCTGTCATATTTCAAAACAATCAGGAAAACTAGCATCTCAAGTGTTTAAAACTCGAGTTCCTAGATAAAACTTGAGTCTATAAGTCTCGATTGGTAAGCTATGGTGGGTGACGTGGAAAAAATATCCACGTGGAACTCGAGTTTTTAAGACTCGAGTTCCACCATGTTATTTTTCCTTCTTCCTCCTCCTCACGTCTGTTCCTTCTTCATCTGTTCCTTCTTCACCGTTCACCCAGTCTGTTCCTTCTTCATCGTTCACCCAGTCATGTCTGTTCGTCCACCCAATCGCTGAAAATTAAATTGTCCACCAGCGTTCTTCTCCAACCAGATCGCCCACCCAGCACCAAATCGTCTTCTTCAGCGTTGCGTCTTCAGGTGTGTGCATTTTCAGGTCCGACAAAATTGAGTTTCAAAGAGTCGGTTTTGCTTTTTAGATCTCGAATCTTATAGACTCTTGATCTATGTGGCTAAATTGCTTCATGGCAGCAGTAGAACTCGAGTTTGAAAGGCTCGATTTTCATCATCAATCTCGAGTTTTCAAAACTCGAGATGCTAGTTTCCAGTTTCCTTTCCACCATATGTTAACTTATCATATATTTCCCCCTCACACTGCTACTCTAAAAATATCCCCCTCAACTATTGTCTTCTTAATTCAATTTTTCATCTACTCCGAACATATTTTTTTCATTTGATTCCCTCTATAGATTTTTAAAATTTCTCATTTATATCTTCTTAAATTCTAAAATGTTTTCACTTTGTTAAACATTTCATCTACTGCACCACCGCACACCCTTGGTACGAAGGTCACTCTACAAGTATAAGTACTTGTGGGGTGTGGGGGGCAAAGGCTAGGGTTCAAGTCTCTAGGAGGGAGCTTCACACACATATACACTTAAATTAAACTAGAGTAGAAATTCTATCTTGTATAAAAAAAAAAAAAAAAAAAACATTTCATCTACTCCACCACTCCTCTTCCATTTTAATTTTCATATAAATTTCTTATTATTTTATTTCCACCCTCCTCTATTCCTTCCAAGTTGTCCACAACAAAAGGGGTCAATACTCTCTCTCTCTCTCTCTCTCTCTCTCTCTCTCTCCAATTTTGTTTCTCTTTTGGTAGTTTGTTATTGTTTCAACCACTTATTTTTTTCCGCTAATGGTTCTTTTTGTTATTGTTGATTTAATTGTCACATGATATTTGTTTCTCTTTTTGATAAATTTGTATAGACTTTTATGTATATTTAGGTATTTTGGTATTCTAATTCTTGATCAAAAGTTCTTTTTCTTTATCCCATTGGTTTATTTTACCATGATGCATGTATAGAAACTTAATTTTAAGATTTTTCTAATAATTGTTTATTTGATAATCTTTGTTGGTGGACGAATTTATAATTTTTGCAAAGATGATAACCTCAATAGATTATCAACAGCAAATTTTCAAAACTAGTATTAACTGCTAATAAATTGATATACATATTTTGCCAAGAATTAAATGACAACTCAAACAATATGCATGGGGGTAAGATAAAAAGAGATGAAAACCATGATACAAGTTAGGCTCGAATCATCCGATAATCCTAAGCTACACAACCTACAAGTATGACCCATTATTTATTGATCATTGTCAATTTAAAAAATCATATGCCACTTGGGAAATAAAAAGTCTTGCATATTATTTTGTTAGTTTACGACAAAGAGCTTATTGAAAATTTGAGTAACTATAGCTTTAACTTCCTACTTCATAGTTTGCACCATTATTTCCTCTGCTTTTACTCTGCCCACAATGAGATATTGCAAGCCCTTGATGCCTGTTAATCAAATGGTATTATGTTCTCATGGATTGAGTCATTACTTCAAATTCATTTGTCTTGGATCAATAGGTATTATAAGAACTGAAACAGATATAACAAGACTAAGCTTGGATTTTTTTTTTTTTTTTTTGGGTAGGTATTATTAAAATAATCGGGAAATACGCAGAGACTCTGCTTGATTAGATGACTTCTCAGAACAAGCAACTAGTCTTGGATCAATAGGTATTATAAGAATTGAAACATATATAACAAGACTAAGCTTGGATTTTTTTTTTTTTGGGTAGGTATTATTAAAAGAATCGGGAAATACACAGAGACTCTGCTTGATTAGATGACTTCTCAGAACAAGCAACTATTCTCATATAGACTATAAATTAGAGCCAAACAAAATCTGAAATAGTAAACCTATTGTTTTGTTAGTACTATCAAAAAAGTAAATAGTGTTCTTGTTAATTACATCATAAAAATCCAAGTTTGTATCTATACATCAATCCATCCAAAACCAAGAAAAATAAATAAAACCAAACCAAAACAAAAACATAAGCAGTCAAGCTTTCATCTTTGTGCGTCTGTTGCTCGAGAGACAACCTCCTATCCTCCTGTTTGATGCTAAAAAATTTCAAGTGTATGAGAACATAGTAATGGACAAAGTAATAGCCGAAATACACAACCTGCACACATAATCTAGAGTTAGTACATAATACAAGCCTGAAAAAAGAAATTATAAAATCTTCAGGAGAGGGATCCCCCAATCATATTCTCAAACAAGAGCAATAATGCATTCAATGAAGTATAAGATTCACCTTAACAACCAATACAGAGCACAATGTGATGATTATTCTAATTCTGGATAAACCCACGAGACAGCAAAATAAGTGACCATGAACATGGCATGGCCTATAACACTATAGTCTGTAGGTACCAGCAGACTGACAATGCAAGAAGCTGCATAAGAAATGTTGCAACCAATGTTAGGAGTTCATTAAGACCAACAAATTCCCTCATCGATATCATTTATGTTCAAAAATTCAATGTCCATCATCAAGAAGTTGTCAATCACCAAAACCAGATTCTATAATTCCTTTTTCCGCTGTCAAACTTCAAGATTTATAAAATTACTTTTATGTCCTAATTTTTTTTAGGATCAAGTTTATTTTTACAAAAGTACACAATTAGTTTTTTTTTGAAAAGTAACATAGAAAATATATTGAAAGAAACAGCTCCGTACATAGGAAATGTACGAAAGAGGCAAAAACATCAAGAAACCAAAGTACAAAAGTCAAGCAACACAGGAAGGGAAATACAAGAAAAAGAAGGTAGAACCAAACACCATTCGAGAAGAGTAAAAAAGAAAAAAGACTTAAACTCAAGATTGGACCGTTCACAAAAAGTACACAATTAGTCCGATATATAAGTAGCTGGAAGACTCATGGAAAATAGCAAAGTAGCATATTGTTGTCATGCAGATCAAATTTTCCGTGTGGGATATTGAAAACAGGTCAGACAGAGTTTATTCTCAACCCATACCGTGGTGCTCTATCTTTTTCCTCAAATTTATGAATGAAAGATGATTAAAATTCCTTTATAGCCTATTTTCATAACCAGATCAAGGTTAAGAGAATTATAGAGTTAGTATGGTATAAAAGTAGCCAGGGGACTTGAAAGTAAGGTGCCCAAACACAGTCTGTAGTTTAGATTCTTCCAAAGTAGGATATGAAATAAAGGTCCACACTATTTGTTGAGGATCCATAACTGACCCCAAATATTTGGGATTTGTTGTTGTTGTACGATGGCCAAAAAGATGAAAGAAAATATAAAAAATAGGGCTCACACCAAGAAACTTCTTCTCTTTTTGAACAATGGCAATCCAGGGCTGAACATTTTTTCTTTTGATAAGTAAATTACAATTGGGAGCAGTGGAGCATTAATTACTAGCCATCAAAAAGCAAAGCTCCCAATCTTAGTTTCCCCATTGCTTGCTTCATAAACAGAATTCAGCAATTATGATGTTGTTTTGATTGGTAAGTACAAATCATTCACACAATTCAGATTAAACCCATCACCTCAACAACCACCCCTTGTTTATGAGAGACAAAGAATAAGGAATTTGGTACAAAGACTAATGGCCGTGCTGATTATCAATCTTAACAAACAAATAAACTAGAAATAGCACAAGGAAGAGAACAGTCGAACAATTTATTATTAATAAGTAAATGAGGAATTTTATTAGAGAAGAGGAGTGCTTAAAATTTGAGCCTCCTAAGAATTACAATTATGAATTTAAAATAATCCTCAACACCAGCTATTAGACAAAACGGGCACCCCTACATTAAATGAGATGAAGGTGACATAATTTTATCTTTAAAGAAGCAATGAGGGAAGGTACTACCACAGAATACTATTAAATGTTATTTCATTAGTTCCAATTTTTATTTACAATAATTTTCCTTCAAATTGGATCATTCCTAATCTTATGAATGACCTAGTTAAGTTATACTTAGAGACGCAATAAAAGCTATCAGAAGTGCAGACAAAAACAATAAAACTAAAGAATAAGACATTCCTTGATACTAAAGATCATAATAGAAAAACGTTTCAATGTAATAATATTACCTTGTCATATTTCTTTGAATTTGAATCAAGATGTTCTCATTTCTACGGTAGTAGACTTGGATTGAGGTTAGTGTCCATGAATCATTTTCTTCTTTTTTTCCCTATAGCTTTTGAGCTATGGACAATGACATTCTGTTTATTTGGACTTCAATGGGTTATGACGATATTGATATGTTCGCTACTTGGCAGGGTTATTTCGGCAGACATAGAAACATAGCTTTTTGGACTGCTATGCCTCATTGCATTATGTGGTGTCTTTGGCAAGAACGGAATTCTAGAAGTTTTGAGCGTCGTGAGTGAACTATCCTTGAATTTAAAGCCTTTTTCTTTCATACTTTGTTAGATTGGAGTGTTTCTTTTCATTCTCCTTCTTGTTTTACGCTTTTAGATATGCTTGAGCATTGTAATTAGAATTAAATGTACTTTATCCTGAGTACACACCCAGTGTACTTGTTATGTTTTCTTTTTAATAAAAATTTTTGTTACTTAACAAAAAATGAAGGCCAAGCTGGGGAACGTTAACAGGCAACATTAGACTAGGGTGATTAGACCCCATTACCAATTCTACGAGGCTGTGGGCTACATTATTATCTAATCCCATTTCTAAATGAAGAAGAAGCCAAAGCTGAAATATCCTTCTTGCAAGCTGGATTTACAATGAAGTTAATGACATTTGCTACATATCCTTCTATTGGCTCAGAATATAATGACAAAATTGAAATAGAGCAATCCTAAGATGTATCCTTAAAAACTAGCTAACAAGATAAATATTATATCTAGATTGGATTCATCCAACAACAAAAAGGAAGATTTCACACACTGAAACTTCTCTCTCGAAAAGTAAGACAGTGAGTTCATTCATTTAGGCCATAGTAACATTTTATCAAATACTTGGGGTTCTTACCATTATACCCTCTATCACAACATGTTCAAAACTCTCCCCTTTGGCCAATGGCATTCTAGTCTTGATATCTGAGAACCGCAGCCGAGCCTACATTATTTTGATCACATGATGCATCAAAACAGTAAGACACATATTTGTTTAGCGATTGCAAAAAAGTAGCACTACTGCATATAGTGTGAACTCATTCATCGTTCAATCAAGAGGTTCTCATTTTTCTTCAATGGTGGACATAAATTGAAGTGAGCGTCCTCATTCAGAGAAGGCTGGGCCATTGAAGACATTGGTGTTGCATTCCCAGTTCATGGGTAGGCAATAGGCATATCTATCATGGTCCAAGCATTCTCATTATCTTGGTCTTCAATTTCCCTTGTAATCTCAAGTGATCTCACGTAAGAGTCACACTCATTGTTAAGACGATGGGCTAGCTGCTTTATGCTGGCTTTATTAGTGTTTGAAACCAGAACTGCCTCCCGTGCATCCCAAAGGATTTTTCATTGCCACTACTGCATACAGTGTAAAATGGGTATCAACGTTACGGTACCTTGCACCAATCTCTACGCTTTACAAATAAAACAAGTGTCGTGTCCTAAATGCTCAAACTGTTAACAAAATTAGGCTTAGGGTTCAAAGCAGTGTACCAAAGGTCTCTCTTCGCAATTTAGTTGTTTGTTTCCCCAATTTTCAGACTCTTCAAAGCAGAATAATAAGAAAATATGAATAATCTAAAATGCTGCAATTAAATGATCCAAAGAGGGGGATTATTGACTGGAAAATTAATTAAGAGCGAGAGATAGGGAATTATTTTTCTTTACCTTGGCATATCAACATCAACTAATCTATGTCACTCCCTCGGCCATCATCGATACGCGAAAACGATCACAACGACGCCGTTTCAGTCTCTCTCAAAAAATATATAGAGAGAATCAGATCAATAACGATAGTTGTGGAAAGATCGCGAAGGATTGAACATCACAACTCTTTCTTTAATAGAAAGGCTGCATTTGGTGTTTTTCAAGAAGAATAGAAAGAGAGTTTGGTTTTGCGTTTGGGTTGTGTAACAAAGAAAAGAGATTTGTTTTTGTGTGAGAGAGAGGGAGTGATATGAAAGCGTGTTTATTTTTATTTTTATTTTTTTGGGTGTTGTGTGAAACACTTTACTTATCCATGCCACGTTGGCAGAGGCCCCAACGGTACTCTATCTACTCTTTTTTTTTTCCAATTTTTTAATTACACCGGTAAAATTTGGTTTTTGTTTGAATTTTACGCACTACAATTTTAGAATTTAGAACTCACTTCTTAAATTTTTGTGACGTTTTGATTTTATATCCTAATATTTCAGGATATAGAGTCTAACTCATAAATTTTAATAGTATTTGGATTTTATTTTCTAAAGTTTGGAGTGTTTGAATTTTACGTCTTAAAGTTTTAAATTTTAAAGTGTAAAATCTAAACACTTTTAAACTTTAGGGAATAGAAATTTAAATTCTAAAAAATCAAGGTGTAAAATTTAAGAATAAGTCTACTATTACAACAATTTTCACAACTTGGTTATATGACGAGTTATAAGTTGTAGAAATAAAATGGTGGGTCCATGATTCCACCATGTGGCAAAGTTGTAAAACTAGTAGTGACTAGACTTACTCAAAATCTAAAAAGTCAAGGGCTAAAATTCAAACATCCTAAACTTTAGGTGTGATTTGCAAATTTTTTTTTGTCCTTAATTCCTTCATCTTTGGGTTGCGTTGCTTGGTTGAATTGCTTTGCTTAGTTCAGTTGTTGTTTGTGGACTGCCAATGCCCCTAGGCCTACCTTTTTTTTTACTTCAATGCCCCCGGCCCACCTCTGTGCCTAGTGTTGTTTATTTATTTTTTGACCATTTTGTCAAAACAATGATGATAATAATCTCATAAATTAATAATAGGCTTTGTTTTTGCTAAATATTGGTTTTTGAAAATTATTTTATTACAAAACTTTTATTCAAACCATGTCCTAATTTCCTTTTTACAATTTTTTTTTAAAAGTCATGTTGTTACAAGTTAGCCGAGTTGGGTCAAGTTGACTTGCAAAAAATGGTCAAGTCACGGGTGGATACATTTTTTCTTCGGAAAAAAATTGGATTCGGGTTGGGTCAGTAAATCTCAGCCCGTTTTGCTATGTTTACATAAACATATTTTTTATGCATAATTTAAAGGGGTAAAAACTTGAAATTCAATTTTAGAATTTAGAACTCACTTCTTAAATTTTTGTGACGTTTTGATTTTATATCCTGATATTTCAGGATATAGAGTCTAACTCATAAATTTTAATAGTATTTGGATTTTATTTTCTAAAGTTTGGAGTGTTTGAAATTTACGTCTTAAAGTTTTAAATTTTAAAGTGTAAAATCTAAACACTTCTAAACTTTAGGGAATAGAAATTAAATTCTAAAAAATCAAGGTGTAAAATTTAAGAATAAGTCTACTATTACAACAATTTTCACAACTTGGTTATATGACGAGTTATAAGTTGTGGAAATAAAATGGTGGGTCCATGATTCCACCATGTGGCAAAGTTGTAAAACTAGTAGTGACTAGACTTACTCAAAATCTAAATACCCCTAACTTCAGGGAGTAACATTCAAATTTTAAAGAGTCAAGGGCTAAAATTCAAACATCCTAAACTTTAGGTGTGATTTGAATTTTTTTTTTTTTTTGTCCTTAATTCCTTCATCTTTGGGTTGCGTTGCTTGGTTGAATTGCTTTGCTTAGTTCAGTTGTTGTTTGTGGACTGCCAATGCCCCTGGGCGTACCTTTTTTTTTACTTCAATGCCCCCGGCCTGCCTCTGCACCTAGTGTTGTTTATTTATTTTTTGACCATTTTGTCAAAACAATGATGATAATAATCTCATAAATTAATAATAGGCTTTGTTTTTGCTAAATATTGGTTTTTGAAAATTATTTTATTACAAAACTTTTATTCAAACCATGTCCTAATTTCCTTTTTTACAATTTTTTTTTTTTAAAAGTCATGTTGTTACAAGTTAGCCGAGTTGGGTCAAGTTGACTTGTAAAAAATGGTCAAGTCACGGGTGGATACATTTTTTCTTCGGAAAAAAATTGGATTCGGGTTGGGTCAGTAAATCCCAACCCGTTTTGCTATGTTTACATAAACATATTTTTTATGCATAATTTAAAGGGGTAAAAACTTGAAATTAAACATTTAATATACGACATAGCTATTGATTTTTTGTCTTCTTGAAATTTTGCAAGTATAAGTATATAATAAAAAATAATAAAGTGCAATCTATTATTAGATTATCAAAATTCACATTCAATTAAAAAAAAAATTAAATAAAATGAGTTTGAAGGATTTCTTTCCGAACTAATTCAAAACTTTGTTCTTTCAAAAATCATTCCACGTGTGTGAATTAACTAATTAAAAATAAATAAAAATCTTCCATAACGTAGCAGATATAGATTAAAGTTAGCATCTTTGGGCTAAGGCAATAAAAAGTAAAAACAACCCTCTATCCATCAAGGGTCCTCTCCACTCTCTTTTAATGGGCCAAGATAGTACCTCTCTCTTTTTTCTTTTTCTTTTTCGGCCCTTTTCGTGAGGCTATGGGCTTAAATCATCTACAAGCTATAAGTAACCTCTAGATTTTTAACTATTATCATTTGCAGATACGGTAACGTCGATGACGTTGAAATTGTTGAGTCTTTCTACCAAAAAATAAACTTTAGTCTATATTGGTTGGTGATGTTATATTTACCATAATAATAATAATAATACACATATAAATTTACACTGACATCATTCATTTTGCATTTTTTTTTATTTCTTCACATATCACAAGAAAGAAGAAAGAATGTGGATCATGGTTGTTGTTTGTAAAGAAAAAAACAATTAATAAAATTAAGAAAAATTAAATTTTAATGAAATGTAGTGAGAAAGTGATAATCTTATATGCATGGTGTTTTGAAAAGTGAATATGTAAAAATAAAAAGAGTAAATTTTTATAGTAAAATAGACAAAAAAATTTAGGCAAAAATACACTTTGGGTCCCTAAATAGTGTTTTATTTGACCGTGGGTGCCTAGGTTTTGGAGCTTGCTGTCTCTGGCCATGGGTGTCTGGGTTTGGAGCAAATCAAGGAGAAATTAGAGAGAAAGAGAGTGAGAGAAGTCAAAAACTCAATGGGCAGAGAGATTAAATTGATCTGGGCTAAGGTTCGTGGGGTTGGTTTTTTATTTTTATTATTATTTTTTATAACTGGTGTGGGGAGTGGAAGAGTCCCCATCTAGGCCTAAAGCCCAAGTGCCAATTAGGCCTCGTGGAATGAATTGGGCCAGACGTGAATACCTAATGGACTATAGGGTCTGGAGGAAGGGCAATGGGGCCATCTTGAGCACCCAAGAGGAGGTGGGAACCCTTGCAGATCGTTCCCATGAATCAAGTAGTAAGCTAAATAGAGCCAGGACTTACTCGAGGAGAGGTGCACGGATAATCCACATCTTACTTCCAGCCAGTATCTAGAACCTTGGGGAATTTTCCAAAACATGCAAGAAAGATGAAGATCTTCTCCCCTGCATTAATGAGGAGACCTCCACCTAACCTCTGCTGCATTGAATACATATGAGACAACTTGAAAAATATAAACACTCCCAAAAGTCAAAATTCCAGGATAAGGGAAGGGAGGAAACCAATAAAGGAGAGCCTACATTATTTTGATCACATGATGAATCAAAACAATAAGACACATACTTGTTTAGCGTTTGCAAAAAAGCAGCACTTCCTCTCATGCCTCCCAAAGGACTTTCATCGCCACCACTGCATATGGTGTGAACTCATTCATCTTTGGTGACTCTTTCTGTTTGTAACTCACTTGTGATTAAAAAAACGTTTTTTTTTTTTAAATCAACGAAATAAAAGTACCTTGGCATATTTCTTTGAAGTTCAATCAAGAGGTTCTCATTTTTCTTCGATGGTGGACATAAATTGAAGTCAGCGTCCTCATTTAAAAAGGGTTGGGCCATTGAAGACATTGGTGTTGCATTCCCAGTTCACGGGCAGGCAATAGGCATATCTATCATGGTCCAAGCATTCTCATTATTTTGGTCTTCAATTTCCCTTGTAATCTTAAGTGATCTCACGTAAGAGTCACACTCTTTATTAGTGTTTGAAGCCAGAGCTTCCTCCTGTGCATCCTAAAGGATTTTCATCGCCACTACTGCATACAATGTAAAATGGGCATCAATGTTACGGTACCTTGCACCAATCTCTACACTTTACAAATAAAACAAGTGTTGTGTCCTAAATGCTCAAACTGTTAAGAAATTGTGAATTTACTCGTCAAATTAATATTCTAACACAAGAATTATTATAGAGTATTAAGCACCCAAAATCAGGATCTTTATTATTTATCATTCATAATATTTCAGAGTTCCTATTAAAAGAATTATACAACAAATGCATAATAAGGCAAACTATAGAGACAACCAAAGGTCTCTCTTCACAATTTAGTTGTTTTGTTTCCCCAATTTTCAGACTCTTCAAAGCAGAATAATAAGAAAATATACATAAAAACAAAACTAATTGACACAGCACAACTATAAGGAAGTGAAGGAAGAGAACACGGAGCACCTAATTTTAGATCCCATAACATTTGGTTTCTCTACCTCATGAAGAGATAAAACCCAACTGAAGAAAAACGACTATGAATCAGATCAACATCAACTAATCTAAAATGCCGCAATTAAATGATTCAAAGAGGGGGATTATTGACTGGGAAATTAATTGAGAGCGATAGATAGGGAATTATTTTTCTTTACCTTGGCATATCTCCTTTTTTTCAAAAAAAAAAAGGCATATTTCTTTGAATTTGAATCAAGAATCTTCCAAAACATAGGCCCTTTTAAATGTGTACTGCATCAAAAAGTCAACTCTTAGGACAAAATTAACCTCTTTATACATTTTAAAAATCTAATTATTGAATTAAATGTTTTTTTATGGTGTTAGCATACATGTCAAATTTCATTTAAATGGAAAGTTAATTACTTTTCAATCCATAAACACAAGACAAAATGGATGAGTTAGGTCGGGTTTGGATTAAGTCAATTGCTTTGTGTAAAAAACAAGTCATTTTAAGCAAGTTAAAAATGGGTCGATCAATCAAGTTGCAGATTGGGTCAAGTTGGTTCAAGTTGACCCGTATTTTTTCACATAATTTTTTTTTAACATGTATTTGCTTTGCAACAAATTACTTGATGTGAAATACATTACTTTGAATTCACTGCTCAACAAATTTACATTTGTTCAATAATTATAAATTATACAAATCTCAACATTTTTTTTAGAGAGTACCAAACTATGGCGTCTGCTCCTAATGATAGCTTTTTATTATCAGACTAAGACACCAACAGTTTTTGGTGTAGGTGGGAATTGAACCCCAAATCTCTTATACAACTATCAAAGATTTTACTAGTTGAGCTAATTGGAACCCGCAAATCTCAACATTGTTAATCAAAACAAAATAGCACAAACACAAAGGAATCTAGTCTACCTTTTGAAAATTGTATTAAAACAAACACACAAGTTTCACTTCTACAAAATATCAACACCCCAAAACATAAAAAAAAAGAAAATTACAAATGCCCTATTAGATAGCTAATTTTTTTTATTGGATATTGGATAGCTAATTTGATTAAAAAAAAAATTACAATCTTAAAAACCAATTTTATAATCTAATATCATAAAAAATAATCTATAGTTGTATTTAATTTTAGATTCGCTATGATTGACACTATGTATTAATTTGGAAATATGCATCAAAGTTTGATTGCTTACTAATTTATACATGATTTCTTTGTGAATATTATGTCATTATTCAGCAACAGACACGCAAGAAAACATTTTCTTTTATTTTGAAAAGTGGTTTGTTTTGGTTATGGACTATTAAAAAGTAGGTTCAAGCATCCATAATTGATGCTAATTTCATTGATATACTTAAGACTCCATTCTTTTCACACTTATGAATGTTTCTCATAGATGTTTATAATTTTAAAAATATTTTTTAACTCTAATGCAACCAAATTATCTTAGCATGTACTTTGTCATTTGATATCTAAAAGCTTTTACTTATTGTGTTATTCAAGCGAGAATAATGCATCAATCATTCATCTTTCAATACATTTGCATGCAACTAGATAAATATCTTAATTGTTTTCTTGAGACCATTGTATTTGAATGACGTTATCAAAAAATATAAAAAGTTGATTTTGTTTTATAAAAATATAATAATCATGTACATTATATTTGTCAATTGAGTTTGTGTTTTGCATTGTAAAGCCCACATAAAAAAAAAAAAAAAAACCATGTCTTAATTTCCCTTTTTATAATTTTTTTTTCAAAAAAAGTCATGTCATAAGTAAGTCAAGTTGGGTCAAGTTGACTTGCAAAAAATGGTCACGAGTGGATTCATTTTTTCTTTGGAAAAAATTTGGATTCGGGTTGGGTCAGCAAATCTCGACCCGTTTTGCTATGTTCAAGTATTTTTTATGCATAATTTAAAGGTGTAAAAACTTGAAATTAAACATTTAATATATGACATAGCTATTAATTTTTCGTCTTCTTGAAATTTTGCAAGTATAACTATATAATAAAAAATAATAAAGTATAATCTATTATTAGATTATCAAAATTCACATTCAATAAAAAATATATATAAAAAGAGTTTAAAGGATTTTTTTCCGAACTAATTCAAAACTTTGTTCTTTCAAAAATTCCTCCACGTGTGTGAGTTAACTAATGAAAAAAAAAAAAAAAATCTTCCATAATGTAGCAGATATAGATTAAAGTCAGCATCTTTGGGCTGAGGCTGTAAAAAGCAAAAAGCAACCTCGTATCCATCAGTGGTCCTCTCCACTCTCGTTTAATGGGCCAAAATAGTATCTCGCTCTTTTTTCTTTTTCCGCCCATTTTGTGAGGCTATGGGCTCAAATCATCTACAAGCTATAAGTAACCTCTAGATTTTTAATTATTATCATTTGCAGATACGATAACATTGGTGAGGTTGAAATCGTTGAGTCTTTCTACCAAAAAATAAACTTTGAGCCTATATTGGTTGGTGATGTCATATTGTCATTATGCTATATATACAATTATGATGACTGATTTGGCCCAATTGAATTAGATTAAAGGTATTTGTTGTTGAGTGTTTGCATATTATAATATTAAGATACAGCTACATTGGGATACAATGGTAATTTAAAGGTTGTAAAGAGTGTAATAAATCACTGACTGTATGAATATGCTAATTTATTATTTTTATTTTTTTAAATGGAAAAAATGGTTTCGTCATGTTTGTAGATTCAGTCAGGTTGCGTCCAAATCTATCAATGCCATAGGCCCGTTTGGTAAGAGATATTTATTAACGTTATTTAAATTTTATAAAAATATGTATAGATAAAAAGGTGTGTTGAAATACATGTTATGGTGTTTAAACAACAGTTTTCGTTGTTTAAACACTATTACAAAATAGGGCCTTAAAATTAAGGGCCTTGTTGACAATTTGATTCCAGTATCATATTAGGAAACACTAGCTTCGATAGTTCCAAAATCTGAGAGACACTAAGTGTTGCAATTGTTTTTGTTATTTGGAATCTATTTGGTAAAATTTCAATGAGATGTTTGATATGTAATACTCTATTTCAATTTTTCTTTTTCTTTTATTATTGATGTTTTGTTAAGCATCTTTTCTATCAGGTTTAGATTATCATATTTGATTCTTGTTGATCAAGTGTTCAATAACCTTGAACTCAATTCCTTACGGAGCTTCCCTTAGCGCCGCATCTTTACATGACTTTCGTATTGGAAAAGTAATCTTAGGATTGTTGGGCTGTTAAAATAACATATTCATAAAATGAAAATGGTAAGATAGATAAATAAAAATACCCTAAAAAATAAGATTTGATTTATTTTCAAATTTAAAAGAAAGCAAAGAAGGACACGATTTCCTCTCTATTTTGATTATGCACTTTTTTTTTCTTTGTTCTTCGTCTTTTCCCTTCTCTTTTTATTTTTCTTTTTTCTTTTCTCACCTAAGATTCTTCTTTTCACACAACCTTTCTTTTACTTTATTTATTTATGTGCATATATGTTTGTATGTCATGATACAGTTAGCAGATACTGTAACAGGGAACGAGGACAAATGATCAGGATGGAGCTAGAACTTGGAGTTAGTGGGGTGGCCCTGCTGCTCGCTGTGTGCGGCAACTCCGGCCTTTGACTTTACTACTTTACCACTAAGGATTTTTATTTAAAACTTTTTAAATGACCAAGTTGTTTGTTTTGGATAAAATAGGTTTATTGGGCTTAATTTTTTTTTTTTTAGTTTTATTATTGGTAATTTTTGTTGATGAGCTAATTTTGTTGAGCTTACATATTTTGTTTTAGATTTATTCCATTAATCTTTTATGTCCTTTAAAATGTGGAAAATGCTAAAACTACAAATTTTTTATAAATTGCTAATATGGTAAGTGGTTGTTAGTATGTAAAAAATGATATAAGTGTGCGAATCAATAAGAATTTGTTGTCTTAATAGTTTGTAAAAATGTTGTAAAAAATTTTGTGGTTGTAACATTACTTTTAAAAGAATTGATGATATTGTTAAGAGAGGCAAAGTGTAATTTTATTTAATAAAATTACTAAAATTAGTACTTATTAATAAAATAATATATATATTTTAAAATGTAGGGGGCCATTGCCCCTAGTCAATATATAGCTCCTCTCTGTAAATGACACGTTGATTGTTAGGGTACGATGCTGATGTCAAGGGAGTAATGAACAGGGTTTTGGCCCGCTTGTGTTTCCAAGTGGCAGACGAGAAATTAGGCTTTCATTTGGTTTGGCTTCTTTTAACTCGTTAGAGTAGGGTTTTAGCCTGAACTTTACCTTGACCACGGTTTTATATCCATATCTATTAATGTGTTAAATTAAGGACCTCTTATTTTTGTAGAAGTAAAACTATGAAAACTAACACAAAGTGGCACAAATAATGGCTTGGATCCAAATCCTCTTTGGTTAAATGTTAATAAGAGATGAATCCATGGCAAATGCTTAGAAGAAGTTAAGTATATTTCCACACTATGACAAAATAACAATCATAGTTTTACTAATACTAATATAAGAAGGAAGGTACATATCATATTTTGTGTATTTCGTTAAAATGTCAGAGGTTATGTATATTAACCTTGCTTAAAGGTACAGTCATTTATAAACATCTTAACGCCTCTCTAATCTGAGTCTCCCAATCATATGATACCTAATTAACATCTTTTCCCCCTCTGTTTTTGCCAACAAACGCCACTCCTCATCACTTGCCTTCATCTTCCTCTTCCAACCAGCATGAGCAGTACTTGGCAATCCTTACAGTCAGTTAAAGTAAGCCTCTTAACACTAACCTCCCTTGTATTCTCAGTAAGCAGCTTCCTTATCAAGCATATCTTATATCTCTGTGCCATATCCCGAAATAAGCTCAAATTTCTTTCTTTGTGGAGCATAGTTAGGTCCCTTTTTAATGAGTAGCCGTTCCATTCACTAGAGCATAAGTAGTTCAAAAATATAAGCAATAAGTACATGCAAACAATTTAAGTAATGGTTTTAAAAGACAAAACAACACCAAGCTGAAAGGTTTAAGATATTACCAAAGTCACGAAATGGACCCCCAAGAAACCATAAGACATTCAAGAAAATTCACACACTTTGAGAGCCTAATGATTATTCGAGTAGGTAGATAGATACACTCCCTTGATTTCTTGCCAGAACATTGAATCAGCTTTTACGATTATTGCTGCAACCCATCCATTTATAGCCCAATATCAAGAAACCAGATTCTAAGCTTTATACGGTTGTTCAATTTAACAGTTTTAAATTAGCCACATTTTCATTCTGTAGCAAACTAACGGCAGTGATTAAATGCAATGCTAAATAAATTATTAAGGTTTGATAAAATAAAATAAATGGTACTCGGAATATCCCTGTGTTTAAATGCAGTATTCAAAAAGGTAATTTAAACAAATTTTTCCAGGTTGGAGAACGAAAATTAATTGAGTGAGTAGAAATTCTATTGCTTTTAAAACATCAAACAATGAAATACTTAATTTAACTTTCCCATACCTAGTAGTAGTTGCCATAAGCATATCAACAAGGAACAAAAGAATATTAATCATTATATGCTAATGATTAACTACAAACCCAAAGGACGTCTGTGCCAGAAATTGTTTATGTCAAATGTAAATTTCTTCTTCAAAATTATAACAAAACCATAGAATAAGAATTTCACCAAGAAACAATAACAAATCCGAAAGGACAATAGTTGAATTATTAATAAAAACTCATAGACATGATTCTCAAAAAAAAAAAAAAAAAAAAAAAAAGAAGAAGAAGAAGAGACAAATATTGGTAGAATTTGAGTAAATGCATACATACACATCTTTAAGGTGCCAAAATATAAACTAATATTATTTTTATCTCATTACTGCTAGCAATGATTAAACTCAAGTATATTAGTTCTAAATTCAAGCTGTATATACTTATTTGTCACTTGCGCCGCTTGAATTTATTGGCAACACAAATTGTAGAGGTTGTCAAATTAAAATTTTGATAGTGTTTGGCTCACCTCAAAATGAAAGGTCAGTTAAGGGCAATTCAGTGGTTAAAACTTAATTTTTCGGTCTAAATTCCATGTCTATGCACTGTATTCTCCCACAAAGAAATAACACAATATCGGCCAGATTTAAAGCAACCAAGTTCAAAGGTGTATGTTTGAAAATTAAAACATGCAAATCCAAGAGCAAGCACAAACAAATAACAAAAACACACAAGAAAGCCCATTCAGACATATTTACAACCATTTCATCCGCACTAATTAATGTACCTAATTTCGACACAAAGAAGAAGTTGCTTTAAACTTTCACCTTCTTCCCTCTTTCCTCCAAGTTCCTAATCATCAAAGCATATTGCTATTCATCAATCAAGTATAAAACAAGAACAACAAGTCATAATGCAACCAATCAAAAAACTGAAGTACTTACAAGAGCTTTAAGCAGTTCTGACTAATCCCAAAAAGGATAGCATATATTGTTATCTTTAGTTCAATGCATAAAACCATGCAATCTTTTAGTGAGATCTAGGGATAGAGTAGAGCAAACCAACAAAATATAAAGTTGAAGAAGAAGAAGAAGATTCGTATGAGTACTTGGCGGAGGATGGGGAAATATGAATGAGTGTTGAGGAATAGAAAGCGACAGAAGAGTCCATATTTGGTTTTCTTTCATGAGATACAAAACAGTGGATAGAAGCAGAGACAAGAGCAATTATATGATATGATGATTGATTCAAGGCTTTACCTAGAAAGAAAAAACAGAGATCATGTATTCTAATATTGCGCATTATTATAGTTACAAATCATGTTTTAATAGTTTCAATCGTCACAACAAATTCAGCGACAACAGAACCGGTGCCATCAGCTAAAAAATTAAATAAATAAAATAAAATCTCCACCCAATATAATTAGTATGTTGAAATTGTTGCTTTACGTGCGTACATTTATTTTGTTATTTGAACAATTCACGCCATCATTGTTTACTAGTTAATGATTTAGTAACGCTGGAGATGCCATTGACCTTTGGTTTCCTTACCTCATGAAGGTATAAAACTCAACTAAAGTGTTTAATTAAAGTTTAATTAAGCGCATTCCACTCTCCACGTACCAATAATGTTCAAGCTTTTGTTGTTTTCTTGGGTTTTTCCGTGAGAGAACTTTTTTGAATGGGTTGACTTTGGTTTTTAATTTGTTTGGTGGTTATTGTGTAGTAGGGTGTATTTATCAAAAGGATAATCTCAGCTTCATTTCCTGATGGAGGGGAATTAAGTTTTAATTTTCGTAATAAAGAAAAGTATGTCTTTAAGCTATCAAAATAACTAAGCTTGTGATCCCTCTAATCTCAAATAAAAATTTCTTTATATCTTCAAATAAAGCTAATTTTTAAAAAAAAAAAATTAGGAATTTTTATTATTTTTTTATTATTATTTTTTTTCCTCAAATGAGCTTCTAGTAATGAATAAGTATACAAAATAGATCAAGTTCTTTATAACTCAGCAATATCGACTAGTTTTTTCTTTATGAAGAATGCCGCAGTTTTGAATTCGCATCCACATATTATAACAACTAATATGTAACCTCATGTATATGTATGGATACATTTAAAAATAATTACAATTAAATATATATAATTTAGAATCTAATTTAAATCTAGACGCTTCCGTTTTTGCATTTAATAATTTACTTGTCACAAAAATAAAAAATAAAAAATAAAAAATTAGACGTAACACATGCGCAAAATTAAACTCCAATTAAAATTCAATTCAGAATCTAATTGAATTTAGACTCTTTAATTTTTGCATCTAATAATTCACTTGAAACACAAATTTATAATTTAGATGAGACATGTGGCGCAAAATTAGACTCCACTTAAGAATTTAATTGGATTTTCTCTTAGCTTTAGCTATATATATATTATAAACTTGAATTGCTTTTAGTTATACAAAAAAAAGGCTCATAAATATAAAATCATTCAAAAATTATATTTTATATGGTTTACTTATATTGGACTCCTGGTTTACTTATATTGGACTCTTCGTTTTTTATACTAAATTAACTTATTTGATACAAAAATTAAAAAACTTAGATTAGATAGGACATATAACACAAAATTAAACTCTAATTGAAATCCAATTTTTATATTGAACTAAGTCACTTGGCACAAAAATTTAAAAACTTAAATTAGATGGAACACATGGCGTAAAATTAGACTTTAATTTAATTCTAATTTGAAATCTAATTGAATTTTCTCACAGTTTTACCTATTATTAAATATATAGATTAAATTATTAAAAGAAACTTGGTTCTTAAAATATATATATATATATATATATATATATATATATGCACACACACATATAGTCAACAAAACAGTATAGTTTAAACTTAATAGACTGGTCTCTTTCCCAACAGGGATTGGGCTTCTAACCTTTTATTTATTTTATTTTATTTTTATTTGAACCTATTGTGGGACATAAATCCCAAACTAAAACATTTCTAGTTGTATTCCTTTCTTGCAGTCTTCCAAAAAAACACCTACCCATGTTGCACCCATAATCTGTTTTTTTTTTTTTTTTGCTAAATCTTTATCGGTATCTTTTTAATCCTTTTTTCAATCTTCTTTATCTTGTTTCACGTTTTATTCATTGTTACTTTTGTTTTAGTCAATATTGAAGGTCTAAACAAACCAGCCTAACAACCACTATTCATCTCCCAAAAAAAACCACTATGCAACGAGGGCGGTGTTCGGACATAGTGGACGTGATTGGTCCAATATTATTTATCCTTATGGTGGGCTAAGAAACCCAGAGACAATACAGTTGTTGTGTTTAGAATTGACTCAACGTAGCCCAATAAACAGGGATGATATTACTCTAAGACCAAGGGGACCAAGGGCCCATAGACTAGTCCGTTACCCAAAAAAAAAAAAAAGGGTGAATTCAATTTCAAATAAGCCTGAGGCGTAGGTCCATCAATAATCTTGAAATCAGGTCCACGTTAAAAAGTCCAACTAAGGTGGACTCACTTGGGCAAACAAGCTGTTAGGAGTTAAATTAGTACCGTCAAATTCCCTCACTGATTTGAAATTTCATTTTTCTTCAAAAAATCAATACCCATCATTAAGAAGTTGTAAAATCACCAAAATCATATTCTGTAGTTCCTTCTTCGCTTTTGAACTTCAAGAAGATTATAGTAATTTTATGACCCAATTTTATTTTGGATCAAGTTTTACAAAAGTGCAAGTATCTGGACGACTCAAAGCAAAGAATAGCAAAGTAGAAAAAATATTTGTTTTATGAAGCTCAAATATTCCCAACAAAATATTGAAAAAGGGTCTCACTAAAGTTCATTTACTTTATCTATACCGTAACCCTCTCTATTTTTCATCAAATTTTACAAGTAAATGATTATCAACATTCCTTATAGCTTATTTTTATAATAGGATCAAGGATAAGATAAGTATAAGGGCTCACACCAAGTATCTTGTTGACTCTTCCTAAACAATGTAACTCTGAGACTTAGGGGGTGTTAGGTAGCTTAGTTCTAACACACATTTTCACATTTTAAATAATCTTACACATATTTTCACACTTTTTTACCAACGCGTATATTAAAAACACTCAACAAATATTACTCAAACTTCTCTACTAAACAGACCCTTATACATCATAATTAGACCCTTATACATCATAAGCAGTAAGAAAAAATGTCTAAGACACCCCTAAATTTTGGACTACTGGCCAATACAGCCCCTATCCTCCATTCTCACTCGTCAAAGACCCACCATCAACCTTTTCCACCATTCTCACTCATCAAAGGCCCACTTACAGCCTCCATAACTAGAAGACTACCCTTCGTTAATACCCAAAACAAAAACCCAAAGGAACAACTAGAAGTTCTCAACAAATACAGAGAAGAATTCTCAAGAATGAAACTCACCATCAACCTCCAACAAGCAAACGCCAAAACACAGAAAATTCCCTTCCTCCTCACCAAAGAAATGCCCAAACAACAAATACAACCAAAAACACCAACCACTCTAACAAATCCCTTCCTACTCAGAAAACTCAAAGAAAGGATTGAAATGAAACCATTAGCAACAACCAAGTCAACGCAATACATCAAGCAACAACAAAAGAGACTAGACCCACCCAATGGAGAGCACTAGGACCAACAAGGCAAAGATGGGCCTTTGCCTTCACATTGAACAGCAGCAAGGCTTGGTCTAGTGATGGCACCTGAGATGGTGTCCTCTGCTAGAAACTCGGCAGCGCGGCACTAGAAGAAATAGTTTAGGAGAGTCATGGGGGTGATGAGGTTCAGCAATGGTAGTGACTGTGATGGCGTGGCTAATGACCATATATTTCTGCAATGGTGTCTTGGCATTTTTCCAGCCATCTAAACCCAGAGCTCCCTATCTTAGTTTCCCCATTCCTCCTTGCTTCAGAAACAATATTTAGCCTTCACATTGCTGTTTTGACTGGTACGTCCTAATCATTTACACATATCATATTAAACCCATGACTTCAACGCCCATCCCTTGTTTCTTAGAGGCAAAGGAGAAGACATTTGGTACAAAGAACAATAGCATACTGATTCTGGATCTGAACAGAAAAATAATCTAGGAACACTGCCAACCCAATGAAGTGAATAATCAAACACAATTTTTTCCTAATTATAAAATGAGTTTGGTAAAGAAGAGTAGCGTTAAAATGTAGAGACTCAAAGAATTACAAATATGGATGTAAATAACCCCCAAAAAAAATCATAGTACAACATGTATATATGTTCAAGTATTCCAGTCCCTCCAGTCACTAGATTGTCCACATAGCATAGTGAGTAACTACTAGCCAAATGATGATATTTATGTGTTGTATGTGTGCCTTCAAGCAAGAATGGACATCTATCACCTTCTTAACATCAACCAATGTACCCCAAAAGCAACAAAACAAAGGACCAAAAATCATGATCTACTAAACAATGAACCAAAGATGGTCTACTGATTTACAACTGCCCTTGCATATATACAACACCAATTGACCAATTCCATTATTGTGCAGCCTTTCAATGAGCGTTCCTTGAATGAAAAACCTGTTTACATTCTCTGTGTTGATATGAAAAGGCTCCATTGACATGGTGAGGAATAAGAACTTTGAGGTTTTGCATCAGTTTGAAGGAGTAAAAGCAGTGGCTGTGGTTCTTGAAACCAACATAAAGGGAATTATTAGTGGTAATGGGGCTGCTCTTATACAGAGAGAGAATTTTTTTGGTGCCAATAAGTTCCAAAAGACACCTGCTACTTGAAAAAAACAAAAATGCTTGCCTGCATTCACTCTTTCATCAAAAACCTCTGCAGAAAATTATTGCTTGTGGTAATCTTGATAGGCAAAATTACATAGTCATGTTCTGAGCCTGATCATGATTTAAATTGAGCCTAAAAATTATTCAAGAAGATTTTTATTAGTACTGTCTTATAGGTTGCAATTAATTGTTTTGATAAATTCCTTGTACATATGTCAGAACACATAAAAAGATTTTTTTGTGCAAGCAAATAGATACAATGTATTGCTGACATATTTTTTTTTCAATCTATCATGGTCTTATTTTCCCTGTGAATTGTTGCTAAGTTTTATTTCAAATTTCCAACTGATCTGAAGTCATTGATGATTTTGAATTTTATCCTACAGAGGTAAGGATTGCATTGAAGTACCTTCACTGTCAATGTAATCTAATCTTGATGATGTCTTAAGTGATGAATTTCGTAAGTGAGAATTCAAAACATATTCTAAGTTAATAATTTATTTGTTGAAGGAACTTTTTCTTAGACAACTTGACTAATATAGTACTTTATCTAATAGTTTACAAATCCCATAATTCCACAGTATTTTGCTTCTCCAGATGAGCCTGTGTCAACTTGTTGTCATTGATCGTTGTGTGAACTTTTCTATTACACCTTTGGAGGAGTGGTCCTTGCCCCTGCATAATCATACCTCAGATAGCCAAAATATTCTAAATACTGCAATTTCTGCTGCTTAAAATTTTCTAGCATATTTTAGATTCAATTTCAATGTTTGGCTGCACAAGCATCTGTAATGTAAAAAGTGCAATAATACAGACTTACTTCTTCATGCTTTTACTCAACTAGAACTGATTTCCTTGCAAGGGTATTTCACAGGGATTTCAAGCGTAAAAATGTTTTACTCTTGAACAATGGGCACATTCCTTGACAGATTTTGATTTGTCATGTTGACATTTGAAAGCCACAGGTATTCTAGTCATCTAATCTTCTTAAGCATATATAGTCTCAGGGAAAGGGGGGAAATAGAGATTTTGAAACAAAGGTACAGCATAGATCCAATATATTTTGAGATGCATTAGAATAAATATGATAAAATTGAGTGCTGATGTGTGCATTTTTGTTCTATATCAAGATACTGTCAACAGGTAGTAGTGGCAGTGGTGATAGGGCAAGAGGGTAAAGATATGTTGGAGGATGATAGTGGTGTCAAGGTTGTAAAGAACACTGTGTTTTGGTCATGGACGAATTGGTGAACATTTCTATTTCTTAATGTTAACCACCTCTCATGTGAGTCCTGGGAAAAGTAACAATACTTCCATGATTTTCTTTGACACCTTGGCTACTATAGTTGTTCAGTCTGAACTTTATCTTGACATGGGATTATATATTTAAATCTATCAACGTCTCAAAATCTAAGAACTTATAGTTATAAAGATTTTCACTCTAATATCAAATTACAAATTAGTTTTTGAGTTAAACTATAATGAATTGAGCCAACAGTATGTATATCAAGTTTAGAAAAATATGAAAAATGAAGACCATGACTAACACAATGTGGCATGGTTTGTGTCCAAATCCTCTCTGGTGTTGCATTTCAATCAATTTGTCTTTATTTTTTCTTTCTTACATCAGCTTGTCAAAAATTCAGAGGAACCATGGGTTCATCTTTACCATGTGTCACTGTCTTCCTAAAATTAATGATATTTAAGTTGCTAAGACTTGGTAACAACTTTGTATACAAAATTAGACATTTACAATGAAAACTTACAAGTAAGCAGTAATGGATTCAGGGGACAATGAAATGATCATTCTCTTTCCAGATAACCCATAATATAGCAAAATAAGAAACAGCCCCTGGGGCAGCCTTTAACATTGTACATACTGGCCAGCCAATAATTCAACAAGCTGCATAGGGAATGTAGTAAACTGTGAGAAAGCCACAACATATCCTTTGTTCTTTTTTTATGGACAAATTACAAAACCTTAATTTCACTAATGGTAAAAAAAATGTAAAATGAAAGCTTTTCTTGGATAAAAATCAAAACTATTTCCATTTTGCTTATTAAAGTTAGATATAACACTTTAGTATGTTTTTCTCTAGTAATTATTGGTGTTTCACAATTTCCATTAGTCATCCACTTTGTAGGTCATTTCGAAATAATAGTTTGAAATTGCCAAAAAACTAAATGAGTAAGGGCAAGATCAAATATGAATCATTATGGACGAATAGAGAGCTTTAGATGGTATCCATATTTATTTTCTTAATTTATCTTTCTGGGGATACAAAACTATGGGTAGAGGCAGATACAAGAAGGATGTGACCTAGGGATTAAATATATATATATATATATATATGTGGATGCTTATGAATTCTGATATTGCCTAAATGGTTCAGGACAATAAAAAAAAATCATGTTCTAACAGTTTCAATACGGAAGAGATGCCAACAGTAAATCCAATCTATTGAAATACTACCAGTCAAATTCATAGTGCGGAAAGCATTTAGTGGCGATGAGGTATGAATGTGCAGTGGTTGATTCAATGTTAACATAAATTAGGGATTTTTAGTCTCAATGGTCATAATGCTAACCTCAATACATCCAAAACCAGGGGGAAAAAAACAAGCAATCAAGCTTTCATCTTTGTGTCACTGCTGCTCAAGAGACAACTTTTCCTGCTGCTTCTAATGAACATTTTTTTATTCCAACCATTACATTCCTTATTGAGCATTAATTTTGATACAGTTGTGCTACTTATCAAGACCAAAATCACCAGCACCCTCTTTGCACCAGATTTGAAAAAGGCCTCCTTAATGGAAAGAATAATAGCAATAGTAGTAAGCCAATTCTAACAACCAGCAAGAACCTTGTACCAATCTCTCGATTTACAAATAAAACAAGTGCCATGCCAAGTAGATTTTTAATTGCCACACCCTTCAACTAGGATAAGAAACTACCAATCTTGACATAGCAAAAGTTGTCTGCCAAAGCCAGGCTGCTCCTGCCAAGTAGATTTAAACCATAAATAATTTCAAAATAAGAAGTTGATCACCTAATATAAATCCAACTACGTCCCCACTCTACATAATATGGGAACTCCTAAACTAAACCCAACTATGTCTAATGTCCCCACCATTCTTTTTTCTTCAATAATCACATTCAATCATTAAATATAAGCAAAGATAAATCTTATATTTTTTTGGGGCAATTATTATTTAAAAACTATAACTAAAGTATTACATGATCTTGAGAACAAACCGCTGCATTGCACCTAATCCTGCCCTTGATTAGAGGACTGGTCACAACAAGCTGATCACAGAATAACTACATGATGATCGCGATGTGGGCATTTATTCCAAGTCAACTTCAAATTTTATTCTTCTTCTGGTAACCAAGCTAAGCTACATCACATGATCATGCATTAAAGAAGCTCTCACTATCTTGTTGAGAAGACCTCCAACTTTCCACTTGAAGGAAAGTGTAGAAAGAATGGTTACCTCAAGTTCCCAAGATTGCACCCACCAGGTGCAATATGGTTGAAGGTGGATCAGAATTAACCCATTTAACGCAACTGCTCATATTTGACTATTGAATCATGGTCTCCTTGGTTAATGAGCTCTCTGCAAAACATCCTGCCACTCTGGCCATATCAAACACCATATTATTATATCATTTAATCAAAGTTAAACTCAGACTAGATGTTAAATTGGAAAGGCCAGGAGATGGTATATCAAGTAGGTCAAAGAAGCAAACCAATAGGCCAACATAATATTAGATGGCCAAGAAAAAGAAAAAGCCATCTAAGAAATGTTATTGACTCATGATGTGTGTGAGAGAGAGAGAGAGAGAGAGAGAGAGATCAAATAACCTATGTTCATACCCCAAAAATGCTTTCTTATTTCTTCAAATCAAGTAAGTTTCTTAACGCATCCAAGCTTCTAATAACCTAAGAAATGACCACCTAGGTTGATAGTTAAATGACTTATTCAAATAACCTGTTTTATCCAACTCATTTTGGGTCAGAAATGAGTGCTAGAAAAGAGAACTGTCTTCAATCTATATCTCATTTTCAAAATTTACAATCTTTGTCTCATTTTAAACTACAGAAATTTTGCATATTACTGAGAAATTTTGTAGTCTCATATTCAACTTGGTTCTTTCTCAAATCTTTCCCAATGTTCCTTAAACTAATCCAATAGGATAAAAACCCACATCTCAAACTACAACTTCATAGATAAACAAGTCAAATTTCACATCATGATAAAAAAATTAACCCTTAATTCAGATTTGAAATATAGTTCTCCACCTAAAGAGTAAAACCCATATATCATAAAAGCATTCAACAAAAGAGAAACCACAAATTTTATAGAGAACTCCATGTTTTTCAAACTAAATTCCGATCATCAAAGAAATAGATATTGTTTTTTAAAAAATAAAAATAAAAAAAAGAAGGAATTTAGATCAAAAATAAATTTGAACAAAGGGGGAAAGTGTAAATATCAACCGTAGTGTCAAGTTCCAATAACATAAAGAGATCAAAACATGTAAAAGCTGCAAGTACCTATGGTATATTAAGATTAGATTCAGATCTAATTAAACCCAAATGAAATTTACAAAACATTGGAGATTCAGATTACTTTCAGTTTGATCGGGCACAACAATGTTGCAAATAATAAGAGAAACAAAATATATATATATCATAAATATACCACAATCACCTCGGCCCAAATAAATAATACATAAACGTAAGTGAATTAAGCGGGTTATGCACCTTCAATGTATTTATCTTGTATTGGAAGTGTATCCATGGATATGAGCTTCCAATTCTTGGCATCTTCATGTTCCAAATGTTTCATGCAAACCAATATCAATGACTTCCTGTACTTGCCCAAACTTGTATTAGTATATATGCACATCTACACTGTCAACATTAACATTGACACATTCTAGATTTTACAAAAGCCAACTAGAAAATGCAGGATTCATTTGTATCAACTCTTTACCTCATTGTTCGTGTAGCTGCTACTTGGTAAAACATAGTACAATAGCCTACCTATAACACTCAAAACTTTTCTTGTTGCCTAGGTTTATGGAAGGAAGTTCAAATAGAAATTTGATCTTCCATATCTATATTTGAAATATGGAAAGTTGACTGCTCTTAATAAGGATTTGAATTGTAAAACCCGATAAACAAATGAAAAGGAGAAGGAAAAAGTAGTTTATCAACATATGGTATCATCGTGTGTGTTGAACCTCATACAAACATGGGCAAGAAGTGAACATCGTGACTTAACCATAAATTACTTATTGCATACTTTAACTGTATGACTACTATAGAGCGTATATGGCATGCATTAGTGCATGTTCTATGGGTGTAGGTGTGTCTAGTGTAGTAATAATATGCGCCAACTACGTCCGAGCATAATGTACCATTGACGGTATAGAATCCAAAAGTCAAATGCTTTGTCCTTTAAGTTAGCAAGTAGGATATAGTGTGGATTGAGACACATTGATAAAAACATTTGCATTAACCCCTTAATGACATCAATAATCCTCCAACAATATGCCAAGCACAGCTCACTAGAAAATCCTATTTATCCAGAATCTAAGCATTTGGAACTATAATTCAAACAGTTAACATGTTACACAATTACCCAGTACACTAACAGATGGGGTTGGTTACAATACCATTGCAACCCTATTTTTGTCATATGATCAGTACATACTGTCTGTGCCTAAAGGATGCAACTCTACATAGCGGATTACATAAATTAAAGTTATCAATATTACTAGTGACAGTTCAGTCCACAGCTTAAAATAAATATAGCAATCTCAAATAGATAGCATAACAAATATATATGTGGCAAAAGGAATGATAATATAATTGCAATGCATAGGGTTATGCTTTTAAACAATGACTCATCACAAGGCATATAGATTGTGTCAAAGTTTGCGTGGAGCATTTAGTAGAGAAGAGTTCGAGATTTTAATTTGCAACAGTCCTTATACTATCCTCAATTACATATCTCCACCAAGTATACTTAATTTGTAGAAATTGTTGCTACATGTGGGTAAATCTATTGGGAAAACAAATTATTTGGTTATCTGAACAATTCACCTCCATCATTGTTTGCTAGTTAATGATTCAATAAAGCTAGAGATGCCATTTTAGTTAATCTAAGGTCTATACTTGTACAGAAAAAAATGTCATGTTAGAGTTGACAATAGAGTTAGGTTGGCATGATGTTACGGAAGTTATTGATACCTTTACTGCCAACGATCTGGAATTATATCTTGATGTGGTAAATGAGGATATCTCAACACTAGAAGATTTTAATTCTGAAACCCCAGCCAATGAAGATTCCACTAAGGCCATAAGCACAGACCTAGACCTCCTGAATCAGATTTTGGAGAGACAATACTGCTAGAACAACATAGGGGTACAAATCAGATTTGTCATAAAGCAATTGAAAAAATGCTTAGAAATAAATCACTAGATAAAGGAAAAAGAAGAACACACCAGAACCAGCATTTGAGATAATGCAGAAAATATATGGGAACTCTTCAATGCAAACCTATTAAAATTGCACAAAATGAACAATCCATAAAATAATTATTTGTCACATGAAAAAGACTTAAAACAACAGAGAGTACTTATTAATGACGTAAAAAAGCTTACCAAACTGCGCATAAGGAAAATATTTATTATATGGTTACACTTACACATAAAAAAATAAAAAAAAAAAATCTTTCACACAATGCACTAGGGAAAACACTGAACAAGCCTATTGAAATGTCTTCAAAAAAAAATTATTATTGAATTAGTCTAATCTTTAATGAGTCAAGAAGCACCATATAAAAGCTCCTGAAATGAATTTTTTTTGGACAATACAACAACAACAACATAGGGGTCTAAATTAGATTTTCCATAAAAAAAATTTAAAAAAAAGGCTTGGAAATATGAGAATAACATAAAAAAGGAGAAAGTAGAACACACAAGAACCAGCATTTGAGATAATGCAGAAAAAATAAGGGAACTCTAAGATGCAAATCTATTCAAATTGTACAAAATGTACAATCAATAAAATAATTATTTATCACATAAAAAAGGCTTAAAACAACACATAGTACCTATTAATGACGTAAAAAAGCTTGACCAAACTACATGTAAGAAAAAAATTTATGATATGGTTACATGTAAGAAAATAAGCCTCGCACAATGCATTAGGGGAAGACACCAAACAAGCTTAACGAAATGTCTTCAAAAAAAATTTTTGGTTAAAGCAGTCTAATGAGTCATGAAGCACTAGATGAAAGCTCTTTAAAAGAAAAAAGTTTTGGAGAGGGAATAATATACTAAAATGAAAGGCTTTGCATATATAAAGAAGCAAAATGGTCCCCATACCCAAAGAATTTTCTGTTTAAGATGAAAATGAATGGCAAGTCTGATTATCCATTGTCATGTGCTTTATCAATATTTCCCCTGGTTTGGTAGCTATTATCGCTAATACATTTGCCTCTATATTTGTCACAGCCTAGACTTCCCAGATTATTGATTTAATGTTTTAGGAAAGATATGAATAGGCTTATAACACTAGCATTTTTCTTATATACACTGTTAGACATCTACAAGAAAATTCCTTGCTCATGATAGTTAAAGACCTCCTTTTTATATGAATGCACAATGACGTCTTAATTTTTGAAAATTACCTTGTTAGACATTATGTCCATGTTGATACTCAAGGTTAATGTTAGTGCCTACAAATCTTAGCCTAGAAGACTTGATGGCTCAAATAAGTTGTTTTTAATTTATTCAAACAAAATTAAGAAATCTAAACCTTATATGTCAGCTATTAAATTGCTGGATCCTACTTCTATCTACACTTTGAGAAGCTGAATGACCATATTTATTACACATAAAACAGTGAAGTACTAGCACCAAGATACATCATCATGTACCCAAAAACTAAATGCATAAACCTGTTACTGTTCATGCTCAAGCTGCCAGCAGCTAACATGACATATTAGATTAGCTGGCCCCTGAATGAATAGGCCATTAAATTGAACGAGAATCTGCAAAAATAGCCTTCGCTCTTCCATTCCCAGCTGAGCTTGCAAACTGGACTTGCAATGAAGTTGATGATGTTTGCTGAAATCCAAAAGATAAATCCTCAACAGCCAGCTAACAATAGAAATACAATAGTGTAATCTTTACAGTAATTTACCATTATATATATATATATATATATATATATTGAACCCCTCCTCTTTTGTAACGTAAGAGAGTGAGTTCATTCATTAATTCAGCCCAAAGTAACATTTTATCAAATACTTGATGTGCTTCCTCTCGTGCCTCCTAAAGAATTTTCATCACCACAACTGCATATAGTGTGAATTCATATTTGGTGACTCTGCCTGTAACTCACTTGGGATTAAAAAAAAAAAAAAAACGAATTCAGAGTAATGATGGTACCTTGGCATATTAGTTTGAAGTTCAATCAAGAACAGAGGATGCTGACTTCAACCCAGTTCCATCGAGTATGAAGTCATCAAAATACCAGCACAGAGGATCCTAGGGAACAGAATGATCATTTTTGGGCACAAAACTCATATGTATGAGGAATTGCTTTCATCAACAGCTACAGAAATCAACCCAACAATGCTGAAGTCATGGCTCTGTCATCATTATTGATTCAATTGTTTGCAACAAAATACTTGAGCAAAAATTCTATAATTGAGCCTTTAATTAAGATGTGAATCCAAAAATGCAACTAAAGAAGGAGGCATAACTTGGCATCTAAGTTCGATAAAGATTTTCTTGCCTTCTTTGATAAGCGATATAACTTGGAGTTGGAACCATTGTTGAAAGCCCTGGGATCTATCTCTTCCATTTCCCTCAGAGCCCTTGAGTTTCCAAAAAAAAACTTGTTTGTTTCCTTTTCTTTGGTTTTCCAAACAGAGAGAGTGAATAATAAAAAAGAAGAAAGTACCTGGACATGAGCGTTGCACTTGGAAGGGTTGGGCGAGAGCTCCGTTTCCAGAGTCGGAATCGGATTCGAAGCCATCCGAAGTGTGACAGGTAGTGTTTTTGGGGACATCTGGGTCTGGCATAGGTTGGTCAATGGTTTCTCATTTTCTTCAATGGTGGACATGGGTTGAAGTCAGCATCCTCATTTGCTGCGAAGTTGCAAGGAGGCCAAATGCATGATACATGGACTCCGCACCTTTCTATTGTAATTTTTGCAATTTCAGGATCTAAATCTGAACATTCAAATCGAATCTTAATTTCATTCCAATCCTCCAGAATTATGTCTTCCAAAGAGCTACCTCCTATATAGTAGAACCACATAAAAGATTTTGAATCTAGTACAATATTAGCAAACTGGAGCAATCTTTCAAAACCAATGGTGTTCATGTAGATAGAACATCTACACATATTAGAACGATAAAATCTATATGGCTCATCATCCTTCAGTTCCAATTTTAGAGCCACACAGATAGCAAATGATGGAAGTTTCCGACCGACCGAGAATGATATGGAACTTCCAACACTTTGATGGTTGAACCACCACTTTGGAATCTTACTTCCTGGAAGTGCAAGTGAATAACGATCATAAAGCTTCCATGTCGAGTCCTTTTCAGATTCAGGATTAGAGTTCGTTTTAGATGTAGCTTCACCGAAATCAAATTCTGATTCTGATTCTGATTCAAAGTTTGTTTCAGAATCAGAATCAGAATCCTGATGTCGTATTCCCCTTGCACATACGATATTTTGTTGAAGCCTTATAAATTCTCCAAACTGCTTGCCATTTGCAAAATTAAGAAACTTCAGTTTAGCAAATTTAGTAATAATCTTCAATTAACAAAAAAAATTCTATAACTTTGAGAGAAAGAAAGAGAGACCTGATTCAATAATCTTCTTCTTGATTGTGAATTCAACGAATTACTCCCTATTGCACATACATCTTGTATACAATGTGGAAGTCTTGGAATTTTCGGAAGGTTCCAGCAACAGTAAAGCCCTAGAATCTTTAATTGGGGAAATATGATAGCAATTTCAGGGAGGGTAGTAAAGTTGCTGTAAACGATATCTAGATGTTCTAAATTGGGGAAGCAACCAGGGGTATCCATGGCTTTAGGAAATTCTTCGCAATCATACATACAGAGCCTCCTAAGATTTTGTAAATCAGAGATGTTACCTGAAACATCTTTCACGTTTTTTAAACTTACTGATAACTCACGAAGGCCAGTGAGATATCCTATTGATGAAAGGATCCGTTTAAGACTTTCAGAGCCAAAGAAATAAAAGCCTTTAAGAGATTTCAACTAGAGCTTTGTTGGTAACATTCTAAGATTTTGACAATAATTGAGAATCCATTGTTCAAGCTTTTCAAGAAGCCCAATGGACTGATGAACCTCAACTAAGTTTATGCATTTAGTAAGCTTCAACTCCTTTATGTTTGGCGCAATCACCGAGAAGTCAGGTAGTTTTGTAATATTTTTACAAGAAATTCATATATTTCAATATTTCGAATCGACACCTCTGCAAAGAAAGAATTTTTTTAAAAAAAATTTATTAGTAAAACAAAAACAAAATAAAGATATGAGCTCATTATATATATAAAAATAAAAAATAAAAAAAAGTTAAGAGCATATATTAAGAAATAATAACCATTCAATTATGAATTAAAATACACTTTTTTAAAATAAAAATGCTAAAGGTACTACAATTATATAAACATAAAATTTACAAATTAAGGTGACAATGAATGTGATTGGTAAACTTCAACCATCTCATAAATAAATATTTGAATTGTCTCTTTATAATTTGTGACACATCAATTTGTATGTTCAATATTGTAAAACTTGTAATATCTGTGGCACTACTTTTTTTAAAATAAAAAAAAATATTTGTCAATAGTTCATTGATTTGCACCATAAATTCTTTATGGTTATGTGTACATTTTAAAATATTTTTGCAATATTTGATTTTATTTATTAAAAAATTATAGAAGTTTTATTTTATATAGTAATAAATGCATGGTTTGGTTTTAGCCAAAAAAAAAAAAGGCTCCTTAACATATTCTCCAAAAGTACCTGTTAACCAAAAAAAAAAATCTAATAAAAATTTATAAATGCTATGATTATACCTCAAAATGCTCGTCCAATTTAATGTGGCTCCCTTGCATGTTAAGTACAACGAGTTTTGTAGGTTCAAAGGTGAATGGCAAGGATGACAAAGGAAATTCATTCCAATCAAGTAACGTTAACCCATTGGGAAAAGATTTAAGGTCTTCACAAATTACATTATGAATAATCAAATATTTGAGACTTCTCATCTTTTCAAGATTCAATTGCATCTTTCTTGGTTGTGGCAAGGACAATGTTATGCCTCGAATTTCATGGAATCCCTAATTAGACAAAAATTCACATGAATCACATTATACAACAGAACATATGATTATTAAATTTAAAACAAAATCAGTACTGATAAACTTATATTTTCTTCAAGATTAAAAGGATAAAATTAAAGAAAATTAACTACGTTAGCATTGTAAGAAAAGGGAAAGGATAAATAAAAATGACATACCATATCTCCTGTTAGTACTTCAAGAGCATCCTTATTACTTAATAGTTTTTTATGTTTCTTTGACACTTCAGATTCTTCTCGAACAATTTCAAAACCCATTTGTTGTATCAAATCATGCATCACTAATTTGCCATTATCAACAATTATGAGGTCTTTGTCAATAAGTTTTTCAATATCACAGAACAAGTCATATGAATAGCTACTTTGTAATATATCTACAACAACTTCTTTCCTGAATCCTTTGAAAAGACATGCAATTTCAAGGAAAATATCTCGTTGAGTTTGGTCCAATCCATTGTAGCTTATTTTGAGTACTTGTTGAATATTTGGATTGGGAAATTTTTTATACTTTTCTAATATACTATTCCAATATTGTATATCTCTCTTGTACAAATCAACACCTATTATTTCTAGAGCTAATGGAAGGCCTTCGGCATAACGTATAAAGTGGTCTACGAGCTCCAAATAATCTTTCATAGGCTTGTTTCTTTTGAATGTATGTTGACAAAAGAGTTCTTGAGATTCAAGTTGATTTAATTCCTTAACCTTGTAGTTATAGTAGGTTAGATGACAATCTTCTTGAAGAGTAGATAGCACCTTTTCCTCTCTTGTTGTGATAATGATTCTACTTCTAGGAGCAAACCAATCGCATTTTCCAAGCAAATTTTCTACTTGGACTAATTTGTCCACATCGTCAAGAATTAAAAGAATTCTTTTGTGATGAAGCATTTCCATTATCACATTGATTCTTTTAAATACACCATGGGCCTTCAAATTTTCGCCCCCTAAGATCTTAGAATAAATTCCCACTTGTAGTTGGAGTATGCCCTCATCCTTTTTTGATTTTTCTCTAACATTCTCTAGAAAGATGCTTCCTTCAAAATGATATGCAATTAAGTTAGAAAGAGCTCTTGCAATTGTTGTCTTACCTATCCCCGGAAGACCGTGGATTACTAACATACGAACATCGTTTGACTCAATATCTAAATGCCAACTTATTTCCTCTACACGAGAGTCTATTCCAACTGGGTATTTTACAACAAATACTTGTGTATGATTTAATTTAACACTTGATATTTCTTCAATAACTTCTTGGATAAATCCAAATTGAGGGTGGCTGTCAATCAAAAAGCATTAGAAACATGTTAGAAAATAGAAATAAGATCTGGATTGAGTTCAAAATGCTTAGCTTGTGGACTATATTTGAAATTTTGTTAATTAAATTAATGGTACGTAATTCATAGATTTGAGAACTATTGGTACAAATATTATTTTTTTGTTAAGCTAGGAAATGCATATTTGTGCTAAAATCAATCTTAGGCTTTTAGCACAAAGATGCATAGAAAATCTACTGTGGAAAGGAGAAAAACTTATTGATCCACTTCTAATAGTTGAATGAATTCATTAGAAAATTTTGGGGAAATTTTCTAAGAGTAAGATTATGACCAAAACCAAAACCAAAACTTTGCCACAATTTGTTAGTGTGACAAATTGTGAGTGGTAGAGTTGTGAATCCACATGAACCCACCACTTTTACTCCACCACTCACAACTTGCCAAGTGGACAAATTGTGAGTGGTAGAGCTGTAAACCCACATGAACTCACCAATTATACTCCACTTATAACTTGCCATGTGAACAAGTTAAGATTTTTATTGTGGTACTAACATTTTTTATTTTCTAAACATCACTTGATAGAAGCTACAAATTAATTGATTTGATTATTAATCATATATTTTTTGATTTCTATCATTGAACCTTGTTTCCAAGCTAGCTCACTAATAAAAGATATGATCAAAATATATATATATATATATATATATATATTTATAATTTTCATTTTTTTTAAAAGCAAATAATAAAGCTTGCATGGGAGTTATTGTTTAGCAAATATTAACTGGCTTGTAATCCCATGCATATGCATAATTACATTTTAAAATATGCAATTAGATACATTTTATAATTCGTACATAAGCTAAATATGGTCATCATTTTTTTAGAAGATTATTATATGTTGTTAATTCTTAAAAAAGCCATGTAAGAATATTCTTTAGTGGAAAATGCAAATTGTTTATGCTTGTAAAATAAAATATATATACTATTTTACTTCTTAACTTAATTCTTGTTATTGTGATGCAACAAGTTTATTTCAGTATGCATTTTTCAAAATAAGTTATAGATATGAACAATTAAATTTTAGAAAAATAACATAATTTTTCATTGAAATTTATATTTGAATTAATAATAAGTTTTTGTAAGAAAATCTAGATTTTAAATATTGGGAGTAATTTCAAATGAGACCTAAATAGAATGAGCTAGAAGTAATTTTAGATTAAGTAATTTTATAATTGATTTAAAATAGTTTTAAATAGGTTGGAACTTGGAAGTATTATGCATTCAAAATTTTACAAATGAGATGGAATGACACTTGGCACAAATTGAAGCCTATTTAAAATATAGGGACAATTGGCATCAAATTACTCATCTACTATAACGTTGACATCTCAAATTTGATATTTCATAGCTCTACCTCTAGCTATATGGTAGTAATCTATTAGTACAATAATTTCATTTTATTTCATTTTAAATTCACATTTTATTTTGTCTGTTGGTTTTATTTTCTTGGGTTTTGGACTACCATAGCTTGGCATTTGTTGTAGTAATATTTAATTTTGTTTTATTATGTACATTTTACGACTTTGGTCTTTGTGTTATATATTTCAAAGTCAGTTTCATAGACTATGGTTTTGATTATTATATTTTTATTCTTGGCGGGGGCATTGAAAAAAAGAATAGTTCAATTTTCAGAGATTGACAAATTTTCCTTTCAAATTACATTCTTACGGTTTTTAAATTATAGTTTTAGAAAGATTTTATTCTTGAATTATCCTACTCAATTCGAATTCCAAATAAAACTCCCTCTTTCAAATTTAAGGTTATTTTTTTAAAAATAAAATAAAATTAGTTGTCTAATTGTCTTAAAATAAATAATTTTTTTTTTAAATAGAAGTTCCATTCTTCAATATGCTATAAAATTCTTATATTTAAAGAAAAAAAGACATAATACTTATTGAAAGTTTTATCTCCTTTAAGTTTCATCTCCTTTAATATAAAACTAACAAAATTCTCAATTATTGCAATAAGTAATAAATACTTGCACCAAAATTAAGAAATTAATTTTTTTTAGAAGATATTAATTTGATGGCACAAAATTAGACATCAATTTTGGAATCTAATGAAATTTTTTTTAAGCGTTGACTATATATTTATATATATATATATATATATATTGGTGATAACAAAGTAAAGATATATTAAACACATGCTCATTTTTGTAATGCCATCCAGATATATTGCTAGCTTCTTTTAAGGTTGCCCTCCATCTCTGCACCTTCTTTTTATTATCCTTGAATTTTTCTTCATGCTTTGTGAATGCTTCTCCAAACTTTCCATATTGATTACGTACATCTGATGGATCCACCTTATAAAAAACTGGTAACACCACTTGACCATTATTCTTACACTCAATAATTTTGACAAGTTCATCTAAACACCAAGTAGAAGATGCATAGTTTTTAGAGAATACAATTATTGCAATCCTTGAACTTTCAATAGCTTCAAGAAGTTCAGTGGAAATATTTTCTCCTCTTCGGAGTTTATCATCCATAAAAGTGTTAATACCATTATGACGCAAAATACCATTTAAATTGCTAGTAAAACCATTGTGAGTATCTTCTCCTCTGAAACTCAAAAACACATCATATACGTATTGTTTGGTGAGAGAGGAAGATAAGACTCGTTTGTTGGTTGAAAGAGCCATTGTGATTTGGATATATAGACTGCTGAGAAGATCTAAAGGAAAGAGGAAAAAGAGAGAGGTGACAAAATTGGAAATGTCTTAAGAGATTAAGAAAGCAAAGAGAATGAAAATTATGAAGAAAAGATATTTCGAGAGAGAATGGGAATGGCAAAGCAAAGGAAATGAATGTTAGATTTAGATAATTGTTGTGAGGCGAAGAAGACCGAGCGAGTCAAATGTGAAATTATAGTAGTAGCGTACTACTACTTTAGGGTAGTAACCATTACACCTTATAAACTCTTATTTTAGCTAATTTTCTTCTTAAACTTCACACACGTGCCATAGTAGTGATTATGTTAGTTTGTAGTTAAATGAATTAATGGCTTCCCAACGCAAATTAAAAACAAAAGTACTGAAACCAATTTACAAAGAAACCGATGAGAGAAGCTATCACCCTCCAACAAACTTTTAAATAAATTTCATTCTAAAGAGAGAACCATTTTTTCAAAGTAAATGCACCAATTTGACTCGCAGTTTCAGCTTTCGCTTATATGTATAGTCTATGACATATTTTTAACACATAACCAGAGAGCCATACAATGGGTACTAGAAGCCTTTATAATGCACCAATTGTATTTTGGTCCTTATTGACCTTGCTTGTTCACATGCTCATTTGTCTTGGAACAAATGGCTTTAGCCTCAAGCTTATCCCAAGATATTCCATTGATTCAAGGCTCTTGCCCAAAAATTTAAGTCAACATGAAAAGTACAAATAGAATAATTGAAATTTCTAAAGATTGAGGCTTTCATTTTCAATCCATGAATTTTGCGAATGCAACAAAGCAACGCATTAAAGCACTAGAACCGACAATAGTGTATCATCCGGAAAATTTCTATATAGCTCTAATGGACATTGGCACAACATCATATTCTGCACTATTGCTAGTGGATACTGGTTCCGATACTACATGGGTCAAAGGTGAAGGATGCATTAATTGTTTCCCCCTAAGTGTTGGAAATTTCAAGTATGCAGAGTCTAGGATAAATAGTCTTGTATCTTGTGATGATCGTCATTGTTTTCTTAGAATATGTCAAGATAACTTATGTGTTTTTGAAAACAACTATAATGATAAAAGTCACTCTAGTGGTTACCTTTCATCTGACACATTCACTTTCCCTACACATTGGGGGGGGGGGGGGGGGGGGGAGATAAGGGACATGTAAGCTACCAAAATGTAGTTTTTGGGGTTGGTTTAGACAATCAAAATATAGCATTTAGTAAAATTAGGAAATCTGAAAATACAATAGCAGGGGTGCTTGGTCTAGCATGCGGATATCGATCAATCCTAAAGCAACTATAAGCTAATACCGGCCTACGTTTCTCATATTGCCTTTCTTATTGGACCGATAGATAGAATACTCACACATATTTACATTTTGGCAAAGATGCACAAATTGGAAGAACTGGTCAAGCAATAGTACAAACAACACCATTATTACCCAACCAAAATAGTTACCATGTGGAAGTGTTGGGTATTAGCATGGAGGGGAATGAGCTTCCAATAGATCCAGTAGATTTTCAATTAAGAAGTGATTCTAAGGGTGGGTTTGCTATTGATTCAAGATCTGCATTAACTTATCTTGTTCAAAATGCATATAATGTTGTCAGAGCTGAGATAGTTAAATACTTACAGGCATACAACCAGAATCCTATGGAGCATCCAGAACTACCTCAACAACTTTGTATGATGTCCAGCCAACTGAAAATCAACCATTTCCGTCATTAATAATTCATTTTCTCGGAGCAAAACTTGAGCTTGGTAGTCATCGAGTCTTCCAATTATTTTATGATAATATTTATTGTATGTTTATCATGCCTACTTCTCAACGGGGGACAAATATTCTAGGCGCATGTCAACAAGTAGATTTTCGATTCTCATTTGATGTTGGAACAAATTAGATGAATTTATTTAAGAGAAATGTCATTTTAATTAGAATGACTCAAATAAATAGAACAAAATAAAATAAGAAGTTTTAAGTCCTTTTCTCATTGGGGTTATGGTGTTATGGCATGATCTGGCTCCAATATACATTCTTGTTTTCTTTTTTATTTAATGAGAGTTTCCTGAGTTCTTTGAGCATCAAAATATTCCTATAGCATAAGGAAATTGTCCCTAATATCATACTTTTTTTTTTGTGCTAAGCTCCCTAATATCATATTTACATGAATACCAAACACTACTACACATTATCTTTGTTATTTGGTTTTTAATAATTCGATAGATTAAGAGAAAAGATTTGAATCTTAAATATTTTCGTTATAAACATACGGAGATGTCTAAGAGTTGGTTCTAAGATTGTATTTCATATTATCATAATTAATGGCTCACAGCTAATAGCTCCCCATATTTAATAGCTAGAGTCGCCCAACAGAACCGCAGAGGGGTAAAAAGACAGTCATTAGTCATTACTGGATTCATGACCAGCCAAAAAAAAATCTAATTGTTACATACTGAAAATTTATTGCCTTAAACGTGGAGCCGAAGACGGGAATTACTGCAGCACTATTTGTTTGAGCTTTACTAAGTCCAAACTCTTTAACAATGATAGACGAGAGGACGAGAGTAGTGCACAACATTGGGTCTCCAAATCCAATAACACTTATGGGACCAAATGATACACATTCGGTTAAAGATTTGATAAGAATGGCAGACTAACCGCATGGTATTTTAGGCCTCAAAACCCAACAAAATTCAAAGTCTCTAGTGGACATTATTAGACTTTTCTGGCCCAAAATATTGACAGGCTACTCAAGGCCCATGTGTAGCCCTTGAAGCGAGTTCTAGCATAAGCCCTAAGCGTCCTTTTTGATATGCGATTTGCAGAGTAGAGCAGACTGAGCTTCCAATACATCCAACTCAACTTTCAAATCTCGGTACTATAGTTCAACTCTTAATACAACGTATAACGTATAAGGATACCATTTAATCTGAGCATCACTAAAAGAAAATACCACTAAGTTTGGTCCAACTAAACTAAGAGTAAAGATTGGTGCAATTTCATCTGTGATTAATTATTAAAGATCATAATGGGAAGTGGTGGCTGGCAAGGTCATCAAAATCATAGCTGTCTCAGTGTTAGTAGCAAAAACGTTGGCAATGTGAGAAGCCGGTTATCTACTACATACTTTTACTATTTTTTTTTTGGTAAAAGATAAAGATTAGGTGAAGGGTGAGATGAGGCTAGCACCTAGGCTTTTTGGGCATAGTGTTCGAGCCTTGCCAACTAAACCAACTCTCATTGGCTGTACTTACACTATTTACATTATATATAAAGAAATATGTCTCTCAAAGTATTTTGCCTCCATTCAGAGTGACATGTTTATTCTATTGGTGTTTGTTTTGTTGCTTCATACTAATGTTAGATTGCAAATTCATAGACCCAATTCGATCATTGGCATAATCTTGGACTCCTTGTTTCATCTTTTCAACCAAAAAAATAAAGAGCTACCCTTCTCAAAAAGAAAAGATACATTGAGTTCAGACTTCACTTAAGAACCTTTAGCTTAGTTTAAAAAAAAAAAAAAAAAATCACTTTCGGTTGAATTGATCGAAATCCAAATTTTTAATTTGTGTTTCTCCGATAGTTCAAGTTAAGTCACCAAGTCCTAGAAATCCAATTTTTTACGGGCATGTTTCTTACTTTCTTTGAGTTCAAGTAATTGAATTACAATAGGAGAGAAGAGGGGCGGATTGCCTTTGCAGTGTCATCCTTAGAAAAAAGAGACAGTATAATGAGCTTTACTTTGGCAATACATTTTCCTGATTGGTTGAGATTAATTTTTTTTTTTAGAAAATTACAATATGTTACTAACTCTGCAAATTGAATAATTTCATACTTACATCTTCAAGAACTTTATGCATAGAAAAACGTGCCAACTAAACTATAAAGCTCTTGAAGAATAAATGAAGCTTCAATATCTGGTACGAGATCAATGAGAGCTAAACATTTTGATTAACTAGTCTATCATGTAGCAAAATAGGATAACACAATGACCGAAAATAATCACCTTAATTTGAAATTGGCTTCATTATTCAAATAAAATAAAATATTATATATCTAAATATTTACAAACTGTCACATGATTTAAAATAGCAATCTATACGTTAACATCAATGAGGAAGAGTATCTTGAATTAAATATGAATATCTATACGCATGCAAAATGTTATACTGTATCTTCTTTTGAAATGTATGGTATAAGAGGAAGGAACTTGAGCATTACAATGTGAAATCAATAAAGATGTTTTACAGAAAATCTTTTCCAAAAGTGAATAGAAAACAACAAAATATAACATAAAAATTTGTTCTTTTTTCTTTATGATTCTAAGAAAGAATTATTATAGTCAGAGTTTTGTAAACCCAAAGCTCTAAGGCAATTAGGCAAACATAAAGTATTCCACTAAAAACAAAAAGTATAGTCAAGCTACCGATTGTCTATTCGAACAACTTAAATTTCAACGAACTGACTAAAACTTTGCACTAAATATCAATTAGAAATCCTTTTGCCTAACAAGCCTAAACCAGTGATCGTGAAGTAAAAAGGATGCAACTCACATTTGCCTGTATAGAAAGTAAATAATGATTCCCATGCACCCTAAAGTGGCCTAATGCTTTGAAGTAACTTCTTCGAAATTATTATCACACGATAGCGTGATCGATGGAAAAGAAGAGAAAATATACTAATGGAATGTTTTAAAACGAGTTAAGGAATATATTTCTTGCTTCTGAACAAAATTTATTGATTTATTTTTATTAACGAGATGTTATAGGAATTTGCATGAGCTCTTTCGCCTCCAATATTCCCACATATTTCTATGCACTTTAAATGATTCTCTTTTCATAATGTTATATACGTAAATATAGATTAAAGAATATAGGATAAATAATACTTTATTTTTAAATACTCCAAGTTCGTAGTTTGAATTCAACTAATTGGGACTAGAGGCTTAAAGCTCACTCAATTTGACTCATTAATTTTCCTTATTGTCCCTAGAAAAAATCACGAGATTGTAAATTACCCTCCAATTGATTTGGCCTATTGCAGGATTCTTCCTAGTATAAATTATCTTTAAAATGTTAATTCTCTTGTTAAGATACTATTTTCGTTTGAAAGCAAGACGGAAACTTTATTAAGAACAAAGAACAAAACAGTTCACCCTCACATGTTATGTTCTCTACCCCATGCACATGCTGCTATATTTTCTACTCCAAAAATCTCAAACTTACATTCTCTATCCCATGCACATGTTATATTATTTCAAAACATTTTCTTTAAAATGAAAGAAATTACATTTAAAATATTAAAAAAATTTGATAAAGGTAATTAATATTATCAAATATCAATTTATATTTCCTGTTAACAGATATTCCTTTTACATGGACTAAAGTTTGATTTAAAAGAAAATATATGTTTATTCATTCAGAACCATTGGAATCTAGACTGAATTTGCCTGATTAATTACTGAACTCTCAATGAAATAATAGTCTATTGATTCTCCACAAAAAAAGAAAAAAGAAAAAAGAAAAAAAAAAAAGAGAGTATGTTTTGTGGGGAAAGAAAGATATCTCATTGGTCGTTCGTAGAATTCGAACCCAATGAAACATAAGATTTGGTATAAAGGAATGTGAAATCAAAGAAAACATGTATAATTTTTTCCTTTAAGACTTTGGGCACATCATATTATTTTATAGAAAGCACTACCAGTACCAGCTTTAACAACTATAGAATGTAAGTCCTTTTAAAGTAATTAAGCACAAAGCAGCATACGGAGAGCGCATTGTTATTGTTAGGTCTGTGCTTGTGTGACATGGAGAAACATGGTTAAGAAAAATTATTGTTTCCGTTAATGCATTTTATTTGGTTCTTTATAAAAACCATAACTATTAAAGTATGAATTAATTAGAGCACTTTTCACCCAAAAAAAAAAAAAAGAATTAATTAGAGCACCCATATTAGTTGTGCTAAAACAAATGTTATTTTGACACATGAAAAAGTATTTATATTAACACATCATTTTACAGTTCACCTAAATTACAAATTTTTATGAGGACTATTCTTATAGATTCTGAACTAGATATGCTTGATTAATTATTAAGAGTCTCACTGAAATAATAGTCTATCGATTCTCAAAAATAAAATAAAAAAGTCTAGTAGAAATCGAATCCCTTGAGGAAACATAAAATTTGGTACAAAGGAATGTGAAATCATATAAAACATGTATTTTTTTTCCTTTAAAAATTTGGTCACATCATATTATTTTATATGAAGGACTGCCATTACAGCTTTCCAACAACTATGGATTGCTAGTCCTTTAAAAGTAATCAGCATACGGAGGGAGCATTATTGTTTGGTCTGTGCTTTGTATGATACGGAGAAACATGTTTAAGGAAATTATTGTTTCCATTAATGCAATTTATTTAGTGTTTTATAAAAACCATAACTTTTAAAGTATGAATTAATTAAAAACTCTGTACAATATAGCTTGATGGTAGATTTAGAACAAAATTAGCTTTTGTCATTTTCAAAAAAACAATCTAGCATTTTGTCATCTTTCCCAAAATCGAATTTAAAAAAAAAAAAAAAATTTGGAGCCCTATAGTGGCGTTTTAAAGAACCTATAGTTGCGTTTTAAGGACCTATAGTAGCATTCTTAAACTCGATCTTCATAAAATCGAGTTACATACAATTTTTTTCTTTTTTTAACCTATAACTCAATTTCATGAAGATCTAGTTTAAAAACGTCACTATAGGCTCCCTAGAAATGCCACTATAAGACTTAACTCGATTTTGAGAAAATCGAGTTTTAAAAGAGGGGTATTTTTTTAATTAGTTTGGGAAATAAGGCAAAATGCTGAATTATTTTTTTGAAAAGGGCAAAAGCTCATTTTGGCCGGTAGATTTGTTTTACAAAGATGGGATTCTCAACCCCCAAGGAATATTTGGGTGGCCAATTCATTGGTTTAGGATTTAGCATAATTGCATAAACTCAGAAGTTCCATGTTCAATCCATTAACTATTGATCTATTGAATTTTGAAATTGTTTTTTGGGCGAGATGATGATGATATCATATGAGATCACCCTTCCACACAAATAGTAAATATAGTCTCGTTAAAAGGCTAAAACTATACCATTTTTTTTTATATATATATATATATATAAAAAAAGGGTTTCTTAAGTCAAATTGGTATTAAATTATGTAATTAACTGACTCAACAAAAATGAACAAGTTAGCAATCAACTTCTTTTCTATTATTATTATTATTATTTTGAGAAAGAAGTTAAAGATCACTTGAAAAATTAAGGAAAGGCATGCATAAAATTTAAGTTCGGTCTTTAGCTCAAATTTGACTCAAACTCAATAAAATAGTGAATAACCAAACTTAATTAAGCACGTTTGTAATCATCTAAATTGCTTCCAAGCACATTAGGTTTATTTAATTGATACCATTTGAATCAAATAGTTATTCACTACTTATTCTAATCCATTCTACATCTTTACCTATAAAATATGGAACCTGTTTCTTTAACCATGGAAAATTGAGATATTAATTCCATCTGATCAAGACGTTAGGAATCAAAATTGAGATATTGATTCTTTCCTTACTCTTTTTCGTGAAACACGTGCATTGCAACTGCTATAAAGTTCACCCTTTTATTTTTTTATTATTTAATTGGTAGATATTGGGGGAGAAGAGATGTGAGGTTAGAATCACATCCATAGGGGTTGTTTGGTATGGTATTTTAAACAACAGTTTTCAGTTTTTAAACAATATTACATGTATTTTCACGCACTTTTTACTCACACATATTTCCAAAAAATACAAACAACATTATTAGAATAATGTTACCAAACGGGCCCATGAACACTACAAATAATGTTATATTACTGCTCGACAATTAATTAATTTATGTTCAAACGATAGTCATGAAACACCATAAAATTTTGCTCATTACTTATAGAATCCTGGACGAACTATATGCTTGAAAATTTTAACAAATCTTTAATCATGACCTACTCTAAATTCATCCAGTCGGATCAAACTGTACGAACTAACCATATTCTTGAGATTGTCTATCCAAATTTAAAATTAAAATCTCTCTTAGTGTTCACTATTCATCTTTAAATGGACAAATGAATTATTGAGAATATAGGAAGACTTGTTTTATATAAATATCAACTTCCACGCACTTTTCTAAATTGGGTTTATTATGGAATTTCAACTTAGTTGTCAATTAAAATTGTTATAATTAGAAACCCCTCCTTTAATTTCATGCCTTCAAATCAATTTGGAGAAATCCTAGCTTTACATGTTTTGCTTTTCCAACACGAGAAAATGACCTAATTTTTTTGAGTCAAATTTTATTTAAAAATCAATTTTTAATTAAATTGTAGTTAGTATTCTTTTCAAATGTTCTATTCATTGGTTTAGGATTTTGCGTAAACTCGGAAGTTCCATGTTCAATCCATTACACTATTGATCTATGGTATTTCAAAGTTGTTTTTTGGGTGAGATGGTATCATATGAGATCACCCTTCCCAAATAGTAAAATAGTCTTGTTAAAAGGCCAAAACTGTACCAATTTTCCTATATATATATATATATATATATATAAGTAAAGATGGGTTTCCTTAGTCAAATTTGCATTAAGTTATGTAATTAACTGACTCAAAAAAAAAAAAAATGATGGACAAGTTAGAAGTCACCTTCTTTAATTTATTATTATTATTGTTGTTGTTGTTGTTGTTGTTGTTGTTGTTCTTATTATTATTATTATTATTATTATTATTTTTTTTTTTTTGAGAAAGAAGTTGAAGATCACTTGAAAAATTAAGGAAAGGCATGCAAAAAATTTGAGTTCGGTCTTTAGCTCAAATTTGACTCAAACTCAATAAAATGGTTAATAACCAAACTTAATTAATTAAGCACCTTTGTACTCATCTAGACTAGTTGCGTTTACAATTCTTCTCCTCCAAACTCAATTACAAAGTGAATAGCCAAGCTTTTTTCATTGGTTCTAACTAGGAATAACTTTACTTGCACCATAACTTGTAACTTCTCCAAAGAAGGAAAAGGAACAAAAGTAAAGCACCAAAAAAATAAATAAATAAAATGAAAAGAAAAATTCCATCCCTCGAGTGCAAGATACTCATGGTCATAGACTTGACCATAAAAGATCCCGCGCAATTGCCTTTCTCAAGCAAGTTACTTCATCTTGCCAAAACCATGCTATTGCAGGAAATGTGATGCATAAGTTTGTGATTCATGCATCACTCTCCACTGGCAGTAAAAAGACATTATGCACTAGACTTAGGAATTAACTATATATAATGTTTTTAATTTTGCAAGGTAGCATGAAACACAAAAAATTGCTTCCAAGCACATTTTGTTTATTTAATTGATACCATTTGAATCAAATAGTCATTCTAATCCATTTTACATCTTTACCTATAAAATATGGAATCTATTTCTTTAACCATGGAAAATTGAGATATTAATTCCATCTGATGATCAAGACGTTAGGAATCATAAGCTTTTGCATATAATGCTTTTCCTTGCAAAAAAAATTGATTCTTTCCTAACTCTTTTTCGTGAAACACGTACATGGCAATTGCGATGAAGTTCACCCTTTTATTTATTTATTATTTAATTGGTAGATATTGGGAGAGGAGAGATGTGAGGTTAGAATCACATACATAAACACTACAAATAATATCATTACTACTCAACAATCAACTGATTTAAGTTCAAACCATAGTCCTGAAACACCATAAAATTTTGCTCATTACTTATAGAATTCTCAACGAACTATATGCTTGACAATTTTTACAAATCTTTAATCAAGACCTACTCTAAATTCATCCACTCTCTTGGATAAAATTGTACGAACTAACCATATTCCTGAGATTGTCTATCCAAATTTAAAATTAAAATCTCTCTTAGTGTTCACTATTCATCTTTAAATTGACAAATGAATTATTGAGAACATAGGGAGACTTGTTATATATATATATATATATATATATATATATGTATGTATATATATCAACTTCCACACACTTCTTTAAATTAGGTTAATTGTGGAATTTCAACTTAGTTGTCAATTAAAATTGTTATAATTAGAAACCCCTCCTTTAATTTCTAGCCTTCAAATCAATTTGGAGAAATCCTAGCTTTACATGCTTTGCTTTTCCAACACGAAAAAATGACCTAATTGTTTTGAGTCAAATTTTATTTAAAAATCAATTTTTAATTAAATTCTAGTTAGTATTCTTTTCAAATATTTGTATCACCAATGGAGTGACACTCGTGGGATATCTTGACTTATGATTGTGAGAGATGGTTGGGATGATATTGGTAGTTTGGTGAGCTGTGTTGCGTACATGCTAAACATCAGCATTCTGCTTTTCTTCCCGCAGCTAGGGTCTTCCTCATAAAGTCTTCTCAACTTCTTCAAATATTCATCGAAGTTGGATCTCAAAAACTTTACTAGAGTCATATGAGGAAAGAATAATATGTTATTATTCCCAAAAGTAAAAAGCGAAAAAATATTTTAAAAATAAAATAATGAAACTTTCTACTAAATTTTATGAAATTTTTAATAATAGTCTCATGTAGGAAATTTTTTAAAATTTATTAAAAAAAATTAGTAATATAATAGAGGTCCATGTAAAGTAAATTACCTTAATAATTTACTTTAATAGCGTGTTGTGTTTTCCCTACATGAAAAAATTAAAAGAAAAAAAAAAAATATATATATATATATATAATATTAAACTGGTTGTCATTTTTTGGTGTATTCATAACATTTAAGATACAAATTTCTCCTCCCATTATAATTATTGGATTATTAACAAAAAAAAGTATAGTTTATATGAATCTTGTATTCTTAAAAAAAAAAAAAGACAAAAAGACTAATATTAAGACTTTTTTTTTTTCCTGAAATGACTAATATTAGGATGTAATATTAACATTAAGTAAAATAACGCAATTTCGATTATCTTTGGCACATGGTGGACAAACGATAGCATTTTTTTTTCTATTATACTAAAGGGAAAAAATCTTATTTAATTTTGAGGGTTAGTTTACATTTATATAAAATAAATATAATAAAATTAAATTTACTACTCATTCATATAAAAAAATGGGAGTAATCTATTTAATTGAAAATAAGGGGACATAAAAAAAAAGAAAAAGAAAATGAAAATGAGGGGTTAGTTTACATTTATATATACAATAAATATTATAATATTATTTTGCTGCCATAAATATAATAAGATTACTTTTACATCATATTCATGTGAAGAAAAAAAAACAAATAATGAAATTAATCTAATAAATTGACAATGAGGGGGTAGTTTTTAGTTTCCATTTATATAAATAAATATAATAAGATCAGATTTATATCTCATATATCCGTGAAAAAAAAATTATGGAATCAAACTACTAAATTGAACATTCTCAAAAAAAAAAAAAAAAAAAAAAAACTAGTAAATTGAAAATGATCCAATACATATCTTGTATTTTTTTTAATAATCAGTAATATTTATTAGAACACATACGAAAATAATAATACTAGTATTTTAAAACAGATTTATAATATATTACATAACCTATATGTATCTTTTTTTTTTTTTTTTTTGAGAAACACATACACACACACACACACATATATATATATATAGGGGAAGGGGGATGAGATAAGGGAATACACTCACACGCCAACACCAAAACTGCATGCGGCAGTTAGTGTCGCGGAGCAAGTGATAAACCCTTTCTCAATGTCACACCTTACCGATGTGGGACAACTCAACAATACTGAGTATCTTTTTTTTTTTTTTGAGAAACACATACACACACACACACACACACACACACATATATATATATATATATATATAGGGGAAGGGGGATGTATCTTGAATGTGAAAGAAGCATCAAGTTTATATTTTCAAAAATAATTCCTATATAAAAATTAATGATACTTTATCCAAATAACAGGGTACGCAGCACCTTATTATAATATATTTATATCATCTCTTACTTATAATATAGATATATAATACATAATCTTAATATATATATATATATATATATTATCATTGGAATAGGATTATTGAGTGTTCATTTTTCTGTACTCTCCAAAAAGTACTCTTAAGTTTGATTCTCAAAAAAAAAAAAAAAAAAAAAGTACTCTTAAGACGTTTTTAACATTAAATTAACAATAAATAAGAAAAAAACATCAATAAATTAATAAACAGAAAATTGAAATTTCTCAAAGTGAGACCACACCATATTTCCGTAAAATTTAGCACACTAACTCCATTAGGACGTAGGAGTGAAAGTCTCTCACATTTTTCCCCATAACAGTAAAGTTTTCAACTTTTTATTGAATTCTTTTAATGTGACAGCGAAATCTTTTTAAATTTCGTATATTTCCACATTTATATGTGTATGTGTGTGTGGTTTTGTTTATTTAAATTGACAAGAACTAATAGTTTAATGCCAATAAATTAGGTTGGATCTCATTAGACAAATTTAATTCAATTTCCAAATTAATTTATATCAAGATATGTTCGAATTTGAAGAACAAGGTAGTATTCTAAATGTAGCAAAAGAAACAAAAAAATGGGTCATCAAAGTCATTATATTTCTAAAAAAAATAGGAAAAGAATTCTCAAAAATAAATCTATTATTATTATTTGGATTGAAAAAAATAGAAATATATGAATTGAGTGAAACTCAAAAAGAAAAAAATTCAACAATTCATAATCAAATGAGTCACGAATCGTCCATTAAAATTCGATATATGGATTGGGAACATAAGTATCATGTGAGGGAAGTTTGTGGTGTGCTTGTATTAAAATCAATTTCCCTGTCCCTTTCGCTTGTGTGTGCTCATTTCTAAAAACAAAAAGAGTAGTATAACACAAGTATAAGGGCGAATCAACATAAAAAGTAAATAAAATAAAATAAAAGGTGGTGTGTTATAACTTCCCTATACGTGTTAAAGGTTTTACACAAAACTTAGAAAAGAACGATGCTGTTATTCCAAAACAAAAGTTTCAATTTAGAATATATTTATGTGTATTACTAAAACATAAAAGGCGGCAATAATATTAAGTTATTACTTTTTTATTAATGAATAACAAAGAGTTACACCACTAAATCCTGTAAATTCTATATATGAAAGTTCCAATTAATTTGTCAAAATAAATTAGAAACTTTATACTAATTATTAAGAAGTTGCACTGAACTTTATAGTTCAATGGAATTATTCAGTTTTCTCTACCAAAAAAATCTTGGGTACAAATCTTCACTATCACTTATAGTAACTTTGCAAAAGCAAAAAACATAAAAACAAAAATAGGAAGTTGCCATGCAACTTCTTATCAAAAATTTTTAAAACAATATATACAAGAAATTGTTATAGGTTCTACATTAATCTACAATATCTACAAAGTTCTCCAATTGCTCTTAGCGTTACTCATGATTTCATATACCTTCCTCCCAAAAGAAAAGACATTGATTCTGTCATTGCACTCTTATTATTATTTTTTCAACTAAACTATCTTTCTACATTTTAGCCTCCCCCTCTTTCTCTGTGCACTTATTAACCTCCATTGTCATGTCTACTTTGGGGTTGCCAAAATCTAACGAGATTGTCATATGTGATGAAGTCTGGTCGGTCTCCAATAATATCCCCAAGCGGAGATGGCGGTTGGCTATCACTGTCATATACTTCACCACGGTTCTTGTTTCTTTGACCAAGAAAGTGCTTGACAAAGATGGCGCCCTGTTGCGCACTCTTTCTTATGTTGCTATTGACGTGCAGGACAAAACCGTTCCTTCCTTGCTCAGTGTTGATCCAAAAAGGCTCAGTGACATGGTAAGGAACAAAAACTTTGAGACTTTGAGTAAGTTTGGTGGAGTAAAAGAACTTGCTTTCATTCTTCAAACTCATGTAAAAAATGGTATTAATGGTGATGAGGCTGATCTTATTCAGAGACAGAATATTTTTGGTACCAATAAATACCCAAAACCACCAGCCAAAAAGTTTCTCAGATTTGTGTATGAGGCGCTTAAAGATACAACAATTTTAATACTTTTGGCATGTGCTATGCTCTCTCTTGCCTTTGGAATCAAGCAACATGGCTGGAAAGATGGTTGGTATGATGGTGGGAGTATCATTGTTGCTGTGTTCTTGGTCGTTGCTGTCTCAGCAGGGAGTGACTATAAGCAATCAAGGGAATTTCAGAAACTCTCAACAAAGAGCAGTGATATAAGAGGGGAAGTTGTGAGAGACGGGAGGCGCCAACCTGTATCGATATTTGATGTCGTTGTGGGTGATATTGTATGTTTAAAGATTGGTGATCAGATTCCTGCAGATGGGTTGTTCTTGGAAGGACATTCCTTGAAGGTGGATGAGTCTAGCATGACTGGTGAAAGCGATCCTATTCAGATTGATGAAAGGAATCCCTTTATGTTATCAGGTACAAAGATCACGGATGGCTTTGGCTTCATGCTTGTCACTTCTGTAGGCATGAACACCGCGTGGGGTGAGATGATGAGTTCAATAAATCGTGAATTGAATGAGGAGACACCATTGCAAGCACGCCTCAACAAGTTATCTTCTTATATTGGGAAAGTTGGGCTGGTGGTGGCTGCACTTGTCTTCGTTGTTATGCTCATTCGCTGTTTCACAGGGAACACCAAAGATGACAAGGGAAACAAGGAATTCAAAGGTAGCAGGACCAAGTTTGATGATGTGATGAATGCAGTACTGAGCATTGTATCTGCTGCTGTTACTATCATTGTGGTGGCTATTCCTGAAGGCTTGCCCTTGGCTGTCACTCTAACTCTGGCGTATTCTATGAAATGTATGATGGCTGATCATGCTATGGTCAGAAAACTATCTTCTTGTGAGACAATGGGCTCGGCCACAATAATTTGCACAGATAAAACAGGCACTCTTACACTAAATGAAATGAAAGTTACAGAATTTTGGCTTAGAAAGGAGGCCATGGAAGATGACAATTATTCTAATTTGGCAGGTAATATACTCAAACTACTACAACATGCAGTTGGCTTAAACACAACTGGTACGGTTTACAAACCAAATTCTACATTAGTTCCTGAGGTTTCTGGCAGCCCAACTGAGAAAGCCATTCTTTCTTGGGCTGTATTTAATTTGAGTATGAATATTGAAGAAGTAAAGCAAGATTATCACATAATCCATGTAGAGACATTCAATTCTGCGAAAAAGAGAAGTGGGGTTTTGGTGAGGAATAACAATGAGAAGACCATTCATACTCATTGGAAGGGAGCTGCTGAAATGATATTGGCTATGTGTTCAGCTTATTTTGATAGAGCAGGGGTGCTAAAAGTAATGGATGAAGAAGAAAGGTTACAACTTGAGACTATTATCAAGAATATGGCACAAAAAAGCTTACGATGCATTGGCTTTGCCCACAGAGAAGTTGCAGAAGAAAGTGGACAACCTATTGAGAAGCTGGAAGAAAATGGGCTAACATTATTAGCGTTAGTTGGCATGAAAGATCCATGTCGACCAGGAGTTAGTACAGCTGTGGAGTCTTGTAAAGCTGCTGGGGTGAATGTCAAAATGATCACTGGTGACAATGTGCACACAGCAAAGGCAATAGCTTTTGAATGCAAAATTCTCAAACCTAATGAGGATGTAGGTGATGAAGCGGTAGTAGAAGGGGTACAATTCAGGAATTACTCACAAGAAGAAAGAATGGAAAAAGTTGATAAAATCCATGTAATGGCCAGGTCATCCCCTATTGACAAGCTTCTGATGGTACAGTGCTTGAAGCAGAAAGGTCATGTGGTTGCAGTCACAGGTGATGGAACCAATGATGCTCCTGCTCTAAAGGAAGCAGACATTGGGCTTTCCATGGGGATCCAGGGAACTGAAGTGGCAAAAGAAAGCTCAGATATAGTCATCTTGGATGATAATTTTACCACTGTGGTGACAGTATTGAGGTGGGGAAGGGTTGTATATAGTAGCATTCAAAAGTTTCTTCAATTTCAGCTCACAGTCAATGTTGCTGCTCTTGTCATCAACTTTGTTGCAGCTGTTTCTTCTGGTAAGGTCCCACTAACTGCAGTTCAACTATTATGGGTGAATCTAATAATGGACACATTAGGAGCTTTAGCCTTGGCTACTGAGAAACCTACTAATGAACTTATGTCAAAGCCGCCTGTTGGTCGATCAAAGCCACTTATAACCAGAATCATGTGGAGGAATCTCATGGCACAGGCTGTGTATCAAGTAACCACCTTATTGGTTTTACAATTTAAGGGAAAATCCATCTTTGGTGTAAATGAGAACGTTAAGAACACCCTCATTTTCAATACTTTTGTCCTTTGCCAAGTTTTCAATGAATTTAACGCAAGAAAATTGGATAAGAAGAATATATTCAAAGGGATACTTAAGAATAAGCTGTTTTTAGCAATTGTTGGGATCACCATAGTTCTTCAACTGGTGATGGTGGAGTTTCTGAATAGGTTTGCCAATACTGAGAGACTTGATTGGGGGCAATGGTGTGCTTGCATTGGACTTGCAGCTTTGTCTTGGCCGATTGGTTGGCTTATAAAGTGCATCCCAGTTTCAGGCAAGAAGTTGGCAAACAAAAGAGCTTCTCCATCCTGAACGACTAGCCATGATCAGCTCTTACCAAGACACACTTTTCATATCTTCCTTTGTTTAACGTTAGTGGCAGAAAATTTTTAGGAACTCTAATATACATCATTCATCCCTCTCAATAGTTTCTTAATTTTAGTTATGTAGATATCAATTTAGTTACTGCATACTACCAGTTCATGTCGTGAATTGCAATTTCTTAAATAGTATATTATAAAAAGATATATACCTTAAAGATGTCTATGGTGCGTTGCTATTGTTTTCATGATGGTCTTAAACTTGAGATAAAGTAATTGCTTTAAGATCAAACCAGCAACTAACTTTTGTAATAGTTATCTTTTTCTTTTCTTTTCTTTCTTTCTTTAATACGTGCAGATATAGTGCTAATTATTTGACTAGAAACTTCCAGTTAGCCTCTAATATAAGCTTTAAACACACCAAGGAGAGAAGAATGATTAAACCAGGGTGAACTTGATAACCTTAAACATAATTAGGAAAAGAATCATCATTAGTTCGAATTAGGGAAAGGGGAAATGGGAACTGATGAGCCACATCCTCTGTGAAGATAATTCAAGATTGAGACTGCAGGAGAGGGTTCTTATATAACTTTTTTTTTTTTTTTGCTTTCCCACCGGGAGATGAGATTCTGTTTAAGCTAAACCTCCTCAAACTTATTTTGAATTAGGGGCTTGCTTCTCCCTCTCTCTCTATCTCATGTCCATCTCCTGTCAAGTGTGCTCCCTGCCACTCTACTCTCATACCAACTGTATACAAGCAATGCATTATACACATGGTAAACAGGAAAATCAGTCGATGTTGAAGAAACGATTCAGTGATTTGGTTGCAAATGGTGTTTAGATTCCTTCCAAATAAACAAGCCATCTTGGGCACCATTAAATACTTTACAACAAAATTGCAAATCTAACAGGATATCCATTTTTAAGCTTCCTCTTCAAAGATCATAGTCATACATTATGATTATTTTTTCTTATATTTCGTTGTTAGTTCCCTAGTCTTGAGCTAAAGCTAACTAAAAGTATTGCACGGTTATCTTCAGCATTTTGTAATATGAACTTGCAGGGTTACTGTAATCGATGTGCAATAATTCATATTCCACATATTTATTGCCAAGGCTATAAAGAAAACTACAGCAAACTACATTTGATTATCAGTTTGCATAAGCCAGAGGAAAATCTGCTTGCCTAGTAAAAATTTGTGACAGATGGTCTTGATTTCCCAAAGACTGAGGAGAAGCACAACCCAACTATCATAGCAGTCTGGCACAAGATGAGTCAAACAACTTGCTTTAGCTTTCATTGAATATTAATCCAAACAATGGTGCATTAATCTGAGCCACATTTGGAGTACCAAACCTGCACACATAACCTAGTATTTATTCATAATACATGCCTAAAAAATTATTCATTTTCCCCCAACCACATAGTCAAACATATAATAGCATTCATTGAAGTATAAGACACCTCAACAACCAATTCGGGGCACGATCTGATGATTATGATTCTTCCAGATAAACCCACAAGACAGAAAAATAGGTGAATCTACACATGGAGCAACCTCTTTAACACTTTAGGTATCAACAGACCAACAATGCAACAAGCTGCATAAGGAATGCTGCAATCCATGAAGATCCTGCAGCCCTTCCTGTGTTTTGAAACAAGCATGATGCCTAGCTCCCTCAATCATCTTGAAAAAGGGCCCACATTAAAAAGCCAACCTAATACGTACTTGGGCAAATAAGTTGTTAGGAGTGAACTGGTACTGTCAAATTCCCTCATTGATTTCATTTCTGTCCAAAAAATCAATTTCCATCATTAAGAAGTTGTTACTCACCAAATCCAAATTCTGTAATTCCTTCTTTGCTTGTAAACGTCAACAAGAAGAAAATAATTTTATGAGCGATTTCTATTTAGGATCAAGTTTTACAGTAGCGCACAATTAATTTTAGAAGCCATGCTTATTTAGGATCAAGTTTTACAGTGGTACGCTATTAATTTGATATCTAAGAAAGGTATGACTAAGGATGGGTTTGGGTTGGGCTGAAGGGCGCGCACCTATCACTGTTCATTGACCATGAACAGTTATTTTAGGCGTGAATAGTATTTTTCACATGTTAAAAAATTATTTTGTTACCGAGTTTTTCAGTTTTCAGCTGTATCTAAACGGAGCCTAAGAGTTCATTGACTCGATCCATAAGAGGGCACTTTCTCTTTTTCTTCAAATTTTAGAAATAAATGGTTATTAACATTCCTTTATAGCCTATTTTCAAACAGGATCAAGCATTAGATAAGAACACCATTAATATGGTACAAAAGTATCCAGATGACCTGAAAATAACAAAAGACACAGTAGCACAATCGGCAGTTTAAATTCTTCCAAAGTAGGATATCAAATAAAGGTCTGCATATGGCCAAAAAATGAAAGAACATATAGAGAGAGGCCCACACTAAAAATCTGGTTAACTTGTCCAGAACAGTGTCAGCCTGGGGCTAAACATCATAAGAAGTAGCCATCATAACACAAAGAAACCTATCTTAGTTTCCATTGCCCTCGCTTCATAAACAGAATTCAGCAATCACATTGCTGTTTTGATTAGTAAATACTAATTGTTTACACATTTTAGATTAAACCCATGACTTCAGAATCTGTCCCTTGTTTATGAGAGGCAAAGGAGAAGCCCTTTGGTACAAAAACTGATGGCCATACTGATTATCGATCTCAACAGAGACATAAATGAGTAGCCCAAGGAAGTGAACAATCAAACACTTTTTTTAAAAGTACTAATGAATTTTCTTAAAGTGGGGTGCTCAAAATGTAGAGCTCTTAAATAATTACAGTCATAAATGTATTTATTCCAGAAAGAATCACAGTACAACATTCAAATTGCAGATGTAGGAAAGTATATTTGATCTTTATAACTGATTTCTTCACACCTTCAAAGGTTCGGTAATTACAGTCCCTCCAAATTGTCCGCATAAGACAGTGAGGAACTACCAGCCTAATGACGATATTTATGTAATGACCATGCGTACCTTTCTAGCATGAATAAACATCTATCACCTTCTTGGCATCAACCAATGTACCTTCTTGGCATCAACCAATGTACCCCAAAAGGAACAGAACAATGGACCACAATAATGACCTACTAAGCAATGAACCAAAGGTGGTCTACTGATTTACAACTGCCCTTGCATATATACAGCACCAATTGACCAAGACCATTGATGTGCATCCTGACGATGAGGGTTCCTGGAATGAAAAACCTGTTTCCTTTCTCATTGTTGATCTGAAAAGGGTCTGTGACACTGTGAGGAATGAGAACTATGAGGCTTTGCGTTACTCTGGTAGAGTAAAAGCACTGACTGTGATTCTTGAAACAGACATAAAGGGAGATATTAGTGATAATATGGCTGATCCTATTCATAGAAAGAATGTTTTTGTTGCCAGTAAGTACGGAAAGGCACCTGAAAAAAGCTCCTCAGTCATTTCTTGGAAGCTTTCGAGGACACCACTTTTATTTTACTTTCGACCTGCGCTATACTCTCTCTGCCTTAGGTATCAAACAGCATGGTCGGAAAGAAGGGTCATATCATAGTGGGAGTATTATTGTTGCTGTCATTCTGGTTGTTGCTGTTTCTGCTGTCTGTAATTTCAAGCAATCCAGGCAATTTGAGAAGCTCTCTCAACGAGTAGAGACACCAGGGTGGACGTCTTGAGGGATGGGCAGCACCAACATATATTAATGCACTTGTTGGTATTGTCACTGGCTGTTACTCTACTTTGACTTATTCTATGAAGTGCACGATGGTTGAATATGTGTGGCTAGTCACAATCTGGGTCAGACATACCTATCTGTACTGACAAAACAGGCACCCTTACATTAAATGAGATCAAGGTAACAGTATTTTGCCTTTAAATAAGCAATGAGGGAAGGTAATTCCACATAATAGTATCATATATTATTGATAAAATGCAAGAAGGAGTTGGTTTAAGAACAACCAAGTAATATTTACAACATAGATTCTCAATTGCTTGTGAAGATTTCTAGAAGCCCTACCAAATGCTTTCTTGTGCTGATTTTGATATGAATATCAATGAAATCTATAGTCCATGTTGAAGAATTTAAGTCAGAGAATTCAGAGAAAAATGGAAGTGGAGTTTTGGTGAAAAGGAAGATTGAGAAGGCCATTCACACCTACTACAAGGGAGCTCCTGACACTAAGGGATATAAATTCATCAGGAAATTGCTTTGAGCTAGCCTATGACAGATTAAATAATTAAGACCAACCCTATGACAGATTAAATACCTACTCTGAAGTAATTATTTGTTTTACCATGAAAAGTTGTACTAAAGTTCAAAGGCAAAGTCATTCTTCCATGAACTTTCTTGAGCATACAGTTGGAGAAATAACACGATCGAATATAAAATTCATAGATTCAACTAGACACGAAGTAATAAATATCATTTAGTTTGAGAAGTTCATTACAAAACTCAAACTTTAGTAACTCAGACAACTTGCTCCAACTTGACCAACCAGATTATTAGTCAACATTTAATCTTAATTATATGTTAACATATTTAACAAATCAGCAATATAGAGATCCTTAAATCATACTAACTAAAATCACAATGAAGAAAATGCAAACCAAACTCAGAGCAAAGTGATCACTCGATTACTCCCATATTGAAACCAAATTACAGTACCAACAATTACCAAAATTTAGGGAAAAGACACACACAAACAGTTACATGCAAAAGTTACAAGAAACACATTAATTTATTGCATAGGAAATTGTCTGCCATCTTTTCAAAAGCATAATTGGTATAGAAAGATGATTGATTGTCAATAAACCAGACTGTAAATTTAATTTGCTTCAGCAAGAAAAAATTATCAGAGTTTTTAGTTCACAAGGTTTTGTAAAAATGCTCAGGTCATATTACATCTAGGTAGAACAGTATCTGGCAAGAGAACAACAATACCCCCAAAAGGAAGATGAAGATTTATTTCTACCTAAGTAGGATGCTTTTAAAAAAAAAAAAATTATACATGTCCCTTCCTGAACACCTCATATGAGGCAGCAGGGGCAGGACAAGTTAAGCAGACCATGATTAAAGTCAAAGCAAAGGGAGGCCAAGGTGGCTGTTTCCTTCCATGGGATTGAATTTTTTTTACATTTCTTATTTGTACAAAGATAATACTTTGTGTTGTACGCCCCAATTCTTCTAATTTAATACAATGGTCCCATTAGTTTTTGTAAATATCATAAACACTTAATCCCATTCAAAAGCCACAGTTTTTTATGGTATTAACATAATATCAATAATACAACAGAAAAATTTCTGGTCTTTATTAGGGAATTTTGACTTTCCTTATAAAATATATATTTAGACATACCTTATTTAAAATATACATATATTTTCCTTCAAATAAAGTAATTAGTCTCCCAAAAAAAAAAAAAAAAAACCGACCCCAAGTTATATTATAAACAAAAACAAAAGTTTGTTCATTAGAGAGGCAGGCAATATACATAAAATTGGCCTCAGTAAGGCAGCTAAGGAAGAAGAGAGTAATTTAAGAATGTATCATCAACCTTTTATAAACATATTCCACTGTAGATATAAAGAAGTTAATTAATTTGGTGACATTTACAAGCTAATGACTTAAACTTTGGGTGCCCTGGCTTCCACTAAGATATACATGCCCTGGCCCAGGCACTAACAATCTCATGACCAGGCTGCATATAGTACCATCCAGGCCACTTACAAGCCAACTTGTGGACAAATCACCTTTGACAGGGCTTGTGTAAGGTGACTGTTTTATCAACCTAAAGCTCAAAATAAGTTTTAGTTCAAATTGCTAGAAGGAAAATTATAATTGTAGAGTTTCATTTGTTTAATTCAAGAATATCCCAAGAAGAGTAACATACTATACTCATGAACATACCTCAATGGTCATAGCTAATACTGAGAAGTTGGAGTGAAGGCAATCAAATACTTGAATTGAAATTGCAACTTTGTCTTTGCCTTTTCACTCACTTGTTAAGAGCATTCATTTTTTTCTGCAAACAAGTTTGCATTTTTCTTAAGCATAAAGCTGCTTCACACAAATAAAAACTTTAGGATATAAAATAATTAACAGTTTACCTTATCAGCCTTTGTCCTTGTTAAATATTATCTTTCAAGTTCTGTAATTTTCAATTATTCAAAACACTGAATCAGATTATTGAAACCCAAATCCTAGCTTCTTGAAATATAGTCCTTCTATTTGGTCACTTAATATATTTCAAAAACATATGCTTTTTCTACATGATTTTGTATATTAGATAATGTGGTCAAGATATCACAATAGTGATTCTTCCAAATGTACAAGCACCCACCAACAGCCTTATGGCACATGTAAGTAGGGTCAATTTCTATGATTGCAATATAAATATACCCTAAAAATTAAATACATTCTACATTGATGTATTTCATTACAAGAAAATAAAAGCATTTAAAATTCAGTATATTTCCCGTTTACTCATTGTAACTCATAAAGTTGACAACACAGTCCTTGTATAGGTAAAGAATGTTGAAAACAGCATACACAGCTAAACAGAAAGTAAATGACAGCAAATTGACTCAACTACATGGGCTGCATGAAGGGACTTAGGAACCTTTCAAGAGACACTAAAAGCCAATCTTCTAAGAGATCTCCACAAAAGGCAAAACCAAAGAATAATTGCTGCAGATGTTGTAACAAAAGATGAAAAAAGAATAAAAGAAATCAATATGTAACTCACTAATTTATGACTACTAAATTTCACATATGTATGCATTTACGATGAAAAAGAATTGGACATTGAAACATCATCATGAGAATTATAAATTTGACCAATCGCATCTCCTCTACTACAAACAAGGTGCAACCCCCTACTTTGAGAGTAACAGCACAAGATAAGCAGCTTGATCATACTTAAGCATGACCTAAAGCAACAATATTTATTTTAAGCTATCCACTATCCATTAATTTTGGTTGAAATCATAGACATTTGTTGAACAGAGAATTAATGAAAAAAACTGCAGCATGCAATTTTTAATAGATGAAATGAGAAAATATTTGTTGCTTTGATACTCTAAATCTTCTTACTCATAGACATATTTTAAACTCAAAGTGTTAGAGGTGAAGTGCAGGATGGCTGATCATGCATGTCGCTGCAGCAGTCGCAATTGGTAGTGGCAATTCCAGAAGGTCTGCCTCTAGCAGTTACTCTAACATTTAGCATATTCTATGAAGTACTTGATGGCTGATCACACCCTGGTTCGGGAACCTTTTGCTCATGACACAACGGACTCAGCCACAAAAAATCTACAGTCACAAAACAGGCACCTGATGGCACATGAGATGAAGTTGACAGAGTTTGGCTTGGTAAGAAGCAATGAGAGAATGTACTTCCTAAGAAAAATCACCAAATGTTCTTGATCTAACCAGATTTCCAAATGAAGAAGAAGCCAAAGCCAAAGCAGAATTTGGCTTACAAGCTGGTTTTACAATGAAGTTTGCTGCAATTCAAACAGAACAATCCACAAGATAAATACTCGACAACAAGCTATCAAAATAATGAATATCTCTAGAGCAGATTCATCCGACTACAAAAAAGAAAGAGAGATAGCAATCCAATTGTTTAATCTTTTAAACATATTTTACCATTACATGTAAACTCCTCTCTAGAAAAGAAAGAGAGTGAGTTCATTCATTCAGCCCATAGAAACATTTTATCAAATTCATGGAATGCTTACCTTGTATCCTCTACCACGATTTGCACTCCTCTTTGGCCAATGGTGTTCCCATCTTGCCGTTAATGTTTATGCCACGTCTGATAGCTCTCCCATTCCCGTCTTGATCTTTGAGAACCACAGCCAAGCCCACATTGTTTTGATCACATGATGCATCAAAATTAAGCTTTACCAATTGAATAGGTGGTTTGGTCCAAGCACTTCCCCTATTTTGCTTTTTGGTGAGTGATCTCAAGTAAAACTCATATTGTTTGTTTAGACGATGGGCTAACTGGTTTATGCTAGCTTTAGTGTTTGAAAACAGAGCTTCCTCTCGTGCCATCCAAAGGATTTTCATTGCCACTACTGCATACAGTGTGAACTCATCTTTGGTAATTCTTTCAGCAAGTAACTCACATGGGGGGTCAATTATATGTTCAACAAATTCCATAACAGACTGAGCTTGGATCTTTTCGACTCGAAAACCCCATCTACCACCATACCATACTCCTTTGGCATAGGCACAGATTTGAAATAGATGTAAAAGGGAATCTTCTGCTATCTCACAAAGAGGACAATGGGCATCTTGGGTTTTTAAGCATCCAACGAGCTTTTTCTCAAAGGGAAGGACTTCCGCAACCACTCTGCATAAAAACATTTTTAATCTTTCATCAAAAGAAAGTTTGAGTCTTTCTTGAACTCTTATTTGGGCCACCTTATTTGCTGCGGAGTTGCAAGGAGGACAAATGCATGATACATGGACTCCACACCTTTCTATTGTAATTTTTGCTATTTTAGGATCAAACTCTGTACATTCACATAGAATCTTAATTTCATTCCAATCCTCTAGAATTATGTCTTCCCAAGAGCTATCTCTTATATAGTAGACCCACATAAAAGATGTTGGATCTAAATAAAAATCAAAAGACCCGAGCAATCTTTCAAAACCAATGATGTTCATGTAGATAGAACAATTAAAATCATCAAATCTATATGTCACATCCTTTAGTTCCACTTTTAGTGCCACACAGATAGCAAATGATGGAAGTTTCCGACCGATCGAGAATGATATGGAACTTCCAACACTTTGATGGTTGAACCACCACTTTGGAATCTTACTTCCTGGAAGTGCAAGTGTATAATCATCATGAAGTTTCCATGTCGAGTCCGTTTCAAATGTAGCTTCATCGAGTTCAAATTCTAATACAGATTCATTTTCCGCTTCAGGATTAGAGTTCATTTCAAATGCCAAGCCCTTTTCAGATGTAGCTTCATCGAAATCAAATTCTGATTCTGATTCAAAGTTTGTTTCAGAATCAGAATCCTGATTCCGTATTCCCCTTACACATACGATATTTTGTTGAAGCCCTATAAATTCTCCAAACTGCTTGCCATTAGCAAAATTAAGAAACTTCAGTTTAGCAAATTTAGTAATAATCTTCAATTAACAATAAAAATTCTATAACTTTGAGAGAAAGAAGGAGAGACCTGATTCAATAATCTTCTTCTTGATTGTGAATTTAACGAATTACACCCTCTTACAGATACAACGTTTATACAATGTGGAAGTCTTGGAGTTTTCAGAAGGTTCCAGCAACAGTGAAGTGCTAGAATCTTTAATTGGGGAAATATAATAGCAATTTCAGGAAGGGTAGTAAAGTTGCTGTACAAGATATCTAGACGTTCTAAATTGGGGAAGCAATAAGGGGTATCCATGGCTTTTGGAAATTCATCACAATCATAGATACAGAGCCACCTAAGATTTTGTAAATTAGAGATGTTACTTGGAACATCTTTCACATTTTTTAAACTTATTGATAACTCACGAAGGCTAGTGAGATATCCTATTGATGAAAGCAACGCTAATCTTTCCGTTCCTTGCTCAAGACTTTCAGAGCCAAAGAGATAAAAGAATTTAAGAGATTTCAATTGGAGCTTTGTTGGTAAAAGTCTAAGATTTTGACAATGATTGAGACACCATTGTTCAAGCTTTTTAAGAAGCCCAACGGACCGATGAACCTCAACTAAATTTTTGCATTTAAAAAGCACCAACTGTTTTATGTTTGGGGCAATCACTGATAAGTCGGGAACTTTTGTAATATTTTTACAATATGAGAAATCCATATATTTCAATATTTCGAATCGACACCTCTGCAAAAGAAGATTTTTTTTTAAAAAAATATTAGTAAAAAGAAAACAAAATAAGGCTACGAGCTCATTTCAAAAAAAAAAAAAAAAAAGCTAAGAGCATATATTAAGAAATAATAACCGTTCAATTATGAATTATAATACACACTTCTAAAATAAAAATACTAAAGGTACTACAATTTTATAAACATAAAACTTACAAATCAATTTGGCAACGAATGCGATTGGTAGGCTTCAATCACCTCATAAATAAATATTTGAATTGTCTCTTTATAATTTGTGACACACAATTTGTATGTTCAATATAGTAAAAATTGTAATATTTGTAACACTGCTCCTTTTTTTAAATAAAAAAAAACATTTGTCAATAGTTCATTGATTGGACCATAAATTCTTTATGGTTATGTGTACATTTTAAAATATTTGTGCACAATTTGATTTTATTTATTAAAAAAAATTTATTTTATACAGTAATAAATGCATGGTTTGGTTTTAGCAACCCAAAAAAAAAGAACCTTAACTTTATTCTCTAAAGGTACTCATTAACCAAAAAAAAAAAAAAACCTAATATGAATTTATAAATGCTGTGATTATACCTCGAAATGCTCATCCAATTCAATGTGACTCTCTTGCATGTTGAGTACAACGAGTTTTGTAGGTTCAAAGGTGGACGGCAAGGATGATAAAGGAAATTCATTCCAATTGAGTAACCTTAACCCATTGGGAAGAGATGTAAGGTCTTCACAAATTACATTACGAATTGTCAAATATTTGAGACTTCTCATCTTTCCAAGATTCAATTGCATCTTTATTGGTTGTGGCAAGGACAATGTTATGCCTCGAATTTCATCTAATCCCTAATTGGACAAAGAGTCACATGAATCACATTAGACAATAGAACATATGATTATTAAATTTAAAACAAAATTAGTGCTGATTAACTTATATTTTCTTCAAGATTATAAAGATAAAATCATAGAAAATAAGAAAAAATTAACCATGTTAGCATTGTAAGAAAAGGGAAAAGATAAATAAAAATGGCATACCATATCTTCTGTTAGTACTTCAAGAGCATCCTCATCACCCAATAGTTTTTTATGTTTCTTTAACACTTCTGATTCTTGTCGAACAATTTCAAAACCCATTTGTTGTATCAAATCGTGCATCACTAATTTGCCGTTGTCAACAATTACAAGGCCTTTGTTGATAAGTTTTTCAATATCACAGAACGGGTCATATGAATAGCTACTTTGTAATATATCTACAACGACTTCCCTGGAGAATCCTATGAAGGAACATGCAATATCAAGGAAAATATTCCGTTGAGTTTGGTCCAATTCATCGTAGCTTATTTTGAGTACTTGTTGAATATTTGGATTGGGAAATATTTTATACTTTTCCAATGTACTTTTCCAATAATGTATATTTCTTTTGTACAAATCAGCACCTATTATTTTTAGAGCTAATGGAAGACCTTTGGCATAATATAAAAATTGTTCTACGAGCTCCAAATAATCTTCTATAGGCTCGTTTCTTTTGAATGCATGTTGACAAAAGAGTTCATGAGATTCAAGTTGATTTAATTCCTTAACCCTGTAGTTATAGTAGGTTAGATGACAGTCTTCTTGAAGAGTAGATAGCACATTTTCCTCTCTTGTTGTGATAATGATTCTACTTCCAGAAGCAAACCAGTCACATTTTCCAAGCAAATTTTCTACTTGGACTAATTTGTCCACATCATCAAGAATTAAAAGAATTTTTTTTTTATGAAGCTTTTCCATTATCGCTTTGATTCTTTTAGATACACCATGCACTTTCAAATTTCTACCCCCTGAGATCTCATAATAAAGTTCCTCTTGTAATTTCAGTACGCGATCATTTGTTTTTGAGTTTTCTCTAACATTTTCTAGAAAGCTGCTTCCTTCAAAATGACATGCAATTAAGTTAAAAGTAGCTTTTGCAATTGTTGTCTTACCTATTCCAGGAAGACCATGAATCACTAACATGCGAACATCGTTTGACTCAATATCTAAGCACCCACTTATTTTCTCGACACGAGAGTCTATTCCAACCGGGTATTTAGCAACAAATACTTGTGAACAATTTAATTTAGCACTTGAGATCCCTTCAAAAATTTCTTGGATAAACGGAAATTGAGGGAGGCTACCAATCACAAAGCATTAAAAAAAAAAGTTAGAAATAGAAATATGATCCTAAATTGAATTCAAAATTGTTAATTTTGTTTAGCTTCTGAACTACAACTGAAATTTTGTTAATTAAGCTTTTTCTTTTTTTTTTTTTTTGAGAAACTTGTTAATTAAATTAAATGGCACATAATTCATATATCTAAACTGCAATACAAATACTTTTTTTTTTTTTAATTGTTCAGCTAGGATATCAATATTATTCTTTTTGCACAAAGATACATGGAAAATCTTCTTTGGAAAAGAAGATTTTCTAAAGATTTTGTTAGAGAAGCTTCTAATTAATTGATAAGTATCAATCATATATTCTTCTCTTGCTATCATTAACCGCTGTAGTTTAACTAGCTCCATAATGAAAACAATATAGCTTCTGGGAGTTATTTTTTAATAGTAAAATTTTGTGGTGATAATAGATACATACTCATTTTTGTAATGCCAACCAGATAAATTGCCGGCTTCATTTAGAGCAGCCCTCCATCTTTGCACCTTGTCCATGTCATACTTGAAACTTTCTTCATGTTTTGCCAACGCTTCTCCAAACTTTCCCTTTTGGCTACGTACTTCTGATGGATCCACCTCGTAAAAAACTGGAAATACCACTTGGCCTTTCTTTTTACACTCAAGAATTTTGACAAGTTCATCCAAGCACCAAGTGGAAATTGCATAGTTTTTGGAGAATATAATTATCGAAATCTTTGAACTTTCAATAGCTTCAAAAAGTTCAATGGAAATTTTCTCCCCTCTTTGGAGCTCATCATCCATGAAGGTGTTAATATCTTTCTCACGCAAAAAACCATTCAAATTGCTAATAAAACCATTGCGGGTATCTTCTCCCCTGAAACTCAAAAACACATCATATTTAGATTGTTGGTTGAAAGACGAAAAGAAGGCTCGTTTATTAATTAGAAGAGCCATTGTGATTTGGATATATAAACGGTTGAGAAGATCTGAAGGAAAGAGGAGAAAGAAGGAGGTGATGAAATTGAAAATGTTTCAAGAGTTTAAGAAAGCAAAGAGAATGAAAATTATGAAGAAGAGATTTCTCAATGGGTTTGAGAGAGAATAGGAATGGCAGAGCAAAGGAAATGAATGTTAGATTCAGATAGTTGTTGTGAGGCAAAGACGACCAAGAAAGTCAAATGTGAAATTACAGTAGTAGCGTACTACTACTTTCATAGTTGGTGGTCCAAACGCATAATGTAATATAAAAATAGAAAATTGGTCGTCCAAAGTGAAAAATACTTTTTGGATTGCCCTTTTGCTCACCATTCTGATTCACTTTCAAACTTTCACACCCACCCAGCAGGAAAAGATGATGAAATTTATTGGGTACGCGTTTTTTGCTTACCTTTTGGAGTGTAGCGAAGGCATTCTGATTCCTTTTCCTTTACAAACTTCAAAGAAAGAAAGGATTAGAGGAAAGGAAGTGGAAGACGCACTCTACAGCAAGCAACCCATAGTATTCAATGCTACAACAACAACAAGTGTAGTAGTGGTGGGTACCCACCTCACCATCTTGGCTCTCTTACCCTCACTCACACACACCTTCTCAAGTCTCAATGCTCCAGTCAATTTCTCCACCTACTCTTCTTTTCACCACCACTTTCACTAGCAACAAACCTTCTCACCTTGCCTCTGCTAGCCTACAAACACCATTGACAGCATTCCACTCTCTAAGCCTTTTTTGTTTTCTTGGGTTTTTCTGTGATGAAAATTGTCTATTTATCACAAATAGAGAAACTTTGATGAACTTATTAAAAAAAAAATGGATTTGATGGATTGCTCTAGGTTTTGTTTTATTTTTCCATTTTAATTTTGGCTATAAAGAGTTTGCAAACAAACAAATATGACAAATTGTAATTAGTAGAAGACAAAAAGTGAGACAAAAGAATATTTATTTATTTATCGAATTGACATCTCGGTGCAAAATTGTCATCTTCATTTTTTAAAAACTAAGTTGGTTAGTTTTGAGAAATTTTGGACCGTATTAGCTCAAATCTTAGGGTAGTTTTCTAGAATTTATCCTAAATTAATGGAATGTTTGGTACTGTGGTTTAGGTTTAAATAACAATATTTAGTGTTTAAACAATATGAAACGTATTTTCACTCACTTTCTTATCTATATATATTTCTATAAAATAAAAATAATATTACTAGAAATTTCTTACTAAATGAACCCTAAATATTAACCAATAGTAGCTTATATATCTGGGTGACTGAGACATAAATATATTTAGCAAACAGAATAGATAAAGATAATTTCTTTTTTTTTTCTCGAAAACAAGAAAAGAGATTATATTTTATATTTAGCAGGTGGCCGCCCAAGCTGGACTTTGGAGTGTGCTAAATATTTTATATTTAGCATTTTTCTGATTCACTTTGAAACTTTTGGACCCAGGAAAGTGCCAAGAAATTTCCTCCGTGTAAAATACTCTGGTTCACTTTCAAACCTGGTTGAATTCATCCGTATGACCCAATAACCAATCAATTAATATTTACTTATTATTTGCAGATACAGTAAGGTTGAAATCTTTGAGTCTATATTGGTTGGTAATGTCATTCTATCATACATACAGTTTATGATGACTGATTTGGTCCAATTGATTTGATTAAAGGTCATTGCTGATGTGTGTTTGTACATCAAACGGTCCGGTTAAATCACTTATTTTTAAAAATATTTTCTTGAAAATTAAAAAAACTATAAATACTTTTTTAATTTTTAAAAAATATTTTTAAAAATAATTAATTACTATGTGCCCTCGCACATTAGCAAAATTCATATCAAATACTATCATGTTAGACTTTGGGGGACAGTGGTGATTTCCAGGTTGTAAAGAGGGTAATAAATCACTAACTATACAAACATGTCAAAATCACCGGCATGCGTAAATAGGCTTCAAATTATTAAATCTGTCAAATCAAAATCCATTTCAATTTCAACCCTTGAAGCTAGCCTTCTCAAAATAGAGAAGGTGATTTTTCTTTTTTTGGTTATAAAGGGGGGAGGGGGGGGGGTGATTTTAAAACCCACATCCACAGATAATAGCAATTTTGAAAATAGCATTTTCATTGCTCTAACTAAAACAATGTCACTTTGAAATTAACAATGGTCCTTTCTATTTTTTTGGCTTGTTACCTTGTCCTTCTTATCCAAAGAATTATTGGCACTTATTTTTAAATGCTAAATCATAGTAAATTCTGTTATAAGGGAAACTCTGAAATATAATTTTTTTTTTTGAAATCCTCTGAAATATAAATTATTTCTGTTGTTACAGGAAGATATTAATATAATGAAAAAGCTCAACTTTATTGCATACCAGTTCTCAATTTCATGGTCCAAATTATTGATATAAGTAATGAAATCAAATAAATAATTGATTAAAATAGAATTTCATTTTCGTAGTCTCTTTTTTTTCCCAGGTTTTTAAAGTCATTTACTTAAAAATGTTTATGGGTCTTTGACAAAGCTCTATTATTAAAAAAAAAAAAAAAAATCCTGTGAAAAAACTAGTCAAGAAATTTCTAAATTGAGACCTTTAAATGGTATGTTTGAGAATTATTGAATGAATAGAAGGAATTAAGTAAAAAAATAAAAATAAATGATTAGAATACAATGAAACAACAATTCATTTGGCAAAAGTCTTGTCACTTAGTGGCATAATCTACTCCCCTATATTATTATGAGAGAGAGAGAGAGAGAGAGAGAGAGAGTCATAAATGAGATGAAAATTGAGGAAAAAAAAATTATGGGATAAGGGTATTCCTTCGGTGGAGAGAGTCATAGACGTGACATTCCCTTGGTTGAGAAGTAATGTGAACAACTAATAAACCCATTAACAAGGTGGGTTGATTTTTACAAGTTTCTATTAATGAAACCCAACATCTTGAACCGATTAAAATCAGATTTTTTTCACGCCAACCGTGCTTAGGTTCAAAGTTTCTCATTTTGGACCAGGTCAGCTCGGATTTTATGAATTTATTTAGATTCAAGTCTACTTGGACAATCCTGGATTATACAGAGAAGGTCGTCTTTACAGCTTAAACATCATTTTAAGTACAAAGACTACTAACATCACAAATTAATAGTCACCACAACAACTACCTCCATTATATTTAAATAATTTTTCCTTACTAAATTCATCCAATTACTTTTCCATATGTCCCAACAAAAGTACACTATTTGTTTCTGATAAGATTCTCATTCTACTTATGCTGTCAGTTCAGCATTCCAATATCTTTAAAATAAGCAACAAGCTCACCAATGCTGAACCAGGAGTGCAAGTTTTCAGTTTAGGAGTGCAGTAACACTTTTCTTTGCATTTAGAATAGGCTGATTTAGAGAATGTAGTTATAGAATGCAAAACCAGGACAGATTGTAACACACCCAATGCATGCCATACAGAGTACAGTTGAGCCACAAAACTTCCTCCAGACCCACCAATGCAGTGTAGGAAAGTTAATCATATCATCGATAGCTAGAATATTCTAGTAACTAAGCACCCAACCAAGCAAAACAAGGTAGCATTAAGTGTAACATGGGATGCTATCTCTCTTTCACGGAAAACACTGGGAATATATTTGAAATATTATGTCCAAAGAAAGATAGCTAAGAGGTATATGGATCAGAAGAAAATAATGCAATTTTTGAAATCATAGTGATACAGCAGATCTAAGTCTGGAATACAACATCTCTGTCCAACAAAACAAGAGGAGGAGAAGGTTCATGCTGACCTTGAAGAAAACCCTCTGATCTTTTTCTGGCTATCAAGGCTAGCGGTGTTGAATGATCTCAACTAGTGCTAGAACAGCAGAAACGTGGACTACGACATAATAAATTGTTTGTGTGAACAATAGTGAATAATTGCCAAAGTTGAATGTTAAGATGATCACTAGAGACAAAAACTCCAAAGCTATGGCTAATTTAGCAGAGTCTAAAACCTCAAGTCAAACAAGGATTTAGTAGGTGAAGCAAAAGTGGACATTGTAATGTTCAAAATTGTTAGCCTGAAGAGCAAATGGAAAATGTTGATATTTTTACAATGACAAGATCCTACATTTTAGACTAGGCTATGATGGGTACATGCTTGAAGCAGTTTAAGCCATATTGTTTCAATTGAAGGCCACGCAAATTATGTGCCTTCCCTAAAACCGTTAGGTATTGGGTTATAGGAATTCAAGGCTCTAGAGTGGCCAAGGAGAGATAATTCTATCTTATGTAAGATTTCAAACCTACATCTGTATTAAGGTGTTGAAGGTGTGCATGCTATGATTCTTCCTGAACAGTGTCACTCCATAGTTTCTCCATCCCTTGCTACACAAACAGAATTCAGCGATCATATTGCAGTTTTGATTGGTAAATACAAATTATTTACACATTTCAGATCAAACCCACAACTTCAACATCTTTCCCCTTGTTTATGAGAGGAAAAGGAGAGGCCATTTGGTACAAAGACCAATAGCCATACTAATTGACAATCTTAACAGAAATATAAAATAGGAATAGCCCGAGGAAGTAAACAATCAAACACTTTTTTTTTTATATAAGTAATTAATGAGTTTTATTAAAGAAGAGCAGTGTTCAAAATGTAGAGCCTCTTAAAGAATTACAATCATAAATTTAAATGGTCCCCAAAAAATTCATTATACAACATTCAATTTGCAGATTCAGGAAACTAGATTTTGGTCTCTTTAACTGGTTTCTCCATGACTTCAAATGTTCAGTTATTCAAGTCCCTCCAAATTGTCCACATAAGACAGTGAGGAACTGCCAGATGCCACTTATGTTCTGATTATATGTACCTTTCCAGCAGCAATAACATCTATCACCTTCTTGGCATCAACCAATGTAACCCAAAAGCAACAGAAGAAAGGACCAAAAATCATGACCTACTAAGCAATCAGCCAAAGATGGTGTATTGATTTACAACTAATCTTTCACATATACAGCACCAATTGACCGAGACCATTGATGTTCAGCCTGCTGATGAGGTTGCTTTCATAACAAATCCATTTCCTTTCTCAGTGTTGATCTAAAAGGCTCAGTGACAGGGTGAGGAATAAGAACTTCGAGGCTTTGAGTCAATATGGAGTAAAAGCACTGGTTGTGGTGCTTGGAACCTACATAAAGCAAGTTATTAGTGGTAATGTGGCTGATCTTATTCCTTGGAAGAATGTTTTTGGTGCCAAAAAGTACCAGATAGAACCAGCAAAAGGCTTTCTCAGTTATGTCTTTTTGAGGCAATCACTGTTATTGTACTTTTGGCCTCTGCTATAATCTCTCTGCCTTTGGAATCAAACAACATACAATTATCATGGTGGGAGTATTATTGTTACTGTCGTTCTGGTTGTTGCTGTTTCTGCTGTCTATAACTTCAAGCAATCCAGGCAATTTGAAAAGTTCTCCCCAATGAGTGGAGACATCAGGGTGGACGTATTGAGAGATGGGCAGCACCAACATATTTCAATACACCTGTTGGTATTGTCACTGCTAGTCATAATCGTGGTGTTGGCAATTGCAAAAGGTCTACCTTTGGCTGGGAGACAACTTTGGCTTATTTTATAAAATACATGATAGTTAATCATGCCTTGGCTAGGGATCTCTGATTGTGAGACACTGGGGTAAGACATAAGTATCTGCCCTGACAAAACAGGTACTTGTACATTAAATAAAATGAAGGTAACAGAACTTTGCCTTTGAAACAAGCAATGAGGGAAGGTACTCCCACAGAATAGTATCAAATGTTCTTGGTATATAAAACAAAGAAGCAGTTGGTTTACACACAACCAATACCATTTACAAAATAGATTATGAATTGCTTGTAAATTCTATAATCCATGTTAGACTTGGGCTTGTCTTTGATTTGAGTATGAATATCAATAAATTCTATAATCCATGTTAGACTTAGATTCAGAGAAAAATAGAAGCAGAGTTTCAATGAAGATGAAGAGTGAGAAGGTTGTTCACACCCAACTAGAAGGGAGCTGCCGAGACTAAGGGATATATATTCAATAGACTACATTCTAGCTAGCCTTTAACATGACATAGGGTAAAAAGAAAGCTCTCCCCCCAAGGCCAATTCATTAAATAATACCAATCCTAAGACAAATCAATAGCTATTCCAAAGTAATTATTAGTTTTATTAACTATCAAAAATTTCTATGAAACTTAAAAAAAAAAAAAAAAAAAAAAAAAAAAAAAAAGTCATTTCTCCTTGAATTTTTCATAGGAATACAGTTAAGAAATAAATGACCAACAACATCGAGGGTGAATTTCATACATTCAAATGGACAAAGAAGTAATGAGAATAACATTATAAAAATCAAACTTTAGTGCATCAGACAACTTGCTCCAAACTTGACTAACCATAATATCAGACCACTTTTAACTTTAGTTATATTTTTGTCATATTCAACGAATCAACAATATAGAAGGCCCTAAATCATAATAACTAAAATTACAATGAAGCATATGAAAACTGAACTCAGAGGAAAGTGACCTCATGACTACTCTAGTAATGAAACCAAATTATATTACCAACAATTATTATAAGTTAAAGAAAAGAAAAAAGAAAAAAAAAACACATTTATAGATTGACAAGTTACAAAAAATACTTTTTTATAAATATTTTATAGAAGGAAATTGTATGCCATCTTTTCATAAGTTGGATAGTTGGTATAGAAAGATGATTGATTATCAACAAACTAGACTTTAAATTTTTTGCTTCAATAAGTAGAGAAACACAAAAGAAATTATCAGAATACTCAGTTCCCAAGGTTTTGCAACAATGCTCAAGTCATAGTACATCTAGGTATAATGGTAACTTTGGCAAGAGAACAACAATACCACAAAAGGAAGATGAAGATTTATTTCTTCCTAAGTAGGATATTAAAAAAAATTGCAATTCCACATGTCCCCTCCTGAACATCTCAACCGATGCGGTAGGGGCAGTACCGGTACGAATTAAGCAGATAATGATCAAATGCAAAGCAAAGGGAGGCTAGGGTGGCTGTTGCCTCCCATGGGATTTTTTTTATAATATTTCTTTTACACACACACACACACATATATATATATATATATATAGAGAGAGAGAGAGAGAGAGAGAGAGAGAGAGAGAGAGAGAGAGAGAGAGAGAGAGAGAGAGAGATAAACCTTTGTACTGTATGCCCCAATTCTTCCACTTTCTTAGATATCAAAACCACATAATCCCATTTGAAAGCAAGAGGTTTTGATGGGATTAAGGTAACATCAAAGGTACACAAGGAAAATTATTGGTCTTTACTAAGAATTTTTACTTGCATTAAAATTTTATTTCTAGCCATACCTTATTTGAAATATAAATATATTTTCCTTCAACTAAATATGTTACTGTCCACTTAAAAAAAGACCCTAGGTTATATTATAAAGAAGAAAAAAAATGTGTTCATTAGAGAGAAGCAATGTACATAAAATTGGCCTAAACAAGGTGGCTAACTAAGGAGAGAGTAATTTAAGAATGTATGATCATATTCCGATGTAGAGAAAAAGAAGTTGATTAATTTGATGACAAGGTGATTATGAAAAGTTGTGGGTCAAGTGTACTAATTTATAAGTTAATGCCTTTAATTTTGGGTGACCCTAGGCAACTGGAGAAAAACAAATTTAGGGGTTATTCAAGAACAAGATATTTTTAAAAATTCTAAGGTTTACCATAGTTTTTCAGCTAGTGATGGTGGGCTTAGAGAAGTGTTTTGTCAATTATCAATACTGAGAGGCTGATTGGGGGCAATGGGGTGCTTGCGTTGGACTTGCAGCTTTGTATTGGTCGACTGCTTTGGCTCTTCAAGTGTAGTGCAGTTTCTGGCAAGCAGTTGTCTAAGCAAAGATGCCCTGCTTCCTGAAATAGTAAATGATAATCAATGCAATAATCCCCCAACCCCCCCAAGAGAAAAGTATCCAAGATTCAGCCAATAATTCCAAATCATTTGTAATACATTAATTTTTGTTTTAGTTGAAGTGAATATTAAATATAGTGCTAAGGGATTTCAATCCTGGAGAAAGGTTCCAGTTAGCCCTAACATGAGGTATGTTCAAGATCACAAGGAGAAATAACCATTATTTGTTTGAGAAGAAACAATATAAAAATCATATTTCATTCAATAAGACAACTTACTCTAAAATTGGCCAACTAGAATATCAATTCATTTGATCTTATTTATATTTTGCCATATTTAACAAAACTACTATCCGGAAGGCCTCAAGTCATACTAACTAAAATTAAAATGAAGCATATACAGTCCTAGCTAGGCCTAGAGTAACTCTGTGACTACTCCCATATTAAAATCAAATTATATTTCCAACAATTATTCAGCTGGAATACATATCATGTGAACTTAGGAGCATCAAATTGTATTTAAACATGAGTACCTTCAAAATGATCAAAGATTCCAAGAGAGACCTCACTAGCATCTAAGTGACTTTTCAAAATTGGTGCTAAGTATTAATAAATTGATAAACCACAGTCCAAACACACATTTTTTTCCAAATGACTGATTTCTGAGGAGTTGGTATCAATTTATGCCTAATTGCTCCACCTATAGTTCCTCTAATCATATTGGAGTGGGAGTGTAACGTGGGTAAGAAAATGAATGCAAGTCCACCAGGATGTGTGACTGTGTGAGCAACATACTAGAAAGAGGAGAGATAGGTAATGAACTTCTATCTGCTAGTTTTCAATATTTTTGTTCTAAAAATTGAGTTTTCTTTTTCATTATTCTACCAATCTGAACTTTTCTTTGTAAAAATTATAATACTTTCAAAGAAAATACTTCCATATTCACACAAAATTAAAACCAAGACCTCAACTCCACGTTGTAATGATGTGGAAGGAGGTACAATTTGGTCAAAAGAACATGAACTTATTTTCTAAGTAACTTTGGCTTAAATAATCTAATAACTCTAATTCAGCTACAAGTTATAAGTGACCCCTTGAGTATGACCCATTAGAAATTGATTTTAGTCAATTTAAGAAAATTATATGCCATTTGAGAAATAAAAAGACAACAAATACATTCAGTGAGCTAAGAAAAGCAAAGACAATTTTCTTTCATTAATTAGATTTTTCTTTCTGTTAATGTCCTTTCCAATTGAATGTTACCCAATCATATTAACGAGTAGTTAATTTATAGTGAGAGAAGTGGCAAAAGCAGTCAATAAGGCAACCGAAACAATAAAACTAAAGAATGAGGCATTCCTTAACACTAAAAAAGCATTATAACACTAAAAAAACGTTATAGAAAAACAGTTTCAATGTAATAATTGTACCTTGTCATATTTCTTTGAATTTGAATGAAGAGGTTCTCATTTCTTCAGTAGTAGGCTTGGTAAAAAGTCAGCATCCCAAATGCAGCATCAAAGGCCAAGGCCCTCTTTACTGTTAGGGGAATGTTTACAGGCAACAATAGACTAGAGTCATTAGACCCCAGTGCCCATTTTATGAGGCTGTGCACTACATTATTATCTGAAAAAAGAAAACAAAGCCAAAATATCCTTCATTATGCTCTTCCATTCCCAGCCGAGCTTGCAAGCTCGATTTGCAATGAAGTTGATGATGTTAGCTACAATTTAAAAGATAAATCCTCAACAACCAACTAACAGTATAAAGATTATCTCTAGCACAGATTCATTGGACTATAAAACAGGAAGAGTAATAGCAATCCAATAGTGCAATCTGTATGGTATTTTACCATTATATATATCCATAATAACATTTTATCAAATACTTGGGGTGCTTTCCTGAATACCCTCTACCACAACTTGTTCAAGTCTCTCCTCATTTGCCAATGGTATTTCCCATCTTACTGCAGAGGCTCATCCCATGTCTGATTGCTCTACCATTCCCCTATTGATTTCTGAAGACCACAGCCAAGCCTACATTATTTTGATCACATAACGCATCAAAGTTAAGCTTTACCAGTTGATCAGCTGGTTTGGTCCAAGCACTTTTCCTTTTTTTGCTCATCAGTTCCCCTTGTAGTCCCAAGTGATCTCAAGTTAAAGTCATATTGTGTGTTAAGATGATGGGCTAGCTGATTTATGCTTGCTTTAGTGTTTGAAACCAGTGCTTCCTCCTGTGCATCCCAAATGATTTTCATTGCCACTACTGCATACAGTGTGAATTCATCTTTGGTGACTCTTTCTGCTAATAATTCCTTTGGGGGGTCAACTATTTGTTCAATGAACTCCTTTACAGATTTAGCTTGGATCATTTCAACTCGAAAACCCCCATCTACTACCATACCTCCTTTGGCATAGGGATAACACTGAAATAGATGAAAGACTGAATCTTCAGCTATTTTACAAAGGGGGCAATAATAGGCATTTTGGGTTTCAGAGCATCTAACCATCTCTTGCTCGAAGGGAAGAACCTCTGCAGCCACTCTGGATAAAATCATTCTTCATCAAAAACTTCATCCTACAAACCCTTTTAACTATCGGTTGAAAATCTATAAACAACTCCCACACAATAAAAATATTCAAATTTTATACTGGTTTCCAACCTGTCATGACTTCATAGTAGACAAATAGATGGCTAAATGAGGATAAATAAATAAATAACAATAAGTACTACTACAAAACTAAAACAGGATCTTCTCAGGTCCATTTTGCTTGAAATAGAGAAAGTCCATTTCTCAGTTACTGCTCCAGATACCAAAATTTAGAGAGAGAGAGAGAGAGTAGTTGCAAACAACCAATTCATGGAAACATTTTAGTGCTGCACCTCTGTAGTCATATTGAATTAAAAATGATTTTTTTATATGTAAATTGAACCAAGATTATTTATTGAAGATTCAAGCTCAATGGGTTTCAAATTTGCAACTACTCTCTCTCCCTCTCTTTTATTTTTGGTATCTAGAACTAGTCAGAGTAGGAATTTCATTTCCTGGAAGCAGTTATGCATATTTCTTAAGCACAAAGCTTCTTCATTGTAGAACAGGATATGGCATAAATTGTTCAGTCCTTTACCCATTCATCCTTCGACTCTATTGATAGTTTCTTGTTGAGTTGTCAGATTTTGTGTTTTTTTTTTCACTGAATCAAAAATTCAAAATAACTAAGACCTATGCCTTAGGTTCTTGCATTGAAGTACATGTATCAGCCTTTTCATGTGTTTCACAGTACATGGTGTTTACCAGTGAAGTGATTTCTAAAAACACACAGGAACTGATAAGTTTTTGGAGAACGTGGAAAGGGTTCATTTCTAGGGTTGAACAAAGTAAAAAATTTCCCCCTGAATGTACATATTCTATATGGACAGATTTTATTGCAAAATTAATCACTTAAAATGGAATGATTTCCTTGACAACTCATTATCACTTTCATAATAAAATCAAACAGCCCCCAAGCAGGGTAAAAATTCCGTATACTGCAAGAACGGCCAAGAAAAAAGTAGATGAAAAGATTCAAAGAAGTAATTTTAAATCACATCTGCTCTGAATAGACAGACTGCTAAGAATCTTTCTAGAGACATCAGAACCTAATCATCATAAAGGATCACAACAATGGCAGAATCAAAGAAATCTTGATACTTTTGTAATAAAAGAACAGTAAATGTATTAAAGTCAATGTGCAATATGTCACATTCCAAATATGTACTGTGCTAAGGCTACAAAGGAAAATATATAAAAATACATTCCATGAAAGCTTAACACATCATTTTGCATATTCCAGCAGGAAACCTGCTTGCCCAGAAACAATTCATGACAAATGATCTTGATTTCCCAAGGACTGAGGAGAAGCATAAAATGACTCAAAAACAGTTGCTTCAGCCTTTCTTGAGTATTAATTAAAATGATGGTGCATCAATCTTACCCAAATTTCGCGAAACAAACCATGTCTAAAGAGCGTACATACCATAAAAATAATGATATCAAATTTGCTAAAAAAGCCGGCTAATGCAAGTATTCCAGTGTATGAGAACATAGTAATGGAGAAAGTAATAGCTGAAATACACAACCTGCACACATAATCTAGAGTTAGTACATAATACAAGCCTGAAAAAAGAAATTATAAAATCTTCAGGAGAGGGATCCCCCAATCATATTCTCAAACATGAGCAATAATGCATTCAATGAAGTATAAGATTCACCTCGACAACCAATACAGAGCACAATGTGATGATTATTCTAATTCTGGATAAACCCACGAGACAGCAAAATAAGTGAACATGAACGTGGCTTGGCCTATAACACTATAGTCTGTAGGTACCAGCAGACCGACAATGCAAGAAGCTGCATAAGAAATGTTGCAACCAATGTTAGGAGTTCATTAAGACCAACAAATTCCCTCATCAATATCATTTATGTTCAAAAATTCAATGTCCATCATCAAGAAGTTGTCAATCACCAAAACCAGATTCTATAATTCCCTTTTCCGCTGTCAAACTTCAAGATTTATAAAATTACTTTTATGTACTAATTTTGTTTAGGATCAAGTTTATTTTTACAAAAGTACACAATTAGTTCGATATATAAGTAGCTGGAAGACTCATGGAAAATAGCAAAGTAGCATATTGTTGTCATGCAGCTCAAACTCTCCCCTTTGGCCAATGGCATTCCAGTCTTGATATCTGAGAACCGCGGCCGAGCCTACATTATTTTGATCACATGATGCATCAAAACAGTAAGACACATAGTTGCAAAAAAGCAGCACTACTGCATATGGTGTGAACTCATTCATCTTCGGTGACTCTTTCTGTTTGTAACTCACTTGTGAATAAAAAACGTTTTTAAAAATAAATAAATAAATCAATCAACGAAATAATAGTACCTTGGCATATTTCTTTGATGTTCAATCAAGAGGTTCTCATTTTTCTTCCATGGTGGACATAAATTGAAGTGAGCGTCCTCATTCAGAGAGGGCTGGGCCATTGAAGACATTGGTGTTGCATTCCCAGTTCCCGGGTAGGCAATAGGCATGTCTATCATGGTCCAAGCATTCTCATTACTTTGGTCTTCAATTTCCCTTGTAATCTCAAGTGATCTCACGTAAGAGTCACACTCTTTGTTAAGACGATGGGCTAGCTGCTTCATGCTGGCTTTATTAGTGTTTGAAACCAGAGCTTCCTAAATGCTCAAACTGTTAAGAAATTAGGGTTAGGATTCAAAGCAGTGTACCAAAGGTCTCTCTTCGCAATTTAGTTGTTTTGTTTCCCCAATTTTCAGACTCTTCAAAGCAGAAAAATAAGAAAATATAAATAAGAACAAAACCAATTGACACAGCACAACTATAAGGAAGTGAAGGAAGAGAACACTGAGCACCTAATTTTAGATCCCATAACATTTGGTTTCTCTACCTCAACTGAAGAAAAACGACTATGAATCAGATCAACATCAACTAATCTAATCTAAAATGCCGCAATTAAATGATCCAAAGAGGGGGATTATTGACTGGAAAATTAGTTGAGAGCGAGAGACAGGGAATTATTTTTCTTTACCTTGGCATATCAACATCAACTAATCTATGTCACTCCCCCGGTCATCATCGATTCGCGAAAACGATCACAACGACGCCGTTTCAGTCTCTCTCAAAAAATATAGAGAGAATCAGATCGATAACGACAATTGTGGAAAGATCGCGAAGGACAACTCTTTCTTTAATAGAAGGCTGCGTTTGGTGTTTTCCAAAAAGAAACTTGACCGAATCTACTGCAGAGACTCATGGAGGACACCTTTGATTGCACTACAATTTTCAAGATCTGCTTTGGCAAAGAGTACCAGATCAGAAGAGAGTTTGGTTTTGTGTTTGGTTTGTGTAACAAAGAAAAGAGATTTGTCTTTGTGTGAGAGAGAGGGAGTGATACGAAAGCGTGTTTATACTCTCTTTTTTTGGGTGTTGTGTGAAACACTTTACTTATCCATGCCACGTTGGCAGAGGCCCCAACGGTACTCTATCTACTCTTTTTATTTTCCTATTTTTTAATTACACCGGTAAAATTTGGTTTTTGTTTGAATTTTACGTCCTACAATTTTAAAATTTAGAGCTCACTTCTTAAATTTTGGTGGCGTTTAGATTTTACATCATGATATTTCAAGATATAGAGTTTAACTCATAAATTTTAGGACTACTTGGATTTTACTTTCTAAAATTTGGGGTGTTTGAATATTACGCTCTAAGGTTTTTAATTTTAAGGTATAAAATCTAAACACTTCTAAACTTTAGGAGATAAAAATTTAAATTCTAAAAAATTAAGGTGTAAAATTTAAGAATAAGTCTACTATTACAACAATTTTTACAATTTGCTTATATGACAAGTTATAAGTTGTGGAAATAAAATAGTGGGTCCATGATTCCACCATATGGCAAAGTTGTAAAACTAGTAGTGACTAGACTTACTCAAAATCTAAACACCTCTAACTTCAGGAGTAAAATTCAAATTTTGAAAAGTCAAGGCTAAAATTCAAACATCCCAAACTTTAGGTGTGATTTGCAAATTTTTTTTTATTTTTGTCCTTAATTCCTTCTTTTGGGTCACGTTGCTTGGTTGAATTGCTTTGCTTAGTTCAGTTGTTGTTTGTGGACTGCCAATGCCCTTGGGCCTACCTTTGTTTTACTTCAATGCCCCCGGCCCCCTGCCTCTGCGCCGAGTGTTGTTTTATTTACGTGGCTGGGTTGAGCGCGAGGCATTTTGCACCTGGAGACTTTTCTGTTCAGAAGTGTTTTATTTTTTGACCATTTTGTCAAAACAATGATGATAATAATCTCATAAATTAATAATAGGCTTTGTTTTTGCTAAATATTGGTTTTTGAAAATTATTTTATTACAAAACTTTTATTCCAACCATGTCTTAATTTCCTTTTTTACAATTTTTAAAAAAAAAAAAGTCATGTTACGAGTTAGCCAAGTTGGGTCAAGTTGACTTGCAAAAAATGGTCAAGTCATGGGTGGATTCTTTTTTTTCTTCGGAAAAAAAATTGGATTCGGGTTGGGTCAGTAAATCCCAGCCCGTTTTTCTATGTTTACATAAACATATTTTTTATGCATAATTTAAAGGTGTAAAAACTTGAAATTAAACATTTAATATATGACATAGCTATTGATTTTTTGTCTTCTTGAAATTTTGCAAGTATAAGTATATAATAAAAAATAATAAAGTGAAATCTATTATTAGATTATCAAAATTCACATTCAATAAAAAAATAAAGATAAAAATAAAGAGAGGTTGAAGGATTTCTTTCCGAACTAATTCAAAACTTTGTTCTTTCAAAAATCCCTCCACGTGTGTGAGTTAACTAATAAAAAAAAATCTTCCATAACGTAGCAGATATAGATAAAAGTCAGCATCTTTGGGCTGAGGCAGTAAAAAGTAAAAACAACCCCGTATCCATCAAGGGTCCTCTCCACTCTCGTTTAATGGGCCAGGATAGTATCTCTCTCTTTTTTCTTTTTCTTTTTCGGCCCTTTTCGTGATGCTATGGGCTTAAATCATCTACAAGCTATAAGTAACCTCTAGATTTTTAACTATTATCATTTGCAGATACGGTAAAGTCGGTGAGGTTGAAATTGTTGAGTCTTTCTACCAAAAAATAAACTTTAAGTCTATATTGGTTGGTGATGTCATATTTACCATAATAATAATAATACACATATAAATTTACACTGACATCATTCATTTTGCATTTTTTTTTTTTTATTTCTTCACATATCACAAGTAAGAAGAAAGAATGTGGATGATGGTTGTTGTGTGTGAAGAAAAAAATAGTTAAGAAAAATTAAAATTTTAATGAAATGCAGTGTGAAAATGATAATCTTATATGCATGGTGTTTTGAAAAGTGAATATGTAAAAAAAAAAAAAAAAAAGTAAATTTTTATAGTAAAATAGACAAAAAAAATTTAGGCAAAAATACACTTTGGGACCCTAAATGGTGTTTTATTTGACCATGGGTGCCTGGGTTTTGGAGCTTGCTATCTCTGGCCATGGGTGTCTGGGTTTGGAGTAGAGGGCTTGGAGCAAATCAAGGAGAAATTAGAGAGAAAGAGAGTGAGAGAAGTCAAAAACTCAATGGACAGAGAGATTAAATTGATCTGGGTTAAGGTTTGTGGGGTTGGTTTTTTATTTTTATTATTATTTTTTATAACTGGTGTGGGGAGTGGAAGAGTCCCTATCTATGCCTAAAGCCCAAGTGCCAATTAGAACTCATGGAATGAATTGGGCTAGACGTGAATACCTAATGGACTATAGGGTCTGGAGGAAGGGCAATGGGGCCATCTTGAGCACCCAAGAGGAGGTGGGAACCCTTGCAGATCGTTCCCATGAATCAAGTAGTAAGTTAAATAGAGCTAGGACTTACTCGAGGAGAGGTGCACGGATAATCCACGTCTTACTTCCAGCTAGTATCTAGAACCTTGGGGAATTTTCCAGAACATGCAAGAAAGATGAAGATCTTCTCCCCCGCATTAATGAGGAGACCTCCACCTAACCTTTGCGGCATTGAATACATATGAGACAACTTGAATAGTACAAACACTCCCAAAAGTCAAAATTCCAAGATAAGGGAAGGGAGAAAACCGATAAAGGAGAGCCTACATTATTTTGATCACATGATGCATCAAAACAGTAAGACACATACTTGTTTAGCGTTTGTCAAAAAGCAGCACTTCCTCTCATGCCTCCCAAAGGACTTTCATCGCCACCACTACATATGGTATGAACTCATTCATCTTTGGCGACTCTTTCTATTTGTAACTCACTTGTGATTAAAAAATGTGTTTTTTTTTAAAAAAAAATCAACAAAATAAAAGTACCTTGGCATATTTCTTTGAAGTTCAATCAATAGGTTCTCATTTTTCTTCAATGGTGGACATAAATTGAAGTCAGCGTCCTCATTTAGAAAGGCTGGGCCATTGAAGACATTGGTGTTGCATTCCCAGTTCACAGGTAGGCAATAGGCATATCTATCATGGTCCAAGCATTCTCATTATTTTGGTCTTCAATTTCCCTTGTAATCTCAAGTGATCTCATGTAAGAGTCACACTCTTTATTAGTGTTTGAAGCCAAAGCTTCCTCCCGTGCATCCCAAAGGAATTTCATCGCCACTACTGCATACAGTGTAAAATGGGTATCAACGTTACAGTACCTTGCACCAATCTCCACGCTTTACAAATAAAACAAGTGTCGTATCCTAAATGCTTAAACTGTTAAGAAATTGTGAATTTACTCGTCAAATTAATATTCTAACACAAGAATTATTATAGAATATTAAGCACCCAAAATCAGGATCTTTATTATTTATCATTCATAATATTTCAGAGTTCCTACTAAAAGAATTATACAACAAATGCATAATAAAGCAAACTATAGAGACAGCCAAAGGTCTCTCTTCGCAATTTAGTTGTTTTGTTTCCCCAATTTTCAGACTCTTCAAAGCAGAATAATAAGAAAGTATACATAAAAACAAAACCAATTGACACAGCACAACTATAAGGAAGTGAAGGAAGAGAACACTGAGCACCTAATTTTAGATCCCAAAACATTTGGTTTCTCTACCTCATGAAGGAATAAAACCCAACTGAAGAAAAACGACTATGAATCAGATCAACATCAACTAATCTAAAATGCCGCAATTAAATGATCTAAAGAGGGGGATTATTGATTGGGAAATTAATTGAGAGCGAGAGACAGGGAATTATTTTTCTTTACCTTGGCATATCTCCTTTTCCTCAAAAAAAAAAAAAAAAAAAAAAAGGCATATTTCTTTGAATTTGAATCAAGAATCTTCCAAAACATAGGCCCTTTTAAATGTGTACTGCATCGAAAAGTCAACTCTCAGGACAAAATTAACCTCTTTATATATTTTAAAAATCTAATTATTGAATTAAATGTTTTTTATGGTGTTAGCATACATGTCAAATTTCATTTAAATAGAAAGTTAATTACTTTTCAATCCATAAACATAAGACAAAATGGGTGAGTTAGGTCGGGTTTGGATTAAGTCAATTGATTTGTGTAAAAAACAAGTCATTTTAAGCAAGTTAAAAATGGGTCGATCAATCAAGTTGTAGATTGGGTCAAGTTGGATCAAGTTGACCCGTATTTTTTCACATAATTTTTTTTTTAACATGTATTTGCTACGCAACAAATTACTTGATGTGAAATACATTACTTTGAATTCACTGCTCAACAAATTTACATTTGTTCAATAATTATAAATTATACAAATCTCAACATTTTTTTTTAGAGAGTTTCAAATTGTGGCGTCCGCTCCTAATGATAGCTTTTTATCACTAAGACACCAATCAGTTTTTGGTGTAGGTGGGAATTGAACCCCAAATCTCTTATACAATTATTAAAGATTTTACCAGTTGAGCTAACTGGAACCCACAAATCCCAACATTGTTAATCAAAACAAAATAGCACAAACACAAAGGAATCTAGTCTACCTTTTGAAAATTGAATTAAAACAAACACAAAAGTTTCACTTCTACAAAATATCAACACCCCAAAACATAAAAAAAGAAAATTACAAATGCCCTATTAGATAGCTAATTTCTTTTATTGGATATTGGATAGCTAATTTGATTATAAAAAAAAATTACAATCTTAAAAACCAATTTCATAATCTAATATCATAGAAAATAATCTATAGTTGTATTTAATTTTAGATTCGCTATGATTGACACTATGTATTAATTTGGAAATATACATCAAAGTTTGATTGCTTACTAATTTATACATTGTCTCTTTGTGAATATTATGTCATTATTCAGCAACAGACATGCAAGAAAACATTTTCTTTTATTTTGAAAAGTGGTTTGTTTTGGTTATGGACTATTAAAAAGTAGGTTCAAGCACCCATAATTGATGCTAATTTCATTGATATACTTAAGACTCCATTCTTTTCACACTTATGAATGTTTCTCATAGATGTTTATAATTTTAAAAATATTTTTTAACTCTATTGCAACTAAATTATCTTAGCATGTACTTTGTCATTTGATATCTAAAAGCTTTTACTTATTGTGTTAATCAAGCGAGAATAATGCATCAATCATTCATCTTTCAATTCGTTTGCATGCAACTAGATAAATATCTTAATTGTTTTCTTGAGACCATTGTATTCGAATGATGTTATCAAAAAATGTAAAAAGTTGATTTTGTTTTATAAAAATATAACAATCATGTACATTATATTTGTCAATTGAGTTTGTGTTTTGCATTGTAAAGCCCACATCAAACAAACAAAAAAAACCAACCATGTCTTAATTTCCCTTTTTACAAAATTTTTCTAAAAAAAGGTCATGTCACGAGTAAGCCAAGTTGGGTCAAGTTGACTTGCAAAAAATGGTCACGGGTGGATTCATTTTTTCTTTGGAAAAAATTTGGATTCGGGTTGGGTTAGCAAATCTCGACCCGTTTTGCTATGTTTACATAAACGTATTTTTTATGCATAATTTAAAGGTGTAAAAACTTGAAATTAAACATTTAATATATGACATAGCTATTGATTTTTTGTCTTCTTGAAATTTTGCAAGTATAAGTATATAATAAAAAATAATAAAGTGCAATCTATTATTAGATTATCAAAATTCACATTCAATAAAAAAAAAAAATATATATATATATATATATATAAAAAGCGTTTAAAGGATTTTTTTCCGAACTAATTCAAAACTTTGTTCTTTCAAAAATCCCTCCACATGTGTGAGTTAACTAATAAATAAATAAATAATTCCATAATGTAGCAGATATAGATTAAAGTCAGCATTTTTGGCAGTAAATAGTAAAACAACCCCGTATCCATCAGTGGTCCTCTCCACTCTCGTTTAATGGGCCAGGATAGTATCTCTCTCTTTTTTCTTTTTCTGCCCATTTCGTGAGGCTATGGGCTTAAATCATCTACAAGCTATAAGTAACCTCTAGATTTTTAATTATTATCATTTGCAGATACGGTAACGTCGGTGAGGTTGAAATCGTTGAGTCTTTCTACCAAAAAATAAACTTTGAGTCTATATTAGTTGGTGATGTCATATTGTCATTATGCTATATATACAATTATGATGACTGATTTGGCCCAATTGAATTAGATTAAAGGTATTTGCTGTTGAGTGTTTGCATATTATAATATTAAGATACTGCTACATTGGGGTACAATGGTAATTTATAGGTTGTAAAGAGTGTAATAAATCACTGACCGTATGAATATGCTAATTTATTATTTTTATTTTTTTAAATGGGAAAAATGGTTTCGTCATGTTCATAGATTCAGTCAGGTTGTGTCCAAATCTATCAATGCCATAGGCCCATTTGGTAAGAGATTTTTATTAACATTATTTAAATTTTATAAAAATATGTATAGATAAAAAAGTGTGTCGAAATACGTGTTGTGGTGTTTAAACAACAATTTTCGTTGTTTAGACACTATTACAAAATAGGGCCTTAAAATTAAAGGCCTTGTTGACAATTTGATTTTAGTATCATATTAGGAAACACTAGCTTCGGTAGTTCCAAAATCTGAGAGACACTAAGTGTTGCAATTTTTTTTGTTATTTGGAATATGTTTGGTAAAATTTCAATGAGATGTTTGTTATGTAATACTCTGTTTCAATTTTTCTTTTTCTTTTATTATTGATGTTTTGTTAAGCAACTTTTTTGTCAACTTTAGATTATCATATTTGATTCTTGTTGATCAAGTGTTCAATAACCTTGAACTCAATTCCTTACTGAGCTTCCCTTAGCGCCGCATCTTTACATGACTTTTGTATTGGAAAAGTAATCTCAAGATTGTTGCGCTGTTAAAATAGCATATTCATAAAATGAAAATGGTAAGATAGATAAATAAAAATACCCTAAAAAATAAGATTTTATTTATTTTCAAACTTAAAAGAAAGCAAAGGAGGACACGATTTCCTCTCTATTTTGAATTATGCACTTTTTTTTTCCTTTGTTCTTCGTCTTTTCCCTTCTCTTTTTATTTTTCTTTTTTCTTTTCTCACCTAAGATTCTTCTTTTCACACAACCTTTCTTTTACTTTATTTATTTATGTGCATATGTGTTTGTATGTCATGATACGGTTAACAGATACTGTAACAGAGAACGAGGACAAATGATCAGGACGGAGCTAGAACTTGGAGTTAGTGGGGTGGCCCTGCTACTCGCTATGTGCGGCAACTCTGGCCTTTGACTTTACTACTTTACCACTAAGGATTTTTGTTTAAAACTTTTTAAATGACCAAGTTGTTTGTTTTGGATAAAATAGGTTTATTGGGCTTAATTTTTTTTAGTTTTATTATTGGTAATTTTTGTTGTTGAGCTAATTTTGTTGAGCTTATATATTTTGTTTTAGATTTAATTTATTAATTTTTTATGTCCTTTAAAATGTGAAAAATGCTAAAACTACAAATTTTTTATAAATTGCTAATATGGTAAGTGGTTGTTAGTAAGTAAAAAATGATGTAAGTGTGCGAATCAATAAGAATTTGCTACCTTAATAGTTTGTAAAAATGTTGTAAAAAACTTTGTGGTTATAACATTACTCTTAAAAGAATTGATGATATTATTAAGAGGGGTAAAGTGTAATTTTATTTAGTAAAATTACTAAAATTAGTGCTTATTAATAAAATAATATATATTTTTTAAAATTTAGGGGGCCATTGCCCCTAGTCCATATATAGCTTCTCCTCGCAAATGACACGTTGATTGTTAGGGTACGCTGCTGATGTCAAGGGAGTAATGAACAGTGTTTTGGCCCGCTTGTGTTTCTAAGTGGCATACGAGAAATTAGGCTTTCATTTGGTTTGGCTACTTTTAACTCGTTAGAGCAGGGTTTCAGCCTGAACTTTACCTTAACCTGGGTTTTATATCCATATCTATTAATGTGTTAAATTAAGGACCTCTTATTTTTATAGAAGTAAAACTATGAAGACTAACACAAAATGGCACGAATAATGGCTTGGATCCAAATCGTCTCTGGTTAAATGTTAATAAGAGATGAATCCATTGCAAATACTTAGAAGAAGTTAAGTATATTTCCACACTATGACAAAATAACAATCATAGTTTTACAAATACTAATATAAGAAGGAAGGTACATATCATATTTTGTGTATCTCGTTAAAATGTCAGAGGTTATGTATATTAACCTTGCTTAAAGGTATAGTCATTTATAAACATCTTAACGCCTCTCTAATCTGAGTCTCCCAGTCATATGATACCCAATTAACATCTTTTCCCCCTCTGTTTTTGCCAACAAATGCCACTACTCATCACTTGCCTTCATCTTCCTCTTCCAACCAGCACGAGCAGTACTTGGCAATCCTTACAGTCAGGGAAACTAAGCCTCTTAACACTAGCCTCCCTTGTATTCTCAATAAGCAACTTCCTTATCAAGCATATCTTATATCTCTGTGCCATATCCCGAAATAAGCTCAAATTTCTTTCTTTGTGGAGCATAGTTAGGTCCCTTTTTAACGAGTAGCCGTTCCATTCACTAGATCATAAGTAGTTTAAAATATATTACCAAAGTCATGAAATGGACCCCCAAGAAACCATGAGCCATTCAAGAAAATTCACACACTTTGAGAGCCTAGTGATTATTCGAGTAGGTAGATAGATACACTCCCTTGATTTCTTTCCAGAACATTGAATCAGCTTTTATGATTATTGCTGCAACCCATCCATTTATAGCCCAATATCAAGAAACTAGATTCTAAGCTTTATATGGTTGTTCAATTTAACAGTTTTAAATTAGCCACATTCTCATTCTGTAGCAAACTAACGGCAGTGATTAAATGCAATGCTAAATAAATTATCAAGGTTTGATAAAAAAAAGAAGAAGAAAGAATGGTACTCGGAATATTCCTGTGTTTAAATGCAGTATTCAAAAAGGTAATTTAAACAAATTTTCCAGGTTAGAGAACGAAAATTAATTGAGTGAGTAGAAATTCTATTGCTTTTAAAACATCAAACAATGAAATACTTAATTTAACTTTCCCATACCTAGTAGTAGTTGCCATAAGCATATCAACAAGGAACAAAAGAATATTAATCATTATATGCTAATGATTAACTACAAACCCAAAGGACGTCTGTGCCAGAAATTGTTTATGTCAAATGTAAATTTCTTCTTCAAAAGTATAGCAAAACCATAGAATAAGAATTTCACCAAGAAACAATAACAAATCCTAAAGGACAATAGTTGAATTATTAATAAAAACTCATAGACATGATTCTCAAAAAAGAAGAAGAAGAAGAAGAGACAAACATAACAATATTGGTAGAATTCGAGTAAATGCATACATACACATCTTTAAGGTGCCAAAATATAAACTAATATTATTTTTATCTCATTACTGCTAGCAATGATTAAACTCAAGTATATTAGTTCTAAATTCAAGCTGTATATACTTATTTGTCACCTGCGCCGCTTGAATTTATTGGCAACACAAATTGTAGAGGTTGTCAAATTAAAATTTTGATAGTGTTTGGCTCACCTCAAAATGAAAGGTCAGTTAAGGGCAATTCAGTGGTTAAAACTTAATTTTTCGGTCTAAATTCCATGTCTAAGCATTGTATTCTCCCACAAAGAAATAACATAATATCGGCCAGATTTAAAGCAACCAAGTTCAAAGGTGTATGTTCGAAAATTAAAACATGCAAGTCCAAGAGCAAGCACAAACAAATAACAAAAACACACAAGAAAGCCCATTCAAACATATTTACAACCATTTCATTCGCACTAATTAATGTACCTGAAATTTCGACACAAAGAATAAGTTGCTTTAAACTTTCACCTTCTCCCCTCTTTCCTCCAAGTTCCTAATCATCAAAGCATATTGATATTCATCAATCAAGTATAAAAACAAGAACAACAACTCATAATGCAACCAATCAAAAAACTGAAGTACTTACAAGAGCTTTAAGCAGTTCTGACTAATCCCAAAAAGGATAGCATATATTGTTATCTTTAGTTCAATGCATAAAACCATGCAATGTTTTAGTGAGATCTAGGGATAGAGTAGAGCAAACCAACAAAATATAAAGTTGAAGAAGAAGAAGAAGATTCGTATGAGTACTTGGCGGAGGATGGGGAAATATGAATGAGTGTTGAGGAATAGAAAGCTACAGAAGAGTCCATATTTGGTTTTCTTTCATGAGATACAAAACAGTGGATAGAGGCAGAGACAAGAGCAATTATATGATATGTTGATTGATTCAAGGCTTTACCTAGAAAGAAAAAACAGAGATCATGTATTCTAATATTGCGCATTATTACAGTTACAAATCATGTTTTAATAGTTTCAATCGTCACAACAAATTCAGCGACAACAGAACCGGTGCCATCAGCTAAAAAATAAAATAAATAAAATAAAATCTCCACCCAATATAATTAATATGTTGAAATTGTTGCTTTACGTGCGTACATTTATTTTGTTATTTGAACAATTCTCCCCATCATTGTTCACTAGTTAATGATTTAGTAACGCTGGAGATGCCATTGACATTTGGTTTCCTTACCCCATGAAGGTATAAAACTCAACTAAAGTGTTTAATTAAAGGTTAATTAAGGGCATTCCACTCTCCACCCACCAATAATGTTCAAGCTTTTGTTATTTTCTTGGGTTTTTCCGTGAGAGAACTTTTTTGAATGGGTTGCTTTTGGTTTTTAATTTGTTTGATGGTTACCGTGTAGTATGGTGTATTTATTAAAAGGATAATCTCAGGTTCATTTCCTGATGGAGGGGAATTATTATTATTATTATTATTTTGAGATAATATAGATAGAAAACAAGGGATGAGAAAAGAGAGTAAGAAGACAAAACTTACAATATTAGCACTTACAAAAAGGTAAAACTTTTGAAAGTATTAGAGAGGCTTATAAGGAAGAACATGTCTTTAAGCTATCAAAATAACCCAGCTTATGATTCCTCTAATCTCAAATAAAAATTTCTTTATATCTTCAAATAAAGCTAATTTAAAAAAAAAAATTGTTTTTAAAGATTTTTCTTTTTTCTTTTTTTTTTTTCCTCAAACGAGCTTCTAATAATGAATAAGTATACAAAATAGATCAAGTTCTTTATAACTCAGCAATATTGACTTTTTTTTTTCTTTATGAAGAATGCCACAGTTTTGAATTCACATTCTCCGCATATTATAATAATTAAATTATATATAAAAAAAACTTGGTTTTCAAAAAGAAAAAGAAAAAATATATATATATATATATAGAGAGAGAGAGAACAAAACAGTATAATCATCAATCAATCAATATAGATATATATAAAAGCAGAGACTTCATGAGAAAGAGCATGGAGTTTTGCCATGCGGCGTACTCTATGAAGAGAATTGAGATACTCTTAAACCATATTAGAGATAAGAACAAATTTAAAAGTAGAGACTCTTTATTTCCTTTGGTTCAATGTTTCAAAACTAATTTTTGTTACATTTTGTATTCAATGTTTTAAGATTACTATTTATTTCATTTGGTTCAATGTCTCAAAACCTTCCATCTCTCACACACACAAAAAGCTCTTTGCATTTTTATTCATCCTTTTCACTTTTACTCCTTTATATACACATGTCCATAGCCTTTCATATCATCCAGTCTCAAATACACTTAGACAAAAAATGATGTCATTTAGCTTCAACATTTCAATGATACCTACATAACTCCAATGTTGCAAAATCATTTGATTGTAACCCTTATGAGTAGGCTATGACCAAGGAAGGGGGCTTGAATTTTTTTATTCAGTGACGGTAACTTACGATTTTAATGTTGAAGCCAGACATTGTAGATTTTGTGAAGGTTATGATTCGCTTGGAGTCTTTGAGTGTTTGTGATTTTGGTTTGGGAAAGTTATAAATGTATTTTATTTTAGAACTAAAGAAAAAGAAAAAGAAACCTTCTAATTGATTATTTACGAAGTTAGTTTTTTTTTTTTTTGGTGTTAGAATTCATAATTTGTAGGTTTCTTTGTATGTAGCCATAGTGGTAAAAACAAAAATCGATGGTGACTTAAAAGTATTTTTCGCTTTTTTTAAAGGATACAGAAGCCCAACTAAAGTCAATTGAGTTTTGATAAATGAATGCGTTTTTAGCAAATTTCTCTTTGTTTAATCATGTTCTCTTTATGTTGATACTTACAAATGATTTCCTTAATTCCATTAAGATAATTAATTGGGTGTTTATGATCAAGATCTCCATATTTGATTGTGAGAATAGAGTGATTGAGAAAGTGTTTGGTAGGTTGCTTAAATTTATGTAATTTTAGGATATAAAAGTATTTTATATTTTAAATTCTTATTCGTAGATTTCACAATCATTTAATCAGTTTGAAAAATAAAATCTACTTTTAACGGTAAATATTATAATATATTATAATCTTACAATGTTATACAATTTTTTAAAATAAATTATGAATTAAAAAAAAATCAAGTTTCAAAGTATTTAATAATATTGTGGGCAGACATAAATATTATACAAAAAAAAAAAAAGTATTATATGTAGATTTTAATATACATAAAAATGATTTCAAATGAAATTGTAAAGTAGTCCGCGCATTGCACGGGATATCATCTAGTTTAAACTTAATAGATTGGCCTCTTTCCAAAGAGAGATTGAGCTTCTAACCTTTTATTTTATTTTTATTTGAACCTATCATGGGACATAAATCCCAAACTAAAACATTTCTAGTTGTATTCCTTACGTGCAATCTTCCAAAAAACACCTACACTTAATCTGTTTTGTTTTTATTTTTTCCAAATTTTATTTGTATCTTTAAAATCCTTTTTTTCAATCTTCTTTATATTGTTTCACTTTTTATTCATTGTTCCTTATTTTTAAGTCAATATTGAAGGACTAAACAAACCAGCCTAAAACCACTATTCATCTCCCAAAAAAAGAACCCTATGCATCAAGGGCGGTGTTCGGACATAGTGGATGTGATTGCCTGATTGGTCCAATTTTGGGCTAAGAAACCCAGAGACAATACAACGTTTGTATTCAGAATTAGCTCAACGCAGCCCAACAAACAAGGATGAAATTACTCTTAAGACCAAGTGGACCAAGGCCCCATAGACTTGTCCGTTACAACAAAAATCAGGTGAATTCAATTTCAAACAAGCCTGACATGTAGGTCCATCAATAATCTTAAAATTAGGTCCATGAAAAAGTCCAGTTAATGTAGACTCACTTGGGCAAGAGTTAATTAGTACTGTCAAATTCCCTCACTAATTTGAGATTTCATTTCATTTCACTTCAAAAAATCAATACCCATCATTAAGAAGTTGTAAGATCGCCAAAATTAGATTATGTAGTTCCTTCTTCACTTTTGAACTTCAAGAAGATTATAATAATTTTATGACCCAATTTTATTTTGGATCAAGTTTTACAATAGTGTAAGTATCTGGATGACTTAAGGCAAAGAATAGCAAAGTAGAAAAATTGTTGTTTTATGAAGCTCAAATATTCCCAGAAAAATATTGAAAAAGGGACAGACTAAAGTTAAGGTTCATTTGGTTGGGAGAATGGAAAAGTGGGAGAATAGAAAATGGAAAGAGGATGGAAAAGTAGGAGGATAGAAAATATTTTAGTTTATCTCATTTGTGTTTGGTTGGGAGGGTGGAAAAGTGGAGAAATAGAAAACTTTTTTGTTTGGTTGAAAATAAATTTTATATAAATTTATTATCATGTCTCTATTAAATAAAACAAAAAGTAACACATTATACTTTAAAAAAATTGTGTATAGATCACTGTTTTGAAAACGGACCGAACAAGCTGGTCCTACCGGTTCAACCGAAAAAACCGATCCAGTTCGGTCTGGTCAAAACCCTCAAACTGGTCAATAACCCGTCAAAAATCGGGAAAAACCGGTCAAAAACCGAAAATTTTGAAAAACTCGGTTTGATGTCCGGTTCGGTTTTTAAAACCATGGTATAGATGGACATTTTAGTAAAAAAATTAAAAAAGCATTAGAAATTAACCCAAAACTATTTTCTAAAGAAAAAAAAGAACAAAAACAAAAGCCAACCAAAATTAATGAAAAAATAAACATATGAGCAATAAAAAAGAAAGAAGCAAGCTAGACGTCCAAAAAAAAAAAAATAAATAAAAAAAGAAAAGAAGAAAAGAAGCCAACATGTCTAGACAAAAGCAAGCAAAGCAAATTATTATTATTTTTTTAAAAAAAACATTAGTACCAGAGAAAGAAAAAATAAAAGGAAAAAAGAAAAAAAAGAAAAAAGAAAAAAAGAGGAAGATAACACACATTAGTAACAGAAAGAAAAAATCAAAGGAAGAAAAAAAAAAACAACATGTTGCAAACTTGGAAGTGAATTTCAAGGGAATTTTTAGAAGCTCTATGAGCTTTCCTCTCAGTTTTCTCTCCATTTTGGAGAGAAAACTTTTTGATGAGCCCAAAGAGAAAATATCTAGACCCCACCATTTAGGGTCCGTTTGGTTGAGAGAAAACGGAAAAATGGAAGGATAAAAAATGGAGAGAGGATGGAAAAGTTGGAAGATAGAAAAGATTTTAGTTTCCCTTATTTGTGTTTAGTTGAGAGGGTGGAAAAGTGGAAGATGAAAAACTTTTTTATTTGGTTGAAAATAAAGTTTGTATAAATTTATTATCATGCCCCTATTAAATAAAACAAAAAGTAACACATTATACTTTAAAAAAATTGTGTATAGATGGACACTTCAATAATATTTAAAAAAAAAAAACACAAGAAATTAACCCAAAACTATTTCTAAAAAAAAGAACAAAAACAAAAACCAACCAAAATTAAGGAGAAAATAAACATATGAGCACTAAAAAAGTAAGAAGAAAGCTACACGACCAAAAAGAAAAAAATCCAAAAAAAAAAAGAGAAGAAAAGAAGCCAATATGTCCAGACAAAAGCAAGCAAAGAAAAGAAAAAAAAGAAAAAAAAAAAAAACAAAAGAAAAAAGAGGAAACCAACATACCCTGGTATCAAAAAGATAAAATCAAAGGAAAAAAGAAAAATAAAATAAAAAAGAGAAAATAAGTCAACACACATTGCAGACTTGGAGGTGAACTGTAAGGTATTCTTAGAAGCTCATTTTATGAGTTTTTTTCTCTCAATTTTTTTTTTTTTATTTTGAAAAGAAAATTTTTTGATAGGTTCAGAGAAAAAACACTTGGGTTTCACTATTTATTTTTCTTCCTCTCAATCTAATTAAACACATTTTAAAAAATTTTCCTCCTTATTTTTTCTCCAAAATTTTTCATCTACCTTATTTCACCTCCAAACAAATATACAGTAACTTTATCAATACCGTGACCCTCTCTATTTTTCATCAAATTTTACAAGTAAATGATTCTCAACATTCCTTATAGCTTATTTTTATAACAGGATCAATGATAGGATAAGTATAAAGGCCCACGTCAATACATCATCAATCATCTTGTCAACTCTTCCTAAACAATATAACTCTGAGGTTTAAACGTTAAGAAAAAATGCCAAGACAACCTCATAAATTTTGGACTAGTGGCCAATACAGCCCCTATCCTCCATTCTCACTCATCAAAGACCCACCATCAACCTTATCCACCATTCTCGCTCATCAAATACCCACTTACAGCCTCCACAACTAGAAAACTACCCTGCATTAATATTCAAAACAAAACCCCAAAGAAAGAACTAGAAGTTCTCATCAAATACAGAGAAGAATTCTCAAGAAGGAAACTCACCATCAACCTCCTACAAGCAAACACCAAAACACAGAAAATTCCCTTCCTCCTCACCAAAGAAATACCCAAACAACAAATACAACCAAAAACACCAGCCACTCTATCAAATCCCTTCCTACTCAGAAAACTCAAAGAAAGGATTGAAATTAAACCATCAGCAACAACCAAGTCAACGCAATACATCAAGCAACAACAAAGAGACTAGACCCACCCAATGGAGAGCACTAGGACCAACAAGGCAAAGATCAATAACATAGGATCCAAGGTTTGGAACAGCAGCAAGGCTTGGTCTAGTGAGAAGAAATAGTTTAGGAGAGTCATGGGGGTGATGAGGTTCAGCAATGGTAGTGACAGATGGCGTGGCCAATGACTATATATTTCTGCAATGGTGTCTTGGCATTTTTCCAGCCATCTAAACCCAGAGCTCCCTATCTTAGTTTCCCCATTCCTCCTTGCTTCAGAAACAATATTTAGCCTTCACATTGCTGTTTTGACTGGTACGTCCTAATCATTTACCCATATCATATTAAACCCATTACTTCAACGCCCATCCCTTGTTTCTTAGAGGCAAAGGAGAAGACATTTGGTACAAAGAACAATAGCATACTGATTCTGTATCTGAACAGAAAAATAATCTAGGAACACTGCCAACCCAATGAAGTGAATAATCAAACACAATTTTTTCCTAAGTATAAAATGAGTTTGGTAAAGAAGAGTAGCGTTAAAATGTAGTGCCTCATAAAGAATTACAATCATGATCCCCATAAAAATCATAGTAAAATATGTATATATGTTCAAGTATTCCTGTCCCTCCAGTCACTAGATTGTCCACACAGCATAGTGAGGAACTACCAGCCAAATGATGATATTTATGTGTTGTATGTGTGCCACCAAGCAAGAATGGACATCTATCACCTTCTTGACATCAACCAATGTACCCCAAAAGCAACAAAACAAAGGACCAAAAATCATGATCTACTAAACAATGAACCAAAGATGGTCTACTGATTTACAACTGCCCTTGCATATATACAACACCAATTGACCATTTCCATTATTGTGCAGCCTTTCAATGAGCGTTCCTTGAATGAAAAACCTGTTTACATTCTCTGTGTTGATATGAAAAGGCTCAATTGACATGGTGAGGAATAAGAACTTTGAGGCTTTGCCTCAGTTTGGAGGAGTAAAAGCAGTGGCTGTGGTTCTTGAAACCAACATAGAGGGAATTATTAGTGGTAATGGGGCTGCTCTTATACAAAGAAAGAATTTTTTGGTGCCAATAAGTTCCAAAAGACACCTGCCACTTGAAAAAAACAAAGATGCTTGCCTGCATTCACTCTTTCATCAAAAACCTCTGCAGAAAATTATTGCTTGTGGTAATCTTGATAGGCAAAATTACATAGTCATGTTCTGAGCCTGATCATGATTTAAATTGAGCCTAAAAATTATTCAAGAAGATTTTTATTAGTACTGTCTTATACGTTGCAATTAATTGTTTTGATAAATTCCTCGTACTTATGTCAGAACACTAAAAAGAATATTTTGTTCAAGCAAATAGATACAATATATTGCTGACATATTTTTTTTTTCAATCTATCAAGGTCTTATTTTCCCTGTGAATTGTTGCTAAGTTTTATTTCCAATTTCCAACCAACCTGAAGTCATTGATGATTTTGAATTTTATCCTATAGAGGTAAGGATTGCATTGAAGTACCTTCATTGTCAAGGTAATCTAATCTTGATGATGTCTTAAGTGATGAATTTCATAAGTGAGAATACAAAACATATTCTAAGTTAATAATTGATTTGTTGAAGGAACTTTTTCTTAGACAACTTGACTAATATAGTACTTTATCTAATAGTTTACAAATCCCATAATTCCATAGTATTTTGCTTCTCCAGATGAGCCTGTGTCAACTTGTTGTCATTGATCGTTGTGTGAACTTTTCTATTACACCTTTGGAAGAGTGGTCCTTGCACCTGCATAATCATACCTTAGATAGCCAAAATATTCTAAATACTGCAATTCTGCTGCTTAAATTTTCCAGCATATTTTAGATTCAATTTCAATGTTTGGCTGCACAAGCATCTGTAATGTAAAAAGTGCAATAATACAGACTTACTTCTTCATGCTTTTACTGAACTAGAACTGATTTCCTTGCAAGGGTATTTCACAGGGATTTCAAGCCTAAAAATGTTTTACTTGTGAACAATGGGCACATTCCTTGACAGCTTTTGATTTGTCATGTTGACATTTGAAAGCCACAGGTATTCTAGTCATCTAATCTTCTTAAGCATATATAGTCTCAGGGAAAGGGGGGAAATAGAGATTTTGAAACAAAGGTACTGCATAGATCCAATATATTTTGAGATGCATTAGAATAAATCTGATAAAATCGAGTGCTGATGCGTGCATTTTTGTTCTATATCAAGATACTGTCAACAGGTAGTAGTGGCAATGGTGATAGGGCAAGAGGGTAAAGATATGTTGGAGGATGATAGTGATGTCAAGGTTGTAAAGAACACTGTGTTTTGGTCATGGACGAATTGGTGAGCATTTCTATTTCTTAATGTTAACCACCTCTCATTTGAGTCCTGGGAAAAGTAACAATGCTTTCATGATTTTCTTTGACACCTTGGCTACTATAGTTGTTCAGTCTGAACTTTATCTTGACACGGGATTATATATTTAAATCTATCAACGTCTCAACATCTAAGAACTTAATAGTTATAAAAATTTTCACTCTAATATCAAATTACAAATTAGTTTCTGAGTTAAACTATAACGAATTGAGCCAACAGTATGTATATCAAGTTTAGAAAAATATGAAAAATGAAGACCATGACTAACACAACGTGGCATGGTTTGTGTCCAAATCCTCTCTAGTGTTGCATTTCAATCAATTTGTCTATATTTTTTCTTTCTTACATCAGCTTGTCAAAAATTCAGAGGAACCATGGGTTCATCTTTTTCATGTGTCATTGTCTTCCTAAAATTAATGACATTTAAGTTGCTAAAACTTGGTAACAACTTTGTATACAAAATTAGACATTTACAATGAAAACTTACAAGTAAGCAGTAATGGATTCAGGGGATAATGAAATGATCATTCTCTTTCCAGATAACCCATAATATAGCAAAATAAGAAACAGCCCCCAGGGCAGCCTTTAACATTGTACCTACTGGCCAGCCAATAATTCAACAAGCTGCATAGGGAATGTAGTAAACTGTGAGGAAGCCACAGCATATCCTTTGTTCTTTTTTTTATGGACGAATTACAAAACCTTAATTTCACTAATGGTAAAAAAAATGTAAAATGAAAGCTCTTCTTGGATAAAAATCAAAACTATTTCCATTTTGCTTATTAAAGTTAGATATAACACTTTAGTATGTTTTTCTCTCGTAATTATTGGTGTTTCACAATTTCCATCAGTCATCCACTTTGTAGGTCATTTCGAAATAATAGTTTGAAATTGTCAAAAAACTAGATGAGAAAGGGAAAGATCAAATATGAATCATTATGGACGAGTAGAAAGCTTTAGATGATATCCATATTTATTTTCTTAATTTATCTTTTTGGGGATACAAAACTATGGGTAGAGGCAGATACAAGAACAGGCTGAGTACATCAATATCAAAAAAAAAAAAAAAAAATTAAAGAGAAGTAGAGAACATATTGGACATAGACTGGTGGCGAGAGCTTGGGATGGTGGTGAGAGGGCCCGACGGTGAGAGCTACGGTGACTGTGAGAGGTTAGGCAGTTGGGCCGGCGGTGAGATTGAGAGTGAGTGAGATTGTGAGTGAGCGAGCTTGGAATGGCAGTGAGAGGGACCGATGTTGAGCTACAACGATGGTGAGGTGAGTGAGTGAGTGAGAGTGGTGAGTTGAAGAGATTGTGTGTGAGGCGGCTGAAGCGATTGTTATTGAGAGGTGAGGCAAAAATTGTAGGGTTATAACTATATATATATAAATATATATACGTGCGCGCGCGCACACACACATATGAGGGTATTTTAGTAACTATATATATGATCGGGTCGGGCCGGGTCCGGGTTTGGGCCGAGTTTTTGTAAAAACCCAGGCCCGACCATATTTTTTATCGGGCCAGGTATTCACCTGTTGGGCAGAAATTGCCATCCCTACTTCTCAGCCTACCTCTGCCAGACTGCCAGTTCACAAACACCATTAAGGGCATTTCAAAAACTGAAGTGCAACTGTTATTGTTGCTATTTATTGAAACATCTTATATGCCACATCATTGATAACATCATTATTCTTTCGGGAAAGGTTTTCATGCATACTTGTATATAACAATTGTTGCATATAGGGTTATGTAGCAGCAAAAAGAGAGTAGCATGTGCTCAAGGGACATGTCCAACACACATAACTAGGTGGACCCTTAGATACTTGTCTGTATAATAAATCAATGAAAAATTAAAACAAAATATTGTCTATATATATTCATCTTAAATGGTTTTAACTTTACATACAGTTTTTCCTTTACATGTTCCTTAACTTTAATTTTGATGTTTATAATTGAAAAATGAAATCAATGAAGAAAAAAAATTGTCCACAAAAAGGTGTTCACAAGTCTTGCTTAATCAATCTTTAATGGTAGAAAATATACAACTTGACAACTAGTCCAAATCAAGCGTGTTATAGATCTCTTACTAGATGTTTGTACCTCCATTATCCTATTACTAACTAATTTATACATGTTCCTTGATGCAAATATATTTTTTTTTATCATTTTATTTACAACACTTAATGCTTTTTATGAATGGTGTTTGTTGTTGACCTAATTTGGAGGAAAATCATATTATAATATGTTATATATTGTGTTGTTGTCAGGTTTTAGTTTATTTAGAAAACAACATGATAATCTGCACAATATAGCGAAGAACAATTTGTGTAGTTGAAGAAGATAGTCTTTGTGCACTTTCCTTTCGTTGTTTGTAATTTTTATTTAACTAATTAGTAGCGAATTGTTATGTATTTCTTATATGATGTTCCTAGATACTTTTTTTTTTTTTTTTTTTATTTTGTTGAGAATGATGTTCCTAGATACGTGAATAATTGTTTTAAGTTTTTGAGAATATTTTATGTTACTCTTCATCTTCCTTATCTTGTTAGTGTATTCTTTGAGTATTTTAAGAAAACAAATTCAATTTTGTGTTTAAAATTATTTATTTATCTATTCATTAATCACATGTTGGATTAGACTATGTCACTATTTATACAATACTTCTTCTTTTTTCAAAAAAAAGAAAGAAAGAAAAAACTGTACTTTTTTGCCATTTGGAATTGTACTCTTGTGATTTTTTAAGGCGTAAATGCACTTTTGGTCCATAAATTGATTTCGCTCCTAAGTCAGTCTCTGATTTCAAAAAATCATTATTTTGGTCCCTGACGTTAACCTGGTAACTAAAAAGTCTGAGGTAGCAAACGGAGTGTATAAGTGGCCTGTTAGATGCTGATGTGGCTAATAAAATAACATTAATAAATACCATGTCATCATCCATGTCCGCATTTTAATAAATAAAAAATCCATCTTAGAAAATTAAAAAACAAATAACGAAATAAATTTTTTAAAAACACCTTAATTTTTTTTCTTTCATTTTCATTATTTTTTGGAAGAACATTGTTCTTCTTCTTCCCCAGGACATGAACTTCATGCTTCATGTTCTTCCCCAAATCAAACCCAATAAATCCAAGAAATCAAATCCATAAACAGCTAGTAAATCAAACCCAATAAATTCAAGAAATCAAACTCATAAATCACCTAATAAATCCAAGAAATCAAACCCAATAAATCCAAGAAATCAAACCCATAAACCTCTAGTAAATCAAACCCAATAAATCCAAGAAATAACCATACAAATCCACATAAAAAAAAAAAACCACAAACTCGAAACCAAACTCACCGAGACATCTCCATCTCCAAAATACAAACAGGCCACACCGATCTCCATGGCCACACCAATCTCCACCTCCACTACCAACCACCCACCCTACAAAAACCTAGAAAAACCCCACCTACAAACAAACCTGTAAACACAAATCTAAGACCCACACCAATCTCCACAGCCACAACCCACCCCCACTGAAACCCAAAAAAACCCAGCCATCTCCATCTCCATCTCCAACTAAACCCATAGTGCAAGATCCATGGCCACACCGATCTCCACCCCGGCCACTGATCCACCTCCATTACCGACCACCTAACGGAAAACTAGAAAAACCCAGATATGATCTCCACCTCGACCACCAATCCACCTCCATTATTGACCACCCAACAAAAAACTAGAAAAACCCAGAGATTAGCGAGTCGGGTTTAGAGAGAGAGAAAAAGTCAGAGATTAAGGGTTCGTTCGGTTGGAGGAGTGAAAAAGTGAGAGGATGGAAAATATTTAGTTTTCCATTTTGTGTGTTCGGTTGGAGGGGTGGAAAAGTGGAAGGGTGGAAAACTCGAAAGGTGGAAAACTCTTTTGTTCAGTTGGAGAGAAAAATGGAAAGATGGAAAATATAATTTATATAAATTAACTATTATACCCTTATTACATAATATGTAAGAAATAGATTTATTTGTACTTATTACATAATATAAAATTTATCACATTATATATATATATATATAATTTTATTATTATTTTTATTATTATAATGTAAAAATTAGATTAGGTCACGTTGAAAAAAAAAAAAAAGAGAGAAAGAGAGAGAAGAGAACGTTCAAGTAACGTTGGAAAAAAAAAGGTTGAAGATCAAGTCACGTTGAAAAAAATAAAAAGGACAAGAGAACGTTCTAGTCACGATGAAAAAAAAAAGAAAAAAGAGAAGAGAACGTTGAAAAAAATTAGGTGGGAAGAGGGTATTTTTGTAAAAGTACTACCATGACACTTTTCTCTCCAGATTTTCCTTCCGATTTGGAAGGAAAAAAAAAAGTGTGCCTGGAGAGAAAATTTTCTTCCCAGTTTTCTCTCCTTCCTATTTTCCTTCCTCAAACGAACAGTGGAAAACAATATTTTCCACCCTATTTTCCTTCCTCTATTTTCCATCCTCCCTATTTTCCACCCAAACGGACGAACCCTAAAAGAGAGAGAGAGGGGTCGAAAGCTTGAACAAAGAAAGAAAAAAAAGAAAGATACAAACACAAATACGCACCAAGCTTGAAATAGTTGCTACAAATTATTTTCTCAATATTTAAAATTAGAAAAAGTTTTTTTTTTTATTTTGAATATTTTCTGTTTAATTTTTTTTACTTTTTTATTAATTAAAATGCTGACTTGTCATTTTTAAAAGCAAAATAAATTTTTTTAATATTATTTTATTTGCCAAATCAACATCTAAATTGCCACCTATGCACTCCATATGTACCTCAGATTTTTCTGTTACTGGATTGACGGTAATGACCAAAATAAAAATGATTTTTTGAAATCAGGGACTAACCTAGGAGTGAAATCAATTTAGGGACCAAATCGAGAATCGGCCCAAAATGTAGGGATCCAAAGTGTATTTACACATTTTTTTAATTATTAAGGAAAAATAGTTACAATCATATATAAATCTATAATCAGTACTTTTGCTAAAAATCAGCCACCTATTTCTATTGCATGATGTCTAAGCCTTATTAAAAATTTTAAATTTGATTATGCATTGGATAGTTAGTCTTATCACATCACATTTGATATGTTTTACATGTTGGGGAGAATGAGTTTGACTTTAATGTGAGTTTTATTTTTCCTTTCTTTTTTATTTTGAATTGTAGTTTTGTTGAGTTTTATTAATTTTTGAGATAAGTGTTCTAGTGTTTTGGATTGTAGGGTAGAAAAAATTGAATTTGGGAATGTTTGTTTAAAATTAAAAGAATACTTTTTAATGATATAAAAAATGTTATAAATAAATTTTATTAAAGAATGAAAATCTTCGCTAACTTAGTTTTTGAATTCCTAAAAAAAATTGTACTGTTTTCATTTTGATTTGACAAAAATGATACAAATTACATTTGTAATTTTTTTTATAATAAATGAAAATATGATTAAGAAATACATTATCTTTATTTACCAAAAAAATACATTATTTTTTTATTAAATTACAACTAGTCTATATTATATACTATATAATAAAAGTTGGGTTTAGAAGCCTTGGTTGCGCCAAGTGATTTCATCAAATTGCAGAAATTTTTTTAGATTGTTTTTTTTTAAAAATAGATATAATTTTTTTGGTCTCATCTTCTTCTTCTATAATTTCCAAGTTGATAAACTTAATTTGATTATAATCCAAATTCTTCATCTAATTTTTTTTTTACATAAATTATATTAATACACGTCCAAAAACAACAACATTATTAGTATTTTTTAGATTTTTCAAAAAAAAAAATTATATCGTAAAAAATACATAAATTATATCGTATATATATACGTTATAATCAACTTAACATTGTATATACGTTAAAATCAACTTAAAATTTTAGCATTATTAGTTCATATTTTTTAGATTTTCAACCAAAAAAAAAAAAAGATATAATATTTTGTTCTTATTTTCTTTCCCTATAATTCATACTTCCACAAATTAGACTGACATTAGACTTTTTGTTTATATCAACTTTTTCAATGTAGAGTGTATATATATCAAATAATTCATAATAAATACCTACTTTATGATTTTTTTTCTTCTTCTCTTCTTCTACCTATAACCTTACAGGTATGTATTTGTTTACACTAATTTTTTATATATTTGTTTACTCTAATTTCTTTCATCAAATTGAATAGATTTTTTTTTTTTTGTGTTTTTTGTCTTTTGTTTAACCTAAATTTATTAAGTTTTATCTGATTCATAGGGTTAGGGTTTGAGAATCAATTATTTAATTTTACCTAAATTTATTTAATAAATTGTTACATCTATTTTATTATTTAATTTTACTTAAATTCGAAAATGTTTTCCTATTTTGTTTAGTTTATACAGGATTCTTGCTTAAATCGTGCATCACACAGGCATATACCAGTGTACTATAAAACCAAAGCCTTTGACTTTTCGTTGACCTCATGAGAGTCTGCGACATATATAAGCTTTGAAACTCTCACAATTTTCCACATTATTATTATTATTATTATTATTATTATTATTATTTATTTTTATTTTTTAAATTTAGTTTTGGTTTAAAAATGCTCCAATCCCTCGATATATATGATCCCTCCACTAACCCCTGAGTTGCCATAGTTAACATTTGTTAACTATTTAGTACATCACACGAGATAACAACTAGTTATTACTTATTTTTGAGTAAATATTGGAGGACTAAACAATCCAGCCTAACAATAGGCATGCAACGAGGGCTGTGCTAGGATGTACTGGACTTGATTGGTCCAAAATTGTTTTGCAATGTGGGCCTTAGAAACCTGGAGACAATACCGTGGTTGTGTTCATAGCTAGATCCAAAGTCCAACCAAAAGGATCCAACGAATGTAGATTTCAAAATTGGATACCCAACAAACTAATGTGAAATCGCTCTAAGACCAATGGGCCATGGACCCCCATAAATTTTTGAAAACATTTTGAGCCCATTTAAAAATGTGTATTATATATATAATTTGAAATTTTGGATCCTATAATTTACAGTTACACATAATCCTCCTCAGTTTGAAAACTATACCCCAATTTGAAAGTTGACCCAAAGAACCAAATAAATAAAATAATTAGTTAGCCATCTAACCATAATTGTGTTGGAATAACGCTTTGATTGTTTGTTGTTTGTGACAAAGTTAAAAGTTCTGGATTTAGGAGCTATTGTGATGTTTGACTTCACCCCAAAGATTGCTTAGTTACATTTTCTTCTTCTTCTTCTTTTTTGTTTTATTGTTTGTGTATTTTTTTTAGTTAAAAGAATATTTAAAATTGCAATAAGATAATAAAAATGAAATTTTCAACCTCCATAATTCACAATATTTCCTTTCTTAGAGAGGGTTTGGATACAGCTTAAAACATTTGCGTTTTTGCGTTTCTGCGTTTTTTTTTTTTTTTTCAACGTGCATAAACAGTAACCGGCACTGTTCATGTACGTTATTTCACTGTAGCAGCACTGTGCGGAAGACAAAAATCACTATTTGGCACTGTTCAGACACTGTTCACGCACTGTTCATGGGACCCACAAGCACTTTATTTAGAAAAAAAAATATTAAAAATAGGTCCCACAATATTATTCACACATTTAAAAATTATTTTGCTACAGTGTTTTCAGTTTTTAGCAAAACGCTCTATCCAAACGGACCCTTAGTTGAATATTTGCCCGACAAAAATACAATTTTTTACCTAGCATGCTTTTTCTTTAATAAGCCATATGGAATTTGTACGTAGGCAGGGACAGAACTACTCAAGGGCTAAGGGGGGCCATGCCCCCCCATCCCCACTCTTTGAAAAAAAAAATACTAGCATGTATATTAACAAAAAGAATTTTAATTCTAGCTCTTAAATTTATATACTTGCCCCCCCCCCCTTCCCCCAAAAATTTACAAATTGTCCTAAGAAATCCAACAAATAGATAATAAGAAAAATCTATAAAAGAATGCACATATCTAGATAATAAGAAAAATCTTTGGACAAATCATAAATTCGGTCTAAGCAAAAATAATAATAACAAATCAATTACAAGTCCTAGCAAAAAAAATCACAAAAATCCAATAAGTTTTATCCAATTTCTTCCTCTCACTTGAGAACTCTATGCCCCTCTCAAATGACTCCAACCTTATAGTCATAGAGACAACTTCTATGCCACATATTGATCGCTCCATCCACAGATTAGTTAGACCTTGAAAATATTAAAACGTGTCAATTGACTTACAAAACTCTTGATTATAAAATCCTATTATTAATTTTTTTTCAAAAGTAAAAATACAAATAATAATTAATAAATTAATGCTAATAAAGCAACTTTGTCAACCTCTAGTATTGATATTCAATTTTTTTTTAAAATCTTTGAACAAAGAACTTCAACCCCCCTAAGTTTGAATCCTGGTTTCATCCTTGTACGTAGGCATAATAATGCATTCAAAGTTAATGCATTTAAGAATTGAAACGAAGTCATGGATGAAAAAGAAGAAAGAATTTTTTTTTTCTTATTTATAGAGAGAATTATTTCAACTCTCTTCGTAAGGTTACTGTGAGATCATGTGACGACTTGATGACATACAACTTGTTTCATCCACCCACCAAAGAGCTTATCAAAAATTTATAAATGATTGAAAGTGGTACTATAGTCACTATAGTAACACCATTTTGTAAGGCAAACAACATAGATGTTAAGATATGAGGTTAAGCTTGACCTCAATAAGATGACTATATAATTGTGCACCATTATTAAGTATATATTTTATGTTGCAATGAATTCTTAATTACATGCACTAAATCGTCAGTTTAGTTCATGTTTATTTTAATCTTAGCTTTGGATCATTGAGAATTTGAGAGGCACATGAATCATTTAGAATTGTTGATATTTGTTTGTTCGTTGCGAGACTTTTCAAATCATGAAATAACTACCATTAAAAATGGGACTTTATTCTCCAAAAAAAGTTTCATTGTAATTGTTTGTTTGTTGCCTCTCATTTGGTGTAAGTAAGGTTGAAGTCTAAATAAAGTTGTTCACGGCGCAAGTTTAAGAATTTTGGCCGAGCAATGAAGATTAGTTGAATAAAATCAAGTGTATTCAAAAAGTTGTTGGGCTGAATGTTTCGCCTAATGTTCACCCAACACTTGATCAAGCAAACTTTTAAAGGAAAACTATTGACTTGGGCTTTCGCATGCCTCTCTAGCTTCTCAATCCTTAAACCCTACACCACATTATATGAACAAATTATAATCCTACTATAAAAAGAGATAAACGAACAAAGAATTCCTTGAGAAAACCTTGCCAAAGCCACGAAATCTTTCAACTTTTCTAATTGCTATATTCTTGAAAGGAATTTTACCACTCAAAACAAAGATCACTTACCATGTGTTGGAGTAATGATTTGAAGCCCATAGAGACATGCAAAATCTTTAAAGATTTAACTTTCAGCTTTGGATAACTATGAAGATTTGAGACTAGAGTCAGCAGTTGCAAGCAAGAGCAGGTAACTTAGTTATGGTGTCTCTTTATATTAAGATTAAAGAAGATCAACATGGTGGATTTAGTAGAGAAGTAAAGAAAGCAGAGAAGAAAGAAAACAGAGCAAAGAAGAAACAAAGAAATACTGAAGTGAAGCACACGTGCCAGAAAATCAAGAAGGAAGAAATAAGCACGTGATCCCACGTGTCAAAGAAATAAACTGAAGCAACAGCTGTCATAATGTAATTGGATGTATTAACATTTAGTTAGAGAGTTAGTTATTTTAGTCAAAGTTTGTTATCCTGCCTTGGGTTCTGTTTTGTGTATAAAAGGCAGGGGGGTTAATCATTTTGTAATTAATTCATTCTTTCTTCAATCAAAGAGTTAATTCAATTTTCAATTCTTTTTCTTCTCTCTGTTTCTAATATGGTATCAGAGCACGTTTTCTGAGTGAATTTTCATTTTCTCAGTTCCCAAACAGAATTTAACATTTTGTTTTCTCTTTTCTTTTCTCATCAATGGCTTCCGATTCCACAGCCAACACACAATCTCAAACTGCGCATTCAGTACCTGCTTCGACTGCGATGATAGCAGACGAATATGCCAACAATCCTTTCTTTTTACCTGCGAATGAAAATCCAGGTTTCATGCTCACATCGCAACCACTCACTGGTCCAGAAAACTACATGAGTTGGGCGCGATCTGTATTCTTGGCTCTAAGTTCCAGGAATAAATTTGGCTTTGTCGATGGATCGATCACTGAACCTGATTCATCTTCTTCACTGTATAATTCTTGGAGCAGATGCAATACCACTGTGCTTTCTTGGTTGACGAATTCACTAAGTCTGGATTTGAAAGCTAGTGTCATGTACATCAACAATGCCAGAGATTTGTGGATCGATCTCAAGGATAGGCTATGTCAAGGCAATACTCCAAGGCTGTTTGAACTTGGGAAGGAAATTGCACATCTTGCACAGGGATCTCTCTCAGTAAGTTCTTACTTTACGAAGTTTAAAACCTTGTGGGATGAATATGCTAATTACCAGCCTTTCACAATCTGTACATGTGCTTGCATTTGTGGTTATAAAGCTTCTCAGCTTAATGCTCATCATAAGGAACATGTCTTTAGGTTTCTGATGGGATTAAATGATGGTTATGGTCATGTCATAAGTCAAATTTTGCTAATTGAACCTTTGCCCTCTCTTAGCAAAGTATGTTCTTTGATTTTACAAGAGGAGAAAAGAAGAAACATTGGTCAAAGCTTTAGGTTTTAATGCTTTCACTAGATTGACACAGAAGTTAGGAATGCAAGATATCTTTGTACCAAAGCAGTTGCCAACAGAGCTGCTGATTGAAGATCTTCAAGTCCATGATCTTCCAGCTCAGGACTTGAGAGGGAGTATTAAGATTAAAGAAGATCAACATGGTGGATTTAGTAGAGAAGTAAAGAAAGCAGAGAAGAAAGAAAACAGAGCAAAGAAGAAACAAAGAAATACTGAAGTGAAGCACACGTGCCAGAAAATCAAGAAGGAAGAAATAAGCACGTGATCCCACGTGTCAAAGAAATAAACTGAAGCAACAGCTGTCATAATGTAATTGGATGTATTAACATTTAGTTAGAGAGTTAGTTATTTTAGTCAAAGTTTGTTATCCTGCCTTGGGTTCTGTTTTGTGTATAAAAGGCAGGGGGGTTAATCATTTTGTAATTAATTCATTCTTTCTTCAATCAAAGAGTTAATTCAATTTTCAATTCTTTTTCTTCTCTCTGTTTCTAATACTTTAAATGTAAAAGAAGCCTTGAAAATAAATCATGAATCTATATCACAACAATCTTCATAGTGGATTTGATGTGGTCTTGGCCCCAAAGTGTTTTCCCAATTTGGTTTTCACTTCATGATCAATTCCTTGTCTTAGTGTGTGTGAGTTGTTTTGTGATTGTTGTTTATTTCCTTTTTTTATATTGTACTAGAAATTGGTTAACTAACTGCCTAGACATATTAATTATACAATTAATAAATTGGTAGTAAGTCAACTTAGGGATTTACTAAACAATGTCTTTTCATAAATATATAATGTAGTTTGCGTTTGAGATTTAAAAATTTGTCAAATATGTTTAATTATATCAATTACTAGTTAAGGAATAGAAACTCAATAGTCTATCAACTTATTTATAGAGTTATACTTGTTATCTCTCCTTTAGTGTCTATTTGCAATTATAAATATAGTATTTTCAACCATAATTATTGAAAAAACTAGGTTTCGAAACAAAATTGAAGATGATTTTTAAAGAATTTTTTAATTTTTCATATTGAAAAAGAAATTATTGCAAAATTTAGTATAAAATCAATTTTATTTATATATAGTTTTCAAGATTTTTTAAAAAACCCCGAGTTTCATTTATAGATCATACAAAAATTTTTGGTTGAAATATATTAAAAAATAGCTGCTTTGTATCTATTCTTTTGTTAAAATTGTAATAAAACAAATCAATAGCCTTCTAGAAATGATTTTCTGGGAGAGTTTAAAGGAGTAAAAAGTGAAAAATATAGATTCTAATTTTGATTAGCATCTAGAAATTTATTTCTAATCTTATATTGCATGAGAAATGAAAGAAATGCACATGTTAAGGAGAGCTTGGAACACCTCGTCATTGGAAAGAAATTAAAATAATAATAATAATAATTATTTAATTTAAAACAGGTGCTGTTTAATAAAGCTATGAAGTTTGTGTTTTTTTTTTTTTTTCCTGAATGAGTTATGAATTTTGTGTTGAAAATTTTAGAACTGAACTATTAATACTGAAAGCATATACACCAAAAATTTTAGAACTGTGAAATTAATACAAGAAATTGATAATACCATTTGATAACAATAGTCGAAATATGAAACCCACATATATATATATATATCATAATTTTTTTCCCAAAATGGTCGTTCTTAACTCAAACAATGAGCATTTTAGAGTTGTATTACATGAAGGTTACTAGCATATTGGTGGTGGTGACAATCATGATAACAACAACAATGCTAAGTGGGATTGAGGTGTACAGTGATGGTAATGCATTAGTGCCCACAATAACAGTATAAGTATGTAACAATTGTGATGGTGTTGTCGACAAGTTGGTGGTGCTTTGCAGTAACAATTGTCACGACCACAATAACAGTAGTATGATATACATGAAGATCACGATGGTTGTAGCTAGTGATATTGAGTCATTGATCATTATGGTGGTGGAAATAGTAATCACGGTTGGTAATTGATGATAATGATAAAATGATATCAATATTGCTCATGTTGTTTGTGATTGAAAAAAGAAAAAGAAAATATTAAAACAATCCAGAGGGTTGTGAGATTAATCGCTGGGGGATATAAACACCCACTAAATTAGCATTTCCATAGAGTTAGGTTGCAAGTGGTTGGTGATTGAATAAATTAACTGTTAAGCATTGTCTAACATGTTAAAGTATTAAAATTAATTAAGACTTTAGTTGTCATTCGTTTTCATACTCCACAAATATGCTTCCTGTATATATTGATACCTTGTGAATGTATAATTATCCTCAGATTTCATCAAATAAAAGTCTCTAGACTAAAATACAATGCTTTAAGAAAACAAAAAGAATCAAGAAAGTTTAAAGATAATAGATTTCTAAGAATTTAGTTTCCTTTGTTTCAAAATATGTAATCATTTTATGATCATGACATTATCCCTTAATCAAATCCATGGCCTTAGTAGTAATCTTATGAAAGTGAGTTGTACTCCCGGAGTACCATAAATGCGTACTCCCTCTTCTCACATGAATGGTGGGTCCCACTAATTAAATTTATGGTGGGACCCACCATTTATGTGAGAGGAGAGAGTACGCATTTATGGTACTCTGGGAGTACCTAATAATTTTCCCTTTGCATGAGGCAAAATTGATGAGATTGAAACTAGCTAGCATATTAAGATCATATAGAAACTACCCCAGAAGAAAAGAAGCCTAAATGTTATTATGTCCTTAAGAACTTGAAGCTGCCTAAAAATAAATTAAACCTAAAACTTTGAAATTAAGATTTGGTTACACCAATCAATCAGTCCATGTAATATGCTTAGAAGACGAAAAAAGTCAGCATTGGCTGAATCAATCTCTTGAGAATAATTTTTAAAAATGCCTCCTGAATGTTTTTCATTTAAGATCATTAATTGTTCTCCCAAAATCATAAAAATGACCTTGCCGTCTTGTTTCCAAACTATGTACTATGAGTACAAAGTGTCATAACTTGGACACATTTTAGGTTAGACACCGCCTAAGACTAACGTATATAACGCCAACACATTGTAATGGTTTTTACTTTATAGGTTTGCTTCACTTCAATGGAAACTCCCATTAATGGCATGTAACAAACTCCAGCAAGCAACCCACCAACCATTGTTCCCCTTTGGAAGATTAAGACAAATGAAGAAGAGATATTGTGAGAAATGGTGACGTTTCAGCTACATGGCTTACAGTGAGAATCCATAAAGATCTCATGGAGTTTAGCTAAATGGAGCTTCCAAACAAAAGCTGGTTTGACAATCTCCAACAACCATACAACTTAGAAACATCAAACGTTATGTTGCTTTTCTTTCCAGTCCAATCCACAAACCTTATCTAAAAATGGCTTACTCCACCCACACAAGCACACACACCAGCATGTCTATATATACATAGTTACATACATACATACATGTGTATGTATACATATAATAGAGAGAGAGAGTCAAGGTCTTTGAAGAAGGCAGAAGAAATTAGGCAGTGACATTACATTCAAGGAAGAAAGTAAAAGAAATAAGGCAGTGGCATAGCATTCATGGCGTAGAAAAGTTGTGCTTGCTTAGGAATTTATACCTACTCTAGCCAATAATTACTTAGGAGATTATACATCATTACATAATTGATGTTTTCTTCCTAATAGAACTTCACAAACACATGCTAAGAAAATTGACTGTGATTACTTTACTTATGAAGATATACTTGTCTTAGTCAATAATTAATTAGACCATATAAGACTAAAGATCATTACAAATTTGATATTTTCTTCCAAATAGAACTTCACATTGCACTTGCCAAGAAAATAAATGAACCTAGGACCACAAAGAGAGAGAGAGAGAGGGTATCAAGGATAAAACCTTGTCATCTACTTTGACCTAGAAAAAATAAAAGTTGGTCCCAATGATAATGTTTAAAATTATAAATTCACATCAAATGTTGAAATGTTGAGCCATTTGATCAACCTACATGAAAGTGAATAGATACATATATAGAGTTTTGCCGGCTATTACTCAAGAAACCAGAAATGTTGTCGAGGGCCTGTATGTTGTGGTTCCTACTTCCTAATGTTCAAAGAAAATGGCGTAATAATAAGAGAACCTCAACCTATTTCTCAAAATGATAATTCCTTCAATTTCCTTGTAGATGGAGAAATTTACAAGTGAGTTCCTCAAACTGTGATGCAAATGAAAACACAGAAGGGTCTCTTAATATCCAAAGATTCCATGTCTTCATTGATATATAATTTTAAAGCCTGAATTCATTTCCGACTTTCTATACAATATATAATTAATCTGTTTCCCCAGGCATTTGCTTAATCTTTACAAAGCATACCAGTTCCTGGGGCCTAGCTATCTCAAATATAAACTCTTAAATTTTTAAAAATAAAGAAAGCTAAAAAAAAAAATTACAGATACAAACCCCAAAAAAGAAAAATATATAACTGATTCAAATTTCACAAAATTTGTCACTTTTTAAATTCTTGAGAGATATATGCAAGTGAGGATTCAATCCCAATCCATGACCAAAGAAAATATATAATTATGAATAGATAAGAAATAATATGAGAGGAAAAAATTTCTATACAATATAATTTGGAAAAATCACATTAAAATACCCAAAAACTGTCACTCAAAATCCTAACATTTCTCACCGTCTTATGAGATCTCCCAAATTATAGACACAAAATTCATAATATATATCAAAAAATACTACAAAAGAAGTTTGCAAACATATTATTGGCATAGAGAGTAAATCGTGGAATAATTATACCCAGATGAGTGAAAATCAAATGAAAGAAAATAAGATACCTTTCTAGTGTTTCTAGATGAAAGAAACCCTAATGGGTATCTTGAAAGTGAACCAGAAGACAGAATTAGGGTCTCTGGTGATTAGGGTTTTCTCATGCTTCCAGCAACAGGTGAAACTGCCACATGATCTATTCTTTCCAAGATATATACATATATATAGGGTTTCTGAGGAAAGCTCAGATCATGCTGGCAGCTTCAACTGCTAGTGGTGCACGACAGCACCACTGTTATATGCACCATCACTGTGTTGTAGCGTATAGTCTCATAGATCCTCTTTTTCTTTATCAATTTTCTGCTCCAATTGCTTCTTCTTCCTGTGGTGGAAGACTTGATAGATAAGAAAGGATGAGAGGATATAAATAGAGAGAGGAATTATAAAGGAGTTGCAGTTCTACTATCTTCAGGTATACTCTAGCTAGTTCCAAACTCATTATATATTTTTGTCTCATGTGAAAATGATTCGACAAAATATATAAGGTAATAGTTGGTCTAACTGTCTGAGTTGTCTGACATTTCTGTCAATAAAATATATAAAATAACAACAACAACAAGGGCATATTACATATTGTTTGCCAGTGAATGTGATAGAGGCATGTGGTTTCAAATATATTAATTTGAGATGTTAATTTGCTCATATGAGTTCTTTTTTTATAATTATACCAGTCAAATACAATAGTGCATTTAACAAATACAAAAATTTGCAGATAGGTAAAATTAATATTATTTTCCTAATTTTTTTGGAATCTTATTTTCCATAATCATAGATAGGTAAAATGTCACTTTTCTAAAACACAACTGGTAATGAGCCATTTTTTTTTTTTCAATTTTTTTTTTTGGAGACATGATTTGTATGTGCAAGTTTTGACAGATTATGATGGATGCTAACAGAATAAACCTCAGATGCCACTTTTTATGCCTTTGCAAATAGAATTCAGGTGGGCAAAATACTCATGGTTAACCCTAATGATAATCATAGAAGTGGCAGCAATAGTAGTAACATTGAATAAAATAGAGTTTTGCAATTCCAATTTTGATTCACAAGATATCTTAGGTATATATCCTAAACTATTAAGTAGCAATATTAATTGGGATTCTTCTCCAACCCAATGGGCTTGCACACTAACATCGATAAATTGATAGTTAAAATAGCAGGAAAGGGAGAAACAAATCATGATTATTCTAATAAAGAATTATATCTCCCAGTTAAAAGTGCCCTGATAGACTAATCGGGAAATACTAGTTTAAAACTCTATCTTTACATATGCTTTTCTTTTTAGAAGACTCTTCTCCTATCCATTTGGGTTCATTCATTTTTAAAAAAAATGATAATATATATAATTACATAAAAGCTAAATATTAAAAAAAATGTTAACTTATAAGAGAAAAGATTGGATTTAGTGCACTACACCTAAGCCAACTCAACTTATAAGCTATCACATACATAACAAGAAATTTATATATTTGAATTATAGTTTAGATTATCCTACTAGATTTTTACTTTGTCTACGTTAATTACTATAGAAAGAGTAGGATTTTAGTCTCATTAATTACTAAATTCGTCAAAAAAAAATTATATTATTAATTTGTTAAAACTAAAAGGACAAAATTGTAAAAGTAAAAATAAAAATCTTTAATTAGGAAAATGAATGAGAGAGAGAGAGAGAGAAGAAAAAAAAAAGTGGCAAGGTGGCTATTTCTTAAAATGTAACTAAATGTAATGTAATGTAAAAAGTATTATAAGAGATGACATGGTATAAAACAGGAAAAAAGATGGATGCGTGTGGTCCCTAAGGAAGCATATTGAATATTGTCACGCCTGCGCCACCACATGCAGACAGCTTAGTGAGAATTTCTATATTTCCTAAGAGCCTTTTATAACTTTATAATTTGGATAGATGACCCTTTCTTTCATATATGTGCCATCTCTCTCTCTCTCTCTCATTGGGTGCTTTGTAAGGTACGCATCAACCGTGAACCAAAAAGAGTATAAAACACAAAAGTGTATAAAGGGGACCATTTTGCATGGTTCCACAGGTGTTGTATAATTAAGCTTTACACTAAGGAAAGAAAAAGCATTTCATTACCAATTCACCCATTGAAATGAACCTTAATTTCCCCCAACTCTCTCTTTTACTCTCGACTAGGCGCACAAAACAATAGTCTATCAGAGCATTTACTACATTTTTTATAGTGATATTAATATATAAACCACCTTTAGTTTTATTAAGTGATGATGGTAACATTTTCGATTTATAATTAAACCAAAGAAGCCATTAATTAGTAAATAAACATGTTTACAACTATGGGCATTTGATTGGCACCAGACATACACAGAAAAGCAATTATATATCATAGACCAATTGTCACATGATTAGGTATAGCATTTGGAGCATTAGTCTGTAATCCATCTGACTATGCCAATTATAAGAAAATCATGCATATATTTTTGTCAAAGTTGTTGAGATTTGTACCCTCTCGTTTACTTTTTTCATAATTGTTTTTCTTAATTGGATTGTGTAGCTAGCTATGTGGACTAACATAGGAGGACATTGTAGGAACCATTTGTTGGAAAGTGACCACATCGATAGTGCTTCCCACATAAAGAATTTTCTAAAGAAAATGAATGGTTTACGCATGCACACATTTCGTTTTTTTTTAAAAGACTATATTCAAAGGCTTGACTGCTTGGTTTTACTGCAAGTGCAGTCTATTGAGACTAGCCTAGCCTACAAGAATTGATATATAAACTCACCTATACCATCTAGGTTTGACCCTCGAGAAAATTTGTTTGTGAGGTACTAATTGGTAAAGAGAAGCATTAGCTAGCCATACCACAATGTGGCAGGCATACTCGTTGAAAAAGCCATATGGTTTTTAAGTTTTTTAAGGTATTGGGGTAGTAGAGCTCTTTCTTTTATCCTCAATCGCAATCTAAACAAAAATACTTTCAGGATTAATTCAGCTAAAGTGGAAAGTACACGAATAATTGGTACTTAGTGTGACTATATAGTTAGAAAAATGCATAGTTAATTTTCTCATCAAATGATAACAGTAGCTAATTAGGGAATGAGAGAAGTTACTAATCATGTTCTAATAACTTTATGTGGGGAAAACAATATTGAAGGAGGAAGTCATTGTTAAAATCATCACTACATCTGAGACCAACTTAGTGTTTGTTTGGAGGTGCTTTAAAGGTTTGAGTAAAAAAAAAAAGGAGAGAGAGAGAGAGATGAGGGAACAAGTTTGCGAAGTGTCTGTGTTTTTTTAATTTTCCATACCTTTGTTAGAACCAAGTTCAGTAAAATTGTAAAAATGTAATTTGAGATGAGCTATAATCAATAATTAATTATGATTGATTTATAAAAAGAATTAATTTTAACTAGTCATGAGTCAAAATTTTATTGGTTAAGTTTAAAGACAAAAATGTCTTAAGAGTTTGTAGGATATATAATTCTAATGGATAATGGTTATTTTATAATATTTAGTTAATTATCTTTCTAAAAATTGATGATTAATTGAAATCTAAAATCTTAATAATCCCTCAGGATAATCTAATTGAAAAGTATTTTCATCAAACACATCGACTTATAAAATCACTGAAAACACGTTATAGTTCATTTCCAAGTTCCAAGCACCAAGCTCCATATTCATCCAAGTTTCCAGAAATTTATCACCCAAACTACCATCGACTCCTTAAGAAAACTTCATTTAGTAAACCTAAAGACATCTTTGCACATGATCAATAAAGTCTGAAGAAGTCGGTCCAAAATTCCACCAAATCAATACACAATGTTGTGAATGTGCATGTAACTCCCTCATTAATTTGAACTTTGAAGAGAGGGAAATAGATCAAGGATTGGCAAGAGAGGAAGGAGCGTCACCATTAATTTCAAGTAGTGCACACTGCATACAGATATAACTTTTTAGCCATTTTTTAAATTTTCGCTCTTATTATTATTATTGAGTATGGGTGCAAATAACATTTTTTTTTCATTTGTTGATTTGGACTGAATACTTATATGACATGGTGAAATGTGACACGATAAGATGATGGGTGATGATGCCCAGTTAAAAAAAAAAAAAGTGGCAAACAACCAACCAAAAAATAAAAAGACAATCTCCCAAATATATATATTTTTTTAATATGCCCGCCAAAAAAAAAAAAAAAAAAACCTAAAGAAAAACCATGTCCAGTTAAACCAAAAAATAAATAAATAAAAAGAAAAGAAGAAGACCAAAACAAAAGAAAGCACCCACAAAAACAAAAGAAGTGAAGTTGTACCTTATCACACCTAGCAAAGTATTGCCAAAAAAAAAGCAAAAGCATGTCTAGCACATAAGAGGAGGAGATGGTAGTTTAGTCATTGACTACAACTATTTCTCTCCCCTTTATTTTCCATTCAATTTGGAGAGATAGAATTTTGATGGACTCAAGTAGAAAACACTCTGCCCCAACCAAGTTTCTATCCTCCCATTCATTAGCAGAGGGAGGGGGCAGAGGGGGCCATGGCCCCACTTGGGTTTTGAATAAATCCTTCCCCCTCCTTGCAATTTCTATGAAAAATTAAAAAAAAAAAAAATTATTTGTATTTTTACACATTGGCCCCCCCTAAGAAAATGATCTAGCTTCACTACTGCAGTCCCAACCACCTTAAAAGGTCAATTTTAAGGTCGGGTAGATGAATACCTCTACAACCAAATACTCATAAAATTAGATTAATAACTTAGGCAAAAATTCAAAACTTCTTTTCACTTTCTAACTTTCAATTTTGTCAATTCAGTCTCGTTAGAAGTCTTTCAACTTTTTTGCTCAATTTCCATTTCATTTTTCTTTCAATTTTTGTCAATTCTCTCCACCCTGTTTCACTGCCTAACCAAATTTTGGACTTGGTTTTTTTTTTTTTTTTCGGAATTAAAAGAAAAATCTAGAAAAAAAAGAAAAAAAAAAAACATTAAGGGGAACGACAACCACAGCACCACAATCGATCGCTCCATAAAAGGTCGAGGTCTTCGCGGCGTGGTCGCGGTGAACTTGCTCTCTCTCTCAATCTCTCTCAAATTTTTAAGGTCCCCTTAATGTTTTCTTCTTCTTCTTTTTTTCCTTGTTTTTCCAGATTTTTCTTTTAATTCTGAAAAAAAAAAACCAAGTCCAAAACCATTGTTAAACTTCCAATATTGTGACATAGCCTTCAAGCTTAGATTTTAGGATTTAGATTAATAATTTATTTATGTCATTTCTATTTTTAGAATGTAATTAAAAGTCAGCATGTCATGCTGAAAGCCTTATATCTTAACTGATTGGCACTTCAAAGTATTTGCAATGAAGACATCCAAATTTCAAATTCCCCATCTCTTATTATAAATTTTGAATTATATATATATATATATATATATATATATATAAAGGGCCAGCATGTTGTAATTAGGAAAATAAGCCATGTGAGTTTTTGTTTTTATGTAATTTTATGAAAGGAAATGTATATAATTTTGAGTTTTAATCAGATAAAAATATCTAATTTTGGTTTTCTTGAGCTTAGGTAAATCATCCCATGCCTTCCCTAGATGTGGTAGAAGAATGGCACCTTTCTTCTCTCCCCAAGTCATAGAGCTCATCAATTGTCACACAACGTTTAATGAATTCATGGTAGTTAGCAGTTGGTACACCCCAATGTGGAGAAATTTTAAGGTTCTCATAGTGGACTACATCACTTGTCCATCATTCCATTAAAAGACTTTCATCTATTTAAAATTGCTGAATCGAAAATTTTTTTAAAGCAAAAACAAATTACTAACTCCGTAATTTTAAACAAATGAGAGTATTTTAATGGAATGGTGACAAGTGATATGGTTTACCATGAGGACTGTATAATTTTTCCCCAATTTGTATAGGTTAATAAACTTAGATCCCTAGTCTCAATGAGGAATAATCCCAACACCTATTAGTGAAAGGGCTTGACCACTTGACTTAAGAAAAAAACACTTAGGGCCTGTTTGGTTTCCGAAAGTGGTGTATCCAGTTTTCTTTTTCTTTATTATATATTCAAATCCTGAATTTGAATATAGAAAAAAAAAACACTTATTTTCACATGTGGTAGTGTTTGGTAAGTTATTTTAAATACATAATTTGGGTATAAAATACATCATACTTAGGTTTGGTCATTGTTTTCTATTTAAAAGGAAAAAAGTAGCTTTTCTCACTCACACATATCACACCACTAAAAAAAAAGTTACTTTATATTCTCACAATATTTACGAACATGCCACTATATCTGTAATCATAGAAAATCAAAACGTTGAAAAGTTGTATTCATTTTTTGTATTCAAATCTAATTCTTAGCATTCTCAAAAAAAAAAAAAAAAAAAAAAAAAAAATCTAGCTATTAGGATACTGAAAATGAAAGCTGAATACAAATGCTGAAACCAAACCAATTTTTTAATGGTGATATCCACTAAAAATTGAAAATAAAAACAGAAAACATTGTTTTTTTCAGCTAACCAAACAAACCCTTATATTTTTCTATTTGTTTATGTGCAAGTGCAATTTTTCTTTATTCTTTTTCAATGTACAATTATATTTTAATTTATTCTCAATATATTAGTGAATAAAATTTCAGCAAAAATTTACATCCAGAACTACCAACAATAATTAAGAGTCAAGTTAGCTATACCAGTTTCTCAAAAAAAAAAAAAAAAAAAAGTTTAAGCTATACCAATAGTAACTATATATAGAGTCATACTAATCAATATCTACTTTTATAATCATGGCCATGGACAACATACCTTTTATACTTAATTCGTATGTTAACTTTGACGTCAATAATATTATTAAAAAAAAAATTGATGTCAATAAGAACATTATGAATAAATAATTTATACAAGCATGCATTATAAATAATTTTGATTTATAAAAGTTAAATTTAAGGTCTTGCAGACAAAATAGTTATTAATTCTTCAACATCTTTAAATTTGATAGGTATCGAGAATATTAAGAGAACATACAATAGAATTGTGATTTTGAAAAAATATTTACCTACTAAATCTCTCTCACTCTATCATTTTCGTCCAAATTTGAGAGAATCACATTAGCACATCATACTTTACATTAATAGAGTGATAAAATTAACATCTTTTATATCTCTTTCTTCTCAAAATAAAAAAATAAAAATAAAAATTATAGGAAAATTACAGATTTGTAAATTTGATAAAAACTTAATATTAAATTAATTTTTAAGGGGAAAACATATATTTATATTTTTACTGAATAAGAGGATTTTATAGAAGCAAAAAAATTACTCGGATCCAGGCCGTCTTATTTTTGGGCCTGAATCATGGATGAGAGGTGGGAGTAGATAGAGATGGGCTCTTGCCCATCACAAGGCCAGGGCAGCTAGCATATGGGCTAAACCGAGTCAATGGTCCTGATGAATCACCTGATAACATAAGAACCGAAAAGAAAAGAAGAAAATTAGAAGCTAGGAAATCAGAAGTCTTTACACAAATAATTTGATACTTGTTTATATTACAAGCGGTTAATGGTAAGTAAAAATGTAACATTAATAACAAATTTTTTTTTATACAAGATAGAATTCTACTTTAACTTAATTTAAGTGCATACGTGTGTAAAGCTTTTTTCTGGAGACTTGAACTCTGGTTCTTGGCCTCCACACCCTATAAGCACTTATACTTGTACAGTGACCATTGCACAGAGAGTATGTAGTGGTAATAACGATTCTAAATGAGAATTAATTAAGGTTTACTAATTCAATTGTGGTAAAAAAATTGTAAAAATTATTTATTTACAGCGTTGCTCTCAAAAAATAACAGAGACCGCGTATCTAGACTTTCAATCACAACAACATATTTGTTTCAACAGTCCAAAAAAAAAAAAGCAAAATGCTAAATCAGTGTTTGGTAGCTTAGACTTGATGTGATTAATCGGTCATGGAAGGACCAGAACATGGAGATTTGGTACTATGATGGTAAGTATTACCAAATGGTGGTTGGTGAGATCTGAAGTCAAGCCTGATTGGTTTGGTGAAACTCATTCATCCCATTAATGTACCAGTGACACCGCTAACACTGCCACCAAAAAAGTTGAGAAAATTTCTCATTTATGATACTATTATGCTCCCTGTTGACACAATATTTTTTTACTACATATTTATTATTCATTTAAGATTTTTTTTTTTAATATAGAATTTCAACCTATGGCATCCTCTTCTGATGATAGTACTTTATTATCAGACTAATACACCAAGCAGTTTTTAGTATAGGCGGAGATTGAATTCCAGATCTCTTATACAACTACCAAAGACTTTGTCAGCTGAGTTAACTGGAACCACCTTTTAAGACTTGGAAATTGATACTCACTAAGTTTTTATTAGTATATCACTTAATACATAAGCAAACCATCCAAACAAATAAGCATATTAGAGATTTGATGTAGTTTTAATTGATAATTAGATGCTAAAGATTTGTGTTTAATTTTAAATATATCCATGTGTTTGTATGGGTTACATGCTAATTTGAATAACAGATGTCTTTATTGAAATTAGAGAAAGTTCAATTAGAATTTAAAATTAGAATCTAATTTTGCATTATATGTCTATATTTATACGAAGATCACACCATAATTATACACTTAAGTTTATGTCATGTGTCTACTTAAATTTTTTTTTAAATCTTTTTGCTAAGTGAGTTAGTGAGTGCAAAATACTAAAAATCTAATATTAATAAATTTTAAAATTATAAAAAAAAACTAATCACATATACTCAATAAAAATAACCACACGACAAAGATCACCACACATTTTATCTTATTAAAAATTAGGAAAAAAATGATCATAAATAGTATTAAATTTATATAAGAATTTTAATATGTGACTAATTATGTTTACTTAAAATAAAATAATTTGACTAATTATTTATATTTTTATAAAAAAAATTGTGTTTAATTTAAAATGTATTTATATGTATGTATGTGTTACATGCTATTTTATTTTTTAATAATTTAACTAATTGTTTATATTTTTGTAATAAAAATTGTGTTTAATTTGAAATGCGTCCTTGCATGGGTTACATATTAATTTGAATAATGAATATTTTTTAAAAAAATATTAGCAAATTCTAACTAATTAAATTATAAGGCTCTCAAAACATATTTAAAAATCTAAAGTAATTATTATTTTTTCAATTATTTAAAAAAGAAACAACAAAGGTCCAATAAAATAAATTAATGAACCTTTTTGTTTTCCACTCCATTTTTCAGTTACTGCAATTCTGAAAACGGTAAACTCTTTTGGGCCGTTTGTCTATACTCTGTTTGCTGAGGATTCCCCTTTCTCACTATAATCTTTTCGATCAGAGAAGTCTCCCCCCAATACCCAATTGAGAAAAAAAAGCTGTGGAAAACAAGAACAGGATGGCTGACGAGCACAGTGCCCAAATTCCAAAAGTGAAACTTGGAAATCAGGGACTCGAGGTAAAACCCATTTCAGTTCCTTGGTTTTACTTTCAAATTTTCAATACCCTATAAGATAAAGCACAAAACTTTAATTTCATTCTTTCATATACGCTTTTACTGTGTGTTTGGATTTTGCTCAAGGTAGTACTAATTGTCCAAATTCATGCAGTACAACTGAGAAAAAATGAATTTGATTTAAAACCCAGTTCATTGCTTGACTTCCCCACAGCAATGGCATCATAAAAATCTAAACTTTTTTGATCATATAGCTTTTCTTTATTTTGTTTTGCATTTAGTTTATATATTATATCTGGGTTTTTTCGTGTCTACCTGTTAATCTATTGAAGTGCTTAAATGGCAAAATAAGATATAAAGATTTCTTCCTTTTTCCAGGTATAAATGGGGTTATATCTTTTGAACTGATAGATCAACAATTTTAGAAGTGTTATAAGTTGAAAACTGATAGAATTGATAAGTAAGATCAAAACAATAATAACATTGTGTCCCTCATTTTCTTTTCTGTATAGGGTTGAACAAACAAACTTTATATATTTTTGAGATGGTAGGCTGATAAATTATTCTCATGTATCATTTGTCAATCTATTTGATGAGCCGTGATAGTGTTAAGTAATTCATTTTGTAAACTGGGATCACATATTTTTACCTCAAGTAGACATGCTATCATCAAATTCATTTGGACTCTCTCTTAAAAAAGTGATCAGATGTCTGAATTATGCCCCACTGTTCCTCTTTAGAATGTGGAGAAAGAGTTAAGAAATGGTTGTTTGAGTTCTTCTTAACAAAATAAGAGATTTTTTTGCTTGCTATAAACTTTTTAGATTGTAATGTAATTTGTCTTCCAGGTTTCAAAGCTGGGGTTTGGCTGTATGGGGCTGTCTGGAGTCTACAATGATCCCGTCCAGGAAGAGGTTGGCATATCAATCATCAAGTATGCATTCAGTAAAGGAATCACATTTTTTGATTCAGCAGATGTTTATGGAGCAAATGCTAATGAAGTTTTGGTTGGAAAGGTAATGCACCTGCACAATAATATTTTATTGGATGATCTATATTCATTTATGCTAGCTATAACGCGTTTGAACTTTGAATACCTTTGCTGATTTATTTATACTGGCAGCATATCCGTGAGATGCATGACATTTTATAGGGTTTACAATCTCCATATCTACAATCACACAACTTAAAAGACTTTCCAAATTTTATTTCACTAATCTAATTAATTTTCCACTAAACAAAGAAGGAATCAAAGAGTTCCCTCAAAAAGTATTTTTAGAACCTTCTTTCGATATCTGTTTGCATCGTGTCCATATCTAGAATTAACTTCATATAAACATATAGAAAACAGTATAACACATATAAATATGAAAAACTCAACACAAAGGAAAATACAGATCTAGATGAGATTTTGGGATTTAAAGATGTGTGTGTTCCATTGTTAATGGTTTGGAGAGAGAATGAGAGATGAAGAGCTGAGAGAGATGAAGATAGAGGGAAAATTATTAAAAGCAAAGGAAAAGGTGTAATAAAACAATGAGCAAATGGAGCAAGGACAATGACTCAATGAGTAATTGAAGGACCTACAAAAATTAATATAACAACTAGTATCTGTATTGGATCCATTCATAATAGAGTGACTAAATTTTACACTGGCCATCAACCTACTGCAACCCTCCTCCTTTTCCCAAACTTGAGACTAGTTGTGAACAAAATATATAACACTAAGCATAGACATAGGTAGAGTTACACACAAAAATTAACAGCACAAAAAAATAGAGGTCAATTCTAGCTGTCCTTGTAGCTGAATTTAATTCAAGGGCTGAACTTTCTCTGAGCTTGGATTTGTATATATTTATATCATTATATGGTTTGGATAATATCTCTTTGTAGACTAGGATATCCTGATTAACAAAGAACGATATAGGAAATGTTTTGGCTTTGTTTGAAAAACTCTGTAAAAGAAGGGATTGAGTACAATATGTGTTATAATTTTGATATGATATTGTTATTATATCTCTTGTATCAAGAAATAAATGCATTGCTCATTTCTGGGCTCTCAACCTTAATGAACGAAGCCACTTTCTTACCCTTGGGAAGAATCTATAACTTGTTAGCTACAGAGATCAATCTCCTGTGCATCTAAAGCCTGAAACATTGGAAATGGACTTCTGAAGAACCATTGTCCATGCATTGTCCACATTAATTGAAAAGCCTTAAGCATTTCTTTTGGAAAATAAAACCATCACTTGCTTCTGAAGCCTTTGCCAGAAACATTTGTCATTATACCAGGTTTCATAAAAACGACAATCAAAATAGTGACAGCAAACCTTGTTGGTGAAAGCTTCTATTTATCTATTCATTAGTGGAAACAGAAACTATATTAGTAGACCATCTTATGAGAACACAGACCGCCATGATTGTTGTTACTTCTGCAGCTGGCTCAAGAGTAAAGAGTTTCATAAAATTTATGTCTTGTCAGGCATTGAAGCAGTTGCCTAGGGAGAAGATTCAGTTAGCCACAAAATTTGGTATCGTCAAAATGGAAGCTAATAGAGTTACAGTTAATGGTACTCCTGAATATGTCCGCTCCTGTTGTGAGGGTAGTCTGAAGCGCCTTGATGTGGATTATATTGATCTCTACTACCAGCACCGTGTTGACACTTCAGTACCTATAGAAGACACTGTAAGTGTTTCAAAAATTCTTTCTCCTTCTTTTCAAAATGCATTCTGCAAGTGACATCAATTTTTATATATATTGTTGCCTTAACTCAAACTCATAAGCAGTGCTGTTAGACCCTTTCAGCTTCTTGAAGTTGTAAACTAGGTAATTCATCTATTAATTTTTTTTTAATTTTTTTTTTATGGTAGATTGGGGAACTTAAGAAGTTGGTGGAAGAAGGAAAAATAAAGTATATTGGATTGTCTGAAGCTAGTGCAGACACAATAAGGAGGGCACATGCAGTTCATCCCATCACTGCTGTACAAATGGAGTGGTCCCTCTGGACTCGCGAAATTGAGGAAGAAATAATCCCCCTTTGCAGGTAACTTCATATTCTATTCCAAATTATTTGAAAATCAAAATCTCTATTCACAATTATCCATGCCTTCCTGCCCTAAAACCATTCCAGTTACCTTCTTCCATTATGTTTATATATCAATCAACTTCTCAAGTTCTTGAGGCTTAAAACAGAAAAATGCTGTAGAATGTTTCTTGCATCAGAGAAATGTACATGGATGTATGATAGATTAGTTCAATTAAAAATATACCTTTTTATTTGAATTTTATACTTTTGGCAGTAGATTTATCTCCTAGGATAAAATGTTATATTTCCCCCGCCTTGGGTTGTCGTGCCATTTGCATTTTCCTATTACTATGCTGCTGTTACAATTTGTTTGAACACCATACTGTGCCGTGAAAAGCATAATTTAAGGATATATGCCAAAATGTACAGGGAGCTTGGAATTGGAATAGTACCATACAGCCCTCTTGGTCGTGGATTTTTTGGTGGCAAAGCAGTCATAGAAAGTATACCTGCAAATAGTTTTTTGGTATGTAGCTGGTTTTTTATTCCTTATCTGTGCATCTATATAAACAGATTTTTTTTGGCTTGTTAGAAGTTATTGTTTTTCTCTTGTTGCTTGTGAGATTAAGCTTGGACTGATGGCTAATTTTTACCTTTTGTCAGAACGCACATCCTAGATTTCAAGGAGAGAATTTTGATCAAAACAAGACCCTCTATTTTCGATTAGGAAAGTTGGCTGAAAAGCATGGATGCACCCCTGCACAACTTGCACTTGCATGGATTCTTCATCAAGGAGATGATGTGGTTCCCATCCCTGGTGAGTGACTCTTGTGAACCTTGTTCACCTTCAATCTTGTATGTGTTGCTTAGATTTTCCAGTATCCTTTGAATTTCTTGGAAAGAAGAAAATAATTTGAGATAAACAAATCATTAGAAGATTTTCTATTTGTTGGTTGGGCTACTGAAAAATCAACCATCACTATAAATTCAATATTAAATACTCTATCTGCTATTAGTCTTCCTCCTTCATCACCAGCTAGTTAAAAAACGGGGGGAAAAAGTTACTCTTACTTATGATGTTTCTTGGTAGCAAATGTCAACTTGCAAATCTGTCTTATCATTCAAAAGCAGCAGGACGTGATCATGATATGTTGTTTTGATATTCTGGTTTCAAAATAAATGAAAAGTTCAGATATATTATTTCAGCGTCACAACTTTTTGAAATTTGGAGCAGTTCAAAAATCAAGAACTTCAGTTTTCCTTGTCCATCTAATCAAGCAACTAGGGAGAGTACAAAGTTGTATGATCATGTTATGCAATAAAATTATGCATTAGTCATACTTCTTTTGTACCTCAAAACATCTGATGAGAAGTAAGAGCAGGTCAAAGTATTTGTAATAAAACTTTACTCAATTTATGAAGAAAAAGGGCAAAAACAAAATAAAAATTAATCAAACTTGACTAAAAGCCTCAATCCCAACAGATTGGGCCAGCTACTTGGAACTTTTTTCTTTTTCTTTCCCTTCAGCACTATCAAAGATCATTCACTTCAGTTTTAGAAATAGAACTAAAAGTATATTTTTTATTTTTCATGTATCATGCCTATAATTTCTTCATGGTTACTTTGTATAATTCACAAGTTGTTCAATTTAATGATTATTGTCAACTTCCTTTCATCTTGAATCTTGAATTTGATCATTTTTGAGTTTTGTATGAGTTCCTTTGACAACGTTTACAATTTCTGTATTTTACCTATTATTTTATTTCTATCTTTTGGTCTAAAGACAGCAATTTATTTGGTTGGCACTTATAAATTTTAAAAATAATAATAATTTGATTAACTCTTCAACTAAGATGAATTGAAGTATAGCCTGAATTATTTGTCTGACCTTGCTCATGTTTTCTAGGGACAACTAAGATTAAAAATCTTGATGATAACATTGGTTCCATAAGGGTGAACCTCAGTAGAGAAGATGTGAAGGAGATTTCTGATATAATACCCGTCAATGAGGTTGCAGGGGATAGGATAAGTGATAATTTTATTCGCTGCTCATGGAAGTTTGCAAATACACCTTCAAGGGACAGCAAAGTAGCTTAAAAGTCTTTATTTGATATGTGGTGTTTGTTTCGTGCAAAATTTATGGTGAAAGATGATGCTGATCAGCTACTAAAGTACAGTCCAACCTATGCTCAAGATGGTTTTCATTGAGATGAATAACAAAGTACTGAATTTTTAGAATGGCAATGTTGTAGGATATTACGTGTGCTAGTGTGATTATGATGTTGTTCTCTGTATTTGAAGTACTGTCCTCCATTTTAGGTACAATTAAATGTGTTGATGGCCAATATCTTAGAGATGTATTACAAATCTGGTTACCTCTCTTTATTTAATGGAGCCACAGTGAGAGTCATGAATCGTAGAATAGTTTCGCAAACTTCAGCCAATGCTGCCTAGTTTTACTGTGATGACAAGTTTTTTTCACTGAAGGAGCCTGCTAGAAAAAGCCTCAGCATCAGCTAACATGTCTACAGGATTCTAACTCAAACAGAAGACTTAGAATGCATGAAAGGTTAAAAGCTATGTAAAGATCCGCAAGACATGAATGTTCTTTTGAGCTGCGCACAAGCAGTCATTAAAGTCAGGCAGAAAGTTCGCAAGACTCATGATTGAACTGGACAATAGAAATTTGAAGTCAATAATATAATAAACTGCTAGAGATAATAGATCTAAGAAAGATTGTAGCTCCAACGCATTTTGTCTCATTCCCTTCAAGGATAATTTTTAATGCTGGGAGAACTTTCACGGTAAAAATAGCCAAATACCATGTTTTGGCAAAATTTGTGGCAAACTAGCATTATTTTAGAAATAATTAGCAATGTACCACTTTTTTAGTTCTCAAGTTTACAAAATCGAGTTTTAAGTAGTACTCGAGTTCAATGAGTCGCCAGCATGGTATTGCTGACCTGGATTTTGTGTAATTAAAAAAATAATGTGGCACTCGATACGACTGAAATTGAGTACTTCTTTAGTACTCGAGCTTCATACAGTCAAGTATCTTTTTTTTTTTAAATCAAATTCACCATCTATTTATAGTCAAAGTTTAGCCAAAATATCAATAGTTACACCGACATGAAACTTGTCAAGTCAAAGAAAATGGCAAGCATTTATGGCCAAAGTGTCATCCATTTCGGCCAAAAGAAAAGATGCATGAATTTGGTTTGCATGTCAGGTGTTGTTCCTGGCCATCTTCTTTGACAATTCATGAAGAACATTTAATAATCTGCTAGAGAAAATAGATCTAAGAAAGAATGTAGCTCCAACACATTTTGTCTCATTCCCTTCAAGGATAATTTTTAATGTTGGGAGAATTTTATTGTAAAAATAGCCAAATATCATGTTTTGGCAAAATTTATATCAAACTAGCATTGTTTCAGAAATATTTAGCAATGACCCACTTTTCTAGTTCTCAAGTTTCACAAAATCGAGTTTTAAATGGTATTCGAGTTCAGTGAGTCGCCAGCATGGCATTGTTGACCTGGATTTTGTGTAATTAAAAAAATAATGTGATTCTCGATATGACTGAAATTGAGTACTTCTTTAGTACTCGAGCTTCATATAGTCAAGTACCTTTTTTTTTTTTTTTTTTTCAAATTCACCATCTATTTATAGTCAAAGTTTAGCCAAAATATCGATAATTACATCAACATGAAACTTGTCAAGTCAAAGAAAATGACAAGCATTTATGGCCAAAGTGTCATCCATTTCGCCCAAAAGAAAATATGCATGAATTTGGTTTGCATGTCAGGTGTTGTTCCTAGCCATCTTCTTTGACAATTCATGAACAGAGCCGGCTGAATGCTAGAGCAAGAAATGCAGTTGCCTAAGGCCGCAAGTAAAAAAAAAAAGCTCCCAAATTTTAACCAATAAGGTTATTTGTAATCAATAAATAAAATAATATTTTTTTACCAGATGAACATTAAATAAAAAAGAGAGAAAAATGCAATGTTTATAATATTTTTCACAACACTTTTACAACTAATGTTAATTAGTAGGTTGTTATTGATGGCAAAAAAATAATTATAGTGATATTTTCAAATAGAGAACAAAAAGCAACTTAAAACATAGGATTTGTTATAAAAAATATTGTGAATGTTGCACTTCTAAAAAAATAAGAATAACAATAAGAGTTGAGTTAGCAAACTTTTACTAGTTCTCATGTAAGTCTACCACTAATATTGTTTTTTTACTTACCACTATCAATTTGCCAGCCACATCAACAAATATGAAAAACTTTGTCAAATTTTTTTTGTCTATAAGATTTCTAAAAATAAAGAAAAAATTCTATGTAGTTCATATTAATTAGTAGTAATTTTGAATCTAATACAAGATAATCAATTTTCATCTTAGGCCCCCAAATGCATCAAGCCATCCCTGTTCATGAAGAACATTTAATGCAAGATCTTGCATTTCTTCATGTATGAAACTTCTTGAATATCATGCATCTTTTTAACATCGGCATGCAAGCCATTTAATGGTTTGTTGGCTTATGTCAAGCTACTAAGTTTGACTATTCAAGCCATTCCAACATAAGCAAAAAGTAGAAGGAAAAAAAAAAAAAAAACAAGGTACTCGACTGTACTAAGCTTGAGTATTATAAATAGATACTTGATTTCAGCAATATCGAGTACCACTCTCTAGAAACTCAAGTTCATTGAACTCGAGTAGTATTTAGAACTTGATTTTGTGAAATTCAAATACTAAAAAAGCGATACTTTGCTAAATATATCTGAAACAGTGCTAATTTGTCACAAATTTTACTAAAATGTGGTATTTGTCTATTTTCCCCGACTTCCACTAAGCAGAACAGCTCAAGTGGGAAACATTATATAAAGTTTATCATTGGGGACATGTACTAGTTTAGCATAAGCAACAAAAACAAAGCGTTGAAGATGCTGCATGATGTAATATTTAAAGACGAAGAAACAAATAAAATGGCCTTATAAAAAATATAGTGACAACGTGACATAATCAATTATGTCAGAAAGTTTGGACGAAGAAACAAATAAAATGGCCTTATAAAAAATATAGTGACAACGTGACATAATCAATGATGTCAGAAAGTTTAGACGGCTGGACCGATTTTGTGGTCTGAAGCAAATTTTTGTTATTCAGCAAAAAAAAAAAAAAAAAAAAGAGAGTAAATTTTTGTTGTTTTTTAATGGCATGAAATTTTTTGGGTCAGGTTTGGGTCATTTATCCCGTTGTACTGAACCCATTGAGATTATAGCATATATTTACTTTTAAATACATATTACCATCTTAACGGCTCTAGTACACTATATGTACTGGACCTAAGCCTCATCCAAATTTTTTAAAACTCGACTCTGGTTTCCAGAAGTTTGATTTTTTAGATCGGGCGGGTTCCAGCTGTGGCTGAAAATTAGTTTACCATTTAAAGGTGAACTCATTGAGTTTATATATAAAAAAAAATGTGAACTCCTTAATGCATGTATCTTTGAATTCTTTAGCAATACTTGCTATTTAGAAAAATGCTAGGACCACAATTTTTGCCGTAACTTGTTCACAGGACAAGTCATGAGTGGAGGAGTAAAAGTAGTGGGTCCACAACTCCACCACTCATGACTTGCCACATAAACAAGTTATGATCCTAATATTACTTTGCTATTTAAAGGTGAACTCCTTGATTCATGTATCTTGAATTCTTTAGCATCTTCCAAGAAGTATTGCTATATATATAAAAGGTTATATGCAATAAATAAACGCTTATTTTTACAAGGTTTGGGAGAGGTCATGGTAGAATTTTTTTTTTTTTTTTTTTTTGAGAGACTAATTACCTAACTTCAACTTGTCATTTTTGGTGACTTCAACTTGTCATTTTTGGTGAAAGGCAAACAAAAGATATGATTTTTTGAAGACAGACTAATAAGAACAGCTGAGGAGCAGAAAGTTCAGATTCCTAGGGTGAAAAAGTTCATGAAGGGAAAGATATGTGTGTCTGTAGATATGGGAAACTTAAAAAAAAAAAAAAAAGATATGGCACAAATTCTAAGCAATATTTTGGTTCACCATCTTAGTGGGACCATCATCCCTATGGTTCATCATCTTAGTGGGACCATCATCCTTACTGCTTAAAAAAAATAGTGACTAGTCGTAGCAGCAATAATACACCTATTAAGGCAAGTTATGTGACTCATCGTTTGCTTCTGTACTTTCATAGAAAATTAGAAATATCCCAAATAAGATAATGCATGAATATAAATGAGAATCCTTTTTTCGGATTTTATCCGGAGAACTTTTGGTGGGTCCCACCCAAAGCAGGCAATTGGGGGAAGACTAAATAATATATAGCCTAAGCATGTAAATATGTATGCATGTATATGACCCATGACAGAAGTAAGGCAAACAAAAATTAGGATTTTAAAGAAAGAATAAGAATGGCTGAGGAGCAGAAAGTTCAGATTCCTAGGGTGAAACTTGGAACTCATGGATTTGAGGTACCTTCTCTCACGGGGTTTATTTATTTATTTTTAATTTAAGTTTTTCTCTTGCATATGGTTGAATTGAATACCACCACTATAGATTTTTCCCATGCCTAGATTAATTGGAATTTCATATTTAAAGCTTTTAATTGAGAAAATTAATGATTTTTCATGGTTGTGCTTGATAAGCACATGTTTGTGAAAAATAGAATTTTGATACTTTACAGCCCTTGAGCCGCTCAAAGAAATCTCACTGAAAAGATAGCAATGGCAATTCTGCCTAAATAATTGAAATTTGACTTGAATGTGAAGTTATGTAATGTGCCCTAGCTAGAAGATCCTCTTTCTTATCTGGGAACATAAAATTGAAGGTTATGACCAAATGAAAATCAAAACTGATTTAGGAGTGAATTGGTATTACTGATAAGAAACCTTTCAGAAGCTTTAGGTCTAATTTGTGGCAGGTGTACTGAACTAAAATTCTACAAGTCACTAATGCACAATTGGTATTGCTGGTATATCTATCCAAACTAAATAAGGATCCTTTTGCGCGTAGGTGCGTGCAAAAACAATATTGATTATGAAGACTAACAGGGCAGTTTGATTCTAATGGTTCTAAAAAATGAAGCAGTATGATATTTGATTATCTTTATATATACCCCTCTCTTTACATAATGATTTTCCTACTTAACAAATAATATTAGCTACACTAGATATTGTCTCTTGAAAACCAAGACAACTGCTGTGACAATAGCATGCTCAAATGTAGCCATAGCGCATAGATCATAGTATCCCATGAACAGATTCAGAATATGTACATGGAGTTACTGTAAGTCTTAGGTGAATGAGAATCCCTTACCAAATGTTGTTTGAGTTAATAGTTTGATCCCCTTATTTGTTTTCCATTATGGCCTTAACCACTATCCTTAACTTCTCTTCAAGTTCCCCACTTATTGAGAATCTTGAAAAGAAAAACCAGGAAAATTTTGATAGATGGCAGAATAGAACAATGCATACTCATTAAATCATCAATTCATGTCATCACCTAAATCTCATGTCATGTTTATGATTTACAATTCATGTTTATGATTGTATGATGCATGAGAATATGTGATTATTTTGTAATGAAATATAAATAATATATAAATTTTTTAAAATATGCGTAAAATCTTATATTAGGATTAGTCATCTGTAACAAAGTATTTTTTTTTCTTTTTTTTCATTTTGATGTATCAAACTACTAATTGCTGAGTACTCTTTTTTTTTTTTATAACCTTCTACCAAACCAACCAACTAAGAGCAAGGATTTTTTTTTAAACTAAAATAAACATTGCTTTCTTTTTTTAATAATGAAATTTTGTGTTCTTTATAAATAAAAAATTATATATATATACACACACACATGTATATTTTACTTTCTTTTTATATTAAAGTTTTCATCTGCTCATATTATTAGCCAATTCACTAGTGATAGAATATAACCAGGATTAGGGTTTTCCAATCATTTAGTTAGAAAGGAAAGAGAAAATAGAGTCTTCCCATCATTCAAAAAACTTCAACTTGTAACCTCTATTTTAATGTTATCTTTAATACCAAACCAATTTATCTCTTTGAAGTATACAAATTATGATCATGATCTCTCTTTTTGAATACATTTCTTATCTTAATACATTCGTAAATATATGCTAAATCAAAACATACTCATTCCATATGAAGAAACTTTGCAAAAAAATAAAATGTCATATCAATCGTTGCTCAACAATGATTAACTAAACTGATTAGGACAATAATTTGATATTGATAATCTTTTTTTTTCGGCATGAATTTCAAATTCATCCACCCAAAAAGATTATCAAACAAACAATTATTAGCAAAATCTCATAATTAAGTGTTATAACAAACAATTGCAAAAACTAAAACATGCCACTAATCCGATTATTTTCCTTTGACTAACCTTTGCTTTTGTCTTAATAAGTGGCACTATAGAGTATTTCTAAATCAATTACTAAGAGTAATTTCTCTACGAAAACAAAATTTTTCCACAAAATGATTAAAAAATAAACAAAATAGAGTAAAGTCTCATAAATTAACATCTAAACAGAACCCTAAAAAAATCAAATATAACTTGCAAAACAAGTAATTAATTATTAACCCAATAAAATCAAATCAATGAGATAAAGGAAAAAAAAAGTGTAACTAGGAATTGGAATACCAAAACAACTAAATATGCATAGAAGCCGATACAAATTTTCCAAAAAGAGAAAGAAATGTGATGTGTCAATTAAATCGACAATAATAAAAAAACCTTTGTGATGTTGTCAATACACAGCCGCAGAGAAGAGTAAATGCGACTAATTTTATATATATAAAACGTATAACCTTTAGTAAGAAGGCTCATATATTTAAAAAAAGTGGTTGTAACAATAAAAAATCCACCAAAAGAGAAACAAAATCGAAGAGAGAGAGAGAGAGAGAGAGAGTATGACCTTTTTTTGTCATGGACAACTTGGAAGGAATATGAGAGAGGTGGAAAGGAAGCAATAAGAAATTTATATGAAAATTAAGATAGAAGAAGAACGTTTGAAGTAGGTAAAAGGTTGAATAAAGTGAAATGGTAGAATTTAAGAAGATATAAAGGATAAGAATACAATGGTTGAAGAAGATGACATGTTGAATAAAGTGAAAAAATTGCAAAAATTAAAAACTAAAAAGTAAGAAAAGATGCAAATGATGTGGCACAACAGGAGTTTTGTAAAATTTATTGCAAAACTTTCATTATTATATATTGAATGTATAGATAAGATGGGAAGTTAATAAACTTCCTTCCTGTCAAGTTATTTTCTGACCTTTGACAGTATTTAACGATTCATCAAATTCACATGGACTCTATCTTGAGAAATAATCAGAGGCCTAGACCATTGCCTATAATCTTTTTGTCTATTTAGTAATTTTTTCCCCGCATGAGAAAATGTGGGAGGAAAGGTCCTAAAATCCATGTTTAAATTTCCTTCCACCAAAACAAGAGGTATTTTTCTTCAATAATTACTTATAATATTATTTGTCCTCTAGGTTTCAAAGTTGGGGTTTGGATGTATGGGGCTTTCAGGAGGCTACAATGATCCTGTCCCTGAAGAGGTTGGCATATCAATCATCAAGCACGCATTCAGTCAAGGAATCACATTCTTTGATACGTCAGATATTTATGGGCCACATGCTAATGAAGTTTTGGTGGGAAAGGTAAATTTACTTGAAAATGATATCTCAGATGGTTTGTATTCATTTAGACTAGCTTGGATACCTCTGAGTACCTTATTTAGTTTGTTCATAATGTACATAACATCAATCTTGGGGTCTACATTGCTTAGATTAGGATTGTGGACTATGGTAAGTGGTGAGCCCTTGAATATAAATTTGTGGGCTGGAAGTAATTCATTCTGTCTATGTAACTAAATGAATAATTTTCTGAAAAAAATTCATTTGAAATTTGTTTGTATTTAATGAACAAGGATACCTTTTTCAACAAAGCATATTTTTAATAATTTTGATCTGCGTGGTTATAGAGATTACATAACCTTGGAAAAGCAGGTAACCAGCAAAATATATCTCGTGATTGATTTGTATTTCGGAAAATCTAATTACACACTCCCTATTGCACAATCCATACACGCTTCCTTTTGAAATTTTGTTTTCATTAAAACGATTTCAGTTAAAATTGTGAAATTGTGTTTTAAAAACATGATTTCAGCTCGTGACAGTGTGTATCATTATTCTTTGAATTATTTGTGTATTATTTTAAGAAGATATCGTAGATCCAGCTTATTTTCAGAAATGCATTCTCCAACTATAGGAAGGGAGCCGCTTTTTACCCTTTGAAAGAATATAACTTGTTATCTAGAAAGATCAATCTTGTATTTAACAAAATCCTGAATCATAGGAAATGACTTCTGAAGAACTTCTCCAAATTATAATTTTTTATATTAATTGACTGCCCTAAATACTTTTTTGTTAATTAAGAAAAATAATTTCTTTATGCCAAAGCTTTGATCATAAACATTTGTCACCAAACAATTTCCATGCTTTGGGGTTACAAGGAAGCTAACCTTTTTATTTTTGAAAAGAAGAAAATAAATTGTTTTGTTTAAGTTGATTAATCAAACATAATGTTTTCACTCATGTATCATGCTATTTCTCTTTCGAGAAACAGAAACAGAACCATTTGAACGTGCATCTTTACTGTAACATTGGTTTTCTTAGTTATTGGTGGCTTTTTTTAGTTGGCTTATGAGTAAACAGTATAATTCAGAAAGGCATTTTCAGGCACTGAAGCACTTGCCTCGAGAAAAGATTCAGTTAGCTACAAAATTTGGCATTGTCAAAATTGAACTTAATAATGTTGAAATAAATGGTACCCCTGAATACGTTCGATCCTGTTGTGAGGATAGTCTGAAGCGCCTTGGTGTGGATTACATTGATCTCTATTATCAACACCGGATTGACACAACAGTACCTATAGAGGAGACTGTAAGTGTTACAAAACTTCTTTTTCCCCCTTTTTTTATAGATGCATTTTCCATGTGACATCAATATTTATAAGCAGAATTTCCTTTGCTCCAACTCAGAAGTAGTGCTGTATTATTCTTTCACTTTCCTGAAATTGTAAACTAGGCAATTCATATATGAAAACTTATTTTTTTGGATCGTAGATTGGGGAACTTAAGAAGCTGGTGGAAGAAGGAAAAGTAAAGTATATTGGATTGTCTGAAGCTAGTGCAGACACAATACGAAGGGCACATGCAATTCATCCCATCACGGCTGTACAAATGGAGTGGTCCCTCTGGACTAGAGAAATTGAGGAAGAAATAGTTCCACTTTGCAGGTAACTTCATATTCTCTTAAAAACTATTGGGTGTTCCATTCAAAATGACTGATCCCCAAGGTAAGGGAAGGGGATTAGAAAGATTTAAATAAGTGACCTTCACTGCATGAGGCATATTTCTCAATGCATGGTTCCAGCCTGATGAGCCACTTGGGGTTATTTGCATTAATCTTTTACTATTGTTGTCACAATATGTTTGAACTCCACATTATGGACTGAAAAGTGTCTTTTTGATATGCCAAAATGTACAGGGAGCTTGGAATTGGAATAGTACCATACAGCCCTCTTGGTCATGGATTCTTTGGTGGCAAAGCAGTTATAGAAAGTGTACCTGCAAGCAGTTTTCTGGTATATGTAGCACATATTTGTATTGACTTTTTCTGTTCGTTTAAATTATAAAAATAAAAAAAAAACTAACGAGGAATCAATTCTAGAAATTTAATTAATCAATTTCATGCACAATTTAAATCATGGATAATCAAGCATGAAATAAACAACACATGAAAAAAATACACACACAGACGCGGGATTTTTCATGAAGTGAAACCCAATTGGGAAAAATACTCTGGGCCAAAGTCCAACCCATCAAATCCACTATGAAGACTGTTATGGTATAGACTACACTTGCTACACTTTCTGAACAAGTAAACTGTAGTTGAGCTCCCCACTTTTGCTTGCAACTGCAGACTCTTGCCCTGTGTCTTTACAGTTTTTTGATGCAGCAAGTATGCAAACAAGTCTCTTGGTTACTATTAGGTTCATAGTGTGTCAGTTGGCTAACAAAAATTAAGTCTTGCATGTGTTTTGAAGTTTAAGACTCAAACCCAAAACAACTCAAAAAAGAAGAAACATTTTGGAATCACAACACATAGCTCGACACCTACAAATTGATCAAGAAAAGCTTGACATGTCTCGAGGTTCTTGACACCTATCGATTAATTGGAAATCATGGATTCAGATTCTCAATCTAGACCATTAATTCATCCAATCTGAAGTTTTTTGTGCCCTACTTGCTAGAGTATAAAAGGACTAATATGGGACAACTTAAATAAGTTTTGAGAGCTGTGTTTTTATATGCTTAGGGTTTTGTGACTGATTTCTCACTCACCATTAACCAAAGATCTCCAGACCAGTGATAATGCTAAAGTTACTGCATAACACAGACTAGTTGTGGAAACCTTCTAGAGGGTTCTTTAAGTCATAAACAGAGTGCTTATATGAATAGAATCTGCCATAGAAAAGTTCAAGGAGTTGGACTTGCATGCAGTCGCGTTAGTAAATACAGTAGAGGTAGCTTCAGAATTAGAGTTAATTCTATTGTACAAACTTATATTCTATGAGTGGATTTGTTTCCTTGAGGAGTGGTGGTAAACCCCTAGAGAGTTTTCTTGTTAGGGTTTTCTTGAGGAGTGTTTCTTTGTAATCATATTGCTTGTGTTCTTTATTTTCTGAAGTTATTTATTTTGGAATATTGGTTTGTGGATTGAGTTAATCAAATCTGAATTGGAAAGCATAATTTGTAAATTAATTGAATCCATCATAAAATTGATTAATTGATTGCAATAAGGGTCTAGATTCCTAGCAGATACTCCAAGGCTTCTTGAAGATTTTGGTAAGTCTTTATGGTTTTAATGAATGCTCCAACAACACAGGTGGTTTTCTTGTGATTGGTAGTGTGAATCCTCTCAAATTTAGGCAATGGGAGAGGGTGAAAGATCTTTTGCGCTTGGAATAGTTTTTCTCAAGGATTTATTGGCCATCTTCCTCCTATGAAATCACTCCTCTAAAATCAGGGTTTAATTTTTGACTTTATTTGTCAAGGGTTTGAGGAGTGATTGGCCCCAAAAAGTGCCGTAAAAGCCTATGTTGGTGCTTTCTTTAACAAGTTCTCTCGACTGAATGTTGAATGAAAGACTGTCAAAAATTTCTGTCCATGCTTCTGAATTTCTTCATATATTCGCCGGACCGAATATAAGTCCGCGTAACCAATTTTTATAGATGTGCACAGTGAACACAATCTTCCATCTTCATCCTCAATTACGCCAAATTAAAAATTAAAATTCTTGAACAATTACAAGGAAACTTTGTGATTTAATCAGCCAACACTAAAATACCTAACAAGACATACAAACAATTTTAATGGGCTTGTTGCAAATTTATTATTATTTTTCTTGTTGCTTGTGAGATTAAGCTTGGGACTAATGTGTAACCTTTCCTTTCATCAGAACATTCATCCTAGATTTCAAGCAGAGAGCTTAGAGCAAAACAAGACCATTTATTTTCAAATAGGAAAGTTGGCTGAAAAGCATGGATGCAGTCCTGCACAACTTGCACTTGGATGGATTCTTCATCAAGGAGATGATGTGGCACCTATCCCTGGTAAGTGACTCCTTTTTAATGTTCATTCTGCTTCAGTTTCAAGTGTTCATCTTTTACCAGCAGCCTTTCAGCTTTAATGGACAGAAGAATAGCTTGGAAAAATCAGGGGAAGAGATAAAGTGGCATGTTTTTCCACTGAGGCTGCTCTAAATCCACCATCAGTCAACCACTATAAAATCTGAAATACCTCCTTCATTATCAAGAAAAATGGATTAGAGTACTGTACCTACTTTTGAAGTTGTGAATGAACAAAACCCCACTTTCCTTTGTGACTTGCCAATTCACAACTAGTATGACACAATCATTGCATGTTCAGCAACTGTAATAGGTAGAAATTTTTTCAGTCTGATTACTTCTTGAAATTTGATGGTAATCTCAAATTTTCATCAGTTTTTCTTGCCCAATACACCAGCATCTTTGCAGCATACAAAGTTATGTGGCTCATTTGAAGAGTAATCAAATCTTATGTTTAGCCATATACTTCTTATGTAGGCTGTAGCTCAAACAATCTGGTCCCAAAGATGGACTTATACAACTCAAGTAAACTCAACTACACCAGGTGTTCATTACAGAAATTAAAGTCATAATTATGATTTTTCTTGAATTATGTCCGTATATTATCTTGATGATTCTCACATAATTCCTGAGTTTTCGAATTTATTGTTTTTGAATCTTGTAATATTTCCTCTCTAAAAATTTAACTATTGCCCCCTCCCTCTTTTTTTTGGGGGAGAGGGGGTGGGGGTGTGGTGGGGGGGGACAGGGAGGGGGTATCCTTTGGTCCGAAGATAACAACACCTTAGTAGTAGTACTGTGTATATCACAACTTGCACTAATTTTTTAAATAGGGTCTTGTATTTTTTTAACATTTCTCATGGATTTGTAGGGACTACAAAAATTAAAAATCTTGATGCCAATATTGGTTCCCTTAGAGTGAAGCTCACCAAAGAAGATTTGAAGGAGATTTCTGATGTAATAACCATCAATGAGGTGGCAGGGCATAGAACAACTGATGCTTTTATTCACTGCTCATGGAAGTTTGCAAATACACCAGAAAAAGGAAGTAAGTTAGCATAATAAGCTATGTGCACAATTGGAAGTGCATGTCTCATGGAAAGAAATAAAATCATGAGACCACATAAAGCTACTTCAAATTGTGAAAGACGAAGATGATCAGCTACCAAAGAACAGTCCAAACTGTGTTTGAGATATAGTTACTTACTGTTAAGACTATGATGAATGGTGTAATATTGAATTCACAGAACAGTGATGCTGCTTGTTGTGTGTGTTACGATAATTATGATTCTGGTTACTCTGTTGTATTAAGAATTTTCTCTATTTTCTTCCATTTTAGGCACGTACAGATATGGTGATTGCAAATTTCTTACAGATATTGTCTTCTTATCAACATCTTTACTCAATTGAGCAGAAGTGAAAGGTGAGAGAAGTGTATCTTACCATAGCTTCTTAAGCTTTGGCCAATGCTGCTTATTCTTAGTTTGAGGCCAACACAGAAATAAAGAAATACGGAATGATAAGAAGCTTTCTTTCATATATACTTATATATACATACATATATATATATATATATATGGGTTTTTTTAGGAAATTCTTTATGGAAAAGAGAAAAAGTGATTAACTTTTTTGATGGCCTTTTCAATTTCCTATAAAAAGTTTTTAAAATGGATGATTACCATATATTATCTCTCTCTTCTCTAGTCTATCTCTCTCTCTCTCTCTCTCTCTTTAAATATAATATATATATATGCTTCTGTAGTTATGTGCTTAAGAGATGCTAGATTTAAAAATTTTGAAACTAGTATTTTTGGAATGATTCAATCATCCATGTTGAATAGTTTGACATCTGGTTATGATATGAAAGATGGTAGTAAACCTCTTGCAATCATTTATTGTATTTATTATAGATTGTTGAAAACCAAACTAAACCCACATGCTAAGTTCAAAAGTGCTGGTGATAATACATTGCTGATCCAACGTTCCACACCTGATGCTAAGCAGCTAAGGCTGCCCTTCCAAAAATGATTCGTTGGAAAGACATCACTCTTCCTAATGAATGGAGAGACATCACTCTACCCATGGGTCTCCTTGTTTGAAGGACCATATATTATGGAAAAATCATGGAAGGTCTCAATCATTTCCATTAATGTAAGCACTTTGATCTATCATGGACTAGGTTTTCTTCCTTTCTTTTCTCTTTTTCTTCTACTATATATATTTTTTCATTGAAGACGCAAAAACAATCAGTAATTTACAAAAGAGCCCTTATGACTCGTGAGTCATCCACTAACCACTAAATGGGAACCAACCTATATTAATGCTCTCCCAAATTTGTCATTCCATTTCTTGAGTCATATTGACAACTCCGGTCAACACATAATCTGTGAGCAAGCGGTAGTCCAAAAGCCAATTCTTCCATATTTTCATCACATCTTTCATTCTGCTCATCCTTTCAGATCTGCTCAACCATCTGCTAAGCAACCCTAATGGCTCCTCTGAAAAGCAAAGGTGCTTCATCTTCCTCTTTCACCCACCAATCCAAGGACTTGGATGTCTTCTTGAGTTTTAGAGGTGGAGATACCCGTTATGGTTTTACATGCCATTTGTATCATGCTTTGGTTCAAAATGGTGTTAATACCTCCATGGATGATAACCTTCAATTGGGAGAAGAAATCTCAACGGAACTTCCAAAACCATTAAAAAGAAAAATTCAGAAGTCAGAGTAGGAGTGGATCCTTGGACTGAAACGCGTCCTTTTTTTTGGACAAATCATCAAGAAAAATGGATTAAGTACTGTACCTACTTTTGATGTTATGGGGAAGTTAGGGCTAGGTATTCCACTCATAAAGCCATTAAACTGTTAAATTTGGTACAATTTCAAAGTCGTTTGGGAGTTCAACAATTTTTTAAAGATTAAAAATCTTGATTTAACAATAAGTGTGCAAATTGTCTCTTGAAAACCAAGACAATATCCTAAGTCCATACAAATTTTCCAAAGAGAGAGAAATATGATGTGTCAGTTAAATTAACAATAACAAAAAGAACCATTAGTAGAAGAAAAAAAGTGGTTGTAAACACCAAAAATCCACCAAAAGAGAAACAAAATCAAAGAGAGAGAGAGAGAGAGAGAGAGAGAGAGTATGGCATTTTTTGTCGTGGACAACTTGAAAGGAACAGGAGAGAGGTAGAAAGGAAGTAATAAGAAATTTATATGAAAATTAAAATAGAAAAAGAATGGTTGAAGTAGGTAAAAGGTTGAATAAAGTGAAATGGTAGAATTTAAGAAGATATAATAAAGGATAAGAATACAATAAATTACTTAAATGTTGTAGGTGATTTATTAAAATGAATGCTGAAAGTTGCCAAATGATGGAACTCCTTGTTGAAGAAGATGAAAAGTTGAATAAAGTGAAAATTGCAAAAATTAAAAACTAAAAGGTAAGAAAAGATGCAAATGATGTGGCACAACAAGAGTTTTGTAAAATTTATTGCAAAGCTTATATTATTATATAGTGAATATATAGATAAGATGGGAAGTTAATTAAACTTCCTTCTTGTCAAGTTTTTTTCTGACCTTTGACAGTATTTAATGATTCATCAAATTCACATTGACTCCATCTTGAGAAATAATCAGAGGCTTAGACCATTGCCCATAATCTTTGCATGTTTAGTAATTTTTCCCCGCATGAGAAAATGTGGGAGGAAAGAGCTTAAAATCCCTGTTTAAATTTCCTTCCACCAAAACAAGAGGTATTTTTCTTCAATAATTACTTATAGTATTATTTGTCCTCCAGGTTTCAAAGTTGGGGTTTGGATGTATGGGGCTTTCAGGAGGCTACAATGATCCTGTCCCTGAAGAGGTTGGCATATCAATCATCAAGCACGCATTCAATCAAGGAATCACATTCTTTGATACGTCAGATATTTATGGGCCACATGCTAATGAACTTTTGGTGGGAAAGGTAACTTGAAAATGATATCTCAGATGGTTTGTATTCATTTAGACTAGCTTGGATACCTCTGAGTACCTTATTCAGTTTGTTCATAATGTACATAACATCAATCTTGGGGTCTACATTGCTTAGATTAGGATTGTGGACTATGGTAAGTGGTGAGCCCTTGAATATAAATTTGTGGGCTAGAAGTAATTCATTCTGTCTATGTAACTAAATGAATAATTTTCTGAACAAAATTCCATTTGAAATTTGTTTGTATTTAACGAACAAGGATACCCTTTTCAACAAAGCATATTTTTAATAATTTTGATTTGTGTGGTTATAGAGATTACATAACCTTGGAAAAGTAGGTAACTAGTAAAATGTATCTCGTGATTAATTTGTATTTCGGAAAATCTAATTACACACTCCCTATTGCACAATCCATACACCGATACACGCTTCCTTTTGAAATCTTGTTTTCATTAAAACGATTTCAGTTAAAATTGTGAAATTGTGTTTTAAAAACATGATTTCAGCAAATGACAGTGTGTATTAAAGAGCGTGTGACTATCATTACTCTTTGAATTGCTTGTGTATTATTTTAAGAGGATAACGTAGATCCAGCTTATTTTTAGAAAAGCATTCTCCAACTATAGGAAGGGAGCCACTTTTTACCCTTTGAAAGAATATAACTTGTTATCTAGAAAGATCATCTTGTATTTAACAAAATCCTGAATCACAGGAAATGACTTCTGAAGAACTTCTTCCAAGTTATAATGTTTTATATTAATTGACTGCCCTAAATAATTTTTTGTTAATTAAGAAAAATAATTTCCTTATGCCAAAGCTTTGATCATAAACATTTGTCGCCAAACAATTTCCATGCTTTGGGGTTACAAGGAAGCTAACCTTTTTATTTTTGAAAAGAAGAAAATAAATTGTTTTGTTTAAGTTGATTAATCAAACATAATGTTTTCACTCATGTATCATGCTATTTCTCTTTCGAGAAACAGAAACAGAACCATTTGAACGTGCATCTTTACTGTAACATTGGTTTTCTTAGTTATTGGTGGCTTTTTTTAGTTGGCTTATGAGTAAACAGTATAATTCAGAAAGGCATTTTCAAGCATTGAAGCACTTGCCTCGAGAAAAGATTCAGTTAGCTACAAAATTTGGTATTGTCAAAATTGATCTTAATAATGTTGAAATAAATGGTACCCCTGAATACGTTCGATCCTGTTGTGAGGATAGTCTGAAGCGCCTTGGTGTGGGTTACATTGATCTCTATTATCAACACCGGATTGACACAACAGTACCTATAGAGGAGACTGTAAGTGTTACAAAACTTCTTTTTCCCCCTTTTTTATAGATGCATTTTCCATGCGACATCAATATTTATAAGCAGAATTTCCTTTACTCCAACTCAGAAGTAGTGCAGTATTATTCTTTGACTTTCCTGAAGTTGTAAACTAGGCAATTCATATATGAAAACTTATTTTTTTGGATCGTAGATTGGGGAACTTAAGAAGCTGGTGGAAGAAGGAAAAGTAGAGTATATTGGATTGTCTGAAGCTAGTGCAGACACAATACGAAGGGCACATGCAGTTCATCCCATCACGGCTGTACAAATGGAGTGGTCCCTCTGGACTCACGAAATTGAGGAAGAAATGGTTCCACTTTGCAGGTAACTTCATATTCTCTTCAAAACTATTGGGTGTTCCATTCAGAATGACTCGCCCCCGAGGTAAGGGAAGGGGATGAGGAAGATTTAAGTAAGTGTCCTCCACTTCATAAGGCATATTTCTTGATGCATGGTTCCAGCCCGAGGAGCCACTTGGGGTTATTTGCATTTATCTTTTACTATACAGCTGGCACAATATGTTTGAACTCCACATTATGGACTGAAAAGTGTCCTTTGGATATGCCAAAATGTACAGGGAGCTTGGAATTGGAATAGTACCATACAGCACTCTTGGTGATGGATTCTTTCGTGGCAAAGCAGTTATAGAAAGTGTACCTGCAAACAGTTTTCTGGTATGTGGCACATATTTGTCTTGACTTTTTCTGTGCATTTAAATTATGAAAAAAAAAAACACTGACGAGCAGTCAATTCTAGATATTTAATTCTTAAGCTTTGGCCACTGCTGCTTATTCTTAGTCTGAGGCCAACATTTTGGGTACAGAAATAGAGAATATGGAACCATAAGAAGCTTTCTTTCATATATATATATATATATATATATATATATATATGGGGGTTTTAAGAAATATTTTATGAGAAAGCAAAAAAGTAATTAACTTTTTCGACAAATCGTGGAAGATAGGGTCTCTCAATCATTTCCATTAATGCAAGCACTTTGATCTATCATGGACTGGCTTTACTTCCCTTCTTATCTCTTTTACTTTTTCTATATATTTTTTTCACTGAAGACTCAAAAACAATCAGTGATTTACAAAAGAACCCTTATGACTCATGAGTCATCCACTAACACTAAATGGGAACCAACCTATCTTAAAGCTCTTCCCAATTTGTCATTCCATTTCTTGAGTCATATAGACAACCCTGGTTAATACGTAATTTGTGAGCAGGCGATAGTCCAAGAGCCAATTCTTCCAAATTTTCATCACATCTTTCATTCTCCTCATCCTTTCAGATCTGCTCAACCATCTGCTGAGCAATCCTTTATGGCTCTTCTGAAACGCAATGGAGCTTCATCTTCCTCTTTCACCCACCAATCCAAGGACTTTGATGTCTTCTTGAGTTTTAGAAACGAAAATACCTGTATTGTTTTACATGCCATTTGTATTATGCTTTGGTTCAGAATGGTGTTAATACCTTCATGGATGATAACCTTCAATTGGGAGAAGAAATTTCAATGGAACTTCTCAAAACCATTAAAAAGAAAAATTCAGAAGCCAGAGTAGGAGTGGATCCTTGGACTGAAATTTAGGGCTAGGTATTCCACTCATAAAGCCATTAAACTGTTAAATTTGGTACAATTTTAAAGTCGTTTGGGAGTTCAACAATTTTACTAGCTGGCCAAGTCTATGGGAATGGGTAGAAGCATTTAACCAAGAGTGACTTAAAATCTTAGGAATAGATTTTGCTCCCTTCAAAAATGGGGGAAATGCTAATTTTCTTGGACTATTTTATTCTTTAATTCTCCAAAAATGTAGGTGAATTGTATGGTTGTTATAAGAAAAATGGAGTTCAATTTCCTTGGAGAATTAAGGCCTTAATGATATGGTCACCTGCCTAGACTTCTGCAAAGTAGAGAGCCAATTTCCAATGATTATTCCCTCCAGGTTGTTTGTGTGAAATCGACCAGTAGTTATTTTACCTTGTTTGTACTTTCAATAGTACAACTCATTAAAACATAATAATTTTATATCAACAACTTTTTGAAGAAAATTCTATATAATGATCTGTTTCAAGAATTGTTTTCGTGTTTTGCACAGGTTATTGATTTGCAGTTTGCAGGGTAAGAGTATTTGCACTGGCAAGCTATCACTCCTAGAAGTTAGCCTCTGACCGGGAAGATGCCTATACAAAGTGACAAATCTTATGCATGGGTCAGTTTTTGCTAGTTGGATGATGCCTAACAAATCTTATGCATGGATCAGTCTTTGCTAGTTGATCATGTTTTTCGTACATTTCATGTTGAAGATGTTTGCCTATAGAGTTAGCATTGCTATAAGCTAATAGAGAACAGATAATAATTTAAATAAGTCTTACTGCATTTAGTTCCCACTTAATTCATCAGGTAAGAAATGAAATAAATTACAATCACTACCAGATAAATAGCCAAAAAAATTAGACCAGGAAATCAATGTACCAGATCAGTCATTCTTTCTGCAGATCCATGATGGGATATATACACACACCAATATCCACTCCATGAATGTCATTGTCTATATCATGAATTGATTGGCTGTATCCTCAATCTGCTGTTGTATGTGATGTATTTTGTCAATTCACTATCACCCCAAAGGTAGATATTAAATGAAAACATGAACAGAAAACTAATGTACCTCGATGCAGGCATAAAAAAACATGATGACAGTCTACCACCATTTGTTTAGTACCATCACAAGAAAATCCATCTTGCCCAGGATTGATCCTTGCATCTTTGAATTGAGTCCACAAACTTTGTAATGACTTTTCAAGGCCTTGTTCCTGTCATTCCATTCTCTCTCTTAAACCCCTTCTCTCTCTCTCTCTCGCTTTCTTTTTTCTCCTATAAATGGCATCAATCCGCATAATATCACAACAATTGTCTTTCATTCTTAGTGCCACCTAAACAACAAATCCAGAAGAACATTGTGTGTACCTCTGAAGATATCCTCATATGCTGATTTTCCATTCTTGAACAGAATTGATGCTGCACAAAACCCACAAATAACTTAACTGAAACACAGATGCCATGCAATCTGGGTGCAGATAATCAGAGGTCATTAGCATCCAAAAATCTCCTATAATTAGAATATTGTAAAGCCTAAAATTGAACTAGTAGGAATAAGAATGAAGAGCAATTCACATTGATAGTGCAAAAGACCAAAAATTATTTTCAATTTCCAGTACATGCAAAGACAACTACATCTTGGCTTAATGCATGAAACTTCAAGCACATTTTTATTCATATGCACACCTCCCCTGCCTTTCCCATTATGTTACCAACTCAAAGTTTCTAGCATGTATCCATATTGATAAGCTCTTCCTTATCACTGACTAGCTAACATGATTGCAAACTGCATGTCCACAAATCATTAACTAAAGCTTCATAACAAGAACATTTGCAAGGGTATTATTGGGAATGACAAAAAGTGGATCCAAGGCAGGACACTTCTAAACTACCTTTAAAAAATTCTTAGTACCAACTTCAAATTTAAATTGGCATAGGAAGAAAAACTACCTTGCAACCTAGAACACATGAAACCACATTCATTTTTTTATTTGGGAACATCCCAAAGCCTAGAAGTAGATAACTAATAAAACTTATCTCAGTTGTATATCTCCAACAAAAGATGATAGGATCATCTTTAAAAAAGTTCTTTTTACCCAAAAAAAAAAAAAAAATCTTTAAAAAATTTGAAAGCTCCACTTCCTTTCCCACCTGGAAACATAATTAGAGTGCCTCCAGGATCCCTTTACTTAGACCTACATATTGTGGAAGAAGCCAGTTGGGAATTTGTTAACAAAAACTGAGAATGTCACATTGGATACACAAGATGAAGTCCATTTTGCCCCATGGACAATTCTGTTAAGCAAATACAAAGAAGCTACCAAATGTTATTCACACAACATCAACACACACTCCCCCCCCCCCCCCCCCCCCCCCCCCCAAAAAAAAAAAAAGACCTACATTTTTACCTAAAAGAAAAAAGACCCTCACATACTCATCTTAACCACATAATACATTCCAAAACTAGTTTGTATTGCAAAGGAAATGGGAAAAACTGCCATATGACAGGACCTAAGCCTGAATTTGGCACATGTATGAAATTTTTTATTTTACATCAAGAATATCAATCTGAAACTTGTACAAACTTTTGCAAATATCTCCTTGCCATCAAGGGTTACAAATTACAAAATCATACAGCACTTTGTAAAATACATGAAACAATAACATTATCCAACTGAGATCCAAGCTACCTAAATATCAAAGAAAATTCATCTCAACATGAATGCCCCCCTCCCCAACCTTTCCATATGGAAAAAAAAAAAAGAAGAGGAATTTCAAATTTAGTAGCAAAATTTGGATTTAACAAACCTAGGTGCCTAAAAATTCCAAAAGTCTGACCTCAAATGAAAACAACTCACAATCTTAATTCAAAATTTATTAATATTCACGTAAGGTGATAGATTTCATTTTTTTTTTCCCAGAAGAAATCAGGTCCAAAACTTGACTTAAATTAAAGCCACAAGCGTTAACTTTCATTCACTTCACTATATTGGGCTTCCATGCTCAATTTTATCTATTCAATAAAATTTCTCCCTAATTCACCATATACTTGTATTTAGTCTAAAATACAAGAGGAACTAACATACTTGACATCCAATGACTCCCTAAAATCCGGCCATACCCACTCCTAAGTCCTAACAACCTCTCAAACTCTAGTATACCACTATCAAACTACTTCCCTCAGTCATGGAATATAAGCAATCGTGAGAGATGAAACTCACCTTTAAATCCCCTTGGAATGGATGAGAGTATGGAGGAAACAACTTGTTGGCTTTGGGTCTTGTTGAATTCAATGGCCATGAAGTGGTGATCCGGTGTGATTGCCTGGTGCCTCAAAAAGAGGAGATTAGTATGAAGAGGGGTTGAATGGGAGAAGATCAAAGAACCTGATATAACTTGATGCCCCTCAAATGAATTTCATCAGAAATAATCATACATAGTACTTAAATACACAATAGTAATTTAGAATCTTGATACATATGCTAAATAGAAAACTTTTGAATTTCTCAAAATTATTAACAACTAATAAGTGCAAATATAAATATTGAATGGAAGAAGAATCACCAACTGCACAAATGTTTGTCTTTCTTTTCCCTTTTTTTTTTATCCTCTTTGACTGGATCAAGCCAATAAAACTCTCTTCGGCTTAGCCTTAAGCCTTTAAAAGAAAAAGAGAACCCCAAGTTAGCCTGCAAAGATAGAAACTTTTACTTCAAAAGTCAACTAGGAGAAGAACATATAAATGAACAATAAGAAAATATTGGGCAGCAGGTTAGCATAAGAAAAAGGAATATACATCATAAAACAGAATAAAAAATTGTTGGTTCAAAGCCTGCACAGTTTTAATAGAAAGAAAGGGCCTTGGAATGAGCAGAAAGCGTATTAGGAACATGTTCAACTGGTAAACAACTGATCCATGCTTATGATTCTTAACTAAGCAGGAGCATCATTACACGTTTATTTGAATATCAGGTCCGAGGCCAACCTCTTGAAGTGACCAGTCACCTGCCCCCATATCCTTTCCGTACAAAGCAACATCTGGCTGATATATTATGTAAATTCAAGAACATAATTCTTTAAGCAGATTGTGAAATGGTATGACTATATTTGGGCAAGTTGTAAATCTGAAAAAAAAAAGGATAAAACAACAAACTAATCCACTTCACAAACAACTTGCTAGAGGAAAATCAACATTGGAATTAATAATCAAAATTCTAGGCTGGTGATCATAGGCATGGCATCAAGGCCTCAATTAGCCAAGGAAACTGCTGAAGTCACCCCCCCCCCCCCCCCCCCCCCCCCCCCTTTCTCTTTAAAGGGAGCGATAAGGAAGGGAGATGGCCTCTTAGTTGGAGCTCTAATGCTGCACATGCATTAACTTCAAGCTACTAATCATATTGTGAAAAACCAAAACAATCATACCAGAAATAAAATTAATGCAACTCGATGTTTAAGCAGTCAAAGAAATTAAAATCGGTAAGTTACCAAAAAAAAAAAATTTGGAGTTGGAATAATATTTAAAAACTTTTACCATTAAAAGAAATTGAATTCGGTAACAAATTAAACTACAACCTTCATTAATTCTGCTTTTTCTTTGAATCAACATCCTTTAGAATTGGGTTTATACCCCCACAAAAATAAGCTTGTTCATTTAGAGAGAGAGGTAGAGAAGTGACAAAGACACCTACAAGAATGAAACAATACAACTAAAGGAGACATATCTATACTATTCAAAAAAAAAAAAAAAAAAAAAGGAGACATCTTGACATTAAACAATGCAGTTGTAACAGAACAGGGACGACACAAAAGAAAATTATTTCAAAATTTTCATTGTGGTACCTGGGCATATTTCTTCAAATTTTGATTAAGAGGTTCTCATTCTCTTTGTTCTCATTCTCATTTTGAATTGGTTTTGAATTTTTTGCCCACCAAGTGGCATATCCTCTATCTTTGAAACATTGGTGATGTTTAATGCAGCACGACTCCTCTTTTGTGATTTTGGTTCACCAAGTGGCATATTTTTCTTGCTGCTGCTATTTTTAATTTTGTGTGCTTTTGGTAATGGCTGACGAGAAGTACTCCGAGTTGGGCAAAAGGTATGGTACAGCCTGCGCAGAATAAAACCTGGACCTTGGCAAAGAAATGCTCTGAGCCGTTGGTGCACAATTCTCTTTGAAATTTGATGGTATCGAGGTTGGACTCCTTCATAGTTGTCGTGGGAATTTTGAGGACATGTGCATCCTACATGGACACCCAACCTTTTAATGATAGGAACAACTTGTCTAGGCTTACTAGTCCAATGAGAGATTTTACATGAAATCTCAACATGATTTCTATCACCTAGATTCAAGTCTTGAAACAACTGCTGCAATGAGCTATGAGGTCTATAGTAAAACCAAAGATGATCACACCTAATTGCATCAAAGAGTCTCACTTTGAGCTCTCGTTTAATACCATTGATGGAAATGTTGACATCACAAAGATATCCGTAGAGAACATCATCCAGCAATCCAAAAGCAAGACAAAGAGAAATTGTTGGAAATTCTGGACCAGTGGAGAATGATATAAGACTTTCAATACTTTGATGGTTGAACCACTTTGGAACCTTATTTCCTGGTACTACGATTTCATATTCACATCTTGTGTCCTCACCATCAGAATTAACATGCAAGCTTTCAGATTTGAAGTACACATTCTTAAATACAATGAACTCAGAGGTGCCGAGAAATGAAGGGAGGTCAATCTGAAGTGACAATCCACTAGATGACTGTGGATCCATTGATATGTTGCTTCTCACACCTAAACAGGCAATATCTTGTGGAAGCCCTAACTTTTCTCCAAACTGCATACAATACGAGAATTTAAGAAACTACAATTTAGCAAACTAGTAACGTACTTGGGAAGGTAACCATAATTGATTCTTGGAAAATGTTAAGCTTACTATCAATTTTACTAGAAAATCTTTATAGATTGGAGTGACAATGAATGTGCTTGGTGTCATTTAACAGCATATATATTATGTTTAAATTGCTTTTCTGTGATTCACACCAGTTTTGTAAGATTAATACAGTAGAATTGGGAGTATCCCTAGAACTTCCTGTGTATCTTAATGTGAGAGAGAGAGAGAGAGAGAGAGACCTGAATCAATAATTTTCTTGATGATTGTGAATCCAACAAGAAGCAGCATGACGCATCTACTTTTGTTATACTTTGTGGAAGCCTTGGAATTTTCACAAGCTCAGCGCACCCCTTAATACAAAGCGTATGTAATCTATCAAATCTAATAATGCTTTCTGGGAGTGTAGCTACATTGCTTGGATATATATATAATTGTTTCAAAGAGAGGGTACAGCAAGACGTCAAAACAAAATCTAATTCTGAAGGAATTGAAAACCCATGAAGACTTAGTTTATTCAACCTCCAAAAACCATCTTTGGACAATCCACCATAAGAATTGCATTGTGGTTGTCTATTGATCCTCACAGCCCTTGGAAATTCAGCACTGCCATATATAGTGAGCTCACAAAGATTTTGCAAGTCATAAATGCTATTTGGAAGATGTACCAAATGGTCTTTAGAACCTAGGAGTAACTGCTCAAGCCTAGTGAGATTTCCAAATGATTGAGGCAACTTTGTAATAGCAGTCGTATTCATATCTAAAAATACTAAACTTCCCATTTCTTGTGAAATCTCAGGAAAGTTCTCAAGGCTTGAGCAGTTAAAAAGACAAAGATACAAAAGAGAATTCATCTTGAGCAACCTTGGAAGACTTTTAAGTTTAGTGCAACCCTCAAGGTCCCATGCTATAAGCTTATCAAGACATCCAACAGACTCATGAACCTCAACTAAATTTTTACACTGACGAGAAAGCAAACACTTTAGATTTGGTGTGGCCATTGACAAGTCAGGCAACATCTCAATCTCTTGACAAGAACTGAAATCCATATAAGTCAAGCTTTCGAACTGTAACATCACAAAAAAAGGTAAAATATAAATATAGCTTCAACCAACTTCAAAATTTAGTTTAAAGAAATAATAATTAACAAATACTAATAATAATAATACCTTGAAAGGCTTGTCCAGCTTGATGTGGCTTTGTGGCATTTTGAGTGCAACAAGTTTTTGAGGATGAAATGTGGTTGGCAAGGAAGAGAAAGGAAATTCACTCCAATCAAGCAACCTTAATCCATTGGGAAGATATTCAATGCCTCCACAAACATGTACATTACTAATTATAAGCAATCTAAGATTTTTCATCTTTTTAAGAAAGTCTGCTTTCAATTGCACGTTTTCTGGCGAGCATAACATTATGCCTTGAATTTTATCTGACCCCTAATTAGAAAAAGCATTAAGTGAATAATAATACACAAAAATATAACAAATATTCAATTTTAACCAAAATCGATTGATAAACTTAAATATTCTTCCAAATTAAAAAGAAAAAATCAATACATCTTCCATGTGAAAGGAAAAAAAGAATAAGAAAAAATGAATCAAAATAACTCATACCGTATTTTCATTTAGTACTTCAAGAACATCTTTATAACTCCATAGTCTACTACGTTTTCCGGGCTTTTTTGGTGATTCTTGGCGAACAATTTCCCTACCCATTTGTTGTAGCAAGTCATGCATCAACAATTCATTACATTCACCCAAAGTTATGAGGCACTTATCAATAAGTTTTTGAATACCATAATTTGGGCATAAATCACAAGCATCTAGTACATCTACAACATAATGCTTTTGGAGTCCCTTGAAGAAACATGCAATATCAAGGAAAATATCCTGTTCCATTTCTTCTAATCCTTCATAACTTATTTTGAGTATACTTTGAATATTTTTATTAGGAATTCTTTCATATTTATCTATTGCAATTTTCCATTCACATGTAGTTCTTCCACATAAATCAGCACCCATTACTACTAGAGCTAATGGAAGGCCTTTCGCATAATGTACAACTTGGTTTACAATTTCTAAATAATCTTCCACGGGTTGTTTTTTTTGGAAAGCATGTTTACTAAAGAGTTCAAAAGCTTCATGTTCATCTAATTCCTTAACTTTGTAGGATGAATGACCTTCTCCAAGAGTAGCTAACAAGTGTTTGTCTCTTGTTGTTATAATGATTCTACTTCCAGAAGCAAACCAATCACATTTTCCTAATAATTTCTCTATCTGGTCCAATTCATCCACATCATCAAGAATTACAAGAATCCTCTTTTTGTTAAGCCTTCTCTCTATTTCATTGATTCCACGAGAGGCATTGGCCATATTCCAACTTGTATCTCCTAGGATCTCAAAAAGAAGTGTCTTTTGTAGATTGGTTATGCCATCATTTGTTCTTGATCTGTCTCTAACATTCTCTAGAAAGCAACTTCCTTCAAATTGATTAAAAATTCTATTATAAGTAGCTTTTGCGATTGTTGTCTTACCGACTCCACCAGGGCCATATATTCCTACCATGTGTACTCCATCTAACTCAATATCCAAAAGTAATTCTATGGCCTTTACCCGAGGATTTATCCCAACTGGATATTTAGCAACATATAGTGGTGTGTCCCTTAATATGGCACTCAAGATCTCTTCAACAATTCCTTCAATAAATTTGAATTCAGGATAGCTGCCAATTAACAAGAATTGAAAAATTAGACTAGAAAATAGGAATATAAACTTGAACTAAATTCAAGATGTTCAGGTTGTGCATTACAATGCTAAAGTGTTGTTAATTAAAGTAAGTGGCATGTAATTCAAGTCCTTAAAGTAATTACTATCACTATGCTAGGTGCTAGCACTTCCTCTTTTGGATAGGAAATTAGTTTTAACTTTTAAGCTTGTAAGCTCAAAGTTGCATAGAAAAACCAGCATCTTAGTTAGGTGAGGACACAAACTTATTGGAAACCCATTCTAATACTTTGGATTTGGGAAATTGTTCTAAAAACACCCAATTAATTGGGAAGGTTATCTTTAGTTGAAATCTTTTATTTCTACTAGTGACCTATAACTAAAGTTCCTTGACATTATGTCAAGAGCTTTGTAGTTTAATTGGCACCTCCCCATATATAAAGTGCTTAGAGGTCTAGGGGGGAAGGGTTTAGATGCGGAATTAGCACCATATTGTAACACTAATTGGCTTGGACTCCTTGATTTTAACTACCACATTGCCAAGAGCTTTGTAGTTTAACTAGGTCCTGATGTTTCTAACAGAGTTTAATTCCATCATCCTAAGTCCCAACAATCGAATTATCCACACATAAAAATGCAAAGTCTAAATTAAATAATTACACTCATTAATAAAACCCCCATTCCTTCATAAAATCCAAAATAAGATCTAACAGACCATAAAGTTAAAAATAATATAATACATATTGAGTCAAATTATTCAGTTACAAAGTCAAATAGATGGGAGAAGATTTCATATAAAAATTTTTATTCCATCCCTCAATTTGATTATAATATTTGGTCATTTTGGGGTTTATTATATATTTTTTAGGGTATTTTTGTCATGACCAAGGGTTTCAGTGGTATTTTGACCATTTAAAGGTTCGAGGATAATTCAATTGTTTTGAAGATAGATATTGAGTGTATTTCAATCCTTTTAGAGTTTTCAAAAATTATTTTGATCATTTTGTTGTTTTTGTTACTTTGAAGGTATTTTCTAAATTTGAGGCACAAAGATATTTCTGTCATCTTGGATGTTTCAGTATTTCCTTCACTTTGGAGGTTTTGATTGGAGGTTTTAGAGTTATTTCATTCATTATACTATTGTATAGATTTCAAGTGTATTTTGGTGATTTTGAAAATTCTATTTTGTTAATATATGTTTTTTTGGTAACATATATATATATATATAGCAGATTATTGGATAAACATGCATGCATAAAGATGGCAATTCCATCTTGACCAAACCCCAATTTGCCTCTCTGCTACAAAGAAGTGAGGGGCAAGGACATGATAACATACACGTCCTCACCACTGAGGTGGGGTAGGGATAGATTTGGGTCGCCTCGCCCTAACTCACACAAAGCATATTTACTAAAATACTAATATACTTTTTATGATTACAAAATTACCACTATGGGTGCTAGGAACATTTTAGTATTATTTTATTAAACAATTTAGCATGTAATTTGTGTTTTTTACTAGTGTTTAACTTCTTTATTTTATTATTGAGTATTATTTTTTGGGAAAATAATGTGGTTTTTGTTATTATTTTGGCATATGGAGAGTCGGAGACTTTGTACTATATATATTTTTTTGAGGGGAGATTTTGTGCTAATTAATGTCCGGTTAGTTAATTTGGTCTGGAATTTTATTATATTAGTGTTGAATATTTGTTTTAAAATATTGAGCATTATTGCTTGGTAAAACCTATGTTTGTGAAATTAAATATTAATATCATATTATTGTATATCTTAATTATGTTCTAGGCAAGTTGGTGCGAAACAGGCTGCCTAGACCTGCAGGGAGGGGCAGGGCAGTAACGCCCCTTTATTAGGTTTTACAGAGGGCTTGATACGGGTAATAACTATATATTTAGTTAAATCAATAATAAATGTAAGCACTAAACTCATTATTTAGTTAAATCAATGTACTACATCATTTGTCAATAATTAAATTGGCACCTTCCCATGTACAAAGTACTTGGGGGTCTAGGGAGGAAATGGTTCGAGCTGCGGTGTTAGCAGTATATTGTAATTATTAAAAATTCTTAGATACTTTCGGATTACGGAGAAATTGTGCTATCTCTTCTCACATTCACAGTGAATTTCACTTTGAATTTATTAAGTAGTCCTCACTATAAATATGAGAGGAGGGCACACCACTCTCTATGCTCTGAAAATACTTAGAATTACTGGGCACTAATTAGTGCTTTGGAGAGTAAGGGAAAGGCATGGGTTTAAGCTCATGGGTTTAAGCTCTAGAGATTAGTATGTAAATATTTCTAATTTTCTCAACAAAATAAATAAATAAATGAATAAACCCATTATCATTTGACCCAAACTTGCTCATTTGCTGGGAAATTATTCCATCTCCTTCTCACTTAAGGTGCGTCACATCCATGAGAATCACATGTGAGGCTATATTTTTAGTAAGGAGGGTGTAATACACCGAGTGAGTTATATAAATTAACCTCACTTGCCACCATTATATAAAAGCGTAAAACTAAAAAAAAAAAAAATAAAATAAAATAAAAAGAAGAAGAAGAAGAGGATACATACCCACACTTGTAATGCCAACCCGATAAATTAGCAGCTTCATTTAGAGCTTCCCTCCATCTTTTCAGCTTCTTGCTATCCTTGAATTTTTCTTCATGTTTAGCCAACGCCTCCCCAATCTTACCCTTTTGGTTACGTACTTCTGATGGATCTATATTGTAAAAAATAGGCAGCACCACCTGGTCATTCTTCTTGCACTCAAGAATTTTGATAAGCTCATCCAAGCACCAAGCAGAAGATGCATAGTCTTGGGAGAATACAATTATCGAAATCTTTGAGCTTTCAATGGTTTTGAGAAGCTCCATAGAAATTTCCTCACCTCTTTGAAGGTTATCATCAATAAAGGTATTAATACCCTTTTGCTGCAAAGCATTATACAAGTGACCTGTAAAACCATAGCGGGTATCTTCGCCTCGAAAACTTAAAAACACGTCAAAGTTCTTGGATTGATGAGTGAAAGAGGAAGACGAGGCTCTTTTGATGGTCACAAGCGCCATTGGGATTTATGAGCACACAGAAATGGAAGATATAAACGGAGGAGGAGAACAAAAAATTGTGATTGAAATGGGAATTTAAAGGGATTATAATAGGGTCGCCAGTCTGGACTTGGATGAGGAAAGTGAAGAGGATAGACACAAACTAAGAATCTTTTGAAATAGCTAGACTTGCTTTCGGTGTGTTCAAGTTTCAACCACTATATAAGCTCTATTTTCTAAAAATACATAATTTCTAAGCACCACCATTTTGACCCGAATATAAAATGCAATTTCTTAGAAGCTTCAACAACCAAAAAATAATTCTTCGAGCTCTTCAAACGCCATGATTGCTGCTTTTCACGTGGCAATATCTTAGAAGTTCTGTGTGAAGTCAAAAACAGTTCTTTGAACTTTGTGCAAAATGAAAGGCATCTATGTATACAATTTTACTGTACAGATCAGAGTGGTTGAGGCTTGAGACCTGTGATTTATTTGTGCTTGTTGAGATTGTTTGTCCTGGGTTTGTGTTTGTTGATCTTTGTGTCTTGGGTATCTTGTTATTTTTTTTGGTTGTTTGTACTTGGTATGTGCTTGAAGATTCAACTCTGTTTTATGAGAAAACACGTTTGTTCTTGATTTTTACAAAATCATAATTTGTTGATCTTGATTTCACTCTTTTTTTTCAATGAATTTTTATTTTTATTGGTAATAGTGATGAGGTGGATGGTAAATGTCAAACAGATCGAGCAAAGAAATGATAAAGTGACCCTTATCACATGGACAAAATATAATTAACCCTTTAGACAAGGTTGGATGCATGTGAATGCACATCAAGAGTCAGAATTCATTATCTTGAGGTTTGTAAAACATTAAAACAAAGACATTCAATGAATCTAAGCACACAAAAGTACAACTCTCCACAAAAAACCAAAAGTCAATAAAAGCAATATTTTTCTCTTTTATTTTTTAATAATTTGATTTTTTTTTTTTTTTTTTTTTTTTTTTGACAAACCACGATGTATTAAAAAAAAAAAAAAAAACTCAAGAACTTACATCAACAACATGGCAAAGCCTATTCACAGCTAAGCCATTCCTATCATCCTGAAAAACATCCAAAACGTCCACAAGTGGACTAATGTATTTAACTAAGTCTTAGTCCTACTCCACGTCCATTCTTGCGAACACGTCAGCTAATTGATATTATCCCAAACCTCAAGGGTGTTTTGTGGAATTTACCCTAAAAAAAAAAAACAAAACTCAAGAACTTACATCAACAGACATCGGTTAGCTTGTGAAAAAAAATCTTAATCTGAATTTGCTGAAAACTGGACACCAGTTGTCTGCAATCGTCCAAGATAGGAGAAATCACATTGTTTATATAGTTAGAATTTTTTAGCACATCTGCCACCACTCTAGCATCAAGCTCCACAATAAGGCAGGAAATATAAGTTATAACAATAAAGGACAATAGATACAAATTTTAGTTCTCCTAACAAAGAAAAACAAGTTATACCATTAAATTATAAAACTTTGACAAATATGCAAGTGCTTTGATGCCTGCAAATATAGTCCAAAAAAACATTTGCTTTGGCCCTTTGGCCATGCTCTAGAGTAGAAGCGAAGTAATAGATTTAAAAAAAAAAATACAGTTAATAAGGCGATAATAATTTATAATTAAAGTAACATCATTTTTATATGTATTAATCATTTATATCTTATTTATTATATATCAGTACAATAAATTATGTCAATAATTATGAAGAATTATGCCACTAGATTTATTTCTACAATAAAAAGACACTCACTCACTTTTTTCGATCCAAATTGCCTAATCAAGAAAAACATTCAGTACTGTTGTGTATTAAAAAGTTTTATTAGTCACTTAATCAATGTGGGAATCTGTTCATTATTATTATTATTTTTTTCCTTTTTTGAAATCTGATCCATCTTTTACTTTTATCAATGTAGGCTTGAATCAAATATCCAAGTTAGTTTTCTAAGATTAGATTCAAACAGCCTACCATCAACGCACCAGTGGTCTAGTGGTAGAATAGTACCCTGCCACGGTACAGACCCGGGTTCGATTCCCGGCTGGTGCATTTCTTCTATTTTTTCACTTCTATTGTTGGGAGAACTTAAACACCTTCCAAAATTTTCCACTTCTTTTTTTGAGAGAAATTAAACAATAGTATTAATAATTGCCTACATTTTTTTTTTTTTTTTGAAGTTGATGACCTTTCAAATTTATCAAATTTCCACACATAGACGCTGATACCCAAAAAAAAAAAAAAAAAACTCCATTTTTTTATTTGTTGGGGAAAATTAAACAATATAATTAATTTCTTACCTTTTTTTTTTTTAAATTGACAACTTTTTAGATTTATCCAATTTCAAAACCCAAACGCCCATACCCAAAAAAAAAAAAAAAAAAAGCAAAAAAGAAAGACTCTATAACTCTATTTTGATTTAAAAAAGTTTAAGACCACAAATTATTCTATAACTTATTTTATTTACAACCGTTATGTGACAAATTAAATAATATTATTATTAATTGCATACTTTAAAAAAAAAATGATGACCTTCTAAATTAATCCAATTTCCAAACCCAGACGCCCATACCCAAAATAAATGCAAAAAAAAAAAAAAAAAAAAAGAGACCTTCATTTTGATTTGTTGGGAGAAATTAATAAATATTATTAATTGCCTACTTTTTTTTTTGGTTGAAATTGATGACCTTCCATCCAATTTCCAAACGGAGATACTCATACCCACACCAAAAAAAGAAAAAAAAAAACCTCCATTTTGATTTGATATAGTCCAAGACCACAAGTTATTCCACAGTTTTTTTGTCACTGTGATGTGGCAGATTAAACAATAGTATTATTAATTGCCTACTTTTTTTTTTTTCTTTTTTAAATTGATGACCTTCCAAATTTATACAATTTCCAATCCCAGAGGCCCATACCCCCAAAAAAAGGAGAAAAAAAAACCTCCAATCTTATCTGAAAAAATCTAAGACCATAAATTATTTCACAAATTTTTTGTCACAACTGTAATGTAGCAGGGTATGATTGGTGAAAAAAAAATGGTGGTCCACATAAAAGTAATGGTTAATCACTCAGATTTAAATAATAATATTACTAATTTCCTACTCTTTTTATTTTATAAATTGATCACTTTTCAAATTTATCCAATTTCCAAACTCAAATGCCTGTACACCCAAAAAAAGACCGCCATTTTGATTTGAAAAAGTTCATGACCACATAACTTTTCATAACTTTTTGCTGCAATTATGACATAATAGAGTGTGATTGTTGAAGAAAAATTGTGAGTCCTAACCCACCCACAATTCACCACACCAAAAATGTGACAAAAAAATTGTAAAATAATTTTTGTTCCTAAAACTATATTTTAGTAAGGAAAATGTTAACGGATGCTCTTAAAAAAACGATTAATAATCCATTTAAAGAAAATTTTTATGTGAAAAGAAAAAAAAATACAATTAATGTTTTGATAACTTTTTCTATTTCTCATAAAAATAATGTTAAAATTTTTTTAAAATGAATTATTAACTATTTCTCATAAAAATAGTGTTAAAACTTTTCATTTCACTAACTATTTCTCTAGTGTTAAAACAATTGACAAGTTGAGATGTGAATGCATGTCCAAGACTAGACACATGCCCATATCCTAACGGTCCAGTGGCCAAGCCGGACCCTTTCTCTAAAGCCCGGTTAGCATAACCTTTTTAGTAAAAGAGAAAGTGACATAATCAATGACGGAAGAGACGGCAGCAAGTGGGAAATTGCCCAATGTGCCGGGTCCTTCTGGTGCCACACCAAATGCCACACAAAAGCCCACAACTCGCCACTTGGCGAGTTGTGGTTGGTGGAAGGGTGGTCCCATCATCACCCTTCCACCAACCACAACTCGCCACGTGGCGAGTTGTGGGCTTTTGTGTGGCATTTAGTGTGGCACCAGACTTATCCTTGCCGAATTTATTCGGAGTGAACTGAAAGCTCATGTAAGAGTGTACCATTCTTATCACACATTAATTATTCACATTATCCGAAAGAAATAGGAACACTAATCAATGACATAATCAATTGATGATTTACCAAAAAAAAAAAAACATAATCAATGATGAAAAAAAGGTTGAAAATTCGAATAATGTCGGCTCAAATTTGGTAGTATTTTGATTCGATACTATAAATATGTGTAGTGGCTGCCACTGACAGTGGTTATCACTTATTCTCACTTCAACTCCTAATCCTAGGTACATGTCTTTACTAAATTTTTAAAACTAAACTACGCTTTACTTTTTTCTTCTTTTTTTTGGCAATGATATTATTACCTCCACTGCTCTATATGATGTTGTTGATAAATGGACAGGGAAATCCTAAGACATTGAAAATCTTCAAAAGAAAAACACAGAATTTGGAAGATGGCAGAAGGGAACGAAGTCCAAATTCCAAAGGTGAAACTGGGCAATCAAGGCTTTGAGGTAAAAAACCCAATCCCATTTCTTAAATTGTGAATATACCCATTTCAATTTTATTATTATTATTTTTTTTTTACTTCAAGAAACTTCCACTTTGTATATGTTCAACTCACATTTCTTTGAAAACCCATCTACATAATAGCTTCTCGGAATATTTGATGGAAGCTTATCCAGTGCCCTCAATGATAATATTTTATTTTCTGTAATAGAAATGCTCTTGAATGATGAAGCTAATATGAAATGTAAGCTTACAAGATAGCTCATTTAATTTCCATGAAATGCACCAATTTGCATGTCTGTATGTCCTGATGATGGTTTTAAATCCTAAGCCGTATCTTTTGAGGAGACATGAATCTCCTCAATACTCATTAACTACTTAGTTTGAGAAATCATACATATTTGAAGGAAGGAAAGATTAGAAGAAAATTAAAACTGATTTTGGGAGTTTCCAAGTTACCTTTATGTGATCAGAAGCTTCTAGGTGTCAGGAGTATTATTATGAAAATAATACTCTTGCAGATTGTACGGTATATGTACAGTTTATTTTTGTAAAAATATGACGGGGTCCTGGGGACCAAGTTAACTGAATGCTAGTTAGAGACACAGACCAAAAAGGTCATGGCCAATGTATAAAGTTCCCACTTCTTCAGAGTCTAAGAGAGGTGATTGGTACACAGTCTTACCCTCCCACCCCCCTCCTCCCCCAAACTTTTTTTTTTTTTTTCCTTGAGAGGTTTGTAGAGAAGTGTTCCATTGTAGCTGTCTTGAGATGTGGCTTGCTTGCTGCAATAATGATGTCTTCTAAAGACATTTGGCACCCTTCAATAAGTGAAAATGATAAGATACACTTTTATTCACAACAAATTTTACAATTGTTGAGTTGGTCGACTCTAATTGATGGAGAAAAATTTGTGGGTCTATGAATGATAGTGGTGTCCACCACTCACAGCTGACCAACTCAGCAATTGTAAAATTTGTTGTGGAAAAAAAAAGTTGTGTCAGTAGTATTACTGTTCAATAAGAACTTCCTACAGCAGCAAGAATTGCGTCATCCCTAAGAAACACAATTCTATATTCAAAGCATGAGCTCGGATCAACCTCAGAGAAGAGGAATGATTTAATAAGAGCTAATCTTTAAGCTTTGGCCTAGTGAGAAACTATTTGTGCCAGAAAGTTTAAGTGGGAATGACAAAACAAGAGTTTAGAGCAATTTGATTGTACTTATAATTGAATTGTTTTTTGAGATTATGATGCCCTTGAAACTCTGTCATGGCACCAAAGCAGCCATCTATATGCCTCATAACCAAGACAACATGATAAACTTAACAGATTGAGGTGATTGGGAAACTTTTACTATAAAGCCTGACTCCAAAAAGATTTTTTTTTCCTTGTGAAGACAAGGGATTTGTGACAAATGCCATCTCTTAAATAGTTACTATTCTCTTGCCTAGTATACTAAGAACCTATTTTTGGTAATCGTCTATGCTATATAATTGACTACTGTTGTTGTGAGATGCTGGAATCAACAAACTCCTGGTCTTTCATCTTTTTGATTTTCAGCACGTAATATTTGTATGTATTAAAGTCCATCAATCTTGTGTGCTTCATATGTTGTCATGTGGGAGGCTTCAAAGATTAAAATTGATAGAAAGGATTTAGACCTTAATAGTTCTGTTTCTTTCTTATATCATGAGTCTCAACATAAGGCTGGACCTGCATAAATAATCTATAACCTTGAAATCTTGCAATTAATCTTTCCCAATGTTCAAGCTGCACAGGTTCTAAGGCTTTAAGGATTTTTTTTTTTTTTTTCCATTAAAATAGTTTGCTGCGCTCTATTTTCTTTCTATTGCATGTTTTGTCAACTTTTTATTTCTCATTTCTTTGTAATTCTAAGCTCTATCTCACCTTTTTTTTTCAGGTCTCAAAGTTGGGGTTTGGATGTATGTCCCTGACTGGAGCCTACAATTCTCCTATCCCTGAGGAGGACGGGATCTCAATAATAAAGTATGCTTTCAGTAATGGTATCACTTTCTTTGATACATCTGATGCTTATGGACCCCATTCTAATGAAATTCTGCTTGGAAAGGTAAATGGCGCTAATTTTTACTTTTACTAGATCAAGAAGAATGTTTTTGTTCCTATCTGGTAGTAAATCTTGAGGTGGTTGAAGATGTGGAAATTTCTTTGTGATACTATCTTCTATATGTTTTGTTGTTAGTGAATCGATTAATAATGAGGACCATGTTAAAACTCTGTGCTATTACCTGAAAGAAGTTTATATCTTTCAGGCCTTGAAGCAGTTGCCAAGAGAGAAAATTCAGATAGCCACCAAATTTGGCATTGAAAAAGTAGGATTTCCTCACATGCAAGTGAACGGTAGCCCTGAGTATGTTCGTTCATGCTGTGAGGCTAGCTTGAAGCGTCTTGATGTGCAGTACATTGATCTGTATTATCAGCATCGGGTAGACACAAAAGTACCCATAGAAGACACTGTAAGTGATTCTCTTGCTCTTTCTCTAGATGCCTACAAAATTCTTGCTTGTTCATAATTTGAAATTATCAAATTCTCTGCATTCATTATTTCATTGTAGATGGTGAGATCCAGGTGGTAAATTTGATTTGATACATATTTTTGGAATGTAGGTTGGTGAACTTAAGAAACTGGTAAATGAGGGAAAGGTCAAGTATATTGGTCTATCTGAAGCCAGCCCAGATACAATAAGGAGGGCACATGCTGTGCATCCCATCACAGCTGTACAAATGGAGTGGTCTATCTGGACTCGTGATATTGAGGACGAGATAATTCCCCTATGCAGGTTTATTCAGTTCACACTTCACAAATGATTATTTTATTAATTTTGGTCTCATGAGTGCTTCCATGTTTACACCACTGACATGTTCTTCCTTTCTTGATTTGAAAATTTAAAATTTAGAGCTTCTTGTTCATTGCCCAGCTGTACAAATGCTTTTGTTCATGTAGGGAGCTTGGCATTGGAATAGTTCCATATAGTCCTCTTGGCCGTGGTTTTTTTGCTGGCAAAGGAGTTGTGGAAAATTTGGATGCAAATAGCTCCTTGGTACATATTTCACCAATGTTTTTTTCTCATTTATGCATTGACTGTCAAATTGCCTTCATTCTTTGATCAATGCATACTTCAAGTTTATTGAATAAAAAAGGAGGCAGTTGGGTGCCGGTAACTTAAAGACACCCCTAATGTTAGGGAGCAAATTAGAACTTCTAGTAAACTTTAGGAACCAAAATAGTTATATTCCCTTCATTTTTTCTATAAGTAAATCAATTTTATTGATGAAAAGCTATACAAGTACAGAAGAAACCTGGGGTATTTTGCCAATACATCTAACAATTCCCCTTGAAAAGTCAAAAGTACAATGAATCTATGAAATCACATAGGGTGCATCCGTTTGGAGAGAAAATAGAGAGGATGGAAAACTGAGGGAGGAAAATAGACATTTTTCACTGCGTTTGGAGAGAAAAGTAAGGGAGGATGGAAAACCGGGAGGAAAATTTTCTTCCCGGGTTTCCTCCCAAATTGGGAGGAAAATGAAGGGGGAGAAAACATGGGATGGGGGCATTTACTAAAATGCCCCCATCCCACCTTCAGTAACGTTGAACCTCCCTTTTTTTTTTTTTTCAAACATTACTGAAGGTTCGTTGAACTTTTCTTTTTTTCTTTTTTTTTTCATTTAAACTTTCAGTAACCTTCTTTCTTTCTTTTTTTTTTTTTCATTTCAACTTTCAGTAACATTGAATCCTTTTTTTCTTTTTCTTTTTTCATTTCAATGTTACTATTAACAAGAGTATAATAGTCAATTTATACCCTCCCACTTTTCGACCCTCTCACTTTTCCACTCCTCCAACCGGACACACAAGAGGAAAAACTAAATATTTTTCATCCTCTCACTTTTCCATCCTCCTACAATTTTCCATCCTCTTACTTTTCCACTCTTCCAACCAAACAGACCCATAGAGTAGAATTTATCAAGACTTTTAACTTTATCATGTCTGTAGATAACTCTTGTGCCTCAAAGGTCCTTTTCCTCTCCTTCCATACTTGCCACATTACACATTATGGAACTATATTCTATGCTATATTTCTTAAAGAGTGGGACCTTAGCCACTGTTTATTCAGTTGGCTTTAAAAGAATTATACATTGTAACATCTAATATGTATATTTTTTCTTAAAGCAATCTCCACTGAAGAATTTTCACGTAAATGCAGCATTTATTTTATTTCAAAGTTATCATAATTGCTCTTTTTTTGGAAATATTATGTTTTTTAGCTTAAGACTAGCTATGATCTATCGCATTGAGTTTTGAGCTATTAAGAATCAACATGATAATAAATAAATTTAACTAAAATAAGAATGTTACAGATAAGTTGGGAAAAAAGAAGAAGGAAAGTGTACAAAATGAAGATATTTTTTTAAAGATTGGTGGCTTCTATTGATGCAAAGATAAGAAAGAGTTGCTTAAGGCAGTTTGGTCATTTACAAAAGAAAGTGATTAATACACCAATGAGAAGGAATGATTTAATTCAAGCCAAGAGAACAAAAAGAAATAGAAGAAGACCTTAAAAAACATAAATAAAAGTAGTAAGAAAAGATATTAACTATGTAGGTGATGGAGTATGATTTTGTAAGGATAGAATGGCATAGAAGAATATATATGGCTAAGAATACACATGGTTGACCAAGTTCTTTAACATAGGATGAATGCAGAATGGATGCAACAAAACAATTGAAGAACCAAAAAAATAAAAGGATAGATATCCTAGGACTAAAGTACTAATAACGTAACTTACTAATAAGACTTAAAATAAAATCCAATTGACCAATAAATTGAATAAGAATATAAAATTTTCTTCACACTCCCCACATTATTTTTTGGTTGAGAATTTATAGCCGACTCCAAAATTTTGGGATTGAGACTTTGTTGTTAAACTTTAGAACCATCTTATGTAAGGGATTTCAAGAATTTGGCATTTCCCCTTAACAGTAGTAATAGTAACAATAAAAAAAAAATGTTTTAAATTAAACTGACATCCAGCTCTTCTTCTTTTTTCTTTTTCTTTTTTTCTTATCAGGCGTTGCACCCTCGTTTCCAAGGAGAAAATTTGGACAAGAACAAGACCATTTATAGTCGCATAGAAAACCTTGCTAGAAAACATCAATGCTCTCCTGCTCAGCTAGCACTTGCATGGGTTTTCAAACAGGGACAAGACGTTGCACCCATACCTGGTAATTGGCTTTCATTTTTTATTTTGTCATGATTAATTACCTTAGTGAAAAAAATGTGCTCTGTATTTAAGTTTTCAAGAACAGACGAGGAAAAGTGGCTGAAGATTTTATTCATTGTTATTTATACCATTATCTTTTGTGTGCTTCAAATTGAGTTAGCTTGACTCCAAGTCTGTAATGCATTTCCATTTTAAGCTGCAACAAGTAGAATTAAGATCACCTGCATCTTATAGAAGACAAAGTTGACATACAAGTCAAGGAAAAATATCACAAGTATCACTTGAAGTTCCATAAGGTTTTCCTGCCTCAAGTTTTAAAGTATATAAATGGATAACAACCCATTTCATGGCTGGAGATTACGTAAATATTGCCTGCTATAGTGCCATAACTGCCTCAGAAAAAAATCAGAGATTATAATTTACAGTTAGAATATTTATAAACATAGTGCTAGGTTGTGGTCATAACTAAAAAAAGATTTTATTATGGGTTCATGTTTATGATCACAATGTCTTGAAGGCATCATTGGCCATACAGGCTAGTTTTTAACTTTTTGAATGAGTGGTAGTACGGTTTTGAGGAATAAAAATTAATATCATGAGTCAACCATGTGTAATTTCTAAAATATATTAGCAGATCTGCTAAATATATTGGGAGATGTGTTTAGAAAAATCTGACAGCGTTGATCAAGGTTTAGTTGAGCTGGTCAGAGAAACCTATTGGCATTTGATTTACTTTTCATTGGAAGTGTTACATGAATGAAGATGATGAAGCAGAGTGGAATTTTATGTTTAGAAAACCCTTTGGTACCTCCCACAGGCAGAAAATTTGGAGTTTTTTTTTTTTTTTTTTTTTTTTTTTTGCAGCAAAAATTGATAATCAAGAAGAGAGGATTGATAGTTCCATGGATATTTTAAGGACGATTGTAAATGTTAATGTATATAATTTTGAGTGTATATATCTTCTTTTCTCTTTCAGCAAGAAAGTTCACTAATATGCTTATTTTCAATTATATTTATTTAGTATAAACACTAACTGTTGCTTTTTGACTCAGATCCCTTTTGAATTGTTTGTGAAATTTTATTATCCAATCTGCCAAATCTCTTATGCCTCCTACATTTTAAAAAGGAGGCAAGTTGAGACTTTCAAGTTTCACCTACTATTTCTCATGTTCATTTGGCTTGAACTTTTACAGGGACAAGTAAGATCAAGAACCTGGAAAACAATATCGGCTCTTTGAACGTGAAACTTACGGAAGAAGACCTGAAGGAGATATCGGATGCTGTACCAATCGAAGACGTGGCAGGTGGAAGAAGCTATCAAAACATGGATCATTTTCAATGGAAGTTCGCTAACACTCCTCCTAAAAATTAATTATCTCCACTTACCCTTTATGGAGATTGTCCATTTCATTTGGATAATGCTATGTTTTTGTGAAGTGAATGGCTAGATTTATGTTAATAGCTAGCTATGTATTCACTCAGCAGATTAGGAACACTATTATGTCTTTCTCAAAAAAGAAAAAGAAAAAAGAACACTATTATGTAAACTTTTTGAGAATAATACGAACGTGGTTGCTTTATGTTACGCTCTATTGGATGTTTTGATAGTTTGTTCCTCACTTTGTTTTAGGGTAAATTACATGTTAGACCATATTCTTTAGGAGTGGTTACAAATAAATTTTGAAGTTTAAGACTTACAAATTAAACATTCTAATTTTACTAGTTTCAAATTGAGTCCTAAAGTTTTAAAATTATATCAATTTAAACCTTGAACTCTTTAGGTTTGAGACTTTGAGTGGGGGGTTTAAATTAATACGGTATTAAAAGTGCAGGGATAAATTTGAAACTAATGAAACTAAAAGGTTTAAATTGTAACAGTCTTAAATTTTAGGATTAAATTTTAAACTTCCCTTAAAGTATAGGTTTTAAAATTTAATTTGCCATTTTTCCTTATATAGATATTTTGGGAGTTTATTCCTCTCCTTTTATATATTTACTACTCGGCACTTGCGCAATATGCGGAAAATTTTGATAATTTGTTTTTGTTTTTATATTAAATGAAAAATGAAAATAGTAGATGAAACGTATAAGCATTTGTCTTAAACTCTTTTTAATGATGTGATTATTTTCTAACAAAGTATAGTTGATACTTAATACAATATGTAAGATTTTCTAAATTAAACTATCAACATTTGTTATTTGAAAGTTTTTTTTTTTTTTTTTAAAGGAAGCATAATGCATTTTACATTCAATTATTATGTAAGCCAAAATATTTTGTAAATAATATAATGTGTGGTTAGAATTTGTTTCTAGTAGTTCTTACAAACGATTTATCCTCTGCATGTCTTGAATGACCTAAAAAGGACACAAATATAAGTAAATTCATTGCTTATATTTAAAAAAAAAATACAAGACTAAAATATAAGAAAATTTTAATTTTATCCAGAACCTAAGTACATTACGCTAAGAATATGACATAATTGTCACTGAAGTAACTTCTCTTTTTACACAAATCTCTCTTCCCAAAGCATCATTGTCCAATGGATTGAAGTGGACCAAATAGAGAGAACTAGGTCGAAATTAACTAAAATGGGCAAAATAGACTTAAGTGGACCGAACCGTGAATATCAATTTCCACTATTTCCATAGGATATACACAACTTAAGTATCATAATGTGGTTTTGACATTTGAATCCAAACCTTCATGAGAATATCAAGAATTTTGCACATCAACGTCCACTATTTTTTTAGGTGATACAAAATCTAAAGGAAATTTGGACACTTTACATCCAAACCTTCTAAAGAATATCCATATTTGTGAATATTGATGTCCATGATCTATATATATAATAATAGGTAAAACTGAGAGAAAATCCAATTAGATTTCAAATTGGAATTCAATTAGAGTCTAATTTTGTGCCACGTGTCTCATCTAATTTAAGTTTTAAATTTTTGTGTCAATTGAGTTAATTCAATGTAAAAATTGGATTTCAATTAGAGTTTAATTTTGTGCTACATATCCCATCTAATCTAAATTTTTAAACTTTTGTGCTAAATGAGTTAATTTAGTATAGAAAACGAAGAGTCCAATATAAATAAATCATAAAAAACATAATCATATAATTAAAAAAATTCAAATTTATAAGTCTATATATATAATAATAGGTAAAGCAGAGAGAAAATCTAATTAAATTTCAAATTGGAATTCAATTAGGGTCTAATTTTGCGTCGTCATGTGTTTCATCTAATCTAAATTTTAGAATTTTGTGCTAAATGCATTAATTTAGTGTCAAAATTGAATATAGAGTTTAATTTTGAGTTATGTATCCCATCTAATCTAAGCTTTTAAATTTTTGTGCCAAATTAGTTAATTTAGTGTAGAAAACGAGGAGTCCAATATAATAAACCATAAAAAACATAATTATAGAACTAAAAAAAATTCAAATTTATAAGTTATATATATATATATATATATATTAATAGGTAAAGTTTAGAGAAAATTGAATTAGAATTTGAAATTATAATAAAATTTTGCTACATGTGTCTAAATTTATGTGGAAACTACACCATAATTATCCACTTAAGTTTGTGCCATGTGTTTACTTAAATTTTTTAATTTTTGAGTCAAGAGAGTTAATGAGTGCAAAATACTAAGAATCTAATATTAATAAACTATAAAATTAAAAAAAAAAAAACAATCATATATACTCAATAAAAATAACCACATGTTTCTCAATAAATAAATCAAATAAAAATCCACATAATAAAAATCACTACACGTTCTATCTTATTAAAAATTAGAAAAAAATCTTAGCTATTGGTATGCATGTGTTACATGCTTTATAAAAAACTAGTATGTAACCCATGTTATCGCATGAGAATATATATAATTTAATAAAATAATGGAAATAAATATATTTCATTTTATTATTTAAGTGATACTATTGGTTTTGTTTTGTTTTGTTTTTTTTATTATTAATCATGAGTTTAGTCATGTTTAAAAGACTTAATTTATTCATGTTAATAAATCTTAGCATTATATAATTTTTTAACAAATATTTTTATCATACAAAATTCTAAAGAAAGAATGCTACATAGACATATATATATATATATATATATATATATATATATATATATTTAAGGTTGATTCATATACGGTACATATAGCTATAATTAAGTTGCTTTATCATAAACCATTTTTAGCAAAATATTTTAATCAAGTAAATGTGAATCTCATAACGTGCATCTCATAACAATATATAACAATAGAATAACATGAATCTCATTAAAAAAAATTTAATCAATTAAAAATCATTAAAATTATGAGCATAAAACGTAAAGATAAACAAATAGGATAAGAACTAATTGTAAATATGATCTGCAAAATAGCTTGAGTTCATGTCTTCACCAATTGTATATAAGTCTGAGTTTTGATGAATAAAAATCTAAGAAGACTGTGATTCAATCTTGAAAAGATTCCCATATTTAATAATTAAAAAAAAAAAACTATATATCCAAAGTCTATCTTTACAGTAAACACTATATATCTCTTTAACACTCCAAAGAAAAGAAAAAAAAAAAAAAAAGAGCTCATCATCAATTCTATAAACCAAAAATTCTTGAGAGAAAGAGATTGAGAATATAGGACGAAAATTAATAGATTTAATGAAAATAGAGAGTGAGAGCTAGATTATAAACCCCATAAAACTTGCAAACAAAAAATAATAATAATAAAAAAATCATATCTAATTAACAATTACCTTGCATATGAAGCCTGCCTTTGTAATGGAGATATATAATTGATCTGCAAAATAGAGCGAGAGAAAGAGAGATTAGATTGAATTTTGCAGAGATGGAACGAAACAAAAAAAAAAAAATCCTTGATAAAACAGATTCAGTAGAGAAGTAGAAATTGAATTTTGCACAAAGAGAGAGAGAGAGAGAGAGAAAGAGGAGGTTCGGATGAATATGAGTAGTGGAGACGCGTTTTTTTTTTTTTTTTTTTTTGAGAAAAAATACATGAAATCAAAAAATTACAATGGGAATCTATGGAAAACCTCTTCTTATATAAGATATAGAAATACCCAAATACATGCATCATTGATATCGAGGGATTCTTTTCAAATTCCTTATCAAATTTCATAACATTTATTGAACAATAGGAGAGTTGTATTGGAGATGGGGAGATGAACTTTGAAATATGCAGATGTGAGGAGTTGAACCTTGAAACACGTAGGTGTGATGAACCTTGAAATACATAGGTGTGGAAAAGAAAAGAAAATAACACACCGGAATTACAATTGATCCACTTAAATTTAGACAAATAGAACCACATGAATCTTGACACATGGCACAAAATTAGGATTCTAATTCTAATTTAGAATTTCAATTGGAGTTTCTCTCTGCTTCACCTATCATATATATATATATATATATATATAGATTAATTTGACTAATTATTTATATTTTTATAATAAAAATTTTGTTTAGTTGTAAATGCATCCATGCATTTGCATAGAGTTACATGCTAGTTTATGTAATACGCCATGACTATGTAATATATATATATATATATATATATATTAAAGTTTAGAGAAAATTCAATTAGAATCATAATTAAATTTTGGTTTTGTTAGTGTTCCATACAAATTAAATTGTTTAGATTTTTGCTCTTTTTTTTTTTTTTACTGAACTAATGAGCATACTTTTTATACTCTTTTTTATTAAGATATTTTGTATATGAAGATATTGAATATAACAAGTTGTAATTGTGCTGAATGATTCCATACACACGTACACTTTCAATTTAGGAGATACTATTTGACCAATTTATTGTTTTATTTTGTGTTGTATATAATAAATTTTGCAAATAATAATTATGAATTGATAATGTATATGTAATATCCAATAGTGATTTTCAAAATCATATACGTAATAGCAATGTAATGAGAAAATTGGTGTAACCAATATCATGAAAATTGTAAGAAAAAAATATTTTAGTACCTTCAAATGTCTTGGTCAAACTATGTTCTATATATTTAATAACTCAAGCTAATATCAACAGCACATCTCCAATTCATCATTCTCGTGCATAAGCATAGGTTACATACTAATTTCCATAATATATATACAACTTAAGTATCATAAGGTGATTTGGACATTTGACATCCAAACCTTCTAGAAAATGTCCAAAAATTATGTACATCAATATTCACCATTTGGTTAGGTGATACACTATCTTGAGGAGGCTTAGGCATTTGATATCCAAACCTTCCTAAGAATATCCACATTTGTGAATATTAGCATTCACAATTTTCCATAGGTTATACACAACTTGAGTAACTTAAAGTCATTTGGACATTTGACATCCAGATCTTCTAAAGAATGTCCAAAATTGTATGTACATCAACATCCATCATTTGGTTAGGTGATACACAATCCTAAGAACATTTGGACATTTGACATCCAGACCTTCCATCGAACATTTACATTTGTGAATATCAACACCCACAATTTGTATAGGTCACACATAACTTGAGTATCATAAGGTGGTTTGGACATTTGAAATCCAACTCTGTTTTATGAGAAAACACGTTTGTTCTTGATTTTTACAAAATCATAATTTGTTGATCTTGATTTCACTCTTTTTTTTCAATGAATTTTTATTTTTATTGGTAAAAGTGATGAGGTGGATGGTAAATGTCTAACAGATCGAGCAAAGAAATGATAAAGTGACCCTTATCACATGGACAAAATATAATTAACCCTTTAGACAAGGTTGGATGCATGTGAATGCACATCAAGAGTCAGAATTCATTATCTTGAGGTGTGTAAAACATTAAAACAAAGACATTCAATGAATCTAAGCACACAAAAGTACAACCCTCCACAAAAAAACCAAAAGTCAATAAAAGCAATATTTTTCTCTTTTATTTTTTAATAATTTGATTTTTTTTTTTTTTGACAAACCACGATGTATTAAAAAAAAAAAAAAAACTCAAGAACTTGCATCAACAACATGGCAAAGCCTATTCACAGCTAAGCCATTCCTATCATCCTGAAAAACATCCAAAACGTCCACAGGTGGACTAATATATTTAACTAAGTCTTAGTCTTACTCCACGCCCATTTTTGCCAACACGTCAGCACATCGGTTAGCTTGTTGAAAACTATGCTTAATCTGAATTTGTTGAAAACTGGACACCAGTGCAATCATCCAAGATAGGGGAAATCACATTGTTTATATAGTTAGAATTTTTTAGCACATCTGCCACCACTCTAGCATCAAGCTCCACAATAAGGCAGGAAATATAAGTTATAACAATAAAGGAAAATAGATACAAATTTTAGTTCTCCAAACAAAGAAAAACAAGTTATACCATTAAATTATAAAACTTTGACAAATATGCAAGTGCTTTGATGCCTGCAAATATAGTCCAAAAAAAAATTTGCTTTGGCCCTTTGGCCTTGGTCTAGAGTAGAAGCAAAGTAATAGATTTAAAAAAAAAAAAATACAATTAATAAGGCGATAATAATTTATAATTAAAGTAACATCATTTTTATATGTATTAATCATTTATATCTTATTTATTATATATCAGTCACAATAAATTATGTCAATAATTATGAAGAATTATGCCACTAGATTTATTACTACAAAAAGACACTCACTCACTTTTGTCGATCCAAATTGCCTAATCAAGAAAAACATTCAGTACTGTTGCGTATTAAAAAGTTTTATTAGTCACTTAATCAATGTGGGAATCTGTTCATTATTATTTTTTTCCTTTTTTGAAATCTGATCCATCTTTTACTTTCATCAATATAGGCTTGAATCAAATATCCAAGTTATTTTACTAAGATTAGATTGCCTACCATCAACGCACCAGTGGTCTAGTGGTAGAATAGTACCCTGCCACGGTACAGACCCGGGTTCGATTCCCGGCTGGTGCATTTCTTCTATTTTTTCACTTCTATTGTTGGGAGAACTTAAACACCTTCCAAAATTTTCCACTTCTTTTTTTGAGAGAAATTAAACAATAGTATTAATAATTGCCTACATTTTTTTTTTTTTGAAGTTGATGACCTTTCAAATTTATCAAATTTCCACACATAGACGCTGATACCCAAAAAAAAAAAAAAAAAAAAAACTCCATTTTTTGATTTGTTGGGGAAAATTAAACAATATAATTAATTTCTTACCTTTTTTTTTTTTAAATTGACAACTTTTCAGATTTATCCAATTTCAAAACCCAAACGCCCATACCCCAAAAAAAAAAAAAAAGCAAAAAAGAAAGACCTCTATAACTCTATTTTGATTTAAAAAAGTTTAAGACCACAAATTATTCTATAACTTTTTTTATTTACAACCATTATGTGACAAATTAAATAATATTATTATTAATTGCATACTTAAAAAAAAAATGATGACCTTCTAAATTAATCCAATTTCCAAACCCAGACGCCCATACCCAAAATAAATGCAAAAAAAAAGAAAAGAAAAAAGAGACCTTCATTTTGATTTGTTGGGAGAAATTAATAAATATTATTAATTGCCTACTCTTTTTTTTGGTTGAAATTGATGACCTTCCATCCAATTTCCAAACGGAGACACTCATACCCACACCCAAAAAAAAAAAAAAACCTCCATTTTGATTTGAAATAGTCCCAGACCACAAGTTATTCCACAGTTTTTTTGTCACTGCGATGTGGCAGATTAAACAATAGTATTATTAATTGCCTACTTTTTTTTTTTTTTTTTTAAATTGATGACCTTCCAAATTTATACAATTTCCAATCCCAGAGGCCCATACCCCAAGAAAAGGAGAAAAAAAAACCTCCAATTTTATCTGAAAAAATCTAAGACCATAAATTATTACACAAATTTTTTGTCACAACTGTAATGTAGCAGGGTATGATTGGTGAAAAAAAATGGTGGTCCACATAAAAGTGATGGTTAATCACTCAAGTTTAAATAATAATATTACTAATTTCCTACTCTTTTTATTTTATAAATTGATCACTTTTCAAATTTATCCAATTTCCAAACTCAAATGCCTTTACACCCAAAAAAAGACCGCCATTTTGATTTGAAAAAGTTCATAACCACGTAACTTTTCATAACTTTTTGCTGCAATTATGACATGACAGAGTGTGATTATTGAAGAAAAATTGTGAGTCCTAACCCACCCACAATTCACCACACCAAAAATGTGACAAAAAAATTGTAAAATAATTTTTGTTCCTAAAACTATATTTTAGTAAGGAAAATGTTAAAGGATGCTCTTAAAAAAATGATTAATAATCCATTTAAAGAAAATTTTTATGTGAAAAAAAAAAAAATACAATTAATATTTTGACAGCTTTTTCCATTTCTCATGAAAGTAGTGTTAAAACATTCTTAAAATGAATTATTAATATTTGTCATAAAAATAGTGTCAAAACTTTCCATTTCACTGACTATTTCTCTAGGGTTAAAACAATTGACACGTTGAGATGCGAATGCAAGTCCAAGACTAGACACATGCCCATATCTTGGACGCATGCCAATATCCTAACGGTCCAGTGGCCAAGCCGGACCCTTTCTCTAAAGCCCGGTTAGCATAACCTTTATAGTAAAAGAGAAAGTGACATAATCAATGACAGAAGAGATGGCAGCAAGTGGGAAATTGCCCAATGTGCCGGGTCCTTCTGGTGTGGCAAGGATAAGTCTGGTGCCTGTGGCAAGGATAAGTCTGGTGTGGCACCAGACTTATCCTTGCCGAATCCACACCAGACTTATCCTTGCCGAATTTATTCGGAGTGAACCGAAAGCTCATGTCAGAGTGTACCATTCTTATCACACATTAATTATTCACATTATCCGAAAGAAATAGGAACACTAATTAGTGACATAATCAATGATGATTTACCAAAAAAAAAAAGACATAATCAATGATGAAACAAAGGTGGAAAATTCGAATAATGTCGGCTCAAATTTGGTAGTATTTTGATTCGATACTATAAATATGTGTAGTGGCTGCCACTGACAGTGGCTATCACTTATTCTCACTTCAACTCCTAATCCTAGGTACGTGTCTTTACTAAATTTTTAAAACTAAACTACGCGACATTGAAAATCTTCAAAAGAAAAACACAGAATTTGGAAGATGGCAGAAGGGAACGAAGTCCAAATTCCAAAGGTGAAACTGGGCAATCAAGGCTTTGTGGTAAAAAACCCAATCCCATTTCTTAAATTGTGAATATACCCATTTCAATTTTATTATTATTATTATTTTTTACTTCAAGAAACTTCCACTTTGTATATGCTCAACTCACATTTCTTTGAAAACCCATCTGCATAATATGGTCTATTTCGAGATTTTAAGGTTACATTAACCCATCTACATAATAGCTTCTCGGAATATTTGATGGAAGCTTATCCAGTACCCTCGATGATAATATTTTATTTTCTGTAATAGAAATGCTCTTGAATGATGAAGCTAATATGTAATGTAAACTTACAAGATAGCTCATTTAATTTCCATGAAATGCACCAATTTGCATGTCTATATGTCCCGATGATGGTTTTAAATCCTAAGCCGTATCTTTTGAGGAGACATGAATCTCCTCAATACTAAATAACTACTTAGTTTGAGAAATCATACATATTTGAAGGAAGGAAAGATTAGAAGAAAATTAAAACTGATTTTGGGAGTTTCCAAGTTACCTTTATGTGATCAGATGCTTCTAGGTGTTAGGAGTATTATTATGAAAATAATACTCTTGCAGATTGTACGGTATATGTGCAGTTTATTTTTGTAAAAATATGACGGGGTCCTGGGGACCAAGTTAACTGAATGCTAGTAAGAGACACAGACCAAAAAGGTCATGGCCAATGTATAAAGTTTCCACTTCTTCAGAGTCTAAGGGTGCGTCCGTTTGGAGAGAAAATAGGGAGAATAGAAAATTAAAGAAGGAAAACAGACATTTTTCACAGTTCGTTTGGAGAGAAAATGAAGGAAGGATGGAAAATCGGGAGGAAAATTTTCCTCCCGGGTCCACAAAAATTTTCCTCTCAATTTGGGAGGAAAATGAAGGGGAGAAAACCATAGGATGGGGGCATTTACTAAAATGCCCCCATCTCACCTGAAGGTGTTTTTTTTTTTTTTTTCAACGTTCAGTGATTTTTTTTTTCTTTCAACGTTCAGTGACTTGCTTGAACGTTTTTTTTTTTTTCATTTCAACGACCTGAACGTTTTGTCTTTTTTTTTTTTTTTTTTCTTTTCAACGTTAAACTTTTTTTTTTTTTTTTTTTTTTCATTTTAACGTTACTATTAACAAGGGTATAATAGTCAATTTATACCCTCCCACTTTTTCACCCTCTCACTTTTCCACCCCTCCAACCGGACACACAAGAGGGAAAACTAAATATTTTCCATCCTCCCACTTTTCTATCTTCCCACAATTTTCCATCCTCCCACTTTTCCACTCCTCCAACCGAACAGACCCTAAGAGAGGTAATTAGTACACAGTCTTACCCTCCCACCCCCCTCCTCCCCCAAACTTTTTTTTTTCTTTTCTCAAGAGGTTTGTAGAGAAGTGTTCCATAGTAGCTGTCTTGAGATGTGGCTTGCTTGCTGCAATAATGATGTCTTCTAAAGACATTTGGCACCATTCAATAAGTGAAAATGATAAGATACACTTTTATTTACAACAAATTTTACAATTGTTGAGTTGGTCGACTCTAATTGATGGAGAAAAATTTGTGGGTCTATGAATGATAGTGGTGTCCACCACTCACAGCTGACCAACTCAGCAATTGTAAAATTTGTTGTGGAAAAAAAAAGTTGTGTCAGTAGTATTACTGTTCAATAAGAACTTCCTACAGCAGCAAGAATTGCGTCATCCCTAAGAAACACAATTCTATATTCAAAGCATGAGCTGGGATCAACCTCAGAGAAGGGGAATGATTTAATAAGAGCTAATCTTTAAGCTTTGGCCTAGTGTGAAACTATTTGTGCCAGAAAGTTTAAGTGGGAATGACAAAACAAGAGTTTAGAGCAATTTGATTGTACTTATAATTGAATTGTTTTTTGAGATTATGATGCCCTTGAAACTCTGTCATGGCACCAAAGCAGCCATCTATATGCCCCATAACCAAGACAACATGATAAACTTAACAGATTGAGGTGATTGGGAAACTTTTACTATAAAGCCTGACTCCAAAAAGAATTTTTTTTTTTTTTTTTTCTTGTGAAGACAAGGGATTTGTGACAAATGCCATCTCTTAAATAGTTACTATTCTCTTGCCTAGTATACTAAGAACCTATTTTTGGTAATCGTCTATGCTATATAATTGACTACTGTTGTGGTGAGATGCTGGAATCAACAAACTCCTGGTCTTTCATCTTTTTGATTTTCGGCACGTAATATTTGTATGTATTAAAGTCCATCAATCTTGTGTGCTTCATATGTTGTCATGTGGGAGGCTTCAGAGATTAAAATTGATATAAAGGATTTAGACCTTAATAGTTCTGTTTCTTTCTTATATCATGTGTCTCAACATATGGCTGGACCTGCATAAATAATCTATAACCTTGAAATCTTGCAATTAATCTTTCCCAATGTTCAAGCTGCACAGGTTGTAAGGCTTTAAGGAATTTTTTTTTTCTATTAAAATAGTTTGCTGCGCTCTATTTTCTTTCTATTGCATGTTTTGTAAACTTTTTGTTTCTCATTTCTTTGTAATTCTAAACTCTATCTCACCTTTTTTTTTCAGGTCTCAAAGTTGGGGTTTGGATGTCTGTCCCTGACTGGAGCCTACAATTCTCCTATCCCCGAGGAGGACGGGATCTCAATAATAAAGTATGCTTTCAGTAATGGTATCACTTTCTTTGATACATCTGATGCTTATGGACCCCATTTTAATGAAATTCTGCTTGGAAAGGTAAATGGCACTAATTTTTACTTTTACTAGATCAAGAAGAATGTTTTTGTTCCTATCTGGTAGTAAATCTTAAGGTGGTTGAAGATGTGGAAATTTCTTTGTGATACAATCTTCTATATGTTTTGTTGTTAGTGAATCGATTAATAATGAGGACCATGTTAAAACTCTGTGCTATTACCTGAAAGAAGTTTATATCTTTCAGGCCTTGAAGCAGTTGCCAAGAGAGAAAATTCAGATAGCCACCAAATTTGGCATTGAAAAAGTAGGATTTCCTCACATGCAAGTGAACGGTAGCCCTGAGTATGTTCGCTCATGCTGTGAGGCTAGCTTGAAGCGTCTTGATGTGCAATACATTGATCTGTATTATCAGCATCGGGTAGACACAAAAGTACCCATAGAAGACACTGTAAGTGATTCTCTTGCTCTTTCTCTAGATGCCTACAAAATTCTTGCTTGTTCATAATTTGAAATTATCAAATTCTCTGCATTCATTATTTCATTGTAGATGGTGAGATCCAGGTGGTAAATTTGATTTGATACATATTTTTGGAATGTAGGTTGGTGAACTTAAGAAACTGGTAAATGAGGGAAAAGTCAAGTATATTGGTCTATCTGAAGCCAGCCCAGATACAATAAGGAGGGCACATGCTGTGCATCCCATCACAGCTGTACAAATGGAGTGGTCTATCTGGACTCGTGATATTGAGGATGAGATAATTCCCCTATGCAGGTTTATTCAGTTCACACTTCACAAATGATTATTTTATTAATTTTGGTCTCATGAGTGCTTCCATGTTTACACCACTGACATGTTCTTCCTTTCTTGAGTTGAAAATTTAAAATTTAGAGCTTCTTGTTCATTGCCCAGCTGTACAAATGCTTTTGTTCATGTAGGGAGCTTGGCATTGGAATAGTTCCATACAGTCCTCTTGGCCGTGGTTTTTTTGCTGGCAAAGGAGTTGTGGAAAATTTGGATGCAAATAGCTCCTTGGTACATATTTCACCAATGTTTTTTTCTCATTTATGCATTGACTGTCAAATTGCCTGCATTCTTTGATCAATGCATACTTCAAGTTTATTGAATAAAAAAGGAGGCAGTTGGGTGGCGGGTAACTTAAAGACACCCCTAATGTTAGGGAGCAAATTAGAACTTCTAGTAAACTTTAGGAACCAAAATAGTTATATTCCCTTCATTTTTTCTATAAGTAAATCAATTTTATTGATGAAAAGCTATACAAGTACAGAAGAAACCTGGGGTATTTTGCCAATACATCTAACAATTCCCCTTGAAAAGTCAAAATTACAATGAATCTATGAAATCATATACAGTAGAATTTATCAAGACTTTTAACTTTATCATGTCTGTAGATAATTCCTGTGCCTCAAAGGTCCTCCTTTTCCTCTCCTTCCATACTTGCCACATTACACATTATGGAACTATATTCTACGCTATATTTCTTAAAGAGTGGGACCTTAGCTACTGTTTATTCAGTTGGCTTTAAAAGAATTATACATTGTAACATCTAATATGTATATTTTTTCTTAAAGCAATCTCCACTGAAGAATTTTCACGTAAATGCAGCATTTATTTTATTTCAAAGTTATCATAATTGCTCTTTTTTTGGGAAATATTATGTTTTTTAGCTTAAGACTAGCTATGATCTATCGCATTGAGTCTTGAGCTATTAAGAATCAACATGATAATAAAATAAATTTAACTAAAATAAGAATGTTATAGATAAGTTGGGAAAAAAGAAGAAGGAAAGTGTACAAAATGAAGATATTTTTTTAAAGATTGGTGGCTCCTATTGATGCAAAGATAAGAAAGAGTTGCTTAAGACAGTTTGGTCATTTACAAAAGAAAGTGATTAATACACCAATGAGAAGGAATGATTTAATTCAAGCCAAGAGAACAAAAAAAAATAGAAGAAGACCTTAAAAAACATAAATAAAAGTAGTAAGAAAAGATATTAACTATGTAGGTGATAGAGTATGATTTTGTAAGGATAGAATGGCATAGAAGAATATATATGGCTAAGAATACACATGGTTGACCAAGTTCTTTAACATAGGATGAATGCAGAATGGATGCAACAAAACAATTGAAGAACCAAAAAAATAAAAGGATAGATATCCTAGGACTAAAGTACTAATAACGTAACTTACTAATAAGACTTAAAATAAAATCCAATTGACCAATAAATTGAATAAGAATATAAAATTTTCTTCACACTCCCCGCATTATTTTTTGGTTGAGAATTTATAGCCGACTCCAAAATTTTGGGATTGAGACTTTGTTGTTAAACTTTAGAACCATCTTATGTAAAGGATTTCAAGAATTTGGCATTTCCCCTTAACAGTAGTAATAGTAACAATAAAAAAAAAATGTTTTAAATTAAACTGACATCCAGCTCTTCTTCTTTTTTTTTTTTTTTTTCTTATCAGGCATTGCACCCTCGTTTCCAAGGAGAAAATTTGGACAAGAACAAGACCATTTATAGTCGCATAGAAAACCTTGCTAGAAAACACCAATGCTCTCCTGCTCAGCTAGCACTTGCATGGGTTTTCAAACAGGGACAATACGTTGCACCCATACCTGGTAATTGGCTTTCATTTATTTTTTTGTCATGATTAATTACCTTAGTGAAAAAAATGTGCTCTGTATTTAAGTTTTCAAGAACAGACGAGGAAAAGTGGCTGAAGATTTTATTCATTGTTATTTATACCGTTATCTTTTGTGTGCTTCAAAATAAGTTAGCTTGACTCCAAGTCTGTAATGCATTTCCCTTTTAAGCTGCAACAAGTAGAATTAAGATCACCTGCATCTTATAGAAGACAAAGTTGACATACAAGTCAAGGAAAAATATCACAAGTATCACTATTGAAGTTCCATAAGGTTTTCCTGCCTCAAGTTTTAAACTATATAAATGGATAACAACCCATTTCATGGCTGGAGATTACGTAAATATTGCCTGCTATATTGCCATAACTGCCTCAGAAAAAAATCAGAGATTATAATTTACTGTTAGAATATTTTTAAACATAGTGTTAGGTTGTGGTCATAACCAAAAAAAGATTTTATTATGGGTTCATGTTTATGATCACAATGTCTTGAAGGCATCATTGGCCATACAGGCTAGTTTTTAACTTTTTGAATGAGTGGTAGTACGGTTTTGAGGAATAAAAATTAATATCATGAGTCAACCATGTGTAATTTCTAAAATATATTAGCAGATCTGCTAAATATATTGGGAGATGTGTTTAGAAAAATCTGACAGCGTTGGTCAAGGTTTAGTTGAGCTGGTCAGAGAAACCTATTGGCATTTGATTTACTTTTCATTGGAAGTGTTACATGAATGAAGATGATGAAGCAGAGTGGAATTTTATGTTCAGAAAACCCTTTGGTACCTCCCACAGGCAGAAAAATTGGAGTTCCTTTTTTTTTTTTTTTTTTTTTTTTTTTTTTTTTGCAGCAAAAATTGATAATCAAGAAGAGAGGATTGATAGTTCCATGGATATTTTAAGGACGATTGTAAATGTTAATGTATATAATTTTGAGTGTATATATATCTTCTTTTCTCTTTCAGCAAGAAAGTTCACTAATATGCTCATTTTCAATTATATTTATTTAGTATAAACACTAACTGTTGCTTTTTGACTCAGATCCCTTTTGAATTGTTTGTGAAATTTTATTATCCAATCTGCCAAATCTCTTATGCCTCCTACATTTTAAAAAGGAGGCAAGTTGAGACTTTCAAGTTTCACCTACTATTTCTCATGTTCATTTGGCTTGAACTTTTACAGGGACAAGTAAGATCAAGAACCTGGAAAACAATATCGGCTCTTTGAACGTGAAACTTACAGAAGAAGACCTGAAGGAGATATCGGATGCTGTACCAATCGAAGACGTGGCAGGTGGAAGAAGCTATCAAAACATGGATCATTTTCAATGGAAGTTCGCTAACACTCCTCCTAAAAATTAATGATCTCCACTTACCCTTTATGGGGATTGTCCATTTCATTTGGATAATGCTATGTTTTTGTGAAGTGAATGGCTAGATTTATGTTAAAAGCTAGCTATGTATTCACTCAGCAGATTAGGAACACTCTTATGTCTTTCTCAAAAAAGAAAAAGAAAAAAGAACACTACTATGTAGACTTTTTGAGAATAATACCAACGTGGTTGCTTTATGTTACGCTCTATTGGATGTTTTGATGGTTTGTTCCTCACTTTGTTTTAGGGCAAATTACATGTTAGACCATATTCTTTAGGAGTGGTTACAAATAAATTTTGAAGTTTAAGACTTACAAATTAAACATTCTAATTTTACTAGTTTCAAATTGAGTCCTAAAGTTTTAAAATTATATCAATTTAAACCTTGTACTCTTTAGGTTTGAGACTTTGAGTAGGAGGTTTAAATTAATACGGTATTAAAAGTGCAGGGATAAATTTGAAACTAATGAAACTAAAAGGTTTAAATTGTAACAGTCTTAAATTTTAGGATTATATTTTAAACTTCCCTTAAAGTATAGGTTTTAAAATTTAATTTGCCATTTTTCCTTATATAGATATTTTGGGAGTTTATTCTTCTCCTTTTATATATTTACTAGTCGGCACTTGCGCAATATGCGAAAATTTTTGATAATTTGTTTTTGTTTTTATATTAAATGAAAAATGAAAATAGTAGATGAAACGTATAAGCATTTGTCTTAAACTCTTTTAATGATGTGATTATTTTCTAACAAAGTATAGTAGATACTTAATACAATATGTAAGATTTTCTAAATTAAACTATCAACATTTGTTATTTGAAAGTGTTTTTTTTTTTTTTTTTAAAGGAAGCATAATGCATTTTACATTCAATTATTATGTAAGCCAAAATATTTTGTAAATAATATAATATGTGGTTAGAATTTGTTTCTAGTAGTTCTTACAAACGATTTATCCTCTGCATGTCTTGAATGACCTAAAAAGGACACAAATATAAGTAAATTCATTACTTATATTTAAAAAAAAAAATACAAGACTAAAATATAAGAAAATTTTAATTTTATCCAGAACCTATGTACATTACGTTAAGAATATGACATAACTGTCACTGAAGTAACTTCTCTTTTTACACAAATCTCTCTTCCCAAAGCATCATTGTCCAATGGATTGAGGTGGACCAAATAGAGAGAACTAGGTCGAAATTAACTAAAATGGGCAAAATAGACTTAAGTGGACCGAATCGTGAATATCAATTTCCACTATTTCCATAGGATATACACAACTTAAGTATCATAATGTGGTTTTGACATTTGAATCCAAACCTTCATGAGAATATCTAGAATTTTGCACATCAACGTCCACTATTTTGTTAGGTGATACAAAATCTAAAGGAAATTTGGACACTTTACATCCAAACCTTCTAAAGAATATCCATCTTTGTGAATATTGATGTCCATGATCTATATATATATATAATAATAGGTAAAACTGAGAGAAAATCCAATTAGATTTCAAATTGGAATTCAATTAGGGTATAATTTTGTGCCATGTGTCTCATCTAATATAAGTTTTAAATTTTTGTGTCAATTGAGTTAATTCAATGTAAAAATTGGATTTCAATTAGAGTTTAATTTTGTGCCACATGTCCCATCTAATCTAAATTTTTAAATTTTTGTGCTAAATGAGTTAATTTAGTATAAAAAACGAAGAGTTCAATATAAATTAATCATAAAAAACATAATCATATAATTAAAAAAATTCAAATTTATAAATCATCTATATATAATAATAATAGGTAAAGCAGAGAGAAAATCTAATTAAATTTCAAATTGGAAATCAATTAGGGTCTAATTTTGCGTCATGTGTTTCATCTAATCTAAATTTTAGAATTTTGTGCTAAATGCATTAATTTAGTGTCAAAATTGAATATAGTGTTTAATTTTGAGTTATGTATTCCATCTAATCTAAATTTTTAAATTTTTGTGCCAAATTAGTTAATTTAGTGTAGAAAACGAGGAGTCCAATATAATAAACCATAAAAAACATAATTATAGAACTAAAAAAAATTCAAATTTATAAGTTATATATATATATATTAATAGGTAAAGTTTAGAGAAAATTGAATTAGAATTTGAAATTATAATCAAATTTTGCTCCATGTGTCTAAATTTATGTGGAAACTCCACCATAATTATCCACTTAAGTTTGTGCCATGTGTTTACTTAAATTTTTTAATTTTTGAGTCAAGAGAGTTAATGAGTGCAAAATACTAAGAATCTAATATTAATAAACTATAAAATTAAAAAAAAAAACAATCATATATACTCAATAAAAATAACCACATATTTCTCAATAAATAAATCAAAGAAAAATCCACATAATAAAAATCACTACACGTTTTATCTTATTAAAAATTAGGAAAAAAATGATCATAAGTAATATTAAATTTAGGTAAAAATTTTAATATGTGGCTAATTATGTTTACTTTAAAAAAATAATTTGACTAATTATCTATATTTTATGATAAAAATTGTGTTTAATTTTAAATGTATTTATATGTATGCATGTGTTACATGCTTATTAAAAAATTAATTTGACTAATTATTTTTATTTTTATAATAAAAAATTTTGTTTAGTTGTAAATGCATCCATGCATTTGCATAGAGTTACATGCTAGTTTATGTAATACACCATGACTATGTAATATATATATATATATATATATATATATATTAAAATTTAGAGAAAATTCAATTAGAATCAAAATTAAATTTTGGTTTTGTTAGTGTTCCATACAAATTAAATTGTTTAGATTTTTGCTTTTTTTTTTTTTACTGAACTAATGAGCATACTTTTTATACTCTTTTTATTCAGATATTTTGTATATGAAGATATTGAATATAACAAGTTGTAATTGTGCTGAATGATTCCATACACACATACACTTTCAATTTAGGAGATACTATTTGACCAGTTTATTGTTTTATTTTGTGTTGTATATAATAAATTTTGCAAACAATAATTATGAATTGATATTGTATATGTAATATCCAATAGTGATTTTCAAAATCATATGCGTAATAGTAATGTAACGAGAAAATTGGTGTAACCAATATCATGAAAGTTGTAAGGAAAAAATATTTTAGTACCTTCAAATGTCTTGGTCAAACTATGTTCTATATATTTAATAACTCAAGCTAATATCAACAGCACATCTCCAATTCATCATTCTCGTGCATAAGCACAGGTTACATACTAATTTCCATAATATATATACAACTTAAGTATCATAAGGTGATTTGGACATTTGACATCCAAACCTTCTAGAAAATGTCCAAAAATTATGTACATCAATATTCACCATTTGGTTAGGTGATACACAATCTTGAGGAGGCTTGGGCATTTGATATCCAAACCTTCCTAAGAATATCCACATTTGTGAATATTAGCATTCACAATTTTCCATAGGTTATACACAACTTGAGTAACTTAAAGTGGTTTGGACATTTGACATCCAGATCTTCTAGAGAATGTCCAAAATTGTATGTACTTCAACATCCATCATTTGGTTAGGTGATACATAATCCTAAGAACATTTGGACATTTGACATCCAGACCTTCCATCGAACATCTACATTTGTGAATATCAACACCCACAATTTGTATAGGTCACACGTAACTTGAGTATCATAATGTGGTTTGGACATTTGAAATCCAGATCTTCCAAAGAATGTCCAAAGCTGTGTACATCAGCATCCACGATTTGGTTGAGTGATACACAATCTTAAAAATGTTTAAATATTTGACATCCAAAACCTCTAATGAATATCTGAATTTACCGAATGTCTACGTACACGATTTTCATAGGTTTTACTTAATATGCGTATCATAAGATGGTTTGGATATTCAATATCCATACCTTCCAAAGAGATTTTGTGTACATCAACATCCATGATTTTGTTATCCTAAGGATATTTGGACATCTAAAATCACTTTGAAAACCAAAGCACCATACTCATTAATAAACTCTTGTCATAAACCAGACAACATGAAACCTAAATGACTAAATGTTCTTTCCAAAACCAAATAAACCCACACCATTAATCTAATGAAAACGCTTCCATGATGGATTTTACAGCCATAGAACCCACTCTAATTCCAATTGGACCTTTAGTCAGTAGTCTCTACTCTAGCCAGCCATACAGATGTGTTCCAAATAGTCGTACTTTAACCAGTTTCTCTCTTCTTTGATTAGGATACTTTGCTTATTGTCCTGTTTAGTATGCTCTGTGATTTACAGTTGCCACTATATATGGATCCTCTGTATGTATCACATCAGAATACTGGATTTGATAATCAAGTAGAACCCTAAGGAGTTGTTCTTAATATTTTAAAGAACACAATTTTCCTAAGTTATTTTGTGGACGTGTAAGCCTAGGAGTGGCGTTTATGTCCTGTCAAGTCTTAGGTAAACAGTTATTCCCTCAAGAAACCATTATGGCTAGTTCATTTGAAGCAGTTATTGATACCACTACACCTATTGATACCACTACACCTACTGTTGACCTTCCTCTTCCTAAGTCCACTGCAAATAGATTAGACTACCTGTATGAAATTTTCCATGTATCTGAAGATAGTAAGATTCCTATTACAGATTTTCCTATTGTAAATCCTTACACTCTGTTTGATAAACCTCAAAATTCCTTCAAAAAATCCATAAAAAAGTTTTTAGGTCCCTCCCATCCTTCTGCTGTCAAAGAATATGTCCAGGCCTCCAAGTTTAACAAGTATAGTATTCTAGCAAGTGAAAATGAAAATTTTATTACCCTTACCCTTCCTAGAAAATTTGTAATCCCATGACAAAAACAAGGGTACACACATCTCCACTTTGGTGCAGTCCGATTAGCACTAACTTTTTATGGAAGAAAGGGACTCCCTGTTGCCTCTAGAATTTCACTCCTTGATGCTAGATTCTTGGAATATCATAATGTAGTCATCGGAACTGTCCAGACTACCTTAAATGCGGGAACAGTTTTTATTACACTCCTTCCCAACTTTAACATGTCTTTTAAAGATCCTCATCTCTGTGATGCTCTTAAGGTGCAAGTCCAGATCATAGGAGCTTCTCAAGTGCAAAATACTTTTGCTGCCACACTTCATTACCAATTAGCCTACAGACTTCAAAATCTTGCTTTTGACAAAGCAGTTCCAGAGATGGCTTAATCCAATGATGCTCTATTGATCCAAGTTGATCCAGGCATAACGCCTATGTGCACATTTGTTCCAAGACAATTAAATAGAGACCAGATAACTTCTCTCTTTCCATAATCATGGATTACGAAATATAAGATGCTTCACCAAGCAGTCAAGCCGATACAGTCTAATAATCCTTTCTTTGTTAAAAAAGAGAATGATGATGTTGAGATTAGATTCCTCACAACTACACCAGAAAAGAAAGAGGTCACAGTCTTTCTTACTCAAATTGCTATGATCCACCCAGTGTCATATGAAGGCCTAGATGGTCTTCAAATCAAAGCATTCCGAGAAGATGGACAGCCTTGTTATGAAGGAAAATCATCCTCTAGTCATATATGGTAGGATGTTTGTGATTGTGCTGATTGCCAAGAAGAAGAAGTTTTTGAAAAAAATCATTCATGAAGAAAGAAAAAGTCCTCCCAGCAGATTCTTAAAGAAAGATATTATCCAGAAGTTGACCTCGTTAGAGAACCTTCTGGAAGGTTTGATTATTATGTCCTCTATCCCCGAACCAAGAAACAATATGTTCCCTGTTTTTCTTCATGCAAAGATAATTATAGTCAAAACCATAAACCACCGTTGATTCCATACTACCAAAAAGTCTTCCCCCAAATACCAAAATGTCAACCTAAACCTATCAGTCAAACTTATGTACAGAAACCCTTACCTTGCTACATGTTTGACCATGCTTCACCTTTCTATTCACAAAATTTTCCTCCTCTTGAAAGTTTTGATCATCTCCAGACCAACACCAAACATGTATGGAAAGTAAAAAATCCTATTGGAAACAATCCAATTGGAACTAAAAAACAGGTTTCCTCGGCTGAAGCAGCTTTAAACTGACAAGTAGAAAATGTTGTAGCACAAAATCAAGTCCTTTCAAAGATTCTTGATAATCAACAAAAGATTGTTGAAGCAGTAACTCATACCTTCTCATCCTCACATTCTCTTATTGAAGACTTGAAGAAGAAAATACAGACAGTTGAGCAAGAATTGGCAACCATTGCCTCCACAGTAAAAGACTTATCTGTCTCATTTCCTCTTATTGGGAAACAAGAAAAAGAAAGAAAACAGTTGGTGGTGCAACTTCAGTCTTTGGAGAATTCGAGGAAAGATGTTACCTAAGCTTTTCCAGTGCAAGTTTATAGGCCCTATAATCCTCGTCAGTCATTGTATAAGGATTTGTCCATCCCTCTAGCCTCACCATTCTCCTCAGTTTCTCCTTACCAAAACCTCCAACTATTAACCGTGACACATCCTAACCATAACCCTTTTAAACCAAGCAGAATCTTTTCTGGTATAACATGTTCAGCACCACTCCAACCACAACCCCAAACCAAACCACAATATGAACCCTCTCCCATAAAAAAGGACAAAGAACCATTATACCAACCCCCAGATCCAATTGTTGGTGCTTCTTTAAGACTTCCAGATATGAACATGTTGGCTACAAACCCTAACCCTCCAAACCCAATATCATCTTTCCTCAAATCCCTTATTCTTCAAGATCCAGAAGATCCTTTTGTGCTCCCAGTCATTGATGACGCAGATTTATACTTGTCTGATCTTGGATTAGAAGGAGTATTTATGACCGACCCAAAGGTAGAAGAAGATGATGATGTCCTTCACCCTGAACAACCTCCTCCACCGCCAATTTTCCCTCCACCACCTTTAATTCCTGATTACCAAGCAAGATTAACCTATTCATCAACTACAAATTCAAAACACTTATTTACCATTGACAATACCCCCCTTCAAAATGGCATGATGAGATTTTTAACATGTATTCATGGTGCACAGCTGAACTTCAAACCCCAAATAATAGTTTGCACAAATTATTGCCAAATTTGTTACAAGACTTACAAGAAGATTAAGACAATGGTGGATCAACCTTGGAGAATGCAGGCAAAGACAAGCAGCCTAGTGTTTCACTCTAGAAGATTTTTTCACAATTATTCATAGTGAATTCCTTGGCTCTGTGGCTCATTATACAGAAGTAGCACAAGAAGAATTTTTCCTGATGAAATGTTGCTCCTTTGAAGGAAAAGATTCGGAAAAACATTTTGACAAAATGTCAAGCTGGTACTATTCTTTTAATGGCATGGATGATGTCAATTCTAAGCACACCTTCCTGAACTCTTTTCTAGAACCATTAGGAGATGAAACTCTTTGTATGATGAATCTGCAAAAAATAACTCAGCAACAAGCCTCTTTAGGAGAAATCTACCAGCATGTGCTCATTGCTCTTGAAAAACTTTGCAACTAGAGAAAGTTTCTTTCAGAAATTGACAAGGTCCATAGCAAGCTCAAAGATAATTATAAAAGAAAAGATTTGTAGATAAAATGTTATGACAAAAATTAAGCTTGCCTGACAAAAAGAAGAGATCATTTCAAGAAGTATTCCTGGAAGAAGAGGCACTATGCAACTCAGAAGAAGAATTTTTTCAAGAAAGAGAAATGGAAGTTCCTCAGAAGGAAGCAGTTCAAAGGGAAAACTTCAAAAGTTTGTTTTGTATGCAGAAGACTAGGTCATTTTGCAAAGAATTGTCCAAAGAAAGAAAAAGCAGTAAGGCTTCTTGAACAAGCCCAGATTCATGCAGATGATACCCCATTTTAGATGTAGAATCACTCTTTTCACTGGATGATGATTACTCTCCCCAAGCCTTAGCAGTTATGGCTTATTCTACCTCAGAAGATGATTTAGATTCAGATGGCTCAGACCCAAAAATCCAAACTATCTACACATCCCAGCCTATTATAGCCCCTTTAACCAGCCCCACACCCATAGCCCAAGTACATATCCTTCTAGATACTTATTCCAGACCCATTCCTGTAGTAGCCTTATTTGATACAGGGGCAGCAATAACTATTCTCCATCCCAAGATATTACCTGAACAATTTTGGCTACCCCATCATCAGATGTTCAAAGCAGCAAATGAAGAAACATTTTTGATTACCTTGAAAAGTATATATATAACTCAGAGAAATTTCAATTAGAACCCAATTTTGCGTCATGTATCTAAATTTATGTAGGGATCATACTAAAATTATCTACTTAAATTTGTGTCATGTATCCATTTAAATTTTTAAATCTTTGTGCCAAGTGAGTTAACGAGTGCAAAATACTAAAAATCTAAAAAAAAAAAGTCACTTATATTCAATAAAAATCACCACATAACAAAGATCATCACACATTTTATCTTATTAAAAATTAGAAAAAAAAATTATCATAAGTAGTATTAAATTTAGGTAAGAATTTTAATATGTGGCTAATTACATTTACTTTTTTTTATAAATAATTTGACTAATTATTTATATTTTGGGACAAAAATTGTTGTTAATTTTAAATGTATCCATATAGATGCATGTGTTATATGCCATTTTTTTAAAATAATTTGACTAATTATTTATATTTTTATAATAAAAAGTGTGTTTCATTTTAAATGTATTCATACGTTTGCATGGGTTACATACTAGTTGGAATAACTAATTGGACAAAATTTGACAGCTTTTTTGGCATATGGCAAGGCTCACAAGTGCAGGGACAAACGTAGCATTTCAAGTTGGGGGGGGGGGGGGCGAAGATAAGCGAATTTTTTTTTTCAAATACGCATTCATATAGTATTAATAAATTATCAACCCAAAAAAATACCCAACAATCATTGAATAGAAAAATACGCATCCACATTTTCTAGAATTGGAATAGCAACATTAGTTTTTGGCAATCTCACGTTGACTTCGAAAAAATTTGAATCTTTTCTTTTGAAAAATCAAGCATTATAGTTGATTTTTTTATGATCTACAAATAAAATAAGAATCATATATATTATCTCACAAACGGTTGTTGTTACTAACTAAACACAAATACTAGAATCTAGGTAATATGTATAATACATTTAATTATAAATTTAGTATTTCTCACTTCTTTCCAATTTATAAATTTATCTAATTTAGCATTATGAGTTAACAATAGGCATAAGTGAATCACCATTATTTTCTTAAATTTGTGCGACAATTTTCTATATTATATGATTTTTTTTTTCTTTTTGTCTTTGTTCTACCTTATTTATCTCTGTGCCTTTGTGTTGCACTAACCCACTAACCCAATCCCACTACCGACACTATAAATTTGTTCTACACTATTAACAAAAACTTTTCTTATCTTTTCATTTTTTTTTTTTCTTTTTCTATCACTTGTCCCTATTATGCCCAACTACTAGTCAACAGAACAAACACTGTCTACACCAATATATTCTCTAATCACTAATCTAAGTAATCTCTACAACCTCTACTCTCTCTCTCTCTCTCTCTCTCTCTCTCTCTATTATGCCCAACTACTAGTCAATAGAACAAACACTGTCTACACTAATATATTCTCTAATCACTAATCTGAGTAATCTCTACAAACTCTCTCTCTCTCTCTCTCTCTCTCTCTCTCTTATCTATATAATACAAGAGAGAGAGTCACAAACACATAGTGATAAAGAGTCAAAAAAAAAAAAAAAAAACACCACAGGCAGCACTGATATTCACAATCACCAACATCAATTCATCAATCATTAGTAAAAACACAAACACCAAAAGTCTACAAGCACAGATTGTTAGATTCTAAGATTCACAAACAATTTATTAGGTTTTGAAGAAAAGGATAATACCTGTGAACTGTGAAGGTTGGAGCAGTGGAGCAACGAAGCTGGGCTAGGCAGATCGAGCAACCGGCGGCGACAGTGGCAAGATGGGTCTCGGCGTCTCGCGTGGCGGCGTGGACAACCCTCTTAGCCTTGGCGATAGGACAACTCTCTTAGTCTCGGCGTGGGCGTGGACAGCTCGCTAGGCTGAGCAGCAGCGTCACGACGTGGGCGGCGTCACAGCTCTCTTGCCTCTCACTTTCTCTATCTCGCCTCTCCCTTTCCTTTCTTTATCTTTTTTCTTTTTTTTCCTTCTTTTTGGCTTTTTCGTTTAGGCATTTGGTTTTGGAGTCTTCGAGTCAAAGACTCAAAGCTGGGTTTTTTTTTTTTTTTTTTTTTTTTTTTTTTTTTTTTAGGTTTCCATGGGCTCTTTCCTTTGGGTTGGCCGGCTGGGTTGAGGTGAGGGGGGTTGAGCTAAAAACCATGGGGGCTCGAGCTAAAAACCAAGTGGGGCCCAAGCCCCCTGTTTTCTTTTTTTTTTTTTGAAAAGTTTACCTACTAATTTTTTTTTTTTTGGGCCCGGGGGGGTTCGAGCCCCCTTAGGCCCCCACTTGGGTCCGTCCTTGCACAAGTGTGTGTTGGGGCAATGTCAAATAATAATGCTTAATTTTAAAGAGAACCTTCAACTAATGTCTTGACCACAATGATTTAGAAAATATTTTTAAATGTATTTTATGGAAAAAGACAAAAAAAAATTGATTTTTTAACTATTTTTTATATTTATCATGATAGTGTTATAATTGTTTTTTTCAAAATAATTAATTAATAAACGCACAATCAAAATTATCAATAAATAAATAAATAAATAAATCAATAGCCATTCACGGACGTTAATGTATTTTGCCCCTTTCTCATTCTCAATTGAACCCCACAGTTTTTTTTAAAAAATAAAAAGTACAAAACTCAGCACTTTAGGCACATCCGGTCCATTTGGTTAGAAACTTTAGAATTCTTTAAAGTAGCCATACGTGACTACGTTTTGAAACTTTTTTTTTTTTTGAAATTATGCTTAATCTTTTAAAATTGTGTTACAATTTTAATCATAATTGTTAAATAATGAAATGATGTTCAGTGAAAAATGTTAAATTTAAAATATATTTACAAGTTATATGTGATAAATTGTTATTATTAAAAAAAAAATATATATATATATATATATATTTGTGGACAACCCGGATTAAATCAACAGTCTACTACTTAAAATTGGTTATCGAATTATATTTGACACAGATTTTATCTGAAATCCTGTATTAGTTGAGGTGGCATTGCTTGTACCTTACACCGGTATGTAACTATCATTAGTGTTTTGCTTTCTTTGGTTTTTTTTTTTTTTTTTTGGGTTCAAAATTAGTGCTTTACTATATCTAACACTATCTCAGCAACTTATACATACAGACAATGAAAAGAAAAACCCAAAATTGGGAAGATGGCGGAAGGGAACAAAGTCCAAATTCCAAGGCTGAAACTGGGCAATCAAGGCCTTGAGGTAAATCTCAAAGCCAAACCTTGAATACCCATTTCAGTTTTTTTTAATCTTTATCAAGAAACTTCCAATTTGTATATGTTCAAGTCACATTTCGTCGAAAACCCATCCACAGTAACTCAATACTCATTGATAATTAAGTTTGAGTCTCAAACTCAAATCATGAATAGTTGAAAACCAATGATGGGTGTTGCCAAGTTACCTTTCTGTGATCATATGCTTTGAAGTGTTATGATTATGAAAATAATCCTCTGGCATATAGTACCCTGTATGTTAAAAGTATCGTGGGGACAAAGTTAACTAGTGTGTTAGTTAGCCTCTGGCATAAATTTGAAACGATTTCTATGAAGCTGTTTAGTTTAGTCACATGCTATAAATTGAGACTATGTTTGTAGAGAAGTGTTAAACTGTACCTATCTTAAGATGTTGCTGCAAAAATGATGTTTTCTATATTCATTTGATGCCCATCAACAAGAACTTACTACCACAGAAGGAATTGAAAGTCATCCCTAAGAAACACAATTCTATATTCAAGTCATAAGCAGTTAATGGATTTGGTTTTGTAGTCATTTAACCACACACTTTTAACATTTCCCCTCACTAGTGAGTTGGGATTTTAAGCGGGAGGTAGAGGGGAGGAGACAAAGATCGAACTCAGGATCTCATGCTCCGATGCCAAGCTAAATTACAGATAGTCTCAAAAGCTTAAACTATCAAGATATGGTAAATTTAATCATTTAATTACATAGTTTTATGATTTAATAGGAGATCATCTATAAGGTTTGGAATAATGAATAACTATAGTGGCTGCAAGTTTAAACACGAATGGCAAAGCAAGAGTTTAGAGCAATTTGATTGTACTAGTTATGATTGAATTGTGTTTTGAGGTTATGATCCCTTGAGGCTCTTATAATTCAATTTTGTTTTGAGGTTATGATGCCCTTGGAACTCTGTTATGACACTACACTAAAGCAACCATTTGTATTACCTCATAACCAAGTCAACATGATGAACTAAACAGATTGAGCTGATTGTTAAACTTTTAAGATAAATTTTAAGTCCACGGGGATTTGTTGTTTGCTTGTGAAGACATGAGATTTGAGTCGACACTACAGATGCTGTCTATTCTTTTGCCTAGTATACTGAGAACATATATATGATACACATACACCAATTTGATTTGGTGGGGAGATTCTGAAGTTAAGTGTCATTTTAATATGTATTTGTTGGGTAATGATCTACACTATATAATTGAGACTATGGTCATGGAGAGTTTCTGGAATTAACAAACTCATGCTCCATCTTTTCCATTTTCAGCACTTAAGATTTGTATATTTTAGAGTCCATCTTTTCCATTTTCAGCACTTAAGATTTGTATATTTTAGAGTCCTTCAATCTTGTGCTTCATATGTTGTCATATGGGAGGCTTTTGAGAAATTAAAATTGATAGAAAGTATGGAGACTTTAAACCTTAGTAGTCCCATTTCTTTCTTACATCAAGAGTCCTGACATAAAGTTGAACCTGCATTAATAATCTATAACCATGAAATCATCTGGTTAATCTTTCCCAATGTTCAAGATGCATAGGTTCTAAGGTTTTAAGGAATAGTTTTTGTACTAAAATATTTTGTTGCACTCTGTTGGGGACATAACAACTTGGGGAGATTCTAGTTGAGTTAATATAGCATATAGGGACAACATTTGACCCAAAAGCTTAAGCCTTTGAATTAGAGCCTAATTATGTCATATGAACCATTCACTCTTGCCATTATTGCCCAATGTGGAAACTCTCTACTTAACTAACTACAATACTCACGCATGAATATTCCAACACGCTTTATTATAATTCTACACATTTATTCTTAACTTTTTGTTTCTCATTTCTTTGTAATTCTAAACTCTTCTTTTTCCCCCCAGGTCTCGAAGTTGGGGTTTGGAGGTATGTCCCTGACTGGAGCCTACAATTCTCCTCTCTCTGAGGAGGATGGAATCTTAATAGTAAAGTATGCATTCAATAAGGGAATCACTTTCTTTGATACATCTGATGTTTATGGACCCCATTCTAATGAAATTCTGATTGGAAAGGTAAAAGACACTAATATTTACTTTTACTAGCTCAAGAATTCAAATGTTTTTGTTCCTATCTGGTACTAAATCTGAAGATGGTCACAGATGTGAAAATTTTGTTACTATTTTCTATATTATCTGTTAGTTAATTGATCAAGGACCACATTAAAATTCTGTACTATTTAACTGAAAGAAGTTTATATCTTTCAGGCCTTGAAACAGTTGCCAAGAGAGAAAATTCAAATAGCCCCAAATTTGGCATCCAAAGATCAGGATTTCCTCAGATGCAGGTGAATGGTAGCCCTGAGTATGTTCGCTCAAGCTGTGAGGCTAGCTTGCAGCGTCTTGATGTGCAATATATTGATCTGTATTATCAGCATCGAGTAGACACAAAAGTCCCCATAGAAGAAACTGTAAGTGGTTCTCTTGCTCTTTCAACTAGATGCCTGCAATGGGTGATTTTAAAAATTCTAGCTTGCTTTTTTGTAATTTGAAATTATTAAATTCTCTGCAAATTCATTATTTCAATGTAGATGGTGGGATCTAAGTGGCAGATATGATTAAATACATCTTATTGGAATGTAGGTTGGTGAACTTAAGAAACTGGTAGATGAGGGAAAAGTCGAATATATTGGTCTATCTGAAGCCAGCCCAGACACAATAAGGAGGGCACATGCTGTGCATCCCATCTCAGCTGTACAAATGGAGTGGTCTCTCTGGACTCGTGATATCGAGGAGGAGATAATTCCACTTTGCAGGTTTATTTTGTTCACAGATGATGTTTTTTCAAATTTTGGCCTCATGAGTGCTTCCACATATATGAAAATTACACATGTTCATCTGTTCTAGATGTGGAGTTAAATTTAGAGCTGCTTGTTCATTGCTCATTGTGTCTTCCCTTAGGTTTCAAAGACCATTATCCTCTTTGAAAGGCTGCCACTATAAGGAAAATTTAATTGGGTTTTGTATCCATTTTGTGTAGGCAGCTTTGATTTCATTATATGTAATTATCTTATCGAAAAGCATGAGAATGCTCTCTTGATGCCTTTGTTCATGTAGGGAGCTTGGCATTGGTATAGTTCCATACAGTCTGCTTGGCCGTGGTTTTTTCGCAGGCAAAGGAGTTGTGGAAAATTTGGATGCAAATAGCCGCTTGGTACATATATCTCCAATAATGTTTCTCATTTATTTGTGGACTTTCAAATTTTTTGCACAATTCTTCAGGCAATAATTGGTTTCTTTTTGAGCAATGCATACTTCAAGTTTATCGAGTGAAAAATTCCTACAAGGGAAAACACCTATTTTAGTTCTTCCAGTTTACAAGAAGTTCCAATTTCGTCTCTAATATTTGAAAATTTGCAAAGAAGTTGCTGACATTTTTAACGTTTTTCAATTAATCTTTTCTTCTGCCTCTAGATGACATGTCACGTTAAATAGCTAACCTGACATGACTTAGATGATGATTGGAAGTCCACCTAGAATGATAGGAAGACGAGGTAGAAGAGTAATATCTATTCACAGATAAGTGAAAAGAACAAAAAGGTCAGTATATGTTTCCAATTTCCAAATCATCACTAAGTCGAGCCACGTCATCTGTTGGCATTAGTTAGTACTTGGTTGTGCCATGTCATCTACTCATTACCGCTCATCACGGGCCCTCTCCATTTACTTCTGCACTTCTCATTCCCCACCAAACAACCCGAACCACTCATCGAAAACTGGGGTGTTATCCACTTCAACCCATAATCTAGTAAACAACATGCAGGGAAGTTCCTAACCCAAAAAGGAGTTAGTCAGGTAGCAGGTTGATACCAAACCCAAACTGACTCAACTCATTGACCTCCCTGATGTTTGGGAGAAAATATAACTTCTTGTAAGCTTCAGGAACTAAATTAGTTATTTTCCCTTCATTTTTCTATAAGTAAATCAATTTTATTGATGAGAAATTATACAAAAGTATTGAAGAAACAAATGGGTATTTTGTCAATATATTCATCATTTTTTTCCCTAGATCTCATATCTTTATGTTCCTTCGATCTCTTTTATAAACTAAATCATCTCAAATATATCCACAAAAGAAAATAGCGGAAAACTTAAAATAACATTAGTTGTATTAAAAAAAGATATTGATTAAGGAGGTGACAAAGTATGATTTTTGATCGTATCGAATAGTGGTGAAGAAGAATACGTATGGTTGACTGACACAGGACAAAACCAAAATGGATGCAGCAACAACTTAGGAGACTCATGTATTGAATAACAAAAATACTTTTGACTAAAGGAAATTTGAATAAACTACTAATAACCTCATTCACTCATAAGACCTAAAATAAAATCCAATTGTCCAATGAAAGTACAATTTACTCAAAATTCATAACACGAAAAGCTTGGGATATTTCTTTGTTCAAAATCTAGCCAACCCCAAAAGCTTGGGATTAAGGCTTTGTTGTTGTACTATAAGAACCATCTTATAGAAAGGATTTCAAGAATTTGTGCTTTCTCCATAATAAAATAGTAGTAAAAACAATAAAAATTCTTCAAATGAAACTGACAACAAGCTTTGTTATTTTTTTAATTTTTACTTTCTGTAAGGTCATGCACCCTCGGTTCCATTGAGAAAATTTGGAGAAGAACAAAACCATTTATACTCGAATAGAAAGACTTGCTAGAAAGCACCAATGCACTCCTGCTCAGCTAGCACTTGCTTGGGTTTTCAAACAAGGAGACGACGTTGCACCCATACCTGGTAATTTTCTTTCATTTTTTGTTTTTTTGTCCTGATTAATTACTTGCCAAAAATGTGCTATGTATTTAAGTTTTCAAAAAGAGAAAGAAAAGCGCTGAAGATTCTATTTCTTTTTATGAATACTGTTATCTTTTGTGCGCTTCAAATTGAAATTAACTTTACTCCAAGTGTGCTCTTTTCCCCACTTAAGCTGAAATAAGTAAAATTTAGATTTCCTGCCTCTTATAGTGGACAAACTTGATATAGAAGTTATGGAAATATATCAGAATTATCCCAATCCAAGCTACGTAAGGATTTCCTGCCTCAAGTTTCAAAGTTTAGCATATAAATGGATACCAACCCACTACGTGGCTGGAAATTGCATAGATATTGCCCTCTCTGATGTCATAACAGCCTTAGAAAAACTCAGATTTTAATTTCCTATCAACATATTCTGTGGTCATAACTAAATCAGATTTTATTATGAGTTACTGTTTGTGATCACAATGTCTTGAAGGCATCATTGGCCATACGGCTGGCTAGTTAGTGACCTTTTGCAGGAGTGGTAGTTTGATTTTGAGGAATAATAAAATCATGAGTCAATTATGTGTTTTGGATATTAAAATTGCTAAAAAATATATGCAGGTTTGCTAAATATATAGGGAACTGTATTAAGAAAAAATCTAAGGACATTGATCAAGGTTTAGCTCAGTTATTTACTTTTCATTGGAAGTGTTACATGAATGATGATGATGAAGCAGATTGGAATTTTATTGTGTCCATGCACCCTTTTGTACCTCCCACAGGCAGTAAACTTGAAATTTGATAATTAGGAAGAGAGGACTGCTATTTCTCAATGTTCATTTGCCTTGAACTTTAACAGGGACAACTAAGATCAAGAACTTGGATGACAATATTGGCTCTTTGAATGTGAAACTTACAGAAGATGACCCGAAGGAGATAACTGATGCTGTACCAATCGAAGAAGTAGCTGGTGGTAGAAGCCATCAAAGCATGGATCATTTTCTATGGAAGTTTGCTAACACTCCTCCACAAAACTAATTCCCTATTTTACACTTTCATGGATAATTGGATATTGTCCATTTCGCTTGAATAATGCTACGTTTTTGTGAAATAAATGGCCAGATTTATGTTAAAATCTAGCTATGCCATTCACACCACAAAATTAGCGACACCATTTTGTAAACTTTTTGAGAATGATAACCAATGTGGTTGCTTTATGTCATGTTCTATTGGATATTTTGTTCCTCACTTTGTTTTAGGGTAAATTACTTGCCAGACCATATTCCTTAGGAGCGGTTACAAATAAAATCTTTAAGTTTAAGACGACTTAATATTTTTTTTATTTTTAAGATTTTTACAAATTAAACATTATAATCTTGCTAGTATCAAATTGAACCCTGAACTTTTAAAATCATATCATTTTAAACATTGAATTTTTAGGTATGATTAGGGGGTTTAAATTTATATGATTTTAAAAGTGCAGGGTAAATATTTGAAACTAATGAAACTATATGGCAATGATATTATTTTAAAAGTTCAGGTTCAACTTGAAATAAATGAAACTATAAAGTTTAATTTTTAATAGTCATAAATTTCAAGTTACAATATTAAACCACCTCTAAATATAGGGTTTAAAATATATATTTATATATATATATATATATATATAGACTTTTCTTATTTAGATTGTATTTTTGTTTGTTCCTCTCTCTCTCACACACGCTCAAACATGTAACATCCTTGTCAAATGTGGTCACATACATTAGTGATAGTAGCCATCTGCTGCTTTTGTTACCTCATCACAAACTACAGAATTAAAAGTTTTTTTTTTTTTTGAGAAAGAACAAATCAAACTTTATTAAGAAAAACCAGCAATGTCATCAAGGACAACTGAAAGTAAGGGCGGTGGAACATCTTCCATCCACACCGAAAAATCTGAAGTACAAAGAGCAAGTCTTGCTAACTTATGCGCAACTTTATTACCCTCTCTCTTAACATGAGAGTAAAGTAATTGATTGAAAAAATTAGCATTAAATCTAATATCCTCCAATAACAATCCCTCCGTGGAAAGGTAAGTGCTGTTGTTGATCAAAGCCGTAGTCAATAGGAGTGAATCTGATTCCAAAATGGCGCTGTGAACACCCACTTGTGCTGCAAAAGCCAATGCAGATGAAGCTGCAATAGCCTCAATCTCCAAGGCTGAGTATAGCTGCGGTAGTTGCTTAACCATTGATGCCAAGACCATGCCTTTGTCATCTCGGATCACCACACCAATGCCGGATTTTTTTTCTTCCTTAAATGTTGCACCATCACAATTAATTTTCACCAAATCATCTGCAGGAGGACGCCACCTGGTCTGTGTGGAATTGGTGGCAGCAAGTCGAGGATATGGTGGGAACGGAATAGTCTGTGCAAATTCGGCAACCCGATCCTTCGCCATCGCAGCAATTTGGTGAGAGCTGATGCTGGGATTGTTCAAGCGTACCTGATTCCTCTGAGTCCAGATCAACCACGCCGACATAGAAAAAATCTCCAGATCGTGCTGGTTTGTGATGAGCCATGATAGCAATTCTTTGAAGTCCACGAAGGTCTGGTCACTCCGGCACTGCCAAAGCGTGACTTCCTCCCAAACCACATCCAATTCACGGCATGACCACACAGCATGGAGAGCTGATTCTGGAGCCTGTTTGCAGCGATCACAGGTCGGGTTGTCGAGGATTGTTCGCCGCACCAGATTGGCTTTGGTTGGTAGTGAGTTCCGGCATGCCCTCCACACCAAATTTTTAACTTTGTTCGGAACTTTGACAGACCATAGTGTCCTCCACAAGTGTTTCTCATGCACCCTCTGTTCTTCATCTACCACAACTTGATTTTCATCTTTCAAGAACCTGTATCCAGATTTAGAGGAGTACACGCTAGTGCTTGTGAAAGGCCAGAACAGGCTGTCTTCTGCCGCACACCGTGATAGAGGTATAGCCTTGATCAAATCAGCTTCCATAGGGGTGAAAATGCCATCAATCATCTCATGGTTCCACTGCCTAGTATTTTCTTTAATCAAAATAGCCACCTTTGCATCAGCCAAAGTCTCCACCATAGGTGAAAGAACTTGTGGTGGACTCTTCCTTGGCAACCAATGGTGGTTCCATATGTTTACCGCCATGCCATTCCCAATCCTCCAACGGCAGCCTCTGAGTAGAACATCTCTCCCATGTAAAATACTATTCCAAGCATGTGAACCACCACAAGTATGTTTGGCCTCCATTATTGTACATGTAGGAAAGAAACGTGCCTTGAAGACTTTGTAAAATAGCGAATCGGGATTTTTAAGAAGTCTCCAAGCTTGTTTGGCCAAAAATGAATCATTGAACATGGCTATGTCTCTAAATCCCATACCACCCTCCAATTTTGATTTAGTTAACTCATCCCATTTCAGCCAATGTACCTTCCTTTTATCCCCCCTCTGGCCCCACCAAAATTTTTTGATCATGGACTCAATTTCATGGCAAAGCCCCAATGGTAGTTTGAAGCATCCCATCGTATATGTTGGTATGGCTTGAATGACAGCTTTTATGAGGACTTCACGACCAGCTTGAGACAAGAGTTTCCCTTCCCAACCTTGCAACCTACGCCATACTTTTTCTTTAATGAAGTTGAACCCTTCTCTTTTCCTTCTACCCACCAAGGATGGCAGCCCAAGGTAATGCTCAAAGTGCACAATTTCTTGTAAACCCAAAGCATTCTTGATTTCTTGTCTGATTGCTGCATCGGTTGATTTACTGAAAAATATGGCAGTTTTGTTCTTGTTCACCTTTTGGCCCGACTCCCTTTCATATGTCTCAAGGATGTCCATGATTTTCCTGCATTCATCACTCGTTGCCCTGCAAAATAGGAGGCTGTCATCTGCAAACAAAAGATGGGTTAGCGCTGGACCTCTCCGACAGAGAGAGAATCCTTTAATCTCCCCCACACTTGCTGCATGTTGGATGAGACCGTGGAGACCTTCTGTGCATAAAAGGAAGAGGAAAGGAGATAATGGGTCTCCTTGGCGAATTCCTCTAGTGGGATGAATTAATCCTTGAGGTTCCCTATTGATCATGATTGAATAAGTAACTGTCTTCACACATACCATGATTAATCCAATCCATCTCTCATTGAAGCCCATTTTTCTCATGACATTTTCAAGGTATCCCCATTCCACCCGATCATATGCCTTGCTCATGTCAAGCTTGATGGCCATATATCCTGTTTTCCCTGAACTCATATTTTTCATACTATTAAGTGACTTGAATGCAACCAGAATATTATCCGAAATGAATCTATTCTTAGTAAAGGCAGATTGGTGCTCAGTGATGATGGTGGGCAGAATCTTTTTAAGTCTATTTGCAAGAACTTTAGAAAAGATTTTGTAAAGGACATTACACAAACTAATGGGGCGATACTCAGTGACATATTCAGGATTTTTTGTCTTAGGAATGAGTGTTACAAAGGTATGGTTTAGAGGATGTGGGAGAGTACCTGAATTGAGCCAAGACAGTACAGAGCTTGTCACATCATTATTAACTATACCCCAAAAGTGCTGGTAGAACAGAGGTGGCATGCCATCGGGTCCCGGTGCTTTAAGGGGAGCCATTTGCTTAAGAGCTTCCTTTACTTCATCAACGAGAAAGGGTGAAGTTAGGGCTGCATTCATTTGCTCAGTGATGACCATAGGAATATGTTCCAATGTAGACCCATAAGTGACCGGATTGGAGGAGGTGAACAGCTCATGGTAGTAGTTGATCAAGTGGGCTGCAATCTCATCCGGTGCCACTTTCCAATTGTTGTGATCATCCCTAACTCCCCGGATTAGATTTTTCTTGAATCTTCTTGTGGCTCGGCTATGAAAGAATTTGGTGTTGTTGTCTCCATTTTTCAGCCATAGAGTGCGTGATCTTTGGCTCCACATACGTGCTTCCTTATCCAGAAGTGAATTAATCTCCTCTCTAAGGGTCCTAATCCGTGCATTTTGCCCATGGACTTGTGCCTCAGTTTCAGCGATCACCAAAAGCTCTTTCTTCTTCTTCAATTCCTTCCTCACATTGCCAAAAATATTGTAATTCCACCAAGCAAGGTCTCTACCACATTTTTCCACTTTTTTAATGATTTCACCATCTCCATGCCCGTGGGAATAGGACAGCCATGAAGCCTCCACCGTTTCAGCACATCTTGCATCTGATAACCACATCTCCTCAAATCTAAACACCTTTCTTCGAGGTGGAATTTCCAACCCTGACAAACTGATACAAAGAGGCAAGTGATCTGATGAGGTGCATTGAAGGTGATGAACTAATGTGCCTGGAAATTTTAGGAACCAGTTAGCATTAGCCACACCTCTGTCAAGTCTCTCCCAAATAGAGTGGCCATTAGCGAAGTGCTTACTCCATGTGAACCTATTACCCCTAAACCCCAAATCAAGGAACCCACACTCATCCAACACATCCCGAAAGAGTTGCATCTGCCCATGTTGCCGAGTTGCTCCACCAAGTTTTTCTTCTTGACTGACTATTTCGTTGAAATCACCTGCACACATCCATGGCACCTCCAGATGATGGTTTAGAAATCTCAAACTATCCCATGCTTCACTTCGCCTTGAAGTATCTGGCTCCCCATAAAAGCCAGTGAACCTCCATTCATTATCAGAGCCCTTATCGATCCAAGTGTCAATGTAATAATTTGATGAGTCCATCACCACTAAATTCACCGACGACCTCGAAAAAAGTGCTAGTCCACCACCATGCCCAACCCTTGGTACCACCCACTTGTGTTCAAAGTCTAAATTTCCTTGAATTATATCTAGCCTTGCTTCGTCTGCCAGTGTTTCGGCAATGAACACGACAGAGGGATCTTTAGCCCGGACAATATCACCAAGCTCTTTTCCTGTTCGCAGGTTCCCAAGCCCACGACAGTTCCACACTAAGCAATTCATGGCGACTGGCGGGGCTGGATGTCAGCCTTCGCCAATACAATACAATCATTTGTCTCACTCCTTGAAACCTGACAGCGCTTGTTAGGTAACTTGGATTGATCATCACTAAGTGTGAAAGGCCGTTTTCCATAGTTTGGATTAACCTTGGACACTTCCTCATTTGGTGTTTTGACTGCACGACAAGTCCTAGTCCACCTAAGTTTGGAAACACACGTAGAAGCTTCAGGATTTTGGCTGTCACGTGCTGGATTGAGTGCCTCTTGTGGATGTGATTCAGTGATTAAATCCGAATTAACTGCTGTTGAATGCTTGCCGTTCCTAGCTGGGATAGTGGTAGTTATCTCAACGGATGCATGTGGACTAGATTCTGGAAAGGGGAAGGTTGAGGAGTTACCAGAAACCGTTGGGCTCTTAATTGCCTCAAAATCATTTAATGCCTTTCCTATTTCGTTTAGATGTAATTCAGTGTTTCGCTGAATGCAAGGAGAGGAGTTATTGGTTTTTGCACGTTGAGGACTGTTGGGTGTATTTGCCGTTGAAGAACTATTGTTTGTAACCGCATGCAATAAATGCTGTTGATCATCCAACGTAACCGTTTTGCATGGACTTTGTGTCTCCTCCCTGGTCTCACGAATGTTCAATGATGGCGAGAGAGAAGATGCTGCCTGAACATTACAGCTGTCCCTCCTGTCCCCACCGTTCTCATCTCCATCTAGTGCCCTCTTTGTTGAAGAATGACCCTGGTTCTGCCTAGACTTGAAGAATGCAAGTTATCTCCAGTAATGATTGTATCATCAACGTAAAGTAAGTAACATTACGTGGTACCGTGGTCAATACGTCTATTAAATAACATTGCATTGTATTAATGGATAAAGTAACCAAGATGTCTTATAAGGATGCTGAATTTTGTAATCCATGTTCGATCTTTACATGATGCAATGAAGTAGACACTTTATAGAATAATGAGGCAAGCCTAGAGGGTGCATCATCTAAACCTTTTTTTGAGTTGATTTTTGTTCGAGAAAGACATTCTTCATGTCCACATGAAGAAATTGTCAATCTTTAAAGGCAATGACTACAATGATTATGCAAAGTGAGGAGAGGTATGCAAAAGGGCCAAATGTCTCCTAGGTAGTCAATGGTGTGCTAGCTCTTAGGTGAACCTGTTAGCTACAACGTCGTCCTGGATGCGCTCAATAGAACCATCAAATGACAACATGATGGGAGACTCTTAACTTAGTTCGTGGTTGGATTGTAGCATCGATGAGATGGTAACCTTTTTTTTTTAAGACCATACCCTAGGAAGTAAAACAGTTGCAAGTGCATTTGTCATTAGTGTGCTCACTAGGTTAAAAGAGAATGAAGCATGATGGGACTGACGAAATAAAACACTGACAAAGAAAGAAACATAGATGAGTAAAACGATACAAACGAGGAACGGGGTAGGCAGTAGGCTCATTCAATATCACCAATAATGCCTCCGGTTGGCAAAACCAGCTATACGATCCGTTAGAGACGAATTAAAACCCTATCATCCAGCAGGAAGCGTTACTAAAAGAGGTATTAAAGCTGCAATAACTGCCACAACGGCTATGGGCAGGAGAAGCATATATAAAGCCCTCCACAAGCATGAGGGAGGGGTAAGAAATATACGATAACACACTTATTCTTTGTCATTTTCATTCTGTAAAATTCTTCCGAGAACTGACTTAAATATTAGAGGTGTTTTGGCAGGCACCACACTGGTGACCACACTGAGAGACCTCCCCCACCATCTTTGTACCTACAAGAAGGAAGAAAAGAAGGTTTGGTTTCGTCTGAACCCATTTATTCTTAATTGATGAATTCTTGCTTCATCAAAGCACACACTTGAAATCTTGAAGGTGAAGGTATACAATTGATGGTAGAATGAATGGCAATGAGAGATGCTTCTCCTTTAAAGGAATTAGGAACAAAAGCGGGGAGGATGAATATGGCATGATCCTGAAATAGTGAAGTTTTTGCTTGGCTAGACTCTTAAACTGAGATATGTTGGGGAAAAATGTGAAAAGAAATGCCATATAGTAATATGACCTTTTAATCTTTTAGTAGGAATAAGTGATGGACCTAGCACATCAAAATGAATAAAGTAAAAAAGAGCAAAAGAAAAGACTCACGTGTATTAAATGGTAATGCATGTTTTTTGTGTTGTTTACATAAAATACAATCAAATGATTTAGAGTTGATTCAACCTAACAAAACCCTAGCTACTAAAGACTAATGATCTGTTTGGATTGAGGGAGACGGAGAGAGAGTAGACAGTAGAGTAGAATTAGCCCAAGTTAGCCTATTTTCAGCCAATTCTATTATATTTTTCTCCACTTTTCCTCCCTTAATCCAAACAACCCCTAAATACTACACAAGGAAACATCATTATCAAGATGCAAGTGCAATAGAGTAGAGGTGTGCAAGTAGGGCAAAAGTCTCCTCAAAGTCAAGTCATATTCTTGAGAATTGTTTAGCAACAAGGTGGGCCTAGTAGCACTTAATAGAATCATCAGTGGGAATCTTGCTCTATACACCCGCTTGCATCATACAATAGGCTTTTTAGGAAAAAAAAGAAAGGGTAAGGCTTGTGTCTAGTAGCCAATTCCACTGAACATGTTGAAATGCGGACATATATATAGTTTTGGACACGTATTCGTGTTCTAGCGAGTTTAGTAGAATTGGCCACTGGACACAAGCCCAACCCAGAAAAGAAAAAAAAATCTACTTGATTGACATCCCATGATTTGACAAGTTTGTGATTAAAAAATAATGCATAAAACCCAAGAAATGTGCTATGAATCTAAGCACAAAAAGGACGAATTCCACAATAAAATGATAATGAAGAAAATTTAATAAAAGTAATTATCTATATACTTTTAAAATTTGAAGCGTAACTTTATTGTTGTTACGCTTTAGTTTAGTCACATTAGCGTCCATGTCATTATCTTTTTTTTTTTTTTTTTTTCCAACCTGTAATTGTTTTTAACATTTATTTATTTTTAATATTTTCACTTTTCCAACCTTTCTCCCTCTTTTACCTTTTCATCTCCCTACTACTTCTCCAACCTTTTTCCATTTCTTACATTTTTATCTCCCCATTACCATCTAAATTAATATCATTCTTATTCTTTCCATTCATCTTCTTTTATTTTTGTCTTCTTTTATTCACACCCTCTTACTATAAATTTATCTCTATCTCTTTTATTCTATGCATAGTTTTCTTTCACAACAAAAATGTTGTCTCTCTCTCTCTCTCTCTCTCTCTCTCTCTCTCTCTCTCTCTCTCTCTCTCAAATTTTTGGTGTATTTTTTTTTCCAGCATATCTGCTTTAGGTTGATAATTTTTTATATTCTTTAAATTTTACTTTGGGTTAATGCGATTTAGTTTTATTTTATAAATTTTTTTTTTTGTTTAATTTGAATGTTAAATGTTATCCTATTACTTTATAAAGAATTAAATATAGCATATAAAAATATAATATTATTCTATTACATAGCATGGTTTAGATAATTTGGTTTTTATCATAAATTTATATTTCTTCTATTATATAGCATGATTTTTTATATTGCTCAATTTAGATGTTAAATTATGAGACTTTACTAATTTTTATTATTCTTTAATACTTTGTGGTGGACAAAGTACTCTTAATAGTTATATTAAAAGTACACTATAATGTCACCACTGCAAACCCTTGGTGCGATGGTCACTCCACAAGTATAAGTGCTTGTGGGGTGTGGGGGTAAAGGCCGGGGTTCAAGTTTTCAAGAGGGAGCTTTACACACATATACCCTTAGATTAAGTTAGAGTAAAATTATTATTATTTTATAACACTGCATATATAGAAATTTAATTCTTAGATTTTGCCCATAATTGTTTATTTGATAATACATTTTGGGTAGATGAAATTACAAAAACTTGTTTTTTTAATTGGTCCAATTAATCATTGTTAAGTTTTATTAATTTTCTTAGTTACATTTTTCAGTGTATTGGATTGTAGGGAAAAAAAAAAGGTTTGAGAAAGTTTTTTTAAAACTAAAAGAATAATTTCCAAATTTTATATTTATTATAAAATGAATATTTTTGTTAACTTGCCTTTTGAATTTCTGAGAAGAATTGTATTATTTTCATTTTGGTACGACAAAATTTATATTTATGATTTATGATTGTTCCTATAATAAATAAAAATATGATTACAAAATACATTCCTCTTTATTAAATTAGTTTAAATCATAAGAAAAGAAGAAAAAGAAAACTACTATAAAATAATTATAACACATAACGCGCAAGTTTGCAAATAGTTTAAATAAAAAAGCTACAAATGCTCACTACTTGTAGTATGATGCCTAGATTTTTTTTTGTTCAACAAAGCCTCTAAAAAAGCATTTGCATTAGTCATGATGGCCATGACTAGAGACACTCACTTTATGATTTGTTTGTATTATGAAAAACATTTTTTTCGGAAAAAAAACTTGTTTTTTTGTGTTCAGTTGTGATTCTAAAAATAAGTTATAAAACATTTTTTTTGTTTGGCTTGCAGATAAAATATTAATATTTCTTGTCATTCCAAATAATTCTATGAACAGAGGGGAAAAATTCCAAATAGGTTTCATTTTTGGGCTATTTTATGAGGCTTAAATTGGAAACACACTACAAATTTGGAATTTACACAAAAAATTACACTTGTATAAAAATAATTTTACATGCTTTTCAGTGTCTGGTAGTATGTGAAAAAATGAGTCAATGAAAAACTATATTTGATTAATGGAAAAAGTATAGCTTATTTTAAAAAATTATTTTTCATTAAATTTTTTTTGAAAAATAACTCAATTTCACAACGAACTAAATAAGGGAAGTAAAGAAAAAAAAAAAATTTGCTACCAAACATAAAAAAAACAAGTAGTTTTATAGAAAATACTTTTTTAAAAGTGACTAATTTTCTAAAAAACATTATCACCGAAACAAATAAAGAATTAAAAACAATTGGTTTGAGTTTTATTATTAGTCACTTAATCGAGCTGGGAATCTGTTCGTAATAAGTTTATGAAGAACATGTACTAAGATGTATCAAATATATATCAACGATTAAGATTCAAATTGCAGTCAAAGCACCAGCTACCAGTGGATTAATCTCTAATGGCAGAATAGTGCCATTAGTGGCATGACATAATCAATGACGAAGAGAGGCTGGCAAGTAGAAACCATATATGTCCCATCCTTTTCAATCTACCAGGGAAAAATGAGAACATGAACATATTCATGACATAATCGATGATGAAACAAAGACAGGAATCTAGGGAGAGCAGTAGGTGGCGGAATCATTAGGGATTCTAACAGAGCATGGATAAGAGGTTTTGCGCGGAACATTGGAGCTGCTACTTGTTCTTTGAATCTGTCTCATGTGATTGTTGAGCTAGACGCTAAAGAGGTAGTGTCCTTTTTGTCATCCTCTTCAAAAATTCACCCTAAGTTGTGGGCTTTGGTCAGTAATCGCAGGTTGCTATTGCAGAGCTTACTTAAAGCCCGGTTAGCATAACCCTTTTAGTAAAAGAGAAAGTGACATAATCAATGACGGAAGAGATGGCGGCAAGTGGGAAATTGCCCAATTTATTTGGGGAGAACTGAAAGTTCATGTCAGAGTGTACCATTCTTATCACACAGTAATTATTCACATTATCTGAAAGAAAAAGGAACACTAATCAATGACATAATCAATGATGATTTACCAAAAAAAAAAAGACATAACCAATGATGAAACAAAGGTTAAAAATTCGAATAATGTCGGCTCAAATTTGGTAGTATTTTGATTCGATACTATAAATATGTGTAGTGGCTGCCACTGACAGTAGTTATCACTTATTCTCACTTCAACTCCTAATCCTAGGTACATGTCTTTACTAAATTTTTAAAACTAAACTACGCGTTACTTTTTTCTTCTTTTTTTTGGCAATGATATTATTACCTCCACTGCTCTATATGATGTTGTTGATAAAAATGAACAGGGAAATCCTAAGACATTGAAAATCTTCAAAAGAAAAACACAGAATTTGGAAGATGGCAGAAGGGAACGAAGTCCAAATTCCAAAGGTGAAACTGGGCAATCAAGGCTTTGAGGTAAAAACCCAATCCCATTTCTTGAATTGTGAATATGCCCATTCAATTTTATTATTATTATTTTTTTTTACTTCAAGAAACTTCCACTTTGTATATGTTCAACTCACATTTCTTTGAAAACCCATCTGCATAATATGGTCTATTTCGAGATTTTAAGGTTACATTAACCCATCTACATAATAGCTTCTCGGAATACTTGATGGAAGCTTATCCAGTACCCTCAATGATAATATTTTATTTTCTGTAATAGAAATGCTCTTGAATGATGAAGCTATAATATGTAATGTAAACTTACAAGATAGCTCATTTAATTTCCATGAAATGCACCAATTTGCATGTCTATATGTGTCAGTAGTATTACTGTTCAATAAAATCTTCCTACAGCAGCAAGAATTGCGTCATCCCTGAGAAACACAATTCTATATTCAAAGTATGAGCTTGGATCAACTTCAGAGAAGAGGAATGATTTAATAAGAACTAATCTTTAAGCTTTGGCCTAGTGAGAAACTATTTGTGCCAGAAAGTTTAAGTGGGAATGACAAAACAAGAGTTTAGAGCAATTTGATTATACTTATAATTGAATTGTTTTTTGAGATTATGATGCCCTTGAAACTCTGTCATGGCACCAAAGCAGCCATCTATATGCCTCATAACCAAGACAACATGATAAACTTAACAGATTGAGGTGATTGGGAAAATTTTACTATAAAGCCTGACTTCAAAAGGATTTTTTTTTTTTTTTTTTGTGAAGAGAAGAGATTTGTGACAAATGCCATCTCTTAAATAGTTACTATTCTCTTGCCTAGTATACTAAGAACCTATTTTTGGCGTCTATGCTATATAATGGACTACTGTTGTGGTGAGATGCTGGAATCAACAAACTCCTGGTCTTTCATCTTTTTGATTTTCAGCACGTAATATTTGTATGTATTAAAGTCCATCAATCTTGTGTGCTTCATATGTTGTCATGTGGGAGGCTTCAGAGATTAAAATTGATAGAAAGGATTTAGACCTTAATAGTTCTGTTTCTTTCTCATATCAAGAGTCTCAACATAAGGCTGGACCTGCATAAATAATCTATAACCTTGAAATCTTGCAATTAATCTTTCCCAATGTTCAAGATGCATAGGTTCTAAGGCTTTAAAGAAATTTTTTTTCTACTAAAATAGTTTGCTGCACTCTATTTTCTTTCTACTGCATGTTTTGTCAACTTTTTGTTTCTCATTTCTTTGTAATTCTAAACTCTCTCTCACCTTTTTTTTTCAGGTCTCAAAGTTGGGGTTTGGATGTATGTCCCTGACTGGAGCCTACAATTCTCCTATCCCTGAGGAGGACGGGATCTCAATAATAAAGTGCGCTTTCAGTAATGGTATCACTTTCTTTGATACATCTGATTTTTACGGAGCCCATTCTAATGAAATTCTGCTTGGAAAGGTAAATGGCACTAATTTTTACTTTTACTAGCTCAAGAAGAATGTTTTTGTTCCTATCTGGTAGTAAATCTTAAGATGGTTGAAGATGTGGAAATTTCTTTGTGATACTATCTTCTATATGTTTTGTTGTTAGTGAATCGATTAATAACGAGGACCATGTTAAAACTCTGTGCTATTACCTGAAAGAAGTTTATACCTTTCAGGCCTTGAAGAAGTTGCCAAGAGAGAAAATTCAGATAGCCACCAAATTTGGCATTGAAAAAATAGGATTTGCTCACATGCAAGTGAACGGTAGCCCTGAGTATGTTCGCTCATGCTGTGAGGCTAGCTTGAAGCGTCTTGATGTGCAATACATTGATCTGTATTATCAGCATCGGGTAGACACAAAAGTACCCATAGAAGACACTGTAAATGATTCTCTTGCTCTTTCACTAGATGCCTACAAAATTCTTGCTTGTTCATAATTTGAAATTATCAAATTCTCTGCATTCATTATTTCATTGTAGATGGAGAGATCCAGGTGGTAAATTTGATTTGATACATATTTTTGGAATGTAGGTTGGTGAACTTAAGAAACTGGTAAATGAGGGAAAAGTCAAGTATATTGGTCTATCTGAAGCCAGCCCTGATACAATAAGGAGGGCACATGCTGTGCATCCCATCACAGCTGTACAAATGGAGTGGTCTATCTGGACTCGTGATATTGAGGACGAGATAATTCCCCTATGCAGGTTTATTCAGTTCACACTTCACAAATGATTATTTTATTAATTTTGGTCTCATGAGTGCTTCCATGTTTACACCACTGACATGTTCTTCCTTTCTTGATTTGAAAATTTAAAATTTAGAGCTTCTTGTTCATTGCCCAGCTGTAAAAATGCTTTTGTTCATGTAGGGAGCTTGGCATTGGAATAGTTCCATATAGTCCTCTTGGCCGTGGTTTTTTTGCTGGCAAAGGAGTTGTGGAAAATTTGGATGCAAATAGCTCCTTGGTACATATTTCACCAATGTTTTTTTCTCATTTATGCATTGACTGTCAAATTGCCTGCATTCTTTGATCAATGCATACTTCAAGTTTATTGAATAAAAAAGGAGGCAGTTGGGTGGCGGTTAACTTAAAGACACCCCTAATGTTAGGGAGCAAATTGGAACTTCTAGTAAACTTTAGGAACCAAAATAGTTATATTCCCTTCATTTTTTCTATAAGTAAATCAATTTTATTGATGAAAAGCTATACAAGTACAGAAGAAACCTGGGGTATTTTGCCAATACATCTAACAATTCCCCTTGAAAAGTCAAAATTACAATGAATCTATGAAATCATATAGAGTAAAATTTATCAAGACTTTTAACTTTATCATGTCTGTAGATAACTCCTGTGCCTCAAAGGTCCTCCTTTTCCTCTCCTTCCATACTTGCCACATTACACATTATGGAACTATATTCTACGCTATATTTCTTAAAGAGTGGGACCTTAGCCACTGTTTATTCAGTTGGCTTTAAAAGAATTATACATTGTAACATCTAATATGTATATTTTTTCTTAAAGCATTCTCCACTGAAGAATTTTCACGTAAATGCAGCATTTATTTTATTTCAAAGTTATCATAATTGCTCTTTTTTTTGGAAATATTATGTATTTTAGCTTAAGACCAGCTATGATCTATCGCATTGAGTTTTGAGCTATTAAGAATCAACATGATAATAAAATAAATTTAACTAAAATAAGAATGTTATAGATAAGTTGGGAAAAAAAATGTACAAAATGAAGATATTTCTTTAATTCTTTAAAGATTGGTGGCTCCTATTGATGCAAAGATAAGAAAGAGTTGCTTAAGACAGTTTGGTCATTTACAAAAGAAAGTGATTAATACACCAATGAGAAGGAATGATTTAATTCAAGCCAAGAGAACAAAAAGAAATAGAAGAAGACCTTAAAAAGCGTAAATAATAGCAAGAAAAGATATTAACTATGTAGGTGATAGAGTGTGATTTTGTAAGGATAGAATGGCATAGAAGAATATATATATGGCTAAGAATACACATGGTTGACCAAGTTCTTTAACATAGGACGAATGCAGAATGGATGCAGCAAAACAATTGAAGAACCAAACAAATAAAAGGATAGATATCCTAGGACTAAAGTACTAATAACGTAACTTACTAAAAAGACTTAAAATAAAATCCAATTGACCAATAAATTAAATAAGAATAAAAAATTTTCTTCACACTCCCCGCATTATTTTTTGGCTGAGAATTTATAGCCGACTCCAAAATTTTGGGATTGAGACTTTGTTGTTAGACTTTAGAACCATCTTATATAAAGGATTTCAAGAATTTGGCATTTCCCCTTAACAGTGGTAATAGTAGCAATAAAAAAAATGTTTTAAATTAAACTGACATCCAGCTCTTCTTCTTTTTTCTTTTTCTTTTTTTCTTATTAGGCGTTGCACCCTCGTTTCCAAGGAGAAAATTTGGACAAGAACAAGACCATTTATAGTCGCATAGAAAACCTTGCTAGAAGACACCAATGCTCTCCTGCTCAGCTAGCACTTGCATGGGTTTTCAAACAGGGACAAGACGTTGCACCCATACCTGGTAATTGGCTTTCATTTTTTTTTTCCGTCATGATTAATTACCTTAGTGAAAAAAATGTGCTCTGTATTTAAGTTTTCAAGAACAGACGAGGAAAAGTGGCTGAAGATTTTATTCATTGTTATTTATACCATTATCTTTTGTGTGCTTCAAATTGAGTAAGCTTGACTCCAAATCTGTAATGCACTTCCCCTTTTAAGCTGCAACAAGTAGAATTAAGATCACCTGCATCTTATAAAAGACAAAGTTGACATGCAAGTCAAGGAAAAATATCACAAGTATCACTATTGAAGTTCCATAAGGTTTTCCTGCCTCAAGTTTTAAAGTATATAAATGGATAACAACCCATTTCATGGCTGGAGATTACGTTAATATTGCCTGCTATAGTGCCATAACTGCCTCAGAAAAAAATCAGAGATTATAATTTACAGTTAGAATATATATAAACATAGTGTTAGGTTGTGGTCATAACTAAAAAAAGATTTTATTATGGGTTCATGTTTATGATCACAATGTCTTGAAGGCATCATTGGTCATACGGGCTAGTTTTTAACTTTTTGATTGAGTGGTTGTATGGTTTTCAGGAATAAAAATTAATATCATGAGTCAACCATGTGTAATTTCTAAAATATATTAGCAGATCTGCTAAATATATTGGGAGATATGTTTAGAAAAATGTGACAGCGTTGATCAAGGTTTAGTTGAGCTGTCAGAGAAACCTATTGGCATTTTATTTACTTTTCATTGGAAGTGTTACATGAATGAAGATGATCAAGCAGAGTCGAATTTTATGTTCAGAAAACCCTTTGGTACCTCCCACAGGCAGAAAATTTGGAGTTTTATTTATTTATTTATTTTTTGCAGCAAAAATTGATAATCAAGAAGAGAGGATTGATAGTTCCATGGATATTTTAAGGACGATTGTAAATGTTAACGTATATAATTTTGAGTGTATATATCTTCTTTTCTCTTTCAGCAAGAAAGTTCACTAATATGCTCATTTTCAATTATATTTATTTGGTATAAACACCAACTGTTGCTTTTTGACTCAGATCTCTTTTATATTGTTTGTGAAATTTTATTATCCAATCTGCCAAATCTCTTATGGCTCCTACATTTTAAAAAGGAGGCAAGTTGAGACTTTCAAGTTTCACCTACCATTTCTCATGTTCATTTGGCTTGGACTTTTACAGGGACAAGGAAGATCAAGAACCTGGAAAACAATATCGGCTCTTTGAACGTGAAACTTACGGAAGAAGACCTGAAGGAGATATCGGATGCTGTACCAATCGAAGACGTGGCAGGTGGAAGAAGCTATCAAAACATGGATCATTTTGAATGGAAGTTCGCTAACACTCCTCCTAAAAATTAATTTTCTCCACTTACCCTTTTATGGAGAGTGTCCATTTCATTTGGATAATGCTATGTTTTTGTCAACACTACTATGTAAACTTTTTGAGAATAATACCAACGTGGTTGCTTTATGTCACGCTCTATTGGATGTTTTGATAGTTTGTTCCTCACTTTGTTTTAGGGTAAATTACATGTTAGACCATATTCTTTAGGAGCGGTTACACATAAATTTTGAAGTTTAAGACTTACAAATTATTAAACATTCTAATTTTACTAGTTTCAAATTGAGTTCTAAAGTTTTAAAATTATATCAATTTAAACCTTGAACTCTTAAAGTTTGAGTAGGGGGTTTAAATTAATACGGTATTAAAAGTGCAGGGTTAAATTTGAAACTAATGAAACTAAAAGGTTTAAATTGTAACAGTCTTAAATTTTAGGATTAAATTTTAAACTTCCCATAAAGTATAGGTTTCAAAATTTAATTTGCCTTTTTTTTTTTTTTTTTTTTCCTTATGTAGATATTTTGGGAATTTATTCCTCTCCTTTTATATATTTACTAGTCGGCACTTGCGCAATATGCGGAAAATTTTGATAATTTGTTTTCGTTTTTATGTTAAATGAAAAATGAAAATAGTAGATGACATGTATAAGCATTTGTCTTAAACTCTTTTTAATGATGTGATTCTTTTCTAACAATGTACAGTTGATACTTGATACAATATGTAAGATTTTCTAAATTAAACTATCAACATTTGTTATTTGAAAGTGTTTTTTTTTTTTAAGGAAGCATAATGCATTTTTCATTCAATTATTATGTAAGCCAAAATATTTTGTAAATAATATAATGTGTGGTTAGAATTTGTTTCTAGTAGTTCTTACAAACAGTTTATCCTCTGCATGTCTTGAATGACCTAAAAAGGACAAAAATATAAGTAAATTCATTACTTATATTTAAAAAAAAAAATACAAGACTAAAATATAAGAAAATTTTAATTTTATCCAGAACCTACCTACATTACATTGAGAAATGAGAATATGACATAATTGTCATTGAAGTAACTTTTCTTTTTACACAAATCTCTCTTCCCAAAGCATCATTGTCCAATGGATTGAAGTGGACCAAACAGAGAGAACTAGGTCGAAATTGACTAAAATGGACAAAATAGACTTAAGTGGACCGAACCGTGAATATCAATTTCCACTATTTACATAGGATATACACAACTTAAGTATCATAATGTGGTTTTGATATTTGAATCCAAAGTTTCATGAGAATATCTAGAATTGTGCACATCAACATCCACTATTTTGTTAGGTGATACAAAATATGAAGGAAATTTAGACAATTTACATCCAAACCTTCTAAAGAATATCCATATTTGTGAATATTGATGTCCATGATCTATATATATAATAATAGGTAAAATTGAGAGAAAATCCAATTAGATTTCAAATTGGAATTCAATTAAAGTCTAATATTGTGCCACGTGTCTCATCTAATCTAAGTTTTAAATTTTTGTGTCGATTGAGTTAATTTAATGTAAAAATTGGATTTCAATTAGAGTTTAATTTTGTGCCACATGTCCCATCTAATCTAAATTTTTAAATTTTTGTGCTAAATGAGTTAATTTAGTGTAGAAAACGAAGAGTCCAATATAAATAAATCATAAAAAACATAATCATATAATTAAAAACAATTCAAATGTATAAGTCATCTATATATATATATATATATATATAATAATAATAAGTAAAGCAGAGAGAAAATCTAATTAAATTTCAAATTGGAATTCAATCAGAGTCTAATTTTGCACCATGTGTCTCATCTAATCTAAATTTTATAATTTTGTGCTAAATGCATTAATTTAGTGTCAAAATTGAATATAGAGTTTAATTTTGAGCATGTGTCTCATCTAATCTAAGTTTTAAAATTTTTGTGCCAAATTAGTTAATTTATTGTAGAAAACAAGGAGTCTAATATAATAAACCATAAAAAACATAATCATATAACTTAAAAAAAAAATCAAATTTATAAGTTATATATAAATATATTAATAGGTAAAGTTTAGAAAAAATTGAATTAGAATGTGAAATTATAATCAAACTTTGCTACATGTGTCTAAATTTATGTGAAAATTACATCATAATTATCCACTTAAGTTTGTACCATGTGTTTACTTAAATTTTTTAATTTTTGAGTGAAGAGAGTTAATGAGTGCAAAATACTAAGAATCTAATATTAATAAACTATAAAATTAAAAAAAAAATCATATATACTCAATAAAAATCACCACATGTTTCACAATAAATAAATAAAATAAAAATCACCACGTAACAAAAATCACTACACGTTCTATCTTATTAAAAATTAGGAAAAAAATGATCATAAGTAGTATTAAATTTAGGTAAAAATTTTAATATGTAACTAATTATGTTTACTTAAAGAAAATAATTCGACTAATTATCTATATTTTATGATAAAAATTGTGTTTAATTTTAAATGTATTTATATGTATGCATGAATGCATGTGTTACATGCTTTATAAAAAATTAATTTGACTAATTATTTATATTTTTATAATAAAATTTTGATTAATTGTAAATGCATCCATGCATTTGCATGGAGTTACATGCTAGTTTATGTAATACACCATAACTATGTATATATATATATATATATATATATATTAAAATTTAGAGAAAATTCAATTAGAATCAAAATTAAATTTTGGTTTTGTTAGTGTTCCATACAAATTAAATTGTTTAGATTTTTGCCTTTTTTTTTTTTTTTTTTAACTGAACTAATGAGCATACTTTTTATACTCTTTTTATTCAGATATTTTGTATATGAAGATATTGAATATAACAAGTTGTAATTGTGCTGAATGATTCCATACACACATACACTTTCAATTTAGGAGATACTATTTGACCAGTTTATTTTTTTATTTTGTGTTGTATTTAATAAATTTTGCAAACAATAATTATGAATTAATATTGTATATGTAATATCCAATAGTGATTTTTAAAATTATATACGTAATAGCAATATAACGAGAAAATTGGTGTAACCAATATCAGGAAAATTGTAAAGAAAAAATATTTAAGTACCTTCAAATGTCCTAGTCAAACTATGTTCTATATGTTTAATAACTCAAGCTAATATCAACAATACATCTCCAATTCATCATTCTCGTGCATAAGCACGGGTTACATACTAATTTCCATAATATATATACAACTTAAGTATCATAAGGTGATTTGGACATTTGACATCCAAACCTTCTAGAAAATGTCCAAAAATTATGTACATTAATATTCACCATTTGGTTAGGTGATACACAATCTTGAGGAGGCTTAGGCATTTGATATCCAAACCTTCCTAAGAATATCCACATTTGTGAATATTAGCATTCACAATTTTTCGCAGGTTATACACAACTTAAGTAACTTAAAGTGGTTTGGACATTTGACATCCAGATCTTCTAGAGAATGTCCAAAATTGTATGTATATCAACATCCATCGTTTGGTTAGGTGATACACAATCCTAAGAACATTTGGACATTTGACATCTAGACCTTCCATCGAACATCTACATTTGTGAATATCAACACCCACAATTTATATAGGTCACACATAACTTGAGAATCATAAGGTGGTTTGGACATTTGAAATCCAAATCTTCCAAAGAATGTCCAAAACTGTGTACATCAGCATCCACGATTTGGTTGAGTGATACACAATCTTAAAAATGTTTAAATATTTGACATCCAAAACTTCTAACGAATATCTGAATTTACCGAATGTCTACGTACCCAATTTTCATAGGTTTTACTCAATTTGAGTATCATAAGATGGTTTGGATATTCGATATCCATACCTTCCAAAGAGATTTTGTGTACATCAACATCCATGATTTTGTTATCCTAAGGATATTTGGACATCTAAAATCACTTTGAAAACCAAAGCACCATACTCATTAATAAACTCTTGTCATAAACCAGACAACATGAAACCTAAATGGCTAGATGTTCTTTCCAAAACCAAATAAACCCACACCATTAATCTAATGAAAACGCTTCCATGATGGATTTTACAGCCATAGAACCCACTCCAATTCCAATTGGACCTCTAGTCAGTAGTCTCTACTCTAGCTAGCCAACAATTGGGAGAGAGGGAGAAGGAAGCTAGAAGGTGAAACCAATGTTTGTTTGGTTACATGGATCAATTTTTCATGGATAATAAGGAGAATGGTTGGATGGAATATATATATATATATATATATATATATATATATAAAGCTCAGAGAAGCTTCAATTAGAATCCAATTTTGCGTCATGTATCTAAATTTATGTAGGGATCACACTATAATTATCTACTTAAGTTTTTATCATGTGCCCACTTAAAATTTTAAATCTTTGTGCTAAGTGAGTTAACGAGTGCAAAATACTAAAAATAAAAAAAAAAAAAAAATCACTTATACTCAATAAAAATCACCACATAACAAAGATCATCACACGTTTTATCTTATTAAAAATTAGAAAAAAATAATTATCATAAGTAGTATTAAATTTAGGTAAGAATTTTAATATGTGGCTAATTACGTTTACTTTTTTTTTAGGAATAATTTGACTAATTATTTATATTTTGTGATAAAAATTGTTATTAATTTTAAATGTATTCATATATATGCATGTGTTATATGTCATTTTTTAAAAATAATTTGACTAACTACTTATATTTTTATAATAAAAATTGTGTTTCATTTTAATTGTATTTATGCGTTTACATGGATTACATACTAGTTAAAATAACTAACTGGAAAAAATTTGACAGCTTTTTTTGGCATATGGCAAGGCTCACTAGTGTGTGTTGGGGCAGTGTCAAATAATAATTCTTAATTTTAAAGAGAAGCTTCAACTAATGTCTTAACCACAATGATTTAGAAAATATTTTTAAATATATTTTACGGAAAAAGACAAAAAAAATTGATTTTTTAACCATTTTTTATATTTATCATGATAGTGTTATAATTGTTTTTTCAAAATAATTAATTAATAAACACACAATCAAAATTATCAATAAATAAATCAGTAGCCATTCACGGACGTTAATGCCCCTAAAATTTTGCCCCTTTCTTATTCTCAATTGAACCCCACAGTTTTTTTTAAAAAATAAAAAGTACAAAACTCAGCACTTTAGACACGTCCGATCCATTTGGTTAGAGACTTTAGAATTCTTTAAAGTAGCCATAAGTGACTACGTTTTGAAACTTTTTTTTTTTTTTTGAAATTGTGCTTACTCTTTTAAAATTGTGTTACAATTTTAATTATAATTGTTAAATAATGAAATGATGTTCAGTGAAAAATGTTAAATTTAAAATATATTTACAAGTTATATGTGGTAAATTGTTATTATTAAAATATATATATATATATATATATATATATTTGTGGACAACCCGGATTAAATCAACAGTCTACTACTTAAAATTGGTTATCAAATTATATTTGACACAGATTTTATCTGAAATCCTGTATTAGTTGAGGTGGCATTACTTGTACCTTACACCGGTATGTAACTATCATTAGTGTTTTGCTTTCTTTGATTTTTTTTTTTTTGGGTTCAAAATTAGTGCTTTACTATATCTAACACTATCTCAGCAACTTATACATACAGAGAATGAAAAGAAAAACACAAAATTGGGAAGATGGCGGAAGGGAACAAAGTCCAAATTCCAAGGCTGAAACTGGGCAATCAAGGCCTTGAGGTAAATCTCAAAGCCAAACCTTGAATACCCATTTCAGTTTCTTTTAATCTTTATCAAGAAACTTCCACTTTGTATATGTTCAAGTCACATTTCGTCGAAAACCCATCCACAGTAACTCAATACTCATTGATAATTAAGTTTGAGTCTCAAACTCAAATCATGAATAGTTGAAAACCAATGATGGGTGTTGCCAAGTTACCTTTCTGTGATCATATGCTTTGAAGTGTTATGATTATGAAAATAATCCTCTGGCATATGGTACCCTGTATGTTAAAAGTATCGTGGGGACAAAGTTAACTAGTGTGTTAGTTAGCCTCTGGGATAAATTTGAAACGATTTCTATGAAGCTGTTTAGTTTAGTCACATGCTATAAATTGAGACTATGTTTGTAGAGAAGTGTTAAACTGTACCTATCTTAAGATGTTGCTGCAAAAATGATGTTTTCTATATTCATTTGATGCCCATCAACAAGAACTTACTACCACAGAAGGAATTGAAAGTCATCCCTAAGAAACACAATTCTATATTCAAGTCATAAGCAGTTAATGGATTTGGTTTTGTAGTCATTTAACCACACAGTTTTAACATTTCCCCTCACTAGTGAGTTGGGATTTTAAATGGGAGGTAGAGTGGAGGAGACAAAGATGGAACTCAGTATCTCATGCTCCGATACCAAGCTAAATTACAGATAGTCTCAAAAGCTTAAGCTATCAAGATATGGTAAATTTAATCATTTAATTACATAGTTTTATGATTTAATAGGAGATCATCTACAAGGTTTGGAATAATGAATAACTATAGTGGCTGCAAGTTTAAACACGAATGACAAAGCAAGAGTTTAGAGCAATTTGATTATACTAGTTATGATCGAATTGTGTTTGAGGTTATGATGCCTTTGGAACTCTGTTATGACACTACACTAAAGCAGCCATTTGTATTACCTCATAACCAAGTCAACATGATGAACTAAACAGATTGAGCTGATTGTTAAACTTTTAAGATAAATTTTAAGTCCACGGGGATTTGTTGTTTGCTTGTGAAGACATGAGATTTGAGTCGACGCTACAGATGCCGTCTATTCTTTTGCCTAGTATACTGTAAACATATATATGACACACATACACCAATTTGATTTGGTGGGGAGATTCTGAAGTTAAGTGTCATTTTAATATGTATTTGTTGGGTAATGATCCACACTATATAATTGAGACTATGGTCATGGAGAGTTTCTGGAATTAACAAACTCATGCTCCATCTTTTCCATTTTCAGCACTTAAGAGTTGTATGTTTTAGAGTCCTTCAATCTTGTGCTTCATATGTTGTCATGTGGGAGGCTTTGGAGAAATTAAAATTGATAGAAAGTATGGAGACTTTAAACCTTAGTAGTCCCATTTCTTAGAGTCCTGACATAAAGTTGAACCTGCATAAATAATCTATAACCATGAAATCATCTGGTTAATCTTTCCCAATGTTCAAGATGCATAGGTTCTAAGGTTTTAAGGAATAGTTTTTGTACTAAAATATTTTGTTGCGCTCTGTTGGGGACATAACAATTTGGGGAGATTCTAGTTGAGTTAATATAACATATAGGGACGACATTTGACCCAAAAGCTTAAGCCTATGAATTAGAGCCTAATTATGTCATATGAACCATTCACTCTTGCCATTATTACCCAACGTGGAAACTCTCTACTTAACTAACTACAATACTCACGCATGAATATTCCAACACGCTCTATTATAATTCTACACATTTATTCTTAACTTTTTGTTTCTCATTTCTTTGTAATTCTAAACTCTTCTTTTTCCCCCCAGGTCTCAAAGCTGGGGTTTGGATGTATGTCCCTGACTGGAGCCTACAATTCTCCTCTCTCTGAGGACGATGGAATCTCAATAGTAAAGTATGCATTCAATAAGGGAATCACTTTCTTTGATACATCTGATGTTTATGGACCCCATTCTAATGAAATTCTGATTGGAAAGGTAAAAGACACTAATATTTACTTTTACTAGCTCAAGAATTCAAATGTTTTTGTTCCTATCTGGTAGTAACTCGGAAGATGATCACAGATGTGAAAATTTTGTTACTATTTTCTATATTATCTGTTAGTTAATTGATCAAGGACTGCATTAAAATTCTGTGCTATTTAACTGAAAGAAGTTTATATCTTTCAGGCCTTGAAACAGTTGCCAAGAGAGAAAATTCAAATAGCCACCAAATTTGGCATCCAAAGATCAGGATTTCCTCAGATGCAGGTGAATGGTAGCCCTGAGTATGTTCGCTCAAGCTGTGAGGCTAGCTTGCAGCGTCTTGATGTGCAATATATTGATCTGTATTATCAGCATCGAGTAGACACAAAAGTGCCCATAGAAGAAACTGTAAGTGATTCTCTTGCTCTTTCAACTAGATGCCTGCAATGGGTGATTTTAAAAATTCTCGCTTGCTTTTTTGTAATTTGAAATTATTAAATTCTCTGCAAATTCACAATGCCAATGTAGATGGTGGGATCCAAGCGGCAGATATGATTAAATACATCTTATTGGAATGTAGGTTGGTGAACTTAAGAAACTTGTAGATGAGGGAAAAGTCAAATATATTGGTCTATCTGAAGCCAGCCCAGACACAATAAGGAGGGCACATGCTGTGCATCCCATCTCAGCTGTACAAATGGAGTGGTCTCTCTGGACTCGTGATATCGAGGAGGAGATAATTCCACTTTGCAGGTTTATTGTGTTCACAGATGATGTTTTTTCAAATTTTGGCCTCATGAGTGCTTACACATATATGAAAATTACACATTTTCATCTGTTCTAGATGTGGAGTTAAATTTATAGCTGCTTGTTCATTGCTCATTGTGTCTTCCTTTTGGTTTCAAAGACCATTATCCTCTTTGAAAGGCTGCCACTATAAGGAAAATTTAATTGGGTTTTGTATCCATTTTGTGTAGGCAGCTTTGATTTCATTATATGTAATTAGCTTATCCAAAAGCATGAGAATGCTCTCTTGATGCCTTTGTTCATGTAGGGAGCTTGGCATTGGTATAGTTCCATACAGTCCTCTTGGCCGTGGTTTTTTCGCTGGCAAAGGAGTTGTGGAAAATTTGGATGCAAATAGCCGCCTGGTACATATTTCTCCAATAATGTTTCTCATTTATTTGTGGACTTTCAAATTTTCTGCACAATTCTTCAGGCAATAATTGGTTTCTTTTTGAGCAATGCATACTTCAAGTTAATCGAGTGAAAAATTCCTGCAAGGGAAAACACCTATTTTAGTTCTTCCAGTTTACAAGAAGTTCCAATCTCAGCTCTAATATTTGAAAATTTGCGAACAAGTTGCTGACATTTTTAACATTTTTCAATTAATCTTTTCTATCTTCCTCTAGATGACATGTCACGTTAAATAGCTAACCTGACATGACTTAGATGATGATTGGAAGTCCACCTAGAATGATAGGAAGACAAGGTAGAAGAGTAACAGCTATTCACAGATAAGTGAAAAGAACAAAAAGGTCAGTATATGTTTCCAATTTCCAAATCATCACTAAGTCGAGCCACATCATTTGTTGGCATTAGTTAGTACATGGTTGTGTCATGTCATCTACTCATTACTGCTCATCACTGGCCCTCTCCATTCACTTATGCTTTTCTCCTTCCCCACCAAACAACCCCAACCACTCACCGAAAACTGGGGTGTTATCCACTTCAACCCATAATCTAGTAAACAACATGCAGGAAAGTTCCCAACCCAAAAAGGAGTTAGTCAGGTAGCAGGTTGATACCAAACCCAAACTGACTCAACTCGTTGACCTCCCTAATGTTAGGGAGAAAATATAACTTCTTGTAAGCTTCAGGAAAAAAATTAGTTATTTTCCCTTCATTTTCTATAAGTAAATCAATTTTATTGATGAGAAATTATACAAAAGTATTGAAGAAACAAATGGGTATTTTGTCAATATATTCATCATTTTGTTCCCTCGATCTCATATCTTTATGCTCCTTCGATCTCTTATATAAACTAAATCATCTCAAATATATCCACTAAAGAAAATAGTGGAAGACTTAAAATAACATTAGTAGTATTAAAAAAGATATATTGATTTGATTAAGGAGGTGACAAAGTATGATTTTTGATTGTATAGAATAGTGGTGAAGAAGAATACGTATGGCTGACTGACACAGGACAAAACCAAAATGGATGCAGTAACAACTTAGGAGAGTCATGTATTGAATAACAAAAATACTTTTGACTAAAGGAAATTTAAATAAACTACTAATAACCTTATTCACTCATAAGACCTAAAATAAAATCCAATTGTCCAATGAAAGTACAATTGACTCAAAATTCATAAGTCATACCACTAAATTAAAATAAAGTTTTCTTCGCACTTTCTGCGATATTACTTTGTTCAAAATCTAGCCAACCCCAAAAGCTTGGGATTAAGGCTTTGTTGTTGTACTATAAGAACCATCTTATAGAAAGGATTTCAAGAATTTGTGCTTTCTCCATAATAAAATAGTAATAAAAACAATAAAAATTCTTCAAATGAAACTGACAACAAGCTTCTTTATATTTTTAATTTTTATTTTCTATAAGGTCATGCACCCTCGGTTCCATGGAGAAAATTTGGAGAAGAACAAGACCATTTATACTCGAATGGAAAGACTTGCTAGAAAGCACCAATGCACTCCTGCTCAGCTAGCACTTGCTTGGGTTTTCAAACAAGGAGACGACGTTGCACCCATACCTGGTAATTTGCTTTCATTTTTTTGTTTTTTATCCTGATTAATTACTTGCCAAAAATGTGCTATGTATTTAAGTTTTTAAAAAGAGAAAGAAAAGCACTGAAGATTCTTTTTCTTGTTATGAATACTGTTATCTTTTGTGCGCTTCAAATTGAAATTAACTTCACTCCAAGTGTGCTCTTTTCCCCACTTAAGCTGAAACTAGTAAAATTTAGATGTCCTGCGTCTTATAGTGGACAAAGTTGATATAGAAGTTATGGAAATATATCAGAATTATCCCAATCCAAGCTACGTAAGGATTTCCTGCCATAAGTTTTAAAGTTTAGCATATAAATGGATGTCAACTCACTTCGTGTCTGGAAATTGCATAGATATTGCCCGCTCTGAAGTCATAACAGCCTTAGAAAAACTCAGGTTTTAATTTCCTGTCAACATATTCTGTGGTCATAACTAAATCAGATTTTATTATGAGTTACAGTTTGTGATCACAATGTCTTGAAGGCATCATTGGCCATATGGCTGGCTAGTTACTGACCTTTTGCAGGAGTGGTAGTTTGATTTTGAGGAATAATAAAATCACGAGTCAATTATGTGTTTTGGATATTAAAATTGCTAAAAAATATATGCAGGTATGCTAAATATATAGGGAACTGTATTAAGAAAAAATCTAAGGACATTGATCAAGGTTTAGCTCGGTTATTTACTTTTCATTGGAAGTGTTACATGAATGATGATGATGAAGCAGAGTGGAATTTTATTGTGTCCAGTGCACCCTTTTGTACCTCCCACAGGCAGGAAACTTGAAATTTGATAATTAGGAAGAGAGGACTGCTAGTTCCGTACATAGTTTAAGGATGATTGTGTGTATATATCTTGTTTTCTCTTTCTGCAGGAAAATTCACTTATGTTCTCATTTTCAATCATATTTATTTAGTATAAACAGTTGCTTTTGTATCAGAGCCCTTTGGAACTGTAGATTTTGAAAGTTAAGGCAAGTTGAGACTTTCACCTGCTATTTCTCAATGTTCATTTGCCTTGAACTTTAACAGGGACAACTAAGATCAAGAACTTGGATGACAATGTTGGCTCTTTGAATGTGAAACTTACAGAAGATGACCTGAAGGAGATAACTGATGCTGTACCAATGGAAGAAGTAGCTGGTGGTAGAAGCCATCAAAGCATGGATCATTTTCTATGGAAGTTTGCTAACACTCCTCCACAAAACTAATTCCCTATTTTACACTTTTATGGATAATTGGATATTGTCCATTTCGCTTGAATAATGCTACGTTTTTGTGAAATAAATGGCCAGATTTATGTTAAAAACTAGCTATGTCATTCACACCACAAAATTAGCAACACCATTTTGTAAACTTTTTGAGAATGATAACCAATGTGGTTGCTTTATGTCATGTTCTATTGGATATTTTGTTCCTCACTTTGTTTTAGGGTAAATTACTTGTCAGACCATATTGTTTAGGAGCGGTTACAAATAAAATCTTAAAGTTTATGACAACTTAAATTTTTTATTTTTTTATTTTTTTATTTTTTAAAGATTTTTACAAATTAAACATTATAATCTTGCTAGTTTCAAATTGAACCCTGAACTTTTAAAATCATATCATTTTAAACATTGAATTTTTAGGTATGATTAGGGGGTTTAAATTGATATGATTTTAAAAGTGCAGGGTAAATATTTGAAACTAATGAAACTATATGGTAATGATATGATTTTAAAAGTTCAGGTTCAACTTGAAATAAATGAAACTATAAGGTTTAATTTGTATCAGTCATAAATTTCAAGTTACAATATTACCACCTCTAAATATAGGGTTTAAATAAATATATATATATATATATATATATATATATATATTGACTTCTCTTACTTAGATTGTATTTTTGTTTGTTCCTTTTTCTCTCACACGCGCACAAACATGTAACATCCTTGTCAAATGTTGTCAGATACATTAGTGATAGTAGCCATCTGCTGCTTTTGTTACCTCATCACAAACTACAAAATTAAAAGTTGATTGAGAACTTTGCAAGTTATCTCCAGTAATGATCGTATCATCAACATAAAGTAAGTAACATTGCGTGGTACCGTGGTCAATGCGTCTATTAAATAACATTACGTCATATTAATTGATAAAGTAACCAAGATGTCTTATAAGGATGCTGAATTTTGTAATCCATGTTCGATCTTTACGTGATACAATGAAGTAGACACTTTATAGAATAATGAGGCAAGCCTAGAGGGTGCATCATCTAAACCTTTTTTTGAGTTAATTTTTGTTCCAAAAAGACATTCTTCGTGTCCATCTGAAGAAATTGTCAATCTTTAGAGGCAATGACTACAATGATTATGCAAAGTGAGGAGAGGCATGCAAAAAGGCCAAATGTCTCCTAGGTGGTCAACGGTGTGCTAGCTCTTGTGTGAACCTGTTAGCTACAACGTCGTCCTGGTTGTGCTCAATAGAACCATCAAATGACAACATGATGGGAGACTCTTAACTTAGTTCGTGGTTGGATTGTAGCATCGATGAGACGATAACCTTTTTTTTTAAAGACCATACCCTAGGAAGTAAAACAGTTGAGAGTGCATTTGTCATTAGTGTGCTCACTAGGTTAAAAGAGAATGAAGCACACACCTGAAATCTTGAAGGTGAAGGTATACAATTGATGGTAGAATGAATGTCAATGAGAGATGCTTCTCCTTTAAAGGAATTAGGAACAAAAGCAGGGAGGATGAATATGGCATAATCCTGAAGTAGTGAAGTTTTTGCTTGGCTAGACTCTTAAACTGAGATGTGTTGGGGAAAAATGTGAAAAGAAATGCCATATAGTAATATGACCTTTTAATCTTTTAGTAGGAATAAGTGATGGACCTAGCACATCAAAATGAATGAAGTAAAAAAGAGCAAAAGAAAAGACTCACGTGTATTAAATGGTAATGCATGTTTTTTGTGTTGTTTACATAAAATACAATCAAATGATTTAGAGTTGATTCAACCTAACAAAACCCTAGCTACTAAAGAAAAATGGTTTGTTTGGATTGAGGGGGAGGGAGAGAGAGAGTAGACGGTAGAGTAGAATTAGCCCAAGTTAGTCTTTTTCTCCACTTCTCCTCCGTTAATCCAAACAACCTCTAAATACTATACAAGGAAACATCATTATCAAGATGCAAGTACAATAGAGTAGAAGTGTGCAAGCAGGGAAAAAGTAGTCTCAAAGTCAAGTCATATTCTTGAGAACTGTTTAGCAACAAGGTGGGCCTAGTAGCACTTAATAGAATCATCAATGGGAATCTTGCTCTATACATCCGCTTGCATCATACAACAGGCTTTCTAGGAAAAAATAAAAAGGGTGAGGCTTGTGTCTAGTGGCCAATTCTACTGAACATGTTGAAATGCAGACATATGTATAGTTTTGGACACATATTCATATTCTAGCGAGTCTAGTAGAATTGGCCACTAAACACAAGTCCAACCCAAAAAGGAAAAAAATATATACTTGATTGACATCCCATGATTTGACAAGTTTGTGATTAAAAAATAATGCCTAAAAACCAAGAAATGTGCTATGAATCTAAACATAAAAAGGACAAATTCCACAATAAAATGATTATGAAGAAAATTTAATAAAAGTAGTTATCTATATATTTTTAAAAGCTGAAGCGTAACTTTATTGTTGTTATGTTTCAGTTGAGCCACATTAGCGTCCATGTCATTGTTATTATTTTTTTTCCAACCTATAATTGTTTTTAACATTTATTTATTTTTTTAATATTTACACTTTTCCAACCCTTCTCCCTCCTTTACCTTTTCATCTCCCTACTACTTCTCCAACCTTTTTCCCTTTCTTACATTTTTATCTCCCCATTACCATCTAAATTAATATTGTAAGGACACAAAGTGGCCTTGGGCCCTAATGGGTGACTGGGCCGGCCTAAGTGGCCTTTACAATAGAATTTGTAGAGAATGGGCTTAAAGCCTAGACCTCCTAGTGCTTTGGAAGGATGTGGTGTAAGGTCTAAGTCCACTTCTGAGAGACGGCTGGCAGATGGAGTGACCTAATTCCCTTCTTGGATGTGAGCCGAGGGGCTTCTGTGCTGATTGGCGTTCTATTCTTCAAGGGAGAGAGAGAAAGAGAGAGAACCTTCTTCTTCCTCTTTAGCCAAAAAGTTCGGATCCCACTCCAGTGGTTCCCCTCTTCCCATTTATACTCCCCATCTCTGGTTCCCACCTGTCTTTTCCCTGAAAACGCTCCCCAATGTCCTTAGGGCTGTCCATCGTCCATTCAGAAGTCATTTCCCCATTAATGCGTCCAGGCGGGTAGGTGGAAGGCATTTAATGCAATGGCAGCAGCTTTGTAAAGTGTTCGTACTTCTTGTCCCCCCCCCCCTCGGCGTCCCGTTGGGGCGGAGGAAGGTTCGCTGAGCTTTAGGAGACCCTCTCTGAACAACGTGCTACGCTCCTCGGACAAGAGTCTCTTGGTCCGAGGAGACTTTCTCCTCGGACCAGCACAAATTCGACCGGTGGCCTGGTCGGCGGGCGTTTCAGCCGCCGCTTTAGGAGGCCCTATCCACGATCCCTTTGGTGGGGCCCCGTCCTCGAGCCAGGCCCACGACCCACATGGGGTTTCGGCGCTCCTTACCCCCCACAATAGCCCCTCAAAAAGTCATTTGACTCCGAGGAGGCATATGGGTTTTTGACTGAAGAATCTTTCCCCCACGTGACGTTTTAAGTCGCGCACGTGCGGAGCCCTCCCGCGCCTTCTGGACAAGTCTCTGACGCTTCGTTACGCGCAACGCCTGCATTAATTGCGCTGAGTAACTCCCTGTCGCGCACGTTCAACGGTGAGATGGGGATCCTGCGGCCTGGATTCGCCCCCGAAATTTTGAGCGGGACGTTTCCCACGAACCGCCGCTCCCCAATCATATAAAACGCTTCGGTAGCCGCGACGCCCTCCATTTCCACCAAAAGCAAACTTGTCACGGAGCCATTCGATCTCTCACTCTCTCGCTTTCAAGAAGTTCCCAAAGCACTCGCGTTCCTTTCCTTCGTAAGTCTCCCTTCCCCTTCTTCATGAATCTTCTTCTCCCACCTGTACCTCATGGGTAGTTTTAAGTGTCTAGTCGATACACCCTCCGGCATGGAGGGGTTTAGGGCCAAGTACCATATCCCTGTAGATGTGGACCTAAAATACTGTCCCCCTGGGGCTGTAGCGGACTCTAGGGGAGTGGGGCAGGTTGTCATCCCAATAATCGCCTTCCTAGAGGGTGGGATGACACTCCCCATGAAGGACGTAACTAGGGAGTACCTCCGCAACCATAGGTTGTGTCCAGACCAATGCGCACCCAACGTTTTTAGGATCCTAGGCTGTGTCGATGCTCTGAATGAGCAAATGGGCCTTCACCTCACGTGGCACGACGTTGTCTACATGTATGAGTGCCACTGGATGAAGGACGCAGGCTACTACCTCAAATCGAGGTCTAGCGCGGTCCGGCTCATTTCCTGTCTTCCCAAGTCTAATAAGGGCATAAAGGACGACTATCTCGTCGTCTCCGGGAGATGGCATGACGGCCTCCACTACCCAATGAGGGAGGGACACCCAGGTGTGATTCCCTAGGACTTTAGGACTTTCGGTTTATGCAGCTCCCCCCCTTCTCTTTTGCTTCCCCTGGGAGCTTCGCTGTTGCTAGATGTCTTTCCGTTTGGCTTATTGTGAATGTCTAATCATTTTCGGTTCTTTTGCCCTCTTTCATGCAGATAAGCAGCACACATCGCCTCGTTTGGGGGACGTCAACATCTCAGACCTCAACAAGGTTCTGAGGTCCGAGGTTTTTGTACACACCGACTTGCAGGTGAGGGCCACCCACCTGATATTGGGGTACGACCCCCTCTCCAAGGTCTTCGGTGAGGTCGACGACGCTATCCTTGCTGGCCACAAGAGGCGAGCGCGGACAGACATATGCTATCCCGAGTTCCTAGCTCCACGTGCTCTGCCCGACACGCCATCCACCATTTTGTACGGTCAGCCAGTGGTAGCACTCCCCTTAGCCGCGCAGCGAGAGGACCAGGTCGTCCAGGAAGAGCCTGCAGCCTCCGCCTCGTCCCTTGGAGAGGAAATCGACCGGTTCCACCTAGAAGAAGCCGAGAGGGAGGCCGTCAGGGGGTAACGTGGTCGACATCTCGGACGAGGAAGAGAGCGCCTCGGACAGGCATTCCGGTATCCCGGGTTTCGTTGTCGCTCTGCCGGAAGCCTCCTCTGAAGAGGATGACGACATGACATCCTTGAGGGATCTTTTTGCCAAGAAGAGAGGCACGCAAGTCACCAAGGGCGACACTTCCGGGTCTCAGCCGAAGATACTCCCACCTCCGCCTCCCCCTCCGACCGACCGACCCACCCCCTCCTCTTCCCAACGTCCCAAAGAAGAGGAGGAACGACAACGAGGAGGCCGATAAGGAGAGAGAGAAAAAACAAAAGCACCAAAGGCAACTGCAGCAATAGCAGCAGGTGGCCGGCGGTGGGGTAAGGGCCTCGTCTGTCGAGAGTGGGGAGCTCCGCGGACAAGCTGAGGTCTGCCGAGGGGAGTCCAGTTGGTTCCCCGCTCTCCAGGTGGACGGGGCTCCCATCCCCATGAATGCGAGCATCCGGGATTATCAGAGGGGCCACGCTTCACACTTGGCTAACACCTTGGAGCAGCCCCTCCTCCTGCCCAGAGATATGGAGGATCTCGGGAGGATGGGTCGGACGCGTCTCTTCCTTTCTCTCAAGAGGAACCTGGCGTTGGTAAGTGTTGCTCCTCGAAGTTTTTGCCTCCACTTTGTTATACGTGCATGAGAACCAACTATTGATTACATGTTCTTTGACTTGTCTTCGTAGGCCACCCAGGAGGCCTTCGCGGCTGATGCTCTGGTGCAGCATTATCAGGACCGGGCCGGGGCCGAAAACGCCGCCAGGGTGGAGGTTGAAAGGGAGCTAGGCCGCGTCGAGGCGGCGAAGGAGAAGCTGGCGACTGAACTCGCCTCCGAGCAGAAAGAGAGAAGGAGTTTGGATGCGGGCTTGAAGTCGGCGACGGCGCAGGCGGAGGCCCAGCGTAAGCTCCTGCAGCAAAGGAAGGAGGCCTTGGCCAAGGTGAGGCAGGAGGTCTCCAATTTGAGAAGGGAGCTTGCGCAGGCCGAAGAGGCGGCTCGCACAATTAGGGAGACGGTGGAGGCCACGACCAGGGCTGCTTTCAATGAAGGGGTCGAAGCGACCGAGAACCGCCTAACCGAGGAGTTAGGCAAGCTGTGCAGGGAGTACTGCCAGCAGGTTTGGGCCGAGGCCTTAAACGCTGCAGGACTCCCTGCCGGCTCCAAGCTGAGGGCGGCCGAGAGGATCTGGTATCCAGAGGATATCAGGTTCGTTGAAGACGTTGCTCCAACTCTGGTCAGCGCTGAGATCGCGGCCCTGGAGCAACCCCTATCCTCCCAGGTGCAAGTCCCTCTCCCCGACGGGGTCGTCACCCCAGAGGGGGTGTCGGACGAGCATGCCGGGCAAGTCCCTTCTCCGCCTAAGCCAAAGGACAAGGGGAAGCAGGTCCAAGACCCGTTCGTGGTCGTGGCAGACGCAGAAGAAGGCCAAACCAAAGAGGACCACACCAAGCCGCCAAAGGAACCTCTATTGAAGATCAAGGGGTAGGCAGGCTCGGGCTCCCTTCGTCGCCCCGCATGGTCCTCCACTCTAGGCGGCTATTTTGTGTAGTTGTTTCTTTTTGTTTTGTTTTGTTCTCTTGGTTTAGCATGTATTTCCTTTTCCCAGCAATATTTCGAACAGCTTGTCATCTATGGATTTTATCCTTTTACCTTTATAGTGTAACTATTTTTTCTTTAGTGCATTACGTCTGTTGCGTTGTTGTTCTATTATTGCTTCATTTGTGGTATGTGGATGCCATGTGACTCGACATTCGTGGCGATAGGTTAGTGCCCATGGGCATGTCCGAGACTAGGATAGGCACGGCCTCACCACGAAGGCATCTCAACCTTTGATTAGCCTAGGTCGATGTTAATGCTCAATAAAAAGGGTTGAACTGTGTTGAATTTTCCCGAGGCAGGGGGTCCGTGGGCTCGGCTTAGCCTTAGTTAGCATTAACACTTAATAAACATTGATTAAAACGTGTTAAATTTTTCCAAGGTAGGAGGTCCGAGGACCTGGCTTAGCCAAGGTTGACATTATCACTTAATAAAATTTGAATGTATGCGTGTTAAATTTTCCTAAGGCAGAAAGTCTGAGGACCTGGCTTAGCTCCAGTTGACATTAACACTTAATAAATATTGATTAAAACGTGTTAAATTTTCCCAAGGCAGAAGGTCCGAGGACTTGGCTTAGCCAAGGTTGACATTAACACTTGATAAAATATTGGTTAAAACGTGTTAAATTTTCCCAAGGCAGAAGGTCCGAGGACCTGACTTAGCCAAGGTTGACATTAACACTTGATAAAATTTGAATGTATGCGTGTTAAATTTTCCTAAGGCAGAAAGTCCGAGGACCTGGCTTAGCCCCAGTTGACATTAACGTTCTCGCAAAAAGTGATAGAGATTACAATACCGACAATCGGCATGGTACAATGATATCTGAATACATGGCGGACACGCCTTTCATTAGTAGTAATACTTTCGAAGGTTATTTATATTCCAAGGTTGCTTTACACGTTGGTTATCCAGGTCGGCTAGATAAAATGACCCCACGCCAGCCACTGAGGTTATACGGTAGGGCCCTTCCCAGTTTGGTCCCAATTTCCCCCACGATGGGTCCTTTGCCGTTCCAACGACTTTCTTCAAGACCAAGTCTCCCGGGGCGAGAGGTCTAGACCGTACGTGAGAGTCGTACCCCTGCTTGAGCTTCTGCTGGTAACTGGCTAGTCGGACCATGGCGTTTTCCCGCCTTTCTTCCACCAAGTCCAGCCCCCTCAGCAGCATGTTGTCATTGGCTTCTGGGGTGAAGGACTGCGCCTTCATCGTGGGGAACCCCATCTCCACCGAAATCACGGCCTCGACGCCATACGTCATCGCGAAAGGAGTCTCTCCCATGGATCTTCGCGGCGTGGTTTGGTAAGTCCATAACACATGTGGTACTTCATCCACCCATCTGCCCTTCGCATCATCTAATCTTTTCTTGAGTCCATTGACTATCGACTTGTTCGTGGCTTTAGCCTGGCCGTTTCCTTGCGGGTAAGCTGGGGTGGAGTACCTGTTTGTGATGCCGAAGTCTCCACAGTACTTCCGGAAAGCTTTGCTGTCAAACTGCAGTCCATTGTCCGAGATGAGGGTGCGGGGAATCCCAAATCTGGTGATGATATTCTTCCAGACGAATCTTTTCGCGTCCACGTCCCGGATATTCGAGAGTGGCTCGGCCTCAACCCATTTAGTGAAGTAGTCCGTCCCAACAAGCAGCCATCGCTTGTTGCCCGTTGCCCTCGGAAACAGTCCCACTATGTCCAAGCCCCACTGTGCAAACAGCCAAGGGCTGACCAATGGGTTAAGAACGCCACCGGGCTGGTGGATGTTAGGCGCATACCTCTGACATTGGTCGCATTTCCTCACGTACTCCTGCGCTTCTCTCTGCATATTTAGCCACCAGTACCCCTGCGTAAGGGCTCTGTGAGCTAGTGACCTTCCACCCGTGTGGCTACCACAAGTCCCCTCATGCAATTCTTCTAAGAGCTGCTCCGTCCCATCCGGGTGTACACACAGCAGGTATGGCCCTAAAAACAAGCGTTTATAGAGCTTCTCGTCCTCGGACAGCCAGAACCGAGGTGCCTTTCTACGGATCTTGCCGGCCTCAGACTTCTCCTCCGGGAGTGTGTTGTGTTTAAGGAAAGATACTATGGGGTCCATCCAACTGGGTCTCGCTCCGATCTGTTGGACCCGGATGGCTTGACAACCCGGGCCGGTTGGCTTGAGCAGGTCTTCAACAAGGATGACCCGAGGGAGGCCGTGTGCCGAGGAGGTTGCGAGTGTGGCCAGCGAATCTGCATGGGTGTTCCCGCTTCTGGAGATATGCGATAATGTGAAGAATTCGAATTTGGCCTGCAAGCGCCTGGCGTGGGCTAAATACTCTCGCATCCTGGGCTCCCGGGCCTCCGACTTCCTTTCTACCTGGCCGACCACCAGTTGCGAGTCTGAGAACGCTCGCACCGCCTTTCCTCCCATTTTACAAACCATGTCCATCCCCACTATCAAGGCTTTGTACTCGGCCTCGTTGTTGGTGGCCGGGAATGCTATCCTCAGAGATTTTTCAATGACGACACCATCTGGGGATATCAAAACTATCCCAGCCCCGGAACCTCTCTGGTTGGATGCTCCGTCCACATAGATTACCCATACCGGAGGCTGCCCATTCGAGACTATGCCGACTCGCTTTCCCCCCAGGCTCTCCTTTAGGGGAGGTTCAGTGAACTCCGCCACCAGGTCGGCCAAGACTTGGCCCTTCACAGATGTACGAGGAAAGTACTTGATGTCGAAGGCTCCCAGGAAAGTTCCCCATTTAGCGATCCTGCTGGAGTAATCTGCACTCCGTAGCACTGACTTAAGCGGGAGTTGGGTTAGCACGACAACCGTATGAGACTGAAAATAGTGCGGGAGTCGGCGGGTCGCGTGCACTATCGCCAGGATCGCCTTTTCCAATGGCAAATACTGGATCTCGGCCTCCTGCAGAGATTTGCTCACGTAGTAGACCGGTCTCTGTATGCCGTTGTCGTCTCGTATCAAGACCAGGCTAACGGCGTGGGCAGCCACGGCTAGGTAGGCAAACAGCACTTCGTCTGGATCGGGGCGAGACATAACGGGTGGCCGAGACAGGTATTCCTTCAACTGCAGGAAGGCCGAGGAGCACTCCTTGGTCCATTCAAATCCCTTCCACTTATTCAGCAGCTGGAAGAAGGGTCGGCACCTGTCCGCGGATCGGGAGATGAACCTGCTGAGGGCTGCCATCATTCCGGCCAGCTTCTGTACCTCCTTCGGGTTCCGTGGTGGTTGCAGGTTACAGATTGCAGAGATTTGCTCGGGGTTGGCCTCGATACCCCTGTGAGTAAGCATGTAGCCTAAGAATTTACCAGACCCTACGCCGAAGGAGCATTTGGAGGCATTCAGTCGCAACTTATGTTTCCGTAAAATCTGGAACGTGCTATCCAGGTCGGCCACATGGTCCAATATCGCCTTGCTCTTCACAACCATGTCGTCTACATATACTTCGACGGTCTTTCCCAACTGTGCCTCGAACATCCGGGTCATCATCCTCTGATAGGTAGCCCCTGCGTTCTTCAGACCGAAGGGCATCACCTTGTAATGGTAGTTGCCGGTGGGGGTCACAAAGGCGGTTTTCTCCTGGTCCTCTAAAGCCAGAGGTATCTGATGGTACCCCTGAAAGGCGTCTAGGAAACTCATGCGGGGGTGGCCAACCGTCGCATCTACCAGTTGATCTATGCGTGGCATCGGGAACGGGTCCTTGGGATAGGCCTTGTTGAGGTCAGTGAAGTCCACGCACACTCTCCATTTCCCGTTTTTCTTCTTTACCACGACCGGGTGCGCCAACCATTCAGGGTAGAACACTTCCTTGATAGCTCCAGCCCTCTTGAGCTTGGTGACCTCCTCCTTCACGGTCTCGGAGTGTTCCGCCGAGGAGCGCCGAGGGGGTTGCTTCCTCGGCACTGCCGTCGGGTTAACGTTCAGATGGTGGCATATGAAGCTTGGGTTAATTCCAGGCATCTCATGCTCGTCCCACGCGAATACGTCGAGGTTCCCTCTCAAGAATACGACCAACTCCTCCTTTTCTTTGGTCTGCAGCCGAGCCCCAATCTGGAAGAACCTTTCCGGGTCATCGTCCACGGGGACTCTGTCTAACCCTTCACACGCGGGCTCCCTCACCACTGCTGTTCCGGCGGTGGCAGAAGAGGCTAATTGCTATGAGGTCGGAGTCGCCGGGGCCACGGCTTCGGGGCTCGACCTACGTATTATTGCGGCAGTCAGGCATTGCCTTGCCGCGGACTGGCTCCCAATGATTTCCTAGACTCGGCCGCCGAAAGGGAACTTCACCTTGGCGTGGAGGGTGGAGGAGACAGCCCCTAGGGCATGCAACCAAGGTCTCCCCACAATGGCTGTGTAAGGGGAGTAAGCATCCACCACGATGAAGTCCACCTCTACCACTGCTGGCCCTGACTGTACGGGCAATCTGATCTGCCCTTTGGGGATCACCGCCTTTCCCTCGAAGCTTATCAGGGGGGAGTCGTAGACCGAGAGGTCCTTTTCCCTCAGGTTCAGCCTCTTGTACAGGTTAGGGTACATGATGTCCGCGCCGCTTCCCTGGTCCACCATCACCCTCTTTACATTGTAGCCTCCAATCCTCAACATTATGACCAGGGCGTTGTCGTGGGGTTGGATGGTCCCTTCCTTGTCGGCGTTCGAGAAGGCCAAAGTGGGTGGCTCGTTGCCCCTAATCCTCTTCGCTTTGGAGCCAAGGCCCTCATCATGGGCTCGCGTCACAGACATCACCAGGGACGGGCGCGAGCCAGTTCTCCCAGGGGCAGCGAGAATGAGGTTGATGGTTCCTAGGGGCGGCCTTGGGGCGTGATAGCTCTAGGTTGATGGCCCAGGGCGCTCTCTCTGCCCTTCGTGTTGGTACGCGAAATGCCCTAACTTCCCCTCATTCGTCAGTTGTTCAAGGTAGTACCGTAAGCTCTTGCAGTTCTCGGTCGTATGACCGTGCTCTTGATGGTATTGGCAGTGGAGGTTCTGGTTTCGCTTCGCGGGATCTCCTGTCATTTTGCTGGGCCACCTGAAGTAGGGCTCGTGGCGGATTTTCTCAAACACCCGCTGTATGGGCTCGCGAAACACGACGCCGACCGCCTGTGTTGGTATCCGGTGTGGTTGCCCAACGAACTCTCTCCTCGGCCTACTGCTGCTGTATCCGTCCGACCTGAAATCCCTCATCTCTTGAGGGATAACCTTTATCTTGGCCTTCACTTGCAACTGATCCTCCTCCACTCGCGTGTATTCATCAATGCGGTCCATGAGACGACACACACTCTTGACAGGCCTTCTGGTTAGCGACTTCCTCAGGTAATGCTCGTTTGGCAGGCCGACCTTGAAGGTACTTATGGCTACTTCGTCGAAGTCGCCATCGATCTCGTTGTACATCACCCAATACCTGTCAGTATATGTCCTGAGGGTCTCTCCCTTTCTCATGGCCATGGACAACAGCGAATCTAGGGGTCGAGGGACCTTGCTGCATGTGATGAACCGTGCGCCGAATGCCCTGGTGAGCTCCGTGAAGGAATCGGCAGAGCTCGCCTTCAGGCCGTTGAACCACCTCATCGCGACGGGTCCCAAGCTGGAAGGAAAGACCTTGCACATCAGGGTCTCATTCTTCGAGTGCACCGCCATCCTCTGGCTGAAGTGGCTCACATGTTCTACTGGGTCCGTCCTTCCGTTGTAAATCGTGAAGGTTGGCTGGGTGAACCTTCTTGGGAGCTTTCCCTTCTCAATCCTCCGGGTGAAGGGCGACTTGGAAATCTGGTGGAGCGCCTTGCTCAGTGCATTGTTGGCCAGGCCTCTGGAGGACGTCCTCTTGTCCTTAGGTTGGCGACGGTGCTCGTCCTCCTGGGAAGAGGACTCGCCAAGGGGAGTCCTCGACCTGGAACTGTCGGAGCCACTGCTGACATCCGCTGAAGACCGGTCTGAAGGGGAGGGCGTGCGCCTTCGTTTTTCCCGGCGCAGCTTCCTTCTTAGATGGTCAACCTCCCTTTGCAGGGTCTCAACACTTTTCTCGCGAGAGGCTCTACTACCACCGCATGCATGGCTCCTCTCGCACGTACATTCCGTATGGACACTGGCTTCGCGCTCTCTCTCCAACCGCGCAAATTGATCCTCGCGCTGGGACCCCCTGGACTCCGCATGACGTGAACCTGAGCCTTCCATGGCACTTCTAGTCCCTCCGGTCAAGGCTTCCCACAGACGGCGCCAATTGTAAGGACACAAAGTGGCCTTGGGCCCTAATGGGTGACTGGGCCGGCCCAAGTGGCCTTTACAATAGAATTTGTAGAGAATGGGCTTAAAGCCTAGACCTCCTGGTGCTTTAGAAGGATGTGGTGTAAGGTCCAAGTCCACTTCTGAGAGACGGCTGGCAGATGGAGTGACCTAATTCCCTTCTCGGACGTGAGCCGAGGGGATTCTGTGATGATTGGCGTTCTCTTCTTCAAGGGAGAGAGAGAAAGAGAGAGAACCTTCTTCTTCCTCTTTAGCCAAAAAGTTCGGATCCCACTCCAGTGGTTCCCCTCTTCCCATTTATACTCCCCATCTCTGGTTCCCACCTGTCTTTTCCTTGAAAACACTCCCCAATGTCCTTAGGGCTGTCCATCGTCCCTTCAGAAGTCATTTCCCCATTAATACGGCCAGGCGGGTAGGTGGAAGGCATTTAATGCAATGGCAGCAGCTTTGTAAAGTGTTCGTACTTCTTGTCCCCCCCCCTCGGCGTCCCGTTGGGGCGGAGGAAGGTTCGTTGAGCTTTAGGAGACCCTCTCTGGACAACGTGCTACGCTCCTCAGACAAGGGTCTCTTGGTCCGAGGAGACTTTCTCCTCGGACCAGCACAAATTCGACCGGCGGCCTGGTCGGCGGGCGTTTCAGCTGCCGCTTTAGGAGGCTCTATCCACGATCCCTTTGGTGGGGCCCCGTCCTCGAGCCAGGCCCACGGCCCACATGGGGTTTCGGCGCTCCTTACCCCTCACAAATATCATTCTTCTTCTTTCCCTTCATCTTCTTTTATTTTTGTCTTTTCTTATTCACACCCTCTTGCTATAAATTTGTCATTATCTCTTTTATTATATGCATAGTTTTCTTTCACAACAAAAAGGTTATTTCTCTCTCTCTCTCTCTCTCTCTCTCTCTCCCTCAAATTTTCGGTGTATTTTTTTTCTAGCATATCTACTTTAGGTTGATAATTTTTTATTTTCTTTAAACTCTACTTTGGGTTAGTCCGATTTAGTTTTATTTTATAAATTGTTTTTTTTTTTTTTTAATTTGAATGTTAAATGTTATCCTATTACTTTATAAAAAATTAAATATAGCATTAAAAATCTAATATTATTCTATTACATAGCATGATTTAGATAATTTGGTATTTATCATAAATGTATATTTCTTTTATTAGATAGCATAATTTTTTATATTTCTCAATTTAGATGTTAAATTATGAGACTTTACTAATTTTTATTATTCTTTAATACTTTGTGGTGGACAAAGTACTCTTAATAGTTGTATTAGAAGTACACTATAATGTTACAACCACACACCCTTGGTGCGATGGTCACTCCACAAGTATAAATGCTTGTGGAGTATGGGGCAAGGGCCAAGGTTCAAGTCTCTAGGAGGGAGTTTCACACACATATACACTTAGATTAAGTTAGAGTAGAATTCTATCTTGTATAAAAAAAAATACATTATAATGTCATTTATTTAGAGAAAAGCAAATGTTAACCAAATGAAAATAATTAGATGGGTGACAAATTTTAGTTTTTGCAATTTTATTATTATTATTATTATTATTATTATTATTATTATTATTATTATTATTGTGGGGGCAGAAATGTAACCTTTGGGCCTTGGGCCTGATCCGAGGACATTAACTTGTCCAAGGATGGCCTGGCGATAACAAGCGCTCCGAACTTAAAGGCCCACAAGCCCACTATAGGAGTAGAGGCTAGTTGGAATGGCCCGAGAAGGGATGCATCCTCGGTTAACTGAGGTGAATGTCATAAGATACACCATGGTGCTTAGGGGGAACTCAGAAAGCTCAACAAGCGAAGATGTACTCTAGAGGAATGCAAAATGGGAGAACAAGTGGGAAGCGTCTCGCAGAAAGCTGCTGCCACTGCATTAAAGACTTCACACCTACCCTTCTAGCCGCATTAATGAAGAAGTGACATCTGAGATGATGGTGATCAGCCTTACAGCTATTGGGGGAAGATTACAAGAGGGCGGTGGATGGGAAATGCATTTGCATTGATGATTCTATCAATTGAAGCACAAAGGGGAAGAAGAATATAAATAGAGAGGGAGAGAACATAAGAAGGAGGAGGAAAAAAATCTGTAAACTGTCTTAGGAATGAAGAAGATCAATACATAGAGTCCTCAGCTTACGTCTGAGGAGAGCTTATGATACATCAAAAGTTCTTTGCTCGCAATTCGTAGACCTAGCCCAACGTCTTTGTTTTTTATCATCCAAGGTAACCTAGGTTTCAAGCCCACTCTTTTCAAATTTTATTGTTTAGGCCTTTTGGGCCTATCCTCGATACGCATTTGGGTCTAGGCTTGAATTGTGTCCCTACAATTGGCGCCGTCTGTGGGGAGCTTTGAGTTAGAGGACGTGAGACATCATGGAAGGCTCAGGTTCACACCAAGCAGAATCCATGGGATCCCAGCATGATGATCACCTCTTGCAGCTGGAGCGGGAAACAGATCGAGAAGGTAGTGTGCGTACAGAGCATACGCGAGGGAGGAGTCATGCACGGGCTGGAAGCAGAACCTTCTGTGAAGAAAATGTTAAGACCATGCAGAAGAAGATTGATCATCTGAGGAAGAAGCTACGTTGGGAGAAACGAAGACGTACTCCCTCTCTTTCAGACCCTTCTTTAAAAGACTCTCGTAGTAGCTGCGGTAACCCCAGGTTAAGAACTCTTCCTAGTGAGTCTCCCTCCTATGAGGATGACTACCCTCGCGACCCTAAGGGTAGAAAGCTTCTTCCAAGGGCTTGGGAAATGATGCTTTGAGCAAGGCGCTCTACCAAATCTCCAAATCACCTTTCACTCGTAGGATTGAGAACGGGAAGCTTCCAAGACGGTTTACCTAACCAACTTTCACCATCAATAATGGGTGGACGGACTCGGTGGAACATGTGAGCTATCTCAATCAGAGAATAGCGGTACACTCTAAGAATGAGACTTTGATGTGCAAAGTCTTCCTCTCCAACTTGAGACCTGTCATGATGAGATGGTTCAATGGCCTGAAGGCAGGCTCTGTTGACTCCTTCATGGAGCTCACTAGGGCATTTGGTTCTCGTTTCATCACCTGCAGTAGGGTTCCTTGGCCTTTAGATTCATTGTTATCCATGGCTGGGAGATGTTCCATAAGATTGATGGGGACTTCTGCGATGTTGCCATAAGCACTTTCAAGGTCAGCCTTCCAAATGAGCACGATCTGAGGAAATCTTTGACAAAAGGCCTGTTAAAAGTGTGCGCCGGCTTATGGATCGCATTGACGAGTATAAATGGGTTGAGGAAGATCAACAACAAGGAAAGGGAAAAGAGAAAGTTATCTCTCAGGAGAAGAGGGATTTTAGGTCGGACAGATACAACAACAGTAGGCGGAGGAGAGATTTTGTTGGGCAGTCTAGTCTAGCCTCTTCTTAGGTGGTTAGCACTGTGTTTTGCGAACCTGTGCAACAAGTGTTTAAGAAAATTCGTCATGAACCATATTTCAAGTAGCCTAGCAAGATGGTAGGGGATCCCACAAAGCGTAATTAGAACCTTCATTGCCAATATCATCAGGAGAGAGGTCATACAATGGAGAATTGTAGGAACTTGTGGAATTATTTGGAGCTATTGGTGAAACAGGGAAAGTTGAAGCAATTCTTATATTGGTCTGACGAGCAGGAAGAGCATCCTGGTCCAGCAAATTAGGGCAACAATGCTTCAAGACCTCATTTGGGGACCATTAATGTCATTTTCGCTGCTCCTGGAAAGATTGATTTTTCCCCTTCGAAGGTGATGTCTGTGGCGCGAGCTCTTGCCGGGAACTCTAACTTCGAGCCGAAGAGGATTAAGGGTAATGTACCTCTAATTCTAGGCTTTTCGAAAGAGGACAAGGTGGGGACCATCTAGTCACACAATGATGCCTTAGTAATCATGCTGAGGATAGGGGGCTATGATGTGAAGAGGGTGATAGTCGATCAGGGAAGTGATGTAGAAATTATGTATCCTGATCTGTTTAAGGGGTTGAACTTGAAGCCAGAGGATCTCTTGGCTTATGATTCACCTCTAATAAGCTTTGAAGGGAAGGTCGTCATGCCAAAAGGGCAGATCAGGCCGCCTGTGCAGTCAGGTTCAGCAGTGGTTGAAGTGGATTTCATCGTGGTTGACGCCTACTCTCCCTATACGGCCATTGTCGGGAGACCGTGGCTGCACACTTTGGGTGTTGTCTCTTCGACTCTCCACGCTAAGGTGAAGTTTTCATTTGGCAGTCAGGTTGAAGAGATTATCGAGAGTCAGTCAGCGACTAGACAATTCATAGCAGCCACAGTTTTGCATCAGCCTGAGCCAGAGTCCTCGGCCTCAGCTGTACCTATCTTATAGCAATCAACATCTTCTGCCACAATTGGGAGAATAGTGGCAAAAGAGCCCATGTGTGAAGAGTTGGATAGAGTTCTCATAGATGGTGACCATGAAAGGTTCTTCCAGGTAGGGGTCCAATTGCCACCCCAGGAAAGGGAGGAGTTAGTTGCGTTTTTGAAAGGAAACCTCGATGTATTCGCATGGGATGTTTATGAGGTTCCTAGGGTTGACCCGAGTTTCATCTATCATCATCTGAATGTTAGTTCGACTGCAATGCCAAAGAGGCAATCACCTCAGCGCTTTTCTAAGGAACATTTCGAGGCTGTTAAAGAGGAGGTTATCAGACTCAAGAGGGCTGGGGCTATCAAGGAAATATTTTATCATAAATGGCTAGCACACACAGTTGTGGTGAAGAAAAAAAGTGGAAAATGAAGGGTATATGTGGATTTTACGGACCTAAATAGGGCTTGTCCTAAGGATTCTTTCATAATACCTCGCATAGATCAACTAGTGGACGCTACTATCGGTCATCCTTAGATGAGTTTTCTAGATGCTTTTTAAGGGTACTATCAAATATCTCTAGCTTCGGAGGATCACGAGAAGACAGCTTTTGTCACTCCCACCGGCAACTATCATTACAAGGTAATGCCTTTTGGCTTTAAAAATGCTGGGGCTACCTATCAGAGAATGATGACTAGGATGTTCGAGGCTCAATTAAGGAAAATTGTCGAAGTGTATGTGGATGACATGGTTGTAAAAAGCAAGGCTATACCTATGCATGTGGCCGACTTAAGTGACGATTTCTAGACGTTAATGAGGCATAAATTGTGTCTTAATGCCTCTAAGTGCTCTTTTGGTGTGGGGTCCGGTAAGTTTATGAGTTACATGCTCACTCATAGAGGGATCGAGGCCAACCCCACCCAAATCACAGCAATCTGCAGTTTGCAAACTCCTCGAAATCTAAAAGAGATTCAAAAGCTGATCGGGTTGATGGCTGCTCTCAATAGGTTTATTTCTCGATCCGCGGATAGATGTTAACCTTTCTTCCAACTGTTAAACAGGTGGAAGGGATTTGAATGGACTGAGGAATGCTCTGTGGATTTTCAACAGCTAAAGGAGTATCTCTCTCGGCCACCCATTATGTCTCGTCTAGACGCGGATGAAGTTTTGTTTGCATATATAGCCGTGGCTGTTCATGCCGTCACTTTGGTTCTGATACGGGATGACAATAGTATACAGAGTCCCATCTACTATGTGAGTAAGTCTCTACAAGAAGCTGAGATACGGCATTTACCATTAGAAAAAGCGATTCTAGCCGTGGTGCATGCTACGCACAGGCTTTCACACTACCTCCAATCTCATACAGTTATTGTGTTAACTCAACTCCGCCTTAAGTCTGTGTTGCGGAGTGCTGATTACTCAAGCAGAATCGCCAAATGGGGAATTATCTTAGGAGCCTTTGACATTAAATACATGCCTTGTACCTCCGAGAAGGGGCAAGTCCTTGCCGACCTGGTGGCGGAGTTCGCTGAGCCTTTAGTGGAAGAGAATCCTAAGGGGTGGGGCGTGGACGAAAAACCAGTTGGTATGATCTCGTGCAAGGAATTCCCAATATGGAAAGTATATGTTGACGGGGCAACGAACCAGAAGGGGTCTGGTGTAGGGATAGTTCTGATATCCCTAGAGGGAATTGTCTTAGAGAAGTCTTTGAGATTGGCATTCTCGGCTACCAACAATGAAGCCAAGTATGAAGCTTTACTAGTGGGAATGGATATGGTTCAAAAAATAGATCATGGAGGGAAGGGCAGTACAGATGTTCTCGGACTCACAGCTGGTGGTCGGCCAGGTGGAGGGAAAGCTGGAGGCCAGAGAATCGAGGATGCAAGGGTATTTAGCCCGCGTCAAGTACTTGCAGTCCAAATTTGAATCTTTTGCAGTGACGCATGCCTCCAAGAGTGGGAATACCCATGCCGACTCGTTGGCCACACTTGCAACCTCCTCGGCACAGAGCCTACCCCGGGTCATCCTCGTTGAAGACTTGTTTAAGCCCACTGGGACGGGTGGTGGTACCATCTAGATTCACCATATCAGAATGGGTCCCAGTTGGATGGATCCGATAGTGTCCTTCCTTAAAAATGATGTTTTACCAGAAGAAAAGTCTAAAGTTGACAAGATACGGAGAAAAGCTTTCGGTTTTGGCTATCCGAGGATGAGAAACTATATAAACGCTCTTTTTTTGGACCTTACTTGCTATGTATACACCCTGAAGCAACGAAGCTGGTCTTGGAAGAATTGCACGAAGGAATATGTGGTAGTTACATGGGAGGAAGGTTATTAGCTCATAGAGCTCTTACCTAGGGATATTGGTGGTCGAACATGCAGGGAGAGGCGCAAGATTATGTGAGGAAGTGTGACCAATGTCAAGCCATTAGCCTAGGGGCATCCTTAATCCTTTGACTAGTCCTTAGTCGTTTGCTCAGTGGGGCTTGGATATTATGGGACCCTTCCCAAGGGCAGCCGAGAATAAAAGGTGGTTGCTTGTCGGAACAGACTATTTCACCAAGTGGGTTGAAGCAGAGCCCCTATCAAATATTAAAGACGTGGATGCAAAGAAATTTGTTTGGAAGAACATCATTACCAAGTTTGGAATCCCACGTACCCTCATTTCGGATAACGGTCTGCAGTTCGACAGTAAGGCCTTCAGAAAGTATTGTGGGGACTTCAGCATCACAAACAGATATTCTACACCAGCTTATCCGCAAGGGAATGGCCAGGCCGAGGTGGTCAATAAAACGATAGTCAATGGACTTAAGAAAAGATTGGATGATGCTAAAGGCACATGGGTGGAAGAAGTGCCACACGTTTTGTGTACATATCGAACTACACCACGAAGATCCATGGGAGAAACACCCTTTTCGATGGCTTATGAAGCTGAGGCTGTGATCCCTTTGGAAATGGGGTTCTTGACGATGAGAACGCATTCCTTCACCCCAAACAATAATGACGACTTACTGCAAAGGGGGCTGGACCTAGTTGAAGAAAGGCGAGAAAATGTTATGGTTTAGCTAGTTTACTATCAGCAGAAGCTTGAGCAAGGGTATGACTCCCACATGAAATCAATGCCACTTGCTCCTGGTGACTTAGTCTTAAGGAAGGTTGTGGGTACCGCTAGGAACTTAGCATGGGGCAAATTAGGACCTAACTAGGAGGGACCCTACCGTATAACTTCAGTAGCTAGTATAGGGGCGTATTATCTTGCCGACCTAGATGAAAAGGCCGTACAACGTCCCTGGAATGTAAATAACCTACGAAGGTACTATTATTAATGAAAGGCATTTATGCCATCTGTTAAGTTATCATTATGTTGAGTTGATTGTCAGTTTTATAGTCTTTAATGTTAAACAAAAACCCGATATATTTTTACTAAGTGTTAAATAGAATCTTAATTGCGTCGGGTCCTCGAACCATCTGTTTTGGGAAAATTAACATTCAGTTCACTTTTTTACTAAGTGTTAAATAAAACTTTAGCTACGCTGGGTCCTCGGACCATCTGCTTTGGGGAAATTAACATCCACTTTATTTTTTTACTAAGTGTTAAGCAGAACCTTAGTTATGCCGAATCCTCGGACTATCTGCTTTGGAGAAATTAACATCCAATTCACTTTTTTACTAAGTGTTAAACAGAACCTTAACTACGCCGGGTCTTCGGACCATCTGCTTTGGGGAAATTAACATCCAAATCATTTTTACTAAGTGTTAAACAGAACCTTAGCTACGTCGGGTCCTCGGACCATCTGCTTTGGGGAAATTAACATCCAAATCATTTTTACTAAGTGTTAAACAGAACCTTAGCTACGCCGGGTCCTCGGACCATCTGTTTTTGGGAAATTAACATCCTATTCATCTTTTTACTAAGTGTTAAACAGAATCTTAGCTACGCCTGGTTCTCAGACCATCTGCTTTGGGAAAATTAACATCCAATTCACCTTTTTACTGAGTGTTAAACAGAATCTTAGCTACGCCAAGTCCTCGGACCATTTGCTTTGGGGAAATTAACATTCAATTCACCTTTTTTACCAAGTGTTAGACATAACCTTAATTATGCCTAGTCCTCAGACCATCCATTTTTGGGAAAATTAACATCTCAGTTTATGCCTCTATGTGTTAAGTGGAACTAAATCTATTCTCATGTTTGAGTGTTACATAAGTTCAAGTCTTTAACTAAAATTTTATCATCCTTATGCGTTTGGTGAATCTCTATGGCGTGAAACTTAGCATAATTCTCGCATACAAATTATCTATTGAAGGAGTAAGTTTATAAAGTGAAACCTTTCCCACTAGGGATTCATATTGTTGTTTAGCACATAGATGAAGCTGATTGTATCTATTTATATCTTAAATAGCTTTATAGTGTATTTGCAAGAGATACCGATCGTAGAAATTACATATAAGAAATGCTCGTAAATAAATTAAAAATCAAAATCCTTGTATTAGTCATTGTAGCATAATTTGATTGCATAGGAAACGATGACATAAAAAGAAAAAAGAAAAAAGAGGGGGCTACAACGATAAATTCTTCATATTAAACAAAAATCCAAAGGAGCCCTTAACAGCTTAGATCTTAGCCTTTGGTGGAGAATCCTCTTTGAGCTTTGCTTCAGCCAAATTGATCTTGTCTTCTGCTCCTTTTTATTCAAGCTCTACGGACTTAGAGGCCGCTTCCTTAAGGATCAGAGGAGCATTAATAGATTCTATCTTTGGTAGGGCCATGGGCTGCTTTCCCTTAAAGGAGGATCATTTTGGCCAGCTTGTTTGCCCTGGTTCTTGTCGGTCTTCTCCTCTAAGGGAATGTCTTGGCCTGAACCCATAGAGGATTGAGGAGGAGCAGGGGTCACGAGGGAGGTGGAAGGTGCTATAAGAGGTGGAGCATCAAATTCGTGAATATTGGGGGGATACCACATGCTCTTGGCCTTTCTCCATTCAGATATGGCTGGAGCACCTACCACATTGAGAGCCTCCATCCACACTTGCTTGCAGTACTCTCTGCACAAATCAGCAAACTCTTCAACTAGACGGGTCTTTGTTTCTTCAACCCCCCTATTGAAAGAAGCTAGTGATGAGCGTCAGCGGCCTCCTTAATGGAACGAGCTTTGTCTTTTGCATTTTCTAGCTCCTCCTTCAAGCATGAAATATCCTATTGGGCAGTGGCAAGATCCTCTTTATAGCCTCGGAGCTCCTTGCGCTGCCCCTTGGCTTGAGCCTCGGCTGTTTTAAGTCCAGCCTCAGCGCTTTTCCTCAGCTGCTCCTTTGTTGTCAGCATCTTGGCAAACTTCTCCTTTTTCGTCTCAGCTAGACCAAGAGCTTTTTCCGTCTCAACCTAATATTGAGCTCAGTGTTGGCTTTTTTCCGAGCGTTTTCTACCCATTTTTCAGCCACGAAGACCTCCTGGCTGGCCTGTACGCATGTGGAAAGCATGTGCAATATGACGAGAATCACGAAAAAAGAAAGAGCATATTCATAAGCTTATATAAATAAGATAAGTTGGATAACACGTACCAAGCCTAGGTCCCTCTTAAGGGAAAGGAAGAGTTATTGCTGCTTCATTTGTTCAAGGGCTTCCATGTCTTTAGGGAGGAGAATGCGCAATTTTAGGGCCTTGGCCAGATAATGGGAGTGTCCTTTTTGGAACTCTCTTATGCTGGAATGGACGGGAATGGGAGTTCCGTCCAACTCCAGCGCAGGAGACTAGTAGGACTGTGCGCGGTGCACCTTGGCCAGCCCATGGCTCCCTCCGCTCTCCATCGAGGGGGTGCGTGTTCTACCTTTGGCAACTTTCTGTTGTTGCTGTTGTTGCTTCAGCTTCTTTTGTTGTGCCAGTTCGGCGTCCTCGCTCTCATTCTTCCTTTTCTTCTTAAGGTCAAGGGCGGGAACCTTAGGGTTAGCAAGAGGAGGAGGAGGGGATAGCTGAGGAGGAGGTTGAGATCCAGTGGCACCCTTTTTGGCCACTTATGCACCTCGTACATTCATGAGTGACCTTAAACTAGACATGTCTTCCTCCTCGGTGTTGCTCTCTACCTTTGAAATTATTAAACCCCTTATCCCCGAACCCTTGGTGGGTTCGTCATCTACGTCCGAGATGTTGACGACATGACCCTCTTTAGGCTTCTCAGCTTCCTCGAGCTTGAATTAGTCTATTTCCTCTTCAAGAGATAGACGGAGAGATGTGGACTCTTCTCAAGCAACGGGTGCTACAGGTCTCACCGAAAGGGGGACCACTTTGAGGGGAGGCACGTAAAGGATGACATAATGGTCGTCTGGCAAGTCAAATGAAGTGAGGAAGTCGAGCCTGGAAACGTCTATCCTTCTACGCCTCTTGTCACCCGCGATGATAGCGTTGCTGACCTCTTGGTAGACGTTTGACAGAAGGTCGTACCCCAGTATAAGATGAGTAGCCGTCACTTGTAAGTCCTTGTTGACAAACACCTCAGATCTCAGAACTCTGTTAAGGTCCAAGATGCTAACTTCCCTAAGACGAGGAGATACGTGTTGTTTGTCTGCAAAAGAGACATCCAAAAGGTCAAATATGGTTAGGTGCAAACAAACTTTAAGTAACAAAAGCATTAAATTGCGGTGAATTCAAAGGACGAAGCTAAAGGAACTGAAGTTCATACCAGAAATCCTAAATCCTAAGCAACCACACTTGGTTTCTCCTTTTTGATAGGGCAATGAGGACCGTCATACCATCTCCCGGAAGAGATTTAATAGTCGTCCTTCATGCCTTTTATTAGATTTGGGGAGGCATGATATAAGTCTAACGACTCTAGACCGAGACTTGAGATAATAGCCTACATTTTTCAACTGGTGGCACTTATACAAGAAGCCGACATCACGCCACATGAGGTTTAGACCCATTTGCTCGTTTATAGTGTCGACACAACTTATGACCCTAAACATGTTGGGTGTAAATTGGTCAGGGCACAACCTATGGTTGCAGAGGTATTCACTAGTAACGTATTTCATGGGAAGTGTCATCCCACCCTCTAAGAAGGCGATTATGGGAATGACAACTTGCTCTTCTTTCCTAGAGTCAGCTACGGCTTCTGGGGGGCATTACTTTAAACCCACTTCCAAAGGAATGTGGTATTTGGCTCAGAATCCTTTCATGCCGGAGTTAGAGTCTACTAGACACTTGAACCTACCCATCTGGTCAAAGTAAGAGTGGATATTAGAAAGAAAAATGGTGGAAGGTAACAACCGAGGAGAAAAGGTCTAGTAGAATGAAAACTTACTGGAGAAAGGTGTACGACGTTTTGAGAGCTTCTTGAAAGAAAATAAAGATAGATGTTTCCAGGATGCGATTGCTTTTTGGAGTAGTGGCTGATTTCGCGATTTCCTAAACGTTTTAAATATTTGGGAGGTGAAAATTCATGAGAGTTATCCCGCTCAAATTTTCGGGAAAAAACCCGGGCTGTTGGATTTGCATCTCACCATTGAACATGGGCGATGGGGAGTTACTTAGAGTAATTAATGAGGGCGTCGTAGGATTCAAGGCGTCAAGAGCCGTTTCAGGAGATAAAGATAGACTTCTTGCATGCGGTGGTTTGGGAGGCACGTGGAGGCTGTGGATTTGAGTCAAAAATTCATTTTTTCTCCTCAGATGGGAGTAAAATAAATTTTTGAGGGGCTGTTATGGGGGCAAAAATGTAAAGGCATGCCTTTGGGCCTTGGGCCTGATTCGAAAGCATTAACTTGTCCGAGGATGGCCTGACGACAACAAGGGCTCCGAACTTAAAGGCCCACAAGCCTACTGTGGGAGTAGAGGCTAGTTAGAATGGTCCAAGGAGGGATGCATCCTCGGCTAACTAAGATGAAGGTCATAAGATACACCATGGTGCTTAGGAGGGAACCCAGAAAGCTCAACAAGTAAAGATGTACTCTAGAGGAATGCAAAAAGGGAGAACAAGTGGGAAGTGTCTTGCAGAAAGCTACTGCCACCTCATTAAAGACTTCACACCTACCCCTTTGGCCGCATTAATGAAAAAGTGATATCTGAAATGATGGTGATCAGCCTTACAACTATTGAGGGAAGATTACAAGAGGGCGATAGATAGGAAAGGCATCTGCATTGGTGATTCCATCAATTGAAGCACAAAGGGGAAGAAGAATATAAATAGAGAGGGAGAGAACATGAGAAGGAGGAGGAAAAATCTGTAAACTATCTTAGGAACGAAGAAGATCAATACATAGAGTCCTCGGCTTACGTCCGATAAGAGCTTATGATACATCAAAGGTTCTTTGCTCGCAATTCGTAGACCTAGCCCAACGTTTTTGTTTTTCATCGTCCAAAGCAACCTAGGTTTCAAGCCACCTAGGTTTCAAGCCCACCCTCTACAAATTTTATTGTTTAGGCCTTTTGGGCCTGTCCCCGACATGCATTTGAGTCCAGGCCTGAATTGTGTCTCTACAATTATTATTATTATTATTATTATTATTATTATTATTATTATTATTATATAACAATGCATATATAAAAGTTTAATTCATAGATTTTGCTAATAATTGTTTATTTGATAATATATTTTGAGTGGATGAAATTACAAAAAATTGTTTTCTTAATTGGTTCAATTAATCATTGTTAAGTTTTATTAATTTTCTTAGTTACATTTTTCAATGTATTGGATTGTAGGAAAAAAAAAAAGGTTTGAGAAAGTTTTTTTAAAACTAAAAGAATAATTTCCAAATTTTATAGTTTTTAAAAAATGAATATTTTCGTTACCTTGCCTTTTGAATTTCTAAGAAAAATTGTATTATTTTCATTTTGGTACGACAAAATTTATATTTATGATTTATGATTGTTCCTATAATAAATAAAAATATGATTACAAAATATATTCCTCTTTATTAAATTAGTTTAAATTGTAAGAAAAAAAATAAAACAACCATAAAATAATTATACCACGCAACGCGCAAGTTTGTGGCTAGTTTAAATAAAAAAGTTGCAAATGCTCACTACTTGTAGTATGATGCCTAGATTTTTTTTGTTCAACAAAGCCTCTAAAAAAGCATTTGCATTAGTCATGATGGCCATGACTAGAGACACTCACTTTACGATTCGTTTGTATTATGAAAAACATTTTTTTGGGAAAAAAAAAACTTGTTTTTTTGTGTTCGGTTGTGATTCTAAAAATAAGTTATAAAACGTTTTCTTTCGTTTGGCTTGCAGATAAATTATTAATATTTCTTGTCATTCCAAATAATTCTATGAACAAAGGGGAAAAATTCCAAATAGGTTTCATTTTTGGGCTATTTTTTGAGGCTTAAATTGGAAACACAATACAAATTTGGAATTTACACAAAAAATTACACTTGTATAAAAATAATTTTACATGTTTTTCAGTGTCTGGTAGTATGAGAAAAAATGAGTCAATGGAAAACTATATTTAGTTAATGGAAAAAGTATAGCTTATTTTTTAAAAAAATTTTCCACTAAATTTTTTTTGGGAAATAACTCAATTTCACGGCGAACTAAATAGGGGAAGTAAAAAAAAAATTGCTACCAAATATTAAAAAAACAAGATAGTTTTATAGAAAATATTTTTTGAAAAATGACTAATTTTCCAAAAACATTATCACTGAAACAACGAAAGAGTGTAAAAACAATTGGTTTGAGTTTTATTATTAGTCACTTAATCGAGCTGAGAATCTGTTCGTAATAAGTTTATGAAGAACATGTACTAAAATGTATCAAATATATATCAACGATGTGCTGTATTAGCATATAAGATTCAAATTGCAGTCAAAGCACCAGCCACCAGTGGATTAATCTCTAATGGCAGAATAGTGCCATTAGTGGCATGACATAATCAATGACGAAGATAGGCTGGCAAGTAGAAACCATATATGTCCCATCCTTTTCAATCTACCAGGGAAAAATGAGAACATGAACATATTCATGACATAATCGATGATGAAACAAAGACAGGAATCTAGGGAGAGCAGTAGGTGGCGGAATCATTAGAGATTCTAACAGAGCATGGATAAGAGGTTTTGCGCGGAACATTGGAGCTGCTACTTGTTCTTTGAATCTGTCTCATGTGATTGTTGAGCTAGACGCTAAAGTGGTAGTGTCCTTTTTGTCATCCTCTTCAAAATTCACCCTAAGTTGTGGGCTTTGGTCAATAATCGCAGGTTGCTATTGCAGAGCTTACTTAATGCCCAAGAGAGTACTCACAGTTTTTGTGTGGTAATAACATGGATTGAATAGAAGAAATGATATTAAACTTATACAAATAAAATGCGAGGAAGAAAAGTCAAATTATAAAAAAGAGAAAAGAAAATGATGAAAGAAGTGTAACGGTAAAGTAGAGAGTAGTGGGGAAAATTATTAGATACTCTTAGAGTACTATAAATACGTACTTCCTTCTCTCACATTAATGGTAGGTCCCACCATGAATTTAATTAGTGGAACCTACCATTCATGTGAGAGGAGGGAGTACGCATTTATGATATTCCGGGAGTACACAATAATTTTTCGAGTAGTGGGAGAGGTAAAGAGGTAAGAGAAAGGTTGGAGGAAGTGTAACCATAAACGTGTACAAATAAAATGGGAAGAAGAAGAGTCGAGTTATGAAAAATGATGAAGGAAGTGTAATGATGAAGTAGAGAGTAGTGGAGGAGGTAAAGAGACACATGGAAGGGAAAGGTTGGAGGAAGCATAACTGTAGGTATGGACTAATAGGGAGAAAAAGAGGCTTTTGTTTTTGTTTTCTGTAGATAGTAGTGAGAAGAAAAGTTTGAAAAATAAAAGAACAGATAAAAAAATTAAGCGGATGATTTTGCTCAATGATTGAGTAGCAAAATGTATTGAATGTGTATATATATATATATATACACACATACACATACATATATAAGGAATAGGATGGAAAGAAAATGACACTAAATGTTGAAGGGAGCTTTCAATATAGACAATAAACAATTAGAATTTATGATGATGTGTAGTGCTTTATATTTAGCCACAAAGAATTAATTTTGCAATCAATAAAGATGGAAAACCAAAAAAATAAAATAGTGATGTGGCCGCTAATGTGGCTTAATAGAAACGCAGAAACAATAAATGTTACGTTTCAACTTTTAAATATATATAAAATAGATGAAAACGCTTCCATGACGGATTCTACAGCCATAGAACCCACTTCAATTCTAATTGGACCTCTAGTTTGTAGTCTCTACTTTTGCTAGCCAGCAGTTGGGGGAGAGGGAGAAGGAAGCTAGAAGCTGAAACCAATGTTTGTTTGGCTACATGGACAAATTTTTCATGGAAAATAGGGAGAATGATTGGGTGGAATCTCTCTCTCTCTCTATATATAGATATATAAATAGGTAAATCTGAGAGAAAGTTCAATTAGAATTTGAAATTAGAATATAATTTTGCGTTATGTGTCTCAATTTATATAAGGACTGGGGACCATATCATAATTATCCACTTAAATTTATGCTATGTGTCTACTTAAATTTTTTAATTTTTGTGCCAAGGAAGTTAATGAGTACAAAATACTAAAAATCTAATATTAATGAACTATTTCAAAAAAAAAAAAATCACATATACTCAATAAATATCACCACACAACAAAGATTGCCACACGTTTTATCTTATTAAAAATTAGAAAAAAAATTATCATAAGTAGTATTAAATTTAGATAAGAATTTTAATATATGAGTAATTATGTTTACTTTTTTTTTTTATAAATAATTTGACTAATTATTTATATTTTTATAATAAAAACTATGTTTAATTTTAAATGTATCAATATGTATGCATGTGATACATGCCATTTTTTATAATAATTTGACTAATTATTTATATTTTTATAATAAAAATTGTTTTTTTTTTTTGCTAGGTAAATGCGGGGGTTTGAACCCCCGAGCAACAGGTCAATATAACACCCGGGTACCAACTCGCCTGAATGGGGCGGTGGTTAATAAAAATTGTGTTTAAGTTTAAATGTATTCATGTGTTTACATGGATTATATGCTAATATTTTTTTTTTTTTTTTTGACAAGAGAATTATATGCTAGTTAGAATAACTGACTTGGAAAAAATTTGATAGCTTTTTTTTAACATATGGCAAGGCTCACAAATGTGTGTGGGGCAGTGTCAAATAAGTAATGCTTATTTTAAAACAGAAAAGTTAACTAATGTCTTGACCACAATGATTTAGAAAATATTTTTTAATGTATTTTATGGAAAAAAAAAAAAAGATTTTTCAAACCATTTTTTATATTTATCATGATAGTGATTAGTGTTATAATTTTCTTTTTCAAAACAATCAATTAATAAATGCACATCCAAAATTATCATTAAATAAATAAATAAATCCGCAGCCATTAACGGGGCGTTAATGCACCTAAAATTTTACCCCTTTCTTATTCTCAACTGAACCCCTACGGTTTTCTTGAAAGTAAAAAGTAAAAAACTCAACTCTTTAGGTACATCCAATTCATTTGGTTAGAAACTTTAGAATTCTTTGAAGTCAGTTATCAGTGACTACGTTTTGAAACTTTTCTTTTAAATTGTGCTTACTCTTTTAGAATCGTGTCACGATTTTAATTATAATTGTAAAATAGTAAAATTATGTTTTGTGAAAAATGTTAAATTTAAAATATTTTTACATGTTTTACGCGACAAATTGTTATTATTAGATTAAAAAAAAATATTTGTGGTGAACTTGGATTAGGTCAACAGTCTACTATTTGAGATTGATTATGAAAATATATTTAACATAGATTTTATCTGAAGTCTTGTATTAGTTGAGGGGATTAGGATTTCACCTTATGCCAATCCTAGTTGAGGTGGTATTTATGTTTTACTTTCTTTTCTCTTTTTTTATTTTTTTTTTGTTTGGGTCAAAATTAGTGTTTTAATATATCTAACACTTTAAATCATCTCAGCAACTACATTGAAAAGAAAAACACAAAATTTGGAAGATGGCGGAGGGGAACGAAGTCCAAATTCCAAGGCTGAAATTGGGCAATCAAGGCCTTGAGGTAAATCTCAACGCCACTCCTTGAATACCCATTTCAATTTTTTTTTTTCCTTTTTAAAGAAACTTCCATTTTGTATATATTCAAATCACATTTCTTTGAAAACCCATCCACAGTAACTCAATACTCATTGACTATTAAGTTTGACTCTCAAGCTCAAATCATGAACAGTTGAAAACCGATGATGGGTGTTGCCAAGTTACCTTTTTGTGATCATATGCTGTGAAGTGTTATCATTATGAAAATAATCCTCTTGCATATAGGACCCTGTGTGTTAAAAGTATGGTGGGGAGTGGGGACAAAGTTAACTAGTGTGTTAGTTAGAGACAAGGAACAGTGCAGCATTAATTTGAAACGATTTGTATGAAGCTGTTTAGTTTAGTCACATGCTATAAATTGAGATTAAGTTTGTAGAGAAGTGTTAAACTGTACCTATCTTGAGATGTTGCAGCAAAAATGATATTTTCTATATTCATTTGACGCCCTTCACTGAGAACTTACTACCACAGAACGAATTGAAAGTCATCCCTAAGAAACACAATTCTATATTCAAGTCATAAGCAGTTAATGGCTTCGGTTTTGTAGTCATTTAACCATGTACTTTTAACATTCTCCCTCACTAGTGAGTTGGGATTTTAAATGAGAGATAGAGTGGAGGAGACAAAGATCGAACTCTGGATATCATGCTCCGATACCATGCTAAATTATAGATATTCTCAAAAGTTTAAGCTATTAGGATATTGCAAATTTAATTATTTAACCACATACTTTTATGATTTAGTAGGAGATAATCTATAAGGTTTGGAATAGTGAATAACTATTGTGGCTGCAAGTTTAAACATAAATGACAAAGCAAGAGTTTAGAGCAATTTGTGTGTATATATATATTGAGGTTATGATTGAATTGTGTTTTGAGGTTATGATCCCGTGAGACTCTTGTAATTCAATGTTTTGAGGTTATGATGCCCTTGGAACTCTCTTATGACACTACACTAAAGCAGCCATTTGTATTACCTCATAACCAAGTCAATATGATGAACTAAACAGATTGAGCTGATTGTTAAACTTTTAAGATAAAGTTTAAGTCCACAGAGATTTGTTGTTTTCTTGTGAAGACATGAGATTTGTGTCGACACTACAGATGCCATCTCTTAAAGAGTAGTTGCTATTCTTTTGCCTGGTATACTGAGGACATATCTATGATACACATAGACTAATTTGATTGTGTGGGGAGATTCTGAAGTAAGTGTCATTTTAATATGTATTTTTTGGGTAATGATCTACACTATATAATTGAGACTATGGTCATGGAGAGTTTCTGGAATTAACAAACTCATGCTCCTTCATCTTTTCCATTTTCAGCACTTAACATTTGCATATTTTAAAGTCCTTCAATCTTGTGCTCCATATGTTGTCAGGTGGGAAGCTTTGGAGAAATTAAAATTGATAGAAAGTATGGAGACTTTACACCTTAGTAGCTGCATTTCTTTCTTCCATCAAGAGTCCCAACATAAGGTTGAACCTGCATAAATAACCTATAACAATGAAATCCTCTGGTTAAACTTTCCCGATGTTCAAGATGCATAGGTTCTAAGGTTTTAAGGAATAGTTTTTGTACCAAAATATTTTGTTGCGCTCTGTTGGGGACATAGCAACTTTGGTAGATTCTAGTCGAGGAGTTAATATAACATATAGAGACATCAATTGACCCAAAAACTTAAGCCTATGAATTTGAGCCTAGTTATGTCATATGAACCATTCACTCTTGTCGTTATTATCCAATGTGGAAACTCACTACTTAACTAACCACAATACTCACACATGAATATTCTTACATGCTCTATTATCATTCTACTACATTTATTCTTAACTTTGTTTCTCCTTTCTTTGTAATTTTGAACTCTTTTTCTCCCCCAGGTCTCAAAGTTGGGGTTTGGATGTATGTCCCTAACTGGAGCCTACAATTCTCCTCTCTCCGAGGAGGATGGAATCTCAATAATAAAGTATGCTTACAGTAAGGGAATCACTTTCTTTGATACATCTGATGCTTATGGACCCCATTCTAATGAAATTCTTATTGGAAAGGTAAAAGACACTAATTTTTAATTTTACTAGCTCAAGAAGTCAAACGTTTTTGTTCCTATCTGGTAGTAAATCTGAAGATGGTCACAGATGTGAAATTTTTGTTACTACTTTCTATATTATCTGTTAGTGAATTGATTAATAATTGAGGACCACATTAAAATTCTGTTCTATTTAACTGAACGAAATTTATATCTTTCAGGCCTTGAAACAGTTGCCAAGAGAGAAAATTCAAATAGCCACCAAATTTGGCATCCAAAGATCAGGATTTCCTCAGATGCAAGTGAATGGTAGCCCTGAGTATGTTCGCTCAAGCTGTGAGGCTAGCTTGCAGCGTCTTGATGTGCAATGTATTGATCTGTATTATCAGCATCGGGTAGACACAAAAGTACCCATAGAAGAAACTGTAAGTGATTCTCTTTCTCTTTCAACTAGATGCGTGCAATGGGTTATTTTAAAAATTCTTTCTTGTTTGTTTGTAATTTGAAATTATTAAATTCTCTGCAAATATGATTAAATTCATCATATTGGAATGTAGATTGGTGAACTTAAGAAACTGGTAGATGAGGGAAAAGTCAAATATATTGGTCTATCTGAAGCCAGCCCAGACACGATAAGGAGGGCACATGCTATACATCCCATCTCAGCTGTACAAATGGAGTGGTCTCTCTGGAGTCGTGATATCGAGGAGGAGATGATTCCACTTTGCAGGTTTATTCAGTTCACAGATGACGTTTTTATAATTTTGGTCTCATGAGTGCTTCCACATATAAGAAGATTACACATGATCATCTGTTCTAGATGTGGAGTTAAATTTAGAGCTGCTTGTTCATTGGTCATTGTGTCTGTATATTTTAGTTAAGAGGATAGGTTCAATGAGTCCTAAGTATCTCTTTCTCTTTTTTTTTTCCCTTTGTTTTCAAAGACCATTATCTTCTTTGAAAGACTGCTACTACAAGGAAAATTTAATTGGGTTGTATCCATTTTGTGTAGCTTTGATTTCATTATATGTAATTATCTTATCTAGATGCATGAGGATGCTCTCTTGATGCCTTTGTTCATGTAGGGAGCTTGGTATTGGTATAGTTCCATACAGTCCTCTTGGTCGTGGTTTTTTTGCTGGCAAAGGAGTTGTGGAAAATTTGGATGCAAATAGCCGCCTGGTACATATTTCACAAATATTTTTTCTCATTTATATGTGGACTCTCAAATTTTCTGCACAATTCTTCAGGCAATAATAGTTTTCTTTTTGAACAATGCATACTTCTGAGTGAAAAATTCCTACCAGGGCAAACACCTATTTTAGTTCTTGCAGTTTACAAGAAGTTTCAATTTCATCCCTAATATTTGAAAATTTGCAAACAAGTTGCTGACATTTCAACATTTTGCAATTAAGCTTTTCTATCTGCCTCACAAATACAATAGATGACATGTCACGTTAAATAGCTGACCTGACATGGCGTAGATGATGATTTGCCAATTGGAAGTCCACCTAGAATAATAGGAAGATGAGCTAGAAGAGTAATAACTATTCACAGAAAAGTGAAAAGAACAAAAAGGTCTGTATTTGTTTCCAATTTCCAAATCATCACTAAGTCGTGCCACATCATCTGTTGGCATTAGTTAGTACTCGGATGTGTCATGTCATCTACTCATTACCGCTCATCACTGACCATCTCCACTCACTTCTGCTAGTCTCCTTCCCCACCAAACAACCCCAACCGCTCACCCAAAACTGGGGTTTTATCCACTTCAACCAATAATCTAGTAAAAAACATGCAGGAAAGTTCCCAACCCCAAAAGGAGTTAGTCAGGTAGCAGGTTCAGGTTGATACCAAACCCAAACTGACTCAACTCTTTGACCTACCAAATGTTAGGGAGCAAACAGTACTTCTTGTAAGCTTCAGGAACCAAATTAGTTATTTTCTTTTCATTTTTCAATAAGTAAATCAATTGTATTGATGAGAAATTATGCATAAGTATTGAAGAAACAGATAGGTATTTTGTCAATATATCCATCTTTTTGTTCCCTCAATCTCTTTTGTAAACTAAATCATCTCAAATATATCCACAAAGGAAAATAGCAGAAGATTTAAAAGAACATTAGTAGTAGTAAGAAAAGATATATTGATTAAGGAGGTGACAAAGTATGATTTTTATATCGGATAGAATGATGGAGAAGAAGAATACATATGGCTGACTCCAATTAGTTGACACAGGACAAAACCAAAATGGATGCAGCAACAACTTAGGAGAGTGACGTATTGAATAACAAAAACACTCTTAAGGAAATTTAAATAAACTACTAATTACCTAATTCACTAATAAGACCTTAAATAAAATCCAATTGTCCAATATAAGTACAATTGACTCAAAATTCAAAAGACTAGATTCAAATAAACTATTCTTTGCACTTTCAGCAGTATTACTTTGTTCAAAATCTAGCCAACCCCAAAAGTTTCAGGATTAAGGCTTTGCTGTTGTACAATAAGAACCATCTTATAGAAAGGATTTCAAGAATTTATGCTTTCTCCTTAATAAAATAGTAATAACAATAATAAAAATTCTGCAAATGAAACTGACAACCAGCTTCTTTATTTTTTATTTTTTATTTTTATCTTCTATAAGGCCATGCACCCTCGGTTCCATGGAGAAAATTTGGACAAGAACAAGACCATTTATAGTCGAATAGAAAGACTTGCTAGAAAGCACCAATGCACTCCTGCTCAGCTAGCACTTGCATGGGTTTTCAAACAAGGAGATGACATTGCACCCATACCTGGTAATTGGCTTTCACTTTTTGGTTTTTTTCCTGATTAATTGCTTGCAAAAATGTGCTATGTATTTAAGTTTTCAATAAGAGAAAGAAAAGCTGCTGAAGATTCTATTTCTTGTCATGTATTATTATCTTTTGTGTGCTTCAAATTGAAATTAACTTGACTCCAAGAGTGCGCTCTTCCCCATGTAAGCTGAAACAAGTAGAATTTATATTTCCTGCATCTTATAGTGGACAAAGTTGATATAGAATTTAAGGAAATATATCAGAATTATCCCAATTGAAGTTACGTAAGGATTTCCTGCCTCAAGTTTCAAAGTTTAGCATATAAATGGATAACAACCCACTTCATGGCTGGAAATTACATAGATATTGCCTGCTATAATGTCATAACAGCCTTAGAAAAACTCAGAGATTTTAATTTCCTGTTAACATATTCATAAACATAGTCCTAGGCTGTGGTCATAACTAAATCAGATTTTATTATGGGTTACGGTTTGTGATCACAATGTCTTGAAGACATTGGCCATATGGCTGGCTAGTTACTGACTTTTTGCAGGAGTCGTAGTTTGATTTTGAGGAATAATAAAATCATGAGTCAATAATGTGCTTTTGATATTAAAATTGCTAAAAAATATATGCAGGTGTGCTAAATATATAGGGAACTGTATTAAGAAAAAATCTAACGACATTGATCAAGGTTTAGCTGAGTTATTTACTTTTCATTGGAAGTGTTACATGAATGAAGATGATGAAGCAGAGTGGAATTTCATTATCCAGTGCACCCTTTTGTACCTCCCACAGGCAGGAAACTTGAAATTTGATAATTAAGAAGAGAGGACTGCTAGTTCCATACATAGTTTAAGGATGATTGTGTGTATCTATCTTCTTCTCTCTTTCAGCAGGAAAGTTCACTAATGTTCTCATTTTCAATCATATTTATTTAGTATAAACAGTGGCTTTTGTATCAGATCCCTTTGGAACTGTTCGCTAGATTTTAATAGTTGAGGCAAGTTGAGACTTTCACCTGCTATTTCTCAATTGTTCATTTGCCTTGAACTTTAACAGGGACAACTAAGATCAAGAACTTGGATAACAATATTGGCTCTTTGAACGTGAAACTTACAGAAGATGACCTGAAGGAGATAACTGATGCTGTACCAGTCGAAGAAGTAGCTGGTGGTAGAAGCTATCAAAGCATGGATCATTTTCTATGGAAGTTTGCTAACACTCCTCCACAAAACTAATTCTCTATTTACACTTTCATGGATATTGACCATTTCACTTGAATAATGCTATGTTTTTGTGAAATGAATGGCCAGATTTATGTTAAAAACTAGCTATGTCATTCACACCACAAAATTAGCAACACTAATTTGTATACTTTTTGAGAATGATAACCAATGTGGTTGCTTTATGTCATGTTCTATTGGATATTTTGTTCCTCACTTTGTTTTAGGGTAAATTACTTGCTAGGCCATATTCTTTAGGAGCGGTTACAAATTAAATCTTGAAGTTTAAGATTTACAATTTTTTTTTTAATTTTTTTATTTATTTTTAAGATTGTTACAAATTAAACATTATAATTTTGCTAGTTTCAAATTGAATCCTGACCTTTTTAAAATCATATCATTTTAAACGTTGAAATTTTTAGGTTTTCTTAGGGGGTGTAAATTGATATGATTTTAAAAGTGCAGGGTTAAATATTTGAAACTAAAGAAACTATATGGTAATGATATGATTTTAAAAGTTCAGATTCAATTTGAAATTAATGAAACTATAAGGTTTAATTTTAACAGTCATAAATTTCAAGTTACAATATTAAACCACCTCTAAATATAGGGTTTTAAATATAATTTGACTTTTCTTATTTAGATTTTATTTTAGTTTGTACCTCTCTCTCTCACGCACGCACACACATATAGCATCCTTGTCAAATGTTGTCACATACATTAGAGATAGTAGCCATCTACTGCTTTTGTTACCTCATCACAAAGTACAAAATTAAAAGTAGATTGAGAACTTTGCAAATTATCTCCAGTAATGATCGTATCATCAACATAAAGTAAGCAACATTGCGTGGTACCGTGGTCAATGCATCTAATAAATAACATTGTGTCATATTAATTGATAAAGTAACGAAGATGTCTTATGAGGATGCTGAATTTTGTAGTAACATTGTGTGGTACCGTGGTCAATGCATCTAATAAATAACATTGCGTCATATTAATTGATAAAGTAACCAAGATGTCTTATGAGGATGCTGGATTTTGTAAACCATGTTCGATCTTTACAGAAGAATGAGGCAAGTGTAGAGGATGCATCATCTAAACCTTTTTTTGAGTTAATTTTTTATTGAGAAAGACATTCTTCATGTCCATCTGAAGAAATTGTCAACCTTTAGAGGCAATGACTACAACGATAATGCAAAGTGGGGAGAGGTATGCAAAAGGGCCAAATGCCTCCTAGGTAGTCAATGGTGTGCTCTTGTGTGAACCCGTTTGCTACAACATCGGCCTGGTAGCGGTCAATAGAACCATCAAATGTTGAATGTGTGTGGAACGTGGACATGGAATGGAACATCTTGTGTTTCCCAAAGACAACATGATGGGAGACTCTGACTTAGTTAGTGATAGGATTGTAGCATCGATAACCCTTTTGTTTAAGATCACACCCAAGGAAGTAACTCAGTTGAGAGCGCATTTGTCATTTAGTGTGATCACTAGGTTAGAAAAGAATGAAGCATACACCTGAAAACTTGAAGGTGAAGGTATCCAATTGATGGTAGAATGAATGGCAATGGGAGATGCTTCTCCCTTAAAGGAGGTAGGAACAAAAGCTGAATATAGTGTAGTGTTTGCTTGGCTAGACTCTTAAACTGACATGTGATGGGGCAAAATGTGAAAAGAAATGTCATATAGTAATGCGACCTTTCTACCAACACATCAAAATGAATGGGTTAAAAAAGAGCAAAAGAAAAAGACTCACTTGTATTCAATGATAATGCATGTTTTTTGTCTAATGAAATGATTTAGAATTGACTTGACTTAACAAACCCTAGCCACTAAAGACTGAACACTAGACAAGGAAGCATGATTGAGATGAGAGTGCCATGGAGTAGAGTTGTGCAACAAGGGCAAAAGTCTCCTCTATGTCAAGTCATATTCTTGAGAACTGTTTAGCAACAAGGTGGGCCTTGTAACACTTAATAGGATCATCCAAGAGAATCTTGATCCTGTACACCCACTTACATCTTACAACAGGCTTTTTAAGAAAAAAAAAAATAAAGAAAAAATATACTAGATTGAGATCCCATGATTCGACAAGTTTGTGATTATAAAATTTTGCCTCAAAACCAAGAAATGTGCTATGAATCTAAGCACAAAAGAGGACAACTTCCACAATAAAATGGTAATGAAGAAAATTTAATGAAAGTGATCCTTTAAACAACAAAGCTGCAAATGCTCACTTCTTGTAGTATGATGCCTAGATTTTTTTTTTTTATTATTCAACAAAGCTACTAAAAAAAGCATATGCATTAGTCATGACTGTATAGAGACACTCACTTTACGATTTGTTTGCATTATGAAAAACAGATTTTGGAATATAGTTTCGAGAAAATAAACTTGTTTTCCTATGTTTAGTTGTGATCCTGAAAATAAGTTAATGTTATATTGGTAAATTTTTATATGAAACCTTAAAGTGTCTAACCTTTTTACCCAAACAAAGAAAAATTCTCGCATTTCATTTTATTTCCTTAGCTTGTATATTTAATTGAAATAAAAGTTTTTAGGTTTTGTGCTAGTAGCATTTAAATAGATGTTATTATGAAGCATAATTTGTATGAAATTTATTTGTTTAATACTATTATAATTTAGTATGCTTACTGACGGGACTGACGAAGCAAGTAATGACGACAAAAACATCACTGACGGATATATCACGAACGACGAAGATGAGGATAAAGCAGCAGGAATATTTAATACCGCCAATAAATGCCCAGGCTGGGTAAGAACAGCTGTACAGCCCGTTGGACGAATTAAAGCCCCGCCATAAGCCAAAAGGCGTAACTGAAGGCAGCATTAAAACCACAATAACTGTCACAATGGTTAAGGAGCAAAAGGAACATATATAAACCAACCAAAAACACCGGCCAGAGGTACGATTACATAAGAAAACCCAGCACTTTCTTTACTTTCAATTCCTTTTTGGCAGCAATTCTAAAAAGCTAACTTAAGCATCGGAGGTGCTTTGGCAGGCACCACACCGGTGTCCACTCTGACAGATTGCGCCGTCACCCCTCGATCGTCGGAAGACGAAGCACAGGTTTGATTCCGTCTGAGCTTGATTCTTATTATTACTGACGAACATTTTTGCTTCATCAGTTTGGCGCCGTCTGTGGGAAGAGCCACCTTTCGGTATTGGTACCTGAAGAGGCAGTACCCACTAATTTTTACAGTCAGATGGAATCCAATCTAGATCCTACCCCCTGACCCAGCAAATCCAGGCCCTAGCGGCTACTGTGGAAGAACTCACCAGGCAGAATCAAGAGATGAAGATGCAGCTCCAGCAGATTCAACAGGAAGAGAGTCAGTCCAGGGACGGCCCAGAGGGTGAAGGAAATAGTCACAGAAGAGCCAGCACTCTCAGACCGACCACCTTTGAAGAGCAGAATTCAGATGTTATCAAGGAAATGAGGAGAAAGATGGACGAGTTACGGAGAGCCGTCAAGGGGAAAACAGACCGGAGTGTGGATAGAATGATTAGAGCCACAGACTCGCCCTTCACAACAGCAGTGCTTGAATGTCCAGTGCCGCCCAAATTCCGTTTACCCCAATTGGAGCCGTTCGACGGATTGAGGGATCCTCAAGTTCACCTCAACACATTCAAAACCACACTAGGCCTCCAACAACCTCCTGACGAAATATTATGTCGCTCCTTCCCCACAACTCTTAAAGGAGCGGCCAGGGAATGGTTTACTAAGCTGCCGTCATCTTCAGTAGATAATTTTGAACAACTGAGCGGTGCCTTCTTGAGGCATTTTATTGGGGGACAACGCCCGAAGAGGCCAGCGGATTACCTGCTCACTATCAGACAAGGAGAGAAGGAGACGTTAAGGTCGTATGTAAAACGTTTCACACGGGAAACCCTGGAAGTGGACGAAGCTGACGACAAAGTGCAGCTGACGGCTTTCAAGGCAGGATTAAGATCTCGGGACCTCGTGGCATCACTTGCGAAGAGTCCTCCAAGGACAATGGCAGAGATGCTCTTAAAAGCACAAAAGTACATGAATGCCGAAGACGCGCTCGCAGCCATAAGGGATGCAGCCAAGCCGGGGGGCGTTGGAATGAGAGATCACGAGCGAAGAGGACAGAAAAGAGAACGAAGTGATCGTCAATTCAAAGACAATAACAGGAATGACAAAGGCTCCCAAACGGTAAGATTTACCCCTTTAATTATGCCCGTTGACAAGATTTTGTCACAGATTAAGGACGAGCACCACTTGAAATGGCCACGGCCCTTGCACTCGTCGCCCAACGTTCGTGACAAAAACAAGTACTGCCGGTTTCATAAGGATCACGGTCACTACACGGAGGATTGCCGCGATCTCAAAGAGCAAATTGAAGAACTAATAAAGAAGGGCAAGTTGCAGAAGTACGTGAATAAAGAACAGTCCCGTGGACCAAGGAACGGAAACACAAACCAGAAAGAATCATCATCAATAAATGAAGACCGTCGATCCCATCCAGCACAGAATGTGATAGGGGAGATAGCAACCATTGCGGGAGGACCCTTTTCGGGGGGATCTTTTAGGTCTCTCAGGAAAGCATGCCAGAGGCAAATTAACAGCGTCCACATGATCCCCCCAGTCAAGCAAAGAAGGACAGACGAAGAAATGTGCTTCAACGAGGCAGATGCAAGGGGGGTGAAGCAACCACACAATGATCCCTTGGTCATAATGTTAATCCTAGAAGGGTTCAACACCAAGAGGATCCTCGTGGATAACGGCAGCTCTGCTGACATCATCTACCTCCCCGCGTTCCAGCAATTGAAACTAGATCCAAAAAGACTGTGCCCATTTGACTCTCCCCTCGTCAGCTTCAGTGGGGATCGAGTATATCCCAAGGGCATGGTGACGTTGACAGTAACGATCGGGACCTATCCAAAGCAATTGACCCGTCAGTTAGATTTCTTGGTGGTAGATTGTCCTTCATCCTACAACGCAATCATTGGAAGACCCACACTCAATAAATGGAGGGCGGCAACGTCTACATATTGTTTGAAAGTAAAATTCCTGACAGACAACGGGGTCGGCGAAGTAAGAGGAGACCAAGTTTTAGCTCGGGAATGTTACCAGGCCGTACTAGCTGCACGGGAAAACCACACTTGGGTGATAGAAGAGAAAGAAGGGGAAAAGGAGGAGAATGGCGAATGTAAGGATGAAGCACTGGAAACAGTTGAATTAGCTGTCGGAGAAGTAACTAAGACGACGAAGATAGGAAGAATGCTGAATCCGGAGATGAAGGCCAAGCTCGTTCGATTACTCCGAAAGAACCTGGATATCTTCACTTGGACTCACGAAGACATGCCAGGCATATCCCCTGAAGTCATCCAGCATGAATTGAGGGTGAACCCAGAGAAAAAGCCCGTCCATCAGAGACGAAGAACCTTCGCTCCGGAACGAGACCAGGCAGTGACGGACGAAGTCAACAAGCTCTTGGCAGCAGGTTTTATTCGAGAAGTACATTATCCGGAATGGCTTGCCAATGTCGTCTTAGTAAAGAAAGCCAACGGAGCATGGAGAATGTGTGTGGACTTCACGGATCTGAACAAGGCATGCCCAAAGGATAGCTTTCCTCTACCAAGGATAGATCAGCTAGTAGATTCAACGGCTGGAAATAAGTTACTGACGTTTATGGACGCCTTCTCCGGGTACAACCAGATAAAGATGGCAGAGGAAGATCAAGAAAAAACTGCCTTCGTTACGAGTCAAGGACTCTACTGCTACAAGGTGATGCCCTTCGGGCTGAAGAATGCCGGAGCCACTTATCAGAGGTTGGTGAACAAGATGTTCAAGAATCAAATTGGCAGGAATATGGAAGTGTATGTGGACGACATGCTCGTCAAGAGCAAAGAAGAACTTTCTCATCTCGAAGATTTGGAGGAAACGTACACCACTCTCAGGCAGTACAAAATGAAATTAAACCCAGGTAAATGCGCATTTAGGGTAGCCTCGGGGAAGTTCTTAGGGTTCATGGTTTCCCAGAGGGGGATAGAAGCTAATCCGGAGAAGGTTAGTGCCATTATCAACATGGAATCACCAAAGACGGTTAAAGAAGTCCAGAAGCTAACAGGAAGGATCGCGGCGCTGAATAGGTTCGTCTCCCTAGCAACGGACAAATGTCACCCCTTCTTCAAAACCTTGAAAAAAGCTTTCGTCTGGACTGACGAGTGTGAGAAGGCGTTTCAAGAGCTTAAACGTTATCTGAGTAATCCACCTCTCCTAAGCTCGGCAAGAGAAGGAGAGCCTTTACAGCTGTACCTGGCGGTATCAGTCACGGCCGTAAGTGCGGCCCTAATTCGTGAAGAGGGTAAAAAGCAGCTGCCAGTTTACTACGTTAGTCAGGCCTTCCAAAGAGCTGAGTATAGATACCCGATGATTGAGAAGATCGTGTTCGCGCTAATAGTGGTCTCACGCAAACTCAGGCAATACTTCCAGGCGAGCCCAATCCTGGTCATGACTGATCAACCTATCAAAAAGTCCATGAACCGACCCGAGGCGGCCGGGAGGATGATCCAGTGGGCCATCGAGCTTAGCCAATTTGACATCGAGTACCATCCCAGGACGGCCATCAAAGCGCAGGTACTGGCAGACTTCGTGGCCGAATTCACCTTTGCAAATGAAGACAGCCAAGTTACGGACGAAGGTAAATGGACGATTCAAACTGACAGATCCTCAACTCAAAGGAGGGGTGGTGTAGGGGTCGTCATAACCACCCCTGACGGAGAAGTGCTTAAGTACGGTGTCCAGCTACGATTCTCAGCCACCAACAACGAAGCCGAATACGAAGGAATACTGACGGGACTAAGGCTCGGAAAAGCCCTTGGGGCTAAGAACCTACTAGTTCAAAGTGATTCAAAACTGGTAACTGAACAGATAAAAGGAGAATACGAGGCAAAAGAGGACAGGATGCAAAAATACCTCAGGCTGGCGAAACGCCTTATCCAAGAATTCGATGCAGTCAGGATTGAACAGATCCCTCGAGACCAGAACATCGTAGCAGACGAGATTTCAAAAATATCATCGTCAGACGAGTGGCAGTCAAGGGGCAAGTTTATGATTGAAGTCCAGAAGCATCCCAGTATTGAAGAAGTGTCCGCATTCCAGATCCAAGGTACGAACAGCTGGATCACGCCTATTATGTCTTTTTTGCAGGACGGATACCTCCCCCAAGACGCAGACGAGGCGAAGAAGGTTAGAAAAAGAGCGGCCAGATTCACGATCTTAAACGACACCTTATACAAAAGGGGCTTTTCCATGCCCTACTTGAAGTGTGTTGACGAAGACGAAGCCAAATACATCCTGAGGGAAGTTCATGAAGGAGTTTGCGGAAATCATGCTGGCCCGAGATCCCTGGTAAGCAAAATTATTAGAACAGGTTATTTCTGGCCAACTATGCAGGCGGATGCAGTAGACTTCGTCAAGAATTGCGACAAATGTCAAAGGTTCGGGAACGTCCAGCGGCTTCTAGCGGAGAAGCTGACGACCGTATCCTCCCCCTAGCCGTTCGCTCAATGGGGAATTGACATCGTCGGCCCACTACCATTAGGAAAAGGGCAGGTAAAATTCTTATTGGTCGCGATTGATTACTTCACAAAATGGGTGGAAGCAGAGGCAGTGGCAACCATCACCGAAGCACGAATCCAGAGCTTCGTTTGGAGAAATATAGTCTGCAGGTTCGGGATACCAATGACGATCATATCAGATAATGGACGGCAGTTCGATAGCCAAGCCTTCAAGGACTTCTGCTCAGGATTGGGTATCAGAAACAAGTTCTCGTCTCCAGGACACCCGCAGGCCAACGGGCAAACGGAGGTGACGAACCGGACGTTGCTAAAGATCATAAAAACCAAGCTGGATGACGCGAAGGGTGCCTGGCCGGACGAACTCCCAAACGTGTTGTGGGCTTATATGACCACGGCAAGAACCCCGACGGGGGAAACACCTTTCAGACTCACATATGGCACTGAAGCCGTGATACCGGTCGAAGTGGGAATCAATAGCCTCAGGCACGAGGCATTCCAGGAAGAAGATAACGACGATCAACTCAGGATCAACCTTGACTGCTTGGACGAAGTAAGAGACCAAGCCTCCAGCAAGATGACCAAGTACCAGCAGAAGATGGAAGAATACTATAACAAAAGAGTGAAACTTAGACGATTTGAAATAGGTGACCTCGTCTTACGCAAAGTCAGCATGGCCACAAAAGAACCAACACAGGGAAAGCTAGGATTCACATGGGAAGGGCCCTACCGAGTTACTCAATATTCCAGGCAAGGGAGTTATCATCTAGAAGCCATGAATGGGCAGAAACTTCCACGACCTTAGAACGTCGAACATTTGAAGAAGTACCACCAATGAATGTAACCAATGGATATGTTCAGATTTAATAAAGAAATTTCATTATTTACTAATACTTCTGCGTCCACAGGTCTTAATTACTGGGGATTTTTTCCTCCCAATCTCAAAAATTTTCCTAAGTAACAAGATTCCGCCTTGACGGATGTAAGTTACTGACGATTTAAAGAGACATTGAATCTCAAAAATTTTCCTAAGTAACAAGATTCCGCCTTGACGGATGTAAGTTACTGACGATTTAAAGAGACATTGAATCTCAAAAATTTTCCTAAGTAACAAGATTCCGCCTTGACGGATGTAAGTTACTGACGATTTAAAGAGACATTGAATCTCAAAAATTTTCCTAAGTAACAAGATTCCGCCTTGACAGATGTAAGTTACTGACGATTTAAAGAGACATTGAATCTCAAAAATTTTCCTAAGTAACAAGATTCCGCCTTGACGGATGTAAGTTACTGACGATTTAAAGAGACATTGAATCTCAAAAATTTTCCTAAGTAACAAGATTCCGCCTTGACGGATGTAAGTTACCGACGATTTAAAGAGACATTGAATCTCAAAGATTTTCCTAGGTAACAAAATTCCGCCTTGACGGATGTAAGTTACTAACGGTTCAAAGAGACTGAGTCTCAAATTTTTCTAAGTAACAAGATCACAGGAAACGTTGAAGATGGCTATATTACAAAGGTGCAAAAGGAAAACTAGTGCATGCAATTAAAGCCCAAAAACCAAGGGCAAATTCCATTGTTTTCAGACCCACAAACACTGGGCCAAGCCATTCCACAAAAATTGTTCAAAAAAGACAAATTGCTTCAGTAAGGGAGCTAAAAAAAAATTAAAAAAAAAAAAAAACGAAAACAAAAGATTTTTTTTAAGCAGCAGGACAATCTTGATCAGCAGAAGGAGCAGCACCATCAGGAGCAGGTTCGTTGGCTAAGGCGTCCTCTGAAGCACCAGGTTGACCAGAAGAAGACTGAGCAGCCTCGTCCACAGCCATCTCTTGGTCAATCTCCTCAAAATCAAGGTTCTCCAAATCCACCCCCGAAGGGTGCTTGGCGAGGAACCTCGTCAGCAGCTCGAATCCTTTGAAGTACCAACTAAGCAGGACAGTGTTGTACTCGTCCGTGGTCTGGAACGCCTCAACGGACCGAGCCGCTATGGTCTTCAATTTCTCTTTAGACGCCAGGAGTTGCTCGTCCTTCTCCATAGTTAATTGACGCTCAACCCTCAGGTCGTCATTCAGAACCTTCATCTGCTCCTTCAACTCGTTGGCTTCCCCCATTGATCGAATCAGTTCCTTCTTCAAACCGGAGTTCTTGGCTTCCAGGACCTCCACTCTCGATGCAAGGGAGGCAGCCTTCGCTTCTTGAGCTAAGTACTCCGAGGTAATGTGCAAACTCTCCCCCAACACCTGAAACAACAATTAAGGCCGTCAGCACGTGAAGCTTCAGAAAGAGTCTCAAAACCACCTTGCCTTAAGGTTTTTACCTGAACAATCTTCTGCACATGACGGCTCGCAATACTGTTGAAAGGCACTCCGGTAAGAACCTTCAAATCACCTGCAGCCACGGCTCCATGCGCCCTCTTCACCGCCAGACTCTCATCATCCCAGATGGTAGACGAGGAAGAAGCAACCTTATCCTTCGCCGTCTCTAAGCATGGCCTCTTTGAAACGGGAGTAGGAAGCTCCTCAATCGACGTGGAAGGGGAGACCATCCTCGTCACCTCCACCCCAGAAGTGACGGGAGTAACCTGGGTCGCGGGCGAAGCGGAAAAATCTTTTACTCGAACTCCCTTTTTCCCCAAGTGTGACAGAGGCTCGTTCTTCTTCGATTTGATCTTGGCGTACAAATCCTTGTTAAATCTCGTAGTCATCTCTGAAAAAAAAAAAAAAAAAAAAGATAATGACGATATAAACGAAGACAAAGAAGAACAGTCTCTACTCATGAATCAAATACTTACTTTTCTTTTCTTCGATCTCGATGTTGCGAAGAACAAAGGAGGAAGGCTTTGGCCCCAAACAGTAGAAAGCTAGAGTTCTGGGACTCACAAGATCGTCCCAATCCTCGATCGTCTGCGCGTACTCAATGGCTTTTCTCACCCTCTCCTTGTATCGACTCTTCAACTTTGGCCGTTTCGTCACTAAAAAAAAAAAAAAAAAAAAACAAGGATCAACGAAAACGTCGTCAGTAGCAACAGGGAGCAAATAAAAAAAAAAAATAAAAAAAATAAAAAAAACTCAACGGACGAAGATAGACATTGACGCACCTAATGACGGGTTTCCCCACTGACGGCGTAACCTCGGGAGATCACCCCAAATCTCACTCGAGGGGGTCTCAAAATCGTCACCCGACACAAAGAAAAATCGGGACTTCCAGTACCTGAAAGATGAAGGCAAGCCCTTGATAATCCTATTTTTTCTCTCCCAAGGCACTAACTCATAGTACCCATATTCTCTAGACGATTTCAGCCGGTACAAATGGACAAGCTCGTCCATTTTGAGCATATCGCCGTCCACGGCCGCCATCTAGATACCCATACAACTCACCACGATCCTCCAGGAATTAGGCATAAGCTGTCCAGGAGCTATGCCGAAGAAGTCCAACATCTCCATCAAAAAGGGATGGACGGGAAATCTCAAACCACACAAAAAGGCCGCCTCATAGAAACAAACCTCCCCCGGGAAGAAGCTACATGCCCGGTCATTTACTCCCGGTAAACGAACCCTCACCCGTTCGGGAAACTGAAACCTATCTCTAAACCTCCCTAGGGTTTCAGCGTCGAGACCACACTCCTCCCCAAGGGCGTGAAAAGCCCTAACTTTTCTAAGACTCGAAATGGCTGTATCTCCTCCCACTGGGTCGTCGCTGGACGAAAGCCCAGTATCTAATTCGCTCGACCTAACGTCAGACATAGTTCCTAGCACCCTTTCTTTACCCCTATACCAATCCACGGACTGACGAAGCAAAGATAGCAAGTCAGCCAACACCAATTCTAGACCGTTACCCTCACAAATAAAGCCACCTAGGTGCGGAGAGCTACCTACAAAACCCCCCAAACGAGCAAACAAGAAGGAAATCGAGGGGCAAGCTGTCCTAACCTCAGAGCCACTAACCATCAAAATCTAAAAACAACATGGGCAGAACAAAACCCCCCACAAAAAGGAAAAAGGGGAAAGGGGAAAAAGGAACAAAAATCAGAAAAGTCACGGAAAAGGGAAACGAAGCCAAAGATTGAGAAAATACAAATACCTCGAAAGCACAGACTTCGCCGTACCACCACGCAACGTACCAGTCTGAAAATGAAAGATCGTCGGAGAAGAATTTGCAGGGAAAAGTAGAAGAAACGCAGAGCAACAGAAATATTTTTGAAAAAAAAACAAAGAACAAAGAAAGGGAAGCTAAATAGCACAGAAATTAAAACAGCGGGAAAAACGAAGAGGCAAATGATGGAAACATTAATCACCACCAACCAAAGCACGACACGTGGCCACGATCAGAACAACGCCACCACTGCGCATTTATTGCGGCACGAAACTCCAAGAATCACCCGCCAACTTTTCACCTTCCCTGATCGCCACGACATGTCATGACGACCAAGGAATCCGGGGGCAACTGACGGGACTGACGAAGCAAGTAATGATGACAAAAACATCACTGACGAATATATCACGAACGACGAAGACGAGGATAAAGCAGCAGGAATATTCAATACCGCCAATAAATGCCCAGGCTGGGTAAGAACAGCTGTACAGCCCGTTGGACGAATTAAAGCCCCGCCATAAGCCAAAAGGCGTAACTGAAGGCAGCATTAAAACCACAACAACTGTCACAACGGTTAAGGAGCAAAAGGAACATATATAAACCAACCAAAAACACCGGCCAGAGGTACGATTACATAAGAAAACCCAGCACTTTCTTTACTTTCAATTCCTTTTTGGCAGCAATTCTAAAAAGCTAACTTAAGCATCGGAGGTGCTTTGGCAGGCACCACACCAGTGTCCACTCTGACAGATTGCGCCGTCACCCCTCGATCGTCGGAAGACGAAGCACAGGTTTGATTCCGTCTGAGCTTGATTCTTATTATTACTGACGAACATTTTTGCTTCATCACTTACAAAAATATAAAAATATGGTAATCTTGTTAGTTATTTGGTCTATTTTTTATTTATTTTTATTTTATAAAACGACAATCAACTTTATCTATTGTGCTAACTAGAACTCATAATCATATATATATATATATATATATTAAATGTGTTGAAATGAGCTATAATGAGGAAGTGATATCTGAATAGTGATTTTCAGTCTTACAGATATTACTTAAAGACTTCAGGAAGATGCTGATGGGATAAGTATCCATGTTAGCAGTCTAGATCTACATGTAGAGAGCAAGGATGAAAGGGGGGGGGGGGGATGAAGTATAAGAAGGAAGGAGGTCTTGGGGAAGAAGGGGATCGAGAAAAAGAGAGAGAAAACATTGTAGACTAATTATTTGCACTCAATCTTTAAGAGATAAGAAATATAAGAATTCACTCCTCGGTTTTGGTCCGAGGACAATTTTCTTCTTGTGAACTAACCCATCCTTACCATTTTGAAATCTTGGGTCATTGTTGTGGTTGTTTAAGCTCATTAGAAACAAAGTTTTAGACCCACTCTCTATAAATTTATTGTATTGGGCTCTTTAGGCCGATACCCTTCCTCTTGTTGGACTTAGGTACAAATAGTGACCTTACATATATGTCAATTTAACCTATTTATTAAATCAGTTGAAATGGATTTTGTTAGATATAAGCATGTTATTAATAATCATGTTGTTTTAAGGTTGAATACTGTTGAGTTGTGTTGACTTATGTACTCGAATTCACTTAACTCAACTCAACTCAAACATGACCCGCTAACACGAATTGTCATCAACTAGTGTAGTGACAGGATTTTTTAGGCACCTGGAAATAGCTATCAAGGTCTTTAAAAAGATTACTTTCTGGTGTTCTTAATAAAGACGAATTCAAATCCCCTTCCTCCAAATTTTCTTTTAAAAATTTATAAAAATATTTTAAGACAAATAGTATTATCTTTTCTAAGAATAATTAAATCAAATTGCATCCTGATTTGAATTTTCTTGGGAAACTTAATATAGTATATCTAGATGGGAAACTATTGGTCCGTTTGGATTGAGAGGTGGTCCATTTGGATTGAGAGGGATGGAGGGAGGGAGGGAGGGAGAGTAGAGTAGATTTAGTACAAAATTAGCTCATTTAGCCAACTCTACTCTACTCTACTCTACTCCTTCCAATTCAACCCCTATGATTTTTATTAAGGGAAAAACAAAAATGAACTCCTAGGTACTTGATACATATCCGTGCATGTGGTTAGAATTCTTTGAACTTGCCATCAGTAATAACATTGTTTTGAGTTTTGTTTCAAAACATCTCGAGATACTTTTAGGTACTGTTTGGATTGCGTCTACACGTCCACGTTTGGCGTTTTAGCCTTTTTTTTTTTTTTGGACCAACGCCTGGTGCACTGTTCATGGGACATGAACAGTGCATCAAGGCATATAAACAGTATTTTTTAGTGTGTACAGTAATTGAAAATTATTATTTTTTATTGTTTTCAGTTTTTAGTAAAATAAACGGTATCTAAACGCATCCTAAATTTTCTTTATTATCATTTTATTGTGGAAGTTGTCCTTTTTTGTGCTTAGATTCATAGCACATTTCTTGGTTTTGATCTATATTATTTTTCTTTGTCGTTTCTTTCTTTACCAAATGACATCTCATTTGTATTATGTATTGAGAGAAGTAGCTCTTGAACCTGTACGACTACGAATATGTTGCTGCTGAAATGAACCATAAAGGTAAAAAATATGCAATTTGATGTAGCATTTTACCCAGGCAGTTCGTATAATATATTTACATTATTGATTCATAAATCATAATCAACATAAGTAAAATGCTTTATTTTATTCGATTATGGCTAGGTACTATTGATAGATTAGACTAAAATTAAATTAAGTACGTTACAGAATTAAAGGTAATTAAAGTAGAATTAAATTTGCTTTCTTGACAAGACTATGGTAGGCAGCTAAACCTGCAAACTTGTAGCTTTTGGATAATCTGTTTCTTTCCAGGATGATTTCCCTGTTCAATTATCATTAAATCTCAGATATATATATAGTAGTACTAGTAGAGAGGTAAAGAGCTAAAGACTGCTGGATGTTTTGAAACAAAACTCAAAACGTAATCACTGATGGCAAGTTCAAAGAATTCTAACAACATGCAGGGATATATATGTACCTACAACCTACTACCTAAGACTAGTGGTTCATTTTTATTTTTCCAGTGTCGGTGAGGCCGCCAGGCAAATAAAGCTGAGTTTGGATACAGCTTTTATTTAGTCTGCGTTTCACGTTTTCGTTTTTGTTTTTTTTTTTTTGTTTTTGCTCTGCCGTGTTTCAGACCTGAGGGGATAAATAACTGTGTTTACACTGTGCATATACTGAGTGCACATTGTTCATGTATTTTTTAACAATTTTTTATTAAAAATGGGTCCTGCAGTACTATTCACACATTTAAAAATTATTTTGTTACAGTATTTTCAGTTTTTAATTTTTAATTTTCAGTAATAAGCTCTATCCAAACGGACCCTTATTATGAAAAGATTCCCAGCACAATTAAGTGACTAATAATAAAACTCAAACCAATTGTTTTTTCACTCTCTATTTGTTTTGGCAATAATGTTTTCTAGAAAATTAGTCATTTTTCAAAAAGTATTTTCTATAAAACTATCTTATTTTTATATATTTGGTAGGAATTTTAAATGAGTTGAAAAATAATTTTCTAATTTCCCTTATTTAGTTTGTCATAAGATAGAGTTGTTTTTCAAAAAAATTTAGAAGAAAACAGTATTTAGAAATAAGCCATACTTTCTCTATTGACCAATTATAGTTTTTCATTGACTCATTTTTTCTGATACTACCAATCATTGAAAAACATGTAAAACTATCTTTATACAAGTTTCATTTTTTGTGTAAATTCCAAATTTGTAGTGTTTCCAATTTAAGCCTCATAAAATAGCCCAAAAATGAATCCTATTTGGAATTTTTCCTTTTTGTTCATAGAATTATTTGGAATGACAGGAAATATTAATGATTTATCTACAAGCCAAACAACAACAAAAATGTTTTCTAACTTATTTTTAGAATCACAACTGAACACAGAAAAACAAGTCTAGTTTCCCAAAAAAAATGTTTTTCATAATACAAACGAATCGTAAAATGAGTGTTTCTACTCATGGCCATCATGACTAATGCATATGCTTTTTTAGTAGCTTCATTGGAAAAAAAAAAAAAAAATCTAGGCATCATACTAAAAGTAGTACGTGAGCATTTGCAGCTTTGTTATTTAAAGGATTACTTTTATTAAAGTAGATCAAGAACATGTTTCTAAAAAAAAAAAAGTAGATCAAGAACATGTACTAAAATGTATATATATCAACGGTGTGGTGTATTAGCATATAAGATTCAAATTGTAGTCAAAGCACCAGCCACCAGTGATCTATTCTCTAATGGCAGAATAGTGCCATTAGTGGCATTACATAATCAATGACGAAGAGAGGCTGGCAAGTAGAAACCAATCACCATACATGTCCCAAAACCTTTTCAATCTACCAGGGAAAAATGAGAACATGAACATATTCATGACATAATCGATGATGAAACAAAGGCAGCAATCCAGGGGCGTAGTAGGTGGCGGAATCAGTACGGATTCTAACAGAGCATGGATAAGAGGTTTTGCCCTGAACATTGGGGCTGCTACTTGTTCTTTGAATCTGTCGCACGTGATTGTTAAGCTAGACGCTAAAGTGGTAGTGTCCTTTTTGTCATCCTCTTCAAAAATTCACCCCAAGTTGTAGGCTTTGGTTAATAACCGCAGGTTGCTGTTGCAGAGCTTACCTAATGCCTAATGTCCATCATGCGTTTAGAGAAGCTAACAGAAGTGCTGGTTCTTTGGCTAGCTTGGGGCGAACTCTCAAGATGATGAATTTGTAATCTTTTTATCCCCCAGACTTTATTAAGGGCTTTTTTTTTTTTTTTTTTTTTTTTTTTTTTTTTTTTTGTAATGGATAATTCAACGGTGTCTAGTAGCTGTCTTGTTTGGCCTTTTAATGCATCAATATTTACACCCCAAAAAAAAAAAAAAAAACCAAGGCAGCATTAACTTTGTCTCATATGCATGATTAGTGGTCTGAATTTTAATGTTTAGGAGAAATTATTGTGTACTCCCGAAGTATTATAAATGCGTACTTTCTCCTTTCATATAAATGGTAGATCCCACTAATTAAATTTATGGTGGAGCCCACAATTCATGTGAGAAGAGAGAGTAAGCATTTATAGTACTCTAGGAGTACCTAATAATTTTCCAATGTTTAGAGGGTGCCAATATTTTGACACAACTTGCAAACACAACATATTTTTTTAAAGGTTAAAATAAAAAAGAGTAAGAATCTATATTTTGAAGTTAATATTTAGTGTAATTGAGCTTGTATCAAAGCACAATTAATAAATGATTTAACTTCGTATTGACATGCATAAGTCACAATCAACCCAAAATGATTTGGTTTATTATTTATGTCGGATGGATGACCCATTTTGAACCCATTTAGTCCACACATGCGCGCGCGTGCGCGCGCGCACACACACACACACATATATATATATACACATATATATTCAAATTTTAAATATAAAATTGAGTAATTAAAAGAAGGGAAATGCTAATGGATGCCATAGAGTTTGGGGGAGTGAAAACGTGGGAAGATAAAAAATGGGAGAAGGATGGAAAAGTGGGAAGATAGAAAATATTTTATTTTCTCTCCTTTTTGTTTGGTTGGGGGTAGAAAAGTAGAGGGAAAGAAAAATAAATTTGAATAAATTTACTCAATTACTATTGTTAAAGAACGATGCCCAATTAAAACAAAAAAGTGACAAATAATCACAAAAAGAGCAATCATCCAAATTTATTTAAATAAAATAAAAATCATGTCAAAAAAAAAATTCACGTATAGTTAAAAATAAAAAAAAGAAGAACAATTATCACGTCCAAGCCCTAAAAAATCAAAAGAAAAAAAAAAGAAAAAAAAAGAGGCAACGTTAATGCCCAAGGGAGAAGAAAAATAAAAAAATAAAGGCAACTTGAAGAAGCTCATGTGCACATAAACATTTTTGTCAATTAAGAAAAAATTCTTGTCCACTCAGTTTTCTTTCCATTTTGGGAAGAAAACATTTTGGTGGGCACGGAGAGAAAACACCTAGACTCTACCATTTATTTTCATTTCTCTCCCACCCAACTAAACACACTTCAAAAAAGTTTTTATTTCTATTTTCTCTTCAAAGTTTTCCATTTATCCTGTTTTATCTCGAAACAAATACATTAAGGTAATGATTAATAATCCATTTAATGAAAGTTTTTAGAGGAAAATAAAAAACAATTAATTTTTTAGCGGATTTTTCTATTTTTCATAAAAGCAGTATCAAAATTTTTCTAAAATAAATTATTAATTATGACCTTAAGGGTCTGTTCAGTTGGAAGAGTGGAAAAGTGGGAGGATGAAAAATTGTGAGAGGATGAAAAATATTTAGTTTTCCCCCTTGTGTGTCCGATTGGAGGGGTGGAAAAGTAGAAGGATATAAATTGACTATTATACCCTTGTTGATAGTAACATTGAAATGAAAAAAAAAAAAAGAAAAAAAAAAAAAAAAGAAGGTCCAACGTTCAATAACGTTGAAATGAAAAAAAAAAAAAAAACAACAACAACAACGTTCAAGATCAGGTGGAATTGGGGGGCATTTTAGTAAATGCTCCCATCCCATATTTTCTCCCCCCTCATTTTCTTCCTAATTTGAGAGGAAAATTTTTGTGGGCTCGGGAGGAAAATTTTCCTCCCTTAGTTTTCCATCCTCCATATTTTCTCTCCAAATAGATGCACCCTAAAGACACATGTTAGCATGACCTAAGAAAAGAAAGTTAATATTTTGTTGATAAATTTTTATATGAATGCCTTAAAGTGTCTAACCCTTTTACCCAAACAAAGAAAAATATTACACAATTGAATTCAATCATACCTCTACCCATTTAATGTAGTACACCTAGATAGGAAACTATAGCTAAAGTTTTCCAATTGAACCCCTACGACTTTTCTTAAGGGAAAAATAAAAATGAACTCCTCCTAGCCACCAGTGATGATGACGTCTTGAGTTTCGTCTCAAAACATCTGTAGATACGTTTATTTGCCTGGCGCTGACACTGGAAAAGTAAAAGTGAACTCCTAGTTCTAGGTAGGTAGTAGTAGACTAGTAGGTACATATCCATGGATGTCGTCAGAATTCTTTGAACTTGCCATCAGGGATTACGTTTTGAGTTTTTTTCAAAACATCCAGTAGTCTTTACTCTCTACCTCTCTAGCTACTATAGTATTACTATATATATCCGAGATTTAATGACAAATGAACAAGGAAATTATCCTAGAAACAGATTTAAGACATTGAGAATCTTGAAAAGAAAAACACACAATTTGAACGATGGAAGTACGGAACAAACTCCAAATTGCATTGGTGAAACTGGGCAATCAAGGCCTTCAGGTAAATACCAATGGCATTCCCTGAATACCCATTTCTTTTTTTTTTTTTTCTTTTTTTCAATAAACTTCCCCATTTTATATATGTTCAGCTCACATTTCTTTGAAAACCCATATGCATAATTTGATCTATTTGAGATTTTAAAGTTACAAGAATCCATCTACTGTAACTCAGTATCATTAACTACTAGGGTTTTTTTTTTAAGTGAATTGGCTATTAGTTTTAGTCTTAAATTATGCATATCTTTTTGTGAAGGAATATCATGCATATCCATTATCTATATAATATTATTTTATTATATTATTATATTATACATATATATTAAAGCAAAAGATCTCAAAAAAATAAAATATATATTAAAGCAGAAGAGGCCATTCCTTCGTGCGATGGTAAGTGGCTTCTAGTTGCAGGTTTAGCTGCCTACCATAATCTTTTCTTGCCTGCCATAATCTTGTCAAGAAAGCAAATTTAATTCTACTTTAATTATCTTTAATTCTGTAACGCACTTTAATTTTAGTCTAATCTATCAATAGTACCTAGTCATAATCGAATAAGGGTAGTTATTGGATACTTTCAGAGTATTATATATGCATACTTCTTCTTCTTACGAAACTATGGGTTTCACTAATTAAATTTATGGTAGAACCCATAATTCATGTGAGGAGAGAAGTATGTATTTATCGTACATTCGGAATATTCAATAATTTTTCATTGAATAAAATAAAGTATTTTACTAATGTTGATTATGATTTATGAATCAAAAATGTAAATATATTATACGAACTGCATGGGTAAAATCCTACATCAAATGGCATATTTTTTACCTTTATGGTTCATTTCAGCAGCAACATATTCATACAGGTTCAAGAGCTACTTCTCTTAATACATAATATAAATGAGATGTCGGTTGGTAAAGAAAGAAACGACAAAGAAAAATAATATAGATCAAATGTCCCAGTTATAGTATTAGTGTATTACTCTACCATTTCATACAGAATGTTCTACTTTAATGTGGGCCTTTTAATCTCAACCTAATCTTAATTATGTCAAATAAAATAAAATAACCGCATCTATATCTATATATTACTAAAAGCTGAAGCGTAGCGTTTAATGCTGCTGTTCTCACGTTGTGCCACATCAGTTGCCATGTCAATTTTAAAAAAAAAAATATAATTTGTCCTACAATTTTAGAATGGTTTTTATAATTTTCAGCTCTATAAATGCAGCTCACTACTTCTTTATTTACTTCCACTATCACCCTATAATAAATTCAGCCCACTACTTATTTATTTACATCCACTGTCACCCTATAATAAATTTGTATAATTAATTCAGCCCACCTCTTATTTATTTAGTTCCACTATCAAGCCTAACCCAAAACCTTTTCGGTTCAATTTTAGTCGGTTCAATTTTAGGATTTTGTGTGAGCCTTTTCAGCTTAAAGGAAGAAGAAAAATAAAATAAAATAAAAAACCGTTGAAGCCTTTCAAGCTTTAGGTTTGTTTTTTTTTTTTTTTTCTTTCCAATTTTCTTATAATTGTTTTTAACATTTATTTTTTTAATATTTACACTTCTCCAACCTTTCTCTCTTCCTTACCATTTCATCTCCCCACTACTTTTTTAATCTTTCTCCCTCCTTTACCTTTTCATCTCTCCACTACCCTCTACATTAATATCATTCTTTCTCTTTCCCTTCATCTTCTTTTATTTACGTCTCTTCTTATTCACACCCTATTACTATAAATTTGTCACTATCTCTTCTATTCTATGCATAGCTTTCTCTCACAAAAAATGGTTCTCTTTCTCTCTCTCTCTCTCTCTCTCTCTCTCTCTCTCTCTCTCTAAATTTTTTGGTGGATTTTTTTTCCCTGGCATCTCTACTTTAGGTTGATAATTTTTTATATTCTTTAAAACTCTATTTTGGGTTAATGTGATTTAGTTTTGTTTTTTAAATTGATGTTGTTTTTTTTTTTTCTTTGATTGTTAAATGTTATCGTATTGCATTTTAAAGAATATAATATTATTCTATTACATAGCATGATTTGGATAATTTGGTATTTATTCTGTTACATAGCATGATTTTTTATAGTGCTCAATTTTTTTATAGTGCTCAATTTAGATGTTAAATTATGAGACTTTACTAATTTTTGTTTATTTCCAATCCTTTGTGGTGGACAAAGTACTCTTAATAATTGTATTAGAAGTACTCTATAATGCCATTCATTTAAAGAAAAGCAAATGTTAGCCAAACGAAAATAATCGGATAAGTGACAAATTTTAACCTTTACGATTTTATTTTAATTATTATTATTATTTTATAACAAATGCATGTGTAGAAATTTAATTCTTAGATTTTGCTAATAATTGTTTATTTGATAATATGTTTTGGATGGCAGAAATTATAATTTCTACAAAGAAAATAACCTTAATAGATAGTCAAAAACAAAATTTTATCCTAATATTGGTTCAATTAATTATTGTTAAGTTTTATTAATTTTTTTTAGTTTACGTTTTTTTGGTGTTTTGGATTGTTCCTATATTACATTTAAGATTGTTCCTATAATAAATAAAAATATAATTACAAATACATTACTCATTATTAGATTAGTTTAAATTGTAAAAAGAAAAATTAATAAAACTACCATAAAAATAATTATCACGCGCAACGCGCGGGTTCGCGGCTAGTGTGTAATAAATTTAGAAGAAATTTTTTTTTTTGTAAAATTCTATCGCTTTAGAATCCATTATTCTGTTGGAACTAGGAATCTTAAGCTGCTGGAAACAGAATATTGGTCCAAACTCCAAAGTGCAACGTTGGTTAAGACTTATGGACCTAAAAAAAAAAAAACCCTTGTTGCAAATATTTGTTTCATAAGTAGTTAATGGCTGCAGTTACGTAGGTACTTTTTACATGGATCAACCTCAGAGAGAAGAGGTATGATTTAATAGGAAAGAATCTATAAGCTTTGACATAATGAGAAGCTACTCTTGGCAGCCAGTTTACTTGGGAATGAAAAGCTAGAGTTTAGATCAATTTGGACACATAATTGAATTGTGTCGTAAGGTTATGATGCCCTTAAGAGACTGTTACAATAGCAAAGCTGCCATTTGTGTACCCCCATAACCAAGCTCAACATGTTGGAACTAAACAGATTTGGCATAGTGAGAATCCTCTTTTGGTGATAAAGAAAAGACGAGTTTTGAGCAATTTGGTTATAGTTATAATTGAATTGTATTTTGAGGTTATGATGCCCTTAAAACTCTGTTATGACACCAATGCAGCCAACTGTATACCTGAGAACCAAGCTCAACATGATGAAATAAACCGATTGAGGTGATTGTCAAATTTGTTAAAGTAACGTTTAAGTCCGAAGAGATTTGCTATTATCTTGTCAAGACAGGAGTATGACAGATGGCAGATGCTGTCTGTTGAAGAGTAATTAGAATTCTCTTGCCTAGTAGATACTAAGAAAAATTTTCCATATATTTGAATCCGATGCACATACACCAATTTGATGGATTTTGGAGGACAAGGGGGGATGTTGAGTTTAAAATTTTAGATGTCATTTGTATATTCATATATTGGGTAATCATCTATTCTATATAATAGAGACTACGACGAGATTCTGGAATCAACAAAACCCTGCTCCTTAATCTTTTCTGTTTTTGGAAATTAATAATGTATGTAGTGAAGTCCTTCAAATCTTATGTGCTTCATATGTTGTCATGTGGGAGGCTTCAGAGAAATTAAAATTGATAGAAAGGCTGGAGACTTCAGACCTTATATGGTCCTATTTCTTCTTCCTTCAAGACTCTCAACATAAGGTTGGACCTTCACAAATAACCTATAACCATGAAAGTTTAGTAATAGATTTAACTAAAAATATAAATCCTTCAAATCTTTATTTAAAATCTTGCAGTTGATCTTTCTCACTGTTCAAGATTCACAAGTTCTATAGGTTTTAAGAAATGGTTTTCTCTATACTTTTTTGTTCATTTCTCTGTAATCTTTGACTCATTGTTTTCCCCAGGTCTCAAAGTTAGGGTTTGGATGTATGACCCTGAGTGGAATGTACAATTCCCCACTCCCTGAGGAGGATGGAATAGCAGTAATAAAGTATGCTTTCAGTAAGGGAATCACTTTCTTTGATACATCAGACTTTTATGGACCCCATACTAATGAAATTCTTCTTGGAAAGGTAATGGCACCAATTTTAAATTTACTAGCTCCAAAGTCAAATGGCTTTTTTCCTATCTGGTAGTAGATCTAAAGATGGTCACTGATATGGATATGTCTTTGTCATACTATTTTCTATAAGTTCTGTTATTAATGAACTGATTACCAATCTGGACCATGTAAAAACTCTGTTATATTAACTAAGAGGAGTTTATATTTTTCAGGCCTTGAAGCAGTTGCCAAGAGAGAAAATTCAAATAGCCACCAAATTTGGTGTCAAAAAAATTGGATTTCCTGAGATGGAAGTGAATGGTAGCCCTGAGTATGTTCGCTCATCCTGCGAGGCTAGCTTGAAGCGTCTTGATGTGCAATACATTGATCTGTATTATCAGCATCGGGTAGACACAAAAGTACCCATAGAAGAAACTGTAAGTCATTCTCTTGCCCTTTCAACCACATGACAGCAATGGTTGGCTTTTTGAATTATTTCTTGTTTTTAACTTGAAATTGTCAAATTCTTTGCAAGTCTAATTTGCAGAGAATTTCAGAAAAGATTATTTCATTGTAGTGATGTTGAGATCTTGGTGGCAAATTTGATTAGATACATCTTAATGGAATGTAGGTTGGTGAACTTAAGAAATTGGTAGAAGAGGGAAAGGTCAAGTACATTGGTCTATCTGATGCCAGCCCAGACACAATAAGGAGGGCACATGCTGTGCATCCCATCACAGCTTTACAAACGGAGTGGTCTCTCTGGAGTCGTGAGATTGAAGATGAGATAATTCCACTTTGCAGGTTTGTTCAGTTCAAAGATGACGTTTTTCTATATATTTTGGTGTCATGAATGCTTCCATGTATCCTAAATCTCTCTCCTTTTTTTTTCTTCCTTATATTCATTCTTGCGCTTGCAAGACTACTGTTCTTTTTGAATGACTGCTGCAACACAAAAAAATCATCCATTTTGTGTAGATTTGATTTCAATATAATTTAATTATCTTATCCAGAGGCATGAGTATGCTCTCTTGAATTTTAATGATTTTGTACATGTAGGGAGCTGGGCATTGGAATAGTTCCATACAGTCCTCTTGGTCGTGGTTTTTTAGCTGGCAAAGGAGTTGTGGAAAATTTGGCTGCAAATAGCTTATTGGTACATATTTCACCAGTATTTTGTGTCATTCATTTGTAAGATACAAAGATTTTTCAGGAATCAATGATACTTTTCTTTGAGTAACGATTCATCAAGTTCATTGAATAAAACAGTACCTATTTTTGTCCTTGAAGCTTACAAGAAGTTCCAATTTCATCTATAACATTTGAAAAATTGCAACCAAGTCAAATTTTGAAAAATTAGCTATCAAGCTTTTCAATTTGCCACACTATATTCCATTCAATAGTTATTCTGTTTGTGCTTTAAAAGAGTTACACAGTGTAACATCTACTATTGAATTTTTTTTTCTTAAAAACAGACATCAATTAAGAATGTAACAGAGTATGATTTTGGATATGACAGAATATCAAAAAAGAATACACATAGCCAATTGCAATTAGTTTGTTGAGGATCCATAGCCTGTTGGGCTTTGTGGAGCCTAGTTTTATATATTGATCCGGTGGATGACCCGACCCGACCCGAATAATGTTGTGTGGTTTTTTAATGGGAGATTTTCTGAATTATGAATCTGTTTTTTTGTAGAAACCGTGGCTCTTGATTAGGGTTTTCTGAGGTGAGTCGGTGTGTGAGGAGAAAAATAGCTTGTAGCCGCAAACTTGTAATTTTCCCTGATAATAGTGAAATCTCTGCAACTTCGTGGACGTAGGCAAATTGCCGAACCACGTAAATACTGTCTTGTGCGTGTGATTATTTTCTTTGGCGTGTGTTTTCTCTATATTTTTGTTTCTCACAGGTTTAGGAATTCGTGGAAATTCCCTACATAGCCAACCCCAAAGTTTTGGGGTTACGGCTTTGTTTTCATAGTTTAAGAACCATTTACAAAGGGATTTCAAGAATTTTGGCCTTTCTCCTTAATATTATTAACAATAGTAATAACAACAATAAAGACGCTTTAACTAAACTGACAGCTGGCTCTTTTTCTTTAAGGACAAGCACCCGCGGTTCCAGGGAGAAAATTTGGACAAGAACAAGGCCATTTTTAGTCGAATAGAAGGACTTGCAAGAAAGTACCAATGCACTCCAGCTCAGCTTGCACTTGCATGGGTTCTCCAACAAGGAGATGATATTGTACCCATACCTGGTAGTTGCCTTTCTTATTCTTTCCTTTTTCCCTGATTAATTGCATTGGTGTAAATGAGCTGCATATTTAAGTTTTCCTCATCTCATCGAAAACATTGAAATTTTCCTCACAAAAAAGAGACAAAACAAGTGGCTGAAGTTCTATTCAATGTTATTAATACTATTTTCTTTTTTGTGCTACAAATTAAAATTAATTTGATTTTAAATATGTAATGTTCTTCTCCCTATTAGGCTGCAACATGTAGAATGAAGAACACCTGCATCTTATAGAGACAAAACATCAAATTAGTCATCAAGGGAAAATGTCAAAAGTATCCGGATCCAATTTCCATAAGGAGTTCCTGCCTCAAGTTTCAAAGTTTTTCATATAAATAAACAACCCATTTCATGGCTGGAAATTACATAGATAATGCCTCCTATGATGTCATAACAGCCTTAGAAAAACTCAGATTTTAGTTAGTGGTACATATTTATAAACAAAGTGTTAGGTTGCAGTCATAACTAAATAAGAGCTTAGTTTGGGTTCATGTTTGTGGCATAATTTTTGAAAAGAGGGTAGTTTGGTTTGGTGGAATTTGAAAATCAATGTTCACAAATATGCTTATGTTCTCTCATAGTATCTATGTAGTATAAAAATTTTCTTTTGATTTAAGATCACTTTGGAACTGTTTTTCCAGATTTCATTTTCCAATGTGCCAAATCTCGTACATCGTTCATTCATTTTCCTTGAACTTTTGCAGGGACTACTAAGATCAACAACCTGGAGAATAATATTCGCTCTTTGAAGGTAAAACTTACAGAAGAAGAGCTCAAAGAGATATCTGATGCTGTACCAATGGAAGATGTAGCTGGCAGTATAAGCTTTCAAAACATGGATCATTTTCACTGGAAGTTTGCCAACACTCCTCCAAAAAATTAATTCTCTATTTACATATGGATGATGTCCATTCCACTTAAATAATGCTATGTTTTGGTGAAATGAATGGCCAGATTTATATTAAATAACTAGCTATGTCATTCACACTGCAAAATTAGCAACATTATTATGTAAACCTTTTTGAGAATGGCACCAATGTACTTTGGCAGTTTGTTCATCAGTTTTCGTTATTAGAATTTTTTTGGAGTTCGTTCTTTAATTTTTATTTATTAATTAATCTTGTCACATAAGGCTTCTTTGCTGTTATTATAATAATTTTTTCCAATGTGTTATAACTGTTAGAAAATTTTTTCCAATGCTCACAAATGTTTTAAATATCATATCAAGAGGTACAATGTTCGGCCATTAAAGGTAAACACCCACCCCCCCGGTTTTGCATAATCTTGCGTGATACTCACTTGAGCGAACTATGCAAAATCTCAAGTCAAAAAATTTCACACCTCACTTGCCTGATATCTCAACTGAGCAAACTTCAGACATAGAGCCACAGAAAGACTAACCTCTCATCTCCATCAACCCAATTCTTGCCTGACACTTGTGTTGACCCTAATTTCATGCAACTTCAATGATCTTGTTTTTTCACTTGATTAATTTTTTTTTTTTTTCTGACTCTAACTATACTAAAGAGATTATAACACTTTTTCACTTTCTTTCAAAGTGGGATTACAAGGCAGAACAAACCACTAGACAAACTAGGTAATTACCTAAGGCCTAAGTGCAAGAAGATCCCCAAACCTTAACCAATTGAGCCTCAAGTACTAGTCAATGGATAAAAATAAATTTTTTATCAAATAAAAAACAGAAAAAGTAAAAAAGAAAACGCTAAAACTATTATAAATTTTACTGCATAAAGCATAGAAATTAATGCGGCAAAAAATGAGATTTGTGAACTTCAATAATCTAATAAATGCATATTTGAATTGTTTTATTATTATTTATGACAAATCAATTTATAAGTTTTATGTAATCAAATTAATATATCCTCCTCTCAAAAAAAAAAAAAAAAAAAAAAATTGTGAAGTCTCTTATATCACTCAATAGAAAAAATTTCTCTTCGTAAGTGTGCTCATGGCTCGTTTCTGCCACAAACATAAACAAAAAATCACTCTCATCAAAGTAGAACTTTTGCTTTGATAAAACCTAAAGAAATAGTACTTGGAAACAGCTACTCCTTTTTATTTTCTTAAAATAAAATTTTACCTTCTAAATTTGGTGGTTGCTATATGTTTATCAACCAAAAAAAAAAAAAGTTTCGTGTAAAAGGAAACATAAAAAAAAAAAAAAAAAAATACAACTAATTACTACAAAATAAAATTATAATAAAAATGTATGTAATTTCACTGAAAAATTCAATCATAATTTTCATGTATTTGGTTAATTAACCCAGTATATAGCTTTTCTTTTAGTTGTATTGCGTTCTTTTATCCAATTTATTTAGTAATCCACAAACAGCATATCACTAATCCAAAGAAATCGTAGTTTGAGATAGAGAGATGAGATTTTTTTTTCCTTAAATTTTTGCTGTTCATCAAAAAGAGATAGAGAGATGAGGTGGGCATTGCATGAAATCATTGGAATGTCACGGGTTGATAAGATTTCAATAACATCTAGGTAAGGAGGGTTAACCCAAATAGGTCCAACACATCTTTTTTAAACTGGCCTAAACTCGGCCCAATTTATTTAAAACCACCTAGCCCAGTTTATTTCTCTAACAAGCCCAAGGCCAGCCTCACTCAAATCTAAGTCCAATCATCTACACAGCAAAGCCCGTCAAAATTCTTAAGCCCAACTCAGTTAGACTGAGTCAATAACCTAAACCCAAGCCCAACTCCCAACTTTACATATTTACACTGACAACCCCTAAACAACTACACGAGCACCCCCTAACTATAGACAATTACATAAACCCATACAACTCCAATGGCTACATAAATCCCCCATAAATTTATACATTTACAATACCCCCTCTTCATATCTTACCGAAATAGCTTGAATACCCTCAAAACACCCAAAGTACCAAAATGCCCCCCAAGAACACACATAGATCACTAAAATACACCCAAAATACTCTTGGAAGCTGGAACGTCCAATGACCCCAAACTTCTAGCAAATGACCAAAAAATCCCCCAAGATCCTAGGAAATATTGTAGGGGGGCCAGGTAGCTTCCATGAGTCCAATCAAAGGCACAAAACTTGACTTGGAGCATCCTACTCTTCAATGCTATAGTAAGCCCAACAATAGACCAAAATGATATGAGCATGATATTTCTTTGTAACTGATCCCATCACATCTTACCATACTTATTTAATAATAGATTGTCTTGTGAATTGTTAGACTTAGAGCATTCTTATCAAGAATGCTAAAATATTTAGCATTTATCATTTTAAAATCTTATTTTATCAATTTTAACATACCACTTTACAATCTATCAAACATTAAAACTTTTATTAGTTTACCATTTCATTTAAATACTCTTTTTTAATTCTTTCTTTATGTTTTTTTTTTATTCTTTCTTTTTATGTTTTCAAATAACTACCAATAACTACCATTAAACAACTATTTTTTTTTTACAATGTTGCTACAGTGGGCTGCTATGTCTAGCAGCCCACTGTAGCTGGATTGCAAAAAAAATAAAATTTGAGAGGTTTGATGGAGTATGATTTTTAGAAATTATAGCATTTTGTATCTTAAATTTTAGCATAAATAGCATTTACTCCTTTTGATAAGAATGCTCTTATAGAGGATAAGTAAAAGAGAGGTGCTACATTCACACAATTTTCATAATATTTTCATTACAAATCATAGATAATAAGTTGTTATTAGTTTTAATTTGAATTCGCAACATAAATTACTTTTTTGCTCACCCATAACAACAACTAACAACTTGCCACCTGTGATTTGTTTTGGAAATGTTATGGACATAGTATTTCTCTAAGTAAAAATATGGTAAAAATGAACCTCCAAACCTATTTCATTGGTTTGTTAATGTTTCATTGCCTAATTTATTAGGATATGAGACCTCACATGCTCTTAACCCCAAGGCTAGATTAAATCAATTAGAAGTAAAAATAAATAATTATTCAAAAAAAGAATTAATAAATAGGGCAACATTGGTTCATGTTTGATGCGTGATAAAACTCAATATGAAATTCTTGCATGTGGTAGAGCTCTGGAATTTTGAAGAATGAATGAACCATCCTAGAAAAAAAATGATAGTCAACTTTATGAAATTTCTTAAAATGATACTTAGGGATTTGCAGTTTTTGGCATTATTGATGGACATTTGTAAGTAACTCTTTTGTACAATAGATTGCCAACTCTAATAATCAAATCTCTCAAATGACCACAAACCAAACAATCCTACACTAAACATTCCTTTTTTCCTCCTCCTTCTCTCAACAACAGAATCAAAATTGAAAATTTGATTTTAGCTTTCTTTTCATTATGCATTGTCTTACCTAGATAAATTAAAATTCTTGTTTAAAAAATAATAAATTTTCATAATATTTTTTGGTTAAATTTTATGCTTGAATCATAATATTTGATTTTCTACATATAAAATAAATTCTTGTGTAGTCAATATTAATTCATCAAATTATGTGTTAAATCCTTTTTTTTTTTTTTTTTTTTTTTGGTTGATTGATGTTGATGGGTGATTTAATGATTAAGTGAAGTGACAAGAGTGAGTTTGCTACTTAGATTCTGTTGTGCTACACGCTAATTTTATTTTATTCTTGTCATATTATAATTTTATATTGTAGATGATATTTCTTTTATTTGTAAATATCTTTAACAATGAAACCTTACTAAAAATAAAAATTTGGATATGAAAATCTTAAGGAAAAAAAGAGAGGAGTAAAAAAAACATATTTTCAAATAAGATTTCTTGATAAAGTTATTACTAGGAAATTAAAAATATATCATAGAAAATTAATATAAAATCTCAGAAATCAAAGAGCAATTCATCAAAAAGACATGGTAGATAATGAAATTGAACAATGGGAAGATAACAATTAAAATAATAATAATGTTCAAAAGTTATATATAAAAATGATTTATTATTTTCATTTGTATGTGTATCTCTTATCAAATTTTATTGAAAAAAAAAATATTACAGCTAAAGTGTAAAGTGTTCACCTAAACTTCAAACTATAAAAGAACTGGAAGTTTTAACCTAATCTAAGTGCATGTCTATGAAACTCTCTCTTGGAGATTTGAATCTCAACACTTGTCCTCCACTCCGACAAGAACTTATACCTATGAAATGATATATTAGTAGAGAGAGAAAGATGGAAACTAACTTTAAAGATTGTTTAATTTGTAGGGAGAACAAATTATCTTCAAAACATTTTAGAGAACCAATTATATATTTTACCACAATTACAAACTAAATATCTATTTCTATGCATTACATAGGTTTGCAACTTGCGTAAATTGGGACGTAGCCACACCCACAATTTTTTTTTAAATATGGGTAAATATGTAGTACAAATTTTAGCAATTTTTGTTCTATAAAATTAAGCTTTGCCCCCTTTAAAAATACCATTAATTATTTTAAGAGTATTGCTATGGTCACAAAATTTTTACAAATCATTGAGATAGCAAATCATTATTGGTTCACATCTAGGGCCACCACATACATAGCTTTTTTACTTACCAATAACCACTTACCACATTAGTAATTCTGTAAAAAAAGTGTATAAGTATAACACTTTCCCTCATTTTAAAGGCCATAAAAAAAAGTTATAGATCTAAAATATAAATCTAAATATGCAAGCCATAAAAAATTTGCCCAACAACAAAAAATTACAAATAGCAAAGCTAAAAAAAAAAAAAACCAATAAATCAATTTCACCAAAACAAACAACTTCTGAACCTAGCTTTTTAAAAAAAAAAAAAAATTAAAGGGAACAATTTTGTCCTTATCTAACAGTGTATGCACACATAAAAAAAATTATTAAAAAAAAAAAAAAAAACTCTGCGACTAAGCAGTAGTAGAGCCGAAGATCGAAGCTGCCGCAAATGACTAGCAGCAAAACTACCCCTCTAACTCCAAGTATTAGCTTCGTGCCTGAGTATATGTAGAATCGGGCACTTAAGTAAACTTAAACAACTACATAAAATAAATAATAGAATTAATTACCAAAATTTATGCACTGCACCAACCTATTAATTGATCTACATGGTGTGGTGATTAGTTAGTAGATAATAGAGTATTCCATAGGATTAGAATCCTTTCTCATTTGCTCGAAAATGAGTGTTGGTGCAAACACAATAATAATGAAAATAATACAAAGAGAAATTGAATAAAACCTCTGAATATTATTAATTTAAAGACAAAAATTATACAACATATTTGGACTGAGACATGACACTCACTCTATTTAAGAAGATTCAAACTCTTGGTTGGCTAAACTTTTTAATCGATGTAGACCTTCTCTGACTTGTATTCCCCAGAATACAGCAGCCCAACAAGTGCCATATGGTTAGAACAACTTCTGCACAAAGTATTCGAGAAAGAACACCCTTCCTTGCCAAGAACCTCTCGATTTTTTTTTGGGTGTATATTGCAGTAATTTTGATTGGGTCTAAATGTGTCTATATATCGGCTCAATGGGCCTCATAAAATTACTACCCAAATTAATATGATTAATTATATCCATTATTTTGATGTAGTGGGTGTTACAAGATTAATTGTTGGATATTAACTGATAGGTTGGAGTTACACAATTAATGGTGAGATAAGGAGTTTTTGAAGAATGAAAAGGCTCAAACGGATAGTCTCTGATTAATTAGGTCCATTATTCTAATATGTGGGTGTCACAAGATTAATTGCTGGATATTAATTGATGGGCTGGAGTTACACAATTAATGGTGAGATAAGGAGTTTCTGAAGAATAAAAAGGCCCAAACGGATAGGCCACTTCTTGATATCTCCACCCTTCACCTCCCCCTTGTGCACGTATCTAACCCAATATTTGAGTCAATTCATATTAGCTCATTAATCATTACAATTAAAAGGAATAAAATAGTCTCTCTCATTTTCAATGTGGGATTAAACATTTTTACTAATTCCTCATCTTCCATATCCACTACCACGTCTTTACATTTATATTGTAATATTGATTCATTTTAATTAATTAATATTAAAATGCTCCAATAATCCCCCACTCATTTTAATATTAAATTTTTTAGTTGAAGAGAGAATAACGGGCAAAGACGGGTCACTATGCATCATGAAGATGTGCTCTGCATTGAACCTTCACTTAGTAAAATACCGATCTCAACTCTAAAGTCATAGTAGTCTCCGACTTGAACTATGATTGCTTTAGGGAAATTAAGCATTGCCTACACACAACAACCCTAGTGTTGACATGAACTTTTATAACTAGCACTTTATAGTTATGTGCTGATCCCAATTTCATAAGTGTATTTGAGATTAAGTACAAATCTCATAGGGAGCGGCCCCACCCCCACACTCAGATAGGTGAAATTTTGTCAAGAGTGCTCCTATAATTTTGACACCCCACTCATACGAGCTACAAATTTCATTAAGAGTTTTTTACTCAACCTCTCCACATTACAGGATAAATGCACTTACATCATAGGGATGCACAATAAAAAAATTATTTACAAAATAAATAATTAAAAAAATAAATAGTGTATTTCTTACGACCATTGTATGATTTGTTTTTCCCATTGAACCCAATTTTCAGGATCTTTGGTCCTTGGGTTGGGTATCGTCATACATGGCTTATGATTCTATGGACTTTAGTCTCATCCCCCTCGATGTATTCCAGACTTTATCTTTTGCTAAGGCCTTAATAAATGGATCTGTAAAATTATCATTAGATTTAATATAATCCACAGTTATGATGCCACTATCCAAATAAGATCGCATGGTACTGTGCTTTCTTTTTATAGGTCTGGATTTACCATTGTAATAACGGTTTTTAATTCTACTAATTGTAGCAGTGATATCACAATGAATTAATATAGGTGGAATTGGCTTTTCCCAAAGTGGAATTTCATATAACAAATCTCTAAGCCAATTTGTCTCTTCACAAACTGAAGCAAATGCTATTAATTCAGCTTCCATTGTTGAATTAGCAATTATTGTTTGCTTTTTAGATTTCCAACAAATATCACCACTACCTAAGGTAAAAATATAACTAGTGGTAGAAAGAGAATCACTTGACAAAGTATTCCAATCAGCATTAGTAAAAGCTTCAATCACAATAGGGTATTTTTTATAAAATAAGCCAAAACTTTTGGTACCAATTAAATATCTCATGACTCGCTCAATAGCTAGCCAATGATCTCTACTAGGCTTGCTAGTAATTCTGCTAAGCACTTCTACTGCATATGCAATGTCAGGTCTAGTACAATCAGTAGCATAACCCAAACTACCAATGATGCTAGCATAATCCTTTTGATTAAAAATCTCATCATCATTATTTACAGGAAATAAATGAATATTAGAATCAAAAGGAGTAGCTACACTTTTTGTAATCATGAAAATTATATTTTTTAAAAATTTTCTCAACATAATGTGATTGATCAAGAAATATTTCATCATATGTTGTTGTAATTTTCATGTCCAAAATAAAATTAGCCTCACCATGATCTTTCATATCAAAATGTCTTTTAAACATATTTTTCGTCTCATTTATAACATGCATATTTAAGCCAAAAATCAACATATCATCCACACAGAGGCTAATAATAACATGTAAATTATTCCATGATTTAGAATAAATACATTTATCACACTCATTTGATTTATAACCATTCTCAATCATGCAGGAATTACACTTTTCATGTCATTGCTTAGGTGATTGTTTTAAGCCATATAGGGATTTAGTTTGCTTACATACCTTGTTTTATTGTCCAAGATCTACAAAGCCTTTGGGTTGATCCATATAAATCTCTTCCTCTAGGTCTCCATTTAGAAAAGCAGTTTTTACATCCATTTGATGAATTTTCAAATAAAAAATTGCAGCAATATTAATTAACAATCTAATATATGTAATTCTTGTTACTATATAAATCTTTTCCTTTAGGTCTCCATTTAGAAAAGCAGTTTTTACGTCCATTTGATGAATTTTCAAATAAAAAATTGCAGCAATAGTAATTAACAATATAATATATGTAATTCTTGTTACCAGAGAAAAAGTATCAAAGAAATCAAGATCAATTTTTTGTTTAAAGCCATTTACAACAAATCTAGCTTTAAACATATCTATTGATCCATCCGGTTTCAACTTTTTTCTAAAGATCCATTTACAACCTACAGTCTTACAACCCAATAGAAGATCTACTAATTTCTAAGTTCTATTAGAAATTAGAGATTCCATCTTATCATTTACAGTCTCTTTCCAAAATATAGCTTCAGATGATGTTAAAGCCACTTTTAAATTTTGGGAATTTTCCTCAATGTTAAAAACATAATAATCAGGACCAAAATCCTTTTCAACTCTAGCTCTTTTACTCCTCCTAGGTTCCATTTCAAAATTTTCTTGATTTTGTAAGTGAGAAGTAGATGAACTAGGTTGTGACAAGATATTTTCTTCACTCCCACTATTTTTTTCAATTTAAAAGGAAATTTTTCTTCATGAAAAATCGCATCACTAGATTCAAAAATTATTTTCTTTTCAAGATTAAAAATCTATAAGCTGCACTATTAATTGCATAACCAAGAAAAACACAGGTAGTAGCTTTTATACCTAATTTAGGTATTTTAGGGTCAGTAAGCCTTACATAAGCAAGACAATCCCTTACTCTCAAATATCTCAAATTTGGCTTATGTCCTTTCCACATCTCAAAAGGTGTGGTATGTAACTTTTTATGTGGCACCTTATTCAAAACATGACATGCAATTAAAATAGCTTCACCCCAAAAATGTAAATGTGCACCAGATTCAATTAACATGGCATTTGTTAACTCAATTAGAGTTCTAATCTTCCTTTTAGCCACACCATTAGAAGCGGGTAAATATGGTGCAGTAGTTTCATGAATAATTCTCAAAGACTGAACAAATGAGAGTTGAATGCACTTGATTCATACTCATGGCCTCTATCACTTCTTATTCTTTTTATTTTTCTACCGAATTAATTTTCAACTTCTTTTAAAAAATTTTGAAATCAAAAGCATCACTTTTATTTTTCAACAAATAAACAGTTGTATATTTTGAGAAATCATCAATAAAAGTGATAATATATCTATTTCCTCCACAACTTAAAATTCTCTCAAATTCACATAAATCGAAGTGAATTAACTCAAGCAGTCGGTATTTCTTACAACACTTTTATGAGGCCTTTTTATAATCTTAGCTTGACTACAAGTTTCACATTTTTTAAAATCTTTTGACAGTCTTAGAATTAATCTTAAACTACTCATGGTTTCCACATATCTACTATTTATATGACACATACGAGCATGCCAAAGATTAATAGAAGAAAGTATATAAACTGAACTGGTAGATACTTTATTATTCCCAACATTCAATTGAAACATTCCATCACAAGCATAACCCTTGCTCACAAATCAGGGTTGGCCCTAGACATTTTGGGGCCTAAGGCAAGAACTAAAATGGAGTGTTTTTTATGCTTATGTATTAATTAAATTTATTTTGGTGAATTTCTTGTTCATTTGTGATATTTTTATCTAAATTTTGTGTTATATGTTGTTTTACTAATAACAAATTTACCCATTGATCATTTTTGAGACTCAATTAATTTTTTTTTTTTTTAAGTTTTTCCATATCTAGATGCATATTTTCTAGTAGACATTTCTAATCAAACAATATATTTATAAAGACTAAAATAAAAAATAACTTTCAAGTGTAGAGTAAATGAGAAATAGAACCTGATTTATATAAAAAGTATTGTTGTAGTTTCACCGAATAATAATAAGTTTTAGCAATCTCAACCTGCATAAATAAAGATTTATTCATTATATTACCAATAACTAAAAAAAAAATATATATATATATATATATATATATATAAACACAAGATTAAATTTAAAAACAAAAAATCAAGCACAGCCATAACAAAAACAAGCCTAGCCCAGCCAAGAAGATGCCTATCAAGACCCACCCATAAAAAACATAAAACAAGTCCTATTACACCTATAACAAAAAAAAAAAAAAAAAAAAAAAAACTAGCCGAGACCCACCCACAAAAAACATAAAACAAATCCTATTACACCACCTATAACCAAAAAAAAAAAAAAAAAACTTGAAGGCCCAAATGTGAAATGTCCGGCCACAGCCCAGCCCTCTTAACAAATCTAAAGTAGAAAGCAAACCTTTATGAGTTATAAGTTATACCTCAAGCTCAAAAGTCAAAACCCATTCTGCAGTGCCGAATGCTAGAATCAAAACACAACACGGCAGCAACGAAAAAAAAAGAAAGAAAAAGGCAGTCGGCGATCAGATGATTTAGATCGGAGGAAAGAGATGGTAAAATTTTTAGGGATTTGAGATTTTTTATTTGTTTTGATTATTGATTGTTTTATGGTTAATTTCTTAGACCGGATTTGTAGTTTATCTTATTGAATTTTGGTTTGTCTAGAGGATAATGATGTTATTTTTGGGAAAATTAATTTTATTTAGACCAAAATTTTTTTTTGTGCTACCAATGTTTAACCGAGTATAATAGAATTTTCTTTTTTGGTCAAAAAGATGTGCCAGATTTTTTTAGATTCATTTGAAACCTATTTTTTTTCCCTTACTAATTCTTTTCTTAAATTTTGGGGCCTCCCTTCCACTTGGGGGCCTTAGGCAATTGCCTAATTGGCCTAGTGGAAGGGTCGGGCCTGCCACAAATAATCCATTTTTAGTGATTACATAATTATCAGATTCCATAGTTTGCCTGAAGCCAGGCTTGTTAAGCAAAAAACTTGACTTCAAATTCTTCCTCATGGACGGAGTGTAAAGTAAATCTTTCAATGTTAGCACACGTTTAGAAGTGAATTTCAAATCAACCTCACCACTCCTAAGAACCTTGGTTTTGTCACCAAGCATAACAATTTTTTCTTCTTCAAAAACCTTGGTTTTGTCACCAAGCATAACAATTTTTTCTTCTTCAAAAGGAGTGTACAACTTGAACCAATTTTTGTCATAGCAGATGTGCCTATTAGCACTAGAATCTGCCCACCACCCTTCAACATATTGCACCATATTAATGTTTGTAATCATAGTCACTAAAGGTTTTTCGGTTACGTTAGCTTGTGGGACAGATTTACGTTTTTGAAATTTGCAAAATCAAGCAATATGCCCACTCTTGCCACAGACAAAACAGGATCTATTAAATTGATCTTGTGAAGGGAGTTTTTGGTTCTTATTGTAATTTTTATTCGGATGTCCCATTCCTTGAGGTCTATTGTTATTTTTAAAGGCTTTCTTTTTAGGCTTCAATTGACCATTTCTAGGCAAATTATTTTTAGGCATATTATTATCGGTCAAAATAAGGTTTACCTTTGTGGTGGAATTATCATTATTCTCTTGTGTCATGAGTGCATCTTGTCCTTTAGCCTCTTCCTACACACAGATGCGTGTAATCAAAATCTCCAAGGATGTCTCCTTTTGTTTGTGCAGCAAAGTCCTTTGGAACTCCCTTCAATATTGTGGTAGCTTATCAACTATGCTAGCTACCACCAAATTGTCTCCAATCTTTATGCCTTTGGATCTCAATTCTGCCACAATCATTTGGAAGTCTTGTGTTTGATTCACCACAGATTTTCTATCCACCATTTGGTAACAGAAAAATCTACTAGCAGCGTACTTCTTTGCACCAACCTCCTTGGTATCATACTTACTTTGTAAAGCTTTCCAAATTTTCTTGATAGAATTATAAGTTGTATCATAATAATCATAGAAATGATCGGCAATATAATTCAAAAGATAAGAGCGACAATTATATTCATCTTTTGTATACTTATCTATTTTTTTTTTTTTTATGGAGACTATATTCTTCCTCACTCATCTCATCAGTAGAAACTTTTGATGAATTCTTGTTAGTGAGGATGTAGAAGACTTTAAGAAGACTTAAAGTAGAAGAGGATTTTTCCTTTCCACCTCTTGAGGTTGGCTCCCTTAAAGTGAAATGGCTTGTTAAGATCTCCAATAGGCTTATTTGGTTTCTCTTGTGTAGGTTCCATGTGTTGAATTCTCCTTAAAATTACTAGTGCAAACATAATACTATTTGGACTAAGGCGTGACACTCGTTTTCTTTAAAGAGATTCAAGCCCTTAGTTGGCTAAACTTTGTAACCGGTACAGACCTTTTCTGATTTGTCTCCCCTAGAATACAATAACACCTCTACCATTCACCTTCCAAGTCAATTCATATTAGTTCATTAATCACCACAATTAAAAGGAATAAAATATTCTCTATCATTTTCAACGTGGAATTAAACATTTTCACTAACTCTTTATCTTCTATATTTACTTTCACATCTTTACATTTATATTGTAATATTTATTTATTTTAATTAATTAATTTTAAAATGCTCCAACAATGGGTATAGATCATTTTATGGACGCTATAGTTCTATAGAGTAAAGATGACTACTTTCCGCATAAGATAAATGAGACTCACAGTGAAATCGGTTGAGATATTTAGTAGAGATTTGTCGAAGAAAAATTTTGCTCTACTGTATGAAACTCACCTTTGGAAGTTGGGAAAAAAAACCAAAAAAAGGGGTAACTTCTCATATATTAGCCTTTTTTTTTTTTTTGAATATATTCTTAGAAAAATCAAAACGCGTGGGACCTCGCTGTTTGACTTGGCGGGGCTGTTCTAAATTTAAATATTATTTGAATTTATATTCTCAAGCCGTGTGGGGGTTTCTCTTTTTGACTCTTTAGACTTTGGACAATTAGGATCCGTTTGGATTAGTTCGTAGATGTTAGAGTATTCCATAGGATTAGAATCCTTTCTCATTGCTCGAAAATGAGTATAGATCATTTTATGGGCGCTATTGCGGAGGTATGTACAAATTTTGAATTATATATATATATATATAATTATTTTAATATTTTTCAAATTTTAGTCTAAAAATATAAGAGTTGACCCCCAAATATTTGAATTATTCCAATGATGCTCTAAAAAAAAGTTGGTTTAATAGTTATAGAAATATAACTTTATTTTTCGCAATTATATTTTTTATTGTAAAATGTGCTCTTATATTTGTTAAATATTTGATAAATTTTAGTATAAAACATGTTTAAATCTATCTTTTTCAACCAGTAATGTGGCGATTAACAAGTCATCAACTCGTTAAAAAATCTTGTCATTAAAAACTACACATGAAATGTGTCTTTAGTTGTCATATAATGGGTTAGAATAAGATAGTTTCTAATTTATTCGTCCAAATTTTGGATCATTTATGTTTTTGAGAATTTTATTAGTTGAATTAAAAGATATTTTTACTTACTTTGTACAAAATTTGATAATTTGTATTTAAAATGAATTTTTTTAAGAATTTTACAATGAAAATTAAAAAATTGAATGTGTGTGTGTGGGGGGGGGGGGGGGGGAGGGGGGGTTTGTTCTGATAGATATATTAGTGTCGCAACTTCTCCCAAACAAAAATTTCTATCTCCACCCTTGGTGCTATAATTTTAAAGATGACTACTTTTTGCATAAGATAAAAAATGATACTGCTAGAGGTCGAAACCGCCGCACACGATTAATAGTGGAATTGCCTCTAATCCTAAGTCCTGACTTTGTCCTTGAGTGTAATTATGTAAGCAGCATCAGACACTCAAGCAAACTTAAACAATCACATAAAATAAATAATAGAATTAATTACCAAAATTTGTGCACTGCACCAACCTATTAATTAATCTACAGATATTGGTGTGGTGATTAGTTGGTAGATAATAGAGTATTCCATAGGATTAGAATCCTGTCTCATTTGCACGAAAATGAGTATAGATCATTTTATGGGCGCTATAGTTCTAAAGAGTAAAGATGACTACTTTCCGCATAAGATAAAAGATACTCGCTGTGATATTAGGATTGTGTTTGGATAGATTATATTTGATACCTTAATTTACTATTTATTTTATTTTTGCTATTATTTATAGGTTCCATTACATTTTTGGTACTATTCTTGGATCTCATTGTACTATTTCAGTTAATTTTTATCTTTATCTACACTACTTTCAGTGTGCGTTTCAGAATTTTTTTATTATTTTCTGAGCCGACAGATTTGACTTTTTCTATGAACAGTGCACACCGTGCACTGTTCATAGACCCACAAATTTCACTTTTTAGCAACTTTTTTATTAAAAATGGGTCTCACGATACTATTCACACATTAAAAAATTATTTTGTTACGGTGTTTTTCGGTTTTCAGTTTCAGTTTTCAGCTCAACTCAAACGGACCCTCGGTAAAATATTTTCAATTTCAACAAAATAAGCGAATTTCAAACAGAGCATTAGCTTGAGATATTCGGTAGAGATTTGTTGAAGTAAAATTGCGCTCTACTGTATGAAACTATTTGGAAGTTGGAAAAACAAAAACAAAAAACAAAGGTAATTTTTCATATATTAGCCTTTTTTTTAATGAACATATTCTTTGAAAAATCAAAACGCGTGGGACCTCACTGTTTGACTTTGAAGAGTGTATTAAATATTATTGGAATCTATATTTTCAACCGCGCGGGTCTCTCTGTTTTGAGTCTTTTGACCGATTGTGCAATGGAAAATTTTTGGAATTTGAAAATGCAAAATCGTAGCACTTGTGCTACAAAGTGTGAAAGTGTGAACCCTCTCCCCTGTCTCTCTCTGCCAAAGCATCAACACGTATATGAATGTCGGTCACTTTACTGAGTCATATATTGACGATCCAGGTCAATGCGTCATTTGCATCCAGGAGTTATCTGCGTCCAAATTGTTTCCACAACCTTCATCGATCTCTTCCAAATTTTCATCCCATCTATATTTCTTTCTTTCCTTCTTTCTTTCAGCTCTCCCCAACTATTTACACAAAAATCCTAATGGCTCTTATGACCAGCAAAAGTGTCACCCACCGACAGAAGAATTATGAAGTCTTCTTAAGTTTTAGAGGTGAAGACACCCGCCTTGGTTTTACGGGTTATTTGTATCAGGCTTTGGATCGTAATGGTATTAATGCCTTCGTTGATGATAAATTCCAAAGGGGAGAAAACATTTTTGAGGAACTTCTCAAGATCATTGAAAACTCAATGATTTCAATAATTGTAATCTCTGAAAACTATGCATTTTTCTTCTGGTGTTTGGATAAACTTGTCAAGATTATCGAGTGTAAGAAGAATGACCAAATGGAGGTGCGACCAGTTTTTTACGTGTATCCATCAGATGTACGAAATCAAAAGGGAAAATTTGGGGAAGCCCTAGCTAAACATGAAGAAAAATTTAAGGATAATAAGAAGATTAAGAGGTGGAGAGAAGCTCTACGTGAAGCAGCTAATATAACTAGTTGGCACTACAATCAATGGTATGTGTTTAACGAAAAGATTATATCCCCTCCAATTTTAGCCACACATGAGATTAATGGCATTTATTTATTTTGTGTGGTTTAATTATATGACTTTTTTAAATAAAAAAATCATTAATGGATTTTTTTTTTTAATTTAAATGTCACGTGTCCTAAATTTTGATTAACATGGGAGGGGTGTGTTATGAACACCAATTTTACGTGATTTATATGGTTTTTTTTTTAAAGATAATTGGAGTTAAAGACAACACTTGTGCTTTGATGAGTTTTACTTTTAGGCTGCGTTTGGCTCAACGGAAATCCTTTTCCGAGCATAAAATCATTTCAGGGGAAATTGTTTTCCCGTAAAGGAAAATGTATTCAAGCTGTTTGGCTGCCTCGGAATTCATTTTATGGAAAATCAATTCCCATGTTTGGTTTGTGGATCAATTTACGGAATTTATAAAATGCCTTACGGAATTTATAAAATGCCTTACGAAATTTATATAGATCGGCTTTTGTAGATGGGTTTGAGGGGATGTGGGTCAGAGGTGAGGTGAGGTGAGGTTGTCGGGTTAAAATGGAGGGTGGATTTATGGGTTAGATGGTGGATCAAACTAGATGGTTTGAGGGGATGTGGGTCGGAGGTTCGGTGAGGTTGTCGGGTTAAAATGGAGGGTGGATTGGAGGTTGGATTGGACGAAATGGACGGTGGATCGGACAAAATAGAGGGTGGATTGGACGAAATGGAGGGTGGATTAGACGGAAATGGGAAGGTTGTTGGATATTTTTGGTGATTACAGAGGAGGAAACTCACTGTGGGTGGATCTGCGGACTATGGGTCGGCAGACTGTGGGTCGTCGATGCATGAACTGGCGTGAGGGAGGCGTGGAGCATGAACTGGCGTCCGGTGCTATCTTGCTCTATGGAGCTCAGTCATGACGGAAATGGAGAGTGTTAGTGATGAGTGCATGTGAGAGTCTGAGGAGTATAAATGGTTTGAAGGTAAAATTTTGGCTGAAATGGTTTTACGGGTCAAGAGGTGTATTTTATGATCACCACGGAAATTGAAATCCATTTGACTTAATTTTCAGTGCTTGCCAAACACTATAGAGGAGTGAAAAAGGATTTCCTGAAGCCCTTTTCAACAAAACAAACACACCCTTAGTGACTTGTTATGCTCATTAATTTTATTGTTAAAGAACAGCTTCCACTAATTTTTTAGGACTATTTTTTTTTTTTGGCTAAATTATGAATGTATTATTATATTTTTTAAAATTTTTTTTAGGCTTCTTACTTTAAGAGCACATGGGTTCATTGCACAGGATGCATTAGACCCAAGCCTACCCCAATATATTATTTTACCAATTACATGGAAGTTTCTCCCACTTATTATTTATTTAAAAAGCTTGTACCCAAAATATCTTAATGATTTCTAAATTTTTGTTCAAGTAAATATAGGTTGTATACCTAAGGAACTGTACCTCCCCAAATTATATTCCCAAAAATGAAAAAAGTGCAAATGTAAACCTAAAACTAATTTTTCTTGCCAAAATGAAAAATAAAATGCTAACTTATTGATATTTATCAAACTTATGAATTACTTCATGCCATATGCTTTCATTGATGGTACTTCAAATTTAATTTACAAATTGAACATCTTGAATTTACTTGGCAGCTAGCCTGAATCCCATTTTATTCAAGACATTGTCAAAGAAGTCTCAAATGCTAGATTCAATTGCTCGCCATTATTTGTTGCTAGATGTCAAGTTGGAATAAATGATCGTGTAAAAGCCATGCTTTTAGATATTGAGTCAAATGATGCTCACATGGTAGGGATCTATGGCCCTGGTGGAATAGGAAAGACCACAATCACAAAAGCTATTTTTAATAGAATTTCTGATCGTTTTGAAGGATGTAGTTATCTAGAGAATGTCAGTGAAAAGTCAATGACAAATGATGGCATAATCAAACTACAAGAGACACTTCTTTTTGAGATCTTAGGGGATAGAAATTTGAAGGTGGACAACAAATATAGAGGAATCAATGTTATAAAGAAAAGACTTTGTTGTAAAAGGATTCTTTTAGTTATCGATGATGTGGATAATTTGGAACAAATAGAAAATTTGCTTGGAGAATCTGATTGGTTTGCTTATGGGAGTAAAATCATTATAACAACAAGAGACAAACAAGTGCTATCTAGTTTTGGAAAAGGTCATTCAACCCACAAGGTTCAAGAACTAAATAATGATGAAGCTCTTGAACTCTTTAGTATGTATGCCTTCCATAGAAATGAAGGTCTTGCAGACCAATTTATACGCTATGGTGAAGGTCTTCCATTAGTTCTAAAAATAATGGGTGCTGATTTATATGGAAGACCTAAATGTGAATGGAAAAGTGCATTAGATCAGTATAAAGAAATTCCTAACAAAGAAATTCAAAAAAAAACTCAAAAGAAGTTATGTTGGATTGGACAAAACTAAACAAGATATTTTCCTTGATATTGCATGTTTCTTTAAGGGACTCGATAAGGATTATGTTGTAGATATGCTAGAAGGTTGCAATTTATACCCAATTTATGGTATTCAAAAACTTATTGATAAGTGTCTTATAGTTGTTGATCAATTTAACAAATTGATGATGCATGGCTTAATACAACAAATGGGCTGGGAAATCTTTTGGCAAGAATCACCAAAAAAGCCCAAAAAAAACGTAGTAGGATATGGTGTTATGAGGATGCCGTTAGCGTGCTAACTGAAGATGAGGTATAAGTAATTTTGAGTAAATTTTTCCTTTTTTTTTTAATACATGGTAGATACACTGAATTTTTATCTTCTATGTTTTTTAATTTTTATTTTATATGAAAATTCAAGTTTAGTAGTATGATCTTTTTTTTGGGTCTAAAATTAATAATTATTATAATTTTGGTCAATTATTCTATTGTAAGATGTGATTCACTTAGCGTTGTCCAACTAGGGATCGGATGAAATTCAAGGCATAATGTTGTGCTCGCCTGAACCAATAAAGAAGCAATTCAAAGTTGGATTTTCTAAGATGAAGAATCTCAAGTTGCTTATAGTTTGCAATGTACACATTTGTGGAGATCTTGAATATCTTCCTAACGCATTAAGGTTGCTTGATTGGAATGAATATCCTTCATCTTCCTTGCCATCAACTTTTTGTCCTCAAAAAATTGTTGCACTTAAGACGCCACAGAGCATCATTAGATTGGACAAGCTTCTCAAGGTATGAATGATCATTTGTATTTATAACATAGTATATTTTAAAACTATATCCTAAAATTTGTTGAAGCTGGATTCTTTTTTTTTTTGGTTACAAAGCTTACAATCCAAAACCTTGAAATATATGGATTTTCACTCTTGTGAATACATTACGAAATTACCTGACTTATCAATGTCCACCCCAAACCTAAAAGAATTGGTTCTTTCTGATTGTAATAATTTAGTGGAGGTTCATCAATTTGTTGGACGTCTTGATATGCTTGTAGTATGGAACCTCAAGGGTTGCTTTGAACTTCAACTTCTTCCAGATTGCCTCATGATGACATCTCTTGAATATTTTAATGTTTTATACTGCTCAAAGCTTAAGAAGTTCCCTAACATTCATCCGAAGATGAAAAGATTAAAGTATTTAGAAATGGGAGAGACTAGTATTAGTGTGTTGCCATCATCATTTGGGAATCTCACTCTACTCAGGACCATACTCTTCGGTTCCTATTATCAAGAGGAGCACAAATCATCAACTACAGCTACTGCTTTTGTCTAAAGTCTAAACGACCTGTAGCTTTATCTTGTAATTCTTCATATTTTCTTATACTGCTGGTAGTTTAGTGGTAGTTAACAGTTGTGGTATTTATGGGTGTAAATAGTTGGTAGGTGCTTTACATATGGTTAGTATTAGAGGAATAGATTCGTATAATTTGGGATTAGTTAGGTCTTCAATCTTGTATAAATATCTCTATTTGTACAGTGTTTCATTTAATCAATACAATACAATTTTCATCAAGTTTTCATATGGTATCAGAGCACTCTGAGCTTTTCTAGATTTTTCTCAGCAAAATTTTCTTTTACGCTTGATTTTTCTCACAAGCCTTCAGATTTTCTTTCAATTTTCTCACAAATTTGCTTCAGATTCATCTTGCTCAGATTTTTTTTTTCTCTTTAATCTCGATTTTTCCTTCAGAGTTATATCAGATTTCCCTTCCAAGTTTTTTTTTCTTCAATGGCGACCACTGAAATCCCTGCTCTTGCTACAACAATTGATGAATCACATCCTTTCTTCTTGCATTACGAAGAGAATCCAGGTGCGATCCTTGTTGCTCAGCCTCTGGTCAATGATAACTATGCTAGCTGGGCTAAATCAATGTAGAGGGCTTTGGGAGCCAAGAGCAAGTTAGGGTTTATTGATGGAAGTCTTTCTCTTACTCCTTCCATGGCTAAAAATCCATTGCTTGTTCAAGCTTGGACCAAGTGCAACAATATGGTTGTATCTTGGATCTTAAACTGTGTCTCTCCGAAGATTCTTGCAAGTGTTGTTTACAAGAACACTGCTTTAGAGGTCTGGACTGATCTCAAGAATTGTTTTTCTCAAAAGAATGGACCAAAACTTTTCCAACTTCAGAAGGAACTTGCAACGGTTACTCAAGGAGCATCTTCTGTCACAGATCATTTCACTCAATTGAATGCTCTGTGGGATGAAATTGAAAATTACAGAGCTTTACGATGTTGTACTTTTGGTTCTTGCACCTGCTCAATTAACGAGAAATTGACACAATATCAGTTGCAAGATTCAGTAATGCAGTTTCTTATGGGACTTAATGAGACATACGATCAGGTTCGGGGGCAAATTTTGTTGATGGATCCTCTCCCTTCAGTCAATAGGGTGTATTCTTTGTTGATCCAAGATGAGAGCCAAAGATCAATTGGTCATTCCACTGGTGCATATATTGAGTCTACTGCTTTGGCAACCAAGTCATCTGCTGGAGCTGTTGGTTTTGGAAACACATATGGCCATACTTTAGGTGCTAAAGGCAAAGGCAAGAAGAGGCCAGTGTGTAGCCATTGTGGGGTCACAGGTCACACCGTAGAGAAGTGCTACAAACTCCACGGCTATCCTCCTAGTTACAAACCCAAGGGCAAGAGTGCAAAAGCTAATCAAGTTGCAGGACCTGATTTTGGAGCAAACTTTGGTGTTATGGAGCTAGATTCTACTTCTGTGCCACACTCTACTCCTTCCCAAGCTTTCCCTTTTACTACAGAACAGTGTCGGAGGATTTTGGCTATGATTGGGGTTCCGAGCACTAGTCATTGTAATATGGAAGCACCTGAGGTTGTTCCAAATGCAATTGTCAACAGTGTCACAGCCACCACTCCACTTGCAGGTACCTCTTTCAGCTTAAAGCATTCTGTTTTTGCTGCTAAGGTAGTGAATAGAAATGCTTTTAGTTGCAATACTTGGGTTTTAGATTCAGGTGCCACTGATCATATAATTTGTTCTGCTAGCCTATTAACTTCTGTCACTACCTTAACCCAGTGTGTTGTTGAGTTGCCTAATGGTGAAAGTGCTTAAGTGACTCACATTGGCACAATCAAGCTTTCTTCAACTCTAATTCTTGATCATGTTCTATGTGTCCCTTCTTTTTCTTTCAATTTGTTGTCTATTTGCAAATTGACTCAACTATTACCATATTGCCTTTTTTTCCTTTCTCAATTTTGCTTTATCCAAGACCTTTCATCTTGGAGGACGATCGGAATAGGTGAAGTGCATAATGGCCTCTACTTGTTGTAAAGATCAGCTTGCATCAATTCTTCTTCCTTGGCAGATCATCTTCTCAAGCACAAGTCTGGTCATTCCTTTTCTTCTATTAATTCTATAACTAGCATGTCTAGAGTGTGGCATTTTAGGTTAGGTCATCCTTCCATGAATAAGTTGTTATCTTTACAAGATAGCTTATTTGTTTCCTTTGAAAATTGTAATGATGTTTGTGACATCTGTCCTAAAGCAAAACATAAAAGATTACCATTTCCTTTTAATAATAACTTTTCTGCTTCTGCCTTTGATCTTGTTCATGTTGATGTGTGGGGACCTTACTCTATTCCTACTTATGAAGGTTTTCGATATTTCTTGTCCATTGTTGATGATGCTACTAGATGTACTTGGATTTATTTTTGAAAGGCTAAATCTGAGGTTAGAGGGTACCTTATTTCTTTCCATAAATTGATTCAAACACAATTTGGTACCAACATTAATTCTATTCGATCTGATAATGGACAAGAATTCCTTCTTACTGATTTTTACTCTACTCACGGCATAATTCACCAAAAGAGCTGTGTGTATACTCAACAAAATTCTGTTGTGGAGAGAAAGCATCAGCATCTTTTGTTAGTTGCTAGAGCACTAAGAATCCAGTCCAATGTTCCTTTGTGCTATTGGGGAGACTGCATTCTCACTGTAGCTCATATTATCAACAGATTACCCTCTCCAATTCTTCAGCATAAATCCCCTTTTGAGCTTCTCTTTCATATTAAACCTTCATATGACCATTTAAGAGTTTTTGGTTGCTTGTGCTACTCTTCCACTATTTCTGCTCATAAAGACAAGTTTCAACCTAGGTCACAAGCTTGTGTTCTGTTAGGTTACCCTCCTGTCACAAAGGGCTATAAGCTTCTTAATCTCACTTCTAGAAAAATTTTCATTTCTAGGGATGTGGTCTTCCATGAATCTATTTTTCCTTTTATTTCCTTAGATTCTGTCTATTCCACTCCCTTTACTAACTCCCTTCCTCCTGTATCATATTATAGTTCTACCACTTTGCTTTTTGATTCTACCTCCTCACCTATGTTTCATGATTCTTTCATTAATAGTCAGCATTTTGCTTCTGATGTTGATTCAGATTCTGACATTGATGATACTGCTCACAGCTCATCCTTATCTGATTCACAACTTGTTAATCCTATTTTTTAGCTCCTTCTTCCACTAACTCACACATTCCTCAGTCTTTTATGCCTGCTGTCTCCTAGTCTGCTGTCTTACCTATTGCTTCTTCCACCCAACCTGTTCCTTCAGTTGAGTCCCAACTCCCAGACCATGGTCTTCGAAGGTCTGCTAGGGTCTCTCACAAACCCTCCTATTTACAGTCTTATCATTGCAACCAGGTGTGTGCTTCACCCTTCCTTTCAACCCTTCCCAAGAAGGTACTTCTCATCCCCTTCAAAATTTTCTTTCTTACTCTCACCTTTCTTCCTCCTATAAGCATTTTTGCAATTCTATTTCCTCTGTTGTGGTACCTACTACCTATGTCCAGGCTGTTCAGGATCCTAAGTGGAGGGAGGCTATGGCTGCTGAAATTGCAGCCTTGGAAGCCAATCATACTTGGTCATTGACTTCTTTGCCTACACATAAGAAGCTTATAGGCTGTAAATGGGTGTATAAAATTAAGCATAAGGCAGATGGGAGTATAAAAAGGTATAAAGCTAGACTTGTTGCCAAGGGGTTCACTCAAAGGGAGGGTCTAGACTACTTAGAAACCTTTTCCCCCATAGCTAAAATGGTGTCTGTTAAGACTTTGCTTGCTGTAGTTGCTGTGAAAGGGTGGTCTTTGTCTCAGCTTGATGTAAACAATGCTTTTCTTCATGGAGAGCTTGAAGAAGAGCTTTAATGGTTTTACCCCCAGGTTTTCACAGCAAGGGGGAGACTGTTTGTAAGCTGAATAAGTCTTTGTATGGTCTTAAGCAAGCATCCAGACAATGGTTCTCTAAGTTTTCTCATGCTTTGGTCAAGTTGGGTTTTCAACAGTTTAAGGCAGATTACTCACTTTTATCAAGAAGCAATTCTAGTAGTTTTATTGCACTATTGGTGTATGTGGATGATGTTCTTATTGCTAGTGATAATGTGAAGGCAGTAGATGAACTTAAGGTGTTGCTGGATAGACAATTCAAACTCAAGGACTTAGGTGACTTAAAGTTCTTTTTGGGCTTGGAGGTAGCTAAATCTAAAGAAGGGATACACTTGTGTCAAAGGAAATATGCCTTGGAGCTTCTAGAAGATGCATGCCTGTTAGGTTATAAGCCACCAAAGACACCCAAGGAGCAGAATTTGAAATTGAGTAAGTTTGAGGGAAAGGAGTTGAAGGACCCTAATGAATATCGAAGATTAATTGGAAGGCTGCTTTACTTAACTATCACAAGACCCGATATCACCTTTGCAGTCCATAAGCTAAGTCAATTTATGGCTAAGCCTAGGTTGCCTCACCTTCAAGCTGCAAACAGAATTCTGCACTACATCAAAGGTTCACCTGGACAGGGTTTATTGTTCTCTAGTCAGTCTAAATTGCACATCAAGGCATTTGTTGATGCGGATTGGGCTGCATGCCCTGATACCCGAAGATCAACTACAGGCTATTGTGTCTTTATTGGAGATTCACTTGTTTCTTGGAAATCTAAGAAGCAACACATTGTCTCAAGATCATCAGCTGAATCAGAATATAGGTCAATGGCTGCTGCTGTTTGTGAAATTGTGTGGTTGATTAGTTTTCTTAAAGATATTCAAGTTTTACATTCTAAGGAAGCTCTACTCTTCAGTGACAGTCAAGCTGCTTAATACATTGGGTCAAATCCTGTGTTCCATGAGAGGACGAAGCACATTGAAATAGATTGCCACATTGTTAGGGATAAAGTATTAGCTAAGGTGATCAGGTTGCTACATGTCAGAACTAAGTCTCAAGTTGGTGATTTGTTGACAAAAGCTCTAAGTTCACAACAGTTTCATCATTTGCTGTCCAAGATGAACTTGCTGAATATACATATTCCTGTTCCTCTTGAGGGGGAGTATCAGAAGAGCACAAATCATCAGCTACAGCTACTGCTTTTGTCTAAAGTCTAAACGACCTGTAGCTCTATCTTGTAATTCTTCATATTTTCTTATACTGCTGGTAGTTTAGTGGTAGTTAACAGTCGTGGTATTTATGGACACGTGTAAGTAGTTGGTAGGTGCTTTACATACGGTTAGTATTCGAGGAATAGATCCGTATAATTTGGGATTAGTTAGGTCTTCAATCTTGTATAAATGTCTCTGTTTGTACAGTGTTTCATTTAATCAATACAATAAAATTTTCATTAAGTTTTCATACCTATGACCATATGTTACATCTTCCAAGTAGCATCTATGAATTGCAACATCTTTCCGATCTTGGTCTTTATGGCACTGTCATATTTCCAAAGGATTTCAGATATATATTTCCAAGCTTGATCAAGCTAACACTAAGCTTTTTTGAAATTCATTCAGAAGTAGATTTTATTTTGACTTCATGTTGCACCCACACATTGAAATATTTATACATATACAATAGCAATGTTGTTATCCTCCCAGAAAGAATTATTGATTTTGCCAGATTACATACGCTTCATATTGAGGGGTGCGAATTGCTTCAGAATATTCCAAGGCTTCCACAAAGCATAAAAAAAGTACATGTATCAAACTGTTTATCCTTGGATTCAAAGTCATCAAATGAATTATTGAATCAGGTCTCTCTCTCTCTCTCTCTCTATAGCTATGAAGAAACAAATTTGATTACCAACTGCAATTTTCTTAAAAACTTACTAATTTTCATGCAGTTTGGAGAAATATTAGGGCACAAAATGTTCGATGGAGTCTACTGGTACACCTTGCCAACAGATGTTACCGCATATATTGAATTTGAAAAAGCGTACTTAAATTCTGATGAAGATGAGTGTAACGGATTATGGCTTTCCTCCTCTGACTTCTCTGTACATTTAACAGAGTTCCATAAACATGAAATTAAATACTTGAATTCTGATCTTGAAGAGACTAGATGTGGCTATGAAATTGTTGTACCAGGAAATATGATTCCATTGTCGTTCAAGTATCAGAGTGGAGGTTCCATATTATTTTGGACTGGATCAGAATTTCAAACACTTGCTCTCTACTTTGCTTTTGATCTGCGGATGGGAAATACTTACAGTTATGTTTGTGATGTCCACATTTCCATCAATGGTTTCAAACGGGAGCTCAAAGTGCAACTCTTTGAAGAAATGAGCATTGATCATCTATGGTTTTATTATATACCTAAAAGCTCATTGCAACAGCTATTCAAAGACTTGAATCTAGGTTCCAAGAATTTGGTTAAGGTTTTATGTAGAATCTCTTGTTGGACAAGTGAAAGCACAAAATTGCCTCCTATCATCAGAAGGTGCGGGTTCATAATATCCAAAGATGCGGGATTGGACATAAATTTATTTTTGAACCCAGGATCCCATGAATATCATGTGACCTAGGGAACCACTAAGCCAACCCCTTGAGGTTTGTTTTGCATTATTGAATGCCAGAGTATGTCCCCCTCCTTAGTTACTTTGCTTTATTCGCATCTTCGGGTGTGTTTGTCACTTCTCTATCTCACTTTCTCTGTATTTTTTTTTGTCCCTTCTCCTTCTCTGTATTAATAGGCTCATTCACGCGGGGGAATAACCCAATTTGAAAACATAGTAATGCAAACAAAAAGCAGAATTAAAGCTACAATTTGGTCATTTGATCTATTGCTGATTTCAATTTTTTTTCATGGTAAAAATTTTCTCAAATTTTTTCAAGGAAGAAGAATTAAGTTGTACAAATTCAAACAAAACCTGTCACAATCGCAAACTAACTTACAAACCTCACTACATATAATGTTTTAGACCAAAAAGATCAACATCTAATTGATCATACTTAAAAGATTACTTGACTAAACTAGAATTATTGGATTTTTAGTTGAGCATATTTAATGGGCAAAGTGGGATTAGTCTGATATAGCTAGCTTGAGTGAATGTAGCTGGGAATATACAACTCCATAGGACACATTGACAAATATGATAGCAATCGCAAACCAAAACATAGAAAAAGATTTCCCAAATTTCAAACTTTAAAGAATTAATATATTTTCCAAGAGCCTTATAGCTCATGGATATTAGCTTGTCTATTTTATGAGAAGAATTAGGATTTGAATACCGATCTTACACTCGTAACAACTGAATTAAAAAAAAAACAAAAAAAGTGCTGATGTATTCCTGAACTGATGCAGGTTATTCTTAGACATGACAATACAGGTTTGAATGTTTTGACCTGAACCAACCTGACCCAACCCGAAAAATACCTGACCCGAACTCAATTTTTTTGACCTGAAGTAAAAACGAGTTGACCTGTGACCCGACTTGATTTTTTGCGAGTCAACCCGACCCGACTCGGATAACCCGTGACTCAACCCGTAAAAAAAAACTTCGCTAAAAAAATATTTAAATTACGTCTTGATACTGGGTGCATAAAGCACCTTAGTACCAAAACTAGTAATCAAATGATTTAGATATAATCATATAAAATTATAAACAAATAAACAATTGAAAAAAAAAAAGAAAAGAAACAATTGTCATGACATGAGAGAATAGATATTCATCATTCATGACAAGACACTTCACAACACCAATAGGTCCAACACGTACAAGGCTGTCACAACCATTAAAAAAAAAAAAAAAAATCTCATTCAATGGTCAATGCTTGCTAGCTGTAGCCTGTAGTCCATTTTCGGATTTTCCAAAGCCAAAGACACAAAATAACAAAATGCACAAAACAATTATGCAAAGTTACAAACTTGAAAGTTCCTTAGTTCAGTACTTCAGCATCTACTCGTTCAAGCTTTCTCAGTTTTCTCTTGCGCCTTCGGCCTTCCCTTCTTCACACATTCGACATTCCACAATTTTTTAGTTTTACACTTGTAATTATATGCATTTTGACAATGAACTATTAACATTGAAAACTATTTCCATTATGAATTTATGACTATAAATAATTTTTATCATGCTCAAAACTGTCAGTATTAAGGATATTAACAAGTGGCATTAAGTGCAATTTATTTGCTTAATTGATTTTATTTATTCTCTCTAAATATGTTGTCATTGATTTGTTTTTGTAATTGAAAAAAAAAAAAAAAAAAACTTGTTTGAAAAATATGGGTCAACTTGACCCGTAACACGACTGACCTGCAAACCCGACCCGACCGTTTTGCCATGTCTAGTAATTCCTATTCATTGAAAAGTGTGGCACTCAAAACATCCAAACAGCCTCCACGGGGTTTTCCAGGGAAAAGAGTATAGGTTGTTGTTCTGTTTGCTTACTGAGAAATAGTAGGAAACGCCAAAACTGAAAAAGGAACTTCAAAAAAAAAAAAACAAGGATGTTTCATTTTGATGTCATAGAATTTTGATTTTTATGAAAACCCATACAGCATATAATTGAATATTTTCCCCTTTCTTTTCTATCGTTTTTTTTTTGGGAAACAGGGTGTTAGTATGTAGAATTTGAGCCGCCATTGTACATGTCCTCTTTATTAGCTTCACTTCTATTACCGATTTGCATTTGAATTTTTATTTTGAAATTGTATAATTTTTAATTTAGCAATAGATAAGAAAAAAGTGCACATGCTTTGTTAATGAATCCTTGGGTTTTCAATTTCTGAGGGACCCCAAAAATTTTATAATATGTAGGACTCAAAATCTTTGTCTTTTCACTTCAGCTTTCTCAGCAACTAAACAAAGGATAACATTTAGTCTGTAGAACCTTAGCTCAGATTGGCATATGCATTGTATTTGCTTCTGTTTGAGTTTAATTTGTTAAACGAATTGGAAAAGGTGTGCTAATCTTTTTAAAGGGTTTCAGATATTTTTGTTGAATTTGAATGGATTTGCCACGTCTATAACTAAGGACTGGGTTGACTTATTGTTTATATCTTGGAAGACGGGGTTGGCTTATTGTTTATATCTTGGAAGCATAGCATGACACTATGATAACATGTAAAGGACTCTTACTAGATTGATAGTCCCAATGTTGTAGGGGAGAAATGGTCACCCAAATGCCTGAAAGTAGTGATCGCACAAGGACAACCCGGACACCAGCGATGGAGTGCTATTGTATTGATCTTTTGTTAGATGAGGAGCATGGGAAGAATAGGATGGGCAACATATTCAACAAGAAGCTTGGACTGATATGCTGACCATGTTCAGTGCCTATTTTGGATCCCCATATAATTAAAAGGTCTTGGAAGGTCATTACACTAATTTGTGGACTCAAATCAATGACGTAAAGAGTCTGCTTGATCAGAATGAATTTTCATGGGATGATGTTAAACAAATGGTGGTTGCCAGTCATCATGTTTGGGATGTATACATCAAGGTGCATTTGTTTTGCTAATGTTTTGATTTGATCTCTACCTTTGGCGTCACAGGGAGTAGTTACTTGGCATAATATGCATGCAGGCTCATCCCGAGGAACAATTCTAGGGGAAAAAAGCATTGATGAACTTTAATGATTTGTGCTTCATATATGCACATACAACAGCAGATGGAAGATATAGCCTATCAAGTCATGATGTAGACTTTGATGATGACATTCAAGGAGTGAATATCGGTGTGTTTTTAATCTTCTTCAACCATTGTCTTCTTAATTCAATCTTTCATCTCCTTCAATCAATGTCTTCTTAAAATTTTCATTTGATTTCCTTTATAGATTTTTAAATTTTCTCATTTATATTTTCTTAATTTCTACAGTTTCATTTTTTTCAACCTTTCATCTACTTCCACCCTTCCTCTTCCATCTTAATTTTCTTATGAATTTCTTTTTACTTCATTTCCACCTTTCTCCCGTATTCCTTCCAAGTTGTTTATGACAAAAAAAGACAATACTCTCTCTCTCCCCTAATTTTTTTCTCTTTTGGTGGATTTTTATATTGTTTCAACCACTTCTTTCTTCCGCTAACGATTTTTTTTTTGTTATTGTTGATATAATTGTCACATCACATTTGTTTCTCTTTTCACAAAATTTGTATTGACTTTTATGAATTTTTAGGTATTTTGGTATTCCAATTTTCGATCACAAGTTATTTTTCTTTATCCCATTGGTTTGATTTTATTTGGGTTAATAATTAGTTGTATTGCAAGTTAGAATTTAACTTTTTTAGTGATCTATTTATATGTTAAACATTGAGACTTTACTAATTTTTGTTAATATTTAAATCCTTTTGGGTGGACAAATTTGTAGATTTTGTAGACAAAGTACTCTTAATAGTTGTATTAGAAGTACTCCATAGTACCAATTATTTAGACATATGCAAAGATTAGTGTTGATACCATATTTTGTCTGGCCTCGATTCATGCGTCAAAACGAAGACCAAAAAAATCAAAATAATTAGAAAAAGGTGCAAAATCATGAATTTAAAAACAAAAAAGGGTAAAATTAAGCACTACATGTTTAACAGTGAATCAAAAAGTCACAACATTTAAAAAAATCATTTGACAGAAAATTTAATGTAACCCTAATCGGGGTGTGGTAAAAAATTTAACTTTTTTATCCGACTGTTGGATCATGTAGAATTTTGGACCATCTCAAAGGGCATATTTTTCCATTCGAAACGATAGTTTATGGGCCAAAATTGGAGTTAAATTGGATGAGATATCACAAAAATACCAAAACCCTAATAAAGGTCTTAAAAAAACTGATAGTAGGGATAGGGGAGAAGTCTTAAAGCCTGTATTGTGTATCTAAGAGTTAGACCCTTTTGGACATTGAAGGTTGTTGAATAAATTAAACTAAGTATGACAAAATAAATTATAATTTGCTTTTATATTAGATTTTGCATGCAATTATAATTGTTTAATTACTTCACCATTAATATATATATATATATATAATGCTAATATATAAAATTATTTGAAAAAGTTGTATCAAGAAAAAAAGTAAAGTTTTTTTTTTAAAAATAAAAATAATGTACTTTTAAAAAGGACAATTTTATAACCTGTTAATATTGGACCAAACAAGTCAGTGCTAATCTATCTTTCCAACCCTTTCAATTCTTAAATGCATTAATTTTGAATGCATTATGCCTACAAATTTCATATGGCTTATTAAAGAAAAGTCTACTAGGTAAAAATCTGTATTTTAATAAGGTAAATATTCAAGCAATGAAAGAAATAGAGTGAATTACTATGGTTGAAATTCATATATACTACCTCATTATATGTGTAAATTATAGGATTCAAACTTTCAAATCTTTTATATATATATATATATATATATATGTATGTATGTATTGATACAAATTATTTTTTAGCTTTTCAAAAAATAAGTTTTTCTTTTAAAAAAAACTGTACATAGAATAAAATGAAAAAATATAATTATATTTTGAATCAGTTCAATTTTATAACACGTTGTCAAATGAGCTCCAATATTTTTTTAAAAATTATGGGAGTCCATGGTCCCTTGGTCTTAGAGAAATTTCGTCCCTGTTTGCTGGGCCAGTTCTGAAAACAACAATTGTATTGCCTCCAAGACCAGGTTTCTAAGGCTAAACAATATTTGACCAATTACGTCCAGTATGTCCTATAGTCTGGTTTGTTTAGTCTTCCAATATTGACCCAAAAATAAGTAATAATGAATAAAAAAATGAAACCAGATAAAGAAAAAAATATATACAGATAGAGATTTAGAAAAATTAAAATAAAAAACTAAAGATTGTATTTGTATGTGTGGTGCAACATTTATGGGTGTTTTTTGGGAATCAAAATTTTCTGTCTGATGGGCTGTGCTCCACTCCATGTACTACTAATAAAAACACCTGCCTTAGTTTTAATTTTTTTTCCTTCTCAACGTTAGTTGAGATAACCTCCGATTTCAACCAAAGACAAGGCTGGTAAAGTGGGTAACTGTCCCTCTCGTGACTTTTTGTTTAGACAGAACCCCTTTTTTATTTTATTTTATTTTTTTTCAGCTAACCTCTCAAACAACTCAGAGAAACCTTTTTCTCTCCACCCTTCTGCATTTTCATATGGTCTAATTTAAGGATTCCATTCCCGAAATACTATGGATTATTTACTATTGTACCCATGTAATAGCAACAATTTGAAATTTATCTAAAAGTTCCTAAGCAAATCTGGTTGGAATTGGTATACAACAGTACAACTTGACATCTTAAACCTTGTGCCTACAATTTTGTTGAATTAGATAAAGTTGTTGTTTGAGAAATTGTTGTGTTAGGGTTACATTTGTCATGTATTGGTATATCCTTCTAAGTGGTTTTTACAATATTATGAAGTATTTGAGAAATCAAAACAAGTGGTATTATTGAAGACATGAAAATTGCACCAAGAAACAAGTGAAGAAAAGCTGAAATAGTGAACCTTGACACTAGTCTCGAAACAAGTCTCAACACAAGCTCGACACTAGCATTTATCAAGATTAAATGAAGGACCTCGACACTAGCTCAACACCTCTTGATTTATTGAGTTACACAAATCTAGTAACCTCATCAGAATTTCAATCCATGATGACTTGGATTACTAGGTTTCGTCCACTAAACTCCTAAATGGTATATAAACTTTATCTTTAAGTCATCAATGACACTAAGATTCAGATTAGGGAACTCACATACTTTTGGAGAAGCAATTGCATTCTTGTGTACCTTAATGTTTTATAACCAAGCACTTTCAGATCTTTAATGTGTATTGAAGTGAAGAACTTTGCACCAACAACAAATATCAGTTGCTGGGAAGTTAGTCACGTGCACGTGCTAGAATCCATGCAAAGGAAGAAGTCTTTACAATATCAAGTCCTATTGGATAATGGAGAGAAGGTTCAACTATAGGTTGATATTTTGGGATAAGCCAAGGTATTAATAAGATTCCTTGTATTTGTAACTGCTTGATTCTTGATTAGTGGATTCTTGATTAGTAGATTCTTGAAAGTAGTGACCTAAAAATCTTTTAGTGGGGTTTTTGTCTTGTGGTAGGTTTTCCCCATTAGTTAACAAATTACTATGTCAAATTTAATTTTCGCTACACTTTAGTTTATTTGATGATTTGTTTGTGCCTCCACGACTTGCATATAATTTGACTAATTAATTAACTTGGGTAATTGAATTAATTAACTAAGGTCAATCTATATAGCTCAACAAGCAGTATCAGAGCAGGCACACTCTGATTAAGTTTTAATCTCTGGTGTGTGATGTTTTGACCCTAGTTGTCAAGGAAACTATTGATTTTTTTGATTTGCATGGTCTTGAGTTGAATGATGATGATGGTATTCAAGATGCCTATTGTAAGCTTTATAAATTTCATTTCAGATTTGTTAAAAGCTTTACAAAATTAATGGCTAAATTTGAGAAGGTCAAACTTGAAAAAGATAAATTGATTGCAAAATTGGATGAAACCAATAAATTAAATGAGAATTTCAATTTTCAATTTTCATCTCATGTGGACGAAAATTAAGAGTTTGGAAGATCAACTAGTTGAATCTAATATTGAAGTTGAAAAATTAACTAGTGCCAAGCTTGTTGTTTAGCCTAAGTCAAAAGAAAAATACTTTTATATTCCTCCATTTAAAAGGAATCATGAAGAGTTGAAGGCAAATATTGTTAGGATAGACAAAGGTAAAAATTCTAATGTTGATGCTGAAGTTTCTATACCTATGATTAAAACTCCTCCTATGATAAAAGAAAAATCTGAATTTGTCTCCACTTATCATCATTGTCATATTGTTGGTCATATTAAGTCAAATTGTCCTAAGTTAAGGTCTTTGTCAACCTCTAAGGTTAGACCTCCTACTAGGAAATTCAGTAGTTCTAAAATTACTAATGTTTGTCACCATTGTGGTGCTTCTAATTGCACTCGTTCTAATTGTTTCAAGTTATTCCCTCATAAGAGAGTGTCAAATAGGTTTCATCCTTTGTCTAAAGGCTCTATACCTATTCTTGGTGAATAGTTAAAAGTTTTGAGCTTTTTAATTCAATTTCAGGAGAATTCTAATTCCTCTATGTTTTTTAGTAGACATACTAGGACACGTGCCTTTTCAGTTTCATGGCCAAAGATTCGTGCTGTGTGGGTGATGAAGGATCCTAAAATTTAATTGTCTTCCTATTTTTTCTTTGCTTTAATTCTTTTCATCTAAAGTAGGACTTTCATGCTTGATTTCTTATCTATTTTTGGAATCATGTTCTCATGTATTGCATTGTTTTGCATTTATGTTTGTGTGTGTGTGTGTGTGTGTGTGTGTGTGTGTGTGTGTTTGTTTTCTTTTATTGCTTACAAGAAAAGAAAAAAGGAAAAAAAATTGAAAATACAAAAAAAAAAAATGTGTGTTATTGGTACCTGTTTACCTTAAATGGTCAATGAAACAAGGTTTCATAACTTTATATCTCTTGTAGCTTGGATGAGCATCTTAATTATATCTATATCACTCTTTCTGATGGGAAAGACTAGAAAATCCTAAGAGAAAGGTATAAATAATCATCTCACAACTAAAACTCGTCAATCATAAACACTTGTGTGTGCAATTCATAAAAGCCGTGCTCAGTAAGGTGTAGCATTTGCACAGCAAGAAAAATGTGTTTTCATATAAAGGGTATTTTATTTTCTCTTTCTTATATGCTCATGCATGATATGCTTCATTGTGCTTAAAACAAAAATATGCAAAGATTTAAGTATGATTGCAAGCGTGTTTCTATGAGATGTAGGAGTTATAGGATGTACCTCAAAGTGATAATTCCCATCAAACGGTTATGATTGTGTGTGAGTGTTTTTGATTCTCTTGTAATATTATCTTTGCATGATGAGACACTTATACTTACTTACAAAACTTTCACACACAAAATGCAATTCTTTGCTAATATTGATACAATGTACGTTTACAATATGATTTGGCCATCTAAAGTTACTCTTGTACTAGTGTGAGTATATTTTTTTTTAAACAAGTTTTTGTGTTTTTGCTTTAAATTTTTTTTGGAGTTTTGAGTTTTGAGCTTTTAGTTTTTCATTAGTATGTTTAACTCTTTTTAATCATGGTTTGTTCATGGTGTTGAGTTTTTATTATTGCATATGTTTCATATAGCACTTGCATAAAAGTTCCTGATTTTTTCCATCTCAATACCTCTCGTCACTACCCGGATACATTGAGATCTTCTTTGATACCTCTCCATTTCATTGAACCTATTTTCTCATCGTTATGTTTGCTCGATACTTATGCCTATCTATCAAAGTCTTCCTTAACAGCTCCCTTGAAACCTCTCGATAGATCGAGTTCCTCTTGCATGCATTTCATATGTTTTTCATGTTCTGTGTTTTCTTTTTTTGGTTACCCCTTTGTGTCCATAGCATCTTGTTTTAATGTTTTTCATGTAGGTCTATGGTTTCTTGCTCTCCTCATTCCCCCTATGTCAATTTTCTGTCTATCTCCGATCAAGTTTTTTGGCTTTTTATGTCCTTTGTCCCTCATGACAAAAAGGGGGAGTAATGTTTATGAGAGCAGTGGACTTGGTTGATAGGAGGAGAGTTAGTTAGGTTGAGGGATGTAGTGAAATTTTTTATGTATAGTATAGGTACTTACTACTTGTACTTTTGGGTTTTGTAACCTTTTACATACATTATGCCTTATTGATATATATATATATATATATATATATATATGATAATGATGTATGTTTTTCACTCTTATCTCACATGTGTTGTTTATTTTCTCTCTTTATAAACATGTTTCTTGTTTGTCTAACTTGTCTATATTTCACACTTAGTGCCTTGTTTTTTACAATATCATGAAGTATGTTCAGGAATCAAAACAAGTGGTATTATTGAAGACATGAAGACTGCACCAAGAAACAAGTGAATAAAAGCTGAAATAGTTAACCTCGACACCAGTCTTGACAAAAGCTCGACACTAGTATCTATTGAGATTAAATGAAGGACCTCTACACTAGCTCGACACCTCTCGAACTATCGAGCTATGCAAATCCAGAAATCACAAATCAAAATTTTGGTCCATGATGACTTGGATTGCTAAGGTGTTGTTCACTAAACTCATGAAGGATATAAAAGCTTTATTTTAAAGTCATCAAAGACGCAGAGACTCAGATAAGAGATCTCATACACTTTTGAGGAAGCAATTGCATTCTTATGCGCTTTAGGGTTTTGTAACTAAGTGCTTCCAAATCTTCAACATGTATTGAAGTAAAAAACTTTGCATCCAACAACATATATCAGTTGTCGAGAAGTTAGTCACGTACTAGGATTCATGCAAAGGAAGTCTCTATAATATTAAGTCCAATTTGGTATTGGAATGAAGGTTCAACTGTGAGTTATTATTTTGGGATAAGCCAGGGTAGTGGTAAGATTTATTATATTTGTAATCGCTTGATTATTGATTAGTGGTTTCTTGGGAATGGTGATCTAAAAATCACTTTGTTGGGTTTTGCCTTGCGAGAGGTTTTCCCTTATAGTTAACAAATCATTGTGTCAAATTTAATTTCCGTTGCATTTTAGTTTATTTGGTGATTTTTTTGTGCCTTTATGATTTGCATGTAATTTGACTAGTTATTAACATAGGAAATTGAATTTAGGGTAAATTGCAAAGTGCACCCCTAACGTTTGGGGGTGATTGGATTTTACACTCCAACGTTTTAGAACTTGGATTTTACACTCCAACGTTTGGTCCCGTTAGCAAATCAGCCCCCTGGTTAGTTTCTGGTGTTAACTGCCATGTCATCTTGCTGACATGTTTTTTTTTTTTGCCAAATAAGTTCAAAACGACACAGTTGCAGTAAAAATGAAGGGGTGACATGGCAATTGCTAAATGGCGCCGTTTTGCCCAAAAAGAAAACACAAAATTTTGAACAGACATTGTTCTGAACTCAAAATCCCAAAACTAAAACCCATGAACCCTTAGCTCCCTAACCCTTATGAACTCAAACCACAGCATCTGCTCTGCTCTGCAACCAGCTCTTGCATCGTGAACGCAAGTGTGAGTAAGTTCATCGAAGGCTCCAGTTTAGCTCTAAGGCGGCAATAGCTGCGGTGAAAGGTATGGCTAAGCCAACAGTTAGGTATTTCTCTTCTCTTTGGCTATCTTTCTCTCTCTCTTTTTGGATTTTTCTTGCCTTTGCTTGATTGGAATTTGGGGTTTTTATTGGGTTTGCTGGGGCTTTTGTTGTTTGGGTTTGTTGAGGTTCTTGTTCAAATTTTTTTTTTTTTAGGGATTTTGTTCGGGTGATGGGTTTTTTATATGTTTGGATTTGTTGCTAGAACTCTATGCGTGTGTGTAACTCATTTACTTTGCTATTGGAACTTTATGGTGGGGTTTGTTGTCTATGGTTTATGGTATATTTGATTGTGTTTTGTCTGCATCTGGATACTTTATTGATATACAATTTTGGTGGGTCAACTTGTGATAATGAGCTGTGTATTGAATGGTTTAAAATAATGCACATTTTTTCTTGGAAAATTGACTAAGTGGAATGGTTGTGGTCCAATTAAGTGGTCCATATGTTCTGCTTTACAGCTCTTGTCTGCCTATAGTATTATATTTATTTTAATAATGGCTTATGTCCATTGAAAGAAGATGGTGATGTTAGTAATGTGTTAATTAAATGTTATATTATAGTAATGCCTCCTGTATATATGTATGTGAATTATATTTTATTAATTTATCAATTAAATGTAATGTTTTAGTAATGCATTTATATGTGTGTGCAGGGCTTTGAATATGGATCAACCATTTGATATGTCTATACATCATGGAGGGGTATTCATTACACATAGTGATATGCATGTTGAATATGGTAGAGGGACTGAATCAAGGGTCTTAGATGTTGATCCTGACACTTTTGCCATTTTTGATATGCCTAAGTATGCCAAAGATCTTGGTATTACGAATGTAGCAGAATTTTTTTACCGAATTCCTCATATGGAACTTCATAATGGCCTATTTCCATTGAAAAAAGATGATGATGTTAGGGCTCTACGTGACTGGTTAGAATTTGCACTTGAAAGGTTAGTACACATATATGTGGAGCATGTTGAACAAGGTGTTAAGGAAAAAGTTGATGAGGATCAAGGTAATGAAGGTGATGACGAGCATGATTTTCATAAATAAGTTGATGAAGGAGTTGGAGCAGATGACAATTTTTTTGATGAGGACTATGCTGATTTGGTAGGTGACAGTGAATTTGATAGATATGAAAGACCATCCTCCCCCATTGACCCATCCATTTACATTGCTCCATCCATCACATTGTCCAAACCACTACCTATGACCAATCAAACATAAACCCTTATGAGCAGAACACATCAAATTGGGTACCCACTTGCTTTAGTGATGAGGAGCATAATATAAAAAGTGGGGAAAGTGATTATGGGCACTTTGACGTTTTGTGCATACCTATCAACTCTGAGGATGATGAAAAGCACCCCAAGTACATTGAATTTAGAGCTGAGGTGGATATGCCCGACCCCGTTTTTGAGAAAGGGATGTTGTTTAGTGACTATAAGGAGTTCAAGAGGGCTATGCAGTCTTATAGAATCAAGCATGGATATCCATTGTTAATTGTTAAGAATGAGTCTCGCAAGGTGAGTTACAAATGTGAGAATTGTGAGTGGTATATTTATGCTTCATGGAATCATGAAGAAAACTCTTTACTTGTGAAAACCTATCGGGAAAAACATACATGTTCTAGGGCTTTTCATAGTAGAATGGTTTCTGCAAGGTGGATTGCAGTTGCATGGCTAGAGGTGTTTAGAGGGAGACCCAATATCAAAAGTGCTGAGATAAAAGAAGGTATAAAAAATCAGTTTCAAGTAGACATTTCCCTAGACAAAGCCTTTAGGTCTAGGCAGATTGCAATGGAAATGCTTAAAGAAAGGTTTGCCTATCAGTTTGAAAGAGCTAGAGATTATTGTGAAGAGTTGAGAGTTTCTAATCCGGGCATTATAGACAAAATTAATCTACACACACCCACATTGCACTTCAAGAGAATGTATGTGTGCCTAGCTGCTTGTAGAACCGGATTTCTAGAGGAATGTAGGCCAATTATTAGTCTTGACGCTTGTCATTTAAGAGGGTTTTTGAAGGGGCAACTATTGGCAGCTGTTGGGATTGATGGGAATGATAGGATGTACCCAATAGCATTTGCTGTTTGTGAGGGTGAGACCAAGGACAGTTGGTCATGGTTTTTGGAGTTGTTGTTAGCTGATATTGGTCCTGTAAGGGAACATGGCTGGACCTTTACTTCTGACCAACAAAAGGTATGTGTTTCTTTTTTGTGTAAGTTGGATGTTGTATTCATTGTATATATTTATATTTAAATTTAGTATTCAAATTATTTAATATCTATGTCATGACATTTTTTTTTGTTTTGTTTTTAATGTAGGACTTACTTCCTGCTCTTGCAACAGTTACTCCTGAAGCACATACAAGGTTCTGTGTTAGGCATTTATATGCCAACTTCAAGAAGGAGTACAAGGGTAAACTATTGAAGGATTTAATGTGGGCAGCAGCAAGAGAGACCACCAAACCTGGGCTTAAGGTAAAGATGGAGATGATGAGAAATGTAGATGTCAATGCTTATGGGCATTTGATGGGTATTGACTGTGAACATTGGAGTAGACATGATTTTAGTACTTGGCCTAAGTGTGACATGTTGTTGAACAACCTTTGTGAGTCATTTAATTCCAAGATAATTGATGCGAGGGATAAGTCCATATTGACTATGTGTGAGATGATTAGGAGGTATCTTATGAAAAGGATCTCAAGAAATAGGGATACAATGTTGAAGAAGGCTGGCCCAATTTGTCCTAGGATTCAAGATAAATTAGAAGTTAACAAGGAAGCAACTAGGGATTGCACATCTACATGGTCTAGTGGATCGAAGTTTGAAGTGCATTGTAAGGGAAAACAATTTGTAGTTGATTTGGATAAGCATATATATGCTTGCTATAGATGGGATTTAACAGGCATCCCTTGTAAGCATGCTGTTTCAGCAATTGCTTACAAGAAAGAAAAGGCAGAAAATTATGTGCATCACTACTACAAGGTTGAGACTTACCTTAGAATTTACTCACATCTTATCCAGCCTACCAATGGTGAGGAGTTTTGGCCAAAGGAATCAAGTGATAAGATTTTGCTTCCGAAGATGCTAGTACAGCCTAGAAGACCAAAGGAGAACAAGAGGAAGAAAGCTACTGATGAGGCACGAAGGATTTCACATAAGTTGAAGAAGTCATCTGCCGCACAAAAATGTACCAATTGTGGACAATTAGGTCACAACAAAAGAGGATGCAAAGTACCCCCTAAATCTAATAATGCTAGTGAGGGCCAGACTGAGCAGAGACAAGGAGCAACATTTACTATAGGGAGACAAAATCATGTATTAATACATGTTTATTGCTAACTAAGTTTTGGTATATGCTACTCATTGTAGTTGCTAACTGCAAATTTTTTGAGCTTGTTGTAGATTAGGACAACAGGAGGCAATCATGTGTTTATGGGCTTAAGAGTGGAAGAGGATTGTCGCCCATAAAGTGTTGCTGGAAGCCAATCAACTATAGTGCTTTCCATACTATATTATATACATTGTGCTTATTATTTTCAAATTGCCAATATTTGGTCATTTAGTTTGTTGTGTATGCATACTTACCATGTTTCTATTATTAAAGGTCTCAACCCAAACCAGTGTTGCTGGAAGCAATGGAGTTGGTAGATCTAGAAAAGGTGCTGGAGCTGGTGTTGGAAAAGGAAGAGTTGGAAGTGGAGCTGGAAAAGGTTGAGGAGCAACAACAATAGTATTTTGTAGGACCGTTAATTGTTAGAACCTTTTTGTGGTCACTATTTTGTAAAGCTTTCAATAGGCTTATATGATGGTGATACTAGACATAAGTATCATTTTTGCGTTGGTCAATAATTTACAGAAACTTTATGAGTATTTTGGTCATATATTGAATATATTAGCAGTTGTGGTCCATTGACTGTCAAGTTCTAGGTTTTTATTTTTTTTTATGGTTTTGGATATGATTAAGCTGATAGCTTGATTAAGTTTGTGCATGGAAATATGTGTGTAGGTTTGGTTTGATATGTCTGCAAATATGTAAGGTAGTATTTGAGGATTTATTATGCTTGTTGGATTGGTTGTTTTATTAATGCTTTTCATGAATTCTGAGAGCATATAACATGTTAATAAGTAATAGTAATACAAGGTTCAAATAGATATGGTGTTCAAAGCTATTCATGTAGACAAGGTTTAGACAGATATTCTTGTACTTTTTGTAGCTTATAAATATCTCTTTCTTCTTTTTTTATCATCTTGAAATTGCCACGTTCCTAAGAGTGAGACACTTGGTTAGTAGTTAGATTGTGGATTTCTCTTCAAGCTTTTGGATTGTAATAATTTTTCTGAAGCATGATCCATAGATATGAGTATTTGTAATAAGATATAGCTTTAATGATTGCCTCTCACATTTAATGTTACAACTTTCACTTTTCCTGCTTTGTTTTGTATCATGTACCTATTTTTGCAGTCCTCACAATTTGAAGTGGATAAAGTGGAAGAATTGTCCCCATCACCCTCCCCCCCCCCCCCCCCCACAAAAAAGAAGAAGTTTTAGTGGTCCAGAGCTAAAGCTCAATGTTTGAGTAGAATATTGAATAAGGGATCCTCTGATGCGCTTAAAGTAGACTTAGCATGACTCAATATGAGAAGGGAAAGACTTGTTTATAATTTCTTAAGTCAACAATAATAATACAACAAAATCAAAATTGCACCTCTGATTCCAATTCCTAGGCTTCAATTCACTTCAATTCCAAGAATATTATGTATACCTAAACACCACCTAAATAATGATAGCATGTAATACAAGATTTAGAAGTCAGCTTCGTCTTCCCCTCTTCCTGTCTTTTCTTCAATTTTCCAGATTTTATACCATGTTCTTGTTCTTGTAGGAAAGCTAATGCCTTCTCATACTTCTCTGCTCTTTCCTCTTCCCATAGTGCTCTTTCTTTTTTCTCAACCTCAAGTATGAAAAATGCGTCTTTCCGCAACTCACGAACTGCCCCCTTAGCTTCATGTTTTACTTGTTTCTGCAACTTTCTCTTCTCAGCCCGTTCACAATCTGGATCATAATCTCTACCCTTAACAAAGCTGCAAGACGACATGACAAATTCTTAGTTCCAACCAATTATTATAAGTAACATTATCTATTGCAACAAAGTTTTAACATGTGGTTAAGAGCAAGGGAAAGAAAATTACTTCTCCTCAAATTTCGGATTCAGCATTTTGATAGGCACTGGCTTTTGCTTCTGCATTAGAAATTGCTGCCCATTTGAAATTGCTGTCGATTTGAACAAAAATATTCTCATTGTTTTGCGTTCCCAACCAGCATCAGCATGAAAAAATAGCCCCTGATCAATACGAATGTCAAAGTCAATACAAAGACAATCAAATGATGTCATGCAGCTACATATGTAATAACAATAGACTTCAAAGTTGACTGCAAATACAGATATATAAGATAGTATAATTCAACCCCTATTCTCTCAATGATCGGTCAAACATAATGGGGTCCCAAACAAATCCATCAGCCAAAAAATTTAACAAAAACCCCCAGACATTCTTTCCATCACCCGAACAAAATCCCCAAAAAAAAAAAAAATTGAACCAGAACCTCAACAAACCCAAACAACAAAAGCCCCAGCAAACCCAATAAAAAACCCCAAATTCCAATCCAGAAAAGGTAAGAAAAATCCAAAAAGAGAGAGAGAAAGATAGCCAAAGAGAAGAGAAATACCTAACTGTTGGCTTAGCCATACCCTTCACCACCGCTGTCCCCGCCTTGGAGCTGAACTGGAGCCTTTGATGAACTTACTCACACCTGCGTTCACGATGCAAGAGCTGGTTGCAGAGCAAAGCAGATGCCGTGGTCTGAGTTCATAAGGGTTAGGGAGCCAAGGGTTCGTGGGTTTTAGTTTTGGGATTTTGAGTTCAGAATAGTGTCTGTTCAAAATTTTGTGTTTTCTTTTTGGGCAAAACGGCGCCATTTAGCAATTGCCATGTCACCACTTCATTTTTACTACAATTGTGTCGTTTTGAACTTATTTGGCAAAAAAAAAAAAAAAAACATGTCAGCAAGATGACATGACAGTTAACACCAGAAACTAACCAGGGGGCTGATTTGCTAACGGGACCAAACGTTGGGATGTAAAATTCAAGTTCTGAAACGTTGGGGTGTAAAATTCAATCGCCCCCAAATGTTAGGGGTGTATTTTGCAATTTACCCTTGAATTTAATTAACTGAGGTCAATTTATAACCTAACATGTTGAAAATTTTAAATTCCAAAGTTTCAGATTTGTTTGCAGTAGAATGAATATGACACATTCTTGCTTTGCACAGGGTTAGGAACAAAAATCTTCATAACAAAGAGAAACCTTTTTCTTTCCAATGAAAAAGAAACTTTTTTTTTTTTTTTCTCTCCAGCCCTTTTCCTAATAGAACAAAAATCCAACTGGATTATGTTTTGGGCCAACCTTTCTACTCTTCGAATTCTGAAGATAGCATGAGCTGAATCTATTACCTACTCAAACCCCCAAATCAAAGAGAATAAATTCAAAACTAATCCACTATTGCTAACTTAATAGTAATGCTTTTGCTTTTGAAGACAAACCTTACACGTGTAGGACATGGACCAAATTGTAATCTCAAATTTGTCAAAAAAAATCTTGTCTACACTTCAAGTCTTTATAGTTTAAGCGTCTGGCATTCTAGCTAGGACCCGAGACTGTGGGACAAAGAACTAAAAAAAAAAAAAAAAGGATCAAGAAATTACACAAATAGATAGAGAGAAGTGAGAGGGGTAGAGAAAGAAAAGAGTCAAAGACTCACCTTGTGGGTGCCGCTAAGGTGTTACGTATCTAGTATATTATTTTTCAATCCAAAAGTGCAAAGTCTAAAGGTTTTTCAATGAAAATAGAGCAAACTTTAAGAATCTTACTTTTTTTTTTTTATCTTTTGAGTAGCTATAATAATTTCAAAACAAAACTTAGTGGTATTGAGAGGAGCTACTTAGCTCCTTGCCCCCCCCCCCCCCCTCCCACCACCCCAAATTTTTAAATTTTCTCTTAGAGTATATAAAAAAAAAAAAAAAAGATATGGGCCCTCCAAGAATTAAATCCCCCCCCCCCCCCAACAAAATTTTCAACAACCAATCCAATACAACTTCAAATAAAACAAAAATATTTGTCCACATTCCGCCTAATTGGCCAACCTAAAATCCTTAATCATACAAAATTCTTCTCCTCTAAACAAAAGGCACTTCTAGCCCAACCCAACCCCAACTCTAAAATCCCTAATCCTAATCAAACAAAACAAACTCTTCAATTATCACCTCATGCTTCTGCCTAAATTCCTAGTCTTCACGCAATCACGCCTCTGCGCTCTGCTTGACGGCCTCAGTTTATGCTGCCTGAATTCCCAATCCTCACGTCATGCGGTCACACCTCTCTGGCTCGCCATGATGCTGTAGCTCCACTAGCCGCTGACCTGACCTAGCCTTCATTGCTCAACCTCAAATCCTAAAGCTCTCACCTTAATTCCTCAAGGTATCTCATTCAGTCATGCTCACCTCAGTTCTCTCTCTTTTTCTCTAGAACTGAACTAAATACTAAATAGCATAATAGAAGTATCAAGTATGTGTATGTGATATTTTTTTTCCAATAAAGTAATTTATATTTATTTGACTTTATCTTTTTGTGTCTATTGTTATTGGATTCTTTATTCTTGACCTAGTGACTCTATGATTCAGCCACTTTGGCTTTTGTGTTGTTTGTCTCTTGAGTGGGTCCGAGTGAGGTGAGGGCCATGAGACTGTGTAAGAACGAATTTTATATGATAATTTATTATATCTCTCTTCCAAGTTCGTTGATGCTTCAATGTCTGACGAGCATCCCTCCAAATGTTTAAGAATTCAACTTAAGGGATAGACCATGATCTAGGATCACGTAAATAAATATATGAATTCCCAATCAACGAACAAGATAAAATTCAACCTGCTTATCTCGTAATAGGTCCATATCAACCTAGAAACGTAGAGTATTCATACAAAAGACCGAAAAATTATCGTCGTAGTTTTCAATATTCGTGGTTTGAATCACATGAAAATTGGTTGAATTATATTTTAGTATATCTCTACTACAACTCGGTCTCCCCAAGTAATTATTCCAGGCTATGCCTAGGTAAATTATTATTGGTTCTCATTTATTATTATTAACATTATTTTCTTTTTACCTATTTGACACCTAGGCTTTGCTGCCAAATTGTTTTTAAAATATTGTATTTTTAGCATTTTCTTTTTTAAAAATCATATCCAAAAATTTTGGGGGATAGGGGGGAGTTCCAGTATTTTCTTTTAAATAATTTTAATTGGTAGGGATAATTATCATAGCAATATATACTTTTTAATTTTTTAGAAGATTTTTGGGGGGAGGCGTGGCTCCGCCACTGAAGAGTAGCCTTCCTGACATGGACGGGAGGTTTGAGAGAAAAGAAGGTGAGGAGGATACCCACCACTACTTGTACCTCTACTGCATGGGAAAATATTGAGGCCATAAAAAATAGTATAATTTTATGTTATAATTTGTCACGTGATAAGTTATGGTATAAAGTTGTGCCATATTTAGTGGTTTTAGCACAACTCTTAGTGCAAGATGAGATTTAAAGGAAGAAAAGGAGATTTGATTAGAGAGGATAAGAAAGAATAAAGAGGATGCCGTTGGAAAAGGGTGTGAAGAAAAGAAAAAAAGTTTTTTCTTTTCTTTAAAGTTCCAAAAGGAATCAGAATGCATCAGCTACTAGCCTACTACACTCCAAAAATAAGCGCAAATCGCGTACCCTTTCCTGAAAAGTTTGAATGTGAATCAGAATGGTAAGCGGTCAGCTAAGCGACAATCCAAAAAGTATTACTCTTTCATAATCACAACAAGGGACGACCAATTTTCTTGGCAGTCGCGTTTGGGCCACCTACTGCGAAAGAAGTACGCTACTTCTGAATTTCACATTTGATTCTGGGATTGAGTTTTAACTGATACCATTATTATTGATGGTTGATGACGAGATTGGTCGGTTATATAATATTATAGACTTAATTGTAATTATCTCAAATTTTAAAAGTAATTTGTAAAATTTATTTTAAAGAAAATTAAGATAAAAGTTAATAAAAGTAAAAAGTAAACTGAAAAAAAAAATGTGAGATAGAGGTAGGTGACTTGTACGGTGCAATACATTGCACCAGATCCTAATACATCAGCGCTGACTGAGCTACACTCCCAAGTCCATACGCCAAAAGATAAGCATTTGCCAGCTTGGGCGGCCACCGGCCCAAAATATAAAATATTATCTCTAACTACTCTGCTAATATTTTTATGTGACTTGTAACTACACTCACAAGTCCAAACGCCAAAGATAAGCATTTGCCAGCTTGGGCGGCCACCTGCCCAAAATATAAAATATTATCTCTAACGACTCCGCTAATATTTTAATGGCCCAGTTTCTTAGAAATAAATATTAAATATTTACTACTATATATTTTTAGTGTGATGATTATTCTACAGGTATAAATACTTTTAAAGTGTGCGGGTAAAAGTTGAGGTTCAAATCTTCAAGAGAGAGCTTCACACATATATACACTTAAATTAAGTTAGAGCAAAAATTCTATCTTATATCAAAAAAGAAATAAATATTAAATACTTTAAGTCTTACAAAATGTAACATTAAATTTCTTGGACCATTCTCTCTCCAATATATTCTAGAAATCCATTTTCATTTGCTGCATCTATTACATTTACATTTTCATCAAATCTTTCTTTCTCTTCTTGTTCAGAAATATCGATGGCTCTTCTGACCAACAGAGGAGACTCCTCTTCTTTCACACACCAATGTAGATATGATGTCTTCTTGAGTTTCAGAGGTGAAGATACCCGTAATGGTTTCATCAGCAACTTGAATGGAATTTTGCGTCATCATGGTATTAACACCTTCATTGATGATGAGCTCCGAAGGGGAGAAGAAATTTCTGCTGAACTTCTTGAAGCCATTGATGGTTCAAAAATTTCAATAATTGTATTCTCTAAAAACTATGCAACATCCTCTTGGTGTCTGGATGAACTTGTCAAGATTTTAGAGTGTAAGAAGAATGGTCAAATTGTGCTACCAGTTTTTTACAAGGTGGATCCCTCAGAAGTACGTAACCAAAAAGGAAAGTACGGAGAAGCACTTGTAAAACATGAAAAAAAATTCAAGGATAAAATGAGCAAAGTGCAAAGATGGAGGGTAGCTCTAAATGAAGCTGGCAATATATCTGGTTGGCATTACAAAAATGAGTATGTATTTAATCACTATTTGGTTTTCACTTATAGCCAATTAATTTTATTGTTAAACAACTCCCAAGAAAAAAGTTATTGTTGAATCTTTTTTATTTGAAAATTATAAAATAACTAGTTGCAAATTCGTGCGTTGTGCATGACAATTTTTTAGGAAAAATATTATTTTACTCCCTAAACCTTATAAGAGTTTTTTTTTTTAAATATAGTTTTATCATATTTTTCATAATCTTGTCTATTACATTTCTTACCACTATCATATATTTACTAGTTGATAATTTGCATAACATAGACATTAAATAAGAGGTGTTAATTAGATTTTTTTAAAGTCATGGTATATGAAAATTATTGTTATATATATATATATAAGGTTAAATGAAATGTCAAAAATGAGATTATAAAATTTTTCAAATTTATTTCTAATATAATTTCTAAATTACTGAAGAACATCTCATTTTTAGTTATGATAAGAATCATTCCACTAGTTAGAGTTTGATTAGTTTTAAGTTTAAAATTTATATTATTATATTTAATTGTTGATTATTGATTTAATTAAGTGAATGTAATGGTTGATTTTATTGTACTATAAAGTCTTCAATGTCCTTTGTATATTCATCTCTATTTTATTTCTTACTTCTCTTGACCACTTTTTTAATTTCCAAATAACAATTACTAATTGATGTTTTATTTCATTACTTTTTTTCTTCCTTCATTTATTCTTTATCACTTTGTATGTTCCGCTCGTTGTAATTTTTATGGCTATCAATAAGAAATAGATATCATAGATGACTTAAATAGTTATAGATGAAGTTACGATAATAATATGTCAAAGGTCTTTTTTTTCCCCTTTTTAATTTTCAAGGAAATATGAAAGGCGTTTCTCTAGTTTGGTCTCAATCAATTAAAACATCCATAATATCTTAATAGAAGTAGTAATGAGCATTAATTTTTTTTTTTTTAATGTATGAAGTGGTTAGGTTAGTGGTATGTCAAAGAAAAAAAAAAAAATAAAAAAAAAACAAATTCCAAGAAAATGTAAAGGTCTTTTTTGAAAAAAGAAATTGTGACTTTTTGAATTTTAGACATATGATTGTTTTAATTACCTTGTTATAAACATCTGAATTAAAGTAGATGAATATATAAATGCAAAATTATATGTAAAGTTACAACCGCGCAAGATAAATATGTATAGATACTATTTATAAATATATATATATATATATATTTTTGGTTTTTGATTATTCATGAATCATTATTTTTTATTTATAAATATCAAAATTACATTTTTTTTATAGAAAAATTTAATTAAAATAGATGAATATGTAAAGGTAAAATTATATGAAAAATTAAAACTACCCAAGATGAACATTTAACTACCGGTAAATGTGTTTTTTGAAAACTAAAAGTATGTTTGATTGCTTTAGCTAGAACTATATAACTATGCAAATATTTTTGTACGTGGTTTCATCATTTGTAAATTATCAAGTTTGGTAGTCTTACAGAATAGATATTTCATTTTGCAAAAAAAATTTATGTGAACTCCTCTTGTGTGACAACTTTTTTTTTCTATGAAACAACTTAAGAATATTAAGACTTAAGTTACCACATTTGGTAGCTTCAAAATACATCAATGATATAAAAAATAAAAAATGTTTAATTATTTTTAAAAAAAATTAGTAGATTGTAATACAAAATGTTTTTTTCTCAAATTTTTTATGTAACTTTTTCCATAAGATCAATATTGTTGGCATCCTTTAAAGATGATACATAATATTTTTGAGAAGAAGAAGAAGAAGAAGCAAAGACGATGCTAACATATAATATAAAATTATTGAGTTCGCATAAAATTAAATTTGTGGAAAAAAAAAATCTATGATAAAGATTTTTATCTAAATGATATATATATGGCAAAAAAAAAGTCCATTCTCAATAGACTTTTAAGTCTACAAATTGCTTTTATTAAAAAAAAAAAAAAAATTAGTCTACAAATTGCTTAATCTATGGGCCTAGACACATTCAAAGAGTGTTATCTAAACTATAAATTTTTATATGATCCTTTATCACACATATATTTTGATTTCTCTAAAGGAAGGCAGTTGTGTGTTTAGCCATTTTATTCTTGAATAAAATAAGATGAGAAGAAAAAAGAGTCAAATTTATAGTAAAATGTTGAGAATAAAAATAGTCAAAATAAAAGAAGATAAAATGGTAGAAAGAGAATGGTATTAAGGTAGAAAGTAGTGGGAAGATGAAGAGGTAAAAGGGAGGGAGAGTTTTGAAAAATTAATAATAAAAATAATGGTTAAAAGACATTTTAATTTTTAAATAATAGAGTTTTTTTTTTTTTTTTAGAAAAACTGTTTAAGTTGCCTTAAATAATTTCTTAAATAATAGAGTTTTAAGTTACCTTAAATGAGAAATTGTTTAAAAAAAATATATAGGAGAAATTGGAAACAAAAAAGATAATGACGTGGCTACTGATGTTGCTAAACTGGAGCGTAGTAATAATAAATGTTACGCTTCAAATTTTAGATATATATAGATAGATTATATTTTGGTCATATATATATATATATATATATATATATATATATATTTATACAAGATAGAAATTTTACTCTAGCTTAATCGAATTGTATATATGTGTGAAGTTCTCTCTTGGAAACTTGAACCTTGGCTCATGCCCCTCCCCCTCACACCCCACAAGAACTTTGTATTTATGGAATGACCATCACGCCAAGGGTGCGTGGTGGTATCACATCTTTTATTAGTGAGCTAGCTAGCCTACAAGGTTCAATGATAGAAAGGGAAGAATATACAATGGACAATCTTATCAATTAATTTAAAGCTTGTCTCAAGTAATGTTTAAAATATTTTCCAAAAATTTCTTAATAAATTCATTGAAGTGTTAGAAGTAGATATTCAATAAGTTTGTGCCCTTTCCAAAGCATGTTTTCCATAACTCCTTGTGCTAAAATCCTAAAATTTATTTCCTAACTGAACAAAAAAAGTGTTCATACTGATAATAGGTTCTTAGATCTTTGAATTACATGCAATTTAATTTAATTAACAAAAAATAATTTGTAGTTCACAAGTTAAACATTTTGAATTCAATTTAGGATCATATTTCTATTTTCTAACATGTTTTAAATGTTTTTTGATTAACAGTCACCCACAATTTAGGTTTATCCAAGAAATTTTTGAAGAGATCTCAAGTGCTAAATTAAACAGTACACGAGTATTTCTTGTTAAATACCCAGTTGGAATAGACTCTCGTGTAGAGGAAATAATTTGGCGTTTGGATATTGAGTCAAATGATGTTCGCATGTTAGTGATCCATGGTCTTCCTGGAATAGGTAAGACAACAATTGCAAAAGCTATTTTTAACTTAATTGCATATCGTTTTGAAGGAAGCAGCTTTCTAGAGGATGTTAAAGAAAACTCAAGAACAAATGATGTCATAATCCAACAACAAGAGGCATTATATTCTGATATCTTAGGAGGTAAAAATTTGAAGGTGCATGGTGTATCTAAAAGAATGAATGTGATAATAGCAATGCTTCAATGCAAAAGAATTCTTTTAATTCTTGATGATGTCGACAAATTGGTCCAAGTAGAAAATTTGCTTGGAAATTGCGATTGGTTTGCTTCTAGAAGCAGAATCATTATCACAACAAGGGAGGAAAAGTTGTTATCGACCCTTCAAGAAGATTGTCATTTAACTTACTATAACTACAGGGTTAAGGAATTAGATGAACATGAATCTCGTGAACTCTTTTGTCGACATGCATTCAAAAGGAACAAGCCTACAGAAGATTATTTGGAGCTTGTAGACCAATTTATCCATTATGCCAAAGGCCTTCCGTTAGCTCTAAAAATAATAGGTGCTGATTTGTACAAGAGAGATATACATTTTTGGAAAAGTTCATTAGATAAGTACAAAAGAATTCCTAATCCAGATATTCAAGAAGTGCTCAAAATAAGCTACAATGGATTGGACCAAACTCAACAGAATATTTTTCTTGATATTGCATGTTTCCTCAAAGGCTTCTACAAGAATATTGTTGTAGATATATTACAAAGTTGCAACTTCTATGACCCGTATTATGATATTGAAAAACTTATTGATAAATCTCTCATTGTTGTTACTGAAGATGACAAATTATTGATGCATGACTTGATACGACAAATGGGTTTAGAAATTGCTCGACAAGAATCAGATGGTTCAAATAAACATAGAAGACTATTGTGTTACGAGGATGAACCTGAAATATTAACGGGAAACACGGTATAAGTCATTTTGATTTACGTTTTTCCTTTTTTCTTTTTTTTTTTTAATGAGGCAAATTTATTAAATTTTTATTTGTTTTCTTTAATTTTATATTTTTAATGCTGATATTATTGAAATTTAATATCATAATTTTTGTTGTGTAACATGATTCTTTGTCCAATCAGGGGTCATATGAAGTTCGAGGCATAACATTGTGCTTACCACAACCAGGAAACATGCATTTGGATCTTAGAAAGTTGAAAAGTTTAAAGTATCTTAAAGTTCATAATGTAGTTTGTGAAGATCTTAAATATCTTCCCAATGGGTTAAGGTTACTTGATTGGAATAAATTTCCTTTATCTTCCTTACCATCCAACTTAGAACTTGAAAAACTCGTTACATTGAACATGCCACAAAGCCAAATTGAATTGGACATGCATTTTGAGGTATGATCATTAGCATTTATAAATTCCTATTAGGCTTTTGTTAACTTTGGTTCAGAGCACCCTATTATGTTAAAGTTTGTACAATTTTTTTTCTCAAAAAATTTTTATTTCTTCTACAGAGTTGTCGGTTTGAAACATTGAAATATATGCTTTTCTCAAGTTGTAAAAATATTACAAGGGTACCTGACCTATCAGTGATCGCCCCAAGCATAAAGGTGTTGGATCTTTATGAATGTGAAAATTTAGTTGAGGTTCATGAGTCTGTTGGACTTCTTGAGAAGCTTGAATACTGGGGACTCGCCAGATGCAAAAATCTTAGAATTTTTCCAAGAAACCTCCGGTTGAAATCTCTTAAAACTTTTTCTCTTGTGGGCTGTGAAAGTCTTGAGAAGTTTCCTGATATTCCGCAAGGTGCTGAAAGTCTCACTTGCCTTCGTACGTTAAGCATAGGTTCCAAAACACTTCCAAGTAGCATCTCTAATTTACGAAATCTGGTGGTGCTTCGTATGGATCATTGTGAAAATTTTCCGAAGGACATGTATACTCCTGGTTGCTTCCCCAAATTAGAACGTTTGTATTTCCTTAATAGCAACACTAATACCCTCCCTGAAATCGCTAGCAAATTTCCCAAATTAAAGGTCCTTGATCTTCCAGGCTGTTGGAAGCTTCAGAAAATTTCAAGGATTCCACCATGTATAGAGTTTGTAAATGTAAGAGGGTGCAGTTCCTTGGATTCACAATCAAGAAGAAGGTTATTGAGTCAGGTCTTTCCCTCTCTTTCTCTTTCTCCATCTCTCTCACTCTCAAAGTTATAGAAAGAAACAATTTAACTTTTCCAAATACAGTATGTCAACTCAATTTGCTAATCTGAAGTTTTTTAACTTTGTTAATTGCAAACAGTTTGGAGAATTTCTAGGGCTTCCACAAAATTTAGTATGTGCAAGTGGATTACGACAACAAGACTGTGAATCTGAAATGAACTTTGAATCTGAATCAGAATTTGAACTTGATGAAGCTACATCTGAAATGGGCTCTGCATCTGAACTTGATGATCTTGTACTTCCATATAATTGTAACCTTCTACTTCCAGGAACTACAATTCCAAAGTGGTTCAACCATCAAAATATTGGAAGTTCCATATCATTCTCGGTTGGTCGGAAATTTCCAACATTTGCTTTATGTGTTGCTTTAAAAGTGGAAATGAAGGTTGATGTGCCATATGCAAGTGAAGTGTTTCATTGTTCTATCCATGTTTTGGTCAATGGTTATGAAAAATGGCTTGTGTTTTTTGATTTTTCTTTAGGTCCATCATCCTCTTTTCTGTGGTTTCACTATAGAAGAGACAGCTCATTGGAAGGAATAATTTTAGATGATTGGAATGATGTTAAGCTTCTATGCGAAGTTTCAAATTATGATCCTAAATTAGCAGAAGTTTTCATAGAAAGGTGCGGGGTCCATGTAGCATGCATCTGTCCCCTGCAAAATTCCGCTGCAGTTAATTTTGATCTGTCATGTGATCAAAAGAGAGTAGGGCTGGCAGTGGTTCTCGGAGATCAAAAGGGTATTGGCAGAGCAATCAGACGTGGGATAAGGCTCTGTGGTAAGATGGGGAATGCCATTGGCAAAAGAGGAGAGACCTGACCAAGTTGTGATAAAGGGTATAAAGGTAAGCACAACAAGTATTTGATAAAGCGTTACTGTGGGCTGAATAAAATAACTCAATATATCTATTACTATAAAGTATGGTAAAGATTACACAATTGGATTGCTATTTCTCTTCCCTTCTTTTATTTATTTATTTATTTTTGTAGTTGGACGAATCTGATCTAGAGATAATCTTTATCTTGTTAACTGGTTGTTGAGGATGCTGGGAATGGCAGAGCAAAATGAAGGATATTTCAGCTATGGCTTCTTCTTCATTTGGAAATGGGGTTGGATAATAATGTCGCCCACAGACTCATAATAATCACTATTCACCATAGTCTAGTGTTTCCTGTAAACGTTCCCCCAACAGTATAGAGGGCCTCGGACTTTGATGGTGCATCTAGGACGCTGACTTCAATCCAAGCCCAAAGAAATGAGAACCTCTTGATTCAAATTCAAAGAAATATGACGAGGTACTATTATTACATTAAAACTATTTTTCTAGGGTCATTCTACCGTACCCCCTATTTTTTTGGGGGGGTACGGTACCCACCCATATCTGAACCATCGGTTTAGTGTTATTATCATCGTAACCGTTAATTTAATTTTAGTAGAAACCGGTTACTGGCAAAGCAAGTTAGTGTATATAAACTGGAAAAAAAAAAAAAAAAAAATTCTGATGGTCTCTCTCAGTTTTTTTTCTCCCGTGTTCTCCGATTTTTCTTCCTCTCTTGCGTTCTTCGCTTCCTCTTGCGTTCTCTGGCAAAGGTTTCTTTCTTTCTAAAAAAAAATTGAAGGTTTCTTTGATCATAATCGTTTTGATATTGTTAAAGGTAAGTATCAAAACGACAAAACCCTATTTTGACTGCTATTGTTTTGTTTCCCTTTTTTCTTTAATAGTTTCTTGTGGGTATTGTGTTTGGGGTGGGTGGGGAAGAGTCCTCAATCTTCTTCTGGTCTGTTTGGATGGCATGGGATTTCGTTTAGGATTTGGATTTGGGTGGGCAACTTAAAAAGAGAAGAATTTGTATTTGACCCAAATTCATCCTGGAATTCAAGTTTTTAATCTATTGATTTCAAATCCCTCACTAACCGTGGAATTTGGGAAATCCTTCCACAATGCTCGTGTCTTCACTGCCTCAAGCAGCGACAACAATGTTAAAGCCGCAACCACCATGGTGTTCAGGTTTGTCTCTCTTAGCCTATCTAAGTTCGTTCTGGGTTTGTCTGTATTTCTGTTTTTGTTTGTATTTGAGTTGTGTGGGTTTCGTTTGGATTTTTCTATGTGGGTCTGTATCTACTGGTAAGCATGGGTTGGTTTAGTTTTGTTAAGAAATTGTTGGAGATATTTTTTTAGAGTTCCGAGTTGGTCTAATTGAAATGCAATGAATTGTTCGATGAAATGCCTCTATGAGCTATGTATTTTAACGCATTATAACTTTTTGGATGACAGTGGTGATAACTTTTTAACTAGTTTAACATAAGATGTTTGCTTTGTGTATAGCTACATTGATTTCAAAGTTTGTCATGTTGGTAGATTTGTATCAATGCCTGGTCTGTGATGAAAGAAGACTGCCTAGTGCTAATGATGTAATTGATTCTATTTTTTCCATAGAACATGCAGAACCTTTTTTTTTTTCATGTCTAATAAGCATTTTGATGGCTTTGCTTAACCCTGGAATAGCTTTGAAATATATTTGTAATGTTGAGTAGATAACATCAATTCATCTCAATCCAACATCCTCTTTTTCTCTTCTTAGTAGTTCATAGTTTTTTGGGGTCTATGTGAGTGACATGGAGATTTATAAGTAAATGGTTTTGTCTTTCTCATGGGCAGACAGGGGAGATCTCTGCTACATGACAGGGGAGATAGAATATTTTGAATAAAAATCTTCTGTCCTACTTATATTTATTACTTAAGAGTATAGTCTTCTATTCTTCTTTGCATTTTTCTTTCTTCTCAAATGGTTGCTTTGATTCTCCGCTCCGTTTCCTTATCAGAACAAGTGTACTGATCAAGAGATATAGAAGAGTTAGAGATCTAAATTGCTTTGTCATCTTTGGTTTCTTTTCTAATGGCAGCACCATTTGTAGGAAGGGCCTCTCTGGAAGCAACGTTTGAAGAATTAATGTAGGTGTTGCATGACAGAGTTAATAACGTGGGAGGCAAAGTCCTCATGGTCAAATCCTTTTTTAAAAAACTTGATTGCCCAGAACAGGGAACACTGAGATTGAAGATGGGTAGGTTGTTGTGCTCAGTTCCTAGACCCCCAGATTTTACTGTTGGGCTGGATGTGCCTTTGAAAGTGTGGAAAACTCAGCTGTTGAAGGAGAAGCAGCAACTTCTACTGACTGCTCCTGGCGGATGCGGGAAGACTACATTGATGAAAAGGCTTGGTCATGACCAAGAAATTAAAGGTATTTGATTTTTTTTGTTGTGTGAGTCTAATTTAATTTATAACTGGCAAGTTTTTCCATATCTTTAAGTTGAAATGAAAGACTAGTCTGCTAAAGATTTAAAACTGACCCCAAACTTTTAGAACTAATGCTTGGTTGTTGTTATTGTTACATTTTCTTCAATTTATTTAGTGTTAGTAGGTGGATCCTTTGCAGTAAAAGTAAACTGTTTGGTACTACCGCAAACAAAATACATAGAGAAGTAATTCATTGCTGAATATTAAATTGAACTATTGCTTGAGCACCATATACATGACTGTAATTGGAATGAACGGAATTGCATTCACACATGAAGATTTAAAATTTCTGCAAGTTAAATTAAACTACAGTTTGAAATAAATATATGTCTCATTATTTTGTTTTAGCCCTTTCAACAATAGGAGCAGTATCTTTGGCACATTTCGTCCTTCGGAACTACTGCCTTAGAAGAGTAGTAACTAGTATCAAAGAATACGTAAACTAAAAAAAATACTGACTACATAAGAATTGTTGTTGTTTCTCAAAAAACTTTTTATTAATTTATTTATTTTCGCTCCTTTTTAATCTTTGCTGTGATTGGGATTATGTATTCACTTCATTTGACTTTACCATTATTATCTATGTTTTCTGTTTACAGTTTTATAGCAAATGAAATGTGCCTTGGTGGCATATTTCTAACTAGATTGCTTTTGGATAGGCAAATTTAAGGACAATATTTTTTTTGTCCCCGTTTCTAAAACTCTGAACCCGATGGTCATTGTGCAAAGACTATTTCATAGTATATGTGATCGGGAGCCTGAGTTCCAAAGTGATGAAGATGCAATTAACCAGCTGCAGGTACTGTTGACACAAATGGGATCCAGTCCTATATTATTGATCCTGGATGATGTCTGCTCTGGATCAGAATTCCATCTTGAGAAGTTTACGTTTGACATCCCAAAGTACAATATTCTGGTGACCTCAAGAGCTACATTGCCAAAATTTAGATTTACATATAACTTAAAACCATTAAATGATGAAGATGCAACGACTCTGCTTCGTCACTCAGCATCTCTGCAAGATGGGAGTTCTCACATTCAAGATGAAGTTATCAAAAAGGTGCTTTATCAATCTGTGATATATATATATATATATATATATATAAATGAAATGTTCTTAATTTTATTTATAGTTTTCACCATTGGGTAAGGTATGCATTTATGTATATGCATACGAATGAAGAAATACATTCTAGTTTCAATCTTGAATAGTACATATTTAATACCATATGTACCTGCCAAAATCATGCTTTCATACTTATACTTACATTTGAGCTTGCTTGTTTTGTTTTGAACCATTTGGCCCCAAAATCCTATAAGCCTTGTTTTCATATTCAGACAATTCATGTGATTTGAATAGATATATCATTGGCTTATATTACCCATGTGGCTTATATTCAGACAATTCATGTGATTTGAATAGACTTTAACAATAGTGCAAGAATTATTTTACTTTGGGTTCTTTCATAAGTCAGAAAAGAGGAACTAAGTGTGGTTAAACTTAGTTTACTTGCTTAAGTTTGTGTTTTTATTTTTAATTTGTGCCCATATTCCTATTGTCATGTTTATCAGATACACATGGGTGCTGGCAATGACAAGCATGGGAATTATCATTGCTTCGAGTTATTAGAGTGCCATGAGTATGTTAGCATCAACCATCAGAAGTGTGTTGTACTTGGAGATTTAAGAATTGTAACTTTTTTTTAGGGATTGAATACCTTACTTTGTATGTTTTGATTTCGTCATATTGATGTGTAAATATGTAAATGTAGCAAAACATGTTGTACCTTTGGTTCTTCAATTAATTTCTAGCACATGATTACATTGATCAATATAATATAAATAATGTTAAAATTCAATGTAACACAGATATAATTTGTCCTCTCCATTGATAGTGATTTCAATGGATGCAGTTTGCAGATAAATGTTAATTGATATACCTAGACTAATCTCATGGATGCTATGATGATATGCAAGTTTTGATAAGGTGTGTGAGTGACGATGTGTTAATTTGCATCATTTGCATCTTTTAGAGTGATTGGTAGGGTTTAAGGGTATTTCGTGATTTATTAAATAAATAAAATCATTATAATGCGGAAAATTGTTAGACCTCGAAAGTGACGTGACAAAGTATTATAAGGTCAACTAATAATCATACGTCTTTAGTTTTTTCAGATTACTAATCACTAACTCGTGTGATGCACTTGTATTAGCTCTTTTCAGCAGTCCATTGAGGCATTTGTGCTAGCTCTTTTAGAGAATTTATGTTCTCAAAAATCCCATATTTGGGAATCTGAAAGGGCAAAGGATATACCAACATTGTTATGATCGATGATATACCAAGATTATTAACAATCAAATTTATGAGATAAGCAGTAAGTTTCAGTTGGCTATCTGCAAGAAAAACTTACAGCCAGTGATAAATGGCAGTCCCCATACACAAAATAAAAGACAGACAAAAAGTGGCTATCATATCTCCGCTAAAGCATAACTTACTGTGAAAGCAGGCACAATGATTTGCCATTTCTTTATGTCACCTTCTCTTCGCCCTCTAGTGACTATAACTATCTAAAAGCCACTAATAGATGTGACAGAGATAGTCATATTAACTTACCTTACAAAATATTAGTATATTTTAATCAAAATAAATCTGCAAACATGAGTGTGGAATCTATTGATCATAGAAGCTAACCATTTTTGAGTTCACTTCTTGGTCCTCTTTTGACTCATCACTTTCCATTGCAATTGCAATAAAGCTCTCTGCCTGTCTTCCTGTAATATAATATATGCAAAACTTAAAATAAGGTGGACTGGTGGAGGTAATGCAATCAGATTAGCACTTCTGGAAATATATACTTTGGACTTCTAAAGATCCAACTCTTCTTGCAACTTTCTACACTCATCTTCATGCTCACATCTCAAAGCTCTCATCTTAGCTTCATGTTCATTCCTGAGCAACAATGTTTTCTGCACAAAACTCACATAGTATTAGCCATTGAAGCAAATTTGGGTACTAAAGGTCAATAACTTGAAGCTAATGTACCTCTCTTAATTCATTTTCAACTTCAAGTTCGGCACGTTTTAGCTCTTTATTGTGAGAAAAATAATAAGGGAACCTCCAAATGTGACAAAAGAACTGTCACGTGATGTTGGAGTTGCATAATGTAAGGATGAAACCGTTAAATGTGAGAAAAAAGTAAGGGAATCACCAAATGTGAGAAACGAACTATTATATGTGATGTTAGAACTGCACAATGTGAGGATGAAACCGTCAAATGTGAGAAAAAAGTAAGGGAACCACTAAATGTGAGAAAAGAACTGTCACATGTGATGTTGGAACAGCACAATGTGTGGGTGGAACCATTAAGTGTGAGAAAAAAGTAAGGGAACTACCCAATGTGACAAAAGAACTGCCATATGTGATGCTAGAATCGCACAATGTGAGGATGGAACCATCAAATGTGAGAAAAAAAAAACCACTAAATGTGACAAAAGAATTGACACATGATGTTGGAACTACACAATGTGAGGATGGAACCGTCAAATATGAGAAAAAAAGTAAGGAAACCACCAACTGTGAGAAAAGAACTATCACTTGTGATGTTGGAACTGTACAATGTGAGAATGGAATCATCATATGTGAGAATGGAATCATCATATGTGAGAAAAAAAAGTAAGGGAACTACCAAATGTGAGAAAAGAACTATCACATGTGATATTGGAATTGCACAATGTGAGGATGGAACCGTTAAATGTGAGAAAAAAGTAAGGAAACCACCAAATGTGAGAAAAGAACTGTCACATGTGATGTTAAAACTGTCAAATGTGAGAAAAAAGTAAAGGAACCACCCAATATGACAAAAGAACTGTCATATGTGATGTTGGAATCGCATAATGTGAGGATGAAACCATTAAATGTGAGAAAAAAAAGTAAGAGAACCACCAAATGTGAGAAAAGAACTGTCACATGTGATGTTGGAATTGCACAATGTGAGGATGAAACCATCTAATGTGAAAAAAAAAAAAAAAAGTAAGAAAACCACTAACTGTGAGAAAAGAACTATCACATGTGATATTGGAACTGCACAATATGAGGATGGAACCTTCAAGTGTGAGAAAAAAGTAAGGGAACCATCCAATGTAACAAAAGAATTGTCATATATGATGTTGGAACTACATAATGTGAGAATGAAACCGTCAAATGTGAGGAAAAAGTAAGGAAACCACCAATTGTGAGAAAAGAACTGTCACTTGTAATGTTATAACTACACAATATGAGAATGAAACTGTCAAATGTGAGAAAAAAAGTAATAGAATCACCAAATGTAAGAAAAGAACTGTCACATGTGATGTTGAAACTGCACATGTGAGGATGGAACCATTAAATGTGAGAAAAAAGTAAAGGAACCACCAATGTGAGAAAAGAACTATCACATGTGATGTTGGAACTGCACAATGTGAGGATGAAACCGTAAAATGTGAGAAAAAAAGTAAGGGAACCACCAAATGTGAGAAAAAAGTAAGGGAACCACCAAATGTGAGAAAAGAATTGTCACATGTGATGTTGGAACTACACAATGTGAGGATGAAACCTTTAAATGTGAGAAAAAAATTAAGGAATTACTAAATGTAAGAAAAGAACTGTCACATGTGATGTTAGAACTGCACAATGTAAGGATGAAATCGTCAAATGTGAGAAAAAAGTAATGGAACCACCAAATGTGAGAAAAGAACTGTCACATGTGATATTGGAACTGCACAATGTGTGGGTGGAGCGGTCAAGTGTGAGAAAAAAGTAAGGGAACTACCCAATGTGACAAAAGAACTATTATATGTGATGTTGAAACCGCATAATGTGAGAATGGAACCGTCAAATGTGAGAAAAAAAAAGTAAGGGAACTACCAAATGTGAGAAAAAAACTGTCACATGTGATGTTGAAACTACACAATGTGAGGATGAAACCGTCAAGTGTGAGAAAAAAAGTAAGGGAATCATCCAATGTGACAAAAGAACTGTTATATATGATATTGGAATTGCCCAATGTGAGTATGAAACCATCAAGTGTGAGAAAAAAATAAGAGAATCACCAAATGTGAGAAAAGATCTGTCACATGTGATGTTGGAACTGCACAATGTGAGAATAGAACAGTCAAGTGTGAGAAAAAAGTAAGGGAACCGCCCAATGTGATAAAAGAACTGTCATATGTGATGTTGGAACCACATAATGTGAGGATAGAACCGTCAAATATGAGAAAAAAAGTAAGGGAACCACCAAATGTGAGAAAAGAACTATCGCATGTGATGTTGGAACTGCACAATGTGAGGATGAAATCGTCAAATGTGAGAAAAAAGTAAGGGAACCACCAAATGTGAGAAAAGAACTGTTACATGTGATGTTGGAACTGCACAATGTGAGGAAGGAATTGTCAAATGTGAGAAAAAAGTAAAGGAACCATCAAATGTGAGAAAAGAACTGTCACTTATGATGTTGGAACTGCACAATGTGAGGACGGAACCGTTAAATGTGAGAAAAAAGTAACCTGGTGTAACAGGTTACCTATTAGTGGGTACCGTACCCCCTTTTTTTTTTGGGGGTACCGTAGAATTACTCATTTTTCTATTATGTTTTTAAGTGTTAAGGAGTGTCTCTCTCTTTAGTTTTATTATTTTGTTTGCATCTTGGAGTTTGACTGGCTTTGTGACTTCTCTCACTATAAATTAACTATCTCATTCTTATGATTGACCACATTAATGCAAAGAAAAATTGGAATTAATGAAAGAAATTAGTCATTTGATTTGCTGCTAAATTCTATTTCTTTTAATGGTAACAAGTATTCAAATTTCTTTTTGAAAAAATCTTGAAGTTGTAAAGGTCAGTGGACAAGTAAAGTATGGGCAGCTAATAAAGGAAACAATTATCTTTGCTTTTCTTTGCTCACTGAATGTATTAAACATAATATGTTAATTCCTTTCTCAAATGACATATATATATATATATATATATATATATTGACGAAGATCAATATCTAATGGGTCACACTGAAGAGGTTACTTATAGCTTGTAGCTGAATTTGGGCCATTGGATGATTTGAGGTGGAATTTAGGTCTTGGTTTTAATTTTGGGTAAATAAATAGTAAAATAAGCTGGCTTTTTAACTTGGAGCCAAATGTACACTTATTTATTTATCTTCCTTTTTGTTGTTGGATGAATCCAATTTATAGATAATATTTATCTTCTTAGCTTGTTTTTAAGGATACATCTTAGGATTGCTCTGTTTCAATTTTGTCATTATATTCTGAGCCAATAGAAGGATATGCAGCAAATGTCATTAACTTCATTGTAAATCCAGCTTGCAAGAAGGATATTTCAGCTTTGTCTTCTTCTTCATTTGGAAATGGGATTAGATAATAATGTAGCCCACAGCCTCGTAAAATGGGTAATGGGGTCTAATCACTCTAGTCTAATGTTGCTTGTTAACGTTCCCCAACTTGGCCTTTACTTTTTGTTAAGTAACGAAAAAAATTTATTAAAAAGAAAACATTACAAGTACACTGGGTGTGTACCCAGGGAAAAGTACAATTAATTGAAATTACAATGCTCAAGCATATCTAAAAGAGTAAAACAAGGAGGAGAATGAAAAGAAGCACTCCAATCTAACAAAGTATGAAAGAAAAAGGCTTTAAATTCAAGGATAGCGACTAACAATCCTCAAAACTACTACAATTTTTTTCTTGCCAAAGACACCACATAATGCAATGAGGCATAGCGTTCCAGAAATCTATGTTTCTATGTCTGCCAAAATAACCCTGCCAAGCTGTGAACATATCAATATCGGTATAATCCATTGAAGTCCAAATAAACAGAACGTCATTGTCCATAGCTCAAAAGCTATAGGGCAAAAAAGAAGAAAATGATCCATGGACACTGACCTCAATCCAAGTCTACTATCATAGAAATGAAAACATCTTGATTCAAATTCAAAGAAATATGACAAGGTAATATTATTACATTGAAACGTTTTTCTATTATGTTATTTAGTATCAAGGAATGTCTTATTCTTTAGTTTTATTGTTTTGTCTGCACTTTTGATAGCTTTTATTGCTTCTCTAAGTGTAACTTAACTAGGTCATTCATAAGATTAGGAACGATCCAATTTGAAAGAAAATTATTGTAAATAAAAATTGGAACTAATGAAATAACATTTGATAGTATTTTGTGGTAGTACCGTCCCTCATTGCTTCCTTAAAGATAAAATTATGTTACCTTCATCTTATTTAATGTGGGGGTGCCTGTTTTGTCTAATAGCTGGTGTTGAGGATTATTGTAAATTCATAATTGTAATTCTTAGGTGGCTCAAATTTAAAGCACTCCTCTTCTCTAATAAAATTCCTCATTTACTTATTAAAAATAAATTGTTTGATTGTTCTCTTCCCTGTGCTATTCCTAGTTTATTTGTCTGTTAAGATTGATAATCAGCACGGCCATTAGTCTTTGTACCAAATTCCTTATTCTTTGTCTCTCATAAACAAAGGGTGGATGTTGAAGTGATGGGTTTAATCTGAATTGTGTGAATGATTTGTACTTACCAATCAAAACAACAACATAATCGCTGAATTCTGTTTATGAAGCAAGCAATGGGGAAACTAAGATTCAGAGCTCTGCTTTTTGATGGCTAACAATTAATGCTACACTGCTCCCATTTGTAATTTACTTATCAAAAGAAAAAATGTTCAGCCCTGGATTGCCATTGTTCAAGAAGAGTCAAGAAGATGCCTAGTGTGAACCCTATTTTTTATATTTTCTTTCATCTTTTTGGCCATCATACAACAACAACAAATCCCAAATATTTGGGATTAGTTATGGATCCTCAACAAATAGTGTGGACCTTTATTTCATATCCTACTTTGGAAGAATCTAAACTACAGACTGTGTTTGTGCACCTTACTTCCAAGTCATCTGGCTACTTTTAACCATACTAACTTTATAATTCTCTCAACCTTGATCTGGTTATAAAAATAGGCTATAAAGGAATTTTAATCATCTTTCATTCATAAAATTTGAAGAAAAAGATAGAGCGCCACAGTTTGGGTTGAGAATAAACTCTGTCTGACCTGTTTTGAATATCCCACCACGGAAAATTTGAGCTGCATGACAACAATATGCTACTTTGCTATTCTTGTCCATGAGTCATCCAGCTACTTATATATCAAACTAAATGTGTACTTTTGTAAAAATAAACTTGATCCTAAACAAAATTAGGACATAAAAGTAATTTTATAAATCTTGAAGTTTGACAGCAGAAAAAGGAATTATAGAATCTGGTTTTGGTGATTGACAACTTCTTGATGATGGACGTTGAATTTTTGAATAGAAATGAAATCGATGAGGGAATTTGTTGGTCTTAATGAACTCCTAACATTGGTTCCAACATTTCTTACACAGCTTCTTGCATTGCCGGTCTGCTAGTACCTACAGACTACAGTGTTATAGGCCAAGCCACATTCATGCTCACTTATTTTGCTGTCTCGTGGGTTTATCCAGAATAAGAATAATCATCATATTGTGTTCTATATTGGTTGTCGAGGTGAATCTTATACTTCATTGAATGCATTATTGCTCTTGTTTGAGAATATGATTGAGGGATCCCTCTCCTGAAGATTTTATAATTTCTTTTTTCAGGATTGTATTATGAACAAATTCTAGATTATGTGTGCAGGTTGTGTATTTCGGCTATTACCTTCTCCATTACTATGTTCTCATATGCTGGAATACTCGCGTTAGCTGGCTTTTGTAGCAAATTTGATATCATTATTTTATGGTATGTATGCTCTTCACACATGGTATGTTTTGTGAAATTTGGCTAAGATTGATGCACCATCCTTTTAATTAATACTCAAGAAAGGCTAAAGCAAGTTTTTTTGAGTCATCTTATGCTTCTCCTCAGTCCTTGGGAAATCAAGATCATCTGTCATGGATTGTTTCTAGGCAAGCAGGTTTCCTATTGGAATATGCAAAATGATGTGTTAAACTTTCATGGAATGTATTTTTATATATTTTTCTTTGTAGCCTTAGCACAATACATATTTGGAATGTGACATATTGCACTTCGACTTTATACATTTTCTGTTCTTTTATTACAAAAGTATCAAGATTTCTTTGATTTTGCCATTTTTGTGATCCTTTATGATGATTAGTTTCTGATGTCTCTAGAAAGATTCTCAGCAGTCTGTCTATTCAGAGCAGATGTGATATAAAATTACTTCTTTGAATCTTGTCATCTACTTTCATTTCTTGGCTGTTCTTGCAGTATATGGAATTTTTACCCTGCTTAGGGGTTGTTTGATTTTATTATGAAAGTGATAATGAGTTGTCAAGGAAATCATTCCATTTTAAGTGATTAATTTTGCAATAAAATCTGTCTATATAGAGTATGTACAATTGGGGGGGGGGGGGATTTTTTACTTTGTTCAACCCTAGAAATGAACCCTTTCCACGTACTCCAAAAACTTATCAGTTCCTGTTTGTTTTTAGAAATCACTTCACTGGTAAACATCATGCATTGTGAAACACATGAAAAGGCTGATACGTGTACTTCAATGCAAGAACCTAAGGCATAGGTCTTAGTTATTTTGAATTTTTGGTTTAGTGAGAGAGAGAAAGGAAACAGAAAATCCAACAACTCAACAAGAAACTATCAATAGAGTTGAAGGATGAATGGGTAAAGGACTGAACAATTTATACCATATCCTGTTCTACAATGAAGAAGCTTTGTGCTTAAGAAATATGCATAACTGCTTCCAGGAAATGAAATTCCTACTCTGACTAGTTCTAGATACCAAAAATAAAAGAGAGGGAGATAGAGCAGTTGTAAACTTGAAACCCATTGAGCTCGAATCTTCAAAAAATAATCTTGATTCAATTTACATATAAAAAAATCATTTTTAATTCAATATGACTACAGATGGGCAGCAGTAAAATGTTTCTGTGAATTGGTTGTTTGCAACTACTCACTTTCTCTCTCCCTCTCTCTAAATTTTGGTATCTGGAACAGTAACTGAGAAATGGACTTTCTCTATTTCAAGAAAAATGGACCTGAGAAAATCCTTTTTCAGTTTTTTTTTTTTTTTGTTTTTCTCATTTTGCCCTCTGTTTGTCTACTATGAAGTCATGACAGGTTGGAAACCAGTATAAAATTTGTAGTATGAAGTTTTTGATGAAGAGTGATTTTATCCAGAGTGGCTGCAGAGGTTCTTCCCTTCGAGCAAGAGATGGTCGGATGCTTTGAAACCCAAAATGCCTATTACTACCCCTTTGTAAAACAGTGGAAGATTCAGTCTTACATCTATTTCAATGTTGTCCCTATGCCAAAGGAATGTGGTATGGTGGTAGATGGGGTTTTCAAATTGAAATGATCCAAGCTAAATCTATAAAGGAATTCATTGAACAAATAGTTGACCCCCCAAAGGAATTATTAGCAAAAAGAGTCACCAAAGATGAATTCAAAATGTATGCAGTAGCGTCGATGAAAATCCTTTGGGATGCACAAGAGGAAGCACTAGTTTCAAACACTAAAGCAAGCATAAATCAGTTAGCCTATTGTCTTAACACATAGTAAGACTCTAACTTGAGATCACTTGGGACTAAAGGGGAACTGATGAGCAAAATAGGGAAAGTGCTTGGACCAAACCACCTGATCAATTGGTAAAGCTTAACTTTGATGCGTCATGTGATCAAACTAATGTAAGCTTGGCCGTGGTCTTCAGAAATCAAGAGGGGAATGGCAGAGCAAATGGGATAAGACTCTGCAGTAAGATGGGCAATGCCATTGGCAAATGAGGAGAGATTTGAGCAAGTTGTGGAAGAGGGTATAAAGGTAAGCACTCCAAGAATTTGATAAAATGTTACTATGGATATATATATATATATATATAAAATGGTAAAATACAGCACAGATTGCACAATTGGATTGCTATTTCTCTTCCTGTTTTACAGTCTAATGAATCTGCGCTAGAGATAATTTTTATATTGTTAGCTGGTTGTTGAGGATTTATCTTTTAAATTGTAGCTAACATCATCAACTTTGTTGCAAATCCAGCTTGCAAGCTCGGCCGGGAATGGTCCGAATGGAAGAGCATAATGAAGGATGTTTTGGCTTTGGCTTCTTTTTTCAGATAATATTGTTATGCACAGCCTCATAAAATGGGCACTGGGGTCTAATAACTCTAGTCTATTGTTGCCTGTAAACGTTCCCCCAACAGTAAAGAGGGCCTTGGCCTTTGATGCTGCATTTGGGACGCTTACATTTTACCAAGTCTACTACCGAAGAAATGAGAACCTCTTCATTCAAATCCTAAGAAATATGACAAGGTACTATTATTACATCGAAACTATTTTTCTATAATGTTTTTTTAGTGTTAAGGAATGCCTCATTCTTTAATTTTATTGTTTCAGTTGCCTTATTGACTGCTTTTGCCACTTCTCTCAATATAAATTAACTACTCGTTAATATGATTGGGTAACATTCGATTGGAAAGGATATTAATTTTAAAAAAATTAAATTAATGAAAGAAATTTGTCTTTGCTTTTCTTAGCTCACTGAATGTGTTTGTTGTCTTTTTATTTCTCAAATGGCATATAATTTTCTTAAATTGACAAAAATCAATTTCTAATGGGTCATACTCAAGGTATCAGTTATAGTTTGTAGCTGAATTAGAGTTATTAGATTATTTAAGCCAAAGTTACTTAAAAAATAAGGTAATGGTATTTTCACAAAATTGTACCTCCTTCCATGTCATTACAACGTGGAGTTGAGGTCTTGGTTTTAATTTTGTGTGAATATGGAAGTATTTTCTTTGAAAATATTATTAGTTTTATAAAGAAAATTTCAGATTAGTAGAATATTGAATAGAAAGCTCAATTTTTAGAACTAAAATAGTGAAAACAAGCAAATAGAAGGTTGTTAGCTCTTTCTCCTCTTTCTAATATGTTGCTCACACTGTCACACATCCTGGTGGACTTGCATTCGTTTTCTGCTCTTCTTCAACATGTGTGTTCAGTGGCAGCTCTAGTAATTTTTTTTTAGGGTGTTCCTTAGGAAACATAAATTACACCATCTTTTTTTTTTCTTTTTTTTTAGCCTTTAGGTAATTAGGTTTGATTTAATGTTATTAATTTCATTTCGTTCCGGTCATAACGGTCGGAAAATACTATGCTGGTAAACAAATTGAAACAATACCCCACTCTATTCCTCTTCGGAAAAAATTTTAGGTCATTCTGGTCTATTTCGGGTGTTTTGGTAAATACCAGCCGAAACTCAAGATTCGACTGGCACGAAGTTTGTGCTTAAAAAAAAAAAAAAAAGTTCTTAAAACCAAAACAAGTTTGCATTCTGTAAACCAAGAAACCTCAAAAGGAAAAAAAAAATGAACAGAAAAGAAATGAACAAAGGTAGCTATACAGCTAAAAAAATCGTATTGAGAAATTTGAGACTCAAAATTTGAGAAGAGGCACTGCCGCACTAGTATTGGTAGAAGACACTAAAGTTACGAACAAAAAGGAAGGCAAAATGTAGATGTAAAAGTGTAGATGAAGATGTGATAAAATTTAAAAGTATGAAGTGTATAAATTGAGGAGATAGAAGACGTGTGTGATTAAGAATAAACAAGAAAAAATAATTAAAAATGAGAAGTAAGTAATATATGCATGGTGAGGAAAAAGAATACTTTAATGAAAAATAATAAAATGTTGAAAATTGTATTTTATTGGGCATTGTGCTTAATCGAAGGAATCAAGCCATTACCCAGCTTGTAGTAGTTTTATTATAATTTTTTTCAAATTTTAGTTCAATTTTTTTTTTTTTGAATTTTTCCTTTTTACTTGAAAGACTCCAATATATTGTTAAGTTACTCAAATTATGGACCAAAATTTAATTTTATTGGCATAAAAAAATTTAGGATGGTCCCAAAAGTTTTTTTAAAGGTAAATAAATATAAAATTTTAATATTATATATAATTTTTTTTTTAGGTGGTCAGGGTGGTCCTAGGACCACCCTGTCCATAAGGTGGCGCCGCCAATGTGTGTGTTTGTACATTGGATTATCAATTTATTAATACTTAGCACTAGTTCTGAAAGGTCATTCAGATGCTAATGAGGTCTCCCTTGGAATCTTTGACCCTATTGAAGGTACTAAGTTCACATTATATGTATTCCAGCTAAGTAATTGTTGAAAATATAATTTGATTTTAATATGAGAGTAGTCATGAGGTTACTCTAGGCATAGCTTGGACTGTTTTAATTTTAGTTAGTACTGTTTTAATTTTAGTTAGTATGACTTAAGGCCTTCTGTATTGTGGTTCTGCTAAATATGACAAAATATAAATAAGATCAAATGAATTGATATTCCAATTGGCCAAGTTTAGAATAAATTGTCTTATTGAATGAAATATGATTTTTATGTTGTTCTTTTCATACAAATAATGGTTATTTCTCCTTGTGATCTTGAAGATACCTCATGTTAAAGGCTAACTGAAACCTTTCTCCTGAATTGATATCCCTTAGCACTAAATTTAATATTCACTTCACCTAAAACAAAAATTCATATATTAAAAATGATTTGGAATTATTGGCTGAATCTTAGATACTTTTCTTTTGTGGGGGTGGAGTTTGGGGATTATTGCATTGATTATCATTTGCTATTTCAGGAAGCAGAGCATCTTTGCTTAGACAACTGCTTGCCGGAAACTGCACTACACTTGAAGAGCCAAACCAATCGACCAAGACAAAGCTGCAAGTCCAATGCAAGCACCCCATTGCCAACCTCTTAGTATTGAAAATTGACAAACCACTTCTCTAAGCCCACCATCACCAGCTGAAAAACTGTGGTAAATCTTAGAATTATTAAAAACATCTTGTTCTTGAATAACCCCTAAATTTGTTTTTCTCCAGTTGCCTAGTGTCAAACTTATTGAAGACTTGACATAGGAAAAAGTGTTGAAAATAAGGGTTTCTTTCACTAACTCACACACGCCAAAGATAGATCATGCCCTACATTGTAGCATCAGTAAGACTTTTGTGGCTCTAGTAATAAATTGCTTTGATTGATGGCTTTACTATGAAGTCATTGTGTGGCGATAGCTAAAGTTGATGCAAGGGCAGCAACATTCATCGGTAGCAACATTCATTGTGAGCTGGAACTGAATGAACTTTTGAATGTTCTTATATCCACACCTTCTCCAACTCAAAACTCTTGCTGCAAAAGTAAACAACCAGGATGACAATATTTGTGCTCTTCTTTGCCACTTTAGTGCCTTGGATTCACATTGAAAGCCCAATAATTTTCTTCTCTTAAAATAAACACATGATTCATACTAGCAGTTCTCTCTTCATGAGAGTATTTTTTGAAAATTCCTTGTTCTACTACAGCTTCATTTTTGAAATCCTCATCAAGATTTGGAATCCCACATTCCAAAGCTATCACTCTTGCTGCATGTTCATTATCACTAGTGATCATTTTTATGTTTACTCTAGAGAGTGCATATAGTCTTCTTACTCTTCCTCTTTTCGAATCCCCAATTCTATTTTACTTTGATTTGTGGGCCTTGACTTAGATTATCTCATAATTTTGCTTGATTTTATCGATATTGATACCTTAATTGAAGATAGCCCAATAATGTAGTACTTTTGCTACACAGCACCCAAGTCCTTCAATAGGTCATGCAGAAATACTGTTTGTAAATTGTACTAGCTTTGGTGAAACCAAAAACTTGTTGCCTTATGACAAAAACATTTTCTACTTTTTCTTTGGAAGTACATTCCCTCGTTGCTTCTTTACCAAGCCAAGATTCTATTAGCTTCATCTCATTAACTGTCAAGTGCCTGTTTTGTCAGTAAAGATTTTTTTTTTTTTTTTTTTTTTTTTGTGGTTTTGTCCATTGTGTAACATGCAGAAGGTTCTCGAACCAAGGTGTAATCAGGCATCAAGCATTTCATAGAATATGCCACATGTAAGAGTAGCTGATAGAGATAGACCTTTTAACATAATGTTCGTCTTTTCAACCAACGTCAATGTAGTGGTTATCTTTAACATAATGTTTTTGCTTTAAATCAAGCTTCGGAATGACTAGACTGCTTCTCAAGAAAGAGGCCGCACCAGAGAATGATGCTTCCTATTGGTAGTTGAGGAAAGGAGATTGGTTAAATTCATTTTTTTTCATGATTATGTTTGAATCTTCCATTCTTTTCTTGTAAATGCATACATATGCAAAATTTGGCATTCATAAATTATCATATTAGATGTTGATTTTGTTTATTCTTTTTTCCCCGTCTATTTCAACATCAACAACGAGTATTTTTTGGGTTTGCTTTTTATGGAGACCACTTAAGAAGGTTGGCTTTTAATGTCTCTAGCAAGTTTCCTAAGTCCTACATGCAGCACATATAGTTGTGAGTCAATTTGTTGTCATTTACTTTCTATTCAGCTGTGTTTGCCATTTACAACTCTTTCCCTATATCAGATTGTGTTATCATCTTTTTGAGTTATAAAGAGTACAAGGGAAATACACTATTTTAAATGCTTTATTTTCTTGTGATGAAATCCATCAATGTAGAAGTTATTTAATTTGTAGGGAATTTTTATATTGCAATCATAGGAATGGACCCTTTATGCATGTGCCTGATGTTTTTACTTGCACGAAGAATCTTTATGCTTAAGAACCTGTGATCTTGTTTGCAGAAAAGATGAATGCTCTTAACAAGTGAGTGAAAAGGCAAAGACCAAGTTGCAATTTCAATAAAATCACTTGATTGCCCTCACTCTAGCCTCCCAGTATTTGCTTAGGTCATTGAGGTATGTTCATAAGCATTACTTTTTGTGTTACTCTGCTTGGGATATCTTGAATTTAACTATTGAAAACTCTATCAAAGTTTGATTAACATTCTTGCAAATCGAACTAAAACTTACTTTGAGCTTTAGGTTGATAAAACAGTCACCTGAAACAAGCCCTGTCAGAGGTGATTTGTGCACAAGTTAGCTTGTAATATCGGCTAGTCTACCATATTTTTTCTTGACATAAAGATAAAGAGATGGCTCCGTGTGCTCGGATTCATTATTTTGATTACAATAAAAAGGAGCACTACCAAAGTGTTTCAAAGAAGGATTATCCTGACGTAGGTCTGCTTTTGGCCTAGATTAACTTAAGTTAAATGGAGTATGTCTCTATCGACCCGCTTCCGCTTAACTTAAAGAAGCAAATATGAAACTTCATACACCTTAAAGCTCATAAGATAGGACGAAAAAAGAATTTTTTTGAGGTCTTGATACTCATTATGCCTAGCATTGAATAGATGGGATATTCACCTTATCAATATCTCAAACCAACGCAAAGGTGGGTTCCATTTATTTGGTACCGAACCTAAATGTAAATGGACGCCCGGATTGGACCGAACCTTTTGTCAGGCTGTTGTTCTCTTGTTTTATTCCCGAAAACTATATGTGGTCTGGTCACGAGATTGTTACTGCCTGGGCCCAGGGCATGTATAGCTTAGTGGGGGCCAGGTCACCCAAAATTAAAGGCATTAACTTATAAATTAGTACACTTGGCCCACAGCTTTTCATAGTCACCTTGTCACCAAATTAATCAACTTCTTTTTCTCTACATTGGAATTTGATCATACATTCTTATATATTCTCTCCTTAGTTAACCACCTTGTTTAGGCCACTTTTATGTATATTGCTTCTCTAATGAACACACTTTTTTTTTTACTTTATAATATAACCTAGGGTTGTTTTTTAAGGGGACAGCAACATATTTAGTTGAAGGAAAATGTATGTATAATTCAAATAAGGTATGGCTAAAACTAAAGTTTGAATGCAAGTAAAAAATTCTCTTAGTAAAGACCAATAATTTTCCTGGAGTACCTTTGATGTTTCCTTAATCCCATCAAAACCTCTTGCTCTCTCTCTCTCTCTCTCTCTCTCTCTCTCTCTCTCTCTCTCTATATATATATATATATATATATATAAAAGAAGTAATAAAAAAATCAATCCCATGGGAGGCAACATTTGATCATGGTCTGCTTAATTCGTATCAGTACTGCCCCTGCCACATCAATTGAGATGTTCCCAAGGGGACATGTGGAATTGCAATTTTTTTTTAATACCCTACTTAGGAAGAAATAAATCTTCATTTTCCTTTTGTGGTATTGTTTCTCTTGCCAGAGTTACTATTATACTTAGATGTACTTTTTTTTTTTTTTTGATAGGTAGGCAAAATGTATATTCCAAAAACTACTAAATGCAAAGAAGCACTAGCAAACCAAGCGTACATAAGAGAAAGAAATACACAAAAAAGAAGAAGAAGAGAAACACTAAGAACAAGAAGGAGAGAGCTAAGGAATAAAGGAAGAGAATCACTAAATGTGAGTCCCCAAGCCCTAGCCCAATCATACAGGGAACCAGAAAAGAAAGAGAGCATTTGGTCATCGGATCTATCCAAATCTCCAAATGTATTCATCCACTTTGCTAGGGGTCATCTTGAATACTCTTAGATGTACTGTAACTTGAGCATTCATCCACTTTGCTAGGGGTCATCTTGAATACTCTTAGATATGTACTATGACTTGAGCATTGTTGCAAAACCTTGGGATTTGAGTATTCTGATAATTTCTTTTGTGTTTTTCTCCTTATTTAAGCAAAAAATTTAAAGGCTGGTTTGTTGACTATCAATCATCTTTCTATACCAATTATCCAATTGATGAAAAGATGGCATAAAATTTCCTTCTGTAAAATATCTATAAAAAAAGTACTCCTTCAATCCCAATTTGTTTGTCTTGTTTTGAAAATCCAACTTTTTATGAGAATATAATTTATTGTCTTGTTTGCTGTATAAAAATGTATACGTTTTCAAAATAACCTTCAAATAAATTTATCAAAAATGGTTTTGGAAATAAAGTAAGGCATAATAGGAATATCAGTAAATTAATGGTTTTTAATTTTAGAAACAGGACAATATTTTGGGACATTCCAAAATGAAATAGAGGACAAACAAATTAGGACAGAGGTAGTATTTTTTGGTAAATTGTCAATGTGTAAATGTGTTTTTTTTTTTTCTTTTCTCTAACTTATAATAATTGTTGGTAATATAATTTGGTTTCAATACTAGAGTAGTCTTGAGGTCACTTTGCTCTGAGTTCAATTCGCATATGCTTCATTGTAATTTTAGTTAGTATGATTTATGGCCTTCTACATTGCTTATCTGTTGAATATGGAAAAAATGTAACTAACATTAAAAGTGGTTTGATATTACAGTTAGTCAAGTTTGGAGCAAGTTGTCTGATCCACTAAAGTTTGAGTTTTTTAATATGATTCTCAAAGTATTGTGTTTATTACTTCTTTGTCCATTTGAATGTATGAAATTCACCCTCAATGTTGTTGGTCATTCATTTCTTAACTGTATTCCTATGAAAATTCAAGGACGAATGACTTTTTTTTTTTTTTAATAAATTTCATATGAATTTTGATACTTAGTAAAACTAATAATTACTTTGGAATAGCTATTGATTTGTCATAAGATTGGTCTTATTTAATGGATTGGCCTTTTGGGGGGGGGGGGAGCTTTTCTTTTTACCCTGATGTCACATTAAAGGCTGGCTAGAATGTGGTCTCTTAAATATATATCCCTTAGTCTTGGGGGCTCCCTTCTTGTGGGCGTGAACAACCTTCTCACTCTTCATTTTCATTTAAACTCCACTTTTGTTTTTCTCTAAATCAAAGTCTAACATGGATATAGAATTTATTGATATTCATACTCAAATCAAAGACAAGCCCAAGAAAGTGTCACTTTCTTGGTAGGGCTCCAGAAATCGTTACAAGCGATTCAGAATCTACTTTTTAAATAGTATTGGTTGTGTTTAAACCAACTGCTTCTTGGTTTATATATCAAGAACATTTGATACTATTCTGTGGGAGTACCTTCCCTCATTGCTTCTTCTAAAGGCAAAATTTTGTTACCTACATCTCATTTATTGTACAAGTACCTGATTTGTTAATTTAGATACTTATGTCTTACTCCAGTGTCTCACAATCAAAGATCCCTAGCCAAGGCATGATCAACTATTGTGTATTTCATAGAATAAGCCAAAGTTGTCTTCCATCCAGAGGCAGACCTTTTGCATATGTCAACTCCACGATTTTGACTAGCAATGACAATACCAACAAGTGCATTGAAATATGTTGGTGCTGCCCATCTCTCAATACGTCCACCCTGGTGTCTCCACTCTTTAGGGAGAACTTTTCAAATTGCATGGATTGCTTGAAGTTACAGACATCAGACACAGCAACAACCAGAACGACAACAACAATAACACTCCCACCATGATAATCATATGCTGTTTGATTCCAAAGGTAAAGAGATTATAGCATAGGCCAAAAGTACAATAACAGTGGTTGCCTCAAATGCTTTAAAGGCATAACTAAGAAAGCCTTTTGCTAGTTCTTTTTGGTATTTTTGGCATCAAAAACATTCTTTCAATGAATAAGATCAGCCACATTACTACTAATAACTTGCTTTATGTAGGTTCCAAGAACCACAGCTAGTGCTTTTACTCCCGACTGACTTAAAGCCTTGAAGTTCTTATTTCTCATCATGTCACTGAGCCACTTCAGATCAACAATGAGAAAGGAGATGGATTTGTTATGCAAGCAACACTCATCAACAGGCTGTGGTGCTGTATATGTGAAAGATCAGTTGTAGATCAGTACACCATCTTTGGTTCATTGCTTAGTAGGTCATGATTTGTGGTCCTTCCTTCTGTTGCTTTTGGGTTACATTAGTTGATGCCAAGAAGGTGATAGATGTTATTGCTACTAGAATGGTACATATAATCAGAACATAAGTAGCATCTGGCAGTTCCTCACTGTCTTATGTGGACAATTTGGAGGGACTTGAATAACTAAACATTTGAAGGCGTGGAGAAACGAATTAAGAGATCAAATCTAGTTTCCTGAATCTACAAGTTGAATCTAGGGAGCTCTGTGTTTTAATGGCTCTCTCTTATAATGTTTAGCTCTAGAGTGACACTATTTAGTAAGAGTTATAATATGTACACCTTCAATGCTTTAATACAGATGTAAGTTTGAAAATCTTACATAAGATACAATTATCTCTCCTTAGCCACTCTAGAGCCTTGAATTCCTATAACCCAATTTCTATCTCACCTTGAGATAAAGAGAGCTGGTATTTCATTTATATAGAAACTATTACATTTTGTATAGTGTCCATTTAGACGAATATGTACAGAGGAGAAAGAATAGGGAGTAAATCATGTGTAACAGTCGAAAGAAATAAGGACAGCTAGCTGTGGTATTTTGAATTTGCTAGCTTTCTACCTTCTACAATTTAGGTGATTTTCAGCTACATTGTCCTTCTGATTTTCAGCTGCACAAATTCTGTCTCACCTTGAGATAGAGAGAGTTGGTATTTCATTTGTATAGAAACTATTACATTTTTTATATTGTCCATTTAGATGGATATGTATAGAAGAGAAAGAATAAGGAGTAAATCATGTGTAACAGTCAAAAGAAATAAGGACAGTTGGCTGTGGTATTTTGAATTTGCTAGCTGTCTACCTTCTACAATTTAGGTGATTTTCAGCAGCACTGTCCTCCTGATTTTCAGCTGCATTTTCAGCTGCACTGTCCTGATTTTCAGCTGCACTTTTACTCCCCCTCAAACTTGGCCGTGGATCAGGACAGAGGCCAAGTTTGTTTCGTAATTCCCAGAAGGCAACCTTGGAGAGGGGCTTGGTGAAAATATCAGCTAATTGATGGTTGGATGGAACAAAGTGGGTTACAAGAGAACCAAGAGCCACCTTTTCACGAACATAGTGATAATCTAGTTCAATGTGTTTTGTCCTCCCATGGAAGACAAGATTCACTGTCATATACAAAGCACTCAAGTTATCACAGTGTAGTATTGGAGGGCAAGGAAGGGCAATACCAAGATCACGAAGTAAGAAGGACAGCCATGTGAGTTCAGCTACAGTGGATGCCATGGAGCGATACTCAGCCTCAGCACTAGATCGAGACACAGTTGATAGCTTTTTGGCACTCCAAGAGATGCAATTACTGCCTAGAAAAGTGCAGAACCCTGTGGTAGACTGTCGGTTAATAGAGCAACCTGCCCAATCAGCATCAGAAAACCCATACAAATCAAGAGTACTTGAGGCCAAAATTTGTAACCCAAAGTGAGCAGTCCTATGGACATAACGCAAAATGCGTTTGACAAGCTCATAATGAGCCATTGTGGGAGCATGCATAAATTGATGTTATAGGAAAGGTCTAGTCTAGTGAAGGTAAGATATTGTAGTCCTCCAACTGGGCTACGATAATGTGTGGGATCAGGGTAGAGAGCATTATTGATGGGAAGTTGCCGACCTTTTGAGGGCATGGGTGTTGAAATTGGTTTGCATGATGTCATGGTAGCACAATCTAGAAGTTCCAAAGCATAGTGTGTTTGTGAAAGGAAAAGACCTCGGTACTTTGATGGACTTCAATGCCAAGGAAATGATGGAGAAAACCCAAATCTTTAATGGAGAATTCACAAGCCAATTGAGTGATAAGCCATTGAATCCTATTTGGGTCATCACTAGTGACTATCATATCATCAATGTAGAGTAGTAAAATAAGAACTCCATGAGAAGATTGACAAATGAACAAACTCGGATCATATATACTGCAATAAAAGTCAAGTTGAAGAAGAAAGTCACTAAGCCTATCAAACCAAGCGCGAGGGGCTTATTTGAGGCCATATAGGGCACGACTTAGCTGGCAAACATGAGTAGGGTGTGTGATAACTGGTATTGTGAGGGTAAGTCGAATACTAGCAGGTTTGATAACAAGAAAGAAGGTTTCTGAGAAATCTATGCCATTAACTTGATGAAACTCCTTGGCAACTAATCGTGCTTTGAGTCGCTCTAAGGAGCCATCGGGTTTAAGTTTAGCTTTGTAAACCCATTTACATCCCACCACATTCATCTCAGGTTTGTACGGAACAAGGATCCATGTTTGTTTGTAGCAAGGGCATCCATCTCCTTATCCATGGCAACTACCCAACTTGGGTGACAGTTAGCATTTTGAATGGATTGGGGTTCAATTGGGATATCATGCTTTATGCGAGCTACATGGAGGTTAGCATACTTGGGGTTAGGCTTATGTACACCAACCTTGGAACGAGTGAGCATGGGGTGCTGAGTTGGGTTTGTTTTAGGAGGAATAGGAGTGGTCTCTACTGGTGGATCTGAGGAAGATGCTTGACATGGCTCAGACAAAGAAGAGCCTGATATGGTCACTGTAGGAGGCTCAACGAAGGAGGAATTGTGATACATTTGATGGTGCAGTTGGCTAGTGATGTCTTGAGATTCAGGCGGTGCAAAGGCTAAAAGAGGTGTAGAGTAAGGTGGAGGAGAATCATTTGGTGGATCAATCTCCCATTTTGAGAAGATGCAAAGCTCCCCCTCAAGAGGATCACTCTTGTACAAGCTTGTAGGCGTGGAATAAGGAAATATGGATTCATCAAAGACCACATGGCATGAGATATAAACTCGCCCAGTCAGTGGATACAAACATTTGTACCCCTTATGCTTCATGCTATAGCCAATAAAAACACAAGGAAGGGACTTTGGATCAAGCTTATGTGATCTACACTCACCAAGGTAAGGAAAGCACTTTGAGCCCAATACTCGTAATGAAGAATAGTCCAAATTTCTTCCATAGATTCTGAAAAAAGGAGATTCCATGTTGAGGTGTGGGGATGGTAGACGGTTGATTAGGAACACTGCTATGGAAAAGCAATCTGTCCAAAATCTTGGTGGTAGATGTGCATGGAACATCATGGTGAGTCCCAATTCAATGATATTTCGATGTTTTCTCTCAGCCTTGCCATTTTACTCAGGTGTTTTCGAACAAGCAGATTGATGGTGAATACCTTTCATGGCTAGAAACTGTAAGAAATCACGATCTGCAAATTCTCCACCTTCAGCACTTTGAAAGACACAAATTTTTGCATTAAACTGACCTTCCACATATTTATAGAATAGATTAAAGCAGCTAAAAAATTCTGACTTCTTTTTCATAGAAAAAACCAAGTAAAATTGGTAAACTCATCAACAAATATTGTGTAGTAGCGAAACTTTTCTCTAGAAGAAACAGGGGCTGGCCCCCATAGATCACAATGAATTTTATAAAACGGGATTTTTATTTCATTTTTTCTAGGCAAGAATGGAAGCCTACATGATTTCCCCATTTGACAACTAGTACAAATTGAAGAAGACTTAGATGCTGAAGCAGAAGAAATGAAATTTCTTGAGTGCAAGTGATCGATGATCCTTTGATGTGCATGACCGAGGCGATAGTGCCAACAATCTCTAGCAACCTGCTTAAATTGATGGGAGAATAGGGCTATTGGACCTCTATAAAAAGCATAAAGACCACCTCGTTTACTCCCTTTCGCTACTGTTTTGTTGGTTGTCCTGTCCTTTATCACAAAACCATGTCCATCAAACTCAAAGATGAGTGGATAATCAGTAGTAAGTTAACTAACAGAGAGCAGATCTTAATATCAGGAACTAATAGCACATCTTTTAAGTGAATAGGAGAAGAACCAGTACCAAGAGTAGTTTCACCAATGTGTGTGATAGGTAAAGTATGACCATTGCCAACCATAACACCATCAGATCCATGATAAGGAGTTAAGGAATGAAGATTACCTGGGTTACTAGTAATATGGTCACTAGCTCCTATGTCTGGGAACCACTCAGAATCTTGACTGTCAGCAATGGTTATAGCTGCTAATGCTTGTGGAATATTGTCAGCTGTGAATGAGTGATGGAATCGGTTAAAGCATTTGAGGGCAGTGTGGTTCCTTTTGTTGCAAATCTGACAGATAATTACTTCATTTTTTGTGTTTTTGGCTGCGATGATTGGTGAATTTGCTGGCAGATTTCGTGTAGGATGGCTGGAATTTTTTAGTGCAGATTGGGTACCTTGAACAAACGCACGTCCCTTAGAATTAAAGGACCCTTGACCACCATTGTTTCTTTTATTTTTATTGTTGCGTTGGCCATAGAAAGCCATTTGAGGAGTGGGTTGAGCATCAGGCTTATGCCTTTCAGCATAACTCTCTAGTGAAGTGACAATTTCAGAGTATGGAAGGACTGGTGGTCTCAACATGGTAGTAGTGAACACCTCATATTCTTTGCCAAGCCCATTGAGTAGCCACCATGATTTCTTGTGATCTGGAAGTGGCTTCCCAATGGCTGCAAAATCATCACACACAGCTTTGAACCGACGGAGATAAACAGCTAAGGAATCGGTACCTTGAGTTATAGAGGTAAGCCGCTGCTTAAGCGCAAGGCTTCGGTCTAATGAGACGTGAGCAAATGCATGAACCAAGGCATTCCAGACCTCAAAGGCAGTATTGAGGCCTACAACAATGCCAAGAACTTCCTCAAAGAGAGTGGCTGTCAACCAACCTTTGACAAGACGATCAGTTTTGCGCCACTTCACAAATGCAGGATTAGTTTGTGTGCCAGAGTCAGCATTATTGATGAACTGGGGTGGTGGTTGAACTTCACCATTGATAAAGCCTTGGAGGTCATAACTCTCAAGGATATTGAGCATTTGTGTTTTCCAGAGAAGGAAGTTGGTAGAGGAGAGACGAAGTGACACAAAATTTGCAATATTCTGTGTCACAGGATATGGGTAGTCATCAGATTGAGTGAGGGCAAGGGAAGAGCTTGATGTGGTTGACAAAGTGGGTTAAAAAAAAAAAAAAAAAGATTTTTGTTTCTCTCTCTATCTCATAGTTGGCTCTGATACCATAAAGAATTATTGAGAAATTCTATCTCACCTTGAGATAGAGAGAGCTGGTATTTTATTTATATAGAAACTATTACATTTTGTATATTGTCCATTTAGATGGATATGTACAGAGGAGAAAGAATAGGGAGTAAATCATGTGTAACAGTCGAAAGAAATAAGGACAGCTAGCTGTGGTATTTTGAATTTGCTAGCTGTCTACCTTCTACAATTTAGGTGATTTTCAGCTGCCCTGTCCTCCTGATTTTCAGCTGCATTTTCAGCTGCACTTTTAACAATATGGCTTTTTCTGCTTCAAGCATGTACCCATCATAGCCTTGTCTAAAATGTAGGACCTTGTAATCGTAAAAATATCAACGTTTTCCATTTGCTCTTAGGCTAGTAATTTTGAACATTACAATGTCCACTATTGCTTCACCTACTAAATCCCTGTTTGGCTTGAGGTTTTAGACTCTGCACTAAATTAGCTATATATAGCTTTGGATCTATTGTCTCTAGTGATCATCTTAACATTTAACTTAGGCAATTATGCCCTAATGTTGTTCACACAAACCATTATATCGTAGCACACATTGTTTCTGCTGTTCTAGCACTGGTTGAGATCATTCAACACCGCTAGCCTTGATAGCCCAAATAAGATCAGAGGGTTTTACTCAAGGTCAGCATGAACCTTCTCCTTCTCATCCTATTTTGTTGGACGTGTTGTATTCCACGCTCTTATCTGCTGTATCACTATGATTGCAAAAATTGCATTATTTTCTTTTGATCCATATGCCTCTTTAACTATCTTTCTTTGGACATAATATTTCAAATATATTCCAGTATTTTCCGTGAAAGAGAGATAGCATCCCATGTTGCACTTAATTCTAACTTGTTTTGCTTGGTTGGGTGCTTAGTTACTAGAATATTCTAGCGATTGATGATATGATTAAATTTCCTATACTGCACTGGTGGGTCTGGAGGAAGTTTTGTGGCTCAACTGTAATCTTTATGGCATGCATTGGGTGTGTACGATTTGTCCTGCTATTGCATTCTATAACTACATTTTCTAAATCAGCCAATTATAAATGCAAAGAAAAGTGTTTATGCACTCCTTCTAAACTGAAAACTTGCACTCCTGGTTCAGCATTGGTGAGCTTGTTCCATATTTTAAAGATATTGGAATGCTGTAATGACAGCAAAAGTTGGATGAGAATCTTATGAGAAACAAAGAGTGTACTTTTGTTGGGACATATGAAAAAGTAATTTAGATGAATTTAGTAAGGAAAAATTTAAATATAATGGAGGTAGTTGTTGTGGTGACTATTAATTTGTGATGTTAGTAGTCTTAATACTTGAAATGATGTTTAGTCGTCAAGACCCGACATTTCTGTATTACCTAGGATTGTCCAAGTAGACTTGAATCCGAATAAATTCAGAAGATCCAAGCTAACATGGTCAAAATGAGAAACTTTGAACCTAAGCACATTTGGCATGAAGAAAATCCAATTTTAATCGGTTTGGATGTTGGGTTTCATTAATAGAAACTTGTAAAATTAACCCACCTTATCAAGGGGCTGATTGGCTGTTCACATTACTTCTCAATTGAGGGAATGTCTCGTTTATGACTCTCTTTCTCTCCCCCTAATAATAGAAGGGAACAGATTATGCCACTAAGTGACAAGACTTTCGCTAAGTGAATTTTTGTTTCATTGCATTTTAATCATTTATTTTTATTTTTTATTTAATTCCTTCTATTCATTCAATAATTCTTAAACATACCATTTAAAGGCCTCAATTTAGAAATTATTAGACTAGTTTTTTTTTTTCACAGGATATTTTTTTTTTAATAATCAAGCATTGTTAAAGACCCATAAACATTTTTATGTAAATGACTTAAAAAACCTGGGGAAAAAAAATAGACTACGAAAATGAAATTCTATTATAATCAATTATTTATTTAATTTAATTATTTATATCAATAATTTGGACCATGAAATTGAGAACCGGTATGCAATAAAGTTGAGCTTTTTCATTATATTAATATCTTCCAGTAACAACATAAACAATTTATATTTCAGAGGGTTTCAAAAAAAAAAAAAAAAATTATATTTCAGAGTTTCCTTGGTAACAGAATTTACTATGATTTAGCATTTAAATACGTTAGTTGTTTTTTTTTTTTTTTTATGAGAAATACGTGCGCCTTTTATTAAGAAACGGATAAAGCATCCTGAAAAACAAAAGATTCAATACATGGTAGAGTTTCCTCAATCCAAAGTAACAAAATCATCAATTCCTTTGGTGTGATGTGCCAAAGTGTGTGCTGGTCTATTTTCAAGTCGCTTAACGTGTTGTATCTTTGTCCTTCGAAAAGCTTGCAAGCTGTGATGAGTGCCTTGTGTGATGCTGTCAATGCTGGCTGGTGCAATGGATATATCAGTGAGAGCATTCAAAACAGTGGTTGAGTCTGTCTCGAAGATGACGTCTTGTAGTCCAATATCTTTAGCAAAGGAGACTGCTTCGTGCATGTCTTTGGCTTCAACTTCTAGAGGCCCCAGTGGCAGTGGCAGTGGCAGTGGCAGTGGCAGGCGCTTGCTCAAAGCCGTCAAAACTGAGCCCTCATGGTCACGTACCATAACGCCAATTCCCACGGACTTGGAGACGGAGAAGAAAACGGCATCAGTGTTGACCTTGTACCACGGGTAGTCTGGCGGGATCCACCTTGTATCAAGGTTTCCCCTGGTGGGCAAGCTAGTAGCTTTCGAGTATGCTTCGGGTTTTAAATACTATCTCTTGACTAGATTGTCGTGTGGCCCCATGACGTGTTTTATTCCTTGTATACCACATGTACCAAGCAATGGTGACCACAAGCTCAAGCAGTTCTTTGCCAACGTGTTGTATGAAGTGGAGATGCCAAATGAAGTCCAAGAAGTCCCTGTAGTGTACGCCACGAGTGTCTATGGGTAGTGCAGCTACAGTCCAGGTCTCACGGGCTTTGGTGCAGTCCCCAAAGAGGTGTCTGCTTGTCTCCTCATCTAGTCTGCATGCTTCACATAAAGCATTCTGATGACAGAGGTTCACCTTAGTGGGTAGTGCGTTGCGGCTAGCCTTCCATGCAAATGTTTTGATTTTGTTTGGGATGTTGAGGGCCCAAATTGTGCGCCAGAAGTGGGTATGGTCAGGTCCATTGGATGTTGTACACAGGTTTGCATGGGGAGATAAGGATAAAGCCACTTTATAAGCATTTTTAACTGTGAATATACCTCTTGGAGTGTAAGCCCAAATTATGCGGTCTCTGGTGTGAGTGCAGCTCCTTAGTATGCCCAAAATTGCATCGACATCAACTGGCAGGAAATGTTGTCGAATCATGTCTGCTTTCCACTCACTGGTGTCATCATCAATAAGTGTGCAAACCCGTGAATCCTTAGGTAGTGTGCCCTGCAGAGAGGCGACTTGAAAAGTGGAATGTGTAGGCAGCCACTTGTCAAGCCAAATCTGAACCGAGGAGCCATCTCCCACTTGACATCTGCTGCCTGCCTTGACCACATCTTGTGCATCCATGATACTTCGCCAAGCAAAGGACAGTTTTGAGCCCAACTCTGCATGTAAGAAGTCACTATGTCCCAGTAGCAAGCCTTAAGGACATGGTGAACTAAGGAATGGGTGTTGGTTTTTAGTCTCCTTCTTTGCTTGGCGAGAAGTGCCAAGTTAAAAGCTTTTAAATTTCAAAAACCCAAACCACCATCAGTTTTTGGAACACAGACTTTATCCCATGTTAGTTGTTATCCGTGCCTTTTAGATGCCATTCCTACACTATTCTTTAATAAAACTTGGCACCAAAAAATAAGTGCCAATAATTATTTGGATAAGAAGGACAAGGTAAGTGTGCGTGCCCAAAAGGTGGCTATTGGGCCCAACCTCTATTTGGGCTCACAATCTTTTTGTATTGTGGGTTTTGGATTTTCTACTATGGGTGATTCTATACCTGGTAACCCAAGTACCCTTATTTTCTCTACTCTTTAGACCTCTCAGAGTTGCTCTCTCTTTTTCTCTCAGAATGGTCACTCTCTTTTCTCAGTCTTCACTCTCAAATTGCCAACCCCCTTTCTCAAATTCTCATCTCTTATTTATAACCCAAGGCTAGTGGAAGAGTTATGATTATTGTTGTGGTGAGTGGGAAGAGAGGCCCAATGTTATTACCCTTAAGTGGGTGTTTAGTTAGGAGTGAGAGGTGGTGAGAGTGGCATTGAAACTGGTCCAACGGTTAGAGGGACTGCCCGGCAGTGACACTCCCTAGGTGATGCCAAGCATCCTGGGACTCATCATCCTGGAAAATTGCATTCCCCAACCAGGTAGGATCTTACCTTCGTTGTTCATGTCATAAATGGCTTTATCTCGTGGTTTTGGGCTTTTGATGGGCGTCAAAGCTTGCCTAGGCCAAGTTCGTGGGCCCAATAGTACACGCAACTACGCACGGTGTCCTAAGACCCAAGGTCCAACAAGGCCAAGGTCTTACACGTGGGGCACTATTTAAGATGGGTTTTACGAGCAATGGGCTTAAGGGGAAGTAACATCCCGTACAATAGCCCCTTCTCGATCCGTGCCCGGCCCCTGGCACCAATCAAGGACTAAGTGCCAAGCACTATCCAAGAAGTCCTATGGGCATATATAAGGCGATTCAAAAGACTCATTATTGCGCCCATAAAAAGGTGTATGGCGTCTGACTGTTGGCTTAGCCGTCATCATTATCTGATGGTTCGTGAACCGAGGCAGCACGTATGTGGCAGTTGAGATGGGGATTCATGGGTTTCCCACTTCCCATTCATTAAAGGTCATTCATCCCCCTTACTTGACTCCTATAAATAGTTCCTTCTGAGTCCTTGCTTCACTTTTACATTCCTCCATTCTCCATACTACCTCTCTGTCGAGCATACTGCTATCGTGTGATCATCTCTCAATTAAGAACACCACTCCTTCCTAGACCCCCAAAGTAAGTTTTCTCCGCCTTTCATTTCATTTCCTCTTCTTTTTTCAATATTCTTTCAATCTCAGTTTAGGAATGGGTTATTCCTACCTTCTATCTTCAGAGGCATCCTTGGCCAACTTTAGGGTTGCCTACAATTTTCCTGGAGACGTCGATATCGCCTATTGTCACGAGGGCGATGTCAAACTCCATAGGCACACTAGCATAAACACCGTCTTTTTCCCTTTGATGACCATTCTTAAGGGTGGGTTTAGGTTCCCGGTCGACCCCCTTGTTGTTGGTACCCTTAGATTTTACAGTCTGTGTCCCAACCAACTCCCTTCCAATTTTATCGAGTGTGAGTTATGTGAGTAGATTTAACCACATATTCGATTTGCAGTTAAACCACCACAATATTAACTTCATGTATATTCTATGCAGCAATATTAGGTTCGATTATTACTTAAGACCAGAGATATGCGAGTACAGTTGATATCATGCCTTCCTGATTCGAACATAAACTCAACAGGGGAATTTGTCCAGCTGAGCAACAATTGGTTTGCCGACGAGCTCCCTTGCTTGTTCTCGCCGTGTGATGTTGGTCAGTACTGAGAGCCTTCATTTGCATTAAATATGCGTCTTTTAGTTGTTTATGTACCAAACTAATTAGTCTTTTTTGTTGATTTGCTGCAGACTCAAAAAGGTTTCTACCAAGTCTCCGGGTTGTAAACATTCAAGATCTTAATTTTGTACTCCAATCAGAAATTTTTGTTCATACGGACGGACAGCTCTAAGCATCCCATTTGATTCTCAGACTCGCACCCATATACACGACCTGGCAATCATTCGGCCAGGCTTTGCTTATAGATAGCCCACTCCTCTCGTGCATAGACGTACGACACTTAAACTTCCTCCTGCCCTCACTCACTGTTGGTGAAGCTCAAGATCTTGGTCCCTAGTACATTACTGCAAATGATCCTGCACTGGTGAGGGACGAGTCTGCCAAGCGCATGTCCCAACGTCGTAAAATACACGTAGCCGTTGAGCAGCCTGAAGCACCCGCCTCAGTAGCCGAGCTGATCAGTACTTCGAGCGCCAAAGCCGACCAAGCAGAGAAGATGGTGAAGTAAAGAGTGATGACCCTCGCTCGATTTTTGCCCGGCGCTAGTTCCACCACTCAACCTCAATTCCCCTAAAGCAAAGGTCAGATTCCTGCTGATGAGGGCAAGAAAAGGAAGCGCACCACCGAGAAAACCATTCTCGTCCTGGGTGACGCTCCATCAAAGACCCAGCCCCACGCAAAAGGTTGGCCCAAGATCTAGGAACCGATTGGTGTTTCTCAACCTGTGGTCCAGGTCGAAACCAATGTGGCGTCCTCTTTCCAACCCAAGGTGGGTTGGCAACCCGTCTTTAGATTGGGAAATAAGCCTTTGTCAGTGACCACCGGCGTATGGACATGGGCATAAGGAGAAGGGGGGTGGGTTACCCAGAACCTGGCGCAGGATCTCCTTTTGCCTAAGGATGCTCACTTCCTCTTATAAGGTGACGACGAGTCGCTAGCTAGGCAGCTGCAGCGGCACACCATTGTGGTAATTTTCTATCTCGTCTTCTTTCACGTGTTGCAATATGTAGGTATCTTTCTTGTCTCATCGTTCTATCATTGTCATGTCATCAGGCTGCGCAGTTGACTTGCGTCATTGATGAGAGATTAAAAGAGGCTGCTAAAGTCATTGATCAAGAGAAGGCATTGAAAGATGTTGCTAAGGCCACGGCCAAGGCGAAGGGCGAGGCCAGTGAGACTTTTGAGAGAAAAGCAAAAGATGTCGAGAAAGCCCGATTGGCGGTGGAGAGCAAGCCGACAGACATGGTGACTAAATTAGGTGAGACTGAGCTCAAACTGGCAATAGCAGACAGCCTAAATTTGGCCCAAGCTGACCAGATCGTTGACTTGAAAGAAGCCCTTGAAGCCTGTGAAGACAAGTGGTATAATGCAGGCTTTACGGAGGCCAAAAATTCAATGGAGCCTATCGTTCGCCAAGCCCAAAATCATGGGTTCAGGGAGGGGCGGTTGGCTGCCCTTCAAGCAATGGGAGTGGCTGAGGATTCTCCACTGTGGAATCCTGAGCAAATCCCTTTATCCAACCCTTCCCCCCTATTCAGAGTCAAGCTGGTGCTGCGGACAAGGAAGATACCCCTAGCATGAGGGAACTAGTGCGGGCGATTGACTCCTACGTAGAGATGGTTGATCTGGTGGTCACGAGTAACGTTTGTACCGAAGCCAAAAATATCTAAACCTAGACGCCCCTAACAGTCCTGTCCTAACAGCCGAGGATGTACTTGGGCAACCTGTTACTTAGCCTCAACCTACCGACCCTACTGCATAAAGATTTAGTTTTTGTTTATGTCATTTACTTGTCATACATTTGGTATGCCTAGATCACTGGACTGTGGTGATGAAACAATTTCTTTAATTATTGAATTGTTTTAATTAGTCTTATTGAGATGGAAGTTTGGTTTTTTTCTCCTTTCTCCCTCACTTTACTTTTAAACACATCCATTATCGAGTTTACACACAACTGTGGTCAATTTGCTCATCATATCTTACTTTCTTACTTATGGTGGCGGGGAACCCATATCGAGGTTGACTCTATTTTAATTCATGGTCGCCACCCACTCAGTAATAAAGATTGGACCGAGGACAAGTTTCAGACCTTATATATAGTTTCAAGCTTAGGTTTTCACATGCCTGGCGAAGGAGATTGAACCGAGGGGAGATTTCCATCCTTAGGATACTTTAGTGTAAGGTTTCCACCTGCACGATGATGAAGATCGAATCGAGGACAGATTTCCGTCCTTAGGATACTTTAGTCTAAGGTTTCCACCTGCTCGGTGATAAAGATCGAGCCGAGAACAGGTTTCTATCCTTAGGATATTTTAGTGTAAGGTTTTCACCTGCTTGGTGATGAAGATCGAGTCAAGGATAGATTTCTGTCCTTAGGATATTTGTCTAAGGTTTCCACCTGCTCGATGATGAAAATTGAATTGAAAATAGGTTTCTATCCTTAGGATATTTTAGTCTAAGGTTTCCACTTGCTCGGTGATGAAGATCGAACTGAGAATAGGTTTTTGTCCTTAGGATGTTTCGATTTAAGGTTTCCACTTACTTGGTGATGAAGATCGAACCGAGGACAGGTTTATATCCTTAGGATGTTTTACATTCCTCTGCACATATATTAATCGAGCAAATGAGTTGAAATGAAGGAATCATAAGAACGAATACACCTTCATGGATAAACATCGCTTTTGTATTAATTAACAATATGCACATATAATACTACACTCAAAAGGTACCCCTGCGAACTGATAACTAGTGATAAAATTTCTTTAGATTATGGGCATTCCATGGCTAAGGGAGTGGTCTCTCGGCCAGATCCTCTAAATAGTACGCCCCTCCGCCTGCAATGGCGGTAATTCTATACGACCCCTCCCGAGTTGGTGTTAGCTTCCCTGCGTTAATGTCTCGTGTATTCCCTACTACCTTTCAAAGTACCAAGTCCCCTGTGGTAAACTCCCTTCTCCTCACGCTTCTGTTGTACCTTCGGATGAGCTTTTGCTGATATTCTGCCAGTCGAATGGTCGCCGCTTCTTGGTGTTCTTCCAACAGGTTTAACTGTCGGAACATCAATTCTTCATTCTCGGCTGGGGTGACTCTTGTAACTCGGGCGCTACATAGGTTTACCTCGGCTGGTATGACAACCTCCGCTCCGAAAATTAGAGAAAATGGGGTCTCTCTCATGGATCTTCTCGGGGTCTTCCGGTATGCCCACAGAATGCTGGGCAATTTCTCGGCCCACTTACCCTTGGTGCCTTCTAACCTTTTCTTCAATCCTTTGACGATGGACTTATTAGTGGCTTTAGCCTGGCCGTTACTCTGAGGGTATGCCTGGGTAGAATACCGGTTCCTGATGCCAAGATTGTTACAAAATTCACGGAAGGCTTTGCTGATAAACTGCAGCCCATTGTCTGAAACAGGGGACTCTAGCACTCCAAATCTTGTTATAATGTTTTTCCATACGAACTTCATGACATCTACATCCTGGATGTTTACCAATGCCTCTGCTTCTACCCACTTCGTGAAGTAGTCCACTGCCATCAACATAAATCTTCAGTTGCCCGTCGCTCGAGGAAACAGTCCCACTAGTCTAGCCCCTACTAGGCGAAAGGCCACGGGCTACTAACAGGGTTTAGGTTCCCAGCAGGTTGGTGGATTGTCAGGGCGTGTTTTTGACACTGCTCACACCTCCGTGCATATTCGATGGCATCCTTTCACATTTGCGACCACCATAATCTTTGAGTCATTGCCCAGTGAGCCACAGAACGTCCTCCAATGTGACTACCGCACACACCTTCATGTAGCTCAGCCAAGAGTTCTTCAATCTTGCTAGGGTGCAGACACTGTAGGTACGGTCCCTCGAATGACCTTCAATCTAGTTTCTGATCGGCAGATAACCAATACCGAGCAGCGCTCCGGCGCACTTTGGCTGCTTCCTTTTCATCCTCTAGCACTTGGTCTTTACCTAAAAAGTCGACAATAGGATCCATCCAACACTGCCCAGCGATGGTAATTTGTGAAACCCTTGTCTTCCCATTAATACTCAGTTTTGCCACTAATTCCACCCTGATTAATAAGGGCACCTTATTGGCTATCGACGCTGCTAACGTGGCTAAGGAGTCGGCATGTCGATTCTACCCTCTGGCTACTTATTCCACTCTCACACTTGAAAAGTGGCCCATAGTCTGTTTCACTAACCATAAATATTCGATCATCTAGGGATCCTTGGCCTCGAAGCTCCCTTTTACTTGGTTCACTACCAGCCAGGAATCTGAGTAAACCTCCACCTCATTAGCTCCCAAGTCAGAGACAAATCTTAATCCAGCCAATAGGGCCTCATACTCAGCTTCATTATTAAAGGCTCTAAAACCTAATCTGAATGAATGTTCCAGATTTATTCCTTCAGAGGTGATAACCACGATCCCAGCTCCATCCCCTGCCACGTTGGACGCGCCGTCCATAAATACCTTCCACAGGATGACTTCTACATGGCAGACCACCTCCAATCTTTTCGGTGAGAAATCGGCAATGAAATCGGTTAGAACCTGACCCTTCATCGAGCTTCTTGGCCTATATCTAATGTCAAAAGAGCCCAACTGAGTCCCCCACTTAGCTATCCTCCCCGTAAAGTTAGATCTCCTTAATAATAACTGTAGAGGGTACTCGGTCAAGACATAGACGGTGTGGGCCTGAAAGTAATAGGGCAAATTTCGGGTAGAGTGCACGAGTGCTAGCACCAACTTCTCCAGTGTCAAATACCTCGTCTCAGCGTCGAAAATTTTTTTGCTTATATAGTATATTGGTAGCTAAACACCTTTATCCCTCAGCAACACTACGCTCGCAGCATGCTCGAATACTAAGAGGTACATGTATAAATCTTCTCCGGGCTCTGGGGCTGTCAACATTAGTGCTCGCCCAAGATATTCTTTTTGGTCTTGGAAGGAATTGTCACATTCTGCATTCCACTGGAACCCTTTCCACTTCTTCAAAAGCTAATAAAATAATCGACACCGATCAGCAAACCTGGAAATGAATCGGTTAAGGGCAGCTAACATGTCGGTTAATTTCTAGACCTCTTTTAGACTACTCGGTGATTTTAGATGTTTCACTGCTTCAATTTGATCGAGGTTAACTTCGATTCCCCGTATAGTAATTAAATAGCCTAGAAACTTGCCGGCCCCTACTCCAAAGGCGCACTTATCTGCATTGAGGGGCAGCTGGTGTCGTCAGAGTATTTCAAACACTTCTTCAAGGTCATCAATATGTTGCTCCTCTTGCTCGCTTTTTATCACCATGTCATCAATGTATACCTCTACCGTACACCCAATCTTATCCCTAAATATCCTCATCATTGTTCGTTGGTAAGTGGCTTCCGCATTTTTCAATCCGAACGGCATCACTGTGTAATGATAGTCAGCAACAGGTGTTATAAATGCAATTTTTCCTGATCCTCGGCAGCTAGGGCAATTTGGTGATAACCTAGAAAAGCGTCCAAAAAGCTCATCCTTGGGTGCTCATACGTGGCATCTACCAGCTGATCAATCTTCGGCATCGAGAATGGATCCTTTGGGCATGCTCAATTTAAGTCAGTAAAGTCAACACAGACCCTCCACTTGCCATTCTTCTTCTTCACTGCCACGGTGTTTGCAAGTGATTCTAGAAAGAATGTTTCTTTTATGGCCCCGGCTTCCTTCAACTTCCCAACCTCTTGTTTAACGGCTTCAACATGCTCTTTAGTCAATCTCCTTGGCCTCTGCTTCTTTGGAGGGTACAGAGGGTCCACGTTAAGCTTGCGAGCTATAAACTTGGGGTCGACCCCAGGTACCTCGTATGGATTCCAAGCGAATACATTTATGTTCTGTACAAGAAAAAGCAACAACTCCACATTCTCTTCGTCCCTCAAACTTGCCCTTATCAAAAAATTCCTTTCGTAATCCGTCATAATCTTTACTTTCACAAAGCCCTCGATACAACTAGCCCCTATTTCCTCCTGGGGTTGCTGTAGTTGCTACAAGGCGGTTTCCTCAATTGATTCCCTCTACCCGATTCCTCGACTAGTTATGGCCACTAAGCACTATCTAGCTACTTGTTGATTGCCACTTACCATGGCAATTCCCTTCTCGGTACGGAACTTGACCTTCACATGCAAGATGGAAGGTACGACTCCTATGGCATGAATCCACGGCCTTCTAAGGATTGTAGTGTATGGTGAGAACGACCACTATAAACGTTACGATCACCTCCTTACCCTTCATACTTACAGGAAGTGAAATCTGTCTTTCTAGAATTACCATATGGCCGTCAAAACTCATCAATGGCGTATCATACTTGGATAGGTCTTCCTTCTTCAAACCAAGCCCCCTATATAGGTCAGGATACATTACATCCGCATCGTTCCCTTAATCTATTATTACCCTCTTTACTATGAAGCTGTTTATCCGAGCAGTAACCACCAACGCATCATCGTGTGGTTGAATTGTGCCTTCCATATCGTCATCATCAAAAGCATTGGGCTGCCGAGTGTACTTTAACCTCTTCCCGGAGGGTTGCTCTTTTGTGCAATTTTCTGCTGGTACCACAGCTAATACCCCCTTTCTCCTTGACGCTTGAGCACCTCTTGGAGCTGCGTGGATGACCTCTATTATCCCCAAAGAGGGTGGGAGAGGATTTCCGCGCAACCGATCCGCCTGCTCGGCTTCTTGATTTCTTGGCGCCACCATAAACTCTTTCAAATACCCTGCTTTCACCAACTCTAAATGATCTTTCAACACCTTACATTGCTCGGTGGTGTGCCCTTTATCTTTGTGGTATGTACAATACCAATTCTAATTTCTTCTCAATAGGTCACCCCCCATGTTGTTCGGCCACCTAAAATACGGCTCGCTCTTGATTCGATCAACAATCCTATGCATCGGTTCCTTGAAGGCTACATTCACTTCTCCCATCCGCGGCCCTGACTCTTGAATCCTTAGATCCTTTCGGGGTCTGGATTGGAAGCCGATATGCTGAGGATGATTTACGACCGAGGCCTTCCGCTTGCTCTGTAATTGATCATCTTCCAACTGCTTATACTCCTCGATACGCCTCATCAACTGCCTCATATCCTCAGGTGGCCTCCTCATCAATGATTCCCGTAGTCCAGAATCCTTAGGCAACCCCATTCCAAAAGTACTTGCCGCAATTTTTTTCATTGCCCCCACCGATCTCATTATAAAGTTCCCAGTATTGGTTAGCATAGTTGTGGAAGGTCTTTCTAGCCTTATTTTCATTGATAGCAACGCGTCCATGGGCTGCGGAACTCGATTGCAAGTCATGAACCGTACACCAAACTCCTAGATCAATTCGAAAAAACTGTGGATCAAGCCTTTCCTTAATCCATTGAACCATCTCAAAGCGGTTGGACCGAGGCTTGAGGGGAACACTTTACACATCAGCGTGTCATTTTGAGCGTGCAAAGATGTCATTTGAATGTAGTGGCTTACATGTTCCACCAGGTCTGTCTTTCCATCGTAGGAGTTGAACGGCGGCCGTGTGAATCTGCTCAGCATTGGTGCACTTTCAATATCTCTTGAGAATGGTGACCGAGCAGCTCGACGTATTGCCCGGCTCATTGAGTCCATGGCCACAGTCTAAGGTTATCCCTCATCTGGGGAAGTTAAATCCCGATCTGCATATTCTAGTGAGCGATCGTGGTGCCGATGAGACCCAGATTGATGGAACCTTGCTGCACAGTGGTCCCCTACACTAGCTGACCTTTCCCTTTGTTCCTCGTGGTTCCTTCTCTGACACCCACCCCTCCCTTCGAACTCCAAATCCCTCACCAGTCTACATAAACGCTCGAGCTCTTGATCCCTCCGCTCAAGCTCCTGGTCCCTTTATCGAAGCAGTTACACCCCGAGGCGTCGAACACTGTCCGGAGCGTTTAAAACAATCCCTCTCTAAGCCCGGACTACTCTTCTTCCTCATGCTACCTATCTTCGTGCCTTTTTTGCCTTCTTTCTCGCCATGTGGATCCTTGTGAAGACCCTCTAGAGCCACTTTCAGCATAGCTTCCTAATTGACCCCCAGACATCTTCCCATGCTTGTCTTGATAGAACCACGGCTACGTAGGAGATTCCTACAGACGGCACCAATTGTGCGTGCCCAAAAAGTGGCTATTGGGCCTAACCTCTATCTGGGCTCACAATCAATTTGTATTGTGGGTTTTGGATTTCCTTCTATGGGTTATTCTATGCCCGACAACCCAAGTACCCTTATTTTCTCTATTCTTTAGACCTCTTAGAGTTGCTCTCCCTTTTTCTCTTAGAGTTGCTCTCCCTTTTTTCTCTCAGAATAGTCGCCCTCTTTTCTCAGTCTTCACTCTCAAATTGCCAACCCCCTCTCTCAAATTGCCAACCCCTTCTCTCAAATTCTCATCTCTTACTTATAACCCAAGGCTAGTAGAAGAGTTATGATTATTTTTATGGTGAGTGGGAAGAAAGGTCCAATGTTGTTACCCTTAAATGGGTGTTTAGTTGGGAGTGGGAGGTGGTGTGAGTGGCATTGGAACTGGTTCCAACGTTAGAGGGACTGCTCAGCAGCAACACTCCCTAGGCAATGCTGAGCATCCTGGGACTCATCATCCCGGGAAATTGCATTCCCCGACTAGGTAGGACCTTACCTTCGGTGTTCATGTCATAAATGGCTTTATCTCGTGGTTTTGGGCTTTTGATGGGCGTTAAAGCATGCCCGGGCTGAGTTCGTGGGCCCAATAGTACACACAACTGTGCACGGTGTCCTAAGACCTAAGGTCCAACAAGCCCAAGGTCTTACACGAGGGGCGCCATTTAAGATAGGTTTTATGAGCAATGGGCTTAAGGGGAAGTAATGTCCCGTACAGTAACAATCCAAAAAAATAAATAGGACCCTTGTTAATTTCAAAGTGACATTGTTTTAGTTAGTGCTATCAAAATGTCATTTTCACAATTGCTATTATTTGTGGATGTGGGTTTTGAAATTACCTTCCCTTGTTTGAGAAGGCTAGCTTCAAGGGTTGAAATTGGAATGGATTTTGATTTGACAGATTCAATAATTTGGTTGTGCTTCACCAAATTATCCACGACACGTCACCTTGATGTGTTGATGTTGTTATATTTGTAGTATTTTTGAAAGCATTGATGGCAAGGCTTTCCCGTTGTAAATAATTTGTCATATTAAATGCAAAAGATTTATATGATCGCAGTTCTAATAACACCCCTAAACATTATATTTGGACATGTACCCTAAAGGAAGCTAAATTGTTTATTTTAAAAGAGAAAACAAAGTCATAGATGAAATGCGTCTCTCATGATTCAATTTCAAATTTATTTCTAAGGTTTTGAACTCCTCTCTTCCATTATTGTAACTATCAAATTATTATTAAAAAAATCTTGGGATGTAGAACCATTTTCCAATGCTTAAGTTTCGAATGTGACTAAAAACAAGTAAATAAAAAATTTACCTTGATAAATTATGACACTAAATCCAAAAAACAAAAAGCTTCATTGCACACATGTAATAATTTATAGAGGCTCTTTTTATTTCAAACGGTATTTTTCCATTGAGTTTGTAGAATTTGTCTTTTACTTTGAGTGTTCAAATAGAGTGGTAGCCTATTAGATACTTTTAGTAGCTTTAATTTTGACTAATTTCATTAATTCATGTTTAGTTATTTGTGATATTTGGTGTTGTGATATTTTGTTAAAGAAATACTAGCCTCTGAGCACGCGCTCATGTGTGTGCTTGGTGGCTCTTCTAATTTTTGGGTAAAATTTAATAATTTGCATCAATTATAATTTAGAATTACTACATTTTCCAATCACAAAAATACCTAGGGTGAGATGAGTGTTATGCGTTTGTGGATGAAATATTTTTTTCATCACACCCCTAAGTATTTTGTGATTGGAAAATGTAATAATCTCAAATTATAATTGATGCAAATTATTAAATTTTACCCTAAAAATAGAAGAGACAATGCGTGCGTGCTCAGAGGCTAGTATGTGTGTGTGTGTGTGTGTGTGTGTGTGTGTGTGACTACACAAATTTAGATATTAAAACTTCCAAAATGCCAAAAAAGATATATAATTTAAGTTATTGAAACAATTCAAAACATATATGACTATTCACAAGAGAAATATAAGAACAAGAAAAAAGTGCATGAACCCATAAAGCAACAAGTTTTAAATTTTAACAATCTTAAACTTTAAATAAACCTTATCAGCATATGGCCTATGCTAAAAAATGTTGAGCAAGAGCCCACGTTAAAATAATGAAATCTATACTTTTTTCCAATGTGACAAATATCATATCTTTTTCGTTCATTTTCCTTGGAACGTTTACAGGGACAACCAAGATCAAGAACTTGGAGAACAATATTGGCTTATTGAAGGTGAAACTTACAGAAGAAGACCTCAAAGAGATATCTGATGTAGTACCAATGGAAGAGGTAGCTGGCAGTAGAAGCTTTCAAAACACGGATCATTTTCTCTGGAAGTTTGGCAACACTCCTCCAAAAAATTAATTCTCTTTTTGCACAAGGATGATGTCCATTTTACTTAAATAATGCCATGTTCTGGTGAAATGAATGGCCAGATTTATGTTAAATAATTAGCTAAGTCATTCACACTGCAAAATTAGCAACACTATTATGTAAACTTTGTTAGAATGGCACCAATGTGGTTGCCCTATGTCACACTCTATTAGATATATTGGCAGTTTGTTCCTCACTTCTTTTTTTAATTTTTTGGAATTCTGTTCTTCACTTTTTTTTTAAAAAAAATTATCTTGTGAAATAAGGCCTTCTTTGTTTTTATTATTATAATTTGTGGCCAAAACATAGGAGAATTAAGGGGATATTTTCACACTAGCAGTGGGAGGAGGAAGTATATCGTAAGTTATGGTGGGTGTGAAAGTAAGTTGAAAAATAACATCTCGAGGTTTAGAAACTCGATTTCAATCTAAAATTCGAGTGTTAAATACTCGATTCCCAATCGCTGATTTTGCCACCTAGATCTCGAGTCTTAGAGAGTCGTCTTCCAAATTGTACTTGAAGAACACAGACTGAAGAACGGAGAAGAACGCAGAGAAGGAAGAAGAAGGCACGATCTGATCTGAACGGAGAAGAACGCAGTGAAGGAAGAAGAATGCACGATCTGATCTGAACGGAGAAGAACGAAGAGAAGGAAGAAGAAGGCACGATCTGATCTGAACGGAGAAGAACGAAGAGATGATTTGAAGAGGCACAATCTTATCTAAAGTCGACGAAGTGACGAGGCACGATCTGGTCTTCGGATCTGCAGTCGAAGAATGAAGAAGAAGGAGAAGAAAGAGAAGAAACCCAGCAAAAAAACCCAGAGAAAGCTAAAGAACAAAATGCAACAGAAACTCAGATGGTAGAACTCGAGTTTTAGAAACTCGAGTTCTACGTGGAATTATTTTACACGTCACCTTCTACCCTTGGGTCTCGAGTTTTTGAAACTCGAGTTTAATTGTGGAACTCGAGTTTTAAAAACTCGAGATGCTAGTTTCCAATATTATTTTGAAACATGATAGCTAACTAAATTTTTTTATATTTAATGCTGTTTGGAAATAAAATTCGGAGAATTAACATAAAAGGAGCATTATTGGTTCTAGGCGCAATATAGCTTGGTCCTCACATAGCTCAGCCCATTCCTTCTCAGGCAAAGTCAACAGCGCTGACGTTGCAAGCCCTTCTTCCATTGAAAGCATTACCACAATCAACCCTTCTCCCTCCACATTCCCTACCTGATACAACACATGAACCGGCTTTACATCCTTGTTAAAAGTTGCCGCATACTTCAACCATGACATATTGGGGCTCCCAGCCACCTTGCTAGGTACAAGCATGTGTTCCAAGCTTATACGTGTTAGCTCAGGGCCATACATTCTAAAGGGCGGTGCAAACTTCCCTCCCTCTCCCTTTTGTGCTTCAAACCAATTCATAATTGACCAAAACTCTTCCTCCATTGTACCAAACACATGGCTGTTCGCCAACCCCACATGTCCTAACTCACAGTGGCCTATCTCTTCTCCCTTTAACGATAGTTGTGAAAAATGCTATGCATTGCCAAAATACCCAAGTGGGAGTGGAGCTTGCAATAGCCTCTAAGAGTCTATAAAAACGGAGAGGAAATGCGTAGTGTAATTTTTAGGACCTTTTCAAAGGTGTGATACATGGGAGAAAATGGGCTAGTCCTTATTTTTTAAAAGATCCAGCGATATGTTCCTGTTTTGAATTATATAGTAATATGTTCCTGCTTTGAAACTCGATTTTTTCAAAATCGAGTTTCAATGTAAAACTCAATTTGTAGAAAATTGAGTTATAGGCAATAAAATTTAAAAAAAAAAAAATTGTGGAACTTGAGGTCCATGAACTCGAGAGTTCCACGAACTCGAGTTCCACTTGAAAATTTTCAAGGAACTTGAGTTCCATGAACTCGAGTTCTACACTGAAACTCGATTTTTCAAAACAAGGACATATTGCTTTATAATTTTAAAACAGAGACATATAACTAAATATTATAAAAAATAAGGGCAAAAGTCCATTTTCTTCGTGATACGTGACCAAAAGAGTGCTGCTAACAATTCAAAAGGAGTGGCATTAGGACAACTAGATGATGTCCCACGCAATATGCGGTCTACTTTACAATTTCATTTGAAATCATTTTTATGTATATTAAGACCATCATATAATACTTATTTTGTTGTATGATATTTATGTTTGCCCACAATATTTTTGAATACTTTAAAATTTTATTTTCTTAATTCATGTTTTATTTTTAAAAATTATATAACACTATAAGATTATAACATATTATAATATTTACTGTTAAAAGTAGATTTTATTTTTTAAACTAAATAAATGATTTTGAAATCTATAAATAATAATTTAAAGCATAAAATACTTTTATATTCTATTCTCACAACCAAATATTCTAAATCTATTAGAGGATTCAGTCGAAAAGAAAAAGATCAGTTTGAGAAAAACAAGATCATGTAGGTAAAAAAAAGAGTCAAATGGTGATCAACAATTGATGGCGAAAGCAAAGAGAGATAAATTTACATTGCTACATTTTTTACAGTGTGAAGATTATTTGTGATAGTTTGTTGTGTATATAACACTTTAGAAAATGTTTTCTACTCCTTAAAAGTGAAAAACATTTTCCATCCTACCAAATACCAAAGTATGTTTTCGAAACAAACAAAACGTAAGTTCCAATAAGTGTCCATTTGGCATGGATTATTTTTTCTAGCTTATTTTACTTTTCATCTTATTTTTGCTACTATTTATGGGCCTCACTGTATTTTTTTATATTATTCATAGGTTCCACTATACTATTTCAACTAGGAGTGTCCAAGCCAACCCAGACCCGACTAAAATCGACCAAGTCAACTCGACTCAATCAGATATGGGTCAGCTCTGAATTAGCTTCAATCGACAACGGGTTTAATCGTTTAATTCTGACAAAATTCGATTCGGATTTTGGTCTTCTACAATGTCAACCCGTTATAACCAAGCTGATCGATTAGTATGAGATAAATAACTCTTTTTACATGTAAAGCATGTCTCTACTTGATTGGCTTTTAAAATTCTCTCCCCTTTACATGGTTGATAGGTACTAAGCCTTAGAGCACTTGCAGCAATGAAGCTAAATAGCTATATAACTATTTTGGCTCCACCTAAACACAAAAAATCAGCCTCCAGGCAATGAAGGTATAGCTAAATTTTTTAGCTTCATTGCTACAGTGCACATATATAAATACATGTGCACTGTAGCTGAGAGCTAAAAAAATAAATAATTTTTTATTCCAGCTCCCGATTAAAATAATCTAACTTGCTGATTTTTTTTTTTTCATTCTTTTATCACACTCACACCGTGCCTCTCTCTCTCTCTCTCTCTCTCTCTCTCTCTCTCTCTCTCTCTCATCTAAACCTCATTTCTCTCAAGCTCAACTTCGGTCTCTCAAGCTTACTCTGTTTACTGCCGCCGGCCTGACTCATCGTCAATGTCGCCACCACCGAAGCTCGACGTCACTGACCCACCACCGATCAGCCTCAAACCCAAGCCGCCATTCGCCTCAGACCCACACCGTCGATCCGCCATTCACCTCAGACCCACGAGTAGAGCAATGAGATCGAAGTCGAGAGAGAGTTGCAGAGTAATCGGAAACCAAAGCATCGGTGAGGATGTTGACAGCGTGGGCAGCATCGATGCGTGGGTTTGTCTCCTATTTGTGTTGGGTTTGTCTCCAGTTGGTGATTTTGTTTGGTCTGGATTGAGGAAAAAGATTGAAGATTTGGGTTTTTTTTTTTTTTTTTCTCTATTGTGGACCGGTAGTGGTGGTGGTGGATGTTTGTCTCTGGTTGGTGATTTTGCTTGGTCTGGATTGAGGAAAAAGATTGAGGATTTGGGTTTTTTTTTTTTTTTTTTTTTCTTCTGCTGTGGATTGGTGGTGGTAGTGGTGGATGTTTGTGCTGTATTGGATGTGGGTTGCTATGTTTGGCTACTAAGAAAATCTGGGAAGTTTGTGTGGATATATTATTTTATTGTTGTAAATATATTACTTTATTATGACATTTATATTATTTTATTGTGTTGAAAGCTAAAATAGATCTATTACTGCAGAATGTTTTGTAAAGTAAGTAGGTAAAATAGATAAAGTAACTTTTTGTGAAGCTAAATTTTTAGCTCCACTGCTGTGGATACTCTTATCTCTTCCGTTCCCTTTTTCTCTACAAACTCATCTCTTACTTTTTAATTTATCTGCTGTCCTTATCAATCATTACCTCTAATCTGAGACTTAACTCTTGGGATTTCTCTTTGAAATCAAAAGTTGAAAACCAAATTCATCTCATTTGCAAATGTGAGTTCCTTCTACCATCATTCTCTTTGAAATAAAACATAACTCATCCCTTTGTCACTTACTCTTGCTCAACCTTTTTGCAATTTTTTGGATTTGTGAGTGGCTAGGTGCAACAGATGGGTCATGGATAATATGAGTATGGTGAGGTGGCTATGGCGGTGATTGTGATGCAATCTGATGTTGTGTGTTCTACTATGATTCTGGGATATTTTGTGTGATTGTAGATCTGAAGCCAACTAACAATCCGATCGAACTCGTTCGTAAACTCGAAGGCAAATGGCAGTCAGAGACCTGATGATTGTTAGTTGATGACGGGTGACATACTCCAACACCCAATGAGGTTGGGTCGAGTGATGAGTTGACCCTTAACGAACCGTAGACACCCTTAGTTTCAGCTAAAAGTTTTTCAGTTTCAATAAAATAAGTAGATATCAAACGGACATTGAATTTCTGCTATACAAGATTACTTTGATCAATAAAGGTTGTTTTTGTAAAGCCAAATTGCCTTACTATGAAAAACAATCACCACACATCGCAACCTTAACTAGTAATATTACTCACTTTTTGTAATGCCAAATTGTCTCTTCTCTCTTTCTTTTAGGCATGTTATTAAGATGAAAATTGCAATTATGCGCCACAAAAAAAAAAAAAAAAAAAAAAAAAAAAAAAAAAAAAGATCAAAATCCAAACATACTCATGATCTGCCACCTGGGCTGGAAGCACCCAGATCCGATCTTCAAAGATCTTAACAGTAAATTCCTTACTAAACTCAAGAAATTCCTCTCCAAGTCCTAGAAATCTCAAAAAAGATGTCAGCATATTTTTTACACCAAAGACCAATTGACAACCCATTTTCGTTTTCATGTCCAAACCCATTATTGTCCAGACGCTCCTCCTCCTCCTCAAGACCCTTCATCATCATGTCTTCAATCTTCACCCCAACTGCTCTTCTTCTTCTCATCATTCTCGGTGTCTTCCTGCCCTGGTCTGGCATGCCCGACTTCCTCTTCTCCAGTAACTCTTAACACTTCTTCCCAGGCCTACTCCAAATGGCGTGATTACACGCTGGCCCAAGCGGCTTCATTTGTGGCCAAGAACGGTACAGTGATCGTCTGCGCTGTGAGTCACCCTTACTTGCCTCTTCTTAACAACTGGTTGATTAGCATTGCCAGGCAAAAGCATCAGGACAAAGTGCTTGTCATTGCCCAGGACTATGCCACGCTTTTTAAGGTTAATCAGCGTTGGCCTGGCCACGCCGTGCCCGTCCCGCCTGCCCCTGATTCTCAAACTGCCCATAAATTTGGTTCTCAGGTATGTATTGTATTTTTTAACATCTGGGTTTCATTTATATTTTATTTTTGCCCAAACTGTACGTTCCTAAACTTTAACAAACTTAAAGTGGTCCATTTTAGTTCCTTACCTTACAAACTTATATTGGTTAAACATCATAGACTAAAATCGCTAATGGGCTAAATTTTCGGGAACAACAATGTACTTAAGCATTTATTATTTTATATGTAAGTTCAAATGCTGTGTTTTTAAGTTGGCAATCTGAAGTCATTGTAAATTGGAATTGCAAGTTGTGCTAAATTGCTTATATATTGTTGCAAGTTGTGCTACATGTCTAGTTATGTAATATGTGTATTGATCCTTTAATGTGATTGCTTTATTTAGTTTCTTAAAAATTACCATGTCATCACTCTGGTAGACATATTGGACAAAAACCAATTAATTTTAGTTTGTTAGAGACTAAAATTGATCAGCCTAAGCTTTTTAGGGACTAAAAGCAATCACTTTTAGTTTGTTAGGGATTAGCAATGATCACACTTTGAACTTCAGGGATTATATCACTCATCAGTTAAAAGTTTAGGGACTAACAATGTATTTTGGCTTTATATTATCTTATTTTATGTGTGAGTTTAAAGGTGGTATTTTTATGTTAAAAGTTTTCAATCTGAAGTCTTTGTGATTGTAAGCAGCATTTGTTGTGCTTAACTGTTTATACATATCTTTTTTGTTAGTTCCTCTAGAACTTAGGCTTTTGTGCTACATTTGTAGGTATGTAACGTGTATTGATCCTAACCGCTTTTCGTGAAAATTGAATTGATTTGTTGAATTGAAAACTACTTTTCTTGCTACGACCAAGTTGTTATGCCAATGTCATTGCCTATATCATGAAAAAAAAACCACATATAAATCCTTTTTATCACATCAATATGTTGTATTTTTTGTTTGCATCAGTGCAACAAGGAGTTTGGAATTTAGATGTTTGCTTTAATAATTTGTTGTCCTTTTGATGGTCCTTGTTAGTATAAACTACAGTGTCATTTTGCTTGAATATTTCCTTCTTTTCCTGCCAGTTAGTATACAACGCTTGGAAATGTTTATCTCCATTTTTTTTGTTGACTTCATTGCAACTTGGAAGCAATCCTAATTGGTTTCATATGTACAGGGATTCTTCAATTTTACATCCCGAAGGCCACGTCACCTACTCCATATTTTGGAACTTGGATATAATGTAATGTACAATGATGTTGATATGGTCTGGTTGGCTGATCCATTTCCTTATTTGCAAGGGAGTCATGATGTGTACTTCACAGATGATATGGCAGCAGTAAGTACACCTACTTTGCTTCTTGCCTTTGCTGTGTGCCATTTATGGAAAATAGTGCCAAGTGTTGCATATAAGCTACCAAAAATATTCTATACAAACTTGATTTTTAACAAAATCTAAATATGCTTGTCGTTTGTTTCCTCATAACCATTTATATTTGTCTATCATTTGATGGCCGTAAATTGGGAAATAGAGGTACAAATCATGATCTTCTCAGTTACTAGTTGAAATTTTTTTTTCAATTTTAATTATTCTGTTTGTCTTGCAACATAAGAACATCACATCAGTGAACACACCCAAGTTCCATTCCACTGGAGCCTGCCTCAGAATGTTGATTTCTTGAGATGTTTTGGATGCCTTCCAATTCTAACTGAACTGCTGCTTTTGTGTCCCTTTGTCAAAATTTTCTATTTTGGCTCATAAAAGAGGAGAAAGAAAAACTGAAAAACAAATGACATGTCAGCCTTGAATTTCAAAATCAATCTAGATCACTGCCCCAAAGAGGAAGGGGGCGGGGGTGGGGGCAGGGGTGGGGGTGGGAGGCATTGAGTGGAGGAGTGCTAGTGAAAGTTATTTGTGGATTTAAGCTGAGTCAATATGATGATGTTCTCAGAATTCAGTTATTCAATGCCTCTAGCATTGCCATGGATCTAACAACTAAACTAGATCTGAATGTTCTGGCTTTGAGGCTTCTTGAATGTAAATTTATCTTGAACTTGCATTATTATCTTAAACAAGATGTAAATCTAATTTTATTTCGTTGTAACTATCATCAATAATTTCTTCTTTTTGACTGACTAGGTTAAACCACTGAATCACTCTCATGATTTGCCACCTCCAGGGAAAAGAGGGTGCCCTTACATATGTAGCTGCATGATTTTCCTTCGCCCTACTAGTGGAGCAAAACTGGTTATGAAGAAGTGGATTGAGGAACTTCAATCACAACCATGGTCCAAAGCAAAGAAAGCAAATGACCAACCTGGTTTTAACTGGGCATTGAATAAAACTGCTGGAGAGGTTTTTTTTTCTATTTGCCTTCCTAGTTTATTTCATAGCCCAGAATTCCCTAGTAAATTTTCATTTTTGGGAAAGCTTAGTTATCTTAATATTCCCTCTAAAGCGAAGTCTCAAAAGGCCTGTGGGGATTTTATGCTTCTGCTTAAAGTATTGCAAATTGGTGTAGGAAATAAATAATCTGGAAATCTTGATATATTGGAGTTGTCTGCGTAATCTGGTTGATTTAGGTTGCATCTGGTAACTCTACTTTAGGAGCAAAATGGATTCTTCTTCAGTATTCTGACAATTTTTTTTCTTTTTCTTTTTTTCCTTAAAAATTGTGTTTGGTATTATGCTGAAACTCTAAAAGTAATTATACTAAATGAAATTGTGTTAGGTTTTAAGAAGTGCCGACTGCATTTTTTTTCCCATTTAAACCAAATTTTAATAGGATGGCAATACCAATATCTTTTTAACAATTATAAATTTTACACATAAAAGATTACATGCATTTTTATTGACATCCATTACATAAAATCCCAACGTTAAAAATGTAAAATTCAGTGCATAAAATTGGAAATATCTACTTAAATACAATCACCATAAGTAATAGAAATAATAATAACATAATGCCAGTGCAATTCTAATGGCACAACAACAACATATAATCCACCCTTGCTGTCCCTTACAGGTTTCTGAATATGATGTACTTGCATCATGTGTGCGTGTGTCCAATGTTGCTATACATGTCCCAAAATGACTGGTAGTTGTTTTAAAAACGTGTCATGACCTGCACATATAAATTATGAACTATTCATGATAGTTGTTTTAAAAACATATCATGCTATACGCATTATCTTTAAATTGATAAAACAATACCAGAAAGAATGAACAAATAATGTTGTGTTAACATGCTGTACCTGTCAAATCAAGAACCCAAAGAATCACAATCCTTTTGAATTTAGATCAAACTCAAGCACTGTCAAATAATCAATGGATGGTATGTCAACAAGATCTTCAAAATAACAAAAGAATGTGATAATTAGCCCAAAATAAGAACGCTGGACACCAGTTAAGGAGAAAAGAATGGAGGACAAAAACAACAATTGAGTCATGGAATAAAAACAAAAAACAAACAAAAAAACCTAATTCCAAGATGCATGTCAAAATTTCAGTAATTCCTTTTTTCCTTTAAATTTGTCATGCTAGATACTTCAATCATGTAACAAGGATGACTTATCAGCCTCTCTCTCTACTGGTACCCTTCATAGAAGACAATCACAGGGCACTGTCACAATCAATCCTCCCTGAGACACACTTATTGTATTGATATTGGCCTGTAACACGCAAATAATTTTTCTTGCCTTGTTATGAATCCTTTAAGCCGAGCCCAAAAAATTTGTGACTAAGGCTTTGTTGTTGTTATTGTTATTGTTATTTTTATAAATCCTTTAATATTGAGGAAGTTTAATGACAATGAGTAGATACTAGGAAAGCCCAGGGAGGGAATGCTTTGAGGGTGAAATGCAAATGAGAATTTGAGGATTCTTCTTTTGCGTCATAAAATGAGAAATGGAAAATGCATTTTCAATAAAGTGCATTCCTTGGAACCCAAAATTGCATACCAAAAGAGGCTTCTTTTTTTTTTCTTTTTCTTTTTTTGCTTAGAGAGCTGTGAAATTAATCCTCTCTAGAGATGTCATACACAGCCTGAGTTGTACTGAATATGTTCCAGGTGGATTTTTATGTGTTTCAGAGCTATTCCTTATGAAGGTCTTCCTTCAACTCTCCTGTAAGATATACTGCAATAGTATAAGAACAAATGTATGCAGCCTTCAGTGAGAACTAGTGGATTTTTGAGCTTCTGAAATCTCGAACATTGTCTTCACAATTTGTATTGGTTGGAATCTTGAGATATTTAGATGTTGAAGTTTTTTGTGCGGGTGGATCTCTACTTGCTTCCCCAAGGTGCATTCCCAACAGGAGGATTATACTTCAAGAACAAGACATGGGTGCAGGAGACCAAGGGAATGCATGTTATAATCCATAATAATTATATCACAGGTTTTGAGAAAAAGATAAAGCGCTTCCATGACTTTGGCCTTTGGTTGGTCGATGATCACACCCTTGAGTCTCCTCTAGGCAGATTATGATAAACCAAAAGACCATATAGCTCCCTGTAGGACCAAGCAGACTTGTTGGAGACTGTTGGAAATGCTTCCAGCCTACTTGGACTTCTTGCAAAATGACTACTCTTAAGAAGTCTGTGAAGAACATGTGTCATTGCAGCTAAACATTATTGTGCACTGATGGATTCTTCAAGAATTGAAAAAGAATATTAGGCATTTTACGGGGCAGATATTTCCCATTCTTTGGTGAGGTCCAGTTAGCATAAAGGAGATGTCAACCAATGGTAACAGTTGGGATAATGCCTTATTGCCCATCATTCTCTTTTTCCACAAAGTTTATTTTTTCTGTTGAAGTTCAATTTTGTTGACAAGTTTTCCTCAATGTTTCTATTCTTTTTGTGTAATGCTAACCATATAAGTCATTAATCGAGCTAGGAAACCTGTTCATAATAAGTAGATCAGAAATCTGGCCTTTCTTGTACAACAAGGTATTAAATATTCACGGTATGTTATATTATAATATAATATTCAAATTGTGGATAAAAAGCTGGAGATCAAAACCCAAATGAAAAGCGATTCTCTAGTAAAATCAATGCTATCAGTTTCCTTTTGGGTCTAGATTCAAAGATTCACAATATGTTGCTTCATTATGGGAGGCTTTGTTTTTTTCTTCGTGGAATCAAAATCTTTTGAGCTTTCAGTTGAGGAAGGTGGTATGTTTCACTAGTTGCGTATTTACGAGAGAAGCAAAGATTCTTCAAGATCAATTTTTATGGGAAAAGGAAGTGCAAAGAGACTGCTGCTCAAGTGGAAGGTCTAATCTTCGGGCAGTCTAGTGGGCAGTTTGCAAAATCTTTCCATGAGGGGGACAAATGCTTTATTCTTCAACTGGGTTCCAACTCTCACGGAGCTTTCGTACTAATTTCAAAACTCACTCATGGTCGTCATAAGGGCTCTATAGTGGTACCAGAAGGGAAGAAAGGGGGTGGTTGGAGAGGGTTTGGGTTACACCTGAGAAAGGTGTTAGACTCGGAGTCTCTAGCTCCCAAGTAAGCTGTCACTGGAATTTCCTTTAGTGATGCCTCACAATCCTTTGCGTTGGTGGTGTTGGGGAAACGGAAAAATAACGGTGGCGGTGGTGGAGAAGGTAAGAATAAAGCTGTAGTGATTCAAAATACAAATCCTGAGCAACATGGGGTGAAGAGTCTGTCAGTCTTCAGCCGTAAAAACTGTGAGGATAGCATCCTAGGACAGAGGGACAATCTTGGGGAGAAGATTGTGTCAGAATTTAGCCGTAATAATAGTGGTACTTGTAAGGGAAATACTTCGGGTTAGAGAGAGCAACTTGGGGCGAAGATTTTGTCAACAATAAATGGGATTGAAAATAAAGGTGTTAAAGCTGAGTTGGCTTTGGATCTGAGTATGCGTTTGGAGCGTGGGAGAGAGGGGAATTGGGCTATAGTATGGTCTGAGGTAAAGGAAGTGGGCCCAAAAGTGGTGCAATCTCAAAAGCCCACTATTCAAAAGTTTCATAATAGTAGCACTCCCGGCCTTTTTAATATCAAGCCCTAACCTGTTTGGAGTTGGAGGCCACGACAAAGCCAACCATTGACAAACCCAATGCAGCGGGGTAGTTCTAATATCGTGGCCTTAGGTGTAAGTGAGTCTCAGGCTCTGCCTTCAGTGGAGAGACAAGGGGATGTGAGCTCAGGGGTCGAGGGGGTGTTGCCAATGAGTGGGTTGGGTGTTTCGGAGACCGGAAAAGTATCAGAGCCAAACCATAGAGCTGATTTAGTCAATCCCAACTCCGGCAAGGCTGATTTCTCTGGGTTCACGGGCTTCGATGCTGAGGAAACTCAGGGAATAGGTTAAGTGGGATGCTGGGTTCACCGGTGATATAGTAATCAGCTCAGAAGTGATAGGGGCTGAGCCTCCGATGCTGAAAGAGGGGTTGCCGATCCTTTGTCGACAACCATGGGTGGTTCACAATAGTTTTTCCCCTCTTTTAGTCCTAGGCAATGGGTTGGAAGCTGAGGTTGGGGCAGGGGAAGATCATGAAGAAGAAAGGAGTAGTGGGTTAATGGTTTTTGATGGGGAAGTTCAGACAGATTTTGGACTTCACTTTCTACCGTGGGAAAACAGTGGGGTGGATGACAATGGTTATGACTGTGGATAGAAGGATAACTGGGTATTGGACTGTGATCCTTTGTCTCGTTGGGAACCTAATGATCTCAGTGTTGGTCTACTGGCCCAAGACTCTATTGAGGGAACTCAGGAAATGGAGTCTGGACCACCCTCGTATTGGGTATAACAGTTGATGAAAAAATTTTGTAAAATGGTGGGTTTTCCTATAGTGAAACATGAAGCACAATGTTTGGCTCTTTTTCGCATACTGGAACAGGAATGTCCTAAGGTGAATGATGTAGGGGTGTCTAAGCAACCTGCAAACTCAGGGACTAGAGGTTTCAGGGAGCTGAAAAAAGGGGCTTTATGTAAATATTAATTAAACAAAATTATTTAATACTAATCAAATTAATGTTAATTTGAAACATTAAATACATAAATAATACCAACTAAACTAATGTTAATTTCATATAGAGAATTGAATATCATAGTTGAACTATAAATATTAATAAAAAGAAATAAAAATATATTGCGATTGAAAAAGATACTTTATTTTGAATATAAGACGATGCATAGTTAAATAAAGTTGTAATCTAATTTTTAATTTTATATTTTGATTTCAAGAGAGAGAGATAGATATTATTTGATGTGTGTCTTTGTAGGATATTAGTTTACAAAAATCAAAGTCTCAAACTATCTTGAGAGATTAATCTATAATTGATGATTTAACACATTTGCAACATCTTTTTGAAATATTTTAAGATTTCAATTGAGTTAAGGTTCTATTGGTTAGGATACTTTAGAGTCTCCTAGAAATGAAAAAGATGTGTTAATTAAAAGCACTATAAAATGTTCAAAATATAACATGACATTGTCTATCATTGATGAACTTCATCAATTTGTGATTAATAACATGGAAATTTATAAGCCAATAGTAAAATTTGTAGTATCTTTAACATTACTGATAAAAAAAATGTACAACCTTTAAAAAATATATATAATTTTATAAAAATTTAGGCTTTTAAATATGAAAAGTGAGGCCTTTTTTTTTAAGCAAATTTATTTTTTTTGGTGGGGCCTTAGGCCTAGGCCTATCTTGCCTAGGCCTTGGGCCGGCACTAGTTTCAGGGAGCTGAAGGGGCTGATGTCTTATGTCAATTACGACGATGGCTCTACTAGGAGTAGGAAGGGGGGTGCTGTTAGTCTTAAATGACTCTGTGATTACTTTCTTGGAATGTTAGGGGGCTTAACAACCCCCAGAAGAGAGTGGTTTGTAAGAATCTACTAAAAGAGTGGAAGTGTGATATTGTTTGTTTTCAAGAGTCGAAAGTATCTTCTTGTGATGGTGCTTTTGTTCGGAGTTTATGGGGTAGTCCTTTTATTGATTGGGATGCTTTGGATGCTGTGCAGTCATCAGGAGGAGTCTTGCTAATCTAGGATAAGAGGGTCTTTAAGAAGTTGGATGTTATTGTTGGTCAGTTCTCTATTAGCGTATTATTAAGAGGAGTGGTGGATGACTTTGTTTGGGCTTGTACAGGGGTGTATGGTCCTAATGATAATGGACAATGGTCTACTTTATGGGAGGAGTTATCTCAGATGCATGCCATGTGGCCCATGGCATGGTGCCTTGTAGGTGATTTCAATATTATCAGGTACCCCAGTGAAAGGCTTGGCTGTGAGTCTTTTAGCCCATCTTTGTTTGCTTTCTCAAATTTTATTGAGAATAATTCTTTAGTTGATTTACCGTTAAAGGGGGCCTCCTTCACTTGTTTAGAGATTATGGTCTCCCCTCTATGTCAAGAATTGACAAGGTTTTGGTTTCTCTTGATTGAGAGGAGCACTTTCTCAATGTATCCCAACGCATGCTACCACGTGTTCTTTCTGACCATTGCCCTCTTTTGTTGGAAGCTGGTGTTGTTCGGCATGGTCGAAGTGCCTTCAAATTTAAATTATGTGATTGAAAGTTGAGAGTTTTGTTGATAGAGTAAAGCAATGGTGGGATGGGTATAGTTTCACAGGCTCTCCGAGCTTCATTTTGGCTCAAAAATTGAAGGCTCTGAAAGTAGATTTAAAAAAATGGAATAGGGAGGAGTTTGGTGATCTGGCTTTCAGAAAGAAGAACTTGTTGACTGAGTTGATGGGTTTAGATGTGAGAGAGGAGTTAGTGGGTCTTCCAGATGAGGAGTAGATACGTCGCCTTCAAATCCAAGGAGACATAGAACAGTTGGCTTCTCTTGAGGAAATTTCCTGGAGGCAAAAGTCTCGGACCTTGTACGTGAAGGAGGGCGATAGTAATACTCGGTTCTTTCACAGATTAGCAAACTCTCAAAGAAATGCTAATCAAATTAAAAGGATTGGGATGGATGGTGTTCTTTATGAGGATGAGTTTGACGTCCGCTCACAGTTAGTAATTTTCTATCAAGGATTGTTTTAGGAAACTGAGATGGGGCGTCCCACTATGGATGGGTTAGATTTTGCTTGTATTGAAGAGGGTGAGCGTTTATAGCTAGAGAAAGAGTTCACGAAGGAGGAAGTCATCCAGGTATTAAGGGAGATGGAGGGGGATAAAGCCCCTGGTCCTGATGGTTTCATCATGGCTTTTTTCCAAAAATGTTGGAGTGCGGTGGAAAAGGATGTTATGGATTTTTTCGCTTATTTTCACCGACACTCTGGGTTTGAACGATCTATGAATTTTTCGTTTCTCACTTAATTCCTAAGGAGAGTAATGCCATTAACATCAAGGATTTTCGTCCCATTAGTTTAGTGAGTAGTGTGTACAAGCTTCTGGCTAAGGTGTTGGCTAATAGGTTGAGAGTGGTTTTGGATAAACTCATATTTGAGACTTAAAATGTGTTTGTTGGCGGTAGGCAAATTCTGGATTCAGTGCTTCTTGCAACTGAATGCCTGGATAGCAGGTTGAAGGGTAGAAGTCCAAGGGTGGTTTGCAAGCTTGATATTGAAAAAGCTTATGACCATGTGAACTAGGAGGCCTTGTTCTATTTGTTGGGCCAGATGGGTTTTGGTTTGAAATGGAGGGGGTGGATTAAGGCTTGTGTAACATCTACCTGTTTTTCAGTTTTGGTAAATAGATCCCCTGAAGGTTTTTTTGGAAACTTGAGTGGATTGAGACAAGGGGATCCACTATCCCCACTATTGTTTCTCTTGATAATGGAGGTTCTTAGTATACTTTTGAAGAAGACAGAGGAGTGTAATCTTATTCGAGGTTTTCATGTGGGAGTTGAGAACGATGTTGGTGTACGTATTTGCCATTTGTTATTTGCTGACGACACTATCTTATTTTGTGATGCCTTTAGGGATCAGTTGCTGTCCATAAGGTTGGTGTTGTCTTGTTTTTAGGCTTTTACGGGATTGAAGGCCAATGTTGGGAAAAGTGAGATTGACCCTGTTGGGGATGTTAATATTATAGATGCTTTGGCCAATATTCTTCAATGTAGAGTGGGTAGGTTGCTTATGAAATATTTAGGGATGCCACTGGGATCTTCTTTTAAGGCAGCTGCAATTCGGAATTCTATTTTGGATAATATGGAGAAGAAACTATCTAGGTGGAAGGGTCTCTATTTATCTAAAGGTGGTAGACTCATGCTTCTAAAGAGTACTCTCTCAAGTCTCCCTAGGTACTTTTCAGCCCTTTTTACTATTCTTAAAGCTGTGGTGACTAGATTGTAAAGTATTCAAAGGAATTTTCTATGGGAGTCATCTGAGGGGAGTTTTAAGTATCCATTGGTGGCCTGAGATAAGGTGTGTTCTCCCGTTGAGAGGGGCGATTTGGGGGTTAGAAGTGTGGTGGCATCTAATCAAGCTCTTTTAGGGAAATGACTGTTGAGATTTGGTCATGAAGTTACCCATCTCTGGCGGAGAGTCATCTCCACAAAATATGGTGAGGAGCAAGGAGGGTGGTGCACTAAAGTCTACAGGAGAGCTCATAGGTGTGGTCTCTGGAGAAGCATTAATGAAGGGTGGGAAAGCTTTTATAAGCATTTGTCCTTTGTAGTAGGTGAAGGAACTCGGATCCGCTTTTGGCATGATAGGTGAATTGGTGAGATTACTCTAAAAGACCGCTATCCTGAGCTCTATGTGTGTTCAGCGGTCAAGGATGCTTGCGTCTCAAAGGTTTTGTGGGCTCCAGAAGGGGGTTTTGTTATAGTGTGGAATTTAAGGTTTTATAGAGCGTTTGAAGATTGGGAGTTGGCTGCATCTTACTCTCTTCTTCAGCTTATCCAATCTCGTATTCCTTGGGGTGATAAGAGAGATACTCTTAGCTGGAGGCTAAAAGGGGATGGTAATTTTGACACCTAGTCTTACTACCATGCGATTCGAGATTCGAGGTACCTCAAATTCTTTGTTTCCTTGGAAGGGTGTTTGGAAACCAAAAATTCCTAAGCACATGGCGTTCTTTTTGTGGACTGCTGCACATGGCCGGATCCTCACTTTGGATAATCTAATGCTCAAGGGTCGCCCTTTAGCTAATTGGTGTTGTATGTGTTGTCGTGATGGGGAGTTGGTAGACCACCTTCTTATTCATTGTCCTGTCACTCATTCCCTATGGGTTTTCATGCTTCAGACTTTTGGCATTCTATGGGTTATGCCGGGATCGTTGGCGGGTTTGTTGTCTAGTTGGCATTAATGACTGGGGAAGCATAATTCGGATATTTGGAATTTGGTTCCCGGTGCTTAATATGGATGGTGTGGTTGGAACGAAATCGTCAATCCTTTGAAGATAAAGAGAAGACAGTGGAGGAGTTAAAGATTTTATGCCAACGCAGTCTATTGGAGTGGTCTCGTTGTTGGGATTTTACTAAGTGTTTCTCTCTCTCTGAGTTTATGTCTTCCCTTAGCTTAGTTTCCTGACTCTCCCCTTGTTGTTGTGTGTTCCATTTTCTCTTGTTATTCATCATCATGAATATTTTGTACTTCACTTTTATTTTTTTTCCCCACGTTAATATAAGTTTTCTGATTACCTATCAAAAAAAAATATTCAAATTGTGGACCGTCAAAGCACCAGCCTCCAGTGGTCTAGTAGAGGAAAAGCGTCATGACATAATCAATGTTCAAACAAAGTGTTAATGAATATAACTCATAATGACATAATCAATGATGAAACAAAGGATAACTTTGACCAAAATGCTTGGCATAAGTACTCTGATTTTTTTATGTTTAGAAGATGCCACTTTGACACGGCACAACACTAATTTTTTTTTGTAGTCTGTAGATGAGGTTCCTATCAAAACATAATGGGTAATTAATTAATTTGTGATGACCTACTTTATCTACAATCAATCCAAAATGATTCAGTTTATTATTTGTGTCATGATGGGATAACCCATTTGAAATTGAACCTATTTAGTCTATACAAATGAAAGTAATTTTTTATTCAATATAGATTTAAATTTTAAATATAAAGTAATTATAATAAAGCTGATGTTATATTGATGTTTTTATGAAATGGAATTTATAAAAATAAATTAAAATTATTTGTTACTATTACAATCAATGTGCTTACAAAATATTTTAAACAAAAAATGTTAATCACGTTATTATTTGATCATATTTAGAAAAGAGTAATGATTATCACAGACTTGATTAGCACAAGATAGTGTGTGCAGAGTGTACAATAGAGAGTGTGTAACAAGATTTTCCCTTTATTAAATAGGTTTAAATGAGTTATATTTGTGTCAACTTAATCTATTTATCAAATGAATTAAAACGAATCATGTTGAATATATGCATTTTTATATGAGTCATATCGTGTCAACCTATTTAATAATTATGCTTTTTTATTTTTTGAGAAATATATGATTATTAAACAAATCATATTCATGTCAACTTATGTAGTCATACATCCCTGACTCAACACAAACAAAACCTGCCAACACAAATTGTTATCCATCAGTGCAATGACAGGATTTTTATTGGATTGATAGCCCAATAGTAACTCTATACACTTACTTCCAACAAGGACGTCCAAGGATTCAAATCTTCCTTCTCCTAATTGTCAAATTATTCAAAAAAAATATTTATATATATATACACACACTTTTCTTTGGACAAAACTCAGATATATACCTTAAATTTCTAATCAAATTCAAATATATGATTTAATTGAATTTAATTCACTTTGGAGAAAATAATATTATTTGTATTATATTGGAAAATTAGAATTCTCTAGTTGCCATCACTGATGACGTTTTGAGCTCTGTTTTTTTTTTTTTGGAAGACTTTTGTGCTCTATTTCAAAAAGTCCAACATTGCTTATTATTATATGCATAGCCATCTCACCCTCAAAGCAGCTAGTTCCCAGTGGTCTTTACCTCCACTCGATCTTTTACTATATATATACCTGAGACTTTAATAAGAAATGGAAAGGGAAATCATCCCAGAAACAGATTCAGACATTGAAAATCTTGCAAAGAAAAACACACACTTTGAGAGATGGCTGAAGTGAACGAATTCCAAATTCCAAGGGTGAAACTGGGCAATCAAGGACTTGAGGTAAAATCCAATGCCATTCCTTGAATACCTTTTCAAAAAAAAATTTTTGAAAGAAACTTCCACTTTGTATATGTTCAAGTCACATTTCTTTGAAAACCCACTGCATAATTTAATCTATTTCGAATTTTTAAAGTTGCAATAATCCATCTACAGTAACTCAATACTCAATAATTATTAGTTTGAGTCTCCAATATTGCATATTTATTATCTATTATTGTTGGAATACTCATGTGTAAGAAATGTATAAAGTTGGAGTAGTGAAGTCACAAGTTGGATATTAAAGACAAAAATAAGCCGTTAATATAACATAACTAGGCTCAAACCCATACGTTAAGCTTTTAAAATAAGTGGCATTTTATATGTTATATTAACTACCCATTGGGCAATTGCCCCCCATAAAAATAATTTTAGGACTGTCATTTAGAATCTATTATCCTTTTGGAACTAGTAATCTTAAGGGGTTGGAAACAGAAAATTGGTCCAACATGTAACATTAATTCAGACTTTCAGACAATGATTAGAAACTATAATAAAAGTTTTTTTCATATCATTAAAAAAAAAAAAAATTCCCCTGTACTTAATCAACTGCATGACATCAATCCAAAAGGAAATTAGAACTCCTACAATCAAGACTATCGCATCAATTTAAGGTGCAATGCACTAGATAGATTGAGGAGATATGATAAATTCTAGGATAAATTAACCTTTTTTATTTGAACCCAAGATATATTAATTTTTTTTCAGCCAATAAATAAAAGACTTCTCAAAAAATTTACTTCTCAACTATTTAATAAGAAAAAGGTCCAAGTGCTACCACTACTCCCCTATAAGATTGTTGGATGAGTTTAACTCTAAGAAAAACCAAACCACTAAAACACTTTTAGAAAAATATATAGAAAAAGAATGTACTCGCAATGCAAGTTACAGACTTGTTTTAATAAAGGAAAGATTAGAAGAAAATTAAGACCGATTTCGGGAGTCGCCAAGTAACCTTTTGTGGGATCAGAAGCTTTAAGCTGCAATTATATGAAAATAATCCTATTGCACATGGTAGCATGTATGTACAGTATATTTTGTAAGAATATCATGGGGACAAGTTTGGTATGTTAGTTAGAGACAAGGAACGGTGCATCATGAATTTGAAACAATTTGTATGAAGCTATTTAGTTAGTCACATGCTAGATTGAGAATGAGTTTGTAGAGAAATGCTAAACTTTACCAATCTTAAGATGTAGCTGCAATTATTGTCTTCTATGTTCATTTCGCACTCTTCAACAAGAACATCCTACTGCAGCAGGAATTGTGTCACAGCTAAGAAACACAATTCTTAAATCAAAGCATAAGCAGTTAATGGCATCGGTTCTGTAGGTTATTTTTTTAATTGTTTCAACCTCAAAAAAGAGGAATGGTTTAATAATGGGCAATCTATAAGCATTGGCATAGTGAGAAACTATTCTTGGTAGCAAGTTTAAATGGGAATGCTAAAACAAGAGTTTTTAGATACTTATAATTGAAATGTGTTTTGATGTTATGATGACCTTGAAACTCTGTTTTATGACACCAATGCACCCATCTATATACCGGAAAACCAAGCTCAACATGATGAACTAAACATATTGAGGTGATTGTCAAACTGTTAAGGTAAAGTTTAAATCCAAAGAGATTTGTTTAATCTTCTGAAGACAGCAGTGTGATAGTCTGACAGATGCTGTCTGTTAAACTTAAAAGAGTAGTTACAATTCTCTTGCCTAGTATACTAAGAAATTTTTATATAATTGATAAAAATACACCAATTTGATTTTGTGGATAGGGGGAAGTTGAGTTTGAATGTCATTTTAATATTTTATATTGGGTAATCATCTACACTATATAATAGAGACAACAACAGGATTAAGGAATCAACAAAATCCTCCTTCATCTTTTCTATTTTCAGAAATTAATGTTTTTATGTATTAAAGTCCTCCAAATCTTGTGTGCTTCATATGTTGTCATGTAGGAGGCTTCAGAGGAATTAAAAATGATCGAAATGATGGAGACTTCAGACCATATAGTCCTGTTCCTTTCTTCTACAAAGACTCACGGCATAAGGTTGAACCTGCATAGATAACCTATAACCATGAAAATTTAGTAATGCATTTAACTAAAACTATAAATTCTTCAAATTGTTTTCAAACTAGCAGTTGATCTTTCCCACCGTTCAAGATGCACAGGTTCTAAAGGTTTTAAGGAATAGTTTTCTCTACTAAAATAATTCGTTGTGCTTTACTTTCATTCTACAACATATTTGTCAATTTTTTGTTGTTCATTTCTTTGAATTCTTGACTCTTTTTTCTCAGGTCTCAAAGTTGGGGTTTGGATGTATGTCCCTGACTGGAGCCTACAGTTCTCCTCTCTCCGAGGAAGATGGAATCACATTAATAAAGCATGCTTTCAGTAAGGGGATCACTTTCTTTGATTCAGCTGACATTTATGGACCTCATACTAATGAAATTCTGCTTGGGAAGGTAATTAACACCAATTCTAATTTTACTAGCTCAAGAAGTTAAATGTTTTAGTTCCTATCCGGTAGTAAATCTAAAAATGGTCACTGATGTAGAAATATCTTTGTGATACTATTTTTATATCATCTGCTAGAGCATTGATTAATAATTGAGGACCAGCTTAAAATTCTGCGTAATTATCTGAAAGAATTTTATATCTTTCAGGCCTTGAAGCAGTTGCCAAGAGAAAAAATTCAAATAGCCACCAAATTTGGCATCCAATCACGGGAATATCCTAATGTAAAAGTAAATGGTAGCCCTGAGTATGTTCGCTCAAGCTGTGAGGCTAGCTTGAAGCGTCTTGATGTGGAATACATTGATCTGTATTATCAGCATCGGGTAGACACAAAAGTGCCCATTGAAGAAACTGTAAGTGATTCTCATGTCCTTTCAATCACAAGCCTGTCATGGTTGGCCTTTTTGAATTATTTCTTGTTTGTAATTTGAAATTGTTAATTTCTCTGCAAATTTATTATTTCATTGTAGTGATGGTGGGATTTTGGTGGCAAATTTTAGATACATCTTATTTGAATGTAGGTTGGTGAACTTAAGAAACTGGTAGAAGAGGGAAAAATAAAGTATATTGGTCTATCTGAACCTAGCCCAGATACAATAAGGAGGGCACATGCTGTGCATCCCATTACAGCTTTACAAATGGAGTGGTCTCTCTGGACTCGTGATATTGAAATTGAAATAATTCCACTTTGCAGGTTTGTTCTGTTCACGGATGATGTTTTCCAATTGACTGATCAGATTGCATCTATCCTAAAAATCTTTCCTTTTTTTTCCTTTTCTTTCTTGTGTTTCCAATACTAATCTCTTTTGAATGACTGCTACAATAATGAAAATTTTATTTTATCCTAGCATTAGAATGCTCTCTTGAGTCTTGATAATTTGTGCATGTAGGGAACTTGGCATTGGACTAGTTCCATACAGTCCTCTTGGTCGTGGTTTTTTCGCTGGCAAAGGAGTTGTGGAAAGTTTGGCTGCAAATAGCTTTTTGGTACCAATTTCACATTATGTATGACTTAATGTTGTGTTTAATAAAGTTATCTAAAATAATGGTAACATGAATATTTTTGTGTCTGCAAAGTACTTTTAGTTGAGAATTTATAGTTCGTAGTCGGTATTTGTTAGACTTTTAACTTTATAATGGACTTGATTATGAGATGTACTTTGATATTAGTGAATCAAAACCTCAGTATGTTGCCTGAATGATTTTTCAGGCAACAATGATATTTTTCTTTGAACAATGCATTCTTCAGGTTCATTGAATGAAAAATTCCTACAAGGGCAAACACTATTTTAGTCCTTGAAGTTTTCAAGTTCCAATTTCATCTCTAATATTTGAAAATTTGCAACCAAGTCCCTGAAATTTTGAAAATATGCAATTAAACTTTTTCATCAACCTCACTAATACCATAGATGACATTTCATGTTAAATAGTTAACATGTCATGACTTGGATGAACTATGTTAATATTCCACACTTTATTTCTTAAAGAGTCGGATCTTCACAGATGTTTATTTAGTTGGAGATTTAAAAGAATTTTACATTGTAACATCTACTATTGAAAATATTTTCTTAAAAGAATCTTCCCTAAACAATTTTTCATGCAGATGCATTATTTATCTCATTTTTTAAGTTATCATACAAGGAAAAATAGGGTACAAAGTGAAGAAATCCATTTAAATATAAGGATCTTATTGATAATAAGATAAGGGAGAGTTGCTTGAGATGGTTTAGTCAATTGCAAAAGGGAGTGATTATTGCATTGATGAGGAAGAGCAATTTGATTATGGTCAAGGGAAAAATAAAGAAAAGAAATAGGAGGTCTAAAATAACATTAGTAGAAGTAATAGAAAAAAGGCATATTAATTAAAAACACAACAAAGAATATGGTTTTGGATATGAAAGAATATCAAAGATAAATACATCTGGCCAATCCCAAATTCCTGATTAGCTTGTTGAGGATCCATACTTGACCCCAGAGTTTTGGGGGATAAGGCTCTAAAAAAAAATACTTTAGAACCATCTTATATAAGAATTTCAAGAATTTTGGCCTTTCTCTTTAATATTATTAATAATAGTGATAATAACATTGAAAATGCTTTAACTAAACTGACTGCCTGCTCTTTCTTCTATAAGAACATGCACCCTCGGTTTCAAGGAGAAAATTTGGTCAAGAACAAGGCCATTTTTAATCGAATAGAAGGACTTGCTAGAAAGCACCAATGCACTCCTGCTCAACTTTCACTTGCATGGGTTCTCCAACAAGGAGATGATATTGTACCCATACCTGGTAATTGGCTTTCTTTTTCTTTTTCTGTTTTTTTGGTCCTGCTTAACTGCATTAGTGTAAATGTGCTACCAAATTAATTTTTCCTCATCTTTCAAAAATATTTTTTAAGTTTTCCTCACAAAAGAGAGTCAGAAAAGTGGCTGAAGTTCTATTTAACGCTACTAATACTATTTTTTCTTAATTGAAATTAAGTTGACTCGGTGCGTAATGCTCTTCCTCTATTAATCTGCAACCTGTAGAATTAAGATACAGTGCATATTATAGAAACAAACATGACATTAAACGTCAAGGAAAATGAGGAAGAGAGCTCTCAAGTAAATATGACGTTAATGTTGTGACTTGGTGCTATTCTTAGGATTCAAAGTTTGGCATAAAAACAAAAAAAGAAAAAAGTCCATTCATGGCTGGAAATTACATAGATAATGCCTGTTTTAAACTCATAATGTCATAACAGCCTTAGAAAGACTCAGATTTTAGTTAATGTCAACATATTCAAAAACAATGTGTTAGCTTGCTGTCATAACTAAATAAGATTTCCTTATGGGTTAAGGTTTGTGATTGCGTCTTATGGCATCATTGGCTGTAGATCTGTCTAGTTGCTAAATGTTTAGAAGAGTGATATTTTGGTTTCGTAGAATAATACAATCATGAATCAGTGTTCACTAATATGCTCCTATACAGTTGGGTCTGATTTCAGATAACTTTGGAACTGTTTTGCAAGATTTTATTTTCCAATGTGTCAAATCTCTTATATCGTTCATTCATTTGCGTTGAACTTTTATAGGGACAACTAAGATCAGGAACCTGGATAACAATATTGGCTCTTTGAAGGTGAAACTTACGGAAGAAGACCTCAAAGAGATATCTGATGCTGTACCAATAGAAGAGGTAGCTGGTGGTATAAGCATTCAAAACATGGATCATCTTCGATGGCAGTATGGCAACACTCCTCCAAAAAATTAATTATCCTTTACACATGGATGATGTCCACTTCAATTGAATAATGCTATGGGTTTTGTGAAATGAATGGCCAGATATATACTAATAACTAGCTATTTCATTCACACTGCAAAATCAGACTACAATATTGTGTAATCTTTTTTAGAATGGCACTGACGCGGTTGCTCTATGTCATGCTCTTAGCTCTAATAAATATGTTGGCAGTTTGTTTCTCACTTTTTTTAATTTAGATTTTAATTATTGATTGATATTGGTGTGTATTTTAACATGTAGTAAGTAACCCAAAGAGTGCTACTGGCAATTCAAAAGGAGTAGCATTACGAAAATTTTTCATGGACTTCTTAGAGGCATTTTTTGATCATTGAATTGGGAAGGTAGTTGTGACCATTTTGTGTGGGAGAAGAAGATTCAGAATAAAAGGAAGATGAAGGGGGTTGATGGAATTGTAACGTCAAGATATAGAGTAGTGAGGAGATAAAAAAGAAAAAGTGAGTGGTAAAGGCGCACAAGGGTCACAACAAGATCTCTTTCTTCTGTTTTCTGAACTCACAAGTTCAAAAGGTGGAGGCTAGGGTTTCAACAAAAAAAAAAAAAACCTTATGAAGCATTTTGGTTAGTGTTCTCTTTCTCTACCGCCTTGTTTAAATATGTGCTTAATTGGCATTTTAATGGGCTCTCTTATTCCTCTTAGGTTTACACAAACCCATAAACAAATAGCCAATTAGAATAGGTTGCAAGCTATATCAGAAATCTCTCAACACAATAGATCGAGATAGGTACCGAGGTTTATTAAATCTTAATAGATCAAAGGTGTCGAGATAGGTATCGAGGTTCATTAAATCTCAATAGATCAAAGGTGTCGAGATAGGTATTGAGTCTTTCTATTTTGTCTTTTCTGCATTGTAGCTTGAGTAATCTTCATGTCCTCAACAATACTACTTGTTATGTTGTTCTTGAAACCAGTTAGAAACTACCCCACTACAAGCATAGTATGTTTTGTCATAGGATATATGAATTACATAAAAACATGACCCTTACAAGTTGTATCCTGAGAAAAGTAACCTTGTAGCAATATTTGTGTAGGAGCAAATATTATCTAAGGACAACGTCAGTGTGTGCCTCTAAGCCATTGTTCCTCGATCGTTTAATTGTTCTCCTTGTTGACATAAAATACAATCAAATGATTTAGAATTGACTAGCGCTAACAAAACCGTAGCTACCAAGCATGATTGAGATGAGAGTGCCACATAATAGAGGTGTGCAACAAGAATAATGGTCTCCTCATAGTCAATGTTATACTCTTGAGAACTGTTTAGTAACAAGCTAGGCCCTATAACAAATTCGTCAAAGAGAATCTTGATGTGATGCACCTACTTGTATCTTACAATAGGCTTCCAAACAAAGCAAAACAAAACAATTAGATCCCACGTGTGAGACCTGACAAATTTGTGATCACAAAATAATGACAATGAACAAACTTTAATGAATTTAGTGTAGGATTCTTGTTGAAGACAGATCTGTACAGAGGCCACGACAAAGGTTGAAGATGAAGCAAAAGTTGAAGATTTCTGAGGATCAAAACGACAGTGTTTAGTATTGCGCTAAACTCATCGTTTCATTAAAAGAAGCGTTAGTAGTGAACTAGGTCGTTTTACTCAGTTCAAAGAGCAGTTGTGATGCAAGCAACTAGAACAAAAATTGCATCTCCCGCATCAAGTTGGTTGGCGCAAAATTCAATTAAAGCCACTGAACAGAATTCCCTAGATTTATGGGTTTAGATTCGTATAATGTGGAAGATTAATTAAGTAGTTATGATTATTGTGTACTATAAATACAGAGTATCAAGCTCAATTGTTATTTTGAGAAGAATTTCAGATAGTTAGTACAAGTTTTCTCTCTCAATCTTTCTCTCTTAGTTTCTCTTCTTTCCTCTCTTTTCTCTTACTTTCTCTCACTTTCTCATGCTTCCTATCTTTAAGTTTCTCAGATACAATCCTGCCTTCTTTGCTAGTAACGTTTTCTTGATTCGTTAAATTGATCGTGTTATTAAAAATTTCTTCATGGTATCAGTGCCATCCACTGTTGTTGCTCAAACTTCAACAATGGCAAATTCAATCTTCAAACTTTGCTTCATCTTCAACCTCTTTCGTGGCCTCTGTACAAGTCTATCTTCAACATGCCCTCAAACTGATGGGAGAGGAATCAACCAAAAGTTTGGCACAATGAAACTGAAAAAAGAGGAGTAAGAAGAGACTTAGTGAAAATGTCAGCAAAATTATCCTTGCTAGAGATAAACCCAATTTTCAATTGCTTGTGCTGGACCTTCTCACGACTGAAATGGTAATCAACCTCAAGATGCTTTGTCTGCAAATCCTATTTTCCACTCTCACACCAAACATCTTGAGGTTGATTATCATTTCACTCATGAGAAGGTCCTGTGTAAGCAATTGAAAATTGGGTTTATCTCTAGCAAGAATAATTTTGCTAACATTTTCTCCAAGTCTCTTCTTGCTCCTCTTTTTTTTTTTTTTCATGCCAAACTTTTGGTTGATTCCTCTCCCATCAGTTTGAGGAAGGATGTTGAAGACAGACTTGTACAGATGCCACGACAGTGGTTGAAGATGAAGCAAAGGTTGACGATTTCTGAGGATCAAAACGACAATGTTTAGTATTGCGCTAAACACATCGTTTCCTTAAAAGGAAAGGTATTGCACTAAATGCATCGATTTATTAAAAGGAGTGTTAGTAGTGAAACGGGTTGTTTTACTCAGTTCAAAGAGCAATTGGTTGGTGCGAAATTCAGTTAAAACAACTGAACAAAAATCCCTAGATTTATGGGTTTAGATCCGTATAATGTGGAAGATTAATTAAGTAGTTATGATTATTGTGTTCTATAACTACAGAGTATCAAGCTCAGTTGTTATTTTGAGGAGAATTTTAGATAGTTAGTACAAGTTTTCTCTCTCAATCTTTCTCTCTTCGTTTCTCTCCTTTCCTCTCTTTTCTCTTACTTTCTCTCACTTTCTCACACTTTCTATCTTTAAGTTTCTCATATACAATCTTGCCTCCATTGCTAGTAACGTTTTCTTGATTTGTTAAATCAGTTTTGTTATTGAAAATTTCTTCAGATTCATCGTCACCAACTTTAGTTTGGACGGTGAAATATTTTTCATGTGTTGTGTGTTTGCATATTAGGGACAATAGGTTTTTTTTTTTTTAATAAACTGCATATTCATTCAAAGAAACTATAGAGAAAAACAATAGGCGACATCTCCGTTACAAATTGACTCAACGGAGGGTGGGAGATTGCCATTAGAAAATCAAAATGGGCAGGATGATTTCAAAGCGAATCTTGCAGCTTCATGGGTTGTAGAATTGCTGTTTCTCTAAACCCAGCAAAAGGTACAAGACCAAAAAAAAAAAAAAAAAGAAGACAAGCTGTGAATATTGCTGTTAAGAGTGTTCTGAATCTAGTTAAAGACCCACTCATGATGGTTCAACGCGTTGAAGCACGTTTTTGCATCTCCCTAAAAAAAGACTGATCTCCAATGCTATAGGGTTACGAGCTGGACTGCCCACAGTAAGGCCAATGCCTCTGCTTGCAATGGGGGACAGAGATGGTGGACTTTGCCCCAAATGAATAGCACATCTCCCCTGTAATTCCGAGCTACCACAACTAAGGCAGATTTGGAGGAGTCAAGAGCAGCATCTACATTAATTTTGATGTGATTTGTAGGGGAGGAACCTAGGTGAGAGGGTCTGTTGTTGTTGGATTGGGATGGATGAGAAGGGAGTATACCTTTGATAATTCTTGACATTTTGCATTAACATTCATCTTGGCCTTGGACAAAATGGGTTGATCATGTTGAACAAGCTTAAGGTTTCTTGCCTTCCAGATCTCCTCAATAATAAGGGCCATGTTTAGGGATATGGTACATCGCTCATTTGCTGGAACAGGGGCATTTGGCGAATTTAAGATCAACTTCAAAATGTCCTCTCCTAAATTTAGCAAGTCAGAATTGATCCTTGGACCCCAACTTGAAGTTGCTTATAAGGCTCTAGCAAAGTGACACTCAAAGAACAGGTGACTGCTTCTCTCAACTTTTGCATTACAGAGAATGCAAGATGGATTAATATACTGGATTCTTCGCTGAATGTTCTCTCTTGTGGGAATGGCATTGGCTCTGATCCTCCATAACAGTATTTTAAGACGATCTGGGAGCCTAGCTTTCCACAGATTTTTCTAGTGGGACATTTCTTGATTGCTGCTACTTGAGTGGGTGAACACCACTCGATGAACTGATCTGACAAAGAAGGCTCCTTTAGAATTGGGCAACCAAATGAGCTTGTCTTGCCTGGGGGGGTGTGGGATAGGTATGGTAAGGATGGCTTAAGCAGCCACTGATTCAAAGACTTCTTTTACCATGTCTTCATTCCATGTATTTGAGGTATGATCTAATAGATGATGAGCTTTGATGGGGAGCTAATAGTTGTCTTCAATTCTTGGCCTTGCTTTAAAGCCTTCGATCCAAGGCACCCAAGGATCAGCCTATATATCGATGGATTTGCCATCTCCCAAAAGGAAACATGCTCCCGTTTCAATCAGAATCTTAGCTCTTTCAATTGCTTTCCAGGTGGGGTAGGTTGATTTTCTCAAATCTGCTTTAAGCCAATCTTCTTTGACTTTATGCTTCGCTCTCAAAACCTCCATACAGATGCTTTGATTACCAGAGGCAACCATCCATGCTAACTTAGCTAGAAGTGTAGCATTAACTTCTCTAGTTTTTTTTGAAGCTGAGACCTCCTACACATTTGGGTCTACACAGCTTGTCCCACTTTTTCCAGGAAAAAAGTTTTCCTTCTTTCTCATTAGGTTTCCACCAGAACCTTCTAAAGAAAGCATCAAGTTTGTCACAAATTTTGTCAGGGATGCTGAAGGAGAATAGAGTGTATTTGGGAATGGCCTGAGTTACAGAGTTTATAAGAGTGTATCTACTTGCCCAAGAGAGGCATCTACTTCTCCATCCTAAGAGTTTTGCTTCCACTTTGTCTAACAAAAACTTGAAATCTTTGGATGGTGATCTGGACAAGAACATTGGTGCTCCAAGGTACATTGCATCTTTTTTAAGACTCTTCATATGGAGGATTTGCTTTATGGCTCTTCTACTGCACGGTCCGGTGTGCTTTGAGAAGAAAATTTCGGATTTTCCTCCATTTATACTCTATCCAAACTAACTACAATATTTTTCTAGGCAGTCAATAATCCTTTGAGTATCATTTCTTGTTGCTTTAGAGAAAAGGAATATATCATCCATATACATGACGTGCGTGAGGGTAGGTCCTCTAGCGCAAGGTTTAGCTCCGCTAATATTGCCAGTGTTTAGCTCTATATCCAACATCCTTGATAAAACTTCTTGTCCTAGAATAAATAGGTACGGTGAGAGCGGGCTACCTTGCCTTAGTCCCCTACTTGGATTGAAACAATCTGACTTGCCTCTGTTTACCAGGACTTCAAAGGATACAAAAGTGATATAGGTCAAAATCCAACTAATGAAGATAGAGTTGAACCCCGGGTTTTTAAGAATAATGTGGATGAACTTCCAATTAAATCTGTCGTATGCTTTCTGGAGATCAAGCTTAATGGCCACGAATCCAGATTTGACCTTCCTAGTTTTAAAACTATGCAAAAGCTCATGCACAATAACTTGGTTTTTAGCAATCCATCTACCTAGTATAAAAGGTCGATTGACAAGGAGAGATGATCTTGTGGAGGAGAGGTCTTAGCTTTGCAACAAGAAGTTTGGAGATGACTTTGTAAACTACATTGTGGAGGCTTATATGGAGAAAGTTGTTCACTGATGTTCGGTTGGTCGTTTTTGGGATGAGAACAATGAGAGAGCTATTAGCTTCTCTAGACAAACAACCTTTTGTGAAGAATGACAAGACCGCATCCATGACTGCATCCACGACCGTGGGCCAAAATTCCTTATAGAACAAGGCAAGGAACCCCGTCGAGACCTGGAGCTTTTAAGTCCTGCATCGGGAAAAGAGTTTCTTTAATCTCTTCTCAAGATGGGATTTTCTTCAGCAGTGAGTTTTCCTCCTCAGAGATACAGCTGGTCATAAGGTTGTCGAGTTGTTTTGAAAAGGACACATTCTCTTCAGAGAACAGGCTTTTGAAGGATGAGAAAAAGAGATGCCTGATTTAATTTGAGCACATAATCCAATGGCCTTCCTTTGACTTGATGGCATCGATATTGTTCCTCCTTCTCCTTATAATGGTAGAAAGATGGAAGAATTTTGTGTTTCTATCTCCTTCTTTCAGCCAGAGCTCACGTGATTTTTGCGTCCACATGATTTCGCTTCTAAACTGCCATTCTGACAACTTTATTTGGAGTTCTTCCTCAATTTTTCCATTGTTCTCTGAGGGTGGCCTATTTTGAACTTTGGTGATCTTTTCCATAAGAAGGTTTATCCTGACTTGGCAATGCCCAAACACCTCTTTATTCCACTTCTGAAGTGCTTCTCTAGTGTTAGCCTGCATTTTATATAGCTTTGTAAAAGCTGGACCTCTAGCTTCCTCGTTCCATGCCTTTTCCACTATTGAGTTGCATCCATTGTCCCTGATCCAAGCAACTTTTAACTTGAACGGTTTGGAGGTAAAGCTATCTTCTAGATTGGTATTGGGGTGTGGTCTGATTTTAAGGCTCCCAAGTGAGTCACATCAGCTTTGGGGAATGCTAGGCGCCATGATATGCTAGCAAAGCCTCTATCCAACCTTCTTTTGATAGCGGAGCTTCCCTATCTACCTCTAGCCCATGTAAAAGAATTACCAAAAAAACCTAAGTCAATAGCTCCAAACTCGAAGGTTAGCTCTTTGAGATAATTGGTGGCCGAGGAGCCTCTGCATCTTTTCCCTCCGAGTGTCTCTTTATTATTGGTGGTGAAGTTGAAGTCACCAATGCAAACCCAAGGACATTGATAGGAATTGAGGCCATAAGATTCTTCCAAGCTTTTTGTTTCTTGGCTGGGTAGGGAGGGCCGTAGAAACCCACCATAATCCAACACAAAAGGCATCAAACACTTTGATTGCAGTAAGATTTTTATTATATTCCACCTGGTGGATCAATAGACCAAATTTCCACATGACACAAATACCCCCTGTAGAACCTTTGGCCTCAACAACACACATATCAGAAAACTTTATTGGTTTCAACACATCCTTCATCCTAAAACAAAGGCTTTGGTTTCATTAAGAAAAATAATATCTGGGCTATTCCCTTTTATTTGAGCCTTAAGGGCCCTTACTGTCGCGGTGTTACAGATGCCACGACAGTTCCAGCCTAGGATTTTCACGAGGAGGTTAGGGGCTTGATTAGACATGGAAAAACGGGTCAGAATTTTCTGACCCGACCCGACTTGAACCCAATTTTTTTGACCCAAAGTAAAAACAGATTGACCCGTGACACGACTCGTGTTTTTTGTAGGGTCAACCCGAACCATTTTTTTAAAACTTTTTTTGTGGTAAAAAAATAGTAAAATTAAGACAATATTGGTTTAATTGTTTGTTGTGAGATTTAAGGAAACTATTGATACATTTACTGTATGAAAATTAATTAAAAAATGAATGGTTGAGCATTTTGTAGTGAGTAAAAATTTTTAGATATGAAATAGTAAAGTACCTGCCAAGATAATCTGGTAACAATAGAGTTAAAAATATTAATTTAAAATTGTAGACATGTGTGAGAAACATTCACAAGTGTGAAAATAGTGAAGCCAAAGTATCAAATTAAGATAAATAATGAATGCTTAGACTTATTTTTTAACAATTTATGTCTAAAATAAACGACTTTTCAAAATAAATTATGATATTTCCTAGAGTGTGTGTTGCTTAAGAATGATATGATATTTATGAAAGAAACCGTGTATAAATAAGTAAACAATCAAACTTTAATGTATATCTCAAATTGAAATAGAGTGCCAACCACAATTGATAATAGATTATAAAATTAATTTTCAAGATTGTAAATTTCTTATATGTTCTTATTCTTTATCAATTGAATTATTCAATAAGTCATTTGTAATTTTGTTTTATATTTTGGAATGTTGATATTGTGTAAAAATAAAACTTGTGTATTTGTTTTACTTATCTTTGTATTATTTTGTTTTAGATGGTAATGTTAGGATTTGTATAATTTTAAAATTATTGAATAAGTATTAATAAGTTTAACTGAGTTCATTCTTGATATAAATGGTGAATTCAAAGTAATGCATATTACATCAAGTAATTTGTTGCATACCTTTCCAAATGGCAAATACATGTTGTTTTCTTTATAAAAAAAAAAAAAAAAAATCATGTGAAAAATACGGGTCAACCCCAACCCCAACCCACAACTCAATTGACCCGAACCTGTTTTTAACCCACATAAATTATCTCACTTTTGACCTGCAACCCAATTGACCTGAACCGACCCGACCCACCCATTTTGTCATGTCTAGGCTTGATAAGTCCAGCCTCCTCGGCCATAACAATAGTAACAAAGCTTAATTTAGCAATGGTGTTAGTATTAGGTGGGGGATCTATCAGATTCAAAGGGCTAACCTTAGCATGCTGGGTTGCACTGAATTAATGAAATGAGCTCACCTTGGGGTACAGAATTGCTTAGAATTGATGAATTAAGCCTTTCCTCTAGACTAAATTGATCCACTCTAGCATTGGGGGTGAAGGTGACTGTCTTAGAATCGAAGCAATCCACTTTAGGAACATGAACAGGGAATTTGACTCTTTTGGCGAATTTATCAAGCTCTTGCTTTGAGACCTTTCTTTTGTGGGTGGGAATCGGGTGAAAGGTTTCTTCCTGGGTGTTTCGTGGTAGTATGGCTTAGGATGGTAGAGAGGTGTTAGGGTTCTTTCTTTGAGATTGTGGCAATGGGGGTTGGTATAAGGCTGATTGGAAAGAGAGCTGGATTAGGTTGGCTTTGTTATCAGGATGTGTTTCACTATTGGGTGGTAAGGTAGGTTCTGGGTTGCTCACTTGTGGGCCGAAACCAGTGGGGAAAGTTGGGCTTGGGTCATCTATGTGGGTAGTGATGGGTGGTAAAAATTGGCCTTTTGGGTCCGTATGTGGATCAGAGGGGATAAGGGAGGATTTGTTTACATGTGTGAATGAGACAGCCAGCTGGTGCAATGTGGACCCCTCGGGTGTACCTTCCTCCTAGCTAGTGGTTTAGTACAGCTCTATCCTGATGCTACTACGATCCTGAGGTACACTATTATGGTAGGGAATGTCAAATGCGTGCCTCGACCTAGTTTGCTGACATGGCTCAATGCACTGGTTGAATCGTGGGGGTCTCAACCGCATTTGAAAAATTTTCAGTAGGGGTTGCTGGTTGAACAAGGTGGTCGGGTTTGTGGAATAACTCCAACGAAGTAGTATTGTATTTCGCTCTCAGCCATGGCCCTGAGGTGATGAGCTCATGATCAAACAGGTTATGAATTAAGAAAATTTTACCTTGGCAAGCATGAGTCTCATGACCAATCAACCCACAACGGTAACACACGTCTGCTAATTTTTCGTATCTCAAACTAATCTAGAGATGAGGAATGTTGTTTCTAAGCAAAAAAAATGCCTGGTATGAGAGGTCATTGTATGTCGATTTTGATTTGAATACGTATGAACCTTTTCCAAGCACCACCTCCATCTCCTGCTAAGTCCACCTCGACGACCTTTCCAGCTGTTTCACCCAACAAGCAAAGGTTGTTTGGTGATCTCCAAAGTTCAGGGAGCCCATGTACCTGAACCCAAGATGTAGAAGAAGAGAAGGAGATCTCTTGCCATGTCAGGGAGGGATTCCACTGCTTTAGAACTAGATGTGCTCCTTTGATAGACTAGGGTCTTCTGCGAAAGGCATTGGCCATGTCCGCTTCATGTTGGAAATTGAACATAAAAACATTATTCTCAAGCCAACTCACTTGGATCTTAAAAACCGTTCTCCACACTCTGTTTACCAAATCGGATACTATGGATAAACCTACAAGTTTATATATAATGAGCTTTCCTAGTAAATGCCATGAGGATGTGTTATTGTTATCTTGGTTTGGAGGGAGCTTTATGCAGGCATCTATCCATGTGCTGTTCTCAGTCCTAGCAATGAGGTCTGAGACATCCATTGTAGCACAAGGAGGCAAAACCTAGGGTAGGTAGGCTAATCTGGGATGAAGCAAGACAGAGTTAGGGGTGCCCATGCAACCCGTTCACCCGACCAAACTGAGAAACTCGCCCAGACCGACTCTGGCAGTCGGCAATGGGTCTTAACCCTCTAAACCTAATTCCAACGGGTCAAGTGGTGGGTTTTCTCCTCTAAAACCGCAGCCACCCGACCCGCCTAACCACCACTTCAGAAGAACCATGCTTCGTTCAGATCTGGCCACGATTCGCTTAAATCCAGCGACGTTTTTTCTTGGATCTGATGATTTTGGCTCAGATCCGGCAATATTTCTCAAAAAATAACTCAAATTGGTGACGTTTAAGCTTAAATCGGTAACTTTGGCTTAGATCCGATGATATTTAGGCTCAGATCAGTGCCATTTTGCTCTCCTCCAACCAAATTCGACGACATTCTGTTCTCCTCCGCTCGTCACTGCCGTTTGTCAATTTCAACCAAACCGACCAATCGTTTTTCAAAATCCGATCTGACTTGACCCGTGGTGATCGGCGGTCAGTTGCTGGTCTGATTCTCTACCACCCGACCTAAGCAGGTTGAGTCCGGGTTAAGTCTAAACTTGACCCGAACCGACCCCTGGTCAACCCTAGACAGAGTAAAGGGTAAGCAAAGGGTAGCAATGGAAAGACGAAAAAAACTGGGGTGCTATTGGGCAACTACTAAAAGGTAGATCAGCTAGATGTCAGTATAGGTTTTTGGGAAAAGGATAGGGGTTAAGGGTTCTATGGAGAGAGCACAGAAAAGAAAGATTCATAAGTGTATAGAGAATATACTTAGTAGTACTCTATTGTCCTCTAGGGACAATAGGTTAGTCTAGGTGAAGAGAAGTATATTTCCATGTATTGTGTTGTGTTTGCATATTAGATATGGACAATGGTTTAAGGCTGGGTGAAGAGAAGTTCAAGATGCAAACGTGTTTAAGGCTGCCATTTTTTCTAACTTTTAGTGCAGTTTTATTTCCACTAGTCGCTAACCCGTATGGTGCGTGGAATACATTAAAAAAAATACAATAGTGCAATTATCTATTAGATAGTGACTTTCTTTGAATATGATGTTTGCTTCAAAATCACTTAACACAATACTTCAACAATCTTACATTATAAGTATATCTAACATGACCACAATCATCAATTTGCATAATTTGCATATTTTAGAAAGTAACTTGCAGCATAAACTTGACATCGCACATAATGTTCATAAATTACTTTTAAGAAAATTCTAGTGCACCTATGTTCATAAGAAACTTACCATGATACATGTTTTTTTTTTTAGGTAACCAATCATGGGTAGGGGGCCACGCAAACAAATCCATCCACCAAGTAATTCATTGCATTATAATATGTTAGGGATATTATACAAAGTAATAATGGAACAACAAAGTTAACACAAAAGACAAATAGAAAATAGATAATTTGGAGGCACAATATTGTTTTCCTTAGACAATATTTGCCCCCCACACTATTGTTGCTAAAGGGTTATCGCAAATTTTTTTCCCAGATACAACCAAGATGTTAGGTTCTACAAATAGCAATTCTGGAGAATGACCACAAGATTTCTTGTGTTACTCTCTAACTTACTACTTTTCAAGTGAACATAAGCCTTTATTTATACCCATAGGATTATATTTCATCAAAGGCAAGTATGAAGAGTTAAAATGTTTCATAAAACTGTTCACAAGGCTTGAATTCTCTTCGAACTCTCTGAACAATCACTAGAAAATTCTACAGGAAAATCCAGTTTCACAATTTTCGATCAGTCGAAAGTTACTTTCGATCGATCGATTGCCCTTTTAATCAATCAAACAAAAATCGAGCAGCGATTGAGACATCTAGAGACTCTAGGATTTTTTCTTTACCATTTCAATCGATCAAGCCAAAGTTTTGACTGATTGAAAATGTTGTATTTCAAATTTTCACTTAGAAAACTCCAAAACTTGAATTTTCACTTTATGAAACCATAGTCTCCAAACTCAAATATCATTATTACAACCGATCCATGTATATACCTATATATACAGCATAATAAACAAAAATTTTAAATCTCTCATAACCAAAAAGCAATGCTACATTATGTTTTCTAATCAATAATTGTAGTGCTGGTAGTCATGATGCAAGTGAGTAGAGAATGAAAAATCTTGTAAAATATTTGTCATGGTAAGAACATGGAAACACATACTTACAAAGATGCCCTTAAATCAATGTCATAACTGTGAAGCTAAAATTTTATTAACAATGACTTATGAACAATTACGAAGAATAAGACATATACTTATCTTCTTAAACATATTACTTATTAGTGAAGTATTTCATTTTACCCATAAACAAAAAATAAATCACTAAGCAAAATTTTTTTCCAAAATCAACCACATAGATAACAAATACTCATAGAACTCTAGAAATATTGTTTGAGAGCTTCTCAAAATCATCAAAGAAAATAGAAAATCAACCACAAAATCTGGATTGTTCTCATTTTGTAGCAATTTCTAAAGTTGTTTAAATTGGTCATCCAAATATCCTTTTTTTATCACCAAAACCCATAATTAAAATTCCTCTACCAATCCAAAAATAAATAAATTAATAGACCAGTACAAATTTTGTTTAATTTAGTGGAAAATAGGCTAGTTTTCCAGGAAAGTAACAAAACCAGACAAATACAACATAAATATCCTTTCAAAAATAACAAATCCCAGGGGAAAAAGAAACATTCCCAAAGAACAAATAAATGCTTAAAGAGAACAAAATCCACCTAGAGTAGAGATCCACTTCACACCCAACTTTTGAGCAATCTCTCAAAAGCAATTATAACCCCACCAAAAAAAGGATCGCCTCATCTAGATAAGCAGTGTGTCGGCCACTATCTCCAGAATTGAGTCATAACATCGATGGTGGCTTCTCTTTCTCAATAGTGTGAGCTTTTATCACTCAGCAAGAATAACCCACAAAACAAAGTGCTGGATTGAAGCAAATCTTATTATAATCTCAATAATTAGAGAGGGATTTGACTAAATAGTTACAATATGCATAATCTCCAGAGTCAGAGATAATTCAATAAAATTTTAATCATATAAATTCCTAAACCTTGTAATTTACAAAAGTAATGCAAGCTGAAAATTAAAAATTAGATATAAAGCATAAGTTTGAGGAATGGCCTTTTGCATATACATTTTGAACATGGGTTGCAAAAAGATTGGCCTTATAAAGTTTGCTTGCTATTGGGGTTATCTATTCTTTTTATATTTCTGCACCTACCTTCAAGTTGATTTCTTTTTTTCTTTTTCTTTTTTTTGGTGGAGGGGTGGGGGAGGGGGGGTTTTGTAGATAAACTATATCAAAAGGCAAAGGACAAATGTCCTTTAGTTTCTTTACACCGAGGTTATATTGTCCTACTATACTGAAAGATGTACACCTTCATTGCATTCTTCAGGTGCCTCATTTAAGTCCAATAGATATATAAACGCAAATCAACACATATTGAAGATTAAAGCCGATATCTATATCTATATACTAGTCGCTAACCCATGCTATGCATGGGAAGTTACCTATTTGTGAGGTAGACTAAAATAATTTTATAAAATCTTAAATTGATTAAGAAACTACATCATTACATAATTTGCTCTTGTATGACTTCAATTTGTGTTACAATTTGATGAAGAAATCATTGCTTGAACGAGCAATGGTTTACAAAAAATTTGTCAGACAATTTCAAATACCACAAAAAATAACTCTAAAATTCAGATATTAAGGGGGTGTTTGTTTGGTGTTTTCAAATAACTATTTTCAGTTTTTAAACAACATTTCACGCATTTTCACACACTTTTTCACCCACATGTATTTCCACAAATATTTTTAAACAACAATTTTCAATTTTTAAACACATGTACCAAACAGGCCCTAAAACTTCTGAAAGACTAAAAAATATTAAAGAATCAAATGATTTACAGCTTAGAAATTATTGAAACTAAAAAAAATATATATGACTAAAAAATAGAAAAATGTAAGAAAAAGATTGGGTTACATTCAAAAGAATAATTCATGGTTATAAGTTTGCACCCGATCATAAAATATCACGTTAGTAAAGTAGAGAGATAATAATAATAATAATAATAATAATAATAATAATAATAATAATAATAATAATAATAATAATAATAATAATAATATCAACGTTTGAGTTTGAGTTTAAGTTTGAGTTGTTAGAGAGATAGAGTTTCACTTCTTGTTAAATTTGGATTAAATAAAAATAATTTTGTTTAAAAAAATGATGAGTTTGAGTTTGAGTTTAAGTTGAACTTGTTAGAGAGATAGAGTTTCACTCATTGTTATGTTTGGACTAAACAAAAATAATTTTATTTAAATAAAATGATAATTTTAATTAAATATTGTACTGATGTGGAAAATTGTGAGAGCTTAAGAGGTTTCAGTTATATATATATATATATATATATAAGAAATGATATGTCCACAACATTTTTACAACAAATCCTAAGTTGTAGGTTGTTACTGATTATTATTATTGGAGCAAAAAAGTAATCTTAATATTAGGTTCAAATTTGAACCAATAACAATTAACCACCTATGATTTGTTGTGAAAATGTTATAAAAATTTTGTGGATGTAGCACCTCTCTCTCTCTCTCTCTCTCTCTCTCTCTCTCTCTCTCTCTCTCTATATATATATATATATATATATATATTACCAAAAGTTGAAGTGTAGTATTTAATGTTGCTACATTCCCATTAAGTCACATCAGCCCAAAAAATGAATATTACATTGCTTTTCACCATTAAGCGCCAAGCGCCAACCCTTTCTGCTTCTTCTTCTTCTTCAGACTTTTAGCATGACTAATGCCAACCTCTCTCCCTTCCAAAGACAAATTCAATACATACTTCAAAAGTTTGGCTTTCTAACTCCAACCTCTCTCTTCCCTCCTTCGTCTCTTCCTCTCCTTATTTAGGTGAACCACTCCTTTTGATCTTCCTATCTTTCACGGTTTCAAAACTCCTCATTTAATTGAATCAAAAGACAGCATATTTGAAGAAGAGCTCAGAAATTCTGGCAGAATGTGGATGATTCACTTCAGGTATTTCACCTTTGTTCATGTTTCATTTAGGAGTGTTTCTTTTGAATGATTTGCTTAGATTAATGGGTTTGGAGCCCTGTAGTGGGTTTTGCAAATTTCAATTATTGGACGCATTGTTCTCTCTCTCTCTCTCTCTCTCTCTCTCTCTCTCTCTCTCTCTCTCTCTCTCTCTCTCTCTCTCTCTCTCTTTTGTATTTCAGTAATTTAATCAACACTCTGTTTCCTATCCATATCCTTTTGCGAGAGGCAAATTGGTCCAACCATAGGCCCAAGTTCAAGGCCACCGTTAACTTTAGTGGCAAGGAGTTGTTAGCTACCTCTTCTATACAAGTCGTTGATATTTACATCCGCTATAAGGTCTGTATATCAAGGTGAGGTATACTTAAATTTTATTTTCTATGTGTATTTAAAATTTTTAGGGTTAATTATTTTGTGTTTTCCTATTTCAGTATTGAGTTTATGGTCTACAATTTTTTGTATTTTTAGTTGTTACCATTGGCTGTAAAGAAAAGCTCAGAAATTAGGGTAAGGAAAGTTACCCCAATCTGTGATTATTTTTATTAGGCTTATATGAAGTTGAGGTTATACAACTTCAGGGAGATCAAAGGAAGAATGTTTCCACCTTCCTTGTGTAGGCTGGCATTGTGAAGAAGGAACATATCAAGATTCATTGTTTTTGAATAGCTGCAGCCTGCAGGTTAATCTCCATATGTGGTTTACATTATTCTTGTCACTCTATAGTGGATAGTTTATGATTTGACCCTTAGATTGTAGCCATAATACACGTGACTTTGTTATATGTACGTCTATCTTCTGTGTCAATTTGGTAGTTTTGCTACTTGCTAAGTTGTGTGCGAGGCTCATTATGGATTTACCGAAGCCTTTATCCATACCTAAATCAATAATACTAATTTCCTATTTTATATAGATGATTGTGCATTGATTGGATGTATTTAAATGTCTAATTGATTTAATTGTCACATATTTAGGTATTGACACATTCAGCTATGATAAATTGATAATAAAGTAGATAAACTAACAAAAAAGGCCAAGAGTTATTCAAACAAGAGATGAACACCTTAATAACTTCTTCTTTCATTGCAGCTAGGTTGCACCGACACTCCATTTTGGTGAAGTATTGGTGTCCAACACGTGTCGGACATCGGAATGGGTAAGACTCACCTGACTCCGGTGTTCGAGCGGTGTTCTTTTTTTTTTTTTTTGCTTCTCCAACATGGCTCCAACACGGTGGACACATCAGCAATGAAAAAAAAAATCACAGATTTTGACAAATGGACTTACCAATATCGTTGATTTTGTGATATACCCTAAAACAAAAAAGCTTAGAGTCTGAGAAGTCATTTACACGATGAAAGTTGAAATCCACAGGCCACAACAACTAAACCCTCCTTTTGTCCCTCATCAGAGCTAGATCAAGCCGATCGGCGAGCTCCATAGACATCGACGTCATGCCCTATCCCTTTCGATCTCTCTCTCTCTCGGCGTGGATAGGTCCAACCTCTTCTCTTCTCTTCTCTTCTCTCTCTCTCTCTCTCTCTCTCTCTCTCTCTCTCTCTCTCCTCTCTCTCTCTCTCTCTCTCTCTCTCTCTTTGTTTTTTTCTTTCTTTTAGATATGAGATATGCTTTGGGTGAATGGGTTATGGGTGTACTGCTACTTTGTTAGTGTTACTTATAACACTTTTTTCTTAACCCCACTCTCACTGTCACTATGTTAGTCACTATTATACTGCGTATGTTTAATTTTTTTGTTTCTTTACTCAGCATTTTACCTTATAAATTATAATGTTTATTATGAATTTAGAGATTTTTGTTTTTGTGTGTCCTGCCATAACTTGTTTTCCTTTTATGTTTTTAGTTTGATGTTGAATGTAGCCTATTTAAACTTTTGGTTTGTACTCTAAACATTTTATATGTATTATTGTACTACTTTGGATGTTAGTTTACTTATTTGTAGTTCTTACATAATTTAAATTGTAGACATAAACGTATTTTATGTCTAAAAATATTAAAAAAATATGCCTAAATATAAAATTTAGTTAATTATTTAATTGTCATACCCACGCCGTGTCATACCCTTATTTTTCAAAAATTGTCGTACTCCCGTATCCGTACCTTTGTCTGTGTCGGTGCAACTTAGCATTGCAAATGCTTGCATTTTTTTTTTTTTTCATGTTTGTAGTTGTACAACATTAAGCAGGGGTTATATATGATTCTTTATTAATTGTTTTTTTTCCCTTTTCATTTTGGTAGTAAGCTTAATTTAATTACTGGATTTTAAGTTTTTTTTTTCTACTTCGTTCTTTCTTATGTTTTTTTTTTTTTTCTCCAAAAGAATGTACTACTATATATGTAGTATTTTAGTTGGAGAAGTTAATATGTTATGCTTGGTTAAATGAGATTTATACTTCCTTTTTTTTTTTTTTTTTTTTGGTTTCAATTTTTTAATTTTTAGCTGTATGATCCGCAGGGCTCGAGTTTCTTAGGGATTTTGTGCACGATAAATCTCTCTCTCTTCCTCTTAAATTTGCTTATTTAATAGAGTTTACTAAAAAAAAAAAATTTAAGTGAAAGAATTTTGATTTTGTTAATTTTTAAATTTTGGGCTTGTTATTGGGGTTTTAGTTCATAAATTTTGCAGTTAGAATATTGTTTCAAATTTGGTGAATTTTGGGGAATGTAATAGTGTGAAAATTTTATAAACTTTTACTGCATAGGAAGCCAACTTAAGTCTAACAAGAATGCCATGAACAACTTAAGTCCAACATGAAGGCCATGAACATTCAGGTAGTTTGTTGACATGTTTTTGTTTCAATTCTTTTCCTTCCCCTAATATAGCTTTGCTGTTTCATTTGTTAGTTGAAATTGAAATAACACAATTTTCTTATTCTAGATGAAATTGTTTATTGGTTTTTATTTTATATTTAGTTTTCAATGCAACTAACATCAATTCAATACACAAACACGAAGGTGTAAATGAGAGTTCTTGATGGTCTTTTTTAAAGCTCTCTCTAATTTATTAATTTCCTTTGCTTACTATTTCAATGTTAAGGATTCAGTGACAAACTTATTTTGTATTTTTACTATTGTTTTACTTGTGGGAAAAATTTGATGAGTTTTCTATGTTTGTTTTATGTAGTTCATATTGATTTGCTGGATGTGAATGGTGATGTAGGGGGACTTAGAGGAAGATAACGAGCTACCTGTCTTCTATCTCATGGTGTTTGTTTTTCCTTTATATTAAGCTGTAAATGCGTAATAGTTTCTTTGAAATATTATCTAAATTCTATTTATAGTCATAGGCTCAACATAATATATTCAAAGAAACTATTTTTTTTTTTTTCCTGAGTTATTGAATCAAACATGCATCCAAAATCTATTTTAAATGGAAATAATTCAACTAATGATTATTTACCTTTTTTTTTTCTAGACTAGAGACGAACGTTTACATTGAATTGTGTACCTGATGGTGCACTCCCGCACATAGATAGAGTGTAAGAAAACCATAAACTGGAGTTATAGAACATGGTGGAAAAATTGAATCTAAAGGAAAGAGGAATCATTTTGGATTAGTGCATGTTGACAAGTTTGGGGTTTGATGGTACCATAGAAGTTTCAGTGGAAGTCTTCTCTCAGTTGCTAAGCTATCATGTATGTAAATTAGGTTACTTATTGAAAAAAAAATTGTAAATTAGGATAGATATTGAAAGTTCTTGCTGAATGCTATAGTTACTAAAAGCTATGTTTAGCTACTAAACTACTTGAGATGTTCTTTAAAATTTTGGGATATAAGTTAATAAGAAATGTCTTTTACATTATGCTTTCATATACAACTTTTATTCAACTTTGATGTTGGTTTTTATTCCCTTTTAGATTTTATAGAGAAGTAGGAACACAGGATTTGTATTTTAATTTTGTGTGCTTTTGTGTATGCATATCCACATTCCAGCACACAATATATACACTATCAACTTATATAGTTGCATGGCTAGATAGTTTAGCAAATTCCTGTTAGTCTTAAATGGGGTTTTGCATTTTAATAAAATTTAATGAATTCAAAGTGGAAATTTGTTAGATAGCACCGATTGTGTCTTCAACCAATTGAATTTTCAAGAAACATTTGACATATTTTTTAATGAATTAGTTTATATAACATGCCTCATTATATAGATCAATCTTCAAATCTTTAGAAACAAATTATAAGTAGCATGTAACTTTGCAATATGAACTAAACATTAGACTTGCATATCTCTTTTCCAACTACAAAATGTACCAATATTGAGAAACACTATTTGAAAGGAGACTTAATTAGAAAATAACTGTGCTTGCTAAAGGAGGAGTAAAGATTCATAAATTTACTTTTGTAAGTATGGAATGAAGTATTTTTAAAGGTTATGATTATAGATTCATCAAATTTGCAACATTTAACCATTTAAACTTGCTGTTTAAGTACATGAATAATAGGAATTAATCTTATAGCTTTCATCAATCTAGAGGAAGATGAATTTAAAAAAAAAAAATGAATTTCTTGAACATTTTTCTAAATTTTCCCGTGCATCGCACGGGTTAGCGACTAGTTAGCTCTAAAGCTTGGATATTTAGCTCTCAAAGATTAGTTCTTATACTCCTATAATTATATTGAAAAGGCTAACTATATACTAAGTCTTTACCCTCTTAAGTATGGAATTTCTTATCAATCTAATAAAGAATAGGACTCTCCTTTAGGCTTTGAAGAAATATAGTAAGGAGTATGAACAACTGCAAAATAACATAATTAAGTCCATCTTCAAAAGAACATAATTCTTTCCTCTTTCCATTTCAGAAATATCTAAAATTCCGATCTGCATAATCTGGTTCTTCTTCCATCCCCAAAAAACGCATATACACCACTCCATACCTAATTCCTACCAATTTTCCCTCACCATACCCAATTCTATGCATATTTAATATCACAGAACCTAATACGAATTCCCAAAAACAAATCCAATTTCCCTAAACCCAAATAGCTCAATAAATAATTTGGGATACATCTCAAGGCTAAAAATGACTAAGATAGACAGTTTACTGCTCAAGGCACCGTTTAAGCGACTTTGATGGAGACATATAGCTACATAGGGCTGATAGAACATTTGATAGAAATGGAGTCAAACAACAAAGTAAAAACTCTAATCCAATTACCATGGGTATCAATCTACACTAACACAAAACACTTGATAGAAGTGGAGACAAACAACAAAGTCAAAACTCTAATCCCACAATCATAAAGGAAAATTGCTACAATATTCAAAACTCCAATCAAATTACCTTCGGTATCAATCTACAATGACATAGATATTTGATACAGTTTTTTTAAAATTGGAATACATACACAGATTTCTCATCAAACTATCACAAAGGAGATCTGCTACAATATTGAAAACTCTAATCGAATGACCTTAGTTTCAATGCACGGCAAAAGTAATAAATAAAAAAAGATCATCAAAACTAAAAACCCAACTCAGTTAAATAGTCTGAAATTTTAATCAGTCATGTGCAATTAAACAAGCCTAAGAGATGTGCCTAATGAGGGAAACATGCAAAGAAAAATCCATTAATAGCTCAAATGTTACTAACTATCTTAGAATACACTTGTGCAATAGTGATCACATAGTTAGCTCGTGACTTGAAGACTTTAACACCATAGAGTTAACTGTACTTTCCAACCTAGTATCACAAGTGTGTTTCAGTGTTTGTTTCTCAAAGCAACACCAAGGAATATTCTAAAACAAAACTAAAGCATTCATAGATCCAAGATGGTATTTAACATCAAGAAAACTTCAAATTAAAAACCTTCCCAAACTGAAATATAAGAATCGCTACATCCCGTAACATAGCCAACAAAAAATAAAAAACCATAACGAAAATCCTTTTTGTTTGGACTTAATTTAGTAATTCTTAGTTGAAATAATGAAGTTACCACTGAAAGGTGGAGTTGAACATGTGTTAGTCAGAAAATTCTTATCTTAATCAGCAAACAGAGCTTCCAATACTGATAAATGCTTTGGCAGGGTCAAACATGGTAGACCGTAACACATGGAACATCAAAATAATAAATGTTCAGTTAAGGGAAAACAATTCTTAAGAGATTATCAGCAAGTAACTTTTTTTTTTTTCTTGGTATTCCTAACACCATGTGAAGCCTTCCCTTTTTTATTGGGGAGGGGGGGGATCAATTATGTAGAAAATTTGATACATACACAGATGAGATTTGCTACAATATTTGGCATTGTAATAAATACACAGAAAATTGTTTCAGCTGCAACAATATTGCCTTATTTTGCACAGACTACACGAACTAATATGAGTCACATCACAACACTTAAGAGGCAGTAGGCAGTAACAAAATGTAGGAAGGGAATAAAAAACATCAAGCAATCAAGCAAAAAGAATAGAGCAGAAAATAAACTAGGATTTAGAGATATCTAGACTGAAGCATCCAGCTTCGATCAGTATTTATATACTGTGAGGAAAGGAGTATGGAAGACAAAGAGGCTACCATTAGAAGGTGGGGAAGGGGAAGGAACACATTTTGCGCAAGAAGTCTGCGGTTAGAATGTGGGGAAGGGGAAGTCCAACAGTTTGCATGAGGAATCTGCCATTAGAAGGTGGGAAGGGGAAGGAACACGTGAAAAACAAAAGGGGAGGAAATCCAAAAGTTGTAATCGTGATTTTCTAAGGGTTTTCAGTTTAGAAGGCTTGGGTTTGAGCTTTAAGTTAGAATTAAATTTAGAAGAAGTAGGCTTAAATTTAAAAGAAGTGGGCTTTACAGTGGAGATAGATTGGAAATAATTTAGTTTTATTAGTATTTTAAAGTTGATAAAAATTATTCTAAAATTGTAGGATAAATTTAGGAAAGAAGATAGGAATGACATGGCTCTGACATGGCTCAATGTGAATGTAGCAATATTAAATGCTATGCTTCAGTGATATAGATTTGTTATTAGGGGGTAGCATTTAATGCTTTCTTTTCTTGTCTCTTTTGTAATCTATTTAAGGTCAGCTACAGAATGTATATTGTATAACAGTAAGGCATCCAATAAGAAAGAAGTGATATAGCTATTTGTTGCTCTTTCGCTATCCAAAAAATGTGTCGTAGTCCATTAAATGTTGTTTCTACAAAGAGTATTACTCAACAAGTGTAAGGGTTCCTAAAAAAAATATATATATATTGTAAGGGAAATAGCAAGAGAGAAATAGTGAGTGGCGTGTGTAGCAAAGTGTGTGTAATGTATTAACAGTGGCATCCTGAGGAAATTTTTTCCAATGTAGTTATTAAGAAACTTAAATTATACAAAATCTAATAAAAAATAATGTCATATATTGTCAAAAAAAAAAAAACACTCAAATACATAAAGTCCTATAATTTTCTTCTATGATTTGTTTTTTAAAATTGTTGCATGATAATCTCATTATCAATACTGCAAGCTACATCTCTTTCAAAATTTTAGTTAAATAAAAATTTTCGTGTATTTTTCTTTTTCGTTGTAAGAGTCTAATATATTTTTAAGAGGACCAAAGTTAAAGGATAAAGTTTGACTACAAACTTAGTTGTAGCCTAAAAGTACAACTTTCACTAAACAAATTAACATAGTTACATATTTTGAAAATCTAACCGTTAAATTTTATGTTCTTTATATTCTTAAAACACATGTCAAATTTCATACCAAACGGATGTTATTTATTATTTGATTCATAAACTTATTTTTTGCTTATTATTTTAAACTATAAAAACTCAAAATTTAAACATTTTATTGATGACATAAGCTATTGACATTTGATTTTCTTTAAGTTTTGCAAGTATGAAGGATATAAGGAAAAAAATGTAACCCAACTGTAGATTTGTCAAAATTCACATCCAATAAAAAAAATATTAAGTGGAGTTGTAGTCTTAACCAAGTTTGTTGCCAAACGGCCCCAACTTTGTCCAAAGTTTAATTATATTGGGCCTAAAAAAATTTAGAGTGGTCACACATATTTTTAAGGGTTAAAAAAAACATAAAGTTTTCAAAATTTATATATAACAAATTGTTTTTAATTCAAGTTGGTCCTATGACCACCCCCTGGCTAGTTAGCTCTAACGTGGAGCCGCCCTTATGTATTAAGCATCAATAAAATTTCTATTTTATTGATAACTCCTTTGAGTATCCTACTTTAGTATGGTGAGATTTATCACAAAGTATTTGACAAGATACTTACCTTTTTGAGTGACAAATTTACTTTGATAAAGTTTCTACTGCAGCAAATCTCTACAATTAGTCCTTTAAATATCAAAGTTGCACATGTTGCCACTTGTAATATGATGCCAAGTGTTTTCTTTTTCAAGAAAGCCACTAAAAAAGCATACTCATTGGTCACAAGGGCCATGACTAGAGTACACTTGCTATACCATCCTTTTGTTTTTAGGGAAAATGATCGAAAATTAACTCGTTTTCTTATGTTCAATGTCAGGGGACTTTTTGTAACAAGGGAAAAAAATGTGATATTAGCTCAAATCTCCCTTTGGGTTCTTTAGAAATGTTTATTTGTGGAGAATCAAGCCCAAAATTCCCAATGTATAATGAACAAAAGACTAATGGTGTTTTAACAAGAGAGAAATCAAAATGTCATAATTGAAATACAAGAAAACGCAAAGAAAGTACACAAGTCCGAAACTTCAACCCATGGTCAGCGAGAAGAAGAAATTGAGAGAGGTTGTGAGGAAGAGGAATTCAAATCCCCTAAATTTCCTAGGGTACTCTACTAATAAATTTCCTTAAATCCTAACAACTCTTTAATGATTTAATGATTTAGCTTCTGCCATGTCAACATTCCGCTAACAATATTTTTAAAATAATAAAATAATATTGCAAATAAAACAATTAAGAATATTGTTAATAAAATGCTAATATGGCAGAATCTAAACTATTAAATCATTAAAGAATGGTTAGGATTTAAGAAAATCTATTTAGTATAGTCCCTTAGGAAATCTAGAGGATCTAAATCCGAGGAAGAGGGGGAGGTTCCCATGTACCTATATCTCCACCCTTAATGTTCAAAATTATGAGAATGTTTCCTGGCTGAGTGGACTTTTGCTCTCAAATTTCAGCTCTATGGGGAAAATGTAGTTGGTCTATTTTAAGTCCGATTAGGGCCTTTTGTATTACTAAAATGCTGACGTGATATTTTTTATATTATTTTATTAGCCACGTCAGCATCTAACATGTTACCTATGCACTCCGTCTGCCACGTAGAAAGTTTTCGTTAATGCGCTGACGGCAAGGAACAAAATAGAATTGATTTTCTTTTTTAGAGACTACATTAGTAGCAAAATCAATTTAGAGACCAAAATGAAAATCGGCCCAAAATGTAGGGACCCAAAGTGTATTTTTGCCAAAATTATAAATACTCAAAATCATTGTTTCTAAATAAATTAAAATACAATCATTTACCAACAAAGACAAACAAAAACAAAATAATATCTTTTTTCAAATATTAGGCTGGCTAGGATTTTTCTTTTTTTGTTGAAGTTAGAGCATTCACGTTGATGATGCTAAAAATGTTAGCTTTTAGTACCTCATAAAGCTATTTTATCTATTTTACCACTTCACTTTACTATACACCCAATATCAAATGTTTTTTGTTTATATAATGTCATTTAAAATAATATAAACAAGGCGAAAACCACATTTTAGTCCCTACATTTTTGCCCGATTCCCATTTTGGTCCCTACATTTTTTTTTCACCACTTTTAGTCCCTGTCCTGAAAAACGCCTTCTATTTTCGTCCTTTCCGTCAGTGCCCTAACGGCACTGTCCTACGTGGCAAACGGTTTGATTAAAATAATAATAAAAAATTTATTTTATCATTAAAAATATGCCACGTCAGCAATTAAAATAAAAAATAATAATTTAACTAAATTTAACTAAATCAAAAAAATGAAAAACCGAAATAAAAATAAAAAATCACCCCAGTAAGAATATCAAGAACAACAAGAACAGATTTAAAAACACAAACCCAGTAATTAAAAAAAAAAAAAAAAACAAACAAACAAATAACCATTCCACACCAAATTTTCCAGCAAATCAAACCCATAAGAACAAATTTAAGAACACAAACCCAGTAATTAAAAAAAAAAAAAAACAAACAGCCGAAACCACCGTCGAAGAGAAATGTGAGCAACCCAGATCATAAAAACTAGAAAAATGTGAGCAACCCAGATTGAAACCAAAAAAAAAAAACTCAAATCGAAACCAGGTCTGAAAAACAAGAAAAACAAACCCGTGAACAGATCGAGAACAACCATCCCGAAACGAGCAGAAAAAGAGCAACCCAGAAATATGAGCAACCCAGAAATATGAACAGATCGAGAACAACCATCCCGAAACGCAGAGAGAGGCGGAAACCCTCGCCCGAAACACGAAACGCAAAGAGAACCCAAAACCCAGCCCGAAATCACGCCGAAACACAAACACAAACGCCAAAACCCATACCGAAACACAAACACAGCCCAAAACTCAGCCCGAAACTTCTCCTCCTCCTCGCGACGGGCCCTACGCCTTCCACCGCGGCCCCTGTCTCCCCTGGGACGTCCTCCACCGAAGCCTCTGCCGAAGCCACCGCGTTCTCCTCCACCACGCTCGGCCGATCTGTTCTTGTTGTTCTTGTTTTTTTTTTTTGATGAGTTGTTGTTCTTGTTTTTTTTTACTGGGTTTGTGATTTTTTATTTTTATTTCGGTTTTTCATTTTTTGATTTAGTTAAATTTAGTTAAATTATTATTTTTTATTTTAATTGCTGACGTGGCATATTTTTAATGATAAAATAAATTTTTTATTATTATTTTAATCAAACCGTTTGCCACGTAGGACAGTGCCGTTAGGGCACTGACGGAAAGGACGAAAATAGAAGGCGTTTTTCAGGACAGGGACTAAAAGTGGTGAAAAAAAAATGTAGGGACCAAAATGGGAATCGGGCGAAAATGTAGGGACTAAAATGTGGTTTTCGCCTATAAACAATTCATTAAAATAATAAATGAAGCGAGAGAATTTGACTTTTTTTAATGGAAGAAAGAGATATAATTTTAATATAATATTATATTTTATTTTTAACAAGTTGCTAAAGTCAATTGGCATTTATACCAGTTTACTATAGTTGCAAAAATTTAGATTTAGCCTCTTCGTCAACACATGATTTTTTGGTTCTTTAGTGGTAAAATAACTTCTTCTTTTTCTTTTTCTTTTTTTGCTAAAATACAATCATCATTGTGAATTTTTTTTTTTCTTTTTGGGTTAAATTTTTTGGTTGGATGGTTGTTATTTAAGTGAGGCTAGTTAGGCTTATTATGAAAAAAGGGGGGGCTAACTACAAATATGAAAAAATTATAAGTAAAAAAAAAAAAAAAATTGGACCCTGGGGTCCGGGCTCCCTTGGAACCACACCTGGGTCTGTACCTGGTTTTTGTAATGCCAAATTGCCTTACCAAGAAAAACATCACTACACATCGCAACCTTAACTAGCATTATTGCTCAATCCCTTTCCAAAAAAAATTATTATTATTACTCAATCGAGCTGGGAAACCTGTTCATAATAAGTAAATCAGAAATCTTGGCCTTTCTTGTACAACACGGTATTAAATATGTACGGTCTATTATATTAGAATATAAGATTCAAATTGTCGACCGTCAAAGCAACAGCCACCAGTGGCCTACTAGAAGAAAAGTGTCATGACATAATCAATGATGAAACAAAGGGTTAATGAAAATAACTCATAATGACATAATCAATGATGAAACAATGAATAACTTTGACCAAAATGCTTGGTAAGTAGTCTGAATATATATTTTTTTTTAATGTTTAGAAGATGCCACTTTGACACAACACCACACTTATTTTTTGGAAGTTAGTCTTAGTGTAAATAAAGTTCCTATCAAAACATAATGGATAATTAATTAATTTGTGATGACCTACTTTATCTACAATCAATCCAAAATGATTCGATAATTTCTATCATTTTCAGGTTGAAAAAAGAGACTACTAAAATCCAAAATGATTCGGCTTATTATTTGTGTCATGACGGGATTAGCCATTTAAAATTGAACCTTTTTAGTCCATATAAATAAAAGTCATTTTTTTTATTCAATATAGATTTAAATTTAAAAAATTTATAATATTATTTTATCATCCACATCATTTTTAATTATGCTGACTGTACAAATAGTTTGCCATGTATGCATTTCTCGTTAATAAATCTCATTAAAGAATTAACAATAGAGTCCAAATTGACTATAAGTTAAAAATAAGAAAAATAATATGTCAACAATATTTTTACAACAAATCTTAAGTGGCAAGTTTTTACTGGCTGTTATTGTTGGGTTAAAAAAGTAATCTCTGTGTTAAATTTAAATTTGAACCAATAAAAGCTAGTCACCTATGATTTATTGTGAAAATGTTGTAAAAATATTATAGACGTAGCACTTTCCTAAAAATAATAGGAACCAAATTGATTATTACTAAAATGTAAGAACTAAATTGACTATAACCCTAAAATATAAGAACTAAAATGATATTTGTACAAAAAAATAAAAAATAAAAAATTGAACTATATGTCCGAACATGTCATTTGAATTCTCTAGTTGCCATCACTGATGAAGTTTTGATCTCTATTTCAAAAAGTCAAACATTACTTTTTGAGTTATGTTGTTACCAGTCATCACAACTTGTGTTACAACTCGTCCATGTAGCAAGTTATAACTGGTAGAGATGTGATGTGATGATGGGTCCATGTAAAAAAACCTTCCCCTAATCACAACTCGTCACATGGGCAAGTTGTAGCACAAGATGTGACACCAGTGTTAGTCTTATATTTTATTATATGCATAGCCATCTCACACTCAAAGCAGCTAGTTCCCAGTGGTCTTTAGCTCTACTCAATCTGTTACTATATATATTTCTGAGACTTTAATGAGAAAGGGAAAGGGAAATCATCTCAGAAACAGATTTAGACATTGAAAATCTTGCAAAGAAAAGCACACAATTTGAAAGATGGCTGAAGGGAACGAATTCGAAATTCCAAGGGTGAAACTGGGCAATCAAGGACTTGAGGTAAAATCCAATGCCATTCCTTGAATACCTTTTCAAAAAAAAATTTTGAAAGGAACTTCCACTTTGTATATGTTCAAGTCACATTTCTTTGAAAACCCACTACATAATTTAATCTGTTTCGAATTTTTAAAGTTGCAATAATCCATCTACAGTAACTCAATACTCATTAATTACTAGTTTGAGTCTCCAATCTTGCATATTTATTATCTATTATTGTTGGAATATTCATGTGTAAGAAATGCAGATAGTTCAGTTGTGAAATCACTGTTAAAAAAAAAAAAAAAAAGTAGTGAAATCATACGTTGGATACTAATGACAAAAATAAGCAGTTAGTATAACATAACTGGGCTCAAACCCATATGTTAACCTTTTAAAATAAGTGGCACCTTATATGTTATATTAACTACTCATTGGGCAATTGCTCATTCCCCAATAAAATATTTTTTCTAAGACCCTGTCATTTAGAATCTATTGTCCTTTTGAAACTAGTAATCTTAAGGGGTTGGAAACAAAAAATTGGTCCAACATGTAACATTAATTTAGACTTTTGGACAATGATTAAAAATAATAATAAAAGTTTGTTTCATATCATTAAAAAAAAAAAGAATTTTCTCCTGTAGTAAATCAACTGCATGACATCAATCCAAAAGGAAATTACAACTCCTAGAATCAAGACTATCGCATCAATTTAAGGTGCAATGCACTAGATTGGTTGAGGAGATGTGATCAATTCTAAGATAAATTAACCTTTTTCTATTTGAACCCTAGATATATTAACTTTTTTTTCAGCCAATAAATAAAAGACTTCTTAAAAAATTTACTTCTCAACTATTTTATAAGAAAAAGGTCCAAGTGCTACTATAAGATTGTTGGATGAGTTTAACTCTAAGAAAAACCAAACCACTAAAAGACTTTTTAAGAAAATATAGAAAAAGAATGTACCCACAATGCATGTTACAGGCTAGTTTGAATAAAGGAAAGATTAGAAGAAAATTAAGATCTATTTCAAGGGTCACCAAGTAACCTTTTGTATGATCAGAAGCTTTAAGCTGCAATTAAATGAAAATAATCCTATTGCACATGGTACCGTGTATGTACAGTATTTTTGTAAGAATAACGTAGGGACAAGTTTAGTATGTTAGTTAAGAGACAAGGAAAATTGCATCATAAATTTGAAACAATTTGTATGAAGCTATTAGTTAGTCACATGCTAGATTGAGAATGAGTTTGTAGAGAAGTGCTAAACTTTACCAATCTTAAGATGTGGCTGCAATTATTATGTCTTCTATATTCATTTCGTGCTCTTCAACAAGAACTTCCTACTGCAGCAGGACTTGTGTCATTGCTAAGAAACACAATTCTTAAATCAAAGCATAAGCAGTTAATGGCAGCGGTTCTGTAGGTTATTTTTTTAATTGGTTAAACCTCAAAAAAAGAGGTATGATTTAATAATGGGCAATCTATAAGCATTGGCATAGTGAGAAACTATTCTTGGCAGCAAGTTTAAATGGAATGCTAAAACAAGAGTTATTGAATACTTATAATTGAAATGTGTTTTGATGTAATGATGCCCTTAACAGACTGTCGTTATAACAGTAAAGCTGCCATCTGTGTACCCCATAATGGAGCTCAACGTGATGAACCAAATAGAATTGGCATAGTGAGAATCTACTTTAGAGCAATTTGGTTATACTTATATTTGAATAGTGTCTTGAGGTTTTGATCTTGAAACTCTGTTTTATGACACCAATGCACCCATCCGTATGCCTGAAAACCAAGCTCAACATGATGAACTGAACAGATTGAGGTGATTGTCAAACTGTTAAGGTAAAGTTTAAATCCAAAGAGATTTGTTTAAACTCTGAAGACAGCAGTGTGACAGTCTGACAGATGCTGTCTGTTAAACTTAAAAGAGTAGTTAGAATTCTCTTGCCTAGTATACTAAGAAATTATCATATAATTGATACAAACACACCGATTTGATTTTGTGGGTAGGGGGATGTTGAGTTTTAATGTCATTTTAATATTTTTATATTGGGTAATCATCTACACTATATAAAAGAGACTACAACAAGATCAAGGACTCAACAAAATCCTCCTCCATCATCTCTACTTTCAGAAATTAACGTTTTTATGTATTAAAGTCCTCCAAATCTTGTGTGCTTCATATAATGTCATGTGGGAGGCTTCAGAGGAATTAAAAATGATAGCAATAATGTAGACTTCAGACCTTATGTAGTCCTGTTCCTTTCTTCTACAAAGATTCATGACATAAGGTTGGACCTGCATAGACAACCTATAACCATGAAAGTTCAGTAATACATTTAACTAAAACTATAAATTCTTCAATTGTTTTCAAACTAGCAGTTGATCTTTCCCACCATTCAAGATGCACAGGTTCTAAAGGTTTTAAGGAATAGTTTTCTCTACTAAACTAATTCGTTGTGCTTTATTTTCTACTTAGTTTTTTGTTAACTTTTTGTTTCTCAATTCTTTGAAATTCTTGACTCATTTTTCCCAGGTCTCAAAGTTGGGGTTTGGATGTATGAGCCTGACTGGAATCTACAATTCTCCCCTCTCTGAGGAGAATGGAATTGCCATAATAAAGCATGCTTTCAGTAAGGGAATCACTTTCTTTGATTCGGCTGACATATATGAACCCCATACTAATGAGATTCTGCTTGGGAAGGTAACTGACACTAATTTTAATTTTACAAGCTCAAGATGTAAAATGTTTTTGTTCTGATTTGGTAGTAAATCTAAAAATATGGTCACCAATATGGAAATATCTTTTTGATACCATTTTCTATAGTTTCTATTAGTGAATTGATTAATAATTGTGGACCATGTTAAAACTATGTGAATTTAACTTAAAGAAGTACATATCTTTCAGGCCTTGAAGCAGTTGCCAAGAGAGAAAATTCAAATAGCCACCAAATTTGGCATCCAAACAATGGAACTTCCTAATGTAAAAGTGAATGGTAGCCTTGAGTATGTTCGCTCAAGCTGTGAGGCCAGCTTGAAGCGACTTGATGTGGAATATATTGATCTGTATTATCAGCACCGGGTAGACACAAAAGTACCCATAGAAGAAACTGTAAGTGATTTTCATGCCCTTTCAATCACACGCCTGCAAGGTTGGCGTTTTTGAATTATTTCTTGTTTGTAATTTGAAATTGTCAATTTCTCTGCAAATTTATTATTTCATTGTAATGATGGTGGGATTTTGGTGGCAAATTTTAGATACATCTTATTTGAATGTAGGTTGGTGAACTTAAGAAACTGGTAGAAGAGGGAAAAATCAAGTATATTGGTCTATCTGAACCCAGCCCAGATACAATAAGGAGGGCACATGCTGTGCATCCCATCACAGCTTTACAAATGGAGTGGTCTCTCTGGACTCGTGATATTGAAGATGAAATAATTCCACTTTGCAGGTTTGTTCTGTTCACAGATGATTTAAAAAAAAAAAAAAAAAAATTTGTGTGTCTTCAGTGCTTCCATGTTTAAAAATCTTCCAAGAATTCACCAGTGACATGTTTTATCAGTTTTTGATGTGACAATGTGAACAATTATAATTAACAGATTTCCTATATCCTAAAAATCTATCCTGTTTTGTCTCCTATTCTTCTTGGGTTTCCAATACTGATATCTTTTTTGAATGACTGCTACAATAAGAGAAATTTAATTGGGATGTGTCCAATATGTTTATCTTTGATTTCAGTGTATTTTAATTATCTTATCCAGAAGCATGAGAATGCTCTCGAGTCTTGATGCTTTTTTGTATGTAGGGAGCTTGGCATTGGAATAGTTCCATACAGTCCTCTTGGCCACGGTTTTTTTGCTGGCAAAGGAGTTGTTGAAAAGGCTGCAAATAGCTTGTTGGTACAAATTTCTCCAATATTTTGTGTCATTTATTTGTTAGACTTTTAAATAGCCTGAATAATTTTTCAGCAACAATGATAATTGAATGAAAAATTCCTACGAGGGAAAACACTATTTTAGTCCTCCAAGTTTACAAGAAATTCCAATTTCATCTTTAATATTTGAAAATTTGCAACCAAGTCCTTGAAGTTTTGAAAATTTGCAATTAAACTTTTCTATTGGCCTCACAAATACCATAGATGACAGTTCACGTTAAATAGCTAACATGACATGACTTGGATGAACTGTGTTAATATTCCACACTTTATTTCTTAAAGGGTTGGATCTTCACCGATGTTTTTTTAGTTGGAGATTTAAAAGAATTATACATTGTAACATCTACTATTGAAACTTTTTTCTTAAAAGGATCTTTCCTAAAAAGGTTTTCATGTAAATGAAGCATTTATCTTATTTTTAAGTTATCATACAAGGGAAGATAGGGTAGAAAATGAAGAAACTCATTTAAAGATAAGGATGATAATTAGATAAGGCGCTTCAGATGGTTTAGTCATTTGTAAAAGAGACTAATTATTGCATTCATGAGGAAGGGCAATTTGACGCTAGACAAGGGGACGAAAAGAAATAGGAGGAGATCTAAAATAATATTAGTAGAAGTAATAGAAAATGGCACATTAATTAAAAATGTAAAATATATATATATATATATATATGATTTTGGACAGGAAAGAATATCAAAGATTAATACATCTATAACCAATTCCGAATTCCTGATTAGTTTGTTGAGGATCCATATCTTACCCTAGAGTTTTGGGGTTATTAAGGCTCTGGAATAAAAAAAAATACATTAAGAACCATCTTATATAAGAATTTCAAGAATTTTGGCCTTTCTCCTTAATAATATTAATGAGAGTAATAAAAACAATAAAAATGCTTTAACGAAACTGACAGCTTGCTCTTTCTTCTATAAGGAAATGTACCCTCGGTTCCAAGGTGAAAATTTGAACAAGAACAAGGCCATTTTTAGTCGAATTGAAGGCCTTGCTAGAACGCACCAATGCACTGCTGCTCAGCTTGCACTTGCATGGGTTCTACAACAAGGAGATGATATTGTACCCATACCTGGTAATTGGCTTTCTTTTTTTTTCTTTTTTCTTTTTCCTTTTTCTGTGTCCTGTAAATGTTTTACATAATTAAGTTTTCCTCATCTCATCAAAAATATTTCAAGTTTTCCTCACAAAAAAGAGAGAGAAAAGTGGCTGAAGTTCTCTTCACTAATGCTACTAATACTATTTTCTTGTGTGCTGCAAATTGAAATCAATTTGAGTCCAAGTGTGTAATGCTATTCCCCTATTATGCTGCAACATGTAGAATTAAGATAAACTGCATCTTACAGAAGCAAACATAAAATTAAAAGTCAAGGAAATAAGCCAAAACTATCCCGATCCAATTTCCTGCCCCATGTTTCAAAGTTTGGCATAAAAATAAAAACAGTCCATTTCACGGCTGGAAATTACATAGATAATGCCTATTATAAACTTAAAATGTCAGAACAACCTTAGAAATACTCAGATGTTAGTTAATGTCAACATATTCATAAACAATGTGTTAGCTTGCATTCAACCCATTATAAGATTTTATAATGGGTTCAGGTTTGTGATCATGTCTTTATGGCATCATTGGCCAGGTCTGTCTAGTTGCTAAATGTTTAAAAGAGTGGTAGTTTGGTTTCGTGGAATAATAACATAATGAATCAATGTTCACAAATATGCTCATAAACAGTTGGGTCTAATTTCAGATAACTTTGGAACTGTTTTGCGAGATTTTATTTTCCATAGGGTCAAACCTCTTATATCGTTCGATCATTTGCATTGAACTGTTATAGGAACAACTAAGATCAGGAACCTGGATGACAATATTGGCTCTTTGAAGGTGAAACTTACAGAAGAATACCTCAAAGAGATATCTGATGCTGTACCATTAGAAGAGGTAGCTGGTGGTATAAGCTTTGAAAGCTTGGATCATCTTCGATGGCAGTATGGCAGCACTCCTCCAAAAAATCAATTCTCCTTTAAACATGGATGATGTCCACTTCAATTGAATAATGCTATTTATTTTGTGAAATGAATGACCAGATATATTTCTAATAACTAGCTATTTCATTCACACTGCAAAATCAGCCAACATTATTATGTAATCTTTTTTAGAATGGCACCAATGTGGTTGCTCTATATATGTCATGCACTAATAAATATGTTGGCAGTTTGTTTCTCACTTTTAGGGTGCATTTGGATACCGCTTATTTTGCTGAAAACTGAAAACAATAAAAAAAATAATTTCCAGTTACTGTTTACACTCACAAAACGCTATTTATTTGCCTTAATGCATTATTCATGTCCCATGAACAATGCAAGAGACGCTAGTTAAAAAAAAAAAAAAAGAACAATAAAACGCAAACGCACTACGTTTCAGCGTGACCCAAACGGGTACTTAATCTATTTATATATTTTTATAGTCTGGTCTTAACTTTTTTTTAATAATAAATCTAGTTTCTTACTTTTTTATTTATATTTTAATTATCTTTTCAATGAGTGTGCCACAAATGAGTGCGCCAAAGTACCTCATGACTCAGACTCTCCTATAGGACCTTTCAAACATGTACTACGTAACCAACAGAGTGCCACTAACAATTCAAAAGGAGTAGCATTACGAAAATTTTTCCTGGATTTCTTAGAGGCATTTTTTTTTTTCACTGAATTGGGAAGGTAGTTGTGACCATTTTGTGTGGGAGAAGAAGAGTCAAAATAAAAGGAAGATGAAAGGGTGATGAAATTGTAACGTTAAGATATAGAATAGTGGAGAGATAAAACGGTAAAAATGAGTGGTAAAGGCACACAAGAATCGCAGCAAGATCTCTTTCTTCTGTTTTTTGAACTCACAGGTTCAAAAGGTGGAGGCTCGAGTTTCAATAAAAATAAAAAATAAAAACTTATGAAGCATTAGGGTTAGGGTTTTCTTTCTCTACCACCTTATTTAAATATGAGCTTAATTGGTCCATTACATGGGCTCTCCTATTCCTATTAGATTTACACAAATCCATAAACAAATAGCCAATTAGAATATGTCGCAAGCTATATCAAAAATCTCTCAACTCAATAGATCGAGATAGGTATCAAGGTTTATTAAATCTCAATAAATGGAAGGTGTTGAGATAGGTATTGATGAGACTTTCTGTTTTGTTCTTTCTACACTGTAACTTGAGTAATCTTCATGTCTTCAATAATACCACTTGTTATGTTGTTCTTGAAGTCACTTAGAAACTACCCGACTACAAGCAATGTTTTTTTTTTTTTTTAGAAACACACACACACATATATATATATAAGGGAAGGGAGATAAAATAAGAGAATACACTCGCACACCAACACCAAGGCAGTTAGTGTCGCGGAGCAAGTGATAAAGCCCTTCTCAATATCGCACCTTACCGATGTTGGACGACTCAACAACACTGAATATCTTTTTTTTTTTTAGAAACACACACACACACACACATATATATATAGGGGAATGTGATGAGATAAAGGAATACACTTACACACCAACACCAAGGCAGTTAATGTCGCGGAGCAAGTGATAAACACCTTCTCAATATCACACCTTACCAATATGGGACGACTCAACAACATTCAGTATCTTTTTGTTTTAGAAACACACAAAGACACATATAAGAGAAGGAGGATGAAATAAGGGAATACACTTACATGACAACACCAAGGCAGTTAGAAACACACCTTACCGATGTGGGACGACTCAACAACATTGAGTATCTTTTTGTTTTAGAAACACACACACACACACACACACACATAAGGGAAGGATGATAAAATAAGGGAATACACTTACATGCCAACACCAAGGCAGTTAGTATCGCGAAACAAGTGATAAACTTCTTCTCAATATCACATCTTGCTGATGTGATACGACTGAACAACACTAAGTATCTTTTAAAAAAAAAAAACACGCGCGCACACACACACACACATATATATATAGGGAAAAGGAGATGAAATAAGAGACTACAAGCATAATGTGATTTGTCATAGGATATACCAATTACATAAAAATATAACCCTTAGTGTTATCCTAAAAAAGAACTGCAATAACCTTGTAGCAATATTTGTGTCAAACAAATATTATCTAAGGATAACGTCAATTCGTGCCTCTAAGCCATTATTCTCCTTGTTGACATAAAATACAAATAAATGATTTAGAATTGACTCAAGCTAACAACACCTTAGCTACCAAGCATGACCGAGATGAGAGTGCCACATAATAGAGGTGTGCAATGGTAGTCATATCAATGTTATACACTTGAGGACTGTTTAGGAACAAGCTGGGCCCTATGACACTTAACAAATACGTCAAAGAGAATCTTGATCGAATGCACCTACTTGTACCTTACAGTAAGCTTCCAAACAAAACAATTAGATCCCATGTTGGCTTCGAAACAAAACAATTAAATCCCATGTAGGCTTCCAAACAAAACAAGACAAACAATTAGATCCCACGTGTGAGACTTGACAAGTTTGTGATCGCAAAATAATGCCTCAAAATCAAGAAGTATGATACGAATCTTTTTTTGAGAATCAAGTATGCTATGAATCTAAGCACCAAAAAAAAAAAAGGACAACTCCTCCACAATAAAATGACATTGAACAAAATTAAATGAATTTAGTGTCGGATTCACTGTCGGCAACTTTAGTTTGGACGGTGAAATATTTTTGATGCGTTATTTGTTTGCATATTAGGCGAAGAGAAGTACATTTCCATGTGTTGTCACTGTTGTGTTGTGTTTGTTTATTAGGAATAGGGACAATAGCTTAAGGCTAGGTGAAGAAAAGTTCGAGATGCACACGTGCTGCCTTGCTTGACTTTAACAAAAACTCAAAAACAAGCTTATTTTATTATTTAATTGATAAAAATGTAAAATTTATATTATTTTTTAAATTTTATTATTTCAGTCCTTTAAATTTTATTTATTGTCAATCAAGTCCTCCTTGACAATACGTTAAATGATGCCGATATCTATTTGTTTTGTCATTTTTAAAAATTTTTAATTTTAATTTATTATTTTAAGAAAACGTTAATTTCAAAAAAAAAACCCAGAAATTATACTAAGAAACGACGAACATCGTTGAAGAACAAAATTGAATCCCTACCCAATACCGAGAGAGATTGAGAAAGAGAACGAGAGATACCACAAAATCTCTCCTGCGAGAACGAGAGATACCACAAACTCCTCGCCGCCGGCGTCGTGGGCACGGAGCTGTGGTGCGTGGCGAAGAACAATGCGGCGTTGCAGATGGCGCTGGACTGAGCCTGCGAGCGACATAGTGGTTACGGAGTCACCATTACCCATCACACATTTTCTTTTCCAAATTTCCAGAATCAGAAAAAAAAAATACCTCTTTTGCGATAGAAAGTAGAAGAAGAAGAAGGCAGGAGCTCCCTGCGGAAATCTCTGAACCTTCGGAGCCACCGGTCGACAGTGGAAGAGAAGCAACCGTCGTCTCCGTCGCCGTCGCCGTCGCCGGCGAAAAGCAATTCCCGGAGGTGGCGGCGACGGTCGACGGGGACTCTGAAACGGTCACTGAGACGGATCTGCAAAGCCATTGCCTTGCTCTTCCATAAATCGCCTCTCTCTCTAACCTCTGCACCACCATTGCTGCTGCCCTTTGTCCACGAAGAAAGCGAGGGATTTCAAAGAACCACAAGAGAGAAGAGAAAGATGAGATGACAGGAGAGGAGAGGAAGGAGAATCGAATTGTGCTTTGTGCTTTGAATTGAAGAAGGAAGGAGAGGAAAGGAAATGAAAGGGTTTTTGAGAGTGAGTGTGTGGGTAGGGATTCAATTTGGTTCATCAGGGTTTTTTTTTTTTTTTTGAAATTAACGTTTTCTTAAAATAATAAATTAAAATTTAAAATTTTTAAAAATAGCAAAACAGGTAGATAACGGCAACATTTAACAGATTGTTCAAGAAGGACTTAATTGATAATAAATTAAACTTAAAATATTAAAATGACAAAACTTAAATTTAAAAAACTGAAATGAAAAATGATAAAATTTAAAGAATGAATTTTACATTTTTACCTATTTAATTTATTTTTTTATTATTTATAAGTTTTATTATATTTTTTTATATTATTAATAAATTTTATTATATTATTTTAATTAATTTTTATTTTTATTTAAAGTATTTTTTAAAAAATAAAATTTAATTTTAACAAAGCGTATTCGTTTAGTTTTATATTCATTTGTTTTATAGGGGTAGCATATAAGAGCATTCCCATCAGTGAAGGTATAAAAGTGTATAAATGTGTAAAATGATAAAAAATTATTAATTTTACACATTTTATGTCAAAAACCACCCACATCAGTGGGTGTATAAATATGCAAACATGTGAAAACCAATACACAAGCTACAGTACCCGTGTATATTTACACGGGTACTGTAGCTCGTGTATAAATTATTTTATCATTTTTCAGTTCGCTCGTTTTTTTCTCTCTCATCTCTGTGCTCAACAAACCAATAACTGTTCATCTTCTTCTTTTTTTTTCCCTCGGAAGCACAAAAACACACCCACACACAAACAGATAAATCAACACAGAGAATCAACACTTGCTTAAAAAAAAAAAAAAAGCAGAGATACACAAACGCAGATCGGATTTCAGATCGGAGGTCGTGGATCGGAGCTCGGATCGGAAGTCGTGGCTCGTGGATAGTGGATCGGAGCTCGGATCAGAGATCGTGGTTCGTGGATCGTGGATCGGAGCTTGTGATTGGAGCGGATCGGAGCTTGAAATGCGTGGATCGGAGCGGATCGGAGCTTGTGATTGGAGCGGATCGGAGCTTGAAATGCGTGGATCGGAGCGGATCGGAGCCCGAAGCTCGGAGCGGATCGGAGCTCTTGCATCGGAGCAGATCGGAGCTCGAAGCTCGGAGCGGATCGGAGCTCTTGGATCGGAGCTCGAAGCTCGGAGCGGATCGGAGCTCTTGGATCGGAGCTCGTTTATCGAAGCGGATCGGAGCTCGTTGATCGGAGCCGATCGGAGCCAGGGACGGTTGATCGGAGCTCGAGATTTTTTGAGGGGAGAGGGAGAGCTTTTCAGGGGAGAGATGGGTAGAGAGAGAGAGAACAAACGGAAATGGGTGTAGAGAGAGAGAGACGCGCGTAATATACAGAGGGCAGGTAGGGAAATAATAAAAAAATGTGAGGAAATTTATTATTTAATTGAAAGATGTGTATAATAGACAAACTGATGTGAGGATTGTGTAAAAATGAACGTGTAAAATAAAAAAAGTAGATTTTTTGTGTAAAATAGACAAATTTTTTACCCAAACTGATAAGATTGCTCTAATGCTTTGTTTTCTTGTCTCTTTTGTAATCTATATGAGGTCAGCTACGGAATGCACATCAGCAAGGCATCCAATAAAACAGAAGAGCAACAGAAGTGATATAGGCATCTGTTGCTCTTTCGCTATCCAAGAAATGTGTCGTAGTCCAATAAAAGTTTTTTCTACAAAGAGTATTATTCAACAAGTGTAAGGGTTCCTTAAAAAAACAAGGGTAAGCGTTCTTCAAAAAGAAAATTTGTAAGGGAAATAGCGAGAGATAAATAGCGAGAGTGGCTTGTGTAGCAAGGCGTGTGCAAGTGCCGTCTTGAGGAATTTGTTTTTCCAAATGATTATTAAAAAAATTAAATTATATAAAATTTAATAAAAAATAACGTTTTATATTGACCAAAAAAAAACACTAAAATACATAAAGTCTTATAATTTTCTTTTACGATTTTTTTTTTGAAATTTTTTCCCAATAATCTCATCATCAATGCTGCAACTTATATCTCTTTCAAAATTTTAGTTAAAAATTTTTTTCTTGGATCTTTCTTTTTGTTGGTAAGAGTCTAATATATTGTTAAAAGGACCAAAGTTAAAGAACAAAGTTTGACTATAAAATTAGAGGACTATGTTTGAGTTGTAGTCTAAAACTACAACTTTAACTAAACAAATTAATATGACTACATATTTTAAAAATCTAACTGTTGAATTTTATGTTTTATATATTCTTAAAACACATGTCAAATTTCTTACCAATCAGATGTTATTTATGATTTGATTCATAAACTAATTTTTTTTGCATATAAGCTATTGACCTTTGATCTTCTTGAAGTTTTGTAAGCATGGAGGATATAAAAAAAATGTAATTCAATTGTAGATTTTTCAAAATTTACATCCAATAAAAAAAGGAAAATGCTATGTCCACAACATTTTCACAACATTTTTACAACAAATCCTATGTGGCAAATTGTTACGGGTTGTTAATGGTGGGGTAGAAAAGTAATTTCAGTAATAAATTCAAATTTAAACTAATAACAACTAACCACCTTTGATTTGTTGTGAAAATGTTGTAAAAATGTTGTGGACATAGCACCTCTCATAAAAAAATATTAAGTAAAATTGTAGTTTTAGTCTACAACCAAGTTTGTTGCCAAACGGCCCAAACTTTGTCTAAAGTTTAATTATGTTGGCCATAAAAAAATTTAGAGTGGTCACACATATTTTTAAGGATTAGAGAAAAACATAAAGTTTTCAAAATCTGTATATAATAAAATTTTTTCAAGTCAAGGTGGTCCTATGACCACCCTAGCTGATGGCTCTAACGTGGAGTTGCCCCTATGTATGAAGCATCAATAAAACATCTATTTTATTGATAACTCCTTTAAGTATCCTACTTAGGGATTACAATTTTTTCCCACCCCGCTTAACTGGCCCCTCCTGCTTTGCCTTATGCGGGTTTTCCCCGCCCCGCGTTGCTAATGGTTATAATTGTAAATTATTCATATTCTAAAACCCTACTATTTAAACAAACATATCAATGTTAGCTTATTTTATTCTACCTAATGTGATTTTTTGCCTTTATTTTGTTGTGTATTATACTACGAGTTTTTTTATGATTGTCTTGTTCAACACTTGGATATATTATTCAACTTTTTCTAAAAATTTGTTTTGATTTTATGGGGATAAATTTAGTTATAATTTCAAGTATATTTTTAATAATGAAATAAGTTTCATTAAAAAATTGTACTAGGTGTAGGACAAATTAACAAAAAATAGAGTTTTACGGGGTAGGGCGGGTCTTCGCAGGACCCCAATGGGCAAGGATGAGGTGAGAAAATTTTTTCTGTCATGAGAGGCGAGGATGGGGCAAGATAAAACCATGCGGGGCGGGGACAAAAACCCCATCCTTCGGCCCTGCCCCGCCCCGCCCCATTGCCATTTACTTGAGTATGGTCAGATTTATCACAAAGTATTTGACAAGATGCTTACCTTTTTGAGTGACAAATTTGTTTTGATAAAGTTCCCACAACAGGGCGAGGATGGAGCAAAACAAAACCATGCAGAGTGGGGATGAAGACTCCATCCTTTGGCCCCTCCCCACCCCATTGTCATTTACTTGAGTATGGTGAGATTTATCACAGTATTTGACCAGATACTTACCTTTTTGAGTGACAAATTTGCTTTGATAAAGTTTCCACATCAGCAAATCCCTACCATTAGTCCTTCAAATATCAAAGTTGCACATGTTAATGCCAGGTGTTTTTTTTTTTTTTTTTCAAAAAAGCTACTAAAAAAGGCATTTTCATTGGTCATAAGGGCCATGACTAGAGTACACTTGCTATGCTATCCTTTTGTTTTCAGGAAAAACCTTCAAAAATTAACTCGCTTTCTTATGTTATGTTCGGTAATCCAGAAAATGAGTTACAAAACATTTTTTTTGCTGTTTAACTTTCACAAAAAAAAAATCATTATTATTTTTTGTAATTCTAAATAATTATATAAACAGAAGTTTTCATTCTTAAAGACAAACTCCAAATAGATTTCATTTTTGAGCTATTTATGAGCCTTAAATTGGAAACCAAGCCACAAATTCTAAATTTTTATGGAAAATTAAGTCAAAAAGAAAAAGATTGAATTGGAGAAAAAAAAAAAGTCAATGTTTGGAAAATGGTGATCAACAATTGATGGAGAAAGCAAAGAGAAAAATTTACATTGGGCGAGCTTTTTTAGTGTGAAGTTTATTTGTAATGGTTTGTTAAGTATATAATACTTTTAAAAAAAAAAACATTTTCTGTTCCTTAAAAGTGAAAAAAAAAAATTCTACTTTATTGGGCTTGTTTTCCGTTGATCAAATAAAACATTTTCCATGATACCAAACTCCAAAATATGTTTTCTACCGAAACAAACAAAACATAAGTTCCAATAAATTTCTGCTTTGCAAGATTACGTTGATTAAAAGCTGTTTTTGTCATGCCAAATAGCCTTTTCATGAAAAACATTATTCATTACACATTTCAACCTTAACTAGAATTATTAGTAACTTAATTCAGAAATCTTTCCTCTCTTGTACAACAGTGGTCTAGTAGAAGAGAAGAGCCATGACATAATCAATGATGAAACAAAGGATTAATGAAATAACTCAATGACGTATTCAATGATGAAACAAAGGTGCGAATAACGTTATCTCAAATTTGTTTCATCATTGATTACGTCAAATGCAAGTTTAGCAAAAAAAAAAAAAAAAAAAAAAAAAAAAAAAAAAAAAAAAAACGATATCTCAAATGCATGGATAGTTCTTCTTTTAACGCAGTTCCCAAATTTTGCTCTCTAGAATTATTTTTTAAACGCCCATAATTTTTTTTCCCTAAATAAAAGACTTTATTAAACCACACCAGACGCAACTGTCTAGAATACCTCACCCAAGATAACATTAACAAAACTTAGTAGGCTAAATTCTAGGTAAAAAAATCCAAACAAAGACAGGTTAAGGGACCAATTGGCTAGCACATGAGCAGCCTGCTAAAATATATATGGTTAAAGTCACTAATTACATTCTTAACTGAGTCAACAAAATTCAAAAGTCTTCATAATATGAGTTCCCACCAGCTTTAATGGCATTTGTACAAACTTTACGGTCATTCTCTATAACACATCTACAAAAAGAGAAATTAAGAGCTCATAATTATTGTTTTTTAAAGCATCTTTTGTATATGTCAATTATAGAAGTATGGTATAATATATAGCTTTGATTTCTATATAAGCATAGTTTTTTTTTTTTAATAGAAAACTAATATGTTTATCAAATGAATTGAAATGGATCTTGTCAAATATAAGCATGTGTATGCAGGCACCTTGCTTGCTTTTATCCATTGCATGATTAAACAACTTTTCTTTGAATACTCAAGCAGATTTTGAGGACCAGCAAGGTGAGGGGAAAGAGCGATCGCAAATCTCACGAATCAATTCAAGAGTAAACATATGTGGTGACTCCTAAAAGAGCTTTTCTCCTACATCTGATCACAACCAAGTACGTTTGGTCATTTTCGTCCTTCCTTGCTCCCTCTTTTTCTACATATACAATGGCAGACAAAGCACTCTATATGACCGACAGCGGGTTCACTAATAATTGGATCTATCTACAAAGATTTTGGATTTGCACATAATGATCAAATTATATTTAGTCTTCTTTCTACCTTTTCGGTTATTCTAGATACAATTTTAAAATATTTGATTTTTCGTTATTTAAATCATTCATGTATACCCACTTAATAATTGTGTTTGTTTTAAGGCAAAATAATTTTACACAATTATTAAATAAATCATATTTATGTCAACTTTTGTAGTCATATATCCTTAACTTTTATCACAAAAAAAAATCCCTAACTCGACACAAACAAGATATGCCAACACAAATTGTTATCCATCATTGCAATGGCAAGAATTTTATTAGATTGTCAACCTGGTAATAACTATTTAACTTTAAAAAGTTTACTTTTGTAGAGTTTTATCGTTCAACTTACACTTATTTATTTTTATTTTTTAAGAAACAACTTACACTTATTTCCAGTAAGGACATTTAATGTTCAAATCCTATTTTTATCAACTATCATATTATTAAAATAAATAAATATATGTATATAACTTTTCTTAGGACAAAATTTAGATATAATACTTTTTTTTTTTTTTTTTTGAGAGAGCTCAAATTTTATTATTAATTGTCTTTACAAAATATAATACTGTTTTTGTTATATTAGTAAGAGAGGTGCTACGTCTACAACATTTTCACAACAAATCATAGATTGTTAGTTATTATTGGTTCAAATTTGAATTTAACATTAAGATTACTTTTTTGCCTCAATAATAACAACCAATAACAACCTGCCACTTAAGATTTGTTATAAAAATATTGTGAAAATGTTATAAACATATTATTTCTTTATTAATAAAGGTAAACACACGTTTGAATTTGCCTAGAAAAGCATATACTGCAACTTTGTCACTTTCCTAAGTTTTGCAAATTCAACCCCTACAGTTTTTCTATCAAAAATAGGAAAAAAATATTGAACTGTACGTCCGTTCATGTCATTAGCGACTCTAGTTGCCATCAGTGATGACGTTTTGAGCTACTGTTTCAAAAAGTCCAACATTACTTTTATTATATGCATAGCGAACACACACAGTAGCTTCTAGCTTGTTCCAGTGGTCTTTAGCTATACTCTGTTACTGTTTCCTATATATATATCTTAAGACTGTAATGAGAAATGGAAAGGGAAATCCTCCTAGAAACAGATTCACACATTGAAAATCTTGAACAGAAAAACACACAATTTGAAAGATGGCAGAAGTGAACGAACTTCAAATTCCAAGGGTGAAACTGGGCAGTCAAGGCCTTGAGGTAAAACCCAATGGTATTCTTGAATACCCATTTCAAATTTTTGTCTCTTATTTATTTTATTTTTTTCAAAAAACTTCCTCTTTGTATATGTTCAAGTCTCATTTCTTTGAAAACCCATCTGCATAATTTGATCTATTTCAAGTTTTTTAAGTTACAACCTTATGATAATCCATCTACACTCTACCGCAACTCAATACTCATTAGTTATTAGTTTCAGTCTCAAATCATGAATACTTGAGCAGTGAAGTCACATATTAGATGCTAACGATAAAAATGAGTGGTTAATATATAACTGGGCTCAAACTCATAGGTTTAAGTTTTCCGAGATAAATGGTATTCCTATATGTTATATTCACTACTTATAACATTTGAGAATGAGTTTATAGAAAAGTGCTACTTATAAGCATTGGCATAGTGAGAAACTACTCTTGGCAGCAAGCTAAAGTGGGAATGAAAAAAAAAAAAAAAAACCAAGAGTTTAGAGCAATTTGCATACTTATAATTGAATGATGTTTTGATGTTACAATGCCCTTGAAACTCTGTTATGACCCTGAAAACCAAGCTCAACATGATGAACTAAACAGATTGAGGTGATTGTCAAATTGTTAAGGTGAAGTTTAAGTCCAAAGAGATTTGTTTAATCTTCTGAAGACAGTAGCAAGACAGATGCTTTCTGTTAAACTTAAAAAGAAGTTAGAATTCTCTTTCCTGGTATTAGTATACTAAGAAATTTCGTATATTTGACTATATAATAGAGACTACAACAGGATTCTGGAATCAACAAAATCCTCCACCTTCATCATTTCTATTTTCGGACATTAATATTTTTATGTATTAAGTTCCTTCAAATCTTGTGTGCTTCATATGTTGTCATGTGGGGAGGCTTTAGAGAAATTTTTAAAAAAAAATGATGGAGACTTCAGACCTTATATAGTCCTGTTCCTTTCTTCTGTAAGGACTCTCTACTTAAGGTTGAAGCAGCATAAATAACCTATAACCATGAAAGTTTAGTAATAGATTCAACTAAAAATATAAATCCTCAAAATGTTTTGTAACTTGCTGTTGGTCTTTCCCACTGTTCAAGATGCTCAGGTTCTAAAGGTTTTAAAGAATAGTTTTCTCTACTAAAATAATTCGCTGTGCTTTACTTTCATTCTACAACATATTTGTCAATTTTTTGTTGCTCATTTCTTTGAATTCTTGACTCTTTTTTCTCAGGTCTCAAAGTTGGGGTTTGGATGTATGACCCTGACTGGAGCCTACAATTCTCCTCTCTCCGAGGAAGATGGAATTGCAGTAATAAAGCATGCTTTCAATAAGGGGATCACTTTCTTTGATTCAGCTGACATTTATGGACCCCATATTAACGAAATTCTGCTTGGGAAGGTAATTAACACCAATTTTAATTCTACTAGCTCAAGAAGTTAAATGTTTTAGTTCCTATCTGGTAGTAAAATCTAAAAATGGTCACTGATGTAGAAATATCTTTGTGATACTATTTTCTATATCATCTGCTCGAGCATTGATTAATAATTGAGGACCAGGTTAAAACTCTAATATTATCTGAAAGAAGTTTATATCTTTCAGGCCTTGAAGCAGTTGCCAAGAGAAAAAATTCAAATAGCCACCAAATTTGGCATCCAAACACTGGAATTTCCTAATGTAAAAGTGAATGGTAGCTCTGAGTATGTTCGCTCAAGCTGTGAGGCTAGCTTGAAGCGACTTGATGTGGAATACATTGATCTGTATTATCAGCATCGGGTAGACACAAAAGTACCCATAGAAGAAACTGTAAGTGATTTTCATGCCCTTTCAATCACACTCCTGCAAGGGTTGGCGTTTTTGAATTATTTCTTGTTTGTAATTTGAAATTGTTAATTTCTCTACAAATTTATTATTTCATTGTAGTGATGGTGGGATTTTGGTGGCGAATTTAATTATGTAAAGTTGAATTTATTCAACCATGTGTTGATTTTATTCCGTGTCAAATTTGCTTCTAATTCAGCATTTAGAAATTCCATATTTAGATGAGAATAATGTAAGGGTTGTGCGTGAGAGAGGGTGAAGAATTGATCAAGTGTGTCCAACAAGGAGAACTGGCGACTGACTCGCGAGTGGCGACCCACCAAAATGTGGCATACGTGTAAAGTGTGCAAGAAGTTGAAGGGTCATGACAGCTGAATTACTACAGGACAAGAATTACAATCTGGCCTTTCTATTAACTGGCGACTGGGCACCCTGTTTTGCTGAAAACTGACTTTTCACATTCCATCTTATACCATACTATAAATACCCTTATACCCACAAAATGTAGAAAGCTTCCAGAGAGAATTTTGAGAGATAAACCCTAGATAAATAAGATTGATTCATCCACAATCTTGTACATTTGATTCTCTAAATTCCTCTACTCTTATCCTCTTCATTGTCATACCTATGAGAGGATTATAAACCAAATCCTTACCCGACACAAATTAGAGCAATGAGAAGGTTATTGGTGTTTGCCTGTTTGGGAAGTAGTTCAGCAGAGAACTAATTCATATTGGTTGATGCAATGGGCTAATTGTGGGATCCGGTAAGTTAGAGAAGACAAGATTCGACGTGACTCTGTTGGAGCAAGAAGCTTAGAGGGTTTAGGTGCTTTGGGTAGATTATGCTTGGAAGGTCTATTGCTATTAATGTGTCACAACTAATTTTCTAGTGGATTATTTACGTCTTGGAAGGTGGCGGAAAGGTTTTTTGCTAAGTTCTTCGATTTTCTCTTCGATAACACATCCCGGTGTTATCTTGTGTTTCCATCTCTCTTTCCCTTAGTTTTTGTTTTTAATTACTATTGTGTTGTAATTAAAATATGGCTTAGAGCAGTTTGATAATTTGGATATTGCTTATAGTTCATTTTCCGCAGATATATTGTTTAAATATAAGCTTGTTTTGTAAATTTGTAATTGGGGATCTAAACATTCACAAGTGTTTTATACACCAAGTGAACTTTCAAATTAAATACATCTTATTTGAATGTAGATTGGTGAACTGAAGAAACTAGTAGAAGAGGGAAAAATCAAGTATATTGGTCTATCTGAACCCAGCCCCGATACAATAAGGAGGGCACATGCTGTGCATCCCATCACAGCTTTACAAATGGAGTGGTCTCTCTGGACTCGTGATATTGAAGATGAAATAATTCCACTTTGCAGGTTTGTTCTGTTCACGGATGATGTTTTATAATTGACTGATCAGATTGCATCTATCCTAAAAATCTCTCCTTTTTTTTCCTATTCTTTCTTGGTTTCCAATACTATTATCTTTTTTGAATGACTGCTACAATAAGGAAAATTTTATCTTATCCTGAAGCATGAGAATGCTCTCTTGAGTCTTGATACATTGTGCATGTAGGGAGCTTGGCATTGGACTAGTTCCATACAGTCCTCTTGGTCGTGGATTTTTCGCCGGCAAAGGAGTTATGGAAAGTTTGGCTGCAAATAGCTTTTTGGTACCAATTTCACCAATACTTTGTGTCATTTATTTGTTAGACTTTTAAATAGCCTGAATGATTTTTAAGGCAACAATGATATTTTTCTTTGAGCAATGCATTCTTCAGGTTCATTGGATGAAAAATTCCTACAAGGGCAAACACTATATTAGTCCTTGAAGTTTAAAGTTCCAATTTCATCTTTAATATTTGAAAGTTTGCACCCAAGTCCCTGAAGTTTTGAAAGTTTGCAATTAAACATTTTCATCGACCTCACTAATACCATAGATGACACTTCATGTTAAACAGATAACATGTCATGACTTGGATGAACTATGTTAATATTCCACACTTTATTTCTTAAAGAGTTGGATCTTTGCTGATGTTTATTTAGTTGGAGATTTAAAAGAACTATACATTGTAACATCTACTATTGAAAATGTTTTCTGAAAGAATCTTCCCTAAACAATTTTTCATGCAAATGCATCATTTATCTCATTTTTTAAGTTATTATACAAGGAAAAATAGGGTACAAAGTGAAGAAACCCATTTAAATATATGGATCTTACTAATAATAAGATAACGGAGAGTTGCTTGAGATGGTTTTAGTCAATTGCAAAAGAGCCTGATTATTGCATTGATGAGAAAGAGCAATTTGATTATGGTCCATAGAACAAAAAGAAATAGGAGGAGATCTAAAATAACATTAGTAGAAGTAATAAGAAAAAGGTATATTAATTAAAAACGCAACAAAGAATATGATTTTGGATATAAATAATATCAAAGATGGATACACCTAGCCAATCTCAAATTCCTGATTTGTTTGTTGAGGATCCATACTTGACCCTATGGTTTTGGGGGCTAAGTCTCTAAAAAAAATAATTTAGAACCATCTTATATAAGAATTTCAAGAATTTTGGCCTTTCTCTTTAATATTATTAATAATATTAATAATAACATTGAAAATGCTTCAACTAAACTGACTACCTGCTCTTTTTTCTATAAGGACATGCACCCTCGGTTTCAAGGAGAAAATTTGGTCAAGAACAAGGCCATTTTTAATCGAATAGAAGGACTTGCTAGAAAGCACCAATGCACTCCTGCTCAACTTTCACTTGCATGGGTTCTCCAACAAGGAGATGATATTGTACCCATACCTGGTAATTGGCTTTCTTTTTCTTTTTCTTTTTTTTTTGGTCCTGATTAATTGCATTAGTGTAAATGTGCTACCAAATTAATTTTTCCTCATCTTTTCAAAAACATTTTTAAGTTTTCCTCACAAAAAAGAGACAGAAAAGTGGCTGGAGTTCTATTTAATGCTACTAATACTATTTTCTCTTATGTGCTGCAAATTGAAATTAAGTTGACTCAGTGTGTAATGCTCTACTCTATTAATCTGCAACCTGTAGAATTAAGATAAAGTGCATATTATAGAAACGAACGCGGAAAATGAGGAAGAGTGCTCTCAAGTCTCAAGTAAATATGACGTGAATGTTGTGGCTTGGTGCTATTCTTAGGATTCAAAGTTTGGCATAAAAACAAAATAATAGTCCATTTCATGGCTGGAAATTACGTAGATAATGCCTGTTTTAAACTCATCATGTCGTAACAGCCTTAGAAAAACTCAGATTTTAGTTAATGTCAACATATTCATAAACAATGTGTTAGCTTGCTGTCATAACTAAATAAGATTTTGTTATGGGTTAAGGTTTGTGATTGCGTCTTTATGGCATCATTGGCCATAGATCTGTCTAGTTGTTAAATGTTTGAAAGAGTGGTATTTTGGTTTTGTGGAATAATAAAATCGTGAATCAATGTTAACTAATATGCTCATATACAGTTGGGTATTATTTCACATAACTTTGGAACTGTTTTGCAAGATTTTATTTTCCAATGTGTCATATCTCTTATGTCGTTCGTTCATTTGCCTTGAACTTTTATAGGGACGACTAAGATCAAGAACCTGGATAACAATATTGGCTCTTTGAAGGTGAAACTTACAGAAGAAGACCTCAAAGAGATATCTGAAGCTGTACCAATAGAAGAGGTAGCTGGTAGTATAAGCATGCAAAACATGGAGCATTTTCGATGGCAGTATGGCAACACTCCTCCAAAAATTTAATTCTCCATTACACATGGATGATATCCATTTCAATTGATCAATAATGCTATGTTTTTTGTGAAATGAATGGCCAGAGATATACTAATAACTAGCTATTTCATTCACACTGCAAAACTAGTTGCATTATTATGTAATCTTTTTTAGAATGGCACCAATGCGGTTGCTCTTTGTCATGCTCTAGTAAATATGTTGGCAGTTTGTTTCTCACTTTTTTTATTATATATTATTTGGAGTTTGTTCTTCACTATTTTTTTTTTTTTACAATTAATCTAGTGAAATAAGGCCTTTGTTTTATTGTCATAATTTTTGGCCAAAACATAAGCGAATTAACATATCCTTGGACTCCATTATTGAATGTTGAGCCATACAAAGAGACATAGACTATCTTTTCCCACCAAGGAGCATTGTTGGTCCTAGGCGCAGGATAGCTTGGTCCTCACATAGCTCTGCCAAGTCCTTCTCAGGCAAAGTCACCAACACTGTCCTTGCAAGCCCTTCTTCCATTGAAGGCATTACCACAATCAAACCTTCTCCATCCACATTTCCTACATGACACGACACATGAACTGGCTTTTCATCCTTGTCAAATGTTGCCGCATATATCAACGATGTCATATTGGTGCTTCCGGCCACCTTGCTAGGTACAAGCATGTGTTCCAAGCTAATACATGTTAGTTCAGGGCCATACATTCTAAAAGGTGGTGCAAACTTCCCTCCCTCTCCCTTTTGTGCTTCAAACCAATTCATAACTGCCCAAAACTCTTCCTCCTTGATGCCCAACACACGGTTGTGCACCAACTCCACAACATGTCCTAACTCACAGTGGCCTACCTCTTCTCCCTTCAATGATAGTTGTGAAAAATACAATGCATTGCCAAAATACCCAATTGGGAGTGGATCTTGCAATAGCCTCCTAGAGTCTATACAAATTGAGAGGGAATTTGTATTGTAACTTTTAGGACCTTTCAAACGTGTGATACGTGACCAAAAGAGTCCTGCTAGCAACTCAAAAGGAGTGGCATTGGGACAATTTTCATTGACTTCATAGAGGCATTGTTTGATCACTGAATTGGAAATTTTGAAGGTGGCTGTGGCCATTTTGACTGAGGCCTGAAATTGTTCTTCAGATTTGGTAGCATAGTACTTGCCTAATTGTGTATGTTTGTTTGGAACTAGTTGGCCATGGAGTGCTAATGAATTGAAGAAAGGTGGGTGCTCCATTGGTTCTCTTCGGCTAACCTCTGCCCATGATTTGAAGAGTAAGGTCGCACTGGTTAGGTCTGCAAGCATGTGTGAGCAACTTAGTCCAACAGCTACACCACCCCCTTCAAAGTCATTTATCTGCAAAAATTGATACAGAGGCCAGTTATTAGCCACCACGCTTCCGTACACAATTATTTATTTCGGATAATTTGAAAGTGATAAAGAGGAGGATTCAAATCTTGGTTTTTCCTCAAAAAGAGAGCCGACAATGTTAGTGAATTCTTATTCCATACAAAAATTGTTGTTCGACAAATTCTAGGCCAAAATTAGAAGATTCATTTGAACTATATTGTTGTATGCATATGTGACTTGTTACTAAGTTTCCTGAAGGTATAAGTTAAAAATTAATAAATATTCATTTATAAGTTGTAATGTATACTTTTAAAAAAATAAAGTTAATAATTCATTGGTTTCCATGCACAATTTTATTGAGTTCTATGTGCTTTTTTAAATACATGCGTATAATTTAACTTTATTTTTTTAAAAATGCATAAAGATATTAAAAATATTCTTAATAAAGTATTAAATACATTATGACCACGGCCCTTAAGATATTCGTTAAAAACATTCTTTTTTTATTATAAAAAATAATTTTGTTAATAAGTACCCTTAGGGTATTTATTAATAGTTCATTTAGAAAAATTCTAAATTCACTTTCATTAAAAATATAAAAAATTATTTTAAAAAATGTGAACAATGGACCATGCAAATCATGCAAAAGTGGACCATAAAGAATGTGTTGGCCAATCCACATTTTTAGCCTCAAAACTACTGTGAGAGAGAGAGAGAGAGAGAGATGGAAATAAATACCTTGACTACACTGTGGCAATAATAATAATGGTAACAGACAACCAACCGGAGATGATGGTAGGACAACCATAAGTTGCTTGAGCCACTTAATCAAAGTCATGACCCAAAGCAAGTGCCAAAGCATTAATAAGCCCCACATTTTTATGACAACCACTTTGCTTGTTGCTATCCAACCCAACCGTATCATAAATTATAAGATACTCATGGTGGACAAGTGACAAGTGACACGGTCCACCATTTCACTCAAATCAACTGTTTAAAATTGCTGAATTAGAAATTTTTTTTAAATCAAAACTAATTACTGACTCAAAAATTTTAAACAAATAAGAGTTTTTTAATGGAATTGTGGACAAATGACATCGTCCACTAGAAGACTATATAATTTCTCCAACAATACTTAGAAATTATTAGTACTAATAATTATGTATCAAAATGTTGCTTTAATAATTTTGAGTCATGGAATTTCTTGTTATCATAAATTTAAGGAAAATGTTAATGAGTGCCTCAAGGACATCAATTTATGAACTATTTTTAGAAATATTTTATAAAAAAATGATAAAACAATTAATTTTGTTAACAACTTTTTATATTTTCCATAAAAGTTATATCAAAACTTTCTTAACATAGTTTATTAATAATTGTCCTAAAGATATCCGTTAATATAACCCATTTTTTAATTTTTATTTTAGAGAACGTAGTTTATTTTTGCCCTTGTCAACAAGGTTGTTTATAGCTTTTTGAGAGTTTGCCCATTTCTCAAATGCGTGTAAGTTCCCTCCCCCACCCCATACACACAAGGCAATTAAGGAAGTATTCCCATAGCAACAGTAAGGTTGTTTATAGCTTTTTGAGAGGCGGACTATTTCCTAAGAAAGCAATTAAGGAAGTATTCCCATAGCTAGAGCAAGGTTGTTTATGGCTTTTTGAGAGGAGGACTATTTCCCAGATGTGTGCCAGTCCCCTCTCTGTACCATAAACGCACACATCAAGAGGTTGGTTAGAGATTTCAACCTAAAATCTTAAAGAATCTCTTGAGTACCTAGAAATCAATACGTCAACCCTTTGCGATTAATGCAATTCCTAATTTAAATGTCGTGTCATATATCACAAACATAAATGTTAAAATACAAATTAAACATTTTAAGGTTAACTGAAATTCATTTAAGTCCTCTAAGTCTTAAATTTATTTAATTTAGACCTTTCATCCAATTTTGTTAAAAATTTGTCATTATAAAATTATTTTTCTCACTTGAAAAATATCTATAAAAATAATAATAATATTTTATAGATTTTTTATGAGATTTTTTTTTTCAAAATATATTTTTATGTGATATTTTATTATTGCTCTAAAACTACAAAATAAAATAACAATTTTGAAGAAAAAAATAACATGATTAACATATGACATGGGGAAACCTACCATTAGATTTAATGTCAAACATATTATCTTATTCGACCTTAGAATTTAACTTCAAAGAACAAAACGTATAAATGACTCACACATACATATTTGATATTACATCAAGCAATATGGAAAATAAAAAGTCAATTCGGGAATATTAAGTGATACTATTTTAATACAAGTAACCAAAAAATAAGTATATTAGCTATATATTTAATCCTTTCTCATATATATTAAAAGATTTTCTATCTTCTTCTCTTTTTTGGCATAGAAAATATGTTTAACCAGATGTAAATGCTATAAGAGAACTCCATAAAATTTAAGGCTTCATTTAATAAACCCATTCAAACACTTATTTTCAATTTTTATACAATTTTTCACGTGTACATATTTTCCCACATGTTTTCAAACATATATTTCGGTTTTTAATAGCATGAAACACCCCTAAAATTTTGAATTTTTTATTTTCTTTTTAGGGAAAAATAAAGTACGCACATATAAAAATAATAACCTGGACTCGAAAGGGTGACCATGTATTAGGCTCCTGGGGCATGTCCTCCCACGCCGTTAGATCTCTCTCCTCAGACCCATCAGCAGATCTGAGCCATTCATCAAGTGTAGCGCTCACTTTGGCCCGTAGGACCCGAACTCCAGCATCATGGCACTTCACTGCCCAGTTACCATTCTCCAAGCGGGTCAACCGACCCGTAACATTCGGCTACATAGAAATAACACCCGATAGGGACTCCCTTAACGGGTCCAACTCAAACGACCCAAATGGGTTTTTCTTGTAGTAAAAGACCATGTGGAGAGAATGGAGCCTCATGGCATGATCCAGCGAGGATAACGAGTTGAACTTGACCGACCCGGATGGTTTGCTGGGTACTACTGTTAGTTTTGAGTGGACGCTCACTCTGCTCTTTTTGCTTGACATATTTGCCAATAGAAGAAAGAGTATAATAGTTTATGCTATGTGTGATTTCAGCTATATAGTACTAACATATACGTTTGTGTGTTGGTTTTGTGTGTGTGCGCGCGCGTGTGTGTTTGTGTGTGGATATATACACACACAGACATTGAGAGATGGGGATTGGTGATTGGTGGAGACAGACAGGAAATGAATTGTGGGATGGTGGGATTTTTTTTTTTTTTTTTTTTTGAGAAGGTGGGATGGTGGGAATTAAAGAGGGAGGTCGAGGTTTGTTGAGTTTCATAAATGGCTTGGTACTTGCAAATTGACTTTTACTTATCCATTTTTTCAAAAAAAAAAAAAAAAAGTATATATATATATATATATATATTTTGAGATCTTCTAGACCACTCACAGTGAATGTAAAGTCCACACTCGTTTATTAATGCAAAATTTAAAATTGAAAAATAATTACCCTAAGAGCACCCACAGTAGATGTGGGAAATGTGGCAAATGGCAAAATTTGCCACATTTCCCACACCAAACCTCAAAAATTGGCTTTTATCAGATGGTGCAAATGGCATAAATTATCCAACATGTGAACAGTACCGTTGCAAATATGCAACGGTACGGACGAAAATGGCAAAATCAGAAAACAATTTTTTATTCACTCTCTCATCCCAGTCCATCACTTCTCCGGATTGTTCTCTCTCTCCTCCCTCTCTGTCGAATCGCTCTCTCTCTAGTGAAGGATGGGTTCCGACGTCGGTATATTCTGGCGTGGGCTCCGGTGTGGTGGGTCGCGGTGAGGTGGGTCGTTGCGAGGTGGGTTGCGGCAACTTGGGTCGGGGGCGAGGTGGGTCGCGGCTAGGTGGATCGTTGCGAGGTGGGTCGCGGCAACCTGGGTCGGGGGCGAGGTGGGTCGCGGCTAGGTGGATCGTTGCGAGGTGGGTCGCGGCAACCTGGGTCGTGGCGAGGTGGGTCACAGCGAGGTGGTTCATGGACTCACGGCGGAGGTGAACTGAAAATGGGTCTGTGGGTTTGTGGGTGTTGATCGGTGATGGTTTGGTGTTGAATCGGTGCTGAAACGGCGGTGGTGCAGAATCGGTGTTGAATGGGTGTTGATCGGTGCTGATCGGTGATGGGTCTGTGGATTTGTGGGTGTTGATCGATGCTGATCGGTGATGGGTCTGTGGGTTTGTGGGTGTTGATCGGTGATGGTTTGGTGTTGAATGGGTGTTGAATGGTGTTGAATCGGTGCTGAAACGGCGGCGGTGCTGAATCGGTGTTAAATGGGTGTTGATCGGTGCTGATCGGTGATGGTCGGTGATGGCATTTGGGTGGTGCTGAATCGGTGATGGTTTTTTTTTTTTTTTTTTTCCTGTTTTGTTGGTGGTTGCTGCCTTGCTGGGGTGTGTGGTGGTGGTGGGGTGGTAGTTGCTACCTTGCTGGGCATGCGTGGTGGCGAAGTGGTGGTTGTGCCGGTGGTAGTTGTGCAGGGAGTAGATAATATATTATTTTAATGTATGGTAAATATTATTTTAATGTATAGAATAGGAAAATAGAACATCTGATAAATAGGATGTTGTAAAATGATGTGGTAAAATAATAAAGTAGGGTTTTGGTGTTGTAAAATGGCATTTTTTTTGCCACAGCTGCTACGGATGCTCTAAGAATGGATAATGTTAAGGAGATTCTAGCATTTTACTTCTATTTTATAAAAAATTTGACAATATATCTCTGTTTCTAAACTATTTAGGTCGATATTCCTATTTTGAAACTTGATTTTCTCTAAATCAAGTTTAGTCCTATAGTGGCGTTTTAAGAACCTATTGCGACGTTTTGAAACTCAATTTTCTCTAAATCGAGTTCCATGCATTTTTTTTTGCCTATTACAACGTTTTAAAGACCTATAACGACGCTGAACTCGATTTTGAGTAAATCGAGTTTCAAAATAGGAGCATGGACCTAAAGAGTTTTAAAACAGGGGGCTATTGCCAAATTTTTTACAGAATAAGGGCAAAATGCTAGAATTTCTGTAATGTTAGAGATAATAGTACAAATTTTACTATATGATGCTACTAAATCAATTTTTGGTACTAATCACATGAAAATTATTCAAACTTTTATTTCTATCATACTGTTAAGGCTATAGTTATAATGATGAGAGATTGAGATTGCGTTTGGCATTGGCTTAAAAAGCCAGTTTTTTTTTTTTTTAGCTCATTTTTATTACTATTCAGTTTATTTTTTCTATTATTCATGAGTCCTATTGCACTTTTTTGGACTATTCATGGATCCCATCGTATTATTTCATTTATCTTTTAGCTTTATCTATCGTACTTTTAGTAAAAAAAATTTAGTTTTAACTAAATAAATTATTCCCAAACAAACTCTGAGTGTAGTTGTGTCTACATAAAAAATAAAAAATAAGAAGAAGGTATGCATGTCAATCAAAAGTATTTGTCTTTTACTTTGTAGATTTGATTAAAATGATTTCTTTAACATTGAATGGTATTCTAGTTGCTCATCAAGTGCTTTAACAAGGAAAGGGACAAAATTATTGGAAAATTTAGTTCAATTTTCCTACTATTGATGTTTTATTGCTTTTAAAACAAGATTCTTTTTGTATTATAGATTAATCTCTAAGAGTATTTGTAACGACCTAAGGAAAAGTGATAGTCAAATCTGCGCTATACCTCAAAAAGATTAGTCACAATTGAGGCTTTTTGTAATTGTTAATAAAGCTCAGATCTACCTAGTAAATATCTGATATGAGACTCATCACACACTCACACATATCACATAATCAATCAAATTGGAGCATCACATCTCCCCCATTTAAATCTCTAACGTCCTTATTAGGACCCATTTTGTGGGATAGTGTTTCTGAGCCCACACGGGGTTACCGGGCCAGCTCTGATATCATATGTAATGACCTAAGGAAAAACGCTAGCCACATCTGCGCTATACTTCAAAAGGACTAATCACAATTAAGGCTTTTTGTAGTTGTTAATAAAGTCCAGATCTACCCAGTAAATACCCGATGTGAGACTCATCACACACCCATACACATTACACAGTCAATCAAATTGGAGCATCACAGTATTCATAGCGGTGATGTTAAAAAATTTAGCTTTTAACAATTTTAAAAGTCATTTTATCTATCTTAACATCTCACTTTAAATATATCTAACATCAAAGGTCTTATTTTTTTACTACTTCATTTAAATATTCATTCTTTATTATTTTGCTACGTCTCTTTCTCTCTCTTCCTTTTCATCTCTCTCTCTTCTCTTAAGTAAGAGCCATCAACAAATCCACACCACTTTTAAATTTAGTGCATATCCTTGTACCTTTAGAAGATCAAAGAAACATAGAGGGAGAGGGTTAGTTTCAGTTGAGAGGGAGAAGAGAGGGAAGGGATGAGAGAAAAGAGAGAAAAAGGCGAGAAGAAAAGACATGGAAGTTAGTCTAGAATTAAGAGAGAGAAGAGAGAGAAAATTTTTTATGATGAGAAGAGGGGAGAAAAACATAATAAAATAATATTTTTTATATCACTTGTCACTAAAGTGAACTACTAGAGATAGTAATTTACTGTAGCAAGTTGGTAAAATACTTTAAGTTTAGCACTATCAATATAACATGTTTTTTAGTGTTTTGGGTTAGCAATTTTAATACCACAACTATGAATGACCTAACAACACCGCTTATCTTTAGTTTATTTGCCTAACATATGTCATTTTTTGGAGTCTTTTGTCTAAATATTACAAAAAACAAAGTTTTTTATGGTTATAGGCACTGTTCAAAGTTATTTAGGTAAGTGAGGAGAGAGAGTGAATTTCGGCAACACCATTGCCGAAATTCTAAGAAAAGTAAGAGAGAGAAAGAGTAAAAGGAGGTGAGAGAAAATTTGGAATTTCGGCAACGCTGTTACCGAAATTCTGTCTGCCCGGCACCCTGCCCGTGTAGAAAAAAAATGGGGAATTTTGGTAATGCCATTGCCGGAAACGGAAGAAAAAAAATGGGGAATTTCGGTAATGGCAATACCGAAATTGGGAAGGGAAAAAAAAAAAATTCGGTATTGGCAGTACCGAAATTGGGGGAGAAGAAAAAAAAAAAAAAAAAAAAAAAAAGGAATTTCGGTACTGGGCAGTACCGAAATTGAAAGAAAGAAGAAAGAAAAGAATACAATTTCGGTACTGGGCAGTACCGAAATTGTCTTCTTCTTTTTTTTTTTTTTTTTTTTAAATTACGGTATTGTCAGTACCGAAATTGTCTTTTTTTTTTCTTTTTTTTTCCTTCCCCAATTTCGGTATTGCCAGTACCTAAATTGTCTTCTTTTTTTTTAATTTCGGTATTGCCATTTTTTTTTTATAAATGATATGTCCACAATATTTTCACAACATTTTTACAACAAATCCTATGTGGCAAGTTGTTATTGGTTGTTATTGTTGGGGCAAAAAAGTAATCTTAGTGTTAGGTTCAAATTTAAATCAATAACAACCAACCACTTATGATTTGGTGTAAAAATGTTATAAAAATGTTGTGAACATAACATCTTTTTTTTTTTTCTTCCCCAATTTCGGTATTGCTATTACCGAAATTCCACAATTTTTTTTCTTATTTCTTCCCTCTTTCCTTCGGTCACTCGCACACGGGCAGAGGGCTGGGCAGGCAGAATTTCGGTAACAGCGTTGCCGAAATTCCAAATTTTCTCTCACCTGCTTTTAGTCTTTCTCTCTCCTACTTTTTCTTAGAATTTCGGCAACACTGTTGCCGAAATTCACTTTCTCTCCTCACTTTCCTAAATAACTTTGAACAGTGCCTATAACTATAAAAAACTTTGTTTTTTGCCATATTTAGACAAAAGACTCTCATTTTTTGCGCACTAATGGTGCTGTTATAAGAAGCATTTAAATATTTACTACTTTTCCATGAAAGTGAGACTTTATTGCCAATGGCCAAGAGTAACATTCCCACAAAATTTTACATATTCATAGCAGTTGAGTTGGTAAATATTCAATAATTTTTATTTAAGCTCATGGTTGATATCGTTTTTTTTTTTTTTTTTACCTACCACTTACAATATATTATATCACCATATGTCTTTCTCAAAAAAAAAAAAAAAAATTATATCACCATATGTCAAATTTTTGTCTATAAACTTTCTCTATTGCCAACAAAGGATTGTTATATGAATTACCAAGCCACGTCAAATTAAGAGTTAATAACTTGAGAAAACAAAGTTTTATTTTGGCAAAGTCACAATAGATAGTTGAGATTTTTTAAAACCATTTTTAATTAAATAAATATACGTGTATCTTGAAAATCATTCGCAAATATAACAAAGTACTGTCTACTGTCCTTCTCAAAAAAAAAAGGTACTGTCTACTGTGACCCTTGTTTTTTGGATAAAAGTACTTTGACCCTTATTGTGGAGACAAAGAGGACTCACATACATTTGACTGAATGAAGTAAAAAGGTGTTGATACTTGATAAAATACATTCACTCTTATTAAAAGAAACAAAATCTAACAAAACCTTAGGGTCCGTAGGTGTACTTGATAATATGCATTCACTCTCATTAAAAGACAACACATGTTATTTGCGTAGTTGACATGGAATGCGATTAAAGGTAGGAAAGAAAAAACAAGTAAAAGAAGATAGGTAATATAATGTAGAGTAAAATATTATTTTCATCCCTAAACTATTACCAAAGTTTATTTTTCATCTCTAAACTTTTAAAAGTTTATTTTTTATTTTTAAACTTTACAAAACGTATTACTTTTCATCCTTCCATTAATATCCCTTAGTTTATGTCTTATGTGGCATATTGGAGATTTGGCGTGGTAATTGACTTGGACTAAACCATTTTACTTAAAAAATATGGACATGGAGATATCTGAAGCTGTACCAATAGAAGAGGTAGCTGGTAGTATAAGCATGCAAAACATGGAGCATTTTCGATGGCAGTATGGCAACACTCCTCCAAAAATTTAATTCTCCATTACACATGGATGATATCCATTTCAATTGATCAATAATGCTATGTTTTTTGTGAAATGAATGGCCAGAGATATACTAATAACTAGCTATTTCATTCACACTGCAAAACTAGTTGCATTATTATGTAATCTTTATTAGAATGGTACCAATGCTGTGGCTCTTTGTCATGCTCTAGTAAATATGTTGGCAGTTTGTTTCTCACTTTTTTTTATTATATATTATTTGGAGTTTGTTCTTCACTATATTTTTTTTAACAATTAATCTAGTGAAATAAGGCCTTTGTTTTATTATCATAATTTTTGGCCAAAACATAAGCGAATTAACATATCCTTGGACTCCATTATTGAATGTTGAGCCATACAAAGAGACATAGACTATCTTTTCCCACTAAGGAGCATTGTTGGTCCTAGGCGCAGGATAGCTTGGTCCTCACATAGCTCTGCCAATTCCTTCTCAGGCAAAGTCACCAACACTGTCCTTGCAAGCCCTTCTTCCATTGAAGGCATTACCACAATCAAACCTTCTCCCTCCACATTTCCTACATGACACGACACATGAACCGGCTTTTCATCCTTGTCAAATGTTGCCGCATATATCAACGATGTCATATTGGTGCTTCCGGCCACCTTGCTAGGTACAAGCATGTGTTCCAAGCTAATACATGTTAGTTCAGGGCCATACATTCTAAAAGGTGGTGCAAACTTCCCTCCCTCTCCCTTTTGTGCTTCAAACCAATTCATAACTGCCCAAAACTCTTCCTCCTTGATGCCCAACACACGGTTGTGCACCAACTCCACAACATGTCCTAATTCACAGTGGCCTATCTCTTCTCCCTTCAATGATAGTTGTGAAAAATACAATGCATTGCCAAAATACCCAATTGGGAGTGGATCTTGCAATAGCCTCCTAGAGTCTATACAAATTGAGAGGGAATTTGTATTGTAACTTTTAGGACCTTTCAAACGTGTGATACGTGACCAAAAGAGTCCTGCTAGCAACTCAAAAGGAGTGGCATTGGGACAATTTTCATTGACTTCATAGAGGCATTGTTTGATCACTGAATTGGAAATTTTGAAGGTGGCTGTGGCCATTTTGACTGAGGCCTGAAATTGTTCTTCAGATTTGGTAGCATAGTACTTGCCTAATTGTGTATGTTTGTTTGGAACTAGTTGGCCATGGAGTGCTAATGAATTGAAGAAAGGTGGGTGCTCCATTGGTTCTCTTCGGCTAACCTCTGCCCATGATTTGAAGAGTAAGGTTGCACTGGTTAGGTCTGCAAGCATGTGTGAGCAACTTAGTCCAACAGCTACACCACCCCCTTCGAAATCATTTATCTGCAAAAATTGATACAGAGGCCAGTTATTAGCCACCACGCTTCCGTACACAATTATTTATTTCGGATAATTTGAAAGTGATAAAGAGGAGGATTCAAATCTTGGTTTTTCCTCAAAAAGAGAGCCGACAATGTTAGTGAATTCTTATTCCACACAAAAATTGTTGTTCGACAAATTCTAGGCCAAAATTAGAAGATTCATTTGAACTATATTGTTGTATGCATGGGTGACTTGTTACTAAGTTTCCTGAAGGTATAAGTTAAAAATTAATAAATATTCATTTATAAGTTGTAATGTATACTTTTAAAAAAATAAAGTTAATAATTCATTGGTTTCCATGCACAATTTTATTAAGTTCTGTGTGCTTTTTTAAATACATGCGTATAATTTAACTTTATTTTTTAAAAAATGCATAAAGATTTTAAATTATTCTTAATAAAGCATTAAATACATTATGACCACGGCCCTTAAGATATTCGTTAAAAACATTCATTTTTTTATTATAAAAAATAATTTTGTTAATAAGTACCCTTAGGGTATTTATTAATAGTTCATTTAGAAAAATTCTAAATTCACTTTCATTAAAAATATAAAAAATTATTTTAAAAAATGTGAACAATGGACCATGCAAATCATGCAAAAGTGGACCATAAAGAATGTGTTGGCCAATTCACATTTTTAGCCTCAAAACTACCGTGAGAGAGAGAGAGAGAGAGAGAGAGAGATGGAAATAAATACCTTGACTACACTGTGGCAATAATAATAATGGTAACAGACAACCAACCGTGGATGATGGCAGGACAACCATAAGTTGCTTGAGCCACTTAATCAAAGTCATGACCCAAAGCAAGTGCCAAATCATTAATAAGCCCCACATTTTTATGACAACCACTTTGATTGTTGCTATCCAACCGTACTACAAATTATAAGATACTCATGGTGAACAAGTGACAAGTGACATAGTCCACCATTTCACTAAAATCAACTGTTTAAAATTGCTAAATTAGAATTTTTTTTTTTTAAATAAAAACTAATTATTGACTCAAAATTTTAAACAAATAAGAGTTTTATAATAGAATGGTGGACAAATGACATCGTCCACTAGAAGACTATATAATTTCTCCAACAATACTTAGAAATTATTAGTACTAATAATTATGTATCAAAATGTTGCTTTAATAATTTTGAGTCATGGAATTTCTTGTTATCATAAATTTAAGGAAAATGTTAATGAGTGCCTTAAGGACATCAATTTATAAACTATTTTTAGAAATATTTTATAAAAAAATGATAAAACAATTAATTTTGTTAACAACTTTTTATATTTTCCATAAAAGTTATATCAAAACTTTCTTAACATAGTTTATTAATAATTGTCCTAAAGATATCCGTTAACATAACCCATTTTTAAATTTTTATTTTAGAGAATGTAGTTTATTTTTTCCCTTGTCAACAAGGTTGTTTATAGCTTTTTGAGAGTTTGCCCATTTCTCAAATGCGTTTAAGTTCCCTCCCCCACCCCATACACACAAAGCAATTAAGGAAGTATTCCCATAGCAACAGTAAGGTTGTTTATAGCTTTTTGAGAGGCGGACTATTTCCTAAGAAAGCAATTAAGGAAGTATTCCCATAGCTAGAGCAAGGTTGTTTATGGCTTTTTGAGAGGAGGACTATTTCCCAGATGTGTGCCAGTCCCCTCTCTGTACCATAAACGCACACATCAAGAGGTTGGTTAGAGATTTCAACCTAAAATCTTAAAGAATCTCTTGAGTACCTAGAAATCAATATGTCAACCCTTTGTGATTAATGCAATTCCTAATTTTAATGTCGTGTCATATATCACAAACATAAATGTTAAAATACAAATTAAACATTTTAAAGTTAACTGAAATTCATTTAAGTCCTCTAAGTCGTATATATTAAAAAGTATATTAGTTATATATTTAATCCTTTCTCATATATATTAAAAGATTTTCTATCTTCTTCTCTTTTTCGGCATAGAAAATATTTTTAACCAGATGTAAATGCTATAAGAGAACTCTATAAAATTTAAGGTCTCGTTTAATACTCTCACTCAATCACGTGTTTTTAGTTTTTAAATAACGTTAAACACATTTTTATACATATTTTCACACATATTTTCAATCACGTATTTTCGTTTTTTAATAGCATGTACCAAATACCCTTAAAATTTTGAATTTTTTTTTTCTTTTTAGGAAAAAATAAAGTATGCACATATAAAAAAAATAACCTGGACTCGAAAGGGTGACCATGTATTAGGCTCCTGGGGCATGTCCTCCCACGCCGTTAGATCTCTCTCCTCAGACCCATCAGCAGATCTGAGCCATTCATCAAGTGTAGCGCTCACTTTGGCCCGTATGACCCGAACTCCAGCATCATGGCACTTCACTGCCCAGTTACCATTCTCCAAGCGGGTCAACCGACCCGTAACATTCGGGTACATAGAAATAACACCCGATAGGGACTCCCTTAACGGGTCCAACTCAAAGGACCCAAATGGGTTTTTCTTGTAGTAAAAGACCATGTGGAGAGAATGGAGCCTCATGGCATGATCCAGCGAGGATAACGAGTTGAACTTGACCGACCCGGATGGTTTGCTGGGTACTGCTGTTAGTTTTGAGTGGACACTCACTCTGCTCTTTTTGCTTGACATATTTGCCAATAGAAGAAAGAGTATAATAGTTTATGCTATGTGTGATTTCAGCTATATAGTACTAACATATATGTTTGTATGTTGGTTGAGAGATGGGGATTGCGGATTAGTGGAGACAGACAGGGAATGAATTGTGGGGTGGTGGGAATTTTTTTTTTTTTTTTGAGAAGGTGGGGTGGTGGGAATTAAGAGGGGGGTTGAGGTTTGTTGAGTTTCATAAATGGCTTGGTACGTGCAAATTGACTTTTACTTATCCGTTTTTTCAAAACCGGAAAAAAAAAAAAAAAATTGAGATCTTCTAGACCACTCATAGTGAATGTAAAGTCCTCGACCACTCATAGTGAATGTAAAGTCCTCGCACATTTATTAATGCAAAATTAAAATTTTAAAAATAATTACCCTAAGAATGGGTAATGTTAGGGAAATTTTAGTCTTTTGCCCTTATTTTATAAAAAATTTGATAATATACTCTTATTTTCAAACTATTTAGGTTGATGTTCCTGTTTTGAAACTCGATTTTCTCTAAATCGAATTTAGTCCTATAGTGGCGTTTTAAGGACTTATAGCGACGTTTTGAAACTCGATTTTCCCTAAATTGAGTTCCATGCAAGCTTTTTTGAGTTCCATGCAAGCTTTTTTTTTTTTTTGGCCTACAACAACGTTATAAGGACCTATAACGACTCTAAACTCGATTTTGAGTAAATCTAGTTTGAAAACAAAGGCATGGATCTTAATAGTTTTAAAACAATAGCATATTGCCAAATTTTTTACGGAATAGGGGCAAAATGCTAAAATTTCTGTAATGTTAAAGATAATAGTACAAATTTTATTATATGATGCTACTAAATCAATTTTTCGTACTAATCACATGAAACTTATTCAAACTTTTATTTCTATTATACTGTTAAGGCTATAGTTATAAGGATGAGAGATTGAGATTGCGTTTGGCATTGGCTTAAAAAGCTAGTTTTTTTTTTTTTTTTTTTATAGCTTATTTTTGTTACTATTCAGCTTATTTTTGCTACTATTCATAAGTCCTATTGCACTTTTTGAAACTATTCATGAAATCCCACTGCATTATTTCAAATATCTTCTAGCTTTATCTATCGTACTTTTAATAAAAAAAATTCTAGTTTCAACTAAATAAATTGTTTCCAAACGGACTTTGAGAGTAGTTGTGTCTACATAACAAATAAAAAATAAGAAGAAGGTATGTATGTCAATCAAAAGTATTTGTCTTTTACTTTGTAGATTTGATTAAAATGATTTCTTTAACATTGAATGGTATTTTAGTTGCTCATCAAGTGCTTTAACAAGGAAAGGGACAAAATTATTGGAAAATTTAGTTCAATTTTCCTACTATTGATGTTTTATTGCTTTTAAACCAGGATTCCTTTTGTATTATAGATCAATCTCTAAGAGTATTTGTAACGACCTAAGGAAAAGCGCTAGCCACATCTGTGCTATATCTCAAAATGATTAATCACAATTGAGACTCCTTGTAGTTGTTAATAAAGTTCAGATCTACCTAGTAAATATCTAATGTGGGACTCGTCACACACTTACACACATTACACAATCAATCAAAATGAAGCATCACAACTCCCCCACTTAAATCCCTAAAGTCCTCGTTAGGGCGTATTTTGTGGGATAATGTCTCTGAGCCCACACGGGGTTACCGGGCCGGCTTTGATACCATATATAATGACCCAAGGAAAAATGCTAGCCACATCTGCGTTATACTTTAAAAGGATTAGTCACAATTAATGCTCTTTGTAGTTGTTAATAAAGTCCAGATCTACCCAGTAAATACTCAATGTGAGACTCATCACACACCCACATACATTACACAATCAATCATATTGGAGTATCACAGTATTCATAGCGGTGATGTTAAAAAATTTAGCTTTTAACAATTTAAAAAGTCATTTTATCTATCTTAACATCTCACTTTATAATATATATAACGTCAAAGGTTTTATTTTTTTACCACTTCATTTAAATATTCATTTTTTATTATTTCGCTACGTCTCTTTCTCTCTCTTCCTTTTCATCTCTCTCTCTTCTCTTAAGTAAGAGCCATCAACAAATCCACACCACTTTTAAATTTAGTGCATATCCTTGTACCTTTAGAAGATCAAAGAAACATAGAGGGAGAGGGTTAGTTTCAGTTGAGAGGGAGAAGAGAGGGAAGGGATGAGAGAAAAGAGAGAAAAAGGCGAGAAGAAAAGACATGGAAGTTAGTCTAGAATTAAGAGAGAGAAGAGAGAGAATTTTTTATGATGAGAAGAGGGGAGAAAAACATAATAAAATAATATTTTTTATATCACTTGTCACTAAAGTGAACTACTAGAGATAGCAATTTATTGTAGCAAGTTGGTAAAATACTTTAAGTTTAGCACTATCAATATAACATGTTTTTTAGTGTTTTGGGTTAGCAATTTTAATACCACAACTATGAATGCCCTAACAACACTGCTTCTCTCTAGTTTATTTGCCTAATATATGTCATTTTTTGCGCACTAATGGGGCTGTTATAAGAAGCAATTAAATATTTACTACTTTTCCGTGAAAGTGAGACTTTATTGCCAATGGCCAAGAGTAACATTCCCACAAATTTTACATTTTCATAGCAGTTGAGTTGGTAAATATTCAATAATATTTATTTAAGCTCATCATTGATATCGTTTTTTTTTTTTTTTACCTACCGCTTACAATATATTATATCACCATATGTCTTTCTCAAAAAAAAAAATTATATCACCATATGTCAAAATTTTGTCTATAAACTTGTGTTAAAAAAAAATTTTGTCTATAAACTTTCTCTATTACCAACAAAGGATTGTTATATGAATTACCAAGCCACGTCAAATTAAGAGTAATAACTTGAGAAAACAAAGTTTTATTTTGCAAAGTCACAATAGATAGTTGAGATTTTTTAAAACCATTTTTAATTAAATAAATATACGTGTATTTTGAAAATCATTCGCAAATATAACAAAGTACTGTCTACTGTCCTTCTCCCTAAAAAACAAAAACAAAAGTACTGTCTACTGTGACCCTTGTTTTTTTTATAAAAGTACTGTGACCCTTATTGTGGAGACAAAGAGGACTCACATACATTTGAATGAATGAAGTAAAAAGGTGTTGATACTTGATAAAATACATTCACTCTTATTAAAAGCAACTAAATCTAACAAAACCTTAGGGTCCGTAGGTGTATTTGATAATATGCATTCACTCTCATTAAAAGACAACACATGTTATTTGTGTAGTTGTCATGGAATGCAATTAAAGGTAGGAAAGAAAAAACAAGTAAAAGAAGGTAAGATAGGTAATATAATCTAGGGTAAAATATCATTTTCATCCTTAAACTATCACGAAAGTTTATTTTTCGTTCCTAAACTTTTAAAAGTTTGTTTTTCATTCCTAAACTTTACAAAACGTATTACTTTTCATCCTTCCGTAAATGTCCTTTAGTTTATGTCCTATGTGGCATATCCAAGATCTGACATAGTAATTGACTTGAACTAAATCATTTTATTTTAAAAAATATGGACTCGTGGCTTATAATGATTCGTGCATGTGGATTAAATATTTGAGTGAGACAAATTTATCCTTCACACTAGCCGTAGTCGTGCTTTAATCCTGATAGAAAATCCCCAACTGGAAACCCCATCGCCCAAACGTTGAAACTGAACACCAAACGCCCATGAAATCAGGCAAAAGTTTTGAGTCCCAAACTATAAAATACTTTAATTTTTTGCTGCATATCCAAACTTATCAACTAATCAAGGTAGTGGGCTCCAAGTTATCTTTTCTTTTTCAAATCTACAAGCATATACAGAATGAAAAGATTTTTGTCAACCAAGGGCTCGAGATTTCATTGTGCTCGGGGGTACGAATCAGTGCCACTGTATCTTGTTTTTGTTGCTGGCGCCGAGATCTCTTCTGAGAGAAGCTAGGTGCAGTTGGTCGTGAGATCAGGGAAGAAAGAATCGTTAAAAGGGGTAAATTTGTCTCACTGAAGTATATAATCTGTGGGGGGTAAGGAGCGCCGAAACTCCATGTGGGCCGTGGGCCTGGCCCGAGGACGGGGCCCCATCGAAGGGATAGTGGATAGGGCCTCCTAAAACGGCGACTGAAACGTCCGCCGGTCGAATTTGTGCTGGTCCGAGGAGAAAATCTCCTCGGACTAAGAGACCCTTGTCCGAGGAGAGTAGCACGTTGTACAGGGAAGGTCTCCTAAAGCTCAGCGAACCGTACTCCGCCCTAACGGGACGCCGAGGGGGGGGCAAGAAGTACGAGCACTTTACAAAGCTGCTGCCACCGCATTAAATGCCTTCCACCTACCCGCCTGGCCGCATTGATGGGGAAATGACTTCTGAAGGGACGGGAGACAGCCCTAAGGACATTGGGGAGCGTTTTCAGGGAAAAGACGGATGGGAACCAGAGATGGGGAGTATAAATGGGAAGGAAGGAACCGCTGGAAGGGGATCGGGATTTTCCCCAAAGCATAGTGGAAGTCTCTCTCTCTCTCCCTTGAAGAAAGTAGGAGAAAGGCCTAGATATACGCTCTCGGCCCTCGTTCGAGGAGAGACGAAGGTGTGCCCTCGATCCCTAGCAAGACAGCACCGGATCTCACCCTCACTCCATAACTTTCCAGAGCCCCAAGAAGCCTAGGCTTTAAGCCCATTCTCTACAAATCCTATTGTAAAGGCCACTAGGGCCGGCCCTGTCATTCATTTGGGCCCAGGCCAACTTTGTGTCCTTACATAATCCATATGCACAAATCATTGGGAGTCACGTGTCCATATTTTTTTTAAATAAAATGGTTTAGTCCAAGTCAGTTATCACATCAGTACTCTATTAGGCCATATAGGACATAAATTAATGGACATTAACAAAACGATGAAAAGTAAAACACTTTATAAAGTTTAGAGATGAAAAACAAACTTTTAAGAGTCTAAGGACGAAAAATGATATTTTACGATATAATCTATTTATCTCCATGCCGAATGATTAGACATGTAAAAATGGCCCTCACTGGCCATTTTAATTTAAAAAATTCAAATCAATTTTAATGACCTCTTTCTTTTTCTTTTCTTTTTTTATTTTATTTTGTTTTTGATAACAGCCTCCTTCATTTTTTTTTAAATTATAATTACTCTTTAATTGATTGTTGTCTTATTTATTTTCCTTTCAATATTAATTTTTTTGTCATATATAAATCGTTAATGTTAGGAGCATTAAAGCATAGGTTTATACAAATATATAAGCAACTCTTTTTAGCTCTTTTTTCTTCAAAAAATAAAGTCATATGCATTTACACGAGACGCTTTTTTTTTTTTTTTAGAATACTAATAATTTTAATACAACCAAATGCCTTGTAGTTAAATTGACACCTCCCCATGCACAAAGCGCTTGGGAGTTTAGGAAGGAAAGGGTTCGAGCTGCGGGGTTAACAACATGCTGTACTTATTTCTTAAAAAAAAGTATTAAACAAACTGACAGTAGTGTATATCTAAAATGGTCTAACTCTTAAATGCATAGCACAGACTTTAAACCTCTTTAACTCACACTTATTTTTCAATGTAGGATTAACCCATTGTTTTTTCTTTTGAGAATAGTAAGTATTTTAACACATACACGGGGAGAGGGGAGAAGGTTTTAAAGAAATTGACAATAGTATATATTCAAAATGACCTAACTCTTGGATACACAATATAGACTTTAAACCTCTTATGAGATAATTAAGGGCACTAAAATACAATAATTCATTTAGCTTGACCCTCCTTGAGAAAAATTTATGGCTCCGCTTTTAACTAAACATAACCTAAAGATAAGAGATAATCACACTTACCCATGCTCAACCCAATTAGTTAACCCATGAATACTCAATTACCTTACTCAATTGATATCCATACCCAATTTGTTACCCAGTATATTTACCTAAGGATATTCATGCCTATCCCAAACCCGATCTCTATACTTTTTTATTAATAATAATTTTAAAAGTTTTAAAAATTTAGAAGTTCTAGTCAAATTTCTGCCGTTTACATTATCATTAGTACTTCAATAAAATAACCATGCCTTCAAAAAAAAAATTTAATATTACCATGGGTTTCTTCTTCTTCAGACTCGCTCATCAAGCTCTCTGCATTTGTTTTCCTACCTGCGCCTCACATGAAATGATCGGTCTGAAGTGGTTTACCGAATGATCAATGTGAATTTTTTCTTTGAGATTTAGCTCAAAAACTTGAAGACTTGGTCTTAGTGAGTTTGAGGGACAAGTGGGTTTTCTTTGTTTAGGAGGAAAGTTGGTTGTTTTTTATAATTGCTATGGATTTCCGAGTGTGGAAGCCATAGCAATTATCAAAAATAATTGGCAAGACATTATTATATACTAAAATTTGAGCCATCCATGTGCTCTAATTTGCTTTTGGTTATCAACAAATTAGAGGAAAGTTTGTTGTTTTTGATAATCCACTATTTGTGGGAAATCCAAAACATCTGTTTATTTCAATGAGCTTTGGTTGTATCTTTGGGAAATCCAAACCGAACTCAACGTTTTATTCTTCTTAGTAGTTTGTTTTTACAATCACAAAAAGTCACTTTATCTATTTTAACTTACAATATCATAACACACCTAACATCAATGGATCTATTATTTTAGCTACTTCATTTAAATATTATTATTTCTATTTTCTTTTACCACCTTTTCTCTTCCTTCTTTTTCTCCACTTTCTCCGTTTCTCTCCTTTATTCTTCTTTTTCTCTGCACCTTCTCCGTTTCTCTCTTTCAACTTCTCTGTTTCTCTCTTCTTCTTCTTTTTTCCTCTCCTTTCTTCTTCGTGGGTTATGTGGCTTTTGTGGGTCTGTTTGTTGCTGGTGGGTTGCATATTGCAGGTGGTGGTGGGCGTTGTGTTGTTGTTGGTGGTGGTGGGTCATTGGGATGGATTTAATGATCTGTGGGTTTGGTGGATTGGCGTTGTTTCGATGGCAGTGGTCCGATCCGGTGTTATTTTTGGGGGCTAAGTGTCTAATCCGGTGGGTTTTTATAAGGATTTTATGAGCACCGTCGCAGTGGGTGAGCTGGCCAGCGAAGCAAAGAGGAGATAAGGGAGGTGCTAGAGAGAAAAAAAAATGAGAAGGAAAAAAAAGAAGAAAGAAGAGAAGCCGAGAGAGAGAGAGAGAGAGAGAGAGAGAGAGAGAGAGAGAGAGAATATTTTTTTATTGAGAGGAGAGAGAATTTTAATAAAATATTACTAGCCTCATCACACACGCATTTCGCGCGTGTGATGAGGCTTTTTTTTTAGTGATCATATTTTGTAAAAAAAAAAAACTGTATTTAATTATTTTATGTATATATAATTTTATTTTAAAAATCTAATTTATAAGTGAATAAATCAATTTAAAAATTAATAAGAGAATGGTCCTATTTTTTAGACAATGTTTTAGTGAGAGTTAGAGTTGCATTTTTACCGGATTATCCTTTAGTTTGTCTCAACTTAAACATAGGGCTGTAGGGGCATTTTTGAACTAAAAAAATGAGGAATCCAAATAGGAGAACTCCATTGATTTAGTATAATCAAAGACTCCATTAATTTGTTAGAGTCAAGGACTCCATTTATGAGGTAGAGTCAAGGACTCCATTATTTTTGCAAAGTCAATAACTCAATTGATGGGGTAGAGTCAAGGACTCCATTACTTTTGTATAGAGTCACAAACTCTAGTTGAGAAAACATTGCACCAAAACTTGAAATAATTTTTATTTTGTAATTTTCAAATAGGATTTAAGAGTCATGGACTCTTGTATAAAGCTTTATGTGTGGAGTTAGGAATTTCTCATGAAACCCAACCATATTTGTTTTCCCAAACAAAAATTCATATTTGAGGAAGAGGGAGAAAGAGAGATTTTGGTAGAGAAGAAAGGGACTAATGAAACCCCAACCTAACATTGATAGTGCATGTTCTTCCTCTACTTGTTGCTCTCTATCTTTTTTTCTCTCTGTAATTTGTTGTATGTTTTCTCTCTATTTTTTTTGTGTGTCCCTTGCTCTATCTGTGTGTGCGCGTTTTTTTTTTTTTTTGCTTGCTTGCTGAACGCCTCAATTTATAGAGAAGCTTCAAGTAAACCGTTCCTTTATTTTCTCTTCACTGATTTGTTCGTGTAGCAGTTTTCGTCGGTCTGTCTTTAGCAGTATCCTGATTTTATGTGTCCACGACTCAATTCCGTATCTCAAAGCTTCCTATTTTTTTGTCTATCACATCCCCATTTATCAGCCTCTTTAATTTGTTTTGTTTCTAGACTTTTCTTTTCTAGACGGTAATTTTTTAAAATGTAATCACCAACTCCATCAATTATTCAAATAAATAACTTTATAAAAAAATAAAATTTAACACCAAAAACATATACAATGATGGTAAAAAAAAAATTTCTTAAAAAGAAAAAAAAATATGAAGAAGGAAAAAAAAGTGAGGAAATAGAAAGAAATAGTAATTGATCATTAATTAGGGACTATTGTAGTAACTATTTTTATTTCAATTCAAATTTTCAAAATTACATTTAAAAAAAAAAGGTTTAATATGATACATATGTATATATATATATATATATATATATAAAGTAGAACTCAAAAGAAAGTCAATCATAAACCAAAGAAAAGAAAACAGAGAAGAACTTATAGAGCCTGAAATTTGTTGGTTGAATGCTTCTTTTGTAGCATAAGGCAGCCTTGTTTTTAGATCACAATACCTACAACATGAAGTGAATATTCATTAAGAAGTACAATGGTAGAATCACAATAACTACAACATGAAATGACAATTCATTAAGAAGTACAGTGGTAGGGTATATGAATGAACCACTCATTTCAAAATTACATTTAAAAAAAAAGAAAAAAGAGTTAACGTGATACATATATATATATAAAAAATAAAAAATAAAAAAGTAGAGATCAAAGAAAGTCAATCATAAACCAAAGAAAAGAAAACAAAGAGGAACTTGCAAAAGATAGAACCTGAAAATTTGTTGGAGCTTCTGACAATAAATGTCTCCAATCTGAAGAAAAAGAAAGAAGGATGTAGAGCTAAACTAAATGTCTTCAATCTGAAGAAGAATGAGAGATCAAAAGTGAGATAGAAAATGCAAAGAGTACGTGAATTTGTGGGTTTTAAAGTATAGGAGTTTTAATTTACATATTTATCCTCGTTAGTTGAAAACTTGTAAGTGGATATAATGAGGGTACTTTAGGCATCCAAAATATAGAATTCAAACAGGAGAAACCCCTTAAATAGTAGTATAGATTAATGGCTATGTACTGTAGCAAGAAACTAAAAATTTTTAGCTATAGCACCACTACTGCAGCTTGCTTTTTAAGTATTGGTAATGTTAAAAATAGCAATATAGCTATTTAGCACCACTATTGTGGATGCTTTTGTTGTTGTGCACTATAGCAAGAAGCTAAAAATTTTTAGATGCGGCACCACTATTGCAACATGTTTTTAAAGTATTAGTGGTGCTAAAAATAGTCATATAGTTATTTAGCACTACTATTTAGAAGGATAAAAAAAGTTGTATCCCTGTGTATATTTGTATTCATACATGCATGGCCTTAAATCATTTTTTGGCTTTTATCTTCACCAGTATACTTGCTGACTCTTTTGTAATTTACTACGCTAAAGAATGTTTAGCCTTTTAATTCCTAAACCCAAAAAAAAAAAAAAAAAAAAAAATAGTAGCAGATCTTAAATAGCTTTTTCTTGATTGCGGGAAAAAAAAAACTATGGCTATGGCTAAGTAGCACAGAGATAGTCATAGTGGAGTATCAATAGGAGCAAGCAATGACGGTTCAGATAATATCTAAATCCTACTTGAAAATTTTGGGTAATATTTAAACCCCACCCGATTATCTTTTATCTACAAAAAATCGAGTATTACTCAGAATATTTAGATCAGGTATGGTAGGATATTCATTACCCAATGGGTATGACCATCCTTTGATTCATAATCAACTAAATACTAGTTTTTTTTTTTTTTTTTCTTTCTTTTTATAAACAAATCAATAACCAATTTGTAGTAGTAAAATTGTCAAAGAATCACAATTCTCAAAGATGAAGGATAGATTTATTAGTATATTTTATATTATTAGACTAATTAATTTTCACAACTTTATCTCTTATTCAATAAATGAGTGTTTCACACAAAAAAACACATGCACTTTTTATTTTGCTATTTGTGGTTGACAAAAATTACAAGTTATGATTGGGCTCATATTACCTGTAAGTGACACATTTTCACATGGTAGTAACAAATTTTTTTTTGTCTAAAATGTAAAACTGACCCTCTAAGTTTCACATTTTGTTATTTTAGTCCTTTAACTTTAGTTTCGGTCAATTTAGTCCTTTAAGTTTCAAAAGTGCTTCAATTCAAGCGTTCCACTAACTTTTGTTAATGCTCTGCCGTTAAGTTCATTTTTTTTCTTCTTCAATTTTTTATATTAGAAAAAAGCAGAAAACTAATTTAAATTTTAAAAAAAATTTAAGAAATACCATAACACACCACAAACCCAACACACAAACGACAAAAAATTTCTTTACATTGATCACCAAAAAGAGAAATAGAAAAGAAAGCAAACTCACTCACGTCATGTAAATCAGAGATCAGAACGTGAGTGAGTGAGTTTATTACAAATAATACAATTCCATAAACCCACAAATGAAACAAATTTCACAACACACCAAATTGGGAATTCCAAATCAAACCCAGAGTACTGTGCAACCATTCACATTCTTCAGAGAATTGCAACATTGCAATTTTCAGGTAATGGGATCTTAGACTCATAGTACAATTTCCATATACAGAGCCTCGATGAAAAGAAATTTTCCTAGGAAACAAGCAAAGCCTTACAGACTAAAATATAGCACAAAAGGCTTAAAAAAACACATTTTTAAGAGATCTATGCACCGCCAATCTCATATTTGCAATTCTAAATTCACAACATGTACAAAAGGAAAAAAAACATAGAAAGAATCAATAGAAACTAATTCAATCACTAACGAAACCAAAAAAAAAAAAAAAATGGAGTCTTAGATCTGAATTTGACCAATGTCACTCCAACAGAAGCTAAATCAAAGTCTGAGCTTATTCAAAAAAGTAACCAAATAGAGAATTTCTATTTTCTCCCTTTTTTTTCCCAATGTTTTCTCTCGAATTATCGGGAACCAAACAGAGAGAGAAATTGAAGTGAGAAATGTAGAAATAAAAGAGATTTACACAACTTGTACACCAAGATGGTTAGGTACTCACTCACGTTGTCTTCGCCACTCTCTGCTTCATCTCTCTCCGATTTACATGACGTGAGTGAATTTGCTTTCTTTTCTTTTTCTCCTTTTGGTGATCAATGTAAAGAAATTTTTTGTTGTTTGTGTGCTGGGTTTGTGGTGTGTTATGGGATTTTTTTTTTTAATTTAAATTAGTTTTTTGCATTTTTTAATATAAAACACTGAAGAAGAAAAAAAGAAGAAGCACTTAACAGCAAAGCATTAACAGAAGTTAATGGAAGGGCTAAATTGAAACACTTTTAAAACTTAAAGACTGAATTGACCTAAAAAAATGGGGGTCTTTATGGTCATATTACACCCCCGGACAGGGAGCCAGTGGCCTCGGGGTAGGTAAGGCGAGGACATCGCAGGCAGACTACCCTGTACCCTCTGTGTGGGATCACATGCTGAACCTATTTATTGCACGAATTGTCTGACACCTTGTCAAAAAATAATATATTCTATTATTATTATTATTATTATTTTTGGTTAAAATAATGTATACACTGCTACATTATCCAAAATAAGATTAAAGATTATAATATCTCTATTCATAAGTTCTAACTTCAAATAAATAAATAAAAAGAAAATCTATCTCTATGATAGAGAATTTCTTTAGGGAAAAGAAAAAGTGAGAATTTTAATTTTCACCTGCGAGCAAGAAAGGTATAATGCATAGGAAAAAAAGTACAGTGAAAACAGATTCCTTATCTTTGTCTCAAAACTCCATCAAATTCCCCTTGTGTAGGAAAAAAGTTTCCCATCAAATTCCACAGACAGAGTGACTGAGAAAAAGCGAGAAAGAGAGAGAAAAATATGGTTGCTCGGAAATTCCAGGTCCGCCACAACGACGCTGACTACGTCGTGGACTACGACACCGACGACGGCTTCGAGGTTCTCCATTTCTCACACTCTCTCTTTCTCTCTCTAAAAACTCTCTCAGTTTCTCTCTCTAAGATTGTAAATTGTTGTTTTTTACAGACTCTCAAGTTCCAGCTCTTCTCTCTCACTTCAGTCGTCCCTGACGACCAAAAGGTCCTCTCTCTCTCTGTCTCTCTGTCTCTCTGTCTCTCTCTCTCTCTCTCTCTGTGTTTGTGTATTCAAGAATTTGTGATAAATTGTGTTTGTACAGATCATCGCCGTCGATGAAAATCGAGTCTTATCGGACGACTCTGATCTCATTTCGGTTGCCGAGAGACTCCGACTTGTCTCGGTCAACGATGAAGTCAACGAGCAGCCACAACCGCAGTCGTCAAGTCACATTGCCGGAAACGACGCCGCTTCGGTAATGTCCGATGAGGAATTAGCTAGAATTTTGCAGGTTCGTCCTCTAATTCAAAAATTTTGATCGAAATTTCACTCTTTTTTTTGTTTTGTTTTGGAAGTGTTTTTTTTTTTTTTTCTTGAAAATGCTTTTGATTTTGGTGGTTTATAGGCGGAGGAGGAAGCGCTTATGTTGCAGCAGCATTTTGCCGGGGGGAGTACTGAAGATTTCGAGAAGCAAATAAGGCCTTATATTGATCAAGTTCGCATGGTATGTTGCTTTCTTTATCAATGTATGATAATCACTTCAATTTTCAATTTTTTTGTGTTCTTTATTTGCTTGTTTGGTTGCCAAGAAGAAATGTAGGAGGACAACAATAAAGAAAAAAAAAAAGTAGTAATTTAGTGTTTTGAAATATTGATACACTCTCATTGTTTTCCAAGGAGAATTCTGACATTTTGAAACGCTCATTGTTTTGAAACCAAAAGTTCACATGGTAAATGCTTTCTTTATCAATGTATGATGATGATAATCACTTCAATTTTTAATTTTTGTGTTCTTTATTAGCTTGTTTGGTTGCCACGAAAAAATGTAGGAGGACAACAATAAAGAAAAAAAAAGTAGTAATTCAGTGTTTTTAAATATTGATACACTCTCATTGTTTGTTAAAATTTAATTTTCTTGGTAACCAAGGAGAATTATGACATTTGAAACTCTCATTGTTCCAAAACCAAAAGTTCGCATTGTAAATGCTTTCTTTATCAATGTATGATGGTGATGATCACTTCAATTTTCAATTTTTTTGTGTTCTTTATTAGCTTGTTTGGTTGCCAAGAAAAAATGTGGCAGGACAACAATATAAAAAAGAAGAAGTAGTAATTCAGTCTTTTGAAATATTGCTACTCTCATATTTTGTTAAAATTCAACAATCTTGGTAACCGAGGAGAAATCTGACATTGTGAAACTCTCATTGTTTTGAAACCAAAAGTTTGCAAGGTAAATGCTTTCTTTATCAGTGTACGATATGATCACTTCCATTTACAAATTTTTTCTTACTTTCATCATCAGCTTGTTTGGTTGCCAAGAAAAATGTAGGGGGAAAAAATAAGAAGGATTTGAACTCTTCAATATTGATAATCTCATTGTTTGATAATTGGTACAACAAAAAATAAAAGACAGTTTTGGTGCCATTATTTTCCAGTTTTTATGAAAATGGGCTATTTGAAAAAATTGTATCTAGAAAAAAAAGAGTGGGGTTTTACCTTTTTAGAAAACTGTACTTAAAAAAATGCATTTTTAAACTGCCCTTCCAAAGGGCCACTTAAACATATTGCTTTGTATTTTGTGATTTGTGTCAATTTTCTTGGTAGCCAATGAGAATTCTGACATTTTGAAACTAATTATTCTGAAACCAATATGCTAAAAGTTCTACTTAACCAAGGCTGATAGGACTGAAGTGTATTGTTTTTGTATGAGTTTTATTTATTTATTTTTTGCAACCAATGGGAGGTGTTTTTGAAAAATCAATGTTTTATTGGATATTTATAACTCTTTTTGGTGTAGTATGAGGACCCAGTGTACCAGCAGGCTGCTCAAAAAACAGCCCCCGTTGATGAGCTTGAGGAGAAAGCATTAGTTGCTTTGGCCAAGGTAAGATTAGCTATCTCTTATATTTGAGATTTAAATGGATGAGTCTATTCTTTGGCACATTGGTATGTCACACCTTTGTAAGATAATAACTTGGTGAGGTCATTGGTTCAAGTCCTTGGACCTCAACCAGTGTGTGTGTGAGTTGCTTACGAATCCTAGAACTTGTAATATATTTTGTCAGTTGTCTGATTAAAAATGGGGGGTGGAGGGGCTGGGGGACCGCCGGGGGGACATAAAACTTGTCTATATGAATCTTTCACCTACTGGTGTGGCATGCCGAGGCCAGAATCCCTTCAAATCCTTTGCCTAGCAAAAATAGCTCCTTTTCATTTGTAACTTCCTTACTTAGGCAGTGAACCTTGCCTCAATTGGTGCTTTGAAGTGCTTTGAAGTAGTTAAATGTCTGAGAGGTAGAAGTAGTAGTACAAAGGTTTTCTTCTGAGGTGTACTTAACTAATAACGTTGGAGTAGGTCTTTTGACACTTTTTTCCCCCAACTCTGTCGGTGTGTTGTTTCAATCAGAGCTTGTTGTATGTTGTGTTTTTAGAGCCTTGGAGTATTCCGGGTTTGTTTTTTGCATTTTGCAGACCCTTTGGCCTAGTATATGTTATTAGTAAGAATGTATATGTGGAGCCAATTACTAGGGTTTACCTGGCAAATTACCAAGTATGTATTAGAAACATCAAATGAATATGTAATGTGTTATGGTAATTTTCATTTGACCCTACACACTTCCTGAAAAATATATGATGTAGGAAAAGCTATGGGGTTAATTATGATTTTTTATGTAATTTTCATTAGTTTAGGTTTAGTGATATTATTTCCTTAATTTTAGGTGTTTTTTTGGGAACTTACTGCACTATGTAAAACAAAAATTCAATAATATTTTCCAGAGAGGTTTTTTTTTTTTTTTTTTCCTGGTGAATTCCAAGTTTTCCTTGTGGATTCAAGGGCCCCTTATGGATTTAAGGGTTTTGTTAAGCTAGAATGAGATCAACCCCTTTCACGTTTCCAGTCTGTGTCAGAATAGCAGTATAATAATTTGGCACTGGAGCAATTCTGATTTTTGTGAATTTCACTACTTTCTATCAAGAAGTAGTTTCCAATAGAAATTTCTGTTCTCTGCCTTTATTATTATTATTTTTTTGTTATTATTTATTTATCTGGCTAGGCTTTTCTTGGATATTTGTATTTGTGATGTTGTTGAAATTACATTATGATCGAGGACTCAATAACAAATGATTCTTTTGCAAAGACTGTATTGATCATGAGCAAATTTATTTATTATTATTATTATTTTTTTATGTAATTGGTAATTTCGATATGTTTTTAGGAGGGGAACTTTGAACCATCAAAAGTGGAACAAGATCATGCCTTCCTGCTGCAGCTGCTTTTCTGGTTCAAAAAATCCTTCAGGTGTTTTCTCTTACTTTTCTATTTTTGCTCTTGTACTTCCACACAAACATATTGAATACTGCAATTGCATATCATAGTGCGGACAAACACCCCCCCCCCCTCCAACCCAAGAAAAAAATCTGCACTTCTCTCAACATGGCAATAAAAAGTAGTTAATAGTGTGAATCGTGTTTTTCTTTTCTTACAAATATATTTCTTCTATAACTTCAGGATTGCATAGAACTACATATTACAATGGTGTGACATCACACCTGGGCAGTCTGGGTAGTTTTGGGAACTCTATCCTACACAAGTAATTTTCTTTGTTAATTGATCTTCAATCAGGAGGGAAAAAAATACGAAAAAGAAAAAGAAATGTCATTAGTCTTTTCCATTTTGATGTAATTAATGAATTATGTGGGATCATAGATTTTGCACAAGAATTATGTTTATATTAGTGAACAAAATTTGGTGATGAGAAGAATCTAGAGCTTCATAGTTCTCCAATAGGAAAAGTGGAGGAGAAAAAGAGTACAGTATGTTAGAAACAAGCAGAAGTCAGATACAGGAAGGTTTCACTAGAACTAAACAACGGGAAAAGGGTCGGGTGAAGGGATCAATTTCTCATTAGCAGTTGAATATCTACTGACTTTTTCTTTTGCTTGATTTTAATGTCATACTTCTGGTATATTATGAAAATGTTTCCTCCTAAACTTCAATGATGTATTTCTAGTTTGGTGAATAGGTGATGAACTAAAAACACACCCACAACTCTTAAACCTTTATTAGCAACAAAAATTTAATGCCAAAATAATTGACCTTATAGAGAGAACTGAATATGAAGCCGCTATCATGTCTTCCCTAATTTTGTTAAATTCTTGATCCAGCCCATTGGATTTTGAATGTTTATATATTGATTTGCAACCAAAAAAAGAAAAAAGAAAAATAGTGCCCAATTTGGTTAATTTGAACCCCATGGTGTTGTCATCTAAACATGAAGTAGTCACTCATTTTTATATGGTAATTTCTAACTCAATGGGAAGCTAATCAAAGTTTTTGGTCAAATGTATATCCTTTTTGCTTTTGATAGAAGTGCATGTTTTTCTTCCAAAAACTGGTTCTCTTGTAAGTAGATTTAGATGGGGGCAAATTTTGGGTGGCATGTGACAAGAAGTAAAATCTATTTGCAAAAATCCCATCAAGGAAATTTAGGGGGTGTTTGGTTCCCTCAAAATTCACATAACTCATAACCCACAATTCATAACTCACATCTCATAAGTCAGAACTCATATTCATTTCGCTATTTCCTCATAACTCATTCTCACCGTGTTTGGCATCCCAAATACAGTTGGCTTCCTCTCTTAAAAAAGCTAATTTAAGTGACCGTTCTCTGCTGTTTAGTCAGAACGGTAATGTTGTCCTCTACTTCAAATCACCTGTGTGACTGTTCTCGTACTCCATTTCATCTCAGAACCCAGCAAAGAGCAACAAAAGGGAAGAAGTGAAAGCCGCAGCCATCCATTAGGCATGGGATTTTAAAACCAAATCATTTTGTCAATTATTTTCCTGCCAAGTTTCAAAACTCACTGCGGGTTTTTTTTCATTGTATTTTTTCAGTTTGATTTTCTTACCAAGCTCATATATAGACTTGGCATTCTCCACATTCCCTACCTGAACATAACCTGCTAAAAATCAATTCCACGAAACCAATTCCAAAACAGGACTTTTGTCAAACAACTTACGTGCATCACTCATATTCCCACATGGTTTTTCACCTAAATCAAAGCCCAATTTCTGAACATAAACATCTGAATCAAAACCCAATTTCTCCACGTGGTTGTGCATCTGTGACTCCAGAAAAATACCTTAAGAACCCATAAAACCCCACAAAAATTTTAAACATAAAACCCAAAGAACACAACATCAAGAACCCACCAAAGAGGTTCAAAACAAAGAAGATCACCTGAGCTGAGTTGGGGGGAAGATTTGTTGGATTGAGAGAGATGATAGGCCAAGAGAGATGAGAGAATGAGAGAGATGGAGAAAGTGAAATTAGAGAGAGAGAGAGAGAGAGAGAGAGAGAGATTTGCGTTCTCCTGAGCTGAGATCAACTAAACAACTGTTGGACTGAGGTAAGAAGAGAGACTAAGAGATCAGAGATGATATGAGGAGAAAATTTTCTGTGAGGTGAATGGTGTGTGTTTTCTTCTACTGCATATTAGGGGGAATGTGCAGACTAACAATGTGAGGAGCTTCTATGTAGTAAGTTAGGCAACGTTTGAAAGAAAAATGGAAAGTAGCATTTCGAGTTTCTAAAACTCGAGATCTACATTTAAATTCGGGTCTCCCAGGCTCGCTTTGTACTGATGACTTGGACAGAAATGGCAAGAAATGCCACATAGATCTCGAGTCTCTTAGACTCGAGTTCTACCAAAGAAATAAACTAAGAACCCAGCAGAACTTTGAAGAAGAGAAACCCAGCACCCAGAACGATGAAGAAAAGAGAAATCTAGAACGAAGATGAAGAAAAACTCAGAATGAAGATGAAGAAAAACCCAGAACGAAGACGACGAAGCCTGAACCGATCGAAACCCAAAACCTAGAACGAGGAAGACGAAGCCCGAACCGATCAAAACCCAAAACCCAGAACGAAGAAGACGAAGCCGAACCGATCGAAACCCAGAACGAAGATGATGAAGAAACCCAAAACGATTTGACGATGAAGAACAGAGGGAAGAACCCAGAACGCGAGGAAGACGAAGGACGATCTGAAAGGGAAAATGAAGGACGAAGGACGATCTGAAAGGGAAGAACAGAGGAAGAACCCACTCGAGGAAGACGAAGAAATAAATGGTGGAACTCGAGTTTCACGTGAAAGAAATAAGTGGTAGAACTCGAGTTTCACATGAAAGAAATAAGTGGTAGAACTCGAGTTTCTAAAACTCGAGTTCCACGTGGAATTTTTTCCATGTCAGCTTCTACCGCTTGGGTCTCGAGTTTAAAAAACTCGAGTTCTAACATTGAACTCGAGTTTTTAAAACTCGAGATGCTAGTTTCTAACATTATTTTGAAACTTGACAACTAACTAAATTTTTTTTTATATTTAATGTTATTTGGAAATAAAATTCCTGCATATTAGATAGAGATGAAATGAGTTTAGTGCCATCTGACTTGATAGTGACCGGTCAGTTGTGTGGGTCCCAGCAATTTGAATTTTTTTACAAACTTAACTCATTTCTTATAACTTGAAAACTAACAAAACTTGTTTTCAGTTTCCATTGCTATAACTCAATTTTTTGAGTTATTAGATATAAAAATTGAAAACAAAAATGAAACCAAACAAGAGAACCTAAGGTGGGACCCACGAAATTTGAGAATTGAGTGATGAAAATGGCTAAACCAAACACCCCCTTATTATCCAGTTTTAGGGCCTAGTTGTTAGTGAGGATTGTATGAATGGTTCAGACATTTTTGATGCTTGATGAACTTACCTGAGTTGGTATGGTAGTTCAGTATCATTTTGAATATCAAGTTTTATGTGGAGGTTGTTGAAATCAATTTCCTGTCTTATAGGAAAGTGGTGCATTGCCTGACAGAGTTATGGGATACTCTTAAAAGATTTTTTTAGTGTCAAATTTTGCCAGTTTGGTCACAGGATCAGTTTGTTGAAGTTTAAATCTAAAAAACATCAGTATGACTTGGGTTTTAAAATTGAGAGGTTTTAGTTGCTTTAGAAGTGGAATTGTAGAGTTCCTTAGAATACATTCATTTATTTTGATAAGTAGTTCCTTAAAATACATTTAGGGAAGTTTATAATCATGTAATATGTGCGAACTTTGCTTTTGGAAACTTGAAGACCTATAAGAATAATATGTCATTGTCATGTGTTATGTTTATCACTTTTTTGTGTTTGAGATTTATTTATTTTTTTCCTGTAGTTATGCAGAGTTTGTTTTAAATCTCATTATAGCAGAATTTTTTTTTTTTTTTTTCTTTTGCAATGAATGGCTGACAGGCTGAATCTTGCTTTTGTATGCTTTCCATATGCTTTGGAATTGTAGGTGGGTCAATGTGCCTCCTTGTGATGTTTGCGGCAGTGAAACCATACCTCAAGGCATGGGGTCTCCAGATGATTCAGAAAGTCAATATGGAGCATCTCGAGTTGAACTATATCGGTATGACTACTAATCTACTTTTTCCTAATATGATTGTTCTGTTCTAGATTTCACTTTTAGTTTTTGTCATATGTGGTTTAATGACTTTCATTGGAACCCACATTATATGTAAGCTATCTTTCTTTTTAATCTATTTCCTAGGACATACCAATAAGCAAATAATTAATGGATTTCCAATATGGAATTGGTACTTATTGATTTTTTTCCTCAGTGGGGAGAGGGGGAAGGGATGTCCAGTCTTTCTACTGGGCTACTTGCTATGGGAAGTCTATGATGTAACTTTCTGTATTGTGTAGTTCAACTGACTGGCACATATATGTTACTGTTACTATGGTTAACCATCTTGTTTGTACATAATCATTTTTAAGATGAGTTCAGCCGAATAATACTTTAAACCATCCTTGCATGGTCAAGAATGAGCAAACTTCTTGGCCAAGGCCCGAGTCTCTACTTTTCATTAGAGATTTTTCATGTGTCTTTGGCTCTTTGCTATTTGTGTCACTTATTGTTTGTGACCAATGTTTGACTAAAGATTTCGCGTTAGGATCAATTTCCTGCTTCTATTTCCTTAAAAATTCTGCATTTAAATTGTAATGTTGCTTTTCTTGAAGTTCTTTAAAGCCAGTTTCTTAGTCTGTAATCTATGTATTGGTATATAATCAAGTTAAGTGTTTCTATACCTTGTCTGATTGTCAATTGGAGAACTTGTGACAAGCATTTCATAGATTACCTGATTGATGTTGGCCATCTTCTACTTTTCTGCTTATGAAAAGCCTTCAGTGGCAAATAGTTGGTCTATCAGAAATGGATTTCTTTTATGTCTTTACTTAATTTTATGTTCTTTGCCAATGCCTTACCTTTTGGTCCACTCCTCCATTATCTGTCACTTTCTTCCCAGGTGCAAAATTTGCTCAAGAATTACTCGTTTCCCACGCTATAATGATCCTTTAAAGGTATTTATTAGTTTCCTAACTTAAGGAAGAAGTTTATGCTTTATTTCATAGAATTTTCATTTCTCCCTATCCTATATGCAGCTTTTGGAAGAAGTTTATGCATTATTTCATTGAATTTTCATTTTCTCCCTATCCTATATGCAGCTTTTGGAAACAAGAAGGGGGCGTTGCGGGGAGTGGGCCAATTGCTTTACGTTTTATTGTCGAGCTTTTGGCTATGAATCACGTCTGGTTAGTCAGTTCTCAGCATGTTAATAAACTACCAAACATCTTATAATTATTCACACTAAAATTCACATTTCCTTTTGCATTGAGCAAATCTGTATTAGAGTCCAGGTCTTTTGGAATAACGAATTAAATCCAAACAATAGGATATAGGATGGCCCTTAATAGAATGGGATGGAAAATCACAAAGTTCTGCACCTTAGGACCAATGCTATATGGACACCTTAAAATCCCCGAATTATGTGTTGTGCTGAAATGACATTGATATAATCCTATAAGTGATAAAGCATTGTCTTTCACATCAAACACTTGTCTAAAAATGTTGTCCAATAGATTCATACCATAATATGGTAACAATAGTATGGATACTTGTATGATAATTTTAATATATGTTTTTCTCACTTAGCGTCTCATTTGTTAAATCAAGCTTGGGATATGAGAAGTTTTCTGCTCTTAATTTTTTGAATATAGATCATGTTGGTACTGTATAATTTTCAAAGTATTTAGGCTGGTGTTTCTAAGCATTATGACCTTTAATGGAATTTTTAGTTATTGGTTATGTGGAAGTACTTGAGGCTTGAGAGAAGAATTTTTCTTGTTACTAATAACACTTAATTTTTCAGATATTGGATTTTAGTGATCATGTTTGGACAGAGTGCTTCTCACAGCTTTTAGGAAGGTAGGCTTCATTTACCAATTGCTGCTCTTCAGTTTCTTCTTTTGGAGCATTCAGAAAATATTCACTATTGTGCTAGTGGGTGTTTTCTAACAACCATTATTGTGCAGATGGGTGCATCTTGATCCTTGTGATGGAGTATATGACAAACCATTGTTATATGAAAAGGGGTACTTTTAAGTTTTGCCAACCCAAACTTACTTCTTTGCTGTGTTGTCATACCAGACGAGCTCTTATGTCCATTCTTCATTCATATTACATCAGAACCCATGCCTTTCTTGTAGGTGGAAAAAGAAATTAAATTATGCAATAGCCATTTCAAAAGACGGAGTTTGTGATGTTACAAAACGCTACACAAGGAAGTGGCATGAGGTAATACTAAAAATAGTATTGTGGCATTTTTCATAATCAAGATTTTCATTAACACTTTTTTTTAATAAAATAAAAAAATAGAAGATCTTTTAAAAATAGATGCACACTATTAGGTTGAATTGTTGATGAGGATGAGTTGTCTAAATTCACAGGTTCTGCCCCGACGAAACATCATTACAGAGCCTTCCTTGTCTGCTCTCCTTGCTACTATAACACAAGAATGTAGAAGAGGCATTAGTTCTCAGGCTCTTTCTGAGCTTGACAAGCGTGACCAGATAGAAAGAGAAGCGCTCGAGAGAGATTTACATTCTACAGATGATGCATCAATCTCATTACCTGGAAGACAAAGTGGGGACAAAGAATGGCGCAAGTCTAGACTAGAACTTGGCTCTGATTCTCTAAGTTCTTCTTCTTGCCCAGTTCGTAAATGCATAGATGAGCATGTTACAAGGATTTACAATGCATTTTGTCCTGTGCTTTCTCAGTTTGTTAAGGAAGAAAATCCTAAGATTAAAGCCATTAAAGCACTCGAGTTTTTAAAAAAAATTCTCATGGATCTCAAGAATACCCCTTTTAAAACGAGGAAGGCTTCCATAAATTCAGCATCAAATACTGTACAAGCTATTGTGCATCAGTTGCTACCTTCTTTTGCTGAGTTACTTAATGCTCTCTCTCTGAAGAGTAAGGCAGACCCTGATGGGAGGGTTGACATTTGTCTGGCTGGTGATCCTGTTAAAACCTCTTTGGGATTGCCTGTTGTGTTGGATGCTTTGGATGACATGATCCAGAACCTTAAAAAAATTGACAACTTTGTTGAAGATTCTCTATCATTGCCACTTCTGAAATTAAACAGAATACATTCCGGTTTTGTCCGTGCAAGTGGAGAGGAGCTTCCTGTGGGAATTGTGAGTTTTTTTTCCCTTGCTTTTGTGTTTCATCTGTTCACTAATTTTAGAATATACTGCATGTGCACCTCAAATGAATCTCTATGTGACTCCCCAATCTTCACAAATTTCAGGCCACATCAGCATTTGATGGAACTTGCAATTTTAAATGGGAAGAACCTAAGGGTGCAAAAGGTACTACATAACAAATAAATATTTCAGCCCGTTGTTGTGTTAGAACTGAGATAAACACAAGCAAAGTGAAAAAAAGGAAGTATAGGATTATGTAAATAATTTCTTTCATGATTTTGAGAAGGAATGCTTAATGCTTCTTACTAATTATGTTCTATCATTTTTGTTCTGCCATCCATCAAGTTACTGTACCTGGCACTGTCATAGTCACCAAGGATAACTGACCATCGCTATGTTGTCTACATGTCCCTAAATCTTGAGATGAGTTTATGTAATTCTAAGGACTTAAGGGGGCCTTATTTCTATGTTTTAGATACGTAACTTAAAAGGTGATAATTGGTCTATGCCGCTGCAAAGTGATCAAAAGTCGCAAGCAGCAATGTAGATTTTGGATTGAAGCTATACTGGTAACGTTAGTAGGGTTCAAAGGTTGATTAATGATTGATTGACCTTGGCCAACATATAATTCTAGTAATGCATTGTACAAAGGGGGGAGCTTTTTTTTTGCAGAAAATGTGAACAAATTATTGTGTTTACCTGATTAGTGGTGTATAGCAAATTATTTGATCTTGTAGGTTGTTGGATTATGTATGAAGTAGCAGAAAATAAGATGCACGAACTTGTGGCATATGAGTTAATGTCAGCCAATGATGTACCAGAAAGGGATCCAAGGGATTGGTATGTTCTCTTAGAATATCCAATCACTAATTGATGTCTAATGCATAATTACTGGCTTACATCTGTCTCAGTGCATGCAACATGGAGCATATCTTTGTGCTCTAGCCTTTGTTTTGTTTTCTATTGTTTTCATTTTGTATTTCAAATGAGTATATTGAAGCTATAATGAATAGCAGTATGAAAGAGAAAAAACAGCTTCCTTCTGAGCTTTCCTTAAGATATTTTAAATTGCTCTTCTTTAATTTTGTGAACTCCATCTTCAACTATAAATTTCCTTGAAGGTCTTTAGTCTTTACCCACTGTTTGCATCCAGATTTTGTCAATCGTCTAATATTTTTTTTTCTTATTTAGGGTTGTTGAGGGAAGCAATGATGGTAGATCCAGCTGGCATCTTCTGGATAAACAAACTTCTCAGATGTTTGAAGACCGTTTCCAGCGTAGAACATTTAAGATTACACCAGTAGGGCTTCAATTCAATGTTTTCAGGTAAAAATATTTTCTCAAAATCTGTTCAAACATGTTCATCATCTGGTCTGTCCTTGAATTATTGGCTTGTTTAACAGGTTTAGGTTTTTGGCGGTTCGAGATGTTAAAGAGAATTCACGGCTCCAACTCGGCAGCATTGACCTATATGCAAAAGGCAGTTAATTTGTGTAGACTGGAATTTGGTATCCCAGTTGGATTTTTTATATCTTTCTCAATTGAGATGATGCATTGCTTTTATGATCACCTCATTGGAAAGTAAGGAAAACTCCAAGGGAAGTTAATGAAGCATGAAAATGTTCTTCTGATTGGTTGTGATCATTACTTTCATTTCGTCCGCAATTTGCAAAGTCTTGTAGAAGATCTAAGCCCTATGGTCTTAGGTGTGTATGTTAGATGATTATAATGTTTGTATTTCTCATTATTTGGCCAACACTGAAATACGATAAATGATTGATTAATGAGTACTACTAAAAAGAAATAAAGGAAACTATGATATTATCCCTCACTGCGATTGCTGACTGTATCATGTGCCGTAGAGTTCCGGAATATTGTTGGAGTGATCTGCAACTTCGATTTTTTCTTCTTCTTTTTACCCCTGAACATCAATGCTTTTGTCTAATAGAAAGTCAAAATTTCCGGCAGATTTTCTTGTTGAGATGTTTCTTGTCATTCTCAGTATTATTCTTGTAAAAGTTTGTTTTTACCTCTGTAACATAGGTAGTATTGTCATCAATTTGAAAGGGGCATAGGAGAGGACTACCATAGGTGACCTATAATGTGCATTTTGGCGAATTTATGTGAAGTTGATGTTTCTGCAATCAGTTGGCTAAATTAGATGCAGTTTGGCAATGACTAAGTTGAAGGAGCTGAGTTTCTCTTACTTTGGGTTTCTCAGTTTCCATTTTGATTGGCATTATTATAAGGGAACTTTATAGCAGGTACTTCCTCCATTGCAAACTTCGGAATTTATCTCCATGGAAAACAAAAAATAAGATGTAATTTAACAATAGCATATGCAGATTGCAGAAGGCCCAAGTGAAAGCGATTGTGAACGCACAAACACACTAAAAATTTTCAACTAAAAGACTCAGCCACAACTCAATTTAACTAGCAAGTATCAACCATCCTAAGCACTGAAAACAAAGGTCTTCCAATGTTAATTATCGCATATCTAAAAGCCTCACAACTCACAAGACTCTTTATTTGACATCAGCCTACTCACTCCATTTTCACCTGAAAGTTGACTCCTTGATGAACAAAGGCGCTTAACCAGTATCCCAGAACATCCACTCCAGGCAACGCTAGTCAAGGACTTGCAAGCTACAACTAGAGTTATGTGAATTATTAAATAGCAGCTGTATTTAGGAAGACTACTATTTCCATCTGCCCCTGATATAGACTACATTGAATGATATTTGCTTAGAATTCCCAGGGAAGGATATAAGTCACGTTGACTATATTGCATGAATGAGAACCCCAACTAATGAACTGGACAACAGTTAACTCTACAACTTTTAGTTATGATCATTGTTAGCTAAAGTAGAATCACAGCTGAGGCCAACCTTAAAGATGGGGAGTTGCCTGAGCATGAACAATTATATAAGTTCAGAACATAGCACAGCAGCTCAGAACATGTATAGTCTTCAAGTTCAGAAGATAAAAAATATTTCTAACATATAAAATGCAGACTGAACAACAACCTATTCCTTCTTTATGTATATAGAAATGACAATATATTCCTGAGCAATACATCAGAAGGACGTGTGTCATGTGCAATGATTGAGAAGCATACAGAGACATGCATGTATGGTTAACAAAGTAAAATCTTGAAAGTAAAGGGGAAAAAAACATTAACAGAAGCACCACCATTGCAATTCTAATGATTCAGTTAAGCCATCAATATCAGCATTCTAGACTAGTATGCTTGTAAGGAAATTCAGAGTATGCGAGCAAAGATAGTAAAATAAAAAAATGAAGACAAAAAGTTACAGCACACAAATATTTATATCAGTGCAATTATGAACTAAATAACCAAGATAAGAGAAGCTTACGAGACAACATACTTACGGCGTTATGGGTATCAAGTGCCTGTCATTATTGCAAAGAAAAAACACAAAACATCACGTTGTGGATGTCACCGCTAATGAGAAGAAATTTCAATAAGAGATGAAGTCCAACATATACTAAATCTTTTCTCTTCAGATGCTTTTAATCATGGTAACTGAAGCAGACAACTTAATGATATCTTAAAATTTTCAAGCAGGAATTCCATCCGTTGGCACTTTCTTCTCCCATAGTAATTGGTTGGAGGGTGACATTTTGGGTTCAAGACCCATTGGGTGCATATGTAACTTACCAATAATAAATGATTATTAAAAAAAAAAGAACTACTGTTCTGGCATTTTTTCTTTCTTTCCTTCTTTTTCTTCTTTGGGAGAGGGTAATAGTATGTTAAAACCATAGAGATGACTTTCAGCTCATTAGAATCACAACTAAAGGTCCAAACTCAGAGAAAAATCTGATAACTAAAATCCACAAATGCTATAATGTTAGCTCGGCATTTGAAAATGTTTCAACTCAAAACAAGCAAACTGACTAAAAAAATTTAGTAAATGCAATGAACCGGAAGAAAACAGATATGTGACATTAAGATGAAATGACAAGAAATGCTACATTCATGTTTAGTCTATGAACTGAAGCAATGAAACACAGTCATGCAGCAAAATTGATTACTTTGATATATTGACAAAAATAACAGAAAATCCACTATAGTCACATTCAAGATTAAATATAAGCCGAGCTTCATCTTCAATATCAGTGATCTTAAAACAGTCATGTGACATGTGAGGAAATTTGAAAGGATATTATGAGAAAAGCTCCTAGACTAAGTAAAACAGGCTAGAGAAAGATAAGAGGTGGTGGTGCAAGTTTATATCTGTATCAATATTAATCTTGATTCACATACACAGGTGAGAGAGAGAGAGAGAGAGAGAGAGAGAGAGAGAGAGAGAGAGAGAGAGATTTTTTGCAGAAGGAATTTTACAGAAAATGGCCTAAACTCAGAACACAAGGTATATTGGCATATAAAAGGATTCTGAGGCTCACCAAAGAGAAGACAGAGTCAAAAACTATTTAATATGGTAGCAAGGATGCACTATTTTTTTTTATCAAAATACTACACTTTGTTTATCAAAATCTTTCACTTTTATATCTTAAATCCCATTTATTATAATCTCCATTGCACATACTACACTTTCTTCACTTATCAAAAAAACATAACTACACTTGCTTTTCAATAGTTGCCATAGACTGTGCCCATAATACCTAGTGTTCCTGAGTGCAAAATGTAAACAATTAGTCAAAAGTTGCAAGAATATCTGATGCCCTTACCAAAGTTGCAATTTACAGAGACACTAATGAAAACCAGAGTTTCTGACAGCTGAATCCTGAAGGAATGTAAGGGTTTCCTGTGCCATTTTTACAAGATTGTTAAATAATGAAGTCGCAACAAAAATGTTAGGTACCAACTGGTTGCCACTGAAGAACCTGCAATTGCCATGTTACTGTTCAAGAACATGTCAGATCAGTGTTCTTTGTATCTAACATGCTAACAGTCCAATTTTCTCTTAAACACCCCCTCCCCGCGCCCCCCCCCCCCCAAAAAAAGGAAACAAAAACAAGTCAACATTTTTAGCTTCATTCATGCCCAAGTTCACGTGTGTACTAAGGAACAATATGCAAACAGAAATCCATAAAGATGTAAAGCATTTTGAGGATGGAATAAAACCTTTATCTTTATCGGCTAATTTCAAAAGAAATCAAGAAAATCCTATAATATAACTCATTGAAATTGCAAATAATTATTTCACTCATAAAATTCAAATAACATATTAAAAGAGAATAGATTCCAAAGTTTAAACCGTAAATGCATGCCCAAAAATCACATTACCATGAAATTTTCAATTAAATAATTTCACTTTATCCCATTCCCCTCATTAAACATTATTCCAATTCTAGTGATACAATTCAAAATGCTCAAGTAATGCCAACAAGTGCCCGGATTACCCATCTAAGAGTCGCAACTATAAGCCCAAAATCATTAAAGTATATATATATTGAACAACAACAGTCACATAAAACCTCAAACAATCAAAAACCACAAAATCTCACTTATTCTTCACCTCCACCCCATTCTTTCCTGCAATAATCACTGCAGTTGCCATATTCAAAAACAACCCATGTTCCACAACCCCTTCCAATGTTGAAATCTCCTTCCCAGCCGCCAATGCATCTCTTATTGGTGTTTTGAAATACAAGTCCACAATATAATTGGAATTATCTGTAACGTATGGTTTCCCACCTTCACTCAACCTCAACTTTGCCTCAACCCCTTCTTCTTTAAACAACTCTTGCAACCTTATCAAGTTATACTTCCAGCAAAACTGTACCACCTCAACCGGCATTGCTAACCCACTTCCTCCTAGTCCCGTCACTAGCTTCGTATCATCTGCAACCACTACAAACTTGGCTGAGGCAGCTTCTACCATTTTCTCTCGCAAAAGTGCTCCTCCACGGCCTTTCACGAGGTTCAAATCCGGGTCAACCTCGTCGGCCCCATCTATGGCGAGATCAAGGCTAGGGTGGTCGTCAAGAATTGAGAGAGGGATACCTGTTGAGTAATTCAGATAATTAAGTTCCACACCGGATAATAGTCATAAGAACAATTGAATGACATAACATTGTTGTTCTAAAGCTAATAGCATTAAATTTCCAACCATGTTGTTGTTTCTCTCCATATTATATCAAGTACTCATCACCAGAAATTCTCCATTAGTGAATGTTATCAAATTTCTAAACGTTGTAGTATCCCAACATGTTTTATCAAGCACTCAACACAAAGAATCCTCCACAATAAATTTCTAACAAACCCAGTTATCAAATTTATACAATGCCTTCTGTGGTGCCTTGACATGTTATGTAAACAGCTAACCACCAAGAATTCTCAAAACTAAACGTCTAACAATGCCCAGTAAGCAAATGCTATCAAATTTCAACAATGCTATAGTGTCTCTCAAAATGTTATATCACGTACTCAACACCAAGAATTCTCAATATTTAAATTTCTAACGAAATACCCAGTTGGCCAATCTTATCAAAATTCAACAACGATTTGGTTTCTCAACATGTTATATCTAGTACTCAACACCAAGAATTGTCAACATCAAATTTCTAATAACATCCAATTGCCACTCTTTGTCGAATTCTCAATATTTAAATTTCTAACAAAATACCCAGTTGGCCAATCTTATCAAAATTCAACAATGACTTGGTTTCTCAACATGTTATATGAAGTACTCAACACCAAGAATTGTCAATATCAAATTTCTAATAACATCCAATTGCCACTCTTTGTCATCAAATTACCACCAATGCAGTTTGCTACAGTGTCTCAATTCAAGCATGTTCATATCAAACAAAGTACTGACACCAAGTAATTCTCTCAGTAAAAAAGTATCAAAATTTGAAAAATACCCAGTTGGCGAGCTTGCTCCTCGGTGCGTTTGGAGGTGGGGACACCAACAATGTCAGAGAGCTCACCAGTCTTGAGGAGATGGCCGAGCTTGGCGACGACAAAGGCGGCGGTGGAGCCGGTGCCAAGGCCGAGGACCATGCCGGGCTTCACGTACTCCACAGCCTTGTCTGCAGCCAGCTTCTTGAGGTCATCTTGGGTGAGAACTGGTGCAGAAAAGGCTTTGATGGAGTTGGGTCTGTAGGTGTGGGTGGTGGTGCGCAGGTTAAGGGGCTTAGAGGTGCGTAGGATAAGTGGGGTGGTGGAGGTGTGGTGGTGGTGGAGAGAGGAGAGGGAGAGAGATAAGGCAGAGGTCATTTTTGTTGGTTTTTTGTATTTGGTGGGTGGAGAGTGAGAGACTTCGAGAAAACAAGATACGGAAATTTGTTAGTGTGTGTTTGTGTTTTGGTTCTCTTCTATCTATGAATTCTGTGTATCTCTCATTTTGGTTAGTTGATTGGTTAGTTGGCTTTGGGATGTGGGTTTTTTTTTTTTGGTGTGTTGTGGGGTTTGGTGGGTATTGTTTTTGGAAGAGATACTAGGAAAGAGACTTTGTTGGGTAGGTAAAGTCATAGGTGGTCTTGGTGATGAGGATCATTTGGTGCAGATTGGATCTTGGGGATTTCTTTCCTTTTCTTACTTCTTTTTTAAGTAATAATAATAAATAAGGGCTTTCACAGTTATATATTTATTTATTTACTTCTCTCTTTCTTAATTGTTTTCTAATGCTGCTCCTCTAGCTGCTACCTAATGGCAGTTATGCTAACCCCATCTATGCTTTCTCCATTTGAGTATTTGCTGTTACCTGTCGTTCAATTTCAAACACCTTAATCCTTATGTTGTGAGAGTCTGTGACCCACAACAACTTTGAGAATTTAGTGTTTGTTTATAAAATGTAAAAAATTAAATAAAATAAGTAATTCATGTCATGTGAGAACTACAAATAGTAAAAACAAAAAAAAACAGATAATTTACATGGGACCTACAAAATAGTAAGAAAAGTTGCAATAATATTATAAGTGCATCACCAATGTGCACTTAATGTAAGCCCATGTGGTTGGGGCTTCTTTGAACTTTGAGTTGTAAGAGCATTTAGTAAAAGCTTTTTTGAGTGTGTCTAGTTTAATTGATTTATTTATTTTTATGTTTTTGGGGTAAATTATAAATTGCATCCTCTAAAACTGAATTAAATTTTGAACAAATTTTGCGTGAATTAAATTTTGAACAAATTCTTGCAAAATTTAATTCAGTTTTGTGATTTCTAATTTATTCATTTCAGTCTCATAACTTCCATTCGTATTTAATGTAGTTTTTCTATTCACTCCCAATAAAAGGATTGTTATTAAGAGTTTTAAAGTAACTTAGTTTTAGTATTCTTGAATTTTGACATAGTTTTAGATGAAAAGACTACATTAAATAAATAAAAAACTTATAATATTGAATGAATTAATTAAAAGTTGCATGATCAAATTGAAATTAAAACAAAATTGGATGAAGCAATTCAACTCAAATTGGGCTTGTTTTTCACAGCCACTCTGATACTTGGTTTGGGTTGCAAAAAACCACAAAACACAGAGACCAGCCCAACCAGACACAACCACAACTAGGGGTGTTCACCAAACCGCATAAACCGCACAAACCGCAAAAACCGCACCAAAACCGCCCGCAAAATGACATAACCGCACCGCACCGCAAGTAATTTTACACCGCACCGCACCACACCGCATGGTGCGGTGCGGTTTGCAGTTTTATAATAAGAAAACCGCATAAACCGCACCGCACCGCACCGCACCGTCTCTATATATTAATATTTTTAATTATTTTTAATATTAAATATATTATTAGTAGTTTAATAACCCTAGTTAAAAAAAGTTTGACAATCCTAGCAAGTGTTGATTAGGAAAGCCAACCCAAAATAAAGAAAAACTAACTTAATAGTTTAAAACTTGAACTAAAACAAAGGAAAAAATTAGTTTTGGACTGAGTAGAAAAAGCCCAAATTTTGAAAAATATAACAATTTCAAATCATTCAAACCACATCTTATACACCGCACCGCATATGTGACCGCAAAAATGAGGTGCGGTGCGGTTATGGTTTTGGCTAAACTTTAAACCGCACCGACACCGCACATGTTGCACCGTAAAGTACGGTGCTAAAAATGGCCCAAAACTGCACCACACCGCACCGCGAACACCCCTAACCACAACCCAATTACCCAACTCAACAAAAACACCAAAAAATTAACAAACGATGTCGTTCAGAGGTTTTCATATATTCGTTTTCTTTTCCTATAAAAGGTTTTCGTGTATTCCTTTTGCCTCTTGGATTCGTTTGTACGTACATAATCTTTTGTCCTTCTCATTCTTTTCAGACTCTCTCTCTCTTTTTCTCTCATACAATCTGAGAAGCCATGTCTGGGGAATCAGCCAGTGCAATTCACAGAAACCAAGTACGTTTTCTGGGTTCTCAAATTTTCCATTTAAAATTTTTTCTTCCTCTTTTTGTTTGCTCAGAAACCCTGAGAAAATCAATGGAAAAACCCAGTTTTAAAATCTGTGAACTGGGTTTTTTTAATAAAAATATTATTCTTTTCCTCTTTGTGGTTAAAAACCCAGTTTCAAGTTTCCTTTTTTTTTTCCTACCAATTTCTTTTGGTGACCAAATTAGAGAGTATAATAGAAGAGTTAACATCTTAGTTCCAATTTTTCTTATTTTTTGATTGGTTTTTGGGAAAAGTTTGGAATCTGAAACGTGTTTTGGATGTTTTGAAAGCTCAGTTTCCAATTTCCCACTTTCTTTTTTTAGCTTGAAGATTCAGAAAGTGGGTCTTTTCAGTTTATAAACCCAGCTTCAAGAATTAAGATTTGCAATTTTCTTTTCCTTTACCATAGTTTTTGTCAACAAACTGAAGGGCACAATGGAACTGAGTATTTTAACTTAGTTTTCCTTTTAATTGCTTGTTTGCTTGGAAATAGTGGGAAACTGAATTGAAAAACTTGGAATCTAAGAGCTGGGTATTTGAGCATGGAAACCCAGTTGAAATTTTTGTAGGTTTTAGGTAACCAATCTGGGTTAGGTTCAAAGTGCTAATTCTGATATTGCAATTTTTGGTAATGACAGGTTGATTTAGTGGACTTCATAGACTGGTCTGGGGTTGAATGCCTCAACCAAAGCACTAGCCATTCTGTTCCCAATGCACTTAAACAGGTAATTAATCAGAGTTTAAGACTCTTTTCTTCTCTTTTAAACATTGGTATTCTTGATTCACTTAACATCATTGAAATTGAGTAAAATGCTTTACTCTTTGTGTGGAAGATTATGAGTTTAAAAGGTAAACAATTCGGGAGGCGTTGATTTGTAAATTAATACTGCTGATAGTTGTTATTACTTTTGGCATGGATGCTTATAAATTTGATGGAAAAGAATTAGATTAAGTTCATTTTATCATCAGGCCATTTAAGTGCAAAAGGGTTTTTTACGAGCGACATATTTACATTACGCTTGTTGACTATAAACTTATGTCTGTGAAATCTTATTTGTTTGTTTTCCCTTTTGAATATCTTCTTAGTAGCTGAACACTGTGGTTGGAAGGTAATACAGTAATAGTTGGTATGTTTCTTTATGGATTAGGGTTACAGAGAAGATGATGGATTAAATCTGGAGAGTGATGCTGATGAGCAGCTTTTGATTTATATACCTTTCACCCAAGTTATTAAACTGCATTCTATTCTGATTAAAGGATCTGAAGAGGAAGGTACTCATCAATTTAATTGTTTTGAATATGTAAATATGTACATTTATTATACATGTACTCTTACTAATAAAGGGGGAGCTTTATGTACATAGGATGTCTTCATAAAGAACCCCTAAAAGAAGCTTAATCAATGAAACCTAAAACAGAACATGCATCAGTGTGATCAACATTCGAGCCCATTGAAACAATTTTTTTCAATCAATGATCCAGGGGAGCTTTATGTACATAGGGTGTCTACCTGAAGAACCCCTAAAAGAAGCTTAATAAATGAACTCTAAACCAGAACATGTGTTAGTGTGATCAAACATTCGAGCCCATTGAAACAATTTTTTTCAGTCAATGATTCAGGGGAGCTTTATGTACATAGGGTGTCTACCTGAAGAACCTCTAAAAGAAGCTTAGTAAATAAACTCTAAACCAGAACATGTGTTAGTGTGATCAAACATTCGAGTGCACCGAGTTACTGAAGCAATCTTCTTTCAATCAATGATTTCAACCTAACATCGTTAAATGCTCTTCCGATTCCTTCTCTTCAAACTACCCATTAATCAAAGGGGGATCATATTTCAAATTGAGCTCCTATGCTGATCAAACAAATTCCTCCACCCACCTGGTTCTTTCAGAACCCTTTTAGGCATTGCCCAACTTGCCCCAGTCATAGAGAAATCAAAGGACTAGAGCTCATAGGCCACCACACAATGGAGTAATAGATAATTTCGCCTCTCCATCCCCTAGGATTATTCATAATTTTTATGGTCAAATTGCAATAGTGCCAATGGTCTTTGGCTTACATATGTATTAGTTAGATTACATTTAAAAGGAAAGGCCAAACTACCTTAGTTTAATTTGGAAGTGGGTAATGACAGAAAAGTAATGGTTATTATATTCATATACTTTCTTTTAATTCTTCATTTTGTAATTTTCTTCTTCATCTTGATGTGGTATCTGTGGAGGGAGAGGAACAACTAGAGTTTTGAAGATACAGAGAGAACTATGCCTGGTCTCAAATTATTTTTGCTTAGAATTTTGCTAGTTTGGATGTCAGTTTTTCATTGTCAGTCTTTATGTGCTATTTTTGATTTGATAGATTTATGTAATTTGCGTGAATGATTGTATGGTCCCCAGTTGTATACTTTTTGCATACTTGGGCGACTATAAAATTTCCATTACTTATCCAAAAAAAAAAAACTTCTTTTGGGCCCTTCTTTTAGTTTTTTTTTTGATAAGTAATAAGGATATATATTCAAGAAACACTGCCTTATGTAAAAAAACATAAGGCAGAGAAAAAGTACAAATAGAGAAGATTAAGAAGAGAGAAAAAAGAAAGGGAAAGATACTAAATGCAAAGGAGAGAGCTAAGGGACATAGGGAGAGAATCACTAGAGGTGATTTCCTGTGCCCTAGACCAGTCAAAAAGGGAGTCACCGAAAGAAGCCAATAATTAGTCATCCGAGCTTTCCAAGTCCTGAAACGTCCTCCAATTTCGCTCCCTCTAAAGACACCACATTAAGCACAAAGGAGCTAGATTCCAAATGCTAGACGAATGTTTTCCAAGCCAATTCCACCAACCAAAGAGAGTATCTGCAACCGTTCTTGGCAAGACCCATGAAATCCCAAAAGATCTAAACACCAAACTCCATAACCTATGAGCCTTACCACAATGAAATAACAAATGATCCACCGTCTACCCATTACAATGGCACATAATGCACCAGTCAACAAAAACCATCCCTTTGCCCCTCAAATTATCACCTGTAAGGATCATATCCCACACATCAGTCCACACAAAGAAGCCTTAACCTTCCATACACCTTTTCAAGGAAAAATAATGGGCAATGGGCTTCTTAACTTATTGTAAAACGATCGGACAACAAATCTCCATTCTTTGTTAACTTCCATTGCATACGATCTCCATTCATAGTAGGAGATAGATTTGAACTCAAGGTGCGGAGAAAATCATCCACATCACCCGTTTCCCAATCATTTGGTCTCCGAATAAAATGAACATCTTAGCTTCTTCGTTTCTCTATCCCCAACCGTTCAAAAGAAGAGGCCACTGATGCCTCTTTATCGGAAGCCAACCTAAACACATTTGGAAAAGTCAATAGAAGTGGAGACTCCCCACACCATTGATCTGTCCAAAGCTTAACTCTATCTCTCACCCCTACCTCAAACCGAATATCTTTGCTAAATTCCTCCCAACTCATTCGGATACTTCTCCGTAGGCCACACCCGTGGACCCCTCTACCTAGCTTGGAAGTCCATCCCCCCAATCTTCCCCAAACTTTAGAGTTACAACCCTTCTCCAAAGCCTTGTCTCCTCAATCTCAAACCGCCATAACCACCTCCCTAATAAGGCTTTATTATTACTTTTGTACCTTGTACATCTACAAGCTTTGATGCATCTAATCAGATGAACCTTATTACTTTTTATGAAGTAATTTGCTCTCCCCTTATAAACTAGAAACTTTTATATCAATAATGAGATGTGAAAGCCACCCCACATAGCCTGGTTATCCCAATTTTCTTCTAGATTTTATGACATAGTTTGTGTTCTCAAAATTTTCCTGGGAACAAATCTTTGATTTTTAATAAAATAATAAATATAAAAGAAGCCAGTCAGCTTGCAACCTTTGTTTTTTTACTTTTGCTTAAAAAAAATCAAAAGGAGTAGTAGGATCAGTTTCTTTTAGGAAATTTAGATGTTAGAAGGTTTTACATCTTGGCCTTTAGATATTAATGGGCAATGGGGCACTCTATAATCTGGCTTGAATACAGAATACTGCTTGGGGGGATGAATATCAGAATATTGAATATGTTCAGTCTTAAGATCACATTACTTTTTTTTTCCTCCAAAAATGATTTTTCTGCACCTTTGCCAAGGATGTTATTCTATGACTACTTATTTAAATCAAAATATGTTATTTCTGAGCTGAAAGTTTATCTGATGAGGTTCCATTGATATGGTTATTGTCATGCTGCCACTTTTTATTCCCTTGCATAGTTTTCCCAACGGCATGCTGTCCTTTATTCTATTTATCTCAGCATTTTCTTAGTCAATTTTGAGTGAATTCATTATAAGCCCACACCCAGAAGCACCCGAAATTTTATCAAAACGCAACTCTTCTCTAACCTAAACCCATCATCAACAAGACAAACTTCAGATATATGTATCCTGCATAGACGTTGAACTCTACATTATCTTCCTTGTTGGCTTTTGTTATATTTAGTTTTCTAACATTACCAATATTTTCCAGGTCCTAAAACAGTGAAACTTTATTCGAATAAGGAGCACATGGGCTTCAGGTATGGTTTGAGGATAGTTACTATTATATTTAGTGACCAACAATGTAAATAACTCATGATTGTACTTCATGATGATAATGGCAGCAATGTCAATGACTTCCCTCCAAGTGACACAGTTGTTCTGTCCCCAGACAATATCAAGGTTGGTTTTGGTGTCTAGGCTTTTATGGCAAGGGTTTTTCCTGTTCAAGTAAATATGCGTACAAGATACTTTGACAACGTTATATTAGAATGCTTGATGTAAAGTTGGGTGTTCCATTTATACTTCACTGGTATACTTTTGCAGGGGAAGCCAGTGCTTCTGAAATACGTCAAATTTCAAAATGTTCGTAGGTATGTTATCTCTTGGTTTTGATTAGCTCCTTTTTTTAATTTATTTTTAATAATTTTGCTTTTGTAGTAAAAGTCAACAATTGATGTATCTTAATATTTTGGATCAGCTTGACAATTTTTATTGAGGACAATCAATCTGGTTCTGACATCACAAAAGTTCAAAAGATTGCCCTTTTTGGATCAACGTAAGTTTTTAACCACTTATGTTTATTTTCCCTTTTCCTTTGTTTCTTTATTTTCCCCTTCAGATCCATTTTCTTCGGTTACTATAAAACCACTTGCTCTTCTCTAAAGGAAACTATAATTGAAAGTTCAATTTGTATATAAAACACCTATGAACGTTTAGACTCTCAAATAACAAATTACCAATTCAAGCTTAATAATATCAAACAAAGTATGTGCGGAAAATGAACATAAGCTTATAAAAGAGTTGATAAACAATCTAAACCAAATAAAATCACATCCACAATAGAAATTAAATGGCAAAGATTAAGAGAAGAGAGATGCAAACACAAGGACAACATAATGATGTGTTATCGAAGAGGAAACCGAAGTCCTCAGCGTAAAACCTCTCCGCCGCCCTGTTAATAATCCACTAAAGAATGTAGTTGGGATACATGGACAGCAGAAGATCCTCCAAGCCTAATCTATCCAGTGTACCTAAGCCCTCCAAGCTCCTATTCCAACGAGGTTGCGCCAAACCTATTTCTTCTTTAGCTTACCGAATTCTGCTATAGCCCATATTATCAACCAATATGAAATTGGTTCCTTCTTAACTGCTTCCCAAAGCACCAAACAGCCTTCTCACAGATATGGGTATGGTGAGAAAAGGTTTTGCTAATGTGCCTCTCAAGGATGTAACAATGGAGAAGAAGAGAGTAGAGGAATTTGAAGAGTTTTTATGTAAATATTGTGGATGAATCAATCTTGTTTTTCTCTAGGGTTTTTCTCTCAAAAATTCTCTCTGGAAGCTCTCTACATTTCGTGGGTATAAGGGGTATTTATATTGGAGTGAGAATGGAATGCGAAGAGTCAGGATTTTCTAAACAGAGCTGGTTGGCGACTTGGCCTCGCAACTTCACTGAGTCGCGAGTTCAAGCCTCGAGCAAACAGAATGGCTAGATTGGACTTTTTGTCCTGTAGTGCTCTAGCTGGCATGACTTCATCTTCTCTGCATGTTTCACTCGTGTGCGTTATCTAGCAGCTTGCAAGTCGCGAGCCACCCGTGAGATTCAGCTGCGAGTCCCTGCTTCACTATACAGTCTTGAGCATTTCTTCACACTTTCTCACACACTGCCCTTACATGAATCCCACCTAAATACAGGGTTTCTAAGTGCTGAATTACAAGCAAATTGGTACGAAATAAAGCCAACAGAATGGTTGATAAATTTCAACCTTACAATAATGTTCAGATTCCATTTGATAATAAAGAAAGTAATGTTCAATACTAAAATAGATTGTTGTAAATTTATAATTTAATTATCCAGTCAGTTTTTGGTCTACCACCCAATTAAAAGAAAAATAAAAAGGAGAGCTAGTTATACTTAAGTTACATGGAGTGTTTATGCCTGTATTAGTATGCTTTTGGGTGTGTTTGTTTCAATTAATATTGAAGGGCATATTAGAGAATTATCCCTTAAAGAAGGGGGCAGGGTTGTTTCCTTCACGTATGTGCTATTGCATTTGACCGACAAATAATCGCAATATGGTCAAAAGTTAAATTTGCAATTTATATTGTCTAAGACTGATGATCTGACCAGACCAAGCCAAGCGTCTGACAGATTCATAGAGCAACTGTTATAAACTATCATAAAATGTTTTGATGGATTAGAATGCATTCTCCCTGACTTTCTATCGTTGGTAAATCTTTTGACATTTCTGAGCTTGGTTTCACCCATTATTCCCTACAGTTTATTTTAGTTTAGTTCTCTATGCAACATAGTTGGGAGGTATCCGTGTCTTTTTCTACCAAATAAACAGTAACACATATGTAATAATTTTGTATTCCCTTTATTTCTTGTCATATGTCACATTTCTTTGTCACATATTCTTACTTTTAACTCAGCATTTGAAACAGAGCCAACATTTTAGTACTCAGTTTTCTTATAATCTAACCTATTATGTGATTTAGAATTTATTGACACCATTTTAATATTGGTGATTGCATGGTCAGGTGTTAATGATACATTTTTCCTTTTCATGTCACAAAGTGTCCGTGATATATATTTCAAATGAATTTGGTAATATTTCTTTTGTAATGCAGGGTGGAGACGACAGACATGAAGGGTTTGAAGAAGATTGAGGATCATCAGCACTGACCCGAAAAGAAAAAAATATAAAAGGGGTTGGATGTACGTGTTCGATCACTAGGAAGCATGTACACGCTTCTCATTTTTCTTTTAAAATTTTCAATAGATTTTACAACATGGACAGCTTCATGCATGAAAAGTTATATGGCTTTCTGTGTCAATCTCATGTCCTAGACTTCTGACATACCTTTATCTGTGTGGTAGTGGTAATTTGATGGATTAATGACTTGGGTTTACATTTAAATCCCGTTGAGGTATGTGTTTATGGATTGGCTTTGAAACTTTATCTTGGAAACGAAGTTGCCAACTGCATGAAATTGGGATCAAATTTTTTTATTTTGATATGATTTTCTTTCTTGCTTGAGATGTGTGGCTGCATTAGGATAGTTGTCTTCCATTCAATACTTGATTGAAGTGCCACAGGCTGTGCTTCTACCTTTCTGTACTGACATCAGGAATAATTCTTAATGATTTTTCCATAAAAGTAGTTTCTATATTCCTTGTCCTGTAATTTTAACCACTGCATAGTTGCCTTGAATAATTTAAACTATGGACTTGTATAAAAATTTGATCGGAAAGTTTGATCAGAGCTAAGTTTTTCTTAATAGCTGGGTCTCATTATTTTCTCAGTAGAGTTGGCTTGATTTTCCTACTAAATAGTGCATCTTCAGTAATGCAGGGGAAACAAAACAATCGCATGTAACCTTTGATTCTCAGTGCATTCTGTACAGCACACCAGTCAATTGACTGTTTTGGCTTGGTTAAAGATAAACTAACCTTTTATACAAGAATCCTAGAGATTAATCATAGCAATGATGCACTGAATGAAGATTTCTTTTAGCATATCACATCTTTCACGTTGAAACCAGGAACTGAATGAGCCAAGATCTCTATCCAATGCTTCAAGTCCTAGTAACCGGACTGAGGGTAATGTTTGCAGAGGGTTGTAGACACTCAAAAGATATAATAAAATACTTGAAATCAATTATGATGTAGCCTTTTTCTTCCTTCTTCATTTTGGCTAGACAACCTAATTGGTGGGAATTGGATCTCAAATTTTTTATTTGATGACAAAAAACTTTACAGCTGACTAAATTGGTAACCGCAATCTTTAGTCATCATTTTATAAGAGGTTTTAGGACAAATCCCCATATAAGAGCATTAGCATCCGGGAATGTAAAAAAAACCTATTTTGCATCTTTAAGTACTATTTTATCTATTTTACCAACTCATTTTATAACTCACTTTATATTTCAGTTTTTATTTTTATATACAACCCAATGCTACTGCTCTAATAAAGCGTAAATAATAGTCCATTTGGTTTGAGAGAAAGTAGAGAGAAGTAGGATAGTGGAACAAATTAAAATTGAGAATTTCATGAATAACAATTTAAATGATTTTTTTTTTCATTTATTTTGAATAAATTTAAATTTATATTATAAGTAGCTATTTTATATTTTTAAATATACAAAAATCACATATATTATATATATAAATCTGAGAAATTTTATCTATACTTATTTCCTGACTTAACTTATTCATATGTATAGGGTTATAAGCTAGTTTACATTGTATAATTTTTCACTCTAAAATTTAGAGAGGTGCACACCCCAACTGGTTGACCAATTCATCCATTTAGATCACTTCCCTCAAAATAAAAACTGATAAAAAAAATATATAATAAAATTAAGTAGGCTCAGACCATTAAAATAAGTCACATGCTTACTTGCAAGTTTCAGCATGATCCCCACCAAATCGTCAAAAAAAATTTCTCGTTAAAATCAGTGCCTCAGAAGATTACATTTTGGATTAAAATTGGGGCATAATATGATTTTGAACTCTTTTCCTATGAAAAATTTGTACATACAAGAGTTCCTTTCAACAATCTAATTATTGTTTTCTTATTCGTACTCGCGAGTTGACATTCTACATTTTTTTGATAATCAGTTTACATTTCACATTTGACAAGGGTGCTCAGTCGCTTTTGATGTTCTAGTTCTAGATTGGAGTAGGTTACTAAACATGATTTTAGTGTTTCCAGTTTTTTTTTTTCCCCTAATTTTTAATCTCTATCTCTCTCTCTCTCTCTCTCTCTCTCTCCCCCCCCCCCCCCCCCCAAAAAAAAAGAAAAAAAAGAAAAGAAAGTTTCGTCCTAAAAGCTAGTCACTTAAGGGGGAAAAAGTTGAAAAAAAAATACTAAAAGAGAATAACGAAATCTCAGATAAGTTATAGAACTTGTTGCTTCAATTTTAATTAATGACTTATAATTTATGGTTTATGTTTACATTGAAATCTCAAATTGGGGAATCTTATATTGGAAAATTGTCTCAAATTCTTATTTTATTTTAAAAAGTTAATTGGATTTTCTTGTTGGTGTGGAAGGACAAAGAAGTAATGTACTCATTCGCTAAGAAATAAGGATTGAAGTCCTATAAATATGGTTTGATAGCTTTCACGCAAGAGTCATTCCTACGGTATAATTAGGCATGAAACTAAGGGAGAAAATTGGCTTTTGTCCTTTTTTTTTTTTTCTAAAATATCCAGCAAAATAACCCATGTCTGAAACTAATTAGGAAAATGCCCCTGTTTTGAAACTTGATTTTTGGAACGTCAAATTATAGAGAATGTAGACTTTGATTTTTTTTTTCCTAGAACTCGAGTTCCATGTAAAGTACTCGAGTTCATGGAACTCGAGTTCCACTTGAATTTTTTTCAAGGAACTCGAGTTCCTTGAATGGAACTTAAGTTCCATGAACTCAAGTTATTTTTTTTTTTTTTTTTTTTTAAATTTTCAGTTCACTATAACTCGATTGTCCAAAAATCAAGTTTTAAAATAGGGACAATTCCCTAAATAGTTTCAGATTTGGGACATTTTGCTAAATATTTTTTTAAAAAAGGGCAAAAGCTCATTTTCTCCAACGAGAGATGAAAATTGATTGGCTAAATTGTAAATTACACTGTTGAAGTTTGGGGTATTTGTATTTTATATTGTGAGGTTTCAAAATTTGAATTTTATCTCCTGAAGTTCTATTCTATTTGCATTAGTAATCCTTCCATCCATATTTTCCATTAAGTGCAACATGAGCTTGCCATGCATGTTAAGTTCATCCAAAAAAAAAAATGTCATGTCATTTTTATTTCACCTTCTCATTTTTAATTATTTAAATTTTTTTAGGCTACAAAAATGATGTGACATCATTTTATTGAACAGACTAAATACGCATGATAAGTTTACGTGTCACTTAACAGAATATATGGATGAAAAGGCTACTAATGCAAACAGAATAAAACTTCATGGGGTAAAATCTGAATTTTAAAATTTCACGGTGTAAAATCCAAGCACTTTCAAACCTAAGTGTCTAGTTTGCAATTTAGTCAAATTGATTTTTCGCTTGGGAGGTAGCACAAGAAAAGAGACAATAAAGCTTGGATTTTCTCTACATGTTTTTGTAGAGCTCACAAGTGAAGAAGAATTGTGAGTGCAGTGTGTGAGAAAAATAATGGACTTTTTCTTCTGTAGCAGTGAAGTGAAACATAAATAAGGAAAGTTAAGTTTGGGTTTTCTTTAGGAGAGATTTTAGATGCTACAATCATGGAGAGTCCTCTAAAGAGGAGACATTATTGTATTTAGAGTGAATCACGACCAACCAAATCAAGATTCTCTTTGGTTGGGTATGAACTAAAAATTACAAACCATTCTACTTAATGCCTTGTTTTGTAACCACTGCCGAAGGTTTTGATTGTACTTCTAAAGTAGATAATTTTGTATAGAATTTATTACACAATTTTAGTCAGAAGTAACTTTTTCCTCGATACATGAATCTTTCATTTTCATAAAGCATAATTAGCTTAATTTTAAAGGTCGAATTTTGATGCAATAGAAGTGCTGCAATTGAATGGTTATTCTTTAAGAATTACTATCATATTATGGAGTCTATCAAAAAGTATAAAATGTGTCCTATGTGGATGGAAGATGTCCCACCGCAGTTTGTTTTTGTTTTACAATCAGATGTAGTAGTCGTGGATTTGGATCCACTATCAATATCTCCAAAGGAGCAAGGCTAGATCCCTCAAAAAGAAAGTGCTTGTGCATTGCGTTTGACTTTTTTTTTTTTTTTCTTAATTTTAGAAAAAAGAAAAAGAAAAGAATTAGCTAAGTTCCAATATATATATAAATAAATGATGATGTATACACATCAGTGTTTAATAGACAAAACAAATACAAATAATCCTAATTTTTATTCTACTGTCTTCTATACAGCAGTCATTCTCCACCCATGACTGTGTTTCAGACTTATTTATACAAACTTTGTACATAAAAATGAAGGAGAAAAATGAAAACAACAATGCTCCATATGATTCAGACAAAAACAAAAGCTCCAAATGAATTTGTATACGTATGTGTGTATGTCAAATATCTCGTACTATATGTGATGATGGAACTAGAAGCCGTATAGGAGAGACAAGCTTGCTAGATCTTCATGTAATACTGTGCAACCTACTACTTCCAGAAGACCAGACCCACTGACACCATCAATAGAGTCATCCAATGGAAATTTCCTGGCAGAAATAAGTTTGCTGTAAACAAGAAGAAGGGAGAACAACATCAGATTTGTGACTTTTGTCACTTAATGCAATTTTTCTTTTACAACAATAATAAAGTCTTAATCTCAAAATTTTGGGATTAACTATAAATCCTCAACAAATTTGTCAGGATTATGTCTGCAATAATTCCATTTTACATGTACATAACTTGAAAATGATCTCAAGAGATAGCACATAATGGTTTAGAGTACACATCTCATAAAGTAAAAGTATTTTGTTCAAATTTTCTGTTTGTCCTCCTTTTGAAAACTTAATAAATAAAAAAACACTAAAAAAAATAATCTTGCTTATTATGTATTTAGTCATGATCTAGCTAGGAGCAATAATTCTTGTTTGAAATGGTTTGGCCTAAAGTGATATTGTTAAATTTTAAGACGTGGGCATTCATAAAAAATTAAGATGTGAGAAGGACAATTATATTGGAAGGTTTTGTTTTGGCATTTTTTTTATATATATAAAAAGTTAGAAACAATCTCACAAAAAGAAGGAAAAATGAGGTTCTGATAGATATACCGCAAACTCCACACAAAAGCCACAATAATTAAACATAGATTGAGCTAATTTTGACGTTACATTATTGTCTATATTATCATCATAACATAATTAACCAATTGGTAGGTGTTAATTTGAACACAATAATACAAGATGCACTCAAGTCAACTGTGTAGACGTTTAAGCTTATGTGAGAATTGCTTGCCCAGAAAAGCAAAAAATCTTATGTAACAATTCGGTAGGTGACATCTGTCCTTTGAACAATTCTTTAAAACCGGCCACGGCTTGCAAAAACTTAGGGAATATTCTTTGGACAAAATTGAGGAACTCTTCTAACTTCCTCTACATCTTTTTATTAGATGTGAATTTTAACAAATTTTTACATTTTCTTATTATACTTTATGTTTGTAAAATTTTAAAAAAATCAAAGATCAATAGCTATATTATATTCTCAAAAGGAAAAAAAAAAATCATCAATCAAGTATTTAAATTTCAAAATTTTTTTTTGTCTTAAATTATGTTTAAAAAATAAGTTTATAGATCGAATAGTAATTAACACCCTAATTTGAATGAAATTTGACATGCAAATTAAGAACACAGAGAATAGACAGATTTTCAAAATATATAACCATGTTAATTTTTTAGTAAAAGTTTAAAGAATTTCTTTCCAAACTAGTTTTTTTAAAAAAAAAAAAAAACTTTGTTCATAATAATATAAGAAATCAAGACCCTATGAAATCTTCAATTCCTAGAAAATAATTATTATCCACGTAGATTTATTAATTTCTACCATGTTCATAAAAAATGAAAAAAAAATCCTTAAAAAAAAGGAGCCAGAACCCGACACTGAAAAAAAAAAAAATATCAAGAAGAAATGCTTTGCACGATCAATATTCTCACCTTGACTAGTCCCACTTCCACCTGAAGTACTATTTGAAACTTTAATCCCCAGCGATGCACAATCAGATCCAAGTGTGCCTTAATATACAAAATTCCAAAGCTCCAGTCAGTATTTTACTCTTCTTCATATATATTGCATGATTAACATCATTATAATATTAATTAAATGATCAAATCCACTACTTCTCATTAAGTTTTGGAATAAAAAATGACAGTTAAAAACTTTTTTTATTCTTCTTATACAAATTAACACAACAGGTTCAGGTTTTTCAAGAATAAATTAATAAAAAAATAAAAAAAGAGGTTCAGATTTTTACATTCACTGTAGCATGGGAAGACTGATATGTTGAGAAGATTATAAGAACCCGGCTGGCATGTACAGAAATGTCTATATGTCTGGTTGTCGGTACAATTCCCTAGTCCACAATAGGCCCAGTAGCAAGCTATAAAAATAAATAAGAAAATATTTATAAATTAGTCCAAAAGTAGAGAAATTGATTAAGATTTAATCAAAATTATTATATTGTAATTACGGTCAAAGGCAGATAGGTTGTGTGGATTGTTTTTTTGTTGAACTGGAGGAGGGGCTGGCTGGCACCCAGAGTATTTCAAAGTACCTGCACAAAAAAGAAATTTATAAGAGTTAAAAGGCATGCATGAAAATTTGACTTATTTTGTTAATTAAAATCATAGATTTTTTTCTTCTTCTAATTAATAATATTCAACTATACAAATATTGGACCATATGTCTATATGTTCAAGGATGGTGCCAAACTATTGTGGGCAATGATGTTTTTTGCGCAGTTTTGGTTGAATTTGTTTGTTCTTGGTGGGTGAAAAGTCAACCAGTTCTTCTCCACCAACTTGGTTCATGGTATATGAGATTGACTCACTAGTCACTAGAATATTCAGTATCCAAAGAGGAATATTGAAGACAAAATACCTCTTGAGTCTTATAAGGGTTTCAATGTACCAATGGTTCATAATAATTTTATTTTATAATAATTCGAGTACTATAACTTATAATAATGGGAAAAGTGAGATTCGAAAATTGGTTCTTCTAATTGAGGAGCATGGACAATATTTATAAAAGTCATTTAACTTCATAAAGACTTGATTACATTTATAGCATCGCTCTCTATGAGTCTATGGGTTATATGGCCTAATTTTTTTTTTTTTTTTTCCCCTTAGAAGAATTTGGGTTTGGCCGAATATTACTCACTCTTATGCCGTTGACTATTTTTGTTTATCCGCCCCAGAATTAAGACTCCTCACATACTCATGCACTCAGAAGGTACCATCCAAACTAATGAGTTCGGCAATTCTTATATGCACATAAGTTGTACAGTTCTCTATCAAGCAAAGGTGACTTACGAAATAATAATAAAGAGTATTTCTTGTGGGAGAGGTTTATAGTATACAATCATAAATAATTTATTTTAAAAAAATTGAAGAAAAAAGAACTTACAATTAGGTATCACACAGGGAAGAAATTCAAGATCCGCATAACCATCATCATTACGGCTCCAACCTTGATCGCATTGACACTTGAAACCAAGTGGGTAACTTATATCTGGTACGCAAGTTCCCTTTCCACATTCCACTTCTTCACACAACCTTGCTGCAATTCAAACCCAAAAAGAAAAGGACAAAAAAAAACGTTATTGTGTGTGTTTCTGGGGTTTGTTTTATAATCTTTTTGAGTAAGAAGATCAAAGTGTACGCTTATACGGAACATGTTCATGTGTATATGACACCCAAAACAATTAATCAGCTAAAAGTACAAAGAAGAGGGTGGAAATACCTAAGAAAGGATCAGTATTATTTGCTCCTAGTGCAGACATGGGAAGCAGTACCACAAGCACAGCTAGAAAAGCCACTAACTTAGAGGAAGCCATTTCTTTCACCAAGAGAGAGAGAGAGAGAGAGAGAGAGAGAGGTTTTGAAAGAGAGGGTGAGGCCTGAAGAGGTGTTATTCAATGTCATTATGGCTATATAAAGACCTCAGGATTTGAAGTTTTCTTCATAGAAGCTTCTGTGAAATGGTGACTTTTTTGGTCATATTCATAGTTAGGGATCATGTGTAGTCTATTAATTATAACTTGTGTTACAATCTATATCCTGCCCAATAAATAATCTTTCTTGCTCTGTGTTGTTCAGTTGACTATATATATTTCCTAAATGGATTTGGTAGAAATATCTCTATCTTTCAAATCACATGAACTTGATGGATATAATTAACAAAGATTTCTAAATGCGCGCAACATGATCATCTCCAAGTTCTCTTATTTACCTTACCAAAATATATCGTTTCCTTAATACTAGGATATTAATGTTATTTGTTGTCATATTATATGGTATACGCTGAAAGGTTCAATTTAGTTTCCTCTATAAAAATAAAGAACCAATTTGATTGAATAATTTTTGGGAATTTTTTTGGCACATTTTCATAAGCTTTTGCAATTTGAACTAATATTATATTGAGAACCATTCAACCACGTCTGTTTTAAATTTTTTTCGTTAAGCGAAGTTTGGGCTTCAAGTTTCCTTCAGGGTTTGGTAGTGAAATGACTTCGTGAAGGTTTAGTCTGCTGCAGAAGAACTCTAATTAAGCAAAAGATAGTGGTTCAAGTCTGCCTTATTTTTTGGTCGCAAAGTCTGCCGTATCTTGCTCAATCATTTATTCTAAAAATATCGTATCTTACAAAGTGACAAAGTTTGACTACAAACTGAATTGCTTCTAATAAAAAAATTACTGGAGTTATATATTTTAAAAATCTAATAATTGAATTATATATTTTTTATGTTCTTAATACACATCAAATTTTGTGAGAATTGGATGTTATTTATTACTATTTGATTTATAAAATTATTTTTTATGCATAATTTTATATTATAAAAACTTGAAATTTAAACATTTAATTGATGACATATTATATTATGACCTGAGCTAATGCACTGGATAAATTTTTATTTGAATTAAAAGTATTTAAATATAGGGTTAGTGATAGATCATTATTTGAACTAGCCTCATCCCACGCGCTTTGCGCGTGAGATGAGGGGTTTTTTTTTTTTTTTAGTGGTAGTAGCAAAAAAAAAAAAAAATCTATGTTTTTTTATTATATATATAATTTTTATTTTGAGAATCTAATTTATAAGTGGATAAATAAATTTAAAAATCAATAGGAAAGTGACCCTATTTTTTAAGCAATATTTTAGTGAAAATTAGAGTTGTATTTTTATTGGATTATCTTTTAGTTCTGTCTCTACTTAAATATAAGAATGTAAGAGTATGTTAGAACAAAAAAAAATCTGGATTGTCCTTTAGATTTTTTTTTATATATATTTAATTTTTTTATAGGATATTTAGATTTGTTTTTGGATAAATGTGGAGTGTTTAACTTATTTTTCTATTTAAAAAAAAACAATAAACGTATAATTACTTTGAAGAAATGAGTTAGTAAAAGAGTGTTCCTATTTTGTATACACTATTTTAGTGCAAGTTAGACATGTATTTTACCAAAATATCTTTTAGTTTTGTCTTTACTTAAACTAAGGGGTGTAGTGGTATTTTGGAACAAAAAATATCTGATTCAAACAGGGGCAGCCGCTTAAATAAGGATTGTCTTTTAGTTTTGTTTCTACTTAAACATAAAAATGTAAGGGTATATTAGAACCAAAAAAAAAAAATCCGAATTGTCCTTTATTTTTTTTTATATATATTAAAAAAAAATTTATAGGATATTTAGATTTATTTTTGGATAAACATGGAGTGTTTAAATTATTTTTCTATTTAAAAAAAATAAACGTATAATTGCTTTGAAGAAATGGGTTAATGGAAGAGTGTTCTTATTTTGTAGGTAATATTTTAGTGCAAGTTAGACATGTACAGCAGTGGAGCTAAAATTTTAGCAAATTAGCTCCACAAAAAGTTATTTTATCTATTTTACCTACTTACTTTACAAAACATGTTGTAGTAGTGGATCTATTATAGCTTTCAACACAATAAAATAATATAAACATCACAATAAAATAATATATCTACTACAATAAAATAATATATCCAACTACTACAAAAAAATATTCACAGCACAGACTACAACCACCTCTACCATCAGCCATTGCCACAACCACCACCACCACCACCACCACCACCACCAGTCCACAGTAGGAAAAAAAAAAAAAAAAACCACCAACTGAAATTTCCAATCTTTTTAATTAGGTCCAACTATGGCTTCAACATCTTCGCTCTCCAACTCCAACTCCAACTCCAACCCCAACCCCAACAACCCACCACTCTCGGCCCAGAGCACCGCCTCACTGACGGTATCTCTGTCAATTTCAATGCCCCATTCCTCGATGACAACCAAACCATCGTCTTCGTCTCTGAGCGAACCAGTTCGCCCGGTTTTTATCTTACCCAACCTGGATTTTCCTCTCCCAAATCTCTACCTTTCGTGCCCTCTAGTCATTTCCACGACCATTTTGTCGTGAACAACGACCGAATCTATTTCATCTCCGCTCTCGAAGATCCCGGCCGGCTCTTCAAGAGCTGGTCCGCTCTCTGTTCGACCCGGATCGATCAACTGGACCTTACCCGTTTGACTCCATTGGGTTCTGTTGATTACAGTCCAGCTATTTCTCAGTCTAGAAAGTTTATAGCCGTTGCTTCCTACGGGTCTCGTTCTTGGGGCGGTGAGTTCCACGAGCTAAACACTGATATAGTTGTGTTCCCAGAATCGGACCCGGTTAACCGTGTCACTATTTGCAAATGAGGTGGCTGGCCCACTTGGTTCGGTGACTCAGTCATCTACTTTCACCGCCAAGCTGAAGATGGTTGGTGGAGCATTTTCCGAGTTGATATCCCGGAAAATCTCAAACTTTTCGACCCTCCAAACACTGCCACTCAGGTCACCCCTCCGGGGCTCCACTGCTTCACCCCGGCAGCGATGCACAATGGGAAGAGACTATGAGAGAAAGACAGACAGAGGCGTGAATAAAAGAAAAAAAAATTAGCCTATATTATTTTAATCAGAAAGCTGAATAAAAAATTAATTTTTTGTATAGCTTTGAGTTACAGTGCTCATGTATCTATACATGAGCACTGTAGCAATTAAGATAAAAATTTTCACTATACCTCCATTGCTGCAGGAAGGTTTTTGGTGTTTTGGTGGAGCTAAAATAGCTATATAGCTATTTAGCTCCACTGCTGCAAATGCTCTTAGACATGTATTTTACCAAACTATCATTTAGTTTTGTCTCTACTTAAACTAAAGGGTGTATGGGTATTTTGGAACAAAAAAAATCCTGTCCAAATAGGGGCAACCGCTTAAATAATAGTATAGATAAGGTAGTAGTAAATTAGTATTGTTATTTACTTGTATCTCTATATATTAAAAGGATTCAAAGAGTTCAATAAAAAAAAAAAGGATTCAGAGAGTTAGTTATGACTTCAAAAATGTCAAAAATAAATCTAATCTAATTAAATAATTCTTATTCTTTAAAAAAATAATTGGGTTAAAGTTGTAATTCAACAAAATTAAAAAAAAAAAAAAAAACTACCCGAGAAACTCTTTTCTTAAAAATTAGCACATTTTCTATTTGAATATGAGACATGCTATGTCCACAACATTTTTATAACAAATTATAGGTGGTTAGTTATTATTGGTTCAAATTTGAAAATAGCATTAAGATTACTTTTTTTCCCAACAATAACAATCAGTAACAACCTGCCACTTAGGATTTGTTGTAAAAATATTGTGAAAATGTTGTGGACATATCATTTTTCTTTGAATATATCTCACGTATGTTTGATACATTTTTTCCTAAAAACTAGCACACACTAAACTCAACAGTTTACTCCATTTTAAATCCTATATTTTAGTTTCTTAAAAATTCTTTCTTGTATAACCTCACTAACAATAGCTAAATTCAAATTGAAAAATTATATTAAACTCAAAATAAATAAAAAAGAGCCTCATCGCACATGTGAAGTGTTTGTGATGAGGCTAGTTCAAATTTATGCCAATGTTTTAGGATAGGATTAGTTTCTATTTTTTAGGATTTGTTGAAAATGTTATCTCATCTTGGTTGTTTATGTAAGTTAAATGCATTAGTGATAATTAAACAAAAAACTAACTAAAAAATTTCTATTTCCCCTCTCAAGTTCAGGAGACTGGTCACCTTGAACTGACTATCTTTTACAATTAGTTAATTATCCTAGATCTTTTAAAAATTTTACAAGTATAATAGATATAAAAATAAAATGTAATCCAATAGTGGATTTATACGTGTGTATTTTAATTAGAATCATGTTCTAAACTAATGAGTTTACATTTTTTTTTTATACAAGGTAGAAATTCTACTTTAGAAAAATCTAAATATATGTGTGTGTGAAGCTCACCCCTGTAGACTTAAATCCCTTGCCCCCCATACCCCATACCCCACAAACACTTATACTTGTGAAGTGACTATCGCATCAAAGACATGCGGTGATAATGAATTTTACATTAGCTTATTGTTTATTCTACCAAACTTAAAATTGTATCTAAAAACACGGTTTTAGAAGTACATGACATTAATTCTTAAACGACTTCAACACTTTATTGTTTGTTACTAAGTTTTTTTTTTTTTTCTTTTTTAGAAGATTTTTTGTTGCTAAGTTAATTGCTTCCTGACTTTTTATAAAATATAAAATATAAAATAAGTTAATAATAATAATAATAATAATAATAATAATAATAATAATAATAATAATTTGGGTAAAGATTAATAATTTGCTCTTGTATTTTTTGGGTAAAGATTAATAATTTACATTTATTATAATTTGAGATTTCTACTTTTTCCAATCACAAAAAAAAAAAAAAAAAAAAAAAAATCTAAGGGTATGATGAATACGTAGGGTGAGTTTTGTATATTGGAAGAGTTTTAAAACTAACAAAAGAATGATCTTATTTTAAAGGGAGTTAGCGAGTTTTGTAGATTGAAGGAGTTTTAAAACTAACAAAAGAGTAATCTTTTTTTAAAGGGAGTTAGTGAGTAGAAGTAGGAATTTAAATCAATGTAAAAGTAGGAGTTTATTAGAAGCAGGAAGACATTTTAATGTAAAAGTAGAAATTTATTATTTTTGTCAATTTACTATTTTAACCCCTTTTGTAAGTTTTAGGTAGGGGTATTTTTTATAGTAAAAAAAGTAATAACTAACTTTCTTTTGTCAATTTACTATTTTAACCTCATTTTTAAGTTGTTAATTAATTAATTTAGGGGCATTTTTGACAGGTAAAAAAGTAATAACTAACTTTCTAAATTCTCTTAATATATACAGATTAACCCCATTTTAAAGTTGTTGGTTAATTAATTTAAAGGTATTTTTGACAAAAAAAAAAGTAATAACTAACTTTCTGAATCCTTTTAATATATACGGACAATTGGACAAAAGTCTTAATTTGCCCTAGCAAAACGTGAAGAGACGTGCATGCATATTCACTCATGCCCAAATACACTAAAAATTTGGTGGCGTTAACCCCACCCAGAGGTTATAAAGTCAGGGATGAATTACAAGAGTACAACTGTACAAGTGTATGATAGCTTGTCCAGCACTTTAGGATTCTTATTTTCTTCCTTGTGTTACATAGATTGATTCTACCTTAAATCAAAGTTAGATTTATATTTTGGATTAAATTTTAATTGGCGAAAACCACATTTTCGTCCCTATATTTTCACGTGATTCCTATTTTGGTCTCTATCTTTTATTTTCACCGCTTTTAGTCATTGTTTAGAAAAACGCCTTCTATTTTAGTTCTTTCCGGCAATGCCCTAATGGCACTGACCTACGTGGTAGACAAAAAAATAAAATAAAATAAAATAAAAATAATAATAATAATAATAAATTTTATTTTGCCAATAAAAAATGCTATGTCAGCATTTAAATTAAAAAAATTATTAATTTTAACTAAATAAAAAAATATAAAACAGAAATAAAAATAAAAAATCACATTAATAAAAAAAATTATATATATTTCTTTATCCTAAAAAAAAAAAATTGTAATTCATTTTTTTTCCTTTTCTTTCTTCCACTTTCTGGGTAACCAAACACAACATCCTCCTTGAAAACTTCACAAACAACCCAGAAAATCATGTCCAAATCTGTGAATTGAAATTTAAAACAAAACCCATCACTAACAGTAGCCACAACCCATCTCCAACCCAAAATGAAACTCATCACCAGTAGAGCTACAACTCATCATTAAAAGAAACCCATCACTTCTGCCTTTACCAATCCTAACAGTAGCAGTGGCAATGGACTCCGACCCAATGGTGCATCTCCAACGACCTGAAGAAACTCCTCAATGGCGACAACTTCTGCAGTCCTTGTTGGGTGGTTGACTCATGCGACGACTGATTGGCGCGACAGAGGTTTGGTCTCGTCGGCGGTTAGATTGCGACAGTGGCAAGGTAGAGAGAGTGGAGGTGGATCAAGCTCTCCCCATCGTTTGGTTTCCGAGAAATCGTGAGAAAATGAAAAAGAAAAAAGAAAAAAGATTGGCCCTAACTAACCCAAATCGCTGGTCACGATGGGAATTTCTGTTTAAAATTTTTTTTTTTGGCCATTTCTAATTTGGATATTTACTTTTTTTTTTTTTTTTTTGGGATAAAATCTAGGTATTTACTTGATTTGTGGTCATTTTGATTTAGCTTTGGGGAGTTGTTTCTGGGTTAAGGGTCGTCAATGGGCCGGGTCGGGCCGGCCTGACCCATTTTTACTTGACCCATGGGCACAATGGGCTGAGCATAATGAGCTGTTAACTAGTTAACGGGCCGAGTCAGGTTGGGCCAAAAGAAAAAACCTCAGCCCATGACCCTGTCTATGGGCAATGCCCATTTTGTCTTCAGCGAGCTGGGCTATCGAGTTTGGCCGAATGGGTTATCTATGGGCTTGTATTAGCATATTATTTTATTATTTTTATAAGGAAAGAATCAATTTTTCATAAGGGATTAATCAATCTATTTTTTTGAAGGAAAGAATTAAAGAATTTAATACTTAATTACAAATTTTTTTACAGTCAAGTCTATTTAATTTTTTGTTTTGTTGATAGAAACCTATTTAATTTTTTTTTATTAAGGCTTTAAATATTTTTTTTATTTTTATCTTTAATTAAAAAATGTCAAATGGTTAATTCAAATTTGCTAGACTACTAGAAAAATATATATTTAGCAAACTAAATTTAGCACAATTACTTTGAATATCTTAGTGGTTGAGAGAGTTCTTTTAAGAAATTCTTCTATAATATCTCAAGATTAATCCTTCATATACTTCCTATATATTTTTGTTATGAATTATAAGTTATTGGGCTGGGCCAACGAGTTAGGCCGACGGGCTGGGCAACGGGTTAGGTTATTGGGCTAGCTCATCGGGTACCCATGGGCATAAAAACTAGCCCACGGCTTGAGCCACTGGGCTAGTGGGTTACTCATGGCCCTCAATAACAACGGGTCGGGCCGCCCATTAGCCCGGTGGGCCGTCGGGTTTTTGGGTTGGGTTGTAGGCCGTAGGCTATTTGATGACCCTTATTCTAGGTTGAACTCCTTTTAGTTTGGCTTTTTGTATTTCCAAGAGAGAGAGGACTTTGGGTATTAATAAAAATGAAAACCAGATCTATAATGATGAGTTGTAACTGCTACTGGTGATGAGTTTCTTTTTGGGTTGGAGATGGATTGTGGCTACTATTAGTGATGGACTGATGGGTTTTGTTTTGAATTTCAATTCACAGATTTGGATGTGATTTTCTGGGTTGTTTGTGAAGTTTTCAAGGGGGAAGTTGTGCTTGGTTACCCAGAAAGTGGAAGAAAGAAAAGGAAAAAAAAATGAATTACAGATTTTATTTTTAGGGTAAAGAAATATATAATTTTTTCTTGTTAATGTGATTTTTTATTTTTATTTCTATTTTATATTTTTTTATTTAGTTAAAATTAATAATTTTTTTAATTTAAATGCTGATGTGGCATTTTTTAATGACAAAATAAAATTTATTATTATTATTTTAATAATTTCATTTGCCACATAGGTCAATGCTGTTAGGGCACTAACGAAAAGGACTAAAATAGAAGGCATTTTTCTAAACAGAAACTAAAAGCGGTGAAAATAAAAGATAGGGACCAAAGTGGGAATCGCGTGAAAATATAAGAACAAAAATGTGATTTTTGCCATTGTAATTTACACCCTCAAAGTTTCAAATGATTTAAAATTTATCTAAATTCTATCTGTACCAAACCCCCCCCCCCCCCCCCCCCCCCCCCCCACCCCCCACAACGTTACCTAACATTTGGGGGAAAAAAAAATCCTTCCATGGCTGGAAAAAAAAATCCTTCCATGGCTATACCAGTTAACAAGTTGGGTAGTTTTAACAATAATGTTACAGTTTTTTTGAGCCCATTAAAGCCTTGTCCAGTTAAAGTATAGTTATTTAAAATACACACCTATAAATAAATAAAAATTAACATTTATCAAAAAAGAGAAGGAAAAAAACCCAAAAAAAAAAATATTATTCTCTCTCGATCATTTTACTCGTTGTGCAACAATGTTAAGAGAGTGAAGCATGAATTATGCAACAACAAATGACAATAGAATGGGGTGAATAGGCTCCATTGTGAAATGAGATTGATTTCAACTAGAAATGAGTTTTGTTTATTTATAATTTGAGCTTAAATTGGTGCTAGCTAGGTTGTTATGGTTTGGTTTTTAAGGTGTTTTCATGGTTGAGTTTCAATCAAGGGTGTTGGGTCTGAAATTGAAACTCATTTGATTGATTTTAGAGGATGAGAATATGTTCAACCAAGTGAGATTTATGGAGATGAGCCTTTTTGTTTTTGTTTTTGTTTTTTTTTTAATATGAGTTTTAGGTATGTGAACAAATATTTGTTTGATTTTCTTGGAAAGTGAGATAAACAAAAGATTTTTTTAAAAATAGAAAATAAAATAAAATGTTGAATTATTTTTTTATCGAAGGGGACAAAATGACATAGTGTACATTAAAACTACGTCTTTTTGGGATGATGTAGCATTTGACAGAAAACTCATCAACGGATATGAATGGAAGGATATACTTCCCAACGATCGAAAATATTTGTGGTATGAATCAATATTTTAAGAGGAAAATTCAAAATTACTCCAAATTTTAAGAGTGTAAATTGTAATTTGGACTAATTTTTGTTTATATTGTAAGTTTATTTATTACATATTTCTCTAGACCAAAATGATGGTATAGGCCATGAGCCTCATAACCTAGTGGTATTGTGCTCTCTTATGGGAAAAACTAGGGTTTGATTCCTCTTCCAGTGTATTGTAACAATCAAATTATAATTTTTTTAAAATGATGATATAGGATTCTCAATGACAACCTAAGTGTCCATATGGTATATATGACTATATGAGTACAAAATCTTGAAAGCATAATTGAATCATGTAAACTCTACTTATTTCAAATAAGTCAAACTTTTAGATGGGATATTATTGGAACTTACAAAAGAACATAACCAAGATAATATCTAAATTCTAAAAATAAAAACAAACTAGTAATTTATGAAGAAATTATACAACCCTCATGATAGACCATGTTAATTGTCCACCATTCCACTAAGGTTGCGTTTACAATAAGCTTATATTGGACAGTTTCTTTTACTATTTAGCGTATTTTTGTTACTATTCATGAGTCTCATTGAATTTTTTGATATTATTTATGGGTCTTGCTGTACTATTCTAGCTAACTTTTAGTTTTATCTACAATACTTTTAGCAAAAAGTTTTAAATAAGCTGTTCTCAAACAGATCTTAAAAGACTCTCACATGCTCAAAATTTTTGAGTCAACTTATAATGATAATAAAAAAAATTGTTAGATTGACCCAACAAGTTTAAACAAGTGGGATTCTTTTGGTGAAATAATAGATAAATTATATAGTTCACCATGAGAACCGTATAATTTCTCTAATTTATGAAACAATTTTAAGGTTGTCAAAGGGAGACTTGATTCAAATTTTTCCCTTATTAAAACGAACCTCATTTGGTGTTTTGACTTGAAACTTATCAAAAAATAATTAAATAAATACAAAAAAAAAATGGTCTACTTTAGATTGAGCTTAATTAATTGTACAATGAAGCATATTTAAGTATGATCGAAAAGAAAATTATTATGATAATTATAGGATCCTTACCCTAAAAAAAATGAAAATATACCATAGAATTTTTTTTATAAATTTTTTTCATAAATATAGGTTAGTTTCAAGTTATACATAATATAACTTTAAAAATTGTTACATTACTCAATATATTTTTTATTAGATATGAATTTTGATAAATTTACTGTTAAATTACATTTTATTTTATGTCAGTATTGCTTGCAAAATTTCAATATGGTCAAAAATCACCAACTTTCTTATCCATACATTTCAGGTTTTGTTTTTTTTTTTTTTTTTTTAAACTACGCATAAAAAATGACTTTACAGATCGAATAATAAATAACATTTAATTAGCACAAGATTTAATATGTATGTTAAGAACAAACAAAATATGTGATTCAATGGTAGAATTTTCAAAAAATTAATTCAACAAAAATTATTACTGCAGTATTGTATTGTATAAGTAGTTTTTTTTTTTAATGAAAATAGTTTGTACCATATATATTATAAACACAAACTATAATTTATATTATAAAAATTATTAATGGATTAAATTATAATTTTATTTGTAGAAACTTCTATAAATATTAAATGACCATTAGAAAGGTTTTCAAGTGCTAACTGCTAAGCAAGTTCTCAATAAGAAATTGTGATGAACAGCATAAACTAAAGAGACGGCAAATATATTTTTTCCCAAATTAGGTGAATCTTTAATTTGACTAAAATTTGAACACTGTTCAGATAATTATAGAGACGGCAAAGTATAATTTATTTGCCGGTGTACTACCGAACTCCATTTTTGGAGAAAATCTAAAGAAGCTGAGGTTCGAGAAGAGTGCCGATTAAGGTCTTCATCAGGATTCAAAAGTCAAAATTATACAACAGTTGGTGAATAGAACAATAGCCTCAAAACAAAGAAATTTGTAGAAATAAGAAAATTTGGTGGTGAAAGAACAAGTCAAGACAGACAGATACCTTACATATATATATAAATAGGGAGTGAAAGAGAAACAAAGTGTAAACAAAAGAAAAAAAAATGAAATGCATGATTTTCTCATGTAGCTTTCATTTCTCTCTTTTTATGTTCTTATATTTATTTGGTGATGTACTTTGTGGGGTTAAGACCAATTTAGTCTGCTGATATGAAAGACTCTTAAGAAGCTTCTATTTGGAAGTGAATTTTAGATTTCTTTAAGTCATTGCCAAATGGCTCTTTATCTTATATTTCTTCCGTCCCAATTTGTTTATCCTCTATTTCATTTTGAGATATCCCAAAATATTGTCCTGTTTTTAAAAATAAAAGTCATTAATTACTAATGTTCTTATTATACCTCTATTTTATTTTTAAAACTATTTTTTGATAAATTTATTTAACGGTAGTTTTAAAAAGTTATACATTTTTATAAGACAGACAAGACAATAAATGATGTTCCCTTAAAAAATTTGATTTTTCAAATAAGACAAACAAATTAAAACGGAGGTAATAGTTTTAAAAAAACCAAGGGGTTCTTTTCCAATACACTATAGAAACTACGCATCCTCTTGGAGACATTATAAGACTACACATCAAGAGACATTATAATTTCTAGGAAAATGCTAACGAATGCCCTAAGGGTATTGGTTAACAATCCATTTAAAGAAAGTTTATATTGGAAAATGGAATAAAGCAATTAATATTTTGACAGCTTTTTTCATTTCATATAAAAGTGGTGTTAAAATTTTCTTAAAATAGATTGTTAACCAATGCCCTAAGGGCATTCGTTAGCATAACCCTAATTTCTATAGCAAGGATCTCCCCTTAAAAGAATCCTCTTATTCCTTCTTATTTTTAATCGGATGTGCCAACATGACTTTTTATTTATTTATTTAAATGTCACATATGACAAATCTTATATCTAAATAAAAATTAAGGGATTTAATTGAAGAGATATTATCAACTTGCACTCAAAGTTAATGTACATTTTAAATTTAAAAAATTTTACTTGAGAGTTAAGGCCATAAACTTTTTAAATCATTTTAACTCAAAGTAATAAAAAAATTATGTAAGTTGATACCAAAACTTATCTAAAAGTAAAAATCATTTCATTTAAAATTGCAAGATACCAATCAGGTTTTGACGTAAGCAGGGGATTGAAGTCCAAATCTCTTATTAAACCATCAAAGATTTTATCAATTTAACTAATTGAAACCCACACTGTGATAATATTTAAAAGTAATCATTTAATTGTTTTCAATTTTCACTGAAAAAGTAATTATTAATAATAAAATTAATATTATAGAAGTTCGTATATAAATCATATCTTATCGATATACTATATAATAAACATTATACCCCGCTACCAGCTGTGGTTGCACCAAAGCGTTCAAACACACACACACACACACACACACTCTCTCTCTCTCTCTCTCTCTCATGTAGCGTAGTATAAATACACTAAAATAATAAGCATAGCTACTCTAAATGAAACTCTATAGTAAATATTTCAGTTTAAGAATACTAATCCGATTAAAATTTCATCACCAAGAGTTTCTAGTTATTTTTCAACCAAAAAAAAATCATTATTTAATTTATATTCTTTTAATAATCCACTATAATTTTTTTAATAATAAACTTGATCTTGCACCATGTGCATTCGTCATATTACTTAATCTTTTTTTTTTCTTTTTACTATATATTTTATTATGTAATTTTAGTATTGTTGATTTTTTGCCATTGTATTATACATTGTACAACATGTTTTTTTGCAATTGGACACACCATTTTTTTTTAGAAAGGTTGGACACACCATAAGTGTGTTAATAGTATATAGACATAATTTGTTCCAAGTAAAACGTTATTTAAAACTTTTTGAAGAGTTTAAAATAACCTCAAGTAAAGTGTTCAAGAAATGTAAAATAAAGGTTTTTTTTTGTATTTAGTATTTATTACCTATCTTATATTGTTAGCTTAATTGGTAAAAATCTTCGATGATTGAATAAGAAATCTTAGTTCAATTCTCGCCTACACCAAAAATCAATTGGTATTTTAGTCTAATGATAAAAAACTATTATTATGAGTTATGAATAGACGCCATAAATTGAAACTTAATTTCTATATAAAAAAAGTTCCAATTATATTATCAATATAATTTTTTTTTAGCATAATTCTTGCTCTTTCTAAACTTTCCTATCATGGACTTATGGTCATGAGCGATTTCAGACCTGCCTGTGTCGACATGGCTAGGTCTGTAATTACCTTCTTAGCGGAGCTATAGTTATTTCCAATTAAAAGCAAAGAGAGAAATAAAGGCGATCCCCAATAACAAGACATAACGGATTGCAGGAAACTTCTTTTTTCCTGCTTTAAGTGTTGTTATTCTTATGAATAACAATACTGCTAACTTGCTTCTTGAGCCTTTATTAATGGACTGCAGGAAACTTCTAAAGGCGATCCCCAATAAATAGGTCATCCATATCTACTGAGAAGCCAATCAATGCGCCAATACATTGGCTAAGTTGGGAGCAACATCCTTAATTATCCTCTTTTGCTGTTTTTTTTTAGTCCTCCACCAGTGGTGGAGAGTATTTTAGTTTATGACAGGTCTGATATGGTTTGTAACATAATAGTTTATTCTTAATTTTTTATTGCAGTTCATGTTTTACCCAAAAAAAAAAGAAAAAGAGCGAAATAAATAATACATTAGTGAACTCTTTCCAGCTTCTAGAATTACTGTTTCGTTTGATTCATTTATTAAATTTGTTTGTTGTGATTGTCTTATACCTTGAAGCTTCGTTTCAATTATGCAATCCCATGCATCACGAGTTGGATATATATTACTGTCATATGGTCTAGCTTATTCAAATGCCATCACAGTCAGTCATTAATTGTTGTCAATCAAAGTGGGTATGCCGTATGGCCATAACGGGAAGATGAGAGATAGATTCAAAGTCAAACACGACTATATATGTTTTGAGCCAACTTGAGATAATTGCCACATTTTTTTTTTTGAAAACGAAACATAATTTTTATAATAGTAATAAATGAGCCAAATCAAAATACAAAGTCTCCATAGCAGGGAAAGGAGGATCCTCAATCCAAAATACATCAAAACAATATGTTTAGCATAGTAGAGCATAAGCGACAAAGTTGGCATCACGCCATCACATCGAACACTAAATATGGAAACTACAAGAAATTGACAATCAGGAAAGCACAATTGATGAGAAAGAAGATTTGTAATTAAATAAATGTAGATGAAATTATACCAAAATGGTCTTGTCAGAATATATGAAATATGAGAAAGATGCATATGGTATGTGGAAGACTTGGCGAAAACACATGGTGCAAAGCGCTTGCACTATATATGTGAATTGTGAAACAATAGACGAGTGCATGTATCTACAAGTAGCAGCTGCAGAAAAAGAGGCTCAACAATGTATTTATAATTAATTTGCCATAAACCCTGAAGCATGACTCGCTCTAAGCATGCAATAATACCATTACATATAGCATAACATTAGTGGCTAAATTAATAAACCCCTAGCTAGCTAGGTACATCTGTGGCCGGGGATCACAAATTGTTTTTGCATCTTTTCATATCACATAAACCAAGTAATCCACCAATTTCTTATGGAGTCATCCCGATCGACCTCTTCACCTTTAGATCATGCTTCTCCCCGGCCAGCAACTTCCACATCCTTGCACCATTAGTTGCCTACCAATAAAGGTAGACCAATTATGCTTTTTTTTTTTTTTTTTGGGATGCGAAAGTAACTGAGTACCAACTTGGTATTGTGAGGAAATAAATAAATAAATATATATATATATATATTTAAATTATGAAAAGAGAAGAAAATGTGTGATGGTTGGTAGGATTTGTTTGGCTTTTAATACCATGTCAAAATATAATTTTTTAAAAAAAGAAATGATATAATATAGACTAACAAAGCGAAAGTTTAGGCTTGATGGCTTAAGATCTATATTAAATTTTTTTTGATAGCTACATCTTTATTATTAAGCTCCATATATTGCAATGAATCCATTGCGGGTATTTATGTTAGGCTAATTCTAAAAATACACGACACTTGCAATTCAAGTAGGACCATGATTGGGTCTTGGGCCTTTAATAATGGTTTTACTACAAATTTGACAATTCTAATGTTACTGTTAATGATTCTCAACAAAAAAAAAAATTGTTACTGTTAAATGTTAATGATATTGGGTCAAAGGTATATTTTTTATAAGGGGGCGATGTGAGAAGGATGGAAATACATACAGTAAAGATGTCTGGTGAATCTGAACATGTGTAGTTCTAGCCAAAGGTCCAGATATCTACCAAGAGAAGAAAAAACTTTCAGCATAACCAAGGCTAACCAAGAAGGTTGACCAAAGGTGCTCCAATGGTTAAGTTAATATAAAGTAAAGGAGTTGAGTATGTAAAATAACCAGGAAAGAGTAACTAAAGATGGAATACCTTGGTCAGTAGGGGGATGTGTTGTTTATAGAGTAATGAGGGCTTGGATTTCAGAAGAATTTTTGGTCTTTCATGCAATTGTGAGTGCGGCTCAAGACAAGGGCTCACCAAACTACAAGTGTGAGGGGATTGGTTTGATTAGGCCCACGGCTGAGGAATTCCTTCGGGCCGAAGTCCACTTTAGGTTGGGTTCTCAATAGCATATTTCTTCCATGCGGGTCGAGTTCACGTTTTCTCTTAGCTATATGGTGAGAGGTCTTTTTGTTTTCATGGATAGACCTGCCTCTGGCTATCATGGTAACTCTAAGAGAATCTCCAACAACTATTCTAGCCCCTTTTCCCCCTAAATTCACCTAGCTTTTCTCCAAAACTCTTTTCCAACTCGCTGAATAGTGGCTAATTAGTATATATAAAAAAGCATAATAGCAAAGTCAAATGTGGCTAGCCATTGTTACATCAACAACATATATCTCATTATTTTATATTTTCTTCTATCTATCACACACTCAACCAAGAAACGAGAAAAATATTTAAATGGAATAGAGAGTTGATTTAGGAGTGCATTTGGATAAAAAGAAAATAGATTTGAAGAATTTTTCAGAGATGTTCCAAGCTTGTCATGTGCAATTGTGCATCCATTTTTTGTTATTACCTTTGGAGAGAAAGAGAGAGATGGCACACACTACCAATACGTTTGAAAGTTTAGAGTGAAAGGAGAATAATGGGTAGGGAAAAGATGATGAGAGTAGAGGATTCCTCTTATTTAGATGATTTAAAAATTAAGTAAGAGAAAGGGAAATAAATATGCCTCTCATTTGTGCATGTTTAAAAAATTAAGGATAATTACACTTTACCCACCTTTGATTTGCCTCTAATTTGACTTACCTACCTGTGGTTTCAATTTTGACATTTTACCCACCTATGATTTTCTCCGTTATTAATCTATAACTCACCTCTCTTTCAGCTGTTACTCTAACACATAATATGTCAAAAACAAAAGCCCAAACAGATCAAAACACTCCTCACATGAAGAACATACACCCAGAAAACTAATACAATCAAATCAAGTAATACCATCAAAGTATAAACCACAGATCTATCAAAATACAACCCCGAAACCCAATTCAAAATGCAAACATCAACACACCCACACACATTCTAACCCACGGATCCATCAGTAACCATGCCTCAAATCCCATTTTTCAAACCCTAACAACCAAACGAAACCCAATCCCTAAATCAAATAAATGGAGCAAAGCAACTGTGATGTCCATCTCCTTTGCCCTCATCACCCGAATGTGCCACATTCATGAACGCTCTATCCCTAAATCACATTTCCTACTTCAAAGATATCAAAAGAGAAATGGAGAAGAAAACACTGGTAAGTGTATGCTCGATCAGTGTCAACGGCACCATGAAATGACTCATTGGCCGAGTGCCGAATTTTTGCACTGAAAAAGAGCAAGCAGCGAAACAATAAATTGTTATAGTTCATCGCTCTTCTTCTGGACCATATATTTTTCAGAAATGATGAAGCGATTGAACACTATCAATGCTGGGTTTGGAAAATTTTTACTAGAGACAAGAAATGAAGATAAAATAAGTCATAATTGATTACAAAAATTTCATTACAGTTCAAGATACAAGTCGAACTAATATTGGTGCTGCTAAGGCTGGAGATTGGTTTGTGTGCTTGGATTGTTGTTTTTTATTTGCTAACCTTTCATGGTTCAATTTGGGTTTAAAGGGTTGGTTAGGTCTTCGTTTTCATAGCTGGGTTTTTCATGGTGTTTCATAGCTGGGTTTTTCATGGTGCTTTCTTGGCTGGGTTTCTTTTCTATGTAAGTTCTTTTCTTTATTTCTGTGCTTGTTTCCATGTGATTGGTTTAATTTGGATTTTTGTTTTGATTTTTCATTTGAATACCCAGAAAATAGATCAAAACAAATATCCTAGACGCTACAATGCATTTTGAGGTATTGCAGTCTGCTTTGTTTATTGAGTACATACCTATTGAGGTGTTGCATGGTATTGCTTGATTTGATTTGTATTAGTTTTTTGGGTGTATGTTCTTTATGTTTGTGTATGTTCTTCATGTGAGAGTGTTTTGATCTGTTTGAGCTTTTGTTCTTGACATATTATGTGTTAGAGTAACAGCTGAAGGGGAGGTGGGTTACGGATCAGTAACGGAGGAAATCACAAGTGGGTAAAGTGTCAAAATTGAAACTACAGATAAGCAAGTCAAATTAGAGACAAACCACAGATGGGTAAAGTGTAATTATCCCAAAAAATTAAGTTAGGAGGAAAAGAGAAGGGGAATGGTTGTATAAACAATTATGATTAGTATTAGCTAATTTTGAATAAATAGATATAAATTGACATTATAAAGACAAATTTGATACTTTAAATTTTATTAACATACGTGCAACCCCTCCCCTCCGCATCCCAATTCCCCAACTTAAATAAATACATAAATAGAAGGGTTTAGAAGGGAAACATACCCTCAAACCACCCCAAACCTTTCTCCCTCCTTTAAAATCTTCCAAACAAGGTTCATTAAACTCTCCTCATCATTTTTCCTTTAATCACCTATCCTCTCCCTCCATCCAAATGCATTGTATACAATTTTACAATTTTACATCTCTTTCCTAGCATGACTTGTGGTTCGATTGTGCAAGATTGGGACAACCTTAAGGTAGGCAAGTTGTACCTAGGGGTGAGCAGTGACCAAACCGAACCTCACCAGCCAAACCATACCGCACTTTAGTCCGACCAAAGGAGCTAATGTTGGCGAACTGAATTTGATGACCCTTCCGACACCGGTGCGGTGACAAAGTCGAAGTTGATTTTCATAACCGACCAACAAACCATACTGACAGATTCATATATAGAGATAAAATTAAGGCAAAAAAGAGAAAAACATTTTTAGTAAATTACTAGAAAGAAATCCTACTTATGCCCCCTAACACAGAAGGTAATATTTTTTAGGTAGATTACACCTTAGCATTGCCATTGATGCTTCAATCTTCTATATTTGCAGAAAAGGGAGTTAGAGTTAAACTTAAAATTGATGAAGAGAAAAGTAGAAAACAATGAGGTAAACAGAAAAGACGAAAAGATAATGGAGAAGGTGTTAGGCTTTGTAGAACCTAGTTGTATTTAATCCGGATTATGATCCGATTCGAAATAATATTGTTTCATTTTTTAATTGGAGATTTTATGAGGCTTAGTCCATGGAGTGGAGACTTGGCTGATAAGCCCAAGCCGTAGTGCTTATTGTGAAAAAATTTTGGCCCGTTTTGTAGCCCATTGTGAATCTTGTGCATAGGATATGAAAATTGTTATTTTGGAGATTAGGGTTTGATGATGTTTTTGAGAGAGAAAACTATACTACCACACTTTGTAATTTTCCCTGAGAATAGTGTAATTCATGTAATTCCGTAGAAGTAGACAAATTGTCGAACCATGTAAATATTGTCTTGTGTGTGATTATTTTTCTTTGACATATATTTTTTTCTCTATTTTTGCATCTCACAGATTTGAGAATTTCGTACATATTCCAATCACTAGGTGGGGTATTAAATGACAATGCCACGTTTTGATTTCTAAGTTATCCAATATTTGTTTAATTTTTCTTTTATTTAATTTTATAAAACTTAGAGTGCCGTGTTGATCTGAAAAAATAAAAACAGAAAACCACTACACGTTTTTTTTTTTTTTTTTTTTAATAAGTCCATAGTTAACAAAAAAAAAAAAAAAAAAGATAATAAGAATACTCCTCCCTTAAGTTTACCTAAATGAATATGAATTATATACAATAAAACACATGGTACAAATTTTTTCTTTCTTATTATAAATTTTTTTTTAAAATCTTTTTAACTAATAGTTAAAGATGGTGTATATATGATTTTTATTTATTTATGTTAATATAACTTTAAAGTATGAATTATTACTCTATTCTCATATATAGGTAATTTGTTTTTTCTAACTAATTTGTGATCAAATTGATGCGAATGCTGTAAACTTTTGTGGTTTACATGATTTACACTTTACAGTTGGCTTGCACGAATACTGACTTTTTTTTCCTCACTAAAGCACTAATACTAACTTAACTTAAGATATTGATAATATAAAATATAAATAATATTTTTGATAAGATTTATGCATAGTAAAACATTTATTTGGTCAAAAAAATTATTATGTTATTGTTATAGTTGGACTTAATTGTGATTAAGTAATGACATTTTTTTTTTAAATATTTCAAACCGATAAACCGATGAAACCGACCTCAAAAAACTGCACCGTTGTAAGTCAAAAAACTGATCTTTGTCAGTGTGCATTAGTTCTGGTTATGGAAACCAATCCCTATCAGTTCGGTAATAAATTTGAAAAAAAAAACGCACTGACCGAACCACACACACTTCTAGTTGTACCCATGAACCCATGAAAAATTTACAAAAATAATATTATTTTAATAATTACTATTTAAATTGGCATTGTTTTGAAATTTTTGGGAATCTAAACCTTTTTTTTTTCTTTTTTTAAATCGTGTTTTGGAAACATAATCTTTAAGTTGAAATTGTCTTTTCAAAACATGATTTCACGTAAAATTTTGATGAATTCTTGTTTTGAAAACACAATTTTTTAGTATTGAAATCTAGTTTTTAAAATACAAATAAAAAAAATATTGGATATTCAAATAACTTTAAAATAGTGTCAACTTAAATCATTAATATTAAATATATAACATTTTTATAAATTTTACCCAAAGCCCAGCTTAAAGATATTCTATCCAACCCAGGAAGTCTTCTTCTGGCCACATGAGTAGCACATGGCCCAATAGTTTCTGTCATCCCTGATTAAATTCCTCATTTTCTTGAAAGATGTGCCAAAAATGGCCTATGCCATGCATGATGCAGCAAGCCTTGTACCAAACTAGAGCAATTTGCAGCTTATTTTTCCTTATCTTCTCCAAAGTGGGCAGTACCGGTCAGAATTTTCTGACCCGACCCGACCTGACCTGGCCTGGCCCGAAAATACTTGATCTGAGCCTGATTTTTTTTACTTAAAGCAAAAATAGATTGACCCATGATTTGACCCAATTTTTTATAGGTCAATCCGACCAAACCCGAATAATCTGTGACCCGACCCATTAAAAAAAGTTCACTAAAAACATATTTGAACTACGTCATGATACTAGGTGCATAAAGCACAAAGTATCAAAACTAATAGTCAATATATTATAGATATAAAGTTATAAATAAGGTGAAAGTTATAAAGATATAGGACTGAATTGACAAAATTGAAAGTTAGAGGACTGAAACGAAAAAAGGTGAAAGTTAGAGGGTCAGTTTTGCATTTTTGCCAAATTATTTTCTATATAGAGTTTATAAAAATAAGGCAAAAATGCAAAACTGACCCTCTAACTTTCACCTTTTTTCGTTTCAGTCCTCTAACTTTCAATTTTGTCAATTCAGTCCTATATCTTTCAATTTTTCTCAATTCAAGGCTCCGTTAGAAGCCTGTTAGTGCTGCTGTTAGTGCTGCCAAAACGACGCCGTTTTGGAGTTTTTTTTTTTTTTTTTTCAGAATTAAAAGAAAAATCTGGAAAAAAAAAAAAAAAAAAAAAAAGAAAACATTAAGGGGAACGACGTCGTCGTTCCCTTTTACTGAATCAAATCAAAAGGGATTCAACCAATCCCTTATTCTTCGACACAGTGGGAGAGATTGAGAGAGAGCGACTCGCCGCGAGAGAGAGAGACGCCGCCGCGAGTCGCCGCGAGAGAGAGAGACCCGCCGCGAGAGAGAGAGCAACCTCGCCGGGACGTCGCCGCGAGAGAGAGAGACCCCACCGCGACCTCGCCGCCCTTGCTCGCCGCCCCTGCTCGCCTTGTGGACCTCGCCGCCCCTGTTTGCCGTGTAAACCACCACCACCTCGCTGCTCTACCTTGACTGAACGGAGCTCCTCCTCGCCTGACCTCCGCATCTTTCCCAGCCACTTTGCAGGTAATGGGTCATCTGCATTGCACTCCCAACCAACACTTCTCTCATAAATACCTTCACCTAGCAAAGAATAAGCACAAGAATAGTTTTAGTGTGTTTTATTTTTGGGTATATGTAGTAACAGAACAATGAGATTCGTGCTATATAAAGCTGTGACTTTTTCTGTTTGTTTATTTTTGCATTTTGTTTGTTTATGATGGACTCTGTTGACTGATTGGTGAGATTATTTTATATAATAATTTTTTTTTGTCCGTTTGCTAAACATTTTCGCATGCAATTTTATTGTTTTGAAATAATTTGGTCCCACCTGGAAGAATTGTTTGCTGGGTGGGGAATCTAGATGTCGGCACTTTATTTTTCTGTTGGGCTAATAGTGTGTGTGGGGTCACTTAACACTGTATTTGCTGTCTTTGTAAGCTAAAATACTTATGTTGTGTGTTGAATTTTTTCATTTTAAACTTTCAGAGGGAAGATGATTGGTCAGAATTTTACATTGGTTTTTCATTACAATGGAGTATTGCACCACTCGGTTAAAAAGAGGAAGTATATAGGTGGTAAGGTGAAAGTTTATGCTAACGTGGATTCAGATTGTTTTTCTGTACCGGAGGTTAAGAATTATTGTGCGGAGTTAGGGGTATTGGATTATGTCCAATTTTATTATCTTGTGCCTGGGTTGGATTTTGACAATGGCCTAAGATATTTTTCTACTGATGGTGATACTCATGAATTATTTAAGTGTCTTGACCCCATTGATCCTAAAATAGACATTTATGTAGAACATGCAACCCCTGTTCAGAAACAATTGTTAGTTAGGGATGCTAGTGTTGTTGATGCTGCAAATTTGGTTGGTTGTGTTGTTGGTGTGGAGGGTGTGAGTGTTGATGACATTGATGGTGAAGATGGGGATGGGGCTCTTGCTGATGATGAGTTTGAGGAGGGTGATAATGTAGTCGATGAAGAGAATGGTGTTAGGGGCAAGGATGGGAATGGTACCATGGGAGATGTGGATTATGAATGGTATGATTCTGACTATGATGACCCAGCCAATGATCATTTATATGAAATTACTGTAGATGACTACACAATTCAGCCCACCATAACCCATAACAATCAGCCTTCACAAGAACTCACTAATGCCATCCATCCATTGTCACACCCACCTAATTTTGCAAACCAATCATTATCCCACTTAGATCTAGTTCCAACTCTTTTTAATTGGCCGTTGGATGAAATTCCAAGTGAATCCGACTATGCATCATCGGACCAATTGCATACTCCTAACAATTCTGATGGTGAGCAAAAGAAAAAATTACCTGAATTCAGAAGTGAATTTTTAAAGGATCCTGAGTTTGTGTTGGGGATGTCATTTAGGGACAACAAGCAGTTCAAAGAGTTTGCACGAGCTTACAAATTGAAGCATGGATATGGCATCAAGTTGTCAAAGAATGAGAAGGCTAGGGTGAGGTATAAATGTGTTGAAGGTTGTCCTTGGAAAGTGTCTGCAGGTATTGATAAGGAGGCAAACTTCCGGATTAGTGCGTTGTATGATACTCATACATGCATTAGATCTTTCCATAGTAAGCAAGTTTCTGCACATTGGGTGGCAGAAAAGTATGTTGATCAATTTCGGACTAATATTGAATTTAAAACTAAAGATTTAGTAGCTGCAGTGGGGCGGGATGTTACTGTGCAGCTTGCCTTGTCGAAGGCATATAGAGCTAGAGACATTGCTAGAGGCATGGTAAGAGGGGATTTTTGTGAGCAATATACTAAGGTTAGACGTTATTGTGCAGAGTTGAGAAGATCTAACCCAGGTACCACAGCTAAAGTCACAGTTGCTGTCCCTGATCATAATTTCAAGAGGGTCTATGTGTGCTTAGCTGCATGTAAAGAGGGATTTGTTAGTCATTGTAGACCATTGATAAGCTTAGATGCTTGTCATTTGAAGGGTGTAGTTGCTGGCCAACTTCTAGCAGCTGTGGGTATAGATGGAAATGATGGTATGTATCCAATTGCTTATGCGGTTGCTGAGGCAAAAAATAAGGAGACTTGGACATGGTTTTTGGAGAATTTAATAGGTGATATAGGGCTTGTGAGTAACCATGGATGGTGCTTTATTTCAGACCAACAAAAAGGTTTACTTCCTGCTTTAGCTACTGTGGTCCCAGGTGCATACAATAGATTCTGTGTGAGGCATTTGTTTGCTAACTTCAAGAAGAACCATCAAGGAAAGGAGTTAAAGGACTTGATGTGGGGGGCAGCTAAGGCATCAACAAGAGCAGCATTCGAAAGTTATATGAAGCAAATGGAAATAGTGAGCAAGGAAGCTTGTGATGATTTAAGAGGTAAGTCTCCGATGCAATGGGCTAGGCATGCTTTTCCCTATTATCCAAAGTGTGATATGCTATTAAATAACCTTTGTGAGACTTTTAATTCGAAGATTGTGGAAGCAAGAGAAAAGCCATTGGTCAATATGCTTGAAACCATTAGAAGATATCTCATGGTTAGGATCCGTAAGAATAGAGATTCAATGGCTAAGTATGAAGGCCCTATTTGTCACAAGATCCAGCAAAAATTAGAGAAATGTAAAGAGGCTAGTATTGATTGCACATCTATTTGGTCAGGTGGGGCAAGGTGGGAGGTGAATAGTGGTGGCAAGCAATTTGTAGTTGATGTGGAGAAACGTTCATGTGCTTGTAACTGCTGGGATTTGACTGGGATCCCTTGTAAGCATGCAGTGCACGTAATAGGTTTCAGGAAAGAACGGGCTGAGGATTATGTGCATGACTTCTATAAGAAGGATACATATATTGCTTTATATTCGCATCTCATTCAGCCATGCAATGGTCCTGATTTGTGGCCGGAAGTAGATGGAGATGCAATACTTCCTCCAATCCATAAAATCCAGCCAGGGAGGCCTAAGATTGATAGAAGAAAAAAGGATAAAGATGAAGTCCATAACCCTTACAAGATGAAGAGGAATCAAACAAGTTTAAGATGTGCACATTGTCATCAATTGGGTCATAACAGAAGGACCTGCAGGAGCAATCAAAGACCACTAGGAGTAGCAACTGCCAAGGGCAAAGGCAAGTCGGCAATAGACAAGGGCAAGGGCAAGGGCAAGGCAATAAGTAGCGGCAGAAAGAGGGTATTTAAATTCATAAATTCATTTAAATTATTTCCTTAATGTGGCAAATTATGCTGGCCAACTTCTAATGTTTTTCACATGCAGGCTGCCAGCACTGAGGAGCACTTCATGGGATTTAGAGTGCAAGTAGACAGTGCATTTAGCAGCCAACAAAGCAATGTATGTGTGACATGTGTGTGTATATATATATATATATATATATATATATATAACTAGGTAGCCAACAAAGTAACTTCCTTTGTTTATTTTAATGACTTTGTTTATTTCAATGACTTTGTTTATTTCAATCACTTTGTTTATACCTTTTTGCTATCAACTTCTAACGTCTGTAAACTTTTCACATCCAGGCTGTCAACATTGAGGGGAACTCGAAGAGATCTAGAGCAGGAGTTGATTGTAGTCAACAAAGCTGCAGAAATTTTAATAGTTAACAAATTAGCAGAACTTAGTTAATTGAAAGAACAGTACTTCAGAACTTAGGCATGTAGTTTGTTATGTAATTGGCCAAACATTGTCACACGGCTATTATTTTGTGATGTTATTTTGTGATGTTATTGTGAAGTTAAATTGAAAAGGCAAGGGAGGGGTGGATTTGTTTCAATTTTTCTTATACATAGTTAAGCTCGTGCTGGAATTGACCAGTTTGATTGATTTTTTGTGTTGTGTGGAAGGTTTGTTCCATTTATGCATTTACAGGATAAAGATTCACTTATTATTTGTATTAGAATGAGAGCATAGCTTTAGCCTTTTCAGTGTGAGTTTAATGACGTTATGGGGCAGTGAAGTAATGGTGAGAAAGAACTGTTGAGAAAGAGGGGGAAAAAGCTGGACAAGGAATAGGCTAGTGTTAATGCTCTTGCTTCTTTTGCAGTCTTCTTTTTCTCTGTACCTTCTGTTAAAACTTGCTTGAATTTAATTGGTGTAGTTACTGTTTATTATTTTTCTACTTTTCTAGTTTGTTTTGGCTGAATATTATCCGAGCACCTTGCTAAACTTGGTAAAGTATTTGATTATCATTATGGAATGTCTTTTGGTTAATTATTTAAAGTTTTTTCAATTAAATTCAACTGTATGCATGGCAATTCCTACATGTATTACCCTTCACTAAGAGAGTGCATGCCCAATGAAATTGGGTATCAAAAGTAACTAGTCTTTGCATGCCATTTCCCATTTATTAGAAGTAAGAGGAGTGTGCCCAAATATCTGGTCCAGGATAGTATTAAATTAGATTCTGTTTAGTCTTTCAAAACAAAAGTTAGGTCCTTTTTAGGTGTAGATAAGAGTGCTGCTGATTGAAAATTGATTTATTATCAATTTTGTTAGGGAGGCTGTTTGACTAATTTGATATGTCTATAAAATTTGTAAGGTCTGTTTTGTAAGGTCTGTCATGTTGTGAAATAGATTGAAAAAGATAGACACATATGTACACACATTACATACAGAAATGTAAATTGAACACAACAATGAACTCCTCTGATAGATGAAACACTACCATAATTGCCTCCTCACAGTGACAAATATCAAAAAATTATAAGTAACTGAAAAATGTTCAATCCCTCCTACAACACTTCTATCCTTTTCCTTTTCTTTTTGCTGCAGATCTTACAAGGGACTGACTCACATCGTCACACTACTTAATCTGTCCGGATTGCTCATGAGGTATTTCTTACGGCATTACCTCAACATTAAAGTCCTGAAAGTCGAAGGCAAATGCAAAATGCACATATTTCATTTTCTCAAACTGTGTTGCAAATTGACTATTAAAAATGTTTAACGCATTTAAGCTCAAAAGTAATACAAACTCCCAGAGATGTGGATAAAATAAACTACCTCGAAGAAGATACACAAAAACTAACAGTAGTAGAATGCTAAGCCTCTAGAGTTGCATTGTTACTGAAATTAAGCCCCTTCCCCCACTTGAGAGAAAAAACAAAATTAGTATATGCTAAATTCATATCGATGCAAAATTTTACAGAAGGTGAAAACATTGATTTGAAACATTACAAATGGTCAATTTACATTCCCTTAGTCTCTCCTCCTCCGCTTCCTGTGTCTGTCATCCCTTTGACTCTCATCTGAACTTCCGGCGAGGTTGCTCTCTCTCTCGCGGCGACTCGCGGCAGGGTCTCTCTCTCTCGCGGCGACTCGCGGCGGGGTCAGGCGAGGAGGAGCTCCGTTCAGTCAAGGCAGAGCAGCGAGGTGGTGGTGGTTTACACGGCAAACAGGGGCGGCGAGGTCCACACGGCGAGCAGGGGCGGTGAGGTCGCGGTGGGGTCTCTCTCTCTCGCGGCGACATCCCGGCGAGGTTGCTCTCTCTCTCGCGGCGACTCGCGGCGGGTCTCTCTCTCTCGCGACGACTCGCGGCGGCGTCTCTCTCTCTCGCGGCGAGTCGCTCTCTCTCAATCTCTCCCACTGTGTCGAAGAATAAGGGATTGGTTGAATCCCTTTTGATTTGATTCAGTAAACGGGAACGACGACGTCGTTCCCCTTAATGTTTTTTTTTTTTTTTTCCAGATTTTTCTTTTAATTCGAAAAAAAAAAAAAAAAAAAAAAAAAAAAAAAAAACTCCAAAACGGCGTCGTTTTGGCAGCACTAACAGCAGCACTAACAGGCTTCTAACGGAGCCTTGAATTGAGAAAAATTGAAAGATATAGGACTGAATTGACAAAATTGAAAGTTAGAGGACTGAAACGAAAAAAGGTGAAAGTTAGAGGGTCAGTTTTGCATTTTTGCCTAAAAATAATCATATAAATTCATTGAATAGAAATAATTAATGCACAACAATAGATAATTAATATATGCATTTACTCTATTGGCTAATTAAATGAACTAATACTTTAATATAAATGCAAACTTTGTTGAAGTGGAAAACTAAATAAAGAAAACTTCAAGGAATTCGCCACATGACTCAACCTCATACTCTTTAGCATGAGTTCTCTACTCATATATATATATATATATATATATATATTGATTGATGAGTTGTTAATATTATTTTAAATGAAATGCTAAAAAAATAGAACTTTTGATGTTGGATATATTTTAAAGTGAAGTGGTAAAATAAATAAATTGGTCTTTTGAGATGCTAAATGCTTTAAAACCTTTGATATAAATGCTCTAACAAGACAATTACAAATCACAAATCCCTAGCCAAATAAATTTCAAAACCCCTTTCCACCAAAAAAAAAATTTTAAAACCCCATTGAATTTTTACCCAATGTTTCTCTTAGTCGAGAGTTCTCTATCTCACTCAACTCTCATCCCTTCCTCCACGGCTTCACTCCACCAACGCCTAATCACCGCCTCTACCATTGAACAATCCGCACACCCTTTATTGTTCTAGCAGCTTGGGTTGGTGTCTCCAACTTGTCAATTCATTCCATTGTCCAAACTCACCCATGAATTGAAATCGGCTAAGGCATGCTCTCTCTCTCTCTCTCTCTCTCTCTCTGATTGCTGTGGAGTGTATTATTTTGTTTTATTAAGTTGTCTTTTGTCTTTTCCTTTTAACATAAGTTGTGGACATATCATTTCTCTTTTTTCTATTGCAAAAATGATGGTAAAAAAGTTTATTTTTGGCTCTTATTAAATTGGTGGAAAATTATTTATTTATTTATTCAAACAACTATTTTTTAAAACTTGCAACATTTGAAAAGAATCTCACCTCTTAGACATTTCAGGAATAGATGTTAATGTCTCAACTTTTTTTTTCCTAAACATTAATGCTTCATCGTTATTTAGCCATTATTTTAGTGGTTGTATAAATTTAGTGGTTGACATGGGTTTAAATTTTGACCTATTGTTCTTGATAGAATATAGCATTATAAAAGATTGTGTATAGAATAATTTGAATAGAAAAAATAAATTGATCTAAAATTTTTAATGTGGAAAGAATAAAGCCAAATATTTATGTATTTATAATATTAATTAAATGCTTATAATATTTATGATGTCGGACCAAAAAAAAATAAAGCAAGTAAAGCAACTCTCTTTTTAAGTTCTTTATCCAATTTAATTTTAAAAACCATGATAAATCTTTTTAATAAATATAATTTGAAAATTATAGGAAAGTCAACTACAATATTTAAAATTTTTCAAAAAGGAAAAAAATACAAATACCTACTTCTAAGTTCTAACCTAATTGTTAAAAATGCATAAACTCAAAACTTTGGCCCCCTAAGTTCGAATTCTAGTTATGTCCTTGACCTTAAGCTAGGCAAGATGTACCCATGAACCCAAGCAAAATTTACAAAAAAATATTATTTAATAATAATTATTTAAATTGGCATTGATTTGAAATTTTTTGAAATCTATTTATTTTCTTTTTTTTTTATAATTTTTTTTCTTTTTTTAAATCATGTTTTAAAAACATAATCTTTAAGTTGAAATTGTGATTTCAAAACACGATTTCATTTAAAATTTTATCAAACTCTTATTTTGAAAGCACAAATTTTAAGTGTTGAAATCATATTTTTAAAATACAATTAAAAATAATTAATATCGTGTCAACTTAAATAATTTTTTTATAGAAGATACAAATTTTACTCTAACCTAATCGAAGTGTTGTGTGTGAAGCTCCCTTCTAAAAACTTAAACCTCGGCTATTGCCCCGTACGCCCCACAAGCACTTATACTAATCAATCTATATATATATATATATATATATATATATATATATATATAAAAGCAAAGACGTCATGCGAAAGAGTATGAAGTTCTACCAAGTGGCACTCTAATTTTGCATTTTGCATTTTTTTTACCTTTTTCATTAAATTTTTTTTACTGTAACCCAAATGTTCACATTAACTTGTTTTACTGTTATCTTATTAATATCTCATTAATTACTTAAGCTTACACCACACTTTTCTCTATTCTTCACGTCTTTTAGCATACCCACCGATTTAGTATTTAAAAAATTAATAATTAAGGACTAATAGTAATAACTAACGACATAAGGCCTTGAAGAGAGATAGAAAGACATAAAAATATTATAGATTGTTAAATAAAACACACTGTTTCACTATGTATTACCAAAATAAAAGATCTGAAATTGACAAAGCATTTGAAAGAGAGAGAAAGAGGAATCCAAGGGTCAGGGTTACCACATCCGTTATACTGGCTTTCCACCACCATCAAGACGCAAAACCCCCTACGGGTATTTCTTTTTTCTTTTTTCTTTTTAAAATTAAGGGCTTAAATATGATTTAGGTTTGGGTAATTTTATTGGATAGTTTTTGTTTTGGGTATATAAGTAGAGAGAATATTTGATACACAATGTAAAACTATATTCTTCCATGGTTTAATTTTGAATCATTTATAAGACACATAAATACACACTTACCCACGTCATGTCTTAATGTCGCATACTTTCATTTCATGGTATGAAATATGTGAACACAACACAAATTAGTTGATTTTCATGATCCTGTTACTTTTTGCATTTATCTTTGATTTCATTATTTATTTATTAAAAAAAATAAGCATACCTTGAGAAGACTACAAATATGCAGTGAACCTACTAAACTAATTCTTAATATCACACAATGTATATGTTTCTTTACTCTAATTTAGTTTACTTTTTCTTTATAATATATATATAACATTATCTAAAATCATCTTACATAAAATATCACAAAAATAACCGTGCATCGCATGGACAACTTACTAGTTAATGTTAAATATAGGGTCATGTTAACGGATGCTCTTAGCCCTCGTTTGGAAAGAGGAAATGGAATGGAATAGAAATTAATGAAAAGAATAATTTTAGAATATTTTTCTCTTCTCTTGTTTGGGAGTTTTAATGGAGGGAATAGAAAGTCAATTATCTTGTTTAAGAGTTTAAATGTGAGGGAATGAAATGGGTAGGAGTGAACACTCATTCCTCTCTATTTCCTTAAAATTTCAAATTTTCATTCCCCCCGAAATTGGGAGGAATGAGAAAGAGTGGAATTAGATTTGATGAATTTTTTTATTAAAACTCTTAAAATACCCCTATATATTCAAATCTTTATTTTAAAATAAGGGTCTGATAATAATATTATTATAAAATGATTCTATTTCATTCTCTCTATGTTTCTTCCAAACAAAATTACTTACATTCTATTTATTTTCATTCATTCACATTTATTTATTTTAAAATATCCAATTAAGGTTACTTAATTCTATTCCATTTCATTCTTTTCTATTTATATCCCTTACTTAAATACATTTCATTCCCTTATGAATTCTCAAACAAAGTCTTAAGGAAATTGTTAACAAACTATAATAGGAGAGTCAATACCACTTTCATTGGAAATTTAAAAAATTGTCAACAACATTTATTATTTTATCATTCTTCTAATAAAATATTTTCTAAAAATAGCTCCTAAATCAATGTTCTTAGGGCATTGGTTAATATTTCCCTTAAAAATAAGGGTCTGGTTAATATATGCTCTAAGACATATATTAATCATTCATTTTTTTAAAAATAAAATTATTGAAAATTTAAAAAAATAATTGTTAAAAAAGCTAATCACTTTTTCATTTTTCATAAAAATTTTCTAAAATAGTTTAATAATTTAATAATGTGGGAGTACATTAGTAAAATTCAAAATATAATATTTAATAAATTTTACTCATGAGCCATTACTATAAGCTCAACTCAAAAAGATATTCTATACAACCTAGGAAGTCGCCCTTTGAGCACATGAGTAGCGCGTGGCCCTATGAATTCTCTCACTCCCGTCTTAATTCCCTGTTTTCTTGAAAAGTGTACCAAAATGGCCTAGACCATGCATGATGCGGCAAGAATAGAAAGCTTATTGTACTTATTAAAAAAAAAAAAGCTTATTGTAGCTTATTTTATTTTATTTTATAGATTGTAGACAGCTTTATTTGTGGAAGTTAAAAGGTGCGACAAGAATAGGAATTTGACTAGTTCCCTCAAATTGTAGAATGTGCTGTCTAGTAGTCTTTTCCTTTTTTGTTGCTAATATGCTGTCTAGTAGTCTTTGTCTTTCTAGTTCCAGTTGGCATCATAACCATAATAAAACTATTATTCCATGCCAATTCCTAGGGTTACTTGGAATATTTTATGTTAAAGTATACAAGTGTGTTTTAGTGACTAGATCCCACCCCAAGTTATAATTACAAGACGAATTAGTAATTGATATGATATTATTACGTTGAAATCCATAAAGTTTACTCTCACCAATCATCATAATGTGTGCGTGGTGACTGATAACTTGAATAAATGCACTAGGACAATTTGAAGTAAATGGTCCGTTTGAATAGAGCTTATTTTTGCTGAAACTGAAAACTGAAACTGAAAACACTGTAACAAAATATTTTTTTAATGTATGAATAGTACTGCGGGACTCATTTTTAATAAAAAATTATTTAAAAAGTATGTGAATAGTATACGTACAGTACGCGCACAGTGCACGCCTGCGCGTCTTGTCTCCAGCAGAACCAAAAAAAAAAAAAGAAACAAAACGTAAACTCAAAACGTAAAAGCTGGATCCAAACCCAGCTAAAGTCACTGTATATCTCACTATTTCATCACTTTTTTCATTGTATAAACACTCCTCCAAATATAACAATTTCTCTAGTGATTGAATCCCAAAAATGCACCAAGTGGCCTTCTGTCTGTGTTATTTGTTGTATCAAATGCTATTATATCACCAAATCTCTAGTCAATGATCATCCTTATATCAGCCCAGAAGATAATAATATTCCACCCCTTATTATTCAACTGCACAACATAAAAATATGAAGGATTTTCCTTTAATTGATGATTAAAATATCTTTTCAAGCTAGCAACTCGTATCTTTTGTAAATAATTCTTGTAATCTTTCTTGGTAAAACCAAAGATATCATATCCACCAACTTGCTTACCTATAAGTTGATTAGACTCCTTTAATTTTAAGCTTGATTTATATGCCAAACTCATTTCAATAGCTTGATTTATAAACATTTTCCATAGTGACGGCATCATGTGTACGAATTTGGATCCTCCCCATTTCACTAGAGGGTTCGAATCCCTTGCAGGGTAGACGCCTCATGGCACTCGGGTAAAGCCTCACAAGGAAACAAGAACTCAACAGTTAATGTGGTGATTAATTAATGACTTCAACTGCACTCAAAAATATGTACAACCCTTGGTGCCCATATAAGGCCTTCAAAAGGAACAGAACTTAAACAACTTATATGATAATTAATCATTTCAAGATAAAGATGTAGACCTTGAGAATAAACAAATATTGAGCAAGTCCACTAATCATTCCAAGACTTGCAATTAAAGGATATACGGCCCTAGGCATGATTGAGACCTCAACATATTTATATTTGAGAAAGTTGACAAAGCTCCATGTAGAGAAAAGTATATTTTACATGATTCTTCTTGACAGTGGCAAATGGGTTAATCATGAAAGGGTTTGGCAGGCCTCAATCTATAAAGAATAACATAACAAACGAATCCATTAGAGAAAGAGTCGTGTTAAACAGGCTTCTATAATATGGTATGACCATGTAAGTCAACAAGCTTGCAAATTATGTAACGAGGAGATTAGCAAAGTACTATATACATCTTATGTGTGTTTGTTACTCCCTTATTCTTTAGCAGCTGGGGACTTTAGACCTAATCTCACAGATGGGAAAAGCAGGCAGATGGATTAGAAACATTTTGGTGGGCAAAAGGGTGGAGAAATACAATGATGAAACTTCTTTTCCTATTGAGTGTTTGAATACCAAATCAAGGAGCCAACCAGGGACCTCTAAAGTGAAGCAAAGATGGCCTTTGGGAAAAGCAGCTAACAAAGAGGCATCCCAAAAATTTTCTATGTCACTTGAGTCTATTGACACTAACAAATTGGAGAAATGCAAAAAGAATGATCTTTCTTTTTCTGCTGAGTGCATGGCTACCAAATCAAGGAGTCAACCAGGAACACCTAGAATGAAGAGAAGATGGAGTTTGGGAAAAGTAGCAGCTAACAAACATAAAGTTTCTATATCACTTGACTCAATTGACACCACCAAACTTTCAATGCAGGCCATGGCAGAAGATGAGGGTTGGCAAAATCTTGCCAATGCAGAATCTGTGGTACAGCAGAATTGGGCCAAGGCAATGGCAGTGAAAGATGCTAAGAATGCAGCTGCCACAAAGATTCAAGCCGTCTTTCGCTCTCATTTGGTATGAGCTTCCACCCATAATCTTTATATTTTCAATTCTAACAACATTGCCAGCGCATAAAAGCTCAAGTTAATCCTAATGTTGGCTTGACATCATAAATAAAATTTATACCATCGATGCTGAAGAACTTATTGAATATAAAAATGGGAATCACTATGTTTTGTTGTCATGATCTGCCTATGTTGTTTCAGGCAAGGAGAGCACTGCAAGCTTTAAAGGGACTAGTCAAGTTACAGGCACTAGTTAAGGGTCATCTTGTAAGGAAACAAACAAGTGCTATTATGCGGCGCATGCATGCAATGATGGTTATTCAAGTTAGAGCTCGAGTTCAGAGAATCCAGATGGCAGATGAAGCACATCCTGCTGTCAAAACGCAACCGCCCATTCACAGGAATTTCACTCTGGACAATGGATCCAGAAGAATGCATAAAGTAAGTCTTATTTTGTGTGCAGTTATAGCAGTTTTCCCATGACATGTTACTTCATAAATCAAAGAGGAATGGTTTAAAAAAAGAATAATTTCTACTATTCCTTCTGGTTTTGTGGCAAGACTGAGGATAAGAAAACACAACCAAACAAGGATGGAAATTTTTCATTAGTATGGCTTTGCATACAAGAGTTTATTTGTTTGGAAGGTCCCAATTTCATTTTCTTGTAAGCAAACTAAACAAGTGCTAAGCTCCAGGGAAGCTCATTACCTGCTGCCCTGTAACAGAAGGCTATGATCTGAAATTTTCAATTACTGTTTCTCATATGGCCTTCTTTGTGTAGGAAAAAATCAATAAGAATCTCAATGAAATTTGGGGAGTTTCAAAGAGCAAAAGTGGCTATCTGAATCTTTCACAAAGTGAGAGGATAGAACAGGGTTTCACAACATATTATTCTGCACATCATTCAATCTCAAAGCGAGAAGATTCATACGGGGACCCAACACAAGCCTCTTTCACCATTCAACAAGCTGATTTTATAGAACATGTGCCACATGACTATCCATTCTTACCAAGTTACATGGCCAACACAGAATCTTCAAGGGCTAAAGCTAGGTCACAGAGTGAACAAAAGCAACGGCCAATGGGAGAACGAGGCAGAAAAGTAAGCAAATGGAGTTAATAGATGGAATGAGTGTCCCAGTAAATTATCAATTTCAACACTCATCTTCACACTTGAAACACAATAGTCATGATGGCCATGACCCCTGTTTTATCAAGCTCTACCAGTCAATGAGATCATCAAACAGCAAGTTTGATTCAACGAGCACAACGAGCAGTCATTCCAACCACTACCGATATCTTGATGCATATGATGCAAGAAATCATCTAGGGCTTCACTAAATTCTATTGACTTCAACTTGTTTTTTTTTTTTTTTCGTTTTGTCTAATTTCTTTCATTGATGAATACAGCCCCATATGACTCTGTTCTAGCCATTGATCATCATGTGGTAGGCAAATGATTCAAGCTTCAACTACAGAATGATTAGGCTGCAATATAAATGAAAGGAGGAGACATTGGATTATGCCTGTCATAAGAAAACTACAAAGGAGCATGCAATTTAATCCTTATACTAATTTTCATTCATTTTTTCTCTTGACTGCTTGCATTTGATCATGTTCTTGTCATACAATGAAGAACCAAAAAAGCTACAAGTATATGTACAGGCTCAACTGAATTTCAAGAAACAAAAATTGATTGAAATGGATCTCTTTCTTGCAAAAAGAAACTAGAGGCATTTGTTTTGTCAAAACCAAATCACTTGTCATCAGAGATTGTGTAACAAGATCAAATATATCTCTTCAGCCACAGACACTGCCATCATTACCCTCCTTGTTAGTAACTTATTATCTTACATTCGTTTATTCTTTTAGCATTCTCTTGTCTTTGCATTTCCTCTAACTTAAATCAAGTAACTAGCATCTAGACATTAGGTGCCAGAGCACAAATATGCAAGTTCATGCTTTCATTAATATATAATCAAATTATGCCAACACTATGAAAGAGCGAGCTCATTAGCACCACAAGTTTGCTGCCTCATATAAAAGGAAAATTTGAAGTTCTATCTGATCTGACACCTAAAAATCTAATTTGAGATTTCCATCAGTTCATCACACTAGGTTGAACCAGTCTTGAAGTAAACTGCAATATGATTATCCTTTTTTGGCTAACAATACAAGTATCATTGATACGAACATTCACCTTCAAACCACCGGCAGAAATATCTGCGGAAACTTCACATAAAAGCTTTGAACTTCTCTAGCAGTTAGCATGCCGTAAAATACCGCACTTAGCCCTTTTCTTAATATAGGTAATAAGAAATTTTAATAAACCAAAAAAATCATACATAGGGAACCAATAGAGCATACTGGACATGTACCCAAAGGTCCTTAATCAAGATCACAAACTTTGATGTGAATCTCTCTTCAGGTAACTCCTGGTCCTCAAACATCCTGAGATTCCTCTAGCTCCATACATGGCAACATTGAAATAATCCTTTCACCATTTTAGGCATCACCCACTTCATTCCAAAGACAACAAATATAAAATTCCACAACTCTGTAGCTACTAGAATATGCAATAGCAGATGATCCAGAATTTCTTCACTATTCGTACACATGATACACCTATTCACCATCACCATTCCTCTTTTCATAGGATTACCACTACCAATACTCTTTTGATGGGATTATCCAGTGTAAGAATTTTCCCCCAAGCTGCAGTCCACACAAAGAAAGATATCTTCATAGGAGTTTTTGTCGTCCATGCTGCCTTCCAAGGAAAATCTGAAAACAGTACCTTTAAGAACACTGAAACAACTATATTATTCCATTTCCAGCTTACCATTTCTTCCATACCTACACAAACTTAACCGAGTACAACAGTTCTATAGAGTTTGCAAACATTTCATCTCCTAATCCTGAGCAGGCCTCACAAAAATATAGGATTCCAATGAACTCCACCATTACATCCTGCCATGCAATCACCCACCATAACATCTTTAGGGTCGCTAACTAAAATAGTTCAGAGGACAAAATGACAAAGATGCTAGGTTCCTATCAGCATACGAAGTATCATTCCAAAATCTTATCCGCCTTGAATCACCAACACTACATTTAACAAATTAGGGAAACGAGTCCCACCTGGCTCTAATCACCCTCTTAAACCAAAAACCATATGAGTGGCACACAGTAAGCGAAGATCAATTCCACACACCATTCCCAATATTTTAACCTCACGAATCGCCTCCATAACTTGCCAGTCTCTCGAGTGAATCTTCATAGCCACATCCCCCATTAGGCCTAGCTAGAGCACACTATACATGAGCAAAGTTAGTACCCTTAAGCTGAATTAAACTGTACCTAGGGTATTTTCTTTTATTCAATACAAGGCCCTAAACAACTCAAATTCAGAGCATTTCAATTTTGAATGCATACCTAGTGTAGTAATAAGATATCCAAGACATTATCAGGAGATCCCAAATTTGTACATATATGAAGAAGTATCTATAAGCATAAATGTTTGTGCATGTGTTTACATACTTATGTGCACATGTGCACGCAAACATTTGCAAGAATCTGTTGTCCTATAAAATGGCAAATCCAAATCAGATATCCTAATAGAATCTGAAATGTTATGTCAGATACTAGAGTCAAATATTTGCCTATGAAAAATATAGGGGGGAAAAATGAATGCGTCTGCTATAACCCTGCAATGAGTACTAGGACATGTTTTCCTCCAAATTATTGTCACATAAATCACAATAAAGTTTACTTATGCCCTAAGTCATCTCCCTTTATTTTATAAGGAAAAATAAATAAATAGTTAGTTATGTCTTGTTTTACTTTGAACCGTGTTCACTTCCACTCACTTGCGTGCTATATTTGTTGTAGAAAGATAGGTATAGGTTGTCTTTTTAGTTTCTCTTTTTTCCTGCTTCCTTAACCCAATGCACTAGCAATTCTTGAGGAAAAGACTTGATGTGACCAAAGTGCGTAAATAGTGCTTTTCTACATCGCTAAAAATTGGTACATTTCGTTGGGGCCAAACTCAATCAACAAAAAACAAAATAAAATAGCTGCATTTTGGCTCAAAGAAAACTAGCTTTTGAATATTGAATAATTACATTACACTCTATACAGCATCTGATTGGAAAAACCATGCCCCCAGGAAGATTAATACCAGAAACATAAAGATTGGTTCTGATTCTGCACAGAGATTTTACCCTTTGGTAGTATTGTGCAGCATACCACCGAAAGTCTTGGTTAAGCTAGCCATACACCAGGCATAAATGATCAGTTGAAGCAATAGAAAGTACCTGAATGTTCGTCAACCACAAGAAAGAAAGTATGGACCATAACAACAGAAAAGAAGAAAATAATAATCAAGCAAGAAAAATACGTCTTCATGAATCTTTAAGACATTGTGCCAGTACAGAGCCATTGATATAGTGGAATTGAAACAATACAGTAAGAAACGTTTGTACATATTAGAATACTTCTATTACCTGATCTAATTTGTTAAGCTACAATACAAATCCATGACAGATGATACCTAATTACCATCTCAATTAAAGTCTTAAACTTGAAACATTGATGAACATGGAAGAGGCATGAAAATCTATCAAAAACCTATGATATCAGCATCTGCCTAAGCTCCTAGTGCCTCTAGATGTCAAACAAAATAGAGCCGACTATAAATTGTTAGAGGTAGATTTATAGTACATGTGGCAGCATTTCATTAATACCATCTTCCTGCTTGAGATTATTCTCCTTGATGCTCTTAGTCAACCAGATAGCAGTTTCCCTAGGGGATACCTTCCCAGGCCCAAATGGCTTCAGCAACACCCCAAGCTCATCATACCTTTCCTGTTGCAGCAACCTTGCACTAAACTCAAGCAAACCTTCCAAGGCTTCTGCTCTTTGCTGGTATGATGATGTGTCAAACCGGCGTTGGCGAGAATCTGATGAAGTACGGCTTGATGCCCCCGCAGTTGCATTTTGATCAGAGCACACATCACTTCCATCCTTTCCATCTGCTTGAAACAGGCTGCGTTGAATTCCCTGCCATGCATCAGGGACACTGGGCTTGGCAGAAGCTCTATCCGTCTCTATTGTACATTTGTCCTTGGTGATGGAACGGTCATTGTACTGTGGGGACCCAGAGGAGCCTTGTACCGAGGTTGTTGAAGTTTTACGGACAGGAAAGAACGGGTCTTCGTAAGAGGCTAAAGGGAATTCCACCATCCTGTCAATACGAGGGGAATTGACAGAAACATCTGGAGATTTTAAACAGTGAAGGATACCAATATTGGGCCTGCAAGGAGACTGTTGACTTGCACCTCTTGTTGACAATGGCAAAGATGCTCTTCGAGCTGTTGTGATAGTTCTTGGAGTGGATGAAACAGGAAACTACAAAAATGAAATTCAAGAACTCAAACTTCTAATACAAGTAGATATTGCAAAAAAAAAAAACTCCAACATGCAATGAAAAAGTCACCCATTGTAAAGTGATTATTCAAGTTTGAGCTTGTTGGTTGGAGAAACTTACATGCGACCATCATCCAATGCATGTGGACACACACACACACACACACAGTGACTTCTAATAAATCTTACCGATTCACTTCTTTTAGGAGGGCCACCAGCTTTTGCTGTAGTATGTCTTGAAGATTTAGAAACATCTGAAGCTTTGGCTACAACTGTCTTAGAAATGGCTGTCTCTTCAATGATGCCTCGGACAGACAGCTCTTGTAATCTTTGAGTCAGATAACTTGGGTTATCATGAATTTCTAAAGTAGAGCACAGAGAATCTTGCTCAGCTCCAGATATGCTTGGATTCAAAGTCCTATCATTGTTGAATGAACGGCGCTTTTCCCTGTAAGTAGAATAAGGAACATCTTTTGGCTCCGAAAATCTGGTTTTCTTCATGTAAGTGGTTTCAGGCCACTGGGCAGGTAAACTACCTCTTCGGGGGCTGTTGATCTTGAGGTAAATCTTAAGAACATAAGCCTGAAGGTGGGAATGCCTAAGTAGGTCTGCGGCCTGCCATAATAAATACACTTTATATGAGAGGAAAATCTTCAGTGCCTCTAAACACAGTATAAATGAATATATTCAAGAAACAGCATACTTCCAAAAATTTTCAACAAGTGTTGGTCATATTGCAATCGCAAGAATCTTGCCATCATAAAACTAAATGGAAGATTTCTAGGCTCATTTGTATATCCTTTCTAAACTTAAATGGCAAAGGTCATGACACGTTTTGTATATCCTTTTTGAAATTCTTCGAACTAGCAGGAAAAGTGACTTTCCTTTTTTATTTTTTCAACTTATTTATTTTCTTGCTGCAAAGTGGGACTAAGAAAACACTTCAGCAAACCACTAAGCAATGACATTTTTGGTAAAGAATCGAGAGAGAATGTGCAGGACTGAGGGTGACCTCTATAACAACAGTGGTCACGGCCAAAAGGGTGATTGCTGAGCCAATCTATTAAACATTAATTAATTTGAAAACGAATAAATAGATTATAACCTCTTAGTAAAATATTAATAAATAAAAATTTTATTCATATTTTGATGCCAAGAGGTTGTTTATTTCAACCCAATATAATATGAGTTCATTTTGAGTTTGAATACAGTTTGACACAAAATATTAAAAATTTAATACTTTTCAAGTAAAAAGTAAATCTAAACTAATTATAGGATTTAGAATTTTAATGAATTATAGTTGTGTATTGAAAATTAAATTCTATTAATATTATTTTTCAGTAATATTGAATAATTAATTAGAGAAGAAAAAAATAAGGTCGATGGTATAATTTTATATTTTATATAAATTTTTTTACAGCTAATTTCATATTATACTAATATCAGTTTCTAATTGCCATTTTTTTTTTTAAGATTTGATCTCCTAATCCATTATGATTCAATTTTTCAACATACTTCCGTAGATATGATCACTAAGGAGTAAGGAGATATGGGAACTCAAACATGAACTATAACAAAAGAGAAAGTATCCACAGAGAATGTAAAATAAATGATTTGTTTGCTTCGTTTGTTCCAACGAAAAATGTTTTCTAAAAAACACTTTCTGAAAAGTGACTTGTTTTCCTGTGTTTGATTGCAATCTTGAAAATGGCTGTACAGCATTTTTTGTTGGTTGGTTTGCACAGAAAAATCATTAATATGCTTTGTAATTTTAAACAATTGTTGAACAAAAACTTTACTTCACAAAAGTAGATCCAAATGGGAAAACATTTCCTATTTTTTAGGTCATTGGGGATGCTTAAATGGGGAAAGAAAAAACCCCCACATTTAGAATCTACATGAAAAATTATGTGGGAAAACGACTGGTTGAAGAAAGGCAGTCATTTGGAAAATGTCAACAATCAATCTATGCAGAGAGAAAGGGGACAAAGAGAGATAAGTTAGTAATGAGTTTTTTGTAGTGTGGAGTGTATTTGTGGAAGTCTATTGAATATGTTACGTAAAAACGAAAAACGTTTTCCACAACTCCACTCTATGGACTTTTTTTTTCCACTGAAACAAACAAAGCATTAACACAATAAAGGATCTGAGACCCAATTTTTATGGTATAACTTATTTTTTATTAGATATGAAACACAATGATTTTCCAGCTAACTTTAATTTTGGTACACAGTCATGACATCCCATATGCCAAGATTATTACTATCATGCAGCCCACCAATTAGAGCAACAATGCCACTGCCTACAACACCTCTACCATCAAAAGACTATCTCTCTACTAACACAGCTTGCCTCCACCACCTAGAGCATCACACTTGACATTGCCACTACGGCTATTGATATTTAACACGGTGATATGCCACCACCAAGGAGATATAGGGCAATAGGGCAACAGCAAATATGGGCTAGCATTTAACAAAAATTTACTTGAATTGTCCCCAAAAACCTTCAAGGTTTTTCATTAGTTCAGCATAAAGGCAAACTAAGTGGCATCCCTCAACCAACATGTGGCAGATTTTAGTGAACATGCTAAATATAGCATTAATGACTAAGAAAATGAAGTATAGAATGACTAAATCTTTTGTATACTTTGAAAATCATCGGCCATGTGGGCCAGTTATCCTATATTAATATAGATATATTTCACATATTTGTATAAGATGTAGATCATAGAATAATTATACATACACTTGGTCTAAGTTCTGGGTTTTTCCGCAGCATGCTTTTAACAAGACCTCGACTGAAAACAGAAATAAGCAATATGGTTAGAACAACAGCACTCACCAACTAAAAGCTAAGATACATATACAAATAAAAATTTGTTTTTAACTTTACAAGTGAACCTTAGGAAATTAGTAATCACAATCTAGCTCATTGCCAAATGCATATCTTGGGTGTCTTTAGGTAGTAGATTTTGTAATAAACCAAGCAAAAGGGTAAGATGAGGACTGGCATGAACAGCCAAAAAGGCATAAGACTTACAATGCACCAGAATATTTTGTTGGAAGTGGAGAAACTATAGACTTATTTATTTTGTTGATCAGTGCTTGCATGTCCTGCCCAATAAAAAGAAAGTAAACTTTAAAATAATGAAAAACAACAATTGCTATACATCCAGGAGAAAGCATAAAAGCATAGATGTTGCAGGGAAACCTTGCAGTGTTAACCATGGTGAAAACGTTCTGATAAAAGAAAGGTACAGTAGAACCTTTATAGGTTTTTATTGAATAAATGGAATATTCATAAACTTGGGAGACCAAATCCAGACCATATAAACCCACACACACAGAGGTAGCGAGCAACATGACAATGCATTACAGAAATGAATTTAAAGTTTTTTTTTTTTTTCTTTGGGTATAAGCTCTGCCAATGTTTACTTCAAAACGACATCCTAAATATCTCAAACTAATTTCATAAAAAATCTATATAAAAAACTCTATATTTGAAATATCTAGAGGATGAGTATGCATGCACTTGCATGTGTTTATTACATTCATATTGCTCTTCTTCTTTTTCTTTTTCTTTTTTTGGTAACCACTTAAGGCATTAAGGATCCGGAAAAAACAGTTCAAGTCCTGTCTGAAAAATTAAAATACAAATGGGGAATAGTATAATCAGCAGGCAGACAAACTACAAATCCAGTTGTTGTGAGCATCATTTTTGATAAAGCATCAGCGCAAATATTGGTTTCCTTGTAAATATGCTAACTCGATGGTGTTTGATCCACATCAGAACCTACCCCCACTCATTCACAATGGACCTAAGAAAGAAATTATGAAATTTTAAAGAGCTCAATATTTGAACCACTATAAAAGCATCAAGCTCAACATCTAAACAATTAATCGCAATCCCGCAATGCCCACAGCCCAGCTTTGGCACTCCTCATAATTCCAATGGACCAAGGGTAGCCTTTCATCCGATATCCAAGGAACTCTCGAGTAAGCCCCCCCATCCCCCCAAAAAAAAAAAAAACCTGAATTACCCATCATGGATCTGTCAGAATTTAGCTTGTGCCATTTTATGGTCAGAGAAAGGGGAGGTTAAACTTGATCTCAACAGGGTCAAACTTGGATGAAGGATCCTTAAAAGTCCAATTTATTTCTAAACAACCTGGGAGACCAGACACCCTAAGGAAAGACAATTTGCCAAGGGATAGACTGTATGCAGTACATAACACTCGAGCAACAGTCGTTTAGCCAATGTTCCATGAAAGGAAAAAAGAGCAGATGAAATAGCTGGGGATGCCTAGCCAATTCCAGAAAGAATTGGTCACTTGACATTCCCTAAGGAGTGAATCCAAGGAGGCTTGGAGACACAGGGCAAAACAGTAGAAACTTTGGACCTCGGTTCACAACAGTTTCCAGAACACTATTACATGCAACATAACCACATGAAGAACTGAGCCTTGGAGAAGGATTTAATTTTCAAATCCAATCACAACTTTCTACATTCATGCTCAATATCTTAAATATGGCTGTTTTATGTATTAGGCTTAACAAAATTAGATTCTTAGGATCTGACCCTTAACATATATGATGATGAAATTTTGGAAGTATCAGAGTGGCCAAGTTACACTTACACATGTACACTATTTTTAGCAAATAAATAACAAAACATGATGATTGATGCCCACAAATTCTGCATGATCCTCCTAGTACAAGTATTTCCTTGAAACTCAGAGAAATGAAATGCAGCAATCTACCTTTTTCTATTGCTAAACGCAATCTACATCTATGTATGCCAAAAACGAAAAAAATAAGGTCCAAAAACTTACAAATGCTTTAAATGCAGGCCTATGAGCAGTCATTTCATACATACAGCATCCTGGATAACAGAATTTCACAATACATAAACACTTTCAGTGAAACAACTATAAAATTAATCAATGCCAAATAACTTCACACACTCACACAAAATGCTTACCCAAAGACCAAATATCTGACTTTGAACCATAAGGTATATCAGCAAGAAGCTCAGGACACATATAGCTTGGAGTTCCCACAACCTGATTTACAAGATGAGAATTATCATCAATGATAAATATAAGAAATCATTCATAAGTTGACCAATATAAAGAGATTGCATTACTTACAGAAGAAGCAAGATCATCTGAGGTCAACATTTTGGCAAGTCCAAAATCACCTGCACCATCATTGATCTATTGTTAGCAAAACTATGATCACCTTTGATAGAACTATAGAAATTATAGAATCACTTACCAAGACGTATGTCTTGATCTTTTGTCAAGAATATATTTGAACACTGGAGGAATCATGGAAGAGTATCAGAATAAATTAGCATCAGAGTATATGGATGGAGAGAGAAACACCACTAACCTTGACATCACGATGAAGAATATGATTCAAGTGCAAGTAGTCAAGTGCCATCAGAAGTTGAACAAGCCACTTACAGAGCTTCTGATAAAAGTATCTTTAATAATCAGATGCAAAGACTCTGAGAATGATAAACTACTTAAGCACATGATAGTTGAATACTGTGCAAGGAATGTAAAATCAAAATCAACTGTTGCAGCAAAAGGATAAAGAAAATAATAACAAAAAACAAAATAAATAAAAACCTCTTCAGAAAAAAGAAGACCATTAGCTTTCTTTATAGCTTCTGCCCTGTACCACACAGAAAAAAGTTGTATGGGTGATCTGAAGTTATACAATTCCTTAAGACAAAAAAAAAATCTTCCATTTCTCAAATCCTACTTCAACAAAAAAGAAAACTTACATGTCACCTCCTTCACAATAACCAATAACAATGCAGACATAGCAACCCTGAGGGAAAAGGCATCAATATGAACCAATGTTAGGCTATAGCAAATTAGTGAGGTTGCCATACTTGATTAGCAAAAACACACAAATTGGGAGAAAGACACAAATTTAGAAACAAAAGTAATAATAATAATAAATTTTAAATGAGGCCAGATATGCTAGAGAACCAATTGTGCAACAATGGAGCACTCCATGTGGGATCAAAGATGTTCACCACTGACTTGACATCATGCATCAAAGCTGTAGACAAGGCCATCAAAAATCTTGAATGATTTTCTTGATTTTAGACCATGTCCAAACCCATCCATAGATGGCTACTGATTTTGTATCAATTTTGTGGAATGATTATTTATGACAAAAAGGGAAACTTGTTTGAACAATTCGCATTGCTGACTCGACTCAACTCAACTCAGCTATCGATGGCCTTACTACAGTTATGGTTAAAAATGAATCAATGATGAAAACCAACACAAGAAATATCTCACAAACTTGTAATCCAAGAACATCCTTAATGTCCAAGAATCTGAGCAAGAGAGCAATCTAAAACCTAAGAATTAAGACAAATTTTGCAATTTCACATAGTTTGGTACATTCCATATAAATTTAAAATTTTCAAAAGAAACATTTTAACAAGCACCAACAGCAAAAAATCTGGACACATTTCGGCTTTCAGGGAAGAAGAAAAACAGAAGCTCCATCAAACCAATCAGGCAGCAGAAAAATGAAAATAGCATACCAATTCAGAACAAACACAAATATATATATATATATAAGTAAATAGGCAATATATAATTACAGGAACAACATACCTTCTCTACCCAAGAATCCTTGTACTCCACAATAAAGGGATTTCGTAGTTTAGAAATAAGCTCCATCTACAGAAAACCAAAGAAGGATCAAATCCAGAAAGTCACATAAATTCAAATAAGTCAACAAAAAAGGTTCAAATGTAGCCCAATTAGCTATCTTTTTTTCCACTACAATCCAGTCCAGCATACGTGTTTTGCTAAGTAATTTGAAAAGAAGAGAAAGCAGGAGGCCCGTAAACTAAGTCCGAAACCCACTCCATAGTCCATCATGTTTTTTTAGTATGTAATGCACAAATGTATCATCCATTTCAAGGTCTAAAAAATATTAAATTCATCTACTGCCTCATGTACAGCAGCTGTTAACATATTTTAAAAACTTGGTCAACTATGTTCGCCATTTCTCACAAGATATACAAAGAACAGAACTTTTCCTTTTCTTTCTTTTCCTAGTTTTTGTTTTCATTAACTCCCTTGGTATGTTAGTCCTCAAGAACCTCAAACAAAAATATTCAGGACTAATGTAGCATAAACATATAAAGAGAGATAACATAAATGGAAAATTTAATCATAATGCAGACCCAACCTCCTGGTGTGCAGATCTACGTGACCTATCAGTCTGGCGGGCAAGACGAATCTTTTTCAACACATACCTTAATATATCAACACAAAAAAGTAAAGAAGCCAGATTAGAACTCAAAGCACAATCAGAAACAACCATTATACTAGACACGAATAAATTCTCAATCATACGGCTCTCAAGTAAACACAGACAAAAAAAAAAAAAAAAAAAAAAACCAAGAAAGTGATTTTTGATTCTCACTTCTTCTTCTCATGCTTATGCCTCACAAGAAGAGCAGCACCAAAAGCTCCTTTACCAATTTGCTCCAGAATCTCGTATCGCTCCATGTGATTGATAGCCTCTATATTCCTCTTCTTCCGGGCATATACCAAAACCAATTCAAAATTCCCACTACATATTCACAAAAACCATAAATCATGCTTCAAATGATGATTCTTGGAATGTACTGAAGTTTGAAAGTGAAATGAGCGCAGCAAAGTAAAAGCAAAGGAAAGCTACACTAATCTGCCAAGTTACTCAATAATCCCATATGCTTATAAAGTAAAATTCTTTCTTTTGTTTCCTTTTTTCTTGTGAAACAAATTACCGCATTGTAACATATAAGATGCTTCTCACTTTAAAGAGATAATGCAAGAAATTAAAGGGACCATTCAAAGCCAAAATCAGTTATGTCTTAATAAAAAATAAAAAAAAAACAAAGCAAAAGCTTTAACTTGTAAAACTCGCTATGAAACCACATTGGTCAAAAATGCCATTTGACGAAATAGTCAAATGAATAAATACTCAAAAAAGTTTGAATTTTTATGTAAAAACTAAAAACCAACCCAGTAAGCCAAAGGGTCTCAAATATTTAGTCCAAAAAAACAAAAAAAAAGATAGTTTACATTCTAACATTTTCTCAGAAACCAAACACTGCCTACATCATGAATAAGGTAAAATATCTATAGATAGAGAAGCAATCTCAGACCACAAATTCCTCAGAAACCCAAACAAAGATCCAATGTGTACACAGAATGCATCACACGCACACGCACACACACAAACACACATACATAAATACATACATACATACATGTATACAAGAAAAGGGTGAGTGAATCTGTGAGTAAAACCCAGAAATGGGAAATGCACCTTGAAAGGGAATGTGGGGTGGGGGGGGAGATAAAAGTGGATCAGAGAGGAGAGATCACAGTGAGAGTGGAAGAGACAAAGAGAAAAAGAAGGAGAAGCTGCAGAGTTCGAGGCTCCACATTGGAAGAAGCAGAGCAAGGTGATGAAGAAGAAGAAGAAGACGACAGAGTTGAAAGACAGGTACTAGTTCAAGAAACAACAGTGGAGGAAGTCGCACTGCCTCTTTCGCCATTACCTTTCTACGCACAAACTGACAAACTTAAAGAGAGAGAGCTTACATTGCCTTTTTTTTTTTTTTTTAATGATAATAATAAAAAAAGAGAAATATTATAAAACTACAATGTATAAAGGTTTTTTCTTTTTCTTTTGGTAAACACAATGTAGAAGTTTAACATATATTTATATTAGCAAAAGAAAAGAGAGAGAAAGACAGAGAGAGTGATGGGTCAAAATGGGAATGATGTGTAATGTTGTGAAGAAGAGAGAGAGAGAGAGAGAGGAGGGGGTTACATATGCTTTTCAGTTTCGATGTCGTGAAAAGGAGTGAAAATGAGATTGTTGGACAGTGGGAGGGGTGGATAGGGGGTATTTGAAGAATCTAGAGTCAAGAACTAGTGCATCCTCTTGTACATGCCTACATGGATAGCAGTTAAAGTCTGCAGAAAAGAGAGAAATTAGTGCAATGTGGTCTCTTTCAGTACAATTGTCAGCTTTTTAGTGGGGGTTTTACACAATTTCCTCTCTTCTTTTTTTTTTTTTTTTAATCTTTTTCTTGTTTATATTCTTAGCATTTTTAGATATGTGCCTTTCTCTTTTCCTCTTTTTCGGTTGTGTTGTTTGAATGGCACTTTATTTTCCCTCTTCTTTTCATATTCTTATATTATAGGTAATTAAAGGTTGAATGAACAATCAACTATTCATCAAAAAAAAAAAAACAATCAACTAATCTGACCCGCCCATCCAATTGGAATCAATGGATTCATTTTGGTCAATTTCAATCAAGACTTGGGTTAATATTGAATTTCACATCGCTAACTAGTTAAGTTAGGTTTAGGTTAAGACAGAACTCAACCATATTAACCAATTATGTCTCATTGTTGAAAGTCAAATCTAATAAGTCTCATTCTCTACTACTACCACCATTGGACACCAAATTGTGATCATAAGAAATGACTCTTGGTGCCTAGTTCTCTCTCTTTCTTAGATCTACTCTCTTTCATCCATATTTGCTCCAATCGCGGCTAGATTTGCTCTCTTTAGGTTCTGGTTGTGGGTTTTAAATCTAGGTTATGGGTTTCAAAATTTAATCGACCATACTTACTGCAAAAAAAAAAAAAAGGAGAGTCTCAAACGTTGCTAGAAAGCCGACATCAACAGCAAAATCACCCCAAAACTGGCCTCACTGAACTGTGTTATCTCTTAGCTAAAAGGGTAAAGGCCATTGACAATTAAGTGTTCCTGTCATTTGTTATCATATCATCCCCTTCATTTGCTTATATAAATATGTGGTGCAATTTCTTTTATTTTATTTTTTATACCAATAATTGGAGCCAAAAATTTTGTAACTCAATGGCGTAGATGTGTAGTCAGCAGCGGCTTCAAGAATTTTTCGGATGATGGTTATTAAGAAAATTAAATTATACAAAATCTAATAAAAAGAGAATTTCATACATTAACAAAAAGAAAAAAACACACACACACAAATACATAAAATCTTACAATTTTCTTCTACAAAATTTTTTATTTTGAAATCGTTACATGATAGTCTCATTATCAACATTGCAAACTATATCTCTTCAAAATTTTAGTTAAATAAAATTTTTCTTGGACTTTTTTTTTTTTTAATTTGTAAGGACCTAATATATTATTAAGGAGATCAAAGTTTAAGAACAAAATTTAGCTACAAATTTTGTTGTAGTCACTCACACTAAATGAATTAATATTGTTACATATTTTGAAAATCTAATCGATGGATTACATATTTTTTATATTCTTAAAACACGTTAAAATTTCATATCAATCTCATGTTATTTGTCATTCGATCCATAAAATTATTTTTTATGTATAATTTTAGACTATAAAAACTCTACATTTAAATATTTGATTGACAACATAGCTATTGATCTTTTATCTTCTTGAAATGTTGCATGTATGGAGAATTAAAGAAGAAATGTAATTAAATGGTGAATTCATTAAAATTCACATTCAATATAAAATATTGAATAGAATTGTAGCCTTAGTCTACAACCGTGCTTGTTGCCTAATTTTGTCCAAAATTTAATTATGACAAGCCTAAAAAAAATTTAGGGTGGTCTCAAATTTTTTTAAAAATAAAAAAAATCATAAATTTTTAAAATTTATACATAATAATTATATTATTTTTCTAAGTCAGGGTAGTCCTGTGACTACCCTGAACTCTATTTAGTATTTTTTTTTTTTCTTGTTTTGAGGGGAAAAACGAAAAGAAAATGTTAGATATATCTACTAATGTTATCAAATTTAATTGGTATGGATGGCTATAGATCAAACCCAACTGGCAACTGCTTGATATTGGCTTGAAAGGGTTGTTTAAATCACTTTTTTTTTTCTTTTTTTTTTTTTGGGGGAATGGTTGTTTAAATAACCTAATATTACTTAACCCGAAAGGCAACAAACTAGCCTTGATGAATATGCTAATTGGCTCTCCTTGACACTTACTTTCAAAGAAACCAAGCTTACATGAGGTGAACTTTCAATCAAATTCGTTTTAAGTGCTTGTTCGAGATAATGTAAAACAAACAAACCAAGTTTAAGCAACTTAATGCTTAACTCAACTTGACTGTCATATTTTGACTACTGATTAATTTAGCATGCCTAATATTTTGACTATTGATTTAATATTAGTCCCCCACAAATTACATCTCATTATCGAAAAAGTTGGCTTTTTCATATTAAGACAAACTACTTTGTAATTTATAGATACGTTCCCTTTTTGCTTTTTTTTTTTTTTTTTTTTTTTTTTTTTGAGAAGATGCTTGCTAACTATTTTTAGAGAAAATAAAGAGAAGAAAATTAAATTTATAAAAGTGGGTCTAACTGTCAGAAAAACCTAAAAACTATACCAAGTATGTATTAGTATATAGATGTTAGGAATTGGCTCGAGATAGCTCGGATCCAAATGAAAATACATTGTATATGAAGGGGTCAAGTATTATTTACCCAATGGACCCAATAAACTACTGTAATTTATCATATTTATCTACTACTATATACTACCAAAAATAATAATTTTTTTTGTCAAGCTGCATTGAGTCATGGATGAAAAAAAAGACCAAACAAGAGAAACAAAATGGACCCCATACCATCTCCCGATGACCCCCTTGATTTGCAACCAACTGTCCCCCAATCACGAGGCTCATTATCTGGTGCTATTTTGTTCACTTGAGATGACCGATATACCCTTCATATTTGCCGAACTTGTCAGGCAATAATATGGTCTTAAGTCTTAAGTCTTAACACACAAGTAAGCTACTCACACAAATTATCTTACAACATTTTTACAAACTATTGTTATAGTTAATTTTTTACTCGTTCTCATCTGAGCTCACCAATAACATTATTTTTTTGTTATTTACTAATAATCACTTACTACATCAGTAGTTTATAAAAGTTTGTATTTCTCAAATTTTCCAAATAATATACTAGTCTTATATCCACACGATACATGAAAATATATAATTATTTTGTAATTATGATTGGGAACTCAAAAACACAACACCAAATTGTATTGACCCACAATAGAGTTATGAAAAAACACAAAAACTCATCGACTTAAAATAGAGTTGCAAGAAAGAATAAAAAATGAGAGAGAGAGAGAGAGAGAGAGAGAGAGAGAATAACCAATTTTTCATAAGAGAATTTGAGAGGGAATAGCAAATTTAAAGAAAATAAGATTAACCACTGCACACCCTTTGTGCGATGGTCACTCCACAAGTATAAGTGCTTGTGAGGTGTGGGGTGTGGAGGACAAAGGCTAGGGTTTAAGTCCCCAAGAGAGAGTTTCACATACATATACACTTAGATTAGGTTAGAGTATAAATTCTATTTTGTATAAAAAAAAAAAAAACAAAACAAAACAAAACCAAAACTAAACAAAACAAAAAAGATAAAAAAAAGCAAAAATAAAAGATATGGTAATAAATACCATATTATTCAAGCCAGGCTTTGTAACATTTTTTGTGTGGGAAAAATATGCATAAAATGAGATAGAAAATGACTAATTTATAATAAGAGGAAGAGAATAAGAAAAACCAAAAAATAAAGGAAGATAAAAGTATAGAGGAAAAGTGACATTAAAGTATAGAGTAGTGGAAAGATGAAACGATAAAATGAAAAAGTTAGAGAAAACGTAACAATAAGTTTTTGAATACAATATAGAATTATACTCTAACATAATCTAAGTGTATATGTGTGTGAACCTCCCTCTTGGAAACTTGAACCTTGGCCCTTGCACCCCACACCCCACAAGCATTTATACTTGTAGAGTGACCATCACACTAAGAGCATGCGGTGGTAACAATAAGTTAAAAAATTAATAAGAGGAAGAAAAGTTTAAAATAAGGTAGAGAGGATTGAAAATAGGTGAATGATGTGGCACAATGATATAGTAGCAAAATTAATTGATATGCTACGACTTTTAGTTATATATAAATATAGATATAAGTGAGAGATATCATAGAAGACAGTCTTACTCCCAATTTATTATCATACTCAAAACTGAAACCAGTCACTTTTGGTAGAATGCATTTGTAATTGCACCAAAACTTGATCTCAGGAGAAAATAATATAGTATTTTTTTTTCTTTCCTTAATGAGAAAAGGTAGGAGAGGTCAATTAAAAGCATGATCATAATAGCATTCTACAAATTAGGTTTAGTAAGTCATAGCTATTCCGACTCTATTAGAGTGTCCATGAGCACTAAAACAGTGTTACAACAACGCCTCTCATTGTCGGAGTCGAACCCACAGCCCACAATATGATTGGTGCAATTGCATTAAATTTTTTTGTTTTTTTTTGGCATAAAGTATTATTAACTTTAGATATACAAATTTTTCACATACTTGTGAGAAAAAAAATTATGAAATATATTATGAGTAGACTGTTAAATTTATTGCTTAACAAAATGTAGCAGCTATTTTGTGGACGTGCTATGTCGTCTGAGTCTGTATTCTGTAGGTCCGGCAGAAGATAGGCTGTTTGCAAGTGAATTATTGCACCCCACTAACAGGCTAAGCGCGTGCCTCAACCACATTAGAATATGATATCATAGTATTAATTTCAAATGAGTAGTAAAAAAGAAAGGCTTTGATTATTTTTGTCCTCACTAGCTATGTAGTATGGTTTTGATTTTCTTTCTCTTTTTAGACTTTGATGCAGTTCAGCCTGGGAGAGACATGCAAAGACTGTTAAATCATTTTGACGAAAAATGAAAAAAAGTTGAAAATCATGATTCATGACTGCCTTAACAGATGGGGAAACACTTTGGCAAGGTCAAAAAAGTGAATCAAGGACAAGGAAAAACTTTGAAAAATTATACCTTGATGCCTTGATCCCACTACATATATAAAGCCCAAATTAAGAACATCATACTCAACCATGTTTTTTGTCCAAAGAGATCAATGAAAATTTTATTTTATGGTCATCCACGAAAGATTTGCCTAGTGGATTAATGGCTTGATTAGTTTGGTAACCTTAATTAATAGCAATTTTATTCTCACCTGTTCATGATGAGGATGATGATTAGCTTTTTTTGTTTAGCCGAATGCCAACATCATTGCTTTTTTCTTATTTTCTTTTTGACCTTTTGGCATGTGTATCATGATTTGTTCATTAGCAAGAAGGTTCGTGTAGACATTCTAGTGTTCACTAACCACCTTTCTTTCCAAATAATGATTGATATAGCACCTTCTTAGAATAAATCTAGAAGCATGCGCATACAACTTCACAATTCGTTGGATTGTGCAATTGGAAGTGTTCGATATTCTCTGCTCACTTCTGACTTGTGTAGTCCACCACTTTCAATTGATCACTCACAATCACACAAGTCAACAAGTTGTGAAATTGAGCTTAGAAGCGATTGTGTCTTGGAGTATTTTTGTCAATTTTATAGCCAAATAAAAGTGCAGGACCCTATTTTAGTTGCTCTTTGAGAAAAAAAATTTCACGTTCTCAAGGAAAATGCTAGCAACTTATATTTTTGTATTTTTGTTGAACTCTGATTGTACACAACTGCACAAGGACGGTGCTAGATATGGATTTGGGAGGCAGTGCCCCCAATTTTTTTTTTTTAAATATTAGTATATTAATAGCTACTAATTTTAGTAATTTTATTTAATAAAATTACACTTTGTCCCTCTTAACAATGTCCTTGATTCTTTTAAAAATAATGTTATAACCACAAACTTTTCTACAATATTTTTACAAATTGTTGAGATAGCAAATTTTTATTGGTTCGCACACTTGCATAATTTTTTATTTACCAATAACCATTTACCACATTAGCAATTTGTAAAAATTTTGTAGATTTAGCATTTCAAACATTTCAAACATTTTAAATGCTATAAAAAATTAATAGATTAAATATAAAACAAAACTTACAAACCCAAAAAAATTAGCCCAACAACAAAAAATTACTAATAATAAAGTAAAAAAAAAAAAATTAAGCTCAATCTGCCTATTTTATCTAAACAAATAACTTGGCCCTTTAAAAAGTTTTAAACAAATTATTTTTTTCTTATCCAGCATGCAACAAGGACAAAAAATATATATATATATATATATATATATATATATATTAGTGGTTTAATAGCAGAGTTAGAGGCCGGAACTACCGTACGCGACAAGCAAAAGGGCGGCCTCCTAACTCCTAGCTCTATCTCTATCCCGTCCTGTTTGCGCATTATGGTCTAATTGAAGAATGGTTTGATGATATGAATGAGAAATACAGGAAATCCGTGGTACCTCTGCCATTTGCATTAAGGTACACACGTTTTCGGTTGTTCAACAGTTCAGCTTTTCAACTAACGGTGATTGATGAAAGCACCCATAATCATAAAGGGGATCAGCTGCCATGCTTTATTCCCTACAATTAATGTAAATACATGTACGACTAGCAACTTAGGGTGGTTCCAAACGATAAATGCGGCATTAATTAAACGAAAGATAGCATAGAAAAATTGGAAGAGCCTATTACCATATGATCACTTGGTCTAGCTTGCGATTACTGGCATGATCACTTGGTACCTTATTGTTGTTGGCCCATGGTAGTTTAATGCAATTGACTACTTGTATAACTGGAAGTGCACCGAGTGATCACACTATAATATCGTGCACGTCTTATTACTTGTTGTACTTTAATGTATCTTATTTCATCTTTGAAACGATGATTTGCTTTACAATACGGTAGTGTTGTTCATAAAAAAAAAAATATAGTTAGTGTTGTTAGATGAGGTGTTGCAGCCTTTGCGAAATGATACAACTCTTCAAAGAGCCATGATTATTGGCAAATAAGGAAAATATTGCGTACTTATCATTGCTGTCCATTTCTAAACATCAAATCCTCTCAATCAATATTGGCATATACTATGATCAATTCCTTTATAGGACCGGTACCATCCTTACTAAGACCAACGATCGATATAAACATCTAAATAAGTAGATCCTCTATCCGTAGATGTATCATTTCTCAAACCTTGTCAAACAAGTTAGTTCTTCCTATATTTTCCTTCATTCTTCTTCGTACTTTAATTAGTGAAAGCATCTTTTATATGATAAACAGTCTAATGACAAGCACACTAATCTATTCTTGGGTTCGTTGTATGTCATGAGCCTTAACTTATTTTGATTAGTTTGATTCACATAAATCAGTTTGAATTATGATGAATCAGATTAATTAGATCAAGATGAGTTATGATTATGCTTTATTGATAAATTAGAGGAAGTTGCAGTTTATTTTTAGCTAATTGAAAATTCATATATAAATTTAGATATAGACAATGAATAAAGACCATCATAAAGCAGAATTTACCAACAATTATGTCCCAATTTTCTTATAATCCTAGAGTGCACTTCAAATGAGGGAACAAAGCACCTTTTAAGAACACTATAAATGCAGGAAAGTTTCTTTGTCACGAGCTGAAGTAGATTCGGTGTTTTATGACGATATTATTACATTGTTACTACCATTAAATGTATACACCTTTTAAACCTAATAAAAAGGTGCAAAGGCATCCAAAACCTTTTCCTTTAATTCAATTTTCATGGAAAAAATTAAGTAATTTGTACAAAATATCATGAGACTCCACAGCAAGATATCGTGCAAAAGTAAATTTTTCATTAGGTGAAATGTATTGTTCTATTAAATAGCCACACAATTGCACAACTACAACTTAAAAAAGAAAAAGTTGTCACTCGTGAAGTGTACATGAAACCTGAACTTTTATTAGTTTGCTTAGGTCTGTGGGAACAACTTGGAGTATGGGAGATGAGTCAGGATTTAATATGCAACAAGGAATAAGAAAGTAGGTAAGAAAATTCCATTCACTACAAAGAACTTAGATTTGTTTCGACCCATTTTTCTCGAGGGTTCACTAACAAATGTCAATATGTACTCTTAACATTGATGTGTGGGTGTAAGCATTACTAAACTTATTCCAACTCCGAGTGTCAATAAATCCCTCAAAATAAGTCAAAATAACCCTCAAAATAAATGTTAAAGAAAAAATAGGGTGGGCTTGCCCATATGAGTTTTGGCTCTTGAGGCAACATTCTTCAACCCACCCCTTGATGAAGGTATCCCCAAATTGAGGCAACCTTTTCAACTCTCACTAACCCTCAAAAAAAGACCACCCCCCTACCACCCCAAGAAAAGATGACCAGAAAACAAAAACCCTCACAATTTCGTTCTAGGATATTTAAGAGTACTTAGGTCCTCTCTCTCTCTCCCATGTTTTTAGTTCATCAGAGATAGGATTTTAGTTCTCTTTACTACCATATTTTTGTGACTTTTTTTTATTTTCTCTTCTCAATCTCTATGGCAGGTACTAGGGATGGCAAATGGGCGGGTTGGGTCATAAATGAGTTGGGTGTGTAATTACCCATTTATCCATTTATGACCGTTTATATATAAATTAATTATCCATTACTAACCCAACCCATTTAATTAATAACCCATCTATTTAACCTAATATGACCCAAATACCTCTAAAACTACATGAATACCCTCTTGATCTCCAAAAAACCTTTAAATACCTAAAATGATGCAAATACCCCTACACTTTCAAAATTACCAATATACCCTTGGACAACCAAAATTATTCCCAAAATGAGCAATATACCCATTAAACCTATAAAATGACCAAAATACCCTCGATATCTGTAAAATTACCAAATATGCTTAAAAACCACTAGAATAACCAAAATACCTCCAAAATCTCTAAAATAACCAAAATACCCCTGAAACCACAAAAATGACCAAAATACCCCCAAAACTCAAAAAATGACCAAAATACCTTTGAAACCTAAAAATAACCAAAATACCTCTAAAATCCAAAAAATGACTAAAATACCCCTGAAATAAAAAAAATGACCAAAATATCCCCGAAACTCAAAAAATCCGAAACCCAAAAATGACCAAAATACCCCCAAAACTCAAAAAATGACCAAAATACCCCCAAAACTCAAAAAACAACCAAAATACATCAAAAACCTAAAAAATGACCAAAAACACCCAAAACTCAAAAAATGGCCAAAACCTTCGAAATCCAAAATACCCCAAAACTCAAAAAATGACCAAAATACCCCCCGAAACTCAAAAAATGACCAAAATACCTTCGAAAGCCACAAATGACCAAAATACCCCTGAAACTCAAAAAATGACCAAAATACTCCTGAAACCCAAAAATGACCAAAATATCCCCAAAACCTAAAAAAATGACCAAAATACCCCTAAAACCCAAAAAATGACCAAATGCCCCTCAAAACTCAAAAATGACCAAAATATCACCGAAACCTAAAAAATGACCAAAATACCCCTTGAAACCCAAAAATGACCAAAATACCCCCAAAACCCAAAAAATGACCAAAATACCTCTGAAACCCAAAAAATGACCAAAATATCTCCAAAATTCAAAAAATGACCAAAATACCCCCAAAACCTTAAAAATGACCAAAATATCCCCGAAACTCAAAAAATGACCAAAATACCCTCGAAAGCCACAAATGACCAAAATACCCCTGAAACTCAAAAAATGACCAAAATACTCCTGAAACCTATAAAATGACCAAAATATCCCCAAAACTTAAAAAAAATGACCAAAATACCCCTAAAACCCAAAAAATGACCAAATGCCCCTCAAAACTCAAAAATGACCAAAATATCCCCGAAACCCAAAAAATGACCAAAATACCCCTTGAAACCCAAAAATGACCAAAATACCCCCAAAACCCATAAAATGACCAAAATACCTCTGAAACCCAAAAAATGACCAAAATATCCCCGAAATTCAAAAAATGACCAAAATACCCCCAAAACCTAAAAAATGACTAAAATACCCCGAAACTTAAAAAATGACCAAAATACCCCCGAAACCCATAAAATGACCAAAATACCTCCAAAATCTAGAAAATGAGCTATATACCCCCCTAAAAAATGACCAAAATATCCCCAAAACCCAAAAAATTACCAAAATATCCCAAAACCCAAAAAATGACCAAAATACCCCCTAAACCTAAAAAATGACTGAAATACCTATAAAACCTTAAAATTACCAAAAATAATCTGAAATGTAAAAAATACCAAAATACCCCCAAAACTTAAAAAATGACTAAAATAACCCCAAAACCTAAAAAATGACCAAAATACCCCCCAAAGTTAAAAAAAAATGATCGAAATACCCCCAAACCCTGTAAATTACCAAAATACACCCTAAACCTAAAAATTACCAAAATACTCCCTAAACCTAAAAAATGACCGAAATACCTCCAAAACCTAAAAAAAGAACAAAATAACCCCAAAACCTAAAAAAACTACCAAAATACCCTGAAACCTAAAAAATGATCGAAATACCCCAAAACCTAAAAAAAGAACAAAATAACCCCAAAACCTAAAAAAATAACAAAATATCCCCAAAACATCTAAAATTACCGAAATAGAGGTTTAAGGTATTTTGGATGTTTCGAGGATATTTTCAACAAATTAAAGGTTCTAAGAGTATTTCAACCATTTTATAGGTTTCGAGGGAATTTCGGTAATTTTTTAGGTTTCGAGGTTATTTTGATTATTTTTTATATTCTAAGAGTATTTCAGTCATTTTATAGGTTTCGAGGGAATTTCGGTAATTTTTTAGGTTTCGAGGTTATTTTGATCATTTTAAGGGTATTTGAAGGTTATTCTAAGGGTATTTTTGGCATCTTTTTGGTTTTAGGGTTATTTCAATAATTTTTAGATTTGTTGGTTATTTCGGTAAATTTCTAGGGTTTATAAGCATTTTGGTCATTTTTTGAGTTTCGAGGGTCTTTTGGACATTTTTTGGTTTCGGGGGTATTTTGGTCATTTTTTAAGTTTCAGGGGTATTTTGGTCATTTTTTAAGTTTTGGGGGTATTTTGGTCATTTTTTTTGGGTTTTGGGGGTATTTTGGTCATTTTTAGGTTTTTGGGATATTTTGGTAATTTTTTGAGTTGGGGGTATTTTGGTCATTTTTAGGTTTTGAGGGTATTTTAGTCATTTTTTGGGTTTCAATGGTATTTTGGTCATTTTTTAGGTTTTAGGGTATTTTGGTTTTTTTTTTTTTGGGTTTTGAGGGTATTTGGTCATTTTTTTGGGTTTTAGGAGTATTTTGGTAATTTTTAGGTTCTAGGGGTATTTTGGTAATTTTATGGGTTTTGTGGGTATTTTGGTAATTTTTTGAGTTTCAGGAGTATTTTGGTCATTTTTGGGTTTTGGGGTATTTTGGTAATTTTTTTGGGTTTTGAGGATATTTTGGTCATTTTTTAGGTTTTGGGGGTATTTTGGTCATTTTTAGGTTTTAGAGGTATTTTAGTCATTTTGGGTTTTGAGGGTTTTTTGGTAATTTTTTGAGTTTCAAGGGTATTTTGGTCATTTTTGGGTTTCAGGGGTATTTTGGTCATTTTTTTTGGGTTTTGGGGGTATTTTGGTCATTTTTTAGATTTTGGGGTATTTTGGTCATTTTTAGGTTTCAGAGGTATTTTGGTCATTTTATGGGTTTTGGGGGTATTTTGGTAATTTTTTGAGTTTTAGGGGTATTTTGGTCATTTTTGGGTTTCAGGGGTATTCTGGTCATTTTTTAGGTTTTGGGTGTATTTTGGTAATTTTTTAGGTTTCGGGGGTATTTTGGTCATTTTTTGGGTTTTGAGGTATTTTGGTCATTTTTTAGGTTTTGTAGGTATTTTGGTAAATTTTAGGTTTTGGCGGTATTTTGGTCATTTTTTTGGGTTTTGGAGGTATTTTGGTCATTTTGTAGCTTTTGGGGGTATTTTGGTAATTTTTAGGTTTCAGAGGTATTTTGGTCATTTTATGGGTTTCATGTGTATTTTGGTAATTTTTTGAGTTTTAGGGGCATTTTGGTCATTTTTTGGGTTTCGAGGGTATTTTGGTCATTTTTTTGGGTTTTTGGGGTATTTTGGTAATTTTTTGATTTTGAGAGTATTTTGGTTATTTTTTGGGTTTTAAGAGTATTTTGGTCATTTTTTAGGTTTTAGAGGTATTTTGGTTATGTTTTAGAAATTTAGATTTTATGTTGTTCATTTAAATTTTAGATGGGTTTAGTGGGTATTAGTGGATTTATCCATTTAGGCCCATCTAATTAAATAACCAAATGGGTTTTATCCATTTAACCCAAATACTTAAATGGGTTGGGTTAAGACTTATTCAAATAAGGCGGGTAATGGGTGGGTTCATGGATATGGATAAAAGTTGCCACCCCTAGCAGGTACTAGCTTGAGTTCAACAAGTAAATGAAATCGCATTAATTAATACTATAGTTATTTTGTTTTGAGGTACCAGTTTATCATGATAAGAATTTTGTAAGAAATTTAAAACAACAAAAGAAAACAAAACATACCTTTAACCTTAATTTATTGTTCAAGTGATTTATAGAGAAGAAAAAAAAAACTCAATTTAAAATAATGAATTAAAAAAAAAAAAAAAAAATTCTTCTAGTCTACGGCATTCTCTTTAGAAACCCTTTGATGGCAAACGCAAATTTTTTAATGCTAAACTAGGGACCTCTGTAATTTAACATTGCCTCTTTATATTTATACTCATTCCATCAAAGAGTACTTATTTTCACCAAAAGACGTTTATTTACCAAATAATGTTATAAGTGTTTGCTCACCAGGAAAAAAAAAAAAAAAACTCATAATAGCAGAGGTCTTTATCTATCACTCTTATTATTTAAATAAATAAAAAAATTTTAATAAATATTAATTAAAAAAAATTGTATGTGGGCCACATTAAATCTTCTAATGGAGATAATCCTACATTTGGGACTATTGTGGACTTGGTGATACATGGTCTTTTGTTATATATTTCGTTTTGATGTATTTAATTTATCATGTTATGATTTTGGAACTAATGTGGACTTGATACTATGTGGTCTTTTGATGTATATGTAATTATGGTACACATTGAAATTGATTTGGACAAGTTTATATATATATATATATATATTGTATTTTGTATAGTTTAGACTTTGTAATATGTGGTTATTTAAAGTATACATGTATGGTTGTGGTGAATATTGAAATGGTTCGAACCATTGTATTATCTATATCTATACTATTATTTAAGGAGCTTCTCATGTTTGGATTCCTCATTTGTTTTAATTTTAAAATGCTCATACATCTCTATATTTAAGTAGAGAGAAAACTAAAAGACAATCTAGTAAAAATGTAATTCTAACTCCCACTAAAATATTGTCTAAAAAATAAGATTACTTTCCTGTTAATATTCAAATTGCTTTATCCACTCACTTTAATTGAGTTTAATAACCGTCAAAGTACTTTAATTGAGCGTAATTTGCATTTGAATTTTGAACATTTTTTAGATATTTATCAAGATTTATTTTTCAATAGCTAGTAACCCTTGATAAAAATGAAACACTTATTTCAAGAGTCAGAAAGACTGTTGAAACTTTTTTTTTCAATGAAGACAGTTTTCGAAATAACTTTACAATAATTTTCATAACATATTTTATAATTGTGACAAGTTCTTAATTGTAATTGATAAACAATAAATGATATTAGTGATGGATCAATTTGAAAATCAATAACTTGCCAACTTAATAATTTTGAAAATAATTATGGCTAGCTATAGTCCTACTCAAAACAATATGCTATAGGTATATATTAGAGGAGAGGCTATGGAATGCGCCAAGCGCATGAGTCACCCCTCTCACAGACATGTGGACCCCACAGACACGTGAGCCCACAGGTGTGGGGTCCACATGTCTCTGAGAGGGGCAACTCATGCACTTGGCCCATATGAAATGTTTTCATATTAGAGATATCAATCATATCTTCAGTGAGCATTGGCATCCCGAATTTTCAAATTATTTTATTTTACCATCTCAAAACATACTTTCTTATTTATACAATGCCATTTTACTTATTCTAACTTTTATTTTCTTATTCTACTTATTAAAATAATATATTTTCACAATAAAATATATTTTTTTCTTCTTCTTTTTTCCCAATTTTCGCCTCCACACGTGTATGGACCTTCTCTCAACCTCTGGCACCGCACCTCCACTGCCCAGTCACCACCAAAGCTCCTCCACCATGCCCAGCGTCACAACAGAAAAAAAATGCAGAACCCAGAAGAGCCAGAGTCCAACCATGCGGAATCCGAAATCCAACCAAAGTCCAACCAATCGGATTTACCCCATCAGAAATCCATAGCAAAAGCCATCAGAATCCAACCCCATCTCCACCATGCACAACCTCGCCATAACCTCGTCGTGACCCACGCCGATCTCCACAAACCCATCACCAATCTGAGCAATCCAGAAACCCAGAACGTCGACAACCACAACGCTGAAACCCAGTAACACCAATCCTGAAACCCATTAGACCCGAACCCATCAAACCCAAAACCCAGCCAAACCCACGAACAACCCATAACCACTAACGGGTCGGTAAGGACTGAAGATGGGTAGGCGACGAGAGAAAAAATAAAGGAAATGGTGAAGAGTGAAGACCGAAGCAATGAAGAGTGAAGACTGAAGTTATGAAGCCTGAAGACTGAAGAGAGAGTGATGAAGAGGCAGAGAAATGAGAGAGAGATGTGGGAGACAGAGAAGTCGGAGACAACTTGAGGAGAGAGAAGAAATTAGTAAAAAGTAAATACAACAATACCATCTTACATCTAGATGGTACTGTAAAAGTATTATAAAAAAATTTACAATTAACAGTCCGGATGGAGCTTGGTGTTTGTGTTTTGATGCTAAAAATTTGACAACATATGGCATTTGACCTTCCCAGAATGCTCTAACTATTATTTGATTTTGTTATTTATTAGTACGATGTTTTACATCTAACTTTCCAAGGTATCAACCATATTTTAAGAATATTTTGTTACGTACAAACCGTGAAACCGAGTTTTTGCACGGTATATCTGTGATAAACTATGATTTCCAGCTGGTATACAGCTCCTCCTCAAATGAGGAAAAACAAAACCAGTGCGATATCAGTATGTGAGAGAGAGAGAGAGAGAGAGAGAAGTCAGATGAGAAAAGTCAGGAAAATAAGGGAAATAATTTCAATCTTTATTTCTTATGATATTTCTTTATTTGTAAAATGCATATTTGCTGGCAACTAAAGCCTACATGGTGGGATGTTACATATAACATACCCTACAAAGTTAAGAAGAAACAAGAAAGCGACGGAAGAGAGAACACAGAAAGGGCTACCCATATTCACATGTCCGTCAACTTCATATTTCTGGTCCAGTTGGCTATTACAAAGATTCACCAGGACTATAGGCCCAGCTGCTAACCTAGGCCTGCTTGAGATATGTTAAGGTGATACTTCAATTCACAGGTGAAGTTCCAAGTTGGAATACTAAAATTGTATAATTAAGATGGTCTATTTTGGTCACCTTGCTTCTCAATAGTCTTGTGGTTCAGTGTAGCAGTGTCTAGTCTATTCATATGAGAATTTAGATTCTGAATCCTGTAGTAATATCCTCCCATTTGTTGTAAACAAGAAAAACAAAAATTATGGTATTCCTGCTCATTAGGAAAGTGGCAAAGCATACATAAAATGTAAATAAACGAGATGCATATCATTTTTTTATAAAAGAAAATTAGACATGTTCTGTCACCAGGATATCTAATGACCGAGATTACGCAACGAATGGTGTTTCGTTATCATATGTCTTAGGTGACAAAATAAGGACAATTGTTACTATAGTTCTTGTTTGTTGTAGTAGTGCATAATGAGTTATATTTTACAAATTGGCTATGGTCTTATTCTATTTCTTTCGGGTGATCAAGTCCAATATTCTTTTTTTTTTTTTTTTGGTTTTTCACAATATTTTTTCAAAGCTTTCAACCAAAGATTGATTACTGTTTGCAACGGGTGAGCCCATAGTGAAGTAAATCGCTGACCCATAGAGTTTTTGCAAAGTGCTGGTGCCTGAATTTGAATTAAAGAGCTCCTAGTTAAACCCAAAACAGTCACTTTTAAACCAAGTGCATGAGAGTGTAGAATATAGTAATACAAGCAGTGCTAATAGCCTTATTTAGTTTCTAGATTTATTTTATTTGGTTTGCAATAAATCCCACCATGGTAGATCAAATTACTTTAGCCATATATGTTACTGCCTCATGAAAATATGAAATATATACTACAATTCAATTTCAATACTTCTATGATCTATCTCAATATATATTTCTCCTCAAAAGCTGACAGATATCTAAGAAATTCTAACTTAATTATGATGCTAAATCATGAAACTTGGGTTCCCCAAATGACAACTACAAAATAGAAAAAGGAATAGAAGAAATGCTGTACAAAACGAAGCCTAGTGGGACATAGAGCATATTCCCACAGAAAAGCTTCTTTGAATCCCTGACTAGTCAAATGCTGTAGACAACGTGCCAGCGTCTCAATAGACCATACATATGAAAGGGAAAAGAGAGGTTTGGTATTACTTTCTTTGCTACGTGGTTAACATGTTTGGGTGGATGTGAATTGTGAAGAGGCATTAGGGACGCTGAAACTGATATGTGAGGTTGGCTCACGAGTCACATGTTGAGTACCAGAGATAGAAGAATCGGCATATGAGATTCGAGAGTCGTGACGTGAGGCATATATTCTTTCTTTCTCACTTATATCCATATATGGAAGGCCAAAACTAAGTTCTACACTACTGTTTGCAATAATTGATGGAAATATGGAATGGCATTCTTTTTTTTTTTTTTTTAGCAAAGTAAAACACAAAGCAATCTGTACAGTTCATTTTGTTTTGAAAATTGATGAACTAAATATAATGAATAGTTGCGATTTGAACTATGCAGATCGATCATTTACACTATCACTGTGAACTATTTTCATACAAGTAGTGTTGGTATTGCATGCATATCTTAGCTTTGATGACTTGAGGGTGTGCTAGGGAACACAATCGAGCTCGATTTGACACATCATCACAATACCCAACAAGTAATAACATTATCCGATTGATAATTACAACATTGACTAAGATGCAAGTACTTGTCGACTATTGAGCTACACTTGTATAAAAGAGCACATGCATGCCTGAATCTTGCTAATTAAAGTGATTAATAGTTAAAGTGTGGACAAGTTACATTTGAAATACTATAATTAATTTGCAAGGTGTAACAAATAAAAAATAAAAAATGAATAATGGATAAACTCTTATTTATATTAAACCATGCACCGTTTCTCTCTACTTAAATAAAACAAAATTTAATTTATTACTTTTTGAAAATTCGGAGTTTAATCTATCACTTTAAAACTATAAGATTTAATTTGTTACAATACTAATTTATAGGGTTTAAAATATAGTTTTCCCTAAGGTCTATGAGAATTTGAGAAGAAACAAAAATAGAGAAGCTAATATGAAAAATGACATAATATTGAGAGATCTTGAAAGAACAGACCAACTGGGTATTGGGCTTTCCAACCTTGAAGTGCCCCATTTAGGGCCTCCATTTAGATTAAAAACTTGTTGGGCCTACCCTCAACCTCAACTTTATAGAAAAAGTTTTACTTAAGGGTTTCTTTTTTTTTTTTGGGTGGAGTGGATTGCACCAATAAGTCGGTGCCGTAGTTCAACATGGTTAACACTCACACATGGGTGACGTGCAAGAAGCCTCAATAGAAAGCTACTGCCTCCAAGAAAAAATAATATATTATAGCCTACATTTATGACCATGTACTAAGAAGATAAAAACAGATACATTCTCCAAAAAAAAAAAAAAACACAATATTAACCGAAAAGCTAAATTTAATTTAATTTTGTATTTTTGTTTGGGTGCACATCTTACGTAATCCTTTTAGTCCAATACCTCCCCAGTCCCCCCAAAGGAACTCGTCAAAATCTCTCACTTAATTGAAATCAAAGCAAATCTAATGCATGTGAAACCTAGAGAAGATGGATAAGTGTTCCCTCTTCACATTATCTCATGTGAAAAATTTTGTCTATTTTATTATAATAATATACATTTTTTATTTTATATATTCTCTTTTTAAAACATTTTATATTAAATTATCTATTTTACACTATATTTCATTAAAATATTAATTTCTCTTGATTTTTTTAATTGTTCTCTTTCTTTACACACAACAACTACTATTCACTTTCTTCTTTTATCCTCCAGATATGTAAAACAAGAATAAATAAATAAATAAAAAATAAATAATGTCAGTGTAAATTTACACGATTAGCGTAGCAAACTTGTAAATTTACACAATTATACACGAACTGATGTGGGTCATTTTTAAACAAAATTGTATAAATTCTACACATTTTTTTATTATATACGGACTAATATGAATGCTCTAGGTGCTCCTATGCTACTATGTAAGAGCATTCGCATCAATTTATCTAAAATTTTCTGTCTATTTTAGTATAAACCCTATTTTTTCTATTTTACAGGGCAAATTTTCAAAAACACCTACATCAAATTATCTATTTTACAAACTATTCTATTTAGATAAAAGTTTTTCTTTAATTTATTATTATTATTATTATTATTATTATTATTATTATTATTATTATCTTTTTATTTTTGTCCTTATCTCTCCATCTTTTTTATTTTCTCCCTATCTCTTTAATCTCTTAAACTAAGATTCTCAAATAAAACCTCTCTCTCTCTCTCTCTCTCTCTCTCTCTCTCTCTCTCTCTCTCTCTCTCTCTCTCTCTCTCTCTCTCTCTCTCTCTCTCTCTCTCTCTCTCTCTGTTTGTTGTTTGTGTGTGTGTGTGTTTAAGTGTAAGAGTGGAAAAAGAAAATAAGGGAGGAGAGAAGAAGTTTGAGTTCGTTTTGTAAAGGGAGAAGAGAGATAAAAAAGAGCGAAATTATGAAATTAATAAAATAATAAAATTAAAGCTACAATAATTATTTACATAATTAATATAGCAAATATGTAAATATACACATTTTTAAAATAACAACGACTTTAAACCGATTGGAGGAAGTTCTAATGATCGTAGCAAAGGCCGAGCACTCAAATACAATTTTTGGGTGTGGAAAGTTATGGGGCTTTTAGATGTATAAATTTCTCATCTTTTTGTATTATACAAGGTCTGGTAAGATGCTTTAACTATATAGATAGCAATCATATATGCCACATCGTATCTACGTAGAATCTAACCATTATGACATCATATAGACACGAGTCCTCTTAACCTAACTCAAGGTCAAACTACTCTAAGTCAAAATTTTACCCCGACCTCTATGCTCTATAAATGTGAAGTAATTTCCCACATGTTAAAAAACAAAGGTAAAGTCAAATAGTAGAGATATCATCATATCATCATGAGAACTCTCATCAACAGGTTGACATTCCAGGTGTCCAAACAGAAACCGTTGGATCATTGGGCCCCACATTGCACGTGCTCCTAGTTACTGTTTCTGGACACATGTACACAGGGATGTGCAGACCATCACATGTGAAGCTGATGTGTAGCAGTGGATCAATGGTGTCCCACACTGCGAAGCAATGCAAACGCTTTTTGTTTTTTTGTTTATAATAAAAAAATAATTTCAAAAAGAGAGGTGGGACCCACTAGAAGACTCAGAGGGGACACGTTGTTTGTTGCTACTAGGAGACAAAAGCTTCATTTGGAGGCATTCACCGTATAGGACTAAGGTCCCACCCTGACCTCCAGTGGGGGCATGTGGTAGGACCCACGTACCCTAAACAGCACATTATTTCAATGCTTTTGTGTTGTCATTGTGTTGTATAGTATGCTTGTACGTTGTAGTGTTGTGCCGTTGTGGTAATACAAACAAACAAAAAGAGAAAAAAAGAAAGAAAGAAAGAAAGAAAGGCTCATGACTTCATCTCCATCTGTGTGTATCTCTACTCTAACTTCTATTATTTATTATTCTCCTTCATTTGAAAATTTTCATTTTTTTATAATAAAAAAAGAAAGAAAGAAAATAGTGCTCTAGAAGAATAATGATGCAAAGATTTGAAATGACATGTTCCATAAAAATTTAAGGATTTGGAATGGAAAGGAATCATAATTATCAATGTCAATTTTTGTTATCAAATAGACTTTTTATGAACAAATTTGTACCCTTTAAGTTCAACCCCCCCCCCCCCCAATTAGTATTTCCTCATTTACAAATCAATAATTATAAAAGAAAATTTAAAAATAAATAAATATATCTTCTTTCTTTCTATCATATACTCAACCAAGCACATTATAAATTGAACATATCAGATAAATGAAATTGCAATAGCAGTAGCAATCACCAAAGAACTGTATATTTTGTCAAATTCTTAGTAGTTAGTGAAGCAACCATACAAGCTCTCCTTTTCTTAGCTGAAAGGATTCTTAGAATTCTTCCATCCTTGTTTTATGTTATTTGGTAACAGCAGAGGATGGGATATAAAGAATGTTCTTCCACAAACAGCAAAAAAAAAAATTTATGGAAAGAAATTTAATAGCATAAATAGAAATTATAAAAATGAGACTACGTACCTAGAGTGGTCATAGACTCGAAACTTTTTTCTTACTCAAACTGTCGGTGCCCATTAATATATACAAACTTAGGCTTATGTCCTACATAAAACTTTCTTGAAAACAAAATGCTGAAAAGACAAAAAAGAAGTACTGCTAATTTGTTTATAATTGAAACAAAAATTCTACCGCTTATTAATATTATTCTCACTTAATTAATACAATAACACACAAGGCATAATTAGAATTCAAATTCAAAAGATGGTACTTGAGCATTAATTTTTTCACCTGCAGCAACATGCATAGTTGAATTACTAGCCACACCTTGAGAAGAATTATCAATGTGGCCAACTTCCGGTAAAGCCAAGTGGTTTTCAGGTTCAATCAAGCGGTTTTCAGGCCCTTCCGAAGGTGCTACAAGTGTTCCTTGATTGTACAAAGTACTTAACTGATGAAAATAAGGGCATGTCCTAGAATCAAGAGACCTCTTCTTATCAACATCCTTGGTTTTCCTAAAGTACTTGTTAATGTTCTCCCATTTCTCTTTGCACCTCTTTGCACTTCTTTTGTAACCCAATTCTAACATCCCTTGTGAGATTCTCTCCCACAGGGGAGCCTTGGTTCCTTCCTTGTCCTCACCATTACTATAAAGACTGCATCTCAGGTTTATAAGAGCCAAAACTTCATCTCTTGGCCATCTCCTTCCAAGGTCATCTTTGGCATTGGTTATAGGGTTTGGCGAGGCTTTCTGTGTGGAAATTGAAGAGGGTGTCAATGAATTGTTTTTGGCATTGAGGGAATTAGGGTTTTGGGAAGCTATGGCTAGAGTAGATGAGGTGGACACTTTTGGAGTGTTTGGAGAAAGTGTTGAAGTAGGGTTTTGAGGTGCTAGGGTTTTGGAAATAATTAGAGTGGGTGTGATTGAGTCCCCTTGGGAGGAACGAGAGCAAGAATTTTGATGAACTTGAGTTATTGTAGATGAAGGGAGTGCTTCGACTGTCTTTTGGTTATTAACATCACAAGTAGGATTAGGGTTTTGTGCTTCAATTGAGGAAGATGAAGAGGGAGTATGTGAATTTGAACTCTTTGGTACCTTAAGAGAATTCTGAACATGTCTCTCTTCAAAGCAAATTGCAAAAGCACTTGATGTGAATTGCTTCAAGAACTCTATGATTGTAGCCTGTCTATCACCAGCAATAGCTTGTTCTTGTGCCATAATTTCAAGCTCCTTATTCATCCTATCCATCTCTTGCTTCTTCAAAGCTTCTTCTTTTGCAACCTTTTCTTCATCTCTCTTCACCATATCTTCAAGAAGCCTATTATGCATTTCCTCTTGTTGAGCCATCATCTTGCTCACAATTTTCTCACACAAACCTTTGAACATCTCAAAATTCTTCTGCCTCTTTCTCTTCTTAATATTGCTCTTTGATCTTCCCTTCACAAGATCAGTTTCATTATTCTCAACATGAGTTTGCTTTTCATTAACTGTTCCATCTCCTGGTGACTTTGCTTCCAAACTCTGCCCCAACTTGTCTTCTTCTCCTTGTTGTCGATCACTTGGCTTTTCCACCCTTTGGTTCTTTTCAGCTGACTCAACCTGATGAGGGTTTTGTTCATTATGATATATCTCTTCAAGCTCACTTAAAAACCTGTAGTTCTTGCTGTAGTTAATGTTGTTGAAATATCTACTTTCCTCTTCAAACTTATCCTTGCATTTCTCAGCACTCCTTCTGAAACCAAGCTCTGCTAACTTCCTGCACCCACCATAAATATAAAACTAACATCACCCCATGTGTAAGACTAGCATTTATTTCCTTTATTTTTACTCTTCAATCAAACATATATACGAATTGCATTCTTTAAAGCCCCCGGACCACCCCCATAAAACCCGTTTCTTTTTTGTGTGTATAAAATTATGATATGAGTGAATTACTATAGCTATAACCTCATTGATCAAGGATCACCTTTAGCTCAATTCATATGTATATTAGATTTCCAAGATTTATAAGCAAAACCCTAGTCATCTTATTGCAATTTAAAACAAATGGTCAATATATATATATATATATATATATATATTATATAGAGGAAGCCTTAAAAGAAAGGTATACCTTGAGACATGTTCCCAAGTGAACTCAGGGAACCAATTCTCCATGCTAGATCTGATTCTCAAAAGTGCAAGCACTTCTTCATTAGTCCATACTGGATCCATTGGCTCTGGTATTGGTCTATCTCTTTCAATCTCTAAATTCATAGGCACCAAGTTATTTTCTTCTTTCTCTTCATGTTTTTGCGTCGGAGGTTGGTGTTGCAATGGGTGCAAAATGTTTGGCTGGAGGGGTACTTGGTGAGAAGGGATGTAAGGATCATAGGTAGGGAAGGTAGTTGGAGGGGATACAGAGGCATGGATAGGGAAAGAGAGAGGAGGAGGGAGGGGGAGTGTTGCTCTTGAGGCTGCTATGAATTGGTGAAACTGGTCTGATACTCCATCAAACATTGTGTTTGTGTCTGTGTGTTTTTCTCTCTTCTTTACCTCTCTCTCTCTCCCTTTGCTATCACTGTAAACTGGAAAATTGCTTGGAACAACACTACAAAAATACCAACCTACCTGGCTCTCTCTCTCACCAACCTCTTTCTCTCTCTCTCTTACTCTCTTTCTCTCTCTCTCATTTATCAAGGACTTTGTCCTGTCATGGAATAGAAAAGATAGCCCACCACACCCTTTTAGAAGAAAGTGAAGACACCTCAATGATAAGAAATTATTCAATGCAGAGGCTATACATGGTGCAACGAGTTAATCTCAATACACATATTGAGTTCCATTTATTAAAAGATTTTTTTTTTTTAATAAATTAATAGTTGGGCATAGTTACTAAACTCATTATAATTCTAATTTCTAAGACGTGGTGGGTCATTGGTCGAATAGTTGATAGAATTCAAACATAAATATAATTTTCAAATATAACTAATCACATTAATTATTAATACATGCTCCTTACTTAGATTTGTCCTTTTTTTTTTCTTTTTTCTTTTTTGAAAAGTACTTAGATTTGTCTACAAATTAACACAAAGAATAAACTATTAGCATCACCAACTTAGCTCTTTTTTTTTTGAAGCCACCAACTTAGCTCTTTTAAATCTATATCTAACCTCACTCCAACCTTTAATTGTTTTATGCATCATGCTATTAACTCATAATTAATATTGACATGTAAATATCCTTAAAAAGTAAGTAAATAAATACTAAACATTGAAAATGAAGTTAATCTTAGTGCGACCAACTACTACATTAAGAATCTCATCTTTAGAACCAAAAAATTGTAAAAGTAAAATACCATGAATAGAAAATATACCTAATTAAAAAACAGCTTTGTAACTGGCACATATAACATGTCACTTGATATGAAAGATAAATAATTTCAATATGAGAAATTAATTAACAACCGATCGAGTTTCCCTATATGAATACAAACTTATGCACAAACCTTCCATATAGTTGCTAGAAATTTAACATCAAATATTTCTTTGTGTAAGCCCATTGACTCAATTGGTATAATACATCACTAAACCTAAAAGTTTAAACTTGTGAGTTTAATCCCATCATTATTTGATTAATCACTTAAACTTTATCATTTACAACTCGATTTGAGATGTAATCACTCAATCATGTAATTGCACACATAATGTTTTTCTTTTCTTTTTTCCTTTTAACAATTTTGACTTTTGTTTTGTATGATTTGCATAATCTTCATGCAAATTCAATCACATTTGGACATCCAATATATTCTCTCTCATGATTGAGGCATATACGATCACGCCCTTAAGATGAGAGTGGGGAAGGGTATGCCAAATGGGCCGGAAAATGATACTTGAAATATTTTTTTGGTATCATATGGTCTCTTTAGAATCCAATGCAGAAGGTGATGCTGATGATGGTGTAATTAACGGCAATAGGATGGCAGGACACGTGAAAACATGCAGAGACTGGGACCAATTATTTATGGAGTGGGCCTTTTCACAAGGTACATTGCTATACAGTAACTATAGTACAACCTCATTCGGAGACCTTCCATTTGAGGATTATCTTGTCAAGATCATGTCAAATTATTATTGGTTAACTCACACTCTTTTTTCTATAAATTATATGTATAAATTAAAGCTCAACAGGAACTAAAATATGAAATTTTGCGGATCTAGTACTTAGCAACATGAACCAAGAGAATATTTCCATTTGGAGATTCAAATTCTTATGCTAATGTCCCAACCCATTATTGAAAAAGTGTGAAAATTTGATTTGATTCCATTTTTTCCTGAATAATTTGTTTGTTCTTTGCACTTTTTTTTTTATAAAGTTTTTTGGCTTATTTTCTAGACTTGTTCTAATTTATATTTATTAATCTTCTTCTTTTTACACCCATATATATTGGTGGAAAAGGTTTTGAATTCAAGTGTTTTGAAATGAAGAAACATTATTTCTTCTATTTGGATTATATATATAAGTGTAATTTTTTTATAACAAAAGTGGGAAAGTATATATTTTGCACTATTGCTTTGAATCAGCTTGATAAATTTATGAGAGATTCAAAATCTTTGGATCAAAGCAGAATGATACTAAAATACTAGTACCATACACATAGTGACACTATTGCATTTTCAATATCATTCCCGTGGTTAGGCAGCCTATATTTTGCATGAATTTCTTATCTATCACCTTCTAAAAGCCAAGAAACATAGGCACCTATCAAACCAGTTGGTACATAGCCTTGGATGATGGGTACAAAAGTGATGATAACGTCAACAGCGAAGTATGTTTCATGTAAAGTCCACCTTATTCCTGAGGCAACACAGAACCTAGCTAGGAATTGTTTTCTCATCAACTTTTTGTACTTTCCACAAGGCTTAAGATTCTTTGGTTTTGCAATTATTAGCTATAGATTGAGGAAGATTTGTCAAAGTGTTTGTGTTAGGATCAAAATAAAATATGGGGTAAAAGAAAACCTTTGCACTTACCCCACAAAAGAAAGAAAGAAAGCTTATGGTTCATGTCTTCATGACCATTTCAGCTTTCTGATATAAAACTGTAGCATGGGTTGGGCTTTGCACAAGGTTCAAACTTGGGCTTGAGTTGGATTCTTAAGCAGACCAAACCCAATAATTTTTTTGGTCAAACATTTAGAATTTCTCTTGGTAGATATATCATTGGATCATCCACTTTCAAAGTTGCAATCAACGTTTCTATCTGCCAGTCTAGTATTTTTGATACACTGAAGTCAAGCAAGAGCTATATATTGTGGGGACAAAATCTTAAATGGTCCACCAAAATCTTGTCCAAGTTGCTATTAGTTGCAGAAAGTGATGTTTCATATCCTCTAGCTGTTGCAACAGCAGCTCAGTGTTTAAAGTTCATACTCTTAGGCCATTTTTCAACTAATATGATTAGCTTCAAAAAAGTACATTACTTCTAGGCACATTATTCTTCATATGCTCGAATAAAAGTGGAATGTGGATATCACATTTAAAACAACAATATTCTTTTCTCTTATATTATTAATGTAGATATCACATAAGCACATGTGAAATTTGCAGTGAGATCTATTGATTATAGGATTCCTTTTATGAGTTTTGGATTAGTTTTAGTTTTATGGTTATTTTAAAAAAATAAATAATAAAAAAATCTTTCCAATGGATCAGAGTCTTGGGCTTGAGTTGAAGTAGGATCTTTTGGGTTGGGCTTTTCTTGAACCCAAGCATGATTCTAGGTTTTCACTTCAGACAATAGCACGCTTGGGCTTGGAAAGGATTGCGCTCAATTATCAAATTCAAGTGCATGAGTAAATCTGTACATCTCTTGTCCACCATTTTGTTTTGAAGATCTATAGAATATCAAATCTGCAAATCTCTTTCAGACATATAATCAGACACAAATAGAATTTAATGCAATTTTCAAAAGAGTTTTAGGTTAGCTTCCTTATATTATGTTCATCATGTCAATTTGAAACTAGAAAAGAAAAGGAAAAAAAAAACTATAAAGTTCATTAGAACAAAAAAGCATCTCATTCCAATTTCCAAGTAGCTTTAATATGTGATTAACTTTATTTTTATCAAAAAACCCATATCAGTTTTAAATTGCTTATAAAGCCTAGTAATATGTTCTTAAATCATAGATTTAGATGTATAAATTGTAATCAAATTTTTTTTTTTAACATTTTATCTATGAATTGAAACCTTTATATCACAAAATCTTTTTAAAGAAAGAAAAACATAACCTAGTAGGAGTATCTTACAAGATTATGGTCCGCTGGCAAATCTAAATGCAATTACTGAATTTGTCTCTTACATCACATGATTTCACCTAAGATTCCTGTCAAGAGACACGTGCCAAATTTTCAATATTTCCAAAGGGAATACTAAGGTACATCAATCATGTATTAGATGAGAATTGTACTGTTAAGAGTAGATAATTAGAGTGATTTCGAGAAGTTTGTGAGTAGTTCTTGTTATCCTTATGGGGTTTTTTTTTTTTTTTTTGTCTTGTTCAGTGTAAGTAAATTTATTAAATTGATCATTCTTAATAATGATCCAATTCAGTGGGAATTTAGGGATGTTGGTAAAGTTTGAATTTTGCTTATTGAATGGCTCACCAAATGCCTGAACTTGAGTTATTTTCTGAGATTTTTTTTTTCTTGGTAATTATATGTGATGAATATGTACAATATATAGACAGCTTTCATGTTAATCTGCTTAATTTTCCAATGATATTTTCCTTCCTTTTTTTGTCAATTTGTAAATGAAATGTGGGTGGTATGAATGTTACGGTTGAAAATGGATGCAAGTAGAGAAACTAATGTGAAGCTGGAAATTAATATTTTGGTATCAAGTATCAACATGGAGAATTTGGAGCACCTAGGACTTTGTGAAAGAATATTTATTGGAACAATTGAGGAACGTGTTTGATTCTTTCTTTTCAATAACACCTAGAGGAAGTAGAAATAGGACCACGTTAGCAGACACACTTTCTGCTAGTAACTTTACTGAAAACTAATTCTTTAAGATTTAATAGCCACTATATGTTTAAGTTAGTATATTTATCGTTTGATGATGAGGCCAATAGCCATATGGTTTAGTGGCATTCACCTCTTCTGTGATGTTTAGTTCTAGGCTCAAATTTCCTTGAACAAAAAAAATTGAGTTTTTGTTTCCTTGTTTTAGTTGTATTGATGTGTGGATACTAACTTGAATTTTCCACTATGTAATTTTTGTATTGTAGGTGTCTTTTGTGCTTTTGGGCTAAGGCCTGTTTTGCTATGAGTCGGAGAATTGGGCATGGCCCACTATTCTAGCATGACCTTGTTAAAGAGCCAGTCTATGCACAAGACCAGCACTCCAAAAGAAAGACAATAAACAACAATAAATACATATATATTAATCCGCAAATATCAATACGTATTTATAAATTTAAAAGTGAATATATTGTGGCAGAAAGATTAGTCATAAAGCAATTAACATAATTAGTGTAGCAAAATGTAATATGATGAGTTCTCTGTAAGAAGTGAACTAAAGAGAACCCAAACCCAACTTGAACAACCTTACTATTGGGCCAAGCCGTCAAAGTTGTGCATTTCGAGAGATAGGTCTGAATAGCCACTTTCTGTTCCGTTGGGGTTACAAAGAGTGGGTTTGCTATAAAGGGAGGGAAAAGATTGCCTATTGATGTATGCATTTTCTACCATGTTCACTTTTTCTTTTTTTCTCTCTTATTTCTCTTTTAGCCCTCTATGTTTCTTGCCTTATTCGTTATCTTACTTCCATTTATGGCTATTGCTCCTATTTATACTAGGTTAAGCCCATGGGATATCTCTATTTTACCCCTATTGCTCACTAACCATTTTTGTCTGCTGTAAACCCCTCTTCAAGGTTGCCCACTAACCTACTAGTCATTCAGCCTCCACTACACCTAGGCATGCCCAGTACTTTTTCTCTTTTCCACTACTCATTCCATGACAAATCCTTATCCATTTGGTTTTGCTATGAGCCTTTCTCTCTCATTCCGATGAGTAAAGCTTTGGGTTTCTATCTACCTATCTCTCTGGTATGCATCAAGTGGTCCTAACCATTTACTACCTATTTTGGGTAAAGATCCCTTCCTAGCAAAGCACCTCCCAAAAGAGGTCTTGGCTGGATTTTAGATATAGGTCATTTTCCCCCTCCACCAAACCACACCCTCTATAAATCCCTTGATCGTGGGCCCACCTCCCTTGCATTGGCTGAGTACAAGTTGGTGGTTCTCCGGCCATAGCATGGCTGTCTTATTACTTCCTTTTGTTTTCTTTCATTACCTCATTTTTTCTGCCGCTGTTATCTGGCCTTATCTAGTCTTATATCATTTTGCCCCTAAATTCCCCTTTGCCTATACTTGTTTTTTTATGGAGAAAGGTATGGGCTTATTGGACTTGCCCCACTTTTGCATTTTTTGTGCATATGGGCCCACCTGCTGCTATTTTCTACCAGACTAACCCCATTGGGCCTTATTTCTTTCCCTTCTTTCTTTTGGGCTTTTACAGCCATTTGTTTCTGCCATTACTTACTAATCTTTTCTTTCATTCCTCTTTTGCTTGTTATTGGGCTTTTCTGCTGTTGTGCTCTTTTTATAAAAAAACGGGTATCAACATGTATTATGTACCCAAAAATTACAAGCACTTGAAAAGTACTATTTTACTTCTTTGATAATACTAACAGCTTATTTATTTCTCTGGTATTCCTTTAAAAAAAATCTATGTTGTTTGGTAAGCTCTAAAGATATTTATAGTTTGTGAGAACAATTCCTTAGTTTGAGAAGTCCTTAATCAAGTAGAAGCTTTATTTATTTATTTATTTATTTTTCTTGAGAAACCACCCCAAACGGAGTAGGAAAAATCTCATTACGTAATTTCAGAAAGTTAGACATCAATAATATCTAGTAGAACATCCTCCACCCAGACTTGAAAATTAGATGATAAATTGGCTATTCTAACAAGTACATGTGCAACTCTATTACCCTATCTCCTAGCGTGGCAGAAGATGGAATTATGGAAAGATGAGGAAACTGACTTGATATCATTCAGTATATGCCCAAAACTGGAGGAGAACTTGTTACTATTAAAAACCTTAATAACAATATCTGAGTCGCCCTCACAAATTACTTGGGAGAAGTTCAATTTTTGTGCAGAAGCTTTATTGTATGTGTAATGCCCGTGGGCCCAAAGCACGTATTGGGCCAGCCCGAATGCTCCCGTAAAAAGGAAAGTCCAACCCAACAACATGAAATAGTCCGAGGACGTAATAACTCCAGCCTACGATGCCACATGACAAAGGAAGGTGCCATGCATGAGCAGAACACCACGAGACATGACGTCCGAGGATGATCTTGTCCTTGGCAGCATGCTGCCGAGGACTGTATTAATGATCTGGTAATTCAAGGACTCCCGTACTAAGGACCTTGTATGCAATAACTGAGAGAACAAGGATAAGGGATAAAGGGAGTTGATGGACAAATATCAAAGAAAAAGCTGCTACCACCGCATTGAAGGCATTATACCTACCTCTCTGGTCGCATTAATGAGGAAGTGACGCCTGAACATTGGAATTCAACCTTATCCTAATCGCCAGAGACCTTAGTAAGAGGAAATGATGGGACAAGTATCCAAAAGAAAGATCCAGACTACACGTGGAAGAAAAGGAAAGGGGATGCAGGCCTATAATGGGGGAAGAAAGAAGAAACAGAAGAGGGGAGAGAGGGAGAACTTGTAAGGAAACATCAAAAATTGTCCTCGGTATTAATATATGAAGCAATATTTCATCTATCTATGGGATGTACGCATGTGTTCTATGACCGAACCTGAATTTTGTATTATCTATCGTCCAAAAGTCTAGATTAGAAGCCCACTTTCTATAAATTCGTTGTTTAGGGCTCATTGGCCTGGTCTGAAAGTCCGACTTTGCACCAGCCTAATTTGTGCCCTTACAATTGGCGCCGTCTGTGGGAATCTTGTGTTTAGGCGCAGATAACGTGATGGTGGGTTCTGGTCCAGTCCGTGCAGAATCTTTAGGATCTCAACACCAAGATCCTTTTCAGCAGCTAGAACAAATGGGAGATCGAGAAGGCAGTGTACACACAGGGCGAACCACCGATGATTATTCACAGGGTGGAAGCAGGGGCTCTAATGAAAGAGGTACTAAGGCCATGCAGAGGGAAATCGACCAGCTAAAGAGAAAGTTACGTCGAGCCAAACGAAAATAGACGCCTTCTATATCTGACCCTTCCTCGGACAACTCCCAGAGTAGTAGCTACAAGTCGAGGTCGAGAACTCCTCCTAGTGAGACTTTCTCATACCAAGAGGGAAGTCCTCACGATAGGACGAGCAAGAAATCTCTTCTCAGGGGTTTAGGCAGTGACGCTATGGGGAAGGCATTACATCAGCTCTCCAAGTCACCTTTCACACATCATATTGAGAGAGGAAAGCTTCCCCGTCGTTTCACGCAACCAAACTTCACCATTTATAATGGCAGAACAGACCCGGTGGAGCACGTGAGCCATTTTAACCAGCGCATGGCGGTCTATTCGCAGAATGAAACCCTGATGTGCAAAGTATTCCCTTCAAGCCTAGGACCTGTTACGATGAGATGGTTCAACGGTTTAAAAGCAGACTCCATTGATTCCTACATGGAACTTACGATGGCATTTGGGTCCCGCTTTGTTACGTGCAGCAGAGTACCTAGGCCCTTGGACTCGTTGCTGTCCATGACCATGAGGGAGGGTGAGACATTAAAAACATACTCTGATAGATACTGGGAAGCATTCAATGAGATCGACGGTGACTTTGATGAAGTATCAGTCAACACATTTAAGAGCGGCCTTCCAGTCGAACATGATTTAAGAAAATCTTTGACCAAGAAACCTGTAAAGACTGTACGACGGCTCATGGATCGTATTGACGAGTATAAGTGAGTAGAGGAGGACCAGCAGCAAAGCAAAGGAAAAATGAAAGTTACCCCTCAAGATAGCAGAGATTTCAAGACAGACAAATACAATAACAAATGGCCGAGGAGGGATTTCACTGACCGTTCTAGATCGGTTGCTCCTCAGACAGTGAACGCTGTGTTTTGTGAGCCGATACAGCAGGTATTGGTGAAGATTTGTCGTGAACCATATTTCAGGTGGCCCAACAGAATGATAGGAGACCCTACAAAACGCAACCAGAACCTCTATTGTAATTACCACCAAGATAGGGGTCACACTACTGAAAACTGCAGGAATTTATGGAATTATTTGGATCAGTTGTTCAAAGAAGGAAAGTTAAGGCAATTTATGAATCGGCCTAATGAACAAGGCACACAATCTGGCTCCGTGAATCAAGGCAGTAACATTTCGAGACCTCATTTGGGCACGATCAATGTCATCTTTGCTGCACCAGGTCGGACCGAGTCTTGCCCTACCAGAGTAATGTCAGTGCTGCACCCCTCTGCCGAGGACATCGAATCTGAGCCGAAGAGGATTAAGAGGAATCCTCCACCAATTTTGGGATCTTCTGAGGATGATAAGGTTGGCACTATCCATTCGCATGATGATGCATTAGTCATCATGCTAAGGATAGGGGGTTACGACGTGAAGAGAGTGATGGTTGATCAGGGGAGTAGGGCTGACATCATGTACCCGAATTTTTTCAAGGGCCTTAACTTGAAACCCGAGGATCTCACACCTTATGACTCACCGTTGATAAGCTTTGAAGGGAAGGCTGTCATTCCAAAGGGGTTGATCCGACTACCTGTGCAGTCAGGGCTAGTGGTGGTGGATGTAGATTTTATCGTGGTAGACGCATATTCCCCCTACACGGCCATAGTGGCAAGGCCATGGCTGCATGCCTTAGGTGCCGTATCGTCAACTCTGCATGTTAAGGTGAAATTCCCGTATGAAGATGGAGTCGAAGAAATAATTGGCAGCCAGTCAATGGCAAGACAATGCATCATGGCAGCAATTATACGTCAAGAAAAACAGGAGTCTCAGGCCTTAGCCGAGAGAAGTTTATAGCAACTAATGTCCTCGGCCAAACCAGATGTGGCTGAGGCTAAAGAGCCTGGATGTGAGGACTTGGAGAGGGTGGTTATTGCAAAAGATATGGAGAAATTTTTCCAAATAGGAAGTTAGCTGCCCCTACAGAAGAAAGAAGATCTAGTTATGTTTTTGAAACAGAACATCGATGTGTTTGCATGGGACGCTTACGAAGCTCCCGGGGTTGATCCAGGATTCATTTGTCATCACCTCAACGTTAGTCTAGCCGCAGTGCCATGAAGGCAACCACCTCGGCGCTCATCTAAAGAGCATGTCGACGCCGTTAAGGAAAAGGTACTGAAACTTAAGAAGGCAAGGGCAATTAAGGAGGTGTTTTACCCAGAATGGTTGGCGCACACTGTGGTAGTGAAAAAGAAGAATGGAAAGTGGAGGGTATGCGTGGACTTTACAGACTTAAATAAGGCCTGTCCGAAGGATTCATTTCCAATGCCCCGCATAGATCAGTTGGTTGATGCTACTGTAGGGCATCCTCGGATGAGTTTTTTAGATGCTTTTCAAGGTTACCATCAAATATCCCTAGCTCCAGAAGACCAGGAGAAGATAGCCTTTATCACACCTACGGGAAACTACCACTATAAGGTAATGCCCTTCGGCTTGAAGAATGCTGGGGCTACCTATCAGAGAATGATGACGCGAATGTTTGAATCACAGCTGGGAAAAACGATTGAGGTGTACGTCGATGATATGGTGGTTAAGAGTAAAACTATCTCGGCTCATATACCAGACCTGAATAACACCTTCCAAACGCTGAGAGAGCATAAGTTACGTCTTAACGCATCCAAATGTTCTTTTGGAGTGGGAGCCGGAAAATTTCTGGGCTACATGGTGACACATAGAGGAATTGAGGTCAACCCCGCTCAGGTCAAGGCCATCAATAACTTACAGCCGCCTCGGAATCCAAAGGAGGTGCAGAGGTTGACTGGGATGATCGCTGCCCTCAACCGATTTATCTCAAGATCTGCTGATCGATGCAGACCATTTTTCCAATTATTAAACAAGTGGAAAGGGTTTGAATGGATAGAGGAGTGTGCTGTTGCTTTTCAGCAACTTAAAGAATATCTTTCACACCCTCCTATTATGTCTCAGCCCGAAGTTGATGAAGTCCTATTTGCATATATTGCGGTCGCAGCCCATGCTGTTAGTTTGGTGCTGATAAGGGTTGACGGGGATGTACAGAAGCCGGTTTACTATGTAAGTAAGTCCTTGCATGAAGCTGAGGTGCGTTATCCACCGTTAGAGAAGGCAATCCTGGCCGTAGTGCATGGTACACATAAGCTCCCCCACTATTTCCAGTCTCATACGGTGGTTGTTCTGAGTCAGCTTCCCCTCAAAGCTATACTCCGAAGTGCGGATTATACGAGCAGGATCGCAAAATGGGGAACCATCTTGGGCTCTTTTGACATCAAGTACATGCCCTGCACATCAATAAAGGGTCAAGTGCTAGCTGATCTGGTTGCGGAATTTGCTGAGCCCACAATAGAAGATAGTGTCATTAACAGGGACATTGATGAAAAATCAGTTGGTATGGTTACATGCGAAGGTATTGCGGGATGGATTGTTTACGTTGATGGGGCCGCCAATCAAAGAAGATTCGGGGTGGGTTTGGTAATTATAACCCCAGAGGGTCTCGCACTGGAGAAGTCGTTGAGATTGGGATTCTCGGCTACCAACAATGAGGCAGAGTATGAGGCTTTGCTGAAAGGGATGGATATGGTTCAAAAATTGGGGGGAAAGGCTGTGCAAGTGTTCTCGGACTCGCAACTTGTTGTGGGTCAAGTGGATGGAAAAGTAGAGGCCAGGGATCCGAGGATGCAGGACTACTTGAGTCAAGTCAAGGTTGTGCAACGCAAATTCGAATCTTTTACTTTATCTCACATCCCCAGGAGTAACAATGCGCATGCTGACTCTCTAGCAACTCTTGCCACATCGTCGAAACAAAGACTGCCCCAGATTATCCTAGTTGAGGACTTACCCAAACCCTCGAGAATGATTGGAAGTGTTATCCGGGTTCACCAGGTCAGGGTGGGGCCTAGTTGGATGGACCCCATTGTATCCTTCCTTAAAGATGATGTTCTGCCCGAGAAAAAAGTCAAAGCTGACAAAATACGTAGGAAAGTATCGCGGTTTTGGTTGGCCGAAGATCACAAACTCTATAAACGATCCTTCTCTAGCCCATACCTATTATGCATACATCCTGAGGCAATAGAGCTGCTTCTGGAAGAGTTACATGAAGGAATCTGTGGCAGTCATACGGGGAGAAGGTCCTTAGCTCACCGAGCTCTAACACAAGGGTATTGGTGGCCCAATATGCAACGAGAGGCTCAAAGTTATGTGCAGAAGTGCGATCAGTGTCAAAGGTTCGCACCAAACATTCATCAGCCTGGGGGGGGTGCTCAATCCTCTGACGAGCCCTTGGCCTTTCGTACAATGGGGTTTGGACATTGTAGGTCCCTTCCCAAAGGCACCTGGGAACTGAAGATGGCTAGTTGTCGGCACCGACTATTTTACCAAGTGAGTGGAAGCCGAGCCCCTAGCGAGTATTAGGGATGTCGATGTGAAGAAATTTGTGTGGAAGAACGTTGTCACTCGATTTTGAATCCCTCATACTCTCATTTCAGACAATGGTTTGCAGTTCGATAGCAAAGCATTCAGGCGGTATTGCTGTGACCTCGGCATAACCAATAGGTATTCCACCCCAGCTTATCTGCAAGGAAACAGGCAGGCCGAGGCAGTCAACAAAGTTATTGTGAACGGACTTAAGAAGAGGCTGGAGGATGCCAAAGGAAGGTGGGTGGAGGAATTGCCTCATGTTCTGTGGACGTATCGGACCACCCCCCGCCGATCAACAGGAGAGACGCCATTCTCAATGACTTATGGCGCTGAGGCTGTTATCCCTTTAGAAACTGGTTTTCCAAAAATGAGAACAAGTTCCTTCACTCCGAAAAGTAATGATAGGCTGTTAGAAAGGGGCCTAGATTTGGTTGAAGAAAGGAGAGAGATTGCCATGATTCATTTGGCTTACTATCAACAAAAACTGAAGCAGGAATATGATTCGAATGTAAACTCGAGGCCACTCGCCCTTGGAGACTTAGTGCTGAGGAAGGTAACGGGTAATACCAAAAAGCCGGCGTGGGGAAAACTTGGACCAAATTGGGAAGGACCGTATCGCATTACGGCAATAGCCGGAATAGGAGCTTATTACCTTGCAGACTTAGATGAAAAAGTTGTGCGCCATCCCTGCAATGTAAGTAATTTGCGACGATATTATTATTAATGAAAAGCACTTTTGTCATTCTAATCTTATTGCTATTGTGCTATTTGTACTATTATATGTAAGGTTACGCCGGGGTCCTCGGATCCTCTACCTTGTTCTAAAGTAAAAATAAGGTTACGCCGGGTCCTCGGATCCTCTACCTTAATTTAAAAGTAAAAATAAGGTTACGCCGGGTCCTCGGATCCTCTACCTTAATTTAAAGGTAAAAATAAAGTTACGCTGGGTCCTCGGATCCTCTACCTTAATTTAAAAGTAAAAATAAGGTTACGCCGGGTCCTTGGATCCTCTACCTTAATTTAAAAAGTAAAAATAAGGTTACGCCGGATCCTCGGATCCTCTACCTTAATTTAAAAGTAAAAATAAGGTTACGCCGGGTCCTCGGATCCTCTACCTTGTTCTAAAGTAAAAATAAAGTTACGCCGGGTTCTCGGGTCCTCTACCTTGTTCTAAAGTAAAAATAAGGTTACGCCGGATCCTCGGATCTTCTACCTTAATTTAAAAAGTAAAAATAAGGTTACGCCGGGTCCTCGGATCCTCTACCTTGTTCTAGAATAAAAATAAGGTTACGTCAGATCCTAGGGTCCTCTGCCTTAATCTAAAACAAAATTAAAGTTACTTCGGAGCCCCAAAGGCAATTGTAGAGACAAGGATTGGGTTGCATAGGTTCCTTACAGAGCACCTACGCATCCTATAGAAACAGGTATGTACTTGCGATAAGTATCTTAAATATGGGTTTCATATGATTTTATTTGCTGCTAAGTGTTACGCACAATGCTTGTACCAACCTTAGTTCAAGTGTGGAGTACATCAAAAATGTTGGTACTTTTCGTCTTAATATATTGTTGTGAAGATAGTTTTTAAGCAAGTCCTAAGCAAATGGATTCCACACTAATATATTGCCTCTTAGTGTCTTACTCGTTTGCAAGTATGTACAAAAATTTGTGACCATCACTTAAAGCATTTGCAAGTATGTAATTTACCCATTTTTCCTATATATTTATTCGGTTAGTGATAAGATGTTGTTAATGTGCACAACAAGTTCAAGCTATCTTTCAACTAGACTAAGTCAGTAGTGATAGAAGAATCTGCTCACAGTTAATAAAAACAAAATAGCAATTCAAGCGAAAAGTCATTCTCATTACACGAAATATAATTTAAATACATCAACGATCCAGAAAGGGAATTACAAAAAAGAAGAAATAAAGAAAAGCAAGAGAAAGCGGCAACAAAGTTCCAAAGCCATCACGGCTTAGGCTGGATCTGGTCTTTTGAATCGGCAGAAGCCACCACCGAGGCCGAGGATCCCCCAACCATTTCCTTTGGCTTAATGGGCAGGGTCGCCAAAACTAACTCCATAGTCCCGCCGACCTTAGGGTTGGGGGGCAACTCCTTGGGGGCAAGAGTAGGCTGTGCATCTTCAGTTTGGGCAACAGGAGCAGTACTACCAGCAACAGCTTTTTCCATTTGTGTCCCGACTGAGGAGGAGCTGGCATCAGCCTTGGCTGAGCTAGAGGTGGCCACCCGGATGGCAGGAGGGATGTAGGTATTCTCCACCTTCCATAGGGGAGAGGAAGCATCAACCCCGGCTTGGGAGAGGGCTTCCTTCCACACCTGGAGGTAATAATCCTTACAAACCTCCGGTACTTGGGCTTTGAATGTGTCAGTGGTTTTTGCCACCCCCACCTTATAACCGCTTTGCTCAGCCTCGTCAACCATCGCCTCGGCTTCCTGTGCCTTGACGAGTGCCTCCTCCTTGGCCTTAAGAGCCTCCTGCTTAGCTTCCTCGGACACTGTAAGATCCCTCTTAAGATCTTCTGCTAACTTTTTGGCCGAGGCAAGGTCTTCATTGGCACGCTTGAGCTGCAACCTCTGATCCTCAGCCTGCCTAGTAGTACTCTTCAGCTGGGCCTCTAGGCCTGATCTTTCGCTTTCCGCCTTGCCCAGACTGGTTGCCATCTCCTGCAGCTTTTTCTCCTTGAGCTCCAATATCTTCTTGGCATGATCCAGCCTCACCTCTTCATCCCTTAGTGCCTTATACGAGTTAGCGGCGATCTCCTCTGCCCTATGTGCAGATTGGACAGCCTACGTACAAATATTGTTAGTAAATAGCATAGTTAATACCAAACAAAAAACAACAACAACAAGTGCAATAATGAAAAGCATGGATACCAAGAAACAATAAATTGAAATGCTTACCATAGCTAACTCTTTCTTGAGGATCATGAAGACGTTTTGATCCCTCATCCTTCGTAGTTCGCCCATGTCCTCGGGTAGTAGAAGTGCTTGCTCCAACGCATTGGCGATGCAAGCAGCTGTGCCCTCATTGGATCCCCTAATAGACGCATCAGCGGTGACTGCCTGATCGTCTACGTTCATTTAGGGAGCCCAAATGGGCGTATGGAAGGTTACCGGAGGGTCAATTCGTCTCTCCGACCTTGTATGGGCATGACGAGCATGCTTTCCTCCCCTCTCTAGGTCTACCTCTTTGGTGGAGAGATCTTTGGTCCCTTCAACTGTCTCTTTCCCCTTATGTTGCTGCCTTTTTCTCTTACAACCCTCACGGGCTCGGTGATCAAAACGCCCTGAGGTACAGGAGTGCCAGCTGGCAACAGAAAGCCTTCAACCGCTACACTGATCCTCGGCAGCCGCGGGTCCTTCTCTTTGATGACGCACTTAGGATCTTGGAAAGCGGTGGAGATGGGTGTGTATCCGAGAATGAGGTGTGCAGCGCGAAGCTGACCGTCCGAGTGCACAAACACCTCGGCCTTTAAGATCTAACTGACCGTCCGAGTGCACAAACACCTCGGCCTTTAAGATCTTGTTCAGACGATCAAAGTTGACGAGGTTAGCATGATGGGAAAGCGCGCGACGATCTGCACATATATTCCAAAAAACAAATTAACAAGGGCAAATCAAGGAAAAACATAACCAACAACCAAAACAAAAAATTTATCGTTAATAAGGGCTGGCGCTACTCAGATACTTACCAGGTTCCCCCTCCCTCGTCGGACAGGGGAGACCGTCATGCCAATCCCCAGACAGTATAAGGAAGTCTTTGTCTAAACCCTTGTTGGAGTGGGGGAAGCATTGGATCAACCTAACTTCGGGATGCCTAGATTTTAGGTAGTATGTGTGCCCTTTCAAGTGGTGGAGATTATACACTCGGTTCACCTCACGGTGGGTGAGTCCTAATCCTAGTCTTTCATTTAGGATGTCTACAGCTCCCAAGATCCTAAACATATTCGGGGCACACTGGGTGGGAGATAACCTAACTGTTCTAAGGTAATTCCTAGTAATGGGCATCATAGGGATTCTCATTCCCCCCCTCTATGAATGTTATCATAGGGATCACCACCTCACTGGTGTCCCTATCGGTGAGCCACCCTCCTTGCTCACAGTGTTTGACAGATACTCCCTGAGGGATCCCATATTTAACCTTAAACTCCTTTATTTTCTCAGGAGTATCCACTAAGGATGCAAACCTACCCATTTCCTAAAACTAAGAAGAGAATATTATGTTAAGGTTAAGAAGTTTAGACGGCCGAGGACAGAAAATATGAGAATAACGAGAAAGAACGAGCAGTAATAACGAAAACAGAAAGTTGGAGTACTTACTTTAAAGTAACTATGTCACCTCGGCTTAGAACTGAAAGGACTAGAGATGCGTGTAGATTACAATAAGGGCTAAATTCGGTGTACAGACTCTGAAATGAACAAGGGACCTTTGAAATGGCAGTTTTTATTTCGTGGAAAGGCGTAAAGCGGGAAGCTTCCCGCCTGTCTCCTCAAAATACGCCCACCCGTTGGATGAACATCATGCGGTTGGAAGTGGGGAACATAGAGCCGCCAACATTTAATTGAAGCGCGTTTTGCAGATCGAAGCGTCAGAAGCGGATTGCCTCACGTGTGTGTGTATCGAAACCCTCATTCCTCTCCACAGAGTAGAAATAAGGATTTCGAGGGGCTATTGTAGTGCCCATGGGCCCAGAGCACGTATTGGGCCAGTCCGAAGGCTCCCGTAAAGAGGAAAGTCCAACCCAACAACATGAAATAGTCCAAGGACGTAATAACTCTAGCCTACGATGCCACGTGACAAAGGAAGGTGCCAAGCATGAGCAGAACACCACGAGACATGACGTCCGAGGATGATCTTGTCCTCGGCAACATGTTGCCGAGGACAGTATTAATGATCTGGTGATTCAAGGACTCCCGTACTAAGAACCTTGTATGCAATAACTGAGAGAACGAGGATAAGGGATAAAGGGAGTTGATGGACAAATATCAAAGAAAAAGCTGCTACCACCGCATTGAAGGCATTATACCGACCTCTCTGGCCGCATTAATGAGGAAGTGACGCCTGAACATTGGAATTCAACCTTATCCTAATCGCCAGAGACCTTAGTAAGAGGAAATGATGGGACAAGTATCCAAAAGAAAGATCCAGACTACACGTGGAAGAAAAGGAAAGGGGATGCAGGCCTATAAAGGGGGAAGAAAGAAGAAACAGAAGAGGGGAGAGAGGGAGAACTTGTAAAGAAACATCAAAAATTGTCTTCGGCATTAATATATGAAGCAATATTTCATCTATCTATGAGATGTACGCATGTGTTCTGTGACCGAACCTAACTTTTGTATTATCTATCGTCCAAAAGCCTAGATTAGAAGCCCGCTCTCTATAAATTCGTTGTTTAGGGCTCATTGGCCTGGTCTGAAAGTCCGACTTTGCACCAGCCTGATTTGTGCCCTTACAGTATGGCTTGTTTCTTTTTATAATACTTTCCTTTAAATAATTCCAAGTTTTATCTCGTTATATTTTGCAGTTATGATAACGAGTTTGAGATCTATATTTTTAATAAATTCAAATTTAGAATAGGTACTCTCAACCCAAATTTATCTTTTTCCATACTTGAGCAAGTGCATCGAAATAGAGTAAATGGATTAAAAAGGACCAAAATAGATCAAATTGGATTGAATCGACCAAAATGGACCTAAGTCGACCTAAATGAACAAAAATGAATCAAAGTGGACAGAATATACTGATTAGACCAAACTGGACCGAAGTAAACTTGATAGACTAATGTGGACCAAATAGATCAAAATAAACTAAAGTGGACTGAATTGGACGAAATTAAACTAAAATAAACCAAATTAGACCCAAGTAGATCGAGCTAGACCAAGACTAAAATGGACCAAAGTGGACCTAATATGATCTATAAAAAAAAATACAAGTGCATTGAAGCTATATATAGTTATATACTAGCATAAAACTCGTGCAACGTATTAGTATATATTTAGACCCAACAAAATTTTTTTAATAGTAGGATAATGAATTTTTTTTTTTTTTTTTCTTTTGGAACTCTTTTAGAAGTAGAACAATAACAATAAACTCTTAACATTAGAATGGTGCAGAAATTCTCAAAAAATACTAAGAACATATATATATATATATATTCAATTTATGCAAAAAACAATCCAATACTCCAAAACAGAATATATAAGAACCAAAACATATCTGAAAAAAAAAAAAATCATATAAATTCTACAAACGTCAAATCAATGTACCCAGAATTGCATTAAAAAAATGAATGAATCATTCACTATTTTCTTAATCAATTGCAAATTTGTAATCCCCTATTTTACAAAAATCTCTATTACTATAAAATATATAGGGAATCATGTCACTGGAAAAGAACATGAATAGACAAATTAGGTCGGCCTTTATCAATTGGATATCTCATGACTTCAAATGTTACATATTATTTCTAAACTCCTCAAAAATCTTCCGTAGCATCTTTAAATTACAAAATCTTGATTGTGAAAATTTTTCATAAGTAATGGATACTCTAGTTAATTTCCCAAATTAGAACATTTATATTTTTATCACAACAACCTTACTAACTCTCCCCGAAATTGCTAGCAGATTTTCTAAATTAAAGATCCTTCATTTTTGCCAAAAGCTTCAAAAAATTTCAACTCTTTTACCAAGTATCATTATTGTATTAGCAAGAAAATATTATTTGTTGCATTCACAATCAAGAAAAAAAATTATTGAGTCAAGTATTTAAGTTATAAAGTAGAAAAAATTTTGGATTTTTTTTTGTGAAATATATTACTAATAAATTGTAGTTTCCAACAATTTTTAATTGAAAGCAGTTTGGAGAAATGGTAATACTTCTACAAAATATAGCATGTGGATGGAAATGTCATCGCATCAAGATTCTGCATCTGAAATGAGCTCTGCTTCTAAAACAAATTTTGATATTAACAAGTTTGGATATAACATTGTAGTGGAAATGAATGTTAATGTACAAAATTAATTTTTATTAGTTTCATCCAATATTTCAATAGTTTTCGTAAAAGTCCCGTAGCTCAATTAGTTGCCACTGTTTAATGTTTCTAATGGGCATATTTAAGATTCAAATCCTCCTACCCCTAACTATTGATGTATCAAAAAAATTATTTTAATAATTTCTCTTTTATAAAAAATTGTAAGCTTTAGCGTCTATTTCATAGACAAAATATAAAAACAATAAGAGTGATGTAGTAACTTAATCATACTGTATATATTTACAAATTTGAAGATTGCATGATATAGTAATTGATATAGATAGACATATTTCATACCTACTCAAGAATGCAAATATCGTTTTGATAAAATAAAAATGCAAATATCCTTCAATTATTTTTTTACATTTTTAATTGTGTGTTATTAAATTTTTATTTTATTTTATTTTTTGGACTTTGTTTCAATTGTTGCAAAAGCAACTAAATTTGAGTAATAATATCATATTTCAAATCAACTATTTCTTAGATAAATCTTAAAAAATGACATCAAAATTTCATTATACGTAAATAATTAATGAACCACTTAAAATAATTAATAAATCAAAATAAATATTACAATATTGGTTCCCATATATATATATATATATATATATATATATCACTGAAAGGAATTAGTAAATCATAAATATTTAATTTTTGATAGCTTTTGAATCAATTATTGACAAAACGACTAAACCTAAGGAAGTAAGTCATTTACAGAAAACAAAAGGAGAATTTGGACTATATGTGGAATAGTCCAAGACTACAAGATTCTTAATTTACAATATAAGATCAGTGCAGACATGATTCAATCCAACCTTTGTGTTATCTATCGTCTTGAAAACCTAGATTAGACATCCACTCGCTATAAATTTATTGTTCAGGGCTCATTGGGCTGGTCCATTGGTCTAACTTTGGGTTAGCTTGATTTGTGTCCTTAAATCACTGAAAGGAATTAGTAAATGATAAATATTTAATTTTTGATAGCTTTTGAATCAATTATTGACGAAACGACTAAACCTAAGGAAGTAAGTCATTTACAGAAAATTCTTAGATAGTCCAAGACTACAAGATTCTTTTTAAATAAAGACATGCAAGGTTCAAATCCGCCCCCCACCCCCCCCTCCCTCTCAACCATCAAATTGTCAAAAAAGAAAGTACGTCTCATTGCTTAGTTCAATTGTTTTATTTGGATCTTTGATTGCCAATTCCTTCAATCTCTCTTTAAATTAAGGTGACTCATATATATGATTGGTTACTAATTTAATTTGACAGGAAATTAATGTAAAGAAAAATAAAAATTAATTAAATAAAGGATAAAGTTTAGCTACAACTTCCTTTAAAAAAATTAATATTACTATATATTTTGAAAATCTAACCGTTGAATTATATATTCTTTATGCTTTTAATATACATGTCAAATTTTGTGACAATCGGATATTATAAACTATATAATCTATAAACTTATATTTTATGCATAATTTTAAATTACAAAAACTTGCAATTTATTGATGACATAGCTATTGATTTTTAATTTTCTAGAAATTTTGTAAGCAAGGAGGATATAAGAAGAAAATGTAATCCAATAATAAATTTTTCAAAATTCACCTCCAAGATATTAAGTTAAGGTTGTAACTTTAAACTACAACCAATTTTGTAGCTAAAAACTTTGTCCTTAAATAAATTAGTCATTAAATTTTCTGCTAAACTCAATACTTTTAATGGAAAAAAGTAATTACTAATAATGATGCTCTAATACCATGATAAAGATGCTTTAATGACTCATTAAAGATGATTTGATATTATGTTAAATAAATTGAAGGAGGTACAGAAAATATTATAAATACAATAGTGTAAAATAGGGGAGGAAACACAAGAACACACAGGGTTACGTGGTTCGATCTAATGATCTTCATTTACGGAGGAAACCCTTAAATGTGAAGTATAATTCATGAGTTATAATCTATGAAGCACGGGTGTGTTTCGGGACTTAGGTGCAGGTGCGGAACTCGGCAATTTTTGAAAAAGGTAGGTGCGGGTGGGGCGGGACTCGGCGATTAAAAAATCATTAAAAATATTTTTATATAGTGAATCTAATATTTTTATATAAAAAAATTCAAATAAATGGTAGAATTTATTATTAAAAAACAATTATTGATGATTTGTTTTTAATAAAATCAATATTTTTGATAATTGTAAACAAAAAACCACATTTCAAGTAGGTTTCTTTACTCATTTTCCAATTCCCAAGCCCACCCACATTAAATAATTGACATTCCCACCTACTTAATTTATATTCTTTTGTTACATACCTTTATTCTTCTTCTCCCTTCTCTTTTTTTTTTTTTTTACTCTCACAAGGCCACATGAAGCAAAAGAATGGCAGCCGCTGCCCATTTCGGACTGTTTCGGCGGCTGTTTCGGCCAAAATCGACCATATCGGCATGTTTCAGTGGTTGTTTCGGCAGTATCGGTTCCCATTTCCACCGAAATCGGCCCAAATCTGCCCGTTTTGACCCGAATTAGCGCGAATCTAGCTGAGTCTACATGAATCGGTGCGAATAAAAAAAATAAAAAATAAAAATAAAAAAAGGGGGAGAGTCGGTAAGTCGAACGCCGAACGCTGCATCGGGCCACGTCGAACTCCGTTACGGCAACCTTGGAGTCTCATCGGTGCTTTCTAGGTTATAATAAACCCAATAATGATATTTATACTAGGCTAAACTCTAGATTAACCATACATTAATTATCGTTAATTTACTTGTAGCATAATACTTGACTTGCACACCAAATAAGATTGGACTTGGACTTAGACTATTGGACTTGATACATCTATAAAATTGACAATTGTTCTAGAAAATTCATGGACTCCAAATGAACTTGCCACTCAAGAAGTCGGACTCGGGCGACCACGGCAATTTGATTGGGGAAAACCATATATCTTGTTTAATGATAAGCAAATGTTTCTTTCTTTCCTTTTCATTTGGTTAACCACTGTTTTCTTTTTCTTTTTCTTTTTTTCTGAATGTTCTGGTTCTGCCCCATCAACTTTTTTTTAGACAGTATTTGTTTTGGCTGTTCTAATGCAAATCCACCATTTGGGATCCCAGTACATATTGTGTGATTCCAGAGCACCGAGTACGTAGTCTTAAGACTTTAAAGCCACAGCTGGTAATTTACGCTCCGTTTGTTTCGATGGAAAAATTTGTGTAAAGATAGTTTTCCATATTTTCTAGTGTTTGGTAGCATAAAAAAATATTAGTCAAAGGAAAACTATCTTTGGTCAACATAAAAAGTATGGCTTATTTTTAGAAATTGTTTTCCATTAAATTTTTTTGGAAAACAACTATATCTTATAGTGAGCTAAATAAGGGAAGTTAGGAGATTGTTTTTCAACTTATTTAAAGTATCTACCAAACATTAGAAAATGAGATAGTTTTATAGAAAATACTTCTTCAAAAATGACTCGTTTTCTAGAAAACGTCATTGCTAAAACAAACAGAGCGTTAATGCAAATTGCCACTATTATAGCATCATTTAATTGTTGCATTTTAGATAACTTGATGTTGTATGGGATTTGAAATTAGGTGCTCAATGTTCTGATTCTTCACTGAGCTCCTGTTAATATTGTTCCCAATAATTGTATTTTGCCAATTGGTACTCTTACTGTACCACCTAGAGGCCTGGGTTAAAAAGAAACTCTGGGACACATGGTAATAAGATACACTCTAATTTTTATCCACATCAGCAGGCCACGTCACTCGAGCTTTTCCACATCAGCAGCAGTTCATCACCGCATTCCACGTTGATCAGAAAGCAATTAGAGCTGGTTAGATACTGTTGGAATGTTAATCTGTTGTAACAACATTTAGTTAGTCTCATTACTCTCTTGGTTGTATAAATACATCATAATGTACTATTCCATCAGTATGAATGAGAAGGACCTTACTAGCTTAATTCCTTTCAGATATGGTCACAGAATAATTGTTAGAACTATTTGCCATTGGCTCTTATACCATGGAAACACCAAATCACCACTATTCTACAAGCCTATTCGTTATTGAGGTCTGCAGATGGATTTTCCTCATCTCATATTATTTTAAAATGGCCTAAAAAGTTGACGACTAAAGTGATTTATCTAACTATAATAAGAAAAAGGTAGAGTTTTGTTTTTATCCTGAAAATTTTCATTTTATTATTTAAGGGAATTAGACAGACACTAGAAAAAATTCCATTATTCTACTCTCAAAGCATATGTTACATTTGGAAAAGGTGCTATAAGAAGGAATTTATTTCTTCAGTTTTGCTATCACAAGTAATCAACAAATGTTGAGTTACAGAAAGAGAGCATTAATATGTTTTATTTAATAGAAAAGCAAAATTTATAATATGTTGTAACTTGTAATAGAGAAGTGAGCCTTCTTTTCTCCTTTGCTTGTTCCTCCCCATCTCAAAGTTAGTACTTACTCCTAGAGGGGACCATACAACTGTCTTGGATGCCACTGAACTGAGAAGCAATGTGCTCACTAGTTCAATGTTTTATGATATGCAACCTGCAGCAGCAAAAAATAAGTAAATTGATGTGCATATAAACCTGCTACTCAAAATAAATCAGACTGGCATTGGCAATCTAGGCTGCTTTGAAGAAAATTTTTCTGGAAATAGGTTAGTTCCGGGTCAAGCTTTCAAATCTGCCTCTAGTTTGGATTGAGCTTTGGATTAGTTATATAAATATATTTTATAAACTTGGATTAGTTATATGTGTCTTCTTTATTGTGTATACTTTATACATCATCAACATTTACATACAATTGTGGTTGTTTTCTGAAGCTTTGAGGTTGGTGTCGCTCGTTTTTGTGCCGCGACTGGTTGGACCTTCCTTCCCCAATCTTTTTCTGGAATTTCTGTGTGCTGGGTCAGTGGGTTTTGGAGTTTCGGGTAAGGAGGCAAATTTCTCTTCTAGCAAGGCACTCATGCTTGTGGAGGATGCAACTGATTTTTGTGTGGGCTCTGGTGAAGCAGAATTGTCGGATGGTTTACCTTTACAGAGTATTGCTCCGAGTGTGTGGACATCTTCCACGGAGTTGGAGGAGGTCAATGAGGTCTTGAGTATTGAGGCTAAATTAGATGTTTCTGGGTGGGTGAAACGAAGAATTCCTGGTTTCAGTAAATTGGTTGGGTTATCATCAATCCGACATGAGAAGTTGTGCATTGTTCTCTTACAAAGGCTAGAAACTGAGATGGAGGCAGCCAATGTGTTACACCGGAAAGTAACAGGGAGCCATAAAGTGGCTAAGTCCAAACACAAGGGACGTAGAGAGCTACAAAACTTGTTCTCTTCGGTAAATTATGATGGGAGATAGAGGTATGGTTTTGTGCTGGTGTCAGTAGGTGGGGATATTTTTGTGGTAATGAAGTTAAAAATGATTTCGTGGAATGTTAGAGGTGTAAATGATCCCCAGAAACGCCTTGTGGTGAAGAATTTGTTGCGAGATTGGAAGTGTGATGTTGTTTGTTTGCAAGAAACGAAAATTGCTAGCATGAATAGACAGCTGGTTTGTAGTTTGTGGGGCTGTCCATATGTGGATTGGGCTGTTTTGGTGGCTAATGGGAATGCTGGTGGTATTTGGGATAAAAGGGTCTTGGATAAGATGGAAGTTATGGTTGGTACATTCTCAGTTTCGGTAAAGTGGCAAGGGGTTTGGGACGGTTTTATTTGGGCATGTTCAGGGGTTTATGGCCCAAATGAGAATAACATGAGGGGTTACATGTGGGATGAGTTGGTGGGTATTCATCAATATTGGAGGGTTCCGTGGTGCTATTTGGGGGATTTTAATATTGTTCGCTTTCCTAGTGAGCGTAAGGGTGCGACAAGCCTGACCCAGGCTATGGAAAAATTCTCGGAATTTATTGAGGATCTTAACTTGATTGATTTGCCTTTGAAAGGAGGTAGCTATACATGGTCAAGTGATACTGATCAACCAGCAATGTCAAGGATTGATAGAGCTTTGGTCACTCCAGACTTGGAGGATCACTTCCCTAATGTTTTTCAAAGGATTCTACCCTGTCCTATCTCAGATCACAGTCCTATTCTCTTGGAGGCAGGGAGAATGGCAAGGGGGAAAAGTCCGTTCAGATTTGAAAATATGTGGTTGAAGACGGAGGGGTTTGTGGATAGGGTTCAAACTTGGTGGAATCGGCATTCTTTTGTAGGTAGACCTAGTTTCGTGTTTGCAAAAAAATTAAAGGCTTTGAAAGAGGACATTGTACAATGGAATCGTCGAGAGTTTGGTAATGTAGAGCGTCAAAAGAAACAATTACTGGAGGAATTGAAAACACTAGACGCTAAGGAAGGGGATGTTGGTCTAACGGATGAGGAGATATGTCGGAGGGCAGATTTGAGGTCTCAGGTAAAGCATCTCCTTTCCTTGGAGGAAATTTCCTGGAGACAAAAGTCTAGGATGTTATTTATCAAAGAAAGGGATAATAACACCAAGTTCTTCCACAAAATGGCTAACTCCCATAAACGGCATAATCATCTGAGAACCTTGGAGGTGGAAGGAGTGGTTTTTGAGGAGGAATCTGAGGTAACTAATCAGGTTATCTAGTTTTATAAAAAATTGTACAAGGAGTCTGAAAAAATTGTACAAGGAGTCTGAAGGGTGGAGGCCTTTTGTGGAGGGTTTGGTGTTTGACCGTATTGGGGGCATGGAGAGGGTTTGGCTTGAAAGGAAGTTTGAAAGAGAGGAAATTCTTCAAGTCATTCGTGATTTGGAGGAGGACAAAGCTCCAGGTCCGGATGGGTTTACTATGGCGTTTTATCATCATTGTTGGAGAGTGGTGGAGAATGACGTGTTAGCGGTTTTTGATGAGTTTTTTCAACATTGTAAATTTGAAAAATCTCTCAATGCTACCTTCATTGCTTTGATTCCTAAAAAGAATGACACCTCTAATATTAGAGATTTCCGTCCTATTAGTTTGGTGGGGAATGTGTATAAAATCTTGGCTAAGATTTTGGCAAATCGTTTGAGAGTGGTTTTAGATCAGTTGATCTCTGAGACTCAGAGTAGCTTTGTGGGTGGGAGACAAATCTTTGACTCGGTTCTTATTGCGAATGAGTGTGCGGATAGCAGAGGAAAGAGTAGGATTCCTAGAGTCATTTGTAAACTTGATATTGAGAAAGCTTAAGAAGAATGCAGGAAGCTGGCTTGATCCGCGGTTTTAAAGTTGAGGGAAGGAGGGGTGGGGAGGCATGTGTTTCACATCTTTTGTTTGCAGACAATACTATCCTGTTTTGTGATGCAGATGTGGAGCAAATTCTTCATATTCGATTGTTGTTACTTAGTTTTCAAGCAGAAACAGGTTTGAAGGTCAATGTGCACAAGAGTGAAATGGTTCCTATAGGGGAGGTTGATGATGTGCATGCCCTGGCAGAAATTTTGGGTTGTAGAGTTGGATCTTTGCCCATGTCCTATCTGGGCTTGCCGTTGGGGGCTCCGCATAATTTCCCTTCAATTTGGAATCCTATTTTGGAAAAAATTGAGCGGAAATTAGCCGGGTGGAAGAGATTGTATTTGTCTAAGGGGGATCGATTGATGTTACTTAAGAGTACGCTTTCTAGTCTTCATATCTATTTTCTTTCTCTATTCACCATTCCTACTTATGTGGCTAATAAGATTGAAAAGTTGCAAGGGACTTTCTATGGGGTGATAGCAAGGTCCATCTAGTAGGATGGAATAGAGTTTGTGCGCCTATAGCTAACGGTGGTTTGGGGATAAGGAAAATTACTACTTTCAATAAGGCCTTATTGGGGAAATGGTTGTGGCAGTTTGGGAAGGAAGAGGGTCGGTTATGGAGGAGGGTGGTTGCGTCAAAATATGGGGAAGATTGGGGGGGATGGACCTCAAAGCTAGGTAAGGGAGCTCATGGGTGAGGTTTGTGGAGAGGTATTCGCTTGGGATGGGAGGTTTTTAGCAAGAATTGTCAATTTGTTGTTGGGTTGGGAAATAGAGTGAGATTTTGGCAGGATGGGTGGGATGGGAATCAATCTTTTCAAGTGGCTTTCCCTAGGCTCTTTGGTATTGCCTTTGATAAGGAGGCTTCTGTAGAAGCTTCTTTGTCAAGGCAGGGAACGGAGGATAGAAGAATTTGGAATGTTCGTTTCATTAGAGAATTTAATGATTGGGAGATAGATGAAGGGCTGCATTTTCTTCATATTTTGGGTGCTAATACTCCTCCAATGGATGTTAGAGACCAGATGAGATGGAAGTTGAAGCCTAATGGGGAGTTTGACATTCGGTTGTATTACAACAAGTTGCGGGATTCTTCCTCAATTGTCTTTCCTTGGAAAGGAATATGGAGAGTAAAGGCCCCTAGGTGAGTATCTTTTTTTGTTTGGTGTGTGGCTTGGAATAAGATCCTTACGGGCGATAACTTGAGGAGATTAAGGGGTTTGGATTTTGTAGACTGGTGCATTATGTGCCGGCATTGTGGAGAGACGGTAGATCACTTACTTCTTCATTGTGAGTTGGCTTATCAATTGTGGAGTTTTGCCTTAAAAACTTTTGGTTTGTCTTGGGTCTTGCCTAGATCGATCCCGAATTTGCTTTTTGGCTAATGGAATTGGTTGGGAATGCATTCGTCTCATATTTGGAACTTAGTTCCATTGTGTATTCTATGGTGTATTTGGAAAGAATGGAATCGGAGGACTTTTGAGGATTTGAATTGTTCCAGTGTTCAGTTGATTGCCTCTTGTAGTGGGATTCTTTTTTATTGGTCTCGGACTTGGGGACTCACGTCTAGTGATTCTCTCCCCTCTTTTCTTAGCTCTCTTTCTCTTCTGTAATTTTTCTTTTATTTGGTTTTCTTTTTTGTTTTCAGTTGTTTTTTCTTCCTGTTGTCTTTGGGTTTGCTCTATGTTTTTCATGCATAGAGTAGCCTTTCGTATATATATAATTCTTACTTATCAGAAAAAAAAATTTACATACAATTGTGTGATAGGTTTGGCAAATATTTTTACAAATATAAGATCTATACAGGGTAGAATTGACCTTGGTAATTTACAGGCTAGGTTTGGTAGCACAGATCTACACCATAGCATTCCTGAATAGCAATGTTGCAAATGGACTTACTACACTCATTGCTTATGCAAGCTAGCATACCCAACAGAAGAGCCCCTTATTGCGGATTAGATTATGGCTATTAGAAGTTTCTCCTAGACATGGGATAGTAATATTGAAAAGGCATGTTGACAGAAAAGAATTTTCAGTGAAGTACATACAGATGTTGAAGTCTTGAGAAGCTCTCTTATTGCCATTGTTGCATAGCAAGAAGCTGGGAGGGTAAAGCTTAACTTAAGAGCCATCTGGGGTTCCTGAGATTCAACTCTTGGCAAGACATCTTCTTGCTCACCCTCCACCTCATTATCATCTGTTTCAGTTTTCATGTCATTTTCAACAATCTCTGATTGTTTTGTGCAATCAACGAGATTGTCTTTGTCATTTCCATTGGCAAGATCCTCTTCTCTGGCCTTCTTCACAGGTTTAGACTTGGCAATTTGCTCTAAATCTGTCTCTACTAATGGAATATTACCATCAGTATATGAGAGTAATTCCCTGTGATAACAGAAAAGAAAGACATTTGGTGAACAATATTATCTAAACAGAATTATACAGAATTTTCCTTTTAGAAAGGAAAAGGACATACCATTCGAAGTCAAGTGGCTTTTGAAAAACCCGCCTATAACTTCCAGTTATACTGGTTAATGAGAATTCCCTAAGAAAATCACCCACATGAGGAACTTATGATTACAATAACAAAACAAGTGAGAGAGAGATGATGGGAAGGAGGGTGATTCACTATGAATTCAAGGAAAGTTTTTGGTGACATACTTTACACTATGTACACTCTCCAACAAGCTGATTGCATCCTGATCAATAAAGTAAATCAGAAAAAGGATATCTAAAGACCAAATGTATTGTATAACAATAAAGGAATAAAAAAAAAAAGGTAAAAATGTGCTATAAATTCAAGCCATGCTGCTTATTGCCCTAAATTGGACATGATGACAGTTACACGGCAACTGAACCAACTACCAGTTGGGTTTTTTTTTGGGGGGCTGAATAAAAGGGGAGGGGGAGACCAGCCACAACTACATTAACTGGCGTGACCATAGCAGCTCCTCTATCCACTGAGGAACCAATGACCAAGGGGCCTAGACAGGGTGAAAGACCATGGTCACTCTCTTATAGGTGAGTTGAGGCATAGCCTAACCTCAGCCCCACCCATAGCACCAACAGTTTCAGGTGGTGGGAGGCAAGTGTCAAGCATTCATATGCTATGTCAATTTATAACACTATGGGACATATTGTCATTACATAAATCTTGCGCATAATTTAATGTGGAATCACCTATGAATCTACAACACAATGCTCCTTAGCAATTGTGTACTTAACCTTATCTGATTTATGAGAAATGTCCCAGCAATATACATGACCCATCCAAGACAAACATGCTCACTCCTCAGAATGTCATGTCCCAAATGCTTCCTCAGTGTACATTGTTATATCCAGTTTTTTCCTTATTGGTAAGTTACACACTTCCCAAAAGACTTTCAAACTATGACCTCACCTTCCACCCATTTTTATGGACTGAGGAAATGCCATTTGAGCCAGAGCTCATTGGCAATATATGGCTCATTTTCAGAAATAAGTTTTAATTCTAGCAGCAATTTTTTATTTAAGCCCAACAATACTATCTTATCAGATAAAGTCAGATCTGGCCGAACTATTCTCTTTTTTTTTTTTTCTTTTAACTGAAAAGTTATACACACCAAATGGGTTTTGAACATATGACCTCATCCTCCACTCACACTTGTGAGAGAAAGTGCCATTTGAGACAAAGCTCATTGGTGCCATATCCTGCCAAAATGCTGAAAGTTCAAATAGACCTGATAGATTAATTTCAAGCCCATCCTAGTTAGCCTTGAATATACTCTTTTCAAGTTGGCTTGGCTGAGCTAGGCATTTATTACATTCTACACCAGATAAACAAGTTGATTACTCTATCCTAGAGGTACCAGACCACACACATCAATTACTCAATGTGTTTTAGATTTTTTTTCCTTTTTTTTTTTTTTGATAAGTATCGTAAAAATATTATTAATAATAGAAAAAGTGATTAATAATAGAAAAAGTGCCAAGCAGAGTACATTAGGATGTACTATAGGGGCACAAGTTAGGAACCAAAAGTACAACGATCAAGAAACAAAGGAAAAGAAGAACAAGAAAAATGAGAAAAGACCACACTCCATTCAAAGAGAGTGTGCAAGAAAAAAGACTTAATCTCTAGCAAAGAACTTTCACGACCCTCAAAGCTTCTAGCATTCCTTTCACGCCAAATGCACCAAATCAAGCAATGAGTCAGTAATCTCCAAACATCTATGTGACGATGTCGCGCAAACTTTCCTTGTCAAGCCTCAAACAACTCAAGAACAGTATGAGGCATAACCCAGTGAATACCAAACAAGCAGAAGACCAAAGACCACAACTCCCAAGCTATGGGGCAATGAAGCAGAAGATCCACCGACTCCCCACATCTCTTACACATATAGCACCAATCAAGCACTAGCACACGTCTTTTACGAAGGTTGTCTGTTATTAAGATCTCACCAAATGAAGCAGACCAAGAGAAGAAAGCTACTCTCAGAAAAACCTTCGATTGCCATATCATTCTCCATGGCAAGGATACACGAGTAAGAGGGTAGAAGGAGCTATAATATCCTCTAACCTCAAAACCTTTATTCCTTGTAGGCTTCTAACAAACCTTATCTGGGCCAAACCCCCGCACTGTTGAAGAATAAACCAACCTCATAAACCAATCAAAGGCTTCTTGTTCCCAATCTTGTGGTGGACGACAAAATTGCATATTCCAGTGAAACCTCCCAGCAGACCAACCCATAACTTCAGCCACCGAGGAATCCTTTGACCTACTAAGACAATAAAGCTCCAGAAAGGCCTCTTGGAAAGTACACTCTCCACACCACACATGCTTCCAAAATTTCACTCCCATCCCCTACATCATACGCAAGGAGTTTAGAGAAGTTCAACCAGCCACTTCTAATGTATCTCCACAATCTGACCCCATAAGGACTTGTCGCCTTTTTCGTACACCAACCACCCCAAATATTCCCATATTTTGCCTCTATAACCCTCCTCCATAAAGCATCAATCTCCATGCCATACCTCCACAACCATTTTCCCAGCAAGGTAGAATTAAAACTTCCCAAACATCTTATACCTAACCCCCCCAACCTGCAAAGGCTTACAGACCTTGGCCCATTTAACTAGATGTAATTTAGGTTCACCAATTCCACTCCACTCAATGTGTTTTAGATTATACAATTTACTTATGTCAATATGACCAGGCTTGGCAGTATGTTTATCTATCAGATACAGAATGCCCAACAGCGTTTCATTTCAGAGGCAAACTTAACTAATTCCCGTAATATGCAAGTAATATGTTCAACATAACAGCCCAGCTCCTCAAATGTGATTATTCATGAGCCACGAAAATATAGTAAAATTGGACACAATAAAAATATATTACAAGGAAAACATCAGTAAGATATAGCTCACCTTCTTTGCCAAATCATGGAAGACATTGGCAATATCATTAGATGGATATATTACCCTTGAACTGCCAACAACCAACACACAGTCAGATAAGAAAGAAATCTTTAAATGATCTGAATAGTGTCAAACAGGTGAGAAAATGTAAGGCTTCCCTTACCCAGGCATTGGGAGGACAACATCATCAATTGTATAATTTCCAGTATGGATATCTTCTGCAGTTACAACCTGTCAGACATGTAGTAACAAAGCTCCCTTAAAATCCTCACCGTATCTAAACCAGATAAATACTTACAAGTGACTAAAGGCATATATGATGGCATAACTACCATAACAACATTCACATTTGTCTTCCACAAGTCAAGGTCATTCAGAACATAGATTGTTACCATATATAACACAGTAACAGGAATTTGGCATCCACATGGACCACATCCTACAGGTAGAATAGCAGAGGTAAACTTATTTATAGCTTACATAGATCCGGGTAACTCGAAGTTACAATGTCATAGGATAATCTTAAGAATAAAAGCATCACCTCTTTTTTTCACACACAACTTTAAGTTCTAGAAGAGTTTTTATTACATCCATACTGCCCTTCTGAAGGGAAAATTAAAGGGAAATGGAAGAAAGTTGCAAGATTAGGAGTGTATTGAAATGCCAGTGTGTGGCCCCCAATCCACAAATGCAATTCACTCTGATTGTGGTGAATTGCAGTAGCTAGAAATAAGGCTAAAAGGGAATCTGTTTCTACCATGGAATTTTCCAAATCTAACATAGACTTTATACACAACATATGTCACAAAAAATTTCAATCTCAAAAGCATTCCAATTGGACCTTATAAAATCAGATTTTGATGGATCAAATTGGAAGACTTAACTTAAAGTCCGCAAGCCTATTCATCATGTTCCCAATAGATCATGTCATTCCATCACAAAATAAAGAATCTAAAACCAACATATGATGGACGATAAAATAATCATACAATCAGTTTTTTTTTTATAAGTAATATGTTAAATTACCAACCATCCCAAAAGCTTCAGCTATTGGAAAATAGTAAATTTAATCACATAATTCAAACAATCCCTCTCACATGTGGGCTCAAACTCTCTTCTAATAAGTAATTCCCAACACGTGAGATTCTAAATGGGAGGTAGAGCGGAGAAGACACAGATCGAATTCAGGTCCTCTTGATTTGATACCATCTTAAATTAACGATTGTCCCAAAAGCTTAAGCTATTGGAAAATGATACTTGACATTTGTATTAGAGGACAGGAAAGATATTAGACTGAAAAGCCAAGAATTTGCTAAAGAGGGGCCTATACAAAGATGTTGACAAGACAGGGAATGAAATGGTATTTGTATTGAAAAATTTGCTAAAGAGGTACCTGGAAAATCTAAAGTATGTGGGGTATCGACTAAGGAGAATTGGTGGTGGAATGAGGGGGTTCAGGCAAAGCTTAGATTAGAGAGAGAAAGAGAGAGAGGAAGGGAGGGAGAGAAGCCTAACTAGATGTGCTATAGAGACAATGTCACTAACAAAAATTGTAAAAAGGTGAGGAGGGAAGCAAAAAAGACAATTTGAGACGCTAGAGTTAAGGCTTATGATAAGTTAAGTTGGGGTAGGACGGAGAAAAGAAAGAAGATAGGATAAGAGGAATTATGAACATGGACAACGAAATTGCACTAGTCAATGTGAGACAGACACCAAGTATATGTTTAGATTTCTTCTATACAAAATCTCACTTGTCAATGTGGAATTAATTAAGGATGTGGTTTTGATAGAAATTTAATTTCATATAATTCACATCTTAGATGTGACTACATTAAAAAATAAACAAATAATTCTCAACCAGAGGAGCAGCCTTTAGAATTTTTTTTTTTTTGGGTGTAGAAGCCTTCAGAAAGAACTTAGGTGATCAGATCTCTTCAACAAAATATTTTGCAGGACCATGTAAACCACGCAAATTTTGTATAACAATGTACCTTAATATCTCTAGCGTCTAAAAAATAATTTGGATTGTTCAAGTTAAGAAGGTCCATGTAGGATGATGGAAGACACAGGACTACACCAACCTGAAAGAGAGGAAATGGTGCTCTTGACCCACCCTACCAGATAGGTTGGGTTTTAGCAGACATGCAGGGCCATGTAAAACGAACAATGCATATTTTGTATAAGAATGTACGTTAATATCTCTAGCATCTAAAAAATAATTCGGGATTGTTCAAGTAAAGAAGGCTCATGTAAGATGATAGAAGAAAAAAGATTACACCAACTTGAAAGGGAGGAAATGGTGCTCTTGGCACACCCTACCGGATAAGTTGGGTTTTAGCAGCGATTATAATAATGTACAAGTAGTAGTAATAATAATAAATGATAAATTATTGAAGGATTATGACACCAAACCTTCACAAGATTATTTCTTTCTTCAGGAAGATCCGTTCCAGAGATTTCATCTAGATGATTAGAATCATCTGCATCATTATAGCTGTCATCTTCACATTCAGGCATCCCACCTGACACATTTTCAGCATTATCTCCTTTACAATATACCAAGTCTCCCAACACAACTTGGTCAGTACCTGCAACATGTTTGAATAATCTTAAATTGAATAGTGCTAAAAAAAAAAAATGTACAGTCAAAATTTTGAAATACTTCCATAATTAAGGTGATGATCTGACAACCTAACATTACATAATTGATGCAGTAGATGCATAGAAAGACCCATGAAATTTCTCCACTGAAAATACAAGCAACAGCATACCATATTTTTGCACTCTCAGACTAGCTGCATGGTTCCACAAATAGCTTTGGTAACTATGTATATACCTGAAAAATAGGGCAGCAAAACATTGTAAAAGTTGAAAGCCAAAATTAATTTGAAGCTTAAAGATTCTCTCACCTCTCTCTTCATTTGTGCGCACGCGCGCGCACGCATGTGTGTGTGTGTGAGAGAGAGAGAGAAAGAGAGAGAGAGAGAACAGAATAAAAATTTGAATCAAGGATCCTCCCAGTATCGTTCAGTGATTCAGTCACCACGTAGAAGAGATTAATGCCGCAAAGGCTGCATTGAGTTATCTCAGAATAACTGCATCTTTCTGGATAAATTTATTTTTTTCAGATATATTTAAACACTGGTTTCATACATTAGAGAGCAACAGTTTTATTCTATAATATTACAGATTTCCTAGCAAATTCAATCACATAATACAACAATTAAAAATTTTCCTTCCCTGATAAACATTTAATAATTTTGTTCACAAGAGAATGAATAGATGCCAAAAGGTCTTCTCGACAACTTCCTATTCAAGTGAAAACATTTGCCACTAACTACAAAGGGTTGGGTTTAAGCCACACTAAGTGTAATGTTATAACACTCAAAATGTTTTTATTGGATATTAATTTTGACAAATCCAATGTTAGATTATATTTCTTTGAATACCCTCCATGCTTGCATAATTTCAAGATAATCAAAAATAAAAAACTATATAATCTATCAAATATTTAAATTTCAAGTTTTTGTATTTTAGAGTTAGGTATAAAAGATGGGTCTTTAGATCGAATAGAAAATAGCATCCGATTGGTATGAAATGCAACATGCGTATTAAGAATATAAAGAACATGTAGTCTAATGGTGGGATTTGAAAAATTATAACACAATAAAAAGTTATTAGGCGGTTTAACATTACTTAGAGTTACACCAAGTATAACTTATTCCTAACCCAACTACAAAATGTTACTTTTTCAAATAAATAGAAGCAAATATTCCATTCCAGTACAAATTTGACATGGTATCAACTTGAAGTCCACCTTCATTCTTTTGGCAACTAAAATATACAAAATCAATGATCATTTTTTCACCAGTAAGAGAACATTAATGCCAGTACTATTATACTGGTGACCATCATGCAACTTTTGATTTTGTAAATGACACAAAAGCATGAATAAGATTAAATGCAATTATAAAATATCTGCCCTTTGATCCACAGATAACAAGTTTGTTAAAATTTCAGAAGAAAAAAATTTTCCCCAAAAAATATTTCTTCTGTTTTGACGAGATTACATGAGATGTTAGCCACTAAAAGAAACCGTGTTGAATACTTTAAGAAAGAAATTTTTCATTGATCAATGTCCAGAGATTATAAATGCAGACATATGCACCTTCTCATGGGTATACAAGGTGTAATTCAGATTAATAATGATGATGTAACAAGATGCTTTTAAAAATATATACATAAGCAGTCAACTTAGACCATCAAGATATCTACTGGAATAACCACTTACATCATTCTCAATGTCCGAGGTACAGCTTTCAGAGCCTGCAAGTAGTTCCCCGGACATTTCTTCAAGCACTGCAGCTGTATGAGATTAAAATGATGAATATGAAACTTTTGTCAGCACCTTTTTTTTTTTTTTTGAATCTCCCTTCAGAACTATTAAGCAGGATATGTGAATGTCACTATAGATAGGGGAAACAACCAATAGGCATTGTAGCGAACTCCAGAGGTAGGGAAGGAGACAATAATTTAACACATTAAAAAATTTTAAAGTAGTACTTTCGTCAGGACCTCCAAGAAGCACTCTCTCTTCAGAACCATCACGCAGAAAAATGAACATCATGACAGATATTGGAAAATGGCCAACAGGCACAGGCATTATAGTGAAAGAAGCAACTACAGAGAAAAAGGATAAGTCACCACAAACAACAATTTATTTGATAAGAAACTTGTTTACAAAAACAATTACAGAAACATTAAACATGGTATGAGCCAAGAAGAAAGGTATATAAGAGCAACCAAAGTTAGAATCTTACTATAGCCCTTTCAGCAACTAAATGTCGAGGTAACTGCTTCAAGGTCCCTTCAATATCATTACTTTCCTTGTAATATTCGCGTGCCTTTGCTATCACAGTTCTTTGTAAAGGTTTAAATTAAGAAAAACAACACAAATTATTTTATACTGAATAAAAAGTGTGTGACAAACCACTTTAGTTAAAAATTGTGAAGTAAATAATAATTTTTCCTCATAAAATAAACAAACAGTACAAGGATATCCCCTTCTCTTGGATCAAGAATCATGCTTACAGCAGTCTTCCACTCTCCTCGGAATAATGCAGCCCCAATAAGATGTGTTGGCACAGAACCGCTTCCAAAACGCTGAGTTAATTTGCATACAGTTCAATAATAATAACCATTAAACAATGCTGACAATCTGACCCCTATACCATAAGAGTGAGCATTTTGTTCACTTAGGTAATCCAAGTCATGAATTTCTCCAAAAAAAAAAAGGTAATCCAAGTCATGCAGTTCACTCTAAAAGTGCTTCAGCACTGACTGACACCAGCAAGAAACATAGAAGGGGTCAATGCCATAAATTTCAGACTTCTGTGTATCAATAAAAATAAAATAAAGTGATCTTGTCAACACAAACAGGTCTAATGAGATCAACTACAGAATTCCAACATTATTTAATCATTAACTTGCTTCTCCTCAACTTGGCTTGGAAACTTCTTGAAAGGAGTTAGGTCCATGCCAAAAATATGCTGGAGATGTTACATACTATTGATATATCATTTGGCATGTACCTAACACCCTAGATAAGTCCATGTTAAAAGTTAATTATCTGATTTTGAATTTTTGACAAAATCTATGTTTGGATGAAAAGGTATTGTTTCACATTTAAAGGAGCCTTCTCTTGCAGTCCGCTATCCTGATTTATATAGGATTTGTCGTATCAAAGAGGCAAGTGTGGCGGATCTTATGAGGTTCCCTAATGGAGTCATCCATTGGGAGATTCATTTTTGTAGGGACGTTGCATAACCGGGAATTGGAAGCTTTCAGGAGCTTCATAAACACCATTTATAGCACTCCTGTAAGGGGGATTGGGGGAGGATAAGAGATGTTGGCTGCTTGGTAAGAGTAAGGGGCTCACGGTCAGTGTGTACTACCATCTTCTAGCTAGCCATAGTGAGTAGTTTTTCTCTTGGAAAAACATTTGGAAGCAGAAAATTCCCTCTAGGGTGGCTTTCTTTGTATGGACCGCTGCCTTGGGGAAATGACTAACAGTTGACAATTTAAGGAAAAGAAAGGTTTGCATTTTAGATTGGTGTTATATGTGCAAATGTAATAGTGAAACTGTTGACCATCTTTTCCTTCATTGCCCAGTTGCTTTGGAGTTGTGTGGGATATGGTTTTTGGTTTATTTGGAGTTTGTTGGGTTATGCCATTGTCTATTGTTGAGCTATTTGCTTGCTGGCAAGGTGGTTTTGGTCGCCATCGTAATGGAGATATTTGGATGGTTGTTTCTCATTGTTTGATGTGGTGTATTTGGAAGGAGAGAAATAGTAGGATTTTTGAAGACATTGAGCATTCCATGCCTAATCTCAAGCTTCTTTTTTTCAGAACCTTATTGGACTGGTTTTCCATGTGAAGAAACCATCCCTTTTCTTCCATTTTGGATTTACTTGATGTTTGTGATGTTCGTATTTGATTTGTTCCCCCCCCACCCCTTCTGTATGCTCCCTGTGTACTTGGGTGTCTCTCTTTTTTATTTCAATAAAGCTTTATTATTTATCAAAAAAAAAAAAAAAAAGAGCAATCTACCATCAAGTATAAGGTGCTTAATAAGAAATATTTAGGCTGCATTAACTGGATGACAATGACCAACCATGCAAAATATCCTAGGCCAGAAAATGACATTCTGGGCTTTTGCAAGTGGGCAGAACTTTGTTATACATCAAACATAATGGGATTTTATAATAGGTTTAATAACCGACATTTAACTCAAATTCAGTTGGCAGTAATCAAACCAAATTTGTACAGCATAAGAATATATCTTTGCATTCATCACAACAAAATTCCAAAAAAAAAGCCTGTACACAAACATAAAAAGAAAGTGATAATTAACAGATTAAGCATGTACTTGTAAACCAAAGTAGTTGATAAACCCAAGCCTTCCCAATGCATCTGCAGATGCTTTGACGGTATCGTCAGAATCTGCAACAACTCCTCTGAGAAGAAACAATGAGCGGGGTGAGTGGATAACATTAAGAGTGCAAGTAAGCGCATGGATTTTTTAAGAAAGAAATATGAAATATTTATTACTTAAAATAAAACTGGTTTAGTGAACAAGGCAAACACCCTTACCGCAATGTGATTGTAAACCGGTTTCCCATGAGCTGGCCAAGAAGAAGTCCTTCCTTAACATTGCTGGAAAAAAATGCAGCTATAAGACACGTATGCATCACGCAACAAAATGGACAATAAAAAAAAGAAATAAGAACTCATTGACCTTACCAAAAGTCACCTACTTTGATACCAATCAACCTTTCATTAAGAGCAGCTAATCTACTTGCATGCTGCTTGAAAGCTGTTACCTGGAAACACAAAAAGAGACTACACTAGCACATCCTTCTCCAAATGAAGTATTAATTTAACTACTTAATGACTTCTTTCAGCAACCACTAATGCCTGAACTAAATGGGACATGACCTTGTTCTGTTCACCCAAGTGGGAACCTGGGAGTGGTAGCTTGAATACTTAATCAAACAAATAATAATAATATATGTAGAAGCTATTACTATTATTATGAAAAAGATAAATTCCCATGCACTTGAAATGCAGATAAATCAGAAGCATATTCTTAGGAAAGAGATATGGAAAAGCGACTATTCCCATCATAATGATAGATTCCCACTCAATTGAAATTTAAAATAAATCCCAAGTGTAATTCTTTGGTACCTTGTTATGACAATGAAGAGAAGCTTCAGACTTTTCTCTAGTGTGATCATTGGAAAATTCAATTTGCCAACCTATTTAATCTGTGTATCTGATTAATCCGCAAATTTGACCAAGTCAACTTGTAAACCTTGACACAGATAAGCATCAATTAATATACTTTTATTTTTCACAGTATAAACTAGGACTTCTAACACTAGGTACTTAAAAATTGAAATTGGGAGTTAAAGTTTCTTCATGCTTTCCAAGAACAGGACTTGGAATAGCTAAATTCCCTGATGGATCAATTATATTCTAATCTCCCAACAGGGCAACAGGAGGGTAGGTTGATTTGGAAGGTTAAGTGCATGTATATTCATATCCATCTATAGATAAATACACGTGCATATTTATTGTTAAAGACAACTAAGCGCACATAAGAATTTTAAGAGAACTCCAAAAGAGCCGTTAAATGCAAATCTCGTGGATAAAGTAATAAACCATCAGCATTCAAAGGCGCAAAAAGATGGAATGGGAAGAATGAATTACCCTTTGAGTCGTGACTGCACGCTTATCCTTCGTACCCGCAAACCCAAATGACCTCAGCTGTCAAAGAAAAATACCAATAAACTTAGCAGCAAGTTATTTAACAAACATAAATAACAAATTTTACAAATATGAACCATCTTAATTGTTAACTGGTTCTGAAAATTAGAAAAATTAAATTTATCATTCCATCACAAGCATTTGTGAATGTGTGAGTGCATGTGTGCAGACATAATCAAAGGTAAAAACAAGTCAGCAAAATACCCCACGAGTAACCATCGGAACCCACAATTGTGGACAAAAACACAGAGACACAGCCAGACAGGGCATCAAATGCTTCTAATCAGCAAAATTAAAGACACAAGTACCCAGTTTTATCTAGCATGTGTGCATGTTTAAGAAATCATTAAACCAACTTCTATGTTTAACGATATATGTGTGTATGCAAGCAACAAGTGCAGTGATAAAAATTTTACACATTTACCCAGTGGATTTTGAATCCACAACTCACTCTGTATCCACACTCTGTGAGAACAAAATGCCATTTGAGCTGGGGCTCATTGGCAAAGATCAGTGATAAAAAAATAAAACAGATAGTGGTTTGCATCATCAAAATGCATCTAATGAAATTACTCTTTATTTAAAGATTTAAAATAATGTACGTACTTATTTATAAACACAAAAGGCTGGAAAATTCAACAAGTGACCACTGACCAGGATAGTTTCAAATTGAGGTTTCATGCCATAACCTACCTTAATACCTATTCATATTCGGGAGGAATGTCCCACAAATCTTAAGAGAAAGCAGACAAAAAGATGGGGAGAGAGGCAGAAGAAGAAGCTTTGAATTAACTTCCTTCCATTATCATGATAGTGAGCACCACAAAGCTAAGCAATTTCCAATTACAAAAAAAAATGACATACCTGGATGGCAAGCATCTTTCCTATCACTCCTAAGGCCTCCTGTGTGTCTTTGTTCTCCTTGTAAAGATGAAACCTAAGCATTTGCATTGACAGAATGTTTTAGTTATTTTTTCAAATGCCACCTAAAACATGTCATGACATGAATAAGCAGTGGAGGTCAAAAAGACAAGAAGTGCAAGATTTTTTTATTATTATTGGAAAGTTACACAAGCATCAAGTGGGTCTTGAAGCCAAAACCTCATCCTCCACCTTGGTGCCATTTGAGATAGAACTCATCGGCAGAAAGTAGAAATCTTTATAGAGTAAGGTAGAAATATTGACCTTCCTAACCAACAATTTATTTTCATTGCATATAATGCAGCTGTATATTTCATCAATTCATCGGTTCAATGATTTTGCTGTGCCAAACCAAAATTAGTTTCTAGACCATGCAGGTTTTTTATTCATGAGTAAGATTTTAAATCTTAAAGAAACATATAAGTGGCATAAATATGATTATGAAGAAACCAAGAAAAAGGAGCTTTGGCTATATTACCTAAGGAACTTCCCATTGTTCTCTGACCAATTTTCTGAACCTCTGCTATCAAAGGGCTTATCACCTCTTTCTTTCCGTTTTTTGGAGTGTCTGCCTTTATTTCTTTGACCTCCAGTATTTAACCTCACACGAATGCATTTTGATGAGGCATCAGGTCCATCAACCACGTCAGTGACAAGGAATTTGAAGTTCTGCTTAAAAAAATTGTGCATTGCCTGAAAGACACAAAAAGTACGTGATAAATGATATGCTAACACAGAACTAGGAGAGAAACTTGGAATCTATGCTTAGTAGGTGTAGCTCGAAACGGAACCAAACCAACCCCAGGTTTGGCAATCAGTTTTAAAATTGCTTTGAAAATAAAGTGGCAGGATAACAAAGCAAAGCAAAGCAATTAATTGAGATCCAGTCTGTTAAGTTTGTCCTCATTCTCATGGTTCTGAAGCATATAAACACATTCTTTTCTTCAACTTGATATTAGCCTACATTCAAGTAGACCACCAAGCCCTCAACCCAAAAACAAACCAATGGTAAGGTTTGTTCAGCCTTAGGTAGCTCTATAGTAAACTGCAAACCTAGCAAAATTCATGTGCCAACCTCATGCCTCATGAAAACTAAACATTTTCTCAGTCTTGAAAGCACCAGCCAACCCAATGTGGACTAGAAGGGTAGATATATAAATGAATATATTGAAATCAAACTCCAAAACTAACCGTTCGATGAGATTTGTCAGAATCCGGTGAAAGAACAATTGCTGAAATGCCGTCTTCAACACCAGAATTAATTTGATTGATAAAATCTTCCAAATGCTTGGCATCCAAGTCACCAGCTAGAGATCTAAATGATTCAATTTCAGAAGCATAACTTTTAGTATTTGCTGTATCTTCCGTTGTCGTCACAGTTTCCTCACCAATCTGAATTGATCAAAAGATCACTCTATAATCATTATAAATATATTCAAATTTATAAAACAAAACAAACCCATAAATCCTAATTACCTCCTCCTGAGGGGCATCCAAGGAAGTTAGATGAGCTACATTTCCTTCTTTATCTACTTCATTCACAATAAAATCGGAATACCTAGATCAAAATTCCAAGAGAAATATATAACTAAATAAATACATCAATATAACCACAAGACAACACCAACTAATTGTCCTATACATACATGCGTGTGTGTGTGTCTAAAATTTCCCTATAAATGAAGTAGAATCAAATAAAATTGCTGATGATACAATGGCAACACATAGAGGATAGCATAAGAAATAAAGAAAAACGACTATGAAAATCACAAATAATTATACAAAAATTTATGTGTGTGTGTGTGTGTGTAAAAGATTTCTTTCAGAACTAACAAAAGATTTCAAGAAATTTTTGCATACACACGCAGAGAGAACTAACAACTAAAAACTGAAAATTTTCGCATACACAAAATTGAAATTGTAAAAATCACAAGAATTGATACAAATTATTTCAGCAGCAGCAAAAAATATTGGTAAGAAATTTTAAAATTGAATCAATACTAACTCTTTCAGACTGACATAAAATTTGCAATAAATTGTTCACACATACACATTATTATAACAACTAGAAAATTAGCAACTAAATATGAAGCGGCAAAACAAAAAGTACTTTTAAGAATTTTGAAAAGAACCCATTAACAAGAATTGGATTTTGGTTACAAAGAATAAAGAAAGAGTCCAAATTTCAATGATATTTGAAAATGCCTCTGTTTTTTTTTTTTTTTTTTTTTTTTTTTTGTGAAGAATAAAACCTTTGTTTGAGAATGCCACGAAAGCCAGGGAGGTTAGAGATGAAGCAGAAGATTCCAACGTTGGATTCGTCAACCTTGGTTGCCATTTGGGTTATGGAGGATTTTGTGGTTGTGGTTGTGGTTGTGGTTGTGATGGGGTAGTAGTTACAGTTGAAGCTAGAGTTGCAGAGGAAGTAGGGTTTTAGTTTTGGTTCCAGAGCAGAGAGTGAATTTAATAAGTACATTTGATTTTCTTATGTTTTGTTTTGTGTCACTGCCACTTTTGATTTTGGGCGTGTTTTGCTTTTTCTAACGTTTCCCTTCTAAACCAATTGTTCTTCTTCTTCTTTCGTTCTTTTTTTCTTTTTTTCTTTTTTTTTTTAAAAGACTAAATTACTCTTTTTTATTCCTTAAAAAAAAAATTATCCTTAACCAATGCCTTTAGGATATTTTTAATAGACTATTTAATAAAAAATTTGATAAAAGATAAAAAAAAAATTCAAAAAAATCAATTGCATTTTTCTTTTTTTTCATCAAAAAATTTGAAAATGATTTTTTAAACCAATGCCCGTATAAGAGATACTTAAAATAATAAAAAAGAAAGAAAGATTAAGTGTGTCTATTGCTCTTTTGGTTCTTGTTATATTGGTCCTTTGTTGTTATTTTGCACAAAAAATAAATAATAATAATAAGTTTAAGATTTCTCATATCATTTATCAAGTTTGATTATGTTTTCAAAACAATTCTTATATCCATATTCATGGAGTCTTTGTCTAAATATTGCAAAAAATAAAGTTTTTTATGGTTATAGGCACTGTTCAAAGTTATTTAGGAAAGTAAGGAGAGAGAGTGAATTTTGGCAACAGTGAGGAGAAAGAGTAAAAGTAGGTGAGAAAAAATTTGGAATTTCGGCAACGTTGTTACCGAAATTCTGCCTCCCCAGCCCCCTACTCGTGCACGAGTGTGCACGAGTGACCGAAGGAAAAAAGGAAGAAAAAAATGGAGAATTTCGGTAATGCCATTGCCGAAAATGGAAGAAAAAAAATGAGAAATTTCAGTAATGGCAATACCGAAATTGGGGAAGAAAAAAAAAAAAAAGACAATTTCGGTACTGGCAATACCGAAATTGGGGAAGAAAAAAAAAAAAAAAATTTCGGTAATGGCAATACCGAAATTGGGAAAAAAAAAAAAGAATTTTGGTACTGGCAATACCGAAATTGGAGAAGAAAAAAAAAAGAATTTCAGTACTGGCAATACCGAAATTGGGAAGGAAAAAAAAAAAAAAAAAAAAAAAGAATTTCGGTAATGGCAATACCAAAATTGGGGAAGAAAAAAAAAAAGACAATTTCGGTACTAGCAATACCGAAATTGGGGAAGGAAAAAAAAAAAAAAGATAATTTCGATAATGGCAATACCGAAATTGGGAAAAAAAAAAAAAAGACAATTTCGGTACTGGCAATACCAAAATTGGGGAAAAAAAAAAAAAAAAAAGACAATTTCAGTACTAGCAATACAAAAATTGGGGGAAGAAAAAAAACGAAATTGGGGAAGAAAAAAAAAAAGAATTTCGGTATTGCCAATACCGAAAATGGGGAAGAAAAAAAAAAGTTTTTGGCAATGCCATTGCCAAAAATGGGAAGATTAAAAAAATAAAAAAAAAAAAAAAAAAGAGAGAATTGCGGCAATGATAGTACCGAAATAGGGGGAAAAAAAGAAAAGAAAAGAATAAAATAAACAAAATGAAAACCAATTGTGGCAATGGCATTGCTAAAACAGAGGGGAAAAATCTCTCTAATTCATATTTAAGTACACTGAGTGTTTGGTACTTACTCTAAAAAAAATACATAGATTCTAAAAAGTACATGAAAGAAAGTTATAGAAAAAAAAAATGATTGATGTGCACTTTAGAGATTCTTATCTGTCTGTCCGAAAAAAATAATTCATTCATCCTTCCCAACAAAACTATCTTCAAAGATTGTTATTCTTTTTACTTTTTATGGGTTCAGAGATTATTATTCTTTTTACTTTTTATGGGTTCAAAGATTCTTATTCTTTTTACTTTTTATGGCCTCCCCGTGACAAGTGAGTTTGTAAGTTTCTTTACAAAGTCATTCTTTTTGGTTTTTTGTCTTTTTACATACTGTGTTGTATTTAGTAAATTTTTATTAGTACAGTGTAAAGTACAGAGATTCTTATCCATGCACGGGAGAAATTGATGGAAGAAAAAATAATTGATGTGCACGGTGTAAACAAAAAAAAACAAAAAAACTGAAAATTTTGCAGAGATTCTTTGCAGGATTTGCAGAGATGATCCTTGTTGTATTTGGTCAATTTCTATTAGTATAGTTTAAAATCTAAGATTTTAACTTATACGAAACTTGCATCCTATTTAAACAGCACCAATATTACTTTAGTTTCCACTTTTCTTATTTTCCATTCTTTTCCCCCTAAAAATTCTATCAGCCTTCTTCTCTACTCTTATTTCCCTCATAATTCTCTCAACCATTTTCAATTCATGCGTGCCATACATTCTACAAACAACTATAAGGAACCATACATTCTACAAACAACTATAAGGAACAGCACTTGCAAATATCTATCCGTCTTTATCATTGTACAAGGTGAGTTACATCTCTTTAAGTAGTTACTTTTCTTTTTATAATATTCATGTTAATATGTTTTAGGGGCATAGCTAAGCATAGAAATTTTGTTTTTGTTAAATCATTTATTCATGAAAATCTTGTTTTTGTATTATGTGTTTTGCAACAAGAACTGATTTGTATGATATGTTTTAAATTATGGTCATAGCTAAAATTTCATATAACAAAAATATATTTCAAAATAGACATAAATTTTCCTTGAAGAAATTCTTACTTTGTTAGCCTAAAATATACATGTATGCTATAAGAAAACCAAAAAAAAAAAAGAGTTAGTATATGAGCCTAAATCAAAAATCTAAGTTTTAGGTATAATAATAATAACTAAAATTATACGATATTAGAAATATTTATCTATTATCGGAATAATGCGTTAGAAATATAATCTGTCTTATTTTAGAAGAACCAAAATGAAGAGCTACATAATTAGTAATTTATGTAACCATAACACATCATTCTAAATCATTTTAACTACTATGATAGGCAATAATAAATTATGTAAACATTGAATATTTTTAATAGATTACCTTCTTGTTTTACACATTGAATATTAATACTACTTTTATGTTTTAGTGTGAATGGCAGAAAAAGTTGTTCATTTTTCTTATCCATTCCTGTGGAATAATTAAACATGGCGAAAATGGGGTTTCTTACGAAGGGCTACCTCCTTCTATGCTTCCATTAAGCAGGGGTGTGACATTTGAAGATTTATGTGATAGAGTAGTATCCACGTTTCATATAAACAGAGAAAATTCAAAACTTACTATTTGGTATAAATTTCCTATTCAATGTCATCCACATCCTGTGCATTACCAGCAAGTTTTGGTAGTAGATGATAATGGTGTCAATGCAATATTCGATATGTTAGGCTGCCAATATGGTTTTGTAGGTGCAGAATTGTACGTGGGTGTGGAGCCCATAAGAAGCCATCGAGATATTTTTCCCATTCGATATGCCAACGAAGGACCGAGTGCATCGTTTAGTTATTCACATGGCGGGCACTTTCATGATCCATATGCCACCCATACTGGTCATTATTCTGAAGATGTGGCTCGTTCTCCAATCAACATTGGTGGTGCTGACTATCATGCTCCATATACCCATGTTGCAACTGAGGACCAACATGCTCCTTATCGGCCAATGAACACCAATGATGTTGACTACGACAACCCAACTGAGTATGTTGCACTAGAGTTTGAAGCTCCATATGACCAAACCGCCACTCAGAGAACTGCTAATGATCCTAATGATACACACCGCATAGCTGCTACTACTGAAATTGCGGTCCATACATTATTAGAAAGGATGCGGGCCATGGATAGTGATGACCAAGTTGATAATGACGAGGTCCTTGAGGATGTTGGAGATGAACAGGAGCTTCCCAATGAACCTAATCATGAAAGCAGTCCAGCAATAGCGTTCCATCAACCTTCATCATTAAGCTTTTCACAGAACACGTGGGATAATATGATTGATCCAACCCCACCATTTGAAAAGCCCATTCTGAGTACTTGGGACCCTCCTCAAGAGTTTTGTGTGGGATTGCCTTTTGCTGATAAGGATGAACTACAAGCTGCTATTAAACAGTATCACATCAAGAGGAACCAAACATTTAGTGTAAAAGAGTCAGATCCAGCATGTTGGTCTGTACGTTGCAAAAATTGTTCTTGGCATCTTCGAGCATGCTTCTGGGCTACGCATAGGTTCTTTGAGGTTAGGAAATACAATGGTCCACACACATGTACGGAGTCCACGCTCACACAAGATCACGAGCTATTAGACATCCATATTATTGAGAAAGAGTTGAAGGATATTGTCAAAGATGATCCAAACATACGGATTTCTTCGCTTCAACAGAGTCTTTACAATAAGTACCAATATCGGCCTTCTTATTTTAAGGTGTGGGACGCAAAACAAAAGGCAATTGGTAAAGCATTTGGTGATTGGGACAAATCTTACCAATTATTGCCAAAATGGTTGAAAGTTTTGACTGATTCAAACCCGGGTAGCAGGGTTATTTGGAGAACGGTACCTGCTACTGTGCCAGGCTGTGCCATATTCGAGAGAGTATTCTGGGTTTTTGGTCCATTAATTGAAGGTTTTCGACATTGTAGACCAGTGATTAGTATAGATGGAACTTTCCTATATGGTAAGTACAGAGGTAAGTTATTGATTGTATCAACTTGGGATGGTGACAATAGACTTTTTCCACTTACCTTTGCCATTGTGGAGGAGGAATTTGATGATAGCTGGTATTGGTTTTTGCGGTGTATTTAGAGTAATGTCACCAATCGAGATGGGTTATGTGCCATATCTGATCGCCACCCTGGTATAATGTTAGGGATACCAGTTATATGTGAATTGACACATTGGCATCATCGTTTTTGCCTTCGCCATGTGGCTAGCAATTTCAATCAAAAAGTTAGGAATAAAAACTTGAAGGCTATGGTAATGTGGGCAGGCATGGAGAATCAGGTACGAAAGTATCAAATAACAAGGGATAGAATTACTCAATTAAGCAAAGATGGTGATGAGTATTTAAGGGAATTACAAGTGCAGAAGTGAACATTAGCACACAATGGTAGACATCGTTATGGGGCAATGACCACAAATTTGTCTGAAAGCTTCAACGGTGTTCTAAAGAGTGCTAGAAATCTTCCCATAACTGCATTAGTTGAGCTTACATACTATCGCTATGTAGCCTACTTTGCCGATCGGTATACTAAGGCACGCGCAGAGATTACAGTCGGTGAAGTCATTACGGCCTATGCAAAGAATAAATTCAATAAATGGGAAAAAAAATGCACCAAAGCATTCAATTACTGTGTTTAGTCATGAAGATGGTCTGTTTGAAGTCAGAACACCAATAAACCCTAACTCTGCATATAGGGGCAATCATCGTCATGAGGGAAATTTAAGGGAGAGCACTTGTAGTTGTCAAAAATGGCAGGTTTATAAGATTCTGTGCTCACATGTCATTGCCGTGTGTAAATATCAAGGCATTTCTGTAATGCGATATATTGACCGCTGCTACAGTTTGGAAGAACAAGTTGCTTGTTATGCACCTAGATTTCGCATGGTTCCAGACAGTGTACATTAGAATGAGTCTGATTTCCCGGTCTTGTATCCTAATGTGAATTTGTGTCGTGCAAAAGGTCGACCAAGATCAACTTGATTTCTAAATGAAATGGGTCTAGGGACAAAGCATCAACCAAGGCCATTGTGCATCCTTTGTAGGCAAGAAGGTCATAACAGAAGAACATGCCCCACTAGAACTGTGGCTGGCTCCACTAGTGGCCGAACTAAATGACCCAACATTAGTATTCAATCTACTTCAATGAATTGGTTGGACTGTTTTTTTTTTTTAGGAGTTAGACCATATTGTTAGTTTGTATTATTTGAGAGAACAAGTTGGTACTAATTCCATGTGCTACAATGTTTTCTATCACTGCAAGTTAGATTGGGGTGTATGTTTATTTAATTTATCTGTATGTGTGTATGTGTGTGTGTGTATATATATATATATTGTGTATTATAGTTTAAGGGTTCAATAACACCTTAAAATATATACTTTTTATGGAGTGCTTGGGTCCTTTACCATGTTTTAAAGCTTCAAATAAAGAAAGAAATCAAAGGGCCACAATCTGAAGACGAAAAATCATATTTGAGCACTAGTCCGTATTTTAGATATATCTCTCTCCTCAAAAATCCAATTGACTCAAAGTCAGATGGGCTGGAACCGTGACTTAAATATCTACAACTTTTATATTTTGAGTTTTTTTAAATTCACAATGTTTGAAGGCCGAAATTAACTCACAAGTTGCTGCTGTAAATTTGGACGAAAATTAGATGGTGAAAGTTTTATTTTTCTTTGACAATTTTGCAAGGGTTTGGAAGAGAGGCTGTGGATTGGAAAATTATAGTAAATAGATGTATGATTAGATTAATTGGGCACTAATTTCAAATACCAAATATGTGTACACATTTCTTATTTTTGCAAAGATCTTACGGTTAGTAGTATAACGTGATATGTATACTATCTAGGCATAATATTTTTTGCTACAATGATGCATAAACAACGATAATACTTTAATATATTTTTAATAAACAGCCAGGCCATATTGATTAGTGAGTTCCACGATGGGGTACATGAAGTTTTTGTTGCGTTCCACAACATAGGGGATGTCGTTTTACTCATTCAGGGTACCTTCGTGCTTGCACAAGACTTTTCCCCATGCGCCTTGGCTATGTTCTAATATCAAAATGTATTTGATAATTACCACTTTCATCACTTTCATTATCTGATGACACCTCCATATGTTCTGCATCTTCTGCATCTTCCCCACTATCCTCGTTTGAGGCATCTTCCTCAGAGTCTGTTACAGAGGCCTCTTCCTCAGAGTTTGGAGCACATGGCCATGTATTTAGTGGTGTGGAGAAATCACCAACATGAGGAGATGGTTGAGAAGGTTGTTCATAGCTAAACTGGTTATCTTGGCCATAATTGTATTGCCCAGAATAGCATGGAGGTGGCGATGGATGATAAGAGGGAGGTGTTAAACTAGGTTGGGAATAATGGTCATAGTTAAACAAACCCTCTAATCCTTGTCCTATGGAAGTGGATAATCCAATCTGCTGATATAAAGACATACAATACTCATTGACATTAATTGGATTATACTCATTGAAGGTGGTAAGCTCATTATGGGCGAAGGTGGTAGGCTCATTATGGGCAAAGGTGAATGGCCCAGCTTGGGTAGACATGGATGGTCCAGCTTGGGTAGACATAGATGGTCCAGCTTCATCATTTCTGCGTTGTCTACGCTGTCTTCCTTGCTGCCTCTGTCGTCGCCCAAAGTGTGTCACCCTCTCAGTAGGGATGGAGGAAATATTTGCTTCCATGGATAAATTCACTCGAGTAAGGCCCTCTACTATTGCTGGAAGGACTTGTTGTGCAGCCAGGTCAACCCTCCCTTGGTTTGCAACAGTTGAAGTTAACATATTACTAATTTCCGCTTGCTGCCACATAAAAAGAAAATTTTTTTATTAATGCAGTATTATTGAAAAAGCTAAAATAATAATTTGTTATCAATATTAGTGCAGTATTGAAAATGCTAAAATATCTACTTGGTACATATGGGCAGCCACATGGGGTGTCGTGAATAAGTGACCATATTGCTGGTACCATGTTGTGTAGTCCACATCTACATGGAAATTGTCATCCCCAACTACATTTTCAGCTCGCTAGTTCCAAAGTTGGTAGTATGGTGCATGCATCATACGCCAATCAACAGTAGACTTTCCTGTCAACTTTGCACAATGCACGGATTTATCCAAATTGTCAGTAGGCCACTTTGGACATCTTTGCAACAATCCAAATTGTCGCATGACTCTCTCTGGATGGTAAAACTCAACAATTTGAAAGCATAGTAATGACGCTGTTGTAAGCCATATATACTTTTCTGCAAAACACCATGGATGCAAATAATTATCGTATGGTGTCCAAATAACCTACTATTCCAATTACAAAAAATATGTTATAATCGATCAAGACAATAATATAACTAGTAAATTAACCATTGATGCATTGTGACAACATATATTACCTGATCCTTATTATGTGTGTCGTGATTGAAACGGTACGCATGTAGAACATGCGTTGGTGTGTGAGTAAACGTTCTATACGTATCTCACCTATACACAATTAATGATTGCCACTGATTTTAGGGTTTGAAAGTATCAAGGATAAACGCTACAGTATATAATATTGTATAAAAATAGAAAGTAAATATTATACCTACAACCGTATGGGTCGTCACCATTTAAATTTATTGGATTTATTAGAATTGGGGTCAGATATGGAAGATGCTCCCATGCCCATAATTGTAACATGAAAACAGGACCTACAATCTTTGTGCTTTTTTTAATAGCAGCAGTACACAACTCTTTATAAAGGAGAGCAAGTGTAGCACTACCCCAGCTATATTACCCAGCTACACCAAAGTCCTCTAACAGATTGAGAAAGCAGCAATGCAATTTATTTTGGCTTTTATTTCCAAATAGGAAACCCAAAACCTGAAACATGTATGCCCTAGCATACTGTTGGATTATTACAGTATTGGCACCCTCTTGTAGGTTTGAAAATGTTCTCCTTACCCATGTTATTTTAAGGCTACCATATGTCAATGCATTTTCAGGTGGTGTCACTCCAAGTAAATTTTGACAAATAGGTCCCCATTTCAAATTAGTTGGCCCGCACACCGCATTGCCATCAATAGGCAATCCTGTAATGATTGCTACATCTTGTAAAGTGATTGACATTTCACAATTAGGTAGGTGAAATGTATGAGTTTCAGATTGCCACCGCTCCACCAAAGAAGTGATAAGATTCTAGTCAATATCTATATGTGGTAGGTGGGTAATACGGTATAGTCTACATTGGTGTAAATATGAGGTGATACGCTTGCTTAACTGCCGGGGGGGTGCAAATGATTGGGGTCGCACTCGCAAGTTGGCAACCTGAATTTTTTTAAAAAATGTACAATGTTATATTATTAATGTTGAAATTATTTTCATGTAAATTGAATAATTGTAGATATTATTAAGATATTAATAAATTTTTATCTCGCAACGTACATTGCCTTCCATTGCATCATTAGAGATGTGATATTATTGTTGCCTATGCAGAGAATGATCGAATGACCCACGCTCTATTTCAAATATATCCTACGTTAAAAAATATATTACAATATATTTTTTCCAAGTAATAGATGTTATAACGGATAATAATAAAGTAAAATTGATTATAAAAAGATCACAATAATACAATTTATTACAATTTTTGTGGTCATATACTACTAATAACAATAAATAATATTAAATAATTTCAAAATTAACAAAACATATACGTAAATTTAATTAGAGAGTTCAGATGCTTACCACAATTGTGATACCAACTGAAAAAGTGAGAATTATAGAGTGTTACTTGCAAAAAAAGAAAAAGAAAAACACAATTAGATAGTAATAAATAAACCCAAAATAACAACAATACTAAAAATGCTTCTAGTCCTTACCTTAAAAAAAATAACAAAAATAATACCAATAATAATCATTATCGCTGAAGCAAAAAGTAAAAAACTTACATTAGATGAAGAGTAGTTGTGCACGCTGAAGCAAAACAGAAGAAAAACTGAACAATTGGAATAGATGAAGAGTAGAAGTGAGGAACCTTCAGACGCTCTTCCGTTTTAATAGAAAAAATGAGAAGTAAGAAGGCAAAAATCAATTGTCATAAAGATAATAGTGCAGTAAGAATTTCCGACGGTCTTTGAAGTTTGTTAGGAAAGATGAATGAATTATTCTTTTTTAGACAGATAGATAAGATTCTCTGAAGTGCACATCAATCATTTTTTTTTCTTCTATAACTTTCTTTCATGTACTTTTTAGAATCTATGTATTTTTTTAGAGTAAGTATCAAACACTCAGTGTACTTAAGTTTGATTCAGACAGACAAATAAAAATCAAACACTCAACGTACCTGAGTTTGACTAATAGAAAATGACAAGTATCATCTTTGCAAAAAATCTCAAAGTATATTTTGCAAAGAATCTCTGCAAATTCTGCAAAGAATCTCTGCAAAAGTTTTTTTTGTTTTTTTTTGTTTACACCGTGCACATCAAATTTTTTTTTTCTTCCCCAATTCCGGTATTGCCAGTACCGAAATTCTCTTTTTTTTTTTTTTTTTTTTCCGAATATTGCCATTACCTCTTTTTTTTTTTTTCCCAATTTCGGTATTGCCATTACCGAAATTCTTTTTTTTTTTTTTTTTTCCAATTTCGATATTGCCATTACCGAAATTATCTTTTTTTTTTTTTTCTTCCCCAATTTCGGTATTGCCAGTACCGAAATTCTTTTTTTTTTTTTTTTTTTTTTTTCCAATTTCGATATTGCCATTACCGAAATTATCTTTTTTTTTTTTTCCTTCCCCAATTTCGGTATTGCCAGTATCGAAATTGTCTTTTTTTTTTTTCTTCCCAATTTTGAAATTGCCATTACCGAAATTCTCTTTTTTTTTTTTTTCCCCAATTTCGGTATTGCCAGTACCAAAATTGTCTTTTTTTTTTTTTCCCCAATTTCGGTATTGCCATTATCAAAATTATCTTTTTTTTTTTCTTCCCCAATTTCAGTATTGCCAGTACCGAAATTCTCTTTTTTTTTTTTTCTTCCCCAATTTTGGTATTGCCAGTATCGAAATTTTTTTTTTTTTTTAATTTTTTTCCCCAATTTTGGTATTGCCATTACCAAAATTATCTGTTTTTTTTTTTTCTTCCCCAATTTCGGTATTGCCAGTACCGAAATTGTCTTTTTTTTTTCTTCCCCAATTTCGCTATTGCCATTACCGAAATTCCCCATTTTTTTCTTCCATCTTCGGCAATGGCGTTACCGAAATTCCCCATTTTTTTCTTCCTTTTTTCCTTTGGTCACTCGCGCACACTCGCGCACGGGCAGGGGCTAGGCAGGCAGAATTTCGGTAACAGCGTTGCCGAAATTCCAAATTTTCTCTCACCTACTTTTACTCTTTCTCTCTCCTACTTTTCTTAGAATTTCGGCAACACTGTTGCCAAAATTCACTCTCTCTCCTCACTTCCCTAAATAACTTTGAACAGTGCCTATAACCATAAAAAATTTTGTTTTTTGCAATATTTAGGCAAAAGACTCCATATTCGTGACTAGTTTTATTGTTCTTTATTGATCCACATATATTGTTTAAGATGCGATTACAAATTTATTTTAGGTAAATACATTTGCTTATTCGCTCTTGTCTCACCTTTAAGCAAATAACTCAAAATCTAAAAATTTGTGGGATTCAAACAAGATTTTTTGTTGGAAAAAAAAAATTATTTTAAAAATTCTACAATTCAAACATAAAGTTTTCTTTTGTAAAAGTATATATAAGTTTTAAAAACCATATTTTCAAAGCATAATTTAATGATTAACAAATATATATATATATATATATATTAATGATCTTAAGAGTGTGTTTAATTGAGTAGAAATATGAGAGAAAAAAAAAATGGAAGATAACCAGATTGTTTTCTTGTTTTGCCGAATAGGAAAGTGAAAAAGAATAAAAATCAAAAGAGAGAATAAAAAATATGAGATCATGGACAAATATTTTTCTATTAAACCACTATTTATTTTGTTATATTCTCAAAATAATAGGGGGAGAATATGTCTTAATCAAATGATTTGACAATCACATGATCCTTTTTATCTCCTTCTCTACACTTTTTTTTTATAATTATTTTTATTATCCTACTTATGGAATAAAGCTTAAAGCACGTTTACTACTCAAAAGTGAAAATTCATATAAGATGAAACTTAAAGGGTTCAATCAAAACAACCTTTTCTCACTCTAATTACTTGGTAAGTGAAATTGAAGAATTTTATACACCCTCGAAGAATAGTAAATAAGTGTTCAAAAAGGTTTGAACATCCTCATTTATGAAGGGGAAAAAAAATATTACCGATACCCATAGTTTTAAAAACCAAATCGGACTAGCCGGTTCAACTAGGAATTGAACTCTTAACCAGTCCTATAAAAACCGTAAAAATCCAATTGACACTCTATTATGTATTCATGAAAAATAGATGCTTTGCTTAGTTTTATGATTTACACTCTTATTTTATCATCCTATTGGATGATTATGAATTAGAAAACTTTTAAATTAAGGATTCTTGCAAGGTTTTTATCCTTTGAACCAATTCTTCTGTAAATAAAACAATACTCGGCATAAATGAAAAAAATAAATAAATAGACTTCTAAGTTGAGCTCTACAAAGAAAATCGAAAATTTAGAAAAATCATTTAAAAAAAAACCCTAGCCATATATCCCAACGAAATTTGGGTCAAAAGCCCATATTTCATTCACCCTGAAATGGGTCACAATAATTCCTCATTTGTAAAACATAAATCATGGGTCATGGGACATATCCTATCACCACCATTCACCCAAAATCTATACACAAACCCTCATTTATGGGTATTGCCACATTAATACCTGGGTGTTCACTCATCAACTCTAATATTCACCACTCCAAAAACTCCTTTCACTAAAGTTTCTTGATCCGCAATAGATAAAGATGCAACTTTATTGATCCACATATTCGTTTAAGGTGAGATAAAAAATGATTTTAAGAAAATATACTCTTGCTTTTGTATACATTTAAGCAAATAAGTCAAAATCTATAGATTTGTGGATTCAAACAAGGGCTTTTTTGTTCAGAATTTTTTTTTTAAAATATGCTATAGTTGAAACATAAAGTTTATTTTTTATTAGAATTTAGAAGTATATATGATTTTTAAAGATCACATTTTCAAAACACAATTTTACACTTGACATATATATAAATTAATGATCTTAAGAGTGTGTTTAGTTGTGTAGAAATGTGAAATAACAGAAAAAATGCAAATAAAATGAAAGATAGATTGATTGTGTAAGGTCAAAATTTTCCTAATGGCCCTAGGTCCAAACCAGAGTTATAGATGGCTAAGGCCCATTACGAATCTTGGCCCAAAACAATAAAATTTTGTAGAGATGGAAACATACAACATAGAAACATACTGGCCCCGAGGACTCTTATGGTCCTTGTTCTTTTCAATTCCAAACTACTATCTCTCTCCTCTCTTCGGCTGTCCTTTTGTTTCTCTTTTTTCTCGTCCTCCCATCTTCTATCTCTCCTCCTCCTATTTATACATTTTTTCTTATCATCCCAGCCCTTCATCTCCTTTCTGTTCCTCTTTACTTTGGCGACACTTGTAGTCTCATTTGCAGAGAATAATGGTGGTAAAATATCTGGAGATCCTCTTCACTGTTTAGGTCACTTCCTTATTAATGTTGAGAGTAAAGCTGTCGTTTCCTTATTTATTACGGTCAGGAAGTCTTATCTCCAGCATTCATTGCTTCCAGATATTTGTGGAGGCCTACAACGACTGTTCACATATCCTCGGGTCCTCGGCCCCCGACCTAGGCGAGATTTCATTTAAGTTGTTTAATGATCCTCGGGTCCGTTATCCTCAGGTCCTCAGATCCTCATAGATTGTTTTCTTGTTTTGCAAAATAGAAAAGTAAAAAGAAGAAGATAAAATAGTAAAAAATGAGATCGTGGATGCTTATATTTCCATTAGACCATTGTTTTCTATCTTCCCAAAATAATAGGAGGAAAATATGCCTTAATCAAATGATTTGGAAATCTTACTATCCCTTTTATGAGTTTATCTCTTTCTATTTATTATTATTTTTTTGCTTTTAATTTATTTATCCTACTTATGGAATGAAGCTTAAAACACTCTAGTCACTTACTACTCAAAAGTGGAAATTCATATACAATAAAACTTAAAAGAGCTCAATTGAAACTATTACTTGGGGAGTGAAATGGAAGGATTTTATACACCCTCAAAAATAGTAATAACATTCTTTATATTTTGTCCGTTAATAGAACTAGGTATATGAATTTAAAGGAATATCCTACATTTCAACTAAATAACTAACTTCATCTTCTCAAAAAAAAAAAAAAAAAAAAAAACTTCTTATTCAAAAAAGAGTACCTAACTTAAAAAAAAAAAAAGAAAAAGAAATCTACAAACAAAAAGTTGTCCAAAAAAATAAACCCTAAAATAAATTTTAACAAAAAAAGAAGAAGATAAATTCCATGGGTTTAGGTTAATGCCAATTAGGTCCAAGACATTTTAAAATTGACCAATTTAATCCCTAAATCTAACATTTTTTTTTTAGAAACAGACTAATTGTCAAATATACACACATAATTATATTTTCTCACCAAGCTCAAATATATTACTTAACCCAAAGTACAACCATAAAAAGATCTAAAAAGTAAGGACTAAGTTAGGTTTTAATAAAACCTAACTTAATTCTTAAAACAATTGAGAAAAATGTTTAATCATCATAGTATTTACTTGGTGGACATCAACTAAAACATCAACTGGAATTAACAAAAAAAAAAAAAAAAATCCCATGAGGTCATCAACGAAGCAAGCCCAAGATTTTGAGTAAATCTAATGACACAACAATTTTTATTATATTTGCTGCATCCTGTTTATGTGACCAGTTTAATGTGACGAAATATAAGTGGTAGGAATAAAATAATGGATTTATGTGGGCTCATAATTCTAATACTTACTGATTGTCATGTGACAAAATTGTGACAAAATTATGGAATTAGTTGCAGAGTCTTAATGATACACGAAGATTCCAAGATGCTTTAGATGGGACCCACCACCAAATATAGCCAATGATTAAAATGGGTGTATGTACTTTTGTTTTGTGAGTGTAAGCCTTGGCCCTTGAGTCTTGACTCCCCATCCAACCCAACTCCGTTACTTTTTTTGAAGCAAAAACCGAAGTCAAGTTTAACACATACTCCAACGTTAGCAGATCAGAAAAACATATACAATAGCATATAAAACCACCTAAACAAAAGCAAACCTACAAAGAGAAAAAGACACTCAGAGAAATAGCTTTGGTTTTTGGTTTTTGGTTTTTATTTGGAAAAAAATCATTTGTGTGGTGAATTGTTGAAGATGGTGAGCAAGACAGAGGAGACCCAGTTGAGCAATCTGGAAACCCAAGTGGACAATGGAGGAGGAGGGGCTTGGGAGTACCTCTGTTTGGTGAGGAAGCTCAAGGTCCGTCGCTCTGACAGGGTTTTGAAGCATGGATTATCGATCCTTAATGACCCCAAGAAGCGATCTAGTCTTGGCTCTGATGGTGAGTCTCGAGCTTTTTTTTTGTTGCTCCTTTCAAATGGGGCTTTTTATGGTTTTGAGGCTGATTTGAATTGGGTTTGGATTAGATTTTGGGTTGGATAGTGAAATTGTTTGATTTCTGTATTTGGTGTGTTTAGTTTTGCGTTTATTCAATTGGGTTCTGTTTATTTTGCAGTATTTTTTTTTATAAATGTTTTTGTTTTAGTGGTTTAGATTTGCTTTGAATTTTGATTGTTTTACTGGTTTTGGAGACTTTCGAAGGTCTATAGAAATGATAGCCAAAAAGAAGAAGTCAAATTGCGAATTTGAATTGTAAGTTTGTAACAAAACAAGACTACCAAAGCGATGATACAAAGTTAGATTGCCAATAGGTGACCATTGATCCAAGCCCTGGAGATTGTTACAAAGTTTCTATTTTTTATTAAGTAACTTACGGTGGTAGAACATAGTAGTGTAATCCTGTTACGGTGCAAATCAGTGAGCCAATAGAACTCCAATGCCAATTACAATTATGCGATGGTGTAATATGCATAAATTGATTTGAACCCTGGTTTTTCTTATAAAAGAGATCAGTTAATGCCACTGAGTTACAAGACTCTTGGCTGAATTACATTATTTAATAATGCTCGAATTTTTTATCATCCACTTTGTTTGATGAGTGCCGCAATGACTATAAAGAAGAAGGAAGATGGGGTTGCTGTGTCTAAGGTGCTATAATATAGATTAAAACACATGCCAAGAAAATAGATTAAAACACAGGCTAATGCGTTGACTATGATGCTACAGATATGGACCTTTCATTTTTATGTGTTCATAAGGATCTAATTAGGAGAAAATGTCCTTCTTCCCTCCCCCACCTTCTCTGAGAAACTGTGATGAAAAATTTAACAATGTTGTATGCATTCTCCAAGTGTAATTTGCAGTCAGTTATAGGATTGGGCTCCTTAATTTTTATCAATATTGTCATCAGCATTGAGAACTGTCTTAGATCTCTTTATCATGCTGAAAAGCACAGGGTGATATATATATATGGTGTGCAGAACAATTTATATGATATCCTAGTCAGGCTCTCAAAAGTGCTCATATGCAGTTTGAGTGTCAATTTATTAATGGGATATAATTATAATTCATTCATTCTTTATATATTAAAAGGATTTTTTCTTTTGAACTAGGACTCTACTTAAGACCCCTTTTTTATTTTTTTGATGCTTTCAAAAAGTTTATTGTGAGGACTATGTATCATCTCTAATAAAGTGAGCTATTGGGGCCCTGAGATTTTTCCTTTGAAGTTGTGTCGATTTCTCAGTCTGAGTCATCTGTAATAAAATGCAACAGTGAAGTATTGGGGCCTTAGCCCTCAGGCCTTTTCCTTCAAAGCTGTGTACCAATCTCTCTTTATTATCATAAGTAATAATTCATGTGAATATGAAAATTTGTTTTGATGTATATAAGCTAATAAAAGAATAGAATTATAGAACATGCATAGGTCATGGTGCTTCCACGGCCACCACATGGATATCTTGTCTATGCAGGCAAATAAACATTGGGAGTTGTAACTAAATTTATAGTGAATGAATGAAGTTTTTATTTGTGGTCTAATGTTTCTATGATCTGTTTAATAGTGTTTTCGGGTGGTAGATTCATGCTGGTGACTGTCCAAGCCATATATAATTGCCAGCTCCATTTAATTAAGGGTCCTCCATTTAATGTACCAAACTTTTGATTAACAAGTATGTATTTCTTGATGTAGAATGGACTCTGTATGAGCAAGTAGCAGTTGCTGCTATGGACTGCCAAAGTCTTGATGTTGCAAAGGTACAGTCTTTTCTTAATGAATTTTCCTTTCTCAAAGTGTATTAAGCTTCCCTATATTATATCATTACAAGCACTCAGTTGAGAATTGCATATATGTGTAAATACACTTTGCTTATAGTGTCCTTGAATGTACAAAATGCAAGGTTATGCTATTTTATGCGTCCTGGTTTGAATGCTTCTCACTCTTAGTCTAGTGAAACCCTGGTCTGGAGTGCTTCCATAACATCTGGTGGTTCATCTGTGTGACACTTCCTCCTGTGCTCAGATGAGGCACTAAATTCATTTCATAATACATGTGACCTGTCTTGTAGTTAAGGCCACCTTCCATGTTTTAGTTAGCATAATCTTGCTTCATATTAATTGGTTACAGCATACTGTGCACAGACCTTAGTTGCTAAATTCTGCAACAGAGATTTTGCCATGTCTTTTGTGTTCTTGGGCTTTCTTTTTTATTTGGAAAAGGGGTGGGGGGTGGGGGGTGGGGGGGGGGGGGTTTGTTGTAGAAGTGCATGAGTTTGTAGTAAAATGTCAAACTAATCATTTTTGTACATTTGTTCTGAAATGCACTGCACTGCACTTTTTTTTTTTTCCCTCTTGTTGCTTGCATATTGGTGCCACCCCATGTGACTTTGTCCTCTTTGAATGTGCCTTTTTACCATTGGGAGGTTCGTTTGCTCATCAGCTCATGTTGGTTTAGGGAAGTGGATGTTAATTAGGCATTACTAGAGACATCTTTTTGTTGGTTCAATATGCCAACTTCATAGCTCCATTTTATTTCCCATAACATGGTAATGGTTGCAGTATAATGGCTCATTAATTTGTGGATATATAATCTTGCAGCTTGCATATCTATGTACTATGCAGCTTTTAGTTAAATCATACCTTATAAAAAAAATTATTAAATTCTTTGGAACAAGATGATTTTTTTTATATGGATAGAAATTTCTTAAGGTCTATTTTGATTTGATTTTTTATCTCATTTCATGCACCCTTTAATCATTGCTTGAGCTATGGATCTACTCATTATCTAATGCTAATTTGTTGAATGGACTGTTGGCTTGAATTCAATGTCCAAGCTGATTCTATTTTACTCTTGAATCTTTTACAGGACTGCATAAAGGTTCTACAGAAGAAATTTCCAGAGAGTAAAAGGGTTGGTAAGTTGAAATAACGTATGGTAACCAAATTTGTGCGCATGCCTGATTAAAGATTCCATATACATCACATGCCTGATTAAAGTTGAACACACATGTAAAGCTTGTTCTTTTTTTGTGACTTGTGATGTATAGCATTGTCCATCCTTAGTTACTGGGTATCCATCCCTCAAATGCAAGATACAGATTCTTTTGTGATGTTGAAAGGAGTTTTTCTACCTTTCTAAATGTGGTGGGCTACTAATTAAAGATACATCTCAATAAACACGAGCATGAGCAATATGCCATAGTTTAGTGAGGGTAATAAATAATGTAAAGATTAGCATGTTAAGCATTTGCGTAAAAATTTCAAATTGTGTGAAATACCTCAAAAAGAAAGTTGTATGAATGAAGTCAGACACATACTTAAACTGGACCCTTTTTCATTGGATTATATACCCAGTATTAGTAAATAATTGGAACAAATTTGTTGTAATTTATGCAGTTGCAAATATTCACACTTGTACCATATTGTACTTTTCAACACTAAGTGGTGGAGTGTTGTTGGGGGGATATCATGTTTATAAGCTTGGTTCCCAGTAACATATGGTGTTACAAACTTGAGTTAAATAACCAATCTGAAGAGACAATGCATATGGTAATTTAACCCCTCGAAACCCACTCAAGCATGGATTAACATTAACTCAATCACAAGATAAAGCCTTCCTGAACTTATAATAGCCTTGGAAGGGGGGGTGCCCACCCAAGAAATGGCATAACAAGATGAACTTCCAAAGATTTTGGGTTTGAGGCTACAAGATATTAAGAAACATTATTGATTCCGTTCTATTCCAGCTGAAATGGTCAGAAAATTTTGTACCAGTCACTTAACTGGTACGAATCACCCCCTTGTTTCACCTCAGTTTGAATTTCAGTTCAGTTCGGTCTGGTACCGCCTGTGTTGGTGAATTTATGCTGGTATTGATATAAACATAATATTTACCTTTCCAAGTTGAACAAACAAAGAACTCATCCCATCACAGCAGGTAGCCTTCATGCCACGGGTCGACTGAATGAACCCAGTGCATCATAGAGGTCGCCCCCTTCGTCGTCTTCTTTCTTCTTCTTTGTTTCATCCTCGCCTCCTCCGTCAGTTCATTTTTTCTGTTGTTCTCCAGTTGTTTGACTTATTTCTTCTTTTGCTATTTTTTTGCTTTGTTTTGTGCTGGTCTTTAGTTTTATGAGCCCAAGCATGTGACTAGTGTTGGAAATGACAAAGGAGAGTTGGAAACTTTAAGAGTGAGAGTTGAAAGTGTCAGAATATATTTCCTTTCAATTTTGACCCCCTCCACCATGTTATAATATGACCAAGTGTCAGAATATATCAAGTTCTCTCCTTTTTTTTTTTTTTTGGTCAACGTGTGCTTATTTTTTTTACCCCATTATTTAGGTACATATAATAATTGTAATATTCTAAAAAATTTAGTTATTATTATTATTGGGTAGAAATTTGGGTTTGGTATTGATATATTAGTTGAAATATGAACTTTAGTTTTAAGACTCTTTTAACAATTTATTTGGATTATGGCTAAAAATATATAAAGAAATATATGTATATAAATAAAATATAATAATATAGTGATAAGTGGTAACTTCGAAATGGTATGTAGAAATAACCAGGTGCCGAAATATTCCATTCCAACGGAAAAAATGAAACGGGTACCGAAATGATAGTCATAACTTTGATATTTAGAAGTGGAAAGTTGGTTTTAGAACTCTATAAAGATATCCATGTACCTGTAACTAATCTTCTACAAAAGTTGGTTTTGGTTTGTCCCAGCATGCTATCTTCTTTCAAAATAATAGGGTGTTTCTTTTATAGCTACTTCAGACAGTTTTAGAGGGAGAGTTCTTTGATAGCAATTTGCATTTGTTGCTGAAGATTACAGTCTATGCTGGGTTTACAATGACCGCTTTATTTATTTGAATGTGTGAAGAATTGATATATGTTTGCCTGAGCTAGTTTGGCTCCTATGGTGATGTCAAAAGCTTTCTGGACTTGGAGATGATAATATTTTCATTACCTGTTGATATTTGGTGACATAGTATTTATCTTGGCTTAAATCACAGGTAGGCTGGAGGGGATGTTGCTTGAAGCAAAGGGGGCCTGGGCAGAGGCTGAAAAAGCTTACTCAAGCCTCTTAGAGGATAATCCATTAGATCAAGTAATTTCTACAACTGATTCTTTTTAAAACATTTATTTTTTGTAAGAATTGACCCAATTGTTACTAAGGAAAACCAAGGATCATCTTGTTGTTTTATCTTTCTTATGTGAGATTAATAGAATGTTCTTTCCTTAAATAATATAGAAAATATGATAAAGTGTTGAATTATACACATCCTTTAATTTTATTTTATACAGGTGATACAAAAGAGGAGGGTAGCAATGGCAAAGGCACAAGGAAATGTGTCTGTGGCCATTGAATGGCTCAATAAATATCTTGAAATGTGAGACAGATCTGAATTTCCTCTCTCTTTCTCTTATGTGTCTTTAAAATGTAGATGAAAAAGAAAAAACAAATTATGTGTCTGCAAACACATGTAGCTGAGGTTGTCTTTCTTGCTTTTAACAGATTTATGGCTGATCATGATGCCTGGAGAGAACTGGCTGAAATATATGTCTCCTTGCAAATGTGAGACATCTTTCTTCTTCTCCTTGTCTTTCAATTTTTTTCTATTCTGCAGGGAAATCAAAGCTACCAAATTGCCTTTGTCTGGTGTCTCATAATTTCTCTTTGTATTTATAACATAGGTACAAGCAAGCAGCATTTTGCTATGAGGAGCTCATATTATCTCAACCCATGGTTCCCCTATACCACTTAGCTTATGCTGATGTAAGTGGTTTTTCTTTTCTTTAACTGGTCATTAGCTTCTGCTCATAATGATGCTATATTCCCTTTTTGCCCCTTGTTTTTCATGGGATACACAAATCAAAGAAACAGTTAATGCTTTATGAAAATTTATGGGAAGCACGCTGCTTTTGGTAACCGTTCTCCAGTTTTAAGAGTAAAATAATCGATCTGCTTCAGAAAACAAAAAAAACCTCTGCTAGGGAACTTATTTTCCACAGTTCTTAAACTTTTAACTTGTTATGATTCAAATCTATCCACCAAGTGGAGAACCAGTTACGCCAATGAGCTGTAGCTTAGATGGCACTTTCTCCTCCCTTAATAATGAGTTGGAGGGTAAAAATTGGGTTCAAGACTCATGGGGCGTGCGCGGAACTTAGCGATTAAAAAAGTGCAGAAGAAGGTGTTAGAGACTTCAGTGATGCAATATATCATGGCCCCAAATCTAGAAGTGAATAGAATATATTAATCCACATTCTAGAGACCATTGTACAACACTGAACGACATGCTGTATGGAATTACGCCGTTCACAGTTGGCAAATTGTCCAATACCTTCCCAGTTTGCAAATTGTCTAATGCTTTGAATAAACCGAAAACCTCACTGTTCACCACATTCTAACAGGAACTATTTGTTCCCAGCCTGAACAGTTTGCTTATAGATGATCTTGCTGAATCACTTGTCAAAAAAGAATTATCCTGCTGAATTTCTTTTATCACTTCTAAAGTCCCAAATTTGAGTCAAATGGGGTATGTAATGATTTGCAGTCCAATATTATTGAGAGCTGTCTTTAACTTGCCACTTTCAGGGAATTTCATTTGAGTCATCTTTTAGTATTGTGAGTTTCAGCTAAATGAAGTTTATTTTAGTTGGCTGTGGTTGGGTACTGGTACTGGAGGCAATTTCTACGTCCACGGAGTATATGTGTCATATTCTGTCTGAATATGGATGTTCTTGGGTTGGAAAAAATCTGTTGTACTTGCTGACAAATATTCAAATGTCTCTTCTCTCAGTCTCCAAGGCAAAAAATTGGGATATTTGAAGGAATTAAGATCCTCTAGAGTTTTTAGGGTAGCTCCATTATGTAGTTCTTAAATTTTATTCATCCATTTTGAAATGAATGAATTGGATTTTACCAAATCATCAATATCTATACAAATTTTGACTATCATTAGTTTAGCATCTATTTAAATTATTTCTGACATGGCAAAAATTAAATCCAATAATTTCACAATGGATGGGTAGAAGTTTTAGAGTTCCATGGTGGAGTTATCCTAAGAACTCTAGAGGATCCTAGTCCAATGTCCTGTGCTCTGCCTCTGATACTTAACCTTCTTCTTGGTTAGGTTCAGTAAAAAAAGAGAAGACCAAATTGGGATTCTATTGAAGTGGTATTTGTCATGCATGCTTGAATGAAGGCCCAAACTAAGGTTCTCTCTTAACACCTACCTCCCTCTCCCCAAAAACAAAAACCATATGGCTGTAGCATTCATCTTTGGAGTAAGGGAATATTTCAATTTTGAAGACCTACTATCATGCTCAAGTTTTGGCAGTTATCCACTTCTTTGTTCCCTTGCTATTAGATGCTTGTACAAATGATAGTTGCCTAGTCAAAGTTATTTTCTCTTGTTTGGTATCAAAGCCTAGTTTGTTGTTCTTGACTCCAGTGCTTGGCTTGTTTAGCTATTATTCTTTGATTCTGTTGGGTTGGTTGAGTGCGTTGGGTTCTTTTGGGGCAGCATATAAGAGGGGGTGTGAAAGAAATAAGTTCCACATTTGTTCTTGGTTGTTGGTTTATGTACTATGCTTAGGCTTTTGGGTTGAATGCATTAAAATCTTTATAGAAGCCTGAATGCAATGTTTAGTTAAGATATCAAATATTGAATATGATTTCATAAGTTTCGACTATAACTGTTAATCATACACCTCATCTATTGCTTCTGTGAACAACAGGTGCTTTATACACTTGGTGGACTAGAAAATCTTCAGAATGCAAAAAAATACTATGCGTCCACCATAGATTTGACTGGAGGCAAAAACACCAGAGCACTTTTTGGTATCTGCTTGGTGAGCTCCTTCTCTCTCTCTAAATACATACATTCACACACATGAAAACTGTCATGTAGTTTCGATTTGAAGCATTTTCTTGGTTGACTGTTGTATTTTTTAGATCTAATCAATTTCATGAGTTGCCCATCTTGGTTCCCTCTCTTTTCTGTCATTGCTTGACAGTAATCAATTTCTGACTGGATGAACTTTTTACTCCTGTTATCCAGTGTTCTTCTGCCATCGGACAGATTGCCAAAGGACGGAATAAGGATGACAAGGAAAGCCCAGAGCTACACTCTCTGGCAGCAACAGCCTTGGAGAGAGAATACAAGCAGAAAGCATCTGACAAGCTTTCTCTGCTTACAGCTGCCCTAAAAGGCTTGAAAGTTTCATCATAACTGCTTAGCCAATTTTCCAAGATTCTTATTATTATTGTCCAACCTTCCAAAACCATAAGTTCCATCAACAATTTTCTGGCCAAATAGCTTAGGATTTGCTAATGTTTCAGACTGACTTCATATTAAAAATAAACTCTTATATATTTGTTTGTGTTTTTCCCCTAAGGTTTTGAGTTATTGATGTGATGTATTTTTTAGGCTGCCCAGTGGCTAAACCAGGAAGATTATGATAACTTTCCCTCCTACATAAATCTACTCTTTCTATTTTCGTTCCCAACTCACATTTATCTGCGGATTTTTTCTTCTGTCTTTTGATGTTAGGTTTATGTGTACCCACCAAAGTTTTAAAGTTACATGTGAAGTTTTGATATGAAGTAATGTAAACATACACAGCTGTATTTGTGTATGCTTTTCATTTGGGTATATGAACCTCTTCGGGGAATTTTGCAAGGTAACAAATGAAAAAGAAAGAATATAATAAGTTAACGTAAGAAACAAAGAAATAAGGAAACTAACATCTCGAGTTTTAGAAACTCGAGATGCAGCCAAATCCTGAGCCCTTCGGGTCCGTTTTCAAGGTGCTGATGTGGAAAACTCCACGTAGATCTCGAGTTTCAAAAACTCGAGTTCTTTGCAAAGCAGAAATCGAGTTTCTTAAACTCGATTTCTGCGTGACACCTTTTTTGACAGATAGATCTCGAGTCTTAGAAACTCGAGTTTTACTGGGCACTTTTTCCCTCTATATCAGATCACTCACGCACGGAAATAACTTACTTCCTCACTGAACACTCTCCGTTTGCTCTCATAACTTACTTCCTCACTGAACACTCTCTGTTTGCTCTCATAACTTACTTCCTCACTGAACACTCTCCGTTTGCTCTCACTGCCTCACTCTATATCAGATCAGTCCACACCATCCACTCAACCTCACTTAGAACTCTCTCACCCACACTCAACCTCACCTCCTCACTGAACACATTGTCTCCTCTCTCTCAAGAAATTCATATATCAGGTATGGGGTTCATTTTAGTTGCCTATTTATTGTTGGGTATTATTTGTAGATAATTAACATAACTTACTGTTAAGAAACCTTGCTTTGTTGGACCCATTTTTGGATTGTTAAATTTCTTGTTGTTTGTTGTTGGGTGAGACAACCTATTTTAGTAAAGGAACATTTCAAAATAAATATGTTGCTTTTGAAGTAGAGTTAATGTACTTTATGAATGGTATGTTTTGTAGATCATCAAATTACAAACATTGGTTAGCAAACTGCCTCCATTATTAACCTAATGGAGTAGGTAAGGTTAAATGTTTATTTGATTTTGGTTAATTAGGCTGTTTTTAACATATTGTGGTTTGATGATATAGTTCGTTTTTTGAAGTTTTAATTCCTGTACCTTTCCTAAAAAACGTTTGCATAGTTAACTGAGCAGTATATAGTTATGTTAGTTCTTGCTTTGATATGAGCTTAGCCAATTGGTCTAGTAACTTTTAGTGCAAACGACTACGTAGGATTCAGCTTTGTAATCTTGTTCTAGACAAATGGAAGTAGGAAGATCACTAATTTAATGTTATTATTGAGGGTGTTGATATGGGCAATGCTCTTGGTAAATCTGTCAAGTATTCTTTGGGTGTTTGTGTTTCTCTTGGGCTTAATGCATGCATGTTTCGATAGTGTGTGTATTACAAATAATGTGAAGATCCCTACTTTTTACTTGTGTAAGCTGCACTCTACTTCTCTTGGATTATGATTTAGGATCTTATATAAATAACAGATTTAGAGAGAACAAAGCCAGCAAAGCATGCCTCAGCAATGTATACAACTGCTTTGGCAAGTGAACTAGAAAGTAACTATAGCAAAATAAATTCCTCTCAATTCCTTTCACTCTAGAAATATTCCAAGAAGGAAAAAGATGGCTAAGCATCCAACACCATACCTATTTTGCAACACCAAAGGTGATTGTTGATAACAATGCATAAGGGGTGTATTAGATTCATTTTAATGTTTTATAGTGCTGTTTGATTCATTGAAATTGCTACCTTAGCAGTAACACCAGACTTCCCCACCAACTGCGACTTGAGCTTTTTTCCCAAGCTATGCGCGTACAAAGCTAAATCCTTCTTCTCCTTCACAGTCAGACTCGGTAGCAGCTTCAATTCCAAATCCCCATTTGTCTTCACATTCAAGGCAAGCTTTTTCCACCACACCCTTTATGCAGTCCTGTAAAACATTCAAGAGTAAAATAGAATTAGCATTAGAAAATGAGTAGATCCATAGCTCAAGCAATGATTAAAGGGTGCATCAAATGAGATAAAAAATCAAATCAAAATAGACCTTAACAAATTTCTATCCATATAAAAAAAATCATCTTGTTCAATTAAGAATTTAATAATTCTTTTTATAAGGTATGATTTAACTAAAAGCTGCATAGTACATAGATATGCAAGCTGCAAGATTATATATCCAAAAATTAATGAGCCATTATACTGCAACCATTATCATGCTATGGAAAATAAAATGGAGCTATGAAGTTGGCATATTGAAACAACAAAAAGATGTCTCTAACAATGCCTAATTAACATCCACTTCCCTAAACCAACATGAACGGACAAGCAAACGAACCTCCCAATGGTAAAAAGGCACATTCAAAGATAACAACCCAGACTGCAAATCAATAAAGATCTCACACCACTGTGTTTGTTCAACTAGTTTTAATTGACTGAAAGACCCATGAGTGGCGCTCATCATTTTAGGCTCACACGCTTTTCTTTATGGAAATTTAGATCATTTGACAGTGGAGATAGTCACATAATCCAATTCCAAGATGCAAGAAATTTGTCTATCTTTTCCGTGAACCAAAACTAAAGTTATGAAAAACTAAATGGTAAATTAAATCACTTTTACCATTATTCTCATTTGACTTTTATGTGTGGATCCAAACTCTTCAGTATTCTTCAATACATGAGGCCCATTTTTAAATGGGAGGTACATGGAGACATGGTTCAAATTCAAGATCACCTACTTTCATATTGATGAATTACCACTCGTCACACTGATAGGATGGGGTGAATTTAATTCCTTAACAATTATTCTAATAATAATTTGTTTTAGTTCAAGGAAATTATTAACCATGATTTGATTGTCATGTAAACAAATAATTGTACAAAGCAGATGACTATAGATTCTTAATCCACTAAATTCATGAAATAATTGCTTGCTTCTCTTAATACTGCATCAAGAGAAATCATTGGATGAATATTTGTATCCCATCATTAATCAACAAAAGCCAGAACTTCTTTGGATTCCACAAAGGCAACAACAAAGTAAAGACCACTAACTAATTTTGGTTACACCAAAACCTATCCTAACATTCAGCAATTTTGCATAAAGTAGCCACTCTTCAGAATCAAACCTGTCCACTTCGATTTAAAAATTTTAAGAATCTTACTGTTGCACTAAGGCAAAGGCAACACTGAGATAAAACGAAATTATACATTTTTGTTCTTTTCACAACTAAGCATTAACATGTCAAGTTGAAATAAATATAGGTCTAGTAACTAAATCACAGAGCTAACTTGGGAATTAATTTTCTCACAGAGTTCTGTATACAGGGCAATTTCAATGCATGTTCAGAAAAGACTGGTGTATGACAAATTGCTACAAGAATGATTAAATTCATAAGAAAGTTTTACACTAGTCAGGGCTTAAGAGCTTTAATGTCAGTAACATTACCCAGGGCTGAATTAGACATGACAACTAAAACCAGTACATTTTGTAATACACACTAATCAATATTGCAATTTTTTTTTAATCAAATTACACTATCGAGTATAAATGACTTTTAAAAACACAAATTTCACCCATCAGAAGAGCAACAAAACCCTTCATAGAATGCCATAGGGATGGAAAAAAAAAACTTCAAATCTTACACTTTTGAAGAAAATGAGAGACCGACCAATGACTTGAATCTTTCTTTCCTCCTGATATTGCTAAAGTGGACAAATGCTTCAAGTGTCTTTGCCATTGTTTCTTTGACTGATTTGCTTGATAGTTATAATTTCCATACTCCATAGTTTTGATGTATTGCTGGTTCCATATCACACTATCTGTGTGCTTTGGTTCCTTATTTTTGGTTTTCCTTATTTTCAATGAATTTTGTACTTATAAAAATAAAAAATAACAAAGTAAAAATGAAGCTATGACGGAAAATCTCAGAAGCACAGGTGCGGATTTGGGTTCGGGTGTGGGTGTGGGTGTGGGTGTGGGTGTGGGTGCGGATGCGGATGCGGATGCAGTGCAGTGACATAGCAATTTTTTAAAAAGTAGGACACGGATGCGGCAGGATACGTTTATTAATTAATTATTAAACTTATTTTTATTTTTATTTTCATTTTCTATATATTGCTAAGAATTTTTTTTTCATATAATGGTAAACATATATCAATTTAACAGAAATAGTAATCAGTAGATAATAAAGTGAATACGGAATACATAACCATTACATGATATTCAAAATGTAGAATACAAGATCTAATGTTTGAGATTTTACAGAGATTTGAGGCTTGAGATTTTATGGAGAGTTGGGAGAGTGAGTTGTGGGTTAGTGAGGCGAAGGAGAGACGGAGGGAGAGCTAGAGGCCGTGGATCCGAAAGAGAGAGAGGAGATAGAGAGGTCAAGAGAGACTTGAGATGAATGTAGGGTTTTGTTTCCTTTAAAGTCTGCCAACAAAACGGTGTGTTTTAATCACATCTTTTCCATTATTTTTTTAAATAAGTACTTCGGCCCATATCGGTCTGAATAGGATTCTATTTCGGACCGTATCGGACTGAATTGGGCTACATAGAAAAAAAAAAAATTTCAGCAAGGGACAAGTGTGCAGCCGCGTCCACACAAATCTGAAGCAGGTGCACCAGCCAAAATGGTGCACCTGTGCTTCCTTGCAGAAAATCCATGGCCGCTACTCCATGATTAGAGCTACTTCTTCACGAATAATAATTGTTTTAAGTTACCAACGTCTATGCAAGTTCAAAAGCTAAGACCTTCCCTGACACAATCCCACCCCTACCCTTTTCTTCGGTGAAAGAAGTGGACCACAGGTTATGAAAATTCACATCACAAATTGCCATGCATTACATGCAAATTTCACAAGTGTAAGAACTTGGAAGACTTCAATGGTCTCCACAAAAACAAGCTATAAGGGCCTGACTATATGCTGCTAGGCCTAACATATGCTAACCTACAATTTGAATTAAAATAAAATACAACACAAAAATTGGAATAGAATGAAGGGAAAATAACATGAAACTTACAGTTATATTCAGCCCATCCAATGACTTGATTCTCAAGATCATACACCACTAGCTTATTTGAAAGGACTAGATCTACAAAAAAAAAAACACAAAAGAAGAAATTATATTTCCATTGATCATGCCAGTGGAGCTTTATAAAGAAATTATATTTCCATTGATCATGCCAGTGGAGCTTCAAAAATTTGTCCCCACATCACCCCTCTACTAACCACAACTCGCCGAGTTGTGGCACAAGTTATGCCTTTTTTTTGTGGCACTAGAACTACTCCATATTGTAAGCGCAATCCTTTCCAATGTACAAACTTAAAACCAAAAGCGCAAACAAATATATTCTTCTTCACACACACGCGCAAGAATAGATACAAAAAAAGAGGGAAATACTTGTGTGGTTCCCATAGCTCTTTTGCCATTGATTGCTTTACTAGACAGCCTCTTGTGGACTAAACCAAACATAGGCACTTCCAAGATATTTGGCTACCTGAAACTTAAGCTACATTCATTTCCTCCTCTCTCTCTCCATCATGGATTCATAGTGCATGCCTTCATCTCCCTCTCTAAATCCCAAAATTCACAGAAATGCAAAGCTAAATCCATCATGGGAAGCAATTCATCTAAGGAAAACGACAATTTGCTTCAAATCCAGGATGTATGATACCGCTAAAACTGCCTCATCTTAATTTCTTTACATTGGTTCCATCACATTCAATTTCGTTGTTATATTAGGACTAATGACTTCTATTTCTTCCTAGCAGCAGTTACTACACTTGCTTCTGCCTCCATAAGCAAGAGCAAAATTTATTCTTTACTAGGAAACCTAATGCTAGAAAGCCAAAGAAATATTTCTCACAATTGAGAGAAGAGCCTAGCAAGGTAGCTAAGAAGAAGGGAACTATTGCTGGGGCTGTTGCTCTCATTATAGGAACTAGTATTGGCTCAGGGATACTTGCACTCCCAAAAAAAGCTTCCCCTGCAGTACTCTCAATATCTTTCTACTACTTTGAGTCTCTGGATTTTTAGTAATATGAGGAAAATAAGTACTCACTATTTGGCTCTTAGCAAGTATGAGGGTCAGGAAAAAAAAAATACTTAAAAATATCATTTGATGACTGATATGAAAGAGAAACATTTATAGAGTGCTTCTCTTTCTTACGGATTTTTGTGAAAACTACTTAGAACCAGTAGTAAAAGAGAATTAATCAATTAAGAAAGTAACATAAAATTACTTTATAATGAAATAAAAGAATATTCATGGCTCAACCTGACTAGCATGTTGAGAATTCATGGCTGAACCAACAAAAAGATGTCTCTAGCGATGCCTAATTAACATCCACTTCCCTAAACCAACATGAACGGACGAGCAAACGAACCTCCCAATGGTAAAAAGGCACATTCAAAGAGGACAAAGTCACATGGGGTGGCACCAATATGCAAGCCACAAGAGGAAAAAAAAAAAGTGCAGTGTAGTGCATTTCAGAACAAATTTACAAAAATGATTACTTTGACATTTTACTACAAACTCATGCACTTCTACAACAACCCCCCCCCCCCCCCCCCACCCCTTTTCCAAATAAAAAAGAAAGCCCAAGAACACAAAAGACATGGATGTCGTAAAGGATTTTCACATTAGTTCCTTATATTCATAAATAATGATAATATGGATGTCGTAAATTTGATAACAATCATATAAGTAAGAATAAATCTAATTGTTTTCTATGATTCAAGAAAACTCTTTTTTTTCCCCCCTTCAAATTTTTCTTTGAAAACCAAATTTTTTTCCAATAGGGCATTTAAGCTATTTTTTATTTGGTGATTTCCACCAGTTTTGGCACTGGACTTACCTACTTGCATTATTATGAATCCTCTTCCTCACTCTTTTAGAGTGGTGCTGTTATGTCCTAGACTAGGCTTTACCTTTTTTGATGTTTTGTAATGCTAAGTGGCTCAGGTGCCCAAGGCAAAACTGGTGTAAAACAATTGTTGTTTCCTAAAGTTCAATAAAATTTCTATCATGGTTCTCCAAAAAAAAAAAAGGTAAACCTCATTCACGAACCCTAGTAGAGAAGTTGAAGTAACACAGTTTCAACAATCAAGGTCAAAGGGCCTTAGACTAAACGACTAACAAAACCAAACCAGCAATAATCACGAACAAAATTCAAGCAACGCAATCCAGTTGCCGCAAAAAAATAAATGCAGTAATAATCAGCTAATCTTGAGCTCGATTTTCACATTGAAATTTTGTTTACCTTGAAATTGCGACAAAGATCTCTGACAATCTTGAGATGCTTTTGAATGAGAGAGCGACTTCGGAGGGGCCGAAATAGAGAGAAGGAGTTTGGGACTTCGGCGGCGGCGGCGGCGGACAGAGCGGAAGAGGAAACAGTGGGACTTCGGCGGCGGCGGCGGCGGACAGAGCGGAAGAGGAAACAGTGGGACTTCGGCGGCGGCGGCGGCGGACAGAGTGGAAGAGGAAACAGAGATCGTGAGAGTGAGAGTGAGAGTGATCGTGATCGTGATCGTGATCGTGAGAGAAAGAGAGTGAGAGTGAAAGTGAGAGTGAGAGTGATCGTGAGAGTGAGAGTGAAAGTGAGAGTGTGAGTGAGGGAAGTTTAGTTTTAGGTTGACAAACCCGTGGGTCTGAAACACGATTTCAGGCAAAATGAATACAACAAATCGAGTTTATAAAACTCGTTTTCAGAAATAGAGTTTTATACACTCGAGATCCACGTGGACAAACTTAGCCATGTCATCATACAACCGCACATCTAAAATCGAGTATTAAAAACTCGATTTACATAATGAATCTCGAGTTTCTGAAACTCGAGATGCTAGTTTCCCACATTGTTTCTGTTCCGGCCAACTAACAAAAATGTTACCGTACTACAGTTATTTGGAAAAAAAAATCGAACCTCTTCCCTTATCTTGCGTAGCGGTCCAAATTCTGTCATTTATGACTCCGTTTTTTGTGTGCCTTATGAATTGATGCTTGATTCAGCTTAAAGCTCATTTAAGCTTAATGGATAAAAATTGGTGCTTTCCAAGGTGTATATGTGGAGAGGTAAATCATTCATTTGAAAGAAATTATCACTAGACGAGTTCAAGGGGAAAAGGATGTCTATTATCTACAAATGAAGAAAGAATATAAAAGCAATAAAATGCAGTGAAAGCTGTTTTAGCTCTGACTGTATTATCCATGAGGAATCTGAATGGGTTTTTTTATCAGCTGAATTGATCACATTCTAAATCATGAACGGTACTTTTAACTTGTAAGTTTTGGCCATCCATTAATCAATGCAAAAGCTCTGTCGACTATTTTTTAAATTTTATAAGAGAAAAAAGAACAAGGAAATAAAAAAGAGGAAGTCATGTTGATGCAAATGGAATTTTATTTAAGTGTTGCAGAAAGGAAGCAAAAGCAATTGCAGTGTGTTCCTGGGTTAGGGTTTGAAGCTGTCTGCTGGAGCATTGCATGGTGCATATCTTTGACATCTTTGACTCAAAGATGATTTGGGGTTGATTTTTCTTTAACAAGTAATAACTTCTATTGAGGAAAAAAAAAATTCTTATATTATTTGTAAGCTTCTTTGGACTGGACTTTTATGTGATTCAGAAATACCCACACATTAACTAGGAAAAAATTTGAAAATAACATGGTAAAAATATATCTGTAACTCTACTTAAAATGCCTACAAAATAGAATACTTTTCCACTAATCTATGTTTTCAAAATAAGCTAATTCATTTTTTTTAAAGGGAAAATTATGACACTAGGCAAAAATTATTATTTTTAGAAGTCTCATTGTACGCACTTTGATGAGCCTAGTAATAAATAAATAAATTAGGGTGTGGTCTTAGCCCTAGTACTTTTATTTTTGATAATGATAAAAGATTAGAAGTGTGGCCCAATATTAAAGTCACAAAAAATTTCATAATTTTTCTTGCAACTTGTAACTTGTAAGGATGACAAGTTGTGATTGATGTAAAGTGTAATATCACTTTTACTTCTTTTCTTCTTCTTTTTTTAATTTTTTTTATTATCAACAATATCATTTTTACTTGAAACCAATTTTATCATACACTAATATAATTTGTCATCTAAATAGTTGTCAAAAAATTTAGGAATTATTTTAGTTGTCACTAGACTTTGTGAATTATACATCACCAAGAAATGAGAAACAAGACAGTTTAATAATGGAGAGTTCTAGTTAGCTCAACTAGTAAAATTTTATGTCATTGAATAAAAAATCTAGGATTCAAACTCTGCTTATACTGTAAAATCGATTGATGCCTTAACTTAATGATAAAGAACAATTGTTATAGATTTTGTCATCAAATAAGAAATATGAAGTTCAAACTTCTTCTACACCATAAAATAGATTAGCGTCTTAGACTGATGATAAAAAATAATTATTATGGAGCAGACTCTATAGGTTGAAAAACTATCATATTTATTAAAAAAAAAAAGAATGGTGATTGCACTTAGGAAGGTCCAATATTTGGTAAATAAATAAATAAATAAAGTGTTTTTTCCTTTCCCAATTTTGTGTGGGTCATATTGGGCTTGATTATTCCAAGTTCCAAGCAGCCCATGTATGCACATTGGGTTCAAAACCCTCGGCATTTTGGGAAATAAAATGCCATAAAACAGTGGCGCAATTGCAAACCCGAAACACCACAGCGTTCATATATATATATATATACAAAGCCCATCTTCGTCAACACTAGGGTTTGAGTTTTGAGGTCTAGGGTTTTCATTTCAGCTCCCTCACTCTCTCTGCGCCTCTCTCTAACCCACAACCATGGCAGTCGGGTACCTCGCTTTCTCCTCTCTCTCATTCATATGTATGTATAAATTTGATTGAATAATTAGGGTTTCTGATTGTGTTGGATGATGCTGAAATTGCAGGAAGAACAAGAGGATTTCGAAGGGAAAGAAGGGAGGGAAGAAGAAAGCGTGAGTTTCATTTTCTTTTTCGTTATCATTCGTGATTGATTCATGCACTACGTTATATGAACGATACTATAATTTTTTTTTTTAATTTTTATGAAATTGGGATCTGATTGGTTTGTTTTGATTTGATTTTTGATTGTTTTTATGTTAAAGTTTGAAATTTTTGTATAAATCTTATCTGGGTTTTCGTTAAAATGTTTTTCTAATGAACATTTTTGGTGATAATTTGCAGTGCTGATCCCTTTGCCAAGAAGGACTGGTATGACATTAAGGCACCATCTCTGTTCCTAACTCGCCAGGTTGGCAAAACCCTTGTCACCAGAACCCAAGGAACCAAGGTATATATATCTATCTATGTAAATGCATGCACGTATTTGTGGTTGTAGATTTGGTTATGTGTGTTAAGTTGTGTTTTATGTTTGCCTAATGTTTGGTTCATGAGAAATTGGAGGAAAATGGGGCAATGAAATGGAATTGTGGTAGTTGCTAATGTTTTGGGTTGGTTATTTTTGAAAGAGTAGAACTTGGGTACAATTTGATAGGTGCAGTACATTAGGTTCCCTAATTTTTGAATTTAATTCATTGGTTAATGCAACTGGGTGTTTGAATTTTATTGGGGTACCCAAGTTACATGACTTAGGAATTGTTTCTAAGTTTTTTTCTTTTGCCAATACGTATTTTGTTGCTTTTCGGGCAAATCAGATATTGGTTTCATGATACTGCACCTTTAGATGTAATGTTCTTCTTGTCCATGAAGATTATATGATGTTTCCTGGTTGCTGTATAGGTTATTACATTTGTTTTTAATTGATGTGTTGGTAAATCAACTTAAAAGCATTTGGTGTTTTATGCATTTGTGTGCCTATGAGTCTGGTTCCTTTTGTTGTCCCTATAACAGTGATACAACTTACTCATACGGAATGGTTAGTTCTTTGTTGTCGGATGGGTGCGTGATATTTTTTTTCTTTGGTTTAATAATTTGAGCTTGGACTGCTTTGTGTATTGGTAGCATCAAATATGTTTGGATATGTTCTCACTGTTGTATCACTTGCAATAATTAGTGTTCTAGATATTATGTGTTATCATCTAATAGCATTGAACTCTTGAGGGTTTCTTTCTCAATTCGTGTAACATACTCTGTAGAGTGGCAGTTTGTCCCCTTGTGTTCTGTGTTTTGATACATCTCATACGAAGAATGACCCCCCCCTCGGTTGGGGAGCTTGTTTTATAGTATAGTTCAAATACTCATAAGTGCTTTAGAGTCTTCTATTAAAAACTTACTTTTATTCCATCCAAAAAAAAAAAAAACTTTTATTTAATTCTGACCAATTATACAACCATTCTGCCAATCTGTTACACTAACCATTTTGTTCTGCTTTTATTTTGCAGATTGCTTCTGAAGGGCTCAAACATAGAGTTTTTGAGGTATCTTTGGCTGATCTTCAGAACGATGAGGAACACGCCTACAGAAAGATACGTTTGAGAGCTGAGGATGTGCAAGGGAGGAATGTGCTCACGAACTTCTGGGTGGGGTAGCAAATTATTTACAATTATTTCTTTTTGTTGCAGTAGGACACAAGTTGTTTTCATTTAATACTTTATGTCTAGTATATTTATTTGGTTTTTCTGCTTAACTCAGGGAATGGACTTCACCACTGACAAGCTGAGGTCACTGGTGCGCAAGTGGCAGACATTGATTGAGGCCCATGTGGATGTCAAGACTACTGACAACTACACCCTGAGAATGTTCTGCATTGGATTTACAAAGAGGAGGGCAAACCAGGTCAAGCGGACCTGTTATGCCCAGTCCAGTCAGATTCGTCAGGTTTGTGTTTCAAGTTCTATTTCCCCCTTTAATCTGATTTGGTGTGGATTTAGATAAAATAATGTTTGAGTTTCTTTTTTGGCTTTGCCTATTGTCAGATTCGCAGAAAGATGAGGGAAATTATGACAAGCCAGGCTTCTTCATGCGATCTGAAGGAGTTGGTCTTGAAGTTCATTCCTGAGGCAATTGGCAGGGATATTGAAAAAGCAACTGCTGGTATCTACCCCTTGCAGAATGTTTTCATCCGCAAAGTCAAAATCCTTAAGGCTCCAAAATTTGACCTTGGCAAGTTGATGGAGGTAATGTATATAATTCACACGCTACTTTCCCCTCCTTTTTGGAGTTGGTTTTTCAACTTTCAATGTTTGTCTATTACTGTTAATTTTCTGAATTCTTTATTGACATTTCTGATTATTCTGTTTAGGTTCATGGTGACTACCATGAAGACTTAGGTGTGAAGGTAGAAAGGCCAGCTGATGAAACAATGGTTGAGGGGGAGACTGAACAACCTGTGGTGGGAGCATAAAAAGAAAATTTATTTTTCTCTTGAATCGTGATAAAGTTTTGCTAATTTGAACAATGAGGGGGCAGAGTTCTGCATAGATTTCTACCTTTGAGAGCTTTGTGTTTTCAATTAGTGGATGTGCAATTTTTATTGTTATTATTTTCATTAGCAATTTTCTCTGTTTCATGGAGCTCATATTTTTATGATTAATACTTATTATGGTCAATTTGATGAATATCTATGTAGTTATTGATTTTTGTTATTTGAAGTATCTGTTGATGTTCTGTTGATTTTATTGGTTTTCGCCACCCGTCTCTTAATACCGAACGGGCTTCTGTCTTGTTTGCACTGGTACATACTATTGTCAGTTGACATATCGGGAAGCTCCGGTTGAGATAGAGAAGGTGTAGTTCTAGTTTCATCGGAGTCTAATGCCTTTTGGCACGTAATCTGCTTCTGAAGCTTTCTCAAATGATTTTATTGAGATAAGAGAAGTTGTAGTTCTAGTTTCATCGAGTGTAACGATTTTTCAAAGCTTTTACAAAATGTTTTGAATGTATAGTCATGTTTTCATTACTTGTCTCCGCCCTTTTCTTTTTTAATTAAAGTTCTCTGAACAACTAACTACTTCCAATGGGTGTATAGTTCTCCGTCTTGCGCATATTAAGTAATTACAATAAAGAATCCCTTGTAGTTGACCCAAGAAAAACCATTAAACTGTTATGATTTGTAAATCATCCTCTTTCTCCTATTTGGTGCATTATGATGCATTTGGTGCATCAAGCAAAGATGTTTTTGATGTATCTGTGGAAGTTGTTTTGTTGGCTTTATCGATTTTTGCCAAAGCAATGCCCTTGCTCAATATCATATATAAATCAAATTTTACCACATCAACTCTTATTGGAGCAAAAGAGGAGGAAACGGCTCGAGGATGTACCAGCCATTTTTGGTAAATTTAATTAGTTTTGCCACCTAATTTCGTTTGATTTAGGGTTTGTTGGGCGTTTTTCTAGCTGCCCTAGGATTTTTTTTCCTAGTATTTAAACAAATCTTAGCCTCTAAGGCAATTTAGATTATTAGATTAGATTTTTATGTTATGCATAGCCACATGTTTTCCGCTAGAGATGTGACTTTGCTAGACCCAGATTTGTTTTGGAGAGTCCAATCCGGAATTCAACATTGGATTGCCTAGACTAATGGATTCCGGTGCATTTTTAAGTTTACAAAATAGATAAAGGCCAAAGTTTTAGAATCATGATAATGATTGAAATAAATAAATAGTATATTTAATTGGATAGATTTGATTAAATGGTGAGTTGAACGTTATTATTATGTATATTAAGTGATGTCTAATATTAGAAAGTAATTAATTAATCATCATATGTCCAGTAATGAGATGAATCCAATACAGTCCATATTCAGGTCAGGTGCGGTTCATGATTCATGTTCAATATAATAAGGTATGTCTAGCAATGGTTTATGTACGTCAAATAGTTTATATCCAGTCGTGGTTCGTGTCCAACTAATATATGTCTAGCGGTGGTTTATGTTTGAATAATATATGTCTAGCGGTGGTTCATGTCCAAATGATATATGCCCAGCGGTGGTTTACGTCCAAATAATATGTCCAGCGGTGGTTTATGTTTGAATAATATGTTTAACGATAGTAGACCAATTTATTAATATATATGTTCATTAATGAAGTATTAGTGAGATCATGTATTATTAAATAGTGAGATGATATCAAAGTAACTTGCATCCAGTGGTACAATAACAGTGAATTAACATGTACTTAATAATGTAATCTTGAAGATGGAAAAAACACTGACTTATCTTTATGTCTCTAACTCCAGCCATATAGCATCACTTTGTTTTTTATATGATTTGTAGCTCCAACTGTATAGCGTTAATGAGCTGATAACATTCCAACGGCTGAATAATATGAGTACAACAGTACAATGATAATAAATTAAAATATACTCAATAGTATAATTTGGGAGATAAAAATATAATGACTTATCTTCACAGTTTGTAACTCTAGTCATATAACAGCAGTGAACTTATAACATTTCAACAGCATGATGAAATGAGTCTAGCAGTGCAGTATGACATTTTGAGTCCTTTTATGGTGACTTCATGATTGAAGGGGAAAAATGGGTGTAACTAGAGGGAGAGAGAATATGTCCAGCCGTGTGCATAGGTTGGCTAAGTTTATTCCCTTTATTATGCACTTAAATGATTTACCCCATGTAATACTCTTTTAGTCTTTTAGTCAAATATAAGTGATGTTGCCTTCCATAAGAATGACTTTTAGTATTATAAGTTGTTGCCTTTGATAAGAAGGGCTTTTAGCATTATAAATATGTCTTCTATGAGAAAGGCTTTTGATAAGATGTTTTTGGAAGAATGTTTGATATGTTTTAAGATGTATGGAGATGATAAAAAATATATATATTTTGTGAGATATGATGTTTGTAATATGTATAGGAATTATATGTAGATACTTTGTTGAACATGGATCTTGTATATGTATACTTTGTGAGACATGGAGTTTAAAGAAATATGGGAAGTATTTATGGATATTTTGTGAGGAATGTGTTTGTAAATATATAAAAGTATGAGATAGATAATATGAAGGTTAAATATAGTAAATATATGAGCTTATAGTTGCTGCTGGAGTGGTTTTTTGTGTTATGTCATGGGTTATGTTGCTCTCTAGGAAGAAAGATTTTGTAAGAGAAATAGAGAAAAATATGAAAATGTGTTTATGGGCATCAAAATGATGATATTTCAGAATAATAATAGAGTGTGGGAAAGATGGGTAATGGATAATGGTGTGGTGTAATAGGTGTGTTATAATTGTGTTATCTAAGAAGAAATATTTTTGTAAGAGAGATGAAGAAGTATGAAAATGTTTAGACATATATGTAGCAAAGTGAATGAAGTGTCAGAATATTGAGGATGAGATAAGGATGGATAGTGTGTAAAAGGTGTGGTGTAATAAGTGTGTTGTGTTGTTGCTTGGTCCTCTTTATATAGAGCCAAGTATATAACTAAGTTTGAATTGGTTAAAGGAAAAAATCTACAAATAAGGAAAGGTTTTTGGCAAAACAAGTGATTTCCTTAGTTGGTTTTTAGTTTTAGCTAGAAGAAAAAAATTTGAGCCTTTAATATTGCTGGAGCTGCTGTTACAGCTGTTAGTCACAGCTGTCAGCTCTACTGCAGTAGCTGCTGAATAATGTCATCTAAATGACATCTTCTGCTGGAGGAAAATATTTAGCATTAAATTCATGGTTTGACTAAAAATGGTAAGAACACTTTTGTGGGACTTTCCTATTTTTGGTACCGCAGCTGGAGGTTAAGGATCTTAACTTATAATGGTAGGATTTCTTTTATGGGATCCTTACTTTTGGTATAGCAAGTAATTGCTGGGATTGACCACTAATGGACAAGTGATGTCATTTTAGGACATTTGTCAACTACCTAAGTTGCTGCTAGAGCTATTGCAGTTACTGCTGGAGGTACTGCAGTAACTACAATAGCTCCAACAGAAGTTGCAGAATCTGCTGGAGCTGTTACAGCTTTTGTTGGAGTTAAGGCAGTTTCTGCTAGAGTTAAGGCAGCTTCTGTTGGAACTATTGTTGATATTTTTGGCTAAGTTTCATTTTTTGGAAAATTATATGTTTAGTCTATATATAATTTTGGAGTACTAAACTAGTCAGTGGATATTTAATGAAGTTTGTAGATGTTCATTTTTTAGAAGCCCAGCAAGAGGAGAAAGCCCAACAATGTGGGCAGAAGAAAAGCGGGATGGAAATTTCATTGAGCTCAAGTGATAGAAATAATGAATCATGGGTCCATAAATCAAACAAATGGACCTTTAAGAAGTAAATAAGCCTAAGAAGGCTCAAAAAAAGAAATATCAAACCCATGGGTAGTATGGATGTAGAAAAGTGAGAATGATCCACAACTGTCACAGCAGGTCCAAAGCAATGTAAGTAAAGGGAGTAAAAGACAATGGAGAATCCATAAACCCCAAAAATTAAGTATGGAGTACTTGGGCCAATGAAGCCCAATGAGTTAGTAAAAACCCATGGGAAGCACAGAACTAGAAATGGGCCAAGGATGCCCAAAAGGAAGTAAGCAGGATGAGGGACGCGGGAGCCCGCAAGTAATAAAAGGCCCAATGAGTTTATTGGGCTATTAGAAAATGGATGAACAGCAAGCCCAAAGAAGCCCAGTAGTCCTGAGTCAAGTAAACATTATGGCAGACATAACAGAATAACGCGGCAGGAAGTAATAGCAAGGCTAGCAATAGAACACGGAGGAGAGCACAAAGGAAAGGAAGCTCACAATCAGGCAAAGCCTAGCGAGCCATAAAGAACCATATATTAATAAAGCAGCTCCCACTGTTAGAAGTTAAAAAACAAACGGAAGGATGGGTAGATCTTCAGACCACGGCAAGTAGCAGTCAGATTTTGGACGAGTATGGAAGTAAGGCATGCGCAAGATCCAGATACCACCAGCCTGTACCCAACCAATACAGGAAGTGGTGGGTCATGGGTCAGAGGTAAAAAGGCATGGTCTGACGGTGGGGAAGGGGAAAACCCATTTTCGTGTTTCCTGCTCAGACACTTTTGGAGGCAGTGTCCTACTAGGATGACATACCACCTAAAAAAGGCAAAGCTGAGTTAGAACCATTAGGTGCATACCATGAGAGACGGAGAGGAAGAGAGTACTTACACCGTGGCAGTTAAAGATGCCACGACAAGCAAGCAAACAAACAAAAGAGTCTTCTTTGTTTAGTGAGATGGAGTGGCATAGCCAGCATAGGTAAGTGGCGCTGGTTGGGTGACTGGCCAATTAGTCATGGTCGGCAAGAACACCCACACCAGACAAAAACGGTTAAGGGCTAAAATGGTAAAAGCCAGCCACGGCTAGCATTATATTAGGAGCCCTTGCTGTGCACGGCGAGGGCAGAGCAACCTTTGGGGAGAGAGTCACCATAACTAAGAGAAAAACATTGAAAGATCAAACGAAGAAAAAAGAAAGAAGTAAAGAATTGGAGAGAATAGAAAGAAAAGTAAAAACGGAGAGAAGGCAGACATGCACCAAATAGGTTGATCTCCCTCTCCCTCTCCCTCTCCCTCTCCGACCTATGTTCTCTGATAACGACAAATGACCTCTCTAAATACAAGTCATTCAGACCCCCCCCCCCTTTAAAGCAGTTAATTTCTCTTTTAGAGAGATTAGTCACATTGAAGAGATGTTCCCCTTTTTGACTTAGACCTAGCAACATAACTTGATACAGCAGACTGACATTTCTTTCCTTTAATATGCTTATTGCTATTCATTCAATACTTATCCTTTGTTGCTTTCTCCATAAAACGAGTATTCATTATCAAAGCCCATTATTTGCCTTTGTCTGGATAGCGAAAGTATTTCTATTATTTTCTTTATTATATCTGTCTGCTGTAACTATTGTAACAGCTCTGCTTGTCACGGGCAAGTGATAAATAATCTTGGCAAATAGGGGCATCGTTTACGCACAAGCCAGACCAAAAAGGATTGCTATTGGACTAATCCCAACTCCCTAATCCAAAAAACTTTGGGATCTAGTGCAGCAGGAGGCGGCCCAGCCTAACTTTTGCAAAAAAGACCCACACAAAGTTTGAGAGATGTAATTATGGTCTCTTTATATTTTAACCAAATCTTGGAGAGTAAGGAGAACTTTCGATACTAGATATGAGATATTAATATTTAGCCATGTGCTTGGAATTGATTTAAATGAAAATAATAATATAATTTATATGAAATAATATAGTTACATTTTTAAACTTATATTATATGATGAACATTAATTTTTATGTAAAGAGCATGATGAGTTTTATCATTTTAAGTGTTATGTATGATATGAGAGGCTTACCAAATGTTACCTATTGCACATTGACTCTTTAGAGTTTAGGGAATTGGGGAAGACGTGCCAAGCAACATGTTTTCCTTTATCAACTTTGAACCATTAGAGCTTTACTGAACATACTTCTTAGCCCTCCAAACCACAACTCCCAAAATTCCACCAATGAAACTCGTGAGCTTGAATCATGAGCTGAAAATGAGATGATGTGCCATGAGCTTGAACCATGGGCTTTGACATCTTTTTGTATAAATATGAGCTCTTTTGGGCTTTAAAAGAGATTTTTCCAAAATCCATGATAATGTTGATGTGGTGCGGATTGCCAATGAAATAAAGCCATGTGGCGTGAAAATTTTGTCCTCAACAACACCAAACCATATTCTATTTTTTTTTATAAAAAAAAAAGCAAGAACTCATAACCATAGTTTTCAGACTCGAATTGTTCAAAGAACTGGAAAAGGGAGAGGTTCAAGGTTTTTAAGGTCGGGCCAAGATTCAACCGAGGTCGAATCGTGATGATGTCATAATTAATTAAAATACAAATAAAGGTATTTTAAATATATAAATAGTAGCAAAATTGACTAAAAATATCTAAAAATAATTGATACAGAATTTAAAATAAAATTCATTGATATTATAAGGTTAATATAAAATAGTACAACATAAATAAGAATTAAAAAAATATTTCATAATCTTACAAGTCTAAATTATTTTGATTAAATAAAAAATTTACTTGTGATTATTTTAGTAAATTCACATGCAAATGCATTATTCTTTAATCAAAATTGAATTAATCAAACGAAATAAATTTAGTAATATTTAATAAATTGAGAGAGAGATGTAATAGAATAAGTTGAAGAATTAAAACTGACATAAATCTATAATAAATATAATACACTTCATAGTTGTTCACAAGCAACATGTATGGTGTGTTGGTCAAGATGCTGGACTGGGTTCTTAAACAAGGCATATGTCTCAAGTTCTAAACTCCGGCCCACGGTTCGGCCGGTTTTCTTGGTTGAACCCCGGTTCAAGAGGTTTAAATGCCCGGTTTTCACATATTAAAAACTAGATTTGTAACCAGTTCACGGGTAACCCGGTCCAGATTTGTGCCTTTACAGGGATTTTAACTTACTATTTAGTTTAATTCCTCTCAAAACTTACATAAAAAAAAAAAAAAAAAAATCGTTTCAAAGCACCTTTTAACAAAATAAATAACATGAGAAACACCCAACCATATTCTATTAAAAAAAACTGCAAGAACCCATAATTGTAAAATTCCAAGAAAGAGAGAGCAATCTGAGGGTCCTTCACCATTAGGCGAACTTCTCACCAAAAAGCTTTCCTCTTTGCTTTTCTAGTTGTAGTAACTTTTTTTTTTTTTTTTTTTTTCCGAGCTAAATATTTACAGCATGAAAGGTTTGAAAACCCCGACTATACGATCTCTTCTCTCCTTAAAAAAAACCCAAACTAAAAACCTTAGGACCACACGTAGAAAACTTTGCAACTGTTTCGCTCTCTCTCATTCTAATCTCAATCCAAGGGTGGTCATAGGACCAAAAAATGATAATTATTATATATAAACTTTTTTTTGAAATTATGATCTTCAATTTTTATCCCAAAAAATAAAAAAAAATCAAAGAAAATGAAGAGATGAATTGATGTATTTTATTTTATTTTTATTTTTTGAATTTGGATCCGTTTTGTGACCACCCTAATTTTTTTTAGGCCTAACATAATTAAACTTTGGAAAGGTTAGCAATAAACTTTTTTTTTGAGAATCATGTTAGCAATAAACTTGGTTGGAGACTAAGGCTACAACTCTACTTAATATATTTTTTTGGATGTGAATTTTGACAAATCCACCTTTGGATTACAATTTTTTCTTATATCCTCCATACTTGTAAAATTTAAAGAAGTTAAAAGATCAATAAATATGCTATCAATCAAGTGTTTAAATTTTGAGTTTTTGTAGCCTAATATTATGTATAAAAAATAAGTTTATGGAGTGAATAGTAAATAAAATCATATTGACATGGAATTTGATATGTGCTTTGTAAAGAAAGAAAAGTCTTAAAGAAACTAGAAACTTCTCATTGATTGAAAGTTTACAGAATGAAAACTAACTACAAAATAATTAATCAACTTCCTATTTATATACACTAAGAAACAGGGGCTAACTTCTCGCCTAAAATAACTGCTTAACAAACTTTTAGCAAATTCCAATCAGTGCTTGATAGCTGTGATGCACTACTTCTTCCTTCTGGCATGTGTTGTAACTGACATTTCTTCTGTTGTTTTCTTTTGTTCTATACTCTTCTTATTGCCGTTTAGCTTGGTATGTCGTTTAAGTTCTATTTTCCCTTTAACACTCCCCCTTAAGTCCTAAGTTGCAGATTTAGTGACTTGCACTGAAGATAATTCCTTCACTTTCTTGGACACAAATATATCTTTTAATCCTAACTTCTCAGAAAATCTTGTAAAAGAACTATAGCCTAAAGCTTTGGTAAGAATGTCAGCCACTTGCGCATTTGTTGATACATGAAATGTTTTGATCATTCCTTCTAAAATCTTCTCTCGATATACTTCAATGTGCTTAATCCTCTCATGAAAGACTGGATTAGCAGCTATATACAGTGTTGCTTGATTGTCACAAAACAGCATGGCTGGCCTAGAGTGTTCAACCTTTAAATCCTTGAGCAATTGCAACACCCAAGTTATTTCACAAGCCACACTAGTCATTGCTTTGTACTTAAATTCTGCAGAGGACCTTGAAACCACTCCTTGCTTCTTTGATCTCCATGAAATTAGTGATTCACCTAGATACACAGCATAGCCAGTCAAAGATCTTCTTGTATCAAGGCATCCAGCCCAATCTGCATCACAAAAAGACTTAATATGCAAATCAGACTTGCTAGGAAAGAAAATCCCTTTCCCTGGTGACCCTTTTATGTATTGAAGTACTGTGTGAGCTGCTAACAAGTGAGGTTCTTTTGGTTCTGAGACAAATTGGCTTAACCTATGCACATCATAGGTAATGTCAAGTCTTATTAGAGTTAAATACAATAGTCTTCCAATTAATCTCCTGTACTAACTCAGGTCTGCAAGTGGCTTGCCTTCATACTTAGACAATCTCAAATTCTGCTCCATAGGAAACTTCACAGGCTTAGAACCAAGAAATCCAGTGTCCTTTAAAATTTCAAGGGCATATTTTCTTTGGTTTAAACTTATACCTTCATCAGTTCTTGCTACCTCAAGTCCTAAGAAGTATCTTAGTGAACCAAGGTCTTTCAAACCAAACCTGTCATCAAGCAACTTCTTCAAACCCGCAACACAATCAGGGTTATTCCCAGTAAGTAATATATCATCCACATAAATCAATAACACTGTAAAAGAAGTCCCTTGAATATGAGTGAACAAAGAATAGTCTAACTTAGATTGAACAAACCCCATTTGCATAATAGTGTTTGAAAATTTTTCAAACCATTGTCTTGAAGTTTGCTTGAGGCCATAGAGACTTTTGTTCAACTTACATACCAATTTTTTTTGCTCCCCCTAGTTGTGAAAGCTAGGTGGCAAACACATAAACATCCTCAACTAAGTTACCATGTAAGAATGTATTATTGACATCCATTTGATGAATGGACCAGCCTTTCACAATAGCCAAAGAAAGAACAATGCTGATAGATACTGACTTAGCTACTGGAGAAAGTCTTTGAATAGTCTAATCCAAGCTTTTGTGTGAACCCCTTAGCAACTGAACGACCCTTATACCTCTCAATGGTACCATCAAGAAGATATTTAATCCTATAGACCCATTTGCAACCAATAGGAGTCTTACCAGGTGGTAAAGGGGTTAAAGTTCAAGTGTGATTTAATTAAATCTTGTTGGAGCACCTCTAGCAAAATCTCGATCACAAATTACACTTGAAACAACCATCTAACTCCTCAACATACTCCCAAAAGTGATCTTTCTTTCTAACCATATTTCTTTTTCCTATAATAAATACATAATGAGTATAACATGATTAAAATTAAATATATCAAATTTTGATTTCTTTTATACTTTTACTGTTCAGTCATTTGATAGCTTATTTTTTTTTTTGCTAAGACATTGACAACTTACTAGTTACTAGCATATTACAAATATTTATATTGTATAATAAATATATAAATTATATAATATAATTGATCCAATAGAATGTAAATTTAAATCATGACTATATTATAATAAGGAAGATTCAAATACAATGGTATAATGGATAAAAGAGATTTAAAAATAATAATAATTAAACATAAAATGTAGTGTAGATTGCATTTGCATTAATAGTGGTGTTGGATGGCTGGATGCACGAGAGAAAGCTTTTAAGGCTCAATTGAAATTCTCCTAGTATAGTAGAATGGAGGATAGCTTTTTGTGTATAACCTTCACAATTAAGTATAATAGGCTATAGCCTATGCCTACACGCACACCTTAGGTTTTGGCAGTTTTTCGCAGCTTTATTGTTATCAATGTTGTCACTTATTAGTTTATTAATATACTCATAAGACATATTCATATGTTAGTCTATTTAATCTATTAATGGATTGAGATGAGTCCGGCGACTTGAGCTAATTACCACTTTATCACTTACCTTTAAGCTTTTATACTTTACTTTAGTTTTTTAATTATTTTTTATGTCAGTGTTTCAGTCTATGATGGCATTTGGCATTTCAACCATTTTTGGTGTGAACAATAATCCAAAAATTATTATTTTTTATTATTTTTAGCAAAATAAGCGGTATCCAAACGCACCTTACGTTTCTTACGTAGTCCGTATATCACGGCAACTAAACTCCTCATTTCAATAAAATGTGTTATTTACTGTAACTTTGGAATGAAAACGTCAAATGGAACTATGGAAGTCATTTTGTTTGTCATGTACACACGCAAATGTTTCACATAATATACGCGTAAAAACTAACTAGTAATAACTATTGCATGCAAAAATATATCTTCATCCTAAAAGCATCCTCAACATTAAAAAGATTTTTATTTATGAAAATTGATTTTCACGTACTTCTTATCATATATTGTCCATACACATCATCATTTTCACGTTTTAAATATGGACATCAATATAAAATATGAATTGTAAAGTTGTGATTTACAACTATTTTGTATTAGCTTTAATTCCGTGCCAAATTTGATTGTAATTTTGTTCAATCTTATGTACCCTGTATTTTATGTGAGATTTCTTTGTAAGGGTTGTGTGTGAGAGAGAGTGTGAAGACTCAAGGCAAATTGAAGATCAAAGGAGTTTTCATAGGTAGCTCGCGAGAAGCCTTCCAGCGAAGTGAAACATGTGCTCAGCACATGACTGGAATACGAAAAGTCATGACAGATGGTGACAACTGATTTTTACGGGTGTCTCGTGGGTAAGGCATTCCCGTGAGATACTCATGAAATATTCTGTTTTGCTATTTTGTTAAATCTGATACAACATGTCTCTATCCACACTATATACCCACATTACCCACATACTGAATTGAGTGTTTTTCAGAGAGAAAACCCTAGCCACAAACCTTTGAGAGTTCGACATTGTCATACCCACAATCTTCTATATAATCTTGTGTGGTTTTCCACAACTCCTACTTCTCCATATCTAAATCCTTGAAAGGTAGATAACTCAAACACTAACCACACCTATCCTGAGTGTAAAGTGAGATTTTGGTGTTGCTGGAAAGCATTGGAAGAAGCCATTTGTTTGGTGGATGCAATCGGGTTGAATTGCGTGATCTGGAGAGTTAAAGAAGACAAGGCTTGGCGAAGTCAGTTGGTAGCAGGAGCTTTGAAGGCTCAAGAACATGAGGTAGACTAGGCTTGGAGGGTCTTTTGTTATTCGTTTACTCCAACTTATTCTCTAGTAGATTGATTTATTGCTTGGAGGGTGGCAGAGAGGTTTTTTTGCCGAGGTTTTCGGTTTTCTCTTCGATAACACATGAGAGTGTTATCTTGTATTTGCATTCTTTTTCCCTATTCTTTTAGCTTTCATTTTACTGCTGTGTTGTGATGAATATAGCTTAGAATAGTTTATTATTTTGTTCGCTTGCATTTACTTTATTCTGCACTTAGCTTAAGTTAGAGTAAAATCAACTGAGCCGTAAATTTTAATTTGGGAGTTTAAACAACTTTTGTGTTTTCACACATTTTTGAGCTTTCATCTGAATATCACGTGTAAAATTACAAGAAGTAGCGGCTTAAGGATAACACTTCAATGTTAACTCAATTGATTGCCATTACATTTACATAGACACCATAACCAACTTAACAAAATGGGATTCACATAATACATAAAGTGTATCTGATTATTCAACCCATGATCAAGCCAAAAAAGAAAACTCATATATATATATATATATATATATATATATATCTGCGGTACTTTTAGAGATAGTCTTTCAACCAGCAGACAACATTAATGTAAAAGGTTTTTTCACTCCTAATTGTAGTGGTACACCTTGAGCTCACAGTCAGTATCAGGATTCCACCACTGTTCATGAGCATGTGCTTGGAGAAGCGGTGTATTTTTAGGATTTATGTACAGATTTGCCGAAGGAAGAAGATGCAAACCTTCAGCCCCCCTTGGCAATGTTGTTCCTGATGAGATGTGTTCAAAATAAGCAATATAACCTGAACAAATAAGATCACCTCGGTTCACGAACAGGTTAGGGTGCCAATCATATAAGGCACGAAAAGGGTCATGCTGAGCCTTATCAGAAGCTTGTGCTGCAGCTACCAAAGTAGCCTTGACAAAACTCTTTGAAATGCGGATTATATTCTGCATTTTTTCCGTACTCTTGGTCCACTTCATCAAAATATCTGTGAGAGATGGGAATGGTGGATTATAGAGGTATGTTTCAATACTATGATTCAACTTGGCCATGTTCTTTCCTGCACTCAATGCCATAGCTGCACCTATGGAATGTCCAGCCAACCACATATTTGGTGCACCTCCAGAAATACTAACCATTTCTAAAACTTTGTTCATGCCAACCACAAAACGGGCGTCGTCACTGTTAAGTTTGTTAAAGCAGTACTCCACGTCCAACTTCAAGTCCCGTACAATTGTGCCTTCTGATATGACATTTCCTCGGAAGGCAATAACATATTTTGGGGCCTTACTAGCAGAATCGTAACTGTTACATTTCTCATAAACAGCACCAAAGACGGACGTGTCAACCTGATCTGAAAGCACACAGTGTAATTGGAAATCGAAGAATTCCCACCAAGGTGGAGCAAGAGGTGGAGCTCGAGGTTCCTTAAGGCGCTGCTGGAGGTCGTATTCTTGAACATACACTCCTTGGACCAAGCTAGCAATAATGGATCTTCGATGATTTGCACTGTTCCTGCAAAAAGAATACAACACAAAAAGGTTTAATTCACCATATGCATCTGATATCACAATAGACTACGTACCTATTGTCCCAAAAACTTGGAAATCATGAATTTAATCATTATTCTATCAGTTAATGAGATACAAAAAATGATGTAAAACACAAATCACCTTATTAGACAAAGACCACCAATGATAATGGAACCAATCAGATAACCATTTTGACAATAAAATCAGTTCAGCTACGAGGCCTTGACTTTTCTTTCGTCTTTTTAATTAATTGCATGCAGATTATATCCCTTCTATGAACGTGCATGCGAGTAATAATGATCTCCTCACTGAGTTTCGTTCCTCTTCTTCATATATTTTCAACATAATTAATCACCGTGAGTGTGATAAGATGTTTTCTTATCTTCATTACAAGAAACCCACTATTCTTGACATTACATTATGCTATCGACTCTCGCTTGTGTGTGTGTCTATTTATATATATATATATTGATCACTACTAATAATTACACTCCATGAACAAGTTATGGGTGGAAAATGGTCTTACCAGTCAACAGCCTTGAGATGCGTTGGTCCACTAAGGTGGAAGCTATATTTTTCTGATCTATTCATACTTGACCGATGGCCTTTGAATGGTTAATGGAGCCAATATATGTTGATATAATTGATCAGTATGTATTCAGATACTAATATACATATCACGTTTGTTTATAAATCTTCTAGCTAGGTGAGCCTAATGCCCTATGGTCCCAAATGCTTCAAGCACTAACTTTAGGCCGGCCTCTTCTTGGAACTTCATTATTTACAGCTGTATCTCGAAGATTCTTGCCATAGATTGAAAAGCTAACTAGCTACTTAATGGTTTCATATGTTCTTTTCAAATTGTATTTATAATTTTTTGGAGGAAAATGTCAGATAACATCTTTTTAGCTCAATAGCTCAAGAGCTTGTAAGAGATCATCATAGAGATGAGAATCCAGCCAGCCATGTGCACCTTTAAAGTTGACATATATTAAAGGCATACGATTCTGTGAAATGGGATTTTGGTCCAGGAGTCTTATCAGCAATTGGTTCTCCAATAACGTTTGTGGCTTCGAAAAAGCCTTTATCTTAACCTCAAAATTAAGGTATTTTGTACATTTCAAAAGTCGAATATTTGGAGGAGGAAAAAAGGGTCTAAGGCAAAGAGATCCAATATCTCCAATAGATTGAAATTATGCTGCATGAATGGTTTCATCATAATAAGTTCTTGTCAAACAACATTTGCAGGGAGGAAAATCTCTTAAAATATATATTATAAGCTCGAGATAGAGCTTATAAGAAATTATCATAGAGAGGAGAACCCAAACAAATGCACTATCAAAGTTGATATCTTAAAAGGCATGTTATTGTATGTGAGAGTGATGTTAAGAATATTACCAATTATAATCCTTACAAATTGATATATTGCTAATTACCAAAAAATCATTTAAATCTTTATTTATTATATTATTGAATTCCACTTGTAACTTTTATTGCCACATTAGTTGATAAATATTTTGTAGTAAAATATATGATAACTTTAGAATTTTCCTTATGTGTAATGAGATATATTCATGGAGTGTTGGCTAAACTAATGTTCTATAAAGTTTGTGGCTTGGATAAAGGCGCTTTGATAAAGGCACTTGGATAAAGACTTGCATCCCTATCCCAAAGTATTATATACCTTTTCTTAAAACATAAAATAAAATAAAATATGATAGAATTTCAATCTATATTCTGTGATGATTACTTTTAAACATCAGGTCCAAGACATCAATTGGTTTTAGGGTGTAAGTGAGATTTGAATCTTAAATCTCTTATTCAACGACAATATAAAAATTTTATCAGTTGGGTTAATTAACTGAAATCAACTAAAAGTGTTATATAGCTATAAATGGATGCCTTGTGTGATATTTTCAAGGAAAAAGGGAGGAGATGCAATTATCTCCTCACCCTTTTTGTAATGGAACTGGAAATTTTCACTAATATGATGAATTTGTTTAATTTAGAAGTTAAGTAACAACAGTAAATTTGACTTCCATCTTAAGTATGTTAAGGCCAAGTACACTCACTTATCTTTTTAGAAAAATTCTGGTGCCACAATCTAGGGCACAACTTTGTGCACAACTCACTCGTGTGATAAGTTGTGATTGATGGAGGGATGACCACCATCACCCCTCCACCAACCACAACTCGCCACATAGGCGAGTTGTGCACAAGTTTGTAGCACCAAATGAACTTATCTTTTTATTTTCCCTCTCCTTCCATTTGTTCGAAACTGACAGCATGGACTTTTCTTAACTACAATTAGACTCTTCCCTCAAAATCATGTCTAGACCCTTTTCTCTCTGTTTTCCTATGATCTTTTTTAACTGGGCATATTCATTTTGATTTATAAGTTGTGAATATAATAAGGTGTGGTATAGTTTTATTTATCTTTTTGTTCTTGGCAAGTTTGCATACCAATTAACCAATAGGTTTTGAATTTCCTCCACCTTTTTAAGTGGATAAGGAGGTGTTGTTTGAGTTAGCACTCATTGACAGAAGTGCAGTGTTTGTTTTTATGGAGAGAAAAGGTATACATGCATTGACAGAACATATAATTCAAACCAACTTGGACATAAGCAGTTCTAATAAGAATTAAGCAATGAAAATACAAGGAATATCTTCCATTTGAAGAAATTCTGACAGAAGAAGAAGAAAACTAACAAAATTTTTAAAATCACTTCCCATATTTTGGATTGAAACCTAAAAAATTACTATTCACTGCTGGCTAATTAGTAAGTATGGCTACCTAGTTTTAGACTGCAGCCTATACAAGAAGGAGGCAACTCAGATTTTCAGGTGGTGGTTAATCTCAATGATCCGAATTCTAAGTCATGGAGTGAGCAGCTCTTATAGAGTACCTTCACTGAAGACTCATGCCATGAAGAAAATACCCTTAAGACAGACATCTTGTGAAGGCAGATTATTTTGGACAGAAACTATAGATGGGGGGAGCTATCAATGAAGTCAGCAGATTGGACCATCAGGAATGCTTCTCAGTCTGTGAGCCAGTTTTGAGACAAATTAGGAAGCTGAAAAATGTGGGGAGTACCCTCAGACAATCTTCTTGCCCAAAAAAAAAAAATGGAGGTTTAAACCAACCTACATCCATTCCAAAGATGATTTTTGCTACCATTATCCGGCTTGATAGCCCATGGGCTTTCAAAGTGGATAGAATCCAAGAGAATTCTGCTGTCCAAATTGTGTCAGCTCTTAACAATCCCCCTTAGAGTGTGTTTAGTGATCAAATACAATCTAGTAGATTCATTTTATTTTCGGCACTTGTTATGGAATCTATATGGGGGAAAAATGATGTGCTGTGAAACGGGGGTCATATTGAAGTAAAAGAATTTTTCAGGAAGGTGTACTTATTATTCCATGAGCATTCCTCAGTCTGGGAGAGGAGGGATAAAGAGAAAGCCTGAAGAGAGGTTACTAAGTGGAGCCTTTCACCATCTAAACATTTGGAAATTAAACTGTGACGAAGCTATTAGATAGCAGGATTCAATCCTACCTATAAGGTGTGAGACATTGGCAATGTCCATCACTAGCAGAGAGTTTTGAAGTTGTTGGATGTGAAAAAATTGGCATCCTCTATTCCTGGTAGAAGAGGCAGGCAGAGGCTGCAAAGAAGAATCTGAAGAGGATAGTGGAAGAGAGTGACTCTAAAGTTAGCAGACAATGCCACTGGGTGGCTCCTAAGCCTGACTGGAAGATACTTCTACTCATTGAAGTCATTGCAGCTCCGGCCAAGATTGAAATTCTGCAGATTTCACTGGTGCTTCTGAGAAGTAAATTTGACTGCTCATGATGTTAAACATCAAGCACTGCCTCTCTCTCTTTCTCTAGAAACTTCTAGAACTTCTCACATAATCTCTCTCTTTTTAGAAGTTTCTCTCTGATTCCAGACATTTCTCTCTTGCTCTATATCCGGAATTCTCTCCAAGATAGTTTTCATATTTCTTCTAGAAGCTTCCTTGCACTAGTGAATTTCAGCCACAAATATATAAGGTGTCTAGAAGGTTGGAGAAAGGCATTAATTTAATGCCAATAAAAAGGAAGAAGCTAGAAGCTTCAAGTCAGTTTCCTAACCGACATACATCTAGTATAAATAGATGGAATGGTGTGAAGAGTGTCATAAAGCAGAAGTGAGAGATGTGTGAAGTTGTATGAGGTGGTGAAGTGTGTGCTATAGGTAGCAAGTGTGTAGAGTGAAATAGAGTCAAGAGCTAGTGTGTGTAGGTGTGTAGAAGTGAGTGTGTGCAAGTGTATTTGGTGAGTAAGTGCCGTGTTTGCAGTGCACTAGTGTCAGTGTTTGGAAGTCAAGCATCAATGTTTGTAAAGTGTTGTAATTCAAAGAGTCAAGTTTTAAATAAAAACTCATTGTTCAATCTTTTGTTCAACAATCTAGTGTAAGAGCTTCCGCTAACTCAATACATAATCTAGGTCAATGTGCATGAAATATAAATTCTTCAAATATTTTGTTTCCTCATTTTGTTCCACAGAAAGTGGCTATGGTCCTTTCTATTGATTGTAGTAAGCTACTGTTTGTTCAATATTCTTTCCCTTCTAGTAAAAAAAAAGTAATCAAAACTAGTAATTATCTCAAACCATATTTTATCATATCAACTCTGACTTTGATTTTCTAAGGGCTTAAATTATTAATACATGATTAAGTCAAGAAAAATGAAAACCAATATCCCCATACTTCCACGCATTTGTACGCGTAACATGTAAAAGAACAAAGCTGCAGAAGAGTCAAGCATCACAGTTACTCTATAAAAGAGCATGAAGATAATTACCCTTGAACAAAATGTTATGAAGAACAAAAATTGAACCCGAAAAATAGTAGTTCCCAATTTCTTATCATCTAAAAATTTGTGATATTTCATATAAAATGTCAGTTGAAACTAAAATACAAATAGATGAAAGATGCTGATTTGGTTTCAAATAACTCATGAGTGAACACATTTGAGCTTCTTAGAACCATGAGGCAGTGCTGGTGCTGCATAGAATTCAAATTTTGCTTCTTGCTTTGTACTTTAATTAAGTAGATGTGCAATTTCTATCATATTTTCAGTAGCAACTTCCTCTGTTTTATGGAGATCATTATATATTTGATGCATTATGATGCTGATTAGCGCATCAAGCAAAGTTGTTTTTGTTATTTGAACGTGCAGTGTATCTGTGGAAGTTGTTTTGTTGGCTTTATTGATTTTTGCCAAAGTAATGCCATCACTCAGTAGCATATATAAATCAAAATTTATCACAACTCTTACTGGAGCAGAAGACTCTAAGATTTACTAGCCATTACTCGATAAAAAGTGAAGATATTTCCCCTAATTAAAACATCATAGTATTAACAAGAACAAAAAATGAACCTAAAAACAATAAGGTACCAAGTTCATCTCATCTAAAAATTTGCATATTTCATATCTGACAGTGACACTTCAGTTCTAAGTTCAAACCATATTACAAAGAGATTAAAGAAAAAACTGTACCAGACAAGATTGCTGATTTCCTAAAAAATGACTCGAGGGAGCAAATTGGTAACTTTTAGAAAACCCATATACAGAAGATGTAAACAAAAATAAAAATTACAAATGATAGTGATCAATAGCAATGGGTAAGCCTTGGCTTATGCAGAGACTCTTGAACCTCTCTTTTTCTTTTTCTTTGTCTGTTCTCTGATTCCCAGCGATTCCTTGTTTCCTTTCTATTGATCCTAGCCATACCAGCAGAATCCTCGGGATAGTATCGAAACGTGTTTCTAGTATAACCCAAATCCTGTCGATAATTAAAGGACGTTCCATAAGGCATTCTGTGAATTCGATGATGACCACGTTCTTTTAAAACCCTTTGTGTGTCAACCTTGTAGTTACGGTCCCAATCTTGAACTCTCTTGTTTTCACTATAATTGTTATAGCTTTGCTTGACTGGATGAATATATTCTTGAGAACCCCTTCGACCATCAACCTTGTACCTATGGTTCCAATCTTGAACTATCTTGCGGTCACCATAATGGTAATGGGTTTGATTGACATGATGAACAGATTGCTGAGAACCCTTTTGACTGTTAGCCTTAAAATCTTGAACTTTGCCACCATTATTATTATTCAAATCTTGAACTTTCCCGCTGTGACCATTATGGTTAAGAAATCGGCTCTGATTGACATGATGAACAGATTGCTGTGAAGCCTTTTTAGTATTAGCCTTAAAATCTTGAACTTTGTCACATCTGTCACCATTATGCTTCAAATCTTGAGAACCCGATCCAAACTTCCTGTTAGTGTTATCCGAACGAAAATAACATTTTGTTCTCTGAGTCTGAGTTTTAATCTTGGCTCTCTCAGCATTCTCTTCCTCAGTGAATAAGAAAGAGTAATCCCTTGATATCTGAAGCTTTTTTCTCTTCTCCTCTATCAATCTCTCCCTCTCCTCTAGTCGTTGAGGAGTAAGCTTACGGAGTTCTCGGTGTTTGATGACAGCAGCCAAAGAAAACTTGCCAACAACATGAGACCACTTCTTATCTTTCTCAGACAAAGGAGGTATTCTTGTTCTTGGTTTGGTGGGCACATCAAGGACTCTCTTAATCCATGCATCCCCATCATGGGGTTTCATCATCAAGCTGATCCTCATCGTTAGAATACAATACGGGTATTGAAAATCAAAGGAGCACAGCACAGCACAGGGGGTTTGGATTCTGAGTTTCTGAGAGTGAAGAGAGTGTGTAAGATATGAGTACGTTTACAATGCTTTGGGTTTCCTTAAATATTACAATGTGACCGACTCTTGTGTTTTAATCCGAATTCTCTAAGGTTTTGTTTTCTATGTTCCAATGGGACTAGGACTAACTATTCAAAATTCGAAATTCAGTTCCTAAAAATAATAAATAAATAAATAAATAATAACGAAATTAAGAACAATGTTTTCCGCTAACCGACTTTAATATTATTATTTTAAAAAAAAATAAGAAATAAAAAATAAAAAAAGTGACTCTAACCGATTATTGGATAGATTGATGACGAGGAGAGACCAGGCTTTAACCAAAACAATTTTTTTTTCTTTTCTAATATTGGAAATAATTATTTTCTTGCCCTTTTTGAATTTCTTTTTGATATCTTCCCTCTTACATAGATATAATAATTTAAGCACAATTCAATTTACATGAAAATATTGAAATAAGAATCAATCATTATTAAAAAAGATTATTCAGATCTTTATTTTTATCTCCAATAAATAAGGTGATTTTTGCGAACAAAATTTAGTTACAAAATTGCTTGTAGCCAATGATTATAATCTTAATATCTTTTTATTAAATATGAATTTTAACAAATCCATCGTTGGATTATATTTTTTTTTTCTTATATTTTTCATACTTATAAAATTTCAAGAAAATCTAAACTTATAGCTATATCATTTACTAAATGTTTAAACTTCAAGTTTTTATAATCCAAAATTATGAATAAAAAATAATTTTATGAATCAAATGATAAATAACATTTGCTTAGCATGAAATTTGACATGCATGTTAATATATAACATAAAAAACATGCAATCGAACAATTAAAATTTCAAAATAGCATAAAATACAATTTTAGTTTCTAAACTTCACCAAAAATTTGTTTTTCATCCTTAAACTTTAAAAATTTATTTTTCATCCTTAAACTTTGTAATTATGTTAACTTTTTTTAGCACAATAACATGCCTATGGAGTTGTTATTCTAGAAATCAGCCTATTTTCCCTTCTCCTCAAGAAAGAGAAAGAAAACTGTCACCCCAATTTAGTTTCGAATATGAACTATCAATTGCTTGTGCTTGTGCATAATAACTAATAAGTCATGGTATATTCTTCCAAGTCCTCTTGTAACTTTTTAGTGATTCAACCAAGCCCAATGGACGTGAAGAAGTTAATAAAAAAAAAAAAAAAACATATTCTTGGAATTCTCCTAAAAAAGATAGATTCAAAAAAACTTGTATTATTGGTATAATAAAAACGGTTAAAAATAATAAAATAATACATGAGATTACGTTGTTCAGTCAATGGTCACAGCATAATGCCCTAATAACTACATCTTTACTGTATACTTGAGTCTATTTTAGTAACCCCTTAATGAGGTTTATATAAAGACTAGAATTTAAGGTTAACCTAATATTGGTTTACAACAAAATTGGGCCTCTTTGGCCATTTTATCAATCACAAACCCCAATACTTTAACAAAACAATGTCAAATCACCCCCCCCCCCCCCACCCCCCTTCTCTCTCTTCCCTTTTTTCTGTCCCTGTTGCGATACACTTTGGGTAGGTTCCTTTTTGATATATAACTCTAATGGTTCTTGTGGGATGAACTAAGGTTAGCCGTGAGACAAATTGAGCCACTGAGCTTTGCACAAATGTTTGGATCTATACACCGTCCAATCTTTATTCCAGTGGGTTGCGAAAGCTTTAAAAGAATGAAACAGAGAATTCTCATTGGTGGTGTTTAGCTGTGGAAGTCACAAGTCACAACAGACATGGAGTACAAAGGATTTCTGATACAATTGGTAAAGATTTGTATGGGTAGTACTAGTAGTAGTCTACAATTATTGGAAACAAATACAGTAAGATTACACATTCCTTCAACTTAGTCTAATCATACAACAGAACATTGCCCAAATTAGAGCTGAAAGGTACAAGCTATAATAGAATTTGAGAGCATATTAAGGAATAAGGATGGGAGTTGGGACATTTAAAAATAAAAAAATAAAAAGGCTAACAGAAAAGAACCACTTATAAGAGAAAGGCTAATTGTAATATTTATTTGAACGTAACAGGGATTAAATTGACTTCTATTAAAATGCTGGGACCAAATTGACTGAAAACAATGTTTATTACACATAGTATGTATGTACACATAAATCACATTTTCATTTAATTATGTGTACCTAACAAGTATTAACCTTAAATTAATTTAAGGCCATATGTTGTGATACTATATATAAATAACAACCGATTGTCCTGTAAAAGTAAAATTATTAAACCATTAAAAATTTATTATATATTTAATTATTATTCTAACATTTAATACTATATAATTCATGAAGTCATACACAACACAAATCAACTCATTAGACAACGACCACCAATGAGATGCATGCCTATAGTAAAACAAATCAAATAAACATTTTGACAATTAATGAACTCTTTCATTGCTCGAAACAGATATACAATATGCTATTGTTTCAATTAATCAAACTCGGTGTTTAATTCAAAAAAAGATTTTTTATTTTTCTCTTTTTTAATGCTTGCAGGTTATATATTGCTTCAATGAACGTGCACGAGATGTCCTCCTCACTAGAGGTTTCGTGCCTCTTCTTCATACATCTTCAACATAATTAATCGCCGTGATTGTGATAAGAAGATGTTTAATTTATTTCTCTTACAAGAAAACTACTATATCTTGACATTTCATTATGCTATTAACCCTCGCATATGTTGCAGATTTATTTTGATTACTGCTAACAATTACACTCCGCGAACAAGTTATAGGTAGAAATTAAGGTGTCTTACCAGTCAACAGACTTGAAATGTGTTGGTCCTGAACGTCGAACCAATCTCTTGCTCAGCTCATCTTTCACCGATAGCCTAGATTTGAAAGGTTAATGGAGCCAATATATGTTGATATAATTACTATGCATTCTTCCGGTACTATTGTATATGTAGCATGTTCGTTTTTAAATCTTCTAGGTGAGCCTAATGTATTGATTACAGTATAACTCTGGTCCCTACGGTCCCAATTCCCAGAGGCTTCAAGCACTAACTTTAGACAGACCTCTTCTTGCAACTCGAAGATTCTTCTGGCCAATATATTGAAAAGCTACTTAATGGTTTCATAATATTTCTTCTTGTCAAGTAGTATTTATTTTTAGGGAGGAAAATCTCAGATAACTTCTCATTAGCTCACGAGCTTGTAAGAGATCATCGTAAGGATCAGAATCCATCCAAGTGCACTGTTAAAGTTGACATCTTAAACTTGGCATTCGGTGAAATCATGTGATTTTGTGATAGGAACTAGCTATTCTTATTAAAAGAAGAACAGTTCAGTAGTTTTCTTTGAGGGAAACTAGGTTAAGAGAATACAACTAGAGTAGAGAAGAAGAGGAAGAGAAAGAGGGTAAATCACAAAGAAGAATGTAGTGTATTATCACAAGATGCCATTACAACCCTGTCGTTGTTCCTTATATACATTTAGTTCTTACAATACTCACAGCAACTAACTAACTTAATCTTGACTCTAATTCGATAACTATGCTAACTTATTCCAGCTCAACAACTGTTCTAACTTTAGCCCTAACAGCTCCAACTCAGCATTCCAAGCTTATTACTCCCCCTCAGCATTCTAACTCAGCCCTTCCAATATTACACAGCATCTATCATTTTGGTCCAGGAGTACTCTTAATGGTAATTGGTTGTCCAGAAAATATTTTACACAATTAAATTGTGAGATATTTGAGGAGGGAAGGGTTTAAGGTAAAGAGATCCAATATCTCCAATAGATTGAAAGCATTATGAACGGTTTCATAAGTCCTGGTCAAACAAACATTTCTATGGAAAAAAATCTCACAAAGTATTGTATAAGCTCAAGAGCTTGTAGGAAATTATTATAGAGATGAGAATTTAACCAAATGCACTACTAAAGTTGATATCTTAAAGGCATATGATTCTAAAAAGTTAAACTATTAAAAAATAAAATCATAACAAAATTAAACCCATAAACTATAAGATGGGGCATTCCAAAGGTATCATATCCCTGATACACCAATAACTACTAAGCAGTTCAAGCTCACCAAGATACAATGACAACACAAGTGGCCGTGGCAATGCATGGATGGCCTCCCATAGACCATCCTAAAATTAGACTCTTCTCTCAAAATCATGTCCAACTTTTCTCTCTGTTTTTTCCTATGATCCTTTTTAACTGGGCATATTTGTTTTGATTTATAAGTTGTGTATATAATAAGGTGTAGTGCAGTTTTTTCTTTTTTGGAAAGTTTACTTACCAATTTACCAGTAGGTTTTGAATATCCTCCAACTTTTTTGTCGGTAAGGAGGAGTCGTTTGAGTTAGCACTCATTGACAACAGTGCAGTGTGTGTTTTTTATGGAGAGAGGGTATACATGCATTGACAGAACATATAATTCAAAATAAACTCGGACATAAGCAATTCTAATAAGAAATAAACAATGAAAACACAAGGAATATCTTCCATTTTATGAGATTATAACAGAAGAAGAAGAAAAAAAACTAACAAAAATCTTAAATTGCTTCCCATAATCACTAGCTAATTAGCAAGTAGTTTCAGACTGCAGCCTATACAAGGAGGCAACTCAGATTTTCAGGTGGTGGTTAATCTCAATGATCCAAATTCTAAGTCATGGAGTGAGCAGCGCTCATTGAGTACCTTAACTGAAGACTATTTGCTTGCCTTGAAGAAAATAACATTACGAAAGGCATCTTGTGAAGACAGGTATTAATTAGGACAAAAACTAAAGATGTGGGAGCTATCAATGAATTCAGGAGACTGGACCATAAGGAATGCATCTCATTCTCTGAGCCAGTTTTGAGACAAATTTGGAAGCTGCGAAATGTGGGGAGCACCCTCAGACAATCTTCTTGCCAGGAAAAAAATGGAGGTTGAAACCAACCTACATCAATTCCAAAGATGATTTTTGCTACCATTATTTAGCTTGACAGCCCAACGGGCTTCAAAGTGGATAGTATGCAAGAGAATTCTGCTGTCCAATTTGTGTCAGCTCTTAACAATCCTCCTTAGAGTGTGTTTAGTGATTGAATACAAGCTAGTACATTCATTTTATTTTCTGTACTTAGTATAAAGTCTATATGGGGAAAAATTGATGAGCTATGAAATGGGGGTCATATTGAAGTAAAAGGAATTTTTCAGGAAGATATACTCTTTATTTCAAGAGCATTCCTCAGTCTGGGAGAGAAGTGACAAAGGGAAAACACCAAGAAAGGCTACTAAGTGGAGCCTTCCACAATCAAACATTTGGAAATCAAACTATGATGAAGCTATTAGACAAAAGGATTCAATCCTAGCTATAAGGTGCGAGAATGTTTATCACAAGTAGAGAGGTTTATGTTCTTGGCTGTGAAAAAATTGGCATCCTCTATTCCTACGGTAGAAGAGGCAGGCAGAGGCAGCAAAATGAGATTCTGAAGAGGGTAGTGAAGGAGAGTGACTCTAAAGTTAGCAGATGCCATGGGTGACTCTTAAGCCTGACTGGAAGATACTTCCACTCAATGAAGACATTGCAGCTCTGGCCAAGATTTAAATTCTGCAGATTTCAGTGCTGCTTCTGAGAAGAAAACTCGACTGCTGATGAGCAAGGTCAATGTGCCAAAAATATTAATTCTTCAAATATTTTGGTTTTCCATTTTGTTCCTCAGAAAATGGCTATGGCCCTTTGTTTTAATTGTAGTTTGCTACTGTTTATTCAATATTCATTCCCTTCTAGAAGAAAAAGTAATCGATACAAGTAATTTTCTCAAACCATATTTTATCATATCAACTCCTACTTCGATTTTTTAAGGGCTTAAATTATCAGTACATGATTTAAGTCAAGTAAAATGAAAACCAATATCCCGATACTTCCACACATTTGAACATGTAAAAGTACAAAGCTGCACAAGCCTCCAAGATGCTTGCACAGTTACTCTATAAAAAGTATAAAAATAACTACGCTTGAACAAAATGTTACAAAGAACAGAACTTGAACCTGAAAAACAAGTAGTTACCAATTTCTTATCATTTAAAAACTTGTATATTTCATATCTAAAATATCAGTTCAAACCAAAATACAAATGGATGAAAAATGCTGATTTGGTTACAAATAACTCATGAGGAAACACATACGAGCTTCTCAGAACCATGAGGCAGTGCTTGTGCCGCAAAGTATTCAAATTTTGCTTCTTGCTTTGTGCTTTCATTAAATAGATGTGCAATTTCTATTATATTTTCTGTAGCAGCTTTCTCTGTTTTACGGAGATTGTTATACATTTGAAGTATTATGATGCTGATTAGTGCATCAAGCAAAGTTGTTTTTATTATTTGAACATACAGTGTATCTGTGGAAGTTGTTTTGTACTTTTGTTGGCTTTATCGATTTTTGCCAAAGTAATGCCAACGCTCAGTAGCACATATAAATCAAATTTTATTACATCAACTCTTACTAGAGCAGAAAACTCTAAGATTTACTAGCACGTTCTCAATAAAAGAGTGAAGAAATTTTCCTAATCAAGTAAGGTTAACAAGAAAAAAAAAATTGAACCTAAAAACAATAAGGTACCCAAGTTCATATCATCTAAAAATTTGCATATTTCATATCTAACATCAGTTCAAACTATATTACAAAGAGATTAAAGAAAAAACTGTGCAAAACAAGATTGTTGATTTCCTAACAAATGACTCAAGAGGGAACACATTTGTAACCCTTTAAAAACCCATCTACAGAAGATGTAGTCAAAAATAAAAATAAAAAATTACAAATAATGGTGATCAATAGCAATGAGTAACCCTTGGCATATGCAGAGACTCTTGAACCTCTCTTTTTCTTTTTCTTTGTGCATTCTCTGATTCCCAGCAATTCTTTGTATCCTTTCTGTCTATCCTTGCAACATTGCCTATGTCAGTAGTATAACCCAAATCTCGTCGATAATCAAAGGACTTTCCACGCGACATTCTGTGAATTTGATGATGACCAAATTCTTTAGAAATCTTTTGGGTGTCAAACTTATAGTTTCTTCGATCATCAACCTTATACCTACGGTTCCAATCTTCAACTTTCTTGCGGTCACCATAATGGTTATGGGTTTGATTTAAATGATATACAGTTTCTTGAGAAGTATAAGGCTTATAGGTACTGTTCCGTTTCAAATCTTGAACTTTCCCGCCGTCACCATTGTGGTTATGAAATCGGCTCCGATTGACATGATGAACAGATTGCTGAGAACCCTTTGGAGTATTAGCCTTAAAATCTTGAACTTTGTCACATCTGTCACCATTATGCTTCAAATCTTGAGAACACTTTTGAGCAAGAGAAGATCCAAGCATCCTGTTAGTGTTATCCCAACGAAAATAACATCTAGTTCTCTGAGTCTGAGTTTTAATCTCAGCTCTCTCAGCATTCTCTTCCTCAGTGAATAAGAAAGAGTAATCCCTCGTAAACTGGAGAAATTTTCTCTTCTCCTCTATCAATCTCTCCCTCTCCTCTAGTTGTTGAGGAGTAAGCTTACGGAGTTCTCGGTGTTTGATGATAGCAGCCAAAGAAAACTTGCCAACAACATGAGACCACTTCCTATCTTTCTCAGACAAAGGAGGTCTTCTTGTTCTTGGTTTGGTGGGCACATCAAGAACTCTCTTGATCCATGCATCCCCATCATGGGGTTTCATCATCAAGCTGATCCTCATCGTTAGAATACAATATGGGTATTGAAAATCAAAGGAGCACAGCACAGCACAGGGGGTTTGGATTCTGAGTTTGTCAGAGTAAAATGAGTGTGTGTAAGATATGATATGATACGTTTACAATGCTTTGGGTTTCCTTAAAAATTACAATGTGACCGACTCTAGTGTTTTAATCCGAATTCTCTAAGGTTTTGTTTCCCTTGTTCGAATGGGACTAGGACTAACTATTCAAAATTCGAAATTCAGTACCTAAAAATAAAAAAAAATAATAATAATAATAAAAATCGAAATTAAGAACAATGTTTTCCGCTAACCGACTTTAATATTATTTTTTCAAAAAATAAAAAATAAAAAATAAAAAAGTGACTCTAACCGATTATTGGATAGATTGACGAGGAGAGACCAGGCTTTAACAAAACCTTTTTTTTTTTTTTTAATATTGGAAATAATTATTTTCTTGCCCTTTTTGAGAATTTTTTTAATGTCTCCCCTCTTACATGGATATAATTATTTGAGCACAATTCAATTTGTATGAAAATATGGAAATAAGAATCAATCATTATTAAGAAAGATGATTCAAATCTTTTTTTTTTTTTTCTAAAAAATAAGGTGATTTTTGCAGACAAAATTTAGTGACAAATTTGCTTGTAGCGAATGATTACATACAACTCTACTCAATATCTTTCTATTGCATATGAATTTTAACAAATCCACCGTTGGGTTACATTTTTTTTATTTTTTATATCCTTCATACTTACAAAATTTCAAGAAAATAAAAAAACTAATAATTATATCATTAACTAAATGATTAAATTTCAAGTTTTTATAATCTAAAATTATGAATAAAAAATATTTTTATGAATCAAATAATAAATAACATTTGGTTAGTATGAAATTTGACATGCATGTTAATAATATAAAGAACATGCAATCCAACAATTAAAATTTCAAAACATAGTAAAATACTATTTTGGTTCCTAAAATTTACCAAAAATTTGTTTCTCGTTCTTAAACTTAAAAATTTTCTTTTTCATCCTTAAACTTTGTAGTTATGTTAATTTTTTTTAGTGTAGTTATAGCCAAACTTTGTCCAAGTTATTATTCCTAGGATAAGAAATACAAAAGATGCACAATTACATGCCTATGGAGTTGTTAGTCCAGAAATCAACCTATTTTCCCCTCTCCTCAAGATAGAGAAAGAAAATTGCCGCCCCAATTTAGTTTCGAATCTGAACTATCAATTGCTTGTGCTTGCTGCATAATAACTAATAAGTCATGGTATATTCTTCCAAGTCCTCATGTAACTTTTTAGTGATGCAACCAAGCCCAATGGACATGAAAAAGTTAATAAAAAAAAAACCATGTATTCGTGGGATTATCCCAAAAAAGATAGATTCAAAAGAACTTGTATTGTTGCTATAATAAAAACTGTTAAAGAGAATAAAATAATATCGAGAAGCAGAAGCAAGAAAGAAAGAAGAACACATGGGATTACGTTATTCAGCCAATGGCCACAACATAATGCCCTAATAGCTACATCTTTACTACATACTCAAGTCATCTATTTCAATAAACCCTTAATAAGGTTTACATAAAGGCTAGAACTTAAGATTAACCCAATATGGGTTTGCAACAAAATTCGGCCTCTTGGTCATTTCATCAATCATAAACCCAAACAATGTCAAACACCCCCCCCCCCCCCCAACCTTCTTTCTCTCTTCCCTTTTGTCTCTGTTGCGACACACTTTGGGTGGATTCCTTTTTGATATATAACTCTAATGATTCTTTTGGGATGAACTAAGGTTAGCCCTGAGACAAATTGAACCACTGAGCTTTGCACAAATGTTTGGATCTATACATCGTCCAATATTTATTCCAATGGGTTGCAAAAGCTTTAAAAGAATGAAAGAGAGAATTCTCATTGTTGGTATTTAGCTGTGGAAGTCACAAGTCACAACATACATGGAGTACAAAGGATTTGTGATACAGTTGGTAAAGATTTGTGAAGGTAGTACTAGTAGTAGTCTACAATTATTGGAAACAAATACAGTAGCATTACAAATTCCTTCAACTTAGTCTAATCATACAACAGAACATTGCCCAAATTAGAGCTGAAAGGTACAAGCTATAATAGAATTTGAGAGGATATTAAGGACTAAGGATGGGAGTTGGGACATTTAAAAATAAAAAATAAAAAGGCTAACAGAAAAGAACCACTTAAATGAGAAAGGCTAACAGAAAAGAACCACTTAAATGAGAAAGGCTAACTGTAAAATTTATTTGTACATATTAACAATGCCACTAGCTGAAGCATGCTACTATGCCAGAAAGATGTATTGAATTTGCTTGAAATAGTACAGCCAAACAACATTTCTCAGCATCATGAAAATCACTGCTCTCCTGTTGAACTGAGAGATGGGAATGGTGGAATAGATCTCAAAATCAACTTTCTACCCATCCTTCGAGCAGTTGAACCAAACTCTTGTTTAGGAGGTGAAACCCTCTTGGAGTTTGGAGAGGTTGACTTGACATCACTAGTACTATTCAAAGCCTCGGGAGTTTCATCTTCAGGAATCATCTGAAGATGTGTCTCAAATTTGAGCCGAGAGGAGAGAGAATATTTCGTTCTGGGTTTTTGGCTGGTGCAAAACTGAGCTGATGATCCAGCAGAAAGCAGAGAAGATAAAGGAAGCTTCCCACTAAAGGAAAATGGCAAACGGATTGAAGGTCTGAAAATGAAATATTGGTGACATTAAAAACAGATATAGTACAGATAAAAAATGTCCAAAACTCACAATGAATAGAATCAAGAACCTGCTTATCTCAGAAGAAGGTGTTATTGAGAGATCTGGATGTTCTTTTTCACTCTCATTTACTTCCTGTAATCTTATCTCCAATGCATTCTTACAGCCTTCTGATTCTTGACTCAGAGATCTGAAAGAAAAGTAAATTTAAACATTCCAAACAAATAAAAAAAAAAAATTTTAAAAGGAAAATATTTTATAAAACTTATAATGAGTAGAATTGATAACCTGCTATTCTCTGATAATTCTGTAATTGGGAATTCAAGATGTTCCGTATCATCCTCCTTGACTGTGTGTAAACTTGCATCCAATGCATTCATTTTACAAGCTTCTAATTCTTCCCCTTCAATATCAGTTTCTTCAGCTCCTATTACATTAAAAGAAAAAGGAAGTTGTAAAACAACTAGAATTATTGCATGCTCTACTTAGTCTGATGCTTAGAAATCTATGGTCCAAGTAAAGGGCACCAGGGTGGGAAGAGGACAAAATTAAAGTATATTTACTGCATATTAGCATTCAACTTAAAAAAGCACCTCAGTTGGTCATAAGATCTGTTAACAACTTATAGAAGTGTCACAGTTCAATTCAGTTTCAGGATAAAGATTAGTGCAATTAAACCAAATAAAAAATTTACCATCCTTCCGACCAAATGCGTTCTTACATCCTTTACATCTGCAGTTGATAGAGCATCCAACCCCACCCTTTTTATACACAAAACAAATGGTCCACATTAGATTTCAATTATCATAGGCACAAACACAAAGAGGTATCAGAAAAAACCTGAAAGCATTCACAGTATTTCTTTAAGCAACTTGATTTTTTACAGTTGCATCCTCTTTTATGCCTGGCTGAGGCTGGAGTTTTGTTAGATTCATCCTGCATAGGAAAAAAAAATGAAGAATGTTTAAGGGCATTGGGCCAAAGGAAGAAACTATTATTGAAAACAAATTAGCACCACAGGCATCATTGCTCAACCCTCACTATGAACCTAGCAAGTTGCATTGGAATTATAGAATTTAAAATCAAAGGATTTAAAGAATAATTACTAGCACAAACCACTTGAAATGATTTTTAATGACAAGTGATGGGTTCTGGCTATGAGAACTTTGCTCCAACAAAAACTCAGGTCCTATGAATTTGAAAGAACATGTTGTACTTAATCATTACATATCCACAAATTGATAAGGCTTAAATCCACCCATACTTTCATCAAAAGAAAAAATTGTACTTTATTCTTTATTCAAGCCATTAAAACTAAAACCTGAAATCAAATTCCCTCTCTTCAAATACTTCTTATTAAAATGACCAACAATAAATTTTATCAGTCCCACTTCACAAATGAGGTCAGGCTCCATCTAATAAATTGATGGAGTTTGAGCAGAATGACTGTGATGCCTCTTGAATCTGATGTAAGGAAGTATCAAATCTAAGAGGTGATTTCTAACCCCAAATTCAGGAACAAAATCTGCGCTTCTGATCACTTTGGGAGCAAATGCAAGTGGGTTGCGAGATTCAATGTTTCTCCGAGTCTCCAGAACAGTGCTTTCATGAATAGGTTTGTTAAAGCAATCTTGGCATGAACAAGGCTCAACACAGTAGAGGCCAGCAGCAAAGCATTCACAGTAACTGTATCGAAGAACATGACCAGTAAGACTACAAGGGTCTATTAAATCAACAGTGCTGTTGATGTCAAAGGAACATTTATAAAATACATAGCATTCCACCATTGCATAATAATAATAATAATACTAATAATAATAATAATATAAGCACTGTCAAATGCACATACTGAAAATTTAGTTTAGTAGAAACAGTAATTGTTATTTTAGCTAATCTCCAGAACCTGATACAGTTGATCCTTCTGTTACCAAGACAACCTTCAAGAAACTCATTTTACTTTGGCTGCCAGCCAGAAAGATATTCTCACTTTCTCAGCTCAAAATTTAGGATTCCTAAGCACTAGTTGAGGATATAATACTAGACATGTAAGCAGGAGAAAATTATATTTCGCCACCATTGTCAATTGGTTTTTTCATTAGAATAGATGTACATGCATACATGATCAGTTGCGAGTATTTTTAAAATTTTTCAACATGAGTTATTATATTTTAGAAACAGTGAATTAATGATGCTCATGCTGTAGCTTCATGGCAGGCATTTCATGCATGAGGAGGTTCTAAATTGTATATTCCTAGTGCCTCCCCTCATGATTTCATAACTGAAATGGCAAGTAATATACGTCAAGAACTAAGGCACAAAAATAGATTGATGATAATCAACCATACTCCATAGCTATTTTATACTCTCTTTTTTCTGCTAGGGAAGTGGGAGGAAGGGAGGGCTGCTAGTGATGGGGTTAGAAACCTCAGTGCCCAGGCAACATGAGAGGTGCTGAAACCATTGGAGTATCCCTTGAACCTCCTATTTTATACCATTTAAACAAGGAATAGTGAGTTTGGCTAAACTTTTAGAGTCAATCCACCATAAAATCAGTCAAGACATTAACAACTGATTTTACAAACACATTTTGTCTGAGAGATGAAGATAATGCACACAAACCATGAACTTAATTTTAAGTCAATAAAAATGAACTTACAGCTTCAAGCATTTTGACCTCTTACAATTACAGCGCTTGCAGGCGTTGCTTTCTTCAACATGTTCCAACTTGAATCTGAAAATTATCAAACATTATAACAAAAATGGCAATATTAAGCACTTAATTAAAAAGTAAATGTCAATGATCAAACAATAGTATTGTCTATACATGCCTCTTTCTTCTAGGACTACTCTGGTCAAACTCGTCACTAGCAGCACTTGTAGATGTTTGGGGAGCATTTTCTGTAACCTGAGCTTCATTATAATGTGGAGCCAATTCACCTTCCAAAGTTTTAAGAGTCAGGGATTTATCAAGAGGATTCTGGCCAGGTGTTAAAGGATTGCAAGAGACCATTGAGTTTAGCATAATTATTTGTTTGCTTCTGAAAGCTGGACTCTCAAGCTTGACAACTTTATTATCAGTCGGAGCAGTTGCAAGAGCATTCAAGTGCAAACCAATACCAGGTAACATGGTTGATGAATAACCACTTGCAGTATTGATTTGAGCTTGCTTTTCATTAGGAAAAACTTCACAATCGGATGGAATTGCCGGAGAACTACTATTAGAATCACATATTGGCTTATTTTTAAGAGCTCCTGACGTTTCAAAAACCAGACAGCGCCGTCGTATACTACAAAGCCTGTGAGAACCAGGCTGAACAAGGTCCAAAATATTATTGATGCAAAATAGAATTTACAAATGAGATTGTTAAAGAATAGAGAACAAATAAAGCATAAAAAATTTAAAAGATAATAAAAAATAAAAAAAGGGACAAAGGGGGAGCAGGTGTGTGGGGGAGGGACAGTATCATGCATAGACACTCAATAAGGTTATTAATATGTTGATGCAATGAACGTGACAACAATTTTGTTGTAATTAAGTTTTGTTTAGCTTTAAAAGTCAATTGTATATTTACATTACCCCCATTGGATTTTATTCTAACTCTTATTAGCAAATTAGGTTATTAATATGTTATTTAATTTCCTGTAGTCAAGGTTGTTTTTGTAATTCAACAATTGAGCATTGACTCAAGTTGTCGAAAAGTAGAGTTTAGTTTTAATAGTTTGTATAAGCATAGCATTGTACTCCAATGGAGACAAGTTAATGATTACTAAAATTTTGGTTGGAATTTTTCCAATGGCTTGGTGTTGAGTCCAATCAACACTAGGTACTGATTCTTAAGCTTTCTATCTCATTTGTGTTGATTCCAATTAACCCTAGGTGATGAATCCTATGCTTATTTTATTATTTTTGTTCTTTTGTTCTTGATTTGAACTGCATCAGAAGCAGATCAATGATGGAGACGCACCATAGGAATATCTAATTTAGAGAAGTGAATTAAGCTATGAGTATTATAAGGTTAATATTCTGTGAGAAATCTGACTGTGGTTATGTAATTCTACAATATATTAGACACCGTGTATAAGTTAAAGCTTGAAGAGACTCTCACAATGTATGTACTATAAACTCCACAGAACTTTAGTTTCTAACTATCGGACAGCATTTTAATTATCCAGAAGAAAGCATACATTGCATAAATACATATAATACGTTTTACTTCTGTAATCTGTATAACAACATAGGCCAAAAAATGTCATACCTTGCTGCTGGAATCCATGCACTTTTTCCCCTTGTCATCCACTTTATCACTCAAATCACTAACAACTAGCTTATCCAGCAGAGTGCTAGAAAGGATTGCTGAAGTTTGAGCTGTTTTTTTTAGATTCCCAATTTCTCTGGATTGAGTTACTGTTTCTCCCATTTCACGCTGTTTGCAACTGATAATACTAACGGCTTCTGTCTTCTCTACATCATTTGCATTGTCTTGTGGGAGCTGTAGGACAGTTGAGAGAAAAGAAACTGTCCCAGGATCAACTGATTTATGATTTTGTCCCTCAAAATGCTCTTCAATCATGGATGAATCCAAGTTCAACAGATCTGCAGCGCCGGAAACAAATGACACCCAGTCACCTGCTTCTATATTTTGCTCAATTGAACAGATGTTGCGCAAATTTTTTTCACTTTCAAATGAATGGAGCTTCCCTTTTGAGTCATCCATAAGAAATTCATCGAATGATTCCAGTGTGCCTGCAATGCCTGGTGCATTATCTGTCTTAATAGCATCAGGAGGTACCATATCACTATCAGGGCTACCACAATCATATTTCAAGGTATTTGGCAACTCAATGACTAGTTCTGAGGGCTCAGCAGTAATCTCTCTTGCTGAACTGGCAGAAGTACAACATTCAAAATTTTCAGTACATGAATCAGATGGTTGAACAGCAACTGAAACCACTTCACTTGTATTGTTTTTGTTTCCAATCTGAGAGGACTCATTTTTTGAAGGGTCTGAGAACTGATGCCTGATAACAGTGTAACTTGAATTGTGAATAACAACTGCACAATTTTTGTTATATGATTGAATGACGCAAGAAAAAGTAAATTAAATTTACCTTCTAATTGAAAATCTAGATTCTTTGTGGATACCAATCTGTGGTGAAGGAAATACTGATGAAGGGGATGCAAAAGTTAGTGAGGTAAATGCATGATCAGTGGGTATGGACTTGACTGGCTCGATAGGAGAAAGATTGCTGATGTAATTAAATACAGGAGAATCCTGCATAGTATAAACAAGGATTATTTCCCAGCACATAGCCTCAAAAATAAATACAAGTATTAACCAATCCAGAACAATAGCAAACAAATTAGATTGTCACCAAGCAAAAAACAATAAAGTCTTGCCAAAATCAGTAACTGCTTACAAATATAAAGGATTTCCTTGGGAGGAAAAAAATTAAAAAAAAAAATTGCAACTATAAAGTCCATAGAAGCATCTGGCCAAAACCCCTAGTCCCTTCCCCCATGTGTGTGGACGATGGTGGACCTCATTTTGACCAAAATATACCTTTACTCTCGAAATTTATAAAAACACCTTATAAAACATCCACATGGAAATATGCACATGTTAAAACAAAAGGCAATTCACAAAACTTCAACATACAAACACAACAAAATCCCTCAAAATACAATATCATAGCAACCCCAGGTTCTAAAAATCCAATCCCTAAAGAACCCAAAACAACAAATTTAGCCCCACTACTCAACATCTTAATACAACATTACAAAACACCCATTTTCCCCCCTCAGAAAATAGGGATATTGAATTTATGGTAAAACCTTAGGCTTAAAGCATCAGGAACCAAAGAGAACTAAAACCCCCAAATTGAATTTTTGAGCCTTGAACACAAACTACTTCTTAAGTAATGGGAATTGGGTTTTTCTTATTTTGGTGAGTAAAATGGATGAGATAGTGAAATTGAAGACATGGGTATTGTTTTTCTCTAGTTCAATTTCTCGGTAACCAAACAGAATAATTTTACTTTGCAAAAAAAAAAATATAATAAATAAAAGCACAATGAAAATGAGTAAGACAAACATAAAATAAGATAGAGAGAGTAGGGTTTATAGGAAAGACCTCAAACTTAGAAGTGGTGGCAAGTTGGTTCTTCACTGGAGTGTCCATTTTCAGAGTAGCCCCGAGAGCTCCTCCACATTCTCTCTCTCTCTCTCTCTCTCTCTGTAAGTGAGTGTGTGACTGTGATGTGAGAGAGAGAGTAAGAGAGAGAACGAAATATGAAATTCAATGAGAGGGGCGGAAGGCGGGAAAGGAGGATTTTTTTTGGCCTTTTTTGTTTTTTTCCAACGTGGGGACCATTTTTCTTTGACTTTTCTCTTCATTCTTACTACTAGTATTTCTATATCTTTTTTTTCTTTTTCTTTTTTGAGAATTCTCTATCTCTATCTATAATTTAGGATTAGCTTTGTTAAATTGCATAATTAACGTAAATTATTAGTATTGTCATATGTTAATGTAATTTTGTAATGTCCAAAACAATAAAAAAAATTTATTATTATTATATATACAAATTAAATATAATATTACAATAATATAATTAAATTGTTAAAAAAAAGTAGTTAAAGGAATAGTTTATTTTTCTTATTAAAAAAAAAACAAGGAATGGTTTATTAAGTTATGTGGCTAAAGTAGAGCTTGTAAGAAAATTTTTTATCAACGTAAAGATTATTGTGGGGACAGAGACATCCGGATGGCTGTATGGGCCTTAGATCTGGCCCGAGGACACTGTTCGGCCCAAGAAGCCACAAAAAGGGAGGAGGTTATTAAAAACCCAAAGGCCCATAGGCCCATCGGTCAGATCACTGCGTACGTGGCAGTGTCCGAGGATAACATGACCTCGGACAGCAAGGGCTAGAGCCGAGGAACGAGACTCAATGCCAACGGATGAGCTTCCAAAGCCCAGTGAGTCATCCGGCGCCTCAATGAGACGCCGAGGAAGGGGAACAAGTGGGACGTGTCCTGCACGAGGTTACTGCCTCCGCATTAAAGGCTTCCACCTACCCGCCTGGCCGCATTAATGAGGAGATGACTTCTGAAGGGACGGCGGTCAGCTTTATAATCTTGGGGAGCGTTTTCAGGGACAAGACGGGTGGTAATCAGAGAAGGGGAGTATAAATAGAACAGGAGATGCCACAAGAAGGGGACCGGAACTTCTCAAAAGGGAGAGAAAGAAGACTCCCTCTCTACCTTGAAGGCAGCGGAAGAAAGGCCTAGACAGAGGCTCTCGGCCCACATCCGAGGAGAGGCGGAGGCGTTTCCTCAACTCCCTGCACGTCAGTGATGAGTTTCACCCTTACTCCATAGCTTTTCAGAACCCCAAGAGGTCAAGGCTTTAAGCCCATTCTCTACAAATTCTATTGTAAAGGCCACTTGGGCCGGCCCAGTCACGTATTAGGGCCCAAGGCTAATTTTGTGCCCTTACAATTGGCGCCGTCTGTGGGAAGCCTAGACGAAAGGGACTGGAAGTGTCATGGAAGCCTCAGGTTCACGTCGTGCGGAGTCCAGGGAGTCCCAGCGCGAGGACCAATTTGCACGGTTGGAGAGGGAGGAAGAACGCAAAGCCAGCGTGCACACTGAACATACGCGCGAGAGGAGCCATGCACGCGATGGAAGTAGATCCTCCCACGAAAAAAGCGTCGAGACCCTGCAAAGGGAGGTTGACCATTTGAGGAAAAAACTACGCAGGAAGAAACGAAGGCGCACACCATCCCCCTCAGATCAGTCCGTAGCGGATTCTAGCAGTTGCTCCGAAGGTTCCAGGTCAAGGACCCCCCCTTGCGAGTCCTCTTCACAGGAGGGCGAACACCGTCGCCAGCCTAAGGATAAGAAGGCGTCCTCCACAGGCCTGGCCAACAACGCACTGAGTAAGGCACTCTGCTAGATTTTCGAGTCACCCTTCACTCGGAGAATTGAGAAGGGAAAACTTCCGAGGCGGTTCACTCAGCCAGCCTTCACAGTTTACAACGGGAGAACAGACCTAGTGGAGCACGTGAGCCACTTCAGCCAGAGGATGGCGGTGCATTCGAAGAATGAGACCCTGATGTGCAAGGTCTTCCCTTCCAGCCTAGGACCCGTCGCGATGAGATGGTTTAACAGCCTAAAGGCAGGCTCTGTCAACTCCTTCGCGGAGCTCACCAGGGCGTTCGACTCGCGGTTCATCACGTGCAGCAGGATCCCTCGGCCAATAGATTCACTGTTGTCCATGGCTATGAGAGAGGGAGAGACCCTCAGAGCCTATACCGACAGATATTGGGAGATGTACAATGAGATCGATGGAGACTTCGACGAGGTAGCCATAAGTACCTTCAAGGTCGGCCTTCCAAAAGAGCATGACCTGAGGAAATCACTGACAAGGAGGCCTGTCAAGAGCGTACGTCGGCTCATGGACCGCATTGATGAGTACACGCGGGTGGAGGAGGACCAATTACAGGTGAAAGCTAGGACGAAAGTTATCCCTCAAGAGAGGAGGGATTTCAGGTCGGATGGATACAGCAACGGCAGGCAGAGGAGAGACTTTGTTGGGCAACATCATCCGGCGCCGGCGCAAGTGGTCGGCGTTGTCTTTCGCGAACCCATGCAACAAGTGTTTGAGAAAATCCGTCACGAGCCCTATTTTAGGTGGCCTAGTAAGATGATAGGTGATCCCGCGAAGCGGAACCAGAACCTCCACTGCCAGTACCATCAAGAGCACGGCCATACGACAAAGAACTGCAAGAGCCTGCGGTACTACCTAGAACAGCTGGCGAAGGAGGGAAAGTTAAGACAGTACGTGCACGACTAGGAGGGGAGGAGAGAACACCCTGGGCTGATAGGCCAAGGCCACCATACCCCAAGGCCTCCTCTGGGAACCATCAACGTCATCCTAGCTGCTCCTGGAAGGACTGGCTCGCGCCCTTCTAGGGTGATGAACGTGGCGCGGACCCACACTGGGGACACAGGCTCCGAGACGAAGAAGATTAAGGGCAATGAGCCACACGCACTGGCCTTCTCGGAGGCGGACAAGGAAGGGACCATCCAACCCCACGACGACGCGCTGGTCATAATGCTAAGGATTGGAGGTTACGATGTGGAAAGGGTGATGGTGGACCAAGGAAGTGGCGCGGACATCATGTATCCCGACCTGTACAAGGGCCTGAACCTGAGGGAAGAGGACCTCTCGGCGTACGACTCGCCACTCATAAGCTTTGAGGGAAAGGAAGTGGTCCCCAAAGGGCAGATCAGGTTGCTTGTGCAGTCAGGCCCGGCAGTAGTTGAAGTGGACTTCATTGTGGTGGACGCCTACTCCCCTTACACAGCCATCGTGGGCAGACCTTGGCTGCACGCCCTAGGGGCCGTGTCCTCCACCCTCCACTCCAAGGTGAAGTTCCTTTTCGCCGGACAAGTCGAGGAAATCATTGGGAGCCAGTCCGCAGCGAGACAATGCCTGACGCCCGCAGTTTTACGTAGACCGGACCCGGGACCCTCAGCTCTGCCTGCTCCGACCTCATAGCAATTAGCCTCTTCTGCCGCCGCTGGAAGGGCAGTGGCAGGGGAGCCCGCGTGGGAGGGGTTAAACAGGGTTCTCGTGGACAAGGACCCAGAGAGATTCTTCCAAATTGGGGCTCAGTTGCCGACCAAAGAAAGGGAAGAGTTGGTCGCGTTCTTAAGAGGGAACCTCAATGTGTTTACATGGGACGAGCATGAGATGCTTGGAGTCGACCCAAACTTCATATGTCACCACCTAAACGTTAACCCGGCAGCAGTACCGAAGAAGCAACCTCCTCGGCGCTCTTCCATGGAGCACTCCGAGGCCGTCAAGGAAGAAGTCATCAAACTCAAAAGGGCCGGGGCTATCAAGGAAGTGTTCTACCCCGAATGGTTAGTGCACACAGTCGTGGTGAAAAAGAAAAATGGCAAGTGGAGAGTGTGCGTGGACTTCACGGACCTCAACAAGGCCTGTCCCAAGGACCCTTTCCCGATGCCACGCATAGATCAACTGGTAGATGCGACGGTCGGCCACCCTCGCATGAGTTTCCTGGACGCCTTTCAGGGGTAACACCAGATACCTTTGGCCCTAGAAGACCAGGAGAAAACCGCCTTCGTGACCCCCACAGGCAACTACCATTACAAGGTGATGCCCTTCGGTCTGAAAAACGCAGGGGCTACCTACTAGAGGATGATGACTCGGATGTTCGAGGCACAACTGGGAAAAACTGTCGAGGTATATGTAGATGACATAGTTGTGAAGAGCAAGACCGCCTCGGACCATGTGGCCGACCTGGATAGCACGTTCCAGACCTTGCGGAAACATAAGTTGCGGCTGAACGCCTCCAAATGCTCCTTCGGGGTGGGATCCGGTAAGTTCCTGGGCTACATGCTTACCCACAAGGGTATTGAGGCCAACCCTAAGCAGATCTCCGCAATTTGTAACCTGCAACCCCCTCGGAACCCAAAGGAGGTCCAGAAGCTGGCCGGGATGACCGCAGCCCTCAGTAGGTTCATCTCCCGATCTGCGGACAAATGCCGAACCTTTCTTCCAGCTGTTGAACAAATGGAAGGGGTTTGAATGGACCAAAGAGTGCTCCTTGGCCTTCAAGCAGCTGAAGGAATACCTATCTCGGCCACCGATTATGTCCCGCCCCGACCCGGATGAGGTCCTTTTTGCATACCTGGCTGTGGCTACCCACGCAGTAAGCCTGGTTCTGATACGAGACGACGATGGTATACAGAGACCGGTCTATTACGTAAGCAAGTCTCTACAGGAAGCCGAGATCCGTTATTTGCCATTGGAGAAGGCGGTTCTGGCCATAGTACACGCGACACTACGGCTCCCGCACTATTTTCAGTCTCATACAGTCGTCGTCCTGACCCAACTCCCGCTGAAGTCCGTGCTACGGAGTGCCGACTATTCCAACAGAATCGCCAAGTGGGGAACGTTCTTGGGGGCCTTCGACATCAAGTACCTACCACAAACATCTATGAAGGGACAAGTCCTGGCCGACCTTGTGGCAGAGTTCACTGAGCCATCCCTGGAGGAAGGCCTAAGGGAATGCAGCTTAGGAGGAAAACGAGTTAGCCCAGTCTCGACAGAAAAGCCTCCGAAGTGGGAAGTTTACGTAGACGGAGCCTCCAACCAGAGAGGTTCGGGCGCTGGGATAGTCTTGATATCTCCGGATGGGGTCGTAATCGAAAAATCTCTGAGGATGACATTCTCGGCTACCAATAATGAGGCCGAGTACGAAGCTTTGCTGGTGGGGATGGACATGGTTCGGAGGATGGGGGGAAAGGCGGTGCGGGCATACTCAGACTCGCAGCTGGTGGTCGGTCAAATGGAAGGGAAGTTGGAGGCCAGGGAACCGAGAATGCGTGAGTATTTAGCCCGTGCCAAGCTCCTGCGGGCCAAGTTCGAATCCTTCACGCTATCGCACGTCTCCAGAAGTGGAAACACCCATGCGGATTCTTTGGCCACACTCGCAACTTCTTCGGCGCAAGGCCTTCCTCGGGTCATTCTTGTTGAAGACCTGGCTAGGCCAACCGGCCTAGGTTGTCAGGCCGTCTGGGTCCAACAAGTCAGAGCAGAACCCAGTTGGATGGACCCCATAGCGTCCTTCCTTAAACACGACACGCTCCCGGAAGAGAAGTCAGATGCCGACAAGATCCGCAGAAAAGCTCCTCGGTTTTGGCTGTCCGAGGACGAGAAGCTCTATAAACGCTCGTTTTCAGGTCCCTACCTGCTGTGTGTGCACCCAGAAGAGACAGAACAGCTTTTGGAGGAATTGCATGAGGGGATTTGTGGTAGCCACACCGGCGGAAGGTCACTGGCCCACAGGGCCCTCACGCAGGGGTACTGGTGGCCGAATATGCAAAGAGAGGCGCAGGAGTACGTGAGGAAATGTGACCAATGTCAGAGGTATGCACCCAATATCCACCAGCTGGGCGTTGTTCTTAATCCATTGGTCAGCCCTTGGCCGTTTGCACAGTGGGGCTTGGACATAGTGGGACCATTTCCAAGGGCGGCAGGTAACAAGCGATGGCTACTCGTCGGAACAGATTACTTCACTAAGTGGGTGGAGGCCGAGCCACTCTCGAATATATGGGATGTGGATGCGAAGAGATTTGTTTGGAGAAGCATCATCACCAGATTCAAGATCCCGCGCACCCTCATCTCGGACAACGGGCTGCAGTTCGACAGTAAGGCCTTTAGAAAGTATTGTGGGGACTTCGACATCACGAACAGGTACTCCACTCCAGCCTACCCGCAGGGAAACGGCCAGGCTGAGGCGACCAACAAGTCGATCGTCAACGGACTCAAGAAAAGATTAGATGACGGGAAGGGCAGGTGGGTGGACAAAGTACCACACGTGTTGTGGACTTACCGGACCACGCCACGGAGGTCCACAGGGGAGACCCCCTTCGCGATGACGTACGGCGCCGAGGCCGTAATACCTGTAGAAATGGGGTTCCCAAAGATGAGGGCGCAGTCTTTCGTCCCAGACGCTAATGACAGTATGCTGCTGAAGGAGCTGGACTTGGTGGAAGAAAGAAGGGAAAACGCTATGGTCCGACTAGCTTGCTACCAACAGAAGCTCAAGCAGGGGTATGACTCTCGCATACGATCCAGGCCTCTCGCCCCGGGAGACCTTGTGCTGAAAAAGGTCGTCGGGACAGCAAAAGACCCATCGTGGGGGAAGTTGGAGCCGAATTGGGAAGGACCCTACCGGATAACCTCAGTGGCCGGTGTGGGGGCATATTATCTAGCCGACCTGGATAACAAGCATGTGAAGCGACCTTTCAATGTAAATAATCTCCGAAGGTATTACTACTAATGAAAGGCGTGTCCGCCATGTATTCAGATATTATTTTATCGTGTTAGTTGTCAAATACCGTCATCTCTATCAGTACAATTTATTCTTTTAAGTGTTAAATGTCAACTGGGGCTAAGCCAGGTCCTCAGACCTTCTGCCTTAGGAAAATTTTAACACAAACTCCACGCTTAACTTACATGTTAATGTCAATCTTGGCTAAGTCAGGTCCTAGGACCTTCTGCCTTGAGAAAATTTAACATACAATTTATTCTTTTAAGTGTTAAATGTCAACTGGGGCTAAGCCAGGTCCTCAGACCTTCTACCTTAGGAAAATTTTAACACAAACTCCACGCTTAATTTACATGTTAATGTCAATCTTGGCTAAGTCAGGTCCTCGGACCTTCTGCCTTGAGAAAATTTAACATACAATTTATTCTTTTAAGTGTTAAATGTCAACTGGGGCTAAGCCAGATCCTCAGACCTTCTGCCTTAGGAAAATTTTAACACAAACTCCACGCTTAATTTACATGTTAATGTCAATCTTAGCTAAGTCAGGTCCTCGGACCTTCTGCCTTGAGAAAATTTAATATACAATTTATTCTTTTAAGTGTTAAATGTCAACTGGAGCTAAGCCAGGTCCTCAGACCTTCTGCTTTAGGAAAATTTTAACACAAACTCCACGCTTAATTTACATGTTAATGTCAATCTTGGCTAAGTTAGGTCCTCGGACCTTCTGCCTTGAGAAAATTTAGCATACAATTTATTCTTTTAAGTGTTAAATGTCAACTGGGGCTAAGCCAGGTCCTCAGACCTTCTGCCTTAGGAAAATTTTAACACAAACTCCACGTTTAATTTACATGTTAATGTTAATCTTGGCTAAGTCAGGTCCTCGGATCTTCTGCCTTGAGAAAATTTAACATACAATTTATTCTTTTAAGTGTTAAATGTCAACTGGGGCTAAGCCAGGTCCTCAGACCTTCTGCCTTAGGAAAATTTTAACACAAACTCCACGTTTAATTTACATGTTAATGTCAATCTTGGCTAAGTCAGGTCCTCAGACCTTCTGCCTTGAGAAAATTTAACATACAATTTATTCTTTTAAGTGTTAAATGTCAACTGGGGCTAAGCCAGGTTCTCAGACCTTCTGCCTTAGGAAAATTTTAACACAAACTCCACATTTAATTTACATGTCAATATCAATCTTGGCTAAGTCAGGTCCTCGGACCTTCTGCCTTGAGAAAATTTAACGTACAACTTATTCTTTTTAAGTGTTAAGTCACATGTTAATGCCCACCTTGGCAGAGCAGGGTTCTCGGACCTTCTGCCTTGGCAAAGTTTGACACAGATCAATTTTCGTTGGGTGTTAATGTTAATTTTATTCGCTAAGTCCTGGTGCCAATTTTATCCAGCTTTGGTCAAGCCACAACGAGGATCAATTCTTATTTAAGTGCTAGTATCATGTTTGTTCTCTTTGAGAGTGAATGCTTCCCTAGGCCACGCCAAAGTCGCAATCAATGTTACTTTTAACCAAGTCTTAGGCGCTTGGGTCAAGCCTTTCGTATGTTATGAAGCAGGAGAAAACGTAACGCAATTCTCACATATGAAACGACTATTAACAAAGGAACCATAAGTGAAAGACAGTACACGTTCATAGCACAATTATCACAAGTGAAATGCTAAAGTCTTTGCATTAAAATTCTAAATAAGGAATGTACTACAAGGCTTGGCAAAAATAAACGAAAAACAGAAACAAGAGCTCCTACTGAAAAACAAAAGGGGCCTAGCAACTCAAGTCTTGGTCGTCGGAGGGAGGTCATCCTTGGGCGCTCCGCTATCCAGTACGACTTGGTCCTCTGCTCCTTTGGCATCCGGTGGAGAGTTGCCCTGGCCGCCTTGGCTCCCGTCGGCTCTCTCTCCCGGAGGAACGGCCTGGACGGGGTCCGAAGAGGCAGAGGGAAGGGCAGGGACCACGGGAGAGGTGAGTGCGGCTGTGGCGGGAGGAGCATCGAATTCGCGGATATCCGGTGGATACAACACGTTTTCGATCCTCCTCAGTTCGGAGGAAGAAGCGGCACCCACCGCATTAAGGGCTTCGGACCAGACCTGACGGTAGTATTCCCTGCACAGGTCCGCCAGCTCCTCGACGAGGCGGGTCTCCGTCTCTACGACCCCCTTTTGGAAGGAGGCTGCCACGGCTGCGTTCGTCGCATCTTTGGCAGTCCGAGCCTCTTCCTTAGCCTTAGCCAGCTCCTCTTTCAGAGCTGCGTTCTCCTCATTTGCCTTAGTGAGACTCTCCTTGCAGCCCCGCAGCTCTGTCCGCTGAGCCTCGGCTTGAGCAGTGACGTTCTTCAAGCCGGCCTCGGCACTCCTCTTCGCCTGCTCTTCGGCCGTCAGCCTCTGGCCCAACTTAACGTTCTCGGCCTCGCCTGGCAGAGGGCCTTCTCAATCTCGACTCGGACAGTGAGTTCAGCAGAGGCCTTCTTCCTAGCGTCCTCGACCCACCTCTCGGCTACGGCGACCTCTTGGATAGCCTGCATGCACACAAACAGCGTAAGTGGGGCAAAACCCGTGCTCGAGACTAGTGCAAGTAAGTTAGAGCTGATCGGAGCTTACCAAGCCCAAGTCCCTCTTCAAAGAGAGGAACAGCTGCGGCTGCGACAGCTGCTCAAGGGCCTCCATGTCCTTAGGAAGCAGCAAGGGTCTTTCCAGGGCATCGGCAATGTGCATGGAGTGCCCCTTCTGATACTCCCTTATGCTAGCCCTTTCTGGGATGGGGGCCCCATCCACCAACAACGGCGGGGACCAAAGGGCCTGGCCTCGGCGCATCTCGGCAGACGGTTGGCTCTCCCCGCTCTCCACTGAGTGGGCCCGCGACCTGCCCTTGGCGGCCCTTTGGTGCTGTTGTTGCTACTGTTGTTGTTGTTGTTGCTGGTGTTGCAGCTGCTTAAGTTTCTTTTGGCGAGCCTCCTCGGCCTCGTCATCTTCTTTCTTCCTCTTCTTCTTGAAGTCAACGGCGTGAACCTTGGGGTCGGCCGGAGGAGGAGGAGGAGGGGGAAGTTGGGGGGGGATATGAGACCCGGTGGTGCCCTTCTTGGCCACCTGTGCTCCTCGCGCACCCATGAGGGACCGCAGGCTGTTCATATCTTCCTCCTCGGTGCTGCTGTCAACCTTGGAGATTATCAAGCCTTTGATGCCCGAGCACTGGGTGGCCTCGTCGTCCGAGACTTCAACGACGCCGCCTTCCTCCTCGGCAGCACCTTTTGGCCGTCGAACTGAGACTGGGACTGCGCACATGGGAGGAGTGTACAAAATCACTGCAGGGTCGTCGAGGAGGTCGCATGGGGTGAGGAAATGAGGCTTTGTGACGTCTATTCGCCTCCGCCGTTTGTCACAAGCAAGGATAGCATCGTCAACCTCCTCAAATACGGTGGTTAGCGGCTCGTACCCCAAGATTAGATGGGCAACCCTCACTTGCGGGTCCTCGTGCACGAATACCTCGGACCTTAGTACCCTGTTTAGGTCTCGCACGTTGACGTCTGCAAGGCTGGGGGAAACGTGCTGCTTGTCTGCGAAAGGAGAAATTACAGTTAGGCTCGGCAACAAAAAGAAAAAATAGGCAATGAGGATAACAAACAGCAAATTCCCAAAAATGAAGGTAAAGGAACCAAAACGTGAACAAAGGCCCAAAACCTAAGGCAATCACACCTGGTCTCCCCTCTTGAACGGGGCAATGGATCCCGTCGTACCATCTCCCGGATGCGACGACGTAGTCATCCTTCATCCCTTTGTTGGACTTAGGGAGACACGATATGAGCCTAACGACGCTCGACCGGGACTTGAGGTAGTACCCTTTGGACGTGAGCGGGTGGCACTCGTACATATAGACCACGTCTCGCCACGTGAGGTTCAGACCCATCTGCTCATTTAGAGCGTCTACACTCCCTAGGACCCTAAACATATTGGGCGTGCATTGATCGGGGCACAGCCGGTGGTTGCGAAGGTATTCCCTGGTGACAGGACCCATGGGGAGGGTAATGCCGCCCTCTAGGAAGGCGATGATGGGAATGACTACCTGCCCATTCCCCCTGGAGTCAGCCACCGCCTCAGGCGGGCAATATTTAAGTTCCACTTCCGGGGGGATGTGGAACTTGGCTCGGAATCCTTCCATACCGGATTCGGAGTCGACCAGACACTTAAATCTATCCATAATGGCCCAGACTAAGGAGTGAACCTAGAAGGTGAAAGGCAAATTTGACAGCCGAGGAGAAAAAAGGGTAAGATGACGAGAACTTACGGAGAGAGGACACAACTTTGAGAATGCTTCAGTAGATGAAATGAAAGTGTACGTTTCCAGGAGCACGATTATTTTCTTTTTGGGAGTGAAAAGTTGGATACGCGACTTCCCAAACGCTTAGGGATCTTTGAGAAGCAAACATTTATGAGGCCTGCCCCGCACGAACTTTCAGAAAGAATCACAGCCGCACGATCTACATCTCACCGTCCAACGTGGGCGACAGGGAGTTACTCAGCGCATTAAATGCGGGCGCTGTGCGTTACGAGGCGTCGCAAGCTATCTGAGAGGGCGCGGGAGAAATTCTGCACGCGCTGCATTTAAAGGGGCACGTGAAAGAAACGCTCGTGAGTCAAAAACTCATTTCCCCTTTCGGATCGAGGTCAAATAAATTTTTGAGGGGCTATTGTGGGGGCAGAGACGTCCGGATGGCTGTATGGGCCTTAGGTCTAGCCCGAGGACACTGTTCGGCCCAAGAAGCCACGAAAAGGGAGGAGGTTATTAAAAACCCAAAGGCCCATAGGCCCATCGGTCAGATCATTGCGTACGTGGCAGTGTCCGAGGATAACATGACCTCGGACAGTAAGGGCTAGAGCCGAGGAACGAGACTCAATGCCAACGGATGAGCTTCCGAAGCCCAGTGAGTCATCCGGCGCCTCAATGGGACGTCGAGGAAGGGGAACAAGCGGGACGTGTCCTGCACGAGGTTACTGCCTCCGCATTAAAGGCTTCCACCTACCCGCCTGGCCGCATTAATGAGGAGATGACTTCTGAAGGGACGGCGGTCAGCTTTATAGTCTTGGGGAGCGTTTTCAGGGACAAGACGGGTGGTAACCAGAAAAGGGGAGTATAAATAGAACAGAAGATGCCACAAGAAGGGGACCGGAACTTCTCAAAAGGGAGAGAAAGAAGACTCCCTCTCTACCTTGAAGGCAGCGGAAGAAAGGCCTAGACAGAGGCTCTCGGCCCACATCCGAGGAGAGACGGAGGCGTTTCCTCAACTCCCTACACGTCAGTGATGAGTTTCACCCTTACTCCATAGCTTTTCAGAACCCCAAGAGGTCAAGGCTTTAAGCTCATTCTCTACAAACTCTATTGTAAAGGCCACTTGGGCCGGCCCAGTCACGTATTAGGGCCCAAGGCTAATTTTGTGCCCTTACAATTATTAAAATGAATAATTGATATTTTAAAAGAGTTTAAAAATAGTGAACTTTAGTATGTACAGTATTCGACTATATTGATCAACACTATCTCAATACATTTATTAAACGGGTTAGGATTCTTCAACCCTAATATGACATGTTTATTAAATTGGCTAACTGTGTCAACTCATTTATCAAATTTTTATCAAAGTGAACAAAAATATACAAATTTTAGTTTTAACCCAATTGATCTATAAAAGATAAATCAATTTGATTTTTTTTAATATAAAATTCATAACTAACAAGTAATTGCATTACAAGATAGCCCACTTGGAGATTTAGGATCTTAGCATGAAATGCAAAGGTTGCTTAAAGCTGGCCAATAGGCAAAAGAAATGATTCAAAGTTAAAGCAAATCTTAATTTCACAAATAATCAATCACAATATGCCAAACAAAATAAATACAACAACTAATAAGTTTATATATTTAAGGTTTTGAAGAGTATATTGGTAAAATGAGATTTAATTAAACGAGTTAAATGAGTCAAACGAGTTTCATGGGTTAGACACAATCACGACATGTTTATTGAATGAGTCAGTCATGTCAACCAAAATATGATATTAACTCGTTAAGCTTTAACCCATAACATGCTAACTTTATTTTTTTAAAGAAAGGGTTTGAAATGAAATTATATTTTCTATATAAAAAAATTCACATTATATTTCTAACTAAAAAAAAAAAAAATTAGATTACCACTTGGTTTTTTGAGGATTTAATTTAGGCTAAAATTCCAAAACTTACCCTTTTAGTTTCACTATTTTTCATTTCAGGCCTCTAAATTTCAAAACTTCCCAATTTAGTTTTTTGTTAAGTACCACTGTTGTCTGTTGCCGTTAAATCCCCAAAACCATAGTTATAAAAATTATGCTGTAAGTTGACCTAGCTAAAGAATTAGTTCACTAGTTCATTGGTTAAATTGTAAGTTTATTAATTAATTAAATCATATATTTTATAATTTTAAAAAGCAACCAAAAAAATCTCCATTTAGGTAAATTAATAAACTATAACAATAAAAAATTACATCATATGACATAAAATTAGAGAGTATAAAAAAAATAAACACATCATTCACATAAATCATCCAATAAGCAAGTTACATAGTCTAAAAGCCTTGAAACAACATATCTCATAAAAATTCAAAATTAAATTTTTAGCTCAGTCATTAAACTATAAAGCATAACAAAATCATTTAAATTTCCGAATACAACTAATGATTAAAATCAATCAGGTGTCGTCGGTATATTTTTTATTTTATTTATGGATTAAAAAGATTATCGCATGTAATCCATTAGTTTACTCAATTTAATAGTAGGTCATTGCATATTTGGTATTTTACATTAAACCATTCCAAATAATATTTTACATTAATCCGTCGGTTTGTAAATTGATTTGCAAATAATGAAATCAAACAAACTCAAACTGAAAATCCAATTGATGGGCTCTTCTTGGGTCCAAGAAGAGCCCATTACAATTTGGAATTCGGGCTTCAATTCATATCACAACGTTTTACTCTTTGTGGGATGGGCTGAATGGGCTTTGAAGCCCAATCGGTTGGAAATTAGGGTTTTAGTCTTTACTCGGCCGCAACTCTAATCCGTCGGTTTGTATTTTTCTCTTTTGGTTACAGAGAAAGCAAAAGAGAGAGATAAAAATGGCGGAAGAGGAGGCACCGTTGGCGTACATACCTGAGGTTATACTGAAGAAAAGGAAGAGTAACGAAGAGTGGGCACTGAAGAGGAAAGCTCAGTATGAGGACAGACAATCTGCTCTCAAGAAGAAAGCCAAACAAGAATTCATCAGAATGCCTGAAGATTTCATCAAACAATACCGCACAAGGGTTTCAGCTCTTTCACCTTTTTTATCTATCTATCTATCTATATGTGTTTGTTTTACTTTTTCACAAGTGGGTTTTGTTGGATTGCTATAGCTGTTTTGTGTTATGTGGTGTGTATGTGGGTTTTAACTCAAGTGTAATATTATGCTTACAAGATTGATATTATGATTTTTCTGATTTCTCTTGTTGTGGTTTAAATTGGGTTGCTGGAATTGTTCGTGTATGTATATGCGTATGTGTGTGTGTGGGTTTTACTTGGTGCAATATTATGCTTATAAATTTGATGTAGTGTTTTTCTGATTTTTTTTCTTGTATACACATGCATATGTGTACGTGCAAGCATGGCGGAGTTTGAGAATTGGGGGATTATTTTGGGTGTTTTTTTGATGGTTTACAGGTTAATATATGTGTGTGTATATATATATATATATGTATCTATGATTGGTTTTTTGAGAGAGTTGGAACTTGGGGACTCCTTAGTTTTGTGTGGATAATCTGTTGTAGAAGATTGATGTGATTAGAAATAAGCTGGGATGGAGAAGTTTGAAGTGTTCTTTAGAGGAGTGTAGAAAGCCAAGGTTTTCGGTTATTTGAGATTCGATTGGGTAGTTCATTCAGTTTTGATATGTTGGAAATATTCAATTTTTTATGTTTAGCATGTGACATGACTGAATGCTGTCTTAGTGCCTTTCCTTGGTCTTTTCTTCTGTTGTTTTGCATGTTAAATTTGCCTCTTGGGCAGTTGCCTAGTATTAGGTGAAATGGGCTCTTCTTGGGTCACAGATTATTGTTCCATGAGAAGCATGCAATAGTAGCTGAAATGTGTGTGCTTATCAATCTAGTGATGTGCTTGTTTAGACTGAAAACTTTGGTAGACACTTAGGTGTTTGTACTCTGTGTGTCTTTAATTTTAGATTAACTTCTGTCCAGGACAAATGTTTCCAGAGCTGCTCTGCATTGTCTGTAATTTCATGATATATTTATTAACATAATGGTGTTGTCAAATAATCCTTTCTTCTTCTTTTTTGGGTAGGAACTAGACCTCATAAAGTTGAAACAGAGGACAAAGAGGAAAAGACCAGATTTGACAGTGACCGATACCAAACTGCTTTTTGTTGTTCGCATAAATGGGTGAGTTACCAGCTTTTGTGATTATTTTCTTCATGTTATCTACAGTTAATTCTTTTTATTCCCACTCTGATGTCTCTGTTTGTTTCCCAGAAAGAAGGAAATGCATCCAAGAACTAGGAAGCTCTTATACAACTTGAGATTGAGGAAAGTCTTCAACGGTGTCTTTGTTATAGCAAATAAATTTATAGTTGAAAAGCTGGAAAAAGTGGAGCCTTATGTTACCTACGGGTAGGAGACACAAAACCCTTTCTTATTGCTATGCAGTAAATATGCTTAATAAGCTGGAGAAAACAGAAAAGCATAGAAATATGGGGCCACCCCCGTAATAGTTCATGATTTTCAATATGAAGTGGTTACGAATGAAATTGTGACCACTGACTAGTATCATAATTGGAATGAACTCTGTTGCCTAATTCTTACTGTCTTCATTAGTTAGATAGCTATGTATTGTTTTTATTCCATTACCTCTAACGATATAAAGCATAGTGTTGAAAAACAATACAAAAAGCTCTAGCTTACCTATTTATCTGGAAAAAAAAGAAAAAGAAAAAAAAGAAACGGACCTCTAGCTTACCCTTTTTTGATAAATGAAAGCTCTAGCTTACTTACCATCAGGACAAGAAGCAACCAGCTTTCATGCTCTTTTACTTATTTAAACTTTTTTTTTATTTCTGTGTAACCCTGTCAGTGTCCTATGCTCTTGCTGAAATAACTTTTTCTTTTTATTTTACTTTGAGATGATCCATTTTAATGGCACCAACCATTTTTTTTGCTTATACCTTTTCATTGAGCATTGTTTTGGTGGTTTCTGTTTTATGTATTCTCTTTGTGTTACGCTCTTCTTGGAGTAAGGATAGTTATGAAGCTGGACAATCCTATTACCAGGCTGTTTGGGCTTGATAAGCACCTTTAGATTGAACCAAAATCAATCTTGAAACTTGCCTTATGCTTGGTACTTGTTCAATGTTAATTTGCATGCATCAGATAGACACCAGAACAGGTTCAAGGGCATGATTGAGTAAGCCTTTGAATGTAAGCAGATAAGCTCTGTGTTTTTGGTCTAGTGGCCCCTCTGACTTCCTCCCTCCCCCCTCCCCCCCTTTCTCCCCTTTCTCTCCCCAGAAGGATGAGCTTGGTTTTGATTAACCAACTTGCCCCTTTAGGGTGAGCCTTACTTCCTTTAGCCAAAAATTTTATTAAAAAAAGAAGTATTTCTTTGGTTTAAAAAATAACTAGTAGCAGTGGGAGTGGGAATGTGGCACCATAGTCTCTTTTTATTTCTGGTGGACTTGAGAGGGGGGATTCCTCATTAGCCACCATGATATGCTCTGAGAATTTCTTGTAATTCTTGTAAGCTTTACACACACTGACCATTGTCTGTTGAAGCTTCAAGTTTGATGGCGGTTCAAGATATAAAAAAAAAATATTAAGTTGAGCCTCTAGTTGTTTAGGTTTTCTTCTATATAGTCTTCAACTTAAGCTTTTACTTGGCTTGTTGAGGCTTTCATAGACCTTGAATAATCTTATTGACAACCTGGCATGGACATTTGTTGCATGAACCTTTTATCATTTAGCTCTAGCCAGAGTCAGATCTATGCTAAAATATAGAGAGTAACCATTGGTCCTAACTTTAATAGCTTGTGACTGGAGCATGTTTAAATAACAGTCTCATTTTGCCCTTGGCTGGGGCTGAAATTAAAAATTATTGAGATATTAGGTGATTGATTAGGTGCCTTTAGTTTATTTTTTCCACTGATGTTCCAAGCCAAATGCTTGTTCAAGATGAGGTCACTGGAATCTTCCCTCCCTGTCATAAAAAAAGTTCATTCTCTATATCAAATTATCAAAGATAACCTTGTTTTTGTTAACATGTCACACAAAATGTCTCGTTGTCTTGCATGTAATCTTGAATTTGTTGCATTTCTTAAAATACAATGATGAGAAATTTGTCCCTAAACCTGCTTAACTACAAAAATCATGGAAAGTTATGGCATTTGTCTTCACTAGGCATATTGCATATGGCTGAACTTTCAATCTTAAGCTGTGACTCTTCCTTGTAAGAACTACTATTTGACATATGGGTTTCCGTGCATTTCCAGTTTCAACTTCAGATTATCCTAATGATTCTTTTCACTTGCATCTTTGCCCCTGTATCATTATAATTACAAATTAATGATCTGTGATATTCTTTTCACCTGCAGCTTTGCCCCTTTATCATTTTATTTATAATTAATGATCAGTGATACATGGTTCTTATTGGATTTTGCTTGTTTGTAAAGATATCCTAATCTGAAGAATGTGAGGGAGCTGATTTACAAGAAGGGTCTTTTAAAAATAGACAAGCAGCGAGTCCCTCTGACTGACAATAACATTATTGAACAGGTATTAGATATCATCTTGCTGACTTTTGGACTGAGTTTTATGTCATTTTTTATACACAATTTTCTAATGCTCTCCCCCTACAATTTTATCTTTTTGGCAGGCCTTGGGAAAGTATGATATTATATGCATAGAAGATATTGTGCATGAGATTGCTACTGTTGGTCCACATTTTAAGGAGGTTACAAGTGCTTTATGGCCCTTTTCACTCAACAAGCCAGAAGAAGGATTGCAAGGAACAAAAATAGTATACAAGCGAGGGGGAGACGCAGGTAATCGGGAGGATCACATCAATGAACTGATCAGTAAGATGAATTAGGATTAAGAGAAAATGTACTGCATATAAAGAAGAAATCTAGAGTGTCGTTACTATGTCAACTACCCATAAAATGACTTTGCAGTGGCATGTATCGCAATTTTGAAAGTAATTGTTATTTTGGGTCTGCTAACTAACATTTACTGTGTCACGATTTACTTTGTTTTGCTGCTTTTAACTTTTTAAGTTGTTCCTGGATTGATGATATCTGTTTTTCTTAGCTTGAAGTATTTTAGTGTCAATGAATTCATTGCAGATAGAGTTCTGGAGTGTGTCCGTACTCACTGTCAGATATTACATAAAAACCTCAGATTGTGCGTGAGAGAGAGAACCAATCGCTTGTGTGTTAGTTTCTTTTCATACCAACTTGACCGAGAATTTTCTTTTTCTCAAATATTTTCTCTTTTTGTGAGTGAGATATAATTGGAATATGGAAGCAAGATAAAAGAATTGTCAAAGAAAATCATAAAGATATTATTATGAGCTTGGAGGTTGTTTTTGACATTTGAGAATAAATTTTATGAATCTGAATTCAAGAAATTGTAATGGGCATTAAGAGAATAAATTGCTACTCACCCCCCGAGTCTGGAGGATGAGATTTGAGGGGTTGGCACTATCAAGATGAAAGGAGTAGTTATCATGAATCATGATGAAGGGGTTTTTATTTTGGGGATAAGTATCATGATGAAAGAATTTTTATCAAACCATCCTATCAAAATCTAATTTTGGAAAAAGAACGAAACATCTAACTAATATATCAAACATGTCACGTGCACGCAACAAAAAGTTTGGTGGTTGCATCATCACCAAAATAATCAAGCAAATTTTGATTTTGAGAGAGAGAGGGAATGGGGTAGTGATTATTACCCACCCTTACAAAAAAATCCGATAAGATATTTGAGTAGATAAATAAAAGAGAACTTTTTAAAGAAAAAATCGGTTGAGGAAAATAAAATACTCTAAGCTTTGCCATGAGCAATGAACATGATGGAATGAATGTAGATTTAATATTAAATTCAAAGGGTTGAGAATCATAGAAAATGAAAAACAATGCTTCATAAAATAATCATATCTTGAATTAGTGAAATAGAAGGTGAAGAAATCAGATTGACTGAATTATGCTTTGATTGGATTTGATGGAGGCTGGGAAACACCGCTGTGAGAATGAGGGAGAACAAAATCTGAGGTATATAATGGCCAATGGGATTCAAAGAAGAAGATAGTGGGATAAGGGATAATTTATTGCTCTGTATTTCACATCAATGGGTAGGGTAAGGAATGGTTAAGACCTTGAAGAAGAGGGAAGCCAGAAATAAGTCGTTGTCTGACAGATTTCATATCCTTGCTCATGCCTTAATGATGTGAAACATAGTAACACCAAAGGCTACCTAATTCTTAGGACACTTGGTAAACAAAATCCATCAATACAAAGCTAAAGCGTGCCTCTCGAAATTCATTTTTACCTCTTAGTTTAAAGGTCACTTTATTTCTCGAAAAAGCAGTTTGATTGATGTAAAACTCTCATTAACTCATTAAAAGAAATTATAAAAGAGTATTAATAAAAACTAAAATCACTACCAGGTATAACAGAAAAGTCTTCATAGATGAGGAGCCACATATATATAACTAACCACCAAACAAAGAAGGATGGTATTCAAAATATATCCTTAACGACCATGAATTAGATACAGTGGCATTAAAGAAAGTTTCAACACAAAAGCTGCTTCTAGAGTTGCAAGCTAGAAACATGTACAGCATGTTGTAAGCTGACAGACAAAAAATCTCTTCCCCAAATGTACCCCTTCCATCTATATCAAATCCCCCCTATTTTATCTACAATAAAGTTTCGAAAAATACATACGTGCACCTAATCCTGATCACCAATATCCTAACCCAACTAACAGAATCAAAGAATATGCTATCCTGAAGTACAAAGCTACCATGGCTAATTTATGTGATGCTGAGATACCACTGCCCCCATTATCCTTCACAGGAGACCTGAGTAAAGAATTAATGCTTGAAAGAGTCATTCCCTTTTTCATCAAATTTCAATATCTACGCGGGTTTTGATGGGCTTCAGCTTGATGCCTAAACCCTCTGGAGAGAGAAGTTCTGGTGCTATGCATGAATGGCTTGAAGGGCTGGTTGGGTTTGAGCCATTACTTGATGAAGAAGTAAAATGTCGTTGTCTGTAGTAACCAAACTCCATTAAGAAAATTTCAATAGGAATTAGCATAGCATATGGGTGCTCTTCTGTCACCAGTGAGCCACAAGCTTGAACCTACCAAGCACACAAATGGGACCATTATACAATAACTGTATAGTAAAATAATAACGTGCTATATTCATGGAGTCCTCTAGTTATAATTACAACATCATTCGAAAGCAATTCATCGGTTCAAAGATATAGAAGATAAAAGCTAGTTCTTCTTTGGATTACTGATTCTAATCTTAACAAAGGGACCAATGGAGGGGGAGGAGGTTGTGGGTTCGAGATCCACGGGTGCATGAGATAATTGACCATCTCATGTTTGCATGTGATTTATGTCATTTAATTACCATAATTGAAAGATAAATCAAGAAAACACATTGAACAAGTGAAGATCACTCTTACCTCAACAAGAGCGCAATTTTTTCTGCCCATTTTGGCACTCATATACACAGATTCTGCATGAAATTCACTACTTTCACCTACAAAAATAAGTGTCTTACACTTCAACTTCTTCAAGCCCTCTGTAAGGTCGTGCCTCCTGCAAATAGAATTTCTAATCAATAAAACAGTAGGTAGTGTTACAGAATATGTGATTCTTATCGCATTTAGAAAGCTAGCAAGCAAAAGCCCGCACAAGTAAACTAAATTAAACTTTGTAATTTTTCAGCTCTGTCTTATTAATTTACTGAACCGAATTAGTACTGTCTAAGACAATCTGTTCTGTGGTATGTCATAAACACAACTTGTTTTGAAATAAATACCAATTTCAGGTAAAATTCTTTAATATAAAACCCTTGAGTACCAGTTAGGTTTCAACTTGTAAGCATATAATCAAATTCATATGGCTGCTGCGAAAAACACTTGAACTGTTATAACAGTTTCAAGCCCTCATGGGTTGACTTAGTACAGGTTTCATGGAAGGATCAGTGGGGAAAAGGAAAAAGACGCATTTATAGAATAAGTACGATCTTACTCATTAATTGCTTGAAGGAAACGCATGACATTCAAACTTTGCCTTTCATCCAGTAACTGTAAGCACAGTTAAAAAAAAGAGGGTCACAGCAGTTCAAGTGATATAAATTTATCACTTTATTGACACTATTGAAACTGAGCTTTCCCTACCCTTTTGAAAACGTGTATTATGTCTGATTCTCCATCATGCAAGCCACACCTAAGTTCCTGCATGTAATATATGAGAATTATAACATACCAAGAGCAGAAAGCCAGAAAGTTCCTGCAAAACAAGGTAACGTGGAGTACCTTACTAAAGTAACGCTGTAGGAGGCATTCCTTCAATACACCACACATACCATAAAAGTATAGCAAGTTCAACAATACCTGCAGAATAGATTTTATAAAATCTTATGCAATCCTCTCAAGCAATAAATATGTAGTTTTAATTCCCACAAAAAAAAAAAAAAAGTGTGTGCAGTTTTTTTCCCTCTTTTTATAAACTTCATCTGATATCAAAATGTTGCACTGCGGGTGCACACTCAATCCATCATGTGTAATGCAGTATTGAACCGATATCATGAACATGTTTGTTATTAATATTCTACTTGTTGCATGAAGAAAGCAATGACTTGGGGGATTGGACAATGAATGATAATCACTTCTGTTGATAGAAACTCCAAGAAGGGCATAGAGCTGGAGAATGTTTGGATACTGGCTACTGATTGCAGCCAAGTGGCTCTTAATAATACCAAATGGCAAATGGTGAACTTTGCAATAAGGAAGCCCTCCTTCTGCCCTTTGCTATCTTAGATACACACTTGGACCATACAAAAATTAAACTGATATAAAGTGTTCTATTGATACTCAAATCAGCCTTGATGTTAGATATTGACACCTAATGGTTCCTTCATTATATTAATTGCACATATTCCAATTACCTTAATGTAGAGCCATTCACTCCAAGAGGGTGCTTTACAAATAGGGGACACAAGAATGAGCCCAACCACCCGCTGTGTATATTTCATCTGCCACACGGGAAAAACACGACTTAAATAAGAATATCATGATTAAAAAAAAAAAAAAAAAAAGGAAGCTGAAATTTGCCAGCTTACTGCAAAAAGGGTAAGGATGTAAGCACCAGCTGTTACGCCTAAGCACAAAACCTCTTTCAGCCTGAAGTAGAAATATCATCAATACATGCTTAAGAAAACTGCAACTGGCAACAGTATAAGATATATACCATTCAACATAGCTGAACTAAAATGCACCCCATTTAGTACTGACTGAAAAAAAAAAAAAAAAAGGCACCAAAGCAATTAGATATTATTGGGGCTGGATCTGTTTTCCCTTTTGTTATACTTATTATGAACATCCCTTGATATGAAACTATCTATAACTAGTTCTAAATATTTGACACTAGCACAAACCAGTATGTCTATGAAGTCATGCAACATATCCCGATTAAACGGGTCTTCCGCCCTATTCTTATGTTCCACCTAAATTATAACGGAAATCTCTAGATTCTGAGGTATCAATCCATATTTCTAATTTTTCCTCTTACTAGGACATGAAGCTTGTCAAAATCCTTCATTAGACAAACTTTCATACAAAACTAATGTATTTGCCAATATTGACCATAATAACTCCCTGCTTGGAACTCCGTGATATCACAAAACATAAGTAGTCTAGAAAATATGGGATACATTTCGCGCTTGTGGATAAGAAAGAAAAGGAAAATAATAGTATACATTGATAAGCTGATAAGAATCAGTATGTCACTCTCCCAAACCAATTGAAATCAAGGGCTGGCAGATTGAATAAAAGTAACCAAATAACAACAAACCCAATAAGGAAAGAATATAAAGAGATGTGTTCTAAAATCCAATGTAATTAATAGGCACTTCACGAAGTCATTGAGTTGCCAATTTAGTGAGAATTAAAGCCCCAAAGTTCCCATTTGAATCCATTGCTGCCAAAACAAAATAGAAAAGATAAACTGGTAGAAGTGAACAACAGTAGCATACCCGAAGAAATCAAGCACTTCAGCCACCTGGTCTGCAAGGTCGTCCACACTGAGCAATGGAGCATCTGAAGAAATTACATCAGCTCCCACCTGCAAGAACTCTTAAGCAAATGGAAGGCAGGAACTCTATTAATATCAGCAAAGGAAAGAATTTGTACTACAACACTTACATACATAAATAAATGCATGGCTGGTACTGACCTCATGGCCTGGGGCATCAATGTGGTAAACACAGAAGTTATGAAGCAGCAAAGAAGCTGCATCCGGGCAAAAGAAGAGGCCTCGGAAGCAAGACATGTCTGTGTAAAACCAAGAAAACAGTAAGCACCCAGAAACTAAAAAACCCTTCATTTCTACAAAAACCAATTGGGTTGCACAATAAGAACCCAATAGAAACCCCAGAAAGCAAATAAAGTTAAATGCACTTTCATTTCTACAGATACCAATTGGGTTGCACAACAAGAACCCATTAAAAACCCCAGAAAGCAAATAACACATAGAGATTGAAAACTAACTATTTTCCATGACATTTGGAATAAAACAAAAAGACCCTTTAAAAATAACTTCAAGACATATACATTAAGCACCATTTCTAAGTTCTTTCATTCACTCTTAAGCATATTTGAAATTAAAATGCAACAGAAAAAAAATTAGCATTAACCACTGAAAAGAGTAACAAGAAACGAAGCATACAATTGAGAGCAACATCTGGGTATGTTATCAAAGCAGGCTTTTCTTGATCCCCACACACAAACACAGAGATTGAGCCTTTGCTTGTCTTCACCACATATTCCTACAAAACCACATTAAGCAAACAAAACAAAAAACACAATTAAATAACCAAAAAAAATCACACATACAACCAAAAACTCAGCAAAGAAACAACAAGTACTACAATTAAAAAGAAAAAATAAAAATGTAATCTTGCATTTGAATAAAACAAAAACAGAAATAAAAAATAAAACTTTCTTGGTGGTTTCTTCATTTTTTTTTTTTTTTTTGGTTGGGGGGGTTGCTTTACCTTCTCTCCTAAAGGTACCATATCAATGTCAATGGAAACCGAGTCACTTGACTCGGCCATAACTCAGCCTCTTTACACCAACCACAGGAAATAAAAGACACCCACAAACACTAAACTCACTGAGAGTTTCAGAGTTTATCAGTAGCAAAAATGCTTAAAACTTTCTCATCACACGCTTTGCTTCTTCTTCTTCTTCTTTACTTCCTTACTTGTACTTGTTTCCTTTGGAGAAATACAGAATTACACAAACACCCTCGACGAATAACGGAATTACAACAGTTAAGCTTTAGTTTAACCGTACACAATGACCTGTTTGCCCTTCAGTCAACGCTTTGACTCCCCCGTCTTTTAGCTTGGCTTTGTGTTATCCAAACGACCGTTGGAGTGGGTAAAACTGTCAGTTGGGGGTAGTTATTGTTGGGTCCGTACACATAGGGGCAGTCACTTAAAAATTCTGATAACGCGAAGGAATTGAAACGGTGGCGTTTTGGGGGTGGAAAGGGTAGGTGGAGTTGTGAGGAAATGAAATATTTTAAGATGGGCATTTTGGTAATTTTACACGGACAGGGTATCATACAGCTGTATGACACCTGGAAGCACCAGAAGGAATTCTCCAGAGTTAAATCTATCACAGTGCGCCAGCTCATCACTGCCATTGCCTAGTAGCCCCAAATTGCCTCTATTTTATTTTATTTCATTAATTAATGCTAAAATATTTAATATTTTTTGGGATATACCCAAAAAAATAAAAATAAAAATAAAAAGAAAGAGACTTTTTGGGATGAGATTGGGATTGAGTGTTTGAGTTGAGGGGTTCTAATCTTATCTGGTTTATATTGTTTTATCAGATCGATTCAGAAAGTAAGATTGGATAAGTGTCGCTCTTGTTTTTTTAGTGATAAAGTGTTACTTTTGATATATATTAATTCGTGAATATCTCCTATTATGAAAGTGACAATAAATTTTAAAATAACATTTCATCTAAGAGATGCTAAGTAGCAAGTTGTTATAGGTTGTTATTAGTGGGGCAGAAAAATAATTTTAATGATAAATTCAAATTATAATCAATAATAATTAATCGCCTATGATTTGTTGTAAAAATATGTAACCCTTCTCTATTTCATTTTCACATATTGTTAGCTGCGAATAAAAATCCAATTTATTTAAGAGGATATCATTCATGTTTTTTTTTTTTTAATATACTAAAAAAGGTATAAATTTCCAAAAATTACTCTCCTTTTATTTTTATCACAAAAACTACTTTCTTAATTTAAAACTTACAAGTTTATTAAAGGAAAAATGATAACCTTTTAAATGAAGTAGTATGTTAAGAAATTTACTTACTAACTTTTAAAGGGCACTTCATTTTGGACCATCCCAAAATAAAATAAAAGTATTATAAAAAAAAAATTGAGTAAAAAAGTCTAATAATTTGAGATGGAATGACTAATGAGTATATTTTTATAAAAGTATACCCATTAATTTTTTTTTTTTATAGGTATACCCATTAATTAAATATAAGCTTAGCCAAAACTTTAGCATTGCAATTGAATACAAAATTTTAGAGTACAGATTTTTATACAATAAATTATTGTAGTATGATTTTAGCTTGGTCATACTCTCTAATCGCTATAAACTCATGCTGTCATACATTCAAACTTCAAAAGAGATATAGAACTCCAACATTTACATGAAAAAGAGTTAAGAAAAATTTATGAGTTCCAAAACTTTTCTTAAATTTAGTAATACAACTGAATTTTCAACAATACTATTTATTATTTTTTTTTTTGGGTATAATCTTCCAACAATACAATTGTTGTGCAGTGCTACAATGCCAACCTTTATTGATTAGCGGTCACCATCTAAAATTAGGAGCGATTAGACATCCTCACATGTAATTGGGCAGAAACTCTCACAAAGTGCTTGAGAGCTTGGGAATCTGTTAACGCGTTTTCAACGACAATCACGGCTACTTTACTCAACGCCAATGCCAATGCCAATGCCAGAAAAACATGTCTACTACCAGTCTGCATTCGTTTTTATTATTTTATCTAGGAAAAAATTCCAATCAAGATCTAGGTAACAGTAGTTATAATGGTAGGTTCTAATTAGTCTGGTAAAATCTTTGATACTTAAATAAGAAATTTGAGGTTTAGTCGCTTATACTAAAACTGATTAGTATTTTGTTTTGATAACAAATGGTGCAACCATCAGAAACTAGACGCCATAGATTAAAACTTTCGGAAAAAAAAAAAAAAAAAAATAATAGTTATAAGGAAGCAGAATATTTTGCTCTAATTAATTTGCTGAATTTGGGCCATTGTGCCTTGTGTTTTGACCGGCTGTGGAAGCAATTATGATGAACAAACTTATTACACCTCCATAAAAAGATGGCCTACTACAAAAGTTTTTTTCTTTTTTTTTCTTTTTCTTGTTGACCCTTTTGGCTATGGCTTCCCTCACTATAATTGATTCATATACCTTCAAGTCTATGACCAAATATTGAGAATCTTTTGGACATATTATATGCCTGTTGAATAATCGTTGAGAGGTCTCCTTCATGATGTTGTAATTATGTCTTTTGATTTAAATGTTGAAATATAGGGTGCATAAAGAGAGACCTCATAAATGGAAAGGGTGCTCATGATGAGCATCTTACTGTATGTTTGGTCAAGTTGCAGTACTTGTTCCTGTTGTTGTTGTTTTTTTTTTTTTTTTTTTAAATTTATTTAAATAATAATAGTTTCATTTGTCTAATACTTAAAAAAAATTATAAATATGATAAAATTTTAACATGTTACATTCGCTCTATGATAATCGTCAAGTTAAGATATCAATTGCTCTTTGGTTTAGATGGGATTCAGCGCTTGAACCTCTTGTTTACCGATAAAATTTTTATTAATTGAGCTAACTCTATCCGCTCATTTGTCTAATAATGAAAGCATATTATAATATTTGTTCATTTTCAATTATTGCAGGAAAGTTCATTGGATGCTACAACTTAGACTGCAACAAACCAAGACTTTGGACTTTGGACTCCAAAACTAAATAACATCAGTCATAACTCATATCTCTTTGTTTACCCAAAAAAAAAAAAAACTAGTATCTCATTTGCTGGGCTGTTTTTCAATTTTATGAGAATATACTTATAGCTAATAATGAAATTAAACCTTTTATTTTTGGAGGTTTTTATTTATCTATTTTTATATATCTCAATTTGATACAAACACCAATTTCACCTTTTTATTTATTAATTTTTGTAAAATTAAGTTTCCATTGTCTTCCATTTTAAAAAGAAAAATAGAAAATGTTATTAAGTGACTTATTTGAGATTTTTTTTTTTTAATTTCACCTCAACAAAGCTCGCATTTATATAAAAATATTTGTTTACTGAATTAGCCAACGAATTATATACATATATTAATTATCTATAGTTGTGCATTAATTATTAAAATTAAAGGAATATATATGATTATTTTATAATTTTTATATAAAAAATTTTTTTATTTGGAATAATAATGATAATAGTAATAAATTTAGAATATGACATTTTCCCTCATGTTTAGCTACGTTGACAAAAATTGACATAAAAGCAATCAAATAAATTAAATATTTGTAAATTCACTAAACTTAATCTTAACCATTTAGATTTTCTAACTTCTTCCAATGATATATTGTAGTATCATTGGGCCCGAATTACACACAGTGGGCCGGCCCAGAGGCTCTCACAATGAAAGAAGCCCAACCCCACATCTTGAAATGGTCCGAGGACGTAATCAGTCCAACCTACAAAGACACGTGATAAGAAGGGGTGTCATGCATGATCAAAATACCAAGGAATACGACGTCCGAGGACAGCATAGTCCTCGGCAAGGGTCGCCGAGGATGACGTGACTGATTTAACAGTCCAACAGCGCCCCTGACGGAAGCCTTTGGTGCCGGAATTAATGAAATAGAGATAAAGAATAAAGGGGAGGGGTAGGAGAACATCCAGAAAAAAGCTGCTATCACCGCATTTAAAGCTCTACACCTGCTTCTCTGGCCGCATTAATGAAGAAGTATACATTCCAATGAATCATGGGATACCCGTGTGCTAAGGAAGCTTGAAACATGTGGGGTGGCTTTGTCCAAATGGAGTAAAAAGTCCTTTGGTAGTGTCGAAGGGACAATTGGAATCTGCTCGAAAGCAGTGGCACGGAGAGCATTCGGACGCCTGTTTGAACCTTATCTTCAGGCCTTTAGGGATGTTCTTGATAAGTGTGGATTTATGGAACACCATGTTAAAAAGCCCTTCCACTTTGAACAAATGTGGAGACCTTAGTCTTCACCACCAGAGACCTTGATAGTAAAAATGGATGATGGGACAAGTATCCAAAAGTGAAGAAGGTAGCCCCAGGTTACACGTGGAAGAAAGGAAAAAGGAGAGAGGCCTATAAAAGGTGAAGGAAGGAGACATAGGAAAGGGAGGAAAAAAAAATCAGAGAGCAAGAGGGAAAGAGAGAGAAAGAGAGAGAACTTGTAAGGAAACTCAAGCATTTGTCCTCGGCAATAATATACAAAGTAATATTTCGTCTATGATTGATAAGTATACATATGTTCTGTGATCAAACCAAACCTTTATGTTATTTACCGCCCAAACCCCTGGATTAGAATCCTACTCTCTATAAATTCATTGTTTAGGGCTCATAGGCTCAATCCAATATAAAGCTCGATTCGTGCCCTTACATATATATATATATATATATATATAAATACATTTATTTTGTTATATTAATTATTTTAAGTTGTGCATTAATTATGTATGTATAATGAAAGTTTGATGTCATTTTTTAAAAATTTATATGAAAAACAATTTATTTAAAATATGATATTCTTGCTCAAATTTAGTTGCTTTTGCAACAATTAAAACAAAGACCAACAAAAGGGGGAAAATTAATAACACACAACCATGAATGTAAAAAAACAATTGAAGGATATTTGCAATTTTATTTTAACAAAACGATATTTGCATTCTTGAGTAGCCATGTATATCAGTCATTATATCATGCAATTTTTAAATTTGCAAACACATATAGTATGATCAAATTATTACAAATTATATATATATATATATATATGTGTGTGTGTGTGTGTGTGTTTCTCAAAAAAAAAAAAAAATTATTACACTAGTCTTATTATCTTTCTATTTTGTCTATAAAATAGAACATAAAATATTACAAGTTTATTGTAAAATTTTTAAATTTGCAAACACATATAGTATGATCAAATTATTACAAATTATATATATATATATATATAAATTAAAAAAATTATTGAAATATTGGAGGAAACTACTAACAAATTAGTGACATAAAATTATTGAAATATTGGAGGAAACTACTAACAAATTAGTGACATAAATGCCATTAAATATTTTAAAATGCATGCGCCACAAATCTACAATAATCAACCTTTTCTATTGTATGACATTTGTAACTTCTTCCATCAAGTAGAGGTCAGAGATAATTATTTTGAATTATCCTACTCATAAAGGGTAGCCAAGTAGCATATTGTTTGGCTAATTTAATTGTTAATTTTTCAGATTGTGCTATTCAGTATTCCCTTTTGTTCATGTTAATTTAGCCTCTCTTAATTAACTCTTAATTAATATAGAGACACATCTTCTTAGATGTGAAAGATATGATAAGCATCATGTCAATATTTTTGTAATTTTATCAAAAGTTAATTAATTATATAAATTAAGTACAATGATCTAGTTAGTTCAATTGCAGAAAGTAAAAAATAATTCTATAAAGAATTTCCTTTAAAAAAAAAAATTGTTGTTTTGTGCAGTAACCTTAAATTCCCTTAAAATACTAGCTAAAACACTTAATTAATGGATTACATGCTTGTGACATGGATAAAGAACACAAACTAATAAAAAAAAACTTGTTACAAGAAAAAACTAATATACGTGTGTTAATGGATCACATGCTTGTGAGTTGTGATCACATGGATAAAGAGCACAAACTCAAGCTACAGACAGTTTAGCTACAATCCGTTATATGCGACCTGTAAATTGATGAAAAATAACAACCTTAGTTAGTAGGTCCGATAGTTGAAAATGAGTCCCGATTTGTAGTAGCTTTTAATCACTAGTTTCTTGGACAATCTCAACATCAGCATTAGGAGCTGAATATCAAGCAGTCGCAATGGACACGTGAAATAATTTGGATTTTGGCTCTTTTGAATGACATCTGTTTTATGAAAAACGTATATTAAAAAAAAAGAGTAACATGGAAAACATTTAATTTCAAATGTTTGAACAAAAATTCCACCAAACTACCTTGTGGTGATTGATAATTCCATATACGTGTATTTTATCAACATGACCTATTTAATAAGTCATGTGACTTTTCTAATATATATAACAGTCCCAAGGCATTTGACTATTAGTTGACCTTAAAATGTTTTGTCACCTAGGCTTTGGTAGTTTTACAATTTTATACTTCATTTTTTTATCATATCAAAACGAGATTTTTAACTGATTACTACTTAGCAAACTGAAAAGTTTTAAACCAACTACTTATCAGCGATATGAAGAGTTTTAAACCAAGCCAAAGTACTTTAACCATTAGTTGACATTCTAGTATTTTGCTGCTTAAGTTTTGGTAGTCCTACAAATTTACACATTATTTTTTTCTTGATTTAATTATTATGTCAAAATCATAATTTTAAACTGACTACTACTCAACAAATTAAAAAGTTTTAAATTAATTACTGCTCAACAATATGGAGAGCTTTAAATGAAACCGACTTACTCCCATATATACAGAGCACCACACCAAAACCCTCTATGTGGTTTATCCATTATCTGTTGTTTTTTCTCTTTTATTAGTACAAACTCTTTGTCTACAAGCCTGAAGGTATCTTTTACATGAATTTTTCTTCTTAATTACTTTTGTTTTTCATATTTTTTTTTCCTTTAATATTTTGTGTTTGTGTATCTTTTCTCTTCATAGTTACTATTGCTCGTGTGTTTGTGCTTAAGAACCAAACTTATAGATAGGGATGGCAATTTTTCCCGATCCCGCTTAACCCGCTTCGCCCCGCTCGAGTTTTCCCCTTCCCGCAAAGGTGGTGGGGCGAGGATGGGGCAAGAGTTTAGCCCCGCACCACGGGACGGAACGGGGATGAGTTTAAACTTTTTAGATCCACCCTGCCCCGCCCCTCTCAGTCCCCACCTTGCCCCACGTTGCTAACGGTTATATTTGTAAATTTTTATACCTTAAAACCCTACTATTTAAACAAACATATCAAATTAGCTTATTTTATTTACCCAATGTGGTTCTCTGCCTTTATTTTGTTATGTGTTATACTATAATTTTTTTTTTTTAATGATCGATAAACACTTGGATATATTATTCAAGTTTTTCTAAAAATTAATTTGATTTGATAGGATAAATTTAGTTGTAATTTCAAGTATATTTTTGCTAATGAAATAGGTTTCATTAAAAAAAATTGTACTAATTGTAGGGCAAATTAACAAAAAGTAGAGTTTTACGGGGTGGGGTAGGGCTTCACAGGGCCTTAAGGGGTGGAGATGGAGTAAGAAAGTTTTTCTTGTCATGCAAGGCAGAGCAGGGATGGGGCAAGACAAAACCATGTGGAGCGGGGACGAAGACAAAAGCTCCATCCTTCAACCTTGCCTTGCCCCGCCGCGCCCCGCCCCATTGCCATACCTACTTTTAGACACCACGTTTGATTCTAGATTTTTTTTAATAGATGGAGTAAATGCTAAAAGAAAGCTAGAGGTAATGGATGGCAGCAAAGTATCCTGATTTTTTTTTTATTCTCATGCATCTTAGTTTTCTTGAATGAATATTGTGTCATAGAATATTATTTTTGTATCACTCTATTTACTCCCCCCACCCCGGCGGACACGTAGAATTAAGAAAATTTTCTTTTGTTGTTAAGTGTTTTTATATTTTATTGTTTTAGCTTTCGTAAAAGTTTAAACTTGCTATAAATATAAGTAGTGTGTCTTTATTTCATCTAATAAAAAAGACAAAATATAGTTATTTTTTCATTTTTTTTTGGTTTCGTATTATAAATATTAATTTTCATTCATTTTATACTAATTGTAGCATTGAACGTAATGAAGACATATATTTTTAATCATCGTTAACTATCTGGTGCATCGTATGAGTTAATAACTAGTTTAAATAATACATGTCGATGTTTTTAGTAGTCACCTTGTAACATCTCCAAATTGGGTTGGAGGAAACTTTATTCCAATTATATTCATATTCTCTTCTATCTATAGTCGCATTTAAAAAAGTCAATGGTCTTAAAATCGAAACCGACTTGAGTTCATTGCACTTGTGCATAGGACTTGTTAGGATGCAAACACATGCCAAACACTTGTTAGGCATCTACACCTCAACAGGTCTTGGCACCTTAAAATCTCCATGACCTAAACAAAATCAAATAAATAACACGTATCAAAAAATCTAACTAAAAATGAAAAGGAATTAGAGAATTTAAATGATAAAATTTATAATAGTAAGTTAATAACATTAGCATTCTAATTAAAATAATAGTTACTCGTAAAATAAAACAAGAACGATGCTGCTGCTAGTGCTCGGTAAAAAGCATCTAAAAGTTCACGGGAGTGATAAACGGCAATGTCAGTGACAGAACCGACAGAAGAATGTACCTTAAAACTATTGTTCACCCAATCACCCCATGAAAAACAAAACACACACACGCGCGCAATCAGAGGAAGTTGATGTCACGCGACTTTGTCACGCACCTTGGTGACACGGGTGGTCCTATTCTTGCACATGCTCCATGCCTTTGGAGTTTGGATAATTCCTTTTACTGCATTCCTACCAAAGCTGCATCTTTCATAGCATCTTGTTTTATTTTTATTTTTATTTCTTAGGGGATATGTTTTATCTATCATTCATAGCCTTCACAAGATAAATGCTGTGCATTTTGACCTCATCTATATAGAATCCAAACAAAAATAATAAATTGTTTTTCTTGGATCTCATCCCCTTTTTTTCAGGTGGAGAATGATTAGACTTTGCTTGTGTTATAGTAATGACTTTACATGCATAAACAAATGCCAAAAGAGTTTATGTATTATTGCTATACTCATAAACCTTGTTTTTTTGTTCATATGCATGTTATAATGTTCTCATTTTTACATACTATATTAGTTAGGTACTATGTAAAATTTGACATTGACATTATTGTATTTAACTTACAAGTGAATTGATTCACATATTGAATTATTTTATCCAAATTTTACAAGTGGGTTGTACTTTCACTCTCAAGGCCGACTAAGATGGTGTGTTTGGGTCTAGTATCATGGTTTATGTGCAGGCCCATTCTAGCCATGAAAACCTAACCCTGGTTAGGCCTGAATAACAGTCCCATTTTAGTTCTGGGTCCATTACAGGTGTGTTGTACTTGTACTTCGATTCAACCTTATAATCAACTCCAAGTTAATGACAGGCTGTGTAAGTTTGATAATTGATTAAGAATGATTTTAAACTAGCACTTCTTGATTTTCTTTTCAATTAACTCCAATAGCTCGGTATTTGAGGATAAAATACGGAATTAACTCAAGTAGTAGACCATTCAAGCTTCATTAATTCTTTTTTAAGTCAAGTAGCATTTTATTAATGTTCTCAAACCGAGTTCAAGTAGCTTGGCTCATTTTATCGCCCTAATCATAGATCATTGTGAAGCTTAATCCAAAAAGATGAACTGTTATAAACATTAAACTGGACAATGTCAATAGCTTGTAGCTCAACTAACATTTTTTAATGTTTTCAACTGAGGCATTTATGGTTCAAATCCTTCCACCCTATTATAAGTATCAAATCATCAAAAAAATCAGAGTTTCAAAATTAAAATTCTAACAACCCAATTGGTGAAGAAACAGTTCTATGCTTTCGGGCAATAATATCAATAACAGGATCTTTTAGAGGTAGATAAAATAATAAAAGATGGCACTAAGAAGCATGCAGATATAATGTACAAATACTTATGTTCTTCACGTACATTAACCTTCATATTAGTTAAAAGCTCCTTGAAGGAGACAGTAAATGCAGAATGCTAGTTAGAACACTCAAATTATTACGTATTTATGTCTCCACTTACTACCTAAATGAAGTAACATACTAGCTAGCCGCAAGGTAAGAACGTCAATAAATAATCCTTGGCATTACCAGAACTTCACTATCTTACAGCAACTTGTGGCATGAAAATCTTTTTCCCAGCTATAACCCAATAACCTTTTCTGCAGGCGAAAAGTTGTTAACATGACAACCAACATAGACACAATCCACATTTTTTTTTCCTAATGTTTTTGCAGCCACAAAGTAAATAAGAAAAAGAACACACGTGCGCACGCATGCACAACAGATTATGTTTTCAATTTTCACCCTCTTTTTTCTTTGTTGGGTGGCTAAAGACACATCAGTTATTATATGGTCTGAACTCTGAATATATCTTTTATTCCTCAATTATAAAGCTCATAATGCTTAGAAATTGGATGGTCACTCTCCATAAATTCTTCTGGAGTTGAAGACGAAAGGACAATTACAAGCACTAAAAGAGGCTTTTCACTAACAATGAAATTGATAGAATAGAACTAAAAGTGTCACCTGCTCCACTTGAGAGACCAAGAACAGCCTGTAGGATGAGAAAAACAGAATATTGAAAATCAAATCTCCATGATTACTCACCATTCTTTTCCTTGTGTAAAGACTGTCTTCTTTGTATACATCATTCTTCTTTCTGTCTGTCTGTCTACCTGTCTGTCTATCTCTCTCTGGCAGATTACTTAAAAAAAAAAAAAGTGAACTAAAAGGAGTCCTGAAACTATAGGCAATACACAAAACAAAAGCACACAGCACAACTGTCAACTAGACACAGGCCCACAGGCCAACCTCAAAATCATTGTCATCAAGGAGGATAAGGTGCACCCGAAGGTCTGAAATCTAAAGAATAGAAGAACATGTTTTGCTAGATAATTAGACTCTCTTAAGCTGAATTTTGCTTCTGTACCAAAGTCTAAAGTAAATAGATCTCTCTCATACAATGCAAATGCTTCTTAGTACCTCCAGCCAGGCTCTAGCACACAGAAAAGTACTTGAAGAATCCCCTTCAACAAATAGATAGCTTAACACCAACCATTAGGCAACCAGAATAAGTTCAATTAACATAATTTGCAATTCTTCAACATTGTCACCCCAAATGTAAGTCAGAGAGAGCTTGTAGTCTTCAAGATGATGCTTACATTTTTGAATCTGTGATCATGTAGTTCTAATCTCTGCAACTAATTTCAGACTACAAGTAGGTTTAGCCGGAAATTTACCACACCCTGTGTTTTCATGAGGTTTCCAATGCCACCAATAATTAGAGAAATAATCATAAAACCATAGACAACCAGAGGTGGACTGCTTGAAACTGCACTATGAAACCAAAAACAGCAATAGTGCGTTGGGTCTTATCCAAAGGTACCAGCAAAAAGTAAGAAAACTCGAAAGGATGTCACAGTGTGTAAATTTTGATGAACTTAGATCTCACACAAGGCCTCGTAAGAGTTGGGACAAAGATTGATAAGAATAATGTTTTTTGCAGATACATTAGAATAATGAGTAAATAATTGTAACTTAAACCACTTATTCCCCCTGAAGGGAAGTACCTACAGACTTTAAACATTCTTGGCTTCTACTTATTCATTTTACTATTTTCAACCAAATTTACTTGAATCCCTGCAAAAACATGACAGAGATTAAGTCAATCCAGAAGTTGCAGCTTTTTGACATGAGAGGTTTTTAATAGGACACTGACATTTTTCGAATCTTTTCCTATCTACATTTTTTTTTAACCAACTCTTTTCCCGTCTACAACCCTATGCCCACCACTCTAACCTTCTAACACAGCAGCACGTTAACCCTTTATAAATTTATCAAAGACGTAGAGAACCAAATAGTTTGCACTTGGATTCATTCTCCACACACGCACACACACATATATATATTATTGCTTGTTTGATGAATGTTTTTCCTGATGGGGATCACTACTGATCTCCTTGTGGTTAGGGGTGGCAAAAAATTACTCCTTGTCTTTTGAAGACTGTCACTAAACCTCCTTGAGGTTTGGAGAAATGAAATTGTCATATTTTTCATCCAGGTTGATGGATTCTCACATACAACATGCACATGTTCCTTGAAATGTGGAATTTAGCTCTCAGTTGGTGCTCAACAGACTTAAAGCTTCATGGAAGAGGCAGCAAAAAGAGCTTTCTCATACTGATTCTTAGGGCCAAATTTTGTGTCCTGTGATGTACATGCAACATGGGAGAACCCATCAAAATGACAAGTTCATTTTACTCCAAACCACAAGGAGGTTTAGTGATGGCTCCTTAAAGGCAAAAGGCTGCCTTGTAATTTAAATTTCATCCCTATACATTTCAGTAAGTAATGGAACATTAGATATATAGAAGTCTGAATCTTGATGAATAAGGTCTTAAAGGTTGTATAATGTATAAATGAGCCAAGAATGGTTAGGAAAATGTGAGGTGCAGTATAGTTCACTAGCAATAAATAGTAGTTATTTTTTCAGCAGTGACTAAAATAGAAAGAAGTTAGGACATCACACCAGCATTGATGGGTTGTTGGTGGAGTCCAAAAGTAGATAGTTCATATCCAGAAGCACCCAATCAAGTTAAACCAAGGAAATGGAAGGGGAATTTTGGACTATAACATACAGACACCAAACCTGTATCTAATCTCGGTTCTTCTTGCCTTAGCACCATACCTTCAGCTCCTGCAATAAATAGAATTGAACCCAAGTAATAGTTGTTTACCGAGAAAGAGGAAATGTTAAAATTGGTCTAGTTCTTTGATATTGATTTTGACTAAAATTGAAGGTCAAACTTACAATTAAGGCACACCAGGCTCAGACATTGTTTGACCAAGGAAGCTCTTAATGGGCAAGTTAGAAATCTACAAGATATTAATACTTGCTTGTGGCACAAACATACTTTATGATAACAAAATGGAGCATTAGGCAAGCATTATTTTGAAATGAAATTCCCAATAAAAAAAATTAACACTATAAGCAGAATATGCAACCAATTAATAACAAAATTGTCTCTGATCTACTTATGGCTTAAGTTACTCAAGAGGAAAAAGGATAAGAAGAATATAATGGGCCATTTAATGAAATTAAGTGTATTCCAATAACAGAGTTGATTAAAATCAACACTCACTAAAAGCTTTTGTTAGCACTCAATGAAAAATCTATCAAATATCTCTATTCATTCTTCCAAGCATACAAAATCAGTGCGAAACCATGAGATTGTGATTTGGAATCTGAAAATCTTTGCGAGAAAGACCATGGCAATAGGTTTGGATCGGAGAGGGGTTGGCTTGCCCATAACTTCTCAGGGGAGAGGCATGTTTTGAACATAAAAACAGCATTTCCAAGTGATGTACCAAAGAGCCAATTATGAACATCCCACAAAACTTCTACTGCAAGCCCATCAACCAAAATTATGTGATTCCCCCGGAACTTCCATCGAAGCCGCTTCACCTGCATCAGGGGCTTGCTATCTACGCGGATCACCAGGCACGGATCATTGACACTAACAGTGTCACATTCGATCACGAGATCATGAATTTGACCATTATCAAAAAATTGAGCCTTGGTACTGAACACCTTCTTGCCAAAAATATGCTCTCTCTTGGAAATGAAAGCAGCATTAGAAGTCACAGGGGTGGCACTAGTTTTCTTGAAAGCTTCTTTTCTCAAATCCCCTAGAAGGAGAACCATCAGTCGATCAACAACAACTGCAACATAAAATCCCTCCATAGGTTCAGGCCCGGGTCCGAATTTTGCTGAAGAAAGGTCCCAATATATATCAATTTTACAAGAGTATGCTTCTAAACTCTTGGACCCTCTTCTCTTGGAGAACAACCAGGGCTTAATATCAACCTTGCAGAGACACTGATTCGACGAATCGTCGATCCCAATTCCAAGGCCTTGACCCATCAAATTTTTACTCCATGTGACAGTAATCAAGCAAGACCGCCCGCGTAAACGGCATTGATAGACACAAGTAACTAAATTCTGGGCAGCCCTACTGGCGCTTGATGATGAAGAATCAGCAACTTGAACACCATTTTCACCAAAACAGGATGGGAAATCTCTCATCTTCCCACTAAGAACTTGCATTTACTTATCCTAAACTTACTCTCTGGTTTTTTTTTTTTTTCTGACAAAAAGTTGGTGCCCACTTTTGCAGCAAAAACATAAACAAAACAAAAAAAAAATGAAAGGACTCAGAAAACAAGCAACACATAAACAAAACCAACATGGAAAGCAAGAAGAGAACAGTACCTCAAACTAATCAGAGACAAAATCAAAAACCCATCTCAGAAATGCTCCCAAGTCTGCTTCTCCAGTCCTGAATTGATCTGCCTGTAGACTCTTTCATGCATTTCTGCAAGAACCCATCAATTAATAAAGTTCATACAAAGCACAACAAGTTGCACATCCAAGTTCCAACTCAAATTGCAGACAAACTTGGGGAATGAAGAGAGTCTGAAATAACTCAAACAAACAAGCAGACAAAAAGTAGACTTGGTTCGCTGTCAATACATCTGCCAAAAACCATAACATAAATATAAACAAACAATATTTTTTTTTAAAACAAGACCCACCAAGAAATTTGAAGAAAGTAATAGAAGGCAGAAGAGCATAGAGATAAAAATCCAAATATACCTCAAGATGGTGACAGCTTAAATAGTAAAGACCAAAAATTTAGCTGGGTTTTGCTGGAAAGGCTGGATTTTGAAGATTGCTATACACTGTGAAAGGAAAAAAAAGCTCACTTCCTCATATATTCTCTCTCCTTCTCTTTCTCTCTCTCAGCTGACAGCATACCCACATGAGATGAGAAAGCAAGACACAAACTTTTGCTTACAAAACGTATGAGACTCAACTTACAGTTTAGTCTCTCTCAATGTCTCGCATTTTGTAGAGAGAGAGAGGAACAAGCAAGGCATAATGTTTCATAGGAGACTCAGAGATTTTGGGTTGGTAAAACTATAAAACATGCTTAAAAATAAATTGCAGTACTTTTTTTTTTTTTTTTGTGTGTGGTTGTTTTTTTATGGTATACTTTTGCATGTATTTAAAGGAATGAGAATAATAAGTGAAAATGAAACGGTTTTGAGAGAGTGGGGTCCATTTAAAACCCATGTAAATGCAAGCACGATGTCACATGCACATTTCGTCAGGAAATATGAAGACTACACATGCAAATCACATATTTAAATATAGCTAATTTTCTTTTTCCTTTTTTATATTTTATTGCAGGCCGTTTACCCATACCATTTACTGTGGTTTCGACTGAAAGTGATTAAGATGTTATTATGGTCACTTTGAGGTAGAAAAGTCACACAATTACCGTCTTTAATCATTTTTTTATTTATATAAAAAAAATTTATAGTGATTTTTATGTTTGAAAAAGAAACATGTATACTTTTTACAGTGAGTGCAGTCACACAGGCCCAGAAGTGTCTTGACCACAAGGCCAATTTTTTTTGTCTATACTAAACATAATCTCTTACATTTTGTTTTCGTTTTTTTTTTTTTTTTTCTTTTTCTTTATGAGGATTTATGTGTTTTGGTCATAGTTAAACAACTTGACAAATATATATTATTTGACAGTGATTGCAGACAGTTACATACAGTGGGCAGATTAGGCTTGACCAAAAGGCCCAAATTTGGCTCGACCAAAAGGCCCAAATTTGGCTCCACAAAACGCTCTCTCAATTTGACAGTACGAGTGTCTTCCTATTTTTTGAAGTTTTTTCCCATACTCCATTGTAAAATTTGACAGTGAATGCAGTCACAGAACCCAGAAGTGCCTTTGACCGAGAGACCTCATTTTTTGGCTCCACCAATGACCAAAACACTCTCAATGCCAGCCCATCATATCTCTCTCTCTCTCTCTCTCTCTGTATTTTCTTTAAAAGGTAAAATCTAATGGATTTTTCCTCTCTCTGAAATCCCAGTGAGTTTATTTTTCGTAGAGAATGGATTTTTTTATTTAAAAAAAAAAAGGGATCTTAGAGGATGGATTTGATTCCAAAGAGTGGTGGAGCATATTTTTGTATAGGCCAAAGGTCTTGTCTTTATTTTTGCCACACATTGTTTTATTTTTATTTTTTCTAAATTGTACTAAAAATCTTTATTTTATGGAAGACATATCTTGGCGCGTGTGCCACACGCTCTGAAATTAAAGAGCCACATATTGCTTGATGAGATGGGTCCCACTTTTCCTAGTATCCAAACGCACAAAGTACGAGTTAAAAAGAGAATGCAGCCGAAGGAGAATCTAACTTTTGAGGCTGGCGAGTGTATGTCACGCGCTGCGTGGCTCGTGAAGATAGGAGCGTTGTCATATAAGGACAGCAAAAATTATGAGAGGGAGAATCGTAAAATGCTAGTCTCATTATTTTAAGGAAGAATAGACGTGGAGTTCACGTGTACGTGTCCACGGTCGGTTGGCGTGCGTTACAGCCCAAATGTAGCCCAATTATTGCCAATTCCATTTATTGGGCCCTTATAGAGCCCAAATTAAATCTTTAATTTTTTTTAAAAAAATTATTTTCTTTTCATTTTTCCGATTGTATCAAGAAAATCATATTATCTTAAGTAAGGTGACTTTTAAAAAATAAAAATAAATTCAATTGTTTTCATGAATGCTATGTTTGGAAGTTTTGAGAGAGAGAGAGGAGAGCAGAGAGGAGTAGAGAGAGTGAGAGTAGTATAGAGGAAAGTAGAGAGGAATGATTATCTTCCACCTTATTTAGATGTTTTTAAAATTAAGAGGGTGGAAATAATTAGTCTTTTCATTTGTAATTTTGTTAATATGGTAAGGGTAAATTTGATAATTCATTTGATTAAGCATTTTTATACTCCACTCTCCTTTCAAATCTCTTCAATTTTGGGGAATTAAAAATGAGGGGTTAGAAGTAGCTCAAACCCCTCCCCTTCCTTCCTTAAAAAACATCCAAACAAGTTAATTAAATTCCTCTACGTCTTTCTACTCTACTCCCCCTCCTTCCCCCCAACATCCAAACATAGCATAAGGGAGGTTGACAAATCAACTTGAAGCACACCTTGCTAGGCAATGAGTGACAATATTACCTTGTTTAAGTGCATTAGAGAATTTAATACCAATAAACAAAGAGGTAAGGTAAAGAACATCTTGGGCTATATGGTCAAGCTGAGCTAGAGTGCAGGAAGCATTCTTCAATGTGTTTATGAGTATATTAGAGTCACCTTCTCGCATTCTTCTTGTGCTCATTTTGTCGTGAGAGGTTTTACCTCAGTAATTGTGAAATGAAGAGGGATTTGTTGTAACAATGAAGCCATAACTAGGTTGGCCTCGTTTCTTATGACCACCCGGTCCACCCCTAACCCTGCCAAGCTCTCTTTGTTGAAAGTAGCCCCATCAAAATTGATTTTGTACCAAGTGCTTTTTTTGTGAGCGCCATGACAGTCTAGGCTTTAATGAAGAGCATGAGAAGCAGCTCATTGAGTTTTAAATTCCTGGCAATGTTCTTTTCATGTTTGGACAAGCTAATCCTAGATGACTTGGTAATATACTACCTCATTTACACTTAGATTTTTTTTTCAATATTTTTTTTTTAAAATAAAAGATAACTTGTTTTTTTTTTTTTATACTAAATTTTTTAAAAATTGACTTGCCATCACAAAATAGTTTTTAGAAGTGTAGAGTTTATTTGTGTGTGTGTGTGTATCAAGTACTTAAGGTTTTGAAAAATGTTATGTTATTAACTCTATTAGACTCGTTTTTCATTGACCACACAATTTTTTCCCAATTGACTTATGTTTTTTGCAGTCCTAAATACCATAAAACGCAAAAAAAAAAAAAAAAAAAAAAAAAAAATCAAACCAAACAAAATACTTTTTAACTCTTACTTACAAAATTAAAAATTTTCACTCTTTTTTTTTTTTACCCAATTCATGATAAATATAAAAATTTATCATACTTCATTTTTAAATACAAAATTTATCATACTAGAATAGTAAACAGCATCTGGAATATATGGGGAATGATATTTTAGATTTTTATTTATTTATTATAAAAATATAACGAAAATATAAGTTATGTTTAAATTTCACTTAATATAATATTACACCATTTAATAACTTTACGCCGAATGTATTTCGTGATAAATTCACCGTTAGATTATATTGTCTTCTTATACCTTCATGGTTGCAAGATATTAAGATGATCAAAGATCAATAATTATCTTAACTATGAAATGGTTAAATTCCAAATTAGTTAAAGTTAAAACTTTACAAAATATGAGATTATGGATTTGATAGCAAATAGCGTACGATTGATATCGAATTTGGTTTGCATATTAAGAACAATGAGAATATGTACCCAACAAAACCTAGAATCTTAAGCCTATGGGTTTTTCTTTCACACATAAGTACAACCAACAATCTTTCCCACATGAGTGAGTCATTACCTTTTTGTAGACTTCAAGATCTTGTTTGGAAGTTCGCAATTTAGGGAGACTGTAATTAAGTTCATAATATAACTTACACGTTACTTAACTCGAAAGTTTAATTCTATGCAGTTGTGTGATTGTGTCAAGTTATGTTATGTTATATATATATATATATATATATATATATATATATAATATGGGTTGGATTCAAGTTACACTTGGTGCAACATTTTTTAATTAGATATAAATTTTGATAAATTTATTATTGGATTACGTTATCTTCGTATATTCTCCATGCTTACAAAACTTAGAGATGATCAAAGATCAATAGCCATGTCATCAATCAATTGTTCAAGTTCAAGTTTTTGTAGTTTAAAACAAAGTATAAAAGATAAGTTTATGGATCGAATGGTAAATTACACCTGATTGACGTGAAAATTGACATGTATGTTAAGAACATATAGAACATGTAATTCAATAGTTAGATTTTTAAAATATGAATTCAATAATAAGTTATTAGGTGGTGTAACATTGTTTAAAGCAATGAATGTAACTTTAAGCAATATTACAATACTCAATATTTTTTAATTAAATATTATCCATAGTTTAATATTTTTGACAAATCCACCGTTAAATTATATTATCTTCATATATTATCCATACTTGCAAAATTTTGAGGTGATAAAAAAGATTAATAGCCATATCATCAATCAATTGTTTAATTTAAGTTTTTATAGTTTAATATAATGTATAAAAGATAAGTTTATAGATTGAATGGTAAATAACATCCAATTGACATGAAAATTTACATAAAGATTAAAAACATGTAGATTATGGAATCAACAATGGGATTTTCAAAATATAAATTCTATAACAAGTTATTGAGTGGTGTAACTTGAACCTAACTCTTATATATATGTGTGTGTGTGTGTGTGAAAATATTATATACTTATAATAATTCTTCAAATTTCTTATTTTCTATCAATGTGAAACTGCAACTAAATGTAAACCGAACAATTATAAGATTAAAAATTGGATACATCACACTCAAAAAAGAAGAAGAAAGAGTACTCTCTTATCTAATGATAATGAAGATAATGCCCAAAATTTTATATCATTTTAGACATAATAAGAGACTGACCCAAAATTCAAAAGTAAAATAGGAGATCAAACACTTTATCATCATTTTCCAAAGTCATACTACCTTGTAGGAAAAGACTCGAAGTTCAAAACTGTATTGTCTAAGCTTCATATTTCAATAATATAAGGCCCAACTATAGGCCCATCTTTGACAACTACCATGGGGGGCATGGGCTCCATGGCCTCTTTAATAATATACCTTTCATACCCCTCTCTAGAAAAAATTCAAGCATATTGGCATGCCACAAACCATAATTGAACCGACATGGGCGCAATCATCGGACCAAAAAGTGAATTGAAATATCTTCTTCTTCTTCTTCTTCATAGACTTGCATAGTTTAATTAATGAATTGATGGAGCATCTAATACGTTACGTGCAAGTGCTACTATGGTAATTTTCAATTTTTGCATTTGTTGTGCTTTGTCCAAATCTCTCAAGCTAGGGTCCATCTATAACATGCTTTGGCCCTTATTTCAAGCAAATTGTCATATGGTTTGAGTAATCACGGATCATTTAATTACATGCGACAATATAGCAAGCATAGAAGATAAGTACTCCAAAAAAAAAAAAAAAAATAAAAAAAAAAATAAAGAACACATAGGACATGATAGTAGATTTTTAGAAATTGAAGTAAAATCTTTCATTTTGTGTGTCAAACTTTTTTACATAAAAGTAAAAATTTATTAGTTGTTAATTAAAAATGTCAAAAAATTTTGCATGTCAAGATAAAAACATTGATGATATGCCCTTGGGAGCGTGGTGCGTTGGTAGGAGTCTTGGATTGAATCACACTTGTTGGTCCAGGAATTACCTAGTTCGAGTCATGGTCTTCACAAAATTGCCGTACAATGACGTGGATAACCCTAACGCACTTAGGAGTGCCCCACACCATGAATTCTGCGGATTCAAATGGACTAAGTCAATAATTACATGTGTAAGACCCTTTTTTTTAATAAAAAAAAAACATTGATGATATGTTTTTTAGATTATAAGGCTATTAATTAATACATATATATATATGTTCACTAACAAATTATTTTTTTGGATAGAATGTACTCTAACAATTGGATAAAACATGAATTCTGATTTTCTACATGAATGCAATTAAAAAAAAAAAAAAAAGAGAGAGAGAGGGACATTATGAAAGCAAACAGGGGAAAGATTCATGCGATAGAAAAGGAAGGAAAAGATGTAATGAGGATAAGTGGGTTTGTGAGCTTTTGGTCCAATTACTTTGTTACCTTTTTATGAGTATCTATCATTTCTTGCAACTTTTTCTTCCATTCCTCCTGAAGTTGCAATCATGTATACAGCATTTTGATGGCCATTCATAGCTTCCCATCTCAAGTAATAAGGATTTATCTATGGCTTCTAATCTTTCAGAAGAAGAAAGTAGAACAAAATTGTCAAAAGCTTTGAAAGAAAACAAGGTTAAAATGTTGGATATTTTTCTACCTATATGGTAGAAAATATTTACTTTTGCAACATAGTCAATTTCTGCAAAACTACACGCATTAGTGGGGTGGAATATATCCATTTCACTTTCGGTCATACACACTTACCGAGTGAACAACTTTTCATCTTTTTTCCACTTGTTAGAGCATTAGGATACAAATAGTAAATTACTCCTCCATATATTGTCAATTTGTCATTAACTCAATTCTCATATTCTAATTGTGTGGGTGGGTGTTTCCTACTTTTATTTTCGGCTACTAGATTATTCATTTCCCTATCTATGAACTTTCCAAACTTGAGATGAAATTTGATTCTATCTCTTTCTTTGTGACGCCAAAAACTTTACAAATAGGTTAGTTGAAATCTCCACTAAATGGATTATTCTATGAAAGGTAATCCTCTTCTATGTTATACAAACTAATTTTGCATTTTGTATGCATGCCACATTAACGGATTACCCTTCTAGCATAGAGTTTTTATAAGGATAAAGTTTAACTACAAAATTAGTTGTAGCTTAAGGCTACAAACTCACTTAGTAAAATAAATATTACAACATATTTTGAAACTTTAACCGTTGAATTGCATGTTTTTTATACTCTTAATACACATCTTAAATTTTGTGTCAATTAAATATTATTTACTATATGATTTATAGGTTTATATTTTATGCATAATTTTAAATTACAAAAACTTGCAATTTAAAAAATTTATTAATGACATAGCTATTGATATTTAATTTTCTTAAAATTTTGCAAGTATAGAGGATATAAGAAGAAAATGTAATCCAATGATGAATTTGTCAAAATTTACCTCCAATAAAAAGATATTAAGTAAATTTGTAGTCTAAGGCTACAATTAATTTTGTAACTAAACTTTTTCATTTTTATAATCATATCCATTCGTTTTAAAATTAATAGTCGTTGATATATATATATATATATATATAAACTTTGATGGTAACTTTGATTACCGTCATTTTAGTATTTATTTAAAATATTGATAGTATGGCCAAATCTATTCCATTCATTTTAAAACACGTGGATAAAATTTTATGAACTCAATTAAGCAATTACTGAAGTGCTTTAAGAAAATTTGTTATTATTTTTTTTTGTTAAAAAAAATTAAATAAGAAATTTTTAAGGGTTTAAAAGTATAAATGGGCTTTTGCTAGTTTCTTTTTGACACTGCTTTTTGATAGTTGATCTTTCAAATCTAACGGAAAAACATAAAATAACAGTACAGAAAAAGACTTGATTTTTCCAAGGATGTAGATACTTTACTCTGAAGCTCTTGTTTGGTGTTAAAGTAAAATAATAATAATAATAATAATAATAATAATAATAATAATAATAAATCTGAGAGTCTAGGAGAGTAGGATGAGCCAACTATATTAGCTTATAAGGGGATTTGTCACCCTAATAGGAGATTATTTCATCTTGAGTTCTTGACTAGGGAGGGTGGATTTAAAGAATGTCTATAAATTATTTTCCTTTGAATAGCAAAAAAAAGTTTGTAAACTAGTAGAAAATTGAAGAGTCAACATTTTTTTTTCTTATTTTGATTATGCATTCAAAGAAGTTAAATAAAAAGTCTTGTATCTTGACTCAATAGTATAAAATTATAATAATTATGTAACATACGTGTGTGTATAAGAATCATGGATTAGTGATATTGTCTGATTTTAGCATAAAATTTGGGTTTAAATTCTCTCTCTCTCTCTCTCTCTCTCTCTCTTACTTTGTTGTTAGCAAAAAATGCATCATAATAAGACGAATGAACCAACATGAAGGGAAGAGAGAGAGAGAGAGAGAGAGAGAGAGGAAAAATGCAACAAATATGTGCTTGGTATGGCAAATTAAAACTTATGAATTCTATTTAGATTAATTAATGTCAACTTACAAATAGTATTAAACCTAAAAATACCTTGCTAAGATTCTTGAAACTCAATGACATTACTCAATTCTTTTTATGAGAAAATTTTTTGTTAGAATCTCCCTCTTCACTTGTTGTAAGGGGCAAAAAAACTGGTCATATTTTTAATTTTTTGCTAAGAAAATTTTTGAAGTTTGACTAACCATGTGTCAAAAAAATTTAAATGTTTAAAAAATAAATGTTTTTTTTTTACAAGATATAATTTCTACTTTAACTTAATCTAAGTAAATATGTTTGTGAAGCTCCCTCCTAGAGACTTAAATCCCGACCTTTGCCTCAACACTCTATAATCATTTATACTTATAGAGTAATTACCGCAACCAAGATGTACTGTGGTTAAAATAAAAAAAGTTTGAAAATTAGTACTTATAGGCAATGTCGTTCAAATAAATTTAATGCAATTGCACTTTATGTATCTAAACTCTAAAGAGTGTCCTCCACAAGATAAAAAAAAAATAGTTGTTTGAAAATTAGTACTAGTACGTAATGACGTGCAAATAAATTTAATGCAATTGCACTTTATGTATCTAAACTCTAAAGAGTGCCCTCCACAAGAAAAAGTATAAAAAAACAAACAAACACAAAAGCTATTATTGTTGGATTATGCACTGGTTGAGAGATATAAGATAGTCAGCCCAACCCAAAACTAAAATTGTTCCGCAAATGGGCTGCTATTCACTGAGACTCTTCAGTTTAGTTGTTGAAGCCTTGAAGGCCAACACAAAACTAGCCATTAGCTCAACTAATCTGGGCCTTTTAAGATAGAAGTCATGGGAGATATTTGTCTTCTCTCGTCTCTCTTGTTCTTATTGTTGAAATGAATAGATCCATGCCTTTCTTCTTCTTCTTCTTTTTTTTTTTTTGGGTGTATTTTGTGTATTTTGTTCTTTTTAAGTCGGATAATAGCAAAATAACTTAGGACATGCTGACATGCATAATATTCTGAGTCACATATCTGCTAATTGCTTTAATTTGTGAGTCTAGCATTTCCCTTAAAAGTCATGGCTCATTACTTACAATCACAAAAGAAAAATATGCTCACTATTTATGCTCCTGAGAGAAGTTCTTTCAAATAAAAGATAAAGAGTGTGGAATGCATAAGAGTAGAGTGGAACCCATGCATTACATATATGATATATCTTTGATAATGGAGAGAAGAAGAGGTAAAGTTTGAAGTAACCACATGAAAAAGAATTTCATGACTGAATAACATAGTCGTTAAATGTAAAGTTATTAATCTGGTGAGTGTCTAACCATGAGGGGCCTTATCCATGAAAGAAGCCCAAACCTGATGCACTTATAACTTTATATTAACTTTCTTAGCTGTAGATCTTAATATATATCTATTTATTTATTTATTTTTTGAGTTTCAATTTATAGTGTCCATTCATGATAATAACTTCTTATTTTTTGATATAAGCGGGAATTGAACCTCATATTTCTTACTCAACCACCATAAACTTTACTAATTGAGATAACTGAAACTCATATAATCTATTTATTTTGAAATAAGTTAATTAGATTTTACCACGTCAACAATATTTTTAAAATTTTGTAATTATTAGTATTTTTTGATATTTATTTAAATTAATAATTGTGTGGAAAAATTTAATCTACTTATTTAAATTTTTTTTTGAGAGAATATTTTAAAATTAATACAATATATTCTAGTAATTCTATATTAAAATTAGCCTGAGAACTCCACAGGATTATGAGGAGGGGTTTTTTATTATTTAATATCAGCATATCACGTGATTAATGAACAATTTTAATGTCAAATAAAAATTTTATCTTACATGAAAAAGAAAGAAAAAAAAAATTTTCAAATTCATTAACTAGATTTTACAAATTTAATTATTGATAGTTATGTTAAATAATGTAATGTTTTATAGTAGGTTCAAAACAAAAAAATAACATAAGTAAAAATAATAAAAATAAATATATTAATTAAGGAAATACATATAACATGTCTTTAAATAAAATAGAAGGAAAAATTCTCGTTGCCAAATAGAATATTCACAGTATATCCCAAATTTTGTGCTAATACTTGCTGTACAGAAATAAATAAAAATGAATAAGAGCTGGGTTCACCACGTCCACGTATGTCAAGGACAAAGATCATGTTCTGCACAATTACCAAGGCTTCAAAATGTCACTGCCAACAGCTTCCAAGCTGTACAGTACATTATCTTGTTGAAACTGTACTGTTAACTCCACGTCTTCATGACACTAGCTGTTTTGTTCACAGAGAATGTTATTTATGACTGATGACATTGTCATTGTTTTGAAGAGAGAGAGAGAGAGAGAGAGAGTGGGAGAGATGGCTAATCACAATTTGGTTATAGATGCATGGATTAAAGAAGCTGAAGAGGCTCTAAAGCTGGTGGAAGGTTTAGAGAACACAATCAAGAACTGGAACTTAGAGCATTACAGCCTCAGAAGCACTGCAAAATCGAAGCTTTTGGAGCTTGGAGTGAAGCTCGATCGCTTAGAATCACTGCTTCACAACCCACCCTCCAAACCCAACTTGTACGTTCTCACTCTCTCTCCTCTTCCTAGCTCAATTCCGCATTTATTTGGTGTTGTCTCAAATGGGTTTGTGTGCAATGATATTTGCATTGCTCCTAATGTGACTTTGCTTTTGTTTAGATCATTCTGTGTTTATCATGGATTTGTCATTCAAAGTTCTTATAGTTAGATTTTTTTCCTAGGATGCTTTGTTTTAGTTGTGTCAATTTAGTCCTTTTATTTTTAAAATAAAGTCAATCTGATAATTGAGTCTCCTCTCCATTTAAATTTTTAACAAAACTAGCAGTTGAAAATTGAAATTGACTTGATTACAGTTTTCATGATAACTTTTTAACATGTGTCTCACTTAGCATATCAGCTTATTTCATTAAAACGGAGAGGAAATCCTAGGATGAAAGTGATATGATTTTGAAAGCTAAGGTACTAAATTGAATTGACACAATCAATAGTTGGAGGACCAACTTAAAATAATTAATAACCCAATAGCTGGAGGATCAAAATAGTAATTTAACCTTTTTTTTTTTTTGGTGAAGATAATTTCTTTTTTCTTAATGTCTCTACTCTCTAGTCATTTGTCTTTTATTTTGATAAGTGAAATAAAAAAGGCTTATATCCTGAACTTGTTGAATTATGTGATTCAGAATTTCAGAGTATAAAGAGTAAATTCTTGTAAGGAGAATATGTTTAGCAATGCCATTCTAAAGATGCCACCTCAAATGAATCTCACCCTTTTCCTTGAATCCTGTATGATGTACAAGAAACAAGAACATCACAGATTTTTATAGGTGGGGACACCTTTTAATAATCACAGATGTTTGGTCCATTGGAGGTCTAATGGGTGTATAGACTACATAAATGGAGGTAACCCATTAAACCCTCCTATTACTCACAACATATATAGGATTGACCCTGTGATGAACATGTCCAATGAATTCATATAATTAATTTTCACATGATCATTCATTACAGAGTGTGAGCTGATAAACACACAATTAATTTAATGGACTAAAAGAAATTAATAAACTAGCATATGTGAGGGCTAATTGGTGAGTCCTCCCTCAAATGGCATTTCCTCATCTCAGAAGTGTGGGCAAAGGGAGAGGTTGTGGGCAAAGAATATATGAAGGCTTATATTCCTTTGGAATTTGGCTTATTGCCTTTTGAAGAGTTGTCTATTAAGCATGTACATAATGTGTTTGCCACCATAGATTCCCACGGTTTGTTTAAATGTGTGGTCTAATACATTCTTTGTATATGTTATATGTTTAATCAGAGGTTTACTGAAAATGTAGCAAGTATTACTAAAAATAAGAACAAATGTTGTTTAAATGATACACTGTATTAGTACTGAATCTGCTGCCGCAAGTAATTTGTTCCTGCAGTGCATTTACAGAACTGATGAAGATTTGAAATTCCGATGGAAAATGCTATCAGATATTCAGTTAAGAACAAGAGAAGTGGCTCTTAGTCTCTATGCTTTTCCATCCCCAAACAGGTATGGTACTTTTAATGTCCTTAATCTTAATGAAAGCTATCCAAGCCAATTAATTGGCAATATTTCATTTCTGAGTAGTGCATTTAAGTATGCAGATCTCTGAATGCATGTTGATGATATGATTAATTTTCATTTTGCCACTTTTTTTAAATTATTTTTTTGTTTAAAGAAAAAAACTTCAATCAAATTCTTTCACTGTCACCTAATGTACTGTATTACTAATAATAGTACCCAAGTGAAAAGTTGGTTTGATGAGTAGCTTGTAAATTGTCCTTAAAAGTTTGTGGACAAATTCTTCCCATTTCTTCTCTCTAAATCTATCCACTTATGGAAAAATGCAATCTTAGGAGAAGCTAACTCCTTCCATCTCTCCTACTGAAGTATTTTAACAAGAGAAATAATGCTACTTTTCACTCTCCAAACTTCTATTGACAACCTTTTTGAGTCCAAACATATGGCTCATCTATTTTTATCCATACAAGCTATTAGTACTGATATTTTGTGCGGTTACACAGTTAAATTCAGGTATGAATTGATGCTGTAATAGTTCATAAAAAAATTACTAAATCTTAATAAATATAGAAAGATGAGGCTAAGAGGGTGCATTTGGCAAGTCCAAAAAAAGCCAGGTTTTTGGGTGTCTTGAGCATATTTTGATGGGCCCCCGCAGCGCGCACACCCAAAAAAAGAAGGGTTCTCCCTCCTTTTATATAGTACTCTCAGCAAATAAGCAATTCTCACGCTTAATGATTGAACCTAATAAGCCAAAAAGAAAAAAGAAAAAAAGAAATTGCAATGGGAATCCAACTGAAAAAGAGATGTATGTTGGTAGCTGGGTGATGTTAATAGAAGACCATCTGTTGGTTTGTTCCAATCTCTACAATATAAACAAGCCTTTGTCCCAAAATTTTTGTCTGTTAATCCAATCTCTTTAAGTTCTTACAATTAAGTGAATTAACTCTGGTTCTCGAAAAGGAAACACTGTACTGTAGGTCCATATTTCTTACAGATCCATCTTCACGTTCTGCCTAAGCTTGTATGGTCGATTTTAATTGATTTTAATTTGGATTTACATTAACATAGCCTTCTTAAAATGATTGTAACTAAGTTATGTGCATCAGTATATAAATTGTTATCTGACACGCTAATAGTGAAAATATGAAAATGTTAAAACTAAACTGCAATCTAGCCTTTAACCTTTGACTTTTGTAAATTATAAACTTAATAAAACCATTGATACCTTAAAATATGTCAATCTAACTTGACTAGTGCATATCATCATTCAAGAAGAGAAACATTGAAGGATTTACAATGGTAAAACAAAAGGGAATAAGTGACACTTTCTTAGTGAAATGCTACTTATAAAACATATATATCAAGTATCTCTGTTATTAAGTGTGAACTAAGTCCATCCTGCCCTTGATATTCCCAGACATAACTATTTTAATTATGAAGAACATTACTAAATTGATTATTGGAAACTTGCATACTGCTGCATATTCTTCACTAGAGTTAGTAATTTATTTGTATTAGGATAACTAGGGAGAAAAGAATATGAGAGCAGACAGATTAAGCTTCATTATTTTGGTGCAACAATCATCTAGTATATTGATCTTGCCTGATAGAATATTTTTAATTTCCGTGAATTTAGTATTTGCATCTTTACTTTTGGTTCAGGTCAGGAGGCTTACCTGCTGCAGATGCAGATGCCATAGAAAACAGCACAGCAATCAAGAGTTGTTGCCAAGGTACAATTTTAACATTACAGAGTACTTTTCATGTGACAATTGTGGTTGATTGCGAGCTATCTGAAAATGAAATGGTTTTGTGTTGTCGAAGACCAATCCTAATTATCATTGCAGTACTCTAAGTCAGTTCTTTGTGCCAAAATGTTTCTCTGCATCTTTCAGAAAATATCTTCTGAAGAACTGCCTGTTCTCAATTGTGTCTACTATTGCCACAAACTTCAATGATTTGCGGTACCCCACCACTATATTTCAACCTAACTTCTTGTTTCAGTTCATTAGAGACTGAATGATGGTTTATGAAAATTTTAAAGCCCTTTTTTTATTTATAAGTCTTTTATAGCTAGGTTAATCTCACTTGTGGAAGACAATAATCTCTGGTCATGCTAAACACCCTTAATATCGGGTAAATTGGGAAAAATTCTTGTGGGCTTGCCCCATTGGGGAAAATGAAAAGTGAAAACCAGCATTGAATTTACTCTTGCTGTGCAGCACTACAAAAACACTGAGATAACCAATACAGGCCAACATTCCCATGACTCATAGAGACCAACTAGCGACTTAATTCCACTTTAGTAGCTATCAGATTTCACTGCATAAGGTCGTTGTAACTAGTGCACAAAGCTCCCACTTTTGTGGGATTTGGGAGAAGTGATTGGTAGGCAGCCTTATCCCCCGTTTTTTATTTTTTATGTTTTTACTGCATAAGGTCATCTTATTAATGGCATGAGGTAGATAATTTTCAATTTATCACACCTTTATTAAGCATATGTGGCCCTTCAGTGCATTTAGATGAACATAAAAATTTGGCTATGGGCTAAAACATTGGGCTTGGTAGATAAAATTGCCTTTGACTTGTGTTGTTTTGATATTTAGTCTTCAGTTTTCAATACCAATAATTGTTGATGGAGCAGTTCAAAATTTAGAAGTTATGTGCTTTCTGCCTTGATAATACTCATCTCAGAGGTACAGCATATACACATGCACAAAAATTGTACATGATGCAGACACTCCCCAGTGGTTCTTTTCAGAGTAACTGTCTGTCTCTTAATCATTGTTCTCTAAAGTTTTGATGCTGTAATGCAGATCAAATGAAAGTTTCTTCCTCCAAAGAAAATTCAGAGCTTCTGGAACCACTTGTTGTAAGTGTTTTAAATACTACATGAGCTACTTTTGTTAAATTTGAGCTCATTAAGCTCCAGACAGTTCACTCACTGCAAATTTTCATTTTCTTCTGTCTCATGAAAGTCAGATGATGCAACCCAAAGTCATTCACAGGTAGGCTTTTCGAATTAGACTGGACTATTCACCATATTTGTTATTGTTCTTTATGATAAATGTTTTTCCATTTCCGTAAAACAGTTTGGTTCTTATAGACCAATGAGTCTGCTTTGGAAGGCTTGCTGGACCATCATGGTTTTTTTGGTAGTGGCTGCACTGCTGTTCATCTTTGTTCTCCTCCGTGCAGTTTTATTATCTATGTACTCAGCCTAATGTTTTGGTGTTGGGTTGATTTTTCCATAATTTTGAAGCAGCATATATTTAGTGTTTTTTTTTTGGGTTAAAAAGGTGAAGTCATTAGTAATTTATTAATTATATATTTGTTCAAATTTTGGCATTGTGTAACAGCCAAAGCCTCTTTTGAAGCATCAAATGTATAGTTAAAATTACATAAGCAATATAGGTCAGAGAGTTGTATTGGATTGATTGTTACTTACGTTCCATTTGTTTTAGTAGAAAATGTTTTTATGAGGAAAATTGTTTTCAGTGCTTGGTTACCACCCAAAAAATAATCCTGATATGCGATAACATTTTATGCTGTTTAGCATTTTGGCTTACACAAAGAAATTATTAATATTTCATCTACGCACAGTAGCTATAGAGATGATGGTGGTGGCGGCGATGGCATAGCGGTGGCGGTGGTGGTGGTGTTGGGTCCGTGTTAGGTATCGCTTGGGAGGAAGAAATGGAATAGAATGGAAATGAATGAAAAGAATAATTTTAAAATATTCTTCCCTTCCCTTGTTTGGGAGTTTTAATGGAGGGAATGGAAAGTCCATTCCCTCGTTTGGGAGTTTAAGTAGGAGGGAATGGAATGAATAGGAAGGAACACTCATTCCTCTCTATTCCCTTAAAACCTCAAATTTTCATTCCCCCCGAAATTGGGAGGATTGAGAGGGAATGAAATTAAATTTAATGAATTTTTTATTAAAACTCCCAAAATACCCTTATTTATTCAACCATTTATTTTAAGACAGGAGTCTAATAGTAATATTGCGATAAAATGATTTCATTCCATTCCCTCCATGTTACTCCCAAATAAGATTACTTACATTCCATTCATTTTCATTCCTTTCCATTCTTTTATTTTAAAACATCCAATCAAGGTTACTTAATTCCATTCCATTCCATTCTTTTCCCTTACTTAAATTTATTCCATTCCATTCCATTCCATTCTTTTTTATTCTCTTATGATCATATGATTCCATTCCATTCCCTTCCCTTATGAACTTCCAAGCGGAGCCTTAGTGTCACATTCCTGGTGTTGGATTGGTGTTAGTGGCACTATGGGGATTGGGGAGAAAGGATAGGCTGTGAAGCCTAATTTGTAAGGCGGAATAAATTAGGTATTGAAACCCATTGTGTGAAGTGAAGTAATTGGGCTTGCTAGGAGGCCCATTTTGAGTTTTAACGTGAAGTGCATAAGGTGGGCTTGTTAGGTGGCCCATTGAATATGATCAAGATGAGTATTGGGATTTTTGCTTTGATCTTGCACTTGCTTGGCTCGATTTCTCATTACATGTACTGTATTTGATACATAAACAAAAAAATGGTATTCGATTTTATGAAAAATTGAATTTTATTCTTCTGGTTTTGACCCTATCACAATTTAGTTAATAAATTTTTAATTACCACATTTGACTCCTTAAAATTTGGAATAAAATGAAATTGCTATGGTTTCGTCTTAATTATCATGTTTTGCATTTTACGGACAAATTTTCCATTACGGCTTAACCTCTTGTTTGGATTAAAATTGCTGCATTTGGCCAATTGAGACCCTAAAGATTGGATTAAAATTAAATTGTTAAGGGATATTTGGATTTCAGAGCCCTAATAATTTCATTTTAATCTAAATCTTAGGAGATTAATTTTACCAACTAAAAATTTATGAACTAAATTGTAAAAAAGCCAAAGTAGAGGGAGTTAAATTATGTTAGGTTTAGATTGTTGAGAGTGTTGGCAATTTCTAGTGCCAAGAATATATCAAATTTGGGCTGTGCTCGATAAAATTGTCTTAGGGTTGAGTCTGGATTAGATGCTACTCAAAGATGATGGATTAATGATCTTTTGCTACATATTTTTTGCACCATAATGAATTTTTAAGTGGACTTATTTCGATGGTGTAGGTTCAATGGGTCCAGAATGTATGTTGGGCCAGCCCAAGAGTGTTTGTAAGGTTGAAAATTCAACCCAACAGTGTAGTTGGTCCGAGGACGTAGGAAGGCCCGCCCACGAAACAGCATAAAAGGAGGGAGATGTCATGCTTGACCAAAACACTATAAGGCATGACGTCCGAGGATGGGAATGTTCTTCGCTGCCGATGGCCGAGGAAGAGAAAAGTGATCTGGCAGTTCAAAAGCATCATTATTGACGATCTTGAGTGCGAAGGCAAAGGTAGTGAAGGTAAAAGATAAGGAAAGGGGACATAAAACATCTAGGGTAAAACTGCTGCTATTGCATTGAAAGCTCTGCAACTACTTCTTTAGCTGCAGTAATGGGGAAATGACGCCTGAGTGTTAGAATTCAGTCTTATAGCTACCGCCAAAAACTTGAGGAAAAAGGGTGATGGGACAAGTATCTAAAGGGAGCATCTGATTCACACGTGGAAGAAAGAGGAGAAGAAGGAGGGTAATATAAAAGGCGAATGATAGAGAAAGAGGGAGGGAGAACACATACACAGCAGAGAATGGTAGAAAACACCCAATTATTGTCCTCGGCATTTATATATACAAAGGGCTTTTTCAACTACGGAAGGGCTTAAGGCATGTGTCTTGTGATTCGGCTTGAAGTTCATGTTACTTAACATCTATAAACCTAGATACAAAGCTCACTCTCTATAAATTCATTATTTTGGGCCATTTGGGCTGGTTCCCTTGGTGCTACTGGGGTCCAGTGCAACTTGTGTCCTTACAGATGGAATGTGGACATTTGAGACTTTAAAAATATTCACGCTAACTTGGATTTGAAATGTAGAAGATATGGTCAGTTGAATTAAGCAGATAGAAATATCGCATTTCACTTGCTTTGTTGTTCAATTAATTGAATGAAATTTTCAAGTTTGAATTTTGCTAGAAAAATGATTCTTGCTTAGTTTTAACCCTATTTAGTGCACCTACATAAAGAACCTTATGCATGAAATTTAGTGGCGAGAAATGTTGTCATGCCAAAGCTAAAAGGTTTAAATTTTGGAGCCTTCTTCTTGAGCATAGATAGAGAAATTTGATTTCCTTGTACTTTGGTTTAAAAAAAAAAAAAAAAAACCCCTTGCAGATGCCTATACTCTTGAGTTTCAAACCTAAATTGAAACCATAGACTTTGTTCCAATGAATCTGTTATTGTCAATATTTGAGTTTCTTGGAGTGCTAGAAGTTTTGGTTAATGAAGAAGATTCACTTAAGAAAATTTTAGAGGTTTTGGGGCTACTATGGTAGGAAGACAACTGAGGCATTTGCAAAATTTACAATAAAAGTCTAGCTATGTAAAGGTTTTATGACGAGACTATTTGTAAATTGTAAATGCTTTTACTGTAGTGAATTTTCTAATTGAACTGTATCCCTAAAGTTATTTTTTTATTGAAGAGGAACATTAAAGAGTTTAACTATACTAAGAGTGTGTTTAAATATCGCTTATTTTGCTGAAAACTAAAAATATTGTGGCAAAATAATTTTTAAATATCTGAATAGTGCTGTGGGACTCACTTTTAATAAAAGTTTTGCTGAAAAAAGAAGTTTGTGGGTCCTGTGAATAGTGCACAGAACCCACTAAAAATGCATTGGGTTTATTGAAAGATGCTTCTAAAAAAAAAAAATAAAACACAGATGTAGGATAGTGCTTTTCAGTACTATCCAAAGGGACACTAAGGGTATGTCCGTTTGGAGAGAAAATAGGGGGGATGGAAAACTAAGGGAGGAAAATAGGCATTTTTCACTGTTCGTTTGGAGAGAAAAGAGAGGGAGGATGAAAATCGGGAGGAAAATTTTCCTCCCGGGCCCACCAAAATTTTCCTCCCAATTTGGGAGGAAAATGGCAAGGAAGAAAACTTGGGTTGGGGGCATTTACTAAAACGCCCCCATCCCACCAAATGTTGAAGTTTTTTTTTTTTTTTTTTCAAATGTTACTGAAGAAGCGTTGAACCTTCTTCAGTAATGTAACTGTTACTGAACAAGGTTCAACGTTGTTCAATAATGTTCAACCCTTTTTATTTATTTATTTTTTTCAACGTTCAGTAACGTTGGATTTTTTTTTTTTTTTTTCATTTCAACGTATTACTGAACGTTGATCTTTATTTATTTATTTATTTTTATTTCAATGTTACTATTAACGATGGTATAATAGTCAATTTATACTCTCCTACTTTTCCACCCTCCCACTTTTTCACCCCTCCAACTGGACACACAAGAGGGAAAACTAAATATTTTCCATCCTCCCACTTTTCTATCCTCTCACAATTTTCCATCCTCCCACTTTTCCATTCCTCCAACCGAACATACCCTAAGGAAACTCTTTTAGTCCTTCAAATTTAAATGAGTGTTATTGGTATTTGGAGTTTGAAAAGTGAGTGCTAATGTTCCTTTTGTTAATTGTTGCTACTCTCAATGTTTACATAGCTAACTAAATAATGATTTGTCATATTTTTAAGTGAAATGAAGATTTTTTTTTTTAAAAAATTACAAAACCTATTTTTACATGTTGGAAACCCATGACGGCATGATCTAATATCTCACCCGTTTCCCTTAAAAAAAAAAAAAAAAATCTCATCCGTTTCATAACGGGCCATCCCAAATTAAATCTTCAAATCCCTAATATGAGAGAGATAGAGAGAGAGAGAGAGAGAGAGAGGTGAATGATAATCATGATTATTATATGATACTTCAAATTTTTTTTTTGGTGGGGTCTAGCAAGCCACAATTCTAAATTGTGCATGTACGTGGAATTCCCCTTCTTAAAATGATAAAGCCCAATGTCAATACTGTACATCTCACTTTCGTTTTATTGTCATTTTAGTCAAAACCTCACAAGAGGTGGACCATAACAGTAAAAGCCATAATTCCTGCCAACCAAAGGCAAAATAAGTTAGACAACATATATATATATATATATATTGATCACAATTTTCAGGAGCAAAGTCTTGAGGGCATATAAACATGAGAGTTCTTTGTGGTTAATTGATAGAGTAACATAATTTTATAAATGTCTCACTTTACATTAAACGTTTTTTTAAAAAAAAAAAAAAAAATTTAAAAGCACTCTTACATTTAGTTAATTATACTTTTGAGGAAAAAAATATTGCTTTATTATAAGATCATTGATATATAAACATGAGAGTTGATATATGGAAAATTGGCTGAGGATTTTTCTCTTCTTTTTATTTTTTTGGATGATTCAACAATTTGGAGAGGAAAATTTGATCTATGAATATCTCCGACAGATACAAGGCCATTGGTGATTGTTGGCTTCTCCTACAATAGTGAAAATGGATGAAAAGACATGGCACCAACCAGATAAAATTTTTAGGGTCTTTATTCTGCAAGGGAATGATAACAATGCCAGATATAGAAATATATAATTCACCATTGTCTAAGCAAAATCAGCAAAGGAATCTAATATTTCTCTCTCTTCTCCCTTAGTTTTTCCCGCTATAATTTTCCATCTTTCCACCTTACAAGAGGAACATCCATTTCTCCAAATGGGATGGCTGCACTCCCTCTTCTCTCCATTGAAAAAGTTGTGGTTGCGCATGCACACAGCTAAAAGAAAAAGTAATTTCTGCCTCTCTCAACCTCTGCATTATGGACTTAAGCTTTATAAGTCATGTTACAAGTAATTTTCATTTTCATATTTTGGTTTTTTCCTTTCATTTTGCTTCTAAAACACCTTATTAATTACATGCATTGTTACATTATGAAATCATTTTTTCCCTCCATGCATGTTATTGGTCATGATCAGTGAACTAAGTTTTAAGTTGTTATCATTGTTAGTTAATGGATGAGCTCTTTATATATCTCATTTAGACAGCATGTATAACTATAATGTAATGGAGTTTGGAGTTAGAAAGGAGCTCTGAAAAGAGAGATTGTTTTGAAGACCTTGCAATAAGCTCCCTTTGTGCCTTAATTTGGTTCCAATTATGCATATTTATTTAATTTCTATGCTGTTCTTCAGGCAAAGGGATACAGAATTTGTACGAGGATGTGAAGCAGTGGCGGCTCCAGGAATTTTTTTCAGGGTGTTCCTCAATAAACATAAATTACACCATCTAATAAAAAGAAAATTTTGTATATTGACAACAACAACAATAAAAAAACACGCAAATACATAAAGTTTACAATTGCCTTCTACGTGATTTTCTTATTAAATATTTGTCCATAATTTTAGCAAAAGAATAAACAATAAACTATAAGTTCATTTGAAATATTAATAAAATTATTAATTATTGTTATTTAGTTGTTTCATTAATTTGTTTGTCTTTTATAAACTATAATTTGTTATATTGTTGTTTCATTAATTATCAAATTATTAGTTATTATTTAGCCTAACATAATTTAATTTGTTTGCCTTTTATAATGTATTGTTTCATTATTGTTTAGCCTAACATAATTTAATTGTTTAATTTATTTATTAATTGTCTTCTATAATTTGTTATGTGTATAATTAATATGTATAATGTAATTAAAAGTTGAGTGGGCCAATAAAGTGATAAACCCAAACCTTTAATTATACCCATGTCATAACCCAAATCATAAACCAAGGCCCACCCTTTAATTTAATTTAATTTGTAATAAATTTTTTTCCCATTTCCTTTGTTCTCTTCGTCAGTTTTTTTTTTGGGTAAAAGGGCAATCATATTCAACTAACAGCCCATTAACATCAGAAAGAGGAGCAACCAGGTTTAGGCCCATTAACTTTTTTGCCCTTTTCCTTTGTTTTCTCCATCATTTTTGCTTTAACCTTTTTTCTCTCCTTCACACGTGTACATCTTATCTCTATCTTCTCTCTTCTAGATATTTCCTTAAATCTACTTTCCTTCTTCTCTTTCATTTTTTCCTTCTTCGTTCTTATTTCTTTGTCACAGACTCATAGCTTTTCTTCTCGGTCAATGTTCTCCTCACGCCGCCACCATGCTTCTTTCAACAAGCATTGTTCATCCCTAATAGCACCTCCATGCTCCTCTCTTAAGCCGCCTCTACCCAGAAAAACGTCTCCTCACCTCCATTACTGATCTATATCTGTTTTGTTTGGATTATAGTTTTATATTTTCATTATTTTTTATGGGAAATCAAGAGTTTTTGTTAAATCCTTTTTGGTTGAGGGTGTTCCTAATCTTAGTTGAGGGTGTTCCTAAATTTTTTTTTAAGGGTAAACAAATAAAAAAAAAATTAATTACTATATATAATTTTTTTTTTTTTCCGGTCAGGGTGTTCCCAGGAACACCCTGGCCTGAACGTGGCGCCGCCTGTGATGTGAAGTCCTGCCCTAACAAAGATGTGCACATCCTTTGGTCCATGTTGGTGGAGTCCCCAGCACTCTCCATTGCATCTGAAAATTGAAGGATTGTAATCCAACAAATAGTAATGGGGGAAGTAAGACTGTAAGAGTTTTGTGGGTAATTACTCTACCCTATACATATTTATCGTATTTTTCACAACTTTGGTCTCTCTCCCTCGATCTCTCAACGAACGGTTTGTTAGCTTCAAATTTTGAAGTGATTACTTTGTCTATTTTTTTTTTTTATTGGCAGTTTGGCTAGCTTTTTCCAATGTTGTAATAAGACATCTTTGAGGATGATAAATAACTAATGGGAGCTCATAGCAGCCTGAACATCTTGTTAGGGTTTGTACGTATGTTTGCAAATCCTATTGCCAAAACATATTAAATTTTAGAGTCAATGAAATTATGTTAGTGTTGAGTTTGGGTTGATCAAAGAAGACACTGTTATAATATGTTTAAGTTGATTATTTAATAACATTTTGCTCATATCCTTTACACCATTTTTAAGTGAAAAGTAGACAATCAGGGCTTCAAAACAAACATAAATTTGACCCAATTTAGATTTGAAATGAGTAAGATATGTAAAGTTAGTACAACTGTCGTGTATAATTTTTTCTTTTTCATTACTTCTCCCAGACATATTATGGTTCAAGTGGCCCAAACCAATTGTAGGTTCATGTAATTGTAGAACAAACATATATGATTAGCCTAAAGTTAGTTATATATTGTCTAGTATATAAATCCTAAATTGGGTTCATTGTATAACATAAGCGAATAATATAATATGTAGCCATCAATGACGACTTTCTCATTATGAACGTAGGACATTAAGTCGAACAACGTAAATCTTTGTGTGTCTTATCTCTTTTATATTTCTGCTCATCATTTAATTATCACACACAATTACATAGCAACTTTCAACAACTTCCATGATTGTGCCTTGTAGTACGGCAGAACTTGTACCATATTTGAAATGGTTCGTCAGTGGAGATGTTCCCATTGGTGGCTCTCAAGAGTTTGATTTGACACTTGTTAGTTGTTAGAAATTCGCTCGAGCAAAATTGCAACAAACATAAATTATTATGTCTTAAGTCCCATTATAACCATAATAGATATATAGTGACTAAAACGAGGGAAATATCTTATGAACAAACCTATATAAGAAGAAATTTTGATCAAGAAGAGGTACGAGGCTACTTTAATATATATCACAAGATTAATTCCCCTTTTCGGACTTTAGTATCGAAGCTATTGGCCTATTGCACTGTTATCATATAACTACAACTACGACCATTCTCCATTTGAGTGGTTGTTCAATATGATCAATTGCTTCATCAGAAAGGTACAAGGTTTCTATAGGAACTAGACTAACTTAATTACTAAAAAATATTTTCCCAAAATTTCTAGAGATACACGCCCATTCACATATAATTTTGTTCCGATTGGCAAGTGAAAGTGAATTGGATTAATCACAACATTTTACCTAAAGCTGCTTAACATGTTGTGAAAAAGTGCCAACATGGGTTATATTTTCCTGGATTGAGATCAGGTTGTAATTGTAATGAATGGTTGAAATTGAGACTATGAATTTCAATTATTAATTAAAAAATATTAAAACAAAAGTAAAAAGTTAAAGTTTAAAAATTGAAAATGTAAAAAAATTTGTGAAGAAATTAAATGACGTTAATTGCATGATGCAATTGCATATCTCAATCCATATTACATATAAAAAAATTGCATATCTCAATCCATATTTTCCCTTTCACCCACTTTTCATGTGGCATCAAATTTTGGGGAACGTGGAAAATGTACTTAAAAAGATTAATACCCAACACCTAACACATGCCCTCAAAATTCCTGTCTGTCATCTTACATATTGTCTTCTTTTTGTTATGAATCTTATGATTATTGCTTACACCAATGTGTTACAAGAGCTTTAGCAATGAAAGGTTATGACTAGTCGACTCATAAGCTTATGTAAGGGCCAACCAGTACTAGCTATCTGGTAACCTATCATTCGAGTGCATCTCGTAGCTCTCAAAGATAGGACATTTCTCATGCAAAAAAAACAGAATCAGCCCTTCAAGCTGAACTTTCCGAATGACTTCTCAGATGTGAAATATTGTGGCGTCAAAAATCAAGGGAATTGTGCTTAAAAGAAGGTGACAAAAACACTAAATTTTTTCACCTATCTACCATCATTAGACGTAGGCACAACAATGTTGATGCTCTAAAAGTTGAGGATGGAAGGTGGCTCGCTGGTTCGAACCAGATTCGTCAGGCGTTCTTAGAGCACTTTAAGGATCAGTTTAGGGAAGAAGAAGTTTTCTTTCCTCCTCATTTAGAAGACCTGATAAGCCCTTGTATCTCAGAGGAGGATAATATCATTCTTAGTAGCATCCCTACCTCTGAGGAAATTCGAAGCACTCTGTTTCACATGCATGATCTAAAAGCTCCGGGTCTAGACGGTTTTCCTGTCCTGTTCTATAAAGAGTATTGGCCGATTGTGGGGAACGATGTCATCAGTGCAATAACATCCTTCTTTACCCTTGGTAGCATGCCAAGAGAGGTAAATAGTTCCCTTATCGTTCTTATTACAAAAATCACTAATCCGTCATCTGTCAATCATTTCAGGCCGATCAGCTTATGTAACGTGGTTTACAAGGTCATCTCAAAGCTGCTAGTTGCCAAAATGAGACCTCTCTTACAAAAGCTCATATCTCCATGCCAGTTCGCATTTTTACCAGATAGATGGATTGCCGAAAATCAAGTTATTGTCCAAGAAATGCTCCATAGCTTCAAAACCAAAAAGGTAAAAGCCAGTTTGATGACCATAAAGCTGGATCTCCAAAAAGCCTATGATCGTGTCAACTGGAATTTCCTACAAACTGTCCTATCCAAATTCGGTTTTTGTGAGGTCTTCATAAACTGGATTCTTGCATGTGTTTCATCAGTATCATCCGAGATATTGGTGAATGGTGGGAAAACAGATCATTTTAAGCCTAGTCGTGGGTTGAGACAAGGAGACCCTTTATCTTCCTATCTGTTCATCTTGGGCCAAGAGGTGCTGTCCAGAATTCTTGATCATGATTTGACTCAAAAAAATATCAGTGGGATCAAGGCTAGTATCAGAGGTCCTTCCATCTCTCATGTGATGTATGCGGATGACATAATCCTGTTTTCAAAAGCAAGTAAGAAAGATGCTACTAATATCATCAGGTGTGTTGAGAAGTACTGTAAATGGTCGGGTCAAAAGATCAACAACAACAAATCTGGTGTTTTCTTTTCAAAGAACACCCCTACCCAGAATCGCAGAATGATTAAAGGACTACTACAAATGAAGGGGCTAAAAAAAGATGCAATCTACCTTGGCTCACCACTCTTCCTCTCAAGAGCTCCTTCTAGAGACTTCAAATTTCTTCAAGAGAAGCTTGAGAACAAGCTCATGGGATGGAGAAGCAGATGTCTTTCCTGGGTTGGCAGAAGCACTCTTATCAAATCAGTTGCCCAAGCCTTGCCTAATTACACTATGTCCACTTTTAGTGTTCCTAATTCTATCTGTGACAAGATGGACACGTTAACCCGAAGATTCCGGTGGAAGCCCAGTGAACCAGAAGGAAGATTCCTAGCATGGAGATCATGGGACAAACTTTGCCAGTCCAAAGGCAAAGGCGGCCTTGGATTTAGAAGGGCCAAACATTTCAACAACGCTTTTCTAGCAAAACTTGCATGGATGATTGCTTCTAATAGAGACAGTTTATGCATGAACTTGCTAAAGGCCAAATACAAAGTCAAGCATGATTGGCTTCACACGGAGCCCCCCAAATCAGCCTCTCATACTTGGAAAGCCATAGATAAGGCCAAAACAATCATTCTAAAGGGAGCTTGCTATCTTGTTGGGGACTGGGCCTCAGTCAGTGTTTGGAAGGATCCTTGGGTCCCTTGGATTAATGGTTTCTCACCCAAACCAAGAGAGGAAGCCTATTCCCAAATTCCTATGTTGGTATCCCAGCTAATTAATAATGAGCTTCGCCGTTGGAATACATCCTTGGTTAACGAGATCTTTGAGCCGGAATCAGCAAGAGCCATTCTGTCAATTTTCCTCCAAGCCCGAACCTGTCCAGACAAACTCATTTGGGCACTCGATTTAAAGGGTAGGTTCACCGTTAAATCAGCCTACCGTGCTACCACTCAAAGGGATGAGCTGTCTCCTATCCACCAGTCACAGTGGAAGAAGATATGGAAGTTTAATGCCCCGGAGAGAATCAAAATGTTCCTTTGGAGGATTGCTGTGGATGTCCTACCCACCAGAGAGAACCTTTCTAAGAGGATGGAAATATCCGACTGTAAGTGTATTCTTTGTGGTATAGAGCTTGATACTTTATCCCATGTTTTCTTCGAGTGCCCAGTTGCTAGAGCTCTGTGGTTTACATGCTGTTGGGGTTTAGAGCAGACGAAGTGCGGATTAACACAAATCAGGACATTATCAAAATTGTGCTTGAGCCCCCTAGAAGCACTGTGTCCAGAGGTTGACAGATGGTCCATATCCTTAATCATGGCATTCACACTAGAGGAAATTTGGTGCACACGTAATCATGTCTTGCAAAATGGCGGGCTAGCTGATATTAGTAGCTCTGTGAAGGCTATTTTTAATAGGCATCATTCCTATCTCTCTTTGTTCCCTTCAGCTAGCCCAGCTCCACCTCCTCTCAACCTCAAGAAATGGGTTCCTCCCCCTTCTAATATGATCAAGATCAACACTGATGCTACTTTCACGCCCTCTCAAGCAGCCTTGGCTGTTGTTGCTCGAAATCATCAAGGTGAGGTGCTTAAGGCATGGACAAAGCTAAGTCATTTTGGTTCTCCTCTCATTGCAGAAGCTGCTGCTATCCAGTGGGCTGCCTAACTTGCTATGTTTGAAAGCTGGAATCATGTGATGTTTAAGGGGGACTCAAAGATTTGCTTTGACTCAATGGCGGGCAAGCTCATGTCGTTTGATTGGTCGATCTCAGTATTGATTGAAAATGTTCGTAGTTTAGTTGTGTCGTTTGCTGATTGCTCTTTTTGTTGGATCAATAAAAGTTGTAATTCTGCAGCTCATGTTGCTGCTAAGTTAACTTTAATTTCTTCCTCTCCTTTTTGTTGTAATAATGGCAATCTTTCGTTTGCTCTACAGGCAGCTTGTAAGGTTGATTGCCCCTCCCTTGTTTTTCCAGTTTAAGTTTCAATTAAATATCGTTGCTTATAAAAAAAAAAAACAAAAAACAAAAAACACGTGGGAAGGTTGGTATTGCCAAATCTCTCTATTGAGTAGCTTTTAAGCCTTTGGACGTAAATCATGCTATGCAACACACCAATGATGTCCTTTAAGCTTGCAAATGTACAATGCAGCTTTATATGATGTCGTTGTTGTCGGTGATATCCATGAATCTGAAATTCTGAACTCACTTTGAGAAAAAAAAAAAAATAGTGATGATAAATTGATAATAAAAAGAAGGGTAAAATATAGTTAACAGCTTTGAGGTTTGGATTGATATTAGTAAGGTACTAAGGTTTAAGACTTTTTAAAATTGACCAACTTGTTCCTAATGATGTGAGCAAGAAGAGAAAAGTGAGTAACTTTATACGGACCAAGTTGGGTTTAAGAACCGAATTGGTCAGTTTTAAAAATTTTTGAATCTGATTAGTATTAGCCTAAATCTTAAGGATGTTAACTGTATTTTATCCTAAAAAGAAATCAAGAAATGAACTTTTAGAAGGTAAAATCTTGGAGTTGATGTAACACCCTTAACTAAAGAGAGAGAACGAAAAAAAAAAGTGAAAAAGAAAAGGTGCTAGAGAGAGAGAGAGAGAGAGAGTGAGATAGAGAGGTCCTTCTATCATTGTTCTAATGTTCTCTACCAACCAAGTAGAAGCTAATATATTCAAAACCAAGAGAGGAATCCAAAAATAAAAGACTAAAACTTACTACCATTGTTTTATCCAACAAAATATGGACAATGCATGTGAAAATATAGACATATTATGCATGCGGAGTATATATACGGAGTGTATACTAACATGCTGAACCCACTGAAAGATCACCTGCCAAAGCTGCCACGTTTCACCTCTACGGCTCTACACTACTTCTCTTTGGCCAATCTACATTTCTATCGAAGAGGCGTGTTGATCAGTAGTCATTGAATAAAAACTTCCCCATATAAAGAATAAAAGCCTTCCCCAATAACCATACACACAAAACTTCCACAGCCGTTTACGGTTTAGATTTTAGAGATAGAGTAGTTTAGTTAGCTTTGATTAGACAATAATTAATGGTTTTGGTTTTGTGGATTTTGTATTGAAGTTTGATTGAGTTTGGTGCACCCACTAGATCAGCTGAATTTTATTTTATTTTTAAAAAATTAGCCGTGCCAAGTCAACTTATAAAAAATGGATTGAGTCATAGGTCTACCCCGTTTTATTTTAGATAAAAATTTTTGGGTCCTTGTTGAGTATTTTCCTTCGAGTTTAGATTAGGTTAGCAAATCAAGTCTAATTTGACCATGTTTAGAATTTAATTTCAACCACCCTTCGACTATAGGGTTTGAAGTGAGATTTGCTGATGATTTTTTTTATTTGTTTGTGTGGGTAAATATGATAGTATTTCAAACCTATAAAGTTCACTTCTTGATGATTGTCTTTAACATCAAGCTAAGACACTAATTGATTTTTAATGTATACGGGGGTTGAGCTTCAAATTTTTATTCAATAATAAGAGATTTTACTAGTTAAATTAACTAAAGTCTACACTTATTTTGACTTGTATATCAAATTAGATAATATATATATTTTTTGTAACAATATGTAGTAGATATTATGATTTTGTTTGTATATTGAATTATTTATTTTTTCACTTTCTTAAATTTCTTTTGTTCTTTTATTTAAGTGAGGGTTTAATTATAGAATTGAATTAAATATATATATATATATATATATTAGGAAATTAACATGTAAAATAATAAGAAAAAAACTTATGTGGAAAATATTACAAGATTAACAAAAATTCAAATGTTTTTTTTATTTTATTTATATTAAAGCTTTCATAATATGTTCAAATTCATCTTAAACTGCCACATCAAATTTGTAGGGGCACAAATCGTGCTGGACCCAAATTCCAACTTCGGTGCCAGCTTAAAGGGCCCAAAACAATGAATTTATAGAGAGTGGTTTCTAATCTAGGTTTATATATGTTAGATAGCATGAAAGGTAGGTTAAATCACAGAACACATGCATACTCCTCGTATATGGATGAAAATCTCTTTTATATATTGATGTCGAGGACAAACTTTGATATTTTTCTTACAATTTATCTCCTGTATCTCCCCCCTCTTTCTTCCTCTTGCTTCGCCTTTTATAGACTCTCCTCCTCTTTTGCTACGTGTAAGTCATATGCTTCTTTTAGATACTTGTCCCATTACCCCATTTCACTAAAGTCTTTGGTAGTAGGTCTAAGACTGAACTCCAATACTCAGGAGTCACTTTCTCATTAATGCGGCCAGAGAGGTAGGTATAAAGCCTTTAATGCGGTGGTAGTAGCTTTATCCTTGATATTTTTCTGTCACTCCTTTTTATCTCCTGCCCTTGCTTTCTCAGCCCTTGCGTCCCAGGTCCTCGGTATCAATGCCATCGAATTGCCAGCTCACTCTTCTCGTCCTCGGCCATTATTGGCCGAGGACGTTGCCATCCTCGGACAACTTGCCTCAGAATGTTCTGCTTATGCATGGCACCTTTCTTTTGTCCGTTACTTCTCAGACGGGGCTTCTCATATCCTCGGACCATCTATGCTATTGGGTTGGGCTTTCAACCTCGCGAGAGCTCCAAGGCTGGCCCAGTACATATCTTGGGCCCGTTGGCCCTACAATAGCCCCTCGAGATCCTCATTTCTACTTCTCTGGGAGGAATGAGGATTTTGACACATGCACTCTGGACAATCTGCTTCTGGTGTTTTATTATGCAGAACACGTTCCCATTAAATGCTAGCGGCTCCCTATTCCCTACGTTCAACCGTGCGATGCCCATCCAACGGATGAGCACAGTTTAAGGAGATAGGTGGGAGATTTCTCGCTTTATGGCTTTTCGTGATATAAATACTGTTAGTTCAAAGGTTCTCTGTTCATTTCAGAGCTTGTACAACGAACCTAGCCACTTCTGCAATCTACACGCGTCTTTACACCTTCTCCGTTCTAAGCTGAGGTGACCTTACTACTCTAAAGTAAGTTTTTCCAACTTTCTGCTTTCATTATTGCTGCTTAATCTTTCTCGTTGTTCTTAGTTTCTCTATTCTCGGCCATCTAAATTTCTCAGTTCTCGGCCATCTAAATTTCTCAACCCCACCACAATATTCTCTCTTTATTTTTAGAAAATGGGTAGATTCGCACCCCTAGTAGATAGTCCTGAAAAAATAGAGGAGTTTAAGGCCAAATATGGAATCCCGTCGGGAGTATCTGTTAAATATTGCAAGTAGGGAGGGTGGCACACTGATAGGAATACCGGTGAGGTGGTGATTCCCATGATAGCCTTCATAAAGGGGGGAATGAGAATTCCCATGAGACTGATCACCAGGGATTATCTCAGTGCAGTTAGATTATCCCCCACACAGTGTGTCGCAAATATGTTTAGGATTCTAGGAGCCGTAGACGCCCTAAACGAAAAACTGGGATTGGGACTTACTTACCACGAGGTGAATTGAGTTTACAAACTTCACCATTTAAGAGGGCAAGGATATTACCTAAAGTCTAGGCATGCCGAGGTTAGGTTAATTCAATGCCTCTCCCACTCCAACAAATGTCTAAATAAAGATTTTCTAATACTGTCCGGGGACTGGCATGATGGTCTCCCCTGTCCGACGAGAGAGGGGGAACCTGGTGAGTACACGCGTAGCGTTAGTTCTATTTTTCTTCTTTGTTGTTTTCCTATCGTTATATTTCTCTTTACTTTGACCTTACCGTTTCTTTAAATAATGGTGCAGATCGCCGCGCGCTCACTCGTCGTGTTCATCTCGTCAACTTTGCTCGTCTGGATAAGATTCTAAGAGCCGAGGTATTTGTACACTCGGACGGTCAGCTTCGAGCAGCACATCTTATCCTCGGGTACGATCCAATTTCAACTACATTCCAAGTGCCGAAGTGCGTTATCAAGGAGAAAGATCCTCGGTTACCTAGGATCAGCATTACAGTTGAAGGTTTTCTGCTCCCCGCGAGTGCTCCAATTCCTCAAGGCACACTTCTCATCGAGCCAGTTTGACTCGTTTCAGAGGGTGTTCCTCCCGCTACTTCTTTGGTGTGACTCTCGCTGGGTGAAGGTTCTTCCTCTCAACCGTTTATAAAGGAAGAAGAAAAGGAAGAGATCATTGAACTCTTAGATTCTAAAGAAGAATTCAAAGTTTTTGATCGGCTTCCATCACCTGGAAACCAACTTGCTATCGTCGGCACGCCTCCGTTGACATCCTCGGATGCTAACCAATAGTTTGAGACTATGGGTATTCAACGCAGGTCTAAACCTAGTCTTAAAAATGTGCTGGAAGCTCAAGTTAGAGCTAAGGAGCCTCCTAAAGTGCCCTAGGCGAAGACCAAAGATAAGGGCACCGAGAAGGTTCCTCCACTAAAACTCCCTCTTCCTCCTTCAACCTAATCTCAACACCTCGATCCAGCTGACCATAAAAGGAAAATGGATCAGCCCAAGGGAAAGGAGGTAGTTGAAGGAGGTAGAGATCTCCCTGCCAAAGATGTGGAACAAGAAAGGGGAGGGAAGCATGCTTGACGCGTTCAGACGAGGTCGAAAAGACGGGTTGATCCCCTTATAGCCGTCTATGCACCCATTTGGGCTCCCCAAATGAATGTAGATGATTAGGCAGTCACTGCCGATGCCTCCATCAAGGGCGCCGATGAGGGCACTGCTGCATGCATCGTAGATGCTTTGGAGCAAACACTTCTGCTGCTTGAGGAGATGGGCGAGCTATGGAGGATGAGGGATCAGAACGTTTTCATGATCCTGAAGAAGGAACTTACCATGGTAAAGGTTTCAATTGAATACTCCCTACTACTTATGTTCTTTCTTATTGTAATTGTTACTATTACTTCCCGTTTGATAATAACTGCTTCTGCATGCTACTAACTTACAACACTTTGTGTGTAGGCTGTTTAATCTGCACATAGAGCAGAGGAAATCGTAGCTAATTCGTACAAGTCACTTAGGGCTGGGGAGGTGAGGCTAGACCACACCCAAAAGATCCTCGAGCTAAAAGAGAAAAAGTTGCAGGAAGTTACGGCCAGCTTAGGTTAGGTGGAAAGTGAGAGGTCGGGCTTGGAGGCTCAACTAAAGACCACCGAGCGACAGGCCGATGAGTAAAGACTGAAACTCCGGCAGGCCGAAGACAATTTTGCCTCAGCAAAGAAATTAATAGAAGGTCTCAAACAGGATCTTAGAAAGTCTGAGGAGGCCCGGCAAGAGGCCATTAAGGCTAAGGAAGAGGCCTTTGCTAAGGCGCATGAGACAGAAGAGATGGTTGACCAGGCAGAGCAGAGTGGCTATGAGGTGGGGGTGGTAGAAAATTACTGACACCTTTAAAGCCCAAGTTCCGGAGGTTTGTAGGGATTACTGCCTCCAAGTGTGGAAGGAAGCCCTCTCCCAAGTTGGGGTTGATGCTTCCTCTCCCCTATGGAAGGTAGAAAATGCCTACATCCCCCCTGCCATCCGAGTGGCCTCTTTTGGTCAAGGCGAGGATGATGCCGACTCTTCTGCAGTCAGGATACAATTGGAGGAAGCTGTTGTTGACACTATTGCTCTTGAGCCTTCCTTTCCAACGCAAGGTGAAGGGGCTCAACTCGAAGATGCATAGCTTCCAGTTGCCCTAAAAGAGTTGCCCCCTAAACCCAAGGCCAACAAAAACTTGGAAATAGTCTTGGCGACCCTGTCTATCGTGCCAAAGGGGGGCCTTAAAGGCAAATGGGAGGCTGAAGGGTCCTCGGCCTCAACAATAACTCTTGCTGACCCCAAAGGCCATGTCAAGCCCAAGCCTTGATAGTTCCTGTCCCTGTTGCTTCGCTTTTGTGTTGTTTTTTGTCTTTTTTTTTTTTTTTGTTTATTTCAGTTAGTAAGTTTCAGCCTTCTTTTTTTTTTTTTTTACTTTCCTTCTCTTGTAATTCATCAATTTGTTTGTGAATGTACTGAAAAATATTTCACTTAATGAAAAGAACTTTCAATTTGAATCACTGCTTTGTGTTATACTTGTTATTGACAGGTTCCTTTATCATTATTCATGTAGTATGACATAACAGCTTGAATTTATGGCACGCGTTAATAATTCTATATCAATAACCTAATAAGGGTAAAAGAAATTTACGAAACTTATATACTTGCAAATGTTTTAAGTGATGCCCACAAGTTTCCACTCAATTCTGGTGATGAACAAGACTCTTAAAAGTGAGACATTCGTGTAAGACCAATTCGGTTAGGGTTTGCTTAAGAACTAACTTCATAATAAGATGTCAAGATAAGAAACACTAACCTCCCTGATATGTTCCATATTTGAGCCAGGGGTAGCTCAAATGTTGTGCTTACTAATTAGTAACGAATGAAGTTCCATGAAATTCATATTTTGAGGGACTTTTTGCGATCACATACCTGTTGGGTACTTACTAAAGTACTTATCTCCGTAGGACGTATACATATACTCCGAGGAATCTATGCGGCCCAACCTTTGTTTAACAACTAGCATTAAAACGTTTATTTCTCAAGGCAGAGGATCTGGGGATCTGACGTAACCTTGATTTTATATTACACCAAGGTAGAGGATCTGAGGACCCGGCGTAACCTCGTTTTTGTTTTAGACCAAGGTTGAGGATCCGAGGACCCGGTGTAATGCTGTTTTTGTTTTAAGCCAAGGTAGAGGATCCAAGGACCCGGCATAACCTTGATTTTATATTAGACCAAGGTAGAGGATCTGAGGACCTGGCGTAACCCCGTTTTTATTTTTAGGCCAAGGTAGAGGATCCGAGAACCCGACGTAACCCAGTTTTTGTATTAGACCAAGGTTGAGGATCCGAGAACTCGGCGTAACCTCGTTTTTGTTTTTCAATTTATAAATTGACATCGTTGAACATAACATTGAGTGTGGCATCATAGTAATAGAATTAAAGTGGCAGAAGTGCCTTTTATTAATAGTAATATCGTTGCAAATTACTTACATTCCAGGGATGCGGCACAACCTTTTCATCTAAGTCTACTAGATAGTAAGCCCCTATATCAGCCACCAAAGTGATGCGATACGGCCCTTCCCAGTTTGGTCCTAACTTCCCCCATGTTGGATTCTTGGTGTTACCCACGACTCTCCTCAATACTAAATCTCCGGGAGCAAGTGGCCCTGCGTTCACGTGGGAATCATACCCTTGCTTCAGTTTTTGTTGATAATTAGCCAATTGAATCATGGCCATTTCTCTCCGCTCTTTAACCAGATCTAAGCTCCTTGCTAGTAATCTATCATTATTGTTCGGAGTGAAGGAATTTGTTCTCATTGTCGAAAATCCAGTTTTCAAAGGAATCACAGCCTCGGCGCCATAAGTCATTGAGAATGGCGTCTCTCCCGTGGATCTACGGGGGTCCAGTACATCCACAAAACATGAGGCAATTCCTCTACCCATCTACCTTTGGCGTCATCTAGTCTATTCTTAAGTCCGTTGACTATAACTTTGTTCACCGCCCCGGCCTGCCTATTTCCTTGCGGATAAGCTGGAGTAGAATACCTATTGGTTATGCCGAGGTCGTAGCAATATCGCCTGAAGGCTTTACTATCAAATTGTAAACCATTATCCGAGATGAGAGTATGAGGAACCCCAAATCGAGTGACAATATTTTTCCACACAAACTTCTTCACATCCACATCCCTAATATTCGCTAGGGGCTCGGCTTCTACCCACTTGGTGAAATAGTCGGTGCCCACTATTAACCACCTCCTGTTTTTGGGCGCCTTTGGGAAGGGTCCCACTATGTCCAGACACCAGCAAAAGGCCAAGGACTTGTCAGAGGGTTAAGCACACCACCAGGCCGATGAATATTTGGTGTGAACCTTTGACATTGATCACACTTCTTCGCGTAGTTTTGAGCTTCTCGTTGCATATTGGGCCACCAATATCCTTGGGTTAAAGCTTTATGAGCCAAAGACTTTTCCCCCGTATGACTTCCACAAATTCTTTCGTGTAACTCCTTTAATGGTAGCTCTGTTGCTTCCGGATGTACACATAGCAAATATGGCCCAGAAAAGGATCGTTTGTATAGTTTATGATCCTTGGACAACCAAAATCGAGGTGCCTTTCTACGCACTTTGTCCGCTTCGATTTTTTCTTCTGGCAGGACATCGTCTTTAAGGAAAGATACGAGGGGGTCCATTCAACTAGGCCCCACCCTAATCTGATGAACTTGGATAATACCTCCACTTATTCCCCCGGGCTTACATAAATCTTTAACAAGGATGATTCGAGGTAGACCTTGGGCCAAGGACGTGGCAAGAGTTGCCAATGAGTCCGCTTGTGTATTGTTACTCCTAGGAGTATGTGACAAAGTAAAGAATTCGAATTTAGGTTGTAAAGCTTTAACTTGAGTTAGGTATTCTTGCATCCTCGGATCTCTAGCCTCCACATTTCCTTCCACCTGGCCTACAATTAGTTGTGAGTCCGAGAACATTTGCACAGCCTTTCCGCCCATTTTCTAAACCATGTCCATCCCTTTTATTAAAGCCTCATACTCAGTCTCATTGTTAGTGGTCAAGAATCCCAACCTTAAGTATTTTTCCAACGTAAAACCCTCTGGGGTTATAATTACCAAGCTTACACCGGATCCCCTTTGATTTGCAGCCCCATCAACATAAACAGTCCACACCGGAGGTTCTTTGCACGTAATCATACCAACTGATTTTCCATCAATGTCCAAGCTCTGGGCACTATCTTCTATTGCGGGTTCAGCAAATTCCGCGACTAAATCGGCTAATACCTGACCCTTCACTGATGTGCGAGGCATGTACTTGATGTCAAAAGCGCCAAAAATAGTTTCCCATTTAGCAATTCTACTTGTATAGTTCGCACTTCGGAGGACAGCTTTAAGAGGAAGTTGAGTCAGGACTACCACAGTATGAGATTGGAAATAATGGGGGAGCTTACGTGTACCATGCACTACGGCTAAGATTGCTTTCTCCAATGGTGGATAACGCACCTCGGCTTCATGTAAGGACTTGCTTACATAGTAGACCGGCTTCTGTACAGTCCCGTCGACCCTTATCAGCACCAAACTAACAACATGGTTCACCGCTGCTATATATGCAAATAGAACTTCGTCAATTTCGGGTCGAGACATGATAAGAGGACATGAAAGATACTCCTTAAGCTACTGAAAGGCAACGACACATTCCTCTGTCTACTTAAATCCCTTCCACTTGTTCAACAACTGGAAGAATGACCTGCACCGATCTGCAGACCGTGAGATAAATCTATTGAGTGCGGCAGTCATTCCGGTCAGTCTTTGCACTTCTTTTGGATTTCGAGGTAGCTGTAGACTATTAATTGCTTTGACTTGGGCGAGATTGACCTCGATTCCCCTATGTGTCACCATGTAGCCCAAGAATTTACCACATCCAACTCCAAAAGAACATTTAGATGCATTGAGACGTAACTTATGCTTTCTCAGCGTTTGGAAGGTGTCGTCCAGGTCTGGTATATGAGTCGAGATAGTTTTACTCTTGACCACCATATCATCTACGTATACCTCAGTTGTCTTTCCCAGTTGGGGTTCAAACATCCACACCATCATTCTTTGATAAGTAGCCCCAGCATTCTTCAAGTCGAAGGGCATCACCTTGTAGTGGTAGTTTCTTGTGGAAGTGACAAAGGCTGTTTTTTCCTGGTCCTCTAGAGCTAAAGGTATTTGGTGGTAACCTTGGAAAGTATCTAGAAAGCTCATCCGAGGATGCCCTACAATAGCATCCACCAACTGATCTATGCAGGGCATTGGAAATGAATCTTTAGGACAAGCCTTATTCAAGTCCGTAAAGTTCACATATACTTTCCACTTCCCATTCTTCTTCTTCACTACAATTGTGTGTGCCAACCATTCTGGGTAAAACACCTCTTTAATAGCACCTGCCTTTTTGAGTTTTAGTACCTCCTCCTTAACAGCGTTGGCATGCTCCTGGGATGAGCGTCGAGGTGGTTGTCTCCTCGGCACTGCCGCTGGATTTACGTTCAAGTGATGGCAAATAAAATTTGGATCAACCCTTGGGGATTCATAAGCATCCCACGCGAATACATCAAGGTTCTGCTTTAAAAACATAACTAGCTCCTTCCTTTCTTGGAGTGGCAATTGACTTTCTACCTGGAAGAACTTCTCCATATCACCAGCAATAAGCACCTTTTCCAGTCTTTCACACCCAGGCTCCTCAACCTCGGCCACCTTTGGCTTGGTCGAGGAAGTTAACTGCTACAAATTTCTTTCGGCTGAGGCCTGGGACTCCAGCCTGGCCTGATGCGTAATTGCTGCCGTTATGCATTGTCTGGCCATGGACTAGCTGCCGACTATCTCTTCCACTACATCCTCATACAGGAATTTCACCTTAACATGCAGGGTTGATGACATAGCACCTAGGGCGTGTAGCCATGGCCTTGCCACTATGGTCGTATAAGGGGAGTAAGTGTCCACTACAATAAAGTCTACATCCACCACTACTGATCCTGATTGTATAGGTAACCGAATCAGTCCCTTCGAAATGACAGCCTTCCCTTCAAAACTTATCAACGGTGAGTCATAAGCCGTAAGATCCTCAGGTTTCAAATTAAGCCCCTTGAACTAGTCCGGGTACATAATATCGGTCCCACTCCCCTGGTCAACCATCACCCTTTTTACGTCGTAACCCCCTATCCTTAGCATGATAACTAACGCGTCATCGTGCGGTTGGATAATGCCAACCTTACCCTCCTCGAAAAATCCCAAAATAGGCGGAGGATTCCCTTTAATCCTCTTTGGCTCAGAGCTGAGGTCCTCGGTAGGATGATGCGACACTGACATTACTCTAGTAAGACAAGATCCAATCTAACCTGGAGCAGTAAAAATGACATTGATTGTGCCCAATAGAGGTCTTGAAGTGTTACTACCTTGATTCACAAAACCAGATTGTGTGCCTTGTCCATTAGGCCGATTCATAAATTGCCTCAACTTCCTTTCTTTAACCAGTTGATCCAGATAATTCCATAAGGTCTTGCAGTTCTCAGTGGTGTGACCCTTATCCTGATGATAATTGCAATAGAGGTTTTGATTACGTTTCATAGGATCTCCTATCATTTTATTGGGCCACCTAAAGTATGGTTTATGACAAATCTTCTCCAACACCTGTTGCACTGGCTCACAAAACATAGTAATTACTGTCTGAGGAGGAGCCGACCTAAACTGGCCAGCAAAATCCCTCCGTGGCCAGTTGTTGTTATATCTATCTGTCTTGAAATCCCTCCTCTCCTGAGGGATAATTTTCATTTTCCCCTTGCTCTGCTGCTGATCATCTTTAACTCGCTTATACTCATCAATACGATCCATAAGCCGACGAACAGTTTTTACTGGTTTCTTGGTCAAAGTTTTCTTAAATCGTGCTCAATTGGAAGGCCGACCTTGAAAGTGTTAACTGCCACTTCATTAAAATCATCGTCAATCTCATTGAACGCTTCCCAGTATCTATCCGAGTAGGTTTTTAGAGTTTTGCCTTCTCTCATGGTCATGGATAGTAACGAGTCCAGAGGCCGAGGTACTCTGCTGCACATAACAAAACGAGACCCGAATGCCATTGTGAGTTCCATGTAGGAAATCAATGGAATCTGCCTTTAAGCCATTAAACCATCTTATCGTGACAGGCCCTAAGCTCGAGGGGAATACTTTGCACATCAAAGTTTCATTCTTTGAATAGACCGCTATGCATTGGTTAAAATGACTCACGTGCTCCATCGGGTCTGTTCTGCCATTATAAATGGTGAAGTTTGGTTGTGTGAAACAACGAGGAAGCTTTCCTTTCTTGATCCGACGTGTGAAAGGCGATTTAGAAAGCTGGTGCAACGCCTTCCCCATGACATCACTGCCCAAGCCCTTAGGCGGAGGCCTTTTGCTTATTCTACCGTGAAGACTTTCCTCTTGGCATGAGAAAGTTTCACTAGGAGGGGTTCTCGACCTGGGCTTATAACCACTGCTTTGGAAGTCGTCCGAGGAAGGATCAAATACCGGAGGCGTCCGTTTCCACTTAGCATGACGCAGCTTCCTCTTCAGCTGGTCAATTTCTCTCTGCATGGCCTTAGTACCACTTTCATGAAAAGTTCTACTTCCGCCCCGTGAATGATTGCTGGTAGTTCGCCCTGTGTGCACACTGCCCTCTCGATCTCTCATCTGCTCTAAATGTTGAAAAGGATCTTCGTGCTGAGATCCCAAAGATTCTGTATGGTCTGGACTTGAACCCGCCATCACGTTATCTGCGCCAAAACATAAGAATTCCCACAGACGGCGCCAATTGTAGTGGCACAAATCATGCTGGACCCAAATTCCAACTTCGGTGCCAGCTTAAAGGGCCCAAAACAATGAATTTATAGAGAGTGGGTTTCTAATCTAGGTTTATATACGTTAGATAGCATGAAAGGTAGGTTAAATCACAGAATACATGCATACTCCTCGTACATGGATGAAAATCTCTTTTATATATTGATGCCGAGGACAAACTTTGATATTTTTCTTACAATTTATCTCCTATATCTCCCCCCTTTTTCTTCCTCTTGCTGCGCCTTTTATAGACTCTCCTCCTCCTTTGCCATGTGTAAGTCATATACTTCTTTTAGATACTTGTTCCATCACCCCATTCCACTAAAGTCTTTGGCGGTAGGTCTAAAATTAAACTCCAATACTCAAGCGTCACTTCCTCATTAATGCGGCCAGAGAGGTAGGTATAAAACCTTCAATGCGGTGGTAGCAGCTTTATCCTTGATATTTTTCTGTCACTCCTTTTTATCTCTTGCCCTTGCTTTCTCAGCCATTGCGTCCCAGGTCCTCAGTATCAATGCCATTGAACTGCCAGCTCACTCTTCTCATCCTCGGCCGTTATTGGCCGAGGACGTTGCCATCCTCGGACAACTTGCCTCGAAATGTTCTGCTTATGCATGACACCTTTCTTTTGTCACGTTACTTCTTAGACGGGGCTTCTCATATCCTTGGACCATCCATGCTGTTGGGTTGGGCTTTCAACCTTGTGAGAGCTCCAATGCCGGCCCTATACATATCTTGGGCCCGTTGGCCTTACAATATTATACTAGCATTATTAGTATATTAAAAAATTTAGATGAGCCTAAGGCTCAACCTAAATTTTAATTGCGTTAATATGAAACAAATATACCCTCCTCCTCTTACAATAAAATACAAAATATTAATAATTTTTTAAAATGCTTGAATTTTTCATTCTCTCTTCTTCTTTTTTAATTTTTTTTTTTTAAATTCTCTCTTTGTTAATTACTTTATTTTCAATCCCATAAATAGAACAAAAAAGGTCATTAAGAAAGAAATATTTTATACAGTGGGAAAGGTCCATTCCAAAGATTGGGCTCGGCTCGAGTGGTTCACCTTAACCCCTGAATCAGTGGGTCCAACACACGTATTGAAGATTTTGTCATCATGAAGGCTCCACCAACAAGAGAGTATAAGAGGGGAAGGAGGTTATGGTGATGGAAGTTGGAAAAATTGGGGTGAGAAACACGAGAGAAAGGCGAGAGCATAATCCTTGGGAACTGAGGTCTTGCCTGGAACTTAGAAAGGGAAGTTCGGCTAGTGAGTTGCATCCTTGACCAAAGACTTGTAGCATAATGACGGATCAATAGGACCTGATCCATTATTGCGACAGAATATTCCTGAGATTTCCCATTATGGGCCAAAAACTTTACTAGAGAACAAATTAATTGAGAGCTTAGACACAAAACAGACTAAAGTCTTTGGGCCATAGCACCACAGTAGAGTTCTTACAATTTTATCAATTATTTTGTTGAGTGATTTTATTTTATTTTATTTATTTATTTTTCACATCATCAATCAATAGTTTAAATAAATATAAAAATGATACCAAGAGTTAATATTTATTTATATATTAATGATGTAAAAAAATTAAATCATCTCATTTCAAAAGTCCCCCCCCCCCCCCCCCCCCCCCCCCCAAAAAAAAACTCACTTCACAAGTTATTCTAAATATCTTTAGAAAATCCTAATGTAAATAATGTATATTGGATTTCTACTTGTAAAATGATTATTGTCTCAAATGTCTTTTCCTCTAGCTCCAAGAATGGGGTTTTTACATCCCACCATTTTTTTTACTTCCCATTCTTATATTGCATGCACTGTATAGGTATTGATAATGTTTTACTCAGATTAAGGTCTTTCAGCCCTCGTTTAGGAGGAGGGAATGAAATAGAATGAAAAGAATAATTTTAGAATATTCTTCATTTCCCTTGTTTGAGAGTTTTAATGGAGGGAATGAAAAGTCCATTCCTATGTTTGTGAATTTAAGTGGAAGGGAACGAAATGGGTATGAGGGAACACTCATTCTTTTATATTCCCTTAAAATCTCAAATTTTCATTCCCCCTGAAATTGGGAGGAATTAGAGAGAATGAAATTGAATTTAATGATTTTTTCACTAAAACTCCCAATATACCTCTATATATTCAATCATTTATTTTAAAATAAGGGTCTAATAGTAATATTGTCATAAAATGATTCAATTCCATTCTCTCTATCTTACTCTAAATAAAATTACTTACATTCCATTAATTTTCATTCATTTATTTCAAAACATCTAATCAAGGTTTCTTAAATATATTTTATTCCATTCTTTTCCTTTCCTTTCCCTTGCTTAAATACATTCTGTAAAGTTGTGATTTATAACTTTGTTTCTATGTTGGCTTTAATTTCGTGTCAAATTTGATTGTATTTTTGTTCAATCATTTCTTTGTATTTTTTGTGAGATTTAATGTAAGGGTTGTGTGCGAGAGATTGGTGAAGTTTTGTGAAGATGAAGAATTTGCGACTAGCTCGTGATTGGCTTACAAGTGCCAACCCATGAAAGGCCACATGAGAACACATACTAGAATTTGAAGAGTTTCTTAGCCAGGCTAGATTTTGCGAGTCACTTCGCAACTCAGGCTAAGTTGCGAGTAACCCGCAAAACTCTCTGCTTGGAGCTTTTTAAGTGTACTTTTTCTCATACTATTAGGGACATATTTTATATAATTAGCTAATCTTTTGATAAAATACACTTTATTTGTAATTGGGTAGATTTGGATGGGTTTAAGATTTCAAGAAATAAGATTTCAAGTCAAGTATTAAAGCCATAAAGTTTGGACCAAGATACAAGTGAAGAAAAGCTGTTAATTAAAGCTCGCCAGATACCTCGCCAGATACCTCGCCAGAAACAGTATCTATTGAGATTTAAGAACGAAGCTCAACAGAAGTTGAATCTGTCGAGACTTATGAAATTAGAATTTCTAGATCTAATTACTGGTCAATGCTTGTATATTTGTGTAGGGTTTCTTTTCTCACAACCCTAGACATATGCAAGACTTATTTTAAAGGTCGTCACATATGGAGAGCATATGTAGAAAGTGACCTAGTGCCTTATTTTCTCTGCAAGAAGTTACTGTGTCTTTTGCATCTTAGGGTTTTATAACCAAGTACTTCTTGATCTTCATTGTGCATGAAGTGAAGAACTTTTCTGTCAACAACATCTTTAAGCTGCTAGAGTTAGTCACTTACTGAGATCTGTGCATCATTGGTTAGTCACGTACTGTGATCCGTGCAAAAGGGTGACATTTCTATATTGAAGAGTTCAGAGGTTCTGAAGCGGTAAAAAGTTTCTGTTGTAAGTTCATCTACAGGGATTGTAGAGTCTAGTGACAAAGGTTTTGTATTAGATCTAAAACTTCTCTTTACTATAGTGAATTACTTTTCGGGAAGGTTTTCCCCAAGTTATTTACTATGAAACAAATTTGTTTTCCTAAGTCATCATATCTTGTCTTATTTACTATTCCACTGTGCATGATATTGATGTTAGTTTGTTTTAACAAGGTTTATTTATAATAAATCAAATTAATGACTTGGGCTTAAAACTTGTTAATTCTATTAATCGGGATCTAAATTTCCTAACACATACCTTTACCAATACTATATAAGCCCTCATTACCCACAAATTTTTTAGGAGTTTTTCCAAGAAACTTTTGAGAGAGAAAACCCTAGCTAAACACTTGAGAGTTAGAGATTGTATACCCACAATCATCTACCATTTGTTTAAAGTTTTCCTTTACTCCTACCTCTCCATCTATATATCCTTGAGAAGTTCCTAGCCCAAACACTTGCCTTACCCAAGCTGAGTGTTGAGAAAAGTTTTGGTGTGTATGGGAAGCATTGGAAGAAGCCATTGATTGACAAAAGCAATTTAGAGCTAATTGCGGGATTTGGATAACAAGTGAAGACATGGCTCTATAAAGCCCATCGGCTCCATAAAGCCCATTAGTAGCTAGAACTTAAAGAGTTCAAGTACATTAGGTAGATTAGGCTTAGAGTGTCTTTTTGATATTCGTGTACTCAAATTTTATTCACTAGTGGATCGATTTCAATTTGGAGGGTCGTAGAAAGGTTTTTCACCGAGTACTTCGGTTTCCTATTTGATAATACATCTGAGTGTTATTTTGTGTTTACATCTCTCTTCCCTACTCTTTAAGTTGTACATTTATTGTTTATTGTACATGCTTATGCCTTAGAGTAGCATTCCAGTTTTGTTACGACTCACTGACTCTTGTTCTGCACTTAGTTATGTTAGAGTAAAAGTAATTAAGCCGTAATTTAAAATTAGGAGTCTAAATTAGTTATAGTGTTTCACACTATTTAAGCTTTCACATTCCATTCCCTTATGATCATTCCATTCTATTCTTTTATAACTCTACCATGGAATTCATAAAATCTCATGCATCTATTTTGAATGAGTGGATTGAATTTGGTGACATCATCGATCGTTTTGGAGGTTTGAGGACATTTTGTCAACAATAAACATTTAATGACTTTACCTACTAAGGAAAATTCTTGTATGACATGTGGGTTCCATGCGAAATTTTTGCATGAGACGGTCTCATGAAACCTATGTCTCAATGATATGTAGGTATTCTTGTATGAGACAATCTCATCATGACACTTATATCTCATGAAACCGTCTCGTTCAATACTTAGTCACTAAAGAGATAAGCATTAGATAGTAGATACTACTATGATCTCGCATATTCTCAAACAACCTAAAAGGATAAAGAAGTGTAACGACTTCACCCTTTTCCTTCTAGGGAATAGACCCAAGATATCACCAACCTTCATCTGAAAATAGCCCTTGAATTCAGAGGTAGGAGTATATATTTTATTGTTATAATTGCTATTTATTAACATTTTCACCAAACTTTCTCCTCGAACTTAATCTTTAGAGGGTTTGAGACCAGCCCACCAAAGTTGGTCCTTGATTTAGGAAGTGGTCGTGTTTGTCTTATGAATCTAACTGAAATACCAAGCAAATAGGTGATTGCTATAAGTTTGGGTGAAATCATTGTTGTGGTTCTTTCACATTTCAAACACCACCATCTATAAGTTTAAAACTTTAAATAGATACAAAAAATGGAGAGAGTCAAAACTTTTTTAAAACATAAATGTTGATGATGTGATAAATCTAATCCATCGAATAGGATTTTAGTCATAGTAGAATTGTAACCTAAAAATTCTAAAACATCTTAATCCGTTCCTCTTTATTATCTACTAGCCACTAAGCACGCGCATGAGGTTCTTCTATTTTTTGAGAAAGGGTTAATTTAGAAAATTTATTATAATTTGGGATTATTACATTTTTCAATCGCTAAAAAAACCTAGGGGTGTGATGAAAAATTATTTCACCTGCTAACGAATAATACTCATCACATCTGTAGTTTTTTTTTTTTTTTTTTTTTTGTGATTGGAAAATGTAGTAACCCTAAATTATAATAAATGCTCTAAATTAACCTTTATCCAAAAAATAGAAGAGTCTCTAAGCACGTGCATGAGCACGTGTTTAGTGGCTAGTAATTTTTTAAAGAAATGTTTGCATACACCAACAAGTAGAAAATAGCATAAAACATGTGCAGGATCTTATGTAATGATAACATCTTCCTCTTCTCTTGCATATTTAACTTTGTGTTTATAAAATAAAATAAACATAACTAACTCTATGTCTTCCATTAATATGGGGATTTTCACACCTACAATGAGAACTTAGTAGAAAAGAAATAGAAGTTACCACCACATACCCTTGATGCGATGGTCACTCTACAAGTATAAGTATTTGTGGGATGTGGGGGGCAAGAGCCGGGGTTCAAGTCTCTAGGAGGGAGCTTCATACACATATATACTTAGATTATGCTAGAGTAGAATTCTATCTTGTATAAAAAAAAAAAGAAAAAAAGAAATAGAAGTTATTTTGATTTAGATAAGTATTTAAACTCTTTTTTGCAAATTAAATGACTTCCATAACCAAGTTAATACAAAAATTAGAAGTAAGTACATATATTAAAAAAAACTAATCATAACTAATTAGGAGAGTGGTCATGTTTTATAGGCAGTGTTTTGGTGGAAGATAAAGATGCATTTTTACCAAGTTTTGCCTCTTACACCTAGGGTGAGGGGTATTTTAGAATTAAAAAAAAAAATCGATCCAAACAGGAGAAACCTCTTAAATAATAGTATAGATACTACTATTTAAGGGGTTTCTCCTGTTTGGACTAGATTTTTTTTGTTCTAAAATACCTCTATATCCCTATGTTTAAGTAGAGACAAAACTAAAGGATAATCTGGTAAAAATACAACCTTAACTTCCACTAAAATATTATTTAAAAAATAGGGTCACTCTCCTATTGATTATCAAATTTATTTATTTACTTATAAATTAGATTCTCAAAGTAAAAATTATATATATAATAAAAAGCATAGATTTTTTTTTTGATGAGAATAGATTTTTTGTTTTGCTACTATCACTAAATAATAATTTTATAAGTAGGTCGAATAATCCGTTTCACCTTGATCTCATCACTATCATCGCCAAAGCAGCAAGGCAGACGTGATTTACAGTGAGGTCATTTAAATTCACTTTTTTTCTTTGAGAAAATTTCAGAGATTTAAATTCACTTATATATAAATTGATTCAGTACATTCCTACCTCTTCGTTAGGTTGAATCAAATTAGCAATTAACAAAGACAAATAAAATGAGAAGCAATCAAAATATTCAATAGTGAATATGTACAAACAATAATATCCTTGCATGTGTCAATGACCTTGTAGTTTTTTTTTTCCCTATTTTAAGAAACCAATGACCTTATAGTATTTTGAATATATCTTCCTACTCTCTAGTTCATTAATCAGGCCTGGCTTCCATGTATTATTGGTGTGAGATTTCTTTTTATTTTATTTCAATAGTTACAAAAGATAAGAAATTTGAATAATAAATATTTTAATTGTAAACATTAAAAGGCAAGTTAAATTACAATTCACAAGACTTTCAACAGTCTCATATTTATTAATTTACAGCTTTTTTTTTTTCCATTTTCATCTATTATTGAATTTTAAAGAAAATGAAAGAAAAAATTTCACCTCTCATTCAAGTAATGTTATGAATATAACATATAAGGTATGTTTCTTACACACACTACACGCTAATTTGAAATTGAAATTGTGACTTTCTTGAGTTATTTACACACAATAAAAAATACTATTTTTTTAACATAGTTACAATATATACTAATTTTATAACTCAAACTCTTTCTTCCTGTACACAAACCCTTTATGCATGAACTCGTGTAAATGAATAAAAATAAAAAATAAAAAAGAAGAAAGGAAAAAAGTGATTAGTTTTTCCAGCCTAAAAGGCCATATAAAACAACCCAAGTTGTTGACTCTTTTGTCCAAGTCTCTAGATTTGGTGTGGCGCATTAACATTAACATTAACATTATCGTCAGCGGAAATGGAAGTAGTGGTACTTCCACTTCCACATTTCACAGTTCACAATTCATAATTCATGCACTTTTCGTTTACAAACACTACACTACGCAGTAGACTCTAGACGGTACACACTACACGCACATACACACGCCAACCGCATTAACTTCCAAAAATCACTGTTAAGCGCATCTCAATCCTCAGATACCCTCTCTCTCTCTCAAAAGGGTCATATCCAAATTTACATTTCTGTTGATACAAACATAGTTTAGACAAAGATAGAACTAAGTTAGTTGTAATTAGTACATAGAAAAAACAGAGATAGAGAGAGAGAGAGAAATATATATATCAGTTTGTTTGGTTTAAAATTTGTAGTGTTTTGGGTGTCTTTTATCTATGGCTTCTTGGGTTCTTTCTCCGGGGGCTTCGGTCACTGGGACCAGAAATGACAAGGCCGGGTTCTTGTTCTGGGGTAGGCGTTCGGTGGCTCAGGTGAAGAGTCAGAGGTTCTGGGTTCGCTCCTCTTTGGACTCTTTGGAAACCAAAGTTTCTGACATGCGTACTAATGGTAATTCTGTGCAGCTATGAAATATCTGGTTTTTGTGCCTTTTTTGCTTTCTGGGTGTTTGGTATTTTGTTGTTTGGTGAGAAATTTTTTGGTTTTGATTGATGGGTTGAGTGACTTTTCACTGAATTTGAGGGAGTTTATGGTGATTTATATGTGAATTTGATAGTTATTTTGAGCTGAGTTTGAGAATTGGATTTTGTTGAACGGGACAAGTGGGGAAGGGGGTTAGGAGGTGTGGTTTGAATTCTGTTGTTGAGGAAATGCTATGTGATGAGGTTTTGTAGTAGTTAATTTGAATTGGATGTTCATTAATGGAAAAATGAAAACTTGTTTGCTAAGTAGACTTTGATCTTGGTTAGTAAATTAGTTCAATTGGAAGTATCCTCTTTCTTTTTGGATGGTTTTCAGGATTATCAATTACTTATTTCTCCACCTAAAACGTTGTGTCTTTCAAATTTTACTTGAACTGTTCAGTCTGTGAACGATTTAAGGCCTCTATTTGTGTTGGATTGACAAGAGAATTATACTCGTACCTCAGGTTTTGTAATTGAATCCTAGGATGCATAAGTTTATATGCAGTTGTGAAAATTAGTAAACCAGTATATTTTTCTTCCCCTTTCAATTTCTTTTAATGACAAGGTAAACAAATTGAATTGGAAAAAGGGCTTACTACCACATTACCACTTCATAGTTCTATATCCTAAAAATAGTGGAATGCATATGAATTTTTAATCGTTTATTTTGATTTAAGCTTCTCAATTAGGCAAATGTGTCAATGCAATAAATTAATAAAGACTGAATTCCAGTTTAATATTACCAAAAGATGAAAGTCTATATTTTTTTAATGAGCATCCAAAAGATCAAAATTTTCTGATTGCATTTACTTAGGAATTAGTGATTCTAGGTGCACTGTTTGGACTTCAATATATTTAAATGAATGATTTACATGGCAGCTCCAAAAGGGTTGTTTCCACCTGAACCTGAACATTATCGGGGACCTAAGCTGAAAGTTGCTATTATTGGAGCTGGGCTAGCAGGCATGTCAACGGCGGTTGAACTTTTGGATCAGGGCCATGAGGTTTGGCCCATTTTATTCTATCATCCTCAAATGCTGACAATATGCCTTCTATGTTTCCTGCAATTTTCCTATGCCTTGATCATTACCACCATTCCACAATTTTTTTTTTGAAAATGAAGAATTAGATATAAAATCAGCATTTGGGTTATTCTGCTAAGTTTTTTCAGCAGAAATGCACTAGAGAGTATTTTATCTTCTGTTATTTTAATGCTTTTTATTGTGAGGATATTCTTTGCATCGGTTTTATTTTTTATTTTTGTATTTTCAGGTGGATATATACGAGTCAAGGTCTTTTATTGGTGGAAAAGTGGGTTCTTTTGTTGACCGACGTGGGAATCACATTGAAATGGGACTGCATGTTTTCTTTGGTTGCTATAATAATCTTTTCCGTTTGATGAAAAAGGTGAACATAACTTGCTTGGTTGCAGTGATATGACATTCTAGCATTCGTTGCAAACTTTACACATTAGTATTATATAGCTAGAAAACACATGCTAGGATGGCATGAACCGGAGATGTGATTTGTGATTTCTGGAAAGGGGAAAAAAAGTCCCTGTTCTGTGATGCAATGGGCTGATTCAGATTTTTGCCTTCTCTGCACTTGCCTTAGCTTATCCTCTTTTTAGAATCAAAATCTTGTAAAATCTCCTGAATAGTAGTTATAACTATGTATTCTTTAAGAAAAAGATTCTCTATCTATGTAGTCTCTGATAGTTTTCTAATTTTAATTGAACCTAGGTTGGTGCTGATAAAAATCTACTTGTGAAGGACCATACTCACACTTTTGTAAACAAAGATGGCCAAATTGGTGGTATGATTCTATGCTTGATCTTAAATAAAGTTTTACTTAATAATAAATATGTATATATATTTGCAAATTGCTTTTGGCAATGCTGAATGTTGTATTTGTGTATCATTTATACTCAGAAATATGTTGCTAATACTTTGATTTTCTACTTCAGAACTTGATTTTCGATTTCTAGTTGGAGCTCCATTACATGGAATTCGTGCATTTTTAACTACAAATCAGCTTAAGGTAGTGCTTACTATGCCATTGCCACTTCCTTCGTCACACTATATTTTCATGCCATGACCATCTATTATCATTCGAAGATGTGGTTTCAATTCTTAGTGATGTAAAATATCTCGGTTATAGTTGGTTAAACTTAATTTGATAGTTTGTGGATCATTGAAAAGGAAAAAAAAAGGGTAAATGCGGATTTTATCTTACTGAAAAATCTCCTTTTGCAGTGCTTACATTGTTGCTAATGCTTCTTGCTTCTTTGGAATTTGTCACTGATCTATTTTATTGTAAAAGTGCAGACTTATGATAAAGCAAGAAATGCTGTGGCTCTTGCTCTAAGTCCAGTTGTGAGGGCTCTTGTTGATCCAGATGGTGCAATGAGGGATATAAGGAATTTGGATAGTGTAAGAGATGTTTTATTGTCTAATATTTTTGGGCTCCTTTCCTTATTCTGATCTATTAGAATAGTTGCCTTTTTGTTTTTGGGTTACAAAGGGAAAACCCTAGTCCCAGAAACTACAAATTATCAATAGGACACATCTGGGGAGCAGTAATTTCTGCAAAACTTGACTAGTAGTACTCTCTGGAGGAGATCTGAAGACAAAAATCCCAAGAGGGAATTTTCAGTTTTCATGGAGACTTCTAACTTTTCTGTTCACCTCCACCTTTCTATGTTATTTTTCTGTTAGTGCTTGGCTTTTTTGTGTGTGTGTGTTTGGGGGGGGGGGGGGGGGGGGGGGGGGGCTGGGGATAGGGGGAAGTGTTAGTACATGGTCTTTGGCTACAGTTTGATTGAAATGTAAATGTACTTTTGTGGCTCTATCTTTTTAATTCTCAGGCTTTTTTGTACGTACTTGTATTTTTTTTATGTGATTCTATTATTTGAACATTTCATTTTTTTTTCCTTACAGATCAGCTTCTCTGATTGGTTCTTGTCCAAAGGTGGCACACGCACGAGTATTCAGAGAATGTGGGATCCTGTTGCCTATGCCCTTGGGTTTATTGATTGTGATAATATGAGTGCTCGTTGCATGCTCACTATATTCTCATTGTTTGCCACTAAGACGGAGGCTTCACTTCTACGCATGCTCAAGGGTTCTCCGGATATATACTTGAGTGGTCCCATCAGAAAATATATCACAGACAAAGGGGGAAGGTATTATTTTTGGAATATGAGAACTTTTGATGAATGGAATAGTGATTCATTATTTGCTGTATTCTCCTATATTCATTTGTTGCTCCTCTGCTAGAACAGGTTCCATCTTAGGTGGGGTTGTAGAGAGATACTCTATGATAATTCAGCTGATGGAGACACATATGTCACAGGACTTGCTATGTCTAAGGTGATTAGTCAACCATCTATCTATTAATCTATCACTATACCTGCTGACTTGCTTCCAAGTCCAGCACAACTCTGGGATTTTTAACTGTCACATGGCATTGTGGACTTTGGGATTCTTCTTTTAAGTGTTAATGCCTACTATCTGTTATTCATCTCAGGCTACTAGTAAGAAAACTGTGAAAGCTGATGCTTATGTTGCAGGTTTGTGGTTTGTTCCTCTGTGTCTGTTTATAATTATAAATTTATTTAGTTCAGGTGAGTATTCTCTAAGCCCAGGACTGTTCTTTTGGCAGCATGTGATGTCCCTGGAATCAAAAGATTGCTTCCAACTCAGTGGAGGGAATTGGACTTTTTCAATAATATTTACGAACTAGTTGGAGTTCCTGTTGTCACAGTACAACTAAGATACAACGGTTGGGTCACAGAGTTACAGGATCTAGAACGGTCAAGGTAATTATCTCATCTGTTTGATGTTATTGGCATGGAGAAGTGGGATGCCATTGCTATGAGGAACAAAGAAAATCTGCTTCAGTTACACTTCTGAAAGGCTAAGACCTTTTGCTTTATTTCATTGTGAAATGTTACCTTCTGACTGGTAGGCAATTGAAGCAAGCTGCGGGGTTAGATAACCTTCTTTATAGTCCAGATGCAGATTTCTCTTGCTTTGCTGACTTAGCACTAACATCTCCCGAAGACTACTACATTGAGGGACAAGGTTCATTGCTCCAGTAAGGAAAATGTTCTTATCATTATCATTTGAGCCTTATATTCTGGCAATATTTATTACATTGTGGCAGTATTGATCTGCTAACATGTGTTTCCAGTCAATAGGATAGCTATGACTTGTGATGCTTACTGGAAGGCTTTTATTTATTTGTAGTTTGCTGTGTATTAATCCTTCTTTTAGGTTTGATTTGTGCTGGTTGTTGTGTATGCCTATTCATTCTTTGCGACCAACATAGTAAACATTTTGTGTGCTGATTTCAACCCATCTACCTCTATCACTATCAACAAATTTGCTACCACAACTAGTGTATATTACATTGATCTCAGGATTCTCTGCTCTTGCAATTTGTATTTCGCATTCTTCCCTCCATGTAGATTCACTTCTAGACCTAGACTTTTACCTCAACCGCTAAATTAAGCTTTGTTTTTTGTGTTTGTTATAAGATGGAGTTTGGTAGCTTATGACTTAGAATCCTTTTCTTTTTCCACTTTAAACGAATTTACTGGTAAATCTTTCTGTTTGCTGTTTTGTATTATCATTTCTCATATCCTTCACTATCCTTTGTTTTTCTAGATGCCAAGGTATATGCAAAGCTGTAAAACCACTGGCATTATCTGTTTTGAATGTAACTTTTACCTCTGTTTTAGGTTTCACCTTTTCTTTTCAAGGATATTGGGAAATGAATAAGAGGGAAAATAAATGTATGTTAAAAAGAAAAGAAGCTTTTGTAACAGGTAATAGATGACGTGAATTTTCCTAAACCAAAAAAAGAGGGTAACATAGGACTCCACACTACCAAACTGTCCCGCAAGTATATGCATTGTTGTACTTTCATACTATTCGATGTTTTCATTCAAGCAGCTCGAGCATGTACTGCAATGATCTCAATGTATTATTGTTATTATTATTATTATTTTTCAATATTATAATGCTAATATCACTCATACTTTCATAAGTTAATACAAATATCTTGACCTCAGTGATTGGCTAAATATTACCTTGCAGTAAGGATTTGAAACTTTTCAATCCCTGATATTAAGTTGCAAAGCCCTACCGCAAACATCCAATTTGGAATGAATATTCTCTTCTCATGTTTTTATGTCTCCATTAATCTTTCCTTTTGTATTGACCTACTCAGTCAAAAAAGTGATTTCTGTCTTCCAGGTGTGTTCTGACACCAGGGGATCCTTACATGCCCTTGCCAAATGAGGAAATCATAGCAAGAGTGGCAAAACAGGTAAAAATTACTCGTTTCTCAAATAACCTCAATTGCATTAAAAGGAAACCAAAGTTATTGCTTTCAGTTTCATGTGTTCTTTCTCCAGTCCAGTTGTCGTGTTATGGAATTTATTTCATGGTTATTAAACAATTTAGTGGAAAAGAAAGAAATGGGTGCAACTTCAGTACAATGGAGGTTCAAAATAGGTCCCTGGAAGGTCAACATGCTAAAAAAAAGTTTTAGTATTTCTCTCCCACCTTAGAATAAGGTAGAAAATTCCAGATAACACGTCACCCTACTTCTTTGCATTCCAAATTGAATAGGCGACTAGATCCTTCTTGCAACAGAGTGGGAGTAGAAATGATAAACTTTCTGTCCAGTGTTCTTATGCATGCTTTGGAAAATTTCTCATGATATTGATTAACTTCAGAAAACTGTTGGAAATAAATTTTTTACCATTTTCCATGGAAAAAAAGAAAGTAGGGAGTTAATTTATTTTTTATGCTTAAGTGTCTCATATCTTAATTTAAAAATTTAGGCTATGTTCTACTTCATAGATTGCATCTCTGTTTTAAAGAGGCTTCTTTTTTTTTTTTGATAAGTAATAAGAGAATATTATTGAAGAAAAAAGCAAGATAAAGAGTTCACGGTAGTGAACAAAGGAAAAGGAACATAAAGACAAAAGCAGCTCCTAATCTATTCTAATAGAAGCAAGAAAATCTAAAAGGGTAGAATCTATTCTAATAGAAGCAAGAAAATCTAAAAGGGTAGAACAATCCGAGAAACCCCAACAACGAGACCAATCAAAGAGGGTCCACTGGCACAATTCTAATAACTGAACCACAGATTTCTCCTCATCCTCAAAAGACTGCCGGTTCTGTTCAGTCCAAATAATCCACATTAAGCAGCCTAGAACCAAATCCCAAATATCAGAGCTATGCTTCCCAAGCCATTGATACCAACAAAATAATAAGTCTACAACTGAACCTGGCATGACCCAATCGATCCCAAACAACCGAAGCATATACATCCACAAAGAATGAGTTATCGGACAAAAAAGTAACAGGTGATCCATAGATTCCGCATTGCGACAACACAAACAACAACGATTCACCAAAGGGCGACCACGAAGCATAAGATTATCCAAAGTTAAGATCTGACCATGGGCGGCTGTCCACATAAAAAAAGCCACCCTCTTAGGAACCTTAACTTTCCAAATTCCTTTCCACGAAAAAATGGAAGGAGCAGCATTTCGAATCTTATGATAAAAGCCTATCACACCCTCCAACCCTAGGAATACGGGATTGGATGAAATGGAGAAGGGAGTAGGACGCCTCCATTTCCCAATCATTGAAATCCCTATGAAATCTTAAACTCCACACTCTGACATTATCACCCACTGGAGGGCTTAACACGTCAGAAATACAATCCTCCTTATTAGCAGAACACAAAAATAACTGAGGATAAAGAATTTTAAGAGGAACAACCCCAATCCACTTATCATGCCAAAAAAGGATGTGAGAACCATCCCCCACCACAAAGGAGAAATGCTTAGCGAAAGTGACCCACCCTTCACTAATGCTCCGCCATAACCCACAACCATGAGCCCTATTGCAAGCTTGAGTGCACCAACCCCCTTTTCCCTCCCCATATTTCATGGCAATGACCCTACGCCACAGATGCGAGGTTTCGTGGCCAAACCTCCAGAGCCATTTCCCTAAAAGGGCCTGATTAAAAGGAGCCAACTTCCGAACTCCTAACCCACCCAGCTCACGCGGTAAACAAACTTTATTCCAAGCCACTAAAGGATATTTGAAACACTCAACTGACGAACCCCACAAGAAGTTCCTTTGAATGCGCTCCATTCTAGATGCCACCGCTTTAGGGATAGTAAAAAGGGAAAGGTAATAAGTCGGGAGGCTTGAAAGAGAACTCTTCAGCAAGGTAAGTGTACCACCCTTTGACAAATAAAGCCGCTTCCAACCTGAAAGCTTCTTTTCCATCCTCTCAAGGATCGGATTCCAAATAGAGGCTGTTTTGTACAAAGTACCCAATGGCATACCCAAGTAAATCATAGGCAAACTACCCACCCTGCACTGAAGGATATTAGCCAAAGACTGAATATTACGCATCTCCCCAATAAGAACTATTTCACTTTTCCCCACATTCACCTTTAAACCAGTAAAGCTTGAAAACAAGACAAAACCAGCCTAATAGAAAGAATCTGCTCTCTAGAAGCATCACAGAAAAGAATGGTATCATCAGCAAATAAAAGGTGAGAAACACGAATACCAATAGAATTAGTAGGCCCCACATGAAAACCCTTAATGAAACCACCTTCCTCTGTTTTCTTCAAGATACGACTTAAAACCTCCATGATCAAAAGAAAGAGAAGGGGAGACAACGGAACTTAGAAGATACACATGTGCACGCACATTATTGTGGTGTTGGCTTCATAGAGCTCTGTTCTCAATTGAATTAAAACAGCGCTGTAATGCATGATTTCTTTTCTCTTGAATGAAATGCTGGAAAACTTCTAGCTGTAGTTTTTTTTTTTTTCCTGTCAATATCAGGAGAATAGGACTTGCAATTGAACCTGTAATTGCTCTTTCTGTTTTATATTATAGGAAATAGAGCTTCTGACTACATATTGATGGTCCAAAGCCCCGTTGGGTTATAGGATATTGCATCACCATACCCTTCTCTCACAGTTGTCTTTGTTATCAGGTTTTGGCTTTATTCCCATCATCTCAAGGTTTAGAAGTAACTTGGTCATCTGTTGTCAAAATTGGGCAATCTCTATACCGGGAGGCACCTGGTAAAGATCCATTTAGACCTGATCAAAAGACACCAGTAAAAAATTTCTTCCTTGCTGGCTCTTATACAAAACAGGTAACTTCACTGCCATGAATCTCTCACATGATGCTTGGTTTTAGCATGCATATAACTGTCAAACATTTATTCAGAAAAAGAAAAAAGGAAAAAAGAAAAAGGGCAAAAAGAAAAACTTTTGGAACACTTTTGCCAGAGATTCCTTCTGAAAAGGTTATGGTAGAGGATATAATGATACTTATTAAAAAATGATATAGGATATAATGATATGGTCATTCAAAATGTTGTGTTGTTAATCTACTATATCTCTAAATTAACATATATGAGAACTTTTTTTGCACCTAAATTTTTGAATATGTTCCAAGGCTCAAAATATTATCTACCAAAATAAATAAGTAAAAACAGCCCTTTTAGAGAAACTAAGGGCCTATTTGGATTTTTTTTTTTTTGGTCGTCACTCTTCACTTATCACTCATCACTTAAAATACCCCAATTTTCCCAAACACACCCGTTTGGCACCATTACTCAACTTGTCATCACTCAAATTTTTCAACTGTTTGTGGGCCCCACTACTGTAACTTGGTCAGAGCTACCCGCCCATCTTTTTCTCTTTTCTCATTTCCCCTTCACCCCTGTTGCTCTCCCAAAACCCAAACCCGAACCCAACAACAACAACAACGGCGATGATGACGCTGACGGCTAATTCCACCTCCACTTCAACCGGTGTTGATCACTGTTGTCAGAACCGGACCGGACCGGGAGGTCGGACCGTGAAAACCGGGAACCGGAATGAAAACCGGTTTTTTAAGCCTAAAGAACCGTATTTTTAGTTAATTCCGTGAACCCCTAAAACCGGGGTTGGACCGCTCGAACCGGTCAAGAACCGTGCGGTCCAACCCCTTAGCAATTTTTTTTTTTTTTAATAAAAACAACTTAATACAATTTTATCCATCTCTTACAAGGAATAAAAAAAATTATAATTAAAATCCTTCAAAGATATTCAACATTACTTCAAAAATTAATAATAAATTTTAATGTTTTCATGATTATTATTTTATTTTATTAAATTTCTTATTTAAATATTAAATATATGCTTGAAAATCATTAAATTTCCCTCACATATATAAATATATTAGTCAATTTTACTAGTTTTATAAATTTAATATCTATATTTAGGCTTTAATTAATTATTAAATTAATTATGGCATCATCACGGTTCGACCCCGGTTCAACCTCGGTTCGACCTCAAAAACCTTAAACCTCTCCGTTTTACGGTTCAATGAACGGTCCGGGTTTCAAAACCTTGGTGTTGATAGCGATGACGATGACGACGACGACGAGCTAATACAAAGCAGATAAAGCCCAACAAACTTTTCTCACCTTTCTCTTCCCCTGCGACGTTCTCCACCGTAACCAGCGGCGGCACTAGACATTCCTTTTTTTGCTTTTTCTTTCTTTTTTTTTTTTCCTTCAACCCCCAATACCCACAACGATGATTGGACCTGCAGCGATGATCGGACTTGCACAAACCCAACGACAGCGAAGACCAAATGGGTTCTGTGACGAAGAACAAAAAAAAGAAAAAGAAAAAGAAAAATGAAGAAGAAAGAACTGAGTTTTAACCAAATGGGTTTTGTGATTAAGAAGAAAAAAAAAGCACCTAAGACCATCAAAAGAATTGAAGGCAACGAAGACCAGAGAAAGGAGAGAAAAGAGAAAGAAAAGTGGAGAAGAAACAGCGCCTGAGACCATAAAAGCAATCTGACAGTAGGTCCCTTCATGTGTGTTTAATTACAAAAATTTCATTGAAAACAAAATTATGAAAACTGAAAACACCAAAAATGTGTTTTCAGTTTTCATAACTCATCACTCAAAAATCAGAGTTATGAGTGATGGAAACAAAAACTCAAAACAAAATCCAAATATTCTTATGAGTGATGGGTCCCATCATTTTTGAGTTATGAGTTATGGAAATAGCAAATCCAAACGACCCCTAATATTTCCTGTTTTTTGCAAATGTGGCCGGATATTGTTGGTGGGTCATTGGTTCTAACAATGTCTTACATGACATTTCACTTGTTAATATTACGAGCAGGTCTATAATATTTTCTAGACAAACCTAATTGCTAATGGGCTGCAGGTGGCTGCACCTTGTTACAAAATAACCATTTTCCCTCTTATCATCCATGTCCGGATGCACAAATTTGAGCATGAGAGAGAGAGATGGCTTGTAACATGTTCTGCTAAAAATGGTTGGGGGGCTCAGTTCTTTTCAGCAGGAACAAGGGAGTTTCTGTTGAAAACAAGGGACATAATAAGTTACCTTTCTTGGTTATTTGGCTAAGATGAGTATAGTATCTTAAGTTGGCTATTGGTTCAAACAATGTCATATGACAGCTTTGTTATTTTTGCAATAACAGATACAAATATTTATTTGAGTAAATTATTGAAATTTAAGTTGTTAGCTGATGAGCCCTTGCTAATCTGCATGAAACGAAATCCATATTCCATGAGGCAGATGAATGTCACTAAAGAAACATTATTAAAGAAACCAGTATAAAGTCTAAATGGTTATATGTTGTACAGGATTACATAGACAGCATGGAGGGGGCAACTTTGTCTGGCAGGCAAGCTTCTGCATTTATATGTGATGCCGGGGAAGAGTTGGTGGCATTGCGGAAGAAACTTGCTGCCATTGAATCTCAAGAAAAAACGAAAGCTGCCAACGTTACTGATGAGCTAAGTCTAGTCTAATACATTGTCATTTATTCTTCGGGCACTAAGAAACCACCTCAATTTGTTGAGGGCAGGTGGTGGCTCCACAGGAGTAAGTTTGTTCAATTTGTATGTAACACAACGAAATTGTATAAAGAATGAAATAATAATTACAACAGAATCATGAAATCAATCTCATCCATCTGTTTTTATACGATCTTGTCAACAATGATTTACAATGCGCACTTTAGTTATTCTCAATTAGAAAGAGGGCTGCTGTTAGGGTGTTTTGACATCCAAGGATTTTTTTTTTATGTTTCATTAGTTTATCCCTCGATAAAAACACTTTTATGTTTCAAAAAAGTGATAATATTTAAGTAGTGTAAGGCTAAGCTCTTGCTCATTGATGCCAAAAAACAAAAAACTCAATAAAAATATTTGCCAAGGGGTTATGTATTGTTGCCAAAAAAGAAAGGTTTAGCTCAAATGGTACCTCCTTGGAAGAGCAGTGAAGAGGGAGATCATGGATTCAACACCAACCCTATGTGTGTACAACTAACTAACTTACTAATAAAGGGGAATCTGCTTCTTCCTCGACCTCCACATGTTGATGCAGTAGTGTACTCCTTTATTTTGGGATGTGATTACAAACTTAAATCATTAGTGTGGCAATCTATACACAATCAATGGTGGGAATCTGCTAATATAAACTAGGAAACTTGTAAAGGATCTTAATCTGAAAACGTATGAAGTTGCAAAGTTAAAGAAGTTTATACAGTACCAACTTTAGTAATTCATACAAAATCTTGAAATACAATTCACTGATTAGTCTGTTGAGAATTTGTAGTCAATCCCAAAATTTTGGGATTAAGTCTTCTTATTGTATTCACCAATGATAATTTATAGTATTCAATTATTCATTGATGCTTATTCCATAGTGATTACTTTTTTAGTTTTTATTGTTCTGCTTTTGGTATAGACAGTGATTTAAACTTAAGTCCCTTATTTGATGACAAATTATTTTAATAACTTAGTTTACAGGAATCTAATATCAATGATCTTATAATAAAGCAATATTTTATTCCTCAAAAGTCAAATTAAAAGTCTAACTAACCAAATGTAAGAGTGCTTTTAAATAAATAAAAATACGTTTAATGTACAGTGTGACATTTATAAAATTATGTTACTCTATCAATTAACCACAAAAACACAACTATCATAATACAAACAAGAATACAAGTCGGGTAAGGACTAAGGAGAGGGCGTCCAGAGTTTATTTGTTGGATATTCGGGCTTTGGTATGGAAGGGCTTTCCCTGAAATTGCAAATCATCCAAAATAAAAATTATTGGACAGTATCATATTTAGTTTACTTGACAAAACAAGGAAAAAAAAGAAGCAAACTCAGTAACAATTAGAATATATAGGCCCAAAATAGAACTGCTCTCACCTAAAGCATTGAACAAACTTTTATTTTTTTGGCTCAAAATCATGGAACCACCAAGCACCTTCATATAGTAATTGTTGGATTGGTGACGGGGAGAGCAGTGATAAATTAAGGTAGGTGATAATAAGAGCTAGGTACACAACAATAAAACAAATCCCATTTTAAGTATCTTCATTGCAAACCTTGAGTTATCAACCAATCAATCATACTCCTTTACAGCCAAATCTCACTTTTAAGAGTTAATCAACGATTAATAAACTAAGAACTAAATAGGCCTACGTATCTCTCCTACTCCTTGCACTCCAACACAAACACATTAGCAAATTTGAGAGAGAGAGAAATGGATGATAGCATAAATTGTGGATTGCTAGTTATGTGCTTTGTCATTCTAGCTGCAAGCCATAAGGGCCATGAGAAAAAGAGCTTATTGGGGGTGCACTCGAGTGTGTATCCCAGGTTGTAAATCAAGGTTGCAAGGGGTTATTGTCTCTTGCATCATTTTCTGTACCATGTAGTGTTCAAGTTCTTTTAGCAGTTGGGTAATTGCTCCAGAACTGAGTATGTTTGTTCTACAACCAGCTTGTAGCATTTATACGTTATTGTATAAAATGTATGCATGCAGAATATGAAATTTATTGACAGAACCATGTAGGTCTTAATGTTTCATGTTCTAATCTGAAAATGAATTTTCATGTGGCAATAAAACCAGGTTACAGGGGCCAACAGCAGTACCAACACTGCTGCCGGCTTCATTTTCATTGCCATTATGGCTACACAAAATCCCTCTCAAATACAAAGCAATGGTACCACAATACACACCAGCGTCATCATTCTCACGACAATCATTAACTCACAAAATGATCCTTGAACCTCTGCTGCAAACATTAGCTGCTCCTCGAATATTATTAAGCTAGTCAGCATTGTTGCCTTGCGAAATGAAATGCTGACTGTTGTGAAAGCTTGTTTCTCCAAAAGGAATGAAAGAAACAGAAATGGATTCCAGTATCATGATAAGATCAGGTTAAAGCATCAAAGGATTGGAGAGGCATCTTTAGTTCAGCTCTTACAATTGAAAAGCAAAGAAAGCAAGGAGGATCTGCAAACTGTTTTATAGAGGAGTCAAGAGGGTTTTAGGGGGTCAGTTGCCTCCCTCAAATTCTTTGAATGACTGGAGCAGGCTAGTATGAATCTAAGCTCTTTATGATCCCTCATCCATCCAACCTACCTACCATGCCGCTCTAATTGGTGAACTTTGAGACGCAATTTTGGTAACTTGTCCAACATTAGATTTTGTATAAAACATTTGTTAGTGTAAAAGCATTTGTTGTTCAGAAGTTGGTTGTAAGCAAATTTGTAGAACACATCTCTGATCTCTCAGAATACCTAGTGGCAACAACTTGGACAGGAATGCAAACAAATGCATTCAGAACTAGACTAGAAAAGTAGAATTGATCAAGACTGTTGAGGGGTGTTTCCTTAACTTCTTTTTCTTTTTTGGTTAATTTGTTAAGTTGCACAGTAAGGGGTGCTTTATCGACATGATAACAATCCCCAATTCCAAAAACCAACAATAGACTTAGGATAAGTCAAGACATTCTATTTGATTGCTTACATTTTCCGCTAAAAGTTAGATGTTAGACAAGTGGTTTGATTACAACGACTAGGAGGGCTGGAAGTAGAAAGAGTGTAAATTCAGCCAGAATTTAATACAGAATCAGTTCAACTTATACCCAGCTAGAAAAAAGAGCGCACAATTTTTAACTTTCATGTTTGAAAAAGGAAAATTCAATAGGTTGCTCAAGCATTCACCCTTGGTTGCTCTGTTGAAATGAAACCCCTAAAACTTCCAAGAGAAATCTGACCAGGAACCAAGATGGTCTTTTACAAGTGAAGAAACCCAATGAGAGCGAAGGGCTTTCTTGCCACAATGTCCTATCAAGCATACCAGAAAAACACAATCTTATAATGAATGAAAGAAATTACAAACAAACAAAAGAAGACATGAGCAAAATCTAATTCACCTTCACCTCCACTAGAGAAGTCAACAAACCTGGAAAATACTTTCAAATTGTTCACTATTGGTGCCAATCTCCTGCCTGCCAAACACTCAGATATGAAAACCTACTAACATCATACATGTGAAGTGGATGGGCGTTTAGAAGCACTCCCCAACCAACTTGAATCATTGGTAGTTGAACTAAGCTAATAAACGATTGGAGTCACTCCCAAAGCTAACTCTATCATCATACATGCCTCTGGCTTGGTTCAAAAACTTAATTGTACATTTCTCGGGCCATGACATCAAGTTCTGATACAAGAAACAGGGCTTCCTAAGAAGTTTTAATCAATTTCAGAATACAGCCCAACGATCTTGAAGAGAAGCATTTTTTTTTTAAACTACTATGCATGCACCTATTAAGTGCATAATGGAAATCTACTTCAGACTAACTCTTACACAGGGAACACTAGAAACAGTCTAAGCTAATCCCGCATAAAAAGACAGCTAACTTCTTTAAATTGATAGAATGGAAAAGAGAAGGTCACTGATCTCAGTTCAAAAGAGAGTGAACACTGGAGAAGTAATGTAGTCTAAACTTTACTTTGGACTATCCATCCTTACTAGCAACAACTACATATCATTTCAGAAAATCCTTATCAACCAGGCAATAATCAATTCTGCTTCATAAATAGCGAAGTAGTTTGATTACAGGAATCATTATGATTCCTTGAGAAAATGTAGATAAGGGAGAAAACACTCCTATTTTCTAACAGCCATCTTTAGCATGAAAATAAACAGATCATGTTTAAACATGTTTGAGTTCAGTCAGGTAAGTCCAGCTAATTCAATTTTATGCCAATTTGATTAGAAAAACATGAGAAAACTAAGTTTTACATTGAACCAAAAATAGGAGAACATAATTTAATCACAAAGTTAATAAAAATCAAGCATATCCCTACCAAAAGTAGCTAAAAAAAAAAAAAAAAACCAAAAGTACCACTACCACATCAAGACGAGTTGGTTCAAGTATGATACATACTCTTTATTAAAGAGACCCAGAACTGGATTGCTCCACACTATCACAATACTCAATCCCATAAACATCTTAGAAACACATACATAGAAACCATGTTGATTAATTTTAACGCAGAGCTATTTCCCAATTCATTCTCAATAGCACTAACAGCACCATACTCAACCCCACAAACATCTTCCACACACATAAAATGCATTTATAGAACCAGAGCTAATTGTAAGATCTTAGAGAGAGATTGGTACAAAAAAAAAGTTCTCGTTGTGTTTATACATAAACAACAACAATAACAATAACAACAACAAATAAGACTTATTCACACATTTTTGGGGTTGGCTATGGATCCTCAATAAATTAGTTAGGTTTAGCTACATGTATCTGGATGATAACTTTTTTATCATCAAACCAAGACACCAATCATTTTTTGGTGTAAACGGGGATTGAACTTAGATTTCTTATTTAATCATCAAATATTTTACGAGTTGAGCTAATTGTAACTTACTTCTCTTTTAATATCTTATTAAAAAAAAAAAAACTAACTAATAAAATTTATAATATTTTTATATATTTGTATTCTGCTTCCATTAATGAATTTAGTTTTAAGTATTTAGTATTAAAAAAACAATTATGGACTAAGGGCTTGTTCTCCACATTTTCTTTTTTCATTTCATTTCATGACAATTCTTGTTTACCTATTTCATACACAAACACACAAAACAATGTTTCTTGTCACACATGTCAACTCGTAATTGGATTACAGCACCTATATATAATTGTTTTTAACAATTGTTGTTATGGTAACTATTTTCATTTGGTTACATTACATTTTAGCACTCTTTCGTAAAAAGAAGAGGTATAAGCATTCTCCTAACTCTTATCATTTTCTCTCAAGAAAGGAGAAGTTTATGTGATACTATGTAAAACGCTTCAGAGAATTTTTCCTAGCATTCTGTATATTTGTAATGTTATTAACTCTAAATTAAAATAATAATAATTGACAAAATTAAATTAAACCCACATGCCAAATTAACCCAAAATATATAAGATTATGCAAATAACCCACATACCAAATAAAACCCAAACACATATTCTCCTCTCTATGTCTCTCTCTCCAAACTCTATTTTCTCCCACTAGTAAATTAAAATCCTAATCTAATATATAGATATTAGAAATTAAACTAGGATTGAGAGAGAAGAAGACAAATGACGTCATCTAAATTTGAGAGATTGAGATTTACATTGTGTGCTTTAAGATTCAGATTTGAGAGAATGAGATTTACCATGGTGTGCTTTGGGATTAAAATTTGAGAATAACTCAGAAGTGAGACAAAAAGACACTTGAAATAGTTTTAAATATTAAGACAAGCAGGTAGTTTTAATCATGAAGATAAACAACATCATTTAGATTATAGTTTTTTTTTTTTTTTCCTTTTGTTTTTGCTTTTGTTTTTTTGTTGCAATAATTGTGCCAATTTATTAATTCTAAGCCAAACCACAATGGTTTAGTAATTCTTTTGACTAGTTTTAAAATGATTGACTAGGTAGTATTGTACCAAAGTTTGATCCATAATAACAATAACAATAACATAAACAATAACAATAACGATAACAATAAGATTAATAAAAATGAGGAAGTAGTTTGATTACAGACATCATTATGCTTCCTTAAGCCATTGAGAACATTTAGATACGTAATAGCCAAGCTTAGCATGAAAACAGCCAAATTCATGTTTTAAAGATCTCGTACATGTTTGAGTTTAGTCAGTTATTTCAAGTATAGCTTGTTCAATTTTTAATCAAGCCAAATTCATCAACATAAGTTTATCGGGGAAAAAAGGAGAAAATTTTATAACAAAAGTTTCCCATGAAGCATCTCAGTTTCTTTAGGGAAATATACTATGCAAAAACACAGCAATTTAGTATCAAAGACCATAGAGAATACTATTAGAATTTGATAAGACAGAGTTATCTCAAAATGAATAACTCCCATAAAGTCTAAAAAGTCACCTCAAATCTCACACAGCTTGTGCATTTCAGCAGCATGGCAGCACTTAATTGACCTTAATCACCATGCTACAAAAGATAGATCATAAAACATCTAACCATCAGGTTTGGACCACCAATGGTTTCTTGATTGAAAACAAAATTTAATAACAAACATGGGAGTGAATATAGTTTGAGATTAATAGGTTGGCCAGAAGAATGGGGAACTAAGGGGAAGGAAGAGATGATAAAGAGGCAATGGTTGTTAAACTGCAAGGATAACTAATCCACGGTATAAGAAGTGGACACAAATGTAAAGGAATTTCATGTATGGCACTAACACAATGTAAAGGAATTTCATCATGGTGTTGGTGAAGACAAATGTGTTCAACCACCACAAAGGATTTGATTGAGATCAAATCATTTCAACCTGGCTTCTATCTTTTCTAACAAAACAAAAAACAAGAAAAAAGACCAATAATAATAATAATAATAATAATAATAATAATTCCTTTCAACCCCGTTTGGAGATGAGTTCACAAGTTGACCAGATTGTCCAAACAGTGACGGAAGATTTAACTATGCTCTGGCAAAATAAGAATATTATGCCGATTGCCCTGTCAGCACTACTTGTTGATGGAGCAAGCGTTGAGAGCTTCTTCAGGAGTGAGACAAGTGGTTGCATAAGTGCCTGGTAATTTGTTGGCAAAGATAGCAACTCCAATGCCTGTGCCACAATTGATAGAGGCCATGGGTTTCTGTGGTGGGGGTGGAAGAGGAGACTTGGCGGCCAAAATTTGGGCGGCGATGGTGCGGTAGGAGGAGGTGCCGAGGTCTTCTACTTCGACGTTAGACAAATGATTTGACTGCAAGGACTAGGAGGGGCTCTGAAAGTAGAAAGAGTGTAAATTCAGCTGGAATTTAATACAGAATCAGTTCAACTTATACCCAGCTAAAGAAAAGAGTAGGCAATTTTTAACTCTCACGTTTAAAAAAGGAAAATTCAGTAGGTTGCTCTATTAAAATGAAATCCCTAAAACTTCCAAGAGGAATCTGACCAAGAACCAACATGGTCTTTTACATGTGGAGAAACCCAACGAGACCCAAGGGCTTTCTTGCCACAATGTCCAATTAAGCATACCAGAGCAACACTGTCTTATAATGAATGAAAGAAATGACACAAACAAAAGAAGACATGGGCAGAATCTAATCCACCTTCACCTTCACTAGATAAGTTGACAAACCTGGAAAATACTTTCGAATTGTTGACCATTGATGCCAATCTACTACCAAACTCTCAGATATGGAAACCTACAAACATCAAACATGTGAAGTGGATGGGTGTTTAGAAGCACACCCCAACCAACTTGAATCATGGGTAGTTGAACTAACTTATTAAATGATTGTAGTCACTCCCAAAGGTAATATTACATCACAAATGTCTCTGGCTTGGTTCAAAAACTAAATAGTACATTGCTCAGGCCATTACATCATGTTTTGATACTAGAATTACGGCTTCCTAGGAAGTTTTAATTCATTACAGAAAATAGCCCAACGATCTTGAGGAAAAGCAATTTGTTTTCCTCCATGTTTCAATACAATCTTGAAACTTATTCTATGCATGCGCCTATTGAGTGCATAATGAAAATCTACTCTAGACTAACTTTTACACTAGGAACTCTAGAAACAGTAAGCTAAACCATCAAAAAGACAGTTAACTTCTTTAACTTACTGAATTGGAAAAAAGAAGGCTGCATCTCAGTTCAAAAGAGAGTGAACACCAGAGAAGTAATGCAGTCTAAACTTTACTTTAGACAATCCATCCTTACTAGCAAAAACTAAATATCATTTCAGGAAATCCTTATCAACCAGGCAATAATCAATTGGGTTCATAAACAGCAAAGTAGTTTGATTACTTGTATCATTTTGATTCCTTGAGCCATTGAGAAAATGTAGATAAGGGAGAGAACAGTCCTATATTCTATTGCACATAAAGAAATTCAAACAGCCATCTTTAGCATGAAAATAAACAAATCATGTATAAACATATTCGAGTTTAGTCAGGTAATTCTAGCTTCTTAAATTTATGCCAGCTTCCTTAAAAACCAAGAGAAAACTAAGTTTTGCATTGAACCAAAAATAGGAGAAAAAAATTTAATCACCAAATTAATAAAAATCAAGCACATCTCTACCAACAACCATAGCATAACACTATAACAGCATCATAGATCATATAAAAAAACAGCAGCTAAACCAAACAGAAGTAACAATAGCACATCAAGACAAGAGTTGGTTCAAATATGATACATACTCTTTATTACAGAGACCAAGAACTGGATTCCTCCTCAGTATCACAATACACCTTAGAAACAAAAACATAGAAACCATGTTGATTAATTTTCAAGCAAACCCATTTTGGAATTTATTTTCAATCGTACTAACAGCACAATACTCAACCCCAGAAACATCTTTCACACACATAAGATGCATTTAATAAAACAGACTTAGTTGTAAGATCTTACAGAGATTAGTACAAAAAGAAAGTTCAGTTTATGTTTATACATAAACAACAACAATAACAAGCCTTGCTCCCAAAATTTGGAGCAGTTAGGGTTGCCACATGTATCCTACACAGTTCTAAAAAAAAAAATTATAATATGATATTTTAAAAAAAAAATAACTACTAACATTTCTACTACTTTTATACATTTGTATTCTGCCTCCTTTAATGAATTTAGTTAGGAATTTCCTATTAAAAAACGATTGTGGACTAAGGGCTTGTTCTGTAGGTAGCAACTCTATTTTCTATTTTCTATTTTCTATTTTTTGTATATTTCATGAAAATTCTCGTTTTCCTACTTAAAGCACAAAACCAAGTTTTTTGAAACGCATGCCAACTTGTAATTGGATTATATTACTTAAACATGACTTTTTTTTTACAATTGTTGTTATAATAATTGTTCTTGCTTGTTTACATTACATTTTATTTTTCAGAAGAAGATAATGTTAGCTGAAGAAGAGTTTTATAGTAGCCTTGAAAAAATGTTTTACAGTAACAGTCGCAGCTGCAAAGATATTGGAAATTATAATAACTACAAATGAAGACCAGTGTAAAAGATTTATAGTAGCAAATGCAACTGAAGAAAAGTTTATAGTAGCATACACAACTGAAAAAGAATTTTTTAGTAACTTTCATGATACAAAAAATGAATTGTAATAAAGATTATAAATTAATATGAATTGAAGAAATTAAATTAAACTCACATGCCAAGTTAACCCAAAGACATAAGATCATATGGATAACCCCCATGCCAAATAAAACCAAAGATATATTCTTCCCTCTCTCTCTCTCTCCAAACACTCTTTTCTCTACCACAAATAAATTTAAAAAAAAAAAAAAATTCTAATCTAATAAGTAGATATTAAAAATTTACCACAAAGTCGTGAATGAGGCGTGAGATTGGGACTGAGAAAAGAAGGCAAATGGGGCCATTTTCATTTGAGAGAATGAGATTTACACTGCATGCTTTGGGATTGAGATTTGAGGGATTGTGGTTTACCACTTTGTTCGTTGGGATTAAAATTAGTGACCAAGGCCGAGAAGTGAGAGAAGAAGACACTTTGAAATAGTTTTAAACATAACGACCACACAGGTAGTTTTAACCATTAATACAGATGACATTGTCTGGATTATAGGTACTCTTTTTGAAAAAATAATCATGCGAATTTACTAATTCCGAGCCAAATCACAATGGTTTTTGTAATTTTGTTGACTAATTTCAAATGATTGACAGGTTGTACCGAACAAAAGTTTGACCCATAATAACAATAACAATAATAAAAATGAAGAAGTAGTTCAATTACAGGCATCATTATGCTTCCTTAAGCCATTGAGGAAATTTAGATATCTAACAGCCAACTTTAGGATGAAAAAAGCCAAATTCATGTTTAAAAGATCTCATTCATGCTTGAGTTTAGTCAGGTATTTCAAGTACAACTTGTTCAATTTTTAATCAAGCCATATTCACCAACAAAATTTTATCCGGAAAGGGAAGAAAAGATTTAAGTTTATATCAAAAGTTTTCCATGAAGCACCTCAGTTTCTTGAGGAAATATACTAAGCAAAAACATAGCTAGAATCAAAGACCATAGAGAATACTTGTAGAATTTGATAAGACAGAGTTAAGTCAAACTCAACAACTACCATAAAATCTAAAATGTCACCTTACATCTCACAGCTTGTACATTTCAGCAGCATGCAACGCTTAGTTGACCTTAATCACTGTGCTACAAAAGTTAGATATATAAAACATCTAACCATCAGGTTTGGACCACCAATGGTTGTTGGACTGAAAAAAAATTTAATAATAAACATGGGAGTGAATATATTCCGAGATTAATGGGTTGCCAGAAGAACAGGAACTAAGGGGAAGGAAGAGATGATAAAGAAGCAATGGTTGTTGAACTGCTGGGAAAATTAAGCAACTGTATAAGAGGTGGGTGGCTGAGGAAGATGGAGGTGGGGAATTGGGTCAACACTAGGACTGGGGTGGAGGAAGCGGTGAAGCACGCCACTAGTATGTAAAAAAATTGTTACTAACAACTAACCAATACATGTATGGCACTAATGCAATGTGAAGGAATTCCATTTTAGTGCTGGTGGAAACAAATGGGAGGGGTGGGGAAGATGGAGGTGTGGAAATGGGTCAACACTCAGATTGGGGTGGAGGAAGTGGCGAAGTGCTGCTGCTGGTATGAAAAAAAATGTTACTAACATCTAATCAAATACATGTATGGCGCTAATGCAATGTGAAGGAATTTCATTTTGGTGTTGGTGGAGACAAACATGTTCAGCCACCAAATCATTCCAACCCAACTTCTATCTATTCTAACCAAAAAAAAATCCTTTCAACCCTCGTTTGGAGATGAGTTCACAAGTAGACCAGACTGTCCAAACAAATTGAGGTTTTAACTATGCTCCGGCAAAAATAAGACTATTATGCTAATTGCCCTGTCAGTACTACTTCATATTAATGCGTTGGGGCTGTTACACATAAACCAAAGAAAAAAAGGCCTTGGAATCAAATATAGTCATCAACAGTATTATGAAACTATAAATTGTAATAATGGTTATTGATGAAATTAAATTAAACTCACATGTCAAATAAACCCAAAGACATATAAGATGATTTAGACAAAACCACATGCCAAATGAAAGCAAAAGACATATTCTCCTCTCTCTCTCTCTCTCTCTCTCTCTCTCTCTCTGTCCAAACTATCTTCTCTCAACCACAAAAAAATTTAGAACCCTAATCTAATATATAGACATTAAAAATTTACCACAAAGTCTCGAATGAGGCGTGAGATTACCACTGTGCTTTGAGATTAAGATCTGAGAGAATGAGTGAGACTGAGGTTAAGAAGTGAGAGAAGAAGACACTTCGAAATAGTTTTATACATTAAGATGGATAGTTTTAACCATTAAGAAAAACGAAAATTTTCTGGATAATAGTTTTTTTTTGTTGAAACAATCCCGTCAGTTTACTAATTCTAAGCCAAACCGCAAAGGGTTTTGTAATTACTTTTACTAATTTTCAAATGATTAACTAGGTAGTACTGTACCAAAGTTTGACCAATAGTAACATTAATAATAACAATAATGAGGAACAGAGGTCATTATGCTTCCTTGAGCCATTGAGAAAATTTAGATATCTAACAGCTTAGTTTTGAATGACAACAGCCATATTCATGTTTAATATATGTCATACATGTTTGAGTTAAGTCAAGTTTTTCAAGTCTAGCCTGTTCAATTTTAACGATCAAGCCAAATTCATCAATAACGAAGAGAACGCCGAATTTTACATTGAACCAAAAGGGTTCAACAGAATTAAACCACCAAGTCAATAACAAGTAAGCAAATTCCTACTGAACCATCCATAACATAACACTACAAACAGCATCATATAAAAAATAAATAAAAAAAACAGCAGCTAGCATCATATAAAAAAAAAAAAACAGCAGCTAAACCAAACAAAAGTAACAACACCACATTAATACAAGAGTTGGTTTAAGTATGATACATACTCTTCTTTATTATAGAGACCCAGAACTGGATTCCTCCTCAGTAGCGCAATACTCAACCCTATAAACATCTTAGAAACACATACATAGAACCCATATTGATTCATTTTATCGCAGATTCATTTCCCAATTCCTTCTTAATAGCATCAAGTAGCAGCACAATATAAGTATCTTCTACACACATACTGATTCATTTTCACACAGCCCCATTTCCCAATTCTTTATCAACAGCAGCCTTAGCAGTCTCAAGATCCTCATCAAAGAACATATCCCATTTCCCATCCCACCTGATGAAAAACTCAGTATCCTCATAATACTTCACTCTATGCACATCCCCAGCTGGAGTAAACAAAAAATCCCCAACACCCAAATCATACCTCTCCTTTTTGCTCAAATTCCACACACTCTTCTTCCCCTCCATCACCACCAAATCATGCCCAAAAGTATGATGATGAGCCGGCTCCACACTCCCAGCTTTAAACCTCACAAAAGCCGATGTGGGAGTCTCTCTCAAAATCTTCATAGACCCACCTGGGATTATATCGATCGGATTCAATTCCCTATTCTTCACCAAACAACAAATAGCACATTTTGCAGATTCATCAGACTGAGAAGAACCAGATCCAATGGTGGGCATTTCTTTGATGGAGTTGTCAAGAAAAGACTCTATATCTTGAGGCCAAGGTTGAGAGTTAGAAGCCGGACAAGGAGACTTGAAAGGAGTGTTGAGCCAAGTGTTGAGGATATCAATGGCGGTGGAGGGTGAAGTGGACATGCCCGAGACTGCGAGGACATTGGAGTTGTTGATGGAGCGAGAGTTGAGAGCTTCTTCAGGGGTGAGACAAGTGGCTGCATAAACGCCTGGGAATTTGTTGGCGAAGATAGCAACACCAACGCCGGTGCCACAAGCGACGAGGCCACGGGTTTCTGTGGCGGCGGGGGTGGTGGAAGAAGAGACTTGGCGGCCAACTTCGGCGGCGATGGTGTAGTAGGAGGAGGTGCCGAGGTCTTCTACTTCGATGTTGAGGGAACGGAGATGAGAGACCAAGGTGTCCTTGAGAGTGCAGCCGAAGGAGTCGGCTCCGGCTATGATTTTGAGAGGACGAGTGGGAGTAGTGGTGGTGGTGGTAGACTCGGCCATGGTGGTGAGGTGAGAGAAGTACAGAGAGTAGAGAGAGTACAGAGAGTACAGAGAGAGGAAGACATTTATCATATATATATTTTTTTTTTTTTTTTTGATGAACGGAAGAGTGATATATTGAGAGTGCACGAGGGAGACAAAGAAATGAATCTAGACTTGAAGCTGGTACGAGGGAATGTGAAAAAAATAGTCTTATTAAGGACTTTGGAAGCATCAAGCAACCTTTGCTTTACAACTCAATAATATTTTTATCGGATAAATTATAACTAAAGATGTAATTGTGAATGTTTATCAAAAGTGTCCAATTTGGTAAATAGGGGTCTTATTTAATAAAATATTGTAATATCAACATTTCACTTAAAATTTAATATATCTTTTAAAAAAAAATTCAATATATCTTACCACAAGAACAACCACATCAGTTAATCTAAAAATTTTCGTCTATTTTACACTATCACATTTCCAAAACACTGACATTAGTTTATCTATTTTACAATTTTTTTCTAATTAAATAATATTATTTATTAATACCATTCTCTCTCATAAACACCCACAACATTAGCTCTTTCACGTTCCTTAAAAAAAAAAAAAGCTCTCACCCATTCCTCTCTTTCCCTCCTTATCTTCCTTGCAGTCGCCTCACCGAACCTGTCGCCGCCACCGATCCAGCTTGTCATCTCAACCCTCCGCCGATTTGGCCTAACTCTCGCTTTCACCCTCCCTCTTTCCTTTGCCTGTCCCTCTCTTCCTCCACCACCAACCCTTTGCCTCCCACCCCCAACCGACGACCCTTTGCCTCCCACCCCCAACCGACTATAGCAATGGAAGATCCGGTGACAGCAATAGAAGACCATTGGGCGGTAGCAGTGGCAACAGATCCGGCTCCGTCGGGCATTTCATGTGAGTTTTCTGTTGAGTATGGTTTGGGCTGGGTTTTCCAAAAGGGTTGGATTGTTTTTGAGTTGGGTTTACCAGTGAGTTTTGATTTATTTTGAATTAGGTTTTCAGTGGGTTTGTCTTGATTTTGAGCTAGATTTTCTAATTGCTTTTCTGTTGATTTTGGGTTAATTCTCTGTGCTAGGTTGTGGTGTTTGGTGGTGGTGCTGGGTTTGGTGGTTATTCTGGCGCACTGGTTGTTGTAATGGTTGGGGAAGAGAAGTAGTTTGATAGAAGAGAGAGAAAAAAAGAATAAAAAAATCATTTAAATGTGAATAGTAGCCGTGTATATTTACATGGTTGCTGTTCATTTACACAACCGGGTGTATATTTTGCACAATTTTACATCCACTAATGTGAGTGTTTTTTTTATCAAAATATGTAAAAAGAACTGCTTTTTGTATTTTACAAGACTATCCATGGACTGATGTGGATGCTCTAACAATATCTTAATAAACTTCCAATTTGGTTAGATTTTTATATGGGTGTTGGAATTGATTCAATGTAGTTATGCTTATTCTTAAATATGTGATAAGATGATATAACATATTGAGATTAGAGGGGTAAAATATAGGTTTTACACCACATCATTACAAAGTTTAATCTCTTATATAAAAAAAAAAAAAAAGAGTAAATATCTTTTAAGTGCTTGATATGATACTTATGTTTTTTTCAAACACAAATTACTAAAATTGGTGGCTTAGCTGCTAGTGGCTGAACTGTTGGCATTGGACCGAAGGCTCTAGCAATCGAATCATTGATATCGGACTAACGACCCAACCACTTGATGGGAGGGGAAAGCTACTATATGTTTTTGTAAAATATTTTACCAAATTTTTAAATGTAAAATGTTTTACAACGTTTTTTACAAAATATTTTATAGTAAATAGAAACACTTTCAAATTTGACCAAATTTTACAATAAAACAAATATAATAAAATGCAGAAAACATTTTACAACAAAATAATTTGAGTCTAGATTTTTTTTTGGGACAAGTAATTAGATCCAAATTGTCCTTAACAAAGTTAATATTTTATTTATTTTTTGATCTATTATTTAATTAGATCTATATTAGATTTTTTTTTTTGGGACAAGTAATTAGATTAAATTGTCCTTAACAAAGTTAATATTTTATTTATTTTTTGATGTATTATTTAATTAGTAAATACGAGTATTGTTCATGTATAGTACATCTATAACATTGAATTAAACTTTCGTCCAATGTTTTGTTTCCATTGGTAAGGAAGTAAACACGTTTTTCCTAAACTAAAAGTACAATAGCTGTTTGTTACGGGAGTTGTAAAAATCAAATTGTTAAATACGTAGCTAGGGGTGTCTAGGCCTGAACACCACCTTAAAACCCGACCAAACTACCTGATGTGACCTAATTTCAACCTGAACTGAAGTTCCCATCGGTTGGTGACATGAGTATCCGCCTCCAAGAACCGACATCGGTAAGTCGAGTTGCGGGTTTCCTTTTCCAAAACCCAAGCCACCTAACCCAACCGGTGCTATATAAGAAATTCAGCCAAATCTGGCAAGATTAGGCTATGTTCTAGGGAGATCAAGTTAGATTCGGCAAGATTCGACTTGATCTGGTTAGATTTAGGGAGATATTCGCCCAAATCCCAACAAATTTCGGAGAATTTTTGCAAAATTGTGTGATTTTTACAGATTTCGGCGGCTTTTACAAATTCTAGCAACCTTTATCAATTGATGTCAAAAGTCAGTTTTGAGTCCCTCCACCTTCCATCTGACGCCAATGGGTCGGTTCCAAGTTAGGTCCATAATTGGTCCGATCTGATCTAACCCGTGGACAAGCCTATACTCAGCTTTAAAAGTCATAAATGGGTAAAAGATGGAATAACAGATACTAGGATAAAACATTAAATAAAACCTACTCATGTGATGGTGTCAAACATTGGAACAGTAGGTATAAAAATATTAAAAAACTACCAAAGAAACAAATTCTGTCAAATCACTTTCTAAAAAAAAACACAGTGTTCCTATTTAATGAATTTATTTTATTATATCATATTATAAAACTTAAATCCAACCATTTTTTGATTCTTTTTAAAAGAATAATGCTATAAGCACAAATTATTTACAACATTTTTACAAACTATTGTTGTAACCAGTTCTTACTAATTTTCATATGTTCCCACCACTAATATCACATTTTTATTTACCAATAATTATTCAATATTAGTAGTTTGTAAAAAAATGTTATAAAATAGTTTATATTTCTAGCATTATTCTTTTTTTTTTTTTTTAATTATGAACTTTTTTTTAGACTAAAAAAAAATCAAAATATGTCAACCAGTTGAGTTATAAGGCTCTTGGACTTACTTAACAAGAGATAAATGGTCATGATGCAAAGATTATTGTATTTATATAAAAAATATATATGATAAATTTTTTTGTATTTTTGTTATGATTTTTTTCAAAAATAAATGTATAATACTCATACTATATACATACCATTCTTCACAATTTTTGTATTTTTATGTCAAATTTTTTAGATGTAATTTTTTGAAAAATGCCAAATTATACTCGTTTGTATATTGTTAATATTAAACGTGTGCCGTATTTTATTAACCATAATATAGAACTAGCATCAAGATGGCCTTGGGAGTCTCAGAAATTATGCAGTATGAGAAGTACCTTGGCTTCCCATCCTTGGTTGGTAAGGGTAAGAAAGCAAGCTTCAGTCATATTAAAGAAGCGCATGGCAAAAATTACAAGGTTGGGAAGGGAGATTACTCTCTCAAGCGGGTAGAGAAGTTTTGATAAATTTTGTAATTCAAAAAATTCCTACTTACACTATGGGTTGCTTTAAGATTCCGTTGGGTTTGTGTCCTAAAATTGAAGCTTTGATTAAAAGATTTTGGTGGGGACAATGAGTTGATAGTAGGAAGATCTATTGGCTAAGATGGGATGAAATGACGAAATCAAAGATGGTTAGTGGGATGGGTTTTAGAGATTTGACACCTTTCAATGATTCACTTCTTGCAAAACATGCTTGACGCTTTCTACACAACAAATCATCTCTTTTTCATAAGGTGTTCAAAGCCTGGTTTTTCTCAAATTGCTCTATTATAAAGGCCATAGATTCTAGATCGGGTTCATATGCTTGGAGGAGCATTCTTATAGCAAGGTATGTATTACAAAAATGAGCTAGATGGCGAGTGGGGAATGAAGAAAAAAAATTGGCAGCACCATTGGCTGCCAAGGAAACACCCACCATAGGTAACATCCTATCCACTTGAGTCTTTGGAAAATACTATTGTGGCTACCTTGATTGGTTCCACCATGAGATGCTGGAATGAAGAGCTAATCAATGGTTTATTTGCACCAAATGAGGCTGAAATTAAAAATAAAATAAAAAATTCCTTTGTCCCAAACAGCCTTTGAGGATGTATTATTTTAGCCTCTCTCACATGATGGTAAGTACAATTGCAAATCCAACTCTAGGTTTTTAAAGAAGGAAGTAGAGTTGAGTACTCCATGCTCTACCAACCTTGATTTGCAACTGTGGAGGGGCATTTGGGTTCTCGGCGTGCTGAATAAGGTCAAGAACCTTGTGTGGCGTGCTTGTCGTAATGTCATACCAACAAAAAGGGTTTTTTTTTTTTTTTCAAAATAACACTAATTTCCAAACAATTTCATTAGTTAGCACATTTTCAAAACTATTTAGGAAACTAACATCTCGAGTGTAATAAACTCGATTTTGGAATGCTAAACTCGAGTTCATTAGACTCATTTTTTGTCAAATTGAAATCAAGCCTTACAGACTCGATTTCAGTACTCACTTAACAAAAACAAAAACAATGAAGAACATTGAAGAAGCCATTTCCAAAAACTCAACAAAAATCTTCTTCTCAAACAATCAAACACAACAACCCATTTCCAAAAACTCTTCTTCTCCAACAATCAAACACTGAGAAATAACCCAAGCAAACCTAAGACCCACTTGGGGTTTTGCTCAGATCAGATCGGACGTGGGTTTTGCTAGAGTTGTTGGGATTGGATCAGAACTATGAGGAAGGTTTTGCTGGAGTTGATCGGATCAGATCGGTGGTTCTCTCTCACTTTGTCTTGTTCCGTATCTCTCGTTCCCCATCGAAGCTCACTTGGGTTTTACTCGGATCGGATTGGACCTGGGTTTTGCACTTTGCTGGAGTTTGTTAAAGGTAAGAATTGAAGCTGAACTCCGAAATTTAAACGAAATTGAGTCCAACAGGTTTGAGCATTGTGCTCGATTAAGAACACCGAAATCGAGTTTAATGCACTCAAGATATTAGTTTTCTAAATAGTATTGAAAATGTGCTAACTAATAAAATTGTTTGGAAATCAGAGTTATTTTGAAAAAAAATCCCAACAAAGGCAAGCTTAGTTTGTCATACTATCATCAATGATCCAATGTGTGATCCCCGCCATTCAGTCCAAGAAACTCCACTAAATGCATTGTGGTCCTGCTAGGATCTCAATGTGGTGTGTTTCGATCTTGAACTATGGCATTTTCGAAGAATTACAATCCAATTTTTGGACTTCAAGGAGTTGCTGTCACGAATGATTATGTAGCAAAAAAAAAATTGAAAATTTTTGCTATGATGGTTTGGTAGATATGGACACAAAGGAACCAGGTAAGACTTCCGCAAAATGCTTTAGTGTTCCACTAGATTGCCCAACTCTCAAAAGAAAGGTAAGCAGAATTCCGAGCTTGTCAAATTCTGCTTGTTGCTCGTCCAACTTGCAGAAGGAGCCGCTGGTTTCCTCCACCAACTAGTTATGTGAAAAAAAATTTTGATGGGGCTATTTTTTCCAATGAGAACAAGGCTTGTTTGGGGGGGGGGGGGGGGATTGTTAGGAGGTTTAGCTTAGTTATGCTCAGGTTTAGTTCCAGCTTGAATGGAAGCTAGCAGCAAAATCTCCTTTGTCCACTTCTGAAAGCCTATACATTGGTTGTTATCAAGGCCTTGCTAGATGAAGATGGTTCCTTGGCTCCCTATGGTTTGTTGGTTGAAGATGCAAAGATACACTCTCAATGTTTTGATCAATTACTTTACTCTCATGTAAAGAGAGAAGGTAACTCTGTTGCTTATAGTTTGGCTAGACATACTACTAATATGTCAAAGTTTTTAGTGTGGATGGAGAATGTTCCACCATAGTTTTTTTTTATTGTATTTCAGGCTGATTTAGCTGATCTTCTTTAATAATAGTTGTATGGAATATTACTCCCCCTCGAGCCCATTATTTGTCAAAACCCATCACAGTGGTGTCACGTGTAAGACCCTGTTCTAGTTGGGCCCTGACTCCTGGGACATCGTGCATAGTCGCGTGTATTATTAGACCTGCGAATGTGGCCCAGGCAAGCTTTGACGCCTATCAAAAGCCCGAAACCACGAAACAAAGACATTTACAACATGAACGGTAAAAGTGAGATCCTACCTAGTCAAGGGATACAATTTCCTAAGAAGGTAAGTCTCGGTATGCTCGGCATCATCTAGAGAGTATCGCTGCCAGGCAAACCCTTTAACGGTGGAACCAGTTCCAATGCTACTCTCACCACCTCCCACTCCCAACTAAACACCCACTTAAGGGTAATAGCATTGGACCCCCCTTCCCACTGGCCACAAAAATAATCATGATTCTTCCACTAGCCTTGGTCTATAAATAGGAGCTAGGAATTCGAGAGGGGAGGGGTTGGCAATTCGAGAATAAACACTGAGAAAATAGGGTGATCATTCTGGAAAAGATAGGGAGAACAATTCTGAGAGTACAGGAAACAAGGGTATTTGGATTGCCGGGTATAGGACCACCCATTGTAGGAAATCCAAAAGCCCACAAAATAAATAGATTGTCAGCCCAAATAGAAGTTGGGCTCAACAGCTTCTTTCGGGTATGCACAATAGTATTCAGCTTCCTTCTCAAAAAAAAAAAAAAAAAAAGTAGTAAGATAACTTATTAAGATGATTGACGAAATGCTTCATCTAATTAAAATGAAAATATTAATGAGCCCAGGAAAAAGAAAATTCAATAATAATTTCTTTTTAACTAAACACTGAGTCAATAGGGGTCCATAGGAAGGAATTTTTTTGTAATGCAAGGATGAAATGTGTAAACCCTCTAGGAGTGACTTTACTTGTAATATAATTTCCCTTTAACCAAAAAAAAAAAAAATCACTTGTAAATTGTAATAAATCAGTATATAGTCATTTTGCTCCTTTTGATTTTCAAGATGCCCGGAATTTGAAATTTGAATATTAACTTTTACCAAAAATACAAAACAAAAATGAAAAAAAGGGGGAACACCTAACTCCCCTCACTATTATATTTTCTTCCAAACAAAATTAAGAATTTTATTTTTAGCTTCATAAAATTAGATTCATTGTGAATTTCATCATTTTTCTAGAAAATTTTTTTTTTTTCTTTCACTTTATGGTGCACAATCAAGTGGCAGGGTCCTTATCTGTACCTACAATGAATCGATCCAATGATGAAAGCAATCCTCTTTATACTTTATTATAGCAATTTCTTGGTCTATCTTGCATATTAGATCTCAAATAGAATTGAACCAAATAGTGGTTCCACATTAGAGAACACATACCAAATTTCGATATTACATAGCATTATGGTTTTTCAAGATAAAGACATTGCCAATTTTGCTGCATAAAGATGAAAATAATTTTGATTCCTTGATTTTAATTACATTCCTAGTTACTTATGGGCTTAGATAAAGGCAAACTTAAGGTGTTAGCTTCTCTCACAGTATGGTGGGGTCCATCATAAAGTGGTAAAAAAGGTTGATATGGTAGGAATGTTGGCCAACAAGCCCAACAAAGGTAAAGATGTGGTGAGTGGGCCAAGAAAGCCCTAAGCAAAGGATTAATGAAGAAATATGTTGATACGGTAGGAATATCAGTTCGTAAGCCCACAAGGTAATAAAAAGTAAAAAAGAAAAAAAAAGTTGTAGTAGATACAATGAAGTGGTATGGCGGGATTAGTGGCCAAAAGGCCCACAATCATAAAGAAGAAAGCATGGGTTCAGTAGGAAGATGAAGGCTTTTCACCTGAGTGATATCGAGCCTAGGAAGGGATGAAAGGAAGAAAATATGAGCCCAAAAGCCCACGCACCAGTCACACCACAAAGGATAAACATCAACTAGTACGAATAGTAGAACCAGACAATGCAAGGGTAGCAGAAATGGTGTGAAGGCTAGAAAGAAATAAATTCAGATGGAGTGGAGCATGCATAAAGGGCCAGGGCACCACTTACTTGTACCCGGCCAATACATGGGAGGTGGGCCACAGGTCAAGGTATTTAGAGAGTGTGGTTTGACGGTAGAGAGAAATGGGGGTCTATTTTGGGGTTCCCGCTCAAGCTTCTCTGGGGGCTATGTCTTGCTCGGATGGCATTTTACCCAAAAGAGGTAATATATGGGATGAGACCACTTGATGCATGCCATAGGGGTAGGTGAAGAAATAGGTTAATCCTTATCCATATGGATAAAACAAGAACAGAGAGAGGTAAGAAATAAGACAAGTAATTTTGTCTGAAAATGGAGAGTGGTGCAATCAACACATTCTGAGCAGAGGTAGTGGCTGGATAGTTGGCAAGTTGGTGGGCAGTCTTGGAGGGATGCCCATAAGGAGCCAAAAACAGTTAAGGGACAAAAGGGGTAAATCTCACAATGGCAAACGATATATAAAAGGTAGCCATGAACAGTAAAGGTGGAGGCAAGAGGTAGAAAAGTAAGAATGGAAAACAAAAGGAATACACGGGAAAAACAAATAAAAAGAGAGAGAGATTAGAAAGGAGACAAGAGAGAAAGTAAACTATAGATATAGAGGTATGCATCAATAGATCACATTTTCTCTCCCTCTTGACGTACCCACTCTCTAAAGGTTGAGAATCAAAGCTTAAGCCATTTAGGCTATTTCTTCAGAACGTTTAACTTCTATGGCAGGAACCTTCTCTTGAGGTTATTCGTGTTGGAGATTGGTTCATTTCTTAGGTTCGCTTCTGCTAAAAAGTTCAGCCTATCACCTAGCAGACAAATCGTTTTATTAGTAATGTTTATTGGGTAACTTACCCACTAATTGGTTTGAAATCACTAAGTTATTTACTCTTATCTATTGTAGTGTTATTCCTATTTGCTGTGTTATTTTGTTGTAACTTTGTTAATTTTCTTCACGGTGTTAGCTTTATTTAATACGTTTTATTATCATAGTTATCATGTTGTACTGTATTTCTGTTGAAACACTTGTAACAGTTATTTCTACTGTGACCATGCCACATGATCAGCCCACAGCATTCATGCTAGGACGCATCTACATTGGGTTAGCTTGACTTGTGCACAAGCTGGCTTGAAGCGTAGCCCCAGTAAGGCCAGCCCCAACTCTCCCACCTCAGACTAAAGGGCCACAATGCAGCAAAAGGAGTTGAGGACCAACAGTTTGAAAAGGCCCGCACAATTATCAACAAACTAATTAGGATTATTATGTATTTTCACCTACTCATGAAAAGTAATCAAATAATATAGTAGCCTTCAACCACTACAACCTTCTTCTTTTCTCCAGGTTTAAGATTGTTTATGACTTATCAAAAAAAAAAAAAGATTGTTTATGAACTATATTGCGAAAATTTTACAAAATCACAGCCAATATCTACCAGACCACATGTAATACCAAATATATGCTAATAGATCACTTAATTCCAAGCCATGGATGCTTGAACTCTACAAAACACTCTTCCTCTTCATTGGGGTTGCCTCAAATTTAATATGCTCGAAATCCAACACTTAACCACATCATTCTAGAAAATTGGCAACGTGTATGTTTTCACTAAAATGATTACCAAGTTGCAAGCTCAGTTTTACATAAAACACCAATTAAAAATATATACTAACCATAAATAGCACTAACTAAATGAAAATTCTTCAGATTCGGGGCTATAAAATTTATATCTAGTGGGTTCTTCTTGTTTTCTCATATAAAAAGATGCATTTAAGGATCGTAGGAATGATAAGAGGTTCTTTTGTAATTTTCCTTCTTCTTCTTCAACTCCTCTGAACTCTGAAGTCTTAATCTAATTCAACCAATCCACCCCTTGGAAAAGTCCTTCAAATAAGAATGTACATTATAAAGTTAATATATGCATATAAAACCAAATAAATGTTAAGTGTTCAGTAATAACTAATAAGGCAAATACACCAATTAGATTTTTTGATCTACAGACTAAAGCTTGTTCACAGAAAAATCATAAGTTTGAAACCGAACCTCTAGTCTCAAACAAATAAATTCTCTTGAACACAAAATTTTCTATTACATAATAAAATATATGTGACACACATAACAAAAAAAAAAAGTTTACACAAACACTTGGCCCGCCAATTAACCTCCTTGGCTGTAAATCAAATTCTGCAACCCATAGTTGTGTAATGTTGTAATTTTGAAGCTGCCTCCCACTAAAGCCATTACTGACTTACGGCCACATCAAATCAGCCACTATGTACACCACTCCATAGCCCCACAAACCACTTTCAACCTCCAACTAAATAGTTTTAACTTTAGCAACTTTAATGAAGGGTAATTTTTTGTGTTGTGGCTGTTAAGATAGCTTTTTAACAATTTTAATAGCTTTGTTGTGAATGTTCTCATTTATTAGAATTAATGCATTGGAAACCAAAAGGCATAGACATACATAGTGGTGGCTTTAAGAATTTTTTTTAAGGTGTTCTTTAAAAAATATAAATTATACAATCTAATAAAAAGAAAAATTTATATATTGATAACAATAATAATTAAAAAACATGTAAATATATAAAGTTTACAATTGCCTTCTACGAGTTTTCATATTTTGAAATCGTTGTATGATAGTTTCATTATCAATGTTACAAGCCTACAAATTACATCTCTGTTAATGTACTCAACCAAGTAATCATTCATTCATTGAATGTATAACAAATTATGGAGCAAAATTTAATTTTATTGGTAAAAAAAATTGAGTATGTTTTCAAATTTTTTTTGAAGGTTAGACAAATAAAATATTTTAAATTATTATATATATATAAAAAAAAATTTCAGGTTGGGACCCTGACCTTAAGGTAGCGTCGCCCTTGGACTTACAACAAGTTTTGTTTTTTCAAGCATGCAACAACATTAATAATTTGGGATTTCAGTTTGACAGCTTTAGTTTTTAATTTTGGGTTTAGGATTTTAGTTTTTTACCGTTCATTAATCCGAGTTATGCACGAAAAATTTCAAAAAAAAAAAAAATCTTAGTAAAGTTATGCATTTTAACTTATTTTCTAAGAGAATTATTATATTTATAATATTTTTATAATATTATCACAACAAATTTTAAGTGATTAGTTGTTATTAGTTCAAATTTAAACCTATTACTGAGATTATTTTTTTGTCCTGATAATAACAACTAATAACATCCTACGTATTATAATTTGTTCTAAAATTATTATTCACGTACCATTTTTCATAAACTAATGGCATCAGAATAAAGACTTAAATGCAAAAGCTTAATTTGACGTACGTGGATAAGATAAAAGAAGCCAAAAGCGAAAAAACAGTGTTGAGAGAGAGAGAGAGAGCGAGAGAGAGAAATGGCAATTTCAGTCTCATCACCTTTGATTCTGCGGCAGAGACTACAGGTCCACGGGCCTCGGTGCTCCTCAACCACACCAAATAACAATCACTCTCACTCCAAAACCAAAATCAAAACCAAAACCAAAACTGAAACCCCGCAGGTATTGAAACTCGTTGTCAGTGGAGTCACTGAGCTTTTGAGACTCTTCTCTTCCTCCAATGATTCCAGCTCAAGGTGTGTACACCAAAGCTTTCAATTTTCATCCTCATGTAATGGGTATTTTCCATTTTTGGTCCTTGTACATTGTACTTCAATTATGCATGTGAATGTCATATTTGACAGTCCCTTACTCAACTTTTGAATGATCTAATAAGCTGTTTCACTCTATAGCTTGCAAAATAGATCACAAGATTCACAACATTGTATTTCAGGGTGACAATTTTTTACCTTTGGCTCTATGGAAACAACTAAACTGTTGATATGGCTATGTGTAACATATTATGTTCCTGTGAACAATTGATTAATGATATATGAGCTGTAATTTGATTGCCGTGCACCCTTGGTGTGATATTCAGTTATTCACTCCACAGGTACAAAAGTTCTTGGGGGTGTGGGGAGCAAAGATCGGGGTTCAAGCAGGACTTTACGCCCATACACACTTAGATTAGGATAGGGTAGAATTTCTATCCTATATTAAAAAAAACTGTGATTTGACTGCAATAAGTAGTTACTTAGTGGAGTTGTTCTAAATTCTAATTGCATTTTTACTTCTACAATCTACTGACAATTCGCAAAGGATGTGTGTATGTGTGTGTCTGTGTTTGCTAATTTGATATTTTGCAGATTGGAAAGAGAAAGAGATGAAAAGAGAGAAGAGATTGAAGTTTCGAGCATTGATGATGTTGTACTGGTCATCAATTCTGATTATGAGAATGCCTACTTTGTAACAGGTACCTTCTTACACTCCAAAATTTCCTGTGTGTTAATGGGTGGGTTACAAAACGAAATTATGAATTAGTTAAAGGAATTGATTTGAAAAAGGAAAATGGGCTCTAGAGAATTAACTTGAAAAGAAAGTGAGGCAATTCCAAGAGAAGTATTCAGCTTAAATGGTAATAATCACTTATGCTCCCCAATGAGATGTCTTAGTAATCTTATAGATCTGTCCACCTTAAGTGTATAATCTCAACAAATGGTAAGTTCTCTGTATGGCATCTGCTCACAGCTGTCTTTGAACTGTTTTAAAGAGCTCTATATTTTCTTTGTGAACTATATTCATTCGAATTGAAATCAGTTAACTATTAGGCATTTTTCTGGCAATGTGCAGTAATATTATCTTTTCATCTGAAATAGGGGTTTTCACTTCTGCAATATATGCTGAAGATTGTATCTTCGAAGATCCAACTATCAGATTTCGAGGTAAGAAGAATATGGTGTATTTTTCTAATTAGAATGTTTCCACAATTTTCGTTGTGATTGGTTGTTTGATATGTCTGAGTTTCAGTTTATTAAGATTCTATATGAATGGAATAACACCAAAAAAACAAACATCTCTAATTATGAATGTAGTCAGAATTGTTATCTTACTTGCCTTTTGTTAATCATGCTTGTTCTAAATTTGAAGCAAAATTTGTCCTGTTGAATCTGATAGATATATTTAAATTTTGTCCAAGTTGTGTATCTAGGTGATTGACCTATTATAAGGTAACACTATCACATCAATCTTTGTATTCTGTGTACAGGTGAAAATTCGACCTAGATCCTTGTATCTAGTATCTAACCAGATTTTGTGACATACCCAAATAATACCAGATGCCTTAAATTTCTCTCTCTCTCTCTCTCTCTTCTGTTTCTGAGAGTGACTAAAAATTGCCACTCTCTGCAAAAGTGCAAAAATTTATGGGAATGATAAACTAATATCTCTGCTCATCACCTTCAGGTAAGGAGTTGTATTCACGCAACTTGAAATTGCTTGTTCCTTTCTTTGACTGTCCATCAATTGGATTACAAAAGCTTGAGAAGGTAGTCATTCTCTATGTGAAAATTGATTTTATTTATAATAATGGAATGGTTGGATATCTGCACATTAACAGAGTGAGAGGCTAAGATTATGAAATCCAATGGAAACATGAAAACATGAGTTATTTCCATATTTAGCTTAACATTGTTCTTAAGAATATGTGAAACAAAGAAATTGTGAGTGTCTCCATTTTACAAATCTGCCTTTTTTATACTGTTTTGCATGGGTTTCTGTATAGATTCTGGATGTCTTCTGTGATGCCAAGTTGAGTCATATAGTTTCACTAAGAAGTATATGAATAAATGGAAGATGAAAGGCTGTCTATTTTTTTTTCTTTTTTCATTTTTATTGGGTGTTAGGAGATGGCAGACTTTTGTTTACAGAATTTTCTTTTGGGGTATTTTGAAGGAAATGGTAAATTGCAATTTTCTAGAAAAAGAGTTGTACAGTTTCTGCAAATCCAGCTTTCATATATCTAGAAGTCAACTATAAGAAATCAGTTGAGTTTGTATTTTATCTGGTTCTGTTTAAATTTTTTAAGCTGCATAATAATGAGTTATATCCCATTTGAACCCCCCATTAGTTAATCAAAATCAGCTCCAGATCTACCAGATAATAACCCTATGGATTTCCAGATCTTCAAGGATTTTGTAAGACACATTATTCTGCTTGTTGCCTTTTGTTCTTTTATAATGAATTTGTAAAGTTGTCTGTTTTAGAATTTAAAGCATACGGAGCATGGCCTTTTTACTCTTGTACAACACTATTCACATAATTTATTATCAAATCAAGACATATATGGAATTCATTAGTGTCTGATAATATGACTTCATGGCAGGGTATCAATTCCAAAGCTAATTTTGTGCTTGCAACGTGGAACCTAAGGTACCTAACTTGGTCAATTGTGTGTGTGTGTTTTGGTGCTAAATAAACTCAGATATTCTTTGTACTTGCTCTCTTCAGTGAAGGGAGGTGTTTAAGAATTTACTTATTACTGTTCTTTGTATAAAATAGTAGATTACTTTATATGTTTTTTAAAATAATGAAAATAAATGCTCTTAGAAGCTAATCCCCATGAACTCATAGTTTGTTCTGCATATCATGCTGTAGTTTTTCCTATTCTATTCTAATTTTTTGTTAGAGTTGTATGTTATTTGTTAGATCATTTTTACTAAACCTATTCTACTAATGACCACTCTTTTCACATCATTTTTCATAATTTGCTAAAATGGCAAAACTGTAATTGGTGAGCAATCACTTTCAATAGACCCACCACTAGAACTTCTTTTATTGCTTGCCAATGTCACTAGACTTATTCTTTACTCAAGAGGCTTCATGCAATGAAGTGTATTTCTGCTTTGTGTGCTTTATACTGTTCTTTGGGACATCCATGCTAATGCTGAGAGATGTGTGATTTGCTTGCTGACTACTTTATTGACTGTGCAGTATGAAAAATTTGTAAAATGCAGTTACTAAGTAATATAATACTGTTTTGCATAGCAAGACCAATGTCTGGAGAAATGTAATTTACTTCAGTGCTTATCAACTATGATGTGTGCCAGGCACACTAAATAAATATGTAAATCAAAAATATTATTAAGTGCTATCTGTTGCACCATTGTATATTTGCCATTTCTACAATGTGATAATGCCATTTCCAAATGAGATGCCTTGCACGAAGGAGGTCATGTGTGGGCTATTATTTAGTTTTGGACAAATCAAGATTATTCTACTGCAGATTCGAAACTGAAAATATTTCAGAGGAACTAGTGTAATTGATTCACTCTTGGCTTGTTGCCTCTTCACTTCCACAAACAGCTATTATTTTCTTGCACTTTTGAAGTACAAAAACACTTCTCCTTGATTGCGTCAGCCTATTAATATTCCTTTTACCACTAGCTGTAGGTCCCGCCTAATTATTAGCTGTTTATTTATTTATTTATTTATTTTTGCCTGCAGGACTTACCTGAAACTTCCATGGAGGCCCCTCATTTGCATAGATGGGAGTACAATCTACGAATTAGACGACGAGTTTAAAGTAAGAAATAAAAGCTGTTTCTATTGAAGCAATGTACATGTGTGAACTTCTGGTGCATGGGCCAAAATTGCCGCTAATTACAGGTAGTTTGCTCTTTTCATTCAACAGATTGTTAGGCATGCTGAGAGTTGGAATGTTTCTGCGCTTGAAGCAATTGGCCAGATATTCACCCCTAGATTTGGAAGGCCAAATGATTGAATTTTCGAGGCTCAATGAAGAACCCAAATATTCTTACAATATTATCCTCTGTAGCAGCAGTTGATTCAAATTTTCCTGGTTACACAGGACTTCTGCATGTTTTGGTACTATTAAAACAAAATCTGTAAGTGTGAGTGTACAGTACTAATTTGAGAATGCTACTACTTTAATCTGTGATTATTATGATTCTCAAGAGCTTTGGTGAGTTGAGTTATGGATTGTGCTTTGTTTAAGATCATTAGAGAGATAAATGAGGGGGAAATATTAGTGGCAGGAACCAGGATTGGAATTCCTTATCTATTGGAAACCATGTATACAGTATTCCCCTGGAGACCACTTATACTAAAGAACTCAAACTGTGATCTACGTTATCTTTAATTCAAAGTGGACGCCCATTACTCCAAGGCTTAAGGCACTCATTAACCTTCTGGCCAGGTCTATATATATAAAAGTTTCCCCATTTATCATTACAAAGGTATTCTTCTGCACTTTATATACCTGTAATTATGGGAAAAATACATCATTCACATGTGCATATATATAAAAGCTGTAAAGTTGTAATGTGAGCCTCTCATGGCCTGTTGGAGGTTCAATTTCAGCTACCATGAGCGTAGGCTTTAAGTTCTTACAAGTCTTATATGAGCACTTCTCAACATGAAGGCCCTGGTGAAGAGTAGATAGAGGTGACTTTGAGAGAGTCAGCGATAGCCCAAGTGATTCCACCTTTGAGAGTAGTGTGTGCTAAGGTCTGATAGGGCCGGGCTGACACAATGAAGGGGCTCAGAAGTGGACACTGGACACCATGCATTTAAAGCATTCAATTAGGAACTAAGAAGTATGAACACCTCAAAATCCCGGCGTGTTTGTGTCAGACACGCCAGGAACATTTTTACATTCGTTGGGAGAAATTAAAAAAAAAAGTATTTGAAATAGAATTCCTTTAATTTTAAATATATTTTAAAATATTTTGATAGTTATTTATTTTAAAAACTTATAAACATAAAATATGCCTATAAATAAATAAAATAAACCAAAAAAAATTATATTATGGAAAAAATATAAGTTATATTGCATTTAATTTAAAGAGGAAGATAGAGGTAATAAGATACGGTGCAACATTTCAGCCATGGTGAGGTGAGAAATCTAGAGGTCTAATGGAATGGAGATGCATAAAAGCTTAATATTTAATCAAGAGTGTCGAGTTTAATGATTTGTATGACACCCAACTCGAATATGGTCGGGTTTAATGAATGAAACCTGTTGTCAATTGAAATTGTGTTCAGAGGCGAACGTATTTGACAGGATCGATTCATGTCGATAGGTTTTGGTCGGGTCTAGGTTGGTTTTCTCACCCCTAGTAGCAACATGAAGAGTAAAAAGAAAATTTTCATAGTGACTGTGTTGCATTTAAATTCTAAATGGGTGCAAAATGGGTTGTTGGTCAAGTTGAGTAATAAATATATTTGTTCTTTATGTATCTTTGAACCACTTTCATTAATTGTATTCAATCAAACAAATCAACTTTCAATGGTGAAGGAATAAAATTTCCAAAACCTTCAAAATCACTTTGGTTCAGTTTTTCCCATAAGAAAAAAATTGGTTTAGTTTTTTTATTTTTTATTTTTTTTATTTTTATTTTATCATTGATTCTTGCTCGATATCACTTTTTTCGATATAGATCAGCCTGGATTCTCCTAGTAAATGGTACTATCCAATATCATGCTCTTTGAGACATTATGAAAATTGAAGCATATAAAGTGTGCTAGATTAAACAGCCCTCCATTACAATCTAACAAACCCACATTACAATCTCTTTATTAAACAGCCCCAAAATTCAAAACACAGCCCCAAAATTCAAAACACAAACTAAAATCAAAACCCATTTAAAGCATTCAAAAAATAATGAAAACACCTCAAAATCCCCGGCGTGTCGTGTCAGACACGGCAGGAACCATTTGTTGGGAGAAATTAAAAAAAAAAAAAGTATTTGAAATAGAATTCCTTTAATTTTAAATATTTTTTAAAATAGTGATAGTTATTTAAAAAACTTATAAACATAAAATATGCCTATAAAAAAACACCTTCAGTCTGAGAAAAAGAATAAGTTATATTGCATTTAATTTAAAGAGGGCGAGAGGCGTTGTGGTGCACATTTCAACCATGGTGAGGTGAGAAATCTAGAGGGCTAATGGAATGGAGATGCATAAAAGTTTAAAAATTAATCAAGAGTGTTGAGTTTAAGGATTTGCATGACATCCAACTCGGATATGGTCGGGTTTAATGAATGAAACCTGTTGTCAATTGAAGTTGTGTTCGGAGGAGACCGTATTTGACAGGATCTAATGAGATTTTTTGTGGGAGGGGTTTTGTGAAGTAGCAACATGAAGAGTAAAAAGAAAATTTTCATAGTGCTGGGTATTTAAATTCTAATGGGTGCAAAATGGGTTGTTGTCAAGTTGAGTAATAAATATATTTGTTCATATGATCTTTGGGACTTTCATTAAGTCAAACATCAATTTTCAAGTGAATGAATAAAATTTGGGATTCAAAAATTGGTTAATTTTCCCAAAGAAAAAAATTGGTTTAGTTTTTTTTGGATTTTTTGAGTGATGATATCACTTTTTTTGAGTATATAAGCCTGATGAATAGTACGATTATAATGCACTTTGAGACATGATAAGCATATAGAGTGTGATAGGGAGAAACACATGGCACTCACTATGAATCAATATGAAAATTATAATAGACGTTAGTCTTTTGGGAGGTCTAGCATGCCAAACTCATGGGTAAAACTTACCTTTGAAACAGATTTGCAAGAAAAAGGTGTCCTAGAGTTTATATACACATAGTTAAACTTACGGTTAAGTCATAGGAGACACTAAGATCATAAGATTCATAAAATTATGTTAGTTCATTCATAATTTAAAACAAGTATCCACAACATACAATCCAATTTTATTACATGACACTGACAAAAATAGTTTTATTCTTGCGAACTTGTAAAAAACTGATGCTTCATTTAATATTATGAATTTAGCATAGCAGCTCTTCACAAATTCATGCTAATGCTGATTAAACCTTTTCATGCATGTTTATAAGGCTTTCGTTGAAAATAACATGCGAATTTAATAATAAATTTTAAGGGAGCTAATGACAATAACCAAGAGACATTACTTTTATATATATATATATATATATATATAATTTATATTCTGTCTTCTTCTATTAAATATTCTGTCTTCAATAATATTTAACTTTTTTTTTAGTGGTTACATGACATAACATTTTCTTTTTATTAAGCAATGTATCAATGCTATACTTAGGGGTGATAATTTATGTTCGCATGTCAGGTTCATGTTATGTCGACTCATGAGTATTCGACTATATAGGTCAACCTTAACCCAACATATTTATTTAACGGGTTAAGATTTCTCAACCTTAATATAACTCATTTATTAAATGAGTCAGTCGTATTAACTTATTTATTAGATTTATCAAAATGAAAAAAAAAAAAACTAATTTTAGTATAACCAAATTGATATGAATTATAAAAATATATATATATATATATTATATATATATATATATATATATATATATATATATAAAATTAAGAACTAACGAGTAACTGCATCATAAATAATAATTTAAAACTAAATCATTTCTCAATATCACAAATAATCAATCATAATATGTCAAAGAAAATAAACCACAATAACTAATAAATTTATATACCTAGGGTTTGAAGGTTATATTGGTAAAATGTTATTTAATTAAATATGTCTGATAGGTCAAACAAATTCCATGTGATGGACATTAGCCTAACATGTTTATTAAACAAGTTAGTCGTATCAACTTGAATATGACACGAACTCATTAAGTCTCAACCCATAACCTACTAATTTCGTGTCGTATCGTGTCATGTCTGGTTTGCAGGTCATGTCCAATTTTGCCACCCCTACTTATTCTTGCCTCCAAAGCGACAAATATTTGCATAAAAAATTAATATTTTCATGATTGAGTTGATTTATCTAATGGCTTCAAATTAAATTTCTTATCATAATTGGCCAATAACTCCATATATTGTACCATGGCTTGTTTAAAAACATTTTTCAAATTTATAATTCCTTCCAAAACCTTTAAAATTGGTGATTTGGTCCAATATATTATAATTATTGGATAATTTCTTGGTACATGTGCACTTAAACTATATATAAGCCTTCATTATTCTCCTAAATTTGACCTCAAAATAAGAAAATTTTGAATTAGCAAAAATCAATGAATTTAAAGTTTAGGAGAAAAAAAATTGTGGGAATGATGGAGTTGGTTATCCTTGTTTCCATTGACGTGAAAAGCTAATGACCTTTCCTCTACATCTTTTTATCACTCTTCACTTCCCATATCGCTTTCTTATCTCTAAACTTGATCATGTTCATGATGTATGTGATGATTGCATGGAAAACAAAAAAGGCTTAGATGGTGTCTAGACAAGCTTGGAACCTATATATGCAAGTTGAGTCACCGACTGCACGTTCAAATCTCCTTGATCACTTCATAGCCTCTTGAAAATTTGGGATTGTTCCATTGATTTTCTAGTAGCAATCAACGATTCAACAGTCAACACTTAAGAATTTGAGATGTGTGTGGAATAAACTCTCCTATCAATGAATTTGGAACATAGAGAGGGTAAAGGTAGAGAGAACAAAATTGGTTTTTTTTTAGGTTTTAGGTTGCTCTCTAGCTTCACAAAAACTTGGAATTCTCTTAGAAAATTTGTGGGAAATAAGGGTTATATACGAGAGGTTTATGGCTAGGAATAGCAGTAAAAAAATTAGCAAACTTCTCTCAGGTTCTAACAATCTCGATTGACAATGAAATAAGTGAGGTGAGAGGAGAGGAGAGCTTTCTGTCCAATAGTTTTTTAAATAAAATAACTCACCTGACCCTTGCAACTCGCTTGTGCTCGCTTCAATTCCAACTTCAGCTCTTGACCTCTTCAAACAATTACAAGATAGTCCCATTAATTAAGAGTACAAAATACAATGAAAAATAGTTCAATGAAGTACAAGGAAATATCAAATATGGCACGAAATTTGCCAACACACTAAAATCCTAACATGTTGAAATAAAGGGTGTGGGAGGACAGGAATAACCAGGATTGGAATTTCTTTTCTATTGAAAACCATTGAATAAAAAGTATTCCCCTATAAACTACCTACATGCACTTTGGAACTAGACACCCATTACTCGTAAGAGGCACTCATTACCTTCAAGACACACGCAGAAGCACAAATATATATTGTGTGCCCTTTTTTTGCTAATTTTTTTTAAAGGCTTTTTTATTTTTGCCAACTGTGACCCGGCCCATTCATCATTACAAAGGTATGATATTGCATTTTATATTTTTGTAATCTTAAGAGAACATAAACATCATATGAACATGTGTGCATATATATGTGGGTTGTAAAGTAGTAATGAGAGCCTTTGATTGTCTCTTGAGCAGAAATTCCAGGCTTTATGTAATCGGTTAGTCTTCTATATGGATGTTTTTACTTTTACAGTTCACTAATAATATGTAATATGTTTGAGATGATTGTTCGTAGGGAATCCTAGACAGTGGAGCGTGCGTTCATGATGTAAACTTAATAAATGATTGCTTTTTCATATGAACTGGGGTAAACACTCAACAATCGTCTGGCTTTGTGGTCCACGTGACAAGACTAGCTCTTGCATTTTTGGGCATCATAAGCCTTTTTCCTTTTCTTTTTTTTCTTTTTTAACTTATTTATAATTTGATAATTATAATGGAGATGAGAATTTAACTTTAGATGTTATAGAAATATAAAAAAATATCAACTAATTGAGTTACAAAATTCTTGACTCATAAATGAGGAAATTAAAAGAAAGAGGGGGTTTCAAATGAATTAAAAAATATTGACTTCAATTAAATGAACTATCACCTAAAGGTGGAGCCAATAATCATTCTCAGAAAAGGAAAATTGGATTGTCTGAAAGTGATATTAAAGAGAAGCTAAATTTATTTATCAAACGGAGATATTTGTGTGTAGGTTGATCATTATCACTTAGATAAGGTTTTTTTTAATTAACTAATTAATTTATTTTTATTTATGAAAAGACCGTAAGTTTATTAAGAAATAAAATACATTCAGTACATCTTGAGCTGAAGTCAAATCAATAATATCTGAATTTTCTACTATATAAAATTAATGCTTTGAGCCAAAAAAAAAAAAAATACTTCACCAAGTGAAAGATTGGTTATTACTTGTTACCAAGCTCAGCAGACTTTCAAGGCGGCTGAACATGCCGGAATAAAGGCCTCCTGTAACGTGCCTGACAAGCAGAATACAAAAACCTACTCTTATTAAAGTTAATGGTACGATTAAACTTTTTTTTGTTGAGAAATTTGGTGCAATTAAACATATACAGCCCACCATTATGGCCAAAATCCACAGATAATCTTAATATTAATTTGAGAGAGATGTTACGTCTACAATATTTTTATAATATTTTTACAACAAATCATAGGTGGTTAGTTGTTATTGGTTTAAATTTGAACCTAATACTAAAATTACTCTTTTGCCCCAACAATAACAAGCAGTAACAACTTGCCACTTAGGATTTGTTGTAAAAATATTGTGAAAATATTGTGGACATATCATTTCTCTTAATTTGAAGATCATAATTTGAATTGGAAAATTCTATATTTTAGGCCATAGAAAACCTTATGAGTTTCTAAGAACATCCGCAGTTGGACTCCTAAATGCCATATTTAAGCATGTTTTAGCATTAAGGCATTAAAAGTGAGCTCCAGCCGAACTTGTCAAATTGTAAAACTGTAAAAAAATTTACAATTGTGTTACAGTGTCATCTTAAATGTAAGATGGTACTGTAGCTCAATTCTAAAAATAAAAATTGTTTTTTATTTAACACTCTCTCTTCAATCTTTCTCAGCACTCTCACTTTAGCTCTCTTTCCATGTGACTGTACTCACTCCCTCTCTCGTTCAAGACTTGCCACCGGAGTTGCTTGGGCCGTTTGCATGGAGTTCATTGTGGGCCGTGTAGATTGTGGCTAGTCGTGCGTGGAGATTGGTGTGGCGAGGTGAGTTTTGATTTTGGGTGGGTTCAAATGGGGTTTTGATTGGTGGAAGGAGATCGGGTGGGTTCCGATGGAGTTTTGATCGACGTGGGTTCTGTGGAGATCGGAGTTTTGATTAGCGTATATGGAGATCGGGCTTTGATTGCGTGGGTTTCGTTCCGATGGAGTTTTGATAGAGTGGATTTTTCGGTGGGCGTGTGGTGTGGTGGTGGTGATTGGTGGTTTGTTAGGGTTCGGTGGCAGTGGCAAGTCCGATCACTTTAAAGATCAGCATGGATTGTTGATGGTGGGTTTTTCTTCAAATTTTTGTTTTGGGATTGTTGTTGTGATTTGCTAGGGTGGCTGGTGGTGATTTTTTGTTGTGATTTTGGTATGGATTTTTAGATTTGTTATGATTTTGCTGGGTATGGGTTTGCTAGAGGTTGAGGCCTGTGCTAGAGGTTGAGGGAGAAAGCGAGGAAAAGGAAGAGAAAAGGAGTAGTAAAAAAAGATTAAAAAATAATATTTAAATAAAATAGAAAAAGTTAGAGTTTTAGGATGTTGGGAGTATTGAAAAATGGTATAGTATAAGTGATAAAGTAGCTTTTTGGAATGGTAAAATAGGATGGGATGAGATTTTCGGTTGTGGATGCTCTAAGGGCTTTTGTTTTTAGTTGGAAAAACTATGCATAGCAATCAAAGTTATTAGGAGCCGAGGCATATAGGATATAAATAAATAAATAAATCCACAGAAGGCATAAGAAAAATATAATCTCGTAACTGAAGTGTAAGGGCGACTTGTGGAATTGGTAACTTGATAGTAATAAGGGTATAATTTTTTTTTTTTTAAAAGTATAAAGTGTCATTTCCTAAGAACCTCTTATTAAGTTGATTATTGAAATTATTCAGCAAAAGTTGATTATTGAAATTTGTGGGTTTTTTTTTTTTTTTTTTTTTTTTTTTTTTTTGTTTTGTTTTTGGTGTGTGTGCGCGCGCTCGTGTTTGTGTTTGAAACCAGGGAGGGCGATTTCGTACCGTACCGGCCGGTACATACCGTACTGGCCAGTGTACCGGTACAGGTACACCTTCCATACCGTACCGGGAAAAATACCGGGCGTACCAGCCTCGTACCGGCAAATTTCGGCCGTACCGGCTGGTAAGTGCATACCAGACCGAAACTGTGTTCTGCCTTTTATTTTTTTTTGGTAATTGTGGCTTTTTTAAAGGGCAGGATTGTAATTTACTAGAACCCTAAAACACACCATTCGGCCCTCACTTCTCCTATTGCCGCATCACTCTTTCTCTTCTCCCTCACTCTCTCGTTCTCACTTCTCTCATTCTCACTCTCTACGTCTCTCAGACTCTCACTCTCTGCGTCTCTCATCCCTCATTACTTGGTATGTATTATTATTATTATGTTGTTGTTGTTGTTTTTTTTTTTTTTTTTTTTTTATATATATATATGTATATATGATTTTGATTTTTCCGATATGGTCACCCATGGTCACAAATCTTCAATCTTTCTTTTGGCAATTGTATAAATCTTCAAAACTTACCTACATGGTCACAAATTTATGTATGTGTACGTGAAAAATTTATGGTCTATGATTGAAAATGGGCATAAACGTTTTTGCCTCACCTGGGTTCTTGTTGTGATTGAATGTAATCTAATTCGGTATGAGAGATTGTTTCATAAAATTATTTTAATTTTTTGGTTCAAGCATTTTTTTTTCAGTGCCTAATGCTAAAATCTGCTTGAATTTTTTTTCTTAGCTACTCTGTGTCTCTCTGTCTCTCTGTCTCTAGGCTAGTCTGTTGCTCTGTGTCTCTCTGCCTCTCGGCAGGTCTATTTCTCACTCTCAGGTAAAATTTTGCCTTAATTTTTGCTGTGGAATTATATTTCATGTGGGATGGAGATTAAGATGATGTGATAAATAAAAATTGATTACTGTGTTCATGAATTGAGTTGCTGTGTCCATGCATTGTTGTTTCATTCTTGATTTTGGTTAGCTTGTGTTCATGAATTGAGTTACTGTGTCAATGATTTGTTGTTTCATTCTTGATTTTGGTTAGCTTGAGATATTGGGATAGGATTAGTAATTTACAACTTAGCATTATTATTAATAAAAAGATAACTTAGAATTGTTAACAAATAATTGATGGTATATATGCAGTGTGAATTATGACTGAAAATCAATCAAGTGTAGCATCTGGCCCGGTTGTAAGATCTGAGGATCCAGCATGGGCTTATGGCCGTGCTGTGCCAGATGCGAGAAATAACACCCAGTGTATTTTTTGTTCTAAAATGATAAGGGGGGGAGGAAAAACTGGGCTCAAGTATCATTTAGCTGGGATTCCGGATGATGTTGAAGCATGTAAAAAAGTATTTGAAGATGTAAAATGGCAAATGAAACAGTTACTTGAAGATTTAAAGAAAAGTAAAAAGAAAAAAAGAAGAATTAGTAAACAAATTGCAAATCCCTATGATTTAGAGGAGGAGGATGATGATGATGACCATGATGAAGGTAATAATGATAATGAGAGAGGGGGTTCAAAAAGTCATTCATCAGTTAGTAATTATAACACCAAAGGGAAAGAAAAAGTTGGAGAAAAGTCCAATATTAAATCATTTTTTGCTCCAAGAACAACTCCTGGTTCTCAACCATCTATAAAATCTTCTTTGGACTCAAAGCAAATGGTTAAGAAGGCAAGAATGAATTTTGCAAGGTGGTGGTACCATGCTAATATACCTTTTCATGTAGCTCGATCTGTGTATTATCAAGAAGCTATAGATAGTATAGCAGCTATTGGGCCTGGTTTTAAGGGACCTTCTTATCATGACTTGAGGAGGCCTTTATTACAAAAACATGTGGGTGAAATGAATGATTATCTCTTAGATGTGAAAAATGATTGAAAAGTTTATGGGTGTTCCATAATGTCAGATGGGTGGACAAATCAAAGGAACACTCCAATCATTAATTTTTTAGTGTATTGTCCAAAAGGTATCATGTTTCTTAAATCCCTTGATGTGTTTGGCCTAACAAGGGATGCAGATACATTGTTTAAGTTGTTTGATAAAGTTGTTCAAGAAGTTGAGGTTGAGCATATTGTGCAGTTCGTTACAGATAATGATTCTGCTTACAAGTCTGCAGGAAAGAAGCTAATGCAGAAATATGGGTCATTTTATTGGTCACCTTGTGCAGCCTATTGCATTCATTTAATGTTGAAAATTTTTTCAGATAAGAGATATTTTCCTATCATTCATGAAACCATTCAAAAGGCTAAAAGGATTACCAAATTCATATACAACCATGGCAAGGTTTTATCTTTGACGAGAAGTGATTTCACTAATGGTAGGGACTTGGTTCGTCCAGCCGTCATAAGGTTTGCAACTGAGTTTTTGAGTCTTCAATACTTGACTAAGTTCAAGAAAGAACTTAGGCAACTGTTTACTTGTGATCAATGGGTTGAATCTCAATATGCTAGAGATGTTATGGGAAAGGAGGTGGCTGCACTTGTTTTGGAAGACAAAGAGTTTTGGTTACAATGTCAACAAATAGTGAGGATTAGTGAGCCTTTGGTTAGAGTACTTCGTCTTATAGATGGAGATGAAAAACCATCAATGGGATACTTGTATGAGGCAATGGATAAAGCAAAGGAGAATATAAAAGCAAGGTTGAAGAATAAAATTTCTGCATATATTCCATTTACTAGTGTCATTGATGCTAGGTGGGATAAACAACTCTATAGTCCATTACATGTAGCAGGGTGTTATCTTAACCCTAGAATTTTCTTTAGGCCTTCGTTTAATAAGCAAAAAGAAATTACAAAAGGCCTACTTAGTACCATTACAAGGTTGGTTCCTGATCCTGATGAGAAAGACAATCTTAGTTCTCAAATTGAAGCATACAAAAAGGCTTTAGGTGACTTTGGAATGCCTATGGCAATCTGCCAACGTGAAAAACTAAATCCAGGTATACTATATGAATCTATACATACATATATATATATATATATATATATATTTCATTTGAAAGTTTGTTATTTGATTTGTACTAAAAGCATACTTTCTTTTATTTTTGCAAGTTGCTTGGTGGGAGCAATTTGGAAATGACACTTCAGAATTACAAAAGTTTGCAATTCGAGTGTTAAGTCAGTGTTGTAGTGCAACTGGTTGTGAAAGAGCTTGGAGCACATTTAAGTTTATCCATTCCAAGAGGAGAAATAGGCTTGAGCATAAGTGTTTGAATGACTAAGTTTTTGTTCGTTATAATCTATTGTTACGAGAAAGGTATGTTCCTAAATATATTCAAGTTTTATTTTGAATGATTAGAAAATGTCATTAATGTATGATATTGATTTTGGTAGGAATATTAGAAGGACAAAAGATTACTTGGATCCTATAAGCCTTGATAATATTGATTTAATGGAGGATTAGGTAGCTGAGGAATCTGAATTTCTATTACTAAGTGAGGAAGATGTGAATTGGGCTAGCATTGAAGAACCATTAGCAACAATGAATTTGGAAGATGATGATAATGATGATATTGTTCTTCTTGATGAGGATGATGGTGAAGATGATGTTGTGTTGACAAATGCTAATACTCATGTATATTATGGTCCTGATGTAGATCCTTTTGATGGATGGGAGTAGATGATTTTATGTAATTTGTGTTAACTTAATTATTTGTATTTTTTATTTTCTTTGTATGTAATGAACAATTAAGTTTTTTGTTTTTTATATTGTGTTTTTTTTTTATGCAATGAACAATTGAAGTAATGTTTTATTGTAAACATGAGGTAATGTTTTATGATAAATAGAGATTTTTTGTATGTGTGTATATATATTAAATATATAAAATAGCGGTAAACCCGAAACGGTACACCGGTATTGACTGGTACCCGAAATATACCGTACCGGTGGCCAAACCGGTATAGCCTCCAGTACGGTATTGACTTCCTTGGTTTGAACCCATTTCTCTTTTCCATGTGTGTTTTTACTTCTCCAAAAAAACAAAAAAAAAGGTTGATTGCTAGAATTATTAACGCAATTTATGCCACACAAAAGATCTCAAAGGAAATTCTTAGGTCATAACTTGAAGAACCATAATTTTGTTTTGTTGTCCATTTGTAGTAACATTTTATCTATACTACTAAATACTAATAACAGGATTTTCGGTTTGGGTTTCATCGTTTTCCGTACTAAAATATCATTACACACATTCTAAAACTTTCTAAAAAATACCCTTATTTTTTAGTAAAATAATTTAAAATTTAAAAATACAAACTGGTTAAAATATTAATTTACTATTTTTAAAAAAGTCCCTAAATTTTAAGTTTTTTTTTCCTATTTCTTCTCTAATCTGAATTATCACTTTTAAAAAAAAAAAAATTCAAAAATTTAAACTTTTATCAATTATCACGGAAAGAAATATCCTAAAAATTATGACACTATCTCTATCTCACTTTTAAGCATTATTCTACATTAAAAAAAAAATTCATGTAAAGAAAGTTCCTAAGAATTGAGACACTTTCTCAATCTCACTTTTAAATATTATGACATTAGACCAAAAAAAGAGTCATATTGCACGTACGAAGCGCATGTGATAATGTTAGTTTAATATAAAGAGGCGATTTATGGATAGGAATATGTAGAAGAGAGAAGAAATAGCTTTGAATAGATGAAAATCTAGGAAATCTTTCAAAAAATTTGAAGACCAAAAGTCTCCAAAAGTTTGCATTTGATAGTCCATTTGATTTGAGTCGGTTCTTTTGTCCCCTCTTACTACTTCATCTAAACTATAATATATAATCACAAAGAAAAAGAAATAATATTTTTCTTTGTGATTAATTGATTATATATTTCCTTCTAAAAAAAATTAATTATATATTTCAAGTTTCAACATATCAAAAGTCAAAACAATAAAAGATCGGTTCAAATTACATATATATGAGGGAAAAAAGAATAAAAGAATGAAATTGTCCATCTCCTTTTTTGGATTCATTTTTTTTTTCTTTGATGAACCCTTTTTTGGATTCCTTATGACAGTCTTCTCCAACTCTTTTTAGAGATCTTTAAACTCCCCAGCGTTTCTCAAAAAATTTATCAAACACATGCCTCTTTACACTTATGAAAATAACAAACTACAACCCTTGGTTCTTGGAAAATAAAAATAAAAAGATTAAATAAAATAATTAACTGGATTCAAAATTGAAGTCAATTTTTAAGTAAATTTCCCCCTTCTTTTATATTCTTCAAAAACCAAAAGAAAATTCTTCAAATCTAGGATAAAAGAGCAAATGAAGGATTACACAAAAAGGTTAAATTCAAACAAAAATAAATCAATTAGAACAATAATGCAAAACCATAATTAAAGAATGATTTCCAAATTGGAAACTTTTCTCTTTGTCACATACAAGCCAATTGATTACAAAAATTTTTCACATACAAACTTTTCTTTTTACTTCAAAAAAAAAAAAAAAAAAAAAAATTCAGAATTCAATCCTTCCTCCAAGCATACAACAACAAAGAGAAGCCCCCATTACTCCCACATGACCTAGTGGATGAAGAACATGATGAACTCCTCCCACCATCACTACTCTCCTCAGTCCATTGCAACACACTTGAATATGACGGCGACGGCGACAACCATGTGGTCGACGATGTTGAACCAGACCCAGATGAAACCGATAAGCTCTTCCTCATTAATCTCTTCTCTGGACCAATCATTTCTGGCCACACTCCACCATCACCAACTTGAAAAACAAACACACCATGCCCAATTCCATTAGTACCACTATTATTGTTATTACTATTACTAGTACTAATATTTTTGACCCAATTAAACATGTCCCAAAAAAATTCCACTTCAATGCCACCCACGTAAATTTTCTCATTCCCTCTAAATTTCCATGCCAAACTCTTTACAACAAGCCTAATTTCACCATCTACTTTTACTTTAAGCACTCCCCCACTGCACTCAATTCCAATCTCATGTTTGGTTCCCAAGAACTGAGCCCGGGATACATAATTCCTGCGTCCAAACACGTGCTCCCTCCTAGACAACAGAGTTGGCTCACAGAGCTGGCGAGTCAAGGCCAACGCGGATCTCCGAGTCAACTCATCATGAAGATCACCAAGGAAAAACTCAAGTTTGGTATTGCAAGAGATGGCAAAGTAGAATCCTGAGTCGGGCTCAGCCGAGTTGCGAGTGAATTCAGCCCGAGTGAAGTCCCAGTAAAGCTTGATTCTTTGGTAGTGGTGGTGGGTTAAGTAGATGGACTTGGAGCCTGGGCGAGATTTGAAGAATGAGAAAGTTGATGGGTTGAGAGAGATGGTGATGGAGAAAGAGTCAGTGGCGTAAATGGTGAGGGAGTGAGAAAAGAGGGTTTTGGACCAAGTGAGTGTGAGATAAGTTGGTGAGTTGCAGAGGTGAGTTTGGTATATGCAAGTTATGAGGTTTTGAGGGACTCGATGATGAGAGGTGTTGTTATTGCTTGAGACTGTGTTGGGGTGGCTGAAACATGCTGGAATCATGATGTGTTTCATTAGTCTTTGTGTTTGTTTCTCAAAACATTCAACTAGTCTTTAGAGAGAGAGAGCTGGTTCTTGGCTTAGTGACTTGAGGAGATAGTTTGGGTTTTGAATTACTTCAAAGAGAGAGAGAGAGAGAGAGAGATTTGTGTGGGTTTGCAGTTTGCTTGGTTTTCAATAATATTTGCATAAAGCAGGTAAAATTACAAATAAAAATTTATTTATTTTATTCTGAGTACTCTACTCTATGTTTAATTAGTAATTGTAACTTGTTACATATTTTTTATTTTCTTTATAAAATAATCAAATGTTAAAATGTAACAAAATCAAATATATATATATATATATGACATATTTCAAAAAATTACAAAAAATTCTATTTGTAAAATTATAATTACATGTAAAAAGATAAAATTTTAAAAAATTATACACAAATAAAACTAAAAAACTCCTAATACAAATGTACATTAGCTTTATTTATTTTTAAGTTTTTTGGGAAGAGTTTTGACATTATTTCACATTTGTTGATATACATTGTCTACAAACATCGTCCATATAATGTCACATGTAATACCCACATTTTTAATGCGAAGTGAGTAATGTGTATAGACGATATAAAAGATATGAGGAATATGTACAAATTAATGTCCTTTTGGCTTTGAAGTGATAGTTGCTAAAGGGTAGGACCATAATAATTTTCTGTTCTTTAAATGTTGAATGATATAAATATGAGGTTTATTCCATCATGACAATCATCAGCATCAGTTGCTGAGCCATTCACCCACAGTTTTGTTAATGTTGGCTATCCTTAATTTGCTCCTTTGAAGGGGCTTCAGTCTTCAAACCCTATCTCTCCCTCTCTCTCTTACATACGGGTATGGAAATGAGCTGGGTTGCACTGGGGGTTTCCCTGTCACAATTAGGTACATATGACTTTTGTTGTGATTTTCTTTTTCACATTAAAAGGGCTTCATGCTCATTTTATATATATATATATCCTTTTTATTTGGCATCTCGAAAGGGCAGGGAATGTATGATGGGTCCTTGGGAAAAGGAAATGGCCCCAACTACTTTTGTACTGTTGCTAGCTTCACTTCTTCTTTTTTATTTTTTGTTTTTTACTTTTATGAACTGAGAAGAGTTTCTAGCTTCACTTAAGTCATTGAGTGGGTTCCAAGAATTATTTTTGAAGGGATGGGTTTCATGAACTTAAGGGGAGCGTTTAGCGTTGTTGGATGTAGTTTTTGGACAATACATACATGACAAAGCATAGCATATTAACAAACTCACACAGTCACAATTAATAAAACACGCAACAAAGCTCATTAAAAGATAACTGTTTTTTACTAAGTTATGTTTGCAAGATCAATTTTTTAGTAGACTTTATACGAAAGTTGTTTTCTTTTGGTCATTCTTATTTAAAGTCTCCATGGCTGAATTTCTACAACTAATCATCTTCAATTTTTTTAATTGTTTGGTCCTATTCAATAGTATACTTTGCCTGAAAGACTTTATTTATTTCTAGTCTTTCTTTACAACATACGGCCCCCAATTGCAAACTCCTCTTTCTCCTAACAAAAGACGATTATTGTAGTATTAATCTTATCTGAATTAACTTTCAGGTTCTTTGATTTTTGTTAACATTTAACAACCATAGTTCTAAGTTTAGGTTTGATTTCTTCCACGTTTAACTCCAAAACTATTTCTTTGAGTGTTAAAAATGGCCTCATGAGAGCAGACGTTGGACCCCGAAAAGTGTTTGTAGTAGCTTCCAGAGTTCTCCTCCTTTTAAATAATTGAAAAGAGAAGAAGAAGAGGTTGAAGGTTGCAATTTGTATTACAAGATAAGCCTATGGAGTTTGGACCACACTTACATGTATTATTAAACTTTTTTTTTTAATTTTTTTTTTTATGGTTGTTTTGGCATGAGAACACAAATGTATATAGTATTATCTAATTAGCATCTTGCTGGTTAGAGTTAGAGCTGAGCCATGCACATTCAGTTCTTGAAAATGATTATGATGCATGAATCTAGAGAATGTCACAATTGTTAAATGCAAAGAAAGGTTCATCTAAGCATATGTAAGAGAGGCCTTCTTGCAATCTTACTTTGGATTCACGACTCATATTTCCACTTACAAATGCAAATGAATTATTATAATATTAAGAATCATGTTGTAATCTTTTACATAAGGCTGATTTTATAGATCTATATGCCCTGGGATGTTTTATTGTTGAGGAATCAAATAGTTTTGAATAGAGAGTATATAATATATATAGAGAGCATTTGAGTGGTTTTCTTTTTCTATATCCAAATCCACGGTCACTCGGGTTGCACAATGTTAAGAACATATCCGGCAAATCCCCATGTTTCCGTGTAACTATCTGCAGGCCATAATCCATTTATCATGAGAATTGCACCTCAAAATTTCTTCTCTACTTTTTGCTGTACATGTGGTAACCGCAAATTCTATTGAGAAAATAAAAATATTTACAATGGTACTACACATTCCATCATACAAGCTGCTGTTAGATAATGATTCTTAATATTATAATAATTTTTTAGTCTTTGCTAAAATTTTAGGATCAACTTTGTATCTTTCTCGAAAAATTAGTTCAACTTGCGTAAATTTAAAGAGGTAAAACATTCATTAAGCTTAATTGTGGTTAAAGTCCAATTGACCCTAAACTTATAGTTGAAATTAGAAGTTCCTCAACTTTGAGCAATAACAAAATTGATCATTTTGTGTAAATTTTCGTCTCTTTACGTTGAATTTTTATTCTCTAATAATGTTAACTTAAAATTTAATTAAAGACTGTTTTCTCATGCATTTAAAAATGGAAGGAGTGGGAAATTTAGACAAAAAAAAGAAGATTAATTTGGATATTTATTACCAAATTAAGAAGCTTGAGACGTGTACAATATTCGAAGAGAGAGAAGAGAAGTTAGTTAGTTAGTTAGTTATTTTTCCCATAAATACTTTTTGGAAAACAACTCATTTTTTAGAAAGTGAAAGCTTAATTAGTGTGAAATCACTAATACTTGTTTAGATTCCCAATTTTAAATTCGATGCCACTAGTAAATAAATAGGAGTACAGAGTAAAGCACACACAATAAACTGGTAACACTACTCTAAGCCATAAGAAAACACAATGAGCAATAAATGTAAAGTTTTGAGCTCTCCAAACTTCAACTACAAATGGACTCTCCGTGGCCCTCCAAGCCAAATCAATCCATTGTTTTCACTAGTTATCTAGATCCCCCAATACTGCCTAATTACATCCGCTAAGCCTCATCGGCTTCTTTTGGCAAATCCTAAATGCTTTCTAAGCTCCAAAACACTCTCTACACTCTGAATAAGTATAAGTTGTATTTGGGTACAAATCTCCTCTCAAGGTATAACAATGGGAGAGGGGAAAGAGAAGAGACTACAAATGAATTCTCAATCAAGGATGAGTAGCTCTCTCTCTCTAAAAGATGGGTGTGTTGTAAAAATCTCTAGGGTTTTTTTTTCCTGAATAGTCTCCTTACACTTTTGTGGGTAATAAGGGTATATATAGTATGAGCAAAAGGTAGGAAAGTCACACTTGATTTTTTGCCAAACAGAGAGTTTCGCAGGTACCTCCCGAGATGGCCTTTCTCATGAAATGACAAGCTGGCATGACTCTTCAGTTTCTAATCATGTGCTTCACGTGTGGCCTTTTTGCGAGTACCTTTACTCTTGAGCTAGTCGCGAAAATGCACTGATCTTCATTGCATACTTGATTCTTCACCAATCTTTCACACTCATCCCTTACAATAAATCCCACAAAATACAAGAAACAAAATTAATGCAATAACAACATTTTTTTTTTATGGAGTAAAGCCAACACAAATGTTATATGAAAAACCATAACTTAACAATCTTCCCCTTTGGCTATTCCGTAGCAAAACATCATATGACAGACTCTAGACTTAAATTTGAGTTCAGGAACAATGGAAAAACTCATTTACACCTAAATCTAAAACCTGTAATGAACTTAGAACATATGTACCTATAACTTGAAACACTTGTACAAAACACATTAAACCCTCAAGGTAAAACAAGTAATAAAAGGACAAGTATAATGTAACAAGTAAAAAATGATCAAGTAAACATGATTTGAAATATATGAGCAACTTGATCAAACACATAATAGTCATATGGAAATGATTATAATGTTCACATAGCAAAGCAAATGATCGTCCGAACATGCAAGCAAAAAAGCACAATAGCATAAGGATGTATGCATGTTTAACACAAAAACACGATGCAATGAGAACAAAAGCATAGATACTAAAAGAAACTCAAACATGACAGTCATATGGAAATGATTACAATGATTACATAGTAAGGCAAATGATCATCTGAATATATGCAAGCAAAAAAACACAATAACATAAGGATGTATGCATGTTTAACACGTAAACACGATGTGATGAGAACAACAAAGCATAGATACTAAAAGAAACTCAATGCACCATAAAGACAAACAAGAAAACAAACATAAAGTAAAACAAAACAAAATAAGGTTTTCTCGTAAGAAATGTCTTCTCCCCCTTAGTATATGCATCTCCCCTAAGACTTTCTCCCATTTGGAATGTGCACGAGATAGAATTTCTTGCCTCGAGAATGTGCACAAGAGTCATATAGAAATGATGATACTCTCTGGTATACTCTCTAGTATACTCTCCCTTTTTTTGTCACGAATAGACAAATGGATAAAGAGGAATGAGGGAAAGAAAAGAAGATATGAACAAGGATAAGATGTATGAAGGGTACAAGATGAATGAAAAAATGAAACTCAAATAAAAGACAAAAAACTATGAAAACAAAGTGCTACAAAGCATAAAATAAACATGACATGCCAAGGATGAGGAAACAAGACATAGACCTAGGCATGGCAAGGGTAGCAAATGTGTGTGCATGAGACGACAATGTGCAATGCATGAACAAGGCATGGGAAATGCACATATGGGACAAGGTGTGTAAAATGCACAACCAATGATCAAAACATGTTAATCATGAGTAAACATGGTAGCCTCCAAAATTTGGTACTCATCAAAGTCCAAAAGAATGAAAAAATATCATAGAGGCATTTTATCAAATACCTAGCGTGCAACTATAAACAACTAAGTATTGCAATGCATGAATATCATGAAATCTACCCTTAATACATGATTAGAATGCCACAAGGGGCCAACATCCAAAGCAAAAACACATTTAAAACAAAACCCAATTAAAAAGATTGACAAAAATTAAACTTTCTAACCCCCATTTGAGAAAATCCCAACTATGAACAGAAAACCCCAAAAACATAATCTAAAGATTAAAAGTATTAAAAATTACCTTAGAAATATTTATGAAATGTAAAACAATTGAAATTAGATGGGTTTTAATGTAGAACTTTTGAAAAAGAGGATTTGGAAAAGATGGAGTCATAATAGAGTCATATGAAGAGTTTTGGACCAAAAGCTCACAAAAGACCCATGAAATAGCCGATTTGGGCATTTTGTGAGTGGCCAACTCGTGAGTTACTCATGAGCTACTTGTGAAACCCACTGTTTGAGGACCAAAAATACCAATAATGCATTTTTTAGCTTCACAACTTCTAGCCAAGTTGCAAATGACTCTGACCCCCTATTTTTCAACACAAAAACAAGCTTAAAACATTGAAAAACAAAGTAAGTACAAAACTTCAAAACAAAGAGTGATTAAAAATACTTCCAAATACAAATAAAATGAGAGACGTGTGTGTAAAAATAACTACCTACTAATGCTCTGTTTGTTTCAATGGAAAACTTTGTGTAAAGATGGTTTTCCTTGTTTTCCAGTGTTTGATAGCATAAAAAAAGATGAGTCAAAGGAAAACTATCTTTGGTCAATATAAAAAGTATGGCTTATTTTTGGAGATTGTTTTCCACATCTCACAGCCAAATAGGGAAGTTAGGAAGTTGTTTTTCAATTCATTTAAAGTTGTTACCAAACATTGGAAAACGAGATAGTTTTATAGAAAATGTTTTTTAGAAAATAACTCATTTTCTAGAAAACATCATTATTGAAACAAACAGAGCGTAACACGTCTTTCATTTGTTAGTGGGGTAATTATTTTTTACTGACATGTCTCACACTTATTATATTTTGATAAAGCTGACATGATATCATTTGATATCAAATACCTTCTCCTACTTTAGGGGCATTCAACAAAAAAAAAAAAAAATTCTTTTCCACTTCAGCATGGGAAGATCTCTAGTCCTACTCTGGGGCATTCAAAAAAAAAAAAAAAAAAAAAAAATTCTTTTCCACTTCAGCATGGGAAGATCTCTAGTCCTACCACTCATGGGAGCATCCAAAAAAAAAAAAATATATATATATATATATTTTTTATTGGATGCTCATATATATATATATATATATATATATATATATATATATCATGCCCTGTTGAGCATGGTATGATTCCAAACCTTGCTAGTATTTATATATAATAATAAAAAAATTCTTTTCCACTGAGCACGGGAAGATCCCTAACCCTGCTACTTAAAAGTGCATTATTAAAAATAAAAAAAAGATAAAAATTGTCTACTTGAAAATGGATCCCTAACTCTGCTACGTACCTAAGAGCAAATATGTCACTGCTTGATCCAAGCTTCAAGGAATAAGGCCCGCGTTAAAAGCAAAGAGTGGATTAAAAAGCTGCGAATTCTGACTAAGGCTTTGTTTGGCATAGATTATTTTGCTAGCTTATTTTTGCTTCTATTCATGAGTTCTATTGCATATTTTGAACATTTATATATATTTTATAATAATAAAATAAGCAAAAATCAGTAAAATAAATAGATTCCAAATGGATACTAAGAGTACAGAATCACCAAGCATTGCGTTTGTGGTGTTCAATTCAAACATTTAGGCCCCATCAGGTGCAATTTTGCACTCTCTCAAGTCTCAATAACAAGCCACTTTTCCCGCTGTTTAATATATATATATATATATATATATATATATATATATATATGGACACTGTAATCCTAAACTGCAAGCAACTTTCGTCATCTATGAAGGAGTACCCATGCTTAAGTCATGAAGCATAATAGGCAGCTAGGAAAATGCCTGCCAAAACCCTAATTCACGCTAATCACTAAACTAGGTGACAAACAAGTAAATTTTACCAAATAAGGTAAAATTGAGATAATTACAAAATTAAAAACTATTGTATCTAAGAAATGTTCAAAAATAGATAGAACTTTATTCAGACTCTTATATTAAAAGTTACTAAAGAAAAAAATATTATTAAAAAAAAAAAGCAAAAATGTATATTTCAAGGGTTAAATGATGGAATTTGCTTGAAAAGTGGCTTCTATTGTGGTTGAAGGCAATGATTTTTTTATCCCAGCACCAATTCCCTTCATGTCACCAAATTTCAAGCAATTTTGTCGCTGTCGCCGATGGTTTCTACAAGTACTTTTTATACAAATTCTTGAATTTTTTCTACACGCTTACTTCTAGCGGTCTCTATGCTCTAGTACTTTTCTACTTCTTGAATTTTCCATGCCCTGACTTTTGGTAGTCACTCTGCTCAAGTCTTTGCTGTTTGTTCTACATCACTAAGGAATTAAAAAAAAAAAAATTTAATTGGCTTTAATACGAAAACACCCAACCCAAAATTGGTCTCCCATTAAGACCTATAAGTCTTTGTGCTATAAACTTCTAACAAAACCTTTAGCGAGTAGACTTAAATCCTTTTTACCAAACATAATTCTTCCAGGTTAGTTTAGGGATGGCAATTTTGCCTCATCCCACTTGACCTGCCTCTCCCCACTTTGCCCCATGTGGATTTCCCCCACCCTACAAAGATGGTGGAGCAGGGATGGGGCGAGATTTTGCCCTACACCACGGGGCGGGGCGGGGCGGGGATGGGTTTAAATTTTTTAGACCCGTCCCGCCCTGCATTGATAGAGGTTAAACTGTAAATTTTTCATACCTTAAAACCATACTATTTAAACAAACATATTATCAATTTATTTTATTCTACCCAACAAGGCTTTTTGTCTCTATTTTTTCTTTAGCAATGTTGGAAATAAGGTACCAATTTTAATATTTTCTTTTAACTTGTTATAAACAAATTTATATACTCTTGAATCATTGATTTTGTATTATGAGATTTTTGCTTTTGTTGTGATATTGTCTTGTTAAACACTTTAATAATATTATTTAATTTTTGCTAAAAATTAGTTTGATTTGATGGGATAAATTTATTTGTAATTTTAAATATATTTTTATTAATGAAACAGGTTTTATTAAAAACAATTGTAATAGTTGTGGGTAAATTAACAAGAAATAGAGTTTTACAGGGTGGGCCGGGGTTTTGCAGGGCCCCAAGGGATGGGGATAGGGGCAAAAATTTTTTTCCCATCATACGAAGCGAGGTGAGGATGAAGTAAGACAAAACCATGTGGGCAGGAGTAAAGACTCCATCCTTCGGACCCACTTCGCCCCGTTGCCATCCCTAGGCTGGTTGTCAAGCAATGGATAATTAAATCATCACTCAGGAAATGATTCATTATATAAATCAGAAAAAGGGTAGAACACTTCAATTCTATCGGTTTTCTGATACTATAGTTGAGCTTATCAGTTTTTTTTTGGTTTATCCTTCTCTTCGATCTCTATTGTGCGTGGAATGGAAAGGAGAGAGTACCCATTGAAGCTTGTTAAAGTGTGTAGACGGCCTCTAAGTTTTAATCTTGTTTTCTTTGGGGGTGACACATTCCTTTTTCTTTCTTTCTTTTCTCATGCAACCAACCAAGAGTTCACCGTACTATTCCACATTTTTAATTCATGGGGCCCAATTCGCTAGAGTTACTTGGTGTTCATCATCTTCGTTCTACTTGCATGTACAAGGACCAGAAGGTCTTGTTGGGCCAACTATTGAAAATATAAAACTCAGCCTATTATTTATTGCAAGCTTGAATAAGGTTTCGAAAGAAATATTTAAACTACATGCGGCAGAAGTACAAACAAACCCAACGATAAACGGCCCAATAGGTTGAGTCCTGAGCAGTTGAGCCCAATTCTAGACTTCTCTTAGAGGCAGTGAACTTTTTTTTTACCCACCGCCTCTTAGCAATTGCTAGGGCTTATAGTCACCATCTCTTGCTGTAAAAGGGATTTGATAGCCCTACAACTGGAGTTAAATTTCAAAAGCATACTCTCTCTTCTGCCGCTATCTACTGGTTTGACACTTAAGTGTGGGTTGGAGATTAGATTACAAGTAGCTTTTAGATTTGTTTTGGGCGAAAATATCATTTCATACTCGTATTTTGGAGTCACAATTAATTTATTATCTACATTTTGATAATAGTCAATTTAATCCTTATTATTTTTATCTTGCAATTATTTTGATCCTTACCATTAATTCACTAATGGAAAATGCCTATGTAGAAAACGGTTTGCATTATTGCCACAAGCAATGATAATACAAAATCATTTAATTAAACATTAAACCACCTAGGCATTTTTAATGAAAAAAAAATCATTTGAATTTTTTTTTTTTGAAAAAAGATTAAAAAGTTAATTGAAAGAAAAAAAATTAAAGAAAAAAAAATTCTAAGTTTCTTTTTGTATTCTTGCACTTTCTTAATTAGCTGCCAAACAACTTAGCCAAAAAACAACAAAATAATCTGAAACTATACTCTAATCACACATTCACATCGTTATCAAAATTGTACACAAATCTTGTGTTATTAAATTAGTGTACTTCTACCACCGCACACCCTATGTGTGATTGTCACTTTTTAGAGTAGAAATTCTATCTTATATAAATAATAATAATAATAATAATAATAATAATAATAATAATAAAACTAGTGTACTTCTTGATAATATTACCAGATTTGAACTAATGCCCATCGATCTCTTAAACTAATTAATGTCTCACCTGAATTATTGTATGAAATTTAGTTCAACAAATTCAAATTAATTTACACCAATTTCTTTTTCAATTATCCATACATTTTTCGCATAATCTGATCAGCTCTCCTACATCAACAACAAAAATGACTCTTTTCCTTTTGAGTAAGTGTTGCCGTACATGCTATATTGTGTGGGATTATTTTGTATCATGACTGTTGTTGTTAATCATGGTTACCAATATTTTCTAATCCACACTTTTCTTTTACACGCAGCATTTATTCTTTGGAATTCGCTTTTCTTTGATCTTTCCATGCGCAAGAGCACAAAAATGTTTTTGAATGTCCGCTTGGGTAGCAGGTCAGGGATTGTCCCATGTTCAAGTGGAAAAAATTTTGCCTCCTTTGAATTTTCCATAATGTTGAACTTTTTTGTGATGATTTTTTTTGTTTTGTTTTGTTTTGTTTGCAAGACGAAAGATGATAAGAATGCGAAAGTTATGATTCTAATTAGTCATTCTTCTTAATTCACATCAGACAGACATTATTGGGTTATCGTCCTATTCTTCCTTAGGACAAAACATAATTGTCAAGCAAGCCAATTGAGGATCTTCTTTCAATGTGAATGGAGGAATTTCTTTCATTCCATATTATTGTGAATGGTTGAAAAGATGTACCTAACCATTGTAAACATCTCCTCAATGCTTCTCAACTTTATAATGTTGTTTTTGCTTCATTGTTCAGTGTTCACATATGACTACGATGAGAAGCATTGAAAATAGGTTTGCAAGGATTAAGTACATCTTCCAACCATTCCCAATAATATGAAATATAAAAAATTCCTTCATTCACATTGAAAGAAGATCCCCAATTGGCTTGCTTGGCAATTGTGTTTCGTCCTATGCAAGGGTATAGCTGTGACCTAACAATGTCGGTATGATGTGAACTAAGAAGAATGGTTGCCTCTGAAATATCACCATGATACAGGAAAGTTGTTTGTGACCACTTTGCCAGTTTTGGAGGATGTATATAGCAGATCCACTTCTTTGAAAATCTCCCAATTACCAGAGATTGAGGGCCCATTTGATAGAGGAGTTTGAGTAATATTGTTTGTAATTTTTTGAAATACGTGTGGATGAAAAAGTGTCTACAAATGTGTGTAAGGTTGTTTAAAAACTGAAAATATGTGTTAAAACCAATCTGCCAAACAGCCCTTGAGTGATCAGAGTCGTAATTTTCGCATTCTTATCATCTTCTATCTTGCAAATGAATAAGGTTGGCTTACCTCTAATAAATTAGTCCTCAAAGAAAGACATCAGGAAAAATCGTGGAAAAAGGAAAAAAGAAAACTCTTGTTAAAGAAATACTGCAAGAAAAGTACAAGATTATGGAAAACTCAGAAGGAACAAAAAATAAGTAAAAGATTATAAAAAACTCAAAAGGAACAAAAACTTGTCCACATGAGCATGGGAAAATCCCTGACTTGCCACTCAAGGGGACATTCATAAATATTTTTGCACTCTTGAGCATGGGAAGATCCCTAACTCTGCTGCTCAAGGGGGCATCAAAAAACAAAATGTCCACTTGGAATAGGAAGATTTGTAAACACTAGGTTTCAAGTTTGGAAATCAAACAATTAAAATAGTTTCACAAATATATTTTGTATTCATGAATGAGTAGGTAAAATTCTTTGTAATTAAATTCTATTACAACATAATAATCGTCTAATTCAATTTCATCTTGTTGTAAAAATATTTGATTCTAATACAATTTTGATTCAAACACCAAATATCCTTCTTGATTGATAAATGGATTGAGAGATCTTAGAAATGGAATTATGATGAATTTATGTCTGTCTTATTAGAAATTCTTCGTTCTTCTAGTGTTCTTCATATGTTTTTCATCTTTGAAAATCATAATAGAAGATCTTCAAGCCTTTGGAAGCTTGAATTTGTAAATCTTCACTAATTTGTAGTCTCTTGAAGTTTCTAAAAACTTTTAAGTTTGATTCTAGTGAACTTTGAGATCTAACTAGATGATTTAAGTGGTTTTCCTTTGAATGTTCTTCATATTAGAATTGAAGTTCTTGAAATTCTATGGAGACTTTGGAGCTTGATTCCAGTAGAGTTTCAAGACATCTAAATGTATTCCAACAAGACTAAGGAGGAAGTCTATTTATAGGATGTTTTGAAAAGTGTGATCATACATGATTAGCTATTATTGATGACATGGTCATCATTTAAATGGTGAAACTTTATGTCTTGTTTCCTAGGAGACACATGACATCATTTAATTAGATAAATTGTCTTAATTTAAAATAACACATTGAAACATTTAATTAGTCTGTTTATGTCATTTAAATTAAAATATTAACAAATGTCATCATAAAATTGGCTCTTGTGTATGTTTTTGTAATTTTTATTCAATATCACTTGAAATATTTCTATTGTTCTTTGAATAATGAAAATGGAGCCCACTAAATAGCTCGTGCCGTCTTTTAATTAGCTGCTTCGAACATACTATGTGAATGATGTAGCAATTTGTAATTGTCTAAAAATTTCACTCTACAAAAAGAATGAAAGGATTATTTCCTTTTGTGGATTTCTTATGATAGTCTTCTTTAACCATTTTTTAGAAATCTTTAAATTCCTAGGGTTTAACAAACAAATTCAACAAAAATATGCCCCTCCTTACACTCATGAAAATAACAAACTAGAACCCTTGGTTGGTTCTTGGAAAATGAAAAGATTAAATAAGATAAATAACTAGATCCAAAATTAAGTCAAATTAAGTAATGTTCTCCTTTCTTTAATGTTTTTAAAAAAATAAAAGAAAAATGTTTAAATCTTTAACTCTAGAATAAAAGAGCAAATGAAGGATCAAACAAAAAGGTTGAATTTACACAAAATAAATCAATTAGAACAATAATGCAAAACTATAATTATAGAATGATCTCCAAATTGGAACCTGGTTTCTTTGGTCTCATTTAAGCCAATTGAATCACCTGCTTTTCTTTTCAGCCAAAATTCAAAATTTAATCCTTCCTCCAAGCATACATCAACAAAGAAAATCCCCCATTACTCCCACATGACCTAGTGGATGAAGAACATGAACTTCTCCGTCCATCACTGCTCTCCTCCGCCCATTGCAACACACTTGAACATGACGGCGACGGCGACAACCATGTGGTCGACGGTGTTGAACCAGACCCCGATGAAACCGATAAGCTCTTCCTCATTAATCTCTTCTCTGGACCTACCATTTCTGGCCACACCCCACCATCACCAACTTGAAACACAAACACACCATGCCCAATTCCATTAGTACTACTACTATTGTTATTACCATTACTAGTACTAATCTTATTGACCCAATTAAACACGTCCCAAAAAAATTCCACTTCAATGCCACCCACGTAAATTTTCTCATTCCCTCTAAATTTCCATGCCAACCTTTTTACAACAAGCCTAATTTCACCATCTACTTTTACTTTAAGCACTCCCCCACTGCACTCAATTCCAATCTCATGTTTGGTTCCCAAGAATTGAGCCCGGGATACATAATTCCTGCGTCCAAACACGTGCTCCCGCCTAGACAACAGAGTTGGCTCACTGAGTTGGCGAGTCAAGGCCAACCCGGATCGCCGAGTCAACTCGTCATGAAGATCACCCAGAAAAAACTCAAGCTTGGCATTGCAAGAGATGGCAACGTAGAATCCCGAGTCGGGCTCGGCCGAGTTGTGAGTGAACACAGCCCGAGTGAAGTCCCAGTAAAGCTTGATTCTTTGGTAGTGGTGGTGGCTTAAGTAGATGGACTTAGAACCTGGGCGAGATTTGAAGAATGAGAATGTTGATGGGTTGAGAGAGATGGTGATGGAGAAAGAGTCGGTGGCGTAAATGGTGAGGGAGTGAGAGAAGGGGGTTTTGGACCAAGTGAGTGTGAGATATGTTGGTGAGTTGCAGATATGAGTTTGGTATATGCAAGTTACAAGGTTTTGAGGGACTTGATGACTAGAGGTGTTGTTGCTTGAGACTGTGTTGGGTTGGCTGAAACATGCTTGAATCATGGTGTATAATTAGTCTTGTGTTTGTTTCTCAAAACATTCAGCCAGACTTTAGAGAGAGAGAGAGAGAGAGAGAGAGAGAGGTGGTTCTTGGCTAAGTCCTAAGTGACTTCTGTGTGTTTGAGGAGATAGTTTGGGTTTTGGACTACTTTAAAAGGGAGAGATTTTGGAGGGTTTGCTTTGTATTAATGTTGGTGGGCACATTACCTCTTTGGATATTATTTTGAGGGCAGTGTCTGTAACAAGTTTTTGCCCTTTTTTTATTTTAAAAATTAGCTTATTTAAATAATATTTATTTATTTATTTTGAGTGTTTTATTTTATGTTCAAATTAATCATAACTTGTCACATTTTTTTTTCTCTGTAAAAAGAAAAAATCAAAGCTTAGAATGCAACATAATTAAATATGAGCCATACTCTAATTGTTAGAATATAAAATAGAATACTAAAAATAGACAAAAAATATATAATCAACTATGCGCCATACTCCAATTGTTAGAATATATAATAGAATACTAAAAATGGACAAAAAATATATAATCAAATACTCCAATTGTTAGAACATATCGATGTCCACATTTAACATTGAAAAAGATGACATGTTCATTCAATACACAGTAGGGAAGCCAGTTTGTAATTAGTTGAATTGGTAAAAGTTTTTACTATTAAATAAGAGATTTAAAATTTTATCTATGCCAAAAATTAATTGATATCTTAAACTGAAGATAACAATCGTAATTGAGCAAAAATCATAAGTTAAAATGATATATATATATATATATATATATATATATATATTGAACATATGAGGCTTCCATTATGACTATGACAATCATCAGCATCAGTTGCTGAGCCTTACACACAGTTTCTTTCTTGTTGGGTATCCATAATTTGCGCCTCTGAAGGGGCTTCAGTCTTCAAACCATCTCTTTCTATATCTCTCTCTCTTACATATGGGCATGGGAATGAGCTGGGTTGCACTTGGGGTTGCCCTGTCACAATTAAGTACATATGACTTTTTGTGATTTTCTTTTCTACTTTGAAAGGGTTTCTTGCCCTTTTTTAATGTTTCCTTCTTTTTATTTGCCATCTCAAAAGGGCAGGGAATAGATGATGGGTCATTGGGAAAAGGAAATGGCCCCCCACAACTGCGTTTGTACCGTTGCTAGCTTCACTTCACTCATTGAGTGGTTTTCAAGGAAAAACTTCAGGGGAGATAATAATAAGTTGGCGAAAATCACATTTTTATCCCTATATTTTTACTCGATTCTCATTTTAGTCTCTAATTTTTATTTCCACCACTTTTAGTCCCTATTCTGAAAAACGCATCTCGTTTTCGTCTCTACCGTTACATCAGAAACGGAAAATGCACACGTGGCAAACAGAGTGCACTGTTGAGCTGACGTGGCCATTAAAATAATAATAAAAATTACTACGTCAACATCTAAATTTAAAAAATTAATTTATTAATTTTAACTAAATAAAAAAAATTAAAAACAGAATTAAAAATTAAAAATCACATGAATGAAGATCTACAAAACAAGAAAAAAGGCACATCAAAACAAGAACACTAACCCTAATAAAAATCCCAAACCCAGAAATTAAAAAAAAAAAAAACCAATCAAACTCTTCTCTCCCAAAGCCACCATCGCCGCTACTGACTCCCACTATCAACCACCGCTCATCGTTGCAAAGCCAGCCACCACAAACCCAACCAACACATTTACCATCATCCACCGACCACTCTGTACCTAGCCACCACCAACCATTGAAAAGCCAGCAGCCGCCAACCGCCCCAAATCCAGCCACCACACTCACCATCATCCACCTACTCACCATAATCTCATCCAATCGGCCACCATCATCCACCTGCCAACTGTTATCCATCCAATCAGCCACCGTCATCAACAACCCAAACACCCAAGACTGACGAAACAAACCCAAACACCATCATCAGATCTCTATTTCAGAAGAAAAAAAAAACCAATTCAGAACCAACCCACAAAGGCCCAAATCTCCGCCGCAACCAGATCATGCCCAAAAGCTACCTTGACCACCACCAACATCACACCTCTCAATAAGCCTCTTTGTGACTTTCTTTGTCTGTTCGAGATGGGTAAGAAAGAATGACAAGAGCCCCCACGAACCTGAGAGTAATGAGCCCACAACCGTCTTCTCTCGCCGAGCCTATAGCGAAACTAGAAGAACGCCCATAATCTCAACCGTGTTAATCTCAACCGTCTCAACCGTGTTAATCTCAACCAATCTCAACCGTGTTAATCTCAACCGTCTTTGATGGATTTTTTTTTTTTTTTTTTTAATTTCTGGGCTTGGGATCCTTATCTGGGTTTGTGTTCTTGTTTTGTTTTGTGATCTTGGTTTTTAATCTCAACCGTCTTTGTTTTTAAATTTCTTATTTCTGGGTTTTAATTCTGTTTTTAATTTTTTTTATTTAGTTAAAATTAATAAATTAATTTTTTTAATTTAGATGCTGACGTGGCATTTTTTATTATTATTTTAATGGCCACGTCAGCTCAACAGTACACTCCGTTTGCCACGTGTGCATTTTCCGTTTCTGATGTAACAGTAGGGACGAAAACGAGATGCGTTTTCCAGAATAGGGACTAAAAGTGGTGGAAATAAAAGTTAGGGACCAAAATGAGAATCGGGTGAAAATGTAGGGACGAAAATGTGGTTTTCGCCTAATAAATTCAGTGTTGTGGGATGTAGTTTTTGGATAATACATACATGACAAAGAAGACCATATTTAAACAATTCTCACAGCCAGACTTAATCAACCAGGCAACAAAACTCATTAGAAGACAACTATTTTCTATTTATTTATGTTTGCTAGGCCAAGTTCTTTATAGACTTTATACTAAAGGTACTTTCTTTTGGTTTCCTTAACTTTCTTTTTGCATATATTATAGTATTCTGGCTGAATTTCAACAACTAATCACCTTCATTTTTTTTTATTTTTTATTTTTATTTTTTTTATTGCTTGGTCCAATTCAATAGTATACTTTGCCTGCGTGACTTTATTTATTTCTAGTCTTTCTCTACAACATGGATCCCAAACAAAAAACAAATATTTTAGTTTTAATCTTATCTAAATGAACATTCAGGTTCTTTGATTTTTTTTTTTCTAACATGTGCCAACCATAATTCTAAGGCCAGGTTTGATTTCTTCTACGTCAACCCAAAAACTATAGCGTTGGGTGTTAAAAATTGCCTTGAGTATTGGTGAACTCTGAATATCAGGTGTTATTGTTGGACACAGAAAAAGGTTTGTTGTATTAGAAAACCGACATTATTCAGAAAATATATTTTTTAAAGCCTATTGAAACATTGTAGATATAGAAGAAGCCTTATCCAATGCCCAAACCAACACATAAAACAAGTTAGATCTAACATTCCCGAGTTCCTCCTTTGAAATAATTGAAAAGGAAAAAAATAAAAAAAAGAGGTACTTCCATGGCAAACAAGTGTAATTTTTTTTTTAATATAATTTGTTAAGATGTGTGTGTGTGTATATATATATATATATATTTTGAAGGAGTGTGTATATATATATTCTTATGTAAAATCTTTCAATAATTTTGTTTTTGATCTCTCAATAGACCTAACAAAAGATACATTAATTTTGTTTTTCTTATTAAAATGAGACCACACATCTTTCTCCAAAAAAAAAAAAAAAAAAATGAGACCACACGTATGTAGGGGTTAGAGCCATGCATGCACATTGGGTGCTCCAAAATTATTATGATTATGATGCATGCATATAGATTATAGAGAATGTAAAGAAAGGTTGAAGCCTCCTTGAAATCTTAATTTGGATTCACGAATCACGACTTTATATTTCCATTTACAAACGCACATGATTCATATCTTTTATATGTGGCTGATTTTGTGCATACGGGGGGATGTTTGATTGTTGGGGAATCAAATAGTTTTGAATACTCTTCTCCAAATATATATATATATATATATATATATCCAATTCCAAGTTCCAAGATTACTTGGGTTGCACAATGTTATGAACATATCCGGCAAATCCCCATATTTACGTGTAACTATCAGGCCATACCCCATTTATCATGAGATTTGCACTTCAAAATTTCTTCTCTACTTTTTGCTGTGGTAATTGCAAATTCTTTTGAGAAAATAATAAATATTTGCAAAGGTACCACAAATTCCATCATATATGGTAGCTGATACTGGTTCTTAATATTGATTTTTTTTTAAAAAAAAAAATCTTTGCCAAAATATAAGAACCAACTTCCTTTCTTCCCCCAAAAGATGAAATATAATTAAGATATATTTATTTATCAAAGGTTGAATTGATCATCAAAAGAAAAGTTGGGAATATAAGATACCCTTCCTCAGCGGGTCTGGTATAAGTAAAATTAACGACACAACCACTCAGAAAAACACGAGTAAAGATGACAATGGGGTAGAATGGATATATTTATCTATTCCTCTCATTATTCCGTGACTTAAAACCTCCCTCCATACTCACAAAATATTTATTACCATGCCCAACTTCACGTGAAAATTTTGATACTCACATCTAACTCGTCTTTTAAAAAAAAAATTAGTTCAAACTGTGTAAATTTAATTAATAGGATAAAACACAAAACATTCCTAGATCTTTGGGTTAAAGTCAAATTAACCCTAGAACTTATTAGTTTGAAATTAGAAATTAACCTCAACTTTGAGAAATACCAAATTTGATCATTCTGTCTAAATTTTCATTTCTTTGTGATTAATTTTCTTTATATTAAAATGTACAATTAAATTTTAATTAAAGATTTTTTTCCCTCACGCATTTTCACAATGGAAGGAGACGAAAATTTTGGCAGATAAAATTAATTTGGATATTTCTCAAAATTTAGGAGCTTCTAATTTCAAATTAGAAGATCAAACAGTAAGTTTGATTTGGACCCAAAAATCAAGATATGTATTTACATGCTATTACCCAATTTAAAAAGAAAATTAGATTAGAAAGGCAAAAGAATAAATCATGGCTACTGCTGTGCAATAAGAGGGGAATGATGAGGGTCGAGGGCTATGATTCATTCTCTTACAAGTATAATAATGTAACCTCATAATTTATCTTCCATTTTTCAAACTTTTTACCAGACCATTAGGGGTGGGGTATATAGGACAGGTTTTTTTTTTTAATAATCCCATTGCTATCGATGCACACAGACCCAAAATATTAAAAAAATGCAACCCTCATAGATTATAAACGAAATTGAAATCTCACATAATTGCATTTGTGAATGAATGTACTAATCCTAACCAAATAGTCAAAACTCGGTTACCTTCCCCATAAATATATATGAAAAATCTGACTATACATATCAGCCTGAACTATAGGACTTCTACTATATCTATCATCAATTAGATAGTACAAAGTTGTTTATTATTTTTATAAAAAAACTAGTATAAAATTTAGGTAACTATGTTCCTGTCAACCTCTATTTGTAGTTCTACTTCACTGTCTCTTATAAGCTGGAATTTACCCCTGTGAGAGTTGAAAATTGACATAGGGCTCTCCATTTCCCTTTGGCCTGTTCCATCTCAAGGAATAAGATTCAGGACCCTCCAAACCATTAAAACTTTAGTTTAATCCAATTGCCAATAGGTGTCCATTTAGTGACTTTGCTAAGAGTATCTACACCAGTTCATGTAAAAACTTCTAAAATAGAAAAAACTACAAATTTTACATATTTTGAGCAAAAAAACACCCACATCAGTGGGTGTAAAAATGTGTAAAATTGTGTAAATCCATCCACGAGTTACAATAACCATGTATATTTACACGGTTATTGTAGCTCGTCTATCCCATTATTTTATAATTTATCGTTCGCTCCTTTTGTTTTTTTCTCTCTTTTCTCCGTGCTCAACAAACCCAATTAAAACTCAACTCCTCATCTTCTTCTTTTTCATTAGATGCACACAAACACACTCACACACAAACACATCCACATAGACAAATCAATAGAGATACACTTGCTAAAAAAAAAAAAAAAAAAAAACACACACACACACACAGAGATAGATCGGTGCTTGTGGAACGATCAATGCTTGACTGGAACGATCGGTGTTTGTGGGTCTTGCTTGATCGGAGCTCGTGGGTCTTGCCTGATCGGAGCTAGGGAGATCTCAGATTTGATCGGTGCTTGTGGATCGGAGCTAGGGAGAGACCGAGACCACCACGAATGCCACGTTCCACATGATGTCTAGAGCCACCACGGGCTTCAAGTACCCCTAGTCAGCCTTGCGCTCCTCCAGCTGCCGCGCTGCCGTCTCCCACACCAGCATGGATGGGCCGCGACGACTCGTGGCTCGGTCTAGGAGTAAGGCCAGAGTGGTAAATCGTGGGTTGCGGTGTCGGAGCTACCTTGTCGTGGGTCTGATCTGGTCGAATCTGATTGTGATCGAGAGAGTTAATCTGAGAAGAAATGGGTAGAGAGTGGGTAGAGAGATGGGTAGAGAGTGAGAGCAAAAAATTAGAAAAATGGGGAAAAGAGAGAGCACGCGCGTATTAAAGGGGGTGGTTGGGGAAATAATTAAAAATTTGAGAAAATTGATTATTTAATTAAAAGAGGTGATAGAATAGATGAACTGATGTGGGTGTTTTGTAAAGTTGGATGTGTAAAATAGAAAAAGTAGGTTTTTAGTGTAAATATGGACGCGTAAAATAAAAGAACTGGGGTAGATGCTCTTACCCTTGTTTCCAAAGAAAGATTAATAGCAGATTTGATTAATTTATTGAATGACTTTCCTAGTTTCTTTCAATGATACTATAGACAATAGTTGGGAATGCTTTCTTTGATATGAAAATCATTTCAAGTACTCCATAACAACCATAAGATCTCATAATCCTTTCACTTTTTTTCTCTTTTGATGAAATGGTCTTTTCACTAAACAACCAATTTCTATTCTTATTATTCCTGATTCTTTCTGCCAAATATTTTTTTTCTTTTGAAATAGAATTTTTTGCATGAACAGGAACATTACAAAGCATAACGATGTCATATGATCTTCCTTACTACCACATATGGAACAATCCACAAACAACCGAAGGGTCCTATGAATCATGTTATTATTCTTTGTTAATCAAAAAATACATACATACATACATACATACATACATACATATATGTTGAGGGTTCTTTTTACGTTTCGTATACCTTAGACACGCGTCTTGATGTTATTAGACAACGCTTAGTTTAGGCTTTTTCTAAGAAGAAAGTTGAGTTTGGCGCTCCATGGAATGAGCTCCAAAGTACTATTTTACCGTTGCCAATTTGTGCGCAAACGTTGAGTCCAAAGTCCAAGGGAAGATGTTGCAAAATGGGCTTATGCTCCGTTTCTACAGCAGAAGGAACTTTTCTCTAGTTTTTGCCACAAGACTTACTTTTTTGCTTTGCAATAAATCTTTTTGCTATGCAGTAAAGCTTTCTTCACTTTTTTGCAACGTGAATGACTACTTTTTATTTTTTACCACAGAAATACTTTTCTACTTCCTGCACATAAACAAATCTAAAATCCAAAGAAAATATCTGTCAAGTAGATGTTAGTTTACATGAGTTAGCATATTTTCAAATATATACATATATATATATATATATATATATATATTCGTATATGTACTTATACGCATTCACATATACATATATAAAATATATTTTGCAGAAAATAAGCTACAATGTATACATGTGCGTATGGCAGAATAATGATTAGTTTGCGTCAAAAGTAAAACATGTAATAACAAAGAAATAAGAAAGCTTTAGCATAAAAGGTTTAGCTAGTATAATAGCTAACACGGTAAATATAATAAAAATATGCTACAGCAGAATAACTAGTATAACAAATAAAAATATCACAACAAGACAATTGATGCAGCGAACGTGATAAAAATCATGCTATAGCAGAACGAATAAATACAACAGATATAAGTTCTAACCAATGAAACCAAATATATTTGCAATCAAAATCAAGTATTGAATTTTCTCATAGAATAAGTAAACCAAGAAGGAACTCAAATCCCAACCTGAACAACCTTATCATAGGCTTTTGACATCAAAATTGTGCATTTTGGAGAATAGGCCTAAATGACTACTAGTTATTACTTTTAGGGGACTTCAAAGAGTGTGTTTGCTAAGAGGGAGAGAAAAAATTGGTCTATTGATGCATGACCCTATTTCTGTCATGTTTTCTTTCTTCCTTTTACCACTTTCTATCTTTCTTTCTTTCTCTCGATTCTTTTTACTCTTAGTTTCTGACTATTATCTTGTCGTGTGTTTTTTCTCTCCCTTAGTTCTTTTCCCTTTTGGATCCCCTTCTCCTTGGGTGCCTCCCCCTCTAAGTGTCTCCTAGGTGTTTACTGCTTTCTTTTAGCATGGGTTCCTTCCCTCTTTCATCCATGACTAACTCTTCCTTTTATAGTGAAATGATTCAATGAGATTTATCCCTTTTACCCCTAAGGCTTCACCAACTGTTTTTAGCTTATTGTCGGCATTCCTTCAGGACTGCCCACCAACTTATTGGTTGCCTGACCACTACCTCTACTTAGAATACATTTGCTGCACCACTACTCATTTCGTAAAACAAAATTCCATTTTGTTTGTTCTTACTCTATACCTCTACTTTTGGGTTCAAATGGATAAGGATTGAGTTATCTCACTACTTATCTCTATGGCATGCATCAAATAGTCTCAACCATCTATTACCTCTTTTAAGTAAGATACCATCCTAGTAGGGTATATTCCCAAAATAAGTCACGGCTAGAAACCAAATATAGACTCATTTTTCCCCCACCACCAAACTACACCCTCTAAATCCCCTTGACCATGGCCCACCTCCCTTGTATTGGCTGAGTACAAGTTGGTGGTGCTCCGGCCCTTGTGTGCTTGCTCCACTATCTTATGTTTTTGTCTTCTTTTGTTCCCACGTCATTTTTGTCATAGCAGATTAGTTTTGTTTCATTTTGTTGCGTGTCTCTATCTTATTTCTACATGCGTTTCTTGCTGTATTTGTCATTTCCTTTGGTTTGACTTTTCTTTTCTTCACGCAATTCCTGCTGCTAACACTTTCTGTTGTTCCGTGTTTCTTTTTATCGTGCTCCTTCATATTGTCTATCCTTTTATACAAAAGGATTTGGGTCTTTGTAGGCCAAATAATGTTGACTGGATCAAAAGGGTCTTGGGCCTAATTTGCCTTAATCCATCGAAGCCATTTTGCTAAAGAACTGTATTTTGCGGCAGATCAGTATTCTGCTGTAGATTTGTATTTTGCTATAAATTTGCATTTTGCTGCAAATCACTTTCCTTTGCATTTCTTTCTTTGGACCTTTCTTGCTCTTTAGTCTTCTTAGTAGGCCTTGGCTTTCATTGGGCTTTCCTCTGTATGGACTTTTGAGTCTTGCTTCTTATTGGGCTTTCTTTTTTATAGGCTTTTGGGTATGGATTTGCGAAAATGAGCATCAACAATATATATATATATATATATATGAATGGAAAATATTTTTTGTTGATTATATATATAGTTGAATCTCAAGTTTCACCCTCAAAATAATAATAATAATAATAATAATAATAATAATAATAATAATAATAATAATAATAATAATAATAATAATAATATTAATAGTAATTAGACTTACTATGGTTACGTAATTTTTTTGGGGGTGGGGGTTGTTGAGAGATTATGAACCAAACGGGAGACAAGGCTTCTTATAAGACTCAAATTCAAGACTTTGTAAAAATGTGATATAATTGTTGGGTTATAAATATTTAGTCATAAATGTTTAGGTTTTGATGTAGGACAGAATATTTAAATTAATTTTGTAATTTTTATATTTGGTATTTTTATGTAATTCTTTATTTTAGGTTTAGGGCATTTATTTCCTTCTTTTTAGGTGCTTTTAATATTGTTTAGTCAAATTAGGGTTTTACATGCTTTCGTAGCCGCCTTAGGGTTTCTAGTTGCCCTAAGTTTTCTTTTTACCATTTAAACACATTGTAGCCTCCAAAGGCAATTCAGTTTTCATATTATTATCAATATATACAGACTTTTGTCAAATTCTTTCTTTGGTGAATTCTAGTTTATCTCCTTGTGGATTTAAGGAAACTCCTTGTGGATTTGAGGTTTACTATCAGAAGCTAATAGTTTAGTTTATGTTCCATCAAGAGAGCATCGTGTATGCTTTCTTTAGGCTTCCTTGACATCAGTTGATATCAGAGCCTTGACTTACCCTGGTCTGATTGCTAACCAGCGAGACGTTAACCACCACCATAACAACGGTGAATAACTTAGCGAGTATTACATGACGTACAACAAGCACTCACAAATATCTATGCTAGGATGGTGTTATTGAGGAATAGAAATATAAAGGATAACTGCAATGGAGGCATAGCTCTTGGGCAACCTATTGGTAAGCAAATCTCATTTAGGCCTTATAATAGAATTGCAAGTTTTAATGTTTATATTTTAAAAGAAGATTTTCTTGATTGGTTACTTGATCTAGAGAATTTATTTGACTATGAGAACATTTGTAATGAGAGAAAAGTTGGACTTGCTTTGTATAAACTTAATAAGTAAACCTTATGTTGGTGGGGACGAGTACAATCTAATAGAATTTGACAAGGTAAAGACAAGATTCGTTCATGGCCAAGGACAAACAAAATGTTAACTATCAAATTTTATCCTTTGGAATGTGAAGAAATCTTGTCGTATACAGTACAAAGTTATTATTGGCCAAGAAGTTCATAATCAACTTATTTCAAAGAGCCACATATTCCACAAATAAGGGATGAATTGCATGTTAAAGAAAATACTTTTCTTGAAGAATATGTAGAAGTCAAAGAAGAAAATATAGAGATTTCTAAGGAAATTAATGAACGCCTTATTATGGAGGAAAAACCTGAAATAAAAATTGTGGAAGAGATTGATGAAAACCCTATTATAGAGAAATATCTTGAAGTTGAGATGGTAGAGACAATTGAAGGTGAAGTTGAAGAGGAAAGTTTCAAGCTCGATGAAGTCAAATTAGATGATTGCAACATTCAAGCTCCTATTATTTTTGGTGGGAGATGCTGAAACAAAGTTTCTTGATTTTATTGGGGTGGAAAGATTTGATTTGATTATTGACTCTTATTTGGTGAATATTGTCAATTGCATGGAGATCAGGGGACAAGAAGTTCAAGTTGCTCAATTGATGACTTTCAAGTTTGGCAAAAAGACAAGGAAGATGAAGTATTCAAAGTATTTGTTCTCTTGGCATGGAAGATTTCAAATTTCAACTATCAACTAGAGGACGAGTTTGTTTCAAGTGGAGGGGTCTGATGTAAGATAGAATATTCAAATTAATTTATGTAATTTTTATATTTGGTATTTTTATTTATTTTAGGTTTAGGGCATTTATTTTCTTCTTTTTAAGTGCTTTTAATGTTATTTAGTCAAATTTGGGTTTTATATGCTTTTGTAGCCACCTTAGCGTTTCTAGTTGCCCTAGGTTTTCTTTTTACTATTTAAACACATTGTCGCCACCAAAGGCAATTCAATTTTCAAACTATTATCAATAAACACAAACTTTTGTCAAATTCTTTCTCTAATGGTTTCTAGTTTATCTCCTTGTGGATTCAAAGAAACCCTTGTGGATTCAAGGTTTACTACCAGAAGCTAATAATTTAATTTCTGTTCCATCAATAGAGTATCGTGTGTGCTTTTTTTAAGCTTCCACAACATCAGGTTCTAAATATGTTATATATTGGCAAATCGAGAACAAAAACTTTTCTAGGATTAGATCTTAGGGTCTTTGAAGTGTTATAGACATTGCTCAAATTGATACAAGTCAAGTTTCAAGAATGTACTAGTAGCAAAATGAAGAATTCAAAATCTGTCAAGCTCGATCGATTAAGAGAAGCCTTCAATCGATTGAACTACGATTCTGTATAATCTTAAATAAGGCCCAACAATCCATGAAACATTTAAGGTTTGATTCCAACACTACTAAGTATAAATAGAAAACCTTAATACACGTTTTTCAAGTCTTAAGAGTACTCTTGTGAGATCTGTGAGATCGTATATCTTCTATCTTTATCAGGCACCTACTAGAGATCAAATCTATATTGCCAGTACCAGTGGAGAAAAGTTGCAGCCAAGCCTTCAGCTATCAAGTGTACAGAGGATCGAGACGTGAACTAGAGACTCATGTGAGAGCAGATCTAAATAGAAGAAGTCTGATGAGTTTAGAGCCCAATTTGGTAATTGTGTTAGACTTACTACAAACTAGTATTCTTGACTGTAAATCTCAATTTAATATAGAGAATTGTTCTCTTGGGATAATTTCCTCTAGGTTTTTTACCTTGAAACGAGTTGTTTTATTGGTTTTTTGGGGTCATCACATCTTGTATTATTTACTTTTTCATTGTGCATGTTATATGTGTTGAATGTTTAACATAGATCTAAATAATTAACCTAAGAAACAACTTGGCTAATAAATTAGGTTAAACATATTGTGTTTTACAGGGGTCTAAAACTTAACATTAACCATTTTCCATAATTATATATGAGAGGACTAGTTTTGAGTTGCATATTATTGTGCCAAAAAAGTGTGATAATCATTACAAATTAGTTAGGTAAACTTTGGATTAAATCTAGTGCACACCCACTTTCACAACTTATTAATTTTTGCAATTCAGTGTTGGAGAATATATTGATATCGCAAAAAACGAGTTACTCGAATACATGAAGTTCTACAATTATCTTCTACAAGCTTTCATATTTTGAAATCGTTGCATGATATATAGCTTCATTATTAGTCCTATAAGTCATATCTCTTTCAAATCATATATAGTTATTTTCTTGCCAACTCAAGGGATTTAAATGAAGCCCCCTATAATGAATGTGGCACCATCTCTAGTTGTGAAAATGTTGTGATATTTTGTTATGTCCTTAGACTTTCTCCCACTTACTATATAAACCCATCACTTTTTGTTGACCACTTACATTTGTACAAGTTAGTGAGTTGTGAAATTGTATGTGAAAATGGGTATGTTTGAAATATTGTTGAAAGTTTTGAGTCATAAGTTGCATGAAGATCCCAAGTTTCAAAAGTTTAACTTGAGTGAATTAAGGACTTGCTCAAGCGATCATATAAGTCAAACAGAATGTTTGCTCAACGCTTACTCAAGTGACATTGTTAGAAATAGTAAATGTTTTGAGTCCTGATTATTTGTAATTGTTCCTTCAAAGTAGATTTTCTATTGGACTATTTGTGTCCTTGGAGTCGTTTAAATGTTTGAAGAGATTTTTTCACTGCCTTACCAAATTTTCCTATGTTATAGTTTTTATATTTCTTGTATGATGATTTGCCATACGCTAAATTGTAGTAAATAATAATTATTTGTGTTGACTGTGGATCACTTAATTGAGATAAATCAATAATTTTTTAAATATAATTCTATAGTTAGGGATGAGAGATTTAAACTCCTAGACATCTCCATGGGAACATCAGAAATCCAAATTGGCTAAAAGGCTCTTGGTTAGATATATTATTACTTATTTAATCTTAATAAAAATATGTAAAAAACATGTTTGATTATCATTTTAGTCTTTAACACTTGTACTATGTATCAAAATGGTTTTTAACATCTTAAACGTGTCGATTTTGTCTCTAAACTTTTGGTGTTGTGTCAAAATAATCCTTATTATTAAGTGGTACATGAAAAGAATGGATTTATCTAACATTAATATCAAAATAATATTTTTATGTCATTTAAGCTATCCTTTGAATTATCACGTGTCCTTAATTAGAAAATAAAATAAAAATTTGAAAATATATTAATTGCATCTCCATAAGTAAACGAGATGCCATTTTATTAGCAGAAATTGAAATTTTCTTTTCTTTTATTTTCCTCTACTTTCTCAACAACCAAATGGGGTTTAAGTCTTGACTTTTTTGTTAAAGTGCTCATGAACATCGTCTAAAAGACATACTATTTACCTAATTTAAAAATGAAAATTAAAAAAAAAAAAAAAAAACAAAAAGCCAAATGTCAATTTTTTATGTTATCATTTTTCTAAGAAGTTAAAGTTATTACCATTATATTATAAAAATCTTGTAAACTAAAATGGTAATGAATATAATTAGTGTCATGTCATCAAGGAAATAAATCAATTTCCTAATTATTTTTCTATTTCATGTTTAAAAATTGATACATCCATTTAATAAAAGTAGTGTGTACCTTGTGCATATGCACATGTACATTTAAAAATAATCACAATTATATATATATATATATATATATATATATATGATTTAGAATCTAATTGAATCTAGACTCTTCAATTTTTGTACTAAATAATTCACTTGCTACAAAAATAAATAAAAAAATGGATGGAACACATGGCCCAAAATTGAACAATTAAAATTCAATTTAGAATCTAATTGAATTTAGACTCTTTGATTTTTACGCCTAATAATTCACTTAACACACAAATTTAAAAATTAAATGAGAGACGTGGCGCAAAATTAGTTCCAATATATAACTGTATAACAACCTACCATCACTCTATTTAAAATTACATGTTGTTCATGAAATCACAGTCTCATATATGGCGCTTTTTTAGGAGCAACTATCTCATCAAAAATACTATCTCATAAAAAAAAAAAAATCTTAGTATATTGCAATGTATTTGGAATGGTGAATCCATCGGTATTAGGAATCAATGTTTTTTTTAAGGACAAAAAAAAACTTAAATTGGACACGTGGCGCAAAATTTAAACAATAATTGAAATTTAATTTAGAATCTAATTGGATTTTCTCTCAGTTTTGACTTTAATTATATATATAGACTGGTTATTGGCCTGTGCGTTGCACGATTTTTTTTGGTAAATATTATAACTGGAGAACATTTTTTTGGGAAAAAAACTTCTTTTATTTTCATGTAGTGATTTTAAAAAATACAATGAAGGGTTTTGTGATAAATTTTGTTAATTTTATGCAATATATTTATATAAGATAAAACTCATAAATTGCATGAGATATATGTAAAGGTATAATTCATGACTATGCATGAAAGTTATTTTTTTTTTTTTTTAATTTCTATTAGCTAGATCACATTTCTTAAATAAACTGAACAACCATTTCATCACCCCGTTATGCACGTAATGATTGGAATGTTATTAGTTAGTACATTATTGCTTGATAAAAAATATTGAGTAAAAATTATTTTAATTCTATTTAAGAAATTTTTTGTGAAATTTTCATTTTCAAGTCCATTGTTTTAAATCTAATAGATTTAATTTTTCACTTTAGTTTAATTGAATAGTATTGTGTTTATACTTTTTTTAAACTACAATTGATAATTCACAAAATCAGTAAACAACTTATTAAGTATTGCAAAAGATACAAATATGAACATTAACATGAACATGAGCACGAACATGAAGGGATATTTCTATTCATTTTCTTAAAGAAAAAATGTACTTACAAAAATTCCAAACTTTATTAGGTAAAGAAGAATTAAGTTGTAGACAGAAAATTCAATAACCCAAAAATTTTAGGAGCCTAATAGGAGCCATTACTAAGTTGAAACAACCCAAAACACTCAAGGACTAAAAAAAAAAAAAAAAACCTTCCACTCCACACTTCCATCGCAACTGCTTTAGCTCAAGGAATACTATATATATATATATATATATATATCTTTTTTTATTTAGAAATAATTACAATATGTATGCTAAGCAACTTGAACCTTTTCTCCTTGACTCCCACAATTTGAACTTCTCCCTTAAACTCTAAACACTTTGTGTATGGGGAGGTGTCAATTCAGTCACATGGCCCCCGACATATATATATATATATATATATATATATATATATATCATTCAATAAATATAGAACTCCCTTTCAAAAAAAAAAAATTATATGTTTATCATAATTAAGGGAAATCCTAATGGGTACTTCACTTGAGCATATGTGAAAAAGGCATATACATACCATAAATGATAAAGGAGAAAGAAAAAGTTGCTAATCCCTTTTAATATGATTAATTTCTTTGCCTCAATTAGTCTCCCGAACAACATACCACTTATTCATACCACAACCACAAATGACAATGCAACATTGGCCATCGGTAATTGCTAATCTGAAAGTACAGATTTCTTTAATAGCTCCACCTTCGTTTCTTTTGGCCAATATGTATTTACTAAATCAAAATCAAACCACAAAAATCATATTAAAATCGCCAAATTAGAGTTTAAAATTATGATTAAAATTTTTAAAGAAATCTAGGCACAATTGCACAAAAATTCCATGCAACTAAGTCACACTAAGGAATATCGGACCCTTTTTCCTTTGTATAAATAAGGGGTCTCAAAGGGATGAGGCGGCTAATAATTTTTTTTTCCAAAACAGTTATTGTTGGAACATAAAAGTTTTATATTGTAAACTTTTCACTCTTAAAAAACATGACTTGCCAACTAATCAAACTAGATTTTTTAGTACCTACAGCAATTTCACAACATCAAGAACAAACCTTAGTGTATACAGTATCAAATTCCATAGTTTTCTGTTACTTTAAATGAGTATTTAATTTTTCTCGCAAAGTATTAACTAGTAAAGCTTCTGGGCCATAGTCTCAACTACAACTCTCAATCATGTTAGACTTGGATGACACCTTTCCACAATGTATCATTATGATATGCAGAAAAATTTTAGAGTGTACATAATGTTTAGTGTGGATGGAAAGAAATTTCATCGTATTCCAATTTGTTAGGTCAGTAAGGGACCTATTCCAATTTAATGATCCTAGAATTTTGTATACAAGTAATAATCAATGAAACTTCTGCCTAAAATAAGTCGGACTTTTGGCAAAAGAGAAAATTGATGCCTAGACAAATCAAGCTAAGGCCAACTAAAATGGACCATATTCTTAGTTTCTTATCTTGATTTGTTCTATATACAAAACTTACAGTCAATGCTTGGCGTATAAAAGTTGAATAGCCTATCTAAAGTCCATCCTCTGAAAACTTGAGAAAAAAATTCATTTAAACTAACACAATATATAAATTATAATGGAATCAAAGAAAAATTTTCAAGAATAATGAAAATTTAATTTGTGCCTAAATTCTTATAAGGATGAACACAATAACAATATCCTTTTAAAAAAAAAATAAAGATAAAAAAAACTATGCTTATTTTGTACGTATGATAAAGTCCTATCATAAAGTTTTTTGTGACTCATGCTGATTAGTAATTAGCAGTTATAAAGGAATAATCATCAATATATATATATATATAAGCAGAAATCTTATGCACAAGTGCACAAGGTTTTGCCAAGTGACGCTCTAATTTTGCATTTAGCATTTTTTTACCTCTTTCATTAAGTTTTTTTTACTGTTACTTAAAAGTTTACGTTAACTTATTTTACTGTTATCTCATTAATCTCTCATTAATTGTCTAAGCTTACATCACATATTTCTCTCTTTTTCATATCTTTTAGCATACCCACTATTTTAATATTTTAAAAAAAGGCAAAAAAATAATAATTAAGAACTAATAATAATAATTAACCAGATAAGGCCTTGGACAGAGATAGAGAGACACAAAAATATTGTGAATTGTTAAATAAAACGCATTGTTTCACTATATATTACCAAAATAAAAGACATGAGATTGACAAAACATTTGAAAGAGAGAGAAAGAGAAATCTAAGGAAGGCCGCCGCCTCTGTCATATTGGCCTCCCACCACCATCAAGATGCCAACTCCTATGGGTATTTTTTTTTTTTTTTTTTACTTTTTAAATTAGGGAATTAAATATGATTTAGGTTTGGGTCATTTGGTTGGATAGTTTTTGTTTTAGGTATGTAAGTAGATAGAATACTTGGTACACAATGTAAAGCCATATTCTATTATGGTTTTAAATCATCTATAAGACACATGTATACACACTTACTCACATCATGTTTTAATGTCGCATTATCGATGAGTGGAAGATAGTGAGAGAGTTGGACATACTTTTATTTCATAGTATTAAATATGTGAACGCAACACAAATTAGTTTATTTTCATGGTCCTGTTACTCTTTTGCATTTATATTTGGTTTCATGATTAAAAAAAAATTAATCTTACCTTGAAAAGGCTTTAAATATGCAGTGAAACTACTAAATTAATTTTTAATATCTCAAAATGTGTATGTTTCTTTACTCTAATTAGTTTACTTTTTTTTTTTGTAATATATATACAACACTATCCAAAACAGTTTTATATAAAATATTACAAAATTATCCTTGCATCGTACGGGCAATTTACTAGTTATTACTTAATTAAAAATTTGGTTGCATAATAAACATTGGGGGTGTAAACTAAAAATTTTTACGTTGGTAAGTCTTATGCTATAATTTAGTATCAGATATTGTCACAGATCATATACTCCCTTGAGAGTTGAGACCGAGAACGTCATTGACTGTGTGATGCCTTGCTTATAATTCATGAGCCTTAACTCATAATTCGTTTATGTAGAAGTATAACCTTCTTCATTATTATTTTGTTTATCACTAGTGAGGGCATGGGATTAATCAAAATAGGGTTTAAAAAAAAAAAAACTAAGGAGTAAATTCACGAAACTAGAGATATGTGTAAACTGTAAATACAATAATTGTAAAGATGTTGATGCATTAAGTTGTGTAGTGTATCAACTTAGCACATAAATTTCCCCTCAAAAAAAAAAAAAAAAAAAAATTAACACATAAATATTTAAAACTTACAAAACTAATTGCTATTACGTTTATATTAGGAGCAAAATAAAAAATAAAAAACCCAAAATTGCTATTAAGTTTTTTTTTGCTAGCTAGTTTCCAATTTGTGACAACAAAGGCATATATCACGAAGCACATTATTTTCTCTCTTTCTTTTATTCTTTCGACTACCTTCCTTCAAGCTAGCCACTTCATGTTGAACAGCCTTCACAAGCAGACTTTGTTCCTCAAGAGCCACTAGAATTGGCAAATCACCAATTCCACGAGCCATGGCTAGCATGAGCTCCCTAATAAGAGACTCAAATTCCATTCGATCAATGAAACCTTTTTCATCCTTATCAAACCTCTTGAAAATTACTTCATAGAGATTATTGATCTCTTCCTCTTGGTTCGTATTGTTTTCCAATGACAAAAGCTTATGAAGACCCCCATAAAGCAATTCTCTTGAAAGCTTACCATTACCATCAATATCTAGCATCTCAAAACATTCATTGATGCAATTGTTGAACTTCTTTGTGTCTTGGATGAATCCCATTACTGTGGAGCTATTAACCATGGCTACACTCATTTTGAAAGAAGAAAGTTGGACTCAATGGTTGTAACTTGTAAACCCTTTTTTTTTTTTTTTTTTTTTTTTTTTTTTTTTTTTCAGTCAATTTTAACTTTGTTGGACTTCACATATATAGATGCAGACTTTGTGATTCCTATCTTTGAGGGTTTCCAAGGGTTAATTAGCCTTTAATTTAGAGGTTTTGGGCATCAAGTAAAGTTAGGTACACAATGTATTCACTACAAATCATACATGGCAAACTGTTATAGATAAATAAAAAAGTGATGTCGGTGATGTTATAGGTGTATTGTCCTTTGAACATCAATGTGTCATGAGTATGAGGCATTCTCTTGCCCGAAATGTCTAGTTCCCTAATATTAGGAAGGTACTATTTGTTCTAATTTTTCCCCCCTTCTGATGTAACTAACCAAGTTTGGACATGACCAAATTTGTCTAGTGACTGTAAACTAGCGGACCTGATTTGGGCTGGTTGGAGGTTGGCTTGTTGTTGAAATAGTTAGTCAATACCTCACACATTTGCAGGCTCTTATCTGGCCCAACGAAATTTTGGCAAGACCTAATTTAGTGACCACACTAAATTTGATATTTGGAAATTTAAATTTAAAATCAATTAATTAATTTTAATCTGCTTAATTCATACACAACATTATAAATTATGGATTAGGAAAACAAAATATAACCGAAAATATTTCTATTAGAAATATTTGGAGATGTCGGTTGAGCTAAGGCTTTCTCGAATCCCCTAAAGCCCAAACTATTGAAACCGTAAAATAAAATAAAATGTCAATATACCATTACCATATATCCATGGAGGAGATTGAAAATCTTTGGACTTAATGGTAGTTTTTTTTCGTTAAAAAGTGGAGGCTTAGGATTCAATTAATTATGGGTGCAGGATTTGTAGGATAAGGTTGCCTTAAGAATGAAGAAACATTATAGAAGAGGTCATCTTAGAAGCTTGTTTTAAGCCCAAATTGACTAGAAAGGCCAGCAGAATTACATTCTACTAGGCAATGGCCCATGAAATGCACAGCCTTGCTATAGTTTTTCGCTCCAAAATAATTTATAGGATGCTCTCGATGCAGAGCCATGTAATTTTAACTTTTTCAAGTGGGCCCACTGCTTATCTCACTTGTTTGAGAAAGTCTAGCCCACACAACTTTTGTTACAATTTTAATGTAAGGTTTATTTAGATACCGCTTATTTTGTTGAAATTAAAAACTTATTACTGAAAGTACTGTAAATAAAGGTAAAAATTAGTTTAAATAGTATAATGAGACCTATTAATAGTACTAAAAAGTGTAATGGAATTCATAAATAGTAACAAAAATAAGCTGAATAGTGAAATAATTTTTAATTTTAAGTGGTATCCAAACGGGTGCTTGTGAGTGGAGAAAAAAAGTGTTTAATAATAGCTTTTATCCTAAAGAAAAAATGAAAGAGAGATGACGTGAATGTTTGGATAAAGCTGAAATGATATTTCAATTGCGTCCAACGTTTGTCAATGAGTCTCGTGACTGTTTAAAGGATCCAAAAACTTTTTTTTTTATCAAAACTTTCATTAAAAATGAGTCTTACGACACAATTTACATATTCAAAAATTATTTTGTTATAGTATTTTCAGTTTTAAACGGTATTAAAAAGCTTGTTGTTGCTGTGACTTCTGGTCTTCTGCCACTGCTACCAGTTTATTGTGCGTTGTAAAGAAAGTAACTCTAACAATTTGGCGGACTCAAAAAAAAAAAAAAAAAAGAAAAAGAAAAAAGTAAATAAATGAGGATGAGATAATTTATGGGAGTAGTTGGCAGTGTTTTGATTGTTTTTTAGTACATCAAAATTTCAATAATAAATAATTGGCAAACTGAAAATGATCGGTAAGCAATTTTCCAATAAGCATTTGAACATTAGATAACAAGTCTTCTCTGCGTTTACTCCGCGATTGGGCCACCAACTCTCACCACTAGTATTTTTATAATAGATTAAAGGTCCGTTTGGATATCGCTTATTGCTAAAAATTAAAAACTGAAAATATTGTAGCAAAATCATTTTTAAATGTATAAATAGTGTTGTGGGACACAGTTTTAAAGTTGTTTTTGTTGAAAAAAGTACTTGCGGGTCCGTAAACAAAACATAAGACCCACACAAAAAATGCAAACGCGTGTCTGCTCTCCTTTTCAATGCAATTTAAACGTGCACTAACATAGTCTTATGATGTCACAGTCACAAGAACTCAACTAATATTCAATTCATTTAATCTGCCATTCCCATGGTCTGCTTTCCTTTTCACTGCAATTTAAACGTGCACTAACATAGTCTTATGACGTCACAGTCACAAGAACTCAACTCATATTTAATTTATTTTTAAATGTATAAATAGTATCATGGGGACATAGTTTTAAAGTTATTTTTGTTGAAAAAAGTACTTGCAGGCCCAATGAACAATGCACAGGACCCACACAAAAAACGCTGACGCACGTCTGCTTTCCTTTTTAGTGCAATTTAAACGTGCACTAACATAGTCTTATGGCGTCACAGTCACAGGAACTCAACTAATATTCAATTCATTTACTTTGCCATTCCCATATATTTTCTCTCTCTCTCTCTCTCTCTCTCTCTCTCTCTCTCAAAAACCCATTCAAAAATTCTCACTTACAATCTTACAATTCCAATTTCATCACTTCAACTCTCCTTTTCCTTTTAAATCTGTTCTACTGTCTATCCAAATCACCATGGCTTTTCTAGTCAACAAAGAAGACTCTTCTTCCTCTTTCACCCACCAGTGCAGATATGATGTATACGTGAGTTTTAGGGGTGACGATACCCGCAATAATTTTACGAGTATTTTGACCGGCGTTTTGTACCATCATGGTATTAACATCTTCCTGGATAACGAGCACTTAAGGGGTGAAGAAATTTCATACAAACTTTTCGAAGTCATTGAAAGTTCAAGAATTTCAATCATTGTATTCTCTAAAAACTATGCATTTTCTATTTGGTGTTTGAAAGAACTTGTCAAAATTCTTGAGTGTAAAGAGAAAGGCCAAATTGTGCTACCAATTTTTTACAAGGTGGATCCATCAGAAGTACGTAACCAAGAGGGAAAGTTTGGAGAAGCTTTGACAAAACATGAAACAAAGTTCAAGAATAAAATGGAAGTGCAAAAATGGAGGATAGCTCTACTTAAAGCCGGCAATATATGTGGATGGCATTGCAAAAAGGAGTATGCATTCTATCACTATTTTTGTTATCACCAAAAAAATTTAACGTTAAAAAACAACTCTCAAGCAAAGTCTTATTTTTTGAAAATTTGAAAGTTCATATCTTTTAATAATGTGCTAATTAGGCTAGATAGAAAGGTAAGCATATATAAATGATTATCTTATCAATTAATTATAAGATATTCCCAGTTCAAGCAAGTTTATATATTTTGTGGTTTTTAGGGTTTTTTTTTTAATATTTCAATATCAATTAAATATTATTTATTCATCTTTCTATATATATATATATATTGTTGTTTTTTTAGATGCAAAATTGATTATTAAGTTTTTGTATGAAGGTTTTGTTAACTTATCAATAATTATTCGGCACGCTCATAACATTTTCTTTTTTGTCAAACAATTTAAGGTTTCAATTAAGTTAGATTTCTATGGTTTAATATTTTGTGGCCTCCTTGGAATTGGTGAAAGAATGCAAAACTAATATATTTTTTTTCTTCAAAAAAGAAAAATCAATTATTATTCTACAATTTTAGGTTTTTTTTTTCTTTAATGTAATGGAGAATCTCGGGATCCCTTATAAATTCACTGCACACCCATATAATGTTTACCAAACTTCGATCCCTAAAATATCTTAATGAATGCATTCAAGCTAGTGTTTGTCAATTAGAAGTGGATATTCAAGAAGCTTGTTTCCTTACCTAACTAGTTTTTCCACGAGTCTTCATGCTAAAATCCAAAATTTGATTTCTTAGCTGTGGAAAAAAAGGTTCATACTGATAGTTCTTAAATCTATGAATTACTTGCCATTTACTTGTATTATCAATATTTCAATCATAGTACACACAAGCTAAACATTTTAAATTTTAGTTTATCTTCATATTCTATTTTCTAACAAGTTTTTAATGCTTTGCAATTGGCAGCCACCCTCAATATACACTTATCAAAGATGTTTTTGAAGTGATCTCAAGAGTTAAATTAAATTATATGAAAATATTTGATGTTAAATACCCTGTTGGAATAGATTCTCGTGTGGAGGATATAAATTTGCGTTTAGATATTGATTCAAATGATGTGCGTATGGTAGTGATCCACGGCCTTCCTGGAATAGGTAAGACAACAATTGCAAAAGCTATTTATGACTTAATTGCATATCGTTTTGAAGGAAGCAGCTTTCTAGAGAATGTTAAAGAAAACTCAAGAACATTTGATGGCAAACGCCAATTAAGAGAAACACTTTGTTCTGAGATCTTAGGAGGTAGAACTTTGAAGGAGCTTGGTGCAATTAAAAGAATCAATGTGAGAATGGAAATGCCTCAACACAAAAGAATTCTTTTAATTCTTGATGATGTGGACAAATTAATCCAAGTAACAGATTTGCTTGGCGAATGTAATTGTTTTGCTTCTGGAAGTAGAATTATTATTACAACAAGAGATGAAAAATTACTATCTACTTTTCGAGAAGATCGTTATTTAACCTACTATGACTATAGGGTTAAGGAATTAGATGAACATGAATCTCGTATGCTTTTTTGTCAACATGCATTCAAAAGAAACAAGCCTAAGGAAGATTATTTGGAACTCGTAGACTCATTTATACATTATGCCAAAGGCCTTCCATTAGCTTTAAAAATAATAGGTTCTGATTTGTATCCAAGAGGTGATATATGTTGTTGGAAAAGTGCATTAGCCAAGTACAAAAGAATTCTTAATCCAAATATTCTAGAAGTACTCAAAATAAGCTATGATGGTTTGGACCAAAATCAACAAGATATTTTCCTTGATATTGCGTGTTTTCTCAAGGGATTAGGCAAGGATGTTGTCGAACATATACTACAAAGTTGCAATTCTTATGACCCATATTATGATATTGAAATACTTAAAGATAAGTCTCTCATATTTGTTGATGAATATGGTGAATTATCAATGCATGACTTGATACAACAAATGGGTTTGGAAATTATCAAACAAGAATCAACAGTATCAAAGAAACATAAAAGGTTATTGTGTTATGATGATGCTTCTGAACTACCAGATACGGTATAAATTATTTTCATTTATCTTTTCCCTTTTCTCACCAAGCATATGTAGTGAATATTTTTCTCATTTCTTTGTTTTTTTTTTCGTTTAATGCTAAAGATATATAGGTTTATCCACATTTATTTTGTTTACATTAATAATTGTAAATTTTGTTGTATAATGTAATTATTATAATTCTTTGTACATTTAGGGATTAGAAGAAGTTCGAGGCATAACATTGTGCTTACCACAACCAAGAAACATGCCATTGGATTTTGGAAAGATGAAAAATCTCAAATATTTGAAAGCTCGTAATTTAATTTGTGATGATATTAAATATCTTCCAAATGAGATAAGGTTAATTGATTGGAATGGATTTCCTTTACCTTCCTTGCCAGCCACTGTTAATCTTCAAAAACTTGTTGCACTTAAAGTACCAGGAAGCCACATTAAATTGGATGAGCATTTTGAGGTATGATCATTACCATTTATAAATTATTATATTTTTAAGCTATATTTATTGATTATTTTTCCATTCTACAGAGATGCTGGTTCACAGCTTTGAAATATATGGATTTCACTGACCGTAAAAACATTACCAAATTACCTGACTTATCGGTGATTGCCCCAAACATAAAGAGGTTGATCCTCGATAGATGTGAAAATTTAGTTGAGATTCATCAGTCTGTTGGACTTCTTGAAGCGCTGGAACATTGGAGTCTCTATGGATGTGAAAATCTTAAAATTATTCCAAGAATTCTCAAGTTGAAATCTCTTCAATGGTTTTGTCTTTGGAAGTTCTCTGATATTTGGCAAAGTACGGACAGATTAGCTCTGCCTTTGTCAACTGGAAATCTCATTAGCCTTCATACGTTATACATCTGTTCTAAAAGCCTTAATAATCTTCCAAGCTGCTTCAGTACAATACCAAATCTTAAGTTCCTCTGTATGTATGGTTTTCAAAATTTTTCAAAGAACCTGGATATTTCTGATTGCTTCGCCAAATTGGAAACGTTATTGGTTATGTACAGCAATATTACTACCCTCTCCGACATCTCTAGCAGATTTCCTCAATTAAAGAAACTTTATATTGCCGGCTACTGGAATTTTCATAAAATTCCAAAACTTCCATTATGTATAAGTAATGTATTTGTATCAGGACGCAAATCGTTAGATTCACAATCAAGCAGAAGATTATTGAGACAGGTTCATCTCTCTCAAAGATTCAATTTTGGTTAACTTTCCCAAATATATATTACTAGATTTGCTAAATTGTGGTTTCTTTAATTTGCTAATTGCATGCAGTTCGCAGAAAAGGTAGGGCTTCCACAGAATATTGTGTGTCCAAGGGGATCATCGCACCGGGGCTATGCATCTGAAACAGACTTTGCTCATAAAAAGGGGTTTTCATTTGAATTTGATGGAAACGTGTTAATTCCAGGAAGTAAGATTCCAAAATGGTTCAATCATCAAATTGTTGGAAGTTCCATATCATTCTCGGTCGGTCGAAAACTTCCATCATTTGCTTTCTGTGTTGCTATACGAGTGCAACTGAAAGATAAGGTTACTAGTAAGCGGGATTTTATACCAGGTTCCTATGTTATCAACATTTTCGTTAATGGTTATAAAATTTTCCACTCAGATTCTCTACATTTGTCAACTGCACCATCTTATTCTTATCTATGGGTGGTCTATATGAGGAATAGTTCATTGGAAGGCATAATTCTAAATGAATGGACTGAAGTTAAGCTTCAATTTGAATTTTCAAATTATGATCCAGAAATAGCCGAAATTACAGTAGAAAAGTGTGGGGTACATGTAGCATGCATGTGTTCTCCTCAGAACTCCACCGCAGATAAGGTGCCCTGCATAAGAATTCATGAAAGATTGAAAGTGAGTTTTGATGAAAGATTAAAGATGTTTTTATCCAAAGTGGCTGCAGATGTCCTCCCTTTTAAGCAGAAGCTGGGCGGATGCTCCAAAGCTCAAGATGCCTATTACTGCCCCCTTTGTGAAATAGCAGAAGATTCAGTTTTGCATCTATTTCAATGTTGTACCTATGCCAAAGGATTGTGGTATGCTGGTAGATGGGGTTTTCGAGTTGAAATGATCCAAGTTCAATCCATAAGGGAATTCATTGAACATATAATTGAACCCCCAAAGGAATTACTGGTAGAAAGAGTGAACAAAGATGAATTCACACTGTATGCAGTATTGGCTATGAATATTCTTTTGGATGCACGGGAGGATGCTCTGTTTTCAACCACTAAAGACAGTATCAACCAGCTAGCACATCGTCTTAACAGTCAGTATGACTCTTACGTGAGATCATTTGAAGAGCAAAACAGGGGAAGTGCTTGGATCAAGCCACCTGACCAATGGGTAAAGCTTAATTCTGATGGGTCATATGATCAAAAGAATTTAGGCTTGGCTGCGATTCTCAAAGATGAACATGGGAATGGCAGAGCAATCAGACGAGGCATAAGCATCAACGGCAAGATGGGCAATGGCATTGGCCAAACAGGACAGACTTGAGCAAGTTGTGATAGAGAGTATAAGGTACGCACTCCAATTATTTGACAAAATGTTACTATGTTCTGAATGAATGACCTCACGCTCTTGTTTTTCGAGAGACAGTTTCAGTATTTACTTGTATATATATAATGGTAAAATTCGGTAAACATTTACATCACACAATTGGATTGCTATCTCTCTTCCCTAGTGTAGTTGGATGAATCTGATCTAGTGATAATTTTTATCTTGTTAGCTTGTTGTCGAGGATTTCTCATTGGGTTGCTCTGTTTGAATTTTTTCATCATTTTTACGTAGCAAGCACCATCAACTTCATTGCAAGCCTGGCTGGTAATGGAAGAGCGTAATGAAGGAAATTTTAGCTTTGGCTTCTTCCTCATTTATGGATGGGGTCCAATAATTACGTAGCCCACATCCTCATAAGATGGGCGCCTGGGGTCAAATCACTCTAGTCTGATTTTGCCTGTAAACTTTCCGACAACGACAAAGATGGCCCTGACCTTGGATGTTGACTTCAATCCATATCTACTTTCTAAGAAATGAGAACCTCTTGATTGATTTTTTAAGAAATATGCCAAGGTACCATTATAACATTGCAACTGTTTCTATATTTTTTAATTTGAAGGTATGTCTCCTTCGTTAGTTTTAGCTATTATCACTTCTCTCTCTCTCAAATTCTCTTGCTCATTCACATGATGGGTATCGATCCAATTTGTAAGGACATTAATGCAAAGAAAAATCAGATAGGTGAATGTACAAAGAAAATTTTTCATTTGATATGCAGCTAAATTCATTTTCTTTTAATTGTGAAAAAAAATTTAAATTGTTTTAGAAAAAAAAAAAAGTGAAGTTTTAAAGGTCAGTATACTGGACCAGCGTATGCAGCTGATAAACTAAACAAAATACTTTTGCTTTTCTGAGCTCACTGATTTTGTTCAACTTAATATGAAAGTCATTTTATTTCCCTAGTGGCATATGACTTTAAAAAGAAAGTTAGACTTTTAAAATAATATAAAAAACTCAATTTTTTTTAATAAGTAATAAAATTCACTGATAGAGGAAAACTAATACCAAAATCCAAAGCACACAGGACGCGTACTAAGTTAAAACAAGAACAAACAGAATATAAAAAAATTAACTTTTAGAACAAAAGTAATGAAAACAAGCAGATAGAAGTTCATTGCATCATGATTTCATTATCTCTCTTTCTTTTTCACATAAGTGACTCAAACATTCTTCTTTCATAGGTAAAAATAATATTATTGAAAAGAGACTACGTTGTGAAAATAAACATAAAGTAGCCTAAGGAATTACAATGGATGGGGTAATATCCACATATGAATTGACTCTATAAAGGAGTGAATAGAAATACAATTAGTAAGACATGATACAAAATGCCACTCATAAAGAGAACTAATAAATGATGCTTGTATTTGAGCAGACATGCACTCCGCATCTTAAAAAATATGCTGATTTCCTGGTGGACATTGTTAGTACCATGGTTAAATGATTAATTTCACCATTTTATAACAGTTTAATCTTTTGAGACAATTGGTAATTTGACAGACATGAATTCATTTACTTGCCTATTACCACATTTTGTTTGAGGTGTGATTTACTTTCGGAAAAATATTTTTATTTAGACTTTGGTCTATCAATATATAGCAGTTAAGACCAGTTCTGAAATTTCATCACATGCTAAGGTCCAGAATATCGTTCCACATGTCCAGCTTTTCTTGGTGTTGCTCCTTTGGAAGGTACTCATGTTCATGTACAGTTTGTTGCCCCAAAGTTCACACAATAGCATACTAGTTACTCTGTTATTGGCAATATAATTTGATTTCAATATGGAAGTAGTCGTGAGGTTCCTCTAGGCCAAGCTTGACTGCATATACTTCATTGTAATTTTAGCTGGTATGATTTAAGGCCTTCTGTATTGCTGTTTTGTTAAATCTGACAAAATATAAATAAGATTAAACATGGATTGATACTCCAGTAGGCCAAGTTTGGAATAAGTTGTCTTCTCCATTGAAATGAGTTTTATGTTATTCTTGTCAAAAAATAACAGTTATTACTCCATGTGTACTTGAACATATCTTACATTAGAGACTAACTGGAGGATTTCTCTTAAATTGATATCCCTTAGTGTTAGGACATATTTTTATGTAATTGGCATATCCTTAGACAAAACGTACTTTACTTGTATTTGGGTAAATCTAAGTAGGTTCAAGATGATCATCACAAAGTGGTTAAATTGAAGACATGAAGATTACTCAAAAACTGCTCAAGAAAAGTGCAATCTGCAGGTCTAGATACCTCCTCGACAGAATCTCGATCTGTTGAGATTCATTAAAGCTCGACAGATGTCCCGATCGATCAAGCTTACGGGTTTCAGATTATAGCCAGCAACGTTTTTATTCTAAAATGCTATTTATTTATGGGTTTGTATAATTCTTATTGGACTAGGAAAACCCAAGGTTTGTGTAAACCTATTTGGAATAGGAGAGCCCATTAAGCTCCTATTTAAAAGGAGGTGGAAAAAGAAAAACCTAACCCTAGAGAGCTTCATAAGGTTTTCTTTTTGAAACCTTAGCCTCCTCCTACAGAAGAAAGAGTTCTTGCTGCGTTTCTTGTACGCCTTAGGGTTTTGTAACCAAGCAAAGTCTCTTACACCAACATTGAAGATCTTATTGGTGTTTCTATGTGAAGCTGCTGCAAATCAACTACAACAATCAAAGGGTTGCTGTGGAGTTAGTCACGTATTGGGATTCATGCAAAGGAGTAAGCCGCGTACTGGGATCCGCGCATCAAATTGGTTAGTCACGTACTTGGGAGTCGTGCATTAAACAGGAGAAACTGTCACTACAAAACAAGTCCAATTGGGTATTGGGGTAAGAGTTCAACTGTAGGTTGGTGAGGTACTTGGGATTCCTTGCTTGTAACTACTTGTTGTGATAATAGTGGAGTTTCGGGAGTGGTGATCTTAAATCACCCGGTGGGGTTTTTGCCGTAAGGGTTTTCCCCATTCGTAAACAAATCACCGTGTTATTTATTGTCCGCTGCATATCTTAGTTTGGTGATTTGTTTGTGCTGCCACGTGATATTATCTGTTAATTTGATTAATTAATAACTGGGCTAATTTAATTAATCTAAATTATCACAAGGGGTCAACGCGTTTGTGGCCTGTCAAGTGGTATCAGAGCAGGCACACTCTGATTAGGGTTTAATCTTTGCTGTGTGATCCATTGACCCCTGTTGTCATGGAAACTCTTGATTGTTTTGATTTGCATGATCTTGTGTTGAATGATGATGATGATATTCATGATGCCTATTGCAAGCTTTATAATTTTTGTATGAAATCTCTTAAGTGTTTTACAAAATTAAAAGCTAAATTTAAAAAGGTCAAGCTTGAAAAAGATGATTTGATTGCAAAATTGGATGAAGCCACTAATTTGAATGAGAATTTTAAAAATCAAATTTCATCTCAGGTGGACAAAATTAAGAGTTTGGAAGAGCAACTAGTTGAATTTAAAACTGAAGTTGAAAAATTAACTAGTGCCAAACTTGTTGTTGAGCCTAACTCAAAAGAAAAGGATTTTTATATTCCCCCATTTAAAAGGAATAATGAAGAGTTGAAGGCTAATATTGCTAAGATAGACAAAGGTAAACAATCTGATGTTAACGCTGAAGTTTCTAAACCTATGTCTAAAACTCCTCCTAGGTTGAATGATAAATCTGTTTTTGTCCTCACTTGTCATCATTGTCACATTGTTGGTCATATTAGGCCAAATTGTCCTAAGCTGAGGACTTCGTCAACCTCTAAGGTTATACCTCCTTCTAGGAAGCTGAGTAGTTCTAAAACTGCTCATGTTTGTCACCATTGTGGTGTTTCTGGACACACTCGTCCTAATTACTTTAAGTTATATCCATATAAGCAATTGTCCAAACGGTCACAGGTTTCCTCTCAAGGACCCACACCTTTGTTTGGAGAGTTATTAAAAGTCTTGAGCTTTTTAACTCAATTTCAGAAGAATTTTAATTCTTCTATGTCCTTCAGTAGTCATACTAGGACACGTGCCTTTTCATCTTCACGGCCAAAGACTCGTGCTGTATGGGTGAGAAAGGAGCCTAAGACTTAATTGTCTTTTCTGTTTGTCCTCTGCTTTAATTTTTTCTATCTAAAGCTGGACTCTCTTTGTTTGATTTCTTATCTTCTGTTGAAATCATGCCTTCATGCATATGCATCTTTCTTTCATGCATTCATGTTGTTTGTTTTTGTTTGGTTGTTTAGTTTTTTTTTTTTTTTAAAAAAAAAAAATTGAAAAATTCAAAAAATTCAAAAACAGTGTGTGTTTGTGTGCATTAGTTCATGTGAACTTTTAAAATGGCCATTGAAACAGAGTTTTCTAAACTTTGTATCATCTATAGCTTAGATGAGCACTCTTTTGCACAACTAAGCAAGTGAGTTTTGTAGCTCTTTGTTTGTGATGAGTAAGGTTCAGTAATCTCTTCTTCTTAACACTCGTATCACTCTTTTTGACGGGTTGAACTAGAAAATCCTAAGAGAAAGGCATAAATAACCATCTCACCACTATTACTCGCCAATCATAATAAGACATCTGTATGCTTCGGCATAGCAAAAGTGCAATGTCAATGACACCTGTATGCTTCGGCATAGCAAAAGTGCAGCGTCAAAAGCTTAACATAATTGGGTATTTCTTTTCTTTCTCTTGTATGCCCATGCATGATATGCTTGTTAAAAAGAAAATATGCAAAGAAATAAAAAGCAAAAAGATTAAAAATGCTTTAAAATATGGTTGCAAGCGTGTTTTCTAGGAGATGTGGGAGTTATAGGATGTACCTCGAAGGTGATAGTCCCCATCAAACAGTTATGATTGTGTGTGAGTTAAAGTGATTTTCTCATATCTCAAATCGTCATAACATTAAGACACATATGCAATCTTGCGATGTTTTCACACATGACACGCAATACTCTTTGCTATTCTTGATACATGTGCAGGTACAATGTGATTTGGCCATCACAAAGTTTACATGCTTTAATGTATGTTCACTAAACTGTCTGGACTTGTTTTTGAAATATAAAATTGGTTAGACTTGTTTAGTGTGTGTGTGCGTGTTTTGAGATACATGTGCATCGTTTTTCTTGTTGAGAGATGATTTTGAGAGCTTAATGTGTTGATTGGATCTTTGATTGAGTTGCATGCATGATTGCATTCATGTCTGTGTTTTTCTTCTTTTGAAAAACTGTTTTTAAAGGCATCTCGACACCTCCTCGATACCTCTCGACACATAGCTATCTGTCGAGATCCTTAGACTCTTTCTTATCGCAGTCTCGACAGATACCTCGACACCTGCTGGATCGATCAAGGAAGTTTCTGTCTGCCCGATAGATCCTTGACACCTTCTCGATCCATCGAGGTATGCTCGATAGCTTCTCGACACCTCTCGATCCATCGAGATACCCTTGCATGCATTTCATTCTTCTTTGTTTTGCATGTTTTTCCCTTTGTGTCCATAACATCTTGTTGTTCTTTCTCTTGTAGGTCTATGGTTCCTTGTTCTCCTCGTTCCCTCTTTATCTGTTTTTCTGTCTTTCTCCGGTCAAGTCTTTTGGCTTTTTATACCCTTTGACAATCGTGTCAAAAAGGGGGAGAAATTTGAGAATTGAATGTCATTCCTCAGGGGGAGTAATAGACTTAGGGGGAGAACTTCATGTTAAAGGGAAGAAAGTTTTTGTTGTAACTAACTTAGGGGGAGAGTTAGTGAGTTGATACACATTGATATTGATTGATATATATTTTTTTGTGTGTTGTGTATCTTTTGGTTTTGTAACCATTTTTGCATACATGTTGCTTATCAAGTGGTATATGTGATGATGTATGTGTTTCACTCTTTATCTCACATGTGTTGTTTCTTTTCTCTATTTATACACATGTTTCTTGTTTATATAACTTGTCATTATTTTCCACATGGTACCTTGATGTGTTTTGTTTAGTGCCTTTCAGGAAAGACAAGTTAAAGCCAAGTCAAGATTCCGAACCTTCTTCTTGCAGCAACTTCCAAGGTTCAAATCTTTTAGACTAGGCTTATTTATTCTTGAGTAGAATGTATTCTAGGACATTCAATGTACTCTTGTGGTTTTGTCACGGATTGCCAAAGGGGGAGATTGTTAGGACATATTTTTATGTAATTGGCATATCCTTATACAAAACGCACTTTACTTGTATTTGGGTAAATCTAAGTAGGTTCAAGATGATCATCACAAAGTGGTTAAATTGAAGACATGAAGATTACTCAAAAACTGCTCAAGAAAAGTGCAATCTGCAGGTCTCGATACCTCCTCGACAGAATCTCGATCTGTCGAGATTCATTAAAGCTCGACAGATGTCCCGATCGATCAAGCTTACGGGTTTCAGATTATAGCCAGCAACGTTTTTATTCTAAAAGGCTATTTGTTTATGAGTTTGTATAATTCTTATTGGACTAGGAAAACCTAAGGTTTGTGTAAACCTATTTGGAATAGGAGAGCCCATTAAGCTCCTATTTAAAAGGAGGTGGAAAAAGAAAAACCTAACCCTAGAGAGCTTCATAAGGTTACCTAACCCTAGAGAGCTTCATAAGATTTTCTTTTTGAAACCCTAGCCTCCTCCTACAGAAGAAAGAGTTCTTGCTGCGTTTCTTGTACGCCTTAGGGTTTTGTAACCAAGCAAAGTCTCTTGCACCAACATTGAAGATCTTATTGGTGTTTCTATGTGAAGCTGCTGCAAATCAACTACAACAATCAAAGGGTTGCTGTGGAGTTAGTCACGTATTGGGATTCGTGCAAAGGAGTAAGCCGCGTACTGGGATCCGCGCATCAAATTGGTTAGTCACGTACTTGGGAGCCGTGCATTAAACAGGAGAAATTGTCGCTACAAAACAAGTCCAATTGGGTATTGGGGTAAGAGTTCAACTGTAGGTTGGTGAGGTACTTGGGATTCCTTGCTTGTAACTGCTTGTTGTGATAATAGTGGAGTTTCGGGAGTAGTGACCTTAAATCACCCGGTGGGGTTTTTGCCGTAAGGGTTTTCCCCATTCGTGAACAAATCACCGTGTTATTTATTTTCCGCTGCATATCTTAGTTTGGTGATTTGTTTGTGCTGCCACGTGATATTATCTGTTAATTTGATTAATTAATAACTGAGTTAATTTAATTAATCTAAATTATCACAAGGGGTCAACGCGTTTGTGGCCTGTCACTTAGCACTACATTTAATCTTCACTTCACCTAAAACTAAAAGTCATGAATTACAAACGATTGGAATTATTGACTGAAAATATATTTTTTTGAAGGGGGGGAGGGGGGGGGGTGTTGTTGTATTGCTTATTGGTTTGTCATTCAGGAGCAGAGAATGTTTTCTTATCCAACTGGTCTCCAGAAACTGGAATACACTTGAAGAGCCAACCAATCAGTCGACAGGAGGATGCAAGTCCAAATTCAAGCACCCCGTTGCCCCCCAATTCAGCCTCTCAATACTGGCAAACCGCTTCAGAAACTCCATCATCACCAGTTGATGGACTATGGTAAACCTTATAATTATTAAATACAGCATGTTCTTGAATACTCCTTCAATGTGTTCTCCAGTTGCCTAGCATTACATTCATTGAAGAATTGACAATTGAAAAGTTTGAAAATGAGCGTTTTCTTCACTTTCTCATCCACACCAAAGATAGATCTTGCCCTAAATTGTATCATAAGCAAGAATGCTATGACTCTGGTTACATATGGGTTTGATCGACCCACAGATGGCTTTACCATGCTGCCATTGTTGGATAGCTCACTGGCCAAGGCTACAGCTCCCAGTTTATACTTTATTAGGTTCCCCCATAATGGCTGCAGTTAGTGGGACTTTACCAGACCAAAAACAAAAAAAAAAAAATCAGCTGCAAGAATGTCCATTGTAGTTAGATGAAACGGAATGAACATTTTAATGAATGATCAGCACAAAAGTAAAGTTACCATCCAGGATGGATGACAATGTTTTGGAAATGTAGTTGTGAGTCAATATTTGACTTTTACTTTCTGTGCAGCTCTGTTTGACTATCTGTCATTTACAACATTCTTTCCATATATGGTAACTGTGTTATCATCCTTATGAGTTACAATGAGTACAAGGGAAATACTCATAATTTTAAATGCTTTGATTTTCTTGTAATGAAATTCATCAATGTATAATAGATTTTTTTTTTAGGACGTTTTTATATTACAATCATTGAAATGGACCCTTTCTGCAAGGGCTTTTTTTTTTTTGGGGTGGGTGGGTGTTGCTTGTACACTTGGAAGAAAACATATGGTGCTATCTAAAACACATTATCTAATAAACATGGTCACATAGAAAATGCTTACGTGATTTGAAATACATTAACAGAAGAACTATATTTCAAGAAGCTAAGAACTGGATTTCGATAATTTGATTATATGCTTTGAATAACCCAAAATTAGTGCTTAAAATATAAACATTTTGGCAAGGATAATGGCTAAAAAGGTAAACTGTTAACCTTTTATCCTAATGTTTTTATTTGTATGAAGGAGCTTTATGCGTTGGAAACATGCAAACTTGTTTGTAGAAAAGATGAACGCTCTTAACAATTGAGTGAAAAGGCAAAGACGAGCTTCAATTTAAATACAAATACCTGATTTCCCTCACAGTATTGGGTTAGGCCATTGAGTTATGTTCACAAGTATTACTTTGTATGTTACTCTGCTTGGGATGTTCTTGAATTCAACTAAAGAAAACTCTATCAAAGTATGACTAACCTTCTTTGAAATCAAACTAAAACTTACTTTGAGATCTTGGTTAATAAAACAGTCACTTGACACAAGCCTTGTCAAGGGTTGTTGTCCACAATTTAGCTTGTAAGTGGCCTGGTTGCAAGATTCTACTGCCTGGCCAGGGCATGTAAAGCTTAGTGGGGGTAAGGGCACCCAAAATTTAAAGTAATAACTTATAAATTAGTATGCTTGGTTTTAGGCTTCTCATAATCACCTTGTCACCAAATTTATCAACTTCTTTATTTCTACATAGGAAGATGTTTAAATAAAAAATTGATGATACATTCATAAATTACTCTCTTCTTGCTTGGCCGTCGTATCTAGGTCAAATTTTTTATGTATATTGCCTCTCTATAATGAACACAGGTTTTTTTTTTTTAAATAATATAACCTATGGTCTCTTTTTTAGGGGGACAATAACTTCTTTGAAGGAAAATATATTTGTCTTTAGGATAAGGTATGTCTAAAAATATAATTATAGATCAAGTAAAATATTTCTTAATAAAGATCAATAATTTATTCTGGTGTGCCATTGAATGGGATTAAGTGGTTGTGATATCTGCAAAAACTCAAGGCAATAATTGTATTATATTAGAAGAATTGGGATGTACAATACAAAGGATTACCTATGTACATAATAAGAAATATAAGATATTCCAATCCCATGGGAGGCAACAGCCACACTGGTTGTGTTTAAAACAACCGCTTTTTGCATTATATCAAGAACATTTGATATTATCATGTGGAAGTATCTTCTCTCATTGCTTCTTTAAGGAAAAAATTATGTTATCTTCATCTCATTTATGTAAGGGTGCCTGTTTTGTCAGTGCAGATTGTTATGTTTGACCCAGTGTCTCACAAGCAAAGAGGTCCTGAGGCAGGCATAATCATCCATCTTGCATTTCATAGAACAAGCGAAGTAGAGTAACAGCCAGAGACTGACCTAAAAATGCCACCACCATGATTGTGACTATTGCTGCGACAATACCTACAGCTGCATTGAAATATGTTGGTGCTGAAAATCCCTGACTATGTCCACCATGATGTCTACTCTTTGAGGAGGGCTTTTCAAATTGCTTGGATTTCTTGAAGTTAAAGACAGCAGAAACTGCAACAACCAGAATGGCAGCAACAATAATACTCTCACCAGTATACTACTCATCTTTCTAGCCATGCTGTTTGATACAAAAGGCCTAGAGAGTATTAGCACCAGCCAAAAGTAAAAAAAAAACTGTGAAAGCCTTTTGCGGGTGCCTGTTGTACTTATTGGCACCAAAATAATAATATGGCAATGGATTATGGTTGAAATTTTGTTGGGTGTTTACTTTATTTTCTTTATTTGTGAGGTGTGAGAATAGGTCAGTATTTAACCGCTTTTTCAGATAGTGTTATATGTTGTCAACATTAAAGCTAGTTCTGCATGTGCTGTAACATATTAGAGTTCCTCTTCTTGGGCGTAAATGGCATAGATGTATAAATATCTCTATGAACGTCATTCATTCAAATAATGCAAATTACTCCAATTTCCTCTTACCTCTTTTTTCTCGTTGAACTTCTTTATCCTTCTTCTACAATACTGAGTTGAGCCAAAAAGGTCTCATGTACGCAGTCTTTGCCTCCAGATAGTTTTTTGGTCTCATATAAGCCAATGAATCACCTGCTTTTCTTTTTCAGCCAAAATTCAAAATTTAATCATTCCTCCAAGCATACATCAACAAAGAAAATCCCCCACTACTCCCACATGACCTAGTGGATGAGGAACATGAACTTCTCCGTCCACCACTGCTCTCCTCAGCCCATTGCAACACACTTGAACGTGACGGCGACGGCGACAACCATGTGGTCGACGGTGTTGAACCAGACCCAGATGAAACCGCTAAGCTCTTCCTCATTAATCTCTTCTCTGGACCTACCATTTCTGGCCACACCCCACCATCGCCAACTTGAAACACAAACACACCATGCCCAATTCCATTAGTACCACTACTATTGTTATTACCATTACTAGTACTAATATTATTGACCCAATTTAACAAGTCCCAAAAAAATTCCACTTCAATGCCAACCACGTAAATTTTCTCATTCCCTCTAAATTTCCATGCCAACCTTTTTACAACAAGCCTAATTTCACCATCTACTTTTACTTTAAGCGCTCCCCCACTGCACTCAATTCCAATCTCATGTTTGGTTCCCAAGAGTTGAGCCCGGGATACATAATTCCTACGTCCAAACAAGTGCTCCCGCCTAGACAACAGAGTTGGCTCACTGAGTTGGCAAGTCAAGGCCAACCCGGATCGCCGAGTCAACTCGTCATGAAGATCACCCAGAAAAAACTCAAGCTTGGCATTGCAAGAGATGGCAACGTAGAATCCCGAGTCGGGCTTGGCCGAGTTGTGAGTGAACTCAGCCCGAGTGAAGTCCCAGTAAAGCTTGATTCTTTGGTAGTGGTGGTGGGTTAAGTAGATGGACTTGGAAAATGGGCGAGATTTGAAGAATGAGAAAGTTGATGGGTTGAGAGAGATGGTGATGGAGAAAGAGTCGGTGGCGTAAATGGTGAGGGAGTGAGAGAAGGGGGTTTTGGACCAAGTGAGTGTGAGATATGTTGGTGAGTTGCAGAGATGAGTTTGGTATATGCAAGTTACAAGGTTTTGAGGGACTTGATGACTAGAGGTGTTGTTGCTTGAGACTGTGTTGGGTTGGCTGAAACATGCTTAAATCATGGTGTATAATTAGTCTTGTGTTTGTTTCTCAAAACATTCAGCCAGACTTTAGAGAGAGAGAGAGAGAGAGAGAGAGAGGTGGTTCTTGGCTAAGTCCTAAGTGACTTGTGTGTGTTTGAGGAGATAGTTTGCGTTTTGGACTACTTTAAAAGGGAGAGATTTTGGAGGGTTTGCTTTGTATTAATGTTGGTGGGTACATTACCTCTTTGGATATTATTTTGAGGGCAGTGTCTGTAACAAGTTTTTGCCCTTTTTTTTATTTTAAAAATTAGCTTATTTAAATAATATTTATTTATTTATTTTGAGTATTTTATTTTATGTTCAAATTAATCATAACTTGTCACTTTTTTTTTTCTCTGTAAAAAAGAAAAAATCAAAGCTTAGAATGCAACATAATTAAATATGAGCCATACTCCAATTGTTAGAATATAAAGTAGAATACTAAAAATAGACAAAAAATATATAATCAACTATGCGCCATACTCCAATTGTTAGAATATATAAAAGAATACTAAAAATGGACAAAAAATATATAATAAAATACTCCAATTGTTAGAACATATTGATGTCCACATTTAACCTTGAAAAAGATGACATGTACATACAATACACAGTAGGGAAGCTAGTTTGTAATTAGTTGAAATGGTAAAAGCTTTTACTATTGAATAAGAGATTTAAAGTTTCATCTATACTAAAAATTAATTGATATCTTAAACCGAAGATAACAATCGAGCAAAAATCATAAGTCAAAATGATATATATATATATATATATATATATATTGAACATATGAGGCTTCCATTATGACTATGACAATCATCAGCATCAGTTGCTGAGCCTTACACACAGTTTCTTTCTTGTTGGTTATCCATAATTTGCGCCTCTGAAGGGGCTTCAGTCTTCAAACCATCTCTTTCTATCTCTCTCTCTCTTACATATGGGCATGGGAATGAGCTGGGTTGCACTTGGGGTTGCCCTGTCACAATTAAATACATATGACTTTTTGTGATTTTCTTTTCTACTTTGAAAGGGCTTCATGCCTTTTTTAATGTTTCCTTCTTTTTATTTGCCATCTCAAAAGGGCAGGGAATAGATGATGGGTCATTGGGAAAAGGAAATGGCCCCCCACAACTGCGTTTGTACTGTTGCTAGCTTCACTTCACTCATTGAGTGGTTTTCAAGGAAGAACTTCAGGGGAGATAATAATAAGTTCAGTGTTGTAGGATTAGGATGTAGTTTTTGGATAATACATACATGACAAAGCAGACCACATTTAAACAATTCTCACAGCCAGTCTTAATCAACCAGGCAACAAAACTCATTAGAAGACAACTATTTTCTATTTATTTATGTGTGCTAGGCCAAGTTCTTTCTAGACTTTATACTAAAGGTACTTTCTTTTGGTTTCCTTAACTTTCTTTTTGCATATATTATAGTATTCTGGCTGAATTTGAACAACTAGTCACCTTCATTTTTTTATTTTTTATTTTTTTTATTGTTTGGTCCAATTCGATAGTATACTTTGCCTGCGTGACTTTATTTATTTCTAGTCTTTCTCTACAACATGGATCCCAAACAAAAATCGAATATTTTAGTTTTAATCTTATCTAAATGAACTTTCAGGTTCTTTGATTTTTTTTTTTTTTCTAACATGTGCCAACCATAATTCTAAGGCCAGGTTTGATTTCTTCTACGTCAACCCAAAAACTATGGCGTTGGGTGTTAAAAATTGCCTTGAGTATTGGTGAACTCTGAATATCAGGTGTTATTGTTGGACCCAGAAAAAGGTTTGTTGTATTAGATTATTTTTTAAAGCCTATTGAAACATTGTAGAAATAGAAGAAGCCTTATCCAATGCCCAAACTAACACATATAACAAGTTAGATCTAACATTCCCGAGTTCCTCCTTTTAAATAATTGAAAAGGAAAAAAATAAAAAAGGAGGTACTTCCATGGCAAACAAGTGTAATTTTTTTTTTAAATATACTTTGTTAAGATGTGTGTGTGTGTGTGTATATATATATATATATATATATATTTTTAAGGAGTGTGTATATATATATTCTTATGTAAAATCTTTCAATAATTTTGTTTTTGATCTCTCAATAGACCTAACAAAAGATACATAAATTTTGTTTTTCTTATTAAAATGAGACCCCACATCTTTCTCAAAAAAAAAAAAAAAAAAAAAGAGACCACACATATGTAGGGGTTAGAGCCATGCATGCACATTGGGTGCTCCAAAATTATTATGATTATGACGCATGCATATAGATTATAGAGAATGTAAAGAAAGGTTGAAGCCTCCTTGAAATCTTAATTTGGATTCACGAATCACGACTTTTGTTTCCATTTACAAATGCTCATGATTCATATCTTTTATATGTGGCTGATTTTGTGCATACGGGGGGATGTTTGATTGTTGGGGAATCAAATAGTTTTGAATACTCTTCTCCAAATATATATATATATATATATATAGATATATTTAGTATATTTGAATAGAGACTATAGATAGAGCATTAGAGTGATTTTCTATATGTCCAATTCCAAGTTCCAAGATTACTTGGGTTGCACAACGTTATGAACATATCCGGCAAATCCCCATATTTACGTGTAACTTTCAAGCCATACCCCATTTATCATGAGATTTGCACTTCAAAATTTCTTCCCTACTTTTTGCTGTGCTGTAATTGCAAATTCTTTTGAGAAAATAATAAATATTTGAAAAGGTACCACATATTCCATCATATATGGTAGCTAATACTGCTTCTTAGGGTCTGTTTGGATAGAGCTTATTGCTGAAAACTGAAAATATTGTAGCAAAATAATTTTTAAATGTGTGAATAGTACTGCAGGACCCATTTTAATAAAAAATTTGCAAAAACGTACGTGAACAGTATACGCACAGTACGCGCACAGTGCGCATACAGTGCGCACCTGCCACTTTGTCCCCCAGCAGAACCAAAAATAAATAAATAAATAAACCAAAACGTGGACGCAACTTGAATAAGCTGGATCCAAACCCAGCCTTAATATTGATTTTTTTTTTTTTTTTTTAAATCTTTGCCAAAATGTAAGGACCAACTTTCTTTCTTTAATTCCCAAAGATGAAATATAATTAAGATATATTTATTTATCAAAGGTTGAATTGATAATCAAAACAAAAGTTAGGAATTTAAGATACCCTTCCTCCTGGGTTTGGTATGAGTAAAATTAGTCACACAACCATTCAGAGAAACGTAAGTAAGGATGATAATGGGGTAAAATGGATTCCTCCATTCCTATCATAACTCCACGACTTAAAGCCTCCCTCCATACTCACAAAATATTTATTACCATGCCCAACTTCACATGAAAATTTTGATACTCACATCTAACTCGTCTTTTTAAAAAAAAGAAAAAAAAAAGAGTTCAAACTGTGTAAATATAATAGGATAAAATACAAAACATTCCTAGATCTTTGGGTTAAAGTCAAATTAACCCTTGAACTTATTAGTTTGAAATTAGAAATTAACCTCAACTTTGAGAAATACCAACTTTGATCATTCTGTCTAAATTTTCATTTCTTTGTGATTAATTTTCTTTATAATAAAATGTAAAATTAAATTTTAATTAAAGATTTTTTTTCCTCACGCATTTTCATTTTTCACAATGGAAGGAGACGAAAATTTTGGCAGATAAAATTAATTTGGATATTTCTCAAAATTTAGGAGCTTCTAATTTCGAATTAGAAGATCAAACAGTAAGTTTGATTTGGACCCAAAAATCAAGATATGTATTTACATACTATTAACCAATTTAAAAAGAAAATTAGATTAGAAAGGCAAAAGAATAAATCATGGCTACTGCTGTGCAATAAGAGGGGAATGACGAGGGTCGAGGGCTATGATTCATTCTCTTACAAGTATAATAATGTAACCTCATAATTTATCTTCCATTTTTCAAACTTTTACCAGACCATTAGGGGTGGGGTATATAGGACAGGTTTTTTTTAATAATCCCATTGCTATCGATGAACACAGACCCAAAATATTAAAAAAATACAACCCTCATAGATTATAAACGAAATTGAAATCTCACATAATTGCATTTGTGAATGAATGTACTAACCCTAACCAAATAGTCAAAACTCGGTTACCTTCCCCATAAATTGATATATTTGAAAAATCTGACTACACATATCAGCCTGAACTATAGGACTTCTACTATATCTATCATCAATTAGGTAGTACAAAGTTATTTATTATTTTTATAAAAAAACTAGTATAAACTTTAGGTAACTATGTTCCTGTCAACCTCTATTTGTAGTTCTTCTTCACTGTCTCTTATAAGCTGGAATTTACCCGTGAGAGTTGAAAATTGACACAGGGCTCTCCATTTCCCTTTGGCCTGTTCCATCTCAAGGAATAAGATTCAGGACCCTCCAAACCATTAAACCTTTAGTTTAATCCAATTGCCAATAGGAGTCCATTTAGTGACTTTGCTAACCCTTGTTTCTAACCCTACATTAGGATTCCAAAAAAAGATTAATTAGCAGATTTAATTAGTTTATTGAATGACTTTCCTAGTTTCTTTCAACGATACTATAGACAACAGTTGGGAATGCTTTCTTTGATATGAAAATCATTTCAAGCACTCCATAACAACCATAAGATCTAATAATCCTTTCACTTTTTTTCTTTTTTGATGAAATGGTCTTTTCACAAAACAACCAATTTCTATTCTTATGATTCCCGATTCTTTCTGCCAATTTTTTTTTTCTTTTGAAATAGAATTTTTTGCTTGAACAGGAACATTCCAAAGCATAACGATGTCATATGATCTTCCTTACTACCACATATGGAACAATCCACAAACAACCGAAGGGTCCTATGAATCATGTTATTATTCTTTGTTAATCAACAAATACATAAATACATACATATACACACACACACACACACACATATGTATACATATATATATATATATATATATATGTCGATGGTTCTTTTTACATTTCTTATACCTTAGATACATGTCTTGATGTTATTAGACAACGCTTAGTCTAGGCTTTTTCTAAGAAGGAAGTTGAGTTTGGCGCTCCGCGGAATGAGCTCCAAAGTACCATTCTACCGCTGCCAATTTGTGCGCAAACGTTGAGTCCAAAGTCCAAGGAAAGATGCTGCAAAATGGGCTTATGCTCCGTTTTTGCTGCAAAAGGAACTTTTCTCCAGTTTTTGCCACAGGACTTAACTTTTTAGTTGTGCAATAAAGCCTTCTGCTATGCAGTAAAGCTTTCTTCACTTTTTTGTAACGTGAATGACTGCTTTTCATTTTTTACTAAAGAAATACTTTTCTACTTCCTGCACATAAACAAATCCAAAAGCCAAAGAAAATACCCATCAAGCAGATGTTAGTTTACATGGGTTAGCATATTCTCAAATATATAGATACATATATTCGTATATGTACTTATACATATTCACATATACATATATAAAATATATTTTGCAGAAAATAAGCTACAATGTATACATGTACGTATGACAGAATAATGATTAGTTTGTGTCAAAAGTAAAACACGTAATAACAAAGAAATGAGAAAGCTTTAGCATAAAAGGTTTAGCTAGTATAATAACTAACACGGTAAATATAATAAAAATGTGCTACAACAGAATAATTAGTACAGCAAATAAAGATATCACAACAAGACAATTGACGCAGTGAACGTGATAAAAATCGTGCTATAGCAGAACGAGTAAATACAACAGATATAAGTTCTAACCAATGAAACCAAATATATTTGCAATTGAAATCAAGTATTGACTTTTCTCATAGAATAAGTAAACCAAGAAGGAACCTAAGCCCCAACTTGAACAACCTTATCATAGGCTTTTGCCATCAAAGTTGTGCATTTTAGAGAATAGGCTTAAATGACTACTAGCTATTACTTTTGGGGACTTCAAAGAGTGGGTTTGCTAAGAGGGAGGGAAAAAATTGGTCTATTGATGCATTACCCTATTTTTGTCATGTTTTCTTTCTTCCTTTTACCACTTCCTATCTTTCTTTCTTTCTCTCCATTCTTTTTAGTCTTAGTTTCTTACTATTATCTTGTTGTGTGTTTTTTCTCTCCCTTGGTTCTTTTCCCTTTTGCATCCCCCTCTCCCTAGGTGCCTCCCCCTGTAAGTGTCTCCTAGGTGTTTACTGCTCTCTTTTACCATGGGTTCCTCCCCTCTTTCATCCATGACTACCTCTTCCTTTTATAGTGAAATGATTCAATGAGATTTATCCCTTTTACCCCTAAGGCTTCAACAACTGTTTTTGGCTTGTTGTTGGCATTCCTTCAGGACTGCCCACCAACCCATTGGTTGCCCAACCACTACCTCTACTTAGAATACATTTGCTGCACTACTACTCATTTTGTGACAAAATTCCATTTTGTTTGTTCTTACTCTATACCTTTATCTTTGGGTTCAAATGGATAAGGATTGGACTATCTCACTACATATCTCTATGGCATGCATCAAATAGTCTCAGCCATCTACTACCTCTTTTAGGTAAGATACCATCCTAACAGGGTATATTCCCAAAAGAAGGCACGGCTAGAAACCAAATATAGACACCTTTTTTCCCCTACTACCAAACTACACCCTCTAAATCCCCTTCACCATGGGCCCACCTCCTATGTATTGGCTGGGTACAAGTTGGTGGGGCTTCGGCCCTTGTGTGCTTGCCGCACTATCTTATGTTTTTGTTTTCTTTTGTTCCCACATCATTTACGTCGTAGCAGATTAGCTTTGTTTCATTCTGTTGCATGTCTTTATCTTATTTCTTCATGCGTTTTTTGTTATATTTTTCATTTCCTTTGATTTGACTTTTCTTTCCTTTACGCAATTCCTGCTACTGACACTTCCTGTTGTCCCGTGTTTCTTTTCATCGTGTTCCTTCATATTAGTCTATCCTTTTATACAAAAGGATTTGGGCCTTTGTAGGCCAAATAATGTTTGACTGGATCAAAAGGGTCTTGAGCCCAATTTGCCTTGATCCATCGAAGCCATTCTGCTAAAGAATTGTATTTTGTGGCAGATTGGTATTCTGTTGTAGATTTGTATTCTGCTATAAATCTGCATTTTGCTGCAAATTGCTTTCCTTTGCATTTCTTTCTTTGGACCTTTCTTGCTCTTTGGTCTTCTTGGTGGGCCTTTGGGCCTTGCCTTTCATTGGGCTTTCCTCTGTATGGACTTTTGAATCTTGCTTCTTATTGGGCTTTCTTCTTTATGAGCTTTTGGGTATGAATTTGCGAAAATGAGCATCAACAATGTATATATGAATGGAAAACATTTTTTGTTGATTATATATATAGTTGAATCTCAAGTTTCACTCTCAAAATAATAATAATAATAATAATAATAATAATAATAATAATAATAATAATAATAATATTAATATTAATATTAATAATAATAATAATTAGACCTATTACGGTTACGTAATTTTTTGTGGGGGGTGAGGGGTGTTGAGAGATTATGAACCAAATGGGAGACAATGCTTCTTATATGACTCAAATTCAAGACTTTGTAAAATTGTGATATAACTGTTAGGTTATAAATATTTAGTTATAAATGTTTAGTGTAAGGACACAAAGTTGGCCTTAGACCCAAATGCGTGACCGGGCCGGCCCAAGTGACCTTTACAATAGAATTTGTAGAGAATAAGCTTAAAGCCTAGACTTCTTGGGGCTCTAGAAGGCTATGGGGTAAGGGTTAAGTCCACTGCTGGCGTGCTAGGAGTTGGGGGAACATCTCTACCTCTCCTCGGACGTGGGCCGAGGAGCTGATGTCTAGGCTTTCCTTTGGTTTTCTGAGAGAGAGAGAGAGTCTTCCTCCCTTAGAGAAAATTCGGATCCCCTTCTAATGGTTATACCTCCCATGCTTGGTTCCCATCTGTCTTTTCCCTAAAAACGCTCCCCAATGCCTATAAGGTTGACCACCGTCCTTTCAGAAGTTATTTCTCCATTAATGCGGCCAGGCGGGTAGGTGAAAGGTCTTTAATGCGGTGGTAGCAGTTTTATGCAGTGCACGTCTCCCTTGTCTCCCTTCTCGGCGTCTCATTAAGGCTTGGGATGACTCGCCGAGCTTGAGGAGTTCCTCCTTGGACGATGTGCTACCCCCTTCTGTCCCCGGCCTCACGTCCGAGGATACCTCCTCCTCGGATCCTCGTCCAGCAGGCTGACTGTCTGGTCGGCAGGCCTTTGGGCCCCAGTTTTAGGGGGTCCTATTCCCAACTCATGGCCCCTTTAGCGGAGTCCAAGTCCTCGGACCAGGCCCTAGGCCCACATGATGTTTTGACGCCTTTACCCCCCACAATAGCCCCTCAAAAAGTCATTTAACTTCGATCCGAGGAGGCAGATGGGTTTTTGATCCACGAATCTTTCCTCCACGTGATATTTAAATTGTCACACGTGCGGAGCCCGCCCGCGCCTTCTGGGCAAATCTTTGATGCTTCGTTACACGCAACGCGTGCATTAATTGCACTGAGTAACTTCCTGTCGCGCACGTTCAACGGTGAGATGGGGATCCAGCGGCTTGGATTTGTCCTTGAAAATTTGAGCGGGATGTTTCCCACGAACCGCCGCTCCCCAATCATATAAAATGCTTCGGTAGTCGCGACACCCCCCATTTCTTCCAAAAAGCGAACTTACTGCAAAGCCATCCAATCTCTCTCTTTCTCTCAAGAAGTTCCCAAAGTACGCACGTTTTTCTTCTGTAAGTTTCTCCTCTTCCCAGACTCTTTTCTTCTCGGCTGTTCGCTCCATGGGTAGATTTAAGTGCCTAGTCGATACGCCTTCTGGTATGGAGGGATTCAGGACCAAGTACCACATTCCTCCAGACGTAGGCCTGAAGTACTGCCCCTTAGAAGCTGTGGCTGATTCTAGGAAGGAGGGGCAGGTAGTCATCCCCATAATCACCTTCCTAGAGGGCGGGATGATGTTACCTATGAAGGGTGTGACCAGCGAATACCTTCGCAATCATAGGCTGTGTCCAGACCAGTATACCTTCAACACATTTAGGATATTAGGCTGCGTCGACGCCCTGAACGAGCAGATGGGCCTGCACCTCACATGGCACGACGTGGTTTATATGTACGAGTGCCATAGGCTGAGAGACGCCAGTTATTACCTCAAGTCGAGGTCTAATACCGTTAGGCTAATCTCCTGTCTGCCCAAGTCCAATAAAGGCATGAAAGATGATTATCTCATCGCCACCGGGCGGTGGCATGACGGTCCCCGTTGCCCAGTGAGCGAGGGGCAGCCAGGTGTGACTTTCCACCACTTAGGAGTTTTTGGTTCTTCCCCTCTCCCCTTTTACCTTCCTTTGTGCTTCTCTTAGTGGATTCGTTGTTATTTGCTGCTTCTCTTTGTTGGGTCTCCCACTTGCGTCTAACCATGTCTAACCTTTCTGTTGTCTTCCCTGCAGATAAACGACATACTGCTCCTCGCTTGGGCAACGTCAACGTCTCAAACCTTAACAGGGTGCTGAGATCCGAGATCTTCGTGACTGAAGATTTGCAAGTGAGGGCCGCCCACCTCATATTGGGGTACGACCCCATTTCAAAGGCCTTTGGCGAGGTCGAGGATTCCATCCTCGTGGGTGATCACAAACGTGCTAGGATAGATGTTCGCTACCCGGAGCTTCTCGCCCCACGAGCCATTCTGGACGGGCCCTCTACCATACTATACGGCCAAGTCATCGCAGTTATTCCTTTGGCAGTGCAGCAGCGGGGTCAGGTCATCTGAGAAGAGTCTGTGACTTCCCCCCTTCCCTTGGCGAAGAAATTGACCGGTTCCGTTTAGAGGCGGCCGAGAGACCTTTGGGGGACCACGTGGTCAACATCTCGGACGAGTAAGAGGACCACTCGAACAGGAACTCCGACATCAAAGGCCTGATTGTCGCCCAACTGGAAGTTTCCTCTGAAGAAGACGACGACATGTCTTTGAGAGAACTTTTTGCCAGAAGGAGGGGGGCCCAAGTCCCCAAAACAGACGCGTCTGGGTCCCAGCCAAAGCTACCCCCGCCTTCCCCTCCCCCACCATCCGACCTGCTCCCTCCTACCCCTGTCATCCCAAAGAAGAGGAGGAATGAGAGCGAAGAGGCAGACAAGGAGAGGGAGAAGAAGCAGAAGCAACAGCGGCAGCTGCAGCAGCAACAGCGGCAGCTGTAGCAGCAACAGCAGCAAATCGCTAAGGGTGGGGGACTGGCCTCATCCTTTGAGAGCGGGGAAATCCGCGGACAAGCCGAGGTCCGTCGAGGGAAGTCCAACTGGTTTCCCCCGCTGGAGGTGGACGAGGTTCCGATACCTCTCCAAGCGAGCCTCCGAGACTTCCAGAGAGGTCACGCCCTCCACCTAGCCAACTCGCTGGAGTAGCCCCTCCTTCTGCTTAGGGACATGGAGGAACTGGGGAGGACAGGCCGTACGCGCCTCTTCCTCTCCCTTAAGAGGAACCTGGGCCTGGTACATACTACGCTTCTAGTTTTGTCGTTGTCATTTAGCCTACGCGTACGCTAACCTTCGCTTATTATGTTTCCACTAGAACTTTTCCTCGCAGGCCATCTAGAAGGCCTTTGTTGCCGATGCCCTGGTGGAGCATTACCAGACCCAGGTCGACTCCGAGCAGTCGGTAAGGGTCGAAATCGAGAAAGAGCTGAGCCACGTTGAGGCGGAGAAAGTTGATCTGGGTGCCAAGCTGGCGTCGGAGCAAACGGAGAGGAGGAGCCTGGATGCGGGCCTTAAGACGGCGACGGCGTAGGCGGAGGCCCAACGCAAGCTCCTGCAGCAAAGGGACGAGGCCCTAGCCAAATCGGGGCAAGAGGTCTCCAACTTGAAGAAGGAGCTTGCACAGGCCTAGGAAGCGGCTCGCACCATCAGGGAGACGGTGGAGGCCGCTACCAACGCCGCCTACAACGAGGGGGTCGAGGCGACGGAGAATCGCGTGACGGAGGAGCTAGGCGAGCTGTGCAGGGAGTACTGCCAGCAAGTTTGGGTGGAAGCCCTGAATGCTGCGGGAGTCCCTGCTAGCTTCGAGTTGAGGGCTGCGGAGAAGGTCTGGTATCCCGAAGATATCAGATTCATCGAGGATGCTCCCCCTACTCTGCCTCCCTCCTCTTCGAATCAGGTTCGTCCCCCTGAAGAGGTTGTTGCCCCCGAGAAGGGGTTGGGCAACTGGCCAGCCAGGTCTTGCCTCTGCCTAAGCCGAAAGACAAAGGAAAGCAAGTCCAGGACCCATCCGAGGTTGCACTAGGGCGAACCGAGGTGGAGGGTAAGACCAAAGAGCCTTCGTCCAAGCCAGTGAAGGAACCCCCACTGAAGATTAAGGGATAGGCAACCTCAAGCCCCCATTCTCCGTTTTGCACAGGCTTCCCCTGTTATCAACTGCCATTATGTAGACTTTAAGCATTTTTCTTGTAATTTCTTTCCTTTAATTCCATTCCAAACAGTTTTTAATGAACTTCACTATCTTGCTTTGATAGTGTAATTTCTTTGATGGATTGTGTTTACTGTTATGTGATTCAATTTCTTGCACTTGATTTCTGACACGAAAGGGTTCATGCACAAAAGCTTATTTACGCAGCCTCGCAATTGCTTAAAAGACCCATTAGCGCTTAATGAAAACTGAACAGGGTGATAAATCTTTCTAAGGCAGAAGGTCCGAGGACCTGGCCCAGCCTCAGTTAACATTGACACTTAAATAGAATAAAAATTGATCCGTGTTAAGGCTTAACCAAGACTGACTTTTAAATAGAATTGATCCATGTTAAGGCTTAACCAAGGTTAAATAATATTGACATTAACACTTAAAAAGAATAAATTGCATGTTAAATTTTTCCAAGGTAGAAGCTCCGAGGACCTGGCATGACCAAGGTTGACATTAACATCTAATTTAAACGTGATATGCGTGTTAAATTTTCCTAAGGCAGAAGGTCTAAGGACCTGGCTTAACCCCAGTTGACATTAACACTTAAAAAAAATAATTTGTATGTTAAATTTTTCCAAGGCAGAAGGTTCGAGGACCTGGCATAACCAAGGTTGACATTAACATCTAATTTAAACGTGATACGCGTGTTAAATTTTCCTAAGCCAGAAGGTCTGAGGACCTGGCTTAGCCTCAGCTAACATTAACACTTAAAAAGAATAAATTGTATGTTAAATTTTCCCAAGGCAGAAGGTCCGAGAACCTGGCATAACCAAGGTTGACATTAACATCTAATTTAAACGTGATATGCGTGTTAAATTTTCTTAAGGCAGAAGGTCTGAGGACCTGGCTTAACCCCAGCTGACATTAACACTTAAAAAGAATAAATTGTATGTTAAATTTTCCCAAGGCAGAAGGTCTGAGGACCTGGCATAACCAAGGTTGACATTAACATCTAATTTAAACGTGATATGTGTGTTAAATTTTCCTAAGGCAGAAGGTCTGAGGACCTGGCTTAGCCCCAGCTGACATTAATACTTAAAAAGGATAAATTATATGTTAAATTTTCGAAAGGCAGAAGGTCCGAGGACCTGGCATAATCAAGGTTGACATCAACATCTAATTTAAACGTGATATGCGTGTTAAATTTTCCTAAGGCAGAAGGTCTGAGGACTTGGCTTAGCCCCAGTTGACATTAACACTTAAAAAGAATAAATTGTAAGTTAAATTTTTCCAAGGCAGAAGGTCCGAGGACCTGGCATAACCAAGGTTGACATTAACATCTAATTTAAACGTAATATGCGTGTTAAATTTTCCTAAGGCAGAAGGTCTGAGGACTTGACTTAGCCCCAGTTGACATTAATACTTAAAAAGAATAAATTGTATGTTAAATTTTTCCAAAGCAGAAGGTCTGAAGACCTGGCATAACCAAGGTTGACATTAACATCTAATTTAAATGTGATATGCGTGTTAAATTTTCCTAAGGCAGAAGGTCTGAGGACCTGGCTTAGCCCCAGTTGACATTAACACTTAAAAAAGATAAATTGTATGTTAAATTTTCCCAAGGCAGAAGGTCTGAGGACTTGGGATAACCAAGGTTGACATTAACATCTAATTTAAATCTGATATGTGTGTTAAATTTTCCTAAGGCAGAAGGTTTGAGGACCTGGCTTAGCCCCAGTTGACATTAACACTTAAAAAAGATAAATTGTATGTTAAATTTTCCCAAGGCAGAGGGTCCGAGGACCTGGGATAACCAAGGTTGACATTAACATCTAATTTAAACGTGATATGCGTGTTAAATTTTCCTAAGGCAGAAGGTCTGAGAACCTGGCTTAACCCCAGTTGACATTAACACTTAAAAAAGATAAATTGTATGTTAAATTTTCCCAAGGCAGAAGGTCCGAGGACCTGGCATAACCAAGGTTGACATTAACATCTAATTTAAACGTGATATGCGTGTTAAATTTGGCAGAAGGTCTGAGGACCTAGCTTAGCTCCAGCTGACATTAACACTTAAAAGGGATAAATTATATGTTAAATTTTTCCAAGGCAGAAGGTTCGAGGACCTGGCATAACCAAGGTTGACATTAACATATAATTTAAACGTGATATGCGTGTTAAATTTTCCTAAGGCAGAAGGTATGAGGACCTGGCTTAGCCCCAATTGACATTAACACTTAAAAAGGATAAATTGTATGTTAAATTTTCCCAAGGCAGAAGGTCCGAGGACCTGGCATAACCAAGGTTGACATTAACATCTAATTTAAACGTGATATGCGTGTTAAATTTTCCTAAGGCGGAAGGTCTAAGGACCTGGCTTAACCCCAGTTGACATTAACACTTAAAAAAAATAATTTGTATGTTGAATTTTCCCAAGGCAGAAGGTCCGAGGACCTGGCATAACCAAGGTTGACATTAACATCTAATTTAAACGTGATATATGTGTTAAATTTTCTTTAGGCAGAAGGTCTGAGGACCTAGCTTAGCCCCAGTTGATATTAACACTTAAAAAGGATAAATTGTATGTTAAATTTTTCCAAGGGAGAAGGTCCGAGGACCTGGCATAACCAAGGTTGACATTAACATATAATTTAAACGTGATATGCGTGTTAAATTTTCCTAAGGCAGAAGGTCTGAGGACCTGGCTTAGCCCCAGCTAACATTAACACTTAAAAAGGATAAATTATATGTTAAATTTTCCCAAGACAGAAGGTTCGAGGACCTGGCATAACCAAGTTGATATTAACATCTAATTTAAACATGATATGCGTGTTAAATTTTCCTAAGGCAGAAGGTCTAAGGACTTGGCTTAGCCCCAGTTAACATTAACACTTAAAAAGAATAAATTGTATGTTAAATTTTCCCAAGGCAGAAGGTCTGAGGACCTGGCATAACCAAGGTTGACATTAACATCTAATTTAAATGTGATATGCGTGTTAAATTTTCCTAAGGCAGAAGGTCTGAGGACCTGGCTTAGCCCCAGTTGACATTAACACTTAAAAAAGATAAATTGTATGTTAAATTTTCCCAAGGCAGAAGATCCGAGGACCTGGGATAACCAAGGTTGACATTAACATCTAATTTAAACGTGATATGCGTGTTAAATTTTCCTAAGGCAGAAGGTCTGAGGACCTGGCTTAGCCCCAATTGACATTAACACTTAAAAAGAATAAATTATATGTTAAATTTTTCCAAGGTAGAAGGTCCGAGAACTTAGTTTAGCCAAGGTTGACATTAACAGTTAGATAAACGAGCGATAGAGATTATAATATTAACAATCAGTATAATACAACGGTATCCGACTACATGGCGGGCACGCCTCTCATTAGTAGTAATACCTTCGACGGTTATTTACATTCTAGGGTCGTTTTACAAGTTTGTTCTCCAAGTCGGCTAGATAATATGACCCCACGCCAGCCACTGAGGTTATGCGGTAGGGCCTCTCCCAGTTTGGTCCCAATTTCCCCCACGATGGGTCCTTTGCAGTTCCGATGACTTTTTTCAAGACCAGGTCCCCCAGAGCAAGAGGCCTGGATCGTACGCGAGAGTCGTACCCTTGCTTGATCTTTTGCTGGTAGCAGGCTAGTCGGACCATAGCGTTTTCTCGCCTCCCTTCCACCAAGTCCAGCCCCTTCAACAACATGTCGTCATTAGCGTCTGGGACAAAAGACTGCACCCTCATCGTCGGGAACCCCATCTCTACAAGAATCACCGCCTCGGCGCCATACGCCATCGCGAAAGGAGTCTCCCTTATGGACCTTCGCAGTATGGTTCGGTAAGTCCACAACACGTGTGGTACCTCGTCCACCCATCTGCCTTTCGCATCGTTTAGTCTTTTCTTGATTCCGTTGATTATCGCCTTGTTGACTGCTTCGGCTTGGCCGTTCCCCTGCGGGTATGCTAGGGTGGAGTACCTATTTATTATGCCGAAGTCTCCACAGTACTTCTAGAAGGCTTTGCTGTCGAACTGCAGTCCCTTGTCCGAGATGAGAGTTCGTGGGATCCCAAATCTAGTGATGATGTTCTTCCAGACGAATCTCTTCGTGTCCACGTCTCGGATGTTCGATAGTGGCTCGGCCTCTACCCATTTAGTAAAATAGTTTGTCTCTACGAGAAGGCATCGCTTGTTGCCTACCGCCCTCAGAAACAGTCCCACTATGTCCAATCCCCACTGCGCAAACGGCCAAGGGCTGGCCAATGGATTAAGAACGCCACCAGGCTGGTGGATGTTAGGCACGAACCTCTGGCATTGGTCGCATTTCCTCGCGTACTCTTGTGACTCCTTTTACATGTTCGGCCACCAGTACCCCTACGTGAGGGCCCTGTATGCTAGCGACCTTTCACCCGTGTGGCTACCATAAATTCTCTCATGCAACTCCTTCAAGAGCTGCTCCGTCCCTTCCGGGTGTACACACAACAGGTAGGGCCCTGAAAACGAGCGTTTATAGAGTTTCTTGTCCTCGGATAGCTAGAATCGGGGAGCCTTCCTACGGATCTTGTCGGCCTCAGACTTCTCCTCTGGCAGAGTGTCGTGTTTAAGGAAAGACACTATGAGGTCCATCCAACTGGGTTCTGTCCTGACTTGCTGGACCCGGATGGCTAGACAATCTGGACCGGCTGGTCTAAACAGGTCCTCAACGAAGATGAGCCGAGGGAGGCCCTAGGCCGAGGAGGTTGCAAATGTGGCCAGCGAGTCAGCGTGAGTGTTTCCGCTTCTAGAGACATGCGATAGTGCAAAGGATTCGAATTCGGCCTGCAAGTTCTTGGCGCGGGCTAGATACTCTCGCATTCTCGGTTCCCTGGCTTCCAACTTCCCTTCCACCTGGCCTACCACCAGCTGCGAGTCTAAGAACGCTCGTACCGCCTTTCCACCCATTTTCTGAACCATGTCCATCCCCACCAACAAAGCTTCGTACTTGGCCTCATTGTTGGTAGCTGGAAACGCTATCCTCAGAGACTTTTCTACGATGACCCCATCTAGGGATATCAAGACTATTCCAGCGCCTGAACCTCTCTGGTTGGAGGCTCCGTCTACATAAACCTCCCATACCAGAGACTTTACATGAGACTGTGCCAACTTGTTTTCCCCCCAAGCTACGTCCCTCTAGGTCTTCCTCCAGGGAGGCTCAGTGAACTCCGCCACCAGGTCGGCCAGGACTTGCCCCTTCACTGATGTACGAGGCAGGTACTTGATGTCGAAGGCTCCCAAGAAAATTCCCCATTTGGCGATCCTGCTGGAGTAGTCAGCACTCCGCAGCACGGACTTAAGTGGGAGTTGGGTTAGCACGACGACCATATGAGATTGAAAATAGTGCGGGAGCCAGTGCGTCGCGTGCACTACGGCCAGGATCGCCTTTTCCAACGGTAAATACCAGATCTCAACCTCCTGCAGAGACTTACTCACGTAATAGACCGGTCTTTGTATACCGTTGTCATCCCGTATCAGAACCAGGCTAATGGCATGGGCAGCCACAGCTAGGTATGCAAACAGCACTTCATCTGGATCAGGGCGGGACATAATGGGTGGCCGGGAGAGGTATTCCTTCAGCTGCTGGAAGGCCGAAGAGCACTCCTTGGTCCATTCAAATCCCTTCCATTTGTTCAGCAGTTGGAAGAAGGGTCGGCACCTGTTCGCGGATCGGGAAATGAACCTACTAAGGGCAGTCGTCATCCCGGCCAGCCTCTGGACCTTCTTCGGGTTCTGAGGTGGTTGCAAGTTACAGATTGCGGAGATCTATTCGGGTTAGCCTCAATACCTCTGTGAGTAAGCATATAGCCCAAGAATTTACCAGACCCTACTCCGAAGGAGCATTTGGAGGCGTTCAAGCGTAGCTTGTGTTCCCGCAATGTTTGGAATGTGCTGTCCAGGTCGGCCACATGCTCCAATATGGCCCTGCTCTTCACGACCATATCATCTACGTATACCTCGATGGTCTTTCCTAATTGTGCCTCGAACATCTGGGTCATCATCCTTTGATAGGTAGCCCCTGCATTTTTCAGGCCGAAAGGCATCACCTTGTAGTGGTAGTTGCCGATGGGGGTCACAAAAGCAGTTTTCTCCTGGTCTTCTAAAGCCAAAGGTATCTGGCGGTATCCCTGAAAGGCGTCTAGGAAACTCAAGCGAGGGTGGCCGACCGTCGCGTCTACTAGTTGATCTATGCGAGGCATCGAGAAAGGGTCCTTGGGACAAGCTTTATTCAGGTCCGTGAAGTCTACGCATACCCTCCACTTCCTATTTTCTTCTTCACCACGACTGTGTGCGCCAACCATTCAGGATAAAACACTTCCTTGATAGCCCCAGCTCTCTTAAGTTTGATGACTTCCTCCTTAACGGCCTCGGAATGCTCCGTGGAAGAGCGCCGAGGGGGTTACTTCTTCGGTACTGCTACCGGGCTGACGTTTAGGTGGTGGCATATGAAGTTTGGGTCAATTCCAGGCATCTCCTGCTCGTCCCATGCAAACACATCGAGGTTCCTTTTCAAGAACGCGACCAACTCTTCCCTTTCTTTGGTCGGCAGTTGAGCCCCAATCTGGAAGAACCTCTCTAGGTCGTTGTGTACGTGGACCCTGTCTAACCCCTCGCACGCGGGCTCCTCTGCCACTATTCCTCCAGTTGTGGCAGAAGAGGCTAATTGCTATGAGGTCGGAGCAGCTGAGGCCGAGGGTTCGGGGTCCAGCCTGCGCAGAACTGTGGCTATTAGGCACTGCCTTGCTGCGGACTGACTCCCAATAATTTCTTCGACCTGGCCACCGAAAGGGAACTTCACCATGGCGTGGAGAGTGGAGGAGACAGCCCCTAGGGCGTGCAGCCAAGGTCTCCCCACGATGGCCGTGTAAGGGGAGTAAGCGTCTACCACGATGAAATCTACTTCTACCACTGTTGGACCCGACTGTACGAGTAATCTGACCTGCCCCTTTAGGATCACTACCTTACCCTCAAAGCTTATCAGTGGCGAGTCGTACGCCGAGAGGTCCTCTTCCCTCAGGTTCAGCCCCTTGTACAGGTCGGGGTACATAATGTCTGCGTCACTCCTTTGGTCCACCATCACCCTCTTTACATCGTAACCTCCAATCCTTAGCATTATAACCAGGGCGTCATCGTGGGGTTGGATGGTCCCCTCCTTGTCCGCATCCGAGAAGGCCAGTGTGGGTGGCGCATTGCCCTTAATCTTCTTTAGCTCGGAGCCAGAGCCCTCAGCATGGGTTTGCGCCACAGACATCACCCTGGAAGGGCGCGAGCCGGTCCTCCCAGGAGCGGCGAGAATGACATTGATGGTTCCTAGAGGAGTCCTCGGGGCATGGTGGCCCTGGCTTGATAGCCCAAGATGTTCTCTCTGCCCCTTATGCTGGTGCACGAATTGTCTCAATTTTTCCTCCTTCGTCAGCTGTTCTAGGTAGTACTGCAAGCTCTTGCAGTTCTCAGTTGTGTGGCTGTTCTCTTGATGGTACTGGTAGTGGAGGTTCTGGTTACACTTTGCGGGATCACCTATCATTTTGCTGGGCCACCTGAAATAGGGCTCGTGACGGATTTTCTCAAATACCCGTTGTATGGGTTCACGAAACACAACGCCGACCACCTGCGTTGTCGTCTGACGAGGTTGCCTGACGAACTCTCTCCTCGGCCTACTGTTGTTGTATCTGTCCGACCTGAAATCCCTCCTCTCTTGAGGGATAACCTTCACCCTGGCCTTCACTTGTAATTGATCCTCCTCCACCCGCGTGTACTTGTCTATGCGGTCCATAAGGCGGCGCACGCTCTTGACAGGCCTCCTGGTCAATGACTTCCTCAAGTCATGCTCATTTGGAAGGCCGACCTTGAAGGTGCTTATGGCAACTTCGTTGAAGTCCTCATCGATCTCGTTGTACATCTCCCAATATCTGTCGGTATATGCCCTGAGGGTCTCTCCCTCTCTCATGGCCATGGACAACAGTGAATCTAGAGGCCGAGGGACCTTGCTGCATGTGATGAACCGCGAGCCAAATGCCTTGGTGAACTTCGCGAAGGAATCGACAGAGCCTGCCTGCAGGTTGTTGAACCATCTCATCACGACGGGTCCTAGGCTGGAAGGGAAGACCTTGCACATCAGGGTCTCATTCTTCGAGTGCACCACCATCTTCTGGCTGAAGTGGCTCACATGTTCTACTGGGTCCGTCCTTCCGTTGTAAATTGTGAAGGTTGGCTGGGTGAACCGCCTTAGAAGTCTTCCCTTCTCAATCCTCCGAGTGAAGGGTGACTTGGAAATCTGGTGGAGCGCCTTGCTTAGTGCATTGTTGGCTAGGCCTCTAGAGGACGTCCTCTTATCCTTAGGTTGGCGATGATGTTCGTCCTCCTGGGAAGAGGACTCGCAAGGGGGGGTCCTCGACCTGGAACTGTCGGAGCTACTGGTAGCATTCGCTGAGGACTGGTCTGAAGGGGACGGCGTGCGCCTTCGTTTCTCCCGGCGCAGCTTCCTTATCAGATGGTTAATCTCCCTTTGTAGGGTCTCAACGATTTTTTCGCGGGAGGCTCTACTCCATCGCGTGCATGGCTCCTCCCGCGCGTACACTGGCTTCGCGCTCTCTCTCTCGCTCTAACCGCATAAATTGGTCCTCGCACTGGGACCCCCTGGACTCTGCATGACGTGAACCTGAACCTTCCATGATACTTCCAGTCCCTTTCATCAAGGCTTCCCACAGACGGCGCCAAGTGTAAGGACACAAAGTTGGCCTTAGGCCCAAATGCGTGACCGGGCCGACCCAAGTGGCCTTTACAGTAAAATTTGTAGAGAATGAGCTTAAAACCTAGACTTCTTGGAGCTCTAGAAGGCTATGGGGTAAGGGTAAAGTCTGCTGCTGGCGTGCTAGGAGTTGGGGGAACGTCTCTGCCTCTCCTCGGATGTGGGCCGAGGAGCTGATGTCTAGGCTTTCCTTCTGTTTTCTAAGAGAGAGAGTCTTCCTCCTTTAGAGAAAATCCAGATTCCCTTCTAATGGTTTCCCCTTCTCTATTTATACCTCCCATGCTTGGTTCCCATCTGTCTTTTCCCTGAAAACGCTCCCCAATGCCTATAAGGCTGACCACCGTCCCTTCAGAAGTCATTTCTCCATTAATGCAGCCAGGCGGGTAGGTGAAAGGCCTTTAATGCGGTGGCAGCAGCTTTATGCAGTGCACGTCTCCCTTGTTTCCCTCCTCGGTATCTCATTAAGGCTTGAGATGACTCGCCGAGCTTGAGGAGTTCCTCCTTGGACGACGTGCTACCCCCTTCTGTCCCCAGCCTCACGTCTGAGGATACCTCCTCCTCGAATCCTCGTCCAGTAGGCTGACTGTCTAGTCGGCGGGCCTTTGGGCCCTAGTTTTAGGGGGCCCTATTCCCGACTCACGGCCCCTTTAGCAGAGTCCAAGTCCTCGGACCAGGCCCTAGGCTTACATGGTGTTTTGACGCCTTTACCCCCCACATTTAGGTTTTGATGTAGGACAGAATATTCAAATTAATTTTGTAATTTTTATATTTGGTATTTTTATGTAATTTTCTTTATTTTAGGTTTAGGGCATTTATTTCCTTTTTTTTAGGTGATTTTAATATTGTTTAGTCAAATTAGGGTTTTATATGCTTTCGTAGCCGCCTTAAGGTTTTTAGTTGCTCTAAGTTTTCTTTTACTATTTAAACACATTGTAGCCTCCAAAGGCAATTCAATTTTCATATTATTATCAATATATACAGACTTTTGTCAAATTCTTTCTTTGGTGAATTCCAGTCTATCTCCTTGTGGATTTAAGGAAACCCCTTGTGGATTCAAGGTTTATTATCAGAAGCTAATAATTTAATTTATGTTCTATCAAGAGAGCATTGTGTGTTCTTTCTTCAGGCTTCCGTGACATCAGTTGATATCAGAGCCTTGACTTACCCTGGTCTAATTGCTAACTGGCGAGACGTTAACAACCACCACAACAACGGTGAATAAGTTAGCGAGTATTACATGACGTACAACAAGCACTCACAAATATCTATGCTAGGATGGTGTCATTGACGAATAGAAATATGAAGGATAACTACAAAGGAGACATAGCTCATGGGCAACCTATTGGTAAGCAAATCTCATATAGGCCTAATAATATTGCAAGTTTTAATGGTTATTTTTTAAAAGAAGATTTTCTTGATTGGTTACTTGATCTAGAAAATTTATTTGACTATGAGAACATTTGTAATGAGAGAAAAGTTGGACTTGCTTTGTATAAACTTAATAAGTAAGCCTTATGTTGGTGGGGACGAGTACAATCTAACAGAATTTGACAAGGTAAAGACAAGATTTGTTCATGGCCAAGGACGAACAAAATGTTTACTATCAAATTTTATCCTTTGGAATGTGAAGAAATCTTGTCGTATATAATACAAAATTATTATTGGCCAAGAAGTTTATAATCAACTTATTTCAAAGAGCCATATATTCCACAAATAAGGGATGAATTACATGTTGAAGAAAATACTTTTCTTGAAGAATATGAAGAAGTCAAAGAAGAAAATATAGAGATTTCTAAGGAAATTACTGAACGCCTTATTATGGAAGAAAAACCTGAAATAAAAATTGTGGAAGAGATTGATGAAAACCCTATTATAGAGAAATATCTTGAAGTCGAGATGGTAGGGACAATTGAAGATGAAGTTGAAGAGGAAAGTTTCAAAGATCTCGATGAAGTCAAATTAGATGATTGCAACGTTCAAGCTCCTATTATTTTGGTGGGAGACACTGAAACAAAGTTTCTTGATTTTATTGGGGTGGAAAGATTTGATTTGATTATTGACTCTTATTTGGTGAATATTGTCAATTGCATGGAGATCAAGGGACAAGAAGTTCAAGTTGCTCAATTGATGACTTTCAAGTTTGGCAAAAAGACAAGGAAGATGAAGTATTCAAAGTATTTGTTCTCTTGGCATGGAAGATTTCAAATTTCAATCAACAACTCGAGGACGAGTTTGTTTTAAGTGGAGGGGTCTGATGTAGAATAGAATATTCAAGTTAATTTCTGTAATTTTAATATTTGGTATTTTTATGTATTTTTAATTATTTTAGGTTTAGGGCATTTATTTCCTGCTTTTTAAGTGCTTTTAATGTTGTTTAGTCAAATTAGGGTTTTATATGCCTTTGTAGCCACCTTAGGGTTTCTAGTTGCCCTAGGTTTTCTTTTTACTATTTAAACACATTGTTTTCTCCAAAGGCAATTCAGTTTTCAAACTATTATCAATAGACACAGACTTTTGTCAAATTCTTTCTCTAATGGTTTCTAGTTTATCTCCTTGTGAATTCAGAGAAACCCCTTGTGGATTCGAGGTTTACTACTAGAAGCTAATAATTTAATTTTTGTTCCATCAATATAGCATTGTGTGTGCTTTTTTTCGGCTTCCACAACATTAGGTTCTAAATATGTTATATATTGGCAAATCGAGAACAAAAACTTGTCTAGGATTAGATCTTAGGGTCTTTGAAGTGTTATAGACATTGCTCAAGTTGATACAAGTCAAGTTTCAAGAACGTACTAGTAGCAAAATGAAGAATTCAAAATCTGTCAAGCTTGATTGATTAAGAGAAGCCTTAAATCGATTGAACTACGATTCTGTAGAATTTTAAATAAGGCCCAACAACCCACGAAACATTTAAGGTTTGAGTCCAACACTACTAAGTATAAATAGAAAAACTTAATACACGTTTTTAAAGTCTTGAGAGTTACTCTTGTGAGATCTGTGAGATTTTGTACCTTCTATTTATATCAGGCACCTACTAGAGATCAAATCTATATTGCAGGTACCGGTGGAGTAAAGTTGCAGCCAAGCCTTCAGCTATCAAGTGTATAGAGGATCGAGACATGAACTGGAGATTCATGTGAAAGCAGATCCAAATAGAAGAAGTCTGATGAGTTTAGAGCCCAATTTGGTAACTGTGTTAGACTTACTACAAACTAGTATTCTTGACTGTAAATCTCAATTTAATATAGTGGATTGTTCTCTTGGGATAATTCCTTCTAGGTTTTTTACCTTGAAACGAGTTGTTTCATTGGTTTTTCTGGGTCATCACATCTTGTATTATTTACTTTTTCGTTGTGTATGTTATATGTGATGAATGTTTAACCTAGATCTAAATAATTAACCTAAAAAACAACTTGGCTAATAAATTAGGTTAAACATATTGTGTTTTACGGGGGTCTAAAACTTAACAATAACCATTTTCCATAATTATATTTGAGAGGACTAGTTTTGTGTTGCATATTATTGTGCCAAAAAAAGTGTGATAATTATTACAAATTAGTTAGGTAAACTTTGGAATAAATCTAGTGCATACCCACATTCACAACTTATTAATTTTTGCAATTATGAGTGTTGGAAATTTCTGCTTGCTAATTATTGTAGATATTTTACAATAGCAACATTTTTCACAACAACTAGGGTGTCAACTCATTATAGATTAAAATAAAATAATAAAATATTACACTCAAACTTGCCTCAACTAAAAACAAAAGGGTAGTGAATAGTGGTCGCTTTAGGATTTTTTTAAGAGATTTAATAAGAAACATAAATAATACAAAATCTAAAACAAAAAAGAATTTGAATATATTGATATCGCAAAAAAAGAGTTACTCGAATACATGAAGTTTTACAATTATCTTCTATAAGGTTTCATATTTTGAAATCGTTGCATGATATATAGCTTCATTATTAGTCCTATAAGTCATATCTCTTTCAAATTATATATAGTTATTTTCTTGCCAACTCAAGGGATTTAAATGAAGCCCCCTATAATGAATGTAGCACCATCTCTGGTTGTGAAAATGTTGTGATATTTTATTGTGTCCTTAGACTTTCTCCCACTTACTATATAGACCCATCACTTTTTGTTGACCACTTACATTTGTACAAGTTAGTGAGTTGTGAAATTGTATGTGAAAATGGGTATGTTTGAAATATTGTTGAAAGTTTTGAGTCATAAGTTACATGAAGATCCCAAGTTTCAAAAGTTTAACGTGAGTGAATTAAGGACTTGCTCAAGTGATCATATAAGACAAACGGAATGTTTGCTCAACACTTGCTCAAGTGACATTGTTAGAAATAGTAAATGTTTTGAGTCCTGATTATTTGTAATTGTTCCTTCATAGTAGATTTTCTATTGGACTATCTGTGTCCTTGGAGTTGTTTAAATGTTTGAAGAGATTTTTCATCAGTTTTTCACTGCGTTACCAAATTTTTCCTATGTTATAGTTTTTATATTTCTTGTATGATGATTTGCCATACGCTAAATTGTAGTAAATAATAATTATTTGTGTGGACTGTGGATCACTTAATTGAGATAAATCAATAATTTTTTAAATATAATTCTATAGTTGGGGATGAGAGATTTAAACTCCTAGACATCTCCATTGGAATATCAGAAATCCAAATTGTCTACAAGGCTCTTGGCTAGATAAATTATTAATTATTTAATCTAAATAAAAAAATGTAAAAAACATGTTTGATACCATTTTAGTCTTTAACACTTGTACTATGTATCAAAATGGTTTTTAACATCTTAAAGGTGTCGATTTTGTCTCTAAATTTTTGGTATTGTGTCAAAATAATCCTTATTATTAAGTGGTACATGAAAAGAATTGATTTATCTAACATTAATATCAAAATAATATTTTTATGCCATCTAAGCTATCCTTTGAATTATCACGTGTCCTTAATTAGAAAATAAAATAAAATATTTGAAAATATATTAATTGTATCTCCATAAGTAAATGAGATGCCATTTTATTAGCAGAGATTGAAAAGTTCTTTTCTTTTTGTGGGTACTTGACTCGCATACAAAGGCGTTTGTTCGCTTTGGGGAGCCAGTAGGAGTGGTACACTAGTGCAAGCTCCAGAAGCATATAAAGCACTAGTGAGAGGGTTCTCCTTCCGATGTGGGATTCTAATCCTTGAGGATAGGCTAACTGGCCGTTTCCAAAGAGGCTCTGGGGTCTTGCACTCGGGTGGGAGGACAAATTCGTGAGGGCCTGGCTCCCCAAAGCGAACAAACGCCTTTGTGTGCGAGTCAAGTACCCACACTTTTATTTTCCTCTGCTTTCTCAGCAACCAAATGGCAAATGGGGTTTAAGTCTTGACTTTTTCGTTAAAGTGTTCATGAACATCATCTAAAAGACATACTATTTACCTAATTTAAAAATGAAAATTAAAAAACAAAAAAACAAAAAGCCAAATGTCAATTTTTTATGTTATCATTTTTCTAAGAAGTTAAAGTTATTACCAATTATATTATAAAAATCTTGTAAACTAACATGGTAATGAATATAATTAGTGTCATGTCAACAAGGAAATAAATCAATTTCCTAATTATTTTCTATTTCGTGTTTAAAAATTGATACATCCATTTAATAAAAGTAGTGTGTACCTTGTGCATATGCACATGTACATTTAAAAATAATCACAATTATATATATATATATATATATTTATATATATGATTTAGAATCTAATTGAATCTAAACTCTTCAGTTTTTTTACTAAATAATTCACTTGCTACAAAAATAAAAAAATTAAATGGGACAGATGACACAAAATTGAACAATTAAAATTCAATTTAGAATCTAGTTGAATTTAGACTCTTTGATTTTTGCGTCTAATAATTCATTTAACACACAAATTTAAAAATTAAATGAGGCACGGGGCGCAAAATTAGACTCCAATATATAACTGTATAACAACCTACCATCACTCTAATTAAAATTACATGTTGTTCATGAAATCACAGTCTCATATATGGCCCTTTTTTAAGAGCAACTATCTCATTAAAAAAAAAAAAAAAAATCTTAGTATATTGCAATGTATTTGGAATGGTGAATCCATCGGTATTTGGAATCAATGTTTTTTTTTTTAAGGAAAAAAAAAAACTTAAATTGGACACGTGGCGTAAAATTAAACAATAATTAAAATTTAATTTAGAATCTAATTGGATTTTCTCTCAATTTTGACTTTAATTATATGTATAGGCTGGTTATTGGCCTGTGCGTTGCACGATTTTTTTTGGTAAATATTATGACTGGAGAACATTTTTTTGGGAAAAAAACTTATTTCATTTTCATGTAGTGATTTTAAAAAATACAATGAAGAGTTTTGTGATAAATTTTGTTAATTTTATGCAATACATTTATATAAAATAAAACTTATAAAATGCATAAGATATACGTAAAGGTATAATTCATGACTATGCATGAAAGTTATTTTATTTTATTTTTAATTTCTATTAGCTAGATCACATTTCTTAAATAAATTGAACAACCATTTCATCACCCCATTATGCGATTGGAATGTTGTTAGTTTGTACATGATTGCTTGATAAACAATATTAAGTAAAAATTATTTTAATTCTATTTAAGAAATTTTTTGGGAAATTTTCATTTTCATGTCCATTTTTTTTTTCTAATAGATTTAATTTTTCACTTTAGTTTAATTGATTAGTATTGTGTTTATACTTTTTCTAAACTACAATTGACAATTCACAAAATCAGTAAACAACTTATTGAGTATTGCAAAAGATACAAATATGAACATTAACATGAACATGAATGGATATTTCTATTCATTTTCTTAAAGAAAAAATGTACTTACGAAAAATTTCAAACTTTGTTAGGTAAAGAAGAATTAAGTTGTAGATAGAAAATTCAATAAACCAAAAATTTTAGGAGCCTAAGAGGAGCCATTACTAAGTTGAAACAACCCAAAACACCCAAGGACTAAAAAAAAAAAAAAATCCCATCCACTCCACACTTCCATCGCAACTGCTTTAGCTCAAGGAATACTATGTGTGTGTGTGTATATATATATATATATATATATGTATATCTTTTTTTATTTAGAAATAATTACAATATGTATGCTAAGCAACTTGAACCTTTTCTCCCTGACTCCCACAATTTGAACATTTTCTCCCTTAAACTCTAAACACTTTGTGTATGGGGAGATGTCAATTCAGCTACATGGCCCCCGACGTATATATATATATATATATATATATATTTATATATTTATATCATTCAATAAATATAGAACTTCCTTTCAAAAAAATAAATAAATAATATGTTTATCATAATTAAAGGAAATCCTAATGGGTACTTCACTTGAGCATATGTGAAAAAGACACATACATACCATAAATGGTAAAGGAGAAAGAAAAAGTTGCTAATCCCTTTTAATATGGTTAATTTCTTTGCCTCAATTAGTCTCCCAAACAACATACCGCTTATTCATACTACAACCACAAATGACAATGCAACATTGGCCATCAGTAATTGCTAATTTGAAAGTACAGATTTCTTTACTAGCTCCACCTTTGTTTCTTTTGGCCAATATGTCTTTACTAAATCAAAATCAAACCACAAAAATCATATAAAAATCTCCAAATCAGAGTTTAAAATTATGATTAAAATTTTTAAAGAAATCTAGGCATAATTGCACAAAAATTCCATGCAACTAAGTCACACTCAGGAATATTGGACCATTTTTCCTTTGTATAAATAGGGGGCCCCAAAGGGATGAGGGGGCTAACAATTTTTTCTCCAAAACATTTATTGTTGGAATATAAAAGTTTTCTATTGTAAACTTTCCACGCTTAAAGAATATAACTTGCCAACTAATCAAACTAGAGTTTTTAGTACCTACAGCAATTTCACAACATCAAGAACAAACCCCAGTGTATACAGTGTCAAATTTCATAGTCTCCTATTACATTAAATGAGTGTTTAATTTTTCTTGCAAAGTATTAAATATTAAAGCTTTCGGACAATAGTCTCAACTACAACGCTCAATCATGTTGGACTTGGATGACACCTTTCCACAACGTATCATTATGAGATGCAGAAAAATTTTGGAGTGTACACAACATTTAGTGTGGATGGAAAGAAATTTCATCTTATTCCAATTGGTTAGGTCAGTAAGGGATCTATTCCAATTTAATGATCCTCGAATTTTGTATACAAGTAATAATTAAGGAAATTTCCGCCTAAAATAAGTCGAGCTTTTGGCAAAAGAGAAAATTGATGTCTAGACAAATCAAGCAAAGGCCAACCAAAATGGACCATATTCTTAGTTTCTTATCTTGATTTGTTCTATGTACAAAACTTACCGTCAATGCTTGGCGTATAAAAGTTGAATATCTTCTCTAAAGTCCATCCTTTGAAAACTTGAGAAAAAAATTCATTTAAACCAACACAATATATAAATTATAATGGAATCAAAGAAAAATTTTCAAGAATAATGAAAATTTAATCTGTGCTAAAATTCTTATAAGGATGAACACAATAGCAATATCCTTTTTTTTAAAAAAAAATTAAAGATAAAAAAAAACTATGCTTATTTTGTACGTATGATAAAGTCTTATCACAAAGTTTTTTGAGACTTATGCTGATTAGTATTTAGCAGTTATAAAGGAATAATCATCAATATATATATATATATATATAAGCAGAAATCTTATGCAGGAGTGCACAAGGTCTTGCCAAGTGACACTCTAATTTTGCATTTAACATTTTTTTACCTCTTTCATTAAGTTTTTTTTACTATTACTCAAAAGTTTACGTTAACTTATTTTACTGTTATCTCATTAATCTCTCATTAATTGCCTAAGCTTACATCACACATTTCTCTTTTTTTCATATCTTTTAGCATACCCACCATTTTAATATTTTAAAAAAGGCAAAAAAATAATAATTAAGAACTAATAGTAATAACTAAGCAAATAAGGCCTTGGATAGAGATAGAGGGACACAAAAATATTGTAAATTGTTAAGTAAAACGCATTGTTTCACTATACATTACCAAAATAAAAGACATGAGATTGACAAAACATTTGAAAAAGAGATAAAGAGAAATCTAAGGGGCCGTTGCCTCTGTCATATTGGCCTCCCACCACCATCAAGATGCCAACCTCTATGGGTATTTTTTTTTTCTTTTTAAATTAGGGGATTAAATATGATTTAGGTTTGGGTCATTTGGTTGGATAGTTTTTGTTTTGGGTATATAAGTAGATAGAATACTTGGTACGCAATGTAAAGCCATATTCTATTATGGTTTTAAATCATCTATAAGACATATGCATACACACTTGCTCACACCATGTTTTAATGTCGCATTATCGATGAGTGGAAGATAGTGAGAGAGTTGGACATACTTTTATTTCATAGTATTAAATATGTGAATGCAACACAAATTAGTTTATTTTCGTGGTCCTGTACTCCTGCTACTCTTTTGCATTTATTTTTGGTTTCATGATTAAAAAAATAATAATCTTACCTTGAAAAGGCTATAAATATGCGGTGAAACTACTAAATTAATTTTTAATATCTCAAAATGTGTATGTTTCTTTACTCTAATTTAGTTTACTTTCTTTTTTATATAATATATGTACAACACTACTCAAAACCGTTTTATATAAAATATTACAAAATTAACCGTCCATCGCACTGGCAATTTACTAGATTTACTTAATTAAAAATTTGGTTGCATAATAAACATTGGGGGTGTAAACTAAATTTTTTTACGTTGGTAAGTCTTATGCTATAATTTAGTATCAGATATTGTTACAGATCATATACTCCCTTGAGAGTTGAGACCGAGAACGTCATTGACTGTGTGATGCCTTGCTTATAATTCAAGAGCCTTAACTCATAATTCGTTTATGTAGAAGTATAACCTTCTTCATTATTATTTTGTTGATCACTAGTGAGGGCATGGGATTAATCAAAATAGGGTTTTAAAAAAAAAAAAACTAAGGAGTAAATTCACGAAACTAGAGATATGTGTAAACTGTAAATACAATAATTGTAAAGATGTTGATGCATTAAGTTGTGTAGTGTATCAACTTAGCACATAAATTTCCCCTCAAAAAAAAAAAAAATAGCACATAAATATTTAAAACTTACAAAACTAACTGGTATTACGTTTCAATTAGGAGCAAAATAAAAAAAAATAAAAAATAAAATAAAAAACCCAAAATTGCTATTAAGTTTTTTTTGCTAGCTAGTTTCCAATTTGTGACAACAAAGGCATATATCACGAAGCACATTCTTTTCTCTCTTTCTTTTATTCTTTCGACTACCTTCCTTCAAGCTTGCCACTTCATGTTGAACAGCCTTCATAAGCAGACTGTGTTCCTCAAGAGCCACTAGAACTGGCAAATCACCAATTCCACGAGCCATGGCTAGCATGAGCTCCCTAATAAGAGACTCAAATTCCATTCGATCAATGAAACCTTTTTCATCCTTATCAAACCTCTTGAAAATTAATTCATAGAGATTATTGATCTCTTCCTCTTGGTTCGTATTGTTTTCCAATGACAAAAGCTTATGAAGACCCCCATAAAGCAATTCTCTTGAAAGCATACCATTACCATCAATATCTAGCATCTCATAACATTCATTGATGCAATTGTTGAACTTCTTTGTGTTTTGGATGAATCCCATTACCGTGGAGCTATTAACCATGGCTACACCCATTTTGAAAGAAGAAAATAGGACTCAATGGTTGTAACTTGTAATTTGTTATTGATAAATAAAAAGGCAATGTCGGTGATGTCGTAGGTGTATTGTCCTTTGAACATCAATGTGTCATGAGGATGAGGCATTCTCTTGCCTAAAATTTCTAGCTCCCTAATATTAGGAAGTTACTATTTGTTCTAAATTATTTTTTTCCTTCGGACGTAACTAACCAAGTTTGGACATGACCAAATTTGTCTTGTGAGTTGTGACTGTAAACTAGCGGACCTAATTTCAGCTGGTTGGAGGGTGGCTTGTTGTTGAAATAGTTAGTCAATACCTCAAGCATTTGCAGGCTCTTATCTGGCCCAACGAAATTTTTGCAAGATCTAATTTAGTGACCACATTGAATTTGATATTTTGAAATTTAAAATTAAAATTAATTAATTAATTTTAATCCGCTTAATTCATGCACAACATTATAAATTACGGATTAAGAAAACAAAACATGACCCAAAATTTTTCTATTAGAAACACCAAGAAATATCAGTTGAGTCATAAAATAGAATAAATTATCAATATACCTTTACCATATATCCACTGAAGAGATTGAAAACCTTGGGACTTAATGGTAGTTTTGATTCGTTCAAAAGTGAAGGCTTAGGGTTCAATTAATTATGGGGGTAGGGTTTGTAGGATAAGGTTGTCTTGAGAAGGAAGAAACCTCATAGAAGACATTGTCTTAGAAGCTTGTTTTAAGCCCAAATTGACTAGAAAGGCCAGCAAAATTAAATTATACCAGGCGATGGCCCATGAAATGCACAGCCTTGCTATAGTTTCGCACCAAAATAATTTATGGGATGCTCTCAACTAGGGATCAGAATTTAGCGTTTTCAAGTGGATTCACTACTTATCCCACCTATTTAAGAAAGTCTAGTAGACATCAAGGTTTTGAAACCCGGACCGTTCATTGAACCGTAAAAGGAAGAGGTTCAAGGTTTTTGAGGTCGAACCGAGGTTGAACCGGGGTCGAACCGTGATGATATCATAATTAATTTAATAATTAATTAAAGCCTAAATATAGATATTAAATTCATAAAACTAGCAAAATTGACAAATATATCTATATATGTGAGGGAAATTTAATTAGTCTTTATAACTTTTTCTACAATTTTAATGTAGTATCTTGTGAGTAGAGAAAAAAATTGGTAAGTCAATGTGAAAGCGATAAATAGTCACTCACAATTGACAATGTTAGAGTTGTGAAAAAAATTATGAATTTGTGACACAAAAAAGTTGTTATTCACCTTAATAACTCCACCTACACTGTCAAGGTATGACTACAACCACCTCAGCATATTAACAATACCATAATGTACAAAGACATGTAAATAGAAGAAGAGACTAGAAAATGAAAGGGCAGCATTCATTACCACTTTTTTAAAATTAAAATCGTGAGTTGAAGTTACAATTTCAAGTTGTTACACATTTTTTTGAATTGAAATCGTGAGCTGAAATCATGTCTCGATTATTAAAAAAAAAGTGTGTAACAAAGTGTATAATAGCTCACATTTTTTTTTGGACTGAAATCGTGTCTCGATTATTAAAAAAAAGTGTGTAACAGTGTGTATAATAGCTCTTATCCAAAAGAAAAATGGACAGAAAGATGATGTAGGGAAAGAAAAGAAGCAAAAAGAGATTTCATGATAGAGAAGATACGGGATAGAAAGAAAAGAAGAAAAATGAGATTTCATGATAGAGAAGATACGGGAGAGAAAGAAAAGAAAAAAAGAAATTGTGTCTTCCTTTCTTTAAAGTTTGAAATGAATTCAGAATATGTGCGTACCCAAGAAATTTGTGTCCACTTTCCTCCTTGGTCTCCCAAGTTTGAAAATGAACCAGAATGATAAGTGACTTTCCAATAATTTGACAAGTGACAAGAATTAGGTTGGGTGTATTTGTGCATTAGACGTAAACACGTAGCAATAATTTGACACCTGTTAAGGATTCGACTTTACCTGCTATATTCACAATTTCATGTTTTGTACTTGGATCTATGCATATAGTTCGAGTTTCAAGGTTATTTAGTCATGAATCAGATTAGCAGAGCATGAATCTTCTATGGCATGATAAGTTGAATCAGATTCAATTCGAAAGCCGTCGCTGTATCATTGATTTCTAGTTTTAAGATTCTAAGCTTTTAAGTTCCAGTTTTGCCTTTTGTAATAGCCTTCCCTCTCCCTCAGAAAGACTTTTGTCTGACCTTTCTCTTAGATTTTTAGAAATCTGAAAGTAAATTTAAATAACTAAAGAATAATTCTACATCACCTGAAGCCCTCTGGTTAAAGGAAAATGAATGCGAAATAGCTCATAATAGATATATATATATATATATATATTTATATTATATGAAACTAACAGGCATGTCCATCGATTTTATTTAAACAACAAGCATCATCATATTATCTGATCGATGATTTTGATGACTCATGTTTAGTTTATCCCTAAAAAGTTTATATACCTTGAACGTTTTTATGTCTATAAGCAAGACTAGGATATTAACAAAAGTCTTTATACCTTGAACATTTTTATGTTTATAAGCAAGACGAGGATATTAACAAAAAGAAAGTTTTGTTTATTGAGCTATCTTTTCTAAACCATTACATATTAATTTAAAAATTATTTATATGTATCATTTAAATAAGTTATATAACTCATTAATAAATTAGTGCAACTAAAATTACACAAATTAGCAAATTAAAATTATGAAATTACTACTATCCATAAAAACAGGGACATAACTATTATTAGACTACCCCCCAAATTTGAAAAATGTATGAAATAATAGGGTTTGGCCCACAAAATTCTTCCTAGCCTCCCCTGATTAAGATTTTTTTTTTTCGTGCCTCAATATAATTCTTCGCCTTGTATTGAAATAAAATATAGCCCAAATAACACAATAACATTTTAAAATTTAACCCAAATACTCCAACAAAATTAACCACCATGCCCATCCTTAGGCCTTTCAAAAATTTACAAGAAAAAGAAACCATTTTATCAAATTAGATTACAGATGTATTGATTTCAAGGGGAAAAAAATAAACAGATAAATATATATAAATATATATAAATAAAAAAAAAAACTAGACTCCGGTACCACCACTACGAAAAAATTCCTCCATGAAGGTACCACTTCTGCACTGCATCGCCTAGCCCACTTCACGTACGTGACAAGTCAATGTTCACGTAGTTTTGTTTCTCTGATTCTATTTAATTTTTATCTTAACTGGAGAAGTATTCTAATCATGTTCAGGGTAGGGATGGACCCTGGGTCAAATTTTTTTTATTTTTTTTGTTATTATATATTTTATTTTTGTAATTGGCCCCTTTCAAACCTTAAGTCACTAGTAAATTAGTATAAATATCAATTAATTATAGCAAGTTGTTTAAAATAAAATACAATATTTTATTAAGATTATATATCTTACTTAGTGGCGGACCATCACAAGGACCAAGGAGGGCCTTGGCCCCCCCAAAATTTTTGAAAAAAAAATTAATGAATTTTTTTTTTTCAATTATCTTAAATAATTTAAAAAATTTTAAAAGAATGTTATCATTTTGGCCCCCATACCCAATAATATACATATATATTTAATAAAGTCTAAAAATAAATATAACTTTCATTTAAACAGAAGAATACTAAAAATACAAACTATTTTACAAAAAAATTACAAACTGCTGATATAGTGAGTGGTTATTGATAAATAAAAAATGATATTAATGGTGGACTTAAATGAAAACTAATAAGAGGTTGGCTACATCAACATTTTGTAAAAATATTGTAAAATAGAATACAATCCAAAATCTTTTTTTTTTTTTTTCTTTTTAGTTCTTTCATTTTTCCAGTGCTATTGCAGTTTTGTGTTTACAATATACAAGTAAAAGTTCTGTGTGACTAAACTAGATAAAAAAGAGTGAAAGACAAGCTTGAAGCTTCCATAGGCCTCTCACCCATGTACAATATTCCTATGTTACTTTACTTTTTATTTGCTTTCTTTTGATTTCTTTACTTTACTTTTCATTTGCTTTCTTTTTTTATTTTCCTTATAATATATTATTTGTTATTATAATAATCAATATAGTATATTCCATATGGCATTATAATTTATAAATGTACTTGATTAGTTTGATTAAAATATACTGTATATACTACTATATTTACATGTATTTATCACTTCAAAAAAAAATTAACATGTATTTAGTTTTGTTTATAACAAATATTGAGTTATGAAGTATTGTACATTACTATTTTAGATTTCATACACAGACAAATTTTTGTGTGGCAGGTAGCGAGTAGTGTGTTGATTATTTTTTTAGTACATTGAAATTTTAAATAATTGGCAAAACTTAAGAATTTTTTACTTATATTCACATATATGGTAAAGCACGGATAGTGTTATTTTCAAAGTAGAATTTAACGAGTGGTGTTATGGATATTACAAAATTTTTACAATTTAATATTTTATCAATAAAAAAAATTGTTATGTCCAAAATATTTTTATAATACTTTCATAATAAATCATAGGTGGTCTTTGATTAGTTGTCATTGGTTCAAATATGAACCTACCACTAAAATTACTTTTTTGTCTTATTAATAACAACTCTTAACAACATGTCACTTAGGATTTATTAAGAAAGTATTGTGAAAATATTGTGGACATAACATTTCTATTAAAAAAAATACATATATTTGTATATTTGTTTGTTATGTTTTCGAAATTTATCATCAATCACCTTTATTACGATATCCTTCCTCAAAAAAAAAAAAAAAACCTTTATTACAATATCAATTAAAGTGATGAAAGTTATGTAGTAAAATTTGTAAATTACATATTTCCAAGTAAATTCAATATAGCTCTATTAATTAATTTTTAATTACACAAATTTAATGCTTCTTTATTCTTTTTTGTCTACTTCTTGCATTTAATATGGTAGAGATAACTATTAAAAAGAGTGGGAGAAAATTCAACATGGTAGATGCATAAAAACTATATTCTTTTTGGGATTTTCATTGATTTTTTTTTTTTTTTCATATTTTGCCCCCTCTAAAAATCCCTCTAACTTGGAGTTGTATCTTCCTCCCTGCCTAAAAACTTGATAATTCAACCGCTGTGAAAATTTGTTGCGCACGCACCATCTTGTGTCCGTAGCGTTTCTCATTACCTCTGAATTTGATCCAAATTCCAAACACAAATGGCACCTGAGGTGGGTCCCAATGTTACCACAACGTTTCACAGTATGACAACGCGTGAGAACGAGCGAAAATGTAGAAGAAACAGAGAAAGTTTGAATATGAATTTAAAAAAAAAAAATTAGAATAAGTTTGAATATGAATTTAGAATGCATGAACTACACTACACTCCAAAAAAAAGCCCGTACCCAAGAAATTTATCTGAATTTATTAGAATGCATAAACTACACTAGACTCCAAAAATAAGCGCGTACCCAATAAAGTTCTCTCCACTTTCCTACTGGTACTGGGTCCCAAGTTTGAAAATGAATGGTAAGCAATTTTCCAATTTCTCCAAGTTTGGGCCACAACTCTCACTACTAGTATTTTCATAATAGACTAACATAGTCTTACGAGCTCACAGTCTTCTGACCTCGTAGTCTTATCAATTCCTTTGCTCTGCTATTCCCATATATATTCTCTCTCTCTCTCTCTCTCTCTCTCTCTCTCTCTCTCTCTCTCTCTCTCACTTAAACTCATTCAGAAAATTCTCACTTAAACCCATTCCAATTTCATGACTTAATTTAAACATTCCTCTTCCTTTTAAATCTGTTCTATTGTCTATCCAAATCACCATGGCTTTTCCAATCAACAAAGGAGACTCTTCTTCCTCTTTCACCCACCGGGCATGTATGATGTATTTGTGAGTTTTAGAGGTGAAGATATCCGCAATAATTTTACAAGTATTTTGATTGGTATTTTGTATAATCATGGTATTAACATCTTCCTGGATAACGAGCACTTAAGAGGTAAAGAAATGTCAGACAAACTTTTCGAAGCTATTGAAAGTTCAAGAATTTTAATTATTGTATTCTCTAAAAACTATGCATTTTTCACTTGGTGTTTGAAAGAACTTATTAAAATTCTTGAGTGTGAAAAGAAAGGCCAAATTGTGCTACCAATTTTTTATAAGGTGGATCCATCAGATGTACGTAACCAAAAGAGAAAGTTGGAGAAGCTTTGACAAAACATGAAACAAATTTCAAGGATAAAATGGAAGTACAAAAATGGAGGATAGCTTTACATGAAGCCAGTAATATAGGTGGATGGCATTGCAAAAGAGAGTATGCATTCTCTCACTATTTTTGTTATCACCAAAAAATTTTAACATTAAACAACTCTCAAGTGAAGTCTTATTTTTTGCCTTATTTTTTGAAAATTTGAAAGTTCATATGTTTTAATAATGTGCTAGTTAGGCTAGATAGAAAGGTAAGCACATATAACTGATTATCTTATCAATTAATTATAAGATTTTCCCACTCCAGGCACCTCTATATATATTGAGGTTTTTAGGGTTTTTTTTTTAATATTTCAATATCAATTAAATATTATTTATTCATCTTTCTATATTATATATATATATATATATATTGTTTAAAATTGTTTTTTTAAGATGCAAAATTGCTTATTAAGTTTTTGAATTTAGGTTTTATTGACTTATCAATAATTACTTAGCACGCTCATAACATTTTTTTTTTGTCAAACAATTTACGGTTTCAATTGAGTTAGATTTGTATGGTTTAATATTTTGTGGCCTTCTAGGAATTGGTGAACGAATGCAAAACTTTGTTTTTCCCCTTTAAAAAAGAAAATCAGCTGTAAATTGTAATTCTACAATTTTGGGTTTTTTTTTTCTTTAATGTAATGGAGAGTCATGGGACCCATTATAAATTCACTACACACCCATGTAATGTTTACCAAACTTCGATCCCTAAAATATCTTAACGAATGCATTTAAGCTATTGTCTGTCAATTAGAAGTGGATATTCAAGAAGCTTGTTTTCTTACCTAACTAGTTTTTCATGAGTCTTTGTGCTAAAAGCCAAAATTAGTTTTTCATGAGTCTTTGTGCTAAAAGCCAAAATTAGATTTTCTAGCTGAGGAAAAAATGCTTCATACTAATAGTTCTTAGATCTATGAGTTACTTGCCATTAACTTGTATTAACAATATTTTAGTCATAGTACACATGCTAAACATTTTGAATTTTAGTTCATCTTTATATTCAATTTTCTAACAAGTTTTTAATGCTTTGCAATTGGCAACCACCCTCAATTTTCTCTTATCAAAGAAGTTTTTGAAGTGATCTCAAGAGTTAAATTAAATTATACGAAAATATTTGATGTTAAGTACCCTGTTGGAATAGATTCCCGTGGGGAGGATATAAATTTCCTTTTAGATATTGATTCAAATGATGTGCGTATGGTAGTGATTCATGGCCTTCCAGGAATAGGTGAGACAACAATTGCCAAAGCTATTTCTGATTTAATTGCATATCATTTTGAAGGAAGCAGCTTTCTAGAGAATGTTAAAGAAAACTCAAGAATAAATGATGGCAAACGCCAATGAAGAGAGGCACTTCATTTTGAGATCTTAGGAGGTGGAACTTTGAAGGAGCTTGGTGCAATTAAAAGAATCAATATGAGAATCAAAATGCCTTAGCACAAAAGAATTCTTATAATTCTTGATGATGTGGACAAATTAATCCAAGTAACAGATTTGCTTGGCAAATGCAATTGTTTTGCTTTTGGAAGTAGAATTATTATCACAACAAAAAATGAAAAATTACTATGTACTCTTGAAGAAGATTATCATTTAAACTACTATAACTACAAGCTCAAGGAATTAGATAAACATGAATCTCGTGAGCTCTTTTGTCAACATGCATTCGAAGAAAACAAGCCTAAGAAAGGCTATTTAGAACTCATAGATCTATTTTTAAGCTACGCCAAAGGTCTTCCATTAGCTTTGAAAATAATAGGCTCTGATTTGTATCCAAGAGATGATATACGCTATTGGGAAAGTGTATTAGATAAGTACAAAAGAATTCTTAATCCAAATATTCTAGAAGTACTCAAAATAAGCTACAATGGATTGGAACAAACTCAGCAGCATATTTTCCTTGATATTGCATCTTTTCTCAAGGGAGTACGCAAGGATGTTGTGGAGCATATACTAGAAAGTTGCTATTCTTATGACCCGTATTGTGATATTGAAATACTTAAAGAGAAGTCTCTCATATTTTTTGATGAGAATGACAAATTATCGATGCATGACTTGATAAAACAAATGGGTTTGGAAATTATCAAACAAGAATCAAAAGAATCAAAGAAACATAAAAGGTTATTGTGTTATGATGATGCTTCCGAACTACCAGATACAGTATAAATTATTTTGATTTATCTTTTCTTTTTTCTCACCAAGCATATGTACTTTTGTAGTAAATATTTTTCTCATTTTTCCTTTGTTTAATGCTGAAGAAAATATAGGTTTATCCATATTTATTTTGTTTACAACTTAATAATTGTAAATTTTGTTGTATAATGTAATTATTGTAATTCTTTGTCCATTTAGGTATTCGAAGAAGTTGAAGGCATAATATTGTGCTTACCACAACCAAGAAACATACAACTGGATTTTGGAAGGATGAAAAATCTCAAATACTTGATAGTTCATAATTTAATTTGTGAAGATGTTATATATCTTCCAAATGAGTTGAGGTTGATGAATTGGAATGGATTTCCTTTAGCTTCCCTGCCAGCCATCGTTAATCTTCAAAAACTTGTTTTACTTAAAGTTCCAGGAAGCCGCATTAAATTGGATGAGCATTTTGAGGTATGACTATTACTATTTATAAATTATAAATTATTATATCTTTAAGCTATAATTATTGAATTTTTTATTCCATCATCTACAGAGAAGATACGGGAGAGAAAGAAAAGATAAAAAGAAATTGTCTTCCTTTCTTTAAAGTTTGAAATGAATTCAGAATATGTGCGTACCCAAGAAATTTGTGTCCACTTTCCTCCTTGGTCTCCCAAGTTTGAAAATGAACCAGAATGATAAGTGACTTTCCAATAATTTGACACGTGACAAGAATTAGGTTAGGTGTATTTGTGCATTAGACGTAAACACGTAGCTATAATTTGACACCTGTTAAGGATTCGACTATACCTGCCATATTCACAATTTCATGTTTTGTACTTGGATCTATGCATATAGTTCGAGTTTCAAGGTTATTTAGTCATGAATCAGATTAGCAGAGCATGAATCTTCTATGGCATGATAAGTTCAATCAGATTCAATTCGAAAGCCGTCGCTGTATCATTGATTTCTTAAATAAAATCACTAAAGAATAATTCTACAGCACCTGAAGCCCATGGGTTAAAGGAAAATGAATGAGAAATAGCTCATAATATATATATATATATATATATATATGTATATATATGAAACTAACAGGCATTTCCATCGATTTTATTGAATCAACAAGCATCATCATATTATCGGATGATTTTGATGACTCATGTTTAGTTTATCCCTTAAAAGTGTTTATACCTTGAACGTTTTTATGTCTATAAGCAAGACTAGGACAAATAAGAGGCAGAGAAATATAAAAGGAAAAGCTGCTTCCACTGTATTGAATGCTCTGCAGCTAACCTTCTGGCTGCATTAATGTGAAGATGATGCCTGAACAGTGATCAGCAGCCTGACAGCTACACCCAAAGACTTCGAGAAGATGCTGAGAGGACAAGGATAAGGACTAGCAGCTTGCCCTACACGTGGAGGGTGGAGACGAAGAAGAACATAGTATATAATAGAGAAAGAAGTCCCTAATGAGGAGATCTAGAAAATAATAATAATAATAATAATAATAATAATAATAATAATATTGTAGCATCAATAACAGGACTTGTAACCAAAATCAAAAGAAGCATATATATAAAAGATTTAGTCTCCTCGAACCATGCTGAGAACAATTTACTTCGTGTGAAGCAATCATGTTCTTGTTTTCTTTTTTATCTGGGCTCACTATAGTTATTTTCCGATTCATTAAAGCCTAGTTTTTCAGCCAACTTTCTATAAATTTATTGTACTGGGCTTTTTGGGCCTAGATATTTTTCCTTTAGGATAGGGAACCAAATTCTAGTCCGTACAATAATAATAATAACAAAATAAAAAATAATTATATTTTCATATAATACATTATTAATAGCATAGAAAATAAATTTGCACATATGAAAGTGAGTGATATGAGTATAGTCTAAATTTTGTAGGAAAAAGAGAAGGAAGGAAAAAAAAAAACTCATGGACTTGCTATTTTATTAGACTCAATTAACTTTCCTAATTATTTTTTGTTAAAAAAAATATAACAACTTGTTTAAATCAAATAAAACCACAAATTTTAACCAATAAAAAAAACCATTTTAAATCCCCTTGTCTATGTATCGTATGATTCACCAATTCAGTACGATTCTCCGATTCAATACGATTCATATGATACACATCTATATATCAGACGATTCATGAGCACTTATAATACAAAACTTTTTGTGCACGATACGTTATGTATCGTACGATACATATCGCGTATCATACGATATTGATAGCTATGATTGAGCTATCTTTTCCAAACCATTACATATTAATTTAAAAAATTATTCATATGTATCATTTAAACAAGTCATATGACTCATTAACAAACTAGTGCAACTAAAATTACACAAATTAGCAAATTATGAAATTACTCTACTATCCATAAAAACAGGGACAGAGAATTGAAAAATGTATAAAATTCTAGGGTTTGGCCCGCAAAATTCTTCCTAGCCTCCCTTCATGAAGATTTTTTTTTCTTGCCCTCAATATAATTCTTGGCCTTGTAATGAAGTAAAATTTAGCCCAAATAACACAACAACATTTTAAAATTTAACCCAAATACTCTAACAAAATTAACCACCATGTCCATCCTTAGGCCTTTCAAAAATTTACAAGAAAAAGAAACCAATTTATCAAACCAGATTACAGATGTATTGATTTCAAGGGGAAACCAATAAATAAATAAATAACTGGACTCTGGTACCATCGCTACAAAAACATTCTTCCACGAAGGTACCTCTGCTGCACTGCATGGCCTAGCCCACTTTACGGAGGTGACGAGTCAATGTTCACGCAGTTTTGTTTCTTTGACTTTGTTTAATTTTTATCGTAACTGGAGAAGTATTCTAACTATGTTTAGGGCAGGGACGGACCCTGGGTCCAATTTTTTTTTGGTTATTATATATTTGATTTTTGTAATTAGGCCCCCTTTCAAAATCTTAGGTCACCTTCTTCTCAATAAGTTTAGTTAACCTCATTCAAATAGCAACTATCCAACCCAAAAACTTAACAAAAACAATAAAAATATTCACACTAGTAATTGTATTTTGGCAACCAAAAAAAAAAAAAAACTATTTTACCACCAAAGAACCAAAATATCATGTGTTATTGAAAAAGTTAAAGCTAAAATTTTTGCAACTAATATTTTATCAAGGTTATATATCTCTTCCTTCAATTAAATTACTCAAATTCTCTCTGTTCCTTTATTATTTTAATGAGTTGTTTATATTATTTTAAATGAAGTGATTAAAAATAGAACATTTGATATTGAATGTATTGTAAAGTGAGATGGTAAAATAAATAAAATACCTTTTTGAGGTGCTAAAAGCTAAAATTTTTAGCACCATCATTGTGAATGCTATAACTTCAATAAAATAAAAAAATTCCTAGCTAGCTTAGTATTAAAAAAAATATTATTTTGCTTTTGTTTTTGTCTTGATAAATGATTATAACTTAATGTATTTAGAAACAACGATTTTGAGTATTTATAATTTTTTTAATACTATATAAATGTCTATTTGGAATTTTTTTTTTTTCCTTTATAGTCCAACCCCACTAACTTAAAGCCCTGGGCCTGTCCTTGGTTCAGGGGAACAGCTAGATAGCTTGTGATGCTATGATTTTGAAATTAAATTTATAGTGCATTGTAAAGGGAGTAACAATAACAATCTGGGAAAAAAAAAAAAAAAAAGAAAGGGTAAATAAATGAGAATGAGATAATGTATGGCAGGTAGTGAGCAATGTTCGACTATTTTTTAGTACATTGAAATTTTACATAATTGGCAAAACCTATGAATTTTTTAATTATATTCACATATATCGTATAGCAAAAATAGTGTTATTTTCAAAGTAGAATTTAACAAGTGATGTTATGGATATTACAAAATTTTTACAATTTAATGTATTATTAATAAAAAAATTGTTATGTCCAAAATATTTTTATAATATTTTCATAACAAATCATAAGTAGTTCATGATTAATTGTTATTGGTTCAAATTTGAACTTATTACTAAAATTACTTTTTTACCCTACCAATAACAACTCGTAACAACCCATCATTTAAGATTTATTGTGAAAATGTTGTGGACATGACATTTCTATTAAAAAAATACATATATTTGCTTATTATGTTTTCAAAATTTATCATCAATTACACTTATTATGATATCAATTTAATTGATGAAAGATATGTAGTAAAATTTGTAAATCCTTAACATTTTTCCAATTAAATTCAATATAATTCTATTAATTAAAATTTAATTACACAAATTTAATGCGTCTTTATTCTTTTTTGTTTACCTCTCGCATTTAATATAGTAGAGATAACTCTTTAAAAAAGTGGGAGAAAATTCAATATGGTAGATGCATAAAAAATTTATTCTTTTTGGGATTTTCATTGAAAATTTTTTGTTCCAATTTTGCCCCCTCTCACTTGGAGTCATAGCTTACTCCCCTCATAAAAACTTGACAATTCAAGGGCCGTGAGATAACGTTATTCTAGTAACGCTGTTTATATTTTTTAAAAATACATGTGAATGAAAAAATGCATAAAAATATATTTAATATTGTTTAAAAACTAAAAAATATTGCTTAAAATATCATACCAAACTGCCCTTCAAATACTGTGAAAATTTGCTGCCGCATGCACCATTTTGTTTTTGCAGCGTTTCTCATTACCTCTGAAAGAGATCCAAATTCCAAACACAAATGGCACCCGAGGTGGGTCCCAGTGATACCACAACGTTTCACAATACGACAACGCGTGAGAACGAGCAAAATTGTACAAGAAACAGAGAGGGTTTGAATATGATTTTTTTTTTTTTTAGAATAAGTTTGAATATGAATTTAGAATGCATAAACTACGCTACACTCCAAAATAAAAAAGCGCGTACCCAAGAAATTTCTTTGAATTTATTAGAGTGCATAAACTACACTAGGCTCCAAAAATAAGCGCATACCAAAGAAATTTCTCTCCACTTTCCTACTGGGTCCCAAGTTTGAAAATGAATGGTAAAACAATTTTCCACTTAGCATTTTCACATTATATAAGCATTTGGGCCACCAACTCTCACCACTAGTATTTTCATAATAGACTGACAGAGTCTTTTGACCTCACAGTCACAGCAACTCAACTAACATTCAATTCCTTTACTCTGCCATTCCCATATAGTCTCTCTCTCTCTCTCTCTCTCTCTCTCTCTCTCTCTCTCTCTCTCTCTCTCAAAAACCCAGTCAAAAAATTCTCACTTAAACTCTTACAATTCCAATTTCATCACTTAAACTCTCCTCTTCCTTTTAAATCTGTTCTACTCTCTATCCAAATCACCATGGCTTTTCCAATCAACAAAGGAGACTCTTCTTCCTCTTTCACCCACCAGTGTAGATATGATGCATTCGTGAATTTTAGAGGTGAGGATACCCGCAATAATTTTACGAGTATGTTGATCGACCATTTGTATCATCATGGTATCAACATCTTCCTTGATAATGAGCATTTAAGGGGTGAAGAAATTTCAAACAAACTTTTCGAAGCCATTGAAAGTTCAAGAATTTCAATCATTATATTCTCTGAAAACTACGCATTTTCCACTTGGTGTTTGAAAGAACTTGTCAAAATTCTTGAGTGTGAAAAGAAAGGCCAAATTGTACTACCAATTTTTTATATGGTGGATCCATCAGAAGTACGTAACCAAAAGGGAAAGTTTGGAGAAGCTTTGACAGAACATGAAGCAAAGCTCAAGGATAAAATGGAAGTGCAAAAATGGAGGATAGCTCTACATGAAGCCGGTAATATAGGCGGATGGCATTGCACAAAAGAGTATGCATTCTATCACTATTTTCTGTTATCACCAAAAAATTTTAACGTTAAACAACTCTCTAGTGAAGTCTTATTTTTTGAAAATTTGAAAGTTCATATCTTTTAATAATGTGCTAGTTAGTCTAGATAGAAAGGTAAGCACATATAGCTGATTATCTTATCAATTAATTATAAGATTTTTCCACTTCAGGCAGTTCATATTTTGAGGTTTTTGGTTTTTTTTTTTTTTTATATTTCAATATCAATTAAATATTATTTATTCACCTTTCTGTATTATATATATATATATATATATATATATTGTTTAAAATTGTTTTTTTTTAATGCAAAATTCTTATTAAGTTTTTGTATTTAGGTTTTATTAATTTATCAATAATTAATCATGCTCATAACTTTTTTTTTTTTTGTCAAACAATTTACAGTTTCAATTGAGTTAGATTTCTATGGTTTAATATTTTGTGGCCTTCTTGGAATTGGTGAAAGAATGCAAAACTATTTTTTTTCCCTTTAAAAAAAGAAAATCAATTATCATTTTACAATTTTAGGTTTTTTTTTTTTTTCCTTTTAATGTAATGGAGTGTCTTGGGACCCATTATAAATTCACTGCACACCCAGATAATGTTTACCAAACTTCGATCCCTAAAACATCTTAATGAATGCATTCAAGCTAGTATCTGTTAATTAGAAATGGATATTCAAGAAGCTTGTTTCCTTACCTAACCAGTTTTTCACGAGTCTTCGTGCTAAATGCCAAAATTTGATTTTCTAGTTGAGGAAAAAATGGTTCATACTAATAGTTCTTAGATCTATGAGTTACTCGCCATTAACTTGTATTAACAATATTTTAGTCATAGTACACAAGCTAAACATTGTGAATTTTAGTTCATCTTTATATTCTATTTTCTAACAAGTTTTTAATGTTTTGCAATTGGCAGCTACCCTCAATTTACACTTATCAAAGAAGTTTTTGAAGTGATCTCAAGAGTTAAATTAAATTATACAAAAATATTTGATGTTAAATACCCCGTTGGAATAGATTCCCGTGTGGAGGATATAAATTGTCTTTTAGATATTGATTCAAATGATGTGCGTATGGTAGTGATCCATGGCCTTCCTGGAATAGGTAAGACAACAATTGCAAAAGCTATTTATGACTTAATTGCATATCGTTTTGAAGGAAGTAGTTTTTTAGAGAATGTTAGAGCAAACTCAAGAACTAATGATGGCAAACACCAATTAAGAGAGACACTTTGTTCTGAGATCTTAGGAGGTAGAACTTTGAAGGAGCTTGGTACAATTAAAAGAATTAATGTGAGAATGGAAATGAATCAACACAAAAGAATTCTTTTAATTCTTGATGATGTGGACAAATTAATCCAAGTAACAGATTTGCTTGGCGAATGCAATTGTTTTGCTTCTGGAAGTAGAATTATTATCACAACAGGAGATGAAAAATTACTATCTACTTTTCGAGAAGATTGTCATTTGACCTACTATGATTATAGGGTTAAGGAATTAGATGAACATGAAGCTCGTATACTTTTTTGTCGACATGCATTCAAAAGAAGCAAGCCTAAGGAAGATTATTTGGAACTCGTAGACCAATTTATAAGCTACGCCAAAGGTCTTCCATTAGCTTTGAAAATAATAGGCTCTGATTTGTATCCAAGAGATAATATATGCTGTTGGAAAAGTGCATTAGATAAGTACAAAAGAATTCTTAATCCAAATATTCTAGAAGTACTCAAAATAAGTTACGATGGATTGGACCAAGCTCAACAAAATATTTTCCTTAATATAGCATGTTTTCTCAAGGGATTACACAAGGATGTTGTCAAGCATATACTAGAAAGTTGCAATTCTTATGACCCATGTTATGATATTGAAATACTTAAAGATAAGTCTCTCATATTTGTTGATGTATATGGTGAATTATCAATGCATGACTTGATACAACAAATGGGTTTGGAAATTATCAAACAAGAATCAAAAGTATCAAAGAAACATAAAAGGTTATTGTGTTATGATGATGCTTCCGAACTACCAGATAAGGTATAAATTATTTTGATTTATCTTTTCCTTTTTCTCACCAAGTACTTTTGTAGTGAATATTTTTCTCATTTCTTTGTATTTTTTTTTTCCGTTTAATGCTGAAGAAAATATAGGTTTATCCACATTTATTTTGTTTACAACTTAATAATTGTAAATTTTGTTGTATGATGTAATTATTGTAATTCTTTGTCTATTTAGGGATTAGAAGAAATTGAAGGCATAACATTGTGCTTCCCACAACCAAGAAACATGCAAATAGATTTTGGAAGGATGAAAAATCTCAAATACTTGATTGTTCGTAATTTAATTTGTGAAGATGTTAATTTTCTCCCAAATGAGTTAAGGTTAATTGATTGGAATGAATTTCCTTTACTTTCCTTGCCAGCCAACGTTAATCTTCAAAAACTTGTTGCACTTAAAATGCCAGGGAGCCACATTAAATTGGACGATCATTTTGAGGTATGACCATTACTATTTTTAAATTATTATATTTTTATGCTATATTTATTGATTTTTTTTTTCCATCCTCTACAGAGATGCCGGCTCACAGCTTTGAAATATATGGATTTCAGTGACTGTAAAAACATTACCAAATTACCTGACTTATCGGTGATTGCCCCAAACATAAAGCGGCTGGAACTCGAAAATTGTGAAAATTTAATTGAGATTCATCAGTCTGTCGGACTTCTTGAAGCGCTTGAATATTGGAGTCTCGATAAATGTAAAAATCTTAAAATTATTCCGAGGAATCTCAAGTTGAAATCTCTTCAACACTTTTATCTCCAAGGCTGTGAAAGTCTTTGGAAGTTTCCCAATATTGGGCAAAGTACGGAAAGATTAGCTCTTCCTTCGTCAATTGGAAATCTCACTAACCTTCAAGATTTACGCATCGGTTCTAAAGATCTTAATGATCTTCCAAGCTACTTCTCTACATTACCAAATCTTATTTTGCTCTTGTTGTCTGATATTGAAAATTTTCCAAAGAACCTGGATATTCCTAATTGCTTCCCCAAATTGAGAGGTTTATTGGTTATGGACAGCAACATTACTACCCTCCCCGACATCTCTACCATATTTCCTCAATTAAAGGCTCTTCATATTACCAACTGCTGTAATCTTCAGAAAATCCCAAAACTTCCATCATGTACGGATAGAGTAGAAGTAACAGGATGCAATTCGTTGGATTCACAATCAAGAAGAAGATTATTGAGCCAGGTTCATCTCTCTCAAAGATTCAATTTTGGTTAACTTTCCCAAATATATATTACTAGATTTGCTAAACTGTGGTTTCTTTAATTTGCTAAATGCATGCAGTTCGCAGAAAAGGTATGGCTTCCACTGAATATTGCATGTCCAAGGGGATCATCGCACCGCGACTATGCATCTGAAACTGACTTTCCTCATAAAAAGAGGCTTTCATTTGGAATTGATGGAGACGTGTTAATTCAAGGAAGTAAGATTCCAAAATGGTTCAATCATCAAATTGGCGGAAGTTCCATATCATTCTCGGTCAGTCGGAAACTTCTTCCATCATTTGCTTTCTGTGTTGTTATCCAAGTGCAATCGAACTCTTGGTTTGAGTGTCCTACATCAGGTCACTGTGCTATCAACATTTTCGTTGATGGTTATAAATTGTACTATCATACTTTTCTACATTTTCCAACTACAGCATCATCATCATCTTTTTCTTATCTATGGGACTCATTTAATATTAGAGATTTTCCAATTGCACCATCAAAATCATCTCGTTCTTATCTATGGGTAGTCTATATAAGGGATCGTTCATTGGAAGGCAAAATTCTAAATGAAGGGACTGAAGTCAAGCTTCAATTTGAATTTTCAAATGATAATCCAGAATTAACCGAAATTACTGTAGAAAAGTGTGGGGTCCATGTAGCATGCACATGTTCTCCTCAAAACTCCGCTGCAGATAAGGTGGCCTGCATAAGAATTCATGAAAGAATAAATGTGAGTTTTGATGAAAGATTAAAGATGTTTTTATCAAGAGTAGCTGCAGATGTCCTCCCCTTTAAGCAAAAGCTGGACCGGTTGTCCAATGCTCAAGATGGCTATTATTGCCCTCTTTGTGAAATAGCAGAAGATTCAGTTTTACATCTATTTCAATGTTGTCCCTTCGCCAAAGGATTGTGGTATGGTGGTAGATGGGGTTTTCGAGTCGAAATGATCCAAGCTCAATCTATAATGGAATTCGTTGAACATATAATTGATCCCCCAACGGAATTACTGGCAGAAAGAGTGAACAAAGATGAATTCACACTGTATGCAGCAGTGGCCATGAAAATCCTTTGGGATGCAAGGGAGGATGCTCTGTTTTCAAACACTAAAGCCAGCATAGACCAACTAGCCCATCGTCTTAACAAACAGTATGACTCATACGTGAGATCACTTGAGATTACACAGGGAACTGAAGACCAAAATAATGAGAGTGTTTGGACCAAACCACCTGATCAATGGGTAAAGCTTAATTTTGATGCGTCATGTGATCAAAAGAATGTAGGCTTGGCTGTGGTTCTCAAAGATCAAGAGGGAAATGGCAGAGGAATCAGACGTGGCATAAACATCAACGGCAAGATGGGCAATGCCATTGGCCAAACAGGACAGACTTGATCAAGTTGTGATAGAGAGTATAAAGGTATGCACTCCAAATATTTGACAAAATGTTACTATGTTCTGAATGAATGACCTCACTCTCTTACTTTTTGGGAGACGAGTTTTAGCGTTTACGTATATATAAATAATGGTAAAATTCAGTAAACATCACACAATTGGATTTCTATCTCTCTTCCTTAGTGTAGTTGGATGAATCTGATCTAGTGATAATTTTTGTCTTGTTAGCTTGTTGTCCAGCATTTATCTTTGGGTTGCTCTGCTTGAATTTTGTCATCATATTCTGAGCCAGCAGAAAGTGACACAGCTAGCTTCATCAACTTCATTGCAAGTCCAGTTGGGAATGGAAGAACATAATGAAGGAAATTTCAGCTTTATGTATGTGGTTCACTAACTCTGTAGCCCACAGCCTCATAAGATGGGGTCTGGGGTCGAATCACTCTAGTCTGATTTTGCGTGTCAACTTTCAGAAAACAGCAAAGATGGCCTTGACCTCTTATGCTGCATGTAGGATGCTGACTTCAATACATATCTACTTTCGAAGAAATGAGAACCTCTTGATTTAACTTCTAAGAATATGTCAAGGTACCCTTATAACATTGAAACATTTTCTTGTTTCATTTGCATCTTTTCATTCTTGTATCACTTCTCTCTCAAATTAACCGTCTTATTCACATGATGGGTACCGATCCAATTTGAAAGGACATTAATGTAAGGAAAAATCAGAATTATTGAAAGAAATAGTCATGCTTTTAAGTTGTTTTAGAAAAAAAAAAATTGTTAAGTTATAAAGGTGGATGTATGATTAATATATTGGCATCTAATAAACCATACAAAGAAATTATTTCGTTTAATATGCAGCTAAATTCAGCTCTTTTTAATTGAAAAAACTTATAAAATTTTTTAAGAAATTTTTTTTGAATGTCATTGGACAAGTATGTGCTGCTAATATACTAAACAAATATTTTTCATTTTCTTAGCTTACTGAATTTGTTCAACATGATATGAAAGTACTTTTATTTCTCAAGTGGCACATGATTTTTTAAACTGACGAAGATCAATATCTAGTGGAACATACTTAAAGGTTACTTGTAGGTTGTAGCTGAATTAGGATTATTGGATGACTTGAGCCTTACTTTTATGGTTAATAAGTAAGGTATGGTCTTTTGACCAAATTGTGCCTCCTACCAAACTATTACCTGGTGGAAATTGAGGTCTTGGTTTTAATTTTATTTTTATGTGAATATGGAGGTATTATTTCTGCAAAATTTATTATTTTAAAAAAGAAAGACTTTTAAAATACATCATGGTGGACATGAATACATTTATTGCCTATTACCCCATATTGTCTGAGGTGTGAATTACTTTTGGCAAAATATGTCTATTTGGACTTTGGTCTATCAATGTATAGCTCTTAAGACCAGTTCTGAAAATTCATCACATGCTAAGGTTGAGAATATCGTTTCATGTGTCCAGCATCTCTTGGACTCGCTCCTTTTGAAAGAACTCAGGTTCAAATACAGTTTGTTTCCCCTAAGTTCAAATGATAGCATACTAGCAATACAATTTGATTTCAATATGGGAGTAGTCATGACGTTCCTCTAGGCTGAGATTGACTGCATATGCTTCATTGTAATTTTAGCTGGTATGATTTAAGGCCTTCTATATTGCTGTTTTGTTAAATCTGACAAAATATAAATAAGATTAAACATTGATTGATAATCCAGTAGGCCAAGTTTGGAAGAATTTGTCTTTTCCACTGAAATATGAGTTTTATGTTATTCTTGTCAGAAAATAACAGTTATTACTCCGTGTGTACTTGAACATATCTTATGTTAGAGACTAACTGGAAGCTTTCTCTTGAATTGATATCCCTTAGCACTACATTTTCATCTTCACTTCACCTAAAACTAAAAGTCATGAATTACAAATGATTGGAATTATTGACTGAACATACTTTTTTTTTTGGAAGGGGGGGGGGGGGGGGGGGGTGTGGTTGTTATTGTATTGCTTATTGGTTAGTCATTCAGGAGCAGAGAATCTTTTCTTATCCAACTGATCTCCAGAAACTGGAATCCACTTGAAGAGCCAACCAATCAGTTGACAGGAAGATGCAAGTCCAAATGCAAGCACCCCATTGCCCCCCAATTCAGCCTCTCAATACTGGCAAACCGCTTCAGAAACTCCACATCAACAGTTGATGGACTATGGTAAACCTTATAATTATTAAAAACAGCTTGTTCTTGAATAACTCCTTCAATGTGTTCTCCAGTTACCTAGCATTAAACTCATTTTGAAGACTTGACAAATGAAAAGTTTTAAAAATGAGTGTTTTCTTCATTTTCTCATCCACACCAAAGATAGATCTTGCCCTAGATTGTATCATAAGTAAGAATGCTATGACTCTGGTTACAAATGGCTTTGATCAACCCCCAGATGACTTTACCATGCAGTCATTGTTGGATAGCTCAGTGGCCAAGGCTAAAGCTCCCAGTGTATACTTTAACAGGTTCACCCATAATGGCTGCAGTTAGTGGGACTTTACCTGACCAAAAAAAAAAAAAAAACTGCTGCAAGAAAGTCAATGCAAGGGTGCAGCAACGTTCTTAGTTAGATGAAATTGAATGAACATTTTAATGTTGTTACATACGGACCTTCTCCACCTTAGAACCATCAGCAGAAAAGTAAAGTCACCATCCACAATGCATGACAATGTTTTGGAAAGGTAGTTGTGAGTCAATTTTTGTCTTATACTTTCTGTTCAGCTGTGTTTGTTTGTCATTTACAACCTTCTTTCCCTATATGGCAACTGTGTTATCATCCTCATGAATAACAATTGAGTACAAGGGAAGTACACATAATTTTAAATGCTTTGATTTTCTTGTAATGAAATCCATCAGTGTGTAATAGATTTTATTTTTAGGACGTTTTTATATTGCAATCGTAGAAACAGCCCCTTTCTACATGTGCTAAAGGGCTGCTGGGGAGGGAGGGGGGGTGCTTGTACACTTGGAAGAAAAATTTTGGTGCTATCTAAAACGCATTATCTAATAAACATGGTCACATAGAAAATGCCTATGTGATTTGAAATACATTAAATGACCAAGAAGAAGAACTATATTTCAAGAATCTAAGAAGTGGGTTTCGATAATTTGATTATGTGCTTTGAATAACCCAAAATTAGAGAACTTAAAAAGACAAACATTTTGACAAGGACAGTGGCGAAATAGGTAAACTATTAACATTTTATCCTAATGTTTTTATTTGTATGAAGGAGCTTTATGCTTTGGAAACATGCAAACTTGTTTGCAGAGTAGATAAATGCTCTTAACATTTGAGTGGAAGGGCAAAGACGAGCTTCAATTTCAATACAAGTACCTGATTGCCCCCACAGTATTGTCTTAGGCCATTGAGGTATGTTCACAACTATTACTTTGTATGTTATTCTGCTTGGGATATTCTTGAATTCAACTAAAGAAAACTCTATCAAAGTATGACTAACCTTCTTTCAAATCAAACTAAAACTTACTTTGATATGTAGGTTAATAAAACAGTCACCTGAAACAAGCCTTGTCAAAGGTGATTGTCCACAAGTTAGCTTGTAAGTGGCTTGGTTGCAAGATTCTACTGCCTGGCCAGGGCATGTAAAGCTTAGTGGGGGTAAGGGCACCCAAAATTAAAAGCAATAACTTATAAATTAGCATGCTTGATTTACAGATTCTCATAATCACCTTGTCACCAAATTAATCAACTTCTTTATTTCTACATAGGAATATGTTTTAAAACAATTTGATGATACATTCTTAAATTACTCTATTCTTGCTTAGCCGTCGTATCTAGGTCAATTTTTTTATGTATATTGCCTCTCTATAATGCACACATTTTTTTTTTCCAATAACATAACCTATTGTCTTTTTTTGGTGACAATAAGCTTCTTTGAAGGAAAATATATTTGTATTTAGGATAAGGTATGCCTAAAAATAAAATTACAAAGCAATTAAAAATTTTCTTATTAAAGATCGATAATTTTTTCTGGTGCACCATTGTCACCTTAATCCCATCACAACCTCTGGCTTTTGATGGGATTAAGTGGTTGTGATATCTGCAAAAACTCTAGGGAACCATTTTATTATATTAGAAGAATTGGGACATACAATACAAAGAATTACTGATGTATGTAATAATAAATATAAGGTATTCCAATCCAATGGGAGGCAACAGCCACCCTAGCCTTCCTTTGCTTTGCCTTTCATCATGGTCTGTTTAATTTGTACTGCCCCTGCAACATCAGTTGAGGTGCTCAGCAGGGGACACTAGAAATTGCAATTTTTATTATCTTTTGTTTTAATCCTACTTATGAGACTTATATCTTCATCTTCTTGTTTTGGAATGTTGCTCTCTTGCCATAGTTACTATTCTACCTAAATGTGATGTGCCCTGAGCATTGTTGTAATGCCTTGGGAACTGAGCATTCTGAAAATTTCTTCTTCTTGAAGAAAATTAAATTTGCAGTCTAATTAATCATCATTCTATATCAATTATTCAACTGATGAAAAGATGGCAAAAAATTTCTTATGCAGTAAAAAAATGTACTCCTTGTAACTTGTGCATGTTTAAATGTGTGTGTGTGTGTGTTTCAATTTCCTAACCTTTTGGTAATTGTTGCTATTATAATTTGGTTTCAATACAGGATTGATCAGGTCACTTTGCTTTGAGTTTGGTTTGCATATGCTTCATTGTAATTTTATTTAATATGATTTAAGGCCTTCTACATTAGTGATTTTTTAAATATGAGAATATATAAATAAGATCAAACATAGACTGATATTATGGTTAGTCAAGTTGGACCAAGTTGTTTGATCTACTAAATATGAGTTCTTTACTGCGCTTCTCAAACCTATGATGTTTATAACTTCTTGTCCACTTGAATGTATGAATTTTACCCTTGATCTTGTTTGTCTTTTACTCCAATTGTATTCCTAGGAAAATTCAATGAAGATTGGCTTTCCTTTCAACTTCAGTAGGAATAAAACTAATAATTATTTTGTAGTTGCTTCTTAGATTTTCATTGATATGGTTTACCAGCTAGAAGCAGTCCCCTGAATTTATATCCCTTAGTCTCACAACCCTTTTTGTGGGTGTGAACGGCACTCTCACTTTTCCTCTTCACCAAAGTTCCATTTCTCTTTTTCTCTAAATTAAAGGCTTCAACATGGATTTTAGATTTCATTGATATTCATATTCAAATAAAAAACAGCCCAACAAAGTATTCCTTTCTTGATAGGGCTCCCATAAATCTTTACATACGATTCAGAATCAATGTTCTAAATAGTAGGTTTGAAGTAACTGATTGTGTTTAAACCAACTGCTTTTTGCATTATATCTAGAACATTTGATATTATTATGTGGAATTATCTTCTCTCATTGCTTCTTTATGGAAAAAGTTATGTTACCTTCATCTCATTTAATGTAAGGGTGCCTGTTTTGTCAATGCAGACTGTTATGTCTAACCCAGTGTCTCACAAGCAAAGAGATCCTGAGGCAAGGCATGATCATCCATCTTGGATTTCATAGAATAAGCGAAGTAGAGTAACAGCCAGAGACAGACCTGAAAATGCCACCACCACAATTGTGATTACTGTGACTACTGCAGCTGCATTGAAATATGTTGGTGCCGACAATAGCTCACTATATCCACCATGATGTCTCTACTCTTTGAGGAGGGCTTTTCATATTGCTTGGATTTGTTGAAGTTAAAGACAGCAGAAACTGCAACAACCAGAATGGCAGCAACAGTAATACTCCCACCATGATACTACCCATCTTTCCAACCACAGGGGTGTCCTCAAGTGCTTCAAAGACATAACTGTGAATCCTTTTGCAGGTGCCTGTTGTACTTACTCGCACCAAAATAATTATATGGCAATGGATTATGGTTGAAATTTTGTTGAAGTGTTTTCTCTATTTTCAAAAAATATACTATTTTCTTTATTTGTGAGGTGTAAGAATGGATCAATATTTAACCACTTTTTTGGATGCTGTGTTTGCAATCCCGCCACCGGCTTGCCAAAACCGACCAAAGCCCACCAATAGAATAGTTAAATTTCTGTTATTGAAGTTACCGGTTGGAAGTGTTATATGTTGTTAACATTAAAGCTAGTTGTGCATGTGCTGTAACATATTAAAGTTCCTCTTCTTGTGCATAATTGTCTTAGATTTGTAAATATCTCTATGAACGTCATTCTATCAAATAGTGCAAATTACTCCAATTTCCTCTTATCTCTTTTTTCTCTTTTAACTTCTTTATCCTTCGTCTAAATTACTGAGCTGAGCCAAAAAGTTCTCATGTAGGCAGCATTTGTCTGTATCCAGATAGTTTTTTGGTTTTCCTTCCTAGTTTTGAGATGCTATAGTGAAATTTCAACATCTGAAAATGCCAACGCTCCCATTTACAAAATTATACTACTGCCTTTCGGATTTGAATCGACCTTGGGGTCTTTGATTATGATACATGGAAATGCAGCAGTAAAATTATTGGTTGTTCCATGTGTTGTACTTGGATGTATGCATATGCTTTGAGTTTCAAGGCTGCTTAGTCAAGAACCAAATTAGCGTTTAGGGAAGCTAATTTGAATCAGATTGATTAGGAAAGGCGTCGGTTTTTCATTGATTTCTTAGAAAAATCACTGAAAAATAATTCTAGAGCACTGTGGTGTGGCTTCCATTTTCACCAGTACTGAAAACTATAAACAGACCCAAAAGCTCCCTTCCCTATCAAATTTGTCGCGTCAAACAGATTTGACGATGTGTTATATCAAATTTGTTATATGGAGTGCCACCTAATTGAAAAATAAAAAGGTAACGAAACCCAGAAAATGAAAATTCCTAATAACAATTCAGGTAGAATTTGATCTTCTAGGTGTATACTTCTTTGACCCACATGAACTGCACTTGCACATAACTCTCAGTGGCGTAAATGGTGAGGGAGTGAGAGAAGGGGGTTTTGGACCAAGTGAGTGTGAGATAAGTTGATGAGTTGCAGAGGTGAGTTTGGTATATGTAAGTTATGAGGTTTTGAGGGACTTGATGATGAGAGGTGTTGTTGTTGCTTGAGACTGTGTTGGGTTGGCTGAAACATGCTGGAATCATGGTGTCTAATTAGTCTTGTGTTTGTTTCTCAAAACATTCAGCCAGACTTTAGAGAGAGAGAGAGAGAGAGGTGGTTCTTCGCTAAGTGACTTGTATGTGTTTGAGGAGATCTTGGAGGGTTTGCTTGGTATTAATGTTGGTGGGTACATGACCTCTTTGGATGTTGTTTTTGAGGGCAGAGTCTAACAATTTTTTTTCTTTTTATTTTTTTTTTAAAAAAGGCTTATTTAAATAAAATCTATTTATTAATTTTGAGTATTCTAATTTATGTTCAAATTAATCATAAATTGGCACATATTGGCTTATTTAAATAAAATCTATTTATTAATATTGAGTATTCTAATTTATGTTCAAATTAATCATAAATTGGCACATATAATCAAATATGTGCCATAATCAAATTGGCTTCCAGAACATATGAGGCTTCCATTATGACAATCATCAGCATTAGTTGCTGAGCCTTACACACAGTTTCTTTCTTGTTGGCTATCCATAATTTGCGCCTTTGAAGGGGCTTCAGTCTTCAAAGTTCAAAGTTCAAACCATCTCTTTCTCTCTCTCTATCTCTTACATATGGGCATGGGAATGAGCTGGGTTGCACTTGGGGTTTTCCTGTCACAATTAAGTACATATGACTTTTTGTGATTTTCTTTTCTACTTTGAAAGGGCTTCATGCCCTTTTTTAATGTTTCCCTCTTTTTATTTGCCATCGCAAAAGGGCCGGGAATAGATGATGGGTCATTGGGAAAAAGAAATGGGCCCCCACAACTATTTTTGTACTGTTGCTAGCTTCACTTCACTCATTGAGTGGGTTTCAAGGAAGAACTTCAGGGGAGGGAAGATAATAATAAGTTCAGTGTTGTTGCCAACAACTGGTTGGATGTAGTTTTTGGATAATACATACATGACAAAGCATACAATTCTCACTGCCAGACTTAATCAATCAGGCAACTGGCAACAAAACTCGTTAGAAGACAACTATTTTCTATTTATTTATGTTTGCTAAGGCCAAGTTCTTTATAGACTTTATACGAAAGGTACTTTCTTTTGGTTTCCTTAACTTTCTTCTTTGCATATATTATAGTATTCTGGCTGAATTTTATCAACTAATCACCTTCAAATTATTTATTTATTTATTTATTTATTGTTTGGTCCTATTCAAGAGTATACTTTGCCTGACTTTATTTATTTCTAGTCTTTCTTTACAACATGAACCCCAAATGTAAAATTCTCTCTCTTAACAAAAAACAAATATTTAAGTTTTAATCTTATCCGAATGAACTCTCAGGCTCTTTGATTTTTTTTTCCTAACATGTGTCAACTGTCAACCATAATTCTAAGGTCAGGTTCGATTTCTTCTACGTTGACCCAAAAACTATGCGTTGGGTATTAAAAATTGCCTCGAGTATTGGTGAACTCTGAATATCACGTGTTGGTGTTGGACCCAGAAAAGGTTTGTTGTATTAAAAACCCAACATTATTTATTTTGTAGGTTTTTTTGGCTTCAATAATTGTTTCCACTACATTTACTGATGTACAATCCGTAATCATGATGTTCATATTGTTATATG